>OX403600.1:5000-5005000 GCA_948107665.1 Lomographa bimaculata | reverse complement strand
AGTCTGTGAAACGATCTATAGGCTGTCTCTGTTTAACTGGCAAACTGTGCCCATGCTTGATGCGATAGCACTACCGTCCGAAAAAATTATGATAGGTGCCGTAATACCAAAAAATATGAATGAAAATGTAATGTTTAGCCATTGTTTTTTGCTTTAATAGTACCTTGACATAATAATCTATGTTCCTGTTGTAATGACAAAAGAAATGTGTTAGTTTTTAATACAAAACGAACAAGTTAAAGATGCGATATTTACTTACGTCGTAATCATGTGTGAAAATCAATTGGTTTATATTCCGTTTGAGGTAATTATTTTGGGATAAAAACTATCCAGGAACCTAGATTAATACGTTTTAAATCTGAATAACAGCACAGTATGGTGGTAATATGCTTGAATAATAAATATTTTCGGTATTACGATTGTATGGGCAAATCAACCTCCGCAGGCCCCTTAAGTGGTTATCTTTGGAGAGAGGTGTAGAAGTTATTAATGTTTTACTTTTGTTTTTGCAAACTATGATCAAATAGCCTGTGTCAAGTTTTAATATCTTTCAAATTTGCTATAGTAAAGTCAAGTAAATCATTGTCAAGTCATGCCCTAGTTAATAGGAACCTTACTAGAACTTCTGGAGCGAAAACGAATATCACGTTTTCCTACTTTGTGGGATTTGCCTAAACTCTTGCACGTTCACGAACTATTAACAGTTTATAATCCAGCATTATTAACACTCTAAGTGTCACAAGTTTTGGATAATAGTACCAAATCGGCATAGACATTTTCGCATCAAAAGATTTTCCTTCCGTCCAGATTTTCCTTAGGTTCACAAACATCGTAGAAATACAATATACTACACCGAAAGCTCAAATTCTGGTTAGTTAACATAGCGGTAAAAAGCGCTAACCAGGTATCAAAATATACTTAGTCGTAGTAACATCTGTCGCAAAGCTCTTAAGTCCTGATCAAGTCCTCTTAAGTCCTCTTAAGTCACTCAACCCATTTATTTGTTTTTTTTTCTCTAGTCTATTCTTTTTCTATTGTTACACTCCATCTGTATTCCATTTGTATCTGTTGAACTTTTTTATTATTGTCGTTGTTTGTATAACTTTTTAAATTGAAATTTTGTTTTTTTTTAGTCTCAAGTTTTATTATAACTAAGCGAATATATATAACACTAATATATTTATATGAAATAATAATATAATAATAATATATGTATATATTATTATGTAAGCTAGGTTCACATCTAGAAGGATACATGATGCACTTTATTATAATTAAGTTTTTTATGTAAGATTTAGTCATTGTACCCAGTTTTGTGATCTTCCAACAATAAATTAAAAAAAAAGACTCTCGGCTACATCGTCACTAATCGATGGTCAAACGCTATAGCCTATCAGAAATCAACAAATCTATTTGGCGTTGACTATACACCTAAAAGTATAATTCTCTCGCAAATATATCATCGTGGTTATCTTTCCAATGTGTTACAACACCTACAATTGTTATTTGGCAATCTGTAACATTCCTTAGTCTTCTATTGGCAAAGACATGTTGTGTATTTTTCCATGATCTTCCTGTCATATTTTGGTCATGTGGCAGTGCTGAAATAATGATTAGAGATATGCCGGATATGTTTTATGATTGGAATTTGTATGTACTTAGTGCGATTAGATATGTGTAATAAGTATATATATAAAATTATGTCTCTATGATATAGGTGAAGTTGGTTTCACAATATATATATATCTATCTATTTCGCGGTTCGTGCCATCTATGATATGGGCCCGCGCGTATCTATCGGGGACTTCTTTAAAATAAATAGGTATACTTACCATTCCTTCGCTTTACATCTTTGAAAATATAATGCATGTTCGCTAAAATATATATGTAGATAAATATACATTCTGAAGCGACGCACACAATCTTAATACTAGATAATAACATAAAATAGCTCTGCGTTCATTTAGATTAAGCAAAACGAATAAATTTTTATGGCAAATGAAGATTTTACAATAAAATTCCTAAAATTATAACAGAATTTTCACTGGTAAAGTTTAATCAGTGTACCTAATAAAACAGGCTTTAATTAAAAAGGTTTTAAAAAAGGAGCGTCTACATTAATGGCAAGGATACAGGGAGGCAAACTGCACCAGCGCTTTGTGGCGACTACATAATATAGATATACCTAGATTAATATAATTCCCGTATTAGTTAATTATTATTATTTAAAATAAAAAATGAATAAAATAATGCACCGCCGGCCGTGTTTCTTGCCAAGTTCTTTTCGAGATGGCTGTTATTTTGCGACTGTGGCAGTAGTCATTAACTTTGGGGTTCATGTGAGTAAACGATTTTTGGGGTTTTTTCTATCTATATAAATCCTAATTGTATTTCCTAATTGCATATTTATTATTAGCTATAATTAATAAAATAATAATATAAAATTATTATTTTAGTTTGTTGTGCGTCTTGGCATTGCTGTATGCGCAACATGCACCTGTTTATAAATAAATAAATAAATCATTCAAAAATCACCCCTGGTACATGCGACAAAAAATCATTTGTCGCATGAACGAGGGGCGTTCAATGTACTCTCGAAAGCGTTTATGTTAAAAAAAATATCATTGTGGATGTAACCTGAAGAATTACAATAACTTAGTTTTATCTCTCTTCCAGCCTTACCAGTTCAAACACCAGAAAGTGGCCAAACCGGCGTCCCCGCGTATATACGAATGCCACGTCGGCATCGCCACTCCCGAGGGAAAGGTCGGCACCTACAACGAGTTCAGGGACAACGTGCTGCCTAGGATTAAGAAACAAGGTGACGATCTTAATATACTACAAATAACATAAACAAACTTTAAAAAAACAACCGACATCAAAAACACGAGAGTCAAATTAAGCAGTGAAAATGTTGGTCTACTTGGATGACATATAATTTTTATTTCATCAGTTATTTTAATTTTAAAACCAAACCACTGAACCGATTTGATGAAATTTCTATAGGATAAATCTAAAAGTACATATATTTTCGCAAATAAAAATCCAAATCGGTTTATAAATGACAGTTCTGAGGTAACAAAAAAAAACTATGCAACGCAAATTAAGAACCTTCTCCCTTTTTTGAAGTCTGTTAAAAATAAGCAGCATCGCCGCATTTACAGTGTTGCCACATCTCCGCTCCCTTTAGCTTATAAGAGCTGAAGGGATAACTTCTTATAGGTAATGAAAAAAGGGCTTTTTGCGAATCTAAAAATTAGTCACTAAGCACACTTTTTATTTTAATGTTATTAGAAGTGTCCTATATCGACCTTGGACATTGCAGTCGCGTTTCGCATTCCAAAACTACTTTTCTGAAACTGTGTCATAAAAACAGTATTTTTCGGAAACTCGAATAACAACGCCCAAAGAACAAGATCTTGATATTGTTTTGAAAATTTCTACGAATATTATAACTTATTATTATTATATTTAGGAAAACGACTGTACTACGTTTATATATAGACACCTTCCATATTATTTACTCTTTTTTTTAAGGGTACAACTCTATCCAACTCATGGCAATAATGGAACACGCGTACTACGCCTCTTTTGGATACCAAGTCACAAGCTTCTTTGCAGCTAGCAGGTAAGATTATTAATACATTGTTTAAAAAACTCATTCATTCTCACAGCTTATATCTCACACAGCACTGGCCACACACACCTGCTAGAAAGTGACTGCTACTCAAAATGTAATACGCCTACCTAGGTATACTCATACTGCCCCATGCAGACTCTACAAAGAATTCTACCACTAAAATATACCTTATTTTTGTGTTCTCAGTCGTTACGGCACACCTTGTGAGCTAAAACAACTCATAGACCGAGCGCACGAACTCGGTCTCTACGTGCTTCTAGATGTCGTACATTCGCACGCATCCAAGAACACGCTTGACGGTCTGAACGAGTTCGACGGAACCACCGCGGGCTTCTTCCACGACGGCGCAAGGGGGACTCACTCCTTGTGGGATAGCAGACTGTTTAACTACTCAGAGTGAGTATATTGTGAAACAGGAACAGCTGGAATGAGTGAACGAACTCGACGAAGTGAACGAGCTCGACGGAATGAACGAGTTCGAGCACTGCGGATCAATTACAAACTTTATACCTTTTTAATCAAAAATAAAACATGCAGGGAATGTGTATAAAAATGAGAAAAAGCAACGTTCAGTCGAATTTGTCTTTTTGGATCTAAATACGTAATACGCGGTAATCAAAATACGTGTTTCTTTTTTTTTTTCAGAATCGAGGTTCTGAGATTCCTGTTGTCAAATCTGAGATGGTATCAAGAGGAATACCAGTTTGATGGATTCAGGTGAGTAGGAGAAAAAAAACTGCGCTCGTCACCCTGAGATATTAATAGTTAAATTTCTTTCAGCTCTGTAATTTCGACGACCCAGTTGGCGCAGTGGACAGGTGTCCGCCCTCTGCGCCGTGGGCCCAGGGTTCGATTCCCGGCAGGAGCACAAATTCCTTCCCAAGGGATTTTTGTGCTTCTGGTTCTGGGTGTAATGTGTATGTGATGTGAATGTTTCCGGCACCCACGATAGAAGTCTTTGAACTTAGTGTGGGGCTGTGAGGGTGAATGCGTTAGTTAAAAAAAAATCACTGGAAATATTCAATTCAAAATACAGTAATGTTTGCACAATACTGCTTGGCGGCTGGATGTCTATTAATGGTGTGGTACTGCCCCAGGCGGATTCTGGAAAAGATTCATACTACTACAAATTATATACCAACTTGTATTGTTAGTAATAACAATTTGGCATCGAGATAGGAGACAAACCTTTTATTACTTTAGCTGCAAAATCCTTGCATATTAATATCTCACTACATTTTCCACTACCTTGTATCCTTTTGTACCTCACTACATAGTTAATGTAAAAGACAATTACTTTACCAGACCAGCATGTTATAGTGGGAAGTGATCCCAGGGTAATAAAGTAAGGCTTATTAGTTTTTTAATTCCGCGTGGGACTGAAAATGATGTATGAAACTTTTGGGACATCATTCCAACCCAATGGTTGGACTAACGCAAGTCTCAATAGACTTGCGTTTTTTGGGTACGGTAATTGCAATTTCTGTTTTTTGATTGTTAAATTATATATTGTTATTATTATTATTATTGTTACCTTATTTATCTTCATTGTTAAGTCTAAGGTGTCAACTGGTGTTGTGCGTATTACGAGGCGCGGCGCGGCAATGTCGTTTTTTGCGGGACACTACATCTAGTATGAATTATAAATTGTATTGTAGCATTCAGAACAAAGCCGTAAAACTAATTGAGCCAAGGGTTAGAACGAGAATCAGGTTCCGAGATCTTTCTAGTATTTTTAACCGACTTCAAAAAAGGGAGTTCTCATTTCGACGGAATAATTTCTATTTACGTTACCTCAGAACTCCCGTCTTTTATTGACCGATTTAAGAAATTATTGTTTTGGGTTTACACGTTTTAGTTTGTCCCATTATAATTTGATGAAGAGTTTCGGAGATATTTGCGATGTTAGTCGGTTATTCGATTTTTAAACTCGTATGTATTGTACAAATTATTCTGTATAGGCTTATAATCGAACAAAGATAATATAACCATCAATCGAGTGAGTACATTAATGACAAGGATGCATGGAGGTAAACTGCACAAGCGATTTCTGATGACTACATAATATACCTAGTTTAATATATTTCCTGTATTAGTGTTTAAAAGTGTGTTAAAAAATATGAATGTAATACTGCGCCGCCGAGTTTCTTGCCAAGACCTTCTCGAGATGGATCTAATTTTGATAATCTGGCAGTAGAGTCATTACCTTTTATGAATGCCTCTTTGGGTATGTGAATAAACGATAATAAATTTTAATCAAACGAGCTATTTGCTTGTCTTTTTTCTTAATAAAACTCGATTTTTTTTTTCGTAGGTTCGACGGTGTAACATCCATGTTGTACCACAGCCGCGGCATCGGCGAAGGTTTCTCGGGACACTACGACGAGTACTACGGACTCAATGTGGACACGGAAGCGCTTGTTTACCTCATGTTAGCTAACGAGCTGGTTCACAAGCTCGATAGTAGAGCTATAACGATTGCCGAGGTGAGGGTTTAAGAACTGTCATCTTAAAAATATAACCGTACCGCCTATATTCTTTGGTACTTCGAGTCGGATTTTTATTATAATCTATGTAAACGTACTTGATATTTCTCTGAATCCATCTACTTATATTTTATAAGTTAAATCCGGTTCGAAGGATCAAAGGCATCAGGTAAGTATAGTCGCTACCTGATCATATATCCCGAGAGAAATAAAAAATATGTATGACTCGTTCCAAGTATTGACAACTTTTTTGAAACAATAAACATTGTCATTATGATATTACTATCTAAAAGTTATAGAGAAACTGAAAATCATAATTTTTGACAGTCCTTCTGATTACACTTCTTATATTATATTTAATCACTAGGATTACATATTGAATTGAGTAATAAACTAGTCATAGTCAAGTCATGCCTTAGTAAATTGGAAGACACTTTACTAGAACTACTATTGTATATACTATTGGTTACTTGGTACTATTTGATTTGAAGCGAAATTGATTATATCACGATTTTCAACTTTTTCTTTCAAAAAAACATTATTTATCACATTGAAATGTGGATCTCAACCATTCTTGAATCCATCTGTTTAGGAGAAGTTCAGTCACATGTACACACGAACTGAAGAATTATTTATATAAAGAAATAGATAGATATGAGAACGTCCCATTTCCGTCCGCAGGACGTTTCCGGCATGCCGGCGTCGTGCCGGCCGGTGGCGGAGGGCGGCACGGGGTTCGACTACCGGCTGGGGATGGCCATCCCCGACATGTGGATCAAGCTGCTGAAGGAGGTGAAGGACGAGGACTGGAAGATGGGACACGTCGTGCACACGCTCACCAACCGGCGCTGGATGGAGGGCACGGTCGGGTACGCTGAGAGTCACGATCAGGTATGTTGGTTTTCTTTAATCCATCTTCTGAGCAGAGGGTATCGGGTTCGATTCCTGGCGGAACAATTGTGTTGTGTGTTTGACTGCGTGTGTAATGTGAATTTTTCCGGCTCCCACGACATAAGTTATTAAACTTACTGCGGGGCAGAGATTGTGAAAGCGTTTGAATAAATATTCTTCTTTTCTTTTCTTCTGGAGTGTTTAGTAGATCACATAAAAATTTCATAAAGATCGCATGAAAAGTTTTATATAAACTGACTTTGAAAGCCGTTGGTATTTGTGTTAATAATAGGGAACATGCATAAGTTTATTAATATTTTTATTCGATTATTTACTTTAACACATTGCCGGTAAAAAAAACATAAAAAGTTAAATTTAAATCAAAATAAATATTCAGAAATGCAATCATGTTCGAACAATTTCAAACGCAGCCATTTTGACACTATTTCTACGGCCCAATTGCTGTCGTGAATGAAACTTGACCGGCAATTGACTTTAAAAACGCGGAAACGGACGTCGCAAATAAATTTCATGCATTTTTAACTGGTGAACTTTCCAGGCTTTAGTGGGAGACAAGACGATCGCATTCTGGCTGATGGACGCCGCGATGTACACTCACATGAGCACCCTGAGCGAGCCCAGCCCAGTGATCGAGCGCGGCATGGCGCTGCACTGCATGATCCGACTCATTACTCATGCGCTTGCCGGAGAGGCTTACCTCAACTTTATTGGTAACTAGTCGTTCGCGCCGAACTGAGATCTCGCGCCTACATTTTGCCTCATAGAGAAAAAAAAATGAGGTTACTTGCTTATAACTTTTTTTCTATACAATAAATGTTTGATTTCTGTATTTGTTGTTCAAATACAGGATGTAACGGTTATTATACGCGAGTTTCAGCGTCCAGTGTGAAGCCGTTTTTGAGATAGACCCCGGGACAAAATAGGTCTAAAAACAGTGACTTTGGTGGCCTACCAAATCGTCAGTTTCCAACATAGATTTTTTAAACCGGTTTCGAACTCTACTTATCAAGCCCTTTTCAACAATACCTCACAAAGGTAGATACAAAAATAAAAAATTTTTTGCTCCCCACTTACATGTATGGTAGCTGCCTTAATGTTTTCGTTTATATAATTTTATAAACGAAGACGCTAGATGCCTATGACAGACGGACGGACGGACGAACGGACGGACAAAGTGCTGAACGGCCCAAGTCAACTTAGAGATCTCGCTTTGCTTGATCAAAAAGTCAATTTTTTTTTCATTCTTATTCTTGCTCCGACTTTACTTATCCAAAATAACTTTCTTGTTTGACATGTAATCTAAGTACCCGGATGAACGAGCTTTGTTTGGCTGTAAACACGGATAAAACGACATTTTCTAAAAATTTATCCTAGCTAGACCGATTTATCGCCCCCAAAACCCCCTGCATACAACATTTCATGAATATATAAATAAACGAGCAATTATTCGATCATGAATAATTGCTCGTTTATCGGGTATCGGGTTCGATTCCCGACTGAAACACAAGTTTTCTTCCCAAGAAAAAATTGTGTTTCTGGTTCTGGTTGTGATTGTGTGTGTGATGTGAATGTTTCCGGCACCTACGACACAAGTCATCGAACTTAGTGTGGGGCTGTGAGTGTGAAAGCGTTTATGTTTATGTTTAAATGTATTATTAGATTTTGGAATATTTAAAGTCATTTTGATTGCAGGCAACGAGTTCGGTCACCCCGAATGGCTGGACTTCCCTCGAGCGGGCAACAACTCGTCGTACCACTACGCACGCCGACAGTGGAACCTCGTCGACGACGAACTCCTCAAGTACAAGTTCCTGAATAACTTCGACCGGGACATGAACCTGTTGGAGGACAAGTATGGCTGGCTGAGGAGTGATCCCGTAAGTACCTACAAACTTGCAAAACAGTGATGCATATAGATAGATAGATACTCTTTATTGAACAAATTAAGTGACAAAAAAAAATTAAGTTAAAAAATTTGAGGTCTTATCGCTAAAAGCGACTTTCTATTTTTTTATCTCTTCCAGACAACCTTTGGATGGAGAGGCATATTCATATGTTTGTTACAGATATTATTATAAGTGCCCGGATGAACGAGCTTTCCATAAAATGCGGACGAAGTGTGCGAACCACAAATAAATGGAACTCCTTGCTCGAGTCGGTGACGCCTGATGAGTATAAAATGTGAGACTTCAAGTCGCGAGTCAATAGGTATCTTCTAGGCAAGCTTGCTTTATCGTCGACCACATCGTCGCTTACCATCAGGTGAGATGGTGGTCGAAAGTTTGCCTATCTATAATAAAAAAACCCAGAAACAAAAATTTTAGTTCCCGCAAGGAATTGATCCCAATACCCGCTGCGCTGCTTAGAAATCGCGCGAACTATACCAGCAGGCTAGTATGTTTTTTTTTACAATTTTTTTTTTATGTTTCAGGCGTACGTGTCGTGCAAACACGAAGGCGACAAGGTGGTGGCGTTCGAACGCGCAGGCCTTCTGTTCGTGTTCAACTTCAACGCGTACCAGAGCTTCACGGACTACAGGGTCGGCGTCAACCAATCTGGGACTTATCAGGTATAAACTATAGAAACATTCATAACTTTAGTAAAAACAAACAAAAATACCAGGGGCCATTAAATTACGTCACACGAATTTTATGATTTTTTTACCTAAAAAAAAAATGATGTCACATAATTTGGTACCTCTCCCCGCCCCCTTGTCACACAGTTTTACACTTCGTCGACACCCTCCCTCGTAATTTATGGATGGCCCCCCTACCGATTTGAGAAACTCCTTGTTTTTGAAGTTGGTTAAAAGTATTTTGTTTACACTTACCTTTGAAGATTTCTTTTAAGCTGATAAATATACGATATGATTTGTCTAATTCCAGGCGGTACTGTGCACGGACAGTAAGCAGTACAACGGGTTCGGGCGAGTAGAGCCCGGCGGAGACGAACATATCACCCAGGGTATGCCGTGGGGGAACAGGAATGATTCCATACAGGTCAGATACATTATAAATAAACAAACAAACAAAAAAACACATTCACAGTCACAGCCCCACTAAGTTCAAAGACTTGTATGGTGGGTGCTGGAAACATTCACATCACACAAACACACTACACCCAGAATCAGAAGCATAAATATCCCTTAGTTATATTAGATCGTTATCCTATTTAAATGTATAAACGCTTAACGCTTTCACACTCACAGCCCCACACTAAGTTCGATGACTTGTGTCGTGGGTGCCGGAAACAGTCACATCACACACACAATCTGAACCAGAACCAGAAACACAAATTTTCCTTGGGGAGAAAGCTTGTTTTCCCGCCGGGAATCCAACCCGATACCCCTGCTTAAAAGGCGAACGCCACCCAACTAAGCCAACGAGCAGTTCAGTATAGACATACCTTCAATTTGCTCAAAGCATTCGAAAAAAACACATTGCCAGCATTTTTGTTTAAGTCTAGAGTTAATAGGTATCTTCTAGGTGAGCATGCTACATTTTCTACCGCATCATCAAAAAAGCACAATACCAAACTGGAGGTATGTCTACCAAAAATTTATGACATTTGTTAGTTTGTCTTGTAAGGTGGTAAAAGTGTAATTTTTTTATGCTAGATAGGCAAGCATTTGACCTCAATCTTACCCGATGGAAAGAGACGATGCTGCCGAAGATGGAACATGCTTGCCTAGAATGTACCTATTCACTCTAGACTTGAAGACACCCAGATTGTACCGTTCAGGGAAATATAATAACTAGACTATCTGTTTTTGGCAAGAAGGATTTCAAGCCAAATTCCAGTTGTTTACAATGGAAGTTTAATTTAATTATTGATCTTCCCATCCATTTTATGAAAATATATAGGCATTAGCATAGAAGTCTAAAATTATTATATGTTTCCAGGTCTACATCCCTACCCGCACAGCCATCGTATATGCCAAAATAAAATAAAACTAAGCTACAAAGTACTTTAATTATGTTTCAATGTTATATCCGACTTAAAACACGACAATTTACTTTGTAGACATGAGTAGACACTCATCATTGTCGTAGACTCATCCTGATGAAGGACAACTAATTTGTCTGAAACTAGTTGACTACAAAGTAAGCCGACATTTTCGTGTTTTAAGCCGGATATAACATTGAAACAATGTGTAATATTCACGATAGTTTTAACTTTAAAAGTACTTGTATTGTTTCATTATAGCAGGGAAATGAGCATGCATGTGAAAATTTGTATCGGTTGATTTGTTGACTAGTCTTAGAAATATTTTTGGATGGCTCCATTTTCAGATTATTAATTGATAGACTTTTTATATGTACAAAAGCTATATTTTTAAGATATATAAAAATTGTTGTAATAAAAGATCTGTTGATAAATTATACAGTATATTTTTCTACATTATCCTTATCATATAGTGTAGTTTCTAGTAATGCTAAGGCCGGCAGTGATGTCTCGCAAGTCATGTGTGTTTATGAATATATATACCGTCATTGGTTGGATGTGCACAATCCTGAGATTTATATTTTTTAAATTAAAAAAAAAATTTTTTGATGTTTCATTACTGGTAAGAGCATTGTGGCACAGACAGCTTAGTAGTAACTGTCAAGTAAACTATGGCAACTCTTAGACAGCTGCTAAATTATAGCACTTAGCACTTGTAGCAGTTATAACTGCTACAAATGCTAAGTGACATTATTTATGAATTACGAGAATATTAGACAATTTTCTTACCTTTTCCCAATAAATGTTATTTTACAACCAAACAAATGTATTAATTTTATTTAACTAATTAGGTATTAGCAGTATTAAACACCTACACCACCCTAGGTAGGTAAGTATCTAAGATTCGCGTAATTCATGAACAGCGGTGACCTCTGTAAATAATAGCACTTAGTACTTGTAGCAGTCATAATCTATTATTTTAGCAATTGTCTAAGAGTAGTGATAGTTTACTTGTCAGTTTCTATTACACTGTAATTTCCACAATTTACCACATTAAGGAAAAAAATTGTTTTGGAGTTGAAATACATTTTTTTCAATTTTTTCTATTCAGTGGTCGATTCTAAACCACCGATTGTGCACTACTTACCAATGTCGTTATATATATTTATCTAAATTCTATAATATATAATTTTAACCGAGCGTATAGTCACTTCAATAGTGTTCATGATGGGACACCAATAAGAAGATTATTTTTAGGTGTGCAGGTAAGAGGCTTTAGTTTGGAAAGAGTGACTTTGTATCCAAATTCTTCAGCCAATCGAGCTCTATCCGAATCTATAGCAGCCATACATCTTGATCCTCTTACAGTTAAAGGGTGCTCGTCGTGAGTTTGGTCTGCTGCATGTCCGATACACAAGTACTTATCAATACTAACACTCGAAAACTTATTACTCCTCGGATAGTTCAGTCTATCTGTTACGTGTAAGGTGCCATAGCAGCAAGGACATAGCACAAACTTGGCATTCGCTTTCAAACATTTATCCATCACCAAGTCACTTGCAATCCCACAAGCATGCAAACCTATTCCAATATCAAACTTTCCGTTATAAAAGTCCAAGTTACATTGAAAGAATAACACATTCTGTAAGCCCAATTTGTGGACTCTATCTCTCGCTCGCAGTAAGGATTGTTCCTTGTTTTCAAGTAATATCACAGTGCATTTCGGTAGTAAATGAGCTAAGAGTATTCCCAAGTGACCACTACCGCAACAGAAGTCGACAATTACGTCTCCCTCGTTTGCTATACTTAATACAGCCAAGGTCAAGTTCTCCAATTGCTGTGTTTTACGTATCACCCTTTCGTCAGGCAGATGACCAGCATTAGGATTAGCTCCATCAGGTATTTCACTCCAATCTATCGAGGAATTGAACTCATTTTTGCTTATTTCAAGTTCCATACCATCTACTAAAGAGCTTAAAGCATTTTCAATGTCATCTTCTTTTGTAAACAACCTCTTTTTCGGGTTGTGTCTCTTTGGGTCACATTTGTATAGGCTTACATTCTCTGTTGCAGGAATGAGTATGTTTGCAATATTTAGCATACAATCTAATTTGATTAAATGTGTTAAATTCAGTACTCCTGGTATGCTAGTTACATTTACATACCATCTATATGTGTATGGACAAATTGATTCAAAAGCTTTTCCAAAATGTTGTATAATGATGTAATATGTTGGCAAAAGTATCAAGTCAGCAAGAGTGAAGAAGGGACCCTCAGCAAATTGATGATTGATTTGAAGATCCTCAATCTTGATAGAGCAGTCTATAGCCAATTGTTTCTTAGAATGTGATTTCCATTTTCTGGTCTTGGCTTTTTCTCTTACCTTCTCCTTTTTAACATCAGTTTGCTGTTCTGTGATTTCTGGTTTTAGATTCTTTGATTCTTCAGTGTTCTTGTTGTGGACACTTTCTTTCAAGTCTGTTGACTTTTCTATGTTCGTCTCCTTGTTTTCAGCTTTCAAGTCTTCTTTTTTCATATCTCTTGCTATTTTATAAACATTGTGAACTCTGACTGGTTTGGTCAAATGATTTTCGAATCTTAATAGATTCTTTGGCACCTCATCCAATTGAGAGGCATTTAAAATTACTTTAACAGTTTTAATAATATCAACTTCACAGAACTTGGTCCAAATTGACACTTCATTTGGAGCTTGGAGACAGCTTTTCCTGAAACCGAGTAGACCTTCTTCATGTTCCCGTGATTCTTGCGGTAGCGACCTAAATTTACAAATGTGTCTAGCTACAGCACACAATCCTGTAATAATCGTGTTTTTGTACATAGCCACTGGATAAACGCATGTGGCGACTTGCCACGGCACTTTCTCCGATTCAATAAACTGAATCTCAGCATCATGTAAAATAACACTTGTTTTGTCTACTTTTGGGCAAGAAACAAAGTAAAGATTCACATCAGCAGGTGAACAGTATTTGTAAATACAGTATGTTATAAAAGATTCCAGGGGCATATGGACTTCATGAGACTTGCTGTAGTCATCAGCGGTAGTGAACACTTCTATGAATACTACGTTTGCCATTATATTTGATTTTCTTAAAAATCAAATTGCGAGCGCTACGCACTACAACGTAAACATAACCATAAAATAAGCTGTCACTGCCTGTCAGACTGTCAGTTAATTAAAACCTGTCGCTGTCAACACCAGACTCGGACACTTGCGATATTTGACAACTCACGTTTTTTTTACCGCTTTTATACTCACAGTCCCACACTAAGTTCGAAGACTTGCATTGTGGGTAGCGGAAATCAAAGATAATGTGCATAATCACTACGTTTTAAATACATATTAAACGCGGATAACCCAACCCTCACACAATAATATAATATATCCGATGCTTACCCATGATGAAAGATTTTTTTTAAATACCCCAGGTTCCAATGGGCTATTATAAATTGAGATGGTAAATAGTGACAAGGGTCAAGTCAAGATGTCATGTGTCGTGCGTGACAAGTGAAGCTCAATTCACGCCAAAATGCGGATGCGCGAGATGGGTTGACGCGGACTACTAACAATCTACCTCCAGGAGAATACGATAACTCAGTTACCGTACGATTCGGTTAGTTATCGTACTATATAATGTATTTTTAAGGAGAAAGTTATCGTATCGTATCGATTCGGTAAGTTTCCGAAACGTTCTGAATTAGAGGGCAGCAGCTGTCACAATTTAAATTCGAATGTTTGAAATGAAATTCATATATTATACGAAAAATGACAGCATTAAACGTCCACGCTGACGCTCACGCGTTCTGGAATATCAAAACGAGCGCTGTGAGCGTGAATGCCGCGATTGCTCAAGAACTAGTTTTGGAACGCGTGCATCTGTTTAGAAGGCTGCTGCCATACAATATCTTTCGAATATCTTATTCAAACTCAGTAACACGTCAGAGTAGGTGTGACACTGACAACTTCATGACAGTTTTACTCAATCTATGGAAGCCTGCATAGATAATAAATTCTCAAGGCAGGATGAGAGCATGAATAGCAAGCCTTATTATTTAGATTGTTGCTTGAAAAATAGCTTTTACGCGTTACAAAAATCCCAAAAGTATAATCAATAAAATGTTGTTTCCACACTATTTCGTTATCAATTAATTAAGTTAATTCCATTCAAATGTTTGTCCCTAATCCGTAATGAAAATAAATCCTAAAAATGTTTCATTACTTTCAACTGGCAATCGAATGAAATGAACGACCCAAAATATTTGTATGTAGTGTGGTTTTCTTTGAATGTGTTTAGGTAAATGTCTATGTGTGACACGTAGTGGCGGTTTGTTTACCTTATTTGTACTACGTAAAATTATAAAATGAGCTGTTCCACCATACGTTTAATGCTAGTCAAGGGGTCTTGGGAGCTGGATAGTTCAGTGAGTTTGTTAGTGTGCTGTATGTACAAGGCAGTTGTGTACTTACACGAATACGTTCCTTGATACGTAAGCAGGTATCAAGTAATAAATAATGGAAAATACAATATATTTTAACCGACTTCAAAAAAGGAGGATGTTCTAAAGTCGTCGGTACCTTTTATATGTATGTTCCCCGATTACTCTAAGGCGCCTGGACCGATTCGAGAAATTAGTTTTTTTAGGACGCATAATTGTGTTTTTTTTTCTAAAACTATTCAAGTATTTGCGTCTGGTACTTATCATCTAATGTTGCTTAGCAGATATTGGAAAATATAACTCTTTAACTATTAGGAGTTAGTGGATATTAGGCATAGGCTCGTATATCGTTCCTTCGAGTTATTCAGGTGAGCTGATGATGGAAGGTACAACGTCCTTGTTAGCTAGAGGATAATTCCTAAAGTAGCGTATAGACCGCTAGTTTTTATTACTTAAAAGGGTAAGGTAAGGTGCCCCATGCAAACATTGTCAAGATTGAATCAAGGTTTCCGCAGATAAAGCGGTCAAGTCAGTTTTTTTTAAACTTTGCTTGCGTATATATTAAATTGCGAAAACTGTGTTGTTACAAAAGATGCAAAATATACTTTGGTATCATCAGTTTACTGGGTAAATTATTATGAAGATTGTCAAATACCTATTTTACAAAAACAGTAGGTACACATAATATCTACTGAGTTGTAGTGGCGTATCATAACTATACATTCAACAATTTTTGTCAAATACTATAAATTGTTAATAATGCTCAAAACTTTTTGCTAGGTAAATCGATTTAAATGATTCTTTTTTTTATTTAAATGCTGATGCTTCCTATGTAGTCCCATTTAAATTTGATCCAAGACTGACTAGTAGTTTTATCCTCAATAATGCTCATTTAATTAATTCAAGCTGACGAAGATATGAAAATAAAGCAGTGAAGTCGGTTTTTTTAAGCTTTGCTTGCCTTTAAATTATATTTATTATTTATTTTTTGAGGGCTTTAGTACTTGATTTACCTACCTATAAGCTCGGCGCTTACCATCAAACACAACTCGTCACGTCGCGTCGGGTTCGGGAAACGGCGTACTTATTACGCTTGTGATTGGCCGACGTGACTGACGCGTGCCGAAGTGCGAGTTCTAGCTATACGTAGAGCTATACAATTATAATTAGTAATTTTACAAACTTTTTTTATATGAAAAGTTTGATGTGAACCTGTCTGTCCTGTGGTAAATGGGACCCCGTCAAAGCTGCTGGGCATAGCTATATTTAGATTTAAGTTTTAATTTTTGTTTCAAACACACACACCTCCTCACGCCTAATTGATTTGGCTGTTTATATAGATAGATAAACTCTTTATTGAACACCTTAATTAAGACAAAAAACAAAACAAAATTATTATTTACAAAAAAGAAAAGTGTAACAATAGGCGGTCTTATCGCTAAAAGCGATCTCTTCCAGACAACCTTTGGATGGAGCGGAATTACGCAATAGAGTTGGACATCGGTGTTTAAGAAAACAATATTTTAAAGAGTGCATGAATCTAAGTATAATAAATTATAATATACTTAATTATAAGTAATGATAAATGACAAAAAATAAAATAATATATACCTCAATAACGATCTTATATAAATACATATTTAATATGTATGTACACATATAATACATATGTAAACACATACTACATAATTTAAGTACATAAATATTAATACCAATGAAATAAATAAAGAATGGATTTTAAACTATTTAACTGCGAGATAGCTCATCACTTTTCGTATATTATTACATACCTACCTTTATAATAACATCAAATTTATATGTATAGTAGGTATGTACCTACATTTTAGTTACACTCGTGCTATGCCTAATCCCACATAGCGCATACATTACTTAGTGCTGCGATGAATTTAAAAGACAAGTAAAAGAAACGCAAGTGTTTACCATACAACACATTCATTTAATCCAACTCATAATAGTTCACATTATACAAATATTAAACACACTTTACAGTTAACGTTTTGGTAATTGTACAATATATCAGCCTTATGTAGCTACTACTTACATAACATCATAATACATTAAATCATTAAATTAACACAGTTAAAACAGATATATGATCGAGCTACCAAAATAACACTCGACCATTACAAATTAGGTATCAAATATAACTTTCCTTTTACCTCTACTTGCAACCTCTCTCTGCAGCACTGACCTACCGGTAGCTTGGGCCTTGCCCCGCTGCTGGTGGCATACTAGGCTTAGGTTTTTTTTTTACAGTTTTCTTTATTTTGTAATATTGTATTGTTTATAACTTTTATAAAAATATTGTAAAAAACAACCATAGCTTTAGAAAAAATAATAATACCATTTTTTTGTATGTATGTTACGCGATATCTTCGCTAATTATGAATCGATTTTGATTATTGTTTTGTTTGGTATTATACTTCAGATAAGAAACCGGTTCAGCCAAAACTAAAATATAAGCGGTAAAGTCGGTTTTTTTTAAGTTTTGCTTGCGTTAAATTATAATTATTATAACAAATAATATCAATTAACTATATTACATTTGATCGAGTTGCCGATATAACGCGCTACCCATACAAATGATCAAATTGACCTAGTACATCCCTATACATAAGTAAGGGATGTAGGTACCACAGCGAACATTACAATATAACTACCTATATTACTGTGATATATGATCGAGTTGCTGAAATTACACTTTACAAACTCATCGAATTGATCCAAACCCTTAAGCTACTAAATAGGTACATACGAATACGTAACTGAACTGAATGAAGAGAATTAGCAGAAGAGAGAAAGGATATTATTATACTCAATTATGTATTACTTGACGATGAATAAATTTCTAATTACACGATCTTCCTACATACCCAATTTATTGTGAATTATTGCAACGTACAAAACATTAAGATATAATACAGACTTACATTTGAAATTGTACCTACTCTCTCTTTTTAACATTAAAGTAACTATAATATAACATGAGAAAATTGTATTATACAAATTAGCATAATAGTAATCCGTGCTATTGATTGGCGCTAAGTAGGTACATACCTACAGTTTGATTACACTCGTAATATGCCTAATAACATACCACATTTATTACTTTGCCCTGTGATAAATTTCATACAACAAAACAGAAAACAAGCGAACGTTCAACCAACTAAGCTAACGGGCATAAAACACTAATTTATATATAGACAAAAATTTAACAAAGGTGCATGCTTGAGCCACGCTCCAGGCTTCGTGGTGATTGGTTGGTTGGAGTGAGGTGTTCGATTTTCAAAATGCTGATCTAATTTCACTGCAGTGCGTGTCTCAGCATCTGTGAATATAAAATGATAATGTACTAATATTATTTTAATATTTTATATAATATAGGTATAGGTGCCGCAACAAAAGCGGGCACAGCAAACAGCTGTTACTGGGCGACAGATCGTAGTCACAGTAGAGTAGTGAAGCACGAATATTATATATTTTTCTGTAGGTGTGCTTGTCAACTAACTCCTCCTTAGCGGCTGTACCGATTTGGATGGAATGTTGTGTTTATATTTCAATGGGTTAATGGATTGTTTGAATGAAAACACAATTGGACCCGGTAAGTGGCACTGCATTTTGCATAAGACGCGACCTTGACCTTTTGCAAATGAACTTGACCCCGCACCTCTACGTCATTTGTTCTCTACGATCTTGACCTCGCACCTCTGCTAATTGACGCAGCGGATAAGTCCTGAACGAATGTTCAGGACTTATCCGCTGCGTCAATTAGTTTGTCAATATTTGATACACAAGTGTTATTAATTTATTTGCCCGTCAATTTTACTGTCAATAATTGTAATAGGCAAAACATCAAGACAAAATACAGACTTGCAGCTGTGACATGAGAAAAGTTCCACAGTAAAATATTCCCAACATATATGTACTTTAGAAAACACCCACATTACACAGACAATCACATTAGGAACTACAAGTACAACTATCCCATGAAAAGAAAACTCGTGCTCCTGCCGGGAATCGAACCCAGAACATGCCCACTGTGCCAACTAGATCGTTAATATATCAATATACCTGCCTTATCGGACATATTTCAATTTCATACGTAGTATACTTTACGATAAAGCCAAATACGCATTAATAGTCAGTCAAGGCGCATCGCGAGACCATTCCGCGTGTACTCTGAAGCCTTCGCCGCATATGAAGATACTATCTATGAATGATCATAGATAGAATCAAAATCTTTCCGGGAATCGAACCCAGTACCCGCGGCAAAATGGGCAGGCTACAAAATTGCCTTAAAATTTAAATAATTGACAGAAGTTAATGTTGAATTAATAAAATATGTGAAACAATTACAGTATACGACGTGTAGCCGTGTTCTTTAAACCCTCGACTTCATAGTTGGTTAATTATTGGTGTGAGAGTTGATGTTCAATATTGCCGCATCTGTGTATGTCAAACAAATAACTATTATATTTATATGACGATTTTAGTATGTATCCAGAGTGCGTCAAAATAAATATATGTATAACTAGCCGAGCCCCGCGGCTTCGCCCGCTATTATAAAGTCAAAAAGTGGCCTAATGTTAATCCTAGGTATAAGCTATGTACATTCCAAATTTCATCCAAATACGTTCAGCCGTTAAAACGTGAAGAGGGAACAAACATACTTACACACAAACTTTCGGATTTATAATATTAGTAGGATAGTAGGATTAATATAACACTCGTAATATAAACAAACAAAACAATCGCTCACACACTCACAGCCCCGCACTAAGTTCAAAAACGTGGCGGAAACACCCACATCACACACAATCATATTCAGAACCAGAACCACCAATGTCCCATGGGGAAAAAAAAGTGGTCCTGCCGGGAATCGAACCCAGAACCTACGGCCTGAACCTGGGTCATCATACAAAACTGAAAGCTTAGTGTAACATTACAATAAAATAAATAAATAAATAAAAATAAATAAATAAAAACTGAAATTAATAAACCAACTATTATTAGTGACATTA
This sequence comes from Lomographa bimaculata, assembly GCA_948107665.1. Taxonomy (NCBI): domain Eukaryota; kingdom Metazoa; phylum Arthropoda; class Insecta; order Lepidoptera; family Geometridae; genus Lomographa; species Lomographa bimaculata. Next base: position 4,984,520 of record OX403600.1, on the reverse strand, counting down.
TAATAATTACAGTTATTTACATTAAAGTGTACTCGGCTCGGCTTCCTGTGGTCGGTTAATTGGCGTCAGATTCGATGTTCAAAATGCAGGCACAGCTGCAGTGCAGTGGAAAGTCTGCAGCATCTGTAAATATTAAATAATAATTATAAACAACTTTTTTTTTTTGTTAGGGCTTAAGAATACAGACTTACAGCAGTAACATGAGCAAGTTTTATAACAATCATAAATTGTTGGTACATTAATGTAAGGTAAATGCCGAGAAGACCATCACTAGGCTTTTTAATGCAAATTATAACACTCAGCACACATTGATAAATTATTAATAAACAACATTTATTTTCAATTGTAACAATCATTATCATCTGGTATATTATTTTACAATCACTTATTTCTATATGAGCATACTTCAAACACAGTGCCTGCGTATGTGATGAGTACAATTGTTCCTTCAAAACATTATGTCTATCCAAAATGACTCATTTGTTGCCATGGAATGAAAATGAAATTAAAAATATACACCGAGTGCTGACACAATAAATTAATATTTTATATAACCGGTTAAAGGTTACAGTGGGGCTGTACTGTAGCTTTGGAGAATCTTACCGGTTACATAAAATATATATTTATTGTGACAGCACTTGGGATGTATTTGATTATTTGAGTCATATGCGTAGCAGGTATCATTTTGTCGCTTAGCTGTTGTTATGATTCCCGATGGGAACACAAGGTTTCTCCTCAAGGAAAATTTGTGTTTTTGATTCTGGTTTTGATTGTGTATGAGATGTGAATGTTTGCCACGACACAAGTCATCAAACTTAGTGTGGGGCTGCGAGTGTGAAAATGTTTATGAACTCTGCAAAAGAGCCCTACAGCATAATAACATTCAGTCTGTCAAATTGAATGCAATTTAACCCAAATATAAATGAAGCTTTATGTTCACAGTGCTGACAATTGTTTTTAAAATTGGGCCTGTTTGTCACTCCTGCTGATTGCCTCCAGTGGCGACATATTACTATGAGAAAAAAAATATCTTGTTTCAATCAATCAAAATAATTTATTGCATCTTTGGTACGCTGTGAAAGTGCTGAACACCCCACTTATTATACTACTAAGTTGTGTGGTCAGCACTTTGTAGTCTCTGTCACAGTGAGGTAGTATTCAAATGCTTGACTATCCAGCATAAAAGCTTCTAATATATGATTAAAAATATAGGCTAATTATTGTAAAGTTTCATCAAAATCCATTCAGTAGTTTTTGTGTGAAAGAGTAACAAACATACATCCATACATTCTTACAAACTTCCGCGTTTATAATATTAGTAGGAAATAGAATGATAACACATAGCCTATATTTTTAGCATTCTATCTACCTACACTCCAAATGTCATCTACAACTGTTGAGTTGTTACAGCGTGAAGAGGTAACAAACATATTTACACACTTACACACAAACTTTTGAATTTATAATATTAGTAGGATATACCATCATTATAAATAGTCCACAATCATGCAGGTGATGGTTTAGAATCGACAACTGAGCAGAATAAAAATAAAAAATAATTGTTTTTTTTTAAATTTTATTCTACTTTGTTGTCGATTTTAAACCACCCCCTGCAGAGTTGTACACTACTTACCAATTCCGGTATATAAATAGTAAGGTAATTTTTGTTGACTTCAAATAATTAGGAATGTAAGTACTCACATGCACCGATGCAAAGCAATTTCTCCTAATCATCATGGAAGGTCCACGAGAAACAACAACCGGTTGTTGGGGCACGCATCATTTTAGAAGTTTCAATTGACAGTCTGACCTTCGCTCTTGAAATTTTACATAAAAACAATTTTATAATAGGCAGATAAGTAGGTGCATAGTATGAAAAAAAAAGTTCCAGTAGGAAGCTATCCCTGTTCTACTAATATATGTGTTCAAAAGTAAAGTGAATAGGTATTTACTAAGCAAGTGTGTCCACCTTAGACTACATTGTCACTTTCTATCAGGTGTGATTGTGGTCTAACATTTGCTTAGTCTGTAATAAAAAAAAAAATATATATACATATATATGTATATAAAGTAGGTACTAATGATCCTTCCGTGTGGTTATGACCAGAAAAATCAGTATTTCCACTCTTTGTCACCATTCTATTTGCGACTATGATCGTACATAAATAATAATGAATACATAGGATTAAACATAAAAAATAATGTTCACTGTAAACTCATTCAATGAGCAATGCATACAGTAAATTACTTGCTTACTAATTGTACTAACAGTAATTTAATTATCACAGCTGGCAAAAAAATACTACAAATTATAATAAATTTTTATGTATTTTAATTATATATATTTACAAATAGTCATGTAAATAATGTACCTCTGAAAAAACTACAAGCAAACAAACACATTAATAAAACTGGCCAGTTTCAGGAAATTTGTAAGATATAAACATAGGTAAGCTGATCACAGAATCCATCTTTTAAATAGGATTACCAGATCGAACCCATCTTCGCTTACCATCTGGTGAGATATAGGTCAAATGCTTACCTATACTAAATAAAAAATATGCGGAAGAGACTGTCTAACTATATATTTTATAAGAGAGCAGACAACGCTGATCACCAGGGGACTTACCATAATCTTAACATTCTGATATTAATAGTAAAAGACAAGTCAAAGTAGTAACGACATTTTACAGTTCAAATTTGATTTTATAATAGAGTAATACTATAATGAGTGGTAAGGCCCCTGAACATTTCAGGTATTATAGGATTACCAATTCTTAAAGTTTGCTATTAATTGATTTCTTATACAGAATTCTGTAAAGAATACAGATACAAATAATTGGGTATGTAACGTGATGTGGAAATACATAGACAACACTGTACCACATAATGAATGTTAGAATTGTGTAACTAAAAGGTAAACAAATGTATTACTCGAATTATATGAACATACTTTATTTATGAAATAGAAATCTTATTTATTTGGGAAACTACATTTATGAAAATGTTTTACAGTTTAAAAGAAATGGATAGTATTCACTCAGCCCTTCATTGCATACTGACTCAAAATAGTATCCACATGAGGGAGTGTTATCTTCTCATACTCGATATTTTTATTTATTAAAGGATCTGTGCACTATATTGTCAAAATTAAAACTGACTTACCATTGTCCAAAGAAGGAACCCGGTCAACCTAATTCTAACTGGGGGCGATAAGGCCTGCACTGACGTCCCGCTGGGGGTGTATAGTGCACACGGACATCCTGTTAAACAGTTACAATAAATTATATTAGTATTGAAGCTTATGCATATATTATACTAGCCGTGCCCCTCGGCTTCGCCCGCTATCATCAAGTTAAAAAGTAGCCTATGTGTTAATCCTAGGTATAATCTATGAACATTCCAAATTTTATTTTATTTTTATGACTTTAATTCCATGGAAGATGGGACGGCCTTTAGTATGGGATGCAACTTGTGTCGATACTTTAGCTCCGTCACATCTTCCTGAAACACAGAATGGGGTTGGCGTCGCGGCAACTTCGGCAGAGCAGCGTAAACGGCGCAAATATGGAAACCTTGGCAGTGGTTACATATTTGAGCCGTTTGGTGTTGAGACACTGGGTCCGTGGGGACCGGGAGCTCATTCTATTTTCAAAATTCTATCAGAGCGCCTGGTTGAAGCGACGCGTGATCAAAATGCTGGCACTTATTTGGCTCAACGTATTAGCATTGCAATTCAGAGAGGCAATGCCGCCAGCATGATGGGAACGCTACCCACTGGTAGTGGGCTTGAGCACTTGAGTTACCTATAAGCTCGATGTCTTGTAGGTAACTTTAGTTCTTTGCTGTACATAGTTTTAGTTTAGTTTTAGGAAATATAGGCAATTGGCCCGTAGTTAGTACAGGATATTGAAAAAATTTTATCCAAATCCGTTCAGCCGTTAAAGCGTGAAGAGGGAACAAACATACTTACACACTTACACACAAACTTTCGGATTTATAATATTAGTAGGATAGTGAGACTAATCACTACAATTGTTTCCCTTGGACTCGCACTCACTATATTATTATTACTCGCACTCACTTGCCTAAATACCCAGTGCTAAGCATCCTTTACTGGATTGTCATTAACTGTGTTCCTTGATTGTTAAAACAGTGGCCTTCTTATCTTGATGTCTTGACCACCAGTTGGTTTTTAACCAACATTCCAAAAAAGGAGACAAACTACATATTAATTATTTTAAGTTAGTAGTAATAATGCACAAAAGTGATACCTACAAGCTTTAAATGCTTTCAAGATATTTACCATGAGCAACAAATAATAATAATAACGCTTTGACACACACAGCCCCACGATAAGTTTGATCACTTGTTTCGTGGGTGCTGGTAATTTCCACATCACAGACACAATCACAACCAGAACCACAAAATTTAACGTGGTCATCCTGATAAATAACGAACGAGGTCCTGGCAACTTGCCGTACGCGGTATAACCATCCAAAATACGTAGCCCATATTATATTACATTTACCAAAGGACAGGCTAGAGTACTTGATACATACGGAAAACAGTAGCGTCCTGGAACGTAGATCTATGCCCTGCGATCGCCAGCCCGCTGCCCCGCATGCCCAGCGTGGCGATTATGAACAAAATCTCGTAAAGAACGGAATTAGGCTGATGATAACAATCTAAGTTTTAAATTCTAGGTAGACCCAAGTCTTAGGTTATACTTACATTTGACATGGGATCAGACATCGGACATGATCAAACTAATTCTGATATAAACAACCTTTATTTATAAACCAAATTATAGGTAGTTATGCATTCCGGTATTAAGAGCCAAGTTGTTACTATAAACACCTAAGTATTAAAACCGCTGAGTAGAGCCAGACATTCTGAGAAGCCGGCCGGAATGCAGTACTGATAAGCAGTGCATGCCGTACCTTTAAGTTGAATTATAATTGAGTCTAGCTTCGACCACCGTTTGTATCGTACAAATAAATTAAATTTAAGTATTTTTCGTCTTTTTAAAAACATATTCCCGCGAGCTCCAATCTTTACTAGGTTAACTTTGAATTACCAACAAGAAAATACAGAAAGAATAATATTTATCTTTTGAAAAAACGGGGCTTTAGTTCCAACGCCATGACGATAACCAACCACAAAGCAGAGAGCGACCATTTTTCTTCTTGATTGTCTTTGCTAAACATCCTATTCACGGATTCTTATAATCCTTAGGCTGAATTGTAGACAATTTTTTTACTTATTAAATGGTAACTTTCTATGGTTCAGTAGAAAATTATTTGATATTAATTACCTGTGGTATCATTTTTAATCTGTGGTTACGTAGTGCAAATAAGGCTTGCCAATATCTTTGGCTGCTGCTGACACATACCATACCATTTGACATAGGGTTCCTAATTTAAAAAAATGTATTATTATTTTATAGACATATTATTATTAAATAAATGAAATGTGTAATAAGCAAACGGAAATTTATTTGCAGATTTAATAAATCCATACTTTAATTTTTAAGAACATTAGAGTAGCAAAGATGTTGGAGGTTATAAATGGATTTCTTTTAATTTATTTTGTTATATTATGCACAATTAGTACACTTGCACCGATTTTGGTAAAACCGGTGAGTTTTAAAAGAAATATGTTATTTATATTAGGTTTTCTAGCCACTGGTGATTAAATAATTTATGCACTTTGCACACAACGGATAATGGGCCGCCTGAACAAATGAAAATAAATATTCCGTCCGATATGAATGGACATAGAGGAACTAACCACTTTAAGGAAGAGAGATGTCCGAAGAATATTGTTTAGAATTAAGAAAACTATGATGTAAATGATTTTGTTTCAGATTATAGCATGCTTCGCCAGGCCATCAAACATGGAACGAACAATTTTCACACAAATCCAGCTACTAAAAGCAGAACAAAAAGAAATTTCTATGAAAGATGAGTTTGCTGCATTTTCGAAAATCCAACGGAAAATCAACAAATTGGAGGTTCAATTGAAAGAAAATTCACAGAATCGAATGAGTAAGAGCTTGGCTATAAAGAGCACTATTCAGATTGCTCTCCAAGTTATTGTAGCCTTTGTAATAATTGTGTCAGTGATATACTTTAGAAGGGAACCAATAGTAGCATTCAAAGCTGATCTTTTCCCCTTTGCGACAATGCTGAGGTATCCCAGTATAATGCCTAATGCTATCTCCACACATGTGTGGGTGGTGATTTCTAATTTCTCCATAAGAACTCTTTTGAAGCCACTAGTAACTTAGTATTGAGGCTTGGGCATGTGATGTGTTGACAATTTTATTGTAATTTATTTTTAGGGTTTTTTATTGGATTAAATTATTGTGTGATTTAACTGATTTGGATTTCTTATTCTTTGATGTTATTTTTAAGTGTTTGGATTTGGAGGTTAAACAATCATACCATAACAGAAAAATGGAAATTTCCATAAAGCTGTCCAAATTAAGATTGTATGAAACGATTTGTGGGTATCTACACTTCTTATTAATCTCTTTATTATATTTATTATTTATTATTATACATATTTATGAAACTTTGTATTGATTAGTAACATATGTATTCATTTAATGTATGTATTATGTACATAGTTTAGTACAGAAACATAATGGATAATAATAATAAAGGAGGTACTTTAAATGCTATAAAAACTTATTCCACATACTACACATATTACACATACTTTCAGCACAGACTTATAACCAAATTCATCAATATGAGCTTTCAAATAGTTACTAAGGATTTCTTATTATCAAAAGTTTCCTAGATTATTGTATATAATTGATTTATAAATCCCTCCAATCAATCTTGTTCCTAGGCCTACTTACTAAGTATATTTGCTGTAAACCGATTTTAGGGATGCCTATAATTAAAAGTTCAGTCGTTATTTTATAATCATTTTATTCAATAAACAAATTAATAGTATTTTATACTCAGTCCTACGTAAGTCCAAATGTGTCCTCTAAAATTACGATAACAAGACTTGTCTGCAAATTATGCTCAAATTTAAAAATAATCAACTCTCAGTACTTATTACTTCTAGAAGGCTCAAGACGGTGATAGAGGAGTAAAAAAAGTATGTGTCATCTTGATAGTGATACAAGGTCTTCAAAAATCACATAAGTAATTTGCATACTTAATTGCAACTCTATTTACCTCTTTCAACATGCAATTTTCAGAACATTTACCTTTCATCTGCGAGTACTACAAAACGTGACTGTATCTAAGTGTTTTACAGAGAATTGATATAAACAAACAAACAAGTAAACATTCATATAAAAGCCTCCTAGAAAAGTTTTACTCATCTTTAAGACACAAACATTATATTAACTACAAGCAATACCAAACAGTGCCAATATTCAGACTGAATAAATCTAGTAACAAACACAATTTCCAATGATGTATTCTATAGAAGCAAAAATGTGCATGCATGTATAATTACATCTAATTAATATTTACAAGCTCTATATCACAGCTCACTCTTATCAAATACTACAGAATAATAGTAATACTACAATTCAACTAAGTAACAATGGTATTCAAGAACAAGGGTCTAGTAGCTATGATGGTTTGTAAAAACTGGATTGTGTTTACATTATTCCCGGCAATTTAAACAAGAAAACCAAATGATGAAAGGTCAAACTAGACCACTGGGCAAGTATTTTACCGATATTTTCAGTTCTTTGGTTAAAATTCGTATTGACCATGTAATAAAACAGTGCTAAAATCAATTAAATTTAAGGCGACGAGCATAAACCAGCAACCATCTATTGCAGTCGGTTCCAATTTGAATTAAGCGAAAATTAATCTTATTACTTAGGAATTTTGTCGACTTTGAATTGATACCAATTGCAACAGAGATAGGTAATTGGGGCTCAGATCACATCACGGCGAAAAGCCTTAATTCCACTAGGGATGCTCATTTTAAGGCCAAAAATAAAATTGATATTTCTATACAAACGGGATATTTACTAAGTTTCCGATATTTCAGTACTGTTGCAAGCGCCATGATCATGGAGTAACTGAATCACCCATTTCTACATGGTAACTATCCCGTTATTGACACCATAATTTATAGTGATAGTGACCAAGGTACCTTAAAATTGTTTAATATATTATTTCCCAACCATTCAACACTCAATAATAATAGAGATGTTTCAAATTAGGCTTCATATTTTTGTGGAATTGGAAGCTATTACTTTTATTATATAGTATTTGCTCTAGCTATTGAGTGCTTAAGGACTATAGACTAAGATAACCCACAGAAAACAAATGTACCACAACAATTTATCTTTAAAATCAGATGTAGAAAAAATCTACGAAAGAGTACCAATAGAAATTAAAACCGATTTTGTATGAGACTTTATGATTCGTTTGTATTATATAGAAAAACTAGCTGCGCCCCGCGGTTTCACCCGCGTTGATAATGATGAAAAGTGATGATGATGAAAAATAGATGTTGGCCGATTCTCATAGATACCGGATAAGCACAAAAAATTTCATCAAAATCGGTCAAGCCGTTTCGGAGGAGTATGGCAACGAAAACTGTGACACGAGAATTTTATATATTAGATAATGTATACGATAGGTGATAATACAATTAAAAGAATCAGTAACAAACAAATACTAATGTGACTGTAAGCCAAGTACTTTTATATGTATACATAAAGATGGCTATAAACTATTTGTTAACTGTGTGTTATCATCACGATCCTAAAAGTTACTTCCACTTGGATATTTTTTCCTGAATGTGTGCTTTTGACAGTCAACTAGAACAATGTTTAACAATAGTTATATATCTAATTATTAACAGTAAAGCAATATCAAAAATGTACAAGATTATAATTGCAGTTGGCACTTCTTTACCAACAGATGCGTCGCCAGAAATCTGCAAGAAATGTGTATATAAGTAGTTAACAACTGCCTAAGAAATATGTGCCGTTTCTACTATATTTTGTTGCATACACAAAATGAGTAAAAATTGGACTTCATTTCTTTGACCGTTTTATTTTGGACTTCAATAAAAACCCTGCTTTCTACTGTGAGAGTTCGGTAACAGGTGTCATTTCAATATTGGTTGAGTCAAACAGACTCGGTCCCGACTCAATCAACAGTAAAATGATAGCTATGTTGTGTGGTCTGTTTGACTCAACCAACAGTAAAATGAAACCTGCTTATTGTCAATCGCAGTCTGTTTGACTTAACAAGACTTAAAATGACAGCTATGTTGTCAGCTTGACCAACAGTAAAATGACAGTTGTTTGTTCAATCAAAATCTTTTAGACTCAAACAGTCAGCTTGACTCAACCAACAATAAACTGCTCGGGAAAGCAGGAATAAGACTAGAACTACGACTACCGTCAATTTACAAGTAGCTACAATAGGCCAATTAGTAAGAATAGTCCATTACATATATTTTTCCCAATAATCATAGCTGATATTTAAATCCCGCTTTAATATTTTAAATCAAAGCATGTACATTCCAATAATGTGTACACATATTAATAAACTCCGGATTAATACAACATTTAGAAATATCTCTATTTGTAAATAATGTATATAATGTCACTTAATATATTTTTTAATATAATTGTACTCTATATAGGATTTAAAATTTCAGTCACAAGCATATAAAATACATAATTTTCGTTTAATATAGAAGTTTAGTTTTTTTTTAAATTTGCACCATATTATAATTTTGCCTCTACAAAAGTGAATCTACGCTTGTTAAATATTATAGATAAAGATTAAGTTAAGACATTGACATTGAAATTACATAAGTACCTAAGTTGGCATTTGTGAATAAGTTCAGCAAAGACATGAAATGTGTATAGATAGAAAGTGAGGAATTTTTGTAAAAATTGGTTTCCACTGCCTAAACATTCAACATGTTTTGTGCAACTTGTAGCATAAATCTGAATCCGACAAACCTAATTTGGCGTGCGGGTAATGGTAGAACTAACGCCGCTTCCTAATAAAATGACAAGTTTGTTTACAAGCAGCGCTCCCGTCGTGTGCTATCTTAGACTAGGAGATCTGTATTTGTTTTGAAGGCGTTGTAAAACAAGTTACTCAACATGTTTTTGTAGATGTCTCGACAGTGTAAATCCATGGTTAAGGTGACACTGTTATTTTTACGGAATCTATTCTATATCGTTTTAAAAGATAGAGCTAACAGATATGGACTTGGACTCTCAGGACTCTTGTTATACTTGAAAATCGGAATACACTCCTTATCCTTAAAATCAAATTCAGTCGAGACATTTGGTACAATCAACAATAACCACTAAAACGTAACTAATAATTTTCGTTCGATAACTACGATTACACGGTTTTTGAAATACCGTCAATGTTAGAGTAACAACTTGTAGATATACCATCAATTTACAAGTAAATTTGTATTCTCACATATTGTTTAAAACTCCAACAAAGAAGGTTATATCAAAAACTATAGGAGAAAATTCTTACCGCGGCCGACACATTCTATGCTGTAATAATTTTGTACTTCCATGACTTGTAGCCGACCGACCAAGAAGCAGGGTTATCTATCTCTTTCTTTTCTACTAGCTGGAGATTTTCTCTCTCGCTCTAGAAAGAGCGGCTCTAAGGCCTCATCTAAGGACATCACGGCTCGGAAAGGGCTGCATTCGTGGTGTTTAGGTGTTCTCGTAGAAGGAATTGTTGAAATGTGTTGTGAGGACGTAAACGACGGCCTCGTATGTTGACATCATTATCGCAGTGTTAGGTATCTGTCTGACAAGCTGAGTGCCTAGGCCCCTGGAAAACATATATAAACAAAACATGAACATAAAAACTTTCACACTCACAGCCCCACACTAATTTCGACGACTTGTATCGTAGGTACGGGAAACATTCACATCGCACACACAATCACAACCAGAAAACTTGTGTTCCCGCCAGGAATCGAACCCGATAAGCAGGGGTGCTTAGAAGGCGAACGCTCACCCAACTAAGCCAATGGTCAGTTCCTTATTATAAATCTTCGAATTATTGACAATCTAGTTGAAATCTGCGCCGTGAATCTTCGGTTCGATTCCTGGTAGGGGTACAATTTTCATGTCATGGGACATTTGTGCTTCTCGTTCTGGGTGTGACCGTGTGTGTGATGTAAATGTTACCAGCTTGTAAATGTTACCCACGATTCAAGTCTTTGAACTTAGAGCGATGCTGTGAATGTGAATGCGTTTATATTACCTATAACGCCTAGGATTCACAAATGATACATATTATTGTTCTGTTTGGAGACAAATCAAGGTCAACGTTTTCTCCTTATGGGACCAACTAAAAAGGCTTTCGATATAAAAAAACATACTTTTTTATCACGCTATTAATAGAATACTCTCGCCTTTTGTTAAATGATGAGGACATTGGCAAACGAACCTCGACCTTTTTGAAGTCGGTTCCTTTTGACAGTTTAACAGCTGGACCGATCATAATCAAATTTAGCTCGGAGATAGTTAAATTCATGGAGATGGACATGTGCTTCTCTTTTTTATGTTTGATAGGCAAGCACGTGACCACTATCTTACCTGATGGAAATCGATGATGCAGCCGAAGATGTAGCATGCTTGCTTAAAAGATACCTATTCACTCAAGACTGAAGGACTTCCATATTATACCGTTCAGGGAACGTTCAGACGTAGGCAATGAGTTCCACTCCTTCGGCTCCTTGTTATCCCGATGCAACATCACTTGGAGGCGGGCGAAGCCGCGGGGCGGGGCTAGTTACCTATAAACACCGCGATACCCCTCCTCCATCCAGACAGTGTGCAGAGTTTGCCAGAACTTGCGGTACTTGTCGCCTTCCTCTCGCAGACGGGTTCGCGCTACTTCTGCAAATTTATAATTATATATTAAGAGGCTGGGGAGTCTGTGAAACGAGGTTATGACTGTCTCTGTTTAACTGGCAAACTGTGCCCATGCTTGATGCGATAGCACTACCGACCGAACAAATTATGATAGGTGCCGTAATACCAAAAATTATGAATGAATGTAATGTTTAGCCATTGTTGCATTAATAGTACCTTGAAATAATAATCTATGTTCCTGTTGTAATGCCAAAAAAAATGTGTTAGTTTTTAATACAAAACGAATAAGTTAAAGATCCGACATTTACGTCGTAATGTGTGAAAATCAATTGATTTATATTTCGTTTTAGTTAATTATTATGGAATAAAAACTATCCAGGAACCTAGGTTAATACGTTTTTAATCAGAATAACAACACAGTATGGTGGTAATATGCTTGAATTATAAATAATTGCGGTATTACGATTGTATGGGCAAATCAACCTCCGCAGGCCCCTTAAATTAATAGTTTTCCAAAAAAGTGTGATATAATATGAGCCCATGAGGAGGATACATGAACATTCCTATGAAACAGAGTCGACATCATGCACACCTACATCCTTACCACTGGAACAATTGTGCCAGCGACCCAAAGCCGCATTCCGATATATAAAGAAGTTGGGGTGGGCTAACTGCTGGCAGGGGGAAATGCACAATACACCCCCAGCGGGACGTCAGTGCAGGCCTTATCGCCCCCAGTTAGAATTAAAATTAGATGAGCCCATGAGCCATCCACTGGTAGTGGGCTTGAGCACTCTAGTTACCTATAAGCTAGCTGCCTTGTAGGTAATTTAGGTGTTTGCTGTACAGATGTATATAGTTTTAGGCAATTGGTCCGTAGATGGAGCCATCCTATATTGGGGATTTCTTTTGGTTTTTGTATGTATTGGGGATTGTTATCCGAGGTTAGAGGTGGTATTACTGGTAGGCATTGACGAAGAGATTGTATTGATGGAACGTCTTTGTCGTGTGGTGGCTAAGTATCTGGTATTTTACAAATTAGCCTGTATATTTTATTAATTTAATAGTGTAGCATAAAACCGTGTACAAGGAATAAACTAAATGCTATGAAGCATTATCTACCAGCATGGTCATGTAAGAAAAGTGTTTGAGCGTGCAGCTAAAAAATACGCCACATATATATTATGAGACGGTCCATTACTTTGTCTGATAAATAATAAAATGAATGAGTCGAGAACTACGACTCTACAGTTCCAAACTTAAAACACCCTTGTTTTTGGGTCAGATATCAAAAATCATCACTATAGTTTAAAGAAGGAAATCGGTATTCTCCGTCAATATTTACAATTTTTCGCACACTGTGTTTAAAACCCATTCAAGTTTATGATATCTATTAAAAAAAAACCTATCTCTACTTGTACTATTGTTTATTCTATGCTATCTCCAAAAGTCAAAGTTTAAGCGCAAATACCAAAATATTATGAACAATTTATATTAAACAGACAACAAATGTATCGTGTGAACGCTGTCTTCGTGTGCATCATATGTTAACATGATTGTACGGAGATTATCTGTGTTCTGATTTACTTATCAAGCTACCATTATCTATCACCGATAGTTTGAAGTTGATGTTTTTCGAAGATATTTTTGCAACCAAGTGATTTCTCATGCAATATTTAAGACTTACAGAAATAATCGGTTTGCAATGCATTAAATTAATACAGTTTACAGATGTCTAATATAAACACATTAACAGTAAAATGACAATCAAATTATTAATATACTTTTTTAAAATTGGAATTACATTTATTCATATTTAGACATCAATTTAAAAAGTACATATAAATATCGAAATAATAAAGAGACCCTTAATTCCAATGAACTAAACAAAGTCCCGAGGCGAGCGCTCGCTCCCTCCCCTTAGGGCTCTAATAAATCACGTAATGGACACTTCTAGCTCTCATGTCACATAACCTCACCATGTGGGTAAGGCCCCAGCCCCCATGAGTTCGACAGTCCCGTGGCGAGCGCTCGCTCCGCCCCCTTTGCACTCTAATAAATCACGAAATTGACAGTTCTAGCTCCCCTGTCACATAAGCTCACCATGTGGGTAAGCGATGCACGAGGCCACAGTGTTGGAGAAGACCCCGGCCCCCATGAATTCGACAAAGTCCCGCGGCAAGCGCTCGATTCATTCCCTTTGCGCTCTAATAAATCACGAAATGGATAATTCTAACTCCTCTGTCACATTAACTCACCATGTGGGTAAGCGATGCACGAGGCCACAGTGTTGGAGAAGACCCCGGCCCCCATGAATTCGACAAAGTCCCGCGGCAAGCGCTCGATTCATTCCCTTTGCGCTCTAATAAATCACGAAATGGATAATTCTAACTCCTCTGTCACATTAACTCACCATGTGGGTAAGCGATGCACGAGGCCACAGTGTTGGAGAAGACCCCGGCCCCCATGAATTCGACAAAGTCCCGCGGCAAGCGCTCGATTCATTCCCTTTGCGCTCTAATAAATCACGAAATGGACAATTCTAACTCCTCTGTCACATTAACTCACCATGTGGGTAAGCGATGCACGAGGCCACAGTCTTGGAGAAGGCCCCGGCCCCCATGAATTCGACAAAGTCCCGCGGCGAGCGCTCGCTTGGCACGCCGTCGACGCTCCGAGCGGCGATAAGGCGCGCCTTCACTCCCTCGTACAAAACAAAGTGTACCACGGTCTCACTGATGCCCATGTAGGACGCAGTGATGCCTTTGTAGAACCCGCGGATACCCTGGGATGGAAACAAACATGTTCTATAACATCCTAGACACGCCATATTAAATGGCTAATTTTAAGAAGCAGAGGCGTTGTTATGATACTCTAAGATTTTAGGAAGTTGGAAGAATGTTAAATTGGATAGTCGCGCCTTCACTCTCTTGTACAAAACTAAGTTTACCACGGTTTGCTGGTGCCTATGTATTGGTCCCTTTGTAAAACCCGTGAATACTCAAAGAATAAAGAAACTTGTATAATAGTATAACCTATTCAAATCATCAACAATCTGGGATTAACGACAGCAGTTACAGTATTTCACTCCAGCTATTGTCGTGAATTGCTTTTGGGGTGCCATGTCAGTAGCTCTGCAGTCGTCAATATCAGATTCTTGATACTTCCCGCGCAAGTATCAAAAATCTGCACAGAATAGCCACTCTCCGCCCCGCGCAAGCTTTATCCCCGCTCCCCACCCCGCAGCTCCACAATCAATTTGGGAACTTTCGGCCGCCCGATATGCCTCGTACGCAGGCAGTCGGACGTAAAGAGACTACTGATTTTTTCTTGTGGGATCAGTGCAGAACGTGAATTCTGCAGACTCTTCAAGATTCTTGCGTATAAAACCTTTGGGTCGAAAATTTACTGACTTACAATCAACGCATAGCCTAAATCAGAGCTGACAGAAACGTGAACGTTAAGGGTAGTTATCTTTGATAATGCAGCAATAAGAAAGGTATTCCATCGCTAACAAAGTCGCGGGCATCGGTTAGTTTAAAATAAAAAAAGTGTAGCTTGTTTCTATCAAAGGCCCGTCGCGTTTCAGAACTATACAACGTTATGACTCAATAGGTCGCGACCGACACTGCCTATGTATACACATATAGTTTTATATAACTAAACATATATCTATATATATGTACTGCATTCTATTCATGCGCTTATAAATATTTATTAATCCATTTAGAAGTCACGGCCAAATCCAAATCGGAGTTCCGCTTGTCTGATTCACTAAACTTTTCTATTCTGTATATTTTACTTTTTTGATACAATCAATACTGAGGATTTTTCATGTTATTAACAATATTTAGATTTCAAATTCATCGAATTTCTACCGAATCGATATAAGAAAATTAACTTTTTTACCGACACTTCTCTAAGACGTCTGTGTTGGCGAAGTGGGAAAAGCTTTGTCCGCCGCGGGTCTTGAGTTCGATACCCGGCAGGAGCACATTTTACTCACTAAGGGCAATTTGTGCTTCTGACTCTTAGTCTGACATTGTATGTGTTTGATGTAAATGTTTCCGGCACCTACATACAAGTCTTTAAACTTAGCGTGGGGCTGTGAAAGCGTTTGTTTGTTTAGTTTAGTTTAAGGTGTACTAATTTCTTAGTGAATATAATGTTGTTTGCCAGATTTTTTTCTCCGATAGGCATTTGGTTTTTCACCAAAAATATGTGTGAATTATTTAGTTAGATCCAAAAAATATCCTTTAGATATTTTGATGAAAAATACTAGCAGACTACGAAAGCATTAGTTATTTACACATTTTGCATACATTCGAATACCATTAAATATTTATAGCATTTCGCATGAGGTCATGGACGTTTCTACGTCGTATCTGCGATCGATTTTTCAACATTTCATGAGTCGCAATACTTTCATACCGGCAAATAGTATTTCGGTCAGCAATAACTATCTTACTTACTTACTTTTGTTTATCTATAATGTTTGACCATTATCAGAATCTCATCTATAAGTAAGTGATGATGTAGTTAAAGTTTTAAAATGTGACTAAAGAATAGCAGCCGGGACATCATTTAGTAATTTATTATGATGAATAGGGAAGCATTTGACCGCAGTCTCACATGATGGAACGCGACGATGCGGTCGACGGTGGGACATGCTTGCCTAGGAAATACCTGTTCACTCTTGACTTGAAGAGGCCTAAATTATACTCATCGGGAAACAAGAAAGAAGGCAGAGTGTTCCATTCCTTTGCAGTTCACATAATAAAAGTTGTGGCGAATCGTTTGGTGTAATCCACCATGAAAGTATGTATTGTTTGAGTACGCCATGTTGTCCGATGATGGAAGGGAGCCGGAGGAATTAAATCACGCAGTGCTTGGTTAAGCTGCTTTTCTGGAATAGCGAAGTATCGTTCGAGGAGCCTCATTGCATCTGAGGTATAGTTTAAGATATTCGAAAGGGAGATAAGATTTAGCCAACTGTTTATCCTGATTTGTGAGGGTGTAGCCGCGTGACACAATGAGTTTATAATACGATAATATACTTACCGTTTTGGCGTATATCCTCTTGATACACTGCAAAGCTGTTACGTTCTGACCGTCCAACTGTAGGCGCGTCTTGACGAACCAAATCGGATTGGTCATCGTACACGACATGAAACCTGAAACGATAGTGATGATGTTCAAATGTTTAATCATATCTAAATACGGTTAGTATAATCTATTAATATAATCTAATAATCTTTACCCGTCTGAAGTTAGTTTAAATCGCTGTGAAATTGCGAATTTTGGGCCTGATCATTAACGAAGCTAGAAGATTATAGATATTATAAATTATAGATATTCACTCTAGACTGAAAGACTCAAATTATACCATTCAAGGAACAAAGACGCGGGCTCTATTTCTTCGCTTCCAGCGTACTGGAGGTATGTCCACCAGACGTTTGACAGTTTGTCTTATAGTTGAGGTAACAAGGGCATGGTGAATTGACTCATGTAATTCTTACGCACAGTCTCCCTCCTGATTGTGAATGGTAGAGACCAGCATAAAGTATTTCTTATAATAAAAAAGTGTTTTTCTTGTGGCAGCTATCGTCGATAGCCAGTCATTTTAGCTAGCGTGTTTACCAACCTCGACCATATCATTAACAATCGAACATAATACTGAACAAAACAAGTTTTTCTTCATTTTAATACAGCTGTGAAAAGAAGCGTTTTCCAGCTTTATATTATTATTTTTTCCATCTTGGATTTGGAAATAATCCCAGCCAAAATACAATCAATGATTTATTTGTTTCCTGTGATCAAAACAAGTTTTTTTTCTCTCTTTGAATACCGGACACTGACAACAAGTTTTTTTTCATTTAAATACTCATGAGTAATATTTGATTTAAGAACCATCAAAATCAGCCCACGCGTTTCTAGAGCGCCACAAATGAACAAACATACATACGCTGATAAACATGACATACCCCTTTTGCGTTGCGCAGTCGAATATATATATATATAGGTTGTTATAGTTAGACTAGCTGTTCTCACCTGCTGCGCTCGCGGCTGATAGATGCACCACGGGCGTGTCCGGGGGTATATTTTGGTTGAGGATTGCTTTGGCCTGCGAATATGTGCAGAAGTAGATAGCCCTGGATGGCGCCACCCCGACTAAGTTCGGACCCAGGCCTTTGAATAAGGCTCTGGGGCCTTCCGTTTGGACGATGTGCCTGAAAATTGGATTAAGGTTAAGACAGATAAATTTAGAATGCACAATTATGTTTAAACGCATTTACACCCATAAGCACCCTAATTTTTGTTTGATTACTTGTGTCGTGGGTGCCGGAAATATTCACATCACACACACAATCACACCCTGAACAACAAATTTCCTTTTGGAGAAAACTTGTGTTTCCACCGGGAATTAATCTGGATAAATGTTGATGTCAATAACGGGATATTTACCATGTGTTTCGTTTGTTTTGAGTTTCCCATATCTCGGCACTGTTGCAAGCGCCATGATCAAGGACTAACTGGAGCGGTTCGGGTGGATGAAGACTTAGATTCGAATGCTCGTAAATCTAAATGTTCATCCACCGTAAATATGGCGTTACTGACACCAACGTTTATAGTGAGAGTGACCATGGTAGCTTAAGAACTAATACCTGTTGCTTAGATAGCTGACGTGCACGCAACTACGCACAACGAGCAGATTTATAGACAAATTAATGATTGGATTACAACAAAGGACCTATTGTGTAATTAATGAGAAAATACATTGTGACGTTTTATGTACATAAATACACTGCATATAAAACTATATCGACAGTTGACCGAGTAGCTCAAGTAGCGCGTTGTTACTATGAGAGATAACATCGTGAATGTTTTATGTATTTAGACAAATTGGTTTCCGTTGACTGCCGATATTGTCTTTGATTTTTAACCGACTTCAAAAAAAGGTGGAGGTTCTCCATACGTCGAAATCTTTTTTTATGTATGTTGACTCGGAACTCCGTAATTTATTAACCGAATTGGATAATTATTGTTATGTTGGAAAGGGTATACCAACGTTCTAGTTGGTCCCATTATAATTTGATCAAGATCTGATGAAGAGTTTCGGAGATATTTGCGATTGAAGTCGGTTATTCGTTTTTAAACTCTTATATACATAATATTATACAAACAGTACAAACACAATATAGTTATTATACATAACATAACAATATTAAGGACTGTTCGCAGGCGAAGTTGGTAAAGCTTCTGCCTTCTGAGTAGCAGGTATCTGGTTCGATTCCCGGTAGGTACACAAGTTTTCTCCCCACGGGAAATTTGAATCTCTTGTTCTGGGTATGATTGTGCGTATGATGTGAAAATTTTCAGCACCCACGGTACACGTATTCGAACTGAGTGTGGGGCTCTGTAGAATAGGCCAAACGCGTCTCACGTGCGTCAAGAATTTAAAAAAAACTGTATTAACAGAGATTTCTCCTAAAAACCTATCCTTAAACGTATAACTGTAGCCTATGTGTTAATCCGAGGTATAAGCTATGTACAGTCCAAATCAGTTCAGCCGTTACAGCGTGAAGAAAAACAAACATACTTACACAAAAACTTTCGGATTTATAATATTCGTGTGATTAAGTGGTGTTGAAAAGGTCAAACAAATTTCACGTGCGTCACGTGACTAGAAACTTATCTTGTCAAAAAAGCCATATCTGAACGTAGCAAGACCTTAGCCTTTCAATTACAACACAAGTGATCGCCTTTTGCACTCGTATACAGTATCGAGTTATGACGTAAATGTCTGTCCATTGAGATAAAACCTGTAATGTCAACTAAAAATAATCTGCCAGTGAGGTCAAGTGGCAACCTCGAGAAAGTCTTGTGGATAACTCGAGTTTGTGTTATTATAACTGAAACTATTTAAAGTGATAAACAACTAATCCCTTGTAAAGTTTTTTGGTTTAGTTTTGAATTAATAATTTAAACGTAAGCAAAGCTTAATAAACCGACTTCACCGCTTATATTTTGGTTTTGGTTTGATCGATTTCGATAAAATGTATATGAGACCTCTGAAGTACAATCTACCACAAAAAAAAAAAATTTTGAGAGTCGGTCCACAAATGGTGGAGAAATCGGTGAACATACATAAAAAAAAATACATACAGTCGATACCTCCTCCTTTTTTGAAGTCGGTAAAAAAGGACTAAAAAGTTAATATAATTTTCTAGGTGAACACATTTCATACCATTCAATATGTGTTTTGTTCTTGAGCTGTTTGAAGGTCTTGTAAAAGCAGACGGTATTGTAGATGCTTATTTATAAACAAGTAATACTCTAAAATGATTTTTAGTATCAAGCTTTTACCAGTTAGTTATATAACCAGAGAACTTGTCAAGACTACTATTGTTTTTTTATGCTAGATAGGCAAGCGTTTGATATGTGTATTGCCGGTCCATGCCCAGTACATACATTGTATATTTATCCCACACATAAATATCTTTTAAACCAAACACACTTATTGTGATCACCGAAGATATAGCCAAGAGTCTCACTACACACCGAGCGATGGTCTTCATTCTATTTAGCCCTAGATGACCCGGTAAACTACGTAGGTACCATGCCATCTATTGAAAATAATCCGAAACTTCTATACAAAATAACCGATTTAGATTTTTTAGGTTAGAACCTGCTTTTTTAAATATTTACATTACGCGAGTCATGAAATGTATATTATTTACTAGCCCTGTCCTGTGTTAAAAAAATTTAAGCTACTTATGTACATTCTAAATTTTATCCAAATCCGTTCAGCCGTTACAGCGCGAAAAGAAAACAAACATACTTACACATTTACAAACAAATTTTCTGATTTATATTATAGCGTGATAGTATTTTTAAGATAAGCACTATGGAAGTAATTTGAAGTTCAACGTAGAAAGATTTATTATATAGGCTAGTGTGTAAAGGGGCGTGACGTCTCACGTATGCTGCTCGTGATCATGTAAACTAGTAATGTATAAGCATTTTCTTATCTATTAACATACTTGTGATAACTACACCGGATTTATCCAGTTAGGGGTCTTATGTACGCCGGTCGCAGTGGTACTATATTTGAGTATACAACACGAACTTGTTGTATCTTTAATTTGCGATCGTCACGTCATGTAATTTTCCACTGTAAGGAGATGAGAGATGCACGCTATTTGCTTGGGCCTTATAGGTGCCACATGCAGGACGCATTTGGTTCGAATGAGACTCGGGCGCGATCACCGCTCTGTACGGGAGCACGCACCCGCGACTTCGCACGCCGTACGTTCGAGCCTGGAGCATCCATCATGTATAGGTCACTTCTTTTGGGAGAATTCTGTGTGTTATATCTCCATACGATTCCGAATAAACTCATACGGTTGTTAGTCATAACTAAGGGAACAGTCGTTAATCCATGTCGGATTTTAGGCATCCTAAAAAATGCTGACACCACGACTGCCGCCAACAAACTTATGTTTGAAGACTTCTTTCGTGGAAGCGGCAAGCATCCATACCTACACTCAACCACTTCATAATAAGAAGCACACATTTCCATTGGTAAGGAAAATTTTACTCGATGAGGATTCGAACCCGGTACCCATCGATCTGTAATGGGTAACAATCTAAAATAGACGTAATATGAATGCTTAGTAGGATAAAGCTCTGACGGCAGACGAAGATGTGCAATCCATTGCACCGGAATCAGTCACAAAAACAATAATTCCGAAGATTACCTAATAACTATGTTACGTTATTGCCGATCATAGTATCGACCTTTAAATCGGCCTACCTAATACCTCGTACCACAAATCTATAATGACAGTTTCATACATAAATGAAATGTGATCTATTTTTTATTTTTTTTATGCGGAATAGCCAAGCATTTGACCATTATCTCACCTGACGGAAAGTGATGATGTGGCCGAAGATGTGATATGCTTCCCTAGAAGATACTATTATTAAGATCTATTTGATCCAATTAATTGTTATAACGTATTCACACTAACAGCCCTACAACAAGTTCGAAGATTTGTATCGTGGAAAAATTCACACAATAATTTATTATCCGTACAGCGAAGGAGTGGAACTCATCATCCCATTAGCCGCATCTTTATAAAAGTGAAATGTATCTTCAAAGCAAGTATGTTACATCTTCGGCGGCGTCGTTACTTTCTATCACGTAAGATAGTGGCCTAGATAAGGCCACTACCTTACCCATATAAAAGGAAACCTTGGGGAGAAAACTAGTTTCTGCCAGAAATCGAACCAGAAACTCGCTGCAGAGAAGGCATATGCGCGACCAATTACGTCATCCACCAATTATCGTAATGGAATCAATACCATAGTGTATCTATGTGAGAAGTTATCGTTTACAATACGTGCTCTTGCATTGACTCAACATTTTAAGTAGGAACTAAACCAGATAATGTCAGAATGAAATGACATCAGTTTTGCCTCTAAAATATGGCGTTATCGATTTTGTATTATATTTTGATTCTTCGGATGTTAAGGAGTAATAATTTTGTATTATTAACCCTTAACAGTTCGTGAACGTGAATGAGTGTAGACAATCATACAAAGTTGAAAAACGTAGTTTTCGTTTTTGTTTCAAAAATCCAAAACAAACAAACTAACAAACGCATTAACACTCACAGCCCCACACTAAGTTCAAAGAATTGTATCGTGGGTGCCGAAAACATTTACATATAACACTCACAATCACACCCAGAACCAGAAGCACGAATCTCCCTTGGAAAGGAAAATTGTGCTTCTGCCAGGAATCGAACCCAGGACCCACGGCACAGAGGGCAGAGACTTGCCCAACGTGCCAACTGGGTCGTCAAAAAAAAGGTCTAAAGATTGACCCTTCTTGACTTGACTTTGACTGTGATTGGAACTAGACCTAACTTTGAACTAATAAACTTGAAATCTAGGGTGATATTATATTCTTCATCCTAGCTGGATATACGTAGAATACGTATTACTTAACATTGCATTTAGCCAGCTATATAATATATGCTTATAGAATGTGGTGCCAAAACTAAAGAAAAAAATTACATAATTACATACCTTATATTATGCCAGTTATGTATTTTTTTTCTTTTGCAAGAAAGATCAATACTATCTCGTATCAGAATAAAACGACTCAATGAAAACTGCGCACTTCTCTATTTACACTACTTACATAGTGTTGACCCTATTTATATAATACATTGTGTTACAGGCAGGCACTACAATATCCAAGATAAAATAAATACCGCAAACAAGTAAATAGCAGTAATTTTACATGACAATACACGACTGATCTGTCCGTATTTACCTCGAATCAGTACCTATTTACCTAGTGAAGTAGGTACTACTTGAATAATGTGGTACAATTACAATTTGTATTGTGTTTATCTTGTAAACAAGATGGGTAATACTGATAGCGGATAGCTATATATATTACTGATTTCTATTATATGTATTTGAAACCATTTATTCAAACTACAACTTGTTGCATTAAGTAATTTATTCGTATCTGTCTATCTAACACCTTTAAACGAGCCATTCTTGTATATAAAAATATAATCTGAACCACAGAAACGGCTCTAACGATTTTCATGAAATTGAGTATGCAGTGGGTTTCGGGGGGGTTATAAATCGATCTAGCTAGGTTTCATTTCCAAAAAAACGAACAATGCTCGGTCATCCAGGCACTTTATAATTTTGCTGTGTATAGTGGATGCATTTACGTCTACTGCTGTTAATAATGATGGTGGATGGTGTAGATATAGGGATGGTGAAATGTGCATGGCTACATAACTTATACTAGATTTACTGAAATTTTTTTTACTAAATTATGTATGACTTAAATTTTGTGAACTTATTGCAGTTTTTTAAGATTACGGACTGTAACGATTACCAGCTATAATAACTCAATACTTGTTATTAAATATCCAGATCAATTGGTTTCACAATATTGCACTGACATTAGTGGAACGGGCGTTGATCTACGAGCATAGTGAGAAATCATGATGAAATATAGAGTAGAACTGGCAGCCCATCAAACAACTTCCCCACCAACAGAAAACTATATAGGTAACTACACTACAGATAATTATAATCAAACTAACTAGGAGTGTGCCCGATATAATTGATTTCCCATCGGAATATCATGAATGACGCACTTACAACATACTCAATAAAAACTTTCATATAAGGTCCTTACGTGAAATTCTATTAATAAGGCTTAAGAACATAGGTACCTAAGATTGGTCACCTAGCCGCCCAAGCCGACCTTACACGAGGCGCCGATCGACAAACGAAGCTCCGGTGAATCAAAAGCATTACCAAGGAGTAGACGTCAGGCAGGCGGCTGATCATATAAAACCTTTGCCGTGCCTTATTACAACATGGGTTCACGTGTTAGTTCATGTTGTGCCGACCCCCTTCGTAGTTGAGAGAAGGACAAATACATTTGACTGTTAACAAACGTTATTTACAAGCTTTTATTTAGTTTCACCTGCCCCGTTATCTATCTGTCGGTCTGTAATCAAATCTTGCAAGCTAAATTAGACCCACTTCCCGATGTCCGATTGGACTCACATTTGGTGTACTTATATATCTAGACAATACAAGGATATGGTACCATGGAGCTAGTCTGATGATGGAGACAGAAGATGGCTATAGGAACTTTTAAACAAAACAAGATAAATCCATCGAGCTTAGACTCGTTTGATTCGTCTTGATATATAATTTTTTAGTCCTTTTTTTATTTAAACTGGTAAGAGCTTGATTTTAAAAGACTTTATAAAGTTTTACTTGTTTTATAACCAGTTCTAGCACCATCGGTTTAGGGTGAGCTTTCTGTCAGTTTTAGAGTTTTAGCAGATTACTGAAATTAAGAGACATACCTGATGCACTGTATTAGGCTCATCCTAGACGCCGACCTCGCGTGACCCGCTCTCGCACACTGCTGCACCTGACAATTGTAGGACATCAGCATTCGATCTGCCTGCTTGCTGTATGCGAACATAGCGCCCATCGTCCGCCTGTACCCCCATTTGGCCTCCTGCGTTACATGGTTGGGTTAGGCACTACGGTTATTAACAATGTCTGATTCTGGATCTAGGCGATTCACTTTAATATTAGCTGCGAATGATCACAACAGAATCAAATTATAAACAATAGCGGATGAATTAAAAAAAATCTCTGACGTTCTATTTGGAAAATAAAACTGTTCCGATTTTCACCAAACATAGCTAAGAACACTCTCGATCAAGACCTTTTATACAAAAATCTCGATCAAAATAGTTGCTTATGCAAAGGTAACATACTCCATCAGTAGTATATTATTGGCTGTGTTGATTAAACGCACAGTATATAGACTGACTTATAACTAAAATTTCAAATGTTCACACAAATATGCCAACTAGAAGCGAGTTGATTGGCTTTTGGTTACTTATACCACAGAGTAAATAGTAGTATAATAGTGTAGTGCTTATACGTAGTTCCCATTGTTGAGACACCGGTCTTCTCTCCCAGAAGAAGATATATTATGCAGGCACAATGCAGGTTGGCATCCCTTCGAACTTAGTGATTATTGGCAGGTTTTCTCTTCATCGTGTTCTTGTTGCTAGCTTGTTCAAATACTATGGCTGATTTACAATAGGAAAAAATACAAAACAGCCTCCTGTTTCAATTAATTTTAGCTTTTATACTTGATGGACTAGTGTAGTACTAATGTAGGATTATTCCCGGTCGTCCCCACCCTGTCGTCCCCACTGGGTACGAGTGGGGAAAAAAACTTTCGTTCGTCCCCAGTGGTGACAATTGGAACTTTTTATTTCCGTTTCGTTCCGCTATAGACCGAGAGTCAAAATGCAATAATCGCAATATTATAGTTAAAAATAATTCAAAAGGCCTAAGTTCTTATACTGTATTGTCGTGTATTATAGACATTCAACCTAATTTACAATAATTATGGACGCTGCACCAAATGCAGTTCGGGTAGCTGAGTTCTGGGCCTCAGCTATTTAAAGGTTTGCCATCGACACGCTAAGAAGAAGAATAAGTATCACTAACTTTGGCACAATAAATAACATGACGTGAATACAACAAGCTAATAAGTTTAGCGTCACGAATACCTTTAAACGAGCAATTCTTGTTCTGAAACGGCTCCAACGATTTTCAAGAAATTTAGTATGCAGGGGTCGGGGGCGATAAATCGATCTAGCTAGTTTCATTTTTAAAAAACGTCGTTTTAACGAGCAATACTCGGTCATCCAGGTAGGTACTACAATCTTAAACATCATGAATCGATTGTATTATTGTTTCAAGACGTATACAACATTAATTAATTATGTGTAATACTCACTTTAGTTTTAACTTTCAAATAAGTTTCAAACATAAACATCATGATGGCATTTAAACTTTTTATTAGATGTATTGGTAGGTCATCAGCTCTCTATTAGATAAATTAATGGTTAATAGTAAATACAACTACATAAAAAAATGTCGTATTCACAATAAAATAACATTTGGCAATTTTTATTTACACACTCATTAAGTTTTATAACTTTTGTCGTGGGTGCCGGAGACATTCACACACACAATTAACCTGAAGGACAAATTTCCCTTGGGGAGAAAACTGGTTCCCATTGGGAATCATACCCACTGCGAATTTAATTAACCCAAAGGGCAGTTCAACATGTACAATTGACAAAAAAGGTATGGCCAAGGTTAGTATCTATGATTTACATGTTCATCAGTAGGTATTTATGAGGCAAGCAAGGGCAAGAAGATTAAAAATTATAAAACATTCTTTTTCAAAGGCTATTATATATAAAAGCGTGAATATTACTCCTTAGATAAGCTATCCCTATAATATTCTTTGCTTTTTAACGCGTCTTATATCATGATGCAATGAGGCACAAACAGGTGCAAGATAGCGTAATGAATTAGCAAACAAGGAACAATGTAAGTAGTGAATGAACCGAAATGGAAAACCAAGTTCGGAGTATCTAATCAATATTGCCTTATACTATAATATTGCTTTATACTATAGCGATAAGACCGCCTATTGTTACACTTATATAATTTTTTACCGTCATTCCTATTTGTGTTCTTTGTTATTTTAAGGTGTTCAATAAAGAATATATCTATCTATCTATACTATAGTCAAATCACACTTTGGATACAATTTGGAATGTATGTAGCTAATACCTGGGATTAACACATAGACTTAGCTTTTCAGCTTGATAATCTCGGGCGAAGCCACGGGGCACGGCTAGTTACTATATATGGCAATAAATTACATATATAAAAAATACTTCAATCGTAACACGCTTGTCATAATTTTGTCATTCTAGGTCTTGCATGCATACCAACTTCTTGAAATTCAACTTGATTGAAGTTGCAAAATAACGAAACTCTATCTCACCTCATCAGGTTCAAACGCTAGCTTATCAGCGATATAAAAATGGCAGAATATAACAATGGCGTATTTGGTTACACGTCAGCATTCTAATAAATTCTATTGGAAACACACGTTTTCGCTCCAAGGGAAATTTGTGTTTCTGATTCAGATGTGAAATTGTGTGTTTCATATATTGAGATAAGTTATAACAGACTTAGATTTTTTTGTTTACCAACGCAAGCAAACCGACTTCACTGCTTTTTCTTCGCAACCTTTAATCAGATTAAATACGCATTATTGAGGATAACTCAAAAACTACTAGTCAGATCTTAATCAAATTTAAATGGGGCTACACGAGAAGCAGATTTCAAATAAAACAAGAATCATCAAAATCGGTTCACTAGAAAGAAGTTATGAGTTAAATTAAAACACATAAAAAATACAGTCGAACAGAATCAACTCCTTTTTTGAAGTCGGTTAAAAATAAATGACAAAATCAACACAGTACTTTCCCAACAAAATCAAAACTACGCATTATATAAAAGTAATATAACTCTATGACTTCCATATCTTTGTTCAATGAAGTAAACACTAAATCAAACACAATCGTGTGGAGCGTCATAATTCATCAACACACGTACACACAGATGTTTTTTACAGTAACTTGAGCTTTGTTTGTTGATTTATATTAACAATGAGAATAGGAAGGAACTAAAATAATATCACACAATGAAAAAAATATTGAAGAGAAAATAATTTCGCCATTCCAGGGAAACCGGTTTAGTTATAAATATTAATATACGGAAAATGTATTAATTATTTACTTTCGGTAAAATATAAAGAAAAAAGTAATAATTTTATACTTTAGGTAAAATATACGAACTGTATTTGTTACATATTTTTCTGCGTGTCGAGTTGGGATCGTGCCAAGTGGGGAACAAACCCATCACAATTTAAACGCAAGCAAAGCTTAAAACAACCCACTTCACCGCTTATATTTGGGTTATTGTTGATTTTCCCAAAAAGCGCTAAAATGTACAATAGACCATCAATAAAAGCATCATCAATATCGATTCATAATTGGCGGAATGATCGGGTTGCATACAAAAAAACATACAGTCGAATTGAAAACCTCCTCCTTTTTCGAAGTCGGTTAAAAAGTGTACTTCATGACAGCTCTAACATAAACGCAGACGGTAACCCGATTTCAAACTCAAACTTTACAATATACTTTGAAACGTTATCTTCTGATCAACATAAGACTGATAATAATCAATCATGTGATAACAGTTTGCTGACTTTTCAACACGGCTTCCACTATGATTAACTTGTGATCACGGACGTCATTAATCCGAGGAAAATCACAGCTTCATCAAGAGAAGCCTCATATAAACAACACATTCTCTCCGAGAATGATTGATGCCCTATTTATAGCATGACAAACTAGATAAAGTGACAAATCAGTGCTTTGCTAATGACACATATTTATGTAACCGCAGTTATAACACAATTAGGGAATATCATAAGACGATACACGACTGTGTAGGTACTAGCGGGAGGTGCCAAAAATCGGCATGCTATTTACTAGCCTTACATTAGAAAGAGATAAACATATAGATCAGAGCTACTCGTCTTATTATCTCGGTTATGGAATAAATGATAAAAAAATAGTTTTAAGTGAGAACTATACAATTAAAAATAAAAATGGTTTCTATTTATTTAGGTACTTCTATTATTAAAACAATAGAGTAAACATCAAATGTTTTTCTTTTCTAGGGTCGGAGAATGAACGAATTTAGTGTTTCAAAAACCCAATTTTGTAAAATAATTGTATCGAGAAAGCATTATCAAAATATCATATAGACATGAAAAAAATAAGACACTAGTTTTTACAAAAAACCTGTCAGTTTATCTCTGAAAAATGGTCTTAATGACAAAATATAATCATTTTAAATTATATATGTACACAATTTAACTGACTGAGTGATTATAATACTGACTAATACTACTTTACGCAATACAAGGTCACAAAATCCTACTAATCCTACTAATATTATAAATCAGAAAGTTTGTGTGTAACTGTGTAAGTATGTTTGTTCCCTCTTCACGCTTTAACGGCTGAACGGATTTGGATAAAATTTGGAATATACATAGATTATACCTAGGATTAACACATAGGCTACTTTTTAACTTGATAAAAGCGGGCGAAGCCGCGGGGCACGGCTAGTACAACATATATAATACAAACTCATTTAAATATTTATCCTACTAATATTATAAATACGAAAGTCTCTGTGTGTGTGTGAATGTTAGTTACCACCATGTTAGGCTACTTTTTAATTTAATGTCGCGGGCGAAGCCTCGGGGAGCGGTTAGTTTGTAATATTTTAAATGAAGCAAGTCATCCTCCACTGTTCTAAAATACGAGTAGTTGTGCCCGATAGAGTCTCTTATGTATAGTTAATTTTATTCTACCACCAATTACACAATTAGAGTGACCAATAAAGATTTATATAAGGTATTTTGTTATCGATGCGTCTGTAAGTTTATTAATACTGATGATAATAATTACTGTTTGATTACGGATCCGTAATTCGCTGTATCTATCTATACTGACAGTGATAAAGAATGGTAATAACTATGATAATTAATTACATAGCGTAATTTAAACATTTTCACACTCGCAGCTCCACACTAAGTTCGATGACTTTTGTCGTGGGTGCCGGAAACTTCCACATCACACATTCAATCGTAACCAGAACAATTCAAGAAATAATACGCCGGGCTCCTCGGAGCCGATTCCGAGCATTGAAAGTGTGTTAAGTGTGATCTATATTGTGTATTCTGTAAAAAAATTAAAAATACTAAACGAAATAGTGGGTAACAGCATGGGTCTACTTTGAGCTGGTATTGAGCTTATTACACTAAAGTAATTAAGCTATCCGTTCTCTGGAAGTACTACACTGACAGTGCACAGCGTAGAATGCGATGTGGTTATCGAGACTACCGGGTGAGTGTATAAAGCACGCAAGAACAGATCCGTAATAATCCGTTATACGTCACAGTTACAAAAACTCAGATAAGCCTGTGACCCGCATTCACCAAGAGAAACACGAAAACGTGGGTTTTAAACCTCGAATTCAATAATAGCCGTTTGCATATTCGTTTTGTTCCCTGATCGACATACACTTGTTACCTATTCTTATGATACCTCCAATCAATCCGAGAAAGGTTCTTGACAGACAGACGGACAACGAAGTCTAAAGGTCCCTGTTTTCGTTTTGAGGAAAGAAGAGAGAATTATTTTAGACTAGTTCGGGAGCCTATGGATTCATTATAATAATGGTGTACTCTATTATGTCAATAAATTATTTATTTATTTATTTTGAACACTCACTATTTCATTTTCTAGCAAGAAACTCAAGACTAATTGAAGCCTGCCAAATTTCATCTAAAATATTTTAGTCATAACACATACATAACTTATAAACAGAAACATGCGCTGATATTAATACATTTGTATGAATTTCAATGAGGTAAACAAACATCTGAAATTGATATTGCTGGTAGTGAAAATGACGCGTAGGTATTGTAAATCATAGGTAGATATAGAACCATTTTAAATGTGAACGCCCCTCCACCAAATTTGTCAAACGATCGTGTGTCAAATGTATGAAATTTATTGTGGAGGGGCGGGCTCATTTATAATGGTTCTACTGAACCTATACTGCTAAATAAATCGCATGTCCTTATTGTACTAATACAAAACAAGATTATCTAAAAGTAGAATCTTCACAACAACAGTCCTTACGTCAGCGGTTCAAGGAACTATATGTAAGCCAAGCTTTTCCATCACCTTGTCTGCTCTAATTATTTAGCATCACACTTGAAGCCTTTTGATAATATTCCAAGTCTATGACTGTGCGCTCTAATTGATAATCGGACGTTCTTTAAGGTGAACAAAAATGTAGGTGCATACTATAATGATTTAGGAGATAAGGCTTTGTTGGCATAGGCTGGTGAATCTTGAGTATCAAATGGCACTTTTTGATCGACATATTTACATTATGTCGCGGAAAAAAAATCTTCGTATTTTATATACATATGAGCTGCGCCCGTGGTTTACCCGTAAGTCCCGGACCCGCGGGAATTCCGGGATAAAAAGTAGCTTTTGGGGGCTGAATCACCCACGTCCGTAGGAGGATACCCCTTAAGTCTGACTCCCTACACGTGGTCCCCGGGTGGTGCTAATCAGGTGACATTTGAGAGGTGGTAGAGCATTTTGTGAGTTGCTCGCCTGGCTTGCTACCAAAGTAGCTTACCACCATCAAGTTGAAAGTCTGCCGCCAAGCCAAATACGGTGTTCCGGCAGTTATCCTTGAGAGCCTGCGTATTCCAGGTCTAATGTGTTTACCAGCTTCGATCACATCGTCACCCACCATCAGGTGAGATAGTAGTCAAACACTAGCCTGTCACAAATAAAAAAAAAAAAAAAAGCTACCCCGTAAGTCTCGGACCCGCGCGAATTCCAGGATTAAAAGTAGCCTATATGTCAATCCAGTGTCAGCTACCTCCACACCAATTCATCAAAATCGGTCCAGCGTTTGAGCGTAAAGTAGTAATAACAAACATATAAACACACTCACAAACTTTCCCCTTTATAATATAGCGTGATGTGATTCAAGACATTTTGTTATCAAATTTTATTTACATTTAATTCTATAGTATAATAATGTGACAGTTTGTTCGATAACTTGTTGCCATCTTGTAGGTATTATGTGAGCGAGCCCTTGCGAAACAGTTTGTCGACCTGTAACACGATCGATCGTGCCATACCGTATGCATGCCCGACATAATTATAATCTACTTAGTTTACTTTCTTTAGCATAATATACTAACAGAATAGATAGCAGAGACTATATGACAAATAGATTGAAAATCTGTCTAGGGCAATGCATTGGCACGGAAGTTTTAACTGTTGCTGTTTAAAATTCTAACAGGCGATGAAATAACTCCGTCACTACTATAAGTTGCATAAAATAATTTAAACGCAACCAAAGATTAAAAAACCGGCTTCACCGCTTTATCTTCGGAACCCTTTATCAGATTAAATTAATTAAATACGCATTTATATGTATATATGTAACTAGGTATATTTTAAATCATAAATAGTGGTCAATAGCCCTTGTACTGGACTACCACGAATTTTTCTGCACCTTCTCGGTTGACTGGCAGAAAATGCTGTATTAGCATTAAGTCCTCAGTGTACAGTTGTAGTGTGCAAAACAAAAAATAAATAAAATATTGAGGATAAATCAAAGATTAATGATCAGATCATCATCAAATTTAAATGGGACCACATGGGAGGCACCAGTTATCACATAAAAAAATTATCAAAGTCGGTTCACCTAGAAAAAAATACTGAGATAACACACTTACAAGAATACATTCGAATTGAGAACGTCCTCCTTTTTTTGAAGGCGGTTATAAAAGATCACCTCGATAGTGTTTGTTGATTGCACCACAAACATAGTGATGAGGAAAATAATCTCTCTACCTGAGGCAGCTAAAAACAGCGTCAGATATATACAAGTTATTTATATAGGTTACAGTTACGAGTGAGATTCGCGGTTGACAGGAGTTAACAGCGGACCGGTTGTTACATTGTAACTGACCCTTGTAGAAAGGGCAAATGTTGTTGATCCCGAAACCGAAGAACATCGCATGAAAGCGGAATTTGATGCATTTAAATAGCAACGTAACACTAACAAGAAGCATGAAGTGTGTTGATCTGTAAGTCTGTATCTTATTGATAGCGAGACTGATTGATACGAAACGGCTAAGATCTTTTCATTAGCGAGGTATTTAAAACGAATTTGGTAGTCTACGTTTTCACGTTAAGTGGCAAAACCAGTAAGGGCATAGCGGGCGCAGCTATTGAAAGTGCGTAATATGTTGCTCTATTTCTATCACAGATCATTTAGCCTGGTTTAGTCTTTGATTTCAATAGTCCATACTCTCATAGTTCTATAGGATGGCTATCAATATATTTTTAATTTTACACACGTGGAAAGTGGCGAAAACAGTTGTACGGGTGAAGGTACCAGTGACATAATGTACGATTTAATTTCAATAAGATTGCTACAAGATATGACGACCATATAAAAATGTGTCCTGGTCCAGACAAACAACTGTATGAAGAGATATGTGACGGTGTTGAGTAGGATGCTGTAATAGCTTTGGACTTTGGATGGCACAAGTAAACGAGAAAAACATCAAAGAACAATCTAATATGATTATATAACATTGGATATAACTTATCTGATGAAGGTCAAAAAGCAAAGAAGTAGTAGGTGATGCTTTTAATCAAAAATCTTGGAATTTTGTAAACATTTTCACATATTCAATTTTATTTAATAGGTAGTTAATCCCACCCCGGATATGATGAATCAGGATAAAAATGACCCTACTACCTCCTTTTTAATTACCAAGTCTTTTAAAATCATGATTTACCAAACTCATCCCGATTGGCACAGCCGTGAAGAGACAACGAAAGAGGGAGAGACCGTGTAACTTCCGAATGTATAATAATTGTGCATAATTAATTGTGTTTGAGAAGTTTGAACAATAAACCAAAGACATTTTTATACCTTAAACATCAATTTTATTAGTAGTATAATTGTATCTCTGAGCCCTTAGTCATCTGACCTAAACTAGAAAGATTTACTTTTAGAGGCGATAAAACCGACCGTGGATGGGATCTGGCATCTGGCAAATAAATGCTTGTTCCTCATCACAATTTATTTGACGAAAAATTGGTCTTATCAGAAATTCACGACGACGACGGACGTTGAGATAAATACAGATAGTACATGCCCTTAGAATAGAACAATTGCAATTTAATAGATGAACCAATTGCTCGAGACGGATCTACTAGTTAGAAGAACATGACAAACAAAACAATTAACGGTTCCATCAATGAAACGATCACAATAACTACGTTTACTTCCGATGCAAGTGCATGTGCTCATACCCTTGGCTCAAAAAGCAACTTGGCATTATTCTGCAGGCGCCGGAGAGAATCGCAAGCGTCGTCGTTAACTTGCCGTGCATGTTTCTACTTTTAGAACGGCCTTCATCTCCGTGAGGTTTGATAATGTTTTATAATGGAATGACATTGCTCAAGGTCGCTTATTAATCTTCAACAGTAGTGTTATCGTGGTTACGTCTAATTAATCGAAAGGTTTATTGAGCTTTTGTTTCGTGCACCCGATAGGTTTTATATAGGTTTTTCTGGAAGTTGAAGGCTAGGTTATAATAATATAATGTGTTGTGTATTTATACATGTATTGTATTTAGTAGTTCGTAATCTATAAGAAATGAAATTTTTTAATATGATTTCCTTTGCTAATGGAAAGGTTTTTTTGATTATAATAATTCAATCCTTAGAATTGAGAACCTCCTCACCACATACATTGTTCTCTTAAACAGCAACTTTGTACTAAAAAAAATTCATACGGTTTTTTCATTTACTCATTTATTTTTAGATGAGTTGCTCGGGATATTGTTCTCAATTCCCCGTAGATTGATTGAAAAATTATATCGAAACCCAATATAAGCGACTGATCGAACACATAGAATTCCAATCGAAACTATATCCATGCCAAATTCCAAGTTCGTAAGATGATTTGGTAGATCAGTGACTAGTTGTATATTAATAGACTACTGCTTTTAATCTTTTTAAACGAAACCTAAATAGCATTCGACCATCTATATACCTATTTTTTAGAGTTTATATATTGATGCACTCAAAACTAATCCTATACGATCTATACCATTAGATGACGTGTCGTCAGGATTACGATCTAAATACCTGTGTAATGTAATGACAAACGATAATATTATCAACACTTTACCCGGCGATTGCTATGACCGTTGCAATATTCGAATGGATTTAAGTTTTATTTTTCATCAGCATCACAATTCTTCTATGTTTTTAGTATGTAGTAATACTCCTCCAGGGAATCATGCAGGGAAAGATCCAAGGCTGCAGAAAACCTGGAAGATGTAACTCGTGCCTGTAAAACTTCGAACGTAGTTCAATCTGAGCAAGAGATCCCTTTTTCGTGTGGTTATCCAAGATCGGTATAACCTTCATGATAGCCGGTAAGAGATGGCACCAAACGAAAAAAGATTATATCTAATCGCTTTTATAAGCGAGATGGTGGTCAAATAATAACTTCTCTTTTTATATACATAATCCTTCTGTACGTTTGTATGTGATTTAACTCCTCCTAAACAACAAAACCGATTTCAATTAATTTTTGTGTATATTCCGGTGGATTCAAGAATGTTTAGATTCAAGCAGAATAAATACTAATTCACGAAAAAAATTCTAACGAAAAACATTTTCTCGTGCACAGGAATCCGTCACTCGAATTTGGTAAAGTACTTGGCAACCATAAACGTGAAAGAGGCAATATGCTTTATTTCTTTACAGCAGTGCAACGGATGCCGGGTATATCAAGTTAGATATATAAAAGTCGATAGAGATAATTAATTTCCAGTTGTAGGCGATGCAACGCTGACAACAACTACAAATCTACGGTCTACACGTATGCACTCAGTTATTAATAAAGATCCTTGGCACACATATTTGTGACTTATTGTTTTCTTGTCGGAAAAATCTCGTTCGCGATAAGTGTTAAATACTTTAAATAAATACATGAAATTCCTTGACATAATATGTCATCAACAAGTAAATTATTACCATAATTAGCTTTTTAAACGATTTGATTGATCAAGACGCAAGTATTCAATTTAAGATTATAATATGTTCTGTGATGTTTAATATATTGACTAGAACGTCTGAGATGAGAGAAGGTAAGAAATAATTTCAAGCAGGATCTATTTGCGTCGCTGTCGTTAGGTGTAATTAGCCCGTCTATTATTTGTAGTTATGGCTACAGATTGCAAAAAATATCGGAATATTTAAAACTTACGAAATATCTTTAAGGGCTCAATAATATTTCTAATCAATAAATAGGTATTTTGAATATTGTTGTGAATTATGTTCCATAATGAACAAATAAAAATGATATAGTATATACAAACAATTTTTTAATTCAGTATAGGCAAACATTTGACCACTATTTAAAACTAAACTTAAACTTAACTATCTACCAAAATGATATAACTATGCCCAAAATTATGACAGTGTTGCTTGATTATACTTTTGATAGATTAATATTTATTGAATATAATTGTATATTCAGTTACCGTATTTCCTAACTTTCTGTGGGTGAACCAGGATCCCATGGTTAATTCGGAAAGAGCATCTTGGCAGATCAACTCTTACAAGTTACACAGCAGCTTCGCAAGTATTCTCTTTCAGATACCAATTTACATCCAAATAAGCATTTTCTAGGCAAACGTGCTACATCCATGCTTACTATCAGCTACGAAGGCTATCAAAGGCCTATCTTGAATTAAAAAAAAGTTAATCCACTACAAAGATGCCTCCGATACAACGTACCTAATTCAAACACACACTTAAAATATCAACCACCATAATTATTTGATTTATAGTGTGGTGTTTCAAGCGTGGAATGTTTGCACAATAGCTGCATTGGCTGCAGACTTTCCATACCTATCTGTACCTTCACATCTGTCCACAAACATGGTGGCTTATGCAATCGCATGTAATAGAAAATAGAATGGTGTGATACTATAGAAATAGATTAACAGTATGTGGGATGACAGACACTACGTACAGACCTGCTCTATTGTTCACCGCAAGTCATGTTACTAAACAATAGCAAATACTAAACATTATGATCCAAAACTGGAACACAAGTTTTCTCCCCGAGGAAAATGTGTTTTTGTGGTTATGATTGTGTGTGTGGTGTGAATGTTACCGGCACCCACGACACAAGTCATCGAACTTAGTGCGGCGCTGTGAGTGTGAAAGCGTTTAAAACGTACTAGGCTTATTGATGCTAATTTATATTCAACGTGACGGACTACCATAATAAATACTTTATGTTCTTGGCTTATTATACTTACTCGTAGGTACCTATCATACATCTGTAATTGGATGTTTGCCAATGTCAGGTCAGCTAGCTGAATAATTTCTCTTCGGTTTGCGGACAGGTAATTTATACTCTGTGGTACAGGGTATTGTTTACAGATTCGAATAGCATTCGCTCGATCACAAAATCAATAGATTTTCCAGTGCTAATTCAACTAATATTCATTCGCTCTCGGAGTGTGCGCAGGATTCCCATTCCTCCATTCCTTGACCTTTTTACAACAAGAGAAACGGTCAAACATCACCCATTTATGATCGACATACCTGCACTTCGTTTGTTTTTTTGTTCACTTTGTAGTTCTTTTTGTAAATCTTTGGAAAGCCCTATATGCAGAGAACTCCCCCCAAATATTTCCAAAAACATCGGTTGGAAGCGGCCTAAATCCGGCGTCTTCCTACGACCTTCATTATATTGTCTGTCCACCTTGTGAGCGGTCTTCCGACACTGCGCTTGCCAGTCCGTTATATACCTAATACCTATATAAAATTCCTCGTTTATTATTAGCTATTATTGCGATACAATCCTATACATCGACATACAATACACATGTAATAGACACACCCACCAAAGGTGTGTCTGTTTTGCCAACAACTACAAAACAAGTTTTTTCCAACTAGGCATTAAGAACGCAAAAAATCAAACGAATTCCTAAGACTGGTACGAATTGCGCATTATATTATAATAATTAACTTCATAAACATGTGAAACATGTGACATAAAAAAAAAATATGCTTTATAGACAAACATTTTACCACCATCTCAATGTGAAAGCGATGATGCGGCCGAAGATGTGACATGTTTGTCTAGAAGATACCTATTCATTCTTGACTTGAATGAAGACTCCCAAATTACACCCCTCGGGGAACAAAAACGCAGGTAATGAGTGACCACTACTTCGCCGTACGGATGATGAATGTAGAAGCGAAACGCTTCGAGCGAACTGGAAGTATATCAACCATAAATGGATTACGTTTGACTGTTTAATACAAATTATGTTCGGACAGCTTTCGTTCACAATCAGTTATTCCAGGCCTAGCACGTTTACTGTATCCTCGGCTATATCAACACTATCATATACCTAGGTGGGAAAGTAGACAAACTCTAGCATATCAGAGATAAAAACAATAACACATGAACTGCCTGTTCCCAAATAAGCCTAACAGGCAGTTCATGTGATACTTTTTTTACCCCTGCATAGAAGGCAAACGCGCGTTCGCCTTCTATGCAGGGGTATCGGGTTCGATTCCCGGTGGGAACACAAGTTTACTCCCCGAGGAAAATTTGTGTTCCTAGTTCTGGTTGTGATTGATTGTGTTTGTGATGTGAATGTTTCCGGCACCCACGACACAAATCACTGATCACAATCTAGTGTCACCCCTACTCGATGTGAGTGTGAGAGCGTTTAAAAAAATGAAAGAGAAATAAAATATTCGACTGAATCCTACTAATATTATAAATCCGAAAATTTGTGTTAACTATATCTGTTCCCTCTTCACGCATTAACGGCTAAACGGATTTAGATGAAATTTGGAAAGTATATAGATTATACCTAGGATTAACACATAAGTTATTTTTGAACTTGATAATGGCGGGCGAAGCCGCGGGGCACGGCTAGTAAAACAATAATTTCTACGCTTAGTACCCACTTAGCATAGATTTTTTTTTGTGTCTGTTTATTTGGCTTATGATAATTAGCTTAAAATATGTATATATTGATAAACCTGTATTATTCAAGCGTGCGAAATTCCGCACTGATTCTTTAGACACAAACACAAATTGCGCAGTAGGTACATACATTGATTTCAAATTATCAGTACCTATATTGATAAATTCTATTTTAGTAGGGTGAAAGTAGTTAAAAGAGATTATTGATAACCTTGTCTTAACTAACATTACGCGTTGGTAAAATATACCTATAATTTTGTTTTTTTTCATACGAAGATATTTAAGTACTTACTCTACTGATTATTATTACCCGGGTTCAAAAAAAAGAGGATCTCAATTAGGTTGTATTTATTTTCTTGTTTCTTACCTCAGAACTCCGTCATTTATAAACTGATTTGGGTTTTTTTTTTTGTTTGAGAGGATATACTTATCATAAATTAAAATAACTGAAAACAAATCCTTTCAGCCGTTAAAACGTAAAGAGGGAACAAACATACTTACACACTTACAAACAAACTTTCGAATTTATAAAATTAGTATGATATAACCATGTTAGTTTAAAAAGTTTATTATTATTTACTTTTATTATAGTATATACCTATTTATTCAAGATTCCTGCCCGATAAGAGTCACGTGAATATAATTCTGCAGAATTATCAGAACCTTGAAATTAATTATAAGATAATTGGTCCATTTTGTATTATTACAATAAATAAGTTGTTTATACAGTATCATGTATTGTATGTACATTCTTGATAACCACTAAACTCCGGTCTTGGGGACACCAGGGGACCTAATACAATGTCATACAAACACACACGCAAACACAACCACAACCAGAACACACATTTTCCTTGGGGAGAAAACCTGTATTTCAGTCGGGAATCGAACCCGATACCCCTGCTTAGAAGGCGAACGCCACCCAACTAAGCAAACGAGCAGTTCGTATTTGCTTTCGTATTTCCGGATGCCCGGCTGTTCTCATCTAAAGGTCGCATTTCTCAACCGATTCTCGTGAAATTTTGTAAGCAGTTCGATAATTATATCGTTTTATTGTCTATATGTTTGCCTTCAAAGCTGCTGGTTCCCGGTTAGATTCCCTTTGGAAGCACATTTTTTTTCCCGTCCGTATGTTTCCGTCACCCATGATACAAATATTCAAACTTAGTGCCGGGCTGTAGGTGTGAAAGGGTTTATGTATATGTTTAAAATAAACAATTATTTACTGATTCGGTATCCTAATCCAAAGTTAGCAAAGATGTGATTTCTATTAACAAATTATTTATGTGCTAGTTACGGTTATTAATAATATGAGAAACGCAAAAAAAATATTTAATGCATTAGACCTCTATCTCCGCTGATGGAAAGTGAAGATGCAGCCGACGATGTATTCTCTCTAGACTTGAAGACACCCAGATTGTACATCGGGGGAAAAGGACGCAGGCAATGAGTTCCACTCCTTCGATGTACGGATGGTAGGTAAACGTGGAGGCAAATCGCGTCGAGCGAACTGGAGTTATGTCGTGCAATAACAACTGATGTGGTACATCCGATCATCCGTAGCAAGATTCCGAAATGTCTCGAAAATTTCGTAAATAAAAATAAATACGGGATTCCGGGATTGAAAACTACCCACTTCTCTACACGAGGCTCCCACTACAGTATTGTACTATTATATGTATTTTATATATTGTATGGCTTCGGAGGCTGACATACATATTTAATCATACGGCCATTAAGATTGCAATGTTTACTTACATTAGTTACATTACATTATAGAATGTAACTGCGTTCTAAGTTATTATTAAACTTAGTAACTACCATTTAATCACTGGTGCATAAATAGCTTCATACAGTCATGTTTGTGATAAATGCTGTAATGTATGATTGCGAGTTACGTAACAGTATTATAGACTGAAGATAAAGATTTAGAACTCGATTTATATAGAAAAATATCTGTACTATGCGTTGCAATTCCACGTTTAGAAAAAATGTTTTATCTCTTTCACGTTTATGGTCGCCTGGTACTCTAATAACATACTAAAAACTTTTTGGATATTGTCAATACAAAAATACTAAAATCACGATTTAAAATTGGGGTGTGGGAGTAGGAGGGTGAAAATACTTTACGACCTTCTCATACCAACCAAAATTAAATATGTATACAAAAATAACAATAAAATCGGTCGACCCGTTTCGGAGCAGTTCGACCACAAACAACACGAGATTTTTTATACATTACAGAAGTTATAATAGCATTTTCAAGGAGACGATGTAAAATGTTCAGCCACGGATCTACGGGCAAGAAACTTGATAGTGACGGCGTTTCGAAATTATTTTTTGAATAGACTACTACTACTAGAATAGATAGATAGAGAGAATAATGACGTCAATTCCAGTAGAAAGGCGTCAATTGTTAACACGGCAATCTCAAATTTTCATCTCAAGTTCACTTATTGTGTGGACCTGTGCGACAACTTTTTCTTACAAG
The DNA here is from genome assembly GCA_948107665.1 of Lomographa bimaculata. NCBI lineage: Eukaryota > Metazoa > Arthropoda > Insecta > Lepidoptera > Geometridae > Lomographa > Lomographa bimaculata. The sequence continues at coordinate 4,942,974 of OX403600.1, read as the reverse complement.
TCGATGGTGAGCCAAATAGGCTTCCGTACGCTAGGCGCTTTGTTGAGTAAGTTTTTAATATAATATTACATTATAATTATAACATCTACCTGGTGTTCAGCACACACGACACAAGTTATAGAACTTAGTGGGTGGCTGTGAGTATGAAAACATTTTTGTTAATGTTGTGTTGTGGATCTTTTCAAAATATTAACATTTTAAGTATTTTATTGCATCATATATGTTACATTAAACAAAAAACAAAATTAAAACTAACCAAAAATAGCTATAACTATATATAAATATGTACACAACTTAATCTAATAGACCGCTACCAGTTGGAAAAGTACCTAAAATGCTTGCAGCATTACCACGTTGAATGGCAATACTCAATCTCTGTCCAAAGTATTTGCCAGCGTTTTGGTCATGAGTTGCTTCAACCAAATGCCCATTAAATACATGTATTATGACAATATACAATAGTTTAAGCGTAATTAACTCAGCACAGAAGCTCTAGGCCAGGTAGCCATTTGCAGACTGCTAACTGCCCTCTCATTGGTAGATACACAACATTTTTTTATACTTTGTTTTAACGGCTGCTCGTAATGTATTTTCTTTATTCATTCAATGTTTCCACACATCAGTTTTTAATCATGCTCGGTTACCTATGTGCCAAATCAGTACTTTTCTAATAAAAGTAAGGAAAAATGGACATATCCAAGAATCACAAAATTCGAGTTCACTAGCCTGCACTGGGCCAGCCTAACTATAATAGACCTTCAAGAACCCCAGCAATTCGAACAAAATCTGCTGTTACTTTACTATTATTTTTTTTTTCTAATTTATAATATAAATAGCAGTAATATTCACCTGATGCTTAGGAATTTTCGAGCAGGTTTTCCTGGTACTTGTTGTGTTATCGGAGGGAGGTGGCTGAGAGGGTGGAACCCCAACTCCTTTCGAGGACTGCAGACGAGTCTTCACCACTTCGAGAGGACATGTCACCACGGCACCTGCTGTGCCAGCAACTCTGTAGAAGAATGGAGTCACTTATCGACTGAACTGCCTGCAGCTATGAAAAACCTAGCCAAAAACAACACAAAGCAATTGATTGAGTGTCATACAATATCACAAAAATAAAAAACAATCAAATTTTTTTTTCCTTATACAGTTTTACCTTTTTTTATATTCATTTCACTATTGACCACTATCTCACCTGATGCTAAGTGAAGATACTTAAAATGTGGTTTTTGTTCCTTATATGTGGTTTCCACCTTCTAAGCCCTGAGATTTATTTAATATTTGTAAAATAAATAATAACTACATAAAAATCATGACAAATCTGACGATCAACACAAAACATTTAATGAGCCCTGATCACAAGCAGGATGGCCTAAGATGGAGCCTCTTTAAACGTTTTTTTTTCCTAACCATACCACCATCTCGAAATGGCACTATTGGAGCGCCTACCTCTAACAAGATCAGAGTTTTCTTTAAACTTCAAGGGATCCAGCTTAGGTGGGTTCATGATGCCTTTGGTGATTCGATAGCTTGACAACTTTTCAAGCAAATGCACAAGCAGGCCTTATCGCTATATATTTATTAATAGTCTTTTAATATATTTATTAAAAGACTATTTATTTACTTACTTTTATTTTTTTACTTTACTTTTTACCTTTATGTTACTTTCTCCAACATCAACAGACATCTATGTAGAATATTATTGACTTTACATTGAACAGGTTGCAGAGGTCAAGCGGGATTTTTTTATTCATTTTTGTGTGACTCAATAAGATTAAAGAACTGTTCTAGTGTTTGTGGTTCAAACAAAGATCAAAACTTTCGCATTTAGTAGATCAAACAACCAGGTTGACATCAGTGTGCTGTTTGTAGTACTGGGTAAGTATATGATGTCAGCAAAGTCCTGTAAGATGGTACCTAATTATTATACTTCCATCTGAATATTGTATAAATGTATCTTTATGCTTAGTGCCTGTTGGCTTAGTTGGGTGCGGAAAGAAGCAGGGGTAAGAATTTTTTTTAATTTTTCTTGGGTTTGATTCAGAGCAGGAAAACAAGTTTTCTCTCCAAGGGACTATGTTTCTGGTTCTGGTTGTAATTCTGTGTGTGTGTGTGTGATGTGATGTGAATGTTACCGGCACCCACGACAAGTCATTGGATTAGAGTGGGGCTGTGAGTGTAAAAGTATTTGTTAATATATGCAAAGTTAATCTACACAGCAATTACAAGAAGGTTAAAATCAGAGAACCTCATTGGTTTATCAATTACCCAGTTTTTTTTTACCTGATTTAATCTGTTAGATTTAATAAGGTGAAGTTAATATATGGAGAGTATAATAAAGCTATAATTGTTTGCAAATCTTTATACCTAGATTATTACATTTGAATGAAACTTGTTGATATTTGTTTTCATTTCAATGGACTATGACCCTCATTCTAGTGTTATCAACTTATCACAAAATGCGCTTTTCATAATAAGCGCTTCAGATTTGCATTTAATGTGTAAATATAAGAAACAGATGCGAAAATGTGTCATGCGTAGGCACCGAAAAGCTGGCGTAAACAACGTCTCTGCACATGTGCCAATGCCAACTGCCGACCAACAGATTTACAACGTAAATGCTGATATGATAACTGATAAGAAATCTCAAGGAATATAGATATAAAGTTGACCACCCGCGGCTCGATACTCACCCACCGGCCACCAAATGTATTGCTGTATCTCGCTGTTGAGACATTTTAACGCTCCAACTTATTTACATGTCTGCAAATTGCGACTGTCTATTTATAAACAAAGTGCACCGCCGCACCAACACTCGATATTACTATCGTACTATGTGCGTCCACACGAGACCGACACTACGGACGGCGAAAGCAATCAATTAGAATTAGAGAAAATTAAGAACTTGATCAAGTAACTTAGTGAATAACAACTTTTTTATACACGTAAAATCACAAATTCATCGGCAGAAATTCCTCAATACATCAACCGCGCACCACCGCGTTCGTAATAATTTACACACACGAAGATAATTTTGTTCACACACCACACACGATTTGTTCACGTGTATATAAAAGAAAAATGTAAACAACGAGCGCACACAAGTAGACAAAACGGCACACTAGTGAATAGTTAGGTAGCGAACGGGCAGCGGGCTACGTGACGTCTCGGCAGTCCGCAGCAAAGATAATGTCATCGAGATAGGAAACAAACCTACGGTTTGTAAAAGGAGAGCTGACTCCGCCGAAAATCTGTGTCCTAGTGAGAGGTCACAAAAAACCCCTGTGTCCCTTTTCTTTAGGGTGACCCTGATTTTGAGATTTGTAGGATAGCCTTTTGAGCCATTTGAATTATGTTCTACTTGAATGATATTTAACTGTGTAATCATGCTACAATATGATATCTAATAAAAATCTTATTATAAAGTCATTCATAAAGATAAACTAAAATATACTATATGCGTTATTTAAAATCCATACTGATGTTTCAAAATGCATTTAAATTTAATTTAATTGACCTTTTACGGTTTAATTGATCGAACCAGCGCAAAGCGATTTCATTTCAGCTTGGGCAACATTGCTTTCGTAGGTCCGGATGTCCGGTTTTTCTCCTCTACAGGTCGCATTTCTCAACCGATTCTCGTGATCTTTTGTGAGCAGGTTCGATATTTTTAAAATGGCGGAGATTTGTGCTGTAAAATTATTGTAATAAGCTTCTAGATACATATACAACCCATGTTTAAATTTATATCCTAGAATAAAGATAATCCATGAATCGATGACAGATATTATTTCTACATTGATATGTCAGAATCTTGGTAAATATTATTATTTCATCATCAAACTAATTTATTCATCCGAAAGTTTGTGTGTAATTGTGGCATTATTTAAGTATGTCTATTTTCTCTTTACGCGGCAACGGTTGAATGAATTTGGATAAATTTGGAATGTACGCAGCTTATGCCTAGGATTAACAAATAGGCTGCTATTTAACTTGACAAACGCAGACAAAGCTGCGGGGCGGCACGGCTAGATCATCAATATATCCATAAAAAATCCAATGAAAGTAAACCCTAACTTTTATGACACCTAACTGACATAAATTGTTTTGTACAGATTGTTGTCGAAGAGTGTGACCCAATGCAAAATTAAAAATTACTAAATTCTTTAAGCCAACGCTAACACAACATTTTAAGAATGAAACATATGCCTTACATTTTGGCCTATAATAGTTATATATTAAGAAAAATATAACAACGCTATAAATTATCAATAGGAAATAAGCATACACTACAATTTACATACAGGTCAATTATTTTTTTAAAATCTTTATTAATATAAAAGTACACCCATAATATGATTTTCTTATTTAATTGCTTTTTATTAGGAGTTTTAATAAATAAAATGGATGGAAATTTCAAAATAGCAAAGCACTCGCTATTGGCTAAGCTGATCGTGACTAAGTCACACATTTTTGAGGTCACTAATTAGTCAACTTTCCTTTTATTCTATTTAAATTTGCTAAACTTTTTTTCTCCGCTATACAGAGTCAATTTGAACTGACTTCAACTTTCCGAAATGTTGGTTTGACTCTAACTTCAAAGCTCAATTTTGGTACTTTCGTCGAGTCAAAAGCCCAACTAGCTGCAAAAAAGCTGGGAATCTATAATCACATCCCCGTTCTATAATCGGACAAGCAGACAAACTGCTAAGCGACACCGCTATATGGTGGACATTCCACAAATGCGCACTAAGCGTATTGCCTCCACATTCATTGTGCGAATCGCAAAGGAATGGAAGTCCTTACCTGAGTCGATGTTTCCTGATGAGTACAATATGGGAGTCTTCAAGTCGCGAGTGAATAGGTATATTTTAGGCAAGCTTGCTCCATCGCCGACCACATCGTCACTTACCATCAGGTGAGATAGTGGTCAAAAGTTTAACTTAATTGAATAAAATAAAAAATCGGTTTGTTGAGAATAGTTTGATAGTAGGTAGGGCATTTAGAAACATATTCTGTAAGGTTTCGATTAAACAAATAATTACGACAGATAAGATCTTATTATTACTACAGACTATAATTTCTACCACTGGGAAACTTTTTTAGAACTAGTCGCTCTTGTGCGAGAGGGACACAGGGGTCTTTTCTAACCTTTCAACCGATTTCATCGGGACCGCAACCACGATTGGTTCTTTATGCAATTGATAAAACAATTTGACATTGTAAATACGCTCTAAGTCAGTTGTGATAAGATTCCATGCATGTTTGATATTCGGCACTGTAAGTTTGTCAGTTATCCATCCTATTACTTTAGCTACAACATCCTTGGATAATGTAATCACTCCGTGTCGGCAGTTCGGCACTTGACATTCTCCACAGAGTACTTTTCTAAATACTGGAAGCATTCTCGTTGTCACAATAAATAAAATTACCAGTCCGGTCATCGCGCGTCGGCATCGGCAACAGCCCTATTACGTATCTTTGTTATGTAAACATTAAATATATATCATATTATATATTATATATATATTATTATATATATATTTTATATATCACAAATCACAAAATTATTATTGCCAAAAAATATATTAAGCAAAAATGAACCTTATTTCTGAGGAGTTTTGTCAATTTAGTATTGAAACCGTTTGCAACAAAGATAGGTAATAGGGGGTCAGACCTCCTATTACGTATTTTTATTGCACGCGGTTTCTATTTGAATTAAGCAAAAATTAACCTTATTTCTTAGAAGTTTTGTCAATTTAGTATTGAAACCGTTTGCAACACAGATAGGTGGTCGATAAAATAACCACGTTGATTTTTTTAAATTTTCCTTCGCAATCTTGTGCATTTAGCCAGTGTCAAGAAATAATGGTGAATATATTTCAAGTGTATTTTAAATCAAAAGTCCCAGTCAAAGTCAAGTAAAAGAGTCAAGGTCCAGTCCAGTCATGCCCTTGTAAAGTGGTATGATTTGCCTACACTTATGCACGTTTATTAATTATATTCATAAAGAAAGCTAATTATAAAACGATTGACTACAACAATAAATCGAGCATTCGCTCGCTTTATTACCTACTGATTTGAACTTTCCCAGTGGAATATCAGTGAATTGAAAACGTGATTTTCGCCTTCGCTCCAAAACTCCAACTGAAGTTCTAGTATAGTTTCTACCACTTTATTAGGGCATGAATTGACTATGACTGGACCTTGATTCATTTACTTAACTTTGACTGTGACTTGTGACAAGGTCTTTTAATATAAAATATAATTATAATACACTTGAAAAATATTATCACTTGACACTGGCTAAATGCACACGATTGTAGAGCTAAAAAAAAATAAAAAACTACCTTTTTGACGACTTGACGACTCGCTCTTGACATTCAACAGATTTTGACAACCGACAGTTCGATACAAATGCACAGCTGTTTTGAATGGTCTTGTCTTGTGACAGTTAAATTGACAATTGCATAAAATTGTGTTTTGATTGCATAATTTTTTGACCTAAATTTGTGCTGAACTTCGTCGCCGGCCGGTTATAAAATATACAGTATTTTGTCTTGCAACGCAATCTCTGGTGACCATGTTTGCTACACGTAAAATCGGAGCTGTGCTGTAAGTAATTTAAACTTGTTTGCGTCTGAGAGGGACGTACGATTCCACGAACTATAACTTAATATGTTTCATGGGTCTAGACGCACTGCAGGTGCTTCACGGCAGAAGCATACTCTACCCGATCTGCCGTACGAGTACAGCGCCTTGGAGCCAGTAATAAGTCGCGAGATTATGAGCTTGCACCACACCAAGCATCACGCCACTTACATCAACAATCTGAACGCGGCTGAGGAGAAACTTGTACAGGCGCAGTCCAAAGGTGGTATCGACCCTATTATTAATTCGTAAATTTTTGCGTTACATATTTTTTACTGCATGTATACGACTTGTAAATGATATGGCATTCCTATAATAATATGATGTTTTCACTTGTCTAAACACACTTTCAACTATTCTTTTATTGATCTAGATAAACATTGGAGATAAAAAGAATGTCAATAGTAAAATAAATGGTTGAAAAGAGTTGTTACCTTCCTCTGAATAAACATGACTGGCAATAGATACAACTTGACCTTTGTTAGGCCAAATTACTTTCACGATGATCTCATGATATTCTCTAAGGTATGATCAAAATATATATATTACCAAATATATATATTCATAATCACCAAATAAGTTATTTTGGTAAAAAATTCTAATTGAATTGAAACACATGTTGTAGTACAAAGTTGAGCCACAATTCACACAACCGAACATATTTTTGATATCTTAGTCTTGATTTAGACCCTGGGACAATTTAGGCCTATAAACAGTGCCTTTGCTGTCCTGCCAAATTGTTTGTGCCATATTCAGCTCTAAGTCGTCTTTGAAATGGCACCCCATACATGCATTTATTTCATTATAATTGCCATTTTTTGGTCTGGGCCAAAGATTTACGATTTATTATGTGAGAATTAGTTATTTTCCTGTTTGTTTAGAAGCTCTGTGCCTCTGGCAGGCTGTTAGGCGTCAACTTGAGACCTTACTTCCTCAGTCAACAAATTTAGATTGAGTGACCTGAATAAGTTAACATAGTACTAAATATTACAAACGAATATATATATATTTTTTTATTAAAATCTTAAATGTCGCCTGAATTTAGGAGGGGAAGGGTGAAGATGAGGGCACTTGGTTCTGGCATGGATAGAGTTTCTGGGTGGTTAAAAAAACCTTGACATATTATCATCATAAAAGCCGAGTCGTAGAAAAATCACAGGAAGAAACAGAAGTACATGAATTCAGAAGCAACGGAATGATGGCTAATGTAATATTGTGTATGTCTAATCAACATCGAAAGTTTCGTTTCATCTAATTATACAAAACCTTGCCAAAATTACCTAATACTCTTTACCTTACGTTCCATTTCATCGATTCACATATTTTTAATGTAAATTTATAAAAAAATAATTATTTTTATTTAAAATATTTTGACATTACTCCGGCACCTAAAATTGGGAGGATCAAGACAAACCCCCTTGACCTTCCTAGGGGAAACCTAAAATTTAGGCGACGCATTTTAAGATCCAACCTCCACCCAGTACCAGGAGCACAAATAAGGATCATTTTACTCCTGCTGGGAATAAAAACCAGGACTTGTGTAGAGGGCACACATCCAACTGCGCCAAGTGGGCCAATATAATATTATAACTGATTTTTTGATTAATTTAACAGCAGCAGACACTTCTACACTTGTTAGCGTGTTGAGTGCTATCAAGTTTAATGGCGGAGGCCACATTAACCACTCGATACTGTGGACCATTCTCTCGCCTTGTAATACCAAGCCCTCTCCGATTTTAATGGATGCAGTTCTAAAGTAACTTGCTTTTATTTTTATTTTATTGATACTTATAAATAAATACTCATAAGTAAAAAAATTTTGACTCTTGTTTCTATCATCAGTAGATTATTGTACTTTGGATAAGTTTGACTATTTCAGAATTAGAATATTTTGCTTAGAATATTTAGCTTGTCTTGTTTTATTAATATAATTTTATATTTTGTATGTAGAAAGCAGTTATTTAACAAGTCAATAGTGTTGGATAGCCCCATAACAGACATAAAAATAAAGCTTACATTAGAAATGTTGAGTTTTCTCAAATTTTTGAAAAGGATTAAAAGTTAACGGTTTGTTTTGTTGTTGTTTATTTTCCTTATAACTTACTTCAAATGTCAATGTCACTTAAAATGACAAATGAAATGGTTTACAGTGCGACAAGGATCTTGTGGCACTTGACTGACATTTGCATGGGGGGTTGTTGTTGCCTGAGACAATGAGGTGTTATTTAAGGGTAGCCAGATAATAAAATCTCCCTTTATGAGGCTAGAAGGAGTTTACAATCTAGCGAGTTTTGTCTGATTTTTGACGAAAATTTGGGAATGGGAAACTACAACGCTCCAACTTTGCCAGTGAGCAGTTCGGCAATCATTCATTACATTCTTCTTGATCAAATATTATTTAAGAAAATTTGTGTCTAGACAAGAAAAAGATTAAAAAAAATAAAAGGATATTTTAAATTAGTATTATTTCTATAAAACGATAGATTGAATGAGAGGTTATAGTATTTTTTAAAATTAAGTAGTCTGTCATAGTATAGTTTAAGTATAATATATACATAGTGTAAGATGGCGGCGTTAATTCCGACTATCACCAACTGCCAAGAGATCCTTGCAGCACTGTAGGTTTTGCGGCAATTTTATTTGATGTTTTTTTTCAGATTTTAATTGTTTTTCTTTTTTTTTATGTTCTACGGAATTTTATTCTATTTATTTCTTTTTATTTTTTATTTTTTTAGCTTTTATGGACCAGTATTAAATATTTTTGGTCCTTGTTACTATCAGCCAAATTAGTAGTGGGGCTTGAGATATAAACAAATTAATTTCTTTATACTTATGATTCTGTAACTTTATCTTCAGGTGATGTGTCTGCTGTGATCGCGTTGGCTCCAGCTCTGAAATTTAACGGTGGTGGCCACATCAACCACACCATTTTCTGGCAGAACCTGTCGCCTAACGGTGGCAATCCATCCGATGCCCTTACTAATGCCGTTGAGAAGTAAATTCAAAATTGTATGGTGCATGTTTTCATGTCTGGTTATGTTTTGATACGCTAAGCCTAGCATGTTACCATAACATGTCGCATTAAATGTTGCTTGGTTTTATGTTCAATATTAACTATCCCAAGTGCCACAATAACACTATGCCTATTAATTAAACGCTTTTACACTCATAGCTTCACACTGAGTTTGTAGACTTGTATTGTGGGTGCTGGAGAAATTGACATCACACTTAATCACATCAAGAAACAAAAAAATCTTAGGGAGAATAATTGTGATTCTGCTAAGAATCGAACCCGATATCTGCTGCTTAGGCTTTAAAGGCTTATGGCAGACACACTACTTCATATGCCAGCAGGCAGTTAACATTATTTTAATACATATTTGGGTACTTTTGTTACTACCCCAAGCAAAGTCACAAATAGTCCACCACATTTATTAACCATCATGCTCAGTTGATTCTCCAATTCTTCTAAGCAACGGGTATCGGGTTCGATTCCCGTAAACCCAGGTTTTCTCCCCAAGGGCAATTTGTGTTTCTGGTTCTGGGTTTGATTGTGACTGTGATGCGAATATTTCCGGCACCCACGACACTAGGCATTGAACTTAGTGTGGGGCTGTGAGTGTGAAAGCGTTTATATTTATTTATTTATAATAGCTTGACCACTAACCGAGAACAAGTTAAATAAACTTAACGAAAATGTCGATTTAAAACTACCCCTTACCAGTTTTTCACTTGATGACCCTTATTATGTCCACCAAATGCTGAACTCGATCATTTGTAACGAATTTAATAAAATATGCCCCAAAAATTTATTAAATTAAACACTAATGATTGGCCATCCGTACCATGCCTTTGCTTTAAATCTTTGAAAATACTATGCATTTTCGCAAAAATATTGATAAATTTAAATTAAGAAAAAGCGACGCATACTATCTTCTACGAGATAAGCATAAAATTGTGTGCGTCAGAATGGCTGGTTGTCTGTGGCGTTGGTCTATTAGAGATGATTCAAAAATTGCTATACAATTGCTTATATTTGCTACATATAATAAATAATTGCTACATAGGATATATATTTACAAATAGAATATTTTTTTTGACCAGCCATCCTGACGTTTGGTTGGCTGGTCACCTCCTAGTTTAAAGTCAAGCATGCAGAGTTTTCCGAAATATATTGCGTCAATAATTGCTACATATTTACTTCATTTATCTAATTTAGTTGTAACTTCATACATATGTTAAATAAAGGATGTAGCAATTATTTAAATTATCCCTAGGAAAAGTGCCTGATAAAATAATAAAGGCAAATATTTAGTTCTTTAGGTGTCGGTGTTAGGCTTAGGCTCTGGTAACCGTGTACCTAAAGTAATTAATGATTTACAAGAATCCGCAAATACTTTTATTAATGCTCAAGAACTTACAGAATGCCGGCGAAGTAAATGTAAAGGTGTCAAATCATTTAGTGTATCTTTGCGAGATCTTATTGCATTTGAATTTCATTCCAATCAATTTGTTTCAATAGATGACCCACCAACATCTCTTTTGTTAGAAAGATCTGAGTTTCATTTACTGTCAATAATAGAATTCGTGCCCCCAGTATGTGAAACACTAATTGGTCACTATAAAGCTCATTGCAGACGAAATTCACAATGGAAATGTTATGATGACGAATCGAAAAAAATTACGAAGCGTAAAAAGAAGCTAATTCCACATTGTATAATATATGCGAATTAATAATTGAATATTTTTTAAGTAAATTGTAATATTATTAAACTGAATCTTATGAACGACCTACATTTTGTTTTTATTATTTTATCAGGCGCTTTTTCTTGGGATAATTTAAATAATTGCTACATACTTTATTTAACATATGTTTGAAGTTACAACTAAATTAGATAAATGAAGTAAATATGTAGCAATTATTGACGCAATATATTTCGGGAAACTCTGCATGCTTGACTTTAAACTAGGAGGTGACCAGCCAACCAAACGTCAGGATGGCTGGTCAAAAAAAATAATTTGTTTGTAAATATATATCCTATGTAGCAATTATTTATTATATGTAGCAAATATAAGCAATTGTATAGCAATTTTTTAATCAACTCTCATAGACCAACGTAGACCAACGCCACAGACAACCAGCCATTCTGACGCACACATAAAATTACAGTGCGCGCAGTAGATTAAGGGAAACGAATAAATATTTTATGGCAAATGGGGTTAGATTTTACAATAAAATTCCTAAAATTGTGACTAAATTACCACTGCGAAAGTTCAAATCAGTAATAAAACGGGCAATAATTAAGAGAGCTTATTATAACACGATTTAAAAAATGAAAATGAAAAAATCGTTTATTTAAGGATAAAAACAAATTAGTGCAGACAACATATTGGTAAAACGATGACACCTGCAGTAGTGTAAAGCTGTGTCGCAGCTGCCAACGTCCTCCTCCGAAAAATGTAGTTACAATATTCACAATTTCAAACAATGATACTGTTTCAGACAAAGATAAATAATTTAATTTACGAATCTATCTAGAAAAGAACCATACATAATATCTAATATCTTTGAATAAATTAGTGACAAGGATGCATGGAGGCAAACTGCACAAGCGCTTTCTAGAGACTACATAATGTAGATATACCTAGGTTAATATAATTCATGAATGAAAAAATGCACCGCCAAGTTTCTTGCTAGGTTCTTCTCGAGATGGCTGTAATTTTGCGTATCTGGTAGTAGAGTCAGTTACTTTCAAGAGTGCCTCTTTGGGTCCCATGTGAATAAATGATTTTGATTTTTATCTTTGAGCTGCTGCAAATGGCACGCATTTGGTTTTTGCCCCGGCGGCTTTAACTTGCTTCGTTCCTATTTATAAGGCTAAGTAGCTATAACATAAATTGATGTTCTAAAAAGAATAACATTCAAGCTTATTTATTTGGTAAAAATGTATGGATCACTTTATCTCACTGTTTGTTTTAAATTCATGTCTATCTCGTTATATATATAGTTTAGTTTCACCTTTGTTTAACACATGTAGATAATACCAATTTTTACTATTAAAACATAACATAAACGCTTTCACACTCACAGCCCCACACTAAGTTCAATGACTTGTGTCGTTGGTGCCGGAAACATTCACATCACACACACAATCACAACCAGAACCAGAAACACAAATTTTCCTTGGGGAGAAAACTTGTGTTCCCGCCGGGAATCGAACCCGATACCCCTGCTTAGAAGGCGAACGCTCACCCAACTTAGCCAACGGGCAGTTCAAAAAAGGTTTATTATTAAAAGTTTATTATTATGATATGTAACATCACTTGGTTGGATGGCAGCCGAAATCGAAACTAAGCCGAAACTAGGCTGAAACCGAAACCGAAAGTACGGTCGCACACTAAACTAAACTCTGTATAATAATAGAAAATAAACAATCGGTAATAAATAAACAACGATTTACTGAAGTTAGTTGCACTATAGCAGCCAATTGGTACATTTTTTATTATTATTCAAGGTACATGAGGAGTGGATTATCGGTGGAAGTGCGATAGGAGCCATCATTACCTACCGATTTAACCCCCTTGTATGTTCAGCAATATTTAGTGGTTCCAAATTATACCGCTTTTAATTAAATTTTATTTAAAACTAGCCGTGTCCCGCGGCTTCGCCCGCTATTATCAAGTTAAAAAGTAGCCCATGTGTTTTAGGTATAAGCTATGTACATTCCAAATTTCATGCAAATCCGTGCAGCCGTTAAAGCGTGAAGAGGGAACAAACATACTTACAAACACTTTCGGATTTATAACATTAGTAGGATTCGATCTTAGATAAGTGTCAATAGTAGGCAATTTATTAGATCTAGGATATCCTGATTTTTTTAAAAATATTGTAGGTAAATTTTCCGAGCTGTGATATTATTTACCAGAAAATTGTAAATTTTAATTGAATTTACATGTGATATATTATATTATCGATTTTTGAAGAGTAATTTGAGTCCTCAATAGTCCGCGAAATGTTCGTGGTTGTTGGAACAGCACGCTCGCTTCGCACGTTCGCCTCGTGTACCTAGTAAAGTAACCTATAAACGTTTCTCCTAACCTATATTTAAATCTCATGCATATTCCCTATTAGTAAGTACTAGCCGTACCCCGAGGCTTCGCCCGCGTTAATCAAGTTAAAAAGTAGCCTATGTGCGCAGAACCTAAACTATCTACATTTTAAATTTAATCAAAATCGGTTTATTCGTTACGGAGATACGAGTTAACAATTATTCACACACACAAACTTACGCATCCTATTAATATTATAAACTATCCGTGCCTCGTGGCTTCGCTCGCGTTAATCATGTAAAAAAAGTAGCCTATGTGTTAATCCGGAACCTAAACTATCTACACTCTAAATTTCATCAAAATCGGTGAATTCATTACGGAGATACGTGGTAACAAACTTTAGCATTTATAATATTATTATAGTAGGGAGTAGGATAGTAGATTTGCATAATCATTGCCGGTAATACATTATTTTATATATTTATGCCATTACTTTTGTGGATAATAAATAAACATAAATCCCTACTATTTTCAGACAGTTTGGTTCATGGGACAACATGAAGAACCAGCTGGCTGCCTCCTCGGTAGCGGTGCAGGGCTCCGGCTGGGGCTGGCTCGGATATAACAAACAGATGAAGAAACTGCAGATTGCCACCTGCAACAATCAAGACCCACTTCAGGCTACTACTGGTAATTACACACACTTATTTGTATGCTTGGATAGTTAAAGCTAATGATGCACTGCCCTTTGCCTTAGTTGGATTAGCGTTCGCCTTTTAAGCAGGGTTCGATTCCCGGCAGGAGCAAAATTTCCCTTCCCAAGGAAAATTTGTGTTTCTGGTTATGATTATGTGATAGTTTCCGGTTCCCATGACACAAGTCATCCAACTTAGTGTGGGGTAGTGAGAAGCAAGCGTTTCTAAAAAAACAAAAAATATGCCCACTGGCGTAGTGGGATAAGTATATCTACAATACAGTGACCATTGCGTTATATTCCCGGTGGGAACACTAGTTTTCTCCCTAAAGGGAGAAATTTGTTTTGGGTTCTGGGTGTGATTGTGTGCGATGTAGAGGTTTCCAACACTCGCGATACAAGCCTTCGAATTTAGTGTGGCTCTGTGAGTGTGAAAGAGTTATAAAAAAGCGGTTAAGATGACTTTTAGTTTCCAATTTTAAATGGCTTATTCTTTGTAAAATGGAAGTTGGTAGGTAGGTAAAATAAAAAAATACCCTAATAGCTTTCACACTCACAGCCCCTCACTAACAATCAAACCCAGAATCAGACATACCCTTGAAACTTGTGTTCCCGCTGGCAATCGAACCTGATACCCCTACTTGCGAGTTGCTGCTCGACTTATCACTTAATTACATAAAAAAAATTAGTCGTGTATCACAGGCTTCAGAGAAATCGTAAAATCAATGTAAAACATGTTTACCGACTTCCCAAAAAAGGAGGAGGTACTCAAGTCGACTGTATTTTTTTAACCTCATAACTTCTTTCCACGTGAACCGATTTCGAATTTTTTTTAGTTTGAATGATGTTGCTTTCCAATTGGTCCCATTTAAATTTGATCAAGATCTGATCAGTAGTTTTTGAAATATCGTCAATAATGCGTGTTTGGTACATCAAATCTCATTAAAGTTCCGAAGATAAAGCAATGTAGTCGGTTTTTTTAAGCTTTGCTTGCGTTTAATTATAATTGTGACATCCGTTGTGCACGAATATCGTAAAAAAATACTTTTAGTACAATTATTGGATAATATCCTTTCTTTTTCAGGCTTGGTTCCACTTTTCGGCATTGACGTTTGGGAGCACGCATACTATCTCCAATACAAGAATGTTCGCGCTGATTACGTGAAGGCTATCTTCGACGTTGCAAACTGGCAGGATGTCTCCAAGAGATACGAAAATGCTCTGAAGTAGTAGAAATCTCACTTTGCTTAGATCTTTAGATGTGACAGCTTGAAAAGCTACATGATTATATTATTATCCAGCGGAGCCTTTACTTTGTTTAGATTATGTGATATAAGTTAATACACGTGTTTTGGTATCATGTTGTATTCATTAAATTTAACGCTTTTTTTTAACGCTTTCACACTCACAGCCCTACACTAAGTTCGATGACTTGTGACGTGGGTGCCGGAAACATTCACATCACACACACCCAATTACAACCAGAACCAGAAATACACATTTTCCTTGGGGAGAAAACTTGTGTTCCCGCTGGAAATCGAACCCGATACCTGCTTAGAAGGCGAACGCTCACCCAACTGAGCCAACGGGCAGTTCAAAAAATATGTCGTAAGAAGACATTGAGGCACTAAGCATGAACGCTTAGGACTTGGTCACACCCAATTATTGTTTTACCAATATATCTATTTCAACCTATATGTGTGTGTGATTTAGACGATTTTTTTTAAATTTGCGATAGGCAATCGTTTGACCACTATCTCATCTGATGGAAAGTGAAGATGTGGTCGACGATGGTACACGTTTGCCTAGAAGATACCTGTTCCTAGGATTCCTAGCTTATACTTATCGGGAAACGCAGACTCGGATAAAGAGTTATGCTAGAAATAGAGACGTCGCTCATTTATTTTGCCTTTAACGTATCTCTGGTGCTTTATTTATCAATTAGCCGTGCTCCGCGGCTTCGCCCGCTATTAACAAGTTAAAAAGTAGCCTATGTGTTAATCCTAGGTATAATCTATGTACATTCTAAATTTCATCCAAATCCGTTCAGCCGTTAAAGCGTGAAGAGGGAACAAACATACTTACACACTTACACACAAACTTTCGGATTTATAATATTAGTAGGATTATACTAAATTAACTCTTAGCTATTCTATGACAAGGTGACTGTAACCTATTCTGTGACAATCTTACTGGGCGGGCATTTGACCACCATATTACATGATGCCCCTGATGAAAAGCGAAGATGTAGCATTTAGATTTGTCATGTCCGATAGATTCCGGTCGCGATGCAGAAAACTTTTATAACATGCTCGCAAAAGAATCGAGGTTAAGGATGGGATGACTGACATATGCAGCTGTGTACATTCAAGCATCGTTTATTGCCACGTCAAAAGACTAAAAGAGTTAAAAATCTATACTAGGCATTTGACTACCATTTCACGTACTACCTTAAGGGATGAGGGTGATAAACACGATAAATCTAGAATAGCTGGCTTTCAAAGACAGTTGCCGAAACATTTAGTGATTTTTATGACTAGAGTGCTTGTTTGGCATCCCGCTACTTTAAGGATCATAGTAGGTTTAACTCACGGGTGTCGTAAGAATAGGTAAAAAGCCTACTTGATTGTGCCTGTATGTAGCCTCTACAGCGTCAACGGATGAGAGGGCGTACGCGGATGGCGCTCAGCCGCTAAAGAGAGGAATAGGCAGCTAACGCGAGGGCCACCTATGGATACCGAGGTGCGAGCCTCGGCTTGGACCGTTGCAGCTGCTAGGACAGGGGGAACGGGAGAAAAACGCCCCGGTACATGAGAGTACCGTTGATAGTGGGCTCTATGAATTCGAAAATTTCGATTTTGAAGAAACTACATTACAACTACAAATAACGAGAGCACACAATGGTCTGTAGGTTTTGTAGAGGTAATGTTTTAATAACTTCTGTTTTTCTAACAACGAATGATTTGATAGGAACGTTGTACCTCTGTCGCGTTGTCGTTTTGACTGCATGCGTCAAACGAAACGTAATTTAACTGACATTGGCGATCATCTGTCAAAACTGAAATGTCAAATCATTATTGTCGATCGTTCATCTCAGTTCGCTTTGTTGCAAATTGGGACGAAAATAATTAAATTTATAAAGTTTTCTGACTTGTTCCGCGGTGTTAAGTTCATTGGTGAGCTCCAGGATACTTCTTCTTGCCTTCTATGAAGTGGTAAGTTTAATTTCCACTTGCGTTATAAAGATACATACGATATACTTGGTGTTATTGATTTTTCAGCAAGTAGGTAAAACCTACTCCTTCATGTATATTTTCTCTGTACTAGTGTAAAGCATAAGAGCTTTCGTCTAACTTTTCGTTTTCTGCACGTTCTGAAGGTAGGAAATACATACGATTATCAATATCTTCATCACACTGCAATCTATTTCAATAGAAAATAACATAGGTAGTAGCTAAAGGCTGTTTTCAGTGTTTTGAAATCCACTGCCTATTGTACTTATAAAAAACTTTCGGTTATTGCTGGTAAATACTAATCTAGGGTACATATCTTATATAAGTATCTACATTTTATGTAGAAAATTTCTTTGTGGGTGATCTAGGTACTCTCACTCCTATTAACTGTTGCCTATTAGTCATAGATCGGAATGGTTTATTCTCTGCTATAAACAAACAACTAAACACCTGCCTTGACCCATATGATGTAGTCCAATTTTAATAACATTATTCATTTCAATTTAGACATTTATATCTTATCTATTTTCTTTTCAATTAGGATTGTAGACAGTTTAAAAGGGAGTTTGAATGAAACAGTATTGTGTGGTATCCAGTTCAAGTAAAATAAGTACAAGGTGATATACCTCAAACAATTCCGATATATTGTCAGGTCACACTTATAGCGCCGTACATTTATTGCATGGCATGATGGGATATGAGTGGTATGACACTTAAGAAGTGAGAAAATTAATTGTCGTGATGCTATTTGTATTTAATAAAGCGATAGGACTTAGGTGCAATCTATTGTTGCTGGAGATAATATCAGTTTTTGCATCAGACAATCATAAAACTTATTTGAGATAGCATTTTGTCCAAGTGAGCTGGGTCATTTAGCGCTTATACTGAGAGCACTGGGTCTCCTCAGTGTGTTGTCTCAATACCAGCTTTATTTGTTTCAATGCACAAATCTTGAGTTTCAAAACAACAAAAGTATTTCAAAGACGTGTTTTTTCAATTTATCAAAAAAATATTTTGTCATATTTTAAAACAGCTTTAGAAATATATTTTAGTATATGCGTATGTTGAAAATTTATAATCTTTAATAATGTTTGGTGGAGGCGACAACTGACCAGAATGCTGGCTCTGATTTAGCACAAAAAATTTGCACCACATCCAGTATTCTGGGCATATTTCCTTCGGCAAGTGGTTTACAACATTTTTAAGTGCTATTTGTTTTATTCCCCTTTTTTAGTATTAAATTTATTTATATTTAAATACATACTGTCATAATCTTTTATTACCTAGTAAAACAAGCAAATTTTACCACTAATATTAGACACTAACAAATTTTAATTAAGCTAACAATTACAGTAAATAGTTCTAAATAGCATAGTTATATTTATAGAAAAACACGAATAGCACAATTCAAAAATTAAAATATAAACTAACTTAAATATAAATATAATCCTTAACATAACTTAATTTTATAGACTGCCGCTAGTTGGCAAAATGCTGGCAGCATTGCCGCATTGAATAAAAGAAAGAGAGAAAATACATGTATTCTGACAACACAAGTCTTTGTGTGAAGTTTTTGCCAGTGGTTTAATTTTATTGAGGTAAGTATTAAAAACAGTGTGTGGTGATCGGGTCAGATCTTTATATGGACCATTAGTTTTTTTTTATCTTGTACTACTATCTCATCTGATGTTAACTGATGATGTGATTGAGGATTTTAAACATGCTAGGCCTAGTTTTAATAAATTATAACACCTTCGAACTCACAGGCCCATTCTAAGTTAGAAGACTTGTGTCATGGTTACCAGAAACATTAATTTCGCACATAATTTTTTTCCACCGTGAATCGAACCTGGAACCTGCTGCTTAAAAATACAAACACGTGGCATATATTATCTAGCCTGCTGGTGCCAGGAGGCAGTTCAAACACAATCACTTTCCCACACACATGATATCATTATCAAAAATGGTGTGATTAAAATAAAGCTCGGTATGTCTATCCTCTAAACTATCTAGTCTAGACTCTGGAATAGGACATAGACTACTTTTCATCCCGATTACCTTAGACAAAAGCGCAGAGCATGGCTACTTTTGAATGAGCAGGGATGGTGCAATGCAACATCCTGGTCTTTCAACCCGGACCTGCCACAAAATGGAAATTGCACAATATTGCATGAATTTAATTATACAGGGGCAGTTGGCACAAGAAATATGCCAAGTATAGAGATAGGTCATGCTTTGCCAGTAGGGTGACTGTCCTACAATTTTACCCAGGAATATTCTATTGTTATTAAGGGCTGAATTTGTAATATTTTTGTCACTTTATAGAGCAACAACGAACCGTAATATTTGATTTGGTCTTGTTATATTGAATGTAAGAAATGTTATATTTTATTATTTATATGCAAATTTGTGTACAATTTTTTTTTCATTCACAGCCCCACACTGAGTTCAATGACTTTTGTCGTGTGTGCACATCACAACCATAATCAGAAACACAAATTTCTCTTGGGGCACACGCAGCACTCATCTAACCAAATTCGCCAATGAGCAGTTCAAACAATAAGTAATTTATGTTTAAAGCTGTGTATAATCAAAATAAATATTTCTCCTATCAGTGTCTTCGTTTTTAAACGGTTCAATATAGTCTTTGTGAGAAGGTTATCATGATTTACTCCATTAACATGCAACATTGATAAGTTTATGAGTCACCTTTTTCACATGAGCTGAGCATCTGTGCACTTGATTTTATCTACTCTAGGAACTGTTTAAAATTTTTCTAAAATACTTGCGAAGCGTTTCGCTTCTACGTTTATCATCTATACAGCGAAGGAGTGGAATTCATTGCCTGCGTCTTAATCTGGGTGTCTTCAAGTATAGAGTGAATGGGTACTTTCTAGGCAAGCATGTTCCATCTTCGGTCGCATCGTCACTTTCCATCACGTGAGAAAGCGGTCAAATGCTTGCCTATCCAGCATTAAAAAAAAAATTTTGTTTTTTTTAAACTCGGTAATTAACATTTACAATAGCTGATATTCCTTACTAAACTTATTTTGCGATTTTTTTCATCTTACGATTTTTAGCTCAGCAACCATGAAAGTAGGCACAAGAATATCACACAAAAGTAAGTTAAACAAGTTTATATTGGTGCCGATTCTGTTGTCCAAAATTAGACTAAACTAGCCTAAAATTAGTTTTAGTCCTGCTTTAGTCCAAAACCTATTCACAAAATGCAAGATTAGACTAAAATTAAGTTTGACAGGACTAAGTTAGTTTAGTTACTCTATTTAGTGAAAATGACCAAATTCTTATTCTGATGTACATGTTTTACGTCAAATTAAGACTAAAAATAAAAAAATTTAACTCAAATTAGTCTGCATGTAAAGGATCTGGATTATTTTTAATGTGATCTTATACTTGAAAGAATAGCGTTTAGGTATTCTTTGACTAAAATTAGTTCATTTTTAGTTTAGTTTAGGTTAGTTCGGTGCTTAAAATTAGTTTATTTTTAGTTTAGTTTAGGTTAGTTCGGTTTATTTTTAGTTAAGTTTAGGTTAGTTCGGTGCTCAACAGAATTAGCACCATTACTTATTTTTCTAGTTTATTGAAAAAAACATTGCTTTGTTTTGCATGTGTAGTAGTGTCTTATATTATTATACAAGACCCTTTAAGTATGAAGCATAAGGATTTCTTAGGTTTTCGTAATTGTTATACATACATTGATAAAATTCGATAAAAGTCGTTAAATCTAATTATAGTTTAAGTGTTTTTACCCAAAATAAAAGTACCGATTTATTAATTGTGTGGTTATACGAGTATTGTATTTTAATACTAGCTATCCCGGCGACCTTCGTTCCGCCTAACAGTCAATGAATGTGCATGTTTAGGAAGCCATACCCATGCATGCGTTAAAATGCCACGTGACTATATTATTACCTCCTTCATGTTTATGTTTGCCTAGTACTTTACCGAATCCGAGTGACTTATGAGAAAAATATTTTTATACACCTATAAAAAAAAGTGTGTACAAAAAAAATTTTATTTTTGTACACAAGTGCTAATTTACAGCTCCTCTTTTTTTCTTTATTGGTCTATTTTTTAAATAATTTATGTTGTTTATAAATAGGTTAAAGTTATTTTTTATTTCCACCCGCAAATACTTAAATCAAATTATCAAAAATTTTTGCGTAGGTCTAACAGATCAAGATATCTATTGATTTGATTTATCAATAAAAAAGATGACCGTTTAGATGTTTTTG
Source organism: Lomographa bimaculata (assembly GCA_948107665.1). Lineage (NCBI taxonomy): Eukaryota > Metazoa > Arthropoda > Insecta > Lepidoptera > Geometridae > Lomographa > Lomographa bimaculata. Next base: position 4,921,090 of record OX403600.1, on the reverse strand, counting down.
ATTGCTGTTTTTGCTCAATTAAAACGATCATTTAAATACACGCCATTTTATAACGTTTAAGTTCTTCAATAGACCGCAACTCAAGTAACCTATCCCATTTTATATTCCATTTGTCCGCTGTAAACATAATACCATGGGTAACACAGTGGTACCGATGGGCTATCAGAGCTGGCGCCACACGCGACCCCGCCGACGGTGAATGCACTCCATCGAGGGGGTATTAATAGAGGGGGAGGGGTATCCATAATTGAGGTCCTGAGGTTATTGTGTCTCCAGTTTGTGGAAATAGGGGATTGTTCTCGAGGAAACGTTGAGTCACACGTTTCGATTTTTGTTGGAAGATTACAGAACAGTCAGAGTTGAACTCATTGCCTGCGTCTTTGTTCCACGAACGGTATAATCTGGGAGTCTTCAAGTCTCTATTGAATAGGTCTTCTATACAAGTATGTCATATCTTCGGCCGCAGCATCACTTTCCATCAGGTGCGATAGTGGTCAAATGCTTGCCTATTTTGCATAAAACTAAAAAAGAATAATAGATTCCCCGTTCTACTATTGAACTTGAACTGCCCGTTGGCTTACTTGGGTGAACGTTTGCAACACGTTACACAAACGTTTGTCCAATTTAGTCCTGATTAACTTTTTCAATGCTCTTTTATCTATTAGAGCCTTTTGTAACTATTTAAATTCTTAACTCGAGTAGTTGTGAAACATTTAAACTAAGTTGCAGATTGGAGAGAGAGAGCGATGATTTTCACGTCGAGATCTTTTCAATATAGGCTTATCTGGCCGTCACCACGGCTAGATCTGTTCCTTCGAAGTTTATTTATGAACACTGAAACAAACAAAAACAAACGCATTCACACTCACAGCCCCATATTCACATCACACATACATTACACCCAGAACCAGAAGCACAAATATCCCTAGGGTAGGATATTTTGCTCCGGGAATCGAACCCAAGACCCACGGCGCAAAGGGCCGAGACCTGTCCACTGCGCCTACTGGGTCGGCAAACAATAAATATTTATTCGAAAAATACAAAAAATATCCTCGCAGCTGCATACCAGAAATTGTGTAAAAACCACAAACATTGCCATGAATATTTGAGAATCACGGCAATACATACCTACGTGTATTATTTATACGCGGGGCAAGTTGGGGCAACAGTCGGTGAATGAACTCCGAAACACTCCGAAGATCCTAGCGGAAATTATCCATCTTCCACATGATCGACGACGTATCAATATACATGTTATAGCCGACGAAAAAGTATAGCTACACCTACGCGTGTAAAAAAGTAGAGATGAGACTAAAAGTGTCCGGACGAGTGGTCAAATGCATTATTCATTGTCCGGAGCAGACAATTTACTCATGCAGAGTACGACAAATTATATTTTAAGATTTATGTAGGCTGTGCATGATTGGTTAAAAAGTGACATACTATGTGCTACGCTAGGTTTGCTACATGTCTTACAAATTTTATCCAGACGGTTTGGTACCATATTTCAAACGTAAATACTACACTTAAATACAACACAATTATTCATTTAAAATCTACTAAAATTGTGTACTAAGTTCTAAGCGTCTGGTTGAGGCGACTCGTGATCAAATCGCTACCTACGGTTACTGGGCTTGAGCACTTGGGTTACCTATAAGTTCGGTGCCTTGTAGGTAACATAGGTCTTTGCTGTATATATTTGTATAGTTTAGTATTGTTTTAGGAAATATAGGCAATTGGCCTGTAGATAGAACTTAGTAGATAATAGCCAGTTATTCTCTGGCCTACCATAGGATTGATGGACCGCTAGCTAGTCAAGAATAAAAGTAACAAAAAGAAAGATATAAACCGGGATCAACCGGTTATACTTCATAAGATACTACAGTAAATAGTTCTATTTGTCAAATGAATCTACTCGCTCTTAATTCGACGAATAATGACGATAAAATCAATAATTTAATGAATACTTGTAGAATTAAAATGCTAAAAGGTGTCGGCTATCTAGTTATATTCCGTATTGTTCTTTGAGTAGGTATGTGGTAGGTACAAAATGTGATAGGAATGTCATGCGCTTGCTTATTCATCTTGAATCTTACTCGACTCGTCATCATCATTTCCGTTTGTCCCACAGTCCACTAAGATGTAGGTGCCGCACCTGCCTCTTAGTGAATAGCAAGGTTGAGATGTACCAAACTCAAACCTCTTTGTAACTGCTTAAATAAGTATTCTGTAGTTTCAACAGGAGTGACCAACATTTTGGCTTACAACCTACACGCTCATAGATTGAAGTATGGCAGAAAAAATGTAAACAAATAATTAAATGCTATTTAAACTGTAATTACTCATAAGAAAAATGATCTAAATTATTATCAAAAATAGAAGTAAAAATCTGTGTTAAAAAAGTTTGGAAGCATTCCATGTACGTGGCGAAAATAAAACGCACCCACACAAAGGTTTTCAAAGGGGTATCAAAAGGTTACATGTAAGGAATGTTTTTATGTGGTTTAGACCCTATGTGGTGCTACTTATGTATATTTGTATAATTACTTGTTTCATGACTACTCTTTCGTGGCTACATGTATATTATTAAAATATAATGTACATTTGTACATTTTGGATAACCAAACTAAAACATTACATTAAAATTAAAACGGAAATTAGTTTGACTTGAAGATGGCTTCCGAATGAAGCCGAAACAGTTGTCGATCTTGGCGTCGGCAACGAAAAAATCATGCTAATTCCCGTTTTAAGGGAATGATACCTTATGTCCGCCCGTCCGTCAGTCCGTCTGTCAGAGGCAACTAGCGTCTAAACCATATAAGCGAAAGACTTCAAATTCTCATAGAATATGTAAAACTGCGGCCCAAAGCCAATAAATTTTATAAATGAAAGCTATTAAGGGCTCCCATACATGTAAGTGGGAAGCAAAATATTTTTTATTTTTTTATCTACCCTTGTAAGGGCTTGATAAGTAAAGTACGAAATCGTTTAAAAAAAGTCTATGTTGGAAAATAACGATTTGGTAGGCGACCAAAGTAACTGCTTTTAGATCTATTTTTTCCCGGGATCTATCATAAAAACGGCTTCACACTGAACGCTGAAACTTACGTATAATATCTGTCATATCCTGTACTTAAACAAAAAATAAAACAATTGTTATATATATAAAAAAAAAGCTATAAGCAATTAACCTCAAAAGATTTTCTCTATGGGGTAAAATGTAGGCGCGAGATCTCAGTTCGGCGCGAACGACAAATTGTAATTTAATAATATATAGTTTTATTATAAAAAAGAAGTATGTATGCCAATAATGTCACCATAACTTATTCGTCCTCGTAACTTTATTCGATTTAGATAAAGTCGAATATGTATTGTAAACACCGTCCCACACAAGTTTGAAAGGGCTTCCAAAAAGCTTACGTAAACGAGTCAAGTTTCGACATTATGATGTTTTATTGCGTGCAGACATTACACTTTGATGTTTGTGTGATTATGTGATTTAGAACTTTCGGGAAATTGCAACTTGAAAATGTGGGAAAAGCAGTGTTAAGTGATGTACAATAATTTATCACACTAATGTTATAAAGGCGATAGTTTGTGAGTGTGTTTGTTACTATTTCACGCTCCAACGACTGGAGCAATTTTGATGAAATTTGGTTGTATGGTAGCTGACACACTTGATTAAACAACACATATGGTACTTTTGATCCCGGATTTCCCGCGATTCCGGACTTACGCGGGTAAAACCGCAGGGCGCAGCTAGTGCACAACAAAAATAAGATTACATTTAAGTCTGAAATTATTAAAATAAGTTTTGTTCGTATCCACGAAATAACATAGGATGCTCGTAACATTATGATAAATTCAGTACAATAAAATACAGATTATAATAACTTTTGAACTGCCCGTTGGCTTAGTTGGGTGCGCGTTCGCCTTCCAAGCAGGGATATCGGGTTCGATTCCCGGCGGGAACACAATGTTTCTCTCCAAGGAAAATGTATGTTTCTGGTTCTGGTTGTGATTGTGTGTATGTGATGTTACTGTTTCTGGAGCCCACGACACAAGCCATCGAACTTAGTGTGGGGCTGTAAGTGTGAAAGCGTTTATTATTAACTAGCCGTGCCTCGCGGCTTCACCCGCTATTATCAAGTTAAAAAGTAGCCTGAGCTGTAATTCTAAGTATAAGCTATGTACATTCCAAATTTCATCCAAATCCGTTCCGCCGTTAAAGCGTGAAGAGGGAACAAACATACTTACACACAAACTTTCGGATTTATAATATTAGTATGATATGAGTTTAATATCTGATTTAAAGTATGTATCCAATACCACAGCTTAATCATGTAATATTGTACATATTCTGTATAGTCTGTCATAGTTACATAAACATAAAAACATTCACGCTTTCACACTCACAGCCCCACACTAAGTTCGATGACTTGTGTCGTCGGTGCCGGAAACATTAACTTCACACATTCAATCACATTATCACACCCAGGACCAGACACACAAGTTTCCTTGAGAGTTGTTACCTCCAGTGTAATGAGGTAAATTCCCTGGTAGTCACACTGAATACTTTACAGATTATGTTTACTAGTTTGCTGCAGGTTTTTGTATTTTTTACCGACTTCCCAAAAAAGGAGGAGGTATTCAAGTCGACTGTAATTTCTTTTTATTTCTTTTATGTGTTTCATCATAATTTCTTTCCACGTGAACGGATTTCGATTTTTTTTTTAGTTTGAAAGATGTTGCTTTCGAATTGGTCCCATTTAAATTTGATCAAGATCTGATCAGTAGTTCTTGAACTATCGTCAATAATGCGTGTTTAGTACATGTAATCTGATCAAAGTTTCGAAGATAAAGCGGTGAAGTCGGTTTTTTTAAGCTTTGCTTGCGTTTAATTATTTCAAAGCTAACAGCAGCACCGGCTCCCAGCACAATACCCTTCGTTTCCTTTGTTGTTTCTAAACGAGATTTATGTAAACTGTGTCTCTGGTCTCGTGTCGCCGAGGAGTCTCGCATCGCGTGATTGTACTCACTACGTATTCTCATGAGTCACTGCAGTACTCTCGGGGAAAATAGATGTTGTGCTTTCTGAAGCGGTCATTCATTGCGTTTCATTGATATTTATCTCTTGAAGCTCTTGAGTCCATCGACCGGCGAGCAAAAAGACTCATTGCCGATGGTAAACTAGTTGAGTTCAAATTGCAGAGTCTCGTTCACCGACGTAAGGTCGCCTAGCCTAACGGTATTCTACCGTTTACATTTTGGGGAGTGTGCGCAGGAATTACACCAGTTAATTCCCCCATGCCCGTTTTACCATCTATCAACAAGACTGTCAAACATCAAACTGTCAAACGTCATCCATTTATGGTTGACATACCTCCGGTCCGCTCGAAGCGTTTCGTTTCTACGTTTATCATTCGTAGGTACTGCGAAGGAGTGGAACTCATTGCCCCCTTCTTTGTTCCCCGTAATGTATAATCTGGGAGTCTTCAAGTCAAGAGTGAATAGGCAAGAATGCTACATCTTCGGCCGCATCATCAATTTCCATCACGTGAGATTGTGGTCAAATGCTTGTCTATCGGACTTAAAAAAAAACTTTGATAAATATGGATATTTCTTCTAAACGATATCCTCATCAATGACGTTAAGGTGTTTTAAGTATAATGTACTCATTGTAGAAACAGATCAGTATGTTTGCTTTTGATATAACAATATTGGCTAGGTTGTTCCCAGCTGCTTTGCCCGCATGCTTGATGATAATAAAACATAGCTAATAATGTGTTTATCTTGGGTATAAGCTATGATGATATATTCCAAATATATGTGTATTAATCGTGGCGTAAAAAATTGTATTTTCACTAACTCAAAATTTAAAAATCGTCACTTATTACGTCACTAAAATTTTTATGTCTGATTTTTTTTTAATCTACTTCTTATAGTGTTAACTAATTAATTAATATTCACAATATTACACTAATATTATAATTGCGAAATTGAATATGTAAACGCGTAAGAATGTTTCTTTTCACGGCCCAGGATTAACGCATAGATCTTTTTACCCGGCTACGGTGAGCAAGGCGCTCGCCGTAGTCACAATCGCGTTGACATCGACAATGCGTAAGTCACGCTAGTTCTCGTTTTAATTTTAATTTAATAGTTCAAAATATGCGTGAGTTTTTATTGAATTATAACGTTCATTTTGTACTAAGTAGTAGACGGGTTTACAATCTTTACAATTACCAACAGTCATGCTTCCGGCCTTGTGTCATAGGTTGGCACATACTCACCATCACATACTACACACATAACTACATATATCGTAGTACACGCGAGCGTATATTTCGTGTACTATTATTTATTCTGTGATTTTGTGCAGACTGTAGACAATATTGTTCCAGAATAGAATAGGCTCTCAGCGTGTTCTTTGTCTCTCACATGTAGGGCTACCATGTGATTACTTTCTCGCAGACGTGGGCCACGAATAAATATAATTTTGTAGTGTACTTAGGGTAGGTACTGTGCTTGTGAGGTGTTATGCTTGGGTAAGTCTAAATATACAAAATAAGAATGATTGGATGACCCAGGGGTAAAAAGCGAATTAGTCCGTCAGTTAGTCAGTTGTCAAGAAATATTGGACACATATATTTTGTCTTTTGTCAATTATAAAATACTAGCCGTGCCCCGCGGCTTCGCCCGCTATTATCAAGTTAAAAAGTAGCCTATGTGTTAAACCTAGGTATAATCTATGTACATTCCGAATTTCATCCAAATCCGTTCAGCCGTTAAAGCGTGAAGAGGGAACAAACATACTTACGCACTTACACACAAACTTTCGGATTTATAATATTAGTAGGATTACGAAGATAAAATGCGTTGAAATTGTCGTCACGCCTCAGTACACTTTGTACAGCGGCGTGACGTCACAAGCCCTCACTCCGAAGCTTTGAAGCTCTTTACTACTCTTATAAACTCATTACGCCTATTAGCGCCGCCCAGTTAGGTAAACATCTGATTTAGCAGAAAAAAATGGTACGATGACTGTTGCCCTTTAGCCTTTCACCTTTACGTTCTTATCCTACGTTTCTCTAAAGCCATGCTCAATCTAGTGTTCTGTCTAGCTACCTAGTTATAGATAGGGTCACAGAGTGCGGTAAACCGAATCCGCTGCAGCCTCGATTTTGTTGAAAGCTTTGTAAGTGCTCAGAATTTTTATTGGTTGTTGTGAGCTGTAACGTTCTGAGAAAGCAAATCACGAACAATAAGTTGAGCTGTTACAGCTTTTAGAAGATGTAACTTTAAGGTTTCTCTGATAGCAAATTATAATAAACCATCTGATAAATAATTTATTATAATTTGGGCCTCTTCAAGTCAAGAGTGAACAAGTTTCTTCTAGGCAAGCATGTTCCGCCGTCGACCGCATCGTTGCTTTCCATCACGTGAGATTGCCTTTTGACCAACTATTGATAAAAAAAACATGGGTTATGCTTTGGACTATTTAAGCTATTATTATTAGTTTTGATCGTGATTTATTTATTTGTAATATTGCCAATTTGCAAGTACATGAAAAAACCTTTTTGTGGTGCTTTTTATATTGATAGTTCATATATTTCTTAGGTTGAAAATGCCACTGACATACTTACAATTTTAATATTTTTTTCATAATTTTTTAAATAATAAATATTCTGATTTCTGATTGTGATAAGAATAACCTCCTTCGTAGCATTCTGGTAAAAAATTTGGGATCGGGAAAAAGGCAAGAAAGTAAGATTCTAAGTGGGGGTCTACATTTTGCAATGTTTTTTTTTGTGCGTAACACAATTTTAACCTAACTTTTTGTATGCTAATGAAATATCTAACATTTTATGTACTTTGTATGATATAATTATAATTTATATAAAACTTTATAAATGCTACTACAGTAAGTAGGCGAATTTCGGTGAGCTAGAGTGAAACCCTATACCTAAGCGCATCATCACTTACCATCAAAAACTAGCTTTCAGAGATAACAAGTCATACTTTAATATTTTTTTTAAATCGAGCTTCAACAAGTTGTAAATAAAGAGGACTGACAGTTATAAAACCAGAGAACTTGTCAAGACGAATCAAACGAGCCCTTTTATCATTGGACAACCAGACAATCAGCCACGCGACATCGGTTTATGGTTGATATTCCAAGGGTGCGTACGAAGCGTTTTGCTTCCACATTTATTATACGTACTGCTAAGGAATGGAATTCTTTGCCCGAGTCTGTGTTTCCCGTTAAGTACAATCTAAGAGTCTTTAAATCTCGAGTGAATAGGTAACTCCTAGGCAAGCATGCTCCATCTTCGACCACTTCGTCACTTTCCATCAGGTGAGATAGTGGTCAAATGCTTGCCTATCGAGAATAATAATAAAAAAAAACTAGATGAGGTTGCGTCGTTTCATTACAGAGTTCCTATGACCACCTTCCAGCTCCATCATCAGACCCTGGTTACCATTGAAAGACAAACTACTCGTCAAGACGATTCAAATGAGCCCAAACTCGATGAGGTTGTGTCGTTTCATTGCGAAGTTCCTTTGGCCACCTTCCAGCTTCAACATCAGATCATGTCATCATAATATTGCATTGTCACGCTATTTACACATGTATGTAAAATTTCAGCTCAATCGGTAACCGAGAAGGGGATCAAATTTAATTTGCAAGATTTAATGACAAACATCGGGACAGGTGAAACTTAATCAAAGCTTGTAAAAATAAAACCCAAATGCATACATGTTTTGATAGTCTTGTCTTAGATAAATCTGTTGTGGTCATACAATACTTCAACCGTAAACAATTTCTAACATCAGGCCCTACTACCCATCGTAAAAAAATAATTGGTTTCCCCTGGTTAAACCCTGTTAAATATAACTTTTATTCCGCAGGCGTCGCAGTCCGTATGCTCGTAAAGTACTAGAGGAATGCACCACGTCTGCAAGCAGCTTGTTCTAAATTATTCTCTAGTTTTGTCCGTATCTAGAGAAAGTTTCTTTTACTTGAGTATTATAAGTCGTTTTTCCGTGACACATAAACGCTTTCACACTCACAGCCCTATACTAAGTTCGATGACTTCTGTCTTGGGTGCCGTAAGCATTCACATCACAGACACAATCATATCCAGAAGCAGAAACACAAATTTTTCTTTGGAGAAAAAACTTGTGTTCCTTTCGGGAATCGAACCCGATATCCCCTACCTAAAAGGCGAACGCTCACCCAACCAAGCCAATGGACAGTTCAAAAAATATTTAGAGTCTATTAATAAATAATCTGTGTTATTGTGTGTACTTGGTACCAGCAATAAGCCAAAACAAAGAACCGTTAATATAGATGAAATGAGTGTAATAATTTGATTTATTCCCGTCACGCTGCACTCACAGCTTTGGCTCTCTCGCTTTGGCATCATACCGACAACGCTTGCGCTCCGTTGGATGCAAATACGAAAAAGGTATTTTCATACCACTTATTTGACAATGTCCAATTACATATCACGCAATCTCAACGTAAAGCTAGGTATTATATCCCAAGGGAAGTAAAGTTATTTGAAAATCTTAAGGGATGTAATGTGATTTGAATTTGGAACATTAAACTCGTGAAAGGCGTGAGAATGTGAAACAAAAGACGGTGTTTGGTGTATGTAGCCCTGGATCTTTCTTATCTTTTTGAAAATAAAGCCTGCCGCATAAGTCTAAAGCCTTCGTCTTGGGTGGCTTGAACCCATCGCTTCACTCAGGACTTAACATAACTCCCTGGCTTCGTTAGGGAGGAACTCTAAAGTCCTTCCTTATTCTGGGTCCAATATGCCGCCTGTGACGTAAGACAATGCTTTGTCCTCTTGGTGCATAGTCTTTAATCCATTCCAAAAAGTACATTTTCATTAATACCACATGGTTAAATTAAAGTTAAATTTACTTGTTGGTTCTTGATCCTTCCTCGCAAATATTGATTGCTCGCTTTGCTGACGTGACTAAGCCCAATAGTTTAAGAAAGCTTTGGAAACTTCGTAGTTCATATGACTTACGAATTAATTCGAAGTTTTGTATTGCTTTTTGAGTCCAACCACAACTGTTTACTACGTTTCTTTCAAGACCAACCGACCACTAGCTAAGATTGAAGTGCAGCCATGTTTTCAACCATCTTCAGTTCTCTTGTTGTTTAAATTATTTTCTGTAAAGTACGTGGTAACAGAGTTGTTCATTGTAACAAACAGATAAAGAGCAATGTTATTGAATGCAGCGCTGTTAATCTACTTGGAAATAAAGTACATTTTCAAGACCTCGTGGAAAGTTGTTTGAAATCTTTCAATGGAATACGTGGTAGTCAGCACGTTGTTCTCTTGTTTCATATTACTGTAGGGCAAAGTAATAGTGTAGCATTAGTATAAGTATAGCTTTTTAAAACGACTGCAGTAATTGAAACCCGGTACATAGTTTACGAACTTTTAAAGTAAAGGCGCCGCCTTTGCCTCTGCTTTCAATATTACGAGTTTCACCTTAGCGCAATAATTATGACAATAGCTTGACCTCAAAGGCTCTCATGTAACTGCCGTTTTAATCTTTCGGATCTACTGATAAATGTTAGTTAGATAGATCGTCCGAGTTTATCAAGAACTCTTTCCAATCTACGGGCCAATTGCCTATATTTCCTAAAACTAAACTAAAACTATGTACAGCAAAGAACTTAGTTACCTACAAGGCATCGAGCTTATAGGTAACTCAAATGTTCAAGCCCACTACCAGTGGGTAGCGTTCCCATCTTGCTGGCGGCATCACGAACTCTAAAGTCATTCACAAGTGATACAGTTTAATTTTGACAGCTTTTAAATAGTAAGTCATCACGCGCTTAAACGACCGTTATGTCCTTAACCAGAGTTTGGTGAACTCAGATTTGAACCAATTCTGTAATATTTCGTTGCAAATAAACAAATCTCTTCACTCAGATTCAAATTAAATGTAAGTAAGCGTAATCAGCTTAATGTGGTTACGTTTGTTGAAAGCCCTAATGCAGTCGTGGATAATGAAAGCTCATTTGTATTGTTTCGTTTTATTATAGTTAATGCTTGCAGAGAAAGGTTTGTTTTATAGAGTGGGTTATATAATTTTGTTTGCTGGGTAACTAATCCAGTTTTTACGAGGTAATGTATTCAGTGAGTTAATAAAGAAAAATACTTGCTCTAAAAATATCAATAATATATGTTTATTGATATTAAAAGATGATGGAATGCTAGTATGATTTACTTTTTAAACAAAATTACGGGTCTATAAATGTTGCAGCATGGGTATGTACTTATGCTAGGCAGAACAAAGGGTCAGATTTAGTGAAGGAAATAATATCGCATGGTAAGGCCCCATGGAGAGGTGCAAAGCCTTTAACCGAATCTTAAGCTACTTGGCGTTACCTTATCGTTGAATCTCAACGTTGGCACTTGTATCAGAGCCAGAGCTCAACTGGCTGCTAAGACGCTGGGTATCCTTGCTAAGGTCAGGCAGTACTTCACACCGGGGCAGCTTCTCATATATCAAGCTCAAGTCCGATCGTGTATGGAGTACTGCGGGCACCTTTGAGATGGATCCGCTAAGTACCAGTTAGAAACTCTTGAGTCTATTGACCGGTGAGTGCAAAGACGCATTGGCGATAGTAAGCTAGTTGAGTCAAAACTGCAGAGTCTTGGCAACCAACGTAAGGTAGCAAGCCTATCGGTATTCTATCGCTTAAATTTTGGAGATTGTGCTCATGAATTACATGATTTAATTTCTCCATACCCTTTTTACCATCTAACAACTAGACAAATGTCATCCATTTATGGTTGACATACCTCCAGGTCGCTTGAAGCGTTTCGCTTCTACGAAGCGAAGGAATGGAAGTTATTGCTTGCGTCTTTGTTCCCTGAACGGTACAATCTGGGTGTCTTCAAGTCTAGAGTGAATAGGTACCTTCTAGGCAAGCATGTTTCATCTTCGGTCGCATCGTCAGTTTCCATCAGGTGAGATAGCGGTCAATTGTTTACCTATGTAGCATAAAAAAAAAAAAAAATAATTAAACGTGTTCACACTCACAGCCCAACAATAAGTTCGATGATTTGTGTCGTGGGTAAAGGAAACATTCACATCACACACAATCACAGCCAGAACCAGAAACACGAATTTTCCTTAGGGAGAAAACTTGTGTTTCAGTCGGGAATAGAACCCGATACCCCTGCTTAGAAGGCGAACGTTCAGCCAACTTAGCCATCGGGCAGTTCGAAATCTATCTTTTGAGCACTCACAAGGCATAGAAAACAACAAAGTAAAAGATAATAGGACTACTGCGACTAAGACTGAGACCTACTGAGAAGTAGCAAAAATAACTAAAAATATGATTGTGGACAAATAAAATGAAAATAAAATTTAATTTTATGAAAGTTGTGATTTGGTTTTGTACTTTAAGCTCATCAGGCTTTTTATTATTTTATCAAACGGGATCTGTCGAGTTATAAAAAAATTGTGTGAATTGTCGTTTATCTTTCTGAATGTTATGCTAAAAGTTTAATATAATAATCCTACTAATATTATAAATCCGAAAGTTTGTTTAACTGTGTAAGTATGTTTGTTCCCTCTTCGCGCTTTAACGGCTGAACGGATTTGTATAAAATTTGGAATGTACATAGCTTCTACCTATGATTAACACATAGGCTACTTTTAGTAATTATATATATTATTGAATGTCATGTATTCACTTCAAATTCGTACAAAATGTGTAGTAAAAGAATTTCTAACTTTTATAATACAAGTTTAGTTTCTCCTGTATAGACATTTGATTCTAATAACAAACATGATCTCTACAAAAAAAAGTATAAAGTTTTTGGCATGAAACAAATTTGTAATTTTAAGTAATTTTTCTAGCTTATTAACAAACATTTTTGAAGTTCTTTGCACTTTTTTAAGCGCAAATCAGCTTGCACAGTGTGATACACAGGGTAATCGAGATGGTTTTAGCTAACTTAAATGAAATCATGTCGTTGGGGGTTTTTCCAAAATGTCATGTTTTGTTCTTGTCTAATTATGGATAACCCCATGCTGAAACAATAACCCAATTTATTTGTTATTTCCCTATACTTAAGTTCAATTTGGCGTGCGGAGTCATCAAACTTTTGCAATAAAAAAAAATGGCAACACCGCCAATGTAAAGTAAACAGTTACCTTGCGAATTGTTATCTATTTTAATAGTTTTATGTGGAAAAAAGCGTAAAAATCCTGCCGTTCTTCTGAGGAAACATTCTTTCGAGGTTATACTAAAGTGGAAGACCATTTGCAACTCTGCCCTCGGCGTGCACTCAAGAGAATCACATAATTTACTTATCGGTGAGCCATTTCACATACAACAGTTCAAAATTAGTTCAAATTACCAGAGAAAACGACTTTTCAAAACAAAATAACTCTCCATGATTCGCCGACGTCATTTTGACACCTGACTGACAATCAGCTGATTGGATAGACAACGCATGTCTACACCTTGTTACTGATTGGCTTATTTGATTATGGTTGTCAAAAATTCCGGAATATTGCAATGATGAAAAATTGTTTATGCTACGAATTCGTTCGGATACACGTCGTTAACATCGCACATTTATCGAATAGCTAAGAAAATCGATACGTTGCATAATCGTAAAGCTAAATAAAAAAAAATATATATATAGCCAAACTAAAATGGCACAAGAAATAAACAACGTAACTACGAGGACACGTTTTCAGAGAGGTTTATCCGATGATTCGATTAATCAATCATTTATTTCAACGGCCTCGGACCTGAGAGCTAGGAGTTTACCAGATTTGTCTTCCACAGACTTAGATGAAATTAACGATCTCCAAAATGAAATATATAATCTAAAAACTCAATTATCAACGGCACACAATAAAATTGAGGAATTATGCCTTCAAGTAACGTCATTAGAAAAAGAAAATGATAAGAAACAATTAAGAATAAACAATTATAAAAAGCTGTGTACAGCACCTGTGACTAGCATGAAAAGAGACAGAAAAAAACGCCAGAGTTCTCAACAACCATTAAACTCTAGTACTATCGACCTAGGCTTATCGGAATCAATAAATACAACGACACAAAATACGTCTACGTGCAACATCGCACCAAACGAGTCTAACCAAAGCACGAATTCAAACAAGAAGCTCGTCGCCATCCAGCCTACTGCCGATCCTAAGTTTGGTCCTGCTGAAATAAGTGACACGACACCTACGTTACCAGAAATTTCAACAAGAACAACAGCCAACATATTACCATCTCAAACTATCGACCCACCAACTGAGGATGCTATTAAAACACCACTGGATTCCGGATCAAAACCAAGACTACTTATTTACGGCACCCAGCAGTGCTCAGGGCTGGCATCCTTACTGACTCAATTTAGACAAGATTTTTGTACCCAATATGAAAATTTCGATGTTTTCGCTTCTGTAAAACCCTTCGCAAGTACAGAAGAGATCCTTAAAGATTGTCATAATTCCAATATAGATAAAAAACGCGATCAAATCATATTATGTGTAGGAGAGAACGATACAAGCCCAGGTAAAATTATGTATGAATTATCAGGTGCTTTCAAACGTCTAGAAAAATTTAATATAATTGTAATAAGTGTCAATGACAATGCACATCTAGATAATTTTAAATTGAATCACATGATCAAAACATTATGTAAATATGTACCTAACTGTGAGTTTATTACAGGAGAAAAGAAGCACTTATCACATTCTCGCCATTTATTAGAGACCTGCAAAAAAGTATGCTTCTATCTTGACTATCGCTTTTATAAGAGTAATTATTTAAATGTAGATAAAATCAGAAGTCGTCTTCAGCATTCCACTAACAATCGAAAGAACACCAAGGAGCCAACAAAGTCAAAAAATATTGTACAAATGACCATACCCCGTTATTTCAATAAAGTTGCTCCAATAACTAATTATGTCCGAGACAGTACCCAGGTAAAAGATCGGCAAAGAAAAATGACTTTGTTAGATTACTTTCCTATTAAACCAAAAGAATCCTATAGACAGAATGAACAAGAAAAAATCTCAGACAGTAAAAGTAACTGTACGTTTTTTCGTTCCGCAGTCTAATGATATCTTTACGATATTTCACCAAAATATCGCTGGCCTTTTGAATAAACTCGAGATCGTAGAATTATGTATAGACATTTTTTTACGCCAAAATATTTACATTGATATGATCTGTCTATCGGAAACCTTTGTCAAAGCTGGAAACGAGAATAATATTGCTCTAAAAGGCTTTAAAATGGTATCTCACTACTCCAGAAGAAATGAAAAACGCGGTGGAGTATGTATCCTCATGCGAAATCATTATGAATATAAGGAATTAACCATGTGCAAGGAAATCTCTTCCGAAAAGAGTTTTGAATGTTGTGGTATCACAATTCCCACATTAAATTTAATAATTTTGTGTATCTATCGTACTCCTAATAGTGACTATAACTCATTTTTTGACAAATTAGAAATAATGCTTCATAAAATGACATTTAAACAAAATAAAAAAATTATTCTAACTGGTGACATAAATATAGACACACTTAAAATAAATTCATTTTCGTGTAGATTACGTGATATAGCCTCAAACTATGGCCTAATTTTTCACATAACTCAGCCAACACGTCTAAAATCCTGTATTGATCACTTTCTAAGCAACGTTCAAGAGGCAAAAGGAGAAGTTCATGAATTGTGCCTTTCAGATCATAATACAGGTCAGATATTAAGAGTACCAGTATCAAAAAAACCTACTAAATTAAAGTTTTGGTACGTAGAGGCTAGAGATTATCACAAAGACAACGTTGAAAAGTTTAAAGAATGCCTATCTTCGTTATTGTGGTCTGATCTTTTCGAACTTGACAACTTAAACGAAGCTTTCAACAATTTTCATGATACTTTCTGTCTATTCTACAACCTTTGTTTTCCAGTAGAAAGACGGAAAATTTGTAACAAGAATGTTGCCCCGGCATGGATCACTAAAGGCATACGTAAATCTAGTAGACATAAACGTAAACTACGGTTAAATTATTACAAGCAACATACACAGAAAGAAAAGATAGTGCTACAAAAATACAGTTCCATGCTCAGAAGCTGCATTTTAACATCACAACGGAAACTCAATTCGAAACTAATAAAAACATCTAAAAATAAATGTAAAGCAACTTGGCAAGTCATAAAAAATAAAGCAGATGTTGAAAAAAGTTTTATTGAATTTGAATCAATTATTTCCAGTGATGCTATTCTGTATGATCCCGTCAAAATAGCCGATGCTTTCAACAATTTCTACATCAATTTAACAAATAACTCCGCAAATACTAAAAGTTGTTTAAAACAAAATAAAACGGAAATTTTAAACCATAGCATGTTTTTAAAACCCTGCGGTGTTGACGAAGTAGCAAAAATTATACTGTCATTAAATAACACAAGAGCAGTAGGATTTGATGGTATATGTACGCATATTTTAAAGGAATGTGTGTGGATTATTTCGCCCTTATTAAACCATCTAGTAAATTTATCATTTTCAGAAGGATTATTCCCAGAAAGATTAAAGCAATCTATTGTAAAACCACTACATAAAAAAGGTAACAAATCAGACATGAACAACTACCGTCCAATTACACTAATCCCTGTAATATCATAAGTTTTTGAAAAAGCGATGCACCGCCGTATTTTCGAATACTTGACCAAATTTAATATTATCAAAGAAGAGCAAAACGGTTTCCAAAGAGGAAAGTCAACGACACTAGCGGCTTATAATCTAATCAGAGAAATAGTTCATCTAATTGATAATCGTATTCCTGTGTCTGTGCTCTTCTTTGACATGAGCAAAGCATTTGATTTTGTTAGGCATGGAACACTGTTTAATAAATGTGAAAATTATGGTATCAGAGGACCAGTACTCAACTGGCTCATAAGTTATATGAGTAATCGCGTACAATGCGTAGAAATATCTTCTCTTAATGAGCAGTATACATCGACGTTATATAAATCTGCGTATAGAGTGAATAACTGTGGCGTACCCCAAGGAAGTATATTGGGACCTTTGTTGTTTTTACTTTATATCAATGATTTGCCCGAAGCTGTCACACACAAATGCATCCTTTTTGCAGATGACGTGTCGGTTATAGTAACTGACAAAAATAACTTGACATTAAATAATAATATTAATCACGGACATTCACTCAATTCGACGGCTGAATCAGTAGTCACTTGGTTAGATGCCAATAATCTTCACGCCAATATTAAGAAAACAAAATGCATACATTTTCAAAATTATCGATCAATTAAGCCAGATTTAAGTGTTACGTGTAGAGGTCAGCAAATAGAAATGCCTAATCAATACAAATTTTTAGGCATTTACTTAGACCAGCACTGCAACTGGAAAGCACATATAGATTATGTATGTTCAAAACTTAATCGTTTTGTCTTCGCATTGAGGCGATTACGGCGCACTGTCAATGAAACTGCTGCCCTGACAGCGTACCATGGATATGTAGCTTCTGTTCTTCGATACGGTCTTTTACTATGGGGAAATTCTACAGACATCAATAAAGCATTTTTGGTACAAAAAAAATGCATTAGAGCTATATGTGCTGTCGGTCCTTTAGACTCCTGTAGACCACTTTTCAAAAAGCTCAATATTTTGACTTTGTCAGGCTTATACATTATGCAGGCGGCTTTATTTGTGCGAGAACACCCTGATGGATTTGATAAATCAGAAACAAGCAAATATTTTCGCTTCACCAGCCGAGACCCATCCAAATTAAAAATGGTCAGCTGTAGAACAGCTTTAGGTCAAAAAAATTGTAATGCTATGGCAATAAAAATTTATAATAATATTCCAAAAGACATCAGGGAGCTCCCATTTCAATTATTTAAAAGAAAACTTCGGCGATGGTTAATTGAACGTTGTGTGTACACTATGAAAGAATTTTGGAATATTAAGGTACGACATTAAAATTCTAATAATTACTAATACAATTTATTTTTTTTATATTAATATTATTTAATTATTTCCATTTTGACATTTTTTCCTTGACATCATTAATAAATAAGACATAACTATATTCATAGTGATAAGTAAAGAACAATTATAAAATGTAATAATGTATTGGTAATTAATTAGGTAAAGTTAAATTCATTCAAATGTATATAATTAATGTATTAATAAATCGTTAAATTTTTGCATGCCAGTCTATGGTGAAACATGTTGTTCCAACGTTATATAAACACCCAATTGTACCATGTTTCAAGCAAATAAATATTTTCATTTCATTTCATTTTCAATAGCATCCGTATCAAATAGTTATTTTCTACATGGAAATCTTGGCGTTTCTTATAAAATATTGAAATATTAAATATAATTTGTAGTCAGTTTTAATTAAAGCATGAAATTAAAACGGCCGAGGAAATTTTTCCCCTTTATTCAGTTAGTGACATGACAAGTCGCCGCCAGTGAGCGTCTCGACACTTGATGCAAATTTAATTGTCCCTTCCAAGGGGCTAAATGGAGCCTTCTTTCTGTGTTGATGTACGCAAGTCTTTATTTACCAACAAAATTATGGAGTCGTTGCTCCTTAGCTACGATTTGTCATTTCTGGGAAATAGGACAATTTATACACATTTTGGTGTTTATACGGGTGTTTTATTGAGGATTTGAAAGTATATGTTATTTGTACAGATTACATTTCTTCGTCATATACAAGGTAACTTGTAAAATACTACAAATTTATTGGGAGATCATTACAAACATTGAGTGCAACGCAAATCTGTTTAGTGATTATTCAAATATATATTATTTATCTGTTAAATCTACGGTGGTTGCTATTTCAAGTCATCTGTCGTTGGCGTACATATTACGAGACGCGGCGCGGTGATGCCGTTCTTTGCGGAATAGTGTAGTTTAAACAGTATTAAATAGAGATTTTATAGAATACATCTTCTTCATTATTGTGGGAAATATAGCATTAAGAAGTAAGTCGCAGAACTAAATGAGTGTAGGGTTAGAGCAAGAATCAAAGCCTAAGAGATTTCTGCTATTTTATAAATAGCCCTGTAAATCATTTTCGCTAAATGTACTCGTTAATATTACGTTAACATATGACTCCTGTAGAAGCCCAATTTCATATTCAAATTCGAATATAATCCCATATATTTCCCAACGAGCTTATTAACAAAATAAGGCCGGGTGCGCAATACTATAACATTTCAGTATAAAATATGGTTCCCCAAAATGAACCCTAAGGCCCGGGCGAACTACAAGGCCCTATAATACCCTATTATCCTATCTTATCCAGCTAAATGTAAAATATTGTTGTTGCTTATGTTCGTAATATTAAAATTAGCGGAATGCCTCAGGGATTAACGTTTGCAAAGGTCTTATTAATATTTTGCTAGCCCTTTTATACAGACATACGGAGTACTCGAATATACCTATGGGTCGCAGCTCCGGGTACTGCTTTATATTTTATGTATTTTGCTCCCTTGTGTTGCTTTGTAGATATTACGGAAGGTGCGAGAGGATGTAATATAGATAATATTATGCCATATGTCATAACAAAGAACAAGGTATTATAATTGCGTTATTGGTTATTTAGAATATATTACACCGCCCGCTGGTGTTGTTGGTTACAAGTCTGTCTTCTACGTTAAGGGTGCTGGGTTCAATTCCCGATGGGAGGAAACATTTTCTCTTCAAGATAAATAGTGTTTTTGGTTACAAATGTGTATGTTATGTGAATGTTTTTAGCACCTGCGATACTAAGTCTTCTAAGTAGTTTTGAGCTGCGAGTGTTGAAGCGTTGTATTGTTTGTTGCGTAATTATTCTTGGGTAAAGATTGTTTCCGAAAGTAATTTTCCTTTTAAGCTTTGATTATGTTTCACTGCTCGTGCAAACGAGACTGGTTCTGATTAGACAAGCAAGGTTGCCACTTGACAGTGATATAACCATTGCAATAGGAGGCGAACCTGTATTGGTTATAACTTAGCTTATGAGACACAAGCCTCAGAGGGAAGAGTATAGACAGAGTTAGTAGTCTCGTGTATACTTTGTTATTAAATGAGGTTTTTATACGTTTACCGTCGAGCGAAGGACTTGCTTCTAAATTTAATTTTATCTTTTGGTAGGGGCGATATGGCCTGCTTTGATGTCCCGCTTGTGGTGTATTGTGCATTTCCCCCTGTCGGAATTCCAGCTCCTTGATGTAGCGTAGGATGGCTCTAGGTCGCTGACTAAGCAGTTGCAGAGTAAGTGTTTTAGGACTTGCTTATCTCTGAGTAGTATTTAGTAGTAGTCTATTCGGGTAGAAAATACCTGTACAGTTTTATTTAATATTTGGGACGGGCCGCTCTGCGACAAAGTACGGAATCATTTATTTCAAACGTGCTTAAGTTCCGCAGATCGTGCCCGTCTTCTTGCAAGTTCGGAGTGGGAATCAGGTCTGTGGCTACAGGCTCTCCCATCGCCAAATACGGGAACGCTGCTGGATTCATCGGCTTTCCGTATCGCAGCATCACTTCGATTAGGCGCATCGTGTTGTGCTCCACACCGCTGTCAGTGCGGTACTGCTGTTGACCGGCTCGGTCATCACGGTCTGTCTTGCTCTAGGAGTGCAGGACGTATTCCCCGCCACACGAGTCTTAATGATATCATACGTCGAGCTCTTACCACCGCCAACTGTGCGGCTATTTTGGAACCAAATGGTCTAGCGCGTGATGACGGTAAAAGGCCTGACGGAATGACCCTGATTCCATGGAAGATGGGACGGCCTTTGGTTTGGGATGCAACTTGCGTAGACACCCTAGCACCGTCTCATCTTTCTGGAACTAAAAATAAGGCTGGTGTTGCGGCTGAATCAGCAGAGACTCTCAAAAGGCGCAAATATAGTAATCTTGATAGTGGTTATATATTTGTGCCTTTTGGGGTTGAGACGTTGGGACCGTGGGGACCGGGAGCACATACATTCTACAATGAATTAACAAAGCGTTTGGTCGAAGCAACTCGTGACCAAAATGCTGGCAAATATTTTGGACAGAGATTGAGTATTGCCATTCAACGTGGCAATGCTGCCAGCATTTTGGGTACTTTGCCTACTGGTAGCGGACTATTAGATTAAGTTTTGTACATATTTATATCTAATTATAGTTTTTTTTGTTTAATTTTAATTTAGTTTTTAGTTTAATGTAATGTACAATTGTTGTAAGGTAAATAAAATATATTTGCACTGCTAGTATATGAATGAAAGAAGCCTATCATCTCCTAGCATCATACAGAACATTATATGTCAGACGATCGTTATTTAGAGCGAATGGCGCCGAATATCGTTAGCTAAATATGAAAAGTTGGCGAAAGTCTTTCGCCCGCCGAACATTTTGGCGAAAACCGAGCTTTCGGCGAACTTAATAAAATTATTTATATTCACGGCAAATTACGCCGTCGCTGCGTGTAATTTCTCCAGACACGTGTTATCGAATTTCCATTACTTTGGCCTCACCTAATATTCTACCTACGTCGTCTTCTCTTAAAAACTTCGCCGGACGTGCTGTTCTGTTTTCGTATTTATTACTGTGTGTGCTTCACTCACACGACACTAGCACCTATAAACCTCTTAAATAGAGCTGAGTTACCCTTGGTGAGGTGGCTTGAAAGTCGGAGGTGTCGTTTTGGGAGCTTACTCGGGTCGCGTTATTAGAGTCTTGTCCTTCTTTATTGGAATATACGAGGGCCCGAAGCCGCACGAGCCCGTGTTGAGGCTTCGGTGAGCTTTGAGTTGAGATTGACAGCGAGAAGCGGGTATAATATGCGTTGAATCTGTCATAAATGAGTAGAAGAAGCTTAAAGTCTTACTAACTTGTTATTGTGATAGGAGCTCGTCGTTTTCTTATTATGCCGTAGGTAGCGAATAGGTTTAGTTTGGCTTCGGTTCCGTGGTACAAAATCAAACGTGTGACAATAATCTTATTAGTCAAAAAGGAAATAAAATCATTATATATAACTAAAACAAATACTACTTATTTTTTACTGAATTTGAAGCGTCTTATTTCTGTTTATTTTTTTTCACTGATAGGGTAGCCTGTCAAAGTGTTGATTGTGTTCTGCGTTAGTCTCGCAAAAACTCGATAACGGCTCGACGGATTTGGCTAATTCTTTTCTGTTGTGTTCTTAATTTTCAGGGCAAGGTTTGTATGTAATTTTTTTTTTAATCCACCGAAAATTACACCCGCGCGAAGCCGAGCGGATTTTTATCCGTTACAAGAAAAGTAAATCCAAAAGCAATTAATATGTTTATTTGCTGTTAACCAAAATTTTAATACAATACAATTTTTTGGAAGGCAAAAAAGATCATAGCACGCGACAAAATGATTGACTTGGTTTCTACGCTATTTCTACAAAAAACAATTACCTACTGTGTAGAAAATTTACGTATTTTACTCAACGTACGTGTACTTACGTACTTGATTTCTATATGTTTTACAGAATCTCACTAGTCACACTAATATAGCGAAAGTTTGTGTGTATGTATGTTTGTTTTCTCTTCACATTGTTGACAGCTGAATAGATTCAGATATTTTTTTTAATATACTTAGCTCATATCCAGAATTAACTTATACTCCTATATCATACTTTTTAACACTTTAAACCCTGCTGGCGCAGTGGACAAATCGCTGCCCTCTGCGCCTGGTGTGATTCCCGGCAGGAGCACAGTTTTTCTTTCCGAGGGAGATGTGTGCTTTGGCTCTGGGTGTGATATGTAAATGTTTCCAGCACCCACGATACAAGTCTTTGAACTTAGTGTAGGGGTTTGAGTGTGAATTTTGTTTGTTTGAGTTTGTAATATCGCTATAAGTGTAGCTGCACCTTTCTCAGGTTGCGGTTCGACGAGAAGTCTACAGCGGCAACGTCGATATGTCTTGATTGACTTGTCAAAGAAAAATGTAGGGCGGTGTAGCCTTACTGATGTATTCCTCTGTCTGCCCTTCATATATCTTGAATGAAAACGTATAGTTTTGTATGGGAGTATATCAAGAATTTTAAATGAATTCTTTGTTCTTGTTTACTCTGCCAAAGAAATTACGTGTTTTCTTTCGACGCCGTAGCATTGGTTCTACGACGTAAATTGCTACGCAGTAGCTACGGTATTGTGCTACATACAGCTACGAACGTTGATAGGCCTATTTGGATTAAATTCATGCTTTTACCAATTAAGGGAATGTGGCTAATTAAAAAAGATAGTTAATTTTAAACACACACACACAAAGGTACTCTTCAATAATAAAATTATGATAAATACACCACCGTGCGCCGTGATTATTTGTCGATTAAACATTAAGTATAAATAAATTAAAAACATAATAATAAATGACTTGTCACATCAAATTACAACACCTTGCACTTTATGTGCAGCAAGGCACGCTCCTCCGTAAAACGGAACGTTACGCGCCGTCGGCGTCGCTAACTGCCGCTTTTATGGACAACGGAACGCAAACAGCTGTAAAACGTCTTGCAGTGAATATTACTTATGTAGTGCTGGAGGAGACATGCTGCTTGAGTTTTATTTAGTCTTCTTTGCTACGTAGAAGAAATTAAATTTGTGATATTTGTTATTTTTTTCAACCGCTCACATTCTCAGCTCCACACTAACTTCGAAGACTTGCGTCTCGGGTACTTGTGTTCTCATAGAGCATATGAGCTCTATGAGAACACAAGCTGCTTAGTAGACGCGAAAAAAAGGACTAAAAAGTTATATTACCAGAGAACTTGTCTAGACGAATCAAAGGAGCCCAAACTAGATGGGTATCTTGTCTAGTTCAGAAGTTCCCATGGCCATCTTCCGTTTCCATCGTTTCCATCATCCGTTTCTCGAAACACAGTGTAAACTACATCGGGAACCAGAGGTTTCAGAATCTATATTGTATCATCTAAATTTATGTCAATAAATATTTGATTGATTGATTGATCATCAGACCGGCTTCATCATTGTATTGTCACCGAAAATACATAAGTGCAATAAATTTGAGTCCAAACGGACATCGGGAAGTGGGTCTAATTTAGCTTGCAAGATTTGATTACAGACCGACAGACAACGGGACAGGTGAAACTAAATAAAAGTTTATATAATAGTACTACCGAAAATCTAAAAGTCATTATTTTTGTTTCAGATGAAATTGGCTTAGGAGTTTCACAACAGAAGGTAAGCAAGATTATTCATTAAAAAAAAATCCCCTACAACAAAACATATTATCTAAGTAATGCGATTATTTTAAAGGGTCTTTAATCCTCTCAGGGTATAAAAGCGACGCTTCGTTCTCGTTTCGCGACTATTAATTTGATTAATGCTTCTAGAATGTTACGTTAATGTTTCATTAATGTTTCATGGATGTTTAGTGAATGTTTTTTTTTTTTTTTCATTAATTTAAGTGAGTTTGGAGTCTAGTATTGGGAACTGCCCGTTGGCTTAGTTGGGTGAGCGTTCGCCTTCTAAGGAGGTGTACGATTCCTGGCGGGAATAGAAGTTTTCTCCCGAAGGAAAATTTGTGTTTCTGGTTCTGGTTGTGATTGTGTGTTATGTGAATGTTTACAGCACCTACGACCCAAGTCATTGAACTTAGTGTGGGGCTGTGATTGTGAAGGCGTTTATGTTAAGTTCTTGTGTTATTATACGAGGCATCTTGTGAAGGGAATGGCCGTGGCAAGCAAAGGTTGGAATCAACTTGACTTTGCTGCCATGTCAAGCTGGTCCTAACCCTCACGACCAAATGGAGATGGAATTTAACAGTCGATTCCATTATTAGAGATGGCAGTTTTAAACTAAAAAAATAAGAGAAAAAGATATAAAAATGGACTTACAAGTATTACACATTCGATTTCCAACGATAATAATATTGCTTACAAGCACTTGTCGTATGTTACTGCCCACTAGTCCATACGATAAGCAAGCAACCTTATTTCTACTGTCTGAATAAAATGTAGCACATTTTGTTAGCACTAAGCAAATAGATTAATTTGTAGAATACTAGAAAGCTCTCAGACCCTGCTTATTGTTCTAAACCTTATCTCATTTAGTTTTACAACTTTCTTCTAAATGCTACTTACTTTTCCGTATTAAAAACAAATAATAAACTACACTGTCCCGCAGAGAAGGCATCACCACGCTTCGTTATAATAATATGCACACCAACGCCAGTTGACACTTCACTCCTTAGACTTAGCAGAGAAAGTAAACAATGTATTTTCAAATTTCTTAGAAAATCATAAAACTGAATTTCCAGTAAGCGAACCACGAAGTACATTGGTCTCAATGGTTAGAATGATGTCCCTAAAGGTTTCTGGTGTCTTACAAATTACCCTGAATATATTTTATAATACTTTATTGCTCCACTTACAAACGAGCCTTTACGTAAAACTGTCACAACAAGCAGCTTTATCATTAAAAGCAAACTTAACCAGGCGATATTTAAGCAAATTTAAGTTGGGTTTAAACATAGGATAATGTAGATGCAGCCTAAAATGTTTGAAGCGACCTTCCCAACATTGTCAACAAAGTAAATCTTACACCAAAACTTTTAAGTCGTTCAGGTCGCTTACCCCATTTTACTTTTTAATATAAAAAGAGTACAAAAGGTCAGTTTTTTTATTACAAACATAATTTTCAGCTTGAAGCCTTAAAAACTTAGGCAATAAATCATCTCTCACTGATACCCGCCGTGGGCCTAATCTTGCGAAGATATATGGGCACCTGTGACAGTTTAATTATATCGAAGTGCCTGGCTGCTATATGCGAGTGCATAGTTAACACGTCGATCTACTAAAAATACAGATACAGCGCATTGAACATGCGAGTGAAGCAGGAAAAGCGGATAACCCAATAGCCCTGACATAATTATTTACAACGTAAAGTTTTGCCAACGACTCATTTCGTTACCTTTTGACATATTTTGTATTAAATTTATTAAATACTGACGGATAGTAAACAAAATCACCCATTTTATTGCTAGAAGAATAAGCTATTAGTGGAGCAGTATACGCTTTTTTAGATTTGCTTCTATGATCTGTGCGTTGTATCTGTATTTATTAGTAGATAGATCGGTTTATAACATTTGAGTATTTACTATGGATTACTTTAATGTACTCGTAGTTGTTCCTATTGTAGTATAAGAAATAAACTAATAAATGTATTAAAATTGATAATATTTCAATATGGATCGTAACTTCGGGGGCGATGCACTTAGTTTCGGTATTTACCCGTATTTACGACCGAGTCGGACACTTCCGGTAGTACCGAATGGTTTATAACCGGAACAGCTGTAACCGGAAACTTAATGACGTCCGTGACTTACTTGCGGAACGGAGGCTTTACATTTTCTTTACGGTTTACAAACAGCATATTGTTTGTATAATAAAAATGAAAGAGGCTTGCGAACGGTGCAGATATTTTATAACATCGTGCATCGGATGGAACATGGCCGCGAAGCAACAATGTGCAGCTCGCACATTGTTGTGTAAGCCGTTAACGTGTATTTAATAATTCTGTTTAGTTTTAATAAATAGACTAGTACTGAAACAGTACTACTGAACCAGTGGAGAAAAGACTTCAGAGCCTCGAACATCAGTAATGTAGCTAGTTTATGCGTGTTTTACAAGATACATTTCGGAGAGTGTGTGACAGAACTGCATGATTTAATTCCTTTAGCTCCCTTTCATCATCGGACCACAAGGCGTACTAGTACAAGACATCCTCCCGTTCGAACCAAGCGATTCGCCACAACCTTTACCATGCGAACTGCATAGGAATGGAACACCCTGCCTGCGTTCTTGTTTCCCGATGAGTATAATTTAGGCCTCTTCAAGTCAAGAGTCAACAGGTATCTTCTAAGCAAGTATGTACCACCGTCGACCGCATTCACACTCACAGCCCTACACTAAGTTCGATGACTTGTGCCGTGGTTGCCGGAAACATTCTCATCACATACAACCTCTCAACCTTGCTAATTACTTGTCACATGCGAGATAAGGTCTCGCCCGGAGAAGCGCATTGCAGAGCCGTTTATCATTTTGTTATTGAAAGTTCTGTGAGATACTACAAATGTTTATTTTACAAGACCTAATATGAAAACCGCTTACGCAAGTCGCGAGGCACAGCTTACTAGCTGTGCAAATGTAATTATCCCTGAATTATCGCACTGGCAATTAAACTCAACATATAAATTGGTGGTGCAGTAATGCTTGATGCCATTAATCTTGGCAAAGTTCCCAGTTCCCACGTCAGATCAGTGCTTGCAGTTGATTTGTCATCGCCGTTCTCACGGCACTTGACACGACACATGTACATGTTTATGACGTGATGATTCAACCTACAGTTTTTGGCAGTTACTGTTAGTTATACTTATTGTGTCTTATAGAGCAATGCTGCGTGTTTCTAGAGCCACGCAGAGATTTTGTACGTATTGACGTATTTGACGACCCAGTTGGCGCAGTGGATAGGTGTCCGCCCTCTGCGCCGTGGGTCCTGGGTTCGATTCCCGGCAGGAGCAAAAATTCCTTCCCAAGGGATATTTGTGCTTCTGGTTCTGGGTGTAATGTGTGTGTGATGTGAAGGTTTCCGGCACCCGCGATACAATTCTTTGAACTTAGTGTGGGGCTGTGATTGTGAATGCGTTTGTTTGTTTGTTTGTTTGTTTGTATAGCGTGGCAATAATATTAAATGCGACAAAAACGATAGCCGCATTTTTTTTTCTGAAATGTAAATGTTTGATATATGCTGCCGCTGATTTTTTTGTAAAGCTGATAGAGGCCAATTTTTTTGCTTTACATTTAACTTACTCATGTAAATCTATTTAGTCAGCTTACGCCGATAAAGTGGTCAACTAGCTTGTTTTTCTTTGATTTGTCTTGTAAATGTTGTGATTTTATCACATCAAAATATATATGGGGAGTTTCAGTGATAGTCCAGCTATGTATTAGTGAAATAAAACAAAGTGAAAAATACAAAGTTAAAGAGTAAAAAATTAAAGTTAAAAAAAATCGACTAAAATCGAATCAGTAGTTCTAGAAATTATCTTTTATAAACAATCAAAACCATTTACCTCCCTAGTGAAGGTAGATAAAATCCTTTTAAAGTTGTTTAATTCAAATATATAATCTCTTACGAACTAGGTATACTTTTGAGTTAATTTTAATAACGGGAACGGAAGCTTTATCAATGTATAAGATCGGCCGAAGCGGACAAATGTTGTGGCTTCATAACCAATTGTAATCGACTACGGCGAAACAAAAAAAGGGCTATTTTAGTAAAAAGATTTCAAGTGCTTGATTTTTAATTAAAAAAATATACGTTTTTCGTAACTCATCTCATTTCTATTCATAAAATTACTGTTAATATTTTCATATCAGTCCATATGTTTATAGATACAAATATAGCTTTTTATGGTTATGATTCTATGATTCATCTCACACTTGGTGGTCCATTACGAGTACCGAGTACTCTCAGCTAATACTCATAGTCGTAAAATATGAGCAATATCGTCTGGAACTGCGATCGTCTTCAAGTGTTCTAGATAGATGACGGCGGGAGGTAATAGTATTTTGTTAAGTACGTCTGATGGAGAAGACGGGACTTTCCCAATCAATAAGTAGCTTTTTGCGACTGGTTAGGTAGTTAGTAGACAGTATGATAATGGTTTTATATGTTTAATATTTACTTAATATTCTAATCCGAAAATATGATAGAAATATCTGAACCGGAAGTGAAAAAATGTTTACTTGCTATTTACTCGCCTTTCTGAAGAGAGAGATAAACATATATATCAGAGCTACATCGCTCTCTATCGGTTAAGCGATAAATGATAGAATTTAGTTTTGCATGAGAACCATACCTTTTAAAACAAAAATGGTGTATATTTAAAAACTTGTTTTTTTTTTAATTTTTCTAGAGTCTTCTTAGAGAGAATGAACGATAGTAGTGTTTCGAATCAGCCAATTTTCAAAGAATAATTCTATAGAGAAAACTTTCACCGATCGTGTTTCTATTATTCTGGTTTCTATTAAATTAAAATTAAAACGGGAATTAGCGTGACTTACGCGTTGTCGCTGTCTAAATCCACAATTGTTTTGACAATCGTTTTAATTTTAATTAAAAAGTTAAAAATGTGCGTGACTTTTATCAAGTTATTCTGGTTTCTATTTATTTAGAATTTAGATTGTAAGTATTTTTGTCATTGAGAGCCGAGACGAACAAGTCGCTCGCCTGATGGGTAACTATTTCAGGGTAACTATTTCATCACGGGTAACTATTTCAGGTCGCCTACCATGTACTTTTTTAAGCCTGCCAAGTTTCGGACAGTTCATTTTTTGGATCGATAATATTGTCCTGCAAAAATTTGTACTTTTCATTTTCATTTATTCCAGAACAAAATTGTATGGGGAATTATTATTTTAGAAACATAAATAAACATTACAAAATAAATTCAAATAAACTACACAAAAATTACATTATAACTAATTACGAGTAGAAAACTATCGATGGACAAAAGGACGACGCGGCCGAAGATAAAACATGGGATTAAACATTTCTGGACGGCAATTAAATCGTAAAGCATATGCATAAAGCATAAGTAAATATTGTTAAAATATAAAAGCTTTATGTTTTGTCATTACGGAGTACGACTATTTTTAGCATCAAAAATATTTGCATAGCGTCTTAAATAGCCTTGAAATAATAAACATATACGAACATAATTAGAAAGATATAGTAGATATAGAAAGATGGAAGATTGGTTAGAACTGTCCGTTTTTATCTTATTATTACATGAATAATTTAACCTAAATAGCTCTAACCCTACTTTAATTGTCAGTCAATAAATCAGTTTTACAACTTACCGAAGTCGCAGAAAAGTATTCAACTCCTACGCGATGACGTCGGTGTCAATCTGTGATGTCATCAGTATTAACCTACATGTGCTATAACTAAGTAATGTAAATAAACATAGCAACGTGGGATTCCAGACGGGTGTATGGAAGTGTATGAAGTATAAAATTTAGGTATAAAGTGTGCGTCACAATCGCGACAGCCTGGCGCCAGAGTTAGTTTCATTACCGACTTACTCCTTTATTTCTCTTTCAAACTATCGGTTTTGAGCTCTATTTAATAAATATAAACGCTTTTACACTCACAGCCCCACACTTCGTTGAGTGTCGTGGGTGGCCTGTGTCGTGGGTGCCGGAATCATTCACAACAACACATCACACACACAATCACAACCAGAACCAGGAACTCAAATTTTCCTTGGGAAGAAAAATTGTGTTCCCGTTGGGAATTGAACCCGATACCCCTGCTTAGAAGGTTGAACGCTCATCCAACTAAGCCAAATGGGCAGTGCTAATAAGGAATAGCTTTGTTTCAGGCAGACTAGTTAATTAAAGCTTTACAATTAATGTGCTACGGTATACGTTCTATAATCGCCTGTGATTAAATAGTAACCGGACCTAACCTGTTCTTAATAAACTTTGTATGCACTTTATAAGACATGTTTGGGCTATTACATTAAGAAGGTCAGTTCTATCTTATACTGCTGTTCCCCGCGGCTTCGCCCGCGTTGAATTTCGAAATATCATCAAAACCCCAGTCCGTTACAAAATGTATCAGAAAAAAATAAGTTATTGTTTTTGTAAAACTTCTCGATATTTTATTTGTTATTCTGCTACTCGGGGCGAAGATAAATCCAAAAAATCAAAGATGATTAAAATCGGTCTAACCGTTCTCGAGTTCGAAGTTCGAGTCGAGTGGAAGTGTTCGAACAAACCAGACTTTGTTATATATATATATATATATAGATTATAACTACATTCTCAACCTTACTGAATTTTTTTAATTTGACTAAATTTGTCAACTATAAAAGCTCATCAGTTTCTAAGAAAGCTTTTAACTGAACTGACTGGGTTCATATAAAAACGAAATATTATTAGCGTTGCTTTTTCTCTGTGCCAGTGATAAACGCTTTCACACTCACAGATCCACAGTAAGATGTATTGTGTCGTGGGTGCCGTAAACATTCACATCACACACACATTCACAACCAGAACCAGAAACACAATTTTTTCTTGGGGAGAAAATTTGTGTTTTATGCTATTGCATAGCTTTTATCGCGGGCCTTGAGCGTGGAGACCGAATCCAGAAATTCTGTAACGAAAATAACCTAACACCCCCCACTCCGACCGGCACAGCGGTGATAATTTTTAGTTTTGCCATCTATCGATGAATAGAAGAACTTTTAATGACTTTTTTTTAAAAATCACGCTTGTCTCTTTAGTTCAGCAACTCGCCTCTAGGTGGCAGGAAAAAAAATACAGCATAAATAAAATAAATAAATAAAAATAAATAATTATAATTGCATAAGTTGATAAAAAATGCTATGCAATAGCTTTACCGCGGCAGTCCCCGAGTGCCACACGTATTTTATATATATATATATATATTATATTTTTATATATACGATACTACCGCTTAGTAGGCGAACGCACACCCAACTAAGCCAACGCGCAGTTCACTAGTTGGACATTGTACATGTTTACTCACTCTTCTAGCACTATCTAGTACACTCTCTGAATGGGATCTAGACAGAACTTATCATATAATACCTATAATATGGATAGCATGCGTCACAGGCGCGCCCGTCCGTCGCGTCAGAAGATTCTTCATGCGCTTGTTTTAAAGCTTTTGAATTTTAATAAATGCGTCATTGCTTTTTTTGTTGTACCAGTGACATACTGCAACCTACGACCTGCAAAATGTTTATATTTATTCACCCAAAGCTCCACTTTCGAAACACTGGGATTTCTGGGCTTCTAGACGATGTTTTGTTCATACCCGATCTGGATAATATGCGTCACAGGCGCGCCCATCTGGCGCCGGGGATGCTTCATTCAATTTTGGCTTGGATTACTACGAGACTGGTACTTGTTGAACTGAAACTTCTTAAAGGAGGGCTTTGAAATTCTGAAACGCAACCTTTTTGTGACAAAAATTAGGTAAACAATGTGATGAATAAGATAAATGTTTCTGGTATTTTACAAAAGGTATGATTTAAGCTGTTGTCAATTTAATTAGTTTTGTATTTATTAAATAATAGGGTTTGTCTGCAAAATAGTAGATCTGTCGCCAAAATGTAGACGCCAAACAATGTAAAAACAATTTCATAATAAATTACATGTAACCATCGGGATATATTGTCAAGTATCAAATAAATCTGTTTGTATTCATTATAGTTTGTATATATTTAGATTAGTCCTTTTAGTATAATCAAATTAAATCTCTCTAAAACCATATTTTTTTCTGGCCTTGTAGTCACCAGAAACCTAACGCTCCTCCTCGCTCGTCGTCATCGCACCTATATATGACTTTGCCTTAGACTTGTCATCTCTTTTTTTAGATAGATAATGACAATGGTACTTCATACCTGGTGTTACTTTTTATTTATCTGAGAATGAAAATATTTCGTGGCGATAGATCTATTATGACACAAGTTGATGACAAATATAAACTTTGCTGACAAATAATATAATTTCCATGTACAAATAGGTTTAAAGAACTTTATTTCTCATAAGAACTATTTTTCACATATAATGGCCTCGATTCTGATGTCACACACTTAATTAAATTTAAACTATTCCTGTCTTTTACAAAATAGGAACACAAGACAGAGATAGCATACTGCTGTACTGTCAAGTTAGTCAGAACTTAGATGTCTATGCAAGCTTATTCGAGTATGTTATTGGTGTTGACTAAAAACACGCGCCTTTCTGCTGTTAATATTTTAAATGATAAACTAGCTTGACAGCTCTAAAATGTATGCTATCTCTGTCTTGTGTTTCTATTTTGTAAGAGACAGGGATAGTTTAAATTTAATTTAGTGAGTGTACATCAGAATCGAGGCCAATGTGATACAATATTATACTTATTCTATAATAATGATATTGTCATTCCACTAACGGGTAGGTAAAGTAGGTATACATTTCTAAGGCGAATTTAATAGGTAATTTTTAAGTTTCTTCTTGTAAATATTCGTTCGACATTATTTTGTTACTTCTGGCATATTATTATTCATCTGTGCTCCTTCAAACAATATTGTTTTCTTTCCATAGTTAGTACGCGGCTTTATCAGTATATTTTTTTTTATTGTGTTAAAATAACCCTTCCTGTATATGAGATTTATTCATATCACTAGGCTGATAGGGTTTCAGATGATATCTACTTCACTTTAATGGTGCATTCGACCTTGTTGTTGTGGTGAGCAAGGTTTTTCTATTCCCCTTGACTTTCTGTGGTGTACTTACTTATATTTGTATACTTTGACTAAGATACAGTAAATGTCTTCTCATATCATTAATGTAAATGAGCATTTGTCGCTACTTACTGAATCTATAAACATAATATAAATAAACATAAACTCTTTCACAGTCACAGCCCCACAGTTAAATCCATGTGTCTGGTTCTTCGTAATCTATGGTTATATATAAGTAGTATGTGTTATAGTAAAAATATATATTCTTGTGGTAGTGGTATATAACGACTCATGCTTAAAAAAAACGCCCCAATTTAGAGAAGCTTCCTATAAACATAACATAAATAAACATAAACTCTTTGACAGTCACAGCCCCACAGTTAAATCCATGTGTCTGGTTCTTCGTAATCTATGGTTATATATAAGTAGTTTGTGTTATAGTAAAAATATATATTCTTGTGGTAGTGGTATATAACTACTCATGCTTAAAAAAAAACGCACACTTTTTCCTAGTTTTTTGCAAAAACTAGTTTTCCTCCGCGGCTTTGCCCGCGTATATTAAGTCGAAAAGTATCCTATGTGTTAATCCTGGTTGTAAGCTATATACATTACAAATTATATTCATGTCCGTGCTGCCGCTTCGGCGTGAAGAGAAAACAGACATATTCAAACACAAACTTTCGCATTAATAGTATTAGTGCGATTGTCATCTATTGCAATAACTTAACATATTTTTTATTCGCTTGTATTGCTTAACCGCGTAATGCCTCTGACAAAAAGATGGACGGACAAAGTGACCCACCCAAGTTAACTTCTTAGTTAACACAAGAAATCTT
This sequence comes from Lomographa bimaculata, assembly GCA_948107665.1. Classification (NCBI taxonomy): domain Eukaryota; kingdom Metazoa; phylum Arthropoda; class Insecta; order Lepidoptera; family Geometridae; genus Lomographa; species Lomographa bimaculata. The sequence continues at coordinate 4,886,923 of OX403600.1, read as the reverse complement.
GCTTAACTCGATCGAATAAAGAAGCAATAGGTCCAATAACCTTCATCAGTTTAATTTCCCCTTAATTTAAATCGTCTCTGAATGTCGGCCTTTCCTTGTCCATTCTTTTGCCTTTAAAGTGCTTCCCATTTCATAAGTATAGCGTTGGAGTACTTCAGTTTCCACAATTAACCTTGAATCCTCGAGAACAAAGCTTGCCTTGCAAGTCCATGCTTTGTTATCTTGCAACGTGTCTAAGCAGGTCAAGGTTTTCTTCGGGGATTTTTATTAGAGTTTTATGTAAAACTTGAGGCGTTCCATCTAACGGAAAGTCTGGGCGCGGAGGGTCGCATTTTTACGAGTAGATGCCCTGGTTCTTGAGATATTCTAAGCACAGCTTAAATTAAAGCTTTTTGAAGTTTGTAAATAGGAAGAAACATGCGCATGTTGGTTGAATTGCCCGTTGGCTTAGTTAGATGGGCATCCGCCTTCATCAGGTTCACTTCCCGGTGGAAGCATAAGTTATCTTCCCAAAGGAAATTTGTGTTAATGGTTGCAGGTGTGATTGTGTGTATGATGTCAATGTTGCCGACACTTTCGACACAATTCATTGAACTTAGTGTGGAGCTGTGAGTGCGAAAGCGTTTTTGTTTATGTACAATTTATCCCACTGGAAATGCTTTTTATTTTTATTATTTTCATCATCATCATATTTTTAACGGATGCATTGACTTAAATTATAAATATGCTTATAATAGCTCGTTTTTACGCTGTCACACTCACACCCCCACACTTAGAGTACGATGTCTTGGTGCTGCAATGATTTACATCACACACACAATCACGACCAGAACCAGAAACAAATTTTCGTTGGGGAGAAAACTTGTGTTCGATCCGTTGCTTCGAAGGCGAACGCTCACAATTCAAAATGCAGCTCTGTATTGTATTGAAATATATATTTACAGAACTCAACTAAAACACCAATTAGTTATGACGCCAATTGGTCCGCATGAACTAGTTTATATTAACAGAATCGCTTTGCGTGTTTTAGCTCTGTGGTACAGGGGGTGGCAGGTTACAATTGTTTTTACCTATAGAAGATTTGTGCCCACATTAACAGCTAATATTGAATCAAGGGAATTGTCGAGTTCGCTACCAGTTGCACTTCCGAGCCCGGCAATACGACACAGCTAATCGTGTGGATTTTTTTAGCAAAAACAGTGTATAAAGTGCCTTTCTATGCCTCTATACACTGCTCAAACTACACGTGCACTGTGAGTGTTTTATTTCACTTATAATTGGCTACTGTTTCTTATTAAAATAGAAAAAAAAATATTGTTACCGACTTCCCAAAAAAGGAGGAGGTACTCAAGTAGACTGTTTTTTTTTTAAATGTGTTTTATCTCTCTATCTTCTCTCCACGTGAGCAGATTTCGAAAAAAATTTTTTAGTTCGAAAGATGTTGCTTTCTTATTGGTCCCATTTAAATTTGATCAAGATCTGATCAGTAGTTTTTGAAATATCGTCAACAATGCCTATTTTATGGACTACTTTGACGATGTTCTCGTTTACCCCACTTCAAAAGTTACCTCATAACTTCTTTCGTTGTGAGCCGATTTTGATGATTCTTTTTTTATTTAAAAGCTGGTGCTTTTTATGTGGTCCCATTGAATTTGATTAAGATCTAATCAGTAGTTTTTAAGTTATAGTCAATAATCTCTATCAATCTAAATCAATAATCAAGGTTCCGAAGATAAGGCGGTGAAGTCAGTTTTTTTAAGCTTTGCTTGCGTTTAATTATTTAAGCAGTGTTGAACGACTATAACTCGATATCAACTCACTGTTGGTAGGTAGTACTGTGTAATATACTTTACTGTCGTGTACACTCTACGTTTATTGGCGTTCGTACTCGGCTCCCCGGCGCTGGTCGCTGTCTGAAACAATAACAGTGGATGTTAGCTGGTATTTGTTCCGATTATTTAAATTCAGGGCACGTCTAGAAGGTTTCTTCGCCAATAGCGTATGCTAATTAGAGCTTTTATGTTAATGCTCTCCCTGGTAGTATTATTAGTTTACTTGTTATTTAGTTGCTGAATCTATAATTATGTTGAACATTTTCAAAGATAAAAAAAAATTATGATAGGCAAACATTTGACTATCTCACCTGATACAAAGTGAAGATGCGGTCGACGATGAAACACGTTTGCCAAGAAGATACCTGTTCACTTGTGACTTGAAGACTCCCATATTGTACTCATCAGGAAACACCGACTCGGGTAAGGAGTTCCATTCCTTTGCGGTTCGCACAATGAATGTGGAGGCAAAACGCTTAGTGCGTATTTGTGGAATGTCCACCATATAGCGGTGTCGCTTAGCAGTTTTTCTGCTTGTCCGATGATTGAACGGGGATGGGGGAACTAGATCCAGATCGTACAGTTCCTTAGCACACTCTCCGAAATGTATCCGATAAAAAACCGAGAGACTGGCTACCATGCGGCGATGACTCAAGCTCTGAAGCTTTGAATAGTTTTGTTGAACATTTTTAAAATATATGTTTTAAAAAAAACATTAACCCTTTCACACTCATATTCCCACACTAAGATCGAAGACCAGAACTCACATCGCATTTTGAAAATCATACACTTATAAGACAAAATAAATTAAGCTCAAAATGAGAAACACTATCAGAAGTTCAATGAAATTTCCTCTCACTAAATACACTAGCTTTGAATTGCCTGATTGCGTAGCTTGTTTCACATCTGCCTTCTAAGCAGTCGATTCCTGGTGGGAAGACAAGTTTTCTCCCCAGGTCAGTTTGTGTTTCTGGTTGTGGGTGTGATTTGTGTTTGTGATGTGAATGTTACCGCCTTCCACGACACAAGTCTTCGAACTTAATGTGTGACTATAAGTAAGAAACTATTAGCCATGGAATATGAGTTACCTTATGGAAAGTGAAGATGCGGTCTACGATGGAACACGTTTGCCTAGAAAATACCTGTTAATTTGTGACTTGAAGACTCCCAGATTGTACCTATCGGGAAACACATAGTTAAGGAATTCCACTTCTTTAGCGGTACGCATAACGAATGTGGAAGCAAGACGCTTCGTGCGCACTGTTGGAATATCTACCATAAATCAATGTCGCATGGCTGTACGTATGGTTATGTGATGGTATAAAGTTGATTGCGGAATCAGGTCATGCAATTAAATTGGTGTTTATTAAAAGTATTGTACTAATATTATAAATCCGAAAGTTTCTATGTAAATGTGTAAGTATGTTTGTTCCTTCTTAGTGCTTTAACGGCTGTACCGATATGGATGAAATTTGGAATGTACGTAGCTTATACCTAGGGTTAACACATAGGCACCTTTTTAATTTGATTATAGCAGGCGAAGCCGCGGAGCACGGCTAATAGTTTATAAAAACTACTATTACTGTTATAATTTTATAATATCAGACAACGTTATCCATAATTTTTGTTGTATTTTTATCACTGTCTAATAAGAAATGCATCAGAGCTCCTCACGTTTCATGATTGCGTCGAGACTCGAGACTCCCCACCCCATCTTGCTTACAGAAATAGCTGCTACTTAACTTCCTCTGGAGAAATTGTGTTTCATTTTATGTTGGTACGAGTATGTACAGACAGCTGCAGAGTTAATCGATTATACATGAACGCTTTAAACTGTCAATGTTGTTGCACCTTATTATCTATACTCCAAATTAACATAGTATCACCTGCCATCAAAGTATGAGCTGCCCATTGGCTTATTTGTGTGAGCGTTAGCCTTTTTTGTTATGTATTTTTTTATTTGTGACAGGCTAGTGTTTGACCACTATCTCACCTGATGGTAAGTGACGATGTGATCGAAGCTGGTAAACACACTTGATCTGGAATACGCAGGCTCTCAAGGATAACTGCCGGAACACCGTATTTGGCTTGGCGGCAGACTTTCAACTTGATGGTGGTAAGCTACTTTGGTAGCAAGCCAGGCGAGCAACTCACAAAATGCTCTACCACCTCTCAAATGTCACCTGATTAGCACCACCCGGGGACCACGTGTAGGGAGTCAGACTTAAGGGGTATCCTCCTACGGACGTGGGTGACTCAGTCCCTTCTATCGGGTTCGATTCCCGACGGGAACACAAGTTTTCTCTCCAAGGAAAATTACTGGTTCTGATTGTGATTGAGAGTAATGTGAATGTTTCCGGCACTCAAGATACATGTCATCGAACTTAGTGTGGGGGTCTGTGATTGTGAAAGCTTTTAATCACCTAACTCGACGGCATACTCGCAACTACAATTCGATACAATCCTATTCACTCTTGACTAGAAGATTCTCAGACACATGTACACCGGTTTAGTTAAAGTTTGGCCTCATTTTTGAAGCAGGGTTTCAAGGATAGCTACTGGAACATCGTTTGGTGTATAGCGACAGATTTTTCGTAGTGTTCCACTCTGATCCACTAAACAAATCCATCAATGGATTTTCTGGTTGTTTCACATAATTTTAAGATGTCTGCTTTTGAAATAAGTATCAACTAAAGTAATTGCTAAGACACTAACTAATAAATATCCGAGAGAATGAAAGTTAACATTGCAGCCGACTGTCCTAGTCAAGGTGCATAACATTATTTGGCCGTTATGTTCGCTTCCTGTTCTGAATAGACGATATAAGCTTGGTTGATTTTGCGATAAAAAAGATTTGAGCATAACAGCATACACTATGCAAATATTTGGTACACTCTGTAATTTAAAAGTTACCGTTAAAATATATTCAATAAAATGTATTACATTTTGAAAATACTCAAGATTCACATCACTAACATTCAGCTTACTGCTGTCCAGAATTTCACTAAACGTATCCCGGTAAAACTAGCTATTATGTAAAAATGGCATCGCAATCGGTCTATTCGCTGACGAGCTACGAGAGTAAGCTACGAGAGCATCAGCTACAAGAGCATCTACTCTCGTAGCAGACTGCGTCTACACACGCGTTAAATGCCTACATAACCCCTCTCATTTATGGTTGGAGGTTTAAGAAGGTTTATTCCTTTTGTCTTCTCTCTCGCTCGCACAATTCGATATTACATTAATATGATTTTTTATAAATATGCCCATAAAGTTGGTTGAAATTGTGATAATTGTACCTAATTGTGTTTAAAAAAATATCAAAATGTGCGAGCGAGAGACAAGACAAAAGGAATGAACCTTCTTAAGCACAAACGATTTTTGCTAAGAAAAAACTGCCAACGCGTTTCTCAAAGATTATTTAGAAGATATTAACAATTCAATAAGAGCACACAAAAATGTCTTGACACGCATTGACCTACAAGGTTAAATACGCCCTTGGCGGAGGAAAATATTGTAAGGAATTTGAAATAACTACATATTCGTGTACTGAATACATATCAAGGGCGGACTAAGGGCTTGCCTCTGGGAGATGAGCTTGCCGTTTTGTAAATACAAGATTCGAAGTAAGATAGGGCATAAAAGTATTCCGTGCTTGGGCGTTTAGGGACTATTTACAGTGATTCTAAATACGAAATAAGAAAATAAAAGAAATACGAACTCTTTTGATAAAAACTCACGCACATTTTGAATTATTAAATTAAAACGGGAATTAGCGTGAATTACGCGTTGTCGATGTCTAAATCAACAATTGTATCGGCTTCATTCGGAAGCCTTCTTCTCGTCGCTCGAGTGCGAGGTGGGACGCGAAGGTTCGCAATCATCCTGAAGATTTCCGAATGAAGCCGAAACAATTGTCGATTTAGCCATCGACAACGCGTAAGTCACGCTAATTCCCGTTTTAATTTAAATTTAAATACGCACACTTTGCAATGCTATAGCAAGGCGATTTTTAAATTTAAAAAAAATCAGCGTATATTAATTATGTTGCGCCCTATGGTAACATTAATGTCCAATATGTATTTGGATTTGCGACTATTTGAAATTTACGTAGAGTTATGAGTACAATGAAACAAAAGGGTGAATCAAGTGAACACAACGATTTACGTCGTAGATTTCGTAGTCTGTCTACGATAATACGTAGATGCGTGTAGCGTACTATTCCTAATGTATTGTGATTCACTAAGTTTCAAAGTTTAATTTTATGTCGCAGGGTTCGTAATTGTTCTCTCTACAGTATATTGTAGATACCGCGACCTAGCGCATTATTGAACCTACTACGCCATTAAAAGTATAATTTCATGTTAGATCTCGTGATCTCGCCCCTTCCTTCATACGTTCCTCTAACCTCCCGATGCGTGTGTTCCACTCGATTTACGAGTTTTACCGTCATACTCTTGTCTCTCGGGATTGCGCGGCTTGTTAACGCACGTCTGGTTCTAAGTCTACGAATCCTAGATTAGGTGCATTAATGTTTGTATGTATAATGAATTAGAAGTAAAGATTTTCGGGTATTTTCTGAAAGTACATAAAAGGTTTCAACTTTTCATAAGATGACTTGAAAACTATTCAACGTCAAACATTCTATTCAACTAACGCTATCATCAGGTATTTGTTATCCGCGTTTCTCGTAGGTCATACTTCCATCGAATCTACATGATTGCACGATTGTACATTTTCATATATGTATATAAAGCGAATGGCTTCTATATTTTTCCTAATTTTCAATCTACTTCAAAAAAGGAGGTTCTCAATTCGGCTGCATGTTTTGTTTATTGTTATGTATGTTACGCGATATCTCCGCCAATTATGAATCGATTTTGATGAATTTTTTGTTTGGTAGATTATACTTCTGAGGTGTTCCTATATAAATTTTATCGAAATCGATCTAGCCAAAACCAAAATATAAGCGGTGAAGTCGGTTTATTTAAGCTTTGCTTGCGTTTCAATTATTAAAGACTCTGATCGAAACAAAGTTAGGAAATCGATAGTTTGAACTGGTTACAATTCAAACTAACTTTGTTCCCTAACTGGTTTAGCCTGGTTTGTATTTAGCCTGCTGAAATAATAATATCTAATTATTACATATAAGTTTTCAATACTTGAGTGAATAGGTGTCATAAGGTATGTGTGTTATTCGACCAAGCATAAAACATATCTCACCTCACTTTTTATTCGTTCTCTATTGCTCTAGCTCTCCATGCGTGTGTTACTCTCGATTTACGAGTACCCTCAAACTCGTGTCTCCGGGGATCGTGCGGCATGTTTATGCACGTGTGTACCCGCACGGGACATGTTAAAGGTGATCGAATGTGTAGAGGCTTAATAGGCTGGGTAAACGTTTTCTTGATGTGATGTAATACGTTTCTTTGGTAATTTGTGGAGCCTGTTTACAGCAGAATTGGCATCGCCGTATCGCTGAGAAATTCAGATCTTGTGTTTGTTGTAACTTCACTGACATGTATCTTTGATATTTACAGTACCTTTAAAAGAATGCTCGTGGTAAGTCACTTAACTTACATTATTCTAATGTTAAGTTAGTTGTAAAGTTTTTTTTGTTTATTACAATAATCCACTAATGTTATCGTATATTTTGCCTTCAATAACTCAAACGTAGGCGCAGCATATAACATGTTTTTTGGAAGACAAAGAACAAACTGTCAAACGTCATCCATTTATGGTTGATATACCTCCAGTTCGCTTAAAGCGTTTCGCTTCTACGTTTATCATCCGTACAGCGAAGGAACGGAACTCATTGCTCTCTTCTTTGTTCCCCGAACGGTATAATATGGGAGTCTTCAAGTCAAGAGTAAATAGCAATAACATCTTCGGCCATATCATCGCATTCCATCAAGTGAGATTGTGGTAAAATGCTTGCCTACCGAACAAAATAAAAAAGTACGAAGCTATTGAATTTTTTCATATATATTTTTCTTTTTGAATTAAAATTGAAACATTTGTAGGTCTCGGAGACAGCTTTTGTATTAGAAACAATCGATCACACCGATAACATCAGAAAGCTTCGTTAGTGCCAATATTCGCTAATGCATACTGCGGGGAAGGGCTCATCCATCATTTGTAACATGTGCCGCTCCAATACATCTTATAGCTTGAGAGCTAGTCAGTTCAATCCTACGCTATTAAAAAAAAACTATTGTAAAGAAAACGACTAGTTCGTTTGCCGGAAGGTAAAAATATGAATATGTGTATATTAATAGTTCTATTCTCTATTTATTACGTACTTCTTAGTGTACACCTCCTCCAGATGCAGTACTTTATAAAAGAGATGCAGTACTTTATACTAAGATTTTTGTATTGGTTTTTCAATAAAGAGTATTTGTATAGTATTGTATTGTATTGTACAATTGATTCAGCAATGCTTGCTAGAACTCGTCGTCCGTATAGACTGTTGGAACTGTTCCATGAAGATTTATGAAGACGATACTATACACATTCGTTATTAACAATTGCACAGTCACACATTAAAGTGAGTGCTGGAAACATTTACATATCACGAACACAATCACATCCAGAACCAGAAGAATAAATGTCCCTTAGGAAGGAAAATTGTGCTTCTACCCGGAATCAAACCGGCATAGAGGGTGGATATTTGTCTACTGCGTCGATTGAGTAGTCAAATATATATAGTCTTATAGCACTTATCTTTTAAAAAGATTAAGTTGTAACATAATTAGTCCAACTTTAAACTCGAGCAAATAAATAAAAGCCAATAACTTACAATTGTTATTTGCCGCTGCTACGTGAAGTTGCCACTTTTACCCGAATTGAAAATATCCTTAATTCTATTTCAAAGTCCAGGACTATGTAAATACATAGAAAATTCCAATCATATCTGTGTAGCTATTTAAAAATAAATCGTTTTTGACACCGTCTCGATAGTCCAACGACTACTGAGCCTGAAACATAAACACTAATACAACTTTCTGATCAATAATATTAGTGTGATTCCGTTAAATATTGTGCTGCCACTTAAAAATGGCGTTACCAGCTCTTGTTCTATTTCAACATGTGGCCGCATTCATGATTCTTTATATCAAAGTCTACTTAACGAGGCCGTACATTTTGTTAAGATAACGTTGTAAGATATTTTTTTGTAAGATATTTGTTATTAAGTTGAAAATAAACGTATCTTTTAGCAGAGATCCAATTTGTGTGTTTTTGCTTTATTTGTTGTTCTGTTGGAGTTGAAGATGTCCTATTTTATTATTGGTTTTTAACTTATTGACGTATCGACTGCAGACTTACAATTTTATGCCACATATTCCACAGAATACTTACTTTTTACAGACTTCACAAAAATAGAAGGAGGTACTGGTTGGAGGTTTTCCTATCGGTCCCATTTAAATTTGATCAACATCTGATCAGTAGTTTTTGAGTTATCGTCAATAATGCGTGTTTAATACATTTAATCTGATTGAAGTTTCGAAAATAAAGCGGAGAAGTCAGTTTTTTAAGCTTTGCTTGCGTTTAATTATGTTTTAATAGTCTTTATTTTTGGTAGAAATTTACAGAAAAGTATTTACATCACATTATATTTGACGTTTCAGGCTATTCACCTTTGTAAGTCTTTTAATAAACAAGTCGTTACGTAATATTAACATTGTAGATATTATTATTATATTAATTGGTTGGTAATAAATTGATCACCTACTTCTTATTGAATTTGATTAGTGAGTTTTGGTGCATTTTTTCATATGAGTTACTAAAACTAGTCGCAGTGCAATTCTTTTATTCTCGAACGACCCTTGACATTTCTACCCTTTTCGTGCATTCGAACGAATTTAATCTCTAATTCAATGGTATACAGCCTATAATAAACCATTGTCACTTACTGCGTCTGACTAGCTGACTTAATACTCTTGTCGGTAATTAAAATTCAGAAGTGGGATCAGCCTTTCATCGAGGTTCGATTGATGCAGGCTCAAAACGACCCAATTTACATTCAGATGTCGTTGTACTGATACCCTTGGATTGAACCGCCATTGTCTGGTGGCTTCGAATTCCATTAATAGGGCGTTGAGGTGATATCTAGGTTTTGTTTGAGCGTATTGTTTCGCTTTTGTTGTTTATTCCTTTATGAGGAATCGTTGGGATTTGGTAGCTCAAATAGAGACGGATGAAGGCAGAATGAACTTTGTTTGATATTCTGTAAATATAAATATTTTAGTTGACATTATTATGTATCTTGCAAGTCAAATTCGTACCGCTTAATGATAGATAATAAAGTTCAAATGTCTTGCTTGTCCACCATGGCACAATCCGCTTGTTGTCACCCAATGGTTACGACAAGCGGACTTCTGACTATGGCGCAATTGCCATAGGAGGTTTTGCTTTTCCGTGACTTTACTGGTTGTGTCAATGCTTAGTTCTGCAAACAACACAATATTACTGCGTCATTTTTTTCTTCCTATTACAGAGCATTACTCCAGTTGTTGCTTACTTCACTTATCTGAATAAGTCCTTATCCGCTTTTAGGTAATACTCATTAGGCACAAGCTACAATAGTCGTAACTATACAATAATTAATTTAACTTTATTGAATATTGCAATTGATTATGTAAATGAATAAAAATATCGCTTATATATAAATATTTTATAAACAGGTTTTTATGAGATGAGATGTTAAGAGATTTTCAAATCTGTATATATTTCTAATACAACTTATTGTTGTTGGAACAACATCGTTCCTAGGCGCAGTTTGTACTACTTTTTACCGACTTCCCAAAAAAGGAGGAGGTACTCAAGTCGACAGTATTTTTTTTTTATTATGTGTGTTACCTCATAACTTCTCTCCACGTGAGCCGATTTCGAATTTTTTTTAATTTGAAAGATGTTGCTTTCTTATTGGTCCCATTTAAATTTGATCAAGATCTGATCGGTAGTTCTTGAAATATCGTCAATAATGTCTATTTTGTTACGAATAATGCGTTCTTTGTCGATGTTCTGGTTTACCCGACTTCAAAAGTTACCACACAACTTCTTTCGTGGTGAACCGATTTTGATGATTCTTTTTTTATTTGAAAGCTGTTGGATCAAGGTTCCGATGATAAAGCGGTGAAGTCGGTTTTTTTAAGCTTTGCTTGCGTTTAATTATATAGAAGTATACATCTAGTCATTAAAATCCGTTTTTCTATTTTTACGTAATTGAGTAACAACTAGCTAAATAGTATATTAATAGAAAGACTAAAGTCATTCGGCGGACGCAAAACATGCTAAATATCCTTTTAAAATGTTTATATTTCAGTGTACTGTACTCCTCCCTTGTCGAGAATCATTTATATTATAATAATATCCACTAGCTTCAAGTACGTCTTTGTGGTCTGCGCGATTGTGCCAATCACTATCATATTGCGTAGGCTTATCGTCAAGTCTGACACACAGTCTGCCGTCCTGCCCTTGAAGATTGGCTACCGAATCGATTACTGCGTCTCGCAACTCTCGCATCGAAATCCTATCCAATGCCAATCGAAGGTAAATGTTTTTTTTTCTATTCGATAGCTGTTGATAGACGATTAAAGAGATGTTGACTGTTGATTCGTTCCGATGATGTGATGCAGCAACCGTTCGTCGTACACTTAAACAATTATTTTGTATACAATTGAAACTGGAGTGGTTTTTTATGCACGTTCAAATACTAAAAGCAATTTAGGTCTAACATCCTGCCAAATTTAAAAATTAAATACGACAATACTTGTCTATAGATCTGCTGTCTGTACTTCATAATTTTCTCGTGGAGCGCAGTGGAATAAATGTACTGGCTTATATTATTTTAATTAAAAGTCAGAAAAAGTGCTCGTGGAGCGTTGTCCACTATTTCGTGGAGTGCAGTGGCATAACCCCTGTAGAGATCATGATCTTTTTTTGCTTATGTTCACAGCATTCAATCACTTAAACAAGTTCATTTGTCCCTATCAGCGTGGGCCAGTCTTTGCTTTCTACGCTGCATTCCTGGCAGGACCACTAATTATCCTTCCCAAGGGATATGTATGCTTTTTGTTATGGGTGTAACATTATAAACCCACCCTTCACCCACTATGTAAGTTTCTGGCTTAGTATGGAAATATGAATGCGTTTGTTTGTGTAACTGTAAATAAATGTGTGTGTAAGATTTCAACCTTTATTAATATAATTTGTAACAGCGACTAGAAACTAATATAATTTTCAGATAATTTATATTACATTTCATCGTCGGTGGAAGCCTGAAGGCTTTTAAAAATAAATTCATAAAAGAATTACGAGTACTTCAACAAGGTCCTAATGCGAGTAAAGTCTTTTAAATCATTGCGTTAGGGATCAGAATCCGTCGGCTGAGCGTCGACCAATCAGGGAGATGTATTGCGTTTGACGCATGCGCGCATGTGGGCGTCGGGTCGATAGAGCCTGTGACGTCACAGCCGCCGGCCAATGGCGCCCAGGCGGCGAACGTCAATCGATGCTGAACGATTCCGCTGAAACTATTCGGCCTCGAACGGGACGGCATCTCCGTGTTTGAAGAATGCAATAGCTGCATAGTATACAACACAAAGGCTCACAAAGGCTTACTACGTAGGCCTTTTGAAATATGTAACGAATACAGCCGGTAAAGATGTTTTTATTTTAAATTGAAGGAGCATCTTGTATCTAGTAGCAGCACTATTGATTAGTGAACATTATAATATAAAAATGAAATGAACAACAACCTGAAGAACCTAAGAGATAAGAAATGAATGTTGCAAACCAGACGGTCCCGAGCGCATTGCTTATGTTTTTTGTTAGGTTGCGGCTGGTGACTTGTTTATGTTGTTTTTAGTTACTACCTACGCATGTTTGAGCCAACGACTTTGTACCTAATATTCTTTAATTCTAAGTTGATACGTGTCGAAGTAAATTGAGGAGCTCTGCACCTGGATAAACCATTTTAGGTTTTTATGTGTCACAAATTATGTACTTACTTGTAATACTTTTTTTAAATAAATAAATAATTAAAATAACCGAAATGTTTTCTGTTCCGTGGTTGCGATTGAGACAGGCTGAGAGTAGTTTCAAGAATTATAAGAAAAATATTTTTTCTCACGTTCATTTTCACACTGCTCAATCCATTAATATTGTATGACAGCGGATGTCAAACTGATCGCTTATGTCACAATGAGAGCTTTTGCATCGAGATAGAAGACAAATCTACGGCTTGTGCAAAATCCATGATCTTGTCTTAAAAAAAAAAAGTTACTATCATAATAATTAAACGCAAGCAAAGCTTAAAAAAACGACTTTACCGCTTATGTTTTGGCTGGATCGATTTCGATAAAATGTATATGAGATCACCTTTGAAGTATAATCTACCAAACAAAAAAAAAATCATCAAAATCGATTCATAACTGGCGGAGATATTGCGTAACATACATAGAGAAAAAAAACATACAGTCGAATTGAGAACCTCATTTTTTGAAGTCGGTTGAAAATACTGACAGATGAAATAAGTGAAAATTCGTTATAATACACATTTTAGTAAATAAGAAAACTTTTAATAATTAAATTATATGTAGTAGAGAATACAGAGTTTATAAAATACAAACTCCATATCGTCCTATTATCCATTCACGAGTCCAAAGGCTCTCGTATCTCTGAAAAGGCTGTGAAAATTGTTTTTGATTACATTGTTATGATCTCGGTCCCATCACGGTGCTATCTCGTTGTGGAACGTACAACGGTTTCCGCCGCCGCCGTATGTTTTATCTCATGAATTGTAATGCCTTGCATAATAAAAGCTGTAGGACACATGTGTGGTTTGTGTCTATAGGTTGGGTTGGCAGGACGTGAGTTGAGTTTTTTGTGTAATAGGCAAGCATTTGATCACTATCACACTTGATGGAAAGCGTTGGCATGCTTGCCTAGAAGATACCTATTTAGTCTAGACTCGAAGATTATACTATTATTTTTAGGAACCGCAGGAGCGTCAATAAATGAAATGAAATAGGTTTATTGTTTATTATAACTAAGGGGCCGTCTTCATGAGCGAGCGAATCGCAGCGATATTACCATCCACCAAGGATAGCAATGAACTCTCATATATCAAATCAACTTTAAAAAAAAACTGAATCAAAATCGGTCCAGCAGTTTGTGCTACGATGCCACCGACACACAGATTTAATAATAATATTAATTAATTTTATAAATTTCACACACGCAGTCCTACACTAGGATCGTGGCAACCGGAAACATTCATAATAAACATAAACGCTTTCACACTCACAGCCTCACACTAAGTTCAATGAACTGTGTCGTGGGTGCCGGAAACATTCACTTCACACACAATCACAATCAGAACCAGAAACACAAATTTTCCTTAAAGAGAAAACTTGTGTTCCCTCCGGGAATCCAACCCGATACCCCTGCTGAAGGCGAACGCCAGACTACGAAGCCAACGAGCAGATCCATACTACAAACTTGTAACACTTTCATCGGGAGTTAAAAAAACTACAAGAGCAAGAGCGGTGGTCACCCATCCAAATACTGGCCACTCCGTGTATTGTAAACTAGACGAGGCGAGCTTTATAACAACAAAGTCAACAAAAAGCTATATTTTGTATGTTTACGGCGAGACCCTCGACCACAGTTGCAATATGACTACATTGCTTGTTTAAATTTTGTTAAGGCAAGCCATACAAAGTAAAGTGAAAATAAAGTTTTCGTGGCTGTTTTTGACGCATGTTGATGCTGTCTATAATAATTTATTCACAAGTACAAGTTAGATTAAGAGCACAAGTTAAACTAGATGGACAAACAAGTAAATATCTAGCTTCAGTCACAGAAATATACAAAAAAAAAATAAACCTTCTTCTACCTTCTATACAGGGAAACGTTCTATTCATGAATGGATTACTCTATACCTACAGATAAGGACACGATACGGTCCAGAAAAAAAAAAATGTGCCTAGTAAAAATTTTGTCTCACTGAAGTCTCACAGTTTTCGAGATAATCGTCATTTTTAGTAATTGTGAAAATCTTCAACCTTTTTGTTGCAAAAATTGCAAATAAAAGAATTTAGGAAATCTCAATCGGTTTTGTGGATACGTGGTGGAGTGTTGGACAAGTGTGGAATACTATTTCTGTGTCTTTTGTTTATTTTTTTTCTAAGATTTTTTAGCTCCGTTTAGTTTTATGCAATTATTTATCGTAAATTTAACCTCTTGTAGTGTAAAAAAAATTACGGTCATCAGAATGCCTAATTAGGAAATAAATTGTCTATTTTACCGAGATTCAAAAATTGTATAACACACTGTGTTTCCAGCTTTCAATACAAAGGTCGTTGTTATAAAAAAAATACAAAGTTTGTAATTTTTTAATGTTTTATTATTCTGAATAAAAAAACCCTAACCTATGACACCCATAGAATTGGGACGATTTTTTTCTATTTCTTTATATATGCTATATTCTATTAAGTAGTTTGGACGCTGTGAGAGAACAAACGAGCTTGCACACATACCCACCGCCGCGCCGGTGCTAAAATCATAACTCTCCCTTTTACTTCACCATAGTCGGGTAAAAGTTGAGTACTATATTGAGTTTTGGAGACAAAAAGTACGTCGATTAGAGTATAGCAAAAAAGTTAATATTTTTTTTCTATATGTCCTTTTCATAAAAGACCTATTCAACTGGCGTCACACTGAGTCTGTTGGTGGTATTAACGTCGCGTCGTTCTAACGTTTATAACACAGTTTCAAGTAAATTCTACGTCAACTCTAATTGACAAGCGTTCAGGGCATAGCTGCTTTGTTGCTGTTTTATTCAAAGGTTCTCGGAAATCATTAGAGTAGTCGATTATAGGCGAACCCGTGGAATATTGCAGCGTTGTCGCTAGCTGTAATAGCAACGTAGCGTGGGAAATTACTGCTGTGTATTCTGCTTCTTTTTACTTAGTGAAAACGAGTGAGGAAACAATAATCAAGTGAAACTATGTGGATTTACTTAGAAAGATTTTTCGTAATAATTTAATGCGGCGGATAAAATAATATAATAATATATTTATACGGCTTGAAACATGTAAAAATGTCGACTTGTTTTTTTTTTGCTTTTTACTAGTCAAGCGCCGAGGCTCGAGCCGGTCGCTTTCGCGTATCGCGCGTCTGACTCAACCTGATGAAAGACAACTCATTTGTCCGAAACTAGTCTACAGCAAAGATAGTTAACATCTTTACGTGTTTCATGCCGTAAGCGATAGCGATAAGACCGCCCATTACCACTACCACTACCATCATAGATTACTGTCTAATTTTAAGTACTTATTGTTTTATGTTTCAATGTTATGTCCGGCTTAAAACACGTACATTTCGACTTACTTTGTAGTCGACTAGTTTCGGACAAATTAGTTGTCCTTGATCAGGATGAGTCAGACGCGCGATACGCGGAGACGTGCGGCTCGGGCCTCGGCGCTAGACTGGCGACTTATTTTGTTTTGTATAACATTGAATCATCATGCGCAATAACATGCAATAATCACGATAGTTTTAACTTTCAAGATTTACGCGATAAGCAAACATTTGACCACTATCCTACATGATGGAAACCGATGATGCAGCCGAAGATGTTACTAATTATAAGTTTTTATTATATTTAAACAAAATAAAGTATGAGAAATGCAGCCTTATGACAATAGCTATAAAAACTGCTATTCCAATTTATTTCATTTCAGGCCACTTTGTTCTATTGCTCTCTCTGTCTCGACGATCCTTGATGACAGGAGGTATATCCACGTTGATAAATTAATGCCCGACGAGGGAGCAAGAACTTGTCACCCTCATTTTAAATAACAACTTGAGAGTGACAGGGCATAAGTATGTGAATGTGAACTGCCCGTGGGCTAAGTTGGGTGCGTCTGCGGGTATCACGTTCGATTCCTAGTGGGAAAACAAGTTCTCCCCAAGAAGATTTGTGTTTCGGTTCTGGGTGTGATGTGAATGTATAAATGTTTCCAGCTCCCACGACACAAGTCACTAAACTTAGTGTGGACTGTTTGTGTGAAAGCGTTTATGTTTACGTCACTCTGATATATAAGTTGTTAAATCCCTTTATGCCTTTTAATTTCATCGGAAACATTGCCCTACAAGCTTGCATACAGTAATGTTTGTACACTACTGCTAGCCGTCGAAAGTCCGGCAACGTTGAGGTACTCCACCAATAAATTATATTTGTAAGTGGTACTACACCAAGCAGATTCTGCAAAGAAGTCCAACCACAAAATCGCACAAGATAACCAAGACATTGAGTGAGACAAGAGTCTCAGAGCTAATACATTTTCCAAATGTCTTAATACCATTTCAATCTATTTAGTAATTATGTCGCTCCATCAAAATGAAACCAGCTGGAGCTCTATCCAACATTTTGTACACAGTATTGAAATAGCAGCTCGATGTCTGGACGCGTGATGGATTACAATGCGAGACCTGAACTGTGATATGAATAACATCAGACTTTCTTGTGGAAATTAAACCTGTTTGAAAACGTTTGTGCCTTTCAGCTAAACCTTATTTAAGTTTTGCACTACTTAAAATCTTCGTTAAGCCTTTGTAGACTACAAGACTACATGATCTATTTAACCACGTATATGAAACTAAAAATAAGAAAATACATGAAATGTCGTTTTGATAGCCGTCACATCTGACTTAAAAATATACATTTATTACAAAATACACATAAAACCCATAAACTCTATTGATATAATTAGTACATCGTTAATGTTGAATCCATAGGCTCCTGAACTAGTTAAAAACAGTGTTTCTGGAGCGTGTGGCTTCTCCCATAATTATCTTTTAAATTAAATGAAATAATGCCTAAAGCATTTTTTTTACAAGTTACATTTTAGTTTGTTATTTAATCCAATTATTTATATTTAAGATAAATAATTGGATTAAATATTAAATTAAAATGTTAAATGTAGCTCAATATCAGAGCCCAATGTAGCTCAGTATATTGTATGTTTGTGTTAAATGTATGTTTGTGTGGGAAGTGTCCAATGCGTGTAGGGGTATGTTTGTGTGTAAGCGTATGTGGGTTCGTTATTTTCTCGATTTTCAGTTGTTTTTCTGGTCATTCCCCATCGCCGTATAATTCACACCGCATTTATATTTGCAAAAAATAATATAAAAATAGTATGTACCGAGAACTCACGTAGCGTTCGCGTTACTACTACGATCAATTTATTTAAAAATCCTGAAATAGATAAGGATTAAGAAATAAATAAAACGGGAATTAGCGTGACTTAAGCGTTGTTGCTGTCTAGATTGACAATTGTTTCGGCTTCATCCGAAACCCTTCGAAGCCTTTTTCAGGATGAGTGCGGAGCGCTCGCCGTCGCGTCCCACCTCGCACATCTAAAAATCCTGTTACTAAATACATTAGAATTCTCTGAATATGGATCAGATAGAACAAATATTCCTTCTTAGAATATCATAGATAGATAGATAATAATTTATAGATCCACTTTACAAGATGAGATAAAACAAAGGTAACAAAGAAGCTATTAGTGATAAGGCCGCCTGTTGTGATACTTTTATCACAACAGGCGGCCTTATCACTAATAGCGATCTCTCATCATATTTATCTATATCCTATGTTGTATCTCATCTTATAAAGTGGATCAATAAAGTATTATCTATCTATCTATCTATCATATTCACTGGCAGTCTGGCATCCACGATACAAGTATTTGAACCTAGCGTGGGGCTGTGCGTGTTACTGTGTTTTTTTTATCAAAATTAAAATTGTTTATTCACATGGGCCCCAAAGAGGCAGCCATGAAATGACTCTACTGCCAGATTGGCAGAATTACTAATTTAAACTGAAAATAACGTTATACTAGGCAACGCGGTGCTAAAATTATGAAAATGTTGAGTCATACCCGACCGTCAGGAAAACTTGGCAGGTAAAGGCGATGGATAATTTATTCGATTAAAACTAGAGCAAAGGTGCGCCTGTAGGCGAACAAAAGATCGACGGGAACAAGAAAATGATATTTAAGATTGGCGAAGAGCTTGTTTTTATTGCGAGTAAATTAATTCAGTTTAGTCACGGCGAAGCGCAAGGGTTATCTGAGGCGCTTTGTAAACCGACTTCAAAAAACGAGGAGAGTCTCAATTCGTCGGAATATTTTTAAGCATATTACCTCGGAACTCCGTCATTTATTAACCGATTTGGAAAATTATTGTTCTGTTTGAAAGGGTTTAATAGATTCTAGTTGGTCCCATTATAGTTTGATAAAGAATTTAAGAGATATTTACGATTGAAGTCGGTTATTAGTTTTTTAATTTCATAAAAAATATAATATTATCAGACAAACATTTTTATATTTTATGGTTGATGCAATAACCTCTTTTGGAACGAAAGTTCCTTATCGCGCTTTGCGAAAGGGGGCTAGACGGAAAAAATTAAGACCAAAAGTTGTAACAACGCTTTTTGCTGTAGTTGTAAGCCATACCACGTTCTCGTTCGATCACCGAAGTTAAGCAACGTCGGGCGCGGTCAGTACTTGGTGACGATGGGTCCACCGCCTGGGAACACCGCGTGATGTTGGTTTTTGCATGTTTCTTTTAATTTTGGAACGAAAGTTCCTTATCGCGCGTTGCGAAAGGGGGCTAGACGGAAATTGAACTTCGTTCCATCCCGGTGTGCCTTGGCACCTCTCAAGTTTTTTTTTGTACAGCTCTGTCATTATGTGTACATCACTGCTTTAATCATGATGTATTTATCCTGTCGTAATCGCGGGGTAAAGCTACTAGTGGTAGCATATATTTTAGGTATATTGTTTTTTTTCTCTCACCGAATTCACTCTCACAGCCCCACACTAAGGTCAAAGACTTGTATCGTGGGTGCCGGAAACATTTATATCACACACACAAATACATTTACCAAAGTTAAGTGGGTATATGCGTGTTTAATTGACACAAGGAGTCTATGTAACGACTGAATCTATTTTATTTGATGTTTATACCCAAAATTAAAAGGTTTAATACCATTTAAACTCCCGGTTAAGTGAGACAGTAATCAAATGTCAAATAACTGCATTCTATACTTAAAATGTATTAAATTATGGTTCAATCTCAGTAGATCCATTGTCCAGATCCATTATAGATTTAGTGAGATATTTTTTTCTCAGTAGACCCATTTGTTGACAGTGTGGATATACGGAGAAGTATTTTTTTCTCGCTTGATCCGTTAATCGGATCCAGATTTGAAAGTGTGGAACCGAGGAATTTCTTTCTCTTTAAATCAATATGGCATAAGTTTTACCTACCCTTGCAAGTATATGCTTCAAGTGCGGGTCATGTCAAAGTACTGTTAAGAAAGAGGTTTACGGCGGCCCAGATTCGGGTTTGTAATGCGACGAACGCATTAGGCTTTACTGACTTACCCTGATTCTGGAACCTACAGAGGCTTGTATCATTAAAGATCATATACTCTTTAGGATCAATGGTCAGAGGTCATCGCCATTAGGGCGGCTCCTTTCACTCAATCTACCTCATATTCTGGGAAAACTGAGTGCCATACGTTTGTTAGTATCATGTGTTCGGTGTCATGTTTCCGGCACAATTAGTGACAGATTTAATCTATGGCGACATTAAATTACAAAGATTTATTTTAATTACTAATAATTATGATGTAACGAGAAGTCCCTTAATAAACTAAACAGTTACACTCACAGCTCCAAGTTCGATGGTACTCACAGACCCAAGTTCGATGACGCCTTCCACGCAGTGGGTTTTGGGTTCGATTCCCGATGGAAACAAAAGATTTATTCACCAGGAAAATTTGTGTTTCTGGTTGTCGGTGTGAGTATGATGTAAATATTTGCTGCACACACGACACAAGTTTATGGACTTAGTGTGGGGTTGTAAGTGTGTAGGCTTTTATATGATCTTCTTCTCACTCGTAAATAAAAACGCAAATGACCACACATATAGAGAACCTAAATTCCGCTAACAACCATATAATTATATTTATCTCGTTGCCCAAGATAGTAAGTTCTTTATAGAATTGTTAGTAAATAATTCTATAAAGAACTAACAATCTTACGGAACCTTCATTTATTATGCCTGTCTTACCCTTCACGAAACCTAATTTCAGTTTCGAGTTTGTGTTTTTCATGATAAAAAGGCAGCTCGAAAGCTTTTAGCAGTTATGTATATCTAGAAGTTGAAATTATGAAATTCTTCTCATAACTTTGATGTTATTAAATTAAACTTTTAAGATTACTTTGTTATTTCAAAGTTTAATGGATTCGATTCTGGAATACTGTAGACCGTAGCAAATGCGACTGTAACCTAGTAGAAATATTAATTTACTAGTTGCAGACAAGCTAACTACAAACAAATAATAATCAATCCCTACTCATTCTATAAATTAGATAGTAACTATCTGTTACGCTTTCACGCCTAAACCACTGAACCGATTTTAATGAAATTTGATACAGAGATAGATGAGAGCTTGGGAAAGGACATAGTCTACTTTTTATCTCGGAATTCCCGTAGGTCCGGGACTTACGCGGGAAAATCGCGGGGCGCAGCTAGTGTTTAAATAAATGTAATGAAATATTCTATTCTATTATTATATTTGATAGGCTAGCGTTTGACCATTATCTATTTTGATAGCAAGTGAAGATGTGGGCAGGGGGCAAACAAGCTAGAACACGATAGTATACTACGTACGTGCGTTTCGGTACTGGGTAGCTGCCAGGCAATCGTGATCCGATGCTCTACTACGATGGATTTCATTACGATGTTATCTTCAACAGAAGTTTTCGCTTGACGCAGAATCCGAAATCACGACCACCCGAAGCTACAATCTCTTCAAACCCCTTTTTCTTCATGGGCCATGATTTATTTGTTTCTTAATAACTTACCGCCATCTTACCACATAATAATATGTTTCTAATGGGTTAGTTTAACAAAAGCATATCCATTCATTAAAATTAATTGACTGCAGTCTATTCATGAAGTACCATAACAGTTTAATTATACAGTTATAGCTACATAGTCGACAATTAAAATACTTTTTACCGAGAAGGACAAGGGCGTGCAGTTTTTCTATGTGTTTCTGCACGTTATTACTTTATGAAAATGTAAAAGCATGCCACTTGAGTATATTGAATTGTTTTTGTTTATTATTTTTTGCGTGTCCGATATCTTCTATAGTTACTATTACGTGCGTGTTCTTGTTATAGAAATTAATTAAATGTACGGTTTTACTAGAGAACAATGACTTTACTTAGATCGAATGTCGAAGGTGGTTTTGGTTTAAAGTCCAAACCATTTAGGCTGACTCCTTTTAGGCCTAGTTTGTGTACCACCTTCGACAACATTAGTTACCATAACGTGTGATAGTGTAAAGCCTCAAAAATAACAACTAACCCGACCCAGATTTTTGTCTTTGCGTTCTTTGTTTTTTTTATGCTAGTAAGGCATTTGACCACTATCTCACCTAATGGAAAGTGAAAATGGAGCCGAAGATTTAGCATGCTTGGCTATAAGATACCTATTTACTCTAGGCTTGAAGGCTCCTAGATTATACCTTTCAGGAGCGGGCAATGTGTTTCACTCCTTCGCCGGACGGATGATAAACGTAGAAGCGAATTGTAGAAGTGATGTGACTGTATAATATAAACAACAAACAAACAAACAAACAAACAAACGCATTCACACTCACAGCCCCACACTTAGTTCAAAGACTTGTATCGTGGATGCCGGAAACATTCACATCACACACATATTACACCCAGAACCAGAAGCACAAATATCCCTTGGGAAGGAATTTGTGCTCCTGCCGGGAATCGAACCCAGGACCCATGGCGCAGAGGGCGGACACCTGTCCACTGCGCCAACTGGGTCGTCTCACTATATTACACTTCACTACATTTACTGTCTGTTGGTTTAGCCCTCTTGGTCTTCTCACTAAGTCTGTGTCCCGACCCAGATGTAGCAATTCTCCATTAACGATCGAACTTAACACTGTTTTGGTTTCTTGCTCCAACTTTTTCAAATGTGTTACTCAGCAGTTCTCATTAGCCGACATTTTAACGCAGAGGCTTCGTTGACACGTTGCATTACACGTGACTTTCAATGTGAATAGCACGCTTTAAAGGGATTTTTGTTTGCGTTACGATTTTACGTTAGTCTACGACTATGAAGCAACGAACGGATTTATTAGGTTGGTTAATTGCCTGTTTTATTGTCATTTGTGCTCGGATAAAATTGAGCTGTAATTTGTTTAGAGAAGTTAAAATTTTCCGGACATCAATTGTTCAGTGTGTGTCTCATATGCAGAATTTTCATTTGTTTAGTTTTAAAGATTTTTAGAGTAGTAGTGAAAAAAAAATCCCGTGTTACTTACTACTATCTTAGCTGGGAAAGAATTTAAACACGGGAAATAAACGAGACATTCGATGCTATGTCATAATGACTTTAATACAGTAGCGCATTGTTTAAATTATAACTAGTCCAAAAACACACATATAAACAACAGCTACGTTATATATTAAGCATATTTTTACTTCATATTTAAAAAGAGGAACAGTTTTTCAATTTCATTCTTTACTGAAGCAGACCTTGCTTCCTAAATCGGTTACGAAACTCGGACTAAGATTATTAATTTCAACTTCCTGTCGTGCTAAAGAGAAACATTTTTAAAAGAGGCTAATATTTCAAAGTAAAATATTTTTTTCACTTGAATAATGGGAATAATAATGTGCGCTTAATTCTTGCAACTCACGCATTTTGTTGGCATAACTAATCTCATTGTGTTTATATTTGAAAAAATCTAAGTAATATTAGCTGATTTACAAAAATAGGATATGGTACAATCTGGGTGTCTTCAAGTCTAGAGTGAATGGTACCTTCTAGACAAGCATATCCCATCTTCGGCCGCATCGTTATGAGATAGTGGTCAAATGCTTGCCTATCCAGCATAAAAAGGACAACATAAGTGCATTTGTAGAAAGTCTCATTTGAATCCATACTACGGAAAGATTATTGCGTAGCGTAACCCTCTATGGGAATGCTTTTGTGACTTACCGGATCCTCGTTCGTTGATCAGCAAGGAGACCACGCGCACTTTCCTTCAAAAATGGATTTGAAACATGCATTGTTGACACTCGCAAATGAGTTCATGTTATGCAGACCTTGCTTGTTGGTAAAATGACAAGAAAATTAAAATAGTATATATCAAAAGTTAAGATGGTAAGTAAATTTTGCTAGCCGCGTTATTAGTTATAAGTCGTATTCAGTAACGACAAATAATTAAGCTTTAATATTTGTACAACATATACTTGAAGACATAATCTAAAATAAATGGAATTCAGAAATATTATTCACGAAAGTTACAAGATATATGATAGATATATTTTTTTCAAAGTTGTGCCTTTTGAAATTAAAAAAGTTCCTTCATCAACTCCTACCTTTTTTGTCATGTTATGAAGTATATCAATGAAGTATTATCTATCTATCTTTATGTCTTTTATAATATTAGTTCTATCCGCTTTTATATAAGTTATGTATCTAGGTCTAAAAGGAAAGCGTGTTTGGAATCCAAAGCAATTGCAAGATAGTCTAGAAAACACGTTTAACTTTATAGTCTTGGAAATAAAATAGAATTTCCTCAGATTCGAGAGGAATCTACAACTTGTATTTTGTCGGAAAACTCCCGACAGTTAACGCCCACTCGTTACTCGACGGGAATCTAGTTCGAAATAATGTTCTGGCGCAGCCAGAGTTTTTAATGAACCATTCCTTGTAAAATTCTATTAAGGCTTTTTACTTATATCGATACTTGTAAAGGTTTTTGAGTAGTTTGATGCTATTTAGATCTTCGGTAATGTATTAGACTCGCGTTCTTATTACACAGGTACTAAAAATAATATTTCGATGTAAAGTAGGCTTAAAGTAAATACGTGAATAAAATGTGCTCGAACTGTTAAGTATATTTTCTTGCAGATAAAATTGGTAATGAGAGTTAACAATGACTTTTATGACTCATTTTAGACCACTATATATTGACCATTTTGTTAAATTGTTAGATATATTAAATATATTAAAAATTTTACAAATTAACGATTAATTCATATATTTATGACGTCAGGTTAATTAATATGTTCCATGAATATAGCAATATTATAATACCTACGCAAATGATGACGAAAATGAAGTGCGTTACGTAGTTGGTAATAGAGTGGGTTGTAGTTGTGGGCGTAGCACCTTCTACGACTCGTATTAATGCTACATGCTACGTTTTAATGTCGTAGACTTTATGGATTGAAATAAAATCGGTTATAGGGCGTTTTTTCGTACTCGCTTGGCTATCTATACCTATAATGGTTACCATTATTTTGTAAAAAATGTTGCCTGTGTTGCGGCAGCTATTCTTGAGAGCCAGTCACATTCTCGGCGTGTTTACCACCCTCGATCACATCATCACTTGCCAATAAATGATATAGTGGTTCTTTGTCTTACATTAAAGCTTCATAGATTTAAGTGATGAGTGTGTATTTTACTGTGACTGTGCGACTCACAAGACTCGTTCAGCAACACCACGAACAATGCGCCAATTGAAGTATAGAAGATAATAGAACGCCTATGAAGCGTAGATGTGCTACGAACCACTCTCATTTCACTACGTACTTTTTGTTATGGGAGCTCATAGTTATTGAAACCATATAAATCTAATGATGGATAACAAGTACCTATTTACAAGCCTCCGTCTTCCTTATGTATCAAAATAATCATAAGAACAAATCTTATCGTGCTTATATCTTATCTTGTTTAACTGCGTTTCGTGAGAGAAACGGCAAAAATTCTTTCGTATGTCCGAATGTCCGGCTTTTTTTCTCCACAGATCGCATTTAAATTCTCAAAATATTTTTTGGACTAGGTTCGATAATTATATGGATTTATTTGTCGTGATATTGTTAGTGAGTAAATGGGCTGATTGTGATGTAACAATAATTTATTATGCTCAATTGTAATGTAAGTTGCCAAGAAACAGTGTTCCGGCAGCTATGCTTGACCTCGCTTGTATAGTATTTACTACCCTCGATATCTTAATCACTAACCAATATATTATGACACAGTGATCAAACTCTACCCTCACAGATATATCTTTAAAAGCAACTTTATAACTCTAACGTAGTTCTTCTGCAGTAATAATTTAACATTTTCTATTTCCTGGAAAAGTAATGAAATGTCTGCGGCAGACAAAGGAATGAAATTTCTAAGCCAAGGACCTCGGAAAGTTATATTTGTATACTTCGTAGCATGCTTTGCATGCATGAAATGCACACTCCCATTTCATCTCGGTCTTGTTGGTATAGAAGACTTATAGCTATTCTGTAGTTATATGTAGACCTTAGTCCCGCTCTGTTTGCATCAAAGATTTTGAGTCGGAACTTTGTTCCTAATCTAGTGCACAGTCTGTTACAAACTGGGAGTCTTTAAGTCAAGACAATTATTTATTGTAACAAGCTTATTAACGAGTTTGTGTTTGCTAGCCAGAGAAGCAGTAAAAATGCCGAACTGCAATGGATTTAAAATTTTAGATATAAAGAGAAGAAGAAATTTTAGATTTTTGACAAAAGTGTACAAATTGTTTTAAGTTTCCGCGTCTATTTCATGAGCTGACATCGCTTATAACTTGCTCGCAATTCGCAGTTTTTAACAGTCGATCTACCTGCTGACATACATTTAACAGATTTTTGGAAAGCGTTTTGAAGTTATCTCCCCTCTATGACACTTTTATAATTTACGTGAAACTCATTCACTATAGGATCTAGTTCCTCATATTATTCATTCCTCTCATACATACACCACACGCTATCTATAGACAATATCGACTGGATGTGTATTGCTTTGACCTTTGGCCCACGCACTCTACGTTGCATAACCTCTACGTTCTCTAGGTTAAATAGAACACTTAATTGTGGGATAGGAAGATAGTGGTCTGACGTTAGTTCATTCGAATTGCCTTTATCGCCGATACCGACCACCATTCAAAACAATTTTAGTGTAATAAAATAGGAACTACCATCTAAGCAGCGGGCATAGGGTTCGATTCCTGATGTAAACACATAAGAAGATAATTCAAAAGTGTTATTGGACACATTCTTAGTATACTCTACTTTAGCAGTTTAGGTCAAAACTTAATTATGTATAAGTCTTTAGGCTAGATAGTAATTCCAATGGAGTACCAACCGTAATTGGTACGTCATTAATGTAAAAAAAAAACTACAAATATAATTTATCTGTACATGTGTTATATATTTTTGGAACAGTATGTTGGACAGAGCTCATTTAATACCAACGAGGATGGTATTTGTCTTTTTTTTTTTGTCACTACTTTATGGTGTACCACAAATGCCATTTTTGAAAAATTACAAACATACCCTATACGTTTCAGTCAATGCATTACATGCAACATAATTAAAGATATACATACTTACATACGGTGCTATATCGTCAAGTAAGCTGAAAATAACTTTACGAAAGCCTCTATTTAAAAAAAAACTAGTTGATTTTGTGGACGCAAGTTTGTCGTCAACTTTGTTGCCGCTATGGAAGTATTTTAGGAAACTTTACACGGCAATTAGCTGCCGTAAGCTCAATTAAATAGTCAAACCGTGTTAAACTCAACATTCGTTATAAATTTTAGCTGACCTAAAACTAAAATGAAACTCTTATTCGACTTGTAAAAACTGTAATAGTGTCGAATTGCTAAAGTAGTAGAGTTCAAATTACGTAAATCTATTCGTAAACCTTTAAATACAAGGCCTATAAATTCACCCCTGGTCGCGAGGTCTGTCACCCCAATGCCGCGTGCGTTGCACCTCAGGGCATTGTCCATGTCACTTTACGATCTTTTACTGATTCGTCTGCGATGGATATATGTAAAAGTGATACTATATAGTTTTTATCTACGATATGTTAGCGTTCGACCACTATCTCACTTGATGATAAGTGAGGAAGTGATTGAGGATTTTAAACATGATTGTAGTTATAGTTATTATTTATCTTGTATGAGAACTGCCCTATGGCTTAGTTGGGTGAGCGTTCACCTTTAACGTATTGGGTTCGATTCCCGGCGGAAACTTAAGTTGAAAAATTTGTATTTTTGGTTCTGGTTGTGATTGTGTTTGTGATGTGAATGTTTCCGGCACCAACGATACAAGTCATCGAACTTAGTGTAGGGCTGTGAGTGTGAAAGCGTCTATGTTTATGTTATCTTTATTAACACTTAGTCAGTGTAAGTTGGAAAACTATTCATGCGTAAGAGTGTTATTTCGTAAATACTAATTTCTGTTTCCATTATAAACAAAATACAAATATAGTGGATCAAATTATAGACTATTAAATGGTATAAACTACACTTCACCTAAGTATCTACCTTCTGCTAAACTATTTAAGAAATAGGTTTACTTAAATAGTATAATAATGTGGCTATGATACTATTATGTTAATCTCTTTTTACAGAAAGTCGAGTAAATAGCACTTACACACTTACTTAACGTGTATTATCTTAAATAGTTACATGAGCAAGGCGGGATTATCGCTTATATTTCGCTTTGTCGCCTATCATTTGTCGCACCGTTGACACATATAAGCGCGGATCCGAAATCCTAGTGTAAGTCTTGTATTAGTAAATCGATATTCATACCAAACCTTTTTTTATTTTTTATTTTTTTTATTTGTGACAGGCTAGTGTTTGACCACTATCTCACCTGATGGTAAGTGACGATGTGATCGAAGCTGGTAAACACACTAGACCTGGAATACGCAGGCTCTCAAGGATAACTGCCGGAACACCGTATTTGGCTTGGCGGCAGACTTTCAACTTGATGGTGGTAAGCTACTTTGGTAGCAAGCCAGGCGAGCGACTCACAAAATACTCTACCACCTCTCAAATGTCACCTGATTAGCACCACCCGGGGACCACGTGTAGGGAGTCAGACTTAAGGGGTATCCTCCTACGGACGTGGGTGACTCAGCCCCCAAACGGCACTAGATCACATCGATCAAAAACGGGCTATCCTGCTTCGCTGATTTTGCGTCATCAGGCAAGTCTTTGATGTCAGGCAGCACAAACACGCCTAGTACTGACGTCCTTTGACGACCATCGCCGCTAAACATTAAAATATGCATGAGTCCTCTAGACGTCTGCAAGCAAGAGGCACTGTGAAGAAAAAGAAATATGTTCCGTTGATTCGCTAGAGTTGGAGGAATACTTCGTATTCGATACTAGGGACCACCCTAGTATCGAATACCAAGTATTAAATAGTATTCAATAAATGTTTAAATACACGTTTAATAGCGATAATTGCGGTTCCGTTTTTTGGAATAATACTATTATTATTAATCACCTACGTCACGAATAGATGAGTTGTCTAACGCCCATACAAATTTAACTACAATTCATTTTTTATCCCTTTTTTCGGCCGCATCACATTCCATCAGGTGACTTTAAAAATAAAAAGCCAACTCTATTATATATAGTTTTGTAATGTCTTTTGATTATGTTGTATATGTTCTTTTGACTGCTCATTGTTTTAGCTGGGTGGCGTTCGCCTTCTTAGCAAGGGTATCGGGTTCGATTTGTGATTGTGTGTGTGAGATGTGAATGTTTCCGGCACCCACGACACAAGTCAATCATTACACTATGTTTATGTTTGTCGCAGTACAATTACGCAATCCACAATATTTGTTTATAATATCGGATATTCTGTATCTAGTCCGTACCTGGTATGATTTGACGCTATCGTCTAAGGCTCTCTTCCTTCACTCTAAGCAAGTTTTTTCCTTTTATCCGAGTTAGACTATTTTTGTCGTAATATTATGGTAATATGAAGTTTCGCTTGTCTTGTTTGTTGGAAGTGATCGTATTGAATGTATACTGTCGGCGATTGGTTAAGTTTGTTTGGCAAATATATTGCGTCAAGTGCTAGACACCCAGTCTTATTCACAAGTACTTACTCGTTGTAAGTTATATTGATCAGTGTTTATTTTATACTATTACTTGTAATATATGTAATAGCTGAGAACATTTTACTCTGTATATGTATGCTATCTCCGAAAACAATACATATCTGTATTAACATTGCTAAATTGAAAATAAATCATTTGACAGACAGATATCGAATATAGTTGACTGTGAATTCGTAAGTTTTTTTTTTTTTTTTTTATTTGTAGCAGGCTAGACCACTATCTCACCTGATGGTAAGTGACGATGTGATCGATGCTGGTAAACACACTAGACCTGGAATACGCAGGCTCTCAAGGATAACTGCCGGAACACCGTATTTGGCTTGGCGGCAGACTTTCAACTTGATGGTGGTAAGCTACTTTGGTAGCAAGCCAGGCGAGCTACTCACAAAATGCTCTACCACCTTTCAAATGTCACCTGATTAGCACCACCCGGGGGCCACGTGTAGGGAGTCAGACTTAAGGGGTATCCTCCTACGGACGTGGGTGACTCAGCCCCCAGTTTAGTGGGATTTTGTAATGTGACTGTATTTCCGTGCCTCGACAGGCACGTTAAATCGTCGATCTTGATTTTTAGTCGTAATATATAATTGCTAAAACAATTAATTACTTACATTATATTAAATCAAATTAAATACATGCATGGACAGATTCTCGATAATGACTGTTTGTCGTGTCATTATTTAGTTGATTTTGACATCTACCCACATTTTGTCTTATCAATAGTCTCGCAATTAGGTAAGGTAGTACACATTAGTTTTGTTTTTATTGTTAAATTCATAATTACTTTCGTACACTCTGTAGTAATAAGTTATCTTGTATTTCTCTTGTAAGCGAATTGTATTCTTTTAGAGAAATAAATATCTTGATCCGTAATCCGTAGACAACAGTTTTTGAGACAAGTCAGACGCCTTCCGGCGGCTTAGAAATCTTGTAGCAGCCCAATAGTCCGTAAGACAATCAATATAGCAATTAATTATTTTATTTTATTGTTCAGAGATGAAACTATTGATGCACCTATAAACAAATCTTCTATAACATACATGTTTTTCCACATATTTCACTATACCCATTAGCCTCTCAGTATGCCTTAACTAGAACCTACCCTCATACGTTCAAATTAATTTCATCCCAGCGATTCTCAAGGGAACTTTCAGGGCTTTAGCGTTGTTTAACGACTAGAATGTTCTACAATTTCAGCGAAATTCAATATTATGTTAGGCCATATTTACTGATATATACGCTTCTAATCTAAAATAGTAGGTATAAAGCGATGGTTCGGTAATTGGACATTATTGGAACACTGATTTTACCAGATTATGGAGCTTCTGTTGATATAAGTGGCCTGGTTTTACAGGATGAACATACCTCCAGTTCGCTCAAAGCGTTTTGCTTCTACGTTCATCATTCGTACAGCGAAGAAGTGGAACTCATAGCCTGCGTCTTTCTTCCCCGAACGGTATAATCTGGGAGTCTTCAAGTCTCGAGTGAATATGTATCTTCTAGGCAAGTATGACACATCTTCGGCTGCATCATCACTTTCTATCAGGTGAGATAGTGGTCAAATGCTTGCCTATTCTGTAAACTTAAAGTAATAATAAGTCTTTAAGTATATTATCCGGCATATAGATAGCTTTTGTAGCAAAAACGTGAATAACTATGTTAAGCTAGAATAAAACTTACACAACAAACACACACAAGCCTGTGTTTTTTAATCTCTGATAGTGTAGCGTTTGTCCTGTATCTTACCCGATGGTAAGTGATAATGTGGTCGAGGAAGGTACGACTCTAAAGGCCTAGATTGACTGGATCTAAAGGATAGCTGCCGTTATTCGTCGTCAACATAATTTTAGTGATTATGGTGCTACTTTAGGATGGTAAACTAGAACTTTAATGGGCAAGCATTTGACCACTATCTCACCTGATGGAAAGTGAAGATGCGGCCGAATATGTAAAATGCTTGCTATGTCATTCCTCCTGTGATTTAATTACTGTAGTAGATTTTACTTGTTCATATGATTTAATAATAATAAATTTGAATAAATAGAAGGTATGCTGTTTCATCTAATAGGACCATTGTCCTACCAATTTTGGCAATAGAAACGTTGTTAAGCTGAAATGTTGGGACCGGATTATTGCGATCCAAGCTGGAATTTCATAAAGTGTTCTCACCAAATACCCTGGAAATTTGAAGATACCTATTTACTCGAGACATGAAGACTCCAAGATTCCGTTCGGGGAACCAAGACGCAGGCATTGAGTTCCACTACCTCGCTGTACAGATGATGAACGTAGAAGCGAAACGTTTCTAGCGAACTGGAGGTATGTCGACCATAACATTTGATCGTTTCATTTGTTGTTAGATGGTAAAAAGGGAAAAGGGGATTTAACTCATGAATTCCTGTGCACACTCTCCAAAATGTAGGCGATAGAATACCGATAAGCTTGCCACTTATTCTCAAGCACATGCTCTACCTCCCAGACTGCTAACACTTACTTTGTACTAATTCAGGAGAAACTTTGAGTACAAACTGCAGTTCCCAAAACCACTAACAAGATCGTAGAGCTAATTAGGACCTCAGACACTATCAACAGTCTACGAATACAAGTTCTAAAAGTGGTTTCTTGCACATGGCGGAGTAAGTACAAATTACTTGGGAACTAACATAACTATAAAGTTTTTGGAGCTAGCCTTTGCCTTGTTTACATAAACCTACACATAGACCGAATAACCTAATTGTTAACGTTCTTTATACATATGTACATAGAATCTTTTGGAATTGCAACTTTGGATTTCTGTTCATAGATGGCGTGTTACAATTTTCACCGGGTCATCTACTAAGAAATATTTATTAGTGAAACTGTTTTTTTTTTTGGAATGGAATAAAAAAATTATATATCGTTTTTTTTTAAATGGAATTTAAAATTTAAAACTACCATCCGTTTTTTTTTTGGAATGGATTTTTTTTTAAATTATCGTTTTTTTTGGGAATGGAATTTAAAATGTAAAACTATCGTGAGTATTTCACATTATTTCAATGTTATATGCGAATGAAAGACAACAAATTTTTCCGGAACTAGTCGTCATTTTTTACGGTCTCTAAGCCGTACATATAACATTTAATATAAATTTAAACTTAAACTGAATTACTTCAATCTAACACCAACAAATAAAACACCATTTCATAGTTCGACGGCAACTCGTGTTTCCCGTTTCATGAGGTCGTATCCCCGAGGGGTGGGGGCGTCGGTTCCTACTTCAATTCCATAGCAATATTCCTCTTAGGGGGTGAATGCCAGCCGGAGATGAATTGAGACTTCGTATTGTAGGTATATAAGATCTTGTTTCTGTATCGAATCCTGAAGGGTAAATATGGATTTGATTTGATTTATTTATTTTGGGCATAAGTGAGAGGTGAATGGTTACATTAATTGTATCGGTAATATGGTTTTGTATGAAGCTTTCTCGTCGAAGCTTGTGAATAAAACGTATTATTGATTTTATGTTTTAAGAGACATTCAAACTCCATTCAAATTATTTTTATTGGAGTCATTGATATCGATATAGATTCGGCGTTTCCGGTGTATCAATTAGGTAATTATATTTCGACGTTATTTTTAGAAATACATTTCCTAGTACTGAAACAGAAAAGAAACAAACATACATACATAGGGTGATAGACATAATATCTTCCTTTGCGTCACGCAGTCAGGTAAAATCAAAAACAAAGAAACACCCTGATTTATGCAAATGAGGATTACTTTGATTGTAATCTTAATATTAATTAGGTATCTAGTCAGTCTAAGTTTTATTCAAATCGCTATTTTGACTACTATGTAAAACTGTCACAAATTAACACCAAACACAATAGTACGGTAAAGATTTGGGTGAACGAGTGACTGTACTATTATCTAATACCGGAATCACGTCAGTAAATCTGTAGCAAAATTGCTATTCGCAATTAAAAAATGATTCTCCTGATTGATAAAAGCCGCTTCCATTAGTAGTGAAAATGGGAACACCCGTTGGGAGGTAATCTCCCCACGGTAAAATACCTTTCGCGGACCACAAACATTGCGACTTCTTGTAAGTCCGCATGTCCGGCGCTTTGACGGTACCAGTACCCTTTGCTGATCTGCCGGATAAGAGGACTGCGTAAGTAGACTAGTTCCAACTGAAAGAGCGAGAAGGCAGTGAGCGAGAGAATTTCTTGGTATATATGAGTCATAACACCATAAATCCCTGAAAGGAGCAGTGCCACGCGCTACTTTGATATTCAAAGTACTGGGCGGCACTGCAAATCTATAGACGGGCATGTCGCTAACAATCACTTGGGCGTCAGTACTTATCTCTTTTTTAATCGCATGAAAATAAGCAACAGCATTCAAAGACCTCCATAGTATGATGGCGGCAAACGCGTCTGAAACAAAATGGCGCTTGCATCGCTTGCCAACACCCAGATGTTGGCGAATGAGGTTAACCCCAGCCCCCGATGTTAATCAGGCGTCACGTGGTCTAAGCTGTCGCATCACGCAAGACCTGATTTAGTAGAATTTTTGAGGTGATTGCCATATCGCGCTATCACCATTTCAAATTTTATTTGTGGTATTGTTCCTTTAACATTTGTGACTTCAATAAGGTTTTGTGAGAGGCTCTGTATTGCTTTATTCATTTATGTTGTTTAATGAATTTAACAGAATTGTATGACTAAGAGTTTTAAGTGACTATGCTACGGTAGAGCTAGCCAAGTGACCAGATAAATGAACCCTTGACCCTCCTGATAGTAAGCGACAATGTGGTCGACGATGGAGCAAGCTTACCTAGAAGATACCTATTCACTCGCGACTTATAGACTCCCGTATTGTACTCATCAGGAAACACCGATTCAGGCCGTTTGAC
Organism: Lomographa bimaculata; assembly: GCA_948107665.1. Lineage (NCBI taxonomy): Eukaryota > Metazoa > Arthropoda > Insecta > Lepidoptera > Geometridae > Lomographa > Lomographa bimaculata. Next base: position 4,852,123 of record OX403600.1, on the reverse strand, counting down.
CTCTACGTCCGTTCAAAGTTAACCCTTTATGTTACAAACTATACACGTCCTTAATATAAAGGTTCAAAGTTAACCGGTTTCCGAAAATATAAAGCTCGGACACATGTGACCTGCGTGCGCTCGGTAGACCGGAATAACTAGCAAGGGTTGGCCCTGAAACTCAACACTTTCGTGACGTAACAGCTGGTGTTGTCACTGTAAGTGCGTCGATAGCGGTTTCATTACGGCCTTAGTGCGTGGTTACGTGGTTTCAGCATTAAGAAGAATTCGTTTATATTTTGTCTGCCCACTCCCTTAAGCATCCTATTTATTAAGAAATGGTGAATGTGCAGTTTGTAACTTTCTGAACAAAGAAATTAATCAATCTGTTATAAATATTAGATTATTTTAGGTTTCATGACACTGGCTGTAAAATACGTCTGGCTGTAAATTTGAGATTTTGACAATTACTCATTAACTTTCATGAGTGCCCCTTTGGGGCCCATGTGTGTAAATATTTTTTATTTTTTTTAGTTTCTAGTTTATCCTATTAAAATTTGATTAAAGCTTACTACATATTTTTAGGGATAAAGGTAGTTGAAGATATTTTTTAGCTTTAAAAAGTATAAAATAGAAAGAAATCATATGTAATCTTCTGTTACTGTCCCAGGCTGGCGATTTAGCCATTTATCGTATGAACCTTGAATATCCTAGTGTAAGTAACTATATAGCTCTCAAAATATGACTAAAACACATGACAAAGTTACTAAAAACATATATCCTTCATCAAAAATCAATAAAGGACCCAACATACAGGAACATCGCTCTCCAGAGAATCGGAAGGGTCATCATAAACTTTATTTTATTACCATTTACGCCCTAACGCCGACAAATTCAACCTTAAGGACCACAACTGCTTTGAATATCCTCTATGGTAAAAGCTTTAGTAAAAGTATAACCGGGTTGTGTAAACACTTACGATATCGTATCGTATGTATATGGTATTGGAACATCTCTTAAAATCGTTTGGCGGGCGTCGGTTCTGAATGGCATAAGAAAAATACGCATTGCCTTGTTAGAAGTGGCCATTGGTTTGGGTTGTGGTGCTTTAGATAACTGAAATTGTTATTGCCATAGATTTTTTCACGATCTTTCTATAATAGTGTCGTTTGAAATGCCCCTTGGCTTACTTGGGATCGCGTTCCCTTGTAAGGGAAACACAAGTTTTCTTGACAAGAAATTTGTGTTTCTGGTTCCGATTTGGATTGTGTGTGATGTGAATGTTTCCGGCACCCACGACGCTGGTCATTGAACTAAGTGTGGTGCTGTGATTGTGATAGTTTATGTATGTTTTTATATTGGTAATATAGTTTGCTGTTATGCTTTATTAATATTTTTTAGTTGGTGTTGTTTCTTTCCTGGAGTTAAAATTTAAAACAGGTCACAGCTATCAAAGTGGTATAGTTTTTAAAGAATCCATGCAAATTAACGTATCACAATGCCAAAATGGGAAAAATAAACGAAGCACGTAGCAAATAGCTTAGGTCCTAATGATATCTGGACGTTTATTCTAACTGTTATTTGTTTTGTCAATTTTTTTTAACTAGTACCTACAAGTACAATAACATTTGTTTTTGCTGTTTGATCTCCAATTATATGTACCTATGTGAAGACTGTTAACTCATTGACATAACACATGATAATGCAATATAAACGATTAAACATCGGACGTTTGTAAAAAAACACTGTTTACAATTAATCTTATTAGTCTGCATGAACGGGAGTAGATACCCATTATCCTCAACACAGTTTCGAAATGTCAACGCCGATAGTCCAGTGGGCGTAGAGCCCAAGTCATTTTGAGAACAAATACAGTGCTGAAGCCAATCAATACAGGAACTGCGTCATAGCTCTCAGCCTCACGGTAACTGCGTAGATGGTCTAGTCCTTTGACCCAAGAGCATTTGTAGCCGCATGATTGGTTGCGTCTGGGACCTTAAGCAAACAACACGGGAGAACCGAGATACGAAAATACATTAAGAGGGTACGTCTGCGTAATTTGATTCACCCCGAAATTGTGTGATCTTCTCCTATCCGAATACTGGAAAATATTTTCGGTAATATAACTTTTTCTTGGCTTCACGATAAAAGCAATGAAATAGGTTTAATTACAGAATAGCGTACAGACATTCTAACGATCCTGTTTACACTTTGCTTTTTAATTGCCTGTCCCAAATTCAGGTCAGATCGCCGATCAACTTGATGGAGAGAGCTGAAATCAAAGAGCACGTGCCTTGAATCCTCATCGCGATTTCCATTCGGAATCCGTTCGCCCCTTTCCTCTCGTTTGCATTTCCAATTAGGTACCCGTTATTACACCGAAATGTAAGAGCCTACATTTTATAACTTGAAGCATATACTTAGCGGAGGCGCTTCCATAATTCATCAAGGCTCCAGATATTTTGTGTAGGAGTTTCGGAAGGCGGTCGGACGCCAATCGACTGCCTTGCCGAAATTTGCTTCCCCAAAGCTTAAAAACAAATTAGGTTGTATTTTGTAGAAATTAGGGTTGATGAAAAAATGCTTTGGATGTGAATTATCGGTCGGGTTTGTGTAGATTGTGTTATTTGCGGTGTGGTTGCGCGGGTGGTGTTCTGCGCAGCGGGGGTTAGATCGAAGGCTCCGGAGAGGCTCGGCGCATGCTCCGCCGCGCCGCCCCGCCGCCGCCGCCGCCGGCCCGCAGTCGCATCGCGCGCCCGACCCGACTCGCCATGTCGGCCGACGCTGCTACTTGACCGAGCACCCAGCTCCTGTCACAAACAAACCAGTGAATAATCGCGAGTGAATCGTCGCACCCCGCACAGAGATTCCGGTAAGTCCTTAGCGGACGCTACCGCTGTGCGAGTCGAGAGCCCGAGGTTCTGCTGACCGTGCTTTTCCCGGATCCCGTCGAGTTGTAGGTGGCGCTAGTGCGGCTGGTGAGTCATCTCTGCGACACGTTTTTCATGGCCGCCCCTTCGATCTCTCAAATTTAAGCCGTGGGTTTTGGAAGATGTCGGCTGCAGTGGATGTTACGTAACTTCGTGGTGCAGTTGGACGCTTGCGATAGACTGTGCGCACTCGACTGTGGCCAATTACCGCACGCGAGCGCCGTTTTTCAGGAAAACATTCACCATTTTGTTCGTGGATCTTGAGGCAGCGACCGTGTTTTCGTGCTCTTCGAAAATCATGAGTCAGCTTGCAATTGCATTGTGTTTTGATAATATCGCGATTAGTTTTCGGTTTTGTGGGACAGTTGTTTTGTGAAAGTGATTGTTGGATCGATAGTGCAGTTTTAGTTACATAACTTAATCCTTGTTTTGGAAAGTAGGTATCGAAAGTCTACTTATTGATTGCTCCAGTATTTTAATCGTAAAATAGTGATCATTTGTGAATATTATGTGGTAGTTAATTAAGATGCAAGAATTGGATAATAAGAATATATTAGAAACTTTCTAAAGAGTGATTTTTTAGAGCTAGCATATCGAATGTATTTGTTTGTCGTATGGACCAGTGGTGATTTCAGGAATATCGCCTATCCCATTCAAACTGAAATAGAACATATTCCTACTATTATTATCTGTTTCAGTTAGAATTGCTTGAGATATCTATTGTTAAATATGTGGGTAGGTACTTCGCAGTTACAAATACAATAATGTATGCTTAATAGCATTGTTGTGTAGTTAAAACAATGAACTAAATTGAATATCATTTATAGTTATATCAGACAAGAAATTCAAGGTTGGATTAAACTAATTTAGTTTTACTTTAAATGTAAAAATAATGCCGTTATTCAATAATAAAAATTATTTGTTTTATAAAAGCGCACTGTATTACATTTTATAAATGCTTACCTTAATTTAACAATTTATTTTTTTTATTTGACATATTTTTAAGTTCACTAACACCGAGCATACTTAATCCACGATCAAATAAAAAGACAAACAGCTGTATTGCGCTTGATCACTTAGATACAGTTAAATTCTGAGTTTATATACCGACAATGTAATGGTTCAATACTAACTAACACTTAATCTGGGGTTGTAACTGGCTCGCTACAGATTCCTTAGTATAACTTAAACTATTTTAGTAGTAACTACAATCGATACTGCGTTGCAAGATGACTCAAATGATCGCAGTTTACTTACAAGTCAGTACTAAACTAACTCGTGTCTTAAAGTAACTACGTAGTTATCTGTAGACATGCGCCGAAGCGTGAAGGTAATCAAACAGCTTGACCCGTTATTGCAAAAAACCGTAATAACTTACAATAGGTAGTATCTAATAAAAGAACAAGAGTTCAGTTTTTGTAAGTTTAAAATAGGTCTTTGTGTGAAGAATTGTTGAATAGCTGCACGTTTAACTAGAAAAGAAATAAAAAATGTGATAGAAAAATATCGGTGAATATTGCAGTGCCACGTGGGGCTTTGTTATTTAAACATCCTGGTGGCACTGCCGTTATTATAGGCAGGCGTGACGTTTACCATTAAGCGATCAATGTGCTTGTCTTATCTCTTACTAAATACCATACAATATGAGCTACAAATATAGGATTGAGACGATTACTACGCACTGCATTATCTAAATAAATCAATATCTTAAAAACTAAGTTCAATGATTTGTGTCTTGGGTGCCGGAAACATTCACATCACATACAAAATCAGCAAGAATCAGAACCAGAAACACAAATATTCCTTGGGGAGAAAACTTGTGTTCCCGTCGAGAATCCAACCCGATTACACGGCTTAGAAGGCAAACGTGCAACCAATTAAGCCAAAGGCTCATATTTTTGTTTAGTTCAAAATTAAATCTTAAGGGATTGCTTTACTGTTCGGCCGTCCGGCTGTCGGTCTGTATAGAGCTATGTGAAACTTCTTGGAAAAGTACAGGATGGCTTAAAAGACATATTCCATTAGATTTCCTAATAACTACAAAAGTAAGCTTTGCTGTGAAATGAATTCCCCACCTTTGTGCAACAATGATGTGGTCTTCCCGCACCATTTTGCAAAGCAAATGGTTGCTTTTTTAAAAGATAGTGTAGAGAAGTGTGAGTAGAGAAGATAGTGTAGTCTAATTAAAAATTACCATAGAACCTCAGAACATAGTTTGTTTTTATTCCATAAAAGTTAAATAAACGATTCTTATCCGAAATCTTACTTTTCTACTAACTTTGCCTTTTCACAAAACCTAACTTTCTTTGGATGACGTCAAGACATAAGCAGTTTCGGGTTGCTTAGTAATTGTTATTGCTCAGATCATTATGCCTCAAGGCGCCAGTATGGCCGTCTGGGCTATGTTTGGAGCCACCCACGTGTTTCTAGAATCTAAGCACGTATTGTTATACAGACCTCACCCTGTTCTCAACTTAAACCTTCCAAATAATTCCGAAACATTTATATTACTGGCCGGGGTCATTATGCTTAATTTGGTATATTTCACATTAGCGAATAAAATTAGATATAAAATAATTCATTGCAATGCTACTAGGTACTTACTAACATAAAATACATTGTCTTATATTTTCTATGTTTTCAAGATACGTACAAATGGGAAACCGGTACTCCATAGGGTAATTAAACGCAAGCAAAGCTTAAAAAAACCGTCTTCACGCTTTATCTTTGAATCTTGATCAGATTTGAGGTATTAAACACGCATTATTGACTATAACTGGAAATCTAGAGATCAGACCTTGATCAAATTTCAATGGGACCACATGAAAAGCACCAGCTTTCAAATAAAAAAAGAATTATCAAAATCGGTTCACAACTAAAGAAGTTATGAGGTAACTTTTGAAGTCGGGTAAACGAGAACATCGTCAAAGTACGCAGTATCGTCACGAAATAGGCATTATTGACGATATTTCAAGAACTACTGATCAGATCTTGATCAAATTTAAATGGGACCAATTAGAAATCACCATCTTTCAAACTAAAAAAAAAAAACGAAATCGGCTCATGTGGAGAGAAGTTATGAGGTAACACATGTAAAAAAAAAGAAAAAAAAAATACAGTCGATTTGAGTACCTCCTTCCTCCTCCTTTTTTGGGAAGTCGGTAAAAAATATAGTCATTATAAGTTAGAAGAGAGTATGCATGCATGCAATCAAAATAGATAACACGAGATTTAAAATATGGATCTTCCACTAGACAATGTCTGATTCATGTTAATAAAATTATTATTACAATTAAACTCAATGTATTTATTTCAGATTATTAACAAATATAAAAAAAAAACATTTACAATTATATATATTACAATAACATATAAAAAAATATAGTTTTAATTTCATTAAAGGCAAATAGTCAATTAATAATAATTGTTTAAAAATAATACAAAATAAATGTCAAATAAAATATTATAAAACAAACTCGTATTTGAGGTATTTCTAGCGTGCACAATTAATTATCAAAAAATAATAATGTCTTTTGGATAAAATTGAATTACGTTTTCGTTTACAGACAGTGAAACTTCTAGTATAACAAATGTAAAAAAAAAAAAAAATCACAAACCCCTCAAATCTCTATCTAGAAAAAGGCTGCACGCATTTTCACCAAATATAACTCAGAATACTCGATCAAGTCGATTTTCAAACATAAAATTAGCCTTCGTCCACTTTGGTAACTAAACTTACCTAACCAATTACAAGGAATCATAATCTGTCCAGCCGTTTGGGAGCTTCCATGCCAAAATCGGGGATTAAAACTACTCTCTTTTTATATTACACGTGGTTAAATACCAAGTTTATATGGCAGATTGTTCCTCAAATGTACACTAAACGTGCTTCGACATTCAAAGGAGCTGAACGTCTTGCTATGCTGCCTATGTTTCCAGATAAGTAGGTACATTATTAGTCTTCATGTCGAGAATGAATAGGTATCTTTTGGGCAAGCGTTCTACATTGCCGATGGCAGCGTCAGTTAATATCAGCTGCTTTAGAAGCAAACTTGTTGCATGTACTTTAGAATTAAGTCTAGCCTAGAAATAGGTCTAGTTTGAGTCGTTGTCGTAGTAAAAACGAAAATGGGGGCAATTGTTGTGTACCAAGCAAAACCTGCGTCATTTCTTATAGTTACGTCACAGGAAGTTTCAAACGCCGTTCTCGACTTACGCAGGCTCGGCATAATTGTTATTGCTTGTAAAACTGCCGCGAGTCACCCTTATTACTCCCTTATTACGTGCCTGGCTTATGCTCCAATGATACTTTTCTCCTTTCCTCAGCTCCAATGGGACTTTTAGACTTTTTAAGCATTTTCTTTGCGAAAATAACGCTGAAAGGATCCAGGCGTTTAGCTTTTAAACGAAATGGAGGTCTTGAGTTTTCTTTTTCTTTTGAAGGGAAAGTGCTGCGTTGCGTAATTCTTTGCATATTTAAGAATAAATTATTTGAAAGACTTGTTTTTTTTTCTGCGAAACTCCTGGTTTTTAATTATATAAAAACTTTAAAAGAAAAGTTCTGCTGATGAATGTTTTCTGTGGGCGTATCTGCGACCTTTGCCGATCGATTTATACAATTAAGCTTCGGCCTTAATTGTATTTTGATGCTATTTCACGAAAGTCCTTAATCCGCCCGCGCTTTCAAATGCTTCCGATCTTTAAAAGATCTTCATCAATTATATTATTTATTGTAATTGCTTTCTGAATAATAATCTATACGCTTGTTCTATCTACCAATAATAGATAGAATTCAATTAATTTTAGATTAAATTAACAACGACTTTGGCGTAGATAGTTCGGAGTTGGGTGAGATATACTATTTTTACCCAAATGCGCGACGCTAATGAGGGTAATGCTTTCATCAGCCTATGTATGTATATGTTCCTTTGTGGCTTAGTAGAGGCATAATTGAATTGGTATTTGAAAATTATATATAGGTTTCTTTTACCATTTATCATTCCGAATGATCGTTTAGGATCTATATGTCTATATCTATGCTGTCAGATAGTTCTTATATAATCGCTTAATAAGTCTTATTTACGAACAGATGAATTACGGGTGCTGTATGATATCAATTGTAAACATTTTTTTATACTGGTAAGCGACAAAGCGGTACCAACAGCTTAACAGACAAACATACCAAAACTTCGATACCTGTGCAATGTAATCAACTTCCTTATTCTTTGTTGCAGGTGAAACTCGGTCCCGCACCGATGCTTTAGTCACCCCGGAGACCAACCAACACAGCCATGTCCTCGGTGAAGGTGGCGGTGAGGGTCCGCCCCTTCAACTCCAGGGAGATCGCGAGGGAGTCAAAATGCATCATTGAGATGTCTGGCAACACCACAGGTTAGTCATCTTTCATTTTGTTATGTGATCCAATGGGAAAGTCAAACAAAAAAAATATCAAAATCGGTTCACGTGGAAAGAAGTTAAGAGGTAAAACACAAAAAAACAGTCGAATTGAGTATCTCCTCTCTTTTGTGAAGTCGGTAGAAAATGGCGTAATAAAGACGGCATAAGTACCTATTTCCAGCAATAGAACGATGTAAGTCTTCGATTTGTGTCACAAGCTGCAAGATGAAGATGGAAGGACGTATTTGAGGATTTCTTCCTTATTAGTTAGAGGAGGACAATAGTGTCTGAAAACATGCAAAAAAGTACAAAGCGTTTGGATTAGAGATGACTAAGATTGATCGCTGTCGAACAGAAATGGCATCATTGTCTAATCTAACGTATGATTGCATTGTATAGAAACAGCGATCGCATATTTGCGAAACATTGGTGCCGATTCTGTTGTCCAGAATTAGACTAAACTAGCCTAAAATTAGTTTTAGTCCTGCTTTAGTCCAAAACCTATTCAGAAAATGCAAGATTAGACTAAAATTAAGTTTGACAGGACTAAGTTAGTTTAGTTACTCTATTTAGTGAAAATGACCAAATTCTTATTCTGATGTACATGTTTTACGTCAGATTAAGACTAAAAATAGAAATTTTAAACTCAAATTAGTCTGTATGAAAAAGGTCTGTATTATTTTTAATGTGATCTCATACTTGAAAGAATAACACGTGCAATTAATAAAGCAAATACTGACCTACAAAGTCTATAATGGAGGAATTATGATTGCGGCTCTTGTGAATACAATTCAATTTGGCCGTTTTAGATTTGTAAAAAATAATATTATGAATCAGTACTGCTTAGAAATAAACAATTTTTATCAAAATTGTCATAACTTATCACTCCGTGGGAATGTGAAGGTTATTCTAAAGTCCACCTTCAAAGGCCGCACTCAAAGTAATTCTCTTGAATCTAATATTACAATATCAATTCTATCTGCAATATCTCGTAAAATATGCATTTAAATTGCTCCTTCATCTCTAGAGAAAACCGATGTGATCGTACTGTGCAAGTTATCACTGCGTCGAAGTAACTTTGAACTTAACTAGCGAACTTATAAATTAATTCAACGAACAAATAAATCAAGTGAAGTAACATTAACAAAGCTGACTTAAATTCGAATTAGGACTAATTAGAACGAATTTGACCCTGTGGTGACATTAATAGACTTTTATTGTAGGACTCGGTATGCCTCACCTTGAAGAATTTCGAAATGCCTACGGTTAGTAGCTCGTTGGGCTATGATTTCTTTTTACGTTCCACACCTAATGAAGACTGACTTTAACAGCGCAGTAAAATGGACTACGAAAGTCTTGATAAAAGTGGAGAATAAACTTCCAAAAAGCCCTTTGTTGATGAGGATTGATGCGTAGATAAATTACCTTCCATGATTGGTCGAAACTTGAGGAAAGCTTACACATATATTGTACTGAAAACTCATACGACGCGTGTGTGTTTATTTCAAGGTAGACGAACTTTTTAGCTGTTTTTAGCTAGGTTGTTTGCTAATGGTGTCATTGCTCTTACGGTTTACGAATTTCGTTTACAGTTATGTAGTCGCAATGCTTAGAAATTGAAGCCGTAAAATGTAGGCTCGACTCGGTGTGGTTTCATTTAAATAAATGTAAATTCAGCTCGACTTTTATGTGAACTTTTTTAGCAAGTTTTAAAGTTGTGCGCCAACTGCGCGTGTTGCTATAAGAAGGTTGTTGTGTACAACAGAAGGTTACATTGAAACCTTACGACTCACAATGTCAGGAGAAATCAATCGCTTTGTTTATACGTTTACATAAAAAGTCGTATTTCGTCATATGTGAGGAGATATAAACGCTAAACATAAATGCTTTTACGCTTACATATCATTATCAATATAGATGTTTAAGATGTTAAAGATATGATAAAACAATAATTAACAAGATTTACAACGTCTAAGGTTATTCAAGTTTCTCTAGTGTAGAGAGTGGGGTCAATAGAGAAAGCCTGGATTGTGAAACTCCCATGTACGCAAACCGATAACTAAAGACAATTTACGCAAGACAAAAACAATAATTCAGCTCTATATGTAGACTAGCTATAAAGTAAAAACAGATTATTGTAAATGCCAAAGTGACTGATGCGTCCAGAAACAGATAGAGTAGATGAGTAAAAAAGTGTCTAAGAAAATTCAAATACTTAGTCAAATCTAGAATTAACTATGAACGTAAAAAACTAAAAAATAATGTAGGTTTCATATTATAATCGATACTAATAATGTATTAAAGATAAGCTTAAGATATTTTTCACGATGTCCTTATATGATTGCTAGATCAGAGTAGTTTTCTTCTTTCTGAATTTATTTCTCATTATTTTTTATTGCTGGTTTCAGAAATTAAACTGAGAGTTCTAGTCAGTTATATACTTACCTACCTTATTATACTCTATATAATCTCATTCTTGCAAAATAGTGCTGGAAGGTGTCATTTGTCTAGATTACCGAGCGAAAAGACTCATTGCGTTTAATAAGCTAGTGATAGTCGGTAATAGTCGAGTCCAATTTGCAGATTCTCAGTCATCGACGTAAGGTTGCAAGCCTATTGATATTCTATCGTTTACATTTTGTAGAGTATGATAAGATAAGATAAGATAAGATAATTCTTTATTGGCAAAAACTGTAGTGTTAGTATTCGCGAGTTCTTATTGCAGGTAATGTTATTACAGTTGACCCATCTCGGGCGTCCAATGTCACAAAATATAATTATACAAGCCATACAAATTTTCATTATTTAGATTATAGATATTTGGAATTTATGGTGAATAAGATACAATAATTATGATTAGTTTGTTCAATATAAAGAACACTACAAAAATGTCAGAGATATTAAATTCATGCTATGTCAAAAAAATTTTAAGGAAATATTCTTTCAAACTATAGAAAACATTTTCAGTCAACCAATTTTTTAAAGCAGATTTAAACATATTCATAGTAAGTTCTTTAATTCTCTTAGGGAGGTGGTTATAGACCTTTATGCTAGACACATAGGTACTCTTCTCAAAGATCTTACACTGTATAAATGGAAGATGTAAGTCATTGTAACACCTCATTTGAGTACTTCTTACACGCACATCAGACTTCGTTTTGAAAATATATCTATTATTCCTGACAAACAAGCTAAGTTCCATTATGTATATTGCTGTGAGTGTTAAATCTTTTTTATTTTTAAAAAGTTCTCTGAGAGATTCATCACTACGCAAACCATATAGTATTCTGAGGCAACGTTTTTGTAGTATAAAAGTGCTCTCGATGTTTACAGAATTGCCCCAGAATATGATGCCATACGTCAGCAATGGATATACGTTTCCATAATAGGCGTTGCGTGCCACATCTATGGAACAGACGTCAGTCAATACTGAAAGCGCATAACACTGACTAGAAATTTTGCTGTTTATGCTATCTATGTGGGATTTCCAGTTCAGGTGTTGATCTATTTTCATACCCAGGAAATTCGTCTCATTAACTCTGTTTATCTGACTATTTGATATTTGAGTAGACGTATTTTTATAATTCTTAAATTCAATCAGTTTTGTTTTGTTAAAATTTGTTTTTAAATTTAGTGTATTCAGCCACTCAGTAATTGTTATTATTGATTTATTTATTTTTGTTGAGTATTCAATGTCAGTAAGACCATCGTTAATGAAAAGTATAGTGGCATCATTTGCAAACAGTACACAAAGTTCTTTTAGCAGCGTAGGCATTTCATTGACGTAAATCAAGAAAAGAAGAGGACCTAATATACTGCCTTGTGGCACTCCTAGATTAGTGTTCTTATAGTCTGACACAATACGTTCTACCGCTTTTGTTTCTTTGTAAAAATGTATTAAAGTAGTTGCTTGTTTTCTATTATTAAAGTATGATTTAAATAGTTCAAGTGTTGAGCCTCTAACTCCAATAGTTTCAAGCTGTGTCATTAAAATGTTTGGAACAACGCAATCGAATGCTTTGGACATGTCTATGGAATGATATGAGTTAATTCCATCATACCCTTTTAACCATCTTACAACAAGTCAAACGTCATCCATATAAGGTTGACATTCCTCCAGGTATAGTTTGGTCGAAGAGACAAGTGAACAGAATGCTGGCTTATTTAGCACGAAAATTTGCATCGCTTTTCAACGTGGAAACGTAGCCAGTATTCTGGGCACTTTTCCTTCGGCAAGCGGTTTACAAAATTTTTGAGTGCTATTTGTTTTATTCCTATTGTTATCTTATCTGACATTATTATTATTATATCTTCTTTCTTCTTCTTCTTCTTCTTATATATAAAAATGAATTGCTGTTCGTTAGTCTCGCTAAAACTCGAGAATGGCTGGACCGATTTGGCTAATTTTGATCTTGAAATATTTGTGGAAGTTCAGGGAACGTTTAAAAGGTGAGAAAATATAAAGAAAATAAATTTAGTAAAAAGTAGTATTTTATTTTCCCATACAAACTGTTCGTACCTGTCAAACAGGAGATGTTTCTTAATATTTGACCACAGACAATTAGCGGTAAGAAGTTCGCCGGGTCAACTAGTAAATAATAAACCTATTCCTTGTCATTATAGAATATTTTATTTAAACATATTTTCAAGTAAAGCCTTTGAAGCCTCCTTCGTCTTTAGGAGTTGAAACTCCTGAAGGTTAAACTTGGACCTGGTATCTAATTGAATTCCTAGACGGGGAGATAACTTTTAAATTTATTGCCAAAGTTATCCCCTGCAAATATAAATGTTGAGTTAGTAGAGTTAGCGAACTATATTCCAAGATAACTATGACGGTTGAATGTTACAGGAGAGTGCGGTGAAAACACCAATAGATACAATATTGCACTTTTATTAATGCCAAAACGGCCAAGTGCGAGTTTCTCACACCGAGGGTTCCTTAATACCATGTAATCCCTCTTCACAATATGCTTGTTGTTTAGCTGTAGTCGGGTAATGGGAGGGCTTTGAAATTTTGATCCGCAACCTTATTGTGTGACGAAAAGTGATGGATGTAAACAATGTGATGAATAATTAAAATCTTTCCCTGTAATACAAAAGTTTTACTTCTATCGTGTGTCTTTACGAAACACCCTATATTTTATCTTCTTTTTATGAACTGTACATTTCTAGATTATTTTGTTATTCATAATATGATAAATTGGATTACCAATTCTCAACATTTCCCTTAAAACACGAACATCTGAAACAACTTTGGACTCTCAAAGTCACCTCAAAGAGAAAGTCCCGTTCAACCCAAGTAATTCAACTTTACTAAGCGATGTCGCTCGAAAATGTTTGGAAGTTTCCTAAACACTGACCGGGCGCTCACCCTCGTCAAATCCATATTTCTGAAAGCCAATCGGTTCCAATCACTAAACATAAATCCTGTGTGAATTTTGGAGGACTTTGAACTTAGTTATACGTACTTATATATCGTATATTATAACGAGTAAGTTGTGGCAGTCGGACTGTCATATGGGATAAACGCCTAGTTATTACATCGTGTATTTTATTAACATAATGCTATATATGTTTGTTTTTTTCATAAAAACTTTTGATAAACGTCGTCTTTGTTCCCCGAACGGGGAGGGATTTCTGGGAGTCTTCAAGTCTAGAGTAAATTATAAAATAACCTAATGAGTTAAAATAACCTTCTAGGCAAGCATGTTACATCTTCAGCCGCATCATCTCTTGACTTGAAGACTTCCAGATTATACCGTTCGGGGAACAAAGACGAGGGCAATGAGTTCCACTCCTTCGCAGTACGGGTGATAAACGAAGAAACGAAACCTTTGAGCAAACTGGAGGTATATCAACCGTATATGGATGAAGTTTGACTGTTTGTCTTGTTGTTAGATGGAAAAACGGGCATGGGGGAATAAACTCGTGTAATTCCTGCGCACACTCTCCAAAATGCAAACGGTAGAATAACGATAGGCTTGCGACCTTGCGTCGGTGACCGAGACTCAGCAATTTAGACTCGACTAGTTCATCATCGCCAATGAGTCTTTTTGCTCGCCGGTCGATGGACTTAAGAGCTTCAAGCTGGTACTTAGCGGATCCATCTGATGTCGTGGTGACTATGTACTGCTACCGACACAAACCAAGCGCCATTGTCAAATAAACAAACTATATCGTTATACATATCCAATATTTCAGTAAAGTTTCAAGCGCTTAGTAGAAGTTTGGATAGCATTACTCGCTTAATATCGATTTTATGCAAGTTTCGACCCAACGGTCTCCCGGGTAAAGTTGATTTGTGAAACTTTTGGTTGAAGTTATGTAGTTAGAGAAATTGTTCTGTAGCTGTAGTTATTATAGTTATAGCAACAGTTGTAAATATTTTATAGACCCTTGGGATAGGTAGCATATAGCAGCATATTACATGAGTGAAATTCAGAACGAGTCCAAAGTTAGCTTTTGAAAATAAAATATAAATTTACATATCAATTCTATTTATACAGATAATATTAGGTAAATTCGAGCGCAAATATAAATAGTACTAGCCGCGCCCCGCGGCTTTGCCCGCTGTTATTTGTTCCAAGGTATAAGCTATACACATTTCAAATTTCATCCAAATCCGTTCTGTCGTTAAAGCGTGAATATGGAACAAATATACTTACACACAAACTTTCGGATTAATATTATTAGTAGGATTATTAGGATTGAAGCAAGCCTCGAAAATCTTCAAAAAATTCAATCAAATTGTTGATGTTTGTTCTAAAAAGCTAGCCTATTCACCGTAGCCGTTTCATCGTATCTCATTTCATGGAGGAAGTGGTCGAGGGTGGTAAACAGGCTACACCTAGAATATAAAACGTTTTATTCATTTAGACTAACGGTATAATTAAAATACATGTACACTTTATATTAGTGCTTGAAGTTGTGTTTGTTCATTTATATCTGTCCCCTCGTCCTGCCCCTTCCCCTTGTCTTCTGCTTCGCGGTAAAAAATGCGAGACGAAGCGACCTTAGTCTAACTGCAGAAGACTGAAAGATTGATAATTATCAATAGAAAGTTGAAAAAGGTGGTATACATAGTCACTAATTAACTGACTTCAAAAAGGAGGAGGTTCTCAATTCGATTATTCTGCTACTTATGAATCGATTTTGATGATGATTTTTTTGTTTGGTAGATAATACTTTAGTGGACGTTCCATATAAATTTTATCGAAATTGATTTTGCGCTTTTTGTGAAAATTAACAAAAAAAACAAAATATAAGCGGTGAAGTCGGGTTTTTTAAGCTTTGCTTGCGCTTAAATTATTTTATATACCTGGTGCTTAACATATTTCATCGCATACAAACGAAAGTTTGATTTCATTTCAAATTCTTTGAATATAATTCCAAACTCTGAAACGGCCCAATTCTCTTGTAAATTGCTCTAGTTTCTCGAACCGGACGAGCAATTAAAACGGTTCGCAGTTCACTTCGTTCGAGGCACTGAACTTAATTGTATCGAGCCTTCTTGGAACCGCTTCTATCGCTGAATTTTCTGCGAAGCTACTGAAATGCTCGACTATTTCGAATTTCTTTGTGGACTTCGTTGAATTTGCGAATATATATATTGTGTATGTTATGTTACCTACTAATAACTCTAATTTGGGTTGGTACGGCTTGCACTAAAATATATCTGCTTGCACAAACCGTGCCCTGCGACTTTGCCCGCGATAATTAAGTTAAAAATCATTTCAAATTTCATCCAAATCCGCTAAGCCGTTGCAGAGTACGGAGAAAACTAACATACTTACACACTTAACACATAAACACTACAATAATTAAATATCAGATGCACGAGCCAAGACAACTTATTCTGAATCGTAGTCCTTATGCGTAACGAAGGCTTTGCATCCAGAACCTTACTCGTTGAACTTTCTACCATAGCATAAGTTAAATTACCTACTCATTATGCAGACTGACCAACCAGCACTCACATATTCAACTGTAAGTAAATGTAGTAAAGTTCAAATCTCCACAACAACCTATAGCAGTAATAGTCGACCGAACTCTGTAACAACGCATCAAGGTTCAAAATGTATCCCATCCTATACCAAAGCACCGCACTAACGAGGTTCGAAGCTCGTTAACGGAGTGCGGTGCAGAAATGGCTGTTCCGTCGACTGTGACGACTGAGCTGAACAGCTGCTGAACTGTTAATGGTCTTAATTGGTAGAGCTACGGTACTTTTAGTGCGGCCGCGCGGCCGTTCTAATGGAGAAGTTTTGGAACGATCGAATGATGCCGATAATAGTATTTACGTAACGTAAGTTCAAATGTTTTTGTTTAATGTCTTTAAGAGAGTATATGAGCAAGTTGCTCGCCTCATGGTGATCGCCAGGCTAGCCCATTACAGACTTGGGCTTTTTAATATTTCATTTTATTCATATTCATATTCATTTTATTGGTAAATAATTATTACAGGTCAATAATAATCATATTTAAAAAGTAAAAAAGCAAAATAAAATGAATTATTCATAAATCTCAATAGAAATAGTAAAAATTGTATACCGGGTTATTTGTAAAATACCAAAATCCTCTTGGGAAATTATTCCAACCATTGAGAGCAACATTTTTATGGTAAGATTATAGCAAATTGTTCATATTTTTTTTAAATAAATGTTAAAATATATTATTTATCCTCCCTTTTTGGGTATGTTATCATAACTCGCGTACGTAAACTGATTTGGGGCCAAGACACAACGACTCGAGTCGCGTCAAGATGTGACTCGTGTCGTCCACTGTACATGATGATGTAATTCGCGACATCCAAAGAAAATATTTACTAAGGATTTTTACGAAAACTCACGATTGTTTGCTCGCATTGTTACGAGACTAGTTTCGGAACATTCGGTGCTCCTTCATCAGTCGAGTCCGCGCGCAGTCCGTCGAGCGTCTCGGCGTGTTCTGGACAACCATGACTGAAGCCTTATAAATCCTTAATATGTGTAATACACATTTTTATTTTTTATTTTAGATAGGCAAGCATTTGACCGCTATCTCACCTGATAGAAAGTCACGATGCGGCCAAAGATGGAATATGCTTGCCTAGAAGGTACCTATTCACTCTAGACTTGAAGACACCCAGATTATACTGTTCAGGGAACAAAGACGCAGGCAATGAGTACCACTCCTTCGCTGTACGGATGATGAATGTAGAATACAGTATATTCTTTACATAAAGATATTTTCAAGTCTCAAAGTGTCTGATATGTTTAGATAGGAAACAAAACAACTACTTACCGAATATGTAAAGCCTTTGCAAAGACACTTAACATATTCCCACGTTAAGTGAAAAAGAATAGTATCCCTGTCGTAAAAAATACATATTAGGATCCAACAATTTGAATTCATAAAATATCTATTCGCAATCCTCGTCTAAATCTCTTGAAGGTCATCCTACGAATCATACAATAAACCAAACTGAACTCTCGACCGAACTATCGACCCCTCAGAAGGGCTGAAGAACTCTGCGAGATTAGGTTTATTCTGTTGATTTTGCTAAATACTTAGATTTTAACTTTGATGCGAAGTTAGAATGAACTGGGCGAGGCCATACATACACATAATGAAAGCTTTGTATTTAGTTTAATATCATTCTTTAGAATCTTTATATACTATATTATACCGGTCTATATATGCCGGTTCAATCAACTAAGTACCTAAGTATGGTTCTTGTAACGAGGTTTTTTTTTTTACTTGTGACAGGCTAGTGTTTGACCACTATCTCACCTGATGGTAAGTGACGATGTGATCGAAGCTGGTAAACACACTAGACCTGGAATACGCAGGCTCTCAAGGATAACTGCCGGAACACCGTATTTGGCTTTTATTTGTTTTTGGTAAAGTTTATTTGTAGATTTGAGAGTTAATATGTGTTGGAGGTAATCTACTTAGCTACTGATCCGATTCTGAAATTGTTCTCACACGCTGTTTTGTATTCCGGTGTAGATAAGTTTTTAGTATAAATTATAATATTTACAAAAAACTGACACTGCTTTATCGACGTGCGCCGTCTTATTCAAACAAAAGAAACAAACGCAATCACACTCACAAACCTACACCAAGTGCAAAGACTTGTATCGTGGATGCCGGCAACATTTACATCAAGCTCAAGAAAAACAAAACCAGAAGTAAAAATGTTTCTTGCAGCAAGAATAAAAAATTGTGTTCCTGCCGGGAATCGAACCCAGGACCCATGTGGCAGAGGGCAGAGGCCTGTCCACTGTGCTAACTGGGTCGTCATGGTTATTTCTGAGTTTATATCTGTCGGGTGAAACTAGGGCGGGTTAGCAGTTAATTTTATTTCCATTTCATTTTCGATCATGAATGAAGGATTGCGTCGATAAGCTTATAATTCTAAGCTTGTAATCAATAATAAGTTATAAATGGTGATATCCCAAAAGCAGTTTTGGTTCTACTTTCGTTTTCAAAAATACCTTCCATCTATAAGATAGCCAGTATAAACTTTTTTAATGCCCGAGCAAAGTACAGTGCATATTAATGAAGTTGCTTACGGTCATGACGTCGTTGTTACGTCATCGGTCGCCCTATCCTTACCCTTGAAGATGGCCGCTCGTTGGACGCCTATGAACTTGAAGTTTTGTTATTAACGTAACGTAACCAACCTTATTTTAACAAACGTTTATAGGATTGCTATTATACATGTTTTGAAATATCAATATATCAATATAATATTATATTCCCTTGGTGTACTTTTAACTTTAAGTTTAATTTTAATATGTACGATGTGGCAGTGCTACTTGATAATATTTTTTTATATCCTGCTAGCTTGAACTTAATACAGTTATAATCTTTTAATCATTTATTTATTCAGTATATTCATGGTGCTGTTTAAAGACGTAACTTCCTGGAGCATAATGTATTAGATTTCGCTGTGATAGCAATTTAATTAAGGAAAATAATCGTCGATAAGACGTTAAAAAAAAGATAATTTCGTCGCTTGAAGCAGGACTTGAGTAGCTCAGCGGTTAGAGTAATAAGGCAGGAGCCTTATTCCTCTAACCGCTCCTAATCTTATGGCCGCGGGTTCAATCTCAGCCTCAAG
Organism: Lomographa bimaculata; assembly: GCA_948107665.1. NCBI lineage: Eukaryota > Metazoa > Arthropoda > Insecta > Lepidoptera > Geometridae > Lomographa > Lomographa bimaculata. The sequence continues at coordinate 4,832,710 of OX403600.1, read as the reverse complement.
GGATAATTTTTGCTTTCTTAAATTTACTACTTCAGAATGTAATAGTTAAACTTCGTCATCACTCTTAAGTATTAAGCAGGCTTCAAGGTTAAATAGCATTAATGACTTGATAAGTAACGCGCTACAGTTCAATACACACATGTAAGGTAAATCAGGCTCCGATAGCCACCAGCACCCATTATGCTATCATACGTTTACTTAACAGATTGTATCAGCGCTACATAACGACCGAGCTAATGTATATTAATGGCGAACTGGTCGTCGGTAGAATGACGTAGACAATGACGTAATCAGCTACTCATACCCTAAACGCTGCTGTGAGTTAAAAGTGTTTTTTTTGTATACACGGTGATTATTGCAAAAAAAAATCTCTTCCAGATAAATCAAATACAAATTAGAAAAACGATCCTAAAATGAAAAATAACCAACAGAAACATCAACAAATCTGAAGGCCACGTTATGTTTCACGTTAAAAGGCAAAGGCGAAACAGTGCTGAAATGGAATTAAACAACAGAAATCAGGGAGGGAGGCGAAGCCGCGTAAAATTTACGAGAATGGCGTTCCACGACTTCCATGGACAAGGTTTATGGCGCGTTATTTGAGTTTATGTGACGACCCATCGCATTGCGGGGACCGAGGAATGTTGAAGGGTTTTCAGTAGATCACCTGATGGAAACCTTGGAGTCTTAAGGGGCCAGATGTATGTCAACGCGAGCATCTTTCTTAAACTTCAGTCTAATATCCCTTTTATACTGTAGATAAAGATGCGTATTGCATTGCTTAAATGTTGACTGTTATGCAATATGACGCGTGGGACTAACTTTGATTTTTCTTGGTTTTGGTCAAATTACAAATTACGTGAAAATGCGCCAAAATAAAAATGGTAGAAAATGTTTTTCGTCATACATTTACGTAGGTTTACAAAATAACTTACGCAGTGCTCTCATATAAAATGATGGAACAAAATAGATGGAAAAAAAAAAAATTTTTTAGATGTGATTTCATATTGTCTTTCCCTATATTTTAAAATGTAATGAATATTCTAAAAGAAATGTGTTTATTAGGATTTGTTATGAAAACCGAGTAAAACGGTTACAAGCTCGCGTTTTAGGAGACATTCTGGTATCGCCCCCTTAAGGTAAAAGTTCGGTGATTTCTTAAATAGATAATGACATCAACATAATTTCCAGTAAATTTACAACTTTGCTATAAATGGCAAAGCCAGTAAACATTTGCTACATCATAGTGTTTTGATGTCAAGTATGTCATAGTTCTCATATCTTTACTATGACTGTACTCGTTTGAACTCATGTGACAAAAAACACGCACATATTGAACTATGCAATTAAAACGGGAATTAGCGTGACTTCAGTGCTGTTGTATCTGTTTGAACTGTTTTTACATGAAACTTTGTTATATCTTCTTCAAACGACGAATTCATCCTTTCCTTATAAATAATGTCTTATACTACAACAGACGTATGATGCTATATCTACTTGAATTGTTTTGGAATTACTATCAACGCGTTATAGCAGTCTACTACAAGTTGTGTTGACAATGTCCACCCAAATCAGGTAGAGCTTGGAGAGCTTAGCGGTTAGAGCCATGCGCATGAAACCCTATTCGGATTCAAATCCCGACCCACACTATATTTTTAACCGACTTAAATAAAAGGAGTAGGTTCTCAATTCGATTGTATTTTTTATATGTGTTACCTCAGAACTTTTATCGAGGTGAAAATTCATTTAAAAGGTGGTGCTTTCCATGTAATCACATTTAAATTTGATCAAGATCTGACAAATGGTTTTGCAGTTATCCTCAATGATGCGTACATAATTCATTTAATCAGATCAAGGGTTCCGAATATAAAGCGGTAAAGTCGGATTTTTTAGCTTTCCTTGCGTTTATATTATTCCTGTCTAATTGTAATATTTTTGTTCTGTCTAGCTTGACTAATGCTAATGAAACAAAAAACTAACCTTTGTTAACCGCACATTAGAACATTCGATTGCGAAACGGACACGCAACATTATTCTCTGAAATGTATAGTGCAGTGGGTATTTAGGTTGAATATACATCAAGGTCTGCACGATATGTTTCAAGATGACTGCATAATAACAAGCAGCGGTCTGTACACAGTTGCTTCCGTTTTTGGCATTTATATAGTTTATATATGATTACAGTGGTTTTGGGGTATTATATCTACACACATATATTGACATATATTAGCCGTGCCCAGCGCCTTTGCCTGCGTTTATCAAGTTTACAAGTAGCCTATGTGTTAATCCTAGGTATAAGCTATGTGCATTCTAAATTTCATCCAAATCCGTTCAGCCGTTAAAGCATGAAGAGGGAACAAACATACATTATTATATTGTGAAAATAAATTAATTTGTTACTGGTAGTGTGAAGACAATGTTGCCAGACTACCCACTTCACTGCGCTGCACTTTACCTTAATAACAGTGTTGTTTTTTCGTGTGCGACGTCACCTGCCGTTCTCAACGGAAGACCAGCGCTGGTTTTTTAAACCAGCATTATGCTGAGTTGAGGACGGTTTGTGGTAAAAATGTAAAAAAAAAAAAACTATTTGTACCCTTTTGTAAATTTAAATTTTTACCACAAATAAATCTATGTCTATGTCTATGTCTACTTGAACACTTACACACATATTTTCGGATATATAATATTAGTAGGATTAGTAGCCGTGCCCCGCACTTCGTCCTCTATTATCAAGTTAAAAAGTAACCTATTTGTTAATCCTAGGTATAAGCTAGGTACATTCTAAATTTCATCCAAATCCGTTTAGCCGTTAAAGCATGAAGAGGGAACAAACATATTTACACAAACTTTCTGATTTATAATATTAGTAGGCCACTATAATCTTACTAATGTAGGATTATAGTGGTTTAAGGGTATTATATATACACACTTTGCCCGCGTTTGTCAAGTTAAAAAGTAGTAGTATGTGTTAGTATAAACTATGTACATTTCAAATTTCACCCTTATCCGTTCAGCCGTTACTGCGTGAAGAAGAAACAAACATACACACAATTTTTCGGATTTATAATATTAAAGTGTGATGATCAAGTTAATATACTAAAACATAAAAAAAACTCGACAGCGTAAAAAGTGAGCTAACTTTTTTATTTAACAGTTTTTTAACCGACTTAAACAAGGAGGAGGTTTTCAATTTGTCGAAATCTATTTTTATGTATGTTACCTCAAAACTCCTTCAATTATAGACCGATTTGAAAAATTATTGTATTGTTCGAAGGGATATACATTCTAGTTGGTCCCATTATTATTTGAGATAAAAAAAAAACAATATCTGATAAAGGGGTTATTAGTTAATATTTACGGTTATGAATTTAAAACAAACAGATAGCGTATAGCACCACCACCAAATCTCCAATCGCCAAATACACAAAGTAAATTAACAGCCCGTTGGCTTAGTTGGGTGGGTATCAGGTTCGATTCCCGGCGAGACCATACATTTTCTTTCCATAGAACATTTGTGTTTCTGTTTCTCGTTCAGATTGTGTGTTTCCGGCACCCTTAACATACCTCATCGAACTTAATGTGGAGCCGTGATTGTGAAAGCGTTTATATAGCTGAAAGAAAATGCTAATTAGCAGTAAGTTCAGTTCTATCTCGTGCAATAAATAATTGTCTATCTATCACATCATACTTCACATCACACTAATATTAGACTTAAAGGCGAAAGTTTGTGAGTGCATTTGTATGTTTTTTACCTCTTCACGGCTAGATCAAATTTGATGAAATTTGGTATGGAGGTAGCTGACACCCTAGATTAACACATAGGCTACTTTTTATCCCGGAATTCCCGTGAGTCCGGGACTAACGCGGGTAAACTTCGAGGCGCAGCTAGTCTATCTATAAACCACACATAATTTTGTTTTGAATTTCATTTTATTGTTTTAAACAAACAAACGCATTCACTCACAGCCCCACACTAAGTTCAGAGACTTTTATCGTTGGTGCCGGAAACATTTACATATCACACACACAATCACACCCAGAACCAGAAGCAAAAATATCCCTTGGGAAGGAAAAGTGTGTTCCTGCCGGGAATCGAACCCAGGACCAGCGGCGCAATGAGCAGACACTTGCCCACAGCGCCAACTGGGTCGTCCCAGGGTCGGTGGCGTTTTACCTGTCACAAAGAAAATGTTCCATTAGGGTAGGTATTCAGTCCGGGTCTCTAAGTTGCGGTTATCCCTTGGATTACGGTTAACCCTTTACGCGGGTCGATAGGCCGCCCAAGGTCGGACTATTTGTTTATAAATGGTCTTGTAAATGAATGTACGTGAAAGGGATGGTATTGATTTCTCATTTAGGTTGTGTACATTTGCTTTTACGTTTTATTTTATAACTGTTTGTATTGTACGCTAACATCTTTCACATTTCACTTTATCTTTGGAACCCTTGATCAGAATAAACGAATTAAATACGATTTATTGAGGATAACTTAAAAACTACTGCTCAGATCTTGGTCAAAGTTATATGGGAGCACATGTGCAGCACCAGCTTTCAAATAAAATAGGCATATCAAAATCGGATGACCAAAAAAAAGTTCTGAGGACACATACTCCTAACTAATGTAAAAATAACTTCAAAGGTATCTCATACGGAAGTATCACGTTCCCTTGAAGCCAAGGGCATCTCAGGAATTTGATCAGCCCTTCTAGTTACAAATGCACGCGTTTCCGCCCTACCTTGCTTTCCGTTGAGCAAACCGGTTAAATTGGATAACCCTTCGCCCCAGGGCCAATAAAGGCAAGGCCACAGGGTGCCATTGAAATCTTAAGGGTGTGGGCAGAGATATCGAAATTATATCTTAATAAATGTTATCTTTTAGGCAAGCATGCAGCATCTCTGGCCGCATCATCATTTTCCATCAGGTGCGATGTGGTCAAATGCTTGCCTATTCTGCATAAAAAAAAAATGGGTGTGAGTAAATTGCAATCGTGTAGGAATGAGAACATTCCGATTAACTTACTGTGCCCCGCGGCATCGCACGTATTTTTAACCGACTTCAAACAAAGGACCAAGTTCTCAATTCAACTGTATCTTTTTGTTAAAACCATTTTGATGATTCTTTTGTTATTTAAAATCTGAGTGATTACATTATCTTTGGCTGGTGCTTCTCATGTGGTCCCATTTAAATTTGATCAAGATCTGACCAGTTGTTTTATAATTTTAGTCTCGTGTGATGTGATCAATATTAATGGGGCACGCATATTCGTAAGTGGAGATCATTGCTTTTTTTTCAGCCAGTGTTTTCAAGTAGAATACGAAACCATTCTTGAAATAAATCTATGTTGAGAAATAACAATTTGGTGGGACAGCAAAATCACTGCTTTCAGACCTATTTTGTACAGTGGTCTATCTCAAACCTTATGTACAAAGTTTTTAAAAATATAACAAATACAAAAACAAACAATTATTTAGCATAAATAAGCCCAAAATAAAGTACAAAAGCCGATAAAGGGCTGCCTCCCTTAGCGAATTTTCCAACTCATCAAGGCTCAATGACACTTGCTACATCACTCCGTGTTTTGACCCCGCCCTGTTGTTGCTTAGCTCGTTGACTTTTGCATTAGGGCTGCCAACACATGTAAAAGTTTAGTATTTTATTTTCAAAATATCTCCGCATTACAATTACTCGTACGCTTCTCAGTTTAAAACTAGCCAAATTGAAATGATAATCAAGGTATAGGATAATTGTTGAACAACGAGACTCCGTACAATATTATCGAACTGTTATCCGTTGTCATAGTCGGGCGAGCGTTCGCCTTCTAAGCAGAGGTATCGGGTTCGATTCCCGGCGGGAACACAAGTTTTACCATTATGTTGTATTATATCAGCTAGTCAAAAGTCCTCCGCATTATTACTAAACAGCACCTGTGATGCGATAGTCTTGTCTATAAAGTCGGTTTACGGACAATAATTTTTCGTGATAACGTCATAACGAACGCTTAGGCCGATCGTGCCTCTCTATCGCTTGTTCCGCGCTCTCGCTTGCACGCTCAGGCTTAGGCGGAACGTGACACTTTTTCGTGCGTGCAGCCGGTGTTCATCGATTTGTAAGACGATATCACGTTAAATTGACTCCTAAAAGTAGGGCCTGCCATCACCGCCATCTTTAATGAGCTGGTGCCGGTACAGAACCGTTGTTAAGGAGAAACGCCCATCATCAACATTGATCTGCCCGTTGGCTTAGTTGGCTCCGCGTCCGTCTATCAAGCAGCGGTTTATGGGGTTCGATTCCTGGTGGGAACACAAGTTTTCCTCTCAAGGGAAATTTGTGTTTCTGGTTCTGAGTGATTGTGTGCTGAGAATGTTTCCAGCATCCACGATACAAGTAATCGACCTTAATGAAGCGCTATGAGTGTGAAAGCGTTTATGTTGTTATCACCCACTCACTGTTTTCATAACAAACACACCGACTTCTAAAACAATACGTTGTCAAACCTGATAGTTGTGAGCGTAGGCGCCTTTGTTTCGACGGCCTTGGAACTGCATCTCTGAAACGGAAACTGTTCCCACCGTTCAGTTCAGCACAAAATGGCGGACGTGTCGCTCACAAGTCCCGCGTGTTTCCTCACTGGAAGTTGCCGGAAGCGTCTTCGCTGTTATCATAATATTGATTATATGCTAAATATTCAACTAGTTACTAACTATCTTTTAAAGTTATAAAGTCATGCATAGATGTTACAATACCTGGAGATAGCAAACGTGCTTGTCTTATTGGTTACTAAATGTACAACCTAGAGCAAAAGACCTAAGAGTAGGACTTGGCATGAATCTATTTGATTGTGGACTTGGATTCTCCAAAAGAGAGGAGAAATACTAGAAGTATATAAACGACGAAAACAGTCAAAATATTCTTCTTTGTTTATAACAAAGAAGGGCAATACACTGGGTCCGTGGGGACCGGGAGCTCATTCTATTTTCAAAATTCTATCAGAGCGCCTGGTTGAAGCGACGCGTGATCAAAATGCTGGCACTTATTTGGCTCAACGTATTAGCATTGCAATTCAGAGAGGCAATGCCGCCAGCATGATGGGAACGCTACCCACTGGTAGTGGGCTTGAGCACTTGAGTTACCTATAAGCTCGATGTCTTGTAGGTAACTTTAGTTCTTTGCTGTACATATTTTCAGTTTAGTTTTAGGAAATATAGGCAATTGGCCCGTAGTTAGTACAGGATATTAAAAAGAAAAAAAAAAAAAAAAAAAAAGGGCAAACCTTAAATACATATTGCGGTTGTTATTTAGGTAATCAAAATTTAAAAGGAGTTTTGTAGCAAAAGTGAATAAATGTCGTTGACGATGATGTAATATTTTCGTAAATTAGAGATTCTTTGAATGTTAATGTGTATGAGTGTAGGCAAATCATATAAAGTTGAAAAACGTAATAAACTCCAATTCACACACTCACAGCCCCACACTAAGTTCAAAGATTTGTATCGTAGGTGCCGGAAACATTCACATCACACACACATTACACCCGGAACCAGAAGCACAAATATCCCTTGGGAAGGTATTTGTGCTCCTGCCGGGAATCGAACCCAGGACCCACGGCGCAGAGGGCGGGCACCTGCCCACTGCGCCAACTGGGTCGTCATTAAAGTTTTAGTAAAGTGTCTACCACTTTTTTAGGACAGGACCTTGATTCTTTTACTTAACTTTGACTGTGATTTGTGACTAGGACTTCTATAATGAAATATGTGATACACGTCTTGAAATATTTTAAAACTTGATAGGCTCAATACACAAAGATAGCGAAGCCAAAATTGAAAAAAAAATGTATTCTTCACATTCTCATTGCTAAATCCATACATACATATACGAGTATCGTATATGTAATCGTCATTACGAGTATCGTATATGTATGTATGGATCTCGTATCAAGTTGGATTCTTTAATGTGGTGTGACTTAATGCGTTATCGGCAATATGAGGTTTAAAGCTTCCAAATAGCAATAAAGACTTTACGCCCTTGACTCCACAAAGCTTGAATTTAAACAAATGCAACGGTCGAGGTCCACAAACAGGCCGTAAACTTGACATAAAAGTCTTTATGCGCTATGACATAAGGGTCTGATTTGCAGCAGCGGGATGCAGTGGTGACATAGAAGGGCGATAAAAGTTATGGGGGCGGAAGATTGAATTATATGGTTGTTTTTATTGTTTTCCAAAGAGATTATTTATGGCACTGCACGGAACACACGTTTGTGTCGGTGTAGTTTATTTAATTTACCAGGATGATAGAAAAAGTCCAGATGTTGAGGACTCTATTTCTGGCGCTTCCATTGCTTTATTTTCCTGATGTTCATGCATTAGTAGGAGTTAATGTATTAGTACTCGTCCATATTACGCAGTACATTATTTAATCGAAAACGTTTACTTAATGAGTTTTACTATGACTTAGTTTACATTTAACATTTTAGAGTGCTTCTGTGTCTTTTGACTAAAATATGTTGTTTGTTTTAGATTAAATCTATCTAGTACGATGTGATATTAAATGAAAGATAATTAAACGCAAGCAAAGCTTAAAAAAACCGACTTCACCGCTTTATCATCGGAATCTTGATCCACCAGCTTTCAAATAAAAAACGAATCATCAAAATCGGCTCACAACGAAAGAAGTTGTGAGGTAACTTTTGAAGTCGGGTAAACCAGAACATCGTCAAAGTACGCATTATTCGTCACAAAATAGACATTATTGACGATATTTCAAAAACTACTGATCAGATCTTGATCAAATTTAAATGGGACTAATTAGAAAGCAACATCTTTCAAACTAAAAGAAAATTTTCGAAATCGGCTCACGCGGACAGAAGTTATGAGGAAACACACATAAAAAAAAAACAATACAGTCGACTTGAGTACCTTTTCCTATTTAGGGATGTCGGTAAAAATTGAAGTTGCTTACGATTCTTCCTAGATTGATTATAACCTAGGACACTTCAAAAATCGATTGTATAAAATTTTGATGGTGGTAATGAGTCGATGATGCGATAAATAACCGACGTGTCGAGGTCAAGCAGACTTCAAGATTGTGTGTCACTATGTAACTAGTGAGCTGAAGACCTCGTGTATTTTTCGTAATGGCTGAATTTTTAAGTTTGCAACCCCCATATATCTGCCATTTTGAAAAATGTATATAATTATCGAACCTGCTCACAAAATTTCTCAAAAATCGGTTGAGAAATGCTACCTGTAGCCTCCAACAACCGGAAATCCGCCGGACATACGAAAGCACTTTTGTCCAGGCTGATTGGAGTCCTTCGTGTTCGCTCGGTCAATAATATAAACAATAGCGCACAACTTTCGGACAAAGAAAGTGCGTTGGTTTTCACATGCATATGCGTCTGGTTTTCAAAGCAGCTAGAGCCACTTTACACAGACGCCCGGTTGAAAGAAAAGCGTCAAAAGAAACGCTTGTCTAGGCACTATTTACCGAGTCCTTTTCCACGTCGCTATTGAAGTGGCGACACAAACAAGAACCCTGGCGACGCGACGCGGTCGATACGACGCGACAGATACTCTATATTTCGTGCTGTGTACAGATTTTGTATGTTTTTCCTACTTTATGGTTGTGAGAGTTTCAAGCGGAGCAATTAGTTACGGTTAGGTTATACGCCAATGCAGTAGAATTACCGAGTGTACTATGAGAGATATTTTTTTTGTGTTACTCAACTCTTACTACCAGTAAAGAAACGGCAAAATGTTAAGCCGTGTACAATCTCTACGACTTCATACACTTGACACTTGCCAGCATTTTATTATGTTCCTGGTTTATTGCATTCTTACCCATTTAAAAACAGAATTCGTAAAAACAAATGAAAATCGTTACAAAGGACAAACAGAATTCTAAAATAAATAGAATCGGTAAAACAAACGATAATCGTTAGCGCAGTTAGTAATAAATGCAGTTCAAACTGCCAATGAGCTCTGACCCCCTATTAGACCTATCTCTACCTATCTCTGTTGCGAGCAGTTTCTATTAGAATTAAGCAAAAATGAACTTTAAATCTTTGTAGTTTTGGAATTGAAACCGTGCCCAACAGAGATAGGTAATAGAGGGTCTGTTCAAACTTACATCAGGCTCACAGCCTTGTTCCCTTATATAGTTTCAATTATCGACAATAGCAATTTGCGAACATATGTATTTATCTTAATAATGATTAGAATAGTATTCCAACATAATGAAATAGGTTTTTACGGTATAATGTGATTTAATATATCCTAATAATATTATAAATCCGAAAGTTTGTATGTAAGTATGTTTGTTCCCTCTTCGCGCTTTAACGGCTGAACAGATTTGGATGAAATTTGGAATGTACATAGATTATACCTAGGATTAACACATAGGCTACTTTTTAACTTGATAATAGCGGGCGAAGCCGCGGGGCACGGCTAGTAGATAATAATTTCTACATAATGTGTCGTATTGCACGTTTGATTTTTTTTATAATCATATGAAGCTTATTTTTGTTTTATCGAAATAACTTTGCCAATTTCTATATTTGGACTTTCAGGCGTTTACAAAATAATAATAAAATTGATTTCCCTTACACTTAAATATATAAAACACATCGAATATTACATTACACATAGAACCCGTAGCCCGTAGAATTTAAAGTTATTAGCTGGCAATAATCAAGAATTGTGTGCTTTTTACAACTTGAAGGAAAACCTTAATAAGTAATGATTGCTGTTAGGTTGAATGAGTCTAATGTAATTAAGTCTTAAACTTCAATTTTAGGTATAAATGCTATTAGTATATAATGAAAATGAAAAATGAAAATAACTTTATTTACAGCTAAAAAACACTCCAAATATTACAGTCATTTATTATATAAAGGTTTTTTGTTATTTTGGTATCTTGAGCTGAAAGTTTCATAACATGCACTCTTAAAACTGTGGTCTTCACACTAGGCAAGCCTGTGTCGTGAAGACCTAATTCGAACTATCACTACAAAGTTGACAACACATTAGTCATTATTAATTACCAAAATAAAACATAAATAAAATAAGATAATGGTCGTTAAATCAGATAGGCATTGTATTCGTTAATCATTAATTCTAAAATTCAAATATTTAAATATAAAACGAAATATAATAAAAATAAATAAATAATAATATCCAAATAATAAAATGACAGATAAGTAATACTAGTATAGGTGATAATATATAACGAAAAAGTAATTTAAAATAAGATTTCGGAAATCTCAATAGATTTTATGTGTGACTAATATATTATAGTGATGTATCACATGTATAGTTTTAAATAATTGTTGTCTCTATAATAGTGTATGTTAGAAATGAAAAATATTTTAAAATTTTATGAACCTTGTACAAAGTTCAACAATAAATACTATTCTATTCATAATGTTATTTCTATTGATCTCTGAATTACACACTAGTAAATAAATTTGTTGACGGTAATGCACACATCCTGTGTCGTGGGATTCATTCTCATGCATTATCTATCTTAAATATATATAACTCAAAGGTGACTGACTGACTGACATAGTGATCTATCAACGCACAGCCCAAACCACTGGACGGATCGGGCTGAAATTTGGCATGCAGGTACATGTTATGACATAGGCATCCGCTAAGAAAGAAGAATACAGATAGAAGATAGATGTTTCACGTTGCCGCTAGTCTATATAAATATATATAACTCAAAGGTGACTGACTGCCTGACTGACATAGTGATCTATTAACGCACAGCCCAAACCACTGGACGGATCGGACTGAAATTTGGCATGCAGGTACATGTTATGACGTAGGCATCCGCTAAGAAAGAAGAATACAGATAGAAGATAGATGTTTCACGTTGCCGCTAGTCTATATAAATATATATAACTCAAAGGTGACTGACTGCCTGACTGACATAGTGATCTATTAACGCACAGCCCAAACCACTGGACGGATCGGACTGAAATTTGGCATGCAGGTACATGTTATGACGTAGGCATCCGCTAAGAAAGAAGAATACAGATAGAAGATAGATGTTTCACGTTGCCGCTAGTCTATATAAATATATATAACTCAAAGGTGACTGACTGCCTGACTGACATAGTGATCTATTAACGCACAGCCCAAACCACTGGACGGATCGGACTGAAATTTGGCATGCAGGTACATGTTATGACGTAGGCATCCGCTAAGAAAGAAGAATACAGATAGAAGATAGATGTTTCACGTTGCCGCTAGTCTATATAAATATATATAACTCAAAGGTGACTGACTGCCTGACTGACATAGTGATCTATTAACGCACAGCCCAAACCACTGGACGGATCGGACTGAAATTTGGCATGCAGGTACATGTTATGACGTAGGCATCCGCTAAGAAAGAAGAATACAGATAGAAGATAGATGTTTCACGTTGCCGCTAGTCTATATAAATATATATAACTCAAAGGTGACTGACTGCCTGACTGACATAGTGATCTATTAACGCACAGCCCAAACCACTGGACGGATCGGACTGAAATTTGGCATGCAGGTACATGTTATGACGTAGGCATCCGCTAAGAAAGAAGAATACAGATAGAAGATAGATGTTTCACGTTGCCGCTAGTCTATATAAATATATATAACTCAAAGGTGACTGACTGCCTGACTGACATAGTGATCTATTAACGCACAGCCCAAACCACTGGACGGATCGGACTGAAATTTGGCATGCAGGTACATGTTATGACGTAGGCATCCGCTAAGAAAGAAGAATACAGATAGAAGATAGATGTTTCACGTTGCCGCTAGTCTATATAAATATATATAACTCAAAGGTGACTGACTGCCTGACTGACATAGTGATCTATTAACGCACAGCCCAAACCACTGGACGGATCGGACTGAAATTTGGCATGCAGGTAGATGTTATGACGTAGGCATCCGCTAAGAAAGGATTTTGATTAATTCTACCCCCAAGGGGATAAAATAGGGGATGAAAGTTTGTTGTACTTCTTAACGCGAGCGAAGCCGCGGGCAAAAGCTAGTTGTACATAAAATTGTAACAATTGTTACTATGCATTGCATTGAATGAATATTAATAACATCTTCTTATACATTAGTTGTACTATAATATAACAGTGCTACTGTTAAATTATAAATACAACTTCTATATAAAAATATAGGTCTAATAAACTATTAAATAAACTATTCTACTTAGATGTCACCATAACGATCGATACGTCTGCTTTCAGACAGATAGTAATCAACGCAACATGAATAAGAATAAGGATATTTTTATAGTTGGCGTCAGAAGTTAATACACCCCCGAATAAGAGGCCTTGTGATTATAATAATGAAGGCATTGAAATGAATGAATATGTAATGAATAGAATGGAATCACCGGCTTATTTTAGGAGAAAATAACTCGTGGCGTGTAGATTATCAACTTTTTTGTGACAAATTTATATTTGAAATCCTTTTTTACCGACTTCCCAAAAAAGGAGGAGGTACTGAAGTCGATTGTATTTTTTTTTTTTGCCGATTTCGAAAATTTTTTTTTAGTTTGAAAGATGTTGCTTTCTAATTGGTCCCATTTAAATTTGATCAAGATCTTGAAATATCGTCAATAATGTCTATTTTGTGACGAATAATGCGTACTTTGGCGATGATCTGGTTTACCCGACTTCAAAAGTTACCTCACAACTTCTTTCGTTGTGAGCCGATTTTGATAATTATTTTTTTATTTGAAAGCTGGGGGATCAAGGTTCCGATGATAAATCGGTGAAGTCGGTTTTTTTAAGCTTTGCTTGCGTTTAATTATTTTTATTTGTATTAACACAAACTTAATATCTATTCAAATACTTGCTTAGGACAAATGTATTCCTTTAACAGCTACGGATGAAAGTGTGCGAGTGAGCTAAAAATAATGCACATTTTAAATTTATAATATCGATAGGCTATTTACATTTTGATGCAACAAGCCTTGTATACATTTTATTGAAAATTACACTGTATGCTTAATTACGACCAAGAATTGTTTATATTATTTTGTTGAAATTGTACAGCAAATTATGGCAAAGAGATGTTTACATTTTGTAGAGTTTTTGTTGTGAACTTCTTAATGAAATCCAATACTGTGACATTATTTTGAAAATGATGAAATGTAGATAGATAGATAACTCTTTATTACACCAGAAACAAAGGAAAATTCATTAAAGACCTTAAAACTAACTAAGTACACCTGACGGTCTTATCGCTTTAAGCGATCTCTTCCAGACTACCTTTGAATGGGCAGTAGATAGCAAAATCATTTATATACCACATAGTTATATAGATACATACTCGTATTAGTGCAGCTGATTCTACAATATAAGAAATGAGAAGATATTATTATGTTATTATTGAGTACTAATATGTTTTTTCTCTTGTTTCAGTGATAACAAACCCAAAAGCACCGCCAGGCAGCAAAGATGGCGCAAAAAGCTTCAATTTTGATTTCTCATACTGGTCACATAACGTAAGTTCATCACAATTTACTTATCTCATTCCTAGAATTGTAATCTCCTTATTAATAAAAACAAAAAACATTCGACTTCTTTAGTTAAAAAAAAGTTTTTTTTTTGTCTTGACGCCGTAACATTTAACTTTAGTCAAAATATGACAAAACTTATTTTTAACTATTCAAAGTTTAAAGAACGTTATTTGTTTATCAGCCTACATAGGTCAGGTGTAAAAAATCTATTAAAGCCACATAAAAATATTTATGTACCTAAATGGATCTACCGTTACGGTTCCATTTTTTTTAATTCAGGAAAGACACACTTTTACCTCCGTCTTACCTGATGGTAAGCGACGATGTGGTCGACGATGGAGCAAGCTTGCCTTGAAGATACCTTTTATATTCCATGGAACTACTAGGAGAAAATACATTCCAGTAGCACCATCATGGAACTAGCGCTACGATTCCATGGAACTACTAGGAGATATAATTCCTAGAGTCCTAACAAGGAACTCGCGTTACAGTTTAATGGATATACTGGAAGAAAAAAATGGAAAGGGCAGGATGCATCTTTGTTTATTGGATTTGTGTTGATGGAGTTGGTGCTACGATGTTGGTTTTAGACAGATATAAATGACGTTTATGAAAAAAAAAATTGCTACAATAAAAATCATACATACAAACATACCAATTATAAATGCATGACGCTCATTGCCCATTGTGAGGCCCATTACATCTTGATAACAGATCAAAACCCACTTTTAAAAGGTCTCCAGCTTGTGTTGAAGGCAAATAAAGGGCGGAGCAAAAAAACAATTACTACATACTTGAGTACTTAACATTGATATTGTGCAATTTATAATAGTAAGTTTCGCAAAACGGCTCGAACTCTGCACAATGCTGGTTTGGTCATTTTGGTTTCTAATTTCGTATTTTTTATGGTCCTGGGTACGATTCCCGGTAGAAGCCGAATTTTCCTTTTCAAGGTGCATTTATGCTTATAGTTCTGGGTTAAATTGTGTGAGTGTGTTGTACATTTTTCACACACGATACAAAGTATAGAATTTGTTTGGGGCTATGTCCTATGCTGTCTGTTTCTATCTATACTACTACTATAGGCGAACGTTAACGTAACTTAGTTGGTCGATCTGTGTCCATTTCAATCAATGTTTCGTGTTATATTAACGCCTTTGTTCCTCGTATTAGATTCTCCGGATCAATAGTTAGATGGGTCTCGAATTCTCGATAATGGCGTATACGTATACAAGTAATATGTACATATGTGTACTTATCTTTTCGAGTTGTGCACGGCGCAACGTCAACAGCGCGTTCGGGGAAAAAAATCGTAATAAATATAAAACTCTACTATTCTTATGTAAAAATGTGTTTAAACTCTTCATATATATGTGTTAGATGTGTGTGTGTGTTATCTAAAGTGAACTTTATATATTAACAAAAGTATTGACAATGATAAATAAAAACATTCACGCAGAAAATAATGCAGCAAACTGACAACAAAAAACTCTGTTATTTAAAGTGAATAAACAAAACGAAATAAACGTGTGGACAAAAGTACTGAAAATCAGTAAAAACTTTGATAACTTCTTCTTATAACCGTTGAAGTGTTTGTTTACCAAATTCAAATTTTAACGCTCACCGACCTTTGTGACGTTTGATAAAATATTAGCGAGAGAACTGTTCATTAATTTCGCGCTGCACCCTAAGCGTTCGATGGCCCAGCGGTACAGGCGATAGAATATTTATTATCATAACTCGAGGTTGGGCATGACTTCGAATCCTGCGAAGGGAAATTATTTTTGTGATATAAATTTGAACAAAAACTTTCTCGCTCTGAAGAGGGCGCCTCTAGCATAAACTAAACGGTCGAAATATTTGGCGCCAAAATTTGTGCATAACGAAGCGATCAAGTTACCAGGAATTCAAAACCAGTGGTCAACGACCGGGTCACAAAAACAAAAATAACCTGCCGTCATACCTCGGTCTACGCTCCACAAACATGTCTACCATAGATTGCTGCGGTTGCCCTAATAAAATATCAAACCGAGAATACCTGAAATGTGCCGACTGCGGAAATATATATGACTTAATATGTGGAAACGTTTCCTCAGCTCGATTTAGATTAATGACACAGAAGCATAAAACGTCGTGGAGGTGCACACCATGCATCATAAAAAAACCCAAAAGAGATCACGAAAATACTCCGGTTGGAATTCACTACCCAAGCCCAGGAGAAAATGACAATATTACTATAAGAAAGCGTGGGGGAAAAACACAGAGAGAAAATATATCATCAAGTCACTCCACAGATGATACCAGCTGTTTTAATGATACATTATTTTGTAAAAATTGTTCACAAACCATAGTTGAACAATTTGATGACTCCAAAACAGCAGCCTTAGAACGCCAACTTAATGAAATGACAGAACAACTTATAAAGGCAAATTCAGAAATAAACAAGCTACTGATAGAGAACATGGAGCTTAAACAAAATATTTCACCAACAAAAATATACCCCAGTAACAGCATCGATAAACCAAAATGTATGTTAAATAAAGAAGTGGGTGAAAAAAGCAGTATGTGTTTAAAAAATAAACAGAAAGACGAGTTTGCTAAAACAAGTACCAAAATAAATAAGAAAACATCGACGCCTATATCAAAACAGTCACAAGACAGAAACGCCACTGTTAAAGAGATAAAGGAAGTAAGCCGAAAATCATCCAACCCTATATTCAATATATCTACAAAAAATACATCAATACGAAATACACAAATCAGAAAAGAAGAGACACACAAAATCAAGGCACAACAAAATACTGCCCAAAAAATAGGAAATACAAATTTTACTCGGAAGCAAGACATTTCAAAAACTAAACAAGCAAGCCGATCCCCTCAAGCCCCTATAGAAACAAAAAACAAAACCAGCACAAATCTCAATATGGGAGACGATAGACCAAAAATTATAATTATTGGAGATCAAAATTGCAAAGATTTATCGACACTACTAATAAAATTAAGATCTAAACACAGAAATGCAAATGACTACAGAATCATCAACTACACTTTTCCAGATGCACCAGCAGAATACATTTTCAAATCTGTGAAATCAGTGAGTGAAAGTCTGAATGATCAAGATTGGATAATTATATCTTTAGGGTCAAATGATACAAACCCAACTAAATTATTGATTGAAATGTCTGCCATACTTAAAAAAATTGCTGGATCAAACGTAATTGTAACAAATGTTATTCATAATCCATATCTTAACGAGGATAAACTTAACCTTAATTTAAAAACTATAGCAAATAACGTCAAAAATTGTACATATCTGCATGTACCAACCATAAAAAACGCAAACACAACACAAACCGGTACACGTTTATACAAACCCATAAATAACATCATCAATACTTATGATTATGAAAAGTATTTCCTGGGTAAAAATATAACACGTTCAAAAAGCCTAAACAAAAATTTCCGCCATTTGATTATTCCCGAAATAGTATTTGGAAACCAAAAACCACAAAACACTCAGCAAAAACCTGGTACAATTCCATACTATTTCAAAAAAATGAAAACAACCTCTAAAGTTCACGAAGAAATTGTCAACACCGTTAATCATGACAACACATCAAATGTACTAGATAATATACCAAAGCGAGGAGAAATACCGTTTTACTTCAAAAAAGTAACAAAACCAAACGAAATACCTAATAAACAGCAGTTTTTTCGAGCCAAATAGAAATGACAACTTGAAAATAATGCATTTAAACATACAGGGCATCAAAACAAAAGTTGATCAACTAGAAATAATAAATAGTGAAAAAAAATTTGATGTGTGTTGCTTTAGCGAAACTTTTTTGACTGCTCAGGAAATTAATGTTTTACAAATTGATGGGTTTAGAAATGCCACGTCATTCTGCAGAAAACATAAAACTCGTGGTGGTGTTGCTATTTATGTAAAAAATGCACTAAACTTCAAGAAAATAGACTGGGTAACAGATATGTCAATTGAACGACATTTTGAATGTTGTGCTATAATCATACCTGAGCTAAATTTTTTCATAGTTTGTCTATACAGAACTCCAGACAGCAGTTTTAATTTGTTTATTCAAATGTTAGAAATACTATTAAATAAATTAGCGGTAAGATCCAGAAACAATAAAAAGAAAGTATTTATTTTGGGTGACTTCAACATTAATATACTAGATAAAAATAACAAAACTGAAATTTTCACAAATACATTGACTACATTTAATTTGATAGCAACAATCTCAGAACCCACTAGAATTACAAACCATTCTCAAACATGTATAGATAACATATTAACCAACATTAGACGTTACAAAACGAAAATACTAAACTTAGGACTTTCCGATCATACTGCGCAATTAATTGACATATCAACCAGCCTTAGTTTTAAAGAAAAATTTTGGTATGTCGCTAAGCGGCACGTCGATGAACATATTGACATTTTTGTACATTACATTGCACAAATAAATTTCTGTGACGTCTTCACGCAAGATGAACCAAATAGAGCTTATGGTAAATTCATAGAATTATTTTCTTTAATCTTTGATTTATGTATACCTATACAAAAAATAAAAATCACTCATCTCAAAAAGCCAAATTGGAAAACTCAGGGAATCATTAAAGCTAGTAAGAACAAAAGAAAAATGTACCTGAAGACAAAATTGAATAGGTGTGCAGAAAATGTTTACAAATATAAAAAATATTCTAATATGTTGAAAAAAATTATCAAGCATTCTATAAAAAATACAAACATACAATATATAAACAAGAGTATAAATAAGACAAAAGCAACATGGGGGATCATCAAACGATACACATCTTGCACTAACAATATAAATACGACGATACAAAAACTCAAAATAAAAGAAAAAGATATTTTCAGCCCCCAAATTATTTCTGAAAAATTTAATAATCATTTTATTTATCACAATAAATTTTCGAACATAAATTACACAACCACACCTGTACAAAATTTAGCACAACCAAACTGCAATTCAATTTTTTTAACTCCCACTGACAACTCAGAAATAATAAATATAGTAAGAAGCTTAAAAAATAAAAAATCATCAGGTTATGATGGTATATCAGTGCAAATAATTAAATCTAGTATAGATTACATAGTTAAACCACTTGTATATATAATTAACCTAATGTTGTCAACGGGTATTTTCCCAGATAATTTAAAAAAGGCTATCATAAAGCCTTTGCATAAAAAAGGACCGGTAGATGATTTAAATAATTATAGACCCATTGCACTTCTTCCTAGCTTCGCAAAAATTTTTGAAAAAATAATACACAGAAGATTAATATCATTTTTAAATATAAATAATATCCTAAGCAATAATCAGTTTGGTTTTCAACAGGGTAAAAACACTTCCGTCGCTATCTTTAAAATGCTTAGACAAGTTTGGGAACAAATTAATTTGAAAAAGGAGGGAGTAGCCCTATTTCTAGATTTGTCTAAAGCTTTTGACAGTGTGGACCATCGTTTATTATTAGCAAAGCTAGAACACGTTGGTATAAGAGGACAAGCTATACAATTAATAGAATCATATTTAAAAAATAGATATCAATCAACTATGATCGAAACATACAATAAGAACACAAAAACAATAGAAAAAGTTTACTCAAATTGGAATAATCTCATTATGGGCATACCCCAAGGGAGTGTCCTTGGGCCGTTATTATTTTTAGTATATGTAAATGAATTACCCCTTGTAACTAAACACTTATGTGTAATGTTTGCCGATGATGCAACTATTTATATACGCAAAGACAACCAAAATATAAATGATTTTGTTATAGAAATAAATAAAACCATAAAAAATATAGTAGATTGGTTAGAAAAACATAATCTCAAAATTAACACCAGTAAAACAAAATGGATACAGTTTCGTAACTATAGACAAACGTCATTAGATCTAAATATAGTAAATAGAGGCGTTAAAATTGATAGTGTAAATTGTACTAAATTCCTAGGGGTGACAATAGATTCTAAACTAAATTGGAAGGCACACATCTGTAAAATTAATTCAAAATTGTCTCAGTATATTTATGCCATATCTGTTTTAAAAAATGTGTCATCTAAACAAATAGCTATAAATGCATATTACGGTTATGTTTATCCTCTTCTTAGTTATGGAATAATATTTTGGGGAAATTCAGCAGAGATCCAATCTACTTTTATTTTACAAAAAAAATGTATACGTTGTATTTTTAATTTAGATAGCACTGAAACTGTTCGCAATCATTTCAAAGACTATAAGTTCCTGACCCTAACATCCATATACATTCATCAAATGTGTATATTTGTCAAAGAGAACAATAGTTTTTTTTTTGAGATTAAATCTCAGCGTTCACATATACTCCGCTCAAAGTACAAACAAAATATTTACATGCCTCAAGCAAACAATACTTTATACCATAGAAGCTCCTATTTTACTGCGATCAAGATATATAATCATTTGCCATTAGAACTTAAAACTTTGAGTGTTCAAGTATTTAACAAAAAACTTAAATCTTGGTTAATAAGCAAGTGCATTTACACCTTAAACGAGTACTTTGCATCATAATAACTATATAGGTATATAAACTTACGCTGATTGTTACGCACATGTTATATTTTAAAAGCAATTAGTAGTAAAATGGATGTCTGATGATGATTGGGATTGTCATAATATTTTATCGTGGCGTACTAACTTTGTTGTCGTACACGCCTTATTGTACACCCGAAATGGGTAAACTGTTGTTCCTTTATACTTTTATTTTCCATCTTATGTACACAGTTAATGCAATAAAATAATATTCTATTCTAAAAAAAAAAAAAAAAAAAAAAAAAAAAAAAAAAAAAAAAAAAAATCTCGATGGGTGTATATTTTGTGCGGTAATAAGATTTCCGCCACATCGTATGCTTGTTTTGGACGGCCGCCATATTGGATTTTACCGCAAACCGATTATAGGATTAGCTGGGCTCTACGGCTCTATGGTTTCTGTAGGATGTTTGCAATTTGGGAAATGGTAAAGGTTACGGAAACAACGTGTAAAGGAAAATGTCTGTTATTGTTAACAGAATAAGAATCAATTTATGAAATACAAATATTTCTTTACAATATAGCATTGTATTGGTTCCTACAGTACAGATTCTCATTGCGAGCATGTTAGTTACCGACACCGCTTTTGCTGTAGCATAATACAATATTATTTTAGCAAATCTGAAATATTGTTGGATTTGGTCATATGAAAAAAAAAAACATTATACGGGTACCTTCATCATACTTCAAAAATATATTTTTGTATTGGACACGTGTGTGTCCATATCCGCATGTCCAGTTTGTACTAAGCCAAATCGGTTTTTATCTAACCATCTTTTGCAATTTATGATATAAAATATAAATTCGAAAATTATGCACAGCTGAATTTTTATTTTTTTTTATTTGTGACAGGCTAGTGTTTGGCCACTATCTCACCTGATGGTAAGTGACGATGTGATCGAAGCTGGTAAACACACTAGACCTGGAATACGCAGGCTCTCAAGGATAACTGCCGGAACACCGTATTCAAATGACTGCGATATTAAAGTGCGTTTAGTATATTTTAAGACATTAATAATCATTTTTGAATATTTTAATATTATCCAGTTTTAAATGCAATCAGTATTATACATACTATTGAGTAGAACCTAAATTCTTGATCCAAACAAGTAGTTATTTATGAGTCCTGCGCCATGTTTGGGAATTGATCCATATTTAATGCAGATTTTGAATGATTTTCCCATTTCCCACTGCCCCAGGGATCGTGAAATTCTCAACATACCTACCCTTATTTGCCACTCCGTTTATTTCGGTGTAATTAATTCTGAAAGCTCGTTTGGTCTGCGGTCTCATTCCGAACGCAATCCCGTAGCACATTGATGTGTGTAAAAATAATCAGGGGTGCAGGTGTTTCGCTGAACCTCATCAGAGCTTAGCCGTTTTCGCATTTATAATTCAAATATTGCGTGCCCACTGTATTCAGTATCGTTGTTTTTCTGCTGGTGCTGACATTTGTTTCAACGACATTATTCTCTGCTGTTCAGAATTGATATGTTTATTTATTTCAGTAGGAAGGTTTATGTATAAATACGTAGGATTATTAGGGTATAGTTTCTCAAAAATGAGTCCATGAACTCAGATTTTTTAGGGAATAGATATTTTCTTTCGTTTCTGCCCGATGGATCTAGATTCTAAAAAGTTGTCAACCATCAATTAATAAAATTAAATGTAACTTATTGCGATACGCTTTTGTCTTTTGCCTTCACTGTTGTAATGTAAGGCATTGCATGTGTGTGTGAGTAGATAAATAGGTTTTTCACTTACTCTTGACCTACATAGCTATTATAATATGTGACATGCATTAATTTTTTATATATTTTCTTTGTCTAAAACTATTAGTATTTGGTATTTCTAAAAACGTATATACCAAGCAAGCTATGTGTATATCAACAGCGTTGCCCTGAATATGCCCGCAATTGGCAATTTCAACTGTTCTATCTGCAATGTCCGCGGTTTCATACCGAGCTGATTGCAATTTGATGTGCCGATAAAGCATATTGGCTCTGCGCCTCTGGTCTATCTAATATATAAAATTCTCGTGTCACAGTTTTCGTTGCCATACTCCTCCGAAACGGCTTGACCGATTTTGATGAAATTTTTTGTGCTTATCCGGTATCTATGAGAATCGGCCAACATCTATTTTTCATCATCATCATCATCATCACTTTTCATCATTATCAACGCGGGTGAAACCGCGGGGCGCAGCTAGTTATGACATAGATTTGACGTTAATATTGAACCCTATTATGTGGAGTATGCACATGCATAGGATTTCTATTGAGATATTCCCGCGAGGTACAATAAAAGAACAAAAAGAGAATATCCATGCTATTTAGTATGTAGATAATCTAGACTACTAGGACTTTTTGTTGAAGACAACCGTAAATCTCCCAGTGACGAACATTGTAAAGTGTTCGAAACGTCAGTATGAAAGTAATGTAAAATATATGTGATAAAAACTATTAAAAGTTGTCTAACTGAATTAATAACACTCGCGATAACTTAAGACATCATTAGTCTAGATTCGTTTTTAATTAGATTATTTGTGGCTTTTCACCGTACCGAGCTGAACCGATTGCAGAAACGCAAAAGAAGCGCTGATTTCGGTTTGAGTTACAAGAGTAATTACCGGGCATAATAATATGAGTCATATGAGTATCTGGATGCAACGCATTGCAGTGCCACGCTAGACTTTGGGCTTTAAAATTCTGAGTACTATTGCAAATTTTATAGGCAGGCGTAACGCTTACCATCGGAAGATTTTTCCTCTCTTTTATAAAAATATCAAAAACTCGACTATCGTGACAATTATAGGCTTGTTTAAAGCACATATAAACATTGTAGCGAAAAAGATAAATTCGTTTATATAACTATAATAATTTGTAAACAATGCAAATACATTTTCTAATAAAATAGACTAGATTTGTCTCTGACCGAAAATTAAATTTTAATCAATTTGCAGATTTGCAGAATTAGCAATTTAAACTAGTGAAATTTGTACGTGGCTCGTGCCGTTCGTAATTTATTCTAAACTATTCAAATTTTATTCAGTCGTCGGTGTCTTTTCGGTGGACAGTAGATGGTTGGTTTTTTAATTTAGCAGGATTATACAGAGCATATTTTATGTTGGGGATAAGTAGTTCCATTGGAAGTGGTAGATGTGGGTCTCTTTTGCAGAGTCCGCCTGGGGCAGTACCACACTATTGACATTCAACCGCTAGCAGTAGGATGCAAATATTACATAACATTACTGTGTATTTTGGATTGAAGGGCAATGTTGCCAGTGAAATTACAGGACATAACGAGAATTAACATCTAAGCACAGTCCTTTGCCGTCTAGGGATTGGTGGCCTTGAATAATGGGCAAGCTCACCGACTTGCTCATATCGTGAAATTACATAAAAAAGGGGGAATGTTGGTGAATTTTGCCGAGGAGCTCAGTAACTGCAAGGCTAGTATAACTTATAGGCGTTAGATTAACTCACCTGTTACAATTCTAAACGCCCTCAGAATCCTACAACGGCTTCTATCCAACTTCTATCTGATTGACTGGAGAATGCGATTTCGTCTACCTCTCTCTTTACCCACATTTATCATGTTTACCCATATAAATACCAATGTTTTGTTTCAGCCGAGTGATCCAGAATTCTCGTCACAAATCATGGTATACAAAGACATCGGCGAGGAAATGCTTCAACATGCTTTCGACGGTAATATACTAATAACATAATTATGGTCATTAATTAGATAACATTCAAACGTTAAATTAAGACATAAATGCCGTTTTTAAAGATGCACATTGCACTACGTTCATACTTGTGCTGCAATTGATTCTGCACTAAATGGTTCTTATAAGAAATTTTAAGAGAGTAAAGAAATACCACACTTTCGAATTTGCTTTCACGCTACCGTAGAATTTAAGCCAACTATTTGCAATTACATAGATAAAAACTTCGATATCGATCCAGCTACTACCACCCATATTGCTATGCCCTTACTGGGTACATAAGTTGAGACAATACAAAATATTAGTTTCTATGGATTAACATATTATATGATACAATAAACGATTGAATATGAATATGAATGCGTGTCAAAAGCAGTGGACAAGTTTTCGTTCTCTCGCTGCGGGTCCTGAGTTCCTCGAGTTCCATTCCCAGCAGGAGCACAATTTTCCCAAGGGACTTGTGCTTCTGCAGGTTCTGGATGTGATTGTGTGCGTGATTTAAATGCTACCAACATCCACAGTACAAGATTTTGAACTTAGTACGGGCCTGTGGTTGTGTTTAAAAGCGTAAAAAAGGGATAATCCCGAACGAGGGACAATGAAAACGGATAACACTCATACCAAATTTTACTAACAGCATCGGTACAGTAATAAGTGAAGAATCTATTATTCACTCTCTATTTTCTCACTCTTTCTCTAGAACAGTTCATTTTCATGATCTGCCGATGCCCTACTTCATGGGAACTGAGTAGAAATAACAATGGTATCAACATTTGACTCCTTATAAATCTGTCTTATCTCTGGTAATCTTTTTTTGTCCAGGCTACAACATATGCATATTCGCTTACGGGCAGACCGGTGCGGGCAAATCGTACACTATGATGGGCCGTGATGGGAACGGCCAAGAGGGGATCATACCGCAGATCTGCAAGGATCTTTTCAGGAGAGTAAATCAGACCACGGCTGCTGATTTGAAATATTCAGTAAGTATCCTGGTCATCTGAATTTCAACTGATTATATATGCTTGAGTTTCTGGGCATACCTCGTATTTATGAGACTAAAGGGTAGTATTCAGCGGGTATCGGGTTCGTTTCCCCGATGGGAACAAAAGTTTTCTCCTTAAGGGACATTTGTGTTTCTGGATGTGATTGTGTGTGTGATAAGATTTTTTTAAATTTAATATAGGTAAGCTTTTAACAACCATCTCACCTGATGGTAATCGACGATGTGGTCGACGATGGAGCAAGCTTGCCTAGAAGATACCTATTTATCTCGTGACTTGAATGTTTCCCACGACACACGTCATCAAGCTTAGTGTGAGCGATAACGTAAAAGCGTTTTGACAAAAAAAACAGGGTGTGTCGCAAAGACACACGATAGAACTGAAACTTTTGTATTATAGGGAAACATTTGAATCCCCACCAATTTTCGTTCACATAAAAAGGTAGGGGATCAGAATTTCAAAGCCGTCAAATAAAAAGTTTCAATTAAAAAAAAAAAAATCTAAAAGCTGATGATTTACAAATAAAATTGAAATCGTTTTAAAAATAAGTATTACCGATATCAGCATAGCGAGACATTAAAAGAAAACGATAATATCTTCTCAATATTGAATCATTATTAACAGGTGGAAGTTTCATACATGGAGATATACTGCGAGCGAGTTCGCGATCTCCTCAACCCGAAAAACAAAGGGAACCTACGGGTTCGTGAGCACCCAGCGCTCGGGCCTTACGTGGAGGACCTCAGCAAACTGGCTGTCTCGACTTACCAGGACATATACGACCTCATCGACGAGGGAAACAAGGCTAGGTAAGACATAGTGTCTATATTAAAACAAGAAAAACGTAGTTTTCGGTATCTAACGACCAGGCCATACTTGGAGGACCTCAGCAAATTGGCTCTCTCGACTTACCAGGACATATACGGCCTCATCGATGAGGAAACATGGGTAGGTAAGACAGTAACTATAGTAAAACAAGAAACACTTATTTTTCTGGTCCAGCGCCCGGGTCATATTTAAGGACGTCATTAAACTCTTTATCTCGTCGTCTCGTAATCTTCATTTTACTAGAACAATATGAGAGACACAAAGCTATAATTAAAACATTCTAATTCTAGGAAAACAAAGGAAACAAGGCAAGATAAAACACTAGCTTTAGAAAAACAAACAAAGTTAACTTAAGAGTCAACATCCTAAATCGGCATATGCAAAAACTCGGCAAACTTGCTGTCTTGACTTACTAAAGACTTTCTCAATAAGGCAAACAAGGCTAGGCAAGGCAAGTGTAGAAAAAGAAAAGACACGAGATGGATATTATGCGGATGTTACCGCAGCGCCACCAGCCCCATTCAATATTTCAGGAAGATGTGTGGGGGCTTCAGCAGCCCTCGATCACCATTTTTTCCGAACCAGGGTAAAAACTTGACAGCGGCATCAATTTCAGTAAAAAGACATCAAGTGCTGTCACGGCAAATCTCAAATCGACATCTCGGTCCACAAGCTCGGTCACAAGTGCTTTTTTCTTCCAAGTCGATGTTGAGCCAGGGTTCCGTATGCTAGGCGCTTTGTGGAGCAAGTTTTTATTTTTAATTACGTCATATTATGATTTTGGCGCCCTCTAAATCTGCCACCAGGGGCGGGTGCCCCAGTCATCTTTCATGGAATTAATGTGATTCCGTCAGGTTTGTTTTGTCAATTGCGTAGGGATGATACAAGATCATCCCTACGCAATTAACCTTTGGTTCGGGATTGACTGGAACGTTGGAAATTCTTGTGTTGCAGGACGGTCGCAGCGACCAACATGAACGAAACATCGTCCCGTTCTCACGCTGTATTCACGATATTCTTCACGCAGCAGCGGCACGATGCCACTACTAACTTGGATTCCGAGAAGGTATTTATAAGACTTATGTTACCTTAAATGAAACGCAGTTGTAACTATTACTAGGTTTTATTTGATAACTATTTTATATCTTAGTCATACTAGGTTCCTGGTTGTATCCCTGAACTGCTGCAAGTTCCAAAAACCTGCGTGTCTGACTCACGCACCAAGGATTCCATATAAACTTGTATGTTGATAGTTTTTTTACGGGAATTGAGTCAAAAAATTTCCCTCTCACTCAGGGAGAACAGGCCTTTTAGCAATCTCTAGCAAACGACTGAGCTTGACAGAACACTAATAGTTTTTTCACCTGACTACGACGAAGTTAAAAGGAGGGCTATTGATGATATGATTTTGACCTATATGTATGTATGTGTGTATGTTCATCTGTTCTCGCATAACATCTAAACGACTTATCATAATTTGACAAATTACTCGCGGTTAATTTGAAAAAACGAGTCGCGGTTTTGCTTGTATGGACCTGATAGTTTTGGTTTGAATTATAGGAAGCCATTTGGTACTAGTATAATTACTAGACAAAGGAAGTCATCGTCTTGTTTACCATTTCATCTTTCAGGTGTCCAAAATTTCTCTAGTAGACTTAGCTGGTTCCGAAAGAGCTGATTCCACCGGCGCTAAAGGCACCCGTCTCAAGGAAGGTGCTAACATCAACAAGTCACTTACGACCCTGGGCAAGGTTATCTCGGCCTTGGCTGAAATCGTAAGTAATGTGTGCTAAATATATGTGTATGATGATTGATGTATCTAGTATCTGCTTAATCCATGATGCAATCAAGAGTCTCTTGTTATAACGATATACCTGAGTTTCTCATGAACAGAGTAAATTTGTATGCTCATAACAAACGTATTTGGGGGCGCGTTCGACTTCTATGCATCCTAGTATCGGGTAAAATTCCCGATGGGAACACATGTTTTCTTCTACCCAAGCGAAAATTGTGTTCTGGATGTGAATGTGTTCGGCACCTACATACAGACTAGCCCTAGTGCGGGGACCAATAGAAACTAAGGAGCCATTGTAATATGATTCTTTGCAAATAAACAATTTTTGTATATTGTATTTTTTTTTGTACCTACGGCACTAGTCATCGAACTTAGTGTGGGGCTGTGTGAAAGCGTTTATGTTTATAATCTCAGAGCATAAGAAAAAAGGGAAATGTGTTACGGAGAAATGGCACACTGTCAATCAGTAGGTGCTATTTTTAAAAAGATTTGCAATTTGTTTTTATTCTGTCGTCCCTTCTCTCTTTATACATATATTTCTACAAAATTTACATTGTTTTAGAACCAGTTTGAAAGGAACACTTAGGAAAATCGAGATATTGAGCTTGATTGCATTTTGGTTAAAGTGTTGATTGTGTTCGTTACATAGAAACCTGAATATATAAATGATATTAATTCTTTGAGGTGTGGCGCAAAAACATTAAAATGTTCAATGTTTTATACCTTATTGATTGTTTTATTAATTACATAATATTAATAACATAAATTCAAACAGAAAAACTATAATCAAAATGCGCCTGCACTTTGGATGCGTTCCACTAAAGTTCCACAATGACTGCAGTCTGTTAGTAAGATCTATATGACTGCGATCGTTGCTGCATTTTAGCAGAACGTGCATTTTTCAATTGTTATTCCTCCTTCATATAGCTCGTTTTGTAAAATAGTTTATTAAAGAATGGCTTGAAACTGTTGCTCATATGATTTCGACGTTATGTAAATAGGTGACTTATTCACGGTATTTTTATTTTTGCACATCTTCTTACTTGGATGCGTTTAGTCGGTAAGTGTATAGCTAATAACTGTACTCATCATACATAATTCATGTGTTTTGCATATATCATAAATGTTTCATTTGATATGTGTATTTAAAAACATCATAATAATATTATGTTTCAATGTTATATCCGGCTTAAAACACGAAAATTTCGACTTAGTTTGTAGTCGACTACTTTCGGACAAATTAGTTGACAGTCACGCGCCGAGGCCCGAGCCGCACGCCTTCGCGTATCGTGCGTCTCGCTCATCCTGATGAGGAACTAATTTGTCCGAAACTAGTCGACTACAAAGTAGGTCGACATTTTCGTGTTTTAACCTTAATATAACATTGAATCATAATGAGTAATACTCACTATAGTTTTAACTTTAAAATCATAATAATATTGCGGATGTACTCATTACAAACCCACTGTTAACACCATATTATTTGTTTGTTCTGCTTATTGTACAAAAGATTACAAAAAAAATAAAAACACAATGATTGCACATAATATGAAAATTATTTTCTTACACTCCCTTTTACACTAACACACGTAAATCTTTTAAAATCATAAAAGGCTTACAGACGATTTACCCCACGATAGCGCATTGGTTATATTTGTGTGTGTAACATTGATAGTGGTCAGTATCGGCCGGAACATAATCTATGTTTTAGGCATTCAAATATGCACAAGTGTGTATAAGAAATATAGGTAAGTACCGAGGTCTTTGAATCAATTATCTTTAAAGATTAAGGATATCGTCAATATAACGAGAAAATATATTTCTATGTTTATTAAATTCTCATTTTTTAAGTATTACTATCAGATCAGACTTCAGAGTAAATAATAGGTAAATCGAGAACGATTTCCTGCCAATATGGGTAATCTCATTATATCGCATCTATTAATTACTATACTATCTTGACGGACAATTCGCACGCTAACACGCGTGTCTACATGTAAGGCACACATACAGACAACTAAAACCTTAATTTAAAAACAGCACTTCCATTTCTAAAGCTTATAATCATACTGTACCTCAGGCGTCAAAGAGCAAGAAGTCAAAGAAGGCTGACTTCATTCCTTACCGCGACTCTGTCCTGACGTGGCTTCTGCGTGAGAACCTCGGTGGTAACTCCAAGACCGCCATGATAGCAGCCATCTCACCAGCCGACATCAACTTTGATGAGACTCTCAGCACTCTCAGGTAAAGGTTGATATAACTTATTCGCTTGTAGCTGCAATGTAAGAATTATTTTAAATATTTTTCACAAGTTTTGAGTCCTTTTTTTATGCTAGATAGGCAAGAATTTGGCCGCTATCTCATCTGATGGAAAGTGACGATGCGGCCGAAGATGGCACATGCTTGCCTAGAAGGTACCTATTCACTCTAGACTTGAAGACACCCAGATTGTACCCAGTGAGACTAACCATAAAATTACTCCTAAATCTCCCTTCCCCAGATACGCCGACCGCGCTAAACAGATCGTCTGCAAGGCCGTCGTCAATGAGGACGCCAATGCCAAACTCATTCGGGAGCTCAAGGAGGAGATACTCAAACTCAGAGAACTACTCAAAGCTGAAGGGATCGAGGTGGAAGAAGGTAAGGTTATGGAAGGCTATACGCTGTGGCCTTATGTCTGTCGTTGGTAGACAAGGTGACGATGAGATAAATTTGGGGGATTTCAGAGTTAGCTAGAGGTAAACCTTAGGATTTTATCAAAGCGAAATTTCTAGAGTTTTCGAGATGATCCTGAAAAAATCAAGACGTTGTTTAGTAGCAATTTCTAGGTTAGTATGGGTGTAGTTTTATCACCTTACTTACTGACTAAACTAACCAATCAGATGTTAGTTGTCATGTGACCCAATAGAAACGTGCCGTGTTACCCTATCTAGTTTAGATCCATACTAAAAACGCCACAGTTTCCTAAACACCATTTCCTGATACTAAAATTCTACTTCTGTTTCCAAATGTCCGCACAAAGGACCGGACGGTAGAGTCCTTTATGAAAAGAAAGAACCGCCAGCCAGTAAGTAAATTAAAATAAAGAGGCTTGCGCATTTTTGCATATGTACACCCCACCTGTACGCTTGGCCTCCATATTGGATCGGTGTTGCCAGTCACAAAAAAAAACACTAATGCAAAATAATTGGCGAAACCTGGCAAACCGTCACAACGAAAAAAAAAGCAATTTATTTTGCACCCTTTTCCAAAGCTTGTGGCGTTTGTAGGCGTTTTTAAATATAGTATTTTTCACTTTGCAATATGTTCAAATAATATTTACATATGTATGGGGATGGGTTTTATCGTATTTATAAATGCGCTTTTATATATTATATTGGTGTTGGGGCGCAACAATATTCATCTATTTAATAGTCATATATATCGTAGTTATTGGATTAAGGTACCTTCTATATGACATGGAATCGGCTACGATTATTTATACCAAATCCTTGAACATTATCGAATTTGTTCATACTATGATCTAATAGATATAAGTATCAATTATTATTTCCTTTTGACTACATGTAATTATTATTAATTCATTTTTATCGTGATAATTTAACAATTTTAAAGTTCGATGATGTGCTAGGATAAACGAATGTTTTAACAAAATTGTAACCAAATTTATTTATAAAATAAATATTTATTTATAAAACTGAAATAACTCAGTAAAATATTTTATGTACTATGTTGCAACCGAATAAAAAGCTTTATAGCTTACAGTGCCTTGCATGCATACCTCTTATTTGTGTCCTTTTTGAAACAGTCTCGATGTCTACATATTTACGTATATTCAGTCCTCTTTTCTTATTTACTGTTGTGGTACCGTATGTCTGATATATTATTATAGATTTATTTATTTGTAACTACCTTCGTAGGATACTCGGACTTATAATTCGATGCACCAAATCGTGATACCATTTTTGAATATAACTGTATAACATTTTTCTGAAATACAAAAGTGACCAGATAAAAAAAGACGATATAAATGAACTGACATTTTTATGGATAATTAATTCAGTGTTTAAACTCTATAAATGTGAATCAATAAAAAAAAATATGATTGATAATATATGATATTGAAACTGCCCGCTGACGTTGTGGTTTGCGCGTTTGCCTTCTAAGCAGAGGGTATCGGGTTCGATTCCCATAGATTTTATCACAAAGGGATTTTTTTATTTCTGGTTCTGGTTATGATTGTCTGTGATGTGAATGTTTCTGGGACCTGTGACACAAGT
Source organism: Lomographa bimaculata (assembly GCA_948107665.1). Taxonomy (NCBI): domain Eukaryota; kingdom Metazoa; phylum Arthropoda; class Insecta; order Lepidoptera; family Geometridae; genus Lomographa; species Lomographa bimaculata. The sequence continues at coordinate 4,799,932 of OX403600.1, read as the reverse complement.
CTTTGATCTTAGTGTGGGTCTGTGAGTGTTTATATTTTGTTGAATTTCTCCACTGTTATGTATAATTTTGATGTAAGTTTAATATATCGAAAAAAGCCTTTATTTCTTTCTTTATTAGATAAGTATTTAGTTATCAGGAAGTTTCTGACATCTATGCATTAGGGTTATTTTTTTTGATTAATTATTTTGACGAATTTCTAGACAACAACAATATTAGTTATGGGATTTGCTTTATTTTACGAACTGGCAATTAGTGCTGTCCGTTTGGTGCATTGATTATACGTGTAACTATCGATCGTTTATAAAAAAATCAAAAATAGTATAATTAAAAAAAAAGTAAGTAAGTAAGTATACATAGGTATCCTAATTACTAATGGTCCGCTACTGGGGCTTGCCTATCGCGGGAGGACTACAATTTTCACAAACATATTGTATAGTCTCTTGATTATAAAATCAATTATACGAGTATATATAAAGAAGTGGAATGAAACGATCCCTCTGTTCAAGCGCAGCTTCATCTGTTTCAAAATTGAAATTTAAAAGGTATCACAGAATTCGTGTCACGCGCACTTTACTCCCCAACACGGGTTATAAAACCAATAACGCGAGAAAACAATATCTTTGCAGAGTAGCGAGATAAAATTCGACACGTCTATATACCACATATGATACTAATTCTAATCATTCTACTGGCACCATAATTTAATTTAGTACCCAAAAGAACATTTTCGACTATTGAAATATTAAAATATACTTTATCTCGCAATTTCCGTACGTTTCGAAAAATTTACACTAATTCACATTTAGAATCCAGCACATGAGCCCTAAAATATCTTGTCACCAATATAACTTGGTCCCCACAAATAGGAGAGGAGAACGCGTCGCCCCAACGCAAGAAGAGCGAAGCCGAGGTCTTGTCTCCCAAGCTGTCCCGAGCTGCCACTACCATCGCTGAAGAGGCAGTGGACCAACTGCAGGCTTCGGAGAAACTTATTGCTGGTACGTTGGAGCTGGCGTGTTTGAGTGCTAGGAGATCCTATTGTCCATTCGTTTTCCACTTTGTAAAGTTACAATCTGCTTAAGTTAAGGTTAAAGTTGGCTATATAGGCTAGCGTTTGACCACTGGTGTTTAGTGAAGATGTGGTCGAATATGGTAAACACGCTGGGCGTAAAATTACTGAAAATTTAATAAACGCATCCTCCATGCAATCTTCAGATTCTATATGGTATAAAAATTCCGCATGGTGATTTGTTAGAAATAGTTCAGAAGACGAACTTTTTCAAGTAGCCAGAAAACTTTAATAGCTGCTACATACTGGACGGATTCGAACGGACGGCGTGCAAGCCGTATAATGTTCTTGAAAATGGGTCAAACTTGGACTTTGAGATCTGCTTTTTGGGGTCTAGATATCTCAGAGGTCAGATCTTCAGCTAAGTTGAACCGAAGGAGCTATCCGGTAAATTCGGGTACTATGCGTTACAGGTTACGTAAGGAAGTTTTTCTGGGCTGTTGATAAAATATTCCCAATTTCTAGAACTCAATGAAACCTGGGAGGAGAAGCTCAAGCGTACCGAACAAATTCGCGTACAACGCGAGGCTGTCTTCGCCGAAATGGGTGTGGCTGTTAAAGAGGGCATTACTGTCGGCGTTTATTCGCCCAAGAAGACGCCGCATTTGGTCAACTTGAATGAAGACCCCAATTTGTCGGAATGTCTCATCTATTACATCAAAGATGGTAAGTATTCTGTCAATTGTCATCATAATTGATTTAATCAGTATTAATGGTATTGAGAATGTGTGAATGTATGTGTTCGAAAATGTTTACTTAGTTTTTGGTTGGACGATTACAAATATTTGGGAGATTCTCCCGATTTGTATAGGCAGAAAGAAGAGCACAATTTGTCCATACTACATTTTTAGTATGAAAACTAAACGTCATCTGTTTATATGCTAAGTTTAATAACCTAAAGCAAATGCTTCTAAATAGAATAACAGCTTATGTAAACAATTATAAACAACTATTCTGGTCTTCGTAAATATTAAGGACCAGCAAAAAGGCAATTAGAGTTTATCTTCATGAGTGCCTCTTTGATGCCCATATGAGTAAACGATTTTGAATTTGTGAATTGGCTTCTTTGATGTCAAAGTTTTGGTCGCCTATTTTCCGAAATCCATGTATTAATGAAGATTGATGTAAGAAATAGATTTTAAATCTATTCAAATTTGAAACATAGAACACGTTTTACTGTATTCACTACCGGAGCAACTGAGATGCAGAAAATATAAGTGTAGATTGTGACGAAAAGTGGTTTTAAAATCTTTTTTCGTGATAGGTGAAACCCGGCTCGGCACGGCGGAAGCAAATGTGCCACAGGATATTCAACTCTCGGGCTCTCACATTTTGAGCGAACATTGCATCTTCGAGAACACAGATGGCGTAATCTGCCTGATACCGCATCGCGGCGCTCTTGTCTACGTGAATGGTCGCGAGGTATTGTGGAACTTTGATCGCATTGTTTAATTATTATTTTATATTTTAATTATTATTTTTATTTATATTATATTAGTAGGAATTTAAACAGTGTGTCCGGTCATGGACTAGTGATATTTTATATATTTATATTTCAACTCTTTTGTTACAAAAAACACTGCACACTCGCACAAAAACTTTGAGATATATGATTTTTTTAGTAAGCACGTAGAGAACATTTCAAGACAAAAACAAAATGGCTGCCACATAGAGGGGAAGTGGGTAGGACCCAAGTGTGTAGTGTTTTTTGGTAACAAAAGTGTTGAAATATAAGAACCTAAAATATCGCTTATCCATGACCAGACACACTGTATATATTTTTACTCAGAGTGCATCACCTAAGGTTTAGGACTGAAAATCAGCGCAGGGGAGTATTACGTAATCCCCTTCATCGTGAATGCACCTAATCTACAACATCTACTTAGGTTAATGGCCTTGCTTAGTTGTGTACTGGGTTAAATAATTTTGTTATTGTGTACAGTTGTTGTTTCAATAAAATTATTTCTTCCTTTGTAAACAGATCAACGAGCCAGTGATCCTCAAGACGGGTTCGCGAGTGATCCTCGGCAAGAACCACGTGTTCCGTTTCACGCACCCCGGCCAGCCGCGCGAGGAACGAGAGAACAAGGATAAGGAGACCGCTGACAAGGCTGAACTGCCTGAAGGTATGTGACATTACTGGTAATCAAGAGTGAATAGGTATCTTCTAGGTAAGCATGTCATATCTTCAACCGCATCATCACTTTCCATCAGGTGAGATAGTGGTCAAATGCTTGCCTATTTAGCATAAAAAAAAGATCATGGGTCAGTAACCAATAGCACTATGTAACTGTTTTTATGGCCTAACTAGCCGTGCCCCGCGGCTTTGCCCGCTATTAAAAGTCAAAAAGTAGCCTATGCGTTAATCCTAGGCATAAACTACGTGCATTCCAAATTTCATCCAAATCCGAGAACAAACATACTTACACACTTGCATTAGTAGGATTTAGCATACAATTTGTTGAAAGAAATGCTCGAAGGTATGATGAGAGATTACTTGGTGGATTAACCTGGTTCTCAAAACATTGTAACTGTAATTTTAGCAGTTGATAGACGCCGTAGCCGAAATTTGCGTGGATGACTACTACTAACCTGGTTCAGTAGTACTTTCTTACCCGACTACGAAACAAAAAGGAGGGCTATAATTTTAGCCCCGTATTTGTTCATTCGTTCCTTCACAGAGCGTCGGAACTGATAAACCGATTGTATGACCGTATGTCGTTAAATTCGTCTCTATTCTGCGGGTGTTAGGTTTTTTTAATGGCCAAAGTGTCAAATCATAGAATATGTAATAGACTCAGGATATCGACTTATTGGCGACCCAGTTCGCGCAGTGGTCAGGTCTTCGCCCTCTGCGCCGTGGGATCTGGCTTCGATTCCCGGCAGGAGCACAAATTCCTTCCCAAGGGATATTTGTGCTTCTGGTTATGGGTGTATTTGTGTGTGTTTCCGGCACCCACCATACAAGTCTTTGAACTTAGTGTGGGGCTGTGAGTGTAAATGCGTTTTGCGTTTTTATCATTGCAAATGTCTTATTTTTTTAAGGAGCTTGCTGTTCATTCTTTCTTCGTTTTTTTATAGCGAGCGAATCCGCAGAAAACGTAGACTGGGACTTCGCACAATGCGAACTTTTGGAGAAGCAAGGCATCGACCTCAAGGCGGAGATGCAGAAAAGGCTGCTGGCTTTAGAAGAACAGTTCCGCAAGGAGAAGGAGCATGCTGACCAGCAGTTTGAGGAGCAGAGGAAGGTAAGATGTTGTGAAAAGGAGAGAAAGGATGGAGAGAATAACATTATATTATTACAACAAACATCAAACAATATTCCATATGAGCCGGATGTTAGTATACGCTTAGCAGTACATTATGAATGTGTGTGTGATGTGAACGTTTCCGGTACTAGTCATCGAATTTAATATAGGGATGTGAGTGTGAATGTGTTTACTAGATCATAAAAACATATACAGAGACCATTTAGAGTTTAAATTCAAATTAGCTTACGTAATAATTTAAATGTAAGCAAAGCTTAAAAAACCGACCCGTTTTGGCTTGATCGATTTCTAGGGATTTCTATTTATAGGGACCACCTCTCCACCTCGAAGTGTAATCTACCAAACAAAAAAATAATTTTGAGAATCAGTCCACAAATGGCGCAGTAATCGGTGAACATACATAAAAAAATACATACATTTGAACATAGTACCTCCTCCTTTTTTGGAGTCGGTAAAAACTCATAGTTTTGTTTAAGCAAAGTTTGGGTATACATTCAAAAGCAGTTTCTTAATATCAGATATAGATAAACAATGTATCCACAGAACTACGAAGCCCGCATCGACGCTCTGCAGCGTCAAGTGGAAGAGCAGAGCGTCACCATGTCCATGTACAGTTCCTACACACCTGAAGACTTCCATAATGACGAGGATATATTCGGTGAGTCAAAATTTCACTTAAGGCTTACTTTTGATCTTTTGATGATTTGATGTCTTTTGATTATGAAGCTAAAAGGAAATTTAGAAAGGAAATAATTGTAGCCTGAGGCGGTGATTGAACCCGCGGCCCTAGGATGTCATGTCCTATTGCTCTAACCGCTGAGCTACTCAAGCCCTGCTTGAAGCGCCGAAATTATCCTTTCCTTATTGTTAACGTCTTATGGGGACGTGTGACGCCATCTACCGAAAGAGTTTGGAACTACTACGACCAACGGTCTAACGATGCAGTTAGCTACACGTTGTGTGTTTAAATGTTGTTTTTTTAAACACCAACGTCCAGCTTTGTTGCTTAATTCTTCTCCATCGAAAGGTTGTCTGGAATAGATCGCTTTATTAGCGATAAGACCGCCTATTGTTACACTTATTTTATAAATAGTTATTTTCTGTTCTGTTTTTGTTAAAATTAAAGTGTTCATGAAAGAATTTATATATCTATGTATCTATTAGTATGAACACCTCGTTCCCCCTGACAGTAGAGTGTTGTTGATTTTAGTAAACCCCCTGTTCGAGACAGAGTGTTGGTCGGCGCGCGAGGTGGGGCTGGCTGCGTGGGCGTTCCGCAAGTGGAAGTACCACCAGTTCACCTCCCTGCGAGACGACCTCTGGGGGAACGCTATCTTCCTCAAGGTTAGTATCACAGGGACAAACTGTATATATATATACTGTATAACTAACTATATAATATATACTTTATAACTTGTAGGGAACTCTTTAAAAATATAGTCGTTTTTCTGAATATGAACCTATATATTTTTATCATAGGTATCTCCAGCACAATTATTCCCAGAAGTTACTAAATATATAATTTTTTTTTTCAATCTAGCTATCTACGGACCAGTTGTCTATATTTCCTAAAACGAATCTAAAATTATATACATCTATAAAGCAAAGACCCAAGTTACCTACATGCCATCGAGCTTAAAGGTAACTCAAGTGCTTAAGCCCACTACCAGTGGGTAGAATTGCAATATTATTGTATGTCTGTAATTGACATTCACTGTTGATAATGTTATATTTCTAAATTTGTATTACCATTAACATGAATAAATGATCACAGTCATATGCAATAAATTTATTTTTGAATCTGATTTATGTATATATACTAGAGAATTGAGCAATATGTTTTTAATGTTGCTTAGAGCGGTAAGGCCCGTCTTGATGGGACGCTTGGGTTATGTGCATTTACTCCAAAATAATTCAGCCATCCTTACTCCTTAAAATATCGGAGATTGACTTTGGTTCACTGTATCACATTATACAGAATAATTATACAGAATATTCAGTTGATTAGTATCTTACCCCCTTATCTTGTACATACTCTTGTACATCTTGTAATACTCAGGGGCTAAAGCTCTTTCAGATGTTTTTAGAGGGTGGAACCTCTTTTTTATTTTGAAAAAGACTTTTTGCGCTAAATATAAGTATTTTTGAACCTATTCAATTTCCACATTCGTTTTGAACGCGCTGTAGGTCTTGTATTTTTGTTTATATAATTGTTATTTTTTTGCCTTACTATTCCAATGTCTTAGATCGTATCAAATTCTCAACCAGATAAATGTTTTAACCATATTCTGTACCCCAACAGGAAGCCAACGCTATATCTGTCGAGCTGCGCAAAAAAGTCCAGTTCCAGTTCACGCTGCTTACCGACATGCCATACTCTCCTCTCCCCGCGGAGCTAGCCGCACGTGACGATGCGGACGATGAATATCGACCCTCTGCTCCTACTGTGGTCGCCGTTGAAGTCACAGACACAAAGAACGGGGCTACTCACTATTGGACGCTTGAGAAGCTGCGGTGAGTGACCACGTTCTCGCTTAACTCGTGTCCTCTATTCCTTCAACTTTTCGCAGACTTAAGAGTAAGTGGTGATTTGAGTGACAAATATATTTATACTCCCACCATAGCTGCCAACGCGCTCAACGATACAAAGAACAGAAAAGAACAGAGGTACTCCCAATTACATACTTAAGAAGCTACGATGAGTGACCACGTGCTAAACTTATAAATAATTTCCTCCGATCTTTCCTCTTCTCCTTGCAGAATTAACAGTTCGTGGCGACATGTATAGCAAATATAGGTCTTGTAATCTCATCATAGACGCCGACGAAGTTCCTGACAAAAAGAACAGAGCTATACTTATTATTGATACTTGAGAAGCAGCGGTGAGTGACCAAGTTTTCGCTTAACTTGTGTCCTCTCTTCCTTCTAGTATTCGCAAACTTAACATTACGTGATGACTTGAAAGACATATATTTATACTCTCACCATGGCTACCATCGAAGTCAACGACACAAAAAACAGGGCTACTTAATTTAACTACACTAGAATACTTAAGAAGCTGCGATGAGTGACCACGTGCTAGACTTACAACTACTTGTCTCCTATTTTTACTCCACACCTCGCAGATGAAAAAAAAGTCTTAGAATGACGATGCCAATAAAAAATATAGGTCTTACATTCCCATAATAGTCGCCCTCGAAGTCACCGACGCAATGATATTGCAGCGGATACTTGAGAAGCTGCAGTAAGTGAATATTTTCCTGCTAAACCGTCAGCATCTTTTCGCAACTTCGACTCCCGTTCGGAGCTAGCAGTTCCAAACGACGAAATCGGCAAACCATCTACCACATTACGACACTACCATAGATGCAGTATTTACTGTTCTGTTTTTAAATTAATAAACTGAAAACACTCAAAACATGAAGCTGCGCTGAGTCACTGCAGCACTTGCTGCAGTCTTACAAGCATAGCTCAGTTCTTTTCCCTAAATAAACTTCAAATAATAGCTCAGTTATTTCATCTAAATAAACAGCCCCCCCTCCCCCCTCTCTTCCCACGTTTTCTTTCACTTCCCGCAGAACTAGCTTCACATGGCAACGCGCGCCGTGATCAAAAAGTGCATTCAGTCTTTTAGCATCCACATGGTCTATAACTTTGAATGTAATGGGTGTCAGTACTGACGAATGGCTGAAAGTTAAACCTGCGAATATGTTCTAGTTGAAGTTCCGCTGTGTTATTTTTTATAAGAAATAAAAAAACAAGAAAACATTGAATTTCCTTCGCAACAGTAGCACCAGTTGAAAATATATAATTTGGAAAAATATTACAGCTACTAGAACTATGGATGTATAAATGAGGAATATCTAATTGATATGGCATTTACTTAGAATTTATAAATATGCCATCTACACACACACACTGAACTACGGATTTTTGCAGGCAAATATTACTTTAAGTCTTTAAATGAACCTTTTGTACTTTTAAGTTCTTATACTTTGTTTCTTATTTTAATATAGTTTATATTCGAACCGTGTAAGTGATGTGACGTCACGTTTTTCATTTATATTTCGTTTTGTTGCATTATATTGTTTTTGCCCCTTTTTGTTTTATAAATTTTATTTAATTTATAATATTTATTCGAACCGGGTCATTTTGCTGAAGCTGTGTTGGTGAAGCCATTCGTAAATATGTATAAATATAAAATATATGACCGATATGTATGTACTATACTTTGTATATAAGTATTAATAAAAGGTAAGTAGATGATCGTGTTTTAGGACTAAATGTTAGAAGCGATGTCATACATTTTTAATGGCGCTTGTTATAATTTGCTGCTTTTTATTTAACCATTACTATGTGCTATTTACCAGTATTATATAACTGTTTGACAATAACTAACAAAGCAAATGATGAGAATTTGTCTTTTATAGTGATTTTCTTAAGGTTTTGCACGTTCTAAGATATATTTAGATTTTTATAAATCACGACCTTAATTTATTAAATTTGTTTTAGTAGTGTTTTTTACAATAGTTTTAGATATAGATAATATTCTTGAACAGAGTGTTCTAGTCATTTGCTCATAGAAAAGTTTGAGAGGACATGTCTTACAACTTCACCCAACATTCATATCACATTTCTGTAAATATAAAAATAACAAATTATAACTAAAAGTTTATTCACAAAAAGCAAGTCATTGATCCGAAGATCAAGATCAATATATATTCTATAGACTTTTCCGATATACTCGGTAGGTACAAGACATCCTCGACATCAATCTTTGATATGCCTTCTTTCAAAGATTACTTTGTTTAAATCTGTCATTATTCATAGGAGCCCAAAAAAATACAATAACGATAGTTGCCTACCATTGATGGCTTAGAGACCTCAGTACCGCATGTAGTAGGAAGGCATGTCCTTTCAATAAGTTAGGGTGCGCAGTAGGGCATAGGGCTATATGGCGTTATGTTGTCCATAGCCATCGGCTGGAGCTAATGCGCCAGATTTACAACATGAACGAGGCGGCTTGCGCAGAGGACGAGGAGATGCCCCCTCTCGTGCTCATGCCGCCGCCGACAGCCAATCAGCAACAGCCTCAGGACATTCTGCAGTGTATATCTGCGTGCGCGCAGCAGACGCGGTTGTCGCTAGCCAACTTGCTGCCCTCGAGGTTTGTGTCGACGATGGGACACAGGCTATCAAAGTTTTAACTGATCACAGACGGGACAGGTTCGATGGGCAAGCATGCGCATGGTTTAGTCATACTGTGTTTTATGTACAGCTCTGACACGCACGCAGACACACGATAACGTGAAGACGAGCGCGTGTAACCTACTGTTCCATTGCTGGCATTTAAAGTTTGCTTTCTGCGGTATGAAGTGCGTTAAGATCCAATCGGATATTAATATTTGTGACGTTTATACCTAGGCTAGTGTAGTGACGAAAGAAGATCCCGATCCCGTCTGTTATCTGTTTTAGGGCCGCACGCTATACTTGTAACTCGACCTCGATATGGTTAGCGACAATAATGACGAAATCTTTACTTTTTGATGATTGACGAGCATGTAAATGAGAAGCAGTCTATCCCTATAGAATCCTAAGCTATGTAAAGTTTCGTCGTTTTAGTAAACGATTCTATAGTTAGAACTGATGAAGAACCACTGTTTTATTACCAGCTACAAAATTTTAGACCCGCTCTTAAGGGCTTTCTCATTTGAAAACTATATTTGAAGTTTTATATAGACTTGTGATGGAACTTCGGAAAAACCCGAGGAAAATTTGTTTTGAATATAGCTATTCTATATTTCTACCCATGTCGAGGCAGAGCGCGCTTGCTAACTTGTGCGATAGGAAAGATATATATGCCTTCATAGGCCGATGCGCAAGTAGAGTTTCCACCAACATAGGGTATTAAGGACCACAGTTCTTACTGATTTACGCTTATTTTCTATATTTTGGGATTTATTTTGCCTTTTATCTGTATGTAGTTATCACTTATAGTATATTTCCCTTACCATTATGATTTTACACTTAGAAAATTAGTTTTTTATAGCTAAGACTTATTAGAGCTTTAATTAGATTCAAAATTAGATTTAGCTTGCAATGTGCTCGGCTTCTGTACCGTGTTTGTATTGTAACAAATCACCTGTACGTGTAAATGTTCTATACAGTAAAAGTGCTTCTCCTACCTGGCAGCCCAAATCTTGACATAACATCCCCGACCTCTTCGATATTTCAGTCTGGTACAACCTAGCAATCTTTGCATATCCGAATCCGTATAACTACTTACAACTTCTTTCTTTTGCCTTTGTATTTTGGGTTACCTTAAAATAGTGTAAGGAAAACTGGGCAATAAAACCGTACGAGATTCTCCTCATGCTTGCTGGTGTTACCATATGAGCTTTGGTGTCCTTTTCACGCAACATATCAGCTTTCAGGAAACCACAGCTAATGGGTCTTGCTCTAAAAACTTCAATACCCAAACTAAAACGGTATATCGTTGCAGACAACGTCTCGAGCTTATGCGGGAGATGTACCACAACGAAGCCGAGTTGTCTCCAACGTCTCCAGACCACAACATCGAGTCAGTCACAGGCGGTGATCCGTTCTACGACCGGTTCCCGTGGTTCCGTCTTGTTGGACGGTAAGTTACAACATTACAGAGCTATTATATGCATCAGATCGTAGCTGAGTTGTACCTTTGTCCCTTGAACTTGAGACTTGAGAGTCAGTAATCTATTTTATAGTCCATTCCCGTGGTAATATATATTTGGACCAAAGTACATAAACATCTTGCCGTTCTCTATTCCAGGAGCTTCGTATACCTATCCAATCTTTTGTACCCGGTTCCGCTCATTCACAAGGTTGCCATAGTGAATGAGAAGGGAGACGTGAAAGGGTATTTACGTGTAGCAGTTCAGGCTGTCATCGACGCGGAGAAGAGTGAGTACTACATATATTATACTTAAGTCATTATAACCTTACTCTAGGATGCCCACGGGATACTTAGTTACTTTAAATAACAATGGCGAAATTTTAGTTGGCCTATGTTTGATCGTATTTAAATGTGAAATTAACGAAATTCACTCAAATAAATTACAAAGATTTACTAATACAACAGAAAAGGCAGAGGAAGCCAGGTAAAAAAATACACATTAAAAGAAACAAAACGATTACTTTCAACCATTTTTCATTTTTCTGTTTATGTCTATGCTGTGGTTATATAATAAGATGTTACCATGTCCATTGCCTTACCCTAGTGCATCTCTATATTCCTAAGCCGTAATGCTAATGCTTATGATGTATCCATAAAACAAAAAATACTATGGTAACTTATGTATGAACCATCAGCTGCCTAGAATCCGTCTGTCATTCACAGGTTTTCTAAAAACAGCTGCGGTTGCGATTGCAGTCATCGACATTTAAGGGGAAAAATGAAATGTCATGGCAATACGAAACTGTCGTATGAATGACGTTTTCACTTTTGACGTTTGTTTTTTTCTTTCTTTTTTCTTTTAATATTAGCTCCGCAATCTTGTGCATTTAGCCAGTGTCAAGTAATAATATATTAGCTAAAACTTGGGTTAAAACGTAGTGGTGGCTCTTTGGAATGGGCTTTTATCACGAATTCACGACTGTCAGAACTGTTGGCGTATTCAAAAAGAGAGATCGGCAAAGTGTGCTGAGCCATAACCTACAAATATGTTTTGTTTAATATCTCTATAACTGGGCCTTCTAAAACGACAATTTTTTTTAAATGAAGCTCAAATGGCAACAGGCCTTACGTAAGATATTTTTTTATCTATATACGATGCTATTTTACTTCAACTAAAATGATGTTTGGGAGTTCGCCATTGTTCTTTCGGGTGCCACAACAAATTTATAAGGCGCGTGTCGCTACCATCAGGTGACCGTTTTGCTTATCTCATTCTTACCATAATAAAGATTTATATAAGCTAGTAAGTGATAAGATCGCTCCTCTGCATGATGGTATGTGCTACACTCTCCCTTAGTATATGTGCCACCCACAACGTCAAATAACAAGGTTCAGTGTGGCACTACACTTCGTTTCTCAAGACATAGGACTCCGTGATGGTAAGGTATCATCTGCTCGCCTGGCTAGTTAAATTACCACTTCTCAAAGTAACTCTGAAAATCAATAGTTTTTGTCGGTTAAGTAGAAAAATTGGTCGCCAGACACCAAATATACTTAAAATCTAGCTATCATTGTGAGCCAGTCGAATATAGCTTTCTTTCCACCCACAAACAAAAAAAAACATACAAACCATATCATCAGTTACCAAACAGGTGAGGTAGTAAACAAATGGTTGAACCACGAAAAAACAAAGTGGTCAAATGAGCCCGCGGGCTGAACGGGCTGTGGGTTCAGATGACCCCCGTATCGTCAAACAGTTAAAACGATGTCTCAAATGCTCGATAATTGAAGTGAAGCTTTTTAATGGAGGGCTTTGAAATTCGCACCCTCTTTGTGCGAAGAAAAGTGGTGTGGATTAAAATTTTCCCTTGTAATACAAAAGTTTTACTTCTATAGCGTGTCTTTACGACACTCCCTGGTATTTTTTACTAGCAACATTGGCCTTCCAACTGTAGTCCAGCGTTCACGTTGCTGTGATGTGGCTGTCCGGCAAAGCGTTGTCCCTCGCAAGCGAACTTAAAACCAAGTTCTACTGTCTTATAAAACCTTATAACCTTGTACCTCTTGCAGATAACGCTGAATTCGCAGCTGGCGTGAAGCAATCCGCCAAGATATCGTTCGACGACGACGTGGCCCCGGCTCGTAGGGTCAAGGCCATTACTAACGTGGACAAGCAAAACGCACTCAATCTGGAGGACCGTATCAGTGAGATGCCAGACTCTAACATAAAGATCGAAGGTAAGATGCATTGATGTTATTTGTTTAGAAGACTCACTATCCTTTTACCTTTATGTTTTAAATGCAACTCTGCCGAAACTTCAAGTTTAGTTACAATCATGGGTACTTTGTAAAAGCGTTTTTACAAAGTACCTAATTTATTGATGTACCTTTTTCTAACTTATTAAACAAACTAACAAAGAATACAATACAATATTTCTTTATTGAACACCAATACGTAATTAAAAACAATAACAATAAATAAAAGAAAAACAATAATTGTTGTAGAATGGGCGGCCTTATCACATTAAGCAATTTCTTACAGGCAACCTTTGGATGTGGAATAGATAAAATTCTCTCTAAATTGCCAAATATTTATACTCATACTCGTAGATCCATGATATTAAACTCAAATCAGACTTACCTGGTAGACATTTTTTTTTAACTTTCGCGAATTGCAGTCGTGTTTTTGTGAGAAAACCGGGTCTTCGCGCTTTTATTTACAAAATAGCATTATTTTGTGGTCATGAGAGAATCTCTTCTCGTGACCACGGCCGGTGCAACCCTTCCAAAACGTCGAGGTTAGTCAGCATTATTTTATTTTCATAATAAAAGAGCGAATGGACCTGGTTTTCTCATAAAAACATACCTGACTGACGTCAAGATGGCTATGATTGCTTTGAGTCAATCATCGAAATATATTCATTTCATGTCGCTGGAGCTAACTCTAACCTAGGCCAGAATGCCCCGTTGACTAGAATGGTTCGACACCATAATATACTTGCTAAAACCAAACAAGTTGACATATTTATGGGCAATTTTAATATTTTCCAAAAGTCCCTGACATCCTGATTAAAAACTTAAAATAGATTGATTATGTTTAGTATTTTTATTTTTAATTTAGTCCATTATAACGCTTGTGTATAATTATTATTATTACCTATATTATTAATTTGCAATTTTATGTTCACTCTGTTATTACGGTAGGTATAATAAGTTATTCGCTCAAATTAAAATTCATATGCATGTAGTCTTCACCTTTAGATATAGTGACATTTGGTTTGAAATTTTTAAGATGATGCTGTTTTGAATGTTTTGATGTACACTATGTTGGTGATCTAATAAATAAATAAATAAATATTGTTATGTATATTATCTGTGGTATTTTTCTTCTGTGGTACTTAGATAGACTTTACCTAATATCTTTCTCCATAGAACTAGCGGTAGGCGAGTGCGACGCGGACAGCGGTCGCGGTGACAGTTCTCTTGCATCAGAGCTTAAAGAAGAAGACCTTCCTGAACACCTCACTCTTGGCAAGGAGTTCACCTTCCGCGTCACCGTACTGCAAGCTCACAGCGTTTCCACAGACTATGCTGACGTTTTCTGCCAGTTCAAGTAAGACCTTAGATCCACTATAATTAAGTCAATATTAGCATTTTTAGCACTAGCTAAGACAGCAGTTAGACGCTGGATGCAGGCCGCTAAAAACCGTTCTTTTTGGAGATCTTTGGGGGAGGCCTATATCCAGCAGTGGACTTCTTGCGGCTGAGATGATGATGATGACTAGCTAATATCAAGAAAGGGCCTTAAAATGTTAAGAGATATTGATATCGTCTTAAGATCTTTTTGTTGAAGGCTCATTCAGTTTATACTCCGCTGACATACAACTTAGTATCATTCAAATTAGGTCTATATTAGCTTGTACGTCGCCATTATAATAACATCAACCCGCCAAATCGCTTACATGTTATTGTCGAAAAAAATGATCTGACCAGGTATATACTATCTGCTTTTTCTGGGAGCTACGTTTACGAAACGCGGCGCGCGCGTCTTGCTTCAAAACGCAACCGAGTTGCGTATATATACCGTCATTGGTAAGTAGTGCACAATCCTACTTAACAATGACGGTATATAAGTAAATGAAATAAAAAATAAAATAGGCACTTATTCAAGAAGCACAAAGTATGTTCATTAAAAGATATTGTTATACAATCGTAAGTGCTTATGAAAGTTATAAAAAATAATGTTAGGTTTGCGCTCGGAGTCATATCCGCTCTCCAGAGTTGACAATATTCTCCATCTCAGAATAATAGGTGAAGATTGTAATGTCTATGTATGATACACATATAAGTACTATAGTAATAGAAAATACTGCAAACAGTTAAAAACAAAATACTAGTAAAGATTAAATACAACAAGACACTTAATGATTGAAGGAGAATCTTGGTAATATGACCGAGACTTGGTCCCAGCATTTTATCCTTAATTCTCCCATACTCGTTTTACTATCTAACAACAAGACAAACAGTCAAACGTCATCCATATATGGTTGACATACCTCCAGTTCTGTTGTACTGCGAAGGAGTGGAACTCATTGCCCTCTTCTTTGTTCCCCGAGCGGTATAATCTAGGAGTCTTCAAGTCAAGAGTGAACAGGTACCTTCTAGGCAGGCATGTTACATCTTCGGCCGCATCATCACTTTCCATCAGGTGAGATTGTAGTCAAACGCTTGCATATCGGGCATAAGAAAAATCCTAGCAAATAACTGATTAAATAGAAAGTTTTAAACATGGAATTATCGCAGCTTTAACGATTTTGTTTCTGTTTTTTTTTAGACATACACATAGACATGTTTATTTTGTTGTTTTCAGCTTCCTCCATCGCAATGAGGATGCATTCTCGACCGAGCCCGTCAAGAACACTGGAAAGAATACGCCACTTGGCTTCTATCACGTACAAAATGTAAGAATACTACTATTACAAAACAATGCTGAAAAGTACTGGTCTATTTAGCGCTTTCTTTTTGTAAACATGCATTAAATATAGGTTTAACGATTTTATTTACTCATAAAGAACATAGTTCGCTTATAATGAGTTTAAATACTAACTTATAACTAACTTAGAACCTAGCTAGTTACTTTGTACATATAATTTCATCCAGTAATCCAACGGTACTGACTTATTTTAGAAAACTGTTTAAATCTAAATATATATAACTCAAAGGTGGCTGACTGACATAGTGATCTATCAACGCACAGCCCAAACCACTGGACGGATCGGGCTGAAATTTAGCATGCTGGTAGATGTTATGACGTAGGCATCCGCTAAGAAAGGATTTTGATTAATTCTATCCTCAAGGGGAAAAAATAGGGGATGAAAGTTTGTATGAAACTTTGTCCATTTTAAAATAATACTTCTTAACGCGAGCGAAGCCGCGGGCAAAAGCTAGTAATATATATTTTCAGTCTATTTTTGAATCGGATCATGGTTTCACAATGTTTAATATCAATAGGTAAATTATTGTATAATTTTGCACCTTTAAACACAATGCTCCTCTTACCGTAATATAAATGATTCAGCCATTCAACTGGATGCCTAGGCTGTTGATCGAAATGGCGGCATTCTTGCATTTTGATTTGATTATTTATGTAATAATTATCGTGGTTTAAATTCATAACAAATCTTGTCCGGTGATTTCCCGCCATTAGTTAAGTGATGCGGCTGTATTCGGCACCCGCAATACAAGTTTTTAACCGAATTAAAAAAAAGAGGATGTTATATGATAGATAGATAGATAGATAGATAATACTTTATTGATCCACTTTATAAGATGAGATAAAACAAAGGTACAAACAAGCTTATACGTAAAGTATCACAACAGGCGGCCTTATCACTAATAGCGATCTCTACCAGGCATATATTCCACTGTATGTATTTTTTTGTATGTATGTTACGCGATATCTCCACCAATTATAAATAGATTTTCGAGATTTTTTATTTGGTAGATTATACTCCAGAGGTGGTCCCATATAAATTTTATTAAGAAGAAATCGATCAAGTCAAAATCAAAATATAAGCGGTGAAGTCGGTTTTGTTAAGCTTTGCTTACGTTTAAATTATTCACCTTATTGCGGAGATGTAAGTGTGTAAGACTCTCATATCAGATATCTTAACTGTCAGTAAGTAACGATATTTGTGATTCAAGATAGAAAGCACGCTAGTCCAAGAAGAATTTTAGAATTCATCTCAAGGATAGCTGCTGGAACACCGTGTGTTGTTTATGTCATGTAATATATCATAATATTTAAGGAGTGGAACTCATTGCCCTCGTCTTTGTTCCCCGAACGGTATAATCTGGGAGTCTTCAAGTCGAGAGAGAATAAGTATTTTCTAGGCAAGCATGCTACATCTTCGGGTACATCATCGCTTTCCATCAGGTGAAATTGTAGTCAAATGCTTGCCTATCAAGCATATAAAAAAATTCTAATTAAATTTATTTCATATAAAATAAAGTTTACAATGTTAGATGTTAAGTTTAGAGCATGCGTCTATCTTGTCATATCGTGACATATGAAATATACTTAGTGGAATTTATACTATTTATAATATATATATAGACTTATATATGGCTATTCTTTGTTGACAGATCACAGTGCCCGTGACAAAATCGTTCGTCGAGTACATCAAAACACAGCCGATTGTGTTCGAAGTGTTCGGACATTATCAACAACACCCACTGCACAAGGTATCTATGCACGCTTATAGCTTCTTAAAAAATAAAAATAATATTAAATCTACCGTCACGGACATCAAAAAAATACGGACGTAATGCCGGATAAAAAACGGATGAAGCACCCTAGGTCCTACAAATTTCGCTCGTCATAACGCAAGCTATGATCACACAAATTTAGCAAAGGTCCGACAATCGGCGCTTATACACATAGTACTGAACAGTACTGAACAACTCGTTGGCTTAGTAGGGTGGCGATCGCCTTCTAAGCCGGGAATTGATCCGCCGGGAATCGAACCCGATAACCCCTGGTATCGGGTTCGATTCCCGGCGGGAACACAAGTTTTTCCCCAAGGAATATTTGTGTTTCTGGTTCTGGTTGTGATTTTGTGTGTGTAATGTGAATGTTTCCGGCAAGAAAAAAAAGTTCCTAAAAGTTTCCTACAAGTCATCGAACTTAGTGTGGGGCTGTGAGTGAAAAGCGTTTGCAGCGTGACAGTTTGCAGCGAGATGCACGCACACTCGGACATTTACATGCTCCACCCATGATGAGATTATATCCGTATTTTTTTCAAGTCCGTGTCTACGGTTCAGCCAAGCTAGGGTGGCATGTGGCGAAATATGGAACTAACGCTGCATCCTAGTAAAACGTTACATATGAGCACCATTTCTTAGCAAGCAGCGCCCTCGCCATGCGCCATTGAATTGCCTGAAATATTAATAATTTCCTCAAATCATGCACGTCTGAAATACTGTTAATAAAATATGGTTTTCGTAACATTGCATGGACTATTTTTCAGTTTTGCTATTTCATTTATAGTACCTACTTTTATAGAAAGGTTTTACAATCATCTCGTCTAATTTTTAAGAACGAACGTCTTCCATACAAATATTGAATGTGAAAATATGTGGGGCAAACTATGTAAAAAAAATAATTGAAGAAATAAATCTTTTTAATTGTTTTCTTATATATACGTGAATAACGAATTTAAGCTAATCTTGATCATGTTCATGTCAGTTACAGTGTTATTTAGTAACAAGCTGACACACCCGGCGTCGCCCGGGTAAAAAAACATACACATAAATGCTTTCCCACTCACAGCTAAAAGTACTATGACTTGTGTCGTGGGGCCGTAAACATTAACACCACATACAATATTTGTATTGAATGCCTCAAAAGGCCAACAAACCAGAAATCGCTATTTTGTTAAATTTGAAACAAAGAAAAGTATTTTTTACTTGTCTATATTATACATGTTAGATATATGCGGTCGCGGACTATTTTGTAAAGCTCATGAAGGCTAAAATGTTTGCCATACATTGTATTCACCTATGTCTAACTGTTTAAAACGCTGATAAAGCGGCCAGTTAGCAATTTTTCTCCGACTTGTCTTACGAATATTATTATTTCAAACCGAAAACTAACTTTTATCCCAATACAACATAGCTTACGGCACTCAGCTATCCATTATTGAAAGAATTTTCACATCGAAGCAGTCTCAGAGATTTTTGTTTTACAAACAAACAAACAAACTTTACCATTTTATAATATTAGTATAGATGTGTGTTTAAAATCCTTATTGATTCATACATAATTTTATTAGTGACGAATTGTAAAGAAATTTCTTGAATTGCATTCTATGTCATTTTAACATTTATCATTGAGTTTAAACTCTTCTAAATGATAGTAGTTCTACTATACTTGTATCTTAAAATTTTATCGCATATATTTTGCACTAGCGGCTTTACTCTCGATTGCAATCAAAATAAATAGTAGCCTATCACTTATGGGTGTGGTGTATCATGGAGTACCATGATAAGAACGAAATCCGTAATTAGTGTGATCCTTACTTCTTTATTATAAATGTGAATGTACGTCTTTTTGTTAAGCTTTCACGAGAAAACCAGGAAACTTAGTATCATAGTTTTCGTCGTAGTAGTAGTAGTATCAATTATCATGAAACTTAGTACACATATTCTTGGAGGTATTAAAATAGGATACTTTTAACTAATTTTTTTTATACGAAAGATAAAAATAAATGCGAGCGAAGCTACGGGTAAAAGCTAGTTGTTCATAAAATAAGTGATAAAATCCTTTAAAAGTTGTTCAGTTCAATAGATAACAGCAGCGAATACTGACAAATCATATCATCAAGTTATTTATAGTAATTAACTCATTATAAACTGCTTTGAATGTCGTGTCGTAACGCTGCCATTTTTTATCGTCCATTTTAGCTAGCTACTGCAAATGAACCAACAATCCACCTTCGCCCCCAGGACGCTAAGCAAGACGGGCCGGTGGCGGGGCGCACCCCCCCTCGGCGGATGTTGCCCCCCTCCATCCCTATCTCCGCCCCCGTGCGGAGCCCCAAGTGGGGCGCGGCTTCCGTGGCGCCCCCTTGTTGCTCCTCGCATCTGCACTCCAAACATGACTTGTTGGTTTGGTTCGAGATTTGTGAGCTGGCTCCTAATGGGGAATATGTGCCTGCTGTGAGTATCTTTGACTATTCATACATAAAAATAAAAAAGTGATATACATAGATTCAATACTAGATATAAGCAAAATATACCGGTACGTGAAGTTAAATTGAGCATACAAGTATTTTGTGGCAAATGGGATTAGATTTTGTAACAAAATTCCTAAGACTGTAACTGAATTGCCAATGGGAAAGTTCAAATCGTTATCAATAAGTGTGTTGATAAAGAAAGATTATTATAAAATCAATGATTTTGTTACTGACAAGGATGCATGACACACACAAGCGCATTCTGGCGACAGCAAAATAATTAAAATACTTATCAAATGCTGTATTGATACGTTTAACGCCTTTTAAGAAAACCGCTACAAGATTGATTACATTGGTAGGTGGTGGAGCACAGCGACGACTTGCCGTGTCGGGGGCTGTTTGTACTCCACCAGGGCATTCAGCGCCGCATCCGCATCACCATCCTGCACGAGCCCTCCTCCGACCTGCAGTGGACTGACGTCAGGGAACTTGTTGTTGGTAAGGCACGATCAACTAATTTTCTGTATTTGTATTTTTTTTATAGTTTCAAACAAATAACTAATATAAAATCCGTTTGGGAGTTAGGAGGAGAATAATGCACCATTATAACACATTAACAGTTAAAGAATCATAGGTTTTGAAAACACAATACTATACAAAACGACAACGCCATTTTTTCACTTCCTAAGCAAAACTCTCGAGATGGCTGTAATTTTGCGAATCTGGCAATAGATTCATTAACTTTCATGAGTGCCCCTTTGGGGCCCATGTGAATAAACGATTTTGATTTTGACTCAATTGGGTGACCGTTTAGTGGAATTATCAATAGATTGGTACCGTGCTTCGGAGGACATGTTAAGCCGTCGGTCCAACAATTGTTACACGCTATGTCGTTTGCTTAAGGCGGCCTGAAAAATTCTGATCCCAGGACTGCTCAATAGGCCATACGTAAAGCAAGCAACAGAAATGTAACTATATTGGTTTTTATTGCAGGCCGTATCCGCAACAATCCCGAAGCCAATGAAGACACAAACGACGGTGACGAGGACGGTGCGCTGTCACTTGGACTGTTCCCCGGGGAAAGGCCCAGCCTCGACGATAGGGCTGTGTTCAGGTAACATAACTATACTGACATTTAAACATAAACATAAACGTATTCACACTCACAGGCCCACACTAAGTTCGATGGCTTGTATCGTGGGTGCAGGAAACATTCACATCACACTCACAATCACAACCAGAACCAAAAACACAAATTTACCTTTGGGCGGAAACTTGTGCTCCCGTCGAGAATCAAACGCGAACCTCTTAGAAGTCGAACGCGCACCTAAATAAGCCAACGGGCAGTTCAACAACTGAACAAGCTTTCTCGATTCGAACACATTGTTATGTATTGGGCTTTAACTTGGCAGAAACGAGGTGAATAATAATGTTATTATTCACTTCGTTTCGGCCAAGTTTAATTGGCTTTAGTCCCGAGAAGTCAGTCTTCTCGACGTTACGGCCAAATTAATTTTGGCCACTGTGTCTTATTCCGTGTGTTTGTGTTTAGGTTCGAAGCCGCGTGGGACAGCAGTCTGCACGGGTCACCCCTGCTTAACAGGGTTAGCGCTAACGGAGAAGTTGTCTACATCACGCTCAGCGCTTACTTGGAGGTGAGGTTTTTTACCAGAACTCTTTCTTTCTTTATTACAAGCTTTTATATAGCTTAATTGCACTGTATGTATGTATGTTTGTTCGGGTGGAATCTTGCAACTCAATTTTGAAGCAGATATCTTCAACCGATTGAGCTGAAATTTTGTATTCACGTTTAGTTTGGATGACAATGCATGGTTTGCTGTGTGACGTCATTCTAAGTCCAACATGGCGGAACACACAAAATGGCGGGCAAGTTATTTTTAATGCACAATATGGGTATCAAATGAAAGGGCTTGCTGAGAATAACTCGAAAAATAAAGTGACGTCACTTTAAGTCCAATGTGGTGGACTTCTAAAAACTTGTCTTTAAAAAAGTATTTAACAAGTAACTTATCCTTTTTTAAAACTTTCTCGGCCACTTCTTGTGTGTGTTCAGATAAGTTCATGAATGGTTTAGATTCGTAATTCGATCCGATAAATAATGTATTTAATTATTTGTTCAATTAAAGGTTGTTCAATTATTTATTAATTATTATCGTAAGGTGGAGAACTGCGGACGGCCGGCGATCATCACAAAGGACCTATCAGTAGTGGTGGTTGGTCGCGAGGCTCGCTCAGGCCGCTCGCTCAAACGCGCTCTATTCGGGTCGCGCTCCGCCCGCGCCGACCACCTCACCGGCGTCTACGAACTGAGCTTGCACAGAGCGCTCGAGCCAGGTAAGGGGCTTTTCGTTTCGCTCACGGTTTTAGTCGCTTTGATGTCCAAATTCGAGACAGTCGCTTTGACTCCAGACAGGCACGTTTGATATCCGAAAGTTGTGTGTAGGTTTTCATTTTTACCGACTTCAAAAAAGGAGGAGGTCCTATGTTCGACTGTATGTTTTTTTATTTTTATTATTTATTTTCACCGATTTCTCCCCCATTCGTGGACCGATTCTCAAAATTCTTTTTTTGTTTGGTAGATTATACTTCAGAGGTGGTCCCATATAAATTTTATGGAAAACCTTCAACCCAAAACCAAAATATAATCGGTGAAGTCGGTTTTTTTAAGCTTTGCTTATGTTTAAATTATATTTGACTATACATTGCGTGGATATTAGCGATGGTGCACTCGTGCCTTTCGAGACATGTAATTGGACGCCGGAAACTCTCACCCATCTTTGTCCCTCGTAAGCTTTTTTATCTATCTATACTTTTTTTACCAATCTAACCAATAACATATCTTGTTTTTAAATAGAATTACTATTATGAGGTAGTGGTAGAAAATATTTCCCACTGCCATTCGATCTAGAAGTAACATGGGTGGATTATATTCCCAATCTTTAGAATAAAATAGAATATAATGTATTTTTATTGTATAAAACTGTGTAAAATGTTCTTTAATTATATTATTATTGGGAATCAACAGTCTTCTCATTTCGGGCGTACAATATAACTGATAATCAGATTCGGTAGTATCACAGGAGATGAACATGAAATAATCTAACTTGTATGTATAACTTATATATCTATATTATTTCTATATATTTCTAACTTCGATTTTCTTGCAGGAGTACAAAGGCGTCAGCGTCGTGTGCTGGACACAAGCGGTACTTACGTACGTGGAGAAGAGAATCTACACGGGTGGAGGCCACGCGGGGACTCTCTCATATTCGACCACCAGGTACATTGCATTAATGGAATTACTTACTGACTTAGATTGGCTTGGCTAATATTTGTCCATAGATTTAATGGGCTTGTGTTTAAACACCGCCCAAAAAAGTACCTATTTTACTACCAAAAAAATCTAAACGGTTACCAAACTGGATAAATGGTCACTAAATTACGTTTCCTAAAATATTATGAAATAAATCAATTTTTTCGTATTATAAATATATTTGTAATAATTATAAAAAAAAATAACCTTAACCTACTGTTATCCGATTCGGTTCTGTCACAGGAAATTTTTTTTTTGGAAACGTAATTTGGTGACCATTTATCAATTTTGGTAACCGTTTAGAATTTTTGGTGGCCGTCTAAATTATACCCGATTTATTGTACCTAATAGCTGGCACTGCATCGGTAAACATCGCCGTGAAGTTGCAAGCCTGTCGGTATTCTATAAAATACATTACGGTGTATGTGCACAGGAACTACACAATCTTGTTCCCGCTTCACCTTTTTTCCACCTTACATCCAGAAGGACGGCGCTGCGTCACCCATTTATGGTTGAGATACCGTTCATTCGCACGAAACGTTTCGCGTCTTCGTTCATTTATAGAACAGAAAAAGAATGGAACGCATTGCCGTTATCTGTATTCCGCGAAAGGTACAATATGGGTGTGTTCAAAAGTAAAGTGAATAGGTGTTTACTGAGCAAGCGTGCCCCACCTTAGACTACATCGTCACTTTCTATCAGGTGAAAAAAAAAAAAAACTACACTTTAGGATCGCAGCTGACAATAGTGCCTCTTCTTCTTATTCAATGCAGCGTAATAGAAAGACATGAGAATATAGAAATATTATAAAAGTAGTTCATTATTACACACGAATACTCATAGAAGCACATGTTTTTGAAAATAATACAAAATCTACAACGCTATTTTTCACTTTTGTGGCGAGATCCCAAATTTTCTTATTATTATAGACGTTTAGACTTTGAATTTGACTAAGTATTTGTATTTTCAGTGGGAGCTGGAGAAGATGACTCGTTTGGAGCAGGTGGGGCGCACGCGGCACTTCCTGGCGCTCCGAGAACGGCTGCGGCACGGACACGAGAACACGGTCGCGCCTAACGACTTCTCCAAAACTGAGAAGGTACTGGAACTGCCCTATCATGTCACTTCTGTTATTTTTAAATTGAAAGCTGGAGTCGATAACTTGTCAACTATCAATGTGCAACTTTAATTATATTTTTTCAGACTTTTTCGCCATATTTTTACTCGTACTTAAACGTACGCGCAGTCTGCTCTTAACACTCGATCTAAACTAAGATTACTTGTAAAGGTCATCTTTACAATGTATCATAACTTGTATTTATTTCTTTCCATATATTACTGAGAGAAAATGTATATTACCATATACTAAATGAAATGAAATGAAATACATTTATTTGGCACTAAGCATAAATACTACATTAACTAAATACATTTATACTCGTAGGTCAAGAATGATTTATTGTTGTTTTATATATAATCCATACATTATTCGATTCTTGTTGGTCACAAGTTTTCTCCCCAAGGGAAATTTGTGTTTCTGGTTCTCATATATTTGCTTAAAATGTAGGTTAGTAAGATGGAATTGGTTAATACAGTACCAGATACATTTTGCCCATGTCACGGCGTGCAAATTTGAAACATTTCGAAGTATCGGGAATCGAACCTGATACCCCCTGCTTAGAAAGCGAACACGCACCTAAGACAACGGATTTATTTAAATGTAATTGAGAGACGAGACAAGTAACTCGCACGCTTGCCTACATTCATTATTTACCATATATTTCATTATTACCTATTTTCATTAGTTTTGCACGGGAAGTGCAAAAAGATCCTTGTATGACGTCAATTTCTTGTGTGGCAGGAGGTGTCGAATATGGCGGCGAAGGCGGCGGGAGAAGGCGCCGGCGCTCCTTTGAGGGACGACGCACTCTACGAGCCGTGGGACATGGCGCCGCACGAACGGGAACTCGCCACTAAGTTCCTCAAACTCATACAGGGTATGTATATACAAGATAGAAGAAAAAGGCAAAAACATAAAGATAATTAATTCGTAAAACATGCGTTTGCATGTAAGTGGAATGCTTACATGCAGGTTGTTGTACAATTTAGTTGGTGTCGATACATGTTTTGCCCAAGAGTAGGCGTACTAATATGGTGTTGGCCATAATGACCGAATACAAAAATGAAACATATTAATAATAACACACATAATTAATTACATTTTGTTAGCAAAGAAATTAATTTATACAGGTCATTTTGTAATGTTAGTTCTCTTTGCAGGAAGAATAGGTTCAGCCGGCAAGGAGGTCGAGACTGCCGTCTCGCCTGCGACGCCGGTCGACGAGGGAGTTTCTGCAGACATTTCCACGCCAAGTCTGCTCTCCTCTATACACAGCGCTAGTAGCTTCGAGTAAGTAAAGCAAAATATTTTCGACCTTATAATCAAAAAATATAAATATTCTAGCTATACCCGGCATGCGTTGCAATGCCACGTAAAGGAAAAAAGCTTTCTTTTTTTTAAAAGCTGAAAACAAAGAACACTCACCAAGCTATCTAAAACAAAACTTGAAATTTCTCTCCTATACTCACGAACGCCAGCTACGATCCTCGCAAAACTTGACACTTGTAATTCCATAACATAAAACTTCTTCTTGATAAGTCATTTGGTACAGTTGCGGTTCGCGCTACGATTGAAGTTAAACAAGCCAAAATCAAAATTTATTCAAACGACTCGGCCATAAATACTTCCTAAGAGAGATTCATCCAGTTCTTAATTCTTAATTTCCTAGTAGATCCAATAGTATTATTATTACTATTTTTTCTTTTATTTATTCTTTATATAATAAAAAAAATATTTATGTACATATATATTTGCATAAATATATGATATTTTGTATAAGTATGTGTTTTTTTATAAATATACTAGCTGACCCAGCAAACGTTGTTTTGCCATATACACTATTTCATGCTTAATCATAAAAAAATAAAAACAAAAATGTTTATCAAAAAAATAAAAAAACAAATTTTCGGTTTACCCTAAACATTTAGGGGTACGAAAAATAGATGTTGACCGATTCTCAGGCCTACCCGATATGCACACAAATTTTCATAAAAATCGGTCGAGCCGTTTTGGAGGAGTTTGGTAACAAAACCGCGACACGAGAATTTTATATGTTAGATATATTTAAATATCTATAATATAAAATAGACTTGAATATTTTTTACATATATATCCTAAAATATTTATAGTAAATTTGTTATTCTGTTTGTTCCGCACACTCATCGCTTTTCTTTCACGGCCAGGATGGCTGGTAGAGAATGCTATTTGGTATTAGGCTATTCCCTGTACTTTGATTTGTGCAAAATTATTAAATAAATAAAAATATTGACACATTTGTTCGTTTTCGAAGCTGAGGCGCTTTTACAAAAGTTTTTTACCGACTTCCCAAAAAGGGAGGAGGTGCTCAAGTCGAATGTATTATTTTTTCGTTGGTTCAGGCTGTGCTCCCCCGAGCGCGCGTTGCTGGAGAAGTCGTTGTCGGGGTGGGGAGGCGCGTCCGGCGGCGGCGGCGCGCTGTACGTGCCCGAGTGCGAGGAGGTGCGCGTGTCCGCCGCCGTCGCGCGCCGCGGGCACCTCAACGTGCTGCAACACGGCACGCACGGCTGGAAGAAACGGTGGCTGGTGAGTCGATACTCTATGTAGCGTATTGCAGGTGAACTGTGGAAGAAACGGTGGCTGGTGAGTCGATACTGTATGTAGCGTATTGCAGGTGAACTGTGGAAGAAACGGTGGCTGGTGAGTCGATACTGTATGTAGTGTATTGCAGGTGAACTGTGGAAGAAACGGTGGCTGGTGAGTCGATACTGTATGTAGCGTATTGCAGGTGAACTGTGGAAGAAACGGTGGCTGGTGAGTCGATACTGTATGTAGTGTATTGCAGGTGGAATTGTGGAAGAAACGGTGGCCGGTGAGTCGTACCCTATGTAGTGTATTGTAGGTGAATTGTGGAAGAAACGGTGGCTGGTGAGTCGATACTCTATGTAGCGTATTGCAGGTGAACTGTGGAAGAAACGGTGGCTGGTGAGTCGATACTGTATGTAGCGTATTGCAGGTGAACTGTGGAAGAAACGGTGGCTGGTGAGTCGATACTGTATGTAGTGTATTGCAGGTGAACTGTGGAAGAAACGGTGGCTGGTGAGTCGATACTGTATGTAGCGTATTGCAGGTGAACTGTGGAAGAAACGGTGGCTGGTGAGTCGATACTGTATGTAGTGTATTGCAGGTGGAATTGTGGAAGAAACGGTGGCCGGTGAGTCGTACCCTATGTAGTGTATTGTAGGTGAATTGTGGAAGAAACGGTGGCTGGTGAGTCGATACCCTATGTAGTGTATTGTAGGTGAATTGTGGAAGAAACGATGGCTGGTGAGTCGATACCCTATGTAGTGTATTGTAGGTGGAATTGTGGAAGAAACGGTGGCTGGTGAATGCATTCTGCCTGCTGTTTGCAGCCCTATTAAGTTTAGGCTTCTGGGTGTTTATGCGTTGGAACAGTGTATTTTGGCAGAAAATATGGCTGGTGAGAAGTTGAGTGACATTGCAACAGTGTATTATAGGTGAGAATAATAGAAATAATCGTGTGAGAAACGATGGCGGGTGAGTAGGAACCTGTCGTTGATAAAACACGTCAACAACATGTATAGTATGGCTATATTGCAGCTCTCATGATTTGCTGTTGAGGCGTCTGTGTCTGGAGAAACTACCTGATGTTGTCGTGTTTGTAAACTGCAGTAGTTTGCAGTTCTCCATATTTATTGTTGAAGCGTCTTTGAGACGGTGTAGTTATGGTGGAAGTAAGTAGCGAGTGGATACTGTATGTAGTGTATTGTACGTGGAATCGTAGAAGAAACAGTGGCTGGTGAGTGGATACTATTGCCAGCTCTCTTCAGTTGAACCGTCTGTTATTCAAGGCTAGTCTGCACTTTTTTCACACTCTTCGTGTCTTTTGGATCATTGTCTCAGGAGAGGCTTTAGAAAAAAAAAGCCTACTCCTTATAGAGATTTTTCTAAAGCCTACTCCTTATAGAGATTGCCCCTATAATTATTGCAGCAGTAAATAACATTTGTCGTAAAAAGTGTCCTGCGTATTGATCTTTGCTATTAAGCAAAGAAAGATATACGCAGGACTCTTCTTACAATAGGGATTTGTTGGTTCTTATCCAGCACAGGCGGAGATAGATTTCCGATTTAAACACAGGTTTTCTCCCCAAGGACTTTTTGTGTTTCTGGTTCTGGTTGTGATGTGAATGTTTCCGGCACCCACGACATAAGTCATAAAAATTAATGTGGGTTGAATGTAAAGAGAGCGTGAAAGCGTTTGTTATGTTTATGCAGACCGGAACTTTAACCTTAATCTGACTTGTGTGTCAGGTGGTGCGACGGCCGTACGTGTTTATATACCGCGACGAGCGCGACCCGATCGAGCGCGCAGTTATCAACCTCGCCAACGCGCACGTCGAGTATTCCGAGCATCAAGAACAGATGGTCCGCATGCCCAACACTTTCAGGTCAGTATTACACTCACAGCGCCGTACTGGACTTGTATCTCTCTACCGAATGTCATCAAGATCGGTGCAGCGATATAGCCATGCATACAGGCAAAGGCACAGAGAGACAGAAAAATATTATTTGAATACAGTCTTTTTTGGCTTCGCGAGCGATTATTGTCAAGTATTATGTATATAATAGTAATATTTATATATGTAACTTACGTACAGTCAAAGTCAAAGGAATGGGTCATGGTCCAATCATAGTCAAGTCATATGCCTTAGCAGCCTTATTAAAGTGGTGGAGGCTTTACTAGAAGTTTCTATTGGATTTTCGATCTGAGCGAATACGAAAATCACGTTTTTCAAGTTTGTATTATTTGTCTACTAGTATAGGAGAATATAAACATTATATATTGTCGTATTATTGTACTAAAACTAAATTAAAAATAACTATAAATAATAAATATGTACAGGTGTATAATGACAAACTATATTATTAACGGTTAATCACTCACAGTTATTACACATTAAAGATAACTAAATTATTAAAAAAACAATACAAAATCGAGCCATATTTCACATTACTTAATTTTTTTGTATATTTTCACGTTTGGTGGAAAACCCTCATTTAAGTTGATGAAACCTTTATATTTCCCACAGTGTGGTAAGCAAGGAGCGTGGATATCTGCTGCAGACGCTTGGAGACAAGGAGGTTCACGACTGGCTTTACGCTATCAACCCACTGCTAGCCGGCCAGATTAGGTGAGCTCACAATGTGTTAGACAGATACATGTATAAAATAGTAGTAGGCTAATGCTCAAGCAGGTAAATCCAAAAATTACCAATAAAAATTAATAAAAAAAAATGCGCCGCCGAGTTTGGCCAGGTTCTTCTCGAGATGGCTGTAATTTTGCGAATCTGGCAGTAGAGTCATTAACTTTTATGAGAGCCAATTTGGAGCCCATGTGAAAACAAAATGACCGGCAGAAAAATAATGCAGATATTATTAAACAGTGGTCCAAAAAGCCTAATTAGGCAATTTACTTAGGCTTATCGTGCTTACCATCGATCATAGGATATAGAGATAATTAATAATTAATAGAAAAAAAAAATGCTCTTCTTTCTTAGAACCCATTCCACCAGTAGCAATAGTATATATTATATACCTTCAATTGGAATTGCTGCTAAGCATTAAATTGTGTCCGGCAGCAGGGGTTCTATTTTAGTCACATTCTTACTATCCTTGACCACTTACCAACAGGTGAGATAGTATCAAATGAGACACACTTACCAATACTAAAACTTAAGTGGTACACCCTTGTTTATGAATTATACTCAGTACACACAACTCCCCTACACTAGAAGAAAATAAAATACGTCTTAGCGGACCACATGTCTAAAGAAGTCGAAACTCCTTAAGAAACGAGTTGTTAGGACTTCTTATCAGTCCATTTGATGCGGTACAACATCATTACCGAACAGCCGCATAATATTACTGTTTATGAAAAAAAACTTTGTTTAGGGACTTAAACATTAATGCTTTCACACTCACAGCCCCACACTAAGTGCGATGACTTGTGTCGTGGGTGCCGGAAACATACACATCACACACATTATCACAACCAGAACCAGAAACACAAGTTTTCCTTGAGGAACTTAAATAACAAAGTGTTGCGTAACAGAACCTTGTTTCCTGAAACTGAAGGCTTTAATATTATGTCTGTTGAGCTCAGGAATTACACTTGATTACAAAAGTTTTACGGTTGTACTTCCATTTTCAGACTAGATGTTTTTTTTACAGCTAAGCAGCTTTTAAGTTACTATTTAAGCCTCCTAATCAGAGACCATTGAGTTTGAACGCATACTTTTTCTCCCATTAAAAACTACTGCCACTCTAGCTAAGTTGTAAGGGAAGCGTTCTCTATTCTTCGCGATCGTCTTATAGAGAAACGCAATTTGAAACCTTATCTAAAAAGATTGGCTAGCCGACAAGTTCAGCGGATCGCTTTAAATTATTTGATATAAGCTATTTTACACTTTAACGCAAAAGATATGTCAGCTAGGCATCGTTAAAGCACTCGTGTTTTTTTTTTCTGACGGACTTCCTACTTCTGTCTCTGTGAAGCCTCTACTGCGTCACCGGATATGTAGATGATCGTGAAGATAAAACGATGAACTTGCGACGTACTAGGCAAGAGGTGTTTTGATATAACGAATAAATATATATGAATATAATATATATTTCACTTGAACACCTTTAAGAAATCTTTGTACTTTGATTTATACCTAGTCCAAAAAATATTTGCTTCCTTATCTTGAGAGAAATATTCTAGTATCATATAGACTCAAAAACGGTCTCTGATTATTAGACTTAGCGAGCAAGCAGCTCAAACCAGGTCAATATACACGTGTAAAGGTGTGTGCACACA
Source organism: Lomographa bimaculata (assembly GCA_948107665.1). Taxonomy (NCBI): domain Eukaryota; kingdom Metazoa; phylum Arthropoda; class Insecta; order Lepidoptera; family Geometridae; genus Lomographa; species Lomographa bimaculata. The sequence goes on along the minus strand of OX403600.1, from coordinate 4,768,395 downwards.
GGTCGCGGTCGGGGCGGCGCGGCGACAAGCCGGGCGGCGCGGCGCCGGCGCACGCGGCCGCATGAGACTGCCTCACAATGGAGTCTATTCTCGTTTTTTAAGTGCATCTCGCACGCCGGCAAACTCAACGCTCAACTCGCCATTCGCGATGCGCAGCCCTTACCCAGGTATTGAAACAGTGCGAATTAACGAGCTTTAGGACCGTCTGACTTATGTCGCAGGACTAGTGATGCGGTCGTACTATGTAAGGTTGTTCAATGTAAGTTGAAATTATTTTCGAGGCGGTTTGGATAGGGTCTGAAACATCTGAATTAATGCAAACATGACACGAATCTGATTGAAAGTTTCGTGAGTCTTTCACATATTTATACGGTTTCGCTTATGGTCGGTTTCTCGCATTGTTTCGAGCCTACACTTCAGTTCACGCCGAGACGCTCAACGCGCTTACTTAACTAAAAAGGAAAACCCCTGCTCCGAAACTATTCTAGCAACAATACGAGTAAACAACAATAAGTGAAATCGTATAATTCCTAAATAATAATAAACTGAATCTGAACTGCCTTGGTTTTTTTCGAACTGACATGCTGTGTGTAGCCTCTGCAGTATCACCGGATGGAGGAGAGCAAAAGAGAGGAGTTTGAGTGGGTTTTTAGTAGGTAATTAGTGCAAGGACCACCTAAGAGGTGCAAGCCTCGGCTTGGACCGTTGTCAGGCCGAGCGAACGGGAGAGAAATCCCCCTGAATACTGGTGTACCATTGATAGTGGGCTCTACGAAAAATAAAAGAAAGAGTTCGATTTGAGTTTGGGGAGACATATTACTCGGGAATCTACGTTAAGTCTGATAGTGTTGTCTGTAACGGACGTTGCTATTTTGACTTAATAATTAACAACCTTTAAATAGTACGACCGCTAGAGCTGTGTCGCGTGGTACAGAGGAAGCGGAAAGGCGAGATCGTGGTGCGGGTATTTTGGTACCAAATGCGGCACATCGTTTGTTAGAACATGCTTATAAAACTTGCGCAAGTAAACAAAAGTTCTAAAGGTATAAAATCTTTACGTCATGTATGGAATGCGCCACTAATTTTTAGTCACTAAACTTATAAAACACACCTCTACTTAAATCGGTTTAAAACCTTTACAGTATAAGTCAATCTCAGATATTTAATTGCGCGAGTTTAACAAAGGAGGAGTCGGGTGGTTCGAAAAGCGAAATAAATCAACTGAATAAATGGAAACTGTGAGACAAATACTTCTCTGGATCATATAAAATATGTCCTCGATTATTAATTGAAACTACTAGTTGATTGTTTGAACAACTTTTGATGTGAAACTAATACTAATCCATTTAAATATCTATTGCTACAAAACATGTAACAATAGAATATTGGCTTGGTTTTGTATCATCAAAATAAATGGTATAATAAATACCATCAACTCCTATTTAACTTTTGGTCACTCACACTACTTTTCCATACAAAATGATTAGTGTGCTGATTAAAAAAACTGGCTGTTCTTCGATTTTGAAACGAATGTATATTTAGTTATAATCGAGGTCATAAGAACATGCTATATAGTACAGTTTTCGTCTGATTCCAACTAGGATTTCAGCAATATACACGATGTAACTAGACACATTGTTGCCAGTATATCTGAATGATATATACGAAACGCAAAGGTGCCAAATACGGTGCCATTATAGTTAGAGGTGCAAAAAGTAATCAATGACGATTAGAACTGTTTAAGAATGAAATATACTGTGAGCTGGTTTGGTAAATTGTCAGATATTATTAAGATTCGATTATAATAATATAAATCATCTGGTAAGGTCCATTTAAGAACATTAAATATAAATAACATAATGGACAATGACAAAAAATTACTACCACTGTATTAAAAGTGCGAATGCAATTCAATTATTTTAGCATATCCTCAATATATACCATTTATATAACAGCATTTAATGCAATATACGATCTATACGTAAATAGATATTATATATTTTACATATTTGTTTATAGGTCATATAATTTCATAGAGGAGGGGTCTAAGGTGGTTGGGACCAAACCGGTGCACTGATATAACGGGATAGGGGTAAAGAAATGTTAAAATCTGTTTTTTTAAACAACGTGTTTTAAATGCTTTTCGCCTGTTTCAATTACCACGCAGTGGGATGCGAGTCGTCAATGAGCAAGCATGTTTGTAACGAGAAGTCACGGTGCCGCGATTTACATGTTAATTTATTCAAATATAATGTTAAATGTTAGTAAATAAAGTCCACTATTAATCGAAAGTTATGTACTCTGGACTTCAACATAATAAATCATCAATCAAAAGTCATGTCATTTGTGTACTTTTATATCGCGGCGCTCCGACTTCCCGATTTCCCCGTGGGGTGGCGTTGCGTACCCCGCATCATGTACAATATTTTTGTGCAATAAAATTGACGTATGTATTGCGCACAAATGTTCGGAAGGCGGCGTCTGATAGACTCCATTCGATAAGGCAAGAATTTAAACGAATTTGTGAAAAGGACAAATCCATGAGAATACATATAATATAGATTTTTTCTTCTAATGTTGGATACATTATAATGTAATTTACCTTGTATATACGTATGGCCCGAAATGTAGAAATAAAATATATTTTGTGGCTCAAAAGGCCGTTTCGATGGAGATCGAGGCAGTCCGTGATCGTATGCTGTCATACGTACAGTCTTCTCAGTTTTTAGCATTGATTGTAAATACATAAATTATTATGACATGTAGTTTAATTAGACTGCGTTCTAAATCTTCTTTGACATAGCATTCTTTTTATAGTTCGAGATTTATTTGTTGTAATCGTAATTATTTCAGAAACTCTTTTACATTTATTACTTCGAATGTATTGTATAAAGTAGGTTAACGTGTTATTCGCATAATATCTCCATTTGTCATTTTCGTGTTCACGATGTTAAGTCGAGTAGTTGGCACACATAGGACCATTCCGATAGTATCTAGTCATGTACTCTGAGTAGGTACATTTAATGTGATAGAGGTAGTTTCATAGTTACATCGATGCTGTGCTGCGAACAATCACAAACTTAGACTTATATACATAGTAACTTGTTTTGTTGTAATACCGCATACATTAATCAGTCCATGTTTACATAGATCGTGAAATATTTATACAAAACATTGTCATCTTAGTTAGATAATGAATGTGTAGGTTTATATGGATATTTTACCTTACTTTCTTCTCGACACTGTCGTCAAAGCAAATATTTCCTCTTGTTGCCGCTTCGATGTTGAATAACATATTAATTGTCAATACTGTCGCTTGTAGGTGATAATTTCCATTCAAAAGGAAGCTAAAAAGGCCTGACATTTAGTCGTTGTAAATATCTTAACGATGCCTTTGTTACCATGAGTTACAGAAAAAAAAGCTTTCCTTTTAAGTCACACCTTGCTTGCAAGGCTTGCGACGATCTGTATGTAGACTTCAATATTCGGCATACTCTAGAGAATAATCTGATAATAATTTAGCATAATATAATGTTAGTTGTAAGATCAAAAAGTATTATCCAAATTTAGAAATGCTGTGTGTTATAGTTAATTCATAAATTGAAAATTATTATAACTATTGTCGTCGAGAATATTATTGTAATTGTACGTTTCTGTAAGTAAACCACAACGTCAAATGTAATGAAAGTTTATTTTTGAACCATCGGCTCTCCACGATTTGACGATGTGATTTATTCACGTTTGAAATAACTTTCATAAATTATTCTCTTAACAATATGTCCAATACTCCTTTGCCACTACGAAATTAATGTTTGTGTAATTCCTTCAATAATTATATTAATGTATCGAATGAAAGATCTCAAGCTGAAATGACACGTATGTTATTCTTTACCTATCTTTTGTCTAGTCATTTTGTTAACATTCCAAAGTTTGTATATTTCTTTTTCGAATATAGGGTAATGTATTTGCATAGCAAAAGTGTTTCGGTAGTTATAGTGAGCAGGAGTTATAAGATCACGGGTGTGTGCGTTGGATGTTATATCAGTTTGACGTTATTTTTTTACGTTTCGTTTGCTATTTCATACTTAGTTAAATTGTAATTCTAAATGGAACTTTTTAAATTAGAGATAACAGCAGATGCTGGATTATATTTTTTTATAGAGTATACTGTTTAAGCTATACTGCTATTTTTATAGAACTAGGTGTTGTTTTGACGAATTCTGTTTTTGTAATTAATTTTGAATCGTTGGGAAATGTTTTAGTGGCTCGAGCCGTGCGAGGTATTTATTTATCGCTTGTATTATTGTGTGGGTGAGGAAGGCGGGTCCTTGTGATTTCGATAGTGATCGTTGATTGTTGGGCGAGAATGATATTTGAGAAATTATATTCTATATATAATTTATGGATTTCATTCAATTTATGGAAATAAGAACAATGTAATAATTGGTAATATTACTCATTGCTCTAAATGTAATATCAAAATATATTATACACAGTGTTAAAGGTCATAAATAAAATGCTTTGAAAATTTCCACATCGTTGTTTTCTTTTGAACCTTTGTACCATGTTTATTTCCTACAATCTAGGCGTCTTCAAGTGAATGAATAAGTGTCAATACAGGCAAGCTCGTTTCATTTTCGGCTGCATCTTCACTTTGCTTCAGATGAGAGGTGAGGTGTAGTGGTATACTGTGGGTTTAACTAGTCGGAGCACGGGTAGTTACCCGTCAAACGGTCAAACGTTTGTCTATCTAGCATTAAAAAATAACAATTAAATATTTCAGTTTTACATAACCCAGCATGAAGAGGAAGCTCCTGAAAAATAATTACATTTCTCATTTATATCTTGAGTAGATCACATATCCTGTCAATACAAAACTTTAATGTGTTGGTTTATGTATTTGATGAATTTTCTCCAACATGCTAGTCTGATTCAGCAGAAGCTGATGACTCATGCTTCCGAAAAAGAGTCCTACGGTCAAAAAAATTTCAGATCGAGTAGACATACAATGTTTTTCGATTTGAATGAAGCCTCAAATCAATATTTGAAGTTTTCAGGCAGTATTAAAGAATGTGGTATTTGGGTTACTTAGATTCCTAAATAAGAAGAAAATGTAATAATTATTAATGATTCGTTCACAAATTTAAATCAAGAGAATGGCATACCTATTCAGAAGGGAACTAAACAAAAGCACTAAAAACAACTAACAAAAAGTTTTTTAAAATAAACGATCCCAATCTCGATGGGTTAAACTTGTTCAGTTCAGAAGTTCCTATAGCCATCTTCCGTCTTCCATCATCAGGCCAGCTCCATGGCACCATATCAGTGTATTGTCACCGAAAAAATAAGTAGGGGAGAGTCGGGTAGCCCCGGCCGGCGGGTACCCTCGGCCAGTGGTAGTTACAGGATAGTTCGCACACATACATGCACAAGTGTCACATCAACACGATCGCAGCGCCATATAGCCGAATATTCATATCAAACGGGCTGCGACTGCTGTGCGAACAACACGTTACGTTCGTTTGTTTAACAGTACCTATACTTTTGTGTGCGCCGTTTACTTTTTGAATGCGGTTATTGTTTATACAATGTAAGTACTTCACCATAACATATTACTAATTCTGTAAGGTAGTCATTATAGTTAACAAATTAGGTAAATACTTGACGTTGTTTTTATCGATATTGCCGATATTAATAAAAACATAGGATCGAGGCGGTCGGGTACAATCGGACACTTTGACTACAATCGGATATCGGGAAGAGGGTCTAATTTAGCTTGCAAGAGTTGATTACAGACCGACAAATAGACAACAGGACAGATGAAACTAAATAAAAGCTTGTAAAAAGGGAACAAAACAAAAGCTTTCAAAAAATTGTAGTCAGCTGGCCTAAGACAATGTGTCCAGAGTATTGAAATTGGCTGCGTTATAATGAAACAATGAGTTTTACATAAACATAAACGCTTTCACACTCACAGCCCCACACTAAGTTCAATAACTTGTGTCGTAGATGCCGGAAACATTCACATCACACACACAATCACAACCAGAACCATAAATTTTCCTTGGGGAGAAAACTTGTGTTCCCGCCGGGAATCGAACCCGATACTCCTGCTTAGAAGGCGAACGCTCACCCAACTTGGCCAACGGGAGATGAGTTTTATATTTAATTAAAATTAGAAGATATTCAAAATAAGACACAAAAACATTCCATAATTATTTTATTATCACATGTGTACAAACTTTATAATACAACTTTACATGATGCAGTATATAAAGTGAATATACCTTAAAATAAAGTAACAACAAATAATATTGATCTACCAAAACACGTTATTGCACTTAAAAACGTTATTTTTTGCGTACAAATAGTACTTTCATCAATTTTAGAACCGGCTTAGCAATACAACTGAATTAGCACCGCGCCGTTTAGCAAATGCACTATTTTACCTTATTTATGTTCAAGAAAGTATAATAAGCAGGAATGTCTACATATATAATAATTTCTAATATTTTATTAATATCATAGTTAAATAAATAAACACTACATAACGTTGTTTTGTTTATTCTTGTTTTTTAATTTTCCAAATCAGTGGAATATGTATATCATTAGCGTGATTTCAGTGTTGTTCGAACACATCATTGCTTGCCATTGGGTGAGATATAGTGGTCAAATGCTAGCCTATCAAAGATAACAAACCAGTTTGCCAAAAACGATCCTCATAAAAAATCATCCAACGACTTCATCCAGCATGACCGTTGTTTACATTATATGGCAATCTAACATAACGAATTTTATTTTCCAGTATTATGGCCGAGATCGACTGGTAGATACCAGTTTAACGAAACGGATTTATTTTCCGAATTGTTAGACAGTCTCTAAATGAATAAATTAAATTCCGAATTTTTAGACAATCTAAATTAACTGAATTTATTTTCCAAATGATTAGATCGATCGAACGAATAGTCTAAAAAACTAAATATTACTCATACATTCGAAAGTCAGCGATATGGTGTCTTTTAAGTTATGACTGTTCAGAATGCATAGGACAACGTCCCGACCGTTTATAAACGGTCAGAACGTTGGCATGTTTAAAAACATACAACATGTGTTAGATCAATATTGATAAATTTAGAACGGAAAAAATATCTCTAATTATTTGTTTTATATAGTTGTGCCTAGCATGGCTAATGCTATAAAAACAAACCAATTGATTTGGGTGGACGTTATCAACACAACGTGTAGCTAACTGCAATGTTAGACTCGTTGGCTGTAGTAGTTTCGATAAACTGTTTCAGTCGATGACGTCACACGTCCCCGTAAAACGTTAATAATAAGGAAAGGATAATTTCGTCGCTTCAGGTAGGGCTTCAGAGCAGTGCTCAGCTGTCAGAGCAATAGGGCATGGTTACCCTATGGCCGCGGGTTGAAACCCCGCCTCGAGCGATAATTTTTCCTTTCTAAATTAATCAATATAGTTCTGCCTAGCATGGCTATTGCTACATAAACAAAATCAATGTGTTACATCACTCGACTAACATTCTAAAACATTTATATCACTGTTTATAAAATATTGCATAAACATAGCTATACATACTATAATGAATACAAACAGACACACATTTGGGAGACATTCACTAACCAACGTATCTAGTTATGAACATTGCATAGGTGTATATTGAATTTGTCATAGGAAAACATGTTTTGTCTCGTTTCTTGTTTCAACATATCGCTCGAAAAAAGGGACACCTGTTTTTAACTATGCAACGTTTATAAATGAAAGCGTGGAGATGCAAAAAAAAACAATTTAGACCCAACTTATGAAACTGAAACACTTTTACAATTTGTTTGCTGAGTGCTATTGACATTACTCGTGTCAGGATAATTTGGACCACCTGCAGGCGATCCGGTCGACTGGTGCCTTGCGACTAACAGCCAGTACGCATGACTTAACACGCTCGAATCATAGTAACCTTTGAATAATTACAAGCTTATAACTAACTTGCAATGTTTGTATGTATATTTGGATCAAATGCAACTGAATTTTAAAGTAGTTATCCTCGATCGATTATGATGAAATTTTACATACACGTTTAGTTTGGATGACAATGCATGGTAAGCTAAGTGAAAGTCTAAATCCAATATGGCGGACGGCACAAGATGGCGGACTAGTTATTTTTATGCACGATCATGATATGGGTACCAAATGAAAGGGTTTGCTGAGAAGATTCGGATATAACAATAAATAACTAATAAAAGCTTTATTTAAATGTTTTTTTTAATACTTATCTCATTTTGCTATAACGGGATGGGCAGCATCAACCAGACATATATTATATGCCCACAATTTGTCGCAAAAAATCTGACAAATTCGCGACTGGGACGCAAGTCAGTAAACAAATACTATAAAGACCTTTAATTTATGTGTGTATGTATATTAATGTGCTAGCATGTACTAGTATCAAGATTGTACATGCACGCACATTTAGATTATATATCTCCTTTATAACTTAACCGCTAAAGTCTCTTTTCAAATAACACTAAAAGTCAGATATATATATTTTGATGTAAAGCATTTTTCTACACTTACAGTTAACTAAACAAGGTGAAAATAGTTATATTGAAAATGTAATTTAAGCTTAACAAAGTGAACTCCTCCAGCATATCAAAGTTAGAGCTTGATACTTGATAAATGATGCGGCTTGACTCACGATTTAGGTTCGACTCTTGCGACCTAGGTTTCGGGGATGTCCGTGCGACGGAACTCGCTTGATGATGGAGATCGAACATCCTAGAAACCAAGGTCGCAAGAGTCGACCCTAAAACGTGAGTCAAGCCGTATCATTTATAAAGTATAATGTCTCAAACTCACGAAAACTTTAATAATAAAAAAGTTAGAACTTGATAAATCGATTACTTGTAGATAAACAAATTTGAGCATTGCTGTTTATTTGATAAAGTAGGTTTTAATTTGACAAACTCAACTTAGGATTGCCAAAGTGAACAATTTAATTTAGATATAGGGTACAGCTTTATGTATAATCTAACTACCGAATTGATGCATCAAAAGGCGTGTTGTTTTCGTTTGGGGTCCAGCATACAACTGGTTATTTAGTCCGTTGTGACACCACATCTTGACAAAGTGGACACTCCACTAGACAAAGGTAACAAAACGTTAACACTTAATTCACATCAGTCTTCACGAGAACGGGTTTAAATTTTTATCATAATCATCTTCTTCGTTGAATGGGTTTGTTGGCTCCTGTCCTTCCTCGTCTGCAAACGGATTCTTCGCTTCATCATAATGCTCCTCTTCAAAGGGGTTCTTATTCGCTCCGTTGGAAATCGCTGAAGATATGTTTGGCGATACCTGAGGAAGAAAGGATAGTCCGGTTTAATTTTACATTAAAAAAGTTAGAAGGTTTTGCTTGACTTTGACTTGGACTTTTAATATGAAATAAACTTGAAATATTCAATTACTTGACACTGGCAAAATGCACAAGATTGCTAAGCCAAAATTAAAAAAAAAACAGAAATGTATAAGATAATAGAAATAAGTTTTTAATTAAAAAAATAATGGACAAAAATGCGCTATTGAGTTTCTTTCTTCTCGAGATAGCTGTAAATTTGCGAATCTGGCATTTGTTACAATACTTTCTTTAGGGCCTATATGGGGCCCATATGAATAAACTATTATAAGATCTTTAAATAATGAAATGAAATTAATATAATATATAGATATAAATGTAATAAAAAATTATAATGAAATTGGAATTCATACCTCAGCACTTATAGGATTGTCTTTCCTTGCGGGCTTGGGAGAAGTCTTGTGAACAGGCTCGAGCCGGCTCATGTTGGCTTCAAGGCTGGAGCTGTAAAGGGACTGCTCGAGGACACGCATTCTGCCCTCGGGGATCGGGACGATTGAAGTACCCTTGGGTGCTACCTGTTTGGCTGCGGTTGATACGAAAACTGAAAAAAAAAACAGTTCCTTAGATGCTGCGTCAACAGGTGGCGTATACAAGCCCGCTTATCGTGACGTAGCGTACAAAGGAAATAATATATCTTCCGCTGAACAACCTGACTATATCGAAGATGGCAAGAAAATTGTTATCTCGCCAGCTTCGCATCAGGGAAACTTTTTAATGGATGTATATATCGAGCTCCATTCAAATTCTGTATGCATACTGCGGCCAACTCTGGGATGGATCCAGCAAGTAACAACTTGAAGCTCTTGAAATTATTGACCGAGCCAAATACTCATGCTTTAGTAAACTAGTTGAGTCCAAACTGCAGTTTCAATTATCAACAAGGTCGCTAGAGGCTAGCGACCTTGTCGATGACCGTGACTCTATGAAAAGTAATCAATAGAACACTGCTATCGGTGTTCTTTGTTTACATTTCGAATGTGCACAGGATTCAAGATTCAAGAAATATTTATTGAAAGACTGAGTATACAATATTTTATGCTAGATGTTAGTGCAATACATAATTACATAAATTAATTCCAACATGTCCATTTTTAATCGGTTAAATAGGCATATAGGCAATCGTCATCCATTTATAATAGACTATGCTAGAACGATACAGTCGAAAACAAAAAGAAATATGATTTAAATAAAACCGGCCAAGTGCGAGTCGGACTCGCACACGAAGGTACCATTATCTATAAAAAACAGCGAAGCCTCAGTAATAGGGTCCCGTTTTTACCCTTTGGGTACGGAACCCTAAAAACGATAATTTTAACGCAAGCAAAGCTAAAAAATATCGACTCCACCGCTTTATTTTCTTGGAGAGAAAAGTTATGATCCTGCCAGAAATCGAACCCAGAACACTAGCGCAGAGGGCAGACTTGTCCACTGCGCCAGTTGGCGCTGTGGACAAGTCCTTGCGGTGGGTTAAAAACGAAGCCGATGGGAGTACAGCTAGTAATATCATAGCTCTTTTCTATAGTATAGGGTCCATAACGATCTCAAATATTATATAATTTTAAGGACCCTTGTATATTATGAAAGCTATAAGGGGTGTCGCACAAACGATAATAATCGTCTGTTTTACCTTTGCTCTGTCCTTCCTGTAGCCTCAGCTTCGCCTCAGCCCCCGGTCCGTATGTCTGGGCGGGCGGCGCCACGGGCGCGGGGGCGGGGGCGGGCGCGGGGGCAGGCGCCGCGGCCTCCTGTGTCTCCGTGATCAACGTCACCTTGTTGAACAACCCGCGACCGTAGTACTCAGATACTACTGCGTAACTGAAATGGATACAACATTATGATAGCTCTCTTTTATTTGTAGATAGATGAATAGATAAATTCTTCATTTGCACACCAAAAAATAAAACTTACAAAGAAATCTTAAATAAAACATAGAAGCACAAAGTCATAAGACTTTGTGCATCAAAGCGATTTCTTCCAGACAACCAAATGGAAATGATAAAAATATTACAAACAGGGACGGTGGTGTACCTCAACACGTATTTAAATTAATAAATGTACTTACACATACTTATTAATATTAGATACATAATATACATATAAAAACCTACATTAAAAAAATATATATCATAAAGTTGACATTATATTAAAGTAAGTAGTACGCACGCCATTTTTTTTCTAAAAATACCTAGCCAATGATACCAAAAAAATTAAGAAGAATTCTACGACACCTTAATATATATATATATATATAATAATAAAATACCTAACGATATAAACAATTTAGAAGGCAATAGTTTTAAGAAGAATTTGAGTGACTGGCTATTAAGTAATTGTTTTTATACTATTAACGAATTTATGAAATTTAAAGACAATAATATTTTTTAATATTTGCACGTCTGCATGCAGGCTGAATACAATGTACATAATATTATTTATAAGACCTTTTTGACATGTATTCTGGCAAATAAACGTTTGAGTTTGAGTTTGAGTATATATTTATAATATATATATACCTTACAATCGGTAGTTTGGACACTGTGAAACAAAGAGGAACATTATATATGCATAAGTATGTAAATATGTACACATACAATGCTAAAATCATAGCCCTGCTTCTTGCTTTGCCATAGTAAGTTAAGTACTAACAATAGTTCAAACAAAATGTTCAGCAAAGGAATATTTATAAAACAATCCGTATAAACTATAACATCATGACAAAACAATTGGTATAAACTATACCTACGTAAGGTATACATAACCTTGTAAAATTCACAGTTACACAGTTTACTTGAAAAGACCTTGAAAACGATTTATCGGTTTTCAATAATACTATAAGTTATGTTTTAATTATCAACATTATTAAATGTGCATGTTTGTGTCGGTGAGTATATATTTAAAAAATGTGTATCATTTTAACGACTTGATAGATTAGGAAGAAATATTGTATAGAAGAAGATACCTATATATAGGTTTATCACTCTTGACTTTAAGACTCCCAGAATATACCGTTCAGGAAACAAAGACGCGGGCAATGAGTTCTACTCCTTCGCCGTACGGATGATAAACTCGAAAAAATGGATAGCGATTGACAGTTGTTTTATAACAAAAAATAAAGTTTGTCTTGCTGTTTCATCATTTCCTCTCTTTGAGACTGGATTTATACCTCACTAGCTCGTGCATAAGATGTATATCTCTGAACAACAGTGCCATCGTCTTACCTTATAATTACGTAAAAGTTATGAATACATCTTTCACACTTACCCAACACTACATTCGATGACTCATGTCATGACCAGATGGTAAATCGTAATAGTGATACCTTACAATTCGATTGATACAATACAATACAAATACTCTTTATTGCACACCAATAAAAATATTAAATCACAATAGAAAAAAAAAACAGAATTAACATCTCAAATGCGGAGGTTTTATGTAAATGTGTAAGTACGTTGGTTTTCCCTTCACTTACGGCTGAACGGGTTTGGATGAAATTGTATTATTGGAATGTGTAGTTAATACCAAGGATTATAACGCATTGGCTACTTTTCAATGTACGCGGACGAAGACGCTGGTCTCACCAACTTTATAATATAAGTGGTATTAGATAGGCTCGCGGCTTCGCCCGCGGTGACGAAATATGTTGTTGTGTTGATGAGTTATTGTTGACAATTATCATCGTGTTGTAACAATAACACATACTAAATTTGACTGTGACATCTTTGTCTAGAAGATTCACTCTTGACTTAAAGACTCCCTAATTATACCCCTCCAGGAACCAAGACGCAGGTAATGAGTTCCACTCTTTCGCCGTACGGATGATGAACGTAGAAGCGAAACGCTTCGAGCGAACAGGAGATTTATCAACCATAAATGGATGACAGTTTGTCTTGTTGTTAGATGGTAGAAGAGGCATTGTGGAATTCCTGCGCACACTCTCCAAAATGTAGACGATAAAATACCGATAGACTAGCGACCTTATGTCGGTGACTGAGAATACCTATTCACTATGCTGATTATATAAAACATTGCTGTTATAACTGAGAGCAGATAGTTAACAAGTTCTAAACCCTGGATTCGTTCATAGATTTTTTACTTATCGATACTTTATGATGATAAACACGGGAGAAACCGCGGGGCAAATTTAATAACAAATGTAGCTGACATGAAAGGAACGCCACACTTTGTTGCAATGAAAATATTAAAACAGCTGTTAAAATATTGTTCCACACTGTTTGCTTTTTAGAATACGTCAAATATCATTTGAATATAAAGTTAAAAATTTAATGTTATACGTCAAAAACACCTCCAAAAATCGAGATTCATTTGTTTGTATTTTGTTGGTCTAATAAATACAAAGTTCACGAAATAAATGTATCGATTAGCCTATACCAACATGTCTATGATTATAAACAAAGTAAAGCAAATTAATTTATGTCTAATCTCCGTTAGTACACAGCTTACTTTTGCTTGGAACAATTTATCATCATACGCTGCTTCAACTGACGATGAGACTGTCGCACTATATTCACCTTAAGAAGTATTTAGCGAGGCGGGATTGTCCCTTATATTTCGTTTTGTCGCCTATGTTCCGAGGACACTTGAGCGTGTACCCGAAATCCATATATTGATAGATCGATGGTGTTCAAAGAAAAATTTAAATCAATAATAATAATAGGTACAAATAGCTAAATCAGATTGTTACATTTCTCCGTCAATATACTGCTGAATTTTCACCATAGGTAAAAACAATCCTAATCCAAACTAGTTTTCAATAAAAAAAAAACGCAGTGAAATTGCTTCATCAGTAATGAGAAGGAGTGGAACTCATGCTGGCCATGAGTTCCACTCCTTCTCATTTCTCCGTCTTTATTCCCCGAACAGTACAAACTGGTGTCCTATTCATTCGCATAATATTTTTAGTCCTTAAGTTGTTCTGCATTCATATCTTGTCATAATATTAGATGCGCATATTTTTTTAAAGCCATACTTGTATGTTGTCATATCATTTGCTTGTAATAAATGTCATGTGCATAATGGTTAAAACGCCTATTGTTCCTAGTCATAATATTTATTGTTCATATGATTCTAGGGCAAAGTCATTAGGTTAGGTTAGTTAGGTTGCTTGTGACCATGACGATAAACGAATTGGCCCCTGTTTACTAGTCTGGGCAGACAAAACTTACATATATCAAAAACGTATACTTAACTGTACATACATCCGGAAACCTCGTTATAACCAATATGTCGAATAATATTAGGGCAATTATAACTTATGACATTAAATATTTATGGCATAAAACTTTATGTTTCTCAATAGTTAGGGCGTTTAAGGTTATTGCTTTTAAATATTAGTAATACTAACATTATGACAAGTGATATTAGGTCCAGTGATATTGTATGTAATGATGATTAGTAGTAACTAATATTAGGAGGCAAATTTTTATGCGATTCAATTTTAGGGCTAAAGATATCAGTCGAATCAATAGGGAACCGTACAAACTGGGTGTCTTCAAGTTTAGAGTGAATAGTTATCTTCTAGGCTTTCCATTCAATGAGATAGTGGTCAAACGCTTACCTATCTAGAATAAAATAGAAACATTAGTTCAGATAGATAGTGAGTATAATTTTCCGTAAATTTGTTTCATCATAACTGTCTATATAGTGAATTGAAGCAAATTGTTTTGGTAATAAACATCTATTCTATTTTATCAACAGCTGACGGTGACCGCATCCCATCATCAGACATATTGTTTGTTATTTAATGTATTAAACAAAACACCAGCTGTTTCCTAGAAGCATTAGATACTTGTAAAATATATATATGTCCATATCTCAAACGGTTTCTCAAAAAGACATAAACAATTACTTCTATCTACGGGCCAATTGTCTATACATCCAAATTAAAACTTAAATTATATACATCTATATAGCAAAATTCTCATGTATTTAAATACCTTTCATCAATCCGATTAGAAAAACACCACGAGAACGGTGGAATCATAGCCGACTTAAATATCGACAGGTCCATATTGCCACATAGCACTTGCCAATACACAAAAACACTTGACGAAAGCGACAGCGTACTATTTAAAAATACGTTTTTCATCGACTGTCGTTAAAGATATAATTAATGTTATGGATAGAGTGGATGTAGATTGTGTATGTTTACGATAAGACACCGTGCGGTGTGCTCGCGAGGTGCACTGATACTGTTGAAGAGAGTTACAGATCGGGTTCGGATTTAATCAGACCGAGTTTTTTCGTGAATTTCCACTGCAGAAACATTCAACAAGCTTATTTTAGTAACTTGTCTCTTGAATCCGGTAAACTAGGCGCGTGGACAAAGGTGGAACTAATGCCGTTTCATACGAAATTGACACGTTTGTTAACAAGCTGCGGCCCCGTGTGCCAACTTATATTGGGAGATCTGTATTTGTTTTGTTGCGAGTTCCGACTGTATGAAACTTCTAATACCTTTAAACGAGCCATTCTTGTATATATGTAAATATAATAATAAATCATTTATTTCAGTATTATGTACACCATATTACATATCAAAAATCAAAATAATAAATAAATTTAATTAAAATGTCATCAGAATCAAATACTAACAACACAATATATATATATAATCTGAATCTCGGAAACGGCTCCAACGATTTTCATGGAATTTAGTAAGCAAGGGGTTTCGGGGGCGATAAATCGATCTAGCTAGGTTTCATTTTTAGAAAACGTCATTTTATCCGAGCAAAGATCGGTCATCCAGGTACTGTAGATAATATATATAGTAACTAGGTCCACCCTGCGGTTTTACCCGCTTAAGTTTCGGACCCGAGAGAATTCTGGGATAAAAAGTAACCTATGTGTAATCCAGGTCAGCTCCATACCAAATTTCATCAAAATTGGTCCGGCCGTTTGAGCATGAAGAAGTAACAAACACACTCATAAACTTTCGCCTTTATAATATTCGTGTGAAGTGTGATATATACACAAACATCGAGTCACTTTCCTATTTAAGGTTTCTATTAAAGACTACAATAGTAATAGAAATCGTATTGTTTAGAGTAATATAAGCTCGATGCCTTGTGGGTGGCTTGTGTCTTTGCTGTATGGATGTCTAAACTATAATTTTCAATTCTACATAAATAAAGTAAACAAGACTACATAATATAGATACACCTAGGTTAATATAATTATGTATTAGAAATTAAGAATAATTATTAAAAAAATATGCGCCGCCGAGTTTCTTGCCAAGTTCTTCTCGAGATGGCTGTAATTTTGCGAATCTGGCAGTAGAGTCATTAACTTTCATGAGTGCCTCTTTGGGGCCCATGTGAATAAAATATTTTTATTTTGAATGTTGTTAAAGAGTGTAGGTAACACGCGTATTTGGTTAAACATTAAAACCTATCAGTTAAGTGTTATTTAATGTTTCAATAAATTGAGTTTTAATCTCCGTTATAAAATAAGCGATAACGTTTTTACAGATATGAATTGTATTGAATAGTTATAACGTCCGTTAAGCGACATGTTTATTGCCAATTTAAGCTAATATTATATATTAGCTTAAATTAGCATATGTGGTACTTTGATGCTAGCAAAATCCAAGACTAATTCTGTTAACAATTCTGGTTCCATACAATAGCTAATGCCTATTTTTTGATGCCCTTAGCGATCCACTTAAACTTCTTTCATTATTCGTTCTCTTTATCGACTACATCGACCATAAAACAACCAATAACTAATTAATGGATAACTGTCACCTACAGGGACAGTTATCCATCTCATGGCAGTCGGTTTTATCATTATCTACAATTGCCACATCAAAAATATACACTTTCCTGAAACATCAACTTTTGATTAAATTCCATATGATATGGATTTTAATCAAAAGACTGTGTATGTCATGTTTTACGGTGTTAGTTATGATACACACAAAGCCATCAGCCTATTATAGCAATTTAAGCAAATATTATATATTTGCTTAAATAAACTTCTATCCATATTTGTAATTGTTTTAATTTCAACGTGAATATTTTAAGCTATGTTAATCAAAAATATCTAAAACCTTTAAATTTCAATTGTTCTCCGCATTGACGACACAGTTGGGGCAGTGGTCATATCTCTGCAGTCTGCACTGAGGGTCAATGGTTCGATTGCCCGCAGGAGCTCAATTTTCGTTACCAAGTGACATTTGCGCTTCTGGTTCTAGGTGTTTGCTGTCAAACGTCATCCATATATGGCCTTCAGTTCGCTCGAAGCGTTTCGCTTCTACGTTTATCATCCGTACTCCGAAGGAGTTAAACTCATTGACCTCGTCTTTTTTCCCGAGACAGTATAATCTGGGAGTCTTCAAGTCAAGAGTGAATAGGTACCTTCTAGGCAAGCATGCTATATCTTCGGCCGCATCATCGCTTTCCATCAGGTCAAACGCTTGCCTATCGAACATAAAAAAATGGTTGTGGTGTAAATATTTCTGGCACCGACGATACAAGTCTTTGAAATTAGTGTGGGAATGGGAGTGTAGATGTTTTTTTTTTTGTTTGTTCTCATCTCTTCATAAATGCGTTTAGTTTGGGTATGTTTGTTCTCATCTCTTCATAAATGCGTTAGTTTGGGTATTCATTACCGAATCACGCCGTAACTAACTGATTTAGCTGACATTTTGAAAATATTTTGATCAAATTTGGTATTTTAGACATTTAAGACTCTAGAAAAGGACAAAGACTATTAACACCGATTAAAATAGGAAAAATTGTAGGGCGCAGCTAATGTTTAACAAAATGGTATCGAATTCCGAAGATAATTAAACAACGCTCGACCGTGTTGATAGAAAAACTCATTATAATAATATTGTGAGTCCTCAGTAATTGTTATTTCATCGTAATGTTATGGAAGAATCGACACAATCGTTATTTGATTATGAAAACTATAGCGGCCAGGCAGCGCGCTAAATAAAATACGTAGAAACTTCATAAAAAAAAAACTACTTTGGTGGAAAACATTGCCAAAACACTTGCTGCCCACGCAATAAAAGCAATAAAAGTGTGGGAAGGAGATGCCACTATAAAAACCTCCATCGTACTTTCACTTCTTATAGATGACTACATGTGTTAATCGTATTGCTAGCTATGTATAATCAAAATGTCATCCAAATCCGTTTAAATGTTATAGCGTAAAGAGAAAACAAACACATCTACATCCATTTACACACAAACTCTCAGATTTATAATATTAGTGTTATACGCTATAATAAACGCTTTCACATTCACAGCCCCACACCAAGTTCAACGATTTGTGTCGTGGGTGATATTTGTAACGGCTATTGTCGTAGGTGATATTTGTAATATTAGTTAGTTGTATAACTCGACAATGCCGAGTCTTAACTGAGTGAAGTGAGTAATTCACGTCATAAGTTATGACGCGAAAGTTTTACATTACTTTCCAAAATTTGTGATTTTTCGAGTGTTATTGTGTAACTATGATGAATTTTTAACAGTTATTAGTCCGCGAACGTGCATGAATACAGGCAAATCTAATTGGATTTTCGATTTCGTTCCAAAACTCCAACAGAAGTACGAGTAAAGTATCTACCACTTTACTAGGGCATGACTGGACCATAACTCTCTAACTTAACTTTGACCGTGACTGGTGACTAGGCCTAAGTTTATAAAAAGCGTAACTTGAAAAATAATTATTACTTGACAATAGCTAAATGCATATGGCATGTGAAGCCAAAACTAGAAAAATAATTTAAACGCAAGGAAAGCTTAAACATAAGACTAAACCGCTTATATTTTGTTTTAGATGATTTTCTCAAAAAGCGCTGAATCAATTTCGATAAAATGTCCCATACATTTTCACCACTTCTGAAGATTGAGCTACGAAACAGAAAAATACTCATCAAAATCGATACATAATTGACGGAATGATCGCGTAACATATATACTAAAAACAACATACAGTCGAATTGAGAACCTCCTTTTATGAAGAGAAGGGAGAGGTTCTCAATTCGACTGTATGTTGTTTTTTTGTTACCTCATAACTTCTTTTTGGGTGAACCGATTTTTTGTTTGAAAGCTGGTACTTCCCACGTGGTCCCATTTAAATTTGAACAAGAACGGACCAATAGTTTTTGAGTTATCCTCAATAATGCGTATTTAAAAAAATTAATCTGATCAAGGTTTCCAAAATAAAGCGGTGAAGTTTTTTTTTAAACTTTAACATAAACGCTTTAACACTCACAGTTCCACACTAAGTTAGATGACTTGTGTCGTGGGTGCCGGAAACATTCGTTTCCTCAAACAAACTTGTGTTTCTGGTTCTTGTTGTGATTGTGTTTGATATGAGTGTTCGCTTGGGGTGCTTAGAAGGCGAACGCCCACCCAACTTAGCCAACGGGCACTCGGTTTTTTATCGGATATAATTTCGGAGAGTGTGCTAAGGAACTGTACGATCAAGTTCCCCCATCCCCGTTCTATCATCGGACAAGCAGACAAACTGCTAAGCGACACCGCTATATGGTGGATATTCCACAAATGCGCACTAAGCGTTTTGCCTCCACATTCATTGTGCGAACCGCAAAGGAATGGAACTCCTTACCCGAGTCGGTGTTTCCTGATGAGTACAATATGGGAGTCTTCAAGTCACGAGTGAATAGGTATCTTCTAGGCCAGCTTGCTCCATCGTCGACCACATCGTCGCTTACCATCAGGTGAGATAGTGGTCAAAAGTTTGCCTAACATGAATAAAAAAAAAAACTTCAATAAAGCTGGGGCGTTTAAATAATTTATAAGTCGGTTAATAACTCACGGGTCGTGTTGGTTGTGTAGGCGTGCGTGTAAGGTCTCGGCGGTGGGCGGTGCGGGTTCTGGTTTGCGGGCCGAGCTCTCGCAAGCGGGACACTCCATCTCGCACTCCGAGTAGCTTTGGAAACAGCTGTGAACAACACCAATATAAGTAAACTATGTATGCTGTAGAGACACATTATACAATTATTTTTTATGCCCTATAAGCAAGTATTTCACCACAATCTCACCTGATGGAAAGTGATGATGCGGCCGAAGATGTTGTATGCTCGCTTCGAAGATACATATTCACACTTGACTTGTGCGCTATAGGCAAGCATTTGACCACAATCTCAATTCATGGAAAGTGATGATGCGGCCGAAGATGTTACATGCTCGCCTAGAAGATACCTATTCACTCTTGACTTGAAGACTCCCAGATTATACCGTTCGGCGAACAGACGATTACAGTTGCAGATTAAGCCAGTGGCGGATATAGAGGAGGGGATCGGAGGGGGGGGGGGCGTTGCAAAGGGGCTCAAGCCCCCTGCGAAATCATCTGAGTTCTTGCGTGACAAATCTTGTCTAGTGGTCTTGATATAGTGGTCAAATGCTGTACAACCAGAACCAGGAACACACATTTTCCTAGGGAGAAAACATATGTCCACTTATGGGAATCGAACCCTATGTACTCTGCTTAGAAGACGAACGCGCACCCAACTAAGCTAACAGGCAGTTAAAATAGTTAAACGCTAGCAAAGCTTAAAAAAACCGACTTCACCGCTTTATCTTCGGTACTTTGATCAGATTAGACTAAACACGCATTAATGACGATATCACAAGAACTACTGATCAGATCTTGATCAAATGTAAATGGGTCCAATTGGAAAGCAAACGCTTCCAAACAAAAAAAAATCGAAATCGGTTCACGTGGAACGAAGATATGAGGTAACACACATAAAAAAAACTGTCGACTTGAGTACCTCCTCCTTTTTTGTGCAGTAGGTAGATAAGTTCTAATATGGACTGAGAGTCATATATATGTATAATAATATATATTAGTTTGTGTATGTTTATGGTATATTATTATTATTATTTATGTAGTTTTTTGTATGTACATTATGTATCTAATATTAATAAGTATGTGTAAACAAACAAACAACAAAAAAACGCATTCACACTCACAGCCCCACACTAAGTTCAAATACTTGTATCGTGGGTGCCGGAAACATTCACATCACACACACATTACACCCAGAACCAGAAGCACAAATATCCCTTGGGAAGCTATTTGTGCTCCTGCCGGGAATCGAACCCAGGACCCACGGCACAGAGGGCGGACACCTGTCCACTGCGCCAACTGGGTCGTCTCGTGTAAGTACATTTATTAATTTAAATACGTGTTGAGGTACACCACCTTCCCTGTTTGTAATATTTTTATCATCTCCCTTTGGTTGTCTGGAAGAAATCGCTTTGAGCGATAAGACCGCTCTTTGTGCCATTATGTTATATTCAAGATTTCTTTGTAAGTGTTATTTTTTTGGTGTGTAAAAAAGATTTATTCTATCTATCTATCTATCTATAGACAAAGGTAGGTTTTTAACTTACTGTTGGTGAAAAGAATGCTGACACAAGAAATGCACAGTGGGCAGTTCCAAAGGCCGGTTGCACGCCGCACACCTGGAACTTTGGAACGTGATCGGTTCGTTCTGTATGGTTTGTATGTGAGTCTTCATTTTAACGCTCTCGGATCGGTATTTGTTCGCCAGCTCCTGCTCCCGAGTTATAACTTCACTTTCTGACTTGAGGACGTCCATTAAATACCTAGAAAATAGACTAAGTTAAACAAAATAACTAGAAATACTTCCACATGCACAATCCTGCACTAAGTTTTATTTTACATTCAGTATAGGTAGACATGTTTAAAGAATGATTTATTGTTATTTTAGTATTGGCTCTGTAAGTTATGCTCATTTAGTCAGTGTCAAAGTCACCCGTCACAGTCAAAGTCAAAGTAAAGAGATATAATCGACGAACCAGTTGGCGCAGAGGGCAGGTGCCCGCCCTTTGCACCGTGGGCTTGGGTTCGATTCCCGGCAGCAGCTCAAATTCCTTCCCAAGGGATATTTGTGCTTCGGGTTCTGGGTGTAATGTGTGTAAATGATGTGAATGTTTCCGGCACCCACGATACAAAGTGTTATGTTTATTATGTTTATAATGATGGTCCACTCAAAGACAATTCATGCCTTAGTGTAGAACATTACTACAACCTTTATTGTAGTTTTGGAACGAGAACGTAAATCGCGTTTTCCAACTTTGTATGATTTGCTTACACTCATGCACGTGCACAATTAGTGTGTAAGTATTAAAAGTTAATAATTATCTCTATATTTTCACATTCGCGGCAAAGCTCGTATTACCCTCTTATACACACCAACATCTACACTCAAAACATACGAGCATGTCACACGCTCACTCACACTAACACAGCCTGTACCCACACAGCAAAATATAATAATACACTCACTACTACATTTATCGTATCTAGCCCGTACACGTACCTACACTTATGCAGTCAACATCCACGTGACGCATGCACCGGGCGGCGGCGGACCGGTTTGTCGCTTGCGCGCGCATCGCTATCGCTGTTACTTAGGTACCTACTTACACACACTTTCGCACAATAATTATTTATATTATTTACTAATTTTTGACACCGTAGGTTAATAGCGTAAAGTAGCAATACCTCATTAGTTTTATAATTTAGATACGGACTGTTAAGTCAATTACTGTTTTACTTATATTATCTGTTAAGTCCTAAATTCTGATAACACTATAGGTACCTAGGTTCAAACTAAATGTTAAATTCGCGGAGTGGGGACCTGGTGACCTGTAATACAGGTTTTTTTAAACCTACATCAGGCACCAGTCTCTCACAACACTGGTTTACGCTTTAGTAATAAGTACCTTAATTGTTAACTAGCAGATAAGTATACCTGTGTGAGAGAAAAATAAATACATTTATTATTTATTATTATTTATATTATTTATATGTTTTGTCTTACTTTGACGCGTGACATTTAATATCAGTCAGAATAAGACAAAAAATGTATGTATAACCTTCTGTGTTTATCGAACGTTTAATCTATTTAAGAAAACGAGGGGTTATTTAGAAACGTCGTACTTACTTCCTTACATCTCCTAATGTATAGGTCGGAGTACTAGCTAGGCAATCGAGGACTAGAATAGGCGACAGCAGTTTTTCGTTAGCTGCAACAAAATAACAGACATTTTAAATATTATTTGACTAGCTTCGTGATGATGACGTTTTAAAAGAGCAGCGTATTTTATTCCATAACAGAGCTATATTCATTTTATACAAATCTTTAATATTTATTTTTATTTATTCATGATATATGTTAAGGAAGTTATTAGACGGTTTTAATTTAAAATCAAATCGAAATCGTTTATTCACATGGGCCCCAAAGAGGCACTCATGAAAGTTAATGATTCTACTGCCAGATTCGCAAAATTACAGCCTACTCGAGAAGAACCTGGCAAGAAATTCGGCGGCGCATTTTTTAAATTCAATAAAAAAAACCTTCTTAATCTCTAATACATAATTTTATTAACCTAGGTGTTATTATGGTAGTCGCTAGAAAGCGCTTGTGCAGTTTGCCTCCATGCATCCTTGTCATTATAGTCGATCGTTTTATAATAAGATTTCTTAATTAATGCCCGTTTTATTACAGAATTTAACTTTCCCAGTGGTAATTCAGTTACGATTTTAGGAATTCTATTGTTTGCATTTACATGAATACAACCCATTAATCTTGAGCAAGTATGCAAGTAGTAAGTAAAGTATGCTCAGTACTATATTAATACGTCTTAATATACACCACAGAAAAATATTACGTTGCTATTACGTATTATTCAGCCGTTACAGCGTGAAGAGAAAAGAAACATACTAACACAATAACAAACAATCTTTCGGATTTATAATATTAGAGTGATTATGTTTAGTAACTCAGTCACTCTGCGCGACACTCGCTCAGAGCGCTGTCTTCGTCTCCACTATTACTCTGCATATACGGGAGACACTTGGTCTTTACAGTACTTATAATGTTCAGTAACTCAGTCTGCTTCATAATGTTGAGTAGCTCGGGCAGACAGTCCGGCGGCGGCTTCCTCCACAGTACCTATAACGTTGAGTAGCTCGGGCAGACAGTCCGGCGGCGGCTTCCTCCACAGTACCTATAACGTTGAGTAGCTCGGGCAGACAGTCCGGCGGCGGCTTCCTCCACAGTACCTATAACGTTGAGTAGCTCGGGCAGACAGTCCGGCGGCGGCTTCCTCCACAGTACCTATAACGTTGAGTAGCTCGGGCAGACAGTCCGGCGGCGGCTTCCTCCACAGTACCTATAACGTTGAGTAGCTCGGGCAGACAGTCCGGCGGCGGCTTCCTCCACAGTACCTATAACGTTGAGTAGCTCGGGCAGACAGTCCGGCGGCGGCTTCCTCCACAGTACCTATAACGTTGAGTAGCTCGGGCAGACAGTCCGCCGGCGGCTTCCTCCACAGTACCTATAACGTTGAGTAGCTCGGGCAGACAGTCCGGCGGCGGCTTCCTCCACAGTACCTATAACGTTGAGTAGCTCGGGCAGACAGTCCGGCGGCGGCTTCCTCCACAGTACCTATAACGTTGAGTAGCTCGGGCAGACAGTCCGCCGGCGGCTTCCTCCACAGTACCTATAACGTTGAGTAGCTCGGGCAGACAGTCCGGCGGCGGCTTCCTCCACAGTACCTATAACGTTGAGTAGCTCGGGCAGACAGTCCGGCGGCGGCTTCCTCCACAGTACCTATAACGTTGAGTAGCTCGGGCAGACAGTCCGGCGGCGGCTTCCTCCACAGTACCTATAACGTTGAGTAGCTCGGGCAGACAGTCCGGCGGCGGCTTCCTCCACAGTACCTATAACGTTGAGTAGCTCGGGCAGACAGTCCGGCGGTGGCTTCCTCCACAGTACCTATAACGTTGAGTAGCTCGGGCAGACAGTCCGGCGGCGGCTTCCTCCACAGCACGTCGAGCCACAGGCGCGGGCACACGGCGCCGCGTCGCCGGCACACGGCCAGCGCGCTGTCTGCGTCGCCGCTGCGCATGTGCAGCGACACCTGCTCCCGCCATCTGACCAGATGACACTATACTGAGATGCAGCCTCGTAAATTTATTTCTAAAACCGGCACTCTCTCACGTATTATTGTCGAAGAAAAATGCTCCGACCAGGTTTCGGACAAATACGGTATAGTTCTTATTTAGGGAGCTACGACCTAAGTTAAGGATGGTATTCCACTTATCAAATACCTCTGCCCAATTTTAAGATCAAGTACTTGATCAAAATTATTTGACGTGTGCCAATTCCACTGGTCCTACATCTTAGTCCAAGATTTTGAGTAGTATCCTATGAGAAAATAGAGGAATATAAAGCTACTTTATGTGCTGTGTTTGATAAATATTCAATTATTATAAAAAAAAATCAAACAAAAGAAGCTTTGAGTGAAACTATGGTGCCTCATATTAAAAAGTCATTCATTGCTTTCACAAGCATTTATCAGAAACTTCGTCATGCAAGGGTCCAGGAAATCTTGTTGGCAGCCATTTGATTTATATATCAAATATCAGTATGCTGTCATCAAATTTTTTAGATCAAACTTACATTGGACAAAGATATTCGATAAGTGGAATACCACCCAAGATATGAGCTAAGTTGCATTTTGAAGCTAGACGCGCGTGCCGCTTTCTGTAAACGTAACTCCTAGAAGAAGTACATCGGATGTCCGAAACCAGGTCGGAGCATTTTTCTTCGACAAAAATACGTGAGTGAGTGCCGGTTATAGAAAGTAATAACGAATACCTCTCACGATAGTTTTTATTACCATAACAATCTCGTACAGTCAAAGATTTGCGCCATGGCAATTATCGTGTTTCCGAATTATTATTATTATTATTACTTTTTTTGCTAGGTTGACAAGTTGACAAGACCATGTCAGCAGCCGAAGATGCTTGCTTAGAAAATACCTACTCAAGGGAGATTTGTTCTTCTGGTTCTGGGTGTGATTGTGTGTGTGATATGTAAATGTTTCCGGCACCCACGATACAAGTCTTTGAACTTAGTGTGGGGCTATGAGTGTGAATGCGTTTGTTTTGTTAGTATTTTGTTTGTTTGATTGCTTACAATTTATTCTCTTCGTATAGATACAGCACCCCAGCCTTGAACCCCAGCATCTGACAGATGATGAGGGTTTGGTCCTTATCGTAGTTGCCGTCCGAGTTGCGCAGCACTTTAAGGACTTTGTCTTCATATTGTTTCTTTTCAGCTTCCGGTGATTTTGCCCTTGAACAAAAAGTAGCTTATAAAAAATATATATTTATTGGCAAAAAAACACATTTACATCAAAATTTAACTAGTGATAGACAGACCGCTTCAGTCTGAGGGACAACGCCTATTAGTCTATTGTGAAAACTATGTAAGCACTAGCTGTCTCCCGCGGCTTCACCCGTGTTTATCAAGTTAACAAGTAACAATGGCAGTCGTCAAATATGCTACTCTCTCTTGACTTAAGGACTCCCAAAATCCAAAATCCAAAACTCCACTCCCAAAATCGACCATCAGGTGAACCAAGCCACCCTAAAGCACGACACCAGCGCGTTATAGGATTCAAAATAGAAAGTTTTAGAAAGTAATTGTATACCTACATACCTGTTATATTACTTTTCTCTAGTTGTTTTTCTCCCTACACATTTTATACACTGTCATGTTTTTTTTCTGTTATTCTATGTTCTATTTATAATCTCATACAATGTTGTTATTTGCTTATATTTTATTAGTTTTTAGATTTATCTGTACTTGCGGCAACTTTGATTGTCATAAATTTGTTTATGTGCACCGTATGCGGGCCGTGATCTCACTAGAATGGTTCTAACAGAATACCAGCGTCGGAGATAGGTGGGTGACTACCTTCTTCGATATTATGCTGAGTTGGGACCATTTTGTGTGAGTGCACATTAATTATTAGGGTAGTTTGATTTTTTTAAATTTAATTGTATTATTCATCAATAGTAATTGATGTAACTCATACAAATAAATGTATATTCTATTCTATTCTAAAATAACGTATTTGAAAAACAAAAATTCGCTACACGGATACGGCGAATTTCTTTCTTTCCTCTTCTTTTTCTTTCTCTTCTCTATACAAACACATAATATATACAACAAAAGTTAAAAATACAAGACATTTACATTAACAATGTATAGAAGCATGCTATTCAAGGTTTCTCTTCCACTTTAACTTACCACACATGAATATAGTGTTCTATCAGAGCGTCATACACAAGCTTCGAGCAGTCTTGTCCACTGTTGATCATATGTTCCAGAAAATCGATCAGTTTTTCCGAATTACTCAAGAACATGTGAATGTAATCATCCGGTAGCGCTCGCTCTGGTTCGTGGAAACCGCCTAGCAGTGCGTTTTCGTCAACTAGAGGCTTACTCCGGGGTTTATAGTCTGTGCATAGCACTGAAAAAAAATAATGAAATTTAACATAATAATAAATATAACAGTTTAAAAAAAATATAAAACACGCTTTATAAATAAAAATAAAAAATATTTTTTTGTATCGTCATCGGTCCTCGATAAGTATTTTTTTTATGTACGATAGGCAAGCGTTTAACCACAATCTCACCTGATGGAAAGCGATGATGCGGCCAAAGATGTAACACGCTTGCCTAGAAGGTACCTATTTACTGTTGACTTGAAGACTCCCAGATTATACTGTTCTTGTCTACGAAATTTAAATGAAATCTGACGGTTTGAAAAAGTATTTTTTTTTTTTTTGGTTTGAATCAAGCCCAAAGGAGTTGGTTACAAACATACATACATACATACAGGTGAAGCTAATAAAAGCGTGACAAAAACATAAACGCTTGCACATCCCCACACTTAATTCGATGACTTGTGTCGTGGGTGTTGGAAACAATCACATCACACACACAATCACAACCAGAACCACAAATTTTCCTTGGGTAGAAAACTTGTGTTCCCACCGGGAATCAAACCCGATACCCCTGCTTAGAAGGCAAACAAGCACCCAACTAAGCTAACAAGCAGTTAATTAATGCTTACATTTCAAGAACTTGGTGCTCTCCTCGGGCTCATGCTGAATAAGCCTATGTCCGAATTTCCTCATATACATATCTGCATCTTCGAACTCCAGCTCCACGATGTATTCTAGAGCTTCCTTGAAGTTCTTCTTATCTTCTAGCAGCATCTTGAGGCACCAATCGTGACGCTTGTGGTTTGCAGCGAGTGATAAAGCGTCGGGGACGCTAACTTGACGCACCACCTGGAAGGGAACACTTGGTTTCACGATACAATACAATAATTCTTTATTGCACACCAAATAAAAGTAATATTACAATATGTAGTACAATAAGCGGTCTTATCGCTTTAAGCGATTTCTGCCAGACAACCTTTAGATGGACAAAAATGTGCAGGATGATTTGGGTTGGTGTAGCGTTCTATACTAAAATATAATATATTTAAACAAATAAATTACAAAAAAACATACATAATATACACACACACTATGTATATATATAATATATACCTAAAAGATATTACAAATACTTCAGTTCGTTCAAAGCGTTTCGCTCCTATACGTCTTTCATCCGTACAGCGAAGAAGTGGAACTCAATACCCGTGTCTTTGTTCCCCGAACGGTATAATCTGGGAGTCTTCAAGTCAAGTCTGAAAATGAGGTATCTTCTAGGCAAGTATGCTACATCTTCGGCAGCATAATGATGGACAATTGTTTGCTGCACACCAAGAAAACATTATTTATTATTTGTAGGCAACCATTGACTTACTAACCATGCCTAGCGTGAGTTATACAAACGAAATACGTTACTCCCTCGTTCACGTATGGCATCTGTATGGCATATGTAATTTGTATGGCAATCTATAACGAGCGTTGCAGTGTTTAGTATTACTAATCATGCGAGCAACGTAGTATTGCTAATCGTACTAGTTTGAGATTATTACTAACTTTTGTAGTTGCGTTTGGTTGCGTTCGAAAAAAAAAAACGGATAGATAAACTTTATTTTTATATGCATTATAGACAAACATATGACCACTGTCTCACCTGTAAGTGATGATGCGGCCGATGATGTGACATGTTTATCTAGAAGATACCTATTCAATCTTGACTTGAAGACACCCAAACACCTTTCGGGAAACAAAGACACAGGTAATAAGTTCCACTCCTTTGCCGTACGGATGATGAACGTAGAAGCGAAACGCTTCGAGCGAACTGGAGGTATCTCAACCTTAACTGGATAACATTTGACAGTTTGTATTGTTGTAAGATTCACTCATATAATTCCTGCGCACACTCTCCAAAATGTAGACGATAGAATACCGATAGACTAGCGACCTTACGTCGGTGTCTGAGAC
Source organism: Lomographa bimaculata (assembly GCA_948107665.1). Taxonomy (NCBI): domain Eukaryota; kingdom Metazoa; phylum Arthropoda; class Insecta; order Lepidoptera; family Geometridae; genus Lomographa; species Lomographa bimaculata. The sequence goes on along the minus strand of OX403600.1, from coordinate 4,738,666 downwards.
TCTGCAATTTAGACTCGACTAGCTTATCATCGCCAATGAATCTTTTTGCTCGTCGGTCGATGGACTCAAGAGCTTCAAGCTGGTACTTAGCGGAACCATCAAATAGGTAGCCGCAAACTATACAGTTTCAATTAAATGTGTCAGTAATTATGGTAGTGATAAGTGATGGTATTTATCATCACGTAATTGGATATAATTATTAACATTTCAGCCCAATCCGAAACCGATTTAGTGGGTCAAATTTAAGTTGCTAAATTTGATTCAATAGACACCGTGTCAGGTAAAACTTAAAAAAAAATCAAGATTGGTAAACTTTTGACCACCATCTCCTGATGGCAAGCGACGATGTGGTTGACGATGGAACAAGCGCCTAGAAGATACCTATTAACTCGCGACTTGAAGACTCCCATATTGTACTCATCAGGAAACACCAACTCAGGTAAAGAGTTCCATTCCTTTGCGGTTCGCACAATGAATGTGGAAGCAAAACGCTTCGTCCGCATTTGTGGAATATCTACCATATAGAGTGTATATAATCTATATATATAAAAGAAAGTCGTGTTAGTAACTCCACTTATAACTCAAGAACGGCTGAACCGATTTAGCTGAAAATTGGCAGGGAGGTAGTTTAGAGCCAGGAGAAGGACATAGGATACTTTTTACGAACGTACATTTCTTTAATTATTTTTTTTACATTTCGACATGCTTTCCATTTTCTCATACGTCACTCGGATTTGGTAAAGTACTAGGCAAACATAAACATGAAGGTTGTAATAATATAGTCACGTGACATTGTAACGCCTGCCGGGTATGGCTTCCTAAATATGCACATTCATTGACTGTTAGGCGGAACGAAGGTCGCCGGGACAGCTAGTATCATATAAGTAAATAAAGTTTAAAATCTAATTCTATTACCTTAATAGCAACGTCGACATCGAAATCAATGACTTTGTCTTTGGAATTGATGAACTCCTTCAACTTCCCCTGCTGGTCATGCTGGTCTATCTTCACGTAGCACGTCAGCAGAAGCGTCGTGTGGTCTTCTGTAGCGTGGCCCTTCTTATGCAACTCTTCTAGGTATAAAACTAGGGACTCCAAGTGACGCGGCTCGAGGTATTTGCGGATAACGTAGGAGTTCTCCAGCCAGCCTATGGTTTTGATGTATTGGTCTATTGCGCTTTTAAGGTCACCCTGGAACAATTTTTACTTTGTTAAAATTTTAGAAGTAGTGGAGGCTGTTTCTGTCCGTTCATAACAATACACTCGAAAATATGCTAAGTCCCACAATGTGCTCTTCCGTGCTGTTGAGTGATAATAAAATGTAACTAAAAAACGAAAGTGATAAAAAAAACATAACAAAAAAGATAGAACATAAAATACTTTCACATTCACAGCACCACACTAAGTTCGATGACTTATGTCGTGGGTGCCGGAAACATTGAAATCGTTAAGCAGAACGGCGTGGACTATAAATAAACATTTATTCACAAAATTTCAGATTTATCATGTTAGTGAGATAGTGAGACATCGGTCTACCAATATATCATACTAATACAAATCCTACTAATATTATAAATGCGAAAGTTTGTGTGTGTGTGCGAATGTTTGTTACCACGTATCGCCGTAACGAACTAACCGATTTTGATAAAATTTAGAATGTAGATAGTTTAGGTTCCGGAATAACACATAGGCTACTTTAATAATCATAATCATCAGCGGGCGAAGCCGCGGGGCTCAACTAGTATTAACATAAATGCTTTCACACTCACAGCGCCACACTAACTTCAATAACTTGTGTTGCCACCGGAATTTTAACCTGCCCGATGACTTAGTTGGGTAAGCGTTCGAATTCTAAGTATCGGGTTCGATTCCCGGTAGAAACATAAAGTTTACTCCTCAAGGAAAATTTGTGCTTCTGGTTCTGGTTGTGATTTTCATCTGAATGCTTCCGGCACCCACGACACTAGTCAAAATAATTATATAATTTAATATAATTTAAATTATATTTTTAAATAACCATTTATTCACAAAATTTCTGATTTATCATGTTAATGAGATGGTGAGACATCAGTCTACCTATATATCATACTAATACAAATCCTACTAATATTATAAATGCGAAAGTTTGTGTGTGTGTGCGAATGTTTGTTACCACGTATCGCCGTAACGAACTAACCAATTTTAATAAAATTTAGAATGTAGATAGTTTAGATTCCGGAATAACACATAGGCTACTTTAATAATCATAATCATCAGCGGGCGAAGCCGCGGGGCTCAACTAGTATTAACATAAATGCTTTCACACCCACAGCGCCACACTAACTTCAATAGCTTGTGTTGCCACCGGAACTTTGACCTGCCTTATGACTTATTTGGCTGAGCGTTCGAATTCTAAGTATCGGGTTCTATTCCCGGTGGAAACACAAAGTTTACTCCTCAAGCAAAATGTGTGCTTCTGGTTCTGGTTGTGATTTTGTGTTTGATGTAAATGATTCCGGCACCCACGAAACAAGTCATCGAACTTTGTGTGGGGCTGTGAGTGTAAAAGCGTTGAAGATGTTATGTTTCGTGAGTGCCGGAAACATTCACATCACATCCAGAACCAGAAACACAAATTTTCGTTGTTGAGAAAACTTGTGTTCCCGCCGGGAATCGAACCCGATACTCGGTGCTTAGAAGACAAACGAGCACCCAACTAATTCAACGGGCAGTTCAAATCACACACAGTCACAATTAGAAGCCGAAACAAATTTAAAAAAATGTGCTAAAAAACTTACCTATTTTTTATATATCATCATCATCACTTTGCATCAGGTGTGATTGTGGTCAAATGCTTGGCTATTAAGCATAAAAAAAATATATATTACATGCAATTTACATACCTTTGCATACAAATGATCTCCATACTGTTTATAAATCTCCATCAACCCCTCCATATCATAATGCTGACTGCTCGCTATCCTAATAGCGACATCATACAAATTCTTCTTAAAAAGTAGCGATAGCTTGGACTGCAGATCCTTCTGATCCAAATATATCATCTCCTTAGACTTAGTTAGTATATAAAACGACCCCCATTCTGTCAGCACGGCATCTATTTCGTCGAAAGTCTTAGAGAACACAATGAATTTGTTCTGGATGTCTAAGATTGTTATGTGGTGCGATTTGGGGGTGCTCTTGCTGGTTGAGGCGGTGTTTTTGTTTGGGGTCTCGTTGGTTGTTACTACTAGGTACTGCCGGAACCAGTTGAGGCGGACCTTTTCACCTTCTAAGGCGTAGCACGGGCCTCGGCCTTCGGTCGTGTAGCAGTATATAGCCTATTAAATAGAAGATTAAATAAAATTAATGCATTCTTTATTCACGATATCGGTATTTATATTTATGTACTTATATTATGTAGTTTACATATTATATTATTATGTGTAATAATATGTATTTATATTAGGTCATAATTGTACATGGTTATATATAATAATGTATTTTAATTGTTATTTATCATTATTTATAATTAAGGAGGTATATTATAATTAATATTTTTTCAAATCATGCACCTTTTTAAATTCTGTATGTTAAAACACCGACTTCCAACTTTGTTGCGTAATTCCTGTCCATACAAAGGTTGTCTAGAAGAGATCGCTTTTAGCGATAAGATCACCTATTGTTTCACTTATTTTGTAAGTCATTATGTTCTACTCTGTTTTATCACAAATATGATGTTCAATAAAGAGTTTATCTATCTATCTATTAATACATAATTATGTGATTTGAAGGAACTAAACTGCCCGTTGGTTTAGTTAGGTGCAAGTCCGCCTAGGGGTATCGGGTTCGATTCCGGCGGCAACACAAGTTTTGAAATTAAGACAAACTTGAACAACAAAAATCCAGTCGACTTTAGATCCTCATTTTTATGTAAGTCGGTTCAAAACGTAGACAGTTTTACACGCCGGATTACGTAGTAACTGTTACACGAACTGCGGCCCGTCGCTTCCGCACTAAAATTAATCTAACGATTTCTCCTAGACTATTTGTCTAAATTATATGCAGTAAAGGGCAAATTGTAACTATATGAACAAAGTAAGACGATGAAATATTATTTTGAGAAGTCTATCGTCAAGCACTAAACACTTTACAGGCCGCTGTCCTTAGAATAGTACAAGCAGTATGTTTGTTTGTTGTACTCACGTCAGTGTTGGCGATGGTGAGGTGATGTTTGTCGCCGAGCGCGGAGCAGTCGGGCGCGGCTCCCATAGCGTCGAGCGTCACGGACCGCTCCGTGTTTAGCCACACCACGGTCACGCAAGCTCGAGACACTACGAACAATTTGTCTGCGCCTCTGTTAAGAAACATTTTTTTTTAATGCTGCAACACCTTGGTTAGGCCCAAAGTGTAAAAAAATTTGCCATAAAATGTTTTAAAAGTTGATAGAAATGCCGATCAAAATCAGACCATGTCAACCAATTATTATTATAAATCCGAAAGTTTGTGTGTAAGTATGTTTGTTCCCTCTTCACGCTTTAACGGCTGAACAGATTTGTATGAGATTTGAAATGTACATAGCTTATGCCTAGGATTAACACATGGCTTCTTTTTAACTTGATAATAGCGAACGAAGCCACCGGGCACGGCTAGTATATTATAAATCCGAAAGTTTGTATGTTTGGTTTCTCTTCACGCTGTAACGGCTAAACGGATTTGGATGAAATATGGAATGTACATAGGTTATACCTAGGATTAACACATAGGCTTCTTTTTAACTTGATAAATGCGGATGAAGCCGCGATGCACGGCTAGTGTGTGTATATGTATGATGTGTGTATAGATATATATGTATAATATGTGTGACAATACATACTTGAAGAACAATCCAGTGATAGGGCTTGTTCCTTTATCAGGCAGCGTCTTCATCTTGCCGCTGCGTTGCCGCGCGATGTTACCTCGGAATATCGACACAGAGCCATCTTGAAAACCAACGGCAAGCAGACTCTGACAAAATTAAAAATAAGGACAAATATATTTAAACTAGTGGGTCTGTGAGCTGCCGAGGCAAGATAGTGACTGCTACCGCGACCCTATCTTGCCCACCTCGGCGAGGGACTGCTCACGGGGGATTTTTAGTGGGTTCGAACCCCACACACCCCTTTCCTTCACCCTGGGAAGGAAGAGAAGTGGTAGGCATTTCCCGCCTACAAAAAAAAAAGTGTGAGCTGAAGACCACGCGTACATTTCTGCTTTTTTTATACTAGATAGGCAAGCATTTGACCGCTATCTCACCTGATGGAAAGTTACGATGCGGCCAAAGATGGTACATGCTTGCCTAGAAGGTACCTATTCACTCTAGACTTGAAGACACCCAGATTATACTATTCAGGGAACAAAGACGCAGGCAATGAGTTCCACTCCTTCGCTGTACGGATGATGAGTAGAAGCAAAACGCTTCGAGCGAACTGGAGGTATGTCAACCATAAATGGATGACGTTTGACAGTTTGTCTTGTTGTTTGATGGTAAAAATAATCGTAAAAATCCTTTTTTACGATTTCAACCATGATTAATTTTTTTTCATGAATGGACAAAAACATTTTATATAATTATCGAATCTGCCCCCTGTTCCAGAAAGTTTCGATAACTTACCGAATCGATACGATTAGATAACTTTCGCTTTAATAATTAAACGTAAGCAAATCTTAAAAAGAACTTCTATTTGATCTTACTTACCTTGTTCTCATGTACAGCGAGAGCCGTGGCAGGCGTAGGGTGCATGTGGGAAGGCACAGCACGAGATACCCTCGCTTGAGTTGGGTTGCCATGACGATCACTACGAGACCAGTCCCATACTTTGATGAGAGGGTTGACACCGGCTTCATCATCCTGGTTATATTATATGTAATTAGTTAATTATTTCAATAAATACAAACAATATAAATAAACAAATTAGTTAAATTATATCAGTATAGAGTATAAATTATCTTGTTACAAATAAGATAATTACAGGCCAATATTACCTACTGTGCTATAACTATCTGAAAAAAGGCTATACAGATTTGGATGACTACAATAATCTAGACTACAAATTCTATCAATTCCAATCTTTGATAATTTTTAAATTAAATTCTATTCATATCTTTAATTAACTAGGTATATCTAAGTCCACTAAATATAATGGATTATGATATCATGTTTTGTAAAAATAAAACATATTTTTAGACTTCAAAAAAGAAGGAGATTCTCAATTTGTATCAATTTTTTTGTTTGTTTATTACATGATTACACGCATGAATATAGCTGAACCGATTTAAAGAATTCTTTTTTCAACCGATTTCAAAAAAGGAGGAAGATCTCAACTCAACTGTGTTTTTTTTGTAATACTAATATTGTTACCTATAACTTCTTTCTAGGTGAACCGATTTTGATGATTATTTGTTTACTTGAAAATTTGTGCTTCTCAAGTGGTCCTATTTAAATTTAGATCTGAGCAGTAGTTTTTGAGTATTTTTAGTAATGCGTATTTTATTAATTTAATCTAATCAAGGCTTAAGTGGTGAAGTCGGTTTTTTTAACCTTCGCTGGCGTTTAAATTATTATGTTTGAAAAGGTTCTATCAGGAAAGATGGCAGGTTGGTCTCATATAAAAACTTCCAAGATTTGATCAAGGGTTCCGGAAACCACAATGTAAAGTCAGGTTTTTAAAGCCTTGCTTGCGTTTAATTTATTTATTCTACAACTAGCTAAGATGCCCGGCGTCGCCTGCGTAAAAAAAACAACCTATGACACTCGCAAGTAACGTGGCTTTCTATCAGTAAAAGAATTTTCAAAATCGGTTCAGTAGATCCCTTACAACCTCACAAACTCACAAACTTTACCTCTTTATAATATTAGTATTTTACAATAAAGAATTTAAGAATAATAACAGTAATTAGTGAGTGATGGAAATGCATTTCTTCTTCTCTGATAGGCAAGCATTTTTTATTTATTCAATAACACACTGTTCTGTTATTAAATAAATAAAAAATGTCGGTTTTAATTATTTCTCATATTACATATAAATTAATTAACTTCCACTGCTCAATCAAATACTAATTTATTCATAAACATTAGTTTACACATCCTACTGTACTGTCGAGATTGAGATATTGTCTAGTCCGTGTTATATAAGTTTGGTATGTCTGGTAAACCTGGCTATAAGCTACATACATCACAAATTTCATTTAAATCCGTTCAGCCATTACAGAGTGAAAGGAAAACATACATACTGACACACAAACTTTCATAATATTACTGGCATCGATAAATAAACTCTTTTTTCAATACTACTATATTTAATTATTACCATGTTATCTTTCACATTTTCAGTTAATTAGCTGTATTTTGATAATGCTTAATTAATAAAAATATGGTGTTGGTCACAGTACCTAACATGTACAGTCCGAGTCAAAAGTCCATGGTGATCAATGAGGTGAAATTCATATATATATATATATATATATATATATATACACACTCATATTTATTTGCTGTATAATATCCGGTAAGAACACAGACTTGAAAATAATATAAATGTAACCTCATGGGTGAAAAATGCAAATGGGCGTGTGTGTTTGTGTGTGCAGCATAGTGCAAATTATCAACAGACAACATAATAGTTACTAGGTGTATTGTTAGTCGAATTTCGGGTTCGCTCAAGTTATCAAAAGCGAAATTTGTAGTCCCTAGCGTACTTTACCTGTTCAGTGTGCATTATTATAATAAACAACTGGTAGAAATATTGTAAGATTTATTGCTATGCCATCTTACATAATATTTAAACATGGCATCATACTGCTCGATAACACAGATAATGTAGTCTTGACAGTCTTGATATTTGGAAATGATTAGTTGAGGTTTAGTTGCTTTAAAATATGTTTTATCATGTAACTACTCCTTTTTCCGAATCCTTTTACTTCGAGGTAGTTACAATCTGACAATTAGAATCATAAACTTTTATCAGTGCCACTTTGGGGTCAATGTGAATAAACAATTTTGATTTTGATGTAAATATTATCTTTTGTGTCATGTCATGTTTACTTTACATGATATTGGCGATTTCGCCAATATCATGTAAAGTAATTATTTTGTGATGCCAATAGAAAGTTCAAAAATAATTATTCAATAATATTGAAGCATAGACTACTTTAGGTGCAACAATATGTGCATTCCAAACACATAAAAACAAGTATACACCTATATCATCTATTCGACAACCTTGATTTACATCACCTCATGTTGATGAGGTGATGTAAATCAAGGTATACATCTATTTGATTAACATACATTTGACACTAGCCATGCCCCGCGGTTTCGCCCGCTATTATCAAGTTAAAAAGTAGCCTATGTGTTAATCCTATGTATAATCTATGTATATTCCAAATTTCATCCAAATCCGTTCAGCCGTTAAAGCGTGAAGAGGGAACAAACATACTTACACACTTACACACAAACTTTCGGATTTATAATATTAGTAGGATACATCTATTTGATGCAGACTGTAACTACATATAACAGGAAAAATGGCAGAATTTAAAAAGTTTTATATAATTTTTGTAAAATTTGAATTTACTGGAATTATTAAAATCATAAAATGAACAAATAAATAGTCTTTGCATTCATTGACTGGCAACTATTGCAGGGGCCAATCATAAGCATACATTTACCTCATCTTCTTACCCTGCTGGTAAATTTTCTTTTGAAGGAAAAATTTGACTCATGTCAACTGGTTTAATAATCTTTGGTGGCACCACAGATCTTAAGGACAGGGTGTCTTGCCATCTGGCTTAAATTTACTTATCTTATTCAATATCTTGCTGTTTCTCCTCTTAACATAAACATAATCGCTTTCACACTCACAGCCCCACACTAAGTACAATGACTTGTGTCGTGGGTGCCAGAAACATTCATATCACACACACAATCACAACCAGAATTAGAAACACAAATTTTCCTAGGGGAGAAAACTTGTGTTCCCTCCGGGAATCGAACCCCTGCTTAAAAGGCGAATGCCAACCAACTAAGCCATCGGGCATTTCTATAAAACTTCTATAGTGTTATAACACAACAAATTATGCTTACCCCAATGGTAACTAAATATGGATCATGTGGTAACTGCTGAGCGTGCGAGATTGTCAGTTCATATGCTTTGAAAGATGTTATTTCCCACGAGCGAGATATAAGGTGCGCCCAGCCTGTGACGTCACATAGCACCACATGGCCGTTACCACTTGTAGATACAGCAACATTTGTATCCTGGAAATTAAGGAAACATGTAAGGTTGTTAAGGTGTGAATAGTAGATATGGTACCCGGTCAAAATAACGTACATGTACTGTTCTAACAAACTTTTTCAATGACTGAGGAGAGTGACAAAACATCAATAATGTAGTGTATGACACAGATTTATTTATTTTATTGATAATTAGAATGGCTAAAAACCACTTACATTAATTAACACAATATTACATTATTAGTTAAAACATTTATAAATTATTGGTAAACTTAAATTTAATAATAATAACATCAATAAAATTATAATTGCATTGAAGTATTTTACTTACATATAATGTCAGTAATTGATTAGCAAAGGTCAATTATTATTATACAATGTCAATATGTGATTAATTAACTAAATGTATCATTAAATAATCAACATGTCTTACAGAATTTCTGACACACACAAAATTTCTTTCCATCCATCCTCAAAAAAGTCAAAGTCAGAATTTGTTTCCAAAAGCACGGTAAATGCAGACATAATATGATGTATTGGCGAATTCGCAATGCTATGCAACTCAAAGATACAGCAAGCACCTTATGTCTAAGATTAAGCAACTTATGTCTATGATTACGTTGATAGTTACTCGGAATGAAAATACGCGCCAGCTCATTACGAAAGCTCTATGCGCCAATGTGCATAATGTACAGTACCAGCAGGGTACTGTACATTACCTCTTTAGCTCGATGTGCATTATTTTCTGCTGGGTACTACAGTTTTGAAAACATGATAGCCCCAGCATATCAATCTCTCGCCTATATTGAATGTCGAAGTTTAAAATTCGATGATAACTATGGAGGCAGAGCATTTTCTTATATAAACCTGGCTAGTTACCAGTTACCCAAAAAATAACACTTTCATGCTCACGGCCCCATACTAAGCTTCGATGACCACCCAGATACAGAAACACGAATTTCCATTGGGGATAAAACTTGTGTTTGCACATGGTCTGGGCAGTTCTAAGCAGTTGTATTTTACCACCCTCTAGCAAAAAAATTGTGAGAGCCCATACTTATGACCTAAGTTCGGAGAATGTTTGCATGTGTGCCTATGAATAGGTAAAGGGTAGCCAGGTTATCAATAAAAGAAGGACAGGCATAGTCTGTTAACCCCCTTTAATACCATCATCGCTTACCAACAGGTGAAGTAGTAGCGAGCCAGGTAAAAGAATAGAATACATAAAGAACAAGCATTAACTGTACAAAAAAACACACACTCACAACCCCATACAATGTTCAAAGACTTGTATTATGGTTGCCGGAAACATTTAAATATCACACACACAATCACACCTAGAACCAGAAGTACAACACCCTTGGGAAGGCAAAACTGTGCTCCTTCCAGTAATCGAATCAGGACACATGGCAGTCAAAATTTATAAAATGCTTGTTAGTAATAATTACGAGTGGTTTATTACAATAACATATATCAGGGATTTAAGATGATGTCAGAACATACCTGTAGGCACTCTGCGATCTTCCCGTTGTCTACATTTTTGTGGATATCAAAGAATGTAAATCTCCGCCACTGAAAAAACATTAAAATCGATAAGTAAATTAAATAAAAATAATAATTCAGAGAGGCAATGCCGCCAGCATGATGGGAACGCTACCCATTGGTAGTGGGCTTAAGCACTTGAGTTACCTATAAGCTCGATGTCTTGTAGGTAACTTAGTACTTTGCTGTACATAGTTTTAGTTTAGTTTTAGGAAATATAGGCAATTGGCCCGTAGATTTAGAAGGATGAAAAAAAATAATAATTAGGAAATACATGTTAGTGTTTGGTGCAACAAGCACTTCAGATAGGCGAAAATTATATTCCTTTTAAAACTAGAGTGAACTCGCGCTCTACTACAGTAGAAGAGGGTCAGTCAAGTGCATGCCATGAGTTCTTTTATTGAACTACCCCACGCACCGGGTAAGGCAACAAAATTGCACAACTGAGGAGGTACACAGCGATTCTTCTTCATCTTCTGGAGATGAAGTACCTCTCTCACAACTCGCACAAATGTCGAAGAGCCCGAAATTAATTCACGAAAAAATTTTGTAATCATTGTGTGAAGTGGAATGTCATGATCATCAGGTTGTGTTGTGTAGAGGATGTAAATATAACCCTAGGGTAGGTATTTCTTATGAATTGATCTCAAACATCATGAAACATGCTATATTTGTAATTTTTTGGTGATCTCTATTATAAGTTCATAAGCGAAGTATATACTGCAAACATGTTAAGTTTTTTCGTTTCCTTTATTTCTTAATGAATACAGTTAATATTACGTTGTATTTTATTATCTAAACTACATTTTAGAGATATTATTCTCTTCTTTTTCTACTATGGTAGAGCATGTGTGCATGCATGTAAGAAAAAAGGGTGTGTGCGCTTTATTGTAATTCATACATATAAACTACAATAGTACTGAAATTTTAATGTGTGAGTTACATATATGAGGTTGTTTCAAATGAGGAAGAATCTAGAATCTGAGATAGGATAAAAGCTACTTTTAATACCGCTTAATAAGGAGAACCCTTGGTCACAGGTAAGTATGTACACAATATGTACATAATATAAGACCCATAGGATATTTTTTATTATTTTATCGTTATGAATCACGATGATACGGTACAACAGATTTAAATTAAATGGAATTTGACAGGGAGGTATACAGTTTAATGTTGAATGAGGCTTTTGTCTTGATCAATGAGAGCGACGGGGGACAGTTTGTGTTGTATAGAGTCATAAACAACGTAAGATTCTATTCTCGGTATTAATTAATGAACTCTAATGGGCGTATTTACCTTTACAAACAAAAGGCATAAGCAAAAACACCAATACCTACACTTGCTTCCACATAAAGCGTAACAATATCTTACCTCCAAAAACGCCATTATTATTATTTATATCAAAGAGTACATTTTACAATAAAAAAAACAATTTATTTCTACTCTTTCTTACAATTTTATTTTTTAAACCTTTTTGCAATATAATTTCATTTCACAGAAATTCCTTCGAAGATTGACATTGTCAACAATTGACAATTTAATACTGACAGGAATGACAGTATTTGACAGTTCAAATAAAGTTATTTTTTGTAGGCAATGCTTAGTTTAACTTTTAACTTTCTTTTTAGTCTTACTACCAGTAGTAAAACTGAAAACTAATAGTGAAAAATAATACTAAAGTAGTGGTAGTGAATTATATTTTAACTCATAAAAATATTACTACTCCATAAAATGCTGGGCGCGATTTAGTCTTTATATTTTTCTTTATAGGTGCCGATTCTACCTCATGATATTGCGGCGAAAGCGGCTAATAATTAATCCACGATGTTTTTCTCTGTGTTGCCAATTGCCATAGTGGTATCGGTCGTTGCGGTGGATGGCGCGTTGCTTCGAACACCAAAACCATCACCCGGACGCGCGTAGAGCGTTGGCATTGCAAAACTTCACAGTCCACATTATCTCGGGAGCAAAAGCAGATTTGTGGTAGCAGATATCAAAAATAATGTAAGCACTCCGATTAGCAGCAATGTTGGAAACGCGAATGTGAATCTCCTTGCCCAAGTGTGTGTTTTCCGAAGTATTGATCGGAAGTGTGAATTTACGAGTAAACAAGTGTCCTATAAGCAAACGTGCAACATCGGTGACCGCGTCGTCATGTAACATCAGATGAGATGAGATAGTGGTCAAACGTTTGCTAATCCTGAAAAATTAGTGGTTTGCCCCGAACTGAAAGCTGCCGCTTACATTTTTCCAGAATCTCTTTAAACGAGCAATTCTTGTAGAAGTTGTTGTTGTTAGAAGCAATTGCTTCTAACTATTTTTCTTCATTATTGTACCTATTTGACTGATATGAAACCATTTCTTATTTATAATTAAAAATTAAACACATATCTTTGCCATCTAATCGATCTTATTTTATAATTAATGGCGCCATAATTAACAAACTCTGTTAATTTTACCATTTTGGTACAGAAAAATTGTGCAAGGTACACAAATCTACTTAGGTACTTACTTACATAATTTTAATTGCTATTTTAGGCTTTGGGCCACATCTTAGAAATTTTTAAAGAATTTGAAGTTTTTTGGTTTAACGATTTAGTGGGGGGATTCGCGAAACATTCCCATCAGACATGCAATCACAACAAAAAACACAAATTTTCCTTGGGGAGACAACTTGTGTTCCCACTGGGAAACGAACCCGATACCCACTACTTAGAAAGAGAACGCGCACCTAACTACGTCAGAGGCAATGACTAAATTGACTACTTGTACCACAACCCCTCTGTCACCTACGATATAGCACTTTAAAGGTATATCATCACCGAGCGCGGAGCTAGTACTAGTCAGTCCGAGTTTGTAATTCGACACGGAACGAGTCAACAAAACTGCAAATATTATTAGAAATATGCTGAGTTGTGAAGTAATTTTTTGCATAAATATCTCTAATATATCTAGTTTCAGAAAGGACGGTATTTCATTTCACAGGTAAGCTTACTTTTGTAGTAAGAAGTCAAAAACTAAAACAGAAACCAAAACCATAACGTAAATATTTCTTTCTCGCCGCCGGCCGCGCCGTCCCGCTCTGCATGATGTAGTTTTACATAGCGCCTTCTCGTTTTTTCCATCATAGAGCTGTCCACGCATGATCGAAAACTGATCGTATACGATATTCTGCGTATTATAAATGTCGTACCGCGAAGTTATGCCCTCTTCTAACATGTAGTAATAAAGTATTCAATCTTGGAATGGAAAAATATCGCAATAAATTGGGCAAGTATACGAGTCTCACTCGGGCACCGAGAGTTCAGTACAAACATGTATGTAAGATAATTATTATTCATTACTCAAAATTATGACAGAATAATTAATTATAAGCTAACAATACTTGTCATGATGAGTATTAAATCCGTCCTCAATATATTATTATACTATCAAGATGATATACGATGATTTGCAATACCTTTATATTTACTACAGACAAATATTTGTAGCCGATGTGACTGATACATCATATTGTTTGCTATAGGTCGTAGGTACTGTAAGTAGTATGTGTACCACATCTCTATTGTATATCTCTACGTATAGCTAGAACTCGCGCTTCGGCCCATATCGGCCCGCTTCGGCTCGCGTCGGCCGCGTCGGCCATTCACAAGCGTGATGAGTTGTGTTTTGATTCAAAAATGGCCTCCTGCCTCATTAAATGGTTATATTATCTTTGGTCAAAGGACAGTTCAAAAGCCTAACCATGATCTCGATCTTCAGTGAAAATAGTAAGCCTATCAATGTCCTTGAAGTTGCATCACGGAGTGCTCAAGGAAATATAATACTACTAGCCGTGCCCCACGGCTTCGCCCGCGTTTATTCGATTAAAAAGTAACCTTATTGTTAATCCTGAGTATAAGCTATGTGTATTGCCAATTTCAGCCTAATCAGTTTAGCCGTTACAGCGTGAAGAAAAAACAAACATACTTGCACACTAACACATTAACACACAAACTATCGTATTTATAGTATTAGTGTAATTATAATAGAGTTAACTACGCGTTGGAAAAGTTATATTTTAACTTCAGAAATAAAAAAACTTTCCATATGAACTTTCATTCCCTATTGCACCACCTCAATGCACCCCTGGCAAAAAATAATAAATATAATATTCCCAGTTCACTATTTTACTACTCTAGACAGATGGCAATGCGGCATCCTCTAATGGTTAAAATACCTACCATTAGCCTATTAGTAGTGGAGTTTGTCGCTGTCCGTGCATAACGATACACTCTCACTCCACGAAAATATGCTCTACCGTGCTGTTAAGTGCTAATGTAACTTATTATTTCTCGAAAAATTGTCGGGGTTGTCCAAAAAGATAGTGAATAGGTATTTACTAACCAAGCGTGCTTAATCTTCAATCAAAATTGTGCTCAAACGCTTTCATGCTTGCATAGTAATAAAACAGAATTAAATCTTAGAATAAAAACTTAACATCTTTATAACTTAAACCTCTTTATATTATTCTCTTTTTCTATTTTAGGATCAATGCTTGCCTGTATATTTTGTCAAAGTCAAAAGATCATTACAAAATGTCGTTTAGGATATTACACGATTAGTCATGCTCAGTAAAATATTTTGTAGCAAAATTTACGAATAGACAATGCCGAAATATTACAGGTTCAGGGCCACCACACCCACTCGGAAGCCGCGCCGTAAGGATCGGGAACGGGAACGAGAACTCTGTCCCGTGGAATGGTTTGTGAACCGACCCTTTATTACCTCTGTTGCAATCAGTTTCAATTAAAAAAACGACAAAACTCCTATAACAAAAGTTAATTTTAGTTTAATTCTAATTGATTAACCCATTGCAACCGACGCCCTATTAGCTTCAAAGGGTGGCATTGGTCATCACGTCATTATTCCTAGTGAATGGATTGATGACTGACCCATTAAACCCCAGTGGACTATTAAAAAGTACCTACCTACCGAAGCACCATGAAACGGTGTTTGTTGTCGGTTGTTTTTGTATAGGTAGGTACTTAATATGTATATCTTATGTAATATCTCAACGAGATAATTTCACTTATGTTTGAAACAATCGACGTAAACCCATGAACGGATGCCAAGTAGCAGTCTAGCTTAAGAGGCCGGGGAGTCTGTGAAACGATGTATAGGCTGTCTCTGTTTAACTGGCAACCTGTGCCCATGTTTAATGCGATAGCACTACCGACCGAACAAATTATGATAGGTGCCGTAATACCAAAAATTATGAATGAAAATGTTTAGCCATTGTTTTTTGCATTAATAGTACCTTGAAATGATAATCTATGTTCCTGTTGTAATGACAAAAGAAATGTGTTAATTTTGAATACAAAACGAATAAGTTAAAGATGCGACATTTTCGTCGTAATAATGTGTGAAAATCAATTGGTTTATATTTCGTTTTAGGTAATTATTTTGGAATAAACACTATCCAGGAACCTAGATTAATACGTTTTTAAATCTGAATAACAGCACAGTATGGTGGTAATATGCTTGAATTATAAATAATTTCGGTATTACGATTGTATGGGCAAATCAACCTCCGCAGTCCCCTTAAAACCAAAATGTTGACATAAGATGCCACTTTTTCTGAGACTCAGCGAATGTTCCTGGCATACAGAGTTTCTGAGTACATAGCGCCGAACGCTTTTACGCTGATTCTTGCTACGTCATACCTCTCTTTCGGTCGCCAACCGGCACTATGGCGCATCCCGGGATTTTTTGCGAGGTGGCAGGGCAGCCTTTCGCAAGTGGCTAGCTCGATAACTGGGCCCTTTACTACCTGCGGTCGGCCAGCGGTTCACCGTGACTCGGATCCCGCTACGCTCCGTAACTAGTCTTCCGGTGTGTAGTAATATAAGTGAATGCAATACCGGTCTCTGAGCAGTGTCGCAGTAATCCCGACCCGACTCCCCAGGAATAGTTCCCCGGCTAACGCGCCGAAACATTTGTGGGTGGTCGCAAGCCTCAGCATAAGGCTCCTCCACCTGTCACCTTCTTAGCACCTCCCAGGTACCACGTGTAGGGAATCAATATTAAAGGGTATCCTACTACGGACGTAGTAATATAGTAAAGTTTATACATTTTATAGGGCACGACTTGACTACGACAACATTGACTCTTTTACTTGAATTTGGCTGTGACTTGTGACTAGGATTGTATTATGTAAATACACTACAATTATTTAAATTTAATTTTTTATTTGACCTTTGCCAAATGCAAAATAAAAAGGAAAATATTACCTTTGAATCCCTGAACCCGAGCAATAGGAGATTTGCCGCGAAAGTGAAAACATGGCGTCGTTAATTTTGTATAATTTTCAAAAACCAGTGATTCTTCGAGGGTTAATGTGTAATAATGATGGATTATTTACCGTTGATACTTAGTAAACGTGCATAACTGTAGGCAAATCATACAAAGTTAAAAACCTTATTTTCGCCTTCGCTCCAAACTCTAATAGAAGTTCTAGTAGAGTTTCTACCACTTTACCCTATCCAGTCATATGCCCTAGCATATGACTGGATCTTGACTCTTTTACTTCATTTTGACTGTGACTTGTAACCAGGTTTTTTAACATGAAATACAATTGAAATATATTATTATTTATTACTTAAGACTGGCTAAATAAACAAGATTGCGAAGCCAAAATTAAAAAAAACCCCAGCAATAAAGGTATTACATTTTTCCATAGGCCCAAAATCGAACCTGATCGCTGGCTGGATCTAGCGGTAACGTGCACACCGGCGCCATCTTGGTACTTGCGTAGAACATCATGGCGCGAAAGCGGTCAGCCGCTTTCGGGTTTCCCGAGACAATTAGCAGCGGGGCTTCGCGCGTCCCTCCAGATTAACAACCGGTCTGTCTTTGTTTTTAAAATACCCTATGGTTCAGAAGCAATTCAGAGTGAAGATTTACTACGTCGAACGTGAGTGTGACTTATAAATCTTATAATTCTTGCAAATCGCAAAATTTTACTCGTTTATGTTGCCATTTGTAAAATGTAAACTTTTTTTTACCAGTTTTGAGTTAAGTTTTGTTCGTCATTACACAGTGATTGTACCCGAGATGTATTGTATGATTTCGCCAATTTTAGAAATAGATGTGTTCATGTAGCCATGATTCAAAATGGAAAAAAAAGAAACAACGATTTTTACTTCACGAGTTTGATGAATGTGAATTTACCAGACAGCAGAATATAAAAATAATGGTTTTTTTTGTAGTAGGTATAATAAATATAAAATTACAAAACTAAGGATTTTTTTGTAGTAAGTATAATAAACATTAAAACATAAGTACTAGGCAATTATAAACATGAAGAGGGTGATAATTTAGTCAATAAGATTATTGTACTGATAGAAATAAAGTTCTAGGCAACCATAAACGTGAGGTAAAATGCTTTTTTTGTGGTGTGTGGTTTTACGTGGTGCAATGCCACGTAAAGGGAAAAAAGCATACCAAGTATAACTAGTGTGAAATAAAACAAATCGCATATAAAAACAAACAATATATTTATTTAAAAACAAATATCGAAAAAATAAAATGAAACTAATGCATATCACTTTTATTAAGTAACTCGATCGTCTCTACAATTATGACTCCAATATTTAATTACATTAATTAGCATGGCTAAGCAGAAAGTTGGCCTACCTATGCACGTATAAAAATTTAGCTCGACGGTAACGCGGGAATATGGATATATTAGTACTATTGCTACATTATTTGGCTGATAAAGAGATTCCCTATATAAAAGTCTTTATTACATCGCAAGAATAAACGCTATTATAATTAATTTAAAATGCACCATGAAATGCTAGGACCAAAGCCTCTCAAAGAGTAACTGCTAGTGTTGTCCTATAAAAAAACGAATTAGTTGCCTATACAAACAATGAAAACTATGGAATAGACTAGATGCCTGAAAAATTCGTCACGAGTTCCTCCTCCCGAATGTTAAGGTTTGTTTTTTTTTGTTTAATTGACTAAAATAAATACATGTCCAATATTTTTTGATGATCTGACGGACAAATTTTTATTTTTTTTATGCTGAATAGGCAAGCATTTGACCACTATCTCACCTGATAGAAAGTGATGATACGGCCGAAGATGTGACATGCTTGCCTAGAAGATACCTATTCACTCGAGAGTTGAAGACTCCCAGATTATACCGTTCGGGGAACAAAGACGCACGCAATGAGTTCCAGTCCTTTGCTGTAAGGAATTCGTTTGCAATTCGTTTTTTTTACCTAGCATCATCCCTATTTGCAAGTTTACTATATTTATTAGCTTGGAAATAATATATTTCCGCGTTACCGAAATTAGGTATTAAATGGTAAATGTACAAAAAAAGCTACTGCTTATTATGTACGTTATCGTCTAAATTGACTCGATAGACCTATTTATCTAATATCAGTAAATTGAGACTTCTTACGTTATTCAACAGAGATTACTTATTTTCACAGATTCTTCACGTATTTCTATCATAGTTGAAGTAATTACTATCCCCAAAATATATACAAATAGTTATGTTGTATCAAAATTAAGATTTAAAATGAGAATAACAATTTTAACATAAGTATTTTTTCATAATCTCAGATTTCTACACAAAATATGCAGAATTTTAACTCATTTGTCTAAAAATACATATTTTTTAACAGAATATGGTACCAATATACATTTTTTTTTCTTGTTGGTATACGAAATAGTAATAATATGTACATTTAATTATCTTAGGCCAGCCCAAGTTTAAGTCATTAGCACATTAGAATGAAAATAATTAAAAAATAATAGTAAAACCTAGTACATTTATTTTAATTTATTACTTAAATACTTATTTAATGTATATAAAACCGACAAAAATCCATGCTGCTTTTGTTCTTAGAATGACATTCTAGTCAGACGAAATTCTTAGTCTTAATGAAACTTTCACAATTGGAACTTATTCTTATAAAACTATTTATTTATCTTGACATTTGGGCCAAGTTTCATTAGCCATGGTCCCGCTATACATCATTTATAGCTGCGACTATTCTCCAACGCAGGTGTAAAAAAAATATTTCTGCACTGACAGGCTAGGGTAGTCAGTCGTTTAGGGCAATGGACAATGTAAATATGTACGGCCGTGACCACAGTCAGTCGTTTAGAGACCATGGCTAATGCAATGCATGTACGGTCGAGACCACTGTCAGTTACTTTGGGCCCGTGGCCATTGCAATGCATGTTCAGCTGAGACCACAGTCTTATATAGGACCAAGTCTAATGCAATGCATGTCCGGTCGAGACCACTGTCAGTTACTTTGGGCCCGTGGCCATTGCAATGCATGTTCAGCTGAGACCACAGTCACTCGTTTTAGGACCATGGCTAATGCATTGCATGTACGGCCGCGACCGCAGCCAGTCGTTTAGGACCATGGACAATGCAATAAAAAAGTCGTTTTGGGACCTTGACCGAGACGGACCAATGCAACCTCGAGGTACATAGGTAACATTGTTTTTAGCGCTATCAAATCAATCAATATATACTATTATTCTCTACTCCTTTTTACAATTCATCTTTGGAATAGGATGCCATTTTAACAGCAGATACGTGTGTAACACGTAATATTAAAAAAATATTAGAGAACTTGATATAAAAGTCACACGCTCTTGCATTAGTTACTAATTAATTGAATGACATACTTAAACTTCTTAAGGCGACTTGGTATCGAATTGGCGGACTGGAGCCAAACTGTAGCCTTATAGAATTGCCTGCATAGTCAGCGTGTGCGCTTTCATATATTTTTTAAAATTAATCTTACCCTTTTACAAAAAACTTGAGTTCACAACGAGGTTTGAATGTTTGTTGGGAATACACCCAATATTTTTTGTAAATAATATCTTTTATAGAAACAGAATAAAGTTGATTCATTCCACTGACGGGAACGTGAAATTTGGTGTTTTTTTGTAAAGTTTTTTTTTCTTTTCTATCGAGCCTAATTTATTCAATCGTGTATCGCTGAACATATCCGACTAAAATATTTTGTGAACATTTATTACACATAAAAAAAATGCTGTTAATCGACCGTTTTTAAATGTCAAATCTTTAATACTCGTGAGGATAAATCGTCCAATTTGGAGCCTACTTCACCTTAAGGCTTAATTATTCAGTAAAGAAGAATATAGATGAAGGGAATGGGTAGGTTGACAATTCATCACATTAGCTATTTCGTCGATATCTCTGATAGGTCACCTTTTCTATTGTAATTTTGTAGTTTTTTATGGGTTAATTTACCTGAAATAAATGGATTTTATTTATTTTATTTACTTTGACTAATACGTCACAGTGTGCATCTATTTACTATCCTTTATAATTTCTTGCAGTATTTCGACTCCCAACTCGTCCGCTGCATTTTTTTTATGCCCGATAGACAAGTATTTGACCATAATCTCACCTGATGGAAAGAGAAGAATTTAAAAAAATGGAAGCTGACTAGCTAAATGTCAAGAATTGTCAACCTATCCAAGGGAGAAAGAATATAGAAAGGTATACAAGACAAGTATATAGGTACATAGATAATTAAACGCAAGCAAAGCTGCAAAAAACCGGCCTCAACGCTTATGTTTTGGTTTTGGCTGTATCGATTTCGATAACATTTATATGGGACCACCTCTGAAGTATAATCTACCAAACAAAAAAGATCATCAAAATCGATTCATAATTGGCGGAGATATCGAGTAACATATATACAAAAAAAAAAACAGTCGAATTGAGAAGCTCCTTTTTTGAAGGTGGAATGCGTAATGACTTAAACTTCACAGTTGTATCACAATGTATCCCTTATTATTACAACTAAGCACGCTAAGAGGTAACATTTCAAATTATGTACAAATAAAAATGGTGACGTCGCATTATCATTTTATCACATTTTTTTAATCTTACACATTTGAAGGGCAATATAAATGTACTTTGTGTAAATGGTAATTAACAATTTAATTAGTTAGGTACACAATACGGTAACAGTAAGAGCTGCTACATTAGACTACCTTACTTTAATATACATTTATTTTTCTTTTACATATGACTCCGCAATCTATATGCATTTAGTCACTGTCAAGTAGTAAAATATTAAAAAAAAATTGCTATAAATCTAGTCACAGTCAATCAAAAAGTCATTGTCCAGTCAAGTAATGCTAAGTAAAATGGTTGAAACATTCCTGGAACTTCTATTGAAGTTTTGGTGCGAAAGAGAACAATATATTTTTCAACTTTTTAGGATTTGCCTATATTCATGAACGAACCTACACACATACATACACGAACGTGCTTAATAATCCATCATTATTACACATTAACATGATGCATTTTTTTCTAGTAATATATTTTTATTGCTGATATTATTCCAACACTATATTAGATTCAGATTCAGATTGTTTATTGCCTCCATATATACAGTACAAGGTGTTACGTTCCAAAAGGTAGGTACAATGTCTCTTATGGACCCTGTCGGGCGCAGCAACTTAAGAGAGAAGAGGACGCAATTATATCAATAAGACGCAATATCTGATAGTAATTGATTATCATAAATAAAATAAATTACGGTAGTAAAACGCGAACTGTTAATAAATTATGATTCATAATTAGTCGCTAATTATCTACTTTAATGTAGAAATCATCCTTTTAGAATAATTGTCTAAGTCTGTAGCCTGTAGAGCCCTTACCGTTCTCATATTAGAATTTACTAACTTTCGCGAACTTCAATCATGTTTTATGAGAAAACCGGGTCTCTTCGCGCTTTATTTTTTAAAATAACATTCGTTTTACTAACCTCTACGTTTCGGCTGGCCGTTTTAGAATTTTTGCAAAAAAAATGTACGTGATAATCCACACCTTAACGCCTCGCGTAAATAATGGATGCCCCCTTAGTCAAATAATGGTATTTTGAAAATCTCGCTTTAAGCGCGAAAAGACCCAGTTTTCTCATAAAACGTTCTCGTATTATTCACATTAGAATATTCTAATGCATACATTAAAATAAATATTACTAATATAAATAGAATTATAAGCTTTAAAATACACTATCGACGTAAGTAGGTACTGAAAGCTTTTTACATGTTCTTTATCATATAGATTTAAATAAGTACTCATTTTTAAATTTTAATATAAGAACAATATTTAAACATTAGGATATAATGTGGAACTTGCAATTATAATTATGTTTTACAATTTTATTTAGCGACCTCCTTTATGAAGTCTTGCAGTTGCTATAATGCTGGCATATTTTTTTATATCTGATCGAATTTTTCAGTAGACAAATAGGCAATTTAGCCGCGTCGAAATATGACCAGCTTAAAATCCCTGTGACTGCTGTCATACTTATATGACGGCAGAAATCTACTAATTTGGTCGTCTAGGTTAATAGATGCTCAAGCATAGTATCCATACTACCATGTAGGGATAAAAAAAAGTGTAAAACTTTGAGAAGTATGAGATTATTTTATTCGGAGATTCTTTTATCCCTGGAAAGCAAATTGTAAATATCAAGGTAAAACATATGGTAATACTTAAATACCTATAAGCAAATAATATTCTGAATTTGTGACATTGTTTTTTTTATTGAGTATGGTGACTTTCATTAACATTTAAAAGTATACATTATAAATTAAGTAGGCCGATGCAGGTGACACTATTATTATAACATTGGCAGATTATTTTAATAATCACTAGCATATTCATCTTAAATTTGCTCTGAGCAATATAATTACATTTCTATATTGTCATTCTGTACTTAAAATGGCCATTATGTATTATTTACAATTAATTCACATTTTGCTATATTTTACAAATTGATTAATTATATAAAAACAAATTAAAAAATACCCCAGACCGGCACATTTCATAAAATAAGTAATTTTATAAAATAAACAAGATGTAGGTATTATTGATTACGATCGTATTTAGAAAGTAAACAAATATAGTTAGGTTGTAGTAACTGCACCTGATGAGAAAATAAGATATTGTGGTGATAGAACTCTTTTGCACAGTCCGCCTGGGGCAGTACCGCACCATTGCCAGACAGTCAACCGCCAAGTAGTGTGCAAACATTACTGTATTTTGAAGTCAAGGGCAATGTTAGAAGTGCAATTAGCAATTACAGGGCTTTAAAGGTTTAACATCTAATATCTCAAGGTGACGAGTGAAGTTCTTTGCCACGCTGGAGTACGAATCATATAAGTTCATATTGATAACTCTGGGTGGCACTAAACTGTACTTGGCATGTTCGTCTTGCTATTCCATCTTTTGTTTATTTTTTTTACATAGCTACAAAGTTTTGGCCCCGGCCGGCCCTGGGAATCCGACTACCATTCCATGGAAAAAAATTAAATAATATCGTATGGACTCATGATGGACTAGCGTTTTAAAACATTCGAAATATGGACAAAAGTACAACTAACTTAAAAAAATGTATAAAATGTATAGCATGAATTTGATGTAACGAGGATTAAAATAGATTTGAAATTTAGCTTATAAAAATCGAAGACTGCAAAATGTAATAAGTTCATTTATGACTTAATTGCTATTTTATTATGTACCTATGTTGTCTTGCAGTTCATTACTGCTTGTTCTTAGATCAATGCTACAAAGTTTCCTTATCTTAAAATTTTTTCTTCCACAATTATTATTACAGAAGAGATTAACAACACTCCATAACAATTTTTGAAACCAAACTCGGCTACCACAACATTTCAATACAATACGATAATTCATTTCTAATTAAAAATGTATGTTCTTATAAGCAACAACTTGTCCAAATAACAGCTGATTATAATTAGTAAGTTGTATTAATAACTCTAATTATTCGACCAAGTAATTATTAATGTAAATAGTTTTTATGAATTAGTCTTTAATCCTCTTGAAGTAAATGGTAGTTCTTCTTTCAAACTGTAAAGCTACTACAAATAATAAAACTAATTGTTAAAAAGATTATGACAATGGTTTCATAAGTATCACATTGGTCTCGATAGATTAAACTTATTTTTACAACTTTTGTTGATTACTCATTCTTTGTACAGCATCACTTATAAATATTTACTGTAACAAGTGATAGATATTAGTAAAATGGTTATTACTTAACAGTAATTAACGGCTTTGACTACAGTTACCATTACTGGACAGTACGTAATTGCTGATACTCGAATTGACAATGACTAATGGCTGTTACTCTACAGTAAGTAATGGCTATTACTCTATTATAAGTAACGGCTATTACAGTATACATAAATATATATTACTCCAATGTTTCATGGTAGCCGAACAAGGTTTCACTGAATCACTGTAACCCTATGTTATCGTTAAAATTTCGACCAGTGTTTGCGCTACCGGTCGTCGCCAAACAGTAGTTTGGCGAAATACATCCATCAGCTGCGCTCGTCGATGTTTGCCAGGATGTGGGTGTATAGGTGGTATTGGACTACTTGCTGCAGCTCATATTCGAGGGTAGAAAGGCCGTCCTTCTGGAATGTCTTATTCGTTTGAGAGAGAAGTTGGTACCTGACAACAAGATGTTTTTGTTTAGAATTTGTTTCCGAGTAGAAACAGTTTATGATTGAATAACGTTGTCGACATTATTAGGACATTTAGTGACAGTTTACCTATTACCAAAATTTACTACATAAATTTGTTGAATCATGATAGTTTTTTTTATACTCTATAGGCAAGCATTTGATCACAATCACACATTTGCTCGTCGGTCGATGGACTCAAGAGCTTCAAGCTGTTACTTGGCTGATCCATCCCAAAGGTGGCCGCAGTACTCCATACACGATAGGACTTAAGCTTGATATAAATTGAGAAGCTGTCCCGGTGTGAAGTACTGCCTAACCTTTGCGAGGATACCCAGTTTCTTAGCGGCCAGCTGAGCTTTGGCTTCAATGAAGGCGCCGAATTTAAGATTAGACGACAAGGTAACGCCAAGAAGCTCGAGTTTATCTCGAAAGGTCGGCGATAGGAGGAAAGGTCTCCGTTTTGCGGAGAAAAGACAAGCCTGTGTTTTAGATGCGTTAAACTGAACTAAATTGGCATCGCCCCAATCGGCCACAGCCAACAAGCCCTCATTTAATCGGTCAATCATCTCCTCTCAAAGTGACTGGACTCACCAGCTCATGCATTGGATACATAACTTTCAACAACAGTGCTATCGTCTGCATACCCAAAGATACTGGGTTTAAGCAGATTGTTGATATGGGTGTAGAAAAAGTGTAGCCGAAAGAACTGATCCTTAAGGTACCCCGTCATTAATAGCCATTAGATCGGACGAAGACCTGTCAACAACTACTCGAATCGATCGTTCCCTCAAGAAGTCAGATATCCAAATACATAAACCGGGAGATAAACCATAGGCTGGAAGTTTACCAATAAGGATATCGTGCTAATCCCTGTCAAAAGCTTTGGAAATGTTAAGCGAGACAAGTGCCTCGCCGTGTTTTTCCAAGGCTGACCGGTTCTGGCGAAACCCATATTGCCGGTCACTCAGAAGGTCATTCGCTTAAAGATATCCTAGGAGCTTTTTGTTCAGTACACGTTCCATTATCTTACAGATAATGGACGTGAATGAGATGAGCCTGTAATTGGCGACTTCCCTTTTTGGGCACAGGCTGCACGTTGGCAGACTTTAAGCCAAAGATAGGCGGAACAGGCGTGTCAATATCGGAGTTAACTCAGGCGCACATGTCCTCAGAACTAAAGCTAGTATGCCATCAGGGCCACTGGCCTTGTTCACATCCAGATTGCGTAGCGCTTTACGTACATCGATCTGTCGAACGCGGATTTCCTTCATGGACGACCGCAGACAGATAAACTCGGAGGCATAGCGCTACGAGCATCTAGACGTAAAGAATCCGCAAAGAGTCTGGCAAACAAGTTTGCTTTCTCTTTAGCGGTGTGAGCCAATGACCCATCAGGCTTCAGCAGTGGAGGCAGTGAGGGACGGCAGAAGTTCGCATCAACCGACTTAGCCAGGGACCAAAATGCTTTGCTTTGCTAAGCAAGTTTATCTCCAATTCGGCTTACATGATCGAAACGAGCCTTCTTAAGAACCATCTTGCAGGACTTGGCAGCTTTGTTAAAGGCTTTCCTCTTTTCGCGTATGTCCTTAGATTTGCGGATTCGAGCATTAGCCCAAGCGGTGTAGGCCTCATATTTTTGCGCTACTGCGCTACCACATTAGGCGAGCTTTGCTGGACAGAGGTACGTCTGAGAATGGAATAAAATATTCCATACCTTGACGCAGCACATCCACCACAGCATCCGCGCATGCAGAGGGATCGCTTGAAGAAAAGTATACCTGCTGCCAAGGGATGCATAAAAATAACGCATCTTATCCCAATCTGCTGACTTGTATCGCCATACCCGCCGAGTGCCTTTAAGGCTAGGGTCAGGTAGGTGGGGAATGGACTGATATAGACTTTACCAGAGTAGTAGTAGATGCTTGGAATTTATATGTCAAATATAATGTAGGTAAAACTTGTGATTTTTTTTTTTCGGATACCACTACTTCACCCGTAAACTTAAAGACGACGGGTGGTCGAGAGAGGTTAACACGGTAATATAAAGAATCAGTATTTACCTTTTGGGATTAGGAACAGATTTCTTGTGATTCAACATGGCGTACCGTGCTATAGACATGCTGTACCTCGCTATGTGATAGTTCTTTATTTTCAATCTGAAAAAAAAAAGACAAAACTTTAATAGGTATACTATGTATTTGAAATACAGACATGTATTGCAATTTTAATAAAACATTGAATATGCAGCAAATATATATTAATATCATCATTTGTTTCTATAAGATTTAGAAGTCTGAAACATTTTTTTTTTAATCATCATAGGCAAACTTCTGACTTCCATCTCACCTGATGGTAAGCGACGACGATCTTCCTAACGATACAATATTGTATGATAATAGTAAAATACAGCGAATCTTGACTACATTCAAATAACGGGGCTAATCTTATAGATATATGTATAAATGTTTTACCTATAAAACATGTCGTCGTCTTCTCCGCCCCACCCCCAGTACTTGTTTGAGAAGCCGTTGACTTTGGTGAACTGTTCTAACGTCATCGCAGACACTCCTCCAAAAATGTCTTCATATGGTAACCTAAGATAGAATAAATAAAGTCTTATTTAATTATTTTTTTTTAATTTAATTTAGTCATATAAAAATTCTTTTAATATTTTTACCACTTTATTATTTTTGATGCATGCCTACAGCCTTCGCTTTTCAACCATGAGTGGTTGACTGGTAGAAAATGCTTTTAGCGTTAAGTCCACCCTTTGTACCTTTTTTGGGCAAAATAAAAGTAGGTTGATGTATTTTGTTTATTTAGGTATGATACCAATAAAATTCGTGGTTGGAAACATAGCGCAATATATCGGAAATGTGATTAAAATTACAAACCAACTTCTAAACAAACAAGTTGCTTTCGACTTAAAGTCCGTTTTCTTGCGAATTAGTTCAAAATGAAAGACCGTTTGCTTTAAACAGTACAGCTTTATTGGAACTGGCAACATCAATGCCCACTAATTATATTTGCAACACATAATGTATTCAGGAACGAAACGTTTGCGAGAGCTAACTTTTCCTGTGCTGCCATCTAGTTAGTCACCAAGGAACTTTTTGGTGCTGATTACATTACATTGAATTTAAATTTACTAACGGAGTTTTGCCGCGAAAGTGAAAAAATGGCGTTGTTAATTCTTCGAGTGATAATGTGTAATAATGTGGATTATTCACCGTTAATACTTAGTGAACGTGCATGGGTGTAGGCAAATCAAACAAAGTTAAAAAACGTAATTTTCGCTTTCGCTCCAACATTCCAATATAAGTTCTAGTAAAGTTTCTACCACTTTTTTGGGGCATGATTGAATATGACCGGACCTTGACTCTTTTACTTATGATCAGGACTGATAAAATGAAACTAATTTGAAATATTTTATAACTTGACACTGGCTAAATGCATAAGATTGCGGAGCCAAAATTACAAGAAAAAAAAAATTACTAACTAAATCGGACAACCGTTGATTTTGTATAATTTTCCAAAACCTATGATTCTTCGAGTGTGAATCTGTAATAATGGAGGATTATTAACTGTTAATTCTTAGTAAAAGTGCATAAGTGTAATCAAATAACTTAACAACGCTCCAAAACTCCAATAGAAGTTTTCGTAAAGTTTCTACCACCTTACTAGGGCATGACTTGACCATGGCTGGACCTTGACTCTTTTACTTGACTTTAACTGTGACTTGTGACTAGGACTTTTTATATGAAATTCACTTGAAATATATTTTTACTCGACCCTGGCTAAATGCACAAGATTGCGAAGCCAAAATTAAAAAAAAACCTTACTATCATGTGAATTATGCTAGGTCATGGAGCTGGCTATCTAGCTCCCCGACTTAGCATGCCTAGTACACATGATAGTGCGGTTTTTTTTTTAATTTTGGCTTCGCAATCTTTGCATAGTGAGGAGACTAAAAGAATGAAAACGTTCGAAATATTAAACAGTTACTGCCATATTTGAAATAAAAGCCTACTATATATACCTAGATACCTACAAATAAAAACTACTGTTTTTAGTTGTAGGTATCTATATAGAGCAGGCAATAAGACGTTCGCGTCGAAATAATCTCGCGTCTACATTTTGCTTTATAAAGAAAATCTTTTGGGGTTAATCATTGCTTATAACTTTTGTGTTTAATAGAAATCATAATAATCATAAGTTTTATTCATCAAAATATTTACATGTTCTTAACTAAGTGCAATCAAATAATAAAATCGATTAGTGGTAGAAAGTTATACAAAACAAAAATTTAATTTAAGTAACACAACACTTTGGTAGCCATTGAATCCGTGTTACGGCTGCCAACACTTATTCGAATGCAAGAACTTTTTACAGTTAAAAATACAATAAAAAAGTCTACCATAGGATAGATAGATTATTAAAAGGATGGGAATTCATACTACTAAGGAATGAAGTATAGGTAATTACCGACATTTGTTTTATTTATGGCATCATATTAGGTCTATGATGCCATAATTAAAACAAATGTCAGGAATTCGTCATCTAATCACTTACTATGTGATAATATAGTGATGGAACGCTAGCCTATCAGCAAAAAAATGTGTTACTAGAAAAAATTATTGCATCACGTTAATGTGTAATAATGATGGGTTATTATTATTAACCATGATCGTTAATGTACGTGTGAAGGTTCGTTCATGAATATAGGCAAATCATAAAAAGTTGAAAAATATATTGTTCTCTTTCGCACCAAAACTTCAATAGAATTTCTAGGAAAGTTTCAACCGTCAAGTCCTAGCTTGACTGTGACTGGACAATGACTTTTTGTTTGACTGTGACTAGATTTATAGCAAATTATTTAAAATATTTTACTACTTGACTATCACGTACTTGAACAACAAATACAGTAATCAAAAAATTACTATTAAAAGAAAAAGTTATAAGCAATGCAATTAACCACAAAAGTTTTTCTTTATAAAGCAAAATGGCACGACTAAAATTTTGGCTTTGCAATCTTGTGCATTTAGCCAGGGCCGAGTGAAAATATATTTCAAGTGAATTTCATATTAAAACTCCTAGTTACAAGTCACAGTCCAGTTAAAGAGTCAAGTCAAGGTCCAGTCATAGTCAAGTCATGCCCTAGTCAAGTGGTAGAAACTTTACTAGAACTTCTATTGGAATTTTGATGTCAAGTCATGCACTTTTACTAAGAATTAACAGTTAATAATCCACCATTGTTACACATTCACACTCGAAGAATCATATGTTTTGGAAAATTATACAAAATTGTTGATTTTGTATCAGCCATTTTTTTACTTACGCGGCAACACCCGATAGTGAGGTTGTCCGATTTAGTTAGTAAATTCTATGTAATTTAATCGGCACCAAAAAGTTCCTTGGTGACTAACTAGATGACAGCACAGGAAAAGTTAGCTCTCGCAAGCGTTTCGTTTCAGAATACATTATGTGGTGCAAATGTTATTAGTGGGCATTGATGTTGCCAGTTCTAATAAAGCTGTACTGTTTTATGAAACGGTCTTTCATTTTGAACTAATTCGCAAGAAAACAGACTGTTAAGTCGGAAGCAACTTGTTTGTTCAGAGGTTGTAATTTTAATCACATTTCTAACCACAAATTTTATTGGTATGATGGTATCATACCTAAATAAACAAAATACATTAACCCACTTTTATTTATTCTATCTTAGGTTACCATATGAAGATATTTTTGGAGGAGTGTCTGCGATGACGTTAGAACAGTTCACCAAAGTCAACGGCTTCTCAAACAAGTACTAGGGGTGGGGCGGAGAAGACGACGACATGTTTTATAGATAAAATATTTATACAGATTTATACATAATTATATCTATAAGATTAGCCCCAATATAGTCGAAAGTCGCTGCTGTAGTATTGTAATATTATCATACAACATTGTATCGTTAGGAAGATGTTTTAGACTATTAAATCTTATGGAAACAAATAATGATATTTGGTGCATGTTTGTTTTTATTACAATTGCAATACATGTCAGTATTTCCAAAACATAGTTTATCTATTAAAGTGAGTTTTGTCTTTTTTCAGATTGAAAAGAATGAACTATCACTTAGCGAGGTACAGCATGTCTATAGCACGGTACGCCATGTTGAATCTCAAGAAATCTGTTCCTAATCCCAAAAGGTAAATACTGATTCTTTACATTGTCGAGTTAACCTCTGTCATCTTTAAGTTTACGGGTGAAGTAGTGGTATTAGAAAAAAAAATCCCTATACATATTTGACATATAAATTCTACTTCTACTTTTTATTAAGATTCATTAAACTGTCACTAAATGTCCTAATAATGTCGACAACGTTATTCAAACGAAAACTGTTTCTACTTGTAAACCAATTTTAGAAAAAAACATCTTGGTGCCAGGTTCCAACTTCTCACTCAAACGAATAAGACATTCCATAAGGAGGGCCTTTCTACCCTCGAATATGAGCTGCAGTAAGTAGTCCAATACCACCTATATACCCACATCCTGGCGAACATCGACGAGCGCAGCAGATGGATGTAATTCGCCTAACTATTGTTTGGCGACGACCGGTCAAAATTTGAATAATAAGATAGGGTTACAGTGAACCATCGTCATGTTAAGTGGTTGAAACTGTCCTGGGAATTCTATTGAAGTTTTGGTGCGAAAGTGAACAATATATTTTTCATTTTTTTATGATTTGCCTATATTCATAAACGAGTCTTCACACGTACATTGACGAGCATAGTTTATAATTCATCATTATTACACATTAACATGATGCAATATTGTTTCTAGTAATACATTTTTATTGCTGATAGGCTAGCGTTCCATCACTGATAGTAAGTGATTATATGATGCCATAAATAAAACAAATGTCGGTAACAAAAATGTTTATTACTTGTGATTCATAATTAATTTATCAACTTTAATATCGAAATCATACTTTTAGAATAATTATCTGTAGCCTGTACTGCCCTTACCGTTCTCATATTAGAATTTTTTAAACTTTCGCGAACTTCAATCATGTTTTTATGAGAAAACCGGGTCTTTTC
This sequence comes from Lomographa bimaculata, assembly GCA_948107665.1. Taxonomy (NCBI): domain Eukaryota; kingdom Metazoa; phylum Arthropoda; class Insecta; order Lepidoptera; family Geometridae; genus Lomographa; species Lomographa bimaculata. The sequence goes on along the minus strand of OX403600.1, from coordinate 4,706,221 downwards.
GCGTTTCGGCTGGGTTGCACCGGCCGTGGTCACGATATACGTCGACGTTAGTCAATATAATGTTATTTTTTAAATCGCGCATTAAGCGCGAAAAGACGAGATTTCTCATAAACGTTCTCATATTATTCACATTGGGACATCCAAATGAATACATTTAAAGAAATATTATTAATATACAAAGAGTTACCAGCTATAAAATACACTATCGACATAAGTAGGTACTGAAAGCTTTTTACATGTTCTTTATCATATAAATACTGTTTTTTCTATGGATACTATCTCTTTTCTATAGATACTCTTTTTTTAATATTAGAACAATATTTGAACATAAGGATAGAATGTAGAACTTACAATAATAATTGTTTACAATTTTTTTTAGCGACCTTCTTTATGAAGTCTTGCAGTTGCTTTAATGCTGGCACGTTTTATTATATCTTATGATTTTTTCAGTACTCAAATACAACAAGCAATTTAGCCGCGTCGAAATATGACCAGCTTAAAATCCCTGTGACTGCTGTCATACTTATATGACGGCAGAAGGTCTACTAATTTGGTCGCCTAGGTTAATAGATGCTCAAGTATAGTATCTACACTACCATGTAGGTATAATACAATTGTGTTAAACTTTGAGAAATATGAAATTATTTTATTCGGAGATTCTTTTATAACTGGATAGCAAATTATAAATGTCAAGGTAAAACATACGGCAATAAATACCTAGCAAAAAAGCAAATAATATTCTGAATTTGTAACATTGTTATTATTTATATTAAAGTCACATTTTACTAATTGATTAATTAAGTATGGTATTAGCTGTGCAAGAAATCGCAATTAGCGGTAAATATTAAAAACCCAGACCGGCGCAAATTTTATAAAATAGGTTATTTTATACAATGAACAAGATATAGGTATTATTGATTACGATAGTATTAAAAAAGTAAACAAATATAGCTACGTTGTAGTAACTGCACCTGATAAGAAAATAAGATATTGTGGTGATAGAACTCAGTGCACAGTCCGCCTGGGGCAGTACCGCACCATTGCCAGACAGTCAACCGCCAAGTAGTGTGCAAACATTACTGTATTTTGGAGTCAAGGGCAATGTTAGATGTGCAATTAGCAATTACAGGGCTTAAAAAGATTTAAAATCTAATATCTCAAGATGACGAGTGAAGTTCTTTGCCACGCTGGAGTTCGAATCATATAAGTTCGTATTGATAACTCTGGGTGGCTCTAAACTGTACTTGGCATGTTCGTCTTGCTATTCCACCTTTTGTTTACACAATGTTTTTTTATTTTTACCAACTTTTCCAAAAAAGGAGGAGGTACTCGAGTCGACTGTATTTTTTTTTGTTTTTTTTTATATTGAAAGATGTTGCTTTCCAATTGGCCCCGTTTAAAATTGATCAAGATCGAATCAGTAGTTCCTGAAATATCGTCAATAATGCATTGTGGACTACATTGGCGATGTTCTCGTTTTTAACCGATTTCAAAAGTTACCTCACAACTTCTTTTGTTGTGAGCCGATTTTGATGATTATTTTTTTATTTGAAAGCTGGTGCTTTTCATGTGGTCCCATTGAAATTTCGTATATCGTTTGGACTCATAATGGACTAGCGAAATATGGACAAAAGTACTACTAACGTAATAAGATAATGTATATCAATAATTAAAAATGATTATAAATGTTGTTATTGTTGTTTCGAATGTTTCGAAAGCATTTGATATACGAGGATTAAAATAGATACGAAAACAAGCTTATAAAAAACTAGACCGCAAAATGTAAGTTCATTTATGACTTAATTGCTATTTTCTCATGTACCTATATAGTCTTGCAGTTCATTAGTGCTTATTCATAGATCAATGCTACAAATTTTCCTTATCTTTAACTTTTTCCTACTACAATTATTATTACAGAAGAGATTAACAACACTCCAGCTCGGCTACCACAACATTTCATTACAATACGATGATTCATTTCTAATTAAAAATGTATGGTTTTATAAGTAATTACTTGTCCAAATAACAGCTTTTGCTCGATTATAATTACTAACTAGTATGAATACAACTCAAATTAAAATTGTCAAGTAATTATTAATGTAAATAGTTTTTATGAATTAGTCTTGACTCGTCTTGAAGTAAATGATAGTTCTTTCTTAAAACTGTAAAGCCACTACAAACTATAAAACTATTTGTAACTTGCCGTGCCCCGCGGCTTCGCCCGCGTTAATTAAGTTAAAAAGTAGACTTTGTGTTATTCCTGCACCTACACTATCTACATTCAAAATTTCATCAAAGTCGGTTTATTCATTACTGAGATTCATGGTAACAAACATTCATACACACACACAAACTTTCGCATTTATAATATAAGTAGGAAAAGATTATGACAATGGTTTCATAAGTATCACATTGGTCTCGATAGATTAAACTTATTTTTACAGCTTTTGTTGATTACTCATTCTTTGTACAGCATCACTTATAAATCGAATATTTACTGTAACAAGTGATAGATATTAGTGAAATGGCTATTACTTAACAGTAATAAATGGCTTTTACTTGAAAGTTACTTTTACTGGACAGTACGTAATTGCTGATACTCGACTTGACAATGACTAATGGCTGTTACTCTACAGTAAGTAATGGCTATTACTATATAGTAAGTAACGGCTAAGTATATATATATATAAATATAATATATATATTCACTGGTTCACTGTAACTCTATGTTATCGTCCAAATTTTCACCAGTGTTTGAGCTACCGGTCTTAGTAGGTAAACAGTAGTTTGGCAAAATTCATGAATCAGCTGCGCTCGTCGATGTTCGCCAGGATGTGGGTATATAGGTGGTATTGGACTACTTGTTGCAGCTCATATTCGAGGGTAGAAAGGCCCTCCTTCTTGAATGTCTTAATCGTTTTAGAGAGAAGTTGGTGCCTGGCAAAAAGATGTATTTGTTTAGAATTGATTTACAAGTAGAAACAGTTTTCGTTGCAATAACGTTGTCCACATTATTAGGACTTTTAGTGACAGTTTACCTATTGACAAAAATACTACATAAATTAGATGAATCATTATAAATAGTAGGAGTAGATCCTTGGAATTTATATGTCAAATAATTTAGGTAAAACTTGGGATATATTTTTTTGTGACCACTACTTCATTCGTAAACTTAGAGACGACAGGTGGTCTAGGGAGGTTAACACGCTTATATAAAGAATCCGTATTTACCTTTTGGGATTAGCAATAGATTTCTTGTGATTCAACGAGGCGTACCGTGCTATAGACAAAATGTACTTCGCTAAGTGATAGTTCATTGTATTAAGTCTGAAAAAAGACAAAACTCACTTAAATAGGTAAATACAGACCGGTATTGCAATTTTTATAGAAGTCTAAAACATCTTCCTAACTATTGTAACTTTTAATTGTGTTAACTATTGTATTCAATATAGTATGACAATTTTCAATACGATTGCAGCGAATTTTGACGGACTATATTAGGGCTAATCTTATAGGCATTTGTATAAATCAGTATAAATGTTTTACCTAATAAACATGTCGTCGTCTTCTGAGCCCCACCCCCAGTACTTGTTCGAGAAGCCGTTGACTTTGGTGAACTGTTCTAACGTCATCGCAGAAACTCCTCCAAAACTGTTTTCATATGGGTACCTAAGATAGAATAAATAAAAGTGGGTTAATGTGTTTTGTTTATTTAGTTATGATACCAATAAATAATAATAAGTCATTTATTTCAGGCAAATATAATTCGTGGTTGGAAATATAGAGCAATATATCGGAAATGTGATAAAAATTACAAACCAATATCAGAACAAACAAATTGCTTCTGACTTAAAGTCCGTTTTCTTGCGAATTAGTTCAAAATGAAAGACCGTTTACTTGGAACAGTACAGTTTTTTTTGAACTGGCAATACCCCTAATTATACACCACTAGTTTTTAATTACAAAAAAAAAACAGCTTCATACTGCCGTTTCAGAACATATTCACGAAAAAGTAACGAAATTAATTACTATGTCGAAAAACTATTCTTAAAAAAAGGTAATTTATTGGTCAAAAATCCGACCGTACTACTCATAAAATGTTTATTACCGCACTTTCATTCAATGTTCCACTAGATGACTAGAACATGCAAGCTCGTGCTAGTTCGGAAAAACTCGATCGCTACATCGGCATTTGCATGTCGCCGCCTGGCCAGAAGGAAAGAAACAAAATCTCTATTTTCATTCATTAATCCCGGTAGCTCGGCTAACATCGGCCTTCCGAGGTTGGGGCCGGGGGGCGCATCGCAATTCGCGCGGCATGCCGGAAAGAAAAAAGAACATACATTCCTTAGAATCCTTAGTCGCATACGCATCGCCAAGTGGTTTACTTAAACGCGCATTTGCATTTCGCGCGCGCCGCCCCATCTTGTCGCGATGGCTTATCAATTTACGCCTCGCGAATGCACTTTAATTATTCGTGTGTACTTCATGGCTGGAGAAAAGTTCACAGTTTGTAGACCACTGGATTGGCCGAGGTAGGCTAGTAGCTTGGCCGGCACCAGTGCCGGATTAAGCAAGCGCGGGGCCCGTAGCAAATTCTTTCAAAGAGCCCTTGATCTGCTATGGGTTCTGAAGTATAAAGTGTAAAAAAAAACAATACTCAATACATTTATTTGCCATCTATAGGCTACAATTTTGTGGGTGATTAATAGTTTAGTAGATCAGTACAAAAAGCTACAGATGAGATTTCCTGGCAATTTATAATAATTTTGATAAGAAACTCAATTGAAATCTGAACAAAAACAAACCTCTTTCATAAATGGCTCAAATCGTGTTTACAAATATAAAGACTAAAATTTTATATACTAGACTATAACTTGTAACGTTTCACTTTCGGTGGACAAAAAAGTCCACCAGTCAGGATTCTAAATATAGGTCTAGAATAAGGTTTCACATATAATAACTGTTTTATTTTCAGATAAAACATCATATTATATGCTACGAACCGTTATACTAGACCTTAAACAGTGAGATGTGTTTATTATCGCCTGTTGGCAAGCTAAAAAGTATGCCAATGTGTATATAATTATTCACACATCTAAAAAGTATGCCAACTTTTTAGCTTGCTACCAGGCGATAATAAACACATCTCACACTAGAAGAAAGGTTTATTTTAATCAATGTTGGAAAATATCAATTTGGTAATTCACCAAACTCATTGTTTTTATATCTATGTTATCCTAAGGTCTTTTTATAATATCCGTTATATCATGTAATTAAACAACGAATACAGAAATCAAACAATTATTTTTAAGAAAATAGTTATAAGCAATTAACCTCAAAAGTATTTCTCTATTACGCAAAATGTAGGCGCGAGATCTCAGTTCGGCGAGAACGACCAGTATTAGTGAGATATAGTTTTATTTAATAAAACTCTCGTCACCATATGTTAATTTGATGACTTCGTAGCACGTAGCACTCGTGCCAGTCGCCTATTTTACCTATTGTTGTAGCAGCTGCTTACAAGGTACCATGGTTTACTTGACAGTTACTACTGAACTGTGCATAATTGACTTACCAAACACGATAAAAATAAGTACTGTAACCAGTTGCCGACTCCAAACCGGTTTCATTGATGATTAATTAAAATTAATGATTCAAGATTGTACGCTACTAACCCCAAATAGATAAAACAACAAATTCTTACTTAAAATTGAATTTGTCGATGCTAACGGACATATGTCTCGGTTGCTTCGGACAGGAGTACAGATTCCTCGTGTCGATGGGGAGCAGGTCTATGTCGTGGAAGATGAAACACTGCCAGCCTCCCGCCTTGAGCCGCTGGGCCTCGACGAAGCCCACGTTCATCAGCTTGGCGCGGTTAAAGTCTTTGTTACCTGGAAGTAGAGAGGGAGATTGTGAAGACACTGTCCACCTCGCAGTCGTGTTATATGAAAGAGACTCATCAATTTCAGTCGAAAGTGTTATTAGCAAACAATTCTATTACCCTTTTCTGGATAGGATCTCCGATGGTCTGACGGTATATAAGGCGTTGGTCCGGTTTTCTAAAGACGCGTGGTAAAGCTCGTATTCCAATCTAAGCGATAATTTTCCTTATTTCTCAACATAAATTCAACATTTGAATCCTCAAACTAAAACTAATTTAATTACCATCAGGCGTGATAGTAGTCAAACATATGCCTATTCAGAATTTAAAAACAATTGTCGAAAATAAAATCAAAACTTGAAAATGACAAGTTAAACTCTCCACGATAGTTAGGGCTTTTTATTAATTAAAAACAAAAGTTTGTTGTGTTCGTTATGAGATCGGCATGGCTATAAATATTAATATCATCTTATTAGTTGTATTATTATCGGTTAAGTTATAAAAATACAATAAATAACAAAGGAATACAATACCAACATTTTCTTAGATAACAGATTAAAACAACATAACACTACTGAGATATCTCGAGTTTAACATTAACATACACTCATAAATGTTAATGTTCTTGCTTATATCTTAATATATAAATAAGGATAGATAATTACGTTTTAAGCACGCAAAAAATCTAATCACAGAGTAAAGATCTCGGTTCAAGCTACGATGCTTGTAGTTGGGATTAGTATGGATAATAAATATCCTTTTCACCAAAGATATATTTATGGAATAAAAGCTAACTATTTTCAAATCTTACACCCAATTAAGTAAATTTGAAGTGCGTTTTGGAGATTATACACATATTGGGTGATAACCAATTAGTCAAAAGCATATGAGAATTTGCTAGGCATTTCCTGAATTGAAGGTATTCTTAGAGATTGGCTTTGATAAAATAATCTTACCTTCCTGCTCTACAATAAATATTCCGTATTCTATTTGTTGCTTCATCAGGAATGGATGCATATGGTTAAGGAATACGGCTAAATGCTCTTCACGATCTCTGAAACATAATATCAAATTCATATAAATCGTTTTATATTGATTGATCGTTAGCGGAATTATTATGTAAGTGCAACCATACTTCGCCGAGCTCTTGCTTCTACAAAGACCATAGGGATGTTGACTGATGTTTGATTATTTAAAAATAATAAGATTAATGACAATTTAAACGCAAGCAAAGCTTCAAAATACCGACTTCACAGCTTCATCTCCAGAACCCTTGATTAGATCTTGTCAATTATTATATGGGTCCAACTTCACACCATACGCTTAAAAATAAAATGTTCCGAATCGATCTGGCCGTCTTCGAGTAATCGCGTAACAAACATACAGTCGAATTGTGAACCTTCTCCTTTTTTGAAGTGGATAAAAAAACATGATTAAATATAATGTCTACAATAGAGAAAAAGAAATCGGCTCATAAAATACTAAAATATAGATGTTCCAAGTTTATGGCAAAAGAGCTCTACCCTTGCCAGGTGAGTGTTAGTATAGAATTAACATACATAAACATAAACGCTTTCACACTCACAGCCCCACACTAACTACGATGACTTGTGTCGTGGGTGCCGGAAACATTCACATCACACACACAATCACAACCAGTACTGCAGCAACACAAATTTTCCTTAGGGAGAAAATTTGTGTTCCCGTCGGGAATCGAACCCGATACCCCTTGCTAAGGAGGCGAACGCTCACCCAGCTAAGCTAACGGGTAGTGGTGAAAACCAAAAAAGGAACCAGGGTACCTAGTTCATTAATTAATTTGTATTGCGGAAGTGGTTCTTGACGTCATAGTGCGCTATCTGTCTAGCATGACATTAAAACGACGATAGCGTCCCAATTTTCAACCGACTTCAAAAAAAGAGGTTCTCAATTCATCTGTATTTTTTTCGTATGTTACGCGACATTTCCTTCAATTATGAATCGATTTTAAATATAATCGGTGAAGTCGATTTTAAGCTTAAAAAACCGACTTCGAAATTATTGTATTTTTAATTATTCGAAATTATCGTTAAGATTATTTTTTTTGTCTGATTGGCTTTATTCCCGATCAGGTTGAATATTAAGCAATAGAAGTACAGCCAACATTCCTATATCTATCACAAATGGTACTTCCCAACGGATCATAGTATCAGATTTTCACATTAACCGATCATTACGAATGTTCCCATCTGATCTTAAGATCAGTTGCAACTAAAATAAATTATATATTATTGTTCTTAACAGATCATAAAATCCGTTGTACCTAAAATATACATGTTTTACGTTCTTAACGGGCCATAGAAATGTTTAGTCCGCCTTGTTTTTATGACATTACTCATTAAAAAGTTTATAATTTACCTATGTTAAGAGGACCTACAGATTTCTTATGGACAAATGTTCAACACAGTAGGTACCTGTATGGCACAATTATAGCGACTTTGTGTCTGGCTGTACAGTTGGGAGGCATGTACCGTCCACCCCAATAAACATCTGGAAATTTCTTTTCCACGTCGACTAGCTGGAGATCTGTTTTGTTTACTGGTACAGGTCCTGAAACGACAACAAGTACATATTAATTATAATTTATTTTACACTAGCTGTGCCCTGCGGCTTCGCTCGCTATTATCAAGTTAAAAAGTAGCCTATGTGTTAATCCTAGGTATAATCTATGTACATTCCAAATTTCATCCCAATCCGTTTAGCCGTTAAAGCGTGAAGAGGGATCAAACATACTTACACACTTACACACAAACTTTCGGATTTATAATATTAGTAGGATAATTTATTTTACACTAGCCGTGCCCTGCGGCTTCGCCCGCTATTATCAAGTTAAAAAGTAGCCTATGTGTTAATCCTAGGTATAATCTATGTACATTCCAAATTTCATCCAAATCTGTTCAGCCGTTAAAGCGTGAAGAGGGAACAAACATACTTACACACTTACACAACACTTACACACAAACTTAAGGATTTATAATATTAGTAGGATAATATTGTGTAGCAAAGAAAACCAATAGCTTTTAAATGGGTTTTATCTTCGACAAAAGACATTTTCAGTTAGATAACATAAAATAAAAAGGCATAGTCCGCATATAGTTAACTAGCCTTGCCCCACGGCTTCGCCGTTAATTATGCTATTTATAGTTAGCTATTTTCAATTTACATCAATTTAACTGCAACACTAAAACTTCCCATATGAACTTTCATTCCCCATTGAACTTTAATGAACCCCTGGCAAAAGGTATCGTTAATATATTTTTTATATGTTAATAACTACTCAACTACTGAAATATTAATTTTCATCGCTATAAGTACAAAAACATAGAACTTTCACACAAACGTTATCACCCCATTTAACCCTGATACGGGTAAAATTTCCAAAAATGAAAAATAAAAAATTACACACACCCTTTACCCACACACAAACAAACACACACTTTCACATGCACACACAAAATTCTCATCCACACCAACACCCACTCTCTCACACACAAACCGATGCATGAATTATAATTTTGTTTTTATTAATGTAGATTCAAACTTACATTAATTTAAGTATAACAAAATCATACAAAACAGTAAGAGTAAAATTACTGTCTTATAATTAAGTAATATTAATAAAAATTAAATCCGTTTTTGGCCTTAGGTATTAAGTCAAATTAATCAAACTCTGTTAATTAAGGGCTGTAGTTTTTTAAAATAAATAAAATAAAAATCCTTTCTTAGTACATCTCTACGTACTAAGACAAAGGTACTCCTCTAAATTTGTAATAAATAATTAAGTCTCTACGACCAGCGGCTTAGGCAAGGGTGCGTTGTCGCTAGGTAAGTCAGAGTCAGTCAGTGAATCAGTACATCAGGATATATATTAGTAGATTCGGTATCTTATAGTATTAGAAGATTCACGGACGGACAAAGTACTAATCACCCGAGTCAACTTAGAGCCAAATTCAAATTCGTTTATTCACATGGGCCCCAAAGAGGCACTAATGAAAGAATACTAGAACTAACTGCCAGATACGCAAAAAACAACAGCTATCTCGAGAGAAGGCATTTGCAGCTAGGGAATATTATTTATTTTCGAGATTCGCCAATTTTCGAGATGAAGTTCGAGAAGAAATTAAAGATTTAAGGAATTTGTATACAACTTGCAATGGGAAGTTGGAGGTGTTCTCTGAACGGTTAGACGTTCAAGATACTAGAATAGTAGCGCTCGAATCCTCATTTAAAACAACACAGGATCTTAAAATGCAGATACATAATCTAAAGCAGGAACTTAACGAGAAGGAACAACTAACTCTACAAAATGACATAGAGATTAGTGGACTAACAGAAGACAAGGGAGAAAATGTCATGCATATTACGGGGCTGATCATGAATAAGATCGGCTTAACGGTAGATAACCAAGACATCGTGGAAGCGCGTCGGGTAGGCCCCGTGCGCCTGGACCAACATGGGAAGCAACGCCCACGCCCCATCGTGCTACGTGTGACGCGACATGCCGTCCACGAGCAAATTCTACGCTGTGCGCGAACACGACGCAATATCTCTACAGGAGATATCAACGTTGTGGGACCTCCGCGGCCTATTTACATAAATGAGAGGCTGACGAAGGATAACAGACTGCTCTTTGGCCAGGCACGTACTCTATGCAAACAAAACCAGTGGAAATTTGCATGGGTACGGGAGGGAAAAATTCTCATCAGAGAAGAAGACAAGAAGCCTGCGTTTCGTGTCCGCTGTGAGGCTGATTTCGACAGAATCTTCAAACAACGCCCTAGTACCGTTTAGTGCAGAGATTCCATGCACGTCTGTGTTTTGTTTACTTTTTCATTTAATATCCATGATATTTTGTTGTCTTAGAGGTATTTTTTATAACATTTTATATAACATTTATGTAATCGTCAGTTGTTTTATAGAAATTTCAGGCATAGTTAGTCTAGTTACGGTAAAAATAATTAATAGTCACATACATACACCGACCTTTCGGAACTCTTCATCACACACCTTCACTACAATATACACAAACATAACACACATCAATTCAGGTTTTACAATATTCAATATCTATATCAAAATGCTTATTAGTAATGGATAGTACAAAAAATAAGAAAAATAGTTTAAAACTTGGTCTCTTAAACGTACGATCCCTTAATACGGGTAGAGATGAACTGGAAGCTAGTATGGAGACAAATAAACCGGCCATTCTTGCGCTAAATGAAACTTGGGTTCGGGATGACCAACATTCTATCGCACCTACTCTCCCTGGATATATTCTTAAACTTAGAGGCCGTAAATCAAACAGCAAAGGCGGTGGAGTAGGATTCTACGTAAGGAAAGATCTACGTGCCAAAATTCGCGCTCATCCTGACTCTGAACTTGAACAATTATGGTTAGAGCTAATACTACCGGGTGCTCGTATGGCTATAGGTACGGCATATAGACCAGAAAGTGTTAAAGTAGCCACAGCTTTGGACTCGCTAAGTGAGTCACTATCTACATTCGCCTACTGTGACTATGTCTGCATATTAACTGATTTTAATGTTGATCTAAATAAAACAGAAACTGCCAGGGCTATTGAGCTGTCTATGTTTTTGACACAACAGAGTCTAGGGCAGCTTGTTAAAGAGTCTACTAGAATTACAGATACCTCAGAGAGCTTGATAGACCTAGTAATTACCAATGTACCTGAGAGATGTAAAAAGGTTTCAGTACTACATAATAGGTGTTTGAGTGACCACGCCATGATTTTATGCGAATTTAATATTAAAAAACAAAAATCCGTACCGCGTTTAATTAGTTATAGAGCAATTGATCATATAAATCTGGAACAATTTAATTCTGACCTTAAGTCTATTAATTGGCATGATATAATACAAAATCAAGATGTTAATTCTATAGTAGAAATGTTTAATGAAAAAGTTATAAACCTCTTTAATAGTCACGCTCCTTTGAAGGAAAAAGTTGTAAAAGAATTCCCTAAGCCTTGGATAACTAATTTAGTAAGGTTTATGATGACACTTAGAGACAGAGCTTTAGTTAAAGCACATACTAAAAAAACTGAATCAGCAAAAAATTATTATAAAAGCTTAAAAAATCTAGTTATTAGCTCCTTAGAACGTGAAAAATCGGCTTTTTTCACCCATTACATAAACAGAAATATACATCACCCTAAAAGAATGTGGAATTACTTAAAAAGAACAAAATCTGTAAATAATAATGTCCTAATACCTATCCCTGATAACTTAACCGACCCCAATCTAATAAATAAGCACTTTTTAAATATTCCCGGAGACGGACAATTTGATACGCAACTACACAATTATTTCATAATGAATAAAAAAACGACTAGTACTTTTAACTTACAAACTGTTTCAGAAGAAGTTATTAGTAAACATATTCTAAGTATACATACTAACGCGGCGGGTTGTGACCAATTAAATGTAGATATGATTAAATTAACATTACCAGAAACATTAACTTTAATAACTCACATAATAAACAGCTCTATCACCTCTTGTACCTTTCCTAGCGCTTGGAAGCGAGCCTTAGTAAAACCCTTACCTAAATCGAACTCGGTTTAAGAAGTAAAAGACCTACGGCCTATTAGCATACTACCTGTGCTATCTAAGGTGTTGGAGCGAGTAGTGCTAGATCAAATAGAAAAATATATATGCCAGGAAAATATCATACCTAAGTACCAGTCCGGATTTCGTAAAAATCACGGAACAGAAACGGCGCTTCTACAGGTAACTGACGATCTGCTGACGGCTTCAGACATGGGACTGAGTAGTATACTTGTTCTATTAGACTTCTCACGTGCCTTTGATTGTATAAATCCTGAACTACTCATTGCCAAGCTCTCATACTATGGTTTCTCGAATGACACATGCAACTGGTTTAGAACTTATTTGACTGGCCGGGAACAGTACGTCGTGGTAGAGAATCCAAACGGTAGCAAACATCTCTCTGATATAGCGAGCATTCCAAGGGGAACGCCTCAGGGGTCGATTTTGAGCCCTATATTGTTCGCAATTTTCACGGCGGATATGCCGAACTATATAGAGGTATGTAAATACCACTTGTACGCAGATGACACTCAAGTATATTTCAGTTTTAAGTCGGAGGACACAGCTGAAGCAGTGATTAAAATAAATAAAGATCTAAATGAAATTTTTAAATGGGCTGTACGCAACTCTCTGGTTCTTAACCCCACAAAATCTAAAATGATGGTACTCGGTACAAAATTACAAGTCAAAAAGGTGAAAGATCAGAGCCTAAAATTAATGATAAATGGAACAGACATACCGGTAGAATCAGAAGCGAGGAATTTAGGCCTAATAATAGACACAGAAATGCGGTTTGTTAAACATATTAATGAAAAAATTAAAAACGCGTTTTTTAAATTTAAAGTCCTGTATAATATTAGAAAATACATTTCGGAAGAAGTAAGAATGACGTTATGCGACCTATTAGTTCTTTCTCCTTTTAGTTATTGTAGTGCTGTGTACGGTCCTAGGCTATGGGCTAAGACGGAGAAAGCAATCCAACGAGTTCAGAATGCATGTGTTCGCTTCTGCTATAATATACCAAGGAGGGAACACATTACTCCTCACCTAGTAAAAAAGGGCATTTTAAATATGGCATTTAGACGACAGCTTCATTTAGCCTGTATAACTAAAAAGGTCCTCTATAATAAAAAACCGGAATATCTGTTCGAAAAATTTACTACCTTTAATGACCTTCATCAATTAAATACACGCTCTAAATTAAAACTTATTCTAGCCATCCCCCAACACAAAACTGCCGGGTTTAAAGGTTGTTTCAAGTATCGTGCCACAAAGATATGGAACGACCTTCCACCCCCTATGAAAAAAATGTCTAGTGGGAAAGTATTTAAAATTAAATATAAACTTATATTGCTTAAACAACAGACGCATAACTTTGAGATAACTTTTAAAAATTCTACCGCGATACCAGTGAGATAGATAATGATATAGAGACAACTTACATAAATGCACACACAAATACACCCACACACACCAACACACACACCAACACACACACACACACACTCAACACATACACTCACACACTTTTAACTTACCCTAAAACCCGTGACCTACTTATACTTATATATAATTTTAAATTGTTTATCTAATAATGTACTACACCGATTAATATTATAATTCTGTCAATCTAATTTATTAATTAACATTATGTTTTTTTACCTCGCTATATCACAATTTTTTTTTTTCTATTCCGGTATATACATCTAAGGCCGAGGATCGGGGTAAATTGAAAACCAGCACTGTATGCTCATGTAAATGAACACGCAGTACAAAGCTGAATTTACTCCGATTGCTCTATAAAAAGTATATAGTTAAGAATTTTAGTTTAATTTAATGTATTTTTTTTTATAGCAGCAATAAATATATTTCTTTCTTTCTTTCTTTCTTTCTTATAAGGATAATTATTTTGTCTTTTCATTATTCCCGTTATTTATTTATATCAAGATATTTGCTTACCCAAATCAGGTGGCATTTTGTCACAAAGCGGCAGTGGCGGTTCACTCTTCCTTATGACTTCTTCTGTGGTCACCATGTTCTTAATACCATCCAAGATCTTCGTAATAAGAAGCGTCCCGTTGACATTATCTTGCCCAGTCATATTTGTGTAGTTTGTTTTTGTATCGAATTCTACACTGAATTTGTTATCCGTGTTATTCTTAGTTATATTAAACTTATTAATATTTAGAGTATTGTTTTTGGCTTGTGAGTCTTTAGTCGATTCGGGGTCTTGTATTAAGGCAGCTGATAACTTAGGCCAGGCTGTTTTATCGCCGATTCTGGAAAGAAGTGTATTAACTTAGAATCTCGTTTTTCTGCTACCTTTCTATATTTTAAGTCCGTTAATAAAACCGTCACATATATAATTGTGTCCTAAACGTAATCTAGCATTTAACACAGTACCTGTAACTAGGCTTGCATAATTGTTATGGTTATGAAGCTTCGAACTTCTTTTTTTACGTTAGTTTTTACTCACACCTTTAGCGTTTTAACAGTACCTCGTCTATCGGTATATAATGTTGCAGTCGAGGTAATAAGCCTCCAGATCAATAAAAGGTACTAACTCTTAAGGAAAGTTTCCTAAGCGTCAATTTAAGGTTAGCGTTTTATAAATTTTATGGGGTAAACTACAACTTTACTACGGTAGACCGGAAGGCAAACGTCACATTATAAAGGAGTCTTTCGAATTCATTTTTTCTTTAAACTCGTAAATACGATAGAAAGTTACGTTTTCATCTGCTAAATAATACAAAACGATAAAAAAAATGCTAATCACAAAGGATCCGCAAAAATCATGGTCCTTCGAGCCGGACTTACTTGACGACAGGCTGCGTGGCGTTGTACGTGTACAGGTAAGTTCTTA
This sequence comes from Lomographa bimaculata, assembly GCA_948107665.1. Lineage (NCBI taxonomy): Eukaryota > Metazoa > Arthropoda > Insecta > Lepidoptera > Geometridae > Lomographa > Lomographa bimaculata. Next base: position 4,690,863 of record OX403600.1, on the reverse strand, counting down.
ACGGAGACGCGTCCAAGATGGATCCGAAGAGGTACTCAACCGCTCCGAGGGCCAGCACGAGCAGTAAAAGCAAGCGAAGCGCGCGCGTCGCCCGCCCGCCTCCGCTCGCGCTGCCGCCCATCAACGCATGCGACGTGGTCGCGCGCACCTCGAAAACTGCAACAAAGTTTCTTCATAAAACAACATTGCTGACGATGCCGTTAAGTTCATTTATTATCTTCTTCGGCAAGGCGGGATCTCTTTGTGAATCCGGCGACTTTTTTCATGATAATACAAATAAATATTAAAATCTTTAACTTGGTTCATACAGTATTTATATATGTAATGTAATGATGCGTAGCTCATAAGTGGCCACTTTTATCGAGGACATGAATAAACCCGAACTCCTGACTAGATTACCCTGTGATATCAGTGCGCCATCTCCATAATAAGGAGGTACTATAGTTAATTATTTTTAAGATCGGTTGTTTTGTTACAGAGCGCTACTTTGAAGGTTTATGTCGAATTAACTTTTTTATGCTCGAAAGGCAAGCATTAGACCACTATCTGGATTTTATGGAAAGCGATGATGCGGCCAAAGATGTAGCATGCTTGCCTAAGATATACTTCACTCTTGACTTGAAGCCTCCCATATTATACCGTTCGGGGAACATAGACGAGGGCAATGAGTTTCACTCCTACGCAGGGCGGATGATAAGCGTAGAAAAGAAACGCTTAGAGATGTTAACTCTACTCTTAAAATTTTTACGTGACGATTTTAACATATAAAGGAGAGCGTCTCGTTTAATGTTGTAGATAAATAGTTGGGCGAATGGATAGATCGACCACGTCACGCGATCACCTAACGGTTGACATCGCATCGCACCAGGTATCGGTTATCTTGATCTTTGCAAAATCAGCCACGCATGTGAAAACACCCGACGGGGCACTGCCTGACGCAACGTCTATTCAGGTACAACGTGGCAAAAGCTAAATAAGTACATTGCTTTTATTTCGAGGAGAGGAGTTTAATTTATTTGAATTTTAAAATGATCAAATATACTGATACTTACATTAGTACTAAGTTTACTTGAAATATCAGTAAATTACTGGGCAATATACAGGATAGTTAATTAGCGACTGTATACAATTTGCGGTGTTGATCAAAGTGAGTTTCGCCGCAAGGTTCATGTACGGAGCTAGCTATTGATATTATTATATAATTGAAATATGTATGCGATAATGTGAATTGATTGCGAGCTTCGATGAACCATGTTATTATAATAATATTGTTATTACAAATCATAACGACTCTCCTAAAAAAAGAGATATACGTTTTTCCGAAATGTACTAGGCAATCATAAACTGAAACATATAATCAAACATTTAAACTGTCTGTTGGCTAAGTTGGGTGTACGACTGCACGTTCACCTTTGAAGCAATGTGTATCGAGTTCGATTCCCGGTGGAAATACGATTTTCTCGCCAAGGGAAATTTGTGTTTCTGGTTCTGTGTATGTGATGTGAATATTTCCGGCACCCACGGCACAATTCATTGAATTTAGTATAGGGTTGAGTGGGAGTCGCAAACATTCACATCACACACACAATCACGACCAGAAAAAAAATCCTTATGCATTTTTTTATTGGGAAGAAAATGTGTGTTCCCGCCGGGACTCGAATCCGATATATGCTTAGAAGACGAACGCGCACTCAACTAATCCGAACGGGCAGTTCATTATGATTAAGCAATTTGGATAAAATATTTATGATTATATAAGTATGCTGACTGTAGTTTGTAAAGTTTGTAATATTTGACTCGTTGGACTTAGTATGTTCAAAAGTATTTCGGTAGATGGCGTTACACGTAAGACGCTAAAAATAAGGATAATTTTCGCTAATAATAAGGATATTCCGATCCAAGCGATATTTTTCTTTTTGTTTATTAAAGATAGGCAAACTTTTGACCACAATCTCACGAGACGATGTGGTCGACGATGGAGCAAGCTTGCCTAGAAGATATTATACCTATTCCCTCGCGACTTGAAGACTCCCATATAGCGTCACCTGCGTTAACATATTGGTGCATGCGAACAATAACAGATGTTTTAGTTGTATTGTTTTTTATTTTTGAGTTTACGTGTTGGATAATTGGTTTTAATCGTAGCTCATCACTTTACATACTTATCAAAAAATAAGATTTTTTTATATATTTTTTGTGGTGCATTGTCGATACCCGACCCCCCTGTGGAGTATGGAGCGCTAATTAAAAGTAGCCTTGTATATCGCAACAATATATATTAATCTAAAACTTGTAACATAAATATTCTGTTTTTCAATAAAGATCAATTTATAACCACTTGTACGGCTCTTTATTTCGTGACAAAATTCCCTATAAATAACCTCCGGGGGTGGGTTTAATAACCTGAAAGCGACAGGTGATAAGTCATGCGGGGTGGTTTCCACCCTCACGTCGTGTCATAAGGTCACTTATCGAGGAAGGGTAGAAAAGCGGATTTATTTTGATAGCATCTTTTGATCCTTCGTCGGCGGAATTTCAGGAAAATTCAATAAGCGAGCATTTAGAGTGGACCCGGTTGGTCAATGTAGTTTATACACACCTGGTGTCAGGCTAAAAGCACTAAAAGAAAAGGAGGCTTTGATTTTACAAATCACCGTAAAATCAAAGCCTGCTTTTTTTAGTGCTAAATAGGCAAGCATTTGACCGCTATCTCACCTGAAGGTAAGTAACGATGCGGCCAAAGAAGGAACATGCTTGCCTAGAGCAATCTACTTTGCATGTAATTACTTGCATCTACTTTGCCATTTGCTATAGTTCCTAAAACAATATACATCTATACAGTAAAGACCCAAGTAACCTACAAGGCATCGAGCTTATAGTAAGTAACTCAAGTGATCAAGCCCACTACCTAATGTATAGCGTTCCCTTCATGCTTTGGGCATTGCCTCTATGAATCGCAATGCTAATACGTTGAGCCAAATAAGTACTAGCATGTTGTTAACGCGTCGTCTTTGTGTGTGATATGGACATGTTTCCGGCACCCATGATATTAGTCTTTGAACTTAGTGTGGGGCCGTGAGTCTTCTTCATCGTGTCGATGGTCAAAAGTATATTTTTTATAGTTTTTCGGATTTAGCTCTAAATCTTTTTGGCCCAGCAACTCTGCAACCGTGACTCCAAAAGGGGAAGCTTGATTTTGAATGTGAATGAACTAACTCTTTATGATTTGCTTGCTTCTTTATAGCATACAGTATATATTAGGTGCACGTCCATATTTCAATTCTCTTTTCCCAACTGTTCCGCCAAGTTAAACCTTCAAAGGTGCTTTGTGAAAATATAAAATGTTGAAAAGTGCTCGCTGTACTAATTATGCTTTAGTAACTTTTGTATTTTAACTTTAGCTCTCAAAGTACAGTTAATGACTTGAACTCATGTATTCTAAATGGGCATGCATTTTATATGTTTTATTAGGTATATAGAGTTCATGCTAGATAAACCTGATACTTTTTTAAAGTGTCAGAGCACTCTGATAAGTATAGTAAGTGATTATTCACAATGTAACAGGTGGGGCAAAACTAATGTCATAATGAGAAATGAGTGTCATTCAAACCGGCTTCAAAAAAAGGAAGAAGATCTTAATATGATTATATATTTTTTTAATTTGTGTTACCTTAAAGATGTTATCATTAAAAATGCTTATTTGATGCTATCAAGGGTTCAGAAGATAATTATCATCATCATAATTATCATCATCAACTCAGCCACAAGAAGTCCACTGTTGGATATAGGCCTCCCCTTAAAGATCTCCAAAAAGAACCGTTGTTAGCCGCCTGCATCCAGCGTCTTCATCCGACCTTCACTATGTCGTCCGTCCACCATGGGCGGTCTTTCGACACTGCGTTTGCCAGTCCGTGGCCTCCATTCTAGAACCTTTCGGCCACATCGGCCATCCGTTCTACGTACTATGTGCCCTGCCCATTGCCACTTCAACTTGCTAATCCGCCGGGATATGTCAGTCACATTCGTTCGTCTACGAATCCTCATTCCTGATTTGATCTCGTAGATAAACCCCGAGTATAGCCCTTTCCATCGCTCGTTGTATGACTGAGCTTATTTGTAAGGCCCACAGTAAGAGACCAAGTTTCAGTACCATATGTCATCCCTGGTAACACACACTGGTCAAAGACTTTCGTCTTGAAGCATTGAGGTATTTTGGACGAAAAGACGTTGCGAAGTTTCCCGATCGCTGCCTAGCCAAGTCGAATTCGACGATTGACCTCTTTTTTGTTGTACCTACCTAGTTGGACCGTTTGTCCTAGGTAAACGTATCTGTAACTTTGAGCATCGAGTTCCCTAGTGATACTGGGGTAGGCACAAAATGGACGTTCGACATAATCTTCGTCTTGTCCATGTTCATTTTAAGGCATCAGAAGATAAAGCAGTGAAGTTATTGAAGAACTACTATTAGGTTACTACACTTTTTTCCTTGGCAGTCGGAAGTGGAATAAAAGACACGTTTGGTGTAACAGCATGAATTTCAATTCAGGTTCAATACAACCTATTGTCTAAGCTGTACTGTATCGTATTGTTTGTCTTTTTCCACTTGCCCTCTTTGGCGTGGTGGGTGTAGGCCTAAGTAGTGCTACTTTTGCCTGGGCTGGGCTCCGGGTGCTACACCCAGGGTGCGTTGCGAGCGCGTTGTGCTCGTTCTGGGGACGTTGTTATGAGTGGCTCTCTGAAGAACCTTTCTAAACTGTTTCATTCATTCATTCATTCAGGATCTCTTCCATTTGCCCTATCTGGCTTGGTAGGTTTACGCCTTAGTCCTGTGACTGTTGCCTGGGCTGAACAATAGCTTCACGTCACATTAATTATGAAGTACCATTGAAACTGAAATCCGAGGTCCGTTAATCTTAACTAACAGCACGACAAGGTACTTAAATTGCTACATAATGTAACATTTTAGAACCTTGTCCCATTCACAGGTTGTAAATAAGGCGGCGGAAACGGTCGAGTTGGCCTTCGTCTATTTCAAGAGAAACTTTCACAGTTTGTTGCCTTCTTTATTTTTAATGTGGCAAAATTATGGTAAATTTGTAGGTGGTGGTAAACACGCCCAGGTACAATAAATATTCGTTTTTTCAGGGAAATGTCCATGATAGTATTTAAACTGCCCGTTGGCATAATTAGTTGCGCAACCGCCTTCTATTCATCGCATCGGGTTCGATTTCCCGTGGAAACACAAGTTTTTCCCCCATGTGATTTTTGTGTGTGATGTGAATTTTTCCGGCACGACACAACTCATAGAACTTAGTGTCGAGTTATGGTGCAAAAGCGTTTATTATTATTATCATTTTGTCATGATTGTATCTATATATCTATCATATGAGTATACAAGGTTACTTTGAATTAGCGCTCCATACTTCACAGAAAGGTCGGGTATCGATATTGAAAAGCAAAAAAAAAAACTTTATTTTTCTTTTTTATATTTATGGATAAAATTTTGACCTTTCATGTGTCAACCTGTTTAGTCGGGGTACGCCGATAAAGCGCTATAAGTTCGCTTTTATAGCGATTTTTTTTTCAAATATAGTGATTTTAGACTGTTAAATAAATGTTGTCGGCTAGTCGCAATAAAACAGTTTTTGACACTCCAGGATAGTCCAGCTATCTATTAGTAAAGAAGTTTTAGTGTCTGATCAGCCCCCTAGCCAAAAACCAAAACGCTTCGTCTCTATTTTATCAAAAGAAACGCATTCCAAATGTAACATACCTTAAAACGTATACATAAGGTTAAAAATATCTGGACTTGCTATTTAGCGCTCATTGCAAAGTTACAGACAAGCAATTTGAAACCTTTATACACAAGTTTTAGAGTCTGTTACATTTAAAATGCGTTTCTTTTGATAAAATAGAGACAAAGCGTTTTGGTTTTTGGCTAGGGGGCAGTAGTTCCAGAGATTACCTTTAAAAATAAAAAAGCCATTACCACTTTATAGTTAGTTATTTTATTTATTTAGTGTAAATTTATATTTGACCAAGGAAGCAGCGCGACCGAAGCTCCGTTTCAGCTTGGGCAAAAATGATTTCGTACACCCAAATGTCCGATGTCCGGCTGTTCTCTTCTACAGGTTGCATTTCTCGATTTATTCTCTTAAAAGTTAGCCTGTTCGATAATTCGTTTTATATTTATCGTTAATTTTTTTGAAATAAGAGGGCTGAGAACGTAAAAAATTGCTATTTCAAAAAATCCACGAGGTCTTCTATTCACGGAGTCACTAGTCGCCACAAATAAAGGTCACAAGCCCACAACCATTTACGATAAGGCTACCGTATTGTAGAGATTATACCACAAGGCCACAAGTCGTTTCAATGGGATCGTATAATTTGGCTATGAATACACCCGTAGAAGGCTCCTTACATTTCACTAAAATAGATAAGGAAATGGTATAGTTTTAATGTAATTGTCTATAATAATATACGTAGAACGGAATCTTCCAAGAGTTCTTAGCTGAATACTTAAAATGACCCAAAGATACTAAGTTGGTAGGATTTTAATTAGATATGGCGATGTAACTTCAGATAAGGCAAGTAATTTGAAAAATAATAATAAAAACAATGGACAAGTACAAGAACATTAACGCTTCTGTCAATTAAGGTGACTTTTTTTTTTAATTCAAGATAGGCAAACTTATGACCACCTTCTCACCTGATGGTAGGCGACGATGTGGTCGACGATGGAGCAAGCTTGCCTAGAAGATATCTATTCACTCGCGATTTGAAGTGTTCCATATTGTACTCATCAGGCTACACCGACTTAGGCAAGTAGTTCCATTCCTTTACGGTTCGCACAATGAATGTAGAAGCAAAACGCTTTTTGCGCATTTGTGGAATGTCTACCATATAGCGGTGTCGCTTAGCAGTTTGTCTGCTCGTCCGATGATAGAACGGAGAGATTTGAAATGTCTAATAATATGAACAGAATTTTCGGTTAGACAACAATTTCCTAGAATGTGATAAAGGTTCTTTTTGCCGGAAAATTAAAACATTTACAACGTCGATATTGTCGAGTTTTGCCGCGAAACTGAAAAAATGGCGTTATTGATTTTGTATTCATTTCCAAAACTTGAGATTCTTCGAGTGTTAATGTGTAATAATGGTGAACTAACCGTTAATACTTAGAGAACGTACATGAATGTGGACAAATCATACAAAGTTTAAAAACGTGGTTTTGCTTTCGCTTAAACATACCCAAAACAAAATACGGTAAAAATTTAAACACAAAAAGCAATATTCTGTGTCCTTGTGGTTTTTTTTTTGAAGTCGATGATAAAAATGAAAGATATTGCCAGTTTCCCCAACCCTGATTTTTTGTTAAATGAATACGCCAATGAACCCTCGTCATAAACCACAAGCATGGCGTTCCACCCGGAATCCTCTGGTTAATGGCGCGTACCACATCAAGGCCTGTCTTTCGCAACAATTCTGTCAGGCCTGTCTTCGCCCGGGTGGACTTTAAAACGCTATATACATTTATTGAGCCGCCAAGAACTTCTAGTTTTCAGTAAGAACAAAAGATAATAGTTTTCATATTTAGACTAAACATATAATTTAAATGTATAGTATTTCTGAAATAACAGAAACCTCTTGGGTCATCAGTCCAACTATTGAAAATAACGTCTTTTGTGATACGGCTTTAGAAAATTCTGTTTTATGATTTTCGAATAATTTTGAAATTAATCAATTGATTTCTCTGTTAAGTCTTAATTTTTTTTTTCATTGAGTGACGATACGAGTAAGTCGCTCGCCTGATGGTAAGCGACAAGCTTGCCCATTACAGCTCAGTATCACCCAGAGATTTATGAACTTATTAAGTCAAAATCCAGCGCGGCAATGCACTTTATTTTTATTTTTTACTTCGGCGTGCATATAACAAGGCAAGGCACAGCGATATTAATTATTTGCGAGAGAGTGTAGTTTAATCAACTATTTAATTATAGATTGTATAAAATATATCATTTTAATAACAGGAAATATAGCATTTAGAATAAAGTCGTAGAACATAATAAGCTATGTGTTAGAATAAGAATCAGGACCTGAGAGGTTTCTGATATTTTACAAATCACCTTGCACAAGAGACAAAATTTATTTGAGCCGTTTGGTGTTGATACACTGGGCCCGTGGAGATTCTGTTCATTATGTTTTCAAAAAATTATCAGGGTGCCTAATAGAGGCGACGCGTGATCAAAATGCTGGCACTTGTTTGACTCAACAATCAGAGTGACAGTGCCGCCAGAATGATGGGAACGGTACCCAGTGGTAGTGTGTAAAGTGCATATAAATATGCATATATTTTAAACCGCATTGAAGAACAATGAACATTTCCCGCTTTCCCAGCTTATTTGATAAAAACCGCCTTCGAATTCATAAGCTCCACAAATGCTCGCTAATCTCAGCCATAGTGTACCAAACACAGTTAAGCAACTATGCTGCTTTGTGATCAGTGAGTAAGTACACTGAGACCGTGAGCCCACTGCAAGACTCACTGAATCTCATAAGATTAAAGGATAAAACTAGTTTATAGGGCTAGTTATATATGACGACCCAGTTGGCGCAGTGGACAGGTGCCCGCCCTCTGCGCCGTGGGTCCTGGGTTCGATTCCCAGCAGGAGCACACATTCCTTCCCAAGGGATATTTGTGCTTCTGGTTCTGGGTGTAATGTGTGTGTGATTTGAATGTTTCCGGCACCCACGATACAAGTCTTTGAACTTAGTGTGGGGCTGTGAGTGTGAATGCGTTTAATTTTTTTTAATAGTTTCATCGTTTAATACGATGATATATTAGGAGGTGAAATTGACGCACTTTTTGACAAAACGTGCCAAGCTGCGCTCAGGCCGACCAAACATTTTTGAACCTACTAAGTGCCTGCTATCTCTACAAATTGGTTTTATCCTAGTAACAAAATTTTGTTAAAGAAATATATCCAGTAAGGATAAAGCTTCATTATTATCTCTGACTCCCTCTCTCTCTCTCTCTCTCGTATATTTGAATTCTACGCATTTTTTATTACTGACCTGTATATTATCAACTAAGTAACAATAATTAGATATTTTGTAAGTCTAGTACAATTTTAAATTTATGTATATGTATTTACATTTTATCTTATATTATATTTGTATATATTATATTACTTATTTTATATATGTACGATAATATATTATAATTATGTTTTGGTATATTTGTAGTATGTTATGCTATGTATACATGTAGGTATATTTTAAATCATAAATAATACACACGAACATTTTTGCATTTTCTCGGATGACTGGCACAAAATGCTGTATTAGCATTAAGTACTCCGTGTACATCTATATTGTGCAAAAGAAATAATTAATTGAACGTAAGTAATATAATTAGGGAATGCAATCCCGATCTCGCAGGACCTCGATCTCGCGAGATCTCGTGTCATTTTTCGAGATCAATCCCGAAGCATAATATGACGAGATCTCGCTCGAGATTGACGGGATTGGAATTTTCTAGAAATTAAATCAATACCAGTAGCAAATATAGAAAATGAAGATGAATTTCCTTTTTTATTAATTGCAGAGGATTTGAATACTCGTGTAAAAAGTAAAACGACTCTTCAAGAGAAATAAGAAGAGACTCTGAGAGCATCTACAAGTCCTTTTTTGCGTGGATCTACGACGAGTTATGTAAAAAAAATTTTGATTGGGATTGTTACAGAGTTTCCTAATGAAACATTTTTGGAGCTTTATCAATACGGATCTTCACTAATTATATAGCTCAGGCTTGTATTGATGTATAACCAAAGAAGCCTACTAAACAGTAATAACCAATAAAGTAAAGTAATTTAATTTTCTTTCAATATTAGAATCCTGCTAATATTTTTCTTTGAAATGTGAATATAAATCGTATTTTAATTAAATTATTTCTTTGATATAATTCCTATAGAAATTACCTACTTAACGTTAAATCATTTATAGGATTCTGCCACTAACAAGAAAATATAGGGAACCTTAATATTTTGCCGTCGGTCTCATTGTTGGAAACGTTTTTTTTTTCAGAGATGCGTGAGATATTATGTTGACATTCATATCATATAGGTACTTAGAGATGTAAATAATTCAAGCTTTTTAGCTACAGCAAAAATAATGTTATTATAATAATAGCTTTGTTTCCTTAAAACTTAAACATATCTGCACTTATATCTATTTTTTACCGACTTCACAAAAAATTAGGAGGTACTCAAGTCAACAGTATTTTTTTTATGGGTTACCTCATAACTTCGTTCCAGGTGACCGATTTTGAATTTTTCTTTTGTTTGATAGATGTTGCTTTTCAATTGGTCCCATTTAAATTTGATTAAGATCTGACTAGTAGTTTTTGAGTTATCCTCAATAATGCCGATTCTGTTCCGAACGAGAACATCGTCAATGTAGTCCATGGACGATGTTCTCGTTATTAACCGACTTCAAAAGTTACCTCATAATTTCTTTCTTTGTGCGCCGATTTTGATGATTTTTTTTTTATTTGAAAGCTGGTGGTTAAAATGTGTTTCATTTAAATTTGGTCAAGATCTTATCATTCGTTTTTGAGTTATTGTCAATAATGCATGTTTAACACGTTAAATCTGATCAATGTTCCGAAGATAAAGCGGTGAAGTCGGTTTTTTTAAGCTTTGCTTGCGTTTCAATTATCCAAAACAATAATAACACAGTCACTTAGATAAAACAATACGGCACAATAATTTTAATTTTCGACAAGTAACCCTTGTTAAGTTAGCAACGATTTGGACTTATATATAGAAATATGTTTAAAAATCCATATTCGTCTAGACAATTTTGCTTGAACAAGTATGGTTAGTGAAAATGGCTATAACTTATTGCTTGACTAGTAACACTAATACCCAATCGTTACTCATTCGTAAATAGAGAGCAACTATACTGGGCACATAGCGACTGCCATAATGCCGTTTATGAGAGAGCACTCTCAATATTCTTTGTTTTGTAAGAAGTTTTTTAATAAATCACCCCTACAACAAGACTTTTATTTGATTTAAAGTATTCTTATATTGTTTTCGTTGATTTCCAAAAAAATATGAATAATTTATAACGTATTCTTTAAAACTACCCGAGATCTCGAAAATTCCGGGATCTCGCGAGATTGTAACTTCTAATATCGCGAGATCTATAATTTGCGATCTCGGGTCGAGGTTGCATTCCCTAAATATGACACATAACGTAAAAATGTACTATTGTTTTTATTTCTTTTTTATGCTCTATAGGTGAGACTTGACGGAAAGCGATGATGCGGTTGAAGATTAAGCATGCATGCCTAGAAGATGCCTATTCACTCTTGACTTAAAGACTCCAAGATTTCACCGTGCGGGGAATAAAAACGCAGGCAATGACTATAACCAACTTATGCTGGTATTTCAGCCAGAATGTACAAAATGGGTTATGTTTTTATTGCTGCTACATTCCGTTGAAAAAACAAACGTGCAAAGATGTCCTACTGACTAGTTACTGTGGCAAATACAACATTTATCAGCCATGCTTTCAGATGCGAAACTCATTACGGGCCGCTGAACACACATTAGCATCTGTCCCTCTCACGCGATTGTTATAAAGCTATTGCTAGAGCAAGACAGAATGTTTCAGAGCTATCGTTAAGGATTACGAAGTTTCCATTATCTCTGGTTCTCTGAATTGAGAACCTCCATGTTTGAAGTCGGTTAAAATTTCGTCCGGTGCGTAAAGCAACTAATAGACAGATTTATAATTTACTACCCGTGCCCCGCGGCTTCGCCCGCTATTATCAAGTTAAAAAGTAGCATGTGTTTATCCTAGGTATAATCTATGTACATTCCAAATTTCATCCAAAGTCGTTCAAAAGTGTAAAGAGGGAACAAAAATACTTACACACAAACTTTCACGTGACATGTTATACTGGCGACGAACAATAGTGCGTTTTTAGTGACGTATCGTGCGGAAATGAAACCGCACTCGCAAAGCGATGGATAAGCGTGGAGCCGCAGCTCGCAAACTTTACCGCAAGTTGTGCCTTTGTTCGTGACTCGTGCGTCCCACTGTAGGTCTATTCTGGTCGTCAAACTACGATTGTTCGAATTGATGCGACAGTCGATCGGTTGAAAGTTCAATCTATTCGATGGTCCATAAGAATGGAAAATCGTTTCGTTTCGACGTCGATGTACAGATAATCGATGGCCGGAATAGACCCCCTGGATGTCAAACTAATATTATTCGAATTGATGCGGCGTCGATACGATAGTCGATCGGTTAAAAGTTCAGTCGATTCGATTTCGATGGTTCATAAGAAAAGACAGTCGTTAGATTTCGACGTCGATGTAAAAATAATCGATGCCTGGAAAAGACCCCTGTGTTATCGTCCGACAGCTAAAATTATATATGGAACACAGTGAACAAATTAAAATTCCATTTCAATTTTAAGTATTTACAAATGAAACCCAACTGCGCTCCAGCTAAATTAAATGTATTTAGTAAATGCTCATACATAATTTTCGAATTAACAGCCGTTGCTAAGTTCGTTATCGTAAGTTGTTCATACGTTAGTAATACCGCTAAAGATATAATGATTCTATTGTGACAGAGTTCTAGTTCGTATGAATTCCACCCGCGTTTAGTTCAAAATGAGACTGCGTCAAAGTTTCGCAGATCTCAAAGACAAAGTTTGAGGTTTTGAAGTCGTGGAGTTTCCTAGACATGCAGTATGAATATATAATGCTTTTGCAATTTGAGAGTAAGAAGAACTATATAATAATAAAGAAGAACTATATGTAATAACTATATAATCATGTAAATAGTAGTTACTACTCTGTTCGGGAAGAACCTCAGCACACAGCTACAGCCTAAGTAGAAAAACTTTTATGGACTAGCCATACTCCGCGGCTTTGCCCGCTATTTTCAAGTTAAAAAGTAGCCTATGTGTTAATCCTAGGTATAAGATATGTACATTCCGAATTTCATCCAAAATCCGTTCAGCCGTTAAAGCGTGAAGAGGGAACTAACATCCTTGCATACTTACACGCAAACTTTCGGTCTTATAATATTAGTAGGATTGTTTACTTTTGTATTTGTTATTCACCTCAGTATTAGATGACAGTATATAACCAATATTATACGTAAGTTTCAGCTTTAAATGTATCGTCGTTTTTGAGATAGACTCCGACAAATTAGGTCTAAAAACAGTGGCTTTGCTGTCCTACTAAATTGTTATTTTCCAACAAAGATTTTATTAAGAACAGTTTCGAATATGTAAAAAAAATTGCCCGCTACTTACCAACGTGGGGTGTCCGATAAGATTACAAAAGGGGATTAAAACAAATAGTATTCAAAAATTTTGTAAACCGCTTGCCAAAGGAAAAGTGCCCAGAATACTGGCTATGTTTCCACGTTGAATAGCGATGCTAATTTTTTGTGCTAAATAAGAGCCAGCATTCTGGTCACTTGTCGCCTCGATTAGTCGAGGACTTGTTAAGCATTTGATTTGCCAGACCCCTATTCCACTTTAGTTCATTCCAGCCCTCCCAACTTTCAAGGCTTCAAAAGGTTTCAGTACAAAGTACATAAGCTGTAAGTTTCGTGGACTCCTCGTAAACATCTCCAATTGTTTACTACTTAGGACTCACCCTTCCAGAATTTTCCTCAAGGATCTAAGGCCTGTCTCAGACAACCGACCATTAAAAATATCGCAACAAATGATTGTGTGTGATATGTAAATGTTTCCGGCACCCACGATACAAGTCTCTGAACGTTGTGTGGGGCTGTCAGAGTGAAAGCGTTTGCGTTTGTAAACAAATTATAAAAAAATAAACTAAAACGTGACGACAAAATCTTTTCTGCGGAAATCAGCATAAATGTGGCCTCAGTCACATAATAGTTAAGAGTATAGAGATATATAGAGGTGATATCCAGCCAATCTCAAGCCATCAAGGTGCTGCTAGACCAAAGTAAAATGTTTCAACGCTAAAAAATTTGGTAATGGCAATTTAAAATAACGAATCATGACACGTGTAAGAACAATAATTTGAAAGCAAGCTTAAAAAACCGACTTCACCTCTTTATCTTCGACACCCATAAAATGAATTAAATACGCATTATTGAGAATAACTCAAAACTCCTTGTCACATTTATTTTTTATTTTATTCCAATATGAAAGTTAAACAAAATATTCAAAATCATGCACCTGTAAACCTCGTAAAGATTTGTCAAGATGCAAGGTCCTCTACAATAATATAAGCTTAGCAATAACGAATCAGTAACATCACGATCTAATTTAAATGGAACCACATGGGAAGAACCAACTTTGAAATAAAAAAAGATTTATCAATGTTTTGAAGTAGCACACATAAAAAAATACAGTCGAATTGAGAACCTCCATTTTTTTTTAAGTCTGTTAAAAGCACTAGTTTGGGCTGGAACTAGTACGAAAAATACGGATTCTCACCGACAAAAATAACGTCGTCTGTACGAGCCCTTAGCTCCATTTCTCTTCAAGATGTTATCGCAGAAAGGGTAAAAAAGCACGGCAATAAAGCTGACGAATTTTACGCTTTCAACGGAAGACAAAGCGAGAACAAGAAAAAATAAGAATTAATTTTGTTATTTTTCTTTTGAAGGAAACCAGAATTTTATGGGGATTTTTGTAAAACATTAAACATTTTGATCATGTACAAGCCGCAACATTGTAATACACCGACATTGTCCGACATATTGATTTTTTTCCAAACTACAACAAACAGACAAGGAAAACAGTAAAGATACAGAAATCTTCGGTGAAAATAGATTCTCAACTTTTTTTTATGCTGGACATTTGACCACCCTCTCACTTGATGGGAAGTGACGATGCGGCCGAAGATGGGAAATGCTTTTCAGAAGGTACCTATTCACTTTAAACTTAAAGGCACCCAGATTGTACCTTTCGTGTAAAAGGCTGTAAGTGTTCACAGTCACACTAAGATTGATGACTTGTGTCGTGGGTGCTGCAAACATTCACATCACACACAATCGCACCCAGAACCAGAAACACAAATTTTCCTTGGGGAGTAAACTTGTGTTCCCCTGGGAATCGAACCCGATACCCCTGCTTAGAAGGCGAACGCGCACTACTAAGCCAACGGGCAGTTGTATAATATTTGGCCATTTCGGTCTGTTATTGGGTGCTGATGTTATTAAAACCACTGTCACATGGCCAACGGTGAATGAAAAGGGATGTAATTATTATAAGCTTTTATAATATAATAAAAACGTAGGATATTGGCCTCGATTCTGATGTACACTCACTAAATTAAATTTAAACTATCCCTATCTCTTACAAAATAGAAACACAAGACAGAAATAGCATACATTTCAAGCTAGTTTATCAATTAAAATATGAACAGCAGAAGCAGAAAGGCGCGTGTTTTTAGTCAACACCAATTAAATACTCGACTAAGCTTGCATAGACATCTAAGTTCTGACTAACTTGACAGCACTAAAATGTATGCTATCTCTGTCTTGTGTTCCTATTTTGTAAAAGACAGGAATAGTTTAAATTTAATTTAGTGTGTGACATCAGAATCGAGGCCAATGTCTATGATGTGTGTCGAAATAAAGTACATAATGTAATGATTTTTTAACATATTATTCAAATTACATATAGGTATACGTAAGCTAGAAGGCACTAGAAAAGTTCACAGAACTCTTATTACCTATGTAATCAAAACATCGGAATATTTTAAGTAATAGCGTTTTTATAGAGGTTCTGCAGGTTGGGAGCTCTTGAAGCTACATAGAGGTTACCTATTTTTCTATAGGGCTACTTCTTTAGAGAAGTAGCCTCTGAGCCTGCCTAAAGGTTTTGTCCAATGGGCCTCGTAATTTCATGTCGGCAACGCATCTCTTTTACAAGCTCTATCAAAAGATTTCGAGCTGTGGGTGTTTTTTATTACAGGCTTGAACTCATAAAGCAGATTTTTAATGAAAAAGAACTTCAAAGTATTTAATTCATATTTCTGAAAAATGATTTTCTATTACGTGCCTCCCACGCCAGCCATTTTTAGCATAAAGCCACTTCAAAAATAACATTTCACAGAAGCCAAGTAAAGCCTTAAAATTTCAGATATACTCGTATATTGTATAAGAAAATAAATGCTTGAGGACGGAGTAACTGTGATTATGTTTTTTATTGAAAAACATAATCACAACGTTATTACGATCTAAAATTATTCCTAATGGTATAAAATTTGTTGTATATTTATATCAAACGGTTATGAAATGAATACGTTTGTACGTGTAGCAACGAAATTTTTCGTTTAGGTTCTATATAAAAATAAAACCGGCCAAGTGCGAGTCGGACTCGCGCACGAAGGGTTCCGTACCATTATCTATAAAAAATCAAGTTTGTTGTATGGAAGCCCCCCTAAATATTTATTTTATTTTATTTTTAGTATTTGTTGTTATAGCGGCAATAGAAATAATCATCTGTGAAAATGTCAACTGTCTATCACCGTTCTTGAGATACAGCCTGGTGACAGACGGACGGACGGACAGCCTCAGTAATATGGTCCTGTTTTTACCCTTTGGGTACGGAACCCTAAAAACTAGCTGTACCTACCTATCCGGCATGCGTTGCAATCCACGTTAGAAAAAGTGTTTCACCTTATTCACGATTATGGTAGCCTAGTACTTTAATACCTTACTAATAATTTTTGGGATACTTGATGATACTAAAATCACGATTACAAAATAGTAGAACTAAATAAAGCAAGGGTTTGAACAAAATTCAGGGTCTGAGAGCTTTCTGGTATATCACAATTAACTTTGTATATTATTATATTATAATATAAGTACCTGGATGACCGAGCTTTGCTCGTTAAAACGACGTTGTCTAAAAATGAAACCTAGCTAGATCGATTCATAGCCCTCGAAACCCCCTGCATACAACATTTCATGAAAATCGTTGGAGCCGTTTCCGAGATTCAGATTATCGTTATATATACAAGAATTGGTCATTTAAAGGTATTAGATATTATATTTGGTAGTGAGCACTTGAGTTACCTATAGGTAACTCGAGATTATAATCTCGATGATTTGTAGGTAACTTGAGTCTTTGCTATATAGAAGTATATAATTTTAGTTTAGTTTTAGGAAATATAGGTAACAAGTCGTGTAATACAGGTAACGCCCCGCAGCTTCGCCCACTATTATCAAGTTAAAAAGTAGCCTATGAGTTAATCCTAGGTATAAGCTATGTGCAAATTGCATCCAAATCCGTTCAGCCGTTAAAGCGTGAAGAGGGAACAAACATACTTACAAACAAACTGTCGTATTTATAATATTAGTAGGATTAGCCCGTAGATGATTTAATGCAGTATAAAAAAATATATTTGCAAGCAAGATAGACATTACGTAAGAAAACAAATATGCAATACCAGGAATAGCGCAACGAAATCCGGCGCGATGGACCATAAAACGCAATTGTCTGTCCTTCAGTAAATCTAATAAATCAACGTCGGTTTCATACATAATTCTATTTAACGACTCGTCTGCAGTTAGCCCCATTTTTAAGTAATGATCCTCGATAATATATTTTGTTCTGTTTTATGATAGCGAGGAAATAAGACAGCTTTATCTAAGTTTTCGTTTTTATACGACTTCGTTTTTAATAGATAAATTTGTCTGTAACTAAAATAATTGAAACGCAAGCAAAGCTTAGTACTTTATTATTTTAATAAAAAGTCAGAAAAAGTGCTCGTGGAGCGGTGTCCACTATTTCGTGGAGCGCAGTGGCACAACCCAATAAACCGACTTCACCGCTTCATCTTTGTAACCTTGGTTCAGATTTAATTAACTAAACATAAACGCTTCCGCACTCACAGCTCCACATTAAGTTTTATGACTTGTGTCGTGGGTGCCGGAAACTTTCACATCACCAGAGAACCAGAACGCAAATTTCTCATTGGG
The DNA here is from genome assembly GCA_948107665.1 of Lomographa bimaculata. Taxonomy (NCBI): domain Eukaryota; kingdom Metazoa; phylum Arthropoda; class Insecta; order Lepidoptera; family Geometridae; genus Lomographa; species Lomographa bimaculata. The sequence goes on along the minus strand of OX403600.1, from coordinate 4,672,857 downwards.
AGATAACTTGTGCTCCCACCGAGAATCGAATCCGATAATGCTTAGAAGACGGACGCGCGCTTAACTAACCTACGAGCAGTGCAGTTATGTTTGTAACTTTAAAACACATTGTACAGCAGTTAGCAAATGTAACTTGCCTGAAACCTCTAGCCAAATAAATATAGATTTGTTGCTTATAAAAATGTAGTTCTTATAAACTATTACTATCTATGTATACATCGTGCCTATCGGTATTAGAACATAGCGATAGATATATTCCATTCTCACACTTTAGTAAAAATCAAAGCTGTATGATCTCGAGCATTTTAATACTATCTGTCAACGCCTCATAATGTCAATGTAATTGTACTAAACGACTTAACACTGAAAAACAACCCAAAGCACCACCATTTCCTTTTCCTATGTCACATTGAAATATAGAAACATACGTGTATTTAGGACGTTTGTTTTCTAACGTAATACCTATATAAGACAAATATGATGTAGGAACGATAACAAATGACAGTAAGAAACCCTAATCTTATTACGTGTTATTTAAGTTGGAAAGAAATGGACAATCTAGCTGCATCATCGCGTGATATTAAAAAAATACAAGTCTTTAAACTTGATGTGGGGCTGTGAATGTGAATGCATTGATTATTGAAATATTTTTAAAAATTATAAAAAGACATAAAAATATAATCTTGATTATTGAGAGTGAAGCCACGAGGCACAACAAGTTTAATAATGAAATGTTTTCTGACCCGGCGAACCACTATGAATCTGCAATTATTAAGGCCTATAAATTTCTGCCCTCGGCGATAAAGACGTACCGATGGCTTAGGGACATGCGATCACTGTGTAATGAGGTGCGCCACCCTTAATTAGATTGTCCGATACCACGGAATTAAGGAAGAGCTATCAGAATTTCTTCTGAAACGCATGACTTAGTAACTATTATTTTTGAGGTGTATGCGCGAGAATAACATAAGTTAAGAGGCTTTGTTCCTTTTGTCTTCTATCTCGCTCGCACATTTCGATAATTTTAATAAATACAATTAGCTACGTGTGTTATTGAAAATGTTTTCAACCAACTATATGGACATTAATGCAATGAATGTTTCAATCTACCTTTCCTGTACATTTTATCGAAATCGATCTACCCATACCCAAAATATAAGCGGTGAAGGCAGTTTTTTTAAAGCTTTGCTTACGTTTAATTATTATGTTTTATATATTTAGCAAAAAAATATTTATGTACCAGTTCCATATTTATCTTTATAGCATTTTTTATTCTTTTTAGTTTATTTAGTTAAAGGTTAGCTAGAAGAAAATGCAAATTAACATTAAGTTCGCCCATGTACCAGTTTTTATCGTGTTCAATAAAGAATTTTCTATCTATCTATTCACGATATTACCTGAAAGCTCTAACCCATAGGAATCGAAACTGGATTGTAGTCTGCACGCCTCCACACTACGACGCATTCACCGTCGCATATCACCGATTCAAAAGGTGCTAAGTCTAAATCCCTATGCCCTGCTACATCCCCCTACATCCCTATACCTTATACATTTACAAAATGGTAAGGATCCAGGTGCTCTTTATTGGCCGAAACTGTCCAATCGTAATGGAAAAGGCCGAAGGAAACTGTTTAGGGTCAAATCACGTTGGCGAGAGGTGACTATAATAGTATAGAGTTTTAGGAGTAGCGCTATTTCAACTTTATTATTTATTATTATTGGATACCCTTAAGTCTGACTCCCTACACGTGGTCCCCGGGTGGTGCTAATCAGGTGACATTTGAGAGGTGGTAGAGCATTTTGTGAGTTGCTCGCCTGGCTTGCTACCAAAGTAGCTTACCACCATCAAGTTGAAAGTCTGCCGCCAAGCCAAATACGGTGTTCCGGCAGTTATCCTTGAGAGCCTGCGTATTCCAGGTCTAGTGTGTTTACCAGCTTCGATCACATCGTCACTTAACATCAGGTGAGATAGTGGTCAAACACTAGCCTGTCACAAATAAAAAAAAAAAAACTAGCTTTTGCCCGCTAAGAATTTACAACAAACTTTCATCCCCTTTTTTATCCCCTTGGGGGTAGAAGTAATCAAAATCCTTTCTTAGCGGATGCCTACGTCATAACATCTACCTGCATGCCAAATTTCAGCCCGATCCGTCCAGTGGTTTGGGCTGTGCGTTGATAGATCACTATGTCAGTCAGTCAGTCAGTCACCTTTGAGTTATATATTATTATATTTAGATTTATATAGTACTGAGAGTACTGACGTACAGAACATACACTTTCCGACCTACTTGATGTGGAGAGAAATAAAGATATTATTTATTTTTTATTTAATGTAGCAATACATAATTGAAACGCAAGCAAAGCTTAAAATAACCGACTTCACCGCTTTATCTTCGGAACTTTGATCAGATTAGATGTACTTAACACGCATTATTGACAACATTTCGTTACAGTCGACTTGAGTACCTCCTCCTTTTGTGTTGAGTCGGTAGAAAAAACCGACTTCATCGCTTATATTTCGGTTTTGGCTTAACCGATTTCGATAAAATTTATATGGGACCACCTCTGTAGTATACTCTACCAAACAAAAAAACATCAAGATCGATTCATAATTGGCGGAGATATCGCGTAAAACATACAAAAAAAACATACAGCCGAATTTAGAACCTCAAGAATAAGAACAAAAAATATCCCAAAGTAAGTTTCTAAAGGTATATTTTTGTGTGTATTTTCAACCGACTTAAAAAAAGGAGTTTCTCTATTCGACTGTATGTTTTTCTTTCAACCGACTAAAACAAAGGATGTTCTCGATTCGACAGTTTGTTTTATTTTGTATGTATGTTAAGCGATATCTCCGCCAATTATGAATCGATATTGATGGTTTTTTTGTTGGGTAGATTATACTTCATAGGTGGTCCCATATAAATTTTATCGAAATCGGTTTTGCCAAAACCAAAATACAATGTTTTTGGCAAAATTAAAAAGAGAGCACGCGCGAAAGAGACAACGACGTTCTAGCACGAACGAGTATAAACGAGTCGAATCCTTTTAAAAATTGCACACATGCATATTTTTATAGAAAATACGCATATTTATTTAATGTATTTCATCGTTTATCGCGTTAAAATATTGCACAAAATAAAATAACGCGACTGCGAAAAATGTGAACCTACTTTTTCTCGTAATTTTATTTAATCCACTTTTAATTTTTAAACGCGGTGAATTTGACGTACTTTTAATGACGTTCGCGACCCTATCTGTCGTCCCCATTATTTCAGAACCGGCTCGCCTGACTGCGGTGCCTTGTGTGATTCGACCCTGTCCGCCGCGTGGATTTACATGGATTACTTGCAGACGTGTTACGTGTAGACTTATCCCTTGTCCCTTTACCTACACGTTGGTCTAAATTACCCCTTAATTGGAGGATTACGCGATTACGATTAATTCCTCATTAGTACGCGTGAGTCCAGTTTAAAAGTTAAGTAATTTGAGGCTTTACGATGTTGTCTTTAAATGTGTGTGTAGCACGTTTTGTATTTTAGCTTTTCTGGAGCGTTGGTTTTTGATTGATTTAATTTGGGTTGAGATTCGTTGCTTTTAAAAAGGTTTCTATCAAAGATGGCTCAGTTGGCACAGAGGGAAGGTCTGCGGGGTTTTTTGCGCCGTGAGTCCTGGGTTCGATTTCCGGTAGGAGCACAATTTTCTTTTTCCTTGGACATTTCGGCTTCTGATTCTGGGTGTGTACGGTACGTACGGTGTAAATATTTCCGGCTTCCGAGATTTAAGTATTTGAACTTGGGGGCTTTGAGTGAATGTGTTTATTTCTTAAATTATATGCCTTGCCTTCTACCGTAATGAAACCCCATTGGAAGAATTTAAAATTAAAAAAAATAGTAGCGGTTCTGCAAAATCCATTTCTCGTATAAGATTTAGGGTTTGAAACTGCGACCACGCGATCGGAGGCCGCGTCTACTATCACTGATTTATCATCGTTTGTTCTTTTTTTTAGTATAAGCATTTATATGTTTGCTAGTACACATAATAAAAAATATTGTGTCTGGGTTTTTCAAGTCTAGAGTGAATAGGTACCTTCTAGACAAGCATTTTCCATCTTCGGCCACATCGTCACATTCCATTAGGTGAGATCGCTATCTAATGCTCTATATATATAATATCTAATGTCTAATGCTTGCCTATCTATAATAAAAAAAAAAAGAATTTTCCCATTTAAAAGTGTTCTTAGCTAGGATTGGTGAAAATCGTGCAGCCGCTTTCCAGCTATGTCGTCAGCGTATTATCAAAATTTTGTTTTTAGCTACTTGTTATATAAAACATACATACAAACTGACTAAATACGTAAGCAAAGCTGATCCTTTAGCTCAGGTTTGATTTACGAGGCTGGTCCCAAACTGTTACCCTACACCTTAACGACAAACCTCGCTACCAAAATACATGTTATGTAGTAAAGGTACTTCCAATTAAAAAAAAAAAAAAAAAATTACTACCCAAAATCAGTTATTTTTGTCAAGGTATTAATGCAAAGGTTTAGAGCTACATTATCACTGCTGTACCTGTCTCTCGATATTTTAAAGGATTTATTTTGATGAGTGAGCCAAGGAATTACACAATCTAGTTCTCCCATCCCCATTCTATCATCGGCCAAGCTGACGAACTCCTATGCGACATCGCTATATGGTATACATTCCACAAATGCCGAAGAAGTTTTTTGCTTTCACATTCATAGGGCGGACTGCGAAGGAACTATTAGGTTACCAGCAGGTGAGATAGTTCAATGGCAGCCTATCAAAAATAAAAACAATTTGTGAAATTACATGAAATTCCTTTAGGTCCATTATATCTTTGGAAAGTAAATATAAATTATCTATTATCATTAATTGCAAAAAAACAGGCATCTATTACGGATGACTGAGTTTTTGGAAATTGTAAACATAATCCTACTAATATTATAAATTCGAAAGTTTGTGTGTGAATGTTTGTAACCACGTATCTCCGTAACGAATAAACCGATTTTGATGAAATCAAGAATCTGGATAGTTTAGGTTCCGGAATAAAACATATGCTACTTTTTAACTTAATTAATGATGCGATGGTCAAACGCAAGTATACCAAGTCATAAAAAGCAAGTTTTACTACAATAACAGAGAAATATCCTTCATAGTATCTACTTAAGTTATATCTCTATAATCTTTTCCTGAACATAAATCCTGCACATCATGCTTAGACCCTCGTACTGGATTCAGGCAGGTGCCAGTGTCTTCGGTGATTACGGAACCCTCTGTTATTGGTTCCTTATCGATGCTATTTGTTTTACCTCTGAAATTGGATCCGTCGTGAGGGAATTTGCTGAGCTTTTCAGGGTCGAGGTTAGTTAATATATGGAAGAGGAAGCATAGAATTTTTAGTTGACGATATAGGTATATTTGATCAGACCGACAAAGGTGTGTTAATCAAAACACCGACCTACGTTTTTATATATTTTTTTTCTCTTTTTACATCCAAAGGTTGACTGGAAGAGATCGCTTTTAGCGATAGGGCTTATCGCTTAAAGCGATCTCTTCCATTGTACTTAGATATAAATAATATGATTGTTTTTTATATTATTTTATTTGGTGCAATAAAGTGATTCGTATTGTATTGTGTCCTATAATTTAATGTGAAGCCGGTACAAAATATTTTAGGACAGTTAATGACTGTTAAAAAAAGGAATATTTAACTTTTTTTAAACGTCAATGGCCTCGATGTCACACACTAAATTAAATTTAAACTATTCCTGTCTTTTACAAAATAGGAACACAAGACAGAGATAGCATACTGCTGTGCTGTCAAGTTAGTCAGAACTTAGATGTCTATGCAAGCTTAGTCGAGTATGTGTTGTATTGGTGTGACTAAAAACAAGCGCCTTTCTGCTTCTGCTGTTCATTTTTTAATTGATAAACTAGCGTGACAGCACTAAAATGCATGCTATCTCTGTCTTGTGTTTTATTTTGTAAGAGACAGGGATAGTTTAAATTTAATTTAGTGAGTGTACATCAGAATCGAGGCCAATGTCAATAAACATATTTATTGGTGCGATTGAGTTACAAATAACAAAATCACATTCTTCTTTTGTAAGACTTTTCAAGATATACTACCCTGATGTTCTATGTGATGTTCTAATAATATAAAAAAGTACCTGGACGACCACGAAAAAAAAAATTAAAACAAAATAACCATTTGTATTCGAACCGGGGTCTTCTGGTTTCGGGACCGCCCGATTTCCCATCTGAGCTATTATAACATTGTAGATGGTGGCGAAATTTACCTTCGTATTCAAATGATATTAAAGCAGTTTTCATTGCCTGAAAACACGGATAAACCGACGTTTTCTAAAAATGAACCCTAGCTAGATCGATGTATCGCCCCCGAAACCCCGGCATACTAAATTTCTTGAAAGTCGTTGTAGCCGTTTCCGAAATTCATCCCTACTAATATTATAAATGCAAATGTTACTCTGTCTGTCTGTCTGTTACGCTTTCACGCCTAAACCACTGAACCGATTTTAATGAAATTTGGTACAGATATAGACTAGAGCTTGGGAAAGGACATAGGGTACTTTTTATCCCGGAATTCCCGCGGGTCCAGGACTTACGCGGGTACGCGGGTTCCCGCGGGACGCAGCTAGTATTATATATATACAAGAATTGGTCGTTTAAAGGTATTAGATATTGATACCATATTCCGTTTTAAAAATAAACAGAACGCATTTTATATCAAACATACTTGTATAATATCATCATAATGATAAATATCAAATTGATACACTAGAAACCTTTTAACAAATTTATTATATATATTTACAGCATAGTTTATTTATGAACCTCCTGTATGAGCCAAGTTATAATATAAAATGCTGTGTTGACACACAATAGTGTTCCTACTATTACTATAGCTGGTTATAAGTATATGGAGTGTTACAAATTACTTAAGTTTTTGTCCATAAGATTTTTCATTTTTCATTTCATTTTAATTTTCAATTAATATTTCTTGAGTATATCCGACAAACGTGTAGGCGTGCAAAAAACATTATGAATTTTCTAATTTACTTTGAAGCAAAATTGTTAACAAGCTCTCGTGTACGCCCAAAATAACATGAAGTAAAACGTTCATTATAAATTAATTAATGACAGCACCGAATGTCAATTACTTTGAATTGTAATATGATGTTACGAATAATATTTTGCTGAATGTCCTTATATATTTGGTTGTTTGACAAATGCCGGCGGGTATAAATGTTTTATCATTAAATAAAGTTTAAGTAAAATGTAATTCAAATATCGGTATTCAATAAAAAACATTACGGTGAATGTGCTCAGGAACTACACAACCTTGTTCCCGCTTCACCTTTTTTCCACCTTTCATCTAGAAGAACGGTGTCGCGTCACCCATTTATGGTTGAGATACCGTTCATTCGGACGAAACGTTTCGCGTCTTCGTTCATTTATAGAACAGCAAAAGAATGGAACGCTTTGCCGTCGTCTGTGTTACCCGAAAGGTACAATTTGGGTGTGTTCAAAAGTAAAGTGAATAGGTATTTACTAAGCAAGCGTGCTCCACCTTAGACTACGTCGTCACTTTCCATCAGGTGTGATTGTGGCCAAAGGTTTGCTTGGTTTGTAATTAAAAAAAAATAGTGGTAGAGATCCTTTTTAGAGATAAGGCCTATTTTATGCTTTCGACGCTTTCACAATCACAGCCCCACACTAAGTTCGATGACTTGTGTCTTGAGTGCCGTTGTCATTCACATCAAACACAATCTAATATCTAAATAATCAAATTGGGGAGAAAACTTGTGTTTCCTCTAGGCATCGAACCCGATACCGGCTGCTAAGAAGGCGAACGCGCACCTTAGCCAACGGGCAGTTCACAGTATTGTAACACTTTACGTATAAGCTTGTTTGTAATCTTTTATTCCCATCTTATGAACTGGATCAATAAAGTACTATCTATTTATCTATTGTGAAATTATGTTCTGTTTCTATTTTACCCACACTTAGCTATAGACAAAGTATCAGAGCAAAAACTAATAGCTACTATAACTAGTCATTCGCCCCGAACTGAGATCTCGCGCCTAAATTTTGCCTCATAGAGAATAACCTTTGAGGTTAATTGCTTATAACTTCTTTTTCCATATAATTATTGTTTGATTTCTGTATTTGTTGTTCAAGTACAGAATATAACGGATATTATACGTAAGTTTCAGCGTTCAGTGTGAAGCCGTGAGATAGACCCCGGGACAATATAGTTCTAAAACAGTGAATTTGGTAGCTTACCAAATTGTTATTTTGTTGTATCGTTTTTTTAAACTGGTTTCTTACTCGACTTCAAAGCCCTTTTCAAGAGATACCTTACAAAAGCAGATAAAAAAAATGTACTCTCACTTACATGTATCCTTAATTTTTTTCATTTATATAATTTTAAATGTCATTTCTGGCTTCTGGCCATATTTTAAATATTCTATGAGAATTTGAAGTCGCTTATTATTACTTATTAAAGAATATTCTTTAGACGCTAGATGCCTCTGACAGACGGGCGGACGGACGGACAAAGTGCTGAACGATCCAAGTCCAACTTTGAGATCTCGTTTTGCTCGATCAATAAATATATGAGTAATTTCAAATATTTATCTCGTAGTAGAGTATTATACACCAAAATATATATAGATATATACATACTATTATGTAAGCAAGAGCGTGATGTAGTCCACAGAGAGTGGGAGGCCGCGTGAGAGTGAAAAAATTAAGGTTTAACTTATGTTTAGCCCACTGGTAGTGGGCTTGAGCACTTTAGTTACCTATAAGCTCGATGTCTTGTAGGTAACTTAGTTCTTTGCTGTACATAGTTTTAGTTTAGTATTAGGAAATATAGGCAATTGGCCCGTGGTTTTAGAAGGACATTAAAAAAAACTTATATATATAATGTACGAGTAGATGAGAAAAGAACTTCTACAAAACATGCTGCTAACTATAGCTCACTGCCCTTTTTACTAAGTATCATACACACACATATATATTATTAACCTAATCTAATACAATCGACATTGAGACAACAGATTTGTAGAGGCAATCCCGACGTGACGTGAATTAACGTGACTCAACGTGACCAAAGGATGTGACTGGCGAGGTAATTTCCGTCGACAATGGATTGCCGGCCGTCTTGAGTGACACAAGGAGATTGAACCCACGTTGGGCGCCAATAAAGCAATCTGCGATATTAACCTACATATAGACCGACTACATTGGTATCTCTGCAGTATCTGTAATAATCTTGCGAGAACTGCTAGAACAACATAATACAAGCGTATAATGTTGTTCTGGCAAGTCTTGTAAGACTAACTGCGCCCTGCGGTTTTACCCGCGTAAGTCCCGACCCACGAAAATTCCGGGATAAAAAAATACCTATGTGTTAATCTAAGGTGTCAGCTAACTCCATACTTTATTTCATAAAAATTGGTCCAGCCATTTGAGCGTAAAGAAGTAACAAACACACTCACAAACTTTCGCCTTTATAATTTTAGTGAGATGGTAGTTTACATGTAACCCAAAGACTTGTAACCAAACACTTTGGTTCGTTTATCTGTCTGTCAAGCTTATAGATTATAGACAACATTTTCTAAATGGTTCCTGATTTAGGAGAACAAAGACTGCTGAGGACAAAGATTCATCGGGGTACTGGTGCCTTAGATATAAGCTAGTATTAGTAAGGCCTCCCTGATGTAATGTACCTACACTTTGCTAATGTATTATATAAATAAGTTAATAAATAAATAATAAATAATTTTTTTTATATTATTTTTAGCAGGGACGATACATTCTTGTAAGAGCTTAAGTTTTCAGGGATAGGAGCACATTGCAATGCTACGTAGGGCTTTTTATACAAACTTCCAGGCATTGCAAATGATTTAGACAGACGTGGCGCTTACTAATGGGCGAATGACTTGCTTTTCATCTATCCCTTTCCTTCAGTTTAAATCTCTATCAAATTGGAACCAGTTTTGCTATAATTTCGACGCCAACACAAAGATACAGATGATAGGTAAATCCTATCGGTTCCTAGGCATACTAATCCAGTTCGAAGTGGTTAAAGCCAGCATAAGCCAGTTTAATTTCAAAGCTATGTAATAATCCTGTGCGGAAAATCTAATCGAAATCCTCTTGCAGTATTATTCGTACATTACTTGTACCGTAAAATGGAGTGAATAGAGTAATTTGAATAGGGTATCGGTAAATTTGCGAATCTGGCAAATAGAGTCATTTGCTTTACTGAACCCCTCTTTGAGGCTCACGTGGCTTAAAATGTTTGATATTCAAAATCAAACATTTTTCTTATCAACATTTATTTTCACGGGTGCAAAGAAAACTCGGCACTTCTTTGCAACTGACAAAGCAGTGCCGAGTTTTAATTTCGTTAAAGTTTTTTCGATAAAATAGATTTGAAAAATTTTGTCTATTCACCCCAACCAAATTTGTGTAGTTTGATGGCAAGGCATTTTTTAAGACTCCTCTGACTAGCTAAAATTATATAATATATTTATATATATAGCATTTTGATCACGCGTCGCCTCAACCAGGCGCTCTGATAGATTTTTAAAAATAGAATGAGCTCCTGGTTCCCACGGGCCCAGTGTCTCAAACGGCTCAAATATATAACCACTGCCGAGGTTTCTATTGAAATATTATATGTAGGCCTTCGACAGGGTATGGCACGACATCCTTATTGGCAGGCTTCCAGCTTATGGTATACCTCCCAGTTTATGTGCTTGGATTTCTGATTTTTGAGGGAACGGTAGATTCAAGTTATCATTGACGGCTGCTCGTCCGATCTAATGGCGATTAACGAAGGGGTACCTCAAGGGTCGGTTTTTTCGGCAACATTTTTTTTGCTACACATAAGCGATCTGCTTAAGCCCGGTAACTTTGGGTACGTAGATAATATATCCAATGCACGAGTTGCGGAGGTACAAGGACTTGTACCTCTATAGATCATTGCCTCTCATTGTGACCGTCCAGTCGAAGGCTATGATTGGACGATTAAACTCGAGCTTGATAGCCGTGTCCCGATGGGGTGATGCCAATTTGGTTCAATTCAATGCGTCCAATACACAAGATCGTCTCTTCTCCGCCAATCGGAGACCTATTCATTCGTCTCTAACCTTTCAAGATGTGCCAATACCGGTAGTTAAAAAGTTTGAGCTACTTGGCGTTACGTTATCGTCGAATCTAAGCTTTGGCACTTATATCGAAGCCAGAGCTCAACTGGCTTCTAAGAAACTGGGTATCCTTACTAAGGTCAGGTCAGGCAGTACTTCACACCGGGCATCTTCTCATTTTATATCTAGCTCAAGTCCGATCGTCTATGGAGCACTGCGGTCACCTTTGGGATGGATCCGCTTAGTACCAGCTAGAAGCTTTTGAGTCTATTGACCGGCGAGCCAAAAGACTTGGCGATAGTTAACTAGTTCAGTAAAACCTGCAAAGTCCTGGTCACCGACGTAAGGAAGCATGCCTATCGTTATTCTATTGCTTACATTTTTGAGAGTGTGCTTAGGAATAACATGCCCTTTTTATCATCAAACAACAAGACAAACTGTCAAACGTCATCCATTGATATACCTCCAGTTCACTCGAAGCGTTTAGCTTCTACGTTTATCTTCCGTACAGCGAAGGAGTGGAGCTCATTGCCTGCGTATTTGTTCCCTGAACGGTACAATCTGGGTGTCTTCAAGTCTAGAGTGAATAGGTACCTTCTAGGCAAGCATGGTCACTTTCCATCAGTTGAGATAGTAATAAATACATAAAAAAATGTAATAGTATAGTTTTAACTTGCAAATATTATAATCAGTTTTAAAGCGAAATTTCACGCCTGGATCTCTTTATACTCCATTTAACAGTAGGTATATTAACTTCAACGCGAGTAAATGAGTTCATCAACCGTTTTGTAATAAAGCTTTCATCAAAGCGTTTTCATAACGTAGAATTAGGTGTGATATGGAACATAATATGAAATTCTCTCTTTAACCACTAGCCGTGCCCCGCGGCTTCGCCCACGTGTGTCAAGTTAAAAAATAGCCTATGTGTTAATCCTAGGTTTAAGCTATGTACAGCCGTTACAGCATGAAGAGAAAACAAACATACTTCCACATATACACACAAACTTTCGGATAGTGATTTTCTAGATTCTAGATGCATGCAGGGTCTGATAATATTTAGTTTATCCTTAAATCTAACTAAATGCACCTAATATTTTAGTCAGTTATAAAGATCCCGTAAGATATAAAAATATAATTAAACTCAAGCGAAGCTTAAAAAAAAACCGACTACAACGCTTTATCTTCGGAACTTTGATCAGATTAGATGTACTAAACACGTATTATTGACGACATTTCAAGAAATACTGTCCAGATGTTGATCAAATTTAAATGGGACCAAATGGAAAGCAACATCTTTCAAACAAAAAAATAAATCAAAATCGGTTCACGTGGAACGAAGTTATGGGGTAACACACACAAAAAAAAAATACAGTCGACTTTAGTACCTCATCCTTTTTTGTGAAGTCGGTAGATAAAAGAGAGTGTGCTGTTTAAGTCCTAATTAAACAACGTAACAAAAATCCAAATACGTCAAAGAGATGTGGTATCATGTCAGCCAAGTTAATTATGTACGGGACGTATATAACGCAGGTTTATAGGGGTACTGATCTTGTACATATTAAGTAGACATTAATGAAACTGGATCTTGTACGACCCTTGTCATGAATACCTAAACAGACAAAAGATTAAGCAACGAAGTTTTTTTCTCTGTTTGGGCGAAATTGCCCGCCGGAGGGAAGGTTTATGATTAGGTTGAACGCTGTTTTTTGGTAATCAAATTTATTTTCTTCGGTTTCTAATAAAAGCATCATAAATGACAATTTGGTAGAACAATGCCTCGGTGATTGTAATCTAACAGTTCGTTGTATATCGTACAGAATACTATTATTAAAGAAGGTTTTCGCTACTTTTGTACTTAGTTTAATAAAAAATAGATAAATATATAATAGCTTTTTTTATAATAACATACCAATTTCATTTGCTACACCATTGGAATTACGATCTAGCCTTAAGACGAATAAGTAATTTAATTTTGACCTAAACTGCTAAAGTAGAGTAGTATACTAAGAAGGTGTCCAATAACACTTTTCTTACTATCTCTATTAAAGGGAAGACACTTTGTTCTTGTGTTCTTTGTTAATAGCATTTACTATAATACTCTGTCACATCACTACACTAACTCAAAAGATTTAGTTCTCTTGAGTCTTCTCACTGTAATCTATCTGATACTACAATTATGTTCATGGAAAATTTGTATGCATCATTTTAAAATATACTTATCTTGAGAAGGAATAATAATAAATAATGCATTCTTTTTTATAGCAATCAGGTTAACAATGTTAGCTAGTACCTATGTATTTACAGTCTTAGAATCCTGTATGCAAGGACTGGTGCCTGATGTAGGCCTGTAGTCACCTAACGAAAAAAAATATATACTCTTGAGAAAGTTTATATGACGCAAAGCAAATAATTATTTCTCTAACCAAACCTGTTTACGACATGTATTTGTTTAATTGACTTCATTTTGAGCTTACTCTGTGGTTGTGGGACAAGAATGATGAATGATAATGAAATGATGATGACAAGAAGAATGAGGATGTACCAGCAAAATCAAAATCAAAATCAAAATCAAAATCGTTTATTCACATGGGCCCCAAAGAGGCACTCATGAAAGTTAATGAATCTATTGCCAGATTCGCAAAATTACAGCCATCTCGAGAAGAACCTGGCAAGAAACTCGGCGGCGCATATTTTTTCCAATCATTTTTTTTTTTTTTAAACATTCTTAATCTCTAATACATAAGTTTCTTAACCTAGGTGTTATTATGGTAGTCGCTAGAAAGAGCCTGTGCAGTTTGCCTCCATGCATCCTTGTCATTAATATAGTCTGTGGTTTTATAGTAGGCTTTCTTAATTAATGCCCGTTTTATTACAGATTTGAACTTTCCCAGTGGTAATTCAGTTATGATTTTAGGAATTCTATTGTAAAATCTAACACCATTTGCCATAAAAGATTTATTCGTTTTGCTTAATCTAAATGCGCGCACTGTAATTTTATGCTTATATCTAGTATTAAGATTGTGTGCGTCGCTTCTTAATTTATATTTACTAATATTTTTGCGAACATGCATTATATTTTCAAAGATGTAAAGCGAAGGCATGGTAAGTATGCCTGTTTCTTTAAAGAATTCCCTGAGCGATTCGCGTGGACCCATATCATATATCATATATCAGCAAATCCTTCTTGCATTCGGAACCAGTAATTGTAACACAGATCTCCTCTAAACGGCTGTTTAGCAATAGGGTGGTACGGGCTCAGGCGAACTCGCAATAAGGCCGATGTTTTTGTTAAGCATGACTTTAAAAACTACCCTCAGAACGAGTGGAACTAATTGCCCGCGTCTTTGTTCCCCGAACGGTATAATCTGGGCATCTTCAATTCAAGAAAAAATAGGTATCTTCTAGGCAAGCATGCTACGTCTTAGGCCGCATCATCGTTTTCATCAGGTGAGATATGGGTCAAAGGCTTGCTATCGAACATAAAAAAGTTACTGGATTGGTTCTTTTTCTGATAAATAACGCACAATATCTCGCTATAGAAAACGTTAAACCCCTGACTGGTATAAGGTGGAATAAAAAGCAATTTAACCAGAAGAAGAAAATATCTTCTCCAAGTATCCGCGAAGTTTTATAATTAAGTACCTTCTGTAACTTCCAAGGAAGGCCCGGTCGCGTACCTGAAAGCAAAAGAAATGACTTTCTTAGTCTGATATTGTTCAAGTTTAACAAACTTAACTGCTTGTATTATTTGTAAGTACATTTTACTTAATTTTCTCGCTTGTTAATTGTGTGATTTAGTTGGTTTCATGCCATCATTGTGAATTAGTCTGGTGTCAGGCCATCTGAGGCATCTAAGATTCACAACTGTTGTCTCCAACCAAAAACCGAGATCAGAGGGTCACGGAGTCATATTAAGTAAGTAGTATAGCTGCTTACTAAAACAAATTGCATTCACACTCACAGCCCCACACTAAGTTCAAAAACTTTTATCGTGGGTGCCAGCCATTTACATCACATACACTCTCACATAGAAATAGAAAAAAATTGTCTATTGAATTGGAAAATTGTGCTCCTGCCGAGATTCGAATCCAGGACCCACGGCACGTCTTTACTTAATATGAAGATATCACGGAGTATATATTTTTGTCTATCGCACTAAATCGGTTTCTATCGGTAAGAATACTGAAACAAAATAATAAAAAAGACCAACCTTATAACCAACGAGCAAAGCCGACTAGGTAAATCAAGACTACTAGCTACGCTCCAGCTTCGGCTCCATTCTTTCAAGCCTTTAACTTTTAATTGAGGCTGGTTTCGTTATTATATTAACTATGAAGTTATCGCAAATATTCTAGCAAAAAGTATAATTGTAACGCCGCCGGCATTGGGGGACGAAAAATGTGCTAAGTTTGAACGTTGGAACTTTAGGCCGACACGCACAAATTAGTAACAGGTGTGGTTAATGAGGTATTAAGTTAAGTGCTTGCTTGTCGTGGATTAGTGGGCAGTACTGGATTGGGCAGTATTGGATTGCTTACGACTAAGGAAGAACTAGTACATCGTGTGAACTAATTACCAGTCCTGGAATGTAACTTAAAACTAAGGAAGAATAGTAAGTCGTGTTAACTAATGAGCAGTCCTGGAATGTAACTTACAAATCAGAAATAACTAGTAAGTCGTGTGAACTAATGACCAGTCCTAGACTGTAGCTTACGACTAAGGAAGAACTAGTAAGTCGTGTGAACTAATGACCAGTCCTAGACTGTAGCTTACGACTAAGGAAGAACTAGTAAGTCGTGTGAACTAATGACCAGTCCTAGACTGTAGCTTACGACTCAGGAAGAATTAGTACGTCGCGTCGTGTGAACTAATGAGCAGTCCTGGAATGTAACTTACAACTAAGGAAGAATAGTAAGTCGTGCTAACTAATAATCTGTCCTAGACTATTCTTACGGCTAAAGAAGTACTATGATACCTATATATATACATTAAAACATACGCACATTCATATTAACTTACATCTTACTAATATTATAAATCCTAAAGTTCGTGTGTGAGTATGTTTGTTCCCTCTTCAAGCTTTAACGGCTAAACGGATTTGGATTACATTTAGAATGTACATAGTTTATATCTAGGATTAACACATGGCTACTTTTTAACTTGATAATAGCGGGCGAAGCGCGGGGCACGGCTAGTATACAATATTTTACATAAACTTACTTAAATATTATAATCGTAGATTTTCAAATATGCAGATAAATAAGTCGCATTCATTTATATTTATGTTTGACATGGAATATTTACTATGTATATTGATTCTAATTGAGAGCTCGATATTTCTCTGTATATCTCAATCAAAATATGGACAAAGTAAATATCCCGCATCAAACATTATTAATATGTTTAGATGTAAACATGTTCTTGTTCAATACACAATTTCATTTGAACATAATTGAAATAAGTCATCGAACTTAGTGTGGGGCTCTGAGTATGAAAGCGTTTATGTCTATTAAATTATTTTTCTTCAGGGACATGAAAAACAAAATGTTATGCAAACGCTTTTACACTCACTCCCGCACCAAGAACACAAAAAACAAGAAAAAAAATTGCATTAGCTCGATAGACAAGTTGCTATCGTGTCAGGTTTTCCACATACGCCAAGGTAAGCTAATTAGACTCTATACCTAATTGCATACGGTCCTGTATTGTATACCTACGCTATATCAATAAGCCTTACTATCTCGTATATTATCTGAATTCGCGGTATAAGCCACCCGTGGTCAAACACCGATACCATTATTAAACAGACCACGTTATCCCAATACAATAGGGACACCGCAAGCCGTTATATTACCTACTATGTGATGCTAATGTTGGGATTAGTGTAATATCATTACTCACATATATTTAAGTCTCTATAATGTAGAATAGACATGTATATTATTTATATATATATATATCCTAAAACATTTATAATAAATTCGGTTATTTTGTTTCTGCCGCACACCCACCGCTTTTCTTTCACGGCCAGGATGGCTGGTAGAGAATGCTATTTGGCATTAGGCCATTCCTTGTACTCTGATTTGTGCAAAATTATTAAGTAAATAAATTATACTAGCCGTGCCCCGCGGCTTCGCCCGCTATTATCTAGTTAAAAAGTATTCTACGTGATAGTGATAATCCTAGGTATAAGCTATGTACATTTCAAATTTCATACAAATCCGTTCTGCCGTTAAAGCGTGAAGAGGGAACAAACATACTTACACACAAACTTTTGGATTTATAATATTAGTAAGGTAATTCTTACCAACCAGACCAAGTACACTATAGTTTAATTGATCAAGCGAAGCGAAATCTCTTTGTTGACTTGTATGGTTTAGCATTTATTCTTTCCGTCCGTTCGTCTGTCAAAGGATTTTGCGTCTAAACCACACAAGCAAATAATTTCAAATTCCAATAGAATACTCGTATGTAAAACTATGGATCAAAGCAAGAAATGGCAATTAAAATAACATTAAGGGTCTCTCATACACATAAATGGGGAACAATTATTTTTTTCTGCTCCTGTGGAGTATCGTTGAAAAGAACATTGCAAGTAGAGACAGGAAATAAAAAAAAAACTATGTTGATAAATAACAATTTGGTAGGACATCAGTCACTTATTGATAACCTATTTTAGGTCTATCTCAAAACAACTACATATAAAACTAAGACCTGTATATAATTTAATGTGGTTCTAGGTTTACCATAATAATATAGAAAATGTTTTTAATAGTTTAAGCAAATGCCATAACTTTGTATTCAACCGCGGGAGAGCCCTGGTGACCTGTATTACAGGTTCTTTTTGAACTTACCACAGGCACCAATCTCTTTTGTCAGTGAAATAATTGTAGCGTCATTGTTCTATTAAGAGAATAATAAACATTTTTGATGGATAATATTAGCACATCTTCTAATCAAAGAAAAAGTACAAAAATCAAACTATTTATGAAGAAAAAAATGTTATAAGCAATTTTCCTCCAAAGTATTTTTCTATTAGGCAAAATGTAGGCGCTATTCGTTTTGGAGCAAGTAGTTTCATTCATTTTATCGATACACACATTAAGCAAATAATCGATTCTGTTTTAACAGGTGAGACCCATTAAATATCTAAACCAGCTCAAATCTGCCTGCAGTGCAGGCTTTGCCTAGTGTGGGTGTCTGAGGCTTACATAATGTTATATGTCAAAGAGTTGCATTTTTTTTTATTTGTGACAGGCCAGTGTTTGACCACTATCTCACCTGATGGTTAGTGACGATGTGATCGAAGCTGGTAAACACACTAGACCTGGAATACGCAGGCTCTCAAGGATAACTGCCGGAACACCGTATTTGGCTTGGCGGCAGATTTTCAATTTGATGGTGGTAAGCTACTTTGGTAGCAAGCCAGGCGAGCAACTCACAAAATGCTCTACCACCTCTCAAATGTCACCTGATTAGCATCACCCGGGGACCACGTGTAGGGAGTCAGACTTAAGGGGTATCCTCCTACGGACGTGGGCGACTCAGCCCCCAAAAAAAAACATTTTCCCTACAGAAGTAAATAAAAAAATAGATTAAGGTAAATCTTACAAATAATAGGTCAGACTGTTAAAGTTGTCCTCAGGCTCGGTGGAGCGACGATCTTCGCAAGGTGGCTGGCAGGAGCTGGATGAGAGAAGCAGAGGATCGTGCTCAGTGGCGTGCAATTGGAGAGGCCTATGTCCAGCAGTGGACTTCCATAGGCTGATGATGATGATGATTATGAGACTACTGGACCTGTTGTTTTACTTTTAGTTTTACTTAAATTATTTTTTTATGCATTCTTTTTTTAATTTTTATATGTACTTTTTTTATTTTAAGTCCTTTATGAGAGAAACGCCTGTACTAGTACTAATAGGTATTCTGTGCTTTATTACCAATTAAGCAAACTTGCTGAAACTCTTTTTTAAACGAGGCGTTATCTTATTATTACAGAATAGCCAAAAATTTGCAATGTAATATTTTTGTGAGTAAAATTCGTAGCAAGCTAAATTAAATAAAGCTACGACGACTGTAGCAGCGTAGCTTCGTAGCCGCGTAGCTCCGTTATAAAACTTTATGAGTCTCGTAGCAGTACAAATTGAGTGAAAAATTGAACTATGTATATTTTTTAATGACAGTAAGAAACGACACAAACATGAGCTTGATGGTAAGTAACACAACCCGGTACTTTGACTAACAAATCGTAGCACTGCTATGAACTCCTCTCACTGAGTAAACCAAAGTACAAAGTAAACAAAACTTGGATACTACATCCTGTTTTGGATACAAAGGTATCCATTAAAACTAAAACCACTTATCTAAATCTATATTGTAAGGATATTTGGTCGTATTTGCCTGATTAGCTCCGAATCTAAACACATTGGAAGCTTAGCTTAAGTAGAGCATTCTGGCGCCAAACTCTAAACGGTATTCTGGCAGGTATCCTTGGGAGGCAGTCAGGGTATTTACCATGTTAAATATCACTTACCAAGAGGTGAGACTGAATTACCAATAAGCGTAGTAAAGTGCGCGTTCGCCTTTTGAGCAGCAGGTATCGGGTTTGCTACCCAAAGGAAACACAAGTTTTCTCCCCAAGCGAAATTTGTGTTTCTGATTCTTGGTGTTATTGTGTGTTATGTAAATGTATCCGGTACACATAACTCAAATTATCGAACTTAGTGTGAAGCTGTAAGTGTGAATGCGTTTATCCTATCCTACTATTATCCTATCCTACTATTATCCTATCCTACTAATATTATAAGTCCAAAAGTTTGTGTGTAAGTATGTTTATTCCCTTTCAGGCTTTAACGGCTGAACGTATTTGGGTGAAATTTGGAGTGTACATAGCATTTATCTGGAATTAACACATATGCTACTTTTTAACTTGATAATAGCGGGCGAAGCCGCGGGGAACGCCTAGTGCTATGTATAGTGTCGAGATAGTGATCAAACGCTAGCCTATTAAAGACAACAAATAAACTATTTTAGTACCTTTATTTTCAAGGACCACTCTATTTCCCCTTTTGTTTTTAATAAGATCCCGGTGGTTAAAATATCTTCCGATTGGGAAACTTATTTCTTCCGAATGAGTAATACTTCGTCCATATCGGAAAGGGGATCTACGGGTATACTGGCGCATGTCGGGAAGGTCGGGTAAAATAGTGGACGGGTAGATTTGTGTGCAGCGGTTTAATGTTTTTGGGGTTTTGCTATTTGTGGGACAGGGTTGGTGCTGTATTTTCTATTCCCGGTAAAATTAATGTTTTTTTATTCGAGTATGCCTATACGTTTGACCTAAATCTCACCTGATGACGATGCGGTGGACGATGTAACATACTTAGAGGATACTTTATCACTTTAGGCGTGAATACTCCCAGATTACCATTAGGGAAACAGAGAGAACGCTACACGAACTGAAACGCATGTCAACCAATAATAGATGACGTTTGACAGTTTGTCTTTCTACTTGGTAATAAAACGATGAATTAACCAATCAAAAACCATACTGCAAAAAACAAGTTAGATAAATTCTAATGCGGACATAGTGACTTTATATGATGACTAATAATAGTCGGGACTCATTATCAGAAAGATTTGAGCCGACCTAGATTTTTAATGGATCACGCTTTTGGTCTCTAGACAAAGGAACAAACATACATACGTATTTATTCATCGCGCAGTTGGGTAGAAAGGCCGCGGAGGTGTTGGTAGTCGGTATACGTATATAAAAAAACAATACAACGGCCCCAATTAGACACTCATGAAAGTTAATGACTCTACTATCATTCTCAGACCTGAGTCTGAGAATGATAGATATATATGACGTAGAGTCTGAACTCTACGTCATACATACATTCGCAAAATTACAACCATATCGAAGTGAACCTGGCAAGAAACTCGGGCACATATGCTCTTGTCACTAGAAAATTAGTAACTCTTATTACATATTTCTTAATGTCTTTATTTGAAATGGATAAAGTAACGATAGCATGAATTTTTTTATCCTAACTTACATAACTCCTTTAATTGTTTATGAATTGTTTTTATTCCCTCGTTAAAGAAGATAACGTGATCGTTATCCCTAGACAAAGTTGCCAGTAAACCAACTGATATTTTTAATAAACGGCAGGAGTAGCCGCCGGTGTTGCTAGCGTTGTGGTATATTAACCGGCCAGTATTAGATTTTAAACAAGCTTTACAGGGAAATTAGTTGGGTTTGTGTGAATTTAAACTGTTGTTTATGTTTATGAACATTTTAAACAGCGATTTTGGCTTGCTTGCTTTTTGTTAAAGTTAATTATGGGGAACGATTTGGTTTGTGACAATTGTTTTGGTATTTGTTTGTATATTTATGAGTTATGTTTTAGTTTTACTATGGTGTAGTTGGAATAAATATGCATTAACCGTCGATTATTTAAATTTAATTTGAACTGCCCGTTGGCTTATTTGGGTGGGCGTTCGCCTTCTAAGCAGAGGTATCGGGTTCGATTCCCGGCGGGAACACAAGTTTTTCCCCATGGAAAATTTGTGTTTCTGGTTCTGGTTGTGATTGTGTGTGTGATGTGAATGTTTCCGGCACCCACGTAGCAAGTCATCGAACTTACTGTGGGGCTGTGAGTATGAAAGCGTTTATGTTAACATTGTTTTTCATACTTCCGAGCAAGCTCCCTAAAATTATATGATAATATTTGGCTTGATTTTAAGTCGTTTCAACAAATTAAATCACAAAAAACACAACTTTATATTACATTTGCTTGCATATAGCTAATTATGTATGTAAATAAATTTTGGAAGGCGATTCTAACCTATTTCTAAGTATCGTATCAATTTGAATTTAAATTTTCGTAATTCAGATCAGTAAGTTAAATTGGGTACCATTCAGTTATTGTGTCTGTGTTCAAAACATGGATGAAAATCTGAAAATGACAGGCAAATGTCGGCGTAATTTTCTCCCACCAAAGTGTCGAAACAGCGCGTCGAAAATATTCAACCTCTTTTTATTTTCCGGACATATTTCAATGCAAATCCCTTTTTAACTACAGTCCATTGTTTCTCTTATAGTTTTAAGCATAGAGGTAGTCAACTTTAGGGAGACTTGGGTTTTAGCAGAATGACATACTCTGTCTAATTGATCATTGAAAGAATACATTTTGACTTAAGCTAACACCTTATCTCTATACCGAGAAAACATACCACCCAGAAGCAAGACGCGATGTCAGCAGACTAGCCAGACCGCGGTGCTGGGTGCATAACTAAGTGCATATTGCATAACTCATAAATACCAATTCGACAATTCTTTTGCTAACAGTACTAAAATTTCCATGGAGCGATGTCAACTAAAAATATAATTTTAATTTTTGTTCGGTGAAGCCCAGTGGATACAAAGTATGGACATTTAAACGTTTGAGAACAATAGCCGTGGAGCGCAGTGGCATAACCCGTTATAATTTTAGTTAAATGCATGAAAATCTCTGATTTTATTGTTTTATTCAATGTGAAATTGCACCTTAAAAACACACTGAAGATGTCTTTCATCTCGTAAATATACGTACACCAAATAGGTAAACAAATCAAACTGACAGATAAAGTGACAAACCAAAGAGTTATTGCTTGTGATTTGAGAAGTGCTTTCTCAGATCATACCGATTCCGAAGAATTTTTAAGCTATTGCATAGCTTCTATCGCGGGCCTTGAGCGTGGCGACCGAATCCAGAAATTCCGTAACGAAAATAACCTAACACCCCCCACTCCGACCGGCACAGCGGTGATACTTTTTGCCATCTATCGATGAATAGCAGAACTTTTAATGACTTTTTGAAATATCACGCTTGTCTCTTTAGTTCAGCAACTTGCCTCTAGGTGGCAGGAAAAAAATACTGCATAAATAAAATAAATAAATAATTATTATTGCATAAGTTGATAAAAAATGCTATGCAATAGCTTTACCGCGGCAGTCCCCGAGTGCCACACGTCTTTTTTTATTTATCAAGATTTGTTATGATGCCAATAATAACGGTTACAAAGTCACTTATTTTATAAGACGTTCTGGTAACTTCATTACAATACATTTATATAAAAGTAATCTTACAAACAAGCGTAGGAAAATTGCACATAACGTAATATTAGCAAAATGAGGTCTTGCAATAACGCAACCCTCTTCCTTTACTACGTGACAACAATGCTAGATTCTCATCTCAGTTTTACAGTCCCGTAAAGAATATTTTCACAGTACATTGTGTACAATTGGGCCTCTTTTGCATTCATTGCTTATTGCGACTCAGTTCTATCTAAACGCAGCGAGATATAAAGAATGATGAATAATGTTTTTTTAAACAGCCCTGTCTAAACACAGAAAATGTTTGATATTCCACCAGTACAAGCTTTTGGCTTCTACGTTTATAATTCTACGTTTTTGTTCCTAACGGTATAATGGGAGTCTTAAAATATACAGTAAAAAGGTATCATTTAGGCAAGTATGCTTCGGCCGCATCGTCTCTTTCCTTCAGGCGAGGCTGTAGTTAAATGCCTATCTAGCATTAAAAAATATATTACTTTTTTTAACTCAGCCCCACACTGAGTTTAATGATTTGTGTCGTGGGTGCCGGAAACATTCAAATCACACACAAAATTACATCCAGAACCAGAAATACAAATTTTCCTTGCGGAGAAACTTTGTGTTTCCGCCGGGAATAGAACCAGAAAGCGAACGCGCTAACTAAGCCAATAGGCAGTATATATGTGTTATATATGTTAACATCAATTGCATTGGTGAGATAAACGCTGAAATAAAACGACTGTGTGATTTGCTGTCGGCCCATAACTTTGTTAATCTAGTCGATTTTCCCACTCGTGTGACATCACACAGCTGCACAAGCCTTGACCATATGTATAGTAATTTGGTGGTAGATTCCTTTTTGATCAGCCCTGTTACCACTAATCTTAGTGTCACCTAGCAGTTCGTGGTGAGATAATTTGTTCGGGATATGACTCTAAGTCTACGCGTGAATCCGTAATATGTAGAAACTACTCCCAAATGAATAGATATAGCTTCATAGGCGCAATCGAGAGCATAGATTGGGATGAGGTATTTGTTCGCTGTTCATCGAGTGAGGCCCTGACCATGTCCGTAGTGAATATACTAAGTAACAAATTAGATGCATGCTTTCCACTAAGACGCCTGATTAAAAAGAAAGCGCATTAATCATGGGTAGATGACGACATAAAAAATATTAAGTTTTTATTATTTGACACTATAGAACTATGTAACAAGTGTCCAAATAAGGACATGCTAAAGCAATTTATTTATGATTTGAATAAAAAGTACGATGACTTGCTAACTAGCAAAAGGAAAAGTTATTACTCTGGGATTTTAAATAATAATAAGAATCCTTCAAAAGCAATGTGGAATGTTGTTAACGAACAGAGAGGGAAACTTAACATGTGTAAAATAGACTTTACGGACGTTGTCAGGAATACACTCGGCGAACATTTCAGGACTAAGAAGGATGCCGTAGATGCCATGAACCTGAGATTTGTTAGAGCTGCGTCCGCATGTGGCGCGCCGCAGGCGGACCTTGCTCAAGTGCAATTCGCTCTGAGTCAGTCGTCGCTACCGGCTGACCGCTCACTGCGGCTACGAAGATTCACTTCCGATGAGGTATTCAACATTATAACCAAACGAATTCCAGCTAAACCATCTAAGGATATCTATGGCATATCCATGGAGCTTTTAAATATAGCTGCCAGGCCGATCGCCCCCGTTTTGGCTATGCTTTTTAACCAGTATTTACAGGATGGAAGTTACCCTAGGTGTCTTAAGCTAAGCAAAGTTACTCCTTTATTTAAGGGTAAAGGGAAGAGACAAGAAATCGACAACTACAGGCCCGTATCTATCATACCTGCTATAGCCAAAGTTTTAGAGAACGGAATCAGCACTCACTTGGTTGATTATTTATCCTCAACACATGCACTATCCGATCGGCAATACGCTTACCGAGCAAGTCGGTCGACAACATCATTGGCGCGAGAAGCAGTACGCCTCATCATGAGCGCCCGAGAGAGGAAGCAGCATGTGCTACTGCTCTGCTGTGACCTCTCTAAGGCGTTTGATGTAGCTGACCACGATGTCCTCGCGACAAAGATGCGTCATTACGGGATAGAAGAAAAACCATTAGCGATCCTGAAGGACCTTATGCATCAAAGGTCCCAAATAGTAGTAGGTGCGAATGAGAAGTCTGATCCGCTAATCACCACTATGGGAGTCGCTCAGGGCTCGTCAGTGTCGAACATACTCTTCTCATTGCTTTTGAATGATGTTCCAAGTGCTATTCATGACGCGGAAATACTAATGTATGCAGATGACTTACTTACTGCGTCTACAGCAGACCTTCTTGAACTGAAGTCGAATAATGCCGCGGCTCAATTGGCGCAATGGTTTAGACACAATGGACTAGTGCTTAATATAGCAAAAACACACTGTATACAGTTCAATTTGTCAGGCCGCTCGCTGAAACCGCTTAGGGTTTTTGCCAACGGTACAAAAATTGAACAACTGACTTCCACCACTTTTTTGGGATTTGTATTGGATAGCGGTCTTACATGGGAATCCCACATTCATAAAGTGTGTGGGAAACTTGGTGGTGCATGTTTTGCACTTAGCCGCTTAGCCAGGATTCTGCCCAAGGAGGCGGTGAGGTCATGTTATTTTGCAACAGTGCACTCACTGCTTCAGTACGGGGCGGAGCTGTGGGGACGAGGTGCAAATGCAGTCAGAGCCTTTCGGCTTCAAAAACGAGCTGTTCGAGCAATAGCACGTATCCCAAGAGATACCTCTGCCAGGCCGCACTTCGAATCACTGGGAATTATGACATTGCCATGTATTGTTATCCTCCAGGTTGCTGTATATGCACGGATTAACATAGACAGCTATGATAAAGTAGGTGACAACCACCGATACGAAACTCGACGAAAAGGCAAGCTTACATCCATAAGTAGAACTTTGACTAAGTCTGAGAAATTGACACATATTATGGGTCCGACAGTGTATAATCGTCTGCCGGATAATATAATTGAAGCGACCAACCTGCAAATCTTCAAGTCAAGGCTGAAACGCTGGTTGATTAAACAGTCGTTTTATAGCTACGCTGAATTTCTGAATGTGACTAAAATAAATGTGTAATTGTCGGAAATTGTAACAATATAATCTATTTATCTAATTTTAATTTTTAATGGCTATGAATTTATTATATATGACATTTGTTTTTATTTTTAATTATAATAGTGCTATTTCTCTTTCTCGTTGACGTGTATGGAAAATATGAATAAATGAATATGAATATGAATATAGGCAGTCAACGATTAAAAAATTAAGTGCTAAAATGTAGATATAGACTTCCTTTGCTCCTAATATAATTTATTTTGATAAACTGTAATAGTTGCAAATCCACTTATCTAATGTAATAATGCGATCTCAGTAGCAAGAGAGGCTTGATCCAGCGCGTTTATTACAATTTTGTCGACGTCCATGTTTGAAAAGCGCTTCGCACGCGGCTTTAAAGCGCTGCAGCGCTGGAACGACAAAGGTTTTAATTAAATCTGACTATGCAGCTATTACTGCGCTGTTATCGTGCTTGCCATGTGGGTTATAGGTTTAAATATACTGTATATTCTACGTCCGTGATTGCTTTATTGTGTGTTGATATTGGGACCACAGGCAAAACTATTTTAAACTAGTAGTTCACCCCAAACTAAGGCCTCACACCTAAATATTTTGCCAAATAGGGAAAAACTTTTTTTCTTAATAATAATTCTTTGATCATCGTATTTGTTCTTCAAGTACAGGATATAACTGATATTATACGTAAGTGTGAAGTTCCAATGTGAAGCTGTTTTTGAGATAGACCCTGGGTTAAAATAAGTCTAAAAACAGTGACTTTGGTGTCCTACCAAGTCGTTACTGTCCAACATAGTTTTATTTTCATATTCACATCACACTCACACTATGATATCCAGAACCAGAAACACTGGTTTCCCTTGTAGAGAAAATCTGTGTTTCCACGGGGAATCGTTCATTTATAGAACAACAAAAGAAGGGAACGCTTTGCCGTCGTCTATGTTTCCCGAAAAGTACAATTTCGGTGTGTTCAATAGTAAAGTGAATAGGTATTTACTAAGCAAGCGTGCTCCACCTTAGACTACATCGTCACTTTCCATCAGGTGTGATTGTGGTCAAACGTTTGCTTAGTCTGTAATAAAAATATATATATAAATATAATACATTTGACAATTTGAAGAAGTTAACATGTTACTGCAGTCGACTGTACAAGCGAACTATGTTGAATCAACATTAGTCAAAAACTGAAAATCGAAAAAACAAATGAAATACGAGAAAAATACACCAATATATCAATATGCAATAACTAAACCTCTATGCAGGCAAAAATTCCATATTTTTACTATTTCTATGAATGCATCACCGATTGCGACAAAAGTTAACCTGTCTGCCCGAAATTCAACGAACGAGCGACGTTCGCCGTTTATTTTAGTTTGGATTAACCAAGGATTTTGTAGCGTAGGTTTGTTTCCTATCTCGATGGGATTAACTTAGTTCTCTGTCAAATATCACAGAGTA
Source organism: Lomographa bimaculata (assembly GCA_948107665.1). Lineage (NCBI taxonomy): Eukaryota > Metazoa > Arthropoda > Insecta > Lepidoptera > Geometridae > Lomographa > Lomographa bimaculata. The sequence goes on along the minus strand of OX403600.1, from coordinate 4,644,979 downwards.
GATATAGTTTAAAAAGTTTTATGTTCTACTACGCATATTTGTTTTAATCACGGTATAGGACTGGAAGTGGCTCGTTTGTACAAAAACCATCGTCGCCCGCTAGCGCCCGCTTGTCCCTACTATACAGCGATCAGTGATATAGTGGTAAATAATGAGACGCAAGCTTAAAAAACCGACTTCACCGCTTTATCTTCGGAACCTTGATCAGATTTAATGTATTAAACATACATTATTGACGATAACTCAAAAACTAGGAATCAGATCTTGATCAAATTTAAAGGGGACCACATGAAAAGCACCAGAAAAACAAAAAGAAAATTTCAAATTCGGTTCACAACGAAAGAATTTATGAGGCACCTTTTGAAGTCGGTTAAACGAGAACATCGTCAAATTAGTCCACAAAATAGGCATTATTGACGATATTTCAAGAACTACTGATCATATCTTGATTAAATTTAAACGTGACCAATTGGAAAACAACATCTTTCTAACAAAAAAAATCTAAATCGGTTCACGTGGTACAAAGTCATGAGGTAACACAAAAAAAAACATTTGACTCAAGTACCTCCTCCTATTTGTGAAGTCGGTAAAAAATTACATAAGCGCATGGTAGCGCAAAACAGGAACTCTCTAAAGTTGGTATTTTGTCGCAGTGCAGTTAACGACTACCATTAACTTTTTACACTTAAATTGTATCTGGGCAGCGCAGGCGTACATCTTTACCTACTGGACCATAAATCTATTGTCAATTGCTTTACTAAACAGTACAACACGGAGCCATGAAGCTGAATAGAAAACAGAAATTCAATAAATCTAATGATTGATGAACAATAAAGATTGAACACCATAATGAATGTGACAAAGAATATTTATAATCTAAAAATAAGTGAAATAATAGACGGTCTTATGGCGCAATGAGTGATCTTTCCTAGACAGACTTTTGAATGAAGAGGAGAAACGCAATGTAATTTAACGTCAGTCTTTTGTATAAATATAACAATTTTAGTCAGTTTCATTACGCTTTAAACACTTCCACGTTATAAACGGTTTTACACTCGCAGCCCCACAATAAGTTCAATGACTTGTGTCGTGGGTGCCGGAAACATTTACATCACATACACAATCACAACCAGAACCAGAAACACAAATGTTCCTTGGGGAGAAAACTTGTGTTCCCGCCGGGAATCGAAACCAATATCCTTGCTTAGACGGTGAACGCTTATCCAACTAAGCCAACGGGCAGTATAAGGTATATATTATATAAGGTATTGATATGTGCGATATGTGCTTATACTTATAGGTACATTACTAGTAATTTATAACATAAATATTACAATAAAAATAATTGAACGATGAATATATTTATGTATCTAATACACCTCTCCACTTTCCATCAGGTGAGATAGCGGACAAAAGTTTATATATCAGGCACAAAAAAAAGACGTGTGGCACTCGGGGACTGCCGCGGTAAAGCTATTGCATAGCATTTTTTATCAACTTATGCAATTATAATTATTTATTTATTTTATTTATGCAGTATTTTTTTTCCTGCCACCTAGAGGCGAGTTGCTGAACTAAAGAGACAAGCGTGTTATTTCAAAAAAGTCATTAAAAGTTCTGCTATTCATCGATAGATGGCAAAACTAAAAAGTATCACCGCTGTGCCGGTCGGAGTGGTAGTTAGGTTATATTCGTTACGGAATATCTGGATTCGGTCTCCACCCTCAAGGCCCGCGATAGAAGCTATGCAATAGCTTAATAAATTAAACGTGTTCAAAAAAAAGCTCAAACATATAAAAATCTAAATGACGAGTACAGTCGATTGCACTTTTGCACTTTGATTTTCCCCTCAAACAATCATTGTTCACGCTCGACTTGGCCTTAACAAAAGATTCATATCAATTTAAAAAAGACAAATTATGGCAAAGCTTTCACGGATCATTTTTGTGGCGACATCGTTAAATGAGGGGAAATTGAAAAGAAAATGGGGCAAATAAAACTCTTTATCTCGCACGAAGGAGGTGTTAATTATTCGGTGTAATTAATTCTGTCAGTTGTTTATGTGCCGATACATTGTTGATAACATTTATTGAATTATATAAGTTTGCCATAATGATGCTATGGCTGCCATAATCACATCTTTATATATATATACTGGCTGCGCCCCGCGGTTTGACCAGCGTAAAACTTGGATCCGCGGGATTTCGCGGGAAAATTGTCATCTACCTCCTGCCAAATTTCATCAAAATTGGTCCAGCCGTTTAAGCGTGAAAAAGTAACAAACATACAAACACACTCACAGACACTCGCCTTTACAATAAGTGTGATAGTGATAATTCTTCTGTACGTTACTGAACTGCTCCTAAACAGCTGGACCGATTTTGATAATTGTTTGCGTGTGTTTAGTTGGATTCAACAATGGTTATTTATGGTTGTGAATGGTTTAATTTAGATTTCGATAAACGAATAAAAAATATGACAAAAAGTCTGCATAAAACATCGCGGGGCACAGCTGTACAATATAAGTTTTTAATAATAGATGCAGGATGTATGCTATGTGTAATTTTATTAGTTTAAATTCCACATTATCATAATGGGAGTAGTAACGGTACCATATAACAAGATTTTGTTTATCAAGATTATGACAATTTTGATTATCAACAGAAATCAAAATAATACATGGCAAATATCCAGTATAACATAACATTAATGCTTTTACACTTACAGCCCCACACTAAGTTCAATGGCTTATGTTGTGGGTGCTGGAAACATTCACATCACACATACAATCACACCCAGAACCAGAAACACAAATTTTCCTTGTGGTCAAAACTTGTGTTTCCACCAGGAATCCGATACACCTGCTTAGTAGGCGAACGCGCAACCATCTACGCCATTGGGTACAAACCGTACTTCAACTTTCAAACAATTTAATCATAAATAAACCTACAAACAAATACGTGGTAAATATCCTGTTTCTTACATTACTGAGTCGGTGTTTCCTGATAAGTATAATGTGGGAGTCAAAATATCATACATTTCAAAGAAACAGCTTATAGCTTAATATTCCATTAACATTTTCGCTTCGAGTGAACTGGAGGTATGTCAACCATATATGGATGATGTTTGACAGTTTGTCTTGTTGTTAGATGGTAAAACGGACAAGGTGGAATTAACTCGTATAATTCCTGCACACACTCTCCAAAATGTAAACGATAGAATACCGACAGTCTCGCGACCATACGTCGGTGACCGAGACTCTGCAATTTGGACTCGACTAGCTTATCATCGCCAATGAGTCTTTTTGCTCGCCGGTCGATAGACTCAAGAGCTCCAAGCTGGTACTTAGTAGAAACATCTCACAGGTGGCCGCAGTACTCCATACACGATCGGACTTGAGCTTGATATAACTTAAGAAGCTGCCCCGGTGTGAAGTACTGCCTAGCCTTTGCGAGGATACCCAGTTTCTTATATTAATACATATTTCAAGAAACATCCACCAGTAAATTGTTTCTTATAATAAAATTCGCTGTTACCTAACCAAGTTCGCAATCTAACACCTACTCGCCACCTCAATAGCGTTGAAGCATGACGTAACAAAATTTATATTTCCATTCAGATCGGCACCTATTAATTTCGTTCAAATATTCATAAAGTCGAAGGCCGAAGGTAGGGCCCTTTTTAGAAACTTCCACCCAATCCTGCCGCTTCTCTGATAGGCATTTCATCCTAAATTAATAAGTGTTTCGTTCAAAAATTTGTCAAGATTAGCTTTTCATTGAAAATTGGAAAATTTCTTGGAGTTAACTGGAACTCTTTGAAATGGTTTGAAAAGATTTTCTTATTAAGAAGTATGTTGTTTCATCGATTGTTAATCATTTTAAATTGTAGAGCCCGAGTAAATTAAAACAGTATTATTGTTCGAAAGGAATCTGACTAATCGGGAGCCATTATGTTAGAATTTATCCCATATTTATTATCTCACCTGATGGTAAGTGACGATGCGATCGACGAAGGAGTATGTTTACCTAGAAGATACCTGTTTACTCGTGATAAACTCTCGAATACCTATAGTGTTTAAAAAAAAACAACTATTTTAATAACCTATTATTAGGTACACCTCGACGACCTAGTTGGCGCAGTAGACTGCAGGTGTGGGTTCGATTCCCACTACAATAAAAAATAAAAAACTATCTGTACCCGGAATTCGTTGCAATGCCATGTAAAGAAAAAGTGTTTTACTTCTTTCACGTTCATGATTGCCTAGTACACACTAAAACTTTTTGGATATTGTTCATACAATAATTAATCGCAAGCAAAGCTTAAAAAAACCGACTTCACCGCTTTATCATCGGAACCTTGATTCACCAACTTTCAAATAAAAAAAGAATCATCAAAATCGGCTCACAACGAAAGAAGTTGTGAGGTAACTTTTGAAGTCGGGTAAACCAGAACATCGTCAAAGTACGCATTATTCGTCACAAAATAGACATTATTGACGATATTTCAAGAACTACTGATCAGAACTTTATTATCAAATTTAAATGGGACCAATTAGAAAGCAACATCTCTCAAACTAAAAAAAATTTTCGAAATCGGCTCACGCGGAGAGAAGTTATGAGGTAACACACAAAAAAAAAAACAGTCGACTTGAGTACCTCCTCCTTTTTTGGGAAGTCGGGAAAAAATACAAAAATCACGATTTAAAAATAAAGGGGGAAGGGAGAGTGAAGGAGAAAAATACTTTACGACCTATTTTCATACCTACCAAACATACAAAAAACAAAACCATTTTTATATTAATAGGTCGAGCCGTTTCAGAAGAGTGCGACCACAAAAACTGTGATAAGAGATATTTATTAATTAGAATATTTCTAAACTAACTAGCATGGTAACAAAGGGAAAATATGAATTGAACAACCTAAAAACATGTCGTAATTCTAAAGAAACATCCAAGAAAAGCGCGAATCACTTTGTAAACTGTCAAGTATTCCGCGGGATTTCTCGTGAAACTTATGCAAGGCAACGCATTGCAGATAATCTCGCAACGGTACACAGAGACCTAGAATCTCTAGATGTGTCACTGTGATGATTTTAAAACTATCCCTACATACTACTCATTCATTCATACATACTCTCTCTCTCTGTGTAAGAGAAGACACCGAGTACACTAATGGGAACAAAATGATAATAGTAATATAAAATAAAAACGAATCGAACAGAAACTAACACTTTTAACCTTTTTAACACAGCCCCACACCGAGTTCAAAGATTTGTGTCGTGGGTGCCGGAAACATTTACATCACACATACAATCACACTCAGAACCAGAAACACAAATTTCTCTTGATCAGAATATTTATGTTTCCATCGGGAATGGAACCAATTACCCGCATGCGTTCGCAGGCCGTCCTGTTGCGGCGGGATGATCTAGCGATGCCGTTTGTCCGGTCTTTCGGAGGTGGGTAAGGCAGCAATTTGGTGCATTGACCTTCCGATTGGTGCAGGTGCTTTCTATATCCTCCACCAGCTTGCACGCCTCACGAGTCTGGGGGTAGCCTTGGTGAGCAAGGTGGTTTGCATCCGGGCCTACCGCAGGGGCAAGATAGTGCTAGCGCGTCCCTTTCGAGCCTCAAATAACACTAATCTTCATTCCTGGGAAGGAAATGAAGTGCAAGACATATTCCCCCCATAAGGAAAGGTATTTTTTGAGCTTATAACAATATGTATTAAGTCCTCCAAGTTCGACTAAATTGTGCAAAGGAATAAATAAACAAAGTAATATTAAAAAATGTTTAACCTGTTGTAAATAAAAAAGGAATAAAAACTAGAGAACTTGACAAGACGAATCAAACGAATCCAAACTCGATGATTAATTTATCTTATTTAGTTCAGAAGTTCCCATGGCCATCCTCCGTCACTATCATCAGAGCAGCTCCATGGTTCCATATCATTGTATTTTCACTGAAAATACATAACTACACCAAATTTGACTCCAATCGTACATCGGGAAGTGGGTCTAATTTAGCTTGCAAGATTTGATTACAGACCGAAAGATAACGGGACAGGCAAAATGAAGTAAAAATGAGTGCTATCAAAAATTATGACTAACGATATCATACGAATAAATAGGGAGCCACTTCACTTTCCACAGGGAAGCAATGATAAAGCACTCTACAAACATCTTCATCCACAAAGTTACATGATCTCCTTAATCGAGACCTATTAGCGTATACACCGCAGGCTCCTACCGGCAATAACGAATTAAGTAATTACCACAGCGTTGACAAATTACAGTGAGAGAACTTGAGACACAGTTGTGAAACTTCGTTCTTACGTGCTTACCCGTGTCCGTATAATCACTTACTAAAATTACAGTGGTCAATGTTTAGGCTGTAAAAATACACTGCAGTTACTATATGTAATGTGTAAATGTTTTACAAAATGAATACATATTATAAATATCGTTTTCGTGAATTTTTGCAATGTTTTAATAGTTGTTCTGCTATTCGCGGCTAAGACAAATCCAACAAATGAAAGACCATGAAAATCAGTCCAGCCATTGTTGAGTTATAAATAGTGTCTAACTGGAACTAGCCCCAGTTTATTTTATATGTAAAATATAATAGTTAAAAAAAACTAAAAATCACGCTTTCTAAATAAAATTAAAAATACATATTTTTGTATTGTCATCGGTCCTCGATAAGTCTATGAAGTTTAAATGAAATCTGACGGTTTGAAGTGGGTCAAAATCAAGCCCAAAGGAGTTGGTTACAAACATACATACAAACAGGTAAAGCTTATTAGCTTAAGCGTGTTAAAAAGGATTAAATATTGTGACGTAAAACTCGTGCAATTGGTATAGTCGTGGTTATAACATAAATAGTTCAAAATTTATTTCCAGTAGCGCTATGCAACTACTTAAACATTAAGCTAACGTTCGAGAGCGTGTAACCAGATGAAACAGCTATGCAATGCATATTTGATGTTCATTGGGGACGCTACCAGATTTCCTTAGCCTTTCGAAGCATTGTTTAACACAATGCAGCAGTCCCTTGTAGCACAAGACTGTTTAATAAGAACATAGAATCGAGTATCGTAGAACGTAGCGCAGTAAAAAATAGCATCTCTCTCGTTAAGGCGCAGGTATACGTCAATGCGAGCACCTTTTTAACCACAGCCAATTATCTCCCTTACACTTTTGCACATAAAGGTGTATATAGCTTGAATTACATCGTGGCTGTTACGCAAGGTCACGCGTGGAAATCTTTGATTCAATTTCGTGAAAACGCGCCTCAAAATAATGTATAGGTATAACATAACCTACAAAACATGTAGGTAAAATCATAAAAACCATTCACATATGCAAAAAAATAAACATAAACACTTTCACACTCACAGCCCCATACCAAGTTCGATGACTTGTGTCGTGGGTGCCAAAAATAATCACAACACCCACACATCCACACCCCAAACCAGAATCCAACAGCTACACAACCAAAAGCTCAAATATAATAATATATTAGTGACCGTCATTGCTAAAAATTAGCCTAGCTAGTAGTGCACTCTACCACCGTGATAGATCTTGGCAATTGTATTTGCTATGCTACTCATTGGACTATAATTTGTTAATTGTTAATTGTACTATAACTTGAACTGCCCGTCAGCTCAGTTGGGTAAGCATTCGCCTTCTATGCAGGGGTATAGGGTTTGATTCCCGGCGGGAACACTAGTTTTCTCCCCAAAGAAAATTTGTCTTTCTGTTTCTGGTTGTGATTGTGTGTGTGATGTGAATGTTTCCGGCACCCACGAGATAAGTCATCGAACTTAGGGGACAGTGAGTGTGAAAGCGTTTTAAGCGTTTATTACCACTAATGCGCTTACGTATTACGCTTTTCACCTCTCTGTTTTGCATCGTCTGTTTTTAAGGTGTAACATTTAAAACAACCATAAAATCTATTAAATATCACGATATTCCTTACTGTGGAACAGATTCTATGTGATTTAAACTCGGGGTGAAACATTATTAACGTCGCTGGGGTAATGCAGTGCGTTAATTAACATATTTGCACGTTACTATTGGCCTCGTTAACGGGTGGATATATACCACAGTATAAATAGTACATAGGAGCGTATGTATTTATGCAATGTGTACAAAAAATCCACAGTATTATAGAAACGTATGTACTTATGCAATGTGTATCTAATATATTAAAATTGTTCGAACCTCGATCAATTTTAAATTCTGAAATTGCTTGAACCCGCCCTTCGAGCAATTTTAAGCGTGGCGATTTCTACGTGCGTATTGCTATTGAATTTCTCATGCATTTTTATTACTTTTCATAAGTTAAAAATGAAAAGCATTTAAATAAGATAACAATCTTGTATATATCAATAGCTATAAACATTTAAAAAATAATACATAACCTATATATAAATGTCATGCATATGTTGCCACAATAATAATGTCAAAAATCTGCTGAGCTAACAAATTAAAGCAGAAGTAGAAATGTGTGCCACATCTAGACGTCATGCATCTTCGTTAGATTAGTTTTGGCCGCACTCCAACATCCCAGGTGGCCAATCACCAATCTGCAGTACGGACATAATATTCTGCACTAAAGCATACAATTATTATTCTACTTCATTAGAGTAGTCTTCGATATAATGTTACTATTAGTACTCTGTTAGTAGTAACGGAAATTGTTGCCACATCTAGTACTTTTATCGATCTACGTCGGATTAGTTTTGGCAGCAGCCCAGCGTCGCAAGTGGCTTATATGCAATTTTCTATTGATCTCATGTATGGTAGTGTGCAAGGTTGTGTTTTTTAAGTACAAAAACCTAGGAAATAACGACTTCCAAGCCAGTCTATCTAATAGTTTCAGACGAATAATCTGGAGTGTAATTATTTCATCGGCGTATTTATGCATGTTTACAAAAAAGTAGGAATGTTCGTCAATTCCGAAACTATTTGACCAATTATAATTATTGTATACCTATCTGATGCTCTTGAGGTATCTTTGATTAAGTTTTAGTTGTCCGGGTGTAGAGGCTTCAATTGTACAATTTTTTGAAAGTGACAACTTCTTTAGCGTCGATGAGCACTTTTTGGGATTGGTAAAAAATGTTAAACTCGCGGCAGGACACGTGACCTGATCGAAAATTCGTAAGACGGAGGGAGAGTAGACCGCCGGCGGTGCGGCGTAGGAGAGGAAGTAATATCCCCCTCTCTTTCTACCGTGCGGCAAAAATGTATGCCTGCTCCTGCCGTTTACAACGTTAATATTCAAGTTTTTACTTACTTACTGCCTGCCGGCAATATATAAATCTTCGATTGCCAAAAAATAATAACGTGTTGCACTCCCGGAGTGCAACACTTTATTTTTTTTTGGCAATCGAAGATTTTGCATATTTTATTCTCCTTCTACGGTCGTATAAATAATTATGGCCCAGAAAACTCAACATATACAACGGTCACCCGTTGCAAGTAAAAAAGGAGCATTAAAAAGTCACTGAAATGTATTTATTGTACGACGTATGTACAGTATTTGCTGTCAAGACAATATAGCAAGCTTTTGTCTTGGCCTTAAATTGATCTTTTTCTATAAAATAATTATTGCTACTTCAATTTATTATAGTTGGATTCGTTTAAACCGCGTCTCCAGTCTGCGTCTTCAGCGTCGGGCTGATGAAATCGCGAGAACAAAGCTAAGCGTGATGTATTTCAGATGAAATCGCACTCCCATACTCAATACTTTCCTAATTGAGAGTGGTTGTAGCGTGCATATATCTAAAACAACGTGCCTTTGGTTTCACAAGCGAAATTTCACCGTCATATTAGCGCGCTCTTAAATAATCATAAACGCTTTCACACTCACAGCCCCACACTAAGTTCAATGACTTGTGTCATTCGGACCCGATATCCGCTGCATAGATAACGAACGCTTACCCAATTACGTCAGCAGGCGGTTCACCAAACATTTGAACATTATTTTTAAAATCCCGGTCGTGCTAAAAATCAGTGAAAAAAGAAGGAGAGATCTGTTTTCCACTGAACGCCTCTCCTGTAAAGGAGAGTTGAGCTTTGAGGGTAAAGCAAAGTTGAATTTCGTCGATTTTTCCTTTTTGGTCGACTTTAGGTGCATTTTTACTCGACTACTTTCCATCAGGTGTGATTGTGGTCAAAAGTTTGTTTAGAATGTAATAAAAATTAAAAATAAAAAAAAGCAAAAGGGAGGGTTATGTTTTTGATGGGTATGCATGTATATTCATCTGTTCCCTCATAACTTCTAAACTACAAATGAAGTATCGTTGGAATCGTCTTGTTTGTCCGCTGGTTAAAGTCTATGTGACGTCACATTATTTGAATATGGCGCCCTCTATGGGGCGCTAAGTCAAGAACAACAAGTTTTTTTCGCCCCCTTCATGAGTGGTATCATTGATCAGGGATTCTTAAATGAAAATGAATTTGGTACATCATACTATTTTTGTCAAGCGTACCGTTTGCGAGATATATTACGTCAAAGTCATTTTATTAGTTTGGTATGTACTTGTATCCTCGGGTAGAGTATATTCTTTTCTATGTAACGGAATCTTTAAACGTAATTTTCACCCCCTTCAAAACGTCGGATTGATTCGAACTTATCAAGAACCGATGACAATGCAATAATTTAAATAGTTAGTCCTTTTAATTTTTTCTACCGACTTCACAAAAAAGAAGAAGGTACTTCAGAGTCGAATTGTTTCGACTGTATTTTTTTTTGTGTACTTACCTCATAACTTCTTTCCACGTGAACCGATTTTGAATTTCTTTTTTGTTTGAAAGCTGTAGCTTTCCGATTGGTCACATTTAAATTTGATCAAGATCTGATTAATAGTTTTTGAGTTATCGTGAATAATGAGGATTTAATATAATTATTCCGATCAAGGTTCCGAAGATAAAGTATAGAATTCAGTTTTTATAAGCTTTGCTTGCGTTTAAATTATTAGTTTTGCTATCTACAACGGCGTATTTTTTAGTTTTATATAAATGTATATATTTTATGTACTATAATTATTATTATTTTCAATTATAGGAAGCCTTTTAGGGCTAGTGTTGTTATTAATCTTTCTGTCTTTATTGTATATTCTGTATTGATATTCGTTTCAATTACAAAGCTACAGCTTTGCGCTTTGTAGATGCGGATATAGGAAGGCTTTCATAAGCTCTGCCAATAACGCTCTCGCCATTGTGGTGGCGCTGCGGCTTTGTTCATACACACTCTACATCTATATGTATATGAGATGTTTACAGATGGCATGGGGTGAGTATGGTGAGGACAATATGTTCATACTACACTTAATTGGGAGTTGGCTGAAAAGTCTATATTATATATAGTCTAGATAGTTTTGTTTCTTAATAAAAACCTCGGTCACCAATTAAGTTGATCTATCATAAGCTTTATTTTCTCGATATATTCGTTAGTGAGATTATTTCGACGTTTGTTGATGTTTTAAAATGTATTTTGACCGAAGCGCTGGCCTGTACTTCGCGCAGCGAATTAGCATTGCCATTCAACGTGGCAATGCTGCTAGCAGTTTGGGAACGCTACCTACTGGCGGTGGTCTTTTAGAATAAGTTTTGGATATTATTTTTTAGTTTTAGTTTATACTTTCATAATAAAGTGGCGACTCGACCACGCGGTCGAGTACTTCGCGGTCAAGTTAACAAACAACTAATTATTATACTGTGAATAAAAGAAATTCAAACATCTAAGCCAAACTAGCGAATAGCTTCAAATTCAGAATATGTAAACCGTACATCTAAGTGGGGGCAAAATATTTTTATTTTATGTGTGCGGTATTCTTAAAAAAAGCTTTGCAAGACAAGTACAAAACCGTATAAAAGAAAATCTTTGCGGGTAGTTCACCAAAGTCACTGTTTTAGGCCTATTTCGTCCCGGGCTCTATCTTAAAAACATTCAAAGCTAAAACTTGTAATCCGTTATATCCTATACTTGAGCAACAGATACAAAAGTCGAACAATTGTTATTAATAGAAAAAGTTATAAGCAATTAAGAGGGTTTATTCATTTTGTCTTCTCTCTCGCTTGCACAATTCGATATTTTTAATAAATACAATTGTGTACGCGTGTTTTTGAAAATGTTTTCGACTAACTATATGGACATTAAAACAAGGATGTGTCAAACTTCCTTTCGACTATCATATCCTTAAATAAGATGTGAAAAAACACAGTTCCCAAATTTCAATGTGATTTTCACGCTTTCTTCGTTTAACTTTAAGACACGAAAAACGAAAGGTAGATCAAAACATTAATTGTATTCATGTCCGTATAGTTAGTTGAAACATTTTCAAAAGCACACGTAGTTAATTGAATTAATAAAAAAAATCGAAATGTGCGAGCGAGAGAGAAGACAAAAGGAATAAACCCTCTTAACCTTAAGTGTTTCTCTATCAGACAAAATGTAAGCGCGAGGTCTCATTTCGTGACGAACGACTCGATATATTCAGTTAAATTAAATCACAGGTATTATTAGTGTTATCCAACTACTCAAACTACTCAAAGACTTACTATTAAACCATTAAATTACAGTCCAAATACCTTAGGGAAAAATAACACGCTTCATTTGACATTTACCTCAGACGTGTATTACGCAAGGATGCTGGTTTTCATTACATTCGCCATGGCTATGCTTTTATGCTATTGTGCCTTCTGTGTACCTTTCCCCTAGCTACTACATCGGCTAGCGAGCTTTGAGGAAGGGTTTCATATGAATAGGAAGTATATTGGTTTTATACAAGGAATAGATAGATAGAAAGATAAACTCATTATTGAACACCATATTTGTGACAAAACAGAATAGGAAATAATGACTTATACAATAAGTGTAACAATAGGCGGTCTTATCGCTAAAAGCGATCTCTTCCAGACAGACCTTTGGATGGAGAGGAATTACGCAACTAAGTTGGACGTCGGTGTTTTAACATACATCGTATATTCCGTAGCTTGGTAACCACCAGGTAACATTGGAAATTACTGTATTTTCCGAATACAAGCATAATAGCTGAGGAGATAATTAAAACACCATACCTTTGGTGCTTTAGCTATCCGGAAGTTCGATGAAATGCGAAACATTTTGCGAAAAGCGAGGCATTTAGCCCGATAGTCGAGATGCACAAATGAAATTGGTCCAGGACTGTGGCTAGGCGATGCTCCAAATAGCCAGTGTGAAACTAAACCGGGTTATTAATTTGGTGCATGCTATAAGCCGACGTTCCTTTGTAATGTCGAAAATTCAGATCTTATCAAACGTTGGGATGACGAAGATTTAAAATCTAGACGACAACGTGATCACACTATATCAAACGAAAGCGGTTGAAAAAAAAAGAGTAGCTAGCAGGTTTTTTATTTTCATTCCAAATTAATTTACTTAATTTACCTGTTGTAGTAGTAGTGTGCGGTGTCCACCTTTTCTACCGACTTCACAAAAACTCAATTCGACTGCATTTTTTTAATGAGTTACCTCATATCTTCTTCCTACGCGAACAGATTTTGAGATTATTTTTTGTTTCGAAGCTGGTGCTTTCCCATTGGTCCCATTTAAATTTGTTCAAGATCTGATCAGTAGTTTAACTTTTTGAGTTATTGTCAATAATGCGTGTTTAATTCATTGAATTTATTCAAGGCTCCGAAGATGCGGTGCAGTCGGTTTTTTTTTAGCTGTGCTTGCGTATGTAACTCCTAAGCACATTCTCAAAAATGTAAGCGATAGAATACCGATAGCTTGCTACCATACGTCGGTGACAGAGACTTTGCAGTTTGGAATCAACTTATTATCGCCAATGAGTCTTTTCTCTCGTCGGTCAATAGATTCAAGAGCCTCTAGCTGGTACTTAGCGGATCCATCCCAGAGGTGGCCGCAGTACTCCATACACGATTGGATTTGAGTTTGATATAAATTTAAAAGCCCTGGTGTGAATTACTGCCTGGCCTTAGCAAGGATATCCAGCTTCTTACCAGCTAGTTGAGTTCTGGCTTCGATATAAGTGCCAAAGTTGAGATCCGACGATAAGATAACGCTAAGTATGTCATGCTTGTTAGCTAATGGTATTGTACGTTTGTGTGTTATGTTAATTATTTGTTGTACTAGTGTTAGAAATGCCATGAATTTGGGGCTGTGGGTCCCGAGCTTGACCGAGAAATAAGTGCTATGGATTTTCTTGGTGATAATCCTAGTATACGTTGAGAAACTTATATAAACACGTTACAAAAACACTTTTTTGCTTTATTTATTTATATGTGTTATTCATAGTTTAGGTAATATCTCGGGACTTAATCGCGCTAAAAAACTATTTTTATTTACCTCGACGTTTCGGCCAAGTTGCATTGGCCATGGTCTCGAGAAGACTCATGTGTTATTCACGTATGTACGTCCGTTATTTAGTGGAGTAATTTTGTGTGTGAGTTTTGTAATTTTTTTCCTTTCTATCAAATAATAAAGTGAACAAAAAAGTACAACACTAAGGGTGATTTGTAACAACAGAATTCTACGAGTAGATTCAGTTTCAGTGATTCTCGGGTCTCTCTAAAGTACAGCAACAAGTAATAAAAAACAGCCAAGGGCGAGTTGGGCTCTTGCCATTGCGAGGAGCGAGGTGCTCTTGGTGAGCGAGTACAGCTGCTAACGGATGCCTAAAAATGCGTCAGCTGCCGTGTAGCAAGAGGCACAGCTTGGGCGGTTGCCAAGCGCCGTGCTGTCTCAATCGAAGGTTTCATACGCCCTCCACTAATGAATCGTGGTGCCCGGTAGGTTCACTAATTGCTTTCTGGCATTGCAACAACGTTAATCATGCCTGGACATCGGCAGATGTAACGCTGTATAGGAATGATTATCTACTAAATAAACTTTTTAGGTTTCGCACGTTCGTTAAAAATGGAACCCTTGTGGGGGGGGTCATTTAATTGAACCCAGCAAGCGTCGGTAACAGGTCTGTCCCCTTAGTTGCCGACAAAAAGGGGAGAACGAAAAAAAAAACCCTCGTATATAATACAGATAAAAAAAGTCTCGTATCTTTGATGTTTATTTAATTCATTGTATTAATACCTACATCGTTTTTAATAAAATGTTAACATGCATACATTTTATATGTTTTTATAAATACTACCTACATTTTTTTTTCGTTTCCTTTTTGGTGAGTAATATAATAATATTTTATAATTTTCTATATTTTAGGCAATTTAGGTTCAATATAAATATAAAATAGTATTAATTTGTTTTATACTGCATGAGTTGTATTAGTTGAGAACACCACCTACAGCAAAATATTTCTACTATCCTGTCCATCCAAAGGTTGCCTGTAAGAAATTGCTTAATGTGATAAGGCCGCCCATTGTGCAACAATTATTGTTTTTGTTTTTAACTACTTATTGGTGTTCAATAAAGAAATATTGTATTGTATTGTATTATAAAATCGTAAATTAAGAAGAAAATTGGGTAGACGCTGTCTCTTAAGCCACAATTTTGTAAATTAACATCAAAGTAACAATTATATTTGAACTGCCCGTTAGCTTAGTTGGGTGCGCATTCGCCTTCTAAGCAGGGGTGAATCGGGTTCGGTTCCCGGCTGGAACACAAGTTTTCTCCCCAAGGGAAAATTGCGTTTCTGATTGTAACTGTGCGTGTGTTGTCAATGTTTCCGGCACCCACGACAGTCATAGAACTTAGTGTGGGCTGTGAGTTTTCTTATAATCATAATATTTCACATTCAAAGGAGTAAACGCATAAACGCTTTCCGCCAGTCAGTTTATGCCAGCGGGAACACAAGTTTTCTCCCCAAGGAAAATTTGTGTTTCTGGTTCTGGTTGTGATTGTGTGTGTGATGTGAATGTTTCCGGCACCCACGACACAAGTCATTGAACTTAGTGTGGGGCTGTGAGTGTGAAAGCGTTTATGTTTATGTTAGCACCGTAGGTGAAATAAAAATAGACTTTCATTGTTATCACAAAGGATTTCCTATAAAATACCCATAAATATTGAAAGCGAATACAAAAATAAAGCTGAAAATGCTCACAGCTGTTGTTTCGCGTTGATCAATTAAGTTGAAAATTATTATAGCGTTTTACCGAGACGCTGCAAACAGAGCTGTAAAACTGGAATGCTCGATTTTCATACGTATTATATATATTTTATCTCGCTCCAAAGAAAGGATACATATATATATATATATATATATATTTTTATATTTTCTCAAGCATACATTTACGCTATTAGTCAAGAAAGTAGAAATAACATAAACATAAATGCTTTCACACTCACCGCCCCACACTAAGTACAATATGTGTCGTGGGTTTCGGAAACATTCACATTACTCACACATAATCACAACCAGAACCAGAAACACAAACTTTCCCTGGGGAGAAAACTTGTGTTCCCGCCGGGAATCGAACCCGATACTCATTCTTAGAATACGAACGCTTAACCCACTAAACCAACGGTATTGTAACACAATGACGAAGCAAATATTAAGTGTAAATGGGCAAGTTGGTAAGGGTCTCTCTACCGGCTATCTACCGGCTTGGAGGGGTTTTTAGTGGGTTCGAGCCCCACACACCCCTTTCCTTCACCCCTGGGAAGGAAGGGAAGTGCTAGGCATTTTCACCCCCACAAAAAAAAAAAGCCGAACGTATCTTGACCAGGTCGAACAAGATAAAAAAAAAGGCTAGGTCAAAAGTACCCGCAACCAACGAGCATGTATGAAAGACTCATGAATGTAGGAGAAGCGAAATATGTGTTAGAAAGTGAGGAGTAGAGAGTGGAATGATGTGATAAGGCCGCCTATTGTACAAAAAATTTTTTTTTTCAATTGTTATTTTCAATGTTTTACTTACTTATTGGTGTTCAATAAAGATATATTGTATTTGTCTCTGGCTCCCCCAATGGAAAAGAGGCGTGACTACTACCCCCAATGGAAAAGAGGCGTTGTATGTAACACAATAACTTTTTGAAATAGAGATATTTGATTTGATAAACAGCGTATACGTAGTCACATAAAAACAAATAAGGGCTGTGTAATTCTTATTACCATAGAACCTCATCTTCGGCAGAGAATATCCCCTCAAATGAAGTAAAAGCTCACTCCAATAACAGTAAAAAATATATTCAAACACCGCACCAAGCAATCGCTTCATGACTTTATTGATTCAACAGGCAATTTAAAAGTTATATTGTGCCATTATAGGCACCAAGATCGTAAAAGAAATGACGTCGCTGGGAAGTAAGGGAAGCTAGTAGAGATGGGAAGTATCGGACTTGTTAAGAATATAGATATAAAATCCGCGGATATTGATATATCCCCGGTTATTGATAGTGATTATATTTATTAAGTTGACCAACAACATAGGAATTAAGAAACAAAACATTAATACAGCCAATTATAGGTCTCCTTAGATAAGTACAATTACTATTTACTCTCCTAGGTAAGTCGTATGACAATAACCAATAATTTGGCGAGATAAATGTATGTGTGTGTGAGAGAGAGTGAGTGAGTGAGTGTGTATACCTATATTTTCATATACATACATACCTATATTTTCATGCTGTAAAAGTTAAAAGTAATTCCAGTGATACAATGGTCAAACGCAAGCCTACCAAAGATAAAAAGAAAAAAACTACAAGAATCTACTTCATAGTTCATACCAATCCTGTTAAAATAATAATGAGGTATGTTTGTATATTTATTTGTTACTTAATTACGTCGAAATCTGAGCAGATTTTAATGAAATTTAGCAAGGCGGCGAATAAATCGAGTAATGTTGCATGTATAAATATGAATTATTTTGTCTATCTAAGTGTTCGTGTTACTACACGAGAATAAACTTTTGTGATTGCTGAACATATTTGGAATATATCGCATATTTGTAGTTGACATTGGAGCAGAATAAAAGCTACTTTTAACGAACCTTCTTAAAAAGGGAGATTTTTTAAACACACACACAACACCACACTAAGATCAAAGACTTGCATCGTGGGTGCTGGAAACTTTTACATATAACACACACAATCGCACCCAGAACTAGAAGCGCATGTCTCCCTTAGCAAGGAAAATTGGTCTCTTTTCGGGAATCAAAACCAGTACCCAAGGCGCAGAGGGTAGAGACTTGTGCACCGCACCAACTGGGTCGTACATACGTTAATTATGTACATGTTGAAAATATACACGCCAAAATTTATTTTAGATTAGATTACTAACCATAACTTTACAATAATAAAAAAGTAAGCAATAGCTAGTATACTTTATCTTGAAAGAAACTAAGTAAGACTAAGTATTCATTATTCTCTTCTTTACCGTATTACACATATGATGACTTAGACAATGTATGGTTATCCAACTAGCACCCGGATTTAAATTCATCGCTGAACCCAGCGATAGAGATCCGCGGATCTCTATCCATCCGTCCTTCCCATCCCTAACCGAGCTCTTCCCATAAAAATATCATCTCAGTCCTCCATAAAGAGACTTGGAGTGCTCAGATGACATTTTTTAGTTAAATAATTCAAAAGGCGGTCGCTGTTATTCATTGGATTCATTATTTGAGGTAAACAGCTCGTTTGTGCGGTATAATCTTTGGTGTTTGCACACTCGGCGTATAATCCGCGTTATTAGTGCGTTAACACTGACAAACGCGCTTTATTTTCCCACTAGCTTTGCCTCTAGCTAAGCCCGCTTTAATCAGGCTAAATAGCAACTTTTCCGATGATTAAACTATCAAAATCAAAATCGTTTATTCACATGGGCCCCAAAGAGGCACTCATGAATGTTAATGATTCTACTGCCAGATTCGCAAAATTACAGCCATCTCGAGAAGAACCTGACAAGAAACTCGGCAGCGCATTATTGTCATCATTTGTTTTTTATCATTTCTTAACTTTTATATATAAAAGATAGAAGAAGAAAATTATACAAAAAATATCTATACATAGGATAAAAAATTAAATCCATATATCCGTCTAACCGTTACAGAGATATCTCATTTTAAACAAAACGACCCAGTTGCCGCAGTGTGCCGGCCTCAGCCCTCTGCGCCCTAGTTCCCGAGTTCGACTCCCAGCAGGGGCACAATTTTCCTTCCAAAGGAACAATTGTGCATCTGGTTCTGGATATGATTGTGTGCGTGATGTAAATGTTTCCGGCACCCACGATACAAGTCTTTGAACTTAGTGAGGGCTGCGAGTGTGAATGTCTTGTTATTTTGTTGACATATTATCTCACAAGCTCTATCTCTCTCTCTCTCATTCACTCACACACACTTGCATTACTTTTCTTGTACATATAATGGTAATTTTGGGAAGATCTCTTATAAACCATATGGTTATGAGATAATCTCAACTAAAACTGAACGCCATCGAACAGTCAACGCGTACATTCCACCTTGGAAAGGACTAAAAGAAATGCCACTCAAAAAGGCTGTTCAAACTTCCACCCTCTACGTAAGTTTACCTTTGTAGATTCGAAATTTACCAAAAAAGTTCGCGTTCTTTTCACAATCAGTTGGTTCCTTTACCTGTAACAAACAAAAAAACACCGTTACCGATCAATTGGATTTAAAAAATATAAAAGTAATTAATAAAAACAAGGCAGCTCAGGTATTTTTTCCGTGCTACTTACCAGCCTACGTAGTAGAAGCACTGGTAAGAATTTTCCCGAGTTCTTTCATTTGATACCAACTCGTTTTAATTAAATTTGGTTTACTACTTTATACATTACCACGGAAGCCATATTGCTTTTTTAATTTTTTTTTAAGGGAAAACTTCTTTAGTGGCTTTTTGCACTTTTTTGGGTAGGTAAAAAATGTTAAACTCGCGTCAGGACACGTGACCTGATCTAGAATTTGTAAGACGAAGGAGAAAAAGTAATATTCCCCACTCTTTCTAAATTTTGAATGAATTTCTCATTTCTCAAAACCTATATTGCTATTTGTACTTAAAATTATTTATTTGTAAATTTAAATAATAATTTGAATTTGAGTTGTTATTTCGTATTCTTGCCAATGATGCTATTACATAAAAGTTCTATAATACATATTTAATATGTTTTAATGTATACATTCTTAAAATAAAGTGCAGGTATCAAACAATACTGAAAGAGACTGAATCCCACGACACAGGACTTATCCTAGTGTGGGATACAGGGTTCACTAACTATAACATTATGTGTACATATAATGTTAGTCTGTGGTAATATATTAGGTAAATGAAAAAAAAAAAGACATATGCAATTATAATTATTTATTTATTTTATTTATGCAGTATTTTTTTCCTGTCACCTAGAGGCGAGTTGCTGAACTAAAGAGACAAGCATGATATTTCAAAAAAGTCATTAAAAGTTCTGCTATTCATCGATAGATGGCAAAACTAAATAGTATCACCGCTGTGCCGGTCGGAATTAGGTGTTAGGTTATTTTCGTTACGGAATTTTTGGATTCGGTCTCCACGCTCAAGGCCCGCGATAGAAGCTATGCAATAGCTTAAAAACAATCTCAGGGTGACAACCTTATTGCTTTGCAGCACAGAAGTTCGGATTATATAAATTCAAAGCTCTGGATGACACTGAACTGTTATGTGCAAACGAGACGTCTACCATCAAGCGAGCGACTTGCTCATCTCTTCTCTCAATGCCATAAAAAACTCTATGACGCCTGATCCATAAAGACAAATCTATTGATTGATTAAAACGTATATTATAATATATTATATCGTAGCGTATTTTATTGAAATAATTTTGAATTACCTTTTATATTGTTAATAAAGTTTTGAACCACCCGCAAGGTTTAACAGAAAAGCGTCGAGTTCTTTTCTAACTCGACATAATTGCTGAGTTAAACCTTTTTGGCATATTAATTATTGTATATATTTTTGTTTTAAATATTAAGTTACTTTTGTCAAATAAATGTATTTTCTTTCTTTCTTTCTTTCTTTCTTTATATTATGTCGAATATAAACATAATCGTAAATCGACTTCCAGCTTTGCCGTATTCGGGTAAATATAGAGTGTGTAAATGCGGTGAAAAATGTTCGAGTGTGTAAAGCCCTTACGTTGGATGCTTCGGCATGAGGGATTCTCGGCTATAACGTGTGAGATTTGTGTAATGGAGTGGCATTGATAGGGCTAAGCCCTGAGGTTTATGTGTGTTAAGTCAATGAGAGACTTTACCAAATCGTCGGAGACGTATTGTGACTGTTCTAAGGATGATTTTAACACTTTGAGCTTTATAAGTGTAGAAGAGTTTGACTGCATTAATGACAAGGATGCATGGACAAGAAAAACTGCACAAGCGCTTTCTGGTGACTATATAATAAAGATATACCTAGGTTCATATAATTCCTAGTGTTGTGTTGTGTTACAAAATGGTGCCGTTGCGTTTCTTGCTAGATTTTTCTCGAGATGGCTGTAATTTTACGAATCTGGCAGTAGAGTCATTAAGTTTAATGATCATACGAAGTTTAAAAACGGGATTTTCGCTTTTGGTCCACAAAACTCCAATAAAAGTTCTAGTAAAGTTTCTTTCACTTTACTTGGGAATGACTTGACTATGCATGGACTTTACTTTACTGGACTTCTATTTTTTTATATTCAAATTTAAAAAAAGAGTATGTCTAGGCTCTTATCGTTGCCTTTTATTTTAAAATCGTAGAAACGGTGCTTTTTTTTTCAGGTGGTTAGATAGAAAAGATCTAGATATCTATATCATGAATTTCAGATGGTTAGACAGAAAATGAGGGGGCATGTCTAGATATCTAGATATTATAAAAAAAAATAGCTCTAGAGGCGATATCCAGAAACAAAATAGAGGAATACATTTGTATTCCCTTCCTTCTTTATATGCTGCATAAAATATATTGCTCAGTCAGCCGAAACCAGTCCTGCAAGCGTCTCTATTATTCGACTTTTTCGCAAAGGGATGATAACACCCCAAGAGGACTAGCAAAAAGTCCTACCATCCCATATAAATGATAACGCAGGTAAAGCAGCAGACCACAGACCCGCACTCATAGCCCAACACTAAGTTCGATGTTTTGTGTCGTGGGTGACGGAAACATTCAGAATCACACCCAGAACAAGAAACACAAATTTCCCTTGGGGAGAAAACTTGTGTTTCAATAGGGAATCGAATCCGATACCTGCTGCTTAAAAGGCTATCGCACACCCAAATGAAAAATAGACAGGTCAATTGAAGATGATAACGAATTTGAAATAATATTTTCGCATCCAGTTTTCACTCAAATTAAAAATAAAGGCAAGATGAAGCTAATCAGTAAACTGTACACAATTTCAGCTACAAAAGGTCCAGACATCTTCGTTAATTGCCTCGTTTTCATAATGATCCGAGATAAAACTTTCTTGTGGCAACCATAATCAGAGCTTTTGATGTTGGTTAATTAGAATGGAAGACGCCAACTTTTATTTAGGGAAAAATGTTCAAGAATATTGAAGAAAATATTATAAAAGCTTTTTTTAATACTAGATAGGCAAGCATTTGACCCCTGTCTCACCTGATGGAAAGTGAAGATGCGAGGATGTAACACGCTTGCCTAGAAGATACCAATCACTCTGAACTTGAAGACACCCAGATTGTACCGCTCGGGAAACAAAGACGCAGACGATGAGTTCCATTCCCTCGCTGTACGGATGATAAACGTAGAAGCAAAACGCTTCGAGCGAACCAGAGGTATGTCAAACACATAAGCACGAAATTTGACTGTTTATCTGAGACTGTCACACCAGTCTCTCGTGACCACGGCCGGTGCAACCCTGCCGAAACGTCGAGGTTAGTCAAAATAATGCTATTTTGAAAATAAAAGCGCGAAAAGACCCGGTTTTCTCACATAAACATGATTGAAGTTCGCGAAAGTTTAAAAAATGTTTATCTTGTTGTTAGGTGTTGAAAATGTTAGCAGAAAAGGCTGTATTTTATGGGTTCAAAGTTGTTTATACAATAGAATACATTAATTATCTTAAACAATACGTGTCTACATAATTATACTGTGTCTAATACTTTTTTTTTTTGTTTGTTTCGCCTTTTTTTCCTCCGACAAAAATCGGAGACTTTTTTCAGCTAAACATTTCTTTATACAGTTTATTTCAAGGTCGTCTCTTTCATGATTCGCCTTTATTACGATTGTAAAAGCAGTTATAACATAATTACATCTAAAGTTAACATTATATTGTACTAATACTTGTGTCTAATACTTGTACATATTGACATGTAGGTACATTCGTGATGAACATTCGTCCGATACATTTTAATTAACAAAATTATCATTTTTTATATAATTTATTTACACAATTGTGTAACAGAAAGGTGTAGTAATACTCAAGCTACATGTATGGAGTCTAACAGGAACTTCTGAATTCGCGGCAGCACCATGAATATTGAGTTACGATGAATCAAAGTTTCTAAAAAAATATGCAATCCTATTTCATCAGCTACCGTTCTACACCATATAGTCTTTGGACCTGGAATTCTGACAGTGGTGACTATAACAAAGGTCAAAGTCCTGCGCTACAGATGTAACCGTAGGGTTGTCAAAAATATTTGAACATATAATTTACTACACCTTTTTGTTACAGGTTGTATTAGAAAACTATTTGTTATTATTGATTATATGATATGCAAAACGAAATTAAATGTCAATGAATTATTTTATATTTATTCTGAATTTGATATTAAATTTCATTAATAACTCGTCGAATATTCCTTAATAATACTAATATTATAAATACTAAAGTTTGTATGTATGTTAATATTTGTTTGTTTTTGTCTTCATGCTAAAACGGCTGAATGGATTTGGATAGAATTTAGAACGTACATGGGTTATACCTAGGATTAACACATGGGCTATTTTTTTACCTGAATAACGCGGGCGAAGTCGCGAGGGTCTGCTAGTATAGTATAAAGTTTTAGACATAAGTAATGTTTTTATTGGTACAATATATAATATTATAACTTGTCATTATATTTATCGACTCCAGTAATTTTGTTCCTTATAGTGAGACTTTTTGTAAATAAAAACAATATTATTTCATATTATTATTATAAAATTGTAATTTCACCACGTACCATCTTGTAACCATATTAAAGAGATTATTACGGACAAATTTTATACAATTTCTAAAACGTACACCGATATTGATGTTAGGATTTCTAGATCAAGGTTCGTATCTTGGTATATTTTTTATTTCCAAAAGAGGTGTAATTTCTCAATTTGTCTTGAGTGTTACTCTTTACTGTGTCCTGTTATTTGAGGTAAGTTAACAAATAAATAGTAAACATATTTGTATTAAGGCTTGTAATATGTCCGTCCTTTATTTTGATTTTCTTCATCAAGCAAACATCATATGCATCATAAAGCAATTATTTGTTGGTTTGGGATAGATTTTTGATCGAGCTAAGTTGATCCAACCTGAGGGAGGTGGTTGATGCTCTAGCTTGTAGGAGCGAGGCCGAAGAGACGCGGCGGCTTAGGGCGGAGAACTCCCGCCTGCGCCTCGAAGTTGAGTCGCGCAAGGCTGAGGTAAAGGCGCTACGTCGCGGCTTCACCGAAGCAAAGTCGGAGGCTGCTGCGGCTGCTACTGCGGCAGCCGTGGCTGAGAAACAGTCACCCACCGCCTCTCAGCTGGATGTCGAAATAGTGGAGGAGCTAAGGCGGTCCTTAACTACAACATTCGGGCAAATGCTGAATGCCCGACTTGCGGTGTTCGAGGACCGGCTTTTGCCCGCCCCGACGGTGCGTCCCCCACTTAAAGCAGACGCTATAAACGCAAAAAGAGCTGCGGCAGCTACGACATCACCTAAGCCGGCCCCTAAGTCGGCTCGGAATCCCTCCCACAAAGCAGGCAAGCGGGCCGTTCCGACATTTAAGGCTGTCGCTACCCTTTCTGAGCTACCGACTGCGGGTCCTTCTACCCCAATGGATGGCCCATCCGCTGTCTCCCAGGCAGGAACCTGGGTGACGGTGGTTAAGAAAGGCAAGGGGAAGGGAAAGTCCTCTCTTCCTCACCCTGCAGTTGCGGTTGCCCCCATAGCTCGTGCCCCCACTGCGAAGGCAAAGCCGGCTGCCTCAGTTGCCATGAAGACTAAGACGGTGCTGAGACCCCCAAAGTCCGCGGCCATAGTGATGTCCCTACTGCCCGAGGCCGTGGAGAAAGGGGTTACGTATGGCACGATTATGGACGTGGCACAAGAGAAGATTAATCTCCAGGAGCTGGAAATCGACCGGCTCCGATTTCGTCAGACGGCCACAGGAGCCAGGATGTTGGAGATTCCTGGCTCCCAAAATCAAGTGAAGGCGGACAAGCTTGCGGAGAAACTCCGAGGCGTCCTGTCCGAGGTGGCCATCATCGCCAGGCCCGTTAAATCCGTTGATTTGAGGATTACGGGCTTGGATGATGCAGCCACTAAGGAGAAAGTGGCTGCGGCGGTGGCTAAGGCAGGTGGCTGCGACGTCAGCATGGTAAAAGCCGGAGAAATTCGCCCTGGCATAAGCGGCGTCGGTACTAGCCTTGTGTCTTGCCCAACTTCGGCAGCCAAAGTGCTGCTGGAAAAGGGCAGACTCCTTGTTGGGTGGAGCTCAGTACGCGTGGTGGCACTAGCTGCGCGTCCCATGCGCTGTTTTAGGTGCATGGGGCTGGGACACACTCGAGCCCAATGTCCCGCATCCGATGACAGAGGGGACCTGTGTTTCCGCTGTGGAGGACCAGGTCATCAGGCGGCCAGCTGTGGGAGGGCCAAGCCTCGCTGCGCAATATGCGCGGAGTCGGGGCGGCCGTCTGGACATGTAATGGGGGCACGAAATTGCGCTCCCCCTAAGACGAAGGGCAAGGCTGCTAGGACACAGGTCTACTCTGTGGCAACTAGCCAGGCCGCACCCGAGGGCGCAGGCCAGTCGGCGAGCGTGGAGGTTGTGATGTCTGACTGATGGATCAGGTCCGACATTACAACTTCCTGCAGACTAATCTTAACCACTGCGCCAGGGCTCAAGACCTGCTTATGCAGAGCCTGGCGCAGTGGCAAATAGATGTTGCTGTCGCGGCGGAGCCATACTTTGTTCCGACCCATTCCTGCTGGGCTGGGGACGTAGAAGGCTCCGTTGCCATTGTAAGTCGGGGGGACGGCGCTCCCCCCCTTTCAGTCGAACAGAGGGGTACGGGGTATGTGGTGGCCAAATGGGGAGAGTACGTTGTCGTTGGCGTGTACTTCTCCCCCAACAAAACTGTCGCGGAGCTGGAGGTCTTCCTAGACCTCCTAGCTGCGGCAGTAGGCATGCAGGTGGGGCGACAGGTCTTCCTCTTGGGGGATCTGAATGCCAAGGCCCGGGATTGGGGCAACCCCTCCACTAACTCTCGGGGTTCGATTGTCAGGGAGTGGGCAGTTGCCACAGGACTGACCCTGCTTAATAGAGGGTCGGTCCACACGTGCGTGCGGTGGAACGGGGGGTCCGTGGTGGATTTATCGTTCGCCACCCCGTCTGCCGCGGCACGGGTCCGGGCCTGGAGGGTAATGTCGGAGGTGGAGACTCTCTCAGACCACAAATATGTAAGGTTCGAGTTCTCCACCTCCCACAGCCAGGGACGTTCCAATAGCATGGTGCAGGCGGATTTCCCTCGCTGGACAATTAGTCGTCTCGACGCCGAATTGGCAAAAGAGGCGGCGATCGTCCAGAAATGGCTTGCCGCCCCTATGCACCAAGATGTGGACGTTGCGGCGGGCCGTTTCCGCGAAGCGGTGACGGCCATCTGCGACACGGCTATGCCGAGGTCCCGGCACCGTCCCGACCACAGGGAGGTATATTGGTGGAGCTCGGAGATCGCTGATCTCCGAGCTGTTTGCTCGGGAGCGCGGCGGCCTTACACCCGCTGCAGAAAACGACGTCGGGGTCGAACCGACGACCAGATGTCGGCTGAGGAGCTGGCTGTAGAGCTCCGGCTTTACGGTGTATACCGTGAAGCCAAGCGTGAGCTGCAGCTAGCCATCGGCCGAGCCAAATCCAGGGCCTGGGACGAAGCCCTAGCGGGACTAGACAGGGACCCTTGGGGGCGTCCGTACAGGGCTGCCCGGAAAAAGTTCCGGGGCCGGACGCCCCCCATCGCGCAATCCCTGGAACCGGACCTTCTGAGCAGGGTGCTGGGTGGGCTCTTCCCTGGAAGCAGCCCTCACCACGTGCCCTCAATGATGGCGCCTTCCCCCCCCGGAGGAGTTGGAACCGACCTCTATCCCGCCCTTGTCAGAGGCGGAGATGGAGATTGCGGTCAACCGCTTACGGGGGAAAAGGACGGCGCCGGGTCCAGACGGGATTCCAGGGCGGGTCCTGAGTATCGCCCTGGAGAAGATGGGTGACCAGCTTCGGGAACTGTTCGATGAATGCCTCACGTCAGGACGGTTCCCGAAGCTGTGGAAAGACGGCCGACTATGCCTGCTCCGGAAGGAGGGTCGACCTGCTGACTCGCCTTCTGGATATAGGCCCATAGTCTTGCTGGATGATACGGGTAAGCTGCTGGAGAGAGTGGTGGCTGGCCGTGTCATCCGGCACCTTGAGGGTGCTGGGCCTGGGCTGTCTGAGGCCCAGTACGGGTTCAGAGCGGGGCGGTCTACTATCGATGCCCTGCTCTGGCTAAAGGAGTGGACACAGGATGTGGTCAGTGAGGGGGAAAAGGCATTGGCTGTATCTCTTGATATAGCCAACGCCTTCAACAGCCTCCCGCACGGAGCAATACAGGAGGCGCTCCGCTTTCACGGAGTGCCCATGTATCTGCGGAGGCTGTTGACTGACTACCTCCAGGACCGTGAGGTTCTGGTGGATGGACGCGATAGTTTGAGGCGCCATCGCGTCTCCTGTGGGGTTCCACAGGGGTCAGTGCTGGGTCCACTCCTGTGGAACATAGGCTACGACTGGGTGCTTCGTGGTACGCTTCCCGCTAACCTGCGGGTCTCGTGCTACGCTGATGACACCCTTGTCGTAGCCAGGGGGAGGGACCTTAGGGAGGCGGTGCGGTTGGCTACGGTGGGTACAACTACTGTGGTCGACCGCATACGTGCTCAGGGGCTGGAGGTTGCCCTCTCCAAAACCGAGGCCCTATTGTTCCATGGGCCTCGGGGGGGACCCCCTCCAGGAACGCGGATCGAACTGGACGGGGTCTCAGTTCGGGTGGGGACCCAGATGAAATATCTGGGTCTCATCCTTGATGGGAGGTGGGCGTTCGGAGCCCACTTTTCCCAGTTGGCTCCGAGAGTCGTGGGGGCTGCAGCCGCCTTGGGAAGGCTGCTGCCGAACGTGGGCGGCCCGAATGCAACCTGCCGTCGGCTTTACTCCGGAGTAATCCGGAGTATGGCTCTGTATGGGGCACCGGTCTGGGTGGATGCCCTCAACCGCGGGAATAAGGCCCTGCTACGACGTCCACAGCGGGTCATCGCAACGAGGGCGATACGCGGTTACCGGACGGTGTCCTGGACGGCGGGGTGCGTGCTTGCGGGTGACCCCCCCTGGGAGCTCCAAGCGGAGATCCTCGCCGAAGTTTACCACTTTGTGGCGGCGAGGAGGTCCCGTGGGGACCCCCCGGCGTGGGAAGATGTCACACGTATGCGTAGGCGGGCGCGGGCTGCCCTGTTGCGGCGGTGGACGGAGGACCTGGCTCCACCAGTCCCTGGGTTGTGGACGGTGGAGGCTATCCGCCCGGTCCTTCGGAGGTGGGTAAGGCGGCAATTTGGGTCGCTGACCTTCCGATTGGTGCAGGTGCTTTCTGGACACGGATGTTTCGGAAAGTACCTGCACCAAATTGCGAGACGGGAGCCGACCCCGGTCTGCCACGAATGTGGAGCGCTGGAGGATACGGCGCTCCACACGCTGGAGGTGTGTGCCGCATGGTGCCCCCAGCGGCACACGCTTTCAGCGATCATAGGTGGAGATCTCTCCCTGCCGAGTGTGATAAACGCCATGCTTAGCAGCGAGAGATCGTGGCAGGCGGTGGTCTCCTTCTGCGAAGCGGTAATGGCGCAGAAGGAGGCCGCGGAGCGGGCCAGAGAGGTCGACCCCCGATCTGACCCGCTCCGGCGCAGACGTACGGGGGGGAGGAGGAGGCAGTTCGCCCGCCTCCTCTCTCCTCCCCTGTAGTGGGATCACTGGTGGAGAGCCAGGGGGCTCTCCACCGGCTTGCACGGCCCCACACGTCTGAGGGGTGGCCTTGGTGAGCAAGGTCACCCCTCCATGGACGCAGTGGCCCGTTGGGCCTACCGCCGGGGCAAGATAGTGACTGCTAGCGCGACCCTATCTTGCCCCACCTTGACGAAGGACTGCTCACGGGGGGGTTTTTAGTGGGTTCGAGCCCCACATACCCCCTTCTTTCACCCCTGGGAAGGAAGGGAAGTGCAAGGCATTTTCCCCCCCACAAAAAAAAAAAAAAAAAAAAAGGTCGTTCAGCACTTTGTTCGTCCGTCCGTCCGTCTGTCAGAAGCATCTAGCGTCTAAACCATATAAGCGAATGACTTAAAATTTTCATAGTATTTGTAAAACTACGGCCCAAAGCCAGAAATGATATTTATAATTATATAAATAAAAATATTAAGGAGGCTCCCATACATGTAAGTGGGCAGCAAATTATTTTTTTATCTACCCTTGTGGGGTATCGTTAAACAGGATTTGACAAGTAGAGTACGAAACCGGTTTAAAAAAAATCTATGTTAGAAAATAACGATTTGGTAGGCGACTAAAGTCACTGTTTTTAGACCTATTTTGTCCTAGGGTCTATCTCAAAAACGGCTTCACACTGAACGCTGAAGATTACGTATAATATCCGTTATATCTTGTACTTGAACAACATATACAGAAATTATACAATTATTTTATAGAAAAAAAGTTATAAGCAAGTAACCTCAAAAGTTTTTCCCTAGTAGACAAAATGTAGGCGCGAGATCTCAGTTCGGCGCGAACGACTAGTATAAACCGAGCTTACGGATTTTGCGATTTTGCTAAAGTGGCGGATCCTGATTTTTGTGGGGTGCATATTATTATCTTAAATGTGGGGTGATAAACAAATAGAGAGGCTTACCCGCGTTTAGAACAAGAACGGTGGTAGGTACTGTCGTAACTACCTCATTTTGAACTGCTCGCTAGTTTAGTTGGGTGCGCGTTCATCTTTAAATCAGGGGAATCGGGTTCGATTCTCGGCGGGGACACAAGCTTTCTCCCCAAGGAAAAATTGTGTTTGTGTGTTTTTGGTTCTGGGTGTGATTGTGTGTGTGATGTAAATGTTTCCGGCTCCCACGATAAAATTCATAGAACTTAGTGTAGAGCTTAGTGTGAAAGCGTTGCAAAAATATCTTAAATTATGAGAACTTCAAAATTTCATTAAAATCCGCCCAGTTCCAAGAACTACCCCTAGTTCTTTTTTCTTATGTGTTTGATCACTGTCACATCAGATTGTAAGTTATAATGTAGTCGAAAGTGGCAATATCTCTATCTAATAACATATTATATCATATTATTAAATAAGTTACTTGTTAAAAACTTGTTTAAAGACAAGCTTTTATACATCCACCATAATGGACACTTTATTTTTGAGTTATTCTCAGCAAGCCTTTTCATTTGATACCCATATTGTAGGAGTGCATTAAAAATTACTTGTCCGCCATTTTGTGTGTTCTGCCATGTAGGACTTAGAATGACGTCACAGTTTTCATCAAAATTTTCATCCAAACTAAATGTGAATACAAAATTTCAGCTCAATCAGTTGAAGATATCTGCTTCAAAATTGAGTTGCAAGATTCCACCCGAACAAACATACTTACATACATACAGTGCAAGCTAAAAAAAGCTTGGAAAATACGGCTATCACTCACGTCAAATGCATTTTTTTCGATCAAACAACGTGAGAGATTGAGTTGAACAACTGAGAACGTGAGCCGTATCTTTGATAAAATTATAATGTCTGATTCTAACGAACTCTCTAATAGCAAAATAATAAACATAACGCTTTCAAACTCACAGCCCAACACTAAGTTCGATGACTTGTGTCATGGGTGCCGGAAACATTCACATCACACGCCTAATCACAACCAGAACCAGAAACACAAATTTTCCTTGGGAAGAAAATTGTGTTCTCGCCGGGAATCGGACCTGATACCCCAGCATAATTGGCGAACTCCCACCCAACCAACCTAACGGGGCAGTTTAATCTATTGTCTGATTACTACAAATCATCCACTTCTCATTAGGTAAAATATTTCATGCTAATTACATTGAAGCACATTGAAGCTATAAATTCCTCCAATAAAACTGGTTTACAACAGGCCGTATGATCACGGCTTTACATGGTCTAGGTATAGGCCGTAAATAAGCCGTAAACAATATGGCCTATAAAAAGGTTGATGGAGGATGTATGTAGGTCGCTATTCGGTGATTTTGTTTGAAAGATTTTGGAGCCTTTGCTGCTCAACCCAATCGTTGGAAGAATAGTATTTTACATAGGGTTTGTAGGTTTTTATTTCAACCGACTTCAAAAAATGAGGTTCTCAATTCGATGTTCGAAGTGTTTTTTTTTTGTATGTATATTACGCTATATTTCTGCCAATTATGAATCGATTTTGTTGTTTTTTTTGTTTGGTAGATTATACTGCAGAGATGGTCTCATATACATTTTATCGAAATCGATCAAGCCAAAACCAAAATATAAGCGGTGAAGTCGGTTTTTTAAGCTCCTTTTTTGAAGTCGGTTGAAAATTCGAATCTAACCCATTTTTGGATCCACCTGAACACACACAACATTTTTACACCGAAATAGGTGAGTTTAGTCACATACACACGTACAGAAACATTATATACGAGTATATAAATATAATAGGAATGACACGGAGTAATTAATGAAAGAGATATTTTTCCGTTCATGATGCCGTTTTTTGCGGGACAGTGCAGTTTTTTTATTTATTTTGGCTTTACAATCTCGTGCATTTAGCCAGAGTCAAGTAATAATATATTTCAAAAAAGGGTATTTCATATTAAAAGACCTAGTCACAAGTCACAATCAAAGTCAAGTAAAAGAGTCAAGGTCCAGTCATAGTCAAGTCATGCCCTAGTAAAGCGGTAGAAACTTTACTAGAACTTCTCTATAGAATAACTAATAACATAACTCCTATGAGTTTTAAAGCGAAAGCGAAAATAATGTTTTTCAACTTTGTTTGACTTGCCTATACTCATGCACGTTTACTAAGTATTAACGTTTAATAATCCACAATTATAACACAATAACACTCAAACAATCACAGGTTTGGGAACATTACACAAAATCAACAACGACATTTTTTCACTTCCGCGGCGAAACTCGACAGTGTAGTTTAAACAACTATTAATTATAGATTCCATAATCTTAATTACAACGGGAAATATAGCATTCAGAAGAATGCCGTAAAACTAAATGAGCTAAAGGTTTAAACAAGAATAAGAGTTAAAGAGCTTTTTGGAGTTGTACAAATAACCTGGTATATGCTACACGGATACAACGGACGGAAAAATGGACGAAGCTCAAACAGCTGATACTACTTATTTGATAGCACATTCCTATCAGTAAAACGAATGGTTTTACTAACGACTCGTAACTTGACATATTTTACATGAAGCTTGCCAAAAAGTGACGTATGGTTAGCAAAACCATTAATTTTATTGATATAGAAATGGGTTAGTGAAGCAGTATTCTCTTTTTGGGTTTTAGCTTTTTAGCTAAAGTTAAAGGATATATATCTATCCTACTAATATTATAAATCCGAAAGTTTGTGTGTAATGTGTAAGTATGTTTGTTCCCTCTTTAACGGCTTCTCACGGTTAACGGCTGAACCGATTTGAATGAAATTTGGAATGTACTTAGATTTTATGTAGGATTAACATATAGGCTACTTTTTTACTTGATAATAGCGAGCGAAGCCGCTTTATCATGCATAAAAAAAGCGTTTCCTTGTAGTCCTCACACTAGGCCAAGCCTGTTTTGTGGGGGGCATTGTATTTTTAGCAGCTATCTGGTAGATTATAAATTATAATTTTCCAAGTTCAATTTTGACATCACAGCTTTGACAATTTGCCTTCACAAAAGCTTTTTCTATAAGCCACTAGCTCCATAAATAACAAGTACAAAATGATTTCCCATGCACGTGCATGCAACAATAACAAAAGAGAAAAGACAATTAATACAAGTCGGATGTTCCGATATTGGATGGCATAAAATATATTCATACGCAGTCACAGTATAAGCAGTATGGAAGTTGTTTCACAATTCAGTCAGTTAGTCAGTAGGTCGATCCGTGTGACTGAGAACCCTGTAGAATGACTGGATTTTGACCCAGTCATTCTTAGGTCTGCATGTTTACCTTTCCACATCTAGACGACAACTAACCAATAGATACAATTGTTGTTAGACTATTAGAGATATAAAATGTTACGGCATCAGAATGTATAAAATATAAGTGTATTTCGATAAAAATTATAAAACCAGGGCTTGTACGATAATTAAACAAACAAACAAACGCATTCACACTCATAGCCTACACAATTTTCAAAGAATTGAAATGCCGGTAACATTACAAACACACACACACACACACCATCAACCCACTGTAGTTGTCAGGTATTGGTTAACGGTTACATCAACAACAGTTACATTTTTCTGAGATTCTCTTTAGTGGTTCGCCCTGTATTGTGCAGGCCTGTTTGGCAGCTGGCGCATGTTTTCGAATATTTTGATTCATGAAGTTCTTGGACATATTACTTCCCTTGCGATATTTTCTTTTACCATACCATTTCTCTATTACCTTCTATTTATATATCGTCACTTTTACGTTTGAATTATTCTGAGATACTGCTTACAATTTATACGACTGCTGTCTGCGGTATGTTTTTATTAAAGTTGACATCAAAGGCATGAAATAATGTCCGTGTCCAGTCTACCGAACCATTATTATAAATTCATGAGATTGAAAATGGATACGTTGGAAGTATGCAAGAATTTTAATATATTTTGTTGATTAACATTTTAATTATTATAATTAAGGATTTTTACAGAACGGTGGTGCTGACATAGGTATGCATAGGTGATTTGAGATCAAGAGAGAGACAGATATTTGTTTTAGGTCGTGTAGAGGACTGGCACAAAACAGTCTTGGTAAAATGTTTTTAGGTAACCTGGATGCTTAAAAACCTAAAATTTGGTCACTATAATTTAAATTCCT
This sequence comes from Lomographa bimaculata, assembly GCA_948107665.1. NCBI lineage: Eukaryota > Metazoa > Arthropoda > Insecta > Lepidoptera > Geometridae > Lomographa > Lomographa bimaculata. The sequence goes on along the minus strand of OX403600.1, from coordinate 4,610,716 downwards.
CTGTCTGTTTGTTACTTCATCGCGGTTAATCTTTTTAAACGAACTTGATTAAATTAAGCAAGATAGTTCGAGTCATAGACAAAGATATGTGATACTTATATATCCTAATTCGTCATTAGTAACGCAGGCGAAGCAGCGCGCACCGCTAGTGCAACACGTTGCAACACTTAAGTCAATACAGAGTAATAATTGATGGCAACCCTGCTACGTCAATGGATACCTCTTTAGTCGAAAGCTCTTTAAACTTGATCGATGATGTACATTCAAACCGATTCGAAGCGAATAGCCTAATCGGTTATGGAATTGAATGCAGCAGTAATGAATACGATCAGTTTGAATGAAGTGGTTCAGAATGATGGAAAATGTAGCATCTATTACTTATATAGGTACTTTTTTATTTTGATACTGATCAGTTATCAAGACCTAATGGCGCAGTGGGCAGGTCTCTGCCCTCTGCGCCATGAGTCCCGGGTTCGATTTCCGGTAGGAGCACAATTTTCCAAGGGATATTTGTGCTACTGTTTCTGGGTGTGATTTGTGTGTTATGTAAATGTTACCAGCACCCAAGGCACAAGTCGTTTTTTGTTTCTTAGTAAATACTTCGAAACGGAAATGGCGCTGTCATATTAAGCCCACCTACCGATCGAGAGGACGCGGTTTCGAATCTTACGACGGGTTTGAACTTTTGGTTAACGAAGTAGTAATTAAATCCTTGAAACGCCGTTTCTTGTGCTTATCCATAATTTACCATCAAGTTAGATAGTGGTCATACGCTAATCTATCGAGATAAAAAACCTTTTTTATGTTCATTTCAAGACAAACGTTTTTCACGTCTACATAAACCTGCCTAGCAACTAATTCTAATGTAAATGAACAAAATACGCCCAGAGTAATGGCTTCCGTATGTTCCCGGGTTAAGCCAGCCATCGCCATTTTCCATTCTCTCGCTTCATTACTCGGAGACGAACAATCCTTTCCAGTAATTTAATATTATCTATGGCCCTACACACAGATTATAAATCATTTCAATGTTACCATTGTGAAAAATTAAGCTCCTTTCAAATAAATTCTAGAATAGAATGGTGTGTTTGTTCATTGGATATGAAAAAGGGTTAGAGGGTCCTAAGATTTATTATGACAAAACTAATTTTCATGAGAATGTTTTAAACATTATTTAATTTAGTAATGGTTTCCTAGATATTGCCACGAAATAAAAAATGGTTAATTTGTAATTTGTGATGCTTTGAGTGCTCATGTGTAATCATTGTGGATTATATAATTACTTACTGTTCATAGTTCTCGAACGTCCCACTGTAGGCCAATAAAAGTTAAAAGTTATTGTCGCTTTCGCCCCAGAACTACAATACAAGTTCTAATAAAGCTTCCAAGTCTTTACTTGGGTATGTCATGACCTTGACTCTTTTGACATTACTTGAATTTGACTGTGACTTGTGATTTGAACTTATGTTATCAAATATGTTGACACTTGAAATATTTATTTTTTGAGACTGGCTAAATGCGAAAAGATTGCAGAGACAAAATAATAAAAAAAAAAACCTCTTGAGATCATGTATTTAAAATGTGTTCAAAAACGTTCACGTATTCGTATAACCTTTTTTTAAACTAACAAACAAACAAACAAAGGTATACACACAGCCCCACACTGAATACAAAGACTTGTATCGTGGGTGCTGGAAACATTTACATATCACACACAATTTATGGTCGTAGGTATATAAAAACTAAAAAGACAACCTGTGAGTTTTAAAACACATTGAATTTTATGGTTTACTCTTGCAAAATAAGATAATTTATATAAATATTACTCCAGGGCCTATTAGTCAAGCATATGCTCAGTACAATTAGAAATGAGCCTTAAAAATACACATAATTAAAAAATATATATGTGAAAAAAACGCGAGAAAACAATAAAATGGCTGACATTTTTTTTTATTGCCCAAAATAAAGTTTGTTCATTTCATCATTGATAGAGGTCTCGAGCTCGGTCGTTCGCGTTAATTTATAGCGCAGTGTTGCCATAAATTGGCATGTTTTGGTCGCTTTAATTACCGCCGTGTCGCAGGCAAATAACGGATCTTTGCCGCAGAAATTAACGTTATAATTAGTTCAGTGTGTACTCGACGTAAAATCTTCTGTTTACAGGATTTAATAAGGTTTCATCAGAATGCTTTAATAGCTGGTTATAACGAAGGTTCGTTATGATTGGTCCGTTTTTAATACATCTTTGTTTACAGAATAGGATCCTCAAAGTGGTTTTTAAAAAGAGTTTAAAGAGTTTCATCTTTATCTTGGTGGTCGCTCATATGAAGTTAAACAGCAAGAATACTTCTTGTGGTTTATTTTGATGGTTACCAGTGTGGTTGGTAAATAGAAACTATATGGTTGGTTATGAAAAACAATATGGTTGGCAGGATTCTAATTTGATTCGGTTTCAGAATTTCGCTTCAAATGCGTATGACCGTATGGCCCGCGCGCGTCTCAGTTCCAATAGGTCGCATCCCATTTTTCATCTCGCGTGGATTATAAGCATAAGGAAACATATATTTCCGTGACATCCACGTCAACTGTAGCGGATGTATCTTACAAGCCATTAGAGCTTATAGTAGGTTGTCTAGTTAGTGATGACTTCATGTCGATAAAAGCTGGGGATTGACATCACTAATGATCGTTAAGTCGCACACTGTTTACTTTCTTTGCAATTATATTTAGCTGCTATTATTTATTATTATTCTTTAGTTATTTTTATTTAGTTATGTTTATAAAATTTTTGAATGCTATTTGTTTTATTCTCCTTTTGTAATCTTATCTGACATTTTTATAACAAATAAATAAAATATTTACTTTAGCTGCTTAAGGCTGTAGAAGAGCTAAGTAGGATTTTCACGTATCTCTTAAACCTATTTTGTACCAACTTCACAAAAACAGAGGAGGTATTCAAGTCGACTGTATTTTTCTTTTTATGTGTGTTACTTCATAACTTAGTTCCACGTGTACCGATTTTTTTTTTTTTTTGTTTGAAAGGTGTTGCTTTCCAATTGTCCCATTTAAATTTGATCAAGATCTGATCAGTAGTTCTTGAAATATCTTCAATAATGCGTGTTAAGTACATCTAATCTGATCTAAATTACGAAGATAAAGCGGTGAAGTCGGTTTTTTTGAGCTTTGCTTGCGTTTAATTATTAGCGAAATATACAGTTTAAGGCAGCAAAAACATGTTATGTTAATTATATTTGCAAGGGCATCCAGGTTTCCGAATCACGATTTCGAATTATTTTCTCCATAGAAAAAACAAAGTAACCGCTTAAAATGATTTGAATAAAATGTCTTAACCATAACCATGCATAAATGAAATTTAGAACAACTTAAGATGGTAATAAATAATCACGTTGATTTCTTTTTTATAAGTTGTTGGATTTATACTAAAAATATTATTATCTAAAAAAATATTGCCTAATAATGTCTAATTAAATAATACACTAAAAACAATACACACTCATAAACACACACACACACACACATGTCATTCATATTTATTTTGTAAATAGCTGTTAACTAACCCTTGGCATAATTAAATAGTTTCATGAATAGGAGAAAACGCTGGTTCTTGAAATACAGCGTAAACTATATCGGGAACCAGAGGCTTTAATTGTACTATCTACATCTATATAACTAAATGTTTTGATTGATTCAATTTGAACAGCACTCCCGTTTCCCCACCTATCGCTGCTTCGCTATAAAATTTGTGACCGTTGAGACTCTATTTTTGAAAGTTCTCAACGGCTTAAAGAGAATATATGCAGTTGTTATTTTTAACATAACGTTTGCCTATTTTTAATGTAAACAGTGGTAACATATGGTAATTAACTAAGTGGAGACATGTAATGTTGATAAAAGCAAGTATTGACACCACTAATGTCATAATATATCGCCCTAAGCAGTAATGAGTCTGTTTGTCCGACATGTTATTTACTTATTTGTAGAGCTGTAGACGTTAGAGGTTGTCGAGTAAAGTAAGGGCTGGCCTGTCGTGTCGATAAAATCAAATGATTGACACCACTAATGCTCGCCGGTAATCCGATAATATTCTCGAGTATTTACGTAATCCGAACGTTGGTATTATTCTGTACCTTGGTAGAGACATGCGTAACATTAGACAATAGTTATTGTGATAATAAGTATTCTGTGACAAGAGTAATTACTGTAGTAAGCTGTGTGTTACAGTAACGCCAGCGTTAAGCAGGTAAAAAAACTTAAAAAGTCGCTTCCACTACACTGAGTTCGATGTTTTTTGTGGATGCCGGAAACATTCACTTCACACACAATCACGCCCAGAACCAGAAACACAAATTTCCTTTGGGGAGAAAACATGTGTAACCACCGGGAATGGAACCCGATCTCTTCTTAGGGACATGATATACAAAGCGCCCGAGGCGCGCACCCCGAGCGCGCGTCATATAGAAAAAAGACGTAATTATATTTTTGTCAAAATTGAGTTATGTACATCAGAAATGTCTTTGCAATTTAGTATATGTTATGACTCGTAGCAGATGCGTCTAAATTAAAAGTAAAATTTAGTAGGATGCGTTTGAATATTTAAAAGAACAACGGGTTGCACTCCTGGAGTGCCGGCAGAAGTGAAAACTTGAACATAAGAAAAAGAGGGGGATATTACTTCCTCTCCTACGACGCACCGGCGGTCTACTCTCCTTTCGTCTCACGAATTTTTGATCAGGTCGCGTGTCCTGACGCGAGTAACATTTTTTACCCATCCCAAAAAAGTGCACAACGCAGCTAAAGAAGTTTTCACTTCAAAAAGAAAGTCTATTTATTCTGATTCCGATAATGTATACAACTCAATTTTGTCAAAAATGCAGTTACTGCTTTTTTCATTATGACGGCAGTATACAAAACGGCAAGGCGAGGGGAGAAGTCGCGCCGCTCGGCTGCGCGCGTTTGTAGCTTTTTATATCAAGGTCCCTTACGCGCCACACATTTTACCTTCACAGCGCCCGGGGCGCGCGCCTCGGGCAATTTGTATATCATGTCCCTTAGTCGGGCACTCTTGTCCGAGTGGTCGTGGTTGTTGAGATGGCTGTGCATTGGATTTTGTACGATTCTTAGTTCCGATGGATGCTGAGTGTCAAATGCATCGCCATTTGTTACGGTTAGTGGCCTTTCGTGAGGTCCGTCCAGCGAGTTGGTGATCGCTCACGACCTCTTTTTCCCCTGTACGTGACCCTGGACAACAAGCCTTTTTAGTGGATTTTCGTTCCTAGAGACGTGGCCATGGCTAAAAAACTTCAAAATCGAACCCGATACCCGCTACTTAATAGAGAAAACGCACCCAACTAACAACCAGTTCAAAAGTAACCTACCAATGAATGCTATTTCACAATTACTGTATTATTCGCTTGGTGATTTAACTTTGGCCTAAATCGTCCAACAAAGCGGAACAACTGTCAACAACTTCATCGAATGTAATCGATAAGTTATCGCCACAAAGTTGCTCCGGAGACAGCCTTCGAAGTTACAGAACAAGGCGTGTAACAACTTAGACGGTACACTCATCTACATAAACATTCTGTTTTATTTTATGTAGGACAGACATCTTCAGCTTAAACGTAGTATTTTATAGAACAGTAGTAAGAAAGCTACGATAAGAGGCGTCTGATTAACATAACGAAAGTTTAAAAACTAAAGCGCGACTCTTACTAAATTACTATAATTCAAAGCCACGTTTTATATATTTTTTAAATTGTATATTTAAACTCTTTCATTTGATACCCATCACGATGGTATTTGTCTATTTTATCTTTGTTAGGTACTTCGTTATTGAATACTATGTTTAAATGTATATGTTTAAAAGAATGCATGTATGATGATCATTTCCGCACCACCGATCATTTTTTATTACACTTTTTTTAACCTCTCCATCCTAAGGTTGCCTGGACGAGATCGCTGCTTAGCGATAAGGCCGCCGGTTGTACTGCTATATTGTTAATTTTTTCAATTATTAATATTTTTTTTTTTGGTGTTCAATAAAGAGTATTTGTATTGTATTGTATTGTACTAAGCACGCAATTTTGTTTTTATATATAAAAATAATAGTCTATGACACCGAGTTGATACGATTTGATCGTTTTATTTACTAAAATTCCTCATTAAAAATTATTCAAATGAGAAAATATTGAGTGTTTCTATAGCTATAAAAATAAAATAAATAATACTTAACCTAAGTTACCATGCATATTCCTAAATATACTTTTTCATCACTTTACTCTTATTTTTTTTGGCTCTACAATCGATGTGCTTTTAGTAATTGTCAAGTAATTAATGTTCAAGTTCAAGTTAATTATTTCAAAAAACTAGTCCTCTTCACCAGTCAAAGTCTAGAAAAATAGTCATGGTCTAGTCATAGTCAAGTTTAGTCATGCCCTAATAAAGTGGTAGAAACTTAACTACAATTTCTATTGGAGTTTGAAGCGAAGGGAAAATAAAGTTTTTCATCTTTATGAGATTTTCCAACAATGATGCACGTTCACGAATTATTAACGGTTAATAATCCATCATTCACATTAACACTCGAAGAATCATAAGTTTTGGAAAACAATATAAAATCTCCCAGTTTTTCACCTTCGTGGAAAACCCAAGTGGATATTTTCTTATGTAAGCCTTTGAGGTAAATATTCTGATGAAAAGGTTCGTCCACATATCGGTCAAAGAAAGTCGGGGAAAAGGAGGTCTATATTCTAAAAAGTATAAATATCATACATCTAAATATATTTGTAAATGTACAATATGTATTATGTGCACGTCTGTATATCTAAATATTTATAGGCTTATTTCCTAACTTATGAACTTTCAATAAGTTTGATGGATTTATAACGAAAGCTTACTTGTTAAATAGATGTTCTAATACAAAGTTTTGAGGCTTTATTCGTACAAATTGAGTTTGGCTTGATCTACATTAAATCATAATGAAATCGAAGAAGCTCGTTTACCTCTTTAATGTATTTATTTTACTTTCTTTCTTTTTACAAGCTTTTATTTAACTAACAAACATGTTATTTTTAACCGAGTTCAAAAAAAGAAGGAGATTTACAGTTTGACTGTATTTTTTTTGTGTCCTGAATTTTGGTGATTTTTTTTTTTATTTGATGTAGTACCATTTAAATTAGATCAAGATCTCGCCAGTAGTTTTTGGGTTATCCTCAATAATGCACATTTCATCGGTTTTTGCTTTGCTTGCGTTTAAATTATGTTTAGTTCACATTTTGCAAGCTGAATAAGATCCATTGTACCTTATCGTACTGAGTAGAATTTTTATTAATGTCAGTGCAGTTAATCTAATTGTCCATTTGAGCTGATAAAGATCTGGATCGAAGCCAACTACCCACAATAACTCGTAGAACTTGCGTCTTAGTTTCTGAATATTTTAATGGAACAGGTACTTTGGAAGGTGTTTAATTGAAAGTAGGTGACTGGTAAATATTTTTCAAAGAAAATTAGATATTAATAAAGATATTCTATTCTATTCTATATTTATACACCTGGTACTTTTTGCAAACTAGCCAAACGGAATTTGCACAGATTTTCAGCCAATACAATATTTTTTTCTACCTTCCGCTGACAATTTTTTCTGAAATGATACTGTCTCTCAGTCTATTGTCAATCCTTTTTGAATCCACCAATAAAATAACTCCTTATTGTCTTCCAGAAAATTGGTTTGTTACTAAGTTTTTTTTTTAATTCGTAGTTTTATTAACTATTCCCCTGCATGAACAGGTAAACATATTAACATTTTTAAATGTGTCTTCCGTTCGACTATAACCTAAACATAATCTATTTATTTATTTATTACATATTATCTGTGAAAAGGCCTTACAGTTTCTCAACTCGCCCTCTCCAGTACCCTAAATTTATACAAATTTTAACACAAAAAGTAAAACTAATTTAGTTAAAAGTATATTATACATATTTAGTAAACATTTAAAACAAAGAAAAAAAAGTATTAAGTTGTAAAAAATAATGTATTAAGTTGAATGCACAATTATGTTATGTACCATTGTTATGACGGATTAAGGTTAGATAAAATGTATTCTGTTCATATCAATAGTTATACATATATATCTGAAATTTTGGAGATGTTACTAGGTTGGTGCAGCCGACTGTACCTACTAGTAAAGTGGTGACTTTTTTTTAATGTAGAATAGGCAAGCATTTAACCACTATCTCACCTGATGGAAAGTGATGATGCGGCCGAAGATGTGGCATGCTTGCCTAGAAAATACCTTTTCACTCGAGACTTAAAGACTCCCAGATTATACCGTTCGGGGAATAAAGAAGCAGGCAATGAGTTCCATTCCTTCGCTGTACGGATGATGAACGTAGAAGAATTATTACTCTTTCTTTATTAGGTATAGTAGTAGTATGAAAGTAAAAACTATCGTGAGTATTACAAATACTGTTTTAATGTTACATACGACTTAAAACACGTAAAAAATGTCAACGTACTTTGTTGTCGACTAGTTTCGGACAAATTAGTTGTCACGCGCCGTGTCCCAAACCGCTTGCCTACGTGTATCGCGCGTCTGATTCAACGTGATGAAGGACAACTAATGGTCTCGATTCTGATGTACACTCACTAAATTAATTTTAAACAATCCCTGTCTCTTACAAAATAGAACACAAGACAGAGATAGCATGCATTTTAGTGCTGTCACGCTAGTTTATCAATTAAAATATGAACAGCAGAAGCAGAAAGGCGTGTGTTTTTAGTCAACACCAATAACATACTCGACTAAGCTTGCATAGAAATCTAAGTTCTGACAGCACAGCAGTATGCTATCTCTGTCTTGTGTTCCTATTCTGTAAAAGACAGGAATAGTTTAAATTTAATTCAGTGTGTGACATCAGAATCGAGGCCAATATCTCCGAATCTAGTCGACAACAACGTAAGTCAACATTTTTTACGTGTTTTAAGCCGTATATAACATTGAAACAGTAGATATAGTAGTTATAATACACATAAAAACGGTGTTAAAACACAAAATCACATTAAGTTCAACATACCTCCGATACGTATATCCGTACGTATTGCAACAATGACAATGTAACAATGTAACTTATCTACGTTATTACTGTTTATCTCAAAGAAAAAGTAATATATCAAGTGAGTAATAAACATTAAAGAATGGCCCATAAAATGTCGTACAGAAAAAACTCTTTTGAGATAAGACTTCACTGTTTGTAACTTTAGACTCGTGCTGGCCGGATCCAGTTATGAGTATATACATACTTTATTATTCCGCTTTTGAATGACTTACCATATACAATACCGGTATTACACACAACCAAGAAAATCAAAATCAAAATCGTTTATTCACATGGGCCCCAAAGAGGCACTCATGAAAGTTAATGAATCTATTGCCAGATTCGGAAAATTACAGCCATCTCGAGAAGAACCTGGCAAGAAACTCAGCGGCGCATTTTTTTTCATTCATTTTTTTTTTAAAACATTCTTAATTTCTAATACATAATTTTCTTAACCTAGGTGTTATTTTGGTAGTCGCTAGAAAGAGCCTGTGCAGTTTGCCTCCATGCATCCTTGTCATTAATATAGTCAAAATAACAACAAAAACTAACGCTTTCACACTCACAGCCCCACACTAAGTGCAAAGACTTGTTTCGTGGATGCCGAAACATTTACATATCAGATCCAGAATCAGAAGCACAAATCTCCCTTGCGAAAGGAAATTGTGATTATGCCAGGAATCGAACCAAGCCAACCAAGCAAGTCTAAGCACCGGGGGGTCCTGGGTTCGTTTCCCGGCTGAAGCATAATTTTCCTCCCCAAGGGAGATTTGTGCTTCTGGTTCTGGGTGTGATATGTGAATATTTCCGGCGCCTAAGATACAAGTCTTTGAACTTAGTGTGGGAAAGTGAATGCGTTTGTTTGCGTTTTTTGTATGATGCAAAAATTGTATGACGTTCTCTTTCGCCATGCATTTCACCCATTTCTTTGCGCAGTCATACTCGTTGCGTCATACTAGGCAATGGCTCGTTGCAGTAATTACCACTGCAAAATTCTAACATAGCAAATCGTGTCAACGTGGCGTGAAACTAGTGTCATTGTGCATTGCAAAATAAAGGTTTGATGCAGATGTATGTACTCGTTGATTCCACAATACTAGAAACAACTTATAATACGTGTTGAAATTAGCTACATGAAATTAAGACGCTATGCAAATTTTAGAGCTGCTAATGATTTATTGTATTCAGTAACGGCAGAAATAAAGCTTTCATATTTGGACATTACTTAAAAATATAATCTAAATAAATGGAATTAAACAAACAAACGCATTCACACTCACAGCCCCACACTAAGTTCATAGACTTGTATATCGTGAGTGCCGGAAACATTCACATCACACACACATTACACCCAGAACCAGAAGCACAAATATCCCTTGGAAAGGAATTTGTGTTGTATTAAGAAATATGATTGGTGAAAGTTTTTTCTATAGAAAGATATATATAAGTATATAGTAAGTATATAGTAAGTATAAAGTATATTTTTTTTTTTTTTTCGTTTGGGTAGGTGAAAGAATCAACACCTGTTGAATGAGCTCTTGCATTTATTTTAATTTAAAATTATAATCTATCTGGTTGCGTACTGGATACATGCATAGACACAATAAGTAACTCACCTCACCTGCCAATAAGTGATTATTTTCCTTTAAATCAAACATAAACAAATTTGGACCATATTCTGCACTGCACTTAAAAATGGATGCCGCTGCAATTCAAGAATCAATCACCCAACTGGCGCAAGCTTTTTCTCAAAGGATGGATGCTTTTGAAGAGCAGCACTCGCAGCCTGGATCAAGCACTGGAAGCCTACCATCAGACTTTACTTCCTTCAAGACATTTGTATTAATGTCAATGCGGGCTCTTCAAGGTCAAATTGCCTTGCTGGCTAATCAGGTGGATGCAGCTGAGATGCAGAGAAGGCGTAAGATACTCCTTGTACATGGGCTTCCTGAGACACAGAAGGAGGACACGTCTGCTGTTGTCACAAGTGCTATGGTGAATCATCTCAAGCTCGACTGTTTCAAAGCAGAAGACATAAGCAGATGCCACAGGATGGGCCGCTCAGCAGGTAATGATAGGCCACGTCCCATCCTCGTTAAGCTGCGTGACGTAAGTCTTCGGGACAAGATTTGGTCTTCCAAGACTAGTCTCAAGGGCTCGGGTTTGACCTTATCCGAATTCTTGACTAAAACAAGACACGACGTGTTTGTAGCTGCTCGTCAGCGTTTTGGTCTCACGCGATCTTGGTCCAGGTATGGTGAAGTGTATGTGCTTGGGCCAGATGACACCAGACATCGCGTCCGATGCCCCGCCGATCTCGACGGAATCACGTCTGTACCACCTGGCAAAAAGGCAGCGAAGAAGGCTCCGGCCAAGGAGGCCCCCGCCAGGGAGGCCCCGGCGAAGGAGGCCAAAGAAACTGAGAGCTCATCGAGGATAAGGCGGACGAACACGTCGAAGAAACAGTAGGTCTTTTCCTTAGGTCTGTATCGGATTGTTTCTGTTAGTATCAAAACTTAGAAGAACACCTGAGGGTAAGCTTGGAATATTGTCAACCACCGTCTACCCTTTATTTATAGTTTGGTTCAATTTCGTAATTTCTACCGTTTTCATGTATTTTTTGATTTTCTTTCCTTTCACATAAAAACAAACATTGTATGACATATAAATTTTGACATTTCCACTAAAGACAAGGCATGACACTGACAGTTCAAAAATTCTCGATTTTATAATTTGGCTTCACACGATCTGTGCATTGTGAATATTAACTTTTTGTCAAATGTTTGCTTGTTGCTGCTTTTTGGTGGAAGCTCTAAAAGTCTTTAAGGTAGACAGTTAAAACATTTTAAAGCTTACTCTGTTTGTGTACGCAGTAGGATACTCCTTGCTCAGTATTTATACTAACAACGTATTATAGATTTAGTTTGATTTCATTATTATTTTCTTTTGTAAAACTGGCAGGTGGACACTAAGGTAATTTTTGTTGGTTTATACATTAGGATTTAGATACTTAATTGTATATATAACTTACAGTATATTTATTTTATTATTATATATTATATTATTTATTAATGAATAATAGTTTCGACAGTGACGATTATGATTCTTGTGTTTCTGCTATTGACAGTAGTAGTGACGACAGTTTTTGCAGTATACCTTCCCTTTCCGATAGCATTGAGTCCTTTTTTGGTGATGTGCCCAAACATTTAAATATTCTTCATATTAACGCGCAGAGCATCCCAGCTCACTATCCCGATCTGCTGACGTCGTTTACTCATCAAAATATTCACATTATTCTTGTCAGTGAATCTTGGTTTAAACCTTGTCATCCTTCCACATCATATTCTTTGCCCGGTTTTATTCTAATACGCAATGACCGTGTTGGAAGTGGGGGTGGTGGTGTTGCCATTTACCTTAGAGCACATATTCCTTACACTATAGTGAGCATGTCGACACAACCTCCTCCATCCGACGCGGGAGAACACCTTCTCATTGAGGTTGTCCTTTCTCATAGTAAGATCCTAGTTGGTGTCTATTATTGCCCGTCGCTTCGTATTAATTTCTTCACATCATTTGAAAAACTTATGCAAGACCATGTTCCGTTATATAACCACAGCATAATAATGGGTGACTTCAACACTTGCTTGCTTAAACAAGATACTCGTTCTTTATCTTTTCAATCAGCGGTAAGGGCAAACAACCTAAATATTTTGCCTTTAAATGCCACTCACCATTTTCCAAATTCTATCCCCTCACTTTTAGATCTTATATTAGTTTCGTCATTAGATCACGTTAGCAACCATGGTCAATGTTTAGCGGACGCTTTCTCCTGCCATAATTTGATATTTCTCTCTTATAAGATTCGCCCGCCCAAACCAAAACCCAAAGTTTTATTGCTACGTAATTATGGTGGCATTGATCTGTCACAGTTACGCAAAGATGCTCAGGAACTTGACTGGTCAGCAGTTATTAATGGAGTTTCAATAGACGAAAAGGTTGATGGTTTTAATTTGACATTAACAAAACTGTATGATATACACGCTCCTGTACGTCCTGTCAAATTGAAGCATCTTCCAGCTCCTTGGCTTACTAGTGAGATAAAGTCTCTAATGCATAAAAAACTGATAGCCAAAGCTAAACTCAAATTACGCCCTAATGACATCAATAAGGAAAAGTATTTAGAGCGTCGTAATCTCTGCAATAGGGCTTGTAGGAATGCACAACGCCGACATTTCCATGACTCAGTGGAAAATGATGATCCAACTAAGGTTTGGAAATTTCTTAGGTCAATGGGAGTTGGAAAGTCACGTGAAGACAGTATTCCTAAGAACCTAAATATTGATCTTTTGAATCAGCATTTTTCCTCTAGCTCACATTTTGACGAACTGACAAAAATTGCCACCCTTAGCCAAATCAACTCGCTTCCAACTCCCGACCATCCGCCTTTTGTATTTAATCAATTTACCGATGGTGATGTTAGGAAAAGCATTGCCTCAATTTCCTCCAACGCAATCGGTAGTGATAGCATTAGTCGTAAAATGATTCTACCTATACTAGATGAAGTCATTCATGTCATCCTATATATATTAAACTATTCTTTATCCAGCGGCGTCTTTCCATCGTCGTGGAAAGAAGCCCAGATAACTCCCTTACCTAAAAAACGTAATCCAAACTCCTTCTCAGAATTCCGGCCCATTTCAATACTTCCTTTCCTGTCAAAACTCCTTGAACGCCTTGTCAACCAGCAGATTTCCTCATTCCTTAATAGAAATAACCTCCTTAATCCCTACCAATCTGGTTTTAGACCCAGTCACAGCACTGTATCCGCATTAATCAAAATTACTGACGACATTAGGTATGGCATGAGTAACGGACAACTGACAGTACTATCACTACTCGATTTTAGTAATGCATTTAACAATGTAGATTTTGATATACTACTAGCACTTCTTCGCTCACTAAACGTGTCACCATCGGCAGTTGAATGGTTTCGTAGTTACCTGTTTGGGCGCCGGCAGCGTGTTCGCATTGATGATCGCTTTTCATCTTGGTGTAATACATCTGCAGGTGTCCCTCAGGGCGGCGTGCTATCCCCGTTACTTTTTGCCATCTTCATAAATTCTATCTCCATCCAACTTTCTTCTTCCTACCATCTCTATGCAGACGATTTACAAATATATACTCAAGCTCCTCTAACGCAACTGAACACTGCCATTGAAACCACAAATAGTGACTTAGTAAAAATATTAAAGTGGAGTAAATCATTTGGTCTTAGTGTGAACCCATTAAAGTCCCAAGTAATTATAATTGGTAGTTCCAGAATGATATCGAAGATTGACTGGTTCCACCTCCCTCAGGTTATTTTTGATGGCACCTGCATTAAAATTAGTCAAACTGTTAAAAATCTAGGTGTTATCATTGATAGACAACTATCTTGGGGCCCACAAGTAACCGAAATAAGTCGAAAAGTATTTGCTTCTGCGGGATCACTTCGAAGACTTCGAAACTTTCTACCTATCACCACTAAAATTTCTCTAGCACAGTCTCTATTGCTGCCAATCCTTGATTATGCCGACGTCAGCTACACTGATTTAACTGAAGAGCAGTTAAATAAGCTTGAACGCATCCAAAACTTCTGCATTCGATTCATATTTGGGTTACGCAAGTACGATCACATTACCGAATATCGTAATAAGTTGAAATGGTTGCCCATCCGGCGTCGCAGGGATGCTCATGTTCTTTATCTTCTCTATAATATTCTCTTTAGCCCTATGACTCCTCCTTATCTCAAAAAACGTTTTCAATATCTTCATTTATCTCATTCCCTTTCTCTTCGTTCTTCAAACACTCTCCAATTAAAGCTTCCTCAAAACACACTATCTTTTTATGGAACTTCCTTCACAGTCCAAGCTGTTCGACTGTGGAATGCTCTGCCCGTGAATATAAGACACGCTAAAACTATTGACATTTTCAAAAATATGGTCAAGTTACACTACCTGTCAAATAATTTTTGAAACTATTATTTGAATATTATATATACATATGTATTTATTTATTTATATGTTTTTAAACGTATTAATAAGAATATTATGTACATATATTAATATTTGTATTAGGTATACATATTTTATATACATATATATATGATTTATTATTTATATATTGATATCCACATATAGTGCTATTTATATATTGTGTTAAATTGTAAGTAAGTAGTATTTAAGTTACACATCAGTATTTAATTTGTTTTATACTGCATGAGTTGAGAACACCACCTACAGCAAAATATTTTTACTATCCTGTCCATCCAAAGGTTGCCTGTAAGAAATTGCTTAATGTGTTAAGGCCGCCCATTGTACAACAAATATTGTTTTTCGGTTATTTATTGTTATTGTTTTAAACTACTTATTGGTGTTCAATAAAGAAATATTGTATTGTATTGTATTGTATAGAAGTTTTCTCTTTTGTCTCAATTCAATTCATCTAATATGGTTCTTACACCGGCTCTATAAAATATAAAGAAATATTTTTAGCTACATTCTTTAGATATTGAAATTACTAAATAAATGGTATCCATTTTTATTTTAAATGTTATAAGTTCTCACGCAAAATAACAATTTATCGCTTGCTGAAATTATGTGACGTGGCCCTGGTCTGATATTTGTCTCTTTTTAATCTATGGTGAGTAAAGAGCTCATCCCATGTTTTACATCTCCGGGTAAAACTAATTTATGTATCGTCTTAATGTCAACCTAAATTAATGAAAAAAGTTTCATCATGGAAATTCGGCTTAAAGTATCAATATAACCAATTCCTCCGTGAACAAATGAATCAGTAATCACTGAACTCTAATTAAACTACAATTCAATACACATAAAAGCCACTCGCCATGAAAAGAACAAACAAGTATTATAAAACAAACTTCAGCAATACGTTTCGAACGAACCAATCAAATTGGTGCCACGCGAAACGCACCTACAGCACTAAGTTTTATTAAAAAGCACAGATGGCTCGACTCACTGAAGACATTCTAACATGCGCTTTATACTGTTGAATGTAAAGTTCCATTCAATACTTCCTTTCCTGTCAAAACTCCTTGAACGCCTTGTCAACCAGCAGATTTCCTCATTCCTTAATAGAAATAACCTCCTTAATCCCTACCAATCTGGTTTTAGACCCAGTCACAGCACTGTATCCGCATTAATCAAAATTACTGACGACATTAGGTATGGCATGAGTAACGGACAACTGACAGTACTATCACTACTCGATTTTAGTAATGCATTTAACAATGTAGATTTTGATATACTACTAGCACTTCTTCGCTCACTAAACGTGTCACCATCGGCAGTTGAATGGTTTCGTAGTTACCTGTTTGGGCGCCGGCAGCGTGTTCGCATTGATGATCGCTTTTCATCTTGGTGTAATACATCTGCAGGTGTCCCTCAGGGCGGCGTGCTATCCCCGTTACTTTTTGCCATCTTCATAAATTCTATCTCCATCCAACTTTCTTCTTCCTACCATCTCTATGCAGACGATTTACAAATATATACTCAAGCTCCTCTAACGCAACTGAACACTGCCATTGAAACCACAAATAGTGACTTAGTAAAAATATTAAAGTGGAGTAAATCATTTGGTCTTAGTGTGAACCCATTAAAGTCCCAAGTAATTATAATTGGTAGTTCCAGAATGATATCGAAGATTGACTGGTTCCACCTCCCTCAGGTTATTTTTGATGGCACCTGCATTAAAATTAGTCAAACTGTTAAAAATCTAGGTGTTATCATTGATAGACAACTATCTTGGGGCCCACAAGTAACCGAAATAAGTCGAAAAGTATTTGCTTCTGCGGGATCACTTCGAAGACTTCGAAACTTTCTACCTATCACCACTAAAATTTCTCTAGCACAGTCTCTATTGCTGCCAATCCTTGATTATGCCGACGTCAGCTACACTGATTTAACTGAAGAGCAGTTAAATAAGCTTGAACGCATCCAAAACTTCTGCATTCGATTCATATTTGGGTTACGCAAGTACGATCACATTACCGAATATCGTAATAAGTTGAAATGGTTGCCCATCCGGCGTCGCAGGGATGCTCATGTTCTTTATCTTCTCTATAATATTCTCTTTAGCCCTATGACTCCTCCTTATCTCAAAAAACGTTTTCAATATCTTCATTTATCTCATTCCCTTTCTCTTCGTTCTTCAAACACTCTCCAATTAAAGCTTCCTCAAAACACACTATCTTTTTATGGAACTTCCTTCACAGTCCAAGCTGTTCGACTGTGGAATGCTCTGCCCGTGAATATAAGACACGCTAAAACTATTGACATTTTCAAAAATATGGTCAAGTTACACTACCTGTCAAATAATTTTTGAAACTATTATTTGAATATTTTAGATACATATGTATTTATTTATTTATATGTTTTTAAACGTATTAATAAGAATATTATGTACATATATTAATATTTGTATTAGGTATACATATTTTATATACATATATATATGATTTATTATTTATATATTGATATCCACATATAGTGCTATTTATATATTGTGTTAAATTGTAAGTAAGTAGTATTTAAGTTACACATCAGTATTTAATTTGTTTTATACTGCATGAGTTGAGAACACCACCTACAGCAAAATATTTTTACTATCCTGTCCATCCAAAGGTTGCCTGTAAGAAATTGCTTAATGTGTTAAGGCCGCCCATTGTACAACAAATATTGTTTTTCGGTTATTTATTGTTATTGTTTTAAACTACTTATTGGTGTTCAATAAAGAAATATTGTATTGTATTGTATTGTATAGAAGTTTTCTCTTTTGTCTCAATTCAATTCATCTAATATGGTTCTTACACCGGCTCTATAAAATATAAAGAAATATTTTTAGCTACATTCTTTAGATATTGAAATTACTAAATAAATGGTATCCATTTTTATTTTAAATGTTATAAGTTCTCACGCAAAATAACAATTTATCGCTTGCTGAAATTATGTGACGTGGCCCTGGTCTGATATTTGTCTCTTTTTAATCTATGGTGAGTAAAGAGCTCATCCCATGTTTTACATCTCCGGGTAAAACTAATTTATGTATCGTCTTAATGTCAACCTAAATTAATGAAAAAAGTTTCATCATGGAAATTCGGCTTAAAGTATCAATATAACCAATTCCTCCGTGAACAAATGAATCAGTAAACACTGAACTCTAATTAAACTACAATTCAATACACATAAAAGCCACTCGCCATGAAAAGAACAAACAAGTATTATAAAACAAACTTCAGCAATACGTTTCGAACGAACCAATCAAATTGGTGCCACGCGAAACGCACCTACAGCACTAAGTTTTATTAAAAAGCACAGATGGCTCGACTCACTGAAGACATTCTAACATGCGCTTTATACTGTTGAATGTAAAGTTCGATTTAGTTTGAAAGCTTTAAATAAAGAAAATATAGCAAACGCTGGCTTGAAAATTTTGTTTTTAAACACATCAATCTTCAAAGTTATTCTTACTGGCTGCGCCGTACGGTCGACTTAAATTACAAAACAAGCAGCTTAAAACTAGACTAGTGACACTTTGGGGGCTGAGTCACCCACGTCCGTAGAAGGATACCCCTTAAGTCTGACTCCCTACACGTGGTCCCCGGGTGGTGCTAATCAGGTGACATTTGAGAGGTGGTAGAGCATTTTGTGAGTTGCTCGCCTGGCTTGCTACCAAAGTAGCTTACCACCATCAAGTTGAAAGTCTGCCGCCATGCCAAATACGGTGTTCCGGTAGTTATCCTTGAGAGCCTGCGTATTCCAGGTCAAGTTGTTTACCAGCTTCGATCACATCGTCACTTACCATCAGGTGAGATAGTGGTCAAACACTAGCATGTCACAAATAAAAAAAAAATAAAAAAACTTGCATTTTTAAATTAAGAATGGCAAAGCAAGAATGAGGGATAAAATTTAATATATATATTTTTATTGTATACAACTGTGTATAAATGTCATAAAATTACCTGTGGATGCTTATTAATGGCTCTTCTAAGTTCAAGTTATGATTGTTTTGTAATAATAGATTTAAGGGGCCTCCGGTGGTTGATTTGCCCATACAATCGTAATACCGAAATTATTTATAATTCAAGCATATTACCACCATACTGTGCTGTTATTCAGATTAAAAACGTAATAATCTAGGTTCCTGGATAGTTTTTATTTCAAAATAATTACCTAAAACGAAATATAAACCAATTGATTTTCACACATTATTACGACGTAAATGTCGCATTTTTAACTTATTCGTATTGTATTAAAAACTAACACATTTCTTTTGGCATTACAACAGGAACATAGATTATCATTTCAAGGTACTATTAATGCAAAAAACTATGGCTAAACATACATACATACATTTTCATTCATAATTTTTGGTATTACGGCACCTATCATAATTGTTCGGTCGGTAGTGCTATCGCATCAAGCATGGGCACAGTTTGCGAGTTGAACAGAAACAGCCATAGACTCGTTTCACAGACTCCCCGGCCTCTTAAGGCACCCAAATACAATAAAATGTACACTGAGAAAAATGTCTCGTTGCTGTTAACATTGTAGTGATATATGTGACAACTATAATTACTTAGTAACTATCACAATATATTTTTTTTATCTTAATTTCGGATCTTTTTTGCTGAGCGAATATGTCGCTCCTTTAGATCTGAATACCTATTTGTACATACCAACCATAAAAATAATATAATTTAATTAATACCTCCATTAATTTACTAACTGATTTATTCACAAAATTATTGGGTAATAACTAGCTTATTTTGTAAAAAGAACTTAGTAACTGTAATTTTGATTAAAAAATATGTTTCCGAGGTTTTTTGTAGTCTAGTTGTCCCAATTTTTTTCTCCGTGTAGTTAAAAAACTTACAACAGTCTGCCCGTTTCGGGCATATAATATTAAAAAAGGTATATTTTAGCAACTATACTTTATCAATTTTGCACAAATCAGTGTACAAGGAATGGCTTAATGCCAATAGCATTCTCTACCAGCCTTCATAGTTGTGAAAGAAAAGTGGTGGGTGTGCGGCAGATACAAATAAACCGAAATTCTGAGCCAAATTATGCAAAACACATACATTTAAATATAAATAATACTATTTAGTATATAATAGTAGTATGAAAATAATACTTTATTGTATTACGAGTAAATAGGTATCTTGTAGACAGGCGTGCTTCATCTTCGGCCGCATCTTCACTTTCCATCAGGGGAGATAGTGGTAAAATGCTTGTAACAACAAACTAGCATAAAAATATACAGTACACTATAATTTTTTTGTTCAAATTATAGAAAGCAATTAACTTTAGTTAGGTACTAGGATTTAAACACTCATTTTGCTTGAACACAAAACAAGTCGAATTGAAAACCTCCTTTTTTGAAAGCGATAAAAATCGACGAAAAGAAGAAAGTCTGATCGAACTTCGACCAACTTCTACGTAAGTTTACCTTTCTTTGTAGACTCGAGATTTTATGAAAAAAGTTCTCGTTCTTTTTACAATCAGGTGCTTTTCTTTACCTGTAACAAACAAACAATCACCGTTAGTGATCAATTGGAAAAGTTAAGAAAAACTCGGAAGCGCAAGGAAAGTTTCGATGATTACGAAGGGTAAGACTGCACGTTGGTTGTGTACTTTGTACCCGACTGCGCGACTCAAAGAAGTGATATGTGTTTATCAGCTCATATATGTTTGTTTCTACCTTTGTGGCGCTCTAGAGCTCAAACGCGTAAGTTGTTTTTAACCGACTTCAAAAAAGGAAGTTCTCAATTCGACTGTATGTTTTTTTTATTTAATTATGAATTGATTTTGATGTTTTTTTTTTAATGCTAGATTATACTTCAAAGGTGTTTCCATATAAATTGTCTCGAAATCGGTCAAGCCAAAACCGAAATATAAGCGAAGAAGTCGTTTTTTAAGCTTTGCTTGCATTTCAATTATTTCTTACATCAATCGATTTGTTTTCATCTTGCGCACTCGCAAGACTGTAATCGAAATTCAATACTACAACAAAACGCCATATTGAAATAAGATAAAAAGATGAAAGTTGAATACTTATTTGAAAATCAACTTTAGGTTTCTTTTCTTTTTTCATCTGACTTCGAAAAAGGAGGTGCTCAATTCGACTTTTTTTTTTGTATGTTGTTACGCGATAGTTCCGCCAATTATAAATCGACTTTGAAGATTATTTTTTTGTTTGGCAGATCATACTTCATAGAAAAATTTTATGGGGCCACCCATATACATTTTATCGAAATCGATCAAACCAAAACCAAAATATGAGCGATGAAGTCGGTTTTAAACCTTTGCTTGCGTAGTACATAACTATAATAAAAAAACAATTTTAATGATCATGGCGATAGATTTTTCTAAAAGTTTATACAAGGTTATTTGTAAAATTACAGAAATCTCTTGGGACATTAACCAACGTCTTTCGTGGTACGACTATTGCAAATAATGTTTTATGATTATTCAAAAACATTTTAAATACATTATTATATCTTTCTATTAGGTCTAATCTAAGGTATCAAGTGTCAACTGGCGTTGGCGTGCATATTACGTAACAAAGATTAAGGTCAGTGTTTGATATTTAACAAATTACCCAGTATAGAGAAATACCTAAGATCAGTGTATTTTATTTATTTATTTATACTTTATTGCACAACAAAAACAATGTACAATTGGAGGACTTATTTAATGCTAAGAGCATTTTCTACCAGTCATCCAGCAATGGTAGGAACAAAAGTAAAGCGTGCATCAGAACAGTCTATGAACCCTAAATAAAAAAGGCCCTTATTTCAAACAGCTTTTCATGAAATATTATTTCTGTTTTCAAATTCACTTTAACAGCAATTATAAGTATCCGAGAATCTTACGATTCTACGAAACGTACGAGTCTGTTATTAAGGTTAAGAATGTTCAAATTAATATTCTAATAGCAAATTTGCAACCCCGACTTTGCTAGAGCAACAATTAAGATGTCTAATTGGATCGTTGGACGAGAAAACTGCTTTGAGACTAATTGAAGGTAACATTTTCATTTTCTTGACATCTTCGACGATTTGTCATGAGATAAAATAATTGTAAAAAAGATTTGCAAAATATCTCTTTTTAATAAGTACAAAGAAAATGTGCTCAAACTCGAAGGATTTACTAGTAATCATTAAACAAAAGCAAACCACTCAACAAACTCCCAGCCCCGCACTAAGTTCCTAGACTTGTATCGCGGTGCCGGAAAACCACTTAAACCAGATATACAAATCTCTCTTGAAAGTTACAAATTTATTTTTAGGCATCGAACTCGGCACCTGCAGAATAGAAAACAGACTGTTACCAACGCCAATACGCAGTCCGCATTTGAAAATGTCCGCTATTACTAGCCAGGATGTTAGGTTCATCATCAGGTAATCAAAACCAAAACTCGAGGTTTTAATGGAAGCCATTATTCACGTGGCCCTACAATCAGACCAATTTAATGATACCAAATTATTGTACAACGTAATACATTGCCGAAACAAAATTTCATTCGTAAAAACAGTATCAAAATATATATTTGAAAATACAAGCAATTTTGACTCAACTGCTGTGAAAAATAGTTGACAGGTCATTGACATCATAACCACGGACAGTGGCATCAGGTCTATTATACTAGGCAATAGCGTGTTTTTATTTTAACACGCATTTTCACACACAAGCTTTTTGTATAAAAATTCCTGGTTAAAAAGCTTATAAGTATGAAAACAATGTTATAAATTTAATTCTATTAGAATAAAAAAAAAAATAACCTATATTTCAATTTCATGCATATTAATTAATGTTGTGTACGGCTTGAAACACGTCTAAATTTCGACTTACTTTGTAGTCGGCTAGTTTCACGCGCCGAGGCTCGAGCCGCTCGCCTCTGCGTATCGCGCGTCTGACTCATCCTGATGAAGGACAACAAATTTGTCCGAAACTAGTCGACTACAAAGTAAGTCGAAATTTAGACGTGTTTCAAGCCGTACACAACATTAATTATGTGTAATACTCACGATAGTTTTAATTTTCATATTCATGCATATTTATTAGAATTTAAAATAAGGTTAAAATCTACATCTAATATTTTCTATTCTACTATTTAATATTTTCTATTCTAGAATCTTACATATTATGTAAAACAAAGTCGGGTTTGTTCGAACACTTATAGCTCGAAAGCGGGTGGACCGATTTAATGATCTTTGATATGTTGGATTTATCTCCGCCCGAATATCAGAATAACTATAAAAATATCGGGAATACTAAAGAAAAAAAAATTTTTTTTCATATTTTTTTTAACAAAATAGAGGTTTTAATGATATTTCTAAAATTATCGCGGACGAAGCCGCGGGGAACAACTAGTAATATATGTAAACTGTTATATATAGTTACATACAAGTTAAGTAAATTATGGCGTGTAAAACTGACCCTTGAATAGCATTAGCTACGAGTACTACGAGCGTAGCTTAGCTACGAGCTTACGACCGCTACGGGCTACGAGATCTCCGTAGCTCCATCGAAGCGTTAAAATAAAACCGTTGAAGTGTCAAGGTATCCGAGCGACCGTTCTGTCACGGTCACAATCCGGGTCCGATTATCCGGGTCCGGGAGCCTTTTCATCCGGACCTAACGAGACGCTTTGAAGCGACGGAATATAAGATTGAAGAACTGTGAAATAAGCATAATCTTGAGATCAAAAATGCAATATTCAAATTGGTAAAAATATAATATCTTTCATGAATAATGGTCATAAGATATTTGGTAACGCTGATGTTTTATTGTAAGAAAATGATCTTTAACTTCTTATATTTAAGTTCTTTTTTATTCAGATATGCTTCCTATTGCTAATCGACGATACTCATACAGTACCTAGTGATAAATGTTAGGTGGCTGAATGTCGAATGACAGAGGGAGGTACCCACGATTGAGATTGCGACTGAAATGTCTAGTAAACAGATATATACCAAAAGGATTCACGTTGCAGCCAATATAATAATATACGTAACCATCGTTCAGCGTTGAAAGGAAATATGATACTCTAGCTGCAAGCTCGATTGCAAACGACATTGATGGCTGCAGGCATATTGCTAAACTGACGGTTAAGTAAGCTTACACTAAATTTGGAATACAGAATCTACCTAGTAATAAGCCCTACGGCTTCATCACGTTAATCTAGGAGCCTGACTACCGAATAATTCGTTTCACTAGAAATGGATTACCTGCCTATTCAATTTGTGCCTGCCTAAACAATCTTTCAAAAAAACCTTTTTTGAAAGATTGTTTTAAATTCCTGTTTCTATGTATGGTTTTTATGCAATATTAATTAAACGCAAGCAAAACTAAAAAAAAAACGATTTCACCGCTTATATTTCGGTTTTGGCTTGATCGATTTCGATATAATTTATATGGGACCGCCTCTGAAGTATAATCCACCAAAAAAAAAAAACATTAAAATCAATTCATAATTGACGGAATTATTGCGTAACATACATACTAAAAAATACAGTAGAATTGAGAACATTCTTTTTTGAAGTCGGTTTAAAAGTAATGATATTACTATTTATTGTGATCTGGATAGTAAGTAGTTTGGAACGAGTCGTTGGACATAATTGACAAAATAATTTTAACGAGCCATTTCGCACGTTCAGTGAATAATCGAAGATTTTGAGCGCCTAATTTACTATCTTGGGAAAAGATATCATACTGTTTTATATTTGTTAAATAAAGATCGATCTTTGGAATTGTCACATAATGTAACAGATTTTTTAAAATATCTCTAATTATTTTATAATATTCAATATTTAGTACTAAGTTTCAGTAAAAACGACAACAGAGTAAAATTTTAGCTCCTTATACACTGATTAAAATGAATTGAATCGATTAGTTAAATATGAAACATCATAGTAATATTATTGACACATAATGTAGCGGAATTTTGATTTTTATTTACATTGATTAATAAAAAACCCAATTTTAACCCTACTTTACTTCCATTTTTTACCGTATTCCCAAAAAAGGAGGAGGTATTCAAGTCGATTGTATTTTTTTTTATGTTAGTTACCTCATAACTTTTTTCCACGTGAACCGATTTCGAGTTTTTTTTAGTTTGAAAGATGTTGTTTTCCGATTGGTCCCATTTAAATTTGATCAAGATCTGATCAGTATTTCGTGTTTAATACATTAAATCTGATCAAGGTTCCGAAGATAAAGCGGTGAAGTCGGTTTTTTTAATCTTTGCTTACGTTTAAATTATTACAACCATAACCAGAGTTACAGTTTAATGAGTAAACCGGGTTTTTTTGAGTCCTTGTGACCAAATGTCGAACCCTGCCGAAACGACAAGGTAGATATAGTGACCTGGAATAATCAACTATGACATTTTCTACCATCATCTTAACTTCTCGTAATCGTTCTATGCGTAAAAGCTGCAGCAGGAGCAGCTGATATACTAAAAATCCTACTCCATCATTTATATCGCTGTCCAATTTCGAATTGAGATTCCACCAAATAGCATCGCCTTGTTCCGCTGAAACCCGATATTCTTAATGGTCTTAGGAAGCTTTCGTAGTTCGAGTTACGGATTGAGAAAAGCTTTTTGGATGCAGGTTTGTGGATAATTTCGGCTGAGGTACTCTGCTGAAACGGTGGGGAAATGGGGAAGTTAACTGGATGCAGTATTTTCACTGCAATGCTCGAGTAAAGCGGATTCTAGTGTATAAACTGCTTACATAGAATTTAATCTTTTGAGCTTTTACGCGGTTTGAAAGCTTTTCATGGAACTAGATCTTATATATATAATCTAACTGCCCCGCGGTTTCACCCGCGTTGATAATGATGAAAAGTGATGATGATGATGATGATGAAAAATAGATGTTGGCCGATTCTCATAGATACCGGATAAGCACAAAAAATTTCATCAAAATCGGTCAAGCCGTTTCGGAGGAGTATGGCAACGAAAACTGTGACACGAGAATTTTATATATTAGATGTATAATCTCATGATATGTATGAAATTAATTAGGTATTCCATACAGCCATTTATTATACCCCGTCTATTACATTCTATAGTTCTCTCCATCCGAAGGTTGCCTGGTAGAGATCGCTATTAGTGATAAGGCCGCCTGTTATGATACTTTACGTATAAGCTTGTTTGTTAACTTTGTTTTATCTCATCTTATAAAGTGGATCAGTAAGGTATTATCTATATCTAAATAATCTAATCGGTTTTACACTTACATCCCCACACTAAGTTCGATGACTTGTGTCGTGGGAGCCGGAAACATTCACACACAATCAAAACAAGAACCAGAAACACAAATTTTCCTTAGGGAGAAAACTTGTGTTCCCGCCGGGACTCGAACCCAATACCTCTGCTTAAAAGGCAAACTTCCACCCAACTAAGCTAAGGAACGGTTCTCTACATAGTACTATATAATTATATAGTTTTTCGGTTTGTTTGATTGAAGCGTGAAAAACCAGCGTTATATGTGCTTGTTTATGTCAGATTTGTTTCGCTCCAAACCTTCAATACAACTAAAAGTTTCTAGCAATTTACAAAGACCTAACATGACTATGACTGGACCGTAATTTTTTTACTTGACTTTGACTGTGACTAGGACTAATTTAATAATCTACATAAAAGTGGCTAACCATCAGCCAAATCATTCTGCTTTTCTCCTCTAGTACTCGTTTGATAAAATGAAGGATACTGATCAGTGATAGTTGATTACTAAATATAACGTAACATCCCGATACCAGTCCACAATAAAGTAAACGTGTAATGGAAATGGATCTGGTTGTGAACAGAGACGTCGGTTAGGTACAAATCCGCAATAACATCCAAGAATTGTGAAAGTCTCAGACAGATACCGTTACTTTGTGAGATTACTGCCAGCGTAAGAGACTATTTTCAATATTTGCTTTAAAATTTGCATAGTAATAGAAATATTCTTGGTGACCAGTAATACCTACAGGTTTAAAAAAAAAACCTACATCAGGCACCATGCTCTCACAACACGGGTATAATCATTATATATACCTACTAACTACATTATATCTTTGTATTAGTTTAATTATACCTGTTGTGAGAGAAAATGTATGTTTTTTTTTAGATTCCTTTTTTAGGGTTCCGTGCCCAAAAAAAAAACGGGACCCTATTACTGAGACTTCGCTGTCCATCCGTCCGTCCGTCTGTCACCAGGCTTTATCTCAAGAACGGTGATAGCTAGACAGTTGACATTTTCACAGATGATGTTTTTCTATATAACAACAAATACTAAAAATAAAATAAAATAAATATTTAAGGTGGCTCCCATACAACAAACTTGATTTTTTATAGATAATGGTACGGAACCCTTCGTGCGCGAGTCTGACTCGCACTTGGCCGGTTTTATTATTTTATCGAATCTATTACGTTTCTTAATTTTATTGAGGTAATTTTTATATTTACGCAGAGATCCTCTGAAAGTAAACTCTACGCCGCTTATGTACTAGTTTAAGGCTTCGCCATACATGACGCTTTTGGTTTGAACAGATCAGTGTACGGAACGTGGCCTGTGTGACGTAGTCTTTATGGCATTTATATACTCTGACGTTTAACCACTTCCCCTGTTGGTAAGTGATGATGTTGTCGAACGTGGTAAATATGTTGGAGACAGGAAAATTTAAAGTTCAACACTGCGATCGCCCGGTCGGGGACCGCCTCAGTACGCCATAAAAAAAATGGGTACTGCCCAACGGATCATAGTATCGGATTTTCACATTAACCGATCATAAAAGTTGTTCCCATCTGATCATAAGATCAGTTGCAACTAAAATAAATTATATATTATTCTTCCCAACTGATCTTAAGATCCGTTGGGACTTCAGTAAATTATATATTGTTGTTCTCAACCGATCATAGGATCTGTTGGAACTTAAATAGGTACGTATTTTACATTCTCAATGGATCATAGAAATATTATGGTTTGATTCACCTTGTATTTTTTGAACATTACATTATCTATTTTTAATGTGGATACATATATTTTCGATAGCTTAGGTAGGCTACGATAATTGTGGATTAAACTTTTCCCATTAAAATAATTGGCGATAAGATACATGAAAATAGAAAACATGCATTATTTTTTTTAATGCTTATTTAATCGATTGTCTACGTATATTGCCAATGAATTAAATTTTATTTTCGTATCAAAAAATATAAATCTCAATTACATTCCGTATCAAAATAAATATTTGCACTTATACTTATTTTACATGATTGAGCAATTTAAAACACGAGCATTTTGAGATCTTTTCTGTAACATCTACATCCAATCAACGTCAAGGAAGGTAGCCCAATGACATGAACTGACGTCATAAATCAGGTAAGCCGGCGTGCGTTTAGCTATTTTGATTTCCTATATTTTTTTATTTATTTCTTATTAACACGCATTTACACAATATAGGAAGGTATAATTCTAATATTCAATAAATATTGCTTAACCTATATTAAAATATCATCTATGATAACAACCAATAGGGAATATGCATGATATGACGTATGACAGTACGTCTAATAAAAAAAAAGCAATATGTAAGTCTATAAACCCGTTATCATCACCTACTTTTATCACTATGGCGCGGTCGTTTAGTTTTAAAATAGTCGATCTCTACCCCTATACCGCTAATTAACTTTTTTTTTTTTTTTTTTATTTGTGACAGGCTAGTGTTTGACCACTATCTCACCTGATGGTAAGTGATGATGTGATCGAAGCTGGTAAACACACTAGACCTGGAATACGCAGGCTCTCAAGGATAACTGCCGGAACACCGTATTTGGCTTGGCGGCAGACTTTCAACTTGATGGTGGTAAGCTACTTTGGTAGCAAGCCAGGCGAGCAACTCACAAAATGCTCTACCACCTCTCAAAAACTTTTCATTTTTAATCCAACCTTGGACAATAGAGATTAATATTATGACGTCATAAGCCCAGGAGGTAAATTTGGAACCAAAATGATTATTTTTATCCTGCCAAAGGCTGACAGCTTCATAAATATAGGCTATATTGTCGGTTTTATGTCGCTATTACGTTTTATCACGAAATCTTGTTGTTTTCATAGAAAATTATCTTTATATAGATATATAAATATACGTATGATTATATATAGGTAATTTTTTTTTCGCATTCACACTCACAGCCCCACCCTAAGTTCAAAGACTTGTATCGTGGGTGCCGGAAACATTCACATCACATACACATTACACCCAGAACCAGAAGCACAATTATCCCTTGGGAAAGAATTTGGGCTCCTGCCAGGAATCGAACCCAGGACCCACGGCGCAGAGGGCGGACACCTGTCCACTGCGCCAACTGGGTCGTCGATATAATCATTATGTAAGTGTGTATGTGACTGAACTCGTTCTAAACGGCTAGATCGAATTTGATTATTTTTTTTGTGCGTGTTAAGGAGGATTCAAGAGTGGTTTAGATAGTAGTGTTTTTTTAATTTACGCGGACGAAGCCGCGGGGGACCACTAGCTTATTATAAATAAGCATATAATTTACTATATATAAGCATGTCAAGTAGACCGAGTAAACGTAACAAACAAAATGCAAAGGAAAAGGCAAAACAAAAATTACACTAATATTACAAATTTACGACTCCGTATGCGCAGCGGGCAAATCGATGCTCTCTGCGTGGGTCCTGGGTTCTATTCCGGGCATAACACAATATAAACGTTACTTGCACCCACTATAGATTGAAATAGTTGTATAAAACAAAAAAACTACATAATAAATTCTCCTTCAGCCAAAGTAAATATAAAAACTATTTTAGCCTCATTCAGTCGCTTATCCCACCGGAAATCGGACGTTTATAAGCTGACAACGGACGACGATCGATGTTTCCGGAACAAACTGCTAAATCTAACGTTTTACTTGGTACAAGCCGTGTCCCGCCTTATGTGGCCTGAGTATAAGCTATGTACATTTCAAATTACCTTTCATTTTACTACTCAGATACAACAAAGTTAATTTATTATATTTAGTGTTAATCCCGATAATGTTGTTAGGCTTCAAGCAGGATGCACCACCCGCCCGCCCGCACGCCGCGAAAGTTAGTGTTATTGGGGTGCGAACGTTAGTATTATTATCGTGGGAACTCCGCCGAAGCCTCTGCTCTCGCTCTCGATATTCCAAATCGCGATTTCCAACGGTTATACAAAACAAATAGTTGATAATTTGATCAAAAATAAACAACGACGTTTAGTAAATTCACTGCTTTACGCAATCCCACCAGAACCGATTACTAAATATGTGGGTAGTTTGACCTACATGGGCCCCATATCAGATAAAATTTCCAATATATTAAAGAAAAATAAAGTCAATATTTCCTTTCGAACAAATAACAATATCCATCACATTTTTAACAGTAAAGATCAGTTAGATAATTCCAAAAAATCCGGTATTTATAAATTAACTTGCGATGATTGCAACGGGGTCTATGTGGGTCAAACTGGCCGTAATTTCGAAACTAGATTTAAAGAACACATTTCCGCGTATAGGAACGATCATCCCGATAAATCACACTTTGCCAAACATTTAATTGATACCGGTCATACACTTCGCGATAATAATAGTTTCAATATCTTACATATTTCCGAAAAAGGGTTCCGTATGAGTGTGTTGGAACAATTAGAAATATTAAAACATAAAAATGACATGTTTACACTGTTGAATGAACAAACAGATCTGGTTTCATCGCCGTTGTTACGTATTTTCTTTGGAAGGTGTGCGTCACAACCAACAGATGGCGGCAGCGGAGCGAGTGTTTAAAAGAGCGGTTTCCTACCCGCGTGATTCACTCTCGTTCTAGCGTTCGGCGAGTCAACAGCTCCTGAGGATGCCTCGTGTAGAGGCGAAACACGTGTCGAACAGGGTTCGGCGAGAGCAGAGGCTTCGGCGGAGTTCCCACGATAATAATACTAACGTTCGCACCCCAATAACACTAACTTTCGCGGCGTGCGGGCGGGCGGGTGGTGCATCCTGCTTGAAGCCTAACAACATTATCGGGATTAACACTAAATATAATAAATTAACTTTGTCGTTATGGATTTCCGAAAAGTAACGCCTAATTCAATTAATACTCAGATACAATTTACATCACAAACTTCAGACAAAAAAAAAACGTTTCCATATGAACTCTCTTCCACCTTGCTTCACCTTAACGCACTTCTGGCAAAAAGCATTGATAAAATTATTTACTTTTATTTTTAATGAACTATGCACTTGCTCAAATAAAAAAATTAATCGCTATAAGTTCAAAAAGTTTTATGATAAGTTCTAGAACTTTCATACGGACGTTTTAACCCCATTTAACCCCCTTCGGGTTCTTATTTCAAAAAATCTTTTCTTAGTATATATCTCTACGTACTGAGACAAATGTACCCTCCAAATTTCAAGTATGTATCTACGACCAGCGGCTGTGCGCTGACTCAGTCAGTCAGTTGTTCCCCGAACGTTATAATCTGGGAGTCTTCATGTCTCGAGTGAATAGGTATCTTCTAGGCAAGCATGTCACACCTTTGGCCGCATCATCACTTTCCATCAGGTGAGATAGTGGTCAAATGCTTGCCTATTCAACATTAAAAAAAAAGTCAGTGAATCGATATGTCAGGACAAAGATTCTCAGAGTATTAGATAACATGTCACTAAAGTTATTTTAACTAATCATCTAACTTTCTTTCGTCTCTCGCCCTCTCTATACCATTTTGCATGCACGCCTACACCCCTCTTCTCGTCTACCATGTGTGGTTGACTGGTAGAGAATGCCCCTAGCATTAAGTCCACCTTTTGTACTTTTTGTGCAATAAAGAATTAAATAAATAAAAGTTCATGCAGCGATTATTAGCGTATCAAAAGATTTCACAATATATTATCACAATTAACTTCCCTAATGTATTAATTTTGTTAATTTGTCTTGTCCTTTTAATATCTAATAATTTGTGTGTTATTTAATAATTTTGTTTATTGTGTCGTAAAATTATGAGTCCTTGTTACTTGAAATAAATGATTATTATTATTTATTATTATTATATATTATTAATTTGCCGTTTCAGGAGCACAAAGCTTTCGATAGGGCAACAATGAACGTCCGGGCAAAGCTCTGACAACAAAGAAATAAAAAGCAATGTTTATCAGCTTTAGAAAACGCGGCAAACCAATATCGGCGACGCTGCTTTTTTCTCGTGTTTTGGTTGAAAATATTTGTTATTGTGGTTAGTTATGTATGAACTCACGTATAATTAAAGAACTAAAGAAAAGGGTGGGACCATCGAACTCAGGATATAAGTGTACCAATAATAATTGAAAGCTTAAAAAACCGATTTTATCGCTTATTCGGTTTTGGCTTGACCGATTTGGATAAAAAAATTATGGGACCACCTCTGTATACTCTACCAAACCTAAAAAAACATCAAAATCGATTCATAATTGGCGGAGATATCGCGTTATATACATAAAAAAAGAAACATACAGTCGAAATGAGAACCTCCGTTTTTTAAGTCAGTTGAAAACCAAAAAAAAAATGAATATATAATATGTGATTATAAACAAACTACAACAATTTAATTTAGGTCCAATCTCCATTAATACACTTGCTTTTTTCACTTACATTTGCTTTCCTATCAACGTACTCAGCTGCGACAGACGATATTTGACGCAGAATATTTCCTATTTCTGTGTATGCGACGGTCGCAGTATTTTCATCATTCTAAGGTTTTTTTTAGCGAGCCGATTACAAATTTACCATCTAATAATAGTAGACTAATCATAGGAAACGTGGAGTCACAGCCTAGTTTAAAAAAGACAACGGGTTGCACTTCGGGAGTGCCGGCACGTAGAGCCGTACGCCGCACGTAGGGCCGCGCGGTAGAAAGAGAGGGGGATATTACTTCCTCTCCTTCGTCTTACGAATTTTCCGTCTTACGAATTTTCGATCAGGTCACGTGTCCTGAAGCAAGTTAAATTTTTTTTTACCCATCCCAAAAAAGTCACAACGCCCTAAAGGAGATTCACTTCAAAAATTCACACTGACGTTCGTGGTACTAAGAAAATACCATCGAGATAGGTATCAAAGGTAAGATAATTTCTAGGTTTAGCTTGTCGGCCTACCAACACGTGAGATATTAGTCAAACGGTATCCTAGCGAGTTTGGTTATCCACTGGTTATTTTCTTTTTGGGTCTGTTAAATTAAACCTTTATACGGTAATCTAGTTGTCTACAATACAGTTCGCCTAATGTTGTTAGTATATTATGCATATAGGGCAATCCGATTGTCCGTCCGGCTTCCTAAACGGACATGCAAAGGGCAAAGACAATTGTGTTGTCTATTTATAGATACTAATACATCTTCTGTGGCTATTGTAAAATAATTTGTGCGTCTTCAGTTACTTGAATGACGTGGACAATTTTATTGGGGTAATTTATCTCGTGGTTCTGCACTTTGATCGCTTTGAAATAAGAAACTCTGGTCTAGTTTTGTTTATGCTGCCAATAGCATTTGAACACTATCTCACTTGATAGAAAGTGACGATACGGCCGAAAATGGAAAAAGCTTGCCTGAAAGGTGCCTATTCAATCTAGACTTGAAGACACTCAGATTGTTTGAAAAACAAAGACGCAGCCAATGAGTCCCACTCCTTCGCTGTACGGATGACAAACGCAGAAGCAAAATGCGAGCAAACTGGAGGTAGAGGTAGTTAGAAGACACGACCCCAATTATGAGTTCATTAAATTATCATTTGTTTGTGCCTGTTATTTATCATGTTACATTATAGAGCGAAAGAAGTGTAGTATCAACCGCGTCCCACGACAGTTATGGCTTATTTTATCTCTCATAGACATAAGCCGCATAGTGTTTCGAAACTCCGCTTAGATCGACAGGTTATTTATTCAGGAGGTGGTAAACTACCAATGTATTTCTGATCAGGGTAATTACCCAGACGAACACGTGAACGTTCACAACAGTTGATAACTCACGTTCTGTAAAACGTGAGGCATACAATTTTCCTCTGCTCGCTGGATCTTTGGTCACGTGTCATGCGAAATCTTACGTTACCCTTAGTCATGTAACAGGTAAGAGGTCCTAAGATTTCGGTTCATTAAACAATATGCTGACACGTGATCAAATTACGACGTAAAGTCCTAGTATATATGTATATAGGGATATTTGTTAATTATCAGAAAGTTCTCAGACTCTGATTCTTTTCTAAACCTAACCTCATATAGTGTATATATATATATTACGTATTATATATTACGGAACATATATATATATATATATATATGTTCCGTAATAATTAAATAAATATATTCTATACAATCCGTGGGATTTAGCCCTCGATGTCCTGCACGTGCCCCTGGGTGGCGCTAAGGAGCTACCGATAAGAGGTGGGAGGCTTCAGCTTGCGGCTTTAAAGTAAAGCATTTTGGTCCAATATACTTATCCAATATTTTTCAAATATATTTGAAAAGTTATTAAACAGAATTTGCAATAGCCGTAACACAAACAACGTTTTATCAAGTATAAACTGTTAATATGCAAAGTCAACATTCACTGGAAGCAGTTCAGGTAATTCGATGAATTAATTTCATTGTAAGACAAATATACCCGAAAGCCGGCAAAATACTCAGGTCTTCCGGTTTAATTGAATGAGTTGGGCTTACATTTAGTTATTGAATTCCATTTTTAAGTGTTACTTTGGAGCGTTAATTTAAAAGTTATCCTATTGTACCATACTCAACCAGGGTGCTCAACCTTTTTAATTTCCTGTATGCTTGGAGGTTAGTGACCTTTTATTTTAGAAAATGAATGTCAATTAAGTTTTATTTCTGCACAAACTTGTATGTAGACATTTAATACATAATGGAATCGAATCTCCATAAAAATATAAAATCACGCAGGTGAGAGGGAAGCAACTTTTTTTTCTGTCCATTTGGGGCAAACAATATCTATGTTGGAAAATAACTTATGTACTCGTAAGTATTTAAAATGTAGGCGCATATTTTATTGCATTGACTTAGAAATCAGATCGTCAGTCATTGACAGACGTATTAATATTTTTTTTATACTAGCTGTTCCCCACGGTATCATCCGCGTAAGTCTCGGACCCACGATAATTCCGGACCTTATAGCCTATGTGTTATTCCAGGGGTTCAGCTACCTCCACACCAAATTTCATCAAACTTGATCCATCCGTTTGAGCTTGAAGAAGTAACAAACATACAAACACAAACTTTCGCCTTTATCATATTAGAGTGATTATACATTTATATAAAAAAGGAATATGATAGTCCACACTACGATAAAATAACTATAAAATTATGGTGTCGTTCAATTCTATAATTACGATAAAGCTTTTCGTGACTAGAACACATTAGAAATAATAGTCAATCAATCAGAGTATTCGGTTTGAAACAAATAATAGTCTATTAACTATCTTGAATGAAGCTATTGTTTTCCCAATGTCCATATACTACTGTAACTGACAATATTAATTAGGTACTATGCGTTATTTTCACAATATTGGACGATTGGGTCCGCATGGTTTGCGTACTATTTGTGTTATCTCATAACTTTTTTCTGGGAGAACCAATTTTGATGATTTTTTTTTATGCAGAATAGGCAACCATTTGACCACTATCTCACATGATGGAAAGTGATGATGCGGCCGAAGATGTGACATGCTTGCCTAGAAGATGTGACATGCTTGCCTATTCACTCGAGACTTGGAGACTCCCAGATTATACCGTTCGGGGAACAAAGACGCAGACTCCTTCAGTTTTTATTTGAAAGCTAGTGCTTCTCTGGTTCCAATTAAACTTGAGCATGACCTGACCAGTAGTTTTTGAGTTATCCTACTAATATTATAAATCCGAAAGATTGTGTGTAAATGTGTATGTTTGTTCCCTCTCCACGCTTTAACGGCTGAACGGATTTCGATGAAATTTGGTATGTACATAGAATATACTTAGGACTAACATATAGGCTACTTTTTAACTTGATAATAAGAAGCCGCGTGGCACAGCTAGTCCTGAATAATGCGAATAAAATTCATTAAATCTGATGTTCCGAAGATAAAGTGGTGAAATCGGTTTTTTTTAAGCTTCGCTTGCGTTCAAATTATGTCTCACACTGCTACAATAAACCACAACATCCGCATAACAACCAACTGCCATAAAATCCGTATTCTCATATCCACAGAGTAGCTACATCTCTTAACTCAAACCGGCGATTCTGGCAGAACATCGTAACCATTCATCACTCCCAACTTAGTCTGCGGACGTAAATACCAGCTTATTTGCGATTCAGATTGGACCCTCGAAAGAGTCGTACCCTTTCGGGATTTTCATAGGGTTGCTTACTTTATCTATACTGTTATAGTTTCGGTCATTATTTTTTTATAAATGTTCAGCGATTTGCTTTGAAAAATCCAGTATGTACACATAATTATGATAAATCTGTTTTATACATATTTTTGTGTCAGACGTAGTCTTATTTTCTACCGACTTTACAAAAAATGAGGAGGTACTCAAGTCGACTGTATTTCTTTTTGTTTTATGTGCGTTACCTCATATCTTCGTTCCACGTGAACCGATTTTGATTTTTTTTGTTTGATAGAGTTTACTTTCCAATTGGTATCATTTAAATTAGATCAAGATCTGATCATTAGTTCTTAAAATATCGTCAATAATGCGTTTAGTACATACGTTCCCTCTTCACGCTTTAACGGCTGAACGGATTTGGATGAAATTTGGAATCATATATGTACATAGATAATGTACGTAGATAATATCTAGGATTAACACATCGGCTACTTTTTAACTTGATAATAGGGGACGAAGCTGCGGGGCACGGCTAGTGCTTTTATATAAGTAAACAGAAAGCACGTCGTGATAAAATAACAGAAGTAAAATACCTTTTTTAGAATAGAATAGAAATAATTTATTGCAAAATATTTAAACTATCACATTATGATACACAACATAAAAAAAATACATGCAAGAAATATTTGGCAATTGGAATATGTTCAGCGCTAAGACTGCACAAACTAAGTGTTTGTGCAGGGCTGGTTTTCAGCATATCCCATCGATCTCAGGTGTTACTCGAAAATAAAATCATGGTAGTCCTTTAACAATATTGTAGTTAATTTCCTATATTAACTATACAGAAATAGAATTTATATCATTATTTTGTAAGTTTATATAAAAAAGGTGGGTAACATAATATATAACAAGTGAAAAAAAAAGTGTTATGTATCTTTGAGTGTGTGATTGTATGTGTGTATGTAGGGGGTTGATTCCAATATTAATAATGTTATCTCACATGAAAATCTCTTCTTCAAACTTCCCCTTCAGACATATTAAATTTTCCCTGCCTCAAAGGACACTTATCCTAAAACTCCTTTAAAAATGGAGCAAAGTTATGAGAGCATGAAAGAGTGCTTTATAATAAAGTGGTCGTATTAAAAATATTAAAATTGTCGTCACGTCTTGAACAAGCGCATTCTGAAGCCAATCGCGTATTCATTCAATTTATGGTTTTCATATTGGAACATTTTTCATTTCTGCATTTTATAGACGACTAGGTGTGCCCCGCGGTTTTACCCGCGTAAGTTACGAATCCGTGGGAATTACGGGATAAAAAGTCTATGTACTTTCCCAAGTTCTAGTCTATCTCTGTACCAAATTTCATCAAAATCGGTTCAGTGGTTTAGAGTTACTTTCTCATTTATAATATTAGTAGGGATAAGGTGCATAATCACACTAACATTATAAATCTGAATGTTTGTGTGTAAGTGTGTTAATGTGTAAGTAGGTATGTTTGTTCACGCTGTAACGGCTGAACTGATTTCGATGAAATTTGGAATGTACATAGCTTTTACCTAGGATTAACACACAGGCTAATTTTTAACTTGATCAACGCGAGCGCAACCGTGGAGCACGGCTAGTAGGGAACAAAAATTATAATAATAATAAAAGCATGACCATGAGCATAAATATGTACGCGATTTCAAAATAGGTAAAGTTTTTTTTTAATCTTTTCAGTTATAGAATTACATGATTTTCACTTTCATATGTTCTATTAGACTCAAATTTGGTGTACTCCAATGACAATACAATTATATGGTACCATGGAGCTGGTGAGATGATGCAGATGGAAGATGGCCATAAGGACTTCTGAACTATACAAGAGAGACCCTCGATAGGTTGTTCTTGTTTGGGCTCGATTGAATTGTCTTGACAAGTTCTCTGGTAACGTTTTAGTCCTTTTTTATTTACTACTGGTAAAACTTGTTTAAAAAAAATCTTTTCAAATTATTAGGTACTTGTTTTAAATTCTTGAAGTTAATTTAGTCTCTAACATCATTTCATCATCATCATACTCAACCTATCTCAGTCCACTGTTGGACATAGGCCTCTCCCAAAGCGCGCCAGTGAGCCCGACCTTCGACTCTTCTTTTCCAGTCGTTACCAGCAGCCCTACGTATATCTTCTTCGGGTACTTCCCGGATCATAGTATTGGATTTTTACATTAATCGATCATAACAGTCGTTCCAATAAGTTCAGTTGCAACTAAAATAAATTATATATTATTCTTCCCAACTGATCTTAACTTCGTTCCACCTAGTCACAGGGCGTCCTCTGCTTCGCTTACCGATTAGCGGCCTCCACTTCAGAACTCGTCTACTCCAACGGTTGTCAGTTCTGCGGCATATGTGACCAGCCCACTTCAGCTTGCTAATTCTTTGAGCTATGTCGATGACTTTCTTTCTCATAACATTATTATTAGTTTAACATCATTTACAGTATCATAAAGTAAATTGTGGTAAACGTTACATCTACGATTGCCTCCTTTGCGTCAAGTAACATTCCTTTTCATCTGAAAACTTGCTCCGAAATGGGAGAAAGTAACGCAATAACAATTTAAATAAAAACAATTCGGAAAGTGAAACTCTGTAAGAAGCCATCTTCGCTTGTCTATTGCTTTTATGAGCTTCGATGAAACTTCTCTACGATCATTCTATATCGATAAAAATATATTCGTTCTCAGTTTAAATTTAGGTTTCGAAATAATAATAATAATATCACCTTTAAAGGTTGTCTGTTAGATTACCCTTCCCATACAAAAATCAATGGATATCATTCTACGCGCGCAGGAATTACATAATTTAATTCCCCCATGCCCTTTTTACCATCTAACAACTAGACAAACAGTCGAACGTCATCCTTATATGGTTGACATACCTCCGGTTCGCTCGAAGCGTTTCGCTTCTACGTTTATCAGCGAGGAAGTGGAACTCATTGCCTGCGTCTTTGTTTTCCGAATGGTACAATCTGGGTGTCTTCAAGTCCAGAGTGAATAAGTGGTATCTTTTAGGCAAGCATGTTACATCTTCGGCCGCATCTTCACTTTCCATAAGGTGAGATAGTGGTCAAATGCTTGCCTATCTAAAATAAAAAAACGTGTTAAAATGCCTAAAAACGTGCTATATAAGTAGTTTCAGGAAAATAAGTACGCAACTGCGCATAAAATCCAAAATGTATGGATATTCATATCAGCAATACATAAAAATAACCAACATACTTTCTCATACAATAGTGTTTCTGCATTGTGTATTTTGCGCACATATCAACTCTGTAACTATTTGTATGGCTCGTATTCGGGCATTTTCATACTTCACACACATCATGTTTGTCCATTGAATTTTAAACCAAAAACCGTAGTCTAATGTATCAACTTAATATAAGATATAATTTACTGTATTTACTTCTAAATATTATACTGTAATTAAGAACACTGAGTATATTTCCTGGTACATAGCTAACTAGTGCTATA
This sequence comes from Lomographa bimaculata, assembly GCA_948107665.1. Lineage (NCBI taxonomy): Eukaryota > Metazoa > Arthropoda > Insecta > Lepidoptera > Geometridae > Lomographa > Lomographa bimaculata. The sequence goes on along the minus strand of OX403600.1, from coordinate 4,570,646 downwards.
AAATATGGAGAACTATATTTTTAACGACGATAAAAGTATTTTAATCGGAAATACTTAATTGACAACAATCAAACTATCAACTGAATAAAATAATATAATAACTTTCACACTGATAACAGTCTCATCTTATGCTTTATCGAAATGATTTAAATACATAATGTATTTATATAGAAAATATTGTTAAAAATTGTGTTTCTGGTTCTGGTTGTGATTGTGTGTGATGTGAATGTTTCCGGCACCCACGACACAAGTCATGGAACTTAATGTGGGACTGTGAGTGTTAAAGCGTTTACGTTTATGTTTAGAATACCAAAAAACCCATTGGCGTGTTTACCATCTTCGACCACATCATAAATTACGATCAAATGAGATAGTATTGATACACTAGTCTATCAAAGACAAAAATAATATATTTTTGGCAACCCTATTGTCCAGGAAAGTAACAAAATTGACGTCTGCATCAAACGGTGGTATCTCGCGGTAAAGATACTTGACGAGTCGTCATATTGGGTCAAAGTGGACCCCTCAGCAGGAACCTTTGTTTGGAAGGGTGCAATTGAGTTAGTTAAGAAGGATAGAGGATTTGATGACATAGATGATAAGGTTGATATGATTTTATGGACTAGCCCCTAGGGTTATTTGCCTTTACGCTGCAGGGTTTGATTCTCGTTGTAAGCTTATTTTTCAACCAACTTCAAAAAGGTTTTTTTTCTATTGTGTTACACGGTGTCATTTATGCAATATGTAAGTATTTTGAATGTTCTCTGTTTTTACGACTAAGGGGTTTAATTTGTCAGAAAATTGTAAGAAAAAGCAGTAAAATGTTATGATTCGAACAATGGCACAGTTTTATCAAATGTGTTAAGTGCTAATGCTGGAACTACTACGACTATAGTTGTTAATAAGGGCGCGCTAATGACAATGACGCTAAGCTATATTTCCGGCTGCAGTTTATTTATTATATCCATAAACTATTTACGTAGTATTTTATGGACTACTAGCTTTTACCCGCGACTTTGTCCGCGTTGAAGTCGATAATGGTTCTAATAGGATTTTTAATTGGTTTTTACGTTATAAATTGTTATTTTCAAATGTTTGAATATTCATAAAATATAACAATTTTTATTATAGTGTAGGGATTTAAAGGTTAAATATCTTGGAAATAACGTAACCTTTTAATAGGTTCTGTACCAAATTTGGCATACAGGTTGCCATTTCGATACAACTAACTCGCAGAAACCGCCATATTATGTAGAGTGTTGTAACATATCTAATGTGTACACTTCTTTTGTCCCATGACTATTGCCATGACGGTCTTGAGACATAACAGCTAATTCATCCCAATTGTTTGTACAGTAGTCTATTTAATTCTATTACAGTTCCCACTGACTTCTTAATGTCATCTAATAAACGGAGGGCTACGGCACCCGAAACACAGTTTTATTACTAGTTCGGGCGTCAAAAGTCTCACCTTACCACAATATGTACATAAATAATTATAAGACTTTGAAATAATGAATTTAAATTAATTATAATATATAGATATAATTGTAATAAAAAATATAATGAAATGAATATAGAATGTAATATTAGGTATCTGTAAGTTATATGTTATAAGATGTCAATAAACTGATTTGATTTGATTTGACTTCAAAATATGCAATGAGGACGATAATATCCAATGAAGTATACTAAAAAAGCAAATAACTATACAATTTAAGGACCCTGTTTACATTAGTCACGGTGCTATGAACATAACGGTATGATCCAGTCCTTCAACCGAGGGATCTAATGAGTGTAAACTTCAATGGCCCTCACGTAGGATCATAAAGGACGACGTAGGAGGCTCGTGAAAAGTCATGTCGTGTTTATTTATGTATATTAAGTAAGATAATAATATGATATTTACGAAGAACGTTCGTAACTAGTAGCAAAAACAACATTTGAAATATACCTTCGACGATTTCACTGAATATAGCAAGAATATAGAAAATAATAACGATTTGGTAGGCCACCAAATTCACTGTTTTTTGACCTATTTTGCCCTTGGGGCTATCTCAAAAACTTTATCACACAAAACGCAAAACTTACGTATAATATCCGTTATCTCCTGTACTTGAACAACAAATATAGAAATCAAACTATTATTATAAAGAAAAAAAGTTATAAGCAAGTAACCTCAAAAGATTTTCTCTATGAGGCAAAATGTAGGCGCGAGATCTCAGTTCGGCGCGAACTACTAGTATCATTCGCCATTTTTGGTTTTGGACCACAACTTTTCATATTCTTTGAGATTATAAGTACATTCGCTTGTATGGTTTAGGCGCTAAATGCGTCTAACAGACGGATGGACGGACTGACGATCAGACAGAAGGGCAGAGGAACGGAAGTTCAGACTGACGGACAAAGTTCTGAACCACACAAGTAAACTTTGCTTTCCTCGATCAATTATTGTTCTAACTGTAAGCCAATAAAATAACAATTTAAGTTTCAATAGGAAAACCACCCAATAATTTTAGATAGAGTTACCAGTGTTGTTCTTAATGTGTGAATTCTAAATAAACCAAGCACAAAGTAGTTATACTATTTTCTCCGTTAACAAAGAACCTATAAATTTCTACTTAATTATCCTCCAGAGAAATGAAGGTGATTAAGAAAATAGTGGAAATGAGAACTAATGTTGGCGCAGTGCATTGTTTGGACGAACGTACTCGTGAACCTACTACAAATTTAATGATGCAAAGCCTAAAAAAAACCGACTCCATTGCTTATATCGTGGTTTTGGCTTGATCGATTTCGGTAAAATTTATATGGGACCACCTCTGAAGTAATCTACCAAACAAAATAATTGAAACGCAAGCAAAGCTTAAAAATCCGACTTCATCGCTTATATCTTGGTTTTGGCTTGATCATATTTTGATGAAATTTATATGGGAATCGATTCATAATTGGCGGAATTATCGCGTAACATAAAAAAACAACATGCAGTCAAATTGAGAAACTCCTTTTTGAAGTCGGTTGATTAAGGCAGTGATACGAAGCCAATAAGCTATTTTACGCTTCATTTAGTATCTTTAGCAAAATATACGCAGCAAAATATTTGCAAACCTCCTACTAATATTATAAATCCGAAAGTCTGTGTGTCTTGTTGTGCCCCGCGGTGTTACCCGCAGACAAACAGTTACTTTTTTCGGTCCAGGAACCATTTCTTTTCTTACGAACCGTGGGCTGACAATAGCAAACATAACAAATAAAAATCAGTCGATCTATTTTTAGTTTTGCAACACTAACGCTCGGCAATTATTTTTTATACATATAGATTATATTATCATTTTTAAAAGCCAATTTCGTAGCAGTAAGCTTGATTACTTTAAAAGTTATAAGCCTTTGACAGACCGACGGACAAAGTGGTAAACACCCGAGTTAACTTGGCGATGGTCTATAGTTTTACCGTAGCTTTCCAAATAATGGTAAAACGACGGCATAAAAACGTGCTAAAGTAGACCTTCTATACTATCAATAGGAAATTAACATGAGGTAAGAAACTTTTCGTACCTAGTAGAAATGGTAAACAGTTCCCGGCTACGCTAACAGAAGGTTACTCATTACCAAGTCAAACAGATGATCCTAAATCGATTATCGGGGATTCGATATTTTGGAATATTTGGTTACAGAATCGAGTCCTCATCGAAATGGAAAACGTGAGTGTTTTGATTAGAAACGCTTGTCGTCGGTTTCCTGGTTTTTGATATAGCTATTTCGAGAAATAATAAGTATAGCAGCAATTCTGTTATCACTAAATGAATTTTGGGAAGCTTATGATTTTTTTAACAGCTATAAAGGTACAAAAAAATCAAAGGTAGATAAATAAAAAAAGTTGACATAACAGTCAGATATCCGGCAGTTGGTTAATTTTTTTTATTCAGAATAGGCAAACATTTTACCACTATTGGTGGCGCGAGTAAAATCGCTGGCGTGTAAATAGCCCACCATTTACGTATTAATATTTTTAATGATAGCGGTAAATTATTTTGGATTAAAATATTGGCAAAAATCAGTAGGGATACACGAATCAATTTACAGTGTTTATTTAAGCCCACGTACCTTAGACCGCTTCGAAACCGCCTCCGGAGCTCCCCAAGAAAGGAACTACAGCAAACTGTATGTATGCCTAAGCGCACACACACAACTCCACGTCGCGCCGGCCGGCGAGTTTGAATCCGAAGAAATCCGAGAGTGTACGAGGCACGGAACACTCAATCACCTCACAGTTCACGCGGTCGATCACAATAGACACGATGAAGTTTTTATTTTAAGTCCTGGTTAATTAAATGATAATTATTTAATTAGTTTTCTACGTCACAAAATTCAATAGCGGAGGGTTTGTCAACCACACGGATCAGGTGACACACACGACTGAAGTTTCTCTTTTTTAAGTCTGTGAAGTTAGTCGCGAGTGCAAAAAATGTCACTCGATACAACTAGCGCCATCTCTAGGATCGTCCTTGAACGATCTCTAACAGTGGTCAGCAGAGGGCCCAATACACTGCAAATGCATTCAAAAATCCAAAGATTCTTGCCAATATGAATATTAGGTATATAACGTGAAGTATTTATTCACAGATGTATAATTTACATTTATTTTTTATATTATAAAAGGCAAAGACGCAACTATGCAACGTATGCAAATACTCTAAGCGCCATTTTTTCCAAAAGGATTGGACCATGCTGTCCAAAAGTTCTTTGCGTTGTACAAGACTGATGCGCTGATCAGAAAGATCGGCAGTGGGTAAGTATTGCAGGGGAGACGACATTAAAAAATGGGCGGGAGTTATCACCTCTGGGTGTGGATCGGAAGATACGACATTCAGAGGGCGCGAATTAAGAATACACTCTATTTGCGTCAATACGGTTTGTAATTCTTCATATGTTAGAAGCTGACTACCTATCACCCTGTACATATGAGTTTTCAAACTCTTAATGTTCGATTCCCACATTGCTCCAAAATGGGGAGCTCTAGGAGGAATCATTTTCCAGTCAATGCGTCGGGTCATCAACTCCTCTGAGAGTGACGAATTGAAACTAGAGTTCAATAAAAAAGTATATAGCTCATCCAATTGAGCTTTAGCACCAACGAAAGTGGTGGAATTATCAGAGTAAAGACAGGATACTGGTCCGCGGCGGGAAATAAAACGTTTAAAGGCGTCTACAAAAGCCGAAGAATTTAATGAAGTTACCAACTCAACATGCACAGCGTGGGTAACCAGGCATACAAACAGACAGACATACGCCTTCTGCGCGTGTTGACCTCTACGGCGGGTAAGCGTTATGCGTATAGGACCCGCATAATCTACTCCTGTGTGAGCAAAGGCTTTCGCTTCTGAAACACGATACGCAGGAAGATCTGCCATCATGGGAGTGGGATGCGACGGATTCACCTTAAAACACGTATTACATTTACGACATTGAGACCTGACGACAGTTCTGGCATCTAATATCCAGAAACGCTGTCGTAAAATCGACATGAGAAGTCCAGGGCCAGTATGACAGTTCACGACATGGTAATGTCGTATGATAAGATCAACGATATGATCGCGTTTAGGAAGTAGGACTGGGTACTTGGCATCAAATGGAAGATTTGACTTAGAAAGTCTTCCGCCAACCCGCAAAATATCCTCTTCATCTAAGAAGACAGCCAAGCGTTGCAGCTTCATGGATGGCATTTTTTTATTTTTAATGCACTTTATGTCATCTGCAAAATGAACTGATTGCACGGCGCGGACCATAGCACGTTCCGCGGCTGTCAATGCCTGAACAGACCGTGGCACGATGCTATTTTTCGGTCGTGCGAATCTCAGGATGTATGAGATGACACGCAGCAATTTGTCCCAAGACGAAATGCGTTGCGCCAACTCACATAAAAGTGGTTGTTCCGATTGAGAAGTCACTGTCAACACATTTGTCTTGTGCTCAGGAAGGTTACTGCAGTCAGTCGGCAAAAATGGCTTGATTGGCCATTCTTCAGGAGCGGAATGCATCCAGGAAGGGCCATTCCACCAGAGGTCATGCGAGACTAGCTGCGACGGCAGCATACCTCGAGACAGACAATCACTAGGATTTTCTACACCAGCTACGTGGTAGAAGTGTTTCGCGGCTAAGTTCTCTTGACACTGAGCGACGCGGTTACTCACGAAAATCGACCAACGATGTGGGGAAGAATGTATCCACGATAATGCTATAGTCGAATCGGAGAATGCATACACTCCTGCAATAGGAACGCGTGCAGCGTAAGAGTCATTGACAACCTTCACTAACTTAGACATAAGCACAGCAGCACATAACTCAAGACGTGCAAGAGTCGTGACTTTAGTCGGTGAGACCTTTGACTTTGCGCAAAGTAAGCGAACTATGATGCCAGCAGGGTAGGTACAGTGTAAAAAGATCACACAACCCATGCCATTTAAACTAGCATCACAAAAGCTAACGAGATTCACAATGCAGTCAATATTTACACCTACATGGCGCGGAATCCGTAAGGTATCAAGCAAGGGAAATTCTTGCACAAGGGCGGAGAAGCGGACAACAATATTTTCCGGAGCGGGATCGTCCCAGCCACTGTTACTCAACCACAACTCTTTAATGAGCAATTTGGCATAGAGAATGACTGGAGCGACCAAACCCAGAACATCGAATAATCGTGCAACTACGGAGAGTATATTTCTCTTAGTGCATTTGTCGGTTATTACAGCGGAAGTGAAGAAAAAGTTATCTTCAGAAGATTCCCAGGAAAGACCTAAGATCTTCGCGGAAATATTGCCTTCGTCAAAATCGAGGGATTTGCGGTGCGAATCAGGAAGACTACTTAAGAGAGCTGGTGAGTTGCTAGACCATTTCACCAGATCAAAATCACCCGATCTGAACATGTTTATTAGGTCTTGTGACAGCTGCATAGCGGTTTGTTCATTATGTGCAGAATATACCAGATCATCCATACAGAGACTGGATTCTGCAATTTTTGCAGCGTCAGGATAGTGTGGACTCACGTCGGAAGCCAGCTGTCGCACAGTGCGCATAGCTATATAAGGGCTCGACTTGAGTCCAAACGGTAACCGTTTGAAGACAAAAGTACGCACTTGTTCGTTCTCGTTGAAACGAAACAAGATGCGTAAGTATTTACGCTGGTCCACGGGTACACCTATGCGTAAGTACATTTGTTTTATGTCAGCGTTCATCGCGACAGGAAACAAGCGGAATTGCAAAAGCAATAAAAACAGATCAGCTTGCAAATTAGGTCCTATATGCAACACGTCATTTAAAGACAAACCTGTGTGAGTTTTCGAACTTGCATCTAACACTATGCGCGGCATCGGCTTATCAGGTCGCACGACCGCATGGTGAGGTATGTAGTAGCCTCCACCAGAAATTTCGGTTTCATCGACAGGGCTAAGATAACCATTGTCGATATATTCTCGAATGACCTGGTTGTAATTTTCCCTCAAATCGGGTGACTGGCGAAATTTTCTTTCTAGTGCCATAAATCGGCGAAGAGCAACAGCATGTGAATTGCCGAGTTCAGATGGATCCTTGCTGAATGGCAGCGATACCGTGTAGCGACCGACATCATCACGCGTCACTGATGACGTGAAAATATTTTCGCACTCCGTCTCTTCGGGTGACAACAAACGCATCGTAGGTACTTCTTCGAGTTCCCAAAACTTCTGTACTAGATCGTTCAGCGCGAGCGCGGTGAAAGAAGCGGTAGGTATGGTGTCATTACGTGGATAATCTCCCATCAGAACGTAACCAAAAGTGGTTAGAAGTGCAGGTGGAAGTCGCAGGCCAAAGTCAACCCGTTTCCCCAAATAAATGTACGGAAAGAGTTGGGCACCTATAATTGCCTGAATGTCTCCTGGAATATTCCAATTCAAATCTGCGAGCGGGAGGTCGTGGTAATCTATGTTACGATTCCATTCAATAAATTGCGACGGCAATTGATTTTTTTTTTTTTTTTTTATTCGTGATAGGCAAACTTTTGACCACTATCTCACCTGATGGTAAGTGACGATGTGGTCGACGATGGAGCAAGCTTGCCTAGAAGATACCTATTCACTCGTGACTTGAAGACTCCCATATTGTACTCATCAGGAAACACCGACTCGGGTAAGGAGTTCCATTCCTTTGCGGTTCGCACAATGAATGTGGAGGCAAAACGCTTAGTGCGCATTTGTGGAATGTCCACCATATAGCGGTGTCGCTTAGCAGTTTGTCTGCTTGTCCGATGATAGAACGGGGATGGGGGAACTAGATCGTACAGTTCCTTAGCACACTCTCCGAAATGTATCCGATAAAAAACCGAGAGACTGGCTACCATGCGGCGATGACCCAAGCTCTGAAGCTTTGAATTAGTCAGCTGCTCGCTACCAATAAGTCTCTTGGCACTACGCTCAATGGTGTCAAGAGCCTCAAGCTGGTACTTAGCTGAACCGTCCCAAAGATGAGAACAGTACTCCATACATGATCGGACTTGTGCTTGATACAAATTGAGCAACTGTCCCGGTGTGAAGTATCGTCTCACCTTTGCAAGGATTCCCAGCTTTTTTGCAGCTAGTTGGGCTTTTGACTCGATGAAAGTACCAAAATTGAGCTTTGAAGTTAGAGTCATACCGAGTAACTCGAGATGGTCAGTTACTGGTAGGGATACATTTCGGAAAGTTGGAGTAAGTTCAAATTGACTCCGTTTAGCAGAGAATAAACACGCCTGTGTCTTGGTGGCGTTAAACTTGACTAGGTTGGCGTCGCCCCAATCGGAGACTGCCTTTAAGGACAAGTTTAGACGCTCAACCATTGACTCTCTTTGGGACTGGATTTGTGCTCCACTAGCTCGTCCGTCGGAAACGTAACTCTCCACAACCGTGCTGTCATCTGCATACCCAAAAACACCGGGTTTCAGCAGATCGTTAATATGCAGCAGGAAAAGCGTTGCGGAGAGAACCGAACCTTGAGGAACCCCGGCATTTATAGCCAATTGATCTGACGCGCAGCCATCAATGACCACACGAATAGATCGATCCCTCAAGAAGTCCGAAATCCACACAGAGAGACTAGTAGGCAGGCCGTATGACGGAAGCTTACTTATAAGGCTATCATGCCAAACCCTGTCAAAAGCCTTCGAGATGTCAAGAGAAACGGCTAGCGCTTCTCCATGTTTCTCGATGGCTTCACTCCAGATGTGTGTGGCATACGCTAGAAGATCTCCTGTTGACCGGTTTTGACGGAATCCGTATTGTCGGTCGCTAAGGAGGTCGTTCGCTTCTAGGTATGCCAGGAGCCTGTTGTTCAGAACACGCTCCATACTCTTGCAAAGTATGGACGTGACTGATATTGGCCTGTAGTTGGCAGGGTCGGCACGACTGCCTTTTTTAGGCACGGGTTGCACGTTAGCTTGCTTCCAAGATTTTGGCACTTTTCCAGTTTTAAAAGAGAGGCGGAACAGACGTGTTAATATAGGAGCAAGCTCAGGACCACATGTCTTCAGCACTATGGCTGGAATACCGTCAGGACCACTGGCTTTGTTCACGTCTAGATTTAGCAGCGTTTTTCGAACCTCGGTTTGTCGAATGCAAATTTCCGACATAAATGTTTCGCATGCTGACGCACTCGGAGGTTTTGCGCCTGCAGTATCTAAACGTGAACATTCTGCGAAGAGGTTGGCAAATAAGTTTGCTTTCTCTTTGGCAGTATGGGCCAGTGCACCGTCAGGTTTTAGCAGTGGAGGTAGTGAGGGGCGGCAGAAGTTCGATTCAACCGACTTAGCCAGGGACCAGAACGCTTTGCTCCCAGCTGGGTATGAAGCTAGTTTGTTCCCTATTCGGCTAATGTGGTCAAATCGAGCCTTCCGTAAAGCTATCTTGCAAGACTTGGCGGCCTTATTAAAGGCTTTCTTCTTGTCTGAAATATCCTTGGCTTTGCGGTTTCGAGCGTCAACCCAGGACAGGTATGCCTCGTGCTTAAGCGCTTCTGCGCGTCGGCACTCTGTCCTGAACCAAGGTTGAGCTTTGCCTGACATTGGTACGTCAGAGTAAGGAATAAAATACTCCATCCCTTGACGCAACACATCCGTCACAGCATCCGCGCAAACAGAAGGATCATCCGAAGAAAAGCAAACAGGCCGCCAAGAGTAAGACGCAAAGAACGAGCGCATCTCATCCCAGTCTGCTGACTTGTATCTCCACACACGCCGGGTGCCTCTAGGGCTGAGATCGGGCGGTGAGTATACAGATACAGATTTCACCAGACAGTGGTCGGAGCTACCCAGTGGAGATGATATCGACACTGAGTAGCGGTCTGGATCAGTTGTCAGCAGAAGGTCCAAGCAATTAGCCGTTTGACCGTCAACATCGGGAACCCGTGTTGCCCCTTGGACCAGCTGGGTGAGGTCTAACGCTAAAGCGAGCTTTCGCGTCTCTCTCCCAGCATGGTCAGTGTACTGGTGTGGGAAAAGCCACTCCTGGTGATGGGCATTAAAATCCCCCAGTATCACTAATTGGGCAGACGGGTATCTTTGCTGAGCGGTGTCCGCCGCCTCACTAAGATATTCAGTGAGCCTGGTCATCTCCTGGTCTCCGCTGTGCGACCGGTAGACACAGGCGTAGAGAATTTTCTCTATTCCTGTGTCCACCAGAACCCAAAGTACAGAAAAATGGGAGTCCTCAAGGTTACGGAGACGTCGACAGCAGATGTCGTCTCGGGCGTACACGCACACTCCCGCTCGGGGTTTGAAATTGTGCTCCAGGGTAAACCCTGGGTAGGAGAGGTACGCCACGTCAGACGGACATCGTATCTGCGTCTCCGTGAGAAACAGAAGTGATGGTTTATCGGTCTCCAGGTGGTGGTGGACTGCATTGAGATTGGAGTGCAGACCTCGGATGTTAGAGAGGTGCACTTTAAGAGAGAGGTGATCTGTAATACACTCCACGACAAGAGCGTGTATGGTGTATTTCTGTTGCGGGTATATGCGGGATTCAATATCCAAATACACGTATCCAACAATTGGACGCGAAGTTGAGCCAACACCTTTGACAAAAGAATTACTCAAAGGTATTATCGGCAAGTTTAAAGCGCGGCAACATTCAGTCGTTACTAAATTGTTCATGCTACCATTATCAATTAAACATCTGATGATAGTTTTCGGACCTGTACTACCTTTAGAACGCGCGTACACCTGAGCGGTTGATAATAAAACAGTCGACTTCGGTTTTGTTTCGGCGGATAGAAGCACAGCGGCATTATGTGACGTAAGCGATAGATTTAAAGCGGGTGAAGGCGCGCAATCAGTCGGCGGCGGCGGCACCGGCGGCGGCACCGGCGGCGGCGGCGTTGTCGGCGACAGCACGGGAAAATTCGCATAAGCAGTGTGTACATTGTGTGTGTGATGTGAATGTTTCCGGCCCCCACGATACAAGTCTTCGAACTTAGTGTGGGGTTGTGAGTGTGAATGCGTTTGTACATGCGTATTATTATTTTGTTTCACAAAATGTAAAAGCGTATGGTGTCGTTTTCTACATAACTCGCAGACAGATGACGAATTACAGGTCGATAAATTATGCGTCATACTGAGACAGTTTACACATCCACTTTTGGATTTAATAAAATCATAACGAGATTTAGGATCGTGTGTATTTTTGAATTTAGCACAAGTGTATAAATGTGTGTGAGCGGTTTCATTACAAAATGCGCAATGAGATATGGCGGGCGGGTATGAGTGCAAAGCAGAGGTTCCGGTAGCAACCATTGGTACCTCGCTCGCAACAAAGGATTTATGTGTGTTTGAGCGTGTGTTCCGTGACGTAGAAGCGGGCGGTTTATATGTGTTATTTGAATTACGCGGGTTTGAGTTCATGTACATGGTCGGATTCAAACGTTCTAAGATCTTAGCCTGATCTTGAACGAAACTGATCAGCTGTTTTGTTGTAGGTATTTCAACATCTCTAACAGAAAGTTCAAAACATTGTGCGGTTTGAGTGTCTAATTTTCTAAGTGCGCAGTGCACGAGAATAAAATCCGTCAAATCCGAAACATGCAGCTGTTTGAGAGCAGAAATCGATGCCGAAAAATGATCGATAAATGAATCGAGACTAGCGGCAGTGTGAGTACACCCTTTTAAATCTAACACATTGTTGAGATAATGTGTTCCTAGAAGTCGCTTATCCTGGTATTTCTTGACTAAGCTATCCCAAATTATGCTGTACGTTTCCCCCGTTGGTACTATTCCAGAAATAACGGAATTTGCGGAATGACTCAATTTACTAACTAAGTATTGAATGCGTTGCGAATTACTTAGACGCGTATTATCGTGAATATTTGCTTTAAAGGATTCATAAAACGCTGGCCAATTCTGTATTTTACCATCGAATCCCTAATATGAAGCGGCTCCAATTTAAACACAGAAGCACTATCACTTCGGAGCGGTGATACATTAGCGTGATTATTCATCTTATTTCTAACGCGTTTCACTCTTGTAAACAATTCGTCAAACGACTCCAAACAACCAAAATCGGGACTCGCGGAAGGGTTTGACATTAAGGTAATCTCATTAATTTTATCTACAATAGATTCAAAATTATTATGAAGGTCATCCATAGTTTCTGTTTCAGACATAAAGTTTTCATTTGACCTTGAACTCTCGAAAGAAGTGATGTTTTTAGACATATTAAACAAATGATTCATACGTTTAAATAACAACTCTTTCTTTTCTCCTAAAATGATCAACATCGTATCTGAACTTGGTTTCGACATGTTCGGTTATCGTTATGTTAATAATTTATGCACGAATAAACTACTAAATGTTTGTTTACAAACAACAAATGCGGGCGGGAACAAGTAGGTAAGTTAGCGGGCGGCAGTTACACTATAGGTAGTTATAAGCGGAGTGAATTGCACATAGCAACGGGCGGGCGAACTTATGTATGAAATGTTTATGGTTAATAACTCAAAGCAAAAGGTAATTAAAACTGGACTATCCGGCTCGAAAAGGACCAAAATTATGGTGGCGCGAGTAAAATCGCTGGCGTGTAAATAGCCCACCATTTACGTATTAATATTTTTAATGATAGCGGTAAATTATTTTGGATTAAAATATTGGCAAAAATCAGTAGGGATACACGAATCAATTTACAGTGTTTATTTAAGCCCACGTACCTTAGACCGCTTCGAAACCGCCTCCGGAGCTCCCCAAGAAAGGAACTACAGCAAACTGTATGTATGCCTAAGCGCACACACACAACTCCACGTCGCGCCGGCCGGCGAGTTTGAATCCGAAGAAATCCGAGAGTGTACGAGGCACGGAACACTCAATCACCTCACAGTTCACGCGGTCGATCACAATAGACACGATGAAGTTTTTATTTTAAGTCCTGGTTAATTAAATGATAATTATTTAATTAGTTTTCTACGTCACAAAATTCAATAGCGGAGGGTTTGTCAACCACACGGATCAGGTGACACACACGACTGAAGTTTCTCTTTTTTAAGTCTGTGAAGTTAGTCGCGAGTGCAAAAAATGTCACTCGATACAACTAGCGCCATCTCTAGGATCGTCCTTGAACGATCTCTAACAGTGGTCAGCAGAGGGCCCAATACACTGCAAATGCATTCAAAAATCCAAAGATTCTTGCCAATATGAATATTAGGTATATAACGTGAAGTATTTATTCACAGATGTATAATTTACATTTATTTTTTATATTATAAAAGGCAAAGACGCTTCACCAACTATCTTACCTGATGGTAAGTGATGATGCGATCGACGATGGAGCATGTTTGCCTAAAGTTCACTCGTGACTTTAAGACTCCCGCATTATACTTTTCGGGAAACACAGACTGAATGTAGAACAGCTGTCAAAACTAGACGTCAATCTAACGTCATTACATTCAGACTACAATAGAGTACTTAAGGAACGAAGCTTGAACTTTATTGAAGGACGAACGGAATAAGTTAAATAAACTTTTTACTCATTAATTAATTTATTTATTTATAATATTATATATCCGAAAATGTGTTTGTGTGTGTGTGTGTGTGTGAATGTTTGTTACTCTGTATCTCCGTAACTACTCAACTGATTTTAATGAAATTTGGAATGTAGGTATAATCTGGATTAGGCTTTCCACGGAACGATTGCCTATATTTCACCAAAGAAAAGTTGCCTACAAGACATCGAGCTTATAGGTAACTCGAGTGTTCAATCCCACTACCAGTGGGTAGCGTTCCCATCATGCTGGCGACATTGCCTCTCTGAATTGCAATGACGTTGAGCCATAATATTTTAGCCAAATAAATGGCGCCCAGGCGAGGCGCTCCGATAGATTTTTGAACATAGAATGAGCTCCCGGTCCCCACGGGCCCATGATTTGCTACAAATATGTATAGCAAACTTATTCCAAAGTAGCACCGCATGGTAAAATCGTCCTATCTTCTACCGCAACGCACTCAAGTACCTCTAAAAGAAACATAACAGTACCGAACAAAATTAGGCGCAAAACAATCACGCGAAAGGAATTCTTTTTATCGCTGCCATCTCATAACTTCAGACCTCCCTGATTTGAATCTCAAACGGGTCCCGAGTATACCCGATCCCGGAACGCCCCAATCTAGTCGAAGTAATTGTTTTTTATCTAATAAAATCACTTGTATTGTGGCCAATGTTTGTCTTTGAACCTTCACGGAAAGATCCATAGTGTGTACCCAATACTGAGATTGGGTATGCAATAGGACATTTAAACGTACGTGGTCTTGCGTGAACACGTAGTCCGTTTGAAAAAAAGACGTCATTTTTTATAATCGTTCAATTTTTTTTCTTTGTGGAAGTGTTGATGACATAATGATATTTAAAATAAGTACGTAATCATTAAACGCAAGCAAAGCTTAAACCGACTTCACCGCTGAAATATTGATTTCGGCTTGATCGATTTCGATAACATTAATATGGGACCACCTCTGAAGTATATAATCTACCAAACAAAAACGAAATCATCAAAATCGATTCATAATTGGCGGAATTATCGCGTAACAAACATACAAAAAAAACGATATACAGTCGAATTGAGAACCATTTTTGAAGTCTTTTGAATACAAACTATATCATGCAAAACAACCAGTGACGTCACCACCGTTGGTTAAAGGCATATATTCCGAACAGGCGTCTCCGACCACTTATTTGTTTGCCTCCGACTAATATTGAACATGGGTATCGGCCTATTGGTCGCGTTATCACGTGGAATTGTTTTCTTATTGAAAACAGAGCCTTTGTAAGTGGATTGGTTTGTTTACAAATGGTTTATATCAGTGACAACAATTTTTGGTTTTATTAAATCCTAACTTTTCACCGTATTAGATACTAGCCGTGCCCGGCGGCTTCGTCCGATATTATCAAGTTAAAATGCCTATGTGATTATCCTAGGTATTATCTATGTATATTCCACATTTCATCCAAATCCGTTCATCCGTTAAAGCGTGAAGAGGGAACAAACATACTTACACACTTACTCACAACCTTTCGGATTTATAATATGAGTAAGATAAGATAGTGAGAAAATGCCAATGGACACATTCTTAGTTACATATATACGTAAAGAAATATGGAAGTAATAAAATACAAATCAGGTGAAGCGCCCTAGGTCCTACAAATTTTGCTAGTAAAGTTTCGCCTAATTTACTAGGACATGACTTAATCATGACTGGACTTTGACTCTTTTACTCTTTGCTTGTGACTGGTAATTAGAAAGCTACGTAGAAATAATAACATGAAATATATTTTTACTCGACATTAGCTAAATGCACGTAGCTAGCGGAGCCAAAACTGAAAAAAAACTTATTACAAGCTTTTATTTAGTTTCACCAGTCCCGGTATCAGAGGGTCTGTAATCAAATCGTGTAATTAGACCCACTTCCCGATGTCCGATTGGACTTAAATTTGGTGTACCTATATATTTTCGATGACAATACAATGATAGCTGGTCTGATGGAGAAGGAAGAATTTCTGAACTAAACAAGATAAACCCTTCGAGGTTGGGCTCGTTTGATCCGTCTTGACAAGTTATCTTGTAAGGCCTTCTCACATTATGTCATAAATAAATAAAGACTTTTTAGTGACAACTGGCAAAAGAATGAATCTAAAAAACTTTGTAAAGTATTGTTCCTGATTAACTGAAAATATTATAGGTATCACTCGCCTTCTCTCTCCTCCTCTGTAGTTGGGTCACTGGTAGAGAGCCAGGGGGCTCTTCATTGGCTTGCACGGCCCCACTCGTCTGGGGGGTGGCCTTGGTGAGCAAGGTCACCCCTCCATGGGCGCAGTGGCCCGGTTTATATCCGGGCCTATAGCCGGAGCAAGATAGTGACTGCTAGCGCGACCCTATCTTGCCTTTGGCGAGGGACTGCTCACGGGGGGGTTTTTAGTGGGTTCGAGCCCCACATACCCCTTTCCTTCTCCCCTGGGAAGGAAAGGAAATGCTAGGCATTTTCCCCCCCACAAAAAAAAAAAAAAAAAGGTATCACTGCGTATGGGCTTATTATTCCAAGGGTTCTAATTTCAAATTTATTTCATCCACGTTACGTCGTAGGGAGGTGAAGTTTGTTATGTTACGAGTTTGCGTACCCCGGGGCGATTTAATCTCGGGAAGTACGTTTAATATCACCTTTCCAAAGCTGTTAGATATTACATTAACTTTTACTGTGTAAGAAATATTTATCATAAAAATATTCTACATGCGCAATAACATTGTATTAAACATGAAACATTTTGCTTCTACATTCATTATGCGCACCACAAATTGAAGCCTATAAATATGTTTTATCGTCTAGAATTTGACCAGTGATCTTATTGAAGGTGATGACGCGGTTAAAGATGTCTCCACATTTTTTTTATGATGGATAGGCAAGCATTTGACCACTATCTCACCTGATGGAAAGTGACAATGCGGCCGAGCATGGAACATGCTTGCCTAGAAGGTACTTATTTTTTCTAGACTTGAAGACAAAGAGTTACTTTAAAATAACTTCTATCTGTCAAACATTATACGCAATGCTACATCTTCGGCCGCATCTTCACTTTCCATCAGGTGAGATAGTGGTCAAATGCTTCCCTATGGAGCATAAAAAAATAATTAAGAACATCGTGCAAACGATTATTATGCAAATTCAACCAAATGTTATATGTGTTACTTAAGCTATACCTAATTTTACACAATTTGTTATTAGATTTATAATATAGCTAGCTACGCCCCGCGGTTTTACCCGTGTAAGTCCTGATCCGCTTAATTTTCAAGAAAATAAGTAGCCTATTTGTTAATTCAGGGTGTAAGCTACTTACTCGTATATATGCTATAATATTGGTGTGAAGTATGATACTAAAAAAAAACTATGGACTTTGCTACACCCTATTTGATAAAGGGTACCAATATGTTATTAAATATATCAATAAAGTCAAGTTGGCTTATCTAACATAAAAAAGTTAAATAATTATAAAAAAAAGTTATATTATTATCATATTTTTCCATCCAAAGGTTGACTGGAAGAGATCGCTTTTAGCGATAAATCCAACCATTGTTCTTAGATATAAATAATGTGATTGTTTTTTATGTTTATCTACTTGAAGGTAAAGTTGAAGCTAGCCAAACGAACATTAGAAAATGGTCTACCTCCATTTTTTTTTAAATCACTAGCGATCCGCCCCGGCTTCGCCCAGGTGCAATTTTCCGCTCGACCGATTTTGTGCAAACTTCACATAAACCATCAACTAAATAGTCCGAACAAAGCCTAACCATTTGGTTTGGATAGGTGATATATATATAGATTTAAATATCCTTTGCGGCAAAATAAACCCTTACTCGACAAGTAGAAAATGTCCAAAAGCTATACAGCGCAAGTTATAAATACACATATTAGAATCATATTTGTCAAATCTACCACCTAAAATCAACCTTATGTTATTAAACATAAGTCTCTGTCTGTAGTGACCCTGTCAGTTGAACTGTACAGAAAAGTTGGTGGTACTGTACCTCTGTTTATTATAACACAACTTTATGCGGATTATTTACCCAAAAAGGATTACATATGACGTCAGAACAGGTAAAAGTCGGGTGAGCCCACGCGCCAAATATTTAACACTCAAATATTAAAACTGTGATAAGTGTTCACCGCTTATATTTTGGTTTTTACCGACTTCCCAAAAAAGGAGGAGGTACTCAAGTCGACTGTATATATATATATATATATTTATGTGTGTTACCTCGTGAACTTCTCTCCACGTGAGCCGATTTCGAAAATTTTGTTTTAGTTTGAAAGATGTTGCTTCTAATTGGTCCCATTTAAATTTGATCAAGATCTGATCAGTAGTTCTTGAAATATCGTCAATAATGTCTATTTTGTGACGAATAATGCGTACTTTGACGATGTTCTGGTTTACCCGACTTCAAAAGTTACCTCACAACTTCTTTCGTTGTGAGCCGATTTTGATGATTTTTTTTATTTGAAAGCTGGTGGATCAAGGTTCCGATGATAAAGCGGTGAAGTCGGTTTTTTTAAGCTTTACTAGCTTCGTTCACTAGTTTCATTATTGTTGATTTTCTCAAAAAGTGTTTCACTTTTACGATAAAATATATATGAGACCACCTCTGAAGTATGATCTACCAGACAAAATAATCAACAAAATCAATTAATAATTGGCGGAATTATCGCGTAACATTCATACAAAAAAAACATACAGTCGAATTGAGAACCTACTTTTTTGAAGTCCGTTGAAAATAAGATATGAATCAATAAATACGCATTCTTATCCTACTTAAAAATAATTTTAACACAAGCAATGCTTTAAAAAATCCAGCTTTATCTTCGGAGAAGAAATTAAATGTTATTCATAAAACATTACATTTTAAATTGTAATTTTTAAACTTTCGCGATTCGAACACATAGTTTAGGAAATATCTCGGGACTTAATCGCGCTAAAAAACTATTTTTATTTACCTCGACGTTTCGGCCAAGTTGCAGTCTTCTCGAGACCATGGCCAATGCAACTTGGCCGAAACGTCGAGGTAAATAAAAATAGTTTTTTAGCGCGATTAAGTCCCGAGATATTTCCTAAACTATATTACATTTTAAACGCGGTTAATCTAATGTCATTTCTACTTATGACAAACACAATCCAATAACAGCAGCTACCGTCAGGAAAAATGACCAATCATTGACATTAAAAATGTGTGAACTGTCCTGAATCAATCTAAAGTAACAAACATTTTTGCAAATGCATTTTTAAAGCATTTTTTACTTCGTAGAGTCTACGGCTACCGTAGCACACGCAGTTCGTAGCAGTCGTAGGTCCTATTTTTCGTAGCTCGTAGCAATTCGCAAAGCGTCGAATATTACGAGCAATGCATCCTGCGCGCTGCGCTTGAGTTATCTTTTATGTGCAGCATTAAACATAAACATAAACGCTTTTATACTCAGCCGCACACAAAGTTAGATGATATCATGGGTACCGGAAACATTCACATCACACACACAATCACAACCAGAACCAGAAACACAAATTTTCCTTGGGGAGAAAACTTGTGTTCCAGCCGGGAATCGAACCCGATACCCCTGCTTAGAAGGCGAACGCCACCCAAGTAAGCCAACGGGAGTAAAACTATAGATTAAAATTGATATATCCAATCAATGACACTAATATATTTCCCCTTGCCCATTTTAGTATAATGCCCGTAACAGTCCAAGTAATGGTAGTCATCCTTTTTTTTGTCATTGGTATAGGCAGGTATAATCGATCTATCCATTTCGAACTATAAATTCTACTTAATATGTAATGAATGTTTAATATACGGAAGAGACTGGGTTTGGGACCCAGGGATCTAAAGTTTTGTAAACATAGATAGATAAACTTTTTATCGAACACCATATTTGTGAAAAAATAGAAAGCAATGACTAACAAAATATATGTAACAATAGGCCGTCTTATCGCTAAAAGCGAAAATCTCTTCCAGACAACCAGTGGATGGAGAGGAATTACGCAAAAAAGTTGGACGTCGGTGTTTTAACATAAAATTCAGAAAGGTGTAAGATTTGAAAAAATAAATAAATTATAATATACCTACTTATTGTAATTACAAATTATGATAAATCTATATATATAAAAATCAATGCCACTTTTCGTTGTAATTTTATAACTCAAGAACGGGCTCACCTATCCAAACCAAATGTTTAGGCTTTGTTCGGACTATTTAGAAGATGGTTTATGTGAAGTTTGCACAAAATCGGTCGAGCGGTTCTTCATGTATCACACCCCGGCGAAGCCGGGGCGGATCGCTTGTAACAATTAAAATACATTATTATATATACCTATGTACAATTATGACCTAATATAAATACATATTATAATATAACATATTTTAGTTTTTGTGCAAATAAAGGTTTACTATTATTTTACAAGTTAGAAATATAACAGATTCTGTTTTTACACGCAGCCATGCTTATTATGAGTAAATTATTCATTGTGGTTTATTCATTTTGCGTTAACCATAAAACTGGTTTATGACGTCATATATTTTTGATGGCTTTATTTTCTTATCATAAACACTGCATCCAGATTCGTTATACTACACTTTATATTTTACTATCAATGACCAGCGGCTTTGCTCGCGTTTCTCAAGAGAAGATGTATAATTCTAATAATTGTAGCAATTAATATTTTAACAAACAAAAAAACGCATTCACACTGACAGCCCCACACTAAGTTCAAAGACTTGTATCGTGGTTGCCGAAAACATTCACATCACACACACATTACACCCAGAACCAGAAGTACAAATATCCCTTGGGAAGGAATTTGTGCTCCTGCCGGGAATCGAACCCAGGACCCACGGCACAGAGGGCGGACACCAGTCCACTGCGCCAACTGGGTCGTTTAATGTGTAACTACTAGTATAATATAGGTATTCAACTCGCTTGTCACATTTTAACTCAGTGAACACCTTAACCTGAGGCAGGGGCAGATTGAAAAACAGCGCTATGCGGACATGTAAATGTTTACATAGCATACGCTGAATCTGTTCTACATTTTATTTCTATATTCTATATTGCGCTATATGTAATATCCGGATGACCGGTGCTCGGTTTTTTTGTTTTTGGTTGAAAAAGCTCCACCTAGTGTCGAGTAGAAACAGTTTTTTACATCGGTCATGGCGTAATAGATGGCGCTGATAGTTTCTTAAACCCGGTTTTCAAATGCAGTTTGGGATCCAAACATTTCTCGGACCTGGAACGTTGATAAATCGATTCCTTGGGCCGAAAAACCCCTAATCTGTAACTTTCATGAAAATCGTTAGAGCCGTTTCCGAGATCCTGATTACACATATACATACAAGAATTGCTCTTTTAAAGATATTAGATAGATAGATATCATTTGTGTAAATTCATTTGTTATTTTATGTTCTCTGGACAATTATTTAGTGTCGACTTTTTATTTAATTATTATTTTAAAAGTACTCTGTGTTATCTTTGAAAAGTTTGAGCATGATTGAGATCTTTTTTAAGTACGTGAGAGACGAATTTGCTTAAACGGAGACGCTTCGCTCGCGCTCCGCTCTGTCAATGATAAATTAGCCGTTCCACAAGGCTTCACTCGAATTAGAGATGGGATTCAGAATGCGGCTGTCCGAAACTAAGTTTGCAAGAAACTCGGGAAGGAAGGTTGAATCTTTCCAAACTTAATGATGCTACTTTTAACCTTATTTCACTATCTCACCTTTTGCTAAGTGTTGGTGTAGTTAAATAATATGAAATAAGTAAAAGTTTATTGGATTGAAGTATTTTTAGTAAGTATAGTTAGTATGTTTATTTCCGTCCCAGGTCATCAAACTAGATGTAAGCACCCGTGTCTTGATGACTGGTTCCTTCTCAAAGTAAGTCATGAGAACTGTACAGCATTTACTTAGTTCGATTACAGAACTAAATATAACATACCAGTTAAAAGTTAAGTTAAGGTTGCCTGGAAGAAATTTCTATACGCGATAAGACCGCCGATTGTATTACCACTAAAGAATCTATAATTTATTGTATTGTTTTTATTTATTGTTTGTATTGTATTGTATAATCTAGGATGGTTAGCAGTAAGCATGACCTATAATAAAAACTTTTTATCTACACATCCTGTCCTATGACGTAGTTTAAAGTGCGAACAAAAGCGAATCCACTGCTTTAAAGGATAAGTAAAGTTTACAGTTTGAACGAAAGCGCTTTAAGCTCCGCGAACCAGTCGCAGGCCGAAAACCGCACTCTCGTCATACAGAAGCTGCTCTACTTAAAATATAGGCCGCGATGAAGCCTTAAAGTGAAATAGAGCATATTCCCGTTCGAAACCGTAATAGCATTGCAAATGTGGTGGCCAGTGCCAACATTTTAACAATTGGCATTCTTCCATGTTTTGGAAATCGTTTTTTAGTACCTACGTGTTTTTTTTAATGGGATTGTATGTTTAATGTGAAAGTAAGAGACAATAAAAAAAGGAAAAGTGGTGTATAAAAACTGAAGTCATTAGTTCCAATTATGAGAGTATTTGCTTCCACATTTATTATTCCCATCGCTGAGGAATGGAACTCCTTACCCGAATCTGTGTTTCCCGATAAGTTTAATCCGGGAATCTTTATGTCACGAGTAAATGTACGAGGTATTCTAAGTAAACATGCTCTTACCATCAGTTGAGATATTAATCCAATGTTTGCCTATCGCGGATAGAAAAAAAAACCAGCGGGGCAGTCTTTGGATACTGCCGATAGAAGTGAAATATAAGTAAGTTGTGAATTGTAACGTCGAGCTATTAGAAAGCGTTCGGTGACGATGATGCGAGTTCAATGGTTTTTGTTCAGACAAAAAGTGCTTAACGCGCCCAAAGAAGTTTTTCCTTCAAAAACAAGTTTTCTTTTCCTCTACTTCCGCGTCACCCGCATTGACGATGATGAATAATAATCTTAACAAGCGATTCGCATCCGATGTGCAATTTTTGCGCAAATTGAAGGTGAATTATACATGAAAATTATCTTACACACACTTTGTCCTGACAATTACGGATAAAACAAAACAGCCAAATCGGTCGAGACATTTTGAGTTTTTGCGAAACTAACGGACGGCAATTGTATCTTTTTTTTATATATGTTACCTCAAAACTGCGTTCCACGTGAACCGATTTAAAATGTTTTATTTGTTTGAATGATGCTGCTTTCCAAATGGTCCCATTTAAATTAAATCAAGATCTGATCAGTTGTTTTTATTAATTGTCGTCAATAACCTCTTCGGAACCTTTAATCAGATTAAAGTTTCCGAAGATAAAACGGTGAAGTTGGATTTTTAACCTTTGCTTGCGCTTAAATTATCATAGTTTGCACCATATGTTTCCGTTATATACACGACGAAACTATCTTCTACTTTCGCTATGGAACCCTAAAACCGTTTTGCTCATCAAGATAAGCCCTGTCAGATGTAAGTGAAGGATGTATCCTTCGTAAAAATGAGGGTAGCTGGCAATGACGTCTGAGGGTAATCGATCATTCCATCCTTTACCGTAAGTACCTTTAAGTACTTTAAAGCGCGTGTGCTGAGGGAATTATTAATGTATCTGACATGGATAAGTATGGGTGTTCACGAACCTAGTAAAGCTAAATGCTAAAAGCTGGTGCTTCCCATGAGGTCCTCATGGGAAGCACCAGCTTTCAATAAAAAATAAGTTGTGGTTTTGTGATTTAAAGATATTTATTCTCATATAAGATATACATCACTTCCATGAGAACATTAATTAAAAGAAATTATAATAGGTTCGTCGTCACTATCTAGCAAAAAACTTAAATAACAAACCAAAATTCAACCGAATCAATCACTGATCACCCCGTCCAGCGCAGTAGCTTTATTAGGTAGGTACATACATTAAAACAGCTGACTTTAAAATAGCGCTACTACAAGTTCTGAGGTAATACATAAAAAAAACAGACGAACAGTTTTAATCGGTATGGGAATGGTCCTCTAATGAAGTCTAATGTACTGTCATTTATTCTGCCACCTACCTACACATTTATAGAAAGCTATAAAGATTTGAATTAGAATAGTATATAGATAGTGTAAAGTACATTTGAGAAAAATGTTCCATTCTTATAATGTCCGGTTCTGAAAATGTTCCGAATTTTTGGATAAATATTTTTTTGCATATTATCATAGTATGCAAATGATTTCCATACATTGCTGTGAGGGAACATTTGGTAGCAAAACGATTCTGAAACATGTTGTCACATGTGAATAAACTATTTAAATTTAATGTGAATAGTCCTGGAAAGACGACAACAACTTTGATTTGTTTTCAACTTAAAATTTTTTCGATTTTTTACACATTTTATCTGGTTTATTTCCATTTAATTTTCCACTCTCTGTCTTTGAAAAAGCCTCAACTTAGCGTAAAATTGAAACCTAGCTAGATCGATTTATCGCCCCCGAAACCCCCTGCATACAAAATTTCATGAAAATCGTTGGAGCCGTTTCCGAGATCCTGATTACATATATATATACAAGAATGGCTCGTTTAAAGGTATTATATAATAATATAAAATTGACATTTTCTTCTTCGGAGTCTTTAAATAGCTACTTGCTATCTGTTTTAAGATCTATTTTGTATCAATAGTTTTAGCTCCTAACAAATAAAATATTAACATAAAAGGTTACACTAATTTTAATGACTTGTCGTGGGTGCCGGAAACATTCACATCACACATACAATCACACCCAGAACCAGACACACGAATAAGCCTTAGGGGCAAACTTTTGTTCCCTCGGAGAATCAAATCCAATAGCTACACCCTACTACACCAGAGGGCAGTTCAAAAGTTTAATGGTTTTACCGCCTACGTTCGCCGATCCGGACTTTTATTAGTAAAGTAGATATTTTCGATATAATTGACTTGGAAAAGATAGAAATAACTCCTATTCACCCACAGGTCGCAACGTGGGCGGCCTTCCAATTAGTTGTATTGTACCTTATATTGTTTCAAACACACTTTCAACGTATGTCGCCCACACGATATATATGTCGAGGCCAAATAACAAAGCAATTTGATTAAATTCCTGTAGAGGTTGCAACTAAACATAGCATAGTAATCAGTAGGTATAGGTTCTAGAGGCTACTCTAAGTGCCAATTGCCTATATTTTGGCGACCCAGTAGGAGCAGTGGTCAAGTCTCTGTTCTCTACGATGTGGGTTTTGAGTTAGATTCTCAGCAGGAGCACTTTTTCCTTCCCTAGTTTAATTTTTGCTTCTGGTTCTGAAAGTGTGATTGTGTTTGTGTGATACGAAAATGCTTTTGGCACCCAAGATACAGGTCTTTAAACTAAGTGTGAGGTTGTGAAAGTAAATGCGTTTGTTTGTTTTTTCTGGGAATAAAATAAAATAAATTAGTGGCTCTGTGAGCTGAAGACCTCTCGTATATTTAATGGCTGAAATATGTTTTTTTTTACGTTTTCAATCTCCATATCTCCGCCATTTTGAAAAATCACAAAAATTTTGAACCTACAAAAAATCTATAATATTATCGAACCTGCTCACAAAAGTACACTAGAATCGGTTGAGAAATGCGATCTGTAGAGGAGAACAACCAGAAATCCGGACATATGAAAGCAATTTTACCCAAGCTGAATCGGAGATGCTTCGCTCGCGCTTCTCGCTCGCTCGATCAATTAAACTCTATACTATCTATACAGCAATATAGTTCACTACAAGCAAGATTCACTACTTGCGTGATCATGGCCGATGCAATTCTTCCGAAACGTCGAGGTTAGTCAAAATTATGTTATTTTGAAAGTATAAGGGCAAAACAATCCGGTTTTCTGGTAAAAACAAAATTATAGTTCATAAAGTTTAAACTACATGTATATGATTTATTTAATTATGTTAATAATTATATGTATGTTTAAAATAATGCATGTGTAATGATCACTGCCGCACCACCGATCACTTTTTATTAAACTTTTTTATCCTCTCCATCCTAAGGTTGCCTGGAAGAGATCGCTTTTTTTAACTGTGATAGGCAAACATTATACCACTATCTCATCTGATGTTAAGTGACGATGCGGTCGACGATGAAGCACCTAGAAAATACCTATTCTGCTCGCTCTGCTTAGCGATAAGGCCGCCGATTGCACTGCTATATAGTATTTTTTTTCTGTTGTTAATTATATTTTTTTCTTGGTGTGCAATAAAGAGTATTTGTAAAAGATTAAAAATTCTATGTTCACTGTAAGTTGTACAACGACCAGAAATACATTGCAGCTTTACTTCCTTTAGTCAAGATTGTTATCTTGGGATAGGGCATACTAGTGTTGTACTATGCTCAATCCTGTATTCTTGGCTTGATGACATGCCTTTGATCTAAATCTGTCCCGCCGCAAACAATCTGATAACAATTAATGGTATTGAAACAAGATACATAGATAAGATAACATAAATGTTAAGTAATTGGGCCATTAATATATGAGCGAGTAGCCTATTCAGGTAGGTACTCAGGCATGAGATTTAGCACCTAGTTTCAAGGGATGAGCGCATAGCAGTGCCACGCGGAACTTTTTTGTTCTATTCAAATGCGAATGGTACTTCAAATGTTTAAACGCTAACGATGAGGGGAGAGCCTTCTTGTCTCCTAAATTAATAGCATACGAAAAAAATGCTTCGTAAGAGATTTTCAAAGCAAAATCTTATTTACGGTATTGCTCTGGTTGAATTGCGTTGTCGAGTTGACTGGACTATATAAATTTCACCGTAATTATTTTTTTATTGTATTATACTGAAAAATAAAGCATTAATGAGAAGCGGTAGAGAAATGCGACCGTTAAGGACATAACCCGGATATCCGGTCATACGAAAGCATTTTTGCCAAAGCTAAGACGGAGACGCTTCGCTTTCTTCGTTAATAATATTTTTTTTTTTTTTTATTTGTGACAGGCTAGTGTTTGACCACTATCTCACCTGATGGTAAGTGACGATGTGATCGAAGCTGGTAAACACACTAGACCTGGAAAACGCAGGCTCTCAAGGATAACTGCCGGAACACCGTATTTGGCTTGGCGGCAGACTTTCAACTTGATGGTGGTAAGCTACTTTGGTAGCAAGCCAGGCGAGCAACTCACAAAATGCTCTACCACCTCTCAAATGTCACCTGATTAGCACCACCCGGGGACCACGTGTAGGGAGTCAGACTTAAGGGGTATCCTCCTACGGACGTGGGTGACTCAGCCCCCTCAATATTACACTGCCATCACTTGTTGAACACTGTTTTGTTTTGCTGACGTAAAATCTAACACAAATCGAGACAAAGCAGTGTACTAATCAACCGTTCGACAATGTTATATCATGATGAATCGTAGAAGTTTGTATTGATTGACTCAGGAACTGAAACAAGCGTAGGCGTAAGGCGTGACCTAGATGTCTACGTGACTAAGGACAAAAAAACTAATTTGTGGAACATTTTACTTACTATAGGTATAAAATTACACTCGTCTTTTTCGAATGTCTTTTGTTTTGCTATGTCATTATGTAATGCTTTTTAAAATACCGTGTAATTTTGCGCTCGTGACTTTGTGTTCTTATTAACCGACTTCAAAAAAGGAGGAGGTTCTCAATTCGACTGTGTGTTTGAGTGTGTAACCTCAGTACTTTTTTCTAGGTTAATCTATTTTGATGATTATTTTTTTATTTGGAAGCTGGTGCTTCCTATGTGGTCCCATTTATATTTGATCAAGATCTGACCAGTAGTTTTTGAATTGTCCTCAATAATGCGTATTGAATTAATTTAATCTGATCAAGGGTTCCGAAGAAAAAGCGGTGAAGACATTGTTTAAGCTTACGCAATTATTTGTTTCTAATATTTCTCTTTCCTTCCTTTCCTTTGCTGTATCAAATTCATACTGTAATATAATAGTTAGCTCTCAAAGAATTAAGAAGATCGGGACATAACGTCATTATCTTGTTACAAACTACTATAAGGTAACGAGATCTCTTAGAGTCTCAAATACCGCCAAGAAAACTTTTTAATCAGTTTCAGTCGTCAAGACACTCGACTATATGAAAATGTGATGAAAATTTTAATTGGATTTTGGCGCGGAATAGGATTCCCGAAGTTCCTTGTTCTCGTGTTCGGAATAGCTTAATGGTTTATTGAATTTATGTAAGCTTATAGTTTAAAACTTGCGCACTAGGTGATAATGCTTAAATAAATAAGTAATAAATAAACGCTTTCACACTCACAGTCCCACACTAAGTTCGATGACTTGTGCCGTGGGTGCCGGAAACATTCACATCACACACACAATCACAACCAAAACCAGAGACACAAATTTTCCATGGGGAGAAAACTTGTGTTCCCGCCGGGAATCGCACCCGATACCCCTGCTTAGAAGGCGAATGCCACCCAACTAAGCCAACGGGCAGTTCACTAAGCTAAATTTAAAACAATAAAGTGGTTCTATAAGCTGGAGAATTCGCGTTTGTTTCGAAATATGTTTTTTACGTTTTCAACCCTCATTACCACCATATGATATATCGACGACCCAGTTTGATTGGTGGGCAAGTCTCTACCCTCTGCGCCGTGGGTCCTGGGTTCGATTCCAGGCAGGAGCACAAGTTTGCTGACGGCTGTCCAGTGGGTCGCGCGTTTTTCAGTTACGTTTCATCCCATTCTCATCGCACGCGGATAATAGTTGTGAGTAGGCAAGGTGATATCGAACAGTACCTATATAAATAAAACATCTCTATCAAACTCTTACCCGTTGTTACCACAACACATAAAAACATTAAAGACAGAGTGAAATTGTTTCCCTAACCATCGAAAGGCAGTGGCCTCTATTCCTTTAACAATAAGGTAGAAAATTAGCTTTTGGCTGACGAAACTTGTGATGTAAAAGTTTTGGGTCCACTTTACCGGCTTTTAAAGTCGCATTAGGCCGATATTACGGCCTGTCACATAACTACCATAATTTTGTCGTTAGTGGACGTTTTATATTAAATTAAATGTAATGGTTTTTATAATATATTTAAAATTTGGTTTAAAAATTTGACCATCTTATGTCAGTTACCTATAACTTGTCTTGTTTTGTGACGAATAATCTCCCTTTAATTTCCTTCATTTTAATATCCTACTCCCCCATCCCTTTTCTATTATCGGTGAAGCAGACAAACTGCTAAGCGACACCGCTATATGGTGGACATTCCACAAATGCGCACAAAGTGTTTTGCCTCCACATTCATTGTGCGAACCGCAAAGAAATGGAACACCTTACCTGAGTCGGTATTTCCTGATGAGTACAATATGGGAGTCTTCAAGTCGCGAGTGAATAGGTATCTTCTAGGCAAGCTTGCTCCAGGTAAGATGGTAGTCAAAAGTTTATCTAGGTATCTTGAATAAAAAAAAAATATATGTTTGGTTATTTTTTTTAGTAATGTAGTTTAGTATTGTTACTATATCGCGAAAAATCCGATATTTTGATTTTTTATCAAACTTCTATCTTTTTTAACCGACTTCACAAAAGGAAGAGGTTCTATGTTCGACTGTATGTTTTTTTTATGTATGTTCATCGATTTCTCTCCCATTTGTGGACTGATTTAAAAAAATCGATATATTCGAGATATAAAAAATTTTGGTAGATTGATACTTCAGAGGTGGTCCCATATACATTTTATCTAAATCAATCTAGCCAAAACGGAAATGTAAGCGATGAAGTCGGTCTTTGTAAGCTTTGCTTACGTTTATTTATGCTAGTTAGGCAAGCATTTGACCACTATCTCACCTGATGGAAAGACACTAAGGACACTTTGGTTTTTAAGATGAATGTAACGATACCTTAACTGTCGAAAACGGCTGTTGGGAAGATACGAGGTAATAAAGAAATTTACAAATATACACACATACATACAAGATACGCGTCAACAAGATAACCCTTACTTGTAAATTTTTTTTTTTTATATTTGATGGGCAATCGTTTGACCGCCATCTCACCTGATGGTAAGTGACGATGCGGTCGACGATGCAGCACGTTTGCCAAGAAGATGCCTATTCACTCGCGACTTAAAGACTCCCATATTGTATTTATCAGGGAACACAGACTCAGGTAAGGAATACCATTCTTTTGCAGTTCGCATAACGAATGTGGAGGCAAAACGCTTCGTCCGCATTTGTGGAATATCTACCATATAGCGGTGTCGCTTAAGAGTCTGTCTCGATGTCCGATAATATAATGGGGAATTAGATTGAAAAATAGACACTAAAATCTTGTAACATAAAGTTTATTCAATACTTAACGACGATTATATTTCTATGTAATACGAACATACATGCGTATTTTTTTACCATTATAGGTCACGATAGCGTATTCCCTATTTTCGTTACAATCTAGCTATTATTAGGCTAATAAGTAACTTAAATTTAACTTAATCGGCTAGATTCAAAATATCTAAAAATGTGTCCATTAACACTTTTCTTATTGTCGCTATTAAGGCGATGATATTTGGTTCATGTGTTCTTTATGAGCAGCACTTGTAACTAAACAATTTTAAATGGTTTGTTCTTTTGAGTCTTCTCACTATAATATATACGTGTAAGTAGATGACGTCACACGTCTTCGTAAGACGTTAATAATAAGGAAAGGATAATTTCGTCGCTTCAGGCAAGGCTTGAGTAGCTCAGCGGTTAGAGCAATAGGGAATGACATCATATGACCGCGGGTTCAAACCCCGTCTCAAGCGATATTTTTTCCTTTTTTACCGACTTCCCAAAAAAAGGAGGAGGTACTCAAGTCGACAGTTTTTTTTTTCTTTTATGTGTTTTACCTCATAACTTCTCTCCACGTGAGCCGATTTCGAATATTGTTTTTAGTTTGAAAGATATTGCTTTCTAATTGGTCCCATTAAAATCTCTAGTTTTTGAGTTATAGTCAATAATGCGTGTTTAATACATTAAATCTGATCAAGGTTCCGAAGATAAAGCGGTGAAGTCGGTTTTTTTAAGCTTTGCTTGCGTTTAATTATTAATATACGTGTCGATCACACGTATATAGTGAAAAGACAAACAAGCGTGACAACATTAATTCTTCGGTACACAAAATACATTTAACATACAAAAGCAAATAATGAAATTGGAGGGTAAAACAAACAGGAACCGGTGAAATATCCCATACATCATAGAGCAAGACTCGAACCCATTCAAACCGTGTCAATAATGTATGAAGATACCATGGAAACTCACTTTTAGTTGCAATTTTTTTCATGCACGGTTTTAATATCGTTTTACTTTTTTTATGCTTGATAGGCAAGTATTTGACCACTATCTCGCCTGACGGAAAGTGATGATGTGGTCGAAGATGTAGCATGCTTGTATAGAAGATACCTATTCACTCTTGAAAGACTTCTAGATTATACGTACAGGGAACAAAGACTCCTTTGAAGCTAGCTTTGGTTCCGTGTGTAATGTGTGTGTGATGTGAATGTTTCCGGCAGCCACGCTACAAGTCTTTGAACTTAGTGTGGGGCTGTGAGTGTGAATGCGTTTGTTTATACTTAACAATACAGTAAACGCAACAAAAAACTTACATAAATAATCAGCAACATTTTCACATCACACTTCACACTAATATTATAAAGGCGAAAGTTTGTGAGTGTGTTTGTATGTTTGTTACTTCTCCACGCTCAAACGGCTAGACCAATTTTGATGAAATTTGGTATGGAGGTAGCTGACACCCTGGATTAACACACAGGCTTTTTATTCCGGAATACCCGTGGGGACTTACGCGGGTAAAACTGCGGGACGTAACTAGTTGATAATATTTTCGTCATTAACTGAGAAACGCCTGCACATATTTTCACCAAACATGTGGTCACGCCCTCGACCAGATTCACTTACCAACAGGAGAGAAAGTGCACAAGCACTAATCAATTTTTGACGACCCAGTTGGCGCAGTGGACAGGCGTCCGCCCTCTGCGCCGTGGGTCCTGGGTTCGATTCCCGGCAGGAGCACAATTTTTTTCCCAAGGGATATTTCTGCTTCTGGTTCTGGGTGTAGTGTGTGTGTGGTGTGAATGTTTCCAGCACCCACGATACAAGTATTTAAACTGAGTGTGGGGCAGTGAGTGTAAATGCGTAAAAAAATTAAAATAAAAAATCTACGAAATACCTTTACTTCGGCTACGTGAAGCGCTAATTTACCTGTAAAAGACAAATAAAATAAAAAATCACATAAAGTTGGCGCGTATGAAACTAAATGTAATTTAATTCATACAATAAAATATAATAATACTTAATTGCACACCAAATACAAAAAAATAAGTACTTTAAATTAGACAGTAGGTTACTGATGGTAGTTCAATGTCTCTCTTATCGCTTTAAGCTATTTCTGCCAGACAACCTTTGGATGGCCAGAAAAAGAGCACGATAATTTGAGTCAGTATGGTCCTATATATAAATACATACATATTATATACATTATAGATACATAAAATAAATAAATACATGAATGCATGTACCGCTTTCCAAAACGAAAAGTTCAAAAACTAAAACCCGACTACTGTTTTTTTTTATAATCGCTATGCAAGCATTTCGGCTCTATCTCACCTGATGGAAAGAGATGATGCGGCCGAACATGCAGCATGCTTGCCTAGAAGATACCTATGCACTCTTGACTTGCAGAGTCCCAGAATATACCGTTCGGGGAACAAAGACGCGGGCAATGAATTCCACTCCTTCGAAGTACTGATGGGATGTATTTCGCAAGTTACAGAAGTACTGATGGGATGTATTCTTCATTTTAAAATCTCTGTTCAATGATACCACACATTAAAAAATGCGTGGTATCATTGAAAAGACAACTTATTCTTGACTTCGTGTCCCCTAGAAGGCGCCAAATTCCATTTAATGTGACGCCACATAGCCTATAACCAGCGGACAAACTGGACGCTTCCAACGACACCTCGTTGTCAAATTATGATAAAAAGTTTAGAAGTTATAAGAGAACAGATGAACATACAAACATACCGTTCAAAAACATAATCCCCTTTACTTCGCCGTAATTGGGTAAAACGATAATCAAACAAGGTAAATGATACTTGACTAAAGCGCTGAAACCATCGAGTTGCTCTCAAGTATGAACGGAATAATTAAACGCTCAATCACGAATCAACCCGTACCAAAATAGCTTCTGTGGTCATTTAAACAGACACTCAAGTAAGGAGATTTTGACGGCCGCAATTCGACGACAGACGTTTATACAGTTTATCATTCCGTAGTAGCACCCTAAATATATCGACGAAACCAAATTCGGCTGAATGGAATTGTGGATAATTCTATACGGAGACAGTAAGGATGCTTGCTCTCTATAAAATATGAGTAGCAAATTGAGAATATAAGTAAAAACTAAGAAACGATTGTTGCTTGTCGATGCACGAAATTACAAATACGAAATGATGTAGGCATTGTGAATAGTAGTGTATGTTGATTTTAAAGATAAAGTCGTAGACAAGTTAATAATGAATTCAAAAAGACCCGAAAAAAGTGTCTCTACCTAAGATGATTTTGAAATACCTATTCAATGATTGACTTGACACAGTCGTAGATTTTTTTCACAATATGTCGTCTGGCGGTCGTCATATTAATTTTTGAATACTGACATAGCTTTATTGACACTAGCACAATTGAGACAAATTTCACCGAAATCAATTTCACCTTACATTAGTCGTCCCGCATTACGTTTCGACACTCAAATATTTTTCCAAACACTAATCGAGCGCTCATCGGAGCGCTCGATTAGTATCGACTCTGGGTACTGCATTGACCTGCTCGTTGGACACGTATTTTTTTTGTCAATTTAACAAAAAATTATGAAAATATAATGCGTTGAAATTCCGCGTGACGTCACGCCGTAGTACACTTTTTACTGAGGCGTGACTTCAAAAGCCACTACCGAACTTTGACGCTCTTTATCTTTGTCAATTTCTATTGATTTTTTAAGTAAAAAAATACAGTCATGTCCAATATGTTTTAATAATCTAACTGACGGACTAGTCCGTTTTTTTTACCATCATCGTTTTTTTAGCATCATCCCTGTTTGATAATCTTATACCAGGCTCAAATTCGGTCTTGTATGGAGTATTGTGGCCATCTTTGGGATGGATTGGCCAGGTATCAGCTGGAGGCTTTGGAATCTATTGAACGACGAGCTACGAGACTCATCAATAACTATGCATTAGTTGAGTCTCGACTTCAGAGTCTCGATCATCGGCGAAAAGTAGCAAGCCTCTCAATTTTCTACAAACTGCATTATGGTGTTTAAAGGAACTGCATGATCTTATTCCCGGATCACCGTTCTTTTTTTTTTTTTTTTTTATTTGTGACAGGCTAGTGTTTGACCACTATCTCACCTGATGGTAAGTGACGATGTGATCGAAGCTGGTAAACACACTAGACCTGGAATACGCAGGCTCTCAAGGATAACTGCCGGAACACCGTATTTGGCTTGGCGGCAGACTTTCAACTTGATGGTGGTAAGCTACTTTGGTAGCAAACCAGGCGAGCAACTCACAAAATGCTCTACCACCTCTCAAATGTCACCTGATTAGCACCACCCGGGGACCACGTGTAGGGATTCAGACTTAAGGGATATCCTCCTACGGACGTGGGTGACTCAGCCCCCATTAGCACCACCCGGGGAAAAAAACGTCGACAAAAAAACGACTATCGAACATCTAGACAAACGGCATTGCGGCATCCTCTAATGGTAAAAATACCGACTACACACGAAGCGTTTCGCTTCCACTTTCATTATGAGAACTGCCAAAGAATGGAACGCCCTGCCGTCTACTGTTTTTCCCGAAAAGTATAATATGGGAATGTTCAAAATGAGAGTGAATAGGTATTAACTGAGCAAGCGTGCTTCATCTCCGACCGCATCGTCGCTTTTCATCAGGTGAGATTGTTGTCAAACGCTGGCTTAGTCTCAAATAAAAAAATAAATGAAGATAATATATAAGTGCTCGTCAGATAACGTACGCGTCCTTACT
Organism: Lomographa bimaculata; assembly: GCA_948107665.1. Classification (NCBI taxonomy): domain Eukaryota; kingdom Metazoa; phylum Arthropoda; class Insecta; order Lepidoptera; family Geometridae; genus Lomographa; species Lomographa bimaculata. The sequence continues at coordinate 4,535,532 of OX403600.1, read as the reverse complement.
GGTACACTTTGACTGACGAACCTTCTGGTGAACGGTTCACTACTGGGGAATAAGATAGCATATTTATAGGTGTATTTATGAGGTGCCGATAATGCCAATGTATGGAGGAGAGAAACTACCCCATTGTTTCAGAGAAGTTCGCAACTACGATTAGTTAACTCATACATTTTGTTGAGTAATATCATGACGATTCAGAGTTTCGTACTGCGATAAATAGCTAACTAGGACTGGAATTAATCATTTTGGCAGTGATATTTAGAATGATAAAGATTTGTTTTGTTACTTATGCATCCCGTTCGTATTGATACTGCCTTTTGATCAACTCAGGGAAGTAGGGTGGTATCCTCATGGGAAGCACCAGCTTTCAAATAAAAATGAATCATTAAAATAGGTTCATCTAGAAAAAAGTTCTGAGGTAACACACATAAAAATACGGATTACGGCGCAAAACTGTAAATATTTGATTTGGTTTATTTCTCAGTGTTAATGATTAATAATAGTGGATTATTAACCATTAATACGTAGTTAACGTGCATGAGTTAGTGTTATACGAGTTAATTCCAACTTGTCCATTTTACCATCTTACAACAAGACAAACTGTCAAACGTCATCCATATATGGTTGACATACCTCCAGTTCGCTCGAAGCGTTTCGCTTCTACGTTTATCATTCGTACTGCGAAGGAGTGGAACTCATTGCCTTCGTCTTTGTTCCCCGAACGGTACAATCTGGGAGTCTTCAAGTCAAGAGTGAATAGGTACCTTCTAGGCAAGCATGCTACATCTTCGGCCACATCATCACTTTCCATCAGGTGAGATTATGGTCAAATGCTTGCCTATCAGGCAAAAAAAAAAAAAAGAGTGTAGGCAAATCATACAAAGTTGAAAGACGTGAAATTCGCTTTCGATCCAATACTCCAATAGAAGTTCTAGTAAAGTTCCCATCACTTCATTAGGGCATAACTTGACTTGGACCTTGACTCTTATACTTGACTATGATCGTGACTTGTGACTTAGACTTCTATTATGAAATATTGTGCTTAAAATATTTTACAACTTGAAACTGGCTAAATGAACAAGAATGCGGAACCAAATTTATAAAAAAAAGATTTGAAGCCACGACCACGCTTTACTACTGTAAGCTATTGCTATTATCAGTTTAACCTATTATAGAAATCACAGAAAAAGTTTATCTATTTAGTTCAATAAACGTAGGTAGTTGAAGAAACTTATTTTATCTATGACAAGTGTCATCCTTTGGGATATTCCCCTAATAACAGCAACCTACAAACAATCCCAAAGAAATATTTTTCAATTTCACAGCCCAGTGTAGAGCTAACAAATAATCTCGTTGGAGCGGTAGGAAGTACCCGCAGAATGCGAGATATTTCTCTAGGCGGACCGGGAACCGGAAGTTGTATCGACGAAGCACACTTCTTGAATGCTTAATGTCTTGGGCCGATGAGAATTTTCAGATGTATTGGTCAGGAGATATGTCTTGGATTTTATGTACGGAAATAACATTGGTCTCAGGAGGGGTACATAAACAAGTAATACTTTAAAATGTTTTTTAGAATCAAGCTTTTACCAGTTGTAAATAAAAAAGGACTAAACCATTAATCGAACAGAGAAATTGTCAAGAGGAATAAATGAGCCCACACTCGATGGCTTTATCTTATTTAGTTCAGAAGTTCCTACGGCCATCTTCCGTCTACATCACCAGACCAGCTCCAATGGTACCATTATTGTATTGTCACCGAAGATACTTAAGTACACCAAATTTGAGTACAATCGGGAAGTGCGTCTAATTTAGCTTGCAAGCTTTGATTACAGACAAACAAAGGGACAGGAGAAACTAAATAAAAGCTTGTTAAATATCAGCTAATTTATGTTAATTAATAAACAGTGACGACCATGTTGGCGCAGTGAGTTTTGCTTCCTATGCCGCGGGGTTCTGGGTCCTTGGTTCGATTCGTGACTGGAGCACAATTCCTTAATAAAGGATTAGTTTAGTTCTAGGTGTAATTGTGTTTGAGGCACCCACAAAACGACTCTTTAAATCTAGTGTCTTAGCCCCATGAATGATATTGTTGTTAATTAGTTCGAGCCCCACACACCTCTTTTCTTCACCCTGGGAAGGAAGGGAAGTGGTAGACATTTTCCCTCCAACAAAAAAAAAGGTATGAGAATAGGTCGTAAAGTATTTTTCTCCCTCCTACAATTTTTATCGTGATTTTAGTAATTCACTTACGCTTCAACGGCTGAACGGATTTGGATGAAATTTGGAATGTACATAGATTATACCTAGGATTAACACATGAGCTACGTTTTAACTTGATAATAGCGGGCGGAGCCGCGGGGCACGGCTAGTGTATAAATATATCTCAAATAATCTTATTTGAACAAACGCCGACCAGCGCAACATGAGATATTTCTCAAAGTGGGTCGGAAACCGCAGTTGTATCGGCAGTCGACACACGGTTTGAATGCCTAATGTCCAGGACCGAGACACGTTAAAAATGTAGTGGCCAAGAGACAAATATTTCTCAGATTTTATGAGGAGTAATAACTTTGGCCACGGGATAGTAAAATAATATTGATATTCAGCTCAAGTATTTTCGAACTCAAGCTGTAGAGACTAAGTTTTCTTTTCAAATTAAGATTTTTAATGGATTTAACTGTGTCTGTCTGTGTTAACGTAGCTCCCAAACAGCTAGAACAATTTGATTAAGTTTTTTTGACGACCCAGTTGTTGTGGTGGGAAAGTCTCTGCCCTCTGCGCCGGGGTCCTCAGTTCGATTCCCGATAGGAGCAGAATTTTCCTGCCCAAGGGAGATTTGTGCTTCTAGTTTTGGGTGTGATTGTGTTTTATATGAATTAAATAGATGTGTGTACATGCATAAATCAAACTAACTGTCAATTATCTATAATTCCTAAAAACCATATACGGGTACATCTACACAGCATAGACCTAACTTACCTTAATACCGTTAAAATGGCCGTATTTAAAATAAGTAAATCTATATACATAAAACCTAGCTGCGGCTCGCGGTTTTACCCGCGTAAGTTCCGGACCCGCGGGAATTTCGGGATTAAAAGAAGCCTATGTTCTTTCCTAAGCTCTAGACTACCTGTGTACCAAATTTCATTAAAATCGGTTCAGTAATTTTGGCGTAAAAGCGCGACAGACAGACAGAGTTACTTTCGCATTTATAATATTAAGTAAGGATAAGGATGAATATCCATTTTATTGGTCATCGCATCACGCGTGAACGGGTGGAACAATTTCGCTAATTCTTTTTTGTTCTGTTAAATATTGTCAGTAGAAGGTTCCTTTGAAAGAAAATTAGATCCCGGAATTTCCGCGGATCCGGGACTTACGCGGGTAAGCCCGCGGGGCGCAGCTAGTTAATAAATAAAAATATATATATAACAAAATTATATCCATATAATTTGAAGTTCAAAGTGAAGAAGGTACAAACAAACAAATTAAAATAAAATGAACCAATAAACGTAAAATTCTACGGAAATGCATCGAAAACTATGGGATGCTATTTTCAGAAATTCCTTGCAATTGAAAGCGGGATATTTATTCAACCGGAGCGATACCCCCTACGCTCCGTACCGTGTAATTGGATTACAATTAACCATTTATTTTAAAGAGATATCACTGGGTTTTTTGAATGCTTGTCGGATGTTGACAGCGATTATCTTTAGCGGGTTGTTTTCACATTATTTCACACGTTTTACCATCTAACAACAACACAAACCGTCAAACGTCATCCATTTACAGTTGACATATCTCCAGCTCGCTCGAAGCGTTTCGCTTCTACGTTTATGATCCGTACTGCGAGGGAGTGGAACTCATTGCCCGCGTCTTTGTTTCCTGAACGGTATAATCTGGGAGTCTTCAAGTCAAGAATGAATAGGTACCTTATAGGCAAGCATGTTACATGTCACTTGAAGATACCTATTCAGCAGGCCTAGCATGGCGTAGGGATATAAATTTTATCCCCTGTTTTTATCCACTGACAAGGGACAAGATTGTCCTCTCCACCATATACAGCACGGCAGCTGTGGAAAGGGAAAGTATATCCCTATTTGACATTTGGCGTAGACATATATATTTCTCCCTTCATAACATGGGCGCAACGAAAAGTGGATGAAACTGCTCTGTTTGACATTTGGTAGAGAGAAATTGTCCTCGTTCGTAGGAAGTGGTGTTAATTTTGACGTAGCAAAGGGACATGGCGTTTCTCTCCTTATCCACCGTGGATAATTTATCCACCTGTGCGTCCATGCTCGCTCCGAGGAAAAATATGACAGAGGGGAAAAGATTTTTATCTACTCCCCAGGGAAAAGTTTCCACCCGCCATGTTAGGCCTGCAGGTATCTGGCCGGGTAGTTTTGTAACTTGATAATTTGATTCGCGAATATAATCTGCATTATCTAGGGTAAATACCACAAGTGCTCTTGATTTCACATGTATTGGTTTACCGCAAAATACATAAAAATATTAATAAGAATCAACGGTTTTATCGTGAGCATAATAAATGCAATTGGATACATTACCATATAACTCCTAATTAAAATTGAGCCGGAGTACTCACATTAATATTCGTAAGATTTAAGTATAATATTATTTATTTAATCTTTATAGCTATAGAATTACTCCTAAGAAAATATTTGCATGTTTAAATACTAGCCGTGTCCTGCGGCTTCGACCGTAATAATCTTAAAAAGTAGTCTATGTGTTCATCCTAAGTATAAGCTATGTACATTAGCAAATTTCAGCCAAATCTATTTAGCCGTTACAGCGTTAAGAGACTTACAAACTAACACATTTACACACAGACTTTCGGATTTATAATATTAGTGTGATTATAATAAAACTACGCGTTATTTCTATTTTACTGTAATGAGTTATAATAACACTCAGATACAATTTACATCAAGTGATGTAACTTCATACATAAAAAACTTTCCATATGAATTTTAATTCCCCGTGAAACCACCTTAATGCACCCCTGGAAAAAATATTGCTTACAATTTTTTTTTAATTTCAGTGAACTACTGAAATACCAATTTCCATCAGTACAACTACATGAATAAAAGAATTTTCGACATCAACTTTTATCCTCTAATGCACCACCTTAGAGCACCCCTGCCAAAAAAAGTTGGTAACATATTTTTAACTCTATTTAACCCTCTTCAAGGTGGAATTTCCAAAAAAACATTCTTAGTACACCTCTACGTACTAAAACAAATGTACCCTCCTTATTTCAAGTCTCTACGACCAGCGGTTTAGTCCGGTTGCAGTTTCAAATAAAATGTTTTTAACAGATACATAAACATAAACGCTTTCAAACTGACTTCACTCTAAGTTCGAAGACTTGTATCGTGGGTCTCGGAAATATTCAAATCACACACACAATAACAACCAGAACCAGAAACACACATTTCCATGGGGATAAAACTTGTGTACCCGCCGGAAATCGAACCCGATACCTCTGCTTAGAAGCCGATCGCTCACCCAACTAAGCCAACGGGCAAAAATAGCGTGCGACCGAAATTTCCGACAACGGATCTATAGCATAAATATTTACTGTATTGAAAATATTCACATGACTTATAATTAACGGATGTACGGTCCATATTTCCCGTGGGGCTGCCATGTTAATGAATAGAAAACAAAGTAATATATTTGAAGTGTTTGTAGAGTTGTTTTGTTTGCTCCCTTTGTTTACCTCGTATAATGTTCATGATACAATAATAAACATGTATGTAATGTATGTATTTTATCAAGCCGTTATTACTTTCTAGCAATTCTCGTAGGTTTGCCAACGTTTATCAGGGTTCAATTTAATTTAAATGTTTATTGTTCCGAAGGAGATTAAAATACGTGATTCTTACGTGAAACCTAGATAAACATAATTGAACGTAAGCAAAGCTTAAAAAAACCGACTTCACCGCTTTATCTTCGGAACCTTGATCAGATTTAATGTATTGCACACGCATTATTGATGATAACTCAAAAAAAATGGACCACATGGAAAGCACCAGCTCAAATAAAAAAATAATCATCAAAATCGGCTCAGAACGAAAGAAGTTATGAGGTAACTTTTGAATAGAGAACAATGTAGTCTACAGAATACGCATTATTGACGACATTTCAAGAAGTACTGATCTTGATCAAATTTAAATGGGACCAATCGAAAAGCAAATTCATTCAAACAAAAAAAAATCGAAATCGGTTCACGTGGAAAGAAGTTATGAGGTAACAAACAAAAAAAATACAGTCGACTTGAGTACCTCCTCCTTTTTTGGGAAGTCGGTAAAAAACGAATTAGTCCGTCAGTTGGATGATCAAAAAATAATGGTCATGTTTTTTTTTATTTAACAATTCAACAGAAATTATGTTTTTCTTGCGTTAATAAAGAGCGTCAAAGTTCGAGACTGGGGGCTCGTGACGTCACCTCCCACTAAAAAGTGTACTGAGGTGTGACGTCAAATGAAATTTCAACGCACTATGTCGTCTTTGTTTTTTTTCAATAACAAACGAAAAAATACGTGTCCAATATTTTTTTATAATGTAAATGAAGGACTAAACAAAATTTTACAGGCAAATAGCCCATTGTCAATTTGGCTGTATTTAGTTTAGCACAAGCCAGCGACAACGTGCCAAGTTGTCATAGTTATAGGTCCCAAGACTGAACAATGTAGAATTTATCGTTTTATCCTAAAAGCTAGTCTGAAAGGGCCATTATGTTGTATTTTATGTTCAATAATCGCAGCTATTTCGGCACCTAAGGCTTTCTAAAGGTATCGTAATAAACATCAATAGAAACATAAACGCTTTTACTTTCAAAGACCCACACAGACCACCATCTAATATTTAACTTTATAAACGGTACCTTTACATGAAAAAACCATGTCATCGATGCTCTATTGATCGAACAGACCAAGGTAGTCACCGAAGCTGAAATCAGTATGCATCATTATAAAAATATTAAATTTAACTAATATTATAAATCCGAAAGTTTGTGTGTATTTGTTCCCTCGTCACGCTTTAACGGCCGATCGGATTCGGAATATCACAAAGGCTACTTTTTAACATGATAATAGCGGGCAAAGCCGCGGGGCACGGCCAGTAGAATATAATTTATTTCGTGAAACTCAAATCTTCATCCAATAGAAAGATGTTATTTTTTCCCGACTGCCAAGGAAGAATTATGTTTTTCTTGCGTATCTTGTATATTTGTAAATTCTTAATTTCTTTATTACCTCGTATCTTCCAAACGACTGGATGGATTTCGACAGTTACTCATTTGGTTGTTATATACGTCTTAAAAACCCAAGTGCCCTAAGATAAGTGTTTCAATAAACAAAATGGCTGTTTTTTTGCATGAAATAGTAATATGTCAGTTTAAAAAAATAACCAAACCTATCGAATAGGCTATCAAAATGAGGGAAATTAAAAGAGGATTACATAAAAATTACGTAATACATAAAAAGTAGATTAACATTTTTGCAGTCGGGTTTTATTATTTTTAGTACATTGACGTTTTTTGTGATATAGTTTATTCTTGTATAAGTTTCAATATACAAATGTAGAGCTATAACCATCTATGATATAAGCCGGCATTCACTCACGTCTTATTTGTCGGAAGAAATTCGTCACTTATTATTGCTGCAACCTGTAAACTTAGTTCTCAGGAGAAGGACATCACATCGTGTGTCCGAAACCTGGTTGGAGCATTTTATCCCACAATAGTCAGTGAATGCCGGTTTACATTACATCAATGAATAACTCTCACGATAGTTTTTATACAAAGAAATATTTTATCCCACACCAGCAACAATCCATCCTTTGTCGTGGGATTCAGTTATTTCGTCCCACTGTTTATGAAGAAATGGATGAAGGACGTAAGCTCTCCTGCCATTCTAGGAACGACCCTGAGTCGAGGATACTTTCACTTTCGTTACACTATTTATTAAGAAATGGAAAAGGCAAAATAAGGTCTCCTGTCATACTAAGAACAACCCTGTGTTGTAAGATACAGTCACTATCATTCTACTTTTTATGAAGAAATGAAAAAAGCACATAAGGTCTCCTATTATACTTTCCTAGTATGATAGGAGACCTTATGTGCTTTTTTCATTTCGACCCTGTGTCTTAGGATACTTTCACTTTCGTAACACTATTTATGATGCAATAGAAAAAGCAAAATGAGGTCTCCTAGCATACTAAGAACATTTTTTGTGTCGTAGGATACAGTCACATTCGTTCCACTAATTATGAAGAAATAGAAAAGCATGACTTCCGCAAACTAAGGTTTGTAACACAGTGAATCCGTAAACATAATTCTCTCTCCATCAAAAATAAATCGCATCGTTTCCTATTGAATCTTTCATTCTGCTTCCTCACAAAATCTGTTTGAATGGAACAGTTATTTTTTTACGCGAACCAAAGACGGATAGTAATGATGAAAGTCGATTATAATGGGTTTATTCCATGAAGACACAAAAAGAAAATTAACGTTTACTATATTGCTTAAACTAAGGTTACATGTCTGTCTTTCACGCGGTGGATACTTGGTTAAATTCCTGGAGGAAAAATATTATTTCCTCCCTCCTATTTTCCTCCCCGACGGAAATTCGTGTTACTAATTGTGTTTCTGTGTGTGTGTGATGCGAATGTTTCCAGCACCCGCGATACACGCCTTTCGAACTTAGGTTATGAATGTAACAGCGTATAATATTTTTCTTTTTTTATTAAAATACGCTGATTATGTGAACTAACATCGATGAAACAATAACATGAACATACTACGACAATACGTAATCGACATACGTAATCATATACAAACACGACAAAAATCAGTAGATTTTCACTAGTTCTTCAATAGAGTCACTTACTATTTATTCTTTGCCATTTTGTGCCAATAACACTTTAAATCTTTTAGCTAAAAAAAGACAAGGACACAAGCAAAATAAACTAAAATCGACTAAACAATAACTGTGACAGTAAGCAATCTAATACATTCAATCCGCAAAGATAATTCTCTCAAACACAAATAAATCCTATCATTTCCTATTGAAGCGTCACTCCACATCCTCACACAATCTGGTGAAAAGGAAACGGCGATTTATCAATCGAAACCAGAGCAGGACAGCAGCGCGCCTTAGATTTTACTGTGGATAGTCTAGGAAACAAAATATCTGCTTTATTTGTTAAACTTTTTTGAGCAAGCAGTATTTCGAATGGTGGATTTTATACGAGTCTCAACATCCTTGTCTCCTTATATTAACAACAATTAACCAATTATACCAACGAAGCATTTCCATTAAAGTTATTAAATCGCCTTTTTAAACGTAACATAAATAAAGTTTTGTTTGTATGTCGCCGTCATATTAAATACCAAGTACTTTCAAACATTCAAAAACACAGCGCCCACTTCCTAGTTCGATCGCTCACGGATATTAAACAAGTCAATTCATAAAAATGATGGCTGAGTAAACGGCGCACTTACAGCTCTATTTGAGAGAAATGACCTGGCACCGGGCCCCACGTTGGGCGCCAGTTTTGCGCTGCGTTCCAATTTGTTACAGTTGCGACGCGTAAGCTTTGTCGCTCGTCTACCCTCAACCTTACCGCTACAAAACCCTGTAATAAATCAGTGTGTGCCGGTTGTTCAAATATATAAAGGCCTGTGCGAAGCAGTGATGAAGCTCCGCTTTTGAAACTGATTCGTCACCTACAGAATTTGGACACGATTTACAGCGCTCTAGTGACGTAATCGCGTCTCTTTGATCGTGCATCTCACGATAATACTAATGATCGCTCGGGACAATAGCTTTCAGCTTACGTAATGCTGTCCGGATATAATGAATAATCTGTCTTGAGGTGCTTCAGCCACTGTAATCAGGATAGTTAAGCAAATATTATAGTGTCATAAATTTCAAATTGTTATTTCTGAATAAACTCAATTCACGAGACTCGATTTATCATATAATGAAAGGCTAAAATATTAATTTTGAGTTAACATTGAGTGGGATTTTTGATGTGTTGGATAAATTTATATTCTGACATTAAATCCAAAAATTGTAGTGATTTTACGTTATTGTCTAATATATTTATATTAAAATCTCCACCGATTATGATATTAAGTTTTGAGTACTTTTTGTTTACATACTTCAATAATTGTTTAAGTTGGTTGTAAAATATATCTTCCTCTCTTTTATTCCAGTAAATTAAAATTAGTAAAAAATTTTCTTTAGTTAATTAATTAAAATTAGTAACATTTTTTACATTTTTAATATAAATAAACTCCAACACTGCCAAACCCTAATACTTATAGATATACCTAAACTCTAGCACTACCATACCCTAGCAGTACTAGATATATACACTAGTACTGCCACACTCTAACACTTTTGGATATAAACCTTAGCACTGTCAAACCCTAACACTTTTAGATATAAACCTTAGCACTGCCAAACCCTAACATTTTTAGATATAAACTCTAGCTCTGCCAAACCCTAACACTTTTAGATATAAACTCTAACACTGCTAAACCCTAACACTTTTAGACATAAATCTTAGAACTGCCAAACCCTAACATTTTAGATATAAACTCTAGCACTGCCAAACCCTAACACTTTTAGATATAAACTCTAACACTGCTAAACCCTAACACTTTTAGACATAAAACTTAGAACTGCCAAACCCTAACATTTTAGATAAAAACTCTAGCACTGCCAAACCCTAACACTTTTAGATATAAACTCTAACACTGTTAAACCCTAACACTTTTAGACATAAAACTTAGAACTGCCAAACCCTAACATTTTAGATATAAACTCTAGCACTGCCAAACCGTAACACTTTTAGATATAAACCTTAGCACTGCCAAACCCTAGCACTTTTAGATATAAACTCTATAGCACTGCCAAAACCTATCACTTCTAAATATAAACTTTACCACTGCCAAACTGCTTATACTTTGTTACAACCGGACGCAAAATCACTGCCACGCCACGAGGCGTGACTACAACCTCAAGTTCCCTGCCAACATTTCAAAAACGGTTTAACATACAACAACACCATTTATTTTCCAGACATTTTCATGACACGGGATATCGGATGGTTCTACCTGGATTCGGGTGTGACAAGCGAAACCGAGGTCAGTATTGGATTATTTGGTGATACTAGCTAATAGAAATGTGTTTACAAAATAATGTTGTTCAATGTACAATGTATATGTAAACTAACGTATTTAAAATCATATTAATGTGTTATTTATTTAACGCTTTCACACTCACAGTCCCACAGTAAAATCGACGTACAAGTCGTCGATTGTGGGTGCGGCAATATTCACACCACACATAATCACACCCAGAACCAGAAATACTAATTTCCCATGAGGAGAAAACTTGGGTTCTACCGGAAATTGAACCCGATACCCGTTGCTTAGAAGGTGGACGTGCACGCAACTAAGTCAACGGGAAGTTCGAAAAAACATAAGACGGGATTGTTCCTGCTTATTTACAAAATAAAAATTTTCAAGCATTTTACGTGGGACTCGTGCACTAGTACAATTGTACTGAGGCAAATTGTGTGCATTGCACTCATGACATGGCCATGGACCACGGCCTAGGATGTCTCTTATCTTCCCAGTTTTCATATTTAATATATTTATATAATTGTTTTTATATCATTGTTTTCCTCAATTAACCATTTCAACTTTGGCGAGGTCTTTATGCATCGGAGCATAGTGCTTACTTGTTCCATTTGAACATTACATATAATATTTTTTTCAAGTTTTTGGATAGTAAGTAATTTTTTTAATTCTTATACTATAAACTTCTTTCTTATTTTCTTTCGTTTGTAAACAAACTTTTAATTAGTTTCAGTTTCTGTCCCGTTATCTGTCAGTCTGTAATCAAATCTTGCAAGATAAATTAGACCCACTTCCCGATGACCAAATGGACTAAAATTTGGTGTAATTATGTATTTTCGATAACAATACAATGATATGGTACCATGGAGCTGGTCAGATGTTGGAGACGGAAGATGATCATAGGGACTTCTGAACTAAATAAGATAAACCCACCGAGTTCAGCCTCTTTTGATTCGTCAGAACAAGTTCTGTGGTTAAATTACTTTTTAGTCCTTTTTTATTAGGCTAAAAGCTTGTATAAAAAAAGTATTGCTTGTTTCATTTATCAATGAGGTAGTCAAACGCTCGCCTAAACACAAAAAAGCGGCAATACCAACACAGATATACAAAGCGAACAAATATTTGCTCTTTTACATGTCGAATTGTTTGTTCTGTAACTGTAGAGACTGGGAGTGGTGGTTTATGTACATAGAGGCGAGTTTCTTTCAACATTGATTATAAATAGGAAATATGCATATATTTTTAATGTTGTTAGTCGATTGTTTACCTTAAAACATTGCCGGTATAAAAACTTCATTCATAACAAGCAATACCTTAAAATGTTTTTTAAAATCAAGCTTTTAGCAAATGTAAATGTATATAAAACATAAACACAAACGCTTTCACTCAAAGCATTTTTTTTAATGCTAAATAGGTTAGCACTAAGCACTATCTAGCGCTAAGTTCAATGACTTGTGTGGATGCCGGAAACATTCATCACACACATCACACTCACCACACAAATTACACCGAGAACCAGAAGTACAAATTTCCCTTGGGAAGAATAATTGTGTACCCGCCGGGCATCGAACCCAATACCGCTGCTTAGAAGACGGACGCGCGCGCAACTAATTAAATCGATCATTATTATATCTATAGATGCCTATTTAAATCTTACACATATGTGTAAAATCAGTATTAGGGAATATTACCTATTACAGAATTCTACATCAAAGTGGTCTCGATGTTACATTACTTGATAATGTAGCGAGATCACTTTATCTACTGTCATATCGAAGTAATAGACATACTTTTTTGATAGAAGATTTAACCGTACTAATATTATAAATCCGAAAGTTTGTGTATAAGTGTGTAAGTATGTTTGTTCCCTCTTCACATTTTAACGGCTAACGGATTTGGAATGTACGTAGCTAATACAGGATTAACACATATCTTACTTTTTAACTTGATAATAGCGGACGAAGCCACCGAAAGAGAAAGGATCTTGAAAAGAAACTAAAGAAAGTGTAGAACACGGTTCTACTTTTTCTCTTCAACATATACAATGATTCTTAGTACTCATTTCCTTTTTATCGACTTCCCAAAAAAGGAGGAGGTACTCAAGTCGACTGTATTTTTTAATTTATTTTATGTGTGTTACCTCATAACTTCTCTCCACGTGAGCCGATTTCGAAATTTTTTTTTTAGTTTGAAAGATGTCGTTTTCTAATTGGTCCCATTTAAATTAGATCAAGATCTGATGAAATATAGTCAATAATGTCTATTTTGTGACGAATAATGCGTACTATGACGATGTTCTCGTTTACCCGACTTCAAAAGTTACCTCATAACTTCTTTCGTTGTGAGCCGATTTTGATGATTCTTTTTTTTATTTGAAAGCTGGTGCTTTTTATGTAGTAGTGAAGCTTTGCTTGCGTTTAATTATTTTCGTTTGCGAAATATATCGCAGCTGAGTAACTCGCCAGGTTCTCGAGATGGCTGTAAATTTGCGAGGCTGGCAATTAGAATCATTAGCTTTCATGAGTGCCTCTTTGTGAGAAAAAGCTTGCTTGAAATAAAATACATTTAAATACAAAGCTTACCATAAGCTTTTGAAACAGGGTAGTTATAAACAGCAGCGCTGTGGCAGTCGCTTACGCAATTTTCTGGCCGCAATGCAGTACGCGGGGGTCGCTACTCTCATCTGAAAGTTCCAAGACAACGTTCAATAACTAGATTGCATTTGTATGCAAGATAGCGTCCGGGCATCTTAAATATTAAGTATTTATTATTTAATACTTTATTGCGGAATAATAGTGTACAATAGGTGGATTTAATGCTGAAAGCTTTCTCTACCAGTCATTCAGGGGTGAAAAATGACATGAGGCGTGTATAAATCAGGAAAAAAAAATTAATATATGTAAGATAATAACTATAGATAATATACATTTATAATGAAGTATTCATATTAATTATTGCAATCTATAATAGTAACAAATATGTGTTTTCAACCGACTTCAACAAAGGAGGTTCTCAATTCGACGGTATGTTTTTTTTTTGTATGTATGTTACGCGATATCTCCGCCAATTATGAATCGATTTTGATGATCTTTTTTTGTTTGGTAGAGTATAACTTCAGAGGTGGTCCCATATAAATATTATCGATATCGGTCAAGCCAAAACTGAAATATAAGCGATGAAGTCGGTTTTTTAAACGTTGCTTGCGTTTCAATTACTATAAGTACAGTTCTTTGTTAACCCAAAAAAGATTACTGCAAAAACTTAAGAGACGATAGATAGATAACTCTTGTACACCAGGAATGTAAGATACATAAAAAGATTTTTGAAATGAAATGAACATTCGCTGGTACAATAGGCGGTCTTATTGCTTAATCTCTTTTAGACAACCTTTATAGGATATAGCTTAATTAAACGCAAGCTAAGCTTAAAAACCGACTATACCGCTTATATTTTGGTTTTGGCTTGATCGATTTCGATAAAATGTATATGGATCCACCTCTGAAGAATAATCTACCAAACAAAAAAAATCTTCAAAATCGATTCATAATTAGCGGAGATATCGCGTAAAATACATACAAAAAATAACATACAGTCGAATTGAGAACCTCCTTTTTTGAAGTCGGTTAAAAATATGGTTGAATATACTAGTTTATGTAAATTGAAACTATTTTTGTTACTGCCTTTTGTGTGTCTTTTATGTTTTCTCATAAATTAATTATTTCTATTCTATTTATATTCAATAGCTTCATGTTTCTTTAAAAAATATTACCGAGCAAGCCGTCTCTATGTCGCCTAGTCTTAGATTCGCGCACAAGCAAAACTGCACGAAACAAACAAAGCAAACAAGTCTTAGTATCCGCAGAGCTTCTCCACACTCGGATATTCACATATAATTCGGAAGTTGCACACTTCAAAGCGTCTCCTATTCAAATAGAGCCAACTTCGGACTGTAGTTGGAGAGCCCTCACTTAGTTTTGAACTGTGTTTGAAGCGTTAAAGTAATTTCATCATTTTCACATGTTTGATGTGAACAGATACGGATGTTTCGGAGAACTTGATGTACTTGTTTATTCATTTAAAAAATTAAAGTAGGCATTTAAAGGACACGATTTAATATATTTTTTTATTAAAAACGCAATCGAACATTTAATACCTCTTTAAAATATTGGCTTAAATTACAGACGCATTAGAGGTATCAAACCTCTAATACCTGTTCAATTTCATTTATAGAATGTCTTATATTATTATAAGCAAACAAAGCTAGCTTCATTATCAAAAGAAAAAAGAGTATAACGTAAATAAGCCCAATGTAATTTTAGAGATATCAGTGTACATAAACATAAACACAAATGATGTTTGTATGAGAAAACTGGTTATTTGCGCGCTTTTATTTTAAACAAAATAGCATTATTTTGACTAACCTCGACGTTTCGTCAGGGTTGCACATGATTGAAGTTCGCGAAAGTCTATAAAATTATATAAACACATATGTCTCATTACCATCGCCTCGATTCCCCGGGGTATATAATAATATCTAAGTTTTCTCCCCGAGGAAAATTTGTGTTTCTGGTTCTGGGTGCAATTTTAATATAAATGTTTCCGGCACCTAAGATACAAGTCATCGGACTCAGTGTGCCCTGTGAGTGTGTAAGCGTTTATGTTTTTTTTTTCATTATACACATGTACAATAGTTATATACACAGACATAAACTAAGGACATACACCCTGCATAATAAGGTGTAGGAAAATATACAGCATTTTTATTATATAACATACTAGCCGTGCCCCGCGGCTTCGCCCGCTATTATCAATTTAAAAAGTAGCCTATGTGTTAATCCTAGGTATAATCTATGTACATTCCAAATTTCATTTAAATCCGTTCAGCCGTTAAAGCGTGAAGAGGGAACAAACATACTTACACACTTACACACAAACTTTCGGATTTATAATATTAGTAGGATAACATATATAAAAGCCACGGTAGGTACTAATAAATAAATAGAATCACAAACAGCACTGAAAAAGCGGAACAAATACGTAAATGCGGAGCTTCGAAACTCCTCTCACTCAACGCACGAATATTTACATAAAAGCATATAATTCAAGAGCTGCCAAAATGTCCTCTTCAAAACCCCTATTCAAATGGAGCCAACTCCAAACTGTAGTCGGAGAGCCTTCACTCTAGTTTCTAACAGTGTTTGGATTTAAGTTTTCCATTTCCACGTGTGCAAACATAGTTTGATGTTTGAATGACCTTACACTGCGAATTAATTTTGGTTGGTTAGATGTTACTTAATTTTGTATGAATTTTTTTATTGTTTGCTATTTAATGGTAATACAATCGGCAGTCTTATATAAATTAAATGATTAATCGATCCGATAACGATATTCTAGCTTCTATTGATATAGGCCTATTCACTTAAAGCGTTTCGCTTCCGTGTTTATCATCCGGACAACGAAGTAGTGGAACTCTTGGCCAGTGTGTTTTCATCGGGAACGGTATAAGTCTAAGAGAAAGAATACGTTGTAAACGTAACTTTAAAGACTTGATACAAAAGGCCACATGATCACTTTTCATCAAGTAGATAAAATACTGATGTACAATAAGGTAATGAAAAATATAATACAATTGAATCGCGCTTTTTCGTTATGCGTAAAGCATTTGGTATAAATTATCTAAAGATTTACTACATTTTAGCCAACTTCCAAAACGGAAGAAATTTTCGATTCGTCGCTTATTAATTTCTGACAAACATGAACCGATTTTTCGATGAGATTTAGAATCTAGTTGAACCCACAAAAATCTAATGGGGGAGATATTAGCCTTTTTTGTTTATATAGTAATACTAGCAGTGCCACTATCATTTATCGGATCGAATTGTGCATCTTAACCATTTTTTTTTATCCTCCTGAACAAACACAAAAATTTTCATCAAAATCGGTCCAGCTGTTTAGGAAGAGTTCAGTGACATACACGCGTACGGAATAATTACATCTATATATATAAAATTCTCGTGTCACAGTTTTCGTTGCCATACTCCTCCGAAACGGCTTGACCGATTTTGATGAAATTTTTTGTGCTTATCCGGTATCTATGAGAATCGGCCAACATCTATTTTTCATCATCATCATCATCATCATCACTTTTCATCATTATCAACGCGGGTGAAACCGCGGGGCGCAGCTAGTATACATATAAAGATATTCTTAAATTCCAAGTTCGTAGTTTATTATTCGTCGTCAGAACATGGTTATAATAGGTGATAAACATAGTCATTGTTCTACATACTCTACCGTTTCCGGTCCTTAAATATCTTTTTAACATACATCATACTGTCTCTGCCGGCAGCATCGAGATAGGAAACAAACCTACGGTTTAACTTTAGCTACAACATCCTTGGCCGACAGACTTCGGTTTTATTTTTATTCCTTTTAATTTTGGCATCGCAATCTTGTGAATTTTGCCAGTGTCAAACAGTTAATAAATTTCAAATGTATTTCATATTTAAAGTCCTATTCACAAATCACAGTCAAAATTAAGTAAAAGAATCATAGTGGAGTTTTGGAAGGAAGGGGAAAATCACGTTTTTTAACTTTGCATGATTGGCCTACATTTATGCACGTTAACTAAGCAATTTTTTACTTTCGCGGCAAAACTCCGACTTCGGTTTCTAAATATATATTGCAGAACTAATTTCTCTTTGGAATATACGAATTCAATCTATATGGCAAACCATGAAATCCAAAGCGCAGTATATTCCTCAGGCGTACACAGAAACACAAACGTGCACACTAACATATTGCACAAATATAGTACAGTCCGAAAAGCTAGCTCTAAAGTGCTTTGATGGTTTGACGATTGCGAAACTGAACTCTATATACATTAGTCATTTCGGTTTGGAATACAATGCATCGTCAAAATGTTTTAACTCTCCCACTTTTATCGCACGATCTTTGACTAGAATCTCATTGTTACGACCTCATTGTAGCTAAACAGACCAGGCTGCTTTCTAACTTTAAAAAAAAACCCATCATAACTTGCTTAGTAAGAAATCAATGTTCGCATTCACTTCGCTCTAAAACTCTAACAAAAGTTCTAGTAAAGTTTCTACCACTTTACTTGGGGATGACTTGGTATGACTATGACTGGACCTTGACTCTTATACTTGACTTTAACTAAGACTTTTAAAATAAAAACACTTGAAATATATCATCACTTGACACTGGCTAAATGCACAACATTGTGAAGCAAAAAAAAGAGATATATGTTCTAGATTTTAAAAAACCAAACTGCGAAAAATTTTATTCTATTGTTTATGTAATTTTATGCAATCCCCTTTTAATTTCTTTCTTTACTACTCGATAGGTTTGGTAAATTTTTTCACTAACGCATCAATATTCCGCCATTGTTTATATTTCAAATACCTATTTACCTATTACCACTTGGGTTTTTAACACTAATATAACGAAAATACGAGGTAATTAATACATTTACATAATATAACACACACATACAAGATACGCGTGAAAAACACAACCCTTCCTAGCAGTCGGGTAAAATAAATAAAAATAATTAGCATCGTCGATTTTGTATTATTTTTCAAAACTTGTGATTTTTCTACCACGTAGAGTAGTCTACTTGCCGCACTGGTTTTTATTTCTGATAAATATTATCATCACATGAAAATCTATCCAACTTAAAATCATTAAAAATAAATCTCAACATAGAACTGATATTAAAAGGCTTTAACTTTCGACTATGTAATTCAAAGTGCTTACTGGCAACTCCGTTCCAACTTCACTCATTATTCCAGAAGTTTCAAAAACTGTGGATCCGATTTCATATGTAAAGCGGACTTATGAAGGCTCTAGAGAACAATTTCATGTAATTTAGCTAATTCGAATTACACACTAACACGATGTGAATACGAAAAGCTACGTTTAATTGCGCTTTAATTTTGGCTTCGTGGAAATGTACGGGATTTGCGGTAATTTATTGCAAATGAGTAGCAAATATATATGGTATTGAAACTTGGCCTTTTACTGTGGACTTTATAAATAAGCTGAAAGTCACACAACGAGCTATGGAAAGGGCTATGCTCTGGGTTTCTCTACGAGATCGAATCAGGAATGAGGAGATCCGTAGACGAACGAAAGTCACCAACATAGCCCGGCGGATTAGCAAGTTGAAGTGGCAATGGGCAGGGCACATAGTAAGTATAACTGACGGCCGATGGGGCCGAAAGGTTCTAGAATGGAAGCCACGGACTGGCAAGCGCAGTGTCGGAAGACCGCCCAAAAGGTGGACGTACGACATAGTGAAGGTCGCAGGAAGACACTGGATGCAGACCGCTAACAACCGTTCTTTTTGGAGATCTTTGGGGGAGGCCTATATCCAGCAGTGGACTTCTTGCGGCTGAGATGATGATGATGATGAGGTGTAGCAAATTATATTATTTAAGTTTTGTCTTTAGACAGCTGGCAACTCCATATAATCCATAATTCACAGCTTCAAAACTTAGGACATCGCGTAGCGTTCGGTTTTTACAAGCTTTTATTTAGTTTCATCTGTCGGTCTTTAATCAAATCCTGCAAGACCCTGTTTCCGATGTCCAATTGGACTCAAATTTGGTGTACTTATGTATCTTCGGTTACAATACAATGATATGGTACCATGGAGCTGGTCTGATGCTGGAGACGGAAAATGCCCATATGAACTTCTGAACTAAACAAAATATACCCTTCTAGTTTGGGCTCATTTACTCGTTTTGACCACTTGTATGGTTATATAACGTTTCAGTCCATTTTTATTTACAACTTGTAAAAGCTTGATTTTAAAAACCTTTTTAAAGTATTGCTTGTTAACGGAGAGTTTGCAAGAAATTACACAATCCGGTTCCCCGATTGTCATTGTTTATTCAGTGATCACGCCGTTCATTTCATTTGTAACATAACGGTAGCTAGCGTAGGTGCGAGTTGGCATTCTATGCACTGGGTATCGGGTTCGATTCCCGGCGAGAACACAAGTTTTTGAGGGAAATTTAAGTTTCTGAGTGTAAAAGCGTTAATTATGTTCATACAAAAGAATAATACATTACTTTTTCATTGTTATGCCATCTCATAACATGACATGGTGAAATGAAATCCTGACGCCAAGAACGCAAGTAAGCAACTTTTCATTTTACAAACCGACAGTGAAAAATTATTATCCTAACAACAAAGAGACAGAAGCCTCATTAACCCTATATCACCTTGCGGAATTCACATTACCTTCATTTAACTAAGTGTCGTCCTACTAAACACTGTAGGTGTCATAATTCCAAACCTCAGTAGAGAAGTAACATAATTTACGGCTGCACTAAGCCCCGCCATATCTTGAACTTGGCCGCTTGGCCCATTCTAACCCAACTACAAATCCGCAGTATAACTACTGTCGTTTTGTAACATTCGTCATCTGAACGTAGGACCCTTTTGTAAGGCTTTAATAGACGACCGAACAAAAGCTGGTGTGATTTAAGTTTTTTTTTTTGAATATGTACATTTCGAGAAGATACCTAACTACGGGCCAATCCTACTAATATTATAAATCCGAAAGTTTGTGAGTAAGTGTGTAAGTGTGTAAGTATGTTTGTTCCCTCTTCACGCTTTTACGGCCGAACGAATTTGGATGAAATTTGGAATGTACATAGCTTATATCTAGAATTAACACATAGGCTACTTTTTAACTTGATAATAGCGGGCGAAGCTGCGGGGCACGGCTAGTTGCCTATATTTCCTAAAACTAAACTAAAAATATGTACAGCAAAGAACTAAGTTAACTACAAGACATCGAGCTTATAGGCAACTCAAGTGCTCAAGCCCACTACCAGTGGGTAGCGTTCCCATCATGCTGGCGGCATTGCCTCTCTGAATTGCAATGCTAATACGTTGAGCCAAATAAGTGCCAGCATTTTGATCACGCGTCGCTTCAACCAGGCGCTCTGATAGAATTTTGAAAATAGAATGAGCTCCCGGTCCCCACGGACCCAGTGATTTAAGTTGGGCCAAATGTTAGGTATTGGAAATAATTATACATACACTAGTCGTTCGTGCCGAACTGAGATCTCGCGCCTACATTTTGCCTCACAGAGAAAAACTTTTGAGGTAACTTGCTTATGACTTTTTTTAAATAAAATAATTGTTTGATTTCTGTATTTGTTGTTTAAGTACAGGATATAACGGATATTAAAATATGAACGCAAACAAAGCTTAAAAAAACCGACTTCACCGTTTTATCTTCGGATTAATTGATCAGATTAAATCAATTAAATACGCATTATTGAGGATAACTTAAAAACTAATGGTAAGATCTTGATCAAATTTAAATGGGACCACATGGAAAGCACCAGCTTTTAAAAAAAATATCATTATAGTCGGTTCACATAGAAAAACGCTCTGAGGTAACACAAATAAAAAAACTGTCGAATTGAAAACCTCCTACTTTTTTTGGAGTCGGTTAAAAAAGAAAAGTTATTCCTGCGTGAGAGTAGGAATGACAGTTATCAGTTCAGTTCGATCAGCGCATATACGAGTATGTAGCGTCAGCATACGGACGCGTTGTTTCAATGAATTTTCACTAATTTAATATTGATCAAAATTTACTGATTGTTATTTCATGTATTTATTAGGTATAGTTATTAAACTGCGTCGAACACTTGCAAATTACTCGTATGTTTATATGGCACCATTAAAATTTCTAATACATGGCGTTAATCCATATATACGGATATAAATAATTAAACGCAAGCAAAGCTTAAAAATACTGACTTCACCGCTTTATCTTCGGGACTTTGATCAGATTAGATGTACTAAAAACGTATTATTAACGATATTTCAAGAACTACTGATCAGATCTTACTCAAATTTAAATGGGACCAATTGGAAAGCAACACCTTTCAGACAAAAAAAAATCAATATCGATTCACGTGGAATGAATTTATGTGGTAAAACACATTCAAAAAAATTTAAGTCGATTTGAGTACCTCCTCCTTTTATGTGAAGTCGATAGAAAAATAATTCTATTTGCACTCGAAATGAACGCTTATTTTGAAAATATATTCAAAATAATGTAATCTTCTTTAAAGTACATCATATGTGACAAAATAATTTAACCCGTTTTTTTTTACCGTCATAAACCGGGAGTTATGTTTATATTTCGATGGCTAAGCCCAATCCTCACCGAACGACCACTGGCCGACTTTTGAGGTACATTGTCAAACAAAGTCGGTCTCCGACAAAAACCGCTCGTCGGTGTTAGGCCTAAAGCGTATATTTGGAGTATGAAAAGTTTCAAGTGGACATGAGCTTATGCTGAATAGCCATGAATTTTGAACAGGTTTTATATTGTACTCGAAATCACAGCAACCTTTCAAATAGAATTTTCAACTGGGTTGTTATTTGAATTTCAAATGTATACATGAATGTTTGAATAACATGTTTCATGTATTACGAGAACTTTTTTTTTATTTTTTCTCCATTTTTTTTTTGTCTGACCGTATTTTTTGTTTCTATATATGTAACTACGATATCTATGGAATTGTTCACTTAGCATACGCTGAATATATACCCCTATTGCTAAAGAAAACTAAGGAACTAAAAATAAGGCTGGTGTTGCGGCTGAATCAGCAGAGACTCTCAAAAGGCGCAAATATAGTAATCTTGATAGTGGTTATATATTTGTGCCTTTTGGGGTTGAGACGTTGGGACCGTGGGGACCGGGAGCACATACATTCTACAATGAATTAACAAAGCGTTTGGTCGAAGCAACTCGTGACCAAAATGCTGGCAAATATTTTGGACAGAGATTGAGTATTGCCATTCAACGTGGCAATGCTGCCAGCATTTTGGGTACTTTGCCTACTGGTAGCGGACTATTAGATTAAGTTTTGTACATATTTATATCTAATTATAGTTTTTTTTGTTTAATTTTAATTTAGTTTTTAGTTTAATGTAATGTACAATTGCTATTTAACTTATGACTTCATTTGCATTTAATTATTTCACATTGCTAAAGTATCTCAATGTTAAAATGATAATGTAAAATGTGGATATGTGTATTTTGAAGGAAAAAGAATGAAAGAAAACGCGCCTCCGAGTTTCTTGCCTGGTCCTCCTCGAGATGGCTGTAATTTTGTGAATCTGGCAGTGGAATCATTAACTTTCATAAGTGCCTCTTAGGGGCCCATGTAAATAAACGATTTTGATTTGATTTTGATTTTTTTTGGTGACAATATATTTTTTTTATTTGTTTATTATTTATTACTAGCGGTGACCACAATATCACTTGTTGGAATGAGATGGAACACGCTTACTTAGTAAATACTTATTTACTCTCTTCTTGAAAAGCTTATATACTTTTCGGGAAATACAGTAAACGGCAGGGCGTTCCATTCTTTTGCAGCTTTTATAATGAAAGTGGAAACGAAACGCTTCGTACAAATAGTATACATTTTAACTATTAGAGGATTCCGCATTGCTATCTAGATGTTCCTTAGTAAAATGGTGATGCGGGAATAAGATAAATTTCCTTGAATATTCTCCGTAATGCAATTCGTAGAAAACTACTGGTTTGTTACTTTTCCTTATATTTAGTTACAATTAGTTAAATGAAAAAATCTTTCTCGTTCACAAATATTCCTCCAGCCAATCTGCAGTTTCTTTGGGACTTCGAAGTTAAAAACTACTCGGCCAAAGTTATGCAATTTTCATAGCATCCATCGCGCAGGCTTCTTTTACCACAAAAAACAATTTACCGCTTTATAAGTACCGGAAAAGTACAAACAACTCGTCGTCCATCTAACAGCAAGACAAACTGTCAAACGTCATCCATATATGATTGACATACCTCCAGTTCAATCGAAGGGTTTGCTTCTACGTTTATCAATCGTACAGCGAGGGAGTGGAACTCATTGCCTGCGTCTTTGTTTCCTGAACGGTACAATCTGGGAGTCTTCAAGGCTAGAGTGAATAGGTGTCTTCTAGGTAAGGATGCTATACCTTCGGCCGCATCATCACTTTCTATCAGGTGAGATAGCGGCCAAATACGTATGGCACATAGTAAATCGATGGTACTGCACCATAAAATTATAGGCAAGCGAGATGTTTAGATACGAGATGTTCTCCTCTCTGGCATGAAAAATGCGTATTTTCTCGTCTGGGTACTAACATTTTTTTTGTAATTTTTTTTCTGAAGTTGATCTACAAAAAAAAATAACTACGAGCGGCTACCACACCAGCTACGAGTTCTGTGTCATGGTATATATGTATATGATGGTTAATAATTATAACTTTCAAAATCCTATATAATATACATGCATGTACTATAATGTACACGTATGTTGTAATATACGTATATGCGGTCTTATTATTAAACTTATATGCTTTCCATCAGATGAGATAGCGGTCAAATGCTTGCCTTTCAGTCAAAAGTAACAATTGTGTCAAGGTACTTTGATCAATCGTGAAAAAGATGTAAATTTAAAGGATAAAACAATACTCAAGTCGGAGTTTTTTTTTTATAGCATTAGCCAAAAGGCTACATGGAAAAGATCTATTAAATGCGAATAAATTAATTTAGACCAGTTTCTGAAGTTTTTCTCTTTTAGAATAAATTTTTGTATGTTCCCGCTCAACCCCTTTGTTTCAGTCATCTAACAAACTAAATCAATACTTAATTTACATAAAACGAGTTCTTTATTTCAGAAGTTTCATTCATCTACCGCCTCTATCATCAGACCAGCTCCATGGTACCACATCATTGTATTGTCAAACCAAATTTGAATCCAATCGAACATCGGAAAGTGGATCTAATTTAGCTTGCAAGATTTGATTACAGATTGACAGATAGACAACGGGACAGACGAAACTAAATAAGAGCTTTTAAAAACTATCGTGATATATAGAACCACGCCTACGCAGATACACTCAAACAAACTCGGCTCCCTTTCAAGTGGTCACTCTAGTTTTATTGACACCACATTTGCTGAAAGGGTCGTCGATTACTAAGAGGGGTAACCACAATCCTTACGAACCTACCTTTAATGATAATGCTTTGAAACTTACTCAAGTACAGTAATAAGTTATATCCTTGTAGTAGATACATAAATGATTCTACAACAAACAATATTATAATAAAACAAATTAATTTAAATAGGCGTTACTTTTTGAAAATGCGTAATATAATAAATAATATATGTAGAAAACAACACAAGAAATAGATAGAAATAGAAATGATACACACATATGTAAGCTTTCACACTCACAGCCCCACACTAAGTTCGAAGACTTGTGTCGTGGGTGCCGGAAACGTAAATCATCTGCACAATTACAAAAAGAACCAGAAACACTAATTTTCCTTGGGGAGAAAACTTGTGTTCCCTCCGGGAATCGAACTCGATACCCCTTAAGAGGCCGGGGAGGCTTTGAACGAGTCTATAGGCTGTCTCTGTTTAACTGGCAAACTGTGCCCATGCTTGATGCGATAGCACTACCGACTGAACAAATTATGATAGGTGTCGTAATACCAAAAATTATGAATGAAAATGTAATGTTTAGCCATTATTTTTTACATTAATAGTACTTTAAAATGATAATCTATGTTCATGTTGTAATGACAAAAGAAATGTGTTAGTTTTTAATACAAAATTAATAAATTAAAGATACGACATTTATGTCGTAATAATGTGTAAAAATCAATTGGTTTATATTTCGTTTAAGGTAATTATTTTAGAATGAAAACTATCCAGGAACCTAGATTAATATGTTTTTAATCTGAATAACAGCACAGTATGGTGGTAATATGCTTGAATTATAAATAATTTCGGTATTACGATTGTATGGGCAAATCAACCTCCGCAGGCCTCTTAAGAGGCGAATGTCCATCCAACCAAGCCAATGTCATGTCGCATTCAGAGATTTCTACCAGACAACCTTTGACATGACAACGTACAACTCTCGATCAAATCACCTTTCAAATATAAAAACCGAATTTTTGGATGCAGCGCCGCAGCGCACATAGCGGTCAAACTTATAACATCACTTTTTATGCGTCAGGGGTTAAAAATACCTTGATTTGTTCTCTAGGTTTGACGAGAATCCCAGTACACCCAAAAAGGTTTAAAAGACGTATAGAGGTTATTCCTTTAAACGTTTTCTTTAGTTTACATGTGTTGTGAAAGGTATTTGCGAGTAGTATAAGTACTGAATTGTTATGTAAATTATTCCTTTCTACTCAGCCTTTCTTTTCAGGAAAAAAGAAAACTTAACAAAGGCGTGGATTTGCAAAGGCTTGAGGCGTGAACTGAAAAATACTGGAAATCCAGCAAAAGACTCGCAAAGCCGTGTGATGTAAATAGTACGAGATGATTTGCTATTTTGTTACATATTTTTTTTTAAGTTAACTCAGGTTTCAGCATTTTGTCCGTCCGTCCATCTGTTAGAGGCTAATAGCTTTTAAGCTAATTAATTTTCATTTTCGTGTGGGAGAATCATCCAAACATTTGTTGTTAAATTTTTTATTGAATATTTGGGTAAAATGGAATTGTACGAACCATTTTACCCAACCATTTTTTTTGTAAATGTGCTAGGTGTGAGAATAGGTCGTAAGGTATTGTAATCCTCCTAACCCCCACTCTCATATTTTAATCGCGATTTTAGTATTTTTGTATGAACAATATCCAAAAAGTATTATTATGGTACTAGCCGTGCCCCGCGGCTTCGCCCGCTATCAAGTTAAAAAGTAGCCTATGTGTTCATCCTAGGTATAATCTATGTACATTCCAAATTTCATCCAAATCCGTTCAGCCGTTAAAGCGTGAGGGAACAAACATACTTACACACTTACACAACTTTCGGATTTATAATATTAATAGGATTAAAGTACTAGGCGATCATAAACGTGATAGAGGTAAAACACTTTTTCTAGCCGTGGCTTTGCACCGCATGCCGGGTATAGTTAGTGATATATAGAAAAAGAAGAAAAAGTATAATTTTATCGCTTAACCGAGATATTGAGACGTGGCTCTGATCTATACATTTATCTCTTTTTAATGTACGGCGAGTAAATAGCTCGTACGCTTTTTAACACCTCCAGCTAAAAAATTTTTTTTTTTTTAATATTGGCTTCGCAATCTTGTGCATGTAGCCAGTGTCAAGTATTAATATATTTCAAGTGATTTTATATTAAAAGTCAAAGTCAAGTAAAAGATTCAAGGTCCAGTCATAGTCAAGTTATGCCCTAGTAAAGTGCTAGAAACTTTACTAGAACATCTATTGGAGTTTTGGAGCGAAAGCGAAAATCACGTTTTTCAACTTGGTATCATTTGCCTACACTTATGCACGTTTACTAAGTGTTAACGGTAAATAATCCACCATTCTTACACATTAACACTCGAAGAATCATAGGTTTTCGAAAATTATACAAAAACAACATCGCCATTTTTTCACTTTCGCGGCAAAACTGATGTATTGTCTTAAATGTTGTAGATAGATACTTCTGTACCTGTAATATTAAGTTATCTGTCAGTCTAACTTATAATTCTCTTAACATTGTTGACCCTCAAGTAAATGGAATTCAAGAAACAGTCGTTTAGTTTAACCGTTTAGAATTTAATTTGTGAAAGGGCTGAGAGGTGCAATCCTTGTAATTTGTAGTCCATTTTGTTCCATTTGTCTTACTTAGTCTTTAACAGAAATAAACACAACGACTTGTATTGTATACATAGTGTAGTAGCGGATTTAGGGGAGGGGTTAAGGGGATTAAGCCCCTCCCCCTACCCCCTCAAATCATCAGAGTTCTTCCGTAAAAAATCTTGTCTCTTGTTAATTATTGCTGCAAAATTTACCCTCAGCTGTCGTTCATTCGTCCCAAACGACAATCCTGAATCCATCACTAAGTATCCCAATTAGCCTCTGTTATGATGAAACTGGCAATAACAATTTGCTTGGATCAAATTTAACATTGGGAATTATTACCTCAATACTGTTGTAAACCGATTACAGCAAACAATAGCCTCTACTGCGGACAAGTAAAAAGATATAAAATGTAACCGTTTCAACCGAATTCTCAAATAAAACATCAAATAATCTAATAATATATAAAAAAATATATCATTATTTGAAAACTACACAAAATCGTAGAACATACAAAGGATATATTTGGTCCACACTATATACTGTATAAGCCTAAAGAAAAAATCATGGAACTGTAAAAAAAGCGAAAAAACAATTGAGAAGTAATGAAGGTTTTTATCTATATTTCGTACTATTTAGACGCAGCGTTTGTCGTAACAGCCATGTTGCGGTGCGCGCGGATTCAGACCTTATTACAATAGTAATTTGTTCAATATTTGAACCGACCTGCATCAAGGTAACCCGAGTATTTCCGAGTTTTAATCGTGTTTACGAAGTTATAATTTATCTGAAGTTATAATAGACATAATGGTTAGATTTTAGACCGCGCGCCTGTCAGACTGCATTCTCTTTCGTTATTATGTTGCTTTAGTTAGAAACTTTTAATAGTCATATAAAGAGACGTTAATTTAGAAGCGCGCGTTCATTGAACATTATATTTGTAAGATAAGTTAAGTACGTTATAAGATAAACGCGTTCGCACTCACAGCCCCAAGTTCAAAGACTTATATCGTCCTAAAACATTTGCTACACACAAAATAACACCCAGAATCAGAAGAACAAACGTTCAATCTATGTCTATTAAATAAATATTATTCATCTCTACAATTAAATAGGTAATACAATTAAATAAATCCTTAAACTCCTTAACAATGGCAAGATTTCAGCTGGTCAATTCTTTTTTTTTAATTTGTTGCCGTACTATATTTTAATGTCATTAGGTACTCTGTTAAAATCAGGGATATTTAAGATATGTTAAAATGTAAATGATGGATTTTTTCCTCCTAGACGAGTTATAACTGAACAATTTTTTTAAAGAAATCATGGTGTTCCTTATCGAAAAAACAACACTTGTTCTGCGGTCTAATTTGTCGCGAAACATTTTTGTATACTTAGAAATTATTTTATTTATTTTTAATTTTTATTATTTTAATTATTTGTATACTTAGGAATTATTACGTAGGTACTTGTCTTTGACGATTGAATATATATATAATAACTGTCCAATGGTACTTGATACCTTTCTTCGTCACGAGAATCTTGAAACT
Organism: Lomographa bimaculata; assembly: GCA_948107665.1. NCBI lineage: Eukaryota > Metazoa > Arthropoda > Insecta > Lepidoptera > Geometridae > Lomographa > Lomographa bimaculata. Next base: position 4,506,135 of record OX403600.1, on the reverse strand, counting down.
TCTATTTAAAGGCTCATATTTTATTTATACCTGAAATATATAGAAGCGTCTAACTTTATCCCAAAACATCTTAAAATTCCTTGATTCTAAATTCAAAAAGTAACGCGCGAAGCGTGATTCTGGAAATATTCAAAAGCTCTTGAAAGGCGTTAGGAACGTTCGCGAATTCTTTCAACAGAGGGTAGGTAAATAATTAAGAAGGAGGTATATAGCAGTGAAAGTGTTTTTATTTGACTATTGTTGATCCACATTGTTTGGTTTGGTCATGTAGAAAGAATGGACGAAAGTAGATTGACGAAGCAAATTTATAAGGCAAGTGTGAATGGGTAAGTTGGTAAGGGTCGATCTAGACGACCAGATCGAAAAAGTTTAAAAAAACGATTATGTATGAAAAGACTCTGAAATAATTGAAACGCAAGCAAAGCTTAAAAAAACCGTCTTCACCGCTTATATTTTAGTTTCGGCTTGATCGATTTCGATACATTGTTTTCTGTGATGTTTTTGACACACGTATTTAAACTTTTTTAACTAAACTAGTGTGGAGCTGTAAGTAGAAAAGCGTTATTAAAAAAAAAGTCTTTAAAATATTAATCAACTAGTTATCTCTAACAAAGCAACTTGCATCTTCAACTTTTGGTACAATCGCGCAAATTATAATTAACAATATAACTCGACTCAGTTAACGTAATCTCATTGACTGCACAGAACTTTCTAGAAGTTTCTACAACGGCAGACGAATAAAGTTGTTAACGGTTAATCATTTATACAACTTAAGTTGGAATGTTTTGCCGCGAAAGTGAAGCTATTGTGAATACGGTTCGATTACGTGACTTTCTTAGAATGTTATGTAATAATGACAGATTATTACATTTTAATAGTTCGTTAACATGCATGAGTGTAGGCAAATCATATAAGAACGTGATTTTCGTTTTCACTCCAAAACTCAAATATAAATTCTAGTAGTTTCTACCACTTCACAATGACTTGACTTTGGACTAGTCCTAGCCTCAAGTCCTCAAGTCTTCAAGTCTTCAAGCCTTATAATGAAATACACACACAATTTACTTACGAAAACTATTTTTTAATTTTGGCCTCTCAGACTATGTGCATTTAGCCAGTGTTAAGTGATAAATATTTTTCAAGTTGAGTATTTCACCAAACCAATCCTAGATAGCAGTCACTGTCAAAGTAAAAAATTGAGAGTCATGGTCATGCTCTAGCAATGTCTGATGCATGTCCATGATAAAGTACAAATGGTAGAAATTAACTTAGAACTTCTATTTCAAATTTGAAATGTAAACGAAAATCACGTTTTTTAACGTTGTATGATTTTCCAACGCTCATGCACGTTTAAGAACTATTAACGGTAAATAATCCACCAGAATTAAACATTAACACTGGAAATATCACAAGTTTTGAAAAATAATACAAACTTGACAACAACATTTTTTCATTTTCGCGCCAAAATCTCTATAAAAACTTGACACCGGCTAAATCCAAATATTTTGCGGACCCAATAATCGCGTTTAATTCAAAGATGTCTAGAGATAGTTTCAAACCTCAAACTGTAAACGGAAATGGGAACTAACGCGAAAAAATAACAGTTTGTTAGATTCAGAACGATTTTTAAATGTTTTATATTTTTTAATAAAATAAATAATCTTTGCGTATGGAACTAAAGAGCTGCAGCTTCACATCCAAAGACCCGCATGTGGCTCGCGAGCCGCAGGTTGCCGACCCCTGAGCTATCCGGTTGAAGTTGTCAACGATAGAGTTCGCAAGCTGTCTCGCGCGCAAACTTACGAGTTGCCATCGAGATAGGAAACAAACCTACGTTTTCGCGAGTTGCTAACTCGATAGAGCTTGTCGGAAACGGAATAACTTAGGTACTTCGCTAGGAACGTTGATATAGATAATGAGAACCAGGATCATATATTTTCAACCGACTTCAAAAAAGGAGGTTCTCGATTCGACTGTGTTTTTTTTTTATATGTATGTTACGCGATAATTCCACCAATTATGAATAGGATTTTGATGTATTTTTTTGTTTGGTAGATTATACTTCAGAGGTGGTCCCATATAAGTTTTATCGAAACCGATCAAGCCGAATCCAAAATATTAGCAGTGAAGTCGGTTTTTAAGGTTTGATTGCGTTTAAATTATACTATATGTAATTTAACTCGATAAAAATAAATTGAGTTTATTCTACTTTGTTTAACTAACTGTAGGTGGACATGCGTTGCAATGCCAAAGTAAAGCAATAAGTGTGTTACCTCTTTCATGTTTATGTTTGCCTAGTACTTTACCAAAACCGACAGAAGTAATGCTTTAAATAAAAACGCAAGCAAAGCTTAAAAACCGACTTCACCGCTTTATCTTCGGAACCTTGACCAGATTTAATGTATTAAACACGCATTATTGACGATAACTCAAAAACTAGTGATCAGATCTTGATCAACTTTTGAAGTCGGTTAAAAACGAGAACGTCATCAATGTAGCTCACAGGATACGCACTATTGAGGATAACTCAAAAACTACAAATCAGATCTTTGATCAAATTAAAATTTGATCAAAGATCTGATTTGTAGTTTTTGAGTTTCCATGTGGTCCCATTTTAATGGGCCCAAATGTCCCATTTTAAAGCACTAGCATGACGAAAGAAATTATGAGGTTACACACATTAAATAAGAAAAAATACAGTCAAATTGAGAACCTCCTCCATTTTTTAAAGTCGGGTAAAGAAAAAAAAAATTTTTCTGCTATTCGAGGCGAAGACAAATCCTTCAAATCGAAGATCATAAACATCGTTCATGAGTCCAGACGTTCTCGAGTTGTAAATGGTGTAACTGACCCGACTTTATTTTATATATAAAGATGAACTGTGATTTAAGATGTGATTAAGTATAATTTTATTTATTTATTTAACTCTTTATTGCCCAAAAAGGTACAAAGGGTGGACTTAACGCTAAAAGCATTCTCTACCAGTCAACCACTCATGGTTGAAAAGCGAAGGCTGTAGGCATGCATCAAAAATAATAAAGTGGTAAAAATATGATAGTTTCATATTTAAAAGAATTTTTGTAACACTAAATTAATTTAAAAATATATATATTTAAATAAAACTTCAATATAATATATATCTAAATAAAACAAACAATACATATACTATACTAGACGTAATATAATTAATAAATAAAAAAAGACGTGTGGCACTCTGGGACTGCCGCGGTAAAGCTATTGCATAGCATTTTTTATCAACTTATGCAATTATAATTATTTATTTATTTAATTTATGCAGTATTTTTTTTCCTGCCACCTAGAGGCGAGTTGCTGATCTAAAGAGACAAGCGTGATATTTCAAAAAAGTCATTAAAATCAAAGCTATTCATCGATAGATGGCAAAACTAAAAAGTATCACCGCTGTGCCGGTCGGAGTGGGGGGTGTTAGGTTATTTTCGTTACGGAATTTCTGAGTTCGGTATCCACGCTCAAGGCCCGCGATAGAAGCTATGCAATAGCTTAAAAATAATAATAAAAACTTTATTTGGTTACAAAATATGCTAACACTTTAAAAATAAATATAATTAAGTAACATTAGTGCATGTTATGTGTTAATTTAGGATCCCTGAATCCCACACTAGGACGACCTGTGTCGTGGGATTCAGTTTCTCTTCCAAAGGTTTAGTGAATCAGGTAGACTTAAAATAACAAAAATGAAGCCTTATCTATCCTAATTACTGTTCTTAATATCCCAAGTATATATCCTACACTTAATGACTTTGTCTTTTTGAGATCCAGATCTTTAAAATAACGGTATCCCTCTGATAACGAGTTTATTCATTCCCACATCCCACGTTATTTTCCCTACCTTCTCGAAATTCAATGAAATGGATCCTGCAGCACTATAAGATGCAGAATTCATAATAAGAACCTGCACGCGTATTCTATGTCTCAAACGATGGATGAGCCTCCGATATCAAATGTATGTCAAATAATGAAACCGGTCGTATGTATTCAAATTTCCATGGAGCGATGTCAATTGAAAATACAATTTTAATTTTTGTTTGGTGGAGCACAGTGGATACTAAGTATGGACATTCAATCGTTTGAGAACAATAGCCATGAAGAGCAGCGGCATAATTTTCATTAAATCATAATGTCTTAGTAATGAGACGAGTAAAGCGAAAATAAGAGAGGTCATCCCTATTACCGATTTCTTTTGCAATAGGTTTTAATCGAGAGTTACAAAACTCCTACTTAATAAGGTTCATTTTTGCTTAACTCAAATCAGAAGCGACCGCAACACAGAAATCAGTTAATGATCAAGGAAAAGGTACAATAAGGATAAGGTCCGTAACCTTATTATTATGCGGCTTCTTCTCATTAATCAAGATTAAATAGCAATAATTAAACGCAAGTAAAGCTTATAAAAACCGACTTCACCGCTTTATCTTCGGAACCTTGATCAGATTTAATGTATTAAACACGCATTATTGACTATAACTCAAAAACTAGAGAATAAATATCAATGGGACCACATGAAAAGCAACAGCTTTCAAATTTAAAAAAAACATCAAAATCGGCTCTCAACGAAAGAAGTTACAAGAACATCGTCAAAGTAGTCCACAAAATAGGCATTATTGACGATATTTCATAAACTACTGATCAGATCTTGATAAAATTTAAATGGGACCAATTAGAAAGCAACAGCTTTCAAACTAAGAGAAAATTTCGAAATCGGTTTACACATAAAAAAAAAATACAGTCGACTTGAGTACCTCCTCCTTTTTGGGAAGTCGGTAAAAATATAAACAGTGTCTATCTAGATAAATCTGTTAAATTGCGTGTTTTAAAGAAGCTGTTACTTCCCCTGCTTTAATCAGGATAAAAGTTAGCCTATATGAATCTCATTGACACATTCTATTAAAACTTGTTCAGGCGTTTGGGTGATTGAGGAAAAACAGACATATTATAAGGGCATCGCCGCGTCGCGTCGCGCCTCGTTATATGCACGCCAACGCTTGACACTTGATGGGCGCAGTGGCCCGGTTTATATTCGGGCCTACCGCCGGGGCAAGATAGTGACAGCTAGCGCGACCCTATCTTGCCCTACCTCGGCGAGGGACTGCTCACGGCGGGTATTTAGTGGGTTCGAGCCCCACACATCCCTCCTTCACCTCTGGGAAGGAAAGGAAGAGCTAAGCATTTTCTCACACACACAAAAAAAAAGACTCAATAGATAAGATAAATAATATATTTGAAAAAACATAATATGCAATAGCCGTATCATGAAAGGCATTGGACTTAATAGTTCGAATGATGTCTCAAGGTTTCTGGTATTATAAATTACCCTGTATTTTCTCGCTTTTGGCTCTTTCGTTGCATATGCACAATTCGGGCCAATAGATCGTTAAAAACAAACCTTAACTATAATAATGTTAAATTGGTTTGTATTATGTATGTTTGTAATGTTAACTAATATAATATCTTAAGTTCATACTAACAAATGGATCTGTGTTGTTCGAATAAAAAAAACATTAATAAGCTAATCATTTTGTCAAGAAGTTTTTAATGTAGGGACAATGGCCAAATTGATAAGGGTCGATCTAGGCAAACATATCGAAAACGACTTGAAAAAATAAGGTCAAAAGTACCCGCAACCAACGAGCATGTATGAAAAGACTCATGAATGTAGGAGGAGCAAAAAATGTGTGTCAGGATCGTAGCAGGTGGAGAGAAGTGGTCTCTGCCTACACCAATGGGAAAGAGGCGTTCCAAAAGTTTTTAGTACTAGGCAATCATAAACATGAATAATTTAAACATAAGCAAAGCTTAAAAAAGCCGACTTCACCGCTTATATCTTGGTTTTGGCTTGATCGTTTTCGATAAATATTATATGGGACCACCTCTGTAGTGTAATCTACAAGACAAAAAATAATTTTGAGAATCGGTCCACAAAATTAAATGGGAGATAAATCGGTGAACATGAACATAAAAAAAATACATAGTACCTCCTCCTTTTTTAAAGTCGGTAAAAAGGTAAAATACATATTCTGTACGTGGCATTGCAACGCGTGTCGTGTATAAATAGTAATATATAAGCACAAAGTTTTTATGGTACACTAGCTTTTGCCCGCGGCTTCGCTCGCGTTAAGAAGTACAACAAACTTTCATCCCCTATTTTATCCCCTTGGGGGTAGAATTAATCAAAATCCTTTCTTAGCGGATGCCTACGTCATAACATCTACCTGCATGCCAAATTCAGCCCGACCCGTCCAGTGGTTTGGGCTGTGCGTTGATAGATCACTATGTCAGTCAGTCAGTCAGTCACCTTTGAGTTATATATATTTAGATATTTGCGTCTATTTTACAACCATTTTATGCTACATATAAACCAGTCTCTATAGTCTCTATAGTCTCCTTGGATGTAAAGAATTGTAACTCCAAAGTAGCTTTTAAAACAAAAACTCGAGGCTTATTTTATTAAAAAGGTTTACAGTTGCCTCAATTGACCTTGCAATAGCAATTACATTATCATCGAAGTACTTTTTATGTTTACATATTCTATATATATATTGTATATATTTGTGTAAGTTTATTGTTATGTAGTATTTAATAATATATTTGTAAAAAAATATTTTTACTATCATTATGTATATTATTTACATGTATTCCTATATTAATACATTTATTATCCTTTTATTTTTCAAATATATTTACTGTCCCGCCACCCTTTTCTCTGCACCTCCAGAATGACTGGCAGAAAATGCTATTCTAGCATTAAGTCCTCCTTGTATTATTGTTTTGTGCAAAAGTATTAAATAAATAAATAGATTACCAATAACAAATTAAAACTACTCGTGCTTCTCTCCGCGTAATGGGCGTTTTCTACTCCATCTCCGCGCAGTGACGCCAACGCCATCACTTATTTATCAGCGTAATTGGATCTGTGCTTTTAGTTTTATCGAACTGCAGTGTGTTCATTTAAAATAGCTGGAAATGCTCAGGAACTCGATTTATTTTGTCTGCTGATATAACTAATTGATTTACAGGCATTTTAATTTCACCTAGCGTGTCTGCCTGATATCAGCGTCGAGTCTGTTCTTGACTGTTGTTCTGAGGCAAAAAAAAATCACTTAATTCTATGTTGAATAGTGTTTAAATATAATTATGTTAATTTACTTCTAAAAATGTCGAGATAAATTATTTTTCTTTCTTTCTTTCATGTAATGCATTTGAAGACACTGCCCACTAACGGCTTTTTGTAGTGGGTAGGTAAGGTTGGTTTTATTTTTCTCTTCTGATTTACGGGCTAATTGCCTATATATTAAAAATTAACTCATAGGCAACTCAAGTATTATGTATAATCCTATCCTACTAATATTATAAATGCAAAAGTTTGGGTGTTTATGTGTGTGAATGTTTGTTACCACTTTCCTCCGTAACTACTTAACCAATTTTAATGAAATTTGGAATGTAGATAGCTTGTACTCTGGATTACGACATAGGCTACTTTAATCATCAATATCATCAGCGGGAGAAGCCACGGGGCTCAACCAGTATAACATAAAGGCTTTCACACTCACAGCCCCATTAAATTCGATAACTTGTGTCGTGGGTGCCGGAAACATTCACATTATACACTCTCACATCCAGAAACAGAAACACAAATTTCAAAGAAAACTTGTGTTTCAACCGGGAATCGAACCCAATACCAGTGGGTATTGGGTTCGATTCCCGGCTTAGAAGGCAAACGCGTTCCCACTAAGCCAACGGGCAGTTCAAGATGTTGTCATAATCCATATATATATGAATTAATCTCTATTTCCCTTAGTCATCGCAACAAGCGTGAACGGATGGAACAATTTCTCTAATATTTTTTCCGTTGTGTTAATTATTGTCAGGAGAAGGTTCTTATGAAAGAAAATCTATTCCGGAATTGCCTCGGGTCCAGGATTTAAGCGGGTAAAACCGTGAGGCGCAGCTAGTAATTAATAAAAACATACAGATAAAAGCAATTAACTTATAAGAGTTGTTGTTTAGTATATAGGGGGCTGAGTCACCCACGTCCGTAGGAGGATACCCCTTAAGTCTGACTCCCTACACGTGGTCCCCGGGTGGTGCTAATCAGGTGACATTTGAGAGGTGGTAGAGAATTTTGTGAGTTGCTCGCCTGGCTTGCTACCAAAGTAGCTTACCACCATCAAGTTAAAAGTCAGCCGCCAAGCCAAATACGGTGTTCCGGCAGTTATCCTTGAGAGCCTGCGTATTCCAGGCCTAGTGTGTTTACCAGCTTCGATCACATCGTCACTTACCATCAGGTGAGATAGTGGTCAAACACTAGCCTGTCACAAACAAAAAAAAAATATATATAGTATAGTATAGTTTGTTTAGATATAATACTTTATCAAGTGGTTCAATCATTCCTTCACAGCGTTCCACTGTTTTGTCTGTGGCGATGATATTGATGTAATCCTACAGAAGAAAGCGAACAAGAAAGCTCTCCGTACAAAATACAAGTCTCAAAGAAAGGATCTCTCCGTGGCTCCATGACCCAGCGACGCAGACAAAAGGGATTTGATATAAAGCCACGTCAAACTCGAGCAAGATTTGTATAAATCTACTAGAATGACGTCACAGGCCGGATTATAACGCACTGGATGAGATCAGCATCCGATAGAACCAAGGATTTTTCCGCTAAAGTAATTTTGGTTTGTTTTCCTATCTCGATAGTTCTATCGAGATAGGAAAACAAACCAAAATTACTTTAGCATAGAAGTTCTTCTATTAGGACATGATAAGGACACGTAACAAATCCTCAACCATAGCGAAATCAACATGGCTGTAATTTTGCGAATCTGGCAGTAGAGTCTGTGGCATTATTTTTCATGAGTGCCCCTTTGGGGCCCATGTGAATAAACGATTTTGAATTTGAATCACGTTTATGTTACTTAATTAAATGAAAATAATTATGTCTGGAAGAGATCGCTTTAAGCGATAAGACCGCCTGTACTACTACGATGAATGTAATATTTTATTTGTCATTGTTTTTAATTTGTTGGTATACAATGAAGTGTTTTGTTTTGTATTGTATGTTCATTCATCTCAAAAAGCGTACGTGCTTCAAAGTTCCAATTGTTAAGAAGTCAATAAGTACGAAAATACAAAACATGGGCAAAATTGCTTTCTTATGTCCGGATGTCCGGATATCCGGTTGTTCTCCTTTACAGGTCGCATTTCTCAACCGATTCTCGTGAAATTTTGTGTACAGATTCGATAAATATTTAGAATTAAATCATCAAGATTGCGGTCAAATGTTTATCTAGAATATAAAAAAAAAATTTTGTTGATTTAGTTTTTGGTTTTTTTTTTTTTCAAAATGGTGGAGATATGTGGGGTTGAATTAGTAAAAAAATCATGTTTCAGCTATTTCGAAAATTACGATATGTCTTCAACTCACAGTATCCTCTAGTTTTTTAAACTTTTTTTTTATCTGAGATAGGCAAACATTTGACCGTTATCTCACCTGATGTTAAGTGTCGATGCGGTCGACGATAGATCAAGCTTGCCTAGAAAATACCTATTAACTCTCGACTTGAAGACTCCAAGATTGTACTTATCTGGGAACATAGACTCTAAAAAAGAGTTCCACTTGCAGTGCGCATAATGAACGAAGAAGCAAAACGCTTCGTGCGCATTAGAGGAATATCAACCATAGATTGGTGTCTCAATACAGTCTATCTGGTGGTTCTATGATGGAATGGGGATGAAGGAATTAGATCATGTAATTCCATAGCAGAGTGTGGGCTGCGTTTTATGATTAGAATGATATTTACGATATAGCTTATACACTCGCGTGCAAGTAAATCGACTCAAGCCTCAAGTGCGCATAAAAAGTGATATAACTTAAAAATGCCTTATTATACCTCTATATAATGTTTTACATAATTAAAGCCTAGTAATTGAGCTTTAAAATGGTGTAAGTTGCATGAAAATCGATTCAGTAGTTTAGTAAAAAAGGTTAATGCCAATGATAATGTAAAAAATGTTGAAAATTCATACAATTTCACAGTATGGGGTTATTGTGTTTAAATGAAACAAAATGTGCGTAAGATAAAAAATTTATTCGTGTCAATATTTGGTATTTCCTCATCTAGCTCTGATCACTGCTCTCATGCGATTCTTCATCGACCTTATCAACTTTTTAATGGATGATTGTGGTATTCGACCCCACTCTTCTACCAACGCAGTCTTGAGCTCATTGATGTTTGTCGGAGCTGGATTCCTCGCTCTAACTTTCCTTTTGAGCTCGTCCCATATGTGCTCAATTGGATTTAAATCGGGGCTGAGCGCTGGCCAATGCATAGTGTGAATTCCAACTTCGTTCAGGAAATCACGTGTGGCCCGAGCAGTGTGACATCGGGCATTGTCATGCATCAAGATGAAATTTTCCCCAATAAAGCCTTGATAAGGGACAACTTGATCCAGTAGAACATTTTCAATGTAACGATCACTGGTCAGACCTCCTCCCCGGCCTCCCCCAGGAACGAAAACAAGGTCCGTTTTGCCTTCTAAGGAAATTCCGGCCCACATCATGCAAGATCCGCCACCATATGCAACGGTTTCCACAAAGCAGGACTGTGAAAACCGTTCACCGGGACGACGGTATACCCGACCTCTCCTATCGCTGCCATGGAGACACATCCTCGTCTCATCTGTGAACAGGACTGACTGCCATTGCTCTATGCTCCAATCCAAATGCTCTCGAGCAAAGTGAAGGCGTGCTTGACGATGAGCTGTGGTCAACTTCGGGCCTGTAGCGGGTCTTTTCGGAGTAAGGTTAGCTTCTTTCAACCTTCTTCTAACTGTCCACTGACTGACAGTCACCCCGCGAACTTGACGTAGCTCCTGCTGCACATCTACGCCGGTTAGGTGTCGATTTCGGAGAGAGGTCGAGACCAAAAACCGGTCGTCACGCTTCGAGGTGCACCGGCGTTGGCTGGTATTAGGCCTCCGAGTGAAGGCACCAGTCTCTTGAAACCTTTTGTCGAGACAGCGGACTGACTCATATTCAAACGACGAGCGACTTCTCGCTGGTTCAACCCTTCTTGCAATAGGGCAACGACTTGAGCGGCTTCTTCAGGTGTTGTATCCATAATTTTCTTCAAATGACGGCTTTAATTTGCAGAGATGTGTTCAGGTCAACGTCTAATGAGCGACTGATAAGAAAAAAACGATTACAGAGGGTTCCCAAGTAGCATTTTGTTCTCTTTAGTAGTTCACATTCAGTTCACTGGTGATCTCTAAGTAATAACATTGGCCACTCATGGTTAATTGGCTGTATTAGAGTGAACAAATTCACCTACACCTGTTTATGGCATGCATAGAAGTGCTAAATTCGCCTATTAAGTAACTATTGGTGTTATATTAGGATAATATTTATTTTCTAGCCAGCTTTTATTTTAAAAGCTGATTTAAAGTATTTTAAGAGGGGAAAAATACGGCACAGGCTATTTAAAGATCCACATGTACGGTGTTATATTGCTGGCATTTTAATACAACAAATGTGAACATTACTGCAGCCAAAAGCTGGTATGTACAACCTTTTGTGGAGCGTTTTTCAGCTTGTAGCTGTAAGCGTGTCTAGTTTGTGATATATTAATCAGCCTCTATATTATTCTGTAAAAGAGCGTTTAATGAGTTCACATGTACGTGTAAAGTATATTTTGAGCACCACTATTGATATCTAGTAATACTGATCGCTGTTTAATTATTCACGAGTACTACATTGTTATCCTCTGAGCTGAATAACTATGTGAACGTGGTTTTCTATAACACTTGGACGACGTTAATAAAATCACGCGTTGCACGTAATAACCCAAAATAATAAAAATGCATAAAATCTATTGGAAAAAGAGAGTGAGGACCGGAGGATTCAGAAGAAAATTTTTAAAAGAATATTTACAGATAGTAAGCCTAAATAATCAACACATTGAATAGCAACCTGTTAGTACTACGACGACGTATGAAGCTAGGATCATCGAAACCATTTCAAGTGCGACTTCCAACTTTATTAATGACGGTTCCGTACATAATATAGAGGAAAAAGTGCCTGAAGGTGAGACCAGTAACACGATTTTAAGCGTGAGTCCAAACATAATTAATGACGGTTCCGTACACAACATAGAAGAATATTCTAGTGAAAGTGAATTTGAATGCGATTACAAAAAACATGTATCTTTTCGGGAAAAATTAAGTATATGGGCTGTAAAAAATAATATAAGTCATGTCGCTCTAAATGAATTGTCAGTCATTATTAACGAACTGATTCCAGAAATACTACCAAAAGATTCTAGAACAATTTTACGTACTCCCAAACAAGTTACTATTAAAAATATTGAAGGCGGACAATATTGGCATAATGGAATAGCAAAACCACTTGAAAAATATTTAGAAAATTGGATAGATGTTCCAGATACAATTTCAATAAACATAAATGTGGATGGTTTGCCTATATTCAAAAGTTCTTCGAATGAATTTTGGCCTATATTGTGTAACGTCTTTGAGAATCCTAGAATAAGGCCTTTTGTAGTTGGAATATACTTTGAGAAAGGAAAACCAAGAAATCTAAATGAGTTTTTTGAAGATTTTGTACATGATATGAATACATTACTAGAAGAAGGACTCCAAGTTCCACGTTTAGAAAAAAATATAAAAATTAAAATAAGGTGTTTCATTTGCGATTCACCAGCTAGAGCCTACATAAAAGGTTAGTTTGGCTCGTCTAACATTCTCATTGTATGGGTTAATATCTCTCATAACAAGTTAAATACTAAATCGTTTGGTGTTACAATAAATTCATTACGCTCCAAACGAAATTATGAACTAAATTGAATGTATAGTGCCATTTTTTCATAAACTACTATTTGTTGTCAGTCCGTATTCTAACAATACCATCTCGTCTATTAATATTAACGTATTACTTTAATCATACCACCTACTGCATTTACTATCGACTAACTATAACTAACTTGTAGTAGGTATTCAAACAAAATTCAAATGTTCAATGCGGATCTCTAAAATTTAGTGTGCTAAAATATCTAAAAGGGTATTCACGTGAACTATTGAAGAACTGCATACCAGCCCAGGGCTGAATATAAGCCTAACGAGCATACGTTGAGCACTATAATGGTACACATGTGAGACTTTAAAGAGGTGACAACTTTAATCTAGAGTTACAATGGTTCACTGTAGCTGGAGACAATGTCCACCATTTTTTTCAAACATAACCTATAATATTTCTAAATCAATTATGACTTTATCACATATTACGAAGTTTTCGTGATACATTTTGTGGTTAATGTTCAAATACAAAATCAAAGACTGATTGTTATGCTATAAAAACACAAATATCAAAAATTGCATGGTTCGTCTCTGCTTATTTAGAAAGATTTGGTTTGATAAAACGGCATTATTTCTGGGGCGTGTGAAAATTTTAACTCTAAATATGTGTAGACTTTACAATAAATTTACATTACCCATAATTTTAACACAAAAGATATAATAAACACACAGTACTTAATACCAATAATGATATCAAAATAAAAATGGCTGTTTAGATTAGACACTCCCGAGCGAAATACACGTCGTTCCTAAATATTTATTACAAAATGTGGTACTCAAGTGATAATTTGGAGAAAAAAAGGCCACTAATAGTTTTTGTAGGGTAATTTAATACACTTGTGAGCTTAATACGAGATAGAGGCTCTATAATTGTTCACTCGTTAATTCTTATAACTCTCTTGTCTGTATGAAGAACCACACGGAATAATATATAGTGCCGTTGATCAGCTATAAGACCACTGTTCTCTCTTAAACTGCCGTTAAAGTGCTGCTATTCAGCTACTGTGTAGCTTTTGTGAACTTAAGGCTGAATAATTTGTGCCCAAACCGGTGGTGTAAGGGCTGTAAAGCGTGCTATAGAGCTCTCATACAGCCTACTTAGAGAGCTTAAAGAATAAATGTGTACCATTAGTAAACCGATAAAGAACCCCCAGTGCTACTTGGGTTTTTATAGGGGGTTGTGTCGCGCAAGTTGTGTATAGAGCGCAGAGCAGTTTACGGGAGGTTGCGTTCAGTTGCATTCTAAGTACAAGTGTTTATTTAAATTACTGATATTATGCTACCATTTGAAAGCCTAATTACTAGGCTTTAATTATGTAAAACATTATATAGAGGTATAATAAGGCATTTTTAAGTTATATCACTTTTTATGCGCACTTGAGACTTGAGTCGATTTACTTGCACGCGAGTGTAGTCTAAGATCCCTATTGTTATGTGTTCAGCAATACATTTTATTCGCTAAAATATATTTTTCATTCGGTAAACAGATGGGTGAAGGTCGATCTTACTTGGGATCCTCTACTATTGGATAGAGCTCGAGATATAAGATCCATATAACAATCCTCGGCTCTACATCCAGTTTCTTTAGGCTTAGTCTTCAATCTCCAGTATTCTCGAAATTTAATTTCGGCTCAGCAGTAGGCCCTTACGATAGGGTTCGTTAAACATCGCAGTTTGTTTAGTAAATTAGGTTTTCTTTAACGAATTGAATTAACGCGGGCACGAAGGTTTATTTACTCCCGTTGATTCGAAGGTGAGAAGTTAATTTGGATTGTATTCTCTTCGACAAATTAAACTCGGAGAATACAGGGTGGCAGTTAGGCCCGTACAATATTTAATGTACAATAATGTAATTCCATATCCTTTGTTAAACAAGTATTAGCATTGCAAGTCAGAGAGGCAATGCCGCCAGCATGATGGGAACGCTACCCACTGGTAGTGGGCTTGAGCACTTGAGTTTCCTATAAGCTTGATGCTTTTGTTTGTGGGTAACTTAGGTCTTTGCTGTATAGATGTGTATGGTTTTAGTTTAGTTTTAGGAAATATAGGCAATTGGATAGCTCGTTTTTGTAACCATTACTTTTTTAAATCATGCGTTACTACTTTCATGAGAAGAAAAAAAGTATTAAAACTTACAAAAGACTAAAAAGGGCGGTCTTGTCGCTTAATGCGATTACATCCAGAAGATTGTAAAACTATGATATAAGGCAATGACAGTTTTGAAAACAAAGAGTTTTGATACGGTTTTCACCATCACAGGTTTAATTAGACCTTAAGAGATACATAAAAATGATGTACTAGAGAATTGTAGTTCTTCTAAAATCGTATAGAAAACGATCTATCTATGTATGACAGTTGACTCAAAGTTAAAAATACGAGTAAACAGTATCAAATATTCTATTAATTGCGACGCTATTTACTGGGTTATGCCACTGCGCTCCGTGGCTATTGTTGTTTATAAATTTATTATAACCAAAGGCAAAAACTTCACAATTTCACCTCTAATTTTTTAAACAGAAAACAACAATTAAATTAGTAGTAACAAGAAAATTTCATATACACTTCTCAAAGGCCGAAGAAAATTAATCTCGCAGCCAGCAATGTTCCCAGCGGCTGCGAGAGATTAGACGTTCTTCTCCAAGATTAAGCGAACGCTGCCGTAACCTCCTAAATAAACAGCTTATTAGGCTTAGAATTAGAGAGATATTTATTAGGTGTTCTGCGTGAGAAATATTTATGTTCAAAAGTAGAGATTTTCAAAATAAGTTTTCAGTTATATTTTACTAGCCGTGCCCCGCGGCTTTGCCCGTTATAATCAAGTTAAAAAGTAGCCTATGTGTTAATCCTAGGTATAATCTATATACATTCCAAATTTCATCCAAATCCGTTCAGCAGTTGAAGCGTGAAGATGGAACAAACATATTTACACACTTACACACAGCTTTCGGATTTATAATATTAGTAGGATAGTTTAACCCGCGTAAGTCCCGGACCCGAAATTCCGGGATAATGGATAATAATGGTAGCCTGTGTTAATCCAAGGTCTCAGCTACCTGCATATCAAATTTTATCAAAGTTGGTCCAGCTGTTTGAGAGTAAAGAAGTAACAAACGTGCAAACATACTCACAAACTTTCGCCTGTATAGGTAACATTAGTGTAATAATTACATCAATATAATTTTTTTTTAATTTAAACTAGAGTTTTTTTGGGGCAGTAGCTTGCGTTTTGCTATTTTAAATTTCCCATGCATTATTATCACTTTATTATGTTAGATGCAGACTGAAAAAAATAGAACGCATCGAAAAAAAATACCGGTGAACTGTCAACCTATACATCCATAACCGCCGCTCAGTGTCAGTAGGACCGTTATTGGGAACAGACTTATCACTAAACAAATTGTAAAAAAAATACGGATTGTGTAAATAAGCTGTGCAAAAATTACAAAGGCCTATTTAAACAACAAATTTAGTCACTTATCACAGTAGGTTACATTATTTTGTATTATGTATTTTTATGTCATTTTGCAATACTTATTATGTTGTTTTAATGTACCTACCATAAATTAATGTATTCTTAAATTAACTAATGTAATATTTTTGCCTCTCATAAGTATACCATGTACCTACATGGAAAATAAACGAATTGAATTAGTTACGCCAAAATATGTCATTAAAATTACGTAAATAGTTCGCCATTTTGCATTTTTAAGCTATTGCATAGCTTCTATCGCGGGCCTTGAGCGTGGAGACCGAATCCAGACATTCCGTAACGAAAATAACCTAACTCCGACCGGCACAGCGGTGATACTTTTTAGTTTTACCATCTATCAATGAATAGCAGAACTTTTAATGACTTTTTTTAAATATCACGCTTGTCTCTTTAGTTCAGCAACTCGCCTCTAGGTGGCAGGAAAAAATACTGCATAAATAAAATAAATAAATAATTATAATTGCATAAGTTGATAAAAAATGCTATGCAATAGCTTTACTGCGGCAGTCCCCGAGTGCCACACGTCTTTTTTTTATTATTTCATGACCATGGATGCATACTCCTTCAGTCGAAATACTAAACAAAAATTAACAAATTATATATTTCTTAATAGAAGTCCTAGTCACAAGTCACAATCAAAGTCAAGTAGTCAGTCATAGTCAAGTCATGTCCTAGTACCTAAATATATGTATGCGATGCTCATTACATTTTGCTAACATATATTTAGAAACACAAAGGACATGTTACTGTTACATATTTCAACGTACCTCGTATAATTATTAATTTATACGATTCAGTAGGTATTCTAAACTAGACCAGAACGTGCTGCCACCAGAATTTTCATAACTACGGAACGAAGAGTTGTGTGCAAAATGTTCCCATTATACGACTTATTTCGATACGATTTTCAAAAGGTTTTTTAATCTTGGGTGTTCTTAGCTATGTATCGTGGAAATCGGTTCAGTCGTTTTTCCAGAAGCATCGGAGGTATTGTTAAAATTTTGATATGATGATTTGAGTGTCAATTTATTTATTTATTTTGGGCACATACGGTATACAATACAGAGATAGGATAAACAAACATAAAATTATTATATACACCAGTAAAGTTGCCACAAATAGAAACATGATATATGGTACACTAGCCGTGCCCCGCGGCTTCGCCCGCTATTATCATGTTAAAAAGTAGCCTATGTGTCAATCCTAGGTATAAGCTTTGTACATTCCAAATTTCATTCAAATCCGTTCAGCTGTTAAGAGGGAACAAACATACACACTTACACACACACTTGCACACTTCACACAAACTTTCGGATTTATAATATTAGTAGGATGAAACGAACAGTACAATACTTGTATTCAGATGATAATTTACAGTTACTTA
This sequence comes from Lomographa bimaculata, assembly GCA_948107665.1. Lineage (NCBI taxonomy): Eukaryota > Metazoa > Arthropoda > Insecta > Lepidoptera > Geometridae > Lomographa > Lomographa bimaculata. Next base: position 4,488,358 of record OX403600.1, on the reverse strand, counting down.
GTGACTTATGAGAACTTTAAGCATTACAATAGAGATAATTGCTTTTTAAAAGTTTCTATTGAGTGCTGAAATTCATCACTCTTCGAGAAGTATTTTTTGTGTGATGTGCAGCATATTTAAGATTTCGTTTAAATCTGTATAAATTTATTGAAGGTGGGTTCAGTTTTATATTTAGCTCCGCCACATCTTCCTGAACACAGAATGGAGTTAGCGTCGCGGCAACTTCGGCAGAGCAGCGCAAACGGCGAATATATGAAAAACTTAGCAGTGGTTACATTATTGAGCCGTTTGGTGTTGTGACACTGGGTCCGCTGGGACCGGGAACTCATTCTATTTTCAAAAATCTATCATAGCGCCTGGTTGAGGCGACGCGTGATCAAAATGCTGGCACTTATTTGGCTCAACGAATTAGCATTGCAATTCAGAGAGGCAATGCCGCCAGAATGATAGGAACGCTACCAACTGGTAGTGGGCTTGAGCACTTAAGTTACCTATAAGCTCGATTTCTTGTAGGTAACTTAGTTCTTTGCTGTATATACTTTTATATTAGACAGTGCCTTATATTTCCATTCTGTTAACACATTAACTTCGTAATAGACAACAGCTTTACACATAATTCTGATAATTTGCCTCTCTAAGTCAACACTTAAGATCCAATTCAACACTATCCCATTAGGGTTGGTCCAAATAATCCTTACCAATCTCGAGTACCCTCACTCCCTCACCCTTGGGGCTTCCACATGATGAAGATTAATTACCCAAAGGGCATCCTGGCCCTTCGGCTAATGGTTACTTTTGCCCTGAATAAACTTACGGTAATGGCTATCGATAAATGTTATCGACTCTCGGTACTCGGGACGTCACTAGTTTCGATTAGGGACAGCACTAGTGCTTACTGCGGTCTTTTGGGACAGATTGAGGTGTACCTGTAACAATTGAAAGAGTTTTAGGGATCTGATATATTCAATTATCCTTCTAAAACATTTGCACATGAAGGTGCATGTTGCATTACTTTTATTATAGCGGTTACGCCAGTCACGCATGACAGTCTTTGGTTTTCGTGGATTTTATATGGTAAAAAATATATAAAAAACGAGCTGAAGATATAAAATAACTTGCAACTAAAATTACGAGACAAAAATAGTTGCGATCTGATATTCTGCCTGTTTATTTTTAAATGTTACGAATATTCTAAGTAGAATGAGTCCTTCCTCATGTGATGCAGATTCTCCGAGGAATGTCAAAAATGAAGACTTTCTGATATCACCCCCTTCATAAACGATATTAACAAACTTTGTCAACGGTCAACGACGTAAGTTAGCAATCCTATCGGTATTCTATCGCTTACATTGTAAAGCTCAGCTCAGGAATTACATGATATTATTCCCCCATGCCCTTTTAACCATCTGAAAACGAGACAAACTGTCAAACGTCATCCGTTTAAGGTTGACTTATCTCCAATTCCCTCGAAGCGTTTCGCTTCTACGCTTATCATCGAGCGAAGGAGTGGAACTCATTGCCTGCGTCTTTGTTCCCTGAACGGTACAATCTGGGTGTCTTCAAGTCTAGAGTGAATAGGTACCTTCTAGGCAAGCATATTCCATCTTCCGCCGTTACTTTCCATCAGGTGAGATAATAGCCTCAAATACCTTGCCTATCCAGCATAAATAAGATACGTTTGAGGCCAGCTGAAAACTCCTGTCTATGAGACTAGTAAGTAGGTTACTGTTAGCCATTACAGTTTTCAGTGCCACTTAGAATTTTGAACTATAACCGTTCAAAATCCTGCACTGATCTGGTCACACTGAGACATTTAAATCTCTTGACGCTCAGTATGATAACATTACCATTCATTCAATAGGTGTCTTTTAGGCAAGCTGACACCTGTGTGTCCAACATGGCACCTGAGTCGGTGTTTCCTAATGAGTATATGGGAGTCTTTAAGTCTCGAGTGAATAGGTATCTTCTAGGCAAGCTTGCTCCATCGTCGACCACATCGTCGCTTACCATCAGGTGAGATGGTGGTCAAAAGTTTGTCTATCCTGAATAAAAAAAAACCGAAATACAGTGACGTTTGCGTACTGCTTTATCACCGCTTGGCGGTTGAATGTCTGACAAACAACAACGCTTACACACTCACAGCCCCAAATTAAGTTCGGTGATTTTTGTCGTGATTGCCGGAACACATCAGACACACAATCACAACCAGACCTAGAAACGCAAATTTTCCTTGGAAAGAAACTTGTGTTCGTACCTGATACTTCTGCCTAAGCAAGCGAACACCCACCCAATTAACCTAACGGGTAGTCTAGGTAAAGATGTGGTATTTCCCACATAGCCATACCACTATAGGTATACTTATAGAGTATTGAGAAATGTAGCTCAAAAGGATGATTCACGCTAGAATATGTAATTCCTTTGTATAACAGTCTAGTGCTTCGTAGTTCATTGATCTTTGTCACAATACGAGTATGACATAAGGAAAAAGTAGCGAGTTCTATTTTGTAAACGGGAAAATGTACGGATGTTCATGAATTGAACCCGATACCTCTAATTAGAAGGTAAACGCTCACATTACTAAGCCAATAGGCAGTTCAAATCAAATAAGAAGCTCTAATAATAAACTTTTTAACCGACTTCACAAAAGGTGGAGGTTCTATATACGACTGTATTTTTTTATGCATGTTCACTGATTTCTTTTTTTTTTTTTTTTTATTCGTGATAGGCAAACTTTTGACCACTATCTCACCTGATGGTAAGCGATGATGTGGTCGACGATGGAGCAAGCTTGCCTAGAAGATACCTATTCACTCGTGACTTGAAGACTCCCATATTGTACTCATCAGGAAACACCGACTCGGGTAAGGAGTTCCATTCCTTTGCGGTTCGCACAATGAATGTAGAGGCAAAACGCTTAGTGCGCATTTGTGGAATGTCCACCATATAGCGGTGTCGCTTAGCAGTTTGTCTGCTTGTCCGATGATAGAACGGGGATGGGGGAACTAGATCGTACAGTTCCTTAGCACACTCTCCGAAATGTATCCGATAAAAAACCGAGAGACTGGCCACCATGCGGCGATGACCCAAGCTCTGAAGCTTTGAATTAGTCAGCTGCTCGCTACCAATAAGTCTCTTGGCTCTACGCTCAATGGTGTCAAGAGCCTCAAGCTGGTACTTAGCTGAACCGTCCCAAAGATGAGAACAGTACTCTATACATGATCGGACTTGTGCTTGATACAAATTGAGCAACTGTCCCGGTGTGAAGTATCGTCTCACCCTTGCAAGGATTCCCAGCTTTTTTGCAGCTAGTTGGGCTTTAGACTCGATGAAAGTACCAAAATTGAGCTTTGAAGTTAGAGTCATACCGAGTAACTCGAGATGGTCAGTTACTGGTAGGGATACATTTTGGAAAGTTGGAGTAAGTTCAAATTGACTCCGTTTGGCGGAGAATAAACACGCCTGTGTCTTGGTGGCGTTAAACTTGACCAGGTTGGCGTCGCCCCAATCGGAGACTGCCTTTAAGGACAAGTTTAGACGCTCAACCATTGACTCTCTTTGAGACTGGATTTGTGCTCCACTAGCTCGTCCGTCGGAAACGTAACTCTCTACAACCGTGCTGTCATCTGCATACCCAAAAACACCGGGTTTCAGCAGATCATTAATATGCAGCAGGAATAGCGTTGCGGAGAGAACCGACCCTTGAGGAACCCCGGCATTTATAGCCAATTGATCTGACGCGCAGCCATCAATGACCACACGAAAAGATCGATCCCTCAAGAAGTCCGAAATCCACACAGAGAGACTAGTAGGCAGGCCGTATGACGGAAGCTTACTTATAAGGCTATCATGCCAAACCCTGTCAAAAGCCTTCGAGATGTCAAGAGAAACGGCTAGCGCTTCTCCATGCTTCTCGATGGCTTCACTCCAGATGTGTGTGGCATACGCTAGAAGATCTCCTGTTGACCGGTTTTGACGGAATCCGTATTGTAGGTCGCTAAGGAGGTCGTTCGCTTCTAGGTATGCCAGGAGCCTGTTGTTCAGAACACGCTCCATACTCTTGCAAAGTATGGACGTGACTGATATTGGCCTGTAGTTGGCAGGGTCGGCACGACTACCTTTTTTAGGCACGGGTTGCACGTTAGCTTGCTTCCAAGATTTTGGCACTTTTCCAGTTTTAAAAGAGAGGCGGAACAGACGTGTTAAAATAGGAGCAAGCTCAGGACCACATGTCTTCAGCACTATGGCTGGAATACCGTCAGGACCACTGGCTTTGTTCACGTCTAGATTTAGCAGCGTTTTACGAACCTCGGTTTGTCGAATGCGAATTTCCGACATAAATGTTTCGCAGGCTGACGCACTCGGAGGTTTTGCGCCTGCAGTATCTAAACGTGAAGATTCTGCGAAGAGTTTGGCAAATAAGTTTGCTTTCTCTTTGGCAGTATGGGCCAGTGCACCGTCAGGTTTTAGCAGTGGAGGTAATGAGGGGCGGCAGAAGTTCGATTCAACCGACTTAGCCAGGGACCAGAACGCTTTGCTTCCAGCTGGGTATGAAGCTAGTTTGTTCCCTATTCGGCTAATGTGGTCAAATCGAGCCTTCCGTAAAGCTATCTTGCAAGACTTGGCGGCCTTATTAAAGGCTTTCTTCTTGTCTGAAATATCCTTGGCTTTGCGGTTTCGAGCGTCAACCCAGGACAGGTATGCTTCGTGCTTAAGCGCTTCTGCGCGTCGGCAATCTGTCCTGAACCAAGGTTGAGCTTTGCCTGACATTGGTACGTCAGAGTAAGGAATAAAATACTCCATCCCTTGACGCAACACATCCGTCACAGCATCCGCGCAAACAGAAGGATCATCCGAAGAAAAGCAAACAGGCCGCCAAGGATAAGACGCAAAGAACGAGCGCATCTCATCCCAGTCTGCTGACTTGTATCTCCACACACGCCGGGTGCCTCTAGGGCTGAGATCGGGCGGTGAGTATACAGATACAGATTTCACCAGACAGTGGTCGGAGCTACCCAGTGGAGATGATATCGACACTGAGTAGCGGTCTGGATCAGTTGTCAGCAGAAGGTCCAAGCAATTAGCCGTTTGACCGTCAACATCGGGAACCCGTGTTGCCCCTTGGACCAGCTGAGTGAGGTCTAACGCTAAAGCAAGCTTTCGCGTCTCTCTCCCAGCATGGTCAGTGAACTGGTGTGGGAAAAGCCACTCCTGGTGGTGGGCATTAAAATCCCCCAGTATCACTAATTGGGCAGACGGGTATCTCTGCTGAGCGGTGTCCGCCGCCTCACTAAGATATTCAATTCTCCCTCATTGGGACCGATTTAAAAAAATATTTTTGATAGTTAGATTATATATACTTCAGAATCGATCAAGCCAAAAACATTTTTTTTTTAATGTGTGTTACCTCATAACTTCGTTCCACGTGAACCGATTTTGAATTAAGATCTGACTAGTAGTTTCTGAGTTATCCTCAATAATGCGTATTCTGTGGACTACATTGACGATGTTCTCATTTTTAACTGACTTCAAAAGTTACCTCATACCTTCTTTCTTTGTGCGCCGATTTTGATGATTATTTTTTTATTTGTAAGCTGGTGCTTTCCATGTGGTCCCATTTAAATTTGATCAAGATCTGAGCAAGCTAGTTTTTGAGTTATTGTCAATAATGCGTGTTTAATACGTTAAATCTGATCAAGGTTCCGAAGGTAATGCGGTGAAGTCGGTTTTTATAAGCTTTGCTTACGTTTAATTATTCAAGCTATGCTTACGTTTAAATTATTGACTTTGAACACCTTACCCACTGAGATGACTGTACTACGCCTACTTCACACCAATTCATACATTTTGCTACAAACGTTGCTAAATACAGTTGTCGGGAAACTCATTAGTTACGTGTGATCTATGGCCAAGTGTAGCGGAGCTCGGTGAAAATGAAAAATATCGCAATGGTCGACTTAAGTTGTAATTAACTTAGATCGGTATGGAACGTGGTGAACTGCCCATTGGCTTAGTTAGGTGAGCGATCGCTCTCTAAGCAGGGGTATCGGTTCGATTCCCGGCGGGAACATAAGTATTCTCCCCAAGGAAAAGTTGTGGTACTGGTTCTGTTTGTGCTTGTGTGTATGATGTGACCCACGACACAAGTCAACGAACTTAATGTAGGGTAATTGTATTTTTAAACGCTTTCACACTCACAGCCCTACACTAAGTTCCATAACTTGTGTCGTGGGTGCCGGAAACATTCACATCACACAATCACAATCTGGTTCTGGACCAGAAACACAACTTTTCCTTGGCGAGAAAACTTGTGTTCCCGCCAGGAATCGAACCCGATACCCCTGTCAAGTCATCGGGCAGTTGACTATGTGAAAGCGATTATGTTATAATCATCCTCGCATCGGAATGAAGCTCAAACCTAAAATAAAATAATTAAACGCAAGCAAAGCTTAAAAATACCGACTTCATCGCTTTATCTTCAGAACTTTGATCACATTAGATGTACTAAACACGCATTATTGACGATATTTCAAGATCAGATCTTGATCAAATTTAAATGGGACCAATTGGGAAGCAACTTTCAAACAAAAAAAAACAAAATCGGTTCACGTGGAAAGCAGTTATGAGGTAACACACATAAAAAAAATACAGTCGACTTGAGTACCTCCTCTTTTTTTGTGAAGTCGGTAGAAAAATCACTAAACATATTGCATAATACGATGTAACAAGCTACCCCGCCACCCTAAAAATACCCTCCCATTACCGTTTCCGGCTTTATTAAAACATTTCAAGTAAATAAAAACAGCTATATAATAAGTTTATGCGAGGTTTATAACATGTTTTAGTGCTTGAGCATGCATATTCATGCTTCCGCCTAGTCGCTTCGGCGTCGGACATGCTGATACACAGAGAAAACAATATGGGATTACTAGACCGCTAAAGTAATCAGAAACATATTTTCTAGTAAGATTACATTTAAGTACTATGTTATTTTTACAAAATTATTTAAAGAAACGCAAACAAAGTTTAAAAAACCTATTTCACCGCTTTATCTTCGGAAGACTTGATAAGATTAAATGAATTAAATACCCATTGTTGACGATAACTCAAAAAGTAGAGGTATAGTTGTAATGTAATTCAATGTAACCTTGTATATATGGCACTAGAATGTTAACAACTAGATTGTTTTTAGTGTAAGCCTACGCGTTAAGTACCTAGTACCAGCTGTTTGAACCTAGCACTCGACTTTGGAAAATGTGTTCCTAATTAGGTTTGTTTGAAAGATATATAGATAGTAGTGAAGATAACTTCATTATTAGTAAAAAAAAGTTGCTACAAAAATAAAATATTTTTCTCTTAATGACGTACCAGTTATTTTTTGTAATTACTATCTAGCCTTAAGACTAATAAGTAAGTAATTTAATTTTGACCTAAGCTGCTAAGTAGAAAGCTTACTATCTCTATTACCGGGAAGACACTTTGTTCTTGTGTTCTTCGTTAAAAGCACTCACTATATTACACTGTGTTATCACTACACTAACTCAAAAATGTAGTCCTCTTAAGTCTTGTCAATAAGGTCTGTGTTGTCGAGGAGCTAGATTGATTCAAGATTCACATGGTGATACAAAAAAATTTGAGCTAAAAAAACATCAAAAATGGAATCCTGAGAAATTACAAAAAAATACTTTTTCCCACTGTTTCTTATAAGAACACGTTAATAGGGGATTGTAGTGAATATTTTTCCGTTTGTAGTTATGACATAGTCCAATGCGTCGTCAAAACTCTGTTTAGTTTTCTAACGCGAGCGTACGCGTGAAACACATATTTTAAAGTAGATTTTGAAGTAGTTTCACGATAATCGGTTGATAAATGCGGCCTGTAGAGGAGAACAACTGGGATACCGAATATCCGGGCATACGAAAGCAATTTTACCTAAGCTAAATCGGAATCGCTCGCGCTTCGCTTTCGCTCGGTCAATTAAATTACTTCATTTTAATCAGAGGCAGGTAAACGTTACAAGGCTTCGTATTATTTACTCGTGGTTTCTTCTCCTATGAAGTATTCTGTGACGTGGTCTAGACTTGACGCCCGGGCGTCTCGGAGCCAGTGACGTCATCTGTCCTCTGAAGCAGAGGGAGGTAATAAATAGGTATAACTATAGATAGATCAATCAATCACAATATGCACTGCCCGTCAGCGTGATTTAAGTGCGTGGGTGCATGTCCTCATCTTCTAAACAGCTGGTTTGATTCCTTCCCGGTGGGAACAAGTATTCTCCCCAAGGGAAATTTGTGGTTCTGGATGTAATTGTGTGTGTGATGTGAATCTTTCCGGCACTCACGACACAAGCTTTCCAATTTAGTGTGGGGCTGTGAATGTGAAAGCGTTTCGTTATGTACTTTTTCTCGTGTACGAGAAAGAGTGAGGAGTGGAGTCCATAATTCGTGAGTTGGCAAGATTTAATGACCGTCCGCCTGTTTGACCGCAATCCACGTTAGAAATGCTTGTTGTGAGTCACCGGAGCCTCGTTGGTTGATCAGCAAGGGCATCATCACGTGCAGGCGAGGTTGACTTATCATCCCCCTAATCTCTCACAGCATCCTGAATATGGCCGAAAATATGTATTCAACAAGTAGCTAAAGGCTACGAAAACCACCCCTATTTAAAATTCTCTACAGGAAACACAAAGGGGGAGTCTACATAGAATCACTCAAAAACATAAATAAATGGCGGATCAGTTAACTAAAACAACAAATTTAAAAAACATGATTTATTGGGTCGAATTGTCGAAATCATTTTTGAATACACCTTAACACAAAAAATTGCATCTAAATCGGTACCAGCCATTTTGGAGGAGTTCAGTCACATAATATACACGTACAGAAGTTATATATATACAACCTGTAACAAAAAGGTGTATCAATACTTGGTGGTATGTATGTGTATTGTGCCAGGAATCGTCTGCCAGATAACTTAAGTCGAAACCGGAGATAAATATTTCCACACAAAAAGTAAAAATTATATTTATCAAATATTTTTGACAACCCTACAGTTGCATCTGTGGCGCGTGACCTTGACCTTCGTTATGGCCATTACTGTCAGACGTCTAGGTCCAAAGACTATAAGGCGTAGTACGGTAGCTGATGAAATAGGATTGAAAATGAATTTTTTTTAGAAACTTTAATTCATCATAACAGAACATTAATGCTGCTGCCGCGAATTCAGAAGTTCCTGTTAGACTCCATTCATGTAGCTAGATGTGTGGCTTGAGTATTACTACACCTTTCCGTTACACATTGTATTAGTAAAGATGAATTTTGTATAGTATACACTATTAAAATTGCTTGTTAAAAAGCAAAACACATAAAGTTATTGGTTACTCGGCCAGTGCCTATTAGTTAATTGACCGAAAGAAGCGAGATCTCTGAGTTGGCTTGAGTCGTTCAGCACATTGTCCGTCCGTCCGTCAGAGGCATTTAACGTCTCATCCACACAAGCGAATAACATAAAATTCTCAGAGACTATGTAAGGGGACTATGTTCGGGTCACAACCCGAAGCAAATAATGGCAATTAATATGATGTAAATACAAAATAAATTAAAATGTATGCCAAAGTGGGATATCGTTGAAAAGAACTTTGCAATTAGAGTACGAAACCGTTTGAAAAAGTCTGAGTTGTAAATTAAAAATTTGGTAGAGCCCCGTATTCGCTGTTTTTAGACTTATTTTACCCGAGTCTAATTCAAAATCAAAATCAAAATCAAAATCGTTTATTCACATGGGCCCCAAAGAGGCACTCATGAAAGTTAATGAATCTATTGCCAGATTCGCAAAATTACAGCCATCTCGAGAAGAACCTGGCAAGAAACTCGGCGGCGCATATTTTTTTCAATCATTTTTTTTTTTTAAACATTCTTAATCTCTAATACATAAGTTTCTTAACCTAGGTGTTATTATGGTAGTCGCTAGAAAGAGCCTGTGCAGTTTGCCTCCATGCATCCTTGTCATTAATATAGTCTGTGGTTTTATAGTAGGCTTTCTTAATTAATGCCCGTTTTATTACAGATTTGAACTTTCCCAGTGGTAATTCAGTTACGATTTTAGGAATTCTATTGTAAAATCTAACACCATTTGCCATAAAAGATTTATTCGTTTTGCTTAATCTAAATGCGCGCACTGTAATTTTATGCTTATATCTAGTATTAAGATTATGTGCGTCGCTTCTTAATTTATATTTACTAATATTTTTGCGAACATGCATTATATTTTCAAAGATGTAAAGCGAAGGCATGGTAAGTATGCCTGTTTCTTTAAAGAATTCCCTGAGCGATTCGCGTGGACCCATATCATATATTGCACGAACTGCTCTCTTTTGGAGAATAAAAATAGTTTCAACATCGGCAGCAGATCCCCATAGCAAGATTCCGTAACTCATCAAACTATGAAAATATGCAAAGTAAACCAGCCTTGCCGTCGCCACATCAGTCAGCTGTCTAATTTTACGGACCGCAAAAGCAGCGGAACTCAAGCGACCTGCAAGCACATCAATATGAGGACCCCACTGCAGTTTTGAGTCCATAGTCAGACCTAAGAAAACAGTTTTCTTTACAAGATCTAATTTTTTGTTTTCAAGTGTAACATTTGCATCTACCAAAGGAACATTAGGAAGGGAAAACTTGATACATTTGGTTTTGCTAGCATTTAACAATAAGTTATTAGCAGCAAACCATTTCGATACTAGATCTAATTCATAATTTACTTCATTTAATTCTACATCTTTCCTATTTGTTTTAAAAATAAGTGACGTGTCATCAGCAAACAAGACAATATCTAATGCTAGCGAAGTTGTCATATAAGGTAAATCATTAATATACACTAAAAATAGGAAGGGTCCCAATATTGAACCTTGAGGCACGCCAATTTTAACTGTAGACCCGTCAGATGTCACACCATTAACGCCTACTTTTTGTTGCCTACCCGATAAATATGAATCTAACAAATCAAGAGCAGTCCCACGTATACCGTAATGGTTTAATTTGCTAATAAGCGTTTTATGGTCCACGCAGTCGAACGCTTTGGAGAGGTCACAAAATACCCCAATTGCATCCTGCGATCCCTCCCAAGCCCCGAGAATGTGTGACACTAACTTAGCACCGGCATCTATTGTAGATCGACATTTAGTAAATCCGAATTGGTGATCATGTAATATTTTATGTTCATTAAAGTGGGAGAGATTTAAATTCAAAACCGACTCTATATTTTAAGCTGAAACTTACGTATAATATCCGTTACATACTGTACTTTTTTTCTGGTGCCTAACTACGGGCCAATTGCCTATATTACCTAAAACTAACCTGAAACTATATAACAGCAAAGTAGGTGTTTGCTGTTATATAGTTTACCAAGCCCACTACTAGTGAGTAGCGTTTCCATCCAATTATTAGCACTGCAACTCAGAGGCAATGTCGCCAGTATGATGGAAACGCTACCCAATGGTAGTGGGCTTGAGTACTTAAGTTACCTATAAGCTGGATGTCTTGTAGGCTACTAAGGTTTTTCTTGTACTTGAACAACTAATACAAATCAAATATCATGTATCGAGCAATTGTCCTGTAATACATGTTTTTTAAACCTGTATCAGGCACCAGTCTCTCACAACACTGGTTTACGCTTTAATAATAAGTACCTTGATAAGTATACCTTTGTGAGAGAAAATAAATACATTTATTATTATTATTAATTTAGGAAAAAAGTTACAAGTCATTAATCTCAATAGTTTATCTCTATTAGGCAAAATGTAAGCGTAGGTTTCAATTCGGGGCGAACTATTAAAAAATAAAAATATACTTAAAATATACAGACGCAATTGACCTACATACTTAATTTGATATGTGACAAGTTAATCAAAACATTAATTAATATCACATGACAAATTAACGACGAATTAATTTCCATTATAACAATGCAAACCGAAAAGAGATAAGAAACTAACGGAAATGAGTAGTATCGCTTGTACTATTGTTTATTCTGTGGTATCACGCTCACATCCGGCCGTCTAACAAATCTTGCGTTGACCTCGGCTCTTAGTTTGTAAAAGGTTATCACAATGACCTCCAAGTTTAATTAGGTTATTTACTGGCGCTGTGATTCATCTAAAGAGTAATTACATGATTTAAGTGTTTATTATTTTATGCGTGACAATATATTTTTTTTTTTAATCTTAGATATTACACTTATTCTAGGACACGATTAAAAAAACTGAATGAAAAAAAAGCGCCGCCGAGTTTCTTGCCAGGTTCTTCTCGAGATGGCTGTAATTTTGTGAATCTGGCAGTAGAATAGAAGAAACTTTCATGAGTGCCTCTTTGGGGCCCATGTGAATAAACGATTTTGATTTGATTTGATTTGTCACTTAGGAATTGGTTTACGATGTCAGCAACAGTAATTATTACACTGTATCTCACTCTATGCAACCCTGTGTTGTGAGATTTAGTTTCTTCCAATTGAAAGAACATCAGAAACAATTTTTTTTTATATAACAGTGGGTAGGTAGGATTTTATTTTCAATTCACTATAAAGATAGTGTACTTAGTTAATGAGCATTGAAATGATAAATAGTGTACATAATACACACCGTGTTATTTATCATGTTTGAATCTACTAAAAATCCACACTATTACAAAAAAAAATAGAGAAAATTGCCGCGACTGCAACCAATCTTGCACTTCCAAGGCAGGCAATACGTTGCCGCTAATCGTGTGTTTGCAACCGACTTCGACCGACTTTGAGGTTCTCAATTTTTTTTATTTAATTTGTTATGTGTGATACCTCAGAACATGTTTCTAGGTGAACCTATTTTGGTGGTTCTTTTTTTATTTGAAAGCTGGTACTTCCTGTGTGGTCCCATTTAAATTTGATCAAGATCTGAGCAGTTGTTTTTGAGTTATACACAACAATGCGTATTTAATTCATTGAATCTGATCAAAGGTTCCGAAGATAAAGCGGTGAAGTCATTTTTTTAGTAAACCAATTGTGGTAAAATTCCTTCCTGAGTCTTTAGATTTCGTTTCATTTCTCGTGTTAATACAACATTATAGAAAAAACAACAGAATTAAACAATTAAATAGAAAAAACCGCCCAAGTGCGAGTCTGACTCGCTCATGAAGGGTTCGTACGAAGTGGAATTGGGAACCTCCTCTTTTTTTTGAAGCCAGTTAAATCATCATTGGCACCAACCTGACAGTATTAGCTAAAAAAATCGCACAATCTTTCTTCAAACATACAACTTTCTGGCACCAAACCCAAACAATTACATTTTAAAAGGCTAGGTTTACCGCAGACTGCATCCTGGGGGCATGGCGTGATGAATGAACCCCCTCCCCACCCCGCTAACCCCCATTTCACCCCTGCCAGGGGCACTGGAGCCCTCTTATCTATTGTTTGCGACAAAACCGAGCCAGCGTGGCTTGGAACTCCGGCTTAAAAATTCATGCAGCATTGAAAAGGACTTGGTTTGTTATTTTTGAGGCTTTATGTGGAATTAAATATTTATTGCCTGTTTATTCTTTATGTATTTATAACGAAAAATAAGCAGAGGGTATGTTAGTGTGTATGTGTGTTTACTCGTGTAGAGTTGCAGTTCGCAATATATCGCCATATTCGGCTTAAAACTACAACTTACTACTACGACTTACTTTGTAGTCGACTAGTTTCGGACAAATCAGTTGTCCGTCATCAGGATGAGTCAGACGCGCCGAGGCCCGAGCTGCACGCCTCCGCGTATCGCGCGTCTGATTCATCCTGATGAAGGACTAGTCGACTACAAAGAAAGTCGAAATTTTCGTGTTTTAAGCCGAATATAACATTGAAATATAATTCGTTAAGTGTTTAAGTATTTAAATGGTGTATGTTTGTTTTCTCATCACGAATTAAATTTGGAATGTACATAGCTTATACTTAGAGTTAACACATAGGCTTCTTTTTAACTTGATAAATGCGGGTTAAGCCGCGGGGATCGTCTAGATATACATATATATATATATATATATATATATATATATTACTGACTAAGCGAACGTCTGACCACAATCACACCTGGTGGAAAGTGACGATGTAGTCTAAAGTGGAGCACGCTTGCTTAGTAAATACCTATTCACTTTACTTTTGAACACACCCAAATCGTACCTTCCGGGAAACACAGATGACGGCAAAGCGTTCCATTCCTTTGCTGATCTATAAATGAACGAAGACGCGAAACGTTTCGTGCGAATGAACGGTATCTCAACCATAAATGGGTGACGCGACGCCGTTCTTCTAGATGTAAGGTGGAAAAAGGTTAAGCGGGAACAAGGTTGTGTAGTTCCTGAGCACATTCGCCGTAATGTATTTTATAGAATACCGACAGGCTTGCAACTATACGCCGATGTTAAAGACTTTGCAATCTGGCTTCAACTAAAGCGTCATTGTTAATTAGCCTCTTTGCGCGTCGCTCTATCGAATCCAAAGCCTGCAGCTGATACTTAGCAGAACCATCCCACAGGTGACAGCAGTACTCCATACACGACCGGACCTGCGACACGAGATGACGTATATGGATTAGTTCAAACAAATACATCTATTTGATACCGACGGCTAGTCTGCAGATATTGAACATGGAACGACAAACATATGGCTTTCGGATAAGCCACTAAAATCGCAGGCAGCCGATGAATCTAACATGTGCACTGTGCATCATTCAACAACTTCGCGATAGTGAGCTTTATCACATTCGTGATATGGTTGACAATACTCTTAACAGCTTTTCAATATCTCTCAAACGCCGTCATTGCAATATCGGAGGAAATCCGTTATATTTCAATACATTTCAAATATCTGTCTGCGGGTAAATTGCCTATTACTATACGTTTAAACTTGTAGGCTCTGAATGATATTGCTTAATAACTAGTCTTTCGCGCCGAACTGAGATCTCGCGCCTACATTTTCCCTTTTTTTTATGCCTGATAGGCAAGCATTTGACCACAATCTCACCTGATGGAAAGTGACGATGCGGCCGAAGATGTAGCATGCTTACCTAGAAGGTACCTATTCACTCTTGACTTGAAGACTCCCAGATTGTACCGTTCGGGGAACAAAGACGAAGGCAATGAGTTCCACTCATAGAGATAAACTTTTGAAGTTAATTACTTGTAACTTTTTTTACAAGGAACACAAGTTTTCTCCCCAAGGAAAATTTGTGTTTCTGGTTCTGGTTGTGATTGTGTGTGTAATGTGAATGTTTCCGATACCCACGACACAAGTAATTGAACTTAGTGTGGAGATGTGAGTGTAAAAGCGAAAGCGTTTCTTTAAAATAATTGTTTGATTTCTGTATTTGTTGTTCAAGTACAGGAAAAAACGGATATCCTACTAAAATTACTAATCCGAAAGTTTGTGTGTAAGTATGTTTGCTCCCTCGTCACGCTATATCGATCTTGATATTATATATGTAGACATAATATTACGTTAGACCTGTTTTGCACAAGCGTGAACTCGGCGAGGCGGCTGCTTAGTAGCGACTTCTTTGATAATTAGACTCAATTGTTTAAATTATTTACAATATTCTAATTATTGTCTTCATTTGGATGTATACTTACTCAATTTCGAAATTTTGTTACGTCTATTCTATTTATTACTATAATTAGTAAGATATATTGTTTCTATCCGTGAGGACCATTAATTGGCTTCGGCTGTTGGTCTTCCTCATAAATAAATAAATAAATAAAATTTGGCACGGGTAAAGAGTAAGTGATAAGGAGAAAGGGTACAGGAAAGGAAAGTGACGATGCGGTCGAAGATGCGACAAGCTTGCCTAGAAAATAAATATCTCTAATCTCTAGACTTAAAGAGATGGGTCTCTTCAAGTCTAGTAGTCCCCGATCGGTAAAGTCTGGGGATTTTACCGATCGGGGAATAAACTATAATTATACGTTTGTACATTCATCATCCGTACATCGAAGGAGTGGAACTCATTGACCGCGTCTTGTTATCCGAACGGTATAATCTAGGAGTCTTCAAGTCTAGAATATGAATAGGTTTCTTCTAAGTAAGCATGTTACATGAAATGCCCGTTGGTTTAGTTGTGTGAGCGTTCGCCTTCTAAGCAGGGGTATCGGGTTTGATTCCCGGCGGGAATAAAAGGTTTCTCCCCAAGGAATTTGTGTTTCTGTTTCGGGTTGTGATTGCGTGTGTGATGTGAATGTTTCCGGCATACACGACACTAGCCATAGAACTCAGTGTGGGGCTGTGAGTTTGAAAACGTTTATGTTTTTAACCGACTTCAAAAAAGGAGGTTCTCAATTCGACTATGTTTTTTTTTGTATTTATGTAACGCGTCATCTCCGCCAATTATGAATTGATTTTAATGAATTTTTTTTTGTTTGGTGGTGCTTGGATACTTTAGTGGTGGTCCCATATACATTTTATCGAAATCGATGAAGTCGGTTTTTTAAGCTTTGCTTGCGTTTCAATTATTATGTTTATCTTCGCCCGCATCGTGACTTACCATCAGGTAAGAAGGTACTGAAATGCTTGCCTAAAAAAAATATAACTGCCAAAGTAACTACGCCCAAGCTGTAATATTATAGTTTAAAATAAAATAAAATGATTATGCACAAATTCACTTTACGTTATCAAAAAATATGTAAATATTTTTAGAATAAAGATAAAAGTAATTTGAATAATGCCGTTCTTTGAAGTCATGAAAAATAACTCGTGAATATGAATGAGAGATAAACAGCGTTAAAATAATACTGAATTTAGTACCTTCGGTACTTTACATTCTCTTTATCACTTGCCTAAAATAATTGTTTTCAAGTACGTATTGTTTATATCACACAAATATTATAAAGCCGAAAGTTTGTGTGTAAATAATAAGCCCCACACTAAGTTCGATATGAGTGTCGTAGGTGCCGGAAACATTCATAACGCACACACAATCACAACCAGAACCAGAGACACACATTTTCCTTGGGGAAAAACCTGTGTCCCGCCGGGAATCAAACCCGATATCTCTGCTTAGAAGGCGAACGAGCACCCAACTAACACAATGAGCAGTTTTATAATCTTTGGTTCACACCGTTACTTATTACCATCAGTGAGATAAATGGTTAAACGTTACATATCAGTGACATAAAAACAAACTATGTGTAGTTTGTTTGCAAAAGTGCACTATATTACCCGCGTTTATCCCAGCGACAAACCATTTTTTTTTATTTCATGACCATGGATGCATAGTCCTTCAGTCGAAATATTATCAAAAATTAACAAATTCTATATTTCATAATAGAAGTCCTAGTCACAAGGCACAGTCAAAATCAAGTAGTCAGTAATAAAGTCATGCCCTAGTAAAGTGGTAGAAACTTTACTAGAACTTCTATTGGAGATTTGGAGCGTGAGCTAAAATCACGTTATTTAACTTTGTATAATTTGCCTACACTTATGCAATTAACGGTTAATAATCCACCATTATTACACGTTAAAACTCGAAAAATCACAGGTTTTGGAAAATCATACAAAATCAACAACGCCATTTTTTCACTTTTGCGGCAAAACTCCCCGACAAACCATTCATCTTCCAGTGTTGCCACTTCACTGTGATTTCACGTATCTAAATACACCAGCGCCGAATAATGTTTCACCCGAGACCTCAATGCACTCCTAAAACGTACGAACGAAATAAGTTTTCTACGTTTTATATTTTAAAAATCTTGGAATCTTGAGAGCTAGACACTGGGTGTAATTTTCTCTCGGTTTATACTCTGGTGTCGTTTTCAGCGGCCATTTTAGTTTCTTGTTTCGTGACAAGGATTTTAAATAACAATGCACAGATGTCTCAAGGATTTCGATAGTGCAAAGTTAGGAGGACCAGTATTTTTTTAACTGAGTTCAAAAAAATGAGGTTCTCAATTCGACTGATCCTCATATATTTTTCTATGTGAACTGAATTTGATGATTCTTTTTTATTTGAAATGTGCTCCCATTTCATTAAGATATGACTAGTAGTTTTTGAGTTATCCTCAATAATACTGTAATAATTGATTTAATCTGATCAAGAGTTCCGAAGATAAAGCGGTGAAACCTTATTTTTTGTAATTTGCTTGCATTTAAATTATTTTATTTTGGCTTCGCAATCTTGTTCATTAAGGACATTTAGCCAGTTGCGGATTTATGGCGCGAAACATAAATAAGTTAATATAAAAAATTACCAAATCTATCCAATATAAACGACATTAAAGGGGGATTACACAAAAAAAAACATAACAAGTAGCTTGACATTCTTCATAGTCGGGTTTTTTGAATATTTTATGTCACATCTTCGGCCGCATCTTCACTTCCCATCAGGTGAGATAGTGGTCAAATGCTTGCCTATTTATCATAAAAAAAAAAAAAAAAAAAAACATTAATTTGTAAATTTTGCGCTTTTTTGGAAATTTAGGCCCATAGGTAGGGTTTTAAACCGAGATCAAAGATCAAACTATTTAACCTTGGAATTATCTAATATTTAATGCGACATCATCCAGTCGTATCAAAACTTATGTTATTGTTTTCTTTATTTTAACTTTTGGCTCCGAAAACTACTTGCTTTGAGCCAGTGTCAAGTAATAAGTATGTTTCAAGTCTATGTAACAGTTCATAAAACAGTCTTATTCACCAGTTATAGTCAAAGTCAAGTAAAAGAGTCATGGTCCAGTCATTACCATGCCCTAATAAAGTGGTAGAAACTTTACTAGTACTTCTATTTCGATGCTTCTATTGGAGTTTTGGAGCGAAAACTAAAATCACATTTTTCAATTTTGTATGATTTGCTCACACTCATGCACATTCACAAACCATTATCGATTAATAATTCACCATTATTAAACATTAACACCCGAAGAATCTTTGTTTTGGGAAATAATACAAAATCAACAACGCCATTTTCTAACTTCGCGGAAAACTCTACTTATAAGTTTCATGATTGGCCTATCTAATTGACAAGTGAATGATTTGACTTTTAAAGTGAAATATGTCGCGTTCGTCACGGCTTCAAATTTGACTATAGCAAATCTCAGCCACGCCGAGCAATTTCAGAATCTAATTTCAGTTTCAATTTCAATAGCAATTCTGTACAACAAAAAAGTGTTATGTGCAGACACGGTAGAGACGGAACAACATTTTCCTGTAACTAGAATTTTAAATTTCGAATATGCGACTAGTCACATTCGAAGTTTAAAATTCTAGTATATTCGCGCCGAACTGAGATCTCACGCCTAAATTTAGCCTAATAAAGAAATACTTTTAATTAAGGTTAATTGCTTATAATTTTTGTTATTAATAAAATAATTGTTTGATTAAATACATTAAACTAAAAAACTTTTAGTATACTTATTACTTTATTTAACTATTATTATTTTTATTTAATTTTTATTAAATTTTTAGTTTAATGTTATATATAATGTATTTAAGTTTTATTTATTGTTTTATGTATTGTAGTTCAAGTACAGGATATAACAGATACTTTACGTATCAGCTTTAAATGTTTAGCCATTTTTGAGGTGGGTTCCCAACCAATCACACTACACTGTGGCTCGTTAGGAATATTTTTTCCAGTAGAGTCCCACTGTTACGCTAGTGTGACCCGATGGATTTTTTTCTCAAAAAGAATGTCGCAACCAATAACAGTGTAACTCGATGGGTAAAGAAATCCCAACTAGTCACTATATGATTCCATTGGTGTGACTGGTTTACAGTCACACCAATCGAATCACATGGTGACCCACCGTTTTTGAGATAGACCCTGGGACAAAATAGGTCTTAAAACAGTGTTAATAAGTTTAATTTTATTCATTGTAATTTATTATTTTATAAGTTTCCTTATTCTCATTATTTTATAAGTTTTTATATTATGTACTCCGCACCGTATCCAACCTCGCTCCTCATACTCCGCTTCCTGGCTCCGCGTCAATATACAAACACAGTTCGCAACTTCGCTCCGCACCGCTAACCTGCCCCGCTCCAGTGGACGGGCAGCCACTACTAGACTATTAGACTCACTATTAGATTCGCACTTGTCTGGTTTTATTTCATTCACACAATTTTTTTAGGCTTCAGCTTTCAGATTCATTTTCTAAATCAAACAACCCGTATAAAGCATAAAAAATCAACACACCCATCGCAACACAAGCTCCGTATTTTACTAACGGATATTTCGAATATTCAATGGAGTTCCACTCTTTCCTGATCCCTCGTAGTTTAGTGGAATTTTGGCATCCCGCTTGTTTTTATTTTATTTCAGCTATTTCACGTGTCCAACCATAGTCAAACATTTTGGTGTTATATTATTTAAAAAGGCATACACACTAAGATTTTTTTACATGTTGATGAGTTGTGCCCCCACCATCGTTTGACCACCCATTTGGCGTGGTGGACAAGTCTACCTTCTGCACCATGGGTCCTGGGTTCGATTCCCGGCACCCATATAAAAATACAGTCAAATTCTTTTTACGCCTCCTTGTTTTTGAAGTCGATTAAAAATAAATTAAAGACTTATTTTCAAAACGTGTTAAAACAAGAGAATGTGCGTTATTTAACAACACTCGACATCATTTTCCATCAGAGAAACAGCTGACGGTGCGCCCCTGATAAATGGCTTCTCCCCGCACACATATCACTGCAAACGAGCATAGATTTAAAATATGTCCTGTCATGTACACCGTAACTTGCAGACGCAAACAAGATAGCGTTTTAACTACGTAGATTGTTTAAATTTTCGAATTAATTGGAGTTGCCATTCCGTAGCGTTACTCGCATGAAATTGTTGTATTAGCGATGCTAGGCAGAACTAAAAAAAGAATTTAGAAAGGAAAAATATCGCTTGGAGTGATGTTTCAACCCGCAGCCTTAGGATGTCATAACCTATTGATATAACCGCTGAGCTACCCAAGGTCTGCTTCAAGCGACGAAATTACATTTTCTGAACTTTTGTTTTCAGCAAATACGGTACGGCCAATTGCCTATATTTCCTAAAAACTTAACTATAACTATATACAGCAAAAAAGCAAGTTATCTACAAGACATCGAGCTTTTTAGGTAACTCAAGTGCTCAAGCCCGAATTATTATTGCATTTAAGTTCTGTCTAGCATGGCTAATAAATATTATAAAAAAACTACTCTAACTATGTTTTTAATTTAAATATATTTTGAATTAACCGTTGGATCAGTTTGGTGAGCGTTTGCTTTCTAAGCATCGGGTATCCGGTTTGATTCGGGAGTTTTAAGTTGTTTTTCCTAATAAAAAAAAGATACTGGTGCTAATTCTGTTGAGCACCGAACTAAACTAAACTAAAAATAAACTAATTTTAGTCAAAGAATACCTAAACGCTATTCTGATTTTACGTTGAACTTAATTTAAAAGTTGAAATGACAGGACTAAAATTGATTTTGACAGCAACTAAATTGAATTGTATTCACAAGAACCGCAATCACATATTCCTCCATTATAGACTTTGTAGGTCAGTATTTGCTTCATCAATTGCACGTGTTATTCTTTCAAGTGTAAGATCACATTAAAAATAATACAGACCTTTTTCATACAGACTAATTTGAGTTTAAAATTTCTATTTTTAGCCTTAATTTGACGTAAAACATGTACATCAGAATAAGAATTTGGTCATTTTCACTAAATAGATTAACTAAACTAACTTAGTCCTGTCAAACTTAATTTTAGTCTAACCTTGCATTTTCTGAATAGGTTTTGACTAAAACTAATTTTAAACTAGTTTAGTCTAATTCTGGACAACAGAATCGGCACCATTGGCCGTGATTCTGATGTCACACACTAAATTAAATTTAAACTATTCCTGTCTTTTACAAAATAGGAACACAAGACAGAGATAGCATACTGCTGTGCTGTCAAGTTAGTAGGAACTTAGATGTGTATGCAAGCTTAGTCGAATATGTAATTGGTGTTGACTAAAAACACGTGCCTTTCTGCTTCTGCTGTTCATATTTTAATTGATAAACTAGCTTGACAGCACTAAAATGTATGCTATCTCTGTCTTGTGTTTCTATTTTGTAAGAGACAGGGATAGTTTAAATTTAATAGTTTAACTAAATACTTTTGAAACATAGACAAAAAGGAGATGTCTTACTTTCGTGTCAAATTTCACACTGTTCAACGGTAGTTTGTTATAGAGTTTTTATCCTTGTTTGTTAATTACAATGACAATAGCGAGTCTAGCCATGACGCTAGTTGCTACATAACCGGAGTCATCAGACTTGTACAATGGCATTAACATCACAAAGTCACTTTGTAAATAGTTTTGACTGACATTTACAACAAAACCATTACCTACAGTAGAATTACAGTATACCACAACGTAAACGTTAAGTAAGCATTAGTCAGTTCACCAATAAATTATTCTTGATTCTTGAACGAACGAACTTGATTATTCGATGAGTCGTGGGTGCCGGAAACATTAACATCACACACAATTGCACCTAACCTAACCAACCCAAAAACATAAATTACCCTTGGAGTGAAAACTTGTGTTACCACCAGGAACTATTAACGGTTAATAATGCACCATTATTACACATCAGCGCTCATAGAATCACAAGGTAGGAAAATAGAACAAAATCGATAACGAATTTTTTTCACTTTCGCGCATCCCTTCTCGCCGAGCTGGTCTGTTCGAATCAAATGCGTCCTTTGTGACGCAGCCTATTGTAAGTTCAAAGTACGACGTGTCAGAACTACAAGCGGGCCTCGAGAGCGCTAGAAATCATCTCACGTCAGATATTACTTGACACGGTTGCAGGTCCTCAAGTCCTACCCATTGTCTCGAAATATCTCACTTCGTTGCCGAGTTAATAAACGAGACGAGAATAAAGCTAGCTACTCACAATTTACAAGAATAGTAAATAATTGAAACGCAAGCAAAGCTTAAAAAACCGACTTCATCGCTTATATTTCGGTTTTGGCTCGACCAATTTCGATAAAATTTATATGGGACCACCTCTGAATTATACTCTACCAAACAAAAAAAACATCAAAATCGATTCATAATTGGCGGAGATATCGACGTAATAACAAAAAATAACATTCAGTCGAATTTAGAACCTTTTTTTTTGAAGTCGGTTGAAAACAAAGCTCGAGGATTGTTGAATATTATCCCAAGTTATGAGCAGTTTTAGTGACATTATTTCAAATAACTTCTTATTCACGCTATACGTACGCCATAAATACTGTAAACTTAGTTATAATATTGTATAAAACACTACTAACACTTGCTTTGCAGGGAAAAAAAAAAACAAAAAAATCTACATCTATTTATTTTTCATAAGCCAAACGTATCGTATTTCAACATACAAAACACTGTCTGTATTGATTTTAGATATAACCTACCGACTTCTCAAATAAGGAGGAGGTACTCAAGTCGACTGTATTTTTTTAATTTTTTTTATGTGTTACCCCATAACTTCTTTCTACGTGAACCGATTTTGAAAATGTTTGTTTGAAAGTTGCTGCTTTCCAATTGATCCCATTTAAATTAGATCAAGATCTATTCAGTAGTTCTTGAAATATCGTCCATAATGCGTGTTTCATACATCTTATCTGAATTCCCGAAGATAAAGCGGTGAAGTCGGATTTTTTAAGCTTTGCTTTCTTTTAATTATTATTTTATATCACCTAGGAGAATATACCGAAATATTTGACACATAAGTAGTGAATATTATGGTACAATCATGATATATAGATTTCATGTGTTTTAAAACTTTGTTAATAATTGTTAATTTAGTTCAATGTAATAATATATAATATTTAAGTTTTAAGTAAATATAACAAAAAGCAAAGATTAAAATTAAAAAAATTAAAAAAAAATTAAAGTGAGAAATAAAATAAAATTTTAAATTGATTTGATTTCTCACTTTAAATTGTTTTTTATTGTTTTAGTTTTTCTCACATATCATTTTAATGATATGTGAGAAAAACTCTACCACAAATTCTCGCGCACATTTCATTTGTAATTCCCGACAGTGTACAGCTGCCTCAACCAGCGAGACGTTCATAAGGAGTGTTGAGAAATGCACCATTATTCTGAGCAAATCTTAGCTAACTTCAGCATCTACTGTTCTTGATTAAATTCGTAAATGTTGACGAATCTCCATCTTATTTAAAATTGGACTGTTTGTAGAACTTTTTCCCTTCGTTTGACAGGGACTTATTTAAGGCCCCAAAACTCAAGAGGCGTTTTGCGCGTAAATTAGTTTGTGTGAGTCCTACCAAATTTAACTTGCTATGGAATATATAACTTTTGCTTGCTTTTGACACAACTGTGGAATGCAAATTTTAGGGATTCGTGTCCAAAGGGTGCATAAAGAATCATTTGACTAATCCTTTATTTATTACTACCCCTACGGCTCCGCACCGTCTGTTAGTCTAATGTATACAAAAACAAAACAAACAAACGCTTTTTTTGGGGGCTGAGTCACCCACGTCCGTAGGAGGATACCCCTTAAGTCTGACTCCCTACACGTGGTCCCCGGGTGGTGATAATCAGGTGACATTTGAGAGGTGGTAGAGCATTTTGTGAGTTACTCGCCTGGCTTGCTACCAAAGTAGCTTACCACCATCAAGTTGAAAGTCTGCCGCCAAGCCAAATACGGTGTTCCGGCAGTTATCCTTGAGAGCCTGCGTATTCCAGGTCTAGTGTGTTTACCAGCTTCGATCACATCGTCACTTACCATCAGGTGAGATAGTGATCAAAGACTAGCCTGTCACAAATAAAAAAAAAAAAAAAAACGCATTCACACTCACGCCACATACTAAGTCCAAAGACTTGTACCGTGGGTGCCGGTAACATAACACAAACACTATACCGCCATAACCAGAAGCACGTCCCTTGGAAAGGAAAATTGTGCTCCAGCCGGAAATCGAATCAGGACCCACGGCGCAGAATGTAGTGACCTGGCTACCTCGCCAGCTGGGTCGTCTTCGCTTCCACACGCACAGCCCTATTAGGTTCAAAGACTTGTATCGTGGTTTCTAAACCTGAAACAAATTTCTTTTGGGGAAATATGTGTTCCCACCGAGAATCGAACTTGATACCAACTGCCTTTAATGCAGACGCGAATCTACCCCTATTTATATAAAACATAATATAGCATACATTCTTTGACACTCACAGCCCCACACACTAAGTTCGATAACTTGAGTCGTGGGTGCCAGAAACATATCACACACAGAACTAGAAACAAATTTCCGTAGGGAGAAAACTTGTGTTCCCGCCGGGAATCGAACCCGATATCCCTGCTTAGAAGGCGAACGCGGCCCCAACTAAGTCAACGGGCAGTCAGTTTATCTTTGTTATGTTTATTTAGTCGCTTAAGGCGGGGCTTGGTGTCTCTGTGGTTATTTCAATAGCGAAGTTTTTCTTTTTAGGGTTCCGTACCCAAAGGGTAAAAACGGGACCCTATTACTGAGACTTCACTGTCCATCCGTCCGTCAGTTCGTCCGTCTGTCACCAGGCTATATCTCAAGAACGGTGATAGCTAGACAGTTGAATTTTTCACAGGTGATGTATTTCTATTGTCGCTATAACAACAAATACTAAAAATAAAATAAATATTTAAGGGGGGCCCCCATACAACAAACTTGATTTTTTATAGATAATGGTACGGAACCCTTCGTGCGCGAGTCCAACTCGCACTTGGCCGGTTTTTTTAAATTTAATATCGTTATTTGTTTCAGCCTTACCATTCGTCATAAGATATAAAAAAAAACAATAAAATGCCATAATGCGTAAAGCTAATTACGTTTTATATACCTACCTAATTATAATGGAAGGAATTAGTAATAGTAATTATTTCTAGTAATTGGCGATAAAAAATAGTTATAGTAATTAGTTATTACTTGATATCTATAGATTTACACCTATATCTTTTATTTTCTTTTTAAATGCTTTTTAAGATAGAAATTTTAATTCATATATTTTTTTATTTTCTTTTTAAATTAGGAATTTTAATTAACGTATTTTTTTTATTTTATTTTTATTTTAATTAATATATTTTAGTATTTCCTCTATGCTTTTTTAATTAGGATTTTTAATTATTAAACCTGATAAAAGTGCTTGACATTTGAAAAATAGCAAAATGCACGCTATTAGCATAGTAGAAACTACTATGCTATTAGCTAGGCTGATTCTTGACGTTCGGTTACCATATCTATGATTGGTCAAGCTTTCTTTTACGGCAGCCATGATTGGATCGTAGACATACCATCAGTTCTAAAAGGGAAGGTTTACGGGAAATAGGTACCATATAGGTTTTGATTTATTTGTGTCAATATGGCCCATTTTCGCCGAGTAAATGGTCGTATTTTTTAATTGCGTAGACTTAGAAGCTTGATGTCTTTATTTCTTCAAGGGATCATAGACCTTGGTGTTTGATGTTATATTCAATTTGATAGCTCCACGAATTCTTCAGAAATATGTTTTTGACAGACAACGAAGTGATCCTAAATGGGTACCTTCTGAGGTACGGTACCTTAAAATGACTCACCCTGAGTCTTCCTCTGGTCGCGGTCGTGAACTGGGCTTACCTATAAAAAAAAGAGTAAACAATAAGTGAATTTTCTATATATATATATCAAGATGATCCCCGCGGTTTCTCAATTAAAAAAACATTTCTCTGATCGAATTCTGGATCAAAACCATTCGTTAAGCACACAAAAAATTTTACTCTTTATTGACACCAAGAATAAGATAAATAATTAAACAATGCGTGGTCTTATCGCTAAGAGCGATCTCTTCCAGACAACCTTTGGGTAAATAATTTAGAGATAAGCAGGGATGGTAGTGTGGCAAAACAAAGATTACATAATTGTACACTTCTTCTTTGTCGTTCCCTCACTAACAAGGTTAGTGACCATATATAATTTGTAACAAAAAGGGGTAGTAATACTTGGTGGTGCGTATGTGTATCGTGCCAGGAATCGTCTGCCAGAAAACGAAAGTCGAAATCGGCCAAAAATTTTTCCGTACAAAAATGTACAATTATATTTTTAAAATACTTTTGACAACCCTACAGTTACATGTGCGGCAATAGGAGATGTTCTGTACAAAAATAAAAAAATATTTTTTTGCCAAACCTACGATTACATCTGTGGCGCGTGACCTTAACCTTTGTTATGGCCACTATAACTAACTATGTGGTGTAGAACGGTAACTGATGAAATAGGGTTGCAAATGACATATTTTTTTAGACACTTTAATTCATCATAACTCAATATTCATGGTGCTGCCGCGAATACAGAAGTTCCTGTTAGACTCCATACATTTAGCTAGATGTGTGACTTGATAATTACTACACCTTTCTGTTACACATTGTATAATTTGTCTTCATTTGCTTCTGTCCTGTGCAAATTCAATAGATCATTGAAGAATTTCTTTTGTTGGCGTCTATAATACTTTTACACCATCGTGTTGGGATTCGGCCCCTGGAGCGCTTCTTTTGATCTGTCCCACGATCAACTACATAACAAATTACACTACATAATAATATTACATAGTCATTCGATTAAGATATACATACATATACATACGCTTTTTTCCCATTGGGGTAGGCAGAGACCACACCTCTCTACCTGCAACGATCCTGACACATTTTTTGCTTCTCCTACATGAGTCTTTTCATACATTGCTTGTTGGTTGCGGGTACTTATGATCTGTCCTTTTTTCAAGACGTTTTCGATCTGGTCCACGTTCACCTAGATCGACCTAGATTTACATAATAATATGCTTTTATTTATATAGCATTAGCAGTGCTAGGCAGAATTATAGTGATAAATTTAGAAAGGAAAACAGTTGCTCAGCGGTTAGAGCAATAGAGCATGGCATCCTATGGCCGAGGGTTCAATCCCCGCGTCAAGCCATCATTTTTCATTTCTAAATTTATCACTATTTACATATGCATGCAAAATCTTAGCGCAATCGGAAACCGGAAAATGGGTCAAAAATAACTTGCAAGAGTTGACAACAGACAGACACCGAGGACAGGGAAACTAAATAAAAGATTCAAAATTGCAACCCTCTTTTAAGGCCGAGGGTTAAAAAGGCCATCTCTACAGCCCCCGGTTGTCGGTCGGCGACACGAAACATTATCATTATTCTTGTCGCCCTTCATTACACAAAATTAAACGCCTGACGCCCCTTAACTCTCGCATAACTACGTTTTGAATGGGGTACTATAAAAATTTATACACCCTGTATGTGTTATCTTAGGTTCGTTTGGGGCGATGGAATCGTGGGACTTATGGGAACTGATTTGAATAGAAACTGTTTTGGAGTTTTCAATGCGATGTCGTAATAGGCTCCTATATATGATTCTTAAATAAAATCCTACTGAAAATAATAGAATTTCGTTTAGCACGCGGGTATAACATAGATAGATAGATAAACTCTATATTGAACACCTTAATTAAGACAAAAAACAAAACAAAAAAACGTCTTTGATCGCCGAACTGTATAATCTGGGAGTCTTCAAGTCACGTCTTTGTTCCCCGAACGGTATAATCTGGGAGTCTTCAAGTCAAAAGTGTAAAGGTATCTTCTAGGCAAGCATGCTACATCTTCAGCCACATCATCACTTTCCATCAGGTGAGAATGTGGTCAAATGCTTGCCTATCAAGTATAAAAAATACGATATAGGTAAGCGTTGCGATTAATCATATAACTGTTTGGAAAGTTACAATTTCCGATTCTTGGAGCACTCTGGCAATTGACTCTATAAAGGAAATTGCGCGGGAAACTCTCGACAACTCAGAAACTTAAGTTGACTGTTTCTTCTGTCACGGGCAAAGTTCGAGTTTAGTTTACGGAAAAACTGTCCCAAGTCCCAAGGGTCCGATTTTCCGTCAATTACTACTATCACCTTTCCGAGCTGACTTTTCGGTCTTAGAGACTTGATATACAAAGCAACACAGGCGCGCGGCCCGGGCGCTGTGAAGATAAAATGTTAGGCGCCTAAGAGAGCGGCCGAGGCGCACGTACAGGGCGCTTTGTATATTTTGTTCTGCCGTCATAAGAATAAAGACGTAATGCCATTTTTGTCAAAATTTTGTGTCTATTTTTCCTGATACCAATCCTTACTATATATATATATATATAATATTATAAATGCGAAAGTAGCTCTGTCTGTCTGTCTGTTACGCTTTCACGCTAAAACTTCTGAACTGATTTAAACGAAATTTGGTACACAGATAGTCTAGAGCCTGAGAAAGGACATAGGCTACTTTTTAACCCCGAATTCTGGCTGGTCCGGGACTTACGCGGGCAAAGCCGCGGGGCGCAGCTAGTGATATATATAACTTAATTTTGTCAAAAATGCATATACGTCTTTTTTCCTTAAGACGGCAGTATACAAAACGGCAGCGCGGGGGAGGAGTCGCGGGCGCTACCGCTCGGTCGCTTTGTATAAGGTCCCTTAAGCGCCATACATTTTACCTTCACAGCTCCCGGGGCGCGCGCCTCGGGCGCTCTCTTATTATACTTTGACCATAAATAACGCCATTTTGCTTTACAAATATATATTTCTTGATACCGATGGACCTTTAGGTCACAAGTGAGATATCAGATATCTAGTAAACGTATTATGACTGGGCCATCCATAAATTACGTCACACGTTAAGACAAAATCTTTCTTATCTAATACTATAAGAAGCTTTGTCCTGACATACTGATTCACTGACTGGCTGACTTAGTGAAAACGCACAGCCAAAGCCACTCGTCGTAGAGACTTTTCTTTTATTTAGAGGGTACATTTGGCGTAATACGTAGGGGTGTATTAATAAATGTTTTTTTTTGGAAATTTTACCCCGAAGAGGGGGGTGTTAATGTTTGTATGAATGTTCTTTGTTTTTGAACTTATTGCGATGGAAATTTGTATTTGAGTTATCCATTTAATACAAAAATTTAGTTTTCAATATTTTTTCCCAGGGGTGCATTAAGGTGTAAAAAAATACAGTTAAATTGTGTACCCTATAATTTTTTTAAGTCGCTTAATAACACTCAACTAATTTTTATCTTTCACGAAAAAGCTATTTACGCATTTATAATGCTTCCTAGTCGCTTGCTAGTGACACGGACAAGTGGGCGCTGGTGTCAGATTTTTGAAGCTGCCTTGGCACCTGACATTGCCTAACGACTGTTGTCTTACGACTAACAACCAGGACCGACATGGCCTCCGAAGTACAGTGACTCAGTAAAAACCAAACTGAATGGATTCAAACGCTGGCCTGACTGAACATTACAAAACCTTGTTAATCAGTATAGGTAATGGAACAGGCGGACCGCCCTCCGAGTGTTACTAAGTATTTTAGTCTAAAGTAAAAGCTCGCTTTCATACGTTACAACAATTCTATATCTATAATTGAATCTATTGTATATCTTTAATTGAAGTTGTTGACAGTATGCTAATCAGGTTGTTTTGCTTCCGTGTTTTGACACCTGTATCATCTGTATTTTGGATGTGGGAGGTGAGAAGCAGGGGTGTGAGGGTGAAGGGAGAAGAATATGTTGTCTCATTTACATAGATCTACAGATCTGATTCTTGAGAAAGAAAGCTTAACTTATGCATTTTTTATATTTCCATGCCTACGTTTAGATTTCACAATAACACTTACTGTTAGGTACTATCTTCCGCCCCACGCGGTTTGAATGAGCAACTTTTTTAAGGTTCTTTATTTTTAATATGCGTATAAAAATATCCATAGCTATATTCTCTAGTACATCAATTTAATGTATCTCTTAAGTTTTGGCCTACTTAAACCATGTAAATTTATATTTCAGCGACTTGGTTGCAAAATATTGTTGAAACGAAAGTTCCTTATCGCGCGTTGTAAAAGGGAGCTAGACGGAAAAAATTAAGACCAAAAGTTGTAACGACACTTTTTTCTATAGTTGTAAGCCATACCACGTTCTCGTCCGATCACCGAAGTTAAGCAACGTCGGGCGCGGTCGGTAGTTGGATGGGTGACCGCCTGGGAACACCGCGTGAAGTTGGTTTTTGCATGTTTCTTTTAATTTTGGAACGAAAGTTCCTTATTGCGCGTTGCGAAAGGGGGCTAGACGGAAATTGAACTTCGTTCCATCCGGGTGTCCTTTGTCACCTCTTAAGTTTTTTTCTTTCTAATTACATGTAAACTAAATTAGGACTTATAATATACATAAACCATCCTTGAAATATTATCAAACTAATGGTAAAAATCGCATCAAAATTATTTGTGTGGTTTAGGAGTTAGTGGATAAACAGACAGACAGACGCGGCAAGCCACTTTGCTATATACCATGTAGAGCAGAGATAAATGTAATAAAAGATATCTCCCGCTAGCTCCGCTTTTGTTGGTTATCAAACCTAATATTGATACTAAACATTGACATACTTTGAGCCCCTATCACTTTTATATATTATGTACCCCTATGACTAAAATACTTATCTATCCGATAACTTATCTTGTAACAACTGTATGCAATGATAATTAAATGTCATTAACAGAAACAGTGAAACAAATGAACAAACAAACGCTTGTACATTTAACATCGAACAACAAGACAAAGTCATCAAACGCCATCCATTTATAGTTGACATACCTCCAGTTCGCTTGAAGCGTTTCGCTTCTACGTTTATCATCCGTACTCCGAAGGAGTCGAACTCAATGCCTGTCATTTTTTCGTTTATTTTTAAGTCTTTAGTGAATTATCGTCAATTATCTTTAAGACAATAGTGAATAGGTATCTTCTAGGAATGCATGCTATACCCTCGGTTGCATCATCACTTTTCATCTGGTGATTAGTGATATAATGCTTGCTTTCGAGGAAAAAACTAACGATAGTTTTTATACAGGGTTATTTGTAAAATAACAGAAAGCTCTGAGCAAGATTTTTGTTAGCTCAATTAGTTCTACGAATTTCTTATGAATTCAATATTTTCCGTTACAATTCTATACAATCTATAACTATTTAATTAGTTATTTAAATTACTACTTTAACTTGACGTTTGACTCGTCAAGTTCTCTGGTTATATGACTGTTTAGTCCTTTTTACCCGACTGCGTCAGAAGGAAGGTATGTCGATTTTTTTGGCACGCCGTATAGCCCAAACTGCTAGACGGTTTTTGACATATGAGGTGTCGTTGAATTCGTCAGAATTGTGGTAGTGACATAGGCTATATTTTGAAAATAGCGCCCACTAATGGAAAAAAATGGTGGGGTGGGTTTCTTTTTATTTTTCTTACCATAGCAAAATGGGTATCAAAACTAGTGAAAAGACCGTTTCAAAATATATGTATCATATCACTTTTACATTACTGTTTTAACACAAATTGACAAAAAGCGTACCTATGATATATCGGGACGCCCGAACTATCATATTCTAGCATCACTTTTTTCCGAGTCGGGTTTTTTTACTATTTAGTACATTGGCTTGTTCATTTACAACTGGTATAAAAGCTTAAATAAAAAAAACTTTTTAAAATACTACTTGTCATTAAAAAATACCCAGTATATCAGCAACCAAAGCAGCAGGTGCTTATAACTAGATAAACAGAATGAAATAAAGAAAAAGCGTTTAGTTTACACAAAATCACAATACAGAAACATAAATAATACAACAAAGATAATAAAATAATACATTGAAGCACTTCCTGTGCTGTGCTGGGAATTTGTGCATAAAAGGAGTAAGTTCATCATTGTGCTGCGAAGACAAATCTCACAGCGATAAGTTATAATTCGCTCTACATTAAACAGCATATCATACGTACTTGTCTCTGCTCAAGTAGCGCGTCAAGCACCGATGGCGCTATAATTAAATGACGTCACATCCTCTCATAGGCGACTTCGGAAATACAATTACTTTGGAATACCTAACGTACCATATCCCTAAGCTGATAACGTGGGCTTAATGTAATAGTACCGGGTGATAGGGAAAGGGAAGTTACTTTGTAACAAGCTTAACCCTTAGTTGGTAATTCCGTATGAGGTTAGGTTAGGTTTTGGACACAGAATAAATAATAGAAATTAGTACGCGGCGTCTTTTATTAGACTGTAAAAATCGATTTGGTCATTTACATTATCAAATAATTGAAACGCAAGCAAAGCTTAAAAAACCGATCATCGCTTATGGTTTTGGCTGGAACGATTTCGATAAAATGTATATTTGACCACCTTTGAAGTATACTCTACCAAACAAAAAAATTATCATCAAAATCGATTCACAATTGGCGGAGATATCGAGTAACATATTATATACAAACAAAACATACACTCGAATTGACTTTTTTTTAACCTCCTTTTTTGAAGCCGGTTGATATATTTTGAAAGTCTAACTGACGGACTTACTTTTTTTTTCACTCAAGCATCATCCCTCTTACGTAAAGCGTTTAGGGAGAGGGGACGTTTTTTCGTCACTTTAAAATTACATAGACCAGGTTAAATTAAGTAAAACGAAAAATCTTTTTATTTCACAAAGCTCAAGTCATTTGTAACACTCCATGTACTTATAACTAGCTATAGTAATAGTAGGAACACTATTGTGTGTCAACACAGCATATATTATAACTTGGCTCATACAGGAGGTTCATTAATAAACTAAGCTGATCAGTGAGTAGGTATTTGTCGTGTACATGGATAAACCCTAACTCCTAACTAGGTTGCCCTGTGTGTAGGATATTAGTGCTCTCCCGCCATCTCACCAATAGGTACTTTACTGTATAATTTATTGTAGATTATACAAAATATACTACCACAAATAAAATATCATATCTTTATCGCGGTTTAATCTTAGATAAAAAATAACTGAGCAATTAACAACACAATCAAACGCAGAATTATTAATTTACTTAAAATATCTCACGTGATATGAGGGGTGAATGGAGGGGGTCGAGCAAAATATCACAAGAACTCACCAAGAGGAGCGGAGGGTCATAAATCGCCAAAATCGACTTAAGTAATGAATTAATGGTTTCATTTTATTTTGGTTCGATTTGGAAAAGGACTTAGGATTAATTAACGTGATACGGTGCCACATTATTCGAGATGCGAGCATCGTATTAACTTACAAATTAGACGTCAAGACCTGAGAAGCCATTGCAAACGTCGTGGCACAGTCACCCGAGAGGTTTTCCTTGAGATTTACCTCCAGCAAATTGAAAAAAAAAACGAATTAACCGGTGTCAGTGAGAATATAAGCGGTTACCAGTTGCCGAATCCAGATAGGTTAAACAGAAAAAAAAAAAGAATATTTTTTTTAGAAATTTGTGTATTTTTTTAAATTGAAGTAGCATTGAGCAAATTTTTTTTTATTTCTGGTTCCGCGTTCTTTTTGCATTTAGCCATTGTTAAGTATTATAACATCTATTGGATGAGTGGAACTCTTTATTCCCCGGAAGGTATACTCTGGGAGTCTTCAAGTCTAGAGTGAATAGGTATATAGGCAAGCATGCTACATCTTCGACTGCATCATCGCTTTCCATCAGGTGAGATAGTGGTACTTCCCTATCGAGTATAAAAAAAACACAAACGGAGCAGTCTTTGGGGACTGCCGATAGAAGTGAAAATCGGTGACGACGACGCGAGTTCCATGATTTTTGTTCACCCAAAAAGTGCTCAACGCGCCTAAAGAAGTTTTCACTTGAAATATAGTCGGTGTTAAATCTCAGAGCATCAAAATCGAGTTCGAGAGACACAGATTAAGTAATAGTCACCCCAGCATCAATCATCGCGAACAATATCTAAACAGATCAACAAACTGTTCGAGAAACGAGAAAAGTTAGCTGAACATTATTAGGAAGACGTGGGAGGACCAAACGACTCGCTAACTTATAATGCAATTATATCAGACAAAAGGTATTATTGGTTGGGAAAATTGTATCAAATGTCGGGTGAAGTTGTGACAGGACTGAGTGGAAAGTTTGAGAAATGTATTTGGTTTCGTAGGATCTTTGATGTTTCATAATTTTACTAACATAGCCAATAAGGAACACAAGTTTTCTCCCCAAAGAAAATTTTTGTTTCTGGTTCTGGTTGTGGTTTTGTTTGTCATGTGAATGTTTCCGGCACACCCAAAATTTAACGATATATGTATACACTAGCTTTTGCCCGCGGCTTCGCTCGCGTTAAGAAGTATTATTATCAATTAGGTATAGATCCCCTATTTTATCCCCTTGGGGGTAGAATTAATCAAAATCCTTTCTTAGCGGATGCCTACGTCATAACATCTACCTGCATGCCAAATTTCAGCCCGATCCGTCCAGTGGTTTGGGCTGTGCGTTGATAGATCACTATGTCAGTCAGTCAGTCACCTTTGAGTTACATATATTTCTAGAATAGATATGCATGTATATAAAACCGAATGCATTTGTGCTGTTATTTGTATCGGGAATCGAACTCGCAGCTTATAAAGTGGACATACATATAATTACGCCATTAGTTCAAAATGTCCATAACTAAAATCCATGAGTGTGATTGTGTACGATGCGAACGTTTCCTGCACCAATGACACAAGTCAACTTAGTGTGGGGCTGTGAGTGTGAAAGTGTTTATGTTACAAAAAAAGACGTATGGCACTCGGGTCTGCCGCGGTAAAGGTATTGCATAGCATTTTTTATCAACTTATGCAATTATAATTATTTATTTATTTTATTTATGCAGTATTTTTTTTCCTGCCACCTAGAGGCGAGTTGCTGAACTAAAGAGACAGGCGTGATATTTCAAAAAAGTCATCAAAAATTCTGCTATTCATCGATAGATGGCAAAACTAAAAAGTATCACCGCTGTGCCGGTCGGAGTGGGGGGTGTTAGGTTATTTTCGTTACGGAATTTCTGGATTCTATATATATTCTATATATAGCTATACAATAGCTTAATAAAGCGACATACAAGGCCGTATATTTTACCAGAGACACTCGTAAGTGATTTAGTATTCCCCGGCACCGCACTGTCATATCGGGTCATGCCGCTCATGCCGTAAAATAATTTCTATGTGAATTTCGTATGTCGCACGTGACTAGCATGACAGTCGCTCATCCGTTGCTATGGCGTGTAATTATGGAGTCGAAAAAACTCTCTTTGGTGTGCTCCGATTGAAAATGAGGTGAATAGAATAGATTTATTTATTCGCCTTATAACAAAGATTGTTACACTGGGCAAGTCATATTGTTACAATTAATATCCAATAAATTTATATGTACATCTTATATAACAATAGGATAAACTAATTTATATTTATATTAATTTTGACACTAATTAAATTCTTCTTAGAACAGTTTTATTGTTCGTTTAAATCTGCATTTTGATTAATCCTGAATAAATTGTTAAATTATTTAAGAAAATAAAAAAAAAAACAACCTCATAACCGCATATCTATATGTAAGTACTTACCTTCTCCGATCCATCGTCGGTAAATATGTAGGTTAGTAAGATGGAAATGGTTAAGTTATATAGCATTGGTTATAGGTATATAGCATTGTACCATATATATTTTGACACTTAACTAAAAATTTATAATAATATAGTTTGTAAATAAATATATGTCAAAAAGTTTGTTAATTATATGTAATTGCAGAAGCATGTCATTAATATTATTAAATTTAAAATATCATTTTCAAATATCTTACTAATCTAGTTTCAACTGTGTCACATTATTATAATCATTACATGAATAAATTAATGTCATTAATAAGTAAATTAATATGATAAAATTAAATGATTCTAATTATTACATTATTTTTAACATGTCAATACTCTTAATTTAAAATGTGGTTATTAGATTTTCTTCGAAGAACAGTTTTAATTTCGTTTAAAGTCAATTGCATTTAACTCAGTCACTGTAAGTGGTAATTTGTTGTACATAGTTATTTTATTATAAATTTCTTGTTTTTGTACCTTTGCTAATTTGATTCTGGGCCTATATAATTTGTCATTATTGCGTATTGAGTTTATGGAGGAGTGATTGAGGTGATTATGGAACGTAGTCGAAACTCTAGCAGTGGAGGGTCGAAACAGAAACAAAATTACTAACCAAAGTAAGTTAATAACCAGAGTACAAATAAACAAACAAACGCAGTCACACTCACAACCCCACACTAAGTTCAAAGACTTGTGTCGTGGTTGCCGGAAACATTCACATCACACACACACATTACACCCAGAACCAGAAGCACAAATATCTCTTGGGAAGGAATTTGTGCTCCTGCCGGGAATCGAACCCAGGACCCACGGCGCAGAGGGCGAACAATTGTCCACTGCGCCAACTGGATCGTCTAGAGAGAACTGAAGAGAGTCTAGAACTTGTCAAGGCAAGCCCAAACTCGATGAGTTTATCTTGTTTAGTTCAGAAGTTCTTAAGACCATCTTACGTCTCCGTCATCAGCTCCATGGTACCATATCATTGTATTGTCACCGAAGATACGTACACCAAATGTGAGTGCAATCGGACATCGGGAAGTGGGTCTAATTTAGGTAGCAAGATTAGAGAGACTTAGATTGATTACAGACCGACAAATAGACAACGAGATGACCGAAACTAAATAAAAGCTTGTAAAAATGGCGTTGTCGTTGGTATTATTTTTCCAAAAATCAGATTTATACAGTTTTAATGGGTAATAATTGTGGATTATTAACTGTTAATTGTTCGGGAAGGTATACACGTTTTTTGTCTAAACATACAAATCTAAATCTAGTCTAATTTTTTATCTAAATTAGACAATAATTAAACGAAAGCAAAGCTTAAAAAACCGACTTCACTTCTTATATTTTGGTTTTGGATGAACTGATTTCGATAAAATTTATATGGGACATCTGAACTATAATCTACCAAACAAAAAAAAATTATTTAAATTTAATTAAATTGGCCGAAATATCGCGTAACATACATTCAAAAAAGTGCTCAACGCGCCTAAAGAAGGTTTCACTCCAAAAACTTAATGTAATTATTTTTTATATCATTGAGTGACGAAACGAGCAAGTCGCTCGCCTGATGGTAGGCGTCACGTTTGCCCATCACAGTTTAGTGTCACCTTAATATTTTTAAACCAATGTAGGTCAAAATCTAGCGAGACAAAGCATTGCGCTCGTCACCCTGAGATAATAGATGATAAATCAGTTTAAGCCATGTAATTCGTTTAGTCGCGGAATGTCCAATTCGCAAAATGTCAAGTGTTCGCGGTACGTCCCATTCGCGGAATGTCAAATTCCTGGAATGTCCAATACGCGGAATACCCAAATCGCGGAATGTCCAATACGCGAAATGTCCAATACGCAGAATGACCAATTCCTGGAATGCCCAATACCCGGATCGTCCGATTCGCAAATTGTCCAACATTCACGGTAACTTATGGTTACACGGTAACTATACAAAATGTGTCCGTTTAAGGTACGGAACCTTAAAGTTATCAGGCAATGGTGTTTAAATTAATTCTAGTGGTACACCAGGTACCTGATACTTGAATACATTTTGATTATATGGTAATGCTATAGAAATAAAATCAAAAGATTTAGGTAGACTTCATCAACACAACGTGTAGAGCAAACAGCATTATCTCACGTTTATGATATTAATTTGCTGTGCTGCCTGTATAAAACTCTAGTAAGAGGCCTTTTCTGCATTTATTCTACACTTAAGATGTGTATTATTATTTATTTTGTGGTCTAGGTATGTTAGATATAGCGCATATGACCTTGGTTGTTCTTTAGTTTCGCCTGTAGCGGAAGCCTCTATGCGGGTTAAAACGGGTACTTCCCAACGGATCATAGTATCGGATTTTCACATTAACCGATCATAAAAGTTGTTCCCATCTGATCATAAGATCAGTTGCAACTAAAATAAATTATATTTTATTCTTCCCAACTGATCATAAGATCCGTTGGGACTCCAGTAAATTATATATTTTTGTTCTCAACCGATCATAGGATCTGTTGGTACTTAAATAAATATCTGTTATATCTTCTCATCCGATCATAAGAATTATGTTTTTGTTTTTGACTTATTTTGTCGCGATTCTTTGCGTCTACGATTCTTTATTGTTTTTAAAGTGTTAAGCTATACATATTTTCCTCCGATTTCATTTAAGTCGAATGTATTTTTATTTTTTTATTGTGTGTTACCGCATGACTTTATTCCACATGAACCGATTTTGAAATGTTTTTTTTTTCGTTTGAAAGATGTTGCTTTCCCATTGGTTCCATTTAAATTTGATCAAGATCTGATTAATCTTGAAATAGAAGTTCTTGAAATATCTTCAATAATGCATTTTTAATACATCTAATCTGATCAAAGTTGCTAAGATAAAGCGGGGAAGTTGGTTTTTTTTTAAGCTTTGCTTGCGTTTAATTATATTGCTTGAAGTTGATTCACAGATTACATAAAATTACCTATGGGTGGTAAAATTGTTACTACATAATATTAAAAAAAAAGTGATCTTACCCTAAGGTTATATTTTGACTAACTACAAATCACAGTAGGTGGAATATGTTGTTTTAAGACTGATTTTATTTTTAGCAAATTTTTTATTAGTATTTACATCATGTGTTTAATTTAAGACTGATTATTCTGTGATTTACCAGTAAGTTTAAAAATATTATTGTTGATTTTGTATGTAATTTTAGTATATAGGTTTGATTTTAGATATATTTTTATAAACCTGGTAAAAAAATTAATATTTACGAAAATCTGTATCTGTTATTATTATTTCCGATGTAAAGCTTTTTGATATTTAATGTTTGTAATAATCAATCATTTCCAAACAATATACTGTTCCTAGCATTTATTTGTTACATTTATTATTTGGCAGTTTAATAGGAAAAGTTTAATCCACATATATCGTAGCCTACCTAAGCTATCGAAAATATATGTATCCACATTAAAAATAGATAATGTAATGTTCACAAAAAATAAAGTGAATCAAACCATAATTTTTCTATGATCCATTGAGAATGTAAAATACGTACCTATTTAAGTACCAACAGATCCTATGATCAGTTGAGAACAACAATATATAATTTACTGAAGTCCCAACGGATCTTATGATCAGTTGGGAAGAATAATTGGAGGAAGGAGAGAGTTCAGTTGCGTTACTATTGTGACTGGTGTTGGCATACACAATAACGCTGTTTCGGGTAACCAAACTCGGAGAGCAGCGGGATCCGAGGCACGGTTCTCCGCTGGCCGACCGCAGACAGTTGGGGGCCCAAGTAGTGAGCTAGCCACTCATGAAAGGCTGCCCCGCCATCTGACGAAAAATCCCGAGAGTGCGCCATCGTGCCGGTTGGCGACCGGACGAGAGGACCCGATAGACACTCTTGGGGGGGCTCGGGCGTCCCCGCGGTCTCCGGTTTGGTTCCCCACTGATGTAGTTTTTTTTTGATGTGTGCCAATTGGTCTAAAAGTGGCGCCGCGACTCTCTTCCAACCTCTTACCTATTCAACATGATGAGAAACAGCATTAGGAAAACGTTTTCACAGCGGAAGCACGTCCTCTCCTTGCAAGTGCACCTCTCCAATATCCGAGGACTGCACTCAAATCTCTCTCCGGTCCATCACCATCTGGAGACCGCTAATCCACACCTTCTGTTTCTCACGGAGACGCAGATCAGATGTCCAGCTGACGCGTCGTACCTAGCGTACCCGGGCTACACCCTTGAGCATAAGTTCAAGTCACGCTCGGGTGTCTGCGTGTACGTTCGCGATGACATCTGTTATCGGCGTCTCCGAAACCTTGAAGACCCCAAATTCTCTACCATTTGGGTACTAGTGGATACCGGTATAGAGAAAATACTCTATGCCGGTGTCTACCGTTCGCACACAGGAGACGCGGAGACAACCAGGCTCACAACACACCTCAGTGAGACGGCTGATGTGGCGTGTCAGAGATATCCTTCTGCCGAACTAGTGTTTCTGGGGGACTTTAATGCCCACCACGAGGAGTGGCTATTCCCATACCGGAGCACTGACCATGCTGGGAGAGAAATGCGCAAATTAGCTCTGACGCACAACCTCACCCAGCTGGTCCTAGAAGCAACTAGGATACCAGATGTTGATAGCCACACAGCCAATTGCTTGGACCTTCTGCTGACAACAGATCCGGACCGCTACTCAGTGTCGGTTTCATCACCACTAGGTAGCTCCGACCATTGTCTGGTGAAGTCTGTATCAGTCCATTCCCCGTCTGATCCCAGCCCAAAAGGCACACGGCGGGTATGGCGATACAAGTCGGCAGATTGGGATGAGTTGCGTTCTTTTTACGCATCTTATCCTTGGCGGCAAGTATGCTTTTCTTCTAGCGATTCCTCAGCATGCGCGGATGCTGTGGTGGATGTGCTGCGTCAAGGGATGGAATACTTTATTCCATTCTCAGACGTACCTCTGTCCAGCAAAGCTCGCCCTTGGTTTGGGGCTGAATGTGGTAGCACGATAGCGCAAAAACATGAGGCCTACACCGCTT
The DNA here is from genome assembly GCA_948107665.1 of Lomographa bimaculata. Taxonomy (NCBI): domain Eukaryota; kingdom Metazoa; phylum Arthropoda; class Insecta; order Lepidoptera; family Geometridae; genus Lomographa; species Lomographa bimaculata. The sequence continues at coordinate 4,446,854 of OX403600.1, read as the reverse complement.
GGGCTGATGCTCGACTCCGCAAATCTAAGGATATACGTGAAAAGAAGAAAGCCTTCAACAAAGCCGCCAAGTCCTGCAAAAAGGTCATTAAGAAGGCTCGTTTCGACCATATAAGCCGAATAGGGGCCAAACTTGCTTCCTATCCCGCAGGGAGTAAAGCATTTTGGTCCCTGGCTAAGTCGGTTGAAGCGAACTTCTGCCGTCCCTCACTGCCTCCACTGCTGAAGCCTGATGGCTCATTGGCCCACACCGCTATGGAGAAAGCAAATTTATTTGCTTCTCTCTTTGCGGAATCTTCACGTCTAGATGCTGGTAGCGCTGTGCCCTCGAGTATATCTGTCTGCGAGTCGTCCATGTCGGAAATCCGCATTCGACAGATCGATGTTCGTAAAGCGCTACGCAATCTAGACGTGAACAAAGCCAGTGGCCCTGATGGCATACCAGCCATAGTTCTGAGGACTTGTGCGCCTGAATTAACTCCGACGCTGACACGCCTCTTCCGACTATCTTTGGAGACTGGTCAAGTGCCGAAAGCATGGAAGTCTGCCAACGTCCAACCTGTGCCCAAAAAGGGAAGTCGTGCTGACCCTGCCAACTATAGACCTATTTCGGTCACGTCCATTGTCTGTAAGACAATGGAACGTGTACTAAACAAGAAACTCCTGGGCTACCTTGAAGCAAATGATCTTCTGAGTGACCGGCAATATGGCTTTCGCCAGAACCGGTCAACAGGAGACCTTCTTGCGTATGCCATTCACTTATGGAGTGAGGCCTTGGAAAAACACGGCGAAGCGCTTGCGGTATCGCTAGACATTTCCAAGGCCTTTGACAGGGTTTGGCACGACAGCCTTATTGGCAAGCTTCCAGCTTATGGTATACCTTCCAGTTTATGTGCTTGGATTTCTGATTTCTTGAGGGAACGGTCGATTCGAGTTGTCGTTGATGGCTGCTCGTCCGATCTAATGGCAATTAATGCCGGGGTACCTCAAGGGTCGGTTCTTTCGGCAACGCTCTTTTTGCTACACATAAACGATCTGCTTAAGCCCGGTATCTTTGGGTACGCAGACGATAGCACCGTTGTCGAAAGATATATATCCAATGCACGAGCTGGAGAGGTACAAGTCCAGTCACAAAGAGAGGCTATGATTGGACGATTGAACTCGGACTTGATGGCCGTATCCCAATGGGGTGATGCCAATTTGGTTAAATTCAATCCGTCCAAAACACAGGCGTGTCTCTTCTCCGCCAAACGGAGACCTTTTCATTTGTCTCCAACCTTTCAAGATGTGCCAATACCGGTAGCTAACAAGCTTGAGCTACTTGGCGTTACCTTATCGTCGAATCTCAACTTTGGCACTTATATCGAAGCCAGAGCTCAACTGGCTGCTAAGAAGCTGGGTATCCTTGCTAAGGTCAGGCAGTACTTCACACCGGCGCAGCTTCTAATTTTATATCAAGCTCAAGTCCGATCATGTATGGAGTACTGCGGCCACCTTTGGGATGGATCTGCAAAGTACCAGCTAGAAGCTCTTGAGTCAATTGACCGGCGAGCCAAAAGACTCATTGGCGATAGTAAGCTAGTTGAGTCAAAACTGCAAAGTCTTGGTCACCGACGTAAGGTAGCAAGCCTATCGGTATTCTATCGCCTACATTTTGGAGAGTGTGCTCAGGAATTACACGATATAATTCCTCCATGCCCGTTTTACCATCAAACAACAAGACAAACTGTCAAACGTCATCCATTTATGGTTGACATACCTCCAGTTCGCTCGAAGCGCTTTGCTTCTACGTTCATCATCCGTACAGCGAAGGAGTGGAACTCATTGCCTGCGTCTTTGTTTCCTGAACAGTATAATCTGGGTGACTTCAAGTCTACAGTGAAAAGGTACCTTCTAGGCAAGCATGTTCCACCTTTGGCCGCATCGTCACTTTCCATCAGGTGAGATGGCGGTCAAATGCTTGCCTATCCAGAATAAAAAAAAAAAAAAAAAAATAATAATATATAATTTATTTTAGTTGCAACTGATCTTATGATCAGATGGGAACAACTGTTATGATCGGTTAATGTGAAAATCCGATACTATGATCCGTTGGGAAGTACCCGTTAAAACAGTCGGTATATCAGTAGGTTTATACTGGTCGTCAAAGTACGATTGTTCGAATTGATGTGACGTCGATACGACAGTCGATTGGTTGAAATTGCAGTTGATTCGATGATTCATAAGAAAATAAAATCGTTCGTATTCGACGTCGATCTAAAGATAAATCTATGCCCCCCAGCACAGAGGCTCTCCGCTATTTATTGTGACGCAATAGTTGATAATGTAATGCGATTGTAGTTTATTGTATTACATTTGGTTTTATTTTTATAACTCGCATTTTTCTCACATGTTCAATTGTTTTTTTTTATGGGAATTGCCAGAATGCATGCGATTTTATTTCAATAATCATACTAAACTTCATTATTTTGAGTTTTGCCGCGAAAGTGAAAACATGGCGTCGATTACGTATTTTCTACCGACTTCACTAAAAGAGAAGAGGTATTCAAGTCGACTGTATATTTTTTTATGTGTGTTACCTCATAACTTCGTTCCACGTGAACCGATTTTGAAATTCTTTTTTGTTTGATAGATGTTGCTTCCCAATTGGTTCCATTTAAATTTGATCAAGATCTGACTAGTAGTTTTTGAGTTATCCTCAATAATGCTTATTCTTTGGAATACATTGACGATGTTCTCGTTTTAAACCGACTCAAAAGCTAACTCATAACTTCTTTCCACGTGAACCGATTAAGAAATTTTCTATTTGTTTGATAGATGTTGCTTTCCAATTGATACCATTTCAATTTTTGATAAGAAGTTTTGGAAATATCGTCAATAATGCGTGTTTAGTACATCTTATCCAATCAAAGTTACGAATATAAAGCGGTGAAGTCGGTTTTTTTAAGCTTTGCTTGCGTTTAATTATTGTAAGCTTTGATTGCGTTTAATTATTTGGATAGTTAACCGTTAATACTCGGTAAACTTAAAACTTTATCTTATGAACTGATTACATGTCAGAACCTGCTTAGACCGATATTACTGATTACAGTAAATGTTTTGATCGTATTGACCATGTATGACTATTACAAAAACTTTAATTGGTGGGCATAAGGGGTAACTTATTTAGGTGGTTTACATCCTACGTTCAAAATCGTTGTCAGACAGTGGTCCTAAACGGCTACTCTTTAAAACAAATTCAAATACCATCCGGAGTTTCACAGGGTTCATTGTTAGGACCGTTACTTTTCAATATCTTCATTAACTATATCTCTACATGATTCACAAATTATGAAATCCTGTTGTATGTTGGCAATAGAATCATTAACTTCCATGAGTGCCTCTTTGGGGACCATGTGAATAAACGATTTTGATTTTAATTTGATTTTGATGTCGACGACACGAAAATCCTAAGTCATATAACTTACAACAACTCTAGAAAGCGCGTAGCGTCTTCAAAATAACCTGTACAGATTTTGACAACTCGTTGATCCGATAGATTCCAGCCGTTGAATGTCACCTGTCTTTTATTTTCATATCAACAGATTAATAAAAACACATTTTTAACAGCTGTATTCGTAAAATCAAGGATTTTGTAGATAAAGTAATCGTAGGTTTGTTTCCTATCTCGATGGTATAATTTCATTTTTAGTCGATCATTTTGGTTATAATCTGTGGCAATCGTGTAAATTTTGATTATTTTCGTTTCTCTGTGCGTTTCTCAACTTAGCAGCACCTAACTAATGTTTATGAGTGAAAAAAAGTTGACCATTAATTATGGGCTTAAGAGCTGTCTAACTAAGAGGTGGCTAAACATTGCTTAGCGATATTTTTAAGATTGTAATTATATTTTATATCTTTACACTGCCTAAATACAAAAGATTGCGGAGCCAAAATTAAAAAAATTGGATTGTAACAATAACGTCGACTAGTGACTGCAACAGATAACAAAAGCTATCGACGGGACGTGATGTGATGCGTGCGCCAGAATAGCGTACACAATAAAACATTTATCCCGAAGATATATCGTCCAATTTGTTCTTGTGTCTCTGTGACATATATTCTGCAATTTACTACAGACATACATTTTATACACCCACATAGAGTAGGAGAAATATTCGAATAGTTGTCGCTTTTTGCTGATCTTGTTTAGAACTAAGTAAAACTGTTACCCAATAGGGACGTTGACTGATTTATTTTATTGTCTCATAAATATCTTACCGTTAGGTACTAGTGGTCCGCCATGATCTGAGATCTTGTGTCTGCATTTTGCCTAATAGAGAAAATCTTTTGAAATCAATAGCTTATAACTTTTTGTATAATTATTAGCTATACCAGGCATGCGTTGCAATTCCACGTTTATAAAAAGTGTTTTACCTTTTTCACGTTTATGGTCGTCAAGTTCTTAAATCCATACTAAAAACTTTTGTATTTTCTTACAAAAATAACGTTAAAGAAATAAGGGGTGTGGGTAGGATGGTGATAAATACTTTACGACCTATTCTCATACCTACCAAATACTTAAACAAAAAAAAACATTGAAATCGGTCGAGCCTTTTCGAACACAAACACCGTGACACGATTTTTTTTACATATTAGAGGTATTTAATACAAAATCAATGAACCTCTTCAATAGGGTTTTTTTTATTCATACGCATCTTGAAACTTGAATTTATTTAATCTACTCAAAAGCAAGCGTAATATGAACAAAATCTGTTTCCCTTCTCACAAAAGTGCATTATTTGATAAAAGTGTTTTCTGTATGTCACCCAGAATATATAACCATTTACCAAAATATATTTTACAATTCGAAAATATTGATACATTAAAAAATAATCTTTTTAACTTATTAGTAAAAAAATCTTACTATACTATTGGTCAATATCTGTCTGACAAGTTCTTGTAATTTTGATATTAACATTTATTAGATAATTCCATCTTTTGTAGTTGTGTTTTAAAAAAAAACGTTATTCTTGTGTTCGGTGTATTGTTATTATTGTTTATTAATTGACTTCTGATTTTTAATTTCAAATGTTTTTACTTTTATATAATTTAGAGATAAGTGCCTACTTATATTATTTTTTTCTTTCGTTTTAGTACCAATTTATGTGTGTATGTGTTAATTAATACATTAACATGGTATAATATGTGATCTCTGGTCACTGATATTGTTTAATTTTTGCATGCCACAATGGCGGAATATGGAGCACTATTTGTCATAACTCTCACTAGCTAATTGTACCCATGTTCAAGCAAATAAAGATTTTGTATTTGTATTTGTATTTGCATCATTAAGAAAATTGCTGGATACTACAGCATGTGTGTCGTTCTCATAGAATACAGCCTTGTATCAACCTTGGATAGAAAATAAAGAATTTTTCTTCATCGATTTTTTACGTTACCGCGATACATATTCAAACTTTTAACGGATTTCGTTTCAGCGTTCGCTAATGGTCAGGAATTTTCTTTCTGTGGCCACGAACTGTGTTCGAAACTTCAGGATTTAATTAATGAAAAAAAAACGCAATCAAATCCGTTAAAACTTCACTTTGTTGTACTCATATAGAGGTACTTTCCAAGAAAATACAAAAATGTCGCAAAAAGTTGTATCTGAATTAATACATTTATTTCATAGTATTTAATACATTGGCCCGTACACTTCTAGCCCTATCATTGCCATACCATTGTCATTAGTAACTTTTTTCCTTTAAATTATGGCTTGGCAATCTTGTGCATTTAGCCAGTGTCAAGTAATTATATATCTCATGTTAAAAGTCCTAGTCACAAGTCACAGTCAAAGTCAAATATTCAGTAAGTAGTCAAGTAAGAGCCAAGGTCCAGTCATAGTCGAGTCATGCCCTAGTAAAGTGGTATATGATTTGCCTACACTTATGCACGTTTACTAAGTATTGACGATTAATAATCCACCATTATTACACATTAACAATCGAAAAATCACTGGTTTTGGAAAATTATACAAAATCAACAACGCCATTTTTTCACTTTCGCGGAAAATACCCCTATTTTAACCTTATACTACGGCTATAGACTAGCTTCATCCTTTAATACGATGAAATATTTTGGGGGTAAATTTCACGCACTTTTTGATCTAAACTGCAAAACGTGCCAAGCTGCGCTTAAGCTGAACAATTATTTTTGAACCTACTAAGTGCTTGCCTTCTAGAAACTGGTTTTACTGATGATATATGGGTTCCCTATTGATTCGACTAATATCTTTAGCCCTAAAATTGAATCGCATAAAAATTTGCCTCCTAATATTAGTTACTACTAATCACCATTACATACAATATCACTGCCCCTAATATCACTTGTCATAATGTTAGTATTACTAATATTTAAAAGCAATAACCTTAAACGCCCTAACTATTGAAAAACATAAAGTTTTATGCCATAAATATTTAATGTCATAAGATATAATTGCCCTTATATTATTCGACATATTGGTTATAACGAGGTTTCCGGATGTATGTAAAGCGGCCGGCCGCTGCCGCGGCACGCTCGCTTCGCTCGCTCGGCTCGTGCGTTATGGTCACAAGCAACCTAACGAACCTAACCTAATGACTTTGCCCTAGAATCAGTTTGGGCAACGAAAAAAACCTCGAAAGGTTAAGGCAAGGGAGCTCAGCTTCGCTTCAAATAAACACAAAGAACACTAGGAATAATAATTGTTAGGGCATGCAAATATAGTAAATTCAAAAATATGAACAAGAAATAGTATGACTAGGAACAAGAGGCGTTTTAACCATTATGCACATGACATTTATTACAAGCAAATTATATGACAACATACAAGTATGGCTTTAAAAAAATATGCGCATCTAATATTATGACTACAAAATATTACGACAAGATATGAATGCAGAACAACTTAAGGACTAAAAATATTATGCGAATGAATAGGACACCTGATATATGAGATATACCTTGCAGTTTGCTCAGTCTATACGTACAAAACTGTCTTTAATCCGAAACAAACTAGCCGAGTTTCTCTATAACAAACAATATCGCGTGAAATCTAAGCGAAGTCGAAGGTTTTACGATACTTTTTATATGAATTTGTTGAGGAACAGAAAAGGCGTCTAAAGCCCAACATTAGCACGTGCTCTCTTGGAGATATGGAAATGCGAAGGGAGGATCTTTGGCGAGTTCATAAGGATCTAAAAGATGTAAAAGTTTTAAGCGTTTTTATGGAGATTGATTTGTGATCTTAGATAAGTGAATTAAAATTGTGGCGATAACAGGCTTTAAAAAGGAGAAGTTTAGCATATTTTGTTTATTTTTACAAGCTTTTATTTAGTTTCACCTGTCCCGTCATCTGTCAGTCTGTAATCAAGTCTTGCAAGCTAAATTAGACCCACTTCCCGATGTCCGATTGGACTCAAATTTGTACTGATTTATCGTCCGTGACAATACAATTATATGGTACCGTGGAGCTGGTCTGACAATGGAGACGGAAGATGGCCATAGGAACTTCTAAACGAGATAAACCCATCGAGTTTGGGGTACTCGGCGACGCAAACATCATTCGGCCTAACTTCGTACAGATTTTCTACAGTACAAGAACTATGGCTTGCTGAGCAAGATATAAATGAACCTTAGTTTGCAGTGACGCTCCACATTCGCATTGACTTTTATCGGCGTTTTTAAGTTCAAAAGCAGCCTATGTGAAAACCTGGGTATAAGCTGTGAACATTCTAAATTTCAACCAAATCCGTTGAGCCGTTACAGTGTAAAGAGAAAACAAACATACTCACACACAATCTTTCGCAATAATAATATTACAGGCTAGCCAAGCGAGCACAAGAAAATGCAACCATGGATTTTTCAAAATCAAACGTTTATTTACATGGGCCCGAAAGAGGCACTCGTGAAAGTTAATGACTCTTCTGCCAGATACGCAGCCTATTTAGTATTAGATATTAGTAAATAATCCTGAAGCCTTTTACAAAGTTATAATTTTCTGAAGGCTAAGTAGATAATTAAAGAAGCAAATGATTAATTCCAAGCTCTAATGTAGCCATTAATAATCAGAGAGCCAGCATTGCTAATTTATCAGGAAGATGGCGAAACAAGGCAAATGATGCGGCCCAAATGAAGGGATATTATTCGAAGCCAGGCGCGCAAATCTCAGCGGAATTATACTGTTTCTTTTGTTGTAAAATAATTATTTTACAGATTATTTAAGGGGATTTTGTATTCGCAGAGGTATTAAGCGAGGATTGTTTGTTAAGAAAATTTTCACGGAACAGCTCTAATCATTTCAGCAGTTCAAACAGATTTAACCAATAATTTAATTCTGATATTATCTGTAAAAAAAGCGCAAACATCTCCGTTTCAGCTTGGGTAAAATTGCTTTTGTAGGTCCGGGTTTCCGGTTGTTCTTCTCTACAGGTATTTCTCAAACTATTTTCGTGAAATTTTGTGAGCAGGTTCGATAATTATATATTTTTTTTGTTGTTTCAGTATTTTGGATTTTTTTTAATACGGCGGTGATATAGGATTTTCATTTTTACCGACTTTCCAAAAAAGGAGGAGGTACTCAAGTCGACTGTATTTTTTTTGTGTGTTACCTCATAACTTCTCTCCACGTGAGCCGATTTCGAAACTATTTTTTTAGTTTGATAGATGTTACTTTCTAATTGGTCCCATTTAAATTTGATCAAGATCTGAACAGTAGTTCTTGAAATATCGTCAATAATGTCCATTTTGTGACGAATAATGCGTACTTTGACGATGTTCTCGTTTACCCGACATCAAAAATCCGCGGCAAAATCGCAGCCAGCCGGCTCATCTTGTTTGTCAATTTATTTACATCATTCACTATTTTTATTATCTACACGTAAGACTACTATCGGAAACCGTACTGTTCTTTTCTGGACAAACGAAAACTGACGATCAGAATTATCAGTTGTGTAAAACTGTATCGGATAGAAATGAATATTATTATACTTCTACCCCGTCTTAAAGTTTGTTGCCAGTGTAAAAAAATTACGAATAGAAACTTTTCTGGTGTCAAAATCCTAACGAAGCATTTTGCAGCTAAACCGTAGGTTTGTTGCCTATCTCGATGATCCTAACTCTGATTATTGCTGTCTAATTAACTATAGACAATTTCACTTGGGGCACTTCACATTGCTTCAAATTCATTGGAATTTGCAAAATCCGATTGGATTCTCATAATGGCGCGGGATGGGTTGATAGGCTGACAGCTGACAGCTTCCAAATTCAATTTGTTTGTCTTGTTTGGTTGCCAGCGTGGATATTTACAGTTCGTTGGGAAAATTCCGGTTGAGCTACTACTAAATTTACTGGATATTTACAGCTGAATATTATATTTACATTTTATTTGGCTTTCTAGTACAGAGAAGACTCGAGTTGTTGCACGAGGTGTTTCCCCCACCACTTAACGAAAGACTAAAGGGTTGCGGATCCGAATTATAAACCCTCCTTTAACAAGTTCGACTTTAAAAAAAAGCATTTTAGTCAACGCAATCAAAAGATGCGGCCACATGATACATTAATCTTAGGTTTCGATCTTTTAATTGCGTTAACTCAAGCTAACTTTTTTATAAATTTGGACAACTTATATGTTTAGTTGTTCATGGATTTTTAATTATAATCTAATCAATCAAATCCTTGAAACGAGCAATTCTTTTATATATGTATATATATAATAATCGGAAAATCGGAAACTGTTCATGAAATTTTGTATGCTTTTGTATCCAGGAGGTTTCGGGGGCGATAAATCGATCTAGCTAGGTTTATTTTTAGAAAACGTCGTTAAAAATTTAAAAAAAACCAGGTCATCCAGGTATTAGAGGCATTTAGCGTCTAAACCATGTAAGACTTTAAATTATAAGAACATTTAAAGCTATGGCACAAAGCCATGCAATTAAAAATATGTACTTAAATGTAACTATTATAGGGGTACCCATACATGTAAGTGTGGGAGGGGGGGCAAAAGAATATATATTATTATGTATTTTTTTATCTGCCTGTGTGAGGTATCGTTCAAAAGAACTTTATAAGTAGAATACGAAGACGCTTTTCAAAAAATCTATGTTGGAAAATAACTATTTGGTAGGACAGCATTGTTGCAGTTTTTAGGCCTATTTTTTTCCCGGAGTCTATATCTAAACCGTCTACATATAAACTAAAACTTACACATCCGTTACATCCTCTTTATGAAACAACAAATCTATACATAACACAATTATTATTATGAATAAAGTTATAAGCAAATAACCTCAAAAGATTATCTCTTATAATTAAACGCAAGCAAACCTTAAAAAAACTGACTTCACCGTTTTATCTTCGGAACTTTAATCAGTTTAGATGTACTTAACACTCATTATTGACGATATTTCAAGAACTACTGATCAGATCTTGATCAAATTTAAATGGGACCAATTGGAAAGCAACATATTTCAAACAAAAAAAAACTCACTCTGGAACAGTTCACAGTTTCCAGTTCAGTTTCCAGTTCACAGTTTCACAGTTCACAGTTTCACAGTTCACTTGGAAAGAAGTAATGCGGTAAGAAATAAATATAAAACAAAACAGTACTTTAATAGGTACCTCTCCTTACATATGTACATACTTACATATGTCGAGACTAAACGCAAAAAACTCTCACATTATTTTTATTGACATAACTGATACAATTTTACAACACTTTTGTAACAACCTCTTTTCATGAATCTGTGTCACGTTTTATGTAATCCCATTATTTTTCTTGAGTGATGATCGCGTCCCGTCTCATGTATGATGTCACTTGTCTCACTAACACTCCATGAATGTCTCTAGGGACAACCCTATGGTAAAGAATACATATGTCGCAAGTATCGTCAGTCGTGATAGTCAAAATCATGCAAAGCTTAAAACAGCCGACTTAATTGCTTTATCTGCAGAACCCTTGATCAGATTAATTGAATACAAACACGCATTATTGAAAATAACTCATAAACTACTGCTCAGATTTGGTCAAATTTAAATGGGACCACATGAAAAGCACCAGCTTTCAAATAAAAAAATCATCCAAAGCGGTTCCCCTAGAAAAAAGTTCTGAGGTATCATAAAAAAACAATCGCATTGAAAACCTCCTCTTTTTTTGAAGTTGGTTAAAAAACACTGATAACACACTACTAACTTATAACACCCCTCTTTTACGTCGGATTTTAAAAAGTAAAATACGTAAATGCAAATAGCTGAAACTCGCAGCTACAAAACCCTTCTGAAACGTTCAAAAACGTTTTATCTTCTACACCGACGGAGATCAAACAATTTTTTTCGGTCCGCTATTTAACAGTCATGCCCATTCAGAATAGAAAAGAGCTGGGAATTCGCTGGAGTCGTTAGATTGAACTGAAAAGTCAGCCATCGACCTACAAACAAAGGACCTAAAAACCTTGGATCTGACACACACTTCACGAAATAACTTTATATGTTATTTGTATTTATAACTAGCCGTGCCCCGCGGCGTCTCGCTTCGCCCGCGTTACTTAAGTCAAAATGTAGCCTAGCACATAGGCTACATTTTCCGGTACTTACCTAAACTATCTACATTCTAAATATCATCAAATCGATTTATTCATTACGGAGATACGTGGTAACAAACAAACACACAACACACACACACAACACACACACATACACACAACTAACACACACACACACAATATTAGCAGGAAGGAGGATAGTCAAGCATTATCCTACTAATATTATCCTACAAATATTATGAATCCGAAAGTTTGTGTGAAAGTGTGTAAATATGTTTGTTCACTTAACGCTTTAACGACTGAACGGATTTGGATGAAATTTGGAATATACATAGCTTATGCCTAGGATTACCACATAGGCTACTTTTTAACTTGATAATAGCGGGCGAAGCCGCAGGGCACGGCAAGTACTGTATGAATTATTTTACTGTTCCTTTCTGTGTGGTCATTGAATTTGAATACAATATGGAATTTGCATGAGATTAAAATGTAGGTTAAGAATTGGAAGGAAGGAAGTTAGCCACACTACTTTCTACTGTTTAACGAAACCTTCCAAACAAACCTAGTTAAGAAAAGTTTTTCCAAAGTCGAGCGCTAGGTTAAAACAGTACTCGCAGAACGTGCCATTCTCAATGGGTCACGCAGTCGCAATACGTCCCATTCGCAGATCGGCCCGTTCTCAAACCGTCCCTTTCTCAATTCGTCCCATTAGCATACAGTCCCATTCGCAGACTGTAACTCGTCCTATTGGCAAAGTGTTCCATCTATGTATCTCATACAAAAAAAAATGAACATAATTTTATTTTCGGAGATGTAGGATATTGACGTAAAAATTTATTAAGAGCATAAAAAAATTGCATGTTCCCTATTCATTGGTGTTCACGTCAATTCGTTTCAAATTACAGTTAATCGAATGATTCCATACAAAACAAACACTAAATTCGCATAACTTAGTGTGGGGCTGTGATAGCTGTTATCGCATGCACGAGATACCGCGCCCTCTACTCCACACGCCGGCAAGTTTAAAATTTTTACGAGTATTAGGTATTAATGTGGATGAGTATCTCGTCTTTTATTTGCCTTTGAAATCCTCTGGTTTTTTGTAGCCCCTCTCGTATGTTGATCCTTATAGCATAAAAAACCGTGTGGCACTCGGGGACTGCCGCGGTAAAGCTATTGCATAGCATTTTTTATCAACTTATGCAATTATAATTATTTATTTATTTTATTTATGCAGTATTTTATTTTTCCTGCCACCTAGAGGCGAGTTGCTGAACTAAAGAGTGTGATATTTCAAAAAAGTCATTAAAAGGTTCTGCTACTCATCGATAGATGGCAAAACTAAAAAGTATCACCGCTGTGCCGGTCGGAGTGGGGGGTGTTAGGTTATTTTCGTTACGGATTTTCTGGATTCGGTCTCCACGCTCAGGGCCCGCGATAGAAGCTATGCAATAGCTTAAAAATATCGTTTCACTTATCAACATTTTTATTAATACAATAAGTACAAGATATACTTAAGAAGGCGTGTTCTCTCCAAGACGGCCATCTTCCATCTGCCCGCTTATCCCACTAGTCTACCACCGCCTATTTTTTCCGACCCACCCAACAAAACTAGTATCAATTGACAGTCTATGATATGTACCTAATCAAATGAAGTATTTCAAAGTCAAAACACTTTCCAAGAAATTAAAACTTATACTAACAATCTAGTTAAATCAAATACTCTCAAGTCAAATAACTTACAAATAAATTAAAACCTAACACTTCTAAAAGTTGGTGCCGTGGAAGGGTCTCCGCCCTCAGCGCCATGGGTCCTGGATTCGATTCCCGGCAGAAGCACAAATTCCCAAGGGACGTTTGTGCTTCAGGTTCTGGGTGTAATTGTGTGAGTGACGTAAATGATTCCGGCACCCACGATACAAGTAATCAATTTTTTTATTTTTTATTATTTGTTAAAAGGTTAGAAAATACATTTTTAATCTATGAATGTTAAACACACTTAACTAAAAGTAACAAACAACTGATTTTATCGTCTTTGTTCCCTGAACGGTATAATCTGGGAGTCTTCAAGTCAAGAGTGAATAGGTATCTTCTAGGCAAGCGTGCTACATCTTCGGCCGCATCATCACTTTCCATCAGGTGAGATAGTGGTCAAAAGCTTGCCTATCGAGAATAAAAAAAAAGTTACGAAAAGTCTTTAAACCTAAAGTGGGGCTGTGAGTGTAAATGCGTTTGTATTTTGTTTGTGTGTGCATGTGTGTGTGTATTTAGTGTGTGTTGGTGTGTAAATGGGTGTTTATGAAAAATATAAGAATAAATGAAAATGTTCTCCAAGTCTGAGTAATGCGCAGTTCCCACGGAATATTCTCAAGGGTTACGGAAAAAACATTATTCAAAGTAGCGACTGAAACTTTACCCGCGAAGAGTATATTTTTACTTTCTTTCATAAATCAAAAGCCGAACGCTGCCTTGGTCAAGTTGTGGAGAGTGAGACAAGTTACAAAATTGTTTTTAAGCTTTTGCATAGCTTCTATCGCGGGCCTTGAGCGTGGAGACCGAATCCAGAAATTCCGTAACGAAAATAACCTAACACCCCCCACTCCGACCGGCACAGCGGTGATACTTTTTAGGCTTGCTATCTATCGATGAATAGCAGAATTTTTAATGACTTTTTGAAATACCACGCTTGTCTCTTTAGTTCAGCAACTCGCCTCTAGGTGGCAGGAAAAAAAATACTGCATAAATAAAATAAATAAATAATTATGATTGCATAAGTTGATAAAAAAATGCTATGCAATAGCTTTACCGCGGCAGTCCCCGAGTGCCACACGTCTTTTTTTTTTTTTTTTTGGCTCCCAAGCTTTGTGCATTTATAGCTCAAGTAGAACGTGTTTACCTTCTAAGCAGGGGTATCGGGCTCGATTCTCGGCGGGAACACAAGTTTTCTCCCCAAGGGAAATTTGTGTTTCTTGTTTGTGGTTGTGATTGTGTGTGTGGGATTTCGATGTTTACGACACCCACGACACTAGTCATCGAACTCAGTGTGGGGCTGTGAGTGTGAAATTATTCAATAAAAATGAAAGTAATAAATATTTTGATTTTTAATGGGAAACACGGCCGCCATATTGCTTTTATTAAACTACTTAGCCTATGATTACATAGAACTGTGATTTATTCAGCGGTACTTGTTCATAACATGTTACAGTCGGTTCATTAGAATGAAATCTTTTAGTATTTTTGTATGCACGATAGGCAAGCATTTGACCACTATCTCACCTGATGGAAAGTGATGATGCGGCCGAACATGTAGCATGCTTGCCTAGAAGAACTAGAAGGTAACAAAGCAAAATAGATACATACATACATACATACATATTTATTCGCCGTAGTCCATTATCTATCTCAAATTATAGAGTGTGGATGGTTTTAGTAACACAGCATCCATAATTTAAATTTAAATTCAAATGTCACATGGGCCACAAAGAGGCACTCATGAACGTTAATGACTCTACTGCCAGATTCGCAAAATAACAGCCATCCCGAGAAGAACATGGCAAAAAAATCGGCGGTGATTTTTTCCATTCGCTTTTTCAAACATACTTAAACGACTAATACAGGAATAATCTTAAGCTAGGTTTATCCAATAATATAAGTATAGTACCTAGCTGTACCCGGCATGCGTTGCGATGCCACGTTTAGTAAAAGTGCTTTACCTCTTTCACGTTTATGGTCGTCTAGTACTTACATACCATAGTAAAAACGTTTTGGATAATGTTCATACAAAAAACATTACAATCGCGATAAAGGGAGAAAGAAGGGTGAAAAATACTTTACGACCAATTCTCATACCTAAACGCTTTCACACTCACAGCCCCACACAAGTTCGATGACTTGTGTCGTGGGTGCCGGAAACATTCAAATCACATACACAATCACAACCAGAACCAGAAACAAATTTTCAATGGGGAGAAAACTTATGTTCCCACCGGGAATCGAACCCGATACCCCTGCTTAGAAGGCGTACGCCACCCAACTAAACCAACGGTACCTGCCATATATTTTTTAAATAAATCATTAAAATCGGTCGAGCAGTTTTGGAGGAGACCACAAATACCGTGACACCGTGAGATATTTATGCATTAGAGAAATAGAAGATTAGATGTACCTACATATATTAAACTAAGTTATCATATACTATACTCCTATGTCCACTTATCGATCAACATCATTATTTGTACGATCTTTAGTTTTGTTCTATATCTACAAAAGAATACGCCAAGCAAAGTTTCTTAAGAAAATCCTGTATCGCCCGTTCCAGTACTTTTGTTCAACAGACAAATAAGCGGAAGGGTTTCTTTCAGAACACATTTGATGAAAGACTGTTGACAGTGGCATGCCTTTGTAGATCCTCAAATTAAGGAGTACCAGAATGTCTCCTAAAACGCGTGATTTCGTAACCGTTTTTCTTATAAATCTCAACTTAACCTGCCATATACAAATATTCATCGGTATCGGTATGATATAAGAATAAATAAAACCGGCCAAGTGCGACTTGACTCGCGCACGAAGGGTTCCGTACCATTATCTATAAAAAATCAAGTTTGTTGTATGGGAGCCCCCCTTAAATATTTATTTTATTTTTAGTATTTGTTGTTATAGCGGTAATAGAAATACATCATCTGTGAAAATTTCAACTGTCTAGCTATCACCGTTCTTGAGATACAGCCTGGTGACAGACGGACGGACGGATGGACGGACAGCGAAGTCTCAGTAATAGGGTCCCGTTTTTACCCTTTGGGTACGGAACCCTAAAAAGCATCTTATTTTAAAATTAATATTTTATTATTTTTTTTTTTTCATATTAAGTATTAGAGTTACAGTCCACCCAATCAGACTCACAAGTTCTACCATCTCATTTGTTGACGAAGTTTCATCTCTAATCTTGTGGTCATTACCCCCAACCATGGGTAATCCCCTATCCAGGCTACCCCGAAACAAACTTTATCTGAATTTGAATTGTAATTTTTCACAAGTTTGTTATCGAGCATAAAAAAGTTAGAACATTGTTTATGCTCGATATGCAAACACTTGACCACAATCTCACCTTATGAAAAGCGATGATGCGGCCGAAGATGTAGCATGCTTGTCTAGAAGAAACCTGTTCACGCTTGACATGAAGACCCAGGTTACATCGAAATAAGTGCAGGGCAAAGCGTTTGTCTGTATATTCTGTTTTTAAGCAGCTGAAAAAGCAGCTAAATACTAATTGTCCCGGCAACCTTCGTTCAATTAATGTGTATGTTTAGGAAGCCATACCCGGCATGCCACCTGACTATATTATAACCTCCTTCATGTTTATGTTTGCCTAGTACTTTATCAAATCCGAGTGACGATGAGAAAATGATTTTTATACGCCAATCTTATATATAAAATTCTCGTGTCACAGTTTTCGTTGCCATACTCCTCCGAAACGGTTTGACCGATTTTGATGAAATTTTTTGTGATTATCCGGTATCTATGAGAATCGGCCAACATTTATTTTTCATCATCATCATCATCATCACTTTTCATCATTATCAACGCGGGTGAAACCGCGGGGCGCAGCTAGTAAAATATAAAAAATGTGACGTTCCTAAAACTAGCTACCCACCAATATTCAGCCAAACACGACTTTCTTTTATATATATAGATTTATACTCATACCAAAGTTATCTGGACCTTGACCGTCATTAACCGAAAGTTATTTATTATTGATACTGAAAACTAAACAAAATTAAAGGTCATCCCCAATCCTATCTGTTAACCTTGCGAACCTAAAACACTTAATAAAAGCAAGATAACGGTATAATAAATAAAAGTACACGTATGATAGAGTCATGTGTATTGGTTTAGTATTATGTTATCGATATCGTAGCGCCACTAGAGATAACACAATTTCAAGTGGTCTTATCGCAGTAGAGATTTGTTTGCCGACAAGCTTAAAAGTATATGTTAGCAAACATCTTTGAGAATAGTATGCATGTTCGCAAAAATCATCTAAATATATATAACTCAAAGGTGACTGACTGACTGTCTGACAGAGTGATCTATCAACGCACAAACCACTGGACGGATCGGGCTGAAATTTGGCATGCAGGTAGATGTTATGACGTTGGCATCCGCTAAGAAAGGATTTTGATTAATTCTACCCCCAAGGGGATAAAATAGGGGATGAAAGTTTGTATGAAACTTTGTCAATTTTAAATTAATACTTCTTAACGCGAGCGAAGCCGCGGGCAAAAGCTAGTTGATAAATATAAATTAGGAAGGGACGCACACAATCTTAATACTAGATATTTATAAGCATAAAATTACAGTGCGCGCATTTAGAGCAAAACGAATAAATCTTTTATGGCAAATGGGGTTAGATTTTACAATCGAATTCCTAAGATTGTAACTGAATTAAAAAATGATTTTTTCATGAAATTACCAATGGGAAAGTTTAAACCCAGTAATACAACTGGGATTAATTAAGAAAGCCTATTATAAAACGACTGTCTACATTAATGACAAGAATGGAGGGAAACTGCACAAGCGCTTTCTAGCGACTACATAATATAGACATACCTAGGTTAATGTAATTCATGTATTAGTATTAAGTGTTCAAGAAATATTAAAAAAATGCGCCGCCGAGTTTTTTTGTCAGGTTCTTCTCGAGATGGCTGTAATTTTGCAAATCTGGCAGTAGTCATTAACTTTCATGAGTACCTGTCTTGGAGACCATGTGAATAAACGATTTTGGTTTGATTTAATTTGAAACACCAGCCTCCCACACGTCTATCAGTCATAAATATAAAACATAAATCTGTGGCAGTATTACTACGGTTTGTATATTGAGATTATTTAAATGATGGCAACATTTATATAACGTTTATGGAGTTGCGAAAGTGAACTCCAATAGAAGTCTAGTAAAGTATCTACCACACGGGCATGACTTGACTATGACTGGACCTTGACTATTTTACTTGACTTTGACTGTGACTAGGACTTCTATTCTGAAATATGTAACACACTTGAAGTGTATTATTACTTGAAACTGCATGGCTAAATGCACAAGATTGCGGAGCCAAAAAAAAAACAATTTTGCTATATCAATATTCTTATAATAGATTTAATATGAAAACAGCTACACCGACTTCCAGCAAACAAAACTGGAACACGCGATTAAGTTACCTTCCAAACAAACAAATATCAATATACTAAAAAATCAGCCGTCTGCATAAAAAGTCTGATTATACCTACACTTGAAGCAAATAAATGCATTTCATTTCATTTCAAAATGAGATTACTCTGTTGATAAGAAAGACCGTTATGCGATTATATAAGAACTTTATCACAGCTTTAATGTATGCATTGAACATTTTAAGAATGGTTGATAACCAATTTTAAATCCTTAAAGATCCTAAACAATAATAGTAATAATAAGTCCATAGTTAATTATAATTATTGTAAAGTGCAATCATAAAACGGCGTAAACTTTTAAAATAAGAAATTTCCGTCGTATGGCGTTGGCTACGGCTCCGCTTATGCCTTACAAAGGACATAGAACCGTGACAAAAAATAAATACTTGGATAGTAATAATAAAACGGTGACGGTTTGTGGCGAACCGTCGGTGTGTGGGAACAACGCGTACCCCGAGACACTCCCTGGGGCTTATTGAGACCCCTGACCCTCGGCTTGCCTCAATTGGCCATCAGAGACGCATGAACTAAGTCTCTAAGCCCCAAGGTTGGAACTGATAAAGGTCCTAACGTCGGGAGTAGCGTGAAACTGCAGCAACACCTCTCAACACCCTTAAGCCATCCATGCCAACGTTGCTCCTTTTGTCGCCAATGCAGGCGGCCCTTATGGGGAGCCCGTTCAGTGGGAGGCAAGTCATCACCTGCCTACATATTTTTAAATGAGGCGGAATTGGCAAGTTCCGTTGTCTCATGCCATAATCCAGATATTTTATAAACCATCAAATATACAATGCAATACTCTAAGTTTTTACTCGTATTAGTCACACTCAACCTAATGTCATACATCCCCTAGTCTATAGTAAATAATATAGAAATATTGTAAAAGCGTGTGCAAGCATAAAACGGCGACAACTTCTAACGTAAGAGATGTTCTTCGTATGCTAAGACACGCCTGATATGTTATTATTAAAATGTAATTACACAAAAGGGCCTCTTAGCGTTAGCTACGGCTCCGCTAATGCCTTACAAAGGTCTGGACATCGACCCGTGAGATGCAATAAAATAATCACATTTATTCACATGAATAACAAATAACATACACAATACAGGACACCTGAGCTAAATTAATTGGCTTGTAATGACATACCTATTCAACGATACCCCATCCTTACTAATCCTTATCCTTACTAATATTATAAATGCGAAAGTAACTCTGTCTGTCTGTCTGTTACGCTTTCACGCTAAAACTACTGAACCGATTTAAACGAAATTTGGTACACAGATAGTCTAGAGCCTGAGAAAGGACATAGGCTACTTTTTAACCCCGAATTCTGGCTGGTCCGGGACTTACGCGGGCAAAGCCGCGGGGCGCAGCTAGTTATTGATAAAAAGGTTCGTTGTTAGTATTCACGGTTGATTTCTCACTTTGATATGAGACTAGTTTCGGAACAATCGATCCCCCTTCATCAGTCGGTACGCCATTAGGTTGAAAGTTATACATATTTTGAAATTATATTTTAGAACTCTTTTATTCAACAATAGCCGTGCCCCGCGGCTTCGCCCGCTATTATCAAGTTAAAAAGTAGCCTATGTGTTAATCCTAGGTATAATCTATGTACATTCCAAATTTCATTCAAATCCGTTCCGCCGTTAAAACGTGAAGAGGGAACAAACATACACACACTTACACACAAACTTTCGGACTTATAATATGTAGGATTTCACAATGCCATTTGGCTATTTTTTTTATCGCTTCTTCATGGATGGCTTCCTCAGTATTGCGAACAAAGATACTATGACCATTTGATTGCGAATTTTTTTTTTTATGTTTGTAATTAGTGAGGTGATTCGAATTTTCTAATAAATAAGTACTAACATTATTTTTAAGTTATAATACTAACAACATGGATTGATACTATCTGAAATAAATGATTCGAATTTGAATGAATTTATAAATTACTAGTTGACCCGGCGAACTACATACCGCCAATTGTCTGTGGTCAAATATTCAGAAACATCTCCTGTTTGACAGGTACGAACAGTTTGTATGGGAAAATAAAATACTACTTTTTACTAATTTTATTGCAATTTCTTTATATTTTCTCACCTTTTAAACCTTCCCTGAGCTTCCACAAATATTTCAAGACCAAAATTAGCCAAATCGGTCCAGCCATTCTCGAGTTTTAGCGAGACTAACGAACAGCAATTCATTTTTATATATAAGAAGATACCAAGCCTATGAGAGTACATCCGTAAGTTGAGACGAATTCAACGATATCCTATAAATTATTACAATCGTTTTTTTTAGTTTGGTCGCTGCGCAGTAAGGAAACAAACGAACATACATAATTTTTGTTTTAAACTGACGACGCAAAAGTTTGTCCACAATCACACCTGATAGAAAGTGACGATATAGTCAAGGTTAGAGCACGCTTGCGTAAAAACTTATTCAGTTTTCTTTTGCACCCAAATTGTACTTTTCGGGTGATACAGATGACGGCAAAGCGTGCCATTATTTTGCTGTTCAGTAAATCAACGAAGACGCGAACTTTCGTCCAAATGAACGGTATTTCAACCATAAATGGGTGACGCGTCGCGACTTACATACATACTTACATACGGTGCTATCATAACCCTCCTTCGCCGTAGGAGGGTAAACACATAAATGTCGCGTGTAAATTCTCAAAAACCGTGATATCGTAAGTGATGACAACATCTCTGAGATCAAAAATCTCACAAGACCTACGCGAACTCGATTATGCGTAAATTTTCCTTATAGAAGCTCAGTATATTTTTTCCTGTATATAAATGTTCTATCGCTACCAATATAAACATATATATATGTATATATGTATATATTGGTAGCGGGAAAGTGATTGACTTCAAAACGGATTGTAGTCTTTTTTCCGCGAATGCTACGAGTATGTTTTTTTTTTATGTGGAATAGGCAAGCATTTGACCACTATCTCACCTAATGGAAAGTGATGATGCGGCCGGAGATGTGACATGCTTGCCTAGAAGATACCTATTCACTCGAGACTATACCGAGAAGACACCCAGATTATACCGTTTGGGGAACAAAGACGCAGGCAATGAGTTTCACTCCTTCGCTGTACGGATGATGAACGTAGAAGAAAATCGCTTTGAGCGAACTGGAGGTATGTCGACCATAAATGGATGGCGTTTCTTAGTTTGTCTTGCTTGTTATCTGCGAGTACAAATGTGACTCTGTGATATTCTGGAATGTGCCGACACAACCACCCAAGTCGACTTAGAGATCTCGCTTGGCTCACAAGCGAGATCTCTAAGTCGACTTGGGTGGTTCAGCACTTTGTACGTCCGTCAGTCTGTCACAAGCATTTACCGTCTAAAACTCTAAACCATACAAGCGAAAAACTTAAAATCCTCAGAGAGTATGTAAAGCTGTGGCAAAAAGCAAATAAGCCATTTTGTTTCTCAACAACTTTGGAAGTAGAGTGTGAAACCGTTTTTTTTTAACTATTTTGGAAAATAAACATCTGGTAGGACATAAAAGTCTCCCTTTTTAGACCTATTTTGTCGAGGGGTCTATCCCAATAACGGGTACATGTTTAAAGCTAAAACGTACACATAATATCCCTTACAAACATACTTCGACAATAAAAACAATTAAGTACTAATAAAATGTAAATATAACTTATAATTACACAAATATTATTAAGGAAAATGTTTTAAGAAATTAATCACAATCGCTAGTCTCTTAAAAGGCTACTTAATTAATTAATGTTCGTTATGTCCTCTAATTAAATAAAAAATTCAGAAATTAATAAATAATTAACCGACTTCAAAAAAGAAGCTTCTAAATTCGACTGTATGTTTTTTTGTATGTATGTTAAGCTATAATTCCGCCAATTAGGGTTCGATTTTGATGTTTTTTTTTGTTTGTTAGATTTATACTTCAGAGGTGATCCCATATAAATGTTATAGAAATCGATCAAGTCAAAAGCATAAGCAGTGAAGTCGGTTTTTTACCGACTTCCCAAAATTTGGTCACATTTAAATTTGATTAAGATCTGATCAGTTGTTCTTGAAATATCGTCAATAATGCCTATTTTGTGGACTACTTTGACGATGTTCTCGTTTAACCGACTTCAAAAGTTACCTCATAACTTCTTTCATTGTGAACCGATTTTGATGATTATTTTTTATTTGAAAGCTGGTGCTTTTCATGTGGTCCAATTGAAATTTGACCAAGATCTGATCTCTAGTTTTTGAGTTATAGTCAATAATGCGTGTTTAATACATTAAATCTGACCAAGGTTCCGAAGATAAAGCGGTGAAATCGGTTTTTTTAAGCTTTGCTTGCGTTTAATTATTTAAGTTTTGATTGCGTTTAAATTATTTTTAAGAAAAGAGTTATCTAATACCTTTAAACGAGCAATTTTTGTATACATGTATATGATCTGAATCTCGGAAACGGCTCCAACGATTTTCATAAAACTTAGTATGCAGGGGGTTTCGGGGACGATAAATCGATCTAGCTAGGTTTTATTATTAGAAAACGTCATTTAGCAAAAAAAAATAACCAGCTACAAAACAATTAACCTCAGTAATTATTTGTAGTATCGGGTTTATAATACCTACTTAGTAGGATAACAACTGTGTCACAGTTTCCCAAGTCACCCTCTCCAGTACCTACCCTAAATATGTACAAATTTAAACAACTAATCTTAATCTCAGTTCGAGACAAACTACTCGTAGTCTCTGGTTTTGTTACAACCTCGTAACTACCCATGCACATAATACAAGATTTGATATGTAGCTCCCAAGTTCTGGTTAGTTACCTATTTAAGTAAACGATGTAGTCCGTCATCCTTACGCTCCCCACCAAACTGCTTAACATGGGCCCAAACTTCTAACTCTAGTAAAATCAAGTTCCATGACAAGTGCTACAATAATTTTGCCGTAAAATTAACTAAGATCGGGTTTACGACTACACCTCTATCTTCGGAACCCTTGATCGATTTACATTCAAGACTAGCTGTGACCCGCGGCTTTGCCCGCTATTATCAAGCTAAAAAGTAGCCTATGTACATTCCAAATTTCATTCCAATCCGTTAAAGCGAGAAGAGGGAACAATCTCACTTAAACACAAAATTTCGCATTTATAATATTAGTAGGATAACACAAAAACTAGCGGTCAGATCTAGTACTGAGCCTTTTTAGTTTGGATTTGATATCGTAATAGGGAGAAGGAGTTTTAACTGACTTCAAAAAAAGGAGGTTCTCTATTCGACAGTATTTTTTAACTACCCCAGAACTTGAGTTGGTGAACCGATTTTTTTTTTTTATTTAACGGCTGGGGCTTCTCATGCGGTCCCATTTAATTTTGATCAAGATCTGACCAGTAGTTTTTGTGCTATCTTCAATAATACGTATTTAATTCATGTACACTGATAAATGGTTCCGAAGATAAAGCGGTGGAATGGGTTTTTAAAGCTTTGCTTGTTTGAATATCTTCTTATATATAAAATTCTCGTGTCACGGTGTTTGTTACCAAACTCCTCCGATACGAAATGGCTCGACCGATTTTTATGATATTTTGTGTGCATATCGGGTAGGTCTGAGAATCGGCCAACATCTATTTTTCATACCCCTAAATGTTAAGGGTGGCGTAATTTTTTTTTTTTTTTTTTTTTCGAAAAAAAAAATTGTTTTTATTTTTTATGATTTAGCATGAAATAATGCACATAGCAAAACAACGTCTGCTGGGTTAGCTAGTATATATATATATATATATATATATATATATATATATGTAAATATATAGGTCAAAGTCTAGCGCGGCAAAGCACTGCGATATTAGATTCTTAACAAATAAACCGATTTTGATTAAATTTCGAATGACGATAGGTTCCGGAATAACACAGACTTTTTAACTTAACGCGGGCGAAGCCGTGGGGCACGGCTAGTGTCTTAAAAACGAATGATATGCACGCGACTGAAATAGACGAAGGTACGATATCAGCAGAACAAATAACTTTGAAATAACTAAGCTCTTGTCTACACATTTTTATCAGACGACATCAGAATGCTGAAGACATGACGAAGATTGAAGATACGTGTCGCATATAACATTTTCATATTTTTCATATCCAATTCGCATCACGCGATCTACGCTTTAGCTGCTTCAAATTCTGACTAATACTTCTGACAAGGAAAACTTGAGTCAGACGTATGAGAAGCATACTACATACTAGCTACTGCCCTCGACTTCTTCCGCGTATTAGGTGAAAAATCCCATCTCATGTGTTAATCCAATCAGTAGCGGATTCAGGGGAGAGCTAAAGGGCTCAACCTAAACTCTAAATCATCTGAGTTCTTCCGTAACACATCTTGTCGTGATAACTATTGCTGCAGCGGTAGCAAAATCTATCCTCAGCTGGGTCAATCCTCTCAAACGATAATCTAGAATCCACTACTGCAGATGCCAAATTTCAATCCAAATCTGATCAGTAGTTTTGACGTGATTGACCTTCCAGACTTTCACATTTATTATATTAAAGTAAAATCTGTTCAGTATTTTCAACGAAACATGATATACTGCGGTAAATAGAGCCAGTATTTTAAGTTAGACCTCTAGCAATACCTTCCTGAAAACTGCATTTAATTCCAAGCAGTAGTTCTGTACAACCAAACAGACAGACAAAATAAATAATAGTTAAAAAAAACTAAAAAACACGCTTTATATAAAATTCAAATTCAATAAAAAAAACCGTGTTTTTTTTATTTCTTTTTTATTGTCATTGTCATTGATTGACATCGGTCCTCGATAGATCTACAAACTTTGAATGAAAAGACACCTCAGTACAAATACAACATCAAACAAACGCATTCACACTCACAGCCCCACACTAAGTTCAAAGACTTGTATGTATACGTGGGTGCCGGAAAAATTCACATCACACACACATTACACCCAGAACCAGAAGCACAAATATCCCCAGGGTAGGAATTTTCACTCCTGCCGGGAATCGAACCCAGGACCCACGGCGCAGAGGACGGAGACCTGTCCACTGCGCCAACTGTTAGTTATTTTACCACAAGTCTCTGTCATGGTTATATTATCTTTGGTCTAAATACAAACAAAACCACTAGGATAACTAGAAAACAATTCGCAATTGAAAAGAAAAAACAATTCCACGGGCGCAGCCGGCTTTGAATGTAATTACTTGCAGTCAATCACAGTCGGTCTTTATTCTTGTTTTGCTTCTTGTTTTGAATGGCACCCTCTTTTATTAAAGTCCAGTTTTCATTTTATTTATCCAATGCTGGAAATATTATTTCAGTCTAGTTGGAATTTTGCAATAAATAGTCAACTGCTTCTGTTCCTTGTCTGACTTCAAAAAGGAGGTCCTCAATTCTACTGTATGTTTTTGGAACGAAAGTTCCTTATCGCGCGTTGCGAAAGGGGGCTAGACGGAAAAAATTAAGACCAAAAGTTGTAACGACACTTTTTGCTATAGTTGTAAGCCATACCACGTTCTCGTCCGATCACCGAAGTCAAGCAACGTCGGGCGCGGTCGTACTTGGATGGGTGACCGCTTGGGAACACCACGTGATGTTGGTTTTTGCATGTTTCTTTTAATTTTGGAACGAGCGTTCCTTATCGCGCGTTGCGAAAGGGGGCTAGACGTAAATTGAACTTCATTCCATCCGGGTGTCCCTTGACACCTCTCAAGTTTTTTTTTTGTATGTATGTTACGCGATCCCCATCAATTATGAATCGATTATGTTGATTTTTTTTTTGTTTGGTAGATTATTCTTCAGTGATGGTCCCGTATAAATACTATCGAAATCGATCAAGCCAAAACCCAAGTGTAAGCGGTGAAGACGGTATTTTAAGCGTTGCTTGCGTTTAAATATTATTTATTTATTTACCAAATAACAAATCCTACTTAATATTATAAATCCGAAAGTTTGTGTGTAAATGTGTAAGTGTGTAAGTATGTTTGTTCCCTCTTCACGCTTTAATGGCTGATCGGATTTGGATGAAATTTGGAATGTACATAGATTATACCTAGGATTAACACATAGGCTACTTTTTAACTTGATAATAGCGGGCGAAGCCGCGGAGCACGGCTAGTTATTCATAAATATTACATTAGTATTTGTTATGCATTCTGTATAAACAGTTACAGTCATTTAGTTATGTTACTGCGGGCCCCAAACTAGATTGGGCCTGTATTTTGGTGACCCTACATTACTAGCATTAGCCAAGCTAGGCCTCCTTCCAAGTTCCTAAATGGCAGTCTGATAGTGAAATGTATAGTATGAACCAATCAATGTATTAAAAATAAAAAAAAACAACTGCGTAAAATGAGTTTTTCTTCTTATTCACACTTTTTCTTAACACCTTTTTTATGCGATTGTATAACTTTATCACTTTTTTATACATTCGCATGAACAAAATCGATATCTATTGCATAATATAACAAATTATTATATACATATAAAAATTTATTCCTATTTACCTGGGTCATGCCGTAACTTGAGAACGACTCTACTGATTTCATTCATCTTTTTAAAAAGTATTATTTAGTAGAAGGTTCTCACATAAAAAAATATTAAGAAAATTGGAAAACATCAGAAAAATAAACGACGATTTTTGGTTCGCGCCTTTGAAGAGTGTGAATTTACCAGACAGCAATTTATAAACTTAATAGGTAGAAAAAAATTAAACATTTTTAGTAGCAGAATAAATATTAAAACATCTAGTAACTTACGAAAACAAATTGTTAAAAAGAAAACATTTTCTCATGGTCAGGAATAATCATAATCATCATTTATTCACCTTATAACAAAGTACGTTATAACAGTTATGTCAATTACAATTAATATAATATTATTATTTAACCATAAATTACAAAAATTATAAAAACAATAAATTATATAAATACATTAAAAAAATAAATGCATTTAAAATGAACAGAAAAAAGTACTAAAATTAGACAGTATTTATGTCGTGTGTTCATGTTCATTGCAATAAAATAATAATAATTAGAGAATACTTACATTTAAATCAATTATAATGTAAAATGAGTTTTTAGTTTAATGTAATATATGTTGTTGATTATACTTTGAATAAATAGGAGCTTGTAATGATTTTATATAATGTCAATATTAAAAAAATGACAAACTTATTATTTTTAAGTATATAATATACGTCACTCGGATTTTGTAGTAATAGGCAAACATAAACATGACGAAAGTATTCCCTACCTAAATCCCGGTATTAAAGTACCAGGCTACCATAAACGTGAAAGAGGTAAAATGGTTTTTTCCTTACATGGCATTGCAACGCATGTTGGGAATAGCTAGCTTACAAACAATTATAAGCCTATTATCCTTATAATTTTCCTAAAACCACATTCATGTTAAGTTAATTGTAATTTCATTAAATGAATCATCGTCACCAGCCGTCTACATCCCGCATACTGATTGAATGAACACGTGACGTCATCCTACGGAAATTGACCCAATCTGACAGCATTGATCAATTTACAGACAATAACTCTTTACGCCTTATAAATAGGACAGAGTCGACAGTGTCGAGATTCCAAGAAGAATAATCGTTTCGGAGTTTCTTTGGAGAGTCATATCCTTGCCATGAGACAGGATCACTTACTCGTAGTTGAGTAAATCGTTTTGTCTCATACAAAACTGACATAATTAAAACAATTCCGTTTTTTTGCTGACTGTACAAAGCACATCACAAGTATCGCGGTTCCATTTGACGGATTCAATCGCTAATGGGTGAAAGAAACCGCGGTTTCTTTTCTTGTGGTCCGTTTTGCCAGAATACTCATAGTTTTAAGTTTGAAACTACCTATGGTAGCTACTGTTAAGCAAAAGTTGTTGTGTTTTAGAGGGTTTATTCCTTTGTCTTCTCTCTCGCTCGAACAATTCGATATTTTTATTAGATACAATTATGTACGTGTGTTTTTAAAAATGCTTTCACCTAACTATACGGATATTAATATAAGGATGTTTCAAAATTCTTTTCGCTATCATATCCTTCCATAAGATGAGAAAAAACACAGTTCCCAAATTACAATGTGATTTTCACGCTTTCTTTGTTTAACTATCGATATGAAAAACTAAAGGTAGATAAAAACATTAATTGTACTAATGTCTATATAGTTAGATGAAAATATTTTCAAAAACACACGTAGCTAATTGTATTTATTGAAAAAATCGATATGTCGCGATTCGCGCTCGCTCAGTCAACTTAAATGTCAAATTAAAATGAATATGTATTGTTTTTATTATTGTGTATTCTTTGACTTATCTAAAAACACACCCAACTACAATAAACATGCAAGAAAATATGTATTACGTACAGCAGGTATTATGCTCGGTACTATATAGTACTAGCCGTGCCCCGCGGCTTCGCCCGCTATTATCAAGTTAAAAAGTAGCCTATGTGTTAATCCTAGGTATAATCTATGTACATTCCAAATGTCATCCAAATCCGTTCAGCCGTTAAAGCGTGAAGGGGTAACAAACATACTTACACACTTACACACAAACTTTCAGATTTATAATATTAGTAGGATTACGTAGGTAGGGAATACATAAAACTGATATATACATATCATAGTTAGTAAGTCCTTCGACTTGATATCACTGAGTACGTCATACGAGTGCATATCTTGTATATAAGGATAACAATACCCGATGAAACCGAATAAAGCATAAGTCGAACTGCCCGCATGCACGCTGCCATAGTTGGGAGTACATTCGCCTTCAACGCAGCTAAGGCTGCGATTCCCGGTGGAAATAAAAGTTTTCTCCCCAAGGGAAATTTGTGTTTCGGTTTCTGGGTGTGATTGTGTGTGTGCTGTAAATGTTTTCGGCAACCATGTGTCGTCAAACTTAGTGCGGCGCGAGGAAGAAAGCGCTTATTAAAAAAAAGATTACAAGTTGGTTTACAACCGAATATACCGACACTAGCCTTGCCCTGCGGCTTCGCCCACTATTATCAAGTTAAATAGTAGCATATGTGTTAATCCTAGGTATAATCTATGTACATTCTAAATTTCATCCAAATTCGTTCAGCCGTTAAAGCGTGAAGAGGGAACAAACATACTTACACACAAACATTAGGATTTATAATGTTAGTAGGATTTCAACAAGTGGCAAAGTCAACATTTTGAAAATACTCCCGACGCTCTATCTCACCAAACATAATTAAGAACACACTGTGAGTCGCATGTTATACAAAAAACACAATATGCAGGGGTTTCGGGGGCAATAAATCGATCTAGCTAAGTTTAATTTCTAGAAAACGTCGTTTAAAATTTAAAAAAAAAACGAGCAATGCTCGGTCATTCAGGTACTGAGTATTAAAGTACCTTAATGGTGTATAAATGAATTGAATTGAATATTCAACAAATCAACAATCATAAATAAGTATACGGTGCTAAAAACTCCTTCGTAGTTGCGTTGTAGTCACGTATAAAAAGATACAGTCGAATTGAGTACCTCCTTTTTCGTGAAGTAAGAAATAGCAAAACTCAATCACGTAAATCAAAACAGATCTGTAGATTGACATCCTCGGAAATTACCCTTCAGCATCTTAGTCCCAAATAATGATTAACAAAATAGAACGTCCCCTGGCGCCGTGATAGCGAACCATTCTGGGTTAATAGGATGTCAATCAAACTCGGACTCATCTCTATGAATATTTCTCTAGAACTTTCCACGGGCCTACAGAACTGGATGGCTCAATTAGCAATAAATGTAATAATAAATAACGTAGTATGGGTGTTCTTTTTAATTCTGTACCAGCACTCAATTTTTTTTCTTTTTTTATTTGTGACAGGCTAGTGTTTGACCACTATCTCACCTGATGGTAAGTGACGATGTGATCGATGCTGGTAAACACACTAGACCATACGCAGGCTCTCAAGGATAACTGCCCGAACACTGTATTTGGCTTGGCGGCAGACTTTCAACTTGATGGTGGTAAGCTACTTTGGTAGCAAGCCAGGTGAGCAACTCACAAAATGCTCTACCACCTCTCAAATGTCACCTAATGTCAATTAATTTATTGCGGGAAATATTTGATGAGTCCATCATTTCGCGTAATGCAGAGGGTACTTCCCAACGGATCATAGTATCAGATTTTCATATTAACCGATCATAACTGTTGTTCACATCTGATTTCGATATCAGTTGCAACTAAAATAAATTATATGTTATTGTTCTCAACAGATCATAAGATCAGTACATTAATAAAGCTAACCTTCACAAAAAATGACCGTGTGGGGTATCTTTGACAAAAGCCCATCAAAAATGTACGAAGTCGTTTTTTTAGCTATGTTGGAAAATAACATTTTGATAAGACATCAAAGTTAGTTCAGGCCCGGGACAAAATGGGCCTAAATATACTTATTTAGGCCCTTTTTGTCCCGGGGTCTTACTCAAAAGCGGCTATTTAAAGCGGCAAATTTAAAACTGAATCGTGCATATAATGGCCTCGATTCTGATGTCACACACTAAATTAAATTTAAACTATTCCTGTCTTTTACAAAATAGGAACACAAGACAGAGATAACATACTGCTGTGCTGTCAAGTTAGTCAAAACTTAGATGTCTATGCAAGCTTAGTCGAGTTTGTTATTGGTGTTGACTAAAAACACGCGCCTTTCTGCTGTTAACATTTTAAATGATAAACTAGCTTGACAGCTCTAAAATGTATGCTATCTCTGTCTTGTGTTTCGATTTTGTAAGAGACAGGGATAGTTTAAATTTAATTTAGTGAGTGTACATCAGAATCGAGGCCAATATCTGTTTATTCTCTTATATATACAAAAATCAAACAATTACCACGAGTAAAAAAGTTATGAGCAATTAAACCTCAACCTTTCTCTATTAGGAAAGTAATTTCCAATTCTCTCGAAGCGTTTTGCTTCTACGGGCATCATCCGTACAGCGAAGGAGTGGAATTCATTGCCTGCGTCATTGCTCCCCAAGGGGTATAATCTGGGAGTCTTCAAGTCAAGAGTGAATAGGTATCTAGGCAAGCATGTCACATTTTCGGCCGCATCATCACTTTCCATCAGGTGAGATAGTGGTCAAATGCTTGCATATTTAGCATTAAAAAAAAAGAGAAAAAAAAGGCAAAAGTAAGCGAATGATTTCAGTTCGGGAGCGAACAACTAGATAAATAAAGCCAATACCAATGCCTTTCCATTATTTTTAACCCCCGACGAATGTAGGGGCTTATATGTTGGTACATAGTGAGTATCTGTCTATAGCATCCTTGCTTGCAAACTGTCGAGAGTGTTTTTATGTTTTGGTAAAAATCGATGCAGCTGTTTTTAGATCTATCTGAACGAAACGCTCTATCATCATCGTCAACACTCTATTTTCACATTTAAAATTTTTCCACTTGTTACGTGTCTGATTTCATTTTAAATTTACGTATGTGTACCTCTAAACACCCTTATAAAGCGACCTGTGTAACAACCTGTGTTCATTGATGGCTATTTTTTTTTAACTGTGATAGGCAATCATTTGACCACTATCTCACCTGATGTTAAGTGACGATGCGGTCGACGATGGAGCACGCTTGCCTGGATTGTACTTATCCGGGAACACAGACTCTGGCAAGGAGTTCTTCGGTGACAAATATTGTCTCGTGATAATTATTGCTGCAGTGCAAAACCCTCAGCTGGGTCAATCAATTCTCTCCCAAACGACAAACCTGAATCCACCACTGTACATTATGAATAAGCTGTCTAAAAAAAATCTATCAGAGCGCCTGGTTGATGCGACGCGTGATCAAAATGCTGGCTCTTATTTGGCTAACGTATTAGCATTGCAATCAAAGAGGCAATGACGCCAGCATGATGGGAACGCTACCCTCTGGTAGAGAGCTTGAGCACTTGAGTTACCTCTTGTCTCTTGTCGTCTCCTCGATGTCTTGTAGGTAACTTAGTTCTTTGCTGTATATAGTTTTAGTTTAGTTTTAGGAAAATAAAGGTTATTGGTCCGTATTTCCATCAGGTGAGATAGTGGTCAAATTCTTGCCTATTCAAAATAAAAAAAAAATAAAAAAAAAATTAGATAGTCGAGCAGATTTGCTAGCTGTCTAGATAATACATCTTAATAACCAATAGAAACATAAAAAGATAAGGCATATCTAAGATAAAGCGCTGTTTCAAACAATCAATCGTGATTGGTGGATTGACAGGTGATAACGTTATCGATCGAACTTTTCTATAGCGAGTTAACACCTTATGTATTAAAGATTATTAGTATATAAGTCAGATAATACTTAATACCTACCTACTTACCCAACCGTACTTTGTTAAAAATAATATAATTTCGAAAATATTTTTTATTAATAATTAGGTAATCCGTTTACATATTTCGTTCATACACAAATAATAAAACTCAAGCAATGCTTAAAATAACCGACTTCACCGCTTTATCTTCGGTACCTTGATCAGATTTAAAGTGTTAAACACGCATTATTGACGATGACTCAAAACCTAGTGATCAGATCTTGATATGGGAATACATGGAAAGCATCAGCTTTCAACTAAAAAAATAATCATCAAAATCGGCTCACAACGACAGAAGTTATGAGGTAACTTTTGAAGTCGTTTAAAAACGAGAACATCATCAATGTAGTCCACAATTATTATTTTTGACTCCACAGAATTTAGGGGCTTTTACCACATTCCAGTATACAACCCCCAGCACCCACGCCACAAGTCTTCGTACTTAGTGTGGGGCTGTGAGTGAGAAAGCGTTTGTGGTAAGGATAATGTTTAACAAAGTTACGTCACCATATTGAATGTTTATCATTTCACTCGTAAGATTCACGAGAGAGTAAAAATTATCAAAATCGATCCACGCGTTTCGTCTGTCTTTCTGAACGCTACTAAGAAACAAACATATATAACCCGATAAACGCTATTGCGTCGAGCAGTCGGGTAAAAGTCGCAAAAACGATAATTACTGCCCTATTAGTCGTATATAATCAATTAATTAAGCATTGACCTAAATGGCCTCTGTTTCGGAGAATGAAATAGACTTTGTTCTACGTATCTGGAAAGCATATAATTAATTTATTCCAGCATGTATAAATATGCGACGAATTCCGTGATATCGAAACAATAGAATTGTAAGTCAAAATGATGTTGATATCTCTACTTATTCTATTTATTGCATTATGACTTACTAGCCGTGCCCTGCCGCTTCGCCTGCTATTATCAAGTTAAAAAGTAGCCTATGTGTTAATCCTAGGTATAATCTATGTACATTCCAATTTCATCCAAAACCGTTCTGCCGTTAAAGCGTGAAGAGGGAACAAACATACTTACACACTTACACAAACTTTCGGATTTATAATATTAGTAGAATTTCATACCGTGATTCTAAGTAATACGTCACACGCATTGAAATGTTTAATTTATATAGTTTTTTTTATCTTTATAGTTATAGTAATACACCTATAAAAAAATATAACGTTAATATAATAATATAACGAAAATGAAAGTAAGATAAATGGCGTTCTAGAAAACATAAACGCTTTCACACTCACAGCCCCACACTAAGTTCAATGCTCTATAAAGATATAGTTATAACATTTCAATTTGTTTCATTTTATGGTCAAAACAACACAGACCACCAGAAAATATGTAATTTTAACCTTTTTTCCCTAACTACTCTGGTGGTCGATTTAACTACTATAAAATAATATCTAATACCTTTAAACAAGCAATTCTAGTATATATATATATATATATATATATATATCTTTCTTTTTTTTTTACTATATAAAAATAAGTCGGGTTTACCTTCCTGACGCTATAACTCCAGAACGCACGAACCGATTTCCACGGTTTTGGATTCGTTGGAAAGGTCTCGGGCTCCGTGAGGTTTATAGTGGCGAAACGGAGTTCGCCGGGTTTGCTAGTATATATATATATATGTATATATATATATAATCAGGATCTCGGAAACGGCTCCAAAGATTTTCATGAAATGTAGTAAGCAGGGAGTTTCGGGGGCGATAAATCGATCTGGCTAGGTTTCATTCTTAGAAAACGTCATTTACCATTAAAAAAAACCAAGTAAAGCTCGGTCATCCGGGTACTTAAAATTAAAGGTGTGCCTCGACCCACGCGGTTGAGATTTTCGCGGTCGAGTTGACTACCAACTCTAGATAGCGTTTTGTAGGGATTCGATAGTTATTCATCTACAAAATCAATATCTACAAAACGCCTGTCTGCCCTGTCTCTTTACTTATTACATTACATACAATTGAAACCTACAAAAACTCCTAAGAAATAAGGTCCACTAGCTTAATGCTAGCGAAACCGATTGCATCAAAGTCTAGAAATAGGCCAATATCACTTCGGCTTGTTAATAAGGTATAATTGTAAATATAACTTAAGAAGCGACGCACACAATCTTAATACTAGATATAAGCATAAAATTACAGTGCGCGCATTTAGATTAAGCAAAACGAATAATTTTTTTATGGCAAATGGGGTTAGATTTTACAATTGAATTCCTAAAATCGTAACTGAATTACCACTGGGAAAGTTCAAATCTGTAATAAAACGGGCATTAATTAAGAAAGCTTATTATAACACTACAGACTATATTAATGACAAGGATGCATGGGGGCAAACTGCACAGGCTCTTTCTAGCGACTACCATAATAACACCTAGGTTAAGAAAATTATGTATTAGAAATTAAGAATGTTTTAAAAAAAAAATGAATGAAAAAAAATGCGCCGCCGAGTTTCTTGCCAGGTTCTTCTCGAGATGGCTGTAATTTTCCGAATCTGGCAATAGATTCATTAGCTTTCATGAGTGCCTCTTTGGGGCCCATGTGAATAAACGATTTTGATTTGATTTGATTTGAAGGATAGACAAGCTGAAGTGACGTTGGCCTTTTCCCATCGAGATAGGAAACAAACCTGTTATTACTTTAGCTACAACATCCTTGCCTTTTCCTTACCATAGAAAAGAATATACTCTACCCGAGAACCAATGGCAACTTAATAGAAATTGCACATTTCGTTCAGTGTTCCAGTCAAAAATATGAGTTGCTACTCAAGTATAGTTTAAAAAGGATATATACGATCGTGACTTGTAAGAGAGCGTATAGATTCTCTTTGCACGTCACATTCAAAT
The DNA here is from genome assembly GCA_948107665.1 of Lomographa bimaculata. Lineage (NCBI taxonomy): Eukaryota > Metazoa > Arthropoda > Insecta > Lepidoptera > Geometridae > Lomographa > Lomographa bimaculata. The sequence goes on along the minus strand of OX403600.1, from coordinate 4,410,871 downwards.
AAAGCCTTGTAGCACTTTATTTATATATAGCAATACTACTAAATGTCCGTGAGGAGGTTTTTGGACTAAACTAGACCAAACAGATTTTAATCATTTTTGCCGCTACTTGTAGAACAGAAATTGACCTTCTTGTTCCTTACTATCAGAACGGTGTCTGTAGATTTAGTTGTCCATCGAATTACCTCGTTCCGGATTTGATCCTTTAGCTAGAGATACAACAGGGAATTGTCTGGCTAAGCAAGTATGAACTTGTTAACAAGCAACAAGCTCTCAAGCCCTCTGGGCTCAATTAGCTTACTGGAACCGTCGCGTCGTCGGTCGTCGTAACTTTTAGGTTATCTAAATTCTGTTACTAATTATCTGTCGATCAAACGTCAAACACGACAAAAGGAGTTTTACCGCGAAAGTGAAAAAATGGCGTTGCCAATTATGTAGTATTTTCCAAAACTTGTGATTGTTCGAGTGTTAAGTGTATATATTTTTATAATGGTGGATTATTAACCGTTAATACTTAGTGGACGTGCATGAGTGTGAGTTAGCGTACCAATGGTCAGTTTTCTTACTCGTCAATTACACTAATTCACCAGTTTACTCATTAGACAGTTTCTGAATTCGTCAATTTCCTTATTTGCCAGTTTCACTAAGTTGTCAATTTCCCTATTAAGTTGGTTACCTGGTTCGCAAGTTTCCCTTTTCGTCAGTTAGTTTAGATTGTCAGTTTTGCTATTTCGTCATGTTCATAACCCGTTACTCTCCTTGTTCGCAAGCTTTCTTGTTCGTCAGCTAGTTTAGATTGTGTTTTACTACTCCGTCGTGACATGTCATATTATATCAAATATCCGGATGACCGAGCTTTGCTCGGTTTTTTGTTTTTGCTAGAATGTGTTTGAATTTGTAGCCTCAGAAAGCTCCATCTAGTGTCGAGTAGAAACAATTTTTTACATCGGTCATGGCATAATAGATGGCGCTAATAGTTTCTTAAACCCGGTTTTTCAAATGCAGTTTGGGAACCGAGCATTTCTCGGACCTGGAACGTTGATAAATCGATTCCTTGGGCCGAAAAACCCCTAATCTGTAACTTTCATGAAAATCGTTGGAGCCGTTTCCGAGATCCTGATTACACACACATATATATAAATAAATATATATATACAAAAATTGCTCGTTTAAAGATATTATATGTAAATACCTATGACATTCCTTTATTAAGTTATAAGCCGATTAAATAAGTACTAACTAATTTCAGCGTTTGTTTTTATCACTTAAAAGCGTTAACAAGGAAGTTGTATGCTTGGAGCAAGTATGATTAAAAATGTAATGCGGGAGTCTCCCGCATTATACTTATAATAGTCACGAGTGAACAGGTATTCTAAGCAAACGTGCTCATCTTCTAAGCAAACGTGCACATCTTCTTAGCAAACGTGCACCACCGTCGACCGCATCTTCACTTTCCATCAGGTAACATAGTGGCCAAACGTTTGCATATCGAAATTTTAAATAAATACATTTAAAATATTGTAATGCTTGCCACTGGCTAAATGCACTAAGATTCTTCTTCTTTAGGTGCCTCTCCACTACTGGAGGTTGGCCGTCAGCTCAGCGAATGTTTTCCGATCTTGTGCCAAGAGAAAAAGTTGTTCGACGCTGGCAATGCTGGTCCATTCACGGATGTTTCTTAACCAAGATTTCTTCCTTCTTCCAGCGCGTCTTTTTCCGTCCACTTTGAAGATTGCGGAGCCAAAATTACAACACTACATAGAATTATAACATACGCATACATTACAGGCTGCACTTTTCATGACTTACGTGACCGAGCTCGTGATTTGGTCATTAGAATTATCACCATATTATCATTCACTTCTCACTCCAACCGGCACAAGGCCGCCTTAAATAAATATTTTCTGTCCAGAAATCGTTTAACATGGTTTAACAAATGGCTGTTTAGTGCCATTTGTTTCAGTTTACTCGAACAGGCTACAGAGATAATTTAACACACATTATTAATTTAGCTGAGTAAATAGTTTGGCTTTTGTTTTTTTTTTTTTTATTTTGGCTTCGCATTCTTGTGCGTTTAGCCAGTGTCAAGTAATAATATATTTCAAGTGTATTTCATATTAAAAGTCCTAGTCACAAGTCACAGTCAAAGGCAAGTAAAAGAGTCAAGGTCCAGTCATATCATAGTCAAGTCATGTCCTAGTAAAGTGGTAGAAACTTTACTAGAACTTCTATTGGAGTTTTGGAGCGAAGGCGAAAATCACGATTTTCAACTTGGTATCATTTGCCTACACTTATACACGTTTACTAAGTATTAACGGTTAATAATCCACCATTATTACACATTAACACTCGAAGAAGCACAAGTTTTAGAAAATTATACAGTGACAAATATTTTTTTCACTTTCGCGGCAAAACTCTGATGAAATGATTTATGATGACTTTTCTTATCAGCCGACCAGTACTTTTATTTTTATTTTTTTATGCTGGATAGGCAAGCATTTGACCACTATCACACCTGATAGAAAGTGACGATGCGGCCGAAAATGGAACATGCATGCCTAGAAGGTTCCTATTCACTCTATACTTGAAGACACCCAGATTGTACCGTTCAGGGAACAAAGACGCAGTACCTGTGTAATTATTTATCTTAATATGTCGCAATGTGCAATCACTGCACAGTTTTCAATAACAAATTATTAAGTAATGCTATGATAAGTTTTTTATAATCAAGCTTTTATCAGTTGTAAATAAAAAAAGGACTAAAAATGTATTAAAGGCGAATCAAACGAAAACCAAACTCAATGGGTAAACCCAACTAAACAAGATGAATCTTGTTTAGTTCAGAAGATCCTATGGCCATACTTCGTCGCCATCCTCGGACCACTTCCATGGTACCATATCATTGTATTGTCACCGAAGATACATAACATCAAATTTGAGTCCAATCGGACGTCGGGAAGTGGGTCTAATTGAGTAGGCCTAGATTGTTTACCACCCTCTACAAAATCATCACCAACATGAGCCATAGTAGTCAAACTCTATCCTTTTTAAGATTTGAGAAAAAAAACATATAAACATTTAAATTAAAACATAAGAAGGCGAACGCGCTTTATCAGTTTTTTCATTTATAATCTTACATGTAACTTACCATAAATAATAGCATAGATTATAATATATAATCCACGCGCAATGAGAATGGGATGCGACCTTTTGGAACTGACACGCGCGCGGTTCGCCGGCTAACCGTAACGTCGGCAAACTCGCGTTGAAACTCGCATAATGGTGTTTTCGGTGTTTTACCGCATTGACAATGATGAGTTGATGACACAGTTGGCTATTAATAACAAATACAGTGATTCAGGAATTATATTGTCAAGATCTTTTTGGCAGGTTTGCTCAAAAATACAAAAAATAAAATAATATATCTTAACATTATTATTAAAAGGATTACAACGAAACTGTTATGTATTTGCATAGCCCTATTTTATAGATCGTAGAAATAACTTATTTATAATTAATATTCAGAACTTTTTTGATAACGCTACTTGAGAACTGTAATTTTCGATTTACTGTGACAAGGTTCCATCCCATTCTCATCGCGCGCGGATTATATTGATTGCAGTTAACTGTCACTGTAATATTTAAGACACGCTATCATACTCACAATAAGCTTGACTTGTCTTGTAATACAATATAATGTATTATAATAGTTTTGATATATTTTTATCTCTGAAGATAAGATATTGAATAAGTAAAGATTTATTTATTTAACATAGATAAATGCTTACCGACTATTTTAAACCCGGAACAAGAAAGACGAATTTCCCTATTAGATTTGAAACTACAAAAACTGGTAGAATTTCAGTTTTATGCATTTTTTAGAGGATTTCTGCCTACTTGATAACAGGCAGGGCATGATTTTTGAGCTTTATTCATTCATTGAGCTGCCCGTTGTCGTAGTTGGATGCGGGTTCGATTCCCGTCGGGACACAACTTTTCTCCCCAAAGAGAATGTTTGTTTCTGCTTCTGGGTGTGATTGTGTCAGTGATGTGAATGTTTCCGGCACCTACGACACAAGTCATTTAACTTATTGTGAGGCTGTGAGTGTGAAAGCGCCTACGTATCTACGCCATTATAGCCTGTTACGACCAGTGTATGGGTTTCCATACAAACTATAACATTGAATTGTTTCTACATACACAACACTTATTTAAGAGTATTTTTAAGTTTTTATTTGAGATAACTTTAATTGTATAGTTAGCGTTTTGGTTTAGCTGTAAGCTAATTATAGTTTGAATAAATAAATAAACACTCAAAAACCGCCAAAGTATAGGTTAGATGCAGTTGTGCACCTTATAAATAAAATATACTAAATACCTACTTATTCGTGCATCATTAAAAATATAAATTGTTTACGTAGCTTATATAATTCGTATAGTGTACAATAACAACACTGTACACGGATACTAATCGTATCAGTAAACGTGGAAACTTACGGATTTCCATAAATAGCTCTCTCATTTCAATAAGACATTTTATGATACCGCTGAGAGATAAAACACTTACATTATCTTCATAATTAATTACATCTAACTACAAAATAAAACAATAACAGTCACAGCATTATCTGTATTTTACAACAAGGCAGTTCAAAACGCAAACAAATTGCCGAGTACAATCATTCTCTTATTGTTCAAACTTTGAAACGCATACAAATACATGCAGTAGGTCATTAAACATGATATAAAGAATGTAAGTAATATTACAAAGAACTTTATTTTTAAACCAGCCATTATGAAATAAAAGAGTACGTAGTTTGAAACGTATTTATTTATGACTTAGCGAAAGAGCTAAAAAATGCTGTCTGAATTCAATTTTCTCGCCACGTTAAAACTACAGTTTCATCAAATTGATTTCTTCTAGAGAAAATATAGGTTCCTATTTACTCTGTAGGTATATACAGTACCAAAAAAATTGGCAATCCTCTCTGATATGTTAGTTACTAGCGTATAGTACCATACTGATTCACAAATTATAGAAAATAGCATAGGTTTTAGAATGAATGCAGAAGGAATAGTTCGTCAGGATTTTGGAGGGTAGGAATATAGTGAAACTCAGGATCGGATTGTGTCGGGCCTCTCGACGTCTCTTTCTTCGTGAAGGATAAGGATTCTGGAAATAAAGTATTTTTCTATAGGTACATATTTTATGTAGAATGCCTAGCTTAATACTCTATAGGCCGCGTCCTCAGGTGGCAGATAGGGGAAAGCTCGTTCAGAGGTAAAAGTTTCGAGGGTAGAACGATTTAAAAGTTTCATTTTTCCAGCTCTAACCCTTGAAGTTCTAGAAGAATCAAATTATAAGGTGTACGATCCCTTGCAGATATTAGTATAAATTACAACTTGATACTTAAGCGTCCTTTATAACAATTAATTATACCTACTAAAATAAATAACACCCGACTGCGTTAGAAGTGAACGTCCTATTTTTATTTTACAGTTTTTCGTTAATAAGACCTATTATGTGATTATATAAAAACTTTGTCACATGTCTTTGAGTATGTGTGATTGTCATATGAAACCTAAAGATGATTTTCAAATAAACATAGTTCGGCAACTTTCATTCAATATGGCGTCTGGATGTTGCCATAAAGAATTTTAATTAATAACATGTCTTTAGTGACAATCGCAACGTAAAGACAAATCTTCTAACGTATTAGGTGTCTATTAAGACACAAAGAAACAAACATAGGGTGAGGCGGGGTAATTGTGAGACATCGATATTTCGGGTAAAAATAAGACTTATAAAAACATCAATAGAACATATTTCATTAACCATAATTCAGTATAAAATGAACCTTAAAATGTAATGGATAACAATCCATTCATTAAAGATGTTCTATTGATGATTTTTTATAAGTCTGTCATTGATGCGTCTTATAAATCGAGGTCTCATTATTACCCCACCTCACCCTACATAGACTGAAACAACAAATAACTGTCCTTTGCGTCCCGCAGCGGGCGTAAAGGGTCCTAACAGACAGAAACGAAGCGTTCCTTTACGGAACCCTAATAAGATCTATGTATATAGCCAGGTCATTCCACATTGTCTAGAGGTGTGAGTTGAGCTAAATTACCTAGTTGTAAACACATCCTCGAGCCAGGCTTGACCACCTCGAGGTCATTTCAATCAGAGCTAGTAAGTGACAAGCGTTACTAACAACTGAATAGGCGAATAAAACTCTATAGCTCATTGTCTTAGTTAAATTACCGATGTTTTTCTGTACGAAGTTTGTAATTAATTAATAATCCACACTCCGTACTCGAATAGCAAATCTGTCACTAGACGAGTACTGCCCTCATAAGGAAAACAGACGTATCTGCATTTTTTACAAAATTGAGTTATACACATCTTCGGAATCAGGACAAATAGACGCATCTATTATTATTGTTTTATTTTACCGACTTCCCAAAAGAGAGGAGGTACTCAAGTCAACTGTAATTTTTTTTTTATCTGTGTTACCTCATAACTTCTCTCCACGTGCGCCGATTTCGTTTTTTTTTTAGTTTAAAAGATGTTGCTTATTAGTTTGTCCCATTTAAATTTGATCAAGATCTGATCAGTAGCTCTTGAAATAACGTCAATAAAAAACCCCTTTTTTGTGGCCTACTTTGACGATGTTCTCGTTTACCCGACTGCAAAAGATACCTCATAACTTCTTTCGTTGTGAGCCGATTTTGATGCTTATTTTTTTATTTGAAAGCTGGTGCTTTTCATGTTGTCCCATTGAAATTTGATCAAGATCTGATCTCTAGTTTAGTTAAAGTCAATAATGCGTGTTTAATACATTAAATCTAATCAAGGTTCCGAAGATAAAGCGGTGAAGTCGGTTTTTTTAAGCCTTGCTTGCGTTTAATTAGAAAATATTCAAACGCAACCTACTCAATCTTACTTTTAATTTAGACGCATCTGCTACAAGCCGTAACATATACTAAATAGTAAAGACATTTTTGATGTTTGTAACTCAATTTTGTCAAAAATGTCAGTTACGTCTTTTTTCCTTATGGGGCAGAGTAGCGCTCACCTGAACCTTGACTCAAATCTTATGAATAGAACTATACAAAGTGTGAAATCAAAGCTTCATTATTAATAAGCGGTTCTCAGCTCTCAAATCCCACTGAGAATCAATACAAAGGCCGTGTAAGTAACTTTCTTACCTTTATAGACATGTCTATAAAGGTAAGAAAGTTAAAGGTTCTAGCCAATGTCCGCGATTTCATTCTGATCTCTATCTGATAGTATAAGTAGATAATATCAGAAAATAGTGTACACATTATCCTACTTCCTACTAATATTATAAATCCGAAAGTTTGTGTGTAAGTGTGTAAGTATGTTTGTTCGCTCTTCACGCCTTAACGGCTGAACGGATTTGGATGAAATTTGGAATGTACATAGATTAGGATTAACACATAGGCTACTTTTTAACTTGATAATAGCGGGCAAAGTCGCGGGGCACGGCTAGTTGACATATATATAAGTACAAGAGCTATACGTGAAGTAAAATATTCAACCAATTGCGACCTTAATGTTTGCTAATTGACCGTACGGGATTAGAAAAGTATGTGAATTTGACCATTCGCTACATAGAACAACTAGCCGTGCCCCGCGGCTTCACCCGCATTTATCAAGTTAAAAAGAAGCCTATATGTTAATCCTAGGTATAACCTATGTACATTCCATATTTCATACAAATCCATTTAGCCGTTACGGCGTGAAGAGAAAACAAACATACACAAGAACTTTCGGATTTATAATATACTAGGCGTGCTCCGCGGCTTCGCCCGCTATTATCAAGTTAAAAAGTAGCCTATGTGTTAATCCTAGGTATAATCTATGTACATACCAAATTTCATCCAAATCCGTTCAGCCGTTAAAGCGTGAAGAGGGAACAAACATACTTACACACTTACACACAAACTTTCGGATTTATAATATTAGTAGAATATAATAATAACATGGTCCGATTTTGATCGGCATTTCTATCAACTTTTAAAATGTAAAAAAGTAGTTATAGTGACATAACTACAATAGTTGGACAAATGATCTCGCAAAGTTTTTCTTTGATTTATATGTTCTACAATATTGTAGAATTTTTTTTTGTTCTATCATCGATAATTTCCGCAGCGCATGCGATGAAAGACATTTTATGACTAATTTTTTTACACCTTGGATTGGTTTTAGTAGGGATTTCAAAGGATCTCTAATTTTTTCTAGTAATAAATATAGCCTATGTTACTCAGTGATAATGTAGCTTACTAACGGCAAAAGATTTTTTAAAATCGGTCCAGTATTTCTTAAGTTTATTCGTTACATACAAAAATACAAATCTTTCTCCTTTATAATCCTACTAATATTATAAATCCGAAAGTTTGTGTGTAAGTGTGTAAGTATGTTTGTTCCCTCTTCACGCTTTAACGGCTGAACGTATTTAGATGAAATTTGGAATATACATAGATTATGCCTAGGATTAACACATAGGCTACTTATTAACTTGATAATAGCGGGCGAAGCCGCGGGGCACGGCTAGTATTAGTATAGATTGCTAATTTGATCGATTGCGATTTTGACGGTTTTTCAGTCATGAAGGATTTCCCTAATGGAGAAAGCTTATGAGTGTCATTGTAGGAGATATTAATCTATCCGGCACCCACAACACAAGTCATCGAACTTAGTGTGAGGATGTGAGTGTGAAAGCATTAAGTGTACTTGTAACTGACATTTCTAATCTAATTCTGAACTTATGGATTTATTATCTGAGATAAAACTAGAAATTATTATTATAATAACTTATCATATTTCAAAGGAAAATTGTTCACATAAAATTATTTAATGTAACGGATGTTAAGTAAACCAGGATATGAACAGACGTAAAGATAAAATAATACTATATAGAAATAAACGTGGACAGTGATAAGTTTGGTTCTTTCAACAAATGTATTTTTGCCGGAAGTGGAAAAAATCGGATGTACTATATACTCAGGTTTCATTAGAAAGAGATAGGCATATTATAGATCAGAGCCACATCTCAGTAACATAAGCATAAACGCTTTCACACTCACAGTCCCTAAGTTTGGTGACTTGTGTCGTGAGAGCAGTAAACATTCACATCACAACTAGAAGAACCAGAATAAATGACGGAGTTCGGAGGTTACCCCTTAAAACTACGTCATTTATGCGTACATATAAATAATATAGAAATAAATAGGTTTAAAAAAGATTTCGATGAATTTAAAAACCTCCTCTTTTTTTTGAAGTCGGTTAAAAAATAAATCGTAAATCATAACTTGCACTAGACTTATGCTTCCTTTGCCCAGAAGTGTGGTACACACTCTTTTTTTTATGATAGCTAGGCAAGTATTACGCAACACTACCTCACCTGATGGTAAGCGATGATGTGGTCGACGATGGAGCACGCTTGCCTAGAAGATAACTAATCACTTGCGACTTGAAGACTCTCATATTGTACCTATCAGGAAACACCGACTCAGGCAAGAAGTTCCATTTTGCGGTTCGTACGATAAATGTAGAAGCAAAACGCTTTGTTCGCATTTGTGGAATATCTACCATAAAGATAAAGATTCTTTATTTGCGTAAAACAGGGTATGAAGATCTTAAATAGTAGAATTTTAGTGAGGCACTCATGTTTTGCTATAGGTTATTAGCAAATTTACAAAACATTGTTAAAATATAGCAATAGTGTTTTGTCGCTATCCAAACTAAACATACATAATTATGTATAAGTAATAACAAAATTGTATTTAATTAAGGGACTTATTTGGCTCAACGTATTAGCATTGCAATTCAGAGAGGCAATGCCGCCAGCATGATGGGAACGCTACCCACTGGTAGTGGGCTTGAGCACTTGAGTTACCTATAAGCTCGATGTCTTGTAGGTAACTTAGTACTTTGCTGTACATAGTTTTAGTTTAGTTTTAGGAAATATAGACAATTGGCCCGTAGATTTAGAAGGAAGAAAAAATACAAAAATTAAGGGATTCTCGTACATCATACATTAATTGACTTTGTAGCCATTTATACAACTTTTTTTTATTTTTATATATTAAATTTTTTAAAGTCACTTGGTAATTTTCGTTCAATATTTGTATACACATAGCTACACAGTTTTAACTATATTTAGCACTTTTTGGTATAACATTGTATAACAGCCGATGTGGCCCCCATATAGCCATTGCCCCCCTTTGGGAATGGATTTGTGCTTTACTAGCTACTCTTTCTACTCTTGCTGTAGGAATAATTAAACGCAAGTAAAGCTTAAAAAACCGACTTCACTGCTTTATCTTCGGAACCTTGATCAGATTTAACGTATTAAACACGCATTATTGACGATATTTCAAGAACTACTGATCACATCTTGTTCAAATTTAAATAGGACCAATTAGAAAACATCTTTCAAACTAAAAAAAGTTTCCGAAATCGGCTCACGTGGAGAGTAATTGAAAGGTACACACTTGGGGGCTGAGTCACCCACGTCCGTAGGAGGATACCCCTTAAGTCTGACTCCCTACACGTGGTCCCCGGGTGGTGCTAATCAGGTGACATTTGAGAGGTGGTAGAGCATTTTGTCAGTTGCTCGCCTGGCTTGCTACCAAAGTAGCTTACCACCATCAAGTTAAAAGTCTGCCGCCAAGCCAAATACAGTGTTCCGGCAGTTATCCTTGAGAGCCTGCGTATTCCAGGTCTAGTGTGTTTACCAGCTTCGATCACATCGTCACTTACCATCAGGTGAGATAGTGGTCAAACACTAGCCTGTCACAAATAAAAAAAAAAAACATAGAATAAAATACGGTCAACTTGAGTAGCTCCTCCTTTTTTGGGAAGTCGGTAAAAAAAGAATGGATTCCCCTTTATTGTAACCCATGGCATGAATCAGGTCTGCCACAATTTATATGACTTGTCGCAAACCTCATTCATGAACTTACGTCAGTTCTTAATGTGTATGCTGGTTGTGGTTAATTGGCATTACCAATAATTATTTCAATGTAATAATTAAATGAAATCATTTAATTAATTTTTTATGAATTAAATGATTTCATTTGCCTTATTATCAAGGAAATTGGTATACATAATTATATTAACTTAGGTGGACTATCTACGGGCCAATTGCCTATATTTAGCGCCTGTTGAGGCGACGCGTGATCAAAATGCTGGCACTTATTTGGCTCAAAGTATTAGCATTGCAATTCAGAGAGGCAATGCCGCCAGCATGATGGGAACGCTACCCACTGGTAGTGGGCTTGAGTTACCTATAGGCTCGATGTCTTGTAGGTAATTTGGTTCTTTGCTATATATAGTTTTAGTTTATTTAGGAAATAGGTTAACTGGAATATGTGATAAGCAAGCTAAAGCTTAAATGATTAATCGCAAGCAAAGCTTAAAAAAACCGACTTCACCGCTTTATCTTGTGAACTTTGAACAGATGAGATGAAAAAAACACGCATTATTGAAGAACTGCTAATCAGATCTTGATCAAATTTAAATGGGACCAATTGGAAAGCAACATATATCAAACAAAAAAAAAATCAAAATCGGTTTACGTGGAACGAAGGTATGAGGTAACACACATAAAAAAAAATACAGTCGACTTGATCACCTCCTCCTTTTTTTGAAGTCGGTTGACGTTAGGGAAGCTGAAATAATCCGGAAAAAGCAACGGCTACTCACTGATTTGGTCACCGCAGGCGAAGCCGTGGGGCAAAAACAAAGACTAAATGGTTATATTATCTTTGGGCAAAAAACATCCAAACTTTTGCGTTTATAAGCACCTTTCTTTACCTATATTCAAAATTTCAACTAAATCGGTTCATCCGTTTTTTTTTTAAATACATCATCTGTGAAAATTTCAACTGTCTAGCTATCACCGTTCTTGAGATACAGCCTGGTGACAGACGGACGGACGGACAACGAAGTCTTAGTAATACGGTTTTGGAGGGAGATACATTTTCAAAATTATCGCTACAAATTGGTAATGGCAGTATGGAAGAGATTTATGGTAGAATTATCATTCCAAGTAGTCTATGCACCATTGTATGTAACAGACCTTTAACCGATAAAATATATCCAAATCTTGATCAGACTGTTGATTGAATTGATACCACATGGCTTAGAGAGAGAGGGCCATATTAATAACAACAAACGTCTGAGTCAACTCTATCAATAATTTTTTGCATCTAAAATTGCCATCTATTCGGTAAAGTATCAATCTGTTGACGTTTCAACTTGTTATGTTGTGCTGGATGATGCTTTAAACTCCCCTTTAGAATTTTTACATAGTCTCGCTCCCCCAGATTTACCACCACATGAGTTGCTCCTTAGAGTAGGAGCACCAATAATGCTGCTGCACTACCTTCAGCCTCTTAAATTGTGCAACATTAAGAGGTTCCAGATAAAAAAGCTTCAAAACAACATAATAGAAGCAATTTTCACAGTCGTTGGTTAAGAAGAAACCGTATTCATCCCTCGGATTCATCTAATTATACCTGATTATCAGATTAAGTTAATAGAATACAAATTCGAATCTAAGTTGCCTATGCAATGAAAATTAATAAAGCAGGGACAAAGTTTAAGAGTGGCTGGTGTATATCTGTTTCCCAGTACAGCAATTGTTTCTCCCATAGCCAGCTCTACGTCCCCTGCCCGAGAATCAGCTTGCCGAAAAGCCTTTTCACTTTCCTACCGGATAACACGACAAAGAATGTGGTATATAGAGAAATGTTGTATAATCGAGAGTGAGAGCATGACAACGGAAAATATTTATATATACTGCTTATACATTTTATTAAGTACCTAATACAGAATCGTGAAATGCACGGGTGAAACCGTGGGGCACAGCTAGAATATCCTACTAATATTATAAATCCGAAAGTTTGTGTGTAAGTGTGTAAGTATGTTTGTTCCTTCTTCACGCTTTAACTGCTGAACGGATTTGGATGAAATTTGGAATGGAATGTACATAGCTTATACCTAGGATTAAAACATAGGCTACTTTTTAACTTGATAATAGTGGGCGAAGCCGCAAAGCACAGCTAGTCTATATATATAAAAATCAATGCCACTTTTTGTTGTTATTTTATAACTCAAGAACGGGCTCGCCTATCCAAACCAAATGTTTGGGCTTTGTTCGGACTATTTAGTAGATGTATGTGAAGTTTGCACAAAATCGGTCGAGCGGTTCTTCGTTTATCACACCTGGGCGCAGCCGGGGTTGATTGCTAGTATAATATAAATTCCAATAGACGTCTATTTGAGGCAAATGAATTTATTTTAAGTTCCACTTATTTGGTTAATTCTCGATAAGCAAGCATCTGGACGCGCTCAAAAATCTAAAATTGAAGGTGTAAATACACAAGTACAAGTTAATTTGTAATATACCAGATTATATTGTAAGCTCTCCGATTCTTGTTCTAACCCTTTCTACAACTTTCTTCTTAAAGCTATATTTTCTGTAGCAATTAGGATTATGTATTCTAAATAATTTGTAATCAATAGTCTGAAAAATCCTGACACTAGGACTGCCCACTAGTCTATACAACAAGCAAGCAATTAATAGTTATTTAAGTCATTGTCCACGTCGAATTATGCATGACAATGCTTGTTAACAGTTAACACCTTAAACTTAACAGAGAAAATAAATAATATATTTTAAAACTTATTTGAATAATCATAAAACTGAAATTGCAATAGCCGTACCACGAAAGCGCGTTGGTCTGAACGGTTGGCATGATTTCCCAAGAGAATCTGGTACCTTACAAATCATCCTGTATATATAAGCTGATTATAGTAACTTTAATTATTGTAATAATCTACAATGTTTCAAGTTAAATAACAACTGTCAAGTAAAGCTTCACCTTGATCGTAGATCAATGTTATCAGTTGACAGCATTGATAGGTATAATTTATAAGGTGCAATGTTCACGAAAGAGAATTCTTCTTAATAGTGTTGATTTATTAAGTCTTTATGACTTTATTTATTTATAACACCTATTATAATATTCTCCTATTATACAAATAATTTATTTATAAAGGTTTTCTTTTTATGATCAAGAGAATCTGCGTCGAGTTTTGTGCTTGACTTTTGTTTTGCTTTGCTTTTTTTTTTGTTTTGCTAAGGCAAACCCATTTTGACATGCTTAATAATGAGTTGAGAGTAAATAAGTATTTTTAGGCAAGTGTGCTCCATTGTCGACAGCATAGTCACTCTAAAAGTGTAAAGTGTTTGAATATATTTATGATTAATTTTGCTATTTCAAAATGTGACAATATAATTTATTTGTCTTTTTTTATTTTAATGATGTTCCTCACTGCAGTTATCTCACAATATGTTTTACATCTTCCACTTTCTTCTATTAATCATCATCTCATACTCATTTTCCTATATAATAACTATATTAAAATTCATCTTGTTTTTGACTTTTCTTTATTTCTATCCATCCACATTCCTTTTTATCAATTGAAGCAACATCAGGGATAACAATAGTCTATACTTAACATAGACTATTGTTATCCCTATTATATGTTATAAAAATAATATAACTTTCTTTTATTATTACAATGTCAGTATCATAATAATATACAAGAATGCATATCAAAAGTATTATAGATTGACTGCTAAGAACAGTCCAGGAATTACACTGTGACAAGATATTCAATAGGCAGTAAAAGTTTCTTTAACAATCGTTATAATTGAGTAGTTCTGTTAGAGGAGTCTACCAGACCCCTACAACTTCAATCATATACATAACAGAACCTAAAAGATATATCTACAATATTTACTAAATTTTTTATAAATATATCCAGCCGTTACAGCTACATTCCGTATCCACTTAATTCACAATATTTATTATATCTAATAATAATAACTGATTAGTAAGATCTACACATGATTCTATTAAGTTCTTATGAAGAAATTAACTTAATAACGAGTATAATGGTTGTACCGTGTTCAAAATACTTAGTACGAGTAGCTGAATACACTGGAAATATTAAGAAGCGTTTTTAATATTAATAAAAACAGTCGAAAACAAACCAATGCTGTTAAATTCTATTAATAGAACAACGTTTATATTAACTTAATCTACTTCGCATTTTGACATAAACTCATTCAACTACAAGCTCTGACTCAAGACTTACCTTTTTATGATCTAATTTCAATTTTCAGCTTAATTGCGCCAAAAAACTGAACCAAATAATCACAAAAACAGGTCTGTGTGGAAAAAAACACAATTGCTATGCAGTTTTAGCATACACACGCTCTTTGTATACGTAATTCGTATTGTCAGTAATTCCCGAACACAATAACATAACTTATTGCACGAACCGATTACGATAAACAGGTGAAAGTGCGAAATTAATATTATTTCGAAAATGCAGGAATTTCACAAGGCGATCACCATCTGCCGCAGACCGCACTATTCAACTGACGTTTGGTTTGTCAATCGAAAACTGGTGCTGCCAGGATAGAATAACATTCTCCCACAATTTTATCATTCGTCATATATCAAGTTTTCGCGAACACAATATTAATTAATTAATTTTATCATTCATTCAATTAACTTCACATTAAAGTTTTTTTAGCTATCTTGTAAGCAGTGGGTATGGGGTTGTATTCCAGGTTGGGAACACAAATTTTCTCCCAAGGAAAAGTGTTTTTGGTTCTGGGTGAGATTGTGTGAGTGCTGAGCTTAGTATGGGGCTGTGTGTGTGAAAGCGTTTGAATATTGATTTGTATTATTATTCATTTATTAAAATAGTACATGATTACAATTTGCACAAAGTTATGTGTGGTGTGTTTCCATCACAGATAATCCCCTAGGGGGTTGTCCGTGGATTGCATACTGTAACTATTATAGACGTTACTTTCTACCAAAATCAAGGGAAACTCGTAAGGTACGGGTAGCATTTAATAATGGCGCTTCATTTTACGCATAGCCTCTGTTTGACGTTTCTACCATTTATGAAAGATTAAAAATTTAATTTTAAAAGATTCAAATGTAAGTAATATCAAATATATTGCCTACTGTAAATGGAACATAAATTCTCGTAATACAACATACATTTTATTTTGTAGAAAACGATGAAAAAGATGAATCTGGTATATCTGGGAAGGTATCTCTGTGGACGGGTCAACACCATTGACTTTTGAGCAGTAGTACATTATATATTATCATAGTAGAAATTAATTAATTCTTTTTTTACTGACTTCAAAAAAGGAGGAGGCACTATGTTCGAGTGTATGTATTTTTTTGAATGTATTTTCACTGATTTCTCCCGCATTTGTGGACCGATACTCAAAATTCTTTATTTGTTTGATTTATTCAGAGGTGGTCCCATATCAATTTTATCGAAATCGATCAAACCAAAACCAATATATAAGCGGTGAAGTTGGTTACTTAGACTTTCCTTACCTACGTTGAAAATATTTAGTCTGAATTAGATCGGCCCTTCTTTATGTTTAGTAATGTTTACACAGTATTAAATAAGTAATATTCCAGGTCTAGTTTGTTTACCAGCTTCGATCACATCGTCACTTACCATCAGGTGAGATAGTGGTCAAACACTAGCATGTCAAAAAAAAAAAAAAGTACTAGGTATTATCCGTACAGGAAAGTAATACAACAATAATTACAAAGTATTTTTTCAACATTTAGTAAACGTAGGGCTATGCTGGTCGGTAATTAGTACTTTTTTTTCTCATTAATTACCAATTAAAATATTTACAATAAGTACAAACAAACGGTAATAGCATATAAAAAAATCACTAGGTTTGTAGGGATAATGCTATCATATTCTACATCAAAGTGAAAACTAGGTAAGTACGTTTATTTACTGATGTTAGTGAAAATAGGTACAGTAACTTTACCGGGCGCATACCCAGGATCTAGATACCTATTTGTTACAGATTGGTAGAAGCTGTTGATGATTCGAATTATAAGAATAAGTACCTACTTAAACTAGTATCTATCTACCTAAATTATTTTAACTCCACGATCAAAGTGAAAAAGTTACAGTAGCCTCAGTAATGTAATCAGGCAGCGTGGGCGGGTTTATATCTATTACCATATGTGTATATAGATGGTGAGATGCGTATGACATCATTCTATAACGCAGAGTGGACAGCCCGTCGTTTTTATACGTATTTTTGACGTTTTTTAAGATCTCGAACCTGAAACAAGCGCAATCGTTTTATAATCAATTAATCACCATTGTGGAATCTAGGTAAGTTAAAATAAAGAAAAAAGCAAGGTTACAATAAATGGCGTAATGGTAGAAATGAGACTAGTCTAAATAAGAAAGGTACGTATCATCACGTAGTACTCTCTGTGGTCTGTGGTATCATCATCGTGCTGAGGCACGTGCGTAGAGCCGTGCACACATACTAGCCACGTTTGGTACAACTCTATGAAGATAACATACTTATTTACTTCTACTATGATATCATTTTACCATCAATGGTAGAAACGGTACATGCCTGAATTTGACTAGTACCTAGAACCAGTTTTCCCATGGGAAAACATGGTAAAACTGATCCTTATAATTGATATTTGTACCTATGTTGGCTGTTTGCGAAAATGTCACTTCGTTTGTCATCTCGGACGAGAGCGGAGGTAACTTTATGAGATGTAAGATGCCAAAATGGACCATGCATTTATCTATAAACCTTTCTTACTTACTCTAGGTAATTTTTTAATGGTAAGCATTAAAAAATTAATCTACATGCTACATATAACTAAATAATAACTAGTAGTCCGAGTTTTGCCGCGAAAGTGAAAAAATGGCGTTGTTGATTTTGTATAATTTTCCATTCTTCGAGTTCTGTGTAATAATGGTGGATTATTAATTGTAAATACTTAGTGAACGTGCATAAGTGTAGGCAAATCATACTAGAATGAAAAACGTGATTTTCACCTTCGCTCCAAAACCCTAATAGAAGTTCTAGTAAAGTTTCTATCACTTTACTAGGGCATGACTTGACTATGACTGGGCCTTGAATGTTTTACTTGACTTTGACTGTGACTTGTGGCTAGGACTTTATATTTAAAATACACTTGAAATATATGAATACTTGACACTGGCTAAATGCACAAAATTGTGAAGCCAATATTTAAAATAAAAACAAAAAAATGGTGATCCTGTGAGCAGAAGACCTCGCGTATTTTTTTACATTTTCAATCTTCATTTTCTGACATTTTGTAAAATGGTCGCCAGCGGTCCCTCCTTTTTGAAGTCGATTAAAAATGCGTCCTGTCTGACGAAGCCTTAGCAAATGGCCGTCACATAGAGCGATGTATTTCATGCAATCAACAAAGAATAATGTTTATGTTTTCTTAGACCTCTGATTGACCCATTATTACGTATCTTTGTTGCTAGCGGTTTCTATTTTAATTAAGCAAAAATGAACCTAATTAATTAGAAGTATTGTCGCTTTTGTATTGACCGTTAGTAACAGGGATAGGTTATGGGTCTGAGCATATTGCATCATTTTAGTATATACAGAGTGGACCAAACAGTGACGTTTTTGATTCGCGATTTTTTGTAGTTTTCAAGTTATGATTATTTATCTTTTAAAAAAATTTCATGCACAAATACTATTTACATATGAGGACTTAATGCTATAGCATTATCTACGTTAGGTTAGGATTTATAGTCCGGAAAGAACGGTTATAACTTTTTGGTGGGTGTTTTATAAGTAAGATTTTTAGTATTATGGTCTTAAGAGGGTTTATTCCTTTTGTTTTCTCCCTCTCGCTCGCACAATTCGATATTTTTAATGAATACAATTATGTACGTGTGTTTTGACGTGATAACGTGATAAATCGATGAACACCGGCTGCACGCACGAAAAAGTGTCACGTTCCGCCTGACCCTAAGCTTGCAAGCGAGAGCGCGGAAGCGATAGAGAGGCACGATCGGCCTAAGCGTTCGTCTTATGACGTTATCACGCAAAATTATCGTCCGTAAACCGACTTTACAAACAACCAATTTTTTTTTAATGTTCTCATCTAACTTTGTGGACATTAATACAAGGATGTTTCAAACTTCTTTTAGCTATCATATCCTTCAATAAGTTGAAAAAAACACAGTTTCCAAATTTCAATGTGATTTTCACGCTTTCTTCGTTTAACTCAAAGATATGAAAAACAAAATGTAGATTAAAGCATTCATTGTATTATTGTTCATATACTTGGTTGAAAACATTGTCAAAAACACGCGCAATTGTATATATTAAAAATATCGTAATGTGCGAGCGAGAGAAAAGACAAAAGTAATAAACCCTAATAATGAATTGTACTTTCTGGCATAAAATAATCAGCTTCTTAACAATAATGCGCATGTGAGCCATTTTTTATGTATTTGGAAGTGTATATATTTTAAATATATCGTTCTGGTGTGTAACGACCTTTATCTAATCTAACCGAGCATTGCATTCCAGTACAATAAGATATGCTAATAATTTAGACGGATTGTGATCGACTCGATATCAACAGTTAGGTATTGATATCCGGATGACCGAGCTTTGCTCGGTTTTTTTGTTTTTGGTAGAATGTGTTTGAATTTGTAGCCTCAGAAAGCTCCATCGAGTGTCGAGTAGAAACAGTTTTTTACATCGGTCACGGCGTAATAGATGGCGCTGATAGTTTCTTAAACCCGGTTTTTCAAATGCAGTTTGGAAACCGAGCATTTTTCGGACCTGGAACGTTGATAAATCGATTCCTTGGGCCGAAAAACCCCTAATCTGTAACTTTCATGAAAATCGTTGGAGACGTTTCCGAGATCCTGATTACACACACACATATATACAAGAATTGCTCGTTTAAAGATATTAGATAGATAGATGTAGACATTTGTAAAAACAAATCCAATGTTGTTTCCCCGCCTTTGTGACGTTGTAGTACGCAATATCTCAAAATTGTTATATAGATATATATTTTGCTTGGCTCCAGTCATCTATAATAAATTACCAAAAAACAATGAAAGAACTGCCTGCCATCAGCATTGTGAAAAAAAAACTTAAAAATTTACTAGCAGACAAATGTTTTTTTCTTTAAATTTTGGCTTCGCAATCCTTTGCATTTAGCCATTATCAAGTAATAACATATTTTAAGCGTATTACATATTAAAAATCCCTGTCGCACTTCACAGTTAAAGTCAAGTAAAAGAGTCAAGGTCCAGTCATAGTAAAGTCATGCCCTAGTAAAGTAGTAGGAACTTTACTAGAACTCTATTGGAGTATTGGAGCGAAAGATAAAATCATGTTTTTGAACATTGTATGATTTGCCTACAGTTATGCACGTTTACTAAGTATTGACGGTTAATAATCCACCATTATTACACATTAACACTCGAAGAATCAAAGGTTTAGGAAAATTATACAAAATCAACAACGCCATTTTTTTCACTTTCGCGGCAAAAACAACCAGACAAGTGTTATTACAATATAACTGAATTTCGAACAGATAAAATAATATGACATAATGAAAATTTGATATTGTAGATATATGACATAATATGAATGAAGAATTGAATGAATGAATTAAATTTAAATATGACATTAATATAACGATATAAAATATAACAAAATTATTATAAACTAGCTGCGCCCCGCGGCTTTGCCCGCGTAAGTCCCGGACCAGCCAGAATTCGGGGTTAAAAAGTAGCCTCTGTCCTTTCTCAGGCTCTAGACTATCTGTGTACTAAATTTCGTTTAAATCGGTTCAGTTATTTTAGCGTGAAAGCGTAACAGACAGACAGACAGAGTTTCTTTCGCATTTATAATATTAGTAAGGATTTGATGTAATCTAAAAAACTACAAATGAGTACGCTTATCTAAGCAAAACATGACGTTCTATTAATAATTTGTATAACCAATGTGCATGCTCATATACAAATGTGTGTGTATATTATACTCAAGTAACACTACTACAAATAAAATATATTTATCTTTATAACTAGCTGTACTAAATAATTTAAACGTAAGCAAAGCTTAAAAAAACCGACTTCACCGCTTATATTTTGGTTTCGGCCACCTCTTGATTATATTAGCTTTGATTATACCTCTGAGGTATAATCAACCAAACAAAAAATATATTTTGACAATCAGTCCACAAATGGGGGAGAAATCGGTGAACATACATAAAAAAATAAAAATAGACACAGTCGAACATAGTAAGTACCTCCTCCTTTTCGGAAGTCGGTAAAAAGTGTTTGTCTCTCTCACTTTATGGTCGCCTAGTACTTTTTACTATAATACAACTTTTTTACTATTATTTTTAACTTTTTTAATATAATTACTATTGCCTTTTTCATACTTATGTTTGCCTTGTACTTACAAAGTCCGAGAGACTAAATTATTTTTAAAAAGTCTCTTTGCAATTTAATATATTGTATTAAACCTATAAATAAAATATACTCAAATCAAAATATATACAAATAGATTTCATTTCTATTTTTATTATACCTTTCTCGGCTCTCGTCGAATAATTCACCAAAGTTTCATCATAATCGTCAATAGTTCTTGAGATATCGTCTATAAAGCCGTTCTACACAAATTGAATATTTTTCGTAATGTTTAATACTTATTTATGCTATTCTCTGCTGCTATTCTTGGCGAAGAGATATCCAACAAATCAAAGATCATAAAGGTAGGTCCAATGGTTCTTGAGGGAGTTTTGCCGCGAAAGTGAAAAAATGGCATTGTTGATTTTGTAAAATTTTCCAAAACCTGTGATTCTTCGAGTGTTAATGTGTAATAATGGTGGATTATTAACCGTTAATACTTAGTGAACGTGCATAAGTGTAGGCAAATCATACAAAGTTGAAAAACGTGATTTTCACCTTCGCTCCAAAACTCCAATAGAAGTTCTAGTAAAGTTTCTACCACTTTACTAGGGCATGACTTGACTACGACTGGACCTTGACTCTTTTACTTGACTTTGACTGTGACTTGTGACTAGGACCTATAATATGGAATACACTTGAAATATATTATCACTTGACACTGGCTAAATGCATAAGATTGCGAAGCCAAAACTAAGGAAAAAAAAAAGAACTGGTTCTTGAGTTATAAATGGTGTAACTAAGAAGACTCTTTTATAAGTGTCAAGGATTTTGTAGCTAAAGTAATTTACAAACTGTATATTTGTTTCCTTTCTCGATTATAAGTTTAGATACATAGATAAGGTAGGTATTATTTAATCTGTTGTTAGAAATCACAGTGATAACCAATACTGATCTTGTTAGAAAATAATGATTACAAGGACGTACGAGTATGATAAGGGTTATATAAAACAACTAGCCTTGCCCCGCGGCTTCGCCCGCTATTTTCAAGATAAAAAGTAGCCTGTGTGTTAATCCTAAGTATAATCTATGTACATTCCCAATTTCATTCAAATCCGTTCTATCGTTAAAGCGTGAAGAGGGAACAAACATACTTACACACTTAGACACAAACTTTTGGATTTATAATATTAGTAGGATTAAATATAAATTAATTGGTCAATATAAAATATTAATGAAATATAAATAAAACAATTAATAAAAATTACTACTACATAAATAGTGATAACTGATAAACCTATCGAAATAAGGATAAAAAATTATCAACATGTGTAATAAATTAATAATATATACCTACGTAGTATATATAGAATATAATTGGTAATTAAAATCAAATCAATACGCCCACGATGACTAACATCCTATTATCTATGTCAAGGAATATATAACAGTATGTGTGGGCGGAAAACAAAGACTAAAACAAAGGGAATGATGTACAAACTGCTAATAGGGTTATGCTACTGCGCTCCACGGTTATTGTTCTCAAACGTTTAAATGTCCATACTTTGTATCCACTGGGCTCCACCGAACAAAAATTAAAATTATATTTTAAGTCGACATCCGCTATATGGAGGACATTCCACAAATGCGCACGAAGCGTTTTGCCTCCACATTCATTGTGCGAACCGCAAAGGAATGGAACTCCTCACCTGAGTCGGTGTTTCCTGATGAGTACAATATGGGAGGCTTCAAGTCGCGAGTGAATAGGTATCTTCTAGGCAAGCTTGCTCCATCGTCAACCACATCGTTACTTACCATCAGGTGGGATGGTGGTCAAATGTTTGCCTATCATGAATAAAAAAAAGAAAAAATCTATGTACAGATCTATGTACAGATATCGTTTTTTTGTCTATAGACAAATAGATAGATAGATGAATTCTTTATTATGCACCATTTCAGAAAGAAAACAACTGTGGAATATAATAAAAAAGACTTGTGGCACTCGGGGACTGCCGCGGTAAAGCTATTGCATAGCATTTTTTATCAACTTATGCAATTATAATAATTTATTTATTTTATTTATGCAGTATTTTTTTCCTGCCACCTAGAGGCGAGTTGCTGAACTAAAGAGACAAGCGTGATATTTCAAAAAAGTCATTAAAAGTTCTGCTATTCATCGATAGATGGCAAAACTAAAAAGTATCACCGCTGTGCCGGTCGGAGTGGGGGGTGTTAGGTTATTTTCGTTACGGAATTTCTGGATTCGGTCTCCACACTCAAGGCCCGCGATAGAAGCTATGCAATAGCTAAATAAAAATAACTTAGACTAGTACAATGGGCGGTCTTATCGCTTAAAGCAATCTCTTCCAGACAACCTTTGGATTGAGAGAAGATAGCAAAATAATTTTAGGAATGTACTACTGTTCTAAACAAATTAAACATGGCAATAGTGTGGACTGCCCCAGGCGGACTCTGCATAAGTGTCCTATCACTAAAAAATACAACAACTTTATTAATGTGAAAACGTGTGTAACGTATGATAATAACGGTAGAGGGCGCTAGTTCTTTGGGAGATCTATGAAACACTTACCGTTTTCGATTCCTAATTCTTTTGGTATGATTCATGGGTATGTACCGCGCAAAATTCTTCTTGTACCTGTTGACTCCGACGCCGGAAGCATCCAACCTGACCGAAATAACAAAGCTAGTACCAAGGCATAGTATTAGTAAGTACTAGCGACCCCCCCCCCTCCCCCCGCTTCGCGCGGATGTAATTTAATATTTAACTAGCTGTGTCCCGCGGCTTCACCCGCATGAGTTAAAAATTGTGGTTGAACTTTTTCAGGGTTTATAATTTTGGATTGGTAGATTAATGGTTTGAATTCGCAGTCTCGTCTATAATCTAAATCTAGTAGACCATGATACAAAACTAAATGAAAAAAGAATTGCGTAAATTTACGCCTAATTAAATATACGTAATTCATTATGTACTTTAAAGTTTATTTGTCCCGAGTTTTGAGCAAATCGTAGCAAGAAATAAGTTTTCCATATAAATTTTAGAACCACCTTGCACACACCCTAGGGGTAGTATTGGAAAAATAAAATATACATGTTTCATCATTTAATTTAATGTTTATTTAAACTGAGTATTGAAGGAATCGAAGCAAGAAATAAAAAAAATTATACGAAGTTTAGAACTATATTGCACACACCCTAGGAGTAGTTTTGAAAAAATAAAATATACTTGATTTATTATTTATTTAAAAATTTATTTGTACCGAGTTGTGAGTAAATCGTAGCAAGAAATAAGATTTTCCATAAAAAATTTAGAACTACCTTGCACACACCCTACGGGTAGTTTTGAAAAAATAAAATATTCGTGTTTTTTTATTTATTTGTACCGAGTTGTGAGTAAATCGAAGCAAGAAATAAGATTTTCCATAAAAATTTTAGAACTACCTTGCACACACCCTAGGGGTAATTTTGAAAAAATAAAATATTCGTGTTTCATTATTTACTTTAATGTTTATATGTACCGAGTTTTGAGTGAATCGAAACGAGTAACGACTTGGCTTTAACGATCGAACAGATTTGGATGCAATTTGGAATGTACATAGCTTATACCTAAGATTAAAACATAGGCTACTTTTCAACTTGATAATAGCGGGCGAAGCCGCGGGGATAGTAATAGATATAAGTTCGCTCTAAATTGTGTCCCAAAAAACCCGATGTGGGAGTGTTTTTCAGTTGTACATACCTCTTGAACATATCGTTGTCTTCTCCCCCCCATCCCCAATAAAGGTTGGAATATCCGTTCACCTTCTTGTATTGCCACATCGTCATAGCGGTAACACCTCCGAAAAGGGTCCTGAAAGATCTACTGCAAAACACATTTCACGGTAAATCCTCATACTTATTATTTTATAATGAATTTTACAGGGCTTAAAGACATTTAAGTTTTAAGAACTAAAGTTATAGACATAGCCCACAGGATTAGCAAGCTGAAGTGGCAGTGGGCTGGTCATATTTGCCGTAGAACTGATAACCGATGGGGTAGACGTGTTCTAGAGTGGAGACCGCGTCTCGGCAAACGTTTGCGAGGACGCCCTCTGGCTAGGTGGAGCGACGACATACGTAAAGTGGCTGGCAGCGGTTGGAAGAGAAGAACTGAAGATCGAGCTCAGTGGCGTGCATTGGGAGAGGCCTATGTCCAGCAGTGGACGAATACAGGCTGATGATGATGATGATGAAAGACATTTAACATCGGAGTGGAACTCAGCGTCTTCGTTCCCCGAATGGTATAATTTAGGAGTCTTCAAGTCAAGAGTTACAGGTATCTTGTAGGCAAGCATATTGCGTCATCAGCCACATCGTCACTTTCTATCAGGTGAGATGGTGGTCAAATGCTACCCTATCAGGCAAAAAAAAACACGCATGTCTACCTCGTACAATGAAGATGCCAGTGTTTTATTTTTTTTATATCTATTACACAAATCCATTCAAATTCGTCCATCCCAAGCCCGTTTTAATATCTAACTACAAGACAAACAGTCAAGCGTCATCCATTTATGGTTGACTCTCCAGCTCGCTCGAAGCGTTTCGCTTCTATGTTTATCATTCGTACTGCGAGGGACTGAAACTCATTGTCCGCGTCTTTGTTTCCTGAACGGTATTATCTGGGAGTCTTCAAGTCAAGAGTGAAAAGGTAACTTCTAGACAGGCATGCTACATCTTCGGCCGCATCGTCGCTTTCCATCAGGTGAGATAGTTTTTAACCACTATCTCACTTGATGAACCTGCTTGCCTATCTTACATAAATAAATAACAAAGAAATGTAATATTTAAATTACAGTGACATATTGTACGAGACAAACATGCGTGTTTTTTTATGCCTATCGTATTTTTTTTTATCTATTAGCACATAAACGTTTGAGTTTAACGATCGATCTATCAATCAAGGTTTTTAATATAAATGTTTCTTTCAATAACGGGATATTTACC
Organism: Lomographa bimaculata; assembly: GCA_948107665.1. Taxonomy (NCBI): domain Eukaryota; kingdom Metazoa; phylum Arthropoda; class Insecta; order Lepidoptera; family Geometridae; genus Lomographa; species Lomographa bimaculata. The sequence continues at coordinate 4,384,521 of OX403600.1, read as the reverse complement.
ATGTATTTCGTTTGTTTTGAGTTTTCGATATTTCGGCACTGTTGCAAGCGCCATGATCACGGAGTAACTGACTACTCCGCCGAAGTGCCGAAATATCGGAAACTCAAAACAAACGAAATACATGGTAAATATCCCGTTATTGATACAAACATTTATAGTTTTAATTCTTTCTACCTTCAAAATATTCCCACTTACTCATTTTCTCTGCCCACGACCGAAGCACACATATGTCTCGGCAGGATCGGGCACGTGTACAGGATCCTGTCGTCAGAGGGTAGCAGGTCTACGTCGTGGAAAATGATACACTGCCAGGTGTCATCCTTCTGGATTTCGAAGTAACCGGCGTTGAAGAGACGGCCTTTGTTGAAAAGGTATTTTCCTGGAAGGATTTGGGGATGTGTGTGTTCTTGTGGTACCATTTAAATTTGATCAAGATCTGACAAGTAGTTTTTGAGTAATCCTTAATAATGCGTATTTAATTTAATTTAAGTGATCAAAGGTTCCGAAGATAAAGCGGTGAAGTCGGGTTTTCTACCGACTTCACAAAAAAGGATGAGGTTCTTAATTCGACTGTTTTTTTTTGTTTGAAAGCTTAGCTTTCCCATTGGTCCCATTTAAATTTGGTCAAGATCTGATCAGTAGTTTTTGAGTTATCGTCAGTAATGGGTGTTTAATACATTGAATTTGATCATGGCTCCGAAGATAAAGCAGTGAAATCAGATTTCTTAAGCTTTGCTTGCGTTTAATTATTTAAGCTTTGCTTGCGTTTAAATCATTACTAATTAGTTACTAATTACATGCGTTTGACCTACAGTTTCAGTTGAAAAATTAGCACGCTTTTTTAAATATCGAAACTTTGATTGAAGAGCAAAGTTTGCAGTGAAAAAAATATATTACATGTTAAAACATCTAATATCTCAGGGTTGCCACGTGTGTTGACACTTTTGCGCTATCCCCTGAAACCACGCTACAAGCTAGTGGCGCGGCTATAGCAGCTAAATCTCTCAAACGGCGCAAGTATTCAAAGTATTCCCTATGCCGATTGTATGTGTGATGTGAATGGTTCCAGCACTCATGACATAAGTCGTCGAGCCTAACGTGGGTTGTAAGTGTAAAAGCGTATATGTTTATATATCAGGTTATATCATAGTATGTATATCTCTAGGTGTCAAATTTATTGCTGCAACATACTTGTATTAATTCTTCTAAATAAGACTCACCGCTTTGTTCGACCACGAATATTCGATACTCCACTCGCTGACGCATGAGAAATGGGTGAATATTGTACAAAAACACCTTAAGGTTTTCTTCGCGATCTCTGAAATGTATAATTTTTTGAAGTGAAAACTTCATCAGGCGCGTTGAGCACTTTTTGGGTGAACAAAAATCATGGAATCATCGTCATCATCACCGAAAGAGTAGTCTGACTACTGGCATCTGTCTCTTTCTGGTTCTATATTCTATGTATGTACTCTTCACTTCTATCGGCAGTCCTCAAAGATATTTATTATCTTTGACTGCCCTGCATGTTTTTTTATACGCTTTATATTCGCTTAAATTGTTGTTTTGTATGTTTGTAACCGACATTTTTGGGCGCGATTTTGACCCACTTTAAACGGTCAGATTTCATTCAAACTTTGTAGATTTATGGAGGACCGATGACAATACACTAATTTGATAATATTATTCCATTATTCAATTTGCAAAAAAGAAGTAGAAAATAAATAGTAGTTAAAAAAACTAAAAAACACGCTTTATATAGAAAACCAAACTAAAAAATAGAAAATAAATTTGAATTAAGAATAGTGTATTTTTTTTTAATAAATATTAATTAATAATAGTGTAAATAAGAAAAAAATATTTTATTAAAAAAAAAGCGTGAGGTGCTTTTTAAGATATTATCGAAATGATAATCCTTCTTCTCATATCTGTCAATGAAATATTTATAACTGTTGACACCATGCACCCCACCCTATTTTTAAAATAAAATATTTTTTTCTCATTTACACTATTATTAATTTATATTTATTAAAATTTATTTTCTATTTTTTAGTTTGGTTTTCTTTTTTTTTATATACGATAGGCAAGCGTTTGACCACAATCTCACCTGATGGTAAGCGACGATGCGGCCGAAGATGTAGCATGCTTGCCTAGAAGGTACCTATTCACTCTTGACTTGAAGACTCTCAGATTATACCCCTCAGGGAACAAAGACGAGGGCAATGAGTTCCACTCCTTCGCTGTACGGATGATAAACGTAGAAGCGAAACGCTTCGAGCGAACTGGAGGTATGTCAACCATATATGGATGACGTTTGACAGTTTGTCTTGTTGTTAGATGGTAAAACGGGCATGGGGGAATCAGCTCGTGTAATTCCTGCGTAAACGGTAGAATACCGATAGACTAGCGACCTTACGTCGGTGACCGAGACTCTGCAATTTAGACTCGACTAGCTTATCATCGCCATCGGTTTTCTATATAAAGCGTGTTTTTTAGTTTTTTTTAACTATTATTTATTTAACTTTTCTAGAGAAGTGGGTGTTTCTCTGCAAAGACGTGTAGTATTGTGGAAGAAACACAAATTTCTCATCGGGGAAAATTGTGCTGCAGCTATAAACTCGTATATCAAGTATAAACAATAATAGAAAAATGTTCTTTCTATATAAGGAGTACAATCACACTTCGCACTAATATTATAAAGGCGAAAGTTTGTGAGTCTGTTTATGTTTGTATGATATTTGGTATGGAGGTAGCTGACACCCTGGTTTGGACACATATTCTACTGTGACCTGGAATTCCCGCATGTCTTGGACTTACGCGGGTAAAATCGTGGAGCGCAACTAGTAGGTACATTATAATGACAAACTTTTGTGTTCGTAATGATTTTATTTTGAACATAATCAGTTTGAACTGCCCATTGGCTTAGTTGGGTGAGCGTTCGCCTTCTAAGCAGGGGTATCGGGTTCGATTCCGGCAGAAAAACAAGTTTATTCCCCAGCGAAAATTTGTGTTTCTGGTTGTGATTGTGTGGACACTAGTCATAGAACTTAGTGTGGAGCTGTGCGTGTGAAAGCGTTTGTTTTTAAATTCAAGGTTGATTTATTCACCTGAACGGCACGAGTATAGCGACTTTATGCCTGACGCGACAGTCCTCGGGGATATAGTGGCCACCCATTTTAACCATTGGATATAAGTTGTCTAACAACTCCTTCAACTCCATGTGTACGGTTACTGTGAAATTACAGGTTTTTTTTATCTCTGATAGGCTAGCGTTTGGACTATCTCTCCTGATAGTTAATAGAAATATTGGGTATGATATGGGTCCGCGTAAATTTCTCAGGGAATTCTCATACTTACCATGCCTAGGCTTTACATCTTTAAAAATATTATGAATGTTCGCAAAAATATTGACAAATGTAAATTAAGAAGCGACGCACTCAATCTTAATACTAGATATAAGCATAAAATTACAGTGGGCGCATTTAGATTAAGCATAACGAATAAATCTTTTATGGCAAATGGGGTTAGATTTTACAATAAATTGCCTAAAATTATAACTTTATCTATGGGAAAGTTCAAATCAGTAATAAAAACGGGTATTAATTAAGAAAGCTTATTATCTAACGATCGACTACATTATTGACAAGGATGCATGGAGGCAAACTGCACAAGCGCTTTCTAGCAACTACATAATATATATATATGCCTAAGTAAATATAATTATGAATTAGTGTTTAAGAATGTATTTTTAAAAAATGAATGGGAAAAAAATGCGCAGCCGCTTTTCTTGCCAGGTTCTTCTCGAGATGGCTGTAATTTTGCGAATCTAGCAGTAGAGTCATTAACTTTCATGAGTGCTTCTTTGGGGCCCATGTGAATAAACGAATTTGATTTGTATTTTGATAAAGGATGGTAAACTCGCTATATTTAATCAATGTTATAAACGGCTTGAAACACGTAAACATGTCGACTTGCTTTGTTGTCGTCGGTTGTCGTCTAGTATACTAAGTCGTAATACGCAGAGTTGCGCGTTGCGAGTAGGTACGACAACCAAGTACGTCGTAATTTTTACGTGTTACAAGCCATAGATAACAACAGAATTCAACAGAAATTCTAGTACATTTTCTACTAAAAGTAGTAGAAAATATACTAGGACTTCCTAGTAAAGATTAGGGCATGAATTTACTATAGCTAGAGCATGACTCTTTTACTTGACTTCAACTGTAACTGTTGGCTACGACTACTTCTTGGAACTGTAACTAAACTTGAAACAAGTACCTACCTATTTATTACTTAACATTGGCTAAATGGGCATAGTCTATGAAGCCAAACTAAAAAAAATATCTACCAAACTTACCATTGCCTATGACTGTAGTTGTGCATATTGGTAAAGTAGTCGAGCGTTCCTGCTGTGTATCTTTGACTGAAAGGCATCTTAATTATTATAATTATATAGCTTAGTGAGATATATATAGTTTACAAACACGAAGAAAATAGTTCAAATTAAATAGTAGATAGGTAGGCGTATCAAACGCTAATAATTCCACGGAATTCCTTGAAATCAACATTGTTAAACTTGTTCCACACCAATCTCGGAAAGCACACGCTCAAACACCTTTACAAAAAGATTAAAAAGAAATGTTCGATAACTCCACAAGCGAATCCATTATGATCCGCGATATGGTAGTTTTAATTTAAGTGCGGATGCAAGGGCCTTTTCACACTGATTAGAGCGGCAAATGCGGTAAGATGAACGTCACCGCGTGTGTCGACTGTTGAATCGCGGCTATTTTGTAGGTAATCCGCCAAATCCTTACACGCGGTATGGCGGATTTGGCTCCGCTTTTGTCTTAGCTTAGAAAACAAATTCTGATTTACTTAGGCTACGATTTTAATTCGTCCGCAACGACCGCAACGCTCACGAAGTCGTTCCACTATTGGGCGTGGTAGAGACATAGAAAAGAATATAAGTACTCATGAATACGGACGTCTATCTCGAGGCTCTGTCACGATGACGTCACAGATGACGCTCACGCAAAGACCGCGGCAAAGTACACTGTACACATATTATTGTATACGTTGCTGCATCGAATAAATTTAAGTTTACTGTGACCGCGGTGACTGTAGGCGCGTGTAGCGCAGCGCGGGCGCATAGTATTCGCCAGCCAACATTTAAAATTCGAATATTCTGTCTGAAAGAAAGCCCACTTAGATAAAACGCCACCAACGCTCACGCCTTGTGGAACGGCAAAACGAGCTTATTGCGAGCGAAAGTTTTGGGACGTAGGGTTAAAAGTATAATTATCTCACCGTATTTGTGATGATATAAAACGTTAGATACGACATTAAACGCCTTCCCTAGATCATCTGCGTTATTCACTAACTTCACGATTACTTCATCTGTAAGGATACCAAGCAGAAGAAAAACGATGTCTGGTTAATTACAGCACTGCACTGGGGTAAATGGGAGGAATTGGATACTACGTGTGAAACGCAAATGCTTTTTTTTTGTGGCAATTTTCACGAAATTTGAAAAATCATGAAAAAATCAAAGACTGTCACTCGTGACCTTGCGTAACCGCCATAATATACGTTATTAAATATGCAACTTTATGTACAAAAGTATAAAGGGGTTAATTGTTTATGGTAAAAAGGTGCTCGCATATCTGTTCCATAGTCTACCGCTGAGCCAAACATTCTCGTTTCACGTGTATATAATACTAGCTGCGCCCCGCGGCTTTGCCCGCGTAAGTCCCGGACCAGCCAGAATTCGGGGTTAAAAAGTAGCCTATGTCCTTTCTCAGGCTCTAGACTATCTGTGTACCAAATTTCGTTTAAATCGGTTCAGTAGTTTTAACGTGAAAGCGTTACAGACAGACAGACAGAGTTACTTTTGCATTTATAATATTAGTAAGGATTCCACATAGTCTTACTATCAGTAATAACTTCAGGCTCATCCAATGTAGTATCATTAACTGTAGTTTCGGTAAACGTTTCAAAATTGCTAGTAACTTCATCACTTCTATAGTAGAACAGGTAGTATATTGTCGGAAATAGTAGTGATATAACGAGGACGGGCTTCCAGTAATCTCGTTTTTTTTCCGATGATTTCAAACATTCGTCTAACGTAGCAGGGGTCCGTTGTTTTCCTAGAAGTAAAAAATATATGACAGCTGGAATTCTTATACCGGAAAACATTGAGAGGGTGTTGCCAGAATTTCCCCTGAAATGCGTGTTTTTGTTACCGCTTTACTCGATAATCATAACAAATTGTGATATATTAAAATATATTCTGGCCAATTGCCTATATTTCCTAAAACAAAACTAAAACTATATAGGTACAGCAAAGAACTAAGTTAACTACAAGACATCGAGCTTATAGGTAACTCAGGTAACTGAGTGCCTCTTTGGGGCCCATGTGAATAAACGATTTCGATTTTGATTTTTGATTCAAGTGCTCAAGCCCACTACCAGTGGGTAGCGTTCCCATCATGCTGGCGGCATTGCCTCTCTGAATTGCAATGCTAATACGTTGAGCCAAATAAGTGCCAGCATTTTGATCACGCGTCGCCTCAACCAGGCGCTCTGATAGATTTTTGAAAATAGAATGAGCTCCCGATCCCCACGGACCCAGTGTCTCAACACCAAACGGCTTAAATATGTAACCACTGCCGAGGTTTCCATATTTTCGCCGTTTGCGGTGCTCTGCCGAAGTTGTAGCGACGCCAACCCCATTGTATTTTAGGAAGAAGTAAAAATATTCGTCGGAATCTGTATTATCTACTATCCTATTAATATTATAAATCCGAAAGTTTGTGTGTAAATGTGTAAGTGTGTTTGTTTCCTCTTCACGCTTTAACGGCTGAACGGTTTTGGATGAAATTTGGAATGTACATAGCTTATAACTAGGATTAACACTAAAGCTACTTTTTTACTTGATAATAGCGAGCGAAGCCGCGGGGCACGGCTAGTATGATATAAATAAAGAGACCTTCTTCTCAAAATATTCATAACATTTAGAAATGTAGGGGAGAGGCGTACAAAATGACATTGGCGGGTAAAATGACACACTTGTTTTTCTCCAAAACCACTGACATATTAGTATTCACAATAGCCTGCAGAGGGCCGCTTAGTAACAAATCGCAACCTGTGTTGACGCCAGTTGCTTCCGTCTGACCGTGTGATGATTATTCGTGTTTGTTTGATTTTTGCAGTCACGAGTTTTACTCAGATGGATTTTGTTTTTTATTTTGTTTTTATTGACTCAAGTTTATAGTTATTTTACTAAATAACTCAAGTTTATAGTTATTTTACTAAATAACCTTAAAATTGTTATTACATTTTTAGTTATTGTTTTCTAATGTTTGAGGTTATAAAGTGGACAAAATGACACACCACTTGTTTGGGTAAAATGGCATAGTATGTCGTTTGACCTGACTATCTTTTTCTTCTTCAAAATAATTGTTTATTTGTTTGAGCCTGCTGAAATAACAATCATCCTCATGCAACAAGATCGGGTAAAGCTCGAAGAAGATATAACGGCATCAAAAAACCTAATCATATCCTCAACTCAATACTCTCAACGGCCCGATCTGTTGACACAGCTGCTGCAATACCTGCGACTCCCACATACCTAGGTTGATACTCCATGGCATATATAACAATTTTCCAGTTAGCGTGCTATCTCCAGTGCCGAAATAAATATATTAAATCCATCTGTTTTAAAGAAAAATGCTAAAAATGTTTTAAAAGCTTTGGAAATTAATTCCAACAGGGAAAATGATTTCTCTTCCTCACAAGCTTCCACTGAAGCTTTTCATGTGAACTTTGCAAGTATTGGACTGATTTTCAGTACAAATTTGGTATGCCATTTTGTCCACACCACGTGTGTCATTTTACCCGCCTAGGGCGGACAAAACGGTTTTTATTAAAGATTTTATAAATGTGTAATATTTTTTATGTTTAACTTGAATGGTCTCTGTGATAATTGGGTACGTAATAAATCAAAGAATATGTAGCTACATAAAGAATTCAAAATTTCCAATAAATAAAGATTTTATAACCGATTTTATAACTAGTATGTCATTTTGTACGCCTCTCCCCTACCTAAGCCTAAGTATTCTTAACTATTTCATTAAAAGTACACACCATTTTGTGCCTTTACCCTTAATATTTTATACCAGAAGCCTGTGAAAGTTACATCATATACGTATATTAATGAGACGAATGATTTCTTTACATTATTTTATTGAAAGCATTTTCCTGAAATTGTAAAACCATAAAAATTAAAGAATGCCACTTGTGAACTTGCGTAGGTAACCGCCGCCGTTATGTAAGTTATACGCAACATGCACCTTTTATGCTAAATTTAACGGGGAAATTAGCTGTGGTTAAAAGGGTGCTCGCATTGACGTGTATCTCTCCTTAACAACTTTTTTGACACACGCGTCCCGTGAGTCGCAGCTCCAATGGCCAAAAGACTACCGAGAAGAACTTAACCTCGACAGATGTAATCTCAACACTAGGTATCGTGGTACTTACTCAAAGATGCTTTGCACGTTCCTCTAACAGCAAACAATTTGCTAATTTTTTTTAAACACAAAAAATTAAGTAACATATTCAAGCACTTCAGCCACTGAACTCGAGTTTTTGTCTTGTGTTTTGTGATAACACGTGTTGACAAATATCATGGACTTTACATCCTTTGTTTGTAAATATACCTATTTGTTTGATGTATTTCAGGTTGAAAAATGTACGGTGCGGAGGAAACATGAACATTTTGGGTACATCTAATCAAAACAAAGACTAATTAGACTGCTTATACCATACACCCTCTTACGCCTACGATATACCAAATTATGGTATATCATCGCGCAGCGCTTGTACTGTCAGTCCGAGTTTGTGATTCGACACGGAACGCGTCAACAAAACTGCAAAATAAAGATAGAAACATGCCGAGTTGAGCAGTTAAATGGTGCGGGAAGACCTTCAATACATCTAGCTTCACAAAGGATGGAATTATATTTTTTACCGACTGCGCGATGCAAAGGAAAGGTAATGTGTTTATCAGGCTATGCATGTACCTACGTTTGTTCCTTTGTGGCTTTCTAATCAGACCAGCTCCATGGTACCATAACATTGTATTGTCACCGAAGATATACAAGTGCACAAAATTTGAGTTCAATCGGACATCGGGAAGTGGGTCTGATTTAGCTTGCAAGATTTGATTACAGACCGACAGATAGACAACGGGACAGATGAAACTAAATTAAAGCCTGTAAAATAGAAAGCACTACATTATATTCCTGTAACACTATGGTCTTAGCGCATAACGAATTAGCATAAGCTTCCGTTAGCAGAAAGTGCAAATTGCATTGTCTTACAAACTGTGGAAGTTATCATTGAGCTAGCCCGATTGTTTCCGGAATTAATAATTCCGGACATTTACTACGGACTCCGGAATCGCGAGCTCCGGAATAGTGGAGCTTTTGTCCATTGAAACTATGGAGGATAGAGCTCATTGAAACCTTTAAGGATTAAAACGAAGTCAAATTCAAAAATTTCATTAGTATTTTTTTTTGCCGTGAAAGTGAAAAATTGGCTTTGTTGATTTTGCATAATTATCTAAAACCTCCTATTCGTCGAGTGGTAATGTGTGATAATGGTGGATTATTACCGTTAATACTCAGTAAACGTGCATAAGTGTAGGCAAATTATTTGAAAAACGTGATTTTCGCCTTTGCTCCAAATCACCAATAGAAATTCTAGTAAAGTTTCTAACACTTTACTAAGGCTTGACTTAATTATAGATTGGACCTTGACTCTTTTACTTGACTATGACTGTGACTTGTGACTAGGACTTTTAAAATGAAATATACTTGAAAATCAGTAGCGGATTTAACACATTTGCCGGAAGTAGGCTAGTTTAAAAATTTTGCCGCCCCTAAACTGACCTTTGCAATTCGGTATCCTAGTTCACAATAATATTTATGGGTTTACTACTGTCATGTGCCCGATGTCTGATTCCCCGTAGTAATTAATTAATTCGAGCGTCTGTTTCACCGAAAAACCATTGGAACGATAGTCCTATCCTTCGAATATCTATTGGCTCGACATGCTAGTAAGTCGAAAGCTAATACAGACAACGATATACATGACGACCACAAATAAGCTGCAGATCAACGTTTTTTAGTACAGTGAAAATCAACGTATCTTAATTTTTAACACAAATAATATTATTAAGATTTGAAATGAATCGGTACTTATTGGTAGGTACTTACAACGGGCGGACGGTTCGAGACATGCCTTTTTACCAAGATTTTTATTTTATCAAGATCTGATCAGTAGTTCTTGAAATATCGTCAATAATGCCTATTTTGTGGACTACTTTGACGATGATCTCGTTTAACCGACTTCAAAAGTTACCTCATAACTTCTTTCGTTGTGAGCCGATTTTGATGATTATTTTTTTATTTGAAAGCTGGTGCTTTTCATGTGGTCCCATTGAAATTTGATCAAGATCTGATCTCTAGTTTTTGAGTTATAGTCAATAATGCGTGTTTAATACATTAAATCTGTTCAAGGTTCCAAAGATAAAGCGGTGAAGTCGGTTTTCTTAAGCTTTGCTTGCGTTTAATTATTTTTTCACGACCAGGAAGGCTAGTAGATTATTTTTGGCATTAGGCTGTCTTATACGCAGATTTGTGCAAAATTTGAGAACCGAACCGAATAATTTTGACCACATTGCAGTACCACTTTATAATTAACTTTAAAAGACCCACCATACCACCAGGGGTATGGCCACAGATACGGTGGGTCTGAAGGGTAACTTTAGGACCTGCTGGGCAATACAGGCGTTTTAGACATGTGTGACGATTGCCATCAGGCAAATGTCTCGCTTGTTTCATTTCTTGATAGCATACAAAAGAAGGACTAAAATATAAAAAAGAAAATAGAATCAAATATTTTATTTTAAATCTCATATAAACCAACAAGAACAAATCACAATACCTAACTTACAACAGCAAAGAAAGCTTTATGCTTTGCAGTTATCGAGATATTTTGCGAACCTCCTCAACAAAATTAAGTGCGATGAACTTCTTGACTTTATACAAAAACTTGCAGACGTTTGCGTCCTTAACGAACTTGCTCACGTAAATATCTCCATTATCTGTGTCAACTTCCAGGTGTTTCAACAGATTCTTCACCTGCTCTTCATAAGGAGTAACCTTCTCTTCTGGTATCAGGACAAAATGCCAAGGCAAACAGATCTTTAGAACATTCCAGATTACAGACTGACTAACGGCGTAAGCCAAACTTAAGTCGATTTCAGGCTCAGGCTTTGGCTCAACTTTTTCTATTTTGCAAGGTTTCTTTTCTCCGTCTTCTTCATTCACTTCACAAGGCGGGCATATGTAGGTGGTCTTTACAAACGTTTCAGAATGAGCTATTTTAGCTTTACTGGTTTGACTCTTACCAAACGTCTTAGATCGAGCGCTCAAAGGGGCCTTCGGCTTTTTTCCTTTGTCTTTTTTGCCCTTTCTATCAATAGTAGACTCTGTGTACACAACTTCATCAACTGTGGTACTTTCACATGTGTTCACAACGGTTGTGATCACTTTCTCCAAGAATAGTTTAGTGCAATTATGAGCGCACGCAAGACACTCATCCCTGTATTTTTTTTCTCTTATTAATTTGCAAATGACATCTTTACAATCGTCGTAAACATAACAAACTTTTTTACCTACTGCCATAGATAAAGCCATAGCAAATCCTTTAATAGGGTCGTCACTTTTGCAAAGTGCCAAGAGGAAAGCTGGGTAGTTCATCAAGTTTTCTTGCACTTCGAATAGTTCAAATAAGAAATGCTTAATTAATTTAAGTCTTAAAACAGCGTGTTTATCTTTGGGATCGAACTCGTTATCAAACCAGAATACTTGTTTGATAAAATCTTTTCTAGAAATAAGCTCAGTCGAATCATGATCACAGCATCGTAAATTTTTACGCAATTGTAAAAGTTCATCAATCGTAGGAAATCTCATATTGATGCAATAAATTAGAAAATCTCTCCAATCTATGTAGCATGTTTGACCAAACATCATGAATATTAATTTAGGAATTAGCTCAGGATCCATCCTGATCCACACCTCTGGGAATAAAGAGCCCTCACAAGATTCTTTTCCAAAGAAGGTGAAATCTTGTAGAGTATAAATAAAACCTGCCAGTAAAGCTATACCACTAGGTGCTATTATTTTCAGTTGAGAACGAAGTTTTGCCAATTGGCTTATTTTAAATTCAAATTCGTTGACTAACTCTGTGACCTCTCCTGTGTCACGAGGGGGCTCAGCTGGTGCGAAATGCAAAAGATTTGGATCTATGACAAATGTGTCATGTTCTAGTATCAAAGATTCTGGTATCTTCCGTGCGTCTTCCACGGCCATTTGAAGATACTTGCATAGACGATCGACTGACTTTATCTCATTCGTGTAGTAAGAGTTTATATCATCTCGAACGTTCATGAAAGTTTTATAAATATGGTCGTTGAAAAGTTGCATATCACGGTAGCACTTGTACTGAAGAGCGAGTATACGTAAACTGGCTCGGAACATTTCACCATTAATGCCCATTGTCCATTCTTCGATGCATTTCAGCGCATTCCCTTTAAAAATTTCTTCAAGATTTAACGATTCTTCAGAAGAATTTTCTTTTCCTTCTTCTTTCTTTTTAACTGGAATTACTATTCTGGCAATTTCAGCGTATTCTCTGCTAATAACGTTTCTATATGAGTCATTTACTTCTTTAATAACTTTTAATGCGAATTTGACATTATTCTCTATTATCATATTAAAAGGGTTGTTACTATAATGTATTTTTATGTTTTTGAGTTGTAAATCTTGATAAGCATTCTTTAATTGTCGATATACTTTATCTTCTCCACCCTTCTTGCTTCCCGATGTGTCATCTGTATCCTTAAATATTTTTGTCAATTCTTTAGAACTAAGTCTCTCTGTCGATGGCATTCGTTTTAACATCGCAAAATAGAAGTCATGAAAAGTTTGGAACGTAAGAATGGATCTAGAATAAAAAACTTACTTAAGTGGTAAACTTATTTAACACATTCAAATTTTTGTAATACAGTAATATTATTCCGTCTATATATATATATATATATATGTATGTATAATATATTACTGGCTGGAATAACAATAATAGTCACTATCTCTAGTAAGCGTTCTCCAAGAACTGGTTACTATATAATCGCTTATACTTGGCTGTGAGTGTGAAAGCGTTTATGTTATGTAATACTAACAAGGAAGGTACGGTAAAGTTCAGGTAACTTAGTACTATTATTAAATATGAATAGGAATATTTACCGATTCAATTCTGCTTGCATACACGATATATATGTATTAGCCATAGTCGTTAGCTCTTTCATTGTCCAATTGTCAGATATGAGTGCTTGTCTTTGTTGCTCCGCAAATTGTTTTCTTTTTTCACATATACTGTACAATTTGTTTTGTAATTCTTTCACTCGGCAATGCCATTCGTTCTTGGTCAAGTTGACATCACGCCAATCATTTTCAAAATCATTATATTCTCTTTGAAAAAGACACACCAAATCCTGTTTTTGAGAAGGCATTGTAATTATTTGTTCCATTTTATCTGTGATGAACCTGGCGTAAGGAATTAGACAGTTCATTTGCAACCGCTTAGAAAAAAATAACTGCTGCATATCTTGAACATAAACTTTCTCAAGAACTTCCCAACAAGATGCTAACGCAATACCAATCATATCCAGAATAGGAATTTCACCGTAATCCCAGTCTTCTTCACCAGCCAATAGTTTAACATCATCTGTACTGGAGTAATCAGATTTAGGCAATTCATTATTTTCATTTTCATCTTCTATCAATGGAACCATTTCGTCTACGGCCTCATGAGACCCACTAGGTGGTTTCACTATTTCTAGATCTGTGTTAGATGATGTCTTGCTTGTTTTTGATCCCCGGCGGCGTAACTTTTCTTTCGACTTTCCAGTAACTCCTATCTCTGGTTTAATTAACTTAGATTTTGTTCTTTTGGTTTCAGAAGAAGGAAAATCAAGTGTACTCAAAACGTTTTCACCAAAAAGCTTGCTTAACGTTTTTAACGATAATACATAGTCTTCTCCTATTATATATTTACATATTTGCACTATGAGATCTTTTTCTAAGACTTCATAATACATACTATAGTTGATTCCAAATGTGGCATAAAAACGATCAATAAGCTCAGAGTTTTCTTCAGTTAGATCCCATATAACGAGTTCTTGCAGTATATCTTCAGTTTCTATTAAATTAATGTAACAGGTGAAATAGCTTTTGAATGATCTTTGTAACCTTTTCTTATGAGGATCATTCACAAGTTTTGAAACTCTTACATTTTTGTATTGATCTTTTTCTTTCTTACGATGATTTGCTATAGTTTCTTCCAGAAATATATCGTCTTTATCCTCCAGTGTTTCTTCATCTGGTGGGGCAAGGCCAGAAAACGTTTCTTCTAAAATTTGTGCTTGTCTATAAGAATTCGGATAGTTAATGATTACAAATCCATGAATATCGTACTGATCTTTTATTAGTTCCACTAACATGGCTGCAACAAGATGATCTGTCAATGAATCCCCCGAACTCAGAGATTCGTATGCATATCTTCCCAAATCAGCAGGTTGAGATAGTACAATTTCTTCTTCAGGTATTATTTTAGGTGTTTGCGTTTGCTTTACATTTGGCGGAACAACTCCAAGCATAGAAGTAACATTTGATTCTGAAATTTTATAAGTCGCATCGTCTTCAGATTTCACGAGCTTTATAAGTTCTTTACCTTCTTCATTTTGAGCCGTACCCACAAATTTATCAAATGATAAATCTATGTCAGTACATCCAACCATTTCAGATTTAAACTTTCTTAAACAAAAATTTATTGCAGTTTCCACACGAGCAACATAAATTTTTTGCAGATCTAATAACGTTTGTATAGCGACAGTCATCGATCTATCCGGTAGACCACGAAGTAAGGCTTTTGAAGAAAATTTGGGAAGATCTGCTGGGGGCCTCGGTGGTGGGTAGGGATACTTAATATCTAATAAAGTGTAAACAACATGTCCCAGAATTCGAGTACCTAAATATTCATATTTTCTCTCTTCTGATTCATGATCGTAATTAGGAATCAAGATTTCTAAATTCCAGGGATGTGAATAGTTATGATATTCCATAAACTCAGTATTATTTAACGTTTCTTGACGATCGAGCTCTAGCCGTATGATCTCTTCTTCTACTTCAGGTGGAGTTTCATCTTCTGGTACTTTTAAGATATTTTCCATTGGTTCGAGAATATCAAAAATAGGCTGTTGTTTGAAGTATAGAGTTTTCCACTCATGAATGTAATGATCAGGAATTTCGTCATCAATCAGTTTTTTGAAGTAGGCGTACCTAGTAGCGTAATCTACAATTGAAAGCATTGTGTCATAGCATATTTCGTAGTAATGTAGTCGTTTTCTTTTCATTTTTTCTTCATATAACTTCTTATGAAGCATATTTTGTCTACGTTTCTCAAAATCAATTTCCGTTACTTCTATATTGATTTGTTCCTTCACGTTGACCAAAAATTGACTAAATTGATGCTCTCTTTCTTCTTCAAACTCTTTTTGGCCTTGTATTCTATTTAATAACAGATTTCGTGCCTGTTGTTTCGTTTCCATTATTTGAGTACACATCTGTTTCTCGAACTGAGAAAGCTTTAATACTTTTTTGGCCAGATCAGTATCGAGTTTGTTTTCTTCTTCAGTAACAGAAAGATCCCACAGCGATGCACTCAGTACGTTTCTTACGTGCTTTTGAAATTCTTCAGAATCAGATTTTCTGTGCATTTTTGTGTGTAAGTTATCCATATATCTACTGGCCCATTCAGAGTCAGTGAAAGATTTTGATCGATGCACTGCCTGCTGCTCCATTTGCAACAGTTGGTCATATGCATAATTTTTGTATTGGCAAGGATATCTTTGAGCGAAATTATCCATATCTGTCTTTTCTCGTGAGGTTAACTTCAGGGATTTAATTGGTATATGCTGCATTGGTATTTGAGAATCATCAATTTTCGCTAACATTTTTGAATACTTATGACGTATATAATTATAGGTGTCCTGTACTTGTTTAGTTTTATTTCTTTGCCATTCAATGAAATGTCTTTCGTTAAGTAATGGCCTAGAGAGATCTTCGAAAGTTGACTCCCTCTCCGTTGGAACCATTTCAACTGTGAACCTGTGACCCATTTTTTCCACAAGTTCAGATACCTGTTTTCGCTCACGTTTTATGAAATTAGTACGATCTCTTTTATCTAAATGGAGAAAGATCTGATAAAACAGACGAAGCAGGCTGGAACCTCTGCCATCCATAATGTTAGCAAGTTCAGTGTCAGGCAAATTTACATCGAGTTCTTTCATCCATTCCCGCAAATAATTCCAATTATTTTTTATCTCTTGTGATGTTGTACTAGATATAATTAAATATTGTTTTTCTTCGTTTATAACACCATAGCTGCGGAGTACTTCAGCTATGATGCAGCCGTCTTTCATCATTTCACCAAACTGCTCTGCATCCCATTTTATTGGTCTTTGTAGTCTCTCTGATAGCCATTCTTTTAATATTTCGGCCATGATTTTAAATGTTGGATTGCATCGAAGAAATTTTTGGCAATAATAATGTAATCACTCCGTTTTTGATTTTCCGATTTTAGGTTTCAAAATCAAAGATAATGTAACTAATTATTACTATAACCACGGAGTTGTAATCACAATTAGAAAAGTATTTTCTCTTTTTTTTTTAAGTTTTTGTAAATTATTCGCAAGTTACGTGAGGCGTTTAGAGGGTGAGAGGGGGTGTCTCGGCAAATATCACGTAATTTTTGCAAGACAGTGTAAAATTGCGAGAAAACTGGGTTTATTGAAGTAAAAAAAACTACTGAATTATGGCTAAATCATATAGTAAGTTAGTAGGGGTTAAGTATTAAATAAAAATAATTGAACAAAATGTGTGTTAAATAAATTCAACGCAATATTGCGTTTACGTTTACTTAGTATTTAGGGTTCATAATTCACCATTATTCACATTAACACTCGAAGAATCTCAGGTTTTGGAAAATTACACAAAATCAAATTTTTTTCACTTTCGCGGCTAAACTACTCGGCAGTGTTTACATATTTGAGCCGTTTGGTGTTGAGACACTGGGTGCTCATTCTATTTTCAAAAATCTGTCAGAGCGCCTGGTTGAGGCGACGCGTGATTAAAATGCTGGCACTTATTTGACTGAACGTACTAGCATTGCAATTCAGAGAGGCAATGCCACCAGCATGATGGGAACGCTACCCACTGGTAGTGGTCTTGAGCACTTGAGTTACCTATAAGCTCAATGTCTTGTAGGTAACTTAATTCTTTGCTGTATATAGTTTTAGGAATTATAGGCAATTGGCCCGTAGATACCCTAGTCATTTATATTCTCATACAAAAATGTTGACAAAAACTATTCACCCATCACGAAATTACTTCAAGAGCGTCTAGACATGATCGATTGCACGATTTGCACGACGTGGACCAACACTTGCAGAAACGTGGAGGAGACGGAAAACAATATAATTATCATATGATATCATCTACTAAGTTACACATTTGCTTCACATCTATTATTCTATTCTATAAATGATTTATACAGCCTTCAATCCCTTCTATTTCTTTTTAATCCCTTCTTTCCCATCCCATTAAGGAAGTGAGGCGAGGTGAGGATGAAGAAAAAAACCTACAAATCTTGTTTTGTCATGTTTGTCAGTTGTCACTGTCATTACCGATTCGATTTTTTTATTTCGTATTGTGATTGTGACTTTTTGTGATGTTTATTTTCACTGTTTTCATGCGTATTTTCTCAAATCTTTTATAAATCTATACGATCTGATTTAGGATGAAATGCAACGAAATTGAAAACAGTGTATGTAACTTTCGCGGTTTAAATTAAAGTGAGCTATCAGTGAACGCCGCCGACAGCGGTAATCACAATCAGCTATTGCGTTGTTTACAGAAATCTTCACATATGAACCTTGATAATTTGGATAAAGCACTGCACGATCTGGGCATGCTGAGTGCATCGACAGAGGCGCACCGTGACTATTTACGCGAGTCCAAAACAAATCTAGGCGTAATGCGATTCAATACGCGCTACGTCTCGAACGTCACTGTTGGTTACTGCATGAAAAGAATGAAAAGAAAACCATCGTATAAAAACAGACTGTGTCCGTACGTGTTGCCGATCCGGCATAGAACTAAGAGTGAAAACTCGGACGCGATAACTAGTGACGTAAACGAGAGCAGTTGCGACTTCAATAGCTTTCTGGAACCGTCGACGAGTGGGCAGTGCTGTAGCCGCGATAGTAATCCCGCCAAGCGATGTCAGTCGCTCGAAAACCTTAATTTGCTGATGGATCCACCACCAGGCCCTGAAATATCCCCAGAAATGGACCGAGTCTCCACACAGATCCAGAAGCTACAAGTTGATGAATGACACCATCCACCGACTACCTCTAAACATAGTGTCAGCCTTTAAGTCATTAAGCTCTAAGTATTGATGACTGTGGCTTAATATAGAAGTAGTATTGAAGTGATCTAATAAATGTTAGATAAATATTTTTCAGTGTATTTGTACAATGTCGCATGGATATAAACGGTAGTTGCTGTATGTCATGTTCCTAGTTATTGGTGTAATTGAGTTGAATTTTGCATGTATTATTCACTGGAATGAAATCTCGATGCTGTATCAAATTAAAATTTTCATTAAAATTGCTCAAAATTTTGTATGGTACAGTGAATGGATGGTTTGTTGTGTACCTTATAATAAATAAATTGGTTGGTGTAGCTGTTAAGCTACGAGAAGAAAGGTTGATTTATTCTAGTTACCTAAGTGTATGCACATATTACGTGATTGTTGAGAACAAGTTTGTTTTGTCTAAGTCGCAGACCGGTTGCACTCTCACATTTTATTGTAAAAATTAAAACAAACAAAAGTGTTTGCAAAGAAATAGCAATTCTAACTGTTTGAAATAAGATTTATTGTTTTCCAACAATATATACCTATTTTTAATTTAATAAACATTTTCATTATAATTGTTTAAACTTAAGTTTGTGAAGATCTCAATTTCTATATATCCGAACTTAAGAGATAATGAATATTAAAAGATGTTGTGACTTAGAAACCTGTTTGTTAACATATTTTGTTATTTTGTTCTTAATAATTTAACAAATTTGAAATAAATATTGCTTTGATTACGTAATTATTGACTTTAATTTAACTAGCTTTATAATGATGTGATTTCTCGTGCGAGTTACATTAATTGCATTTTGTTTTATAGCATTCGGCATGCTCCGTGAGTAATTGAATTAATAGCTATAGAAGACATGAACAATGATCATGTGTCATGAAATTTTACTCTAGTAAATAATCATGCTTTCTATATAGATATTCTGGTTTTTCATTTACATTTCCTATGTACCCATAGAGTACAAACCTCATTACTGAATACTGCATTATATGCAATACTAGCCGTGACTTCAAACGCTTTTATCAAGTTAAAAGTAGACTATGTGTTAATCCTAGGTATAATCTATGTACATTCCAAATTTCATCCAAATCCATTGAGCCGTTAAAGCGTGAAGAGGGAACAAACATACTTACTTACACACAGGCGAAAGTGGTATTTTACTTATTTATATGGTCCTAATCATAAGAGCTTTAGTTATTGAATTCTAATAGGTTTACTTTAAATTTTTCTGTGTGGAATAGAATCGAATATGGTTTTATTGCATTAACTATGTACATTAGATGGAATTTTTAAAGTATAAAGGATAAACAGTTTACCTGTCTTGGGTGTACAAAAAAAGCTACAACACATTGTATAAAAAAAATCATAATAGTTTTTGGTCCTGAATAATTACAATAAAAAGACGATTTAATTTGATTTAATCAGTCTCGAGTCGTTTCCGCGAATTGTCTAATAGTGATAAACCGTGATCAACACCTCAAGAGGCTTGCGCTATATATTATTATCTATGGTTGGATCAAGTGTCAAATTCAGAAGGCACTCCTGGACACGGCACATTGTCAGGAGGCTCCTCACTGTGCAACACTGACCCACCGGCACCGGTAGCTTGGGCCAATGGCACACAAGGTTTAGGATAGAGAGGTGGTATAGCATTTTGTGAGTTGCTCGCCTGGCTTGCTACCAAAGTAGCTTACCACCATCAAGTTGAAAGTCTGCCGCCAAGCCAAATACGGTGTTCCGGCAGTTATCCTTGAGAGCCTGCGTATTCCAGGTCTAGTGTGTTTACCAGCTTCGATCACATCGTCACTTACCATCAGGTGAGATAGTGGTCAAACACAAGCCTGTCACAAATAAAAAAAAAAAAACTGATAATATACGTAAGTTTCAGCGTTCACTGTGAAAAGCCGTTTTCGAGGTAGACCCAAGACAATGTAGGTCTAAAAACAGTGACTTTGGTTCCCTACCAAATCGTTGTTTTCCAACATAGTTTTTTTTTTAACCGGTTTCGTACTCTACATCTCAAGCCCTTTTTAACGATACTCCGCAAGGGTAGATAAAAAATAAAATAACTAATCGCAAGCAAAGTAAAAAAAAAACCGACTTTACCGCTTTATCTTTGGAACTTTGATCAGATTTGATGTACTGAACACGCATTATTGAAGATATTTCAAGAATTTCTGATCAGTAGGATCAGATCTTGATCAAATTTAACCCATTTAAACTTGCTCAAGATCTGATCGGAAAATATTTTCTACCGACTTCACAAAAAGGAGGAGGTACTCAAGTGGAATGTATTTTATTTTGTGTCACCTCATAACTTCGTTCCACGTGAACCGATTTTGTTATTTTTTTATTTGAAAGATGTTGCTTTCCAATTGGTCCCATTTCAATTTGATCAAGAACTACTGCTTGAGATATCGTCAATAATTAGTGTTTAGTACTAGCTATCTAATCTGATCGAAATTCCGAAGATAAAGCGGTGAAGTCGGTTTTTTAAGCTTTGCTTGCGTTTAATTATTTTTGTTTCGTAGATTACACTTAGTCCTAAATAAATTTTATCGAAATCGATCAAGCCAAATCCAAAATATAAGCGGTGAAGTCTGATTTTTAAGTTTTTATTGCGTTTAATTATTATTTTTCACAAGGTGGTCGGCATTAATTACGGCCTTTAGTGACACTCACAAGACAATTCTAATGACGTATGTAGGTAAGAATAATAAAATTGGCCCACCCGTTTTGTCTCTAGAGAGACAAAGGAACAAACATACATAAACTTAAACACAAACAACACAATCTCATTTGCGTAAAATTAATAAGGGATATTAGTAATGAAAAGCAGTCGTATAAATAATAACATTTTAATTAAACTTAAAAAGGATTTCGAGTTATCAATACTCTACTGATATAATGATTTAAAGAGCTTTGACTTTGAGTTGTTTCATTTTCGGCGTCTTGCGTTTCTGTTGACGTTTTTGTTCTTTCAGCTCCCAGCGGCGCTGCTTCTCAGGGTCGTCCTCCTGTTAAAGAAAGGCAAAATCAACATTTTGAAAATATATGGAAAACGGCTTCACGAATTCTCACCAAATATAACACTTTGATCAAGTCCACCCGTTTGGGAGCTCACGATACTGTATTTGTTTTGACAAATATAGATCCGATATATTCACATACATACACGCACACACACATACACACACACACATAACGAACCCTACACACACGCACACACACACAAATACATCTCCCTCATATACACACCCATACCCACAACCTATGTAATAAATATTGTTGATGCGAAATTAATGTTAGGTACATTAATTATTTAAACATTTGTGACATAATGCTATAATAAGATTCATTATTGGGTAAGCCACTGGCACCTGAAACACAGTGTTCTAACACTAGTTCAGAAGCCTATGGATTCATAAAATTTTATGTAAAAACTTATGTCAATATGTAAATGTTTATTATTATTATTAAACTTATAACAACCTCGCTTTTTCTTTGGGGAAAAGTAATCTTTATATATAAAAATCAATTGTTTTGCGTTAGTCTCAATAACTCGAGAATGGCTCGACCGATTTGACTGATTTTTACCGACTTTCCAAAAAAGGAGGAGGTACTCAAGTCGACTGTATCTTTTTTTTATGTGTGTTACCTCATAACTTCTCTCCACGTGAGCCGATTACGAAAATTTTTAGTTTGAAAGATGCTGCTTTCTAATTGGTCCCATTTAAATTTGATTAAAATCTGATCAGTAGTTCTTGAAATATCGTCAGTTTGACTGTATATTGTCCTCAATTTGACTGAATATTGTTCTCAGTTTGACTGAATATTGTCCTCAATTTGACTAAATATTGTCGTCAATTTGACTGAATACTGTCGTCATTTTGACTGAATATTGTCGTCAATTTGACTGAATATTGTCGTCAATTTGACTGAATATTGTCGTCAATTTGACTGAATATTGTCGTCAATTTGACTGAATATTGTCGTCAATTTGACTGAATATTGTCGTCAATTTGACTGAATATTGTCGTCAATTTGACTTAATATTATCATCAATTTGACTGAATAATTCATACGATTGAAAATTTTTTAAAGTGTGTAATAGTAGTAATTTTATACGATGCTATGATGTCCTTACCGCCAGGATGCGTTCCTTCTCCTGTTTCCGTTTCTCCTCCCGCCTGGCTGCAGCTTGTTCCTGTCGCGCCGCGTGAGCTCCCCTCAACCAAGCCTCCGCTACTTTCTGACGACGCTTCTCGCACTTTGATAGAGCCTACAAACGAAACAAACGTAGTAAGACATAATATGTTCAAAAATCCCTGGGTTACACTGAACTGCAATAGGCAAGCGTGACGCTTACCATTAAGCGAGCGACTGGCTCGTTTCGTCTCTCAATTATTAAATAAAAGACGTAAACAAGAGGCTTTTAGTTATTTAGACAACATGATGAGATTTTTGACAACATATATATATTGTCAATATATAAATATATATATATATATATATATGTTACTAGCTATGCCCCACGGCTTAATTAAGTTGTCCGTAGTATAAGCTTTGTACATTCGAAATGTCATCCAAATCCGTTCAACAGTAACAGCGTGAGAGAAAACAAACATACTCACACATAAAAACACACGAATTTTACACGCTTAAGTCACAATCCGCGGGAATTCCGGGATAAAAAGTAGCCTATGTGTGTTAATAAAAAGTAACCTATGTGTCAGCTACCTCAATACCTAATTTAATCAAAATCGGTCCAGCCATTTGATCATGAAGAAGTAACAAATATACACACACACTCACAATTTTTTTCATTTATAATGTTAGTGTGATTATTTGGTATGCTTACCTCCTTACTGAGGCGGAGACGTTTGATCTTATCTAATAGATGGAAGACTAGGAGTAGCAACGGCCTCACTTCTTCGCCACCGCCGTCCGCACCAAGCGATATACCGATGAGCATTACTTTCTCCGTGTCTGGAGGTTTTGTTACCGCCGCTTCCCTGGAAGTAATCAAATTAACAATTAACATAAACACTCACACTCACAACCCCACACTAAGTTCGGTGACTTGAGCCGTGGGTGCCGGAAACATCACACAAAATCAGAACCAGAAATACAAACTTTCCTTGGGGAGAGAACTTGTCTGCTGGGAATCGAACCCTATACCCCTGCTTAGAAAGCGATCGCCCACCCAACTAAGCCAACAGACTCATTTAACAATGTATTACAAATTAAAAAATCAGACTGCGAAAAATGGGAACCTACTTTTTATGTAATTTTATGTAATCCTATTTTTAATTTCCTTCATTTTAATAATCTACTCGATAGGATCGGTATTTTTTTTTAATAACGCATTACTATTTCCGCCATTTTCTTTTTCAACCGCCTATATAAGGTTACACTTGGGTTTTTAAGACGAATACTTTACCTACCTTACTATATTTTTAATGATACCGAATGAAATTTACAAATATACATACTTACAAAATACGTGCAAAAAGAATAACCCTTCCTAAGCAGTGGGTAAAAAAATTATATTATATATACAACTTCCAAGTTAGGAGCATCGGAGAGCTAAGATCACCCGGCTCGGTCGGGATTACTTCCCGGCTGGAACATCTACCTTATCCACTCCTTACCATCGCCTCCTCTCCAATGTGAAAGTCTTCGTGAAGCCATCATCTGCTCAGGATGATCAAATTATATTATTTGAACTACCTGTCAAGTGCACGTCCGCCATCTTAAAGCTATGTATAGAAGATAGATATATCTAGGATGTACCCACTCTATCTGCTTGGGCCCTGAGTACCGGACGGACACGAGTATATATTGCACGTGGGAGAGGTACTGTTGCAAGTCCGAATACAGTCACACGTCTAACAATGCTCTCCATCGCCTACTCTAAAGTACACATATATCTAGGGTGTACTCACTCCATCTGCTTGGGCCCGGAGTACCGGTCGGACACGTGTATATATTGCAAGTAGACTTGTGTAACTCATGAGTGATTCATTAAAATGATATATATCTGAAGCAAAGATATATTGAATCAGTAAATCACCCGTACTCAAAATCAATCTTTATATCACTGTATCATTAGGATAAAGTTGGTTTGGATTCGTTACGGACAAAGATAGAAAGAAACGAATTGATGGATTATAGTGGAAAAGAAAGGGAAAGAATGATTAGCGCTTGCGCAGTGAGGCAGGTTCCATAAGGTCACAAACGCCCGCAACAGAATAGCTAAAATAAAATGAATCGTAAGTAGTCTAAATAAGGTGCAGTCTTGCTGTAAAAAGTCGTCTATTTTTTTATATTTCAAATGTGCATACAGAGCTACGACGAAAGCCGTTAGACGGTTAAATATCCTAAATAAATCTTTATGATTTAGTGATAAGGCACAATATTGCTTGCAAATGCGGGACGTTTTAATTATTATTTTGAATCTGTATAGTTATGAGTTTGTTTATTTACATTACAGTGCAGTCTTCGAATTGTTTTTGACGATTATTTACGCGGGTGATAATTAATAACTTGTATTATAATACTGTATATATTAATAATTGTAATAAATAAATAAAAAAAATCAATACATTAATCTCACATCATAAGATCGTCACTGATGACAAGAAATGAAAATTGATTGATGCATTATCACTTTTCGCTTCTGTTCATCCTGACGATTCTATATCCATCCAACTCACATAGCACGGTGAGTTAAAGATACAAATGAGTGATATATATCAGTAGATCCGAAAGATACATATCTCTCTTTTCTTTTCAATGATACATATTGCGCATGACTAATTGCAAGTGGGAGTGGTACTGTTGCAAGGCCGCTTACACTCACACGTCTAACAATGCTCTCCAACGCGTACTCTAAAGTACACATATATCTAGGGTGTACTCACTCCATCTGCTTGGGCCCGGAGTACCGGTCGGACACGTGTATATATTGCAAGTGGGAGTGGTACTGTTGCAAGGCCGCTTACACTCACACGTCTAACAATGCTCTCCAACGCGTACTCTAAAGTACACATATATCTAGGGTGTACTCACTCCATCTGCTTGGACCCGGAGTACCGGTCGGACACGTGTATATATTGCACGTGGGAGTGGTACTGCTGCAAGTCCGAATACAGTCACGCGTCTAACAATGCTCTCCATCGCGTACTCTAAAGTAGACATATATCTAGGGTGTACTCACTCCATCTGCTTGGGCCCGGAGCACCGGTCGGACACGTGTATATATTGCACGTGGGAGTGGTACTGTTGCAAGGCCGCTTACACTCACGCGTCTAACAATGCTTTCCATCGCCTACTCTAAAGTAGACATATATCTAGGGTGTACTCACTCCATCTGCTTGGGCCCTGAGTACCGGACGGACACGAGTATATATTGCACGTGGGAGAGGTACTGTTGCAAGTCCGAATACAGTCACACGTCTAACAATGCTCTCCATCGCGTACTCTAAAGTAGACATATATCTAGGGTGTACTCACTCATCTGCTTGGGCCCGGAGTACCGGTCGGACACGTGTATATATTGCACGTGGGAATGGTATTATTGCAAGGCCGCGTACAGTCACACGTCTAACAATAATCTCCATCGCGTACTCTAAAGTAGACATATATCTAGGGTGTACTCACTCATCTGCTTGGGCCCGGAGTACCGGTCGGACACGTGTATATATTGCACGTGGGAGTGGTATTATTGCAAGGCCGCGTACAGTCACACGTCTAACAATAATCTCCATCGCGTACTCTAAAGTAGATATATATCTAGGGTGTACTCACTCATCTGCTTGGGCCCGGAGTACCGGTCGGACACGTATATATATTGCACGTGGGAGTGGTACTGCTGCAAGTCCGAATACAGTCACGCGTCTAACAATGCTCTCCATCATCTAAAGTAGACATATATCTAGGGTGTACTCACTCCATCTGCTTGGGCACGGAGCACCGGTCGGACACGTGTATATATTGCACGTGGGAGTGGTACTGTTGCAAGTCTGAATATTGTCACACGTCTAACATTGCTCTCCATCGCGTACTCTAAAGTAGACATATATCTAGGGTGTACTCACTCCATCTGCTTGGGCCCGGAGTACCGGTCGGACACGTGTATATATTGCACGTGGGATTGGTAATGAATACAGTCACACGTCTAACAATGCTCTCCATCGCGTACTCTAAAGTAGACATATATCTAGGGTGTACTCACTCCATCTGCTTGGGCCCGGAGTACCGATCGGACACGTGTATAAATTGCGCGTGGGAGTGGTACTGCTGCAAGTCTGAATACAGTCACACGTCTAACAATGCTCTCCATCGCGTACTCTAAAGTAGACATATATCTAGGGTGTACTCACTCCATCTGCTTGGGCCCGGAGTACCGGTCGGACACGTGTATATATTGCACGTGGGATTGGTAATGAATACAGTCACACGTCTAACAATGCTCTCCATCGCGTACTCTAAAGTAGACATATATCTAGGGTGTACTCACTCCATCTGCTTGGGCCCGGAGTACCGGTCGGACACGTGTATATATTGCACGTGGGAGTGGTACTGTTGCAAGTCTGAATATTGTCACACGTCTAACAATGCTCTCCATCGCGTACTCTAAAGTAGACATATATCTAGGGTGTACTCACTCCATCTGCTTGGGCCCGGAGTACCGGTCGGACACGTGTATATATTGCACGTGGGAGTGGTATTATTGCAAGGCCGCGTACAGTCACACGTCTAACAATAATCTCCATCGCGTAATCTAAAGTAGATATATATTATTATATATCTAGGGTGTACTCACTCCATCTGCTTGGGCCCGGAGTACCGGTCGGACACGTGTATATATTGCACGTGGGAGTGGTATTATTGCAAGGCCGCGTACAGTCACACGTCTAACAATAATCTCCATCGCGTAATCTAAAGTAGATATATATTATTATATATCTAGGGTGTACTCACTCCATCTGCTTGGGCCCGGAGTACCGGTCGGACACGTGTATATATTGCACGTGGGAGTGGTATTATTGCAAGGCCGCGTACAGTCACACGTCTAACAATAATCTCCATCGCGTAATCTAAAGTAGATATATATTATTATATATCTAGGGTGTACTCACTCCATCTGCTTGGGCCCGGAGTACCGGTCGGACACGTGTATATATTGCACGTGGGAGTGGTATTATTGCAAGGCCGCGTACAGTCACACGTCTAACAATAATCTCCATCGCGTAATCTAAAGTAGATATATATTATTATATATCTAGGGTGTACTCACTCCATCTGCTTGGACCCGGAGTACCGGTCGGACACGTGTATATATTGCACGTGGGAGTGGTACTGCTGCAAGTCCGAATACAGTCACGCGTCTAACAATGCTCTCCATCGCGTACTCTAAAGTAGACATATATCTAGGGTGTACTCACTCCATCTGCTTGGGCCCGGAGCACCGGTCGGACACGTGTATATATTGCACGTGGGAGTGGTACTGTTGCAAGGCCGCTTACACTCACGCGTCTAACAATGCTTTCCATCGCCTACTCTAAAGTAGACATATATATATCTAGGGTGTACTCACTCCATCTGCTTGGGCCCGGAGTACCGGTCGGACACGTATATATATTGCGCGTGGGAGTGGTACTGCTGCAAGTCTGAATACAGTCACACGTCTAACAATGCTCTCCATCGCGTACTCTAAAGTAGACATATATCTAGGGTGTACTCACTCCATCTGCTTGGGCCCGGAGTACCGGTCGGACACGTGTATGTATTGCACGTGGGAGTGGTACTGCTGCAAGGCCGCACACACTCGCGCGTCTAACAACGCTCCCGTGGCTTCCGCGCACTCGGACATCACGGACATGGCGGCCGGCAGCCCGTGCTTGTCGCCAGGACGCTTCTCTGGACAGAAGACACTCTGCAATCGAGCAATTGCTTTCATTAATTTAGGTTTTTTCACAGTATTCTTTTTTATTCCAAACATTCTTTTTTATTCAAAACTAGCTGACCAGACAGATGTTGTCCTGTCTTAGAACATTCATCAAAAGCGCAAGGTAAAAATCGTTAAGTTTCTGAAATGTTCCAATTTTTTACCGACTTCAAAAAAGGAGGAGGTTTTATGTTCGACTGCATGTATTTTGTTTTTATGTATGTTCACCGAATTCTCCCCCATTTGTGGACCGATTCTCGAAATTATTTTTTTGTTTGGTAGATTATACTTCAGAGGTCCCATAATATACATTTTATCGAAATCGATCAAGCCAAAACTAAAATATAAGCGGTGAAGTCGGTTTTTTAAAGCTTTGCTTACGTTTAAATTATCTGTGAAAGTTTCTTATTTTTTTCCGTGAGAACCTTCTACAAAGTATTAGAAAACTTTAAAAAAGAGATTTATGAAATCGGTAACATTTTATTGAATAATAAGTAACAATAAAATTATTTTCAAAATTAAAAGTGTTGTACTAGTAAGTTTAAACATACCAAGTCCTGCATTTCCTTTGAGAGTCGCGTGGCGTGTTTTTTCTGAGCGACACATAGTATGAACGGGTCCCCATCGTCTTTGCCAAGTTCCACGCGCACAAGAAGCGTGTCCGTACTGGGTCGGACCGTGCCCATGATCACGTGGACTAAGTCTTGACGCTGGAAACCAAACAAAAAGATAAACAAATGCTTCAACACTCACAGCCCTACACTAAGTATAAAGACTTGTAGGTGCTAGAATCGTTCACATTACATACAAAATATCATCCAAGAACCGGAGCACATGATTCTCTTGGGATGGAAAATTATGCTGCTAGGAATCGAACTCAGGACCCGCGGCGAAGAAACTGAAGCCTTGCTGCGCGAACAGAGTCAGGGTTACCTCATCTCTTGACTCCATTGAGTGTAGAGCCAAGAGACTCATTGGTTGTAAGCAGTTGACAAATTCAAAGCTTCAGAGCTTGGGTCATCATCGCATGGTAGCTAGTCTCGGATACATTTCGGAGAGTGTGCCGTGTAGTTGCACGATCTAGTTCCCCCATCCCCGTTCTATCATCGGTCAAGCAGACAAACTGCTAAGCGACACCGCTATATGGTAGACATTCCACAAATGCGCACGAAGCGTTTTGCTTCCACATTCATTGTGCGAACTGCAAAGGAATGGAACTCCTTGCCTGAGTCGGTGTTTCCTGATGAGTACAATATGGGAGTCTTCAAGTCACGAGTGAATAGGTATCTTCTAGGCAAGTTTGCTCCGTCGACGACCACATCGTCGCTTACCATCAGGTGAGATTGTGGTCAAAAGTTTGTCTATGTTGGATAAAAAAAAAATGATTCTTGTTTGTTTATAGAGTCTAGTTGGTCCCAGAAATTAGGAACGGATGGAGTTCTGTGTCAAGCTGGTTTGTTTCTTCAATAAAACATGTTATTATGAAAGTGGTAAACGCTATTTTCTTAGATATAATATATTTTTGAACAAGAAATACTATAAAAGGTTTTTTAAAATCAAGCTTTTACCAGTTGTAGATAAACAAGGACTATTAAGTTATAACCAGAGAACTTGTCAAGACGAATCAAACGAGCCCAAACTCGATGGGTCTATATTGTTTAGTTCAGAAGTTCCTATGGCCATCTTCCGTCTACATCATTAGACCAGCTCCATGGTACCATATCATTGAATTGTCACCGAAGATACGGAACTAAATTTGAGTCCAATTGGACATCGGGAAATGGGTCTAATTTAATTTGCAAGATTCGATAGACGACGGGCCAGGTGAAACTTAATAAAAGCTTGTAAAATGTAGAGATACTCATTGGCTGGAGATACAAAGTTGACCTTTGAACTGTCCCTTGGCTTAGTTGGGTGAGCATTCGCTTTCTAGGCAGGGCTATCCCGTTCGATTCCCGGCGGGAACACAAGATTTCTCGCCAAGGAAAGTTTGTGTTTCTGGTTCTCGTTGTGACTGTGTGTGTAATGTGATTGTTTCCAGCTCCCACAAGTCATCGAACTAAGGGCTGTGAGTGTGAAAGCGGCTATCTTCATTTCAAAATCAAAATCGTTTATTAACATGGGCCCCAAAGAGGCACTCATGAAAGTTAATGATTCTACTGCCAGACTCGCAAAAATTACAGCATTTTAATTTTTTTTTTTATTTGGTTACCTTGATGAGTTTGAGTGTGAGTAGCATGCCTTCGCAGCACGTCCGTCCGCTGCACCACATGGTGAAACAATGTTCCGCCTCCCGACGCCATCCGCGATCGTCTGTTGACGCTACCACGTCCGCGCCGGTCTCTCCTGATAATATACATAAATATTATAACATAAACGCTTTCACACTCACAGCCCCACACTAAGTTCTATGACTTGTGTGGTGGGTTCCGGAAACAATCGAATTTCAAAACATATATAATCCTATAACTCGATTAAAGAAAGTTCTGTTTTTTTTTTGCTTCGCATTTTTGTACATTTAGCCAGTGTCAAGTGGTAAATATTTTTCAATTTTTTTTAAAATGCTCGTTGGCTTAGTTGGGGTGCGTTCGCCTTCTAAGCAGGTTCTATCGAGTTCGCTTCCCGGCTGGATTTCTCCCTAAGAAAAATGTGTGTTTCTGGTTGTGTTTGTGTAAGTGATGTGAATGTTTCCGGCACTCTCGACATAAGTCAACTTAATGTTTAGCTGTGAGTGTGAAAGCGTTTATATATGTTTTAACCCGACTTACTAAAGTTCGGGTGTTTTTTTTTATTGGCTCTGCGATGTTTGTACATTTAGCCAGTGTCAAATGATGACAATTTGTTTGAGTATAATTGAGTATTTCATAAAATCAACGTCCGGGCGATGGTTGCGGACCGGGTATACTGTCCTTTTATGAGGCAGTGCTTTCAAAGACATAATTAGTAATAAGACGTGTAAGTTGTACGTGTTTTATTTAATTTTTATTTTCGATATTACCTAATTTAATTTAATTGTGTCTATAATATTAAAGTCTATATTTTTTATTTCAATTGAATTTAATTTTGTTTATTTGTCTTGTCCTTTTAATATTTGTGTGTTAAATATTGTGTTGTAATTATGAGTCCTTGTTACTTGAAATAAATAAATGTTATTACTATTATAAATACAGTCCTAGTCACAAGTCTTAGTCAAAGTCAAGTAAAGGACTTTTAATATGAAATACACTTAAAAATATATTTTTACTTGACACTGGATAAATGCACAAGATTGTGAAGCTAAAACTAAAAGAAAAGAAAAAACTATAAAACGAATGTTCTCACCGACTAAAGTGAAGTTGTCATCCAGCAGAGGTTTATGCAGCTTCAAGAAGTTGGAGGCAATGGACGTGTTCTTCGCCCTTCCCACTGCATATGCCAGCGCGTACGCAGCAAGCATGCAGCAGAGAATGCCCTCGAGCCAGTATGCGTCCCATCTAGGCCGCACCATTATGGGAACCTGGAAAATATTCACAATTACTAAAACATCCGGCGCCCAAGATACAGGCTATGCCTAGTTTGGGGCCCATAGAGAATGACAACTTTTTGTACTATAATACTAACTATGTTTTATGTCATAACTATTAAGAAATTAAGTTCATAACAGAGATGGTAAATAGATGATTGTACTGTTTCCTTTAGTTTACCTTAGAAATTGTAATCTTTGGTTGTTCAGACGAGCGAGGGGGAGTATCCTGGAAGCCTTCAAACTCTTCCGGGTCTTGGAAGTGTTCAAATTCATCATTCTCATCGTCATCCTGAAACAAAACAATGTAAATTAACTTACATTTTGGTGGTAAATTATTTTTGTAACCCGCACGAGTCTAGATGATTCTTGATAACCATTCTACATTGTCGGCCGCATGATCTCCTTTCATTAAGTGAGGTAACTCATCTCAACTCGTCTTTGCGGTAGGGGTGATATGGCCTGCACTGAGGTCCCGCTTGGGGTGTATTGTGCATTTTCCCCTGAAGGCATCTACCCAAGCCATCCCAGCTCTTTTATGTAGCTCGTCTTTGTTTCCGAATGGTATTATCTGGGAGTCTTCAAGTCAAGAGTGAATAAGAAGGTATATTCTAGGCAAGCATATATGCTACATCTGCGGCTACATCATCACTTTCCATGTGAGATTTGTGGTTAAATGCTTGCATGTCAAGCATTTAAAAACTGACACATTAAAAGGTAAATGAAAAAAACTATCAATAATGCTAGCATATCCATAAAAAAATTTAAATAAGGAAAAGAAAACTTCCTGTTATTGACACCTCACAATCAGCTGTCGTTAATATCACCGTAACGTAACTTTTCATTAGTAAATCGGACTAAAAAAACAATGCCAGTGGGCAATTCCGCTAGAATTGCCCATTGGCATAGTTGGGACCTTGTGAGCAGCGGGTATTGGGTTCGATTGCCTGTGAGATTAAGGTTCTAGATGTGATTGTATGTGTAATGTGTACGTTTCTGGCACCAACAACACAATTCAACATAATTAGTGTGGGGCTGTGAGTGTGAAAGCGTTTGTGTATATATTTATAATCCTATGTGAAAACAAAATCAGTTTACAATTATACAAGCGTTTATTCTAAAGTAAGTAAATACATAAGTATGTGGTAATGTATGCAAATGTATGGAACTGACCTCCACGAGTATGTCGTCCTCTGTTTCAATAACAGTTTCAAATTGTTCTTTTATCGGCGGCGGCTTGGCTTTCACTGGAGGCTTCTCCTCTTCACTGAATGCTGTAATACATTAAGGAAATAAATCTCTAGAGAACATTTAAAAATCGAATGTGTTACATGTCGCAAGAAAAATGTACACAGAGTAACAATAGATGGAGCTACAAGTGGCCACATGCCAACTCCAATCATTCTCTTAAACAAATCTTTCAAAATTTTCAATGCATCCGATCCCCATGGGCCCAGCATTTCAACCCATAATATAAAACCTAAAACCAAAAGTCTGGGTTGTATTTGGGGCAGAGTTTAAGCCTTGCTATGCAGCAAACGAATGCAATAAATGCAGCAAACGACTTTAAATGAAATCTAGAATATACATAGCTTATACCTAGGATTAATACATAGGCTACTTTTTAAATTGATAAACACAGGTGATGCCATGGGGCATGGCAAGTTTGCAGTAGATACAAAACGCTTGTTTTTTACTTGTCAATCAACTTGTACCAATCAAAACAAACTTATGAGGATGTTTTCCTCTTTAATTTATAATTAAAATGAGGTCACATAAATCAATTACCGATGAATATCCATTTTAGGCTTTTTTACATTAATTTTCATTTATTTACATAAAGAGGCACACATGAAAGTTAACGACTCTACTGCCAGATTCGTGAAATTACAGCCATCTTGAGAAGAATCTGGCAAGAAACTCGGCGGTTCATATTTTCATAAATTAAAAAAATTTTTTTACTTATATCACAAATATTTATTATGAATGATCTTAACCTAGGTATATCTATATTATTTAGTCGTTAGAAAGAGCTTGTGCAGTTTGCCTCCATGTATTCTTGTCATTGATGTAGTCTTAAAATTTTATACACTTTCTTAATTAATGTCCGTTTCAACATGCTAAACTAGTTGTCTTTACCATTGACAGGACTGTCGTCATCAGCATCGAACTGTTCAAACTCAGCAAAGTCATCATCCTCTAACGTGGTGTCTTCATATCCTCTCACTGCTAATATGCTGCATAGACACAGAGCTATTGGCAATAACAATAACCGCATGATACTGAAAGAATAAAAATGTTACTGTTACTGCCGGACTGTGTCTCACTTTATCCAAGCATCGAAATCTTGGGATATGACCTGTAAATATAGCCCAGAAGAACATTATACATCCCTACTAATATTAGAGATGCGAAAGTAACTGTGTCTGTTTGTTACAATTTCACGTTTAAAACACTGAACCGATTTTTATTAAATTTGGTACAGAGATAGACTTGAACTTGGGAAAGGACATACGCTATTTTTTATCCCGTAATCCTAGCGTATCTGTAAAATGGTGGGGCGAAGCCGAATGTATTAAATATATAAAATCCATGGTACTTCTGGTTGAGTGTAATTATGAGTTGCAAATGTTTCCAATACCCACTACCCATTGCAAGTCTTTGAACTTAGTGTAGGGCTGGGAGTGTGAAAAACACAAGCATGTTTTGAATTAAATGTAAAAATCTGATGGGAGCATTTTCTACAGAGAATAATTATACAGTCACTGATTGATCAGTTGACTGCAAGTGCTCTCAGGCTACCAGACTGTCTTCTATGTATCTGACGAGAATATTCAGCTACTTTGGTTACAGTAAAAAGGGTGACAAATGATTACTGGCAAAATAGAAGAAAAAATTCATGAGATTGCAGTCCTATTTCTTATTTGTAGTAAGGGTGTTAAAGCCTGCACTGACGTCCCACTTGGGGTGTATTGTGTATGGGAAATGCATGTGGTAACTACCCAAGCAAGCTCCTCTATGTAAACCTTTTTTTAGAGATGTATGAATGATGTAAGCAACTATTAGCTAAAGAAGCACAATTTATATTTATTTTATATTAAGTTACTAAATGTAACTTTAAGCCTAGTATTATTGTTTATATAAGTTATTTGTTTTCTCGTGTAAGTGAATTTTATTCTTTACGAGAAATAAACTATCTTTAACCTGAACTATTTTTTAAGATATAAAGGAAAGACACTAATGTTGTATGAATGTTCTTTAATGATAATTAACAGAGAGAAGAGCTGGAAATAGTGTGGATAGCAAATCATATTACATGATGACCATGGCCACTCTGGAGTGTATACGGCCTTACGATCCCGACCTCATCGACACTTACCAGCAGGTGAGATAATGGTCAAATTTTAGCCTTTAAGAGATGAAAAGAAAAACATAGATGTTCATCTGTTGGTAATCTGTTCCTTTGGATGTCTGGTAGTGAGTGGTTTTAGCATTAAATCCTCCATGTGTCCCCCCTTATTGTGCCATTGAGTATTGAATAAATACTTTCTCACAAAGACTTCTATAAGTACTTTCAAGGTAAAGCAGGAAGATACTGAAATGTTATGGCAGTAATCTTTAGTGTATTTTTCAGAAATCTTATCACACATTCAAGGTTACATCAAAGCAAACTATGTCAATAGTTATTATAAGGTTTCTCAAATATCATATTACCTACTAAAATGTGATTAATTCTTGTAACCCAAATTAAATTTTGCCAGCATTTACCTTTTTACAACTTACAGTATTAAAACTATGTCACATTATATTACATTGGAATTTATTAGTGATTATACTTATTGTATTTTTTGATCTTGATCAAGGATTTCTAATTTTAATTCAGAAATATTAAATTACGATCCGACTACTGACTAAGCATTTCGTAACATACCATTCAATTAAGTTAGGATGTTATTATATTGTTCAGTACATACCTGTTAATATAATTTGGCCGTAATATGTAGCTAAATCACTTCATTCACTTATAAATTAAATTAAAATCAAAAATCCAGACTACTGCCGATTCCCTGGCCTTTTGATCAAAGCAGACTGTTCGCACTTACAGGGGTAACCATAATTTAGGAAAATAATTTCATTGGTAGACTTTTGGATCATGAGAGATTTCAACCAATCACAGACTGAAGTTTTTGATATTTTCATGACAGCTTCCAACAGCTGCTTACTGACCAATAAAAACATACTAAAAGGAGGACGTCATCATATGACACTGAAAGCCTTGCTGCCATTGCAAAAATTATGACAGGTTTTATTTTCTTAAAGCAATGCCTAGGCTATGTAATACCTAAAGCAGTCTTTATGTAACGTTAAAATATTATTATTCGATAGCAATATTTACAAGACATTAATATAATATTGAGTACTGGCTTCATGTATAATATCCTCCTGACTGTCAAATTCCTTTTTCTACGGGTCGATTGCCTATATTTCCTTAAACTAAACCAAAACTATACATACAAAAGGAAAGAATTAAGTCACCTACAAGACATCGAGCTTATAGGTAACTCAAATGGTGAATTATTAACCGTTAATACTTAGTAAACGTGCATATAAGTGTAGGCAAATGATACCATGTTGAAAAACGTGATTTTCGCCTTCGCTCAAACACTCCAATAGAAGTTCTAGTAAAGTTTCTACCACTTTACTAGGGCATGACTTGACTATGACTGGACCTTGACTCTTGTACTTGACTTTGACTGTGACTTGTGACTAGGACTTTTAATATGAAATACACTTGAAGCATATTATTATTTGACACTGGCTAAATGCACAAGATTGCAAAGACAAAATTAAAAGAAAAAAAAAAGTAACTACTTACGAAAAATTTTAGTCGCCTTTACAAAATGTTGAAGTACCAATGAACAATTAAGATGCAAAGACCACTTGAACAATTTGTGCTCCATAATAGAGATTTTAATATGTATGCACGTTCTTATAGTTAAAGGGAGCGACTCAATCAATCTAAGTTAATTAAAATTTATTAATTTGCCAAATACAAGCTATAATTGTAATGATAATAAGAAACATGCGTATGTATCCTAGATTAAACGCAAGCAAAGCTTAAAAAACTGACCACACCGCTTATGTTTTGGATTTGGCTGGATCGATATCGATAAAATTTATGTGGGACCACCTCTGCCTCCCTATTACATATCTTTGTTGCACGCGGTTTCTATTTGAATTAAGCAAAAATGAACCTTATTTCTTAGGAGTTTTATCAATTTAGTATTGAAACCGTTTGCAACAGAGATAGGTAATAGGGGGTCTGAAGACTAATCTATCAAACAAAAAATAACATCAAAATCGATTCATAATTGGCGGTGATATCGCGTAACTTACATACAAAAAAACGTACAGTCTAATTAAGAACCTCCTTTTTAGAAATAAGTTGAAAAAATAGACAAACACACCTCAATTATTTAAACTTTTATATTATTATATACTACAAGTACCTACATTGGAAATAGCGCCAAAATCACTTCTGTGGTTTTCGAGTACAAATTGTAGGTAAGCATGAAATTATACGTATGGGGGTTCTTCTTGATCGCGCGAATACTAGAAGATCTCCAAGTTTACTTGGGCGTTCCAGCAATTTGCCCGTCCGTCCGTCCGTCTAGCTGTCGAAAAACTTCAAATTTTCAGTAAATATGTAAAGCTAATGCCCATAGCCATGGCAATTAAAATTATAATGAAAACATTAAGGGAGCACCCATACATGTAAGTGGGGACCAAACTTTTTATTTTCTCTTTCAGCTCTGCAGGTAGCTGGGTGAAACACCACATCAACAGTCACTGTTTTTAAACCTATTTTGTGCCACGGGTCTCGGCTTTCGGGCCGATAGTTTTATTATTTGAGAATGTGAAGTAATTTGCTTGTATGGTTTAGACGCTAGATGCCTCCGACAGACGGACGGACGGACAAAGTGCTGAACCGACCAAGTCAACTTTGAGATCTCCCTCCGCTCGATGAATTTCTAGAGTAATCTGTAGTTATAAGTTTCGAGGCCTAGAGTGTTAACTTAAGCAATCCAGAAGCCTAGAATGTTTACATCTTACCACCCTCTACAGTGGTAGAGGGTGGTAAGATGTTTCGTTAGTGAACGAACCATCCAAGCAGGTAGCGGTAAAACGTAGCGTACAGATAAATAAAGATAGCCGTATGTACCTAAAGATATTATTTTCTATTTCATTCAATCGCAGAAATCAAACTTGAAAATAGGTAAAATATAAGTTATCCTCCTTTGTTAGTACGAGGAAAAAATAATTGAATGCACCCATGACCTTCCCTGCCTATTTTTTGCCGCGAAACCAAAATACCTATAAATTAAAATCAATTTTATAAATCCAAAATAAGTGATTTCACAGAACGATGATACGCGTTGATTTGTTCATCCAAGCGGTCCATATAAGCAAGCCAAAGGCCGCGTTCAATGCCAGTCGAGCTCTGTTGTTCGTGTTCATACGTTGTATTTATAATTCAAACTTTTTTTATTACTGCCGAGATGGCGTCCGCCGTGATCAAGTTCAGTGCCGTGTTCCTGGTATTTGCAGTTGTTGCAGCAGATGTTTGTTAGTATTTTTTTCTTTTTTATTGCATGTTTTTGAGGTAAAGCTTTCTTATATGAACAAGCTCCCTTAAAATGATAATATTTTGCGATCACGTAAACTTTAATAAATATTTGAAGTGGCTTTGAAATTCTGATCCACAACCTTTTTATGGGACGAAAAGTGGTGGGGGTAAACACTAATGAATAACTAAGATGTTTCGGTGTCCTTAATATTTTTTTTTTTATTCACGATAGGCAAGCATTTGACCACCATCTCACCTGATGGAAAGTGACGATGTGGTCGAAGATGAAGCATGGTTGCTTAGAAGATACCTGTTGACTCGAGTAGCACTCGATATAAAAGTTTCACTTCTATAATGTGTCTTTACGATACACCCTGTATTTTTTTTCAGTTTTTTTTTCTATCGTACATTTAGCCAGTGTCACGACTGAATGAATTTCAGTCGATAGATTTTTTTATCGAAAGTTAACCTTTTTTGATAAATTTTCGATTTTTCATAAAATACTTTATTTACGTAAAATTTAGCCGTATGACATAAAATATCGAAAAGTTAGAACACTGTTATTAAGCCTAAAATAATACCAAACATTTTACTAACCTTAGTCGTATGCTGAGCCGTAACCCATATTTATGACACTCACATTACATATCTCTTTCTTTTATTTGTCTTATTTTTGATTAATTAAGTATGTATATTTCTTTGTATTTTATTTATATTGCTGTTTGTTTGTTTTATGTGTCATAACTGATAAATGAAATTTCGTTTTTTCTTTCTTCTATAATCTCCTGTAATAACAATCGTGCTCGGACCGAACTGCAGCCTGCTCTTTATTTGGTGTGCTTAAGTACATTACATTATGTTTGATTTGCATTGGAGTGCTTATGTACATAGTATAGTCTTGTTCGTTAGTTGTTATTTATGAATATACCAGCGGAAATCAATTAAATGAATTACAAAAACATTATTTATCGGATCGAATTGAAAACCTAAACCATTTTTGAATCCACCTGAACACACAAAAATGACATAAAAATCGGTCCAACCGTTTAGGTGGAGTTCAATCACAAACACACGTAAGTACTTACATACGAAATATATATAAAAATGAGAAATAAATTGTTTTTTCAAAGCCCTCAGAATGCTCTAGTCTCCCAATTCTCCACAAATTTCTTGTATTTACTAATATTCTGAGCTTTTATTCAAATTTATTCGAGTAAATTACACAACATTACAGACATCCAAAGCATCGTGTAAAATATTGAAAGCTTGCATTGTCATTGTTGTTATTTTTCATTATATTTTATTGTATTTTGTATTGTTAATTTTTTATATAGAAATGTATTACACCTTCTCTATTATTACTGTAACATTATAACTATAGACATTTATTACACCTTCTCTATTATTATTGTAACTTCCTCTTCAGGATTTGGATGAAATTTGGAATGTACATATCTTATACCTAGGATTAACACATAGGCTACTTTTTAACGTGATAATAGCGGGCGAACCCGTGGGGCAAACCTAGTAGTATATATAATAATGTAAATATACTATTGATATGAGATTTTTTTTACTAGTTGAAAAGTAGGTACAACGTACTCATAAGCATGTAACAATTTCTCCAAAAAAATGTAACCTCTCTACACAAAAGACCCTTCTTCTGCATAAAATTTTACTCGACTGACAAAAATATTGATATCATCAATTTCATTCTTAATGACTGCTACACACAGGTCTCACCTGGCTCAAAGAGATACCGAGCGTCTGCACCTGCATCCCCGCCGTCCGTTCGAACCAAATACATCCTGTGTGTATCCATTACACTCTTTGCTCTCTTGCTCACAATACAAATAAAAAGAGTTCCGAGAAGGTTCCAACTCCAAGTGATCATTTACCGGGTAGGAAATGTCAAGGGCGATGACACAACTATACATGTTCAAGATCACAACATTTATTGAATGGATATATAATATAGACGGTCAGCAGCGGATTCAGGAGGGGGGGGGCTAAGGGGCTTAAGCCCCCACTTAATCCGCTGCTGATCGCCTATACATATATATCCACGGAAGAACTCAGATTGACGACCCAGTTGGCGCAGTGGACAGGTGTCCGCCCTCTGCGCCGTGGGTCCTGGGTTCGATTCCCGGCAGGAGCACAAATTCCTTCCCAAGGGATATTTGTGCTTCTGGTTCTGGGTGTAATGTGTGTGTGATGTGAATGTTTCCGGCACCCACGATACAAGTCTTTGAACTTAGTGTGGGGCTGTGAGTGTGCAAGCGTTTGTTTTTGTTTTGTTTGTTGATGATATTGCTAAGGGGCTTAAAACCAGTCATATGAGTTCTTCCGTGACGAATCTTGTCTCGTAATAATTATTGCTGCAGCTGCAGTAAAATCTGCCCTCAGCTGTTTCAAGCCCCTCCCAAACGATAGTCCTGAATCCACCACTGTAGCCGATGCATTTATCTTCATACATTACTAGAACCAAGGCCCAAGTTCTATATCATTGGCTACATCTCGGTGTAATAGGTTATCTATCACGTATTTTATAAACAAAAGCTTATTATGCAAGGTAAATTGCAATATTATTTAGTTTTAAATTGCATTGCTTTATAAATCTCTCTGGTATATGACAGGATAAACGATGTTTATAGGAATCATTATAGAGATCTCAAATAATATCTCAATTTACTTATATTTTTCTTATTACAGTGCTTATATGCAGTCCATTTTCTATAATGCGATAAGGCCGCTGTTCGGGCCGTTAAAACTACCCTTATTTGTATTTTTTGCTATTTAATCATGTACTGTAAAATTACCCACATACACAATATAATATTTTATCATACAAGGTTGTTCACACTTCTTAACCGCATATAATTATTAAATTATTGTTCTGTATTGAACAGCCGCCTATTGAGATACCGTTTTAAGATTAACTATAACTATAAGAGAAGAAAGGGTAGAAGCTTTGGGTCCGTGGGGACCAGGTGCACAGGAAATTAATGTGTATATATATATATATATAATATATCTCCCAAAACAGAACAAACATAACTTCTCAAGGTTGGAATATTTAGGTATTGCTTTGTTTGCAGCCCCGCCTGCACACTAATTATTGTTAAAAAAAAACTGTAGTTCCCGCAGTCATTCTGCGAAACGTAAACGATAGAATACCGGTAGCCGGATAGGTCCACGACCTTATACGTTGACCGAGAGTACGATTTGTACTGTGTATATGTACTTACCTAGATTCAAAGGCAGAAGTTTTAATTAACTTTGTTCAAGCGAAGAACATTGGTAATTTCGTACTACCTATCTATAATTTTTCACCTTTACAGGGAGAAATATTTTAAGTGCAAAAACAGTTTCAGCGTATTCGAAGTATCACATTCTACCCCTCTTTCTTCTAAAATTGTGTTAGTATAGTCGAAACATAGTGCGCCATGTTTATAATATCTCTATTATACTAGTAATTCGCCCGAACTGAGACCTCGCGTCAACTAATCGACAACTACTGCTGGTAAACCGTAAACGAAACTTTTGCGCGAGTCAATTTTACCTGCGATTCCTTTAACGTTGCCTTTTGCTACAATATCTGTGGTTATTTACATGTATTTTATAAGTAAATATTTATTGTTTATTTAAGTACTTACAGGGTACAAGTAAAATTATACATACTTATCAACGAGTTATGCCACTGCGCTCTACGGCTATCGTTCTCAAACGATTGAATGTCCATACTTTGTATCCACTGGGATCCACCAAAATATAATTAAAATTGTATTTTAAGTCGACATACGTAAGAAATAAAGCCGTTTTTGAGAGAGACCCCGGGACAAAATAGGTCTAAAACAGTGACTTTGCTGTCCTATCAAATTGCTATTTTACAACATAGATTTATTTAGATTTCATACCCTACATACAAAATTCTTTTAAACAACATAACACACGGGCAGAAAAACAATTTTGCTCCCCACTTACGTGCATGGGTGTTTTTTTAATATTTCCATTTCTATCATTTTAATTGCATATTTTGGCTTTGG
Source organism: Lomographa bimaculata (assembly GCA_948107665.1). Lineage (NCBI taxonomy): Eukaryota > Metazoa > Arthropoda > Insecta > Lepidoptera > Geometridae > Lomographa > Lomographa bimaculata. The sequence continues at coordinate 4,341,774 of OX403600.1, read as the reverse complement.
AGCACAGCTTATATACTCCCTGAAAATATTAAATTATTCGCTCATATGATACAGACTAAATGCCTGGCAGATGAACGGACGGACTTTGTGCTGAACCATCCAAGTTAACTTAGAGAGCTCGCTTCGCTAGGTCAATTATACCTTTGTTCACGAATATAAAAAGTAATAACGATATACGGTACTGTTATATCAATTACTAAAAAAAAACATTCGCCCATCAATTACTTACGTATGAATAATAATGAGTTATTAAATTAACACATAACAAAGATGTCTCGCTAATTACAGGTCTTGGTATACCAGTAGTAAATTTATTATTAATTGCTTGTGCCATTGATATCTCTTCAACATGCTATGATCTAATTGCTTATAATTAATACTTGATTCTTATAGAGGAAAAGTATTTTTGAGAATATCTTTTATCTCCAAGCTAGTTTTTAATCACTATGTGGTCAACACTTTCACACTCTGAGCCCCACACTTAGTTCAAAGTGAGTGCTGGAAACATTTACAACAAACACACCAAAACCAGCAGGCCTACCATGAACTTTTTAAGCCTGCCAAGTTCCGGGAAGTTCATTTATTGGATCGATATTTGTCCTGCTAAAATTTGTACTTACCACGAACATACAATTGCGGAACTGTTTTGACCTGCTTCAGACATCACAGAGTAATTTATCTAATCTAATACAAATGTCCCAGAAGCACAAATGTCCCTTAGACTGGAAAATTGTGCTCCTGCAGGGAATAGAACATAGGACCCACGGCGCAGAGGGCAGATACTTGCATGGGTCGTCAATACGCTAGGCCTGGAATAACTGCCCTTAAGGATAATTGCTGGCTTATATCCATTGCGCGTACTCTTCTATCACATACATAATTCGATAGAAAGAGGAACTCATTGCCTGCACCATTGTTCCCCGAGGAGTATAATCTAGGAGTCTTCAAATCTAGAGTGAATATGTATCTTCTATGCAAGTATGTCACATCTTCGGCCGCTACATCGTGAGATAGTGGTCCAATGCTTGCCTATTCAGCATTAAAATGCTTATCATCAGATTACAAACAAAACAAGAACTTAGAAATATCAACATCCATTCGAATTAGGAAGCTTATCCTTTTTAAATAATTAAAAAAAAAAAATTCATTAATTGATTGACTCAAAAGCTTGTATTTTCTTAATTTCAATGAATTCGATTATAAATGCAGCTAAGCCACGACAGCTATGTTTTTTGTCGGCAAAGGACACTACAACAGTTGCTTAAATTAATTAGTGACCATAAAATATATGCTTCCAATTAAGTCCCGTTTCAATCTATAAATAAATGTATGTAGAGATAGCAAGTAAATACGTACGACTAGTCTGCACGCCAATAATAGCGAATATCTTCTAAAACTAAACTTAAATAACATATATATATATACAGTGCCATTGATATCTCTTCAACATGCTATGATCTAATTGCTTATAATTAATACTTGATTCTTATAGAGGAAAAGTATTTTTGAGAATATCTTTTATCTCCAAGCTAGTTTTTAATCACTATGTGGTCAACACTTTCACACTCTGAGCCCCACACTTAGTTCAAAGTGAGTGCTGGAAACATTTACAACAAACACACCCAAAACCAGCAGGCCTACCATGAACTTTTTAAGCCTGCCAAGTTCCTGCCAGTACATTTGTTGGATCGATATTTGTCCTGCTAAAATTTGTACTTACCACGAACATACAATTGCTGAACTGTTTTGACCTGCTTCGGACATCACAGAGTAATTTATCTAATCTAATACATGTCCCAGAAGCACAAATGTCCCTTACACTGGAAAATTGTACTCCTGCAGGGAATAGAGAACATAGGACCCACGGCGCAGAGGGCAGATACTTGCATGGGTCGTCAATACGCTAGGCCTGGAATAACTGCCCTTAAGGATAGTTGCTGGCTTATATCCATTGCGCGTACTCTTCTATCACATACATAATTCGATCGAAAGAGGAACTCATTGCCTGCACCATTGTTCCCCGAGGGGTATAATCTGGGAGTCTTCAAATCTAGAGTGAATATGTATCTTCTATGCAAGTATGTCACATCTTCGACCGCAACATCGTGAGATAGTGGTCCAATGCTTGCCTATTCACCATAAAAAATGCTTATCATCACATGACAAAATAAAAGAAGAACGTAGGTACGAAAAAATCAACACCCAGTCGAATTAGGAAGCTTATATTTCAATATAATTAAAAAACATTAAATAATTAATTGATTGACTCAAAAGCTTGTATTTTCTTACTTCCAATGAAGTCGTTTATAATTGCAGCTAAGCCACGACAGCTATGTTTTTTGTCGGCAAAGGATATAACAGTTGCTTAAATTAATTAGTGACCATAAAATATATGCTTCCAATTAAGTCCCGTTTCAATCTATAAATAAATGTATGTAGAGATAGCAAGTAAATACGTACGACTAGTCTACACGCCAATAATAGCGAATATTTTCTAAAACTAAACTTAAATAACATAGATATATACAGCAAAGGTTATTACAAGCCACCTGGCTTTTAGGCAACTCAAATACTTATTTTAAAATTAATATAAATTGAAAGTTATTTCATATGAGATTTTTTTAATGAAACATGGTGAATTCTTCATGTATTTTTTCTTAACTAAAAATGTATATATTATATTTTGTCTCTAAATGGTATATAGTTGATTATCCTTTCAACTATGTACACAACACACACAGTGTCCTGCTCACTGCCCTACACGTAACACATTTTTTTTAATGCTTTATAAGCAAGCTGAACTCACCTGATGGAAAATGATGATGCGACCGAAGATATAGCATGCTTGCCTTGAAGACTACCAGATTATATCGTTCGGGGTACGATGGTAATGAGTTCCACTCCCTTACAGTACGTATGGTAAACGTAGAAGCAAACAAGCAAACTAGAGGTATGACAACCATAAATGGATGACGTTTGACTGTTTGTCTTTTTGTGTCAATTTTGTATTTTTTTAACTTCTTAATATTGGTAATTAAATAACTATTATTACACGGTGTATTTTTTTTGTACGTGACACATGTAAGTTATAAACGGGTCTTAAATTTCAAAGCCAAATAAACAGTTACGCACCTTGTCTATAAAATTTGCATGATCCGGCTACAGACCGGTCCATATCGGCATCACTAGACTAGTTTGACGACATGTTTCCGAAGCGCTAGGATACTGAACCTAGAAGGACACCCTGGGCATTATACATTTTTAAAAGTTGCCCGGCATTCTTTACCCATAGTACAATGTAAACACAAGGCAGATAACATAGTTCTTAGGCCGAAGTTCATCAAGAGAAGCCAACGCGTTTCTTTATTCTCCGGTTAAGAGCAGGCTCCCTAAAAATCATGATGTTTGGCACTTGAGTCGATCACTTATCCTATCATATAACGTTATTAAATATTTTTTTTATTCTCTATTTAGTTTCTTGTACGGTTCAATTAGTTTAACTTAATAGAATTGTTGGTCTAAAATGTTGCGATTTTGAGACTTTTTTAGGTTTTAAATTGAATTGGCTTCAGCTTTATATGTCAAATAAATACTAACATTTAGAAATTATAGTTGACTATCCGGTACTTAGCCAATATTTTCATGTATGACTTATTTATCAAGGATTTTACGAAAAACCGTAAAAAAAAGTAAGGCTCGCTTGACCTTGCGTAACCGTCAAATTGTACGATTATTTTCTACGTAATACGCTCTATAATCACCTGTGAAATCGGCTTGGTTTAAAGTCTTAATTGTGTTGTAGATCTTTAATTTAGACGGCTATTCAAAATTTAACCACCATCTTCCGGTTATGACTTTAACTGGACATTCGTGAGCTCGGATCTTACTATTAGTAAGATAAAATGTTAATGTGTATATAAGGTAAAATTTTCGTCCGTTTCTAGTTGTATTGATAATTCTTCTATTCATTCTATTCTACGTACCTAATACAAAAAGTCATAAATAATATTCATATTTTTTTCATTCTATTTGAATTATGATTTAATAAGCTAAGAATGTTTTGTACCCACGCCAAAAATTGTTGTGGACGTCAGAACCTATCTGCATAGATATAATCAACCATTATGTTATGTGTGGCTGTAATACCTAAATAAATAATTGATTAAAAACTAAAACATGTAGTTAGGTATAACATTATTTTAACAACTGTAGATATTGAAGTTTTAAATTGTATTTTGTTTAGTTAGTTATGTATTTTTTTGTTTTGTGTAAATAATATAACGTTGCGTGTTGTCATGAATATGACTGTGAATTTTCTTTCATATTTTGTTTTTAACAGATAGGTATCATTTAGTGATAAATTTGGAAAGGAAAAATTATCGCTTGAGGCGAGATTTGAACCCGCGGCCTTAGGGTGTCATGTGTTATCACTATAGTTTTGCCTACCATGGCTAATGCTATATAAATAAAGTCAATAGGTATAATTTATTCAAGTTTCTAACAATTTTATATTTTGACAAAATATAATATAAAAAGAATACAATACATATAGAATATTCTAATATAAGACTATACGGTAGAGTACACCTGCATAAAAACTAAATAATACCTAGATCAATTAAAAAAACGCTTTGTAGTTTTAGCGAGCATCGCGTCGAGAAATAAAATGCTTTTTCTGTTTTGGTGCTGTTTTCTCCATTTACTGAAAAATTAAAAAATATATTTCTGATATTCTAAAGACAATATTTCGAAGTTTCGAACTCTACCGGTGAGGTAGAGTTCGAATCCAAGCTAATTATCATTACGTGAAGTAAACCACAAAGATATATTTATTACATGATATAACGGCATAACAACTTAGATATCAATCTATGACACCGCATAGATTGATGGAGGTAGTCGTTATTGAGTCATTATGACCTGAGTCAACATAAATTATGAATACCAAACGAATGTATAATTTATATCAACAATGTCCAATTCATACATCCGCATAGCTTAAACTTAATTAGAATGGTCATCGCATAAGCATTTTGTGGTAAAATAACAAAGTAGTAACCCGGGGATTGAACCCGCGGCCATACGATGTCATGCCGTAATGCTCAAATCGCTAATCTACTCGAACAATTACAATCTCCAAGCGATTACGATCATAGATTGAAATTATTCTTACGAAGGTAATTTTATGTATGTTTGAATAATTATTCGGCATCAGCAGAGCCGTAGTCAACGCTAGGAGGCCTTTTGGTATAATTACATTAGACGGTAATTTCTTAAGTGTTTTTAACTCTGGGTGGTAATGGGCAAGCGTGGCGCTTACCTCTCTATTATACATAAATAGTATTAGGATATATAGCCTATACAATCAGTAACTATAGTCTATAGGGGATGGATATGGGTAGATCATAACTAAGAACATAAGGAGGGTCAAACCTTTCACTATTGTCTCGAATCGTGTCTGTGTTCCCCGAACAGTAAAGTTTTTTGTATGTTGTAAAATAGTATGACATCTTCCAATGCCACCTCATTATTATTGAAGTAGTGATACTGGCTGTTACTATAATCGAAAAAAAAAACCTAATTCAAATTATTATTTTGATGCTTGAATTATCTTAAAACAACCTTGAATTAGAATCGCAACCTTTTGAGCTAATCCTGCTCAATACAGTAATAGACAATAATTTAAACGTAAGCAAAGCTTTAAAAATACCAACTTCACCGCTTTATCTTCGGAAATTTAATCAGATTAGATGTACCAAACACGCTTTATTGACGATATTTCTAGAACTACAGATCAGATCTTTATCAAATTTCAATGGGACCACATGAAAAGCTCCAGCTTTTAAATAAAAAAATAATCCTCAAAATCGGCTCACAACGAAAGTAGTTATGAGGTAACTTTTGAAGTCGGTTAAAAACGAGAGCATCGTCAATGTAGTCCACAGAATACGCATTATTGACGATATTTCAAGAACTACTGGTCAGATCTTGATTAAATTTAAAAGGAACCAATTGGAAAGCAACATCTTTCAAACGAAAAAGGTTTACGAAATCGGTTCACGTGGAAAGAAGTTATGAGTATAAGTAGCACACTTAAAAAAATACAGTAGATTTGAGCTACTTTTTTGTGAAGTCGGTAAAAAAGAAATGAGTTCGCATTAGCAACGTACAATAAATGTATCCAATAATGTAAAGAATATGAGTCAACCAAATTTACACACTCGTTCACCAAGCCACTTAAGACAAAAGAGATAAATACAATGATCTTAGAAACGGAAGTCGGCAATTCTTAGTAAAAATAATCATTCGCATGTTTTGGTAAATCCCACGCGGATGTTCGAGACATAATTATTATAATATTATTTTCCTGTGTTGTATAGATTCTGTAGTAAATTATTTATGAATCGAGATCTTGAGATCGAAATAGCTAATATGCTAATCTAATTACAAAGCACAGCCTTGGTCCGTATATAGCAGAAAATAGTATAGTAGTAGAATAGAGGCTCTGACGGTGACATAACCCGACGTAAAATATAGAGTTGAATAGATTTAAGTATCCTGCTAATATCATAAATCCGAAAGTTTGAGTGTAAGTATGTTTGTTCCCTCTTCACGCTTTAACGGTTGAAATTTGGAATGTACATAGCTTATTCCTAGGATTAACACATAGGCTACTTTTTAACTTGATAATAGCGGGCGAAGCCGTAGAGCACGGCTAGTATTTAATATACTAATATTGTAATTTTGGTAGTAGTTATATATTTGTGACTTTTGGGGTTGCGACGTTGAGGCCGCGGGGACCGGGAGCACATACAATCTTCAAAGAATTATCAGGTCTAGTTATAGATATTTTTGGCTACTTTTAATTTAGTTTTTACTTTAATTTAATATGATAAATTAATTAAAATCAGAATTAAAGTAAATTTATTATGTCGTAGCTACTCTAGATATTTTTCACCTTTTCACTGATAAACCGCTGGATTATAATGAAATTTTGGCACGTGTATTGATTAAGTAAAGGAGAATAGATTACATTTTATCTCTGATAGGCTAGCATTTGATCACTATCTCACCTGATGAAAAGAGATGATGCTCCCGAAGATGTAACATGCTTGCTTAGGAAGATACATTCACTCTAGACTTAAATACCCCAAATTGTACAGTTCGATGAACAAAGATGTAGACAATAAATGCCACTCCTTCGCTATATGGATCAAACGCAGAAGAGAAACGCTGGAGGTATTTAAACCATAAATGGATAACTATAATGTGATGTAGATGATTTGGTGAATACTGGGCACATTTCAGCCTGATTCTTCATTATAAACGCAGCTCAAGCGGCGGGAAAGCTAGGTTGTTCACGTCAGATTAAGCGGATGCAAGATAAGTGACGAATCACGACATAAACTTGAGGCGCGTAAGGTATATGGCCTAAACATCTAGATAAGAGAAGTCATCAGTGCTAAATAATTATTAATGTTTCATGACAATATATATCTGGTATTTTTTTAATTCTTCAGTACCTAGATCTAAACTCACATTATTTTGTCGTCAATCAAAAGGCTGCTGCGTTTGAATAGGGTACCTTGACCTCTATTGGGATGTGTTTGCGCCGGCGGCGTTTCGCAGTTGTTTTATGTTGGTCTACCCAAACAAAACAATTCGACATGTCCATGTGCCGGATTTATTGCTATCGAGTCCCTTGACATTGGTGGTCATAAAGTTAATGATCAATAAATTTTATACGATGATGCACCTTTAGAATTCATTAATTTTCCTTACAAATAAAAGAAAAAGCTTGGGGAATTACCATTTCGTCATCAATAAATTTTGTGTTTTAATTCTTCATTTGATATGCGTGGAGCTCATTCTATTTTCTACCGACTTCACAAAAAAGGAGGAAGTACTCAAGTCGACTGATTTTTTTTTATGTGTGTTACCTCATAACTTCGTTCCACGTGAACCAATTTTGATTATTTTTTTTGTTTGAAAGATGTTGCTTTCTAATTGCTCCCATTTAAATTTGATCAAGATTTGATCAGCATTTCTTGAAATATCTTAAATAATACGAGTTTAGTACATCTAATCTGATCAAAGTTCCAAAGATAAAGCGGTGAAGTCGGTTTTTTTAAGCTTTGCTTGCGTTTAATTATCAAAATTGTATCCGAGCGCCTGATTGCGCTGACGCGTGATCTAAACGTCAGTATTAGCACTGCAATTCAGAAAGGCAATACGGCCAGCATGGTGGGAATGCTACCCACTGGTATGTGGTAGCACTTGAGTAAGCTCGGTGTCTTTTAGGTAACTTAGGTATTTACTCTATAAAGTTTTATTTTAATGTTAGCAACTATAGGCAATTCACCCGTAGATTGATAACAAGAATATTAGAAAAGCTATGGTATAATATATTACCCGTAGATTGATAACAAGAATATTAGAAAAGCAATGGTATAATATATTACCCGTAGATTGATAACAAGAATATTAGAAAAGCAATGGTATAATATATTACCCGTAGATTGATAACGAGAGTAATAGAGAAGCTATGGTATAATATATTACCCGTAGATTGATAACGAGAGTATTAGACAAGCTATGGTATAATATATTACCCGTAGATTGATAACGAGAGTATTAGAAAAGTTATGGTATAATATATTACCCGTAGATTGATAACGAGAGTATTAGACAAGCTATGGTATAATATATTACCCGTAGATTGATAACGAGAGTATTAGAAAAGTTATGGTATAATATATTACCCGTAGATTGATAACGAGAGTATTAGACAAGCTATGGTATAATATATTACCCGTAGATTGATAACGAGAGTATTAGAAAAGTTATGGTATAATATATTACCCGTAGATTGATAACGAGAGTATTAGACAAGCTATGGTATAATATATTACCCGTAGATTGATAACGAGAGTATTAGAAAAGTTATGGTATAATATATTACCCGTAGATTGATAACGAGAGTATTAGACAAGCTATGGTATAATATATTACCCGTAGATTGATAACGAGAGTATTAGACAAGCTATGGTATAATATATTACCCGTAGATTGATAACGAGAGTATTAGAAAAGTTATGGTATAATATATTACCCGTAGATTGATAACGAGAGTATTAGACAAGCTATGGTATAATATATTACCCGTAGATTGATAACGAGAGTATTAGAAAAGTTATGGTATAATATATTACCCGTAGATTGATAACGAGAGTATTAGACAAGCTATGGTATAATATATTACCCGTAGATTGATAACGAGAGTATTAGAAAAGCTATGGTATAATATATTACCCGTAGATCGATAACGAGAGTATTAGAAAAGCTATGGTATAATATATTACCCGTAGATTGATAACGAGAGTAATAGAGAAGCTATGGTATAATATATTACCCGTAGATTGATAACGAGAGTAATAGAGAAGCTATGGTATAATATATTACCCGTAGATTGATAACGAGAGTATTAGACAAGCTATGGTATAATATATTACCCGTAGATTGATAACGAGAGTATTAGAAAAGTTATGGTATAATATATTACCCGTAGATTGATAACGAGAGTATTAGACAAGCTATGGTATAATATATTACCCGTAGATTGATAACGAGAGTATTAGAAAAGTTATGGTATAATATATTACCCGTAGATTGATAACGAGAGTATTAGACAAGCTATGGTATAATATATTACCCGTAGATTGATAACGAGAGTATTAGAAAAGTTATGGTATAATATATTACCCGTAGATTGATAACGAGAGTATTAGACAAGCTATGGTATAATATATTACCCGTAGATTGATAACGAGAGTATTAGAAAAGTTATGGTATAATATATTACCCGTAGATTGATAACGAGAGTATTAGACAAGCTATGGTATAATATATTACCCGTAGATTGATAACGAGAGTATTAGAAAAGTTATGGTATAATATATTACCCGTAGATTGATAACGAGAGTATTAGACAAGCTATGGTATAATATATTACCCGTAGATTGATAACGAGAGTATTAGAAAAGTTATGGTATAATATATTACCCGTAGATTGATAACGAGAGTATTAGACAAGCTATGGTATAATATATTACCCGTAGATTGATAACGAGAGTATTAGACAAGCTATGGTATAATATATTACCCGTAGATTGATAACGAGAGTATTAGAAAAGTTATGGTATAATATATTACCCGTAGATTGATAACGAGAGTATTAGACAAGCTATGGTATAATATATTACCCGTAGATTGATAACGAGAGTATTAGAAAAGCTATGGTATAATATATTACCCGTAGATCGATAACGAGAGTATTAGAAAAGCTATGGTATAATATATTACCCGTAGATTGATAACGAGAGTATTAGAAAAGCTATGGTATAATATCGAAATTCAAATTATTGTGTGAATTTTTGGAGAAAAATGTTATTACAAAATGCGTATTCCTAATCTTAATTTCGTTTCTTTTAATCCTAACAAAAGACATCAACGCGCACCCGAAGTTTTATAATACCTTAAGTTATGTTATTGCATTAGAAATCATCAATAATTTATTTGAAACTAGCCGTGCCCCAAGGCTTTGCCCGCTATTTTTATCAAGTTAAAAAGTAGCCATGTGTTCATCCTAGGTATAATCTATGTATATTGACGACCCAGTTGGCGCAGTGGACATATGCCCGCCCTTTGAGCCGTGGGTCCTGGGTTCAATTCCCGGCAGAAGCACAAATTCCTTTCCAAGGGATATTTGTGCTTCTGGTTCTGGGTGTAATGTGTGTGTGATGTGAATGTTTCCGGCACCCACGATACAAGTCTTTGAACTTAGTGTGGGGCTGTGAGTGTGAAAGCGTTTATGTTTATGTTTTATATTCCAAATTTCATCCAAATCCGTTCAGCCGTTAAAGTGTGAAGAGGGAACAAACATACTTACACACTTACACACATACCTACTTTCGTATTTATAATATTAAGTAGGATTTTATAGGATGTCACACTAAAGTTATAAATCTATACATTTTATTTTTCATTTACAGATAATATTATCTATCGACAATCTTAGTCCTTATCTTAATTGATAATAATATAATTGGTATATATATATATATATATATATATATATATATATATATATATATATATATATATATATATATATATATATATATATATATATATATAGGTATAATAGGTAATAATAGTTTTTATATTGATAAACGTGGGCACACAACTTTTTTATTTTTTACTAGCTACGAGTCATTGCTTTGTCCACTTCGTTTGTCATAGGTCAATCTTCAGATTCAGATTCAGATTCAGATTGTTTAATGCCTCCATATATACAGTACAAGGTGTTACATTCCAAAAGGTAGGTACAATGTCTCATATGGACCCTGTCGGACGCAGCAACTTAAGAGAGAAGAGGACGCAATTCTTAAATATAAAATTTCAATATTGTCTTTTAAGAAGTCATAAATTGAGTAGTATGCTTTTGTTATTAATAGTTGTTTTAGGTTTTTCAGGAATTTTGTTCTTTAGTATATTTCCGTCATGACTGATTAGTTGGTGACCTTTTAGTTACACCACCATCACTCACTGATGGATGGAGTCCATCAAGAGTAAGAAGGAAGTTTTTTATTAGTGTTACCTAACATTGTTATTATATCTCCTTATATTCTTTTAGTAGTCCAATCACAGCTTCCGTAAAGGAAAATTTTACAATCATTGACATCAAAAATCTGGAAACAGATGTTGCGAATCAGTTTGGTCAATAGCGTGCGTTTTGCAGTTCTTGAATTTCCCATGCACTTGTCGCCTCGACCAAAGGTTTGGATAAATCTTTTTAATTTCGTGTCCCCACGGACCCAAAGTTTCTACCCCAAACGGTACAAAAATATAACCTCTATCGAGGTTGGAATATTTACGCCTTCTATCTTCTTATACATATATAAAATTCTCGTGTCGCGGGGTTTGTTACCAAACTCCTCCGAAACGGCTCGATCGTTTTTTTTTAATAGGTAGGTCTGAGGATCAGTCAACATAAATTTTACATACCCCTAAATGTTAAGGGTGGTCCAATCCAACATTTTATTTTTTATTTTTTGGACATTTTTTTTGTTTTTTTTTTATGATTCAGAATTGAAAAATACATACAACCATAATATGGCAAAACAACGTTTGCCAGGTCAGCTAGTATTATATAAAAAAATATATAATATATTATATAAAAAAACAATAGTTGTACATTATTATTTTATCTAATACTGAACTGTGACTCTAGGTGTTGTCTTGAGACTCTGTGACTTACTCTATCTTATTATTATTATCTTTCCAGCTGAACTCCGTGGAGTGAACAACCCCGCTCCAGTCACCGAAGTATGCCTCGGCTGCCTGTGCCAGGCCGTCTCGGGCTGCCAAGTCGGCCTGAAGTGCGAAGGGGATCACTGTGGCCTCTTCAGAATCACATGGGCTTACTGGTCCGACGCTGGCAAGCCCACAATCAATGGACAGGCGCCTGATGCTCCTGATGGTAAAAACTTTACTACAAAAATAAAAAACAAATAATTGAAACGCAAGCATAGCTTAAAAAACCGATTTCACCGCTTTATCTTCAGAACCCTTGATCAATTTAAATGAATTAAATACGCATTATTGAAGGTAACTCGAAAAAAAACGACTAGTCAGATGTTGATTAAATTTAAATAGGACTTCATGTGAAACACCAGCTATCAAATAAATTAATAATCATCAAAATCGGTTTATCTAGAAACAACTTGAACAACTTTGGGGGCTGAGTCACCCACGTCCGTAGGAGGATACCCCTGAAGTCTGACTCCCTACACGTGGTCCCCGGGTGGTGCTAATCAGGTGACATTTGAGAGGTGGTAGAGCATTTTGTGAGTTGCCTGCCTGGCTTGCTACCAAAGTAGCTTACCACCATCAAGTTGAAAGTCTGCCGCCAAGCCAAATACGGTGTTCCGGCAGTTATCCTTGAGAGCCTGCGTATTCCAGGTCTAGTGTGTTTACCAGCTTCGATCACATCGTCACTTACCATCAGGTGAGATAGTGGTCAAACACTAGCCTGTCACAAATAAAAAAAAAAAAAAAAAAACTTATGAGGTGACACATTTTAAATAAATACATTCTAAACCTCCTCCTTTTTTTACAAGTCAGTTAAACATATATTATGTCGCTTACACACTTATAGCCCCCCACTAAGTACAAAGACTTGTGTCGGTACCGGAAACATTCACATCACACACAACCATACCCAAAAACATGAAACACATATTTCCCTTGGGGAGAAAACTTGTATTTCCACCGGACATTGAACTCGACAGCTGCTTAAAAGACGAACACGAACTAATTAAGCCAGCGGATAGTTCAGTTATTTGTAATAAACGCTTTAACACTCACAGCCCCACACTAAGTTCGATGACTGGTGTCGTGGGTACCAGAAACACTCACATCACACACAATCACAACCAAAACCAGAAACACAATTTTTCCTTACGGAGAAAACTTGTGTTCCCGCCAGGAATCGAACCCAATAGCTGCTCAAAAGGTACCCAATAAAGCTAGCGGGTAGTTCAGATTTATAATGCTTAAGTTTTTATACCGAAATTAACAATGTAAAAATAATGATATATTGAATTGAAAATAAAGTACCCAACCGGATCTCGGAATTCCATACAAGTCAACCACACAAGTCATACAACATTATTATTTTGCATCCGCCACAAACTGTATAAGATATGACGCATGTAGTAAAGGCCAGGTGCCATCTTAATTTCACTTCAATGGCAAGAAGTATAAAACCTAGCCTTAATCTTTGGTTAATATTGTGTGGCCATGCCCTTGACTTTAGGTCAAGGCATGTTCAAGGTTATTCTTTTTACCCGACTGTGCGTTGCGAAGGAATGTATCTATTTATCAGCCTAAGTATACTGTATGTTAAAATGTACATGTTTGTTCCTTTGTTGCGTTCTAGAGACCAAACGCGTGGGCCTATTTGGATGATTCTTACGTCAATCGATTTGTCTTGGTGTGAGTGTCACTAAAGACATGACAGTAACAAAAAATCTTTATTTTGACCAGACGCCAAAAGGTGAAAAATTAAAAAATTTAAGGCGACGAACTGTATTAAATGGGGTATCATTGAAAAAGTATTTGTAAATAATGTTTCGAACTGAATTTATAAAATAAGATATTTTATAGTAAAAGAAACCTAAGGATGTAGGAATATATATAAATATAAATAAATAAATAAGGATGTAAAAAAAAGATTTACTATTTTGCATTTAGATTTTAAAAAGACTTTTCGTACCTGGATAAAAAAATAAAAATTCAGGCTATGAAAACATGGATAAAACGACGTTTTCTAAAAATGAAACCTAGCTAGATCGATTTATCACCCCCGAAACCCCTTGCATACTAAATTTTATGAAAATCGTAGGAACCGTTTCCCAGATTCAGATTATATATATATATATATATATATAAATTGCTCGTTTAAAGGTTAGTACCCGGTTGACCGAGCTTTGCTCGGCTAAAAACGCGGATAAAACGACGTTTTCTAAAATTGAAACCTAGCTAGATCGATTTATCGCCCCCGAAACCCCCTGAATACAAAATTTCATGAAAATCGTAGGAACCGTTTCCGAGATCCTGATTATAAGAATATATATATAGATTACAAGAATAGATATACAAGAATTGTTCGTTTAAAGGTATTAGATAGATAAATATGGTGTTCCGGCAGTTATCCTTGAGAGCCTGCGTATTCCAGGTCTAGTGTGTTTACTAGCTTCGATCACATCGTCACTTACCATCAGGTGAGATAGTGGTCAAAAACTAGCCTGTCACAAAAAAAAAAAAAAAAAGATAAAGTAGTCATTTAAAGGGATAGATTAACGAAAAAGTGTAAAATAAAAAAAAGAACTTCGCTTTTTAAGCAGTCTGGTTTTTTATATTTTAGTAAATTGACTTGTTTGGGACTTAATTTAAAGTAGGTACATAATAATATAATCAAACTGTTTTTTTATTATTTCAGCGTACCCCAACTGCACCAACGATCCCTACTGCGCTGCTCAGGCCGTCCAAGGTTACATGAGCAAGTTTGGACAGGTACATAATCACTTAGCCTTCTATACAACAACAACTACAAACGCATTCACACTTACAGCCCCACACTAAGTTCAAAGACTTGTATCGTGGGTGCTGGAAACATTCACATCACACACACGTAACACCTAGAACCAGAAGCACAAATATCCCTAGGGAAGGAATTTTTGCTCCTGCCGGGAATTGAACCCAGGACCTACGGCGCAGAGGGCGGAGGCCACTGCGCCAACTGGGTCGTCATACAACAATGACGCTTATAATAAGTAAAGAATAAATTCGTCGCTTGTAGTGAGGCATGGATAGCTCCGTGGTTAGGACGGTTGATTATCTTACTAGTCGATCGCCGAAGATTCGCCCGCGTAGCATGTGTTAGTTCAGGTCATTATATAGCTATATTATATCCTCAAAATTTCATCCAAATCCGTTTAGTCGTTACAGCGTGAAGAGAAAACAAACATACACATCGGGCAGTATAATCATCGCTCATATCTTAAAATTCATGTTATAGTTTTATTTGGAACCAATAGGCTAGCATTTGACCGCTATCTCGCCTGATGGAAAGCGACGATGCGGTCGACGGTGGGTCATGCTTGCCTAGAAGTTACCTGTTCACTCTTGACTTGAAGAGGCCTAGGTTATACTTATCGGGAAACAAGAACGAAGGCAGGGTGTTCCACTCCTTTGCAGTTCGCATAATAAAAGTTGTGGCGAAACGCTTGGTTCTAATTTAAGAATATCCACCATGAAAGGATGTCTTGTTTTAGTACGCCTTGTTGTCCGATGATGAAATGGATCTGGAGGAATTAAATCATGCAGTTCTGTCGCACTGCATGTTTAAAAATTAGTATAGGTATCCAGTATCCAGCTAGTTTTGAGTGAAAAGTATTACTTTGTTCTAATTCACTGAATTAAACTTGACTTTGACCTTGACTTTCGATTCACCTTCCTTATCAGTAAAAATGTTAAATGAAAAATATAGAGTTATTACAATTATATTTCATTAAAAATAATTAAGTAATAGGTTTATCTTACCTAACGTTAATAAAAATAAACCATCTGCCCTCTGATTCATAACGTTTCGATAACTCAGTTAGGGGACAGTGGGGTGATTACAGACAGTGGGTAATTGCGGACAATACATTTCCGGCTATATTAGCCCTCCCCGCACCCCGCAACTGTATTTGCGGGGACGCATCCGCCATCCTTAGTGCCCGGATAGCAGTCAATACGGGAGGCCGCGCGCGCATGTCAAGGTAAGACTGATCGATCATTTTTAAGTGATTTCTTATAATTTTTGATCATTTGCAGTAGCATGTGTAGGCTATGATATTTGTTTTAAGTAAAAACTGTAATAGTTACATGTTATAGTGTTAATCACCTATGTAAATGTGGAATAATAACCTAGACGTGTCATAGCATAACCTAAAATTATTGTGCTGTAAAATCTAAAATGCTAGATTGGGTAATTGCGGACAGTTGACTTGGGGTAAAAACGGACGTCCGTATTTACCCCAACAGTATTGGAAGAATACGGACGTATAACTCATTATAATTGTATCATGTTTCAGATGCCTCGTGTGTATAAACGAAAGACGGAAAAGAAGTATACACTAGAAACTTTAAAAATTGCTATAAGGGAAATTAAAACAGAGAAAATAAGTTTTAGAAAAGCTCAGGAAAAGTATGGCATACCAAGAGCTACATTATTTGATCAGATACGAAAAGCTGATGAAGATGTTAGAGATCCCAAACGCGGTAAGAAACCAATATTTACTGAATCTCAAGAAGAAGAACTCGTCGAGTTCGTTTTGAAGTCCTGTAGAAATTATTTCGGAATAACTGCACTCACGCTTCGAAAAGTTGCATTTGATTTTGCGACTGCTAATGGCTTGGCACACAATTTCAACAGAACAACTAAAATGGCTGGAATGGATTGGTATTATTCATTTATGTCAAGGCATCCTGAAATATCACTTCGTAGGCCGGAAGCGACATCTTTAAGCCGAATCACTGCTTTCAATGAGGAGGAAGTAAATATTTTTTTTACTAATTTAACACAATTGATGCTCAAGCATCACTTCAGGGCAGATGCTATCTTTAATATTGACGAAACTGGCATAAGCACTGTTCAACGGAATTCCAGAATTCTTGCGCCTAAAGGTTTAAAACAAGTTGGAAAATGCACCAGTGCCGAACGAGGTACCTTGACTACGGTTATAAATGCATGCAGTGCGACCGGAAATTATGTTCCACCATTTTTCATTTTTAAAAGAAAAAGAATGAACCCTTTGCTGATGAAACAAAGTAACTCCAACATGGTAGCATCGGTTTCTGACTCTGGGTGGATTAATGAAGAGTTATTCGTGCACTGGCTTCAACATTTTAAAAGCTTTACTCGACCGTCTGCTGATAATCCAATTTTGCTTGTTCTTGACAATCATGAAAGCCATATTAGCTTGGCTGCTTACAACTTCTGCAAGAAAAACTTTATTCATGTTTTAACACTACCACCGCATACTTCCCACAAAATGCAGCCATTGGACCTCACATTTCATGGCCCTTTAAAAACGGCCTATAACAGAGAATGTGAAACGCATATGGTTAATAACCCTGGTGCCAAAATTACCAGTTATGATGTTGTTGGTCTATATACGAAGGCTTTCAATCGGACAACAAATATAGAAAAAGCTGTAAATGGCTTCAGAGCTGCCGGGATATGTCCATTGGATAAGGAAATTTTTAGAAACACTTTTGCCAACATGACAAAAGATATAGAACTGCAACCAGGCCCCACCCACAGGACCAGAACGATAAATTCAAATGTTTGCCGTATGCAAAATCAAACAGAAGTACCCAGTTTGAATGAGCAGGTAAATGCCAATTTCAATGATGAAACTCCGACAAATTCTGTTATTACCATTACACCAAATGTAAATCCGGATTCACAAAATACAAACCAGAGTGAAATTGAAGATACTGCATATTTACATTTGGACAAATCTATCAATAACACAAGCCGCAGCCGTGATGTTTTAATAGACCAACATCAGCTCCCACCAGCATCGATACCACTAAGCACCTTGATTGCTATACCCACTATAAAGACTCCGGGCAAAAGAAGAAATCTGAAAAAAAAACATTCCATAATTTTCACCAACACTCCAGAAAAAATTGAATTAGAGAAGAAAGAACTGAAGAAAGTAGAAAAAAGAATTAAACAAGAGGAAGGCATTAAAAAAGGAAAGAAGAAGTTAACTAAACATAAAATTACGGAAAAAAAGAACATAAAAAAAGGAAAGTCGCAGAAAGGTGTAAGAAATCTAGGCAATTTTGAAAACAATGAAGATGACACAGATTATTTCTGTATTTTTTGTAATGAAAAATATTGTTCGCCACCTACAGAAGATTGGGTCATGTGCATGGTATGCCAGAATTGGGCACATGACAATTGCACTGGCGGAAGCACAAGCGTAGGCTACATTTGTGACTTGTGTAAAGAGAAATAATTTATCGCAATAATTATTTCTCCTTACACAAGTAAGTAAGTTACACAAGTAAATTAGTAATAGTAAATTTGAGCAGGGTATTCGTTAAATAATTAATAAAGAGACTGATTATACTTGATAAGATGATATTTAAGGTTTTACTCAAGTAATCCTTTCAGTAAAAAACAATGTTTGCAATTACCCCAGAGTGTTCGCAATTACCCCACAGGCGGTCCGTATTTACCCGGTATGTATCGGGTAAATGCGGACTTCAAGGGATTTGTTTTTTGATTAAAAAAAATATTATTTGTTTTATTCCTAATAATTTTATATGTTGATTTTGTAAGGTGTGGACCAAAGTTTAATAATTAATAAAGACAGACTGATTAGATGTAATACTTTAGGTTTTATTGAACGAATCCCTTAAGTGTCTGCAATATCCCAACTCTCCCCTATCATACGATTCGGTTAGTTACGTTACGTTTATCGTACGATAGCTAACCGAATCTTACGATAACTGAATAATCGAAACAGTCTGAATCGAGGGCAGGTGTGAAATAAAGATGATTAAATCATTTAGGCGTTATTATTAAGGATGATAACCAAGTTTTTAGCCAGAAATGCAAAAATTGGACATGTTTTTTTCTCACTTTTCTGTACAAAGAGATACACATATAGATTAGAACCACGTCACTTCGTCTCGGGTAAGCGATAAATGATAAAATATAGATTTGCGTAAGAACCATTAAAAACCAAATAGTTTTTTTGGTTTTGTGGTCTTGAGAGAACAGTAGGTTTTATATTGGACGCATGGACATGAAATTTGTGGAAAATATTTAATTTTTGAAAGCAAAGAACTTGAAGAAGAATTGGAGCCTTGCCGCGAAAGTGAAAAAATGGCGTTGTTGATTTTGTATAATTTCCTAAACCTGAAATTGTTCGAGTGTTAATGTGTAATAATAGTGGATTATTAACCGTTTATAATACGTAAACGTGCATAAGTTAGAAGGGTCGTGTATGGTTGAAAAACGTGATTTTGCCTTCGCTCCAAAACTCCAATAGAAGTTCTAGTAACATTTCTACCACTTTACTAGGGCATGTCTTTACTATGACTGGACCTGAAACTTTTACTTGACTTTGACTGTGACTTGTAACTGGGACTTTTAGCACGAAATACACTTGAAATATATTATTACTTGACACTGGCTAAATGCAAAATATAGCAAAGTCAAAAAAAAAAAATACAATTTTACGAATAGTTGCAGGGAATTCACTGGGTTGTATTTTACTCTAGTATGGTGGACAGGGAACGTGTTAAAATTAAAATACATGCTTTGTTCCATTGCTTGCTTTTAGTTCCGATGATATCATTGCGATACTATAAATGTCAATAAAAACAATGTCGCAATTTACATGTATCTCACACCCACTGACGACGCGTGACTTTTATAGATGAAGCAAAAACTTGACCCTCCTTTTTTGGTAGGTACTAACACATTGCCAGTAGACATGTTATTTATTGGTATTGGCCAATGTGCAAAAACAAATTGATGAATGCAGTTTTTGTGCTTGTCGCGGTTAGCAACCAATATTGTTTTGATTCTTTAAGGAGCGATTGAAAAAAAAAAAAAAAATGCGCCGCCGAGTTTCTTGCCAGGTTATTTTCGAGATGGCTGTAATTTTACGATAAACTTTCATGAGTGCCTCTTTGGGGCCCATTTGATTTTGATTGACAATTTCGTAAGTCATGTTCAATGTCAAACGCATTCACACTCAAAGGCCCACACCAGGTTCATGGAATTGTATCGTGGGTGCCTGAAACATTTACATATCACACCCAGAACCAGAAAAATAAATGTCCCTCGGGTTGGAAAATTGTGCTCTTACCGGGAATCGGACCCAGGACCCACGGCGTAGAGGGCAGAGACCTGCCTAGCGCGAAAACTGGGTCGTCAGATTTGCGAAATTATTATAGATAGATCCTATTTTAAGAAATAATGCTTCCGGTTAATGCTGCTTCCACGGAAATCTAAATAATAAGGGCACTATTTAGATTTCTGTGGATGCTTCCGAAGGTGCTTAGCTATAAAAGATACCTAACTTGACTTGTCATTGTAACATGTTTTTTTTATTGATATCTAGGCTATCACACTAATATTATAAATCCGAAAGTTTGTGTATAAGAATGTTTGTAAGATGAAATTTGGAATATACAGCTTATACCTAGAATTAACACATACGCTACTTTTTATCTTGAATAACCCGGGCGAAGCCGCGAGGCACGACTAGTACTTACTATATTGATTATGTAACAAATAAAAAAAAAATTAGAAGGACATCGGATATGTTCCAATCCTGGTCGGGTCTTTTCTTCGACAATAATAAGTGATTGAGTTTAAGTCCGATTTAGATAATAATAATTAAATCAAGGCTGCGCTGGTTTCAGGACTGCAACGGCGATGGTGTTGTGAACTGCTACGACTACCTGGCCATCCACAAGCTGGGCGGTTACGGGTGCACCGCTGACTTACCTTTCCAATACGTTAACGTTTTTAACCAATGCATAAGCGCCGTCAAGGCTCACCAGGGTTAAACGAACTTCTGACTATTTCCTGCCACGCTGACTCTGGTGCTGTTGAAATCTCTGTTCAAACAAGGATGTTTTAGTGGGTGTGTACAAAGAAAATCTTTTCATTATCTATGCTCATCACCTGAAAAAACATCCATGTATACGCTAAAATCTTCATATTTAAAAAAAGTCGGTTTAGTTACACCATTTATAACTCGGGAACGGCTGGACCGATTTTTATGATCTTATCAAAATTCACGAGAAAATATTAATAAATAAAATGTCTTCATTTCCTTGGTCTTTAAAACACAGTTCATTATGGTCTACTTTGATTAGTTTTCATGGCTTTCTTTTGTTTTTTCTACGTAGTACCTGATGGATGAACGGATTTTTTTGGTAAATGACGTTTTCTAAAAATGAAACCTAGCTAGATCGATTTATCGCCCCCGAAATCCCCATCGTTGGAGCCGTTTCCGAGATTCAGATTATTTATAACATATATACACACAAGAATTACTTGTTTAAAGGTATTCGATTTTAGTTTGAACAACTGGTTCTGTTAAAATTTGTTCTTTAACTATTGTACTTAAAACTTTTTATATTTTCTTTTGTTTTTTTTTGTGTTTTCATTCCTTATATCTTGGCTTAGTCACCTGGGTCTGTAAAAAATACTTAATTGATTGTACTAACTTATTATTCCAACTTTATGTTTTTATTTCTTAGTTTTGTTGTTATTGTGTATATACTGACCCTTACATTGTTTTAACAGTTGACCACCAAAATACTTCGAAAACGCTGAATTTTTATCAACAACGACTAATAGACATCTTTGGTTTTTAGGACCCATGAGTAGACCACATATCCATCAGTAGACCACATATCCATCAGTAGACCAGTATCTATATAGCTATATATTTGGAGCTAGTATATGTGTAGCTATGCTATACCTACAGTTTTGGAGATTTTCCTGATTTAAACAGTTTTTTTCTTAATGGATGCTATGTAAGCAATGATGTATGAACAAATCTGTCTACGGGGCAATTGCCTAATCGATTAAAACTCAGTTCGATAGCAATATCGAGTCAGGATTCTTGCAAAAAAACCCACACCGAGCCTCGTCTCGGCCTGACATGTAGCATTCATTTTCACACTAGGTGGAGTGGCAAACGCGGTGGCTTTGCTGAGCTTATGGGCCAAATAACCATACAAAAAGGAAGCAGATGACTTGTCACTCTATTCTTATTTTATTCAAAAGATACTTAAAAAAACATAGACGTTCTATGTTTAAATAACGTTATTATATGTTGTGGGCAATACACTGACTATTTGCCCACGGTCTTGCGAAAGCGTTCGCCACACCGCGTATACCGCTCCGCCTGGTATGTAAAAGCCTATAAGTTAACACGTTCACAACCGAGTGTTGATTTAAGTATTTTCCGATCCCTTAGAGTACAGCACCAGTCAGCTATTTTTAGTCAGCGTTATTAATATAGGAATTTTGTAACATCGCTACAATAATTACAGATTTTGTTGTCAAATCTTTTATTCTTTATTGTACCGCTTCGTGTTTTGTAAGCTGTCAAAATGACTAATTTTCATAAAATTATTAATACAATATTGTGTATCACTAACTGTTGCTTTTCAAAAAGGTATAGGTTGGCAATTTCCTTTTAAACATCTCGATTTGCCTTTTTATTTTATTGGCCAAAACAAAACAATCAGGACGAAATCAAGAAACACAAATTTCCCTTGGGGAGAAAACTTGTGTTTCCACCGGGAATCGAAATTGATACCCGCTGGTTAGAAGACTAACGCGCAAGTAAGTTCAAATGATTGTAGGTACTGTCAATCTATTTAACTTAACACGAAGTGGTCAACTTAGTACCTAAGTCATAGATAAGTAAGTACTTAGTTATATAAAATCCGCTGATTTCGGAGAAAGCATCTACAATGACTGATTTTAAACTCCACGGTTTAATTTTAAGAAATTTGTAAAGCACATTATGTAATCTAATAGAATATGGTATATTTTATGTACCTATTAAAAATAATAAAGACCCTAGTCTCTTGCTTGGTGATTTATTTTATAAATACTCCAAAAAAATGTACTCAATACAAAAAAAATTGTATTTTTTATATACCTTAGATCTCCGTCGTTTTTAAACCGATGTAATTTTTTTATTTGGCTGCAATTTTGCGAATCTGGCAGAGATTAACTTTCATGAGTGCCTCGTTGGGGCCCATGTAAATAATAATTTTGAATTTGAAGTTTATACTTGCAGATTAGTTCCATAGAAATTTCATCAAAATCGGTTCCGTAGTAAAGTTTAAAATCAAACATTTTGGGTTTTTTGCAGTTGGTTGAATATCTTTATATATAATTCTTCTTTACATGTGTATGTGACTGAACTCCTACTAAAAAGCTGGACCGATTTTAATGAAATATTTTGTGCGTATTTAATATAGGTGAATTTAAGAATGGTTTAGATTCACAATTCGATCCGATATTTTTTTTTTAATTTATTAATTTAATTAATGCTAGTATTTTATTTTTATTTATTTAGACACTAGCTTTTGCCCGCGGCTTCGCTCGCGTTAAGAAGTATTATTATTAATTAGGTATTGATCCCCTATTTTATCCCCTTGGGAGTAGAATTAATCAAAATCCTTTCTTAGCGGATGCCTACGTCATAACATCTACCTGCATGCCAAATTTCAGCCAGATCCGTCCAGTGGTTTGGGCTGTGCGTTGATAGATCACTATGTCAGTCAGTCAGTCACCTTTGAGTTATATATATTTATAGATAGAAGATAGAAGATGTAGCCATGGACTAGCTGCAAAATCTATATTCAAATATAAGTAAGAGGCCTGTGTTTAATTGCACAGTAGGATAATGTGATCGAAGATGGTACATTAGTAAGCATACGTTTTATTGGTAATAAGTAGGTACTGGATCATTGGAGATCCGGATCTGTCTATCATTATGAAGTTAAAGCAAATGGACAGATTGATGGACAAACTCAATTGTTAATGCTGCGTCTAAATTCTCACATAGTGATTGTAAAGGTCTACCCCTAAAGCACAAAAAAAGAACTATTTGTTTTCCCACTCACAGCACCACAGGTGGGCGCCGGAAACATTCACATAACACACACAATCCCAACCAGAACCAGAAACACAAATTTCCTTGGGGAGTAATTTTATGCTCCCGCCGGGAATCTAACTCTTGCTTAGAAGGCGAACGCTCACCCAACTAAGCCAACGAGCAATTTTCTGAGAGGACACAAAGAAACTACAAATGTACGGCCATACCTATTATACATATCTGTATCTTTCTCTATTTTTAACCGATTTCCAGTAATTTTAAGCAAGATTTAAAAGTTAAAAAAGTATTATATCGGTATAAATATGATTTTAATTGATATTATTTATGATTTTTCAAAATACAGATTTATTTATTTCGTGTTTATTTTAAATGCGTTTGTTGAGACGAGGTAAACAGCTGCATGGAAAGTTGCAGATACATTTATTCAACTAAAATATTTATTAATTTATTTAATTTCACATAAGAATGTACACTAACGGGCTCTATCATCGACCGCATCGTTAAGTTGCATAAGGAGAGATAGTGGTCAACTTCTTAACTAACCCTGACAAAAAAAAAATAGACTGCATTAAAAACTCTTAAGTTATACTTTCCAAACATATATAATAAGGTCAGGATGATCATAAATCACACCAGCATCACAATTTGATTAAATTGTATATTCAGCAATGCAATAAGATTTACAAACAGCTCTTCATCTTTTGCTTAAATCGAACGGATTTCCACAACAATAATACCCACACTATATCGAACCTTTTCTCAACATAAAAAAATATATCTACCCCCTCCAAAACATTATATAAATGTTGCCATCATTTAAACAATTTTAATATACAAACCGTAGAAATACTGCTACAGATAACTTTATAATTACAATAATTATATAAAATAATGATATCAATCTATCTATAAATTAAACTTATAATGTTTTATATTTATGACTGATAGACGTGTGGGAGGTTGGTGTTGTTTGCTAACACATATTTAAATCCATATTTAATAAAACAATGTTACTATACCGTAAAAGAGTTTGTCGATGAAACTATTGTTACGGTTTCACGATTGAATGTATCCTTATTAATATTATAAACGCGAAAGTTTGTATGTATGAATGTTTGTTACTCTTTCACGCAAAAACTACTGACTGGATTTTAATGAAACTTTACAATAATATAGTAAACATCATCAGAATAACACATATGCTATAATTTATAAAGATATTGTGTGAATTGTCTAAAATATAACGATAATTGTCAAGTAAGTAGGAAAAACTTCTGCCATCTGCGAGCTATTCTGGCGTGCGCTGCAAAAACCGTTAGAGTTTCACAATGTGTAATGGAAATGTTTATCTTAAATAGTTCTACAAAAAGCCCGCGATAGCATATATTTATATTTTATGTATAGCCATTATCGCCAAAATAGTGAACCGTAAATACAATAAAAATTGATAACTTATTTCTAATGTAACGGCTGAACGGATTTGGAACGTGCATATCTTATACCTATAGGATTAACACATAGGCTTTTTTAGTTTTAACTGGGTCAACATGAGTGAAGCCGCGGGGCACGGCAATGTAAATTCACGCCTAGTTAACTAATTAATACCTAGTTCAGTTTAAATTTAAGATTTTATTTTTAAACTTTGTCCGTACTCGTTGCTACGCCCTTCCTACATGTACCCTATATAAATAATTATAACTAAGTATTATTCTCATATTTACATGTGTGCAATAAATAAATTAATATATATTGCTGACTAGCTGCGCCCCGCGGTTTTACCCATGTAAGTCCCGGACCCGCGGGAATTCCGGGACCAAAATCAGCCTATGTGATAATCCAGGGTGTCTACCTCCATACATTTGAGCATGAAGAAGTAACAAACAAAAAAACACACTCACAAAATTTTCGCTTTTATAATATTAGTGTGATAATAATGATTATAATGATAATTGCAGGGCATGAGAGCTATTTGTTTCAAACATTGCCTGATCACACAGGACATTTCACAAAATCCCTATATATACTAATACTACACTCATGATACTCTCACAAATGCAAAGCATTGACTACATTGTAGTCTCATCAGTCGTCAGTTAAGTAATATAGGTCTCCCACAAGTGTTCCTGTCATTACGCTTTTACCAGATAAGCAGGATAGCACTAATTGACTATAAAAGACTCCTGGGACCCTGTTCCTCACTCATATCTCCGTGCACATTGACTGGGGTAAGTTACTCTCTCTATTTTCTGTTTTAATTTCGAAATACTTTTCTTTTTAAGTGGTCTTTGCAGCTTATTATCTGCCAAATGAGTAATCATTTTATTATTAATATTAAAACTATTATAATAATCTATCAAATGATTACTAAAGAGCAATATTATTTTATGTTGAATATTTATTTTCTTATCTCAACTTGTGCTAGATACGTACTAAGATACGTATGAGTACTAAAACCCCACTTTACCCTTAGGCAATGTTTTTTAAACTGTATATCAAATCGAATTAAATCAAAATCTTTCATTTACATGGGCCCCAAAGAGGCACTCATGAAAGTTAATGACTCTACTGCCAAATTCGCAAAATTACAGCCATCTCGAGATGAACCTGGCAAGAAATTCGGCGGCGCATTTTTTTTTTTTTAAATCATTCTTTAACACTAATACATAATATATACATAAATTATGTATTCATAATTAAATTATATTAACCTAGGTTTATCTATATTATGTAGTCGCTAGAAAGCGCTTGTGCAGTTTGCCTCCATGCATCCTTGTCATTAATGTGGTCAATCGTTTTATAATAATAAGCTTTCTTTATTAATGCCAGTTTTATTACTGATTTGAACTTTCCCAGTCGTTTTCCCAGTATAAGACTGCAACCCAAAAACGATTTTGAAGTTTGATTTTTTACAGCATTTTTTAGATTTTTTACTTTTATTTGAACTGCCCGTTGCTTAGTTGGGTGCGCGTTTGCTCTCTAAATAGTGCGTATCGGGTTCTATTCCCGATAGGAAAGCAAGTTTTTTCCCCAAGGATTTTTTTTGTTTCTGGTTCCGGGTGTAATTGTGTATGAAGTGAATGTTTCCGGCTCCCACGACACAAGTCATCGAACTGAGTGTGAAAGCGTTTAAACGCAATCAATCACACTCACAACCCCACACTAAGTTCAGAGACTTGTATCGTAGGTGCCGGAAACATTCACATCACACACACATTACACCCAGAACCAGAAGCACAAATGTCCCTTAGGGAGGAAAATTGCGCTCCTGTCGGGAATCGAACCCAGGCGTGGTGAGCAACTGGGTCGTTAAGTTTTCTATCGAGATTAAAATCAAATGTAATGATATTTTAAAATGATATTATTAATGAATAATATCGTTTCGAAAAAATGTATTTGTAAAATGTTTTCGCACCTATCGTGTACCTATATAATATATGCATATATCTACATGTATATAAATGTAAATTTATTACTTCGTATCTTCCAAAAGGCTGGATGGATTTCGACAGTTAGGGCCTTGATATACAAAGCATCCGAGGCACAGGTACTGTCGTCTTAAGGAAAAAAGACGACATTTTTGTTTAAATTGAATACATCAGACAAGTCTTTACTTTTTAGTATATGTTATGACTTGTAGCAGATGCGTCTAAATTAAAAGTATGAAGCATGCGCGCGCCCGCGACTCCTCCCCCCGTGCTGCCGTTTTGTACAGGGCGCGCGTCTCGGTCGCGCCGCGGGCGCAGGCCCTGTACGCGCGCCCTGTACTCGCGCCTCGAGCGCTTTGTATATCATGTACCTTAAGGCATTGTTATATTCGTCTTAAAACACAAATGTCCTTAGAGATAGGTGTTTAAAAACAAAATGTAGTACAAACTATCAAATCTATCGAGTAGGGTATCAAAATGGAGGAAATTAAAAGGGGAGATAAAAAGTAGGTTCACATTTTTCGCACTCGGGTTTTTTTTAATTTTAAGTAAGTACTTCATTTTTGTAATGCTGTATAGGCATCTGATGGAAAGTAACGTCACGGCCGACGATGGGACATGCTTACCTATTCACTCTAGATTACATTTATTTGTTAATATCATTTCCTGCACACAGTATACAACGTCACTATGAAGCTGACCCTCGTCACCTTGCTGGTAGCTGTGTCTACAGCAGCAGCAGTAGAAGATGCATCAGACCAGCAGGTCAAGATCTGTGGAGATCACCTACTGAAAGCTCTAGAGGAGGCCTGCGAGCATAACAGCATTGAATACTTGCTTCAGCACGGACAATGTAAGTTATAAACTAACCAACCAGAACGTATTTGGATGAAATTTGGAATGTACATAGCTTATACCTAGGATCAACACATACGCTACTTTTTAACTTGATAATAGCGGGCGAAGCCGCGGGGCACGGCTTGTATTATTATATAGTAAACCCTCTACAAGAACTGCGTAGGAGTGGAACTCATTGCCCTCGTCTTTTTTCCCGAACGGTATATATAATCTGGGAGTCTTAAAGTCAAGAGTGAATAGTTACCTACTAGGCAAACATGCTACATCTTCGGCCGAATCATCACTTTCTATCAGGTGTTATTGTCCCTTAGACAGAGGTGGTCTGTCTACCACTAGTTAAATTTTGATATAAATGTGTTTTTATGTTGTGTTTTTTGGCAATAAATTGATTTTTTATTTATTTATTGTGGTAAAATGCTTGCCCTTTCGGGTATAAAAAAAACTTACGGGTAAAACATATAATGAAAAATAGACTGTTGTCGTTGTGTGTACAGAACCTGTAGTGCGCGAGTCCGCCACGCTATTGGCCGGTTTAATGATTGCAGTTTTTATCATCTTCATTTTCTCGATCGGCAACATTGGCTATGTGTCTAAGTTCCAACATGCGCATTATTATTCTTATTCTTATTCAATATGGGGGCGTTAAGGCCTGCACTGACGTCCCGCTTGGGGTGTATTGTGCATTTCCCCCTGCCAGGAACTACCCCATCCACCCCAGCTCCTTACAATAACGGAGTGTGGTTTTTGGGTGCTGGCGTAACTGTTCCATGCGCATTGTTAATGTTTATATAAGCATCTAGGTAATAAACTTTTTTTTTTTTACCATATAGATGTTCCAGATAACCAAGACAAAAGACACGAATACAGCGTCCACCACGACCGCGACCACGACCACAGCCACGACCACAGCCACAACCACCGCCACGACGTCAACTATGACAACCACAGCCATGCACAGAAGAGAGACGACAGCTCCCCCCTGTCCATTTCAGAGGAATGTTGCCACAAACCATGTCTGGTCAAAGAATTTACAAGTTATTGTGGTTAGACATGACACGTCATTCATGTACGATTAAAATGTCAGTATTTAAAATTTGTCTATTTATTTAATTTAAAAAAAAATGTTAACCCTTTGAGCGCAGTGACCGAATGCGAGGTCAATGTACGCCAAAGAATACATTGCAGTTTCATCAACTAACTGCATTGTACATTGATCTCGCGAGGTCACTGCTCCCTATAGGTGCTATATTAACAGCTGTGCCGTACATTGACATCACGGTCGATTACAACTCCCAAGTAGTAGGAATGTCAAGAACGCTTGATGAAGCTTGTAGAAAAGGCTTTTTATTATGTTTGATGGAAAGAGATGATGCGGCCGAAGATGTAGCATGCCTGCCTAGAAGATACCTATCACCTATCACTCTTGACTGATTGACTTGATTGACTTGACTGAAGACAGCCAGATTATACCGCTCAGGAAACAAAGACGCGGCAATGAGTGCCACACCCTCGCAGTACGGATGATAAACGTAGAAGCGAAAAACTTCGAGCGAACTAGAGGTATGTCACATGAATTGACGTCGTTTGACTGTTTGTCTTGTTGTTAGATGGCTTGGCTGTTACATAATGTTATTATAATTACAGTACAGTACGTTTGGTCATAGATCCAACTTAGATTCTATCACACTTATCTTCATATTTATAATCCAATATAAATCCACATAGCTTATACCTAGGATTAACACATAGGCTACTTTTTGACTTGATCAACGCAGGCGAGGCTTCGGGGCACGGTAATTGGTTTATATGTGTGCGAACTAGAATGTTTAGAAAAAGAACGAATACATTAACAGTAACTCACGAAATTACAAGTTAACTTTAAATGGCTAATAAAACGTATTAGCATTGCAATTCATGATCCCACTACCAGTGGGTAGCGTTCCCATCATGCCAGCATGATGGAAACGCTACCCACTGGTAGTGGGTTTTGAGTTACCTATGAGCTCGATGTAGGCAACTTAGTTCTAGAACCGAGCATTTCTCGGACCTGGAACGTTGATAAATCGATTCCTACTAATCTGTAACTTTCATGAAAATCGTTGGAGCCATTTCCGAGATCCTGATTACACACATTCCATGATTATATATATATATATATATATATATAAATATATACATACAAGAATTGCTCGTTTAAAGATATTAGATATATTATTATATTGTATTTATCATTTATTTGTGTATGTAACTATATGTATTTGATTTATATTATTATATTAATAATTATATGTATGTTTAAAGAATGCATGTATAATGATCATTGCCGCACCACCGATCACTTTATATTAAACTTTTTTATCCTCGCCATCCTAAGGTTGCTTGGAAGAGATCGCTGCTTAGCGATAACGCCGCCGACTGTATTTGCTGTATTGTTATTTTTTCTGTTGTTGATTATTATTTTTCTTGGTGTGCAATAAAGAGTATTTGTACCGTAGCCCCAGCTAAATATAAACGTTCCTCAACCGCATTTACAAGTAGGAAAATTAATAATTAATTTTACTTGAGGTGTATCCTCAATTCCTTTAGTATGACGTTTATGGTATAGTACCTACTAGTAATACCCACACCACTAAAGGTTCATTTATTTGCATGAATGCATTGTTTAAATCGTTATAGATCCTAACTGGCCATTCGAAATAAAAAGTGGTAAAAAGAAACCATAAGATGATTTTCTACCGATGATTTTCTATCATAGCTTCGTTCCACGTAAACCGATTTTGAATTTTTTTTTTAGTTTAAAAGATTGCTTTCCAATTGGTCCCATTTAAATTTGATCAAGAACTTGATCAGTAATTCTTGAAATATCGTCAATAATGCGTGTTTTATACATCTAATCTGATCATAGTTCCGAAGAGAAAGCGGTGGAGTCAGTTTTTTTTAAGTTTTGCTTGCATTTAATTATTACATATCTATTTAATGTTACCTTAATTGACATAGTTTATCGAATTTCTATTATTTATTTTCATAATATGCCGTATGGCGGTTTTCATATTGAATTTTGATGACTGTAATATCTTTAGTGACAATTGTAAGACTAAGACGAATCGATTGACGTAAGAATTATCGAAATCGGCCCACGCGTTTTAACTCTAGAACGCCACAAAGGACCCAACATACATATGACACACATAGGCACATACATTACTTATAATACTAGCGATCCGTCCGGCTTCGCCCGGGTGTGATAAATGAAGAACCGCTCGACCGATTTTGTGCAAACTTTACATAAACCATCTACTAAATAGTTGAGTTATAAAATTACAACGAAAAGTGGCATTGATTTTTATATATATAGATATGTTGCCCTCCTTTGTGTTGCTGCAAGCGAGTAAAAAGACACTCCTTTTGTGAACTCGCTTTCGGGTCCACATTTTTTAAAAGTATGATCCATCCATTTATCCATATGGTACAGATCTGTGGAGGGAACACATAACAATCAATTGTTATTCTCCATCTTGGCAGTATTTCAATTGGTCGATGGCTTTCCGGCGGAGATCTTCAACGAAGGACGAGGGTACGTAATATATTTTTTATTTATATATATATATATATAGATCGTTTAGTGTGGAACGTATTAGATTGTTCGGTAATGGGACTGAAGCTTCTGAAAATAATGTTTCCTACTTAATATTATAAATCCGAAAGTTTGTGTGTAAGTGTGTAAGTATGTTTGTTCCCTCTTCAGGCTTTAACGGCTGAACGGATTTGGATGAAATTTTGAATGTACATAGATTATACCTAGGATTAACACACAGGCTACTTTTTAACTTTATAATAGCGGGCGAAGCCGCGGGGCACGGCTAGTTTTTTATAGCTTTTTTTTCAACTCCCATTTGAGATATTTAAACTAGAGTACGCATGATTGAATGAACCAAACATCCCAATTTTTCCATCCAACATTATTTTTAGAATACATTTTACTTTTATATCATCTAATCGGACAGCAAAACAAACTGTCAAACGACATTAATGTTTCACATACCTCGTACTCGCACGAAGCATTTTGCTTTCACATGTATCATTGTTACATCAAAATAATGGACCCACTGCTCTTGTTTTTGCTTCCCAAATGGTATTTAATTTGGGAGTCTTCAAGTCTAGAGTGAACGTATCTTCTAGGCAAGTGCACTTCATTTTCGGCCACATCACCACTTTTCATCTAAAAATTAAACAAACATCTAAGTTTTCGTTTTCATTATATATTTAGGATGCATAGAGTCTTTTAGTCATTGAGTTATACATTGACAGGTTGAGTCAATATTGAGATATAGTATTGACCCTTTTTTTTTATAGTGAACCGTGACCTCGCCTGATTAAAAGCGACGATGCGGTCTACGGTAGAGCATTGCTCAAAAAATACCTGTTACATGGCAAGACCATCGGGCTATATATATTTTACAATGAAATGTCTATAATATTGAAATTAAGTCCTTATCATTCATAATCCTACTAATATTATAAATGCGAAAGTTTGTGTCTATGTGAATGTTTGTTACCACGTTTCTCCGTAACAAATGTACCGATTTTGATGAAATTTAAAATATGAAATTTTAAATAGCTTAGGTTCCGGAATAACACATAAGCTACTTTTAAACTAGAACGCGGGCGAAGCCGCGGGGCACGGCTAGTAAATTATTAATAAACGCTGTCACACCCAAACTACGCGTTAGTTTTATGGCTTGTGTCGTGGGTGCCGGAAACATTCACATCACTTACACAATCACTCCCAGAACCAGAAACACAATTTTTCCATTGAAAGAAAACTTGTGTTTTCACCGGGAATCGAACCCGATACCCGCTGCTTAAAAGGTGATCGCGCACTCAACTAAGCCAGACCGGGCAGTTCGTTCCGGCAGAGTGCCTCTTTGGGGCATGTGAATAAATAATATTTAATTAGTTTGTAGGTTACGTACAGATAGGATTTTTTTATTTTATTTCCCATGTGGGGTAAACCAAAGATAACATTTTCCTGTTTTATTACCTACATACCGATGGGTTTATCCATTTAAGAACAGGCTGCGCTACGGTCTTAGCATGATTGTCATCACAGGCTACTATAGAGCGTATATTCACATAGTTATGGAAGCGTAAAAAAAATTGCGAACTAATAAAATGTCGGTTACGCAATGTCGCCATACATAGATTCCTAAGGATTTTCGTAAAGTTATCTAAATGTATCCTACTAATATTATAAATGCGAAAGTTTGTGTGTGTGTAGAAATATTTATTACCACGTATCTCCGTAACGAATAGTGAAATGTTTTGATGAAATTTAGAATGTAGATAGTTTAGGTTCTAGAATAACACATAGGCTACATTTTAGGCTAGTAGTTTATAAACTGTTGGCTAAGTAACGAATAATAAACTATTTTCTCTAACTGTTAATATTTATTGAAGCCAAATCAAGGAAAAATCCAAAATAAACTCAAGAAAGCGTACATTTGGAAGACAAAAGCTACTTAAATTTAAACGCAAGCAAAGCTTTAAAATTCGACTTTACCGCTTTAGCTTCGAAATCCTTGATCAGATTAAATTAATTAAATAAGTATTATTAAGGATCACTCAAAAACTACTCGTCAGATCTTGATCAATTTAAATGAGACCACAAAGGAAGCAGCAGCTTTAAAAAAAATCATAACAATCGGTTCACTTAGAAAAAAATTCTTAAGTAGCACATAAAAAATACAATCGAATTGAGAACTTCCTTCTTTTTTCTAAGTCCGTTAAAAACTCATTCGTCGTTAAATCGTGTAACCGGTTAAATGTATATAGAATTATAGAATAGATACAAGTTTTTTTTTATTTTATTAAATTTTATTTTAAGGACCTTTATTTAACAATATGACGACCCTATTGTATGTCCTTAAGTAAATAAAAGTATGCTTAAAAAAGCGGCTCTTTAGTTCCATACGCAAAGATTATTTATTTTATTAAAAAATATAAAACAATTAAAAATCGTTCCGAATCGATAAACAAGGATCAGGGCACCATTTATATCTCTCAGCCACTCGTGTATTTTCACCGCACCCCTCCCCTGAGACAATTTTTTTTGTGGCTTTTTAAAAACTTAGAAAATTTGTAAATTGTAATTTCATCCGACTCAAAAGGTTGCCGATCCCTGTTCTAGGATATTCATATAAAGATACAAGTTTGAAAAATTATATTTTAAATACACATCGGTGGGATAAGTGATCGACTCAGGATATCATTGCAAAATATGATAATTTTTAGCGAGCCTGCTCTTAAATCAGATTTATTCGTAATTAGCTACTGAATCATTTAGCTATATAAAAGACTAATTAGTCAGCATTTAGCAGTCTACTTAGTATTTCTGCGCTTCCTTGATTAACAGCGTGTCTGGTCAATAGCGTAAGTTTCTTTAATTATTACATTAATAAATAATTATTACATTTAATATTTTATATTTTTTCGCCATAACAACCACCTACAATTGTTGACTTTTGCCGGTGTTTTTTTTTTGTTACCATTTGTTGCTCTCTGAATGATGGAAACGCTACCCACTAGTAGTGGGCTTGACCACTTTAGTTACCTATAAGCTCGATGTCTTGTAGGTAACTTAGTTCTTTACTGTATATATTTTTAGTTTAGTTTTAGGAAATATAGGCAATTGGCCTGAAGATACCCTTTTTACTTATGTATATATATTTATTACTTTGTGGCGTCCTTGAAAGTAAACGCATGGATCTTTTTTTTTATTATTCTTCCATTATTAATAAACGCCTAACGTCTTGCGAATGTCACTAAAGACATGACTGCAACAAAAATTCAACAAGGCTTATAACCAAATGCCTTGTTGTAGAAAAAAAAATGAAAGTCGACGGACTGTTTTAAATGGCATCATTGAATAGAAATTTGAAAATAATCTTTAGGGTTTTTTACCATTTTTCATTTCTAATGGCTATTTAGGATCTATAAAGATTTAAAGTTGGTTAGCAACCGATCTCACTTTTTTTATTTTCTATCTTGTTTAGTATTTGTCGATTCTTTTTTAAACTACGAGCCAATTGCCTATATTTCCTAAAACTAAACAAAAACTTTATACAGCGAAGACCTAAGTTACCTACAATACACTTAGATATTCAATAGATATAATAAAGTTGTGTTAATGTTCTTATATAATACATAATCAACTTAACTAACTTAAGTTACCTATAAGCTCGATGTAATGTGGGTAACTAAGTTCTTTGCTGTATATAGTTTTTGTTTAGTTTTAGGAAATACTAGCCGTGCCACGCGGCTTCGCCCGCTATTATCAAGTTAAAAAGTAGCCTATGTGTTAATCCTAGGTATATTCTATGTACATTCCAAATTTCATCCAAATCCGTTCACCCGTTTAAGCGTGAAGAGGGAACAAACATACTTACACACTTACACACAAACATTCGGATTTATAATATTAAGTAGGATAGGCAATTGGCCCGTAGATAGGCCGGAAAATATATATAAAATATATATGTAATTAAAATAGGACTTATTATCGAAACAGTGTAAATAAAATACTTTAACTTTTTACGCAGTCGGGATTTATTATATTTGAGTTGTTTCCTTTTTAAAATAATAATATATATCACGAAGGATGTATTCTGTCGTATAATCATATGTTGTGTCAATGTATCGATGTTTTTTTTTTATTAATTGATGCCTAACTTATCAAGTAGATTGTATAATTATTTACAGGACTATGGGCTAATCGAACTATTCCCGCTAGGAGATTGTGTCAGTTGTATGAAATATTATAGCTGATGATAAATTGGGACCATAAAGTCCCACGTGTGTGAAACCGTTTTTTTTTAATACTGGAAAATACAAATTTGGTTGACTATTCAATTTACTGGTTTATACCTATTCTGTTGTCTATCTAACGGCTATACATTGCATCTGTTATATTCTCCTATATATACGTATAATATCCGTTGTATATCCTGCAAAAATCAAACAATACATAAATCTAGAAATCAAACAATTATCATTAAAATAAAAAGTATTTGAGTGCTAAATTATTTTTTATGATTTTGATAAGGACGATTAAATTAATATGACATAATAATAATAATATAATAGACTAATACATATTAACCTCAAAAGATTTCCTCTTTTAAGTAAAATACAATACACAAATATACAAATATACTTTTATACTAAACTAGTTGCTCCCCGCGGTTTTACCCGCGTAAGTCACGGATCCTCGGAAATTCCGAGATAACATTTTCTTTCATAAGAACTTTCTCCTGACAATAATTAACACAACAAAAAGAATAAGCGAAATTGTTCCATCCGTTCACGCGTAATGCGATGACCAAGGGAAATAGAGTTTTATATTATCGGTGTAGGTAAAATGTAGGTGCGAGATCAGTACATGTTGCCTACATTTAATTCGGGGCGAACCACTAGTTAACAACTAGTTAATAACTGATTCACATTTCAGGAATTTCAGAATAATGAAGGGCGTGTGGTTCTTCCTGGCTATCATAACAGTGACGTGCGCGTTTGAGGACAACTCAAAGCCGGAGATCACCATGCTCCAACTGTTCACACCGACACACCATTGTGGAAGGAACTTAGCTACAGTTCTGGTTCGCGTTTGTGGAATGGCTATTGACGATAATAACGGTACCAACGTATAACCATGTATAAACTAGGAATATATACTATTGAGGGGTGGCCTTGGTGAGTAAGGTCACTCCTACTTGGGCGCAGTGGCCCGGTTTGTACTCGGGCCTACCCGGGGCAAGATAGTGACTGCTAGCGCGACCCTATCTTGCTCCACCTCGGCGAGGGACTGCTCACGAGGGGGTTTTTAGTGGGTTCGAGCCCCACAAACCTCTTTCCTTTATCCCTGGGAAGGAAGGGAAGTGCAAGGCATTTTCCCCCCACCAAGAAAAAAAGAAAACTAATTTTGCATTTTAACAAAACTGCATAGTTTATTAGAAAGTATTCAGAATACTTGTTTCCACCGAGCTGCTAGCGGGCTTGCTACACTTGAAATACAGTTAGCCATCATAGAAAAAAATCTGTCGCTAAACTGCTAAGTGATGTTCCGGCAGTTACCCTTGAGAGCCAGTTATTCTAGGCAGAGCGTCACAACCGCATCAACATTTAATTGAGACGACTTCAAGGATACCCTATGGTTAATATAGTTATGGTAAGCGTCACGCTTGCCTTACAGTTCAGTGTCACCCAGAATTTTGAACATATCTAATCTAATATATTTAAACAAGCAATTTTGAATATATATATTTTATGTGTAATCAGGATCTCGGAAACGGCTCCAACGAATTTCATGAAAACTACAGATTAGGGATTTTTTGGCCTAAGGAATCGATTTATCAACATTCCAGGTTTTTTTTTTTGAGTCCGAGAAATGCTCGGTTCCCAAACTGCATATGAAAAACCGGGTTTAAGAAACTATCAGCGCCATCTATTACGCCATGACCGATATAAAAAACTGTTTCTACTCGACACTAGATGGAGCTTTCTAAGGCTACAAATTCAAACAAATTCTACCAAAAACAAAAAACCGGTCATCCGGGTATTATAATTCGAACGCGGCGAAGCACTGTGCTCGTCATCCTGAGATATTAGACATTGTACCTCTTTAAGCCATGTAATTTTACTGGAAACATTGCCCTTTAATCCTGCATACAGTAATGTTTGCACACTACTGCTTGGCGGTTGAATGTCTGGCAGTAATGATGTGGTGGTACTGCCCCAGGCGGAATCTGCAAAAAACCTACTACTACTATACAGGTTTAGCATAATTTACATTGTTTTTCTTACAGATGGGTCGTCAGATGGTAAATCAATAAAGAAGAGGAGTGCTCGGGAAAAACGCCTGCTACAGCGTCACAAAAGGGGACTCGTAGCTGAATGCTGTGTAAAAGCGTGTACAGTATCTGACATCATTCCTTATTGTATGTAATAATACAAATTGATGTACAATATAAATGTAATATTATTGACGTTTTATTCATTAAACATCCACTATTTGTTGCCCTTGACTTCGCAATTATAAATAATATAAACATTTTCATACATTTGATAGAATATATTCTTTTCTATGCTCTAAAGTTTGACAAATTTGTTGGAGGGGCGTGCACATTTAGAATGAAAGATCTCTTCAAAATCTATACCCAACGAATACCAACGCAAAACGTTTGGTACAGTCACAGAAACAATTTGTCGGATAATTTGCCTTCCACTTCTTTGGAAAACACCGGACGATTGGTATTTAAAAAGAGAAATGGTGGTTTGGTGCTGTTGAAAGCTGGTTATCAATATACAAATAAAAGTGAAAATAAATGTGGTTGGAACCATAAGAGATAAAAGAGTGCAGTGGATCTTTGCAATTAAGGGTCTGATACACGCCGTTGACCTTCCTCGAATGGGCGTCACCGATGAAAATGCCCCGCACTGACCTCGCACCTCCTGAACATAATTACGAGCAGCGCGTAGATATTACGTATATCGCGCGGTGTGCGCTGCGCTCTAAAATATTATAAGTAGAAGTGATTTTTATTTCCTGCTCTGGTTCCAATGAAACAAACATCTAGTTTTATAGAGGTATATGTTACATCTGAAATTTATTTTCTATACTAATCCAATAACCCGGCAGATGCAGCAATCAGGCATAGGCGAAAAAATTATTACCTGATTACTGAGCGCCTCCTGTACTTAAATTATCATAGCTCTGATTTATATGTTACTAAGGAATAAAAAAGAAGAAGCATTCTAATTTTATTCGAATTTTAAAACAAAAAAATACTGCCGAATTGAGTACTTACCTCCTTTTTTGTGAAGAAGGTAGAAAAACAATTGTTGTGAAAAGGAGGACATATACTCTACTGTTTTTTTTTTGTTTTACCAGTTATAACTTATCTTTATTATGTTTACGGGCCCACGACACTAGTTATTGAACTCAGTGTGGGGCTGTGAATGTGTAAGTGTTTATTAATGTGTATATTTTTAACCAGGCGACGCCGGGCGAGTCGTCTTTGAACTTTGAACTGCCCGCTGGCATAGATGGGTGCTCGTTCTCCTTCAAAGCAACGGGTTCGAATCCCGGTGGGATAACAAGTTTTCTCCCCATGGAAAGTCTGTTTTTCTGGTTCTGGGTATGATATGAATGTTGTGTATTAATGTTTACGGCTCCACGATACAAGTCATAGTACTTTTAGTGTGGGACTGTCAGTGTGAAAGGTCAGCTAGTGTGTAATAATGGCGGATCATTAACAGTATTTAGTTCGTAAGCATGCATGAGTGTAGGCAAATTATACAAAGTAAAAAAAGTTGATTTTCGCTTTCGCTCTAGAACTACAATAGAATTTCAAGTAAAGTTTCTACCACTTTAATAGGGCATGACTTGACTATGACTAGGTCTTGACTCTTTTTCTTGACTATAACTTGTTACTAAGAATTTATATTATGAAATACGTATACTTGATTTATTTGATTACTTGACACTGTCTAAATGCAAAAAGATATACGGAGCTACATAAAATAAAACAGTAATGTAAGTCTAATTAAGTTCGTTTCTAATTATATCCAAATCTGTTCAGCCGAACAACTACATGTCTTTTTTTATAGTATTAGTACCTACTTTGCTCCAACATACGCACACACACAAAAACAAGAAAGTGACGTATACTCAAAACCCAACTTTTTTTTTTTTTATTTGTGACTGGCCAGTGTTTGACCACTATCTCACCTGATGGTAAGTGACGATGTGATCAAAGCTGGTAAACACACTAGACCTGACCTGACCACTTCCTTCAAAACTGACCTATCCGCAGAAAACAGCCACCACTTCCGCCTCCCTGAAATCCGCAAAGCATCAAAATGTCAGCTCCATCCTAAATGATTCATAAACTAAATCCTAAGCCTAGCAGGATGTGGAAGCTGCACGGATTACGGACGTGATTCAAACAAAGTTCAAACCAAATATGAATAAGTCATGATGTCTTAGTACTAGTAGATCAACTGAGTCGCATGTTTCATTGTGAAGGTATATGTATGCTATGTGCGCCTTGCGGAGTCGCTTGCGCAGTAAGTTTTTTTTTTTATATATATAAATATATAATAACTAATAAGATTAATATTGATAAATTTAATAAAATTTAAATTTCACCCGCCATCAATATAGCGGGTGTTCCTTGATTTTCAACCGATTTAAAAAAAATTTGGTTCTCAATTCGACTGTATGTTTTTTTTGTATGTATGTTACGCGATATCTCCGCACATTATGAATCGATTTTGATGTTTTTTTTTGTTTGATAGAGTACACTTCAGAGGCGGTCCCATATAAATTTTATCGAAATCGGTCAAGCGAAAACCGAAATACAAGCAATGAAGTGGGTTTTTTTAAGCTTTGCTTGCGTTTCAATTATGCTAAAACTTTGTTCTTAAAGAAGTATAGATTATTATTGCCGTGTTACAGAATAGTACTGTATTGGTAGATTTTTTTGGTACAAGGTACAGTTTTGTTCATTAACATACAACAACCATTTTGACTCTAATCTGAAAAAAACACATACTTATACGAGTACATCGCTTCTGCCAAACTGAATGGCGTGCAACAAATAACTAATTAATAACGTGAATCAGGTATCTTCTAGATAAATATGCTCCATCGTCGATCGCATTGTCACTTGTTATAAGTTGAGATAATGGTCAAATGTTTGCCTATTTTTTTTTTTTTTTCAATTCTTATTTAACTTTGGTAAGTATCGTGATGTATTTTTATGTAGTTTCTTCCGAAGAACTACCACAAATTAATAGAAAATAATATGTTTGGTTAAATAGTTGGTTGGAACTCAATAATTTAAACTGATGGCTAAATAAATGATTAAAAAATAAACAATCAAAAAACACGCTGACAGCTCCACTATAAAATACTTGCATAGTCAAAACAATAGTACTGGAAACATCTACATTACAATCACACACAGAACTAGAAGCATAAATATTGGGAAGGAGGATTGAATCTGAAATAGTAAAATAGTAGGTACGATTGGGTTGATTGATTACCTACTGCGAAAAGACAAATAAACAATAGAAACTATTAGTTTCTCTTGTCCTGTTATCTTTTGGTCTGTAGTCAAGTGCAAGCTAAATTAGAACCACATCCCAATGTCCGATGGGTCTCAAATTTGGTGTATCTCCGTTACAATACAATGTGATAATATTGTAGTAGATAATAGATGGCAATAGGAACTTCTGAACCAAACAAGACAAACCCACCGAGTTTGTCCTCTTTTGATTCTTCGTATAACTATTTAGAACTATTTTATTTACAGCTGGTAAAAGCTTGATTTTAACAAACTTTTTAAAGTTTATGTTTTACAAACCTAAACACAGACAATCAGTCCAACAATATCTATAAACAATTATGACGTAGTGAGCCCACAAATAGAATCTAAGTCGTGACTGAATGACCGTAGTACCTTAGCTTATTGGATCGTCTCATTGTTTTTGCATCAGTTTTTGCGCCCTAATTCCGCGTAACAATAATAAAAGAAATCTATAAGATAGATCGAAATCAGTTGAGCATGATCGCGAGAACTTACAATATCTCGATATAGAGTAATAACATATATTTTTTATTTTTATATTAAGTAGTGTTAATATGTATAAATAACCTTAGGTCTCGTTTTTGGAAGTTTTGTTTATGGATCATGAGTTGTGGAAACTCTTGATATTTCTATATTAAAGGGAAATTATGTACAAATAATTATTATTACTTACTTTATTTCTGTGTTGTATTTGGATAAGTGTTTTTGGACTTTTTATTATAAATGTGTTGTTGAAGAAATGTGGTTTCGAATGTGGGTGATATATATTTTTGGATTTTGTCTATCTTCGGTTATCGCAGAAGGTAAGTTTTTGTTTCTTCACACAGTACAATCGTCATATACATTCCTTGATAATTTAAACGCAAGTCTTCACTGCTTTATCTTTGGAACCCTTGATTAGATTATAAGTATGAATTAAATACGCATTATTGAGGATAACTCAAAAACTACTAGTTAGATCTTGATCAAACAGTTGGGACCACATGAAAAGCACCAGCTTTCAAATAAATAATCATCAAAATCGGCGCACAAAGAAAGAAGTTACGAGGTAACTTTTAAAAATGAGAACATCGTCAATGTAGTCCACAGAATACGCATTATTGAGGATAACTCAAAAACTACTGGTCAGATCAAATTTAAATAGGACCAATTAGAAAGCAACATCTATCAAACAAAAAAAAAACGGTTCACGTGAAACGAAGTTATGAGGTATAACAAACATTAAAAAGAAAACAGTCGAATTGAGTACCTCATCCTTTTTTTGTGAAGTCGGTAAAAGTATACTAAGAGGACAGGGTGCTCGTATTTATTGGCAGCAGCAGCGGCCGAGACGCGCGTAAGCACAGGGCGCGCGGCCGGGGCGCGCCTGTAGCGCTTTGTATATCAAGTCTTCTCTCTTCTTTAGATACCTTATTAACAGCAAAAGTTCGTGAAGTCTCTGTTCGAAGCGAACTACTAAAACTAAACAAATTGAAACCCTCTAAATCTCTATATTGTCCTCAGTTTCAGGCATCTACGTATCCAACCTGAACGACACCTGCATCCGTTGCCTGTGTCACGTGGTGGGCTGTGACCTGGCCCATGGGTGCTCCGGTGGGTACTGCGGGCCCTTCTACATCTCTAGAGTTTACTGGGTGGACGCTGGGAAGCCCACGCTGCCAGATGATGACTCGAATAGAAAAGAAGGTTAGCATGGAGGATGAACATCCATAATGGATACTTTCTTAACCTCGCTGCTAACAATAGTATTGTTACCCTCAAGTAAAAACTGCTCGTCAAACACCAACATTATTCCGGAAACTTTTCAATAAACACTCAGCTCTACAATTTTACAATCACAGCTCCAGTCTAAGTTCGATAACTTGTAATACAACCCAATTACAAGTTACCGAACTTAGACTGGAACTGTAGGTGTAAAATTGTTTAAAAAAAGAACAACAGGCTCTATCTCGATGACTCTACTAATGCAGTTGAAGTTTGTTTTCTGCCAAAAACATTAATATCACACTCAATCATATCCGTGATCAGAAACACAAATTTATCTTGGGGAGATAACTTGTGTTCCCACCGGGAATCGAACCCTATACTGCTGCTTTTTTTTTATATACAGAATAGGCAAGCATTTGACAACTATCTCACCTGATGGAAAGTGATCATGCGGCCAAAGATGGGCCATGCTTGCCTAGAAGATACCTATTCACTCGAGAAAACAGAAAAACTCGCACGACGCGCAACTAACCAAAATAGCAGGCAGTTTCTTAGTTCTATATAGCTATAGCAGAACTCCGCGACTTCGCCCGCGTTATTCAATTTGTTAATCCTAGGTATAAGCTTTGTACGTATTTTAATCCAATTCCGTTACAGTGTGAAGAAAAAACAAACATACTTACACACACTTACCGACGCAAGTTACACACATACTTTAGCATTTATAATATAATTGTGACTGTATAT
This sequence comes from Lomographa bimaculata, assembly GCA_948107665.1. Lineage (NCBI taxonomy): Eukaryota > Metazoa > Arthropoda > Insecta > Lepidoptera > Geometridae > Lomographa > Lomographa bimaculata. Next base: position 4,297,593 of record OX403600.1, on the reverse strand, counting down.
AATTTTCAGCGTTCGAGGACTGCGCTAGGGACTACCATTGCTCTATCAGAATAGTCAAGAGCTACATGGCCAACTTCGGAAAAGTGAGTTTTCTTTATTATTGATCGAGCGAAGCGAGATATTTAAGTTGACTTGGGTCGTTCAGCACTTTGTCCGTCCGTCCATCTGTCAGAGGCATCTAGCGTCTAAATCATACAAGCGTATTAATTATTACTGTTACTGTGCAATGTTGTTAAGTTAGCGCGCGTTGCGAATAAGTGTATCGAAACGAATCCAGTGGTTTTTCGGAACAATTGTACTGTAAAAAAAAAAACAAATTCTCAGAGAATATATAAAGCTATGGCCCAAAACCAGAAATGAAAATAAAAAGGTTAAATGAAAATTTTAAAGGGGCACCCCATACACGTATAATGTGGGTAGCAAGATATTTTTTATTTGTTACCTACCCTTGTGGGGTAGGTATCGTTGAAAAGAGCTCTGCAAGTAGAGTACGAAATCGGTTTTTAGAAAAATCTATGTTGTAAAATGACAATTTGGTAGGCCACCAACACCACTGTTTTTAGACCTATTTTGTTCCGGGGTATATCTCAAAAACGGCTTTACAGATTAACTTACATACGTAGTATAGTATTATAAGTAAGTATCAAAGCTGAAACTTACGTATAATATCCGTTATATATCCTGTAATTAAATAACAAATACAGAAATCAAACGATTCCTTTAAAGAAAAAAAAGGTTATAAGCAATTAACCTCAAAAGTTCAAAGCGTTTAGGGGGGGAGGGGGGGGGGGTGATTACTCTGAAATCATCTCGCGTAATTAATGGATGCCCCCTAAGAAACCAAGAAGCTGCCGTAAAATTAAAAGCTCGATAACTACTTAACTTTGTACTTGTAGGACTGCAACAACGATGGCGTGACGGATTGCTTCGACTACATGATGATCAACTACAACGGTGGACGCGCATGCTCCGACTCTCTTTTACACTCCAAGCACGGCCGGAGCTGGTTGGCTACCTACCAGCAATGTAGACTGAACTAAGCATTTTTTAGATAATTAGCGAAACATAAACGCTTTCACACTCACAGCCTCACACTAAGTTGACTTGACCAACTTTGTAGTTGTCGGAAACATTGACAGTACAGATAATCACACCCAGAACTAGAAACACAAATTACACTTGGGGATACAACTTATGCTTCCACCGAGAATCGAACTCCCTTATTAGAAGCAACGCACTCACTTATTTTATAATTTAAAAACACTTATTTTATACTAGCAATATCCGGTGGATTAAAAAAATGTGGAGAGTTTTGCCGCGAAAGTGAAAAAATGGCGTTGTTGATTTTGTGTAATTTTCCAAAACCTGTGATTCTTCGAGTGTTAATGTGTAATAATGGTGGATTATTTACCGTTAATACTTAGTAAATGTGCATAAGTGTAGGCAAGTCATACAAAGTTAAAAAACGTGATTTTCGCCTTCGCTCCAAAACTCCAATAGAAGTTCTAGTAAAGTTTCTACTTTCGACTGAAGGACTATGCATCCATGGTCATGAAATAATTAAAAAAAGAATAATAAAAAAAATTTTACAAACAAACCTTGCCCTGACAATTACGAACACTACAAAAAAAGAATCAGCTAAATCGATCAAATCGTTTTCGAGTTTTAGCGAGACTAATGCAGAACAATTGATTGTTATATAAATAGATAGATAGATTTTTTAAATGGTTTTATAAAGTTCTTTCATCGATCTCGATGGTATTTATCATTTTTTTTTCTTTTTTAGTCGTTACTTGATGGAATATCACAGATGCTTTACAAAAAATCCTAGCTTATTAAAAATTATTATTTAACGGATTGAATTGTGAATCTAAACTTCTAAATGATTCATGAATCCACAAAAAACTCAGACTTCTAGGAGCAGTTCAGTTACATACACACGTACAAAAGAATATATATATAAAAAAGGATGTGAATTTAACTTATAGGAGAAATAAAACTAAAATTATCAATACGCACTTAATTATGTTTTTTATTTTGTTCCATATACATCAGTCAAATTATTGTGCTTATTGCCTACGCTAAACTTACTTGTTTTCTCTAACTTATACAACATTAGAATTTAGATATAATAGCATTTATTTCTAAATCATAAGTAGTCGATTCGTATTTGTTTTCCCTTATTTATAGTGTTGATCCATAATAAACATAACCTTTTTAATGCTCTTAATCGATTGTTTTCTATTATTTGATAGTTATACATTGCCGAAAATAACATTTAATTCACAAAAACATTACATTTCATATCAAAATAAATGTTTGAAAATACGCGCATGTTCGAGAAATTTTAAACGCAGCCATTTTGACGTTCTTTTAGGGTCCCAAAAAGAACGTCAAAATGACCGCTGATGCGTTAGAGTATAGAGTATAGTATATTCTTTTCTATGCCAATCACCGTCAAGGAAAGTTGACCAATCATTGACATCAAAAAAGTGTGAACTGACGTCACGAATCAGTTTAGCCAATAGCGTGCAATATAATTTTACTTGTTAAAGTTTGCGTTCAATTTTCGTCACATTTTATTCATTAAAATTTGTAATTAAAACTATTCCAATACGACTTAAAGTTTAACTCTCACATGCCCATTAATTCGGGGACAACCCAGAAGGCGCGGAGGGAAGTCTCTACCCTCTACGCCGAGAGCCTGGGTTCGATTCCCGGCAGGAACACAATGTTCCTTCCTAAGTGACATTTAAGCTTATGGTTCAGGATTTAATTGTGGGATATTTAAATGTTTCCAGCACCCATCATACAAGTCTTTGAACATAGTGTGGGAGTGTGAATGCATTCGTTTCTTGTATTAATAATATGTGTGAATATTTATTAACTATAGGTCACTTATTTAATTATTCCAATTTAAATCTATCACATCTAATATTGCTATCATAGCCTTTGCCTTATAATAAACTTATTGCAAACATAAAGTAACTTATAATTATTATTGAGCGTGTTATTTTGTTCAGGCGAATGTCACAAGGGGAGCGGGGGCTTGCCAATCTTCATTTTCCATTTCCTCGTCTGATTCTTCAGGGAACCGAACCTGTAAATTCATAATAATAATTAGTAAAAAAAGATATTATAAACCATAGACACATAAATAAATAAAATATACCAAAAAAAATATAAATAAATATAATATAATATAAATTATAATATAACAATTTAGAGCGTCTAGACCACCCTTAACCAATATTGTTTCTTATAACTTGAATATTTATAATTGTAAAACTAGGTTTTGGAATAAATAAATTGTTAATAAATGAAAGAAACATAAAAAATTCGTGTCAAATGCCTTAGGTATAACTGTACCTTATTTATCTATGGTGCTTTTTTTTTGGTTTTGCAATCTTTGTTCATCTAGCTAGTGTCAAAAAAATTAATGAAACGTTTCAAGTGTAGGTATTACATATTTCGTAAAACAAGCCATAGTCAAAGTCAACTAAAGGATTCAAAGTCCAGTCAAAGTTAAGTCATGTCCTAGTAAAGTGGTAAAAACTTTACTGGAACTATTATTGGAATCGTGGAGATAAGGTGAAAATCATGTTTTTCAAATTTGTATAATTTGCCTACACTTATGCACGTTCTAAGTATTTACGCTTAATAATATAACATTATTACACATTAACACTCAAACAATCACAAGTTTTGGAAAAAAACTCCGAATGTCACACGCCCAGACTATCTATCAAAATGTGACTATGTGACTATAGTCGACCACATCATCGTTTACCATCAGGTGAGATGGTGGTCAAAAGTTTGACAATCAAGAAAAAAAAAAAAAAAAAACAAAAATGTATTTTTTTTTCATTTGTCTCCGCTATGTGCATTTAGCCAATGCCGAGTGTTCGGGATATAACCCGAACACCTTACACAGCACATTGCACCGTGACGCTTGTCGCATTACTTAACTAATTAAATATCTATTTTTTCGGATTTAGTGCACTTTTGGCTACCGCGGCACACGGGTGCATTCAGCCTAACATTAACAATTCATTTACATTTAACATAAGAACATATTTTAAGAACATTTGACATGAACAATAAACAGTGATAGTTATTATAAACAATTAACATCTTTAATTCACACTGCAACCTCGCTACCGTACCCTACATATTTTTGGTCCTTCGAATGGGCCTCGCGTCGCGTAGTTTCGGGAAATCGTGATTCCGCCGCGAGGTTTTGAACTCAGTGCAATAACATTCTTGTGTTTGTGCACCTACTGGGAGGATTGCAGTGCTAAAAAACATCGGAGGCATAACATACACATTGAGGTTTTGTACCTAGACCAACAGAAGAGCAGCAGAATATACAAGTAATACATTTCCATATTATACTAACAATAGCTTTCCAACATAACATATAAAACATGGCTCAGCTGATTGAAACACAATCAGTAATATACGAGAACATTGAAAAAATTGGCACCAACATTAAGAAGGATAGCGTGGACAGAAAAACATCAGAGTACTTTAAGAGGCGGTTGGCTGCTCTGGAGGAGTATTGGAATGATTTCCAATTCAACCATGAACACGTTGAAAACGAAGTAAGTAAATCAGACTCTTACTTTACTGGACGAACGTATGAGAATGCGAAAAAAGCTTACGACACAACAAAAGCCTTAATCAATCAGCAAGTTCAGCTTTATCTGGGGAGCCCAGGCCCTTCTACAGGAGAGCAAGCACCAATATGTCCACGAACAGCGGCTAGGGATAGAAGCCCAACAGACGCAAAAGGTGAAGAAGTAGAAGTCAGCTCTCAATGGCAGCGGAACGACCGATCAACACAGAAGCTGAATCAAGGTACAAATAGCCAGTCAGACGATATGTTACAACGACAGTATGCAAACTTTTTTTGTACGGACAACATCTTACATAGACGTGGACTCTATTTCCGAGAAGTGGGAGTTTAAGGATGCTCTAAAGTCGCTACAGGATAGATGGTCAACAATCGACACTCTTCATTGGGAGATCGAAAGCAAACTGGAGGGACACAACATAACATATTCCAACATGTATGACAGGTACGAGCAGAAATTTTACATATTAAAAAAGGCTTTAAACACAAAGATGTGGTCTGTAGCGCATAGAGAGAAATCCACCCCTCTTTTAGACATCCCTAATTTCAACGGAAATTACGATCAATGGGTCTCGTTTAGAGACTTGTTTACAGAGGTCATTCACAACAGCCCATCATTATCAAACAGTCAAAAAATGCAACATCTAAAGAGTAAAGTTCGTGGAGAAGCGGAGAAACTAATTCAACACCTACAGATTAGTACCGATAACTATTTGGTTTGCTGGAACATTCTTACTAATAGGTATGAAAACAAGAAGTTGATTTTTATGTCTCATATGAACATATTGTTAGGGCTGCCAAACATTCAACAACGGTCATTACAACATATCAAGAGAATGCATGATACCACTTTAGAATGTCTAAATGCTATCAAAAATCTAGGTGTTGATATAACAACTTGGGACCCGATAATCGTACACATATTAGGTCAAAAATTGGATACCGAGACCTACTCGGAATATGTAGCGTCGTTAAAAAACCAAAAAGATCTGCCGATTCTCAAAGACTTCTTAGAGTTTTTAGAAACAACATTTACGACCCTAGAAACCGCTCGGAGGAAAGAAGATGGTATACCACAGAGAATGTCTACCTTTCAGCCACCTAACATAAGAAAACATAATAATTACAATTATAACTTAAACAGAAACATTTATCATAACAACCAAAATAACGAAACCAAACCGGTTATTGCAAAATCGATGCAAGTATCGTATATCAAATGTCCTCTTTGTAATAGTCAACACGGCATATATAATTGCAAAAGTTATTTAACTATGGATGACGAAGAAAAAATAAAAACAGCGAACAAACTAAACATTTGCACTAATTGCTTATTTAATCACAATGGAAAATTATGCAAATCAAAACAAACATGTCGTAAATGCCTAAAACCACATAACACTATTTTACATGATGCTTTTACGAAGTCAGCAACTGCGAGTGTATCGAACCCGCCGTCGTCAGGCGGAGTTTATGTTACAAAACAATACGTGAAACATGAAACTGAAGTTATCTCGGCCTCTCAAGATGACGCATCAGAAGTTTTACTAGCGACTGCCTTAATTAGGGTGAAAGCTGCGGATGGCTCTTACCACACCCTAAGAGCTCTAGTTGACAACGGCTCCCAGATTTCTATCATCACAGAAAAGGCTGCTGGGTCGCTAGGCTTACAGAAGAGAAAATGCAAAGGCGTTATTTTTGGTGTAGGCCAGAGGGAGAACAACTGCAAAGGATTATTAAACATTGAGTTTGGGTCGCTATACAATGACTATACGTTAAACACAGACGTATACATAATGAATGATCTCATTAAAAGTCTACCGAACAGATCATTCTCCAAACCAGCATGGCCATACCTAGAACACATAAGTTTGGCGGACCCTGAATATTATAACAATAGTCGCCCCGTAGACGTACTTCTCGGAGCTGACGTTTTTGCAAACATTGTCATGGGAGGACTGATCAAGGCGGAAACCCCGAATCAGCCGATGGCTCAACAAACACAATTGGGATGGTTGTTATGCGGAAGAATAAAAACATTTCAATGTAACATGGCTCTAAATAATAAAGAGAAATGCAACAGGACACCTGATAACCGCTGTAACCAGATTCCCGATTCGAGTAATAACATTACGACGCTTATCGAGAGTCAACACTTATTTCCGGGGAGGATTTTGACACCATTCAAAAATCAAGAAAACAGGACTCGAATAGCGTCAACGAAAAAGGGAAAATCCCTACGTATGTTAAAATTGCGTACAATGTGCGCCGACAAAAGACAGACAGTGGTGATAAAAGTGTGAGTGCGGGTAATATTTTGGCTTATCGACAGACCAGTGCGTATAGTAAAATTAATCCGATAATTAGTTATACACATTCTACTTTGAACAAAACTGTAAAATAAAATCATGATCTCGTATCGCGATAAAAGTTAGTGACTCTAAGCTAAGTAAGCTATTAACATTTAGGCAATAACTAACATTAATATTTTATATTATTATTGATATCATATTGTAAACATTTTCTACATAACATTAAACTAACATGAACATGTATCATCCCAGCATCATCATCTTTTGGTGCTCTGGAATATGTTCGGGATATAACCCGAACACCTTACACAGCACATTGCACCGTGACGCTTGTCGCATTACTTAACTAATTAAATATCTATTTTTTCGGATTTAGTGCACTTTTGGCTACCGCGGCACACGGGTGCATTCAGCCTAACATTAACAATTCATTTACATTTAACATAAGAACATATTTTAAGAACATTTGACATGAACAATAAACAGTGATAGTTATTATAAACAATTAACATCTTTAATTCACACTGCAACCTCGCTACCGTACCCTACCCGAATGTCACACGCCCAGACTATCTATCAAAATGTGACTATGTGACTATAGTCGACCACATCATCGTTTACCATCAGGTGAGATGGTGGTCAAAAGTTTGACAATCAAGAAAAAAAAAAAAAAAAAACAAAAATGTATTTTTTTTTCATTTGTCTCCGCTATGTGCATTTAGCCAATGCCGAGTTATAAATATTATTGAGATTGGTCATGTAAAACAAACATACTTATAAGCTATGTACATTCCCAATTTCATCCAAATCTGTTAAGCCGTTGGAGTGTCAAGAGTAAACTAGCATACACACACATACAAACAAACTTTCGGATTGATAATATGAGTGTTATTTGTCTTACCCATGGGGCCAAACGTTTTCCACGCGCCTGTGACAGCGAACTGCTTTGATTTGCCTGCCAAGCCTGAAAAAGATTGGAAACAAATTAAAAATCATATATACTATCATATCACATTATATTAGTAATATTTAGTAGTGTTTTTTTAAAATTCTCGATAGGCAAGCATTTGACCACTCACCATCTCACCTGATGGAAAGTGATCATAATACACATACATAATATATATATATATATATATCATTACACGTAAATTTTTTTTTAAATTTAATTGTCTAGATAATATTATCTAGACAATTAAATTTTAAAAAAATATAAAAATATATATATGAATGCATATATATATTTTTATATATATATATATATTATATAAAAATATATATATGTATTAATATATTAATATATATGTATTAATATATAAATATATTTATTTTTATAAAATATAAAAATATATATATGAATGCATATATATGCATTCATATATATATTTTTATATTTACAAGCGATCACAGTTGTAATATAATAATAAAAAAATTATTTAATTTTATTCAACTGAGAATGATTGCTATATGAAAATTAAGTGACGGAGACAAGTGACAGTGACAGTTGTAGCGGCTGGAGTGCGGCAGGACGCACCACCAACACCACACGATGCGGCGCCCGCGCCCTCCTGTCTATAATGACACGTGCATGATTAATACAAATCGAATGATGTAGGTAAGAATCATCAAAATCAGCCCACGCGTTTGGTCTCTAGAAAGCAACAAAGGAACAAACAAACACAGGCTGATAAGCACCTCACCTGGTAAGCATCATTGAAAGCATGTGCAAGCGACAACGCCAGCGAACGGGCGTGTTTTCGCCGCGCGCACACAAACGCGTGAACCACGTGCGACTCGTGTTGTCCGACTTCCGTCTTGCCTTCGACGACCGCGAAAACGCGCGCGTTTGCCGCGTCCGCGGAGCAGTACGAAATCCTGAAGGAGATTTTGAAGTAATTAAACTTTATAATTTGGTATTATTTGAACGCAAGTAAAGCTTTAAAACCCGCTTTATATTCGGTACCCTTGATCAGGTTAAAAATATTAAATACGCATTATTGGGGATAACTCAAAAACTACGGTCAGATCTTGATCTAATTTATAAGGTACCATGAACAAGAGAAGCGCCAGCTTTCAAATAAACAATCATCAAAATCAGTTCACCTAGAAATAAGTTCTACAGTAACACACAAAAAAATACATTAGAATTGAGAACTATAGAAAAAGTAAGATTTTTCTGAATTAAGTTAAAAATTCACGCACATTTTGAACTAACTAATTAAAATTGAAACGGGAACTAGCGTGACTTACACGTTGTCGATGTCTAGATCGACAATTGTTTCGGCTTCATTCGGAAGCGTTCTTCGGGATGAGTGTCATGAGATCACATCGACACTCGTTAAGTCACGCTAATTCCCGTTATAATTTTAATTTAACAATCAAACATTATTCATGAAAATAGACACAGTTTGATAAACCTACGCATGTCATTTCACTTAAGACAAAACATATTTTTAACCCTTGACGAAAAAGAGGGGTTTGTATTCGTAGTGTTTATCTGTGTGCCTTTCTGTAGCATCGTAGTCAAGGGTGGTATAAAATAATGCTTGCTTGCTTGCTTATCGTATAGACTATAGACTATAGTGGGCAGTCCTGGATTTCAGACAGGATTTTCAGGGTGGAAAGCTGCTTGGCTTAACGACTAACAACCAGGACCGATATGGCTTAAAGTGCACTCTAAAGCACGGTAACATTCGGCTGAAAATGTTCCTAACCTTTTTTCGAGGGGGGGGGGGAGGATAATGCACTTCCCTTCCATCCCCGGGGGTGTAGAAAGGTTGTTTGGGGCTCGAACCCACTAAAAACCCTCGGTAAGCATTTCTTTTTTTTTGTGGGGGAAAATGCCTGGCATTTCCTTTCCTTCCCAGGCGTGGAGTAAAGGGGTATGTGGGGCTTGAACCCACAAAAAACCCCCCCGTGAGCAGTCCCTCGCCGAAGTGGGGCAAGATAGGGTCGGGCTAGCAGTCACCATCTTGGCCCGGCGGTAGGCCCGGATGCAAACTCCTTCGGGCCACTGCGCCCATGGAGGGGTGACCTTGCTCACCAAGGCCACCCCCCAGACGTGTGGGGCCGTGCAAGCCGATGGAGAGGTGCCCTGACTCTCCACCAATGACCCCACTACAGAGGAGGAGAGAGGAGGCGGGCGAACTGCGTCCTCCTCCCCCGCGTCCGTCTGCGCCGGAGCGGGTCAGATCGGGGATCGATCTCTCTGGCCCGCTCCGCGGCCTCCTTCTGCTTCATCACCGCTTCGCAGAAGGAGACCACCGCCTGCCACGACCTCTCGCTACCGAGCATGACGTCTACCACGCTCGGCAGGGAGAGATCACCGCCTATGATCGCTGAAAGTGTGTGCCGCTGAGGGCCCCATGCGGCACACACCTCCAGCGTGCAATCCGTAAGCAATTCTGACTGAACGTGGCTTAACCTTGTTGGCCTTTTTTTGTGGGGGGAAATTGCCTAGCACTTCCCATCATTCCCACAGTGATGAAGAAAAGGATATGTGGGACTTGAACCCACTAAAAATCCCCCTTGAGCATTCCTGACCAAACAATGCTTAACCATGTACTTACGATCACTTACGGTGGCGGACCGCTCTACGAGTGTTACAATAATGATTAAAACAAACTTCTACGTCCATCACCCGTACAGCGAAGGAGTGGAACTCATTGCTTGCGTCATTGTTCCCCGAGGGGTAAAGTCTTCAAACGAAGAGTGAATAAGTATCTCCTAGGCAAGCATCATCATTTTCCAACAGGTGAGATCGTGGTCAAAAGCTTGCCTTTTTTAGTATACAAAAATAAGAAAACTAAGTGTGAAAGTATGAAGGTCTTAATATGTGAGGTACAATATCCTACTGAATTAATTGATGCCCATTACCCATTCAACTTTTGTTAGCAACTACATTATAACAATACAAAGTAAATAATTGTCTCATAAATTGTATTAAATGACATAATTAAATAAACAATTCAATCTTACATGTCATTGAATGCGACGGGTACACTTTGAGTACATGAAGGTAGATTGTAAGTATTTTCTCTTTTCATATCTCTATTATCGTTTAACTCAGCACTTACGAGGATAAAACAGTTTTACAATAAATTCTATGACTTTCTCGATTATTATTGATTAATTGAAACGCGTTTTTATAGCTATAATTTATATAAGTATTTAACAATCGTTCTATTCTTGACCTTCGATTACAATACACAATATACGAAAGCAAAGCTTATTATCCGACTCCTCTGCTTCATCATTGGATCTCTTGATTAGAATACATGAATTAAATACGGATTATTGAGGATAACTCAAAATCTAAGATCTTAATCAAATTTAAAGTGGACCTGAGACAAGCTTTGAAATAAAAAAAGAATCATCAAAATCGGTTCACATAGAAAAGAATTAAGAGGTAACACAAATTAAAAAAAACTGTCGAATTAAGTACCTCCTCCTTTTTATAAGTCTTTAAAAAATTGTTTAAAACTATCTTTAAAACATTTTTATTTCAAACGGTGTTCGATTTGTTTCCTTTCAATATCTTTAAAACAATGGCGTTCTTATTTCAAACGGTGTTCGATTTGTTTATTTACAACTGTTATTTAACGCTGATAAAATAAAGATCTTTCATAGATTTGACAATTGTTTACCACCGACGCGCCCCGGTTTCGAACGGGGGCGGTTCCCGGTGAGTTTTCCAAAAAATTTTCTTTCCCCCAAAACATATCCTGACAATTACAAATAACAGCAGACAATTGCAAATCTAATCAAGGGTTCCGGATACAAAGTGGTAAAGTCGGTTTTTTTAAACTTTGCTTGAGTTTAAATTTTTAGAAGATAGATTAAAGCAAAAATTCAAGTTGTTGTAGTAACTTTGCTTGTGACAAATAGGGCACTCACTTGTATATAGAGATGCTGAGAACATTCTCCTGTGTGTCGGCGTCCGTAACGATGATGCCCTTTGGACTGATTTCCAGGTTCACTCGCTGCAGCTTTCTGTTCAGCACTGAAAAGTACCAACATTGTATGTTTTAAGAATAAGAATATTTTTATTTCTTGAAACGTATTACTAACAATACATTCAATAACAACAATGCTATTTTTGTGTAGGGGAGTCCAGGAAACTCCCACACTAGGAAAAGTCCTGTGTCGTGGGATACAGTCTTTTCGTCCACTGTTACATACATAAAATATATATATATATAAGGAAAGAAATATATATATATATATTATTAGTTACATAATAAGGATTAATTACACTTCAATTATGTCTGAATTCATTTAAAATTTGAATTATTAATATGATTATTATATATTTTATTTATTTATTTATTATTGGAAGATCACAAAACTGGGTACAATGACTAAATCTTACATAAAAAACTTAATAATAATGAAGTGCATCATGTATCCTTCTAGATGTGAACCTAGCTTACATAATAATATATACTATTAGTGTTATATATATTCGCTTAGTTATAATAAAACTTGAGACTAAAAAAACAAAATTTCAATTTAAAAAGTTATTCAAATAACGATGATAATCATATCATAAATAATATAAATAAATAAATCATATCATAAACAAAAACTTTTTCGTCAAAAAGTTTAAGAGAAAGAAAAAATATTGGAATAAAAATTAAATGGAGAAAAATTAAATTAATTTCAAGCATAGAAACCAGAAAAGAAAGAAGAGAAACCAGATTTCTCATGACTAGTCTCTTAAGATAGATTTTACGATTTTGTTTTAGAGTCATCATAGATCTCCTTGACATTATAGACCTCGTGATACCTACGTACATACCTTACATCCTAAATAAAGTATGTAAAAAGTATTTTTAATTTTGAGTCTGCTGTCACCGAAAAAATGGCGGTTATTTTTAAATATGTGTGCAGTGGCATCGTGGCTCGTAACCGGTAGAACCGATTTCTATCACTTTACACGGGTTGACTGAGAAAACTTTATATGTTGTGTAGTTCTAAATTCTGGCACTGCACTGTAATGCAAACGGCTATGGTAAGCTTCTTAGCATATACCATAGCGTATTGCCCAATACGTCTCACAGGTAAAAACAAAAAAAATAGTCAAACGTAGAGCTGTGTGTAGAGAGGAACGCACTGCATTCCATCGGTAGTGGCGCCAAACCGCACCGTGCCGGCGGCGTATCAGTATTATCTCTGACTTTACATTAATATGCATACAATTAGTGTAGAGAGAAGCGTACAGTGAATACGGTGATAGATGCGAAGGCGCCTCACTTGACAGGTGGTGTCGCCACGCCGGCGTATCGGACATGTAAATAATGCACTTTGGAGGAATTAGAGCAGAGCGATAGTAGGCGTAGAGTTGGCATGTACGACAAGTAGTGGTACTACGCCAGAGTTTCGGGATCTTATCTTACTCTACATATACTTACAGTTAGCAGAGTGTAGAGCGGAGCGCCCGGCAAGCACGGTGATAGACGCAAATACGACTCGCTCGACTGGTGGTGGCGCCATGCCGGCGTATCGGACATCTAAATAATGTATTTGGGTACACTTTGGGGAGTTAGAGCATACCGCACAGCATGTATGATAGTGGGCGTAGAGTCGGCATGTTCAAACAGTGGTGGCGCTACGCCGGTGTATCGGGATCTTATCTGACTTTACAGATACTTAGCTGAGTGTAGAGAGCAGCGCACGGCGAACACGGTAATGGACGCGAAGGCGCCTCACTTGACAGGTGCTAGCGCCATGCCGGCGTATCGGAAATCTAAATAATGTACTTGGATACACTTTAGGGGAGTAAGAGCGGATCGCACGCCGAGCACGTTAGTAGGACTAGAGTCGGCATGTACGACAAGTGGTGGCGCTACGCCGGCTTATCGGGATTTTATATGAATTTACATATACTTACACTTAGCTGAGTGAAGAGCGGAACGCACGGCGAGTGCAGTAGTGGGCGCGGAAGCGGCTCGCTCGACCGGGGCTACGCCGGCGTATCGAACGTCTATCTGACCGGTAGCGGCTGAATCTCTCGCTTCTCGCCACCAACCTTCCCCTTCGCATTCCGCGAGGGCCCATTCTTCGCATAGTTCTGAAAATTTTAGGAACATCTGAGTGCATTGACGAATTAAATGAGTATGCAAATACTTATGGTAAAAAAATGCTTTGAGTATACGTTATCAACACAACGGGTAGTCAGGTCGCGCGCCTCGGATGCTGTGAGGAATAATGTATGGCGCCTAAGGGACAATGATATAAAAATAACATACAGTCGAATTGAGAACCGAGAACAAAAAAGGATTTTTGAAGTCGGTAGAAAAGCGGCCAGGACTCGCGGCCGAGCGGCGCAGCGGTCGCGTAGTGGGCGCGCACCCTGTACGCACGCCTCGGGCGCTTTCTATATCAAGTCCCTTAACATAAAAATATATTTATGGCGTCATGTTGTCACCATCATTGATATAGGAAACAAACCTACGGTTTGTTTGGCTGCAAAATCCTTGGTTACATATTAAATCGACTACGGTCATGTCTTTAGTGACACAGTGAATTTTATCAAATCCACCCAACGCATTTGGTCTCTAGAACGCCACAAAAGAACAAACATACATACGTACAATGGCTGATAAACATACTTAATAAAAGGCTTCAACTTGACGTCGCGGTAACATTTCCAAGAAACAGTCTTGTCTAGTTCCCCAGGAATCCAGACCGGACAAGAGTAGAAGTCTAGTCTAGGCATTTAAAATTGTAAATGCTACTGCGAACTATAGAAAGCTGGTGTCAGGAAAGAAATTATATCGAGTCTGCAACGGCTTACTAATCGAGTAATGGCCAGCAGGAAAAAAATCTAATCTAGAAACCTGAGCAATTTTTTTACATTTTATTTATTAAAATTCCTTATTAATAAGCGTATGTAAGTGTATTTATATACGTATAGAGATTAAAAAACCGGCCAAGTGCGAGTCGGACTCGACGAAGGATTCCGTACCATTATCTATAAAAAATCAAGTTGGTTGTATGGGACCCCTTTAAATATTTATTTTATTTTTTAGTAATTTTTGTTATAGCGGCAATAGAAATACATAATCTGTGAAATTTCAACTGTCAAGCTATCACTGTTCTTGAGATACAGCCTGGTGACAGATGGACGGACGGACGGACAGCGAAGTCTCAGTAATAGGGTCCCGTTTTTACCCTTTGGGTACGGAACCCTAAAAAAGAAAACTTGACATATAATTTAATCCTCACTCATATGTCAAAATTAGAAAGATGTAGATTAAATATTCAATATATCATCGGATACATCGATTATCACCAAAAATTGCTAAGATTTCAATAAACCAAATAGAAAACTGCTTTGACCTTGACATATGAATAAAAAAAGGCTAAAAGTTTAGTTGAGAGTGCCTCTTTGGAGGCCATGTGATATATACGATTTTAATTTTGAGTTAAATTTTGTAAATAAAAAGTTATAACCAGAGAACTTGTCAAGACGAATCAAACGTGCCTAATTTTTATGGGTTTATCTTGTTTAATTCAGATCTTCCGTCTCTATCATCAAACCAGCTCCATGGTAACATATCACTAATCACCGAAAGTATACCAATGAGTTCAATCGGACATCTGGAAGTAGGCAAGGCTTGCAAGATTTGATTACAGACCGAAACATAGACAAAGGGTCAGATAAAACTAAATAAAAGCTTATATAATCAAAAATATATCTATTTACCTATCTGTATCTATGCTGTATCTATACATATACTGACCTACTGTCCTGTAACCCATACGACAAGCAAGCAAGCAATATTTCAGGCGTAGTCTGTGTTTCCCGTTAAGTAAAATCTAGGAGTCTTTAAATCTCGAGTGAACAGGTATCTTCTAGGCAAGCATGCTCCATCTTCGACCACATCGTCACTTTCCATCAGGTGAGATGGTGGTCAAATGCATAATGCAAATATCGTGAATAAAAAAAAAAAAAAGCGTACGTAAACAATATTTTTCCAGGGAAAATTTAAATTTAGTTCTATAAAACTATACATCGATTATCGCCATAAAAAATAACCTAAGCCATAGCAGCTAAACTGTTTTCTTTGCTAACTATACTGACCGAAATATACTTAACATAATCATAACTTAACTTTGATAAGTAAAGTGTTTGAACTCGGCAGTTTGATTATGAACTCATGTGATAAGAGTTGTCCGTGTTCCTATTATTCTATTCTTGATTTTATCATATCATTAAATAGGCGAAGGACTACTTAGTGAGTAGTTCTGAAACGCTCGAATATTCGAAATATTATATTTACATTTTATGTTATATTTATCAACTAGGTTTTACTGATATTATAGCGATGACAGTCAACACCTTTCTTTTTACGTCGGTGTTTTTTTTTTCCTTAGTTTTGGCTTCGCAATCTTGTGCATTTAGCCAGTGTCAAGTGATAATATATTTCAAGTGTGTTTCATATTATAGGTCATAGTCACAAGTCACAGTCAAAGTCAAGAAAAAGAGTCAAGGTCCAGTCGTAGTCAAGTCATGCCCTAGTAAAGTGGTAGAAACTTTACTAGAACTTCTATTGGAGTTTCGGAGCGAAGGTGAAAATCACTTTTTCAACTTTGTATGATTTGCCTACACTTATGCACGTTCACTAAGTATTAACGGTTAATAATCAACCATTATTACACATTAACACTCGAAGAATCACAGGTTTTGGAAAATTTTACAAAATCAACAACGCCATTTATTTCACTTTAGCGGCAAAACTCCACGTCGGTGGTTTAACATATTTTCTATGAGTTCCACGATCCAATCACTGGAGCCGTCAAGTAAAGTTGACCAATCATTGACCTCAAAAACAGGTGAACTGATGTCACTAATCAGGCTAACCAATAGCGTGCTTTTTACTGTATTGAATTTCGGATTCATTTTTATCACTTTTCATGCATTAAATCTCCTCATTAAAAAGCATTTAATTTTATAGCTATATAGCAAAAAAAAACTATATTTTATTCTCATGGATATTTCCATCTAGCTGCGCCCCGCGTTTTGATCGCTTTTAAGTCCCGGACCCGCGAGAATCTGGGATAAAAAGTAGCCTATGTGTTCATCCAGGGTGACAGCTATCAACATGCCAAATTTCATCTAAATTGGTCGAACCGTTTGAGCGTGGAGAAGTAACAAACATATTATACAAACACACTAATGATTCTAGAAATCTTTCAAAAAAGTAAGTCTCGGCTGATTGTCCGCATAATGTATCGTAGCTACAAATCGGATTGGTTTTATAATTTAAATATTTCATCATATGATAATGAATATATTATATATTGAACTGCCCGTTGGCTAAGTTGGGTGAGCGTTCGCCTACTAAGCAGGGGTATCGGGTTCGATTCCCAGCGGGAACACAAGTTTTCTCCCCAAGGACAATTTGTGTTTCTGGTTCTGGTTGTGATTGTGTGTGTGATGTGAATGTTTCCGGCACCCACGACACAAGTCATTGAACTTAGTGTGGGGCTGTGAGTGTGAAAGCGTTTATGTTATGTTATGTTTATATATGATATCATGGATTTCGGTTGCACCCCTTTCTTTATTTTTTATCCGACTTCAAAAAATGGAAGAGTTTCTCAATTGAGAATACAGTAAAAGAATAAAAAAATACAATTGAATTCAACTGTATTTTTTAAATGTGTAACCTTAAAACTTTTTTCTAGGTGAACTTGGTGATTGGTGTAATTTTGATAATTATTTTTTACTTGAAAGCTGATGCTTCTCATGTGGTCCTATTTAAATTTGACGAAGATTAGAGCAGTAGTTTTTGAGTTATCCTCAATAGTGTGTATTTAATTCGTTTGATTAAGGGTTCTGAAGATATAGCGGTGAAGTCGGTTTTTTTAAGCATTGCCTGCCTGCCATTATTTGTCTGCAAATTTTTCTGTAGATACCTAATAAATACTTTTTGTTTTCCTTTATATCTACGCACTAAGCTACCTAGTCATTTAGTTTAATGGGTAAGTGCCTTGTATCTTATCTTAGTAATTTCCTATTTATTTAGATCACGCAGATTCGGTGCAAAGCAATTTGCATGATAGATATCCTCATTGACCGTTGCAAAACTGGCTCTAACCTGTAATAACTAGTAATAAGCTAATGTACATGTCCAAGCTTACAGAAAATTGCACTAGAGTGGCGCTAGAGTATCGAATGGGGTAGGATCGGCCTTGGTTTCAACGTAAGTACTGGGGCACCGATATTCGACAGTAGATACCAATTAAATCAGCATTTTAATAGGCAGTTCTCAAAGCCAGAGAAAGTTTATGGGTCGTGAACTCTCCGAACCTTTGTTCCACCGACAGAAAACTACCTCCGGGAGTCAAACTTCCTTGGCCAACCTGGAAAGTGCTCAACAGGCTGTGGAAGATTGGTAGATCAAAAGACGATTTGTCCATGTGAGGCTACATCTACACACAAACCGATGCAATTGTAGAGCGTCACCGCAACTATGGCTCAATTATTATATTGTTATGCTCGGCTACTCTATCGGTTCGCATTATTTTTAAACCAAGTTAATAATACCCGCAAATATAAAAAATGTAAACTCATTTAACATATTTAAGTCACGGCTAGATGAGTATCTTACAAACGACCATTCGCTTTTAAGTAGGTAAGTAACGATAAAAATGTTAAATGGGTAGTTGAACATAAAACGGAATGACGAATGTAAAATCACGGAATGTTTAATATTTTTTTCATGTAAGTGACGTTTTGTCTTTTTTGAGAAATATATTTCCTCAACCTATTTTCATCATTTATTACGATGAGATATTTTTTACTTATTTCGGCACGAACGTGCCAAGACAGGACTCAGCCGCCAAGTATTTTTAAATTTATGTAACGGCTTCTAGTCCTACAGACCAGCCCCCTTAGCCATAAACCACACGTACAATTCTATTCGAAAATTCGAATAGAGAAATTGCTCTATTCTCTCGGTAGAATAGAGAAAAAAGATCGGTAGCCATAAGCCACATTTACGCTAACGCCTATTCTACTTTCTAAGATGTAAAAAGTTGGAACTTTGTCTGTGGTAGCGCATGGAAACGTCAAATTCATCAAATGAGTAGGAATGCCTAGGCTAAATAAATATACACTCGATTTGACTCGATTAATTTCATGGCCATGGAAACAGAGCCCTTCTACGAATCATTAACAAATGGAAATAGTGTTGAAAACAAGTCAATGAACAACAGAAAATTCAAATAATCCGACTGCGAATTTTTTACCTGTTTTTTATGTTATGTAATTTTATGGAATCCCGTTTTAATATCCCTCATTTTGGTATCCAACTGGATTGGTTTGGTTATTTTTTTTATTAAAGTATTACTATTTTGTATCAATAATCCATTTGTGGACACATGGGTTTTAGGACGAATATATATGGGTATTTCTCATGAAATTGCGAAATTTGAGATATCATTGAAAAATTTTTTTTTTTGATAAACTTAGATTTTTTTGCAGATATCAAAAAAAAAATTTTAGGATATCTATGAAGAAGTATTGGTCTTCCATATTTTAGTATATTATCTATAAAAAATAAGGTATTAAAAAATAAATAAATGAGTAAATGTTTAATAGAGTGAGAGAATGATTTATTATTATATTATAATAAAAACATGAAAAAAATCTAGGAAATTATGTAATTTTAATTGTATTAAACTATGAAATATCATATTCTAAAGAAAAAACTCAACTTTTGTACTTAGTCAATACAAATATATTATATAAACACGGAAAATAAAAATAAACACTATTATAGAGGTAACAAATGTAATTTTTTTTTTCTGCATCACTCAAATTCTTTGGTCGTGCCATTTTACCTGTTTTAAATTAAATACCATGTTGCAAAAAATCAATAAAAATCTAAAATAACTAGAATACTGTATAAATCATTCTCTCACTCCTAAATGCTGTGAGGGAATGACTGTGAGGGAATGACGAATTTTAACTAAAGCTACATAAACACCGGCACATAATCTCAAATTGCTTGCTACATTTGGAATATAGATTTTACTCCCAAAAACGCATAAAATGAACAAATAATATACATATATACTAAATTGCTTAATGCATATATGTAACGTGAGGATGATAATGATCGCAATAAATGTCACTCCTAAATTTTTTTTACCTATCATGTTTTTGCACAAACTCACCTACGGTTGAGAAGAAATCGCCGGTTTGAATCATTTGAGAGTGTTGCCAGGTACTAAAAATTTTAGGTTGTGTTCCTAAATATCGTTCGATACGTTTAGAAATCGAAAATTCGTGAATGTTTTTTTTTTCGGGACATTTAAAATCGAGTTATCGTTTTTATAAATTCGTCGTTGTGAGATAGAAGCTTTTATAGACAATAACAAACATCTTTCTAATATATTAGCATTTTTTTTACTAAAAATATTGATATATTTGAGATGATTTCTAACTGTGGTGTAGACAGCGAACATTGAAATCAAAAAAGACTTACCTATTTAGTTAATGCATATGACTCGGCACTAATGACCTGGGAATCAAATTTCGAAATTTGATAAGAAATACCCATGTAACGATATCTTAATTGTCGAAATCCATCCAAAGATATGAGGGGTTAAAAAGTTGCTAAAAACATCACGTGATTTAAGGACGACCCCAAAGCCGTTATTGTTATAGTTAGTCCCCTGAATAAAAGATATACAAATTTATTGCCATTTTTGTCGCTTATTTTAGTTGCCTTATTTTAATTGCCATTTTTGGCTTAGGGCAACCGTTTCATGTTATTTAAGAATTCAAGTGATATTAATGGGTTAGGAGCTAAATGCCTTTAACAGACGGATGGACGGGCAATGTACTGAATCACCAAATTAACTTTATAGACCTCGCTTCGCTCGATGAACAAGAGTAAATTGAAGTCATTGGCTTGTTTGATTTAGATGCTAAATGCCAATGGACAGATGGACAAAACGCCGAGTACCTGAATAAACTTAAACACTTTTCTGCGCTCGGTAAATTACCTATAGTAATGTAATAACATAACATAATAATGAAAAATGAAAAACAGATATTTTTGTATAATCGATATGACGTATAGTGAAAAAAAAAATCGATTGAGAACTCGATGATTGAAATTGACATTAGTAAACAAAAAATACGGCGGAATTATTGTACTCTCTGTGGTCTGCGATTGTTTTCTAAAAATCTATTAATTTGTTTCCTTCATTCATTTCAAGATGTTGGCAAACTTATTAGAATCATCATGAATCATGTTAGACAGAAGACGCAAGCAGGGAACCTGTGATTCCATCCCTAGGGCAGATAATTAAAGATCTATTCGAAAAACTATCGTCGACTGTGCATGTACAAATCTATGAATTGTCTTGTTCAAGTGAAGGATAAAAAAGCCCATGCATCGAACACAAATGTAACTAATCAAGCGTTCCAAACTAAAATATAAGGAAAACAATCGCGAAGTCAGAAGTGCTCATTTCTACCAAGAGGATAACATAGAAGTTACCATATGCCGTACTGTCAATTAATGTATTAATAATAACTGCGGCTTTGTATCACCTTTCATCAGGAAATGTGCTGTCACAAAATACGCTACAGGAAAACTTACTAGAATCTGGAGCATAAATAAATAGCCATATGTATAAGACTGGTGCCTGCCTGCGGGAGAATGAAACTGGAAAACGTGATGTTGCACTGTGAGGCCACAAAAAAATATGATCCAAAATTGGGATAAGTACATGAACATTCCTACGCAACAGAGTCGACATCATGCAGACTTACATTACCACTGGAACAATTGAGCCAGCACTCCGATATATAAAGGAGTTGGGGTGGCTGGCAGGGGGAAATGCACATTACACCCACCAGCGAGAAATCAGTGCAGGCCTTATCACCACCAGTTAGAATTTGAATTACATGTAAAATCATTGGAATATAACCAATCTATTAAGTGTTCATTTCAACTGAGAAACTACAAACTGTCAATTAATAATAAGGGCCTACATGTGCTGCAATGGCTTGTCTCTCTTGATGTCCTACTTTAAATGTAATTAATTATATAATCATAACATTACTTATTATTAGTGTTAAATTGTATTAAGTAAATATAATTTTAAAAAGGTTTGATTAAATATAATAAAACTACAAGAACATTTTATTATTTTTATTACCTTATCTTTAGGGCATAAAGCTGTCACAAGTTAGAGTGGTTACACAGTTAAATAAGTATTAATCTCCGGTACCCAAATTCTACTTGTAGGAAGCTTAATTATGCATGAGTGTTTAGGTAATTTTTATTGAGTACTATATATTTAATTGATTCCACAAACTCATTTACACTCAGCCCGACACTAAGACAAGTTAAGTAAAATGTGAAAAAGTTATTGTATTATTAACAAACGTGCGGTACATTTTAATAAATATCGGTGTTATGTGATCTGCCTTGTGATTCTCTGTGACCAGCGCTAGGTCTGCTAAGTGCCTGTATAGCTGGATTATAGAGACACTCGCCAGTAACAATTTGTGTAATTTATAGTATTGAATAAAACCACAAGAATTTTATTTTATTTTTATTAAATTACATACTGGAAAATAACATAAGTAAGTCATAGATTGTAAGGTGAAATTTCATTTGTGAAACCTGAAACAGAAGACATATTATTGTGAAACATTATAAATGATTGACATGATATTCTATCATTAAGATGGTTTATAGAACACTTAATGGTGTATTATAGGAGGATGTTCAGAACACACATACACACACCTGTCTCTTAGTAAAAGGTAACTCTGAATCTACTGGTCTTGTTGAGAATCGAGCCCTGGGATCCGACTTGCCAAGAGGGTTATCACCATACTTTTTAGAATCATATCTCCACATCATCAAAATTTAAGGTGATCATTATAGGAGTTAATGGTAAGAAATGAAATAGAAATCAACGAATTAGTCAACCGGACTAATAGCCCAATTATTACAAAAAGGATTTTGAGTCTGAACTTATTAGATACTGTTGTATATATATATAAGTTCATTTATTACATACATACATACTACTTGATTTAATTATGAACTAGCTATTTTACAAGCTTTTATTTAGTTTCACCTGTCCCGATGTTTGTCAGCAAATCTTGCAAATTAAATTTGATCCACTTCCTGGTTACTGATTGACCTGAAATTTTGCATACATGTGTCAATCGCGTGACAATGCAATATAATGATGACATGGTGCTGATTTAATGATGGAGCTAGGAGGTGGCCAAAGGAACTTCACAATGAAACAACACAACTCATCGAGTTTGGGCTTACTTGAATCGTCTTGACGAGTAGTTTGTCTTTCAGTGGTAACCAAGGTCTGATGATGGAGCTGGAAGATGGCCATAGGAACTTCTGAACTAAACAAGATAAACCTATCGAGTATGGGCTTTTTGGATTCATCTTGACAAATTCTCTGATTATATACCGTTTTAATATTTTTTTATTTTAAGGTAAAAGCTTGATATTAAAAAAACTTTCATAAGTATTACTTGTTTTTAATATATTGATAACCCATTGTTTCAATATAGTATACACTAAACTACTTAAATTGAACAAATATGTTTTATGCAATTTGTATTACTTTAATGACATTTAATTGCTTGTTATACATAAAAACTCCTCTATGGATAGTCATATTGAAATATTTTAACAAATTAACTTAGTACTCACCTTGTACTCTATCTGTTTTATTTAATGTGTATATAACTTGTTTGATGTCTGGACGAGCATATTATTTCTTGAAATGATAGGCTTCTAGAAATCTTGCACAGCATCTGGGTACAAAGATACAAACATCAATTTATAGGTAAGAAGTATGTTAATTCATTTTCTTACTTGGGTAGGCAATAAGGGTGGGTGTTACTTATACTAAATGTAAAGAGTTTGTACTCTTACCTTTGATTTTATAAAATCCATTTTTTGGGTTCTACACTGCGTTTTCACATCATTAAAAACCTTTGAAAGAAAGGTTCATAGCCGTTTACCGTCATTAATATTGTATCTTCGCCTGTGTACACATTTAATCTTATAATTGTATGACACTTCCCGTACGTTCGAAAACAGCTGACCAAAACAGACGCCATTTTTATTGTCGTCTTTCGTGAACGCCTGTCAAATAGTGGTTTATGGCTACCGTTTTAAGATATTTGTATGGGAATTTTTCGTATTCGTTAAACTTTTACGAAAAGTTTCGTTTTTTCGACACGCTATCTTGGTTTATGGCTAGCACTTAGCTATTCTATCAAACTTTACGCTTGAAATGTCATTTTCATACATTTCTAGCGTTTCTCCGAGCGTTGTCGAAAGTAGAATTGGTTTATGGCTAAGGCCCCAGTATCATTCTACGTTCAATACGATGAGATTCTTGAGGGGGTAAAAATTACTCACTTTTTGACTGTAAAACGTGCCAAGGTGCGCTCAGGCCGACCCAAATTTTTCTCTACAAACTCGTTTTATTATTTAATCTTATAAGATAGCATATCTTGCAGTGAGCTCTTGGTCAGATCCTGGTAGAAGACCTGAACGATGCTAGGTGGAATGCTGTTTGCGTAGCCGAGTAATAGCTGAGTAATATAGATCTAACGAAATCCGCCGAGTAATAAATACAACATAATCTAAATTATTGAAGCTCTGAGGCGGAGAAGGTTGAGATAAGGTACCCACAATCACTGGTGACAATGTCCGTTTAATAATAGCCCGTATCAGAAGAAAAACGCCTTTTTATCAGACGACCATTCACTCCTTCTGAGGAACGGTAAAAATAGAACGGACCACGCCATATTGAGGCTAGTCTGACGAGTTTTGGCTTAGATTTTCTTTTAAGCTCCTGATACATTAGTTAGGCTTACAGTCAATAAATAAATACTATATGTGTCAAATTGCGTCAACGATTCTGTATAGATTTTATTTTCCATCTTAAAAAGTCGCATCGTTGAAACCAATTTGGAAAAACTAATTTCTCAATCGGTATGTGAGAATGAATATTGTTTCAGCATTTTGGTAATTGATGTAATATTAGTCTACAAATATAGATTTTTTAAATTGCTAGTAGAAATATATAAGTATTTAGGAGTATAAAGAGTTTAAAGGAGTACTTGTGAAGGTAGGTTTTTTACCTTTACTTAACTGACTTCCAAAAAGGCAAGTTCTTAGTTAAACTGAATATTGCGTTTTATGTAATTATCTTATTTTTGTTGGGTACGTTTTGAGCCTTGATGGCGCTACCGTCGCGTGTTCGGAAACACGTCTTCTCATCAGAGGTCGCGGTTTCGAATCCTTCAAGGGTTTTGAGCTTCCGGTGATATCGTGATGAAGTCCATAGCAGTGTGGCATTTCCACGTGCTCGCCTGGCTTACTACGCTGTACTGAAATGCTGTCGTAGTTCACCTCCCTCAAATTATTTTAAGCTTCAGAGTCATCGCCGCCATAAGAAGGTCATCGCCGCAAGGTAGCTATCTCGGTTTTTCTATCGAATACATCTCGGAGAGTGTGCCAAGGAACTGCACGATCTAGTTCCCCTATCCCCATTCTATCATCGGACAAACAGACAAACTGCTAAGGGACACCGCTGTATCTCAGAATACAGAAAGAACCGCTGTATGATGTACCACATTCCACAAATGCAGACGAAGCGTTTTGCTTTCACATTCATTGTGCGAACCGCAAAGGAATGGAACTCCTTGCCTCATTCGGTGTTTCCTGATGAGTACTAAATGGGAGTCTTCAAGTCGCGAGCGAATAGATATCTTCTAGGCAAGTTTGCTCCATCGTCGACCACATCGTAGCTTACCATCAGGCGAGATGGTGGTCAAATATTTGCCAACCATGAATAAAAAAAATAGAAAAATCTGTCGCCTTAATAGCTAAAAATGACGTTCCGGCAGCTATCTTTGAGAGCCAGTCCTAATATACTCAACCACATCATCACTTACCATCAGGAGAGATACTGGTGATACTTTAGCCTATTAGAGAAAAAAGTTACCATATACATATCTACGGCATGCAGAAATATCGTTTTACGCACTAGATAAGAGTTAATAAATATACAAGTCGTTGAATGGTTATTATTTATTTCGAAAGGTTTAGGTATCTATTTGCTATAGTATCTATTTGCTGTCAATAATTATCAAGTCAATCAAATAAATGTTATTAAGATAGAATTAGCGGTGAATTTATTAAAATGTGGTAGTTTTAAAATTAACTAATATTTTTCGTCTTTTATTTTCTAAATTTATGTTTGAAAATAAAAGCGCGCAATGACCCGGTTTTCTTATAAAATCATGAATGGATACCGCAACTTATCTTTGTAGGGTATTTGTAAAAAAAGCTTTCCGCTTATTACCGATCACGAGCACTACCACGTCGAAATTACCACGATACTCCAAGGTTAACTGGAAGAAAAAGCTTTCTAGCGTTAAGTTCGTCTATGTACATACAAAATTGATGATGCAACGAAGAATTTTCTATGTATCTATTTTTTTAACTTTGGTAGATCTTATAACATTAATTCTTCATCTTATATCATCAATCTTATAACTTTAATAAACTTTTGTAGATCTCATCATCATAACAAACCTACTAATATTATAAATCCGAAAGTTTGTAAGTATGTCAGTGTGTAAGTATTGATAATAGCGGGCAAAGCCGCGGAGCACGGCTAGTAATTAATAAAACTTATATAAACAAAAAACTACTTTCACTACATTTAAATGGTACTAAATATATGGTAAACTTTCATCAACTGTCAATATTTACAATTATTTCATAAAACGATAAGGAGATATGATTCAACAGCATCACGAATTACACGTGTTTACTAACAAAAGCTTTGTTTATAGCTATATCAACTGCGTCAAAGCAAGGTCTCGGCGATATTTTGCGAACGACATATTTTCCTTGCAATTAGGCCATAGGCACACGAGATAAAAGGTCGGCGACGGCCGCGATGGCGCGGGCATCGCGCAAGCGACGCGACGCGTCGTGGCGCCGATTAGATGTCCGTGAAGATGTTGTGATGCTCTATATAATATATATCTTATGTATATCTGTATTGTATCTACTTTCATTATGTATATCTATATTATACTAGCTTTTGCCCGCGGCTTCGCTCGCGTTAAGAAGTACTATTTTAAAATTGACAAAGTTTCATACAAACTTTCATCCCCTATTTTATCCCCTTGGGGGTAGAATTAATCAAAATCCTTTCTTAGCGGATGCCTACGTCATAACATCTACCTGCATGCCAAATTTCAGCCCGATCCGTCCAGTGGTTTGGGCTGTGCGTTGATAGATCACTATGTCAGTCAGTCAGTCAGTCACCTTTGAGTTATATATACTTAGATATATTTTTATTTTTTATTGAATTATAGACAAACATTTGACCACTATCTCACCTGATGGAAAGTGATGAGCGGCCGAAGATGTGACATGTTTATCTAGAAGATACCTGTTCACTCTTGACTTGAAGACTCCCAAACATATTACTAGTATATGAGAGCTGGAGAACTCGCGTATTTATAGAAATGGCTGAAACATGTTTTTTTTTTGTCAACGCAATTTTGAAAAAAATACAAAAATGAATCGACAAAGAAATAATTACCGAACCTGCTTACAAAATTTCACGAGAATTGGTTAATAAATGCGACCTGTAGAGGAGGACAACCGGAACTACGGACATACGAAAGCAATTTTGCCCAAGCTGAAAGGGAGACAAGCGTCAATACTTCACAGCGTCATCGCGTCAACGCGCTCGCTCAGTCAAATAAGGCCTCGTGGTTTCCATATACCATTCAGACTAGGTATAACTATAGTAAATTTCATCCAAATTCTTTGCAGAGATTCAAACGAGGTGCACTGCATACCTCGTTGCAAATGCGGTACCTTGGGGGTTTTGCCCAACGCAGGTAGTCAGTCACACAAATTGTTATGTGTGACTGGCTATATAAGTAAGAACTTTTCATCTTCAGCACCCAAAAAATCTTGTATTGCAGCGACTTCTGCTTCATCATAAGTCGCTGTTTTACCAGATGTTTGTGTAATCTCGGACATATATGGAATCACTAGGTGACGGATGGCGAACCAATTGCACATGTTCCAAGGGTGGTACGCGACAAAATAATTCGGACACGCAAACCTACATAGTATGTACGTACTATGTAGGTTTATATTAAACCAGACTAAAAGTCTAGAGTTTCGGTAATTCGATCGTCAATAATCAATAACTTTCATCAATATTTTTAAGTTCAATGATTTTTTTTTTCTTTTAAATTTCGACCGAATTTTATGATTTTTTTTGTGTGTGTTCACGTGAATTTACAACATGAAGAAGATAATCATTTAGTCAATAAGTTTTAAGAATGGCATTAAAGTACTAAACGTGAAATAGGAAAACTGTTTTTTTTCTTTACATTGCAATGAGATATAGCTATACTCGATAGCTAGATCTCATATAAGATATCACTTCTATAAGAACATTAATTAAAAAGAAATGATAATAGGTCAATTACCTGACGAAGTTTTAAATTTCGAGCCGCGTAATTGAATACATAATTCAATTGCAAAACATACATTTTCCTCGATGTAAAAAAAAATGTTATCAGAATCATAATTGCGTCTCTGCACCACGCAATTTCTATCACACAGGAAATCAAATAGGACGCAATAGATCGTCCACAGTGTGTTCTAGCCCTATTCACGATAAGGTTTATCTAGGCCAGACGGACTATCGATATAAACTGGGGCATAGGTCAGGAATTACCTACTTTACGTACAATTGTGAGCGATCCTCGTGATTATTACGATAGTTGACATGACCCTTGAACTGGTTTAAATTGGTTAATATAAAGCAAATCCGTATGTATTGGGAAACAGGGGAACATGATTGCATTTGTTTCTCCTAAGTGTAATGAAAGAGTGCAAACGAGTGAAGAGTCACAGTAGAGAAGGTTAAGATTATCTATTATTACACTTTCGTGCCTTAAAAGGAGAAAAGAAACGAAATGAAGATAAATTCTTTCATTCGTTAGCCGTATAAGATACGGTAAGACGACCTAGTAGGCGCAGTGGACAGGTGCCCGCCCTCTGCGCCGTGGGTCCTGGGTTCGATTCCCGGTAGGAGTACAAATTCCTTTTTAAGGGATATTTGTGCTTCTGGTTGTAGGTGTACTGTGTGTGTGATGTTGAATGTGTCCGGCACCCACGATACAAGTCTTCGTACTTAGTGTGGGGCTGTGAGTGTGAATGTGTTTGTTTGTTTTTGTTTTGTTTTGTCTATATACGTCTGTGGCATCGTACCCCCAAACGGCTAAACCGATTTTGATAAAAAAATGTTTGTTTCATTGGTGACTTTATCGAGAGTGTTTTTTAGTTGGTTTGGTGAGAATCGGTGCAACGGTTTTTGATATATAGAGCATTGGGTGTATTTTAATATTGTTTGATTTTGACACTTGTCTCTGGATCTCATTATTCAAATTGAAATTATATCTATTACTAGCAGTGCCCGCGACTTCGTCGGCGTGATTATCGGACTTTTAGTAAGGATGCCTAATTTTATTGAAAATATAATATAGCCTAATAAGCCTTCCTCGATAAACGTACTATCCAACACTGAAAGAATTTTTCAAATCGGACCAGCGCGTTCAAACAAACAAACAAACTCTTCAGCTTTATTATATATATATATATTTATTATTATATTATATATCTATTATTTTGGTTTACGGTCTTTTAAAGTTGTAAAAAAAGTTAAGCTTCTTAGCCTACTCAATAAAACAAGCCATTGGGGCGAAAAAAATATTTAGGGTTTTTTGGCAAATGTAAATAAAACAACCTATAGGTTAAAACCTATACGTCCCGTTGACCTGAGGTCATGTTTGGCAAGAATCAAGGTCGCACAGAACAATTAAAGGAAATGCACATATATATCTGACATTATGATTGACGAACTATAAATAAGTAAGGTACTGTGGGCGAGTCAGACGCTCTTGTCCGGTGTGTTTATTATTCGCTATCTGCCTAAACAATCATATTCCGTGATTTTTTCTGGTGGCTGATAATATAAGTCTTTTACCTACGGGCCAATTGCCTATTTCTTATGCTAAACTAAAATTATATACAGCAAAGAACCAAGTTACCTACAAGACATCGAGCCTATAGGTAGCTCAAGTGCTCAGCCACACCAGTGGGTAGCGTTCCCATCATGCTGGCGGCATTGCCTCTCTGAATTGCAATGCTAATACGTTGAGCCAAATAAGTGCCAGCATTTTGATCACAATATAAGTATATACATTCTCTCCAGTACAAGTAGACTATTTCTTTTAAGTTGTAGTTCCCTATATGTACATAGCTCCAAAGCTAAGCAAATGTAGGACACTTTCTTGTGACCTATTAGGGGGTGTAGGCCTTTTAGGGTCAAGTTTTTTCTCCCCTACGGTAGGGAACTTGAAACAACATTTTCAGGCTAGTCTGTATGTGTAGTCACTTAAATATACCTATATATACAGTTCGTAAATACTAGTATACATTTTAACGTTAGAAACCTAAAAACTACGTTACATATACTCAAATATATATGTCCGACGCTAAAAATATAAGTATATACATTATCTCCTGTACAAGGCTTTCTTTCCAGACACAATAATTAACGACTCCAGCTATAAGTCTATGACAAGATTTTCCCTGTAGCGTTAGACAGCTTTCACACCGAGTAACATGTAGCGAACATCGATAGATTTATTTATACGGCGTTCAATATTCATTGCAAAGAACTTGAAATTACGATATAGGAGCTCATAAGTGGCAGATATGGCTTTGACAACTCACTTTTTAATTATTTATTATTTAATTCTTTATTGCACAAAAAGTACAAAAGGTGGACTTAATGCTAGGGGCATTCTCTACCAGTCAACCACACATGGTAGACGAGAAGAGGGGTGTAGGCGTGCATCAAAATGGTTTTAATAGCATTAGTAGTAATAGGACTCTTTTGCAGAGTCCGCCAGCCCCAGGCGGACTCTGCGTACCATTGCCAGACATTGAACCGCCAAGCAGTAGCGACCGAAATACATAAAAACATAAACATAAACGCTTTCATACTCACAGCCCCACACTAAGTTCAATGACTTGTGTCGTGGGTGCCGGAAACATTCACATCACACACACAATCACAATAGGCTGTAATTTTGCGAATCTGGCAATAGATTCATTAACTTTCATGAGTGCCTCTTTGGGGCCCATGTGAATATGTGAGATTTTGATTTTGATTTTGATTGACAACCAGAACCACAAATTTTCCTTAGGGAGAAAACTTGTGTTCCCGCCGGGAATCGAACCCGATACCCCTGCTTAGAAGGCGAACGCTCACCCAACTTAGCCAACGGGCAGTTCAAAGTACAATTCAGTATCTAATGTTTGCATATTGGATACTGTATTTCGGATTAAAGAGCAATGTTATGTCTAATAGGCTCAGGGTGACGAACGCAGTGCTTTGCCGAGCAGGATTTTGACCTAAGTTCAAAACTCTAGGAGGCAATGAATTGTAATGGGCAAGCGTGACGCTTACCATGAGGCGAGTGACTTGCTCGTTTGATCACTTAATTACCGTAAAAAAATAAGCTCTCCTTCTCTATGTCTGAATAAATTATTTTAGAGAATTTGGTTGGAACCACTACTTTTAGAAACAACGTACTCACATATAAAGTTTGTAATGATTGCTGTGTCCGTAATATTCTGCCAATACTTTATTTATTTTACCTAACGGGAATTTGATCTTACGCATTGTTGATATCTAGATTGATGATATTTGGGTTCGGCTATTAAGGAAGGCTGCCGAGTTAACCTAAAACTATTATCGACATCCATGTAAAATTACCGTTTATTTTTTTCTGGATAGTGGTAAAGAAAAACAATGGATTCTAACCTAGCTTCTAACCTAACCTCGTTTGTTGACGGAGGTTCAATACCTTGGGTGGTTTTACCTTCAAACAGGTGTTCCCAACCACCTGGGCTCGCAAGTTTCGCAAAAAATTGAGAATCAAAATACCCCGAGACAAAAAAAAAGAGTCTCTCATACATCAATCGCATCTCCAGAGAATGCCACCATAAACCATAAACATCAAGATGACAAAGTTGTGACCTGTTTAGCTACTTTTTTTCAACCCGCCAGCAAGGGCTCTCCTAATTCCTAAGTAATTAGAGAAACTCGTACCCGGACGTGTGGACGCAGCCTTATGCGGAGCACGACCGAACTTGGCACCTCTAATGATTGCGTAGAAAAAATAAAAACTAGGCTATGAAAATGTTCTACATACGCCGTTGTTGCAGTTTGTTTGACAATTTTTATCGACATCGAAAAAGGTTTAGTCCATGTAAAACTTATTCATTGTATAGATTATTGTGCTTAAATAAAAATATGAATGTAAAAAAAATATTATTGACCTTAACACTTATTTTGATTTTGTTTTGACAATAGTTCCAAAGGGCCCCAAACTAGGCATTGCCTGTGTCTTGTTACCCTAATATAAGTAATGTCGTGGGTAAGAATCATCGTAAAAGACTTGAGTTACCTATTAGCTCGGTGCCTTGTAGGTAACTTAGGTATTTGGTGTATTGGTCTACTTATTTAGTTTTAGAAAATATAAGCAATTGGCCTGTAGATATGGTGACAAAATAATCGTATGGGATAAAATTCGAACCCGCAATTTCTTAACACGATTTAAAAAAAATATTAAACAACATAGAAAAAAATTCAACTTACTTAGAAAATCATAAAAAGTAATTATTATACTAATCAATAAGAACTTTGGAAAACAATATTCAACCGACTTCACCACAACAAGTCATACATAAAAATAACACTACAAAAAGGTAAAAATGTTGTTCATTTGTATAATATAATTGTTTTTTGCAATTCTTTTGATTTCGAAACCAAACTTCTAAATAGATTTTGAAGAAATTTATATAGAACGAATCTGAAAATATATTTCACAAAAAAAAATAGTTTTACAAATAGGTTAATAACGCAGTTATGAGGAAACATACATAAAAACAAACTTCCTCCCTTTTCGAAGTCAGTAAAAAAATAGATAACTGGATATCGTTCAATTAACTTCTGAACAAAACATTAAAACTTTCACGTGTTGAGCTTATTAAAATTTTACAAACTTTAAAAAAGGTTTATATTATATTTTATCCGAAACTATTTATTTTCATTACAATCAAAACAACAAGACGTTATCGTAGTTCTTACTTGTATCAATTAACCTCATATAAAAAAGAGGAGTTTCTCTATTCGACGCGTTTTATTTGTTTAATTTTTACAAAACAATTTTATTTTCTCTTAATTTAACAATACTCACTTTTGTGCTTCGAATGCGTCTTCCACATTTTACGCAATAGAGTTGTCATCTTTGGAAAAAAAATATAAATATTTTCTTGAGTTTTGATCGCGTAGTGCTTGCAAGCCGCGCACTCACTCAGCCTGTCAGAAAGCTTTTGCGTTGTGGAATTGTGGATTGTGGAATGGACGGCAGATACGAGATGATCGAGTTAGGTATGTATACTATCTTGTTATGTATAGCGGTAGATAGCATTTGCACTTACATATACATTAAAGTTACGAGAAAAGTACTTATAATATGTACCTATTTGTGTGTGCTTTTGAAACGAAGCTCTTGAAGAACTGTTTTCACTCGGCTACGTCTCGTCTGTTAGGTTTTTTAGGTTGGTACCTTTTTTACTACTTTCTACCGTTGTATCGTATCTAAATAGTATTCTTACATGCTTTAGATCGAAATCGTACTTAAAAATCGCTGCATACAGGTATTTTAGGAAAGTACCGATTACTGAAATTATTTATATTAATTTTACCATCCTAGACACGTCGAGTAGTCGGGCAAATGGAATCACCACAAAAACGGAACCGTGGTCTCTTTTGCCCGATAAATTTATGTAGTTATTTATTATATATCAAACCATTGATAATAGATTTTTATTTAATAAACAAGTCCAAGTTTTACAACATTTATAATCATAATAAATTTCATTTTAATATTAACTAAGTACAGTCACAACATGTCAAAATAAAAATATTTTTATCAGTCAATATAATATATAATATATAATTTATTATATATATATATAAATTTATTTTGGCTTTGCAATCTTGTTCATTTAGCCGGTGTCAAGTTATAATATATTTCAAGTGTATTTTTATATTAAAAGTCCTAGTCACAAGTCACAGTCAATGTCAAGTAAAAGAGTCAAGGTCCAGTCAATAGTCAAGTCATGCTCTAGTGAAGTGATAGAAACTTTACTAGAATTTCTTTTGGCGTTTTAGAGCGAAGGCGAAAATCACGTTTATTCAACTTGTATGACTCGCCTACACTTACGTACGTTTACTTAGTATTAACGGTTAATATCCATCATTATTACAAATTATCACTCGAACAATCACAGGTTTTGAAAAATCATATAAAATCAACAACACCATTATTTCATTTTCGCGGCAAAACTCTTCAATCTATTGATATTTAACAACACCGTTTACAAATGAGATAATAATGCAAATGAGTACATATATAATATACAAGTGATCCGCCCCGGCTTCGTCCGGGTGTGATAAATGAAGAACCGCTCGACGATTTTGTGCAAACTTCACATAAACCATCTCCTAAATAGTCCGAACAAAGCCTAATCATTTGGTTTGGATAGGTAAGCCCGTTCTTGAGTTATAAAATTACAACGAAAAGTGGCATTGATTTTTATATATAATATATAGATAGATGGGAGTCTTCAAGTCTCGAGTGAATAGGTATATCTTCTAGGCAAGTATGTCACATTTTCGGCCGCATCATCACTTTCCATCAGGTGAAATAGTGGTGAAATACTTGCCTATTCAGCATAAAAAAATATTAGGTATATTGTGAAATATTCTTCATTTAATTCGAATTTAGTTTTAATTATTCATTAAACCAAGGTAAGTACGTATAAAAAATTTACA
This sequence comes from Lomographa bimaculata, assembly GCA_948107665.1. NCBI lineage: Eukaryota > Metazoa > Arthropoda > Insecta > Lepidoptera > Geometridae > Lomographa > Lomographa bimaculata. The sequence goes on along the minus strand of OX403600.1, from coordinate 4,262,598 downwards.
AAACTACACATAGATTTAACTAAAACTAAATATAGGTGTATGTATAGGTAAGAACCTATATTTTTATCCAGTCTGTCTAGTACAGAATTTCCCTACGTAGAAAAAAACATAAAGCCAAAATTTTAGGACGGCTAGTCTCTCTCCTCCTTTAATATTGCCTGTTGGCTTATTTGAGTGTGCGGGCGCCTCCTAAGCAGGGGTATCGGGTTCGATTCCCGATGGGAGCACAAGTATTCTCCTCAAGGAAAATTTGTGTTTCTGGTTCTGGTTGTGATTGTGCGGTAATTAATGTTTCCGGCACCCACGCCACAAGTCATCGAATTTAGTGTGGGGCTGTGAGTGTGAAAGCGTTTATGTTTCCTTCTACTCTCTAACTCTACATATTTCAGCTGGCATCGAAATATTAGTCCTAAGTGGTTTTTTTTTTCGGTATCGTAAATCAACATGACTTTATTTTTCAATAAATGTCTGATTAACTAAATATAAATAATATAATAATATTATTTTTTTATAATAATTTTATTTCATTTACCAAAAATATGATCACAGAATAACATAATGTTATAGTTAGTGAGCCCTGTAGGTGACTAGGATAAGTCCTGTGTCGTGGGATTCAGTCTCTTTCAGTATTTATTGATGCACTTTATTTTGAGAATTTATACATTAAAAAAATATATTAAATATGCATTATAGAATTATTATTGGCATTATTGACAAACATACGAAATAACAACTCAAATTATTAATCAATGACTCCATACTTTCTGCCTATATAGATATAGGTTATATTATACATAGGTAGGTATATATCGGTACCCAATAACGTGGTATTAAATCTACCTAGTTATTACTGCCTGATGCAAGCGCTTGCGTTCGTACATCATGATGCTGATGCAACTAACAAGCTTTTGCGCGCAGCCACAAGCATTGAGTGCGAACTTTTTGCCACCACGAGGTCATTTTCAAACGAAGTGGAAAGAGTAATGTCCTTATGTCAAACGATACTTTATGGTCATTTTTTTTTGTTTTTTAATTCAATATTATTTCAACAAAGACCTTATTGTCTGTGCCCTTTTTTAACAAAAATACATTATTTTTTCGCACAAAATAAATAAGGAAGAACAAATAAATCTATAATTAAATTATAAACAAAACTAAATATATAAATATACTAAACTATTACATGAACTAAGGTTTTACGGTCAGATTAATAGTATATAGGTTCCTACACAACTATCTAGAAATAATATACTCGGACTAGAAATATTGACATTTTATCTCCTTTTGGTGCGTATGTAATTTTCGTCACGGCTAAGCTTAATACTTAAAAAAAAATATTTAAAAGATTTTTACCTATATACAAAATTAAATAATAATTTAAGTATCATTGCGGGAAAAAATGCGAAAATTAAAATTCAGCAATTAATTTGTAATACAAATTTAATCCACATTAATCTAATACTGGAGTTTTTTTTTACCGTGATTGCAAACAATTCAATTAACTTGAATAATTAAACGCAAGCAAAGCTTAAAAAAGCTTGCCGACTTCATCGCTTTTTCTTTGGAACCTTGATCAGAATTAATGTATTAATCACGCATTATTGATGATAACTTAAAACTAGTGATCAGATCTTGATCAAATTTCACAATCAACCAGAAAGCAACATCTTTCAAACTGTTTGAGAAGTTTGGAAAGAAGTTATGAGGTTAATACACATAAAAAAAAATACAATCAACTTGAGTACCTCCTCTTTTTTTGTGAAGTCGGTAAAAAAGATAGTAGTACTTAAACTCGGTAAGTTGTTATAGCAATAGTACCTAACTAGCACGGGAGATAGAACTCAAGTCAATGCCAAAATTAAAAATATTTTTAACTGGCCGTTAGGCTTAGTTTGGTGCGCGTTCGCCTTCTAAACAGGAGTATCGGGTTCGATTCCCGGCGGTAACACAACTTTTCTACCCAAGAGAAATTTGTGTTTCTGGTTCTGGTTGTGATTGTGTGTGTGATGTGAATGTTTCCGGCATCCACAACACATATCATCTAACTTAGTGTGGAGCTGTGAGTAAAAATAAATAATTAGATATTTCCTTTGAAATAGTTACTGCATCGCTCCATTATGTCACAGTAGGGTTTACTCGCAGAACGTCCCTTTCGCAATTGGTCACGCAGTCGCAAATTGTTCCATTCTCAAACGGTCCCATTGTAGGTATTTTTTCTATCATTGCAATATGCTACATATAGTTTTTTTTTGTTCAAGATCTGCATCTGCATCTGAGTATGGCGTAATAAAAAAATACTTTGAAATAGTCCACTCAGTCAGTCCTTCCAGAAGCTCATGAATATAGACTTCACCATCATGTGAACATCGAGGCCATCCAGCTCCTCGATCACACGTATATAGTGAGACGACGCAATATGTATAGTACAAAACCGATTGAACTTGTTTAGTGTTAGTGTATTAGTGTAATGTAGTGTTTTATAAGTGCTGCTCAAAAAGAACACATGAACCTCAATAGAAAGTGTATTCGCCTTAATAGAGTATATTAAGAAAAGTGTTTATGGACACATTCTTGGATATTTTAAATCTAGCAGAATAAGTTAAATTTAAGTGACTTATTCGCCTAATCTTGGCTAGATTGTAACAAAAATAGGGAACACGGTATCGTGACCTATATTAGTAAAAAAAAAAAAAAAACAGTCATTTCTTGTTGGAAACTACTGGTACAAAGTAAGAGCAATCATCTCTAAGATGGGTGTATAATAACTATGTAATAATACAATAATTATTATAATATAATAAAGACTATATTTATTTTTATATTCACTCTAGCAACAAATCTTTATTAGTCACTACATTATCTAGTTGTAAATCTATTTCAACTTACAAAACTAAAAAATATTATACCTACTTATTGCTTTCCAGGTCTTGTATTAATACATCATATTAAGTCCCATTCAAAACAATGAGTTTACAATTCATACATTTTTACAATCACAAATATACAACGAATTTGGGTTAATAAATAATTAGTCCATAGAAGAGTAAGTCTACTAACTAATAAACTACCTAACGCCAAATAAATGTATATTCTACACATTAGTGATAATATTAAAAGAAAGGTTATTAATCAAAATATGTACATGTGTGCTTGTTAAATGAAGTAGATACAATATTGACGCAATATGGATTTCTTCTTGTGGCGCCATCTACAACAGTATTACGAATTTTGTTAACTTTACTATCTGCCCCAGACTACTATTTTCCTAATAACATAAAACTTTATGTGAATTTTAATATTCGGTGGAGCACCTGTAGCAGCATATTATATGTACCAAAAGAATTTCATACATATATTTTACAAGGCCTGATAACTAAGCCCGACGGCAAGTAAAGTTTAGAAAACTCGTAATCGTAACCTAGTGTTGCACAATCTCTATTTTATAACTCAGAAGCCAATCAACGTAAATAATTCTATATGCCAGAGAAGTGGTAATTTTACTTATTATTATATTAAATTATTATTATATTAAATTATTATTATATTCAGTGAAATTATCCACCTATTTTAGCAAAACTGCTAAAAATAGTTGTAGATATAACACTTTTATAATATGCCCTTCTTCAGCAATGCATCTGTAGTTAAATCATCTTAAAGTAGTTAGTGAAATATAACTGAAAACCTATGTTCCAGCACTTTGGTGACAAACAGCTTTATATTCAACAATAATATCAAAACCGTGCATTCTTTTAATGAAACATGGCTAAAAGCAAACCACAGTTTGAAGACAACCACCGCAGTTCAGACTACAAGACTCAAGCTATATTTTACAAACTATTAGATATGAATTATATAAATAACTGTAAATATATATAATCTAGTATAATTATTATTCATACTAATTATAAAATTCTAATATAAGTACATTAAAATCTAAGTACTCGATTATTAGTTAATTTATTATAATAAACTTTATGATTTTTTAATTGGCAGTTGTATAAAAGGCTATATAGACATCTTATACCAGCGTAATTGATGTCTTTGAACATGAGGCACTGTTTTTGCACTAGTTAAATAAACATTTCAACGCTAACCACTGACCTAAAAAAATACAGATGTAACCTACTCTAATCATGGATTTAACATGTTTATGCCCGTGTGCGGAGATCAAATTATATTAAAATCGTTTGTTCACATGAAAAAGAGGCACTCAGGAAAGCTAATGTGGAGTCATTAACTTTCATGAGTGCCTCTATTTCATGTGAACTGCCAGATTTGCAAACTTACAGTCAGATCACTATGCATACCGTCACAGATTATACATATGATTATACGTGCCCCGCGGCTTCGCCCGCGTTAATTAAGTTAAAAAGTAGCCTATGTGTTAGTACGAGTGAACCGATTTTGATGAAATTTAGAATATTTCATCAAAATCGGTTCACTTGTTACGGAGACACTTGGTATCAAAAATTCACACACACACACTAACTTTCGCATTTATAATATAAGTAGGATATGTACTAATTTATGGTGTAGCTTGCATTCTTTTTAGTGAAGGGCTGGTTTAACTAGGATTCACCCACTTTGTATGCATAGTTGCATCCTTGTTTTTTTTAGGTCCGTGACACTTAACAGTTATTTATAATGCTGCAACATTAGCAACTCCAATATGGGTGCTATTGAATTGTCATATACAATTTATATAACAAGTATAGTGGCAAAATCAAGATTTTTAAATATCCTCGACACTATCACACTGATTTTCACAGAACATAGCTAGCAACACACTCAATCAAGTCTCCTTTCAAATAAAAACAAAAATGGTCCAGACCTTTGGGAGCTATGATGCCACAGACAGACACATAGATACACACTACTAACATATAACACCCCTCTTTTTGTCGATGGTTAATATGGCAATGTTATCTGTTTGCAAATTATGATGAGTTTTGTTGAAAACATACACACAAAGGTTTCTGACAGTGTCATCAACAACATTATCAATAATAGGCAATTTAGAAAGGAATAATGATGGACTAAGGCTGAGGCTTGAAGAAAGATATATCTATATAGTAGTTAGAGCAATGGGGCATGACACCCCCGCCAATCCCCGCCTCAAGCTACTTTTCTTCCTTTCTAAATTTGCTACTTTTATTCTGCCTAGCTCGGCTAATGCTATATAAATAAAAATCAATCATTATCAATAAAAAAAGTCTTCAGAGGCGAACATTAATTGTATATACTTTAAAATGAGATCCTTCCAAGATAGGATGAATACAATGTACCTATTATTGTATCATTACTAGAGTTACTTTAGAAATTGCCATGGCAGAATAGGTCCACGCCGATTGAGGCACAACTTCATATGGTTCCACTGGTATATTTCAATTTCCTTAATAACATACTATAATTTTCCTAAAGTTTGATATATCCTTATATTCAATTAACCATAATGTCACATTATAAGACACTATAGGCTAAAATTAAGGTCTATTTGTGCATAATTCATAAATAAAGTAACGGCTAGCATTTAGTCTACTATTATACATTTAATATGTATAAAACTTAAATTAATAACTAGATTTATATAATAGTCATTTTCTATCTATTTAGTATTACATTAGGCATTACGGATTCTTAATTCATTGTAAATAATGATTGTTTACACATTGAATGTATATAAAAGTAATGTTAAATGAGGTATATATTCCAATATGTCAAACTAAAAATGATTGTGATTCCATAAATAACTATAGAATAATAACAAAAATAAATTCAATTATTGTTTGTGATTGACTGAATGCATCTTATTTCTTTAATTTATCTATTACCAAATAAAAGTGAAAATATATATATGACATATTTCTAACTTCCACAGCAGGCGAGCCTGTGTTGCAAGTAGTCTCTGTCATTAACAATATTCTGTTCACAATTTATAAATGATATGATAAATAATTAAGTCTTTAAATTTAACATACTTCATGCTTATTCAAAGAGCCTAGAGACAGCATCCAATAATAAATGCTGGTTGGGATAACTATTAATAAATAGCTCCACTGGAAGCATACGTGGAAGAAATGATTATAATGTAAGTACGCTTATTACCAAAAAGCACCATTCATGTAGTAGTACATACAAGTATAAGATTAAAACTGATCTTTGTTATATTCACAATGATACTCTAATGTGAGAACATTGCAACTGTTTAGGAACATCACTTAGAATTGTATATTATTGCAATATTATTAACAAAGCTTTATCCCTCTTATGAATATACAGATTATGAGTAACACTTAACAAAATATATCACAATCTGTTGCTACATTACATTATGACTACTTTTCTTTTTTCACGGAGACAGTCTTGTCTGTACTTTTTGGTGGAGGTTTAAGCGAACATCATTTCTTCTTTCTATCCTGGGTACACTTCGGGCAGTACCACTTGCCTTTAGGTTTGATCTTGAGGTCGACACATGCGAAGTGGAACCATTCAATGGGGCAGTCAGGGTTATCGCAACCAATCATCTCTCCGTAAGACACTTGATGGCACAGGCAGTATGTGGGCTCATTTGGATCTACTGGCATATCTAAAACATCGCTTGGGTGAGCCATTCCAGCAACAGAATCCAAGTCTGCATTCTCTTCTTGGTCTTTGGAGACATTTGCCGATGCAGATGCACCTTTGCGCTGTGTTTTCTTTTTAGCTACTGATCGGCCATTAGTCATGACGTCGTCTTCACTAGATGCTGCTGCTCGCTTCTTCTTGCCCGTGCTGGCTGCATTCTTTTCAGTGCCCTTGTGTTTCTTCCTGCCTTTCTTGACAGTAGCAGTGCTGGTCTCTTGGTCCGCTGCAGCTTGCTGGGCGGCACGTGCACTCATAGCTTTCTCCTGAATCTCGGACTCAAAACGCGCAAGGTCAGAGTCAAGGCGACGTATGTGCTTGTCTACTAACTCGTAAGTCTGAATCGCGAGTTGAACTTTATCATCCCCATACTCCTTAGCTTTATTGAAGAGCCCCTGAATAGTATTCACTTTTTCTTTTTTCGTTTCCTCGTCCATTTTAGGGATATTCGGGAGCAATTCATCAGCCATAAGGTCGATTGTCCTCATTAGGCCGTGAGCACGGTCATCGAGATCACGCATCAGTTTGAAGTTTCTCTGTAGCTCTATTGGGAGATGCTGTAGGCTGTCCAAGTAATGCTCGAGATAAAGTGCTGAAGTCATTTTGCAATAATGTGTAACGACACGAAATGAAAGTCCACTTTAAGTTTTCGATAAATAGAGACAATTTATCGATAGGGATAACATAAATGACCCACAAATAAATAGCATATGGTCTTTTTGATTACAATAACCACTGTTTTTTACTTTTCAGTCAACAACCAATACCAAAATAAAATCGAAAAACTTCTTGGCAAATTTTACAGCACTCGCGATTCCATTCAAGCTCAAACAAGCGAACGAATATTGCCAGGGCTAATATTAAATTGTTTTAGTAAGAACCATGGAACAAATTAATTATTCGAACGGTTTCGGCAGATGACTTCAATTTCAGATTATATTATTAAATATCTTTGCGACTCCTTTATATTAAAATATGTCATTACACAATTTAATTAGCTTTAATGCAGTTGTCGAGGAGAGTAGGGCGGACTCTTTTCACGCACGCCATCGCGTCCGCGTCGCGTCGCTAGGATTCTACCACTTCTTACCAATATACGAAGTATTACGAAGTTTCGGTTTGCATTTCGTGCAATTATACATACATTTTTGAACACAATAAGCTTGCTTTCGTACTTCGTTCGGAGGACCCGAAACCGAGGTAAGTCCTCCGGTTTCACTCGCAGAGCGTGAAGTGCAACCTTTTAGAGGACATTCAATGATTATCAGTAAAATCTATCCCACGACACATTAATCGCCCCATAAATTTATATTACATTGGGCTTCGGGATGGCTTCGGGTCAAAACATGGCAAAAACAAAAAATTACATGGCAACAACCGATTAATTGTACAAGTGCGTGACATGGAGTTTTGCCGCGAAAGTAAAAAATGGCGTTATCGCTTTTGTATTATTTACATCCAGATATGAAACAAACCTACGATTACTTTAGCTACAAAATCCTTGATTATTTTACAAAACTTGTGATTATTTTTGTATTTCAGTGGTGAATTATTAAACGTAAAAGTTCGTGAACGTGCATGAGTGAGTAGACATCACAGACCACAGAGAGCATAGAATACTATTACTCCCTACCAACAGAGGGCGTCAAGTCCGGTATTTGTCAAGAAAAACCAATGATAAACCATGCAATAGCAATTCAATGACAATTTACGCTAAAATCGGTAGTCTGTTAAACCAACAATTCACTTTCTCTTGCATTGCTCTTGTCTCGTTTTTCTCTTGTTAGTAGATTTGTAATTAATGTAGCCATTATAATAAAAATTACAACTACCACGCAAATAAGTGTGGACTAGGCATTATTCGACATAGACACATCTTAAAATGTCAACGTCAAATGTCACACAAGTCAATCGAATCGTGAAAAAGTTTAAAAAAGCCGGAATGAAACGAAACCCGAAGTTTAATTTTCGAGGAACAAAACTTTCTAACTCAAACATGTTTATAATGTAGCAAAATGAAGCGCTTCTGGATTATTTAGAAGGCAAACCAGAGCTGGCCCTTGGTAATTTTAATAAAAGTAAAGAGGGCAGAAGTTTGAGAAGACGATACTGGGCAGACTGCGCCCGTATATTAAACGCAGTATCTGCTAACTGCCCAACCCAACAAAGACAGCAGATGAGTGTAGAACGGTAAGAACTTTATTATGATATGTAAAAAATTCTAAATGTAACAAATCATTTCCTAACAATTCAAAAGTTTCTTTTAATTTTGTTTTCAGTTTTACAATGAATAGAGATTAATTCAAGACTTAAAAATAAATTAAAGCTCAAAAAGCTGAACAGAGTGCCACAGGTAAGAATTTTTTATTAAATTATAACTACTTAACTATGCTTCCATTGAGTTTATTTTATTTTTGTTTCAGAATTGTAGGACTTGATTCATGAAGACTGATTTGCCTGCTGTATTTGCATGCAAAATGAAAATTTGTGTTTTTAAAGGGCTGTTTTACTAGGTAAATATAATGATTGAAAACCAAAAATGTTGTTTCCATTTTTATAAAATACAATAATTGAGAATAAAGGTTGGCATTTATGTATATGTAGTAATAATAGTGTTGCTGGCACAGCCTCTCCAGTCCGATGTTCGTCAAGCAAGCATCTAAAACAACAAAATATAATAAATACTTTATAATAACACCTGATAATTATAAAAATATTTAGGCACATGTATAAGAACATACATTTATTGGTCTCTTTCCATCCATATGAATTGCGTGCTGTATAGCTCGCTCTTCTACAAGTTCTGGATTAGGCCTAGTGTTCCTTGTCCCATCCAATAAATGGCTGGCTCTCAATTGAATATCTTCTTCAACCTAAAATGCAGAAAATTGTACTCTTAAATTATATGGATAACAAAAAGTAGTCAATGTTTTATAAACCATTTATGTATAATATTACATGGAGCTGTTGAAGATTGAAATCAGCTTCAGCTTGACTTTCTTTAGGTCTTACCAAAGGCTTTAACAGCTAAGTTGTGCAGCACACAGCAAGCGTTTACAAAATTAGAACCTTGGATTGGCTCATAGTACAATGCCCCCGCTGCAAGCAAATATCTGACTTACCACTATCTCCTGTAATTTTAAACATGTTTATCATTACCGTTCTTGTACTTTGTGATTTGTTTGTGATTCATTATAAACAATTTCTTACCCAACAAAAACACTTGTTCCTCATTGCTTGTTAATTCACTCAAGTGGGAATTTGAGAGGTGACTCCTCCATACACTGGAGTCATGAGCTGACCCTGGGTTACTGGGATCAACACAAAGGAGGTTAAGATCTGAATCGCAAATCTGTAAAATTAAAGAGACAGTTACAATAGATAAAGTGGCAATAAAAATGTTTAAATAGGGTTCCTAGTGTATATGGGGTCTTAAAATTTACATAATTATGTGTCCCATAAATGAACCTAAATATGAATAATATTACACAGTTAAAATATAAGTTTAAAAGACATTACATAAATGGGTGGCAAGTAGAAATGAAATAGTTTAGAACGTGAATGTAAGCAGTAAGTAAAGAACTTATGAATGGCTAGGTATAGTGGCCTATTAGTAGTTGCTCCCCAGAATCAATACAATGTTAAAATATGAGGCAACTAAGAGTCGACCAACACTTCATAAACATTATTGCATCTACTAATCCAAACTTACTTTGCCTTAATGAGATTTCTTTCCTCATGAAGTTAATGCCATCTCACATATTTGTTCCTATATCTTATTGATTGGCTCTGTCACTTCGTTAATTGCCCGGGACACAGACTTTTGGGACACATTGTGTATGGCACTTTGTCCTACCAATGTCTGATAAGACCCCGTGGCATAGAATGCGAGAGCGTTCAGGATCTGGAAATAAATAGTAGTTTTGGTGGAAGCAAGTATGTGAATATATATAGGTATACAAGATTTTGAGGTTATAATGAGTTATATTTTTACCTTCATCGTACGAGGTCCTTCGCCAGATCCTTTACTGTTTTTTTGTCAAGGCGAAAAGTCTTGACAAACTCTGAGTTGGTAAGATCGCCGAAGGAGTCTGTGGCGCTTCTAAGGATCGCTCGAGCCCGGCGCCGTCTCCTATTTCTTCGTCGCGCATCGATGTTGTCGGCTAGCTCCAACATTTGCCACCGTAATATCACACTCATTGTTATATTCTTAACTTTAAGCTCGTCTTAGATACTTTAACACAAAAATAATGTAACGACTCCGTTTACTTTCACATACACAACAGTCAAACAATTCATTTAAAAGCTATTGTCGAAAAATTGTCTTTCCATAGACATGATACAATTGAAAGAACTGTCAAAAAGTTAGTAGACTACCAATTGTAATGGCGCACAATACAATTGATAAACAATATGCTTTGCAGACTACGAATTTTGTTATTGTTTGTCAATGGTCGCAATTGAAATGCAATCGAAAGATAGCAATTGTTAACAGACTACCAATAGTGTCAAAAATGACAATAATTGTACAAACCATTAACAATTTTTTAACAATTGGAATAGAGGACTTGACGGCCAGGCCCCCAAGTCCTAATTCCAAAGCATATTGTTTATCAACTGTATTGTGCGCCATTACAATTGGTAGTCTACTAACTTTTTGACAGTTCTTTCAATTGTATCATGTCTATGGAAAGACAATTTTTCGACAATAGCTTTTAAATGAATTGTTTGACTGTTGTGTATGTAAAAGTAAACGGAGTAATTACATTATTTTTGTGTAAAAGTATCTAAGACGAGCTTAAAGTTAAGAATAAAACAATGAGTGCGATATTACGGTGGCAAATGTTGGAGCTAGCCGACAACATCGATGCGCGACGAAGAAATAGTAGACGGTGCCGGGCTCGAGCGATCCTAAGAAGCGCCACAGACTCCTTTGGCGATCTTACCAACGTAGAGTTTGTCAAGACATTTCGCCTTGACAAAAAAACAGTTAAGGATCTGGCGAAGGACCTCGTACGATGAAGGTAAAAATATAACTCATTATAACCTCAAAATCTTGTATACCTATATATATTCACATACTTGCTTCCACCAAAACTACTATTTATTTCCAGATCCTGAACGCGCATTCTATGCCACGGGGTCTTATCAGACATTGGTAGGACAAAGTGCCATACACAATGAGTCCCAAAAGTCTGTGTCCCGGGCAATTAACGAAGTGACAGAGCCAATCAATAAGATATAGGGAAAAATATGTGAGATGGCCTTTACTTTATGAGGAAAGAAATCTCATTAAGGCAAAGTAAGTTTGTATTAGTAGTTGCAATAATGTTTATGAAGTGTTGGTCGACTCTTAGTTGCCTCATATTTTAACATTGTATTGATTCTGGGGAGCAACTACTAATAGGCCACTATACCTAGCCATTCATAAGTTCTTTACTTACTGCTTACATTCACGTTCTAAACTATTGCATTCCTACTTGCCACCCATTTATGTAATGTCTTTTAAACTTATATTTGAACTGTGTAATATTATTCGAATTTAGGTTCTATCAGAAATATAAATTTTCTGGGATGCTGGGTTGCATTGATGGGACACATATGTCAGTTTTACGACCCCATATACATGAGGAACCCTATTTCAACATTTTTATTGCCACTTTATCTATTATAACTGTCACTAATTTTACAGATTTGCGATTCAGATCTTAACCTCCTTTGTGTTGATCCCAGTAACCCAGTGTATGGAGGAGTCACCCCTCCAATTCCCACTTGAGCGAATTAACAAGCAATGAGGAACAAGTGTTTTTGTTGGGTAAGAAATTGTTTGTAATGAATCACGAACAAATCACAAAGTACAAGAACGGTAATGATAAACATGTTTAAAATTACAGGAGATAGTGGTTAGTCAATATTTGCTTGCAGCGCGGGCATTGCACTATGAGCCAATCAAAGCTGCTAATTTTGTTCTGTGTGCTGGCTGCACAACTTAGCCGTTAAAGCCTTTGGTTCGCCAATTATGGAATTGGCACCTGAAGAAAGTCAAGCTGAAGCTGAGCTCAATCTTCAACAGCTCCATGTAATATTATACATAAGTGGTTTATAAAACATTGACTACTTTTTGTTATCCATATAATTTAAGAGTACAATTTTCTGCATTTTAGGTTGAAGAAGACATTCAATTGAGAGCCAGCCATTTATTGGATGGGACAAGGAACACTAGGCCTAATCCAGAACTTGTGGAAGAGCGAGCTATACAGCACGCAATTCTTAATAGGTTATGGATGGAAAGAGACTAATAAATGTATGTATATTCTTATACATGTGCCTAAATGTTTTTATAATTATCAGGTGTTATTATAAAGTATTTATTATATTTTGTTGTTTTAGATGCTTGCTTGACCAACATCGGACTGGAGAGGCTGTGCCAGCAACACTGTTAATATTACATATACATAAATGCCAACCTTAATTTTCAAATATTGTATTTTATAAAAATGGAAACAACATGTTTGGTTTTCAATCATTATATTCACCTAGTAATACAGCCTTTAAAAACACAAATTTTCATTTTGCATGCAAACACAGCAGGCAAATCAGTCTTCATGAATCAAGTCTTTCAATTCTGAAACAAAAATAAAATAGCCTTTAAAAACACAAATTTTCATTTTGCATGCAAACACAGCAGGCAAATCAGTCTTCATGAATCAAGTCTTTCAATTCTGAAACAAAAATAAAATAGCCTTTAAAAACACAAATTTTCATTTTGCATGCAAACACAGCAGGCATATCAGTCTTCATGAATCAAGTCTTTCAATTCTGAAACAAAAATAAAATAAACTTAATGGAAGTATAGTTAAGTAGTTTTAATTTAATAATAAATTCTTACCTGTGGCACTCTGTTCAGCTTTTTGAGCTTTAATTTATTTTTAAGTCTTGAATTAATCTCTATTCATTGTAAAACTGAAAACAAAATTAAAAGAAACTTTTGAATTGTTAGGAAATGATTTGTTACTTTAAGTATTTTTAAATATCATAATAAAGTTCTTACCGTTCTACACTCATCTGCTGTTTTTGATTAATATACGGGCGCAATCTGCCCAGTATCGTCTACTCAAACTTCTCCCTCTTTACTTTTATTAAAATGACCAAGGGCCAGCTCTGGTTTGCCTTCTAAATAATCCAGAAGCGCCTCAATTTGCTCAATTATAACCATGTTTGAGTTAGAAAGTTTTGTTCCTCGAAAATTGAACTTCGGGTTTCGTTTCATTCTCGGCTTTTTTAATTTTTTTTCACGATTCGATTGACTTGTGTGACATTTGACGTTGACATTTGAAGATGTGTCTATGTCGAATAATGCCTAGTCCACACTTATTTGCGTGGTAGTTGTAATTTTTATTATAATGGCTACATTAATTACAATTCTACTAACAAGAGGAAAACGAGACAAGAGCAATGCAATAGAAAGTGAATTGTTGGTTTAACAGACTACCGATTTTAGCGTAAATTGTCATCGAATTGCTATTGCATGGTTTATCATTGGTTTTTCTTGACAAATACCGGACTTGACGCCCAGAGAGTACTACGGTGGACATGATTAATTTTTTTTTTTTCAATATTGGCTTCGCAATCTTGTGCATTTACCCAGTATCAAATTATAATTTATTTCAAGTGTATTTCACTTTAAAAGTCTTATTCACAAGTCAAAGTCAAGGTCCAGTCTTAGACAAGTCACGCCCTAGTCAAGTTGTAAAAACTTTACTAGAAGGGAGTTTTTTTATAATCCACCATTATTACTCATTAACACTCGAAGATTCACAGGTTGTGGAAAATTATAAAAAATCAACAACCCAATTTTTTCACACCGCACCGTGTGCGTTTCTGAATTTGTCGCCACCACCTCTGCCACCTAGATTAGGCGATCAACATTAAATTATATACCCTTTCGATGGCGATCCAAGATAACATTGTTATGCCGAGGGACCGTAAACGGTGGCGTCAGCTAGTGTGTGAAAAACGCACCTACAACGTTACTGCCACGGAAAACGCGGCCGCGGATACCGAATTTTCCTAACTTTATCTATTATAGCTAACATTGAAATCTTGAAGTGAATACGAAAATCACGTTTTTCAATGTTATATATGCCTACACTAAATTATGCATTTGATACAAAATCTTTAACAACCCCTTTTTTACTTTCGCGGCAAAACTTCCTCAGCTAGTTGTTAAAATACGGTAGGCACTTGTACCTACAAATTAGGTCATCATCATCCTTACTTATATTATAAACGCGAATGTTTGTATGTGTGAATGTATGGATGTTTGTTACTCTTTCACGCAAATCTACTGAATGGATTTTAATGAAACTTTACAATAATATAGCTTAAACATCAGAATAACACAAAGGCTATAATTTATAAAGACATTGTGTGAATTGTCCAAAATATAACTATAAGTAAGTAGGGAAAAAAAAAGACGTGTGGCACTCGGGGACTGCCGCGGTAAAGCTATTGCATAGCATTTTTTATCAACTTTTGCAATTATAATTATTTATTTATTTATTTATGCAGTATTATTTTTCCTGCTACCTAGAGGCGAGTTGCTGAACAAAAGAGACAAGCGTGATATTTCAAAAAAGTCATTAAAAGTTCTGTTATTCATGGATAGATGGCAAAGCTAAAAAGTATCACCGCTGTGCCGGTCGGAGTGGGGGGGTGTTAGGTTATTTTCGTTACGGAATTTCTGGATTCGGTCTCCACGCTCAAGGCCCGCGATAGAAGCTATGCAATAGCTTAAAATCTGCCATCTGCGCGCTATTCTGGCGTGCGCTGCAAAAACCGTTAGTTTCACTTATATTTATGTATAATGGAAATGTTTATCTTAAATAGTCCTACAAAAGAGCCCGCGACAGCATATACTAATTTATTCATAAACATGAAAAATTTCTTAATTAAAATTACAAAGATAAAATGAAAAATGACAATATTAAAAATTACGAAATAAAAATATTAAATATATATAATAATTTCCATAAAGAACACCTAAAGGATTATTCATATTCATAATTTATTTGCATTCCACAATGTAACTTAGATGGTAAATTTAAAATTAGTACCAATTATGGACCCTGTCGGGCACAGCAAAATGTAGGAGAGAGTAGGGTACATTTACAATATAATAGCTATATCTGGTACTGGATTTAAAATAAGACTTTATTGATTGATCACAAAGTATCTTTCATATAATCGGTTTTCGTATAGTAGGTTTTTTGTAATAAGATTTTTTTTAACTGCTTTATAAATACATTATCTTTGGATTCATTTATTAGGTTAGGTAAATTATTAAATATTTTTAAACACATTACAAAAGGGCTCATTGAATGTAATGTAGTGCGGGATGATGGCAGCATTAGCCTGTTTCCATGCCTAAGGGAGTTTTGCCGCGAACGTGAAAAAATGGCGTTGTTGATTTTGTATAATTTTCCAAAACCTGTGATTCTTCGAGTGTTAATGTGTAATAATGGTGGATTGTTAACCGTTGATGCTTAGTGAATGTTCATAAGTGTAGGCAAGTCATACAAAGTTGAAAAGCGTGATTTTCGCCTTCGCTCCAAAACTCCAATAGAAGTTATAGTAAAGTTTCTACCACTTTACTAGGGCATGACTTGACTATGACTGACTACTTGACTTTGACTGTGACTTGTGACTAAGACTTTTACTATAAAAAATAGAAATTGATAATATATGTTTAATATTTCGACTGAAGGACTATGCATCCATGGTCATGAAATAATAATAAAAAAAAAAAAACCATGCCTAAGCAAACGACCCAGGGTGTTTTTGAGTTCGCGTTGTAAAGAATTCAGGATATTTTCTGACAAATTTGCATGTATATTATTTATTGATTTTGATTAACACGTAGACTCTTTAATTTTAACTTTATCAGCGCGAGCGAAGCCGCGGGGCCCGTCTAATAGATAAATAAATAAGATGTATACCTAAAGGTCATCATTATATTGACGACCGCAGAAACCGGACATTCCGAGTTCCGACAATATTTACTTAATTAAAATTTACCATACTTGTCCAGCCTTCGTAACTTCGTAGTAATAATAACCACGTTATATATACATGTGTAATTATTACTTAATCTGTAGTCATCATATTATTCTATCGCACTATAACTTATTTCAAGTTATTTACTGATACAACGCTTTGGCTATCTGTAATGTTGTGTTAAGATTTCATTTCAATAAATTTGAATTTATTTAGATTATGTAAGCCTTGTGTATATGATCGAAGAAGCAATCCTACTAATATTATAAATCCGAAAGTTTGTGTGTAAGTGTGTTTGTTCCCTCTTCACGCTTTAACGGCTGAACGGATTTAGATGAAATTTGGAATGTACATAGATTATACCTAGGATTAACACATAGGCTACTTTTTAACTTGATAATAGCGGGCGAAGCCGCGGGGCACGGCTAGTGTTTCTACAGTACTGAGTATCTAAGGTGAGGTATATAAATGATTGAATCAGTAATATTAAAGGATGATATACTTTACAGCTGTTAATCGACTTAGAAAAAAGGGGTGTTTCTTCATGGCCTACAATGACTTAAATACCTATAGAAAGGTACTATAGAAAAAAAAGTGAATAACTCTTAAGCTTTGGGTGTCATTGAACTGTAATGGGCCAGAGTGACGCTTACCATCAGGAAAGGGACTTGCTCGTCTCGTCTTTCAATCACATAAAAAATAAAGACAAACGACAACTGGCTATTGATATAATTATGATTCACTGAGTTTTTAGCCTAGTTTCTGTAAGTAAAAAAGTATCTGAGGCTCAATTGATAATAATTATTGTATATAATATCTATTGTCAAAAAAAAATTGTGTGTTCCTAACGATAAATTATAACTAAATCTTTTTATAAAAAAAATATCACTGATAGGCTAGCGTTTGGCTACTATCTCGCCTGCTCACTAGTCTGATGGTTTATAAATGATATACGTAGAAGTGAATCGCTTAGAGCGAACAGGAGGTATGTTAACCATAAATGGGAGACGTTAGATATTTTATCTTCATTCTTAGAGAGTAAAAGGGATTAACTCATGTAATTCACGCGCACACTCTCCAAAATTAAAATTAATAGAATACAGATAGGCTTGCGACCGAGACATTATAATTTGTGTATATTTTTCTAATATATGTAAGCAATGCCAGTGAGTCATAAATTCCGCTAAAGTCGTAAATTTATTATGTGTCATTTATTCTGTGTATTCACTAAGAATAAGGAAAATCTCACACAGCTACTGCCAGTAGCACTGTACCAGCCTTGTATAATAAACATCGATAGCTTCTGACCTCACCGCAGTAATCATTCAAACTTACTAAAGTTCACACGCAGTTAAAACTAAATCAGACTATCAGATTGTACTAAATTTCCGTCTATAATTCAAAATGAAGCTGTGTTTGTTGTTTTTCCTTATTTGCGTAGTATTGCGCGTGGAAAGCCATAATTTCGTAGTGGGAAATATCGCCAATAGAGTTAAATTAGGTCATCATGAGTTGGTGGAGTATAATGCGATACCTTTTATCAAGAGGGTGAAGCTCTTTTTTTACACGCAGTTAGATAACCAGACGATTCAGGTTTGTTTTAATTATGCTATAATATGTATATATTATAAATGTGTTATTAATATGTCATATATATGTTCTAAATGTGTTAGATTTTTTGTGTGCGAGTAGGTACCTACCTAGTTTTTTATGCTATATAGACAAATCATTTCACCACTATCTCACCTTATATAAAGTGAAGATGCGGCCGAAGGTGTAACATTCTTGAAGATATACCTATATATTCATTCTAGCCTTGAAGGCACCTTGATTGTACCGTTCAGGAAACAAAGCAGGCAATGAGTTCCACCCCTTCGCTGTACGAATGATAAACGTAGAAGCGAATCGCTTCGAGCGAACGGGAGGTATGTCAACCGTAAATTACCGTTTGGGGGAATTAACTCGTGTAATTCCTGCGCAAACTCCCCAAAATGTACCTAATGTGTCTCTGAAACAGCTCAATTGAATGGGATGAAATTTGTTACGCATATAATATTCTAGAACAAAATTGACGGTTGACGGCGCTACTTTCTGCGTGCGTATAATATATTCACGTTATTTTACGGGCCCACATGAGTTCCTTCAAATATTGTATGATTCGAAATATAATAGTTTTCAAAGATTGTAGGTACCTACGTACTAAGTATAGGTTTGACATGTAAATGACTTCCCCGCCGACCTACCTACCTACTTGGTGTTGTCTTCTTGAGCGGATGTATAGTCATCGTTATACCTGAAACATTTTTCAAAGTTATGTCACGCGTTAAATTGACTATTCATACATTAAATTTATCACACTAATATTATTAATGTGAAAGTTTGTGTGTAAGCATGTTTGTTTTTTATTCACGCAGGCTTACCGGTTTTGGATGAAATCAGATTGTACATAGAGGGAGGCTATTATCACATATAGGCTACCTTTTTAAATTGATATTCTCAGGCAAAGCCGCGGGGCACGGCTTGATATATTAATTAACTTTACAAGTAAAATATGAGTCTTAATTTTTTGTTTAAAAAAACGCTTCTAATTTTTACAACAGACTGGTTTTCTCTTGCAGGGAATCCAAGCCCTAGACACCATGCACACAAAGTCGTCGATTAACATCACAGCGGGTGGAGTGGGCTACTCCTACGTCAACCTAAGGTTAAAGAGCGAGCGAGGAAGAGGTCTCAGTTACGATATAGGAATCTATGTTCGTGACGATTATTGATGACGTATAAATAATCTGTTAAATACTAATATTGTGTTTTGTTGTTTAATTTATGAAGATCGACATAAACGGCTAAAAGAAATTATTTTCTTACATGATCGTCTACTCCCCAATACTCCTAAACAAATTCAATCTTCATAATATATTATTATACAACCTGTAACAAAAAGATGTAGTAATACTTGGTGGTGTGTATGCGTATCGTGCCAGGAATCGTCTGCCAGAGAACGAAAGTCGAAATCGGATTTAATTTTTTCCGTACAAAAATTTAAAATTATATTTTCAAACACTTGCCAACCCTACAATTACATTTGCAGCGCGTGACCTTGACCTTTGTTATGGCCACCACTGTCAGACGTCTAGGTCCGAAGGCTATGTGGTGTAGAACGGTAGCTGATGAAATAGGGTTGCAAATGACTTTTTTTTTTAAACTTTAATTCATCATAACTCAAAATTCATGGTGCTGCCGCGAATGCAGAAGTTTCTGTTAGACTCCATACATTTAGCTAGATGTGTGACTTGAGTATTACTACACCTTTCTGTTACACATTGTATATCTAAAGCCGAGAATATACCTACATAATGATGAAACGAAGTGTAGTGGTGGGGCTCATATTGTATCCATTGGAGCACCGTGTACATTGTACCATTTTGTCTCGTGATGGATATAAATATACACACCACACACACACACGCACACACACCACATTCCCATTATCATTCACCTGCACATATGTTTAGCATAGTATAAATGTTTTGTAATCTGTTTATAGATAATATTATGTACCTATTATTAAACTATTTATCAATTACTATAATAGAAGACTAAAATTAATCTAAGTAAATCATATTATTGTTATCCTAAAAATGTAATGTGGCTCTAGTTTTACCATAATAATATAGAAAATGTTATTAATAGTTAAAGCAAATGCCATAACTTTGTGTTCAACCGCGGGAGAGCCCTGGTGATCTGTATTACAGGTTCTTTTTGAACTTACCACAGGCTCTTTTGCCAGTGAAATAATTGTGGCGTCATTGTTCTATTAAGAGAAAAATAAACATTTTGATTGATTGATATTATTATCTCATAATTTTAGCCATTTGCCTGATTTGCCCCTATTATGTAATATTTCCAAATATTCTGTAATGCTTCTATGTAATGCAGCGTTTTTTTTAAACTCATACAGTTAAATTTTAACAATCGAATCACATAAATATTTGGGTTATAACATTTACGTCTAAACAAAAAATTTACTATCAAGAACAGGTATTGTATCTCCTAATAAATGTTTGGGCGTAATTTGAAAAAAAAAAAATATATTTTTTTGTACATAATACTTTTAAAACTTTGTGTTTAACCTAGTAATCCTCCAACCCCTACAGTAAGATAGCGTGACAAAGTTAAAATACAATAATAGTTCCTAATATTTTTATATGTATTTTTTTTTATCAAGATAGGCAAACTTTTGACCACAATCTCACCTGATGGTAAGCGACGATGTGGTCGACGATGGAGCAAGCTTGCCTAGAAGATACCTATTCGCTCGTGACTTGAAGACTCCCATATTGTACAAATCAGAAAACACCGACTCAGGTAAGGCGTTCCATACCTTTGCAGTTCGCACAATGAATGTGGAAGCAAAACGCTTCGTGCGCATTTGTGGAATGTCTACCATATAGCGGTGTCGCTTTGCAGTTTGTCTGCTTGTTCGATGATAGAATGGGGACGGGGGAACTAGATCGTGCAGTTCCGTGGCACACTCTCCGAAATGTATCCGATAAAATACCGAGATACTAGCTACCATGCGGCGATGACCCAAGCTCTGAAGCTTTGAATTTGTCAGCTTTGTATATAAAATAACTAAAATATTTATATATTGTATTTGATTGTTTGAACAATTGCAGAATTTCAGCACATGAAGTGATTCAGCAGTTAATGGCAACTTTTAGCCCCACACATTTTTAGCCCCCGACAAAAAGGAGAGATATTACAAAATCTTGGAAGTGTATCTGTGGCATCGTAGCTCCCAAACGGCAGCACCGATTTTGATTTAGTTTTTTTTTGTTGGAAAGGTGAACTGATCGTGAGTGTTCTTATCTATGTATGGTGCAGCCGTTTTTCAGATAGAACGTCGCATCAGGGGTATTTTCAAAATGTTGATTTTGCTATTGTAGGATGTGTCGTGTGGTGCATATTACGTGGAACAAGGGTTCAAATAAAATAAACATTAAATTTATTTAACTTATTGTATTAGCAAATAAACAATTCATAAAATATTCTCTTAATAGACAATAATAGTCCGGGATACTAAGCACTGTTTTAAACATCCACTATTTACAACGTGACATAGGTACTATTATATAAATTGCTCATCGGTGTCAAGTCGTAACTAATGAGTTTAACCACACAATGGACTATTCAGCGATTACAACAATTTAATATTTAATAAAAATTATAAACATTTAAGAAAAAATGCAAATAAATAGTCAGCAATTGCCGTACAGACAAAAAATAAAGACGCGTTTACGTAATCTACATACAATATAAAACATGCTTTATGCATTCACTTAATGCTATAATTACATTGCTTATGCTTATCGTGATCATATACGTACACTATAGTTAATTAATATGCTACATGACATGCTGCTCATACCATTTACCGCGAAAATTAGATCTTTTCTACATCTAAGGACGCTAGAAAATTTAAAAATTGTATTCGGATTTCGGAATATATGTAAATCATAACGGATTTCAGTATTACGTTTGTCGTGTTTTAGTTTGTATTTGTAAATCGGACGATAGCATTGTTATTTTATACAGAACTAAGACCGTGAGCTCATTCTATTTAAAAATAACACAGCGCCTGATTGAGGCGACGCGTGATCAAAATGCTAGTACTTGTTTGGCTTAATTAGCATTGTAATTCAGAGAGGCGGAGCAACTGGAAGTGAGCTTGAGCACTTGAGTTACATATAAGCTTGTAGGTAACTTAGGTCTTTACTGTATAGATTCAGGAAATATCTTAAAATAGGAATTATCTTAAAATTCTTAAATAATAAAAATACAAGGTATTCATTATGCTTTGTTGTGTTTAAGGTACCAAAAATACAATACACACTTTGTGATGTATTTAAATAATTTCTGTTTCAACAATGATTAAATAATCTAGCGTCCGATTTAGTAATTGTATTATTTTGAGGTTACAGGAGTTATATAATAATAAAGAGTATACAAGTTAACTAAACTCATCGACACTAGACAAACGTGGAAATAAACGATATGTACAGAAAACACCTGGAATACCTAAAATCAATAATAATTCACCGGCATTTAAGAGTAATTGTCGAGATATGCATTACGCAAGCGACTGCATAAAAATATTAATATAAGCATCTTCTATTTAACTTTTTCGACTGTTTTTATTGATCACTAACTGTTCCTCCTATTCTTTTTTTATCTCTGACAGGCTACCGTTTGACCTCTTCAGGTGAGATACCTGTGTATGTGAGATGATGTGGTTGAGGTTGGTGAACAAGCAAGGAATAGAAAGTGAAAAAACAATCCTTTCACACTCACAACCCACCAGTTCGAAGAATTTTCATCGTGAATGCCGGCAACCTTCACATCACAACCCAGAATCAGAAACACAAACTCCCCTTGGAAGAAAATCTTGTAGTTTCACCGGGAATCGAATCCGATACCCGCTGCCTAGTATGCAGGCGCGCAACAAACTACGCTAGCGGGAAGTTCAGAATAACTTGAAATATTACGTGATAGATATATTTTAGTATTTAAATTTAAAATTAGATGTTTCGCGGCTTAACCCAAGATAAACTGGATTACAAATCGAGTAGACAATTTGTTATATTAATTGTCTTGATTATCTAATACCAAATTTCACTCAAATCCTAAAGGATTGTCTAATACCAAATTTCATTCAAATCCGAACCTCGTTTCTTCACGATTCCTAACACTATCTATCTAAGACTATTTAAATGGATCTGAGAAAGATCTTTGAGATTATCTTCGAGGCAAGTGTGATTAAAAAACCACTCACACTATATCGGAAAAACTTTTAAACCTGTGCATTAAAAGAGATCTATCGAAGGTTAACAAAACCAAATCGGAACAATCTTAAACAATTACGCAGTCGCCTGAGTAAGACACAACCAGCATTAACAATAAATAATGTTAACCAGGGGGTCCAATACGAGTCAAGACCTTAGCAAAAACTTCATTGCCTAAAAATCGAGACAGGAATCGTAGTAATGTAACACCTAATCTACCCACTGTTATATAAAATAATGCTATTTGTAGTATCTATGTTAATCATTTGTATTTTTGGAAATAAAATTAACTTGAATTACACTTCGTTGGGTTACATACATTACCGTGAATGCAAGGAATCGAAATCAAATCAGTGTTAGCGATCGATTAAAACTCGAACTAAACCCCCAGTAGAATTGTTGTACGCTGTCTCACTTGTTTTTTAATACAATAGGGAATATGCACGAGATTTAAATATAGGTTAGGTATTATTTATTTAACCTTTGTAGCTATAGAATTACTTTTGGCTAGAGTCGGCTAGACTGATTCGTGACGTCAGTACACATATTTTTGATGTGATTGGTCAATTTTGTTATATGGCAGCCGGGATTGGTTCGTGGATGACTCAGAAAGAACTTCATAATAGCCGCGTTTAAAATTGACCGAACCTGCGTATTATCATATATTTATTAATGTTTTGGCAATGTATTAAAGTAAACAATCGATTAAAAGCATAAAATAATAAATGATATGCATATTCCCTATTTATATCAATAGCAAAACAATATTCAAACAGCTATCTTATACATCGTTTATTAACAAGGCAGTTTATGTTTACTACAATAATAAGTAAACTTGTACGCACATTGGAAGAACAATTGCATATTATTCAAATTATTATCCTATCTATCTAAAAAATCAGACGATGGTACACAAATAATTGTAAGCTTATATCTAACTAGGTACAATACTATATTTAAATATTTTGGTACACATTCGTTGCTCTTTTTATATATAATATAACATAAGTCGCGTGGGTAGAGTGAGCAACTTAAAATCTCGGAATGTATAGGTATTTTCCGGAAATCAATATTAAAAGTACAAATAAAACAGAAAGAAAGCCACGAGATTCCTTTCGTAAACATTAACACGTTATAATGACTGTATTATATATATTATACAATATATTAATATCAAATGGAAGTTACCAATGTTTGTTGTACACATAATTGGCACTAATTACGCAGATATATTATGAAAATACAAAAAATTGTTCTATTATATAGTTAATGCGCTTATAATGTACGATCAGGCATCTAAACTTTTATTCATTTTACTACATGTTACAGAAGATTAAATAAATTGTTCATATGGACATACGTAATGTTTAGTATATATATAATACTCATCATATCAATCGCACCTTATAAACATCAATGTCATAGACTAGTATAAAATTCTGTTTCATAATTTTTTAAATAATGATGAATCTCGTAAAGTGATTCCACAACTGTTTCATACAAAACAATCATAGTTATCATACACTTTGAAAAGTACAAAATAATTAACAAGCGAAGCACCATACAGAATGGGCGTGCTCAGGTGGGTTTATCCTTAACATCGGGATATATTCGGTTGAAGACATTCCTAATTAGATGGTCTATTTATCCATTATTTTCATTGACTTATTAGATAACTGCCAAAACTAAAGAATTGAAGAGGATAGTGGGTAGTAAATATCGTTTTTTCATTAATCGTTCTAATCTAATTTCGGTGTTACGTAGGTACGACATGTTTATTTTTGGTTTTATATCATTTTTGCGTTTGATTCCGCCAAAACTTACTGAAAACCGACAGGTATCAATAATGTAGTAGAAATATTTTAATTTATATTGATACGTAACCCTTAATAGGTGTATTATATCGAAAAGTTAAAATTTTTCGCAGTAGGCGTTACGTGTCTATTCCCCCTTGAAACTAGGCACTGTGTCGCAGACTCGCAGTACCGTCGCCACTCCTACGATCAACAAGATTGTTTGTAAAGTTGCAGCAACGTAACTATTTCCATATCTAAGAGCCAGGTTGAAGTTCATGTGTGTTTAAAACTTTAAATTAGTGCAAGCTCACCCTCGAGTCGCACCTTCCAGTACATTAGTCATTTTTGTTTTGTTTTATGTAAAGCAAAAATTATGGTTTTATCATAAGCGTTTCGTTTTACAAATGCGGTCTCACTCGCTATTTCAATGTCGCAATAGTAACGAACCGAGCGGATTAACTAAAACAAAATTTAGATCCGAGCATCCGCCGCCTTGCGGGCGAAATTCATAGGGATTCAAAATAGTAAATTTAGGAAAAATATATCGCTCGCAGCGAATTTCTAACTCGGGGCCCGAGGGGGGTCCTATCGCTCTGAATTCTGAGCCACACGCTACACGCGATAAATTTATCTATTTCAATGTGGCTCGAGGACGCGCGGACGTAACGGGAACATTCCTTTTCTAAATTTACTACCTTAGCCGTTATAGAAACACAACAAAAATGCAACATCCACGTCGGGTCAGGCTCGCAGGGCACGTAGGTCGCGTCACACGAGCGTCTCGTACTTGTCGAGCACGGCGTGGTCGGCGGGGTCGCCGTGCGAGCGCGAGCGCGCGCGCGGCGGCTCGGCGTGCTTGGCGCGCGACTTCTTGTCGTGGCCGCACGTGCACGCCACCGACGCCTGCCGCTTCAACGTGTGCGCGCCCCGCCCGCGCGCCGCCTCCAGCGACTCGCTGCGCGCGTACCCGCGCCGCCCGCGGCCCCCGCCCGCGCGCCGGAACGAGTCCAGCACGCGCTCCTCGATCTCCTCGATGTCCTTCTTCTTGACGAGCCAGATCTCCTCGGCGCCGCGCGCGAGGTAGCCGGGCGCGCGGGCGGCGGCGCGGCCGCGCGCCTTGCAGCCGCGGTCGTCGTCGCAGGGCTCGGGCGCGGGCGCGGGCGCGGCGGCGACGTTGCGGAACGCGGTGCCGTGGGACGGGAACCGCTCGGGCGCCTTCGAGCCGAGGCTCGGCGAGCGGATGGTCACCTCGGCGGGGGCCGCGAGTCGGAACTCGGGGCGGACGATCCGCTGCGGCTCCCGCGGCCGCTCGGGCGCCGCGCCCGCCTCGCTCTCGTCCGCGGAGGCGGCGCGCGGCCGCCTCGTCGAGCCGGCGCGCGACACCCGGCCCGCGTCCTCGGCCGCCCTCTCGAATATCTTGATCTTGTCGCCGACGCCGTTCGACTCCTCGCCTCTCGCCCTAGCCCCCTCGGGCGGCGGCAGATCGGCGCACTCGGGCGGAACGTCCGCCTCGGCCGCGGAGGGTACTGCCTCGGCCGCGGGGGGTACCGCCTCAGCCGAGGGCGCATGCGCGGGGGCTGGCGCCTGCTTCTCGGCGGGAGTCGACGCGGCCCGCTCGACGGCCCGCGGCGCGACGACCTCCTCCGGCTTGGGGTCAGCACGGCTCGGCGGCGACGCTTTAGCCGGCAGGGTCCGCGCGGGCGCCTGCGGCGGCGACGCGACCCGCTTGGGCGGCGAGGCGGCGTCGCCCCGCGGCGAGTCCTTGTCCTTGTCCTTGAGCGTCCTCTTGGGCGAGGCGGCGGGGAGGGCGGGGAGGGCGGGGAGGGCGGGGAGCGCGCGGGCGGGCGGCCCGGCGGCGCGGCGTCACGCGCGGGACTCGGTCCACTGGTCGGAGTCGTCGGAGTCGGAGTCGCCGGAGGAGGAGTCGCTGAGCTCGACGGCGACGCGGCGCGCGAGGATGGAGGCCACGTCGAGCAGCGCGGGCGCTCCGCGGAGCGTGTCGTACCGCCCCGTGCTCTCGTCGCACCGCTTCTCCACCTTGCGGAGCTTGATGCCTGGAACGAACGGGATACGTCGTGTATTTTAGTTTAGTTTTTGCTCCGCGACCTTTGCGCATTTAGCCAGTCGAGGGATGGGTATTCCCAAGTATAATCGAGTTCGTAGTGCTAGTCGCTAATCCCTGTCATATGAGTTCCCTTGCGGAGAAACTTGTGTTGACGCCGAGGATCAAACCCGATAGCGAACGGGTACTTCAATAAAAATATTGTTCAATATTTTTACCCCAGAAGCCGTTCGCTATAAATACGAGGGACTGGGACGAGCGGGGTCACTCGATCGGCAGCGCTCGGAAGCCTCGGGCGTTTTTAGTATCACGTTAATTATTTCTGTTTACCCACATTTATTAAATAAAAAGTACAGGTAGGATTATTGTCTGTCGTTTTTAAAGAATCCTTTAAGATTAAATCAGATATTTTTATACAATCCACTAATATTATTAAGGCGAAAATGTTGAAGGTGTTTGTATGTTAGTTACTTCTTCGCACTCCAATTTTAATGAAATTTAGTATGGAGGTAGCCGCCACCCTGGATAAACACAACATAGGCTACTTTCAATCCCGGAATTCCCGCGACTAAAACCGCAGCGCGCAGCTAGTGGCAAAATAACACGCTCAACTATTGAAATGTAACGCAATGATAACTGACCGTCCCGTATAGCCTTGAGTAGATCGGAGCGCGGGTCCACCTGCGCCTGCGCCTCGGGCTGCGGGCGCGGCGGCTTGAGCTGCTTGGCTCCCCGCGCCAGCGCGGCGGGCGAGGGCGGGCGCGGGCGGCCGTCCTCGGGCGCGGGGGGCGGGGACGGGGGCGGCGCGGGGGGCGACGGGGGCAGCGGCGCGGGCGGCGGGGGCGGCGGGGACACCGCCGGCTCCTCCACCGACATCATGCCTGCCACAAAACATGGTACGACATGAGTGCCGCAGTTGCCGCCAAAGTGAAAAAATTGCGTCGTTGATTTTGTATAATTTTCCGAAACCTGTGATTCTTCGAGTGTTGATGTGTAATAAAGGTGGATTATTACTTAGCGAACGTGCATAAGTGTAGGCAAATTGTACAAAGTTGAAAAACGTGATTTTCGCCTTCGCTCCAAAACTCTAATAGAAGTTCTAGTAAAGTTTCTACTAATTTACAAGGGCATGACTTGCCTATAACTGGACCTTGACTCTTGTACTTGACTTTGACTGTGAATTGTGACTAGGAGTTATAATATAAAATTTAATAATAATACACTTGAAATATATTATTACTTGACACTGGCTAAATGCACAAGATTGCGAAGCCAAAATTATAAGAAAGTTTTCTTTAAGTAAGGTAACCGATTTCAGCGTGTACATGAAGAATTGGCTTCAAGCAGTCTGTCTATGTAAATTAAACAGGCAAGCTAAACTAGTCCGTAAGTTTGTGTATAAGGCAAGTTTACCGATGACGGCGTGCGTGTGGTCCCTATACAACAAGCTAAACTAGTCCGTAAGTGTATGTGGGTAAGGTAGGTTTACCGATGACGGCGTGCATGTGGTCGAGGTGTGCGTCGAGCGCGGTGCGGTGCGGCGGGGAGGCTCCGTTCAGCAGCGGCACGCCCGCGCCCTCGGGAGGCGGTGGCGGCGGTGGCAACGACGATCTGTAAAAAACATGGTTGTTTGTAAAGTCAGTTTGGAAGATAATTTTACGTGATAAACGTCATAAGATAAAGATAAAGATAATTTATTTGTAAAACATGCGTTTGCATGTAAGTGGAATGCTTACATGCAGGTTGTTGTACAATTTAGTTGGTGTCGATACATGTTTTGCGTACAAATATGGCAGCAGGAGTAGGCGTACAAATATGGTGTTGGCCATAATGACCGAATACAAAAATGAAACATATTAATAATAACACACATAATTAATTACATTTTGTTAAAGAAAACGTCGAAGTTTAAGCCGATCGTGATTCGTACCTCTCTATCCCGCGCTATCGCTTGCACGCTCAGGCTCAGGCGGATCGTGACACTTTTGGTCACACCGTGCGTGCAGCCGACGTTCATCGATTTATAAGACATTATCACGTCAACAACAACAACGAGTGGTGTACCTGGGCGGCGAGGTGGCGGGCGGCGGGGAGGCGAGGGCGGGCGGCGCGGGGGGCGGCACGGAGGGCCGCGGGCGCCGCGGCGTGCCCGCCATCGACCCGCCGTAGATGGGCTCGCCCACGGACCCGTACGGAGACTCCTCGTTCACCACTGACATACAAACAGACACATCGTAAAATACTTTTAAACTATAGGACACGTCCGCTACCCGTACCGAGACTCCTTACAAAAACTCTTTATTAACACCAAAAGATAAATACAACTTGCAGAGAAACTTACAAAGATAGGTACAATGGGGATGTATCGCTAAAAGCGATCTCTTCCAGACAACCTTTAGATGGAAATATAAACGAAAAGACAATGTAGGGATGGTGGTGCGATAAAATGAATGAAATAAATTTAAAAATAATAGAGATGCTCCTTGTTCACAATTGCCCTACAAACCAAACTTTTAATAAGATGTGTTCAGTACATTTATTCACAATTCCCTATACTAGTTTATGAATGATGAATTCTTGCCTGCAATTTTATTGCAGCATATCTTTGACCAGTGCCCAATAAACTTCCAACAAGAGAAGGCGTTTTGTTTTATGTTTCAACCGTTCCCCCCAAAATTGAGCCGTAAGCGACTAAACATATGGTCCTTCGAGCCGGATGAATCGGATGAATATTTAAACTATATGACATAAGACCTTTGGCTCAATTGGGTAGGCTTATGTAATTGTTGATTTCATGCTTTGATGACAAACATATTATAATAATAATAATAATAATTTATTTAGTTATTCATTAACAAAGTGTAGGTACATTACATCAGGTATTGTAATAATAGCTTATTTCTAAGGCAGCAGTACCCCGATGAATCTTTGTCCTCAGCACTAGGTCTCTTCCGAGCCTGTATTGCTAAGTCACAATGACCCTTTTAGGTCACAACCAATACAATAAGTATTATAATAATATTTATACAGCTTTTTAAATTATGTAAGTATAACTAGATATAACAATTTTAACTATCCGCTATAGATTATGCTAACTAAAACTAAAAATGCTTTACTAACCGTATACAATAAATAATATTAAAATTAAACAAGTATGTAGGGTATATTCAATTTTTTTTTTTCATGTGTAAGGTTTTATATGAGTATGTGTGTGTGTGAGTCTGTGTATTGAGTGTGAGTTATTCAGAATTATGATTGTTGTGTAAAATAGTGATAGAAGTATATGTTGCATCCATTTATATATAGTATTTAGTACTTTACTCGATTGTAGCCATCAATTTCTCGGTATCGTCAAAGCTTAGTGTTAGTAAGTATTCAGTTATTAGCTTTTTAAACATGTATCGCGTAGTGTTTTTTATTTCTATGCTTTTACTCACTCGGTTGTATAACATTAGGCCTATTGAAGTAAGACATTTCCTACCAAATTTAGTACGTGCAGATAGTGTTCTAAAGACAATGTCTTTTCTGCGTCTTAACATATTATCTTCTTTTATTTGTGTTGTTACCAGAGTGTGTTGTCTAATTAGCACGGATTTAACAAAGAGTTGACGAACCGTTAAAACTCCACTTTCTTTGTATAACTCGGAAGTTGAGTAGCGACGAGGTCTGAATTTCATCACCTTTAGTAAAGCCCTTTGTGACCTTTCTAACTGCATAAAGTAATATTGGTTCCCAACGTGACTATAAAGCGGTGTGTTTAGACGAAAACTTGTCAATAGTATTTGGTTTAAATTTTTAGCTTATATCTATAGATACGTATCACAATTTGTTTTCCGAACAAAATAAAATAAGATTAAAATCACAGCATTGCTATTTTAGAAATGTGTGTTCTAAAATAGCAGTGCTTATATTTTTGCGATATTTTTAGTACTATAACATAATTATCTCTCAACAAGTTTTGTGGCATTAAAATATTTACCTCGACCGATGAATTAATACCACTTGTATAATTGTACTCTTGCTTTTAAGTAATTGTATTGTATTCGTAATTTCAAGAATTAGATTGATTAATAGTACCTAAATTACATTTATATTAACTGTGTGTTTCTATGCTAATAATTTATCAGTGAAAACTTTTAATTGGCATTTTTAACATAGTTAGTAATTCCATTAAATAAAATTTCTAACTCTAATATCAGTGCCAAAACTCACCGTGACCGTTGCCGGTGAGCCGCCGCGGCTGGCTCTCGATTTCTATGGAGTTGGGACGCGCTGGCTGAGTCGAAGGCGGTCGGTTTTGACTCGCCCGGTACCCACCATCGGTTACTGTCGTTTCTGAAAAATAAATTAATAATTAACGGTTTTCTATCGACGTTCATTAAGAGTTCTAGTAAAATACTACGTGTAATGATGTTTTGTAATAATGCGCCATGATGTGTTCCCCACGCGTCACTGCCGCTTCCTTCATGCGATCCGACGTGGAGTTAGTTAAAGTATACTCTAAACAGAACGCAATAAGACTCACGGTAGCTTGGCTCGCGGTAGTTGTCGACATTGTACTGTCGCAGCTGAGCCGGCGCCATTATGTGTTCCCCGCGCTTCACTGCCGCTTCCTCCATGCGATCCGACGTGGAGTTAGTTAAAGTATACTCTAAACATAACGCAATAAGACTCACGGTAGCTCGGCTCGCGGTAGTTGTCGACGTTGTACTGTCGCAGCTGAGCCGGCGCCATGATGTGTTCCCCGCGCTTCACTGCCGCTTCCTTCATGCGGTCCGACGTGGAATGTAGCGGCCGCACGCGTCGCGGCCCGCGACTTTCGCCAGTGCCGCGATTGCGAGGGACCTGGAGATATCAAAAACCCCGTTGTGAAGACAATTAGAACTGGTATCTTTATCACTTCTCAACTTCTTCCTCTTTCAAGTAATCAAGATTCCTATAAAACTGCCTCCCATCGTCCTTGCTCACCTTCTTCCCCCGATCGTGCTGAATTCTCTCCAATTCCTCGCGCATCTCCCACCACCACAGTTCAAAGAAGTAACCAGGATCCCTATAAAACTTGCTCCTATCTCTCCATCTGACATTTCACCGTCACTACTCACCGTCACTACTCACCTTCTTTCCCCGATCTGGGTCTCTGTAAAACTGGCTCCTCTTCAGCTGAAATTTCACGCTCCCTACTTCCCTTTTTCCACCTTACGTGCTGAATTATCTGCGTATCATACTGTATCTCCTTCCGCTGTAGTTCGAATAAGTAACCAGGAATAAAACTTCCTCGTATCACTCCAACTGCCATTTCACCGTCACTACTCACCTTCTTCCCCCGATCGTGCTGAATCCTCTCCGTATCCTGCAGCATCTCCCTCCGCCACAGTTCGAAGAAGTAGTCAGGGTCGGTGTAGAACTTTCTGGCGTCCCGTCCATCGTCTCGGAACTCATTAAGTCTCTCAAGGGGCGGCGGTCGGTCGCAGCGCGCGTAAGTCGCCAACATCGCCGATGGCATGGAGTTGCGGGAGAATAACTGCTGTTGGAACGTTCGGGAAGAGCGGAACGCTTTGCGCATTTGGATATCTTGCAACGTTACTGAAAAAGAGATAAAGGTTGTTTTTTGAAAAACGTGTCTTGGTAGTATCAGAATCAGGACTATAAAAAGAGCAAGCATTTTTCAAACGTGCCCCTGAGAAAAATAATACTCCAGGCAGTTTATTCTAAGAGAAGGTGGAACATTTGGCTAGTATTTTTTTAATGAAAATTTGGTAAAACAGTAGCTACTGGAAATGCATAAAACACTTCCCTGAACTTATGCGTGGTGATGGAGCCGATAGGCTTGAAGTTTCGCTTAGGGTGTACAAAAATAGTAAAAACTTTATTATGCTTACAAAATACAAAACACCTTCTATTTTCTATTGTATATGTAAACAGTATATTTTTATTTAATTTGTAGCCAATCCAACGTTTAATTATGGATCCCTGACTATTTGTTGCCTATAATACCGACGTATGTCGTGAATTCAGTTGCCCTTCCATAGGTGTAATATTAATAAAAAATCTATTCAATTTCAATATTACAAAAGAAATAGCAAAATACTTGTTATAATGGTTTGTATCCTAAATATTGTGTTCTAATTATGCCAAGTATATTTCCACGCATAATACAATTCAAGTGAGTGAAAGCACGATTTTATTGTCCATAGAATTTTAACTCTATGCTAAGAATTGTCTTTTTTTTTATTAATATTAAATAAAAATGGTTTTAGATTAGAGGAAAAAACAGTAAATGAGCAGAGAAACAAACAATAATAGGTACTTAAAAGTAAACCTTCCTAATGGACTTCGGAGACTGTATGAGTCACTTTGAGATAAGGCAAAAGCAAACAAGTTACTTGCCGGTTTGTCCCGGACGAATGGCTATTCAGGCGACCTGATTGAAATTATAAACATATTTATTGATATTCATCCATAATAGGGATGATGCCTGGGTAAAAAAATCTAATTAGTCCGTCATTTAGAATATCAAAAAATATTAATGTATATTTTTATATAACAAATCAATATAAATTGATAAAGATAAAAAGGGGGTCAAAGTTCGAAATTGGGAGCTTGTGACGTCATGCCTCATTAAAAAGTGTACTAAGGCGTGACGTCACGCGGAATTTCAGCGCACTTTATCTTCGTAATTTATTGTTTAATAAGGAAAAGAAAAAGTGTCCAATATTTTCTGATAATGCAAATGACTGACTCAATTGAGTTTATCTCAAAACCTATGCTAGATTCGATCAGATATAATAAGTTCTCGAAAATCATCAAAATATTATGCAACACTACATAACAATAAAAACTAAATGGAGTATTAATTAGAGTTTTAATAATAACTTATGTAGTAATTCTTGTATTGCTAACATAATTACGATAAAATGTTTCAATTTTTACAAAAATACGCACTTATATACATCATACTGCTGCTAGACATACACAAAAAGTAGACATTCGAGTCAGCACTTCGACTAAGAAATGTGGTCGGGTAAACCATGGGAGCGTAACCTAGCCATAGTTGAAACACAAGCAAAGCTTAAAAAAACCGACTTCACCGCTTATATTTTGAAATAATATGAAAATATATATATATTGATTATTAAAAAAAAACATACAGTCGAATTGAGAACCTCCAGTATGTTTTTTTTTTGTATGTATGTTACGCGATATCTCCGCTAATTATGAATCGATTTTGATGTTTTTCTTTGGACTTGATATACGAACCACCCAAGGCGCGCGGCCAGGGCGCTGTAAAGATTCAATTCAATTTTCAATTTATTTATTTCAATTAAAACGGCAAACACCAATTACAAAGATAAAATGTATGGCGACTAACAAACGAAATATAGTTGGCATCGCGGGCGCGCAGCCGAGTGGCGGCCGCGACGCTTATCCCGGCGCTGCCGACGTTTTGTATAGGTTCTAGTGTTGTAAAAAATATGCTGAGTGGACAAGGCGCGCGTATTTATACAGTGGCAGCAGCAGCGGCCGACACGCGCGTACAGGGCGCGCCCTGTACGCTTTGTATATTAAGTCCGTATTGCGTAACCTTGACAGATCGGTGGTAATAAAAGGACATATTTACATACCTTCCTCGACTCCTGAGTCCAGTTGCGTAACCTTGATAGCTAGCCGGTCTATCCTCGCTTGTAGTACGTTTGTGCGGTCCGCGAGACCCGTGGCTTCTCTCGTCAGCTCACCGAACATATCCTCAGCATGTTTGGATAGTGATGACAACTGTCTGTAAAAAGGAAAATGTGCATGTTGAGCATTGTGAAGCGTGAATTTACTATTGGTCGTTTGTTCAGAAGGTTCTATAAACATTTACCATGATTTCAGGATCTCTCACTTGCAACAGAGCGAAATATCGGAACTCAAAACTAACGAAATACATGGTAAATATACCGTTATTAACACAAACATTTATTATGACTATGTTTTCTAATGTTTGTATTTATTTATGGCGTAAGGCTATCAAAATCAACGAAAAATCCAAAATAAACTAAAAATGGCATAGTTTTCAATGAAAATATCGTTCGAGTAAATCTGGCTATAAATTTAGGATAAAAATGTAAACTAAAAAATTATATAATAAACTTAGATATTGATATAGGATATGTGTTTGACTCGGATATCGTTGCAAAATATCATAATTTTTAGGAAGGTTGCTCTTAAATAAATTGTAATATTCCCGTAACATTTTGTCTCATATTTTCATACTAAGATGAGGATAATTGTCATTTATTATTCAGATCTTCTAAATGAGAAACATTATGAAACGACATCTAAATAAATCATTGAATATAGTTAATTCTTTATAATAATACAGTGCCTTATTGTCTTTAACGACAAAACAATATATTATTCAGCGGGCTTCGGTTCATTTACATAACCATCTGTAAATTTACCAAGAATACACTTTAACATACAACAAAATAGATTTGACAGAAGTTTATCTAAAATACAAAAATGTATAGAAACTTTTTTCTATATGAACTGCCCGTTGGTTTGTGAGTTTGCCCTCTAAGCAGCGGGTATCGGATTTTTTTTCCCGGTGCGACACAGGTTTTCTCCCCAAGGAAAATTTGTGGTTCTAGTTCTGGTGTGATTGTACATATATGTGAGATATTATTGTTTCGGGCACCCATGACACAAGTCTTCAAACTAAGTGTGGACTGTGAGTGTGAGCGTTTATGCTTTATAATCTATAAACGGCACATTGTTTACTTCACTATGATATATATTTAACATTTACATCATACTAACAACTAACCATTTTGTACTACTACTTCGTTGCCGAGTGTACCGTTGGTGATAGCCTCTAGCTCAGTCGGCACCGCGAGCAGGCTCTACCCATCATTCCGACAGTGGCATTGCTGCTAATGACAGATGCTGTGAGGGCGTAACCTAACAGTGTTGGCGAGTGTGCCGTTAGTGACGGCCTCTAGCTCAGACGGCACCGCGAGCGGCTCCACGCATAATTCCGACAGTGACGTTGCTGCTAATGACAGATGCTGTGAGGGCGTTACCTGACAGTGTTGGCGAGTGTGCCGTTAGTGACGGCCTCTAGCTCAGACGGCACCGCGAGCCGCTCGGGCACGGTGCCGCGGGACACGTGCACCGGCTCCACGCAGCGCTTTGGCAGCGGCATTGCTGCGCGCCCGGCGGCTCCGCTATCTCGTCAGCATCACTGCAATACAAAAGAAAACTTTGTTACCACAGCCCACCACGGCATACTAATTTAAGATATCCTATCCTACTAATATTATAAATCCGAAAGTTTGTGTGTAAGTATGTTTGTTCCCTCTTCATGCTTTAACGGCTGAACGGATTTGGATTAAATTTGGAATGTACATAGATTATACCTAGGATTAACACATAGGCTACTTTTTAACTTCATAATAGCGGGCGAAGCCGCGGGGCACGGCTAGTACTAAATAAAGTAATAATACCCCCAGGGGAATACAATGTCGAGTTGTAGATAAAGCCACAGACTCTAGATTATAGAGTCTGAAGTCGGCACCGACGCGACGTCCGCACCAGAACGAAATTAAATTATTGTTCGACACGCTTCCTTGGAGTAGTCACTCCCATCGCTCAGTTCAGGCAGAAATTTAAAAACTAAGGCCTCTAGACCTACCACGCCACTGAAGGCAAGTGGATGAATCTCAACATACATTCTAGAGTTTATTATCAGTGCTGCCTCTTTTCAGTTGTTCTGTAAGGGGCGTCATATTATGGACCCTAATCACGACTAAAACGAGTAAACGGCTGTAAGCATTCGAGGTGCGAATATAATCGTCGCATTTCCCATTTTCCACTAACACTTTCCTTTTATGGATCGTTCCAACATACATTACATACATTCGTCAGTACTTTAACCCGCCGCGATAAAAGGAAACTTCGTTACTTTGTGTCTAGTAAAAAGTTCAGAAGCTTTCGTTGACTTTAAGATTTTTGTAGTGTGTTGAGTAGTTAATTATTATTATGTGACAATCGATTCTTAAATATAATTACTCAAATATTGGGTTTTTAACAAAGAAAACATAATCATGAAAAAACAGCTCTTTAGAGGTCTAAAGAGAAAACCACTTGCACAACAATATACTATTGTAACTAGAAGTAATGATCAGCTGTCCTAATTTTAACGATGTTTTAAAGATTTCTTTCTAGTCGGACCTCATATATACAACAATTTAAACTCAAGGTGGACCCATATAAATTTGATCGATTTCGATAAAAGGTATAATCTACCAAATAAAAATATCATCAAAATAGATTCCTAATTGGCGCAAATATCGCGTAATATTTAAAAAAAACCATACAGTCGAATTGAGAACCTTCTTTTTTGAAGTCAGTTGAAAACTTAAATGAGTTTTATACAGTTTTAGTTAGCTATTAACGATGCAATTTAATTATCTATACTGTCTATTCAATGGGATGTCAACTGACGTGACGACAATCTTGAAGATGCTGGGTCTCTGACTCGTAAAATATTCGAGAACTTTCACCAAAACGTTACACAACCACTAATGACTATTTAAAAATGTGCATAATCAAGACATTCTAACCCTTCCGGGTTTTTGCAAATGTCCGCTGTTCCTAGTTGATAATTACGGGTTGTCGGTCAGAATTGCCTTGGCGTGGGTCAGTCGAGCGTGACGAGCGCTACGTATAATGTGGAAATGGGAATTGGGTTCTTCCGTTATGCTGTTTTCACTATTCATTGAAGAACAGTTTCTATAATTCTGTTAAACAAGATAGAATGAAATTGGGACATTTAAACAGAGTCTTCTTGAGACCAATATTTCTGGGTCGAAATGACAATACAGTACGCGTGTTGATGCCTTTAGAAGGCCTGAAAAGTCCTAAAACCAAGATTTCCCACTAGTCCATACGACAAACAAACAAACAATTCTCAAGTGGAGTATTCACATCATTCCAGTCTAGTAACTATAATATAAAAGGTCAACTAGAATAATAATATTGGTCAATGAACTAAAAATTCAAAATCCCGACTGCATAAAATGTGAACCTACTTTTTATGTTTTAATTTCCTTTATTTAGATACTCTACTTGATAGGTTTGGTTAATTGTTTCTATTAACGAATTACTATTCCTCGCCTCCGCAACATCTACCCTTATGGTTTTTTTTAAACACCTATGTAAGTACACTTAAGTTTATGAAGCGAATATAACGACACCTTAACTGTCGAAATCCATCTAGCTTTTTAGTTTGGAAGATACGAGGTAATGAAGAAATTACATATACATTCATAGATACAAGATACGCGCAAAAACATAATACTTCCTTGGCAGTCGTGTAAAAATTCAAATGCATGAAGTTTGGTAGAAGGGCGTGCCGGCAAACAATTTTCTAC
The DNA here is from genome assembly GCA_948107665.1 of Lomographa bimaculata. Classification (NCBI taxonomy): domain Eukaryota; kingdom Metazoa; phylum Arthropoda; class Insecta; order Lepidoptera; family Geometridae; genus Lomographa; species Lomographa bimaculata. The sequence continues at coordinate 4,223,807 of OX403600.1, read as the reverse complement.
GTTTCGACATAAACAACTCTAGGTACAACGTATCTAATTGAGTAAATACAACTTTTAAGTATAATTCCAACGCCATGCGCGAGTACTAGAAAGCTTACTCTATAAGGGAGCTGGAACGTTCTAAACGAGGCGTTTGCAGAGGCTTATAAAGCCACAATAGAGGAATGTCGGAGGTTGCGAAATGCCAATACCAATTGGTGAACGGAGCGTGTAGAATCAAAAGTATTGGAGTAAGAAGTGACGCAAATGTAAATTATATCGTAAGGCACTGTTAAAAGGTCGCTGGCGACTCAAATCTTGAGTCAAGTTTATAGTAGGGGAGCCCACGATGCTAAATGGGGATTTACTCGAGCGTCATAGAGACCTATTGGGTTGGAAAGCTTAGATGATAAGAAGAAAAAAATGTTATTATATATGTATACCTTTTCATCGGTGGGGGGAGCGGCTATAAATTTTCAAAAATTAAAAAAAATACTGTTGCATGGGCATACTCGAGCGCGTCAGATATTGATAGCATCAATGTCCTACGTATTTTTAATAATGTACATATGTTAATCTGATCGTTTTCATGATGGGGGTGGTCGTACTTAAGGGTTGAAAATGAAAAAAAAAAAAAATTTTGTCGAGCGCGTCAGATTTTCTAATGGGGTGTTAACTGTACCTAAAAAAAGCTCTAATTCAATAATCTGACGATTTTGATGTGACGCAAACTCGTGGCCATTATTACAATGTGTAAAAAAAAATCGCCATTTTGAAATACTCAAGCGCGTCAAATTAAGATATATATGGTTCATCTTTATGTCCTAGACATGCTGTCTCATAATCTGACCATTACCTAGAGGGATTCGCCTAAACTGAAAAAAAAATTTTTTTTTTAAAACCTTGTGTCATCAGCTGTGATGGCGTCATGGCAACCGAAACCAGAGTAGGGAGGGAGTAAGAGAGTAATATATAGAGAAAGAGGGAGAGGAGAATAGAAACGCGGAGAGGGGAATATAGGTATCATGCAGCTGCACGCATTAAACTTTATCGACAAATTTTTGGTACTTCGGCTTGTTGAAATGGTCAGATTATATATTTTTCGTTAACCTTGAATTATTTCCTACAAAATAAAAAAAAAATTAGCCACGCTCGAGAATGTCGAGATGACGTTTTTTTTTACAACTTTTTAGCCCTCCCCTTTCTTTACGTAACTCTCAAATTGTCAGATTAGTGGAATATACACTTTTTAGCATGTAATTAACTCACCCTACCTTAATCTGACGCGCTCGAGATTTTCTGATGATCAATTTTTTTTTACTTATCTGATCCTTTATCCTTGACGTGCGACCATATATATGGTGCTCATATTTGGTGGAGGTACTTAACCGGGTACAAGGTATTCCCCTGTATATTAATCTGCCGCGCTTGAGTAAATCCCGAAATCCCCGCTTGGGCTCCCCTACTATTAGGGACACGTTCGACCATAGATTTTAGCGACGAGCAAGGTTTTTAATGTTATTGTGAACTTAATTACCACTGCAACATTTACCAGGCTGTAGGACTGTTTTGTGTGTATATCTTTTATGAGGGGTACTTCTTTGTAGAACAACCACCAGTATTCTTACATAGCTGTAATGCGAAATTATTCATTTCAGCGACAGCGATATAACTGGCCATCAGGATTGAGAACTATATGTATAAGTCTTAGGTAAAGGTGCGCTTGGGAGTGCTAATGCTAATTAATACCTCGTTGCTCAAACTATCACATGCTAAATGTTAAAGACAAACCCTTGTTCGTCTCCTACATATTAAAAAAAAAGTGAACAGTGAGGCTCGCGTTGCTATTAATCGATAGATTTCCATGGAAACGTGTCGCTATTCATTTATTTGCCGTTTGTTTCTATGCTTTTCCTGACCTCAAAAATCACCCGTTGGTATAAATAATAATTCCTATACGAAAGCGCTGTCGCTAGCTAATAATTACTTCACTACCTAAGCGATAGACCTGCCATAGGATAAAGATTTATCGTGTTTATGATTGTTAGAGAGGAGATTAGCTATTTCCTTCACCAGGTGTTAAGCGTGTACGCTTGCGTAAGACATCTGAAATGCTGCCAAAATTTTGATTTACAAAGTCCAGAAGTACTGCACTGCGCGGACTGAGCCTCTTCTTCCTTAGCCTAAAAGTTATTTTGGCAAGTTCGCCTTTGCAATCGGAACCAATTCTTCTTGCACAGAGCTACTATGCGGTTCTTTAGTAAAGGAAAATCAAAGTCAAATACACTAATACTACCTTAAATTCACACAAGTACTATAAATACAAATTCATGCGTGTGTGTGTGTGTGGACAGTAGGTACATACTCTCAATGTACGTTTGAAATTAATCTCATACCCGAAATAATTTCGCAAGAAAATATAATGTAGAGTCTACAACGTCAATTGGTACATAATTAATTAATGTAAATAGATTACTTCATCTTTTACACACATTGTCCAAGCGTTCGACAATTCTCCATACAAATTCAGTACTTACATTAACATACATGCTAAGTAACTCTTTATGTACCGTAAAAGGATACAAATAAGCCATTTTTTGTCGGTACAACATGCTCAATAATGATTCAAAAAGGTTAAAGCCCACACAATTGCATTGAGTCGAGTTCAATAGTTTATAATAAGCAGGATATGTAGTTACGTTGTAAATGTAAAACTGTTGAAAGCATCTAAAAGAGAAGGTTCTGTATTTAAGATAAAATAGCACCGAAAGTAATAGCTAAAGAAAAACCAATGAAAATTCGTAGGGTTAAGGACAAGTAATTGTTAGCTTCACTGATTCGTGACGTCAGTTCACACATTTTTGATGTCCATGATTGGCCAATTCCCGCGGGCATGACGTAACGACGACGACGAGGCTAATAATAATTAAACGCAAGCAAAGCTTAAAAAAACCGACTTCACGCTTTATCTTCGGAACCTTGATCAGATTTAATGTATAAACACGCATTATTGACTTTAACTCAAAAACTAGTTTAGACCTTGATAAAATTTCAATGGGACCACATGAAAAGCACCAGCTTTCAAATAAAAAAAGAATCATCTAAATCGGTTCACAACGAAAGAAGTTATGAGGTAACTTTTGAAGTCGGGTTAACGAGAACATCGTCCAAATACGCATTAATCATAAAATAGGCATTAATGACGATATTTCAAGAACTACTGATCAGATCTTGATCAAATTTAAATGGGACCAATAAGAAAGCAACATCTATCAAACTAAAAAAAATATTTCGAAATCGGCTCACGTGGAGCGAAGTTATGAGGTCATATAAAAAAAAATAAAAAAAAATACAGTCGACTTGAGTACCTCCTCCTTTTTTGGGAAGTCGGTAAAAATAAAACAAATCTCTAAGACCAAGGGTTCGAAGAGACAATTGCCAGAATAGTTGTCTAGAATATTCTGAACTGGATGTTGGCTCTGTCTGTCCGTTGAACAGAGTAAGTACGAAGTTTCCAAGTTCTTTTCACTTTCTCTACTGTAATTTTTTTTCAGACTGGTAAATAATGGCACGTTACTTCCTGACAACATGTTGTTGTAAAAAAAATACAATTAAAACATTGTATTGCTCGTACCACGTTGCCACATCGGAATTGCAATAAAATTATACTTGGGCATTTGTTACTGCAGTTGGAAGTCAATTGGAACGACTTACCACTGATATGTGCAGTGTAAATTTGGGTATCATAGCCGTTACCCTATTTGCTAGATTCGCTTGCACACATTATACAGTTTAGTGTTACCCTTAACACAAATCAAACAAATCTCCCTAGATTTCATTATTATTGGTTGTGATTGTGTGTGTGATGTGAATGTTTCCGCCACACACAACACAAGTCATCGAACTTACAAAACTTCATTAAAGGACATAATAATATATGTGTGACTATGGGGAGTTGGAAAATCTTGGCTAACACAGAACACCCAAAAACTAACTAATAACTTCATTATTCAACACTAGCTGACTTATCCGGCGTCGCGCGTCGCTCCGTGAGAAAATATAAAGAAACTTTCCTTGCAATTTCTTTATATTTTCTCATCTTTTAAACCTTCCTTGGACTTCTAGAAATATTTCAAAAACAACATTTTGCAAATCGGTTCAGCCGTTCTCGAGTTTTTGTGAGACTAACAAACGTCAATTGATTTTTATATATGTATATAGTTTCTTTATATTTTCTCACCTTTTAAACCTTCCTTGGACTTCTACAAATATTTCAAAACCAACATTATGCAACACGGTTCAGCCGTTCTTGAGTTATTGTAATACTAACAAGCGTCAATTGATTTTTACATATATACCTAGATGAAAGTTTAACTTATATATCGACCGTTGCATTTGAGGAATTGTATAAACTTGTCTGTTTCTAAACGAAATCCAACGAATAAATCAAAATGCAATAACTGCTTGAGACAGACTCGGTCAGGGTTTGGCATACAAAAGTATTACGTCACCTCACTGCAGGTTTTACTTGTCTATGACTATTAGAATTATACTCATTACTCATGTATTGAAAGTCAGATATGATTTTTTATAGTAACTGAGTGACGATATCAGTCACTCGCCTGGTGGTAAGCGTCACGCTTACCCTTTGCAGTTCTGTGCCCGAGTTTTGAACTTAGGTTTTTTTTTTTATTTGTGACAGGCTAGTGTTTGACCACTATCTCACCTGATGGTAAGTGACGATGTGATCGAAGCTGGTAAGCACACTAGAGCTGGAATACGCAGGCTCTCAAGGATAACTGCCGGAACACCGTATTTGGCTTGGCGGCAGACTTTCAACTTGATGGTGGTAAGCTACTCAGGCGAGCAACTCACAAAATGCTCTACCACCTCTCAAATGTCACCTGATTAGCACCACCCGGGGACCACGTGTAGGGAGTCAGACTTAAGGACTTGGACTTAAGGTCAAAAACCTGCGCGGCAAAGCACTGCGTTCGTAACCCGTATATTAAATGTTAAATCTCTTTAAGCCTGTAATTTCATTTGAAACATTGTCCTTGAATCCTAAATACAGTAAATTTGAACACTTCTTGGCGATTGAATGTCATTTAGTATTATTGTAGCTTGCTATAACTTAATTTAACACACACATACTTTGATCTCTCAACATTCAAAAGTATTTTTAATTATAACCTTGAAGGCAAGTGAACCGCGAGGCGCAGCTAGTCTTACATATATAAAGTAAGAGACTCATCTATAACAAAGCATTAGTTGAGCCTGGACTATTGCAGACTACTCTGCAGTGGTAACGCGGGCACGCCTAGTAAATAATAAACAAAAGGACGTTACCAAAATTGAACGTAGATAACAACTTTTTAGATTCGGAATATAAAACACTGAGTTTTACATTAGCATTGTTGGCATCCAGGAACTTACTGTATGGTGGTATATACAGTAAGTCCCTGGATGCCTGTAACAGAAACGTGTAGTAATACTTAGTTTTTTTTTTTTTTTTTTTTTATTTGTGACAGGCTAGTGTTTGACCACTATCTCACCTGATGGTAAGTGACGATGTGATCGAAGCTGGTAAACACACTAGACCTGGAATACGCAGGCTCTCTTAGTGGTGTGTATGTGTGTGTGCCAGGAATCGTCTGCCAGAGAACGGAAGCCGATGCGTGGCTTGATTATTACTAAACCTTTATGTCACACACTGTACATCAAGTCTCTAAGACTCCTTATTAATTACAATCTATTCTAGCAGGAATTGGATACTAGAATGCTACATACATACATTACATACATAACGGTTATTTAACTGCCAATCAAGTGCCTAGTTCATCTGTGGGCTATTTCTGAGGCCGACGTCAAAATGGCAGGCTTCCTGCTCTAGATAAGATTATCCCGACATTGTGTGACGATTTCTGATTCAGAAGTAAGCATGTTACTGGCCACTAGTAATATCAAATAAATAACCTAAGCGAAAAAAAACATATTGGCGTCAATTGAACTGCCCGTTGGCTTGGTTGGGTGCGCGTTCGCTTTCTAAACAGCGTGTGTCGGGTTCGATTCCCAGTGGGAACGCAAGTTTTCTCCACGGGGGAAATTTGTGTTTCTGGTTAAAGGATGATTGTGTCTGTGATTTCGATTTAAATTTTTTAAGGTGATCGAGCGTTCTTAGCTATGTTTGGTTAAAATTGATGCAGTCTTTTTCCAGATAGAGCTAGAGAAGTATTTTCAAAATGATGATTTTGCTACTGGTTAAAACTTGTTTCCTTTAGCCTTACGTATTACCTACAAATATGAAAGTTATGTTTAAGTTACAAAGACGATCTACCCACAAAATTTTACCCAAGTCCTTCCAAATATACACTTTACAAACACACACACTCATACAAATACCTTCAGGTTTAAATCAAGCAGAATATAGCTTACATATTTCGCAGACATATACCAAAACATCCAACTAGAGCTCGTTATTTTTGCATGTCACATTTGTATTTTATAGCTCCCGAGTTGAAAAGCCAGACAGCAGACTGTATGAAGTACATTAGACTTATAAATGGGATATTTTACGTTTAATCTGACCAACAAATGACTATCTACTTCCCTGATCATAAATTCTTTATAATAATAGGCACGTCTGCCGGACAAAAGTTAAGATGAGTGCATGTAAATTTTATCATGATGTGGACGTGCTATAAACGCAGCGGAGAATAAATAATCCAAGTTTAATTGAACCCTAGGGCATTGACATAAAGGTTAATTCAATTTGAGTTAAATCTACACTTCCTTATTATATTCGTGGGTGCTAAAATCAGAAGTCACAACATCGGAAACGGAGCCTTGCCGTGTGAAAAAAATACTTTGTCGATTTTGCACTGCTGATGTTCTAAAACTTCAGTGTGTATTTAGTGGATTATTAACTACTAATAGTTCGTGGCCGTGGATGAGTATAGCCAAATTATATAAAGTCCCGATTAGGTTGTTGGGCTTCAAGCAGAATGCATTATTTATTTAGAAGAGCGGGGAACAAATCACCAGTGTAAATCTTGAATTCGTTGAGTTTTGCGTTTATCATGCTACGTAAAAGGTAGAGTATTCATAGTAAAACATTACTTGGGATACCTCACTTGGAATACTATACTATATATCGCATATATCGGCAGGAAACGAAATCTTCATGTGAGTTTTAGCGCTATAGCTTTCTCTACAGCACAATAATAAAAAAACGCATATTTCCCTTGCGGAAAAAAATGCGTTCCACCGAGACCGGAGTGAAGAAAGACACGCAACCAACTGTAACTGTATGTTCTATTAGCATACAGCTTGCCGGTTGGAAAACTGACAAAGGTGTGGTTGAGTCTGATGTTTGGTACTACCCCAGGCGATTCTGCAGAAGGCTTATACTACTACAAAATATAACTCTGTTGAACTCGTGTTTCTGGGGGACTTGTTTGGGTCCGATCGTGTATGGAGTACTGCGGCCACCTGTGGGATGGATTCGCTGAGTACCAGCTTGAAGCTCTTGAGTCCATCGATGGGCGAGCATAAAGGCTCATTGGCGATGATAAGCTAGTCGAATCCAAATTGCAGTCTCGGTCACCGACTCAAGGTCGCAAGCCTATCGGTATTCTACCGTTTACATTTAGGAGAGTGTGCGCTCTTTTTACCACCTAACAACAAGACAAACTGTCAAACGTCATTCTTATATTGTTGACATACCTCCGATTCGCTCGAAGCTCGTTTGTCATCCGTACAATGGGGAACAATCTGGGTGTCTTCGTCATCAAGTCTAGAGTGCATAGGTATCTTCTAGGCAGGCGTGTTCCATCTTCGGCCGCAACTTCAATTTCCATCAGGTGAATTAGCTGTAGAATATATAATTGCCTATCTAGCATTAAAAAAACTAGATAGAATGTTTAATATTTGAGCTGCCTCCAGTTTCATAATAAGCAAAAAATGCTGTATATCTAATCTGAGAGCATTTGTTTCGTTAATTATCCTAGGTACGTAATTATCGCAAATTAGTCACATGCAGATAACGAAGTAACTATAATTTAATCTGCGACGTAGATTTGACATTTTGACTCGGTTCATCGACAGTTGACGCTGACTGTGCTGCAGACGTGTGGGTGAGATCCAATTGCCACATCCGCTGTGTTAATGCATTCGTATTCGAACGCTGGTGCTGGCACGCCGTCTGCGGCCGCCGAGGGATTTGCAAAATGAATGGTTTTAATCTAAACCCGTATGTGTTCCTGATTTAAAATGCATTTGATTTCCGAACTTGACGGCTATATCTCTAGAAGAACAAATTAAACACCCGGTCTATTTTTTTTTTCTAGTCATTGAGGGACGTGACAATTCGCTCGCCTGGTGGTAAGCGTCACGCTTGCCAATTACAGTTTAGTGCAACCCAAAATGTTTGAACTTAAACAGTTCAAAATCGGTAAACGTGCGCGGCAAAGCGCCGCTTGATATGCTATCATTGGACCACTATCCCAGCTGATGGGAAGTGATGATGTTGTCGAGGATGGTAATAAAGGCGACCAATTATTTTCAAACGACTCTAAAAATAGCAGGAGGTTTTATAATTATAACTCGAACATGTTATCTGCTGTAAATAAAGCTATTTTCATTTTCAAGTCAAATATAAAAACGAAAGTTCATATTTTAAAACCCGACCACTATTACGAAATGGCTTTTTATTTTATTAAATTATAATTAAAGGCAAGCAAAGCTTAAAAAAAAATACAGTCGACTAGAGTAACTCCTCCTTTTTTGTGAAGTCGGTAATAAATCAATCATAATCGGTGCACCTAGAAAGAAGATATCAGGTAACAAACAAAAAGATGCATTGAGAACCTCCTCCTTTTTTTTGAAGTCGGTCCAAAATTGAAAAGTCTGACCCTACCAAAATTTAGTATTTAATATATAAAAATCTTATGTCACGGTGTTTGTGGTCGAACTCCATATAAAAGGCTCGACAGACTTAAATAACAAAAAAATATATTTGATAAGTATGAGAATATGTACGTCGTAAAGTATTTTTCACCCTAATACCCCCATTTTTTTATCGTGATTTTTGTATGAACAATATTCAAAAGTTATTAGTATGGTATTAAAATACTGGGCGCCCATAAACGTGAAAGGGGTAAAACACTTTTGACGTGATAAAATCTTATAAATCGATGAACACCGGCTGCACGCATGAAAAAGTGTCACGTTCCGCCTGAGCCTGAGCGTTCAAGCGAGAGCGCGGAACAAGCGATAGAGAGGCACGATCGGCCTAAGCGTTCGTCTTATGACGTTATCACGCAAAATTATCGTTCGTAAACCGACTTTACAGACAACCATTTTTTTTTCTAAACGTGGCATTGCAACGCATGCTGCATTGCTAGTAACATATTTTATATATACTTATATATATAAGAAGATGCAGCGTATAATTTTGCTCACTATTGACTCTAACTAAATTACAATAAACAAATAGTATAGTTCAGACAGTATAGAAACCTCTCGGGCAGATGGGATGATGTCATTTGGCTCTTAATAATATACATAAGTACTTGGTGATTAACTGTATATTGACATAGTGAATAACAATGGTTTGGAGCATATCACATGTAGGTACGATCTATCATACAATAAAGACCACTACTTAAAACTCAACAACACCAATAGGGCATGGCTAATAATTCATATTAGTGTTATTGAATTTTAAAGTGGTCTTTACTAACCTACTTTAAAGAAAGAATTCGATTGTATTTTTTTATGTGTGTTACCTCAGAACTTTTTTCTGGTTGAACCGATTTAGACGATTTTTTTTATTTGGAAGCTGGCTTTTCCATGTGGTCCCATTTAAACTTGAAATATTTGACCAGTAGTTTAGGAGTTATCCTCAATAATGCGTATTTAATTAATTTAATTTGATGATATTGTATGATAGATCGGACATACAGATTCCAAATTTAATTCTTAAATCCGTTCAGCCGTTAAAGTTTGAAGAGAAAACAAACATACTTACACACAAACTTTCGGCTTTATAATATTAGTGTGAATTGTGATGTTCAATAATTTAATTAATGAATTAAAGCGCAATAGTTTAATTAAAAAATAAATTAATCTATTGCGTCCTTAAATTATAACACAACTAGTCATGCCCCGCGGCTTCGCCCGCTATTATCAAGTTAAAAAGTAGCCTGTGTTAATCTTAGGTATAAGCTATGTACAAATTTCATCCAAATCCGTTTAGCCGTTAAAGCGTGAAGAGGGAACAAACATACTTTTACATTTACACACTTGCATACTTACACACAAACTTTCTAATTTATTATATTAGTAGGATTTCGCCTCTAGTAACAGTGCGAGATTTCTGCTCTGTGGTCACGGGATTATAGTATCGATATATTTTTGACGTGATAACGTCTTATAAATCGATGAACACCGGCTGCACGCACGAAAAAGTGTCACGTTCCGCCTGAGCCTGAGCGTGCAAGCGAGAGCGCGGAACAAGCGATAGAGAGGCATGATCGGCCCAAGCGTTCGTCTTATGACGTTATCACGTAAAATTATCCCCCGTAAACCGACTTTACAGAAAAACATTTTTTTTTAAATCAAACTTTTATCTCTATACATATATCTATTTAATCAAAATAGTCTTACTAACATAATTGACAGCATAAATTAGTTAGGCGCAGTGACTGAGAGCTCGATTAAAAAAAGTGTAAAGCAACCTCCCAAAAAACAAAACATTATAGGTGACATCGAGTAGCAAATAAAAATAACATATGTGTAAATAACAGTTCAATAACTCGAGTTTAATTAGGATGCCTGTAAATTAAACATACATTATTGAGGACGACCTAATATTTATGGAATCAATTATTTATTTGAGAGTTAACAAACATTGCTTTTAATTTAACTACTTTGGAGTAAGTTCTTATAATTATCTCCTCTATTTAGGGACAATATTAATACTGAAAGATAACTGAAATCTCCCCGATCGATAATAATCTGGTTTCTTTTTGTAGATTTAATAGTGGAAATATTTGAAAATAGCGGGGTTAAGACACATTTCAGCCATTTCGAAAAATACGCGAAATACTCAAAACCCACTTTAAATTGTCATAATATGTGTTTTTATACGAAACGAAGGCTTCAAATTAACAGCGCGAGCGAAGCGTCCCCGTTTTAGCTTGGGCAAAAATGCTTTCGTTTGTCCTGTGGATGTCCAGCGGATGTCCAAAGGCTGATGCTCTGCGGGTCGCATTTATCAATTGATTCTTGTGAAATTTTTGTGAGCAGGTTTGATATTTATAAGGATTTATTTTGTCAATTTAGTTTTTGGAAAATTTACAAAATGGCGGACATACGGGCGTTAAAAACATGAAAAAATTCATATTACGGCCATTTTTAAAAATACGCGAGGTCTTCACCTGAGCCACTAAACAAGAGTTAGCCGAGTCTCATAGTATGACTAAGATATTTTATTCGTATGTCAGTTCGAATGACATGTTGCATGCGTTTAGCTAAAAGCATTTAATTACAGCGGTCCGATATAAAAATTACCACTCATAGTAACAAACAGTCTGGTAACACGCGAACATAATGAAGAGCAAATGTATCGTCGCGGCTATTTAACAACTTAAAAAAAATCTAGTTTTCACCTAACGACTGGATTCCGAACAGTTATCTCAACCATGTACTATTATGATCTCTGTCTTCATGAAATAGAGACGAAATTTGCTTGATACTTGTAAGACGTTGCCGATTCTATACCGCTTCAATGCTCTACCAAGTAGAGCGGTCTATTGCGATCAATAGCATCTTAAGCGGATTAGGATTAATCTTATTCCAAGTCATTAGCAGGGAATTAGGTCTTGTCCTTATAAGTCCTTATAAAATTTGTTCGACTAATTCCATTAAACGTAGAGTTTTTTCTTTTATCGCGGTTGTAGACTCGGTTTTATCTACTGTTTACTTTGATAATATGTATTAGATTGCCGCTATTTAGCACAGAAAGGCGAATGGCAAACAGAATGAGGGTTTCCTACTGTCCAGAAATCGGAGAAAGTACAATTTCTTGTTGCGAAAATTAAGTAGGCTGCGCTTTGGTTCGAGCCCGATTGTTATCACAGGCGATTATAGAGAGTATGCCGTAAAATATAGGGGCGCGTTTAGTGGAGTAAAAATATGGCGGTTGACGAAAGGTCGAGCGCGCCATATTTTAGATTATTAAGGTTATTAGTAAAATTCTTGAAAAGTAAATTATACTTATATCAAAATGTTGGCTAAACAACGGATAATAACAAACTATATTTTCCAACTGTTGGTATTTATTTACGGTATAAGATTAAAATCAGTTCAATTAAAAATCCAAAAAAAAAAAGAAAATACGCATAATTTTACTCAAAAAAATCGTATGATCATTCAATCGTGAAACTGGCTAATTGGAGGATATAAATAAGTCTAAAAATATATATATTAAAGTACAACATTGATATGATAATAACAATTGACATGTGATCGAATCAGGATATCACTGATAATTTCATTAGTAGTTTTTTTTCAAGATAGGCAATCGTTTAGCCAATATCTCACCTGATCATATTATACACTAGCCGTGTCCCGCGGCTTCGCCTGCTATTATCAAGTTTAAAAGTAGCCTATGTGTTAATCCTAAGTATAATCTATGTACATTCCAAATTTCATCCAAATCCGTTCAGCCGTTAAAGCGTGAAGAGGGAACAAACATACTTACACACTTACACACAAACTTTGGGATTTATAATATTAGTAAGATATGACATCATATTTTTTAGGAATCTCGCTTCTAATCTTAAAATCTCAAATTTGTGGCGACGACCTCGATAACTTAACTAGAATTTGAGAATCTCCATGTCAACAGCACCATAAACAACTGCTCGGACAACTTCATTATTTACGGCTCAAATTGCGGTTTACACTACACGAGTACAAAATCCTGGCGACTGCATACCAAACATTCCACTTACATAATTTAGCTTTGTTTTCAGAACACTGAGTTTGAACTCTGCACGTGTCATGTCCTATTGCTCTTACCGCTGAGCTACTCATGCCTTGCCTGAAGCGAAGGAATTATCTTTTACGTATTATTAACGTCTTATATGGGGATGTGTGTACACGTTGTGTTAGCTAATTGTATTGTTAGACTTGTTGGCCGTAGTAGCTTCAAACTGTTTCGGAAGATGCCGTCACACGTCCAATAAGACGTTAGTTAATAATAAGGAAAGGATGATTTAGTCGCTTCATTCAGGACTTGGGTAGCTGAGCGGTTTGAGCAGTAGGGCATGACACCCTATGACTATGGGTTCAATTCCCAACTCAAGCAATAATTTTTCCTTTCTAAATGTACTCCTTTAGTTATGCCTATCAAGGCTAATTCTATGAAAACGAAATCAATCTATTTAGATATTAACAAAGTAGGATCACACAAGACATATTTCGCAGTGAACAAAATTGCGAACGACGACAGCCGAGCCCATCGCGGGTTTTTAACCAAGTGGTGACCAAATTAAAAAGAATTTATGCTATCATCAACAACACCGGAATAGTGAATGACTCACACGATTAATCGTCCTAGGCACTCATAAAGTGCCGTTTTCATTAATATGAGCCGAATATTTCAATGATTTAGGAATCGAGTAGATTTCAGAGCCAACTCTACCTACTTAAGAGGCTTTAGCAACTGCTCAAGCAAACTCTTCAAATAGAGAAATATACTTTTCCAGCACAAAGCTGTGTACATGTATGTCATGAAGATGTTTTTTTTGTATTTTTGACTCCGCAATCTTTCGTCATTAAGCCAATTCGTGTAATAAAATATTTCAAGTGTATTTATTACATATTCCATTATTGAAGACCTATTCACAGTCAAAGTTAAGTAAAAGAGTCAAGGTCCAGTCATAGTCAAGCCATGCAATACATAATAATAATAAAGTGGTAGAAATTTCATTTCTTATTTTAAGTTTGGACCGAAAGCGAAAATAACGTTTTTCAACTTTGTATGATTTGCCTACACTCGTGCACGATCTATTATCGGAACCCACGATATAAGTCGTTGAACTTAGTGCGGGGTTGTGATTGTGAATGCGTTTGTTTGTTAAATATACAATTTTATTTTAATAAACAATGCAAGCTGGGCTAAATATACTTTAGATATGACCCCCTGCCGAGAAATAGCCTAAAAGTGCGACTACATTTATTTTCATCTTTGTTTTTGATGGCATCTGGATATTGATCCAGATGGCATCAAAAACAGGTAAGTGTGCGTCATAAAATAGACATTGAGCATGATTTGTTTCAAATAGTGCCATCATTAATTCCCTTATATATTATGTATGTTCTTGCTTTTAACTTTTAATTAGCATTTTGTTCTGAACTGTTTACAGTTTTTTCTTTTACTATAGTACTCATATTAATAATAATATGTGTACCGTACGTAGACATTACAATTTTAATCTATTGTTCTTGAGATGGAGAACATTGGCATCCCCGGAGAGCAGCGGATATGACTCCTGGTAGGGCTGAAAAACAACATTTGCTGAGTCCCTAAACTTTTCATAAGCACTTTTAATTTTATGACAATTCTAGCTTTTACTGGACATACTTTGTGCTTTTGAATAAATACCGTATTATTTATTTTTTTATTTATATCTGCTGACACCGAAGAGACGTGGAGGTTGTGAGGAATTGAGAAGAAATACAAACGTCTGAGAGAGCCAAGAAAGGGGTGTTAAAAGTTGATTCTTACGAGCATCTTAATAAGGTGTATACCTGACATTCCACCAACGAAGTCAATCAAAAAAATGTCAAAAAAATTTCAAAAAAAAGTTAGTACACTCTAATTTATTTTATAACTAGCTTTTGCCCGCGGCTTCGCTCGCGTTAAGAAGTATTATTATTAATTAGGTATAGATCCCCTATTTTATCCCCTTGGGGGTAGAATTAATCAAAAACCTTTCTTAGCGGATGCCTACGTCATAACATCTACCTGTATGCCAAATTTCAGCCCGATCCGTCCATTGGTTTGGGCTGTGCATTGATAGATCACTATGTCAGTCAGTCAGTCACCGTTGAGTTATATATATTTAGATATGCTTGTAGTATGTTACCGATTGGTCACTGTTGACTTGCATGTTTCAAAGTTTTTTTCAAGCTATACAAGGTTTTTTGTAAAATACCAAAAAAGACTTTCAGACTCCGATTCTTGTTCTACCCAATACCCATTTTCAGTTCCTTTCATTTGAATGCCATAATCCCGAGGAATCATGACGCGACCAACATTCTCAAATAACGTCACACGATGAGCAAGACCGCTCTGTCAAAAGCCAAGATAACTACATGACAAAATAATTAATTTCACAAAATATACAAACAGTATGATAAAACACTGCCCCATATTGTCCGAGGGGACGGTCAACTGACTTCTTTCGGACTGATCCATAACACGTTCGTCAGATAAACAATAATGTTGTTTTACTTAATAACATAGCGATATCATGAGTCGGAATTATAAATAAAATATTGCCACGTAAGGATTTCTTTCAACATCGTATTTTGTTATATAAGAGACTAATAAACTGCAAAGAGCTGACTGATGTGAAGCTTCAAAGCCTATATAACATATACACCGTCGGAGGGTCATAAGATTTTCGGTCTTTTATAGGATACATTTCGAACGTGTGCCACAGATTTGCATGATCTAATAACCTATCGCCTTTTTACCATCGGACAACCAGACAATCAGCCATGCGACATCGGTTTATGGTTAATATTCCAAGGGTGCGCACGAAGCGTTTTGCTTCCACATTTATCATAGGTAGGCAACTCTTCGCTCGAGTCTGTGTTGTCCGATAAGTACAATTATGGAGTCTTTAAATCTTGACTGAACAGGTATCTTCTAGGCAAGCATGCTCCATCTTCGACCACATCGTAACTTTCAATCGGTTGAGATTGGGGTCAAATACTTGCCTATCGAAAAAAACAGTACACGGGCATCACATAAGCACCGCGATTTGAAAACAAAGCTCAAGAACGCGAAATACTTCAAAGCAGTAGCCATCTTCTACCAGTAAAATGATTCCGGGCCAACGGAAAATAGGCGACAAAACTAAATATAAGCGACAATCTCGCCTCGCTAAAAACTTTATAAGGGGAATATAGTGCAACTGAGGCTCTAGGTCATAATCATAATCATCATTTATTTACCTCATTACATAGTAAGTAATAACAGGTATGTCAATTACAATTAATGTTTTATTTTCGACCATACATTTAACAAATTTAAATATTATAATAAAAAAAACAGATGCATTTGATAATATAATATAAGAGCAGAAAATATAGTAATCAAATTAAAAATAGTATTCATGTCATGTGTTCATGTTCATGATAATTAAAAAAAATATATAATTAGAAAATACATTTAAATCAATAAGAATGTCGAAAAAGTAAGATAAAATTATATGTTAAACTAATCCGAATTATTATTCTATGTCAATGTGTCACGCTGTCACTGAATCTATCAACAAAAATGAAGATATTTGTAATGGCATAATCACGAATTGATTAATTTTATAAAAAGGATTGTGTTCAAAGAAATGTTTTAGTGTATGGTCAATTACTATCGATAATGATATGATGACTATTATTTATTGTTTCAATTTCAATGCAATAGCATTATCTATTACTAATTTTTTTATAAATTTATCGATACTACGTTTTCGTTGTGTAGTTTCACTTGTGGTTTGAACGTTATTCCGCCGCGTCGGCGATTATAATGTATACATATAATCAAATCAAAATCGTTTATTCACATGGGCCTCAAAGAGGCACTCATGAAATTAATGACTCTACTATTAGATACTAGTACCCTACACTGTATGCTAGTCCAGCCATCTTCGAGTAATCGCGTAACAAACATACAGTCGAATTGAGAGCCTCCTCATTTTCTAAAGTCGGCTAAAAATTCGAAAAAGCCTTCGAAACTATACCGATCTATCCATTAATACGTCATTGCCTTCACCACTGACATGAGTATGTAGTTAAATTTTTTTTTTGTACCGCTATTTTATAATTTTTATCCCATCTCGTTTTTTATGTATCTCCCTTAATTGACACCAAGTAAATATAGCTTAATTCCTTTTACGATAGACAGATTAGCAAGAAAGAACATAGCTATATACAAGCTATATTTATCAGCTTTAACGTTGGGCTCACCCGGTTTTCCCGGTAGGTATGAGTAGGTATTTGAATGGCGGCCAATGCGGCGCTTCCGTTCACGCGGCGCGGATGTCCCGCATAGGTATAAGCCAGCGAGATCGACTGTTGACGTTTTTACTACGATGGAGGAAAAAGGAGGGATAAAATCATCAATGTATGTAGTTGTATGAAGTAACAATGCAAAAACTAAGCGACATAAACCTTTTCAAACTTAAAATAATCAACCAGGTCTGTTAACATACTATAATTATACGAAATAGAGAAATGAGGTACATAGTAAATGAACAAAATGATAAAAAATATTTATACTGAACTAGTGCCCCGTCTTCGCCCGGGTGCAATTTCCGGTGGATGTTACTTACATAGATACAAACTTTGCTCTGAAAATTATGACAGCTACAAAAAAAATCGGCCAAATCGGTCGAGTTGTTTTTCAGTTTTTGCGAGACTAATGCAGAACAATTGATTTATATATGTATAGAAGATAGATATGCGCTCCAGTTCACCAGAGTTCATAAGGATAAAAAGTAACATAAACATGAACTCATTTTTTTATTATTCTCAAGACTAACCAGGCACTAATGCAGTCTGTCGGGCGGTTTTATGATGGAACGGGATGGAGGAATTTCACATTATTCAACTTTAAGTTAATATTACAGTGCAAGGTAAACACAACGCTGATAAGTGATGGGAGCGTAGCTTTTGTTTTTCGGTAGTAATAACTCTTTGTCAAAACCGAGTGTATGAATTTACCACTCAAGCTGAATATCGAGTGTGATGAATAGAAAAACTGACCACCTCAAGCAATCAACTAAAATTACATGAACAGTTTGTTCGCATGTCTGTAACGTGCAATAGCCTTTACAAAGAAGATTGGCTAGGCCAAATGAGATCACACAAACAATCCAAAAGGTGTTGATAACATTCATCAAAGCTGAAATTGGCCTAGACAACATAATCATCATCAGTTAATACTTTATTGATCCACTTTATAAGATGAGATAAAACAAAGGTAACAAACAAGCTTATACGTAAAGTATCACAACAAGCGGCCTAATCACTAATAGCGATCTCTACCAGGCACCTTCGGATGGAGAGAACTATAGAATGTACTTGATGGTGCACGGGCAATTTTTCGCAACTAGGCTGCATGTCGGCCCTTTTTGCATGCAGGACTATATAGAATTTAATAGGGTATAATAAATGGGAGTATGGAATACCTAGTTAACTTAATACATTACTTATGCTATGGCGTAAATCTGTATATATAAAAATCAATGCCACTTTTCGTTGTTATTTTATAACTCAAGAACGGGCTCACCTATCCAAACCAAATGTTAAGGCTTTGTTCGGACTATTTAGTAGATGGTTTATGTGAAGTTTGCACAAAATCGGTAGAGTATCGGATATCACACCTGGGCGAAGCCAGGGCGGATCGCTAGTACAATATAAATATACATAAACAAGTAATATAATATTATGCTAGCCGTGCCCTGCGGCTTCGCCCGGTATTATCAAGCTAAAAAGTAGCTTATGTGTTAATCCTAGGTATAATCTATGTACATTCCAAATTTCATCCAAATCCGTTTAGCCTTTAAAGCGTGAAGAGGGAACAAACATACTTACACACTTACACACAAACTTTCGGATTTATAATATTATGGTTTAAAGATATTTATTCTCATATAAGATATACATCACTTCCATGAGAACATTAATGAAAAGAAATTATAATACGTTCGTCGTCACTATCTAGCAATGAAAAAAAAAAAAAAAGAAACTTAAACAACAACAAAAAATTCAACCGAATCAATCACTGATCACCCCGTCCAGCGCAGTAGCTTTAGTATGTATTACAAGGTATGTACCTACATTAAAACAGCTGACTTTAAAATAGTGACTCGACGAATATTAGTAGGATGATACATAAAATAATTATAAATATAAAATAAATAAATGAAATGTATGTAATTACATATATATTTCAATAAAAAGACATTAAATATTACATGTTTAACATATTTTCCTAGATACACTAAAGTGAAAAATGTGAAAGTCTCTTGAGTAAAAGACGACAGTTATTACTCTATGATAACAAGAGTTGTAGTAATTCTTTTAATATTTAATTGTAAGCCATTCATAGTAAGAAATAGTTACTGAACAACATTACTCTTATTATCAAACATTACCTATCAAAGTGGTGGTAAGGCCTGCACTGATAGAATGTTGACACTTTGGGTGTATAGAGCATTTACCACCCCGTTCAACCCTAGACCTAAAAGTAACAGATTTCATGTTTTCCGTGTTAAGTTTCAGGATGCTGGCATAAATGATCCAGTGGTGAAGCTATTGTATGTGATGAACATTATACAAAATATTACTGTAAACATTATTTCGAGCAACATTTAAAAGAAGTTACTATAAACAGTATTGATCTAACAATTTGATAATTATGAATGCATGATGAAACTATTGTGATAAATTTAGAAAGGAAAAATTATCGCTTGAGGCGGGATTTGAACCCGCGGCCATAGGGTCTCATGCCCTATTGCTCTAACCGCTGAGCTACTCAAGCCCTGCCTGAAGCGACGAAATTAACCTTTCCTTATTATTAACGTCTTACGGGGACGTGTGACGTCATCTACCGAAACAGTTTATAGAAACTACTACGGCCAACGAGTCTAACATTGCAGTTAGCTCAACATTGTGTTGATAACGTCTACCCAAATCAATTGATTTTATTTATATAGCATTAGCCATGCTAGCCATGATGAAACTATACATATATACATGTATATATTTGATAATTAAATGTACTTTGATCAGATTAGATGTAGTAAACTACCGTTATTGAAGATATTACAAGAACTATTGATCTGATCTTGATCAAATTTAAATGGGACCAATTGGAAAGCAACATCATTCAAACAAAAAAACAATCTAAATCGGTTCATGTGGAACAAAGTTATTAAGTAACACAAAAAAAAATACAGTGGACTTGAGTACCTTTTCCTTTTTTGTGAAGTCGGTAGAAAAATATAAACACATTTGTAAATAGATTATGTAAACACAATAAATATTCCTTCTTTTAGAAACAATAGATTCTTTAGGAACAAATAAATAATTAGCTTCAGATCTATGGTAAACTACAGAAAGTATCAAAATCTACATAAACGATTCATAGTATAGTAAATACTAAATTAAATGTACAATACCACAATAGTCTTATTAGAATATCTCAAAAGTGTATGGAATGAATATAGACTGTAACATAGTGCAGATTTGCAAAACTAATTTGTGTTTCTTGGACTAACTAATTATTAGTAACAACAGCTCATGTACCATACTTCCTACAATACAAGTTCTGTTCAAGTTGAGTTTGACCATAAGTCATCATGAATGTTTTTTGGAATAGGCAGCTAAATACACATC
The DNA here is from genome assembly GCA_948107665.1 of Lomographa bimaculata. Taxonomy (NCBI): domain Eukaryota; kingdom Metazoa; phylum Arthropoda; class Insecta; order Lepidoptera; family Geometridae; genus Lomographa; species Lomographa bimaculata. Next base: position 4,203,128 of record OX403600.1, on the reverse strand, counting down.
AAGAGATATTACAGGCTTATAGTCACACAGCTGCTTATTTGACTACTATGGCTGTCTTTATTACCAAAATTACAGGTTTGTTAGGTATATGATGTATGAGTAAGATGATTGCTTTAGGTTTAGCAAATGTTAATCCAGTGAGCAGTGACGACGACATCGCCGATAAACCTTCACTCTTAATCACAACGCCCTTTTAGTCATTCACACAGTGCATATACACTTGCACCTCTGTTAAATCACAGTCCACTTTTATCATTAACAAAAGTTTAATTGCTAGGAGACTACAGTACCCCAGCCCTAAATAATCGAACGGAGCCTCACAAACATCCCAAAATATGAATAATATCCACTCACCTTCTCCGCCTATTTAGAACAACAAATTATCCAATGTATACACCACGAAAACTTCACCTCGAATTACTCCACAGCAAATAAAATTCACTACAAAATATTAATAACACCTCGTAAGTAAATAAATGCCCGTTATTTTAGCAAAATTTACACTTGCACCGCCGCTAACCGTGCCACAAAACGAAAATGGCAGCGTTGAATTGAAATGTCTAAATAACCCGACCCAATAAAATTTCTACCTGATTCTTCATAACACATAGAAAGGACTCTGAGAGGATGACAATTTTACTTGTCCGTGTAATAGTTCCATTCGACGTCATGGTATGAGAATTGTTCACACTACAACGATTCACCGGTTTCACGACGAATTCACGTCATCTGTCATCTTTTAATAAAAGTTGCCAATTGTCGTAGCTTGTACCCAGTAAATTGACAAAACAAAGGTATGTTTTTTTTTTATGTTTGATAGGCTAGCATTTGACCACTATCTCACCTGATGAAAAGCGATGATGTGGCCGAAGATGTAGCATGCATGCCTAGAAGATACCTATTCACTCTTGACTTGAAGACTGCCAGATTATACCGCTCAGGAAACAAAGACGCAAGCAATGAGTTCCACTCCCTCGCAGTACGGATGATAAACGTAGAAGCGTAACGCTTCGAGCGAGTTGGAGGTATGTCAACCATGAATGGATGACGTTTGACTGTTTGTCTTGTTGTTAGATGGTAAAATGGGCTTGGGGGAATTAACTCGTATAATTCCTGCGCGCACTCTCCGAAATGCAAATTATAGAAAACCGATAGGCTCGCTACCTTACGCCGATGACTGAGACTCAACAGTATGTTGTTACATTGAATATAAATTTAGGTTCATAGTGTTAACGATGGGGTATTAACGAGTGGGAAGTACCGTTCTAATATCTACGGGCCTAAAACTAAACTAAAACTATATACAGCAAAGACCTAAGTTATCTACAAGACATCGAGCTTATCACATTATTATTTATAATAAAAAGAGGAAGTAGATATGTAGTGAACATAAAAACTACGTGATAATAACGATAACATAGAAAATGTATTAGTTTACATTTTTTTTTTGTTTACACATTAATATAAAAGTTACTGCAGTTAATGCGCATACTTGTGCAAATAATAATGGTTTTTGTTTCATCGAAATCGATCGATGACGTCACGCCGCGAGTGTCGTGTAAAATTATAGGAAATGCGGAGTGTTTAAGTTCATAAAAAAAAATTATTTGCAAAGTGGTTTGCACTTATTATTTTAAGAGTTAGTGTTAGCGGTTACTTTAAATATTATTATTATTAAATTAACATATAAAAAATCATATAATGAATAATTAATATATTATTCCGTTTAGCCCTATGACTTCTCCTCCATAGAGGTAACTCGGGCAAAACGAATCCGTTTTAATTTTTTTCCTATATTCAAAAATTGAAAAGGATTCGTTTTGCCCCAGTTACCTCTATTTTAGATATGCTGATAACTAAAATTAATGGTGTGGTGTGACTCATTAGAGAAGCAACATGTAAAGAGATTACATTTTTCTGATGGTCTACTTGTTGCGGTGCTGGCTCTGCAGCGTTACCAGACGGAAATTTTTGCGTCCGGCGGCGCTCTTCATTCCATTCAGTGTCTTCATAAATCCACACGCAGACGGGCCCAACTATTTTAATTTGGTCTAAAGGCTCTTCCTTGTATAGGGTAATTTAAGTTGTTATTAGTAGTTAAGACTCGTTCGTTAGCAATGGCAACTCTTTTCAATTCATTTGCTTCCGCCGCTTTCCTAGTGGAACGCAAGTGGAACGCGCGCAGAATAAAATTGAGTTAAAATATCAAATAAAGTTGCAGATAAATACCATTTTGGAAGCGTGTACAAGAAATATTCTAAAAGTATGAGTGAAATAGTTACAGTCGTTGCTCCCGTAAACATAGCTGTGATCAAATACTGGGGCAAGCGCGATGAAGAATTAATGTTACCGTTAAATGACTCGGTTAGTGCTACTTTAGATACAAGCATAATGTGCGCGAAGACTTCGATATGCGCCCATCCAGAGTTCCAAGAAGATAAAATTTGGTTAAATGGGAAGAGAGAATCATTCTTTAACAAGCGACTGCAGAATTGTCTACAGGGCGTAAAAGCCAGGGCTATTGCCGAGAAAAGTGTAGATGAGAACTTTCTCTCTTGGAAAGTGCATGTTTGTTCAGTAAATAACTTTCCAACTGCAGCAGGATTGGCATCTTCTGCTGCAGGTTATGCTTGTCTTGTCGTTGCACTAGCAAAACTCTACAATGTTAAGAGTGATGTGAGTTCACTAGCAAGATTAGGATCAGGCAGCGCTTGCAGGAGTGTCTATGGCGGTTTTGTGAGGTGGCATGCAGGATCGGACCCTCAAGGAGCAGACTCAATCGCTGTACAAGTGTCACCATCCTGGCCCGAGATGCGAGCTCTAATCTTAATAGTTGGAGATGCCAAAAAGAAAACCAGCTCCACTGATGGAATGAGAATATCTGCACAAACCTCTGAACTGTTGAAATACCGCATACAGCATTGTGTTCCTAAGCGAACTGAGGAGATATGTGAAGCTATCAAGAATAAAGACTTCAAGGTATTTGCAGAAATAACTATGAAAGAAAGCAATCAGTTTCATGCTGTGTGTTTAGACTCGTATCCTCCATTTGTCTACATGAATTATGTTTCATATGGTATCATAGAGCTGATCCATAAATACAATAAGTTTTGTGGTGAGCCTAAAGTGGCCTATACCTTCGATGCTGGTCCAAATGCGTGTCTATATCTCTTGGAGGAAGAAGTACCTAAGGTCATATCGCTGATTGAGCATACCTTCCCTTCTACTTCTCCCGATACCTACATAAGAGGATTGAAAGCTCCTGATGAACCCCTTAGCTTCGAAATCTTAACCACTTTGTCTGAACCTAAGCCTGTTAATTTGATAAAATATATAATTTATACGAAGGTTGGCAACGGACCTGCTGAAGACACGGACCATCTTTTGAATGAAGCTGGATTACCTAAATAACTACCTATGTACCTACTTATTGGTGTTGGATGAATCCTTGGGTTCAGATTTCGAATATTTAGAATGTGCATATTTTAAGTGGTGTGTCATTATTATCATAAGAATAAGTGTATTATTGCTATTGACAAGGAAAGATATTGTTATGTTAAAACTAATTTATTTACAAGAATAAATACATACAAGAGTGTACAAATAGCATTTCTATAATGCAAGATACTTATCTATAACAAGGAGATCAACTTAATGAAAATGCTAAAATCTTTTTCTTATACAATTCCATTTATTTTTATCCTCAATATAACATATTCCATAGTATAAAAATAAATGAAACTATCCCATCGGCAGTTATGATCGGGCTGAAACCGAGACCTGCCATACTCTGATGATGTTGTCTGAGTAGCCGGCGAAGAGTGTTTGTCCATCTGTAGACCAGGCAAGGGAGAGACACTGGGGCGGGTCAGTCTGGGGAGTCTGGTTCTCACTGATGATGTCAGGCTTGAGCTCTTCAACCATTTCCTTGCTTTCCAGATCCTGTAAATAAAAATTATTATCAAAATGTACCCCAAATAACCCACTGAAGGAGTAAAGATTCTTTCCGACTAGCTTTTTTTTTCCAATTTAATGTACCACCTAATTCATAGGCTCCGATGATATCCTACACTAAATTATCTGTTTCTGCATGTGTGGAGTTTAGAAAAAAGCTATTGTTTACATTTTTTCTGCTTGGTGTACATGCATTTGACCACTATCTCACCATGGGAAGCAATGATAGAAAGCAATGATGCGGGCCGAAAATGTAGTAATATTAAGATTCATAAAGTAATTCAAAATAACAGGAAAATAAATCAGTTTGCACGTAGCCATCTTGTAGCTGGTCATTTTATTTACAATTAAAGTTATGGTGACTGGAAAATTGTCCTAGATAACAAAATAAAATAATATAATACTATCAGTAAATACATACCCAAATCTTAATGGAAGGTCCATATGCAGCACAGAGCCAATATCTGTTAGGTGAGAAGCACAGAGCTGTGATGATGTCATTGTGGTCCAAGGTGTGGAGGTGCTTGCCATCATTTAGATCCCAAAGCATAGCCTTCATGTCCTTGCCACCAGATGCACAGAGTGAGCCATCAGGAGAAACGGTCACAGTGTTCAAGTAGCCGGAGTGACCAAGGTGGTTGATCTTCAGCTTGCAGTTGGTAAGATGCCAGACCTAGGGAAATAAGTTATATTTGTCATTGGGTTTGATAATACAAAAAAAAAGATTGAATGATGAACTGATACATTGTTCATAGGTAACTGATATATCTCCAAATATAGATGATTTTAACTAGGAGACTTTTGATGAAATTTTCTATGTCCCAAATCATTAATACATAAGCTTTCTTTTATCTTGATTAACATTAGCAAGGAGTCTAAATATGCTGATAAAATAATAAAATAAGACAAGTAATTGAGGTTTGGTATAGTTAATCATCTTACCTTGACAGTGCGATCCCAACCAGCAGATACGATGATAGGGTTTGCATGGTTTGGAGAGAAGCGAACACACGACACCCAGTCAGAGTGTCCGTCATCTTGGATTGTGTATTTGCATTCAGCAAGTGTGTTCCACAGCTTGATGGTTTTGTCCCGGGATCCAGACACAATCTGACGGTTGTCTACTGAGAATGCCACTGAGAGGACATCCTAAATAATAGAACATAAATTAATATTTCATAGCTACACATCTTCACAGAGGTTAGTACTATTGCTACTGTAAAAAACTTATTTTTGGGAACCAGATTAATAGGGCTGCCATCCATCCTGGTTTCCCCGGATTTGTCCAAGTTTAGGGAGTCCGGGGTCCGTCCGGATGGGGTTTTAAAAAAATGCTGGGTGAAAACTGGACACTTATGTGTCAGGGGAATACCGAATAATTTATATAAAAGGAGTAAATTATAACAAGACTCAGTTAAAAATCATTCAAAATCATAAGCCATTTATATTCATTTATTGATCAAAGAGTATAATTTTAAGCAGAGTTGCTCCTTTTATAAATTTGTTAGAAAATATATCTTTTAGCTTTATTTTAATTATTTTTGTTAGCTAAATTACCTTACAAACTGATTTTAAATTTTTTACGTTATGTTTTAAATGCGATTTAATATTTTTTTATAAAAGAATAGCAAATAGACTATTTAATTGAATAAAAATACGAAAATCTAAGCAGTTTTAATATAAATTGTCCAGGAAAAAACACAATTTCACCCAAATGTCCTGTTTTTTAAGTATGTATCCGGGCGTCAGCAAATTAGGTGATGGCAGCCCTAAGGATTAATCATATACTAATTTAACTTCTATAGATGTGCATATGTAATGTGTTAGGACAACAAATAAGAGTGAACACACCAGTACAATGTCATCTGTGTCTGACTACATACCAAAATTCATCTGTTTTGGTCTACATACCTAAGGATGCTATTGAGAGAGCCATCCTCAAAGTGGTGTTTCATTCTTCTGCCTCGCAAAGGCGCAAAACACTTATCTTCTGCCTCGTTTAGGCGCTGTTATCACTTATAGCCACACATAGGCACTACAACCTATCAAAGTTAAAGTTTTATCACACCTTAGTATGGTCTTCGAAACGCCTGGTGGTTTTTCCTGCGGCAAGATCCCAAAGTCGCAGGGTCTTGTCCCACGACCCAGACAAAGCGTAGTTACCGTCACTAGACAAAACTACGTCAGAGATAAAGTGTGAGTGACCGTACAGGCGCTTCTGCGGCACACCGTAGTTGGTCTCGTCCCTTGTCAGTTTCCAAACGATAAGAGTTTTGTCTGCAATAATTGAATCGATATGTAACAACGCTCAGAAAGCACGTTTCATGGATAAAGTATGTTAAAAAAAATTATCAGCCCCATATCCGCTTGCCGCTCAGGAATCGCGTGGCAATGGTTTTTTGTCATCATGAAATCCAAAAATACATGTCTAACACGTGATTAGGTGTAAAACGAATATAGATCACACCATTACATTACATTTATAGCACACGTTTGAGAAGATTAACGAGGATTCATTACGAAAAAAAATGTGTAACCTTACCTCGGGATGATGACAAAATCATGTCCGGATATTTAGGATTTGTCGCGATTTGCGTAATCCAGCCATTATGGCCGCATAGAGTGCCTCTTAACTTTAAAGTTTCCGTCATCTTAATCAGGAATCAGCAACTAAGCAAAATGCCCGACGCAACCTCGTCGCCAACCAAAAGTAAAAGAACGAAACGAAACCGAACGATCAATAAAACTCGTTTTCAACGTGAAGTTGACAAATTCGATGAATCTGACAAAGATTTGACACATGCCAAATTGACAGCTCGAATTTGTTAGACGAGAACATAGATTAGAAGTCCTCACTCATGATCATGATTCATACTGCTGAGCATCCTGCCAAGGTTGCTGTGATGGACGTGTACATATAATTTTATTATATAGCGCTGCTTATCCATCCGCCATCGTGAGAGATATAACATAACATGGTTCAGCTATTCAGTTCAGTCTGTATGTTATGGTTCTTCTCACAGACCATATTAAATTTAGAGACAAAGATGAAACATTTTATCAAAAAAAGGCAGGTTGGAAACAAGAAGAAAAGACATACAATATGACTTTAAACATTGCCAAGCATGTTTCTAGGTGTCAATTGGTAGTTTAAATATATTTCATCAAAAAATTAAAGAAAGCTTTCCTAGAAGGATGCTTTTATTCAGTTGGCGATTTCATCAATAACATAACTAAAATTTGAAGGTTCTCGATATTTTTTATTATGAATTTATATTTTGATAAACTTTAGTTTCTCAAGAAACACATAGAACCTTATTGCATTGGGAAGGATACAGAAAGAAATTTCAGATATAAGTTTTTTAATTGGTCGACACGCATAGTTTTTCTTGATTCTTCTCACTCTTTGAGTCACAATATTCCATATCATGCAATGTTCTAAAGTCACAGAATACTATTACTGGTTTGGGTCCGCATGACAGATCTTCACATACTACCGTATTATACAATACATATTATAATTATATATCATGAGCCATGTTTAAACCTACTAGCAAGGGTTTTGCAACTGTAGGTTTGTCCTATCTCGATGCCTACTAGTAGCTATATAGAAGATTCACTCATGTAAGAAGTAAGTACGGTTTCACTATTATTATGTTTAACATAATAATATAATTATGTAAGGTACTTTGTGGTACCTTATTTTGTATGTCCCATTTACTTCCATATGCCTTATTAATTAATATATCAGAACCATCGAGATAGGAAACAAACCTACGGTTTGTAAATTACTTTAGCTACAAAATCCTTGATCAGAACCCTCGAGTAGAGTGTATGCTGATCTATGATCAGAACCTGCGCTGGTAGCGAGTAGTAGTCATAGAGGAACTTTTTATACGTAGTAGTATTCTGTGATCAGAACTTCAAACGAAAATTTTGAAAGTTTTGTTTTTTAGGTTTTTCTTTTAACATTAATAAAAGTCTTAAAATATCTGCAGCACCTTTTTGTAAACTAAAGCAAGTACCCTAGTTACTCGTACTTAACGCTTAAAGTTAAATTACAAAACTGGTGTTTTCGAAATGGAATTTATGTCAGACGCCCCACAGCAAGTAATGGCTAAAGCAAAATTAGTGTCTTCTGGCTCATTGAAAGTAAGTTCATTTCTTTAGGTGGGAGCTAAATTATTCAAACGTATCGTTTGTCTTCACAACAGCTGGTCTCGGATTCGATTCTCTGTGGAAATAAAAGTTTTCTCCCTAAAAAACATTCTATTAGAAAAAAGAAAGTTATGGGTTCGATTGCGTGAGTGATCTGAATGTTTCGGCATCCACGATAAAAGTCTTTCCACTTGTGTTTATTTTAGTGTTAGTAACTATGCGAGTGTGAGTGCGTTTATGTTATATATTATAGTATGACATATTTTACGATAATGGACATGATTATATACGAACACTCTCTTAATCTAAAATTCTCTAAATTTTATTTAGATGTGTCAAAATCTTGTCAATCCTAATTTGAGCAAGTGCATGTAATTAACAGGTTGTTACATAGTAGTTCCATGAGCGAATGATGAAATGATGAGTTATATTACACGCTTAGCGGAGCGTCAAACGCGGTTTTGTTGTGAAGGCATTTATTTTAAGCCACCGTTTTTGTAGACTCTTTCGGTCTGGATCTACGCGCAGGCACGCGTTTGGTAGATGATGGACCGCGTTACAGTGTTTGTTGCTGTTCGCAATGAGTTGGCGGATTGTCTACAAAATAATGAAATGTAAACTCCAGGTTAACCGCAAGCGCATTTCCCGCTCCGCTTAATTTATAAACGCTCTTAACGTCGCACTAGCTTGTAGGCAATGACTGGTAATGTGCAGGTGAAAACGAAATCCGCGACGTTAAGAGGTAGTCAGTATTATGTGCCAGCGGTACAGGTGGCGCGTTGCTTAGCCGCGTAGACTGTCGGCATTGCAAAGACTCTCTGTATTAAGATGTTTTTCCAAGAATATAGTAAAAAATTTGGTCTCACAGTAGACCTCTATAATTTCAGTGTCATTGTAATTTATGTCCAGTTTAATTTGTTTACTACCATAATTTTGAAATGGAATGTAGTTTGTTTTAGTCAAATTAACATCGATATTAATATTATCATATTTAATTATTAAAGAAATGTCATTTGCAAATAGTGTGCATTTATTCTTTGTTATGTCTGGAAGGTCATTAATATATAGTAAGAAGAGTAGAGGCCCTAGTATGCTGCCTTGGGGTACCCCCGCACCCGCACCCGTTTATCTTACTATGCGATTTGAATTTGGTTACTACCATATTTTGATAGCACAAGGGCCACCTAGGAGGTGCGAGCCTCGGCTTGGACCGTTGCCAGGACAGGATGAACGGGAGAGAAATGCCCCGGTACATGAGAGTACCGTTGATAATGGACCCTATGAATGCGAAAAGTTCGATTAGGTCGATTTTGATTAGAATTTGGAGAGACATGACGAGAGAATCTACGTCCTCGCCGGCGAGGACTGTTTAGTCTGATTGTGGTCTGTGTACCGGATAAACATATTGCATTCTGTTTTTTAAATATGAAGCCAACTACAGTAGAGGCGGTCCTCGTATCCCGAGATTTTCCGACAAAATTTCATGAGAAATGAAATCGAAAGCACGTGACATATTAAAAAATATGACGCTACGCTGTATTTATTTTCTTAGATATTTTGTGGATTATTAGATTATATATTGCTAATACAGTTGATTTCTTAATTTGGAACCTAAATTGTTCTCTCGTAATGATCTGAAAATGTTCAGCAAAGGAGACCATTCTTTTATAGAAAGCCTTCTTAAATATTTTTGAGAAAATTGGTATTAACGCAATAGGTCGATAATTACATGCACATACATCTGAACAGTGGTATATATTTTATGAAAAAAATACTTTACATCAGAACGTATCACAACCATCCAGATATTCTTTTTATCTGAACATAATCTTAGATGTAAAATAATATATCATTACTTCTATTTTTATGTGTCCATCTACATTAATTATAATGTTACAGATACACCTGATCAAGGATTTTGTGGATTAGACATAGGATAGATCTCAACTTTTTATGAATGCATCCATTACTGGCATCATGATGTAGTTCCACGAGCATCCGCTTGGTGGATTTCTTTTCTAAAAATTGACGTCACGCAAACGCCATTTTGTAAAGTGTTCGCCGTATTCAGTTTTTTGGGCACTGTGTAAAATAGATATTTCGCATGGTTTTGTGTACGTTCAAAACATAATAACATTCAAAAACCCAGTTAACGTCTTGTGCGTTAAACCCACAGACACAAAGTATGGAGGACAAAGCTTCGCTAAAGGAACTGGATCAATGGATAGAACAATTAAATGAATGCAAGCAATTGTCAGAAAACCAAGTAAAAACGTTATGCGACAAGGTAAAGTACACCTGATTAATGCATTTTATTGTAGAATTATCAGTTTCTAGATCGTTAATTTTCATTTGGTAGTCGTATCCCGTGGGCACATAACTATATTTGTATGATTCACGTACCTACCTAGCAAGTTACAAGAACGCGATTCTGTATCAGTGTAGTAGTAGCGGAGGCCCAGTGCCCATGACTTGTTTGGGGTGGTATAATGATGAGGGGTTTGTTTCTAATGTTTACCACACCCTACCACCCGTCAATCTTCTCATGTATTTATTAGCCTAATTGGTGAACGGGTATTTTTAGCTATGGGCACGGAAATGTGCTAATATACCTAACTAGTTTTCTTCGCGTACATATTCTAAACTTGTTTACGTTAATCTTATTTATTTTACTGTGCCATTAAGTTTCACTGATAAAATAATAAACTGAATTGTGTTGCATGTCAAATATGTTTTCTTGTCATATATTTCTACTAACATAGCCCAGGTGAAATAGTCTACATCCTTCCGGCATCCTTTAAAATATGACTTAAATAATCTCATTAATGGCATACACCAATTTCATTACATAGAGCATCAAGAAACACTTCAAATAGAAATTGTATTGACTGTATTAAACAAACAAACGCATTCACACTCACAGCCTCACACTCAATTCAAAGACTTGTATTGTGGGTGCTGGATACATTCACATCACACACACATTACACCCAGAGCCAGAAGCACAAATATCCCTTGGGAAGGAATTTGTGCTCCTGAATCGAACCCAGGACCCATGGCACAGAGGGCGGACCTGTCCACTGTGCCAACTGGCTAATTAAATATGTTGATATACTTTCAATATGCTTTGATGAGTGATTAGTGAGCAAACTCTCTCTGGGCTTGTGAGGTGAATTCAGGCCCTTTATCTTATAGTTCATATCAGTATCGCAGAAGTGAAGCATGTATTGATTATGAAGTTAGTGTTGGTACATGTTTGGTGGTTTTAGTAAATATTAATTAATAAGGGTTGTTGATACTAGGATGTAATTATTTGTTCTAAGGAGGATTGAAAAGAGGTGACTGTTATAAATAATGAAGTACATTTTTCTCTCGTTACTTTTCTCTTAGAGTATACATTGAGGCAACCTCACAGTAAGAACGGAGAAGGGTTATGATATTGTAGTGAAAAGTACTTGCTGTTGGTTTAATTAAACCAGAGTTGCCTTTTCAATGTTCTTAATGAACAAAGTCAAGAGATTTCATTGCTTTATTATTATTATTCTTGTGACTAGCAGCTTTAAGCTCTCAAATCACTGTCTCTGGACACCTGTCCACTGCACTAACTGGGTCGTTAATCATAGAATATTAAATAGTAACAAAGTCACAGATTGTCTGACCTTAAGTGTGTTTGTGTGTATGTAGCTCGCATTGTAACAAGAGAAATTTGTAAGACCGTGGCTGCTTCACCTCTTTTGTATTACATCTACATTTATTCGGTCTGGGAGTCTAACATAATCAATGGCAGTAAAGTGTTAATGTAGCTAGTTTATTTTTAAACAACTTCATATAAGAAGGATTTTCTCAATTCGTATATACTTTTTTGTCTCAGATTTTTTCCAGGTAAACAAATTCCATGATTATTTTTTTAATTGATAGCTAGTGGTTATATGGTCCCATTTAAATTTGATCAAGGTCTGAACAGCAGCTGAGTCTTACATAATAAAGCATATTTAATTAATTTAATCTGATCAAGGGTTCCGAAGATAAATCGTCAAAGTCTTTTAAGTGTTGCTTCTGTACTTCATCAGTATTCTCTAAATAACATGATCAGTAAATATAGACATCAGAGCAGACATTACAGGATATTAAATAATAGTTTCTTTTTCCTTGTACATCTACCTTAGAAATGCAATTTAAACTCACAACCTACAATTTTTTTATGTCTGATAGTCAAGTCCAATGATTGCCTATTGGACATAAAAAAAATATGAACCTAGTTTTAATGTAATTTCCCTCATTTTGATACTGGATAGGTTTGGTTATTTTTTTATTAATGTATTACTATTTCGCACCAAAAATTCGTCATAATTTTTTTTTCAAACACCTATGTAAGGACACTAAAGTTTTTAAAACAATGATACCTTAACTGTCAAAATCCATCTAGCCATTTGAAAGATATGAGGTAATAAAGAAATTGTTGATTCTTGAATATGTGTTAATACTCAGTATGTTATGTCAAATTGTGAGTATATTGTTCACCACCAGTGTTATCTGGGTGTCTTCAAGCCTAGAGGAAATAGGTATCATCTAGAAAAACATGTTACATCTTTGGCCGCTTCGTCACTTTCCATCAGGTGAGATGGTGGTGTTATTTACATATGTCTTGATTTATGCGATATAGTCATTATGTAAATATTTATATTATTTCATCTCACATTTTGACCACATCTGCTGAGTACCTACTAGAAATTTCCAAGTTGGTACATGCATCAGGCATAACCAGTTTAATTAACTTATTGCCGCCTTCTTCATAAATTAATAATGTACAATAATAAAATCCTTGAGCCAATTAAAGTAATATTTAAAGCATGTCATATAGACCACTGGTCTTGCGTGTGCCAAATATAAATACTTACACAGTTTTTGTGGCTGTAAATATTGATATGTGTGTGTGTATGAACTCAGTTGGCGCAGTAGGCTGGTCTATGCCCTCTGCGCTATGGGTTTTTGGTTCTATTCCCGGCAGAAGCACAATTTTCCTTACTAAGGGACATTAGTGCTACTGGTTCTGGGTGTGATTGTGTGATTTGAATGTTTCCGGCACCCCGATAGGAGTCTTTAAATTTGGTGTGGCTGCGAGTATGAATTTGTTTTGTGAATCATTTGTTATTATATATAGGTTAGTAAAACGACCCAGGTTTAAAAACAGGGGTAAAATTTATAGTTTTAAATACCCTGCCTTTTAGAATTTTTTTTAATTGTTTTGCTCAAAGTAGTTTTTTATGAAGCTCATGCATTAATTGTTTTTCTCATGCACAATATAATATAATATGCTAATTCCATCAAAATATATGCAATAAAATCATGAATATATTTGTGTCATTCAAAATTGTGAATAATATCTCAAAACTACAGGTAAATGTAGAATTTATAATATCCGGGTCAAAGGCTCGGAGGCAAACAGAATCCACTATTAAATGTAAAATGTAAAAATTAAACTGTTTTGGGCCTCCACACCAAGGGATAGTTTAGCATTGAACCAACTTACCCCCTCCCCAAACAAAGCATGTTTGTAGTTTTGTTCTGACTCCTATGACTAATTTTGCAAACCATGTGCGAAACCTCCACCAAAACAAACTGAAGGCTAAATATCCAGAGTAACAGCATAACATAAACTCTTTCACACTCACAGCCCCACACTAAGTTCGAGGACTTACATATTAGTTGGGTACTCACCCAGAACCACAAATATATAAAACAAAATGGCGGATTTTTGGCGCGAAATATAAGTTAATATTTCGCGTCGCTTACCATCAGGCGAGATGGTGGTCAAAAGTGTGCGTATCTTGAATAAAAAAAAACCAAACCTATCGAGTAGGGTAATCACAATGAAGCAAATTAAAAGTGGAATACATAAAATTACATAACAAGTAGTAGGTTTACATTTTTCACATACGGGTTATTTTTTAATTTTTAACCGACTTAAAAAAAGGAGGAGGTTCTATGTTCGACTGTATGTATTTTTTAGTATGTTAACTTGATATAATGCACCACATAAATCTACCTATACAAAACAAATGTATTTTACACGTGTCGAAAGTCTGTTTGGCACTTAACACCAATCGCTGCTCGGGAACATATCTAATGATAAAAACGTATACGATACGTAGCTAATGATAGAATAGCATGCTTACCACCTGTCTGAAACAATGATAATCACTGAACTAAACAATTAACGATGATTCGTCTAAAGTGAATCATATCACGCGTCATTTTCGCTTCGGAGTAATACAAATATTTGGTGTTATGATTTAGTTCTATGCTTTTTTCCTTTTGGTTAATCCGGATGCGGAAATTACAGCTCGTTAGCTTAGTTTGTTGCTTGTTCGCCTTCTAAGCAGGAGTACCGGGTTCGATTCCCGGGCGGCACAAGTTTTCTCCCCAAGGAAAATATGTTTCTGGTTCTGGTTGTAATTGCGTGTGTGATATGTGAATGTTTCCGGCACCCACGACACAAGTCATAAAACTTTGTGTGGGGCTGTGAGTGTTTTTTTTTTTGTATTTACTTATAAGTTTGGCGAATCCTGGGTGCATAAGTGTAATATCACAAACAGTACTCGTGATAAGCAGTGGTAAAAATTAGAAACTATTGCCCCCATCTTTTTAACCGACTTCGGAAAAAAGAGGATGTTCTCAATTCGATTGTATTATTTACCTCTGAAATACAAACTTACAGTTCTGCCTAGCATGGCTAATGCTATAGAAACAAAATATACATAAGTACATACATTTATAAACCGATTTGTTTTTTTTTATTTGGTAGGTTATACTTTCAGATTGGTTCTATAGAAATTTCTATAAAAATATGTCATCAAAGTAAACAACATTATTTATATAGCAAGTACTTTTTTGTGTATTTTGAAAGACGGTTTGTTGACAGACTTAGACCTTTTTTGAACTTATTGCGGCAAGTATTTTAATTCCCATTCGGGAGATTTTAATATATTAAGGGGCAGGTATATGTCAATGCACCTTTATTTAACCAAAGCCAATTATAATTTTTTAACTTTTGCAAATAAAGGCATATGTATATTGCGTAAATTACACCGTGGCGTACGCAAGGTCACGCGTGGCCATCTTTGTATTGTTATGGTTTTATTCAAACTTGGATGAAAACGCGTCTCAAATTTAAAAAAATAAGCTGAAGAAATCATTTGTCTAGTAAATATGCGTATCCTACTAAAATTATAAATCCGAAAGTGTGTGTGTAAGTATGTAAGTATGTTTGTCCCCTCTTTACGCTTTAACGGCTTAAGGGATTTGGATGAAATTTGAAATGTACATAGATTATACCTAGGATTAACACATAGACTACTTTTTAACATGATAATAGCGGGCAAAGCCGCGGGGCACGGCTAGTATGAAATAGTTTTCACTGTGTTTTGATATAAAATGGCGGAACGAAATGGTTACTAAAAATACAAATTCATATTTGCATGAGATTTAATATTTTTTTCCTTTATATTTATGAATGTTACGATATTCTCAGAAGAAGGCATCATTTATCGTAACATACAGATTACGACGAATATTTTTATTTGTCTAGTTTTATTATGAACGCCGAGTAAAACGGCTACAGAAACACGCGTTTTAGATGAAATTCTGGTATCGCCACCTTAACATGCGATACATGTGGCTGGCATTATTCTTTTAAAATATTTATTGTTATTTACTCAGACTAATAACTTGTTAAAAAATAACTTAGTACACGTCCTACTAAGCTAATATGACCTTACGTAAAATAATTGGATTCAAGAACAAACTTTTTCAATGACCTCTGCGCGTTTATAAGGCGAATCTCTTATGCATTAACTTCCTATATCCTATATTATACTGGTATATGATATAGACTGAAGGTCAGTCACACACTAGATATCGGAGATTCGCAGCAAATAGAGCAAATCTTTCCGATCTATTTGTCAATAAATCGAGATAATTTACAAAATGTAATCAAAACCTAGTTATAAGTCTAAAAAATCTCCCGTGAGTTTTTCATGTTTTGGTTCAATTCACTTTCTACATTCACAGCACCAAAGCTGAGTGCGAAGACTTGTGTCTTGGTTGTCGACTTTTAAACTTTTACGCCTTATCATACCTAGAAACATATGCTCTAGATAATGAGACTCTGATGAGAATCAAACCTTATACCCACGGGGAAGAAGTGTATAGGGAAAACACTATACCACATCGCAGACCGTACAAAAGTCCTGTAAATATTCTACAAATGACGTAATTGATGCTTCCTGCTTATTTAAATGAACCAATACATCATTATTCTACTGTCATACATAGAGGTTGCTATGGCCATCTTCAGGCTCCATCAGACCAGTTGCATATTACCATATCTAATATCTTTAAACGAGCAATTCTTGTATATACATATATATATATGTGTAATCAGGATCTCGGAAACGGCTCCAACAATTTTCATGAAAGTAACAGATTAGGGGTTTTTCGGCCCAAGGAATCGATTTATCAACGTTCCAGGTCCGAGAAATGCTCGGTTCCCAAACTGAATTTGAAAAAGCGAGATTAAGAAACTATCAGCGCCATCTATTACGCCATGACCGATGTAAAAAACTGTTTCTACTCGACACTAGATTGAGCTTTCTGATGCTACAAATTCAAACACATTCTAACAAAATAAAAAACCGAGCAAAGCTCGGTCATCCGGATATTTATACCTTATGATGACAATTCATGCCGGCCGGCATCGAAATTAAATAAGTATAGCAATTGATGTAATTATTTAGTTATTTGGATGCCAGCGAATATTATAAGTAAATTTACAAAATATGTTAAACCGGATTAGATAGACAAACGAAATAATCAAGATAAATAAAATCTCGTAAAAGCTGCTATATTTAAAGATATATTAGCTAAATTTACATATTTATTTGTAGTCAACGAGAAAACGTACCTCTGCGGTCACCTTGTAGTCATAATGTCGACTAATTCATGAAAAGCATTTAACATAATAATTACATACTGATATTGTGGAAACTTGAAAAAAATGCTCTCACTATCTCATGTTTAACAGATGGCCAATGTCTGTCCACTGCGATTCCAAATACGTAGACGAAAAACATTCTAAAATAACTATATACAAATGTTTACGTCTACAGAGCCTAATTTGCAATTCCTTTTGAGATAACATTTACAAATATAAGTATTGCGTAGTATAAGATCGCCAGCAAGCACCTATTTCGCCGTTCTACATAGTAATTTCTACATTTTCGAACATCCTTCCATCTATATGAATTTATATTTGTGAGAAGTTTGTTGGTACAAAGCGCTCTCTCCCGTTCAATGTTTATGTTTATAGTGGTTGTGGCATCTATCTACATCAGTAGTAGCATGTGTCTATGATAATAAACGTATGAATGTTTGTGTCTACGTTGTAACAAACAGAATATCGGGTTATGAAATAATATTTTATATTAATTTGGAGCAAATCTACAAAATATGTTGGGCCTCAAAAATACAAGGACATAAAACTTATTCAATACTATACAAAACCTTGATGAAAACTGTGATGACAATCACACTTCGCGCTAATATTATAAATCCGAAAGTATCTCATTTTTCAACGGAAGATATATAAAAAGAAATAACCGCATTCACACTCAAGATCACTAAGTTCGAAGACTTGTTTCATGAGTGCCGGAAACACCCAGAACCAAAAACACAAAAAATACCGTTAGGGAGATAACTTGTATTCCCACCTGGAATCGAACCCTATACCCGCTGCTAAGAAGGCAGCAACTCATTACGCCATCGGGATCGCACCCTTCCATGGTCCTTCCAAACTTGCGGTTATATGGCTTTGAGAAAATCAAAATATAAATCTAAGGCTTCCATTATTATTTTTGCTTGTTTTAGTTCAATTCTTATTCAGCATCACCTTTATCATTAACGCGGACACAGCCGCGGGACACACCTAATATATAATAACAGTAAATGGTGTAACATAGGATTTTGTATAATCTATAGCTTACAGTTAATTAAATAAATAACATTGCTAGTGGCAAAGATAAGAAGTAACTCGCTCTACATTCAAAAAGGAAAGAAGTGATTCGGTCGAGAATTCACAATCGCGTATTACTTGAACTGTCCTACTTCTGTTAGTAATGTAAATGCTACTTACAATACGACACAATTAACGAATAATAATTATATTATAGTCTAAATGTAGATAATAGAGAATAATGATGAATTTATAAATATAGCGAATTCAACTTTGCAGCAATACCAGTGAAAGATATGATTGGAGGATTTTGTGTTTCTAAATGCTTGTGTGTGTGATGTGTATGTTTCCGCCATCCACGATACTATTCCAACTTAGTGTGGGGTTGTGAGTGAAATTTATTTTGAGCATACAAAGTAAAAAAACATACCTGCAGTACCTATCCTATTCTACAGTATTTACGTTACGCTCTAACAATGCACATTTGATAATTACTTATACAATTAGTTTAATTATAACTTTGCATTCGTGTTATTTAGAGTAGAATGTAAGTAATTACGTTGCTCGTCCGTCAGCCTTGTAAATAATATTAATTTCATATAATAAGTAACTAGTAAAGGCATTCCGAAATGTAAAACCGACTTTCCGTCAAACTTCTTATACTTTTTATAAGAAATTGTTTGAATCTGTAGTATCTGCTTTTGATCCTTATATATTAACAAACAAACACATTCACACAATCGTGGTTGCCGGAAACATGTAAACATAATACAGAATTGCACCTTTTGGTTCCTAGTTGAGTAATATAACAGTGATAGAATCGTACTTCTAAATTGATATCTATCCAATGCCACGAGCAATTCTTGTATATATAATCTGAATCTCAGAAACGGCTCCAAAGATTTTCATGAAATTATGTATGCAGGGGATTTCGGGGCGATAAATCGATCTAGCTAGGTTTCATTTATAGAAAACGTCATTTATAAAAAATGTTTTTTTTGGTCATCCAGGTACTTATTATTATATGAAAGTATATTGTCTAATAAAAAACATCCACTCTCTTCGTGATTATATTATCTCATCGATAAACACCGCTATTTAATTTATAATAAACATAACATAAAATATAAACGCTTTCACACTCACAACCCCACAGTTCAATGAATTGTGTGGGTGCGTGAAACATTCACATCACGCACAGAACTAGAAACACAAATTTCCCTTCCCCTTGTGTTCCCCGAGAATTGAACCCGACACGTTTAGAAGTCGGTCGCGCGCCTAAATAAACCAACGAACAGTTCAATATGTAATGTGGTCACTTTGATATATTCTCCATTTGGTATTTTATTTTACATAGAACCTCTCATCTTTCCAGGCAAAGGAGATCCTCACAAAGGAGTCTAACGTCCAGGAGGTAAAATGCCCTGTGACCGTTTGCGGCGACGTCCACGGGCAGTTCCACGATCTGATGGAGCTGTTCCGGATCGGAGGACGCTCCCCGGACACCAACTACCTGTTCATGGGGGACTACGTGGACCGCGGATATTACAGCGTGGAGACCGTCACATTGCTTGTTGCCCTCAAGGTTGGTATTCTGTGAAATCCACGGTCACCATTCTGTCCCATGTTTTGATGGAACTTATCCGGAAGCTGGCTGCCAATAGTTTATCCTGGGACAACGCGGATCGCGGATATTACAGTGTTGAGTTGTATACAGGTTGATTTGTAAAGATCTATCCTAGATCAGAGATAGCAAACCAATGGCTCGCGTGCCAGTAGTGGCACGTGACAAAATAATTTGGGAACGCTCATTATTAAAACCAACAAACAAACGCATTCACACTCACAGCCCCACAGTTAGTTCAGAGACTTGTATTGTGGGCGCCGGAAACATTTACATATCACACTCACAATCACACCCAGAACTAGAAGCACAAATGTCCCTTGGGAAGGAAAAGTGTGCTTCTGCCGGGAATCGAATCCAGGACCCACGGCGCAGAGGGCAGACACTTGTCCACCGCGCCAACTGGGTCGTCAAAACAAATATTCTTGTGTGTTAATGTAGCCTATATGTTATTCCAGATAGCTATCTATCAACGTTCCAAATTTCAGTCAAATGTATGGGTTCAGTAGTTTCGGAGTGATAAAGTAACAAACGTCTAAACGATAGCTTTTATATAGGTAGCAGTGAGTCCTAGATTGCCTAGTTTGGCACACTCCGAAATGTATCCTATAAAAACCAGAGGCTAGCTACCTTGCGGCGATGATGCAGGTCGATACAGAACTTGAATTATTCTTGAAACAGTTCTTTCATTGAATCGATTACGTTCTTCACGGACTTCGCCTATTACGCGCTATTATGGCTTATGAGAAACTCCCATCTAAGTGCACAACAATGGTATTGTATAATGCCGTCTGATTGATATTGATTGCTGCCGATGCATCGCTGTATAATATTTTATAACTGTAACTGAGCTACTCCTAGAATAACTGTTAAAGAGTTTACAAGAACTACTTAAAATAATCTAACGAGACAGTCAAACGTCATCCATTTGTAGTTGAAATACCTCTAGCTCTCTCGAAGCGTCTCCCTTCTATGTTTATCATCCGTACTGCAAGGGAGTGGAACTTTGCCCGCATCATTGTTAATGAGTTAATGGTCAAATGCTTGCTCATCGAACTTAAAAAAATAAATACAAGATGGATTTAAGTGACGGAATTGTATGATTAGACAATAATATTGCGTTTTTGTTTATATATGTTAAGTGGGAAATTCAATCGTTCGTTTTTTTTAAATAGAGAACTGGACAATAGTCACTTAAAAACCGGTTTCATAGTCATAGAGTATAATGAACAGTCGGAACCTTACTTATATCAAAGTCTTGCAAAGTTTGCGTAGTGCAAATGTCCGTTGTATAAAACGATGGAATTCGGCTATCAAAACTGGTGATACGCGGTCATTGGCCCATGTTATGAATCCTTTGGAGCGACAAATGTGACTGAATATGAGCTCTCGACATTTCATAAGCCTTTCTTTTTTCATGGCAAATTGTCACGCATTGGACCGCGAGTTCATCTGATAAGAAAGCGACGTAACGATCGATGGTAGAGCATACTTGTCTAGAAGACACCTTGACCTTTGATATAAGCCTAGGATATATTTCCCGGGAAACAAAGCATTTAGTTTTCCATTTACAATTTGATGAACGTAGGTTTGGGCCGGATGAATGAAAAGAGGTCTCGTTATAGTTTGTATTGTTAACCGATGATGGTGGAGGAATTTATTTGTACAATTACGTATCAGAATTTCGACGTTCGAGGGTCTGAAAACTTCTCCACTAGTTCAGTGTAGCCAATCGGGTTTTACTCGCTCTTCAGACTTTGGTATTTTTAATCACCTATCTCAAATATTAAAAGAACTTCCTGAGAATAGGTTTAAATTTTGTTGACTGAAAATATATTTTATAATTTGAATTAATATTTTACATTGCATCGCATGGTAATTATTGAACAATTTGACCTTCCATTGTATTGTTTACATTTATGACGTCCAAACCGATTTGTAGAATATGTAATTCATTAGTCTTTATTTAAAATAATTAAACGCAAGCAAAGCTTTAAAAAACCGGCTTCACCGCTTTATCTTCGGAACCTTGATCAGATGTAATGTATTGCACACGCATTTTTGACTATAACTCAAAAACTACTGATCAGATTTTGATCAAATTTAAATGGGACCAATTATAAAACAACATCTTTGAAACTAAAAAAAAAAATTCGAAATCGGCTCAAGTTATGAAATAACAAATATATAAAAAAAAATACAGTCGTCTTGAGTACCTCCTCCTTTTTTGGGAAGTCGGTAAAAAAATGGTAACAATTTCATTAATAATTTGATTCTAAATTTACTGTGTTTGTGTTGGATACCCTATTTAACCCTATGGGATAAACTTTGTCGATGTTTGTCTTGTGTTTTCCAACAAATCATAATTCTATTGTATTCAGGAGCTATCCAGGTGGGAAATACTGAGTGCATATCGTGCAATAACACAATTGTTTTTAATAAAGACTACCTACGCGGGGACTCGTCCCTCTTATCAGCTTATCTGATATTGTTAGGTCACTGTTTACATTCTCGTACACTTTCACATTATCACGGACATATACGGACGGTGGAAATTCACGAGAACAGATTGAAAACATCGGTTACCGAGGAGTGTTTTCAATCTGTTCTCGTGAATTTCCACCGCATTATGCACGCGGTATGTTATAGAAATGGAAAGTTCCGATCTGAATATGAATGGCTTGAATATATCAAGATGTGGCCGCATTTCATTACGTATACGCTTATTTATCTTTGACGGGTTTCTTCTCGTCCTTGCTGTTCATCAATAATTCAGTATTGTTATTTAGTTCATACGAATTACGTGACGACTGCGGAAGATTTGAAGCTTTCGGGACTCTTAGTATCTCTCGTATTTTTGGTGCTGACTATTAAACTACACGACTGATTTAAAACAATAATTTTGAAAAATTTCGATGTTAAGTATATATCCGAGATAACTGCACTGGTTTTCACCGAATATGTTTGAACTTAGAACAATCCCGGTAAAAAAAAAACAATTAAAATGTCCGTTCGTCTGCGAAGCGACAAACAAACAAACGCATAGGAGTCTTTAAATATCGAGTGAACAGGTATCTTCTAGGCAAGCATGCTCCATCTTTGACCACATCGTCACTTTCCATCAGGTGAGATAGTGGTCAAAGGCTTGCCTATCGAGAATAAAAAAATAAATCATTCACCGTGTTCCTTTTTCTAACAAATTTTATCAAGATAGGCCCAGAAGTTTAATTATGAAAAGGTAACTAACTAACACAGATGCATAACAAAAAAAGATGCGGAATTGTGCCAGAATGTAACAAATAAATGTATTCACACTCACAGCCCCGCACTGAGTTCAAAGTCTTATCGTGGTTGCCGGTAATATTTAAATCACACACAGAACGAAAAGCATCATCCATATCCCTTGAGATGGAAGGTTTGCTCTTGCCGGGAATCGAACCCAGGACCCATGGCGCAGAGAGACCTACTTACTTACTGCGCCAACTGGGTCGTCAGCAGACCGATAAAGACGTCAAACATTAAAACTCGTGATAGGACGGAGGAAAGCTCGTATCGATATAATCAGCATGCGGTTTGCTCCCTCCCTAACCATCGAGTTATATAACTTGATTATCTTCTTTATTACTTGCGAAAGACGCCAGCAGTGCCATTGAAGATATGTATTGTACGTAACATTGTACTCAATCACAAGGTGATACTGTACGAAGCAATGTCCTTAGCACCGAGGCGTGATAACATCATCTCCACTTACATATACGATTGCAAAATCGCCCAAACGCTATAATTGCATACATAGACGCATATTATATACCGTAATTATATATATATAGACAACTAGGACCAATAAAAAATAACTAAAAAAAGATTTTATTTTTCATTTTTTTTTTTTTTTATTATTTCTTGACCATGGATGCATAGTCCTTCAGTCGAAATATTAAACAAATATTAACAATTTCTATTCTTCATAATAAAAGTCTTAGTCACAAGTCACAGTCAAAGTCAAGTAGTCAGTCAAAGTCAAGTCATGCCCTAGTAAAGTGGTAGAACCTTTACTAGAACTTCTATTGGAGTTTTGGAGCGAAGGCGAAAACCACGTTTTTCAACTTTGTATGACTTGCCTACACTTATGCACATTTACTAAGTATTAACGGTTAACAATCCACCATTATTACACATGAACACTCGAAGAATCACAAATTGGAAAATTATACAAAATCAACAACGCCATTTTTTCACGTTCGCGGCAAAACCCCATTTTATTTTACAGCTGTCTAAGAGTTGCCATAGTTTACTTGACAGTCTGCGTCACTATTTATATACTATAGTAAAGAAAAAAATTTTTTTTTGAGCTTAAGTTTTTATTTGTAGTATCTTATTATTAAATTGTTTTTATTTTTTTCATCCTAGTTGCCGATTTTAAACAAGCCCCTGCGAAATTGTGCACTACTTACCAATGACGGTATATATCTGTATACCCAATTTACAGATAAGCCGAGATAAAAATGTAGGTTTGATTGTTCTGCGAAATGTAAACGGTTGCAGATGTAATTCAGTCCGCAACGTGTTTTATGTTTTCGTTTGCGATCGAAATATATTTAGCATATTCTCAGTTCTGGATGTGCTTTTATGAAGTAAGACTCCAAGAATAGCATTATGTTTCTTCTTTAGGTAAAAGTAATTATTTATTCTAAAAGCCTAACCAAATTGATGACTCAGTGCAGTGGTGCAAGTCTGCTTTCTACGTGTGTTTCTGGGTAGATTCCGGGTAGGCACAATTTTCCTTCCACATTTGTGTTTCTGGTTTTAGGTGCAGGCGATTTAAATGTTTCCGGTACCTAAGAGTCTCACCTAAGAGTCTCGTAAGTCTTTGAACTTAAGAGAAAGTGTGGGAATAGTCTTGAAATCTGGTAGCATGTAGATTAAATCTAGAAGATTTTATTTTTAATTTTGTTCTGATTTCCAGTGATAAGCGTCTAATCTGTTTCATATTATAACAATACAAACACATATATAATGATTACACCTATTAAATAGTAACGATAATATTATTATAACAGAAATAAGACTAAAAACCGACTAATCGCCATTATCAGAAACCATCGAGCGAAAAAGAATAATCAGTAAATCAGTTTAGGTATGTCAGATAATTATGCTTGATCAAATTATAATAGTGGAAAACAACAATGAACTACGTCTTGAGAATATCCTTCTTAATTTAAGTGTCGTTTTACAGCGCGACACGGCATTTTCCTACCACTATGTTAAGCGATCCACACTTTCCACACTTATATTATAAATCTGAAACTAACCCTATCTTTGTCAAGTCTTATGGTTGTTGTGTGAAGGAAAGGGTACATTTTTATCCCGATAATTGTTTATTATCGAGGCGATCGAAATAGTGAAGTATAGAAAATCAGCGCAGAGATTTAATTAAATAAAAAATCTGTTATTTCTTCTGATATTGGATCTAGGGACAGCTACCAAAAGTACCAAAACGTACCTAAAAATAAATGGCAGTGAGTAAACTTAGATTTGCTCTCGTGGGGAACGCATAGTGGACCAATGGCAATCAAGCAATAGAGAAAGCACAAATAGGGATTAAATTATCGCGGGTAACATGTTATTGAATCAAATATATTGGAATAACATCAATAATATGTTGCACTGGATGCCACATGAAAGTAAAATCAGCACTCATCAATATACTTGCAATGGACCGTGCGTGTCCGACGTCTCCCTATTTGTTACAAGTTATGTCGTCTCATTTATCTCACACTAAGATTCCTTTACAGGTTAGATACCGCGAGAGAATAACGATCCTCCGCGGCAACCACGAATCGCGTCAGATCACTCAAGTGTACGGATTCTACGACGAGTGCCTACGCAAGTACGGCAACGCGTCCGTGTGGAAACACTTCACCGATTTGTTCGATTTCCTGCCATTGACTGCTCTGGTAGACAACCAGATATTCTGCCTGCACGGCGGCCTGAGCCCGTCGATCGACACCCTCGATCATATTAGGGCGCTCGATCGTCTGCAGGAGGTGCCTCATGAGGGACCCATGTGCGATCTGCTCTGGAGCGATCCTGATGATAGGTATGTGTTATGATTAAACCATTTGAATATACTTTCCATAAAATATATGTGCTAACTCCATAGAAATGTTGCAAATCAACGATAACAGAAGAACACATTAAAGGTACCTTGAATGATTACGAAGTTACACGCGTTCATCAAATGAAGTTAACTAATTGATAGCTAGTTTGGATCAATCATCGATACGAAAAAGAAAACTGATACATAAAACCATAATTGTTTAATATTAAGGATTATTTCAGGAAACGGAAAAGATAAAAAGTTTTAGTTTAGGAGCTAAACCGTGCAGTAGTCATGATATGATGCCACTTAGAATAGGCTATCATAATTAAATCCGTACACGGAATTTCGTGCATATGCTGTTGATCATGGAAGAGTATCTTTAGCCGGAGACAATCCTAGATTCAGGTCATGCTTACCATTAAAATAGATAGATAGATAGATAAACACTTTATTGAACACCTTAACAAATACATGACAAGGAATAATAATCTAGAAAATAAGTGTAACAACAGGCGGTCTTATCGCTAAGAGCGATCTCTTCCAGACAACCTTTGGATGGATAGGAGTAAGCAATGAAATTTGACGTCGGTGTTTTGTATAAATATAATAATATAGAAAATACAATAAACATACATAAACAATAATATGCCTAAATTAAACTACATAATTATCAGAACTCAACCAACATATAAAAATTCAACTCCGTAGGATAAGTGGAAGTGGTTGTAATTCAGCTTGCAAGAGTTCACCTAAAAAAATGACTACAAACATGCTAAAATAAAAGCTTGTAAAAATAGCATACGCAGTTATTAAAACTATTATTCCTACAGACAATCTAATTGGCTAGAATTGAATCAACTCTAAAGCTCAATCTAACTCTAATTATACTTCATTGGGTACACGCGAGCATTGGGTTTTACAAATTTTACCTACAAATCTATCTTATCACAAGCTATAATTTAGTTTCGTCGGTCTGTAATTAAATCTTGCAAGTTAAATTAGATCCCGATGTCCGATTGTACTCAAATTTGGTGTACTTATGTATCTTCGGTGACAATACAATGATATTGTACCATAGAGTCTGATGATGGATACGGAAGATGGCCATAGGAACTAAACAAGATAACCCATCAAGTTTGGTCTCGTTTGATTAGTCTTGACCTTTTTTATATAAAACTGGTAAATTGATTACAAAAACTTTTTAAGGTGTTACTTGTTTTCAAACAGTTTGATCTGTTTTATGGCGTGAGAGTATCCTACTCAAAAGTCGAACTTGCACGAACAACTTACATTATATTTTGCGTGTTAAAAGTTTGTTAAGATATGATTTCAAGTTTTATTTTAATCAAGATTATTAAACCTGGTACAAAGTTGCTCAGCGTATTGTGAGTGATTGTGTATTTTTCATAACACGCAATGTATTTTTAACACGTAAAGTGTTTACTGAAGGTTAATCAGGTTGCGGTTTAGTTAGAGCTATTTGTGATAATTTACTCAAAGGTCAATCATTTATTGATTTTTAGGGTTCCGTATCCAAAGGGTAAAACGGGACCCTATTACTAAGACTCCGCTGTCCGTCCTCGTCCTCCGCTTTATTGTAACACCTTACGTAAATCACTTACAACAATAAAAAGAAACTTAAAATTAAAAAGTGTACAATCGGTGGTCTTATCGCTAAAAGCGATCTCTACCAGACAACCTTTGGATGGAGAACATTTTTGATAGTTCTGTGTGTGTGAGTGTATGTGTTATAGTTCCCCATAAAGCAATTGCAAGTATGAATAAAATGTATAATGCTAAGGAAGATTTGCAAGCCACCGATCACCGTCAAGTAGATAATGTAGAATTGAACTTGACTTTAGGGGCATTACCATTCAAAGGTACTTGCCACTAAAAGGATGGGCAGTATGGTTTTGGACGGATCCATCGGAATCATACTTACTATTAATAGTAGTATATACAATAATCCTTACTGATATTATAAACGCGAATGTTTGTTTGTATGGATGTTGGTGACTCTTTACGCAAAAACTACCGAATGGATTTTGATGAAGCTTGGCAATAATATAGCTTACACATCAGAATAACACATAGGCTATAATTTATAACGATATTATGTGAATTGTGCGAAATATAACGATAAGTGTCAAGTACAGTAATTATGAAAAACACCTGCCACCAGTGAGCTATTCCGGGCGTGCGCTGCTAAAACCGTTAGAGTTACACGTATGTAATGAAAATGGAAATGTTTATCTTAAATATACATTTTTCCTGTTCGAAATAGTAATAGCAATCTGTATCCGGCATATATAAAACGTGTCCGGATCTGTGCATCTTTAATAATGAGATAAATGCACTGATATAACTGCAGTCCAATTGATTTTATCATATTGTTTTGTCTCCGTCTATAGCTTATCTCGAGTCGAGTGGGCGACAAAAGTGGGTCATAACTATTGATTTATGTCTTGATTGTTACCAGCTACTGGCGTTAACCCAGTTAAGGAGACAGTGGACGTTCTGACAAGGTCACGCATTCATTTTTCTTCACAATGTATATTATCGTAATATAATCTTTCTTTGAAGTTAGTACTCAAATTTAAAGAAAGATACGTTCTTCCAACCTACATACTTAAAAATAGGTTGTCGATTTTAACCCCTGATTTTTTATATCAGCGAAATTGATGCATACCTACACCCTATTTCAAGAATTTTCAGCGAGTCAGTAATTATTTTATTAGTAGAAACTATTTTTTTCTATAAAGTAAAACAATCTTGCCTATATTTCCCAAAACTAAACTAAAATTATATATACATCTATACAGCAAAGACCCAAGTTACCTAGTCATCTAGCTTATAGGTAACTCAAGTGGTCAAGCCCACTACCAGTGGGTAGCGTTCCCATTTTTGCCGCCAGCATGATGGGAACGCTACCCACTGGTAGTGGTATTGAACTTAAATAATTGTAATAATATCTATATGTATCACAACTCTGACAGTTAAGTGACAAACACACAAACAGTACTTAAATGGTATAAAAAATAATTTAAATGTTAACAGAATCCTGAGAGAACACTCGCTCAAACTTATTAAATTACTAGCCGTGCCCCGCGACTTCACCCGCGTTGATTAAGTTAAAAAGTAGCCTATCTGTTATTCCGGAACCTAAATTATCTACATTCTAAATTTCATCAAAATTATTTTCTTTATTTTTATTCGTAACTTAGATTCGTTGTAACAAACATTCACACACACACAAACTTTCGCATTTATAATATAAAAGTTAGCAATAAAAACAATAAAAATGTCTTCTCGAATCGCGTCGTTCTAGACAGGAATTACTATACGCATCAGCTTTATTAGTCTATCTCAAATTATAGTAGTAATAATTATAAATCTGAAAGTTTTTGTTAGAGTGAGGAAATTAGGTTAAGACAATGGAATTTTTATACATATTTTTATCTATGTATTAGGTAATATATTATTATCCCAATTAACTTTTGGTGTGTCTAATTGTCCTAATAATACGCGGAATCGGATTGATTAGTAACTGGTTTAGCAACCATAAATCGGTAATGTATAGTAAAAAAGTTATATCAACTGACGTGAGGTAACGTCAGTTAACATTACTTATTAATATTACTTGGGTTTGTGTAGTGCTTCGATGGGTGACCGTTTAGTGAGATTTTCAATTGAGTGCCACCGTGGGCATAGAGGGCACGTTAATCTGTTCGGAGGGCAAGTTTATATATCGGTCCCGGTTGTTAGTAGTAAGACAACAGTCGATAAGCTATGTCGGATGTCTTCAGGTGGAGTGAAAAATCCTAATACTAGACCTAGTATTAGGATTTTCCCCACTAATCTATGCCACAAGCAAGCAAGCCGTTTATGTAGTCGCCTACTTTCGTAGTCCAGTTACTGTAACCTATTTGGGGCCATGTTTAGCAATGTTGAGCCCTACATAAAGTTTGTTCGGCTAAGAAAGTAAAATTTTAAGAAAATAAGATGATTTTCCACACTCTGGACTCAACACTCGTGCATCTTTAGATAATTATCAGCCTCAATGAGTTCATGATCTATAAAAAGACGTCATCGTTTATGACGTCACTTGAGTTCATCGACTCCAGCCTTACGTAATCGGCGCTGCTACAAACTCTAATTTTAAATTCGTATTAATAATTATCGACTTATCTTTTGTGAAGGTGACACGTATTATTTTTTGATGCCTAATTTCACTAACTTCATTTTCTATATCGCAAAAATACTATAAATAAGTCGCTTTTGTTATTTTGTTTAAATTCTTTACAAAGCGTTAAAAATATAATTTGTTAATATGATAAATTTGGTTAAGGTGTGTTCGCTGAGATTAATAAAAGGTGTAAACTGTAAATAAAATAATAATTATCTTATTATATATAGATTATCTCATTACATTCTTAATTCAGTCCTCGATCCTTAACCCTACCAACAGCTATTATATATATACCTATTCATACTAACCGTGCCCCGCGGCTTCACCCGCGTTTATCAAGTTTAAAAGTAGCAAAATCAAAAATCAAAATAATTTTATTCACATAGGCCCCAATGAGGCACTCATGAAAGTTAATGATTCTATTGCCAGCCTATATCCTATATATATTTTATATTAAGTTTATGTATTATATTTTCATATACACATATATATATTCTTAAAATTAAGTTTAAATTTCTGAACCTTTTCTTTATTGTGTAGCTTCATTTATTGCACGCCGATATATCTCCTGAAATAGCAGGATGACTGGCAGAAAATGCTGTAGCATTAAGTCCTCCTATGTACATAGTATTTGTGCATGAAGTTTTTAAATAAATAAATAAATATCCATAGCCTATGCGTATAATTCCTAGGTATAAATAAGCAGTACAATATAGGAGTCTTCAAGTCGCGAGTGAATAGGTATCTTCTAGGCAAGCTTGCTCCATCGTAGACCACATCGTCGCTTACCATCAGGTGAGATGGTGGTCAAAAGTTTGCCTATCATGAAACAAAAAAACATTCAATTTCCATCCAATCCGTTTAGCCGTTTCTGCGTGAAGAGAAAACAAACATACTTACACACGAACTTATTTTATAAAATAAGTGTGATTGTACTTATCTAATTGGAAAAACACATATTGTAAGTCTGTTGTTTTCCTTGTTAATATTTGCCTATAGAATGAATCTCAATTAATCTTGTGAATACCACATTACGTCAAATATACTTAGTAGTACACATAACTACAAGGACAGTCAGAAACCACCTACATACGTACAGTAAAAGTGAATTTACCTAATTGTATGATTTGACCTTCAGCTAAATAAGCGAGTCGCCAATGAATTGACATACATATAATAACATAGTTATAACCCAGTCAATTTAAAACCTTCTTTTTTAAGTATCTGTTAAACTTCTTGGGAATTATAGAAAGTCGGGATCACCAATTTAGACAGTATTAGGTTTGTATATCGACATATCTTTCTTTTCACATTAGTTGTGTTTGGTCTCATACACGAGTCTCATTCAGGCAATTTGACCATACAACACGATGTCACATATTTCTAGTATGGGTATTATTTTTATTCAGAAACTTTGTTTCGTTTTTTCCGTACCTTCCGAGTTAATGTAAGGAAGATACCGAAATTGATTTCAGTGTTCGCAAACGATCAAAGCACGTGCTAGACTCGCTCATTGCGCTGTATATGACATTCCAGAACCTGATACACAAATGTATTCTGTTCTCAGACTTAAGTTTTGTGTTACCAACGGGATTCGAATCTCATACCCGCTGCTTATTAACTAGTTACTAGACCCTTAACCGCACGAGCGGGTAGTTCAGACAATTCTCAGCTCTATTTTTCTGTAATAATATCGGAAGAAGTTATTAATTGTTTTAGCTAAATGTGTGTAACATTGTGTTCAACCGTGGGAGAGCCCTGGTTACATGAATTACAGGTTGTTTTTGAACTTACCGCAGGCACCAGTTTCTTTTGTCACATACAACAAAATAATTATTATATGCATTGGAACCGATTCTTGAAACTTTGTTGTATTTGTGTGCGTCTAGCTAGCGTTTTGTAGAAAGCAAAATTTGTAGAACCTAGGGTGCTTTTCGTGTGCGACAAGGTCGTATTTTTTAAAGTCCGTATTTGTCAGTGAAATATGGCGTCATTGTTTTCTAGAGTTTTTTTTTAAATGGTTGATTGTATTATTCACAGAGGCGGATGGGGCATATCTCCCCGCGGCGCGGGCTACACGTTTGGTCAAGACATCTCAGAGACGTTCAACCACAGCAACGGGCTGACGTTGGTGTCGCGCGCTCATCAGCTCGTCATGGAGGGGTACAACTGGTGCCACGACAGGAACGTCGTCACTATATTCTCCGCGCCCAACTACTGCTATAGGTGAGGCACATCTGACCTATTAACTTTTTAAGTTGCGAACGGGTTTAGTGTATCAAATTTCATTTAAATCGGTTCAGTAGTTTTGGCGTGATAGCGCGACAGACTGACAGGCAGACAGAGTCACTTTCGCATTTATAATATTAGTAAGGATGAAGCAAGATGACCTAGCATATGAGGCCGTATTGTAATATTAAATGCTTCACATTGTTGACTCCATTCGACCTTGCTTGATCAGCGTGCATTCGCCATTCATTGAACTCTGAAGGTTGATCCATGAAAATATGCTCTCATGTTTAATGAGCGTATCACTTTGATAGTAAACGTCGCATTGTGTTTATTAGTATCATCACAAAACATGAAGCATTGTAGGATTTTAGTACATGGATACATGTTGTTTTGTGCCTACAAATTGCTCCAGGAGAACAAAAATTATAAATACTTGCCTATGTCTTTATCAATTTTTTTCTCCTAAAACAAAGCGAAGACGTAGCATGCTTGCTTTGAAGATACCTGTTCAATTAAATTCTAATACCTTTTAACGTTTCGATCTAGCTGGGTTTAAATTTTAGAAAACGTCGTTTTATCCGTGTTTTCAGCCGAGAAAAGCTCGGTCATCCGGGTACTAAAATTAAAACTTAATTAGTCACTTACGCGTTAGGCTTTCGAATGAAGGCGAAACATTGTCGATTTAGACATCGACAATGCGTAAGTCACGCTAATTCCCGTTTTATTTTTAATTTAATAGTTCAAAATGTGCGTGAGTTTTTATCAAAATAGCTGTTCACT
This sequence comes from Lomographa bimaculata, assembly GCA_948107665.1. NCBI lineage: Eukaryota > Metazoa > Arthropoda > Insecta > Lepidoptera > Geometridae > Lomographa > Lomographa bimaculata. The sequence goes on along the minus strand of OX403600.1, from coordinate 4,170,082 downwards.
TTACGTTAAACTGAGGACGCGGGCTATGAAAACAAACATTACATGCGTCTTAGTTCTCTGAAAATATAATCTGGGAGGCTTCAAATTAAGAGTGAATAGGTATCTTCTAGACTAGCATGTCACATCTTTAGTCGCATAATCACTTGTTTTTATAGCATACATCACAAATATACATACATCACAATTTAAAGCTAATAAAAATCGTGTAAAAATAGTTTTCTTTAAAAAATATAATAAAATGATCATGTGTCAGTATTTGGTTTTGCCATCGTGGTGAAAGGATTTGCCAATCAGCAGGGGAATTTAGCTGATTGTTGACCAGGGTGCGCCTGACGTACAGAGTATTGGGTACGCCAATTCGGGGAGGCTCCTTTCGTGCACCCCTATGGTACATCTAATTGCATGCCCTGCGTGTCCTGTTATGTGCTCGCAACAAGAATTCATGGACGCTGCACCAAATGCAGTTCGGGTGGCTGAGTTCTGGGCCTCAGCTATTTAACGGTTTGCCATCGACACGCTAAGAAGATGTGTCAGTATGATATTTTTTGCCTTTGCTTCTTAATTAAACTTTTTTTTTTTTTTTTTTATTTGTGACCGGCTAGTGTTTGACCACTATCTCACCTGATGGTAAGTGACGATGTGATCGAAGCTGGTAAACACACTAGACCTGGAATACGCAGGCTCTTTAGGTGGTTTTCTGGTTTATACAATTTTTTTTTCGTACTTGTATATTTTATTATTTATTTTGTCTACAAAAAATTATCAGGGTATTTATCGAGGCAACATGTGATCAAAATGCTGGCAAATATTTTGGACAGAGATTGAGTATTCAACATTGCAATGCTGCCAGCTTTTTGGGTACTTTGCCAACTGGCATCGGTCTATTTGGCTAGCTTCTCCGCACTGTTGTAGTTGATCACCTCCAATAGAAAACCTGACGTCAAGCACTAAATGGTGATCTGGCAGACAATACATCACGTTCTAAACCCAGCATGTTTGCCACCTTCGGCCACATTATGCAATAAGTGAGATAGTGGTCAAACCAGAGGTTGACTATCTACTAACTGCACTTTCATTCCTTTGTTATAAAGTTATCAATCTTCATACAATTTTGTAACACAAACATTTGTTACAGGTGCGGCAACCAAGCAGCCATTATGGAGTTGGATGATGCGCTCAAGTACTCATTGTAAGTTATTTTACCATATAAAACAACTAGCCTTGCCTCGCGGCTTCGCCCGCTATTATCAAGTTTTAAAGTAGCCTATGTGTTAATCCAGGGTATAAGCTATGTATATTTTAAATTTCATCCAAATCGGTTCAACAAACATACTCACACACAAACTTTCGCATTTATAATATTAGTAGGATCAACCATGCGCCAGTCTTAGGCAAGTCTGCTTTCTACCCCGGAAATTATTGCGTAACATACATAAAAAAAAAAACATGAAATCGAATTGAGAACTTCATTTGTTCGAAGTCGGTTGAAAATTTCATTTTATTTGAGAGTATCTATAGTATTGCTCGTTCCAAACAGCCGATGATAACACAATTAGTAACAGGAGCAACCAAGCGTTTATTCATATCTAATTAATTGATTCATAATTTTCTATTTCAACGCCTTATTTAGTGGTACTAGACACCAGTATTTGTAGCCGCTGTGCTTAATGCGTAGACTCACAGATTATTTAGTAGTTATTACGTAATTACATGGTTTAATGCCTTTTTTTGCGCCTTAATTAATTGCTTTTGGTCGTTACACGTTAGACGTATAAGGCGATTGGGAATTAAAAACTAATGGATCTACTATGAGGTAATGTTTTCACTGAAATTACAAAGAAAAAAGGGGTTTGACATCTAAGGGTGACAAGCGTAGTGCATAACCGCGTTAAGATTATGGGTAGCACTGCTCTGTAATACCTGTCCAATCCTATAGGTTTATGTATTATATTATATCTATAAATATAAAGGTTCGTGGTTGACTGAATTCTATAGAATTTCGTTAACATTCATTTGCGCATCCACACTAAAATCCACAGTTAAAACACACACACACACACACACACACACATACTAAAGACTTGTATTCAGGGTGACATTCAACACTTAGGGCCAAAACTGCGTTAAGCGGACGCACTTGTATGGAATACTAATAATATGGCGCGGGCGTCCGTTTAACGCAGTTGTGACCCTTACATATCACACACGATCAAACCTAATTACACATATTATAAAATAAATTTCTTAATTAAATGCTTTTTAATTAAGAATTTTATATAGCAAAACGCAGCGTGCGTGCATTATAGACATATGCAGATAAACCTTACCTTTGTATCGCGCAGTCGGGTACAAACAACGTCGGAATGATTAGATGCGCAAAGTGATGACGCGATTTTGATTCACAGCAATCAAATATCCTATAAATCCTGTGGATATTGAAGTTTTTATGACCTTCCCATAGTGCTATATTCGTATATTGTCGTATATACATGTGTGTAATGTGTGTCCGTCTGTCCAGCCTTCAGTTCGACCCGGCCCCGCGACGCGGCGAGCCCCACGTTACGAGGCGGACGCCAGATTATTTCATGTAGACACCACGTGAGTTAACTATTCATTTTACTTAATTATAAGTTGGTAGTATGTTTATGTCTGCGAAGAGAGCCTTGAGTGAATAGGTTACTTTTTAAAAAATTAAAGATCGGCATACTTTTGACCACAATCTCACCTGATGTAAGCGACGATGTGGTCGACGATGGAGCAAGCTTGCCTAGAAGGTACCTATTCACTCGCGACTTAAAGACTCCCATATTGTACTCATCAGGAAACACTGACTCAGGTATCTTTTAACATTATTTGCCTCTTCGCCCCGTTTCCTCTTTCTAACTTCTGACTCTTTCATTTGACACTATCTCATCTGCCTTCTGATTCTGAACGTTTCGGTAACTTACCGAATCGATACGATTGGATATCTTTCTCTTTAAAAATACATTTTATCGTACGATGAGTAACCAGTGCGGTAACCGAGTTATCGTATGGTTCTGAATCAGGGGGGTGATAGAAAGTGACGACGTGGTTGAAGGTATTGAAATATATGTTTGAGGTAGTCATTATAATTGACTAATGCATACAAAAGAGAAGCTAGTTGTCTGACTGACGGTATGAATTCTTTGCGTATTTGTCGCTCTCTATTTCTTGTTTCTCTTTCTTTAATGCTTTTTATTTCAAAAAAGCATTGTATTCTTGATTTCAAAACATACAAAAGAGAAGTTAGTTGTCCGACTGAATGTAAGCATTATCTACCTCTTCGTCGCATCCTGTCTTTTATTTTCTTTCTTCCATTTTTGGGATAGTGGATAGTGGATTTTGAGATAGTGGACATTTTATACTTTAAAGCTGATAGTAAACGTCACACCTGACTATACAATTTACAATGGTACCGTTAACTTTTTCCTACAATCATTTTTACTTACATGATAGTGATGTGTAAATTGATACAGTTTGTTTGTCTCATATGATTAATCTCGCCATGAAATAGTAGTTATATAGGTTCGTTATTTATTCAAATTATTAGTTGCTTATATTTCTGCTGGTATTTTTTCTCTCTTTACCAAACATTTGACTACTATATCACCTGATGGAAAGTGACGATTACATATTAAATGTATTAACCTTTACCAGAACTACAGTGCATGTGTCGAATGGTCGAGAGGTTTGTCAAAATATTATTTAGATAAATTAGTGAAGAGGTTTTGCCGCGAAAGTGAAAAAATGGCATTGATTTTGTATAATTTTCCAAAACCTGTGATTCTTCGAGGTTTAATGTGTAATAATGGTGGATTATTAACGTTAATACTTAGTAAACGTGCATAAGTGTAGGCAAATCATATAGTTGAAAAACGTGATATTTGCCTTCGCTCTAAAACTCCAAAAGAAGTTCTAGTAAAATTTCTACCACTTTACTAGGGCATGACTTGACTATGACTGGACCTCTCTCTTTTACTTAGCTTTGACTTTGACTAAGACTTTTAAAACGAAATACACTTGAAATATATTACTTGAGACTGGCTAAATGCACAATATTACGAAGCTAAAATTAAAGAAAAATTTATGAAAATCCCCATATGATACCATCATTTTGTGACAGTTTCAAATCACTAACATATTTATGGTTTTGTTGCAGCATCGGCGCATATTAAGCAGGAGAAGGGTCCGCCCCCCGCCCCGCCTGCGCCCGCCCCCGCCACACACGGCCTGGCTACTCGACACACGACCTCGCCTCGTGTCTTATACAACTACTTTTTGTTTGATCCCTTCGTAAGATTAACCAACCGAAACGTATATTACGCGATTTCCGGGCTCAGGATAACGTTCGGAAAGAAAATTGTACTGAAACGGGGAGTTCCGATTTCGATTCGCGGTTCTTCGTAATAAACTAATATATGTGACTCTTAGCCGTTTAGTCAAATGGGAGAGGGAAAGGTTTGACTATGAAATCGCGCTTCGTATTCGTTATTCGCTCGGTTTTAATTTTGGCGTCCTAACAATGCTTATTAGCAAATAAATTCTATTAATATTTAACTTGTATTGTCGTGGTTACGGTAATGTAATTTATCTTATCGCTGATTCGGTCTACATGTTAGTATAAACTTGTCGATTTTCCGTCAAGACCTTATATCGATATAGTTAGTTTATTGCATCAGTGTGATGTACGCACGTGCACGTTTCTATTATACGTTATCCCTATAGAAAGTATACTCGCGCCTTTTATAGTTGATGTTTAGTTGTAGGTATGGAAATTGTTTCCGTAACGGATAATGTTCAGAGGTTTTATTTTTAAATCCTGTAGCTCTAATTTAGAGCGAATCCTGTATGTCACAAAGACGTACGGTACAAAGCTGAATTTTAACCGTTAACCTAGTTGAATTTCTCCCAATAAAATGTTACATACTTATGGGATTATTTTATAGACAACAGAGAACGATCGTTCTGTTTTCTGGCACATTTCGTCGATGCCTTTTTCCTTAATTTGTGTTAGGCGAGTGTAATCTTAAATATATTACATATACAGTAACACAACACGTTTACCACTTTGCGATAAGGCGGGTATCACATAGGGTATCTGAAACTTATCATTGTTATTCAACGTTAGATCGGAAACAAAGCTTCAAGATTCTGAGCTTTCTAAAGTAACTTGCACTCGTGCTGATTATACTTGTGTATGGAGACACGCCAGGCGTGTCACCGCGTGATTTCAAACACAAGGTATGTGTTCTAGCTGATGTATGAGGAATGTGCGCGAAAAAAGGTTGTGAACGTGTTGCTTTACCACCGAAGAACGGTATTGCGACGCGCAGCGCTTTTAACTCACGCGTTTATTTGTTTCTTCGCTAGGCACGCCGCGCTTTGCGTCGCAATCCCATTCATCGCTTAGTGATAGATTCAGTATTTGAATATACAGTAGGCACAACGCATGCATGCAGGTAAAATTTGCGCTGTTGCCAATTTCGGTGTCGCGTAAAACGCTTGTCTGCTGAGGCCAATAATCATTGTGCATACTGTACGTGCCAGTGATGTCGGGAATGCTTACTCAACGGGCGTGTAAATCGAATCGGTGATAAGGTAACTGATTCGCGAGTTGTGAACAATTTGGATAGTTGTCGATCGCAGCGGCGAAGCGTGGCGGCGGGCGGCGGGGCGTCACTGTTAGGTCCTCTTGCCCGCACTATTATGCTGGTATGTTCATTTGGCCGAACGCAACGCGATTATAATTGTTGTATTTATACATTGTATGTATCAAGACATAAAACTCATTAAAAGCGTACCATTTGCTATAAACGTAGTTTTATTTTTAAAGTCACCATCGATACATATGGGACTGGACATACCATCATAGTAATCCTTGGTGACTACACACACCTGACTTATTTCCGATGCATCGTCACCTCAGACATTATAACACTCCGGTAATTTGGCACGTGTCATTAAATAGTGTGAATTTTATATCTTCGTCTTATTTACCATAGATCAAACTAGTAAAGTCCGTTTTGTACTGTTTTTAGTTCCAAGGTGTTACAAACATTTTAATCGTAGCCAATTTAAGTAGGAACACATTTTATATATTATTTGGAATTCATTGATCAATGTCAACTTTTATTGTGTTAGGAACAATAGCATTTAATTATATTGCTGATATGTATTTGAAATTATATTTATATATTATATATGATTAGTTTTTAATTTACTCGGTCGGCTGCAAGTCTACTAAAAGGTTTAAGCCATTATTTTTAATTCCCAGTGCAATTACTGTTCTGTCATAGGAAGGAGGAAATTTTAAGCATTTTAGTATTTATGTATTTGTTGAAGTCTCTTTTCTTGTGTCACAATACCTGTTTTAGCGAGGAGTGTTTCACGAGACCAGAGCTTTAATTATTTTCTAGTTCATTTAAAAATATTTAGGCGAGGTGTTGTACATTACCTAAATTTAATATTATCTTTCGAAAGAATTCAAGGCATTGTTTAAATAAAATAAGTGTTGACTTTTCCCATGATTGTACTCTATACACATTTCACGTAAAGGTAAGTAATATTATTGAAATAAGTTTAATCGAGAACATGAAAAATTGCCACGAAAATTGTGAGATGTGTTATCCAGAATTAATAGGATACCTATGAAATTATAATAGAATTGACATGTAAAGGAAGTAAAGTAAGAAGTTTGTTAATATTTTAACAAGTATGATATAACAACCCAGCTTCTGTACCAACTGATAAAAGTAATATAGTCAATGTTCTTTTCGCGCAGGATGTCACATCCTTATCGACAGTGATTGATTTCTTTTTCAGTGAGTATTTATCAACATTTATTTTTTTTAGCATTTCCGTATTCCTAAAATCCATTATATGTAATTCGTAATTATAGCGTGTGTTACAAAGACCTTACCCACCAATGACACCTGAAGCCACACGCTCTTTGATCTAAGTATTAAATATGTAAGTTATAGGTAAAATAAAGATAAAATGAGAAAATGCAAAAAAAATATATGAAAGTATGTATAATATTGAGCCTCGGTCGCGTGAAATGCCATTGAACGTTGTATACGCATGCACAAGGTTGATTTTTTCGCTTTAGGCGCTATTTCACACTTGCGAGGCTCGAGTCATCTTAAAATAAGGCTTCCTGCATAGGCGTTAACAATTGAACAACTTTTGTATGCGTTGTGTTCATGTATAATGGAACATGCAACTTGTGAGACAACCAAGATTGGAACGCTCCGTAATGGCAATAATACGTGTAACACATACATGAAATAAATTATTCTTGCAACCGTACTATGCCTGTTGTTAGGAATATTAGATAATAAATAAAATTAATTATACAAATAGTTTTTTTTTCTTGCCTCATCCATGTAGGGAAATAAACGCACATATAAAAATAACATTTTATTTATAAATAGCTTTTCTTTTATAAATCATGTTACGTTTTACAAAATTGTGTATCTTTGGTGTTGATACATAAACAATATCAACTCTATGTCATGAATAAAACCAACGTTAGTTGAATTGTACACAAAATAATATTTGCCACTAAAATCATGTCAAAGTATCAAAAATAGACATTTATACCTTACCATAACGAATTACCACATTCAAATGGAATGAATAAACTTAACTATGAGTAATTGAGTATATATTTAAATTCGGATAAAAATAATTTCAAAGATAAGTTTTAATCATATAGAATTTATATACCTAATATTTTAATATTTTCTTTCCACTTTTTCATATTTTTATTTTTCGATATAGCCCCGTTAAATAACACGGGTCAAAGATAATTTGACTTATTGTAATTTTAACTATTGAAGGTTTATTGAACGTTACTTAAATATTTTTACTAATAAAACTGTAGCCTCAAACAGATGTTAAACATCCTTTAAACATTGTCATCATTTGTCGATTTAAAGCTATGTATCCACGGGTCATCCAATTTAAATATCCCTGTACACCTACCCCATTAATCATTAAAGGTAGAATTGATGGTATATTCGCAGTTGCCCCTACATGGATTGCCACCAGGTGGCAATTGGGAATAAAATTCCCAGTGGCCGCCGGGTGGTAACTGGGAAGTCATTGCCCCCACTTCAAATCCCTTAACACTGCTGAATATATATTTAAATATGTCTAAGCGCAGCGCTCTTATGCGAAGTACATATGTGCAAAAGTGAATTTTACTGCTTTTGACCTCACTCACGCAGCAGTGTACAGCGATTTGAAGTGGGGGCAATAACTTTCAAGTCGCCACCCGGCGGCAACTGGGAATAAAATTCCCAATTGCCACCTGGGGCAACTGTGAATATACCGAATTGATAAACCTTCTTTGGTTAACTTATGTATTTATTATGATGAGTGAAATAAAAACATTTTTTTTTAAGTATTAAAGAAGGTTTATCAATAGTTTTACCTATTTATAAATAAAGGGGCTAGAGTATTATTTGTTGAATATCAAGATTAACTAAAATCTAAAGATTGTCAAGTTTATAAGAAACAACTTGCCTATCTAATTTAAATACTCATTAATTGAATTATATTATCCTAACTACGAGTTTCACGAATGTTGGAAGGCACTAATTAAATACTTTCAAAGTATATGAAAATACCTAAATAAAAGCAGTTTTTTAACATAAAAGATTTGTGCATTTTATGCTCGACTCAATAATTAATGACGATACAGGCACCATCATAAATACTGTTAAGAATAAGTACAAAAACCTAAGCAGACCCTAAATCGCATTTAACAATAAAATTATTGGACGCGTGCAAAATATTATGCAATGTGCAGTTTGAGTTTAACAAGGAAACTGCTCGTCATGCTAGGGCCACACTAACGGGAAATGCCGTTGTCGCGTTGATGGACGTTCACCTACGTATGTAGCCTTGACTTAATGCGATAATTTGACAACGGTATTCACTTTGACGTTAGGCGATAGCTCAAGTGGCGGTACATCAAAGAGATTTACTCGAGAGTTATACGTTAAAGCGCCCACACTACGCAATATGGCTACAAATTCAAGGAACATTAGCGTCAATTTTATCGCCAAGAATGGGCATTCAAGTTGACCGTTCAAATGTAGCCACTCAGTTTTTCGCGTTAATAATTAACGCAATATTTTTTAAGCTGATAGGCATTGACGTTTCCAGTTAGTGTGGCCCTAGCATCAAGAAATGCTGTGCATGTCATTATCTTTAAAAAGGGATTCTATTCCCTTTTGATACGCCGAAGTTGGTCGGTCTGCAGATTCAAAATTGATTACCCATAAACAATGAATTACCATGATACATCTTGGACCTTATTCCAAGCATACTTCTTTATATTATAACAAGTGAATCGTAATGTTTCAATGTTATATACGACTTACAACACTTAAGAAAGTGTCGACTAGTTCGGACAAATCACGGACATCGTGACTGTCCGAGTTCCGAACCGCTCGCCTACGCGTATCGCGCGTCTCATCCTGATGAAGGACAACTATTTTGTCCGAAATTAGTCGACAACAAAGTCGTCAATGTTTACTTGTTTCAACCCATATATATAATTGAATCATTGTGTGTAACGATAGCATTAACTTTTTAACAAGTAAAGCCACTATTATTGTATTGCTAAAGCAATAATTAAACTATTCAATAAATGAAACCTGCAATTTGGTGCGCAACAACCTTACAATATATTTTTAATTTAAAAGTAGCATCTACCTTATTTCAGCTTGAAGCGTTTTGCTTCTACATGTATCATCTGTACAGCGAAGGAGAGAAAGGTCTAGAGTGAATAGGTATTTTTTTATGCTGGATTAGGCATGTCATTGCCCACTATCTCACTTGATGAAAAGAGCAGATGCGGCTGAAGATGTAACATGCCTAGAAGATACACATATTAACAAATATGTTGTACTATACTGTCTATGAAAGCACGCTACACCTTCGGCCGGACCATCGCTTTCCGGCATGAGAAATAGCGGACAAATACTTGCCAATCAGACAAAATAAGTATTCCAGTAAAAAATAATGCTGCGACAGCAATAATTGACAGCTGCATATTATAGTCGAGTTTAGGTATTATTTTAAACATACATGTTCCTACACTTTAAGTAGGAGAATTTTCGCAGCTTGATTTTTTCTTAGTAAACTTGTCTTCTAACATTATAAATACGAAAGATTGTACTTATGTTTGTAATGACCGACTGTCATGGGGTATCCCTAACTGTTGAGGGGATTTGGGTGAAATTTGGAAGAAAAAGGCTTTAAATTACGATATAGACTCATAATATCCTAACAAATAATTAATCTAATGAGTACAAAAATATATAGAGGTTAGCATCAGAATTGTTGACATGCGACCTCGGGTAGTCATAATAATCATAGTAAATAGATATTGCTTCACAAAAGTCTTAATGTTAACATTTTATGTCGTTTTTTAGGGAAACCCACAATTGACCCATTTACGTTCCACTCTAACCGAACGTCACTAACTGTTGAGCAGAACGTAGCTATGGGCGGTGAGTCATGGTAGACGAAGCCTAAGTCACCACCATTAAGGGCCAGGCCGTGCAACGCATTGAAAAACAGTGCATCTCTCTTTGAAGCCGATGGAAAGAGACGCACCGATGCATTACCGTGCGGTATTCACGTGGTCTATCGAAGAATGTCTATATAAGCCACGACTACTTCAGCCCTTATTCCTCATTATTTACGCGACTTTCATCCCAGTGTCCAGTTGTAGCAGTTGCTTCATTAGTTCGTACGTGGAGAAGGACGTGGCGACCATCGGCACCGCCCGAATGTAGTTGATACTCATCCCGCGGTACAGGCCCTTCACTACACCGTTCTCGCGATATATGAGGGTCAGGGTCTTCACCATGCCCATGCTGAAATGTACAAATTTGCTATAATATATAATAGTATAATTTAATTTCGATGATAGAGATTCTGTAGTCAAAAATTGCTCAAGATATTTGTAAGGGCTTCGCCACACAGGACGCACCTTCGTTCCGTACAGCAATTCCCGCGCCCGCGTCCCCATTGCCGCCGTTCTGTTCGAGCCGAATGCGCTGTGTGGCGAAGCCTGTATGGTCTAACGTCGATGGAGTATGTATACGTCTATATATTAAATTGGATAGTTTTTTTTTTTAATAACGAAAACAAGATCACGCTTCTTTCGAATTATTTGAAATAAAGGGTCATAATTTAAATATTGAAGGCTGCGCAGTTTTAGACTACAGCATTTCCAACCAATGATACCAAATCGGCGGTTAAACATACAAAACATTCACATTCACAGTGAGCACAAACAATCTAAGCTAAAATAATACGTTATAGATTGAAAGTTTCTTAGTGTTACACATATTTATGACTTAATGATTTCACTCAAGATCGGTTTCTAGCATCGTTGCGGGACTAGTTTCGAAACGGTCGGTGCTCCTTTTTTAGTCGAGTACGCGACGTCCGGCGTCTCAGCGTGTACTAGTCCGAAAGTAGTCTCGCAACTAAGATAAACGAACCGTGTGTGAATTGTATGAGAACAATTATCACCGACACCAATATATTTTTGAAGATAAATGGAAATGGGTGAATTGATGAGCATAAAAGAGCTGTCGTTAACAAACCTCCTGTTGGTGCCAGCACCAGTGCCATACATGCAATAGAAATTGACATAATATTATATTAGTATCTAATACGTATAGTACATAAAAAAGGAAACAATGGTGCCGATTCTGTTGTCCAGAATTAGACTAAACTAGCCTAAAATTAGTTTTAGTCCTGCTTTAGTCCAAAACCTATTCAGAAAATGCAAGATTAGACTAAAATTAAGTTTGACAGGACTAAGTTTAGTTACTCTATTTAGTGAAAATGACCAAATTCTTATTCTGATGTACATGTTTTACGTCAAATTAAGACTAAAAATAGAAATTTTAAACTCAAATTAGTCTGTATAAAAAAGGTCTGGATTATTTTTAATGTGATCTTATACTTGAAAGAATAACACGTGCAATTAATGAAGCAAATACTGACCTACAAAGTATATAATGGAGGAATATGTGATTGCGGCTCTTGTGAATACAATTCAATTTGGTTGCTGTCAAATCAATTTTAGTCCTGTCATTTCAACTTTTAAATTAAGTTCAACGTAAAATCAGAATAGCGTTTAGGTATTCTTTGACTAAAATTAGTTTATTTTTAGTTTAGTTTAGGTTAGTTCGGTGCTCAACAGAATTAGCACCAATATTAATTTAACTATATTTATATTAAATATATATATTACATATATTATATACAAAAATAAATTGTCGCATGTATGAAAGATCACTGGAGAACGTCTCGACCGATTGTTTTTTTTGTTATGTCCGTTATTTGTTTTTATGAAAGATTATTTGCTACTTTTAAACGTAATTAAAAGCGTGTATGTTTACTCTAATGTTATGTTTATGTTTAATTAACGCGGCCGAAGCTGCGTTCCACAACTAGTTATATATATAAAATAATATTATTCCTTTAACAATGTTAGTATGTACAGAGTAGACCATATTAAAAGGAGAGTTCAAGTTTTACACCACATCCTTCAAGTGGCACTATTTTTATCCCACGACGCAAAAAGAGGGGTATTAAAAGTTTCACACGTGTGTATCTGTGTGTCTGTATGTAGCATCGTAGTTCCCAAACGGCTGAACTGATTTTAAATTATATTTCGTGTTGAAAACTACTTCTTAGTTATGTTTGGTGAAAATCGGTGCAGCCCAATCCAAGGGCGTCGGGGGCTGCCACTTGATTGATTTGTTACATGTGCAAATATATTTAAAACTTGTTTATAAATTAGCATTCTCCTTTAAATATAGAATATTATATCAGCGAAGTTTACATTTGAAGCAATTTTTTAATCAATTGAAACAGTTGTTTTATATATACACACACTTTTATATCGTTTTGTTAATGTTTCATTGAACTTTTCTAGTACTTATATATTTTACACAAGTGTACAGAGAATATAATATAATAATATATACTGCGCATTAACCAGTCCACCGCAGTTTCATTATCCAAGAATGATGCGGACTAATCCGTCAGTAAGCCAATTACTTCACACGCGGCGCCGGTGTAGCCCGTGCCTACAGAGGCGAGTTACGGGCGGACTTATCCGCCTATATAGTCCGTGCTTACCCAAACTTCTCCGTTGCGGGTTCATACAGGCGAGCTGCGGGCGGACTAGTCCGCCTGTATAGTCCGTGGCTTACCCAAACTTCTCCGTGGCGGGGTTCATGCAGGCGAGCTGCATGCGGCGTCGCGTCACGTCGAGCGGGTACGACACGGACTGCGCGACTGCGCCCGCCAGCCCGCCGCAAACCAGCTTGCCCGGCACCGTTAGGACCAGTCCGCCTGTTATACAATGTTAAACAATCAGAATCAGAATAATGGTAAATAATCAAAACAGATCTTCAATAATTTAAAAATGATACCATCGTCCTTGGAAATTAATACAAACATACAAACTTTCGCGTTAATAATATTAGTAAGTATTAACATACCAAGTGTGTACATATTGAGTTACACATGACGTCAATACTAATGTCTGGTTTCTAGTCCTATTAACATTATTATCGATAAAAATATTAACTTCATACCTCGCACCAGCTATCAGCATTAATAGAATAATTAGACGCAAGCAAAGCTTATAAAAACCTACTTTACCGGAAGTCGGCTTTTTTAAGCTTCGGAACCTTGATCAGATTTAACGTATTAAATGCATTATCCTACTAATATTATAAATCCGAAAGTTTGTTTGTAAGTGTGTAAGTATGTTTGTTCCCTCTTCACGCTTTAACGGCTGAACGGATTTGGATGAAATTTGGAATGTACATAGATTATACCTAGGATTAACAAATGGGCTACTTTTTAACTTGATAATAGCGGGCGAAGCCGCGGGGCACGGCTAGTTAACAATAAATCAAAAACAACTGATCAGATCTTGACCAAATTTCAGTGGAACCATATGCAAAGCACCGCTTTCAAATAAAAAAAATCATCAAAATCGGCGCACAAAGAAATAAGTTATGAGGTTACTTTTGAAGTCGGTTAAAAACGAGAACATCGTCAATGTAGTCCACAGAATACGCATTATTGAGGATAACTTAAAAACTTCTAGTCAGATGTTGATCAAATTTATATGAGACAAATCGGAATGCAACATCTATCAAAAAAAAAAATCTAAATCGGTTCACGTGGAACGAAGTTATGAGGTAACACACATAAAAAGAATACAGTAGACTTGAGTACCTCCTTTTCTGGGAAGTCTGTAATTTTTTTTTTCTTATAGTCAAGGAAGTAAAACTGTAAGCATAGTTCTCATAACTTTGCTAGTTTTCGATTAATCAAAACATTACACTCACATTTGAATGTTTTTTTAACAAATTACGAGTAACATAATTTAAACGTAAGCAAAGCTTAAAAAAACCGTCTTCACAGCTTATATTTTGGTTTTGGCATGATTGATTTCGATAAAATTTATATGGGACTCTGACCTCTGAAGTGTAATCTACTAAACAAAAAAAAGATTTTAAAGAATAAAAAAATAGAGAAGAAATCGGTGAACATACATAAAAAAAATACATACCGTTGAACATAGTACCTCCTATTTTGAAGTCGGTAAATATAGGAACATTTTACTCTACTTGCATTTAAATTTTTTTCGTAGAAATTCTGAATAATATCTAAAATATAAAAGGATATTGAAATTAACGATGTAGTACTTACTATACTATGTACCTCATTCTGCAAAAAAGACAACATTTGTCGTGAGTCGTCATTTGTGCATGCATATTTTTACCGACTTCATTTATTTTCACGATTTTCTGAATGTGTGGCAAATAGTGGCAATAAACGAGAGTAATCATGATATTAATTATTATCATCTCATTTCATAATCTATAAAATAATTATTACATCTCGCTTCGTCGAGATGTAATAATCAAGGATGTTGTAGCTTACAAACCGTAGGTTTGTTTCCTATCTCGATGGTAATAATTTATATAGTCTGGTGGTCCTGTGAAACTTTGTCGGACAAAGATACACAGGAATCAGGATACAGACTAGACTTGTGTAACCCATGAGTGATTCATTAAAATTATATATATCTGAAGCAAAGATATATTGAATCAGTAAATCACCCGTACTCAAAATCAATCTTTATATCACTGTATCATTAGGATAGAGTTGGTTTGGATTCGTTACGGACAAAGATAGAAAGAAACGAATTGATGGAAAAGAAAGAGAAAGAATGATTAGCGCTTGCGCAGTGAGGCAGGTTCCATAAGGTCACAAACGCCCGCAACAGAATAGCTAAAATAAAATGAATCGTAAGTAGTCTAAATAAGGTGCAAATAAAGTCGTAAATTTTTTTATATTTCAAATGTGCATACAGAGCTACGACGAAAGCCGTTAGACGGTTAAATATCCTAAATAAATCTTAATGATTTAGTGATAAGGCACAATATTGCTTGCAAATGCGGGACGTTTAAATTATTATTTTGAATCTGTATAGTTTTGAGTTTGTTTGTTTACATTACAGTGCAGTCTTCGAATTGTTTTTGACGATTATTTACGCGGGTAATAATTAATAACTTGTATTACAATACTGTATATATTAATAATTGTAATAAATAAATAAATAAAAAAATCAATACATTAATCTCACATCATAAGATCGCCACTGATGACAAGAGATGAAAATTGATTGATGCATTATCACTTTTCGCTTCTGTTCATCCAGACTAGTGTTGAATAGGACATACATGAGGCATGACATTTGTCCCGTACAAGACGTACTATTGTAAGAGCGGTTCAAATTTTTTACATGTACTACTTCAAATTGTATGTCACGCTCGTCGTGTCTAAGCTTTAGCATAGAGTGAGTGAGAGAAAACGCGTCGTACCGTACCTCGTCTCGCTGTATGTATGCTACACTTCAGTACAATGCGTCTACTTTCTCACCAGCTTTATATGTCACGGAGTGAGACAACAATATTAAGCTTTAGTTCACTTTCGTCGACCAGTTTATGCTAGAAGATAAACGGAGTCGGGCATCGCAAGTGGCGCGTGTCAAAATGCGGCAAATGTTGATGTCATTTGGATAATTTGGATTTTGGCGCGTATATAACAATTACGAGTGCATGTTGTTTTGATTAGTTTGTAATTAATAATATAGTGTGTTAACAGTTTGTTGCCCGGTTGCAAAAAAAAGTTTCGCAAATATTATTTTAAAATGTTAAAATGTATTTTTTTTTATTACATCATACATTTATTATAATAAATTTGTTTTATTGCGTATTTCGTAAAATAGTAACAGTGCCTACATAGACTTTTTGTTCAAATTTTACAATAATATATTCAGTTGTCATTTATCAATTCGATTCTTATATCGTTGTGGAGTTAGTGATTAGTACTACGTCAATTACACTTTATAAGGTACATAATAAACGCTCCAGTACGAAATAACACAATTACTCGTTACTTCAAATATACTGCTATGAGGCGCTATGCCTCGCCTCTTTTGAAGTGAGACATTGTACTGGCTCAGTACAAAAAAGAGGCAACTCTTACAAACTCATTTTAATTTCATGTCCTACACAACACTAATCCAGACGATTCTATATCCATCCAACTCACATAGCACGGTGAGTTAAAGATACAAATGAGTGATATATATCAGTAGATCCGAAAGATACATATCTCTCTTTTCTTTTCAATGATACATATTGCGCATGTCTAATACAGACCATATAAATAAAGACATGATCATTAGATGATAAATTCATCAAATTTCGAGCATAATAAAATAAGCACTCGTCACTGTAAGTGATCGATTACTGCAAAAATACAAATAAACTGTGAGGTGATTTAGTTTACTCCGGCCTTCGTATAGTAACCATTCGACCTCGGTGCAGAGAGCCCCTATCCGCAGTGAATGAAACGCTTGCGAGTTTTAATTTTACTTGTGGCGCCATCTAGTTTAGCACGGTAAAAGGTTTTGTTCCTTTATTACTCGACAGATGGCTTTCATGTCCACTTGTCTTCGCCAAGTGAATTTAAGTGTTGAGATGCGTAACATTGCACATATTTGATGACGTATTTCATAAACGACTTCTTAAAAAAAACATGAAACCCCTAATTGTATAATAAATATTTTATAGTTGTCATAAATGACTAAACACAAAATTTCCTAAAATTATCTATATATCTATATAATATTATAAAGAGGTAAAGTTTGTTTGTTTGTTTGTTTGTTTGTTTGTTTGTTTGTTTGTATGTAAAAGGTAATCTCTGAAACTACTGATCCGATTCTGAAAATTCTTTCACCAATAGATAGCTACACTATCACTGAGTGCCATAGGCTATGTTTTGTCGGGATAGAAGTTAGTTATCAGTTCGAAATAATAATATTCGTAAGACAAGTCGGAGAAAAATTTGCTAACTTTCCGCTTTATCGGCGTACGCTGACTAAACGGTAAGACATAGTTGAATATAATGTATGGCAAAAATGTTGGCCTTCATGAGTTTTACAAAAAAGTCCGCGACAGCATATATCTAACATGTATGTATAGCTCAGAAAAAATACTTTTCTTTGTTAAAAATCTGAAAAAAAAGCGGCCTATGTTTAGTTGGCTTTTTGAGACATTCAGTATTAATCCTTATCAAAATAAACTATTTCATCGTCTTACGTAGTTCATGTAGATACATTTTGCTTTTTACTGCATATGATTTGGATAAATAGTCTATGAGAAATCGTGAAATTAGTTTCACGGGAGCCCGCCCGTGAACGGGACGGGTCAGAAATGTACAGAAACGTACTACGAATTCCTGCTCATTAAAAATTAGCGGCTTCTATTTCGTTGGCTTTTTTTAAGTATTTAATATTAATCCTTATCAAAAAAACCTATTTCATCGGCTTACGTAGTTCACGTAGATTTAACTTGCTCTTTACTGCATATAATTTGGACCTATATTCTAGGAGAAATCGTTAAGTTTATTTGAGGGTGAAAACGGTGGATCACAGAATGGAACAGTTACTGCGTAATCCGGCATACGTCTATGTTTTGAACCGACTAACATAAGAAGGGGGATATAAATTCGACTGTTTTTTTTTGTTTAGTCTTATCATTGAACTTTGAAGTGCCCGCTAGCGTAGTTAGGTGGGCGTTTGCCTTTAAAGCACCGGGTTTGATGCCCGGTGGGAACACAGGTGTTCCCACCGGGTTTGATGCCCGGTGGGAACACAGGTGTTTTCCCACGGGAATTTGTGTTCCTGGTTTTGAGTATGTTGTGAATACTTTGTGAATCTTGGATGTTTACGGCCATTCCGATACAAGTCATTGAACTTAGTGTGGGGCTGTGAATGTGGAAGTGTGTTTATTTGTATATTTTTTAACCGGGCGACGCCGGGCGGGTCATCTTTTGAACTATCTACTCGCGTAAATGGGTACGCGTTTGCCTTCAAAGCAGCGGGATCGATTCGCGGTGGTAACAGAAGTTTTCTCCCTACGGGAAATTTGTGTTCCTGGTTTTTAATATGTTGTGAATCTTGGATGTTTACGGCCCCACGCTACAAGTCACTGAACTTAGTGTGGGGCTGTGAATGTGGAAGTGTTTATGTGTAGATTTTTTAACCGGGCGACGCAGGGTGGGGAATCTTTGAACTTTGAAGTACCCACTGGCGTAGATGAGTGCGCGTTCGTCTTTAAAGCAGCGGGTTCGAATCTCGGTGGGAACACAATAACAAAAGTTTTTTCCCCACGGGCAGTTTATGTTTCTGGTTCTGGGTATGACGTGAATGTTGTGTGTGTGGTGTTAATTGTTTACGGCCCCACGACACAACTTATAGTACTTTTACAGTGGGGCTGTGAGTGAGAAAGCGTTTATATGTAAGCTTTTGTTTACCCGGGCAACGCCGGGCGGGTCAGCTAGTATTTGATAAAGTAGAAAGTAATAAATAATTGCCGAACTGGTCACTGGTAAAGTTGGAGGGCGTTGTAGTTTTCTCGTTGTTTGCATGTTTGGATGTTGCATGCCATTCCTAATGTTCCATTCGATCAAAATTAGATAAAACTCACTTGATTGCAATATTGTTAACTTAGTGTATTTTCATAAAGGCAGATTTTATTAGCTGGCGACCCTTATAGAACAACCTCTTTGTCTGAAGCTACAACCTTTTTGTCCGAGGCAACAACAACGCCCTCCTGTAAATGACAGTCAAGTGCCACAAGATCCTTGTCGCACTGAATTAGCGCATGGCTCTACTTTGACTGTACCTTGCTTGACTCGTTTATTTGAGTTTGATTTTAATATGAAATATGATCCACTTGAAATATTTTATGACTTGACTCTGGCTAAATGCACAAGATTGCGGGGCCAAAAAAAATAACTGTAAGTATTGAATGCTCAAGCGTGACGCATCCATAAGAGTATAATAAGGCAAATGGTTTGCTAATAAAAAAACCTTATTGGAATTTGAACTTCTTGTACTTGCATCTCGCGTGCAATGTCTTTAAAATGAGGAAATATGCATGAGGTTTCATGTATTTTGTATATATCTGAATCTTTACGGCTCTACAATTAATCTTTAACATTAATGTTTTATTTAAATGCTTTTTAATTAGACATTTTATTGAATAAAGTGATAAAATCGTTGCTAATAGCGTGCATATTGCCATATTATTATAATTGCCCATGCATGTAAATAACTTTTTATTCATTAAAAATCAAACATTGAATTCCTAATTTTAAAAAAATTAAGCGAGAATTATGTGTTAAGTGTAATTCTATAAACCAACTGCGTAAAAACTGAATTAACATTTTTATTTTAACTTAAAAAAAGGAGGATCTCAATTCGACTGTATACCTATGTTTCTTTTTGTATGTTTCTTTACGCGATATCTCCGCCAATTATGAATCGATTTTGATTATTTTCTTTTTGTTTGGCAGAGTATAATACTTCTGAGGTTACTTTCTCCCATTTACCGCGAGTACCAGCCGGTTAGTAAACATTTTTTATCGAAATCTATCAAGCCAAAACCGAAATATAAGCGATGAAGTTGCTTTTTTAAGCTTTACTGGCATCTGACTCTTTCTAGTTCTTAAGTTACTTTTTTTCACTTCTATCGACAGTCCCCAAAGACTGCCCCGCATGTTTTTTTTATTAAAAAAGGTTAGTTACCAGTGTTTCTCTCGCACTTGCGGCACAGCGACGTGGGCAGATACTTCATGCAGACGAACTTGAGGGACTCGAAGCAGTAGAAACTGAACCCCGCGTACGGAACCATCCCGCACATGGTGGGCACGAACCCGCGATACAGCGCGCGGATACCGCCCTCCTGGAAGTGCCACATGCCTACTTAATCATAATCATATATTTACACACACACACACACACACACATACACACACGCACACAAAACTAGGTCTGCAATTACACATTTTTTTTGTAATTATTTTTTTTCGTTTAGACAAAACTCACTAATATCTACGGGCCATATTTCCTAAAACTAAACTAAAACTATGAATTATTTTTGTAATTATGTATTACAAGCCGTGCCCCGCGGCTTCGCCCGCTATTATAAAGTTAAAAAGTAGCCTGTGTATTAATCCTATAATAGGTACAATCTATGTATATGGGACTACCTCTGAAGTGTAATCTACTAAACAAAAAAAGATTTTAAAGAATCAAAAAATAAAGAAGAAATCGGTGAACATACATAAAAAAAATACATACCGTCGAACATAGTACCTCCTTTTTTGAAGTCGGTAAATATAGGAACATTTTATTCTACTTGCATTTAAATTTTTTTCGTAGAAATTCTGAATAATATCTAAAATATAAAAGGATATTGAAATTAACGATGTAGTACTTACTATACTATGTACCTCATTCTGCAAAAAAGACAACATTTGTCGTGAGTCGTCATTTGTGCATGCATATTTTTACCGACTTAATTTATTTTCACGATTTTCTGAATGTGTGGCAAATAGTGGCAATAAACGAGAGTAATCATCATGAGTAATGCTGATATTAATTATTATCATCTCATTTCATAATCTATAAAATAATTATTACATCTCGACAAATTTTGTCGAGATGTAATAATTAATATAGTCTGTGTCCGTCCTGTGAAACTTTGTGACTATTTAATAGTGTTGAGTAGGACATACATGAGGCATGACATTTGTCCCGTACAAGACGTACTATTGTAAGAGCGGTTCAAATTTTTTACATGTACTACTTCAAATTGTATGTCACGCTCGTCGTGTATAAGCTTTAGCATAGAGTGAGTGAGAGAAAACGCGTCGTACCGTACCTCGTCTCGTTGCTGTATGTATGCTACACTTCAGTACAATGCGTCTACTTTCTCACCAGCTTTATATTTCACGGAGTGAGACAACAATATTACGCTTTAGTTCACTTTCGTCGACCAGTTTATGCTAGAAAATAAGAACGGAGTTGGGCATCGCGTGTCAAAATGCGGCAAATGTTGATGTCATTTGGATAATTTGGATTTTGGCGCGTACCATAACAATTACGAGTGCAAGTTATTTTGATTAGTTTGTAATTAATAATATAGTGTGTTAACAGTTTGTTGCACGATGGCAAAAAAACAAGTGTCGCAAATATTATTTTTAAATGTTAATATGTAATTTTTTTTATTACATCATACATTTATTATAATAAATTTGTTTTATTGCGTATTTCGTAAAATAGTAACAGTGCCTACATAGACTTTTTGTTTAAATTTTTGAATAATATATTCAGTTGTCTTTTATCAATTCGATTCATATATCGTTGTGGAGTTAGTGATAAGTACTACGTCAATTACACTTTGTAAGGTACATATTAAACGCTCCAGTACGAAATAACACAATTACTCGTAACTTCAAATACACCGCTATGAGGCGCTTTGCCTCGCCTCTTTTGAAGTGAGACATTGTACTGGCTCAGTACAAAAAAGAGGCAACTCTTACAAACTCATTTTAATTTCATGTCCTACACAACACTACTATTTATATATAAAGACGTAGTATGAAATTTTAATCAATTTTCGTACATATAAATAAGCACTCGTCACTATCAGTGATCGATTACTGCAAAAACAAACCATACGTACTAAGAATAGTACTCAGGTGAGATAGTAGTCAACCGTTCGACCTCGGTGCAGAGAGCCCCTATCCGCAGTGAATGAAACGCTTGCGAGTTTTAATTTTACTTGTGGCGCCATCTAGTTTAGCACGGTAAAAGGTTTTGTTCCTTTATTACTCGACAGATGGCTTTCATGTCCACTTGTCTTCGCCAAGTGAATTTAAGTGTTGAGATGCGTAACATTTCATAAAAGACTTCTTAAAAAAAAAAACATGAATCCCCTAATTGTATAATAAATATTTTATAGTTGACACACGCCTACTTAATCATAATCATATATTTACACACACACACACACACACACATACACACACGCACACAAAACTAGGTCTGCAATTACACTTTTTTTTGTAATTAATAATTTTTTTCGTTTAGACAAAACTCACTAATATCTACGGGCCATATTTCCTAAAACTAAACTAAAACTATGAATTATTTTTGTAATTATGTATTACAAGCCGTGCCCCGCGGCTTCGCCCGCTATTATAAAGTTAAAAAGTAGCCTGTGTATTAATCCTATAATAGGTACAATCTATGTACATTTCAAATTTCATCCAAATCCGTTCAGGCGTTAAAGCGTGAAATTTGTGTGTAAGTATGTTTGTTCCCTCTTTACGTTTTAACTGATTTGGATAACATTTGGAATGTACGTAGCTGCAGTTTATACCCAGGATTAACACATAGGCTATTTTTTGTCTTGATAAAAGCGGGCGAAGCCGCGGGGCACCGCTAGTTTTATATATAACAAAGTTTACAATGCCATTTGAGTCAAAATAATTATCATGTCAATTCATTTATTATAAATCATTAATTAAAATGAAAACATATCAATATTATTCAATAATTACTATACATATTTAAGTTATTTTCAAAATTCGGTCAAGTTATTATAATTACTTTATAATACTCGTGCACCGTGGCTTTGCTTGCGTTAATCAAGTTGAAATAAAAAATGCCTATGTGTTAATCCTATTTTCTATTATATTTATGATTAAGTATTTTGGCGATAATGGCTTTTTGTAGGACTATTTAAGGTGAATATTTCCATTTTACATTATATACGTGTAACTCTAACGGTTTTTGCAGCGCACGCCCAGAACAGCTCGCAGATGGCAGATTTTTTTACCTATTTACTTGACACTTATCGTTATATTTTGCACAATTCACATAATAACTTTATAAATTATAGTCTATGTGTTATTCTGACATATAAGCTATATTATTGAAAAGTTTCATTAAAATCCATGCAGTAGTTTTTGCGTGAAGAGTAACAAACATCATACATCCATACATACAAACATTCGCGGTTTATATGATACTAGATGGCGCTGGGAACCCTTAAAACTCGCAAGTGTTTGTCGCAGGAAATCGAGGGACTCCGCGTTTTATGTAACGATCATTTCAACCGATCTTGATGAAATTTTAAGATGTTTTTAACGCGTTTCAGCTCGCTGTACAGCGATGCTTAGCGTAATTAAATATGTAAGTGTATTGTGTGTATATATGAACGATGTATATATATATGTATATACTAAATAATATATATTAATAATACTAGCTGCGCCCCGCGGTTTCACCCGCATGGTGATGGAAAATTCAAAATTGTGAAAATTACGTTTTTTTTTATCATAGTAAGTATTAGCTTTTTGCGTGAAAGAGTAACAAACATACATCCATACATTCTTACAAACTTCCGCGTTTATAATATTAGTAGGAAGTAGGATATATATATATATATATATAAATCTTTCCGTCCTTCCTCTCTTCCCTTTATCTCCGACATACCGTGCGGAACATGGTGGTGGCTGCGTGTGCGATCCCCGTGTACTTGTGCTCTCCCGTGATCTGGAAGGCGAGCCGCGCGCGGATCGTGTCCAGCGGATACGTGAGCGTGACCGCCGTCACGCCGGCCATCGCGCCAGCCACAAACTTGTCGCCGTGCTGGATCCACGGGAACTGCAGCTTGCTTAGATACTGGAACACGGGAGACAAATTGATTTAAGGATAAAAACGGGATAAGATATGCCTAAGGCGGTATTTCCTGGTTAGTACAATATGGGAGTCAGTAGCAGATCCAGAGGGGTGAGGGCTAAGGAGCTCAAGCTCCCAAAAACAGGAACGCTACCGCGGGTGGTGGGGCAGCAGAAACAAAACCTTCCATCATCGGGGTCCAGCCCCTCCCAAACGACAATCCTGGATCTGCCACTGATGTGAGTCTTCAAATCGCGAGTGAATAGCAATCTTCTAGACAAGGGTGTTCAGGTTTGCAGCTTTAATGATGTAGAAACTATTTTTGATGCAGTGTTTTGGTGATTAAAAGCTTAAAGCGATCATGTTCCGCAATGCAAGCACGTTAGAATTTTTTTGGGTGGGCAAAATACGTCGCCCTTCCTTTCCTTCCCAGGGGAGGAGGAAAGGGGTATAGGTAGGTCCCTCGCCGAGGTGGGGCAAGATAGGGTCGCGCTAGCAGTCATTATCTTGCCCCGGGTATAGGCCCGAGTACAAACCGGGCCACTGCGCCCATGAAGTGGTGACCTAGCTCACCAAGGCCACCCCCCCATCTTCACTTTCCATCAGGTGAGATAGTGGTCAAATGCTTGCCTATCTATCATAAAAAAAAAAATGCTAGCCAATGAAGAGCCCCCTGGCTCTCCACCAGTACTACAGTTAGTTACCGCAATATATCACAACGTTTATGTTACTTACATAAGGGCGTAGTTAGTCAAGCAAAACTATGGCGATTATGCAAAATTGCGAATATTCAATTTATGAGGATTTCCCTACTTATTGAGAAAAGTAAGAATATGACAAATTATGGCATTAATGAATATAAGTTTCAATAACGTACAAAATGTGATTTAAAAACTATTATCACATAGATTATGATTTTGTGCAAAAATCAGCTAATGGTAACTTTATTTTTTTTTAATCACAACATTCACATCAGACCAGCATTTGATGAAATGATCAGCGGCTTTAGCTGTGCTGAATAACTCAGACCGGATCTTAACTGATGAAAAGATAAACACAAAATGTATCAGAAAAATTATTATTCTTATTTTTTTTACCAATTTTCCCCCGCGGCTTCGCCCGCGTAAATTAAAAGAATCTTCATTTATCGGGTCGAATTGTAAATATAAACGATTCATGAATTCACCTAAAGACACATAAATCATCAAAAGCGGTTCAGCCATTTAGAAGGAGTTCAGTCACATACACACGTACAGAATAACAATATATACACAGATATAGAATATATAGCTCAAAACTATTTTTTTTTTAAATAACGATAAGTCAGAGATAAAATATTTCTTATCTGTCAGTTTGTGCGATAAAAATATTGGCCTCCTCAATACGCTCTATAAACGCAAACATACAATTATTATTAAGTACCAACACTAGGATTGTAACTTATTTTATAACTTACTAGCCGTGCCCCACGGCTTCGCTTGCTATAATCAAGTTAAAAAGTAGCCTATGTGTTAATCCTAGGTATAAGCTATGTACATTCCAAATTTCATCTAAATCCGTTCAGTTGTAAATCGTGAAGAGGAAACAAACATACTTACACACAAACTTTCGGATATATAATATTAGTAGGATAGCCGTGCCACGCGGCTTCTCCCGTAATTATCAAGTTAAAAAGTAGCCTATGTGTTAATCCTAGGTATAAGCTATGTACATTCCAAATTTCATCTAAATCCGTTCAGTTGTAAATCGTGAAGAGGAAACAAACATACTTACACACAAACTTTCGGATATATAATATTAGTAGGATAGCCGTGCCACGCGGCTTCTCCCGTAATTATCAAGTTAAAAAGTAGCCTATGTGTTAATCCTAGGTATAAGCTATGTACATTCCAAATTTCATCTAAATCCGTTCAGTTGTAAATCGTGAAGAGGAAACAAACATACTTACACACAAACTTTCGGATATATAATATTAGTAGGATAGCCGTGCCACGCGGCTTCTCCCGTAATTATCAAGTTAAAAAGTAGCCTATGTGTTAATCCTAGGTATAAGCTATGTACATTCCAAATTTCATCTAAATCCGTTCAGTTGTAAATCGTGAAGAGGAAACAAACATACTTACACACAAACTTTCGGATATATAATATTAGTAGGATAGCCGTGCCACGCGGCTTCTCCCGTAATTATCAAGTTAAAAAGTAGCCTATGTGTTATTCCTAGGTATAAGCTATGTACATTCCAAATTTCATCTAAATCCGTTCAGTTGTAAATCGTGAAGAGGAAACAAACATACTTACACACAAACTTTCGGATATATAATATTAGTAGGATAGCCGTGCCACGCGGCTTCTCCCGTAATTATCAAGTTAAAAAGTAGCCTATGTGTTAATCTTAGGTATAAGCTATGTACATTCCAAATTTCATCTAAATCCGTTCAGTTGTAAATCGTGAAGAGGAAACAAACATACTTACACACAAACTTTCGGATATATAATATTAGTATGATAGCCGTGCCACGCGGCTTCTCCCGTAATTATCAAGTTAAAAAGTAGCCTATGTGTTAATCTTAGGTATAAGCTATGTACATTCCAAATTTCATCTAAATCCGTTCAGCCGCTTAAGCGTGAAGAGGTAACAAACACACAGAAACTTTCGGATTTATAATATTAATAGAATTGTAATATACTTATTATTATATGTAACTAATATTGTTTATGGACTATTTCATAAACTATTATGTGGTAATTTTGATATAGATAACGAGAACGTCTAAATAATATCAGTGAGATAGATAGATAGATAGATAGATAACGCTTTATTGTCACACCTTACATAAATCACTTACAATAATTTTAAAAACTTAAATTTAAGTGTACAATCGGCGGTCTTATCGCTTAAAGCGATCTCTTCCAGACAACCTTTGGATGGAGAAGATTTTTAATAATTCGGTAAGACGGGGGTGTAAATACAAGATTATAAGGAAATATAAATATAAAGTAAGGTATATATACATAAACATACTTAAACAAAATAAATGAACGATGACAGTTTCAAGTTGTCATCTCTTATCCTCTTTTTTAAACCCCGACGAAAACGAGGGGCCGACGTAAGAGAGGTTTTTAGTGTGTATTTGTGCGGTATTGTAGCTCCCAAACGGCTGTACCGATTTTGATTAAGATTTTTCTTTGTTTGAAATGTGATTTCATCGAGTGTTGTTAGCTATGTTTGGTGAAAATCGGTCCACTCGTTTTTCAGATAGAGCGTCGTGGGCGATTTTGATTTCGTCACTTATATCTGATTGATAGGCTAGCGTTTAATCACGAACTCATTATATTGGTACGTAAATAAGTACGCATAGATAAAAATAATGGAGTTTCCTATATTGGTAAGTATTTATTTATTTATATCCATGGTATAGATAGACTAATGACTAACCTCATAACTTCTTTGAACCGCATCGTGTTTTTTTTTGTTTGAAAGATGTTGCTTTCCATTTGGTCCCATTTAAATTTGATCAAGATCTGATCAGTTGTTCTTGAAATATCGTCAATAATGCGTGTTAAGTACATCTAATCTGATCAAAGTTCCGAAGATATAGCGGTGAAGTCGGTTTTTTAAGCTTTGCTTGCGTTTAATTATTATTGTTGATTGTGGATTTTCGTCCCACTTAATCATTGAATTAATTATTTGGTTCCCAATGTGCATCGATATAAAATTATTTTTTAATGTAAAATCATGTATAAAAGGTGTTACAAAATAGGTTGCCACAACATCATCAGTCAAGAGGTGACACCGATTCTCCGTAACTTGTTCTAGGCTGGGCTATTGCGAACATGGTACGCGATACATTCGCTTGCAGTTACCATATAGATATAAGTAGGATATATATATGTAGCATACTAATGCTACACCACATTCTTTGAATACTTTATTTACTAGTATGCCATCACTCTCTCTTTCAATGCATTGTTGACAATCGTCTGTTGGCGAAATGTTGGCAAGTATCGCTCTTTACATAGTGACCTTCTTATTCGCTTCTTCCGTGCTTATTAATAAATGTTGTAATTCGGTTATTGGTATAACCAATATATTCAGTGAATTCAGTGTCAAGAAATGCTTCGTTTTGTTATTCTATGATAGGATATAGACCGCGGACACCTCTGGGATGTATCAAACATTAGATGTATCTTACACACACACAAACTTTCAGATTTATAATATTAGTAGGATTATGTTTACTAATACATTATTCATATATTTCTCTTACATTTCAATTTATCATATACTTACTACTTACTCATTTATATATATCATACAGATTCCGACATTTTTTTTTTTAACGAATTTTGTGATTACCGATTAAAACGTGTAACCGTTTTAACGTAAAACGCGCGTTTTAGGAAAAATTCCGGTATGAATGAGTTTAGGTATCCATGCTTTAAAAAACATTTTTTTTTCCTTCGTTCGCATCATCACTTTCCATCAGGTAAGTGGTCAAATGCTTGCCTATTCAACATAAAAAAATAAAATAAGGTAAGCCCTCACAAAAACCGCTACTTGGTAAATGACAATGGAAGGCACAGCGGGAATTCACTTCATTCATGTTCTCGAATAAAAGTTTAACTACTATTATAGTTAGTTACGATATTTCTGTTGTATGCATGTATAATGCATTTCAAACCGCATTTCTGCAGTAAACGACATGCATTCAAGAAGGATTTATGCATGGTCTGTAGAGCACAATACCTGCTTTGAGAAGATAATTTTGTAAATGATTGGCACTTATCAACGACAGATAACTAGACTTCATAATCATACATAATATTAACTATGCGCCTGGACAAATCTATCCAAGGTTTTGAGTTGCATTTTATGTAATAATTTGTTAAATATGTTTAAGGAAATAAATAAATAACATAACATAATAGTTTGATTTCTTAAGGGTGTGTGTAGTAGTCGTTATTTTTTAATGTATTAGAGATTCATTTGACTAGTTAACAGTACAGCCATATATATATATATTGAACTGCCCGCTAGGGTCGTTTGCGCGTTCGCTTTTAAGGAGCGGGTATCGGATTCGATTCCCGGTGGGAACACAAGTTTTCTCCTCATGGGAATTTTGTGATTCTGTGTGTTGGTGTGTGTGTGTGTTTGGGTGTGTGTGTGTGTGAGAGAGAGAGATTGGCGAGATTGTGTGTGTTATGTGAATGTTTCAACTAGTTTATAATCACCAATGAGTCTTTTGGCTCCTCTAAGAATCACAACAGTCGAGGTCATATGTCATCCGCCAACCCGTATTTAGTCTTTGATTATAGTTTAGACTCTCTCCCTGTGATGGAAGGTCTCGAGTCCCAGCAGTAGGCACGTAAAGAGCGGATAGTGATGATAGCAAAACGGTCCATAGTAGGTACATACCTACTTTACCGCGAACTATGACTTTTAAGCAGGACAGCGATAAACACCAAGAGAACAGATGTCTCAAACCAGTTCCTTAAGGGGGTCACAAGAAAGTGTCGGCTGACCTTTGAATAAGGCGCGTCCATAAGTGAAATGGCATTGAATTGCGGACGTCTGGACGGGACCACCTTTCCTCTTGACATTAGTAAACAAACCTTAAAAGCTTTTACGCTCACAGTCCCACACTAAGTTCAAAGACTACAATCTGACAACGCTAAGTCTACAGTGATTTAAAATTTGTGCAATATAAAATCTTGTCTATGGCATTCAGATTTTTATGTCATTAGCTGTCACTTTGGTTAGTGTAGTCATTAGTTTTGTAATAAGCTTTCTTAATTAACTTCTGTTCAAACTTTCTCAGTGGTAATCCTACCAATATAATAAATGCGAAAGTTTGTGTGTAAGTATGTTTGTTCCCTCTTCACGCTTTAATGACTAAAAGGAATTGGATTAAATTCGGAATGTACATAGATTATACCTAGGATTAACACATAGGCTACTTTTTAACTTGATAATAGCGGGCGAAGCCGCGGGGCACGGCTAGTTCACTTGTAATTTGAGAATTTGGTTCACATTCATCACACATACCATCACATCAAACACAAACTTCCTTGGACAAAACTCGATACCTGCTGCTTAGAAAGCAGACGCGAAACAAACTCCGCCAGCGAGCTGTCTCTGAGATCAAGAGTTAAATTATTGCAAAATAACTGGCACGGCGAAATTATTGACCGAGCGACCGCGAAGCGTCTCCGTTTCAGCTTGGGCGAAATTGCTTTAGTATGTCCGGATTTCCGGTTGTTCTCCTCTGCAGGTCTCATTTCTAAACCGATTATCGTGAAAATTTGTAAGCATGTTCGATAATTATATCGGAATTTTTAATCGATAAAGTTTATGGAAATTTATCAAAATGGTGGAGATATGGGGGTTGAAAACATAAAAAAAAACATATATCAGCTATTTTGAAAAATACGTAAGGTCTTCAGCTCGCAGAGCCACTACCTTTGTTATTACAGCTGAGCTGGTTTTACTCCCTACTATACCAGTGGACAACCCAGATGACGCAGCGGGCAAATCTTTGCTAGGCGTCTTGGGTTCGATTCCCAACAGGAGCACAATTTTCTTTCCAAGGCTATGTATGAATGCATTTTTTCGGGTGCCTAACGATAGCAAATATAGCTGGTAATATTTAAAAGACTTTATAGGTATACGCAATTACGCATTCCAGCATGTTACTTCCAGGGTAAACAGTACTAATAAGCATAAGAATCTATTTATCTAACACCAATAAGGAAATATGAGCCGAGATTGCGGTAGCATGTGCCACTTTACGGTCGCTGACCATACGGTGTTCATGCTAGTTGCTACACACTGGACGCATTCGGTTCGAACGGCCGGCGTGCAGAGTCGCGGGCACGAGCACGGCACGCCGTCCGTTCGAGCCAAATATGTCTAGTGTATAGCAGCTAATACCTGGCTGTGACTAAAAATAGTACGGCTTAATAATAGGGAAAGGATAAATTCGTCGATTCAGGCAGGGCTCCAGTAGCTCAGCGGTTAGAGCAATAGGGCACGAGTCAAGAAACTCTATGGCCGCGGTTTCAATCCCCGCCTCAAGCGATGATTTTTCCTTTTTTTACCGACTTCCCAAAAAAGGAGGAGGTACTCAAGTCGACTGTATTTTTTTTTGTTCTTTGATATGGCTTAAGCAATAAATATAATGACATACCTGCCGGTGCCTAGAGTGTTCAAGATTCATGATGTAGCTACCAATAAATATGTAAGAAGGTATCATAAATATGTATAGAAGTGCATCGCGTATGAATCCGGTCAAAGTAGGTAGGCTTAGAGCCGATGACTTGATATTTATAAGTACGAGTTATGTTTTTAAAATGTATACATATACAGTAATTAAACGCAAACAAAGCTTAAAAAAACCGACTTCACAGCTTTATCTTCGGAACTTGATCAGATTACATGTATTAAACACGCATTATTGACGCCTAGAATGCGGCTTCGCACGCTATTATCGAGATAAAAGTAGCCTATGTGTTAAACGTAGGTATAATCTATGCACATTCCAAATTTCATCCAAATCCGTTCAGCCGTTAAAGCGTGAAGGCAACAAACATACTTACACACTTACACATTTATAGAAACTTTCGGATTTATAATATTAGTAGGATAATTCAAAAACTACTGATCAGATCTTGATCAAAGTAAATGGGACCAATGGGAAAGCAAAAACTTTCAAACAAAAAAAAACATTTTCAAGATCGGTTCCCGTGGAAAGGAGTTCTGAGGTAACTAACACACATAAAATAATTAAACGCAAGCAAAGCTTAAAAAAACCGATATCAATACAAAGAGTTCCGAAGATAAGGCGGTGAAGTTATTTTTTTAAACCTTTGCTTGCGTTTAATTATTGTAGTACTTTTAATGCATAAACTTAAAGAGCGTGACTGTCGTATTATTTAAGAAACAGGTATGCCTCATTAATGCAAATAATTATAATCATCATCATTAGCCACTATTAGACACATTTAGTATTTTCTGAATAAGGCCCTAAAATGTACTTTTGATTCTTGGACACGCAAGAATGTCGTATATCAATCAATATTTACTATACGCATAAAGATTCTGACCACGTTCGAGGTCACTTTGGAAGTTAACGCGACGTCTACTGTGATCAAATAAAATCACAACACAGATGTAGTGATTTTATTTGAACACAGTATATACTGTAGTCGATCGCTTAATGGTAGGCTTTACAACAGGTCACTGTAATGTCTACTGCTACCTACACAAGATAGCTCTCTGTGTAGGAGATTCATGCAGGAAAACGAAACCGTAAGGCTCGGCTAGTTGGTTACGAAAATATAGGGAATGTACTTTAAGATGAACAACAATGACAATAATATACGCCTTTTATTTATAAATGTATTATTAATGATTCATTCGCAAATGATAAAATCTATATATATAATAAAGTCGGTTTATGGTCGGGTAACACCGTTAATAACTCCAGTAAGACTGGACTGATCTTTGATTTGTTTGGTTTGTCTTTTCCCCGAATAGCAGAATTAAGAAGAAGAAAACATTGGAAAAATTAACGAAAAAGATATTGAATTTACTAATACACATTGTATGGAATGGCTTTTTATGATTTTGAACTGTCATTATGACTGTGGGACTTGGTTAAAGTATTAGGCAAACATAAACATGAAGAAGACAACCTAACCACATACAACCAAAGACCAAGAAAACCAAGACAATACTCATTTTGAATAATATGAGTAAACATAAAACAAGCTTTCATGCACACTTAGTTCGATGACTAGTGTGTGGAGTAGAAACATTCATATCACACACACAATCACATCCAGAACCAGAAAAGAAAATTTTCCTTGGGGAGAAAACTCCTGTTCCATGTTCCAACAGGTATAAAAGAGAACTTCTATTGGAGTTTTGGAGCGAAAGCGAAAATCACGTTTTTCAACTTTGTATGATTTGCCTACACTCATGCACATTCACAATCTATAAATAGTTAATAATCCACCATTATTACACATTAACACTTGGAAAGTAAGTTTTGGAAAATAATATATTATTGATGATGAAATATTTTCACATTCACACCAAAACACTGCCATTATTTTATTTTTTATTTGACAAATAAAATTGTTATAGTTTTCTATATTGTAACGATTAAATTGATATAGTGGCCAGTTTCAAATACTTCAAAAATATACTCGTAGTACCTAAGTGGGGCTCCTTTCAGTTTTATAGGGTCAAGTTCACTCCCAACCCAAAAATATGACAAACCTGTATAATAAGCGAAATTCTTACCTTTTTATAAATTTCAAAACTTGTGAACTGTGTAGCGGCATACGGAAATATCCTGACCATCTGTGCTCCGTTCCCTTTATACAAAGCAATAAGAGACTCATTCTTGATTATGGCAGTGAGTCCACCGAAGACCCCGTGATGTTTGTAGTGAGACGATTGTGCTTGAAGGAGGATTTTGATTCGGTCTAACGGTGCAACCACTGTCTTTGCACACATGCCTGCTACACCTAGAAGAAATAAAATGTGTTACATTTTATGATTCATGTACATGTTTTACATATAAATATATATATATTTATATGTAAAATATTATATATTTTATTTTTATTTTATTATTGTATTTTTATTTAATATATATACATTCATAAATTTTTTTTAATATATATACATTCATTAAAGTATATTTATATAATTTTATATATTTATATTCTTTTACATATTTCCATAAGAGTTGACTTGTTGATTCTTGCCTCACACAAAGAATGTTAAGAGTAAGATGAGATGATGTATACTAGAATCTGACACTGACATTAACCTCATCGACAGACTTAATTTTTATTATTTATTTGTTGTTTTCATTTAAATTTTTGATATATTTGTTTTATAAGTTTATCGTTTTGATTAAATTTGCTATAGTTTTGTCCTAAAGTTTGTGAAGTCATGTCATTACTAATAAAAACAGTGGCTAATGGTCTAATCTTAGTGGTATGCTGAGTTGTGACCCATATTCTTGGCACTCGCATCATCACACTTCTCTTTCTTTTTTATTATATTAGCTTTTTTTATTTCTTATTATTTATGTACATATATCTTTTATTTTTTTGCTGTTTATTTTTGAAGTGTAATGTTGTATGTGTTATTATTAATGAATGTATTTTCAGTCTATATTATACCTTTGTAGTAGTTTACTCATACCTGTTGTGAGAGAAAAAAATATAAAAAAAATATTTTATTTATTTTCTTTCTTTCTTTCTTGTACTAGTATAGACTTGTGATGTTCTAGAATTGAAATAAAACTTTTTGCTAACTTTGCAGATGACACAGCTGTCATGGCAGGAGTCATTTAAATGTAACTTTAAAATTAAGTCTTCCTCCTAATTTCATCGAGTACACCTTTTTCGTCACTCACTAAAAGTTATAACTACAATTATTGATGACTCACATTGACACACTGTGTTTAAATCAAACATAAAAGCTTTCACATCCACAGCCCCACACTTAGTTTGATGACTTGTGTTGTGGGTGCTGGAAACATTCACATCAAACTTTTAAAAAAACATTTAAAACTTTTAAAAAAAAAAACACAAAATCACAATCAAAATATTATATAGACAAACCAACGTCATCCATATAATTTTGAAATACCTCATATCCACTCAAAGCATTTTGCTTCAACATTTGTTATCTGTACAGTGAAGGAGTGGAACTCACTGCCCGCTTCCTTGTTCCCCAAACAATATAATCTGGGAGTCTTCAACTTTAGAGTGAATAGGTAATCATGCTTCATCTTCAGCCGCATCATCATTTTTTATCAGGTGAGATAGTGGCCAAATGCTTATGATAGGTAATATGTGTCATAAAAAAAAATAGATACCCAGAATTTGAGTAGTCTCCGTTCCAAACATTCACGATTTAAGTACGTACAACTGACTTTTAACAAGTAAATCTAACACTATAAGAATCTTTGTCCTGAAATACTGACTCACTGACTGACTTAGAGACAATGCATAGCGTAAACCGCTGGTTGTAGAGACTTGAAATTTGGAGGGTACATTTTTCTTAGTACATAAGGTGTACTAAGAATGGATTTATGGAAATTTTACCCCAAAGAGGGTTAAATGGGGTGAAAATGTCTGTATGAAAGTTATTTGTTTTTTAACTTATAGCAATGAAAATTGGTATTAGAGTAGTCCATTTATTATAATAAATAAAGTTATCAATATTTTTTGGCAGGGGTTCATGTGAAAAAATGATGGGGGATGAAAGTTCTTTATTTATGAAGTTACACTGATGGAAATTGGTATTTGAGTAGTTTATTAAAATAGTAAAAATGATATTATCAATACTTTTTGCCAGGGGTGCATTAAGGTGGTGTAATGGGGAATGAAAGTTCATATGGAAAGTTTTTTTATGAAGTTAAAGTGATGTAAATTGTATCTGAGTGGTAAAAATTAAAGGTGCATAAGTTATTACAGTAAATTAATAATAAGTACTCTAATGCATAGTTTGACTATTCTACACTCTATTATAATCATAAAAATATTTTAAATATTAAAGTTTGTGTGTAAGTATGAATGTTTCATCTTATCGCTGTAACGGCTAAACTGTTTATACAAAATTTTCTAATGTACATAGCTTATGCTCAGGATTAACTTTTTCAACTTAATTGACGCGGGCGAAGCCGCGGGACTCAGCTAGTAATATATACTCACCCCCAGCTAACAAATTCTTGAGAATAAAATCCATATCACTCTTCTGTTCCATTTTTAGAGCCATTTCTCACTAAATTACAAACTAATTATAAGCAAAAGAGAGGTAATTATTTATTGGCGTTAACACGTAAACATTAGAAACGCTGCACACACACCATGGTTCGATTTCGAGTTAATTTATTCTAGGTAAGAGCAGCGGACAGTTGACTCTTTGGACACGCGACTACAGTGAAATATTTAAGACTTTCACTAGCGTTTAATTATTGGACGCCGCTCTATCGAGTTGTACACGACGACGGAACGTAACGGTACCAGTACAAGTACCACGGCGGAGCGCCACGATTCGACTGACAAGTCAAGTGCACAAGCAAAACTTCGAGTGCGTAGAGTGAATGGGAACTCATCAGCTGTTCAAATTTCTCCTTGTTTACAAGATTTCTGAATAAGTAACCGGTTTCTAGCAATAAGGTTACTCGTTCTTGCAATATTACATGATCTCATTCATTCAGAATTCTGTTTTTTAACTATAGAATTGAAGAAATCTCACTTTTTTTTCAAATAAACTAATTCAAATTCAATAGGTGACACTGACGTTCCGCCATATCGAATTGGTGACATAAGTTGACTTTTGTCAGTTGCTGAGTTTCTGACACGGCTGACAATGACATAATAATTGTAGTATGATCATGGATATAAAGTCTTTTAGTCGAAATTAACGCTTCATCTACTGAAACAAGCTCAGAGTGCACGCACAAATGGCAATGCACGCATCTATAATGTTTGCCGCCCTATGGCCACCCCATAGACTTATACCCGGCCACCCTCATGGTTAGACTTAATGGTTAGACTCGAACCTGTTGACGCTAAACATAAACAAAACGGATACAATACAATACAAAGAGATATATATTGCAAACCATGAAAAATTATGCTGTCTAAAAGAACATAGTGAGAATATAGCGGCACAATTGGTAGCTTACCGATATACTTATGCTTTTAGAAGAGAGCACATTAGCATGCTTTCAGAATCACGAAATTAAAATTAACAAGTGCAAAAGGCTACGGTTTAATTTCAACATGGTCCTGCTTTAAAATGAGGATCCGTAACGTTTTTAGCTGAGAATGCAGATTTATAGAGCTACGAAATCCTTAACATACTGTGCAAAAATTTTTGTTCTACGACATAAATTGACAAAGTTATGACCGAATTGCTAGCGAAATTCACCGAGTGGCCGTCGCGGCAGCTGTGACGTCACTGTGACGGTCGCCGCCAGTTAGCCGTTGGCAGCGATAAGGCGCGCAGTGTTTTGTTGTTTAATTGTGACTTTTAAAACAAATTAAGTGTCCAATTTGTGTCTTATTCACTTTTTTAACAATGTATAAATATTGTATAGTGCCGAAATGTACAAACACTTCTATTAAAACTCCAGAAAAACTATTTTTTAACGTGCCGAAAGACCCAAAACTTCGTAAAAAATGGTATGCCGTTGTAAAAAGAGATGATAAAACTACACCTTCTGCCCAGGCTACAAGACATTGCTGTGAAGATCATTTCGATGTACGTACCTACATATACCTATTATTAAGTTGATATTTATGGAAATAAAGTGGTACATAATGTGTGGTACCCACTTTATATTTTCTTATTTTAAGCCCGCTGTATTAATAGTAACATACCTACTTTTTTTTTAGTGTTGTGGATAAACCTACGTACCTACCTGTTTGCCCGTTCCCATTTCTATTTAATTTTCCAAGGTTAAACACACAAGGTTACACAGGGACGTACTCGGGTAAAAATTAAAGAATGAATGATAATTTTTTTAATCATTTACACACAGCGGTTCATATATGTAACTGCGTCAGCTATTCCTTACTATTTACACAACAATGCCTTACAAATAAATTAATATAATAATTAATACATTTTTATATTTTAGTTGGAAGAAGATATGGAAAATTACATTAAGTTTAAGTTGGTTGGAGGAAAGCTTAAACTGAAGAAGGGAGTTTTGCCTCATAAGTTTGAATGTCAAAAGCCTCAAAAAAAGAAAGTTGATAGACCCGGTTTTAAGAAAAGACAAGATATAGAATATTTTGAAAGAGTTTTAAGTAAAGACATTGGACACGAAGACCTGTTGTCACATTCCATTGAAGTAGTAGAGTGTGAGAAGCAAGACTCAAAAATCATCCAAAACAGTGATCCCCTTAACATACCTGAAGAAATAGACTTATTATCAAAAAACAATGAAAGTGGTCAAAAAACACAAGCAGTACAGGTTAATATGAAACCAAAAATGAAAACTAAATCTAATAATACGCCAGTCAAATGGAAACAACGCATAGTTAAAAATAAACCAATCCCTGAAAATCTCGATCCAAACGTTAGCTTCACGATCAGTAACTCAAACTCAAGTGACATTACTCGTTCTTTCGGTGTTAATGCTAGTGATAACGAGTCAAATTATTTGGAAATAACAAAAACAATAAATAAAAATGTCTTCAATGAGTATATGCAAAAGGGCGCTTTAATGGCTATATCTCAAGATCCAAAATTACTGATAGGCATTCCTGCCCATTCATACTTTTGTATTAAACATCTACAAAACTTCACGGGAATATCGTCTATTCAAATCCTAGTGACTTTACGAAAAATCCGATGGCATGAACCTAACTCATTGCTTGCAATACATTTTGGTCTCTCTGAGAGTTCTGTTACTAAATATTTTAAAAAAACTCTCCCAAAGGTTGCACTATGCCTGAATCAGCTTATTATCTGGCCATCCGCAGATGATATCAAAGAAAACTTGCCGATAGCTTTTAGGAAGCGCTATTCTAAAGCGATTTCAATAATCGATTGTTTCGAAATTCAAATCGAGAAACCTAGCAACGCCTCATACCAAGCGCTTACGTGGTCTCAATATAAAAGCTGCAATACCATCAAGTACTTGGTTTCTATTACACCTGATGGTTTGATAAACTTTATCTCTGAGGGATATGGAGGGAGGACCCCAGACTCAATAATATTTGAAGACAGTGGATTTCTTGACAAATTGCCACAAGGTAGTATTGTGCTAGCTGACAGGGGTTTCAAAAATATTTCCCATTTACTGGAACAACGTGGTTGTACACTCCTGAGGCCTCCTAGTGTGAGTTCCAACTCAAAACCAACAGCAGAGGAAGTCTTGCAAACAAAGAGAATCGCTGCTATAAGAGTTCACGTTGAAAGAAGCATAGGGAAGTTGAGAGACTTTAAAATGATCGGGCCTCACGCATGTGTCGATATTTCATACATAAAATGTTTGGACAATATAGTAACAATAGCCTGCGGCTTAGTTAATTTACAGGATTGTCTATTTAGTAATCAAGTGTAAAAATAAAAATGATTTCGTTTCTTTTATAGAGTTTTATTTCGACAACCTTGCATAATCACAAGCACATGTCATATTATTAATAGATAAATAATTTTAAGTCTCAACCAGTTTCGGAAACACTGCTGTTTTCCAAAAATGTGTGGACTTCTCTAAAAGATTAGTACAATAGTTTTCATCATAATCTTCTTCGAATATTTCTACTTCCTTATTGCTTTCAAAATTTTCATTAGCTACACAAAACAATCCCTTAACTTTATTGCAAAAAAACATTTGTAGCTGAATTTGAGCTTTAGATTTGCTGCCGAGAACATTATTCTTTACGAAACTTTCCTTTCCTTTCTTTGTCGAGGGACACTTTATTTCTACTACGTATTCACTTGTCAATCCATCTGGAGATGCACCTAAATGAGGCCAATCGGGTTTTAAAAAGAAACCACAATTTTCAATAACTATTTTCCTTGCTTTGGCTACTTCTGCTCTGACATCGGATTCCAATCGTTTGCCTCTTTTCATCGCCAGAGTCTCTGGTACAGAGGCACCAAATATTTGTTCAACCAAAGCACCATCAGGAGTCTTGCAATGTGCAGCTTCGTGAACTTTAGACGCGGTTATTCTACAATACCTTAACTCATGCCATATCGGTGAACTAGCTTGACAAACTGTTGCTTCTTCTACTTTATGACATTCTTCTGTTGTGATTTTAGTACAGCAATAATTAATGAAGTCGTCTGCGCTATTTACATTATTGCCTTTCTTTTTGTATTGATGAACGAGATTATGCATAGACAATTTTTTTAACTCATTATTTGTAACGTACACTGATAACTGATTTTTAATAGAATTTTCCTTTAGGCTTTGCACAACCGCTAGGTAAAATTGGTTTCCGTTAGTGTTATCAGTGTTTTTATCTTCAATAGTAACTGATCTGGGATCCATATCTTTAGCTTTTATAAATTTTGTTATTGTACCTATAGTAGCCAGCTTTGGTTTGGCCCAGTAACATTTTTTTTCAGTGGGAGATGGCTCCTCGCTGCGTCTATGGAGCCACATCAAAAATGCTACGCTATGTTTGCAGCCTCCCTTTTGAGCAGCACAGTCATGACAATCCACGTTCAAAATCGTCTCCTCCTTTTCATCACATGTAAATGTGCAGCAATACGCTTTATTTTTTATTCTATGTTCAGGCGTTATTTTTGCTTTTACCGTACAAACATATCCCGACCTCTGAACTTGGACAAAACCCACAGCATCATCTCCATAGGTTTCACGTGCCGATCTGTAGTAAATAAATAAAAAGGAATTAAAATATATGTATAAATAATTTAACCCAAGCAAAGCTTAAAAAACCGACTTCACCGCTTTATCATCGGAACCTTGATCCACCAGCTTTCAAATAAAAAAAGAACCATCAAAATTGGCTCACAACGAAAGAAGTTGTGAGGTAACTTTTGAAGTCGGGTAAACCAAAACATCGTCAAAGTACGCATTATTCGTCACAAAATTGACATTATTGACGATATTTCAAGAACGACTGATCAGATCTTGATCAAATTTAAATGGGACAAATTAAAAAGCAACATCTTTAAAACTAAAAAAAAATTTTCGAAATTGGCTCACGTGGAGAGAAGTTATGAGGTAACACACATAAAAAAAAAAAAATAGAGTCGACTTGAGTACCTCCTCCTTTTTTGGGAAGTCGGTAAAATCAAAACATTACATATTTTTTTGCTATATATTCAAGTCATCC
Source organism: Lomographa bimaculata (assembly GCA_948107665.1). Taxonomy (NCBI): domain Eukaryota; kingdom Metazoa; phylum Arthropoda; class Insecta; order Lepidoptera; family Geometridae; genus Lomographa; species Lomographa bimaculata. Next base: position 4,129,032 of record OX403600.1, on the reverse strand, counting down.
TACCTAAGTACATAGTGAAAGAATGATTTGTAACAAAAAGCGAGATTGCAAAAAAAAAAACAGCCATTATAACCAATATTAAGGTTACTGTCATACCTAGATCAGTAAATGTGAGAACCATGCACTTAATAAAGCGAAAGTAGGTTAAAAGCCATCTGCGAAACGATCTACATATATGAATGAACGATAACAACATTCGTACACTATAAACCATATTCATAAGTTCTAAATACGTCCCTTTACATTCGTTCCCACTTTACATTCATTCTTTCTTACACCTACCTATCACTAACAAACCTAACTAAGATTACTAATATAAGTACCTACTTACGTAGATAAATAAGCAGCACCCTTACCTTTGTAGTTTCCAACCACGGATTTCAGCACTGGTGAACTTAGAATGATTACCTAGGTAATCAAATACCATAAATGAGTCCACTTTTGGAAGGTTATCTGATTGAGCTTGCACAAAACCAGCTTCTACTTTATTAGTACCCATATTATGTACATACGTTATAAACTTTAACTTCACAAAATTACACTCAACTAACAACACTTAATGTAAATAAATGACCAACTGCGTCGCCGCCGCCTCTCCGTCGAAGTCGAATCGAATAGTGCCGGCCGGCCGCGCTCGGTTCCGTCACAGTGACGTCACACGTATCCGCGTACATTGACTTTTAGCGATAGGAACGGCATATGTTTATTACTTAATATCTTCGTAAGTAATGGTCCGATTTGGATAATTCAAAAAGATATATCATTCTTATGTCATAAAGAATAACATGGATACTAGTTTTAATTAATTTGCTATAACTTTACTGATCCTCATTGATCGTGCAGTTATAAACAGAGCCAAGCGAGGTCTCTAACTTGACTTGACTCTAAGAGGGTGGTTTTCCATCCGTACGTCTGTCAGAAGCATTTAAAAGTAGTAAGGAGTTGTGCCGCGAAAGTGAAAAAATTGCGTTTTTGATTTTGTATAATTTTCCAAAACATGTGATTCTTCGAGTGTTAAAGGGTAACTATTAAACATGAATACTTAGGAAACGCGAATAAGTGTAAGTAAATCATAAAAAGTTGAAAACGTGATTTTCGCTTTCGCTCCAAAACTACAATAGAAATTCTAGTAAAGTTTCTACGACTTTTCTAAGGCATGACTTGACTATGACTGGAACTTGATTCTTTTACTTGGCTATGACTGTGACTTGTGACTAGGACTTTTAATATGAAGTACACTTAAAATGTATTATTACTTGATACTGGCTAAATGCTGAAGTTTGCGAAGTCAAAATTAAAAATAAAGGTGTAGTATGTATAAGTGGGGGGCATGATATTTTCTGAACGTGTTGGGTAACTTTATAAAAGAGCATAGCAAGTAGATATTTGATTGGACAGTACAGTCACTATTTTAAGACCTATTTGTCCAGACCCCCTATTACGTATCTTTGTTGCACGCGGTTTCAATTAAAATTAAGCAAAAATGAACCTTATTTCTTAGGAGTTTTGTCAATTTAGTATTGAAACCGTTTGCAACAAAGATAGGTAATCGGGGGGCAGGGATCCAAAGCGCAGTTGTTAAAAGTAAAAACAACAGAGTCCTTACTCAGTGTCGCTTAGTGTCACTAGATGGCACCACAGGTAAAATTGACTCACCAATAATCAAACGCAAGCATAGCTTAAATAAGCCGACTTCACCGCTTATATTCTGGTTTTAGCTTGATCTATTCCGATAAAATTTATATGGGACCACCTCTTAAATATAATCTACCAAACAAAAAAATCATCAAAATAGATTCATCACAGACACATCGCGGTACATAGAAAAAAAAAATTATTGAATTGAGAACCTCCTTGTTAAAAATTGGTTGAAAAGTCAAGACTTATATGAGAGTGTTTAGGCCGACGTAGGTTTGTTTCCTATGTCGATGGTTTAGGCAAATACATGTTAGTTGATTATCGGATGTTGTCAATTAGATATCGCGAGGTCTTCGGTCTTCGCGAGATTTCGGAGTCTTCGGAGTAGTTAACGAAATTTGGGAGTCATTTCAATACTCTTTTTCTTTTTACAACATGTTAACAAAACAATTTTCAGGAATAATAGATTATTAAATATCATACAATTGGCGGCCTTATCAAGTACTTATAGTTCTGAAAGATTCCAGACAATCTCAGTATGGACATATAACTTTTAAACCGCACATTAATGTTTTATCGAGTCGACATGACTCAGAAAAATACAAATACAAATATAAAATAAATATTTTGTATTTGACATAAATTATTAAGTAGGTACAAATTAGAGAGTGAAACCATAGTAGAAATATTTCTACCGTGTGTTTTTGTCTTTCTGTGAAACCCTGCCTCTTGCTTTAGTTTCAAACGGTGTTGCAAAAGGCAGTGTCTTCCCCGTAATGTAGGAACTGGTATTCATGTTATTCAACACTATAATAGGTACATTAACAAAATTTCTATACAGATATAAATTAATTTCAATAATTAAATTACATCGACAAGGATAAAGCACCGATAAAGTAGTATCCTTCTAACGATAGTCTTCCTGCCTGAATATTATGCCATTCCATTTTTTGAACTAAGCGTCATAGAACAATTCGCTTATTATTTTTCTGTTGTGTTAATTATTGTCAGGAGAAGCTTTCTATAGGTCCGGGACTTACGCGGGTAAAACCGAAGGGCGCAGCTAGTATAAAATAAAAATCAGGTATCTAGTGTGAAACTTTCGTTTTTCATGGCGGTTCTAAATTTAAAAACACTCTCATAAAAAAATTCACTTTAAAATATGTCACCTTTAGTTACAAGGCAAATATATTTAACGTTACTATAAATAAGTAACGTTATAAGGTTCTAGCTAGGTCGATCTATCGGCTATGTCTGTCATAATAAGCCGTTTTCAGGTTTTTCAAACAAATAACTTACACATATTCTACCAGTAATATTTGTATCCATAATATGAAATAATATGTTTAACAATTGAAACTATTTCAAACTTTAGTCACACTCCACGGCTACTTCTACCATACCTACCTAAGCTAAAGCAAATTATCAAATAATTACGTAATACGAGTCCTTAAACGTACGTAACCATAATATTATAAAACACTAGTCGTGCCCCGCGGCTTCGCCCACTATGATCAAGTTAAAAAGTAACCTATGTGTTAATCCTAGGTATAATCTATGTACATTTCAAATTTCATTTAAATCCGTTCAGCCATTAAAGAGTGAAGAGAGAACAAACATACTTACACACAAACTTTCGGATTTATAATATTAGTAGGATTAACACTTCCAACAGCCCTACACTTAGTTCGATGAATTGTGTCGTGAATGATGGAAAGATTCACAACACACAATCACATCCAGAACACAAATTACTCTTGGGGAGAAAGGTTGTGTTCCCGCCGGGAATCGAACGCGATATCCGTTATTTAGAAGGCAGACGAGCACCCAGCTGTGCCAACGCGCGGTTCATTATTATATACAAAAATACTAGTATATATAATATCACTTCCACACTTACAGCCCACTCTAAGTTCGATGACTTGTGTCGTAGGTGCCGAAAACATTTACATAGAACCTAAAAACAAAATGTCCCTTGGGAAGAAAACTTGTGTTATCGCCGGGAATCGAACGAGAAAGCCCTGCTTAGAAGGCGAAGACGCACCCAACTAAGCCAACAGGCAGTTCATTATGCTTTACATAAAACATCAAATACAGTCAGTGCTATAAGACCTAACTTAATCACCTTACCCATCCTTTAATATCTATTTGTAAATATTACACAACATCGTCCTGAATTTATTTCATCGATCTTCACTTCTGAAGGTCACCTTGGCTAAGTGTGAAAGCTCGAATGAGTGCACCGAACCACGTACGCCAGAAAAATATTGGTACATTTAACACACGTGATTCCATACATTAAGAGAACGCGACTCAGGCTCCTGGATAAATATTTTGCTGTTTCACAGTTTCGTCTCTTTTACCAGCATAAAATTTGACTCGCTCAGTAGCAATGTGACGCTTGTGCGCGGCAGACGACCCATTCCAGCGTAAACGTGCGTTCTATTGTGCGGTAAAGCCGTGTTTCAAGCTTTACTAATAGAATTTTCAGTAAAATTATTTGTATAAGTAATCAAAAAAATATAACAATGGATGTGCCTGCCAAAGGAAGCATTTTAGGGCGTGAGTAATTATTTATTTTGTTTGTTTTATATTATTTTATCAGTTTTGATAATATTTGATTTAACTTTTTTTTAGTACATAGATAAAGAGGTGCATTAATTTAAACGGAATTATCAAGCTACAAAATGAATATGTTTAGTGGCTATTTTTTTCCTTTAATTTAACGAAGTTATTAAAAGTCGCATACCATCTTGATAAGAATTGTAGTTAATTCTTCTGTTTCCTACTATTTCTAAAAATACAGAAAAATACATAATATTTCTAGAATTCTAAATAACTTACTACGTAAGTATGACAGACGTAAGTACAGACTACAGACCAAATTAAAGTAAAAAAAAAATATGGTTTAATGAAATTAATTTTTATTTTCTATTTTTACTAGTTGCTTATTTAAATAGGTTGTTGACAAAAAGTCTTTATTCATATAATCAACGTTTAATTTTTTTCTTTATAGAACTCAGTAATGTCTATGTATCATAATGAGTTTTTAGAGGCTCTATAAGTGCCGGTTATTTTTGGGGTAGTTTGAAAGGGCGGGTGTTACAATTAAGTGCAACAAAGTGACGGAGACATCCAAAACACGACCCCCAAAATAGAATGTCCTTGACACGTAGATAGAGGTCACACACAAAGGGCTGAGGGATGGCTACCCTTATCTTCGTCTCAGCCCCTGCTGTTTATTGAAGTCGTGTTAAATAACGGTTAATAATCCACCATTATTACACATTAACACTCGAAGAATCACAGGTTAGAGAAAATTATACAAATCAACAACGACATGTTTTTACTTTCGCGGCATAACTCCATCCCACTGAGTTACAATATTATTATAAAATACCTCAACTTTAAAAATTATTATATTAAAATTATGACCAATTTTAATTTTATCCTAATATACTTTTTTTTTATTCACTTTTACTTTTAATTTTATCCAGCATAAAAAAAACACTATGTACTTTTAGTTTCTTTTTTAATAATAAGAAAGCAAAGCTAGCTTTTGTCTAAGAAGACCGACCCTCACTAATAGATAGTAAGCATGTCCCGTAGCACGGTAGGTCATTGTTGAAAGTAGCACTATTCTGCACTATGTGTAAGTAGGGCACACAAGGGTACCTTTTTTTCAATACCGATATTTTAGTTTTACAATATTTTAGTTATACAAATACTCTGAAAATTTTATTGAAAAACCAATGCTTATCTTAAGAACTCACTAAATAAATAAGTCTTAAAGAGTTTTTATAATAGGCGGTCTTATCGCATGAAACAGACAACCTTAGCATGGATATAAATTTTAAAAACAACTGCATCTGGCGGATTTGTACACTAAAATCTAATAAATAGAATGGAAGTATTAATATATACATATTCATCAAAAGTGCATTGGTGACAGTGAGATATTTCGTGTTTTACTTAGAAAATTGTATATATTTTTTAATTAATTAATGTATATTAAACCAACTAACTATTACTAACTATTTCACTATATAATATGTAATCTGTAATAATATTTTAATCTATATTCCTTAATATAATCAATCATACGATCGAAATCCATTGCCCGTTGTTGGCAAAGTTAAAAAAAATCCCCGAGGGAAGGTGTTCTGGGTGTAATATCCGGCACCCAAGCAAGTCACAAGTCATCGCCCTCAGTGTGGGGCTGTGAGTGTAAATGCATTTATGTTTATCTCATTGTTATGTTTTAATTACTGATGTTGTAGTATATCCTGGGAATAATATATTATTGTGTTTGTGTAGCTATATCTACACATTGACAGAGATAAGTAATTAGTACTTCATTCATAAAAGAGTATGTGTGTACACTGAAGGTACTGTAGTTATACATATAGGCACATATTGCATGTGTAATGTTCTCGTACCTCTGTATGTAATGTACTCGAAACTCGTCGAAGCCAACATTAAAATATTTACATTCATTGAGATTGAGATTAGTGTATACTATGTGTCTATATTGAACCTGGAATAGGACGTTTAAGAGGCCGGGGTAGTTTGTGAAACGATCTATAGGCTGTCTCTGTTTAACTGGCAAACTGTGCCCATGCTTGATGCGATAGCACTACCGACCGAACAAATTATGATAGGTGCCGTAATACCAAAAATTATGAATGAAAATTAGCCATTGTTTTTTGCATTAATAGTACCTTGAAATGATAATCTATGTTCCTGTTGTAATTACAAAAGAAATGTGTTAGTTTTAAAATACAAAACGAATAAGTTAAAGATGCGACATTTACGTCGTAATAATGTGTGAAAATCAATTGGTTTATATTTCGTTTTAGGTAATTATTTTGGTATAAAAACTATCCAGGAACCTAGATTAATACGTTTTTAATAAATAAAATAAATTTGATCAAAGTTCCGAAGATAAAGCGGTGAAGTCGGTTTTTTTAAGCTTTGCTTGCATTTAATTATGTAATATACGGTGCTAATAAAAAAAAAACAGTAAAGGTACTATTCTGTTTTCATAATTATTTCCACGCTTGCATCATTTATATTGGCAGACGTTGTTGACGGTCTTACTCACTGCGTCAACTTCAACAATGATGTTTCGATAAAGTATTGTATGTTTTTCCAATGACTGTATGTAGGCCATGATCACACTCATATTATAAATCCAAATATTTGTGTGTAAATGTGTATATATGAGATTTGGGTGAAATTTGGAATGTACTATCTGATATAATAAGGCATATTAAAAAGGTTACTTTTTAACTATATATAAACGCAAGAGAAGCCGCGGGGCACAGCAAGTATTTTTATATGTATAAATAATATTTTATGATTATTTTATGACGACCCAGTTGTCGTAGTGGACAGGTGTCCGCCCTCTGCATCGTGGGTCCTGGGTTCGACTCCCGGCAGGAGCCCAAATTCCTTCCCAAGGTATATTTGTGCGTCTGGCTCTGAGTGTAAAGTGTGTGTGATGTAAAAGTTTCCGGCACCTACGATATACAAGTCTTTGAACTTAATGTGGGGCTGTGAGTGTGAATGCGTTTGCCTTTATTATTTACTCACCACATTTTGTACGTGTCACTTCAGAGAACTTCTTGATTTGTTATTTGTGTGTTTGTAATTGTTCAATTGATAAGAAAGGCCTCGGGGAAAAAACTTGCTTAATGTTTATGTATATGTTTTATTTGACGTATCGAACCTCACCTACATTATGTCAAACAGAAAAATAACGCGCTTAGAACTTTTTACCGACTTCCCAAAAAAGGAGGAGGTACTCAAGTCGAATGTATTTTTTTTTATGTGTGTTATACCTCATAACTTCTCTCCACCCATGTGAGCCGATTTCGAATTTTTTTTTTAATTTGAAAAATGTTGCTTTTTAATTATTGGTCCCATTTAAATTTGATCAAGGTTTCGATGATAAAGCGGTGAAGTCGGTTTTTTTAAGCTTTGCTTGCGTTTAATTATTCTTTGTCATAATTGTTTGTATTTGTTGCTAAATCAAAATATGTATAAAATGTGTTGTGTGAACCTATTATGACTGGGAGTTCGTCCCGAACTAAGACCTCGCAACTACATTTTGTCAAGCAGAAAAAAGTTCTACCTTTAACAACAGTAAAAACAACCCTATGTTTGTTTTCCCTTCACGCTGTAACGGCTGAATGAATTTGGATGAAATTTGGAACGTACATAGCTTATACCTGGGATTAACTCAAAGGCTACTTTTTAACTTGATAAATGAGGACGAAGTCGCGTGGCACGGCTAGTATGTAATATGATATTAAATGTATCAACTAACCCTGTCAATTGAAAGAACTCGCTTCGCTTTCGCGATTAACAGCCGGTTAGTACCATAAATAAAAAAAAAAAAAAAAAAATACACATTATTATACAAATCTATATGCACATATACATTTACAATATACATATATCTATTTACTATAATAATATCGACTAATGTAAGCCAGCCAAAAGTATAGGTATGAGTGCTATTTTGATACATTTTAGATAAACTGCTGAAACGCAATCACGGGTTAAGGAGAGGCAAACTCGTCCAGCTATATATCTGGGACTTGACCCAGTTTACCTAATTTTTTAATTTAAGTATTATAGTCGGTAACTGGTCTGTGTCAATGAAAGGATCACAGGAAGTACTTATTAAGAAAACAATAATTGAAACGCAAGCATAGCTTAAAAAAACCGATTTCATCGCTTATATTTCTTCTATTATTATGGGACCAACTCTGAACTATACTCTACCAAACAAAAAAACTCATCAAAATCGATTCATAATTGGCGAAGATATCGCGTAACATATATACAAAAAAAAACATACAATCGAATTGAGAACCTTCTTTTTTGAAGTCGGTTGATAAAATGAAAGGGAAACAAGCGGCAAATTCAAAACGTTCAAAATCCCACCGACGCGACGGACGCAACGATCTGTAAAATGTCTGGAAAATGGCTACACCGAATTTCACCAAACGTAGCTAATAACGTTTTCGATCAAGTTACATTTTAAACAAAAAAAACTAAATCAAAATCGGTCTAGCCGTTTGGAAGCTACGATGCCACAGAAAGACAGACACAGAGACACTACAAACTTATAACACATCTATTATTCGTAGAGGGTTTAAAACAAATATGATTCATCTCAAGTTTCATAAACAAATTTCATATATGTTCAATGTACATGAAACGTACGTGGAAGAAATGCAACAAAAACTAATAAAAGTCGATAATTGCTTTGAGAAGGATACAATGTACTTCTAAGTATTCTGTGTGTGTGTGTGAACCTCTTCTGTGAAGCGCAATGGAGACATGGTAGATATATTCAACATGCGCCACGAAAAAGGTTTTGCCGCGAAAGAGACAAATTGATTTTATTTATATAGCATTAGCCATGCTAGGCAGAAATTAAAATTAAATTAATTTAATTACAAAATTTATCACTAAAGAGAAAAATGCCGTTGTCGATTTTGCAATAATTTACTAAATTGTGATTCTTCTGGTGTTAATGGTGGATTATTACTGTAAATAGTTCGTAAACGTGCATGAGTGTAGGCAAATTATACAAAGTTGAACAACGTAATTTTCGCTTTCAATCCAAAGCTCCAACAGAAATTCTAGTAAAGTCTCTAATCTTTACCATTTTATTGCTGTTAATAAAGGCATGACTATGACTATGACTGGATCTTGACTTTTTTACATAACTTTGACTCTGACTTGTGACTAGGACTACCTATATTTATGAAATTCTCTATTTTACTTACATGAAACTTTTAAATAGAGTATTGCCGCGAAAGTGAAAAAATGCCGTTGTTGATTTTTTATAATTTTCTTCGAGTGTTAGGTAACGTGTAATAATGGTAGATTATTAACCGTTAATACTTAGTAAATGTGCATAAAATGAAAATAAAAATAAATCATACAAAAATTTAATGTTCGCATTCGCTCTAAAACTCCTATAGAAGTTCTAGTAAAGTTTATACCACTTTACTAGAGCATGATTTGACTATGACTGGACCTTGACTCTTTGACTTTGATGATTAGGACTTATATTTAAAAAAAATTGATTTTTTTTAAAACTTGACACTGGATCAAGGTTGCGGAGCTAAAATTAAAAAAAAAAAAGTCCAATTGATAAGGTTACATTCCTTTTACAAACAAAATACGAACTGTGGTGCGTGGTCCGCACTCCCGGACTGCGGACGTGACAAAACGCACTAAACAGACAACCCTGCATTCCAAACAATAACATTGAATATTTGGGTACACAAGTATATCGGAGTATATCCTTTGATATCATCCCATTATTCCTGTTGTGTGGTAATATATGGATACCGTAACTGTTAGGGACTTGATGACAAAGCGCCCTGTACGCGCGCCTCGGCCGCTGCTGCTGCCATTGTATAAATACGCGCGCCCTGTACGCTTAGTATAATTTTTTACACTCACAGAAATCTAACTGACTTATTGTTCACTCCGAACTGAGATCTCGCGCCTACATTTTGCCTCATAGAGAAAAACTTTTGAGGTTACTAGCTTATAACTTTTTTTTTACATAATAATTGTTTGATTTCTGTATTTGTTATCACGTATCAAGTACAGGGTATAACGGATATTATACGTAAGTTTCAGATCCGTTTATGAGATAGACAAAATAGGTCAAAATAGAGACAAAATATATATTTTTTTAATCGATTTCGTACTCTACAAGTCAAACCCTTTTCAACAATTCCCCACAAGGATAGATAAAAATGAAATATTTTGCTCCCTACTTACATGTATGGAAGCCCCATTAATAATTTCATTTAATTTAATTTAAAATGTCATTTCTGTCTTTGGGCCGTAGTTTTACATATTTAATGAGAATTTGAAGTTATTCGTTTATATGGTTTAGACGCTAGATGCCTCTGACAGACGGACGGACGGACAAAGTGCTGAACGACCCAAGTCAACTTAGAGATCTCGCATCGCTCGATCAATAAGACACGTGACTTATTATTTTGTTTTTGTTTTGTCTGTGGTTACACTAGAGCCTATACAAAACGTCTGCAACGCGGGGGGAAGCATCGCAGGCGCGCGAGCGCCGCTCGGCCGCGTGTTGGTTGTCGTACCATTATTTTTCTTGTCTCTCGTCATCTATATTCTTTGCCAATTACATGTTTTTTGTTTAGAAAGTTCATAGGAAAGGGTATAGACGAATAGAATTTATTTATTGTCATACTGAAAAATAACATCACATTCATCATAATAATCATTATGATATAATCAAAGTCAGACATAATATTCATTATGATATAATATATTTATTGAAAGAACTTCACAAATCATAGCAAATTATTTTATATATAGGAACCGTTTAAATCTTAGTTTTTTTTGTTTATGTCCTACTATGTAAATTCTATATAAATCAATCAATAACTATGTGTATCAGTCTGAATTTATAAACGGACTTCAAAAAAATAGTAGGTCCTAAACTCGACTGTATTTAAAAAAAAATGTGTTTTGACATGTTTTATAACTTTTTCTAGGTGAACTAATTTTGATAATTCTTTTTATTTTAAATCTAGTGCTTTCCATGTGGTCCCATTTAATCAGACCTGTCGTTTTTGAGTTATCCTCAAGGATGCGTATTTAATTTATTTAATCTGATCAAGGGTTCCAAAGATAAAGCGATGAGGTCATATTTTTTTTACTTGAATTATTATTTTGCATTTTTTTTTATCCGTATAGCCTCCTAAACGTTTCTTATAAAATAAACGCATTCATATTCACAGTCCCACACTAAGATCGATGACTTGAGTCGTGGTTGCCGGAAACATTCACACAACACACACAATCACAAAAAGAACCAGAAATACAAATGTTCCTTGGGGAGAAAACTTGTGTTCCCGCCGGGAATCGAACCCGATACCCCTGCTTAGAAGCTGTACGCCCACCCAACTAAACCAACAGGCAGTTCAAAACTTATTAATTTATTTACTAGGTTTGTTATTATTATTATTTATATACTTTTGGAAGAGTCTAGTTATCCACAACACAGGGTATCCTAGTGTGGAAACAAGCGTGCCTGCCACAGAAATCTAAATAATTGTTATTTAGATTTCTGTGGTGCTTACTAACGTCATAGCTGCTTAATTATTAATTAATAAAAACTATTTACCTATGTTCTAAAACGCATCATTTTTTTTACTTTTGTCTTCGCAATCTTGTGCATTTCGCCAGTGTCAAGTAATAATATATTTCAAGTGTATTTCATATCAAAGTCCTAGTCACAAGTCACAGTCACAGCAAAGTAGTAGAAACTTTACAAGAACTTGTATTGGAGTTTTGGAGCGAAGGCGAAAATCACGTTTTTCAACTTGGTATCATTTGCCTACACGTATGCACGTTTACTAAGTATTAACGGTTAATAATCCACCATTATTACACATTAACACTCGAAGAATCACAGGTTTTGGAAAATTATACAAAATCAACAACGCCATTTTTTCACTTTCGCGGTAAAACTCCCATCATATTATTGTTACGCCTTAGTGGTAAGATGATTGATGATTTTAATTGCAATTGATACAAAAAATAAACTATTTATTTTAAACCATTTATTTAGAGATTCACAGAAGTTATGCAATACAGAAATGATAATCATAATTATTTAAATTGTAGCAGATAAATTAATTTAAGATTTAAAAATATCAGTGACGAAAATGCTGGTTTGTATTCGGGGCAGACGATAAGCCTTGCTATACAGCGTGGTAATGCAGCAAGCATTTTGGGAACTTTGCCGAACATTAAAGATCGTCTAAACCATCTTTAACATTTATTTTTATAACTTGTATCTTAAAATATCAGTGAAAATTTTATGATTGCTAGGTGCGAAATTGCAAATGCATACTGCATAGTTTATGCGATGCTAGCAATGGGCCCAAACTAGGCGAAGCATTTATTGGTGACCCTTGTTTTATCGAAGTGGTAGGACTTTTTGCAGAGTCCGCCTGGGGCAGTACCACACTATTGCCAGACATTCAACCGCCAAGCAGTATGCAAACATTACTGTATGCAGGATTGAAGGGCAATGTTTCCAGTGAAATTACAGGCTTAAAGAGATTTAACATCTAATATCTCAGGGGGACGAGCGCAGTGCTTTGCCGAGTAGGATTTTAACCCAAGTTTAAAAGAGAAGACCCAAGTTTCTGGGTGACACTGAAGTTTTTTTTTGCTAGTTAGGCAAGCATTTGACTGCTATCTCACCTGATGGAAAGTGACGAAGCGGCCGAAGATAGAACATGCTTGCCTAGAAGGTACCTATTCACTCTAGACTTGAAGACACCCGGGTTGTACCGTTCAGGGAACAAAGACGCAGGCAATTGCCATCAGGGTTCCATTTTCCTTTTGAGGAACGGAACCCATTAATAAAAAAAATAGTGGCACAGAATAAATAACATTACAAGTACCACCAGCTATATACAATAATAGGTTCAAGTGTGTCAATTATATGGACAACTTAATGATAAGCTCGTCAAATAATTTATAAAAGGTTATCGATATCGGAGATATGAAGTTTTATTTTTAAGTATATATTTTGTTACCCTTTGTCAGTTATTACCCGACTGCAAGACGCAGAGGAGGATTATTTATCAGCCTATGTATGTTATATTTATTCCCTTGTGGGTTTCCTTTGATGATTCTTACGTCAATGGATTTATCGTAATCTTGCGAGTGTTATAAAATAAATGACAGTAATCAAAATTCAATATATCTTGAACCTGCAGACGCCATATGGCTGAAGATAATTAAACGCAAGCAAAGCTTAAAAAAAACCGACTTCACCGCTTTATCTTCCGAAACTTGATCAGATAAGATGTAATACGCATTATTGACGATAACTCAAAAACTACTGATCAGATCTTGATCAAATTTAAATGGGACCAATAAGAAAGCAACAGCTTTGATACATAAATAAATCAAAATCGGTTCACGCGGAAATAAGTTATGAGGTAACAGAAGTTATGAGTTCTTGAAATATCTTCAATAATGCGTGCTTAGTACATCTAATCTGATCAAAGTTCCGAAGATAAAGCGGTGAAGCCGGTTTTTTTTTTAAATATAAAGATTTTTTTTATTTGTAAACATGCGTTTACATACACATTTAAGGAAAAAAATTCCATGCAAGGTTGGTAACAATTCGATTGAGGCGTTACATGTTTACACGTTACCTTTGCCTGAAAAGGCGTACAATTTAGTTTTGCCTAAACTGGCCATTGACAAAAAAAAAGTAAGCTTTGCTTGCGTTTAATGAAAATTGAGCTTGTTACTTGTGTTTGTTGTTTGTAGCTTACATTTAAGCAGGTATACCTAGATATACTTTAAGCTTTAATTAGACACCTTGCTAGGTTGTACTTGGGGCCTTGCTATAAGTACAGCGCGGTAAAGCAGACATAATTTTGGACACTTTATCTTACATTAAAAATCGCTTTTTTTCTTTTTATAATTTAAATATTTATATTGTTAACTTGGACTTGATAAGACACCTTAGGTATGCCATTTAATGTATGTATTTTTTCCGGCTATAGGTTACGTCCCAGCTCGCTACATCCTAGCAGTCCTAGGTTCCATAGGCATGGCTATTGTTTATGGGTTGAAAGTGAACCTCTCAGTAGCAATGGTGGGCATGCTAAACCACACAGCCATCAAGAAACTCGGGAGTCATGGCGAAGATAACACCACTGAAGTGTCCAGTGAGCAATGCCAGCCTCCGGAAAGATCTAGTAATGCCACGGTGAGTATTTAAAATTTAATGATAAGGTCCAATCCAATTTATCATTGACTATTCCCGGATAAAAAGTAGCCTATATGTTAATCCAGGGTCTAAGGTTGTACTTACCTTTCGTAAACAGACAGGGAAATAGTATAGTAGGTATGGAAGAACCATGTACCTATATTTTTTTAACTTTGTGTTATAAATATAATATAACTTTCTGGCATAATGAGTTCTGTTTCCTTTTATCTTTTACAATTAGGTCGGTCATAAACGATGCAATTTACTGCATTTGTTATGTATGTCCCACTTTAGTGAATCACTGCGACATTTTTATGAAGGTTAATCAAAATAAACTTTGTACTCTTTCCTGTCCCACTTTTTTTTTTGTCCTGAAAAATCGTAGCAAGTAGGTTAACAGGGTTGAATAAAATTTTTGTATGCATATTTTGCCTAAGCAATTGGCTAAGATGCAAATTTAATTTTCAACACTGAACTTTAGTTAGTGAGTAATAATAAATAGTGTACTTACAGTCGAACAACACTGCTTTAAAATAACTAGAAGCCGCCTATCTTGTATGCATATCACTTGCGTGTCTCTTGTTCGGTGTCATTAATTTTAAAAATCCTTCATACTTGCACAACAAATTAAGATGGATCTCTGAAGATAGACAGTGTTCTAGAAGGCATGCTTCCCAGCAGCTTTCTATCCCGCGACACCGCACCACGGCTTTTAAAGGTGGTTTCTGCTATGCTGCTACAAAGTGCTGGAATAATTTGCCACCACGAATAAGAAGCATTCAAATTTTAAACACTTTCAGAATTAGGCTAAGAAAGTTCCAGATAGATGCGCAGAGGCAGCACGAAGGTATCAATGCTGACATTTCCTTTATATAATAAATTAATAATTAAAACATTGATTATTATTAAGCATTGATAACTGAATCTATCGGAATCACATTGTCTTGTTTCTTTTAATTAGCGTACTTTTAAAATACTCAGCATATGTGGCAGCATTTAAAGGAATCACTTATTTATTTAATTTTATTTTAAATTGTAGTTTGCTCAAAATATTTTCCTGTTTATTTTTCAATTATTTTTTTGCTTGTTTGTTGTTCATTTTATACATATGTAAATTTATATACTTGTGTATGTGTATGTGTATATTTAATATTATTTAGACTTATTTTATTTATTATATATTTATAATAATGTAATATGATATTATACATATTTTTTTAAAATATTTTTACTGTTTTAAATCCGCCACCTCTGGGTTGTGACTGAAAATCAGCGCCTAGGCTACACTTGGCAATAATGCTGAGTCACGACCCTTTTGGCATTCTCTATTGTTTAAGCATAATTAAGTTTTTTTTACTTATGCCTAATAAGTTCATATTAATACGTTGAATAACAGAAGGGAATCTATGTTCTATGCCCACATCCCGTAGCAACGGGCCGGCCGGTGCGGGAGTACTAAGGAGAAGCGCGCGTATAAAAATATTTCTTTAGATAGTAATCTAAATCAGTTCTGGTCTTTTATGATTTTTGGATCGATTCCAAATGATTGAAAACTGGAGAACGGTGGCGTCATAGAACACTCGTACTTATTCCAGCACTGTAGAATCTACAGTTAATACTGATGTTCTACAGTGAAGAACATCAGTGTGTACATCCATGCTAAGGTTGTCTGGAAGAGATTGCTTTATGCGATAAGACCGCCTAATGTGAAACCTTTTTAAGATTTATTTATTTAGATAGTTCTTAAGATTTTTGAATTGGTTTTTCAATAAAGAGTATTTGTATTGTATTGTATTGTATCAGTGATCAGTATTAGATGGTATTAGTGATCTCGCAAACCGGCAGCCTATGGTTTTTTTCTTTTATTTGGTTTATTTTGGCTTCGCAATCTTGTGCATTTAGCCAGTGTCAAGTAATAATACATTTCAAATGTTTTTCATATTATTAAAAGTCTTAGTCACAAGTCACAGTCAAAGTCAAGTAAAAGAGTCAAGGTCCAGTCATAGTCAAGCCCTAGTAAGTGATAGAAAATTTACTAGAACTTCTATTGGAGTTTTGGAGAGAAGCGAAGGTGAAAATCAGGTTCAGCGAAACACTTATGAACTAATAATTAATATAATATTTATATATTATACATATATTATGCATGCCGAAATGGGTTTGCCTCAGCACAAAAGTCAAGCACTAAACTCGACGCTGATTTTCAGGCAAACCTGCGGGTGATATATAAATGTGAGTAAACTTATTAAATAAAACACTGATGTTCTTCGATATCTTTATATATATACATATATACAACCTGTAACAAAAAGGTGTAGTAATATTTGATGGTATGTATGTGTATCGTGTCAGGAATCGCCTGCCATAGAACGAAAATCGAAATCGGACATAATTTTTTCGGTACAAAAATTTAAAATTATATTTTTCAATGTATAAATATTATTTTTTTTTATGTACGGCAATCGGAGATATTTGTTCCGTACAAAAATTCAAATCATTTTTTTTGCCAACCCTACGATTACATCTGTGACGCGCGACCTTGACCATTGTTATGGCCACCACTGTCTGACGTCTAGGTCCAAAAGCTATGTGATGTAGAACGGTAGCTGATGAAATAGGGTTGCAAATGACATAATTTTATAGAAACTTTAATTCATCATAACTCCATATTCATGCTGCTGCCGCGCATTCAGGTGTTCTTGTTAGACTCCATACAAGTAGCTAGATGCGTGGCTTGAGTATTACTACACCTTTCTGTTACACATTGTATATGTATATGTATATATATAATTCTTCGAGATATGACTTTGTTCATCAAGAAACCAAACACATTTGTTGGAATGTTTCCAGTGCAGGAGCAATCTCATTTGTCAAACATGTTTACATGCATTGCCTGTTATTAATATGATTTCAATGAGGAGTTACGACAATTCAATTGGTATTTTTAGGTCACTGTAAAGACGTGCAAATAGGTTGCGATTGTTTCTAGAAAATTGTATTCAATATGAACGGAGCTAATGCTTCTCTGAAAACCAATTGTTAAATAATAATTAGAATATATCTATTCCCGATGGCAACACCAATTTTCTCCCCGCGCGTAGGTTCGTGTTTCTAGATTGTGAATGTTTCCGGCACCGCGATACAAGTCTTGAAATTAGTGCAGGGCTGTGAGTGTGAAAGCGTTTGTTTTAATTTTACTTTTATATACATATCGAATAATAAATTAAAAATTAAACAAAATTAGTAGTAGCAAAACTTAGTGTGATAACTTCGTCCGTAGCCAATAAAAAATTATCGCAAGGTTAGTTAATTGTGGCTAATCACTAGATTTGCTATATTTTGTTATTTATAATGATGTTATAATAAATATAACGTAAGCAAAGCTTATAAAAAACTGACTTCACCGCTAGTATTTTGGTTTTGGATCGATTTCGATAAAATTTGTATGGGACCAAATCTGAAGTATAAATAATTTACCAAATAAAAAAGCATTTGGAGAATCGTTTCACAAATGGGGAGAAATCGGTAAACATACATAAAAAAAATACATACAGTCGAACATAGTACCTCCTCCTTTTTTGAAGCCGTTAAAAAAAAGATAGATAATTATGATACGCTCTATCAAGTAAATATAAACATCTAGTCAAAGTCATTCGTACAACTTGTGTTTTTTCTTGATCTATTTGTAATTTTGTAAAGGTTGAGGGCAGCATTGTTGCAGCATAATCCTACTAATCCTACTAATATTATAAATCCGAAAGTTTGTGTGTAAGTGTGTAAGTATGTTTGTTCCCTCTTCACGTCTTAACGGCTGAACAGATTTGGATGAAATTTGGAACGTACATAGATTATACCTAGGATTAACACATAGGCTACTTTTTAGCTTGATAATAGCGGGCGAAGCCGCGGGGCACGGCTAGTTAAAAAATAAAGCACTTTACTGTGTCATACGAACGCTAGTCCGATTGTGACTGAGCCAAATTGTGTGCGTTGCACCTAATTTATGCCCCACATCCTAGGAGCTAAGTAGTTACATATTTTCTTCTCGGTTTAAATAACATTAGTGACTGATGATAATAGTGGATTTCGAATACCTTTTACATACCTATTGGTAATCCTATCCTGCTTAATATTATAAATGCAAAAGTTTGTGTGTGTGTGTGTGAATGTTTGTTATCACGTAATTCCGTAACGAATAAACAGATTTTGATAAAATTTAGAGTTAGTTTCCGGAATAACACATAGGCTACTTTTTAACTTGATTAACGCGGGCGAAGCCGCGGGGCACGGCTAGTGCATTGATAAATTTACACATTATAATTGTTATATACCGCTTCGGCCACATTCGAAACCAAGGTTACACTGCGAGCTATATTACAACCAGTTACTAAATAGTTAGGTGCGCGTTCGCCTTCTAAGCAGGGGTATCGGGTTCGATTCCCGGAGGGAACACATAGGTCTCTCCCCAAGGGAAATTTATGTATCCTACTATCCTATTAATCCTATTAATATTATAAATCCGAAAGTTTGTGTATAAGTGTGTTAGTGTGTGTGTAAGTATTTTTGTTGCTTCTTTACGCTTTAACGGCGGAACGGATTTGTATGAAATTTGGAATGTACATAGATTATACCTAGACTTAACATATAGGCTACTTTTTGACTTGATAATAGCGGGCGAAGCCGCGGGGCACGGCTAGTTTTTTTAGCAATACTTTTTTTTCACAGAGTATTTTTTTTTCCAGGAATTAGATGGTCCCTTTCTATGGTCTTCTGAAATCCAGGGCGTTGTACTGAGCTGCTACTTCTGGGGATATTTTGTTTCACAGATACCGGGTAAGTTAGTTGTAACTAATACCAGAAATAAAGAACATTCCTAACTGCCTCAATAAATTAGTTTTAAAGAGATTCACTGTTCTTTTTTTTATGCCTTATCATTTTAACCAGTTAAGGTAATCCTACTAATATTATAAATTCGAAAGTTTGTGTGTAAGTGTGTAAGTATGTTTGTTCCCTCTTCACGCTTTAACGGCTGAACGGATTTGGATGAAATTTGGAATGTACATAGCTTATACCTAGGATTAACACATAGGCTACTTTTTAACTTGATAATAGCGGGCGAAGCCGCGGGGCACGGCTAGTATATCATATTTATGGCGAGCGAGCAGAAATTTCAATAAACTTAGTAAGCGCCTAGATTTAGATCTATTCCATACTAGTATAGCGTCGGGCTAGACCAGGGGTCGGTAACCTTTTGAGTCAGAAGAGTCAAAAATTACAATTTAGAAAATTTCAAATTTTTATAGAGCCACATTTTTTTTTCTTGCCAACTATAATCCTTAATGCCAACAATAATACCTACTGTACTATGAGTATCGTATAGAAAACGGTATGCACACGCTATACCTACCTAATCACCCCATAATTTACTTGTTTCAACTGTATAAATGTACTTTTTGCTACCTTTGGAGGCTTGATAATGGCTCGATAGAAATGGCACCTAATCCTCGTTAATCGATTAAGAACGTTGTTTTATTTATTTTTTTTAATTTATAATATTTGCGTATGTAACTAAAGAGCCGCAGCTTCACTTCCAAAGAGCCGCATGTGGCTCGCGAGCCGCAGGTTGCCGACCCCTGGGCTAGACGGCTGTTGAGCAGTGACTTTTTCGATAACTAAGCCATATAGATAATTTTACAGAGTTACATTATACCTAACTATTTATTTGTTTAACTGTGTTCCTAGCTGTTCATAAGCTTGATTTGTATTATTTATATTATGTTTTCTAACCGTGAGGACCTTTAATTGGCTCATTGTATTATGCTTAACCTGTAAATTGTTAGATTTATAAGCTGTTGGTCTTCCTCAATATAAATTAAATAAATAAATAAGGCTATCTCAATTGATAGAAGTGATAATGTGGCCGAAGATACAACTGGACGCATTATCACTTTCTACAGTATGCTACAACATGCTTACCCAGAAGATACCTATTCACTCTAGACTTGAAAACTCCCAAATTATACTGTTCGTGGAACGAAGACGCTGGCAGTGAGTTCCCTCCTTCACTGTACGGATGATTAATGTAGAAGCAAAACGCTTTGAGTGGTTATGACATAAATCCTACTCCTAATATTATAAATCCGAAATTTTGTGTGTAAGTATGTTTGTTCCCTCTTCACGCTTTAACGGCTGAACGGATTTGGATGAAATTTAGAATGTACATAGCTTACACCTAGGATTAACACATAGCCTACTATTCAACTTGAAATTGGACAGATAATATTTATTATAATAAGATACCTATATTTGATTCGAAATATTTTATTATTTTTATTTAACGACACTTGGTCATTAATAATATTTTAATTATTACATCGTAATTATATTTTTGATATACATAATTGCGTTGACCTCAGAGATAATGGTATCTCTGCTTGACCTATGATAAATGAACATTTTTAGGGATCGTTACTTCAAATGGTAGCTGGAGCTAGAGGCTCCGTCCGTCCGTCTGTCCTGATATCTAAATTGCTCTATTCTGTATTGAAGAGCCTATGTAGCTGGCTGATTTTTACCCTCAATAGGGAGTTTTTTTGCTGGATGGGCAAGCATTTGACCGCTATAAAACCTGATGGAATGGACGATGCGCCCGAAAATGGAACATGCTTTCTTAGAAGATACCTATTCAATCTAGACTTGTAGATACCATGATAGTACCGTTCAGTGAACAAAGACGCAGGCAATGAGTTCCACTCCTTCGCTGTACGGATGTTAAACGTAGAAGCGAAACGCTTCGAGTGAACTGAAGGTATGTCAACCATAAATTTATTTATTTATTTTAGGGAAACTTACAGCTAGTTACAGAGTATAGGTACATTTATACATATAGAACGCCATTTAAAAAATTTCCACTTATACTAATCTTTGATAAAAAATAAAGATAAAACTCGTAGACGGTTTCTAAATAATTAAAAAAATATATAAAATGGATTACAGTTTGTCTTGTTGTTAGAAGGTGAAAAGGGCACATGATCACACTCTTTAAAATGTAATATGCTCATGCTAAAACTTTATATTTTACTAGTCGTGCCCCGCGGCTGCGCTTGCTATTATCAAGTTAAAAAGTAGCCTATGTGTTAACCCTAGGTATAATCTATGTACATTCAAAATTTCATCCAAATCCGTTCAGCCGTTAAAGCGTGAAGAGGGAACAAACATACTTACACACTTACACATTTACACACATACTTAAACACAAACTTTCGGATTTATAATATTTAATAATATTATAAATCCGAAAGTTTGTGTGTAAGTATGTGTGTAAATGGTGCCGATTCTGTTGTCCAGAATTAGACTAAACTAGCCTAAAATTAGTTTTAGTCCTGTCATTTAAACTTTTAAATTAAGTTCAACGTAAAATTAGAATAGCGTTTAGGTATTCTTTGACTAAAATTAGTTTATTTTTAGTTTAGTTTAGTTCGGTGCTCAACAGAATTAGCACCAATGTGTCTAATAATTAGACTTGGCATTATGGATTTTGGGTCCGCGTTTATAAGTGTTCATGAACATAGACGACAAAACGAAATATAAGCAACAATCCCGCCTCGTTAAACACATAATAAGGTCAAAATAGTGTGACCGTCATCAGTTGAAGTTTAAGTGAGTACGCTGATAAATTGATACACGCAAAAATTTGCTGTTTAGTAGTGGAGATAAGACATAAATGAAATGTTTTAGTTTGTTCACAATCATATACACGTATCCACGATTGTATAGATTAATCATGAACATAATCGGTATACGTATTATTAAAAATAAGAAACATATAATAAAAAATAAATTTTGATTAAACGAATAAAAAACGAATTTTCAACCGATTTCAAAAAAGGAGGTTCTCAATTCGACTGTTAGTAATTTATTTTTCTATCTATGTTACGCGATATCTCCACCATTATGAATCGATTTTGATGATTTTTTTATTTGCTAGATTATACCGTTTTATACTTCAGGGGTGTTCCCATACAAACTTTGTCGAAATCGGTCAAGCCAAAACCAAAATATAAGCGGTGAAGTCGATTTTTTAAGCTTTGCTTGCGTTAAATTATATTTCATAAAGTTCGTGCTAGACTCGAGGTCAATTTGTATTTATTAATTTATTTGAACAAAATCCACAGCTCTTAAAATTAGTAACTAACTAATATAACTAATATAACTTATGGTAAAACTAACAGCCAATAACGGATTAACATTTTGTAGGTTATTAATTTGAAAATAAATACGACCATCACTATTAAACGAAAATGTAGACTTATATAAATGTTACACGATGTTTTATTTCGTGACCAATACGCTAGCATCTAATGCAAAGCAATGATGCGGTCGAACGGTGGGACATGCTTGCCTAGTCTGTATCCTATCTGTACACTCTTGACTTGAAGAGGCCTAAGTTATCCTTATCGGGAAACAAGAACAAAGGCAGGGTGTTCCATTCCTTTGCAGTTCGCATAATAAAAGTTGTGGCGAAACGATTGCTTCTAATCTGAATAATAAACACCAAAAAAAGATGTCTTGTTTTAGTACGACTTGTTATCCGATGATGAAAGGGAGCTGGAGGAATTAAGAGGCCTGCGGAGGTTGATTTGCCCATACAATCGTAATACCGAAATAATTTATAATTCAAGCATATTACCACCATACTGTGCTGTTATTCAGATTAAAAACATATTAATCTAGGTTCCTGGATAGTTTTGATTTCAAAATAATTACCTAAAACGAAATATAAACCAATTGATTTTTACACATTATTACGACATAAATGTCGCATCTTTAACTTATTCGTTTTGTATTAAAAACTAACACATTTCTTTTTTCATTACAACAGGAACATAGAATATCATTTTAAGGTACTATTAATGCAAAAAACAATGGCTAAACATTACATTTTCATTGATAATTTTTGTTCGGTCGGTAGTGCTATCGCATCAAGCATGGGCACAGTTTGCCAGTTAAACAGAGACAGCCTATTGACTCGTTCAAAGTCTCCCCGGCCTCTTAAATCACGCAGTTCAGTCGCACACTCTCCGAAATGTATCTTGTAAAACACGTATAAGCTGGCTACCTTACGCCGTTCGAGGCTCTGAACTCTTTACTCTGCTAGTTCAGTATGTAATAATAAATACTTAATGAATAAATTAAATTGAATTTTATAGTATGTAGGTCGATGTGGCATCTTCAGTGTTTTCTCATTACCATTATGTTCTCAACTGAGCATATTTTCCAGGGGCCCGCGTAGCCGAACTCTTCTCCGCCAAATGGGTGATGTTCTTCAGCGTGGCCATTAACGTGGTGTGCACTCTACTCACTCCGGTCATGGCGGAGGCACATTACATCGCAGTCGTAGTGATGAGAGTGGGAGAGGGGATTGGAGGAGTGAGTATTAACTACCTAATTGTCATGCCGGGGCCACACGTTTGCCAAATCTCATCAAGCATCTACACATTCAAATGTGTAGAGTATATAGATACTTACGATATTTGGCTTGGCTTACAAAGGTTTGTAAGCGTTTACCACGGTGGTAAAAACTTGTGTCAATACAAATTTAAAGTTACTTTAGTTTGATATTAATATATGTTATAGTTATAAATCTATAGCTTAAATAAATTATATGAAAGAGACTTATATATATTCAAATAGATCCGATTTTCCATAAATCATAACTCGAAAATCATAATTCAAAAAGTGCTAAGTAGTAGCACCATGTGTCTTTAAAACGGGTGAGTGTATGGTATTAATATGACTAATATGTTTTAATGTTCATTTTGTAAATTATATGACTGTTTAATTGCTATATAAAATTATTTTTCATACTTTCCTTTTTAATTTAAAAAAGCAGTGCTAAGCTGATATCGTCAGTATTCAACCCACAATATTATTAACTTAGATCCGTTTTTTTCATATACATTTTTGCAAAAAAGTAGCACCATGTGTCTTTAGAGAAAACGTGGCATATTAAGATAAGATACTGGCATAAAAAAAGCAAGACTGAAAATCAGCCAAAATCACGAGATATTCATATTTATATGTTGCTTCCCATACATGAAAAACAGTTTTATTTGATTTACTCGTAAACTATATAAGACCAGTCACAAAAGACATTCTGGTTAATTTGTGTTAGTTTTTATTAGAGGAATCGAATGGTGTATTTAGTTTTGTGAAATTACGACTTTGAACTTTTCAGAACCTTATGTCCAACCTCTTGTATTAGGGTCAAACCACTTTGCGCCGATCCGAGCTAAGTCGGTTTTTGTCCGACCGTGTGTACAGGTTTGATGTTTGCGGCAAGTGGCAAATGTGTGGACCCGGCATTACAATTTTACTATTATTAAAATGCCCGTTGACTAAGTAGGGTACGCTTTCGCCCTACTTAGCCACGGGTATCGGGTTCGATTCCCGGTGGAAACAAGTTTTCTCCTGAGGAATTTTGAATTTTATGGAAAGGGAAATTTGTGTTTCTGGTTTTGTGTGTGATTGTCTGTAATGTGAATATTTCCGGCACCCACAATACAAGTAATTGAATTTGGTGTGGGGCTGTGACTGTGTTTATATATTTCTATATTCTGGTCTATCACCCGTTGTCGAAAATTGCCCAAATGGTTGGATAGGTAAGTTCAAACAAATTAGGGCAGACAGATCGCGTTATAATGTTATTCTAACTAAAGAATCCCAGAGACTTATTAAAATACGACTGTACTGTGGTATTATGGGACGAGCCGCAATTTTATCTACGAGTACATGCATTATAACAATAGCGATCACCATAAAAAAAAACAAATAAACATCGAATATTGGTGCCGAAAATGTTTAAAAAAAGCGAAAGCTAAGTATCCGGATTGTTTATTGAGATTATTGCTAGAGCTGCCCATTCGTATCGGGTTCGATTCCCGATGGGTAGCTGGGAAATTTGTGTTTCTGGTTTTGGGTGTGAAGGTGTGTGATGTGAATGTCTCCGGCACCCACGTCACAAATCTTTGAACTTAGTGCTTATGTCTATATCAACCAGTTATGTTAAACGCTTTGTGAAAGTCTGTGAAGACATTCCTAAAAAAATAGTTAATGAACGCAAGATTCCGTTAATATTTTCTTTTAATTACGGCGTTTTACCTACCAATAAAACGCATATTAAAATACTTACCCTATTCGAAACCTTTATAAATATGAGAATAACGTGTTGTCTTCTGTCCCGTGGCGGTATACACAATCTACCCTCTACTTACAATATACGTGTACTGTCAATGTCACTGTTATGTCACCTGGCAGCACCTCCGCCGTATCGGCGTCAATATTCCTCATTGGGTTTCATATTTGTATTATTTACCTTTTATAACCAGGCAGTTTTAGACTGTAAGGTTTCGAATAGGGTAAGTATTTTAATATGCGTTTTATTGGTAGGTAAAACGCCGTAATTAAAACACTGTACCGCTATTCGAAACCTTTATAAATATGAGACCTGTTTGTTATCGCCTGGTGACTAAGACGCCAATGTGAAAATCCAGGATATGTTAATTATCTAAATAAAACGTTAAACTTATTTGTAATTTCTCTTCAATCTTCAATTTGATTGCATATATATCAATTACAAACCAGAATTTCTAACTATTAAATTGAAGTGGTCCTTTTTATTATATAATTATCGAATTGAATTACATAAACATTATTTATACTTCATATTCATATAATCATCAAATATAAATTTGCAAAGCTTCGATACTTCGATAATGCTTACAATTAATGAAGTTAGGAAATGCGGTAATAGTTTGCTGACGGACGCCAATATAATATTCAATATGTTATAATTCAGTTCTGTTGATGTTCAATGATAGCATAGTATCCGTAACTGGGTCTTAATTATAATGTGTTCAGGTGTCAGCCAGATATTAGTTGGAGCTTACAGTTTTGTTAGTACTTAATCAAATGATGGTCGAGACTGTACTTATTAAATAAGCTTATTTTAAAATATATTTAGCTGATCCAATTTAATACAAGAGAAAATGATCGATTGTACATCATATGATTTGGCAATTTCTTTAATTATGTATATATATCTATACATTATAGGTATTATAAAAGAAACCAGTAAAATCAGAAGGCGCGAACACAATTCAATTTTCTTTACCTAAACATGTATGACGAATTGCACACGATACATCTTTAATATTCTATGTAAATTAAATTGTACAACAATAAAAATATTTATAGATATCAACAATTCTTATCTCTATATAAACGCGTTTGTAAGTAGTTGCAGAGACCACTGCAGTAGTCTATAAATCCTCTGTCAAGGTATGTACCCTCAGGTAGGGCCTCAATTATCTATTATTTAAAATCATAATTAGTAGAATACAAACTTATGCACCTACTGGATAAACTTGAGTGTGTATGCTAAGCAATAATAGGCATCAATTGCATGTTGTTACTTATTGATATTTCGGTTGTTGATGCACACTGTCGTCATCAAGTCTTTCATTACATGGACGCACTTTTACTGACCGTAGTAGCTGTTTCTAGTTTAATAAAACGGATTTTACATAACTATGATGAGAATTAAAATGAGAAGGGACTAATACTAAACAGATTTTGCTCCGCAAGCTAAATGCTTTTGTTCAAAATAGTATTATAGGCACTCATGAAATACAAACGAAAAAGCCGCTTGCTTGCTTATGTTAGGTATAGGAAAGGAGAATGATCATTATTTTTCAGTATGTTTGTTACTAATAAAATCCAAAATCAACATATTACCCGACATATTCGACATATAATCAACATATTGATTATGCAGAATAGATGTATGTTCGTTCCTATATCTATTTATCGTAACAGCTGGATAACATTATTCAACTCAAGACTAATATTATTCAATTTCAGGCATGTCAAAGTTCAGAATCTTTATTTGTTAATTTAAAGGACTGATATGTTAATATAGTCGCACCAATGCTACTGTTCAATAAGACGGGAAATCTTCCATGACAAGCGAGCCATCTCAATCATACTACGAAGTAGGACAACGTAGAATATTATTTCCATTATTTTAAATATTGTGTAAAATAAAATTTCGTAAAGATAAATAAATTATATATTTTGGGTGGACGAATACTCGTCAAACCGGTCTATTTATATGATTTCACTAGGTAGGTACCTAATTATAATTGGTCAATTCGTTACAAGATTATACAACATTTTGTATAGAACAAAATCTTTCATTCTATTTCGATGAAAATTTGTACACACACACTGTAATCATCACACGATGATTACAGTTATATTAGGTTATCTTATTCTCATCCTTCTTAAAACCAAAATAAAAGCAGTTCAATTACTTTCCGTGAACTAGATCAAGCACTTAATTGATCTGGTATGGGGTAATAATAAAGTAAATCCTAAAAAGGTGTGTAGGTATGTATTTGCATGTACCTACCTTTAATAAAGACATATATTAACGAAGAGTTCTAGTGATGACGGATAGGTGCATCGTTTTATCAGTTAGCGCACCGGCCGCAGGCTAGTAGTGGCAAGACATTCACAGTAAGTTTTGCTAGTATTTTGGTTGTAGGTCATTTTGATTGTAGTACATACAAGGTGGTCTAAGCAGTAACGTCCAACAAAAAAAAAAATTGTTCTTTACAATTGTAAGAGTCACAAACCGCATTTATAACCAAAACCGTTATGGTTCCTCATTGAACAGCTGGCGTAAGCGCATAGTTAACTGACAATATTTAGAATTTCTGACAATATCTGCGAGAAAAACATCAGATTGAATATGTTTAGGCTCCAACAAGGGATATTTCCATTAAGACTTGTCATTCATAAGCATTGGCATAAATAGTTTCTAAATTACACTTCACTATTCAATGAGTAATAATTATTATTTTTCACTTATCGTTTACTTACTCATTATAATAATATTACATTTATTTATTGGAGTTTGTATTATATCTTATCATAATTATAAAACTCTTAATCGAGGGTTAAGATTGTCTTCGAATAATAGTGGTTTAAAACCAATCCATATATGACAAAAATATGATATAGGCCCTTATCGGATGTCTAATACAAGCATAGGACATTTTTACACAATTACTAAGAAAAGATCTGTCTAGACAAAATCTTTGCTATCATTTGTGAGATTTATTTTAACTATAAATACTGAATAATACAAGTGTTCGCTTGAACTAGGTGTGGTAGGTGCAGGTGAATAGGATTAAAATGATCTTTGCAGTAATCTTCTAAAGGGTTTGTTCATATTCACTGATCGTGTCAGGCAAAATTGAATCATAACATGGTAATTTTGTAATCACTGCAATTTTTCACGACACACATGAAAATAATCATTTTACAAATAATATTAGATATACAAATTCAATTCATAATGTTGAAATAGGTATGCGATACCTTTGACTGAATCCGTGTATATTTGTTTGACAAAATATTGTTAATTATTAGAAATTACTTGGCCGCTGTTGGTCTTTAAGAGCCATAGTGGTGTGTTGTGATTGTCAAATGGCTGTTGTACCTTGTTTAGTTTCTCTCCAAGATACAAGATGCTCCATGCGCTGGTAGTAATTTAGTTAGGATTCTAATGTTGAACATCGTACAACCAGGTAATCACAGAAGTAGGATGCCCAAGGAATTAAAACCATCCTAAGAAAGATGAATGATGTATGTAACACTGAGCCTTTTGCATCACTTATTTCTGAAAGTATGTTTTTATTACGATTTTAGCGAATCTAGGTGTGATTAGTAAGAAACATAATTATGCACTGCTTTAACATCGTTATACTTATTGTCTGTCTTTTGGAGAAACGCAATGTTTGAATCATTTTATTAGGTATTTAACCTTACCCTAGTTGCCAGTTTGGATTTTAGAATCATAACCTAGAACAGGTTGACATGAAGATGAAAGTATAGGAACAGTTCTCTGTATCCAATGCTACAGAGGATTTAAGCAATAAGTAGCATTGTGCTTGTGCTGCAATGCTTTTAGGATGCATTTGTCTTACGCAGATATATTTTGTTAAGCATGCCTTGTTTGCTGATTAATCTAAGCACTAACCTTGGGTAGGTTGCCTGTTATAATTAATATTGGTAGACGTATGTATACGTCTAAGTAATATCTTTGGTTATAACTATTAAAGGATTGACAACCAGCTGTATAGGAGCAGTTTGTGTGGTAATGCTACTTACGAGTATTTAAGGCTTTTTGTGTCTTGCGCAAACATCGTATGATTTGATTAGCCAAAAAGTTTTGCTCATACCTACATTTTTGTCGATACCGAGAAATAAGAAAAAGTATTTGCTGTAAAACTTTATTTTTATGAGCCGGAGCAGTATGTATGGTAATGCTAGGAGTATATAAGGCTTTTTGTGTCTTGCGCAAACATCGTATGATTTGATTAGCCAAAAAGTTTTGCTCATACCCACATTTTTGTCGATACCGAGCAAGAAGAAAAAAATATTTGCTCTTAAACTTTTTATTCATGAGCCGGAGCAGTTTTCTGTGGTAATACTACGAGTATTACAAGCTTTGTGTCCTGCGCAGACTCCGTAAGCCAAAATGTCGGTATCACGGTAATATATACTATTTTAAGTGTAAAAGTAAATGTATCTTACATCTGTATGTCCAATCATTACATTATTTCGATTGCAAAACCAAATATTTGGCTTTATTGCCAATATGTTCTGAAAATAAATGTTAGTTGCAAAGTAAAATCATTTACTATTATGTTGGCACATGACAAAATTCTAGACTAAAAATAATGTTAAGGTAGCGTTATTGGTCGGTGCCAAAGAAGTTGAAAAAAAAAAAATATTTCTTCTACTGATGGTGTCGGATATTGTTATAACCGACAAAACCATTACTTTACATATGAATGATCATGTAATTTATTTTAATGTAACATGTAGTTGACTTAACAGGATGGAAAAATAATAAGCTTAAAAGAATTAAGCTACTATATTAAAATCTAGTGCCTCAATAAAAAATAGGTAGTTGAAAAATAACTCACCAGACAACCGCACGGGACGAAATTCAATACGCCAATGAGGAATATTGACGCCGATACGGCGGAGGTGCTGCCAGGTGACATAACAGTGACATTGACAGTACACGTATATGGTAAGTAGAGGGTAGATTGTGTATACCGCCACGGGACAGAAGACAACACGTTATTCTCATATTTATAAAGGTTTCGAATAGCGGTACAGTGTTTTAATCAAATATTTCATTAATTTGTTATTACATTAATATTATAATTCCGAAAGTTTGTGTGTATGTCAATGTGTAAATATGTTTTCTCTTCACGCTGCTGGTAACGGCTGAACGGATTTGGATTAAATTGGAATGTACATAGCCATGGGCGCCGGCAGCAGGCTGCAAGGGGGTGTACTTGCACCCCCCTTGTCAGGAAAGAAAATACATAGAAAACATACATGTTTTTTTATTAAGTTACTGCTTGAATAAAAACTGAAGGCGTCTAGGATGCTGTCCAAATTTGTTCATCACCTTGTCAATAAATTCAGTATCCTCCTCTTCTCTTTTCCTGTGAACACTGAGCATGCATCACAGGCATGAATCACCTTCATCAGAATGATGATTACGTTTTTTACACAAAAAGCGCCTTATGTCACTCATAACTTAACAATAATGTATAAGCTACACAACAAATTACCCCAAAAAGACTATAAATATGTAGTGTCGCCACGGATTTGTTTTTAAATCCAAGTGTCGCTGTTAAAATTATTATAGAAAACTGATTTGCGCAGGCAGAAAATTACCCGCATTCATCGCGTGGCAGTGGGCTGCGGGGAATCCCCGAGCAATAACGCTAACAATCGACTACATAACAGAGATTAAGTTTGCTTTCGATTAGCGAAACGTATTCAATCAAATACCTGTGCGATTTGAATTTGACATACCTACTGATTTGAATATACACGGGTAATTCTATATTTTATATTAGTTAATAGTATAACTAGCCGTGCCCCGCGGCTTCGCCCGCTAATATCACGTTAAAAAGTAGCCTATATGTTAATCCTAGGTATAATCTATATACATTCCAAATTTCATCCAAATCCGTTCAGCCGTTAAAGCGTGAAGAGGGAACAAACATACTTACACACTTACACACAAACTTTCGGATTTATAATATTAGTAGGATGTGTAGATGCAGATGCACTTCCCTGAAAGTAATCCTGGCGGCGCCCATGTACAAAGCTTATACCTATTAGGTTACCTAAAAGGTTTAACAAATAGGCTACTTTTTAACTTGATAAATGCGGGCAGTAGAATAAATTAAACATCAGTCAACAAACAAAGTTTACAATGCTATAAATTAATACATGTAGATAGGTACGTTGATCGTGACGTGACGTGAGCAACAGCTCGTAGACCATGTAGCAAGCTATCAGGTACCACAAATTAACTAATGTATAGGTACCTACAATCATTCCTAAATATAGCTTGGATCACTCAAGGAAATTGCGATGCGATACAAATCAATACCTTCTACCTGATTGATCGCTTTACATTACTGTTTAACGATGGAACTGTTGAATATGGTTCGTATTAATGGTCTCTTAATAATTAAATCAATTATAATAGATCGACGAGCAAAGACTCATTGGCGATAATAAGCTAGTCGAATTCAGAATGCAGAGTTTCGGTCTGTCTGTCAAGCCTATCGGTATCCTATTGTTTGCATTTTGGAGAGTGTGGAATTACATGAGTTAATTCCATCATGCCCCTTTTACCATCTAACAACCAGACGTCATCTATTTATGTTTAACATACCTCCAGCTCGCTCGAAGCGTTTCGTTTCTACGTTCATCCGTACAGCGACGGAGTGAAACTCATTGCCTGCGTCATTGTTCTCAGAAGGGCAAAATCCGGGAGTCTTCAAATCAAGAGTGAATAGATATATCTTCTAGGCAAGCATGTCATATCTTCGGCCGCATCATCACTTTCCATCAAGTGAGATAGTGGTTTCAATTCGAAAATTACAAAACTACTAAGAAACAAGGTTAATATTTGCTTAATTGAAATAGAAACTGGTTACAACAAAATAAGGGGTTTGCGCAAGATTGGTGGCAAGAACTGAATGAGAGTAGCCGAGGATCGTGCTCAGTGGCGTGCTATTGGAGAGGCCTATGTCCAGCAGTGGACTTCTATAGGGTGATGATGATGATGAAAGAAATGAATAATCGCTAGTAACCTGCTCATTTGCTTCACTCGACGTCACACGGCGCACCCACCTATATGTATAGATATAGGCCTCGATTCTGATGTACACTCACTAAATTAAATTTAAACTATTTCTGTCTTTTACAAAATAGGAACACAAGACAGAGATAGCATACTGCTGTGCTGTCAAGTTAGTCAGAACTTAGATGTCTATGCAAGCTTAGTCGAGTATGAGTTGTATTGGTGTTGACTAAAAACAAGCGCCTTTCTGCTTCTGCTGTTCATATTTTAATTGATAAACTAGCGTGACAGCATTAAAATGCATGCTATCTCTGTCTTGTGTTTTATTTTGTAAGAGACAGGGATAGCTTAAATTTAATTTAGTGAGTGTACATCAGAATCGAGGCCATAATATGCCTTTGCATAACTTGTAAAAACTATTCTCGTATAAACTAATACATATTATCGTAAAATTGAAAAAAATCCTTGTTACCTACTAAATCGCAAAAAGATAACGAATTAATTTTTACCTATTTACAATATTTTTTTTAAGTATTTATAATAAATACTTATTTGTATTTCCGTGATACCTACGGGTCAAATGCCTATATTTCCTAAAAATAAACTAAAACTGTATACAGCAAAGACCTAAGCAATCTACAATTAATTAAAATTTACATTTTTTTTTCTCTTCATGAGGGTCGATGCGATTGGTAAACATAATATTCTATTGCTTTTAAAATGTTATGTTTGGCGTTAACAAGGTATTTACCTTCTACTTAAGTATTAGCGATAGATAGAATTATAATTCTTCAGGGTTCTGTCCCCTTTATTGTTTTATATTTTTTGGCTACGCAATCAATGTTCATTTAGCCAGTGTTAAATAATAGATCAAATCAGTTTATTGACATAATATAACATATAATTTACAGATAACAAATATTACATTCTTTATTCATTTCATTATATATTTTATTACTTTTATACCTATATATTATATTAATTTAATTTAATTATTACCAAATCTTATAGTTATGTATGTTCACTGTGATGTGGTGAGACTTTTGACGCCCAAACAAGTAATGAATCTTTGGGGTGCCGCAGTCCTACGTTTGTTTACGTTGACATTACGAGATGATTGAAGTTATGATGGATGAAATTACGAAAGAGAAGGTACATACTTATTTCAAGTTTATTAGTTCAGAGTGGTTCAAAGTTTCCAGTCACAGTCAAAGTCAAGTAAAAGAGTCACGTGGTCCAATCGTAGTCAAGTAATGACGTTTCGGACATACCACTGAACATCAGAAAAATCTTTCTCGTTTCACCTTCCAGACGAATAGCCAACATCATCAATATCATTTTGACCAGAGGAAGATTAATTCTATATTTATTGGATATGTATTGTAATATCTAGGTATATTGTATATTATATATAGGTAGGTATAAGAAGGTAGGTATTTACCTAATTTAGTAGGTGTGTATTTATTAGACTGTAATGTATCATCAAGGTTACGGGATTTCAATTTGGTTAGCATTTTCCCTTATTATTCTGGGCGTTTTACGCATTGGTAAAGTTGGTAGGTAAACTTACATGGGTAAATATCGCTATTTGCCTCATCAAAATGGTATGGTGGTAAAAAGTTTGCCTATCTTGAATAAAAAAAAAATAACAATCAGCGGTATCTAAAACGGGTGACAAGCATTTAAACGCTTTCACACTCACATCGCCATACGAAGTTTAATAACTTCTGTCGTGGGTGCCGGAAACATTCACATCACAGATTTACACCCAGAGCCATAATCTGTGCATCTGCTATCTGTGGCATCGTAGCTCCTAAATGCCTTGACCGATTTAGATATATCATTTTTAGTTTGAAATGTGACCTGAATGTGAGTGTTCTTAGCTATGTATGTTGAAAATCGGTGCGGCCGATTTCCAGATACAGCGTCGGGTATTTTACTTGTTCCTTGTTTTAGTTCTTCGCGGTCACTTTAATCAGTTCGACATTAATTCCAGGGAGTGACCTTCCCCTCCATGCATGTATTGCTGTCGAAATGGGCCCCGCCGTCGGAGCGCAGTGTGTTGGCTGCGTTAGTATACGCTGGGACTTCGCTCGGGACTGTCATTTCCATGCTGATGGCGGGAATGCTCACTGCTATTGCAGGTAAGATAAGATAAAGATAGATATGAGAAAAACCAAGAAATTAGTTTTTTATTCTAAATTGTCGGTGAAATATAGTCCAAAACAAAACTCACTGTCAAGACAGTACAAGCATCGAAGAAATAAGAAACTAGAAGACCGTAGCAGGAATTTCGTCTTTAACTGTCCGTTCGCTTGGTTAAGTGCACGTTCGCCTTCTAAGCAAGGGTTCGATTCCTGGTGGGAACACAAGTTTTCTCCCCAAGGTTTGTGTTTCTGGTTCTGGTTGTGTTTGTGAGTACACAGTAGACACAACTCACCGAACTTGATGAGGTACAGCCCCGTACTAGGTTTGCAGTGTGAAAGCATTTTTTTTATCAACATTTAAAATGCAGACTGCTGGTAAGTATCTCATATACGATTCGGAGAAAAAGAATTAAATATAAATATTTTCCCCCAGGCTGGGAAAGCGTGTTCTACGTAATGGGCGGCCTGTCATGTCTCTGGTGCGTTCTATGGGTGTTTTTGGTCCAAGACACTCCTCAGGAACAGCCTCTGATCAGCGCTGAAGAACGAACCATGATAGTCACCTCGCTTGGCGGGAAGACTGGTGATCATTCACATAAGGTAAACTATGCTGAGAAACTAACTTACCATGACTAATTATATTTTGACACTCGTAGCGTGGTCCGCCTGGTCGATTGTAACTAGATTTCGTAATTATAAATCTCTTGTGTTATCCATCCCGTCAAGTAAAGGTACTTGATCGTACAGTAATTTCCCTATTAACAGAAGCTGCCAGTGCCGTGGCGCGCAGTATTGACATCTCCAGCGTTCCTGGCGATCCTGGTAGCCCACGCCTGCTCTAACTGGGGATGGTACATGCTGCTCATCGAAACACCTTTCTACATGAAGCAGGTCCTCAAATTCAACATGACTGAGGTGGGTCATTTTTACAAGCCTTTATTTAGTTTTACCTGTTCCGTTATCTGTCGTCTGTAATTAAATCTTGCAATCTAAATTAGACCCACTTCCTGATGATCAAATGGACTCAATTACACTTACCTATATATGCATCTGTAGTTGGTCTGAGGATGGAGACTGAAGATGGCTATAGGAACTTCAGAACCAAACAACATAAACTATCTAGTTTGGGCTCGTTTGATTCGTCTTGATAAGTTCTCTGGCTATATAACATTTTTTTTTTATTACAACTGGTAAAAGCTTGATTTTAAAAAACTTTTAAGAGTATTGCTTGTTTCATCTGGAACCAGTAAGGTTTGTAAGTATACCTTGCTGAAAGTATCCATATCTTACATCATGTTTGTATCTTTTCGCTACCGAAGATCCATTGGAACTAATTAGGCAGCGTGTTATTTGGTACACAGGTTTTCCATCAGAAGTTCCTCATTACCAGTAGCATTTTAAGTATACATGGCTCGATCTAAACCGATACAAGATTAACAGATCGCTTCATATTCGGCCGCACCAATGATTTCCATCAGGTGAGATACTGTTCAAATGTTTACCTTCTTATTTGTATGTTTAAGAAGTAGTTGCCCAATTTTATTAAGACAGCTTGGCCGACACCAGCCTTCCACC
Source organism: Lomographa bimaculata (assembly GCA_948107665.1). Taxonomy (NCBI): domain Eukaryota; kingdom Metazoa; phylum Arthropoda; class Insecta; order Lepidoptera; family Geometridae; genus Lomographa; species Lomographa bimaculata. Next base: position 4,092,602 of record OX403600.1, on the reverse strand, counting down.
TTGGATTTTATAGACTAGATTGGAACTCTAGTGGCGTAGTACTTTAAATCTACTGCTTCTCGAGATACAGTCGGTTCCGTGAGAAGGAGCCTAAAGAGGCACTTACAAAAGTTAAAGACTCAAATAAAAAACAACACATATGTTCATACACATTTTTTTTTAATTTGGCAGAATGCAGTGATCACCGCCCTACCGTTCCTTTCCCTCTGGTTCTTCAGCATGGCGCTGAGCCGCACCCTCGACTGGTTGCGAGTTAGGAACATCATTACAACCACTACAGCCAGGAAGATCAGCACTCTTTTCGGTAAGCATACGCTGCACTACTGGTTGTGATTGTGTGTGTGATGTGAACGTTTTCGGCACCTACGACACAAGTCATCGAACGTAGTGTGGGACCGTGAGTGTAAAAGCGTTTATTTTATTTTAATTTTACTTTACAACTAGAATGGTAATTTATTTTGTGGTTTACCTTCGAAAGTGGAATCTCAATATCAGTTACAGCTCTGATATCTTATACAAGATTTCTGTTGCAGCATCTTTGGTACCGGGATGCTGCCTGCTAGCGTTATGTTACGTCGGGTGCAACCGCGGTGCTGCGGTGGCACTGATGACGATCGGAATCACGTGCATCGGAGGAATGTTCTGCGGCTTCCTCTCCAACCACATCGATATAGCGCCTAACTTCGCAGGTACTACTATAAGTACCAATATAATCAATATCATCATCATCTTGACTATTCAAGCCTACCTTAAGTATTTTAATTTTAAGTTTAAAATTGGTTATATCAAATAATTAAGGTAAATAGCGATCGGTTTAACTTATCAGTTAGCTAATAGACCTTAAGTCTCTTTTGTCAAGGTTTCATATTGCTTATCTGTGTGAAACGAAGAGAGAAAAATGTATTGTATTGCTAGTAGTGAAGTGCATCTGAGGAATGTTCTACGGCTTCCTATACCTATGGCAGGTCAGTGTAGAGTCATAATGCTTCACAACACTATAAGTACCTCTGATGCAAGTCGCTACCAGCGATACAAAACAACTAATGGTACCTCATCAGTTGTTTTGTATCGCTGGTAGTGACTTGCATCAGAGGGATGTTCTGCGGCTTTCTGTCTGATTTATCGACTTGATCGACACCGAACATAAGGTTGCAGGTCAGTGGCAATGGCGCAAGTAATGATGCGTGACAAAATAGTCTCATTGTATAAATCTGGTTGATAGTGACCTGCATCAGAGTCGAATGTTCTTGGCTTAGTGATCAATTTATCGATATAATCGATATCGTAGGTACCTAACTTTGCAGATCAGTGGCGTAAGTTCTGTTGCGTCATATTAAAGTGCCTAAATCAGTTCTACGGTATAAAACCTATTATAAGGCTAGTAGTGATGTGCATTAGAGTATTGTTATCATTTGTTTGGTATGAAACTGTTGTATTGTTTGGCTAGTAGTGACGTGCATCAGAGGAATGTTCTGCGGCTTCACGGCTAACCACATCGACACTGTATTACTTCGCAGGTGTTGCGAGTTATGATGTGTCACAACATTCTCAGTACCTACATCAGTTGTATTGTATCACTGATAGTGACTTAATACACACGTCATATAAACAAAATTATGCTTAGATTTACAACAATAATACGGAGAGTTTTGTCACGGAAGTGCAAAAATGTCGTCGTCGATTTTGTATTATTCGAGTGTTAATGTGTAATAATAATCAATAGTTCCTAAACGTACATAAGTAAGCAAATCATATACCAAGCGTAAACATGTGATTTACGCTTTCGCTACAAAACTCCAATAAAAGTTCTATTAAAGTTTCAGCCACTTTACTAGGTCATGACTAGACCATGACCCTTTTACTGGAATTCAACTGTGACTGGCGACTAGGACTGGTTATATGAAATATCCAGCTAATCTTAAAATTATTTAACTCTTAATAACGAACCATAAAATATAACGATATACATACATAAAAATATAGCTAAATTAAGTGAAGTAAGATACAAATTATAAAAAGAAATGTTAAAGATGGTTTAGACGATCTTTAATGTTCGGCAAAGTTCCCAAAATGCTTGCTGCATTACCACGCTGTATAGCAAGGCTTATCCTCTGCCCCAAATACAAACCAGCATTTTGGTCATGTGCCGAATCAATCAGTCTCTTAGACAAATCTTTGAAAATTTCTAAAGCACCCGGTCCCCATGGGCCTAGCGTTTCAACCCCAAACGGCACAAATATAAAACCTTTGTCAAGTTTGGAATACTTGCGCCGTTTGAGAGATTCAGCTGCCATAGCTGCGCCACTAGCTTGTAGCGTGGTTTCAGGAAGATGGGATGGCGCCAAAGTGTCAACACACGTGGCATCCCACACTAAAGGCCGACCCATCTTCCAAGGAATGAGTGTCATACCATCGGGTCTTTTACCGTCGTCACGCATCAAGCCAGTTGGCTCTAAAACAGCCGCAACGTTTGCACTTCCAAAGGCACGACGTATGACATCATTTAAAGCACTGTGACGAGCTATACGACCAGCACTCTTGCTACAAGACAAACCATGGTGACCGAGGCGGTCCACTTGCTCAGTACATGTGCAACGGTGGGGAACAACGCAAGGTGAACCAATGCGCAGTGATATGGCTAACCTGAATGTGTTGTTATCCAATAAGGTTCCTAAATGATGTGACGGAAGAGTCTGCAACCAAAGACCTGACTCCCATCGAGAAACAGCTAAAAGACGTGCACGCTCTGAGAGTGAACTGGATGTATCTAATAATTTCTTCCATTCCAGATCACAGAGCGGTCCGTCCCACTGTTTCTGCGAAGACAGGTCTTTGGGCAGGCTACCGTTAGGACAAGCTTAAAATATTTATTTCTTGACACTGCCAGTAAATATGTATCTACTTCCCTATTTCAGGTACATTGATGGCCATTACCAACACAGCCGCTACGATACCAGGAATTGTGGTGCCTATATTCGTAGGAGTAATCACACATGGAAATGTAAGTATTTTCTTACGAGCAAATATTATATTATACAACCTGTAACAAAAAGGGGTAGTAATACTTGGTGGTGTGTATGTGTATCGTGATAGGAATCGTCTGCCAAAAAACGAAAGTCGAAATCGGACCAAATTTTACCGTACAAAAATTTTACATTTTATTTTTAAAATACTTTTGACAACCCTACAGTTACATGTGCGGCAATCGAAGATATATTTGTTCTGTACAAAAATTGCAGAAGTTCCTGTTAGACTCCGTACTTTGAGCTAGATGTGTGACTTGAGTATTGCTACACCTTTCTGTTACTAGGTACACATTGTATAGCGTATACTACTAAGTATTTGTATAGTTAATTTGTCTAATTAAAACTAAGTATTTGTGTAGGTAGTTTGTCCGCTGTGTATCAATTTACCTGGCCCTCTATTACCTATCTCTGTTGCGAACGGTATCAATTCTAAAACGGCAAAACTACAAAGAAATAAGGTAATTTTTTTGCTTTATTTAAATAAAAACTGCTCGCAACATAGTTAGGTAATCAGGGGTCTGATACACCAATAACGAGCTTAAAACCCATTTACAAAACTAGTAGTGAATTATAATATGGTGTATTAGGTAAATTGATACAACTCAGACAACGCTCACACACAATCCCACAGGCAAATTAATTATAACATCAGTAAGAATGCTTGCTGCACGCTAGCGAAGCAGCGGGTATTGGATTCGATGCCCAGTGGGAACATAAGTTCAAGGGAAATTTGTTTTTCTGTTTCTTAGTGAGTTTGTGTAAGATGCGAAAGTTTCCGGCACCATGCTAGTGTTTGAACTTAGTGTGCGGCTGTGAGTGTGAAAGCTTTAATGTTACGCTTAATGATTGACTTAGATAGTTATATTAACTTGATCTATCGTTATTTTCCAGCAAACGATCTCAGCGTGGCGTGTAATATTCTTCGTTACGATAGGGCTGTACGTAATCGAGATAGTCGTGTACACTCTATTCGGTTCTGGCGAGGAGCAGCCCTGGAACAGGGTCGAAGAAGCTACTGGGAACTTCGAAGCCCGACCGCTCAATGAGAAGAACGAAAAAACGCGTGTATAAATTTTAATCGTCATTTTTTTAACTAAACTAAAATGCATAATTTTAGCCACGTTCAATGGAACTGGAATAATAATTACTCTTCGTATTAGTTCCACTCAAGGAGGCAATAGAAATGCTGGGAAAAATCCCATAGTTCCATAAAACAAATATCAATGCAACAATAAGAGTATAGAACTACGTCTCAGATATCTTCGCCTAACAAATACGAGCGTGCAATGATGACAAGCTTTGATTTAGTTTCACCTGTCCCCGTTGTCTATCTATTTGTCGGTCTGTAATTAATTCTTCCAAGCTAAATTAGACCCACTTCCATGTGCGATTGGACTCAAATTTGGTGTACTTATGTATCTTCGGTAACAATACAATGATATGGTACCATGGCGCTGGTCTGATGATGGAGACCAAAGATGGCCATAGGAATTTTTGAACTAAACAAGATAAACCCATCGAGTTTGGGCTCGTTTGATTCGTCTTAACAAGTTCTCTGGTTAGATAACTTTTTTATTTACAACTGGTAAAAGCTTAATTTTAAAAATCTTTTAAAAGTATTACTTTTTATAAAATAAAATTAGATACCTACTTATAGACGAAATTAAATGAATATCGTTGTCGATTTTAGATTATTATCCAAAGCTTGTGATTCTTCGAGTGTAAGAGTGTAAGAATTCTGTTGGATTAATAACCGTCAATAGTTCTTGAACATGAGCATGAAGGTAGACAAATCTTATGAAGTTGAAAAACGTGATTTTGCGTTTTCAATCCAAAACTCCAATAGAAATTCTAGTAAAGTTTCTGACAATTACTAGAGACATGACACTATGACTTTATGTCTTGTCAAAAGTAATGCGGAAGATTACCCAAGCTTTGCCGGTAGAGGACTCTGTGTGTATTTACTTGTCAAAAGTAATGGGGAAGATTAGTCAAAGCTTTTCCGCCAGAGAACTCTGTGTGTTGTTACTTGTCAAAAGTAATGCGGAAGATTACCCAAGCTTTGCCGGTAGATGACTCTGTGTGTATTTACTTGTCAAAAGTAATGGGGAAGATTAGTCAAAGCTTTTACGCCAGAGAACTCTGTGTGTGTGGACGTGAGTGCTCACTGTGAGCATTCGCCGCGTACGATCGTTGCGACCGCAGGCTCAGTGCGAGCTGTGCGCTACGTGCAGACGGGTTTTTTTTGCATGCACAATTCAAAAAAATCATGCTTCATGGAGAACGATACAGAATTACAGCGTGAACTTGTCCAACTTCATGAAAATTATAGAGTATTAAGGGACTCTAAACATTCTGATTATTATAATAAATGTAGACAAGAAGACGCGTAAAGAAAAAAAAATACAGTCACAAACGAGATCATTTTGTAATGACGAGCACCGTGCGTGGTTGTTTGCAAGCTCAACTTGAGCATGTATCGTTCAAGACGCATGCATATATGTGTCGTCGTATGCCTCAGGTTGAGGCATGCGTGACGAACTAATCGCGACGCACGCCTCGCAATGTCTGTACGCTCTAGAGGACTCTGTGTGTATTTACTTGTCAAAAGTGGGGAAGATAAGTCAAAGCTTTTCCGTCAGAGGATTCTGTGTGTTGTTACTTGTCAAAAGTAATGGGGAAGATATGCCCAAAGGTTTTTCACCAGAGAGCTGTGTGATCTTGCAAAATTTTATGTTTAGTTTGCATCCATATTCACGGGCAAAATCTGACGAAATTCATTTCGAAAAATCTACAACTATAATATAGTTTTCTTTACTTGTGAAAAGTGTATCCTTGTGCATCATAACCATGTGTTGTGTGTAACGATATTTATGCAGCAACTAACCGTTGTTTTAATGCAATTTAAGTTTAAGTTTATAAATTAAATTACTTATACATAATATATGTCGAAAGTAATATTGTGCTCCAACTGGGGTGGGTACTGGGTATAATGATGAGAAACGTAGCTCCGAGTTGTTTTCTTTGGATTTCCTCTCCAGAAATCGATAGAATCTATCTCTGTCATTCTATATGAGTCAGTCCCACTGGCAAATCACTTATGTGTGTGTGGGAGACAGAAGAGAAAGAGAGAGAGAGAGACTTAGTGTGCGTTATCAATGGAGGCGACGATATGCAAATTCTGAATCTGAAGCCGAGCATTGTCATGCACGGCTTTAGATTCTCAAATTAATCCGTTTTTTACCGACTTCACAAAAAAGAAGGAGGTACTCAATTCGACTGTATATACATTTTTTTTATTTGTTTTACCTCATAACTTCTTTCAACGTGAACCGATATTGATTTTTTTTGTTTCTAAGCAGTTGCTTTCCAATTGGTCCCATCTAAATTTTATCAAGATCTGATCAGTAGTTTTCGAGTTATCGTCAATAATGCGTGTGCTTAATGCATTTATTATGATCAAGGTTCCGAAGATGAAGTCGGTTTCTTAAGCTTTGTATGCTTTTAATTATTGTAATTGTGCGATGTCTGTATAGATACAATACAGTTAATGTCGATCAATTCAATCGAAAGAAGTAGATTTTGTACATGTAAGTATTTTGTCTGTTTTAAATTATTTAATTTAACCCACGAAACAATTTTTTTTTATCTTTTTTTTTTCTCTTTGCCCTCGTCTTTGTTCCCCGAAAGGTATAATCTGGGAGTCTTCAAGTCAAAAGTGAATAGGTACCTTCTAGGCAAGCATCCTACTAATATTATAAATCCGAAAGTTTGTGTGCAAGTGTGTAAGTATGTTTGTTCCCTCTTCACGCTTTAACGGCTGAACGGATTTGGACGAAATTTGGAATGTAGATAGCTTATACCTAGGATTAACACGGCTACTTTTTAACTTGATAATAGCGGGCTAAGCCGCGGGGAACGGCTAGTGTAACATCTTCGGCCGCATCATCACTTTCCATCAGGTGAGATTGTGGTCAAATGCTAGCCTATCAGGAATAAAACATAAAAAAATAATAAGATATCACAAACAGCATCTCCACAGACATCGCTAAGTTACAACGATATTATTTAACTTACTCAATAATACTAGATATTTAATGTAAATGTTTGTAGTTATTCATATAAAATGTATTTTGTAATTAGCGTTTATTTTGATATTAAGGTTTAAAATTTTTGAATTTTTAGATATGTATTCCAATTTGGCATTTATTCTATACCTATAATAAAAAATTTTGGTACGCTTAGTGTGATTTTTATATGAAAATATTTAGATGTTTCTAAGCTAAATTCAAGAAGGCGAGCCTGAAATAGTAAGTAAGTTAAATATTAATTAAATATCATATTTCAAATTAATACATCTTATTTTTGTACTTTAAAATACTTTTTACCAAAGACTTTGTCCGTACTTACACACGCTGTCAAGTTTTAAAATAATAAATATACTTTTGATATATTCTGTTTTATTTAAAACATACCCTCAATTTCACATAATACTTTAGATTATTAACTATTTCACTAATGGAAAAAACATAATATGCTTTCTTTGTTCATAGAAATGTTCATTAAAAGTAGTGATGCCATAGGACAGCAGAAGGATGGTCTAATATTGAAATTAAAGCAAGGTGCTTATAATTAAATATATGACCGAGTTAATAAATAAAATGAATAAACATAAACGCTTCCTCACTCACGGCCCCACACAAACTTCTATGACTTATGTCGAGGGTGACGGAAACATTCACATCTACACAACCACAACCAGAACCAGAAAATATATTTTTCCTTGGGGAGAAAAGTTGTGTTCCCGCCGGGAAACGAATCCGGTACCCTTGATTAGAAGGCGAAAGCTCAACCAACTACACCAACGGACAGTTCTCTTGATAGTGAACGTTGCTTAGTATTTTTAATGACATCACAATATGACACTATATATAAATACATATAAATCCGAAAGTAAATCTATCTGACCTAGTTCCCAGGCTGTTCCGTACAACATGGCTAAACCGCTGGACCGATCTGTAGCCCAACGATTTATATTATTACTAGCTTTTCGCGTTAAGAAGTATTATTTTAAAATTGACAAACTTTCATCCCCTATTTTATCCCCTTGGGGGTAGAATTAATCAAAATCCTTTCTTAGCGGATGCCTACGTCATAACATCTACCTGCATGCCAAATTTCAGCCCGATCCGTCCAGTGGTTTGAGCTGTGCGTTGATAGATCACTATGTCAGTCAGTCAGTCACCTTTGAGTTATATATATTTAGATATAATTACTCGTATATATCTTAAAATTTTATTTTATTTGAAAATATTTAGCGTTAAGATTTCAAAGTTTAATAGAAAAAGTGAATGAAAACATAACACAGCACTTCTCTATTTAATTATCCCATGCACCCATAAATTGACAACCATTATCGGTTAGCATAGTCTGAAAAACTCTGCCAAGTCTGCAATCTCTTCTGGATCAGCCACTCTGTCCAGCGCTGTAGTTTTCTTCATAACTTTCCAAATTTGCTCTTGTAATTTGCGATCTACTTGTGTGTTCTGGATAATATCAGTTTTAACTGGTCCAGGCTTGATAGCATTTACTCTGACACCTTTCGACGCTAGCTCGTAAGCGATGCTGCGGGTAAAGTGATCTAAGCCAGCTTTGGATGTTCCGTACGAGAAAGAAGTCTTAGTGATCACGTGACGAGCTGCCACACTCGATATGTTGATGATGTTCCCTTTGCTTTCCACTAAATGTTTTGCAGAAAGGTGCGTCACGAAACTGCCGCGCGCAGATTGGTACCAATCACGTGGTCGAATACAGACATTGCTTTTTCATCAAGAATGCTGGCGGAGTGAGCGATGCCTGCGTTGTTGACTAAAATGTCAAGCCGTCCAAAGAAGTTGATAGTATCGGTGACGATTCTCTTCGCGTCTTCGTCTTTGGAAATGTCAGCTACGATAGTCAGCGGTTTGGCGCCGCATTTGTCGCAGATATCTGAGACATCCTTGAGTTTGCTTTCATTCCTCCCGACAATGGCCACTCTTGCTCCCTCTGCAACGAATTTGATGGCAATGGCAGCTCCGATGCCGGAACTGGCACCAGTAATCAGAGCAACTTTATTTGTGAGACTCATTTTCGTACGTACTTCACGGACGTCAGTCGTGCTATGAAACAATTGTAACATATCTATTCTAGAAATATTATAATCAAATCAAATGATCAGATATAGATTATACCCATACCTTTATAATGTGTTCATTAATTTCAAGTTAGTCAGTGTAAGCAGATGATGACATTCATACTTTCGAAATACATACCTACGAGAACATTAACAAACTAGGCGATAGAATTTTGTTGTGAAAATTTTCTTTAGTTTGTATACTGTATGTAATTTTCAGTAAGTGTTGGCAATGGCCCGTGGTAGATAAATTAAAAATAATTACCTAATCATTGATTTTAAAACTGATAATAGGTAGGACGCTTATCAAATGCACTTTTATTTGTGTCCACCTGAGACATTTAGATTATCATGATCATTATCATCCACTTGCGTTATTTTAAGATAAACACCTACGCAACCGAATGGACTTTTGTCTATCTATACCTATTACATTTTTGTATATACAATATATAATACAGGTAACTTTGAATTAGCGCTCCATACTCCACAGGGGGGTTATGGTATCGACAATGCAACACAAAAAAAAATAAAAAAAACTTTTTTTTTAATTTTTTTTTTATAAGTTTGTAAAGTGCCAACCTACGATTAAAACCAATTATCCAACTCGTAAACTCAAAAATAAAAAACAACTAAAACAGTTAGCGAATCCTTCGTTTCTACGCCGCGGGTAACGAATTCCATTCCCGACACGAGCAGTTTTCCTTCTCAAAGAAATTTCGTGTTTCTTGTTCTAAGTGTGACTCGAGCAAGTCGAGGGTCGAGCAACAATCTCACGGCATCTCACCAAGGGGAGAGAAGGGGTCGAAAAATCGCCAAAATCACCTCACGTAATTAAAGGATTTGTTTCATTTAAAATGTAAATAGACAGAATTGTAGAGTACCAACAATCAAGAACAATTTCAATTAAACACACTTTGAAAATCATTAAAATATTCAAAATATATTGATAACAATCAGATATTTTCACCTAACTCGAACTAATTTCGCTATATAAGACGGTCCAAAATTGGCTGCAACACAGGGCGTGACCAGTTGTCCATATTTGGGTGCTGCGGAGCCGCTGCCCAGTTGCAGTGTGCTGCTGAATCCAGACATTGACGCTGTCATGTCCCTGAAAAAAAAAACAGGGTGACTCTCAACTAGTGTAAGAAAGTATCTCTCACTCGCTTGGCTAGCTACCCTGAAAAACGGTGGCAGTTTTCAACCGACTTCAAAAAAGGAGCTTCTCAATTCGACTGTATGTTATTTTTATTTTTTTTCTCCGCCAATTATGAATCGATTTTGATGATTTTTTTTTGTTTGGTAGACTTCAGAGGTGGTCTCATATGAATTTTATCGAAATCGATTCAGCCAAAACCATAATATAAGCGTTGAAGTCGGGTTTTTTAAGCTTGCTTGCGTTTAATTTTTGGAGCACACATTTTGGAGTGTGCACAGGAATAGGGAAGATGCCTGAGTAAAATAAAATCTAATAATCCGTCAGTTAGTTATCAAAATATATTGAACACTAACCGTGCCCCGCGGCTTCGCCCGCTATTATCAAGTTAAAAAGTAGCCTATGTGTTAATACTAGGTATAATCTATGTACATTCCAAATTTCATCCAAATCCGTTCAGCCGTTAAAGCGTGAAGAGGGAACAAACATACTTACACACAAGCTTTCTGATTTACAATATTAATAGGATGTATTTTTTTATTTAACAATTCAATAGAAATTGACATTGAAATCAGTTGGCACGGTGGACAAGTGTCTGCCCTCTGCGCCGTGGCGCCTGGGTTCGATTCCCGACAGGAGCACACTTTTCCTTCCCAAAGGACATTTGTGTGACTTTGTGTGTTGTCGTGGGTGCCTGAAACCATAAAACACACACAATCACACCCAGCACCAGTAACACAAATTTAATTTGGGGAGAAATCTCGTGTTCCCACCGGGAATCGAGCCCGATACCAGCCGCTTAGAAGGCGGACGCGCAACCAACTACGCCGACAGGCAGTTCAATATACTCACTTGATAGTAGCGAGCACGCTGTAATTCTCGAAGGCTTGTTTGAGCGCCGAATGCACGACGCCATCGTTCTGCACGGGACTGAGTGAGCAAGTGGAGTACACTACTGCACCGCCCACTTTGACCAATCGCAGGGCGTTGCTGTGGAAATGATGGCACAATTTGTATTTTAACCAACTTCAAAAAAGAAGGAGGTTATCAATACAATTGTATATTTCCTTTTTTTTTTGTCCATCCGTTCTTGAGTTATAAGTGTTAACAAATCCGACTTTGTTATATATATATATATATATATATATATATATACTAGCTGTCCCGGCGACCTTCGTTCCGCCTAACAGTCGATTAATGTGCATGTTTAGGAAGCCATACCCGGCATGCGTTACAAAGAGCCTGCGTATTCCAGGTCTAGTGTGTTTACCAGCTTCGATCACATCGTCACTTACCATCAGGTGAGATAGTGGTCAAACACTAGCCTGTCACAAATAAAAAAAAAAAAAAAAATGCCACGTGACTATAATATTACCTCCTTCATGTTTATGTTTGCCTAGTACTTTACCAAATCCGAGTGACGCATGAGTAAATGTTTTTTATATAACATCTACATAAAAAAAGTATCCTAGCCACGTGACTATAATATTACCTCCTTAATGTTTATGTTTGCCTAGTACTTTACCAAATCCGAGTGACGTATGAGTAAATGATTTTATATAACATCTATAAAAAAAATGTATCCTATGTCCGTCTCCTGGTTCTAAGCTACCTCCCCACCAATTTTCAGTCAATTCGGTTCAGCCGTTCTTGAGTTATAAATAGTGTAACTAACACGACTTTCTTTTATATACAAGGCTACTTTTAATAGAATTATAAGAATTAGCGCGGGGGGTCAGGTATCGACAATGCAAAACAAAAAAAATATTTAAAATAAACTTTTTTTTTTTTTAATTCACATTCTTAGTTTACTCTACTTAGCAGTTTAGGTCAAATTTAAATTACTTATTAGTCATAAGGCTAGATCGTAATCCTAATGGTGAACCAAAGGTAATTGGTACGTCATAATAATTTTTTTTTTTTTTGTGTTTCATTGTCGACACCCGATCCCCCTGTGGAGTATGGAGCGCTAATTTAAAGTAACCTTGTATATAGATAGAAGATCAAAGAAGAAGATATAACCAAATAATAAAACCAAAATAGTACTTACACCAGCAGCTGTGCTTGCATTTCCGGTATCCTCAGCCGTTCCCGTATCCTGTCAGGACGGAACATGTTGTTCTCATCCTCGATTACAGAATGTCTGTCTGTCGTGCACGGGACGTCTACTAGAACCTAGAACATACGGAAACGTCTTAAACGCTTTAAGGGATTTAAGTGAATTAATAAATTAAATATTTATTTGACACTGGCCTCGATTCTGATGTCACACACTAAATTAAATTTAAACTATTCCTGTCTTTTACAAAATAGGAACACAAGACAGAGATAGCATGCTACTGTGCTATCAAGTTAGTCAGAACTTAGATGTCTATGCAAGTTTAGTCGAGTATGTTTAATTGGTGTTGACAAAAAACACGCGCCTTTCTGCTGTTCATATTTTTAATGATAAACTAGCTTGACAGCTCTAAAATGTATGCTATCTCTGTCTTGTGTTTCTATTTTGTAAGAGACAGGAATAGTTTAAATTTAATTTAGTGAGTGTACATCAGAATCGAGGCCATTATCAACAAAATCCTACTAATCCTACTAATATTATAAATCCGAAAGTTTGTGTGTAAGTGTGAAAGTATGTTTGTTCCCTCTTCACGCTTTAACGGCTGAACGGATTTGGATGAAATTTGGAATCTAAATAGCTTATACCTAGGATTAACAGATGGCTTACTTTTTAACTTGACAAAAGCGGGTGAAACCGCGGGGCAAAGCTAGTAAAATATAATTTTAAGGACAGAAAAGCTTTAAAAAAACGACTTCTTATATTATGGTTTTAGCTTGATCGATTTCGATAAAATGTATAATTATACCTCTGAAGTAATCTACCAAATAAAAAAAAAATCATCAAAATCGATTCATAATTGGCAGAATTATCGCATAACATACATATAAAAAAACATACAGTCGATTTGAGAACCTCCTTTTTTTAAGTCGGTTGGGAATAAACAACAAAAACAGACAACAAAGAAACATAAGAAAGGTAAATAAAAACATAACAAAAATTGCCAAAAGGGTAAACTCAGCATTTTTGCCACTTGGCGCTGATTTTCAGTCACAACCCAGAAGGGCCGATCTAAAAACAGCTTACAAAGAAACATAAGAAAGGTAAATAAAAACATAACAAAAATTGCGAAAAGCTTGTAACACTTGGCGCTGATTTTCAGTCACAACCCAGAGGGGCCGATCTTAAACAGTGATAGTAGTCCTAAGGATTCGCTAGCATTCATCAAAATCTAGAAAAGTAGTCACTATTAAGAAAAGTAGTAACTTAGTGCGGGGCTGTGAGAACACAAGTTTTTCTCCAAGGAAAATTTGTGTTTCTGGTGTGTTGCCGATTCCGATGAGAATGTTGCCGAAACCCACGACACAAGTCGTCGAACATAGTGTGGGGCGGTGTGGAAAGCGTATTTATCTGTGGTGGAATGGAACTGCCCGTTGTGTCGCGTTCGCCTTCTAAGCTGCGAGTATTGGGTTCGATCCCCGGTAGAAACACAAGTATTATATTCAAGAGAAATTTGTGTTTCTAGTTCTAAGTGTGTGATGTGAACACACTCACAACCCCACATATATAATATCTTTACCTTAATAGAGACGATAAGAAAAGGGTTAATGATGATGTGACACATTCTTGGATATTTTGAATCTAGCAGAATAAGTTAAATATAAGTTACTTTTTAGCCCAATCTTAGCTAGATAGTAATAATATATATAACTCAAAGGTGACTGACTGACTGACTGACATAGTGATCTATCAACGCACAGCCCAAACCACTGGACGGATAGGGCTGAAATTTGGCATGCAGGTAGATGTTATGACGTAAGCATCCGCTAAGAAAGGATTTTGATTAATTCTACCCCCAAGGGGATAAAATAGGGGATGAAAGTTTGTATGAAACTTTGTCAATTCTAAAATAATACTTCTTAACGCGAGCGAAGCTGCGTGCAAAAGCTAGTTGTAATATAAATAGAGAACACACTATCGTAACCTATAATAGTGTTAAAAAAAATTACATATCCTATAAACTACCCGATGACTTAGGTGCGCGTTTGCCTTCAAAGCAGGGTTCGAGCCCGGGCGGAATCACAAGTTTTCTCCCCAAGGAAAATGTGTCTTTCTGGTTCGGTTGTGATTGTGTATGTGATATGAATGATTCCGGCACCCAAGTCATCGTACTTAATGTGGGGCTGTGAGTGTGAAAGCGTTTATGTGTATGTTTGTTTATTGTTTGATTTTTACCTTATCAAAACCCTCGTCGTCAGTGAAATTCCTCCCATCTACTCTTTTGAGTATGACTCTTTCTCTCCACTTGTTGCTAGTTTCAAAGTCTATTAAATAGTCCTTGAATATCCGTTGTGTCCTAATAATTAAAAACACATTTTTTTAGTTAGCATTATCATAATTATCAGCACAGTACGTTCCCACTGCTGGTATTCGGGGCCTTTTACCACAGACATACACAGACATAGACATACATTTGTTCATAATTATTAATTACACTTTATACATTAAATTGATTTAAAATAATATGGAAGCAATTATTTATTAATATGATACAACAATCTTCTATATTTAATTACACTAAGTTGGGGATGGATGTTCGTCTGCTAAACAGGTTATCGGGCTCGATTCCCGGCGGGAACACAAGTTTTCTCCCCAAGGAAAATTTGTGTTTCTGGTTCTGGTTATGATTGTGTGTGATGTGAATGTTTTCGGCACCCACGACACAACTCATTGAACTTAGTGTGGGGCTGTGAGTGTGAAAGCGTTTATATTATTTAATTAATGACTAGCGATATGACTAATACTGCGTCATATTTTCGTAGAATATTCATCACTTGAGATTGGCTAAATGCTCTAAAATTATGGGGCCGATAAAGCTACTTGGTAAAAACTTTTTTTAAAACAAGGTTTTAGAAGTCCACCATA
Source organism: Lomographa bimaculata (assembly GCA_948107665.1). Lineage (NCBI taxonomy): Eukaryota > Metazoa > Arthropoda > Insecta > Lepidoptera > Geometridae > Lomographa > Lomographa bimaculata. Next base: position 4,077,264 of record OX403600.1, on the reverse strand, counting down.
TTGGATTTAGAGTGACGTCACTTTATTTTTCGAATTATTCTCGGCAAGCTCTTTCATTTGATAGAGATAATTACAAATTTTCAGCTCAATCGGTTGAAGATATCTGCTTCAAAAGCGAGATTCCACCCGAACAAACATCCTACTTCCTTCTAATATTATAAATCCGAAAGTTTGTGTGTAAGTATGTTTGTTCCCTTTTCACGCTTTAACAGCTGAATGGATCTGGCTGAAATTTGGCAGAACAAAAAACTATTTTTGGATCCGACAAACTATTATTCGAAAAGTCAGAAGATGTCAAGATTCCGAAAGAATTGAAGATTCCGAAGATGGATTAGGAAAAAAATGTTCTTGAACATTATTGAAATAATAATAATAATAGGTAATCATATTTACATTAATTGTGTTAATCTGTGCTTTTGAGCTCACCTATTGGAGCGTGAGATGGAGACATCGTTGCAGACGAGGACATCAGGCAGCAGCGTCTGCAGCGCCACGAGGGCTTTGCCCCCCGGCGCCGAGCACAGGTCGAGCACGCGCTCCGCGGGCTGGAGCCCTAACGCAAGCACGGCCAGCACGCTGCCACCGTCCATCGGGTAGTAGTTGAATACCCCTGGAGAAATTACATAAACATTAACGCTTTCACAGCCCAACACTAAGTACGGTGACTTGAGTTGTGGGTGCCGGAAACATTCACATCACACACAATCACAGCCAGAACCGGAAACACAAATTTTCCAGGGGAAGAAAATTTGTGATCCCGCCGGGAATCGAGCCCGATAATCTGCTTAGAAGGCGAACATCCATCCCCAACTTAGCCACAACAACCCAATACACCTGGAGGAGGCGAACGTCCACCCACCTAAGTCAATGGGCAATTCAATTATCAACTTTTTTTAATTTGATAATTAATATTGCAGTGTCCGATCAATGTCAGTGGTCAATCAGTGTCAAATCTTGTGTAATGTATCTTTTTTTAAATATAATAATAATAATGAAAATAAATGCTTTAATAGTCACAACCCCACACTAAGTTGGAAGATTTATATCGTGAACAATACTAGTACACAAGCGCAATGGAAGGGTAGGAGAGGAGGTAAACAAAATACCTATCAAAGCCGGGGGCCAATATAAACAGTTAATATTTCAAGGGCAGTGCAAACTAGTACCACTAGTACCCTCAAGGGTTAATCGTGAGGGTACTAGCGGTACTCTAACATTTTTTATTCACCTGTGTCACATCTCTTAGGTTCTGGGAACATACTCCACTCGCTGTCCATTTCATAAGTGTACACTTTTAAGTGTTCCGGGTAAACTAGCTCGTCTTCTGGTTCTATCACTAGGGGGAAGTCTTTGTCTTCTGTGAACAGGAAATAAAGATTATTTTTACTTAACATAATTCTTAACCGTAATTTACTAGTCTGACCGACACAATAAAATTTAGAAAATATCTGACATGCAAATACGTGCCCTGGCTTCACCTGCATTTATTAAGTTATAAAGTAGCCTATGTGGTAATCCTACATATAGGCTATGTACATTCCAAATTCTATCCAAATCCGTTCAGCCATTACAGCGTGAAGAGAAAACAAACATACTTACACATTTACACAGGTACACACAAATTTTCGGATTTATAATATGATAAGTAGGTTATAATTGTGAAGTGTGATGTGAAAATACATCTAATTCTATTTTTCTAATAATATATAAATGTAAAAGTGGATGTTTGTTTCTCTTTCAAGCCAAAACAATAGAACCTATACTATTACAAATGCAAAAAAAATATCTGAATAGTCAGACTAAGTTTTGAAAGATTTGAAAAGATTTCTTACTTACTGGAATAGTATGAGTAATGTTCAGACTCTGGTATCCAATCGTCCATTCCCTTTAGTTTGGTGGCGGGTAGGAATTGGTAAAGCAGCTCTGACGTCATCCCCATCGATGGGTCTATAATCCGTGACTCATCTAGTACAGCATCTGCTATTGACTGGTCTAGGGTCTTGTTTTGTGTTGTTCTGGAGGCAAGGTATTCATTTCTAATTAATATTACATATTATGTGGAAGTTTGTTTGTAAATATGTAAGTATGTTGTACCTGGCATATTATCATCTTATATTAAAGTGAGTGAACTGGCAAGTATGCTTCTGCAATGAACACTATCGCCTCTTGCTTCCTTTGTTTTTTTTTTTTTATGATATATAGGCAAGCATTTGACCACTATCTCACCTGATGGGAAGTAAAGATGCGGCCGAAGATGTGACATGCTTACCTAGAAGATACCTATTCACTCTAGTCTTGAAGATACCCAGATTGTACTGTTCGGGAAACAAAGACGCAGGTAATGAGTTCCACTCCCTCGCTGTACGGATGATAAACGTAGAAGCAAAACGCTTCGAGCGAACCGGAGGTACGTCAACCATATAAGGATGACGTTTGATAGTCTGTCTTGTTGTTAGATGGTAAAAAGGGCAAGGGGGTATTAAATCATGCAATTACTGCGCACACTCTCCAAAATGCAAACGGTAGAATACCGATAAGCTTGCGACCTTACGTCGATGACCGAGACTCTGCAACCTAGACTCGACTAGCTTATCACCGGTCGATGGACTCAAGAGTTTCAAGCTGGTACTTAGCGGATCCATCCCACAGGTGGCCGCAGTACTCCATACACGATCGGACTTGAGCTTGATACAAATTAAGAAGCTGCCCCGGTGTGAAGTACTGCCTAACCTTTGCGAGGATACCGAGTTTCTTAGCGGCCAGCTGAGCTCTGGCTTCGATGTAGGTACCAAAGTTAAGGTTCGACGACAAGGAGACACCAAGAAGCTCAAGTTTATTAGCTATCGATATTGGTACATTTTGGAACGTCGAAGATAGGTTAAAAGGTCTCCGTTTAACGGAGAAAAGACACGCCTGAGTTTTGGACACATTAAAGCGAACCAAGTTGGCTTCGCCCCAATCGGCCACGGCCAACAAGCTCGAGTTTAATCGACCTATCATTTCCTCTCTTTGTGACTGGACTTGTACCTTGTCTTCAAATACTAACAGACCAATTTACTATTTGAAACATGCTACAATGTTCATTGAGAGTTCATTTTACAATACAATACAAATACTCTTTATTGCACACCAAGAAAAATAACAATTAACAATAGAAAAAAAATAACAATATAGCAGTACAATCAGTGGCCTTATCGCTAAGCAGCAATCTCTTCCAGGCAACCTTAGGATGGAGAGGATAAAAACGTATACTCATACACATCCCTATCTTAACCAAAACACTATTAACTAGTCATTCGCGCCGAACTGAGATCTACATTTTGCCCCATAGAGAAACATTTTTAAGGTTAATTGCTTATAACTTTTTTTCTATGTAATAATTGTTTGATTTCTGCATTTGTTGTTCAAGTGCAGAATATAACGGATATAAATTATATGTAAGTTTCAGCATTTAGTGTGAAGCCGTTTTTGAGATAGACCTCGGGACAAAAAAAGTCTAAAAACAGAGACTTTGGTGGCCTACCAAATTGTTATTTTTCAACATAGATTTTTTGCCGTGTTTGATTTTGCCCATAATCGTTATATTCATATCACGCACACAATCACAACCAGAACAAGAAAATTTAATTTTCTTGGGGAGAAAACTTGAGCTGATGATTGAGCCTAATACCCTTGCTTAGAAGGCGAACATACACTTATCTTGACCCTAGAATGTTCCGCTACCTTTGTAGTTAAAAGTAAATCGTACATAGTGTCACCCCATTGGATATGAGCATGAGTAATACTTACATAACATCTTTTAATTTAGTTGCTTCTTTCTTTCTTTCTCCTTCACTGAAGTCCAACTTTTCAGGTACATTAACACTCTGCGGGTACAACTTTGCTATTTCATCTGAATGTAGTTTCTCTGCATAATCATCTAGTTTTTGTGAAGTATTGTCTGTAGCGTTTGCTTTTGTTTTGGGGGGTGGTTCATACTGATTTGTGAAGGCTTTTTGGACTTTGATAAGATTCTTTAGACAGTGTGCTCCTGGAAATAAGAATAAAAACTTAAACCGTAATGTTACAGTACTTGCTCCATCGTTTACCACATTTTTGCTTACTATCAGTTGAGATGGTCAAAAGTTTGCGTATTGTGAATAAAATAATTAAACGCAAAAAGTTTAAGAAAACCGACTTCACCACTTTATCTCCAGAACCTTGATCAGATTTAATGTATAAACACGCATTATTGACTATAAATAAAAAACTAGAGATCAGATCTTGATCAAATTTCAATGGGACCACATGAAAAGCACCAGCTTTCAAATAAAAAAAGAATCATCAAAATCAGCTCACAACGAAAGAAGTTATGAGGTAACTTTTGAAGTTGGGTAAACAAAAACATCGTCAAAATACGCATTATTCGTGCCAAAATAGACATTATTGACGATATTTCAAGAACTACTGATTAGATCTTTTCTCTCAACAAATTTAAATGGGACCAATTAGAAAGCAACATCTTTCAAACTAAAAAAAAAATTTCGAAATCGGCTCACGTGGAACGAAGTTAAGAGGTAACACACATTAAAAAAAAATACAGTCGACTTGAATACCTCCTCCTTTGTTGGGAAGTCGGTAAAAAAACTAGCTTTATGTCTAATGTCTCAATATCTACATATTAAAATGATGTTAAAAAGAGTTATTGGTGGTTTTTGCTGAGGAAACATGGGACCAGAATGTTGGCTTATATTTCATGCACAGCATACGCATTCCTATCCAGCGTGGATTTGCTACAAGCATTTTGGGAATGTATGTCTACTAGATTCTGCTTCTGCTGGGTCTGCTAGATTATATTTTGGATTTGAGATAGCTTGAAGATATAAGTTATAATTAAGTTTATTTAATTTCAATTTTAGTTTACATTTCAAATTTTTATGTTACAAGATTTTATTTTTAAATAGTCCTCAAAAAAAAGGAGTAGGTTCTCAATTCTATGTATTTTATTTTATTTTTATTAAATTGCATGTTACCTCAGAACTTTTTTCTAGGTGAACCGATTTTGATGATTCTTTTATTAATTTAAAGCTGGTGCTTCCCATTTAAATTTGTTCAAGACCTGACCGCCACTTTTTGAGTTATCCTCAAAAAAGCGGTGGAGCAGGTTTTTTGAAGCTTTGCTTGAGTTTAAATTATAGTTGTTCTTCAGTATTTATATTTTTCTGTAACATAATGTTATTTTTGTTACTTAATTTAATATTCAGTTTAGTTGTAGGTACCTCTATTTGAGAGATATGTCATCGTTTCCTCAGCATTGCCATAGTTATTGACAACCGCAACATACTTCGATCTCTTGAGCATAGCCTCTCGCATTGGCTCCCATTTTTCACCAAAAACGGACCCGTAGAACTCATCGAAGTGATTAAGGGCCTTATACTTAGGACTATTCTTCTTTTTTAACTTAGCCTGCAAGTAAATACCGCTATAAAACAATACTTTGATACTAATTAACAATAAGCAAGTGTATTACAATTTACCCAATGAGTTTTTGTTTTATTCCTAGCTTGAATCACAATGTAGGTACTCTTATTCGAGATTTTACACAAATTTGATATCGTTAGCATTTTGGAATCATTAAAATACGACTAATAACAATATTCAAGTTTTTATTAGAGGTTATGTGGAATATTTACAAAATTCGAATGATTTTGACATAACTTATCCATTGATTTTGACGTAGAATTTGCCTTTTTTTCAAGATAGGCTTGGTTGACGATGGAACAAGGTTTTCTAGCTAGAAGATACATATTCACTCCTAACTTGAAGATTACCATATTGTTCTCATTATTATTGGCTTTTAACAGACTGACAGTAAGAACTTTTTAAATAATATTCAATATTAGTTTCTGTTTCCCATCCATTTGTTAATTGTTGTTTTATTTTATTAAATATTAAGTTTACCACATCACTAGATAGATCCAATTGTTGTTATTAATTAATAGTCTTACTTATAAAAATTTCGCTTAGCCACCTCTTAGTTAAGTAGTTGCCTCTTAGCAAGTTTTAAACTAGGCAATGGCGGTGTTTAATTTTGACAATTATTTAAGTATTACTTAACCCTAAATCGCGTTTATGAGTGAATTTTTTGTTAAACTGTAGCTAAGCAATTGATTAAAAATTAAGAGGGGTTTATAATTAAGACTGTAAGTTTACCAAATCACTAGATAGATATCAAACCAAGAGAGAATTATTCATAAAATTCATATCGATTCCTAGTTCCACGGTCAAATGAAATCAACGCTCACGCTTTTCGATTTGAGCGTGAATGTCGCGTTTGCTCACGATCTAGTTTTGGAACGTAGGAAACGTGACGTTTTGTGGTATTGACATCGTGACAGATATAGGATCTCTCTTTCGCACCTATGCCCGCGAATCTAAATCCGACAAAGTATTGATTTGTTTACAAGAACCAAAAGCCTCGAGATTTTTCGAGTATCCTATGATAGATATATTTCATAGCCTTGTCAGAACGATTGAAAGATAATACTTTAACCTAATTGCTGGTTTTCGTGTTTGTGCTTATCGGCGTTCCGTGCCAGCTAAGCCGCGCGCGGTGTGAAGTTTCGTACGGCCTAAAAGCTTAATTACCCGAGTTTAGAGCGTGTTGTTTTATCGATTGCACAGCCTTCCGTGCTTTGCAGATCCACTATCCTCGATAAGGATCTATAATGTGCGACAATGCTATGTGTGTCACTGGAGTCGGCAAAGAATTAGGTCAACGGTAAGTTCCTGTTGAATTATGTATACATTCAAAACATCTACCGTAATGGAGCTGACGTGTGTTTATTTATTTAAGGTCCCACGGCTCCCGCCCATCTTCAGATGGAATGATTGTGTTTTGAGTAGCATATGAAAGCAGTAGTCATGTATGGGATGCTGTATGAGGGATTGGAAGGCAATCAGGTGGAATGGATAGCGGGAGGCTGCAAGTGGTCCCGAATGGGGCTGTGCACCTAGACACAGTGAGGGCACTGCATCAGACAGTGGTCTCTCTGAGGACTGCCTTAGAAGTCTCCAAGAACGAATTAAAAGAGTTGAAAGAAAAGTACCGACAGCATTCTCATTGCCTAGAGTATGCTGATGTTATTGAGAAGTTGACGCTAGAAAATCATGTACTAAGGAGAAGGATCATAGATTCGGACTTTGAGGAGAAGGATTCTGGACAGAATATAAAATTGGAAGTGACTTACAGCCCACAGTCTCGAAATACAGACTATCCTGCTAATGAACCCACTAGTGAAGTTGTTATAGAGACTGCAACTGAAGTCCACAGTGCTAGAGACACTTCAGAACCTTGGCAAAAGTCAGATGTCAACATCAGCCCCAAGGATACTTTAGATCCTTGGCAAAAGTCAGATGAAAACAGTAACTTCTGTTCATCTGAGAAGTTAAATGAAAATTCAGAATTGTCAGAATCTCCCGTATTAAATGTGTCAGCTGAGTTTTCACCGATACATTCGCCAAAGAACTCCGATCAGGGAGAACCAAGCCAACTCATTAGCGTATCCAAACAAGAAGACAATCGTCTACCTAGTTTTAAGACCCATTTAGAATTACTATCAAAGTTTGATGTAAGAATAAAAGTTAGGACTTTGAAGGACGGTGCTCCATCAAGTGGTACTTCAGATTCTGATTCTACGTTTGATGAAAAACGAGACAAAGATTCAGATATAAATAAGTCATTCCAGTTTGAAAGAACGGAACCGTTCAATAAGAACAATATAAAAGGGAGCAAAACAGATCTAAGGGATATTTCTAGGGAAAACGTAAAGATGGCTGTCCCTAATGAAGTGGACGTTAAAAGTAAAAAGGACAAGTTCGATGTTCAAGTGCGCATCACCTCTGAAGAGAATCTAGTTGTGAAGGATAACGTTGAGAGAAATAGAAGAAAAGATACACTCAATTTGGATGTGGATGATCTGAGTCTTCGGTAAGTTTTGTGTTTCGATTATACCCTTCAATGTACTTTAGAGTATGTTCTACCCCAATGAAAAGGAATAGAGGCAATTCAATAAAAAAAATTAAGACTGCTTTAAACTGACTGCTTATGTTCATATACTGGCAAAAATAAAATTTGTTTGATAAAAATATTACATTAAAAATCAAAATTAATATTTATGTGATGTGAATGTTTGTAGCCCATGACACAAGTCATCAAACTTGTTTAAAGGTTGAGAGTGTGAAAGTGTTTATGTTATGTTAAAAAGTAATTTTTTAAGTAAAAAATTTGTAAAAAATTACCAAAATTTATGTTCCTGCACTACTTAAACCATTATGCTTAAAAACAACAATTTCATCCAGAATTAAAAACACTACCCAGAATCAAACCTGATAGTGGTGTTTTAGAAGGCAGCATTATTTAACTTTGGTTAATAGCACCATCACATTTAGGATATCAACAGGTGAGATGCAACAGTGTAATATAGTGGGTGCTATTCAAAATCAAAATCGTTTATTGACATGGGCCCCAAAGAGGCACTCATGAAAGTTAATGATTCTACTGCCAGATTCGCAAAATTACAGCCATCTCGAGAACAAACTCGGCGGCTCATTTTTTCATTCTTTTTTTTTAATCGTTCTTTAAAACTCATACATAATTATAATAACCTAGGTATATCTATATTATGTAGTCGCTATTAACAAAGAACACAAGAACAATGTGTCCTCCCTAATAGACGCAGTAAGAAAAATTATTGGTATGCTACTTCAAAATTTGTGCAGCTTAGTTCAAAATTAAATTACAAGACTACTATGTTTTAATGCTAGATCATAATTCCAATGGTGTACCAAATGAAATTGGTACGTCTTTAAAAAAAAAATCAACAGGTGTTTCTTTATTCATATTTCAGAATGCAATAAAAAATTAAGACATCATAATTTTTTTATTTTAGCACAATTACAAACTACAATTTATTTTAATAACGATTTTTGTATTTGTTATTATACTGCACTATATGTTTAGTTTTGAGTTATTTTCATTCTCTGATTGGTTAGCATTTGACCACTATCTCCCCTAATGGTAAGTGTTAATTTTCAACCGACTTCAAAAAAAGAGGTTCTCAATTCGACTGTATGTTGTTTTTTTTTAAGTTATGCGAATTATGAATCGATTTTGATGTTTTATTTTGTTTGGTAGATTATATGTCAGAGGCCTAAACCAAAATATAAGCATTGAAGTCGCTTTTTTTAAGTTTGCTTGCGTTTAATTATTGGTTCCTGATAGATAGATACTACAACAAAAATGTTCTGACAAGCTGTTCTCCACTATTACTTGATTTCTTTGGCTCTTTATGCTAAAAACTATCAGAAAATGTTTGAAAAGTTATTTGTACTTATTTGTCCAGTTCCTGAACTTGATCAGTAAGGTGTAAATGTAATGGATTAAAAAAGATTTTTAGAGAAAAAAGATGATCTTATATGTAACAGTTTTTATTTATCTTATTTTTATTTATGTTTGATATGCAAGCATCTGACCACTATCTCACCTAATGGGAACTAATGATAGGGCCGAAGATGTAGCACTGTTCACTTGATTACACTGTTCAGGGAATAAAGATGAGGGTATGATGAGTTACCTTCCCTTGCAGTACAGATGATAATCTTTGAAGTGAAACACTATGATTGAGCGAAAGTAGACTTATATCAACCATAAATGAATGGTGTTTGACAGTTTGTCTTGTTGTTCGATGATCAAACGAGCATGAGGGAACTAACTTGTGTGATCTGTGCAGTAAACTCTAATTTAACCATTATGAAAATGATTTGCAGGTCATTATCTGAAGGCGATAACTCAGTATTCTCTGAGACAGGCATTACACCCATCGAGCCTAGCGTTATAGTGGAAGAAGAAGACAAACAAGAGCAGGAAGCAAGTGGGAATGAGTCCGAAGAAGTAGACGATATAGAACTCATATTCACTACCGACGAGTCTAAGGACATGAGTATGAATATGCAGGTGTGTATAGTAAGCAAAGTCACTTTAACTTTATCTATACTAACATTATAACAAGATAAAAATTGTTTGTTTTGTAAAAAGTAATGTCTGAAATCACTGATTTGATACTGAAAATTCTTTCAGCTAGACTATCCCTGAGTTGCTATGCTTCGTTGGATTCCAGTTCAAATAAAAAATTCAAGAATTTCGGGTGTTTGAAAAATTCGAGAATACACCATCCACATTCCATCTATCGCTTTCGTTACTCATATCTGTCACAAATCTCTAGTAGCGCTTAATACATCTGCACTGAAACGGGATGTGACACCAATCCAGCTCTATTTGCAGCGTTTGATCTGCTGGTCATGCAGGTTTTCGTTGCAGCGGCGGCGTTCTAAAAGGTGGTCGTTGGGAATTTTATCTTCTGCACTTTAGTGCGAAACGGTGCGATGCCAATACAGGTTTATTTGCAGCGTTTGATCTGCTGGTCGTGCAGATTTTTGTTGCAGCGGCGTTCCAACAATTTTATCAGACCAGCTAATTACAAGTATAATGCAAATATTTCTATTGATGAAAACCTGACATTTCGCATGGCTTTTGTGATCTTTCATATTTGACATCAATAAATCAAGGCTGTACATTGGATATGTGTCTTGAGTTTGGGCGTCTCGGCAAACGTTTGCGAGGACGCCCTCTGGCTAGGTGGAGCGACGACATACTTAAAGTGGCTGGAAAAGAAGTGCTGAAGATCGAGCTCAGTGGCGTGCATTGCGTCCAGCGATAGACCAATACAGGCTGATGATGATAATTGAGTTCGACTATCCGTGTCAGTTTATAAAGATTCAAAGTTGCTAGTATGTTGCTCTGGCTTTGATAATTCTTGAGATGTCTCTGTCATATATGATGAGTGTCTCTGCTGAGTTTGGGATCAAATAAATGTCAGAGAAAAACAACCCTCTTGGCCCTTACTCTCCTCCTGGGGGAAGCTTGGTTCTTCAACTGTTATTCGATATGAAATGTAAAATATATATCTCCTTATTTACAGGAGGACCTAGTATCCATCAGAGAATCAGAACACTGGGCGCCTACCTCCGCATCCACGCACTCCACGCCGGTCCTCATCAAGTTCCACACACTGGACCCCGATTTCCAACCCGGAACCGACACTGAAACCGAAAACGAGAACCCAGATTCCACAAACATCCCGGAATCGGCTCTAAAATTAAAAAGGGTCTCATTACCGAGCGACAAAGAAATAAAACACGTTGCTTTTAATAGGAAGGAAAGTCTAGATTTACCTGGACGTGGGATTTTGAAGAGCTGCGATAACTCCGATAATATGTACAAGAAAAGTCCCAATACAAGTTCCCGACGCCTTGACAGTGTGGACAGCTTGACCTGCGAGTATAATCGAGGCTTGAGCTTCGACAATACGAAATCCTCGAGCTTTGAACTTGGGTCTAGTATGGACATTCTTCACAGAGATGAGAGTGTGGACAGTTTTCATCGAACAGGTTTTGGGCACAGGTTCTCGGTGTTTGCTGAAAGGGATATATCGAAGTGCGGGACTTCGGAGGACGATTTGGCTGCTAGTTTGAATGTGAGAAGGAATACGTGTCCGAATCCGTTCCAATACAGGTAATACCACTTTGCATAGAACTCGTGTAATATAGAATTCTTTCAGTCATTTGTGTCTGATAGGTTTCTAGGAATCAAGTGGAACTTTGGAAACCGTAAATGCGATGTGAATGATTACAACATAATGGAATAAAAATACTTTTTTTTTACCAGCTTATAAACTTACAATTGTATTTTTATACCCATTATAAACTAAATTTGCACATATCCTACTAATATTATAAATCCGAAAGTTTGTGTATAAGTGTGCAAGTGTGTAAGTATGTTTGCTCCCTCTTTACGCTTTAACCGCTGAATGGATTTGTATGAAATTTGGAATGTACATAGTTTATACCTAGGATTAACACATAGGCTACTTTTTAACTTGATAATAGCGGGCGAAGCCGCGGGGCACGGCTATTAATCAATATTTTAATGTCACCAGAACTTTAACCCATTCAAAATAGTGGCCATTTAATGCGACCACATTTTGAAATATCTTAGTATGAGTAATAGTAGATAGGAGTAACTTTTCTATAGCATAGGGCTGAAGCTTCACAAATATTCGTCGAGGGGCTTCAACAATAGCGCGACTGATATATATTTATATATATTTTTTTTATTTTGGCTTCGCAATCTTGTGCATTTTGCCAGTGTCAAGTAATAATATATTTCAAGTGTATTACATATTCAAAGTCCTAGTCACAAATCACAGTCAAAGTCAAATATAAAAGAGTCAAGGTCCAGTCAAAGTGAAGTCATGCCCTAGTAAAGTGGTAGAAACTTTACTGGAACTATTGGAGTTTTGGAGCGAAGGCGAATATCACGTTTTTTCAACTTGGTATCATTTGCCTACACTTATGCTTAGTAGTAACGGTTAATAATCCACCATTATTACACATTAGCATTCGAAGAATCATAGGTTTTGGAAAATTATACTAAAACGACAACGCCATTTTTTCATTTTCGCGGCAAAACTAGACTGATATTTTGAATGCTTTAAAAATATGGCTGGGGTCTACAACCAGTTCTTTTCTACACTATGTTAAGATATCTGGTTCTTACGGGGCACACCCGTACTTTAACATGATTTTACTAATATTCCAGAGTCCCCCCTTACCGCGGAGTCTCCCGGCCCCCCGGACCGTTCAAGGCGCCCCTCACGTCATCCCGCGTGCGTCCTTTAGTGCGAGACTCTGCCTACCCGCGCCGAGAAAACGCCGTTCAAACAGACGTCTCCGCAATACCTAACAGGTGGAGCTCGGATGGATACCTGGCACACAAGGTGAGTCTGTCTGACTCCACGTGGAAACTACTAAAATCTAGATTTGTAAATAATTGATTTTAATTTGTTTTCATTTGATGAAATTATTTATTATTTTCACTGTTATTTCGAAATGACTATCGCCACCAGAACCTCAACATCGAGTTCATTGACAAAATCTTTAAAAAATACGCAGAAGCTCATGAATATAGACTTCACCATCATGTGAACGTCGAGGCCATCCAGCTCCTCGATCACACGTATATAGGGAGACGACTCAAAAGAACAAAACCGTTTGAACTTGTTTAGTGTTAGTGTATTAGTGCAATGTAGTTTTTTATAAGTGCTGCTCAAAAAGAACACATGAACCAAGTGTTTTCGTCTTACTAGAGACAATAAGAAAAGTGTTAATAGACACATGCTTAGATATTTTAAATCAAGCAGAAAAGTAAAATTTAAGTTACTTATTAGCCTAATCGTGGCTAGATTGTAACAATAATAGGGAACACGCTATCGTGACCTGTAATAGTATAAAAAGTAAAACTGTTATTTCATTGCGATTTTTCACAGTTGAATGATTTTTCTATTTCGTTGACTTATTGTCACACTTTCTACATTTTGCTACTTAAATAGGACATGTTTAATAGCGCTTCTATATGAAATCGTTTATCGATCCATTTAATAATAAAACATTTTGCTCTTTCTAACTCGCCTAAACGCCATCTTCTACGATTCATGCCAACTAAACCAAATATGAAATTACGGTGAAAGCCGAACAATTCCGAACTCCATCGATGATTTCATCGAGTCCTTTTATTATTTGTAACTGTCGATGTTACGAAAAGTAGCAGATGCGACGAACAAAATTGTCATACATGTAAAAAAAATATGTTAAATCAAATTTTCATATGATTTTTCACATGCTACCTACTCATGAAATGTTCCATGCCTACTAGAATCCTGCAAGATCTTTGTTCTAACAGTGTAGTTATCAAAGAGAATCTTATCTAATCTCAATGCCGCCATTTGATGGGAACGCTACCCACTGGTAGTGGGCTTTAGCGCTTGAGTAACCTTTAAGCTCGATGTCTTGTAGGTAACTTAGATCTTTGCTGTATATAGTTTAGTTTAGTTATAGGAAATATAGGCAATTGGTCCGTAGTTTGAATATGGCGCAAAAAAAAATCTAATCTTGGATTGTGTAAAGAACTTCGTGTAAAGAAACAATCCTACCGTCCTGCTGATAATATTATAAATCCAAAAGTTTGTGTGTAAGTCTGTTTGTTCCCTCTTCACGCTTTAACGGCATAACGGATTTGGATGAAATTTGGAATGTACATAGCTTATACCTAGAATTAACACATAGGATACTTTTTAACTTGATATTAGCGGGCAAAGCCGCGGGGTACGGCTATTCTTTAATATAACTTGCGTCAGTGAAGAAACGAACTAGGATTGTGTTTACAATCAATAAAGAATGTCTGATCAGCTGTTTAGCTGATATTGCACCTCACTCATGCAAGCGACTGACGGCACAGTGGGAGTGAAACACGAAGTGATCTGTCGTCAACCCCAGTCCCATTATTTATTGAAGCAGGTTATACATTTGTTTTCTTTATTGGAAGTCGTTCGCTTTACGGTAGAAGCGACATCTAAAATAACAAACATAAACGCTTTCACACTAACAGCCCCCACTAAGTTCGATGTTTTGTGTCGTGGGTGCCGGAAACATTCACATCATACACACAATCACAACCAGAACCAGAAACACAAATTTTCCTTGGGGAGAGAACTTGTGTTCCCGACAGGAATCGAACCAAATATGCTTAAAAGGCGAACGCCCACCCAACTGAGCCAACGGGCAGTTCAGACAATGCGTGGCAGTGCTATGCGCTTTTCTCCCTGGTGCTTAAGGTGTAGGAATATGTTAGGTTCTATATTCGACAGTTTTTTTGATGTGTTGTGTACCTCATATCTTCTCTCGTTGTGAGCCGGTTTTGATTATTTTTTTATTTAAAAGATGGTGCCTTCCATGTGGTCCCATTTAAATTTGATCAAGATCTGACTGGTAGTTTTTGAGTTTTCCTCAATAATGCGACTATACTAAACTTATATACATATAAGGGCTCGACCGATTTGGTTCATTCTTATTTTGTTGTGTTCGTAATTATCAGGGCAAGGTTTAAATTTTTTTGAATCTACCGGAAATTGCCCCTGGGCGAAGTCGGGGCGGGTCGCTAGTTACAAATAAGTGTGATTATAACACTTTATTTGACACAATCACACACATCTCACGAATATAACACGTATGTGTTATATACACACAAACACATACATAAACACACACCTAAAATAACTACTGTAATTTCGGGTCACTTGTTATAGAATTGTACTTACATCACACGTAATTAGACAGTGGTACACAACTATAAATCTCTGTGTGCCGTAATACGTACCTACTCTGAATCCCAAGACACAGGCCCCGGCCTAGTTTGGGACTCGCTGAAAAAGTATATCTTTGTAAATAAATATTGTATCTGTTAACATGTATAAGAATCACATACCGTAAACTGTTTAGGAAGTAAGCATTTGTTTATTTTATTTATGATTATTGTCCAGTTGCCGGTGCCGCCCAGCGGCACGCCGACGTTGCCGCAGCGTGCCGCGCCGCGCCGCGCCGCCCGCGAGCCGCGCGCGCCGCCGCCGCCGCGACGCAGCGACGAGACGCGCCGCGTACTGCTAAGCGACATTGGTACATATCACTTTGCTACTTTTTTTGGTCAGCTGATCCCCGCGGCTTTGCCTGTGTTAGAATGTTCTTCATCCACAGCCCTTTTGATTCTACTCTGAGTATGGGTATAGGCCTACCTCAAATTTTGCCATTCGCCTCGGACCTGTGTTAGTCTTGTCCAGATTCGACCCGCAATACTAACAATATCGTCAACCCATCTTGCCGCTGGGCGTAAGACGCTGCGTTTGCCTTATCTTGGCCCCCACTCTGTCACCTTGCTCCACCTGACTTATTCTCGCCTGGTCATGTGTCCCGCCCAATCGTATTTGAGTCCCATAACAAAATTTCCAACGTTTCGAACTTTTGTTCGTTGTCTAATTTAGATGTTAGGGACTCGATCTTGTGGTTTAATACCGGCCGAGCATGGCTCGTTCCATGGCTCTCTGTGCAACCCCTATATTGTACACATCCTCATGTGTAAGCGTCCATGTCTTGTCATGGTGGACAGAACACATTGGTTAAGCAGGCGGGTTTTCAGACAGGTATATCTATCTATATATATAAAAATCAATGCCATTTATAACTCAAGAACGGGCTCACCTATCCAAACCAAATGTTTAGGCTTTGTTCGGACTATTTAGTAGATGGTTTATGTGAAGTTTGCACAAAATCGGTCGAGCGGTTCTTCAGTTATCACACCCGGGCGAAGCCGGGGCGGATCGCTAGTAAATATGTATAGTAACACTTATATTATATATGCGGTAATTTGTGCGTAAATGTGTTTATTTTTATCAAGAGGCAAGCATTTGGCCCCAATCTCACTTAATGGAAAGAGATGATGCGGTCAACGGTGGGACATCCATGCCTAGAAAGTACCTGTTTACTCTCGACTTGAAGAGGCCTAAATTAAACTTATCAGGAAACAAAAACGAAGACCTGCTCCATTCCTTTCCAATTCGCATGATAAAAGTTGTGGCGAATCGTTTGGTTTGAATCGGAGGAATGTCCACCATGAAAGGATGTCTTGCTTTAGTAGGCCTTGTTATCCGATGACGGAAGGGAGCTGGAGGAATTAAATCATGCAGTTCTGTCGCACACTCTCCGAAATGTATCTTGTAAAACACGCACAAGCTATCTTACACCGATGTTCGAGGCTCTGTTGTCTTTTCTACATTAAGTTAAATTTGGCCAATCACCTTTTTGGCTTGCTTTTCAATGGAATGCAAAGCCTGAAACTGGTACTTGGCCGAGCCGTCCCAGAGGTGACTGCATTATTGTGTAAGTATGTTTGTTTGTTTCACGATAGAACCGCTAAATAGGTTTGGATGAGATTTGGAATGTATATTGTATATAGCTTATATCCAGCATACATCTAGTCTATGTCCTATAGACTTCTTATTATCCGATTTCAAAATAGGAGGAGGTTCTAAATTTGTCGGAATCTTTTATTTTTTATGTTTGTTCACCGACTTCTCGAAGACACTTGAACCGATTTGGAGAAATCTTTTTTGTTTCAAAGGGTATACTTCCCACGTGGTCCCATTTAAAATTAAATCAAGATCTGAACAGTATTTCTTGAGTTGCCAAGAATGCCCATAATGCTTATTCAATTCATTTAATCTGTTCTTAAGGGTTCCGAAGATAAAGTGGCGAAAGCGGTTTTTTAAGAATTACTTGCGTTTAAATTATTAACTTAAGAGCCATTTCGCACGTTCAGTGAATAATCGAAGATTTTGAGCGCCTAATTTACTATCTTGGGAAAAGATTTCATACTGTTTTATATTTGCTAAATAAAGATCGATCTTTGGAATTGTCACATAATGTAACAGATTTTTAAAAATATCTTTAAATATTTTATAATATTCAATCTTCAGAACTTAGTTTTACTAAAAACGACAATATACTAAAATTTAAGCTCCTTAAACATTAATTTAAATGAATTGAATCGATTAATTAAATTTGCTTAAATATCAGGCACGTAATGGTATTGTCACATAATGTAGCCGAATTCTAATTTTGATTCACGTTGATTAATAAAAAAACAAAATAAAAACCATTTTAACCCCATTTTACTTTAATATTTTATTTAAAATAATCACATTTCTGACCCAAATGTCATGTGTTTATGTGATTTTGGTATTTATTGAATCTAAATCAAACGTTAAAAATAATCAATTTGTTAAATTACTCACAAAATAATATATATCATCACTTGTAACTGCTATAAATTGCGACGTAAATGCAAGCGCCGTAAGCTCTTAATTAACGCAGACGAAGCCGCGGGGCGCGGCTTGTTAGTATATACAGGTTTAATTGTAGGATAAAATGAAAAATCTCAGACCCTTATTCTTGTTCTTAACTCTTGACCCAACCCTTAGCTTATTTAGTTCTACGACTTTCTTCTGAATACTATATTTTCTGTAATTGTTTTATTCGTTCTGTCTTCTGTCTCGCTCGCACACTTCGATATTTTTAAATAAATACAAATTAACTACTTGTGTTTTGAAAATGTTTTCAAACAACTATTATGGACAATGAATGTTTCAATCTACATTTCGTTTTTCATATCTTTAAGTTAAACGAAGAAAGCGGGAAAATCACAATGAAATTTCTGAACTCTGTTTTTTTCTCATCTTATTGAAGAATATGATAGCGAAAAAAAGTTAGCAACTTCCTTGTATTAATGTCCATATAGTTAGTTGAAAACATTTTCAAAAACACACGCACATAATTGTATTTATTTAAAATATCGAATTGTGCGAGCGAGAGAGAAAACAGAAGGAATAAACCCTCTTAAGATGATGATTATGCTACATGTGTCGACACTTTGGCACCATCCCATCTTCCTGAATCCACGCAACAAGCTAGTGTCGAAACTCTCAAATGGCCCATGTATTCTAAACTTGACAAAGGTTTTATATTTGTGCCGTTTGGGGTTGAAACGAAGGGCCCATGGGGAACGCCTGGGTCCATTGGGTCCAGGTGCGTTTGAAATTTTCGAACATTTATCTAAGAGACTGATTGAGTCGGCACGTGATCAAAATGATGGGTTGTATAGCGTCATTGTTGTATAATCGAGGCCTAACAATTTGTTATTTTTCTACATAGATTTTTATTAAAAACGGTTTCGTACTTGCCAAGCTCTTTTTAAGTCAAGAGTGAATAGGTATCTTCTAGGCTAGCGTGTCACATCTTCGACCGCATCGTCACTTTCCATCAGGTGAGATAGTAGTCAAATGCTTGCATAAAAAAAGCCCACACGGGCAGAAAATAATATATTTAGTTCGCCACTGACGTGTATGAGTGCCCCCTTATTATTTTCGTTTATATAATTTTATTTGCCATTTCTGGCTTTAGGCCACAGTTTCGCGTATTCTCTGAGAATTGGTAGTTATTCGCATGAATGATTTAGTCGCTAGTTGTCTCTGACAGACGGACGGACGGACAAAGTGCTGAACCACCCAAATTAATCTAGAGACCTCCCTTCGCTCGATCAATTATATAATTTTGAGGAAGACCTATCTAATAATGTTAAGTTTTAGCATAACTAAAGGTCCTCAAGGTTATAAAAATGATAAACAATACAAATCAAACTTATGAACTGCTAGGAACACATTTAAATAATTAGTTGTTATATTGTAATTATGTATACTACTTATCTATCTATATATATAAAAATCAATGCCACTTTTCGTTGTTATTTTATAACTCAAGAACGGGCTCACCTATCCAAACCAAATGTCTAGGCTTTGTTCGGACTATTTAGTAGATGGTTTATGTGAAGTTTGCACAAAATCGGTCGAGCGGTTCTTCATTTATCACACCCGGGCGAAGCCGGGGCGGATCGCTATTTATCTATATACTAAATTGGTATAGTTATCGAAAAAGTCACTGCTCAACAGCCGTCTAGCCGACGTTATACTAGTACAGAATAAATCTAAATCTAGGCGCTTACTGAGTTTGTTGAAATTAGAGATACAATGTAGTGTCACTATAGTCACAATGGTACTATCACTCATATCCAATGGTACCTACTAGTGACATAAAGGCGAAATTTTTGCTCACTCGCCTTAAATTTGAGTTTCGTCTATACGTAATTTATGTTTACTGAGGGCACATTTGATAAAGAATGTGTTGTGAAGTCCAAATATTTTTTTTTTCATTTTCATCGGTTCAGAAGGCGTGGCGGGACTAGATTATAATACCCCTCTTATTTCTTGGGGGCTAAAAAGAAACGGACACTTGGTTAGTGGCAAAATATTGGTCTAACACTAAACTCAACAGTGAAGTTACGTAATAAGAGACATATTATAGTATAATATAAGAAGTAGGGTATACGTATATAGTATAACTAGCTGACCCGCCCGGCGTTGCCCGGGTAAACAAAAGCTTACATATAAACGCTTTCTCACTCACAGCCCCTCTGTAAAAGGACTGTAAGTTGTGTCGTGGGGCCGTAAACAATTAACACCACACACACAACATTCACGTCATACCCAGAACCAGACACAAAAACTGCCCGTGGGGAAAAAACTTTTGTTATTGTGTTCCCACCGAGATTTGAACCCGCTGCTTTAAAGACGAACGCGCACTCATCTACGCCAGTGGGTAGTTCAAAGTTCAAAGATTCCCTACCCTGCGTCGCCCGGTTAAAAAATCTACTCATAAACACTTCCACATTCAAAGCCCCACACTAAGTTCAGTGACTTGTAGCGTGGGGCCGTAAACATCCAAGATTCACACAACATTCACAACATACTCAAAACCAGAAACACAAATTCCCGTGGGAAAACACCTGTGTTCCCACCGGGCATCAAACCCGGTGCTTTAAAGGCAAACGCCCACCTAACTACGCTAGCGGGCAGTTCAAAGTTCAATGATAAGTTATAACCGACTAAACAAAAAAAAAAAGTCGAATTTATATCCCCCTTCTTATATTAGTCGGTTCAAAACATAGACGTATGCCGGATTACGCAGTAACTGTTCCATTATGTGATCCACCGTTTTCACCCTCAAATAAACTTAACGATTTCTCCTAGACTATAAAAATTATGTGCAGTAAAGAGCAAATTGCATCTACCTGAACTAAGTAAGCCGATTAAATAGGTTTTTTTGATAAAGATTAATATTAAATACTTAAAAAAAGCCAACGAAATAGAAGCCGCTATTTTTTAATGTGCAGGAATTCGTAGTACGTTTCTGTACATTTCTGACCCGTCCCGTTCACGGGCGGGCTCCCGTGAAACTAATTTCACGATTTCTCATAGACTATTTATCCAAATCATATGCAGTAAAAAGCAAAATGTATCTACATGAACTACGTAAGACGATGAAATTGTTTATTTTGATAAGGATTAATACTGAATGTCTCAAAAAGCCAACTAAACATAGGCCGCTTTTTTTTCTGATTTTTAACAAAGAAAAGTATTTTTTCTGAGCTATACATACATGTTAGATATATGCTGTCGCGGACTTTTTTGTAAAACTCATGAAGGCCAACATTTTTGCCATACATTGTATTCAACTATGTCTTACCGTTTAGTCAGCGTACGCCGATAAAGCGGAAAGTTAGCAAATTTTTCTCCGACTTGTCTTACGAATATTATTATTTCGAACTGATAACTAACTTCTATCCCGACAAAACATAGCCTATGACACTCAGTGATAGTGTAGCTATCTATTGGTGAAAGAATTTTCAGAATCGGATCAGTAGTTTCAGAGATTACCTTTTACATACAAACAAACAAACAAACAAACAAACAAACAAACAAACAAACTTTACCTCTTTATAATATTATAGTATAGATATATATAGTATAATATAAGAAGTAGAGTATACGTGGTAAGGAGGCCTCGGCGTGTAATTGACTTGAACTTGGAAGGTTAATTTTAGAAGATCATAAAAGCAAATGCGCAATACCGCGCGTGGAATGTTAACATCACGTAAATATTGTCTGCAAAATCGTGACGAAAAGTGATTTCGATCAAATGGAAAACTTTTGCGAATAATATGCTGATCTATAAAAAGAAAAACTACCCTCTTAGTGACTCGGAAGCATGCGATGCCAATGCCCTTGAGTATACGGCATCGATCTAACCTCGTTCGGAACCATGATACGGCAAAATCAGTTGCGATTCCGATAGCTTTCCATCCAGTGTTATGCAGGCATATCTCATGGTATTTTAGTATTTGCTAAATGTCATAAAACCTGCTATACTAGCGCCGTTTACCCGCGTGGTCGCTTTGTGAACTAATATTTTGACAGTTACCGCTTATGAATGATCGCATTCAATATCTTGAATATCATTGAGGGAATCTAATAAAATGTATTATGATTGGTGTTCGATGTGCTCGAGAAACAAATGTTCCTGTAGATGTTTTTGGCACAGACGAGATAGCAGTAGTAAGTTACTTTTTTGATTTATTTACCATTACTATATACCATACATAAATATAATACCTACTGAAGAAATCATTTAGCTCCTAATAGAGTTTAGAGATATAAGCGTTGCTGGGGTTTTAGAGGGGGATGCTCTATCTCTTTCCCACAAAGCTAATGCTAGAACTATTGGGTTTTCTGTGTGGACTTTGTACAGCGCACCTTGACGTCATATTATGCTGCACGCTCTCTGTCTAACGTGAAATTTAAATTCTTATAACTTCTTTTATTTTTGAACAGATTTGAATGCTGTTCATTGATCTACTTTATATATGGACAGAAAATAATCAGTCACAGCCTTATTCATATTTTTTTAGTAATTTGCTTCTTAATTGTCATAGCAATGAATATTAGTAAATTTAGAAAAGAAAAATTATGGCTGACGCGGGGATTAAACCCGCGGTCTTAGGGTGTGCCCGCTGAGCTACTCAAGCCCTGCCTGAAGCGACAAAATTATTCTTTTCCTTATTATTAACGTCACATGTCACGGACTTGTGACGCTATCTACCGAAATAGTTTCAAACTACTACGGCCAACGAGTCTAACATTGCAATTCGTTAACTTTAACTTTTAACTCAAATTAATTGATTTTTTAGCATTTGCCATGCTAGCCAGTACTAAATTAGTAATTTTAGAAAGGAAAAAAAAATGCTTGAGACGGGGATTGAACCCGCGGTCATAGGGTGTCATGCTCTATGGCATGCCTAAACTAGCGCAAGTACTTTTATTAACAAGTGTATCGTGTATTCTTAAATAGTTTCATCTCGTTTCTTCCTTTAGTACCCGAAAGCGTTTAAAGAGTACTTCATACAGAACATTGCTTTTCTTGGAAACTCAAAAGAGCATTAAAAATTCTACGTACACTGTTTCACTAAGCACAGGCCAAATTGAACTCAAGTGAGTTAGAATTAAAGCTGACAATAAATTGAGATTCGTAAAAAAAGCACCCTGCTACTGTTTTTGAAACCTCATAAAACTTGAGCTGATCTGTATACCTGATGATAGCCGCCTTATTGCAATATATATTTCATAAAAACCGAATACGTACGGAAATGGAATTCAGTGAACGATGCAAGCTTACCACAAAATGATGTTTGTCCATAGATACATAATAATAATCACTATAGTATAGTGTACATAACGAAACGAGTAGCATTTTAGGGCTCCCTTCTCGGCAAATTGGACCCTATTACTAATCTTACGCCGTAACCGATAACAAAGAATAGAAATTGTACGTACTTCAAACTTATATTGGTGAACGATAATACTCTTTGGTTAAATGAACAATTATAAATAAATAAAATCGGCATATTTTATTTTATGCCCGATAGGCAAGCATTTGACCACAATCTCACCTGATGGAAAGTGTTGATGCGGCTGAAGATGTAACATGCTTGCATAGAAGGTACCTATTACCTACTCCTAACCCCGAACGGCTGGCCCGGACATCATGATGAAACGCAAATCGCTTAGCACCATGGCTTTGTCCGGGGGGTGGTACATAAGCCGGCGGCCGAAGCCTCCCACCACTTATCTTGTTGCTCCTTAGCGCCACCCAGGGGTCACGTGTAGGACATCAAGGGCTAAATTCTACGGACGTGAGCAGACATGGACCCCCAAAATATGTGTCGGTCTTGCGGCATAAAGTAGTTGTATGGAACCTAGGTACGTGGGTACGACACGCTCTTTATCGGTTTTGTACTGTACTGTTACATAAGAAGTTCAAAGAACCAAAGTCGCGTGGAATTCCACCATCACGTAAAATATTGCCATCCAAAATCGCGACGGCAACTGATTGCGATCGAGCGCAAATCCATAGCAAATTTTATGCAAATTTTCTCATAAAAAGAAAACTACCCCCGCTGTCACCGAAGAACACCGAAGCATGCGATCCGATGACCTTGAACTTTGGTTACGACATCGACGTTGATATATCTCTTCGTACGATGCGGCAAACCAGATAGTTTTCAGTTCAGTATTCTCCCGACATCCGATATGCAAAGACTAAAATACCTTCTGAAATAATCACAAAAAAAAATCGAGGGATAAATCGATATGGAAGTAATCCCAATCATCATCGCGTTTAAATATATTGAATAGTTTTGATCAATCTTATCAAAATGTGTTTAGATTGCTATGGTTTTTGTGATCGCTATGATTACTGCAGTGATCGATACGCTTGGTGTTACATCTGTTCTAAATTGAAATACAAATGCCGCCACCGTTTCGATCGTTACGAATATTTCGATCGTTACGATTACTATGATTGGTGTCGGATATGCTTGAAGTACAAATGCTTCTGTGGGCTTTGTAACTGTTACAGACACAGGCGTCATAGATACTGTTGTAAGTAATCATTTTAACAACTGCTATTATTGTTAAACTTATCCGTATTTAACATTTCCTACTTTCAAACTTGAAAAAGTTTTATTAAACTCAAGCTTTTACTGAGCCCAAACTGAATAGGTTTATCTTTATAAGTACATAAGTTCATATGGCCATCTTCCGTCTCCATCATCAGACCAGCTTCATTGTACCATATCATTGTATTGTCACCGAAGATACATAAGTACACAACATTTGAGTCCAATGGGCAATCGAAAAGTGGGTCTAATTTAGCTTGGAAGAATTGATTACAGACCGATAGATAGACAACAGGACGGGTGAAACTAAATAAAAGCTTGTAATAATAATATTAGGTCCATAATTACAGTAATAAGGTATAAGTAACTAAATTGCAGATCCACTTCTCAATGTTGTAAGTTTATATATAAAATCAGTGATGAGTACATCTATATATTTTTTTCATTTTGGCTCCGCATCTTTGTGCATTTAGCCAGTGTCAAGTAATTAATATTTTTCAAGTATTTCATTTCAATTAATTATAGTCCTATCACAATTCACAGTCATAGTCAAGTAAACGAGTGATGGTCCATAATAATCAAGTCATGCCCTAGTAAACTAGTAGAGACGTTACTAGAGATATTTGTATGTTATCATACGCTCATGGACGTTCACGTACTATTTATAGTTAATAATCCACCATTATCACACATTCAAACTAGAAGAATCACTAGTTTTGGTTAATAGTACAAAATTGACGAGAGAAACGAATTGGCATCAGCAGCATAAAAAGAGGTGTTGAGGCGTATTCAGCGCTTAACTTCTTAGTCACATGTGTTATTTGGTGATAGAGCATTTTCTAATAGCTAGGCTAGAAGAACTATTCCAGTGCTCTGGAGATGCAGAGAAGTGAGCCACTTTCTCGTCTTAAAATATATTTAAACTTATACCTGCCATCGACACGAAGAAAAACAAGCTAGGTAGTATGTAAGTCTCGCTAACCTCTCTGCCAATAGTACAGTCGTAGTTTATCATCATTAATTGTATTGACTGTACTCCGACAGCACTGTACTAAACTGTATAGGAAACTGCATATAATCCGCAGCTATTATAGAGCCAGTTTAACAAATAGCGTGCTTACTTACCATATCTCCTTACCAACGTTAACGACAATGGACAAACAATAGCCTATCAGAAAAAAAGAAAACATGCGGCGCAATCTTTGGGGACTGCCGATAGAAGTGAAAACTATATATATTATATATACACAGTATACATATAGCCCATGGAAAGCGTACGATGACGAGAGTTTCACGCTTTTCGTTCACCCAAAAAGTGTTCAACGCGCCTAAAGAAGTATTCACTTCAAAAATGTATATCCATTGTATCTGATTTTCTTAAGCCGGTTTAACATAATCGAGAGTTATTTCCTTCATTTACATATATTTAGATTTTCGCGATTGCTTTTAATTAAATTAAACTGCTTAAAACGGATTTTATTCAACCCTAACTGGTTCACCGAAGGTATATCATAAATTATGTTTTCACAGTCGGAACACCTGCATGTTCCCACAACAAGGCCAAATTGAACCTTCGAAACATAGAAATCGTATTACATGGAATTAATTTCTTAGAACCGATATTAAAAGATACGATGGCATAAACAGAAATATTGACTAATGAACTTTTATTGTTCCGATCTTTAAACGTTTTTACTGAATTTTATTTCTTCGGAGATATTATAATCATCACGTTTTATTTTCTTTGTGTAGAGCCGCACTATAATCTGATGTAGTCTACTTAACCATTGAACTTATTTCTGACCTCGTTTGTGTTTCCGTAAGGTATTTTTGCACAGGCTTTTTAAACTGATCAAATAAAGTTTATACTTGGTTCAGCTTAGATCAGTGATCGGCGTGGAGCATTAGGTTTATATTTTAATGGTAAAAGAGCTTTACTTATATTTGTTAGTGATACAGGGCCATACAATATTAAGTTTGTTCTGAGGAATCCTTCGTTTTTTCGCAGAATAACATTAGTAATAATAAATACTGTTTTAGTTTATTTTTGTACAGGCGCTGTAAGTGGGCAGACATTATTTGACCTAATACTATCAGATTGCCGTGCATTCTTTGCGTACTAACTAAATTGTTTAAAAACTTACTCCACATTCCTGACAAAGTTCGAGACAGGAATCGTAGCAGCCGTAACACAGGGGAATTTAGCACGGCTTCTAACAAATACTTAATTTACCCTCTAACAGAAAAAAGAAGATATTGCTATAATGTCATTTGTTTTATTTTGGGTTAATCATTTTTATTTTAAAATACTAGTCATTACATGAAACATTGACTATCATTAAATTTAGTCTTCTTCCAGTAGATTAAGTTTTTGATTTATCTTGCAGGATTCACATCGATGGTGCCAGAGCTGTCGCGCTCGGCAGACCCGGTGTGGGCCCTCGCTAAGAAACAACACGAGGATGATCTCATCACCAATACGTCTAGGTAAGTGTACTTTTGTAATAGGGAAATTCGCAGGAATTAGGCTAAGGTAGAGTAATTAAAGAAGTAACGAAGACCCCACCAAGTATGTAGCTATGTGGTTACACACAAATTGAGAACCTCCTCGTTTTTGTGAAGTCGGTAAAAAATAGAGTAGAATTGAAAACCTCCTCCTTTTTTTGTGAAGTCTTTTAAAAATAGAGTCGAATTGAGAACCTCCTCCTTTTTTGTGAAGTCGGTTAAAAATAGAGTGGAATTGAAAACCTCCTCCTTTTTTGAAGTCGGTTAAACATAATTATGATAGCAGAGGAGATGACTTGGCTATTTTTACGGAAACGCCATTGACTTGTAGTTACTTAGTCGGTTTTTTTTTATGCTGCATTTGACCACTATCACACCTGATGGAAAGTGACGATGCGGGCAAAGATGGAACATGAGTGCCTAGAAACTTATTAAGGTTTAACCATGAAAGGAAATAGTTTATTATATGTGTATAAATTTGAAGCTTTAGTCGTTGGTTGTAGGAGATGAAGTATCACTAACCCGTTGCAGGTTCGTATCCCGCGGCTCGTCGTATCGCTCGCCGTGCTTCAGTGCTGAACGCAGCTACGACTGGACGCCGCGCCATCATGTCTACCTGCCCTCTAGTAAAAGTAACTACACTATTATCTTTGCAATTTTAGCTGACTTACAGTTTTTTTTATTTCAGAAATCGCTGGCTCAACGACTGCAGGATATTGCAGCAATTTCTGAATACTAGTTATACTTTAAAAAATTATTAAAATCAAGGTTTTTCCAGTTGTAAATAAATAAAACCGGCCAAATGCGAGTGGGACTCGCGCACGAAGGGGTCCGTACCATTATCATTGTTATTTAATTTTAATTAATTATATTTAAAGAGAACATGAAACTATTCTGTGAATAGTTAAAGCGTCTACCTGTCACCGTTATTAGTATCGAGCAAGAAACGGTGAAAAAAATCAAGTTTGTTGTATGGGAGCCCCCCCTTAAATATTTATTTTATTTTATTTTTAGTATTTGTTGTTATAGCGGCAATAGAAATACATCATCTGTGAAAATTTCAACTGTCGAGCTATCACCGTTCTTGAGATACAGACTGGTGACAGACGGACGGACGGACGGACAGCGAAGTCTCAGTAATAGGGTCCCGTTTTTACCCTTTGGGTACGGAACCCTAAAAAGGAATAAAAAGTTGTACAACCAGACAACTTGTCAAGGCGACTCAAACGAGACCAAACTCGATAGGTTTATCTTGTTTAGTTCAGAAGTTCCTATGGCCATCTTCAGTCTCCATCATCAGACCAACTCCATGTTACCATACCATTGTATTGTCACCGAAGATACAAAAGACATAAATTTGAGTCCAATCAGACATCGGAAGTGGGTCTTATTTAGCTTGCAAGAAAAAAAAAAGCAAAAACACTTTCACACTCGCAGCCCCACACTAAGTTCGATGACTTGTATCGTAGGTGCCGGAAACATTCACATCACACACACAATCACAACCAGAAACACACATTTAGCCTGGGGAGAAAACTTGTATTCCCACCGGGAATTGAACCCGACACCCCTAAGGCGAACATGCAATCTAAACCAACGGGCTTTTTTTTTCTTTTTAATGTTGTTTTTTTTTTTGCAATGGTGCAGTGGACTACCGTCCGTGGCGGAGCTCCCTCCCGGATGTCCGCGGGCCGTGCCGCGACGACACGGATGACTTGCTCGAAGAAGCGGACGCTTTCGTGCGACGCTCTATAGACAATCTGCACGAATCTTACGATGGTACGTAATTAAGTATAAACATAAACGCTTTCACACTCACAGCCCCATACTAAGTTCGATTAATTGTGTCGTGGGTGCCGGAAACATTCACATCACAGACACAGTCACACCCAGAACCATATTTTTTTTTTTTTATTTAAATGCTCTATATGTTTCACTTTAAATGCTCTAAATAGAGTAATTGATTTGTAAACGTATAATTTATTCGAAATACATAACTTTATTAAACGCTTTCACACTCACAGCCCCTCTCTAAGTTCGATGATTTGTGTCATAGGTCCTGGAAACATTCACATCACAGACACAATCACACCCAGAACCATAAATTCTCCTTTGGGAGATAACTTGTGTTCCCGCCGGAATCGAACCCGGGCTCCCAACTAAGTCAACATGCAGTTCAATTACAATTATTATATTGATCATAATTAAATAGTTGGTTTTTATTTAAAATCCTAACAGCAGTGTATAAATATTGGTTGTTGTTTGCAGCGGATAAACCGTGCGGTCTGCACGGACAGCCGTACATCCCGGCGACGCACAAACAGCTGCGTCTCGGGCACAGCGTCAAAGTGATCACGCCGCAGGGACGGATCGCCGTCGGCAGAGTCAGGTGAGGATGGGGGGGAGGGAGAGAAAAAAGCTTAGAGGAGAAAAGAAGTTCCTCTAAACTGTCTTTTGGTTTAGTTCGGTTCGCGTTCACCTTCTAACCAGCGCGTACTGGGTTCGATTCCCGTTTGAAACAATTTTCCCCCCTGAGGTCAATTTGTGTGATTTTTTTTGTGTCATAGCCAAGCATTTGACCACTATCACATCTGATGGAAAGTAATGATGCGTCCGAAGATATGTATGTTGTGAATTTTTTCAGCACCAACGACACAAGTCGTCGTACTTAGTGTGGGGCTGTGAGTGTGAAAGGGTTTTATCGCTTGTTATACCGGATACTTGTAGAATGAGAGCTAGGCCGACACAATCGTCACGATCCTAGTGCTATATTGTTTTGTTCTGTCCGTAGAAAGAAATACGCACATCTGGCCCAGCTAGAGAACGCATGGTTAAAACGCCGAGGGAACCCAGACTCTTGAAAATACTTGTGCTTAATAGGTTTTTGTGGGAATTTTGTTGTTTTTTTTTTTTTTTACTTATAGGTAAGCATTTAGCCGCTATCTCATTATGCCTGCTAACTAATAATAATTAGTGTAAAATTTAATGAAAGGAACTTCGTTTTGAATTTTTTCGAACACCTCTCGTTCTTTTTTATGTAAGTGAGAGATAACAGTAGCAAGTTCCTTGCGTCACGCTTGTCACGTCAATATGTATTTTTGACGTGATAACGTCTTATAAATCGATGAACGCCGGCTGCACGCACGAAAAAGTGTCACGTTCCGCCTGAGCCTGAGCGTGCAAGCGAGAGCGCGGAACAAGCAATAGAGAGGCACGATCGGCCTAAAATTCGATGTTTTCTTATGACGTTATCTCGTAAAATTATCGTCCGTAAACCGACTTTACAGACAACAATATTTTTTATGCTTTAAATCTATCGTTTACATTAATACATTGCAGGCTTACTTCGACATCCACTATCAAGGAAAATTCACCAATCATTGACATCAAAAATGAGTGAACTGACGTCACGAATTAGTTAGATAGTTAGTTCCCTATTGTATTCTTACTCGCTACACCATCGGTTGGTGCAATAATATAGTTTTTTGGCACTTTGTCGGATGTTAAAGATCGTATAAAACAAAAAACAAAAATAAACGCATTCACACTCACAGCCCCACACTTAGTTCAAAGACTTGTATCGTGGGTGCCGGAAACATTCACATCACACACACATTACACCCAGAACCAGAAGCACAAATATCCCTTGGGAATGAATTTGTGCTTTTGCCGGGAATCGAACCCAGGACCCACGGCACAGAGGGCGGACACCTGTCCACTGCGCCAACAAACCATCTTTAACTTTTTTGTGTGTACATACATGCATATCATGTATGAATTTATTGTCTGTTTAATATGATCGTGTAAATATGTACTTATATATAACCTAGTGTTTTAACTGTCTTACCCTGTTAGTAAATATTTTATTTGAGTTTGTATTATAAGGAAACGTAAATTTCTTCATACTAGTTCAAGACAAGTGTGACAAAGTGTCTTCTAGTCTCCCTGTCAACACGAACGCTGCAATTGTTAGAAACATTAAGAATAAAAATAATATTAATATATACAATTGACAAGATTTGTTTAATTCTGTATTTTTACTGTCAGATACGTGGGTGTTGCGGGAGGAACGGCCGCCTCCAGCAGCGTGGTGGTGGGAGTGGAGGTGTCGCCTCTGCACCACCCGGGCCTGCCACGGAACGACGGCGCGCACCGCGGCCGCCGGTACTTCCAAACACAACCCGCCCACACAGCGCTCTTCTTACCCTTCTCCAAAGTGGTCATGGCCTGGGCCAACTAAACCACCCCTTGTACACACCCCCTTATTTATAAAAAGATATAACCTGGTAGAGATCGCTATTAGTGATAAGGCCGCCTGTTGTGATACTTTACGTATAAGCTTGTTTGTTACTTTTGTTTTATCTTATCTTATAAAGTGGATCAATAAAGTATTATCTATCTATCTATCTATCTATAACGTTTAAAATATGTCTTGTTATATTTTGACGCGTGACATTTAAAAATAGATAAAACATATTTCAGCTGCATAAAAACTTCTCTCTTTGTACGTGTGTAAATCATTTGTTTTGCGTCTATGTAAAATATGATATTGACGTAATAGCTGTAGCAATACTACAGAAAGCTACATAGAAACTTCATCGAACGTTTTGTCTTTTTTTAAATAAGGAGGTTAGGGATTGTACAGTTTTTAATAGCGTTTCGGCAACTCGGCAAAATTGCAATGAATATTGTGAATGATCTTAAAAGAAACGTTTCAAGTCAAGTATTTGGTCATGGGACCTATTTTACTTGGTCGGTTCACCGCGGTATATACAGTTATTGGTGTGATTGAATCCCGCGCTTTTATATTATGTGGGAATGATGCGGGAACTATTTAAATAATGTAGCAGTGGACTATCTCGTTAACCAAGCGATTTGAAGAAGGAGTGATGACATTTTCGCGGTTCAACGTGTTTTAAATGAAAGCTCTACAAAATGATGCTTCATTAGTCTCGAATATTCGTTAAAGTAGAGAGAGCGTTCTTAGTGAGATCAGATACAAGTGTGGCAACATTCTTCAAAGTGGCGGTGACGGAGTCGATGTATAAATGTCATCTATTAACATTTTACAAATACGTATAAAATATTGAAATGTGAAATATAGTTGTGGCCGACGATGACAATTTGGTAAACCTTTTTAGACCGGTGTAATGAATAATGATTCTAGTCTAGATGCTCTTAAATAAATAATTATATTTGTTGTTAAATTATATACAGTCTATATAAGTAAATGATTATGTAAATGTAAAACCAGAAGATCTTTCGACTGCTTTAGACAGGCCTAATACAATTAATGTCAATGTATATGACGGAATTATTTTTAACAAGTTTTCAGGATAGTGTTTCGGGAGTTTGTTGGATAGGCGGGAAAATGTGTACAAGTTATTTCGTAATAGGAATGCTTTTCTAATTGATATGGATACGGTTCTGTCAAAATAATCACATTACTGTAATATTCTTGTGATTGGCTTTTATGATGGAACAAGGCCTAAAGAACTTTAATAAATGAGAATAAGTCGTTGAGACTCTTTGTAAAATTACCTATTAATATATAAATAGTATAGAATCAATTTGAAACTTCTAATTAAATGTTCTCTTCTACACGTAAGTTAGTGACAACAATTGTAATAAATGTATAAAATACTATGCCTGTACAGCTCAATCAAACTTTCATATTCAATGCGTGTTATAGAAAAAGATGTTCTAACTTAGAAATGATAAGACAACTTTTAGGTTAAAAATAAGCTATGGAATTAATTAATATAAGCTACTCTATAGATGGTATGTGTAGGGAAAATTCATGTTTATGCCTTTTTGTTTAAGTTAATAATATATATAACCAAAATATGTACGGAGGCTAATTATATGCATAGTAAGTGTGTATAAATGTACGCCTAAATGTAAGTATGTTGGAAGTAAAATTACCGTATTTGTTTGTATAATATATTGTGAACAAAAGTAACTGAAATTACGACTACATGTTCTGCATCTGTTTTCAACCGACTTCAAATAAGGAGCTTCTCAATTCGACTGTGTGTTTTTTTTGTATGTATGTTACACGATATCTCCGCTAATTATGAATCGATACTGATATTTTTTTTTCTTTGGTCTACCAAACTACAGTATAGTTATATATAGTATACTTCTATGTGTATACATCAGAGGTGGTCCCATACATTTTTTATCGAAATCGGTCAAACCAAAACCGAAATATAAGCAATGAAGTCAGTTTTTTAACCTTTGCTTGCGTTTCGATTATAAACAGCAAGGACCTAAGTCACCTAAAAGGTACCGAGCTTGTTATAAATACGGTAATTTTACTTCTAACTGATATTTGATGTTGTGCTATTTCTCTACCCTTCATATATCTAATATAAAGGTAAAAGAGTATTATATGGTATCAAGTACGGATTAAAAAAACTATATATTTGCTACTATCGCTCAATACTTTAAGATTATTATAATATATTTTTTTTAATTTTGCATTTCACTATTCTTAAATATAAAGATTCGTAGATGTTAAGGATTTATATTATTTCACTCGCGGTTGTTTGCTCGCATTGTTACGTGACTAATTTCGGAACAGTCGGTGCTCCTTCATCTATCGAATACACGCGTAGACCGTCCGGCGTCTCGGCGCGTACTCGACTGATGAAGGAGCACCGATTGTTCCGGAACTAGTCGTAACAACGCGAGCAACTGTGAGTGAAATCGTATAAATCCTTTAGGGGGCATCCATTAATTACGCGAGGTGATTTTGGCGAATTTTCGACCCCCTCTCCCCTTGGTGAGAAAACGTGAGATGTTGCTCGACCCCCTCCCCTTTCCCCTAAACTCACGTGAGATTTTTCTAAATGCGTATATTTATTGTAAATAAGTTAATATGTGCTTGATTGCGTTGAATTTATTTAACACACATTTGTTCAATTCTTTTTATTTAAGACTAACCCGTGCTAACTATATGATTTAGCCATAATTCATTAGAATTTTTTTACTTTATTAAACCCAGTTTTCTAGCAATATTAAACTGCGCCTCGAAAAAAAAATTACGTGATATTTGCCGAGACACCTCCTCTCGCTCACGTGAGATTGGGTGAGGTTCGGCTCAACCACCCCCTCCCCCCTACCACCCCTAGAGCCTCACGTCATTAATGGACGCCCCCATATATATTCTTGAATATTTTACAATTCTCTAAAGGTGCTCTTCTTTCATTTATATAGTTATTAGTTTTTGATATTTTTCTTTATATTATTGTACAAACGTTGCTACGACTTTTACTTATAATTTACTATAACAAACATAAGTAGAATATGTAATTAAATGTAAAGTCACATGTTTTTAAGTCACTTAATAGACTTGTAAGGCTTTTTTAAAGATTTTCTCCATAAGTACAGTCAAAGAAAAAACTATTAAGCGGTTTTTTTTTAATCGTGTTAAGGTATCAAATATTTCAAGCTGTACATATTTAATAATAGAAATCCAAGTCACAAGTCACAGTCAAAATCAAGGTCCAGTCATAGTCAAGTTATGATCTAATAAAGTGGTAGAAATTACACTAGAACTTTTATTGGAGATTTGGAGCAAAAGCGAAAATCGCGATTCTCCACTTTGTATATTTGCCTACACTCATACACATTCACTAACTATTAACGGTTAATAATTCACCATCAAAACATAAGGACTCGAATTATCACAAGTTTCGGAAAATAATACATAATCAACAACGCCATTTTTTTCACTTTCGCGGCACAACTCCAATCCGTAATTTTTAATAAAGAAATATTATAAGAAAACAAACGAGTATCTTTCTACTTGCTTGCTCGTACAGACTAGTCCTAGTGTCAGGACCTATCAGGCCGCCCGAAGGCAACCGACATGGCTTAGTGACTGTTGTCTTACGACTAACAACCGGGGTCGACAGCTTAGATCTCTGGAGCACGGTGACACTCTTTTTTTTTAGTTTTTTCTTCGACTGTAGTTCACCTGTCACCTGTCATATCATATTCGAAAATAGATAAGAGCGTAGCGGTGTATTTTCTGATAATGTATTGTTAGAAAAATGTAGAACGTTTTGATGTGTACTCTATGTATAATGTAGGTACTATAATGTAATGCATTTATTGAGATCTCTTTTTACCAAATATGTGGTATCACTGCTAATTTTATTTAAAGAACTTTTTCTGTTATTAGTAAATTTTTATTATGACAGAAGAATATCAAACTTAAACCAAAGTTAAAGTGATTTCACACAAATATATTTTCTATTTTATATACGTTTGTAAATTTTATATCTTAATTTAGTTAATTTCGTTTTTTAAATGATTTTAGAAAATGTCGGGAAACTTATACCAAATAGCTTAAATTTTATCAACTCTAGATTTCAAGTCCGCCCGTTTTGCTTTACTTTTTTATGATTACCTGTGTAACTTAATAAATAATTTTCTTTTCTATTCTACCCTTTAAAAACTTAATAATGGAGCTGTTTGGTATAAGTATCTTATAATATCGACGTGGATTAAAATTTCGCCTTTCGTAATGTTTCGCAATAGTTTCGCTCGATAGTCTATATATTTATTGCGAAGTGACGACTTTTTGAATGGAATTGAATGCTAGTGTCTTAACGAGATTGTGCGGGAGTGTACTTTTTTCAGTCACGTGGTTTACTTTGAATCTGTCGTTGAAAATATGATGTCCTACAAAATGCCGTTGATACTAATTGTAGTATTAATTTGTATCATGTAAAATTGATATACTCTGGTGATTGCAATCGTAGGTGTAGAGACATACCTACTATAAATCTGTGGCCTCTTTTAGTATTGTTTAAATACAATTGACACTAGATTATTTAATAAATGATAATGCCAATTGCCGAACCAAACACAAATGATTCGTTTATTACTTACGGCTCTTTTAAAACTGCATAATAGGGAAGCATTTGACTACCATCTCACCTGATAACTTCTAGATGATTCTATCTTATTGCGGCCGAAGTATAACATGCTTGCCTCATATGTACCTTTTCACTCTTGACTTACAGTTTGATGATTGTGTTATCCTTGAAAACCTAAGAATTTTTAAAACACCAAAACGAAATCTTAGAATTGGTGTCAAAATGATTGTATGGTAAAAAATCCATAATAAAAACGACCCAGTTGGTGCAGTAGCAATGTGTTATAACTATCACTGTTAACCGTTGGGCCTAATTGTCATACAAAAATCGACATACTTTTGTGCATAAGTGGCGCAAATATAGTCAGGCATGTCTCTACCGTACTTGAAACACGCTATCAACTTGGATTAAGATTTGAATGGTTTTTCTAACTACAGAGTTGAAAGCGCCCAATCTCATAAATAATTAATTAATGTTGACGTTGATATGATATCTCTGTTAATATGAGATCGTAAATAAAAAACGCACATGTCCTAAAAATTTGGGATAAAAATCTATCTGGTTGTTCGTACGAACGCGAGAGAAACTGTTGAACTTGTATGGAGACAGTATAAAACAATGTTATGCCCGGTTGTGGTAAATAAGCTTATATTATATATTATTTACAAAGCCCGGACTCAATTTGACCGGGCGAACTGCTTTGTCTCATTTAGTCTTTTAAAGTTTGCTTTATCGATACTTATACGTGGTAGAGATCGTGTAAACCAAAAACAACGGCTATTTACTTAAATTTTTGTGACGGTTGTGTCAAAGCTTCGATGTACAAGACACATTTGGTTGGAACGGATCAGCGTGAGGAGACGATTGATGGCACCGCTGTATAGTAGTTCAGATTGATCTCGTGTCCCCACACGCCATCCGCTCGAGCCAGTTGGCGAAGCCTGTGTGAATTATTTGGAGGTGGTTTTTCAGTTTAAGACCAGACAATCTCTAAACGTATGGGTAAAAAAGGTAAATTTATTTACTTGGAGGAATAGCTGTGTAACTTGGACTTATATTCAAAAGATTTGTTATTTTCTCGCTAAGGTTTTAACACAAAGAAACAATAAATTAAAAAAAAAAATTGGTACGCACTGCGCCGTTATCTTACTATATATTTTATAACTTAATTATTTTTCTATTTCGCTAATACTCTGTGATTATCTGACTAAACTATTTAATATTTAAGAATTAGATATCAGTATTATTCGTGTAGAATTCTAGTTTTTATTAATTTCGGCCTCTTAAATAGTGTTAGTCATAAAAGGCACTAATTTATAATTATATAAGAATTTTACCGTCAGTAGAGATAATGTAAAGTTCATGTTGTTATATTGGATGTGAAAGATTGTTACTTGTGTAATGGCGACGCGTTGGAACAGTGGGTTCGGTATATAACTTAATAAGAAAATAACTTTAATTACGTACCTTACGTAACTCAAAAACGAAAGGCTTTGTTCTATAAAAGATTTCGCTGTTTGAAGCAATCTGAACATGTTTCATTTGCCCTGATAGTAAGCTGCAAACAAACAGCTCAAGGATTTTGCAATGGGGAAGATTAATCAAAGCTTTCTGCCCTGATAGTAAGCTGCAAACAAACTGCTCAAGTTTTGCAATGGGGAAGATTAATCAAAGCTTTCTGCCCTGATAGTAAGCTGCAAACAAACTGCTCAAGTTTTGCAATGGGGAAGATTAATCAAAGCTTTCTGCCCTGATAGTAAGCTGCAAACAAACTGCTCAAGTTTTGCAATGGGGAAGATTAATCAAAGCTTTCTGCCCTGATAGTAAGCTGCAAACAAACTGCTCAAGTTTTGCAATGGGGAAGATTAATCAAAGCTTTCTGCCCTGATAGTAAGCTGCAAACAAACTGCTCAAGTTTTGCAATGGGGAAGATTAATCAAAGCTTTCTGCCCTGATAGTAAGCTGCAAACAAACTGCTCAAGTTTTGCAATGGGGAAGATTAATCAAAGCTTTCTGCCCTGATAGTAAGCTGCAAACAAACTGCTCAAGTTTTGCAATGGGGAAGATTAATTAAAGCTTTCTGCCCTGATAGTAAGCTGCAAACAAACTGCTCAAGTTTTGCAATGGGGAAGATTAATCAAAGCTTTCTGCCCTGATAGTAAGCTGCAAACAAACTGCTCAAGTTTTGCAATGGGGAAGATTAATCAAAGCTTTCTGCCCTGATAGTAAGCTGCAAACAAACTGCTCAAGTTTTGCAATGGGGAAGATTAATCAAAGCTTTCTGCCCTGATAGTAAGCTGCAAACAAACTGCTCAAGTTTTGCAATGGGGAAGATTAATTAAAGCTTTCCTCCAGAGGACTCTGCGTGTTGTTACTAGTCAAAAGTATTTGACATTAACTATAGAATTTGTTAGACACTTTTTGGATGGGCATGCATTTTTCATTTTAAAATCTCTATCTACATGCAGTTTGCATTCCAAAAGGGAAGATTACCCATAGCTTTTCCACCAAAGGAGTCTGTGTTGTCACTTGTCAAAAGTAATGTGGAAGATTACTCAAAGCTTTTCCACCAGAGGAGTCTGTGTTGTCACTTGTCAAAAGTAATGTGGAATATTACCCAAAACTTTTCCACCAGAAGGCTCTGTGTTGTTACTTGTCAAAAGTAATGTGGAAGATTACCCAAAGCTTTTCCATCAGAAGGCTCTGTGATGTTACTTGTCAAAAGTAATGAGGAAGATTAACCAAAGTTTTCCTCCAGAAAGCTCTGTGTTGTTACTTGTCTAAAGTAATGTGGGAAAATTACTCAAAGCTTTTCCACAAAAAGATTGTGTTGACTTGTCACTTGTCAAAATTAATGTGGAAGATTACCCAAAGATTTCCGCCAGGGTTCTTTGCGTTCTTTCTTTTTAATATCCCCATTATAGTTTAAACGTAGTCCAATGACAGAGTTACATTTCACTTTCAATTATTTTAATAAAATCTTTGACTATGAATAATTGTTAAGGTACTACCGAGCCCTTTGTTTCAATTTTATAATTAAGTTTCATAAACTATATTATTATGCCGTATCTTGCCTTCGCTTCATTAAATGGACTTATATAAAAGTTATTGAAATTCAGTGTTCAAAAGAGTGCCAAATTACTTGGCCGTTGATTGTTATATTTTATTAAATATCTCTCTGCCTCTAAAGTTCTATCTGAATAACACTTTCGACTCTATAATATTCTAAATTTCACGGCACTTATATTATTAACCTAATATTTTAGTGATAAACCCAAAATACACCAAGCCTGAAGTACAGACACTATTCTATATCATAGGATATATTGATAAGAACATATATCATTATAAGCCTTGCATGATAACCGCACTCAATCACAACGTCACCTACCGATAAGTGAAGTGGTCGAACGCTAACCTATCGAACTAATAAACACTTTTCAACCGACTTCAAAAAAGGAGGTTCTCAACTCGACTGTATGTTTTTTTTTGTATGTATGTTACACGATATCTCCGCCAATTGTGAATCGATTTTGATGATTCTTTTTATGTTTGGTAGAGTATACCTCAGAGGTGGTCCCATATAAATTTTATCGAAATCGGTCCAGCCAAAACCGAACTATAAGCGATGAAGTCGGTTTTTTTAAGTTTAGCTTGCGTTTCAATTATATTCTTTTTTTATTTAATTCGGGCATGGTGACTTTTGGGATACAGAAAAATATATGTAAGTAACTCATTATTTATTCATTATATTTATCCGGACGAATAACCCATAATGAATCAAAATCTGAGGCAGACGACGGCTGTCCTGTTATCTCTCTCCCACCTGGTTGGGTATAATGAGAGAGAGAGAGAGAGAGATAACATGATATTGTGCAGTCAATCTCAGATCTTTCCTTTGTGTGCTGTGGTTATAAGGTGCATTTACACGTAGTCGATGTTGGTGAATAATACAAATACTGAATTAGAATGTCTTCACTTGAAGAAGAAAGAGTATATATCTCTTTCCTCTTCATGTGGAGACTTGTACAAAGCTATCATGTAAATGCATCTTTTGGTCGGTTGATCCAAAGTCAAATAAAAATAGTTTATAGCCTACGCATTACTCGAATACTGTATTAGAATCGCCAATACATCATATTCTTGTATATCTCAAGTTTTAAAACGTATATATATTTACTCCCTTTGTATATGTATACTTAGTATGTATAATAAAGTATATGATATATACGACCATACGCTAGACTCTTAGATCTTAACATCTATACTCAGCTCTGTTGATCAAATCAAAGAAATCTATTTTAAATATCAATGTATAAGGTTATATGTTAACTGTACGAAATAAACACTTAAAATTTCTGCAACTGTTTTATTTAAGACGATACACATTTTTATTTTAGCATGAGGTGTATGAAATCGGATAAGCTCTTTATTCACCTTGTAATAAAAAACTTCATCAACTTCGGGAGACAATAATGTACGACCCGATATTTCACGGCCCGATTTTGTACAGCCAATAATGCACAGACTGATAATTCATGTACATAGATTTGAAATATCAGGCCGTGCAATACCGGGTCGCCAATTATTGCCTGTACAAAATCGGTCCGTATCGATAATGTACGGCCAATAATGAACAGCCAATAATTAATGTACATGGCTTTCAAATATCAGGGTGTGCAATAATGTGCGTTCAATACTGGCTGCGTAAAATCACTCCGTGTCGATATTGTACAGCCAGTATTGCACAGACAATAATTGGAAGCCAACCATAGACAAACATATGCTCTCTATGCGATGCCTCGTTTGTTTAGGCGAGTTGCTAGGAAGAGTTGGCACAGACTATTGAAAAGTTCTAACCCAAGAATATTAAAAACATTTGCATTTTTGTTGTCTTTATAAAATCGCTGCATTTGAATATGATATTTCATCTGGGAACAAACGAACTAATTCTTTCAACAAATCTGCGGCTGGAGACCACAGCAGAGAAAAAATTCTTCTGAGTATTTATTCCCATATGAATTTCCGCCTTTACACAACTACAATAAATATTCTTTATCAGTTTTATTTATTGCCAAATGCCATGTATGAGCATGTTAATGAATACTGCAACTTTCTTGAAGATTTTGCATGTGGAAGACAAATACCGAAAAATAATAAAAAACCAATGAGGCAATAAGTAATAAGGTTCCCTCAGTGAATATTTTAAAAAGTAGAATTCTTTTATTATGCCAGATTGGTAAGCATTTGGCCAACAAAATTAAATGTTTAAAAATGCTAAAAAGTAGACATGCATTAGCTTAAAACTGATTGAGTTACAATAATAATCATGATTATTTAGCCCCAGTGTCAGTACTAAACCCCATCATGGGCTTGAACTTCTTGAGATGGTAGATACATAACAATGTGATTAAATCCACCACGATCTTAAGTCGTGCGTCGGCTACTATGTTATGAAATAGTCATATTTTACCACCATAAAACACTGAACCTTATATTAGCTGGTTAGAATTTAAATTCAAGGTGTTCTTCAGTAACGGAACATCATGAAAAAAACAGTCGAATCTTGATTTATCTCGTAATAACATAAATCGCTTCGATGTAAATCATTTATGTAAAATATCACGAAAATGATTTATATCGAAGCGATGGGCATTCAATGACTACATTTTGAGTTACCTCTACAGTAGCAGAGTACAGTAACTTACCTTTTTATGAATTCATCAGAAATACAACATGGTCCGTCCATTTTACTGTATGAGTAAGTTACTGTAGGTTCCACTTCCACACACCACAACTAGGCAGGTAATTGATTTAGAAATACAACTCACAAACTAATCCCATTGTTTAAAGAATATACGTATCTGTTGATGAACCCGTTTTTATTAAAAATAGAAACCTTCTCGCCCATTTTCTACGTTTGAGTGATTACATTGTCTTTGTTTGTTATTATTTTTTTTACTTTGCCACAAACTACATAATTATACTAAATCCTCTAACTATGTTTGAGGATTTCTATCTTTTTAATAATCTATGGAAATTACTGGATCATCCAAACGAGGCTTTGACTTTTTCATCTGTTTGTACATGAATTATCGGCCGTGCGTTATTGACTGTACATTATCAGCCCGTGCTAATATTTTCGGACCTGTATTGTACGGCCAGTATTGCACGACCTGATATTTCGTGTACATTGAATTTTACTGGCTGCGTATTATTGGCTGTACAAAATCAGTCCGTGTTGTTATTTCACATCCAATAATGTACGGCCCGTATTGCACAACCTGATAATTGGAAGCCAAATGCGAATTATTGGCCGTACATTATCACGCCGTGCATTATTGGTCGTACAATATAGGG
The DNA here is from genome assembly GCA_948107665.1 of Lomographa bimaculata. Lineage (NCBI taxonomy): Eukaryota > Metazoa > Arthropoda > Insecta > Lepidoptera > Geometridae > Lomographa > Lomographa bimaculata. Next base: position 4,035,120 of record OX403600.1, on the reverse strand, counting down.
ACCCTCAACTTCGACTGCTTATATACTCGCTGCGTGTCATAGAAACGGGACTAGGCTTTTATCTCCTTGTCCACCGTGGATAGAAGTCAAATAAAATTACAGAGGAGAATAGATTTTATCCACCTTTTTGAGGGTCCATGTTTGCTCGCGTCCGTGGGACTTAGCCCCAGTTGTCCCACACGTGGCCCTTGGGTGGCGCTAAAGGAGCAACATCATAAGTGGTGGTAGGCCTTGGCCGCCGGCTTTCGAACCACCCCCCGGACAAAGCCACGGTGCCAAGCTATTCGCCAAGCGATTTGCGTTCCACCGTGTTGTCCGGGCTAGCCGTTCAGGAAGACGGGTCGGGTACAGATGCGCTAATGAAGATGACAGGATGAGTGACACAGTTATAACGTCGCATCGGGTAGCCAAGATCGGAGAGCAGCGGGATCCGAGGCACGGTTCTCCGCTGGCCGACCGCAGATAGTTGGGGGCCCAAGTAATGAGCTAGCCACTCATGAAAGGCTGCCCCGCCATCTAGCGAAAAATCCCAGGAGTGCGCCATCGTGCCGGTTGGCGACCGGATGCGAGGACCCGATGGACACTCCCGGGGGGGCTCGGGCGTCCCCGCGGTCTCCGGTTTTGATTTCCCACTGATGGGTCGTTTGATACTGTATGTCACTGAGTCAGTAATTAGCGCTTTGTCCCACTTCCGTCTTCTTACCTTCACTCCGCCCCAAAAATGAAAGTTAAAAAGAACAGTAAGGCATTTAAACAACGGAAGCACGTCCTCGCTCTTCATGTGCACCTTTGTAATATAAGAGGTTTGCACAGCAACATCAACCCGGTCCACCACCATCTTGAAACCGCAAAACCTCACCTACTGTTCCTTACGGAGACGCAGATCAGATGTCCAGCTGACGCGGCGTATCTTGCTTACCCGGACTATAACCTTGAACATAAGTTCAAGCAGCGCTCGGGAGTTTGCATGTACGCTCGTGATGACATCTGCTATCGGCGTCTCCGTAATCTTGAAGACTCCAGCCTCTCAACTATCTGGGTTCTGGTGGATACAGGCATGGAGAAAATTCTCTATGCCTGTGTTTACCGTGCGCACTCTGGAGACGTGGAGACAAATAGGCTCATGACACACCTCAGTGAGGCGGCCGACGTGGCACATCAGAGGTATCCTTCTGCTGAATTAGTGGTTCTGGGGGATTTCAATGCTCACCATCAGGAGTGGCTATTCCCATACCAGAACACTGACCATGCTGGGAGAGAGATGCGTAAGTTAGCTTTGACGCTCAACCTCACCCAACTGGTCCAAGAGGCAACGAGGATACCGGATGTTGATGGCCACACAGCCAATTGCTTAGACCTTCTGCTGACAACAGACCCAGACCGCTATTCTGTGTCGGTTTCATCACCGCTTGGTAGCTCCGACCACTGTCTGGTGAAATCTGTGTCTGTCCATTCTCCGCCTGATCTCAGCCCAAAAGGCACTCGGCGGGTTTGGAGATACAAGTCAGCAGATTGGGATGAGATGCGTTCCTTTTATGCATCTTATCCTTGGCGGCAAGTTTGCTTCTCTTCGAGCGATCCCTCTGCTTGCGCGAATGCTGTGGTAGATGTGATGCGTTTAGGCATGGAGTATTTCATTCCATTCTCTGACGCACCTCTATCCAGTAAAGCTCGCCCCTGGTTTGGGGCCGAATGTGGACACGCGGAAGCTTTAAAACATGAAGCCTACACCGCTTGGGCTGAAGCTCGAATTCGCAAGGCTAGGAATATACGTGAAAAGAAGAGAGCCTTTAACAAAGCTGCCAAGTCTTGCAAGAAGGTTCTTAAGAAGGCACGCTTTGACCATATTAGCCGGATTGGGGCCAAACTTGCTTCGTATCCCTCAGGGAGTAAAGCGTTTTGGTCCCTGGCTAAGTCGGTTGAAGCGAACTTCTGCCGTTCCTCACTGCCTCCAATGCTGAAGCCTGATGGGACACTGGCTCACACCGCTGAAGAGAAAGCTAATTTGTTTGCTTCACTCTTTGCGGAATCTTCACATCTAGATGCTGGTAGCGCTGTACCTCCGAGTTTGCCTGTCTGCGAGTCGACCATGATGGAAATCCGCATTCGACAGGTCGATGTACGTAAAGCGCTGCGCAATCTGGATGTGAACAAGGCCTGTGGCCCTGATGGCATACCAGCCATAGTTCTGAGGACATGTGCGCCTGAATTGTCTCCGATACTGACACGCCTCTTTCGCCTCTCTATGGAGACTGGTCAAGTGCCGAAAGCATGGAAGTCCGCCAACGTGCAGCCTGTGCCCAAAAAAGGAAGTCGCGCCGACCCTGTCAACTACAGGCCGATCTCAGTCACGTCCATTCTCTGTAAGACAATGGAACGTGTACTGAACAAGAAACTCCTAGGCTATCTAGAAGCAAATGACCTTCTGAGTGACCGGCAATATGGGTTTCGCCAGAACCGGTCAACAGGAGACCTTCTAGCATATGCCACTCACATATGGAGTGAGGCCTTGGAAAAAACACGGCGAAGCGATTGCGGTATCGCTTGATATTTCCAAGGCCTTTGACAGGGTATATATGTATGAGCTCCTGCGAACTAGACGCTTCAAGAGGGGGTCGGCCGCTGTCGTCGCCGGCATTGCAAGTGGCACCGAAAGCGAGTCCGAGGCCGGTGCAATCGTCGGTGACGTCAGCGCGCTGAACGCTCAAGAGCTGAGGGTGCATGCGGGTGAAAGCCTCGCCTGCATTTTAGAGGTTGCCAAGAAGTCTGGTAACCTCAAAGGCGAGTTTGTGGGTCGCCTGAAGCGGTCAACATCGACCTTAAGAGAGGTGGTCGACGCTTTGGCTAGCAGGAGCGAGGCTGAAGAGACGCGGCGTCTTAGAGCGGAGAACTCCCGCCTGCGCCTTGAGGTCGAGTCGCGCAAGGCGGAAGTAAAGGCGCTGCGTCGAGGTTTTACCGAAGCAAAGTCGGAGGCTGCAGCGGCCACCACTGCCGCAGCCGTTGCAGAAAGGCAGGCACCCTCTCAGCTGGGTGCTGAAATAGTAGAGGAGTTAAGGCGATCCTTGACCGTTACGTTCGGGCAAATGCTCAATGCCCGACTCGCGGTGGTCGAGGACCGGCTTCTACCCGCCCCGACGGTCCGTCCACCTCTAAAGGCGGACGTTAAAAAAGCCAATAAGGCAGCGGCAGCAGCAGCCACCGCGCCACCCAAGGAGACTCCTAAGCCGGCTCGCAATCCCGCCCCAAAAGTGAGCAAGCGATCCGGTCAGGCAACACAGCCTGTCGCCGCTCCTTTGGAGGTATCGGCTCCCGCTATCTCTGGGGAGGCTTCCTCCACGGTTCCTCAGGCGGAGACCTGGGCAACAGTAGTGAGGAAGGGTAAGGGGAAAGGCAAGGGGAAGTCCTCCCTTCCTCATACCGCTTCTGCGGTTGCCCCCACGGCGCGTGCCCCATCCGGGAAGGCTAAAACGGAAGCCTCTACTACCACGAAAGCCAAAGCGGTGTTAAGACCTCCAAAGTCCGCGGCTGTGGTTATGTCCCTCCTGCCCGAGGCCGCGGAGAAGGGGGTCACCTACAGCGCCGTGTTGGACATGGCACAGGAGAAGATCGATCTCCAGGAGCTGGGGATCGATCAACTCCGCTTCCGCCAGACGGCCACGGGAGCCAGGATGTTGGAGATTCCTGGCTCCCAGAATACTGAGAAGGCTGACAGGCTCGCAAATAAACTCCGCGAAGTCCGGTCCGAGGTGGCCCAAATCGCTAGGCCCGTTAAAACCGCTGACCTGAGGTTAACGGGCTTGGATGATGCGGCCACCAAAGAGAAAGTGGCGGCAGCGGTAGCCAAGGCGGGAGGCTGTGACGTCCGGCTCGTGAAGGCTGGAGAGATCCGTCCCGGCATAAGTGGTGTCGGCTCCGCCCTCGTATCCTGTCCGACTTCAGCGGCCAAAGTGCTGTTGGAAAAGGGCAGGCTACTAGTGGGGTGGAGCTCAGTGCGTTTAGTGGCATTGACGGCGCGTCCCATGCGCTGCTTCAAGTGTATGGGGCTGGGACACACGCGCACCCAGTGTCCTGCGTCCGCTGATAGGGGAGACCTGTGCTTCCGGTGTGGAGGCCAAGGCCATCGGGCGGACAGCTGCGGGAAGGCCGAACCTCGCTGTGCGATATGCGCTGAGTCGGGGCGGCCTTCAGGGCATGTGATGGGGGCACGCAACTGTACCCCCCCGAAGACGAAGGCAGCTAGGACCCAGGCTCTCCCCGCGGTAAGTAGCCAGGCTGTCCCTGAGGCTGAGGTTGCATGCCGGACAGCTTGCGAGGAGGTTGTGATGTCTGATTGATGGATCAGGTCCGAAATCACAACTTCCTCCAGACGAATTTAAATCACTGCGCCAGAGCCCAGGACCTGCTTATGCAGAGCCTGGCGCAGTGGCAAATTGATGTGGCAGTCGCTGCGGAGCCGTACTATGTTCCTCCCCATTCTTGTTGGGCTGGGGACCTGGACGGCTCCGTTGCCATTGTAAGACGAGCGGACGGCGTTTTCCCCCTCTCAGTCGAAGAGAGGGGTTCGGGATACGTAGTCGGCAAGTGGGGAGAATACGCTGTTGTCGGCGTGTACTTCTCCCCCAACAAAACCGTAGCGGAGCTGGAGGCCTTCCTAGACCTCCTGGCCGCGGCGGTAGGCAGACAGGTAGCGCAACAGGTCCTCCTCTTGGGGTATCTTAACGCCAAGGCCCGGGATTGGGGCAACCCCTCCACTGACTCGCGAGGAACGATTGTTAGGGAGTGGGCGGTTGCCACAGGACTGACCCTACTTAATAGAGGGTCGGTCCACACGTGCGTGCGGTGGAACGGGGGGTCCGTGGTGGATATTACGTTCGCCTCCCCGTCTGCTGCAGCTCGTGTCCGGGACTGGAGGGTTATGTCTGAGGTGGAGACTCTCTCGGATCACAAGTATATTAGGTTTGAGATCTCCACCTCTTACAGCCAAGGAGGATTGCAGCGCTCGGTGCAGGCGGATTTCCCGCGCTGGACCACTAGTCGCTTCAACGCCGAACTGGCGAAGGAGGCGGCGATTGTCCAGTCGTGGCTTGCCGCCCCTCCGCACCGTGATGTGGACGTCGCGGCGGTCCGTTTCCGCGATGCGGTGACGGCCGTCTGCGACACGGCCATGCCAAGGTCCCGGCAGCGTCCCGACCACCGAGAGGTATACTGGTGGAGCTTGGAGATTGCTGATCTCCGAGCCGTCTGCTCGGGGGCGCGGCGGCCTTACACCCGCTGTAGAAAGCGACGTCGGGGCCGCACTGACGAGCAGATGTCGCCTGAGGAGCTGGTTGCTGAGCTCCGGCTCTACGGCTTATATCGTGAAGCCAAGCGGGAGCTGCAGCTAGCCATAGGCAGAGCCAAGTCTCGAGCCTGGGACGAGGCTCTAGCGGGACTAGACAGGGACCCTTGGGGGCGTCCGTACAGGGCTGCCCGAAAAAAGTTCCAAGGCCGGACGACCCCTATTGCGGAGTCTCTGGAGCCAGACCTTCTGAGCGGGGTGCTGGGTGGGCTCTTCCCCGGAAGCAGCCCTCACCACGTGCCCCCGATGATGATGGCGCCTTCCCCCCCGGAGGAGTTGGATCCCGCCTCTATCCCGCCCGTGTCAGGGACGGAGATGGAGATTGCCATGAGCCGCTTGCGAGGGAAAAGGACGGCGCCAGGCCCAGATGGAATTCCAGGAAGGGTCCTTGGGATCGCCCTGGGAGAGATGAGCGACTGGCTTCGGGAGCTGTTTGACGCATGCCTCACGTCTGGACGGTTCCCGAAGCTATGGAAAAATGGCCGATTGTGCCTGCTTCGGAAGGAGGGTCGACCCGTTGACTCGCCTTCCGGATACAGGCCCATAGTGTTGCTGGATGACACGGGTAAGCTGCTGGAGAGAGTCGTAGCATCCCGTGTCATCCAGCACTTGGAGGGTGCTGGGCCTGGGTTGTCCGAAGCCCAGTACGGGTTCAGAGCGGGGCGGTCTACAATAGACGCCCTGCTCTGGCTCAAGGGATGGACACAGGATGCGGTCAGCAATGGTGAAAAGGCGTTGGCTGTCTCGCTCGATATAGCCAACGCCTTCAACAGCCTCCCGCACGGAGCAATACAGGAGGCGCTCCAGTATCACGGAGTGCCCCTGTATCTGCGGAGGCTGTTGACCGACTACCTTCAGGACCGCGAGGTCCTGGTGGTAGGACGCGACGGTTTGAGGCGACGTCGCGTCTCCTGCGGGGTTCCACAGGGGTCGGTGCTGGGTCCGCTCCTGTGGAACATAGGCTACGACTGGGTGCTGCGTGGCACGCTTCCCGCAAACATGCGGGTCGCGTGCTACGCGGATGACACTCTTGTCGTGGCCAAGGGGAGGGACCTCAGGGAGACGGTACGGTTGGCTACGGTAGGTACAAATATCGTGGTTGACCGCATACGTGCCCTGGGGCTTGAGGTCGCCCTCTCCAAGACCGAGGCCCTATTATTCCATGGGCCTCGGGGGGGACCCCCTCCAGGAACGCGGATCGATCTGGAGGGGGTCTCGGTTCGGGTGGGGACCCAAATGAAATATTTGGGTCTCATCCTGGACGGGCGGTGGGCTTTCGGGGCTCACTTTTCCCAGCTTGCCCCGAGAGTCGTGGGGGCTGCGGCCGCCTTGGGAAGGCTGCTGCCCAACGTGGGCGGCCCAAACGTAACCTGCCGTCAACTTTACTCCGGAGTGATCCGGAGTATGACTCTGTACGGGGCGCCGGTCTGGGTGGACGCCCTCAATCGCGGAAACAAGACCCTGCTGCGACGTCCGCAGCGGGTCATTGCGACGAGGGCGATACGCGGCTACCGGACGGTGTCCTGGACGGCAGCGTGCGTGCTTGCGGGTGATCCTCCCTGGGAGCTCCAAGCGGAGATCCTCGCCGAAGTTTACCACTTCGTGGCGGCGAGGAGAGCTCGCGGAGACCCCCCAGCGTGGGAAGAGGTCACTCGCATGCGGTGGCGGGCGCGGGCTGTCCTGTTGCGGCGGTGGACGGAGGACCTGGCTCCACCGGTCCCCGGGCTGTGGACGGTGGAGGCCATCCGCCCGGTCCTTCGGAGGTGGGTGCGGCGGCGTTTTGGGTCGCTTACCTTCCGATTGGTGCAGGTGCTTTCCGGACATGGATGTTTCGGAAAGTACCTGCACCAAATCGCGAGACGGGAGCCGACCCCGGCCTGCCACGAATGTGGGGCGCTGGAGGACACGGCGCTCCACACGCTGGAGGTGTGTGCCGCATGGGGCCCTCAGCGGCACACGCTTTCAGCGATCATAGGCGGAGACCTCTCCCTGCCGAGCGTGGTAGACGCCATGCTCGGCAGCGAGAGGTCGTGGCAGGCGGTGGTCTCCTTCTGCGAAGCGGTGATGAAGCAGAAGGAGGCCGCGGAGCGGGCCAGAGAGGTAGATCCTCGATCTGACCCGCTCCGGCGCAGACGGACGGACGGGAGGAGGAGGCAGTTCGCCCGCCTCCTCTCTCCTCCTCTGTAGTGGGGTCACTGGTGGAGAGTCAGGGCACCTCTCCATCGGCTTGCACGGCCCCACACGTCTGGGGGGTGGCCTTGGTGAGCAAGGTCACCCCTCCATGGGCGCAGAGGCCCGGAGGAGTTTGCATCCGGGCCTACCGCCGGGGCAAGATAGTGACTGCTAGCGCGACCCTATCTTGCCCCACTTCGGCGAGGGACTGCTCACGGGGGGGTTTTTAGTGGGTTCAAGCCCCACATACCCCTTTCCTTCACCCCTGGGAAGGAAAGGAAATGCCAGGCATTTTCCCCCCCACAAAAAAAAAAAAAAAAAAAAAAAAAGGGTATGGCACGATAGCCTTATTGGCAAGCTTCCAGCTTATGGTTTACCTCCCGGTTTATGTGCTTGGATCTCAGACTTCTTGAGGGAACGATCGATTCGAGTTGTCGTTGACGGCTGCTCGTCCGATCTAATGGCAATTAATGCCGGGGTACCTCAAGGGTCAGTTCTTTCGGCAACTTTGTTTTTGGTACACATTAACGATCTGCTTAGGCCCGGTATCTTTGGGTACGCAGACGATAGCACCGTTGTCGAGAGATTTATATCTAATGCACGAGCCGGTAAGGTACAAGTCCAGTCTTTAAGAGAGGCAATGATTGGGCGTTTGAATTCGAACTTGTTGGCGGTGTCCGATTGGAGCGATGCTAACTTAGTTCGATTTAATGCGTCCAAAACACAGGCGTGTCTCTTCTCCGCCAAACGGAGTCCGTTTGACCTATCTCCAACCTTCCAAGATGTACCAATACCGATAGCAAACAAACTCGAGCTTCTTGGCGTTACCTTATCGTCAAATCTTAACTTTGGCACCTACATTGAAGCTAGAGCTCAACTGGCCGCTAAGAAGTTGGGTATCCTCGCCAAGGTCCGGCAGTACTTCACACCTCGCCAGCTTCTTAACTTATATCAAGCGCAAGTCCGATCGAGTATGGAGTACTGTGGCCATCTCTGGGATGGATCCGCTAAGTACCAGCTTGAAGGTCTTGAGGCTATTGACCGACGGGCAAAAAGACTTATTGGCGATAGTAAGCTGATTGAGTCCAGATTGCACAGCCTTGGTCACAGGCGTATGGTCGCAAGTCTATCGGTATTCTATCGTTTGCATTTTGGAGAGTGTGCGCAGGAATTACATGAGTTAATTCCACCATGCCCATTTTACCATCTAACAACCAGACAAACTGACAAACGTCATCCATTTATGGTTGACATACCTCCAGTTCGCTCGAAGCGGTTTGCTTCTACGTTCATCATCCGTACAGCGAAGGAGTGGAACTCATTGCCTGCGTCATTGTTCCCTGAGGGGTATAATCTGGGAGTCTTCAAATCGAGAGTGAATAGGTATCTTCTAGGCAAGCATGTCACATCTTCGACCGCATCATCAGGTGAGATAGTGGTCAAATGCTTGCCTATTCTGCATAAAAAAAAAAAAAAAAACTTCCCAGGTAAGGGGTCGTCCATTTATCACGTGAGGCTCAAAAGGGGCAGGGGGGGTTCGATAAAATCACAAAATATCACTAGGGGAGATCACGTGTATTTATTTTTTCTTTTAACGCACGATTTCTAAACCGAAAGGTTAAAAAATTGCTAAAAATAGTAGTGTCCATCCGCCATGCTAGGCCTGCAGAGGTAATAAGGACGTGAAAATTTGTCGGGGCTTACCCACCGTCCACCTACTGAGACCACCAGGGTGGACCGTGGAAAGCTTTTACAACGGCTCACCTTTGTCCCACTGGGTGTTCCTTCGGAAATATTCATTTTCCACCGTCCACCTCGTTATCAAAACTTCAGTTTTAAAGTGAAAAGAGTTTGTGATTTTAATACAATAGCCTATTTTTTAATATGACATTGAGGTCCTGTTTATTTTCTTGGTCAGAGTGTTTTTGATGAAAGAGAATAAATTATGAAATAAATATGAAAGTAATGAATTAATGAGGATAGCTTCCTTTTCAACCGACTTTAAAAATGACAATCATTTCGACTACGTTTTTTTTTGTATGTATGTTACGCGATATCTCCGACAATTATGAATCGATTTTGATGATTTTTGTTTGATACTTCCGAGGTGGACCCATTATTTTTTTATCAAAATCGGTCAAGCCAAAACCGCAATAAAAACGATGAAGTCGGTTTTTTAAGCTTTGCTTGCGTCTCAATTATCTAGTGTGATGAAGGGCAAGTCCTTCAATACTCTAGAAAAGGTGAAGTCGCGGGCAGCAGTTAGTTGAAACTGTAAAGTTACAAGTACGGGAGATAATGTAGTTTATTACTATTGCTAGTTAAATACCTGCAAATAAAATATGAAATCGTTTATTGCTAACATATTGCTGTAATAATATTTTTAAATTACTATACAGTTAAGATATTTTACTTGAGTGAAAGTTATTTGTAAAATAAAATCCATAAATCGTATAGCAATTTGGTTATTACGAGTAAGTATAATACCTCTATGGTACCAAGAAGATAGGAATACATATACCAATTAGGTTCATATTATTGCGCTTAAAAGTATTTTGTACTAGCCGTGCCCGCGGCTTCGCCCGCTATTATCAAGTTAAAAAGTAGCCTATGTGTTAATCCTAGGTATAATCTATGTTCATTCCAAATTTCATCCAAATCCGTTCAGCTGTTAAAGCGTGAAGAGGGAACAAACATACTTACACACATTTACACACAAACAATTTTTTACACACAAACTTTCGGATTTATAATGTTAGTAGGATATACTTATATTCCGTATAACATACAAGATCTTTTATTTATTGTTTACTAGCCGTGCCCCGCGGCTTCGCCCGCTATTATCAAGTTAAAAAGTAGCCTATGTGTTAATCCTAGGTATAATCTATGTACATTCCAAATTTCATCCAAATCCGTTCAGCCGTTAAAGAGGGAACAAACATTAATGCACATTATGCGTATTAGATCGTCTATGTTTTGAACCGACATGTATAAGAAGGAGGATCTAAAGTCGACGGTTTTTTTATTGTTTAGTGAGCCGATTATAACTTATCTTTGAACTCTCAGCTGGCGTAGTTGGGTGCGCGTTCGTCTTCAAAGCTCCGGGCCCAGAAACGATGTCTAGTTTTTGAATACTATCCTAAAAGTACTAAACCCTAGTAGGCCTAGAATGTTACCAACTTTTTGGTGCTTGGCGTCGGATTGTTCTACTTGAGATGGTAAACTATGTTACACTACAGTGATACATAGCCAGATGAGCATTTGGAAGCCACTCTGCCACCATGAATTTTATCATGATGTTACCTTGGCTTGAGTCCGTAGGATTCGAACGTGACCGTCTAATCTGGAGGCGCCTTCACCTATTGCCTATTTACATGCGTCTTAAAGACTCCAAGCAAAACGCTTCATCGTTATTTGTGGTATGTCGACCATATAGCGGTAAACATCCATAAACGACATATAGTTCCTTAAAGGAATCAAATTTCTATGTGGTTTTTGTGGGTTTATTGAAATAAAACATAATATAACAATCAACAACATATTTATTAAATAAGAATAAAAATATAAATGTGCAACAATTGTATGTAATTCTAAGGCGTAACTGGTAGTTGTAAAAAAGACAAGCAAAGTGATAGAAGAGATGTGAGATAAGTATGAAAAAGAAAAGAAGAAGAAAGAAGATAAACAAATGAATTATGTAGAGAAAAAGAAGAAGTAGGTAAATATAGTTTTTAATTACCTGTTAATGTCGTGCATATATAATGAGAACGACATTAAAAAAAACATATGACTCACAAAACATGTGTTAGGAATCCATTGATTCTGTCGATAAATATTTTCTGCCAGACATCGATTTATCATAATTCTAATTCTTCTGTGTCTGACTAGACACAAGCAATTTTAAGATACTTAGTATTTTGGAAAAGCTAGATACTAAGAAGATATTCAAATTATGTTATATTGATATTAAAATGTTGGACCAAGTAAAAAAAAGCAAAAGTAAAGTATATTCAGTGTTAAAAAGAAAATAAGAAGAGGAAAGAAAATAATAAATAAGAAGCATAAAAGTATAATATTAAAATCATGCTACAAGAAAGTGAAGAAAAGAAGAAGATAAGTATGAAATTGGCTCGTCCGTCGGTTAAAGGATTCAAGGAAAAGGAGAGAAAGTGAAAATACTCTAAGATTTAAAAAGCAATACAATGTGTAAACTACTGAACTGCTGTATATTCTATGACATACGGGTGCAAGTATTAACAAGAAGAAAATTGTAAGACAGATTCATCGAAATATTGGATCATGCAGACATAGTATTAAAATATTTTTTTGTAACAAGTTTACATAATATAAACAAGATTGTTATAAGTATAAGAAAAAAATATATAACAATGAATTACAGAAAGAGAAAGCATGCATAGGAAAAAGATATTTATGAAAGAAACCAAGCTAAAGAAAGAAAAATAAATAGGAAGACATTTAAGATTTAAGTATCAAAAATTGCATAAGATAAATGTTTCTATAGAAGAGCGAGTGCTAGTAGAAAGAAGATGAAAATAATAAACGTAAGAATAGGAAGATTTGTGCAGGTGAAGAAGCATGCAAAGTATAAAAAGTATACAGTTTTATAACAAGTGCAAGAAGTAATAAAAAGCAGAGTTATTGATTCTCATAAGATTAATGAAAAAAAGTAATTGAATATAAAAGAAAAAAGTATACGCAGTACAGAAATAACAGAGGCAAGTCATAAAATTAAGAAAAATTAAGAATAAAAACATGATAGAAAATGAAATGAAAAATAAATAATGATAGAAGAGTTTTATGTAAAAAGTGAGTGTAAGTGATAAAGAAAATAATATAAAATCTGAAAACGCAAGATTTAAGTAGTTGAAGTAGGTTTTTAAGAAATGAAGACGCATGCAAAGTTTTAAATTTAAATATTTGCCACAAGTAGAAGTAATAAAAAAACATATTTATAAATAGGAAGAACGAATTTCAAATAGAAAATCATGCATATACAAAGTTGATTTAAAAGGAAACCTTAAATCATGAAAAATATAGTTATGAATGCAACGTAGGACAGACTTAGAAAAAAGTAATACAAAAATAACAATTATTAGATAAGATAAAAGAATATAAATAAACGTGATTAAATGTAGAGAAGCTGAAAATCGTAACCATAAGGTAAGAAATAAAGAAGCATGCAATTTTTTTTAATGAAATTGTATATCAGGTGCAACTAGAAGAAAACTTGCAAATGCTGAATTCTTTTTTTTAGATACCAGTTTCGTCATATGCGAATGATAGAGATCAAATGTTATTAGAAAGCTTTTTAAGAAATAAAGAAGTATGCTAAATGAAATATTAAATTGTATTATATGTTTAAGTATACAAAAGATCGTATTATTTTCTCATACAGGAAGATATTAGAATTAATTTCAAAAAGAAAATTTTATCGAGTGTTTCGAAAAATAAAGAGGAAGTAGGAAAGACTAAGATAAAAGTTTTGAAAGTGAAGAAGTTTACGCTGGTATGATAAAAGTCAGTATAAGTAACGAAAATCCTAAAAAATGGTAAAAAAGTATTTTTTACCAGTGGAAATAAAAGCAGGATTCACGAAAAGAAAGATGTAAGAACGAGTTTTTAGTTAAAAAGGCATGCACGGGCAATTTATTAAGAAACTGTCATTCAATAATAAAAATGTGAAGGAAACTTAGGAAAGAATAAGAAAATAAAGTATAGCGAGTTCAAGTAGTAAAGAAGAGAAAATTGTAAATGAAAGATAAAATTTCAAGAACTGTAGAAGTTAAATTCAATGAATTTCAATGTAAAATTAAAATTGTATCACAAGTAGGTACAGGTCTTATTAAATAAAAATATAGTATTCATGTTTACGAAGAGGGAAATATCAGAAAGAAAGAAATTAAATGTTATTTGAAAATAAAGTGTAAAAATAAGACAATTATTAATAGCGAAAAGTAAGAAAGACAAGAAAAAATATTGTAAAGTTAACATTTATGTTATAAAGAGGCCGACAATTGTAACGTAATTTAAGGAAAAAAAGAAATGAAGAAGCATGCAAAATACGTGCTTAAAGATTTTCTCATAACAGATGCACGCACAAGGCAAATTAACGAAAGAAATAGAAATAAGTACGAATTTTAAACAGAGAAGACATGCAAAGGCAACCATTTGAAGGAAAAGTAGGAAAAACAAAGAATAAAAATTTGGTATTATAAATACACTGATTAGATAAAAGTTTTTTGGAAGCCGAGTGCGAGTAATAAAGAATATAAACATTGTAAAAGATAAGAAAAAAAAATTAAAATGAAGAAACACGTAAAGATTTTTTTGTAAGTAGAAATAGCAATTAAAAGGAAGTAAGAGAAATTGAGCAAATTGTAAGAAAAAGTTCAAGATAAGATAAAGGAAAATATTAAATGCTTGTTAGGTAATTTTTCGAAAAAAGAATGTAGTAAGTAAAGAATATTAAACTTGTAATAAGATAAGAAGGGAATTATATTAGAATTTTAAAGATGAAAATAATGGATAGACAAATATAAGTAATAAAATAAACAAAGCTGAAAAAAGGTGCTGAAGAAAATACTTGGAAAAGAAAAAGAATAGAACATGTACGTGTAAGAAAAGTATTTAGAAAGCAAGTGCAAATAGGAAAGATGATTTAATAATTCACAAGAAATGCAAGTAAAAGTAATTAAGAAAATATTATAAGATATTAAGAATGAATAGAAAGAAGAAGTATTCACAGAAAAAAAAAAAATTTTATGATAAAGATAGAAGAGAAAAGATTATATTTATTTATTAATTTTTATACTATACAGTATACTAAGTATATTGCAAGTTATAAAATTAAGGAAAATATACATAGAAGAAAATAGAAGATTAAAAAGTGCACCGCGTATTCTTCATACATTGTTTGTGAAATTAAAACTGTTATGTAGAGGAAAAGTGAGAAAATAATATAAATCAAAGATGTTCAAAAAAGACAACAGTAAGTTACAGAAATAGAACAAGGGCTACAGAATTAACAAAAAAAATATCATATTTTATTATATATTTTTTCAAACAATTGATTTATCATTATTGAAAGAAATAATAATAAAACTAAGTCAAATACTTATACAAAATAGCAGTTAAGGAGTGTATGAAAAGAAAGAAGAAATTAGGAAATAAAAGACAATATATAAAGATTCTGATAAAAAATAAATAAAATGTAAAGTAGGCAAGAAAATAGTAAGAAATAAGAAAAGATGCATGTAGAGCAGAAAATATAAATTTTAAATAAATAAGAATTTCAAAAAGATACAATTTAATTGGTAAATGTATTAAATTCAGATAATAAATAATATAAATATACAAAGAATGGTGAATAAAATACAACGATGGTAATTAAAAATAAATGGAGTAGAATACTAAAGAAAACGTAACATTTAATGCAAGTATAAGTAAAAACTACAATTAGAAAAAAGTCAACGATAAATTGATAGAGTCACAAATAGTTGACAAAAGATAAATAGAAAGATGAGATGTTTTAAAGAAAATATTACAGATAGATACATAGAAAAAGTTGAAATTGGTGACTGAATCAAAAGTTGACAGAAGTTGTCAGCGTAAAATTAGAATAGTTGAAGGAAGTAAAAAGACAAAAGTATTGAAACTAGTAATGGTTTTCGGTAATGTTTAAAAATTACGTTACGGTTGCCTGGTGTGAAAGTAGATAGATGTAAAATTGTAATAACGTAAAAATAAGATAAAGAGAAAGATGAAGAATAAAGGTTTCAAACAAAAAAAAGAAGATGCATGTAAGGTAACAAAAAAAATAGAGAAGATAATAAGAAGAGTATCTTAAAACAGAACTAATTGTTAAAGGAAGGTGATATAATCGAGAAGAAGCAAATGTAAAAAAAAATAATTATTATTTTGTAAGAGTAGAAAGAAGTCTAAGATGGCAAATAAAATATAAACGTAACTTCTGCAGTTTCATCAGAATGAAAGTAAGTTTGAAGGTAAGTAAGGATATAGTAAGCATGTATGATAATTACAATTCTTAGAAATAGTAGAAATTAGTACAAAGTAAGAGAGAGTTTGAATAAGAAAAAATATTTATAATATATAATTTTTGAAGTATCATGTCGTAACTATTATATTATATTATATTTAAGGGTCTGACAGAATCATTAAGAAGGATAAATGGAAAAAATGTTAGCGATCGAAGACAGCAGAATGACAGTAAGAATGGAAGACAAACAGAGAATGGAGGATAACAGAAAAGATAGCAGTAAAAATTGAAGTCTAAATTGTTGAGAATACTTAAAATGCAATAATTATATACCTATCGTAGAAGAAAAAAGTAATTTTTTAAATAGAATATCATCATGTTGAAAGCGTCCAAGTAGCATGTTAATGCTAACTAGGAAGGATTTTGATCAAATATTTAAAAGACAAATAGTTAAATACAAAGAAAAGTAGGAAAAAGCGTTAAAATTAAATTATCCGAAGATCATCATAATACAGACATAGATTACGACAAGAATAATAGTACTGGACAACAAGAGACTTAGTATTATAGATTAAAATACATAGTAGACATTAAAAATGAGATAGATTATAGTAAAGAATACAAACAATATAGGTTAGTAATAAATAGAGGTCTATTAAAGATATTGATAGAAACAAGAAACTTTTATTGTAAAATAAATAATTATAATCAGAAAATGTGTAAATGGATTGTAGTGAAAAGTGTAAACTAGATAAAGATTTTAATAGGAAAAGTAAAATAAAGACGATATTAAAGAGAAGGTTCGCAAATATTAATTAACCAAGATGATTGAAACGAAGTTGATTGAAAGTCTGTACCATACTTACTAAATCAATAAAGTGACAAAAAATATAGATGTAGAAGAAATGTTGTAAGAGAAGACAAGAAGTAAAAAATAATGATAGGATGGAAAAATATATTACTATATAAGTGACAAATTATAATTTGTGTATAAAAGTTTCTAAAATAGTATTATAAGAAAGAAGACAGGATCGTAAACAGAAGATATTCAGGAAACACGATTGTAGATTTAAGATAATTATTATCTGCCGCTAACAGAATATAAGAATGAAGAATAAATTGTAAAAATAAGGAAATGTACAAAGAAAATGTTGCATAGTAAAGTGAATGAGAAGCAATGATAAAGTGGCGACAATGTTGATGTGAAATGAAACAAAGAAGATTATTTAAATATTTATATTAAGAATAATGTTTATGATAAAAGCATACAAAAGACAGAGTTTATAGTGCAAAGTGACATGAAAGGAAAAGACAATAATGGAAGCATAACAGTAAAAAGGTGATGAAAAGAAGTAAACACAAGAAAAGATATACAAAGCGTGATAAAGAGTGAAAAGCATAAACAAGTGATGGCAAGAAAGTAAAAGATTAAAGAAGATTGAACTACCAGTACGTATCACAGTGTACTTTGAACTAACTTAACCTAATCAAGGAACTTTGTTTTCACAAAATGTGCTAAAAAATCTGCGGAATTACCGTCGTTAACAAATGTGCGGTAATTCTGCTAAACCTAATCTAAAACATTGTATAAAACATAATACTGTCTTTGGTAAGGTACGTGCTAAAGGCAAGTGCTGTTCTCGAAAGAGGCTAATGCCTTTTTAAATTAGTAGTTATAACGAAAGGATTTACTCTTGCTCCATGGTTTAATAAGTCATGAGACTTAAAGACCTTTAGAAAGCATAAATTCCAGTTCTACATTTCTATCGATAACTTGAGGTATCGTCATGATTATTGACGGGGTAGTCAGCGTACCAACCAAAAGCGCCGTGGTCTCCCGTATGAGCGCCAAAGTCTACGTACTCTCCGAAGTCTGGAGGTCTCTCTGCGTATTGGGAGCTGGCGCTAAGTGTGGCAGCCTCTGAATTGTCTGGTGCCTGGACCCGGATGAGCCTCGCTGGTGCTTCCGGTGCAGGGGGCGGAGATAATGCGACTGCTGTAAAGAGAGGTAAAGTTAAATTGTGCGTTCTACTATATTAATGGAGTATTAGAGACTTTGAAATTTGATCGACTGGAGAATACCTAATGTCATACATAAACCTGATCTAAACATGTAATAATGTTATTTCTTTAAAGTTTAGACACTAGTGGGCAGTAAGCAATCATGATGGTAGTCAGTATATATTAGAGCTGCCTGATATCATCCAATATGGTTAAACGACTGGTGTCTTCCGACTAGAGTTTCTTAATCCGCGATTAGAAATACATATATCAATTAATAGACGATTAAGTAAAAATGCAAATGAAAGTGAGAACAGTGTAAGTAAGTACTGTCTTTTAATTTAGACTATGAATTCGTCAGTTACTTATATCTAGTTATTGCAATAACTCGTATCATACATACAGTTATTGATAACAATAGAAGAGTCCACAGCATTCCTAAAGCAATTTACTATTACCCATTTAGTGAGCAAACTATCGCAACATTTTCTGTTACAGGTTTATTGGTACAACTAAGTATTTCCATGAACATAAATGCAATAAGCGTGTGAAACTTTATTTAGGATGTTTGCGAAACTGCAAATTGCAGCAAAAAACATACTTGAATGTACCACCAACGTTACGATCCATTGAGTAACTTAATAACGGGTGTGGAAACCTTTGCAACAATTAGCTTCTTGTGTTACTATATTCACATAATAGTTATACGAATCGGGAACGCATGCATTTGTTTCACTAGGTCAATTTCATAGCACTGCATTCAGTTTGAAAGTGCACTCAATTTGAATTCGAACTCGTACTTGGTCACGTTAAAAATTTGACGATGACCCAGTTTTACCATTAAGTTTTCCCTTTAATGGGAAACATTACACAACTATAGTCAAATTTGGCATTTACAAGGAAAATAATAGAAATCGTTTACTGTTTTAACATTGCGGAGTAAGAGTATATAGGTACTCAAAATCTATCTGACTATCAGACTTCTTTTAAGCAGCAGCTATCGGGCTCGATCCCCGATAGGAAGACATGTTTTCTTCCCTAGAGATATTGGGTGTGATTGCGAGAATGATATGTGAATGTTTCCGGCACCCACTACATGTCTTCGAAGTTAGTGTGGGTCTGTGAGTGCCATCTGTGAGCTTACTTTGCAACGCATATGTTGTAAGTTTATAGATTACTACGTATTTATTTCATGTGTAATATTAAATATATTATTATAATATGCTTGAACATAAAATTTATTTCAGTCGCTACAATTATTTATTCATTTGGCGACATCATAAATCAAGGCAAGTCACGACTTGGTTTCGTAACGAAATGGAAAGCTCTGAGCACTAGCCATGGCGGAAATAATACCAATTAGATTATCTTTAAATAAAACAGATAACGGTCTGGTTGCGTAACTTTAGGATTGTAATAGACAGTTTAGATAACATTTTTTTAGCATATAATATATTGTGTAGGTATGCATTTACAAGTATGTACGCTCGAGGACACCAAGGTATGTACGAGTTTAGATAAGTATGTACCATAGGTTTCTAGGCTAGAATATGAACTATTTTCTACTTGTAGACATACGAGATATACGAGATTTCCTATGTTATACTGTCCCAATATAAATAAATATTGGATCTGACATAGTAGCCACTTCAGAGAATACAGAATGATTTGACCCAGACCTAAGCATTAAACCCACCCAGGTTTTTTTGAATGAAATAAGACCAATTAGAAATCTTTTGTTTGTGTAATAATTATGTACACAGTTAAATGTAACTTTTCATGTTTTGTTGTGGGCCCTAAGCAAAGCTCTTATTGAAAAAAACTGGCCCTCTGGAAACAATTGAAACGTAGTATTGATTCGTTGTATCTAGGAGACAGAGACGGCGGAGGCGGAGGGGACGGCTTACTTCTGAATTTTCGGAGACACCTTAAAGGACGCCATAAAGGACGCAATTTGGTGCACAGGCACCACTGTACGGGAGGCGCCTGCATCCGCGCATGTTATCCCTACGAGTCAGAGGTGCGTCCTCTGCATGTAGCAATTTACAAATACTAAGTAGTTTTAAGGATTGTATTGGATATCAATAGTGATAAGTGATGTAGTTACGGTACGGCCAAGAACCTGCCAATTCAGAAACAGTTGTGCAATGCAATCTGCGAAGTTTTACGATATTGAAAATAGAAATCGTGTAATTGATTTGACGCTCGATTCAATCATCTAAGTGAATCGAATTGCACCTTTGTGTTAACTAATAACATATTATGTTCGCAGTTCATTCGATTATTTTACCCGTAAATAGATGGAATAGTAGATATTTAATTAGAGAATAGAAAAAGTCTATTTAAATTAAAAATTACTGTTTTCTAGGAAAGTAGTAGATATTACAGAATAGAAAACTTCAAATATAATTAAAAACTGATCTTTTTACTTTCTAGTAGGTTTTTTGATTATTTTGTTACTTTTCCACGGGAGTTGGAAAAACAACACTGCTGTGTCAAAAAGGTGTAGTAGTACCATTTGAATGTCTTTTTCCGTGTAAAGTATAACTGCTTAAGCTTTATTGCATCGTGTCACACATGCCACATACACATGCCCTTCTTGTGTGTCTCTCTGGTAATTTTCAAGTTACCATCTTATTTAGTTTACCGTTTTACTAAACATTGGCATTGTCATGTTAAAACGGCCGCGATTAGTGCTTCACTCGCTGAACGCCGGAAACAAGGATGCATTGTTGCCGAACTTTTACTAGTTGCATTGTGAAAGGAACTCTTAAGAACTTGTTTCTTTTGTTATCTCATTTGTGGCGATAACTATCGTATTGAATGTAAAGCGAGCCCGTTACGGTGCATATAGAAAGCTGATCCTTTGTTCCGGCGAAAGTGAGAGGTCAGCTAATCTTGATTGATGCCCGTAGACATCACAATGGTGATATGAATTCATTTCGCAAGCTGTTTGTTGTGTATTGTTTCGTCTGGGATTGTCTTATAGATTTGTAGCACTTTTCACAATGTCAGGAAAAGAAGGTAGTAGCTACTGCATAATCCTCATTACACCTACGTAGGTATCTACACGTTTCTCGGTCGTACATCAGATTATATACTGAATAGTTGGGTAGATGGATAAGTATATACGCACACCTTAAAGAAAATCAAAGTATATAATATAATATAAATAAAGTAACGAGAGCCATTTGCCTGTCGAATGGCAAGTAGGAACGATGCACGGTCATATGGCGACACCGTGCACCG
Organism: Lomographa bimaculata; assembly: GCA_948107665.1. Taxonomy (NCBI): domain Eukaryota; kingdom Metazoa; phylum Arthropoda; class Insecta; order Lepidoptera; family Geometridae; genus Lomographa; species Lomographa bimaculata. The sequence continues at coordinate 4,014,343 of OX403600.1, read as the reverse complement.
TTCCTACCCTCAGGGTGAAATTATGTCAGTAGCTGTGAGCCTCTACATTATCACCGAATATAGGAGTACGTAGTTGGGATAACTCTTTTTGGAGAAGAGATGAATTTGATAACGGTATTAGAAGAACTATAGTACGTAAAGAATATTTTGAGTGCTGAAAATAAATGTTTACTAGTTGTTTCAGTGTATCCCTATTTAAGCTAATGTAGTTTTGGGAAAATTAATATCTTAGAATGAAACCAGATAAGATTATTAAGTATGTTACATCTTCGGCTGCATATTCACTTTCCATCAGGTGAGATAGTGGCCAAATGGTTGCCTATCAATCAAAAATAAAATGTATCACCCTGTTTGTTTGTTTGTTTAAAAAAATACAACACTGACATTCAAGCGCCTATGCAAAAGAATCTCTTCGAAGAAATCAAATACTCACTATGAGGGTACTGTTCCAGGGGAATTTGCTGGTAGTCCTGATAGGCTTGCGGTGGAGGCGGCGGGGCCAGGGTCTGTCTCGGTACGCGCCGCACCCGAAGCTCTCGAAGGTCCACGAAGGCAATCTGGTCAGCAGGGACGGCGATGTACGAAGGCATGGCGGAGGCGACGGCTGCGAGCGCCGCGAAGATAAGCGTGTGCTGTAACAAGGAAAAGAAGGTAGGCTTAAAAAATGTCGTCATTCTTCATGTGGGTAGGTTAAGATTTATTTAAAGTTACGCGGCAAGAATACAAAAACACATTCACACAAATCCCTACGTTCAAAGACTTGAATCGTGGGTGTTAGAAACATTTACATCACACATACTTTGTGTTTAGAATCAATCTTATGTACCTACAAAATTGTACTTTTTATTTGGAATTGTCTGGTATTTAAAATGAGAAATATGACAATACCTTTGTCATATTTCTCATTTTAAATACCAGACAATTCAAAATAAAAAGTATTACAGGTAGGTACTACCTTTACTTGCTTCGGTCGCATGGACTTCTTTGATAACCTATTTTTATTTTTTGGTAAAAGGTAGAGACATAGTAGAAATAAATAAGTATGTTATCTTCTAGAGTACCAAACGCGGCTTGTATGTGTGCACGGCCGTATATACGCACGTGCTTCAGCACGATGGTAGAGACGTCTTAACAGAAAAACAATCTATCTATATATCTATCTAATTCTAATAGCTACTAGCACTAGGTACTTATTTATGCATTTCAATTATTTTAATTGTCATCGTTTGCTTACATGAGCAATTACGTGTTAATTTGAGAACGGCTTAAATCACCTATCATAATGTTTAAAGTTTACGATCACTTCCCTCGCTATATAATCATTAAATTGATAGTCAGCTCGCACAAGAAAAACCTCGAGTTACGTAAAGTTATACTTAATATAAATGTAGTGGCTTTATAGCCGAATAGTAATTTGTCTGTCATTAAACATACACTTGTTACTTGCGTTAGTATACTAGAGTGGACAACGTCTCGGAAGCACCGGGAGATACCCCACTGGAAGTTGGTTTGCACCGGCTTTGTCGCGCTGTTTTTTTTTATTGTTCATTTTTTATTGATTATTTTAATATAATTAAATGTGGCTTACTAGAAATATTTTTTAATTCCATTCAATGTATGTATTAAAATAAAAAATGGGTTTGTTGGATTTGTTCGCCTCAAATAGCAGAATAACTATTAAAGCATTGTAAATATTCACGAAAACTATATTTATAAAAAAATATTTTTTTTATACATTTTGTATGGAATGTATAAAATATTTCAATTTTCTAATAAATTTTGTATGGAATGGCTTTTTATAATGTTTAACAGTATTAATTAGGTCTGTCGGACTTGGTTAAGCAGACATAACATGAAACGGTTAAAACACATTTTCTTTACTTGGCAGTGGAACGTTTGCCGGATACCTACAAGGTTTAAAATAAATCGACATGGGAGTAGTGGTATCCCGCTGCATCCCGAGCGTTTTCCAACTCTAGCACACCTAAGTAATAAGGGTGCCAAGTCTAAATATCCCAGTTAGTTGTCCCAGTTGGCGCAGTGGACAGGTGTCCTCCCTCTGCGCCGTGGGTCCTGGGTTCGATTCCCGGCAGGAGCACAAATTCCTTCCCAAGGGATATTTGTGGTTCTGGGTGTAATGTGTGTGTGATGTGAATGTTTCCGGCACCCACGATACAAGTCTTTGAACTAAGTGCGGGGCTGTGAGTGTGAACGCGTTTGTTTGTTTGTTTGTTTAAATATTGACTCCATTTATTGGCTATAGAGACTCCACTAATTAACCTACTTACGACCTATCACTAAAATAAACACTTTCCAATGAAGTACGGTTACAAAACGATTGCAGTCAATCGGTAGCAGTACAGAATAGTAAATAGTGAACTGCCATGAAATGCCCAGAAGCAACGTCTGGTACTGTCTACTGCAGAAGAAACTGCATAGCACCCAGTCGAAGGGGTCATACTTTGCCATAGTACAATTAAATACAATGATGCAAATGAAATTGATGCAAAAACAGAATGATGATGCTTAATAAATAGTATGTTATATAAAGAAACATATTTTATCATTTTATTGAATGTAAATTACTATATGACATCCCTATCTATAGACCATAATAAATTATAGATAAATATAATCTGTTATTTATATATAATAAACGTATTATGAAATAACTTTCACAGTGTTTTGATATAAAATGGCGGAACAAAATAGTTACATAAGTACAAATTGATGTATACATCAATTTTATATATATATATATATATATATATTCAATATATACACATATAAATCAAATAAAAACTCGAAAATGACTCAACTGATTTAGCTGATTTTTTTGTTTTGTTCGCAATTGCCAGGCCAAGGTTTGTACGAAATAAATGGTTCCTGACCAATAACAAACAAATGAAAAGAAAAGTTTATTTGTAAAAGTGCGGGCAACACCGCGGGGCACACCTTGTATTAAATAAATTATTTTCATTAAATTACTACTATTGCCTAAATGCGCATTTAAAACCAATACTTGTATATTATGTTTTTTAATTTTTTCAAGGTGTGTAGGGTAAAATGGTTTAATATAGTATATCTATGTCTTGGGTTCGATTCCCAGTTGGAGCACAGTTTTCCTTCCCTAGGGACATTCAAATTTGTGATTCTGGTTCTCGATGTTAATGTGTGTGATGTAGGTAAATGATTCTGGCAACCCGATACAAGTCTTGAATTTAGTGTTGATGTGAATATTTTTCATCTTAGGATCTTTATAGCCAGTTTTTAAAACAAATATATAAAAAAAACATTATATTGAATTTTAAAATTTGATTCATGTTAAGTTATGTTTGCAACAATAAGTACAGTTCACGCCTAGTTCATGCGCTTGCGCAAGTTGTGGTAATTGGAGCTTACGTTGCGTAATGGCAAGACATGCCGCTGACACGCGCACTGGACCGCAACATTAACTTTGTTTCCTTTTTCCTAATGACTGTAAGTATTTAAGATAAATCAGACAAAAATACGAAAGCAATGGGCCAACGGGCACTATTACGTTCGGTGTTTTTTTGTTAGCTTTGTGTGCGGGTCTGCCTTCTAAGCAGTACCCCGCTATCGGGTTTGATTCCCGGACGAAACACACATTTTCTCCCCAAGGGAAATTGTGTTTCTGGTTTTGGGTGTGATTGTTTGTGTAATGTGAATGTCTCCGGCACTAACGACACAAGTCTTTGAACTTGGGGGCTGTGAGTGTGAAAGCGTTTATTATTATAATTTAATTCCTTCTCTGCTTAAACACTCTGTGTGTCTGTGTGTCATGGTTCTGTTCTCTTTGGATCCCAAATTATGAGCGGAGGGTTTTGAGAGGTCCCAACAGAGATACTCGACAAAACAATGTCTTATTTTTTGCTGGCTTTGACTATAATACTGTCGGACTTTTCGCCGGTAAGCTACATGATCCCGACTTTCTTGGGTTCGGTTTTAAATATGAGGCAATACTAAATGTTTTGAATTCATGATGGAAGCATTAAGATATTTAATGTGCCTTTGTTGGGACGGGCTCATGGCCGTTCTCATGTGATAACGCTCTATTGCCCATTCACAATGAAGGGGCATTTAGATTAGCAATACCATATGAAAACTATAAAAATTTCACACTCGCAGCTCCACGCTAAATTCAAATACTTGATTGCGGATGCCTGAAAATTCGATATCACATTTTTTTTATTCGAGAGGCAAACGGTACTCATCGACATCTCACCTGATGGTAAGAGATGATGCGGTCGACGATGGAGCACGTTTAAAACACACTAAGTTCACTAGTATCGCTGGCCGACGGGCCCCTGTTACCGAAAATATTGATACCTAGGATTACAACTCTAGTATCCACAGAAACACAAAATGCCTCTTTGAGAGGCAAATTGTGGTCTTGCCCGGAATCGAACCCAGGGACCACGGCGCAGACTGCAGCAACTAACTACTAATATACACTATACACTAATAGGATAATAACGGATTGTACATATAAATATAAGTACCTACCCACTCAAGTAAGCCTAGGTAGGCCTACTTGAGTGAGACGAGTAGGTACTGTCAAGGTTTGCAATACAAAATAACGAAGGACAGCAATTCTCAGCGGCCTTTTGATGTTCTCACATATTAAATTATTGGTCAATGTATAACAATCGCAATTAACACATTCATTTGCGACTACCCACGTTATAAACATATGACGGCCGTTCCCAAGCGGTTGCGAAATATTATAATTAGGCGGTTCGCGTGGGAGGGATTTTCTAACGCCTACATACTCCAATTTACCTTTGAACCACCTTCAAACGGCCCTCAGGCCCTTTTTACGTAACATTATCTATCAAAAGAAGCAAATGTATGCCAACATTATATAATTAGGTAACCTACAGAAAAGACACGTTGCCGTATATGAAAAGTATAAAGAAAAATCCATGAAATACATATAGGTAACTACTTCCTGGAATTTTCCATATTTTTTTCACTGGACTACCTAGTCCAGAATCTATGACAAGACTTAAGTTGAATAACAAAAACCCGTCTACTATTTAAAACCATAGTTATCGGGTGCATGCAATCAAAACAGCAAACAATAAAAATGTTTGAAATGTGGTAATCCATTTCATAACAATATAATGTCCAAATCCTTTAATAATAATGTAATGTCCAATATGGCGTCATTTTTTTTTTGTTCATGACTTTATGTCCTCTAGAGGGCGCCATATTCACATATAGCTTAAACAGCAGACGATCAAGACGCTTCAACGACACCTCATTTGTCAAATTATGATAAGTAGTTTAGAAATTATGAGTGAACCAAGGATGTTGTAGCTAAAGTAATAAACGTAGGTTTGTTTCCTATCTCGATGGAGTGAACAGAAGAGTTTTTGACATGTGTGTATATACATACACACATACATGTCAAAAACTTAACCCTCCCACTTCGCTGTAGTTGGGTAATAATAAGAAAGATTTTGCCTTATGTAGAGTAATTACGTAGTAGAGTATTAATTTATTTCCATACGAGACCAAACATACATAGATTTAATCTGTGTCCAAGTATTGCGCTGTTAACTCAGCTGATCTAATAAATTGGGTAAAAAAATGTGCTTTATTAACATAAATATTTGAATTTGTTTTTCTATATGGTTTCTTATGGAATTTTGATAGGTAGGTACGCTGAATTAATATCAAGTTACTGTTTATAGTGTTGGCAGTAAAATGTACATGAACAAACTATTGAAATATTATTTCGAATAGAGGCTAAAACCATCTAAAACTCGCCCACGTTGCTTGTTTATAGATAGTCTGTTTGATAAATCAGGTTTAGCAATAAGAAAAGGGCGGTTGACCTTAAAATACTCGCAACTATACCTTTTCAATGACTCATTCAATTTAGTAATGCACTGTTCCTTGTTCTTCCTATTATTTAGTTGTTATGCATCGTGGATACCGTCACATACATAATCTTATTTTTAATTTGAGATGAGAATTAATCATCAGATGAGACGTATTGTTTTTGTTTATTGAACCAGGACATAATATCCTTGGCTCCAAGCTAGGTCAACCTGCGTCTTGGGGATCCTTTGCCTATATGATACATGTCATCATTTCCTGATTTAAGAAACAAGTTCAAACAGATAAGAATTATCTACATCAATAACAAAATTAATGTTTTTATATATCTACAATACTAATTTCCTATTGAATCTGTGTGTTTTTGTTGTGTGTAAGAGTGTGAGAATGAACCTATGTGTGTGTGTTGTGATGAGATTAACTAAGTAAGAGAATAATTATAAAAATAAACATATTAGAGTCAACTCTAATGCTTAAATATAATAATTCAGTCATTGCCACCTCTATAGCTCCACTAGTTGTACCAGGAGATTTTATTTCTTTCCATGGTCCACCTTAGTTCACCTGGCCGTACAAGGTGAATTTTTAACTTCCCGTGAATCACCTGTATTGTGGATTTAAACAAACTTCTTACATATTCAATGTGTTAGTAGTAAATAATTATGCTATGTTGAAATATTACGTATGTACAGGTAAAGTACACATGCATACCTATACATATTATTTAAACACCTTCTCGATCACGATTTACTTTCAAACACGTGTTAGTCGTGTAGAAACTCGAAATTAGTTATATAACCGACAATTACGATTTGAATCAATAAAATGAGCTGTCAATGTTTAATTCGATCTCGTTACGTTAGAAAGTAGAGTACGATTTCATGCCTTTTTGAGATTTAACGAGATCGTATCAGTTATACAACCATTTCGAGTAAAGTTAATTGTGTCGTGGTTCGAGGTAGTGTTGTTCGAGGTAATTGCAATTTTATCGATAATTCAATCGATTTCGCCGAGAAAATGTAACGATTTCTCTTTTATTTATTTACAATATTTGAAAAGAGTATTTTTAAGTTTGTGGTATTTATTTTATTTTGTAAACACAACATATCAAAAACTGTGTTAATTCATTTAACTTTTATATGAACAAAAGTTGCTAGACAATACCTAAACTTTACATATTTCATTTCCATACTAACAGGAGGTACCAACATTACCTACATATCTTAACTCTGACTTTTGACACATTAATATAACACCATATTAAAATGCATATTTTTTTTATGTTTTGCATAAAATTACACACATAAATTAACGTTTACTACATATTATAATCAACCTTTGGGACATGTTTGGCATGTTCCGCGTTTATCTTGCTAGCCTTCATTATGCTCCGTAGGTGAAAGGTGTTTCAATGCCACTTGCGATAATTCAACAAAAACCAATGCATTTGTATCTGTCACAATATCAAGGCCTCCACTTGGGCTATTGTATGGTCGTGACTTAGTTTTGTATGACTCAACTTTTATTAAACTTGTTCAATTCGATTCCTATTTAGGTACTGGCTGCGATTCTGTTTTAGACTCTTTATGTCTAAATATAATTTTATTGTTCCAGAGGATTTAATGTTTATATATCGTTTATAGAGGATTTAATGTTCTGTTTTGTAATTATCTAAATCTATATATCGTTTGATACCAATTATTTTTTGGCTCGATTGCGTTTATTTGGAGTAAGTCCCTTGCAACAGAACCAAGTTAGAGGCTCAGCATATCGTGTAAATATAGTTTCGTAATTCGCTCATTGATTTATACTAAGTATGTTACAACATACGAGTTCCATGATATTTACGCTTTAATATTTGGAATATCAAATATTTTACGGTAATCATTTTAATTTGGTATTGTTTGAGGATTCTTGCATTTAATAATTCTAAATACGAGTAAAACATAGAACATAAGCTGTACCGTAAAGACGCACTTTAGAAATGAAACTTTTATATTATAGTGAATACCACTTTTTGTTACACGAAAAGGTTGCGAATCAGAATTTCAAAGCACTCCCATAAAAAGTTTCAATTCTAAAGTTATGTAGAGATTATATGACACTCACTAACTTAACTCGCTCAATATTAAATTTTAAATTCGAGTATTTTAATTAAAGTCCTTGTCGAATAATTTCACATCAGTTGCTCAAGTTTTAATATCTGGACCTGTTTTATAAATGTTTTATTTAAATATTTTGTTCAGGGGTACGATGCGACTTGACAATTCGGACAAGGCTGCTTTAGATTCGATTAATTATTTTTTTGTTATGATTGAACGATATTTGAAGGCTGCCACATGAAGTTATTAAGATTTTTTATTAATAATCTATACTATATATACTATAATATTATAAAGAGGTAAAGTTTGTTTGTTTGTTTGTTTGTTTGTTTGTTTGTTTGTTTGTATGTAAAAGGTAATCTCTGAAACTACTGATCCGATTCTGAAAATTCTTTCACCAATAGATAGCTACACTATCACTGAGTGTCATAGGCTATGTTTTGTCGGGATAGAAGTTAGTTATCAGTTCGAAATAATAATATTCGTAATACAAGTCGGAGAAAAATTTGCTGACTTTCCGCTTTATCGGCGTACGCTGACTAAACGGTAAGACATAGTTGAATACAATGTATGGCAAAAATGTTGGCCTTCATGAGTTTTACAAAAAAGTCCGCGACAGCATATATCTAACATGTATGTATAGCTCAGAAAAAATACTTTTCTTTGTTAAAAATCTGAAAAAAAAGCGGCCTATGTTTAGTTGGCTTTTTGAGACATTCAGTATTAATCCTTATCAAAATAAACTATTTCATCGTCTTACGTAGTTCATGTAGATACATTTTGCTTTTTACTGCATATGATTTGGATAAATAGTCTATGAGAAATCGTGAAATTAGTTTCACGGGAGCCCGCCCGTGAACGGGACGGGTCAGAAATGTACCGCCACGTACTACGAATTCCTGCACATTAAAAAATAGCGGCTTCTATTTCGTTGGCTTTTTAAGTATTTAATATTAATCCTTATCAAAAAAACCTATTTCATCGGCTTACGTAGTTCAGGTAGATGTAATTTGCTCTTTACTGCACATAATTTGGACCTATATAGTCTAGGAGAAATCGTTAAGTTTATTTGAGGGTGAAAACGGTGGATCATAGAATGGAACAGTTACTGCGTAATCCGGCATACGTCTATGTTTTGAACCGACTAACATAAGAAGGAGGATATAAATTCGACTGTTTTTTTTTGTTTAGTCTTATCATTAAACTTTGAACTGCCCGCTAGCGTAGTTAGGTGGGCGTTTGCCTTTAAAGCACCGGGTTTGATGCCCGGTGGGAACACAGGTGTTTTACCACGGGAATTTGTGTTTCTGGTTTTGAGTATGTTGTGAATGTTGTGTGAATCTTGGATGTTTACTGCCCCTTGATACAAGTCATTGAACTTAGTGTGGGGTTGTGAATGTGAAAGCGTTTATGGGTATGTTTTTTAATATTTACTACCCGGCCGACGCCGGGCGGGTCGTTCCTGAACTTTGAATTGCTCGCTGGCGTAGATGGGTGCGCGTTCGCCTTCAAAGCAGCGGGTTCGATTACCGGTGGTAATTTACCTAGAAAATTTCTCTCCACGAGAAATTTATGTTCCTGGTTTTGAGTATGTTGTGAATACTTTGTTAATCTTGGATGTTTACGGCCCCCGATACAAGTCATTGAACTTAGGGTGGGGCTGTGAATGTGGAAGTGTGTTTCTTTGCATATTTTTTAACCGGGCGACGCCGGGCGGGTCATCTTTTGAACTATCTACTCGCGTAAATGGGTACGCGTTTGCCTTCAAAGCAGCGGGATCGATTCGCGGTGGTAACAGAAGTTTTCTCCCTACGGGAAATTTGTGTTCCTGGTTTTTAATATGTTGTGAATCTTGGATGTTTACGGCCCCACGCTACAAGTCACTGAACTTAGTGTGGGGCTGTGAATGTGGAAGTGTTTATGTGTAGATTTTTTAACCGGGCGATGCAGAGTGGGAATCTTTGAACTTTGAACTACCCACTGGCGTAGATGAGTGCGCGTTCGTCTTTAAAGCAGCGGGTTCGAATCTCGGTGGGAACACAAAAGTTTATTCCCCACGGGCAGTTTATATTTCTGGTTCTGGGTATAACATGAATGTTGTGTGTGTGGTGTTAATTGTTTACGGCCCCACGACACAACTTATAGTACTTTTGCAGTGAGGCTGTGAGTGAGAAAGCGTTTATATGTAAGCTTTTGTTTACCCGGGCAACGCCGGGCGGGTCAGCTAGTATTTAATATTATTTTTATGTACTGTGGGCATCGTATCGTTTTACTAGTTTATTTTGTGCATATCTATATAGCTACCTGTAGGTAATATAATAAGTGAACATATTTTTTCCCTGTAAGTAGGTACTGAATATCAAATATAAATGTGGTCTGTATTAATTCTGTAATATAATAATTAGGTATAATTACTATAGGTATAAAATACTTGTAGAAATGTGTATATGTATCACGATTTCTTTTTTGTATTTTTATTTGTATTTATCAATTTCATATGTATTTCAGTGCCACACAAATATAAAAATATCCAATAGAATTTTCATTTCTCAAAGAGTTCTCTTTTTCAAAAACAAATCTTGATTTCAGAGACTGAGAACCAACATAAACGAGATATTACAACATAAGGTAATTATATTTCAAACTTAATAAGGTAATTATCTCAGTTAATTATATGCATCTGTAATTAGTAATTACATTGTGTAAATGAAATGGCCTTGTGGGTATCAGACGCCGTGCTCTGTTAATTTTATTTATTAATTTAGAACAGTGGGTAATTATGGAACCATGTCAGCTTAGGTAATTAGGATTTTCATGCAATAGTGTAATTTATAAAGCAACACGTAAATCTTTATGAAATAAACTTAGAAGTAACTGGGTAAATATGTAATGGTATTTAATTTTAGGCATTTTTTTTCTATATCATAACATGTAAACATATTCTGAAACGATTTGAACAAGTATACCCAATCTATAATAATAATATAAGTTGTGCCCATTTGTTATATTGAATAATTATAATTTTAATTTTAATAATAAAAAAACACTATACCTATTACTCAATTACTGTAATCTATATACATTTTATTAATTAATTATTTAACAATGATTTACAGACCTAAGTATAAGTACTGTAAATATAACTTAACATTTTAAGTCGAATGCAAGTGAAACTACACAAAAAAATAATCACTACACCACGTCATTAAAAAACCCTTTCAATAATACGATAATACTCTAAATATTATCGATAATGAGTTACCTTAATCGATTGCATAACATCACCAATCGCTATTTAAGAAAACAAACACTATCGAAAGTGAAATGACACTGACCATGTTGCTGTTGTTGTGGTAGCACTGTCACTGTGGGCCCGCTTCCGCGCCAACTGAACTCGCCTCGGCGGTTGCCACAATTTTTATAGCAACCTTTCGACAAGCAGTTTCACTTTCTACTTGGCCGGTCCGACGTGATCTACTTTGTTACGGTGCCCATGGAGGAAGACAAAGGTTCCCGCAGGGCTGTGATCATAATCGTATTATTACTTGTAAGAGTCTAATGCAACGATGCGGAGAATAAACCTTGTCTAATTTTCCATGATTGAAGTGTGTTAATGCTTAAATGCTTGCCAGGCTAGCCATCTAATTGGGCTAGTCTCTGCTCTCTGCGCTGTGGGCTCTGGGTTCGATTCCGAAGCACAATTTTTCTTCCAAGGGTAATTTTGTGCTTCTTGTTCTGGGTCTGACTGTGTAGGTTAATATTTCCTGCACCCATGTCTTTGATTTATGTAGAGTACTAATGCGTTTCTTTATTTGTTGTAGATTTCAGAAGAAATGTTACTGCCCTTATGTTGAAAAAATCGGTCGTCCGTAAACGGTGTTCCGGTGGCAGATTTATCCTTAAAAACTATGGTCACCACTAGCTTGTCAATATTCCACATCATCACTTTTGCTCGAACTCTACAAAAGCTATCTATTACAAATGAAATACTATAATATTATAAATCCAAAAATTTGTGTGTAAGTATGTTTGTTCCCTCTTCACGCTGTAACAGCTGAACGAATTTGGATGACATTTTGAAAGTACTACTTCTTTTTAACATGATCAACGCGAGCAAAACCACGTGGCACGGCTAGTTTATTATAAAAGATATACCTATATATTCATAATTTAATATAATATTATTATCTTAGTGGTAGTACTATTTTGCAGAGTCCGCCTGGGACAGAAAAAACACCGTTGCCAGATATTTATAATAATAATATTCATTTATTTCAAGTTACAAGGACTCATAATTATACGACACAAATTAATAGATATTAAAAGGACAAGACAAATTGACAAAATTAAATTAAATTGAAATAAAATAATCGAAACATTAATATTATAGACACAATTAAATGAGATTAGGTAATATAGAAAATAAAAAATAAAATTTAAAATGAAACACATACAACTTACACTTATTACTTACTAATAATGGCGTTGAGAGCACTGCCTAATAAAAAAAATTAAACCGCTAGCAGTAGTGTATATACAAACATTACTGTATTTCGGATTGAAGGGCAATGTTTCCAATGAAATTACAGATTATAGAAAGATTTAACATCTTACATCTCCAGGTGACGAGCGCAGTACATTGCCGCACATGATTTTGAACTATTTAAGTTCAAAACCCTGGGTGGCATTGGACTGTAGTGACACTTACCATCAGGCGAGCTGGTATCAATTACATAAAAAAATTATTAGTTAATCAATTTAATAGGTTCATACAATGGCTTAGTTCCCATTGGCTTAGTTGAGAGCATGTTCGCATCGCGTAATTTACGATGTAATTTAAGTATGTACATCTACGACGTAACGGAGTCGGTATTCTGCGTTTAGGATGATTACTTAAAATAGGTTATGTGCAAAATTGATGTCCCATTTTATATCCAAAACGGTTTGATCTATTTAGATACGGTGTTTATATATTATAGTTTTTTTTTATGTACGATAGGCAAGCATTTGACCACAATCTCACCTGATGGAAAGCGAAGTTTACTTGAACAAGAGTGTTTTGTTTTGTTTATGTTTAGTGAACATCGGTGCAGCTGTTTTTCATAGAGGGCATTGAGGATATTTTTTATTTTTTTATTTTTCTACTTGTTTATATAGTTACTAGCTGCGCCCCGCGGTTTCACCCGCGTTGATAATGATGAAAAGTGATGATGATGATGATGATGAAAAATAGATGTTGGCCGATTCTCATAGATACCGGATAAGCACAAAAAATTTCATCAAAATCGGTCAAGCCGTTTCGGAGGAGTATAGCAACGAAAACTGTGACACGAGAATTTTATATATTAGATTGTGCGGATTCGTGCGTAAGTGTTTTGCAGTTAGCTGAACTTTTCTAATGGATTATAAAGGTATATACTAGCTGACCCGGCAAACGTTGTTTTGCCATATACATTATTTCTAGGAAATTTTTTTTTAGTTCCATAAAAAAATAAGGGTTGATTGTAGAAGGGTGAAAATTATGAGTTGTATGTATTTTTCAATTCTGATTCATATTAAAATAAAAACAAAAAAATTTGTCCAAAAATTAAAAAAAGAATGTTATGGGTGAACAACCCTTATCACTTAGGGGTATGAAAAATAGATAGTAGCCGATTCTCAGACCTACTGAATATGCATATAAAATTTGGTAAAAATCAGTAAAGCCGTTTCGGAGGAGTAAGGTAACTAGCATTGTGACACGAGAATTTTATATATAAGATAATGAAACGCTGCTTGGGTACCATCTGCCTCAGATTTTACTGAGGCAGATGGTACCCAAGCAGCGTTTCATCATTAACTCTATCTGTTATACATTTTATGTTTTATTTCTGGATTTTAATGCTCTTTGCAAATCAAACAGTTAGAACGAAAATATTTAAATTATTTAATATGTGAGAACTGACGTCAAGAATCAGTTTGAACAATAGTGTGCGTTTTGCTACTTTGAATTGTTCATGTATTTTAAGGCATTTTTATAACTTAGGTATTAGTCCTTAAAATTACAAAATCACATATATTTTGAATGAAAACAAATAATAATATAGGTATCTACTTTAATTGTATTAACATTGATAAAGTTTCGGGCTGCAAGCAATACTCAGAAGCTCAAGAAGTCAAACTTAAGAATAACTGGGCGGCCTTGCAGCTCCCTGACATTTTATGTTCTAATTTATGTATGGAAATCCAGCAGCAGTAGGTATATTATTTTTCCATCTGACATATTATAACTAAAGATAAGATAACTTAATTGCTTGACTCGTTCTATCCGTCGTATTACCTGTACATTATTTTTTGTTCATATATGAACAAAAAACATATGTAGGTAATACATAACAATAATATATAATGTCAGATAGTAGTCCAATATTTTGTAGATTTATGAGTGAAGGTAAGTATTTAAACACCTACCTAAGGTGTTTATTTAAAAAAAAAACCTTGAAACATGGTACAATTTTTCATGGTACATTTTCATGGTACAACTAGCAAATAGCATACGTTTTGCTATTTTGAATTTCCTATGCATTTTTAACCCATTTTATATATCTAAATTGTTAGTTAAAAAGCATTTAGATAAGAAAATAAAGTTATATGTATAATTCTATAGCAATAAATATTAAAAAATACCTATTCTATATTACAATATCATACATGTTACATGTTATTGATAGAAATCCGGATATCCACTTGTTTAAATATAAAATAAAATACATATTAGGTCGATACAGTTTCGTTATGCAAATAACTCATGAGGTAATATTTGTTGGATAAAAACGCATGAATGCTATGAATTCCTAGAAAACTAGTTTGCCATTTACTCAGATGGATTTTTATTGCGTTTTAGAAATAGATGTATGTACCTTTTCTTTTGTTTTAACCTTTTTAGCTTTAGACACATGTAATGTAGGTAGTTATGTATCCCCCTCGCCCTTGTGTATTGGACTAGAGAGGGCTTACTCAAGCACATCCGATGCATTTCTCAGAAGAGCTGAGTAAAAACTCTAGTAATGTTAAGCTAGCATTTAAGTCTTCGTGTGAAGAACTAGCGATAAGCGATTCATTAATATGAAAGCCTCCAAATCGGATACACGTAGTTTTAATTTAAAATTAATTCGTTTTTAAAAAGTAAAGTAGAAGCTCCCAAAGTTTGACTAGGTACCTAATGGTAGGTACTTACCGCCACACTTGCTCGGAAAGTAAATATTAGGTCGCAAATAGTGCCTACCAAGATAGCCATCAATTGTTCTTTTTTTTTAGGTCAGTAGCACCATTGGTGGTACTAGTGGTACAATCATACTAACGATATCTTCTAAGCAAGCATGCAGCACATCTTCAGCCGCATGGTCACTTTTCATTAGGTGAGATAGTGGTCAAATGCTCGCCTATGCTGCATAAGAAAAAAACAAGGGTCAGTTGTACAATTAATACTTCAAGGAGTACAATCTAGGCACAGAAGCACAACTAGTAGTGAATAGGCATCTTCTAAGCAAACGTACCGTGCCCCATCGTCGATCGCATCGTCGCATATCATCAGGTGAAACTTATCGCTTATCAAACGTTTGCCTATCTCAAATAACAAATAAATATATTTTAAAGCCATTTCCTTTCTAGACCCTAACATGCTTACCATCCTAGACCACATCTGGTGATGTTATTCACCAAATGAGTTAGTGGTCATAAAGGCTCTCGCATATGGGTACGGTACTGCGACGAATTGCCTAACTTCAGAGGTATCCGTTGTGCTTACTTTACGGTCCCACATACCAATTTTGGAGCAAACAGCGCAACTGTACTGCAACTAAGCTAATGGTTTGCAGGCACCGGCACGCGTGCCGCATGCTAAGTTCTGTTTACACAACCAACAAACCAACACTTGAGTCTTTACTTAAGGTGGCGATACCAGAGTTTCATCTAAAACGCGTGTTTTTGTAACCGTTATACTCGGCATTCATAGTAAAACCACATAAATTAAAATATTCGTCGTATTCTGTGTGATACGATAAATGATGCCTTCTTCTTAGAATATTCATAACGTTCAAACGACGACCCAGTTGGCGCAGTGGACAGGTGTCCGCCCTCTGCGCCGTGGGTCCTGGGTTCGATTCCTGGCAGGAGCACAAATTCCTTCCCAAGAGACATTTGAGCTTCTGGTTCTGGGTGTAATGTGTGTGTGATGTGAATGTTTCCGGCACCCACGATACAAGTCTTTGAACTTAGAGTGGGGCTGTGAGTGTGAATGCGTTTGTTTTGTTTGTTCATAAATATAAAGAAAAAAGTATTAAATCTCATGCAAATAACATATGCCAATTTGTAATTTTGTAACCATTTTTTATAACAAAACACTGTGAAAATCTTTACTAGACGAATGATTTCTTAAGCTTATTTTTTTTACTTTACGTAACCGCCACTATGTAATTTACGCAATATAAACCTTTATGCGCAAACGTATACGGGGGATAATTGGCTGTGTTAAAAAAGGTGCTTGCATTGACGTATACCTCCCCCTTAAGGGAGCGATACTAGAATGTCTCTTAAAATGCGTGACTTAGTAAACGTTTTTCTTGGCATCCTATTTACTAATATTATAAATCCGAATGTTTGTGTGTAAGTATGTTTGTTCCCTCTTCACGCTTTAACGGCCGAACGGATTTGGATGAAATTTGGAATGTACACACTTACACACAAACTTTCGGATTTATAATATTAGTAGGATTAGTTATTTATGTGATATGAGAATAAACATCATTTTAGAACATTCATAACATTTAAGGGGAATATTTATCAAGTCTCATCCATTTTTTCTTCGAAAACATTTTGTATCGACGTTTTATATAATAAGTACCTAGATGACCGAGTTCTGCTCGTTAAAACGTCGTTTTCTAAAATTGAAACCTAGCTAGATCAATTTATCGCCCCTGTAACCCCCTGCATTAATCGTTGTAGCTTTTTCCGAGATATACCTATATACAATAATTGCTCGTTTTAAGGTATTAGATACTGTGGAAATTATTTTATAGTATACGTATATTTGCTAGACGAAGTACATCTTCCGCTTGTTTTATTTATTTTTTGGTGTATTTTCACGTAATTTGATTTAAACTATAAAAGATTAAAGATTGTCTCGCGTCCTTACAGCCGTCATTTATGATATGCAATATTCACCTTTACATGTGTAAGTGGGCTAAATAATTGTAGTTAAAAAAGCAGTTCGCATTTTCCCACATTTGGCCCTTAAAGTAATTTGAAATTATTACGCATTTAGAATACTTTAAAAGAAGTATGAAAATACTAGCCGGGCGCCGCGGCTTCGCCCGCTATTATCAAGTTAAAAAGTAGCCTATGTGTTAATCCTAGCTATAATCTATGTACATTCCAAATTTCATCCAAATCCATTCAACCGTTCCAGCGTGAAGAGGGAACAAACATACTTACACACTTACACACAAACTTTCGGATTTATAATATTAGTAGGATATTGGATATAGCAATCAGCTTACTCTTATAATATTTTCTACATGAAGAAGCAATATAAAATGCCTGAATTACCCTAGAAACCATTTTATATGCATATGCCTGTTACAAAATTCTAGGTATCTACAGGTGACCTGTAATCTTCATCATACACAGACCAGATACTCTTATGATATCAGATAAATTACAGAATAGAACAGAATAATAATGAAATTTTCTGCCAAAATAAATAGTTCCTATTTATTACTTACTTTAAAGTACCCATGTAACTATTTACATAACCTATAATTATTTCAAAACCTTGTTTAGATATTGGGAAAGTTATAACCAGACCTAGATCTAGATCAAGCAAATAACTGATTTAGCCTAGGTCTAGGCCAAAACAGAAAGCCTCTGGACAGGGACAGAGGCTGTTAATTCAATACACATTTTCTATGAGACTTCATTAAGAAAATTATACCTAATTAAGGGAAAGCTTGAGTCTTGACTTAAAGCTCTTTTCTAAAACCACACACTTTAAGGCTTGTGCTAATATATATACACTGTAAAGCTTGTGCAAACATTGCATAGGTGTGATTTATATATACCGTCCGGGGTAAGTAGTGCACAATACTGCAGGGGGTGGTTAGGAATAGATAAAGGAGCAAATTAAAAAAAAAAAAAAATTTTTTTTTTTTTATTCGCCTTGCCTGCTGGCAATTCAGTAGTAATTGTCAAGTAAAGTATGGCCCTCCGTAGACAGCCGCTACAACAATAGCTTCCAGAGTAGGTGAGTGCTACGAGTGCTACGGGGTCATTGAACTAACATGTGACGAGAGGTCACACTGAAAGGCGGTTCAGGAATTACGAGAACCAATGTTCACGTGAAGCAAACCACACCTATCTAATTCTAAATACTTGTCTTCAGTAAGTAATTAGGTAGGTACCTACTTCCTGGTAGGTATTGAATTCCCAGAATTCGTTGATTTGATAACTTACAACAAATTCTGGGAATTCAATACCTACCAGGTACCAATGGTTTGCTTCACGTGAAACATTGGTTCTCGTAATTCCTGAACCGCCTTTCAGTGTGACCTCTCGTCACATGTTAGTTCAATGACCCCGTAGCACTCGTAGCACTCACCTACCTACTCTGGAAGCTATTGTTGTAGCGGCTGTCTACGGAGGGCCATACTTTACTTGACAATTACTACTGAACTGCCAGCAGGCCAGTCGAATAAAAATTTTTTTTTGGAGCAAATTAAAAAAAAAAATTTTTTTTTTTTTAAATTTGCTCCTTTATCGATTCCAAACCACCCCCTGCAGTATTGTGCACTACTTACCCCGGACGGTATATACTATTTATATAGAGCTGCCCGTTGGCTTGTTGAGTGTGCGTTCTCCTTCTAAGCAACGTGTATTAGGTTCGCTTCCCGGTGAAAACACAAGTTTCCTCCCTAAGAGAGTTTGTGTTTCTGGTTCTGGGTGTAATTGAGTACCTATTATGCGAATATTTCCGAAACCCAATACAAAAGTAATCGAACTTTGTATGGGGCTGTGAGTGTAAATGCGTTTATGTTTATATTAGAACAATCTCTTCAACCACATCATCACTTACCATCGGTGATGTAGTGGTCAAACGCTCAAAGACAAAATAGCCCCAAAATAATCTATTGTTTTAAAATAATATTAACAAGGAAAGTCAAGACGTTCACCTGATGGTAAGCCTCACGCTTGCCTATAGAATCTGCCGATCTGGATCTCTCCCGCGTGGCAATGCAATGCGCTCATCTCCCGCAGTCGTCTCTTAGACCTGGTAATGATCTGGTAACTCGCCCTTTTTTTGTACCAGTCCGTTTGCATAGTTCTCCTATTCGGCTGTTCGACTAAGGGTACCTCCCCAAGCGGGGAAAGAGATGGTAAAAGTTACCATTACCCAATTACGATCTCCTTGTTGATGGAGTTCCACCTCACCGTGCTTGTGGTTCACGGGAGGTTTGTTAAGTTTGATAAGGCGTTCCCTTAATCGCCACATAGGCTCTAGCAAATCAGGGACTCTGTGAATGGTAGGGGAATGAGTGTTTTACTCGTTTGGACAGAGTTTCGGAAAACAAACTTCACAAGCGCTTTAAGGCGATTAAATAATATAGATCTATATCTTGGTTAAGATTATTCATGTCCTTATTAGTCCGGCTGTAATTTTGCGAATCTGGCAGTCAGAGCCATTAACTTTCATTAGTGTCTCTTTATGGCACACGAATAAACGTTCTTTTTTTGCGACAGCCGAATTTCATTTTTTATATACCATCCTACTAATATTATAAATCCCAAAGTTTGTGTGTAAGTGTGTAAGTATGTTTGTTCCCTCTTCACGCTTTAACGGCTGAACGGATTTGGATGAAATTTGGAATGTAAATAGCTTACACCTAGGATAAACACATAGGCTACTTTTTAACTTGATAATAGCGGGCGAAGCCGCGGGGCACGGCTAGTACATTATAAGTCACAGAAATGTACCAAAGGAACCGAAACTAATCTAGTTATTGCATACGTTTATATATGCATGCGTATATTGCGTACTAGTTACTACATACTCTAAAGGGTACTCTTTTGTTTTTATTTTTGATAGGCAAACTTACTACGTACTCTACCTACATGACGAAGTGATTAAGAATAAAACTAATTTCCGTTAAATATTCACTCAAAATAGGTACTACTCCAATAATGACTGAGGTGGTTGGTATCTACGTACGTACAATGCATTTGGTAGGTATTGTGCAAAATGTCACTTCACTTTCCCGTCAAAAGTAAGGCATTTAGACGATAATGACGATGTTTATCTACCGTATCGGAGATAGCTTACGTAAGTTTGCATAACTTTCGTTAGCACTGCTGTGACAAAATAAACTATTAGCCACAGTTACTGCCGCGTGATGTTAATGGATATCTAAATGGACGGTGCACTATTATAACGTTACGGTTAATAAGTATGAATGAAGGTATTTCCTATTTTAGTATAGGAAATCAATTTTTTTTTTATTTTTTTTTTATTTGTGACAGGCTAGTGTTTGACCACTATCTCACCTGATGGTAAGTGACGATGTGATCGAAGCTGGTAAACACATTAGACCTGGAATACGCAGGCTCTCAAGGATAACTGCCGGAACACCGTATTTGGCTTAGCGGCAGACTTTCAACTTGATGGTGGTAAGCTACTTTGGTAGCAAGCCAGGCGAGCAACTCACAAAATGCTCTACCACCTCTCAAAAAATCAATGATTTGCAGTGGATACCTGATCAACGGTTGTAGTGGTAGAACTCCTTTGCAGAGTCCGCCTGGGGCAGTACCACCATTACCAGACATTCAACCGCCAAGCAGCACTTGGGGATGAAAATTGTGCTCCTGCCGGGAATCGAATCTAGAATCCACAGAGCAGAGACCTGGCCACTGCGGCAACTGGATCATCAAATAAGTGCATACGTACTATTACTTACCGATACTTAAACAAATAAAAATCATCTCTTCAAAGGCCGTTTAATCCGAAATACAGTTATGTGCCAACATTATACTGTATGCAGGATTAAAGGGCAATATTTCCCGAGAAATTACAGGGCTTAAAGAAATTTAACATCTAATACATCAGGGTGACGAACGCAGTGCTTTGCCGCGCTGGAGTTTTAATTATATACTCCTACAGTCCGTGCACAAATTGCGCAGTTTGCTCCAACAGCTCAAGCCCTAAAATTGCTTAATGACTTAATTTCTAAAGAACCAGATGTAGATATTCGTCCCGCGGCGGGCGGCGGCTTGAATGAGTGCTTATGACGATGGCCAAGAAAATTTCTATCAAAATTATCTCGTTACTTGTATGATTATTGTGTATGTTAATTTCAAGTTAAAAATTAGATTATTAATCTAATAACTGCTAAACAGTGTGAATCTGTGCGAATGACTGTACCAACACAAACTTCTTTTGGTTTAATGGTACTGTTACTACTATAAACTGTATGTTACTAAAAAAAAAACAAATATTCAACATGCGCTACTCTGATTACATGAGATATATAACTTATTTTTTAAGTTCCTAATAATAGTCTAATAATAGTGTAAAATTATTATTTTAGTTTTTGTGTGTCTTGGTATTGCTGTAAGCGCAACAAGCACGTGTTTATAAATAAATTATATATTAATAAATAAATATGTTCAAAACTCTGGGTGGCACTGAACTGTCAGTATCTAATGGGCAAGCGTGACGCTTACCATCAGGCGAGCAACTGGCTCGTACCTACCGTGTCTCAATTACATATTTGTTAGAACGTGTATGCCTAGACTACTGTGAAAAGGCTAGACTCTAACTGACTGCACACATTGACGAATGAGATATTCTTTTTGTTGTTAAAATGGTTTATTATTTGTTTTTCTTTTATTGAATATTTTATATTGTAAGTATTTTAAAATTGTTAAACGTTGTATAAAGATCTCACTAGGTTAAGTTTTCTGTTATTACTTAATAATATTTTTACACGATGCTTTGGATGTATCTGTAATGTTGTGTAATTTAATTGAACAAATTTGAATTTGAATTTGAATATTATGCTGCATACATCTACTGCTTCGTATTTATCTTAAACACACACAGCAGACTTGTATCGTGGGTGTCGGAAACATTTACATCTCACACACAATCACAGCTAGAACCAGAAGCACTAATAATCTTTCGAAGAAAAATTGCGGTCTATGCAAGGGATCGAACCCGGTCGTTTACAAAGCAGACTTGCCCACTGCGCCGAAAAAATATGTACTTATCTAGTTAGTTACATAATGTTAATAAGGAATTAAAGGCAATTTACAGTAAATAACGACAGTTGAGGATTTTACGATTAAAATTTTATTACTATCGGTACTATTATAACTTACACACACACAATTGTATCTACCTATTTATTATTCAAATTTGCACGAGTTTGGATACAATTATGAGAAATGAAAAGTACGAGTAAGTTGTAGATTCTAACAACACTATTAAAGTATATCTACTTAATACTTTATCATAACAAACATAGAATAAATAATAATATAGACAGCACCAAATAAGTTAAGAACTGTTGATAAAAAAGTGTACAATCTGTCACTCTTTTCTACCGACTTCACAAAAAAGGAGGAGGTACTCAAAGTCGAATGTTTTATTATTATTATTTTTTATGTATGCGGTATGTATTCGGCCGCATCATCGCTTTCCATCAGGTGAGATTGTGGTCAAACGCTTGCATATCGTACATAAAAAAAAAACATAACTTCGTTCCATGTGAATCGATTTTGATTTTTGTTTGAAGGATGTTGCTTTCCAATTGGTCCCATTTAAATTTGATCAAGCCGTGATCAGTAGTTCTTGAAATATCTTCAATAATGCGTGTTAAGTACCTACATCTAATCTGATCAAAGTTCCGAAGATAAAGCGGTGAAGTTAGTTTTTTTTAAGCTTAGCTTGCGTTTAATTATGTAACATTATGTACTAGAGGTCCAGCAGGCTCCGTCCACCTAAAATATGAGTTTATAACATCATGGCGCACTTAGAATTTTGAACGCTTTGGAGCTTAATTTCGATTCGTTTTTCGCCATACATTTACTCCCGGCGATGTATGAAAGGAAACGAAAAATGTTAAATCATGACTTGTACTAGAATTCCAGATCTGTTTTGCCTAACATAGCCGTTTACCTCATGGCTTTCATTTGGTGATGTCTATATACACTCGTATCACGTCGTCATAAGAGAAAGGTTTATAGACAACCATTGTTACAAGTTCTATCTAGGTAGTTTGTTCACGAAATTACTACTTTCATATATTTTCAGTCTGTATGTTAAGGGCTATAATTCCCTGACACTACAAACTGTTTTCAACGGCAAATAGATAACAATTTGTTTGGAGAGAGCATTGCTTTCTAGGTCTTTGCCGTTGTCGTATAGAAATGTTCAGGCGATTTTCACTTTTAAATTATTCACCATAAATTGCAAAAGTATAAATTAAATCAGGTAAAATCCTACAGTAAGATAATATTGTATAGAATATAACAGACATTCGATATCTGCAAGCAGCTCAGTACTCAGATTTTATGAACAGTGTATATAATTTTGGTCAGATTTAGAGTCGATAATAATCGGTAATAATGAAAACAAAAACAAACAAACGCATGCACACTCACAGCCTCACACTTAGTTCAAGGACTTGTATCGTGGGTGCCGGAAATATTTACATATCACACACACAATCACACCCAGAACCAGATGCACAAATGTCCCTTGGGAAGGAAAATTGTGCTCCTGCCGGGAATCGAACCCAGGACCCACGGCGCAGAAGGCAAAGACCTGCCCAAACTGGGTCGTCACATGTCACAAACGCAAAATATCTTCGCCGTTATTTATTTTTTAAGTCTTTCGTAGATGGACCCAATGGAGCCTAAGTTTCATCACTAAGCGGCACAATTATGAAATTAGAGCAAATTAATAAGAAAGAAGAGAAGTATAAATCAAAGAAGATAATTTTAGACAGAAATATACATTTATTTCTACAAATTCCACAACTCTATAGAGCCTTAACAACATTTATAACTAATGACTAAAACTAAACAAAATCAACAAAATTTAGTAACTAAGCCAAATAACGATTAAATAATAATCAATTAGGTTCGACCTAATTGATTATTATTATTACCTTGGAGATTTCTTTGTTTATGACGGGCGTATTATAATGATAAAGAAAATTGTTTTATAGCATCTTAAGGTATATGCACACATTTCAGGTATGTTTGTTACAAACAACGACTAAAACTAAACAAAAATCAACAATACAATATTTCTGCACGTGACATTTTCTTTTTCAAAACAAAATCTTTTTTTCTCTTCACATGAAGCACACGCTATGTGAAAAAACATTTCTATTTGATTATACTATCACAAATATCCATGAGCAATCACGGACATTAAAAAAATACAGACGTAATGCCGCATACAAAACAGGTGAAGCACTCTAGGCCCTACAAATTTCGCTTGCCGTAACGCATGCTACACGGACACATACTCCATAGGTCCGACAATCGGTGCTAAGTAACTATTGAGTTAGTACACCCTGTAACTATTTATTTGTCTGTGACAGTTTGCACGCAACACGGACATATGCATGCTTCATCCATGATTACCTGAGATAAGGTCCGTATTTCTTTTAAGTCCGTGTGTTTAATCCAATTGTAGAATATTGCAGTATTCGTATTGTTTAAGAAACAGGCATGATAAAAAATACAAGTTCAGGTTATTTTTAATTGAGACAAGCAAAACAACGCACTTATGAGACAAACGCAACTCCGAGTATGTTATTCCTCTCAAATTAATTGTAAAGGGACATTGATGATATTTTTTCAAAACATTTAGAGTTAGACAATTTTACAGCTTAAAATTATTATTTTTCATGGCACCATTACGTTCCCTTAAATTTCCAATTAAGTACCAATCTTTCTTATTTCCTATTCCCCAAATGGAGGTAGAAATATTCTAATCTAAAACTAAACGCCTTTTAACCAAATTGGCGTGCGGGGACGCGGGCGCGGGCTTTAAATGGTATGTAATATACCCAAATATATATTTACAGATCTTAGCTTGATTTGGTTCCTGGAATAGACACTACAATTATTAAAAGAAATTACTTAAACTATATCTTTCGTAAATGTTTCTGAAAATTATTTGTTAGCACCAACGCGCACCTTAATGATTGTATGACAATATTATGTACATGTAATTTTATAAATATAATATGTATAATATAAATATAATATACTTTCACTGGGTGACCCGTTCATTCGCATAATTATACATGTCATAAAGTTATCACATCCCATAGTTATTCGGCATACATATTTTTTAGCCTAGATCCGCTTCGGATAGGTTACGTATAAAAATATACATTAAGTCGTGTAAGACTAAATTGTGTAGACAAGAGAATAGATAAATAAATAGGGTTATCGATATTATGCGAATTAATACATTCGTGAAACACATGTATGTAAATTCAATATTTAACACTAAAAGTTAATTTTTCATACCGCAGGCTATACAAAGTATTAGAAAATAAAGTATTTATACGTCACGTGGACCAGCTCCAAGAGTTCTTTTCAATATAAAAATGTATTGAAATAAAGCCGCTTTTTAAAGAGCTCGATCAACCTTATATACGTGCTTATATGAAGGAAGCATAATTCGTTACTCGAGGAAGTGTTCGGATAGCTCGGCTGGTTAGAACTGTAAAACTGTAAAGCAGGCAACCCTATTGCCGCGGGTTCGAAAGAAGTTTAAACCGGTGCTTTTTTTAAATATAATATGCGTTAGTGTTATTACATTAATCTATCACAAACATTTAAAATCGTGTAATATTTCTTTTTAACGTCTTGTGGGAAATTAATCGTTAGGATATCAAAATTTTTTAATATTGATAATTACTGGATGCTGTTACTAAATGTTATTAAATTAATTAAAAAACTGCAAAGACAATTGAGACAAATTTCTTTCTAACATAATCAGCGGTTGTATTGTCATACTTAAAGAAGTTTATGAGAAACAAACCAAACAGCTATCATAAACATAAATAGAAAAAAAAAACAAAGTTGAGAACCTCCTTTTTTATAAGTCGGTTGAAAATTGATGCTTTTTTAAACTTAAATTCACAACCATTTTAATTAAACATTGTTATGTGCGAGCGAGATAGTTATAAAATTATAAATAAAATTATACTTGTAATTTAGAAAAAAATACTAAATTTGTTAGGTTTTATTTCAACAAACTTAACATACTCTGTGTTAATGCTTGTTAGTCTTAAATGTTATTTACAATCACAGGCTAAGGTTTCAGTTAATAAATTCATATTACCATAGTTATTATGTTTTACTAACCACCGACGTAAAACGAGTGTTATAAGTTCAACGTATTTATCTGTGTGTCATATACATAGTACCTGTATCAAAAATTGTATACATATATATAATTAATATAGAAAGTAATTTCCACGTCTTAGAACGTAACGCTACTATCTACTATAATCAGATAATTTTAACGCAAGCAAAGCTTAAAAAACCGATATCTCCGCTAATATTTTGGATTTTGATGATTTTCTATAAAAGTGCTTAATCAATTTCGATAAAATTTATATGGGACCACCTCTGAAGCATCTACCAAACAAAATCATCAAAATCGATTCATAATTGGCGGAGTTATCGCGTAAAATACATACAAAAAAACATGAAGTCGAATTAAGAACCTTCATTTTTGAAGTCGGTTAACAAAAAAAGCACGTCTAACTAATTCCAGTCCTTATTTATTCGCAATATAAGCATTCGACAAAATAATTCGTACAACTATTAGGATATTATACATTTACACACAAAACTAAAAGGTAAAAAATGCCTATTCACAAACCATAGTCTATACGTTGAAGCAAATTAAAAACTACACGAAATATACAGTTGTTTTACATAATTCTATACAAATAGAACATAAGAAACAGAACTGTTCACAGGAGCAATCTCCTATTAAAATTGTTCATGTAATAATTAATGATAATACAACCTGTAACAGAAAGGTGTAGTAACACTTGGTGGTGTGTATGCTTATCGTGCCAGGTATCCTCTGCCAGAGAACGAAAGTCGAAATCGGAGATAATTTTTTGGATACAAAACTTTTACTTTTCTAATATTTTTGTCAACCCTACGGTTACATCTGTGGCGCGCGACCTTGACCTTTGTTATGGCTAGGTCAGTGGTGTAGTACGGTACCTAATGAACTAGGGTTGCAAATGACATAATTTTTTAGAAACTTTAATTAAACATAACTCAATATTCATGCTGCTGCCGCGAATTTTGAAGTTCTTGTTAGACTCCATACATGTAGCTAGATGCGTGGCTTGAGTATTACTACACCTTTCTGTTACACATTGTATAATTTAGCTTATTTGAAGGTTGTTAGTACAGCTTGTTATTATGATACAGCAAGGGCTAGGTTAAACTAACTTAGTGTAATGATAAACAGCAAAGGCACATATATTTTGACTAAATTTCGACTCACACCTAATGTACAGTCACGTTCACAATTGCAGTTATGATATTTTGCTATGATATCGATCCTGAGTCCATCACTTGTCCTTTCAATGCGTTACATATAATTTTTCAAACGTTTTTCTATTCTACATTTAGTCAGTTTCACGATTGAATGACTCGCTCGATAGGTTTTTTTTTTTTTGCTTTTGCCGTATGCCGTAACTAAATACTAATAGTTAGAAGACAGTCTATTATCCTACTATTAAAGTTTTCGTGAGAATTAAACATTATAATATTATTGAATTACGGCTATCACTCACGTCATTCGATCGATATTGTCGACCTAGGTTTCGAGCATGTACGATGCTCTTCTTCGGGATGAGTTTACGCCGCGAGATCGCGACGAAGACTGTCTTCGTAATTCAATAATATTACAAGTCTATTATCCGTTGTTAAGCCAAAATGTTAATATATTTTCCAGAATTTACGAAACTTCTACAACTACTTTAAAAATCTAAGTATGGCACACGCAAACTTGCGTGTTCTTAGGACGATAAATCTAATCCTAAATTGTACATGTTCCAAATACGCTTATTTTTGTCGTTCTTATACACTGCTTACTATTGAAAAGATTTATATTGCTGTTGTCTATTTATAAAGATTTTCTATGAGGTGATCACACTAATATTATAAAGGCAAAAGTTTTATGAGTGTGAGACTGTATGTTTGTTACTTCTTCAAGCTCAAACGGCTGGAACAATTTCGATAAAATTTGGTATGGAGGTACCTAATACCCTCGATTAACACCTAGGCAATCATTGGCATATTTAAAGACTCCGTCAAAATACATTATCTTGCAGGTCAAACATAATAATACAAATTTACTTTGTTGTCATGATTTAAAGGTGAACATTCTATTCGTCACGCAAATATGTATAACAGTTATGTATTACGTTTATGTATTCTATATCATAGTTTAATTTAGGTATATTATTGTTTATGTATGTTTATTGTATTTTTTATATTATTATATTTATACAAAACACCGACGTCCAATTTCATTGCTTACTCCTCTCCATCCAAAGGTTGTCTGGAAGAGATCGCTCCTAGCGATAAGACCGCCTGTTGTTACACTTATTTTCTAGATTATTATTCCTTGTCATGTATTTGTTAAGGTGTTAAATAAAGTGTTTATCTATCTATCTATCTATCTAGGCTACTTTTTAACCCGGAATTCCCGCGGGTCTGTGACTTAGCAGGTAAAACCGCGGGGCAGCAAGTAAATAATAATTTTCAAAGTAACCCTGAAAATGATGACTGCATACGTCCGTGACTGTACAAATAATAACTTATATATCTAACAACCATCATAAGCCTATTTATTACAATAGCAAGGGTTTATCTACAGGTGGAACACCTAAAACAATATTAACTGAGACTCGAGATATTGTGACATATATAAACTTATCAATTATATTTTATTACATCTTTTTATTATGCAACTGGGAATAATATATGGAAGAAAAACAATTCTAATATATCTTTTAATTAATATTGAATTACGATACACGTTTTAAACATGATTAAAAATATGTTTTCGACATCTGATTTTTTTTTTAATTCTGTAGAGGTAAGCATTTGACCATTATTTTAGTAATGGAAAGTGATGATACGGCTAAAGATGTGATATGCTTCCTAGAAGATACCTATTTTAATAATTATACTTTTGGTTTGAAGACAGATTATATCAGTTGTATTTGTAATTGTTATTGATAAGACTTTGGGACTTATTACTTACATGTTTATGTTCAAATAACGTCATAAATGAATATACTTCTTAGAACATGTTTTCTTTAATATAAAAGGGGCGTAATGAAGATCACGTGGTACAAATGGCACTAAACCTACCAGAACAAAGTAGAGGCAGAGGCCGCCCGCCAACGACATGGTGGTCAAATATAATAGTGAAACCAAGATAGGACAACTTGGCGCAGACAAATGAGGAGACCCGACCCTAAATAGTGGGAACAGGGAAGACAAAATTTATGAAGAAATCTAATTAGTCCATTAGTGGACACGAATTTTTTCTTTTGTCTTTTTGAACAAAAATTAACGATGATTATATATGAGGCGTGACGTCACGCGTTGAAACTCCGCGTGACGTCACGCCCCAGTACACTTTAACCAGGGCGTGACGTCACGACCCCCATTCCAAAACTTTGACGCTCTTTATCTTTGTAATTTTTTGGGTAATTGACAAAAGAATAATTAAACGCAAGCAGCTTTAAAAAACCGACTTCACCGATATTTTGGTTTTGGTTGGATCGATTTCGATAAAATTTACATGGGACCTTTGAAGTTCTACCAAAAAAAACATCAAAATCGATTCATAATTGGCGGAGAAATTGCGTAACATACATACAAAAAAAAAAAAACAGTCGAATTAAAAACCTCCTTTTTTAAAGTCGGTTGAAAAAAATATTTCCAATATTTTTTGATAATCTGTCTAACAGACTAATTAGAAATTTATGTTTTTTTTTCCAGGCATCATCCCCTATTGGCTTGTTTTTTTATACTTACTTTTGTTTATATACAGTATCGTTACAACTACACTAATCGAAATTCGTTGAAGAACTACGTGAAGTTCGTTAGATCTCCTAAACCTCCTACTTATGCAAATCATATGTAGACCGTCCCAGCGTCTCCAAGTTGCTATGATGAGAGTCTATCCTGTTGATGTTAGCTTTGAACTCCTCGGGTATCGCTGTGTGAGGAGTCAGGGTCTCTGATGATGCTTCCTTCTCCACGTTAGTCCTCTCGGCGTGGAGGAAGTTGTCCTGGGAACCGTTGAGTTGGGGATTGGTCTCTGGGTAGGATAGGTCGAAGTTTGAGATGGATAGGGGTTTGTCTGTCTTCTCTAGGGGTTTTGAAGCTGCAAGCAGGTCGTTTTCTGTAAGAAATATAGTCCAAGATCAAGACAGTTGAAACAAGTAAAAATGTCGACTTAGTTTCAATTCAAATTTCAAATTTAAAATTCAAAATTCAAATTTCAAATTCAAAATTCAAATTTCAAATTCAATTTTGTTAGTAAAGTTTATAAAATAAGGCCTACAAGAAACGGTTAGGTTAGGTACACAAAATGATCAACATAAAATACAATCTAATATCTTTAAACGTGCAATTCTTGTATATATATATATATATATATATGTGTTATCTGGATCTCGGAAACGGCTCCAACGATTTTCATGAAAGTTACAAATTAGGGGTTTTTCGGCCCAAGGATTCGATTTATCAACGTTCCAGGTCCGAGAAATGCTCGGTTCCCAAACTGCATTTGAAAAACCGGGTTAAAGAAACTATCAGCGCCATCTATTACGCCATGACCGATGTAAAAAAACTGTTTCTACTCGACACTAGATGGAGCTTTCTGAGGCTACAAATTCAAACACATTCTACCAAAAACAAAAAACCGAGCAAAGCTCGGTCATCCGGATATTTAAAATTAATACGTCATGTACTTACGAGGCATCTCGTGAGGTATCATTGTCCGCACGAGATGCCTCAGTACAGGCGCTTTCGGGTCATCAACCACTACTTTGTTTTTCCTTTTAATTTTGGCTTCTCACTCTTGTGCATGTAGCCAGTGTCAAGTAATAATACATTTCATGTGTATTTCATATTAAAAATCCTAATCACAAGTCACAGTCGAAAGTCAAGTAAAAGAGTCAAGGTCTAGTCATAGTCAGCATGCCCTGGTAAAGTGGTAGCAACTTTGCTAGAACTTCTATTGGGGTTTTGGAGCGAAGGCGAAAATCACGTTTTCCAACTTTTTATGATTTGCCTACACTTATGTACGTTTACTAAGTATTAACGGTTAATAATACACCATTATTACACATTAACACTCGAAGAATCACAGGTTTTGGACAATTATACAAAATCAACAACGCCATTTTTTCACTTTCGCGGCATAAACCTCAAACCGCTACTTTAGGATATTGTTGCTACTTCCGAACTTTGTAGTCGAGTAGTTTCGGACAAATTAGTTGTCCTTCATGAGGATGAGTCACGCGCGATACCCGAGGCGAGGGAACGATGAAGGACAGCAAATTTCTCCGAATCTAGTCGACAACAAAGTAAGTCGACATTTTTACTCGTTTCAAGCTTGATATTGACTTAGTTGGGTGCGCGTTCTTAAAATGCGAGCGTGCAACGGGTATCGGGTTCGATTCCCGGTGGAAAAACCTGTTTTTTTTTCGGCAAACTAAATTTGTGTTCTTGGGTAAGATTGTGTGTATGATGTGAATGTTTCCGGCACCCACGACACAAGTCCATGAACTTAGTGTAAGGCTGTGAGTGTGAAAGCGTCTATTAACTCGTTTTGTTAGCTGAAACCAGTTTTACGTCTTGCTGAATAGCTATTTGGCAAGGGAGAATCGCTCGGAGCGAATGTATAGCGTAATAAACGTTATATTTATTATATTTACCTTTGGTATTATCGAGATCGTTAGTTTGCGACGCCTTGATGTCCTTCGGTAGAGAGGCGGACCGCGCGCTTTCTCCCTCTAACATACTCAAAACCCTGCGAACATTAGAATTTATTTCAGTTTCATCGAAAATGAACAAGCATTTGACTACTATCTTGATATTGAGTGAAGATACGGTCGACGATGAACCTATATTGTTAGTACTTACATAAACTATTATAATAAATCCGAAATAATAACGGTTGAACGGATTTGGATAAAAGAGTTTTTTTTTAGGGTTTCGGTTTCAATTCTCGCCCGGAACACAAGTTTTCTCCCCAAGGGAAATCTGTGTTTCTGTTTCTGGTTGTGATAGTGTGTGTGATTTAAAATTTCCGACACCCACGACACAAGTCATCGAACTTAGTGTGGGCAAAGGGAAGAAAATAATGCTACCGCGATAGTGTGGGGCTGTGAGTGTGAAAGGGAAAAAATAAAGTTACCGCGAGTTCCCGAGGTCTCCAAAGGGTGCGCCGGGGGCGGAGTGATGCGTGTGTTCCGCGTGAGGACCTTCCACCGCCCAGCCTTCTTCTATCAACACCGCGCCGATGTCCAACTCGCCCTCTGTACAAACAAACAAACATATCATTGCTGGTTGTGTTTCTGTCTGTGATGTGAATGTTTCCGGCATCCACGACACAAGTCATCGAACTTAGTGTGGGGCTGTGAGTGTGAACGTGTTTTATTTAAAAATGTGCCCCATAAAGCAATTGAAATTATAGATTACTATTAATCTAACATCAATAAAAGTTTACCATCAGTGACGTCATAAAGCTTGATGCCGGGTATTTCCTTCTCTTTCTCTCCTTCTGCCGTCACTGTCTTCTTGTACGTGCACGTTCTAGAGACGAGGGACTTCCATCGCGCGACCTGTTTATAAATTATCAATATTTACTATATTTATTTTGAAATAGTACATTTAAAAAGTAAAATACCACTGGAAGCGGGCTTTGAACCCGCGATCAGGTACGAACGCGCGAAGGTATTGCAGTATTGCTATAAAAATATTTGACTTGTGTTTTCTTATGGAGGTATGTAGTAACGATGGTAACACGCTGATATCAGTACTTAGTTGTTGGTCGGTATTTGTGATTTGGTTCACATTGTAATTATCAGGAATACATATTACTTATAAAATAAGTAATATCCGGATAACCGAGCTTTGCTCGGTTTTTTGTTTTTGGTAGAATTTGTTTGAATATGTAGCCTCAGAAAGCTCCATCTAGTGTCGAGTAGAAACAGTTTTTTACATCGGTCATGGCGTAATAGATGGCGCTGATAGTTTCTTAAACCCGGTTTTTCAAATGCAGTTTGGGAACCGAGCATTTCTTGGACCTGGAACGATGATAGATCGATTCCTTGGGCCGAAAAACCCCTAATCTGTAACTTTCATGAAAATCGTTGGAGCCGTTTCCGAGATCCAGATTACACATATATATATATATATATATATATATATAATATTATATTATAAAGAGTAATATAATATTATAAAGAGGTAAAGTTTGTTTGTTTGTTTGTTTGTATGTAAAAGGTAATCTCTGAAACTACTGATCCGATTCCAAAAATTCTTTCACTAATAGATAGCTACACTATCACTGAGTGTCATAGGCTATGTTTTGTTGGGATAGAAGTTAGTTATCAGTTCGAAATAATAATATTCGTAAGACAAGTCGGAGAAAAATTTGCTAACTTTCCGCTTTATCGGCGTACGCTGACTAAACAGTTAGACATAGGTGAATACAATGTACAACAAAAATGTTGGCCTTCATGAGTTTTACAAAAAAGTCCGCGACAGCATATATCTAACATGTATGAAAAAATACTTTTCTTTGTTAAAAATCTGAAAAAAAAGCGGCCTATGTTTAGTTGGCTTTTTGAGACATTCAGTATTAATCCTTATCAAAATAAACTATTTCATCGTCTTACGTAGTTCATGTAGATACAATTTGCTTTTTACTGCATGTGATTTGGATAAATAGTCTATGAGAAATCGTGAAATTAGTTTCACGGAGTCCTCCCGTGAACGGGACGGGTCAGAAATTTATCGACACGTACTACGCATTCCTGCACATAAAAATAGCGGCTTCTATTTCGTTGCCTTTTTTTAAGTATTTAATATTAATCCTTATCAAAAAAACCTATTTCATCGGCTTACGTAGTTCACGTAGATGCAATTTGCTCTTCATTGCATATAATTTGGACCAATAGTCTAGGAGAAATCGTTAAGTTTATTTGAGGGTGAAAACGGTGGATCACAGAATGTAACAGTTACTGCGTAATCCGGCATACTTCTATGTTTTGAACCGACTTGCATAAGAAGGAGGATATAAATTCGACTGTTTTTTTTTGTTTAGTCGGTTACAACTTATCATTGAACTTTGAACTGCCCGCTGGAGTAGTTAGGTGGGCGTTTGCCTTTAAAGCACCGGGTTTGATTCCCGGTGGGAACACAGGTGTTTTTCCACGGGAATTTGTGTTTCTGGTTTTGAGTATGTTGTCAATGTTGTGTGAATCTTGGATGTTTACAGCCCCACGATACAAGTCATTGAACTTAGTGTGGGGTTGTGAATGTGAAAGCGTTTATGGGTATGTTTTTTAATATTTACTACCCGGCCGACGCCGGGCGGGTCGTTCCTGATCTTTGAACTGCTCGCTGGCGTAGATGGGTGCGCGTTCGCCTTCAAAGCAGCGGGTTCGATTCCCGGTGGTAATTTACCTAGAAGATTTCTCTCCAAGGGGAATTTGTGTTCCTGGTTTTGAGTATGTTGTGAATGCTTTGTGAATCTTGGATGTTTACGGCCCCCCGATACAAGTCATTGAACTTAGTGTGGGGCTGTGAATGTGGAAGTGTTTATTTGTATATTTTTAACCGGGCGACTCCGGGCGGGTCATCTTTTGAACTTTGAACTATCTACTCGCGTAAATGGGTGCGCGTTTGCATTCAAAGCAGCGGGATCGATTCGCGGTGGTAACAGAAGTTTTCTCCCTACGGGAAATTTTTGTTTTTAGTATGTTGTGAATCTTGGATGTTTACGGCCCCACGCTACAAGTCACTGAACTTAGTGTGGGGCTGTGAACGTGGAAGTGTTTATGTGTAGATTTTTTAATCGGGCGACGCAGGGTGGGGAATCTTTGAACTTTGAACTACCCACTGGGTAGATGAGTGCGCGTTCGTCTTCAAAGCAGCGGGTTCGAATCTCGGTGGGAACACAATAACAAAAGTTTTTTCCCCACGGGAAGTTTATGTTTCTGGTTCTGGGTATGACGTGAATGTTGTGTGTGTGGTGTTAATTGTTTACGGCCCCACGACACAACTTATAGTACTTTTGGAGTGGGGCAGTGAGTGTGAAAGCGTTTATGTGTAAGCTTTTGTTTACCCGGGCGACGCCGGGCGGGTCAGCTAGTATATATATATATATTTGCTCGTTTAAAGATATTAGATATGGAAGTCGCGAGTGAATAGTTATCTTCTAGGAATAGGTTATAGTGATAGTTTGTATATACAGAACAAAAAAAAGTAAAAAAATAAAAACAAACGCATTCACACTCACAGCGCCACACTAAGTTCAAAGATTTGCATTCGTGGTGCTGGAAACATTTAAATATTACACACCATCACAACCAGAATCAGAAACACAAATTTTCCTCGGGGAGAAAACTTGTGTTTCAGCCGGGAATCGAACCTGATACTGCTTAGAATGCAAACGCCACCCAACTAAGCCAACAGCAGTTCAAGTGTTATTGTTACCTGCGTGAGTTCCTCGAACCTCTCGACAGCTTGTGGGTGCCATTTCTCCCAGCGCTGTCCGCTCGGCGTGATGCCTTCAGCGCCGCTGGCCGGCCGCACGCCCGCAAGGAAACATTCCATCGCCTACACACAAACAAACATATTAATACTGTTGCAGTACAGATTATTACACCACATAGTCCATCATCATTATCTCAGACGTAAGAAATCCTGCAGGAATTTTGAAAATACCAGTGATGGTCTGCCTCGAAAATTGCTGCACTGATTTTCGATTAAGTCACCTTTTAAACTAAAAAACCTGAATTAAAATCGGTCCGCCTGTCTATGCCCCAGACAGACACAGTTACACACGACCATCCTGTAACACCCCTCGGGGTTATTAAGTAAATAGTCCCCCCTGAGTATTATAGGGTATGTTTTACTGTGATAAAAGATAGTTCATTACGAAATCACAAAAAACAGAACCCCTTAGAAGGCAAATCCTGGGAATCGAATCTAAAACTTACTGCGCGGCGTTGAAAGCAAGGAGCTGTTAACTCTGCACTAACAGTATCGTCAAACATCTGTTGACGTGATAACGTCTTATAAATCGATGAACGCCGGCAGCACGCACGAAAAAGTGTCACGTTCCGCCTGAGCCTGAGTGTGCAAGCGAGAGCGCGGAACAAGCGATAGAGAGGCACGATCGATATTTATCACGTAAAATTATCGTCCGTAAACCGACTTTACAGACAACCATTTTCTTAGCCTCCTGGTACATCATTCTGACCATTGAGTTCAATATCTTTCGTAGGTACGGCTATGGCAAAACCATTTTTTTTTTTTTCAAAATAACAATTAAATGTTGTATTTATATTATATTATTATATTCTCTGTTAAGTCTAAGGTGTTAAGTGCCAACTGGCGTTAAGAGTTCATATTACGAGGCGCGGCGCGGCGATGCCGTTTTATGCGGGACAGTGTAGTTTTAAAACTATTAATTGTAGATTGTATAGAATACATCATCCTAATTATTGCGGCAAATATAGCATTCAGAAGAAAGGCGTAGAACATAAACGCAAGCAAAGCTTAAAAAACCGACTTTTCCGCTTTATATCCGGAACCTTGATCAGATTAAATGTATTAAACACGCGTTATTGACGATTACTCAAAAACTACTGATCAGATCTTGATCAAATTTAAATGGGACCAATGGGAAAGCCACAGCTTTCAAACAAAAAAATGGCACGAGGAAAGAAGTTATGAGGATTGAGTAACTCCTCCTTTCTTGTGAAGTCGGTAGAAAATGAGCTAAGAATAATAATCAGAGTCTTAGAACTTTCTGGCATTTTACAAATAACCGTGTAGATATTATAGTCGGCGGGATATGGTATGTTACACTCGCCTGGAATCGAAGCCGCAGCAGGTCAGATTTGAGCTCGCACAGTTCCTGTGTTGCTACATACTCGCTGTCGCCATAATCTAGGTAGAATACGTCAGCCACCTGCCAATAAAAACAACTTTATAGCAGAAAAAAGGAGTTTAGCTAGCTAAGCCCGGATAATCAGGATAAGAAGTAATCTGAGTTAAAATCCAAGATCTAGACTATCGATGTAGTTACTTTTTAACTAGTTGGTGTAGCTGTCCTATTTTAAAGTCTGGACTATCTTTCTTATATCTTTAAATTCGGCTGGATGTCGTGCGGGTACACTCACCGTCTGCGTGCCGTCGAACTCGTTTAGCCGGATGTCGTGCGGGTACACTCACCGTCTGCGTGCCGTCGAACTCGTTTAGCCGGATGTCGTGCGGGTGCACTCATCGTCTGCGTTCCGTCGAACTCGTTTGGTCGGATGACATGCGGGTACACTCACCGTCTGCGTGCCGTCGAACTCGTTTGGCCGGATGTCGTGTACGCGGGCTCGGTACCACCGACCGTCGTGTCGGAACACTGCCGCCACTACTTGCCCGATGTGAACGTGCTCTAACTGGAACAATGATGTTTTCTAGATTAGATACGTAACCTAACGCTCTGGATGGCGTTATAAAACGATATTCTTAAATATCTAGGTCATTCTAATAGCCAGCTCATTCTATTTTCAAAAGTGTATCGTCATAACGCTTGGTTTTGGCGAGATCTAATCAAAAAGTATTTCTTAAACTCAAACTATTTAAGTTGTTAAAAGCGTTCGTGCTGCCGAATTTAGTTCAATTAACGCACTGTAGAGGCGCTGATAAAATTTAATATAAATGGTTGACGTTAACGATACGAACACTTTCTCTCAAGTTGTTCGTGCTAGGGCCACAGATTTTGTTATTTCACAGCGTTTTTTATTTTAATACGATGCGAAGAATGGAGATGAGGCAATCGACTTCAGAATTTAAATAAATGAATTATGTTTGTTAATTTAGAAAATCTAATAGCAACTCTAGTAAGTATATATCGTGTTAAGACTTAATTTCACAAAACAAAACTTTGGAATTCTATGAGATGCTTATAAAACTTCATTCCAACATTTACAGTTAACCATTAACCATGGATTTATTGTCTGTTTCCATCTTGGATCATTTTCCACAAAGCTCACCTTATGTGCTTCTCTGTTCTCCTTCTTCCCGTAGTAGTCAGTCATCTCTTGGACCAGTTCATCCAGCTGCGTCACCTGAGCTCCAACAAACTGGACCCAGAACCGAGAGGGAGACGACACGGCCGACACGTATACCTCGATAGATGGCGCTGCTTTTTCTGTTTGTTTAATTAATGTATTTAAATATTTGCTATAGGAATTAAATAACAGATTATTTTTTATGTCTTATTAACATGTGTATTAAATTGAAATTACAAAAAACTAAATATAATATCTAAATCTTTATATTACACTTAATTTTTATGTACATGTTTATGTGACTGAACTCCTCCAAAACGACTGAACCGATTTTGATGATTTTTGTGTGTGTTCAGGTGGATTCAAGAATGGTTAAGATTTACAATTCGATCCGATATTTAAATTTTTTTATTTATTTATATTAAAAATCCGCTAGTTGTTAATAAAAATCTACTGTCACCAAACAACGTAAGCCCTTTAAAACAGTTATGTAGTCACTGTATCCAACCCCTGTTGACTGCAACCACAAATA
This sequence comes from Lomographa bimaculata, assembly GCA_948107665.1. Lineage (NCBI taxonomy): Eukaryota > Metazoa > Arthropoda > Insecta > Lepidoptera > Geometridae > Lomographa > Lomographa bimaculata. Next base: position 3,975,419 of record OX403600.1, on the reverse strand, counting down.
AATAATAATTTCCTTCATAATGTTACTCCCAATGAACTAAAAATGCATAGCACAATACACCAAACCCAACCCAAGTACAAACTCAAACATAAATATATATTCAAACTATACATAAATGATAAACTATATATAAAATAGATTAAACTAAGGGACAACACATAAAAACAACAAATATTACTACAAAACAAAAACAGTGCGTTCGCAATACACGTGACAAGGGAATGTATAGGATGTAAATACCACACCTTTTAGAGAGTTTAATTTCTTAAAAACACAAATTTGGAATTTTTCATGTTTGCGAAGTGACATTTCTCAGTTATATAAATCGTTTTAAAATACAATTTTGTAGTAAAAGTCCATTATAGGACATAATTAGTTGACGGGCAAAATTGCAAGTAACGGGACGCACTTCACGCGAATTATATAACATTTAAATACAAATAATAATATATATATTCGTGATTCACTTTTTAGTATGTTTTTAAAATAAATATTTTTTGTTACTTATTCATTAAAAAAAATCAAATTAATTTGTACCTCGTCAAAAAAAAGCGTTGAACTTGAACTAAAAATTGCATATATTTTGCTACATTTGGTTGTCATTTAAAGTAAGAAAATCATTGATTTATTTTATTTAAAATATTTTAGCATTTATGAATTATCTACATAAGCATGGTCTGCAAAAGTATGTGAAAAAACTTGTTGTTTATAATCTAACTTTTTTTTAATAACATTTTATGCACACTTTTTTGGTAATGATAAACTGAAATATCGTTAAAAAATTAAATAAACTGGAATTATATCAGTCAAGCGATTAATATCGCTGAGAAATTTCTGTCCTCCAACACGAACAATTTACAATTATGCGTGAATAATGAATAAACTATCTTAATTTTCTAATTAAATACCTATAAAATCTTGAGCAGCCTTTATTACCTCCAAGATTGATTTCTTCTTTTGGGCGTACCAAAAATTCTAGTAAAAAACTGTAAAAGATAGACGCGTAATAAGGTACCTCTGCAGCAGCTAAATTAATATGGATAAAATTTTAAAAACGATGACAAGAACTAAATAGGCTTTTTACTTCAGTAAACCGTATTTTTAGCAAAATGTAGAGAGAATAGCAACAAAAAATTAATATTTTTGATCATATTTGCATTGAAGATACCGAAAAAAAGATCGCGAAAAATTTTCTTTTAAGAAAAAATGGCTATGAAAAACCCTAGCCCACCCTAGCCAAAAACCAAAACGCTTCGTCTCTCTTCTGTCAATCGCTTTCTAAATGTAACAGACCTTAAAACTCGTACACATAAGGTTTAAAATATCTTGACTTGTTATTTAGCGCTCGCCGAGATTGCAAAGTTACAGACAAGCTATTTGAAACCTTAGTACACAAGTTTTAAAGTCTGATACATTTGGAAAGCGTTTCTCTTGATAGAAGCGTTTTGGTTTTTGGTTAACGGGGCTTAAAACTATCTCTGAACGAAATATCCTCAGCTTTTTTTTTTTTATTATTTGTGACAGGCTTGTGTTTGACCACTACCTGATGGTAAGTGACGATGTGATCGAAGCTGGTAAACACACTAGACCTGGAATACACAGCCTCTCAAGGATATCTGCCGGAACACCGTATTTGGCTTGGCGGCAGACTTTCAACTTGATGGTGGTAAGCTACTTTGGTAGCAAGCCAGGCGAGCAACTCACAAAATGCTCTACCACCTCTCAAATGTCACCTGATTAGCACCACCCGGGGACCACGTGTAGGGAGTCAGACTTAAGGGGTATACTCCTACGGACATGGGTGACTCAGCCCCCGAAAGCTTTTCACGGTTTTTTATTAATTCAAATAAGAAGCGAGAAATCTGTAGATAGTCTGTATGTATGTATAGATAGATGTCTGTATGTATATACGTGACTATGTAGCTACTGCTTACTTAAAGCAGAACTCCTTAAACGCGAATTTCAAGATATAGCATTGTAACATGTAGCCTAGAATATATTTGAACAAAATGTTTACATAAGTTTTTAGATAAGGAGTATGTACACGAGTTATTAGCGGTCAACACTGCAATCTAGGTCAAGTTTACAATATTTTATACTGTACTTAGTTTACTTAAATCGTTGCGTATGTTATTTTATTTTTAAAGAGTTTTATTGTGTAGCAGATTATGTAGCATTGTAGTTTCATTGTATTTATCGGTATTGTTCAAGAACTAGTTTGAATCAGGTGACTTTTAGTTATTTTATAGAAATCTGCGTTTTGAATGTATTGTAATATTTTAATTATTCTGTTTTTTACCCACTCATTATAATATGTGTGCATACGAAGTACGCAAGTACAATAACAATACTCATTTAATTTAGAAATCAATGTTGCCAAATAACAGTAAGGGAATTCAAATCTTTGTTTTCAGTGTTTTGACTATTTTCAAACAGTATTTTTATTATAGTGATAAATTTAGAAAGGAAAAATTATCGCTTGAGGCGGGATATGAACCCGCGGCCATAGGGTCTCATGCCCTATTGAATAATAAGGTTAGAGCAATAGGGCATGAGACCCTATGGCCGCGGGTTCAAATCCCGCCTCAAGCGATAATTTTTCCTTTCTAAATTTATCACTATAGTTCTGCCTAGCATGGCTAATGCTATATAAATAAAATCAGTATTTTTATTGTACCCTTTACAAGGACTACGTTCCGCTTAAAACCGTGAATGATCGCGGTATCTACGCCCGCGGTGTGTAACTTTTAGTTCCACTAAAAATTAGCGTTGTTGACGATATAAATAGGAAAATAACAAGAATCATGAATAGCTCATTATTTGCTAGAAAATATAGTTATAGTAGTTTTAATACGGCTTAGGATATTTAAGTCACTTTCTCATGCACGCCTGGCTTGTTACTCTGTGCAGATATACAGTCGCGCTTCACCAAAGTCAAGTCGAAAAAAATCACACCAAACTAATAATGATGTTTTGGTGGCTAACCCTAAGAAGTCAGATGAGATAGTAGAAATATGCTAGTCAATGAAAAATATATGATTTCAAGTTATTTCCACATGAGGTAATTATAATAATTTGTAATTCTCGTCTATATACCCGTGAATGGAACTGCTACGCGGATGTATCGAACGCTAAGCGGAACGTATCCTTGGACATGTGACGCAAGACAACATGCAGTTAGCTTACCGGCACGCTTATACTTGGCATGCGGTCTGACGTCACCTGGAGGCTCTTCTGCCGGCTCGGAGGGCGCCGGCGACGCGGACGCCGAGCGTGGAACATGGCGGGGACTTTTGGCCTGTTCAATTTCACGACGGCATTTTTCTTGGGCCACCTGAACAGGCAAACTTTTAACTTGATACTATATATATGTGTATGTAATTGCACTAAATGACCAAAATATGGTTTAATATAGTACAAGTACATTTAAAAAGGCAAAATATTGCTTGTAGTATTTGGGTCATTGTTGTACCTTAATATTTTTGTATAAATGGATCATCCGGAAGTTCCTGTTATATATACCCATAATTCATTGGCCTACCCTTCAGAATGTGTTTACAAGCTAAATTTACTAGTACAATATTAAACATTATTTTGGTCTAATGACCAATCTAATGATTGATCAGTAGATGTTTGCATAACATCTTGATATTCACACTGCAACATTATAAAGATGTACAATAACAGTGACGTCATCAAACACATACGCACAATATTTGTTATGGAATAGTCTGGGCGTTACGTGCAAACGTATCTATTTCGGAACGCGGCCAAAGTAAACAAAGCTCATCAAAGATTACATACATAGTTTTCAATGAGTTCCTTTGCCTTCTGTATCTGTTCCGTGGTCCCGCGGATGGTGACGATGCGATCGGCGTTGCGGTCGGTGGCGAGCCCCTCGACCTTCACTCGCGCACCACTGCGGTGGCATATCTCGTTGATATTTTCGCCACCTGTGCCTACAATGACAAAATTATGCGGCTGGTCAAATAGGTAATTTTGCAACTGCAACTATCTCGAGAAATAGTTGCAGTTGCAAGATTACATGCAACTGTCATAAGAACCTATCCATACTTATATATTATATTCTTATTAGTTATATCTGATTAAGCCTAAAAACTGAGAATTGCAACTATACAACATTGATTATTATCACCAGCACCGCTACACTAGCAATTGAACCTTAGTGTGGGGCTATGACTGTGTGAAAGCATTTTAAAAGCACTTATATTTTCTTTTGTATTCTTTATTGTTTAATTCAGCTGTTTTGATAAGCCGAGCTTATTCAGCTTCTTTTGTTATCAAGTGTACAAAAAACAATGACTATGATTTTTATCATATTTCTTACCGATAATCCTGCCACAGGACCACCCGGGCACAGTTATGTTTTCAGTGGTAAGCTCTGGTTGGTTCTTGATGTACTCATGCACCAGGGTCTCAGCAAGCTGTGCCTCCCCACTCCTTCCTGTTATGTAGCAGATGTCATGGTCTCCTTCTGTGAACTTCTTGAAGTGCATCCGAGCTCCAGACTTCCTTTCCAGGTCTTTGATGTTGGAGCCGCTGCGACCTACAGAATAATTCTAGGTAGTGATGAAGTTTAATGGCAATGGAGGATCAGATTGGAGGTAGTGGTTTCAAATCTTACCAAGGGCTTCAGATGTCTTCAAGTCAAGAGTGAATAAATACTTCTACGTCAAATGCTTGCTTATCTATCTTAAACAATATTTAAGTAAGTAAGTGAAGTGACTGGCTCTCAAGGATAGCTGCCGGAATAACATTGAACTGAACTGCTCGTTGACTCAGTTGGGTGCTTGGTCGCCTTCTAAACAGCGGGTATAGGGTAAGAATCCTGGCAAGAACGTTTTCTCCCCAAGGAATGTTTGTATATCTGGTTCTTGTTGTGATTTTGTGTGTGTGATGTTAATGGGACTGGAGGCTGTGAAGGGGCTGTGAAAGCGTTTAAAGCATTAAGTTTTTGACGACATGCTTTTACAACTGTATTTTGGTATCATACAGTATTATATTACTATATCAACCTTGAAATCAATATTTCTTATGCTAGAATGGTTTTAAGGTTTACCAATATCATATATCGTGAAGTAAAACCTCTGTTACTAAAAATTTAACTAGGCAAGGTCAAAAATGAAGGCTTGAAGGCAGATTTAATTTTGTTGCAATTTAACATGCTGTCTATTGTTTCCATTACCTAATAAGTGAATGCCACAATTTCAAGCAAGAGGGGAACACTCTTGTTAGGAGTTAAAACTCCCCAGGAAAAAATCTCACTCAGACCATAAAGAGATCAGAGATAAAGCTAGTTGACAAACAAGGTAGCTGGATTTTTTTTGAGTCCAATTAACAGCTATCAAATCTGAATAGCAGCCCTGGACGAGCAAACATTCAGGGAGTTTCTAGATACATAATTAATCCTACTAATATTATAAATCCGAAAGTTTGTGTGTAAGTTTGTAAGTATGTTTGTTCCCTCTTCACGCTTTAACGGCTGAACGGATTTGGATGACATTTGGAATGTACATAGGTTATACCTAGGATTAACACATAGGCTACTTTTTAACTTGATATTAGCGGGCGAAGCCGCGGGGCAGGGCTAGTTATTTATAAAAAAGATATGGGTTGACCAACATTACAACAAATATAGATAATTCGGGAGACAATAATGTACGACACGATATTTCACGGCCCGATTTTGTACAGCCAATAATGCACACCCTGATAATTCATGTACATAGATTTGAAATATCAGGCCGTGCATTCCCGGATCGCCACGTATTGCCTGTACAAAATCGGTCCATATCGATAATGTACGGCCAATAATGTACAGCTAATAATTCATGTACACGGCTTCCAAATATCAGGGTGAGCAATAATGTGCGTATAATACTGGCTGCGTAAAATCACTACGTGTCGATATTGTCAGTATTTAACACCAAAAATTGGAAGCCAACCATAGACAAACATATGCTCTCTAAGCGATGCCTCGTTTGTTTAGGCGAGTTGCTAGGAAGAGTTGGTACAGACTATTGAAAAGTTCTAACCCATGAATATTAAAAACATTTTTTACTTTGCCACTAAGTACATAATTATACTGAACCAAATGTTTAAGAATTTCTTATCTTTTTAATAATCTATGGAAATTACTGGATCATCCAAACGAGGCTTTGACTTAGTCATTTGTTTGTACATGAATTATCGGCCGTGCATTGTTGGCTGTACATTATAAGTCCGTGCTAATATTTTCCGACCTGTATTGTACGGCCAGTATTGCACGACCTGATATTTCGTGTACATTGAATTCAAATATTGATTGCGTTTTACTGGCTGCATATTATTGGCTGTACAAAATCGGTCCGTGTTGTTATTTCACATCCAATAATGTACGGCCCATATTGCGCAACCTGATAATTGGAAGCCATATCATGGAATATTGGTTGTGAATTATTGGCCGTACATTATCAGGCCGTGCATTATTGGTTGTACAATATAGGGACCCGATAATTCAAGTAGGAAGGTACTTCGTGATATGTTTCTTTTCTCTTCACGCTGTAACACTGTAAATTAGGATAAAATTTATACAGGATTAACACATAGGTCACTTTTTAAATTAAAAAATGCAGGTGAAGCCCTGGGGCACAACTAGTTGAGTATACCACTTTTTGTCACACTAATTAAACGCAAGCAAAGCTTAAAAAAACCGACTTCACCGCTTTATTTTCGGAACTTTGATCAGATTTGCATTGCATTGTTGACAATATTTCAAGAACTACTGATCAGATCTTGATCAAATGGGACCAATTGGAAAGCAACATCTTTCAAACAAAAAAAATATTTCAAAATCAGTTCACATGGAAGGAAGATGTGAGGAAACACACATTAAAAAGAAATATTCAAAAATATACATTCAACTTGAGTACCTCCTCCTTTTTTGTGAAGTTGGCAGAAAAGGTTCTGGATTAGAATATCAAATCAAAAGTTTCACTTCAATATAATGATATTTATTCAGTATTCTATATTCAAACTATACAAGTTTGAATGCACATCAGGATAAATTTATCATGTCTTGCCATAGTTTATGATGTCATAGCATGGAGATAATAAGTATTAGGAGATGACATCACTTTACCAGAGATGATGTAAAGTAATAGTAAGTTTAAAATACTATCATTTACAACCAAAGATCTATACAAATATATCTAACTTTTAAACTTTCGCTATCAGGTGAGATATTGGTCAATCGTTTGCCTATCCTGAATAATAATAATTGAAACGCTAACAAAGCTTAAAAAAAACACATTCACTGCTTTATCTTCAGAACCCTTGATCAGATCAATTTTATTAACTGCGCATTATTGAGCATAGCTCACACTAAAGTAGTGGTCAGATCTTGATCAAATTTAAATGGGACCACAAGGGAAGCACCATCTTTCAAATCAATAAAAATTCATCGAAATCAATATCTTTTCCGAGTTCTTTTTTAATACTGAAATATATTAAATTATGAGGGTTGTGCTTGTTATGTCAGTCTCACAATTCCACAGTAATGCATTGGCGTTCTTGGAGTCCAGCACCGGTTTCCATGCCAGCAGTATCATAATTGTCTACGTGTTTCAAGCCATATACAACATAAATAAGTAATACTCATGATAGTTTTAACCAGACTGTTCTTTAACTATAACTGCTAGTCTCCTTATTTAAAATTTAATTACTATAAAAAAGGAAATTATAATGAAATCAACTTTACCGATAACAACAGGTGTGATGCTCTTCGGGACCTTAACCTCAATAGTGTTGATTCTCGTAGTTTTAACTTCTTTTTCATCATCATCATCCTTCTTGAAGACATAATACACTACAAAAGCTGTCACTGTAACCAGAGACAAGCCTAGAACTACAGGCACAGCCAATTTTGAGGACATTGTGCTGAAAATAAGGATATACAATTGTTTACTTGCGATCAAACATTACTACTTCACCATTTCATTTAAATTTACCACTGAAAAGTGTAAGTTTAGAGTGATTATGCCAATATTATTATTAAATCCATTTAGGTCACAAAGGCCAAATAAAACGTCTTGAGGAGAGTTGCACAACTTTTACCTATTTTCTTGTCCTAATTTTACGCACGACTCTATTAACAGCTATGACATAATATCGAGTGCGAAAATTACTTCATGAGTAACATGATACAGAAGATGCAATGATTTACCTTCGTATTCAGCGTCAATTTTAACACGAGTTATTACATTGACAGCGGTACTATTTAATTCAACGTTATTTAAAGCTTTTTCGTGTTATCAAAACAAAGCAATGTTTTGTGTCACACAAAGCATGCACACAATATTTTTGAATTGTTTTTAAAGAAAAGCGAGGAAATCCAGCGCTCGCAGCAATTCGTTTCGTTCGAAATATTTCTTAAATTTTGACATTGACACTCGGCAAAAGCTTGACTGACTTGAAAAGTTTACCTTACCAAACAAAACTACCACTTAAAAATAAATAATATGATAAAACAAAAAACTACCACTTATTACTAAATTCCAGGCATTTAAAAGAAAAAGTAATATGTGCAGTGTTTTTTGTAACATAGTATGTTGGAAGTATTCCTCGGCTAGTGCTAAAGGCAATCTTTTATTCCGCTAGCAATAGTTTATAATGAGCAATCTTATGTTATGAAAAAATATCAGACAATACGAATTTACCTCGCACACTGAAGGTTCCGTACAAACTTGTATGTGATAGTGTCCAACATGCGAATCGAGTCTCGATGGTTTTTGCCCATTTTTCCTTGATTTCCATAACATAACCACAATTAACTTGAAATAGGTCTAGATTTAATATTAAATTTTAATACTCTAGACATAATCATAATTGAATTGAAATAGGTCTAGATTTAATATTAAAACAAAAACTAAAACAGTAACAGAAACAGGAACCTAAAGCAGAAGCTGAAACAGCAACAGGAACATGGACAGAAACCGAAATTGAAACAAAATTAAAACCGTAACTTAATTAGATTGGTCAGCAGTGCTGAGAAGTAGGTTCAGCATATAGGTCAGCAGTGCTGAGTATATTCAGCATTAATTAATTATAATTTACAGTTTTCATTTCAGTTTGTTTTATTTCCGGTTTCTGTATGTTTTAGTTTATGCTTTAGGTTCTGATTCTGTTGCTGTTACTATTACTGTTTTAGTATCTGACCCCCTATTACGTATCTTTGTTGCACGCGGTTTCAATTAAAATTAAGTAAAAATGAACCTTATTTCTTAGGAGTTTTGTCAATTTAGTATTGAAACCGTTTGCAACAAAGATAGGTAATCGGGGGGCTGTTCTAATGTCCAATTCAGTTCCGTTTCAGACGTAACAAAACAATTTAGCTAAAAGTATTAAAATATTCACTTTTAATATAAAAAATCCAATTTATTTGATTATATTACATGTGTATAATATAGCTATAAAGATTTGAATAATAATACATTTACATGAGCGCCCGTAGCGCACTCGTTGGTGTTAGATACTTTAATACATTAGCTGATCATAACATGTCGGCAAAGCCGGGTGGTCAGCTAGTATTGGTATTATACAGTGATGATGGACTTGTTTTCAAATCAAAAATAGGTAGTCTATTTATTTACAAAGTTCTGAATCGAAATATAGTTATATCATCGAGATAGGAAACAAACCTATTAGGTTATTATTTTAGCTACAAAATCCTTGAGTTATATAGTTTAATCATTAAAACCTATTTGAAAAGATATATTTTTGATTAAACGTCACGATTTTTTTTAAGTGACAACTTATCAATTTCAATCAATAACTCAGAGGAAAAAGTGAATAATTGTTTTTAATAATTTTAATTATTTTTATTACTAAGTACGCGTATTAATAACATATGTAGATGAAAATGTTATTTTTTGTATTTTAGATTATCTTCGTATATTCTATTTTAATTATTTATGAAAAGTAAGTTAATATTTTTAATTGTAATAAAATTAAAATCATCAACCCACATGCCCCTATTGTATTAATATAGGGACACGTATTGGTGCAAGAAAATTCACTGACGGACCCAAAAGTGGACCTCAACTCGTTACTTACTTAATTAGCTTTACAGTGCGAGGGCGTATCTACTTTTTTTCTTTCAATTTTGGGTCCGGAATCTTGTGCATTTAGCCAGTGTCAAGTTATAAAACATTTCAAGTTAATTTCATTATATCAGTCCTAGTTACAGTCAAAGTCAAGTAAAAGTGCCAAGGTCCAGTCACAGTCAAGTCATGCCCCAATAAAGTGGTAGAAACTTTACTAGACTTATATAGGAGTGTGAGAAAGCAAAATCACGTTTTTCAAGTATAATTTGCCAACTCTTATGCACATTAACTAAGTATTAACGTTAAAAATCCACCACATTAACACTTGAAGAATCACAGGTTTTGGAAAATTATACAAAATCATCATCGCCATTTTTTCATTTTCGCGGCAAAACTATTTAATATTATGAGAACTAACCTTCTGCCTACTTCTATAATAATATACTTTATACATTACAAAGATGATGAGGAACGAGTTATGCAAGTCACACGGTGAACCACACACTTGCCCATTACAGTTGAGGGCTTCCCGCAAATTTTGAAATGCAATAGATTAATATCCTTTGCATCGCTATGCGCTTGACACTCTAGAGATAAAGTAAAATCTTTTTATAGCCCATAATTTCACTGGAAACTTTGCTTCCCAATGTGAAATATACTAATATTCGCATACTACAGCTGCTTGGCGTTTGTTTGTCTGGCAAAAGTGTGGTCACCAGGTGGACTCTCCGAAAGAGTCCAATCACTATTATCCTACTAATTATAAATGCGAAGTTTGCGTGGGTGTGTGTGAATGTTTGTTAATGTATCTCCGTAACGAATAAACCGATTGTGATGAAATTTTGAATGTAGATAGTTTAGGTTCCAGCTACTTTTTCACTTATTCACGCGGGTGAAGCCGCGAGGCACTGCTAGTATTAACTATTTAGAATAGAGGTACTATTAGATCTGCACCGCGAAACACGTTTTAACATTTTATTACGTTAAATTACATGATTCTATTGATCTCTTTCAGAAAATTGAAAAACATTGTAGAGGACTGGTTAAGTCGCCGAAGACTACGTCATGACTTGGGATATTACATTAGGTAATACACTATACATTACAATCTGATATTTTCATTAGGTTTTGACTAGAGATAGGTAAGGCAAACCTATATCAAATATATATTTATTTAGCAAGTTCCTACTTGTTACCTACCTCACTTAATGAATTTTGCTGACAATTTAGGAATCACATAAGCTTTACGCACTGCCAATCGGTGTCCTAAGTTTAGGTAGCTCTTAAGGTCATTAGGCATCTCCTAAAGGTTGGTGAAACGTGTTTAAATAGAGTTCCGTCAACTTACTTACTAAGCCCATACAAAAAATGACAGCTGTTTAAGAATTACCTAAAACCTTAAGCACCGGTGAATCAGTGTTCTAAACTTAGGTAGCTCCTATGGTTGTTAGGGTTACCTAACAATCATAGGAGGTGTTAACCTAAGGTTGATGACACGTATTTTTGTGCTAGGTAGCTCTTAAATGCTTAGGCATCTCATTTAGGAGACTCCTAAGGTTGGTTGGCAGTATGGCAATCTTTATTTGGCCTTGTAAAACATAAACGCATTAACACCAAACGCCCACCGCACCAAGTACTAAAACTTGTGTCACTGGTTGTACCAGAAGCATTCAAACATATTATTCTTGCCAGGAATCGAAATCAAGTTGACGATCCAGTTGACACCTTCATATGCGCGATGGCCAAGTCTGCCCTAAGCGCCGTGAGTCCTGGGTTCAATTCCCGACAGAAGCATAATTTTCTTTCTCAAGGGATATTTAATTTTCATTTTGGCTTTGATTCTAGGTGTGATTGAGTGTGTGAAACGTAAACGTTTTTGCCACCTACAATACAAGTCCTTGTACTTAGTGAGGAGTTAGCAAAAAAATTACATTAAGGCCTATGGTGTTTATCATCCTCGGCCACATTATAATTTATCAACTGGTAGGATAGTGGTGTCAAAAGCTATCAGGGATACAAATTTAAGAGTATCTACCTTAGTAGGTCCAAACTGGCTCTGTAAGGACCTCCTTTTTTATGTGCCTAAAATGTCAAAAATCTAAATCCAAATCGTATATTCACATGGGCCCCAAAGAGGCACTCTATCTTCACAGGATCTGCAGAAAAGCGTAAATATTTCCTCGTGATGGCAGAAATATTAATATGTTTTTTAAGGGTAAATACTTCGATTAACTATAACACAAATAATAAAATGTCTAAATAATATATTACTCACACGCTATTCTTTTCGTGATTTATGTTACCGATTTCCGTAAACTATTAGCATATTGACCCACTTTGTTCAGACAGAAAAAAGGCGAAGCAGTCCGTAACTCGCTAATATTATTTGGATGACGCGACTTTCGCAATTTTTCGTGTCATCCAGTTTCATGTCAACGAATAATTCCATCCCTCGGATGGCCGCAGTCTGTTGACAAAGTTTTCTTAAATTTGTGGGACTGCATTTTTTTGCATGCACTATCATATACTGGGAACACTTATCATGATTCACCGGAGCCTCGTTTGTTGATCGCCGGAAGCACCACGTGTTATCACTATTATTCCTGTGTTAGTAAATTATTACGTATTATGTGTATATACTTATTGGCTATGTTAAAACACATAAAAACAACACTCAACAAAAAAAAGCTTAACATCATCACATTTTGCTGCCACAATCCACCGTAAATTTATGAAATAACATAATTGTGAAAATATCTTACTAACTACGTGAGAAGCGATTGGAGAAAAATGTGAATTCACAATAAACACCTAGTACATATTATTATGTACCATTTATGAACGGGGCTTACCCACTGTCCACCTCCTGAGACCACCCAGGTGGACCGTGGAAAGTCGGCTGGCAACGGCTAACCTTTGTCCACCTCGGTGTTCGAATCCTACAGTGCATAAGATGCTTAAATTATATTTACACATGTGTACCTATAATGCCTTACAGATACTCGCTTACCTTCGGGTCAGATAGTGGTCAAACGATCAATACTGAATAAAAAAAAATAAAAGATACCATTCCGTTGAGTATCATTGCTAAACATTCTCTAGTTATCTAAATACAGACTGAAATTCCACTAAAACCATAGATATGGGTACCCTGCAACCGCGAGCGTGCGCCCTTAATGCCCCAATAAAGCGTAATGGTCGTATTCGTCATATTTTTTTATTGTCACGACAATCACGAACAGTCCCTGTAGTCAGTCAGTTCAGAAAAGTTCACAAAACAAGTTACAACAATGCAGCGGCCTTATGTGCGGAGATACCTGCGCCCGAATAATATGAAGGAGGCTTTTTATGGCGGTAAAGTTATTTTAAACGTGTCTTTATCTCGGATAAGCTAGCGTTTGATCACTATCTCTGGTCACCACTCCACATCTGATGATTAAACATGGTAGGCCTAGAATGTAACTGTTAAAAAATCATTGTCATTGAATGCCCAAGTGGTAGAATTTTTACCAGAATTTTAACAGAACTCTAATATTATTAGGAGTTTTAGAGCGACAGCAAAAATCACGATTTTCAACTGTTATGATTTGCTCACACTCATTCACGTGTACTAAATATTAACATTTAATAATATGTGAATAATCCACCAAATAAATTTGTTTATTATCTGATTCCGTCCAGCCGTGCAGCTGTTAGAGATATCTCGAATAATTAAATATATTATCATAAGAGGTTTTTAAATTCTGGTTCTTGGTGTGATTGTGTGTGTGATGTAAATCTTTCCGGCACCCGGAATTTGAAGTTATGTGGGGCTATAAGTGTGGATGCGATTAAATAAAAAAATGTGGGTATGTGTTGTTTACGCACAGAGCCCCCCCCCTCCCTCCCGCAACCCTCTTCGTTATTCGTTATGCGCTATCAACGCTGCTGTCGTCATTACCACAAGTTGCCAAGTAAGTAGTTGTACCCGCATCCTGGAAATATAAATACGTACTATGTACCTAAACGCTGTGACACTCACGGTTGTGATTTTCGACCATTTCGTGTCTGTCAGTTTAAATAAAACAATATTTATTTACGCACCTTCCCAGATTTTGAATATGTCGTCACTCAGAAATCTCAACCTCGGATATGCTTCGGTACCGGGTTAGATCGAGAAGTATTGCCTACCTCAGGCCCCTGTATGAGCCCCTTCATGAAAAGGCTGGCACGTGAAGTAAGGTCTAATTTGGGACCAGGAACTTACAGTGATGGAAGGGACGCTTTCTATGATCTGACTAGTAGGGTATGTTTTACAATTTTCTCATAATTATATTATCATTTTCAAGCACGAAGTAGGAACCATTTTCAACCGACTTCATTCTCAATTCTAGTGTATGTTGTTTTTTTTTGTATGTATGTTGCCTCATAAATTCTTTCTGGGTGAACCGATATTGATGATTTTTTGTTTAAAAGCTGGTACTTTCCATGTCGTCCCATTTAAATTTTATCAAGATCGGACCAGTGGTTTTGAAGTTATCATCAATAATGCGTGTAATTAATACATTTTTTATCTGATTAAGGGTTCCGAACATAAAGCGGTGAAGTCGGGTTTTTAAGCTTTGCTTGCGTTTATATTATTATCTAAAAGTGTCCATTGTTCCATAGAATAGAATAGAATAATAATTATTTAAGATGGAAATGCATTAAGTGAATACAGTTTACCTCATACGGGTATCCAATAAAAATACAGTAGCAGTACATTAACATACACATTATTAACAATGAAATTGTTAACATACATTTTTTATCAATATTTTTAGATGTTAATTTAAATGGTACATTTTTTTTTTTTTTATTTGTGACAGGCTAGTGTTTGACCACTATCTCACCTGATGGTAAGTGACGATGTGATTGATGACGATGTGACGATGTGAATGCGTTAAAAAAAAAGTTAAAAAAATATAATTGATCGAGCGAAGCGAGATCTCTAAGTTGGTTTGGGTCGTTCAGCACTTTGTCCGTCCGTCCGTGTGTCTGTCAGAGGCATCTATCTTCTAAGTTTAACAAGGGACTGACTTCAAATTCTCATAGAATATGTAAAACTAAGGCCCAAAGCCAGTTATGACAATATTATTATAAACTATAATTTAAAAATATTTTTGACATCAAGCTTTTACTATATTTTAATAAAAAAAAGGGCTAAAAAGTTAAGGTACCAGTGAAATTGAAAAGACGAATCAAACGAGTCCAACCTCGATAGGTTTATCTGGTTTCAGAAATTTCTATGGCCATCTTCCATCTCCATCATAAGACTAGCTCTATAGTACCATATCATTGTATTGTCATTGAAGATAATACATAAGTACATCAAATACAACTAACTTCACCTTTTTTATAATATTGGTGTAGATTATCATTAGAACTAATGCCTGGGATAATCATTAGAACTAATTACAACCAGAATTACAATCAGAAATAATAATGTTATTATGTAAAGGAAACCTTTTTTTCAGATTTACAGTAAAATCGGGATCGGTCCAAAGACTCCACGATGGACTGTGAAACATGAATACCAACCACCACCAAAGGAACCTTCGAAGAAAATTCCTTTTAAACAAAATTGCGCTGCTTTTAACTCTACATCAAAAAGAAAAGGCATTTTCATCTCACATAACATTCCGGCGTAAGATAACATAACTACATTTAAAAATAATATCTAATCAAAATCAAAATCGTTTATTCACATAGATCCCAAAGAAGCATAAGTTACTGACTCTATTGACAGATTCGCAAAATTACAGTCATCTCGAGAAGAACCTGACTAGAAAATCGGCGGCGCATTTTTTCATTCATTTTTTTAAACATTCTTAAACGACTTAAAGGTATCTTATCTATATGTAGTCGCCAGAAAGCGCTTGTGCAGTTTGCCACCATTCATCCTTGTCACGAATGCATCCTTTTCTCTTTAAACTCTGACAAGACCCAAAATTCGGACCTCAGCGGTCACTGTTATTGCACCAAACTAGAGCAAACGACAGATCGAGCGTCGAGCTAAAAATTAACAATATTTCTTTTCAATAAAAATCGAATTACCTTATTAAAAAGAAATAGTTTTTTTAACTTTCGGGCACTGCAATCATATTTTTATGAGAAAACCGGCTTTCATGCCCAAAATAATATTATTTTGATTAACCTCGTGTCCGTGTCACTCAGTCGAGTTTGACCGTGGTCACGAGAGACTAAGCTCATTCTTGAAAGAGTACCAAAATTTTACTCGATTGAGTAGGAAAACTACTGTAACTGTATAGTTCAAATTATGGTGTTGTTTTAAATTGCCTTTATACAATTATCACATTCGTATATATTTTATGGAATTTGTTTATTTTAGGCCTTGTGATTACAATCCTACATACAAGAAACGAGAACTGAAGTTTACTTACTGTTTCTCTAACAAAAAGACACTTAGATGCGCAGTACAGGTAAGAAACAGAAAAAGAGCGGTTTCAGACAGTGTTTCTTCTGTGCGTATAAGCTCGTTTTTGGAAGCGAATTTAGGCGCGTATAAGCGCGACTTTGGCCACACGCGCAACTCGTACGAGTACGTATGCCGACACGACGCCGACAGTACACACGCAGAGAAAACGGTAGTTTGAAACCGCCCTTATGTGGTACTGCAGAAGGGTAATTGACAGTTTACACCGCCATAAATAAGTAATGCGCTATATATGTCCGAGCGCGAAATATTGATCTATGGGGCTTTTTTATCGACACGTTTTCGGGGCTTTTTTATAAACGTTACCAACAGGTAACGTTTGGGAACATCACATCGTTTTAAGTGTAGCAACTGAAGTTTCCATGTTGAGTAGCACAGCTACTAATTGGTTAGTGGAAATATCGTACAACGTACAAATCATATAGATACCAAATAAACAGCGAATCTAGCATCGCTACTGCTCATCAGTCATCACTGTTTCGCATACTTGCCTAAAATATAATCGGGAAAGAAGCGTCTGTGAATCGCTTTCCCACTAAGATAGAGGCATCGCTGAAACGCATGTCTGTCAAAAAATATAATTGGGAAAGAAGCATCACTCAATCGCGTTCCCACTAACAAAGAGGCATCGCTGAAACGCATATCTGTCAAAAAATAGAATTGGGAAAGAAGCATCACTCAATCGGGTTCCCACTAAGAAAGAGGCATCGCTGAAACGCATATCTGTCAAAAAATATAATTGGGAAAGAAGCATAACTTAATCGCGTTTCTATCTTAATAGAGGCATTGCTGAATCGTATATCTGTCAAAAAATAGAATTGGGAAAGAAGCATCACTGAATCGCGTTCCCACTAAAGAAAGAAAGAGGCATCGCTGAAACGCATATGTGCCAAAAAATATAATGGGATAGAACAATTACTGAATCGTGTTTCCACTAAGATAGAGCCATTGCTGAATCGTATATCTGTCAAAAATATAATTGGGAAATAAGCATCACTGAATCGCGTTCCCACTAAAATAGAGGCATCGCTGAAACGCATATGTGCCAAAAAAATAATTGGGGTAGAAGAATTAGTGAATCGCGTTCCCAATAAGATAGAGGCATCACTGAATCACATATCTGTCAAAAACATATTTGGAAAGGAACCATTACTGAATCGCGTTCCCACTAAGATATAGAGGCATCGCTGAATCACATATCTATCAAAAATATATTTGGGGAAAAAAGCATTACTGAATCGCGGTCCCATTAAGATTGAGGCATTGCTGAATCGTGTATCTGTCAAAAATAAGTTTGGGAAAGAAGCGTTACTGAATTTCGATCCCACTGAGATATAGGCACCGCTGAATCGCATATAACTATGTCAAAAAATAGAATTGGGAAAGAAGCATCATTGAATCGCGTTCCCACTAATGTCATTAGGGCTCAGGTTGCTATTCAACATTCTACGTGCTATGTAGTCTGGGTAAAACCGCAAAATAAATGTAAAGTCAGTCTATCTAGTAGTCGATATAATGGGTCGATTAGGGGGTTGACGTTTGAACGAAAGTGGAAATTAGGTGGTGAGTCATATGCCAATTTAAGCCTGAGTGACCGGCAATATAGGTTTCGCTAGAACCGGTCAACAGGAGAACTTCTTGCGTATGCCACTCACATATGGAGCGAGGCCTTGGAAAAACACGGCGAGGCACTTGCTGTTTTGCTAGACATTTCCAAGGCTTTTGACAGGGTTTGCACGATAGCCCAATGATAAGCTTCCTGCCTATAGTTTACGTATCAATTTATGTATTTGGATTTCTGACTTCTTGAGGGAACGATCGATTCGAGTAGTTGTTAACGGATGCTCGTCCGATCTAATGGCAATTAAAATCGAAGCCAGAGCTCAGCTGGCCGCTGAGAATCTCGGAATCTTCGCAAAGGTCAGGCAGTACTTCACACCAGGGCAGCTTCTTAATTTATATTAAGAAGTCCAACGTGTATGGAGTACTGCGGCCACCTGTGGGATGGATCCTCTAAGTACCAGCTTGAAGCTCTTGAGTCCATCGACCGGCGAGCAAAAAGGCTCATTGACGATGATAAGCTAGTCGAGTCCAAGTTGCAGAGTCTCGGTCACCGACGTAAGGTCGCAAGCTTATCGGTATTCTACCGTTTACACTTTGGAGAGTTTGCGCAGGAATTACATGAGTTAATATTCCACCATGCCCTTTTTAACATCTAACTACAAGACAAACTATCAAACGTCATCCATTTATGGTCGACATACCTCAGATTGTGGCAAAGGGCCCAATGCATCAAGGAGTAGACACTGGGTTGGTGAAGAGCCCTCGGGACTCTTTTCTTGGATAAGCACATAAGACATTGAGCCGTATATTTGGCGACGAATTGACGTAGTGCGGGAAACCAACAATGTTTCAGAATCAAAACTACAGTTTTCTCAGCACAGATGTTTATGTTCATTGTAAAAAAATTCTTTGAAGACCGAGCCTGTGGCCCTTACGGATGTAACAATGAAGTCTCCTGTGCCCTCCCATTGGAGTGTATCGATAAATAACAAATCATTTGGTAAACATATCGTCTGCTTTCAAGTTCGCCATCTTGCAACTTTTAAAGTAATAGTTGAAATTCACAAAGACATACACCGAATGCCGGTTCAAGTAGTCTACATGTGCTATCATGGTGCCTTTTCTGTACTCAGTATCAAAGTTGACATCTTGTAGATACCTACACCATCACGCTACTCGTAGAAGGAGGTTCTTTTCTTTCGGTCTCTTCTTTTTCAGTGGCCTTTAGTGCGTTGCAGTTGGTAGCGACCCTTAATTTTATACCGATTATAAGTTATGGCAAATGTGCTGCAGCGCTCTAACGACCGCTAAGGTTTCTAATTCGTACGAGTGGTACTTTCTGCGTCGAGAGTAGCCTTACTGAACTTAGACAATCACTTGTTTCATCCCATCGGCCTGTTTCTGTATTAAAACTGCGCGGTATCCGATGCTACATGCGCCGGTGTATACTCCATTCGTTAGAGCTATGCCGTCTGTCAGACATCTTTGCAATTACATTTATATCCGAGGATAATCATAATAAAGAATCAGCCTAAAACAAAAACAATGATAATTGGTGTTTTGTTGAAAAACTCTACAAAATAAAAAACCTGATGGCCATGAGAACTGTCCACTATCCAGCATCTGAAATTAGGCAACTAGTGAATAAAACATTACACAGGTTACAAAATTAGCATTTATTAAAATCAGGAATACTCATGACTTTTTAACTCTAATTTAACAATTATATAATCATAAAAAATTGAGGTAATCAAACAAAACACCAAATCAAGTTAAATATTTACGGACTTATTTGATTATCCCAACACAATAACTCCGAACACTTCCGCGTCCTCCGAGGGCTTCCGAGCACATGCCTGTCTCGGGCCTGGGTCGATGCGCTGGCCTTATATAGGCATCCGGTATATTGTACTCTAACTACTTATATTATAATTATTTAAAAAATAGTTTATTTTTGCGTAAAAATGGATCTGTTAAAAATGGATGTGTATTTTTATGGTATATTAAAGCCTACAAAATGACACTTTATTATAAAAAAGAAGTTCCTTATTGAATAAAGTAATTATAACTACAATTTCTTGTGCCCGCAAATTAATATACACAAAAAAATTGTTATAACTATAGCAGAATGCAATAACAAATATTTATATGCCATATTTTTTATGAGATCCCGGTTTTAATCTAGCATAAGTCATATTTAATATTAGGTACTTAACCCGAGCGTAAGGTTGGGTGTAACACACCCGAAGTACCTATTTAATGTCTGTCGATATTTAAAATTCATTGAGTTGAATTCTGCTGTGCGTTTGAATAGCTGCGCGTAAGGATGTAAGGAATCTTTGAGTAAAACCGCTTAGGTAGAGAAAGCAAGGCGAAAATGATTTATTTGGTATCAAGTGAAGTGGTCTTCGGGTGAGTTTGACCCATCTAGCGCTCGGCGTTACTATTTTACACACGTACATTTTTAATCTCTTTATATTATTTATTTTTGTAAAATCTCAAATTAAACATTCACTGCGTATTATATATTATTTTAAGAAACAAGATTATAGTAACTTTCCTAATAAAAAGGGAGCATTGAGAGCTCCCGAATAAATCATAATAAAAATGTAAAATTTATTAAAAATGGGCAGAATAACCACAGGTGTTTTATTTAAAAAAAATAACTTGTAAATAAAATACAGATTAATTGACACAGTTTTAAATTAAAATCGGTAATAAACAATAATATTGTGGATTTGCTTAACAAACTATTTCGAGTTTTAAGGTGCCAAGTGTCAACAAGCTCCTTAGAACTAAATAGAGATGGTATATAATATATTTTATAATTTATTTAAAACATCTTAAAACAGAAGTTGCATTTTCTGTAGGTACCACGAAAGATGTTGGTCTTAATTGTGAGATTGATGGCCCGAGAGGTTTTTGGTATTTTACAATTTATTCTGTAGTTATATTCTTTTTTAAGAATTGTATTATCCCATAATTTTTAGGGCCGTTTTGTGATTAGTAAAAATCCTTTTTTATGCTAGATAGGAAAGCATTTGGCCAATATCTCACCTAATCGAAAGTGAATATGCGGCCGAAGACATTGTACCTTTCGGGGAACAAAGACAGTGGCGATGACTTCCACTCTTTCACTGTACGGATGCAAAACGTAGAGGAAAATCGCTTCGAGAGAACTGGAGGTATGTCAACCATAAATGGATGACGTTTGACAGTTTGTCTTATTGTTAGATGATAAAACGAGCTTGGTGGAAATAGCTCATGTAATTCTTGCACACACTAGCCAAAATGTAAGCGATAAAATGGTAATGATAGTTCTGCACCGTACGTCAGTGACCGAGACTTTACATTTTGGGCTCAACTAGCTAATCCCATATGAGCCTTATGGCTCGCAGTTCAATAGATTTGGCTTCTAACTGGTAACGAGGTAAGAGGTGGCACGGTACTTTACAGTCGGACTTGAGCTCGATACAAATTGAGAAGCTGCCCCGTTGTGAAGTACTGCATGACCTTATGATGAAGCAAGGATAATTTAGTTTCTTAGCGGCCAGTTGAGCTCTTGCTTTGATACAAGTGCCAAAGTTGAGATTCAATAATAAGGTAAAGCGAAGAAGCTCAAATTTGTTAGCTAATGCTATTGACACATCTTGGAAGGTCGGAGACTGATGAAAAAGTTTCCGATTGGCGAAGAAGATACACGCCTGTGTTTTGGACGCATCCTATCAGTGTTAGTTGGTAGAACGTTTTTAACCTAAAACAAACCTGTAAACATTAACACTCAAAGCCTCAATCTTAATTTAAGGAATTGTAATTTGTAATCGTGGTTGTCGGAAGCATTCACTTGTCACACACAACACACACAATCACACCCAGAACCAGAACCACAAATTAATGTCCTCTGGGAAGGCATATATGTGTACTTCTGCCAGGAATCTTAAGTCAGGACCAGTGGCGTAGAAAGCAAATAATTGCTGCGCTAATAAAATGCTGAATAATGTCCCACCTAAATATCACAGTAGCTCGCGCCCGGACATGTGTATAGCACATTACTTCATACTATAATTGCAAACCTAAGCTATTTTTAGGTATTCTACCTAGGTACACTAATACGATATAGACTATGTTTATTTCGATAGATGGCGAAGCCGTGTGACCCTAATAGTATTTTTTTCGCTATAGATAAAATGTGTGCCCTATAACTTGGACCAGTGTAGCTTTTGCGGGTGTTCATGTTCCGCGCAAGGAGATTATTGGCATTATGAAGATAGAATATTCCTCTGCAGGAAACATTATTCAAGACTATTCAAACATTGTTTATCGAAGTTCCAAGGCGCAAAACTTAATGAATTTAAGGTGATATAAACTTTACAAAATGTTACTATTGACTTAGAATAAGAACTAAAATGTAGTTTTTCTTTACAGTCGGTGAGGGACTGCTTCTTTATGCATGCCCATAATAGCTGCAAGGCTGCTCTTAAAATAATGAAGGTTGAAGAAATAACCAAAAAACTGAGGAAGGAAGCATATTTAGATTTGTATTTCCCTCAACGTCGTTTATGTGAACAATAGTTTCACAATTTTTAGGAATAATAATTGGTAGAAGTCTAGCACCAAGAGTATGGCATGACTGAAGCTGTTTGTATTGGTAGATAATGGAAATAATAAATATAAAATGGCAACACTACTATCATCAATCATCTGACTTTGTTGTCCATTTGCTTCGTATTTATTTATTTTAGAAATTAATCGATATTTTGGGAGTATTTGTTAATTATGAAATTAGATTCTAATAACAAGATGGTGAACAACGATAGCGGGACAGACACACCAGAAGAGGTGATCGACCCGCGTCAGAACGCCGAAGATATCATAGACGAGATTCTTGCGGAGTTCACGGAATCCAGATCGCCTCCAGTGAGAAACGGCAACGGCATTCCTAATAATCTGTTTAGCATGATACAGCCGCCTCGCACAAGGACGCCCGCCAACTCGTTCTCCGAGAACGCCACTATTGACGATATCGACCCCTCGTCGGACCTTGGTACGTCGATCCGGAACAAATGTTTAGAACTAGAAGAGATACTCCAGAGTCTTAAATCGCGGCTAAACCACGTCGTTCTCGACGAAAACATCGTGCTGAGCCCTGAGGCTAACTCCCTTGAAGCACAACTTGAACACGATTTGGACACAGATTGCCAGGAAGATCTCTCTCTTCAAGAATTCCTAGAGCTCCTCCAATCACAAAACAAAGTAAACCAGAGTGTGCAGTGATTATTTTAGGTTTTCTTATAAGACAAAATTAACAGGAATTTATTGTGCAGTTTGAGATTGTATTAGATTTTATTGAAAAATATTAAAATTTTCTGGCCTAGCACAGGAGTTTGTTTTTGAAAGAAAGAAACCACAATGTATGTATAATAGACTTTTATTAGCATCATAACAAAATACTTGCATTCAGCAATAAGCACTTAAATAAATAGAATGTTTGAGAAGATTCAAAATTAAACATTTATATTAGACAAAAATATTACAATACTAAAACTCATCAAACAAATCGTTGATCTCCGACTGTATAGTAAGATCAGCAGTATTGGGAATTGTATTATTTTCATACAACTGTGTGTCATCTTGGCTGTCATCTGTCTCAATAGTGCTCAAACTATTCTCCATCTTCAAAATGAAGCTAACATTTCTCTC
Organism: Lomographa bimaculata; assembly: GCA_948107665.1. Taxonomy (NCBI): domain Eukaryota; kingdom Metazoa; phylum Arthropoda; class Insecta; order Lepidoptera; family Geometridae; genus Lomographa; species Lomographa bimaculata. The sequence continues at coordinate 3,951,578 of OX403600.1, read as the reverse complement.
AGATATCAAACCCAATACTTCACTCTTTTTTCTTTCATTCAAAGCAACTTTGAATTTTAGCAGCCAATTATTATAATGCAAGGGATCTTCAACTACACACTCTTGTCTGAAAAACGACATCACACTAAAGGCTTTCATGTAATTGCCGTCAAAGTTGCAGTAAATCAAGTCTTCTATAGCCGATGTCATTTCTGGAGAGAGGTCAGCTAATGTCTTTCCTTTGTTCTTGAGTTCAGCGAAATCGCTTATGGGATCCACTGTAGTAATCTGAAGCACTTCATTATCTTCAAATGATTTCACTGGCAACTGTATTATTGGCATGTTACCATTTCCAATATTGCTGGAGCTAGATGCAGCGTTTATTGAAGTATCCATTGGTGCATTATAAACAATATTCAACTTCTTCTTCCTTTGCTTTTTCTCAACTTTATTCAATACTAACAGCGATTTTAATTTCTCTATTGGTTTGGTGGCTCTTGATTCTACTTCTTGGGGAACTTTAAAGAGATTCATTATATCATCTCTTGGCTTCGGTAAAGGCTTTCCAGGGTTCATTGCCCTGAAAGCAATGCAATCCAGCACATATTGAGCAAAAGGACTGACTGTTCTAGCTACAGGAAATGCTTCTGCATCATCATATGTTTCATCATAAGCCCTTGTGAGATCCATGGCCTTTATAAGGTCTTTGAAAGCGTTGACTTGCTCTTCAGTGCATTTAAATTTCTTAGTTGCCGGAAAAGACATGTATTTAATGTCTTCTTTGAAGCAAACTGCAGCCATGGAAAGGCAAACATAGTTGCTGGTATCAATGACAGGGAACAATGCGTACATCTTTGGTGCGTTGTTATTGTTGAAAACTCTTCTTACTATGCCCACTAGCTTCATAGACTGTAGACATTCCACCAAGCATCTAATTGCATGCTGGGCTTTCTTATCTCCTTTTCGTCCAAAAACATATGACAAGCTATCTCCATTAAGGCTTTGCCAATCAACTCTGTCATAATCTGTGAAACCGTATACTGATAAGCATTTGTTGCCGCTTTTGTATAGAGCTGATTTATCAAAGTCTGTTAATGGAATTGGTTGTTGTCCATAGTGAAATCCCTTGATAACATCAGAATCTTCAAGAACATTTTGATTTTCCATATTGACATATAGTTTCTTATTCTCTAAACCTTCTGTTGTACTTGTTCTATCTGTGGCTGGGTCTTTGACTCCTTTAGTCCATTTTTTAACGACAGGGTCGTCTTTAAGTCTGATGAAAGATGACACTGGGATTCTTAAATTTGAACCAATTGTTAGGTCAACATTCCATGGAATGGCATTGACAGCCTTCTTCCTGTGAAATGATAAGTATTGCATAGCGTATTCAAAATTAGCTGTTGCTCCGTTAGTCGTTTCAACAAACTGTCTCGCTAGTTCAATGTCATCTCCTTTATAATTTTCATCATAGAGATTTGGACCAATTATGTCCACTTCAAAGTTATCTTCTTTGAAACCATCCAGTATCTAGAAAAAATGCCCAAATTACAATAAGATCAGATGTAGGAACATGCAGGCAGTGCTCAGTACTTAAATTGATGTGCTGATAAATATAAATCAATCTCAAAATGGTTGTAGATCACTTGTGTTGTCATGCAAACAGATGCAACTGGTGTTTTACACAGTTGTATACAACAAAAGAAATCCACTTAACTATTTTAAACCTTCATAATAAAAAAATACAGTTACAGTTAAAGTGTTTTTGGTTGGATCATATTATTATTAGTTTGTATCAGGAAAGTTTTAGAGCATTTGTAAGTCAGTTATATTTCAGTAGTTTATCTATACATAGACTAACATGAAACTTCGCAAGCAATTGACCACTATCTCACCTGATGGAATGTGACGATGTGGTCTAAGATGGAGCATGCTTGCCTAGAAGATGCATGTTCACTCAAACTCCTAGATTATACTTATCAGGGGAAAGACAGACTCGGGCAAAGAGTTCCATTCCTTAGCAATATGTATAATAAATGTGGAAGCAAAACGCTTTGTATGCTGATGGATCCTTGGAATATCAACCATAAACTGATGTTGCATGGCTGATTGTCTGGTTGTCCGATGGTAAAAGGAAATAGAGGAATTAGATCATGTGATTTCATGGTACACTCTCTGAAATCTATCCTATTAAAGACAGACAAACTTGTGAACCTGTGATGATGTTCTAAAGTAAAAAATGGAGCAAAGGCAGGCCTTACTAACCCTGATTAAAAGAATAACTACTAAGTTATGTCTCAGCATCAGCAATCATGTCCTGTGTATTAAATTTTGTAGTTCAATAATATTGCCAGGCTAGTATGCCCTAGAAACCCATTTGAACCTCATAGGCTTTAAATGTAATTAATAAATTGATATAATTATAATTAACTCAACTTACCACTTGAATATTCTGAGAACCATTGGTTGTTGGTGTTAAAAAGTTGGTCATTAGAATAATTTTCTTATTTGCAATTCTGGCACCTGACAAATTCTTAAAATGATCTGCGGCCACGATAAGAGCATCTATCCAATCACCTTTGCTGTTTGATGCCTGGTAAGAAATATGAAAAGCACTTATATTTCTATATTCTTTTATAAGCTAGATAGTCAAGCAATTGACCACTATCTCATCTAATAGAAAGTGACGTTGTGGCTGAAGATGTAACATGCTTGGCTACTTATTCACTCTACAACTTGAAAACACAGATTGTACAATTCGGGGAACTGCAGGTAATTCCACAATTTCGCTGTACAGATGATCTCAACATCAAAAGGCCAGGCTTCCTTCAGCCATCTACAACAAAAACACTTGCATCAGCTATTACTACTTCTACACTTTCAACACCAACTTCATTTTCGCATATTTCATCATCATCATCGTTAAAAAATACCTTCTTTGGAACAGCTTAGTCGGTGACCCAGAGTGGATGGGTCTATGCTACATAAGAGCTGGGATGGCTTGTGTAGTTGCCGTCAGGAGGAAATGCACAATACACCCCAAGTGGGACGTCAGTGCAGGCCATATTACCCCTACTACAAATTAGAATATGAATAAAATTCGCTACAATTGTCATGGCTTGCTGGTATTGGGTGAAATTTGGTGATACGTACTAGAATATGACCTTACCGTTTCGGGCATTTCTCTTATCATCTTCCATGTAGGTGCACCAAGTCCTGCCTTTATATCAATATGTTTGAAGGCCCCTTGGCACTGCTCTGCCATGGGATTGTTGGTCTTCTTGGAGCCTAGCAGCATGATTCCCACATAATTCTTGCCTTGACTTATAATCTTGCGCTCTATGAGACGCATAGTGAAATCTCTTGCATTTTCAAAGAAACTTTTCCCGCTTTTTTCGTCAGATGTCGATGCATTTCGTCCTACGTCTATGATGAAAAGTGTGCCCTGCTCTATTTTCTCTGGATACATCTTGAGAAAAACGACGTAGAATCCTAGAATCTAGTTCGAAGTCCAACTTCTACGTAGTTTTAGTCGAGTTATATCAGCTTGCCACAAATAAAGTAGGTGCAAGCAACAACCTGTGCTGGCTGATCAAACTCACGTATTTTTCACTAGAAAATTAAAAATTGTATGTATTGTTTATACAACGGAATTAGAAAATCAAATCAATCAACAATGTTAAAAAAACTGAAACCGGTCACCGGAATAGATCCACCCGAACCAAACTGAACAACAACAAACAAGTTCTAACAAGTTTGACAGATTTTGATAGGTATTTCGTGTTATCACTGCCGTCAACTGTCACTGATCTGTCACATATCGCTAGATATTCTACTTTCCACTAATTGAACTGAAAGACCGGGCAATTGGAGCTCATAGAACCGGATATTAATATTTTTTTGGTTAAATTATGTCCCATGGCGGAGCAATGCCCCCTGCATGAAATATGATTTGTAGGCATAATTTGAAATATAAACACAAATAAAAATATTTATTTGCATAAAAAATATTAAGTATTCAAATAAATCGTTTTGTAGTTTTTTTTTTTATACTATCTACGGGCCAATTCCATATATTTCCTAAAACTATGTACAGCAAAGAACTAAGTTTTGTAGTTATACTTCTTTTGGCGCGTCTGGGAAAAATTATGAGAGTACATTTTTACAATGCGTGCACATACCGACACCTAAAAGCGACACCATGATGTTGGTTCGTAATTAATTGTCAAGTAATTGTGTTGAATATTGTGTAACTATTAGCGATACATAACTTGTAATAAGACAATCTGAGGTATAAGATCATATTATTATGGTACGACCGAAGACGCGATGCCTACATAATGTTTAATCTCCTTTTCTACACAGCCTACTTTTGCTTGCAATAATAATAATTTATCTTATATCTCTTTATACGACGCCGCCGACGCGACGGTCGCAGTGTCGCACTATTTTAATTAACTTACGAAGTTTATTGCGAGGCGAAATTGTAGCTTATAATTATTAGTTTTATCGCCTATGTTCTTTGGACACTTTTGAGCGCGAACCCGAAATCCATCCTAGACTTATCTCTGTTGCAATCGGTTTCAATTTAAATAATTTAATAAGTGTTTTTGTTAAGTTAAAATATAAACCGCTTGCAATAAAGATACGTAATAGGGAGACAGATTTCCTGTCGCGCGTTGGCCGTTGTTTTCTTATGTGATTACAATGTTACAATCTAAACGGAGTGGCTGTCTTTTTTCTGTCTGTGACAAAAGTATTTCATATTAAAAGTCCTAGTCACAGTCAAGGTCAAGTAAAACAGTCAAGGTCCAGTTATAGTCAAGTCATGCCCTAGTAAAGTGGTAGAAACTTTACTAGAACTTCTATTGGAGATTTGGAGCGCAAGCGAAAATCACGTTTTTCAACTTTGTATGATTTTCCTACACTTATGCACGTTTACTAAGTATTTACGGTTAATAATCCACCGTTATTACACATTAACACTCGAAGAATCACAGATTTTGAAAATTTATACAAAATGACCAACGCCATTTTTTCACTTTCGCGGCAGAACCCCGTCACCAAAGTTAATTATTAACTTTGGTATTTATTGTTTACTCTTTGCTTTGTACACTCTGTGGCTAATGTCTAATGTATCAAGAGCACGTAGAGTACCAAGTACTCTCTGTGGTCTGTGATCAAGAATCGATTGTTTTGGACTTTTGTTTACAAAATTCAATTGCAATATTATAAATTTATAATTTTACGCAAAGTATATGAACTTTAAATCTCGTGTACCTGTAACTATAAGAAATTCTAATAAATCTTTGAATTTTAATTCAGTTACTATAGTTATCAAAAGTGGACGAGATGATCTTACTTAATACGTTCATTGCCTCCTACACGAAAGTGGCTGAACCAGCATAATTTAACAATGTGTACAACATTAGGGAATAGAAATAAATGCGCCACAGAAATAATGAAGTTCTCATTCCACCACAGAGCTTTCTACTGCTACCTTGGCATGACTGTCTGGATATTCTTCCTAATAACAGGTAATGGTTTTAATATCTAGATTTTTTTCTATCATACTGTACTATAAAAACTGAGTCTTAGGTGGGTGTTCGTTAGAATATGATTGTTTATAATGAACCTAGGAGACTAATACAATATCTTCTGATAATTTGTTGCAATTGTGGACCACTCTGTTGCTCAAGAAATGGAAGGTAGTGTTTGTGTTTGATGGTGCACGGAAGAGTAACCACTGGTGTCTTCATTAAAATCTTAGTCTGCCTTTAGCCTGTACACATTATAGGTTTAGGCAGGTTGTATTGGCTGTTCATGATCTTTCAGGTTTTACATAAAAAATACAAATACAACATTCTCTATTGGCACATTTTCATTTACAAAGATTTGTAGAATCCCTGCGCTTTAGTCATAGTAACTGTGTTGCAGGATGCAGGGTCTTCCCCATGATATTATTGCATTTAAATGAGTAGGTTCTAAAACAAAGTGTATATTATTAAGTGCTTAAGATAAGTAGTGTCTTTTACTTAAATATAAATAAATTAAAATACATTACTAAGGAATAAAAATATAATATTATTATAATATATGCAGCAAGTGTCCAAATGTGAGTGTGTGGGTGTGTGTGTGTAGTGAGTGTGTGTGGTTTTGTCTGGTTCATATGTGAGTAAGTGAATGGTTTAAAAGTCATTATTCGAGAAAGTTGGTGAGTTCGAGGGTGAGTGAAATATGAAATTTCTGTGTTAGTTTTGTTTAATTAATAAGTTTTCTACTACTTCATAACTCTGTGGTTTTAGCCACACATTTATTGCTTTTTTCAGCTTATACAAATATTTTTTCTTAGATTTTATACTAGCATTTAATTTATTATAAAATATTGGAGCTTATTATATCACATCTTCCTTCTGTCTCGAAGAGTAGTAAGGTGCAACATATGAAGTCTTTCTTCATAGGATTTACAGAGTTTGAAGAATTTTTTTGCTCTCCTTAATATAAATGATAATAAATGTTTGGTCAAGGTGAAAAGTGACCACAGTGCTGGCTCTTATTTAGATCAATAAATTAGTATCACTATTCAATGTGGAAACATAGCCAGTATTTTAAAAGTTTTTGTCAATAGTAATTTAAAAGTGTTTTTACAAGCTTTTATTTAGTTTCACCTGTCCTGATTTTTGTCATCAAATCTTGCAAATTAAATTTTATCCACTTCCCAGTTACCGATTGAGCTGAAATGTTGCATACATGTGTAAATCGTGTGACAATGCAATATTATGATGACATGGTGCTGAAAGGTGGCCAAAGGAACTTAGCAATGAAACAACACAACCTCATTGAGTTTGGGCTCATTTGATTAGTCTTGACAAGCTTGATTTAAAAAAACTTTTTAAAGCATGACTTGTTTAGTTTTAAATGTATAGAATTGTTTAATTTGGATTATTATTTAATTGACATTATATTTTAATTTATGACATTCATTTCTTTTAAAAATCTTGTGTCCTTCATGAAATGAATAATATGATTGTATCTACATATTTAGATTTTTTAAGATTACCTATGTTTTTATTATCTTTTTGTTTAATTTTATACAGTTTTATATGCACTGTAATGTAATATGACTTGCCCAGTATAACATCTAATTTATAAGGCTATAAACAATTCTAATGAATACTATAAAATTTTTTGAGCTGCCATTGGCTTAGTTTGATGAGCCTTCTAAGCAGGGGTATCAGGTTCAATTCCCAGCGGGACGTTTTCATCCCAAGGAAAATTTGTGTTTGTGGTTCTGGTTGTGATTGTGTGTGTGATGTGAATGTTTCCGGCACCCACGACACAAGGCGATGAACTTAGTGTGGGGCTGTGAGTGTGAAAACGTTTATTTAAATATGTCCAGAGATAATGATAAAACTGAAAAACATCCTTATAATCTAATTTTTTAACTTTCGCAATTCAAATACATAGCTTAGGTAATATCTCGGGACTTAATCGCGCTAAAAATCAATTTTTATTTACCTCGACGTTTCGGCCAAGTTGCATTGGCCATGGTCTCGAGAAGACTGAGTCTTCTAATAATGCATTTGAGTTAAAGAGGTAGTTACCCGCCCACAATACCATAGAGTACCGAAAATGTTCCTTCCTATTTGTAAACATAGCTATTAATGTTAAAAATCTTCTATAAAAATATGTTTTCAGTTATGTACAAATACATGTCGGTGGGTGAAGAAACAATAGTGAAAAAAGTGGTCCATACAGAATACATATCAAAGAGTGATGCCAAGTTCAGGAAGATTTACATGAGAGCTTGTAACCCCGCAGACAGTATAATAAGAGGATCAGAAGGTAATTTTTTTTAATTTTTTGAACTAATACTTTTTATGAGGCCTTTGAAATTGTGATCTGCCGGTTTTTTGTGGGTGTGTTGGGGGTTAGGTAGTAGCTTTTGTAGTGTTGGGAGTAAACACTGTGATGAATAATGAAAATGTTTCCCTGTAATAAATAGGTTTCACTTCTTGAGACTAAAGAGACTCGTGTCATTATAAGACACCCTGTTTTTTAAATATTTTATTTTTTTTTATTTTTGAAAGACAAGCCTTTGACCACTATCTCACCTGATGGAAAGCGATGATGCAGCCGAAGATGTAGCATGCCTGCCTAGAAGATACCAATTCACTCTTGACTTGAAGACTGCCAGATTATACTCAAGTATGACCTTTTAATGAAATCCAGCTTTCACCACTTCATTGATTATGATGATGACTATCTTCATCATCAGATGAAGTTTGCATATTGTTGTCTCAAATTTGCTGCTCTCACACTAAAACTAGAATGACAAATGGGTCTCAAGAATAGCTGCCGAATCACCGTATGGTGGTGTTCCAGGACTAGTGGACACAGACACGTGGCTGCCCCAAGGCATCCTCGTGGTAACGAGGCATGGGGATCGAGGCCCGCTCACTCATCTAAGAGAAGGAGACAAGCTGCCGTGTGACGCTGTGCCTGTCTCACCTTTGTTAAAAAGGTATACATAGTAAATAAACTTCTAAATAACTTCTTGGAGATAACTTTTTATACAATTTTCAAAGGCTTGTCTAAGAAACTAATATATTTCTCAGGACTGGTTTAGTTTTCATGTTGTATTTATATTATTTATACATCATTTCCAATGTATTTAATTAACAGACATATATTTATGGTATTCAGAACATCATTATGTATTTTTGTATTGATAATTAATCATTGACTTTTATTATATATTTTCTAACTATACCATTACAATAATAATTTTATTTCACTTTATTCCCGCGGCCGCTATTATCGTGCTGCTATTATTTCGAGAACCGTTCGGCCCCATCGGCCATAAGTACTGCGTACTATGTGTCCTGCCCATTGGACGAAAGGTTCTCGAATGTAGGCCAAGGACTGGCAAGCGCAGTGTCGGAAGACCGCCCACATGGTGGACGGACGACATAATGAAGGTCGCAGGAAGACGCTGGATGCAGGCCGCTAACAACCGTTATTTTTTGAGATCTTTGGGGGAGGCCTATATACAGCAGTGGACTTCTTGTGGCTGAGATGATGATGATGATATTTACGTTCCAGTTATGAGGAGTGGGTGGGTAACGCGAGTGGGTCGGGTCGCGCGTGGTGGGTGGGGGGTGCGGGCCCCTTCCACAACTTCCCGTCGCTACCGCCGCGAGCGCCCGGCACGCGCTGTGCGCTCGGACAACTCACGCCGACAGGTCTCGTGCAGATGATCACTGTGGGTATGTGAAGCACGTCACTAAAACACTAGCTGCAGTTAGTTGAACTTAATCGGAATTACCACAGCTTTATGAACTTGTACTTAAATCTATTTGTCACTGCTAGTTGTACTTGCACTACTTAGACGCACTTGACTACAGCTACACACACTTACTATAAGACACACTTTTCACAGTTACACGGTATTGCCATACTAAGACAATCTTGGCACAGCTGGATGCACTTGGGGTACTAAGACCCACTTGCCACAGCTTGTTGCACTTAAATCTACACACACTTGGTATACTAGACCACTCTCTTCTCAGCAACACGGAATTGTCGTTCTAAGACATACATGTAACAGCTAGAGATGCACTTGCGGTACTAAGACCCACTTGCTACAGCTAGTTGCACTTGCCCTACTTAAACACACTTAACTACAGCTACACACACTTGCTATACTAAAACACACTTTTCACAGCAACACGAAATTGTCGTTCTAAGACATACTTGTAACAGCTAGTTGCCGTACTAAGACATCCTTGGCACAGCTAGATGCACTTGCGGTACTATTAAGATCCACTCGGTACAGCTAGTTTCACTTGCCCTACTTAAACATACTTAAATACAGCTACACACACTTGCTATACTAAAAAACAACTTTATAAATAAACTGGATGACTTACCCGAACTATATATATATATATTTAATTCATCTTCTTATAAATATAAAACAACAATATCTAAATGTTGGTTTGGTGTGACTCCCTGACTACTTCTTTTTCTTATTCTTATAACTTTGAGTAGTTTTTTTTTCTACTTTTGATTTTGCGCTGTTCTGTGTAGATAAGTGTTTTTCTAATTCCTATGTTTTATCACACAACATGAATACATACGAGGGCGGTCCGATAAGTACTTAGCCTACAAAAGAAAAACGATTTTTTTTGGAAAAGTGGCGATTTATTTCTAAGCTTTGTCTCCTTTTAACTCAATACACTTGACCCAGCGATGCTCCAACTTCTTTAACCCCTCTGAAAAAAATGTTTTCTCGAGGTCTGAAAATTAGGCCTCCGTGCCAGAGGTGACCTTCTCATTCGACTCAAATTTCTACCCGACGAGTGACTTTTTCAAGTTTGGAAAAAAAAAGAAGTCGCAAGGGGCCAAATCTGGAGAATACGGTGGATTGGGCAGCAGTTCGTAGCCCAATTCGACCAATTTGCCGTGGCGAGGGCGGAGGTGTGAGCCGGTGCGTTGTCATGGTGGTAGAGCACTTTTTTCTTCGCCAAATGGGGCCATTTTTATGCAATTCAGCGTTGAATCGGCCCAATAATTCGGCATAGTACAGCCCTGTGACCGTTTTGCCCTTCTCCAGGTAATCGAAGCAGATCACATCTTGTGAATCCCAGAAAACGGTGGCCATAACCTTTCCGGCCGAAAGGACAGTTTTCGCCTTCTTCGGAGCGTTCAACGGGTGAAGCCCATTGTTTAGACTGTTCCTTGGTCTCTGGTGTGTACCAGTGGATCCATGTTTCGAGGACGGTCACTAAAAGACGCAGAAACTCCATTGGATTGCCCTTTAACAGCGTCAAACACTGCTCTGAATTGGTCACACGGTTGCGCTTGTCGTCCGGAGTGAGCAAACGCGGCACCCATCGCGCCGACAACTTTTTCATGCCCAAAATTTCATGCAGGATATGACCCACACGGTCTTTTGAGATGCCTACTGTCTCGGCTATCTCGCGTACCTTGAATCGGCGGTCTGCCAATACGAGATCGTGGATTTTTGTGGTGTTGTCCTCCGTGGTAGCCGTTTTCGGGGCACCTGGGCGTGGCTCATCAAAAATCGACGTGCGACCACGTTGAAACTCGTTAAGCCAATTCTTGACGGTCGCCATCGAAGGAGAAGAGTCACCGTACACAGCATCTAAGCGCTCTTTGATTTCTCTGCCCGATTTCCCTTCCAAAAACAAGAATCGAATCACCGACCGATATTGCTCTTTTACTATTTTTCTAAAATCCGCGGACACGCCTGATTCCACACGCGCTCAAAAAAAAACTAGGAGTCCGATTCGGCTGAAATTTTGACTGTACTGATCTACAAAACTGTACTACACGATGGTAATTTTTTCTTGCGATAGTGGCGCCATGGAGCGGTGAGGCTAAGTACTTATCGGACCGCCCTCGTACATGTATGTTATACATAATATTATAAAGAGCAAGCTGTATTTTTAGATTCAATATGCGAAAACTTGTTAATGGTGTTTAGTCTTAATGCTTAGCTTATATCTATAGATATGTATCACTGTTTGTTTTTCGAATAAAATAAAATAAAACACTTTTCACAACAACACGGAATTGCCGTACTAAGACATACTTGTCACAGCTTGATGCACTTGCCGTACTTAGACACAGTTGTCACAGCAAAACGGACATCCCGTACTAAGTTATACTTGTTATTTATCAGGAAACATATTGAGGGAAGCGTATGGTGATCTACTAGGCGTAGACGTTCCTGAAGTGCAAGGAAAGAAAGATACTGGTACGTATTTTACTAATATCTATACTAATATTATAAAGAGGTAAAGTTTGTTTGTTTGTTTGTTTGTTTGTATGTAAAAGGTAATCTCTGAAACTACTGATCCGATTCTGAAAATTCTTTCACCAATAGATAGCTACACTATCACTGAGTGTCATAGGCTATGTTTTGTCGGGATAGAAGTTAGTTATCAGTTCGAAATAATAATATTCGTAAGACAAGTCGGAGAAAAATTTGCTAACTCTCCGCTTTATCGGCGTACGCTGACTAAACGGTAAGACATAGTTGAATACAATGTATGGCAAAAATGTTGGCCTTCATGAGTTTTACAAAAAAGTCCGCGACAGCATATATCTAACATGTATGTATAGCTCAGAAAATATACTTTTCTTTGTTAAAAATCTGAAAAAAAAAGCGGCCTCTGTTTAGTTGGCTTTTTGAGACATTCAGTATTAATCCTTATCAAAATAAACTATTTCATCGTCTTACGTAGTTCATGTAGATACATTTTGCTTTTTACTGCATATGATTTGGATAAATAGTCTATGAGAAATCGTGAAATTAATTTCACGGGAGCCCGTGAACGGGACGGGTCAGAAATGTACAGAAACGTACTACGAATTCCTGCACTAAAAAATAGCGGCTTCTATTTCGTTGGCTTTTTTTAAGTATTTAATATTAATTCTTATCAAAAAAACCTATTTCATCGGCTTACTTAGTTCAGGTAGATGCAATTTGCTTTTTACTGCACATAATTTGAACCCATAGTCTAGGAGAAATCGTTAAGTTTATTTGAGGGTGAAAACGGTGGATACGTCTATGTTTTGAACCGACTAACATAAGAAGGGGGATATAAATTCGACTGTTTTTTTTTGTTTAGTCTTATCATTGAAGTTTGAACTGCCCGCTAGCGTAGTTAGGTGGGCGTTTGCCTTTAAAGCACCGGGTTTGATGCCCGGTGGGAACACAGGTGTTTTCCCACGGGAATTTGTGTTTCTGGTTTTGAGTATGTTGTGAATGTTGTGTGAATCTTGGATGTTTACAGCCCTTTGATACAAGTCATTGAACTTACTGTGGGGTTGTGAATGTGAAAGCGTTTATGGGTATGTTTTTTAATATTTACTACCCGGCCGACGCCCCGCCGGGCGGGTCGTTCCTGAACTTTGAATTGCTCGCTGGCGTAGATGGGTGCGCGTTCGCCTTCAAAGCAGCGGGTTCGATTACCGGTGATAATTTACCTAGAAAATTTTACTCCACGATAAATTTGTGTTCCTGGTTTTGAGTATGTTGTGAATACTTTGTGAATCTTGGATGTTTACGGCCCCCCGATACAAGTCATTGAACTTAGTGTTGGGCTGTGAATGTGGAAGTGTGTTTATTTGTATTATTATTTTTTAACCGGGCGACGCCGGGCGGGTCATCTTTTGAACTATCTACTCGCGTAAATGGGTGCGCGTTTGCCTTCAAAGCAGCGGGATCGATTCGCGGTGGTAACAGAAGTTTTCTCCCTACGGGAAATTTGTGTTCCTGGTTTTTAATATGTTGTGAATCTTGGATGTTTACGGCCCCACGCTACAAGTCACTGAACTTAGTGTGTGGCTGTGAATGTGGAAGTGTTTATGTGTAGATTTTTTAACCGGGCGACGCAGGGTGGGGAATCTTTGAACTTTGAACTACCCACTGGCGTAGATGAGTGCGCGTTCGTCTTTAAAGCAGCGGGTTCGAATCTCGGTGGGAACACAATAACAAAAGTTTTTTCCCCACGGGCAGTTTATGTTTCTGGTTCTGGGTATGACGTGAATGTTGTGTGTGTGGTGTTAATTGTTTACGGCCCCACGACACAACTTATAGTACTTTTACAGTGGGGCTGTGAGTGAGAAAGCGTTTATATGTAAGCTTTTGTTTACCCGGGCAACGCCGGGCGGGTCAGCTAGTATATACATAAAGCTACAAAAATTATCCCATGTCTCAAAATCATCCCAATGAATACAGACTTAAGATTTTGACCGCCAAGTTATACAAATCATTCTCGGTCGCCTGACGCCAATATTGTATCGAAATACAACATCGTTAATAGAGATGAGCAAAACCTTCCGACAAAAAATATTTACGCGGCTGTATTACATATAATACAGACAGTTGTATAGGTACACAATAAAAAGAACAAAGGAACAAGTACTTTTATTCATTTTCTTACCGACAATATTTGTCTTCTAATAAAGTGACGGCGTACAGGACACGAAAATCTTCGTCTTCCATTGTAGCCATTGGCGTTCAAAAGGTTAAGGAACTAGGTTTACCCACATTGGAACAACACAGACAAAGGGGTCACCTAATAGAGACATAAGATTTTGACTCATGACTACAACATAGACCTCGCTAATGAATGAGAGGGCATTCTAGGAAATCGGTCAAACATGCAAGTGATAGCAATTCCCGAAAATACTTCCTATCGAACCGAATCCTAAGTCCTTCCGTCTATCCGTCAGATGCTTATAGCATCTAGTCGAACGCGTATTACTTAAAATTGTAAGGTGTTTAAATCTGAGCCAGACCTAAAAAAATGCATTTAAAATTATATTATTGAAAAATATGAAGGGTGTGCCGGTATATGCATATGAGGGCTAAAAAAACTGCGTCCTCGTGATATTATAAACATAAACACTTCCACACTCACGGCCCCTCACTTTTTTCAAAGGCTTGTATCGTGGGTGCCGAAAATATTTAATATTTATATCACACCAAGAACCAGAAACTCTTTTTTTATATTTGATAGACAAGCATTTAACCACTATCACCCCGGATAGAAAGTGATGATGGGGCCGAAGATGTAGCATGTTTGCCTAGAAGATACCTATTCACTCCTGACTTGAAGACTTCCAGATCACCGTTCAGGAAACAAAGACGCGAATGATGCAAATGTAAATAATATAAATGTACTAAAATTATTTCTTTCTAGTTGATAACGTGGTGTGTGGTCCGCAGGCGAGGTGATAATGTACAGCACCCGCTACCGGCGCACGTTCCAGTCGCTGGTGGGCGTGGCTTGGGGCTGCTACCGCGGGGGGGCGGGGCCTCGCGCCGCCGCCGCCCGGGAGAGCCACTCCGTCGCCTTCTGCTTCGGAGACTGCGCCTGCGCACACCATCACAAGCTTAACAAGTCAGTCTAAACAAAATGCAGTCGGTTTTTTTGCCGCGAAAGTGAAAAAATGGCGTTGTTGATTTTATATAATATAATTTATATATAAAATTAATAACGTATATAATTTTCCAAAACCTGTGATTCTTCGAGTGTTAATGTGTAATAATATATATATAATAATATATATAACTCTTGGGGGGGTCGGGCGTCCCCGCGGTCTCCGGTTTGGTTCCCCAATGGTGTAGTGAATTGTTGTGTGTCATGAGTCACCGAGTAGCGCCGCGACCCATCCCTTATCCCCTACCCAAACCACAAATTATGAGGAACAGAGTAAAAAGAAATTTGGTAAGACAGCGGAAGCACGTCCTCTCACTGCAAGTGCACCTCTCCAACATTCGAGGCCTGCACTCCAATGTCGTACCGGTCCACCACCACCTTGAGACCGAAAAACCGCACCTTCTGTTCCTCACGGAGACGCAGATCAGATGTCCAGCTGACGCGTCGTACCTAGCGTACCCGGGCTACACCCTTGAGCAGAAGTTCAAGCCACGCTCGGGTGTCTGCGTGTACATTCGCGATGACATCTGTTATCGGCGTCTCCGGAACCTTGAAGACTCCAGCTTCTCCAGTATTTGGGTTTTAGTGGATACTGGCATAGAGAAAATTCTCTATGCCGGTGTCTACCGCTCGCACACGGGAGATGCGGAGACAACCAGGCTCACTACACATCTCAGTGAGGCGGCCGACGTGGCGCATCAGAGGTATCCTTCTGCCGAAATAGTATTTCTGGGGGATTTTAATGCCCACCACCAGGAGTGGATATTCCCATACCAGAATACTGACTATGCTCTGCGAGAGATGCGCAAGTTAGCCTTGACGCACAACCTCACTCAGCTGGTCCAAGAGGCAACAAGGATACCCGATGTTGATGGCCACACAGCCAATTGCTTGGACCTTCTGCTGACAACAGAACCAGACCGCTACTCAGTGTCGGTTTCATCACCACTTGGTAGCTCCGACCACTGTCTGGTGAAGTCTGTATCAGTCCATTCCCCGCCCGACCCCAGCCCAATAGGCACTCGGCGGGTGTGGCGATACAAGTCAGCAGATTGGGATGAGATGCGTTCATTTTATGCGTCTTATCCTTGGCGGCAAGTATGCTTTTCTTCCAGCGATCCCTCTGCATGCGCGGATGCTGTGGTGGATGTGCTGCGTCAAGGTATGGAATATTTTATTCCATTCTCTGACGTACCTCTGTCCAGCAAAGCTCGCCCTTGGTTTGGGGCCGAATGTGGTAGCGCAATGGCGCTAAAACATGAGGCCTACACCGCTTGGGCTGATGCTCGAATCCGTAAAGCAAAGGACATACGCGAAAAGAAGAAAGCCTTCAACAAAGCTGCCAAGTCCTGCAAGAAGGTACTTAAGAAGGCTCGTTTCAACCATACAAGCCGAATAGGGGCCAAACTTGCTTCCTATCCCGCAGGGAGTAAAGCATTTTGGTCCCTGGCTAAGTCGGTTGAAGCGAACTTCTGCCGTCCCTCACTGCCTCCAATGCTGAAGCAGGATGGGTCACTGGCTCACACCGCTAAGGAGAAAGCTAACTTATTTGCAACACTCTTTGCGGAATCTTCTCGTCTAGATGCTGGTAGCGCTGTGCCTCCGACTTTATCTGTCTGCGAGTCGTCCATGACGGAAATCCGCATTCGACAGATCGATGTACGTAAGGCGCTACGCAATCTGGACGTGAACAAGGCCAGTGGCCCTGATGGTATACCAGCTTTAGTTTTGAGGACATGTGCGCCTGAGTTGACTCCAATACTGACACGCCTGTTCCGCCTCTCTATGGAGACTGGTCAAGTGCCGAAAGCTTGGAAGTCTGCCAACGTGCAGCCTGTGCCCAAAAAGGGAAGTCGTGCCGACCCGGCCAATTATAGGCCCATTTCACTCACGTCCATTATCTGTAAGACAATGGAACGTGTACTGAACAAAAAGCTCCTTGGCTATCTTGAAGCAAACGACCTACTGAGTGACCGGCAATATGGGTTTCGCCAGAACCGGTCAACAGGAGACCTTCTTGCATATGCCACTCACATTTGGAGCGAGGCCTTGGAAAAACACGGCGAGGCACTCGCAGTCTCGCTAGACATTTCCAAGGCTTTTGACAGGGTTTGGCACGATAGCCTTATTGGCAAGCTTCCAGCCTATGGTTTACCTCCCGATTTATGTATTTGGATATCCGACTTCTTGAGGGAACGATCGATTCGAGTAGTTGTCGATGGCTGCTCGTCCGATCTAATGGCAATTAATGCCGGGGTACCTCAAGGGTCGGTTCTTTCGGCAACACTCTTTCTGCTTCACATTAACGATCTGCTCAAGCCCGGTATCTTTGGGTATGCAGACGACAGCACTGTTGTCGAAAGATACATGTCCATTGCACGAGCTGGTGAGGTACAAGTCCAGTCACTAAGAGAGGAAATGATAGGTCGATTGAATTCGAGCTTGTTGGCCGTGGCCGATTGGGGCGAAGCCAACTTGGTTCGTTTTAATGCGTCCAAAACACAGGCGTGTCTTTTCTCCGCTAAACGGAGACCTTTTCACCTGTCTCCGATTTTCCAAAGTGTATCAATACCGATTGCAAATAAACTCGAACTTCTTGGTGTTTCTTTATCGTCGAATCTTAACTTCGGTACCTTCATCGAAGCCAGAGCTCAATTGGCCGCTAAAAAACTAGGTGTCCTCGCAAAGGTTAGGCAGTACTTCACACCGGGGCATCTTCTTAATTTATATCAAGCTCAAGTCCGATCGTGTATGGAGTACTGCGGCCACCTGTGGGATGGATCCGCTAAGTACCAGCTTGAAGCTCTTGAGTCCATCGACCGGCGAGCAAAAAGACTCATTGGCGATGATAAGCTAGTCGAGTCCAAATTGCAGAGTCTCGGTCACCGACGTAAGGTCGCAAGTCTATCGGTATTCTACCGTTTACACTTTGGAGAGTGTGCGCAGGAATTACACGAACTAATTCCCCCATGCCCGTTTTACCATCTAACAACAAGTCAAACGTCATCCATATATGGTTGACATACCTCCAGTTCGCTCGAAGCGTTTCGCTTCTACGTTTATCATCCGTGCAGCGAAGGAGTGGAACTCATTGCCCTCGTCTTTGTTCCCCGAACAGTATAATCTGGGAGTCTTCAAGTCAAGAGTGAATAGGTACCTTCTAGGCAAGCATGCTCGGCATCTTCGGCCGCATCGTCGCTTTCCATCAGGTGAGATTGTGGTCAAACGCTTGCCTATCGTACATAAAAAAAAAATAAAAAAAAATAATGGTGGATTATTAACCGTTCATACTTAGTAAATGTGCATAAGTGTAGGCAAATCATACAAAGTTGAAAAACGTGATTTTCGCCTTCGCTCCAAAATTTCATTAGAAGTTCTAGTAAAGTTTCTACCACTTTACTAGGGCATGACTTGACTATGACAGGACCTTGACTCTTGTACTTGACTTTGACTGTGACTTGTGACTAGGACTTTTTATTTGAAATACACTTGAAATATATTATTACTTGACACTGGCTAAATCTACAAGATTGCGAAGCCAAAACTAAAATAATAATAAAAAAAAACATTGCAGTCCCTGTGCGTCCACGGGATGGTCGCCTTCTACAAACAAACAAACGCATTCTCACTCAACCGCACACTAAGTTCAAAGACTTGTGTCGTGGGTGCCGGAAACATTTACACCAAACAAACAGTTACACCCAGAATCAGGAGCACAAATGTCCATTGGAAAGGAGTTTGTGCTCCTGCCGGGAATCGAACACAGGACCTCGGACCCTCGGCGCAGAGGACGGAGACCTGAGACCTGTCCACTGCGCCAACTGGGTCGTCTATGTTATCCGTTTCATGAAAAACCACGAGGTGGGACGCGACGGCGAGCGCTCCGCACTCAACCTAAAAAGGCTTCCGAATAAACATAAAAACATAACATAAACGCTTTCACACTCACAGCCCTGCACTAAGTTCGTTGACATTGGTCGCGGGTGCCGGAAACATTTATATCATACAATCACAACCAGAACCAGAAACTAAAATTTTCCTTGGGGAGAAAACTTGTGTTTCCCACTGGAAATCGAACTCGATACCTATAAAAGGCGAACCTATGTAAGTCAACGGGCAGTTTAAACAATTCGAATTTCGAATTCAATTGTCAATCTAGACGTCGACAACACGTAAGTCACGCTGATTCCCGTTTTAATTTTAATTTAACTGCATAGCGATTTTAATGATTGTTTATTGAAGATTTTATTGATGATTTAATGAATTTTGACAAAAAATTTACATACTTATATTTAATATTTTATCTTTATTTTCTTATTATTATTATTTTTTTTTGACATCAATCTAATAGTAATAATAATACATATTTTCTATGACAATATTAAATTGAATAATTACTATAACGAAATGTATAAACACAAATATTATATAATATTTCTTATGTAGTATTTGTGTTTATTTCTTATCTGTCAACAAAACCTAGCAGTCCTCCTCTCATCTAAGATTATTGCGGTGCCCCACAGGGTCTATATAGAACTGTACTCCTAAAAAACACTTGTATATTACTATTATTATAGATTGCAATAAATAAATGAATACCAAAGTCAATATTAATATATAACTTTATCACGCTTTCAGAAAGATCAACAGCCAAGCGAAGAACCGCCTAGACTCCCACCCGGCCATCAAAGACCTCGTGATCAAGCTATCTAAAGTCCTCTTCGAATCTCAAGAACACCCCGACGCAGACGTCGTCAGAGATGCCGTCCTAGCTCACATGTGTCACGACGCATCCCTCCCCTGCACAGAAAAATATAAACACAAAACTAAACTCTCCCTCGACAAAAGACACAAGAAACTCAGATCAAACTCTAGGGGACTCCTAGAAGTGGACATAGACACCTTGAACATGGAACTGGATTATATAAATAACCAATTGGATTTCAACAACGAAATCGGAAGAAAAGCTAGAGATATAATCGGGAAGTATTACGACAGTAAAAAACAGCCGATGGATTTCGACGCACAAATGGAGAGAGAGAAGCTTTTATACTACCAGCAGAGGTATATAGACAATGCAGAGGCGTACGATGACGTAGTTATTGTTAAGAAGAATCTAGATGCCGATTTTAATTTCCCGAACGACGCTAGAATGGACTCCGATTTCGACGAAGACTACAAAGAACCGACGGAATCCCCGGAAGAGTTCTGCGTGAGAAAGGAACACGTTATGTCACTATTCGCGTATCTAGAATGGACGTATCGCCAGGAAATAAAGAACATACATAATAGGAAGCGTGGATTGTTAGTAGCGTATGGTTTGATACACAATATAGTACAAAATATGATTCGAATTATATCAGAGAACAAACCCAAATTCGTGCTCTATTCGGGGCACGATAAAACGCTCCAAGCTTTAATTCTAGCGTTAGGTTTGAACAACTATCAACATTACAATATACAGTACGCTTCTAGAATGATCTTCGAGGTGTATAGAAAGAAAGATCTACGAGACGAGTTTAAGTTTACCAAGCGAAAAGCAGTCGCCCAAGATTTCTATTTCCGCGTAGTTTATAACGGAGAGGACGTAACGAATATGTTGAGTTTCTGTAAGAAGCGACACAATGTTGTTATGAAAGTTGTACACCCTATAGATGACTTGAAAGTCTATGATACGTATCTGTGTTCTATAGAGAATATAGTTAGGTTTATACACGATGATTATTTCGCCAGTTTCAATGCGAGTAACTTCAAGGATGCTTGTGCCACTTATAGCGGTAATGCTAAGCATGTTTACTAACGTTTATGGCTGTTTTTTGTTGGACAATTTGTGTATCGCGTCAGAAGAGACATTCGTATATTGACTCGTTTTGTTTCTCTGTCGCACTCGCTCTGAGGCGGTTAATTCACATATATGCAAGCGAGACGGCACTATACCCAGCAGTGGGTCAAAAGGGCTGTGGATGATGATATGATGGGGTAGTACAGTTGAAAGTTGATCTCGATTCTTTTTCAAATAAAAAAGCAATTGCTGTAACCGTACATAAAAATTAAAAAAAACATATCATCAGTTAAACTTAGATCAAATATTAGAGATGTTAATGAGTGATGAAGAATGTGCAACAGATTATATAGATATAGACGTAACCTGTTACGTATAGACGTAACGTAACTTGTTACGTAATGTTATAATAACATATCCTTAACATTTGATAACATGTAATGCCCGTTGGTTTAGTTGGGCGCGCGTTCGCCTGCTAAGCAGCGGGTATCGGGTTCGATTCCCGGTGGGAACACAAGTTTTCTCCCCAATTAAAAATTGTGTTACAGATTCTGGATGTGTTTGTGATGAGAATTTCCGGCACCCACGACACAAGTCATCGAACTTAGTGTGGGGCTGTGAGTGTGAAAGCGTTTCTGTTTATGATTATTATATAACATACTGTAAATTGTGCGAGCACCTTAACATATTTTCGCACAAAAATGATCTCTAAAGACTAAATAAGCTACTGCACAATAACACGGACGGAATAAATGTTTCATATAATTAATAATAATACATCTAATAACAGTTATGACTATATTACTTATGATTTTTATATTAATTAAGGCACTTAAGGCGAGGTTTTCCTGCACTTCAGCAATTCAGATTATATGGAGTCTTATATCCAATAATAAATCTTATAAACACAGAAGTCGTTCACCCCGAAACGAGATATCGCGCTTACATTTTGCCTCATAGAGAAAAACTTAGAGGTTAATTGCTGATAACTTTTTCTTAACAATAATTGTTTGATTATTGTATTGGCGTACCAAATTGGTATTTCTCAACATAGAATCTTTTTAAAGACTATTTTGTAACTTGCAAAGCTCTTTTCAACTATACCACAAACAGGCAGAAAAAGATAAAAAATATTTTAAAGTTTTGCTGCTGTAATTTACCATATTAATAAAAAAAACAACGGGTTGCACTCCGGGAGTGCCGGCAGAAGAGAAAACTCGAACATTAACGTTGTGCATTTTTGAAATAACAATACCATCGTCACCATAGAAACGCGGTAGAAAGAGAGGGGGATATTACTTCCTCTCCTACGCCGCGCCGGCGCTCTACTCTCCCTCCGTCTTACAAATTTTCGATCAGGTCACGTGACCTGAGTTTAATTTTTTTTTACCCATTCCAAAAAAGTGCACAACGCCGCTAAAGAAGTTTTCGCTTCAAAAAATATATGATGACTAGAAATAAAAATGCTCACGTTGCTCGCTTTTTTTATTCGCGCCGCGCTGTCTGTCTCGGACCTCGCCTGAATCGATTTATTTTAATTTAGGCTTTTAATTTTCCACCAGAGATGTGCGAGACAGCTAAGCGATACAAAGATGAGTAGCAGAGCATCTGCACGTTTCACAGTGCAGATTGGCGGCGCGTGAATGCGTAGCGGACTGTTCCGCTCAGTCTATTGATTGAATGCATTACACAAAAGTGCAAGGGACGCAAGATGTATTGAGCACTTACTGTACAAATACAAAACAAGCGAGGAATGCGTGCGAGGGACGTGATCAAGGCATATGTGTGAGAGATATCCCGTTTCATTCTTCGCTTACTTTTTTTTTCTTTGAATATTGACTTCACAATCTTGTGCATTCAGCCAGTGTCAAGTGTTAATATATTTCAATTGTATTTTATATTAAAAGTCCTAGTCACAGTCAAAGTTAAGTAAAACAGTCAAGGTCCAGTCATTGCAGCAGCTCCCTTGCGCATGGTTGCGTAGAAGCATGCGGTGCGCGCCTTTACTGACACCACAAGATAAATACAGCTTACAGAGAAACCTAAAAAGGTAGAAAATAGTGTGATACTATAATATTAGTTGAAATTTTTCTCGCATCCCGTTTAGCTTCCTCGCAGTTCTCTGGTGGAAACGCAGCCTTATTCCTTCATTTATCTTAACTGTTGTTGTTACGTAACATTAGACTGACTAATCATTTATGAAATTAATAATATATATTATTTTAGTTAAGTTAATAGTATAGATTTACGGGTTGTAATCATTAGTTATACAGGGTGTTTGGTAGAGGGTTAGCCAAACGTGGTGGACGTGTAATTGGACCTATGTATTTGGAAAATACAAGTTCGCGTAAAAACCGCTTGATGTTATTTTTTTTATCGTTGATTTCGTTATTTTTTAGAATTTTCCGAAAGGTTTACTATTTTGCCTAATAATTTTATATTCGTGCATGTTTCTGTTCATATATTTTTATTGTAATGGCCTCAGATGTACTTTTGGTCCACTTAAGGCTCATTTAGATCCCTACAATGCCTAAATTATTCGCTCTAAGCTCTTAATTCTAGGAAAATGGAAAGTAAAAATCAAGTTGGGGACTTCCAACTTGATTTAAAAAAATAACTAAAGGCCACCAAGGAAATTCTAAAAAATTATAAAATTAACGATAAAAAAAAAACAATAACACCTAGCGGCTTGTACGCGAACTTGTATTTTCCAATTACGTCCAACTACACGTCCGCCACGTTTGGCTAACCCTCTACCAAACACCCTGTATATTGATTTAGTTCCGAATAAGTACACTAAAAAAAGACTTAGAAAACATATGTAGCCATTTTTGTCGATCTCTTATAGATAATTTGTATTGTTTAAGTTATACTGATTTTTATTAAGAATTTAAATACTCCCCGAATATATTTACTATATAAATAGTGTTCAGTTTGATTTGCAGTCTTCTATATGTAATTCAACTTTTTGATAGCCTTTTTACTAATCTAATTTGTTTAGTTTAAGTCTAAAGAGTCGATATTAATGAGACCTAATTAGTGCCCGCCGATCAATGGTCAGTTTTAATGCCTTAAAGGTGCGGGGTGCACCGTACACCGCGTACACAAGCAGTTAAGTATCACATTGTAAGCTCGCTGTATAGTCTCCATATTAAGGTAATCTATTATATTCGTCAGGTACCGTTTATTGTTTATACTTTTATTGCCTTGTTTTTTTTATTGAGATTTGTTTTCTTATTTAATATTTATTCAAAACAATTGAAAATGTCACAAAATATGTATGTATGCTGCATTATGATAAATATCGTGTTTTTTACTCGTAATTTACAAGATGTATAGAGGCTCTTCAACGTACTTTATTTATATACATGTGTTATTAAAAGACTTATTAAAATGAAGATCATAATGTTTTAATGGCGATATGGATAATTAAAATTTTGTGTAGGTATTTCTGTTTGTACGGTAAATATGTTGAGTCATGAAAACATAAGTGGATTTGGCATGGCGTATGTGAAATGGTATATAAATCTTTTAGTAGGCGGTCAGAGTTACAGGCGAGCAGTCCTAAGGAAAATACTATTGTTGGTACAAAAGTGCAAAGACCGCAAAGCAGCAGTCTGCAAGTAAAGTGCTGGTTGGAAAGGCAAAGTATTTGAGTGGTGTTTGATTATAAATAATTTAAACGTAAGCAAAGCTTAAAAAACCGATATCACCGCTTATATTTTGGTTTTGGCTTTATCGATTTCGATAAAAATTATATGGGACCACCTCTGAAGTATAATCTACCAAACAAAAAAAAATTTTGAGATTCGATCCACAAATGGGGGAGAAATCGGTGAACATAAAAAAAACTGCATACAGTCGAAGGGCTACCTGCTCCTTTTTAGAAGTCGGTAAAACAGATTTTGTGCGAAATGTATCTTTTATATTCTGTACTTGTATAAAAAATATTGCCATGTTTCGCAAAAACTACAGATTGACTTGACCTATTTGAATGTTTTTTTCTCTATTCTAATATAATCAAAATTAATATAATTTTTAAAGGAATTGCCACTTCGGATTACTTTCAATAAATGAAAGAAAAAAAAGGCGTGGTACTAAGTTCACATAGACAGTTTTTAGTCTATACTCGAGTCTTTGTCTTGAGCAAGTGTCGAGTTTATGACTTGAGCAAGTACAGTCGAGTTTTTAGCTTGAGCATGTACAGTCTAGTTTTTGACTTGAGCAAGTACAGTCAAGCAAGAGTTCGGAGCTCAAAGTAGTTTCTAAATACAGCGATAGTATGCTGAAAGAAAAATTATAATCGACTTATAAAGTTGTGAGATATAATATATGAGTTATGTTCTTTTTGAGATAGAGAGGGGATGATTGTCCCTTTCCCACATTATGTTAGTATAAACATTGTATGGCACATAGACACATGACATCATACTCAGCTATAGCGCGCTGTCTAGAACGAAAATCAGAAAGACGCTTTATTGTCACACCTTACAAAAGGCATTTAAAATATATATTTTTTAAAACTTAATTTATAGCGTACAATCGGCGATCTCTTCCAGACATTATTGCATTTTCTGTACTTTTCAATCCTGTTATCGTTGACTAACTACATTTGTCAATGAAAAAATTGGGGAAAATGAAACAAAAGTTATGATTTAGTCATAATACCCGCCAATGGAAATAGGTAATGGGGTTGGGGAAACAGATTCATTATGAAAAGTTTAATTTCGCACACTATACCTACTGTTCAATTGGTGGTGATTGTGGGTCAAATCAAATTAGTCAGTCAAGTGCCAACTAGTCTATTGAACTAGAACTAATATATATTTTTTGACGCCACAGTAATGATTATTTACGTTCCATAAAATATTTGCCGAATTATGTCATGTTTCTCATTCACATGCAAAATCTACTTTGTTTTTCACATCAATTAACATGTTGTAAGTGAAATAACATATCAAATAAAAGACAATCTACGTGAAAACGTTTTTTTAAATTTCATTTTACATTGCCTTACGATACTTTGTTTATGTTTGATAGTCAAGCATTACCCACTGTCTCACCTGATAGAAAGTGATGATGCGGCCGAAGATGTAGCACGCCTGCCTAGAAGATACCTATTCACTCTTGACTTGAAGAATCCCAGATTATACTGTTTAGAAACCAAAGATGCGGGCAATGAGTTCCCTCGCAGTACGGGTGATAAACGTAGTAGCGAATCGTTTCGAGGGAGCTGGAGGTATGTCAACCATAAATGGATGACGTTTGACTGTTTGTCTTGTTGTTAGATGGTACTTACTTAGATCCTAAAGCTCCACGTTCGGCGCAGAGGCCAGTTAATATATATCTCAATTCCACTCTCCCTAGGGCTGCCCAAGTCACCTCACTCCGATGGTTTTTGCCTCCGCTATTACCAAACGCGGCCGCCAGGTCTGCTTCGGGGGCCCACGCCTGCGCCGGCCCTGCGGATTTGCTTGTCTGAAGAGCTTGTCTGTGGATGTGGTCCGCTTTCCTGCGCAAAGGTGACCTATCCAGCTCCATCGCTTACCATCAGGTGAGATAGAGTGGTCAAACGTTCGCCTGTACCTAATGAATACAAATAAATGTGGACACCGAAAATAGTTTAAATGATAATTGGAGCAATACAATTATCCACAGACAACACAATCCTCGACACAGAGGGTCATGCAAGGGCGAGTTATAGTAAAGCAATTGTTCTTCAGCGCTAGATCAGGCGATCAGATTGGTTTCGTAGTGGGATAGAGAGAATGTTCCCCAATCTGGCCCGCTACGGCGCAGACGGACGGAGGAGAGGAAGAGGCGTTTCACCCGCCTCTCTCCTTTGAGGTCACTAATGGAGAGTCAAGGGACTTTCCACTGGCTTGCACGGCCCTACATGTCGGGGGTGGCCTTAGTGAGCAAGGTCATCCCTTCTTGGGCTTAGTGGCCCAGTTTGCATCCGGGCCTACTTACCGACCGGGCAAGATAGTGACTGCTAGCGCAACCCTATCTTGCCTCACCTTGGCGAGAGACATCTCACGGGGGGTTCTTAATGGGTTCGAGCCACACAAACCATTTTCCTTCACCCCTGGGAAGGAGAGGAAGTGTTAGACATTTTCCCCCTATAAAAAAGGTGATCAGATTGTTTTGGCCAATTACATCTGATGGTCGTGGAGAAAATACAATATGCGCACATATTTTTAGCAGAAACGCCGTAAAGTTCCTTTCACGGTTAAATAGATACGATAAACATGCCAATGCTATTGAACTTATGCGTGTTGACACAGCAAACGTGCCACCAACTGTACAACTGTTTCTTCAGGTGACAAGTAATTTCCAGCCATTGTTCAAGCTTACAGTCAACTGAGTCACTCGGGAATGAATTAGAATAATAAAATGTTAAAATTGTCTTTATTTGTTCGTTACAAACAACGAATAGCAAGCATTTTTGTAAATTGACCTGGATTATGTCATCTCATAAATATGTAACACTTGTGGGACCTTGGGTTAATTTTGATACACTTGGTAGTTACATTTTCATAATGTAATTTTGCGAATCTGGCTGTAGAGTAATTACCTTTTCCTGAGTGCCTCTTTGGGGCCCATGTGAATAAACGATTTTAAATATACATACGTAGGATTTATCTGTACTTGCGGCTACTTTGATTGTTATAAATTTGCTTATGTGCACCGTATGCGGGCCGTGGTCTCACTAGAATGGATCCAACAGAATACCAGCCTCGGAGATAGGTGGGTGAATACCTTCTTCGATATTATGCTGAGTTGGGTACATTTTGTGTGAGTGCACATTCATTATTAGGATAGTTATAATTATTTTAATTTCATTGTATTTATTCCTCAAACTAGTAATTGATGTAACTCATACAAATAAATTTATATTCTATTCTATATATGTATATAATATAATTATCATATACGATGTCATGTATTATGGAAGGAAGTGCATTATTTTAGTTAATATTTTTATAACATTAGCCAAAGCTACAGTAGCAAATAATTTATATCTATAGTAGTGGATAATTTCGTCGCTTCAGGCAGGACTTCAGTAGCTCAGCGGTTAGAGTATGAGGACATGAGACCCTATGTCTGCGTATTCAAAGCAGTTCGGTTTCATGCCATCAAGCGATAATTTTAAGAAAATCTTGTGTAGGTCTCTCTGAGCCAAATGGCGTTATTATTGTCTAAATCTAGTCTCAGTTGGAATTTTTACTTGCTTCCTTCATTAGTGTATTATATAGGTATATCTTATTTAGGATTTTATCAACTACTGATATTTATATGTATGTTTGTTTCAATGTTTTTTATTTTACTTATCTTTCTATTCGTCGTATAATTTAAAATATACATGATTATTTAATGAATACTCAACAAGTATATTTCTTTTCATATGATATTAGGAGGAATATTTTTTTTTCACAGGGTGCTTCACTCAAGGGTCAGAAAAATTTAAAATCACCGCTAAGGAGTATTCCGCAGCATCATGCTGCGCTGAGTCCAGACCTATTCCGACAGTACCTACGTATATGGCAGCAATATAAATACCTATACCTTTTAATCTATTACTTTTTATTAGCTAGGTAATTGGTTTTGAACCGACTTCAAAAATAGAGGTTCTCAATTCGTAATTTTTTTTTGTTTGTTTGTATGTTACGCGGTATCTCCGCCAATTATGAATCGATTTTGATGATTTTATTTTCTTCGGTAGAGTATACTTTATAGCTGGATCCATATAAATTTTATCGAAATCGGTCAAGCCAAAACCGAAATAAAAGCGATGAATATGGGTTTTTTTTAAGCTTTGCTTGCGTTTCTATTATTTTATTCAATTAGGTACTGGGATGGTACTTTATTGTGGTTGTGTACAGTTGTGTTGTGACTCACTCACAGACCCACACTAAGTTCAATGACTTGAGTCGTGGGTGTCGAAAACATACACAATTGCAACCAGAATAACAAATTTTATTTGGCGAGAAAAGTTGTGTTTCTGGTCCGGGAATCGAACCCGAAACCCCTGCTTAGAAGGCGAACGCAACCCAACTAAGCCAATGGGCAGTTTTTCTTCTTTCATGGGCCCGGTGTTTCAATCCCAAACGGCGCGTTAATTACTATCCACATTAATTAAATATCAATAAAGCCAAGGTCCTTCTCCGCCAGACGACGGTACTTATCAATTATCATAAAAAAACATTGTTACTGAAGCAATTATCATACAAACGAGATATGGACAAGCGTTCAAGGCTAGACTTATCTGGTTGCTAACCTCATGTAGGTAAATAGGACACCTACATTAACTTCGCGCTTCAGTTTTCACGCATTTTTATTTATTATAGATAAGCGTTAATCTTCTACCTACGGGCCAATTGCCTATATTTCCTTAAACTAAACTAAAATTATATACAGCAAAGAACCAAGTTACCTGCAAGACATAAGCATATAGCGAGACGGAAAGCAGATGGATCTATAAGTGTACCAGTATTAAAAGAGGGAATGGCTTGCAACCAAAGCCCTGACTCCCATACAGAAACTGCTAGAAGTCGAGCACGCTCTGTGACGCTAGGACGCGTATCTAGTTCACAGAGCGGCCGATCCCACAGTCTCTGTGAGGATAACCTCACTGGGAGCCCGGTATTTGGGCATGCCATCTCCCAGGCGCTTCTGGCCTCAGTCAGGTTTGCTATTTCTAAAGAACCCAAACTATGTGAAAGTATTTTTTCGACTAATTTAGAAGGACCATGAACTGAGGACAAGAAAGCCGCTAACGCGATACTAGAAATTTTACGTAGTATACCTAAGCCTCCTAGTCTTACAGGTAAAGAAGCTAGCGACTAAGCCCTGACAAGCGTGTGATCACTATGGCAAGATACTTAGGGCAAGTGACGGCGACCGAAGATGAGGTAACCACCGGACAAGACACACCATCACGTCAAGGAAAGGCCGTGAGTCCCTCGGGAGGGCTGTGCGAGCCCCCAGGTCGACTCCGGCCCAGTACGGACAAATCCAATGTACCACACATGTATACAAGGGGACGGCCTGGAGCAAGATGGCCAACGCCCAGCTCGGGTCAGTCCCTGCAAGAAACCGGACCACACCAGAGCGCGACGGCCACCGCTGACGCGCTCGACATACTCCCTGGGAGTAGCTGCTCCCAGCGCCCAGCCCAGGCAGACTGGAAAATCCAGAAGGCCAGATACCCACCACGGCAACAGAGCCCTAGTGGAAGGACTACAAAAAAAGATCACTATCTTACCTCATGTTGAGCGATGATTTGGTCGACGATGGAGCACGCTTCCCTAGAAGATACCTATTCACTCGCGACTTAAAGACTCATATTGCATATCCATTATCTATTAGTATTATTTTTACCTATTATTTTATTATATGAATACCTCGGTCAAATGTTGAACTGCCCGTTGGCTTAGTTGGGTGGCGTTCGCCTTCTAAGCAGGGGTTATATATCGGGTTCGATTCCCGGAGGAAACACAAGTTTTCTCCCCAAGGAAAATTTGTGTTTCTGTTCTGTTTGTGATTGTGTGTGTGATGTGAATGTTTCCGGCACCTACGACACAAGTCATCGAACTTAGTGTGGGGCTGTGAGTGTGAAAGCGTTTATGTTTATGTTTTATGTCTATTTTTTTAATGCTCGATATCGCCTTAGTACCTACGACTCTCACCTGATGGAAACCGAAGATGTGGCCGAAGATGTAGCATGCTTGCCTAGAAGATGCCTATTCACTCTTGACTTGAAGACTCGCAGATTATTAATATTTAGTTTAGTTATCCCTGTTGTGAGAGAAAAATATACGATTTATTTATTATAGGTACCGTCCAGCGACATTTTGTGTGCACCTGGTACCCACGGACCCAAAGTATTTGCCCCCAAACGGTATAAACATATAACTTATATCACTGTTGGAATATATAATAAAAATATTAATAACACATACACGCTTTCACACTCACAGCCTCACACTAAATTTGATGACTTGTGTCGTGGGTGCCGGAAAAATATAATGACAACCAGAACAAGAAACACATTTTTCCTTGGGGAAAAAACTTTTGTATCCGCCGGGAATCGAACCCGATACCCCCTGCTTAGAAGGTGGACGCGTACCTAGCTAAGCCATCAAAGGCAGTTCAACATCCAAACTTTTCCATATATTTATATTGGGATAGATATGTTCAATAGAGCTCTTTTATTGAGTACCTATTATAGTAATGTTGAAATTACTATAATCTATATCCTACTAATATTATAAATGCGAAAGTTTGTGTGTGTATGAATGTTTGTTACCACTTATCTCCGTAACGAATAAACCGATATTGATGAAATTAACAATGTAGATAGTTTAGGCTCCACAATAACACATATGCTATTTTTTAACTTAATTAAAGCGAGCGAAGTCGCGGGGCACGGCTAGTGTTTCTTAAATTTAAGTAAGTTATTTAATAGTAGATATAATGATTGTTTGTGTTGATTGGTTGTAATTTTGCGAATCTGGCAGCAGAGTAATTAACTTTCATGAGTGCCTCTTTGGGGCCCATGTGAATAAACGATTTTGATTGACCTACCTATATATGTATTTACCAATAAGTAGAAGTATTTAGTTGGTACCATTTTTTTCTTAAAGTATTTGCTGCAAGACTAGACTTCTGTTGCAAGCAAATAGAGAAAACAAATCTAAAAAATACATTATAATGTATAATAATATAATCAAAAAACCCGTCTGCAAAATAGTCAACTTATAAGCAATGCACTAAATAACCATTTGAATGCATTGATTGCCGATTTATTATTTCTAACTAAATTTTAACATAATTATGAATTTATATTTTTGTAATCTCTTTTTATTTCCTTCATTTTGAAACCAAACTTAATAGGTTTCTTAAAAAAATCCGTCTTGTAATTTAGATTTAGATTTTTTTTTAAACACCTAAGTAATACCTACACATATGTATTTATTATTATTTTATTATTGCCTTATAGAATTTATTTTGTTTCAGAATGTATATATATACACATATCTTAGTAAGTATATACTTTTATTTTCTCATAATCTTGTATTTACACCCCCGTTTTACCGAATTATTAAAAATCTTCTCCATCCAAAGGTTGTCTGCTTTAAGCGCTTTAGCGATAAGACCGCCAATTGTACACTGTAATTTAAGTGTTTTTAATTATTGTAAGTGATTTATGTAAGGTGTGACAATAAAGCGTTATTATTATATCTATCTAGGACACTGGGTTTTTAAGACGAATGTAACTCGCCTCGATTCTGATGTCACACACTAAATTAAATTTAAACTATTCCTGTATTTTACAAAATAGGAATACAAGACAGAGATAGCATACATTTTAGTGCTGTCAAGTCTGCTGTTAGTCAGAACTTAGATGTCTATGCAAGCTTAGTCGAGTATGTAATTGGTGTTGACTAAAAACTGTTGAACTTCTAATTTTAAATTTGACGCCTCATAATTGTTTTTGTCTATAATGTGCGCTCTCTACTCTGTGACATAAAAGCGAACACATCTTTTCAATCTAATAAAAGTAACCACTATTTATTTATAAGTGTTTCCTTAATAACCCATCAAAAACACGCGCCTTTCTGCTTCTGCTGTTCATATTTTAATTAATAAACTACCTTAACAGCACCAAAATGCTATCTCTGTCTTGTGTTTCTATTTTGTAAGAGACAGGGATAGTTAAAAATTTAATTTAGTGAGTGTACATCAGAATCGAGATTATCAGTCGAAATCCATCCGGCCGTTTGGAAGATACGAGGTAGGATAGAAATTTACAACCATACTTGCGTACAAGATACCCGCGAAAAGCATAACCGTTCCATGGCAGTCGGGTAAAACCAGATGTCGAGTCTACTAGTGGCACTGAGCTGTAATGAGCATCAAGCGCTGACCATCAGGCGTTTTGCTCGTCTCGTCTCTCAATTAGATCAACATAAGATCTTTTTTTCTTTTTTTTTATGCTAAATAGGCAAGCATATGACCACTATCTCACATGATGGAAAGTGATGATGCGGTCGAAGATGTGACATGTTTGCCTAGAAGATACCTATTCCCTCTTGATTTGAAGACTACCAGATTATACCCCTCAGGGAACAATGACGACAATGATCTCGTGGAATCTCTCTCGATGTCTAGTGTGGAAGTGATAAATAGCTCTGTAATAAAGATAGGTAAAAGTACTGATTTATTTAAAAATACTTTTATAGTTCGCGAAGATGATGCAAGTACAATACAACATTTCATAATCAACTAAAACTACAAACGACATTTGCTCAGGGTACATCGCTGGCAATATTGGAAACTTCTCATTTCGTATGTTCAAAACAGCAATGAATACATACACGAACGAATTGTCATAATCTGTCTTGACGTTGTAAGAATATTTTTGCGTACTACGCAGTAATGTAGTCAAGGTCATTCATTGTAGATTCGTTGATAAATATAAGAGTGATAGTGTTTCCACGCGGCGATTTTTTTATTCGATGCTTCTCATTTTAAAATAGGTGCTATTGTTGTAAATATTTTGTTAAATCCTAGCTGTTGAAAGTTGATTGATGGCCCGGAAATATGAGAAACTTGTTATTTGTTACAATTCGATATAAATTTCATTTACATATATTTTCTTTATCCCTAATTGATGCACGCCTCATGTCATTTCATTTTCCACCGCTGGATGACTGGTAGAGAATGCTTTTAGCATTAAGTCCTCCTTTTTGTACACTTTTTACTGTGTAATAAAGTATTAAATAAATATTACGAAGCGACAGCCACAAATTTATCGTCTATCGACAAAACTGATTTTATATATATATGTATACATAAAACATAACATAAAAAACACACTCAACGCTTTCACACTCACAGCCCCACACTAAGTTCGATGACTTGTGTCGTGGGTGCCGGAAACATTCACATCACACACACAATCACAACCAACATGCTATGTAATACAGGATGCATCGATTTATGGTGGGTGTCACTGAGAGTAAGTGTCAAAATTTTTATTTTATCAAAAATTTGGATAGGTCACGGTAAGCAACATTATGTACTTAATTATGTTAATAAAAAATATATTAATCCATAGACATAATAAAAAAATGGAATTTGTTTGTTTACAAAGAAAATCTTAACGGAGGTGCACGTGCCTGGTTTTTAACCGACTTCAAAGAAAGGAGGAGGTTCTCAATTCATCGGTATCTTTCCGTCATTTATTATTTAACCGTTTTGGAAAATTATTGTTTTGTGCTAAAAGTTCCTATTATAGTTTGATCAAGATTTAATGAAGTGTTTCGGAGATATTTGCGATTGATGTCGGTTATTAGTGTTTTTAAACTAATATTAGCAGTTCCAATTTTCTTGAGTGGGTGCGGTGTCGCCCCACTCAAGAAAATGCATGCACTTTTTTTATACAATATTTATTTTTGGCAAGCATTGGACCACTATCTTATTCCTGATGAAAAGTAAGTAAATTCGAGCGAACTGGTGGTATGTCAACCATAAATGACGTTTGACAGTTTGGCCGGTTGTTAAATGGTAAAAATGGTATGGTGGTATTAACTCATGTAATTCCTGCGCCCACTATCGATTCTAGAATCGATTGAATACCGATAGATGTGCATACGTCGGTGACCGAGACTGTAATCTGACCCCCTATTACGTATCTTTGTTGCACGCGGTTGCTATTAGAATTAAACGAAAATGAACCTTATTTCTAAGGAATTTTGTCAATTTAGTATTGAAACCGTTTGCAACAAAGATAGGTAATAGGGGGTCTGGTTATGATGATAGCCCTATACATAGGGGTGGAGGAATGACTTGCTTCAGTCAGTTTTTATCTTAACGGCTGTATCTAGTAACGGGTGTGTCTGCCTATCGTAGCTCCCAAACGGCTAGGCCGATTTTATTTTAGTTTTTTTGTTTGAACGGTGACTTGATCGAGAATGTTCTTAAGAGGGTTTATTCCTTTTGTCTTCTCTCTCGCTCGCACAATTCGATATTTTTAATAAATACAATTATGTAGGTACATATGTTTTTGAAAATGTTTTCAACTAACTATATGGACATTAATACATGGATTTTTCAAACTTCCTTTCGCTATCATATCTTTCAATAAGATGAAAAAACAGAGTTCCCAGATAGCAATGTGATTTTCACAATTTCTTCGTTTAACTTAAAGATATGAAAAACGAAAGGTATATTGAAACATTAATTGTATCATTGTCCATATAGTTGATTAAAAATATTTTCAAAAACACACGTGACTAATATTGTATTTATTAAAAATATCGAAATGTGCGAACGAGAGAGAAGACAAAAGGAATAAACCCTCTTAAGAACATAGTGCAGTTTTCCAGATGGAGCGTTCGGGGGTATTGCCACTAGTTATCATAAGCTTTACTTACGTTTCCATCATTCTCTCTTACCTCCACCAGCTATGGACAAATGCATTTAGACCACAAAGTCTTTAACTGTTGCACGTGTTGTAGGCAAAACTTAATAAGATAGTTTTTTGTTTACCGTGTTTTTATCAATATATTTTTTTATATTGGCTCCGTAAACTGTTTTTTAGCCAGTGCCAAATATTTTTCAAATTTATTTGTGTGCTTTTATAAAAATAGTCTAGTCGCCTCTCACATTTAAAGTTAAAATTTAGACCGAGTAAAAGCTTGCCAATAATGTATCCAGACTGTTAAAGGCGCTATAAACATAAACGCTTTCACACTCACAGCCCCACACTAAGTTCGATGACTTGTGTCTTGGGTGCCGGAAACATTTACATCACACACACAATCACAACCAGAACCAGAAACTCACATTTTCCTTGGAGAGAAAACTTATTTTCCCGCTGGGAATCGAACCCAGGGGTATCGGCTTCCTTAGAAGGCGAACGCCACCCAACTAAGCCATCGGGCAGTTCCGTATTAATTTTTTTATCACACTAACCACACTAATATTATATGTATATCAGAAAGTTTGTGTGTATGTGAATGTATAAGTGTGTAAGTATGTTAATTTTCTCTTCACGCTTTAACAGCTGAACGGATTAGGATGAAATTTGTAATGTACCTACATACCTTATACGTAAAATTAACACATAGCCTATGTGTTAATTTTATATTATTATTTATTTTATTTTAACATATTTTAACAAATTAAAAAGTATAAGTAAAAAAATATTTATTCCATACAAAAAGTTTTAACATTTACAAAGTAAACATTTTATATGAAAAAATAACAAAACCGATCATAAACATACATAATAAAAATTTAAATATTTGCCGTTTATTGCATTTGGCAAGGAATACACTCAGCACTGGTGCGCAGACTATGTCTACGCAGGGCTGGTTTTCAGTATATCCCTATTTAATTGCTCGAACTCAGTGTTACGGTTTACTCGCAGAACGTCCCATTCGCATTCAGTCACGCAGTCGCAAAAAGTCCCATTCACAGAATATCGACTAACAACTGCATTATGAAAACAATGAGTGAAGCGCAACACAGCGAATTAATTTTCTACAAACAAGTGTAACAGACAAATAAACAGACAATAGAACCATAATTATTGCAATACATCCAACACTAATAAACAAGACAATAATAATAATAATGAATACCAACCAAATAAC
The DNA here is from genome assembly GCA_948107665.1 of Lomographa bimaculata. Lineage (NCBI taxonomy): Eukaryota > Metazoa > Arthropoda > Insecta > Lepidoptera > Geometridae > Lomographa > Lomographa bimaculata. The sequence goes on along the minus strand of OX403600.1, from coordinate 3,915,168 downwards.
ATTAAATATGACATTGGTGCCGATTCTGTTGTCCAGAATTAGACTAAACTAGCCTAAAATTAGTTTTAGTCCTGCTTTAGTCCAAAACCTATTCAGAAAATGCAAGATTAGACTAAAATTGAGAGGACTAAGTTAGTTTAGTTACTCTATTTAGTGAAAATGACCAAATTCTTATTCTGATGTACATGTTTTACGTCAAATTAAGACTAAAAATATATTTTTTTAACTCAAATTACTCTGTATGGAAAAGGTCTGGATTATTTTAATTGTGATCTTATACTTGAAAGAATAACACGTGCAATTAATGAAGCAAATACTGACCTACAAAGTATATAATGGAGGAATATGTGATTGCGGCTCTTGTGAATACAATTCAATTTGGTTGCTGTCAAAATCAATTTTAGTCCTGTCATTTCAACTTTTAAATTAAGTTCAACGTAAAATCAGAATAGCGTTTAGGTATTCTTTGACTAAAATTAGTTTATTTTTAGTTTAGTTTAGGTTAGTTCTGTGCTCAACAGAATTAGCACCAGTAATAAACAACATAGTAGAGTAATATATTAGTTTGTGTGTGTGTGTGTGTGAGAGACAGAACATGCTTTGGGTCGAAGTATTATATTAAGCGCAGTATATATTTCGTAAGATAATGTATTCTATAAAAATCATTGTTCAAACTTCATTGTCCCGCAAATAATGGCATCGCTGCGCTGCGCCTCGTATGTAATATCCACACTGACGCCAATTGATACTTGACTATTAATTATATTTTAAAAATTATTTTGTACTGCCTGTTGGCTCGGTAGGTGAGCTTTCGCCTTCAAAGCATGGGTATCGGGTTCGATTTCCGGCTGGAACACAAGTTTTCTCCCTAAGGAAAATGTGTGTTTCTGGTATCTGGTTGTAATTGTGTGTGTGACTTGAATGTTTCCGGCACCCACGACACAAGTCATCGAACTTAGTGTGGGGCTGCTAAATTAGCAAAAGCCATACCGCTAAAGAGGTTAGTTCCAATAATGGTTATTATATCCCAAGAGGTTTGTGGTATTTTACAACTTACCCTCTTTTCTATTCTCTTCACTGTCTATACCTACCTTTACACACTATCTATACCTACCTATAGACGATCCAGTTGGCGCAGTGGACAAGTCTCTGCCCTTGTCCTGGACAGCGTCCGGGTCCTGGGTTCAATTCCTAGCAGGAACACAATTTTCCTTCACAAGGGAGTTCAGGGACATAAATTGGTTCTGAGTGTGATTGTGTTTGTGATTGTATGTAAATATTTTCGGTACCCACGATACAAGTCTCTGAACTCATTGTAGGACTGTGAGTGTGATTGCGTTTATTTTTATTTATAACTAGCCGTGCCCCGCGGTTCGCCGTTAATTAAGTTAGAAAGTAGCCTATGTGTTATTCCGGAACCTTAACTATCCACATTCTAAATTTCATCTAAATCGGTTTATCCGTTACACACACGCACAAACTTTCACAGTTGTAATATTAGTGCGATTTTATTTGGAAAACCAAACAGCCTTCTTACAAATAAGTAAACAACGTGAGAAAATAGTTTTATGTCAATCACATAAATTCGGAGTAAGTACATCCAAACGGAAACCTAGTAACCCACAAAGAACACGTTGAACCTTAGACCTTGGCCGTGACAGCAGCAGATTTGCCACGAACAGCTGACCTTGGCTTCAAGCAGTCACCACACTACTGCGTGATGCGCGTCGTAAATCGAGCAATGCCGTAAATAAAGATTTTATAAACATGATGTACGTGAAGATATATTGCATAATCAATGTTTATGCCTTTAATTTAATATGTCGATCAAAATATTGTAGTGGCAACTGGCAATATTTACAGGCCCCTCCACAAAAAAAAACGTACATTTGAAATTCGATCGCTTGACAAATTTGGAGGAGGACATTTAAAATGGTTCTACTCTTAATTTGGTAAAAAAAGCTTCCGAATGAAGCCAAAACAATTGTCGATTTAGACCCTTGAGTATAAATCTTATTTATCTATGATTTAGACATCGACAACGCGTACGTAAGTCACGCTAATTTCCGTTTTTTTTTTTAATTTAATGATTCTACTCTACTACTATTTATTCTGTGGCTATAGTAGATAGTCTGTCGCGTTATATCAGAAGGTATAGATCATCTGATATAACTTGCGGAATGTTTGGTTATCGTCATTAATACTTTTTTTTACAGCCACTCACTAATTCATTACTTGTGTCGTGGGTCCGGAAACATTCACGTCGTATACAATATACAAAATCACACCGGAACCAGAAACACAAATTTCCCTTGAGGAGAAAACTTGTGTCCCTGCTGGGAATTGAACCGGATATCTCTGCTTAGAAGGCAAACGCGCCAACGAGCAGATTTATCTGTGGTGGTACTGTACGGTGGTATAGCATTTTGGAAATATCTGTCGCTAAGTTCTAAATGGTATCCCGCGGCAACTACTCGTAGATATATAGCCTATTATAGCGTGTATACCTACCCGGTGACTTAGTTACGTGCGCGTCCCCCTTTTAAGTAGAATATCGGGTTTGATTCCCGGTGGGAACACAAGTTTTCTCCCCAAGGGAAGTTTGTGTTTCTGGTTCTGGGTGTGAATTGTGAATGTTTCCGGACCCACGACACAAGTATTTAAACTTAGTGTGGGGCAGTAAAAAAAAGTAGGCATTCATGACGATGACCAAGCGGAATGCCTGGTCATCGTCATGAATGCCTACTTTTTTAAGTTATATCAGATGTAAATTACCAACGATTCCGTTTACCATCTGTCCGACTGTCTTTATGTTAAAACTGAAACTTATGTTTAATATCCGTTATATCCTGTACTTGAACAACAAATACAAAAATAATTCAGAGAGGCAATGCCGCCAGCATGATGGGAACGCTACCCACTGGTAGAGGGCTTGAGCACTTGACTTACCTATAAGCTCGATGTCTTGTAGGTAACTTTGGTTTTTGCTATATATAGTTTTAGTTTAGTTTTAGGAAATGTAGGCAATTGGCCCGTAGAAGACCACTAATTCAAAAGTTACAAATACAAAAATATAATTATTATTCATTGTTATGGTACTAACCGGCTGTTAATCGCGTTATCTGTCGAAATACTCCGACCAGTTTCGAGCGTATGCGACTCTCTTCATCTGGGAGTCAACAAAACGACACTAGATAACGCGATTAACAGCCGGTTAGTACCTTAACAATGAATAACAATCGCGATAGTTTTTATAATAAAAAATAACGATTATTGTTAAGAATTAAAGTTAATGCAATTAACCTCAAAAGATTTCTTTTAATTAAGCAAAATGAACGCGTTAGATCTCAGTTCCGGGCGAAGTTATGTAGCTAGGAATATAATATATTATATATAATCTTACCAAAGTGAAATGCGTAGGTATAGAATGCGCACGTCGGGCTTTGTGCCAAACCATTTAAGTTGCAGTAGGTACTCGAATATGTGAAGAGAATATAGTCTGGGAGACAAAGACTATAAGGTAATCTTATGTACCTGGCAAACAGCCGACTTTAAGTTAGTTTTTAAGCTATTGCATGGCTTCTATCGCGGGCCTTGAGCGTGGAGACCGAATCCAGAAATTCCGTAACGAAAATAACCTAACACCCCCCACTCCGACCGGCACAGCGGTGATACTTTTTAGTTTTGCCATCTATCGATGAATAACAGAACTTTTAATGACTTTTTTGAAATATCACGCTTGTCTCTTTAGTTCAGCAACTCGCCTCTAGGTGGCATGAAAAAAAATACTGCATAAATAAAATAAATAAATAATTATAATTGCATAAGTTGATAAAAAATGCTATGCAATAGCTTTACCGCGGCAGTCCCCGAGTGCCACACGTCTTTTTTTTTTAATTCAAGATAGGCAAACGTTGACCGCTATGATGGTAAGTCACGATGCGGTCGACGATGGAGCACGTTTGCCCAGAAGATGCCTATTCACTCGCTACTTAAAGACTCCCATATTGTATTTATCAGGGAACACAGACTCAGGTATGGAATTCCATTCTTTTCATTCGCATAATGAATGTGGAGGCAAAACGCCATTTTTTCAGTTCGCATAATGAATGTGGAGGCAAAACGCTTCGTCCGCATTTGTGGAATATCTACCATATAGCGGTGTCGCTTAAGAGTCTGTCTCGATGAGTAGTATTTTTATTGTTTGTGAAGCTTTGCCCGTCAAAACTCTGGAGCACAGGGAATAAACTAAAAGTAGATTTGCCTTCTGTACTTATACTATTACATATTCTTTGCCTCTGTTAAGTTAAACTTTGAGGTCGGAATTCACCGAACACAGGTTAAGGACACAACGGTCGTTTGAGCCAATGACGACAACTTTTAGAACATCAAAATAAAGGTGTATACGAGTTTACAGCTTGTAATCTCTCATTTCGAGGTTGACCCATTTTTTGCCCAAATTACTACACTATCCTACTACTATTATAAATCTGAAAGTTTGTGTGTTAGTGTGCAAGTGAGTGTGCAAGTGTGTGTCTAAGTGTGTAAGTGTGCAAGTGTTTTGTATGTGTGTAAGTATTCCGAAGATGACCCATTTTTTGCCCAAATTACTACACTATCCTACTACTATTATAAATCTGAAAGTTTGTGTGTTAGTGTGCAAGTGAGTGTGCAAGTGTGTGTCTAAGTGTGTAAGTGTGCAAGTGTTTTGTATGTGTGTAAGTATTCCGAAGATGACCCATTTTTTTGCCTAAATTACTACACTATCCTACTACTATTATAAATCTGAAAGTTTGTGTGTTAGTGTGCAAGTGTGTGTGTTAGTGTGCAACTGTGTGTGTAAGTGTGTAAGTACTCAGAGGTTGACCCATTTTTTCCGCTAAATTACTGCACTATCCTACTATAATATTAATAATCCCAAAGTTTGTGTATACGTGTGCAAGTGTGTGTAAGTATGTTTGTTCCCTCTTCACGCTTTAACGGCTGCACGGGTTTGGTTGAAATTTGGAATGTACATAGCTTATACCTAGGACTTACACATAGGCTACTTTTTAACTTGATAATAGCGGACGAAGCCGCGGTACACGGCTAGTAGTAAATAGTTGTTGTCTTCAGAGGGCCCGTTGGCGTTGGATCGAATAATCTACTACGAACATGGAATATAAATTGGATAGGTACCTACTTCTCATATTGCGTATTTATAAACCTATTTATAGGTTGCTTAAACCGGCCGTACAAAAAGTATACCAAGTGGAAATTTCCAGTTTCGATCACTTATTTCTGTTACACATTTTCATTACATACCACAGGTAGAAAACATGACATATACCTAGCTGTGGTTCGCGACTTCGCCCGTGTTAATTAAGGCGTAATTGTTAATCCTGAGTAGCTTTGTACATTCCACATTTGATTGAAATCCGTTCAGTCGTATCAGCGTGAAGAGGGAACAAACATAGTTACAGATTTACATACTTACACACAAACTTTTGCATTTATAATATTAGTGTTATAGGCGGGGACAGATATTGAGCTTATCTATTAAATTAAACTGATTTAATATTATTAATTTATTTATTATTAACCTATTTCACAGACCATTTTTGTTTGGGTCAAAAGAATAATATAAATATGTATACACACGCATTCTTTTTATTTTATGCATATGCACAATATGAAAAATACAATAATCAGTTGAATTAAGAACCCACCTGCTTTGGAAATCAGTTAAGATAACAGGAGTATTAGGTATCTGAAATTCCTAAAATTGTAAATGAATTACCACTGCGAAAGTTTACATCGGTAATAAAACGGGCATTAATTAAGAAAGCTTATTATAAAACTAATGACTACATTAATGACAAGGATGCAGGGAGGCAAACTGCATAAGCGCTTTCTGGCGACTACATAAAGATATTTCCAGTGTTAGAAAAATGGAAATGTAATAATAAAGAATGGAAAAAATGCGTCGCTGAGTTTCATCTCGAGATGCCTGTAATTTTGAGAATCGCAGTAGAGTCATGAGCGCCTCTTTGGGGCCCATGTGAATAAACGATTTTGAATTTGAATTATCATTGACTTTCTGTTAAACTAAAATTTATTTAAAAACAGATTTGTTTTACTAATCCATACCTAATATTGTTGACTTATATGTATTATGAAACAAAATTGATAACATTTTTCAATTGTTTATAAAACAGCTTTCAATTTGCGCGCGAATCCACGATTGTTTTGTACTCGATAACTTGATAAGGCTAAGGAAAAGCGTGACACAAAACGAACATAACAATTTAATTGGATTTTATACTGATTATGTGATATAACCTTGACTGAGACCTTGACAATGACTTATAAGTATTATGTAACCAAACACTAGTGACTCCATCCTTTAGTCTTTAAAAATTGGACAAATTTGGTACATACGAGTGTGTACTTTTATAGTATTTGCATGGGATTTGTTTATTGTTTACCCAGCAGGCTTGAACTACGTTCCGAACTTGCATACCGTGACCGGTCGTGGCGTTTACGCCCGCGCGGCGGCGTCCTACGTAAGCGTTGACCGGCGCGGGCACTTGGATTGGGGTTTAATGGAAACGGCTTATAGGCATAGTATATATTTCTACTATGTTATAGGCTTTAAACTGCGGACGTGAGTTAGTAAAATTAAACAGACAAAATATATTGACATAATTAAACGAACTCCACATAGACACTCTGATCTCCATGATAATACAAAAAAAAAAAATATATTAAGATTTTTTTTATTAATATGCACATCATTAGAAAGCCTTATTTGTCAGCTTTTAAAACAATAATTAGGTTATTATGGTTTCATGTAAAAATTCAGATTTTAAGTAAAATTTATTTTTTTCCCGCGTAAACCCGCTTCATTAAACGTATGAGCCTGCGTATTCCAGGTCTAGTGTGTTTACCAGCTTCGATCACATCGTCACTTACCATCAGGTGAGATAGTGGTCAAACACTAGCCTGTCACAAATAAAAAAAAAAAAAAAAAAAACGTACCAGACAACAATATTTGCACACCGGAAACGGTCGTAAACATTGATACCGTAATCTGACAGATAAATAAAATTTTATATCATTTCAAAGTAATGGCAGTTGGTTATTTGTTGGTGAATTCAGGCCTTCATGTGTACGTATACATAACTACTGTAAGTACAGATTCCAGCACCCAAACAGTGACTTCATCTACTATTTACGGAAACTCAGAACAAAGAACAAAAAGTATACGCGACTTTGTGGAGCCGAGCAATAACACTTATGGGTGTTCTATATAAGTATGTATTGTAAGAGTGAGTCGATGTGACCATCTTGAAAACTTTGTAGTAAAGTTATTTCTACGAGTGAAGTAAGCTTAGAAACTACTAGATTGAAATAAAGAGGTGAAACTTAAGTACAGCTTATCTACAATTTGTTTTTAACAAGTTTTTACCAATTTTAACCCCCAAAGAAAAAGATGGGTTTTATAAGTGTGTATCTGAGTAGCTGCCAAATGGTTGGATCGATCTTGATGAACGATCAAACTTCGATTGAGTTCGAGAGCGTTAGCTATTATTGGTGAAAATCGGTGCAGCCGTTTTTCAGATCAGTTTCACAGATTTTGATATCACTACTTGTTTGTAAATTGTAATTTTTAATATTGCAATCCTTATTTAGATACGAGTCTCGAATGACATGTATGTGTATTTAATGGGGGATAATGTACTAGCTCGCGCCTCACGTGGTGTCCCTGCCTATCAACAAACGAGGCTCCGGTAAATGACGAAAGATTTCTGTTGACGCCAGGCAGGCGGCCGATCAAAAACTCTCGTCATGTTTATGACTGAAGAGAGAAGGAGAGAGTTTTGTCGCACAAGCGTTAATCTTCCATCTGATTGTCGAGCTAGCTTACACTAGCAGTGACCGTACCACGGTATTTCTTTTACGGCTGATCGCCAGGATCAATTATTGTTCCAGAGTGATGGGTGGTAGATGGGTGTTGCGAGAAGCATGGTTGACGACCCGATAAAAGCTACTGGTGGTCCCACAAGCGACCTTAAGGGGTCTGCGGAGGTTGATTTGCCCATACAATCGTAATACCGAAATTAATTATAATTCAAGCATATTACCACCATTCTGTTCTGTTATTCAGATTAAAAACATATTAATCTAGGTCCTGGATAGTTTTTATTCCAAAATAATTTCCTAAAACGAAATATAAACCAATTTTTCGACGTAAATGTCGCAGCTTTAACTTATTCGTTTTGTATTAAAAAACTAACACATTTCTATTGTCATTATAACAGAAATAGATTATCATTTCAAGGTACTATTAATGCAAAGGCTAAACATTACATTTTCATTCATAATTTTTGGTATTACGGCACCTATCATAATTTGTTCGGTCGGTAGTGCTATCGCATCAAGCATGGGCACAGTTGGCCAGTTAAACAGAGACAGCGTATAGACTCGTGTCAAGACTCCCCGGCCTCTTAAGTGAGTGAGTTGTTTCAGTCCCTCGCCACATTCATGATACGGGTACGTACCACCGTGTTTATACCTATTGCAGTATAGCAAATGTCTTGATAACTTGTTCGCATTCTTTTGCAGTCACGGCGTAAATCGAATGTCAATTACGACAATGTTAAACAAATAGCTCTCTAGGTAGGTTATTTGAGAAAACAAGCGGTGGAAATATATATGATTTTCTATAAGCATATATAGGTAAATTATTGTTTATGTTTAATTCGTGTTAATTGTAGATAATTCAACAGTAAAAATGCTTTCACAGTGACAGCCTTCATTCACAACCCCACACTAAGATCAAAGATTGATCGTGGGTGCTGGAAACATTTACATCACACACGGCAAGCGTGACGGTTACCCGTTATAACTCTGAATTAGATTAAATAATTTTTGACTTAACACTGGCTAAATGCACAAAATTGCGGAGCCAACACTAAAAAAAAGCCAAATAAATATTAGGACATACATAAGTGCCGGTTGAGTTTTGCCGCGAAAGTGAATAAATGGCGTTGTTTTTTTTTTCCTTAGTTTTGTTTTCGCAATCTTATGCATTTAGCCAGTGTCAAGTGATAATATATTTCAAGTGTATTTGATATTATAGGTCCTAGTCACAAGTCACAGTCAAAGTCAAGTAAAAGAGTCAAGGTCCAGTCGTAGTCAAGTCATGCCCCAGTAAAGTGGTAGAAACTTTACTAGAACTTCTATTAGAGTTTTGGAGCGAAGGTGAAAATCACATTTTTCAACTTTATATGATTTGCCTACACTTATGCACGTTCACTAAGTATTAACGGTTAATAATCCACCATTATTACACATTAACTCTCGAAGAATCACAGGTTTTGGAAAATTTTACAAAATCAACAACGCCATTTTTTCACTTTCGCGGCAAAACTCGAGGCGTTGTTTATCTTGGATTATTTTACAAAACTTCTTCGAGTGTTAATGGGTAATAATAGTGGATTATTAACCGTTAATACTTAGTAAACGTGCATGAGTGTAGGCAAATCATACAAAGTTGAAAAATGAAATTTTCGCTTTCTGCTCCAAAACTCCAATATAAGTTCTAGTAAAGTTTCTACCACTTTATTGGGGCATGACTTGACTATGACTGGACCTTGAATTTGTCTGCGACTTGTGATACGGAAATTTCATTTAAAATACACTTTAAATATATTATTAGGTACTTTACACTGGCTAAATACAAAAGATTGCGAAGCCAAATTAAAAAAAAAGTGCTGTTTCCAGCTGAAAAGGCGAGTTGCCAGTGTAAAATTAATCAGTATAGTAGGTATCTATCATACACAATCTGCTTTCAAGTTAATCACATTCAGTGAATGGTCCGTCAATAATTCATTAATCATTATTCACAAGCAACTAAATTCAGGACAATAATATTTTGCCGGAAGCCGCCACAGATTAAACACAAGTCATATTATTAACGTGATGTGAATAAACAGGATAACGATTTGTACGTAACAGGCTAATTTAAGTACCAACTGTAGTTATGACTGCACACGTTATTTTTGGCGCGAAAGTGAAAAATGTTTGTGATTCTTCAAGTATTTATTACACTAATATTATTAGTTGTTCGCGCCGAACTGAGATCTCGCGCCTACATTTTACCTCATAGAGAAAAACGTTCGAAGTTAATTGCTTATACATTTTTTCTTTTATAAAAATTGTTTGATTTCTGTATTTGTTGTTCAAGTATAGGATATAACGGAAATTATACGAAAATTTCAGCGTTCAATGTGAAGCCGTTTTTGAGATAAACCCCGGGACAAAATAGGTCTAAAAATAGTGACTTTGGTGGCCTATCAAATCGTTATTTTCCAACATAGGTTTTTTTTACCTATCTGTATTTGTTAAAACTTTATAATTAAACGCAAGTAAAGCTTAAAAAAACCGACTTCACCGCTTTATCTTCGGAACCTTGATCCACCAGCTTTAAAAATCATCAAAATCGGCTCACAATGAAAGAAGTTGTGAGGTAACTTCTGAAGTCGGGTAAACCAGAACATCGTCAAAGTACGCATTATTCGTCACAAAATAGACATTATTGACGGTATTTCAAGAACTACTGATCAGATCTTGATCAAATTTAAATGGGACCAATAAGAAAGCAACATCTTTCAAACTAAAAATAAATTTTCGAAATCGGCTCATGTGGAGAGAAGTTATGAGGTTATAACACACATAAAAAAAAATACAGTCGACTTGAGTACCTCCTCCTATTTTGGGAAGTCGGTAAAAAAACAGAGTACCTAAGTCTGTCTCTGTTAAAACTATACAATTCCATCAGTAATAAAATACAAAAGATATTTTGTGTTGATACTAAAATCACGTGTAGTATAACGTGAATAGCGGATCACCATTTTTTATTCGATTAGAAAAAAGACGAATATTATTAATCCGAAAGTTTGTGCATAAGTGTGTAAATATGTATGTTTGTTTTCTCTTCACGCTGTAACCGCTGAACGGATTTGGATGGAATTCGGAATGTTTATCAACTAGAAATGGAGCATATAATCTGTGACAGACATACAGACTCGACTTAACATGACCTTAAAAGGGATTTGTTTTTTTTTGTAGCAAGCGTTTAGAGCGTTCGTCTTTTGTGCATGGCAGGGGTATCGCGTTCGATTCCCGGCGGAATCATAAGTTTTAACTCCAAGAAAATTGTGTGTTTCTGGCTCTGGTTGTAATTGTGTGTGCGATGTAAATGTTTCCGTCATCCACGACACAAGTTGTTGAACTTAGTGTGGGGCTGTGAGTGTACAAGCGTTTATGTTTATGTTATTGATGTATTGTACAAACGCGAATTGTTCGCTGCCGTAGGGCGCATTCATTATTGACAAGCGTTTGACCACTATCTCACCTGATTGTAAGCGATGATGTGGTCGACGATGGAGCACGCTTGCCTAAAAGATACCTATTCACTCGCGACTTGAAGACTTCCATATTGTACCTATCATGAAACACCGACTCAGGCAAGGTGTTCGATTCTTGGATGGAACCCAAGATCCTCCCCAAGGCAAATTTATGTTTCTAGTTCAGGGTGTAATTGTGTGTGTATTGTGAATGTTTCCGGCACCCACCATAAACGAAACCAGAATAACTAGTCTTATAATAAAACCACTAATATGTTATAAAAATAAACCAGAATAGGTATTCATGCTAGAATCGATACTGTCTTCTACAATTCATGCTAGAATCGATGCTGTCTTCAATGAGTGAAAAAATTGCAGATGTTGGTATATTTTTTACCCGGCTATGGCGAAGCAAACAAGAGAGTTATGATTTTAGCACCTTATATATAGATATTGTATGTTAGTGTGTATGTAATTATGTATGTATGTAATTTTTTTTCCACAGCGTCCTAATTAATAACGAATTGTTTTTTATATGTCCGATAGGCAAGCATTTGACCATAATCTCACCTGACGGAAAGTGATGATGCGGCCGAAGATGTCGCATGCTTGCCTAGAAGGTACCTATTCACTCTTGACTTGAAGACTCCCAGATTATACCGTTCGGGGAACAAGGACGAGGGCAATGAGTTGCACTCCTTCTTTTGTTTAATTTGAAAAACCTGTGATTATTTGAGTGTTAATGTGTAATAATGGTGGACTATTAACCGTGAATACTTAGTAAACGTGCATGAGTGTAGGCAAATCATACACATTTAATACAAAGTTTAAATACGTGATTTTCGCTCCAAAATTACAAAAGAAGGTCTAGTAAAATTTCTACCACTTTTCTAGGGCATGACTTGTCATGACTGGACCTTGACTCTTTTACTTGACTTTGACTGTGACTTGTGACTAGGATTGTTAATATTATGAAATACACTTGAAATATATTATTACTTGACACTGGCTAAAAGCACAAGATTGCGAAGCCAAAATAATTAAAAAAAAGACGTGTGGCACTCGGGGACTGCCGCGGTAAAGCTATTGCATAGTATTTCTTATCAACTTATGCAATTATAATTATTTATTTATTTTATTTATGCAGTTTTTTTTTCCTGCCACCCAGAGGCGAGTTGCTGAACTAAAGAGACAAGCGTGATATTTCAAAAAAGTCATTAAAAATTCATCGATAGATGGCAAAACTAAAAAGTATCACCGCTGTGCCGGTCGGAGTGGGGGTGTTAGGTTATTTTCGTTACGGAATTTCTGGATTCTGTCTCCACGCTCAAGGGCCGCGATAGAAGCTATGCAATAGCTTAAAAACACGGTAGGTATAGAACTACTTATAATGCTCTATGGTTTTAAACTATGTGAGATGCCATTTTGCATTAGTACTTAGTCGGTAATTAAACGTACCTTTTGTTAGTTTTCATGCAACGAATGGTCAGTAAATAAGCACAAAGCTGTTAGTACCTACAGCTTTGTGCTTATTTACTGACCATTCCTACCAGACCTTCTAACAATTGTTAGAAACACGTGTAATTGTTTTTCCTGCATTATTGTAAACAACATAGATTAGTTAGCAGTAGGTATGGGGGTGTGTCTGCTACGTAATTCTGACTCATTTATTTGGCTAACAGTAAACATGTTCAAGGTCTGTTTGTTACTGCGTTATGTTAATATTAATTAGCCCTAGAGGTATTTTAATTGTGTTTTTCTAGCTGAGGAAAACATTGGAAAATAACGTGCTAATATGACGTTTGCATAAAAACTTTTAGCTAGTTTTGGCGCGAATGTGAAAAATTACAAAAACAAAGACAAAGATTATTTAATATTTATTTGTTCAGAACACGAGTTAAAATAATTAAACGCAAGCAAAGCTTAAAAAACCGACTTCACCGTTTTATCTTCGGATCCTTGATCAGATTTAATGTATTGCACACGCATTACATGACGATAACTCATAAACTAGATATCAGATCTTGATCAAATTTTAATGGGACCATATGAAAAGCACCAGCTTTCAAATAAAATCATCAAAATCGGTAACACACATAAAAGAATGATGATGTTAAAATAATTTCTAACCGTTTGGTCCAGATAAGCGTACACATGTAAGAGAATAGCTCTACTTGTCACTAAAATAACAGAAATTAAACGCAAGCAAAGCTTAAAAAATCCGACTTCACCTTATCTTCGGAACCTTGATTAGATTAAATGTATTAAACACGCATTGTTGACGATAACTCAAATACTACAGATCAGATTTTGATGAGACGAACGAGAAAGCAACAGCTTTCAAACAAAAAAAAACGAAATCAGATCACGTGGAAAGAATTCACGAGGTAACAAACATAAAAAAATACATTCGAATACCTCCTCCTTTTTTGTGAAGTCGGTAGAAAATGTATTCAATTTATGTATTCAAAAATTTATATAATAACAAAAAAAAAATGAAAATCAATAAAATATATCAAAAAGAAATAAATTTATATATAGTGAAACAATGACAATCCTACCGACTTTAATATTATAAATTCGAAAGTTTTTGTGTAAGTGTGCAAATGTGTAAGTATGTTTGTTCCCTCTTCACGCTTTAACAGCTGAACGGATTTGGATGAAATTTTAAACATTAAATTAGGAATGTACATAGCTTATACCTAGGATTAACAAATAGGCTACTTTTTAACTTGATAATAGCGGACGAAGCCGCGGGGCACGGCTACTATTATTTAATTCTAGAAAGAACAAAATAATGTAAAGAAATGTCAATGTCATAATTAGTATTGAAAAGGTCATTAACATTTTAGAAGCATTTTTCAAGAAGTTTTCTTAAGTGTTGCTTTAAACTGATTTTTATTCAATTTATTTATGCAAACAGGAATTTTATTGAACATTTTAGGTCCCATACAGACAATACTTTTTCGCAAAACTCCACCATATGTCTTGCGATTACATATACACTTGTATATCAGTTTGCGAAGCACCTATATCGCTACAGGCTACCCGTGAATAGTATATGTAGGCTTAGGTAGAAATAAATCGGTATGCTTTTTGCTTATATACTTGGCAACAGAATTTTATTAAAATGTACAACCTTTTACAAGGCAACAATATTGAAATTCTATGCAGTTTGTTTCTCAGACTAGTCCGCATATTGAATAATAATCAGGTGAATTACTTACTCGTTTAAATATTCTCGTCGCAAACAATGTGTTGGATTCGAAGAACTTAAACTTAAAGACTGTTTATCAAAATTAAAGACATTTCTTCATTTCTATGGTTGAAAATAACAATTTGGTATGGGCATGACATGTTTTGGGCATGAAACTCACTGATTTTAGACTTATTTTGTTCCGGGGCTATCTCAAAAACAACTACATATTTGACGCTGAAACTTGATTTATGTTTTTTATATCCTTTAATTATACAACAAATACAAAAATCAAACAATTATTATTAGAATAGGTGTTGTCAAAATCAAAATCAAATCAAAATCGTTTATTCACACGGGCCCCAAAGAGACACTCATGAAAGTTAATGAATCTATTGCCAGATTCGCAAAATTACAGCCATCTCGAGAAGAACCTGACAAGAAACTCGGCGGCGCATTTTTTTTCATTCATTTTTTTTAAAAACATTCTTAATTTCTAATACATAATCTACAAATTAACCTCAAAAGCTTTTCTCTTTGCAAATGTAGGAGCGAGACCTCAGTTCGGGGCGAACAACTAGTTAAATCTTATACCTTTAAACGAGCAAGTCTTGTATATATATATATATATACAAGATATAATCAAGATCTCCAACGATTTTCATGAAATGTTGTATGCAGGGGGTTTCGGGGGCGAAAAATCGATCTAGCTAGGTTTCAATTTTAGAAAACGTCGTTTTATCCGTGTTTTCATCCGGGTACTAAACATTAAATGAGACGGCTTTGACTAACTTTTCTTTTACATAACTGATTATATCGTTTGTTACGTCCGTTTATAAAAGAATGTATAAAACCAGAGAGAATTTCAAACGTGTTTTTTCGCCGTTCATTAGAGGATTGCTTTAGCGAAAAAACATTGTGAATGACGTCACGTGAAAACATCCGAGTCAAGGTTAACACGAATTATTTAGAAGAGTACCAGTTCTGTAGCGGAAATATACCTATTTACCATCGTTATATCTATGTCTGTTTGCTGTGATTCTAGTGTTAGCTTTAGAGAATCCCTGAATCTGATTATATAAGCTAAACCTAGTTTCAATTTCAGAGGTTTTTTTTTTTTTGTCCTAATGCTACGGGCCAATTGCCTATATTTCCTAAAACTAAACTAAAACTATGTACAGCAAAGTACTAAGTTACTTACAAGACATCGAGCTAATAGGTAACTCAAGTGCTCAAGCCCACTACCAGCGGGAAGCGTTCCCTGATGGGAATGCATGATTGCTGGCGGCATAACTATGCTTGTTTGTAATAAGTTTATTGGAACGAAAGTTCCTTATCGCGCGTTGCGAAAGGGGGCTAGACGGAAAAAATTAAGACCAAAAGTTGTAACGACAATTTTTGCTATAGTTGTAAGCCATACCACGTTCTCGTCCGATCACCGAAGTTAAGCAACGTCGGGCGCGGTCAGTACTTGGATGGGTGACCGCCAGGGAACACCGCGTGATGTTGGTTTTTGTATGTTTCTTTTAATTTTGGAACGAAAGTTCCTTATCGCGCGTTGCGAAAGGGGGCTAGACGGAAATTGAACTTGGTTCCATCCGGGTGTCCCTTGACACCTCTCAAGTTTTTTTTAAGCTTTATAAACTTGGGCTTAGTGAAGTACGTATGTGGCTTTTATCTAATAAATCTTTTTAAAAAATCATTGAATATATTTTTATACAATCCAGATAAAAATTTTACCACTATCCAAATAAAATGTATTATTTATTACTTCATTATTTGAATAAAAGAAAATCGATATCGATGAATTTAAAATTAAAATCTAAAAGCCGACTACAAGTGCTATGTGTCTTCTTATATAAGAAACTTTAAGAAACAAAATAGAAAAAACGTTGTCGTTTAATATATTTTATTATATATTGAAGCTATTATACCCATATCCATAAACCATCTGATACATACATTTAAGTAATATTAATTAATTATTAATTGATTGTAACTCTTCATTATTATTGTATTGTTCATATATGGATACGTCAATGGTGTTTCTAATTTTAGTCGAGTCTTACTTAATTTTTCGAAACTAAAAACCTACAAATGACTACAAATGCCACTAGGATATCGATCACCTTTCGTGGTCTGCTACAGATATTATTAAGATATCCAAATTGTTTAAAAACAATACAATTTGAATAACCTATTACTAGTCGTTCGCGCCGAACTGATATCCCGTGTCTACATTTTGCCTAGTGAAGAAATACTTTTGAAGTTAATTACATAACTTTTGTTTTGACTATTAATTGTTTGATAGAAACCGGGACAAACTCTATAGAAACAGGGACTTTGATGGCCTATCAAATTGCCTGAATGAAAGGAGAAGGTTCTCAACCTCCTCCTTTTTTGAAATCGGTTAAAAATATAGGCATTTGGTCCGTAGATTAGCTGGTACAACTATATGTAAAATAATTAACATAGAAGGATAGATACATCTATCTCTTGTATGTTATATATGATAATCAGTTCATATAGATATTTGACGGACCTAGAATTAATAATTATCTTAAAAACAAACCATTCTCGCAGTGATACAAAATTATCACATCCATGGATTAATTTTACGTGATTTAAATAAAATATTTAAAGTCAGTTGTTTTAAAGATAGTCTGTTGTTTACAGTCTGCAATAGTTTTCATTACATAAGTGAAAACCACTGATAAATTGCTTTGCCTTCGATATTGTTGAGTGTATAACTGCGCACTTCACGATAGCAGAAATAAAAACAAAACAATGTCGCGGCAAATGGAATGGTGTGGTGATGTGGCGTGGGACAAGTGATAGAAGTTTTTCAATATTAAAAAACAAAAAGAAAATCGACTGTCAATTTCGATTCAACATTTTATCTAGTTTAATTTAAAACTAAACTCTGGACTTTAGTAATTTAACAAAAAAGAGTTAATTCTTACAAAACATGTACCTAGGTAGTTAAAAATATTTCCCGATAGCGAAATTATGAGATTATTACTTCAAAACAGAATAAATTTAAACAATGTTTTGTACGATTGAGTACCGTCTTCCCTTTTTGAAAGTCTATTGAAGATAAAGAGATTGATATAAAGAATTTTAAATAAAAAACCGGCTTTGATCGTCACCAAGTTTAATGAAAGGTATGACGTTTTCACCCACCAAGCTTATGCAACAAAGTTTAGCTTTATTAAATTAATGCCACAGACAGACGAACAAATTATAAAAAAATTCAAAAGCTATACTATATTACTTTATTATATATATCATTCTTTATTTTTGCGTTTATGTAAATAAAAACGTATGAAAGAAAATTTCCACAAACTACTGCTTAGCTAAAGATAACAATCACCGCTTTTATTCTGTAACTTATACCACAACCAAAAATGAATAAACTTTAGTCTACTTTAGAGCCTCCACGTGGTAACACCACGTGACTCTGCCGATAACAGAGTCACTATTTAGTGTAACACGTTCTTTTAATAAATTAATCATTATTATGTGTGTTACGTGGCGTGTATTAACATTGTTTATATGCCCAACATGGATAAAAGGGCTTATTTATGACTTTGGGTCTAGCCTTTATTTTAAAGGCAATTGAAATGGTACCTACTCCAGTTGATTGATTTGGAGGAAATACTCAAGTCGACTGTATTTTTTTATGTGTGTTTACTTCTTTCCACGTGAAGCGATTTTGATTTTATTTTGTGATTTTGCTTTCTAATTGGTCCCATTTAAATTTAATCAAGATTATCAGTAGTTCTTGAAATATCGTCAATAATGGGCGTTTAGTAAATCTTATCTGATCAAAGTTCCGAAGATAAAGTGGTGAAGTAAGGTTATTTTATGGGTTCTTGCCCGATAGGGTCCATAATGATCTCAAATATTTTATAATTTTAAGAAACCCTGAACAGAAACAACAAAACATTGTATGCAATAAACCAATGAGTATGGAGTCTATAGAATCTATGGAAGAGACTCATTGGCGATAATAAGCTAGTTGAGCCCAGATTGCAGAGCCTTGGTCACATGCGTATGGTCGCTAGTCTATCGGTATCCTATCGTTTGTATTTTGGAGAGTGTGCGCAGGAATTACATGAGTTAATTCCACCATGCCCATTTTACCATCTAACAACCAGACAAACTGTTAAACGTCATCCAATTATGGTTGATATACCTCCAGTTCGCTCGAAGCTCGAAGCGTTTTGCTTCTACGTTCATCATCCGTACAACGAAGGAGTGGAATTAATTACCTGCGTCATTGTTCCCCGAGGGGTTTAATCTGGGAGTCTTCAAGTCAAGAGTGAATAGGTATTTTCTAGGCAAGCTTGACACATCTTCGGCCGCATCATCACTTTCCATCAGGTAAGACAGTGGTCAAAGACTTACCCATTTTGCTTAAAAAAAAATTAAAATTATTTGAGCTTCCAAGAATTGATAGTATTAAAGATGAGATAGGGTAAGGGAAAATACGAGTATAAGATTTCATATTTTATGCAATGTATAAACAATCGATTGTAAATAAAATGTATGGAGTACTGTTGTCATCTTTGGGACGGTTCAGCTAAGTACCAGCTTGAGGCTCTTGACACTATTGAGCGTAGAGCCAAGAGACTTATAGGTAGCGAGCAGCTGACTAATTCTAAGCTTCAGAGCTTGGGTCATCGCCGCATGGTAGCCAGTCACTCGGTTTTTCATCGGATACATTTCGGAGAGTGTGCTAAGGAACTGTACGATCTAGTTCCCCCATCCCCGTTCTATCATCGGACAAGCAGACAAACTGCTAAGCGACACCGCTATATGGTGGACATTCCACAAATGCGCACTAAGCGTTTTGCCTCCACATTGATTGTGCGAACCGCAAAGGAATGGAACTCCTTACCCGAGTCGGTGTTTCCTGATGAGTACAATATGGGAGTCTTCAAGTCACGAGTGAATAGGTATCTTCTAGGCAAGCTTGCTCCATCGTCGACCACATCGTCGCTTACCATCAGGTGAGATAGTGGCCAAAAGTTTGCCTATCATGAATTAAAAAAAAATGTATGCATATTCTCTATTGTGAACGCAGCATTCTATTTTACTTTGCATTTATTTTCGGATAGAGCTGGCCGGTGCGTTGGTCGCAGTTAAAAATAAACAAGGAAAACAGAAACACTGATTCAGAGTTTAATTTTAGGGCTCTAAATTGCTAAAGATGAAAACGACAGAAAAACATGTATGTTTTGAAATTACACCTGCCACGTGAACCTTAAAGAGATTTAACATCTAGTATGTCAGGGTCCAATCCCTTGCTTCGCTAGATTTTGACCTATATAATATACCTATATATCATTTATATATCTATTTATATATCACCCGCAGGTTTGCCTGAAAATCAGCGTCGAGTTTTGGGCTTGACTTTTGTGCTGAGGCAAATCCATTTCGGCATGCATAATATATGTATAATATTTTTTTTTTTATTTGTGACAGGCTAGTGTTTGACCACTATCTCCTGATGGTAAGTGACGATGTGATCTAAGCTGGTAAACACACTAGACCTGGAATACGCAGGCTCTCAAATATATGAATATTATATAATTAATTAATTATTAGTTCATAAGTGTTTCACTGTTATTGTTATTTTTTTGCTACGAGTAGAAATTAATTATTTTTCTTTCTTTCTTTCTTTTCTATATAATAATCTGTAATAAAACGGGCATTAATTAAGAAAGCTTACTATAAAACGATCGACTATATTAATGACAAGGATGCATGGAGGCAAACTGCACAAGCGCTTTCTAGCGACTACATAATATAGATATAGCTAGGTTAATATAATTATGTATTAGTATTGAGAAACGATTAAAAAAAAAATGAACGAAAAAAAATGCGCCGCCGAGTTTCTTGCTAGGTTCTTTCGAGATGGCTGTAATTTTGCGAATCTGACAGTAGAATCATTAACTTTCATGAGTGCCTCTTTGGGGCCCATGTGAATAAACGATTTGATTTGATTTGATATATAGGTAACACTGAATTGTAATGAGCAAGCGTGACGCTTACCATCAGGCGAGTGACTTGCTCTTTTTTTTTTTTATTTGTGACTGGCTAGTGTTTGAGCACTATCTACCTGATGGTAAGTGACGATGTGATCGAAACTGGTAAACACACTAGACCTGGAATACGCTGCTCGTTTTGTTTCTCAATTAATTTGGAAATTAGAAAATAAATTAATTTCTCAGCTTTGTGTCTATACAAGGTAGAGTTCGCAGCATAATAATTTTGTTAATTTTTATATTGCCCTTTAAAGGTACCAATTTATCACTATTCCATCCTATCACATTTTTTTAGGCAAGCATTTGATCACCATCTCAGCTGATGATGAAGATGAAGCGGCTGGAGATGTAACATAATAATATGTAACGGCTATAAGAAATTTAAATAAAACCGGCCAAGTGCGAATAGGACTCGCACAAGAAGGGTTCCGTACCATTATCTATAAAAAATCTAGTTTGTTGTATGGGAGCCCCCCTTAAATGTTTATTTTATTTTAAGTATTTGTTGTTATAGCGGCAATATAAATACATCATTTGTGAAAATTTCAACTGTCTAGCTATCACTGTTCTTGAGATACAGCCTGGTGACAGACGGACGAAGTCTCACTAATAGGGTCCCGTTTTTACCCTTTGGGTACGGAACTCTAAAAAAGCCTTAAGTTTTGACACCCCGCTAAAAACGAGAGAACCAGCTTCGGTTGTTCAATACATGACTTAAATATTACTTTCTAGATAGCAAGACTATCCATAAGTGTCATAGGCTTGCAATAGGATAGGTATAATATATATATATATATATATATATATATATTATACTACATTAATCTATCTATACATCTAATATATAAAATTCTCGTGTCGCGGTGTTTGTTACCAAACTCCTCCGAAACGGCTCGACTGATTTTTATGACATTTTGTGTGCATATCGGGTAGGTCTGAGAATCGGACATCTATTTTTCATACCCCTAAATGTTTAAGGGTGGACCAACTTATTTTTTTTTGTACAATTTTATTTTTTTTATGATTCAGCATGAAATAATGTATATGGCAAAATAACGTTTGCCGGGTCAGCTAGTATATATAAAAAAATCAATTGTGCTGTTAGTCTTGCAAAAATTCGAGAACGACTCAATCGATTTGGCTGGTTCTTTTTTGTTGTGTTCGTTATTGTCAGTGCCAGGTTTGTAAGGTTGGTTTGTTAGTTTTTATCCACCGGAAGTTACACCCGGGCGAAGCCGAGGCGAATCACTAGTCTAAAATAAAATGATAAACATAAACACGTGTTTTTATATGAAGGGCAACTGGCAACTGAATGATTACGAAGTGTCTGTGTTGCCATTCGTTGCTATCTATGAATAACAATCACATCGATTGTGATAAAAAAAATATTTTTTTCGAGATATCCTTGACTTGTCTGCATTTCTCACTAACGTTTATTTACATAAGATATCGATTTTTATCTACGTTGTAATCGATAAAGGTGACATTTTAAAGTTTATTCGCAAAATTCTGCTAATTTTGTAGCCTTTTAAAAAAAAATTTATTATGCTTTTTTATTTGTTTTTTTTAAGCGCATTCACACTCACAACCTTATATTAAGCTCTAAAACTTGTATCGTGAGTGTCGGAAACATTTACGTGTCATACACACTAACACAAATTGTCCCTTGGGATGAAAAAATGTGCTACTGCCGGTAATCGCACCCATGACCCACGGCGCAAAGGGCAGAGATCTGCCCAGCGCGTCAACTGAGTCGTCAAGTATTGCCTAACTTGAACCGATTTTTATTTAGGAATTATTGTGTAAACTCGATCGATAGAGCCATGTTTGGTGAAAATCCGTGCCGATTTCCAGATTTACAAGAAAAAGATTCAAAATATGTAATTTTGCTCATTTCTCTCTGTATTTACTCACTATCTAAACAAGCGGCTACCTACCAACTTATCTTCCACTTACCTACCAACTTATCTTCCACTTACCTGCCTACTTATCTCCCACAACATGTTCATTGTACGAAGCGACATTATCATAAGCTATTTGGCTAAGTTTTTATAAATAATATAATTTAAAATACATGTTCTCAACTCCTTGCTGATTCGTCACCTCTACGCCAACTTATTCAAATCAAGTGTTTCGATGAATGCTAATAAGCTCGGACAAAAACACTGGGACACCAGAACAATACACGTGTCTAACCTCTATACGAAAAATATTGACATTATATCTTTACAAGAAACTCACGAAGCTCATCGAGTGATCGTTTTGCCAGTTTTCCATCAAAACCTATTAATTTCTGAATATAATCCAAGTGGTTAGCAAACTACGCACATACCACGTATCTATGTGTGCGTGTATGATTCGATAGCGCTGTCGATGTGTGCGCAGTCAAAGATTATGGAACACATGATGCATGTAAACAAGATGATGCATAGCATATGCGAAGTAAATAAGAATGAGTGATCGGCACAACATAGTGAACAAATATTTTGGTTGTTACACAATTTGTACTTAGATAAACATACTTATATCTCAGACCCAATGGCATCTTTATTATGTATGTAATATGATTATGATAAAAAAGTTATTCTAATGACTTACTATAAAATTATGATGCAATTGATGTATTAATTGGAACAAAAGAGCATTTAAATAGATTATCATTTTTAATCAAATTCTGACTCCTATGAAAACGATGATCGAACAATATTATGTACTCAGTCTCTCAATAAATATTTCTTGAATCTTAAATCTTCATGAATTGTGGCTCTCTGCGGAATTCCAAAACTTTGCTTTTCTATAAAAACATTTGATTAAATGTTGAAATCGATAGGATTTACTATTTACTAGCCATCGTGTCTCATCTATCCGCATAATCTTTGGATGTTTTGATGTAACGCGCTCATGTGTGACATGTTTATATCGCGATACGCGCTAGTGTGCGTGCGTAGCTGGTAAACGTATTTATTTTAGGCACCGGCTGTACCCGGCTCAGTCCTTCTTGTCTTTTCAAGCGACCAACTGTGTCTGTGTTTTGTGAATTTGGGCTCTAAGTTAAAGAAACAAAGTTGAAAATGTCGGCGTCACCGGTAGCAAGACAAGTCACGCACAGCCAAGCCATTCCTTCGAGGAGAGTGCTGATCACAGATCCATCTCAGATGCCAGATGTGTACTCGAGTACTCCTGGAGGGACCGTGTACTCCACAACTCCTGGAGGTAATTGATGCAAATATCTCAGTTAAGGTTATGGGCCCCAATTGGAATCAATTGATGAATTAATTGAATAGGTGGGCGTCATGTCAGTGTAGTCACAGAAACTTGGCTTGTTGACCTCAATAGAAATCTAACATCATTCGATAAGGTGGTTGATAAGAACTGATAAGGCTGTAATCGAATGTTTTTGCTGTAAAATAATAATAACTTAAGATTAGACATTTCACTGTTTAGCTTCAACTATACTCAGATACTTAGTATAAGGACTTAATCACTATCAAGTATTAATTTTTTCACTAAGGCATAAAGTTCACAAGTACTATCTATACGTTATACTTTTTTATATCTGAAAGGCTAGCATTTGATCACTAACTCACGTGTTGGTAAGTGATTATGCCGAGGTGGTAAACTACCATTGTAATGATCTAGCTTGTCACTCCCATATTTCTGTATTTATTGTACTTAATAATAATGGATAAAGCTTTTACACTCACAGCCCTACACTAAGTTCTATGACTTATATTGTAGGTGCTGGATTAGTTCACATCACACACACACAATCACACCCAAAACTAGAAACACAATTTTTTTTTGAGTTAACTTGTGTTTCCACCGGGAATCGAACCCTATACCCGCTGTTTAGAAAGCATACGCGCACTCAATTAACCCTACGTGCAGTTTTACAGAAGAGCATCTAAGCACCTCCTACTGAAACAACAAAAAATTGTCTATGGTAATTTTACATACCTCATTAAAATATAATTTTACCACTTTATTATTTTTAGGGAGAGTTTCACCGTAATATATATAGATAACACTTTATTGAATACCAAATTACAATCACACTTAACACTATCATTATAAATTCAAAAGTTTGTGTGAAAGTGCAAGTCTTCACGCTGTAACGGCTGAACGAATTAGGATTAAATTTTGAATGTACGTAGCTTATAACTAGATAAACACATAGGCTATTTTTAACTTTACCAAACGCGGGTGAAACCGCGGGACTCAGCTAATAGAGATATAAGAACGAAAACAAATACTAAGTGCACAATAGGGAATGTCTCCCCGAGACGGGGCTCAATGAGTTTGTTAATGCTCAATTTCATACTTTCTTAATAAGTCTCTGCATAAACTACCAAACAACTTCATCAAACGTCATCCATTTATGATTGACATACCTACCTACCAGTTCGCTCGAAGTGGTTTGCTTCTACGTTCATCATCCGTACAGCTAAGGAGTGGAAATCATTGCCTGCGTTGTTCCCCGAGGGGTATAATCCTTCAAATCAAGAGTGAATCGGTATCTTCTAGGCAAGCATGTCACATCTTCGACCGCATAATCACTTTGCATCAGTTGAGATAGTGGTCAAATGCTTGCCTATTTAGCAAAAAAATAAAAAAAAATAAAGGGCGGTCTTATCGCTCAGATTTTTTAATATAATCATCCTGGATCCTGCGTATCTAATACAACGAGTTAATAATGTCCCTCATCCTGGCGAATGGTTATATTTAACCGCGACAATGAACTTAGCGATGATTCAAGCGATAAACACAATTCTAATGAGTTCATCAACCACCAACCGGCTTAGTTTAATGAATCGCCAACAGTTGTTTGATATGTTGGTTGTTTCCTTTTGTGTAAACAACTAATTTAAACGAAAGCTTAAAAACCGACTTCACCGCTTTATCTTCGGAACCTTGATCAGATTAAATGTATTAAACACGCATTTTGGACGATAACTCACAAACTACAGATCAGATCATGATCAAATTTAAATGGGACCAGTGGGAAAGCAATTTCAAAATTGGTTCACGTAGTTTAAATTTAGGAGGTAGCGCACATAAGAAAAAAATACAGTCGAATTGAGTACCTCTTCCTTTTTTGTGAAGTCGGTCAAAAAGAACATCTTAGGTATCAAATGATGAACGTTAGAAACGTTGACAAAGGGTATCGGGTTGAACTTTGTGTGGGGCTGACATAGTGGATGTTACTATACAAAAAAAAACAAACGAATTCACACTAACAGCCCCACAATAAGTTCAAAGACTTGTATTGTGGGTGCTGGAAACATTCACATCGCACACACATTACACCCAGAACCAGAAGCACAAATATCCCTTGGGAAGGAATTTGTGCTCCTGCCGGGAATCGAACCCAGGACCCACGGCGCAGAGGGTAGACACCTGTCCACTGCGCCAACTGGGTCGTCAATAATTATTTTGTACCAACAGTTTGTCAATTTCGAACGTACAATATTATTATTATAAATGTGAAAGCGTATAATCGATTTTTAACTGTTTTAAAGGCCAAACCGAGGTACCTACCTCGGTTTGGCCTTTATAACAGCTGGAATTCCTCAATCACGATACTTAGGATAAAATTATCAGATTACAAGTGTTATTAAATACACGAAAGTAAAGATGTGTATTGTTTTACATTTCTTAAAGAAGCATAGTCCCAACCTATGTTATCTG
Source organism: Lomographa bimaculata (assembly GCA_948107665.1). Lineage (NCBI taxonomy): Eukaryota > Metazoa > Arthropoda > Insecta > Lepidoptera > Geometridae > Lomographa > Lomographa bimaculata. Next base: position 3,888,838 of record OX403600.1, on the reverse strand, counting down.
CTAATCCTATCTGTTAGGTACCTACATAGATAAGTGAGCTATCTAGAACAGCGTCCATTATATCGTTATGTTTTATTGTAATATATACCCACCTAGTGTACAAACAATTTTTATTAGTCACCATAGAATTATTATCATCTATAACAACGGCCGTGAGCGGAGTGATTTGACTCTACAATACACGCACACATGCGTATTTACATTTACACACGTACACGTGGATCAGGTAATGCGTGCATGTGTTGTCTACGTGCACACATGGAAACCTTGTTGTTGCCCGGCCGGTTATGTAACAACCACATGCTCTGAGATCATTTAGCAAACATTCGGAGATTCTAGATCTGTAGGTACTTACGTAAAGTTTTATTTTACGGTTTGACCAGCATTTAAAAAATATACAGAATATTAAATAGGTAAGTAGGTAGGTACTTAATCAAGACTTTGATTATCAACTAGCATTATAAATAATCACGTTGAAATATTTTCTTAACCGACTTCATAAATAGGAATTTCCCAATTAGACTCTTTAAGGTCTGTTATTTATTAGACTGGAAACATAGCCCTTCAATCCGAAGCACATGTTTGCACACTACTGCTTGAATGTCTGGCAGTGATGTGGTACTGCCCTAGGCGGTCTCTGCAAAATATTCTTACCACTACAAAAACTACTAATAATAATGTACTTTACTATCCTACTAATATTATAAATGCGAAAGTGTGTGTGAATGTTTTTACCATGTATCTCCGTCACAAATAAACCGATTTTCATTATATTTAGAATGTAGATAGTTTAGGTTCCGGAATAACACATAGGTTACTTTTTAACTAAATTAACGCAGGTGAAGTCTCGGGGTACGGCAAGTTATTTATAATTTATACCATCATCATCGTCATAGTATGTAAATATTATTTCGTATGATTAATAATTTTATGTTAAGTCGTAGATAGCACTAAAAACTATAATTATTTTAAATATAATATTATTAATTATAATAAAATACTAAATGATTGAAATGTAAAAAAAAAAACTAAATTTAAAATGTATAAGAATCAAAAACATAATTTGTGATTTTGTGGCACGATTTTTTAACCCGCTTCTCAATAAGATGGGTCTTACAAGTTTAACGTGTGGATCTGTGTATGTGTGTATCTGTGTGTCTATAGCTTCGTAGCTCTTAAACGGCTTAAACAATTTTGATTAAATTTTTGTTTGAAAGGTAACTTTAACTGTATTTATTTATTTCAAGACCTAGTTTTACAATACAAATATTCAAGTTATAAAAAAGGTTAAAGATGGTTTAGATGGCTTTAATGTTCGGCAAAGTTCTCAAAATGCTTGCTGCATTATCACGCTGTATAGCAAGGCTTATCCTCTGCCCCAAATACAACCCAGAATTTTGGTCATGTGGCGAATCAATCAGTCTCTATCTTTCAATCAAGGTAACTTGATTTAAAGTGTTCCTATAGCTACATCAGGTGAAAATCAGTACAGTCGTTTTCCAGATAGGGCGTCGAGGCTATTTTAAAAATGTTGATTTTATGGCATTTGTATAAACGATTTACCTTATTGACAGTTTACAAATTGAAGAGATTAAAACTTTTGAATCAACTGTTTTTACTAAAAGTTTCAAGGTTAGCTTATCATCGCGTTATAAAAATAAGCTAAACAACAAACACGTGTTTCAACCATTTACTTCCGCGCACGTGGTCCGTTCCAACACAGTTAGATTTGTAGGTTAAGGTTGTTTTGGCTATTTAGACGTTATTTTTATATTAGGTGGCGTGTTGTTAGATTTTTTAAACAACGTTCAGTTATGTATCTATAAACGTAAACGCTTTAACACTCACAGCCCCTCACTAAGTTCGATGACTTTTGTCGTGGCCGGAAACATTCACAATACAAAAACACAAATTTTGCTTCATAAGAAAACTTTTACTCTTGATGAAAATCGAACCCGTTTCTCCTGCTTAGAAGGCGAACGTGCACCAGACTTAGCTGATGGGCAGTTCTCTGTGAGCTTGAGAATTGACTTTATACCACAATTTACATAATTTCAATTCATCAAAACTTATAAATAAAGAAAATACAGATTTAACTAAACTACTAACCTAATACAAAAAGTCATTGGTCGGCAGTGTGCCCAAAATGCTGGCTGCGTTACCTCGTTGCACAGCGAGACTTAATTGCTGTGCAAAATACAAACCGGCATTTTGGTCACGTGTCGACTCTTTCAGTCTCCCAGCCAAATCTTTATAAATCTCAAGTGCACCTGGTCCCCATGGACCAAGAGTTTCTACTCCGAAAGGCACAAATATGTATCCTCTGTCGAGGCTTGAGTATTTTCGCCGTTTCGAAGTTTCAGCTGCGGTAGCAGCGCCACTTGCCTGCTGCGATGTTGTTGGAAGATGAGACGGCGCCAAAGTGTCGACACAAGTAGCGTCCCACACTAAGGGTCGACCCATCTTCCAAGGAATGAGTGTCATTCCATCGGGTCGTTTACCGTCGTTGCGCATAAGGCCACTAGGCTCTAAAATTGCTGCGATATTCGCACTCCCAAATGCCCGACGGATGACGTCATTCAAAGCACTGTGGCGAGCTATACGACCAGCACTTCTGACACAAGAAAGCCCATGGAGGCCTAAGCGATCTACTTTTTCTCCACATGAGCATCGGTGTGGAACAACGCAAGGAGCACCGACGCGCAGTGACATTGCTACACGGAATGTGTTATTATCAAGCAGTGTCCCTAAATTATTTGAAGGCAGAGCCTGCAACCAAACACCCGATTCCCAACGAGACACAGCTAGAAGACGAGCACGCTCTGTGGGGCTACTGGATGTTTCTAAATGTTTTTTCCATTCCAACTCACAAAGCGGCTTATCCCACTGTCTCTGAGAAGATGGGTGTTTAGGCAGACTACTGTCAGGGCAGGCTAATTTCCAGGCGTCGATAGCCTCAGTCAAAATCGACACATCAGAAATAACTAAGCTTGGTGTCAAAATTGTTGTTGCTAAATTTTGTGTGCTTTTAACTGAGGACAAGAAAGCCGGCAAAGACACGCTTGAAATTTTCCGGATACCAAGACCACCCAACCGAATTGGTAGGGAAGCCTGACACCACGCACGATCATCCAGAGAAATATTAAAAATGGAAGTGAGTGTATCTCTAACGATGTTATCTAACTTTTGTAGAAGGTTAGGGTGATTCCATAGTTGACAACACCGCAGAGTATACGTAAATTTTGGTACGAATAAACAGTATTTTATAATTTGCTTGAGAATTATATTATTTTGAAAGTAATGCTTCGAAAGACAATAAAACGTAATAATAGAATGGAAAGTCATATTAAAACTGATGGGATGATAAATGATTAAAAAACCATAGATACAATGAATAATTATGAGAAAACCGGGTCTTTTCGCGCTTTTATTTTCAAAATAGCATTATTTTGACTAACCTCAACGTTTCGGCAGGGTTGAACCGGCCGTGGTCACGAGAGACTTGAGGTGGCGGGTGTCATCGTCTTGATTAGCGAGCAGCATCTCATATTTGCAACTACCCGCACTTGTTTTTCTAAGTTCCTGGTCCGACACACAACACTAAAGAGCCGGTTTTCTCATATAAACATGATTGAAGTACGCGAAAGTTTAAAAAAATCCAGTGAATAATTATTGAGCGAAGCGAGATAGAAGAAGAGAGAAGCACTTACACTTTACCCGTACACTTTTTTATCAAGTTTAAGCAAACATTTCACTACTTTCTACTAATGACATTAATGTAGAAACTAATAAAAAAAATACAATATCTCGCCACACCGATGTTCAATACTTTGAAATAAACAAAATTAGTTTATCGTCAAGAATATAACAGTATTTAGGCTAATGATCCAATTGGAATGTCGCCACGTGCGCGAGCGCACGTACGCATCTACACTCTGCAAAGTATACCAATATTAACTACCTGTGTGTAACAATTATTATTGTAGTAGACAATTGTGGACAGGATTTAATCCTACCTAGCTTGGTGGCCCCCTTGGGAATGAGCAACGCCTGTATTATTTATACATCTAAAAAACATCTGAGCTGTAAATTTTTGGTCGGCGTTGGAAAACTCCCAAAAAAATGGGAATTTCTCATCCCCATTTTTTTAAAGTTCTTTGTATAAGTTTATATCTAATAACTTTAAACGAGCAAATACAAGAATAATCTGAATCTCGGAAACGGCTCCAACGATTTTTATGAAATTTTGTATGCAGGGGGTTTCGGGGGCGATAAATCGATCTAGCTCGTTTCGTTTTAAGAAAAAGAAAACGTCGGTTTAACGAGCAAAACTCGGTCATCCAGCACTATAAAGCTTATGTGAATAAATACATTATTATTATTTATTCAAACGAGTCTATACCTGCAGCCTAATTCTGTAAGTCAGCGTCATGGATGGGCGTCACGCCCATAGACAAATCTCAGCTGTTTTAGCTCACAGACTAAATAGCAATAAAATCACCGAAGAAAGGCCAGACCTATCTCTGTTGCAAACGGTTTCAATACGAAATTGTTGAAACGGTTTCAAGACAAAACTTCTAAGAAATAAGGTTCATTTTTGCTTAATTTAAATAGAAACCGCGTGCAAGAAAAATATGTAGTAGGGTGGCAGCTGTTTTAGTCCACAGACAAAATAGCAATAAATACCACCAAAGAATTACGTTTAATTTCACCCTATTTGTGGAATCTAGTTCCTAAAAGTAATTGTTGAACTCTATGAAAATAAATAGCTTTAAATAAAAAAGAACCGACTGAATTTATTAAAAATAACCAATCATTGAAAAAACATTAAATTTTTCAACTTTAATATGTCATCATGACGAATATCTATTGTTATATTGTTTTCAAAAATTAAACGCTCAAGAGAAATGAGTGATTATATTATCTTTGAAAAAGCATAAATAAAAAAAAGAGTAATGATTAAATTATTATATGCGCATGTAAGGCCTGCATTTATTTGACATCAGCGAATTGACTGATATCTTAAACTGTCCACTTAGTACTGAATATATGCTCTGTATTTCTGTTTTCACAGAGCATGGGATTGGGAACTCGCTCGCGTTTCTTCTAGACCTAGCGCCTTAGCTGTAAATATGTTATAACTATTGTTCACCAAATCAACTGTTAATTACCCAATTCGCGAGCACTACCACGAAAATATCGATAAATATACATGAAACGTAATTCATAGACAATTTCGCCACAAGTAACAGCCTGAGCAAATTTCATGCTCTGTGGTTTATGTATTGTATTCTCTTTGTTTCATTCTTTCGTTTCGGTCGTTGAATCGGCTTGGTTTTTGACGCTATTATGTCACTTTTGACAGGTGGTATGTCACTTTTGACAGGTGGTATGTAACTTTTGACAGTTTTTTGACATTTAATGACGCCCATCCATGATACAGAATACGGCAGCTGGACAAAAGTAGCAACTTGGCTAAAGGTTGTTGCTGCAGTTTCACGCCTCTGTCGACGTTATACCCTTTATCACTTCCACCCTTGGAACTTAGATACGCTTGCACCTCTTCCCTTAGATGATATAATAATTATTATTATCTAACAGTCAAACTCTCTTCATTCCAGGCACAAGGATAGTCTACGAACGCTCCTTCATGATGTCGCTGAGACAGTCTCCAATCTCACAAACCCCACCAAAGTGCGCTCTACCAGCGGCCCTGCTCAAGAACCCAGGGTCTGGCGCGGTTCAAACCACGCCGGTCCAGAAGCCACGCGCTAATTCGATCTCATTCGACGAGTCACAGGAGACGTTCAGCATGGATCTCTAAACTTAGTTTAAGTAGCTTTTTGTACTTTCGGAAGTATGAGGACACAAGATTCGTGATCAGTCTTTATCCCACTAGATTATCGTTCATGAGACTAATAGATAGATGAGCCCCGATTTTTCCATTTCTCGGCCGGCATCTTGAAGTTTACACGTCGTATTTAGATTTCTAATTTGATACAACGATAGTAATATTTGAATTATACGCTACGATATATCCACGTTGCTCGCTTATGTTTTACCTAGGTTCAACAGTGGACTGAGAGGTTGAGTATTATGATATTACGTGATTGAGTGTGATTCATATATTTGATAGGCCATTTCCCCGATTATTAAGCATTTAACATGCCCGAAAATAGTTAAAAAACGCGAGAAAACCGACGCGAGACTGCTCTAAATTGTTGTGCCCAACAGGGTCTCTAATGTACTGTCATATATTTCTACCACCTATCTACATTTAGAGAATGCAATAAAGATTTGAATTTGAATTTGAATTTCGAGTCCCAGCCGATTAGTAAACAAATATGAGTCAATATAGCATTACCAATAGTAGGTTAATTATAATTGTAATAATATATTAACAGTGTGGAATTAGCCATGCTAGGCTGAACAACATGCTAAGTTACAAACACACAGCGCGGGTCCAAATACTCTCGAAGCGATATTTTTACCTTTTCATATTAATAATTACTACATGTATTGAGTCAAAAATATTTAATATAGATTTTGACACTTTTATTTGTCCTTCATACCTAATTAGACTGATTTGTATTTCATAATTGTGTTCATATTTTTGCCACAATCATGAAATAACTTAAACGTTCACGATTTCTAGTTGTTCAACCGTAAAGTACAAAAAGCGTTAGTATTCTTAATTCACAGTAAGTTGTGTCATAAATAAGCTTATTTTCTTACTTTAGCTATTTCCAAAGCTTATTCAAGAAGAGCTATTTTCGACAGGACTTATTTCTAGGATTATAACAGCGTGACTGATATCGTTGCGTTTTAAACGCTTGCCCCCACTGCACCCCACAAATGTAAAAAAAAAAAACAAAAAGTAATAAATTAAAGTACAAAAACAACAAATTTTAAAAATAAAAATATAATCAATTTTTAATGGAATGGTTGCGATCGAGTGCTATTGTTATTGTTATTAAAAAGTAGTGGGGGATTATTGTAAATAATTAGTAAATAAGTATTAAATGTTCGCGTGTGACGCACAACTAGGTGCCTAGTATTTTAGTAATGCAAGTGCCATTTGTATGGAAGGAAATATTATTTATTTCTCTTCCGAATTGGATTTGCGGAAATTCCTTACGCAATCTCATAATACGCGTATTGTTATTTTATTGTTTCAGTAATTTTGGGATTTGAGTTTGTCTCACGATAGAAGTCTCACGGATAGGTGGAACTACATCCTTCAAATAAAAACCAGCTAAAAAATGACTAGCTGCTGTACACTAACCGCTCCTGGCTCGAACGGATTGCGTGCGGCACAGACTAACCAACCAAAGTACTACTTTACAGTCTCACGAAAACAATATGCCATTTGAAGCATCAATTCAGTAGTTACAATTGGTTGTTCCACAACTGTCGCTGACAACTGTCGCATTAGCCAATTACAAGACGGGATCGGCTTAAACACGTATTGGCAATTTGTAAGCATATATTATTATCTACCTCACAATCTTCCTCCGCTGCACGCTAGTGAATTTTGTTATAAAGGAGAACTAGACTTATGCGCTAGCTTAGAATAACAGTTTTATAATCTTTGGCGTGCGGGGACGCGGGTTCGGTCAAGCCTAGAGACAGTGAGGTCTGTGAGACTTCTTTCGAGAAATAGACTCTAAAGTGTTTTGGTCACAGACAAATATAAATTGTTATTAGAATACCCGTAGGTAAGTCATTTTGTATTATTACGAGTAAGTTCCAAACTTTAAACCTTCCTGCATAAAGTGACGAAGCTTCTCAATTGTCATTTATATAGTAAATGAACCTGGCTGTAAGTTTCATTATCTGGACTCGTGCTTTTGCACCCTCAATAAAGAGATAAACTTTCTAAAAACCTGCTATAGTTAGAGTATTTTTTGTTGTATTTTAAAACCTGATGTTAACATCAGTTGAAATTAGACTTAACGTATTTTTACTATACAAAGTTTATCAAACATATTGTTATTAATAAGGTTTAGCATCAAGTCGACGTATAACAAATTACTCGTTTCACGGACTGGATACGTGTGTCCAGTTCCACATGTCCAGTTGATATTTACTTGACAAATATTTCAAGTTTTGTTAAAAATCAAGATATTCTTAGTACCTCTCATAATTTTAAATGATATTAATAAGTAGGTGTATTCAATATAAATTGTTGTTCCGGCGCATTTAATATTGTTAATGCTTATGTTAAAATATTTTTATCCAGGCTGTATCAACTTATGTTCCTTTGCCACATTATGACATTGGCAATTAAAAAAAATAGATTAAGAATTAAAGACTCTCTTATCTTCTGAGTAAACGTATCTTTATTCGAAACCTGTGTACTGAAACTACATGTACCTATGTGAAATACATTTGATATTACATTTTTGACTGCCAGTAATATGAATAAAAATATGAATAAAGATGGGCATTTGTTATTTTACCTCAAACCTACGAGCCAATTGCCTATATTTCCTAAGACTAAAGTAAAATTATATACAGCAAAGACCTAAGTTACCTACAAGACATCATTCAAGTTCTCAAGCCCACTACTAGTGGGTAGCGTTCCCTTCATGCTGGCAGCATTGCATCTCTGAATTGCAATGCTAACACCAACGTATCAAAATCGTTGATGAAAATGCTGTCACGTATTTGATCGCGTGATCAAAATGCTGTCACTTATTTGGCTCAACAGCCAAATAAGTGACAGCATTTTGATCACGCGTCGCCTCAACCAGGCGCTCTGATAGATTTTTGAATATAATATAGAATGAGCTCCCGGTCCCCACGGGCCCTGTGTCTCAACAACAAACGGCTCAAATATGTAACCACTGCCGAGGTTTCCATATTTTACCTTGATTTTTACCTGATTGCGCGACGCAAAGAATGGTTATGAGTTTATCAGACTACTAGCCATGCCCCGCGGCTTAGCTAGCTTTTATCACGTTAAAAAGTAGCCATTGTGTTATTCTTAGGTATAAGATATGTATATTCCAAAAATCATTCAAATCCGTTCAGCCGTTTAAGCGTGAAGAGGGAACAAACATACTTACAAACTTTCGGATTTATAATAATACTAAATAAAATACTAATAGCGGGCGAAGCCGTGCCCCGCGGCTTCGCCCGCTATTATCAAGTTAAAAATTAGCCTATGTGTTAATCCTAGGTATAATCTATGTACATTCCAAATTTCATTCAAATACGTTCTGCCGTAAAAGCGTGAAGAGGGAACAAACATACTTACACACTTACACACAAACTTTCGGATTTATAATATTAGTAGGATTAGTAGGATAGGATATAAGTTAACTTTTTACGAAGTTGCGTTTTTTGTTTTTTAGTATTTAGCATTATAAGTAGTGCTTGTGTTTTTAACCGACTTCAAATAATTAAACAACAAAGCTTAAGAAACCGACTTCACCGCTTTATCTTCGGAACCTTGATCAGATTTAATGTATTAAACACGCATTATTGACGATAACTCAAAAACTAGAAATCAGATCTTGATCAAATTTCAATGAGAGCACATGAAAAGCACCAGCTTTCAATTAAAAAAATAATCATCAAAATCGGCTCACAACAAAAGAAGTTATGAGGTAACTTTTCAAGGCGGGGTAAACGAGAACATCGTCAATGTAGTCTGCAGAATACGCATTATTGAGCATAACTCAAAAACTACTAGTCAGATCTTGATAAAATTTTAATGAAACGCGAAATCTATAAAAAAAACAAAAACAAAATCGGATCACGTGGAACGGTAAAACCCGCAAAAATTTAAATAAAATAAATACCCTATGCGCCTGGATTAATAAATAGGCTGTCAGCTACCTCCATACCAAATTTCATCAAAATTGGTCCCGCTGTTTGAGCGTGAAGAACTAAAAAACATACGAACACACTTACAAACTTTTGCCTTTATAATATTAGTGTGATGTGATTTCATTGGTCAGTGCTCAATAAACTTCCGAGACAAGACGTTCTTGCTTCGACCATTCCTCACAAAACGTAACCGTAAGTGACTACCTTTAGGTATGACAGTTCTTCAACTTATCTTCCATCCACCTCTTCTCTTATTACTATACATTATTCCAATCTAAGGTTCAGTCATATCAGTCGCACAGTAGAACAAATACATCAGAACCGATTAAGTCCAGACAGATTATACCCTCATAGGGTGAGGGTGAGGGATGAATACTAATACATCCAGAAACATGCAATAATCTACTCTATCTCATTACAATAAAACTTAGTTTTGATAGTAGGTTGTTCACACGCATGTTAGATTTGCACGCCGCAATGGGTCGATGACCTCTGTTATAGTTAAATGCAGTGAACCTATTAAAGTTTACTATATTCTGAGACTTTTTTTTCTTTCAGTCTGTACGTCTGCCCGTTGGCGTAGTTGTTTGCTCGTCTGCCTACTAAGTAGCGGGTATCGTGTGTGTGATGTGAATGTTTCTGGCCCACGACACAAGTCTTCAAAGTTGATGTTGGGCTGTGATTGTGAAAGCGTTTTTTATATTACAATACGGCGTTCATCGTAATCGTTGTTAGATTACCTGTCGAACGCTAAGTAGCTTCTGCCGGGAAACGAATCCAGTACCAAATACTAAGTCCAGTCTTCCGTGGCAGCCTGAAACCTCTCGGGTCCAGTCCCCTTTAGCAGCGCCGGTTCGATCTCCGGCAGAAGAACAAGTTTTTGACATTAAGGAGTTTTCTGGTACTAATTTTATTTTATTAACTTTAAGAACACATGGCAAAGTGTCTTTGCCTTAATAGAAACAATAAGAAAATTGTCAATGGACACATTTTTAGTTGTTGATAACTCTAGCAATCTAAGTGAAATTAAAATTACTCATTAGCCAAATACGGGCTATATTGTAATTAAATTAAGAATTATGCTTATTTATGTAGGTCTCCTAGAAAAGAAAAAAAACTATATGGTCTGGCTATCACGCTCATTATGCTAATATCCTACTAATATAAGAATTTCCGACAGTTTGTGTGTACGTGTGTAAGTATGTTTGTTCCCTCTTCACGCTTAAACGGCTGAACGGCTTTGGATGAAATTTGGAATTTACATAGATTATACCTAGGATTAACAAATAAGCTACTTTTTATCTTGATAATAGCGGGTGAAGCCGCGGGGCACGGCTAGTGTATTATAAAGACGAAATGTTCTGAGCTTGTATGTTTGTTACTTCTTTACGCTGAAACGACTGGACCAATTTTCCTAAAATTTGGTTTGGTTTGGTAGCTGACACCCTGCATTAACACATAGGCTACTTTTGTACTCAGGATTTCTGCGGGTCCGGGAATTACGCGGGCAAAACCGCGGGGCGCAGCTAGTTAGAGATCAACCAATAACAAATTAAGAAACTCCTTAGCGAGTCTAATATTTTCCATATCAATTGCTAAAACATGTTATTAACTTATTAACATGAATGACTTTTATAAATAGAACGAAAGTATGATCTGTACAAACAGGGCTGCCTCATGATACAATAAGTCGAAAAACGAAAAAACTTTCGAAGGGAAAACCCTACAACTTCCTTTCATAACTTATTACAAACAAAAACAATGTTCACAGAAAGTGACGAAAATAAACAAACGTCATCTTACATCACCGCTTTTGGACGAAAATATACGCCTAAATTAAAAAAAACTCCGAATTCATCGCTTTTCTTTGTTGTGAAACAGGATAAAAAGTGACAGTTTGCTAAAAGTCCAGGAAAATTATGTAACCGTGTACGGACGTACCCAGGATTTTCTTCAGGGGCAAGAAAATCTGCTTATTTTTATTTCTACATCACTTGGTAAGTGAAGTTGTAGTAAAGCTAGGCATTTTAGGTCTAGAATGGGAAATTAGATTCTAGTTCAGCTGCCGAAACACCGATTGGAGCTTGTTGACTTATTTTTTCTTTAGTATTCGCTGACAGGGATCTTTCCTGCCTTGTGGTCCGTAGGAGGAATTTCACTATTTTTCCTCTTCCGCCACCTGGGGAAGCACTCTAAATAATCGTCCTACCATTGGTACCTCGAAGCGATTTGTATGATTATTTTTTATGTCTATTTCGTCCTATACAATTAAGATCTGATGAAAAATTCAAGGTATAGAAATTATTTATGATCGAGCGAAGCGAAATCTCTTAAGTTGACTTGGGTAGTTCAGCACTTTGTCCGTCGGTCACCATACATACAAGCAAACAACTTCAATTTATCTTCAAGTCTCAAGTGAATATTGTTCTAGGCAAGCATGTCCCATCTTAGGCCGCATCATCACTTTCCATCAGGTGAGATAGTGGTCAAATGCTTTTCAATGCAACTCGTGACCAAAATGCTGGCAAACATTTTGGACAGAGATTGAGCATTCAACGTGGCATTTTGGGTACTTTGCCCACTGGTAGCGGTCTATTAGATTAAGTTTTGTACATATTTATATCTAGTTAAAGGTTTTTTTTGTTTGATTTTAATGTATTTATGATGCATTTAAGTTTTTTATTGAATATACACAAACTTAATGCTTTCCTATTCGGCATAAAAAAATCTCAGAGAATGTTTAAAGCTGTGACCCAAAACCGGTTTAAAAAAATCTATGTTAGAAGATAATTTTATGGTAGGCCACCAAAGTAACTGTTTTTAGACCTATTTTGCCCCGGGGCCTATCTCAAAAATTTCTAAACATTTATAACTAAAAGTTACGTATGAACAACAAATACAGAAATCAAACAATTATTACAAAGAAAAAAGCTTATAAGCATTTAACCTCAAACGTTTTTCTTTATTAAGCAAAATGTATGCGGGAGATCTCAGCTCGGCGCGAACGACTAGTTCGTTTGGGACATTTTATACAAGGGCCAAATAAGGGCCTTTGCGTGGAAAAGTGGTAGATCCCTTCTTAATCTCCACGCTCCTTGCGACAAAGCCCTATTTCATTATGATCTGATAATAAAATCTACTGATATTATTACCTATTGATTACCTTTTTTTGACGTGATAAAGTCTTATAAATCAATGTACACCGGCTGCACGCACGAAAAAATGTCACGTTCCGCCTGAGCCTGAGCGTGCAAGCGAGAGCGCGGAACAAGCGATAGAGAGGCACGATCGGCCTAAACCTCGACGTTTTCTTATGACGTTATCACGTAAAATTATCGTCCGTAAACCGACTTTACAGACAACCATTTTTTATAGTAAAGTGGAACAGCGAGATAGCGGCGAGACAAAACACCTTTACCGCCTCCGCTATATGCGGAACGGTCACAAAACGGGCCAGTTGCGTCACCTACCCCCCTCTCTGATTACGTCCTCGTAGCCAAGGACAGGACCAAGGTATTATAGGTAGGTTCTGCGGTTTGGGCACATCGCTCGTGGTTTGCGAGATTGCCAACGTATAGTGTGCCGGGCCGTTAATAGAATTTCGGTCGTTTCTTTTATATTCCGTAAGCTAAAGAGCAAATATTATCTCGTGCTTTTGCGTATCTATTTTATTATTAGTTATCACATCACACTTAGAGACTTTATTTGAAAAGCGTCCGAGGCGCGCGCCCCGGGCGCTGTGAAGATAAAATGTATGGCGCCGAAGATATACAAAGCGGCTAAGGCGCGCAGCCGAGAGGTGAGCGAGCGCGCTGTATATTATATTTTGTTATTTATACTAGAGCCTATACAAAATTTCGGCAGCGCGGGGAGCGGGCTGGGGCGCGCTCCCGCCGTGCGCCCTCCGCTCGGCCGCGCGCCCTAGTCGCTTTGTATATATGTATATCAGGGTCCCTTAGGCGATAATAAAATTTATTTTCACAGCCCCCGGGGCGCGCGGCTCGGGCGCTTTGTATATCAATCCCTTATATTATAAATCTGAATGGTTTTGTGTAAGTTTGTTTTCTCTTCAATCTCTAACGGCTGAACGGCGATTTAAATGAAATTTTGAATTTGTATAGATTATATCTAGGATAAACACATAGGCTACTTTTTAACTTGATAAACGCGGGCGTTGCATTGCCGCGGGGCACGGCTTGTTATTACTAAAGTATTGGTACTAGAGTTTGAAGGTCAAACTAACTTTGATTGAGGGACAAAAGTTTGAGAGTCCCTTTTTTCTCTTGAGCGTTTAACCACTATCTTACATGATGGTAAGTGATGATGTGGTCGAGGATGATAAGCGAGATAGGCCGAGAATGAATGGGCTCTTATAGAAATCTGCCAGAATATTATTTAGATTTAGATTTTTTATTTGATTAGCTTTTACACTCACAGCCCCATACAAGAACTTGTATCATGGGTGCCGGAAATATTCATACAAACACATTTTTTTTTTAATCCTAGATAGGTAAGCCTTTTGCCGCTTTCTCACCTGATGGAAAGTGATGATGTGGCCGAAGACTCCCAGATTAAACAAAGACGCGGGCAGCCAGAATCAGTAACAAAAATTCATCTGTTTATTCTGTTTCAAGTGAATCTCTAACATAGGGTCAGACACCCGCCTCTATTTCCTTCATTCATTCTCACTATTAATTTATCACTTCACCGAAGTGACAACCCTAAATGAGACAGTAAACAGTAGCTAAGTCGCATTCATACAATAGGGCTTCCACTAAACAAATTATATACGACCTCGCCCGTCATGGACCTAGGCCGTGATGTTCAGTGATTTAAAGAACTTCCAGAGATATATGACGTCATTGGACGTACGTCTTTAGAGAATATGAACCTAAGCAACAATTAAAATAATCTACTAAGTAAGCCCTAAAAATCCTACTAATATAATAAATACGAAAGTTTGTGTGTGTGTGCGTGTGTGAATGTTTGTTACCACGTATCTCCGTTACAAATAAACCGATTTTGATGAAATTTAGAATCTAGATGGTTTGGGTTCCGGAATAACACATAGGTTACTTTTTAACTTAACTAACGCGGGCAAAGCCTCAGGCACGGCTAGTAGCTAATAATATCGAAATCACATTAAACAAACGCGTAATATTCATATATTTTTAGATTATACTAGCGATCCGCCCCGGCTTCGCCCGGGTGTGATAAATGAAGAACCACTTGACCGATTTTGTGCAAACTTCACATAAACCATCTACTAAATAGTCCGAACAAAGCCTAAACATTTGGTTTGGATAGGTGAGCCCGTTCTTGAGTTATAAAATTACAACGAAAAGTGGCATTGATTTTTATACTCGTATATATAGATTAAGTATGTGAAATGTAATATTTATATATGTAATGTATATTATTTATCTAATCTAATCTTTAAACGAGCAATTTTTGTATATATATATAATTATATATATATATGTGTGTATTCAGGATCTCGGAAACGGCTCCAACGATTTTCATGAAAGTTACAGATTAGGGGGTTTTCGGCCCAAGGAATCGATTTATCAACGTTCCAGGTCCAAGAAATGCTCGGTTCCCAAACTGCATTTGAAAAACCAGGTTTAAGAAACTATCAGCGCCATCTATTACGCCATGACCGATGTAAAAAACTGTTTCTACTCGACACTAGATGGAGCTTCCTGAGGCTACAAATTCAAACATATTCTACCAAAAACAAAAAACCGAGTGAAGCTCGGTCATTCGGATATTCTTTCATTTATTTATGTATGTAACTATATGAATATGATTTATTTCATTCCATGAATTCATTTAATTTAAATTTTATGTGTATTTAAAAGAACTAATTTATCATTGCCGCACCACTGATTACATTTTATTAAACTTTTTTTATCTTCGCTATCCTATGGTTGCCTGGAAGAGATCGCTGCTTATAAGGCCGCCAATTGTACTGCATATTGTTATTTTTTTCTGTTGTTAACTATTATTTTTCTTGGTGTGCAATAAAGAGTATTTGTATTGTATTGTTCACACACAATCCTACGTGAAGTTCAAGGACTTGTATCGTGGGTGTCGACAATATCACGAATACAATCACATCATCATTGAAATCAAATCGGAAACCAAAAGTACAAACTACGGAGTTTTAGTGCGAAAAATAATTGAACGCAAGCAAAGCTTAAAAAACCGACTTCACCGCTTTATCTTCGGAATCTTGATCAGATTTATTAAACACGCATTATTGACTATAACTCAAAAACCGGAGATCAGATCTTGATCAAATTTCAATGGGACCACATGAAAAGTAAAATAATCATCAAAATCGTCTCACAACGAAGAAGTTATGAGGTAACTTTTGAAGTCAATTAAACGAGAACATCGTCAAAGTAGTGCACAAAATAGGCATTGTTGACGATATTTCAAGAACTACTGATCAGATCTTGATCAAATTTATATGGGACCAATTAGAAAGTAACATCTTTCAAAATAAAAAAAAAAATCGAAATCTGCTCACGTGGAGAGAAGTCACGAGGTACACATAAGGACACATAAAAAAAAATACCGTCGACTTGAGTAGGTACCTCGGTAAAAATAAATGTACTTGCTGATATTGTATTATTTTTCAAAAGTGATTCTTCGAGTGTTAATCTGGGATAATGGTGGATTATTAACCGTTAAGAGTTAGTGAGCGTGCATGAGTTTAGGTAAATCCTACAAAGATGAAAAAAAAAAATACATGCAACTGGAAAACGTGATCTAAATAAAATATTACAGCGGAAGAACTCTCGGAAGTTGCAATCCTTACAAAGTATCGGGGTAACTACCCCATCATCCCTTTAAAGTGTAAGTTGCACGCAACTCTACTTAACTTAGGAGTAGCACTTACTTTTATATCGTTAATTAACGTACGTATAGTTATAGTAACTTTCACAATTCAAAAATTCAAACAAACAAACAACAAGCGCATTAACACTCACAGCCCCACACTAAGTTCAAAGACTTGTATCGAAGGTGTCGGAAACATTTACATCACACTTATTACACCCAGAACTAGAAGCACAAATATCCCTAGGGTAGGATTTTTTGCTCCTGCCAGGAATCGAACCCAGGACCAACGGTGTAGAGGGCGGAGACCTATCCACTGCGCCAACTGGGTCGTCACCGCTGGAAAAGCCGCCAGACATAGTTACACGTGTAACATTTTGATATAAATAGAAATGTTATCAAGTTTTCGTAGGCCGATTGACCTCAAGCTACGTGCTACGAGAATAGATGTACGGGCTACAGGCTACGACCAGACTACGGGCTCACGAAAATACGTAGACTTGCTACGAATTATCGTAGCGCTTATTTTTGGACATGCGTGATTATTTTTAAATATCTCTCACACTCACTATCATACTGCACACTAATATTATAAATCCAAAAGTGTGTGTCCAAATGCGTACAAAAAGCTTGCGATGTATTTCTGTAACGGTTTGATGAAGCCTGAAGCCGTTACATGGATAAAGATGAAATCCGGTAAGTCCATGGTACATCTTGTACATCGTGTTTTTTAAATCAAATATCTACTTACATTATGTTTATGCTGAATAAAAGGTAAATTGCGTTCCTGCGGCGCTGCCGTCGTTTTATAACAATTTGGTATCAGTAACTGCATAATCTTGGCGTTTCCTCCATCAAAAAAATTGTTGTTCCTTGGATCCAGGGTACACGTAATATATGTTATACCGTAGCTTTAAATGTAAATTACTTGTAAATATATAATTAGGCAAAATAGGTGCTGCTGACGTGGCCTTGATTGACTCCCGCGCCATCATGCACGGTACTTGGCATTAGTTTTCTGTCGGCTAATGTCACTGACAATTATAGTAGTTGTCTACTTACTGTTGTAATAAGTATTTGAACTTAGTAATGGCTTTGAGTGTAAATGCGTTTGTTTGTCATTGTTTTGTATACATAATATCAGTATAATTAAAAGAAAGCTATATTCATGGAGATACAAAGAGAATGGATAAGACCACGAAGAGATTATCCAATTTAAATAATTGGATACCTATTTTTAGTATTGAGATTTATCCTGTATCGAAGGAAAAGTATGAAAAGCGGTTACGTTACCCTTTTGTCCATAAACATAAGACATCGTAAAGCCTCCCAAAGCCTCTCAAAGTCCTAACTTGATTACAGCAACTTAAATTGCTGCTGTAACTTTGATATAACCGTTATTGTTAAACTCCACTCCATATTTGGGCTATCAACTTTTATTTCTTCTGCCGTCTGCCTTTTGTTGTGCGTAGAGCTTTTACAAGTGCGATTTTTTTAACTGTCGTGCAACTCGTGCCTTATTAAAAGCAATGTATAGTTACTGTTTTTATTTCTCGCTCCAGATAAATGTAATCTATAAGAGTTAAGATAAGATAATATCTATCAATAGAAACGCTGTCACTAATTCATTAGACCTTAAATCTGGTGCGTAAAGGTTTGATTAATTGTTTGTCTTTCTACTTAGCCACTTCGGCGATCATTAAACAACAAGACAAGCTATTTCAAACGTTTTAAATAGTTGGTCAATTGGATTTTTTTAAATGTTTGATAGCATTTTATCCACTATTTCACCGACAGATAGCTAATTATTATAGCTATTCTATCGATAGAAACGACACGAAGCGTTAAATTTTTTTACGAGATTATACGCCATGGGTGTAGGACTTAATTTGAAGCTCATGCGGACATAATTTATCTTACAAAGAGAACTGACAAACGCATTCACGCGCACTACCCCACACTTAAAAGAATTGTGTTGTGGGTACCAGATACATTCACATCATATGCACAAACCACACCCAGAACCAGAAACAATCACTTTCTTTGGGGAGTATTCATATTCATTTATTTATTGCAATCTATAATAGTAATAAATACAGGTGTTTAGAGTACAGTTCTATATAGACCCTGTGGGGCACCGCAAAAACCTTAGAAGAGAGGAGGACTGCTAGGATTTGTTAACAGATAAGAAATAAACATAAATATTAAACAAAAAATATTATATAATTGTTGTGTTGTAAACTTGTGTTTCCACCGCTAATCAACTCCGCTGCATAGAAAGCAAATGCGCAACCAACTACGCCAACGGGCAGTTCGCTTGGTCCATAACAATGTGCTTGGATATGTCGCATCGTATAGAGGTTCTTATTGTATATTTAAAGGTTCATAAAAATGGCACAGAACTTGATGTACTGCGAAGAATTCCGAGAATTTTTCAATCAACCTAAAAGACGCGAACACTGTTTAAGATTGGCACGAAATTGCTTTTTTGTACACATTTATTTGAGGAAAATTGGGATTCATAGATTATAACAATGGAGCTATCGAAAAATGTCACGAACAGCAGTAAACGCACTAAATGAGATTTTCAAATATACTCGTATATGTCAAGCGACAAGTTATTTTAACTAGCCTATATTTTGCCTACAAGAATAACTAGAGTAAAATTTTGGGCTAATTAAGGCTACCAACTTTTTTCTTTATAATAATTGATTGTTATTGCATTTAATGTTCGAATAAGCTCGATGCCTATACAGCACAAAATCGAGCGCAATGGAGAAGAAGGACGAAGAAGACGGACCCCAAGTGAATGGGACTCAAAGTCTAGAAGAAGAAGAAGAATATTCAAGTACAGGATATATCGAATATTATAGCAAGTTTCAGCATTGAACATGAATCCGATTTCGAGATTAACTCCGAGACAAAATAGGTCTAAAATCTATTCAAATATTTTATTTATATAATAATATTTGATTCCGACACCCGCGATACAAGTCCTCAAACGTATTGCGAGGAAGTTAAAAATATATATTCAAAGTGGCAATGCCACCACCTTGATGAACTGCTCGTTGGTTTAGTGAGGTACGTGACCGCCTTCTAACCAGGAATATCGGGTTAGATTCCCGGTGGAAACACAACTTTTCTCACCAAGAGAAATTTTTGTTTCTGGTTCTGTATGTGAGTGTTTCCGGCACCCACGACATACATCTTTAAGCTTAGTGTAGGGGTGCAAATGTGAAAGCGTTACATGTCGCAATCGCAACCAGAACCAGAAAGACATTTTCTTTGGGAAGGAGTACTTGTGTTCCCGGTAGTCGAACCCGAAGCCCTGCTTAGAAGGCTACTGTGCAGTCAACTAAGCCAACGGGCAGTAGATCTAATATAACAGGTAAAAACTTCAGCTTAACATAATTTCTACTCACTAAAAAATTCAAGTATCCTCGTCACATCATGACCTATGTACTTAGCAACTGGCGAACATAATGGCGCGGCGGGAGTTGCTCATAAAAACATAGTACCTGTGTTCTGTAACACAGGTAGGAGCTAACAAGCTCTTGTTTGCAGCCTCGCAGGTACAGAGGGCGTTTTGATGCAGTATCTGTTCTAACAGTATGGTAAGTCACTGGAAATGTAATTAAAAATTGTGACTCGAAAGAGTTGTGACTTGAAAAAGATTCATGGTTCGTAGTTTTTTTATGCTCTCTATTTTTATATTTTTCTTTATAGGCAAGCATTTGGCCACAATCTCACCTGATGGTAAGCGATGATCCACCTGAAGAGGCAGCATGCTTGCCTGGAAGATACTATTCACTTGTGACTTGAAAAATCCCAGATTATACCGTTCGGGGAACTAATACGAGGGCAATTTTAATGAGTTCCACGCTTTCGCAGTACGGATGATAAACGAAGAAGCTAAACGTTTCGAGCGAACTAGATAAAAATTAACCTATAATACGATTTAGCTTCTTATACGCATATACTTCAACTGATATTGGTATTTAGCAATTAGGTAGTACTTAAGACGCCACATTTGCAAGATGGTGATATAATAAAAAAAAAAACGCTTATATATTCAGAAACATGGCCTAACGCTTTAATACGTAAAAAATGCTTATCTCCTCTTCTTACGGCAAATAATTTATTAATGTCGATGAGAAGAAACCAGGAGAAAACTCCAACACAGATTGCTGTCCTTACTGCTGCGAAATTTACAGCGACGATGCCGAGAAAGCACCCGCGAGCGACGAGTCGAGCGTCGATGCCTCTTAATGGTGGCGTTTTTAATGAAAATTGTATTTAGGTCAGGTCAGCGTCAGCTCCACCGAGCTGACTAGTCGATGCCGACTGAATGCAATTACTGTCTGAACCTAACTGATGCAGCTCCAATTCGATTATCTGCGAGTTCTGGGAAATTTGGGAGGCTTGCGGCTCGCCGCTGCTCCGACCGCATTATTATGTAACATCCGCAATAATCATCCGGTACCGCACGTCTCCGCAATAATATGCTTATGAGGCTATTGAAAGGGACGGAATTGTTACATGTACGTTGATATACCTATAGGGTAACATCGTGGGTGACGAGCACTGCCGAGCCCGTGCGGTCATCGACGCACGTCTGACTTGCCGTTTTCGACGTGCTAGCGTTCGTTCATCGATCGGCCACGAGGGCATTGAGCTAAAACTTATCAGAGTTAAATAAAATACACGTTAATCACAGCGTTGAATAAACATAAGCAGCATTAACAAACCTGAATCTGAAAATAAAAACGCGTCCCAATAAAAATCTCAACGGAATCCGTTAAGCTCGTTACCGTGACATCTCGACGGAGCACGTCAGGTCTTAATTAAAATTAATAACCTATAAGTAATTCCGTGATTTACAGAGAGGGTTCGAGTTTGTTTACCGGTAGCGGGCGGGGTGAGGGCGGGCGTCAGCTGGGCCGGTCGATAGGGGGTGGCGAGTGCTGGCGAGCGGGGCGCAAGCGCGGGGATATTGAGTCCACACGGGCCGGGGCCGCCGCGCGCCGCGCACGTGATGCATGCGGGGACCTAGCGGGTGCACGCGCGCGCCCATGGGCACCGTGCTCAGCTTCAGCCCGCGCGAGCGGCGCGTGCCTCCAGCCGCGCCGCCGCCCGACCGCGCCCATCTCGCCTACTCCTACGAGCGCCTCAACAACGCCAAGAACCGCGAGAACAGGGACGCCCCGCGCGACGCCGAGCGCCGCGCCACCCTAGACGACGCCGCCAAGATTATCTCCGAGAAAACGGCACTCGAGAAAAACCTCAAGAAGCACTCGCTGTTCATCAACGCGCTGTCGTGGAAGCGGTTCTCGACGGCGAACAATAATAAGAAGAAGCTAGAATGCAAGAGCAAGAGTGTGGCGACGTTCCGGGCGCCGTTGACGGACAACGCGCCTTTGGATCGGAACAAGAATGTGGCCACCAGCGCGTATATTGGGCCGAGCGTGGGCGGGCGCGGCGTGCCGAGCGCTCCGCTGCCGCCCCCGCCGCCTTCGGCACTGGCGCGCGCGCACCATCCTCACACTCTAAACAACAACGTATGCTTCGCGGAGAAGCTGCCCACGACAGCCGTCGGTACGGTGGTAGCTCCACGGAAGACCGTCATCCAGGCCTCCACGTCAGAGCTGCTCAAGTGCCTCGGCCTATTCCTGCACACGCGCTGCCACCGCCTGCGGGATTTCCAAGCGGGAGACGCCGTCATGTGGCTGAGAACAGTGGACCGCTCGCTGCTGTTGCAAGGATGGCAGGTATGTAGATAAACAACGATCATACGTACTTAGATGCAGCATCTTCGGGTCCATGGGCGATTAAATATGGTTTGTTGTGTTGTTTTAAGAAGAGATGAAAAAGTTTTGTGCTTGTTTCTTTGGACACATGTAATTACCTTTATTAGCTGCAGATGATGATGATTAATCTCTAATCAATTTGTTTGTCTTGAACTTCAACAACGGTTAACAACGATCCTTCGACTTATCTCTACCAGTTTGACCATCAAATAGCTGGATTCTTTCGTCTTATTAATATCCTATATTAACTACGGACCAATTGTCTATTTTTCTTAAAACGAAACTAAAACTATAAACATCGCTATAGCAAAGACCTAAGTTCCCTTTAAGGTATCGAGCTAATTGGTGACACAAGCGCTCAGGCCCACTACTAGTGGATAGCGTCTTAGTTGTGTAAAATAAATAGTCAAGTTCGAGTCTTACGCGTGTACCAAAATTACGCTTTTGATCTTAATTTTTTTTTGTCAGAATAGTAGATTGACATAACCGTAATACAAAAACTGCAGTAGGTACATAGCATTTATATATACTTAGCTAGATATTAAAAAGACAGCGGGCCTTTAATCAAGTAAATTGAAAGAGAATCCTAAGTCAAAATAGCTGAACTCCTTTTCTTTTATTCGCTTGACTATTAAGACTTAAGTTCTCCAACACCGTTGAATCAACTGTTTACTGGATAGTTTTACTTGGATGTGAAGTTAACAGCTGTTAACACAACTGTAGTGTTGATAAGCTCAGGCCTAATTGTATTGGGCTTTCGGGTCTGTTTCTTTTTATTTTCAAGCTTTTGGACGTGGGTTTGAAATATGAGAATTATTTTTGGGGCAGATGACATAAAGCTGAGCGACTACAAATTACTCTTGAATAGCTACTGGGTACTTTGAAGCTATAAAAGCTCTGTCACAGTGAAGCCACCTCCCGATCCGGCAGTCGCAGTTATGAATCCTACGACAGGCTTAAGTTTTTTTTTTTTTTTCCACACTCACAGCCCCGCGCTTAGATCAAAGACTTGTATCGTGGGTGCCGGAAACATTCACATCACACACACATTACACCCAGAACCAGAAGCACAAATATCCCTTGGGAAGGAATTTGTGCTCCTGCCGGGAATCGAACCCAGGACCCATGGCGCAGAGGGCGGACACCTGTCCACTGCGCCAACTGGGTCGTCGTTTACATAATGACATCCATGATTGTATTGCGCATCTCTCAATGCTTGCATGATGGCTAGTTAATCTGTAATGAAATACAGTCTTCTCACATTCTAGATCTATGCCCTTCTAGTGTGTTTATCATCTTCGATTATATCTCCACTTACTAACTAGAGAGATAGTTGTCGTACGCTAACTTATTAGAGTAAAAAAATATCATTTTTTTTCTAAGAAAAAAAAATACAACGTATTCACACTGACAACCCCACACTAAATTCAAATTTGTATTGTGGGTGTGGGAATAATTTAACAAATCCGTCCACAGAATATCATAACCAGCATCATTTTATATGCACAGTTTTCAAAAGGTCTATGAATCATCATCAGTCTGCATTCGTTTTCTGCAATTAACAAGTTTTGTAAATGCTCTATTACCTTTCTTTCTCTTCTTTCGTCCCTTATCCGAAGACTTTTTAAGATCGTTTTTGTTAATATGTTTCTTACTTCACACAATATGTTTCTTAATTTTGGTTTTTAAATCCGAATAGCTACGATTCTGAGTAACATAAAAATTAATAAATACCATTCTGTAGGAATAAGATCTATGAAGTCGTAATCAAGCATCAATCTGATAATTACAAATTCTATTACTCTGCTTCGCTGGAAATAATAAAAGATCAATTTAAATTCTACGCAAAGCTTCGTAGCAGAGAGCTACGGAGTGCTACGACACAAGTTACGCCATTCAACGTCGATAATAAGTGCGCTTTGTCATTTTGAAATCTTGTCCCAAGCAAAGATCTAAGATAAACGATAGTAAAATAAAGATATTATTAATGTCTTTGATTGTCTCTTCTATATATTCATCTGTGACGTCATAGTTCCCAAAACGATGATGCGCTACATTATCTTTGGATGCGCTAATTTCAATGCAGTTTTTTATTGTTATTGAATAGCTGGATCGTTCGAGGTGGAAATCGTGGGGGAGAGATAACACCTAGTCGTCTAAACTATATATATCACATGCACGTGGTGCTCCTGCTGTTTAATGAACAAAGCTCCGGTCTTTCATAATAGATTTCCTAGGGAGAGTTGTCGTAAGGTCATAGAAACTTAAGCTATGTACTGTTCATCATTGTTTTTTAAGCTAAAATATGTGCTACTGAGCCCGTTTGGAAGGGGTTGAGGGCAGGGAAGTAATGTAGACCGAAGGTTTTAAAGTCCGAGCTCACCAAATTTCCGGTATAATTAGTTCCTCTATGTCGCCAAACTCGGTTTATGGATGGTTATTCAACCGGGAGATGCCAATTAAATGTTAAATAGGTTGTCAAAATCAAACGTCATCATATGCAAAGGTAATCATTTACCTTTGCATATTAACTTTAAATTTTGTGGCTTAAATGTCATCATTTAAGGTCACAGAAAGCCACAAAATTTAAAATTAAATTGAATTGAAATTTAAGGTATAACCAGAGAGTTCGTTGCTTAACTCTCTAGTTAAATCTTGTCAATAGTATGTTAACTTATCTTGATGTATAAAATAATAAAACGCAAGCCAAGCTTAAAAAAAAAACGACTTCACCGCTTTATCTTCGGAACCTTGATCAGATTTAACGTATTAAACACGCATTATTGACAATAACTCAAAAACTTGTGATCAGATCTTGATCAAATTTAAATGGGACTACATGGAAAGCACCATCTCTTAAATAAAAAAATAATTATTCTAATCGGCGCACTAAGAAAGAAGTTATGAGGTTACTTTTGAAGTCGGTTAAAAACGAGAACATCGTCAATGTAGTCTACAGAATACGCATTATTGAGAATAACTCAAAAATTACAAGTCAGGTCTTGATCAAATTTAAATGGGGACCAATTGGAAAGCAACATCTAAAAACAAAAAAAAAATCTAAATCGTTTCACGTGGAACGAAGTTATATAGTAACACAAAAAAAATACAGTCGACTTGTGTATTTCCTCCTTTTTTGTGAAGTCGGTAGAATATGTCTGTCTTGTTTTATTATTGAAGGAGTGAAGTTACAGCTGAAAATGTTTGATTGAAATAAACAAAGATTATAACACCAGTGGAACCAGTTGAGCGCGTAGGCTAACTTTCCTTCATTATAAAATTCACCAGCGGGAAAGGGGACGAGGTAAATGACAACTGCAGTGAAAAATAATTTTCTTATTCTGTACAAAATCATAATATTACAGTATCTGAATTATTTAGGTTAAACAATATGTATTATAGAAATGTAATTTTTTTTTTTTATGAAAATTTGTTTGATTAGATATTCTGTTATTATTAATGGTAGATGTATATTGTTTATGTAGTTTAAAAATGTAAGTGTTATTATTATTATTATTTCAAATCTTTTTCATTCATTTTATTCCGCTACCATCGCTACTTTAACTCGTTTATATTTCCATCCAAAGGTTGTCTGGAAGAGATCGCTCTTAGCGATAAGCCCGCCCGTTGTGCCTATATTTATAAGTTTATCTGTAAGCTGTATTTATCTTTTGGTGTCAATAAAGAGTTATTGTTTTGTAATGAAAGCTTGTGATTGGCCATTGTGTGCATTTTATTGACTGATCCGTATTTGTGATTGGACGATGTGATTGATGTTAGCGTCAGTTACCGAACGACCAAATATTTTCGTGAAGGGGGATTAACATTCGACTGTTTTTTTTTCTGTGGAAATAAAGGACTAAGTATCGCTCGACGCAATCGACTTATGTGTTACTAGTGGTTCCACGCAGTTTTGCCTGCTTAAAGTAAAATCACATAATTTATCGGATCGAATTGTGAATCTAAACCATTCTTGTATACACCTGAACACACAAAAAAAAAACATCAAAATCAGTCCAGCCGTTCAGAAGGTGTTCAGTCACATATACACGTACAGAAGCATTATACACACAGAAACTTTAGAGTCGGTTGAAAATAAATATCGGGAAAATTTGTATTACCTCGTAACTTCGTTCCACGTGAACCGATATTGATTTTTTTTTTGTTTGAAAGATGTTGCTTTCCAATTCATCATCTCATCATCATCTCAGCCACAAGAAGTCCACTGCTGGATATAGGCCTCCCCCAAAGATTTCCAAAAAGAACGGTTGTTAGCGGCCAGCATCCAGCGTCTTCCTGCGACCTTCATTATGTCGTCCGTCCACCTTGTGGGCGGTCTTCCGACACTGCGCTTGCCAGTCCGTGGCCTCCATTCGAGAACCTTTCGGCCCCATCGGCCATCAGTTCTGCGTACTATGTGCCCTGCCCATTGCCACTTCAACTTGCTAATCCGCCGGGCTATGTCGGTGACTTTCGTTCGTCTACGGATCTCCTCATTTCTAATTCGATCTCGTAGAGAAATTCCGAGCATAGCCCTTTCCATAGCTCGTTGTGCGACTCTGAGCTTATTTATAAGGCCCACAGTAAGAGGCCACGTTTCAGTTCCATAAGTCATCACTGGTAACACACACTGATCAAAGACTTTCGTCTTGAGGCATTGAGGGATTTTGGACGAAAAGACGTTGCGTAGTTTCCCGAACGCTGCCCAGCCGAGTTGAATTCGACGATTGACCTCTTTCTCGAAGTTGGACCTACCTAGTTGAACAGTTTTTCCTAGGTAGACGTACCTGTCAACAACTTCGAGCATCGAGTTCCCAAGTGATACTGGGGTGGGCACAACATGGACGTTCGACATAATCTCCGTCTTGTCCATGTTCATGTTAAGGCCCACCCGTTGGGAAACTCGATTGAGGCCTTCGAGCATTGTGCTGAGGTCTTCCATCGATTCTGCCATGACTACGATATCGTCGGCAAAACGAAGGTGAGTGATGTACTCGCCGTTAATATTGATGCCAAGTCCTTTCCACTCCAGAAGTTTGAAGGCATCTTCCAATGCGGCAGTGAACAGTTTCGGAGAAATGATGTCTCCCTGTCTCACGCCTCTTTGTAGTGGAATCGCCCTCGAACTCTGTTCCTGTACTCGGACCGACATGGTGGCGTTTTTGTACAAACACTTCAGCACTTCGATATACCGGTAGTCAATATGGCATCGCTGGAGAGACTCAAGCTCTGCCCACGTTTCGATCGAATCAAAGGCTTTCTCATAGTCCACAAACGCTAAGCATAGTGGCAAGTTATACTCCTCAGTCTTCTGTATAACTTGCCACAGCGTATGGATGTGGTCTATGGTACTATAGCCTTTTCGGAAACCGGCTTGTTCGGGAGGCTGGAAGTCATCAAACCTACGACTGAGACGGTTCGTGATGACCCTCGAAAACAGCTTATAAACATGGCTCAGAAGCGTGATGGGTCTGTAGTTCTTCAGCAAAGTGTTGTCACCTTTTTTGAAGAACAGCACCACCACGCCTCTGTTCCATGTTTCTGGCGTAGTTCCTCCGAGCAGAGCGGAATTGAAGAGCTTTTGGAGGACTTTGAGTACCGGTGTTCCACCCGCTCTCAAAAGCTCAGATATGATTCCGTCATCACCCAGCGCCTTGTTGTCTTTCAGCTGCTTCAGGGCCATCCTAATCTCATATAGGCTGATGTCCGGGATATCTTCGGTATAGTGTCGGTTCAACTTGGCTCTTGGGTCTTTGGTTGAGCTGGTAACGGGTTTAGCGACTGAAGTGTAAAGCTGTCCATAGAAATTCTCAACCTCCCTCAGCACCTCTGGTCCAGTCGACGCTACACTGCCGTCTTCTCTCTTCAGCTTTGTCAACCGGCTTTTCCCAATAGACATATCTCTTGCGAACACTTTGGAGCCTAGATCCCGCTCTATCGTCTCCTTAATATGTTTAGTATTAAAGGAGCGGATGTCGTGTCGCAAGGACTTCGAGATTTGTTTATTGAGCTGCCCATATGACTTAGCGTCATCGGAAGACTGCAATGGCAACGAGCGTCGTTTCTCCATGAGGTGTAAAGTTTGGCTGGAGAGTTTTTGAGATCCATCTGTACGGCGAGGTCTAAAATGCTTAGAACCTACCGTTTCTACTAAACCGCTACTAATCTCGTCCACCGAAGTCAAATTCTCCAGGCAAGCGAAGCGATTTGTAAGCTCAAGTTGAAAACTTTCAGGGTTTTGGATATGTGCGCGAGTAGGTCGGAGCGTAGACTTCATCAGACGGGACCTCTTAAGTTTAACATCGATATCCAATATGCCTCTTACCATTCGGTGATCACTACCGGTTTTCACCCTGTGAATCACAGAGACATCATTGAATATTCGTTTCTTGGAGGTCAGAATGAAGTCTATCTCATTTCTCGTGGAACCATCGGGACTTAACCAGGTCCATTTCCTGTGAGGCGGCTTCTGGAAGAAAGAGTTCATCATAAAGAGTCCTTCTTTCTCCAGAAATTCGGCCAGCCTCTGTCTACTGGGGTTCCGTTGCCCATATCCAAATTGCCCCATTCTCAACTCTTCCTCGCTCCTCTTACCTAGCTTCGCATTGAAGTCCCCCATAACAACATTAAAATAGGTCTCGGAGGTATGTATGGCCCTACTAATGTCCTCATACATAGCCTCTACCTCTTCATCTGGGTGTGCCGAGGTCGGTGCGTATACTTGAATGACCTTCAGCGAATACCTCTCGGATACTCTGAGTATTAGGTATACCACCCTGCTTGAAATACTGTCGATGGTCAGGATGTTGTTAATAAGGGACTTGTGGACGAGAAACCCGACACCACCTTGCGACTGTAGGTCGCCCTCCCGCTAGTAGAGTAGGTTACCGGATTTCAGGGTTATCGTGTCCTCACCCTCTCTACGGACTTCGCATAATCCCATAATATCCCAACGTAACCTACTCATTTCCTCTTCCAGCTCGAAAATCTTTTCGTCAGTCCTCATAGTGCGTACGTTATGTGTTACCAGGGCCAGTCGTCGTCGTTGGGAATGGTAGCCATGCGTCTGCCGGGGATTCTTTGCACCCCTTGCTCCGCCGTTACCGTGGCTGCTACCATGGCCAGGAATAGCGGAGCCGCCGGGGACTGGGGGCCTGGTTTTGGTTGTGCTTATCATAATGGGGGGTTTTGCCCATAATCGCCACGCTGGGCATGCGGGTTGGCGATCGCAGGTGGTGTAGCTACTCGCACGGTGACGCTGCTGCCCGTCTTCCACCTGTGATATTTTGCTACGCCTTTTATAAGATGGTTATACCGCCATCTGTCGGTCGTCAGAGCCTCGTTCGTTAATCAGCAGGATATACCGCGGGCAGGTGAGGTTGACTTGGAGCAAAAGGTGGTGTTCAGCTCCCATACATCCCAATTTTCAATCAGCTTTCCAATTGGTCCCATTTAAATTTGATCAAGATTTCGAAGATAAAGCGGTGAAGTCGGTTTTTTTTAAGCTTCGCTTGCGTTTTAATTATTAACGTTTAAATTTCTCGTAGTTTACACCCTGTTTTAAAAGACCTGCCAACAAATAAAGTACTCACTGTTCAGTTTAAAACACCTTATTACTTCTGATTTACCGATTCTGTTTGATGATTCCTTCAAAGACGGTGTTATTGATTTTGTTCGGAAGTTCAAACTGGTAGCATCAAGATGGTAGCTTCGATCGTTTTAAATTAATTTTCAGTAAATAAGTGAACTGCTTATTTATCAATCTGTTTACTAAGGATCCAATATCTTATTGCAGTTTAAAGAAATAGGCAGTGGCTCTTAACAACTGGGTGTGTCAGTTTTGGATGGAATATTCAGGATTCTCATCAGGATTTTTAGCCTAAGGCATTTAAATTCAAAGGAAAAATTGATCGATATTCTTTTGTTTTCCACAATTAGTTTCCAAAATACTTCATTTGAAAAAGAACCAATAACCTTTTATGTAAAAAATAAATAAAGAAATATACTATCGAAGAATGTTTTTTTTTTCATCTTTTTTTCTCGCCTAAACTCAATTTCCATATAGAATAGACAAGAGTAGGCGATAGAAAGATGTGGATATCAATTTTGGCACATACCGCTGTGCCAACTGAATTGTATCTTAATTGCGTCGTAGCAGGGTAGCTTTCTATATAAATGCGTTTGCGGAGTGACTCTTCTGTACTTGTACTATTAATTATTCTGTGGCGTCACTACATAATTTCCTTAGCACCTTCGTTCTATTTTGGTCCTCACGTATGGCTATACAATAATGAATTCATAAGGTCAAGCAGGCATATCGATTTTATCGAAAGTCGCCTGAATGGCTGTAAAGTGCCTCTGACCAGCATAGTTTGTCGTCCGTGACACGATTTAATTGACCCTCCGATTGTTTCCTTATCAAACTTCGTCTTTTTAACTATCTAGTCATATTTTACACTTTGTTTCTACTCATCAGCTCTTTGTTCTTCTCCTGACCATTAAGATCTGTACAACATGAACTCACTTATTTTTATGACTGGCCGCATTCGCAATATAAATACAATTGTAATATATATTATTATTGTATTGAGCTCATTCTATTTTCAAAAATCTATTAGAGCGCCTGGTTGAGGCGACGCGTGGTCAAAATGCTGGCACTTATTTGGCTCAACGTATTAGTATTGCAATTCAGAGAGGCAATGCCGCCAGCATGATGGGAACGCTACCCACTGATAGTGGGCTTGAGCACTTGAGTTACCTATAAGCTATGTCTTGTAGGTAACTTAGTTCCTTGCTGTACTTATTTTTAGTTTAGTTTTAGGAAATATAGTCAATTGGCCCGTAAATAGAATACAATTGTAATTCACTGGATCCTATTTCGTTATTCAATAGAGATACCACGTGTTCTTGAATCTTTTGTACGAGAAAATATTTTGGTGTCAAATTGAAACGGATTTTATTGACGAGTCAAATATAGCGCTTTCGATCGCGTCCGTGAACATCTAATGCTTATGGATTATTTATACCCGGCTTGTGTTACAATTCCATGTAGTTTATGGTTGCCTAGTATTTTAATACCATAATCAAAACTTAATCACTAACTTATTACCTCTTTTATGTTTATGTTTGCCTAGTACTTTATTAAGTCCGATGAAAATCCTGTCCAAAATAATTCCTGTCTTAAATTAGAAAATACAATGTTGACAAGTTCAATGACGGATACGATATAGATATTGGCCCTTATTCTGATGTCACCATCGAGATAGGAAACAAACCTACGGTTTGTTAGCTACAACATCCTTGGATGTCACACACTAAATTAAATTTAAACTATTCCTGTCTTTTACAAAATAGGAACACAAGACAGAGATAGCATACTGCTGTGCTGTCAAGTTGTCAGAACTTAGATGACTATGCAAGCTTAGTCGAGTAGGTGTTGTATTGGTGTTAACTAAAAACAAGCGCCTTTCTGATTCTGCTGTTCATATTTTAATTGATAAACTAGCGTGACAGCACTAAAATGTATGCTATCTCTGTCTTGTGTTTTATTTTGTAAGAGACAGGGATAGTTTAAATTTAATTTAGTGAGTGTACATCAGAATCGAGGCCATTGTTTAATTTGTGGCTAGGTAAACTTTTAAAGCAACTTTATTTGAAACATCAACTCTCTGTCATACTGTTTGTTGTGTGTAAATGTTTGTTCCCTCTTCAAGCTTTAACGGTCAAACGGATTTGGATGAAATTTGGAATGTACATAGCTTATAACTAGGATTAGCACATAGGCTACTTTTTACTTGATAATAGCGGGCGATGGGGCACGGCCAGTTATCCATAGAGCTCTTATCTCCCTTATCCCCCGTCTCGTCTGTTGGGTTGGAGAAACATTTTTAGTTCTCTCTTCTGTTAGCCTTGTCACCTTGACAGTCACTTCTTCCTTAATCGTGTCAAATTATTAATATTTTCTTTGGACTTTCCTCTACTTCTATATCCATCAAAAACATACAATTCCCACACATCCGCTTACTCACCTATCTTTTAAATAATATAAAGTCCAACAACTAAACAGCGTATCCGATAATAGCTGTTATTTGTGTTTGCTTGTAATATAAATAAAAATATAATAATAAATTGTAACAACAAACAACTTTATGACGCATTGTCAATTTTGCAAACAAAATGCACAAGCGCTTTCTAACGAACAAATGAATGAAAATATGCGCTGCCGAGGTTCTTGCCAGGTTCTTCTCGAGATAGCTGTATTTTTGCGAATCTGGCACTAGAGTCAACTTTCTAAGTGCCTCTTTGGGGACCATGTGAAGAAGTGCCCGTTTGTTAAGTTGGGTTGGCGTTTGCCTTCTATATTAAAATTGTGTTTCTGGTTCTGCGTGTGCTTGCCGTCCTAACCTAATCGCGTCAACAAGACAAACTGTCAAACTGCATCCATATATAGTTGATATACCTCCAGTCTGCTCGAAGCGTTTCGTTTTTACATTTATCATCCGTACTGCGAAAGAATAGAACTCATTGTTCGCGTCTTTGTTCCCCGAGCGGTAATATCTGAAAGTCTTCAAGTCAAGAGTGAATATCACCATGTGAATATTTCCATCAGATGAGAGTCGTCAAATGCTTGCCTATCAAGCCTAAAAAAAGTCAACCTGCACAATTAATAATAAAATAATCACACAAACATTATAAAAGCGAAGGTTTGTGAATGAGTTTGTTTGTTTGTTACTTTTTCACGCTTAAATGGGTGGACCAATTTTGATGAAATTTTGTACTTTTTATCCCGGAATTCCCGCGGGTCCGGGACTTACGCAGATTAAACCGCGGGGCGCGGCTAAAAAACTAGAAAACATGCGGGGCTGTCTTTGGGGATTGCCGATAGAAGTGAAAACTACGTATAATATATATATATATATATACATGGGAAGCATGCGGTGACAATGATGCGAGTTTCACGCTTTTATTTCACCCAAAAAGTACACATATATACACAGTATAGGTACATATAGCTCACGAAAAGCGTTCGGTGACGATGACGCGAGTTCCATGAATTTCGTTCACCCAAAAAGTGCTTAAAGCGCCTAAAGAAGTTTTCTCTTTAAAAATGTTAGCTGGAAACCTTATTTTAAACATTGTAGTCTGTAAGTTACCTACCTAAATCTAGAGATTACAACTAAGGCAACACCTTAAACTCTGGTCAAACTGTTCTTAATGACTGTAACTCTTAAGTCAAAGTAATTTCTACGAATGACCTAATATGCTAATGAAAGTGTGAAATAAAATCAGTCCTTGCCGTTCGAGTGACCGTAATGCGGAACCTTGGCCCAAACTTTTATGTTGCACGATAGTGTAACACAATTATTGTGAGCCGCGAAGGAAATCGATCGAAAAGATTGTGTGATAATATATTGAAATAGTACACGCAACATGGAGATAAACACCACAATCTTTCATGCCTTATCTTTTGAATTATTACAATCATGCTACATCTTCGGCCGCATCATCTTCGGCCGCATAACAGGTGAGATAGTGCTCGGATGATTCACTATCGAGAAAAGCTTGCAAGATTTGACTATTAATATAGACCGACAAATAGACAGACAACAGGACAGATGAAACTAAATAAACCTTGTAAAAAGATACCCCTTTACTATTTTTTGTACAGATAATGTGTTTAAATGAACTGCCGGCCTATTTTAAAAGTCTCTTAGCTGAGGTTGGATATCAAAGTGACGCCAAGTGGCACGAGATGGTTAATTATTGGTGGCAAGCGGCTCATTTCGAAACGACGACGCGTCGGAGCTACGTTCAAAGCGCTAAATAGACAAGTATGAATCTGGTTTTACTGTTCTTGAGACTACCAAGGAGGTTTTATTTACATTCTCGTCTAGAACTACTTAGAGCGGGAACTCGTTTTTAAAACAGTGCACTAATAATTATGACTTTTTATTATTGACATAAGAACCTTATGAGGAGTTTTGCCGCGAAAGTGAAAAAATGGCGTTGTTGATTTTGTAAAATTTTCCAAAACCTGTGATTCTTCGAGTGTTAATGTGTAATAATGGTGGATTATTAACCGTTAATACTTAGTGAACGTGTATAAGTGTAGGCAAATCATACAAAGTTGAAAAACGTGATTTTCACCTTCGCTCCAAAACTCCAATAGAAGTTCTAGTAAACTTTCTACCACTTTACTAGGGCATGACTTGACTACGACTGGACGTTGACTCTTTTACTTGACTTTGACTGTGACTTGTGACTAGGACCTATAATATGAAATACACTTGAAATATATTATCACTTGACACTGGCTAAATGCACAAGATTGCGAAACCAAAACTAAGGAAAAAAAAAACCTTATGAGCATCCTTCATTAACTTTTTTAGGGGCCTTTATATCACTAGTACCATTGCATAGGATTGCATAGGACCATGGGCTACCATATGAATAAAAGATTTTGAATTTGATGTTGACAATTTTATTTACGTGAGAAGTAAAATATGGCTTTGGCCTAAACATTTAGAATACATACATGGCTGGATGTTAAACTTGTTAAGGTGATCAGAATATTTAAGCTTGCTTGCTTGTCGTATGGACTACCTAATACACAAAGATGACGGGTAGTTATTGCTTGTTTGCCTGTCGTTAAGACTAGTGGGCAGAAATAGTGTCAGGATTTTTCGGCCACCTGAAGGCATCCGACATGGCTTGACGATTGTTATTTTACGAACTACCGAGACCGGCAGCTAAGCGTGCCCTCGGAAAGCTGTTGACAATCCCACTAAACGGTCACCCATCCAAACACTGGTCTGACTGAACTGCTTAACCTGATCGGTTACGATCGACCAGGCGGACCGTGCTACGAGTGTCAGTGTTCAGTTGTTAATTGCCGAGGACATCCATTTTAACGATAGTATTATCACAAAATATTGTAGGAGACTACGACCAACGTAATAACAAAAATATTCGCACATATAACAAATAATATTTCCAGTGTGGGAGTAATTTAATCAAGATAACGTAGGAGTTCATAAAAATAGTAGGAAACACGCAATGTAGAGCAAATGGCTCATAAGCTCGTATTAGAAATACTACAGTATATTAATGTAACAATAACTATTTAGGTGGGAAAAATAATTGTTATGATGCTAGATGACCGACCTGCTCTATAAAATGAACATAACATAAACATAAAGGTTTTCACACTCACAGCCCCACATTAAGTTTGGTGACTTGTGTGGTGGGCGCCGGAAACATTCACATCACACAGAATCAGAAGCACAAATTTTCTTTGGGAAGAAAATTTGTGTTCGTGCCTGAAATCGAACCCGATAGCTTAGCAGGCGAACGCTTAGTCAACTAAGACAACGAGTTATTATATATAAATTTCAGCTACTTTGAGTAGGTACCAATGGTTGAAAGAGAATATAGTTTTCTTTTTGTTTTTTCTTTTTTTTTCTTTTATTTTTACCGATGTAAACTTCCTATTTTTAGACCTTTAAGAGGTAAAAGCTCAAAGTACAGATAATACGATTAAACGCAGTATTCGAGTCGTAACTTTGACAAAAAGCCAAAGTTGAAAAAAAAAACATCAACCGCATCACCACTTTTCATCAGTTAAGATAGTGATAAAATGCTTGCCTATTTATGTAGTAGGTATAGAAAAAAGAATACCTTTAAAGACCACAGAACTATACCGCAGTGATATGGTATGGTAAACGTTTTTAAAGAAAACACGCAATGCAGATCAAAACGCTCGAAATACTTGTGAGCTAGCTTTTCATTTCGTTTCGAGTTTGTAACGTAGCCCGATGGTAATCAAATTGAAGTAGGCTAACATAGTTTAAGCTACATATAGTGGCAGTAGTGTGGGCGGAATTCAATTATAACACGTGGAAAAGGAATTATTGTGGACCTAAAGAGTTCTGA
Source organism: Lomographa bimaculata (assembly GCA_948107665.1). NCBI lineage: Eukaryota > Metazoa > Arthropoda > Insecta > Lepidoptera > Geometridae > Lomographa > Lomographa bimaculata. The sequence goes on along the minus strand of OX403600.1, from coordinate 3,852,416 downwards.
ACTTAATAATCTAGTTTGTTCTAAATATTTACATACGGAAAACAATTTTAAGCACTTAACTGCAAGAAACACTTCCTCACAATAACTAGCGCTGGATGTATAAAAATCCTACTACTATTATAAATTCGAAAGTTTGTGTATAAGTGTGTAAATGTGTTTGTTCCCTCTTCACGCTTTAACGGCTGAACGGATTTATATAAAATTTGGAATGTACATAGATTATAACTAGGATTCACACATGGGCTACTTTTTAACTTGATAATAGCGGGCGAAGCTGCGGGGCACGGCTAGTCGATCATATTTTTACTTGATGTACCTTCAAGTCGATTAAAAATGTATTATTATTGAAACTTTATCGATCGCGCCACGTCCAGATTTCGTGAAATGAAATGAATTCAGCTTTTGCACATTCAGCGGAGGCGGTAAAGCTGGTTAATCTGTAACGTATATAATAAACCCCCAAGAGAACGTAAAAAAGGCGTCGATTGTCGGCGTAGTGGCCAAAATACGCATTTGGGATAACATCATCATTTTGTTTATATGATTATAAATTTTAATATTTCGTATATGCCATGATAAAACTAAAATTCGAAATAAAAATTTAATTTATAATATTCCTACATACCCATATCATACTAGTGACATATATTTTGTTATCTATTTAATAAGAATTTAGAAAAAGTTGTAATGTTTTACCTATAATGTGAATTATTATTCAACTCTTTTGAATGGAGAAATAGAATAATTTATTTTGTGTCATTTGTAATCAAACAATTATTTATAAGAAAAACGTTATGAGCAATTAACCTCAAAAATTTTGCTATACTAGGCAAAAAGTGGGCGCGAGATCTCAGTTCGGAGCGAACGACTAGTTATTCATTTTTAATATCGCGTTTCCCCCCACTTATCATCGCTGACGCTGGCCGCTTGACAGCGCTATAACCGCACGCGGTGAAAACTTTGAACGTTAAACCGTTTTTACCGACTTGCTGAATGTGCAAAGCCCTAAAACGTTCTCCTCCAATTGTAAACTTTATTTTTATTTTAGATACATAAATCACCGTCTCAGTAAAGTTAAGAGGCAATCTCGTAAAAGCCCACATCGTGCGGATTCCTTTCTAACATTACTCACATCAGTAGAATCGGTTTTCTGGTACTTCGCGAGCCGACTCAGGGTTGTCCCGTGGAGGTAGATAGGTACAGGTACTTCGTCTTTTAGTGATAGGTTAGCGCGTAGAGAAACAAAAATCGTATAGACAAACGGTACACTTTGAGTTCACACGCAATATAGGATTGCTCCTTTTTACCGACTTCACAAAAAAGGAGGGTACTCAAGTCGATTGTTTTTTTTTTATTGTATCTTATCTCATAACTTATCTCCAAGTGAACAGATTTCGAAAATTTTTTTTAGTTTGTAAGATGTTGCTTTCCAATTGGTCCGTTCTATTTAAATTTGATCAAGATTTGATCAGTAGTTCTTGAAATATCATCAATATTCTGTGGACTACATTGGCGATGTTCTCGTTTATAACCCACTTTAAAAGTTACCTCATCGTTGTGTGCCAATTTTGATGATTCTTTTTTTATTTGAAAGTTCGTGCTTTTCATGTGGTCCCATTGAAATTTGATCAAGATCTGATCTCTAGTTTTTGAGTCAATAATGCGTGTTTAAAACATTAAATCTGATCAAGATTTCGAAGATAAAGCGGTGAAGTCGGTTTTTTAAGGTTTGCTTGCGTTTGATTAACTAAGTTGTGTTTAAATGTCGCGTTAGATATTGTTCTTAGTTAGAAATATCTATTCCTTTTGGCCAGCCATGGCTGAGCACCTAAGCGAGTAACGCACGATGTGTTGCTTGCCATAATTACTAACAATGCGATTTTTTTTTTTTATTTGTGACAGGCTAGTGTTTGACCACTATCTCACCTGATGGTAAATGACGATGTGATCGAAGCTGGTAAACACACTAGAACTGGAATACGCAGGCTCTCAAGGATAACTGCCGGAACACCGTATTTGGCTTAGCGGCAGACTTTCAACTTGATGGTGGTAAGCTACTTTGGTAGCAAGCCAGCCGAGCAACTCACAAAATGCTCTACCACCTCTCAAATGAAATATACAAGCGAAATATACAAGATAGGTTTATTTCCCTAGTAATATTGGTTAAGACCGTTAAATTAAAGCATATTTAAAATGGAAAGAGTCCCGAAAACAGCATCAAAAGTATGCTACGTTTATCTATAGGAACATCACGATTTTCAATACCATACAAACTAATAAATTTAAATTCTCAGAGTAATACAATACAATACAATAATACTTTATTGCACACCAAATAAAAGTAAAAATTGTAGAAATTAAAATAATACAGTTATATGAGGTAGTACAATGGGCGGTCTTATCGCTTTAAGCGATTTCTGCCAGACAACCTTTGGATGGACAGAAAATGTGCAGGATGATTTGGGTTGGTGTGGCGTTCTTTACTAATATAATATATCTAAATAAATAAAATAAAAACATACATAATACACATATACACAATATATATATATGATACATATAATATATACCTATATAAACAGCTAACAAAATAATATTACCTACTTATAGATTGACCAATAATGTTTAAATACCAACGTTTTATATATGGCAATAGATTTAGCTTGCCTGATGGGCACAGGCAGCGCATTCCACAGACGGACAGCCTGAATTGTGAAAGACTTGTCATAGGTATGTGATGTGTGAGCAGGCATTTTCAGTTGTAGGGTATTGGATGCCAGTAATGTAAAGCTGTAGCCAATAAATGTTAATCGTTGAAAATAACTAGAGTACGAAACCGTTTTTTTATAAAAATCTATGTTTGAAAATAACAATTTGTTAGTTAGGAGGACATCAAAGTCACTGATTTTAGACCTATTTCGTCCCGGAGACTATATAAAAAAGAGCTACATAAATACATTAGTTAAACAACAATAACAAAAATCTAAAAAATATCATTAATAAAAAAGCTATAAGCAATTCACCAAAAAAGTTTATCTCTATTAGGCAAAATGAGACGATCCAGTTGGCGCAGTGGACGGGTGCCCGCCCACTAAGCTGTGGGTCCTGGGTTCGATTGCCGGCAGGAGCACAAATTCCTTCCCAAGGGATATTTGTGCTTCTGGTTCTGGGTGTAATGTGTGTGTGATGTGAATGTTTCCCGCACCCACGATACAAGTCTTTGTACTTAGTGTGGGGCTGTGAGTGTGAATGCGTTCGTTTGTAAAAAAAAATTGACGCGAGATCTCAGTTCCGGGCGAACGACTAGAATATATGTTATTGAGAAGAGACAAGACACGTACACGTACGTCTTAAGGCCATCACGCTTGACTTAAGATTCGAAATCGCCATCCGGAAATAGAAAAACTAACTTTAGATAGGCATCGTGTTCATGAGAATCCGACTATTATCGCCTAAGTGATTGCGGCAAGGTCAAAGTCGTGTTCAGTATGAACACGTGTTTCATATAAAGCTTTCAGATTATACCATTTGCGTTGGCGATGAGAGTATAAGATATAAACTACCTACACTTCATCTCACCTATTGACGTAATAAAGGTGGGTAGTTACGTTTGCTTCTTTGACAGAATTGCGAAGGAATACACCTACACTCTTTGATGTAATTTACTTATTATGAACGTAGATAGGTATTAGGTATGTAGATATGTAATATTTGTTTTTAAATGCTAAATATGCAAGCATTTGATTACTATCTCACCTGTTGGAAAGTGACGATGCGGCCGAAGATGTGATATGCTTGCCTAGAAGATACCTATTCACTCTTGACTTGAAGACTCCCAGATACCCCTCGGGGAACAATAAGGCAGGCAATGAATTTCACTCCTTCGCTGTACCGATGATGAACGTAGAAGCAAAATGCTTCGAGCGAACTGGAGGTATGTCAACCATAAATGGATGACGTTGACAGTTTGTCTGGTTGGTAGATGGTAAAATGGGCATGGTGGAATTAACTCACGTAATTCCAGCGCACACTCTCCAAAATAGACTTGCGACCATACGTCTGTGACCGAGGCTCTGCAATCGTGTTCGTGAAGAATGAGAGATAGAAAGCTACCTTTTTTAAATAACTCGTTTAAAACTAACATTTTACCACTATCTCACTTATTGGTAAGTGATGATGTGGTCGAGGGTGGTAAACACGAGATACAATAAGTAATATCGTGTAACATTCATGGTGGTAGGAATTTTCGGGCTCCCCTGGCTACCTTGTACCAAAATACTGTTTACCAAAATGCTATAGTTTATCCTCAAGTACAAAAATCTCCGCAAAGGAATGGAACTCCTTAACTGAGACGGTGTTTCCTGATGAGTAGGTACAATATGGGAGTCTTCAAGTTGCGAGTGAATAGGTATCTTCTAGGCAAACTTGCTCCATCATCGACCACAACGTCGCTTACCATCAGGTGAGATGGTGGTCAAAAGGTTGCCTAACAAGAATTAAAAAAAAAATCTTACGCCAAGCTTTAAATGATTTTCCGGTAGCTATCCTTGACAGCCAGTATAAGAATAAGGTGTAATAGAAGCATTCGCGTTAAGCTGTCTGTACAGAGTCAGTCTAGGAATAATGTATACTAGCCGTGCCCCGCAGCTTCGCCCGATATTATCAAGTTAAAAAGTAGCCTATGAGTTAATCCTAGGTATAATCTATGCACATTACAAATTTAATTAAAATCCGTTCAGCCGTTAAAGCGTGAAGTGGGAACAAACATACTTACTCACAACAAACTTACACGCAACTCACTTTCTAAGCCTTAAGAGTGTTCACGACCCAACCTCAACATAACACAGTTAAGATTTTTTTATCTCACATAAGCTAGCGCTTGGCCACTTTATAACTATTGACAAATGATATGGTCGAAGGTGGTAAGCACGTTACAATGCGACTGCAAACTCTGTGAGGCTACAATCTAGATAAATGCACGGTGATATGCGAATGCAAGGTCTGGCCTTTAACTCAATTCTGTCAACCCTACGACTTCATTCAGTATAGACAGGGGTAGAGCACCAAGGGGTGCGAAAGCGTACGCAACTTGGCAAAATCGATAAGGCGCGACTCCCTGGCTGCGGCTTACTTTGAATGCGTATCTATTGGAATTGTTTTCGTTTGAGAGAGTTAAGTCTACAGGTGCCATTGCAAGTTATTAAGTTCCAACTTTCGTAGTTTGGAATCACCTTAGCTTGGCCTTGCTGAGAACGAACTGCCTTTGGTGTAGTTGGTTTAATGCTTGCTTTCTCTTTTTGCCCCGGGATCGATTTGCGGTAAGAACACACTTTTTCTCCCCAAGGAAAATGTTTCTGGCTCTGGTAATTTTGTGTGTGTGATGATTTTCGGCACCAGTTGTTTCTTCGTTGTTTTCTTATCGATTGGACTCTTTTGCTGAGTTTGGGGTTTTCCTACCAGTTATTTACGCCATCGCCAAACAGTATTGTGCTTACATTACTGTATTTTCTCAGAAACAAATGTTTATGTAAATGTATATGATAGTAGATAAAAAGATTCCAGTGAAATAACAGAATATAAAGAGATAGCTTCTTTATATCGAATTCTGGTTCAGGATATTGAACTGTCAAGAAAACTAAAACTGATAGATTCAAATTTTGAGTGACTGTACTATAATCAGTAAGCGTGACGCTTACCATTAGGTTACGAATTTTCGTCTCTCTGTTTCAAAAAAATATATTATGAAAACTGCAATTTATATAATGTCCTTTCCCTTTTCGCACAAAGCTATCAATAATACTCAAATTTTCCTATTCCAGGATGTGGCGTTCATAAACCCCGCGAACGTGGTTTTCGTGTATATGCTGGTCCGCGAGCTGGTTGACGGTGAGAGAATAGGCCGTCCACAGGAGCTGCAGGCCGTGGTCCTCACCTGCTTATACCTATCCTACTCTTACATGGGCAACGAGATCTCCTACCCGCTCAAACCCTTCTTAGTAGAGGACTCTAAAGATAAGTTCTGGGACCGATGCCTACTCATCGTAGACCGGCTCTCGTTTAACATGCTGAGGATCAATTCCGAGCCTGGTTTCTTTACTGAAGTGTTCACTGAGCTGAAAGCGTGTGGAGCAGTGGAGAGCCCCCCTCCTGCGCCTGCTCACCCTGCTCCTGCGCCGCCCCATGCCTTGACCGCCGCCTGACATACGGAGGTGGCCGTCCTAAGGTTGGCGTTGACTGACCGCCCAAGTCGTGTTTGATGTCGGCTCTTGACGCTTGAAAGTCTTGGTCAATCTGTTCCAATTTAAAGTAGGTATGACGATACGTATACTCGTACCATTTTGCATAATTTAACTAGGTAAAGGCAAGGCCATTTAAACCTAAATGACTCAACGATGCCTAAACACACCTTTTTGCTTCAGCTCGTTAAAATTGTATGACTGTTGGTGTACCTCTCGTAGCAAGGCTTCAATAATGCTCGAAGGAAAAAGAACATCGTTCAGATTAACAGGTCTAATTCATTTATTGTCTACGTATTATGTCTTTAAAAAAATGACCTCTTATTTGTTGTATTGGTTTTGTAAGTATTAAAGAATAACATTAATGAATTATTATCTAAATATTAATATATAATAATACGATTCTAAAGATCCAAGAGCTGTAAATGTAACGGCAGATTTAAACCTTTCAGCAGGCCTGTCATGAACTTTTTGAGCCTGCTAAGTTCCGGGCAGTTCATTTATTATATCGATATTTGTCCTGCTAAAATGTGTATTAGATTAGATAAATTACTCTGTGATGTCCGAAGCAGGTCAAAACAGTTCAGCAATTGTATGTTCGTGGTAAGTACAAATTTTAGCAGGACAACTATCGATCCAACAAATGAACTGCCCGGAACTTGGCAGGCTCCAAAAAATCATGGTAGGTTTGCAGGTCCCTATCCAGTAAGAATAATGATATCTGTCAATTGAAAATTTTGAGAAAATGAAAGGTGATTTTAGATGATGGAACGATTTAATATCTACTGTTGTAAAGCGAATGGTGACGAGTGATTGGTTGAATTTCAATATCTAGACCATAAAATTGAAATTTTAACCATTCGCACTGCAGTTATCTTTGCCGTTAACCAGCAAGACTTGGGAATTACTGTTGTAACTGTTGTAAGTAAGTATTATACCATGGTTAAAGGCAAATGATAGAGATAGATACTTACTAGATACTTGTGAGAATTTACGCGAACGAATGTTTGACTGCTCAAGAGTAATCGACTAGAATTAATAAGACTCTGAAATGTTTCTTAGATTGACTAAGTGTAAAGATTGACCAAGCCTTTTAATTAAGTCAAATAACTAAACGCAAATTCAAGTGATTATGGGAGAATTTATATCCAACTTACACGTGAGGTCAAACTCGTAGTTTCTGATATGATCTAGCCTAAAAAGTCTTAGTGAGAAATTTGTGGATTTAAATTATTATGTTACAGGGCCATAATGAAAGCGTTACGTGTGTGTGAACTTTGATGTTGCCAATATACCTGTTAACTAAATACACACTTGATTTTTTCCTGTCAGATCTGGGGTTGGTTTATATAGAGATAGATAAAATATGACCTCTCGCCTACATTTGGTGACCTTTGAGTTTTTAATGTGCAGTTGAAACAGACCGTGGTATGTACCAACCACGTTAAATTATAACTGCACTGTTTGTATCGTTGGTAATGTTTATGTAGGTAATTGTATGGTAAAGTTACTTTCATCAATAACCGTTCATGCGGTATTTTAGTCCAAATAGAACAGAGGATAGATATAAGGTAAGAATTTCGTAAATGTAGTGAATTGATCGTATTGCCATAGTTAGACGATATTAGTGAAATGTCTGGCAGGCGGGAGGGTGCAATAATGGGACAGCTATGTTGTCATGGATCCGGTAAACCCTTCTTCGAAGTGTACGTAAATAACCGGATATAAGCATGTATGACTTATGAGGGCATTACATTGTAGATCAAATTTTGGGAGATGATTAAGCGTTTTGTACAGTTAAATCGAATAAAATACTTACCTAAGTCTTAAAAGGTTAGAATAAACTAGACAAATGGATGGAGGTTGTTGATAATGATACGGAGGCACTCGGTAAAATGGATAAAGTAATGTTTTGTATAACTAATATTGTATGTACACTCAACAGTATTTTTTTACGACTTCTAGAGAACTGAAGATGATATGAAAGATAATATAATGGAGACGCACGTTGTTCAGACTTAAACATCTCTTTAGAAATCGATTTCTAAGCTTATTTGACAACCAGTCAACCATAGCTATACTAGCAAGCACATGGTTTATCATTCTGACAAAAACCAATTGAATTACAGAAGGTAAAATCATTTTGTTGTCCTGTGATAGAAAAATACGAAAAAATTAGGCCGATGGCGACGCATATTTTGCAATAATATTATTATGTAGGTACAGTGTACTTAATAAATTAAATGCAATAAAGATCTACAGATTCGACAAAATATCTTGTTCAATATACAGAAGTACACAAATATGTCTTACAAAATTACAAAGTGTAAGTTTGTACAACATGCAGAATACAAGCATTGTTTGTATTATGGTACAAGCCTAGTGTACCTATCAACCTTATATTGGAATCATCAATGCTCTGAATATAATTTTCTTACATCTCAATTTATTTTCTTAATTAAGTATGTGTTAATCTGGAGTAAAAATATATAAACGGTTCTAGTAACATGTATTTTTGTAATCACAGTTACGTAAAGCTACTTGTTTTGGAATCGTCCATAATGCCAGATGACTATATTTTTTAATAAGGACTAGTCAAAAATCAGACAACTGGCTTTAATATGGACAGCCATGTACTTGTATATTTAAAACTTTTACATTTCTAAACACAAACAAATATATTGTTCTGACCACACCGAGTGCCATAGCTAAGTCGAATTGTTTAGATGGATTGTCAAGATGGACGGTAATTATAAGTATTTTAATGGTAAAATAATTCTCATTGAACGTTCCAAGTCATTATCGATTAGGTAAATGTAGATGTCTGTGATGTTTTGAGATTAGATTTGCGTTCGTGATATTTTTATTTTAAGACACTTTACTGTGTGAAAATACACAGTTTTCCACTCGATTTATAATTAACACAATTGAGTATTTATTATTTAAGTATTATTACATTAACGAAAGCTTTCTGGCGTATGATTATTTTATAAAATTATGCCTGTGAAAATTATGAAATCATCCTAAAATCATTGCATTGTGCACCAGCAACTATGCCCACTTTTCAGAGAGTAAAACATAATTTGAAAATAAAGTCCTCGATAACATCAATACATCGTTATAGAAAAGTGAAGTACATATTTGTTTCAAGAGGACCAACGACAGCTGAAATCTAACAACAGTGCAGCTTTGAGACTAGTTTGAAAATATTTATTTATTTTAATAGAATTGAAATGTTACAATTCTAGAAAGTACTGTATTTTAATAGATTATTTAAACGTTGATATTATTATTGAGCGAAGATCATCTACGAAAACATGTCTCTCTCATTCAAAAATATTTCTCTAAGTGTGTGATTATTATACTAGTTTGATTGAAGTTGTCAGTGTTGGATCCTTTATTATAAGTTATTATAAGGAGTTTTTGATTGAAAGTGAAAAAATGGCGTTGTTGATTTTGTAAAATTTTCCAAAACCTGTGATTCTTCGAGTGTTAATGTGTAATAATGGTGGATTATTAACCATTAATACTTAGTGAACGTGCATAAGTGTAGGCAAATCATACAAAGTTGAAAAACGTGATTTTCACCTTCGCTCCAAAACTCCAATAGAAGTTCTAGTAAACTTTCTACCACTTTACTAGGGCATGACTTTACTATGACTGGACCTTGACTCTTTTACTTGACTTTGACTGTGACTTGTGACTAGGACTTATAATATGAAATACACTTGAAATATTACATTATCACTTGACACTGGCTAAATGCACAAGATTGCAAAGCCATAACTAAGAAGAAGAAGAAGTTATTATAAATCACTTTGCTGTGTGTTATTTGTGGCATTTGTTCAATATCATACCGTGGTTAGTGATAATATTTAATCTATGCATCAATTTGGTTTTCGTAGAAATCTGTGCGTCTTAAACAAAATATAAATAATATGATAAAAACTCACGCACTTATTAACTATTAAATTAAAATTTAAACGGGAATTAGCAGGACTTGCGCGTTGTCGATGTCTAATCGACAATTGTTTCGGCTTCATTCAGAAGCCTTCTACTAACAAGTTCTATGTTATCTGAGGCTGCGACTTACATTGACGCCCTGTGACGCTGAATAAAAATAATAACTTATATAATATATCAGCTATTATTTTTATTCAGCGTCAAGGATTTTAAATATTATTTAAGATCCTTCGGTTGTATCACAATGTAGGAGTAGCATCGAGACCTATGGTTTATAAAGAGTGGACATGTTTTTGTAGGTGTATAGGTGGAAATTATTGTTTGTCATGTTATTTGTTATGTTATTCTTATTTTAATTTGAAATATGTTACCGTTATTCTTATTTTATTGTTTTTAATAAGGTAAATCTGTATGAACTATCGTATCGAAATATTCATTATTACATTCCAATTACTAATATTAAGTCAAATAAGTCCACACCCAATGTATTGGTCAAACTTCAATGATCTCTTTTAGGATATTATAGAGTAACTTTGATATTTCAAATGCGAGAATGATTCAAAGGAAAGATATAACAATAACACGTGTATATGTACCTCTTCTAACATTATTCATGTAACTCACGTTTGTTAATTAATCTATTGTAAATATAACCAATTATTGAAAAAAACTTTCGTATATACAGAATCTGTTGTTTTATTCACCTAACAATATGGAACTTGTATCCCATAAACTACCTTCATTTGAAACAGTACACTCTTTGTGCGCTCATTTCATTCGTTTTCAATTCATACCTATTCGTGATTCCTGTTTCTGCGTCGGGGTTTAAAACCCCGACGCAGAAACAGGGGTGTTATAAGTTTGACCGCTATGTGTCAGTGTGTCTGTCTGTGGCACCACTATGGCTCTCTAAAGGTGAAATGGTACCGACGACGTTGCACCGGTTTGAGGAGGTGAAGCAGACGGGCCGTGACGGGCGGCGGCGCTAGGGTTCTAGCTAGCTTAGCCACTGTCCGCGCGCGTGTACATATTATATCATACATATTATATGAAGTGGCAAGTTGGGACGATGCTGAATTATAATTTCAAGTCACGTGTGTACCCGTTACAAAGTAACGGGTGAACCGATTAGGATGCGGTTTTTTTATTTGAAAGTGACTTGATCGAGAGTGGTCTTATATAGCCGCATCTTCACTTCCCACCAGGTGAGGTAGTGGTCAAATGCTTGCCTATTCAGCATAAAAAAAAATCTTTTAGGTTTGATGAAAATCGTTGCAGATGTTTTCCAGATAGAGCTTAGGAGGTATTTATGACATTTTGTTTTTGCCACTTGTTACCAACATCACACATTATGGTTAAAAGTAGTCGGATGACCGGGCTTTGCTCTGCTAAAAACACGGGTAAAATGACGTTTTCTAAAATTGAACGATTTATCGCCCCCGAAACCCCTTGCATACTAAATTTCATGAAAATCGTTGGAGCCGTTTCCGAGATCCTGATTACATTAATATAATATACAAGAAATGCTCGTTTAAAGGTATTAGATAAATCAGCATTCTGTATTTAACGTGAGAGATGTTCATCGCATGTTTGAAGTTTTGGATACACCTGCTGATGATGACATAATTAAACGCAAGCAAAGCTTAAAAAAACGACTTCACCGCTTTATCTTCGGAACCTTGATCAGATTTAATGTATTAAACATGCATTATTGACTATAACTCCAAAACAAGAGATTAGATCTTGATCAAAAATCAAAATCATGAGAAGTTATGAGGTAACACACATAAAAAAAAAAAAAGTATTAAACACGCATTATTGACTATAACTCAAAAACTACTGATCAGATCTTGATCAAATTTCAATGGGACCACAATGAAAGCACCAGCTTTCAAATAAAAAAAATCATCAAAATCGGCTCACAACGAAAGAAGTTATGAAGTAACTTTTGAAGTCGGTTTAACGAGAACATCGTCAAAGTAGGCGTACAAAATAGGCATTATTGACGATATTTCAAGAACTACTGATTAGATCTTGATCAAATTTTAATGGGACCAATTAGAAAGCAACATCTTTCAATCTAAAAAAAAATTTTGAAATCGGCTCACGTGGAGAGATGTTATGAGGTAACACACATAAAAAAAATACAGTCGACTTGAGTACATCCTCCTTTTTTGGGAAGTCGGTAAAAAATGTTATTGAACCTTGTTAAATTTACGAAAAAAAACCTTTTCTCTTACATTTTTTAACAGAATAAGTTTATCTCTTTCTATAGAAAAGAGAGTAAATAGCATGTCGGACATTTTGCACTTCCGGTTACATAAAATTGGATTACCGTTATGATGATAAATTGTTAACCTTCAGGGTTGCTGCCTCTGCTTACCTTTAAAGACGCAGCTTTAAAAAAATATAGGTATATAAAAACATAGGTAGATAAATAATACTTTATTGATCCACTTTATAAGATGAGATAAAACAAAGGTACCTAATAGAATAAACAAGCTTATACGTAAAGTATCACGCGGCCTTATCACTAATAGCGATCTCTACCAGGCTTTAGGTAAAATTAGGTACCTTAGTAAAGTTTCTACCACTTTACTAGGGCATGACTTGACTATGACTGAACCTTGACTGTTTTACTTGACTTTGATAGTGACTTGTGATTAGGACTTTTAATATAAAAGAAACTTGAAATATAATATCATTACTTGACACTTGCTAAATGCAAAAGATTGCGAATCCAAAATTAATAAATAAACAAAAACAGAATGAAAATAGTGTACGTAAAATGTTTCCTTCTTCTGTGGGCCAAACTTACCACAGAGATGAATTACCCAAACATTTTCGTCTCCGTGTGAATTTCTTCTTCTTCTTAGTTATGGCTTCGCAATCTTGTGTATTTAGCTAATGTCAAGTGATAATATAATATTTCAAGTGTATTTCATATTATAAGTCCTAGTCACAAGTCAAGGTCCAGTCATAGTATAGTGGTAGAAACTTTACTAGAACGTGAATTTCTCTTCAAAATCTCGAAAATGACAATGACAGCCTTAAGCAATGACAGCTTCAATATCTGTTAACAGTTTAAAAAAAAAAACTATTTGGTTATGCTGTCGGTGTTTGTTTACGTTTTTATTTTGAAAAACTTGTTCAAGTTTAAGAGTACTACAATTTTCCATTCTTTTAGTTGTGTGCTCAAAATAAAACCCGCAAATTAAAGAAATTAGAACAGATAAAGCGCTAAGCGAAGACACAAGCCGGCAAGATGAGTGATTACCCAGACCCTGATGAAGAGTACGAGCTCATGTACGCTGATGAACTGGCGATGCTGCAAGAAGAAGATGACCATGCAGGTGATTTACCTAGAACTGTACGGTTCTAGGTACCTAGAATGGTTTAAAGTGTTCTGGGTATCTAGAAGAGAACACATTTAAATTAATAAAGCCCTTTGCATAGTATTTGACTCTCTCTAATGTAACCTAGCAGAAATGTTGAAATGAATAAGTGTAATTATAAAAAGAAACAAATTTTATTGAAATTAATTTAGCTGTTATCAAGTTTTTTTTACCTCTCAAGCAGACCAATTGCATAGATTTCCTTAAAATTATATATGTAACGTCTATAAAGCAAATTACCTAAGTTATCTACAACCCATCGAGCTCATAGATAACTCCAGTGCTCAAGCCCACTACCAGTGGTAGCATTCCCATCATGCTGCAGTTGCCTCTATTAATTGCTATTGTAAAATATCAAGTATGTATGTATCTTAAAGCTGTATCTTACTACTAACGTAATTAATACTAACATATTGAGATATCGATAATTTTGTGAAAGATACAATTGTGCATAAGTATGATTGAAGTGAAACTCATGGATTTTACTAATATGCCTAGAATGGCTAAGATAACCTCCTGCTGAGGAAGACATGCTCAGAATTAAATTTAATTATTCAGTATTTATTCAGATTCAGCTTTAGATTCGTGCTAATTCTTAAATTATAAAAATATTGACATAAATATTGTTTATATTCTATAAGTTCTTAATATCAGCATCCTTTAACAGATGCAAATGTAATCAGACCAAAATCGCTGCCTGCAAAACGGAGCCTCGATTTCTCTAGCCCTGCTTCAAGAAAACCAGCCAAGTCCCGACAAGATGAAGACCAAACTTCACTGTCACAAAGTATACAACCATTACCATGCAGCTTAGAACCAATCACTCCAAATATACCTTTGGAAGATACATTATCCCACCGTGACATTGCGCCAGAAGTTCTAAGAGAAGAATCAGGTCAGACGCTATCTTCAGCACAATATCCAACTGTAAGGCAAAATGGTAATGCTCCTGACTTAAATGCACCATCCAAGCGATCTGTAAATGATTTATTTGGTGACGTTGGAGACATAGACTTCGATGAGATAGAATTACCGAGTAAAAGACAGAAAACAGAAGAGGAAAATGATTTGGACTTGATTGATAAGATTCTTGAAGGTCGGAGGCTGCGGCAAATACTAGCCGAGCCTATGAGTAAGCTTCAAGCTAGTTCTAAGCCAGCTTATAATGCTAAGGAAAATATGTCGTTGGATATACCAAGGTATGCTATTATAGTTAGTAATTAAATCAAAAGTTTACTAAAGAAGAAACATTTATTGACTACACATGCTATACACACCTGCGTCATTAAAGAAAGGCACTAGCACATTGCATCTCTCTCCTACAAGCGATTAACAGTGATAGTAAAACACTGTGTCATCTGTCATTAATCTTAGTCCCATTCTTTATTGACGTGGATTATAATACTACTAAAACATAACAATACCGAGCAAAAACAAGAATATAATATAAAGTTGGCCTTGTTGGGTGCACATTCATATTCTAAGCAGCGAGTATCGTTTAAAATTTTTTTCCTCAAGGGTAATTTGTGTTTCTGGTTCTGGGTGTAATTATGTGTATGATGTGAATGTTTCAGGTATTCACGACACAAGTTACAACATTTGGCATCCTGTAGTATAAATGACTAATGCTGTAGTAAAATGTGTATAAATCACTCAAAGAAAAGGAATCTTTAATGGAAAACTCTACTCACCAAAAATACTCTCACCATACCTGTTTTTTTTTTATGCTGGATATGCAAGCATTTGACAGCTATCTCACCTGACGGAAAGTGACGATGTGGCCGAAGATGAAACTTGCTTGTCTAGAAGGTACCTATTCACTCTAGACTAAAATACACTAGATTGTAGCATCGTGGAATAAAGAACCGGTATTGCCTGCGGCAATGAGTTCCACTCCTTTGCTGTACGGATGATAAATGTAGAAGCGAAACGCTTCATGCAAACCGGAGGTATGTCAATCATAAATGGATGATCTCTCCAAAATATAAGGGATAGAATACCAATAAGCTTGCTACCTTACATAGGTGACAAAGACTTGATTACAGATAAAAACGTATTATCCATACATAAGAAAGATTTCTAAATTTTTCAGATGGTCCTTCATGCCTTTGACAAACTCAGATGGAGACCGTGTCTACATAAGACTAGATTCAGAAGACAGCTGGGACAAGAGTCTCAATATGAGTCCAGAACGAGTCTCGTTGCAAACAATGTATGCTGCCACTTGGGAGGAGGCTAGGAAACTTGTAAGTTTTGTAGATCAGTATGTATGTATTAAATTTACTCAATCAAAGGGTTTTCTTATGCTCGATAGGAAAGCATTCGACTACAATCTCACCTGATGGAAAGCGATGATGCAGCTAAAGAAATAGCATGCTTGCCTAGAAGATACCTATTCACTCTTGACTTGAAGGAAATAAAAGTAAATGGATGACATATTATGCCAGTTATTTTTGTTTATACATGATAAAACTAGTAATATGTCACTATCGAGTATCAATTACAGACTAAAGCAGCCACATTGGGAATGAAGTGAAATGAAGCTTAGTTTGTAGCACTGTGTGTATGTCACTGTAATCGGTTCTCACCATGAACTACACAGCAAACTACGCTAACTATGCGAACTTGCACGCTGGGGAACCGGACGATCCCAGCGAAGTGAAGTGCCGGGCATTATGCTAAAGAAAGGCTCCAGTGTATTACAATCTGTCTAGTGTTGTATGCCTAATAATGCCTATGCAACCAAAATATAAATTTTCTCTTCTTTTTGGAATAATTTGACAAAGACTTTCACAAGACACCAGTCTCATCCTACTTCTTCCAGTGCCTCTCCTTTACAGAAGATTGGCAGTCATCTATTTGAATTTATCTTTATCTAGTGCTAGCCTTAACTGTTATTCATCTATGCACCATCATACACAAACACTGCCTTCCATTTTTTTACCGACTTAAAAAAATGGAGGAGGTTCTCCATTCGAATGTATAAATTTTATGTGTGTTACCTCATAACTTCTTTCGTTGTGAGCTGATTTTGATGAATATATTTTTATTTGAAAGCTGGTACTTTCCATGTGGTCCCATTTAAATTTGATCACTAGTTTTCGAGTTATCGTAAATAATGCGTTATTAATACATTAAATCTGATTTACACATTGATACTACAAACAAATACATAAGCTAATATCATTGTACTTTTAATTCCAGCTAGAAGACAAACAGGAGTTGTCAGTTCAAGAGCCTCAACCGACTCCTATAGAAGTTGTGCATGACTCGCTATGGGTGGACAAATACAGGCCAGACTCCTATTTGGACTTGTTGTCTGAAGAGCCAGTCAATAGGGCTCTGCTGCATTGGCTGCACTTGTGGGACAAGGTAAGATAATAACTGGAGAAATCAAGTTACATATATATAGCATATTATAGTGGCCTGCTTATACAGCTTAAATAAAAACTGACTTGGGTATTTCGACGACCTAATTTGGGCAGGAGGCATGTCCTTGCTTTTTACACAGCAGATCCTGGGTTCGATTCCCGGTAGGAGCACAATTTTTTTACCAAGGAAGTGTCTGGTTCTTCGTTTGATTTGAATATTTCTTGGACTTAGTGTCGGATTGTGAGTGTGAAAGCGTTTTAAAAAGACAATATCGGCTTAAACAATTTAGGGTGGATCTGAGTTCAGATAGGCTAGGTTAGAAAGCCAAGCCGTCTTAGTAGTTTGGGAGTACTCCACTATATCTATCTAACTATTTACTAGTGTGTGAGCTGAAGACCTCTCGTATTTTTCGAAATAGCTGAAATATGTATTTTTTGTTATCAAAACCCCTTTGAATATATCCAAAAACTGATGGACAAAAAAAAACCATATAATTATCAAACCTGCAAAATTTCATCGAGAATTGGTTGAGAAATGCGACCTAAGGAGAAGAACAGCTGGACTTCCGGACGTACGAAAGCATTTCTGCCCTAACTGAAACAGAAATGCTTCGCTTGAGCTGCTTGCTCGGTCAATAAGACATGTTAAGATACACACAAAACTTGTATTTTTTTTAATAACGCAATTACACTCACAGCCCCACACTTAGTTCAAATACTTGTATCGTGGGTGCCGGAAACATTCACATCACAAACATACATGTTACACCCAGAACCAGAAGCACTAAAATCCCTTGGAAAGGAATTTGTGCTCCTGCCGGGAATCGCACCCAGGACCCACGGCGCAGAGGGCGGAGACCTGTCCACTGCGCCTAGATAGAGGGATCTTATATTAGGGAATAACTTGAAATGAAACCTACCTATTGCTGTTCAAATTAATTATAATGACTATAATAATAATTTTCTTTTTTGTATTGCTTTATCTATGGAACTGCTGACACGTTGAGATGGATAGACGAGGTAAATTGATAACAATACAATTAGAACACTTGCTGCTTGAAGCTTTTTTTTAAGCTATTGCATGGCTTCTAGCGCGGGCCTTGAGCGTGGAGACCGAATCCAGAAATTCCGTAACGAAAATAACCTAACACCCCCCACTCCGACCGGCACAGCGGTGATACTTTTTAATGTTGCCATCTATCGATGAATAGTAGAACTTTTAATGTCTTTTTTGTAATATCACGCTTTTGTCTTTAGTTCAGCAACTCGCCTCTAGGTGGCAGGAAAAAAAATACTGCATAAATAAAATAAATAAATAATTATAATTGCATAAGTTGATAAAAAATGATATGCAATAGCTTTACCGCGGCAGTCCCCGAGTGCCACACGTCTTTTTTATGTTCGCTATTTGGCCATTATGTATATTTGACGACCCAGTTGGCGCATTGAACAGGTGTCCGCCCTCTGCGCCATGGGTCCTGGGTTGGATTCCCGGCAGGAGCACAAATTCTTTCCCTAGGGATATTTGTGCTTCTGATTCTGGATGTAATGTGTGTGTGATGTGAATGTTGCCGGCACCTACGATACCAGTCTTTGAACTTAGTGTGGGGCTGTGAGTGTGGATGCGTTTTTTAAAATTTTTATCTCACCTGATGGAAAGTAATGATGTAGCCAAGGATGTCTCTGTTAAGTTAGATCTTTTAGCTCTTGGTGGCAGCCTCAGACTAGGGATCTGAAGTATGCATGTTAAGCATTTTTCACGTTGTTATTTATTATCAACTATTATTAGCGTACTGACAGTTACTCCTAAATGAATGTTCTTTAATTACTTAATTAATTAGTTCTTTAATTATTGAAATGCCCGTTGGCTTAATTGGGTGGCGTTCGCCTTCTAAGTAGGGGTATCGGGTTCGATTCCCGGCGAGAACACAACTTTTCTCCCCATGGAAAATTAGTGTTTCTGGATCTGGTTGTGATTGTGTGTGTGACGTGAATGTTTCCGGCACCACGACACAAGTCATCGAACTTAGTGTGTGGCGGTGAGTGTAAAAGCGTTTATGTTTATGTTATTACACTTATACGAAAAATTATAGATTCAGAGAAAAACACCTAGTGCCCACAGCTTAAATTTGTGCTTTTGATTCTCGGTGTTCCGGCACGATGCAAGTCTTTGAACTCAGTGCGAGGCTGTGAGTGTTAATGCGTTGGTTTGTAATTTGAGTAAATTTCACGTTTTAGGTAGTGTTCAAAAAGGAGGTCAAGACTAAAGATCCGCTGCAGCGCAATAGCTTCGTGAAGCGCACTGGCCAGTTCCAAATGACAAACAGGTGGAAGGGCAAGAAGGAGGCGGAACCGGAAATGGATGAGGATGGAAGGCCTCATCATAAGGTAAATCACTCTCATATTATAAAGGCGAATGTTTGTGAGGGTGTTTGTATGTTTGTTATTTTTTCACGCTCAAACGACTGGACCAATTTTGATGAAATTTGGTATGGAGGTAGTTGACACCCTGGATTAATACATAGGCTGCTTTTTGTCCCGGTATTCCCGTGGGTCCGGGATTTACGCGTGTAAAACCGCGGGGCGCAGTAAAGGTTATAATTAAGGAACTTGCGAGTTCCTCTACGTTTGTTTGCTTGGTAACAGATGGCGTTAGTATACCCCAGTTCCTCTTGTGTTTCCACCGGGAATCGAACCCAATACTGCTGCTTAAAAGTAAAAAGCGCACACAACTAAACCAACGAGCAGTTTCATCTGTATACTGTATCCACACATCTGTCAAAAAAGTTTCATCTGTATACTGTATCCACACATCTGTGACATCTATCATCTTTAAATTTTTATGTTCTGTATTGTGGTGCAGTCCTCCCCCTATAATTTAAATTCTGACATCTCACATGCTCAGTAATTTCTCAATTAATCTAACGCATCCTACATACATAACATACACACATATTTTTACACTCACAGCCCCACTCTAAGTTCAATGACTTTGTTATGGGTGCCGGAATTATACACAACACACACACAATTACTTATAATTATTTATATGTCAATTTCAACTTTTATTATACGACACATGTCTTCGAAGTCTTCATGTCTTAGTGCGGGGCTGTGAGTGTGACAGCGTTTGTTTATTGTACAGGTGGCGCTGCTGTGCGGCCCGCCTGGTGTGGGAAAAACTACATTGGCGCATCTCTTGGCAAGATTAGCGGGTAATCCTAAAATTAATAATAACATTATAAATGTGAATGTAAGTTTGTTTGTTACGCTTTCACGCGAAAACTACTTAACCGATCATCATGAAACTTTGTACACATATTCTTGGAGAGAAGTAACATAGGATACTTTTTATTGAAAATTTTTACTAAAGATAACAATAATGTTTTAATGGCTTCAATGCGAGCGAAGCCGCGGGTAAAAACTAGTTAAGAATAATTAAAAAAATAACATTATATATCTTTACATAGTAAAAAATGAAGTCGGTTCCGCTGTCTGTTCGCTTAGATTTTTTAAACTATTCAACGGATTTTAATGCAGTTTTCAGCAATAGATAGAGTGATTCAAGAGGAAGGTTTATATGTATAATCCTACTAATATTATAAATCCGAAAGTTTGTGTGTAAGTGTGTAAGTATGTTGTTCCCTACCCTCATCACGGAACCTACCTTCATCCCTCTTCAAGATTTAACGGCTAAACAGATTTGGATGAAATTTGGAATGTGCATAGATTATACCTAGGATTAACACATAGGCGACTTTTTAACTTGATAATAGCGGGCAAAGCCGCGGGGCACGGCTAGTATCATTAAAAAATACAATTAAAATTAAATTTAATTCTTCATGTACTTACGCATCTCTTATCAAAATCTCAAAAGTTTATCCTACTAATATTATAAATCCGAAAGTTTGTGCGTAAGTATGTTTGTTCCCTCTTCACGCTTAAACGGCTGAAAGGATTTAGATGATATTTGGAATGTACATAGCTTATACCTAGGATTAACACATGGGCTACTTTTTAACTTTATAATAGCGGGCGAAGCCGCGGGGTACGGCTAGTCTATTATAATTCTAGTATATTTGTTTGATGATATCTTTGAATTTTCAGGCTATAGGCCAGTGGAACTAAACGCGTCTGACGAACGCAGTACTGACGCGTTTCGGAACGCGTTGCAAAGCGCCACACTTATGCGGTCTGTCTTGGACGCGGATAGGCGGCCCAACTGTTTGATATTAGGTGAGGAACGTCAAACAAAACAAAGTTACTTACAGCTCGCTAGCGAAGACGTCCGCCTTCTAAAAAGCGGGTTATCGAGTTCGATTACCACCGGTAATAACAGAACATACGTTTCCCCCACAACAATGTGTTTCTGGATCTGGATGTGACTGTTTTTTTTTAATTTTAATTTTTTTTATTCAAAATAGTCAAACGTTTGACCGCTATCTCATCGATGGTAAGTGACGGTGCGGTCAACGATGGAGCACGCTTGCTAAGTAAATACCTATACACTCTCTTCTTGAACAATAAACCATATTATACTTTTCGGGAAACACAGTAGACGGCAGGGCGTTCCACTCCTTGGCAGTATAATGAAAGTGGAAGCGAAACTCTTCGTGCGAATGGTCGGTATTTTTACCATTAGCGGATGCCGCATTGCCGTCTGTCTAGATGTTCGGTAGTAGAAGTAGGTTGTATACGCGATATCTCCGCCAATTATTAATTAATTTTGATGGTTTTTTTTGTTAGCGTATACTTCAGACGTGGCCCCATATAAGTATTATCGAAATCGGTCAAGTCAAAACCGAAATATAAGCGATGAATTCGTTTTTTGTCGGTGTTGCTTGCGTTTCAATTATTACGTGTTATAATTAAGCTGTATATATAATTGGAACATAAGTCATACGCACAATAGTTTTAACTTTCAAATCTATATAATATATATATATATATATATATATATATATATATATATATTTATAAAAACTAATCTCTATTTCCCTTGGTCATCGCATCACGCGTAAACGGATGGAACAATTTCGCAAATTGTTTTTTGCTGTGTTAATGATTGTCAGGAAATTATTATCCCGGAAGTCCCGCGGGTCCGGAATTTACGCGGGTAAAACCGCGGGGCGCACCTAGTAAACAATATTTGCTGCGTATCAAGAGGCACCCTCCTGCGTGAATCCTGTATAATGTGATGCTATGAGTGTGACGTTAATAAATTCAACTGTTTCTTAATATTTTAGATGAAATAGACGGCGCGCCGCTGCCCACAGTAGAACTGCTTGTGAAATGGTGTACCGCCACAGCAGAGACTGGCAAGAAGAAAGCTAAATCACAGCCCTTACGACGTCCCGTTATTGCCATATGTAACGATCTGTACGCTACCTCGTTACGGCCTTTGAGGTGAGTTTATCTTTTTTTTTTTTTTTAGTTCCGCAATCTTAGTGCATTTAGCCAGTGTCAAGTATAGAATATTTTTCAAGTATATTGTATAAGCCATTTTGAATGTCGAAATTGTAGAATGACGTTACTGAGCTTACCAAGCATTGTTATCCAAACTGACGTTTCCAAACGTGTACGCAAGATTTCATCTCAACTGGGTGAGCGTAATAGTAATAATATTTATTGATAATTAGTTAACTATAAGCTCAATGTTTTGTAGGTAACTTAGTTCTTTGCTGTATATAGTTTTAGTTTAGTTTTAGGTAATATAGGCAACTGGCCCGTACCCTTGCTTTAAAATGCAGTTGCTAGATTTGACGCGAACATACATACAAAAATAGTTAAATAAAAGCTAAGAACCTTTTTTAAGTAATGCTTGCTTAAATAAAGTGACGTCACTTTAAATCCAATATGGCTAACTTCTAAAATCTTGTCTTTAAAAAGTTTTTAACAAGTATCTTATTTATTTACAGCAAGTAATTCTTTATAAGTTTTAAATCAAGCTCTTACCAGTTATAAATAAATAAGATACTCGTTAAAAACTTTTAAAGACAAGCTTTTAGAAGTCCGCCATATTGGATTTAAAGTGACGTCACTTTATTTTTCGAGTTATTCTCAGCAAGCCCTTTCATTTGATACCCATATTGTAGGAATGCATTAAAAATTACTTGTCCGCCATGTTAGATTTAGAATGACGTCACACAGCTAACCATGCATTGTCATCCAACCTAAACGTGAATACAAAATTACAGTTCAATCAGTTGAAGAGATCTGCTTCAAAATTGAGTTGCAAAAGATTGTAAAAAGGACTAAAGATGTATATAACCAGAGAACTTGTTGAGACTAATTAAACGAGCCTAAACTCGATGGGTTTATCTTGTTTAGTTCAAAAGTTCCTATGGCCATCTTTTGTCTCCATCATCAGACCAGCTCTATGGTACCATATCATTGTATTGTCACCGAAGATAAATAAGTACACCAAATTTGAGTCCAATAGGACATCGGGAAGTGGGTCTAATTTAGCTTGCAAGATTTAATTACAAACCGACAGACAACGGGACAGGTGAAACTAGATAAAAGCTTGTAAATAATTAAACGCAAGCAAAGCTTAAAAAACCGACTTCACCGCTTTATCTTCGGAACCTTGATCAGATTTAATGTATTAAACACGCATTATTGACTATAACCCAAAAACTAGAGATCAGATCTTGATCAAATTTCAATGGGACCACATGAAAAGCACCAGCTTTCAAATAAAAAAAAATATCATCAAAATCGGCTAACAACGAAAGAAGTTATGAGGTAACTTTTGAAGTCGGTTATAAACGAGAACATCGTCAATGTAGTCCACAGAATACGAATTATTAACTACTGATCAGATCTTGATCAAATATAAATGGGACCAATTGGAAAGCAACATCTTTCAAACTAAAAATTTTTTTTCGAGTAATCGGTTTACATGGAAAGAAGTTATGAGGTAACACACATAAAAAAATAAATAAAAAATACATTTTTTAGATTCGAAATCTACAAAGATATTTAAAAGTAATTTAAAAAAATATGTTTTTTAATTCGAACCCAACAGGCCAGTGTCACTAATAGTGCACGTAGGCGGGGTTTCGTTGCCGCGCCTGTCGTCCCGTCTGGCCCGAGTGGCGCAGTGCGAAGGTCTGTCCGTGGCGCCGCACGTTTGTATGGCGCTGGCGACGCGCGCCGCCGGGGACGTGCGAGCCGCCATACAAGTTCTCAGCTTCATCAAAGCCAGGGCTAGGGCTCAGGTAATGTATAACTTATACGATACATTTTTACGAAGAAGAAAAGAAACAAGACTAGCTACAATACAATAACTCTTTATTGACACCAAAAGATAAGTTCAAGCGGTCAATAAAATACACGCAATGGCCTATCACAAGCTTTCATTACAATTCAATACAATAACTCTTTATTGACACCAAAAGATAAGTTCAAGCGGTCAATAAAATACACGCAATGGCCTATCTCAAGCTTTCATTACAATACAATACAATAACTCTTTATTGACACCAAAAGATAAGTTCAAGCGGTCAATAAAATACACGCAATGGCCTATCACAAGCTTTCATTACAATACAATACAATAACTCTTTATTGACACCAAAAGATAAGTTCAAGCGGTCAATAAAATACACGCAATGGCCTATCACAAGCTTTCATTACAATTCAATACAATAACTCTTTATTGACACCAAAAGATAAGTTCAAGCGGTCAATAAAATACACGCAATGGCCTATCACAAGCTTTCATTACAAAACAATAACTCTTTATTGACACCAAAAGATAAATACAGCTTACAGATAAACTTATAAAGGCACAATGGGCAGTCTTATCGCTAAGAGTGATCTCTTCCAGACAACCTTTGGATGGATATAAATGAAAAGAAAAAGTAGGGATGATGGTGCGATAAAATGAATGAAAAAGAATAAAAACTGAAATGAACTAACATTTTTAAACGACATAAACAATACATATCTTTAATAATAACAGAATATCTAATCAAACAAACTTACATACAATAAATAAATAATTACATGTAAGTACCTATATATAATACATATTATTTAACATACCTATATAATTCACATACAGTAATATTTAGAGATAAGACAAGTAAATAACAAGACTAACTACATACTCCTATTGGTTTTTAACCGACTTCAAAAATTGGACAAGGTTCTCAAGTGACTGTATTTTAATGTTTGTTACCTGATAACTTTTTTCTAGGTGATGGTTTCTAGGTACCTATTTTGATGATCCTTTTTTATTTGAAAGAAGATGTTTCTCATGTGATCCCATTTAAATTTGATTAAGATCTGACCAGTAGTTTTTAAGTTATCCTCAATGGTGCGTGTTATGTCCTTCCGCCGTTATTCGAGGCCTTTTAAACAAAATTGAGATGACTTCTTCCTGCTTCCGGTCGTATTTAAGTCGTTGTAGTTCCATCTATCGTAGTAAATATGGCAACTTCCGGCTTCCAGTTCACCAGGTGTCGGCCATTAGAGCTTTGTTTTTACCGACTTCCCAAAAAAGGAGGAGGTACTCAAGTCGACTGTATTTATTTATTTTTTATTTGTGTTACCTCATAACTTCTCTCCACGTGAGCTGATTTCGAAAATTTTTTAGTTTGAATGATGTTGCTTTCTAATTGGTCCCATTCAAATTTGATCAAGATTAGATCAGTAGTTCTTGAAATATCGTCAATAATGCCTATTTTTGACGAATAATGCGTCCTTTGACGATGTTCTCGTTTATCCGACTTCAAAAGTTACCTCATAACTTCTTTCGTTGTGAGCCGATTTTGATGATTCTTTTTTTATTTGAAAGCTGGTGCTTTTTATGTGGTCCCGTTGAAAATTGATCAAGATCTGATCAGTAGTTTTTGAGTTATAGTCAATAATGCGTGTTTAATACATTACATCTGATCAAGGTTCCGAAGATAAAGCAGTGAAGACGGTTTTTTTTTAAGCTTTGCTTGCGTTTAATTATTTAAGCTTTGCTTGCGTTTAATTTATCTTATATTTACAGTTGAGCGTAGAGGATGTTGAAAACGCAGCAATAGGCACCAAGGATTGCAACAAAACGATGTACCAAGCACTCCAGGCAGTGTTCACCATCAACGATAAGGAACCAGAGGCTATTATGAAGACGATACAATCCGCTGGGGACTATGACAGGTATATATCCTACTAATATTATAAATGCAAAAGTTTGTGTGTATGTGTGTAAGTATGTTTGTTCCCTCTTCACACTTTAACGGCTGAACGGATTTGGATGAAGTTTGAAATATACATAGCTTATACCTAGGATTAACACATAGGCTACTTTTTAACTTGATAATAGCAGGCATAGCCGCGGAGCACGGCTAGTCCTACTAATATTATAAATCCGAAAGTTTGTGTGTAAGTATGTTTGTTCCCTCTTCACACTTTAACGGCTAAACGGATTTGGATGAAGTTTGTATTATACATAGCTTTTACCTAGGATTAACACATAGGCTACTTTTTAACTTGATAATAGCGGGCGAAGCCGCGGGGCACGGCTAGTCAACAAAACCGACTTCATCGCTTGTATTTTGTTTTTGGCTTGATCGATTTCGATAAAAAATTATATGGTATAGTAATCGCAAAACATCTAGTCCGATCTGAAGTTGCACCATGGCGGCCCGCGTCGGTACAGTCAAGTGCAGGGGGCCCCACTGATACCCAATTTTTGTTTCTGCGCAGGAATACGCGCCGTGTTCAGATCGAACTAGATGTTTTGTACTCACTATACCAACTCTGAAGTATAATCTACCAAGAAAAAGAAACATCAAAATCGACTCATAATTGACGGAGATATCGCGTAACATGCATACAAAAAAAACATACATTTTGGTGATGGTGGTTTTTTATTTTATTTTTCATTTAGGTGATGTCGGTTTCTTAAAGATTTGCTTGCGTTTAATTATTTTTTATTACATTTTTTCATTGTCATCCAGGTGCTATGCATTTAATTTCGTCTACATAGTTATTTGAACGGGTAAAGTGTCAAGTTTGTCCCATATAAAAACTGTCAAGATCTGATTAAGAGTTCCAAAGACAAACCGGTAAAGTCGATTTTTTGAAGCTTTGCTTGCGTTTATATTATTTGTGTACTTTCAGATTGGCAGACGGTATTTACGAGAACTATCTAACTGCGCGAGTAGACTCCCGCCTTCTGATTGCGTCCGAGACACTGTCATGGCTCCGCCTTCACGACATCATACACTCGTGGACACTCCGCAATCAGAACTATTCGCTCTACGGCGCTCTACCGCAGTGTATCGTGAGGTGTCACCAACTGCTGGCGTCTAGAGCGCCGCAGACAGTGAAGTTTCCAATGCAAGCGCAGGAGGTGGGTTGTTATATCTTTGTCCTTATCCTTATTTAAATATTATAGACGCGAAAGTTTGTATGTATGGATGTTTGTTACTCTTTCACGTAAAAACTACTGAATGGATTTAATGAAACTTTACAATAATATAGCTTATACATCAGAATAACACATAGGCTTAATTTATAAAGATATTGTGTGAATTGTCCAAAATATAACGATAAAACAGTGTCAAGTAAGTAGGAAAACATTCTGCCATCTGCGAGCTATTCTGGCGTACGCTGCAAAAACCGTTAGTTACACGTATGTAATGTGTAACGGAAATGTTTATCTTAAATAGTCCTACAAAAAATTCTGCGACGCATATATCTATCTTTAATGTGTAAGCCATTATCGCCAAAATAGTGAACCATAAATACAATAAAAATTACCAATTAATTTCTAATGCAACGGGTGAACGGATTTGGAATGTGCATAGTTTATATCTATCACCTGATGGAAAGTGACGATGTGGCCAAAGATGGGACATGTTTGCCTAGAAGATACCTATTTACTCGAGACTTGAAGACTCCCAGATTATAACCGTTAGGGGAACAAAGACGCTGGCAATGAGTGTACGGAATACGGATGATGAACGTAGACGTCGACCATAAATGGATGACGTTTGATAGTTTGTCTTGTTGTTAGATGTTAAAAAGGGCATGGGGGAATTAACTAATGTAATTCCTGCGCATACTCTCCAAAATGTAAGCGATAGAATATTGATAAGCTTGCATATTTACGATGTTTCAGATGTACCGCAAAAAAGTCGAGTTAGAGAGTATCACGACGTCGGTACTCCGCGGCGCCGCCCCCAGCGTCGCTTGCGGTCGTAGGGCTTTGGAACTGGACCTGTTGCCTATGTTGCCGCATATATTGAAGGTGGCACTGAGGTCTGCCAACGTCCAGGTATTTACTAATTACTGACATGTGTAATTGACCGTAAGAGTGCGAAGCATCTCCGTTTTAGCTTGGGCAAAGATGCTTTCGTTTAATATAAATGTAACTAGTCGACAAAGAGTAAGTCACATTTTTTTGGGTGTTTTGAGCCGTATATAACATTCAAAATCAAAATCAAAATCGATTATTCACATAGGCCCCAAAGAGGCACTCATTAAAGTTAATGATTCTACTGCCAGATTCGCAAAATTACAGCCATCTCGAGAAGAACCTGGCAAGAAACTCGGCGGCGTATTTTTTTCATTAATTTTTTTTAATCGTTCCTTAACTCTAATACATCATTATATTAACCTAGATATATCTATATTATGTAATCGCTAGAAAGCGCTTGTGCAGTTTGCCTCCATGCATCCTTGTCATTAATATAGTCGATCGTTTTATAGTAAGCTTTCTTAATTAATGCCCGTTTTATTACAGATTTGTACTTTCCCAGTGGTAATTCAGTTAACATTTTAGGAATTCTATTGTAAATTCTAACCCCATTTGCCATAAAAGATTTATTCGTTTTGCGTAGAAACATCATGTGTAATATTCAAGATAGTTTTAACTTTAAAAATGCTTACGTTTGTCTGGCGGTTGTCCGGCTATTCACCTATGCAAGTCGCATTTCTCAACTGAGTCTTTGTTTTCAACCCCTTGTCTGCGCCATTTTATAAATTTTCAAAAACTGAATAGACAAAAATATCTTTTACGAGAAACGGTTGAGAAATTTCGCACCCCTTTTGTCAAGAACGATAAATTGTAATGAATAAAATTACTTATTATATGAATGCTCTCTTATTTTGCCTTAGCTATGCAGTGAAACTGAGCGCAAAGCACTAACATCCTGCGCGGGTGCTATGTGTGATTACGGACTCCAATACACACAACAACGGACGCCGGAGGGGCTTTACGCGTTTGTACTCGAGCCCGATATATACAAGGTCGCGTTCTATGGTGAGTCACTACTATGTATGATTACGGACTGTAGTAGACTGTAGGCTTAAAGCCTTTGCACTAGAGTTTTGACAGGAGGACATCGAGAGAATTGACAGGGTCACGTTCTATCGTGAGTCACTACTATGTGTGATTACGGACTGTAGTATACACAACTACGGACGACGGAGGGGCTAAAAGCGTCTGAACTGGAGCCCGATATTTACAAGGTCGCATTCTATGGTGAGTCACTACTTTGTATTTTACGGACTGTAGTACACACAACGGACGCCGCGCCGGAGGGATTTAAAGCCTTTGTACTGTAGTCTGATATTGACAGGGTCACGTTCTATGGTGAGTCACTACTAAGTGTGATTATGGACTGTAGTATACAAAATAACGGACGACAGAGGAGCTAAAAGCGTTCAAACTGGAGCCCGATATTTACAAGGTCGCGTTCTATGGTGAGTCACCGCTATGTGTGATTCGTACTGTGATTACTTACAGCTACGGATGACGGAGGAGCTAAAAGCGTTTGAACTGGAGCCTGATATTTATAAGGTTGCGTTGTATGGTGAGTCACTACTAAGTGTGATAACGGACTGTAGTACACAAAATTATGGACGACGGAGGGGCTAAAAGCGTTTGTACTGGAGCCCAATATTTACAAGGTCGCGTTCTATGGTGAGTCACCACTATGTGTGATTACGTTTGCGGGACAGTGTAGTTTAAACAGCTAATAGTCATTGATTGTAAATAATACAACATCTTAATTATTACGGAAAAAATAGCATTCAGTATAAAGTCGTAGAATTAAATAAGCTAAGAGTTAGAACCAGAAAATAGGGTCAAAGAGGTCAAGAGCAAAGACCCAAGTTAACAACTTAAAAGGCACTGAGCGTATAGGTATATAGCTTATAGGTAACTCAAGTGCCCAAGCCCAGTGGGTAGCGTATTGATATCTAGTATTATGCTACAGGTAACGAAGAAAAAGCTCGTCCTCCACCTGCCATTAGACAAGCGATTTCGAGGGAACAACAACTGGAAATTATCAGACGGAATGAAGAAATGGTAAGTGATGGTTACGATCCATGTGTCGCTGGTTCAGATCCGGCTCGAAGGACCAAATGTAAGGGACGCGTACGGGTGAATTCTCGGTCGTGGAGGAAGTAATAGATAACTATTATTTTACACTATTTATTATTTAATTGTATGAGAATAGATATTTATAATATTGATGAGATGATTGCTGATGAACGGTCGGCTCTCGCTGCTGATAGAACACTGCCGCGGTCGCGGTTTCCGCGAGCCGCGACCATTTAGGTCCATGCTATGTCAGCTTTAAGTTCAATGTCCGAGTGTTTGACAACCCAGTTGGCGCAGTGGACAGGTGTCCGCCCTCTGCGCCGTGGGTCCTGGGTTCGATTCCCGGCAGGAGCACTAATTCCTTCCCAAGGGATATTTGTGCTTCTGGTTCTGGGTGTAATGTGAATGTTTCCGGCACCCACGATACAAGTCTTTGAACTGACTGAACTGTGTGGGGCTGTGAGTGTGAATGCGTTTGTTTGCGTTTGTTTGTTTGTCTCGAACATTGATAGCTTTCGTTATTGATCGATTGCTCCGAAACTAGTCTTGCAAAAATGCGAGAAGCCAACCGTGGGTGAAATCGTTATCTTAAATAGGTTTTTTTCGCAAACTATGTGCATTTATCGTATGTCAAGTAATAAAATATTTCATGTTTATTATTTAAAGAATTTACACAATGTTAAGGCGTCTTGTACTTAATTTATTTTCAAACAAACGCTTTCACACTCAAAGCCCTACACTAAGTTCGATGACTTGTGCCGTGGGTGCCGAAAACATTCACATCACAACACACAATCACACCCGGAATCTAAAACAGAATTTTCCCTTGGAGAGAAAACTTAAGCTTTCACTGGAAATCGAATCCCGCAGCTTAAAAGGCAAACGCGCACCCAACTGATCCAACGGGCAGTTCAAATATTCACTTTATTGCATTATAGCATGGTTGTGATTGTGTGTGTGATGTGAATGTTTACGGCACCCACTAAACAAGTCATCAAACTCAGTGTGGGGCTGTGAGTGTGAAAGCGTTTATGTTATGTTTTTATTTAAACATATTACCTAATGTAGTTTTCCCTTGATAGGCGAATAGAGTGACCAACAAGAACAAAACGAACAGTCAACAGATGAAGCGCAAAAGCGCTGAAGCGACCAGCAAAGACAAGGAGACTCGGTTACCCAACCATTTGCAGCGGCTGAAACCTAAGGAGGTGGAAAGGAGTACTCCTCAGGTTAGTCAATCTGTTTTTTTTTTAAAGCATTCACACTCACCGACCCATACTAAGTTCAAAGACTTGTATCGTGGGTGCCGTAAACATTTTTATATCACACCCAGAACCAGAAGCACAAATGTCCCTTGGGAAGGAAAATTGTGCTCCTACCGGGAATCGAACACAGGAGCCATGTCGCAGAGGGCAGAGATGTGCCCACTAGTTTTATTTTTGGTACCATTAAATGAGGGTGTGCAAACGAGAACCTTCTTAAGTTCAAATAAATGTTCTACTCTGTGGCTTTCTGTAGTAACGCTACCTCAATTTTTCCAATGTCATGTGAGACTATAGGACACAAAACAAAATATTTACATAAGTACAAAAAAAAAGGATTTAGTTACAAAATTTAAAACATATTTTGAGCGAGAGCAATGCAGTCAATCAAATCAAATCAAAATCGTTTATTTACATGGGCCCCAAAGAGGCACTCATGAAAGTTAATGACTCTATTGCCAGATTCGCAAAATTACAGCCAATGATGAAGGTAAGTATTTACATGATAATTACAAGTTATTATTACAATACTACGGTATAATTACATAAAAAACTCTACTGTAAAATGAGAAGTATTTACCTTTTTAAGGTAGATAAATCTTCTAACAATGGTAATTTTATAAACTTTATTTTCTCTTAATTTTGGCTTCGCTTCGTAATCTTGTGCATTAAGCCAGTGTTTAATAATAATATATTTCAAGTGTATTTCATATTAAAAGTCCCTAGTCACAAGTCACAGTCAAAGTCAAATAAAAGAGTCAAAGTCCGGTCATAGTCGAGTCATGCCCTAGTAAAGTGGTAGACATTTTACTAGAATTTCTATTGAAGTTTTGAAGCGGTAGCGAAAATCACATTTTTCAACTTTGTAAGACTCGCACACATTTATGCACGTTTACTAAGTATTAACGGTTAATAATTCACCATTATTACACATTCACAGGCTTGACTGTTTTACTTGACTTTGATTGTGACTAGGACTTTTATTATAATTAGATAAATAAGAAATATTATTACTTGGCACTGGCTAAATGCAAAAGATTGCGAAGCCAATATAAAAAAAAAAATGCTGCCCCTAGCGATGGCTTGAAGTCCATTCGTAAATACATCAAATTTAATCTATGCTGTAATAATCGTACAAGTTTTTAATTATAAAATAAAATAAATAAATAAACTCATCCACATTCACAGCCCCACACTAAGTTCAAAGACTTGTATCGTGGGTGCCGGAAACACTCACATCACACACACATAACACCCAGAACCAGAAGCACAAATATCCCTTGGGAAGGAATTTGTGCTCCTGCCGGGAATCGAACCCAGGACCCACGGCGCAGAGGGCGGACACCTGTCCACTGCGCCAACTGAGTCGTCCTATATAAAAGCGTCGTATATAAAAGCGAGCTGCAGGAAATCTAAAGAAAAAATTCCTGGTTGAATTTATTTCCAACAATCTAAAGAAAAAAATCCTTGTTGATATCTACAACAATAACTATAGTGTATGATATATTATAACTTTAAATTTTAAGAATATATAACGTTTTGTAATTAGCTAACATTTTCACATTCAATAAAATGCTATACTTGACATCATATGAATTACGTACTGCTGCAAACACTATTTGTTTTGGCCATATCCAAAATAACTTGCCACATACGTCTCGTAAAGATTGTTTCCATTGCTTGCTTGTCGTATAGACTACTGGGCAGTCCTAGTGTCAAGATTTTCAGGCCGCCTGAAGGCACCCGACATGGCTTAAAGACTGTTGTCTTACAACTAACAACCGGGACCGACTGCTAAGCGTGCCCTCCCTCGGTGACACTCAGTTGAAAATCCCACTAAACGGTCATGCATCCAAGCAATTCTCTGGTCTGACTGAACATTACTTGACATTGTTTCCATTGTAAGTTACGGAACCTTTCAAACGGCAATTTATAAACGTCGGGTCCACAACCCACCTCGTCCTATTTGTCACGCAACGAAGCAATCTGTAATAATGCATCTAGATATCGCAAGTGCTAACAGCGTTCGGCCAGTGAAACTCGTTACCGGCTGAATGGGCCGCAGATTGAAGTTTACACGTCTGATGGAATATATTAACGCTTTCTAGGTGGAGTGCGGACTTTACTCGTATTTTGCTCAAGTGCCAGGTATGTCAATGCGGGCACCATTTTTACTCGTCTACGGCGGATATTGTCTATACGTATAATCAAATTGTATCATGCTGATGTTTGTACGTTATAAATATTGATATAAAACAAATATGGGGAATATTTATTAGATCAACAAAAGCCAAAACAAAAATGTTTTGAATATTTGTTTGTCGGTATGTCTGTATGATACTGCATGGAATTGAATGCAGTTTTCACCAATGTATTGCTTGAAGAGGTCCAACTTATAGGCTCCATTTTACCGCAGGAAAATACCATATTCCCACGGATTTTTATATTTAATATTGCCCGGATCTTACGTTCTGTAGAAACTACTATCCGGATCTCCGAAACTACTAAACAGATTTTCATACGGTTTACAAGTCGAATCAACTTCACCTGAAACGATAAATATATTTTATTTCATTACAATGGAAACGCTACCCACTGGTAATGGGCTTGAGCACTTGAGTTACCTATAAGCTCGATGCCTTTTAGGTAACTTGGGTCTTTGCTATACATATATCATCGTCATCATCATTTTTTTTTATAATGTTAAAAAACCACTGACTGACTGACTGACCTAATTGTTCTCCCAGTAGGAGTTATGGGGGTATGGATGATGCATGGGCAAAGTGTAGGTGTAAAAAGATCTCCTGGGGAAAAGTCTGAAACCACCACATAACCAATAACATATCTTGGAAACGGTAGGCCTTGAAACAAAAGTTCAAAAACTAAAAATGATAGCAAACCTGGGACGCTCCTAAATTTTTTTAATTATTTCATGACCATGGATTCATAGTCCTTCAGTCGAAATATTAAACAAAAATTAACAAATTCTATATTTCATAATAGAAGTCCTAGTCACAAGTCACAGTCAAAGTCAAGTAGTCAGTCATAGTCAAGTCATGCCCTAGTAAAGTGGTAGAAACTTTACTAGAACTTCTATTAGAGTTTTTGAGCGGAGACGAAAATTACGTTTTCAACCTACACCAGCCTACACTTATGCACGTTAGCAGTATTAACGGTTATTAATCTACCATTATTACACATTAATACTCGAAGAATCAAAGGTTTTGGAAAATCATACATAATCAACATCGCCATTTTAACAAATACGCGCCAAAAACCTCCAAAAAAAAAGAAGACGTTGCCACCATACAAAATGAAATCAATTATATTTCCAAAACTATTGGGACCGAAAAAAACGCGCCACCCACCAAAAACCTTGTACCTAGGTATGTATATAGTTTTAGTTTAGTTTTAATAGATGTAGGCAAAATGCTTTAATCAGTGATATGACGAAATATAATTTCAAATTACTCAAGTAGTAATTAGTACACACTAAACAATAGAACACAGTCTAACTCTGCAGAGTCCATAAACGCGAGCACTCCGCGAATCCGCTAATTGAAACCGTGTTTGCTAATCTGCAGCGCATTGTGGGAGCGTGAAAGCGCTTCGCGACTTGCCACAGACTAATGCGTGCTTCGTGACAGATGTCATGAAATACTTATAATAATTTTACCTATATTATGTTCATCAATCATATGTCAAAGTTAGTTTAGTTGGTGTCTAGTAATGCAGGCGTTACTTTATCTCTATCTTGATAGACATACATCGCGCTGAACACTGTAATTATATTGTTTTTTAAGCTATTGCATAGCTTCTATCGCGGGCCTTGAGCATGGAGACCGAATCCAGAAATTCCGTTACGAAAATAACCTAACACCCCCTACTCCGACCGGCACAGCGGTGATACTTTTTAGTTTTGCCATTTATCGATGAATAGCAGAACTTTTAATGACTTTTTTGAAATATCACTCTTGTCTCTTTAGTTCAGCAACTCGCCTCTAGGTGGCAGGAAAAAAAATACTGCATAAATAAAATAAATAAATAATAATAATTGCATAAGTTGATAAAAAATGCTATGAAATAGCTTTACCGCGGCAGTCCCCGAGTGGCACACATCTTTTTTATTTTGATTTTACAATCTACATGCACTTGTCAAATATTAGTAGTAGTTTATATAAG
Organism: Lomographa bimaculata; assembly: GCA_948107665.1. Taxonomy (NCBI): domain Eukaryota; kingdom Metazoa; phylum Arthropoda; class Insecta; order Lepidoptera; family Geometridae; genus Lomographa; species Lomographa bimaculata. The sequence goes on along the minus strand of OX403600.1, from coordinate 3,816,674 downwards.
CCACACTCAGTCACGGTACAGTCATAGTCAAGTCATGCCCCTGAAAAGTGATAGAAACTTTACTAGAACTTCTATTAGTTTTCCAACTTTGTTTGATTTGCCTACACTAATGCACGTTAACTTACTATGAAGGGTTAATAATCATTTAACAATCCAGTATAATAATACAAAGAAGAATCTTATGTTTTGGAAATTAATACAAAATCAACAACGCCATTCAGTTCGCGGCATAACTCGCTAACCACTGACATTACCAGTGTTGCTAGTATAATATTAACTAAACAAACATAAAAATAAACGCTTTCACACTCAAAGCCCCACACTAAGTTCGATGACTTGTGTCGAGAGTGCCGGAAACATTCACATCATTCACACATAATTACAACCAGAAACATAAACACAAATTCTCCTCGGTGAGAAAAATTGTGTTCCCGCTGAGAATCCAACCTGATATCGCTGCTTAGAAGGCGAACACCGACCCAATTAAGCCAACGGGCAGATCATCAAACATAGCGAACATCCGACATATCTATCTCACATCTGCACACTACTCTTTGTATTCAAACACCGTTCGCTGAGTCTCGTAATCACGGCAATCTACCGGCACAAAAAGAAACAATTATACCATACCCACTTGTCACCGACCCCGGCTTTTATAAGTCGTAAAGACTATAAAAGCTGCTATAATGCAACATATTTGCTTATCAAGTATCTATATATCCAGGGCGACCTAAACGTCGGTTGTGGGGTTGTGGTTAATCAGCGATTAAAGTAGGGCTTCCGAGAAACAATTATACCATACATACTTGTCACCGACCCGGTCTTTATGAGTTCTAAAGACTTCACTGTGCATTACGTACTGCTATAATGCAACACATTTGCTTATCACGTATAGAGATACGTACTTACGTGCTTACCCTAGATATAGAGATATCTAGGGTGACCTGAACGTGGTTGTGGTTAATCAGCGATTAAAGTAGGGCTTCCAAGAAACAATTATACCCGGTCTTTATGAGTTGTATTGTAGCAGTACGTAATCTTACTGCTATAATGCAACATATTTTTAAGCTATTGCATAGCTTCTATCGCGGGCCTTGAGCGTGGAGACCGAATCCAGAAATTCCGTAACGAAAATAACCCCACTCCGACCGGCACAGCGGTGATACTTTTTAGTTTTGCCATCTATCGATGAATAGCAGAACTTTTAATGACATTTTTGAAATATCACGCTTGTCTCTTTATTTCAGCAACTCGCCTCTAGGTAGCAGGAAAAAACTGCATGCAAAAAATACTGCATATATAAAATAAATAAATAATTATCATTGCATAAGTTGATAAAAAATGCTATGCAATAGCTTTACCGCGGCAGTCCCCGAGTGCCACACGTCTTTTTTTATCACGTATCTATATCTAGGGCGACCTAATCGTTCGTTGTGGGTAATCAGCAATTAAAGTAGTAAATTAAGAAATGATCGCTTGAGGCGGAATTTGAACCCGCGGCCATTAATGTCATGCTATTGCTTTGACCGTGGTTTAACATCTAACGAGGTATGATTTCGAAGTTCAAAATAGCAAGCAACTTAATTAATTTAATTACTTTAATTAAAACGGTACATGCTTACACCAATTACAATAATTAAAGGATTGTTATTTCATTAATCATACATAAAAATTCAGATACCTAATGTTAATTATTCACAATAAAAATAAAAAAATAAAATAAAATATGTCAAATATGCACAGAATTAAAATTTTAAAAAGAAATACCAGTCATTATATAATTTATTAATGTCAGCTTAATATCAATAATAATAAAATATGATGTCAAGTACACACAACTTGAATTGGCAAGCGTGACTCTTACCATCGGTCAAGTCAATTGGTCGTCTCATCTCACTTCTTACAAATAAAGATATATATTTCCTTTTTACCGGTGGTCTTCAAGTCAAGAGTGAATAGGTATCTTATAGGCAAGCATGTCTACATCTTTGGCCACATCATCGCTTTCCATCAGGTCATATAGTGCATGCTTGCCTATCGACCATAAAAAAATGTCATTGAAATTCGTCCGACAACATTAGAAATATTATATAACCAACACACAAAAACTTTCTCATTTATAACATCGACAGGGATAACTACTTTATGATTTTTTCGTTAAAAGCGTACAATTCAAAAGTTGATTAAAATTTACTAAAAATTCTAACCCTCCAAACTCAATACTTCACCAAAAAACCCGTTTCCCTAATTACGGCGTCCATTATTTAAAAAGCCCGCCAAAAAACTGGCATAAATCGAGGCTACCCTCAAAAATGATCAGTGTCAAAATACTTGGGAAGACGCGATTTTTAATTCCCATTATGGTCCAGACGTTCGTTTTTCAATTATAGACGAGGAGTTGTCTCTCTACATTATTGCTTTAACTGAGGAAAAATTCTTGGCGATTTTTTTAATAATAAATTATATTTACGCTTTCACACTCACAACCCCACCCCTAAATAAGAGACTTGTGTAGTGGTTGCCGAAAAAAATTACATTAGACACACACAATTAAAACCAGAAACACAAATTTCCCATCACAAGCATACATTTACCTCGACCTCTTCTCCCGCTGGTTAATTTTGTTAAAAAGGAAAATTACCCTGACGTATCAACTGGTTTTATAACCCTCGGGTCAATTTCTTATTTTGAGTCTAAATGTCTAACGCTTGAATAATCTATAGTGTCATAGCGAACTAAATGAGCTTAAAATCGAAAGGTTTAATAAAGCTGTAGGCGACGCAGGTTCGCAAACTTAATTTTTTTTTATTTACTTTATAAATATATTTTTCGTTTATAACGTAATTTCTTATCATCCATTGCGGTCCTTTTATCGCTTAAATTAGTATTTAGAAATTAGAAGGTGCGTATAGAACTCGAGTAAATTTGATATTTGTAAATGCCGGCAGTTCGAAGAACCTCTGGCTTGTGTCCGGAGATCATTTGCACGTAATTAATAAAATAATTAATATTTTAATATACAATGTTTCCGGTCATTGCATCGGTGTCATGGCCTTTAGTGGGATAATGTACGGTAAATTTTATCAACAAATAGCCCCTCATATTTTTCTCCCATAATAATAAAATGGCAGCCATTTTCATTTTTTAGCCACAGGAGTACGGGTGCATGAACTAATTTTGCCATAACTTCTATGTAGACGTACTAAAAACATAAAGTCTCGTGTGACAGTTTAGTAAGTAGACAAGATATCGATTGCTTAAAATTACTAATTTCTATTTAATAAAAGAAAAAAACATGCCAAAAGATAAAATATACATGTATTTAGTGTATAATTTTTACATTATTTACTTTTTATGACGTCAGAAGTACTCATGTGCAATTGCCTTCAATATTCAAACATGAAAATTTGTTTGCATACTTAGGTATACTAACATTTCAAGCTTAAAAGTAAGGCGTTAAAAAATTATAAAATAACTCCAAATATATTTGTCATGAAAAGAGTTTCCCGCTAGCTCCTCGCCTATTCTGGACCACAATTTCAATACGGCGGCGGCGCGGCGGTCTCCTCCCCTCGTAAATACAATAACTAATCACAATAAAAGGGTTGCGGCCGACTCTCTATTAAAAACTCGCTAAGAATGCCGAAAGAGGGTTGCTTTAGGGTTGACGTGTACCAAAAAAGCGAATATTCTGTGAGTATTCGAGGTGTAGTTAGAATGGGACCACCTGCTAAGTAATGGACCTCTTTGCCCGAGTCAGTGTTTCCCGATAAGTACAATCTAGGAGTCTTTACATCTCGAATGAACAGGTATCTTCTAGGTATCCACCTTTGTAAGAGTAGTCAAATGCTGCCTATCGTGAATAAAAAAAAACCTCACCCCGTGGTCTTGCCTATGAACGAGGCTACGGTGAGTACTTCTCGAGATTTCTGTAAATATGCAATTGGAGTGATTTACTTTCTTGGTTGCCTCTTTGGGGCTTATATAAACAATATTGATTATTGCTTATAACGCCCAATTGGTGATTTCATGCTAAGAATTTATGTTTAATTCATACTCATACTTTGTATTTACGTTATAATAATGATGAAGGAAAACCGGCATGTCCTCAAAATCACAAATAAATCGAGGACATTATGTCATCCACCAACCCGTACTTTTTCAGCGTGGTTTATGGCCTAGGCTCTTTTAGGAAAGACCCCGAGTCCAAGAGTGGGAAGGAAATAAGCTGAGATGATTATTTATAGTGTTCTTTAGCTTTATTTAATAAAAACTATCTCATCCTTGCAGTAGTATATTCTTTAGTTATAATATTCTTTTCTATTCCATCTTCTCGATGTCAAAAATTATAATCTTATTTATAGTTATTTCTTCTTCTCGAAATGGCTGTAATTTTGCGAATCTGGCAGTACTCATAAACTTTCATGAGTGCCTCTTTGGAGCCCATGTGGATAAACGATTTTGAATTTTGATAAAAAAGCTACAAAAGTTCTCTAGCTTTCAGTATACGTCGTTCCTTACACATTTTTGTAACTTTCCCCGCTAATGGTTTATTGGAGAGGGTTGTCGATTACCACCCGACGGGGGATTTAACCAGCTTTGATGCCTTATTTGTTTAAAACAATACCATTTCATAAACACTTAATATTCTTCGTTACTGACGAAGGAAAGTAGCCTCTGTTTCAAGGAATTTTAAGCCTTTTAATTGTGTTTGTAGACTGTTGTATAATGACTAACGATCGTGTTTGTTGTGGTAGGCCTCTTAAAGCTTCCGCCTGGAGAAGTACACCATTTCCAAATATTCAGTTGTCAAGCAGTAGTGCAAACATTACTGTATTTTAGATTGAAAGGAAAAGTTTCCATTGAAATTACATGGCATAAAGAGGTTTAGTCGTAATATCGAATATATCAAGGTGACGAGCGCAGTGCATTGCCGCGCAGGATTTCGAACGATTGAAGTTCAACATTCCGGTTGGCACTGAACTGTAATGGCAAGCGTGCCATTTTAACTCTGATAAGCTAGCGTTCGACCACTCTTTCGCGTTTTGGTGATTACAATGTGTTCGAGGATGATGAACACGTTCTCAGAATAGCAGCAGGAGTATTAATTAGTAAATTTTCGTCAGAATTTTCTACTTGTTAAACTATGACAATATTTCGGTTCAGTACAAGCTACACACGGGCTCCTCTGGCTTGTTTCATGAGAAAATTTTCTACCGTCATAGATTTCATCACGATATTATCGTCAACAAAAACTCAGAGCGTCGTAGGATTTGAAACAGCGACCATTCGATCGGGGTGCGGGCTTACTACGACGGCGACGTGGCGATATCACAGCTTTAGAGTTACTGTAATTATACTCTCAACACATCTTAGTCATAGAATTGTAGAAATCGCTTCAATTCTCAACTTAACATCTTAATGCTAGAATTTAACAGAGCACTTCAACTCTATTGCCGCCATTACCGGCCATTTGTCCAATAAATTAAGAGCGTTTGTCTAGTTCTATCTCTAGCTATATTATATTCCCTAATCGACGCACATAAAATCACAACGAATCACTTAAGGTCCATCCCACTAAACTACCGCTCTAACGCAGGATAGTGTGTTCCGTTTGATAGCGGATAGCGACATGTAAGACACGTAATATGCATGTTTTATGTGAATAATTTACATTACAGTCTTTCTCTTCACAACTATATTAATTAAATAACTTTTGTACAATTGGGATGAAGCTTTAGTAAAAAAAAACGAATTAGACCGTCAGTTAGATTATCAAAACATGTGGGACATTTACTTTTTCTTTTTTTAATTAAATTAAAAATTTAATTAAAAAAAGAAAAACACAAAAATAAAGAGCGTCGGAGTTCCGGTTGCTCATGACGTAGACTCGGTAAAAAGTGTACTGAAGCGTCACTCGAAATTCCAACCCACAATATCTTCGTAATCTTTTGATTAATTGACAATAGAGAAAATACGTGTACAATAGTGATAAATTTAGAAAGGAAAAATTATCGCTTGAGGCGGGATTTGAACCCGCGGCCATAGGGTCTCATGCCCTATTGCTCTAACCGCTGAGCTACTCAAGCCCCGCCTGTAGCGACGAAATTAACCTTTCCTTATTATTAACGTTTTACGGGGACGTGTGAAACAGTTTCTAGAAACTACTACGGCCAACGAGTCTAACATTGCAGTTAGCTCAACGTTGTGTTGATAACGTCTACCCAAATCAATTGATTTTATTTATATAGCATTAGCCATGCTAGGCAGAACTATAGTGATAAATTTAGAAAGGAAAAATTATCGCTTGAGGCAGAATTTGAACCCGCGGCCATAGGGTCTCATGTACAATGTTTTATGATAATGTAAATAACGGAATAAATTGATTTTTTCAGGCATCTAGCCTATTTAATAGCCAATGATTTGTTATTATGTATCGAACATATTAGTTTTAATAACTGTATCGTTAATACATTTCTAGCTTGAATATGACTGTCTTTTGTGCCCGCTGAAAACCGCCCCTATTACAATGTAATAAATCGCTTTGTCATAGAGCCGTTGGTACCATGCGACTACCGAGTTTTGAAAGAATAATGCATAATAGTTACTACATAAAACATGCTGTCAGACCTTCCTTTTACATCTATGTAACCGTCACATGTTTTATGTAATTACTATTATGCATTGTTCTACCACAATATACACAATAAACATGATTTCATATTTTTTTTATTTATGTCGGAAGCATCTGTATTTCTAAAATGACCTTTCATTGTATGGTAGTTAAAGTCTATCCACAAACTTAAATAACGTTTCTCGTTGACACGTATGCGTACACTTTCCAAATAGATGACTAAGCTGTTTGTGTTACAGAGCTGTTTAAATCGCTTCCGCTTCTCGCTGGCAATAGGCGCACAACTTTAGGTCGCGTGCACACTAGTGAGTTAACAGTGAGTAAATTTATTACGTGGGCGTGAACTCACATTTTTGCGCTCGTCCGTTTAATGGAGCGAGCTGAGAGAGCGCTAATGCTTGTTAATAAACTGACCAACCCTTTTATTGTTGTGGAGGCTATTGAGAATAAGGCATACACTTGTTATTACGTAACTTAATTTAAATTAACTGAGTGATTTTAACGTTAAGCATTTATTAAGTTAAGCAGTTATTGAATTGTGTTCGCATTTTCTTACTACGTCAATTAACAAAATTCATTTCTAAGCACCAAGCGATGTCCCAGCAGCTATTCTTGTGAGCTAGTTATTATTCTAGGCTTTGTAGACTTATCCTTTGTACTAAGGAACGATTTAATAATATTATAAAAATGTTTTTTTTTATTATAAACAATAAGTATTGTATTGTGTGTCCTTCTTCTTTCTACTTTTGACTAATTAAGTTATAAAAATAAAATATTAGAAATAATACAGCTTTAACACGCTAAAAGTAAAATCAATAGGCTTTTTATAATGTACTGTGTAGATTGATTGCTAAATGTTTTAATTTTTTAAAATTTTATTTCTTACCGAACAATTCACTTTATAAAAATTCAGACATGTTACAAAAAATGAATAAAATTGATATATCAATAATAAAAAAAATAACAAAAAAATTACATTAGTCACTAGATATCAATAATGTAAGAAAAAATCATGTTCATGTATAAATAATAATAACATAAAAAATATATAAACAAATTATACAACTGTATGTAAAAACGTTAAGTTTAATTGTTGGTCATATACTCAGATAAGAAATAGTAAAACGTTATTCAACAAACACATTATGAATCTATTTTTAAATATCAAATATTTTCTTTTCTAAATTGAATACTAAATTCAAGCAAAATAATTTTCTACCAAACTGCGTAATTTTCCCTTAAACTACCAGAGTACTGTGGCAATTAGCGCAGCGTAGACGGCAAAACGACGTACTTAGCCGCTACGATGCCGTCATGCTACGTCGTAGTACGTGCTGCGTCTTTAACCTCTACGAATGTAGATACATGTAGCACTGGTTAGACAAGTGACTTTGAAACTTTGAATGCTTAGAAATTACTATCAATAGATATGTATACAACATGTAATTAACGTAAACCCCTGTACTTATAGACATTACTTTCTGCTAATAAGTTATATATTGTTTTGTCTCGTTTTTGCTTATACCAAATGTCTATAATTAAAAAAAAACAAGACAAAACATGAGACTGAGGAAACTTTTTTTAATGTTATTGAGACACGAGAAAAACGCGCTCTTGCGTTACAGATCAGTGCCACCTATTTTACAGCCGATTCACACACACACACACACAAACACAATTACACCCAAAACCAGAAACACAAATTTTCCTTAGAGGAAGTTCCAGGTCGTTTGACATCTTCCTCACACATCATTACCTTTGTCACACTATCTTTAAATGTACAAACAGAATCAAAATACTTTTACTCTCATAGCCCCGCTCTTAGCTTCTCTTATAAGAGAAAAAAATGTGTTCCCAACGAGAATTGAACCCGGCATTTGTAGCGTAGAAGACAGGCATATAACCAACTACGGCAGAATACAGTACAAATAATGAAATTACACACTTCGATTTCAAACTCACAGTCCTACACACATTATATACACACTCTAGGTACCTATGCAAATTTGCTCATACCAGGTACGAACCCGTTAACTACGGCGGCGTAGGATTCTAAAAGCTAGCTAATATCACCGTCAGCATTGTCAATCAACTGACTATAAAATCAAATGTATAACATATGCCACTTAACCACTAAAATCCAATATAATCTTAACCTCATACAAAAAAACCATCTCGAAAAATTCCAACACTCATCCAAAATAATCTCATTCATCCATCGTTATGAAAAACAATGAGTCCACACGTAACTTATACCCGACATTAAGCGCTCGTATAGTAATAATGGCAATAACGGAGTAAAGAGGAAAGAGCGCCCTCTATAATGCGTCTGGTAAACGAATATGCGGGGAAATTGCCTTCGGGGCCGGCGCAGATGCGATTGCTTGCTTAGGGATGGCTGTAGCTGTACTAGTTCGGAATCCGTTCTGTTTGGTGACTTATAGTTCGTTCGGATCATATAGTTCTTTCATTTTCGGGTAGCAGGCAAATTTTGCGGATTGGTTTAGATTAGTATACTGTAACAGAGAAACGAATAAATTGTAAGGATGCTTAAAAATCTATTATTTATTTGTATCGAACAGACAATTGAAAAATGTATAGTTAGGTTCAGTTTTTTGTTGGAATTACATAGATATTTGGTTTTCGATTAGCAGGGAGACTACGGATTAGAATTTAATTAATCCACTGTTTTGAAAAACGATGAGTCTACGCGTAACTTATACCCGACATTAAGCGCATAATGGCAATAACGGAGTAAAGAGGTAAGAGCCCCCTCTATAAAGCGTCTGGTAGACGAATATGCAGGGAAATTGCCTTCGGGGACATATACGGTCTGCAATTTTATATGGTTTTGGTAATGCTAATGAAATTTTATCTTAATTAAAACCATCAAATGAATTACTAAATTAAATGTTAGACCTTGGATCACTGCAGACTTTGAACAAAGAACTATCCCACGATAATTTTTTTTCGAACGGACTATATGCTTCTGGCTGTGTGTAGCCTCTGCAGCGTCACCAGGCGGGAGGGCGAGCGCGAAAGGCGCTCCGCCGCAAAATAGAGGGTGTAGGCAACTAGCACAAGGGCCACCTCAGAGGTGCGAGCCTCGGCTTGGACCGTTGCCAGGACAGAGGGAACGGGAGAGAAACGCCCCGGTACATAAGAGTACCGTTGATAATGGGCCCTATGAATGCGAAAAGTTCGATTAGATCGATTTTGACTAGAATTTGGAGAGACATGACGAGAGAATCTACGTCCTCGCCAGCGAGGACTGTTTAGTCTGATTGTGGTCTGTGTACCGGACGATCGTTGCGCTGCCAACGTGATGGCGACCGCTATAGGATCGTCCGGGTCCTGAAGGATGTGTCACAGACGGCGACTACGGAAGTAGCGTGGGGTTATGGTGTCGATAGAGTAATCAGAAGCTAGAACTATCCCACGAACTAAACCTAACAAGCGCCCATCCCTATCGGATGCTCGCAATCATCAATCTACCCCCTCTGCCGGGGCTGCTCGTAAATCACGCGTACAATGGCCGCGGGAAGTTCTTAAGAAGAAAAACTATAGGCTATATCCTTCCGGGGCAAAGGGATACCCCTGGAGAGGCTCGCGGGGGCCTGTTGGGGCAGGAAGGGGCAAGTGGGGCCGGCCAATCGGAAGCGGCAGGGACTGTGGGAGGCTGTTTGGTAATTGTAGGGTTATGGGTAATGGTTGTAATGAAGTGGATTTGGTGGTTTCAGATGATTGTTGCGTTTATTGGTGAAGGTGGGCTGATTTTATTCAAACATCCTTGAATTAATTATTTGCTGAAATTGTAGTTTATACGTTGTACTTAATAATGTGGACACATTATCAATTTGACTTTTGCTTTTGTCGGCAAAAATTATACCTTTTCTACGGACTTCACAAAAAAGGAAGAGGTACTCAAGTCGACTGTATTTTTTTTTTCTTTTTTTTTAATGTGTGTTACCTCATAACTTCGTTCGACGTGAACCGATATTGAATTTTTTTTGTTAGAAGGATGTTGCTTTCCTATTGGTCCCATTTAAACTTGTTCGAGATCTGATCAGTACTTCTTGAAATATCTGCAATAATGCGTGTTTAGTACATCTAATCTGATCAAAGTTCCGAAGAAAGCGGTGAAGATGGTTTTTTAAGCTGTGCTTGCGTTTAATTATTTAGTTTATTTTCGATTATTCGTTGTCGATAAAAACTTGCTGTATAATATTTTTAGTTTCATAATTTCAACATTTTTTTCACACGCGCAACCTTGCCTTCCTTCTATATTTTTGCTACGTAAAAAGCGCCCTTATATGCTCGACGATACGACGTACGCTCTATAATCGCCTGTGATGACAATAGTTCTCGGACCGAAGCGCAGCTCTTAACAATAATAATGTTATAATAAAATTTAACGTTACTTTAAAAATCGAATCCATGACGTGATTCACCGTCCGAAGAACCAAGGGATCAGTCGTAATCCAGGTGGATGACGGATGGGGTTGCGGTCGACGCGGAAAAATCACCCTGTAACCGAATAACCCTTATCTTATAGGTAATGCCCCTGCATTACCTTATAAGTTATAATGTAGAGTAAGTTATGTGGCAAGGAGCGGACAGGTTTTTATTACTCCATTGAAGATCAATGATACATTTGGAATAAAAAGTGAAATAAACTGCTGCAATATATTATAATATTGCTGACAAAATAACCATTTGACTGATCATGCGCTATCAACTGGTTTTAAAAGCTTGTCTGTAGGTACCAAATTTTTTTTAATGGCTAGCGTTCGACCTCCATCTCGTCTGTTGTTTAGAGATAATATGTTGGCAGCACTCTATGCCTAAAAGATTGGCTTTCAAGGATAGTTGCTGTAACAGCATTTGGTGCTTTGCGACAGATTTATCATTTTCTATACGACCGTACTACGGTAATGTGGAAGACAAAAACATAACATATAGACACACACACACGACATAAACGCTTTCACACTAAGTTCTATGACGCGTGCCTGAAACATTCACATCACACACACAATCACAACCAGATACATAATTTTTCCTTGAGGAGAAAACTTGTGCTTCAGCCGTTAATCGAACCCTGCTTAGAAGGCGAAACGTATTATTATTTAGGGAACTGGAAGAGTATAAAACTATTTTAAATAAACAAAAATTAAAAATAGTAAAACTGTACTTAGTTTAGTTGTTAATTTGTTATTAAAAAACAGCTCTAAAACAATACGAATAAGAGCCTAAATCCAACGTCATTCTCGTTGAGCCACAACGAAGCCCAAACAAGGTAACTGAACCTCCCTCGAAATATCAAAACACCGTCCTTCCCGACCTCATTCATTTGGACTGGCAACTGTAAAATTTGAATTTAGAACGCGCTCCCGCGGCGCTTTCGCGGCAAAGCGGCAAATTGTGAAATTAGAGCCGCCGCGGGCGCACCGCGCGCTTGTTAGCTAGTTTTTACGCTGGCAACCCCTTTGAGCGGGAAATTGCATCAATGCAATGCAGCAATTCGGATTGGATGGTGTTAGTTGCGATTAGGTGTTGTTTTATTTTCCTTTTAATTGTAGTTACTTAAGCTGGCGTTTAAGGTAACCTTAAACTGCTCGCTGGCCGAGCTGCTTGCCCGTTGGTAATACAAGTTTTCTCCTCAAGGAAAATTTGTGTTTCTGGTTTTGTAATTGTGTGTGTAATTTGAATGTTTCCGGCACCGGCACAGCACAAGTAATCGAACTAAGTGTTATCATTATAGCTACTATACTAATGCTTAGTGATAAAAGTGGTTTAACCCCAAATTATTCGACAGTAATTATGTTATAGTTACTATGCGAACATGTTGAGTCAGTTACTGTGATATGACTCATCTAACGATATCTCCTAGACTATTTTATTATGTCAAAATTATAAAATATTCAAAATGTTTCTATTTTTTAACTTAAGAATATTGTGATTTTTCTACCGACTTCACAAAAAAGGAGGAGGTACTCAAGTTGACTGTTTTTTTATGTGCTAACACACATATCTTTTCTTTCCACGTGAACCGATTTTGAAAATGTTTGATAGATGTTGCTTTCAAATTGGTCCCACTTAAATTTGATCGAGATCTGATCAGTAGTTCTTAAAATATCGTCAATAATGCGTGTTTAGTACATCTAATCTGATCAAAGTTCCGAAGATAAAGCGATGAAGATGAAGATGAAGCTTTGCTTGCGTTTAATTATTTCAGAATAAAACATAGCCTTAAAATATCAGTCAGATATAGTCAAGCTATTTTTTAAATATCGAGTGACGTTTAGTCAGTTGTGTATTGTGTATCGCAACTTACTGATATTATTATTGTCAATAGAAAAAAAACTTAGTTTTTAATGTAACAAAATAGGCGAATCGGAGATTTGGGGTTGCAATTCGCTCTTGAACAATTGGTAAGCGTCAATTGTTACATCAAAACAAAAAAATATATCATCGTAGTCACCCCCGCTGTTAGAGGGTTGTTAGTTTCGACTACTAATACAAATATAGGCAGCGATACATATTATAATGATGTCATGTCGCGATGCAATCTGTCACAGTGTGCCATTAGGCGATGGACCAGTTTTATCACTAAGTTGTGTCATAATGATAACAAACGCTTTCACACTCACAGCCCACACTAAGATTGATGAATTTTGTCGTGTGTGCCGATAACACATCACACACACAATCACAACCAGAATTATAAACACAAATTTTACTTAGGGAGAAAACTTGTGTTTGCGCTTGGAATCGAACCCGATACATGTACACGACTTTAGAAGGACCTCTCCTCCACTTAGAAGGCGAACTCTCCGCCCAGTAAGCCAAGTTAAAATCTTAGAATATTTTTGTTGTGCTTTATAGGCAAGCATTTGACCACTATCTCACCTGATGGAAAGTGATGATGCGGCCGAAGATGTGACATGCTTGCCTAGAGGGTACCTCTTCGCTCGAGACTTGAAGACTCCCAGATTAGACCGTTCGCGGGGAACAAAGACGCAGGCAATGAGTTTCACCCCTTGCATTGGGACATAGACAGATGGAAACATTTGGCTCTCAGCAGAGCAGAATTCGAACCACACCTTTGGATCACCGGTTTAACGCTCTTACCACTGTAGTCTAGACCCTAGAGTTCTCTAGAGTCTAGAGAGAGATATACTTACCTCTTCCTCTTTCCTTGCTGGTGAATTTTGTTTTGAAGGAAAATTTGCATCAAGCGCTATCAAGTGGTTTTATAATCTTTGGTTTGAAGACCATACAAGACCCCACTCCATTTTAACCATTAAAATTGAACGCTGTATAGTAAGTAGGCTGTGGTGGTACGGGATTAGTCGTCATGTTACCAATGACGACCAATTTCTGTGTAAGGCTGTATAGATATGTATATAGGCAAGCGTATTCGTATTATAAAGTGAATTCAAATATTAAACAATATATATATTTTTGTAATTATTAACAATATTCATTATAATAATCCAACAAACCTATAATCAACTTTATAAATCCCTCCAAACTTCCTTTTAACATATTCCCAACGAGTCAAAACTAAATTCCAATTACTATATTAATTCAACACATCAAAACTTCCAACCAATATTACGTCTCATTTGGCACAGACCGTGTCTACCTATAATTTTCCTGTTAAAATATTTACGAACTTCATACGCCGTAATTTTCATTTCATCCCGCATTTAGAGGATTACGTACCCAATTTTCCGACCCCTCCATATCTATGATTGTAACTAATCTTGTCACTAAATCGTAGTCCGATTAAGCGAACGCGGTTCCAAATTCAAAAGAAGGTAACTCCCAAATCAAACAATTTAAGAATAAAAAAGTACCCTCAATGCGGTTCGAAATTTAAACATGCGTATAATTTTTTGAATTTGGAAGCGCGCGCCATATGCAACGCTCGAGGCGTCGTTTTTTTGGCGCCAGATCGTCGCGCTGTTATGTAGTTACCACCCGTTTGGGTTAGTTTGGTTACATTGTGCAATGTCGAATAGACAGTAAGGACTTTGTGTATTTAAAGCAGTTAACAGACATATTTAGCAGTTTTTTTATGAGCTCTATTTGCTCGTGTGTAATGTGTTCAGTCATCAATGAAAGGCAGTGACTACAGGCAGTGACTATAGGCAGTGACTACAAGGCAGAGACTGTATATATTTAGATAGGATAGCATTTGAGTATCATCTTACCTATTGGTATGGTCTAGGTTATAGTAAACATGCTAGGCCTTGAACGTGATTGTGTACGAGTGTTTACTCTAAAATTTTCAACCGACTTCAAAACAGGAGGTTCTAAATTCGACTGTATGTTTTTTTTGTATGTATGTTACGCGATATCTCCGCCAATTATGAATCATTAATTAAATTTTTTTTTCTGTATGGAAGAGAATACTTCAGAGGTCGAAATCGGCCATACCGGCGGAAAACCAAAACCGAAATATAAGCGATGAAGTCGGTTTTTTAAGCTTTGCTTGTGTTTCAATTCTAATTAACTAATTGTTAGGTGTTAGATCACACTTATCTTACACAGATCCAAGTAGGTACATAGGTAAATAGTCTGAACCGAAGTTTTTCCGCGAATACAAAACTAAAATGTAGTACAGATAGCCTTGTATGTATACATTTAAACTCGATTAACGTGAGAGTAGTAACTCGATAAAGACTAATTATCGCTCGAACTGTTTTACTACACCCTCTTGGTCTCAACATACCATACTGCAACAGTATAGGTACCGTACCAACATTAACAATCAAATGTATTCACGAGCGGGTGAAGGGATAATAAACCGTTTTATCCCCATGCCTGGATCTACGCCAACGATGCCACGTCGAAGGAACTGTTTGATAATATGTTATTTCTTTGATATAGGGATTATTTGGTATGTTATAATATTTGTGAGCTCCAAAAAGGAAGTTCATAGTCTTACTGAATTTTTTTTTATCCTTTTATCTCTTTTTTTCGTGGGGGAGGGGGGAATGCCTTTAGGGTTAAATGCACAGAAAAAACCCTTCCTTCACAGGAAGGGCTCAATTGACCATTGGCTTAGTTGGGTGAGCGTCCCCAATCTAAGCTGGTGTCGGATTCTATTTCCGGTGGAAACACAAGTTTTCTCCACAAGGAAAATATGTTTCCGGTTCGGGGTTTGATTGTGTGTGTGATGTGAAAGTGTCCTTCACCTACGACACAAGTCATGAAACTTATTGTGGTGCTGAAAGTGTTTGTTCAAAAAAATGTTCTGCTTGGTACTCTCTTATCGTCTTGTCACAGTTGTCATAACAGACTTTACCTACAACTTTTTTTTTATCTATATAAGCACGAAAAAAAGTCAGTCAACAATAAGTTCAAGTGTTTATTTTACTAAATGCGTTGCTCTACCAGTAAATATATACAATTTTAAAAAAGTTGCATCATATATAAATAACTACATTATAATCATAGTGTATAGCTATCCGACTGTCGCATAGGTTCAGACTGGACAACAAACTCTTATCCATATCAATTAAAATTATAACGGGAATTAGCGAGACTTGCGCGTTGTCTGTGTTGTATGTCAAGATTGACAATTATCCTTATCAATGGAAAGTGTATGTGATTTCGACTATGATCGTGTGAAAAAACCTTAAAACTTGGTGCGTAAAATATGTTCACATTAAATAAAGATTCCTCTATTTCCCTCCACTTTTTGAATATTATTTCCCGTTGCAGTGAGTACGTGGGTACCAAAGCGCGTAATCATCTTTTGTCCGGTCAACGCAAACATGCGTCGTATTATGTTGCTATCAGATTAAACAGCGACGAGAGAGTTGATAGAGGTGAAACACGGAGACGCTGAATTCCTTCAACGTTCAGTTTCATCTGTACACAAAAGTATTGTTCGTGTGTGGCAAGTTGTGAGCATACTTCTAAATACTGTACTTTAAAAATATTTAGAAACTTCAACGGACGTTACACTTACAAATTGTGTAGGTGTTTAAAATATCTAATGTATCTAAGCATACGACCACGCATGACTATTCTATTACCCGACTACGGCGAAGCATATGTGCGTATATATGTATGTTCCCTCATAACTTCTAAACTAATTATCATAAATTTGAAAAATGAGGTGTCGTTGGAAGTATCTTGTTAGTCCGGTGGTTATATGCTATGTTACGTCACAATAAATTGAACATGGCGCACTCTAAGGGGCACGCACTCAAGAACAAAACGTTCGCCCCACCCCATCATGTGTGGTATCATTGAACAGGGATTTTATAATAAAGGTAGAGTTTGGTACATCATATTTTTGTGAAGAGTACCGTTTGCGAAATATATCCCGTCAAAGTAATTAACACCATTTTTATTTTCAATTATAGAAAGTCATTTAGGTCTAGTGTGGACGGGTTTTAGTTTTTAAATCTTCGTTTCTTGTGGTTGATATATGGTTCCTTCTCATAAAGAAGTTAGTATTCGAATTATCTAAGAATAATAAATCCAACGACAAAAAGTTAGTCTGTATATGTGAAAGATAAATAGTTTTAGTGGCATCGTTAAACAGCGGTTCTGTTTAGGTAAAACAGCGAAATAATTATATAAGCCATTGTCTTTTATTTCTCCCGAAGGTATAATTTGGAAATGTTCATGAAGAAATTAATAATTATTTAGCCAAGCGTGGATCATCTGACTTGTACACACTTTTTATATGCAAACCAAAACAAAGGTTTGCATATGTTTCTAAAATATCCCATAATTTGAGCTTATTGCTTCTCTAGCCAACCCTTTCTCTATGAGTGAACAGCAAACAGTGTTTCGTCGACCGCAGGCCGTTCTTTGACGTGCTCAGCCGCGGGCCGAAAGACCCCGCACATAATGTGAGGGTTAATTGCAATTTGTTTGACCAGAGATTTCTTTGCGGATGAATGGAATTTATGAGATGAGTTGTGGCTTCGAGCTGGCCGCCACTGGCGCACACATAATATAATACGACAAGTGAGTATTATTTATTTATTTATAGACGAGCAGCAGAAGGCTGATATGTCTATATCACACAGTGTTGAAAGTCATAACAGTTCACTTTACTAACAAAGTTTGTTTATTAATTCGCAACCAATTGTCAAGCTTGTTTTTAAATCCATTTATTGTGGTAGCAGAAACAACATCTTCCGGTAATCTGTTCCAATTGTGAACCACTCTGTTGTTAAGGAAATGAAAAGCAGTGTTTGTGTTTGATGGTGCACAGATGAGTAACGACTGGTGTCTTCGTGAAAGTCTTTGGTCTGCCTTTACCCTGTAGATGATATGACTGTAGCTTGCTTGTTATTCTTCTACTAGTTGTAAGAATCGGTAGTGGCACGGGTAATGCACGTTTACGACACGT
Source organism: Lomographa bimaculata (assembly GCA_948107665.1). NCBI lineage: Eukaryota > Metazoa > Arthropoda > Insecta > Lepidoptera > Geometridae > Lomographa > Lomographa bimaculata. The sequence continues at coordinate 3,798,651 of OX403600.1, read as the reverse complement.
TTAACTCTGCACGTGTCATATTTTTTTTATAACTGACTTTAAAAAAAGGAGATTCTCAATTCGTCGGATTCTTTTTTTTATACATGTTCACCTATTACTTGAAAACCAAAACCGATTTGGAAAATTCTATTTTTGTTTCAATGCGGTCCCATTTGATCAAGTAGTTTCTCAGCGTCCCATTTAAATTTGATCAAGTAGTCCAGTAAATTTGATCAACCAGTCCAGTCCCATTTAAATTTGACCAAGTAGTCCAGTGTCCCATTTAAATTTGATCAAGTAGGTCCCATTTTAATATGATCAAGTAGTTTCTCAGTGGCGCGCTTTGGGAGAGGCCTATATCTAACAGTAGACTGGGATAGGCTGAGTATGATGATGATGAAGTAGTTTTCGAATTATCGTCAATAATGCATATTTCATTCATAATCAGATTCAGGGTTCTGAAGCTAAAGTGGAGAAGACTTTCATCAACGTGCTACAGCGATTGAGAAGATTTATGAGAGTTTAGCATGTAGTACACGTTTACACCTCAAAGCCGATTCTTCGTTAGGTGTAATGTACTAATAGTTTTTTAAACATCAACATTTTGTTTTTATCCGGTCTCAATATTAAAAAAATATATCGACTTTCTCCACAAATTCGACGTTAATTTCCTCTAAAACTTGGAAAATTCCCGATAATTTTTAACCGTTCACATTGACACTGATAGCTGATCGATCATCCGGGTTTTACTCCCGGGGAACGGGATAATTTTCAATGTTCGCCCGGGTAACAAATCGTTTCCTCCGTGAATGTAATTTGTGTGAGAGCATTCTCAATTTACCTCCTCCTTTAATGTGGGTTCGAAGTGAATTAATATGGTTTAAAAGCAATATATATTTGTGAAATTAATGTCTATGACCAATTGTTTGTTTGTGTTTGATTTTGGCATATCTAAATATAAACTTTTAAGTAGAATGTCTGTCTACAAAACGCCGATCCGGCCAGAATTAGTTCTATGCCTATAGTACTTACCACTCTTAATTATATAATCACTTACCAACTAGTGAGATCAAACAAACCATTTTGACCAAGTTTGTCCTCTATCTAGAGTTCAAGTTTGCCCTGTATTTAGAGGTGGCTCTCTTATGAATGTTTAATAATAATAGAATAAATATATTGCTCTAGAAATTATTATGTTATAATAATTATTTAAACTATATAAAGGTGTAACATTTTACGCTAGGAATCATTAAAGACACTTGTGTCTTTGTTATGTTGAATTTACGCATGTTATGATAGCTTAACCTTAATATTTTTTTTATTCTATTCTAGAGCACCTAAATGTAGGAACGGGTCCTTCGTTTAGTCCTGTCAATGTTAAAATATCATCAATAGGGAATATGCATGAGACCTACATATAGGTAATGATTTGCATGGAATTATCAAAATAGCAAAACGCACGCCATAGGCTAAACTGATTCGTGACGTCAGTTTACACATTGTTAATAAAATAAAAAAATTACAACTTTTACATAACTTTTCCTGGTGATTGGATTGTGGATGTCAGAGAACGAAAGTCAAAATGGCCGCTATTGAAATAGCTTGAACACGCTCGCAATTATTCTATTTTACGCAATTATTATTAATTTCGCAATATTTATTTTAAAAGTGTAATGTTTTAATGAAATAAATTTTATCGTCGCCAATGTATTAACGTAAAGAATCGATTAAAAGCATTGAAAAAAATAAAGGGTCAATGTTATACGGCCTAAAACAAGCAAAAATTACGAATTACTTTGTCATGGACTAGTTTCGGACAAATCAGTTGTCATTTAGTGACAGCCACGCACGAGGCTCCAGGCGCTCGCAACTAATTTGTCTGAAACTAGTCGACAGCAAAATAAGTCGACATATATTACGTGTTTTAAGCCGTATATAACTTTGAAACATAAAAAAAAAATATATCATATTCCACATTGCCTTATTAAAGTCCCTGCCTTGAGTCGGAAAACTAATACCGAGTGTCTACTTGGTAACACAATGAACGAGATACGTAATAACTCAACAAATCAAAGATCACAAATCAAACGAAGGCAACAAACGCCAAGAAGACAATATACCAAATATTAGCTCAATACAAATATCATTCCTCTTCCATCCTCTTATGAATTGTTTATGTTCTAAGGCTATTCGACCGCTTGACGTATTATAAATATTATATATATTCTTTTATTGTCCGCAAATAAATAAAAGTCTTTTGTCTATGAGTAATATATTTTGGGTTAAAACAAAGGACCGGTGATTTATATTTTGGTTACCTTTCAATGAGATAGAGAGTCAATACACGAGCTATTATTTATGATGCTTGATATATGTAACAAGAAGTGTTATCGAAAAATCAAAGTAGGTTTTGTTGGAGAAGTGGCGTTCGATTTTGTATTATCCAAAACAGTGTTTCTTCGATTGTCCTATATATTTTATAATCATATTCTATATTTTACTGCCCTTGGCTTAGTTGAATGGGCGTTCGCCTTTTTAGCAGGGGTATCGGGTTCGATTCCCGGTGGGAGCACAAGTTTTCTCCCCAATGAAAATTTGTGTTTCTTGTGGGGCTGTGAATGTGGAAGCGTTTTTGTTTATATATTTTTATTGTGTATCTTAACAGTTAAGTATATCGACAACCGTTTAACCTCCTACTCGATATATGGTTCAGCTTTAACCGATTCCTAAATAAGATATCGTTCAGTCTATTTTATAGGTTAACCGGCATCGTACGATATATTACCCGTATTCACGGCCCAAATGGGCAATTCGCTGGTAAATATATTTCGCTACTCGTGATGTATTTACGTTTGGTTAGTGAAAAAGGGAGGTATTCATATATTTTGTACATATTATTTGCAGTAGTTATCGAAATATTAATCATAATATGTATAATTCTTCTGTCAGTGGTGCTAATTCTGTTGAGCACCGAACTAACCTAAACTAAACTAAAAATAAACTAATTTTAGTCAAAGAATACCTAAACGCTATTCTGATTTTACGTTGAACTTAATTTAAAAGTTGAAATGACAGGACTCTTTCAAGTATAAGATCACATTTAAAATAATCCAGACCTTTTTCATACAGACTAATTTGAGTTTAAAATTTCTATTTTAAGTCTTAATTTGACGTAAAACATGTACATCAGAATAAGCATTTGGTCATTTTCACTAAATAGAGTAACTAAACTAACTTATTCCTGTCAAACTTAATTTTAGTCTAATCTTGCATTTTCTGAATATGTTTTGGACTAAAGCAGGACTAAAACTAATTTTAGGCAAGTTTAGTCTAATTCTGGACAACAGAATCGACACCAGTGTGTTTGTCACCTAACTCCTCCTAAATGGCTGGGCCGATTTGGATGAAATTTTGTGTGTATATTTCTCTTGGATGGTTTGAAAACACAATTGGACCCGGTAGATGACGCGGCCGTCTATGTCAGTGTGTGTGCTTATCTGTCGGGCCCGCTAGTTTTTTTTATGTTGAATAGGCAAGCGTTTGACCTCTATCTCACCTGGTGGAAAGTGATGATGCGGCCGAAGATATAATAAATATTAGTATGTATTAATATTTAAATTGCAGTAGTACCTTTTAGGTAGTAGTGTAGTGTTTGTCTTATTTAAAGATTTTATTCAATGTTTCTAATTCGAATTTTAAACTTAGAAAAACATCAAAGACAATCTGGAATAGAAAACGAATCGAATAGTGGTTTTATGTTTATAGATTTTTTTCTAAATTTCTTAGAAGGTTGAAATAATTATCTTTTTGCGTATTATACAACGATTTCTAGTTGATTCCATAATTACGGTTACATTAATGGTTAGATTATACTAGAATTATGTTAAAGATATAATCATAATATATTATTATTAAATTTTTCCTGAGTTTAAAACACTCATGAAAATCGAAGTCATTTATTTATTAGTTGATTATCTCTTTTTTTTACGCATTCACACCCACACCCCCACACTAAGTTCAAATGCTTGTATCTTGGGTGCCGGGAACATATACGTCACACAAATATTCACACCCACAACCAGAAGCGTGCCTTGGGAAGGAACATTATTCTCCTGTCGGGAATCGAGCCCAAGATCCAAGACGCAGAGACCAACAAGACTAAATACATTCTTAAAAGGTAATCAATGTCAGATATATTGGCAGGCATTTAAGTGGTAGTCAAACTTTAGCTTTAAGTAAAAAAAATGACGATCAACTGACCACAGCAAAGTCTCTAGAACGTAAAATTTCTATGAATTCCCCTCCTCGACTTTTCTCCCAAACTGTATCCCGAAGAATCAAAACCCTTTCAAACAAATTTTCTTGTAGTTATCCCACCGTACCCTATTTACGAGCTATAACAAATAAGTATTGGGATCGAGGGTTTTGGGTTGTGTTAGGCGATATTCACATTTATTTTGGCTGGTTACTGATATAAATAAATTAGCTTTATTTAGTTTACAAGCCTCTGTGTTCGTACAAATGTGAAATTTGTGTTTTAACTTGTACCTACTAAAGACTCTATGTCCTAAAATATTAATTTAAGTTCGTACGTTGTCTAATTTTTACCGACATCACAAAATAGGAGGAGGTACTCAATTCGACTGTATTTTTTTTGTGTGTTTCTTCAAGACTTCTTTCCACGTGAACCGATTAAATGAAAAGATTTTTTGTTTGAAAGGTGTTGCTTTCCCATTGGTCCCATTTAAATTTGATCAAGATCTGATCAGTAGTTTTTGAGTTATCGTCAATACTGCGTCTTTAATACATTTCATCTGATCAAGATACCGAAGATAAAGCGTTGAAGTTGGTTTTTTAAGCTTTGCTTGCGTTTAATTATAATCATAATGGCAGGGTATTTAACCATTATAATACCAGTGTCAACGGTCATCATGGTTACTATCCTAAAGATGAAATCACAAAGCCAAGCATGGCTAGTTCTTCAATAGTATTTGGTTGCTACACGGTGTCTGTATATCGGTGTTCCGACAGTTTTCATTCAAAGTTCTCTTTATAGGCACAGCTTAGCTATCATTCTAGGCAACTGGTGAAAATGAAGTAAAACTCTAGCATATCGTATACATAATTGAAACAAAGCTTGAGAAAACCGACTTCATCGCTTATGTTTCGGTTTTGGCTTGACCAATTTTGATAAAATTTATATAGGACCACCTCTGAAGGATATTCTACCAAACAAAAAAAATCATGAAAATGGATTCATAATTAGCGGAGATATCGCGTAAAATACATACAAAATAAAACATACAGTCGAATTGAGAACCTCCTTTTTTGAAGTCGGTTGAAAAACAGAAAGATAGGCGTTTTCATAGATAGTTACTCTGAATTAAAGGATCCTTACTAGAAGTTGCACCGTTTACTTTAGTTTAGATTTCATAAACCTTGGTATGTATGAGAGAAGTCTGTAGAATCTAATAATAAAAAGAATAAAAAACCGTGTAAGTAAATTAGAACTAGAACACAGGTTAAATGTCAGTTTATTCTATCCCGTGGATCATTTTAGTGGCAAATTTCGGAAGGCCACGGGGCGTAAACCAAACGTTCAAAACTAGTCGTTCGCGCCAAACTGAAATCTCGCGCCTACATTTTGCCTCAAAGAGAAATACTTTTGAGGTTAGTTGCTTATAACTTATTTTCTTTATAATAATTGTTTGGTTTCTGTATTTTTTGTTCAAGTACAGGATATGACGTATATTATACACACGTTTCAGCGTTCAGTGTGAAGCTGTTTTTGAGATAGACCCCGGGACAAAATAGGTCTATAAACAGTGACTTTTTTCGGCCTACCAAATCGTTATTTTCTAACAAAGATTTTTTTTTTAATCCGGTTTCGTACTCTACTTGTCAAGCCATTTTCAACCCACATGGGTAGATAAAAAAATAAAAAATATTTTGCTCCCCACTTACATGTATAGGAGCTCCCTTAATATTTTCATTTATATAGTTTTAAATACCATTTCTGGCTTTGAGCCGTAGTTTTACAACTTCTATAAGAATTTGAAGTCAATCGCTTATATTTTTTAGACGCTAGATGCCTCTGACAGACGGACGGACGTACGGACAAAGTGCTGAACGAACCATATCAACTAGGAGATTTTCGCTACGCTCGATGAACTACAATTGATACTACAAAAATAGCATATTGAAGATTCATTGTTTGTTGTGAGAATAAGCCACTACTTTCGCTTTGAAGTATAGGTACTTCTTAATGCTGTTATTGTTCTCATTATTTTTGGTTGTGTTCTTTTTAACAGCTTAGTAGGTACACTAAAGGTTGACACTTAAAATTATAGCCAGACAGTAGCAAAAGTTATTGCCTGACTATAATTTTCCTACAACCTATTCTAAAAAAGTATATTGTATAGTTTATTTTAGATTTTGTCGGCGAAAACATCAGCTTCAAATCTTACAGTCAGAGTATTTTGAAAAAAATATAGTCCAAATAAGATGTACAGTGAAGTCAGACCCTTACAATTGCGACTCTTACCACAGAGTGGAAACAATGAAAGATGACCGTTGGAAAATTGCACGGATTGCGCGCCAATCCGACTCTGGGACGCCGCGATCTCTGCTTAAGAATACAGGGATGAAGTCAGGACTTAATACTAATGTTGCTGGAGAAATTACTTGGCAAACATAAACGCGTCGTTACGCAAGACTTGTAATTTTTTTTTACTTCTGCCTCATTTATGCGCACTATTTGCTTTTTCAGACGTTTTGCTATTTTCTCATTCTGTTTTAAAGTCGTCCAGCTGAATTAATCGTCAGCTGATTGAGTATTTTGCTTTTATGTTATCTATAGCTGAATTGTCTTTCGGCTGTCTAAGGATTGCGTTAGTGACATCGAGTGTTATTTAATTTTTTTTTTCTAGTTTTCATAGCCCCACACTAAGTTTGATCACTTGCGTTGTGGGTGACGGAAACGATCTAACACACAATCACAACTAGAACCAAAAACACAATTTTTTCTTGGGGCGAATACTTATGTTCCCGCCGGGAATCTGACCCGTTACCTCTGCTTAGAAGGCGAATACAAACTAACGGCCAGTTCAGTTTTTCAATTTAAAAAAATCCAATAAAAAAGCGCTTCATTATAGTTCTGGCACTGTGTTAACTTGTATTATAAATGCAAAAGCTTATGTGCGTGTGTGTTAAAATCAATGTGATTTTTTTATAGCGTTTATGCTTTAGTGACATCTAGGTTGAGATAAAATGTGTTATCTCGACAACACGATGGAATGATGAATTTTTTTTGTCTCTATTTCGCGAATAAAGCCGTGGCCTACAGCTAGTATGTTATACGCATTAAAACTACCAGCAAGCAACGACATTATTTTCTAATCATTTTATAGCAAAGAATAATAATAAACGATAAAATAAACACTTTCACACTCACAGCACTACGTTAAATGTCGTGGGTGCCGAAAACACTCACATCACACACAATCACACCCAGAAAAAAAAAGAACCAGAAACAAAAAAAAAACTTGGGGGGAAAAATTGTGTTCTTTTGCCGGGAATCGAACCCAGTCTGCAGATGCTGAGGAGGCAGACGCGCTCCTAACTAAACCAACGGGCTGTTCAAAAAAGCTCAGAAAACTGATAAGATCAAACATAGAATGTATTGTTTTCCCTATTCCATTCATATTTGTACAGTAAAGATTCAATCAGAACGAGCTTCGTTTCTCTACACCACTTCTGTGGTTAACCACACACGCGTGGATTAAATTTTCTGCTCTGACCAGCATCGAATGAGATTCAGTCCACTGTACACTGCCAAGCTTATTGAAACCTAGAGGAGCGTGTGGTATCACTCGGTCGGACGCCTGAGGCGGCCCTGTCTAACCAGGCACTCTATTTTCCTATTTGCGCGGCAGATTGGCTCTGATTGTATTGTTTGCGGCGGGGCGGGGCGTATTGATACCTATCCCCCCTTCCCCCACACCCTGTCTTACCCCTCGCGACCCCCTGCTGCCCCCGGGATGCATCCGAGTGGAAAAATGTTATCTACACAGAAATATTGTATGTTTGCGATAAATATTTGAGCACAGAACGAGTGTATCAATTTTTTGGCGCAGTGGTTTTGTGTGGGCCTGTCGCGATATGGATTTTTTAATAGGAAGCGACCTGGATACGATCTATCGAATTATGCTTTTTTGCGGGAACGATAAAATGCAATTCGTGATATGGATTCACGTATCCGATTTTAGCTTAGCTTAGTATAACTCCTATATCAATTCAGTGAAAATGATAAATTATTTTTGCAAAGGTTGTGCCTACGTTTGTATATAAACTATACTACCTGTGCCGCGCAGCTTCACCCGCATTAATCAAGTTAAAGTGTAGCCTATGTCTTATTTCAGATTGCTATCTACCTATGTTCCAAATCTACGTACCGTTCTAAAACAATATCAAAAGAATATAAAATGTAATATAAAAAAAAACTACGTAGGTACTACGTTTCAGCCAAAATCGGGTCAGCAGTTTCGGCATGATTGAGTAGCAAACATCCGAATTTCACATTTATGTAGTAGTTGAATGGATAAAATCGTTTATCTTTAAAAACGTCTCGATTTTAAAAACGTCTCTTATTTTACAGTACATTACAGTATAGTACAAATTGTTCAGAAATTCACCTAGAAAATAATCTTTTAAAGTAGAAACAGTTCTCTTTTATATCCGAATTAGGAACACGGATATTTATAATTTTCAACTGAGCGTTACTGTGATCGCTACGACAAGCGACCAGTCGGTTTTAGTCGTAAGTCAATTTATCTTTAAGCGATGTTTGATGTCTTCAGATGTCCTGAAATATCTTGACACAGGTTCTGCCTACTAGACAACACGACTAGCAAGCATACGTTTTTGCATATTTTTATAAACCATAAACAAACTGTAAACATGAAAATGTAATTTTTTTATTTATATAACTTATCATTTAACAAATAGCACTCAATAAATTTGTAGACCGCTTGCCGAAGAAGAAGTGCCCAATTACAGGCTGTGTTTTGTGTTTTTCACGTTAAATTGCCACACAATTTTTTTTGCTAAATAATACAGGAATTAAATTTAATTGTAAACATTTCTCAAAAGTCTTATAATGATTAAATAAGCGACATTCACATACTTCATCTACCATATTTTATATACCATCTCCTAACATACCGTACAAAACTCCATAAATCAAAATATTATTAGCCTAAACAACCACTCAAGAAATTCGCCATAATCGCTGATATAAAATCATAAGCTTCAATATAACGTCGCGTTGACGTCACCCTCCGTTACACGTTGAAAATAACGTTCTTTACTTTGCTCGGTGGCAGGGATGTGACTTTATGGGGAAACGATTTTATAAAAATCGACTTTTTGTTACTGCTTTTGAGTCGATAATTTCAATTCGATTGCTTTTTTTGCGATCATCATTTGGAGTTGCATTTAAATCGATCAGCTTTTTGCACTCGTTACAAACCCCGTGCCAACTTATCCAAGTTCTTTGTTGAAAAGATTCGAAAAAAGAACGAGCTATGGACGAGTATGTTTCGAAACTCGATTTAAAAATATATCGATAATTGATTATTGCAACATCCCTATAGGTAACAACATTCTATACGTCCCATAATATGCTATAAAGTTGGGCGACATCACCCCGCGATAACTTTTATGAGTGCGGAATTGTGTTTATGCGGTTGTATGTCGCGATTTACCGCCGCCTTCGCGAGCCGTAATCGGAAATATTGCGGAGAACGAAGTTAAGGTGTGGTGCAAAGCGCGGTGTCGAGCGGAAATAACTACAATGATCTACTGGCTGACGAAATGAAAACCATTGACGTCAAATACCTTCTGGTTGAAAAAGCAAAGCTTAAAGTCCTCTCTTATATTTTATCATCAATCCTGAAGTTTTATTTAATAGATAGAAGATTATATAAAACTAAACCTTTTATTCATCCGCTATTTTAAACATGCGCAAAAAAAATGCGTGTATATGACATACAAATATTGAAAGGAACAGTTCGAAAAAATCTTTATATATTTAGTTTTTTATTTAATTTATTAAAGGAGCTTGTTGCGCTTACAAAAAACAAAAATAATAAATTTACACTATTATTAATATTTAATATACAATAAGGACACAATAGATATACAATTAGGAACTTAAAAAATAAATTATACATCTCATGATTTACCTATGACGACATAGGTGTATAAAATATATTAACATATATTGTTATATTTGTATTTTATGTTTTATTTATATTTTTGTTATATTGGTACTAGACCAATATAAATGAAGTACATTTTGTAAAATTCTAATCTTTTAAAGTATTTTATCTTTGCAATATTAAAAATAAAAAACGTGACTGGAATCCGATTGACCGATGATAAAGTTACAGTCGCTGGAAATACCTAGATGCGATCAGGGGAGTACACGTGAGATAAGGCTAATGTTAAGTATCAGTTTATTTATACTATTGAAGATGATATGATATTTTAACAACTGTAATTTTCTGAGCTTTCTTTTTATATCTGATAGGCAAAAGTATTTGACCATTATCTTACCCGATGGAAAGTGATGATGCGACCGAAGATGTAGCATGCTTACCTGATATATAACATATGAGTACATGAGTACATGTATATATATGTATATACTTTATATATATGTATATACTCTGTATACAGCGATTATCGCCAGTTACTTTTCCCTTGAACCACTCGAACTGAGTTCGACGCGCCGGCAACTCACTTTATTGTCGATCCCGATCCGGCCGTATCCGCGCGAAACAACTAGTAATTGGTTTGCTATTGGGTTGCGATACTCTCTATTGATATTAGTTTTGTTTGTTGTTTGTTAACGTGATGATTACTTGGCGCTTAGAGTTTGGTCACTTTATACCCGTGCGTAACAATAACCGCAATGCAATCTTTTGAAACTTGTTTTTCTGGGTGTCATTAATGTGATGCGCATGCTACAACGCTTCAAGTTTATTGCAGGGTTGTTAGTATTAATTATGTTGTAGGTTCGTTACTGACAGAAATTCATTGGGTTGAATTCCTCGCATTTCCTCGCTTATTTCGTTCGGTGTTCCTTCTTGCAACAAAGCCATTGACTATCATCGTTTAAATCCTAAATATGTGTAATACTTATAAAACTTTCCATTAAATATAGACAGGATAAATGAAATATCATATTTTCTACATTCCTCAACAAAAGCAACACCTACCTAAATTCCATTAGTGCCAAGTAGCAAAAAACCTCATCCGAATCACGCGGCCTTAATTCGATAATGTTGGCGTAGCGCTACGAGATTAGCTACGCTCCCGTAGGAGCTCGTAGCACTGCTACGGATTATCATTCTATTTGATAATACAATCATATCTTTTTAAATCCAGCTTAATATAACGTTGGAGCAGTATTTCACCCAACGTTAAGTGAAGATGTAATCGATGATAGAGCACTTTGAACAATTTTCCTAGAAAAACTTCACTCGCGTATTGATGTCTTAGGAAAATCAGACTGGTATTCTTACCAGTCTGATTTTGCTTGCTTTGTATGCGTGGTTGAAATATCTACGAGTATGGTGTGGCATAGTATTTTCTTTGGTGTGTATCTAAAAATAAGAAAATTAGATAGTGGGTGCCAATATTTACATATCACACACGCAATTACACCCAGAACCAGAAGCACAAATGTCGCCTGAGAGGGAAAATTGTGCTCCTGCCGCGAATTGAACCCAAGACTCACGTATTAACATTACTACATTATACTTATAGGTGTGCAGATAGAGAAAAACAAAGCGATGGTGACGTAAAAACGACAGATTCGCAAAATTACAGCCAAACGGGTATTGCGTTCTTTTCCCGATAGAAACAAGGGAACTTCCCCGAAGGGAAATTTGTGTTTTTTGTTCTAGGTGTAACTGTGTGTGTGATATTTATTTATTTTATTTATTTATGGTATGAAAGTTTTCGGCGCCCACAACACAAGTTATCGAACTTAGTGTGGAGTTGCGACTGTGAAAGCGTTTATGTCTATGTTGATGCATCGTAAGATAAGTAGAGTCTGAGTAGCAAGTGCAGCTCACGCCTGTAGAGCATGCTCTAAAGCTACACCCTGTGAAGTCTGCAAAGTGCTAGCCACTCGCGTCGCGACGCGGTAATGACGTATCGTCGCCACAATCGACGCTAACGAGGTCTCGCCGAGAAGCCCGCCACAGAATAAAAAATCAAGCAGAAGGTGGTAGTGGGTTTTGCCGCGAAAGTGAAAAAATGACGATTGTTTTTATATAATTTCCAAAACCGGTGATTCTTCGAATGTTGATGTAATAATGGTGGATTATTAACCGATAATACTTAGTAAACGTACATAAGTGTAGATAAATCATACAAAGTTGAAAAACATGATTTTCGCCTTCGCTCCAAAACTCCAATAAAAGTTCTAGTAAAGTTTTTACCACTTTACTAGGGTATGACTTGGCTATGACGGGACCTTGACTGTTTTACTTGACTTTGCCTGTGACTAGGACTTTTAATATGAAATAAACTTGAATTCTATTATTACTTAATACTGGCTAAATTCACAAGATTGCGTAGCCAATATTAAAAGACAAAAAAAGGTGGTAGTGGTAGGCTAAAATTTTACTAGTATCTCACTCAAAAGTGGTGATGTGGTCTATAGTAAACACGCCTAGTATGACTGGCATTCAAAGATAATTGCTGGAACATATTTTTTCATTGATATTGCCGACAGGATTTTCGGCTTGTGATAGTCGAAGTATACAAATATTTCGGTACGTAACCCTGTACCAAAATACAGTATACTGCTTTACTTTACCGACCCAAGAGCATCATAGAATTCGAGGTTGTGACCGCCGATTGTAAGTTGGGATTTTACAATAACAGTTTATTGAAGAAAAATCATCAATCACAGAAAATCAATTAAAAGTTGTTTAATTCAACGAAATTATTTAAGTGAAAGTACTAAAACTTTAAGCACTGTATATGTTTGCTGTAATGCACTGTGACTCTTGCCTCAAGGCGTGCTTGTATTCGGTGCCATCGTAGAAAATGTGTTTGTTACCTCCAGACCTTCAGATAAAACAAATGTAGTGATTTCTCTACTTTTATACGACTTGTTGTTAGTACACTACCACAGGGTCCTATTATATACATAATGATATATGTTTATATATATCACATATGAATAGGATCCTGTGGTAGTGCTGTGCTAACAACAAGAACTGGGAAAGAACTATCATAGCTAGCTGATTTGTGAATCTAAACCATCCAGAGCGCCACCCAAACGCATTCAATAAAATTCATTCAAATCGTTCCAGCCGTTTAGGAGGAGTTCAGTGACGTACACACGTACAGTAGAATTATTATATATATAAAGATGTTAGCGGTGATGGTTCTCTCCCAATTTTTGTAGTGTAGTCTGAACCCCGATCTGGCGACTTTGAAAATTCCACGGGCTTGAGTTTTCGGTAAAGATGATGATATCCATTAGGACATAGTCTATTGCTCGCCTGACTAGCTTCCCTGTAGTAAATGAGTAGTTCACTACCCTTAAATTAATTACATTTTTATTTTTACTTATTGATTAATAGGACTTTAACATTGTACCTAAAAATTGTATTTGGCTTTCAAAATTGTGTGGTAATTAATTGGACATTGTTTCAGGTACACAAGGACTTCTTCGGTCGAATAGTGCCACTTTCACAAGTACAGCGTTCAGGTAAGAACAAACAAACACAATCACACTCACAGCCTTACACTAGGTTCAAAGACATGTATCATGAGTGCCAGAAAGATTTACGTCACATCCAGAACCAAAAGCAAGTTACTGTTCTTTGTAGAAAAAATTGTGCACCTGCGAATCGCCAACGAGATCGAACATTAAATAAAATAGAATAATCTATATATATAATAATTAAATGCAAGCAAAGCTTAAAAACCGACTTCACCGCTTAATGTTCAGAACTTTGATCAGATTAGATGTACTAAACACGCATTATTGACGATATTTCAAGAACTACTGATCAGATCTTGATCAAATTCAAATGAGACCAATTGGAAAGCAACATCTTTCAAACAAAAAAAATTCAAAATCGGTTCACGTGGAACGAAGTTATGAGGTAACATACATAAAAAGAAAAAAAAACAGTCGACTTCAGTACCTTTTTTGTAAAGTAGAAAATGAATCTCTATTTCCCTTGGTCATCGCATGACGCGTGAACGGATGGAATAATTTCGCTAATTCTTTTTTGATGGGTTAATTATTGTCAGGAGAATGTTCTTATGACAGAAAATTTTATCCCGAAATTTTCGATATTTGAAGCGACCCCGCTTGGCCGAACGAATTCCTCATAGCATTACGATCCAATGAAAGGCAATTTTCTCATCTCGCATGGCTTATTACCTTGCTCCGGAATACAGTCTTCGTATAGTTTTAAAAACAAGCTTTTATTCTTGAGTGTCGTTGCCATTTTATGGTTAGACACTTAAAAATGGGCTAGCATAATTAAATGCGTTCATAAAATTTCGTGTTTGGCTCACTAATGAAAAGTTCCTATATCTGGATCTAATCCTGGTCGATTAATGCTTAGAATAATAATCCATCGTCATCAAGACTGAACCAACATTTAAAAATTACATAAACGAATCAAACGAGCCCAAATTAAATGGTTATATCTTGTTTAGTTCATAATTTCCTATGGCCATCTTCCGTCTCCATCACCAGACCTGCTCCATAGTACCATATCATTGTATTCTCACCGAAAATACATAAGTACACCAAATTTTTTGTCCAATCGGACATCGGGAAGTGGGTCTAATTTAGCTTGGAAGATTTGATTACAGGTCGACAGATAACAGGACAGATGAAAGTAAATAAAAGCTTGTAATACATTTTGTGTGGAGTTGTTCAATTTACTCGATCAGTTAATAATTCAGTTCCATATTATTTTCTTAAAAGCTACAATAAATTCCAATTCGCACTTACAATTATCCTAACAGTCGATTTATTAAAATTTATCACAATGAATACAGTCGATAGTCGGGGATCAGGTGCGCCCGATACGGGGGTGTAAATGAATATTAACAACCCTTCCGTGGGGATAATTGAAAATAATAGGCGCCGGGGAGATTAGCTTTACACGATAATACTTTAGGTATTTGGTTAGGGTTATGAATTTACTGTTTTGTGAGGAGCATATCGGTTGTATGGCGGGTATCTAACGTTTTGTATGTGTATGTTACATAATATGGCAGTCGTACTCATACAATAAAATGTAATTCAAATGTCACATTATTTTATATACACTAATCACACTTCTCGCTAATATAAAGTTTGTGTGTAAATGTGCAAGTGTGTAATTATGTTTGTTTCCTCTTCACGCTTAAGCGGCTGAACGGATGGATGAAATTTGGAATGTACATAGCTTATACCTAGGATTAGCACATATGCCACTTTTTAAAAATAATAGCGGACAAAGCCGCGGGGCACGGCTAGTTCCTTATATACGAGTACAACACCATTACAGTAAAACTTTGCGAAGGTATATCTACTTAAAACGTGTTTTACCATGAATTACATATTTCAAAACTATAAGTCTATATATTTCAATAACGCTATTCCAAATGCTTCTGCTTGCTGACTCTGTGAACTTCGACAGGGAACACACAAAAATATCAAGTTCTTTGGAGACCCTATTAAAAATGGGCAAACCTCATCAGATTCAACCTGGCTAATGGACCTGTAGCTTTGCGGTTTCTAAACTGCAACGCTACACACATCCTACTAATCCTACTAATATTATAAATCCTAAAATTTGTGTGTATGTTTGTTCCCTCTTCACGCTTTCACGGCTGATTGGATTTGAATGAAATTTGGAATGCACATAGCTTATACCTAGGATAAACACATGGGCTTCTTTTTAACTTGATAATAGCGGGCGAAGCCGCGTGGCGTGGCTAGTATTCCATATTGTCATCAAATAATATCCCATTCTTCCCGCTGTACTGCAACCGCAAAGTTATAATGACAGCTCGCCATCTAATTGTGCACACAGCCGGGCGAAATTGACTTATTGTTTGAATTCCACCGCTTGCACAACTGTAATGAAGTCTCGGTTCACGCTGTTAAGCGGCAATGGACGGAGATTGGTTTTACACTTCGTTAGAAGCGTAATCGGCCGTGTGATTGGTTGATTTTGATTAAATAGTCGTTTATTAAGTGCCTGTGTACTTAAAATCTCTTATTTCATAATCATTTGAAGCTGAAAATTATATAAGACATAATTAGTGGTAGCGTATTGTTTTATGAATAACAATCGACAGTCGATTTCTTCCGTGGTGTCACCAGGAGAAACATGTTCTTCCTCGTTTTTACATTGGTGTAACATGCGGTTTAACCACGAGGAACGACTACCAATTATGTATTTATTAGCCGTGCCCCGCTATTATCAAGTTAAAAAGTAGTCTATGATTTAATCCTAGGTATAATCTATGTACATTCCAAATTTCATCCAAATCCGTACAGCCGTTAAAGCGTAAAGAGGGAACAAACATTCTTACACACTTACAACACACAAACTTTCGTATTTATAATATTAGTAGGATTTGTTACGAGCAGCAGAATGCTGATATGTCTATATCACACAGTATTGAAAGTCATAACAGTGCACTTTTGTAACAAAGTTTGTTTACTAATTCGCAACCAGTTGTCAGACTTGTTACTAAATACTTACTGTGGTAGCAGAGAAAACATCTTCTGGTAATCTGTTCCAATTGTGCACTCGGTTGAGGTACAAAAAATGAATTAGCTTACATAAGTAACATTGAGATAAATTATATAATGAAATATTTTTTTAAGTGACAATTTTAATTGCTTAATAATAATTTCATTGATTAGTATGTAATAAGCAAATATAAACTCTTATGTAGGTACATAAGTTTTTGTGACAAGTAAAACCCGAGTAATTGCTTGTATTTCTTGTAGTTGAAAAAGTGATACAAATTTGTATAATTTGTCCAACCAGTTGAACTCCTCAGTTGTACTTCTGATACAGAGGGATTTTCTTTGGCATGTCCAACAAATACTGTGATTCTGTACTGAAAACTAACTATTATCCCAATAAAACACAGCCCGTGTCTCTCAGAGATGGTCCAATATTATATCACTGAAAAATATTGACATTCCAAAAAGTACTCAATCAGTTATCAATTTGAACTGCGCATTGGCTTAGTTGGGTGAGTGTTCACTTTATAAGGATATCGGGTTTGATTCCCGGCGGGAACACAAGTTTTTTCCCCAAGGAAAATTATTATTTCTGGTTCTGGTTGTGATTGTGAAAGTCAGGTCAATATTTCCGGCACCCACGACACCAGTCATCGTACTTAGTGTGGGGCTGTGAGTGTGAAAGTGTTGATGTTTTTATGTAAGTAGTTCAAGACCTTTTACAACAAACAACCTTTACATTTTTATAATATTATTGCATATGTACTCGTAAATGAATCAAGAAATTCCAATTAATTTACAATCCTACATTAAAATGTCTTCATTGTCTCTACATAATACCATTTACCTCCACAAGGGGAGGTTCGTAGGCGGCCCAGGCACAATGAGGCAATTAACTAGTGTAAACACCCCGCCCCGCCCGCTCGTGTAATTACGCCCGGGATAATTGCGTCGCTTACTGTTTGTGTTTAATTGTTAGGATTTGGATTCCTAATGTGCTAGGATCTAGGTTTAGGTATTTACTTCGATGTTGTCAAGGGATCTTTGTTGAATATATTAACATTTCGACCCAGATACAAACTATCACTAATACACTTAACATAAACATATACGCTTTCACACTCACAGCCCCACACTAAGTTCGATGACTTTTGTCGTCGGTGCCGGAAACATCACAATCACAACCAGAACCAGAGACACAAATTTTCCTTGAGGAGAAAACTTGTGTTCCCGCCGGGGATCGAACCCGATGCTTAGAAGCGAAACCACCCAACTAAGCCAATTAGCAGAGCTCACTTAAGGGTAGAAAGTTAGAATTACTTGTTTGTATGTTTGTTTTTACTACGTCATAGAAACTAGTACCAATAGTATTTTCAACTGACTTCAAAAGAGGAAATTCTCAATTCGACTTTATGTTTTTTCTTGTTTTTTGTATCTATTTTACGCGTTATCTCCGCCAATTATGAATCGATTTTAATGTTTTTATTGTTCGGTAGAGTATACTATTTTTTGTTTGAAAGCTTGAACAAAATGGAATTGATCCCATTTAAATTTGGTCAAGATCTGATCAGTAGATTTTGAGTTATCGTCAATAATGCGTGTTATATACATTGAATTTGATCAAGGTTCCGAAGATAAAGCGGTGAAGTCGGCTTTTTTAAGCTTTGCTTGCGTTTCAATTATTATTTATTTAATGACAGATGCTGTGGCTGACGTGATATCATCGAGCAGCGTGTTCTACCAGTACAGGGAGGGATTCAACAATGCAGTGCGAAGGAACGTACGGACTAAGGACATGTTATAGTGTCTACTGTTACCATTGTCACGAGATAAAAACGATATACGTATTTATTTTAGCATTAAAAATAAATAAACATGTAGATCAAAGTCACGTCTCATTATCTCCGCTAAGCGATAAATCATAAGAACTAGTTTTGCGTAAGAACTGTATAAACAGTATAAAATAAAAATTGTTACTATTTATTTACGTAGTTCAATTATGTAAAGAATATGGTACACAAATTTTTTGTTCATCATTCATAAAGTCAGAGATTGAACGAAACGAATTGTTTAAACACCCTTACTTAAGGATAATTGTATCGAAAAATAATGTCACCAAATTACCTATGTTTGCAACCGACTTCAAAAAAGGAGGTTCTCAATTGGACTATATGTTTTTTTTAATGTATGTTACGCGATATACCGCCAATTATGAATCGATTTTAATGATTTTCTTTTTGTTTGGTAGATTATACTTCAGAGGTGGTTCCATATAAATTTTACCAAAATCGATCAAGCCAAAACCAAAATATAAGCGAAAATTTATAAAAAACTAGCTGCGCCCCGCGGCTTTGCCCGCGTAAGTCCCGGACCAGCCAGAATTCGGGGTTAAAAAGTAGCCTATGTCCTTTCTCAGGCTCTAGACTACCTGTGTACCAAATTTCGTTTAAATCGGTTCAGTAGTTTAAGCGTGAAAGCGTAACAGACAGACAGACAGAGTTACTTTCGCATTTATAATATTAGTAAGGATTACATGGAACCACTCCATACACATTTTATCGAAATAAATCAAGCCACAAACAAAATATAAATTTTAAGCTTTGCTTGCGTTTTCATTATTAAATTCAATTTATGTACATTACATCCTCAAGTATTTATTATAATATAAATATGAAAACTTTGTCTCTGCTGAACTACGTTTTTATTTATTGTTTTGAGCAGTTCTTAAAAATGTATATATAGCGTCATAAGTTATTGAAAAAATAAATGATATTGAATCAGTGTGGTTTTTTAATCAATTTCCCATTTTTGAGCGGGGCGGAGTCTGAGCCAACTTGGATAGTTGAGGACTTTGGCTGTCGGCGCCGTCTGTCATAGCCTTAGGCTTTACCAGAGATGCTAATTTGAATAACAATTTGATATTCACACAATCATACCCCGAACAAGATTCACAATGATGTCCTCAAGGAAAAATTTTGTATTCCCACCGGAAATCGAACCCGATACCCGCTGGGTAGAAGACAGATACGCCAAAGGGCAGTTCAATTCAATTCAGAATGGCTAGCTATCAATAATAATTGCCGGAACATTTTGTTTACAGATATTGGCAACGGATGGTGAACTACGACTTTTTGTAAACAGGGTATCCACGACATAAGTCATAGAATACGTCGTGCAATAAATGACATGGGTCCGCGCGAATCTCTCAGGGCATTCTTTAAAGAAACAGGCATACTTACCATGCTTTCGCTTTACATTACACAAATTTTGGTAAATATAAATTAAAAAGCGACGCACACAATCTTAATACTAGGTATAAGCATAAAATTACAGTGCGCGCATTTAGATTAAGCAAAACGAATAAATGTTTTATGGCAAATGGGGTTAGATTTTACAATAGAATTCCTAAAATCGTAACTGAATTACCACTGGGAAAGTTCAAATCTGTAATAAAACGGGCATTAATTAAGAAAGCTTACTATAAAACGATCGACTATATTAATGACAAGGATGCATGGAGGCAAACTGCACAAGCGCTTTCTAGCGACTACTATAATAACACCTAGGTTAATAAAATTATGTATTAGAGATTAAGTATGTTTTAAAAAAAATGAATGCAAAAAATGCGCCGCCGAGTTTCCTGCCAGGTTCTTCTCGAGATGGCTGTAATTTTGCGAATCTGGCAATAGAATCATTAACTTTCATGAGTGCCTCTTTTGAGAAATACACACGATAGATGCGAAGCTTTTGTATTACAGGGAAACATTTTAATTAATCATTATAGTGTTTACCCCCACCACTTTTCGTCTCACAAAAAGGTTGCGTATCAGAATTTTAAAGCACTCTTCCATTTATCTGGGTGTCTTGAATTCTAGAGTGAAAAGGTACCTTCTAGGCAGGCATGTTCCATCTTCGGCCGCATCGTCACTTTCCATCAGGTGAGATAGCGGTCAGATGCTTGCCTATCTAGTATGTATAAAAAAACTTATTTTTAAAACCATTACCATTCTTTCATAACTTTACAAATTCTTTCAGCTACACTACACGTTTCTAAAACCACTGAACGTAATAAAGGCAGAAATTCCCATCCGAGTTAGATTTACATACAAAGTTGCGGGCGCAGGTGTCCCACAGACAGACGGACGGCCCAACTTTACAATTTAGTGGGCGATAAACACCCGTTACTGCAGACTATTGTTATATGGGAACACTTATGTGATTACTTTTGGATTTATATTGTTGATACTAGTAGGATGTTCTTTGCGCTTTCCTAAGACTTAAGTCGTTAGCCGCGATCAGATCTCGCGCCTAACCTTTTTCTAAGAGGGAAACACTTTTAAGGTCAATTGCTTATAACTTTGGTTCTTAATAATAATAATTGTGAGATGTTTATATTTGCAGTGTTATTAGAGGTTGTTATAGAGAGAGAGAATTAAGTGCGCGTAAGCAAACTTAGCCAAACGGTTTCGTCTTTTTTCAAACAAAAATTGTTTTTTTAGCATCGTCAACTTCTGGTGAGATTTTATTTTTACTTTTTTAATTTCATAATACCATCGATAGTGGTGAAATGGCTGCCTATCTATATATATAAATCAATTGTTCTGCATAAGTCTCACAAAAACTCGAAAACGGCTCGATTGATTTGGCTGATTATTTTTTTTGTCGTGTTCGTAATTTTCCGGGCCAGGTTTGTATGTAAATTTTTTTTTAATTTTGAAATTGCACCCGCGCGCAATTTTAATCCGTGGCGGATCGCGCTAGTCGCATCAAAAAACGCATTCACCAGGCCCACACTAAGTTCAAAGACTTGTATCGTGGATGACGAAAACAAAAAAAATACTTATACCTACACAAAATCACTCACAGAATCAGAAGCCAGCTCCAGCGCCCGTTTCCTGCCGGGAAACGAACCCAGGACCGCGAAGAGGGTAGAGAAGACTTGCCCACTGCGCTGGGCTCTGGGTCGTCAAACGTTTAATTTGTTTGTAGATTTGTATTTAAGATAAAGCTCTGACACACAGTTAATAGACAAACAATAATATTAATTTTGCTCATTTTAATAAAGCCGTTTATTATTAATGCAAAGTATCTTCAACAACTTAGGACATAAATACATCAGTTGTTATTTACGGTTGTTGTCTGTTGTTTCGTACAAATGCGATGATCGAGTGTTAAACTTATGCTGAGATATTATTGTTTTCACTTAACAGTCTTCAGTGAAATAGCTGCATTGTTAATGAGAAAGTTTTACTATGAAATTGGAGTGAAAGGGTTGTGATTTATTATACAAGTTGACTGGAAAAGACAGTTTTAGCGGTAAGTCCGCCCATTGTACCTTAGTTTTTAAGACTAACTCTGTAACTAACTGTATTTGGTGTTCAATAAAGAATTTTCTATTCTATTATAGTTACTTGTTTCCTAATTCATAAGTCGAAACAATATCTACAGCAGATAACATAACGTAACATAAACGCTTTCACTCTCACAGCCCCACACTAAGCTCATTGACTTGTGGCGTGGGTGCCGGAAACATTTACCTTACACACACAATCACAACCAGAACCATAAACAAATTTCAGTGCGGAGAAAAATTGTGTTCCCGTCGGGAATCGAACCCGATACCCCTGCTTAGATATAACTTAGTGTGGGGCGTAGAAAAGGGACAGTGTGTCGTAAAGACACACGATAGAAGCCCCATATAAATTTTATCGCAATCGGTCAAGCCAAAACCGAGTTATAAGCGATGAAGTCGGTTTTTTTTAAGCTTTGCGTCCTTTTCAATTATTGCTAAACATAAAATTGGAGTAAGTATGTGTCATACCATACTATAAAATATCACGCACAATCTCAGATTTTCCCTTGTATAATTTAATTACACTATCAGTTTAAAAACAGGCAGAATAAAGGTCTCAATTATTCAAGCCCTATGTTCCATACGGCTATCAAATCTCAGCCAAAATACCAGGGTAGCATGTATGATATGGAAGTATAATTATTAAGAAGCGAATTCTTCTACACCTGCTTATAGTATATGTTACCCTGGTATATTTGCTAAGAGAGTAAGTTAGAGGTTGGCGACCATTAACTGGCAACCTTCTTTACATCTTATGGTGTATGTTTTCCTGGTACTCTAGCTGAGGAGCAAAACAAAGGATGATATCAAACTAGCGAACTTATCTACATCTCCTTATGGTATATGTTTTCCTGGTACTCTAGCTGAGGAAGCAACATAAAGGCTGATATCAAACTAGCGAACTTATCTACATCTCCTCATGGTATATGTTTTCCTGGTACTCTAGCTGAGGGAGCAAGATAAAGGATGATATCAAACTAGCGAACTTATCTACATCTCCTTATGGTATATGTTTTCCTGGTACTTAGGCTCAGGGAGACAGATAAAGGTGACCATTATAACTAGCGAACTTCTCTATATCTCCTTATAATATGGCATGTTTCCCTGGTACTTTGGCTGAGGGAGCAAGATAAAGGATACCAGAGCAACATGTGTACTATATTTGTTGTTATATCTGTCTAGCTATGTCGTAACTTTAAGACTAACATAATTAAAACGATTTCGTTTTTTGTACTAACTGTGCAAAGTACATCACAAGGATCGAAGTTTTTTTTTTTTAAACAAAAGGGCTTCCTTGGTGCACCATAAAAAATAGTAAAATATCATCGTCATGGTACCAATTAAAAATACATAAATTCATTTTCAAATAATGACATAAACAATTGGGATTCCAAATCAAATTAGCTTTGATTCAATGTACATTGCTCAAATAAATACAATATAATAATAAGTACCTACTACTATACTTTATATAAATGAAACGGCTTGACTCACGATTTAAGTATAATGTGTCAAACTCACGAAAACTTTAATAGTAAAATAAGAACTACTGCTGTTATTGTCGTTGGTTTAGTTTGGCGCGCGTCCGCCTTCTAAGCAGGGTTCGATTCCCGATGGGAACACATCTTTATTCCCCAAGGAAAATATTTGTTTCTGGTTCAGGGTTGTGATTATGTGTGTGATGTTCATGTTTCCTTCATCCACGTCACAAGTCATGAAACTTAGTGTGGGGCTGTGATTGTGAAAGCGTTTATGTTTATTACCAATACTGTAATATTGAAATACCATTGAGGATTGTTATATTGAGGTACATTCACCTTCTAAGTAGCGGGAATCGGCTTCGATTCCTTGGTAGGATTTCAAGTTTTCTCCCTCTAAAGTCTTGATTTGAATGTTATTGTGCATGTGATATGAATGTATCCTGCAAGCACGACAAGTTATCAAACTTAGGGTGGACTGAGAGTGTAAAAGAGTATTTTGATGTGGGGAAATTAATTAAAACTTCATATTTCATACGTGATGTTATATTTATAATAATTAAAACGGCTAACGTGTTTAAGCTACGCGGCTATCTTACAACATCATTGTCATATTAATATTATATTAATAACTATACAATACACCCACGCCTGCAATTCCACTAATCGTGCATTCAGCAGTGATTCATGACTCTCATACATATTTACAGACAAGGCGCGGGCTATGCGGATAATATGGCTACATACATTTTAAATTAACAACTGAATTTAAGAAGATACTGTAAGAAGATCTTACTTCTTGAATTTAGTTGTGATGAATCATTCTTCATCATGTGACTGTCCATTGCTTTTGACAAGTTACACACAGAGCTCTTTGGCGGACAAGCTTTGGGTAATCTTCCCCATTACTTTTGACAAGTAACAATACATAGAGTCCTCTGGCGGAAAAGCTTTGGGTAATTTTTCTCATTACTTTTGACAAGTACCCATACACAGATTCCTCATGCGGAAAAGCGTTGGGTAATCTTCGCCATTACTCTTGACAAGTAACAACACACAGAGTCCTCTGGCGGAAAAGCTTTGGGTAATCTTCCCCATTACTTTTGACGATTAACAACACACCAAGCCCTCTGGCGGTAAAGCTTTGACTAATATTCCCCGTGACTTTTGACAACTAAAACATCCAGAGTCTTATCTTCCCCATTACTTTTGATAATTAACAACACACAGAGTCCTCTGGCGGAAAAGTTTTGGGTAATATTCTGCGTTTTTGCATTTCATGAAGACTTTTTCCCACTATTCTGTTCGAGGGGAAGGGGAGTTGCTAACAGTGAATAGTAAAAGATACAAATGAGTGAGGCGCATTGTCACGAAATCCACAAAATAGTATCTATACTGACTTATGTGTTTCTGACAAGTTTGTTTTTTTTAGCAATTAAGTCCATTAAAAGTTCTTTAATTCATTTATTGCCTTGTAAATGAATAAACATTAATTATTAGATTATCACAAAAATATATTAGAACGAACTAGGAAGTGAAATAGAGACGCATAGACATTTGGAAGAATTTCAAAATTCAGTAAATCTTTTTCAAGAAGTCCCTTCAGATATCATTATGTAAGTGGGGAGTGGTTACTGCGGTGGTGGTGCGATGCGGGAAGGGTCTGTTCGGTAGTGGAGTGATTCGGGACTTGATGACGTCACATGAATCGCGGTGCGCAATTTCCCGCTACCACAAAAACCTACTCAGTTATACACTTAACCATTTTATTTGTTATACGGAGCGCTGAAATCTCACTAAGGTATGGTGGAGAACAAGAGGTTCATCGTAATAGCGAGAGATTTGTGTGACGCACAATAAAGCGAACTTTGTGAGTAAAAATACTCTTCTATTATAACCTTAGTTCGTCAGCTTTTGGGTACCAATCTCATTATTCTACAATAATATATTGCAGTTTTGTGGAAAGTTAGACGCCTTTCGGTTATTCTTACTGTTCTAGAGCTATTTCTTACAATCAGTTTTGCTTTTCGATAATAATCTTCATAATGTCAATAATTATCTATATGTTTATATATTATAGTGCTAAGCCAAAATAAATCATCTATTTACAATTCTACCAAACTTCTAATAACACGAACGATTAATTATTAATATTTATATATATTTATTTACAATTACAGCTAGTTATTACCTTATATATTGAATAACATAGAGAAAAATATTCACAACAGATTTGGTCGAATACTGCAACGGCAATGTTTATTTTTTCTATTTACATTATCATAGCTATATTTATTATATATTATTATAATTCTTATAGCAGTACATAATAGCACTAAACTATTTCTATTAATACACTTATTTTACTTTAATGCAAAGGAATCTTGCAAAATGCGCAGATAGAAAATAATATATTAAGAATGGATTATCGTATACGTATGGTAACAAAAATGTTACGCGGATAATTACATTTTAATTAATTATTTCTAATAATATAGATACTTGCAATTACAATTTGGCATGATATTACAAATGGCACAGAACTTTGACAGACGTGTCTTGTACATTTATGGCACATTGATTCACGAACATTCTCATAATATTGCAATAATACTTTGAATTGTTAAATAAATCTAATATATAAAATTCTCGTGTCACAGTTTTCGTTGCTATACTCCTCCGAAACGGCTTGACCGATTTTGATGAAATTTTTTGTGCTTATCCGGTATCTATGAGAATCGGCCAACATCTATTTTTCATCATCATCATCACTTTTTATCATTATCAACGCGGGTGAAACCGCAGGGCGCAGCTAGTCGTTATATATATATTTTAAATATTTTATGACAGTTTCTTATTAACCTAATATATTATTATTATATCACTTAAAATGTAAAAAAGAGCAGTTTTCTACATTTGTTCATATTGTAGTACAAAATTAAATATATGCCTACTGTTATGTATTTACTATACTTTTATACTATATTCAGTTTACAAATAAATTGGCTATTTGCATTTAGGATTGTCTTCCGGGGTAGTAGGGGTTAATGCAGTATGTTGGTATTTTGAGTAATAAGAAAGTGGTAAGAACATTTCGGACTATTTAATTTTACTACCCACTGGTAGTGGGCTTGAGCACTTGAGTTACCTATAAGCTCGATGTCTTGTAGGTAACTTAGTTCTTTGCTGTACATAGTTTTAGGAAATATAGGCAATTGGCCCGTAGTTAGGCACCCATTTAATTTTGAAAATCATAATTTGTTATATCTTTATAGATCTCGATTCAACATTCCCATTATTTAAATAAAGGTTTTGTATTATTAACTTATATTTAATTACATAACAATCAAGCGCTTGGGAACGTGACATAAAATCAAGGGTAGAAAGGAAATGTATATCGTAGAGCATAAGTTTCAATGATACATTTCATTGAGCCAATACAACCTTGCATAACACTGGTTACGTGAGTCATCACAATATAATCACAAGTGAATAATTTAGCTCCGTTCATATAAATACAATCAAATACTGCAACAGTTTTATTCCAAATGTTTTGGCGTATCGGGTGGTGCAGGCGCCGGAGCAGCGGGGGTAGTATCGTGGGGTAGTAGATGCAAGGGTAGCGGGGGTAGGTGCAGCGGGAGAAACGCACGGGATTGGAAGCTGGCGAGTGAGTGTAGAAGAGCCGCTGAGTGCTCGTGCGCTTTCCGACGGAGTTCTGCAACGCTGGATGAGCGAGCTTCTTCTTTGGGACAGCAAGGGCAGGGTGCGCCCCAACCTGTGAATAATATTCAATATAAATATCCTACTAATATTATAAATCCGAAAGTTTGTAAGTGTGTAAGTATGTTTGTTCCCTCTTCACGGCTGAACGGATTTGGATGAAATTTGGAATGTACATAGATTATACCTAGGATTAACACATAGACTACTTTTTAACTTGATAATAGCGGGCGAAGCTGCGGGGCACGGCTAGTATACTATATATTTTTTCAATTTTGTTAGGGTCTTATCCCTTGCACCAGCTAATCCCACCAGTGGGATGATGGAAAAGAAAAACAAAACTAAATGCCCTTTTTCCCACTACGCAATACATGACATATACATATGTACCTACATAGTATGTAGTACATACTTGTATTTACACTATATTAATAAATTAATATAGTGTAAATAAACGTCGTTCGTTATTAACATCAGTGTTATCTATTTGAAGTACAGGGGACTCTTTCACCTTTCACTTCCATAGTTGCCTATCAGCATTTCTTCAAGACCAAATGTTTTTTTCTCATGTACTGATATTTTAAAGTTTCCAGGCATTTTAGGTTTTTAAACAACTAAATCATCGAAAACATGTCAACGTAACTCCCAAAAGAAAGCTTCTAATGGTAAAAAACTAGAGAAAAAAAACCGTCTAATGAATTTTTAGTCGTCACAGTTTAATATTTACCAGGTAAATATTTGTTAACAATACCAATTCTGATCTTACCTTTCAAAGGGAAGAATGGCTGCGAGAGATGGTTCAAATGCTGTGAGAGGTGAGAAAGGTGAGGAGGCAGGAACAGCGGTGGAGCGGTGGGAGGGTCACTCGTGGTGCCTCCTGGTGAGGAGCGGAAGGCCCCGGAACTGGAACAAAAGATAACTTTATTAATTTATCATAAAAGCAGGTCCAGCGCAGATGAATCAAGCAGCTTGAAGCGCATTTTAAGCTGCTTGATCCAGCGCATCATATTTAAGATTGCGTCACGTAAATGTACTTTTTTCTCAAGTCCGTGTCCAGCATGTTACGCTTGATTGAAGCGTCATGCATTCACGGTAAACAATCAAGAGTTTTATTAGGTATAAGTAAGTAATTAATTAATTTAGAGACACATGTAGTTTCTCCAATTATAACAAAGCTTGCATGTAACAATACATTTCAGTCAAATTGACACGTATCAAATCAATGGCTTGATTAACGCTACAGTCTACGTTTTTGAATCAAGTCCTCTGGTCCGTCCCGTGTAATAAGAAGAAGATCAGTAGATATTTGTATTGTTTGATTTTTTTTTAAATCTAATTTAGAAGTGAGACGAGTAAGTCAATCTCTGTCAGAGATCGCCTGATGATCTTGTCCATTACAGTTTAGTGCTACCCAGACTTTTGAACTTTAGGTCAAAATCCTGCGCGGCAAAGCACTGCGCTCACCCAGAGACATTAGATTTTAAATCTCTTTATGCCTTGTTATTATGTTCAATTCAATAAAATTTTTATTTTGTGGCAAAAATAATGTTACATCGAGAGTATTGAAATGAACTCATGTGACAGTTTAATATAGTGAGTGTTATTAGATAGATAGATAATACTTTATTGATCGACTTAATAAGATGAGATAAAACAAAGGTAACAAACAAGCTTATACGTAAAGTATCACAACAGGCGGCCTTATCACTAATAGCGATCTCTACCAGGCAACCCTCGGATGGAGAGAACTATAGAATGTAATAGACGGGGTATAA
Organism: Lomographa bimaculata; assembly: GCA_948107665.1. Taxonomy (NCBI): domain Eukaryota; kingdom Metazoa; phylum Arthropoda; class Insecta; order Lepidoptera; family Geometridae; genus Lomographa; species Lomographa bimaculata. The sequence goes on along the minus strand of OX403600.1, from coordinate 3,769,545 downwards.
TAAATGGCTGTATGGAATACCTAATTAACTTAATAAATATCATTACACTATGGCATAAATACAGTATGAATATACATAAACAAGTAATATATTACTATATAATACATAAAATAATTATATAAAATAAATAAATAAAATATGTGTATATATATATATATAAAAGGACATTCAATAAAGTCAAGTTTGTTCTTTGTTAATAGTCTTAACAAAGAACAAAGTGACACTAAGAAAATTGTTGTTGGACACAGTCCTAGTATACTCTTCTTAGCAGTTTAGGTCAAAATTAAATTACTTATTAGTCTTGAGGCTAGATCGTAATTCCAATGGTGTGCCAAACGTAATGGTACGTCATAATAAGAAAAAAAACATTGGCGCAACTCGTAAGCTTCCCGCTTATAGTTAGTATACCGAAATTCAGTCAAAGATCCGTCTCGAAGAACCCCTCTATAAAGTCAATAAAACATCAAATTCAAAAATCGAATGCTGATGCTAAAGTTGTAACGGAATAAGGCTATGATTACATTAGCAAAGTTTTGAAATGAGATGAAGAGGGTCTCTAGTGCACGCCATGGTTGGTTGCCGCCAGATGGCGTTAGCGATCAAAGGATCTGACTTCCGATGGATGCCTGATTTAAATAATACGTTTTATTTTGTGTATGTAAAAAAGGTACATATAGCTTGCTGTAGAGTAGACAAATGGTGAAGTGCTGAAGTCAGATTTCTTCTTTTTTCGTTTACGAATCAAAAATTCATATTAAAAGGATTAACACTCGAAGAATCACAAATTCATCAACGCCATTTTTCACTTTCGGGGCAAAACTCTGTATTTAGGTTGTAAATTATGAACTTTTACTATTTTTTTAACTAAACATACTGCATGGACTTTTGTGTATGTCAAGTTCAAGTGAGTTCACGTTGTATTACGATTAAGATGTCCGAAAATATTCATTAATTGTTCGCCCCATATATATAAGCTACGTAAAAACATTGTAAGCCTAAGTATAAAGTGTATAGGAATAGGTATAAGTGTAATATATGCACAAACTCCACAAAATCCTCCACGTCCCAAGTCGCCCGAAAACACTCACCAAAAATACCCAACCAATCACAGAATCTAGACTAAAAAGGTCCATCAGTGACCGTCGACTGAAAGCCGATAGATAGACGCACTAAAAGCATCGAGACGCCACCTGGCGGCCGCGACGATACATCAATTATTAGCGGAGTAATGAACGCAAATCCTTTGATTCCATTGAACGGGCGCCGGGGGGAATTCGGGCGCAAAGGAAGGGACCGAGCGGGTAAAGAATTGTTGGTTTCCTTAAAATAAGGCAGTATGTCAAACCTTGTTTCAAAACGGAAAAAAATATTTAAAGATATATAAAAATCTTTCAATATTCTTAACATATAAATTAGCGGACCCTTAATTAAAACACGTATAGAAAACCTCCTACTAATATTATATCTAATCCGAAAGTTTGTGTGTAAGTCTGTAAGTATGTTTGTTTCCTCTTCACGCTTTAACGGCTGAACGGATTTGGATGAAATTTAGAATGTACATAGATTATACCTAGGATTAACATATAGGCTACTTTTTAACTGAAGCCGCGGGGCACGGCTAGTATTATAAAAATATTCATCCATCTGTTTTGGTGTTCCTATAGATAATCAACCCCATAAATACATAAAATGTTCGACAAACCTTCTAAACTTTTAATATATATTATTTAGTATATTTTTTATTTCACACTCTCATCCCCACATTAAGTTCGATGACTTTCGTCGTGGGTGCTGGAAACTTTCACATCATACACACAATTACAGCTAGATCCAGGAACACAAACCCTTGAAGAAAAAAGTTGCGTTTTATCGAGAATCGAACCCAATACCCGCTGCTTAATAGACGAACGCGCACCTGACTACGCCAGCGTGCAGTTCGGAAGTTCAATCAATGAATCAAATTTATTTAGGTACTGCAAAAGAATTGTAATACATCTTGTAGTGATTACCCTGCCCTTTGCGTTAGTTTAAAACTGTGTTACAAAAGGCAGTGTCTTCCCAAAATTGTGGTAATAGTTTTATAATGCAACTGTCGATCATTATTTTGACATCGTTCGCAAAAGTTGTTTCTGCCGCTCGGCACAGCGCTATGGAGTACGCCCATACTTCTTTTACCGCATTCATATTTCCGAAGGCAGGGGTAATTCACGACAAATAAAAGCATAAACACAATTTTGAACTCATAAAAATTATCGCGGGGTAATATCACCGCATTTTGACGACATTTAACTAAGCCTGAAACTATCCCGCTCCCGCTGCCGCTCCTAGCTCGCCCCACCCACGTCGCGGCACATCAAGTATTCACTGAGGGAATGCGGGAGCGCAGCGACACCTCGGCCGGCGTTCATTTCATTGTCTCCTCCCCCCGTGATGTGATACAGCCTACGATAGGGCTGCCGACATCACATGGTTCACATGCCAATGTGTAAAAACACCCTTAGTGTAACTGTTTGAGTTCGGAGATTTTGAGTACTTATAGTACTGCTTGTTTTGTTTAAATGCTTGTATTTGTATTAGTTGCATTTTAACTCGCGTTGTTGAAGGGGAGAAGTCCTTGGCGGCGGTGCAAGAGCTGTAAGATTAGTTTGGGTTTTTTGCAGCGAATTTTACCTTTGATTCAAGATTTGATAAAACTTTAATGTGGCTCCTGTAAGTTATTTTAATTGTAGTTATAGCTTTTGTTCGCTTACTTCCCTCACATCACGTTAACCCGCGACACGAGTCTTCTAAATTATAGCGGAGTAGTGAGTGTAATACGTAAACAAAGTCAGTAAACCAGCCAGTCTACGAATAATAAAATTCGAGGATATGACTGCTTGCTGGCGTAGTTGGTAACGATTCCCGGTGGAAACAAATTTGTTACCCATGGGAAAATTGTGTTTCTGGTTTGATTTGAATGTTTCCGGCACCCACGATACATGTCTTTGAACTTAGTGTGGGTGTGAAAGCTTTTTAGCGTCTTCAATCAACCAGTGACCCAGCGTGGTGAACTAGAGTCGCTTCCAGAGAGTCCCCGAGTCCCAGCAGTGGCAACGAAGGGGGTGGATGTATCTTTAACATTTGTAACAGTGGTGTTGACTAGTGCCGACCCTAAACTACATCTCTGTGATGCAATATAGCACATTTGAATTTTATAATAGTTTACCTGCGACGTCGCCTTTGTAATGTTGTCTAAGACAAACGGCATAATAGCCGGCGCTTTGTTTGTCTGTCTGTTCTGTAGTGTCTTAAGTGGGGATCCATTTTGAATCCTAACTAAAAGGGGAACGAGCGTGTTTCTTACAAAGTGTTTTAAGTTTTTTTGATTATAATAAAATTTACTAGACTTCTTAGGTTCTCGCGATTCTTATTCATTGGATTGATTATTTGGTCTGATTGTGTGTCTGGTTCTCGGTGTGTGGGTGCCGCCACCTAGAGGCGAGTTGCTGAACTGAAGAGACAAGCGTGATATTTCAAAAAAGTCATTAAAAGTTCTGCTATTCATCGATAGATGGCAAAACTAAAAAGTATCACCGCTGTGCCGGTCGCAGTGGGGGGCGTTAGGTTATTTTCGTTACGGAATTTCTGGATTCGGTCTCCACACTAGAGGCCCACGATAGAAGCTATGCAATAGCTTAAAAATACTGCATAAATAAATAAATAAATAATTATAATTGCATAAGTTGATAAAAATGCTATGCAAAAGCTTTACCGCGGCAGTCCCCGAGTGCCACACGTCTTTTTTGTTGTTTTCGTTATTGTCAGGGCAAGGTTTGTTTGTAATTTTTATTTAATCCATCGGATATTGTATACGCGCGATGCCTAGGGCGATCGCTAGAATAATATAATTATTTAGTTATATTATTAGGATAATTATATGTGAATCTGTATATGTAGTTTGTTTAGTACTTAGTTCTTGTTTTGCTACACCACCATCCCTGCTTATCTATCCAAACAGTGTCTGAAAGAGAGCGCTCTCAGCGATAAGATCACCCATTGTACCTATTCATTAGTTATTTCTCTTCTGTACTTCTTATTCTTGGTGTAAATAAAGAGTTATAGTAAGTATTGTATTATATATTTTGTAACCATGGTAACTTTTCCTCGAAGCCACGACCATCCTCAGCATCAAAGACTGCAACTGAAATTCTATTACATTCACAGGGGTCAAGTCATAAGTTTGGGGCGGAGCGTAACGAACCGTACCCCTAATAATTGATTTTCCAGGGGGTGGTAGGTGGATGTCCTCTAATATGAATATTCAACTATGCCAGCGTACAACAAAGAGAATTAATATAACTCTAATAATGTTAATGCTTTGATTAAGACGCGTTGAAATTGAGTGGTGGTATTACCTATTCATAAACTGTATTGAGGTGGTGCTTGGAGGTGAATTTGGGACGCCTGGGATACATCGTGATTACAAAGGTGTCTGGCTAGATCTTGTTGAATTGAGATACGTATACGATGGTGATGCTTGTTACCATGTGTCAGCAGTAGATAATAAACACTTTGAAGGGATAGATTATTCGTGAAAGCGCCTCCCGTTGGGTAGAACGCGGTTTCGAATTCTGTAACGGTCTAAGGTTACATTTGAAGGTTACATGTAAATGTAACATTGTGATAAAATCATTAGTGGAAAGGCATTTTCACAGTATTTAAAAATATGTTCATAAATATATATTAACAGTATGTATATTATGTTCATGCATCCCTATATTTATACATTTATCATCCTTTTTCTATTATTATCCTTTCTTTCAAATATATTTGCTGCAGGATGACACCAGGATGACCAGGATGACTGGGAGAAAATGTTATTCTTGCATTAAGTCCTCCTTGTACTGTTTTTTGTGCTAAAGTATGAAATAAATAAATAATAAAAATTTTCTTATGCTTGCCTTGCAAGAATATATACCTTGTATCGAAATGCAAACGTTTACCAGGTTGGTAAACGCGTAGATTAGAAGAAAGTATATTTAATTCTTAGACGACTATGTAAATATAAAATTGCAACAGAATTTGCTAAAATATATCGTAAAAAAATATATATTATTAATACGCCTTTCTTGTCCTTATTACTCTCTCGCCTACTTAAGATGTAACCAGTCACTTTTTTGTCACTGAAGTCAAAAATCTTTTCTTCGTGAGACATTATTATGTATGTAAAAAAAAAACAAACAAACGCATTCACACTCACAGCCCCACACTAAGTTCAAAGACTTGGGTGCCGGAAACATTCACATCAAACGCACATTACACCCAGAACCAGAAGCACAAATAACCCTTGGGAAGGAATTTGTGCTCCTGCCGGGAATCGAACCCAGGACCCATGGCGTATAGGGCGAGGAGACCTGTCCACTGCGCCAACTGGGTCGTCAATATATTTTTTAATAAGTTTGGTATATTATGTAACGTTATTGTGCCATATTAACTACAATCCTATTATTGTTGTATGTTCGAATAGACATATATGATAGACAGGCTGTTGAGACAATATTTACCTACTTAAAATTCCTAAATCTTCGCAGTTTTTCAATAAAAATAAATTATTCTATTCTATTCTGTCGACAAAGCACAGAATGGTGTTCTGGCAGTTATCCTTGAAAGCCTTTAACATTCTACTCTTTATCAAAATATAATTTGCCAACTGTTGAGACACCGGACAAAGACTAGCTTATCGGAAATTGAATATCGAATAATCTTACACACGTTAATTTTAACTTTTGCACCTGTTGATATGTGATAAAAGTAGGTATTGATCAAAGCACCGTTGGTCTTTGGTGATTCTACATCTCAATAATTGAGGGTAGAAAGTTAATAGGGCATTTTCTTAAGGTTAATTGATTAGATATTACTATATCTCTTTATAAGTAGTTTGGTCTATACCAAGTCCCTGTACCATCAGTAAAAGAAGGCATTTTGTTATGATAACCTAGCCATAACAAAACGCCTTCTCGCCATGGAATGTCCAGGTTTACCAACATAACATAACTTTGTACATAAATCCCAATGCGTAGGGCCACCAAAACTACGCAGGACGCTCGTTGCCTAATGACTGCGATCAATTATTCATGCAATTAACTGATTATAGCAGCACCGCTCTCCACCCCGCACTAACGCGCCGATTACACGTTTATGTCACTGAGGGATAAGTAGATTACCACGGCCGGGTAACTTACATGTGTAGTTTGAGTACGTTTCGTGTTTACAATGAAATGCGAGCGTGTAAAGTGATCATATAGTTCAAAGGATTTGGGATTTGGAAAGTCAAAAATAATTTCTTAATCCATCTACATTTATAGGTTTATGCCACGGGTGGAGTAGCCCTTGCTATATTTGAATTATGTTCCAAGCCCAAAACATTTGTATCGTGGGTGTCGAATACGTTCACATCATGATACACAGAACCTGAAACACAAATGTCCCTTATGCTTGTGTTCTCACCAGGAATCCAAACTGATACTCACTGTTTAAAAGGCGGATGCGCAATAAAAAAGAAACCGCCATTAGATATTTTGTTAAGATAGCATAAAACATAAATATAAACGATTCCAGACTCACAGCTCCATTAAGTTCGATGACTTGTGTTGTGCGTGCCGAATCATTCACATCACACACACAATCATAACCAGAACCAGAAACACAAAACAAATCTTGTGTTCCCGCTGGGAATCTAACCCGATACCTCTGGTTATAAGGCGAACGCTCACCCAAACTAAGCCATCGGGCAGTTCCGATTGTATTTATAAATAAAAACATATTTTGTTCCAATATTTTAAACATTTCATTTAATCAAACCTGCACCAATTGCAATATAACTAAGTACGACCAGAACATAATTAAACCTCATCCGAATACCGACGAAGATTTCCCCAAATTGCTACAAACAGTGTTGCCAGTAATTACTGTCAATTTATGATAGTGCATAATTAAAGCGAGCGAGTGCCGCCGAGTGCGATCGTTTATTCATGCGGCACGTCAGCTCGTGGCGTTATACTGTGACGTCATAAAACGTCACTTGTGGGTTGTGACGCAAAGAACGGCAGTCGGTAGAATAAAGGAAATAATTTCAACTATTGTCTATCATTCTAAGGCCAATGGTACTGAAAGAAGTACTAAATAAACAAAGTCATTTCAATTTGATATCTGAATGGGAGCATTTAAGTACTGTGCCAATAAAAATGTGTCTGTACACTTCACAGAAAGTATGTCTGCTTTTATTAATGTTTACTGAATCACAGATAAAATGCAGATCTGTTCTTGATTAATTAGGTACATTTGGTAGGGGATAATTTAAGGATATATACAACCTGTAACAAAAAAGTGTAGTAATACTTGGTGGTGTGTATGTGTATCGTGCCAGGAATCGTCTGCCAGAGAACGAAAGTCGAAATCAGTCATAATTTTTTCCGTACAAAAATTAAAAATTATATTTTTCAAATACTTTTGACAACCCTACAGTTACATGTGCGGCAATCGGAGATATTTGTTCCGTACAAAAATTAAAAAATATTTTTTTGCCAACCCTACGATTACATCTGTGGCGCGTGACCTTGACCTTTGTTATGACCACCACTGTCAGATGTCTAGGTCCAAAGGTTATGTGGAACGGTAGCTGATGAAAATAGGGTTGCAAATGACATATTTTTTTAGAAACTTCAATTCATCATAACTCAACATACATGGTGCTGCCACGAATTCAGAAGTTCCTGTTAGACTTCAAACATGTAGCTATATGTATGACTTGAGTATTGCTACACCTTTCTGTTACGTATTGTATAGACAAAGGTTCATTTACTATAAAAACTTTAAACATTTTTGAACTTAACTAAGTGTAGAGCATACCATCCTACTAATATCCTACTAATCCTACTAATATTATAAATCCGAAAGTCTCTCTAAACTTACAATCACAACCAGAACCAAAACAAGAAACACAAATTTGAAAGAAAAATACACGTGTTCCTGCCGGAAATCGAACCCAATACCGCACTTATAAGTCGAACACACCCATCTAACTAGGCCATCGGGCAGTTACGGCAAATATAAATATTCCAAAGTATTTATACGAATATAACATTGCCCCACGCACACAAACATCTCAAAATCAGCTAATTCCACCATTATACGCAAAGGAAGATATTAAACAGCCCAACACTCAATTTGTGTACATCTTTAAGGTATAAAATTGAATTTCTCGGAGGTACGAGTGGAGGCGGGCTGCTCTAATTGCCAATTTTCTCTTTACGCCATTTTTTCAGCTTTTAAGAAGAAAAATTCGTTATTGCATATTTAATAGCCGTAATCGTCTCTCCCTTACGGAATTAACTGACGCTGACGCCCACCGCGTTTTTTGAATCTACATTTATAGCAGTAAGGTGCCTCATTGCTTTGTTATCACATTAGTATTATAAAGGCGAAAGTTTTTGAGTGTGTTTGTATGTATGTTACCAACTATATCACGCTCAAACGGGTGGACAAATGTTGATGAATTTTGGTATGGAGGTAGCTGACACTCTGGATATTCACACATGGGCTTTTCATCCTGGAATTCCCGCGGGTCCGGGATTTACGCGGGTAAACCGCGGGGCACGGCTAGTAGAGGAATTTTATATATTATTTCATATATAACTAATGTTAGGTAGAACTAACTAAGTATGGAAGAGCTTTCTTACAAAGTTCGTCCTCCAAAACTTAAAACTAAAATTTTCTTCCAACGCAACTTTGGTAACATGAATTTAGAACGCCTTCGTGAAGATGTTGAAAGGGTGGATTGGTCAGCAGTTATTAACTTAGACTCCACTAATGGCAAGATTAATGCTTTCAACTCCATATTAATGCAGCTTTATGATGTCCACGCTCCAATAAAGCCTGTTAAAATTAAACACCTGCCTGCGCCTTGGTTGACACCGGAAATAAAACTGCTAATGCATAGAAAAACTGCTGCCAAAACTAAATACAGATGCTCTCCTAACGATTTCAATAAATCTAAATACTTTAAACTAAGGAATCGTTGCAATAGGGTGTGTAGAGACGCTCAACGCCGACACATTCACAAATCTATATATAATGAAGAACCGGCGAAAGTCTGGAGATTCCTCAGATCATTGGGAATTGGCAAATCCAAACAAAATTGTATTCCTCAAAATCTAAATTTAGACTCTCTCAACAATCAATTTTCATCAACATCAGGTATCAATGTCTTAGATAAAGGGAATACTCTCAGTCTCCTCTCCAATTTGCCAACTTCCACTTTCTCTTCGTTCAGTTTCACTCCATTCTCAGCTGGTGATGTTAAGAAGAGCGTATTATCGATTGCATCCAATGCTGTCGGTATCGACGGAATTAGTCGTAACTAACATGATAGTCCCTATCCTTGATCTTATTGATTCCATCCTATGCCACATCCTTAACTACTCCATAATGAGCGGAAATTTTCCCTCATTATGGAAGGACGCACAAATTATTCCATTACCCAAAAAACCTAATCCTAAATCTCTTTCTGAATATCGTCCTATATCCATTCTCCCATTCCTTTCTAAAGTCCTTGAACGTCTTGTCCACAATCAGTTGAGTTCATTCCAATCTCCTCAATCCTTTTCAATCTGGCTTCCGTCCTTCTCACAGCACCGTTACAGCCTTAACAAAAATCACTGATGACATTAGAGTTGGCATGGAAAACGGCAAGTTAACTGTGCTAACACTCCTCGATTTCAGTAACGCCTTTAATGCCGTCGACTTCGACCTACTTCTGGGTATATTACGCTCTATTAACATATCTCCTTCTGCAATCGACTTTTTTCGTACTTACCTGTTCGGTCGCTGGCAGCGTGTTCGTCTCAAGGACCTATACTCCTCGTGGTGTACCACAAATGCTGGTGTACCACAGGGCGGCGTTTTATCTCCACTCCTTTTTTCAACCTTTATTAATTCTATATCTGACAAGCTTTCTTCATCCTACCACCTCTATGCTGACGATCTCCAGATTTATTCTCAAGCTACTCTTAAAAACCTTCCTGACTGTATTCATATGATTAATAATGATTTGGAACATATAGTTAAATGGAGCAAATCATATGGACTTAGTGTGAATCCTGATAAAACTCAGGTTATTGTTATCGGTAGCTCTAAAATGTTATCCAAACTTGACCAAAATAACCTGCCTTCAGTAGTTTTTAACGGTGTTACAATCCCTTACAGCAAAGAAGTAAAGAATCTTGGGATTATCATTGATCAGATTTTGTCATGGAAACCACAATTACAAGCTGTTAGTCGTAAGATTTTTGCTTCTGCAAGCTCACTACGAAGGCTGCGTAATTTTCTTCCGACTGCTACCAAAGTTGCGCTTGCACAATCTCTTTTACTTTCAATTCTTGATTATGCCGACGCCTGCTACTTAGATATCACAGAGGACCAGCTGAATAAGCTTGAACGTCTCCAGAATGTTTGCATCAGGTTCATATTTGGCTTGCGTAAGTATGATCATGTCTCTCAATTTCGCACTAGACTCAAGTGGCTTCCCATACGTTTTCGCCGGAATACTCACATCCTCTCTTTATTATATACCGTACTGTTTAATCCCTCCTCCCCACGCTATCTCAAAGATCAGTTTGAATTTCTTCACCTTGGGCACTCACTCTCATTGAGGTCATCTGAATCATTAGAATTGAGAATGCCAGGCCACAGTTCTACATTTTATGATAAATCTTTTACTGTACAAGCTATTCGCCTCTGGAACGGTTTACCGGTCTCTATACGTCGCTCTCAATCACTACACACTTTTAAAGAACAAATAAAAAAATGGTATCTCTCTCAATTAAGTTAAAGCTATGAATGTCCCTTATTAGTCATATAATGTATATATAATAATATATATTAGTTTGTGTATGTTTATAATATATTGTTATTATTTATGTAGGTTTTTGTATGTATATTATGTATGTAATATTAATAAGTATGTATAAGTACATTTATTAATTTAAATACGTGTCGAGGTACACCACCGTCCCTGTTTGTAAAATTTTTATCATCTCCCTTTGGTTGTCTGGAAGAAATCGCTTTGAGCGATAAGACCGCCCTTTGTGCTCCTATGTTATACTTAAGATTTCTTTGTAAGTGTTATTAATTTTGGTGTGCAAATAAAGAATTTATCTATCTATCTATTTATCTATCTGTTTATTTCGCATTTACGCGACAAGCACGGACTACTGGTAAGCAAACGATAGCACTGTTGTCTTAAGATATACATCCAATGCAATAGCTGGAGAGGTACAAGTCCAGTCACAAGGAGAGGCTATGATCGGACGATTGAACTCGAGCTTGAAGGCCGTGTCCAAATGGGGCGACGCCAATTTGGATTGATTCAACGCGTCCAAAACACAGGCGTGTCTTTTATCCGCCAAATGGGGGCCTTTTTATTTACGTCCGCCGACCTTCCAAGATGTGCCAATAGCGGTAGCTAACAACCTTGAGCCACTTGGCGTTACCTTATTGTCGAATCTCAACTTTGGTACACTGGCTGCTAAGAAGCTGAGTATCCTTGCTAAGCTGTTTCACACCGGGGCAGCTTCTCATTTTATATCAAGCTCAAGTCCGATCATGTCCGATTGTGTATACTGCAGCCACCTCTGTACCAGCTAGAAGCTCTTGAGTCTATTGACCGGCGAGCCAAAAGACTCATTGGCGATAGTAAGCTAGTTGAGTCAAAACTGCAGTCTTGGTCACCGACGTAAGGTAGATACAGCCTATCGGTATTTTATCGCATACATTTTGGTGAATGTGCTCAGGAATGACGTGATATAATTCCGCTATGCCCATTTTACCATCTATCAACAAGACAAACTGTCAAACGTTTCGCTTCTACGTATTATTCCAAATTCGACTTATTTCCAAAAAAATATTATTATTTCCTTATGCTATATTCTTATCTAGGTCTAGATTATATCTTGGATATATAATTTTGTAAGATAAAAGACTTATTAATTAGAACTTATTTAAGAATATATTAAGAAAAAAAAACAAATTCAATAGCACAAGAGTCGATGTAGGGCTTCAGAGCTTGGGACATCGTCTCTCGGTTTATCGGATACATTTCGGAAAATGTGCCAAGTAATTACACGATCTAGTTCCCCCATCCCCATTCTATAGATAGATAGATAGAAAATTCTTTATTGCACAAACAGTATTGTAGGTACATAGGCGAACTTAATGCTACAAAGCATTTTCTTCCAGTTAACCTGGGTGTATCGAGGATATTTTGATATGGTAGTGCACATCTTCGGTAAAAAGTTGTTTTTATTTTACAATTAAAACTTTAATTTGTATATAGTAATATATAAAAAATAGTCTAATTTAAGATACCAAAATATACCAAAAAAAATATACATATTTATACATACATTTAACTACTCATAGTACTCATATATACATACATAAATTTTCTATATAGACATATATACATAAACATATTTATTAAATATTTTAATTTTAATTGAATATAACTAAATATTGGATTCTGTTGCTCAATTTGGAAGATTATTTTGTAATGCGAAGTAATGGTTGTAAACTTTTGCTTTAAAGGTGTCGATAGATGGAGCTTGACGAATATTTGCGGGTAGACTATTCCAGAGATGAATCGCTGTTATTGTAAAGGACTATCTATCATCGAACAAGCAGACAAAATTCGAAAATCGACACCGGTATATAGTAGATATTCCACAAATGCGAACAAAGCGTTTTGCTTCTACATTTATTGTGCGAACCGCTAAGGAATGGAACACCTTGCCTTAGTCGGTGTTTCCTAATAAGTACAATATGGGAGTCTTCAAGTCGCGAGTGAATAGGTATCTTCTAGGCAAGCCTACTCCATCGTCGACCATCAGGTGAAATAGTGGTCAAACGCTTGTCTATAATAAATAAAAAAAAGTGATTACCATTCGTGCTAGGTTGCCCTGTGTTACGAATGCTACAGATATTCCATCGATTTCCTTTCCAATTTTCTTATCCCACGGCATCAGTCCTTAACCCTCAACTGGCAACTCTCCCGGGCCCAGCCGAGTCCATAATCTCTCATGTATAATGTGAACATATAAATTTCAATTTTAAACCTTCACGTTTCAGGTTACACACCCATTTGTGGGATTACATCTGTACGAGGGACCGCACTATCAAACACAACGCAAACACTCCTCTATTTCTATTTTAATAAGGTTGGAAATGGAAAGTTTTCGAAGGAGGTCATACAGTGCTTTCCTTATGACTAGCTGGATAAGACTGAAATTTCAAAATTGTGTGTTCTAATCCGGTAATGCGTTTGTCGAGACAACATAAATATGTAACTTTAGCTGCACATCTGTTCTATATGTAATTCTTCGCGTATTTTTCAGCTGCTTGAATAATTTTTGAGAGGAGTCGAATAAATACAAATTCAAATGTTTTTCTCCAGATAGGTAAGCATTTGGCCGCTATCTTACCTGATGGAAAGTGATGATTCGACCGAAGATGTAGCATGCTTACCTAGAAGATACCTATTTGACGAGGGCAGTGAGTTCCACTCCTACGTTGTACGGATAGATAGATAGATAAATTCTTGACTTGCACACCAAAAAAAAACACTTATAAAGAAATTTTAAATATAACATAGGAGCACAAAGGGCGGTCTTATCGCTCGAAGCGATTTCTTCCAGACAACCAAAGGGAGATGATAAAAATATTACAAACAGATATGGATAATAAATGTAGAAGCAAAACGCATCGAGCGGATGTGAGATATGTCAACCATAATGGATGACGTTGGTCAGTTCGTCCTGTGGTACTAACTTAGGTAGGTATTTTACATACCTTGGTAACACGCAAAATAAGTATTTTTATCATCTCAAAGCTTAGGCATTGGATGACTTACTTCTCTAAATTGCAAACAAATGTCCGTACAGTCCAGGCCTCACATGCATCCTTGACCACATAGTTATTTACTATCAGATAGTAATAAATCGGGAGAGTTCTGGAATGCATCATGCTACGTTTTCGACCGCACCTTCGTTTTGTATCAGGTGAAATAGCGTTTGATTTCAACGGAAGATCAGCGTTAGTTGTATTACCAGCATTATGCTGAGTTGGTACACATATTGCGACAGAAACTTATCGTTACATATTTTAATATGGACACATGTTTTTTGTTATGGTTGCAAATAAATCATTTTTGTTTTATTTCTTTCTTTCAAATGCGTGCCTATCTGGCATAAAATCAAGCTTACGAACATTATCTCTGTGCTTAAGAGAATCCATGTATACTTTAAAAGTAAAACCATCTAAATATGTATAACTAGCCGTGCCCCGCGGCATCGACGGCGTTAATTAAGTAAATAATTAAACGCAAGCAAAGCTTAAAAAAACCGACTTCACGGCTTTATCATCGGAACCTTGATCCACCAGCTTTCGCTGCCAGAAGTCGGTAAAAAGTAGCTTATGTGTTATTCCAAAACGTAAATTATCTAAATTCAAAATTTTATCAAAATCTCTTTATTTATTACGGAGATACGTAACAAACATTCACACACACAAACTTTTGCATAGTAGGATTTAGATATTTATAAAAGCTGTTATTTACTAACAACAATTACACAAACATTCTATAAGTATATCTTAAACCATAAACAATAACCATTGAGATAGTAGGTCAACTCAATAGATATAAAAAACATAACTAAAGTTTACTTTCACTAATGTTAATATCAAGGGTGCTCACTAATATTTGAGCAACAGCCCACCAATTATTATTCCAACCCCTATTTAAAGCTGTCGAGTCAAAATAAACACATTTTGTAACAGTTGCTGGTTATAATAAACCACAACCCCCGCCCGAGGTCATATCAAAACTCTATAAGGGATGACGCGAGGGTTGAAAAAGTAAGAGGTTGAAAAATATCCTAAAAAAATTAAGCATGAGATAAAAGTGATGGGGTATGATCGACGAGTACTTAAATATTTATCGATCACGTAAGTAATTATTCGATATTCATATTTTGTATTAGGTTTTTCACAATTCTAAAAAAGACGTTGTAATCTTCAGTTGTAGCTTTTTTTCTTTTGGACGTTTTGTAATTTTTTTCGTTTTAGCAACTTGGTATTATAGTACATAGTAAATATCATGGACATTTTTACACCTTGGACGTTCTGACATTTGGACTAATACGCTCCTATTTTACTATGAACATTCAGCCAATGTCAAGTAATAAACGCTGAGATAATGGAAACGCTACTGGTAGTGGGCTTGAGCACTTAAGTTACCTATAAGCTCGATACCTTGTAGCTATGTTAGCTATAGTTTTAGGAAATAAAGGCAACATGGTCATACATAGCTTTGTATTGAAGTAATAAAACATTTCAAATTAGAACCAAGGCTTAAAAACTAGTCTTAGTCACCAGTCACAGTCAAAGTCAAGTAAAATGTCACGGTCTAGTAGCAGTCAAGTCATAAGTCTCTAAAATGCCTGTTAAGTTTTATTAGGACTTCTATTGGAGTTTTGGAGCGAAAGCGAAATAATGTTTTTCTACTTAATATATTATGCCTACACTCATGCTAGTTTTGGAAAATAAAACAAAATCAACAATGCCATTTTCTACCAACTACACAAAAAAGGAGGAGGTACTCAATTTGACTGCATTTTTTTATGTGTTTCTTATATATATATTCTTTCCGCCTGAACTGATTTTTAAGATTTTTTTGTTTGCTTTCCCATTGGTCCCATTTAAATTGATCAAGATCTGATCAGTAGTTTTTGAGTTATCGTCAATAATGCATATGTTACATTGAATTTGATCAAGGTTTCGAAGATAAAGCGGTGATAAATCGTTTTTTTTTAAGACTTGCTTGCGTTTAGTTATTGTTAAAGTCATCGGCAACGGCTATTTTCGTAAGAGTGTTGTTGACAAAAACAAATCGACTATTTTCCTAATAATGATTATCGATAAAGAGATCCTTTCCTTTCACTACACACCAGTCGTCAAAATAATAACATTTCCCAAATCCGCGTCCGCTAATGTACCGACTCCCCGCGGAATTTAAACTTAGCTTTAAACCTACTATATAGGTAAGAGGCTTCAACAATGTCGGGCATGAATAATTGAGGGTCTACTTTTTTATCAAGACTACTAAACCCTTAAGTAGTATTGTCTTTGAGGACAAAGAAGACAAATCATGGTTGGCGAGCAGGCAAATAAAATGTATCATAATTTACTTAATCACTAGGCATAGAAGTTAAAAATTCTGGGAAGCACTAAATTGTAAAGAACAAGCGTAAATCTTACGCTAATTATTTCTATGATATAAAAACTAAACTGTCGGTCCCGGTTGTTAGTCGTAAGACAACAGTCGTGCATGTCAGCCATGTCGGATGCCTTCAGGCGGCCTGAAAAAATCATGACACTAGGGCTGCCCACTAGTCTAGGTATACGACAAGTAAGCAATTTTAAATATCAACAAAAACATATTAAAGTGTCTAAATGAAATAAGGCTACAAGTAAATTACGAGGATCCAGTTTTTATGAAAATAAAGAGTAGAGAGACTTGCCTTGTAGTCAAAATATTATTCCAATATAACAATCCCAATGCAATTTTAAACACAGAAGATACTTCCTATTGGTATATTGGTGTCGATAACCCTTTATCCATTCACTTGTACCGCTCAAACATTCAAAACCATATCAATATTCATCGCTTAATCGAATTAAACTCTCAACTGAACCGTTCTCATAATCGAAACACATTTGTTCGAATTACGCATTTAAATTGAGACAGTATCATTTCAGTACAATTCTGAGCTCGCCCGTCGCGTCGCATCATAAATTTCAATAAAAGTGATCAAATTAGAAAAATTAAAAGTGATAAATAAAGTCCAATTAAGCGTTATTGCGTAAAAAAGGCATAAATTAACTGGGAGCATGTGCGATGCGGACGCGCGGCAATTCGGGTAATCGACGATTTGAATAGGGGTGGGCCATGTCGGCAGTGCGATGTCGATACTTACAGTAAACGTCAAAATAAAGTTTATTCTAATAAAGTTTATGTCCATTGTTGGCAATGGACTGCTAATTGAAATATACAATGAAAAAAAAAGATGCCTAGATTTTTAAAAGAGCCTTGTGGCTGAAATTGTCTGTTCTTACAGATTAAATAAAATAAATCCCATTTCAAATCAATAGAATTACAAGGATTTTTGCAAAATAAATATTTATATTTTCATATTATTATTCAATATTTATATTACATATTTATATTATTTTTTAACAATTTATCGATCCATAAATTGTTCCAACACTACTGTCTGAGTCACACGTGTCCTCTAATTACTCGCTTAAATTGCATTAATTAGAACGCGACTTAAAGGGTTCACATTGCAGTCGCAAACAACAACCAACATCGAAAGATTGAAACACAAAATTACTTTTACGAACAGAGCCAGCTAAAAGCTTGTAAAAACAATATATATACTTATCCTAGCACCTCTTTTCGTAAAAAATACTTGCTCTAGATATTATTATAAAACTAGTACCTAGTAACGGTATGTACCGTTTTCATTATTTCAAGCTTTAAAGTTCATATTTTTAGTGTGTGTCCTTTCTGAAATACTTCTACCTGAACGCTGAGGAGCACAAATTCCTTCCCAAGGGATATTTTTGCTTCTGGTTCTGGGTGATATGTGTGTGATGTGAATGTTTCCAGCACCCTTGATACGTCTTTGAACTTAGTGTGGCGCTGTGACTGTGAATGCGTTTGTGTGTTTTGTTTGTTGTATGCTGTAGGTCTATTCTGGTCGTCAAACTACGATTTTTTTAATTGATGTGACGTCGATACGACAGTCGATCGGTTGAAAGTACAGTCGATTCGATGGTTCATAAAAAAAGAAAAATGTTTGATTTCGACGTCGTCGATGTAAAGATGATCGATGCCCGGAATAGACCCCTGACTCTAAAATTCCATATTATACATCAAAATTAAACACGTTATGTAAACAAAAATCAATGGCAAATTATTATATATTAGGTGAGGTTTTTTTATTAAGCCTTGTATACCTGCCGTTCGATTTAGTGAAGTTGTTATTTAATTTTAGCTTCACACACTGGGCGACAAATAACGTCGGTTTAATTATGAGACAAATAAATTAAATGGCATGTTAGATACCTACGAAATCCATCACCATTGTTATCGCTTACAATTTCTATAGCTATAGGGGTCATTACCATGTTTAATTGTGTTATTAATTTAGTGTCATAATGACATAATTCATTAATTGTTTTTTTGTGACTATGTTTGTTATTCTTTATACCTATATAGTCTGTAAAGATTGCGTGTAATCGAAATACAAATATAAGTAACTTGATAAGGTAACGTAGAAAAAATAATATTCCTAAAACTGATTACCTCCATAGTGTTTAAGTATATTTGACAATAAATTGTTTGACAAATTTGGTGGAGGAACGTTCAATTATAGATAAGCGATCTCTACTATAATAATCTTAATAAAGCCGTACATTTTTAGTGAGCTGCTAAGATTAATACATAGATTAACTTAGTAATTATTAATTACTCCCTAAGTTTTTTTGCTCTATTTCGTTGGTGTGCGTGGATGAAGTCTTAAAAATACAAACGCTGATCGAAGGTTACATTTCACACAATCACACATACAATCACACCCAGAACCAGAAACTTAAAATAATCCCTGAGGAGAATACTTGTGTTCCCACCAGATATCGAACACAGTACCCGCTGCAAAAAAGGCGAAAGTTGCGCACCTACGCTAACATGCAAGTTCAGTTGCTTCACACATAAGAAAGCTACAGCCACCATACAAATCCAGTATATTTTTTAATTAGAATTATGTAGATTATAGAAAAAAAGTATTCAGCACACTCCTCTTTTCAGTATAGACAATATGAAACGACTATATTATAATGTTCTTTACGATCAATGTGGAAAGATGATTTTCTTTTGCAGGTACATAGAAATACCATTTACTTTATCTCTATGTTGACTTGGGTGGACTAATACAACAATTATTGTAAAGAAAAAAAGTTACAAAAAAACTACTTCAAATATTTTTCCCTATGCAAAATGTAGGTGCGAGATCTTAGTTCGTGGCAAACTACTAGTAATCAAAACGCAAAAACATTATTCACAAAACTGTTTCCCATAACTATAAAATCAACCAATCCAAACTATCCACTCTCAGCCCATATCTCCTAAAACGTAGTTCTCAAAGGAAATAATATAAAACTAAACTGCATAACATAAAAGAGGAATAACAGCTCAGAACGGCAGTGAACCGCGGTATAGCATCAAAAGCAGCTATTATGAAAAATCATAACGCGTTTACGGGGCGGACTTTAATGCATTATTCATATACGAAATTGCTCCTCGCAGATACCTGTTCCGTTATACGTTAGTTATTTATATTGTACAATATAACGGTGCTTATATTGCTATGTAGCAGTTTGGGGAGAGCTGCCCCGCCCTGCTACAGTGCGATTTGGTCTACACGTTGATTTATAGTGCAATAGATTGGATTGGAAGGCTGTACGGCTTGTAAGGGAGTTTGTGGGTGTATAACAATTTGGTTATTGAGTAGGGTTTGGAGTGTTCTAGTTTTAAAAGTTGTGACGTTAAGTTTATTGAGAGATTTGAATGGAAACGACTACGAAACAAGAAGCCTCTATAGAGTACATTTTGTAATAATTGCTAAATTTTACATCCTATATTGTATAACCAACCGCTTTAAAATCGCACACAGCCCCACGAAAAGATTGAATAGTTGTGTTTAGAAACTTTCAGAATACACACAATCACACCCAGAACCAGAAACATACATAACCTTCGGTGGGAAAACAGAGGCTGTGTAGGCAGAAATTGAATCTAGAACCCGCGACGCAGTAATTGAAATCAAGAAGCTGACCCGTCAAACAGCAGTCAAGATTTTGAAAATAGATTTTTAATGTGTGTAACTATTTTGTAAAAAAATATTTGCTACAATTATTGCTCTTATTTAATACTTCAATTAAGGTTTATTATCGCAGTTTTTCCATTAAATCTTATCCTGAAAACTGGAAAAGGGTCTGTTTAGCCGGCTAAAACATTTAATACCCACCGCCATCTTGATTTGAGTGGAGGAATCTCAAAGGCTCCGTCGCCGATCACACAAAGAGGCGGAATGAGTAATAGAGTCACGATCTGCCGTCGCGACATCGCTCCTGTATACTTGGAGACAGTGTTAAATATCCAGCCCTGGTGACAACATTTTCTTATTGAGGCTGTTATTTCGGTTCATTTATTTAATATCTGATGGGCTACCTTATGGCCATTACTTTTCTACTTGAGGGTTGGAATTATGACTGGCGAGTACGAGAAAATTACCAACCACTATGGATTTCATCACGATGTTACCTCATGCTTCACCTCAAGCACGTCATATAGAATCTGAATGGATGACCCCCGAAATCACGAGGTGTGTATTTTATTTATTTATATTGTATAGACACGGCGATGTTAGCGTCAACAAAAATGTATGCTTGTTGTAAGATTCTAAACCGAGACTACTAGATCTATCGTCGCCTATTATTGCGTTTATTTGACAACTTTTAACTTTCTGATATCTTAGAAGCGACCTCTTTTTCTCGCATTTGGCAGCATTCTGACCTGTTGGTCACGAGGAAATGTCCAGGGAATTGGTCTACCCAGAGGTAAATTATTTTTAATCTTATACGTACCAAGCTTGATAACTGTCACCTACTGCGCTAACGTCGTTACGACACAAATACTCGTGATTGCTAACGACTCCGACACGACGACGGCACGTTACGCCGCCGGCGACGACACGGGAAATTTCATTTCGTGTTTTTCTGACGCATGTTAGAATTACCCGTGATTGGCGATTTGTGAGCGAAATTAATTCGTTTGCTTTTTCGTTATCTTCTACTCTTCTTATAAATAGGTATAGTAGACAAATATGTGCGTATTATAAGTATCTCTTCTGATTGGCAAGAAGCTGCACGGTGCAGGGCATCCGCCACTGGACGCTTTCTAATGTTGGGAACTATGTAATGGCAAAAATCAACTTTGGCTACTTCGAGGATGTTATGTGTGTTTCTTTTCCTATTTCAATTATTTATCTCAATATTGTTTTTCTATTCCAAGGAAAATTGGGCTCGAAGAATAAAAAAGGAATCGAACTCAGAACCCACGGCGCGGAGAACAGATGCCAACCGGGTCAATTCTGAAAATTAATACCATTACATAAAAAAAACTTTTCAATTCAATTTTTCTAAGAAAATTAAGAATTATAATGTACCTATGAGTAGTATGAACCTACATAAATGATAAAACCACATATTTAAATTTTAAAATTTAAATTTCCTGCTTAAAATTCAACGGTATAATACCTCAAAAATAAAGTAAATAACATAATATTCTAGTTGAAAACCATCACCGGTCGTTCATTAAGGCTACATTATTCATCGCGAAACACAGCGCAAAGATGAAAATAACAACCGGCGCCGACTCGCCGTGAGCAAAAACTCAATTATCATATTTTATACCTCATAATACTTACGGAGAAGATATTCAATTATGTAATTTTTCCTCTGAAGGGAATCCCTTTTCATTTCTCATTTGGATTTTTCTCTTAAGCAATTACGGGCTCGCCTCGGGATGCGAAAGATTGGATCGCAAATATATTTCGCCCGGCGAATCTTCTAATTTATCTTTTAACAAGCTACGGAATGTAATGTTAACTTACGCTCGGTTTTTCGCTTAATAACTGTGTTCCGGGGATGCGAGCTTTGCCGCAATTCTGTTTGAATAGAAATGAGGTGATTTCGTGTTTAATTTGTTGCTATATGTAACATTACAGTAAACAACTACGGGGGTATATAAAAGCTTATTCTCCATCCGTCGATAATAAAATAATAATCTTGATTTTAGAAGTGTACTTATCCGTATGATACAAAAACAAATATGTATTAAATATGAATAGTTGTATAATGATAAAACTTAAAATACATTTTACGGGTTGGTTGTTAACTCGTCCGCAAAATACTCGACCGCGTGGTCGAGTCGCCTCTGATGCCAAAACTGGCAAATTGCGCTGTTTAAACATTCAGATTAACTGTTTAAGATGCTGTTATTGGATCTCCTTATCGTGTGCCAGCTAGGTTTTCTCATACAATACAAAAAAGCTTTATTGATTGGTGCAATAAAGCTTTTTTGTAAAATTAAAGTAATAAAATAAAGTAAAAAAAAAAAATATTACTAGCCGTGCCCCGCGGCTTCGTCCGCTATTATCAAGTTAAAAAGTAGTCAGTGTTAATCCTAGGTATAATATATGTATATTCCAAATTCCATCCAAATCCGTTCAGCCGTTAACTAAAGCGTGAAACAAACATACTTACACACAAACTTTTGGATTTATAATCTATATATATAAAAATCAATGTCACTTTTCGTTGTTATTTTATAACTCGAGAACGGGCTCACCTATCCAAACCAAATGTTTAGGCTTTGTTCGGACTATTTAGTAGATGGTTTATGTGAAGTTTGCACAAAATCGGTCGAGCGGTTCTTCATTTATCACACCCGGGCGAATCGCTAATATTAGTATATATCTATTATTTATGATATTAGTATATATATTATTTATAATATTAGTATATATATATATATATATATATATATATATATATATATATATTACTTGTCACTAAATGCGATCTCTTCCTGACCTTTGGAACCTTTGGATGGAAAAAGAGAAAAATATAAGAACGTAGGCTGGTGTTGTAAATAATATTAATATATCTATATCTCGTAATAATATAGAAACTGATATAACTCAATACTCAATGCCGTCGGAGTCGGAGTTTAATTCGTCGACATTATAATGAACAAACGAAGTTCTCCGTCAACTCGATCGAGGTCGGAATTGGATTGGAGTTGGATCGGATTCCTCGCAACTCCGTAATCGTATCGCGGCGCGCGCGGCCCCGAACACAAATTATTCGTCCGAAACTCGAGTAACTTCGTCAACCCTATAAAGGAGGTAGAACAAAGCGGTACCACAATTGGCCGTATCGTATACCTGACTGGATGGAACTTTTAAAAATGGCCGCTCTTTGATAGAAAACTCGATAAGGCCTCGCCCGCGGGACGCGTAAATGCAATTTGCAAGAATAGCTCGTGCCTTTGACGTGAACGAGCGAAGAGTGAACATTCACTTGTTTGTCCGATCTAATGTCGACGACATGTAAATAAGGAATCCTTTCGTGAATCGTGACGTTTGTAGGATTAGGTATTGATTAGGTGGGAGTTACAGATAATATATATGAAAAGTTTGGTCTTAAGTTTCGGGTTCACTTAGTCCGTCTTTTCTTTGGGTATTTTGTTTTTTTTTAGATTTGATTTGTAAGAGTTAAAACTTACGTACTTTATGCAAATTTTGTATCACACTTGTGTATGATCCATTAAAAATTAAAAACGCTAAATATACGCTTTCACACTCACTACCCCACGGCCTCACACTAAGATGACTTGTGTCGTGGGTGCCAGATACATTCACATCACACACACACAATCACGACCAGAACTAGAAACACAATTTTCTTTGGGGGAAAAACTTGTATTCCCGCTGGAAATCGAACCCGATACCTCTGCTTAGAAGGCGAACGCGCAGTCAACTAAGCCAAGGGGCAATTCTGTATAATTTCAAGTCAGTATTATTTTATTAAGCGTTATTTAGCGGTTATCACTTAGCTTGTGTTCCGAAAAATGTACATACATACCTCGATCGAGTTGACATTAAGTAGGTGCTTAAAGATATCTTCACACGAAAACTTAAGAAAAACTTTTATCACTTATTATCTCATCAATTGAATCAATCAAAATTCGACGCTCATCCAAATTAGATCAATCAAAAATAACTAATTGTGTATCAGCAGGAACGAAGAAAGTTGTAAATGAATGAACGAAATTAGGTAAATCATTCGTTCCGCAGGGAGGAATTATTCCACTAAGTTTTGAAGCGGCGTGGAAGCCATGCCGCCGCCCAGTTATAGGGTTACCATAGTTTATAAAAAGGTTTTTGGGATTATGTTTGCGCTGATTATTTATGACTTTATATTATGTCACCATGGTACTCGACTAGTTGTGGCTTTATTACTCAAAAATGGCCCGACTTATTATAATACCGTATTTACATTTTATTAATGTTTGACTTAATAAAAATGTAATAAAGTTTTTATGTGTATACATTTTTCAATAAACAAGCTTATTTTTAGGCTGGCAGATCTGCGACATACGAAGAAGCACCGACATGTTTTGTTTATTACTGTTTTTTAATTGTTAAATTTTTAACACTGCTTTTAATTGTAAATACAGTGACAGATATAATGTGTTTTAAAGACATTGAAATTTGTTACGAATTATTTAAAACACAAAGCATATATGTACTGTGGGATTTTATATTGTACTCTGTCACTCGAGGCTTTGTCCGTGTTGTAAAAGTAACATAATTATACCCATTTCAAAGGCGAGAATATTTCAGGCTAGTTCACACACACTGTCAGGTTTATATTAGTGTGACAGTATGATTTTGTAATTCTATAAAGAGCATCGTGTTCAAAAGTGTCTGCTTCCTAACGAATATAAAAACAGGGTATCATGTTATAAAAATAAGTAATAAAAAAATACAATAAAACAAAACCCAAATAGTTTCACCACCACTATGACCGTAAACCTGTCTATGATAAGAGTAATATTAATATCTTACTCTTATCATAGACAGGTTTACGGTCATAATGGTGGTAAAACTATTTATTTTTTTATGATGTGATCATCATAAAAAAATAAAGGAGCAAGACACCGGTCCCTTTCAAACAAAAAAGTTATCATTATACATTATCATTAAAAAAATGTGTCATTATAAACATAAACGCTTTAACACTATTATTATTTCTAATGTCAAAATTGTAAATCAATACCCACCCTCACATAATCACTTACTAATATGTGAGATAGAGCTAGCTACTTTTAAAAAAACCACTAAAACATAATATATGGTCACCCTACACCAGACAGCATTGCGATGCAAATTGAACGGAATGATAGAGCAACTCTCGCAAATTACTCCAGAAATTTTAATTTGTTATTTGGATCCGTAGCAATTAGCTACGAGATTCGTAGCAGCGTAGCCATAGCCTCTTTGTAACGGTGTAGCTGCGTAGCGGATTAATTCTCTGATTCATGGACAGATAATAATAATTAATAATGAATAAACAATGTTTAATTTCGGAAAGTTGGCCGGTGGTTTCCATTTTGGGTTTTAAGTGGACTTTTAATATTTTAAATTGAGAAACAGAATCTTGATTGTTCGCGATGTATAAGAACCTTACCTACATTACTTCAGAGATATTTTCAAGTTAATGTAAAAATTACATTATAGGTCTAAGAGTATTATCGGCCTCTGTGCTTATCATTTGTGAACTGTAAGAAAGCATTTGACTCTATCAAAATCTGGTCTGTTCTAGAATCCTTGCAACGATGTCAAGTGGACTGGCGATATATCCAAGTGATAAAATGTCTCGACAGCCGCGTCCATGTCTGTCCAAATGCAGCAGTCTGGGCACATCCCCCTGCACCGAGGAGTGAGACAAGGGGACGTAGTATCCCCCAAATTGTTCACGAATGCAGTGGAGGACATGTTTAAGGTGCTGGACTGTAAAGGACGTAGCATAGACATAGACGGCAAATACATTTCACACCTGAGATTAGCAGATGACATCGTCGTCTTGGCTAAAATATTGCAGGATTTGCAAGACATGCTGAACGGCCTAGCTGACTATTCTGAGCGCATCGGTCTCCGGATGAACTTGAATAAAACCAAGATTATGTTTAACCAAAAGTCAAACCGAGGCCGATCGCTGTACATGTTAGTTCTCTCGAAGTTGTTTCAGACTACATTTAACTGGGGCATACATTGCAGTTAGATAGAAACAGCTTCGAGAAAGAGGCCAATGAATTCAGCTGGGCTGGGCATTTGGGAAATTACGTCGACTATTCTCGTCGCCTATTCGAAAGAGCCTAAAGACGAAAGTTTTTAATCAGTGCGTGCTGCCTGTCAATCGGTGCCGAAACATAGACACTCATGATTGGGCTGGTGCACAAATTTAAAGTCACTCAACGAACTATATAAAGGACTATGCTCGGAGTTTCTCTGAAGGATCGAATCCGGAACGAGGTAATCCGACAGAGAACTAAAGCAGTCGACATAGCACATCGAATAAGTAAGCTAAAGTGACAATGGCGGGCCATATCAGCCGGAGAACCGATAACCGTTGGAGTAAACGTGTTCTTGAATGGAGACCGCGAATTGGCAAAGGTAGTACAGGAAACCCTCAGTGGAGCGATCTTTGCAAGGTGGCTGGCAGGAGCTGGATGAGAGAAGCAGAGGAACATGCTCAGTGGCGTGCAAATGGAGAGGCCTAAGTCCACCAGTCAACTTACCTAGGGTGATGATGAGATGATGACATTGTAGATGCAAACGTATATTACAGTACTTTAATTTTTTTACGATATTAAATATAATAAGTAGTACTAACTATTATATTTTTAAGTGTACATAAAATAAATACACCGTGACTTTATCCGCGCTAATCGAGATAGTAAGCATACTGCCATAAGATCGTGTATTCCAGGGCCTGTTACACAATCCAAATAAATTCAATCGAATCTGCCAAAGCTAACACAAATAACTTGACTTCCTATACTCGATACCTAAGCGTTTACACAATAGCTTTATTATTTAATAGAAATAATATTATTTTGGTTTACACCACTTTTTCCTTCTACTATATTTTGTATGAAAGGTCGAGTAACTACTATAAATAACATATAAATTAAAATTAGCAACTCGACCACGCGGTCGACGTTTTCGCGGTCGAGATACTACTACTGTTATTTTCGACTACCAACTGTTATTTTCTTGCAATATGTTTAAATTTGAAAGCGATAAAAATCTAATTGATGTTGTGTACGGCTTGAAACACGTCTAAAATTTCGACTTACTTTGTAGTCGACTAGTTAATTGTCATATTGCGATAAAAATCCGAAGAAAATAAATATTTCTTAATTTAATTAAAATAAGACGCAATGATTTTACAAACTATCTCATTTATAATATTAGCAAGACTGAAATATGAGTTATTATTTAATAATAATGATATCATAAGTGTGATTTTAGAATTTTAGTGTGTGTATGTTTTTTTTATTGTTAACCTTAACACTTAAAAAGAGCTTACTTAATATCTGAGAACATTATGATTAAATGTCACTCTTGTATTTTATTCGTAGTTTTTTCTACAATACCCACAAGTACACAAAACCGGCAACAGCTATCTTTGAAAATTACGAACCAGGCGTACTTACCATTTCACCAATTTTTTCATGG
Organism: Lomographa bimaculata; assembly: GCA_948107665.1. NCBI lineage: Eukaryota > Metazoa > Arthropoda > Insecta > Lepidoptera > Geometridae > Lomographa > Lomographa bimaculata. The sequence goes on along the minus strand of OX403600.1, from coordinate 3,742,021 downwards.
TTGATAGCCAAATGCTAGTGGCTACTAACTCACCTGGTGGAAAGCGACGAAAGTGATCATTTACTAATAGGCAAGATATTAACATGATGTAAAATCCTACATCTGCAAATCAATTTTTGCTAAATTTCGTTTTAAATATTTTTGCTTCCTTTATATTATACAGTCTAGATTGTTTATTTATTTTATATATGACTAGATAGCAAATATTAAAAAACCCTAAATCTAATATATAAAATTCTCGTGTCACAGTTTTCGTTGCCATACTCCTCCGAAACGGCTTGACCGATTTGATGAAATTTTTTGTGCTTATCCGGTATCTATGAGAATCGGCCAACATCTATTTTTCATCATCATCATCACTTTTCATCATTATCAACGCGGGTGAAACCGCGGGGCGCAGCTAGTGTTTTATAAATTTCATTTTTATGCCGCCTACTTGCTAACAAAATAGTCACTGGCTACATCGTAGTATCTACTTTAACATCTAACGTTTAGGGCACAAATTAGATTGACTCACAAAAAAAGAGTTTCAGGCACAACAAACGAACCCGCGGTAACGTCGTTACGCGCCGTTACGTTATCGTTACGGCGCCCGTTAGTTTGTTACGGCGCGCCAATCGAATGAGAGCTCGTTAGGCTAACGAATAGAAAGTTTTGTCAGTATTCTATTTTATTTGATTGGATGTTCAAAGGTTTTTCTAATGATAAAGGTACTATGGTTTTATAGAATTCTTGATCGAACATAATCACGAATTCTTATTTTGTAGTTAGGCTGGAGTAGAGTTGAATAAATTGTAGTGGGGTCACTGGTGGAGAGTCAGGGCACCTCTCCACTGACTTGCACGGCCCCACACGTCTGAGGGGTGGCCTTGGTGAGCAAGGTCACCCCTCCATGGGCGCAGTGGCCCGGAGAAGTTTGCATCCGGGCCTACCGCCGGGGCAAGATAGTGACTGCTAGCGCGACCCTATCTTGCCCCACCTCGGCGAGGGACTGCTCACGGGGGGGTTTTTAGTGGGTTCGAGCCCCACATACCCCTTTCCTTCATCCCTGGGAAGGAAAGGAAATGCCAGGCATTTTCCCCCCACAAAAAAAAAAAAAAAGAGTTGAATAAATTAATAATCTTTTTATATTACAACCTGACGCATTTTTTCTTGAAATAGTTATTTATGGTTCATATTCTGCTTTACATGTGCCAAGCTGGATTCAAAAATGACGTAGAAAGTTGTTTTGAATTCAGCATCTGTAAATATTGTGCGTCCGTTAAGGAGTGGAACTCTGTTTATAGTCTGTGTTTTCTAGTGAGTTTTTACAACAATTTGGAATATTTTAAATCAAGATTTAATAGCAAGTGTGAAACTACTTTAAACAGAGCGTCACTTAACATCAGTGCAGATAATGATCAAATAGTAATCGTGCAGAAAAAATATCCCTTAGAATCTTTCAAGTTATTAAATGTCATATAATCAAATCAAATCAAATCAAAATCGTTTATTCACATGGGCCCCAAAGAGGCACTCATGAAAGTTAATGAATCTATTGCCAGATTCGGAAAATTACAGCCATCTCGAGAAGAACCTGGCAAGAAACTCGGCGGCGCATTTTTTTTCATTATTTTTTACTTTAAAACATTCTTAATTTCTAATACATCATTTTCTTATATAACACTAATAATACAAATAATCTTGGGTGTATGTTTAAGTCAGTGCTAGTGTGTGAGGGTATTGTAAAAGAGTTATCTTTTTTACTACTGCACTGAACTTCAACACTCGATTAACAAATAGGTTACTTCATGATAGGGCGACGCACAGTCGACCTCCACGGCCGCTATCGGCAAACTTTTTGGTCCACACGAGCTTTTATGTAACTGTTTATGTAAATAGTCAATATTTGTGTTTTTTGTAGTAATGGAACCTCAGACCAAATGAGAAGTCTATTTGGTCTTAATATGGAACATAAATAATACTGACATTGATCTGAGATAACTTGACAGGAATAACATTTTTATTTTGTTTAGTTTTTAATTTTATTCCTGATTATAATTTTATAGTATATATTACTTTCGAGTGGTGTATTAATTGTTATTTGGCGCGATTTCCTGCGTAGTTGATTTACCTAGACGAACTCTCGCATTAGCGTGATTGGGAGAGAGTTGTGTCTTCTCTACTACTCGTGCTCTCTGTAGTGGAGCTGCCCGAGAATCAAACGCTTAAATCTTACATATATTTCAGTCAATTACAAATCATAATAATGAGAGGTATAAAAATGTTATCTGAAAGAAAACATTGTCCACTGCCAATATTTTTTTGATATTTTATGTAATTTGACTGATACTCAATAAAAATTGCTCGTGGTTCTACCAGTTTGACGACGCTGTAGAGACACGGGCAACAAACTGAGATATCGAGCATAGCAAAGGCTTAGCAAGAATTGGAAATTTATTTCTCATGAAAACCCTACACAAGATCCCTCATCAAAATAAAAAACAAAACATTTCTGGTAAAATAGACATTTAGACCTTTTCACTCATACACTTACAATCTCCACCACTCATTCCTACATTATCCACGCCTGCATAAACAACTAAACAACTTTCCAGTTCCGATGTGGCCATAAAGAAAATATAATAAATCGCGACCGCCGACGCGTAAAGATCGAGTGTGACGGGCCCTTTGTAACCCGCTGACCACTATGCGGGCGTTAAAAGGGGTAATATAGGCTTGAGATTTTTTTTGATGATTATAATTTTTTGTTGAGTGCTTTGAGGATGAAAACGTAATAATTATGGCATGCGTGAAGTCAAGAGGCAGTTTATTAAATAAGATAGCTTAAAGTGTTTGGACTCTAATTGAAACTTCATTTAATAAATCAACAATAAGAGAATGAAATATATGTGGAGTATTATTTTTAAAATCTTTAACTATATAATGTTTGAGGTATCCATGACACAAATCATTGAATTATAGTTGGGCTGTGAGTTTGAGTAAAAATATGACACATTATAACTATATATATTTTCTTTATACATATAAATCTACCTTTTAATTAAAGATTATCCTTAAAGTCCAGGTAAGTATCCAGGTAAGTTGGACAATGCTTTTTTATCCATGTATTATATTACATATATGTAAACGTTTGACTGATGTAAATGTAATTTATTGAAAATATTGAGCGTTAGGAGTTTTCATATATAAAAACAAACTTCAAGATAATACTAACAACACCACCGCTATTATTACTTCACGATCAATTTAACACAATACGCACCCGTTCAAGAAGTTAAGCGGCGTACACACTGCACTCGAAACGGCCCGGCACGTGCTTGGGCCGTTTTATAGCACAATATTATCGCACAATATTGTCAAACGCCCGCGGCGACGCAGCGGGCGGTCAATCTATTCATGCACGCCTTGTTGCCCGCGGTTAGTGTAAAAATACTCTAAATGAGCCGAAAATGCTACAACGCCCCTATGTTTTTCAATCAAAACAGGACGTAATGTCAACGTTTTATTTATAACAATTTTGTCTCTGATTACAATACTTTGAAATGGCGGGTTTGGGAAAAAAAAAGTAATTTTTTACATTGCGCGCGCACATCGACACCAAATATCGACACCTTATTGTAATTGTCTATAAAGTTTTCGTGAGAACTGATAATTATATTCAAGTAATCACACGTCTTTTTTTCATAAACAAACAATACTGGCACATGGGATAACATTCTAGCTAATTTTGTTATGTTATTCTAAGGAAGTACCTTCTTACATGCGTACGCAGACACACGTTCCTTTTTATTAAATATTTTAACTGGTGGTATGATTACGTATCATTATAATTTAATTTTATTCAAATTTCTTTTTGAAAACATGAACATTATTTAAATCATTGTATAGTAGGCCAAAAAAAGTTTTTTCCTTACTCACTGGTAAGTAAATTGTGGCGCAGTAATTGTCAAATAAACTATGGCAACTCTTAATATAATAATATACTTAATAGCTTATGACTGCTACGAATGCTAAGTGCTACGGAATCAATGAACTAACATGTGACTAGAGGTCACAGCTGTTCATGAATGACGAAAATGCTAAGATATTTACCTACTCCCAATAAGTCGATTTTACTGTTAACCAAATGTATTAATTTCAAAGTCATCGACTATTTTAGCAGCTGTCTAAAAGTTGCCATTGTTCACTTAAAAGTTACTAACTATCTGCGCCACAATTGACTTACCAACAAATAAGAAATTTTTTTTTTTTAATATTAAGTCCGGTTTTCGATACTAAACCACCCCCTCTACGATTGTGCACTACTTACCAATGACTGTATAAAAATAAAGAGAAAACTGAACTATTTTTTTTCTTTGCCTCGACGTTTCTAAATCTCACAAAACAAACAGCAAAAGAAACATGTTAAATGACTCATCAAACATAATCCCATTCTCAACAAAATCAAGATCCAATTACGGTACATTTAGTTTCAATAGCTTCACTTGAGCTCGCATGGCGCGTGTCGTCCAGCTATTGTTTATCTGTCAGATCGGGGCAATTTAGCGTTAAGCGATTGCCCAACTTGGGGTGACGTGACACCCCTGCCATTAGCTTGGCTGCTTTCGGACCCGCTGTTATAATCGCGCGATTATTCATGGACAGTGTAAACGCGCCCTATTATTTGGAATCAACGTTGATTGGCATTGGTTCCGCTTAGTGGTGTTTGTGTGACTTTTAACAGTTTTGTGAAGTGGCTTTGATTTAGTGATTTTATTGATTTTTATGGTTATGTCACTGTGGTCATAAAAGCTAATATGTTTTTGGTAAGTATAATTCAGTAGTTTAAATAACCCAAACTTCTTTTTCTTACAAGGCAGAAATTAAGTACATAATTTAGAAAATCAATGCTTTAAAGTGAAAACTTCTTTAACGGCGTTGTGCACTTTTTTCGGGATGGGTAAAAAATGTTAAACTCGCATCAGGACACATGACTTGATCGAAAATTCCTAAGACGGAAGGAGAGTAGATATCTCCCTCTCTTTCTACCGCGTGGCAAAAATGTATGCTGTTCACAACGTAAATGTTCAAGTTTTCACTTCTGCCGGCACTCCCGTAGTGCAACCTGTTGTTTTTTTTTAGATATTACTATTGGAAAATACATTCATTCTCACTAATATAGCCTAAAGCCACCTAGTGATTTAAATTTCCTGGTATAAAAAGTTGGGCATGGTTAGTCATTCTAATTTCAAAACGCATGGCCCATAGCTACCTCGTCATTCTTATTTCAAACCACGTCCATTCTTAATAGAATATTAACAGTACAATCAACTTCACTAACTGTAACCACCAATTTCATTATGATTCTTACTCAATTCTGTGTTATTAGGGTCAGAGCACACATCTCAATCTTCAAGATCGTAAAAATTAAGCTTTATCTATAATGACGTCAACAATTAATTATTACTGGGCGTTATACAAACTTATGAGTGTACTTATACCTCTTTTGAAAGTTCTTTTCGGCCCTCGTTACGAAATATTTGATAACATATGTTAGTATTATTTATTATAAACAAACACATTCACACTCACAGACCCATAGTAAGTTTAAAGACTTGTATAGCAACATTTACATAACAAGAAGCATAGATTGGACATTTAGGGAGGTAAATTGTGCTGCTGCCGGGTATCGAACCCATGGCGCAGAGACCGATTACGGATACTAGGTCGTCGTGTTATTTTTATCTGTGCAATCTGTGGGCTCGGTGAATAAAAATATTTGAATATAAATAGCGGCGGCCATCAAGGCCACCGTTATTAGAATATATAGAGATGACGTCGAAGCTCGATGTCATCTCTATATATTCTATGGCTACAAAACGGTGGATCAATCTTTTACCAACTAAGCTTAAACACTCGTATCATTCTTATGTCAGCGCCCTTCGCCCTGTCACCCTAATAACAATACGTTCGAGTAAGCGCCAGACAATAACTACAATTAGCTATTTGAATTTCGAACGTCACCACGTGCGCATCGCACTGTAAAAATTGTTGAATAAAGGTGTTACGCAATTTTAGAGGCGGCAGAATTTAAAAATTTTTTACTTTCTTGGAAGTTTTCAATTGGTGAGATTTTTTTATGTATGTAACTTCAGAAGTCCGTCTTTTATTACATACAATTTGGAAAATTATTGTTTTGTTCGAAATGGTATACGTTTTAGTTGATATCATATATGTATTTATTTTTGAAATATATATTTTTTTATAATTCGCTAAATCGGGCCAATTGCCTATATTTCCTAAAACTAAACTAAAATTACATATATCTATACAGCAAAGACCCACGTTACCTAAAAGTTATCAAGCTTATAGGTAACTCAAGTGCTCAAGTTCACTACCAGCGGGTAGCGTTCCAATCATGCTGGCGGCATTGCCTCTCTGAATTGTAATGCTAATAGGTTGAGCCAAATAAGTACCAAATTATAATTATAATTTGATCAAGATCTGATGAAGAGTTTCAGAGATATTTGCAATTGAAGTCGGTTATCAGTTTTTAAGCTCGTATATAAATATATAAATAATCGTTTTTTCCAGTATGAGTGACAGTATTACGATGGATACCTTCCATCGCAATACTGTCACTCATCCTTCCAAACCTTTTTACACAAAGTTGTTGAGGCGGCACAATTAAAAATAAATGAATTATTTAGCTTGTTATCTCCTACTCCTAACTCCTCCTGCTCCTTGCCACTTTAATAACTCAACTAACGCAGGTGAAGCTGCGGAACACAACTAGTCTAATATATGCATTATTTGACCATTGGGAAACACTCAACACTGTGCTGCGCAAAATTCTTCTACGTAGAGTTAGTTTTCAGTACGCACTTATTAATTAAATTCTGCTTGTTTCGTTCCTTTGATGAAAGCATAAACATAATTTTGTTAATTCACACACCGTTCACATAACATAATATCCACATTACATTAACATTACGCTTGAAATTAACATATACTCTGAAATTCAGCATTTGTAATGAACACGAAATTGCATTTTGTCGCCCTCTGGAGTGGCTTTACTCTACGTCTTCAATTACACAGCTCTACATATTAAAGTCTGTTTTCATTACGTGTTTATAACGAACGATGGTCTACAAATGCGCGCGAAGCGTTTTGTTATCACGTTCATTATGCGTACAGAGAAGTGGAACTCCTTGTCTCCTTGGCCTGTATTATGAGATAAATGCAATCTCGAGTCAATAGGTCTAAGGCAACAATTATTCTTTTTCATTGAATATAGTCTAAAAATATTATAATTTTATAGTTAAATAATGTTAAATAATTAAACGCAAGCAAAGCTTAAAAAACCGACTTCACCACTTTATCTTCGAAACCTCGATCAAATTCAATGAATTAAACACAAAAATACACGCATTATTGACGATAACTCAAAACTACTGATCAGATCTTGACCAAATTTAAATGAAAGTTATAGGAAAGCACAAGCTTTTAAACAAAAAGTCAAATTCATTCAGGTTTACGTGGGAAAAGTCATGAGGTGATTAACACATAAAAAAATGCAGTCGAATGGAGTACCTTCTCCTTTTTTGTGAAGTCGGTAGAAAAGGTACTGACCCTTGGCCTGTAATTAACAAATTAATTAAAATAATAGTTATTTTCTTGGCGGAAGGTTAAAAAGTAAATCCGTCTCTCTGTCCTTGTATGCATCTGTCTGTTTGTTACGGCTTTTCCAGCTAAGCTGCTAGATCAGTCTTGATTAATTTTGATAGGTAGAGTTAAAATCATGAAAAAGGATATTGGATACTTTTTAACCTTATTCATCATCATCGTCATCGTAAACGTGAACGAAGATTCGGAGATACCTATAGCCTAAAATTTAACTAAAATTACATACACAAATCTAAAAGAACGAATGTTCGCACCGAACGTTAAAGGAAACCGTTCCTGAAGTACGAGTACATTACCTCTTCACGCAGCAGGCAATGAATTATCATAATAAATGTATCAACGTCTAGCCTCGCGACAATTTGTAGCTAAATTGTTATTGAATTATGCCGTATTGTATATCATTTATCACGTTTAGGAACAAAAATCTGTTTATCATGATAGTGTTAATATGTTACGCGGTCGAAATCTAAATCACACTAATATTATAAAACCAAAAGTTCGTGTGTAAGTATGTTTGTTTTCTCTTCACGCTGTAACGGGTGAACATAGCCGCCTCATGCGATAATGTTTCCTTTCTAAATTTATCACTATAGTACAATTTAATTCTAATAGTTGGTGTTAAATTTAAATATTGTGTTAAATATCTAAATGTTTTGAATTATTACTGTAACTCTAATCATAAAATTGTATAGTGCTGTGTTGTCTAGTGAATTTTAAAACGTTAATCTTGATTATATACAGATGCCCGCGGTACAGGCTAGTCCTAGTGCGGGGATCGTGAGAGATGTTGTGACTAGGTTTGATTAATAAATGAATTTTGTATTTTTTTATTTGTGCCTAGAATTTACTCATAGGCTACTTTATAACTTGATAAATGCGTGCGAAGCCACGGGGCACGGCTAGTAGGGAATATGCATAAAATGTCGTATTCAAATAAATATTTAGAAAGTTCGAGCAATTTTAAACGCCGCCATTTTGAAGTAGTTTCTGAGGCGTCCATGACCCAATCGTGACTGCCGTCAAGGGTGTTTGACGTGTGACCAATCATAGACACTAAAATCTTAGAACTGACGTCACAACTCAGTCCAGCCAAAAGCGTGCGTTTTGAAATTTGAATTTCCCATACATTTTTAACACTTTTTATTTGTTACTGCGCATTCTGTCCTTAGATAACGCACGCGTTTCTTTACCAATGGTCGGTCGCATAACCAATTGCACAATTTAAGTCAATTCTGCTAATTAGAGCCGTTAATTAAACTGTTGAGACGCATAAACAGAACGGCTTCCTGCTTATGTACGCTAACGAGATAGAAGGCACTTATGTACCTCTTCTTTATGCGCTAAAGCTGATATAATAACCACTAATCATATTGAAAACTAGCAAGCGTCATTGATATATTCGATATAACACATTCGAAAGCGATCTGTATCTTACCGCCGTTTTCACTAGTCTTAGGTGTCGCCTAAATGAGATGCCTAAGCATTTAAGAGCTACCTAGCACAAAAATACGTTTCATCGACCTTAGGTGTTACCTAACAACCTTAGGAGCTACCTAAGTTTGGAGTTTAGATTCACCGGCGCTTATGGTTTTAGGTAATTCCTAAATAGCTGTAATTTTTTGTATGGGCTTCGTAAGTAAGTTGACAGAACTTAATTAAAATACGTTTTACGAACCTTTAGGAGATGCCTAATGACCTTAAGACCTACCTAAACTTAGGTCACCGATTGGCAGTGTTAGTGTTATTGTATATTAAAAAGTATTATCTATTGCATTTGGCTGAGACTAAGGATGGCTCAAGATTTTTGCTATATTATCATTTCGATAAGCATATCAATATAAGCACCTATGCCTATGCATCTATACTCTTTTAAATTTGATACGTTTCTATATTTATTGATATTTATTTATTTATATAACAGTTTAGCACAAAACAGTGTACAAGGAATAAGCGTAATGCTATGAAGAATTATCTTCCAACTTCGGCCGCATCATCACTTTCCATCAGGGGAGATAGTGGTCAAGTGCTTGCCTATTAAGCATAAAAAAAAAAATCCAGCTTTCTCGATATAATATAACATAACTAGGTGTCTATCACCTAGTTATATTATATTATATCGAATATTTATTTTAGTCATTATAACAGTAATAATTACATTATCCACATAATAAAATAGACAAATTGGTACAACATATATTTACAAACTTACATACATAATATATAACTAGTTGTTCGCGCTGAACTGATATCTCGCGCCTACATTTTTCTTACGTTTTAACATTAAGGTTAATTACTTTATACTTTTGTTTTTAATAATATTTGTATGGTTTCTGTATTTGTTTTTCAAGTACAGAATATAACAGCTATTATATGTAAGTAGCAGATTTAAATGTGAGGCGTTCCACTTTATTGCGTAATTCAACTCCATACAAAGATTGCCTGGAAGAGATTGCTTTTAGCGATAACAAAGCCTATTGTTACACTTATTTTGTATACTCTACCTATCTATAGTGTTCAAAACATCGTCAGCCTAATAAGATAATGTGATGCGTACATTAAAAGTGATCAACAGATCCTACATGCGAACTATAATAAAAGCTAACGGAAAATACCTACTCTAAGTGTACAACCGGGATGCATGATACAATTGTCGCTAAATTGATACTCTATTTGGCTCAATTAAACATTAATTAATGCCATTAATGAACACTGAGCCGCTCTATTGTTCCGCGCACATGACTCAACGAAACACAGTTCAGATATGCAGTGGAGTAAGTCTGTGCTTTTTTAACATAAACATAACATAAACGTTTTCACACTCACAGCCCCACACTAAGTTCGATGACTTGTGTCGTGGGTGCCGGAAACATTCACATCACACACAAAATGATATAATACTTTTTATGAAGATATAGTTAGAAAAAATGCAGTTGCAATGGTGATTTGAACGCACCTTCAGTGATTTAGGAAATTTACAGCACTTGCTTCATCTTAAGCTTTATTCTATATATTTTATTCTAATATCTTAGATAATCATCTCAGCCGTAAGATATCACTGCTGGATATAGGCATCCCTCTTAAAAAAACAAGCGGAAGCGGCTTACATCCAGATACTAAGGACATAAAAAAGGATTTCCCAAGGAAGTTTAACGTTAACCAGGCGGAAGACTCATTCCTATTGCGTCTTTTTATTCTGTAGGCAAATGTTTCATCACTATTTCATGGTAAGCGACGAATTTTAAAACATAATAAGTTCATGTTGTGCCAGAACTTGTTGGAAGAAAGACATAGAGATGATCGCTATTTGCTTTATCCCGTGGTTTTACCCCGCTACTTCCTTTTACAAGGTCTATAGTCTATCTGTTAAACAAATGTCATTCAAATCCGTTCAGCTATTACGGATTACGCACAGACACATTTTTCCCGATTTTTAATATTAGTTGTCCGAGCGAAGTGAGTATGGGAAAGAGTAATTAAAATGATATTAATAAAATAATAAAGGGGTGGTTATATATACATGCTTATGGAGGGGCAATTTTTTTACAAATTTTTTGTACGCTTTTTTCGAATACTTGAAAAGAGCCCTGCAAGAGGAGTACGAACCTGTAGTACTACCGTACTGTAGTTAGCACACTAGACCTAGAATGACTGGCGGATGACTCAAGGGTAACAGCCGGAACATAATTTTAGTGAGAGACGACAGATTTTTCCTCTTAAAGGTGAACTAAGACTCTATTTATGAATAATCGAACCTGCCTTTTGCTGCCTTCTATTATAGTAAACATTAAAACAAATAATACCAATGTCCTTGGATAGCTAGTAATATACGAAAAGTTATATCTACCCACACGTTTAAATAAATTCTCAAACGTTAAACGTAAATTACTCGACGTTATTTCCAAAGCAACTTGTTTATTCTTTAGCATTCGAATCTAAAGCTGCGTTCACATAATCCGAGCGTTTCGCACGTGTCCGGCGCGATAAGCCCGGCGTATATCGCATTAGAGGCACTTCCGGCCGGACCGGATATGCCGCCATCTTGACTCGTCCGATCGTGAGTTATCCTCTTGTTTTGTGTCGAGATTTCGCGAAAGCTGCTTGAACTTGTTTGTGTGTACGGGGCTTAATATTGTGTAATAGAAACTGAAGGTATTTTTACTATTACTTGTTTTGTGGTAAAGATTTGAAATATTCGTTACTTCAATTATAATTGCATAGTTAGCAATTATTGGCAATTTCCAAATCGATCGGCTAGCCAATAGACCTTAAATCTTTATTATTAAGGTTTTTAATTGCTTGTATATATAAAAAACTACTAACCACAACCAGCATGCCTTGCAATTCCACGTTGCATAGAAAAGTGTTTTACCTCTTTCATGTTTATGGTCGCCTAGTACTTTCCAAAACTCGACAGACATATAATCAGTCAAAAATAAAACCATTTGCAAACCTTGAAATTTGAAAAATTATAAATCAGAATTTGCATTAGCCGTTCACCGAAAGACGTTGGTCCCATTCCATTTTTCTCTTATAGTAAATATTAATTCAACGGTCACCACAACTTCAATTGAAATTAACGAATCAGCTTCATTAGACTCGATTAGAAGAGTTGTTCAAAAATGTAATTTAACAATTAAACACATGCTCGCTTGAAGTAATTAATTCGACACCATAATATTTGGAATCGTCATGGCTTCTAATTGAATGCTACGATTAAAAGCATATTATTGTGTATGACATTTGTGTATAGTCAGCAACTATTTTCTAACCCCCGACAAAAGAGTGGTGTTGTCTGTGAGGTCGTAATTCTGTTAGACACACAGGTACACCGGTTAAAGAAGAATGTCTCCTAAAACGCGTTTCTAACCGTTTTACTCAGCATTCATAACAAATTCTGATAAATAAAAATATTCGTTGGAATTTGTACGATATAATAAACGACTCCTTCTTCTTAGAATACTGATAACATTTAGAAATACCTATAAGGCAAAAAAAACAAATCACATCAATTTTCCTTTTTGAAACCATTTTGATCCGTCATTATATATCAGAAAACTGCAAAGGGTTTTTCATATACGTATATTTACTAGACGAATGATTTCTTCAGCTTGTTCTATTTTAGTTTGCTGCGCATTTTTCACGAAACTTAAATAAAACTATAAAAAATCAAAGATTGCCTACGCGTGACTGTTAACCGCCATGATATAATTTACGCAATATACATCTTTATGTGCAAAAGTTTAAGGGGCACAATTAGCTGTGGTTGAAAAAGGTGCTCGCATTGACTTAGCCTCTTAAGCGACACTCAGTATACCAGAGCTTGGATGAGTGACCGGGATTTAGTGGGATTTTGAACTGAGTGTCACCCGTGCTTCGGAGGGCACGCTAAGCTTTCGCTCCCGTTAGTCGTAAAACAGCAGTCGTTAAATTATATCGGGTGCCTTAAGGCGGCCTGTATAATCGGACAATAGGCCTGCCCCCAGTCTTTACGAGAAGCAAGCTTATGCACTCTTTAATTTATCGTATTACAACAGCGTGCCAACCATACGTGTAATTGTTGTACCAATTATTGGCGGCAACCCTTCCACGCCCGCATGCCGGTCTAATTGTGCGCCTAATACGACAAATAGATTTACATCGAGCCCGCCACCCCGTTGACGGCATTGTGACTAACACGCGGAAAAAAAATGTGGCTATGATGAAATGACATTTTCTACCGACTTCGCAAAAAAGGAGGAGGTACTGAAGTCATCTGTTTTTTTTGTATGTGTCTTATATAATTTTATCATAAGTTCGTTCCACGTGAAACGATTTTGACTTTTCTTATTTGAAAGGTGTTACTTTCCAATTGGTCCCATTTAAATTTGATCAAGATCTGATCAGTAGTTCTTGAAATATCTTCAATGATGCGTGTTGAGTACATCTAATCTGATCAAAGTTACGAAGATAAAAGATTTTTTACGAGGGTTTTTTTTTAGCTTTGCTTGCGTTTGAAGTTAAACTTTTGAGCTTTAAAATTTTGATCCGCAACCATTTTGTGTCACGAAAAGAATTAAAATGTTTATATAAAAGTTACACTTCTATCATGTGTCTTTACGACGCACCCTGTTTTTTCTAAAAGTGTGTTTTAAACGATTTAAGAGTTATAAGGACTTCCAATACTTAAGATTCATTAGATATACAAATCGATATATTATGCGTACGCCGGAGATATAATATTATCATATCATCGACGTGTCATAACCAAAAAAAAACGAGCATGTTCAGTCGAATTGATAACCTCTACCGATTTTAATAGAGGTGTTATAAGTTTGTAGTGTTTATCTGTATAAGTTTGCAGTGTTTATCTGTATAAGTTTGCAGTGTTTATCTGTATAAGTTTGCAGTGTTTATCTGTATAAGTTTGCAGTGTTTATCTGTATAAGTTTGTAGTGTTTATCTGTATAAGTTTGCAGTGTTTATCTGTATAAGTTTGCAGTGTTTATCTGTATAAGTTTGTAGTGTTTATCTGTATAAGTTTGTCGTGTTTATCTGTATAAGTTTGCAGTGTTTATCTGGATAAGTTTGCAGTGTTTATCTGTATAAGTTTGCAGTGTTTATCTGTATAAGTTTGTAGTGTTTATCTGTATAAGTTTGTAGTGTTTATCTGTATATCTGTGCGTCTGTCATTGGCATCGTAACTCCCAAAAAGCTGAACCGATTTTGATATCGTTTTTTTGTTAGAAAGACTTGATCGTACATACATATATTTACTTCTCTACAATAATAAACACTCCAATCCCAGGGTTCGAGTATCGATGCTACAGCACCAACACTAACACAACTTGAGCTCTCCCAAACTTCCCCAAACTTCCAAGATTCACTCAAATCGAATCAGCTCGATTTAACTCGAGTTTAATTGTCAATATCGCGAGGTTAACTCAACTCAGCAAATTAACTTTAAACTTTAATAAGTTAAGTATCGATTTTGTTAATTAGGATTGATACTTTGGTTGTTAATTTTGAGTTAATGTTGTTAAGTTTATGTTAAGTTAGAGTTTAGTTAAGACGGGCGAAGCTTTGGTTTTGTAAGCTTTATTAAAATAAGGTCCCTTCACATTGCCCAACAAACAAACTAAAAAAATTACAATCTAATACCTTTAAATGACCAATTGATATATGTATGTATAAATAAACCTATATTATAATAACGATGTCAGATAATATTACAAAAGGGGATTAAAACAAATAGTACTCAAAAATTTTGTTTTGTAAAAAAAAATAATATATATATATATATATATATATTGTATATATATATATAATCTAAATCTCGAAAACGGCTCCAACAATTTTCATGAAATTTAGTATACAGGGGGTTCCGGAGGCGATAAATCGATCTAGCTAGGTTTCATTTTTACAAAACGTCGATTCATATTTAAAAAAAATCATCCAGGTAATATATATGATAAGGAATATAAGCCGTAAAGATTAACAGTAAGAAAACATAGTTTATTGACCGTTATTTAGAAAAAATATTAACATATATCCGAGTTTTGAGACATTTACTAAAGGCCTTGAAACTCAACACGCGACCATGCGTAACCGTCATACTTTTAATCTGGGAATCTTCAAGTCTAGATTTAATAGGTACCTTCTAGGTAAGCCTGCTTCATTTTCGGCCGCATCATCACTTTCCGTCAGGTGAAATAGCTGCCAAATGCTTACCTATCCGTTATAAAAAACCACTATAATAGCCTATGATAAAAATACAGATAAATAGGAAGAATGAAAGAGAGACAAACAATTCTATTGACACAACACAACTGAAAAAATAATTAACAAATAGTTACGCTATTTAAGTTAGTATGAAAATTATTTATTTGATTATGATATAACATTTTTGTTTTAACAATATTTGGCAGGTACGTATTTATATTTTTTTATCTTTGAAAGTTAGCATTTGACCAATACTTTACGATGATAGATATCACTGGGTCTCAAATAGTAGAGTCAAAAGATATGTTGGTGAGCTTTTTAGTCAACGTAAAATAAATACTGACCCTTGTATTTTCTTATAAATATAATGGAAGCCTTTAAGGCGCGATTGATTCTAGGCAAACGTGCACCCATCGTCGACCGCATCGGCGCTTACCATCAGGTAAGATTGTGTTCAAAGTTTGCCAATCTCGAATAAAACAAAACCATCAACACTATCGTACAGAATCAAACCTATTTGGCTTAGCAAACTGCAGAAATCAATCAACGGGTGCAAAATTACCCCAATAATACCATCACTCCATGAAAATGCGATAACAGCCCCAGAACAAACACC
This sequence comes from Lomographa bimaculata, assembly GCA_948107665.1. Classification (NCBI taxonomy): domain Eukaryota; kingdom Metazoa; phylum Arthropoda; class Insecta; order Lepidoptera; family Geometridae; genus Lomographa; species Lomographa bimaculata. Next base: position 3,726,039 of record OX403600.1, on the reverse strand, counting down.
CAAACCGATTTGTACTAGGATTAAGTCACACAGCGGAATTAGCGTCGGCAAATTGTCGTAACAAAGTTATGTGCACATGTGCACGCGGGCTAATGATGTGAAATAAGTTTGGTGGAACTGTTGTAACCCCCCACGCAAAACGAGTAATGTTTGATAATTATAGATTCTGGAACAGAAAGATGAATATATAAGATGTGTTCCGTGTATAGTTCTAGTTGTATCCAGCACGCGTTGCAATGGCACGTAAAGAAAAACGTGCTTTACCTCTTTCAGGTTTATGGTTGCCTAGTACATTAACACGATAACAAAAAAAAAATATTTTTATTTGGCTTCGCAATCTTGTGCATTTAGCCAGTGTCAAGTAATAATACATTACTATAAGTAATAATATATTATTAAAAGTGCTCGTCACTAGTATTACTCAAAGCCAAGTAAAAGAGTCAAGATTCAGTCATAGTAAAGTGTTACAAAATTTACTAGAACTACTTTCTATTAGAGTTTTGGAGCAAAGGCGAAAATCACGTTTTTCAACTTTGTATGATTTGCCTACACTTATGCACGTTTACTAAGTACTAAAGGTGAAAAATCCACCATTATTACACATTAACACTCGAAGAATCACAGGTTTTGGAATATTATACAAAATCAACAACGCCATTTTTTTACTTTCGCGGCAAAACTACTAAAATCTTAGTGACAAAATTATTCTCATTAATGTTTATGTTTTCCTAGTACTTTACCAAGTTCGACAGACGTGTATCCTGTCTAAATTAGAAAAATAAACTACCGGTAACTTTTCCAAAAGTTTCATTCATCACAATCTGTTCTTATCGAAATATCATCGAAAAAGCCGTTCCATCAAACAAAAATAGTTTTTCATAGATTTTCCAGTTTTTTTTTTCATAGTTTTAATAGTTATTCTGCTATTTGGGGCGGAGATAAATTTAACACATTAAAAATAGGTTCAACCGTACTTGTGTTATAAATGTTTATGTACATTTTTGAGAAAACCAGGTACTTTCACGCTTTTATTTTTAAAATAACATTATTTTGACTAACCTCGATGTTTCGGCAGTACTGCCGCCGTGGATACGAGAGACATCATAAAAACATGATTGAAGCTCGCGAAAGTTTAAAAATGTTCAACATGAGTTATATAATTAGCACAACTTTTTTTATATATATAGATTTATACACTCACATACGCGGTCGCGGCGGATACGAAGCTTCATAGGCACAATAACTGCCACATAATTAACCTAACTGCTCGTAAGTGTAACGGATTCTATTATCATGCCGTCATCGGCCGCAAGATCCCAATTACTCGCCTTGATTAAACTCTACCAGACTAATCAAGCGTAATTAAATTGCGCCGAGTTGACCAGTTAAGAGTTCGTATAGAGAGAGAGGTTATAGAGTCTGTCCAGAAAATAAAGAATTAATTAGGAAATCTATCGATGAATTCAAAGTAGTCTTTGAAGTAATGACTGTTTTAGACATCGAAATTAATATAAATGTAACGTTAATATACCTGTACCTACCTATATTTTTTTCACATTGTAATGATTTAATAAGAATAATATATTACCGTCCTATTATAGCATTTAAGTTCATTATTTTGTTGCTAACAACTATGGATGAAGTCCGACGAAATACATACATTGTTGTTACATACATGTTATTCAAAATGTATTTAAATTAATTAGAATACTGAGCATATTGAAATTAAAACATCATTTTTTAAGTCGGTTAATAAAAAGACTTAAAAAAAAGGATGCTTTCATGTTTTTTTTTTCAATAATTTCAGTGCTCAATTCGTCACATATTTTTTAAATCTATTTTACTCGAAGACGGCTGGGCATCTATTTAGAAAATTATCATTTGATTGAAAATGTGCCAATGTATAAAAATATTGGGACCCATAAAAAAAAATCTTGTCAAACTTTTTTTTTCACAATAATTACAAAAAAAATATTTTCACTAAAGAAAACCTAAGTAAGCCTAGTAAGCACCACCAGCACACCTGACCTAATAGAAAAGAATGATGCATCTGACGATGTACGATGCTTACCTAAAACATACCTAGTCACTCTCGAATTGAAGCCTCTCGTTAAGAGATTAGCGTTTTTTTTTATGCTAGATGGGCAAGCATTTGACCTGATGGAAAGTGATGATGCGGCCGAAGATGGAACATGCTTGCCCAGAAGCCCGGATTGTACTTTTCAGGGAATAAAGACGCAGACAATAGGGCTCCACTCCTTCGCTGTACGGATGATGAACGTAAAAGCAAAATGCTTCGAGAGAACTGGAGGAATGTCAACCATAAATGGATGACGTTTGACAGTTTGTCTTGTTGTTTGATAGTAAAAAGGGCATGGGGGAACTATATCATGTAAATCCTGAGCACACTCTCCAACCGTTCCGAGAAAAAAGTCAAAGGCAATGAGTACTACTCCTTCGCAGTACGGATGATAAAAATAGAAGCGAAACGTTACAAATCCATGTCCAAAAGCTTATTTTTACAAATCGTTCGGATAATATCGAATGAGTTTTGACTGACAGTGATTTAATGCTTCTCAATTTACATCAATTTGGACTGACAATAGAAAAATATTCAGGTCAGCGCCAGCCTGATTACTTTAATTAGGTGTCTATAAAATATTGATCGGCTCAATGGAGTATTGACGTCAAGTATCCAATTGTAGAGGTCGGCCAAATTGATTGGAGGATCAGATTCAGAGTTTCTGAGAATTTAATTTGTTTATGAGTAGTCTAGTGTTTTTTTACAAGCTTTTATTTAACTTGCAATGTATGTAACTATGTTTGTTCGGATGGAATCATGCAAATCAATTTTGAAGCAGATATCTTCAACCGATTGAGTTAAATTTTGTTTTCACGTTTAGTTTGAATGATAATGCATGGTTATGTTGATTTAGTTCCGGTTGTACTCACGTTATATTTGATTTAATCGAGAAACTCGACCGGTGTTTTGTGTGTTGAGTACGCGCCAGGCTCTCGTTGCCGCCACAGCGCATGCTCCCGAGGATGAGCGTCTATATCGCTCGAACACCGATCGAGTTTCTCGATTAAATCAAATATAACGTGAGTACAATTTTTTTTAAAGACAAGTCTTTAGAAGTCCACCGTATTGGATTTAAAGCGACGTCACTTTATTTTTCGAGTACAAAAAATTATAGATAAATAATTATTTCCATATTTCTTAAGAACTTATCTAACTAATTATAGTCTTTGATATATCATACATAATCGTTTACAATTTTACATTATTAGTAATACTTATTTACTTCTCAGGCATATTTTTTTTTAAATATATTGTGACATTTCATTTCTGGGTGTCTTCAAGTCTAGAGTGAATAGGTACCTTCTAGGCAAGCATGTCCCATCTTCGGCCGCATCGTCACTTTCCATCAGGTGAGATAGTAGTCAAATATATGCCTATATAGCATAAAAAAAGAAGATGGTAATCATGTATTTGAAGATTATGTGGTAAGTTGGTAACTGATTATTGTACTATTGTTTTTACTTAAATTAGGTACTAAAAAATTACCTGAAAAATATGTCAATATTTTAATTATCATTGTGTTGTTGATTATCATTCAATAAAGAAAAGGTTAATTTTTATTATTGTTATTAATTTGATGTATGCGTGGGACATTTTGCGAATGGGATGGTTTGTTAATGAGACGTACTGCGAATGGGACCATTTGAGATTGGAACGTACCGCGAATGGGATGATTTGAGAATAACACGTTCTGTTAAAGGGACGATTTCCGACTGCGTGACCAATTGCGAATGGGACGTTCTGCGAGTAAACCGTTTGGGTTACTTGGATAGAGACGTGCGCGCCCGCCGCTAGGCCGCGCGTTTAGGGCGCTTTGTATATCATGTCCCTAAAGTATCGATTGATTTGATGTATATTATGTATCAGAGAAAGAGGATCAATCATTAAAAATATTTATTGATAAAAGTTTAGACTTAATTGCTTTTTTTACCAAATTAAAACGATTATTTAAATACATGCCAATAGGTATAGAAAGTTTTAAAAACTTTATAAATATTTCTGTCTACGAAAATAGATCGTAATTTTGCGAATTGGAGATTCTGCGACTAAACGATCGTTTGGCATACATTATCCTTATATAGGTACTCACTGGTCAAAAGGCGAGAAGATGTTGTGTGGAGGTCTGGGTTCCGGCAGCTCCCGCGAGCCGGCGCTGCCGACCGAGGGCGCTGGTGAGGCACAACTCGTCTCCGACCTGCGAGGAGACCAGTTTCTTTAGCTTACCAACCATACACGATCGCCTCAACTATCGTGTAGATCTTAAATTTAGATAATAATAGTAGATCTTAAATAGTGTTAATTAATAAACAAGAGGAAACATTAAAACATTATACGAGTGCAATATAGATTGGTTGAAGTGTGCTGGATCCGTAATGTGTAAGTTAGAAATTGGAACATGTTATATTTGTATTGTTTTTAAAATTTGTTCAGTTATTTATTGTTATGTTTTCGCGTATTGTGTTTGCCTATGCCGTGATTTCACCAAACGGCTCCAACGGAAGATCAGCGCTGGTCATCAGCCAGCATTATGCTGAGCTGGGCCCGATTTATGACTTTCATATATATATATATTTTATAATAGTATTTTTCTTGTTTTTTCATCTATTTTTTAATTATTTTCTTTCTTTCTAATAATATTTTGTTCGATAGGCATTTGACCACTATATTATTGTATGGAAAGTGATGACGCGGCTAAAGATATAGCATGCTTGCGTAGAAGGAACCTCTTCACTCTTGACTGGAAGACTCAAAATTGTTTTTTTTAATAAATTGAACGCCACGTGATTAGAAATCGGCTTGTTAAAACTTTTTTTTTATATTTTTTTTGTTTTTTTATTTTGAAATAGTCAAAGGTACATGTAACATAATAAAGCACTATATTGACATAAAATATTCAAGTTGTGAATATGTATTTGTCAGGCAAGCACGCTTCACTTTTGACAGCAAAGTCACTTTTAATCAGGCCTGGTAAAAAGTTCTCTTTCCATTAAAATGTTGCCCTATTTTTTTTTTATGTATAGGTATAATAGCTAGTTTTAAATAAATGTCACAAACAAAATTTACTACAGTTTACAGAAACTCAGATTTAGTTCTACGTACCTCTCTACTCTTGGAGAGTGAGTGGGCGAGCGTCTCGGCGAGTGAAGCGGCGAGCGTCGCGGCGAGCCGGGAGTGACGGGTGGCGAGGCGCGAGGTGACGCTACCCCTGACACTGGGGACGCTTCTGCTGACCCTCGGGACATGCATTCTGATGAACCCTGAATGCAAGTTGGTTGGTTGGTACATGAATTAACCTTTATTTAATTTTAAACATACTCTTTTTTTTTTTTTTTATTTGTGACAGGCTAGTGTTTGACCACTATCTCACCTGATGGTAAGTGACGATGTGATCGAAGCTGGTAAACACACTCGACCTGGAATACACAGGCTCTCAAGGATAACTGCCGGAACACCGTATTTGGCTTGGAGGCAGACTTTCAACTTGATGGTGGTAAGCTACTTTGGTAGCAAGCCAGGCGAGCAACTCACAAAATGCTCTACCACCTCTCAAATGTCACCTGATTAGCACCACCCGGGGACCACGTGTAGGGAGTCAGACTTAAGGGGTATCCTCCTACGGACGTGGGTGACTCAGCCCCCAAAAACTCTCTACTCTCTACTCTGAGTTAGTTTAATGAAGTAGTAAAAAATACATATGACTTACGACTTAAAATCTATAATATTATTATATACCTATACAACCTGTGCCAGGGGTTTGCTCGGGCTAGTAAAGACACAAGTTAGCCTATAGTTAGGCTATGTCTATTCCAAAATTTCATCCAAATCTGTTTAGCTGTTGCAACGTGAAGAGACAACAAGCATACACACACACAATATTTGTGCATTTTCATACATGCGCATGTACAATCAGGCAATTGACAAAGTGCAATATTACACCTAGACACTCAATTTGACATCAACTGCACGAGGTTCCCCTGCTGATCAATGGAGCTCCGGTTCTTTATACTGGTCGGTGGTAGACACACGTCAAATTAACGAGGAAAACATGATTGAAAAAAACGTTGTGCCAACCCTACATGAACTAGGATGAAGTTACAACTACGCACACATAGAGATATACTAATGTGGTTTATATATATAGTATATCCGGCATGCGTTGCAATGCCACATAAAGACAAAAAATCATTTTACTTCTTTCGCGTTTATGGTTGCCTGGTACTTTACCAAATCCGAGTAACGTAGGTCGTAGGACAGGAGAAGTTGTCCATGAGAATAAGTTTTTTTTGCATAATTTTATTTTGTGATTTAATATTAGTTTATTCTGTATTCTTTTTTTTTTTTTCAATTTTATTTTAAGGACCTTTATTTTGACTATACAATATTCTGTATTCAATGTAAACAATTCTTGAATACACTTGAACACACATACAAAATTTCATCAAAATCAGTCCAGCCGTTTAGGAGGAGTTCAGTCACATACATACGTACAGAAGAATTATATATATAAATATAAGTGTAGTTTTTTTTTTGTATTCACACTCTGCGTACCTTGTCATCGCTAGGATCTCGCTTCGTCACCATATCACTACCTTCTCTTTTCCTCTGTTCTTCTTTTAACCTCTCGGCCTTCCGCCATTTTGCTCGTCTGTTTTGGAACCAAACCTGTAAACAAACATCCGATTAAGTTTTATATATTGAGAATCTTTTCTGGACTCTGAATGGGATTAGCGGGTAATTCCATCATTTATAAAGCGTTAATAAAGGAAGCTGGAGGATGCATGGACGCAAACTGCACAGGCGCTATCTAGCGACTACATAATATAAATATACCTAGGTTTATATAATTATGTATTAGAGATTAAGAAAATGCGCCGCCGAGTTTCTTGCTAGGTTCTTCTCGAGATGGCTGTAATTTTGCGAATCTGGCACGAGAGTCATTAACTTTCATGAGTGCCTCTTTAAGGCCCATGTGAATAAACGATTTTGATTTGATTTGATTTAAAACTTAAATCAGACAACATTTATTTAAAAATATTAATCACTTGGCTAAATGCAAAACGCACAAATACTGCAGAGCAAAAAAAAATCAATTAAACTACTTAAAAAATTAATTTCGTTTTTCAAGTTGGTCTGAACGTCCATATTTTAATTCTTGATTTAAAGCAAATAGTGATTTACACATGTACATAATATACATTTTCCCGCAACAAGACTACCTACATAAGTTCAGTGACCTCTAAGTCCACTTCAATATTCAATTACCGTTTCACACATCTGTCAAACTAAATTAGCAACCTAATCCAATCCCATGGCCATAAAATATGAACCATCATAACTAGAGCCGTAATCCTCAATATATGGGCTGTCAACACTGCAGACAGTAATACCACATCATTACCACCCCATTCGCCGCTTGTTACAACGAAAGATTACAGATCATTCCATAAGGGACCACATGACCAACAGTCAAGACCTCTCTCTATCTAAAACACATAAGCTACGATAGATCAACTTATATTAGCCGCGGTCCTTGTTAGCGAAGTAATGTAGCCAGTAACCAACAATAATGACCTACCTCAGCATCTCAGATACAAGCTACGACAGCTCTGTATAGGGTAGCCAATGTCCTCATCTGCCAAAATTAATTGATCTTCCGTGAGAAGCAAATGATGCGCTACGCAAGGTCAAGTTATTTTGGTGGTTATAAGCCAGTTAGCTAAACACGCCAGGGCCGCATTTGCTCTGCAATTTTCGCAATTTGGTTTTAATAAGCTCTCTGTTGGACTAGAGTGCTACGTAATAGGTGTTTATGATTAGACAAATCAAGTATAGATATGACAAAGCAACATTGGCGATAAAAAAATCTACTAAACACATTTTATAAATATGGAGGATATTCCTCAAATGCACGGACGAAGCGTTTTGCTTCCACATTCATTATGCGCGCTGCAAAGGTGGAGCTCTTTGCCTGAGTCTGAGTTCCCAGTACAATCTTGGTGTCTTCAAATCGAGTGTGAATAGGTTGTTTCTAGGCAAGCATCGTAACTTTTTTATTCGACTTGATAAGCAACTGGTTTTGGGTCGCAGAATTAACCTTTGTGATCTACGGTATGACATAGCTGAATTTTCAAAATTTCTAATAAAGTATACTACGTGTATGCAGTAATTTACTTGGGGATATGTACGTTGTAACACTTTTTTTTTTTTTTTTTTGTGGTGGGGAAAATGCCTGGCATTTCCTTTCCTTCCAGGGGTGAAGGAAAGGGGTATGTGGGGCTTGAACCCACTAAAAACCCCCCCGTGAGCAGTCCCTCGCCGAAGTGGGGCAAGATAGGGTCGCGCTAGCAGTCACTATCTTGCCCCGGCGGTAGGCCCGGATGCAAACTCCTCCGGGCCTCTGCGCCCATGGAGGGGTGACCTTGCTCACCAAGGCCACCCCCCAGACGTGTGGGGCTGTGCAAGCCGATGGAGAGGTGCCCTGACTCTCCACCAGTGACCCCACTACAGAGGAGGAGAGAGGAGGCGGGCGAACTGCCTCCTCCTCCCCCCCGTCCGTCTGCGCCGGAGCGGGTCAGATCGAGGATCTACCTCTCTGGCCCGCTCCGCGGCCTCCTTCTGCTTCATCACCGCTTCGCAGAAGGAGACCACCGCCTGCCACGACCTCTCGCTGCCGAGCATGGCGTCTACCACGCTCGGCAGGGAGAGGTCTCCGCCTATGATCGCTGAAAGCGTGTGCCGCTGAGGGCCCCATGCGGCACACACCTCCAGCGTGTGGAGCGCCGTGTCCTCCAGCGCCCCACATTCGTGGCAGGCCGGGGTCGGCTCCCGTCTCGCGATTTGGTGCAGGTACTTTCCGAAACATCCATGTCCGGAAAGCACCTGCACCAATCGGAAGGTAAGCGACCCAAAACGCCGCCGCACCCACCTCCGAAGGACCGGGCGGATGGCCTCCACCGTCCACAGCCCGGGGACCGGTGGAGCCAGGTCCTCCATCCACCGCCGCAACAGGACAGCCCGCGCCCGCCACCGCATGCGAGTGACCTCTTCCCACGCTGGGGGGTCTCCGCGAGCTCTCCTCGCCGCCACGAAGTGGTAAACTTCGGCGAGGATCTCCGCTTGGAGCTCCCAGGGAGGATCACCCGCAAGCACGCACGCTGCCGTCCAGGACACCGTCCGGTAGCCGCGTATCGCCCTCGTCGCAATGACCCGCTGCGGACGTCGCAGCAGGGTCTTGTTTCCGCGATTGAGGGCGTCCACCCAGACCGGCGCCCCGTACAGAGTCATACTCCGGATCACTCCGGAGTAAAGTCGACGGCAGGTTACGTTTGGGCCGCCCACGTTGGGCAGCAGCCTTCCCAAGGCGGCCGCAGCCCCCACAACTCTCGGGGCAAGCTGGGAAAAGTGAGCCCCGAAAGCCCACCGCCCGTCCAGGATGAGACCCAAATATTTCATTTGGGTCCCCACCCGAACCGAGACCCCCTCCAGATCGATCCGCGTTCCTGGAGGGGGTCCCCCCCGAGGCCCATGGAATAATAGGGCCTCGGTCTTGGAGAGGGCGACCTCAAGCCCCAGGGCACGTATGCGGTCAACCACGATATTTGTACCTACCGTAGCCAACCGCACCGTCTCCCTGAGGTCCCTCCCCTTGGCCACGACAAGAGTGTCATCCGCGTAGCACGCGACCCGCATGTTTGCGGGAAGCGTGCCACGCAGCACCCAGTCGTAGCCTATGTTCCATAGGAGCGGACCCAGCACCGACCCCTGTGGAACCCCGCAGGAGACGCGACGTCGCCTCAAACCGTCGCGTCCTACCACCAGGACCTCGCGGTCTTGAAGGTAGTTGGTCAACAGCCTCCGCAGATACAGGGGCACTCCGTGATACTGGAGCGCCTCCTGTATTGCTCCGTGCGGGAGGCTGTTGAAGGCGTTGGCTATATCGAGCGAGACAGCCAACGCCTTTTCACCATTGCTGACCGCATCCTGTGTCCATCCCTTGAGCCAGAGCAGGGCGTCTATTGTAGACCGCCCCGCTCTGAACCCGTACTGGGCTTCGGACAACCCAGGCCCAGCACCCTCCAAGTGCTGGATGACACGGGATGCTACGACTCTCTCCAGCAGCTTACCCGTGTCATCCAGCAACACTATGGGCCTGTATCCGGAAGGCGAGTCAACGGGTCGACCCTCCTTCCGAAGCAGGCACAATCGGCCATTTTTCCATAGCTTCGGGAACCGTCCAGACGTGAGGCATGCGTCAAACAGCTCCCGAAGCCAGTCGCTCATCTCTCCCAGGGCGATCCCAAGGACCCTTCCTGGAATTCCATCTGGGCCTGGCGCCGTCCTTTTCCCCCGCAAGCGGCTCATCGCAATCTCCATCTCCGTCCCTGACACGGGCGGGATAGAGGCGGGATCCAACTCCTCCGGGGGGGAAGGCGCCATCATCATCGGGGGCACGTGGTGAGGGCTGCTTCCGGGGAAGAGCCCACCCAGCACCCCGCTCAGAAGGTCTGGCTCCAGAGACTCCGCAATAGGGGTCGTCCGGCCTTGGAACTTTTTTCGGGCAGCCCTGTACGGACGCCCCCAAGGGTCCCTGTCTAGTCCCGCTAGAGCCTCGGCCCAGGCTCGGGACTTGGCTCTGCCTATGGCTAGCTGCAGCTCCCGCTTGGCTTCACGATATAAGCCGTACAGCCGGAGCTCAGCAGCCAGCTCCTCAGGCGACATCTGCTCGTCAGTGCGGCCCCGACGTCGCTTTCTACAGCGGGTGTAAGGCCGCCGCGCCCCCGAGCAGACGGCTCGGAGATCAGCAATCTCCAAGCTCCACCAGTATACCTCTCGGTGGTCGGGACGCTGCCGGGACCTTGGCATGGCCGTGTCGCAGACGGCCGTCACCGCATCGCGGAAACGGACCGCCGCGACGTCCACATCACGGTGCGGAGGGGCGGCAAGCCACGACTGGACAATCGCCGCCTCCTTCGCCAGTTCGGCGTTGAAGCGACTAGTGGTCCAGCGCGGGAAATCCGCCTGCACCGAGCGCTGCAATCCTCCTTGGCTGTAAGAGGTGGAGATCTCAAACCTAATATACTTGTGATCCGAGAGAGTCTCCACCTCAGACATAACCCTCCAGTCCCGGACACGAGCTGCAGCAGACGGGGAGGCGAACGTAATATCCACCACGGACCCCCCGTTCCACCGCACGCACGTGTGGACCGACCCTCTATTAAGTAGGGTCAATCCTGTGGCAACCGCCCACTCCCTAACAATCGTTCCTCGCGAGTCAGTGGAGGGGTTGCCCCAATCCCGGGCCTTGGCGTTAAGATCCCCCAAGAGGAGGACCTGTTGCGCTACCTGCCTGCCTACCGCCGCGGCCAGGAGGTCTAGGAAGGCCTCCAGCTCCGCTACGGTTTTGTTGGGGGAGAAGTACACGCCGACAACAGCGTATTCTCCCCACTTGCCGACTACGTATCCCGAACCCCTCTCTTCGACTGAGAGGGGGAAAACGCCGTCCGCTCGTCTTACAATGGCAACGGAGCCGTCCAGGTCCCCAGCCCAACAAGAATGGGGAGGAACATAGTACGGCTCCGCAGCGACTGCCACATCAATTTGCCACTGCACCAGGCTCTGCATAAGCAGGTCCTGGGCTCTGGCGCAGTGATTTAAATTCGTCTGGAGGAAGTTGTGATTTCGGACCTGATCCATCAATCAGACATCACAACCTCCTCGCAAGCTGTCCGGCATGCAACCTCAGCCTCAGGGACAGCCTGGCTACTTACCGCGGGGAGAGCCTGGGTCCTAGCTGCCTTCCCCTTCGTCTTCGGGGGGGTACAGTTGCGTGCCCCCATCACATGCCCTGAAGGCCGCCCCGACTCAGCGCATATCGCACAGCGAGGTTCGGCCTTCCCGCAGCTGGCCGCCCGATGGCCTTGGCCTCCACACCGGAAGCACAGGTCTCCCCTATCAGCGGACGCAGGACACTGGGTGCGCGTGTGTCCCAGCCCCATACACTTGAAGCAGCGCATGGGACGCGCCGTCAATGCCACTAAACGCACTGAGCTCCACCCCACTAGTAGCCTGCCCTTTTCCAACAGCACTTTGGCCGCTGAAGTCGGACAGGATACGAGGGCGGAGCCGACACCACTTATGCCGGGACGGATCTCTCCAGCCTTCACGAGCCGGACGTCACAGCCTCCCGCCTTGGCTACCGCTGCCGCCACTTTCTCTTTGGTGGCCGCATCATCCAAGCCCGTTAACCTCAGGTCAGCGGTTTTAACGGGCCTAGCGATTTGGGCCACCTCGGACAGGACTTCGCGGAGTTTATTTGCGAGCCTGTCAGCCTTCTCAGTATTCTGGGAGCCAGGAATCTCCAACATCCTGGCTCCCGTGGCCGTCTGGCGGAAGCGGAGTTGATCGATCCCCAGCTCCTGGAGATCGATCTTCTCCTGTGCCATGTCCAACACGGCGCTGTAGGTGACCCCCTTCTCCGCGGCCTCGGGCAGGAGGGACATAACCACAGCCGCGGACTTTGGAGGTCTTAACACCGCTTTGGCTTTCGTGGTAGTAGAGGCTGCCGTCTTAGCCTTCCCGGATGGGGCACGCGCCGTGGGGGCAACCGCAGGAGCGGTATGAGGAAGGGAGGACTTCCCCTTGCCTTTCCCCTTGCCCTTCCTCACTACTGTTGCCCAGGTCTCCGCCTGAGGCACCGTGGAGGAAGCCTCCCCAGAGATAGCGGGAGCCGATACCTCCAAAGGAGCGGCGACAGGCTGTGTTGCCTGACCGGATCGCTTGCTCACCTTTTGGGCGGGATTGCGAGCCGGCTTAGAAGTCTCCTTGGGTGGTGCGGTGGCTGCTGCTGCCGCTGCCTTATTGGCTTTTTTAACGTCCGCCTTTAGAGGTGGACGGACCGTCGGGGCGGGTAGAAGCCGGTCCTCGACCACCGCGAGTCGGGCATTGAGCATTTGCCCGAACGTAACGGTCAAGGATCGCCTTAACTCCTCTACTATTTCAGCACCCAGCTGAGAGGTGGGTGCCTGCCTTTCTGCAACGGCTGCGGCAGTGGTGGCCGCTGCAGCCTCCGACTTAGCTTCGGTAAAACCTCGACGCAGCGCCTTTACTTCCGCCTTGCGCGACTCGACCTCAAGGCGCAGGCGGGAGTTCTCCGCTCTAAGACGCCGCGTCTCTTCAGCCTCGCTCCTGCTAGCCAAAGCGTCGACCACCTCTCTTAAGGTCGATGTTGACCGCTTCAGGCGACCCACAAACTCGCCTTTGAGGTTACCAGACTTCTTGGCAACCTCTAAAATGCAGGCGAGGCTTTCACCCGCATGCACCCTCAGCTCTTGAGCGTTCAGCGCGCTGACGTCACCGACGATTGCACCGGCCTCGGACTCGCTTTCGGTGCCACTTGCAATGCCGGCGACGACAGCGGCCGACCCCCTCTTGAAGCGTCTAGTTCGCAGGAGCTCATCCAGCTCTCCATCTGACACTTAGTTTAAGCCGGCCTAAACTGCAAAAAGTGCCCATGCCGATAAACGAACGAATATCAAATAAAACGCAATAAACATTCATAAGAAGGGTTGATATCTGGCATAAAAAAATGTCGGCCGATCATAAAAACTCATACAAATCATTTTACAACATGGAATTACAAACGAGTCAAACTCGCTTGCTCGAACAAGGAGAGAAAGTAACGATGCAGTAATTTGTGACGAATATCAATACAATACAATTACTCTTTGACACCTTAAAAGAAATTATACATTAAAAAAAAACTATGTGAAAAGGCTACAATGGGCGGTCTTATCGCTTAAAGTGATCTCTTCCAGACAACCTTTGTATGGTCAAGATGCAGATAGAAGGTATAGGATCGGGTCATTACAAACTTAAATAAAGGAACATTAAACATTTAAACAAATAGACATCAAATATAAAAAAAATGCGTCTGCGTAGTGTTCTCCTTTGACAGATTAATATCAAATTAAATAAGATGTCGAATAACTATATAAACCAAATTCAGAAAGCATTGTGTATTTACTTCAGTGAATATCCAACTTATCTAAGAGTAGGCAAAAGTTCCAGTTCTCATGTGTAATCTCTATACTTTTAATCTTTGACAGCCATAACTTCTACCCATATTCCCTTAGCGATGCTAAGCTAATTTAGTTAAAGTAATAATCCACCATAATCCTTCAACCCCTAATAGTTTTTATCTTACAGGGGTAATGTTAATATTTGACGGGGAAGCCGCCCCCGCCCTTATGAGAGTTTCTACCTCGATTTTTTTAGGTTAAATCATGATGGTTTTGATCGTCATTTCTTTAGTTCAACCTGTCCCAAAATATGCAGCGCGTTTTCGTTAGGTACCTACGCAAAGCTTTGTTTAAAATACCATGCTAAAATTAAATACCTTTAAACGAGCAAGTCTTGTGTATATATAGTAATATATATATGTGTGTGTAATCAGGATCTCGGAAACGGCTCCAACGATTTTCATGAAATGTAGTATGCAGGGGGTTTCGGGCGCGGGGGGATCTAGCTAGGTTTCAGTTTTAGAATACGTCGTTTTATCCGTGTTTTCAGCTAAGCAAAGCTCGGTCATCCGGGTATTAGTATTGATTCCTTGATGATACGAGTTTTGTTTATATAAAAATTATGTCAATTTGGATGGTGCTGAATAAGAGAAAATGTCCAAAGGTGATAAGTATCACGGGTAGTTACCAAGTTTAAAATATTGCCTATGATTTCAATTTCATTTCTATCTATATCTTTATATATATAGGGGAGAGGCGTACAAAATGACATACTAGTTATAAAATCGGTTATAAAATCCTTATTTATTGGAAATTTTGAACTCTTTATGTAGCTACATAATCTTTGATATATTACCCACCGAATTATTACAGAGACCATTCAATTTAAACATAAACATAAAAATTATTAAACATTTATAAAATCTTTAGTAAAAACCGTTTTGTCCGCCCTAGCCTAGCGGGTAAAATGACACACGTGGTATGGACAAAATGGCATACCAAATTTGTACTGAAAATCAGTCCAATACTTGCAGAGTTCACATGAAATGCTTCAGTGAAACCTTGTGAGGAAGAGAAATCATTTTCACTGTTGGAATTAATTTCCAAAGCTTTTGAAACATTTTTAGCATTTTTCTTTGAAACAGATGAATTGAATATATTTCTTTCGGCACTGGAGATAGCACGCTAACTGGAAAATTGTTGTATAATATGCCTGAGAGTATCAACTTAGGTGATGTGGGAGTTGCAGGTATTGCAGCAGCTGTGTCAACAGATCGGGCCGTTGAGAGTGGACCTGGATTGTCTACGGCCGATACACTCTCAACCATCAGTGATGTTGAACTGCTTTCTTCCACCTGAGATGGACCTGTTGAGGATATGATTGGGTTTTTTGCTGCCGTTATATCTTCTTCGAGCTTTACCCGGTCTTGTTGCATGAGGATGTTTGTTATTTCAGCTGGCTCAAAGAAATAAACAATTATTTTGAAGAAGAAAAAGATAAGTGGGTCAAACGACGTACTATGCCATTTTACCCGAACAAGTGGTATGTCATTTTGTCCACTTTATAACCTCAAACATTAGAAAAAAATAACTAAAAATATAATAACAATTGTTAGGTTTCCACACATTCTCTGAGTTATTTAGTAAAATAACTATAAACTAAAAAATAAAATAAAAAATATTAAATAAGTTTATAGTAAATTATTAATCACTATAAACTTGAGTCAATTAAAACAAAATAACTTAAAAAAATACTTACTTTTTCGAAGAAACAAAATCCATCTGAGTAAAACTCGTGACTGCAAAAATCAAACAAACACAAATACTCATCACACGGTCAGACGGAAGCAACTGGCGTCAACACAGGTTGCGATTTGTTACTAAGCGGCCCTCTGCAGGCTATTGCGAATACTAATATGTCAGTGGTTTTGGAGAAAAACAAGTGTGTCATTTTACCCGCCTATGTCATTTTGTACGCCTCTCCCCTAATTCTACTGTACGTGTGTATGTCACTGAACTCCTAAGCGGATGGACCGATTTGAATGAATTTTTTTTATGCGTTTGGGTTGCGCCCTGGACGGTTTATATTCACAAATCAGCCCGGCAGATGGCGCTGCAGGGGTCCGCTAGCAGAAATTGCACACGGGCGAAGCCGGCGTACCACTAGTATATACTATAATTCTTCTGTACGTGTACTATGTGACTGAACTCCTCCTAAACGGTTAGACCATTTGGATGATTTTGTGTGTTCAGGTGGAGTCAAGAATGGTTTAGATTTGATCCGATTATTTTTTTTTTATTTACGCGGTCAAAGCCGCACGTATATATTTCATTATAATTTGCAATATACATAGCCTATACTCAGGAATAACACATAGTCTACTTTTTACTTTAATTAAAGCGGGCGAAGCCGCGGCGCACGGCTATTAAACAGAGCATTGATGACGCGTACAACAATACGTACAAACATCCTCCACAAGCGAATTTTCTGCAATAAATTATATACACCATATTCTAAAAATTAAATTTCAACGTCAAACATGTTCAAAAGATCTCCAATCAAGGAGCCGGCTGGTGGAAAATTGATGTTAAAATTTCCATACATTAAGAAACGCCTTAACATACAAGCTGTCACTTAGTCGCGAAAACATTTTGCTACTTAAACAGTTCCCCTCGTTTCTTAACATATTTTCAGAGGATTGGATAGAGTTTAGACGTCGCGATGTTGCAGATACTAAAGTTGCAAGAATATGACTTTGACTGCTGACCTAAATGCTTTTCGACCGTCAGTCCTAACTAGTGGTTAAACATTAATATGTATCACTCACATTACACCTAAAACTAGAAACGCATAATTTTTCTAATTTGATTCGTTTTCCCACCGGAAATCGAACCCAGTACCCAGTGGGTACGGCTGTGGGTACAGCCCTAATAGGCAGACGCATAACCAACATTAAACATCATGAATCTAGAGCTACTAATGTCTACTTATATTTTCTTCTAATGTAAACAAATATATATTTTTTATATTTATTCCGTGCTTAAAACTTTATTGTATGACCATTATCTCACCGGTTATGAAGAGAAGATCTGGTGAACGTGTGTGAAGGTTTGAAACTACGCATGATAAGCAGTTGGCCTTCACTTCCAATGCACTGCAATTGGTACAAAGCAACGGACATCTGGCTTTAAACCAATTGAAATTCATTTTTATTGCTTACATTCCATTTTGAAATCTGCAATAATTTATCTACTACTATACATCTATGTTAAGACGGAACTTGTATATATTTTTTCTCTCTCTTCCGTTTTGTTTCATCACAATACGATCACCCCTTTCTTACCAACTGATGTCATCTTTTACATAGTCCATTAATCTTTTTTTTAGTCTTCCTAAGCTTCATTATCTATTTACACTCATCCTAACACCCTTTCCGTTGCAATGTGGTTACACTTATAGATCAAATATATGTAAATATATATTTGATCTATGAGTGTACACTATATATCATATATTGTACACTAATATAATTATCCCGAACAGTACAATCTGGGTGTCTTCAAGTCTAGAGTGAATAGGTATCTTCTAGGTAAGCATGTCACATCTTCGGCCGCATCTACACTTTCCATCAGGTGAGATAGTGGTCAAATGCTTGCCTATCTATCATAAAAAAAAATACATATTATATTATTTATTGCATATATTAACGCTTTTATATTACCTCAAGCATCGCACAGTCTAAAGCCTCCTTAGCTTCCACATTATAAGCTCCACCACGTATGAAGTATTTAAACATTACCGAGTTCTGACGCAATTACGCCGAGTGATAACTTAGCTTTTTAACTTAAACTTGTGACGTATGAAGTGGCGAGTTAACGTTTAACTTAGATGTTTGAGTTTGGAAATTGCGTTTGGAGCAGGAGAATTAATATGGAGTGTATTTTGAACTTTTTGAATGTGTTTTGGTGTTTATGCGTGGTTTTCTATTAATTTAAACTTACTGCTTAATAAAACAGTTTCCCATTTTTCTATGAGTTCTAAAATGATTTTTATAAATACCTGTCGTTATGGTATTTTTTTTTATCAGCAATATTTTTGTTTGTTATCTTATATCTTTGAACGAGCAATTCTTGTATATATATGTGTAATCAGGATCTCGGAAACGCCATCTATTACGCCATGACCGATGTAAGAAACTGTTTCTACTCGACACTAGAAGGAGCTTTCTGTGGCTACAAATTCAAACACATTCTACGAAAAACAAAAACCGAGCAAAGCTCGGTTATCCGGATATTAAGCACTTATAACAAACAAGGTACTATAATTTTCTTATTCGAGATAAACATATGAAGATCGTCTTTTATTTTATGAGAGTTATTGCTCACACAATCCCTCCCACAAGCACAATTTCCCTTGGCAAAGAAAATTGTGCGCCTGTTGGCAATCGAACCTAAGATCCACTGCGCAGAGGGCAGATAATTTCAAATAAAAATAATTAAAAAGTGAAGATGCGGCCGAAGATGTAACATGCCTAGAAAAAACCTATTCACTCTAGATTTGAAGGTGTCTTCGTTTTTCATCGGGTAAGTAAATTGTAAGTTTTCTTACTGTAGTTACTGGTTACCATAAACATTTGACCCAGTAAACCGTCTGAAAGCTAATCCTCATCGGAGCTCAAAGATAATTTCCTGTAAACAAGTTATGTGATCCGTCTTCCATTTTGCGCGAATTACACCACTCTGGATTCGGAATCTAATTACTTGGCAAGGATCTATGCGAATGGAGAGGGTATCTTGAAAATATGTTACTCGCGATGGGAATGCAGTGCTTGTAGACAATGGGACTCGATCAGGTGAGACTGAGCATCCTATGACAGATCCAATGGCAGAAGGAGCAATACGTTTATATTGTATGTACGAATTAGCTTTAGTTAACAGTGTTATATAATATTACTAGCTGACCCGCACGGCGTCGCTCGGGTAATACAATTCTTAGAATCTTTCGACTTTTCTGTACACCACCATACTCGTAATATGTATGTTTTATACATATAAACCTTCCCCTTGAAACACTATCTATTGCTAAAAACTGCATTAAAATCCATTGAATAGTTTATAAGATCTAAGCGAATAGACAGCGGAAGCGACTTCATTACCGACATCCCAAAAAAGGAGGAGGTACTCAAGTCGATTGTATTTTTTTTAATACTATGTAAAGATAAAGTTAGTGTTGATTTTTCTTACCGGGCGAGTGTAGCGACAAAACCCTTCAAATAAAAAATAAAAAAGTTATATCATAAAGAAATTATGGTATAAGCTTAGCCCGAGAGAAAGTGATCAGTGGGGGGGATAACGCGCGATACTCAACATTATAGGGGGGAATCATATTCATAATCATCTTTATTGGCAATGAGAAATTACAAGTCAATTAAAATGTAGAACTACATGATAATTACATAACGTAACGCATGATAATCAGCAGAACTGCCCGTTGGTTTAGTTGGGTTCGCCTTCTAAGTAGGAGAATCGGGTTTTATTCCCGGCGGGACACAAGTTTTTTCTCCAAGGACAATTTGTGTTTCTGGTTCTGGTTGTGATTGCATGTGTGATGTAAATATTTCCGGTACCCACGGCACATCGAACTTAGTGTGGGGCTGTGAATGTGAAAGTGTTTATAATTATTATTATAGTTTCTACACACTAGATGCACCTAGCACGTCGTCGATCGAATCGTATCTATCGGTCGAAGACTATAATTACGTTTTCAAACTTCAAACGATTTGCCATTTTTTTTCTTTCGCGGCAAAATTCGTCTGGCTAGCTTAAACTCTCTAAAACATCATCATTTTCCCTTCCCTTTTTCATTTTTGGTGAAAAATATCATCGTGAGCAATCTGATATGTACAGGAATCACAACATTCGAGGACATGTGTCATCTACCAAATCACACTTAGCCATTTTGCGTGGTGAGTTAGGGCGTAGACTCTCTGTGACAGAAAGCAGTCCTAAGAGCATCCGTCGCTATAGTACCCGGTAATTTTAAAACAACCTTTTTAATTTTTTTTATTCCCTAGAATCTCGTAGATGGAAAGAAAGAAAGAATGAAAATACATTTATTCAAGACAACATGAGATGATAGATGACACTGATTAAAGAATCAGCTGAGATAACACGCACAAGCGTAGCCGATTTAGGCGGTTAGGTGATTAACCACCCTCTAAACAGTCCCCAAATAACTGACGATAAAAAAAACCGTAGTTTAATCAAAGATTTCCAACATAGTCTTCGTGTATATGTCCGCGGCTTAGGATAGACCCTTTTTTCTTATATTAGCGATTAACTTATTAAGATACCTCATTCTGGTCAACTGAAATCGACTTATTCTATCAAGAACAATTATAGAACACATCAAACACAATTACCACATCTTATAGCTCCAGCAAGAAAGCTCCCGGATCTTAGACGGGATGAAGGAAGATTTACCGGATCCTACGACCCGCCAGGGGGAGAAAGGGGGTAAAATTTACCCCTAATCATGTGATGAAAAACTTAACGCCACTTCTACCCAGTTTATATATTATGGAAGGATTAACTGAAGGCTTGTAATCTGTTTTGGCATTAACAACCAATTTGTAATAATTAATTAACTAATTTAATGTTAGTAGGTAGCTAATCAGGGATTAAGATGTTTAATCAACCTTTAAAGTGAGATTAGTGAACTAAGTTTAAGTTAAGTTATTGAAGATGGATTAATTTCATAGCTTGTTAAGCTTGATTTGTTTTGAGTCTTACCTAGTCATATTGAATTAAATGGTAATGCTAAATGGTTATTTAATGCTTAAATGGTAATAAATGGTAATGCTGTAGTCAAAAACTTCAAGTAAATATTAACATGATAATTTTTTGTAGTAGTTTTTTTTACAAGCTTTTATTTAGTTAACTGTAGTCAAATCATGCAAGCTAAATTAGACCCGCATTCCAATGTCTGATTGGACTCCAATTTGGTGTACTTGTGTATCTTCGGTGACATTACAATGATATGATACCATGGAGCTGGTCTGATGATGTAGACGGAAGATGGCCATAGGAGCTTCTGTACGAAACAAGATAAACCCATCGAGTTTTGGCTCGTTTGATTCGTCTTGACAAGATGTCTACTTATATAACTTTTTAGTCCTTTTTTATTTTAATCTAGTAAAAGCTTGATTTTAAAATCTTTTTACAGTATTACTTGTTTTATTTAGGCATGATAACGCAACATTTCCTAAAGAAAGCATAGCTTTTGCGCTTCGTCTGTCTGATGCTACGACACACTCGCCTCGCTCGGCTCGTTATCTGAAACGTTACTTACGAGCAGGGCTCAAAAACTCGATTTAAATTACACTAGTCGTTCGCGCCGAACTGAGATCTCGCGCCTACATTTCGCCTCATAGGGAAAAACTTTTGACGTTTTACTTATAACTTTAATTACTTATAACTTTTTTTCTATATAACAATTGTTTGATTTCTATATTTTGTTGTTTAAGTACAGGATATAACAAATAGTATACGTAAGTTTCAGCGTTCAGTGTGAAGCCGTTTTTGAGATAGACCCCGGGATAAAATTGGTCTAAAAACAGGGACTTTGGTGGCCTACCAAATCGTTATTTTCCAACATAGATTTTTTGAAACCGGTTTCGTAATCTACTTGTTAAGCCCTTTTCAATGATACCCCACAAGGGTGGGGTATCATTAAGGTTTAAAATATTTACATGTATGGGAGCCCCCTTAATATTTTTATTTAAATTATTTTAAATGTCTTTAATAAGTAAATAAATAATTTTAAATGCATTTATTATCCGTACAGCGAAGAAGTAGAACTCGCTGCCCGCGTCTTTGTTCCCTGACCAGTATAATCTGAGAGTCTTCAAATCTAAATTGAATAGGTTGAATCTTCTAGGTAAGCATGCTACATCTTCGGCCGCATCATCACTTTTCATCAGGTGAGATAGCGGTCAAATGCTTACCTAACTGTCATAAAAAAACAAGCATTACTAATTACGTACAACAACGACTTGAAATTACTAAACCTCCTTTTAATTACACAAATACACCTTCTCATTTACAAAAACCACTAAAGCTAGAACATTATCTCGGTAAGGCGCATGAAATATTAAAAAGTTGTCGTCTAAATTAAGATGGGTACACAGCTGTTTAGCTTTAATAAGCTCGACCGTGTCACTTGAGTCGCGTGTACGGGACTAAGTATTAGGGGGAAATTAAGTGAGATGATGATTTTACCGCGAAAATATAAAAAAACCGGCCAAGTGCGAGTTGGACTCGCGGACGAAGGGTTCCGTACCATTATCTATAAAGAATCAAGTTTGTTGTATGGGAGCCCCTCTTAAATATTTTATTTTATTTTTAGTATTTGTTGTTATAGCGGCAATAGAAATACATCATCTGTGAAAATTTCAACTGTCTAGCTATCGCCGTTCTTGAGATACAGCCTGGTGACAGACGGACGGACGGACAGCGAAGTCTCAGTAATACGGGACCCTATTTATTTTTATCCTTTGGATGCGGAACCCTAAAAATGGCGTTGATTTTGTAGTTTTTAGCGCATTAGGTACTGACAAGATAAGTTTTTTATTTCTTATAAACTGTAATTCTTATGATAAATAATTTAAACGCCGACTTAAATAACCGCTTTCAGCTCTTTATATACGGAACCCTTGATCAGCTTAAATTATTTAATACGCATTGTTGAGGATAACTCAAAATCTACTTTTCAGATCTTGATCAAATTTAAATAGGGCTACATGAGAAGCACCAGCTTTCTAATAATAGTCCGGTCAATTTAGACATTCGAAGTTACCTAAATTCCCACCAAGCTGAAAATCGGTAAGATTGTTTAAAATATCATTAAAAACAAAATTTGAAAGTTCCCCATCTTTCCCTAATAAACGAATAAAAAAAAAAAAAAACGCGCTAAGTGCACTACCTCATAGGTGGCGAGGAAACGTGTGCATATTATGACGATTACAACTTTTACAACTTTTTGAATCGTTATATCTCAAAAACGGTAGCTCGTAGAAAAAAAGTATAATATAATTTTTTGTAGATAATTTTATGATCTACAATTTTGTCTGAGATATTTTTATGATAAAACTGCTGAAAATCGCGAAAAACTCATTTTTTTTACCTTTGACCTTGAATAAAAATTTTTCCTTACAGGGGAAAGATGGGGAACTTTCAAATTTTGTTTTTAATGATATTTCAAACAATCTTACCGATTTTCAGCTTGGTGGGAATTTATGTAACTTTACTCTTATTTTTTGGTCTAATTTGACTTGACTATAAGAATATATGAAAATTGGTACACCTAGAAAAAATTCGGAGGAGACACAAAAAAAAATACAGTCGAATTGAGAACCTCACTCTCGTGATGTAATTATTATCCATCTTGTGAGTGTACTGGTGGTACAATAAAGTATTATTAGAAATATTTATTTCCTAAATCACCACTTTTCCCAACTATACAAACGTACGTACAAACTACATCTCATTCTCATTAGCCATTCACCCCAATTGCGACAAAGTTGTTGGACATCACTAAGCACATGTTAACATGCTACTTTGTCACAGTGACTCAACAACCATTAACGGTAGAACCCCACCCTCTTATAGAGACATTCTATGAACTGTCTTTATTAGAGCTCATTAATATTTGGTGCATTCATTGGCTTGATTATAAGGGGAGCTACCGGTAGGGTTGTCAATATATCAGTTTTTTTCATTACTTTAAATAAAACGTACTACGTTTCTTAACCTTCCTTTTTCAATTCTCCTTCCCAATTAACATTATTGTGATTTCGGGTTCTGGGTGTAATTGTGTGTGCGATATGTTAATGTTCCCGATATGTAACTGTGAATGCGTTTGTTTTCTTTTATTTAAAACTCAATAATTTAAACGCAACGCTTAAAAATTCGACTCCACCGTTTTACGAGTATCTTCGGAACCCCTGATCAAATTAAGTTAATCAAATGCCTGTTATTAAGGATTACTCAAAAACTACTAGTCAGATCTCGATTAAATTTAAACGGGACCACATAAGAAGCAGCAGCTTCCAAATAAAAAATCATCAACATCGGTTTACTCAGAAAAAAGTTCTGAGGTAACACACATATAAAAAAGGTTCTTAACCTCTTCCTTTTTTTGAAGTCAGTTAAATTGGCTTATAACCCCTCACTAAATTTAAAGTCTTGTTTTGTGGGCGCCGGGAACAATCACATCACATCCCAATATGCTTAATTGCTTACTGTATGACCCATTCCACGATTTTTTTATCCGATTCCTGTAATAATACTTATAATAATAAGTTTTATATATATGTATTACATGCTTTAATTATTTATTTTATTTCAATTTAATGTTTATCTGATCATGATTAGATATGTTTTAGATTACTTTTTTTTTTTTTTTAGAATAACTAATCTCTAAATCAAAACCTGCTGATTTCATGGCTAAGACCACAGCATCTTTGTAAGTACGTCGAAAAAAAATTGAATAAACGTAAAATTTTAAAAAATTACCCCTTACTCCCAACCCTACTCACACAGTAGGGTCACCATAATTACCCCAGTTTGTTGTTTCTTTACACTCAAGTGTGCCGAGCAAATATTGTTCAACATTGTCAACAAATTGTCCAATGTGCAACAAATATTGTTAGGTGTGGAGTGGTGCTTAGCAGGAGGCCCCGTGATTGCTTTCTTTGTTGGTTTACAATGGACTGGTATCGTCATAACAATTGGTAAAGTAAGGACTATGGCACTATGTTTTATGGTACAGGGGTTGTTAGTTTTCTTTTAAATATGACTAGTTGTGGCCTCCGGCTTTATTGCGTTAATTGAGACAGCCTAAATCTTACTAATATTATAAATCCGAAAGTTTGTGTGTAAGTATGTTTGTTCTCTCTTCACGCTTTAACGGATTTAAATGAAATTTGGAATGTACAAAGCTTATACCTAGGATTAACACATAGGCTTTTTAACTTGATAATAGCAGGCGAAATCGCGGGAAACGGCTTGTAGTAAAATAAAAATGCTCCTCAAACTGTGCATTGAGCCATTATCAAGAAGTAGTATTTTAAATTTATTATTTATTGATTATATAAAATTACTAGCTGTCCCGGCGACCTTCGTTCCGCCTAACAGTCAATGAATGTGCATATTTAGGAAGCCATACCCGGCATGCGTTACAATGTCACGTGACTATATTATTACAACTTCATGTTTATGTTTGCCTAGTACTTTACCAAATCCGAGTGACGTATGAGAAAATGGAAAGCATGTCGAAATGTAAAAAAAAAAGACGTGTGGCACTCGGGGACTGCCGCGGTAAAGCTATTGCATAGCATTTTTTATTTTTAGTTCAAATTTTAGCTCTGTCCAGAGGGCGCCATCTATGCTTAGAAATAAGCATAGATGGCGCCCTCTAGCGACTGAAAACGCGATGTAGTATCATTTTTCTTCACAAAAAGTTTACAGTCACGTTGAGATACGAACTCCGTACCGATGCATTCGAGTCAGTATCCAATACCAATTGGCTGCTGAGTCTTCTGATATAATTTCGAAATAAGCGTGTAGGTGGGGGGTGTTAGATTATTTTCGTTACGGAATTTCTGGATTCGGTCTCCACGCTCAAGGCCCGCGATAGAAGCTATGCAATAGCTTAAAATTTAAAGAAATGTACGTTCTTAAAAAGTATCCTATGTCCTTCTCCTGGCTCTAAACTACCTCCCTGCCAATTTTCAGATAAATCGGTTCAGCCGTTCTTGAGTTATAAGTGGAGTAACTAACACGACTTTCTTTTATATATATAGATACGTTCATTATTATACAACAATCAAAGTCACATATTATAGTCAAAGTCAAATAAAAAAGTCATGGCCCAACACTTCACGACAAGACATGTGCTAGTAAAGTAGTGGAAAATTTACTAGAAGTTCTGCTGTTCTTTTTTACTTATTTACAATAATGTATAAAAAAAATTGATTCCACGAAATAATTATTTAAGATTAGATAATTCCAAACGTTTTCGTTCGTTGATGTCGGTTTTTTTTATTGAAATATAACTTGAATTTTTCAAACAATTATCAAGAATTAAATGACATACCTATTGTATGTCATTTAATTCTTCTAAGGTTAAAAATAAATTAATTAACATGAGCCGTTTCAGTAAAGTTTGGGCTGAGTCACCCACGTCCGTAGGAGGATACCCCTTAAGTCTGACTCCCTACACGTGGTCCCCGGGTGGTGCTAATCAGGTGACATTTGAGAGGTGGTAGAGCATTTTGTGAGTTGCTCGCCTGGCTTGCTACCAAAGTAGCTTACCACCATCAAGTTGAAAGTCTGCCGCCAAGCCAAATACGGTGTTCCGGCAGTTATCCTTGAGAGCCTGCGTATTCCAGGTCTAGTGTTTTTACCAGCTTCGATCACATCGTCACTTACCATCAGGTGAGATCGTGGTCGAACACTAGCCTGTCACAAATATAAAAAAAAATAAAAAAATGCAAGGTTCGTTCTGTATTCTGAAATTTTGCACAAACAGTTAATTTAAGTTATAAAAATAGTTGTATAATAAGCTCGATGTCTTGTAGGTAACTTAGGTCTTTGCTGTATATAGTTTTATTTTAAGTGGTAGGAAATATATGCAGCTGAACCGTAGTTAGGACTACCTAATAAAAATAAATACTAGACATAATTGAAACGCAAGCAAAGCTTAAAAAAACCGACTAACGCTTATTTTGGTTTTGGCTGGATCGATTTCGATAAAATTATTATATACCTCTCCTTTACATACAAAAAAAAACATATAGTCGAATTGAGAACCTCCTTTTTTGCCTATTGAAAACTTAGATAAAACAACTGAACCATTTTAAAACCTCTGTCTAGAAAATTGTCTGGAATGAAATGAGTTCGCTTTCACAGATGGTTGCAATTCAATTTGCTCTTTCTACTTTCTGAAACGTTAGATAGGTACAGACCTATTATGGAGAATTAGAAACATGCTAGTTTTTTATTTGCTATAGCTAATTTTGATTCAAAACCCAGAGATATAAGCACAGGCCTTATACAGGCTTATTTCGGACTATCACCAGCCAAAGGTTTAGGACCTTAAGTCCGCGCGAACCGAGCGCGCTGGCACCACTGTACAGGAGGCGTCCGCCGAACCTAATGCGTGCCGTGTGTAGCAGCTATTAGAACAGTTGATTACTATAAAGTAGTACATCAATGTGGAAACTACATTTGCCTGGTAGATATCGCACAAAAGTCATCGCAATCCTTTACCTTACATAGATAAACTCATCAATTATTTTAGTTAAAAAAAATACGCTCCTTCTCCAAAACAACTCATCAAAAGAAAACTCTCAAAAAAACAAAAGAACTCCAATCACAAGTGTCAAAATCCAACATAAAATTTAATTCTAAAACGACATTGACATAGAGGCACTCGTGCTAAAACAATAGGGTTGTCAGACAAACAAAGCGCGTTAGAGCGTGAAACAAAGCGTAATACTCAAAGGCACTTGTGTCAGCCCTGGGACTCAACAGGGTTGCTAATAACGATTAATTATTGTTTGGGTAATTGCTCGATGAAATGTTATATTGGAGTGGTTGGTAAATACAAACAAGCTTATAAAATTCTTCAAGTATAACCAAGCCACTTGCTAGGGCGACTCATGTCACCAAGTGTCACTTTGACTTGTCAAAACCGACATATTGTTTTTTTATCATTCCTCTATCCACCTCCTGATTATCACAGATCAGCTCGATGGTAACACAATGAAAATGTGTTTCTGGTTCTGATTGTTATTGTGTGTGCGATGCGAATTTTTCCAGGACCCACGACACAAATCATCAAAGTTGTAGAATGTAGGATTGTGAGTGTGAAACCGTTTATGTTTGTCGTTTTGTCATGGCACCACAGATTCACAGATCAACCTTACTTATACCCTTTGCGGAGGGAGTAAACAGAAGACAACAATTACAATATCAATGACACGAGTCATAACTCTCTCACCCCTCTCTCTTCACCAAATCCCTGAGCTGGTAACCCTATCTACGTGTGACACAATAAAGTTACAATACTAATGACGCGGAGTGAGTTATACCGCGAAAAAAAATGGCATTGTTGATAATGTATCAACAAAATTAGTGTTTCTTTGAGTGTTAATGTGAATTAATAGTGGATTAACCGTTAATAATTCGTGAACGTGCATGATTGTAGGCAAAGCATATATACAAACTTGATTTTCATTTTCGCTTCCAAAACTCCAATAGTAAATTTTCTATCACTTTGTTCATTTATAGACGAGCAGCAGAATGCTGATATGTCTATATCATACAGTGTTGAAAGCAACAAGGTTACTTTTGTTACAAAGTTTGTTTATTTATTTTCAACCAGTTGTCAAGCTTATTTTTAAATCCATTTATTGTGGTAGCAAATATAATATCTGCCGGTAATCAGTTCCAATTGTGAATTGTTGCTTAAAAAATTGAAGGCGGTGTTTGTAGGGCACAAATAACTTGACTATGTTTGGACCGTGCTCTTATGCCATAGCTGGGAAAGAAAGGATAATATCCTTTCTTTCCCAGCTATGGCATATTATGCAAACCATAGATACCTATCCAACATCATTGAATGCAACACGATTGCTGGTTCTGATTTTTCTATAAATATATAACAAGGCAAACATAGATTTTGGATACGATAAGTAAGATTTAGATAGATAAATATCAATGTATTTACAAGGCTATAATCATATAGGTACCTAAACGTATCGAACCATCCACAATAAATCAAACTTGCCCCGCAAACGTCAAAGGGGCATGTTCCGCTTGGCTCTCATTCTCGCCCGCCGCCGCCGGTAATCCAATATGTCAGACAGGTGTTCCCATTGCTTCCTTTTTATATTTTTCGCGCGAATTATCACCGACACTCCCCGGCCGGACGAGGATGCGAATCAAATTGAAAGCCGACTCAATTATATTAGTGAGCTCTTTTAGGGCTGGCCAATACGGAAAAGAATGTTGAATGATATAACCATAGGTATTTACTGTACGGGTAAGTAGAGTGGGACAGGACAAATGAGGCGACGTGATCATGGGAGGTGGTGAAAGGAAATTACTGAATGTTGGCCCAGACTGTGTCTGACATGTCGACCAAAATCGAGATGGACCGATGACATCAGGAAGATAGCTGGCAAAACGTGGATGCGAGTGGCGAAACAGAGGCGAATGGCAAAACCAAAGAGGCCTATGACCAGCAGTGGGCTATAACAGGCTGATGATGATGAAGTGCTTAAGGGTCAACTCGTACTAGCGCAGAAATGTAATATAGCAAATTCACCCTTATCCTCACAACGTAATGCACATATTTCTTCTGATATATAATGAATTTTTTCGCGGGCATTCGACCGAATTCGCGCGTCTGAGCGCGACCTACATTGACTAAAACTTCGCTTTAATTGCGAAGAAATTAACGCTTCCATGCGCTTTGTATCTGCGCTAGTATGAGTTGACCATAACACTGCGTAGTTGAATTTCAACTTTACACTAAGTCTGATATTCAGAGGCAGTTTTTGAATGCATGCTTTTCAATGTCAAAATAGTAGAGTTTTTGATATGAGTAAGCACGTGTTCGAACTCAAATTGGTCAACCCTCAACCAAAGACTTAAGCGATATCAATGTTATCAGTTTATTAGCGGAAGTAAAGTTCAATTATACTATCACTTTAAATCTTGGACTTTAGCTCAGTAATCGCATATTCCAAACTGTGAAAGATATAAAATGCACGCTTGCTGACGTAGTTCCGTGCGCATCCGCCATCGATGCAGCGGGTATCGGAGTCCGGTTACCGGCTTCCGGTTCAGGGTATGATTGTGATTGTTTTTGGAACCTACGACAAAAGTCATCCTACTGAGTGACCGTGAAAATGTGTATGTTTATTTATTATTTTATCATCAAATAAACCAACAAGTTTTTAATTTATCAAACGCTTCTTCCCACTAGCTGGCTCAACTCACATCTATTACTAGATAAGTACCTACATACAATTATGGAAATGCGACCAAAGTCTAGGATTTCACTACGAACCCGCTCGGCGACACCCCTTGATCCCACAAGCACGTGCCAGAGGTGCGAGAGGGGTGCAGGACGGGTCGGGAGGAGTAACAGCCTCATACCGTAATACCATTCCGAGATGAGCGACTTAAACGCGTTATAGACCACCAGCTTAAATAGACCTGCCAATCTAAACGATTTCGGTAAAATCCTGTCAAACTCCAGAGATCAAACTTCACTGGCAGCGTCGTCTCGTATGTGTTCAATTCTCAACTGTTTTGGCGGTTTTGCCAACTAGAGTGGGTTTTGACAATGGACCAGTTAACTAATGGAAGTGGATTCCGGAATCGAAGGATCAAATTGGATATTGTCTTATGTTCGTGAGTTCGTTATCTTGATTGGGCCTACGAAATGGGACGGGCGTTTGGCGTTTGACATATTCGTGATTTAATTAGAAAGGGACCCTAAAATGACTTAAAATTATTGCATCAATATTATTGATGGTGTATGTGACTTTTATTCAGCTTTTGTTGACCTTTTTTATATTCAAGATATGCAAACATTTGGCCGCTATCTCACCCAATGGTAAGTGACGATGCGATCGACGATGGATCACGTTTGCCCGAAAGATGCCTATTCAATCGCGACTTAAATACTCCCATATTGTATTTATCAGGGAACACAGACTCAAGTAAAGAATCCTATTCTTTTGCAGTTCACATAATTCCTTTTTTTTGTAACTTAAAGATTTATATTTTAAAACTTGCACTAGTTTAATAAAACGCTATTAATTCATTTCAAGTACTGTATAATCTACATATAACTAGACGACCGAAACATAAACAAAGCACTACTTTTTTATGTTTCGGTCGTCTTTTTGGCTCCGCTAACTACTTAAAATATTTAGCCTTTTAAGTTTTTTCAACGTAGTTTTTTCAGCCAACACTCATTATCAAAGGTTAATACGATATATACACATGAACACTCGAAGATTCACAAGTTTAAGAAAATATGCTACATCTTCGGCCGCATCATCGTTTTCTATATGAGATAGAGGTCAAATATCAGACAATAAACTGAAGATTGAAGTAATTTTCAAGGTATGATTCTGAATTCAAATTTTGACAGTGAAAGTTGTCATACCTAAATGTTTTTCACGAAGAAGGTCAGAATATAATCGATGTGAGCGAAGCCACGAATACCACCTAGTAAATTATATAAACCCAGCAATATATCTTCATATAAATGCCGTCTACACACACAGTTATCACTTAGCTGATTTCCACGCGGCATTTACCCGCCATACACAACCCGTTCACGTATATCGAGCGACATTTTGCCACAAATTGCGCCTTCTAGCGCTCGTGAGCAGAATTGGGCAATTTTTATTCGAACATAAATAAAACACGGCTGCGCTGCAATTTGCCTAAAACCGGGCGGGCACGAACCGGGTATAACCGGTTATGTAGGGACGTGAACTGGGTAAATATATGAGATTATATTGGACTAATCCATTCTGAGAACTAAAATATACACGTAAAGCACGTATAGTCTTTCTTTTCCAAGCCTTGAGGCGGGGTTTGGTGCCTTAGGGACATGATATACAAAGCGCCCGTGATGCGCGCCCCGGGCGCTGTAAAGGTAAAATGTATGGCGCGTAAGGGACCTTAATATACAACGCACCCGAGTCGCGCGCTATCGTTTTGTATACTACCGTCATAATGAAAAAGCAGTAACTGCATTTTTGACTAAATTGAGTTATATACATTAGGATTATATACATTCAGGAAAAAATAGACGCATCTACTATTTTTTTTTATTTTAAAATATTCAAACGCAACCCAATAAATTTTAATTTTGCGTTTGATATTTTAAAATAAACTGTCTGTTATCTTACTATTAATACAAAAGATGTCATTCTCTATTACTCTAACCGCTGCGCTACCCAAGCTATGTTTCAATCGACGAAATTATCTTTTCCGTACTATTAAAATCTTATGGCGAAGTGTGGCGCCATCTACCGGAATATAATTTGTCTTTATTTTAGGCTTAGCAAAAGAAGTTTCGAGTATTGACTTGCTTTTTTGTCGCGTAACTACCATATACCCATACGTAAATAATATGTGAGATTATATTGGACTATTCCATTTTAGAAGCATAGATATGGACGAAAAATTCATTGAGTTGAGTACTCACAATGTTTGTTTCAGGTTTTGTGAGAGAAAACTTGTTTCATTGAATATTGTAAGAGTTGTAAGTTTACATTAGTGTATGTAACTGTTAGGGTCGACTTATTTTTATGATTAATATGGTAAAGTTGTTATTCTATGGCTACTTATTTTTATTTATTTATGTTTACTATTTTTTAAAGAAATATCAGTGGTATTTTGCAGTTTTGACAAAAATTTATGACAACGACAAGATAATTTATATAATTATGTCTTAAGGCGAGATTTTGACAGATAGTCTGACCACCATTTCAGATCCAAATCAGTTTACATTTTAAGGTCTCGTGTTAAATATACACAGTCACAAATATTCATATATTTATTATGAGTATGATAGAAAGAAAGAAAGAAAGAAAGAAAACACATTTATTTGGCACTATAAAAAAATAAAAATAACAATTAACTTAAAAAACTAACATTAAAAATACAGTTTTTTTAATTATTATTGAGAGTTTTTGTATGCCAAAAAGGTTTAACTCAGCTTTTTGCCGAGCAGATAACTCGACACTGATTTTCAGTTAAACCTGAACTAAGCGGGAAGCATAAAACATAAAAAAATAAAATAAATAAAGTAAAAAATAAATAGAATCTTAACTTAAAATTAATGAATACAATATATGATACACACATGATTATACATACTTAGTTTCATTTCTACATACATAAAAAATAAATAAATACATACATATTATTATAAGCCAGTAAGATAAATATATAATATAAATAGGTTAAAATAAATAGATAAATAACCTTCAAAATGGTAAATTCAATGGAAATACATTTCGTAGAGTTAAATCCCGAGACCACCAGTCCCTCTACTGAGGCAAAAATACGCAAGCTCATCGCTTGATACTTAGGTATTGAATACTTTCCAACTTGAAAATGAAGTTAGTTACCTACATATTTTTTGTTGTAATATCTTAAGTTCGTAGGTACCTAACAAGGTTCATTGGTAAGATACAAGAGGACTGGCTAGGGATTCTGTTATTGTGTAATAGCCACTTAATTTAGTTGTGTTTGTACTTTTAGAACAACTAATTTGGCGTTAAAAGACCGAGCGTAAAAGTAAGGCATTAAAATCCAAAAATATACGACTTCTACAACTTACTGGGTCTGGATTTCCAAACAAATGTATATCTTAACGCATCAATCGCCACAAAAAATAATCAAAACACTCATAAACTGATAATAAACCGTAACCTTACTATAGCTTTACGATTCACGATAAACAGTTATCGAAGATGGTAAACGCCTCGTGCTGTAAATATACGATATAAATCGTCAAATTGGAGCCAATGATATGCATTAAATACGCGAAGTAAATATGTATTAAAGTAAAAGATAAACAAAAGAACATCGAAACAACAACTGAGACACGCTTATACATATTTTGGTTGTACAAAGGAGTAAGCAACTACTTTCTCGTTGCAATCCCATGAACACCTTTTCCTAGTTACCTTTTAGTTGGTTAGGTAATGAAGTACAAATTTTATAGGAAAAAAAAATCGTAAATGTTACATTGAACTGCCCGTTTCGCTTGGTTGGGTGCATCCACTTTCTAATGTATCGGTTTCGAATTTTAGGAGAGAATAAAAGTTTTCTCCTCAATGGAAATTTGCGTTTCTGGTTCTGGATGTGATTGTGTGTAATGTAAATATTTACAGCACCCACGATACAAGTCATCAACATAGTGTGGAGCTTTGAATGCTAAGCGGTTTTTTATGGTTATTGAGTGACGAAACGAGCAAGTCGCTCGCCTGATGGTAAGCATCACGCTTACCCAGTTGGCGCAGTGGACAGGTGTCTACCCTCTGCGCCGTGGGCCCTGGGTTCGATTCCCGGCAGAAGCACAAATTCCTTTCCTAGGGATATTTGTGTTTCTGGTTCTGGGTGTAATGTGTGTGTGATGTGAATGTTTCCGGCACCCACGATACAAGTATTTGAACTTAGTGTGGGGCTGTGAGTGTTAATGCGTTTAAAAAAAAAAATTCAGTAGCACCCAGAGTTTTGAACGTTTCGAAATCCTCCGCGGCAAAGCACTGCGTTCGTCACCCTGAGATATGAGATGTTAAATCTCTTTAAGTTCTGTAATCTCACTGGAAACATTGCCCTTCAATCCGAAATACAGTAATGTTTGCACACTACTGCTTTGCTGTTGAATGTCTGGCAATGGTGTGGTACTTCCTGCCCCAGGCTCACTCTACAAAAGAGTCCTACCACTACGAATACGCGTTTATATATTTCATGTTGAAATGTGACTTACCTGTACTCTAGCTTCAGTAAGGTTGATCTTGAGAGCTAGGTCTTCTCTCGTGAATACATCCGGGTAATGTGTCTGCGCGAACGCAGTCTCCAATTCTTCCAGCTGTAACATTTTTTTAATTAAGTTTGATAACTTTTGTCCGGAACACAATCACGGCGGCTATTTGAAAATTTGATTTATCAATAGATTTTGTTGCTTTAGTTGATACATATTTTATACTAGCCGTGCTCCGCGGCTTCACACGCTATTATCAAGTTAAACAGTAGTCTATGTGTTAATCCTAGATATAATCTGTGTGTAAATCCGTTCAGACGTTAAAGCGTGAAGAGGGAACAAACATACTTACAGACTTACACACAAACTTTTGGATTTATAATATTAGTAGGATTATTGTAAAAAAAAATTAAATGTATTTATTTGGTTAAAAATCTAATATAAAAAATACTTCCAATATAATATTATTATGTTCTTATTGAGGATTTATACGATATCACTCACGGTAGTTATTTTGCATTGTTACGAGACTAGTTTCGGAACAGTCGGTGCTCCTATAAAAAAACAACCGTGACTGAAATCGTATAAATCTTTAACATGAGTCTTATTATGTTCTGTTTAATTTAAAAATAAGAAAACAACAAGGATAAAAATATAAATAAACGAGTTAACAAACTGCCTGAGACTTTCACTTCACACTCACAATCACAACCAAAACCAGAAACACAAATTTTCCTTGGGGAGAAACCTTGTGTTCTCGCCGGGAATCTAACCCGATATGCTTAAAAGGCAAACGTACGCCCAACTAAGTAACGGTTCATATGTCTTGAAACTTAACAGCTTAAAACTCTAGATTGCTGTGGTGCTTAGTTCCACTAAGCACGACAGTCGTTCCAAGTGTTGAAACTTAACAGCCAAACTGGAACTAAACGTGGCAAATAAATTATAAAATATATATATGAAGAAATAGTGATCATCATTATAATTTCAATTTCAACTTCATTTAATTTTCAAATGCATGTACTCATTATTAACCTAATATATATACCTTAATTGAAACGCAAAAAAAGCTTAAAAAACCGACTTTATTGCTTATATTTCGGTTTTGGTTTAACCGATTTCGATAAAATTTGTATGGGACCACCTCAGAAGTATACTCTACCGAACAAAAAAATCATCAAAATTGATTCATAATAGCGGGGATATCGCGTAACATACATACAAAAAAAATATACAGTCGAAATGAGAACCTCCTTTTTTGAAGTCGATTGACAAATGACAAAATTTCAAATTTAAATTCAAATTCAAATCTTTATTGCATTATCTAAATGTAGATAGGTGGTAGAGATCATTTCATATTCATCATTACATACATTTTCACAATAAAATGGTAAGTTAGGTGTTCGTAAGCACCCGTACTAGGATACCCTGTGTTACGGCTGCTAAGATTCCTATCTCGAATTATTGGCGCGAAGGAGGGATAATTGCCTTAATTTACCTAATATTATTATTTAAAAAAATATAACATCATAAACTAATAACTAAACTTAAATAAGAAATATCTATGTACTCAGTAATTTTAAGCTTCACATGCTGTAGCATGCACATAATTAGAAATTAAAAAAATTGCATAATTTCTCAGTAAGTGAATTGCTGCAATTCTTTTAACAAATAAATATGTTTAACAATATTACTGATATTTTAATTTAACAGTTTTGTTATCATGCTTGCAGTTTTATTTTTACCTGTTGTAACGTAAAGGTAGTCCGATTCCGCCTCTGCTTCCGTCGTACGAATGTGTCATCGTGTATGGCGGGGTGGTATGAATAACTCGTATCTGTAAACGAAAATAACAATTAAGAGATCTAACTTTAATTATGTTTATAATTAAATATAAAAGATCCTAAATAGATATATGTGTTTGGCTTTTATGGTACTTAAGGGTTTGAAACTTTTTCCAGCGTCAGCGTTATTTTAAGATATGCAAAAAATTTGTGCATGATAGATCCAAGTGGATCGAACCTTTTGCTGTCAAACTTGTAAGCTAGGTTCACATCTAGAAGGATAAATGATGCACTTCATTATAATTAAGTTTTTTAAGTAAGATTTAGTCATTGTACCCAGTTTTGTGATCTTCCAACAATAAATAAATAAAATAAAAAATTGACAGTTGTATATTTTTTTTATTTTCTTTGACTTTACACATTCTTCACGTGTTTATGAGGCAGCCTTCATACTGTAATAAGACAGAAACAGTACCTAGATAAGTACTATTTTTTGAGGTTTTTGCCGCGAAATTGATAAGTGGCGATGTGTAATAATGCGATAATTTTCCAAAACCTGTGTTTCTTCGAGTGTTAATGTGTAATAATGGTGGATTATTAACTGTTAATACCTAGTAAACGAGCATAAATGTAGGCAAATAATTACAAAGTTGATAAATGTGATTTTCGCCTATGCTCCAAAACTGCATTAGAAGTTCTAGTAAAGTTTCTACCACTTTACTAGGACATGACTTGACTAATTCTTTGGACTAGACCTTGACTCTTTTATTTGACTTTAACTGTGACTTGTGACTAAGACTTGAGATTGTGGTTTTTTGCCTTTTAATTTTGTGTCCGCAATTGTATTCATTTAACCAGTATCAAGTTATGAAACATTTCGAAGAATTGTCTGGAAAATAATACAAAATCAAAAACGATTTTATTTTTATGTTCTATGTTCACCAAGTACAGAATCCTTTGTGGTTAGCTGCTTAGTTTAAGTAAACGCAGAAACTCAAATATAAAAATGTGCAACTTATCTTACATTAAAAGACGCAATAAAATCAATATCTACATCAATAGAACCGGAAACTTAGCCCCATTAGGGGCGAGTGCGAATAGCCTCCCCGACAGTTACGCACTGTCTCTGTCTATGGGAATTGATGGACACTGCGGTGTAGGGTGAACATTATGATGGAGAAGCATGGACTGGTTGGTATTTATTTGTTAGTTTGTAAAATATATTTTTATAAGTATTTGACGACGATGGTGGACGCAGTTGGCAAATTTATTTTCCTTTCTTTTCTGGAAGAGTATGTGAGTGTGTTAATGAGACGCAAATTTGAGTATATGTCGTAGAGAAAAGTTCTGCAGCAATCTTCTTCTTTCTTTTCGTTTTTTTAACTGATGTGTCGCTGACTGACTATTAACGCACTGCCCTAAACCCGAGGCGATGTAGGTGAAATTTTCAGAGTAGCCTACTTTGGTTGTGTATGGGAACAAAAAGAAATTAATTTCAAAGCGAATGAAAATGCGGGCAACTGCTACAATTTTAATTACCAGATTAGTGGCTAAGTTAAGTGCGCGTTTATCTTTTAAACAGTGGGTATCGGGTTTGATTCCTAATGGAAAC
The DNA here is from genome assembly GCA_948107665.1 of Lomographa bimaculata. NCBI lineage: Eukaryota > Metazoa > Arthropoda > Insecta > Lepidoptera > Geometridae > Lomographa > Lomographa bimaculata. The sequence goes on along the minus strand of OX403600.1, from coordinate 3,687,950 downwards.
GCAAGTTTTCTCCCCAAGGGAAATTTGTGTTCATAGCTAAATAAATAAACGCTTTCACACTCACAGCCCCACACTAAGTTCGAAGACTTGTATCATGGGTGCCGGAAACATTCACATCACTCACACAATCACAAATAATATCTGTGTGTAATGTGATTGTTTCCGGCACCCACGACACTAGTCATCGAACTTAGTGTGAGGCTGTGAGTGTAGCATAATATAAAAATATGTGTATTATACTAAGTAAATAATACATTTTATTTCACGGTCAATATAAAATTTAAACTGTCATTTCAATCCTCAAAACCGCAAAAGCTTTGCCACCCTACGTGTAGTGACAAACATTAGGGCTGGTCCACCCCAAGCTTTTCTATTATCTCAATAAAGTTTGTTTCGTTACTCGACGAAAATTACCCCTAATAGCAATCTATTGCCGCCGTCATCGACTTCTATTCATGAGGAAATGACTTTTAGGAAGAATAATTAATTGCAAAACTGTGATTAGTTTCGGTCCTGTTTTTGTAACCGCTTTTATTGAATGCTGTACAAGCTGGGTAGCATTTTTTAGGTTGCCACCGAACGAGAAATTGCGGGATTTTTGAGCATTATTGCAATTATACAAATACTTATCTGCAATTAATTTTAAACCTTTTGGGTTGTACTTTTTTATTCTAAAACGTTTCACTTCAACTAAAACTTTATCACCATAGAGGTAAGGATTTATACAATTTCACTCACGGCTGTTTTCTCGTATTATAATTGGACTAGTTTTGAAATAATCGGTGCTCCTCAATATTTGAGTACGCGTGTACGAGAAAACTGTCCAGCGTCTGGGCGTGTACTCGACTGATGAAGGAGCACCGACTGTTCCGAAACTAGTCTCGTAACAATGAGAGAAAACTACCGTGAGTGAAATCGTATGAATCCTTAATATGTGTACTTACGAGTCTTTCAATCAAACAATCACTAGAGGAGCCATTTTAGATACAAAATGTAAGGGCACTGCCATCACAAAAACTGACTCTATCTTGGTTTTGTTTATCTGTGCAGATAATATATCCAGTATACACGTTGCACGTTAATGTCCAAATCAATGACCAAAAACAATTTAATACGTTATACAATACAATACAATACAAAACTCTTTATTGTATAGCAAGTTTATAACGAAGTGTACAACTAAACAATTTTTAGAAATTATATTTTTTTTAGTGGTAAAACAATCGGCGGTCTTATCGCGTATAGCAATTTCTTCCAGACAACCTTAGTATGGACATACATGTAATTGGAATGTGTTAGACGGTGGTGTACACTAGTCAAGGAAAAAAATGAAAGTGCAAGAACTTATCAAAACAATTACATACTAAATAAAAATACATACCTATATACATAATGTAAATATACATACATAAAATAATCAATATAAATAGTAGTTAAAAAAAAATTAACGTTGTAAATATTGTAACCGGTAAATAATTTGACACAACAACAAAATATTTAGCTAATAAACCGAGACCAAAAAACCTTTCTTCCAAAACCCAAATCTCTTTATTTAAAAACCGGATAATCCGCATTCCTCTGATTAGCCGTAGATTATGGTTTCCATTAATTGAATGTAAATAATTTAATGTCCATCAGCCTGTAGAAAAATCCCTCGGCTGGGCGGAAATTAAAAAGTGTTTAAACTTTTAAACTTCCGCCGGAAGTGGGGGCTGCAGCGGAAAAAGTTGGGCAAAACCGCGGGGATTAACTAGCTTTTGTTTTAATGTGATGAAAAAAGTACTTGTAGCGGAGATAAACCAGAAGCAAACTTTAATATAAAAGGAATTATGAACTTGATAGTATTTAATTTATTATTTAATTTAGATACGAGGATCACCTTAGTTAGATATATTACCTTTTGTATGTTGGAACAACTTATAATAATTCGGCTGAATATTTATTTATAGCTTCTTTTCAAATTATTATATCCTACATATCACTATATATTTCAAATCAGTCCTGTTGTTACAATCATATCTCGTTGCTGTAATGCTCATATACTAAGTTTCGGATTAATAATATTAATGTTATTTAGTAGAAAAAATCCGCTGGACTTAAGTATTAAATTGATTGAATTATGTAAAATAATATATGAAATAATTCACTTATTAAAACGGTATTGGCGCGAGTTTATTTGCGTTTGGAGTATGCAGGTACTCCACAGAGGCGTTAGTTAAGACTACAGTCGTTACCCAATTCTAGAGGCCTAAAAAATCCTCAAACTAGGCTGTCCAATATATAGTCTATAGGCAAAAGCCAAGATGCTTAGGTATAATCCCGTGAATGCATGCCTTTCACCTATCGACTTATAAACCAAAAATCCGAAATTGCGGTTAATCGCGACAAAAAAACTAATTTTGATTTCTTATAATTTCGAAAAGCTTCTTCTTAACCTTCCTAACCTAATCTCAGAAAGTGATCATAAGTGACATTAACGGGAGATCACTCACTATTTAAAAAAATCTATCAGTGCGCCTGATTGAGGTGATGCATGATATAAATGCTGGCACTTATTTGGCAATGCCGCCAGCATGATGGGAACGGTCTTGTAGGTAGCTTAGTTCTTTGCTGTATATTGTTTTAATTTAATTTTAGGAAATATAGACAATTGGCCCGAAGATAACAGATAATAATCTCAGAACAAATAAATAATATTTGTGTTAGCGTGCATTTTAAATCCGCCTAAAACTAAGATATTAACAGTAATACACAAAAAAATAGCATAACAGGTGGCTTTTATGCAAATTTTTACCTTTTAAATTAATTTTGATTACTTTTGTACTTAGTGGGTGCCTGAACATACAATTGCACCTAGGAGCAGAAACACAAATTTCCCCTAAGGAGAAAACTTGTGTTCCTATCCGGAATCGAATACCCGTTGCTTAGAAGGTGGACGCGCACCAAAATCCGCCAGCGGGCAGTTTGCCTAAATAATTGCCCTACTGATTATACTAAACTACCTACCACATAGTTTGAACAATAATTGTAACCCTGTGGGCATTATCTACATCATCCGCTTTATACTAACGCCCACCGGAGAGACAAACGTCATCACATCTCATCTCATAAAGCGCTGGCACAACCTGAAAGCGCTTTAACAAGCCCGTCTAGCCACCACCGCGAATTGCCTCTACATTTTTAATACATCCGTTTAAGCCGCTTTTTTACCCGCCCTTAAAAAGTTCCAGCAATACGTTAATAGATTTTAAAAATTAATACATTACGTAGTTACCGCTCAGACGGGCTGTCATTTTCGACATCCCTAATGGAATAACCGGTATAATTCGGTTAATTTGTCCTTTGATCGTTAAAAAACGTAGGCGGAGGGAGTAATCAAAAGTGACATGACACTTATTAAATTAGTCGCTGTAACCGTGTTAGAATGGCGCGACTCAAAAACTATTTTGTGAATAATAGATAGCGCCGCCGGCGACCAATCCCGGGGGAGAGCACGCCCCCTTCTCTCCCGCACCCCGGGATTCCACCCCCGTCCTGCCTTCTATTCATTAGCACATTACCACCCCCGGCGGACGAAAGAAACTGATTTTCGTAGCTTAACCCTTTGTGGGTTCGATTGAGGTTATTTTTTCAATGTTTGATTGGTATTAGGTGCTTATTACGTTTTATTGGGTAATGGATAATGAAATTGCTGATTAAATAAAATAATAATAAAAAAAGACGTGTGGCACTCGGGGACTGCCGCGGTAAAGCTATTGCATAGCATTTTTTATCAGCTTATGCAATTATAATTATTTATTTATTTTATTTATGCAGTATTTTTTCCTGCCACCTAGAGGCGAGTTGCTGAACAAAGAAACAAGCGTGATATTTAAAAAAAGCCATTAAAAGTTCTATGCTATTCATCGATAAGTATCACCGCTGTGCCGGTCGGAGTGGGGGTTTTAGGTTATTTTCGTTACGGAATTTCTGGATTCGGTCTCCACGCTCAAGGGCCGCGATAGAAGCTATGCAATAGCTTAAAAAAAACAAACCTACGCTTTAGCTACAAAATCCTTGGTAAAAATAAAAAAAACAAAAAATTACAAAATAAGATCATACACTCTCATATTTAATACTAAACAAGGCTGGTTTTATTGGTTTTCGCGATTTTCAATCATTGATAAACCATTTGATAAATAATTTACACAAAATTCTTACACTTTTGTGTTAGTAGACTCGTATTGCATTACAACAATTTTTTTTTATTTAATGTGTTACTAATTACGGGCCAATTGCCTATATTTCCTAAAACTTAACTAAAATTAAATATAGCAAAGGCCCAAGTTACCTACAAGCCATCGAGCTTATAGGTAACTCAAGTGCTCAAGCCCACTACCAGTGGGTAGCGTTCTCATCATGCTGACGGCATTGCCTCTCTGAATAGCTAAGCTAAACATATTGAATAGAAAATTAAAAACGACCATGGACATATTTGATACGTCATAAAAAAATCATTGAATCATTGTTAGAACAACATTTAAACAATATTTTGTGTTGTTATCATGAACAACACATGTTGTTCAATGATTTAAAAAGACTAGCCGTGCCCCGCGGATATTATCAAGTTAAAAAGTAGCATATGTATTAATCCTAAGTATAAGCTATGTACTTTCCAAATGTCATCCAAATCCGCTCAACCGTTAAAGCGTGAAAAGGAAACAAACACACTTACACACAAACTTATAACATTTGATCTACATGTAATGACAGTATATACCTAATAAGAATGCTATCTACGGGCCAATTGCTTATATTTCCTAAAACTAATAACATTAGTTGGGTAACAAATGTTGACAAATTTTGTTAATTATGCTGTTAACTTTTATCTCAATCCTCAGTTTAATTAAACTTCGTAGATTCACCCTTAGCCACTAACTCCATTGTTCTATGTCCCTAACTGACAATAACGTAGTTAGTTTGAGAGCGGCGATCTAACCGCGTTAAGGAAGTTTGCCGACCAATAAGTGAAGTAATCGAAGCTCCTAGACTAAATTAAGATTGTGTATCGATGTTGAAAGTTAGTGTTGCTAGAGCTGCCAGTTATATCGTTAGCTTTACAACGTTCATTGTAGAAACAGTAGGTATATTTCCTGAGTTTTTTGATAGCGAATATGTTTTATTTTTCTTTGAATTTTGGCTTTGCAATCTTGTGCATTTAGCCAGTGTCAAATAATAATATATTTTAAGTGTATTTCAAAGTCAAGTAAAAGAGTCAAAGTCCAGTTATAGTCAAGTCATGCCCTAGTAAAGTGAAAATTTACTAAAACTTCTATTGGAGTATTGGAGTGAAGGCGAAAATCACATTTTTCAACTTGGTATCATTTGCCTACACTTATGCACGTTTACTAAGTATTAACGGTTATTATATGGTATTAACGGCACCATTATTACACATTAACATTCGAAGAATCACAAAATTTTGGAAAATTATACAAAATCATCAACAACGTTATTTTTCCACTTTCGCGACAAAACTCCGTCTCCAAGTTATTCAGTTTTAAATTGTAAGTATTTTCATTAGGTACTATTTAAATTGTTTGTGAATTTTGTATAATAATTTTCATATTACCTATTAAACATGTATACTAAGCGATTAAATACATTGTACGTCCGAAATGGATAAACAAAGATAAACTGTTATTCACTTCAATAACAACTATACTTTGTACACAGATGATCATAATAAAATATTTTCTGATTCTGATTCCAAATAGCATATGATTTACTAGCTGTGCCCCGCGGCTTCGCCTGCGTTTATCAAATTAAAAAGTAGCCTATGTGTTAACCCTAGGTATAACATGTACATTGCAAATTTCATCCAAATCCGTTTAGCCATTACAGCGTGGAGAGAAAACAAACATACCTACACACTTATTACACAGAAACTTTCGGATTTATAATATTAGTGTGATGTGATAATATATTTAAGTACATACAAGTTTACCGCCCCGGTTTTCCCTGGAAAGACAATAGGCAATATGCAATGAGATTTTAAGATTTGATTAATACATATTTTTTAATTTTTTACTACAATATTTGTCTCAATTCCTCAATGCTTGCACGTTTTAAGATGATTGGAATAATTTAAAACAACGTAAATAGTCCCTGCTGCAGGAGGTTCCTGGCGACTTGTAATACAGGTTTCTAATGAAACCTACTACAGACACCTAACTCACAAAGTAGCACCAATTTCCTATACAATCCTAGTTTTCCTATTTGTACCATTGTGAAGAGAAATAACCTGATTTTTGATTTGATAGAACAGGCATTGAAATATATGAATAACTCACATGGATGAGAGGCTGTGAAGGGGTACTCCAGTGTAGGGAGGCGGTGTTGATGCGGAGGAAGGCTCGGCGGGCAGTGGTAGCAGAACAGGCCTCGCCCGCCGCCGCCACCGCTCGCCAACTGCAAGAAAAAGAAAAACTTATGAAATAGAATAGTTTGACCCGTTGGTTTAGTTTGGATGCGCGTTCACCTTTTAAGCAGGGGTAACGGGTTTAATTCCCGGCGGGAACACAAGTTTTCTCCCCAAGGAAAATTTGTGTTACTAGTTCGGGTTGTGATTGTGTGTGTGATGTGAATGTTTCCGGCACCCACGACATCAGTCATTGAACTTAGTCGCCTGTGAGTGTGAAAGCGTTTATGTTTTTTTTTTTAGTAATAACATAAACGCTTACACACAGCCGTATTAATTGTTTATCTATATGTACAAGGTCCTTATAATTTATGGGTTTCAACAGTTTTGTTCATTTTCAACCAAAACTTAGATTTTAGAGACAAAAATTGTTAGTAATTAAAATATTTTTGATGTCAATAATTGGTTAACTTTCCCTTATAGCTGTGGATTGTGGATGTCACAGAAATAACGTCAAAATGGTGCTCGAACGTGTTCCGCTATTATGCTCAATATTGTTATGCGGAAAAAAATTATGCCTAAAACGTTATGCTTATCATCATGTGGCGTATGAATGCGTGGGCCAAAAGTTGTTATGCCACTTTAAATTATGACTTCAGATTTTATGCGAGCCAATATAAAAAAGACCTAAATTGAATACAATTGTATATTCGGCAATGTAATATCATAAATAGTCGAAAAAAAGGCACAAAAATATATGCATGTTCCTCATTAAGGCTGAAGCTCTAAAAATTAAGCAACAGAGTCCTAGCCTTAAATTGTGTTGAAAAACTCGAGCTTGAGCTTGTGTCTACCTAATTATCAAACCACCGCCAGCCTATCAATCTGAGCAAAAAGGCGCCGGTGAATTAAGTACACGACAATCATAACCCAGAAATGACAATCACGACGCGATAGTGTTCAGTATTTGCATATAAATGAGGCCGCATAATAATAAGGCGCTAGGACACTTTGTGACTGCGATTGTACTGAATTTTAAACTATAGCAATGTACGCACTGGGATAAAAGTTGCCGACAAATTGAGCTTCCAATCTGAAACTTGTTGAATGTTTTTGTATGACTATAAAATGTAAATAAAATTCAAATGATCGAGCCTTCTATAAATTAGAGATTAATTGTGATACTTTTTATTTTACCGTTTTAACATGGTACCTCTTAAAATGGTGTATGGGTCCCAATTTATTATACAGTGGAACCTGGTTAATTGGGATCTCAAGGGACCAAGAATGTTGTACCATTTATTGAGTGATTCCATTAATCCAGTTTTCCAATTAGGCAGGTTTAAAATTATAGTTGTCTCATTTACAGAGGCTCCTGCTTATAGAGGTTGAAATGTACGGCTATTTCATTTTTAGAGGGAGAGGTGGAAATGTTAATAAAAATGCGTATTTTTGGTGTAATGAATCTAATATATTATGTAGGTATGAATGTACAAACATTATGTATAACGTGGAATTTTTTTTTTTCATCAAGTTTGATATTTACGTTTGGGCATTTTGTACACTTTTACTCCCTTGTTTTTAGGTCAAAACTTGAGATAGTACTGACAAACAAAGCGTATGCGAAAGACATTCTAATGTGTAAACAAAAGTGTCAAAACCTGTCGCAACCTGTTAATTTGTCTCATTTATAGAGGGAATTGAGTTACAGAGTCCCAATTATAAAGGTAAACATCGATTAAATCCTACAAATCAGATCTCATTTAACCAGGTTCGAAAAGTCCCATTAATAGAGGTTATTCAATGAAAAAGTACCGGGACCTCATTGTAACTCTCAATAATAGAGGTTTCTCATTTATCCAGGTCCCATTTAACCAAGTTTCACTGTATTATAATAATAATAATTTATTTATTTATGCAGAAACTTATTAACAAGGTATGAGATTGAGCAATAGATCCCCACTAGGATTCCCTGTCTCGGGGAGACTATGTCTCTTCCAAACATTCTTAAACTTATATTATACGTAGCCAAGCCATTGCTAAGATATTATTAGGTGTGTATACTCACATCTTACTGTTTTATATAGGTGCTGGGACGTGCATTTAAATAAGTTATTTTTTTTTTATTAATTACTAATCTTTCTTTAGCAGGTTTATTTTTTTAGTCATGCTACGGGCCATTTGCCTATATTTTCTAGAACTACACTAAAACTATGTACAGGAAAGACCAAAGTTACCTTAGTTTTTTTTTACAACAAACAATTAAAACTATTTATACGCTTTTACATTCACAGCCCTACACTGAGTTCGAGGACTTGTTCCGTGACTGCCGAAAACATTTACATCACACTCTCACCATCTTTATCTACCGTTTTTAAGAATGTTTGTTTTTAGAGAGTTAACATTTTCTACCACTAAAAGTAGCCGAGCAACAAATCAACCTAGTGCGTACAAACGAAATGACCATGACACCATGATCTGCGATTATCAGCGTCGCTATGATCAAAGACTATATATTATCTGACATTTGTCATTAATTCACATAAAGCATCATTAATTCGTCGTCCGATTGAATATAAAGTGTAAAACGTAGTGGGGTAGGTCATTGAGGCATGGATTAAGATGTTGGTACTTAGATGATTGTTAGTCGGCTTTGTTTTTGCACGGCCTTTGTGCGTGCCGATAACATTTGTTTTTCTATCTTACATAGATAAATAATAATATAATTCACTTATGATGTGATCGTAGCAGAGACCACATCTCTCCATGTGGTCTCCAATGTGAAAAAGAAGATGGTTGCTTGCTTGCTTGTCGTATATACTAAGGGGCAGTCTACTGTCAGGATTTTTCAGGGCGCCTGAAGGCATCCGACATGGCTTAACGACTGTTGTCTTACGACTAACCACCGGGAACGACAGCTTAGTGTGCCCTCCGAAGCACAGTGGCAATCAGTTGAAAACTACTCCCACTAAACGGTCACCTTTCCAAGCACTGGTTTGGCTGAACCTTTTCAATCAGTTACCATTGACCAGGCGGACCGCGCGGAGTGACACAAAAGTGGGAAAGAGGCGTGACTAAATTATGTATGTATGAGATCGAAGATGATAAATACGTTTTAATGATAATTGTTTTAACTAAAACTACGGGCCAATTGCCTATATTTCCTAAAACTAAACTAAAACTATGTACAGCAAAGTAATAAGTTACCTACAAGACATCGAGCTTATAGGTAACTCAAGTGCTCAAGCCCACTACCAGTGGGTAGCGTTCCCATCATGCTGGCGGCATTGTTTTAACTAGAAGGTGGTGAACTACGACTGTGTTTTGGTAAAGAGTAACAATCCGGGCTCACTCTTTAGAAAGGTAACAGGGCATCCCAATCTATCCGAGTTTTTAGCCAAGTTCTTCTCGAGGTGGCTGTAATTTTGCAAATCTGGCGGTAGAGTGATTATGATGAGTGCCTGTTTGGGGCCCATGTGAATAAACGATTTTGATTTGATTTGATATCCCCGCCATAAACTTTGAACGCTTGTATGTCAGAACTTTATGCCTATTTCAATTATTTCTTAAAAATTACAAACAAAACAACGACAAACGCACTCACTCTCACAGCCCCACACAACGTACAAATACTTGTATCGTGCGTACCAGAAACATTTACATGTCACTCGCACAATCACAACTAGAACCAGAAGCGCAAAGGAACATTTTTAATAATTCGGTGAAACGGGGGTGTAAATACAAGTTTATGAGAAAATAAAAATATAGTAGGACATATATATATTAAAATATTTATATCATTGAGTGACTAGACTAGGAAGTTTGATGCTAAACATCAAGCTTGCTTAATTAGCAAGCTTAATGCTTAGCATCAGTTCAGTGCTACCTACCCAAAATTATGAACTTAGTTAAAATCCTGCGCGGCAAGGAACTGCATATTTAACTTAGTAAAAATATAACCAAATGACAAAATTTGTACATACAATTTTTTATACAAACTTTACATTTACATCTAAATGTATAATACAAATCATTCTAAAACGATCACCAACCATCCCTAGAAAACAGTCGAGTCCTTTCCTTCATTGCCCATGACACTGTATTAACTGCAAGTAATAAGCCAAGCTCAATTACAAAAGTAGGCACTTCCACTGACGCGCTGCACAGTGGTGCGGCAAAGGACGCGCCGCACATAAATCAATTAATTTCGATGAATAAATTGCTAGATTGCACTGCGGATGCACTGTGCGACTGATTCCGCGAGGTCGGACACCTACGTGTGCGTGTGAATGTTTGTTTGTGTGTAAGATATATAGATAATACAAAGGTGGTGCTAATCAGGTGACATTTGAGAGGTGGTAGAGCATTTTGTGAGTTGCTCGCCTGGCTTGCTACCAAAGTAGCTTACCACCATCAAGTTGAAAGTCTGCCGCCAAGCCAAATACGGTGTTCCGGCAGTTATCCTTGAGAGCCTGCGTATTCCAGGTGTCCTAGTGTGTTTACCAGCTTCGATCACATCGTCACTTACCATCAGGTGAGATAGTGGTCAAACACTAGCCTGTCACAAATAAAAAATAAAAAAAAATATGTACTATTTGTTCGTCTAGAACTGAGATCGCGCGCCTATAATTTGCCTAATAATAGAAAAACTTTTGAGGTTTTTTTATGCCTGATAGGCAAGCATTTGACCACTACCACACTATCTCGCTTCATGGAAAGTGAAGATGCGGCCGAAGATGTGACATGCTTGCCTAGAAGATACCTATTCACACTAGACTTGAAGACACCGATATTGTACCGTTCAGGGAACAAAGGCGCAGGCAATGAGTTCCACTCCCTCACCGTACGGTTAACGTAGAAGCGAATCGCTTTGAGCGAACTGGAGGTATGTCAACCACAAATGGATGACGTTTGACAGTTTGTCTTGTTGTTAGATGGTAAAAGGTTAATTGCATATATCTTTTTCTTAATTAAATAGGTAATTGTTTCTGTATTAATTGTTGTTTAATTGGAGGATATGACGGATGTTGCATGCAAATTTCAGCTTTAAACATGTAGCCGTTTCTGAGATAGACCCCAGGACAAAAAGATCTTTTAGATTTTGATTTTGAAAAACATAACATTAAATAAACGCTTTCACACTCACAGCCCCACACTAAGTTCGATGACTTGTGTTTCCGTCACATCACACACACATTACACCCAGAACCAGAAGCACAAATATCCCTTGGGAAGGAATTTGTGCTCCTGCCGGGAATCGAACCCAGGACCCACGGCGCAGAGGGCAGACACCTGTCTACTGCGCCAACTGGGTCGTCAATTATATTGTAATAGATATAACATTCAAAACTATTTATTCATATGGCCTTCATAGAGGCACTCATGAAGTCTCTACTCTAATTGCTACATACGCAAATTTACAACCGTCTCGAGAAGAACCTATGCAAGTCTTTGACCTTAGTGTGGGGCTGTGAGTATGAATGCGTTAAATGACAAAAAAAAATTCAAATAAAAAAAAATTGTGCGTCCAACGACTCTTTGGATTAGGTAAGTAGGCTAGTTAATCAAGTTCTTATACATAGTACCCGGATGACCGAGCTTTGCTCGGCTGAAAACACAGATAAAACGACGTTTTCCAAAATTAAAACCTAGCTAGATCGATTTATCGCCCCCAAAACCCCCTGCATACAAAATTTCATGAAAATCGTGAAGCCGTTTCCGACATCCTGATTACACATATATATACAAGAATTGCTCGTTTAAAGGTATTAGATTAGATAGATAGTTAAACTAATATGGTGAAGTATTATTTCTAAGACATTATGGCATTCAGACTGTTTGTTATAATTGTTAATAAACTGATAATATCAAATCAATTAGAGCTAGACTGCTAGATATTTCTATTTTTCTTTAGAAATGCAAACGTTTAACCGCTATCTCACCCGATGGCAAGCACAATTTATTTAGACGGAGTATTGTTAAAATTTGTTCCATCTCAAAATCTCAACGCATCTTAACATTACAAATGTTACTTGGACAGGAATATTTTTCGTTTAACAAAATCAAATTACCGTCAATCAAATATCGTCAATCAGATTACTGTCTCCATCCGCTAGACCTGGTAGAGATCGCTATTAGTGATAAGGTCGCCTGTTGTGATACTTTACGTATAAGCTTGTTTGTTACCTTTGTTTTATCTCATCTTATAAAGTGGATCAACAAAGTATTATCTCTCTATATATCTATCTAATTCGCAGAAGAATGTCGTCCATTAAAAAGACTCCTACATCAACGGACGTGCATAACCTAACAATCCAGGCATCCGCGAAATAAACTCAATAATCCGTTAATAAAATCTCAGTCTGTGATATAACGTAGTTTGCGAGAGGATAACGGCAATGAAACCCAATTGGTACACAGACCCACGTGTCGGCGACGGCTCGTCTAAATGACGCTAATGGTAAATGAATCGGCTAAACGATGCGCGGGCGCATTCGAGCCCGACTGTGACGTCAACGCACAGATGGCAGACGGTGCCGTTGGCTTGGACAAATTCTACGCAACACATTTTTTATTTTTTTTTATAATTTGTTAATGAAAAGCTTGGAACGTAAACTAATTTTTGAGCGTCTCTGACGGTAAAAACTAGAGATATACCCCGACAATCGGGCTAGCAGTAGCGCAATATAGGGAATCAGAAAAATGTAGAAAATACCAGTATTTTCTTAACTTTTCTGACTACCAGTTATTACTAGTAATTATTAGGAATACCAGTATTTTCTGCACTTTTCTGACTACCTATATTTGCAAGTGTTTTCTATGTAATACTTTTAATTATTTCTTAATATTTAAAACAGACAAATATTTAAATTTTAAAGTATTACATATTTAGCATAAGATAATTATGTTACATTAAACTAAAAACTAAACGAAAATTAACCAGAAGAACAAAGAAAATATGATTAAAACTTAATCTAATAGACTTTATCTTCTATCTTATGTTTTGTTTATTGAGATCTCGATGACTAATGAAAATATTATATAAAATCAATAATTATTGATCGAAATGATTTTTGTTTTAACTCTCAACTCGGCAAATGAACGCGTGGGCATTTTTCAACTCTGACATTTAGGTAGCTAGGTTTATACCTAGTTGAATCTTCTTTTATGGAACAAAAACATATTCCTGGTGCGATATAACTTGGTGCTGGGCTGTGAGCGTAAGAAACGTTTTGTGTTATATTATGAGCACTACTATTGTAGTCATTGGGTTAAGTAAAAAAAAACCGCTATGCCTATTGTGTTGGCCATTATACTTTACCAATAAAATAGATAAGAAATCAAGATAATGAAAGTGCAAACGTTGCGGCTGTTTTAGAGCCAACTGGCTTGATGCGTGACGACGGCAAAAGACCCGATGGTATGACACTCATTCCTTGGAAGATGGGTCGGCCTTTAGTGTGGGATGCCACGTGTGTTGACACTTTGGTGCCATCCCATCTTCCTGAAACCACGCTACAAGCTAGTGGCGCAGCTATGGCAGCTGAATCTCTCAAACGGCGCAAGTATTCCAAACTTGACAAAGGTTTTATATTTGTGCCGTTTGGGGTTGAAACGCTAGGCCCATGGGGACCGAGTGCTTTAGAAATTTTCAAAGATTTGTCTAAGAGACTGATTGATTCGGCACATGACCAAAATGCTGGTTTGTATTTGGGGCAGAGGATAAGCCTTGCTATACAGCGTGGTAATGCAGCAAGCATTTTGGGAACTTTGCCGAACATTAAAGATCGTCTAAACCATCTTTAACATTTCTTTTTATAATTTGCATCTTACTTCACTTAATTTAGCTATAATATGGAAGATGTTAATATTTTATTCAAATTTTACAGCATTACTAACCTTGTAAAATTACATTAATTACAGTGGATGTAACAGCACTCAAAGATTATTTAATAAAATAAATGTTAGATAATTTTTAATTCTGCTAAATAACAATGTTGCCCACAGACTACACGATCGGGACCACAATGCGCGTCCTGTGCGCGCGTGGGGTCCGGCTTGATGCGCTAATCCTATTTATTCTGTCGCGCCGCGACACCCACTGTCGCATCCGTGCTGCAAGCAACTCGGATGCGAAGTTGATCAACCACACCCAGTTCCTAACCGACATATAATAGGAGGAGCTGTGTTTTTCCGATGTTTTTTACCTATTCTTGTAACTACTACAGTGATCTGCATAATTATTACTAACGCAAGAAAAGCTTAAAACCAACTTCATAGGTTTTGGCTTGACCGATTTCGCTAAAATGCATATGGGACCACTTCTGAAGTATACTCTACCAAACAAAAAAACATCAAAATCGATTCATAATTAGCGGAGATATCGCGTAAAATAAATACAATAAAAAAAACAGTTGAATTGAGAACCTCTTATTTTGAAGTCGGATGTAAACCAATCAAAAACAGTAAGGTCCAAGTGAAAATCGTTGGATAAGTTTTTTGATCAAGTCAATAAACAACAAAAGAAAATCGAAAATCAAAGAAATACCAAAAGTCCAAATGAAGGTTGAAAAAACTACAAATTTCTACCCAAAACTAGAAAATCTAACTGGAAACTAAGGCAAACGATACGAGTTATATAATAATATAACAATAATAATTATATATGTTTAGTTCCTTTTTATATTAAATTTCGATTACATATAATCGAATAAAAAGATAACATCACATTCCAAAATCAAAATTTTAAAGCCCGCCAATGAGTCGATTATCACATTACATCCACAGAATATAACACAGTAACATTGAACCTACAGCATCCTGTAACCTTGACTCTGGGGACTGGATTATCAATGGCTTTGTTTTTGTAACAAATAATTCAATTTGGATAGAATGGGAAATGAGACGTTTGAATATAGGTTACTGGTGAAAAAGTTCCTAATTGAAAATCGATTTTGATCTTTGAGTTGTCTCTATTATATATTTTTTGGCTCTGCAAACTTTAAGCATTTGCCATGGGTCATGTAATATTTATTCGATTGTTTAGTTTTCTTTTCATATCAAAATCGTTTATTCACATGGGCCCCAAAGAGGCACTCATGAAAGTTAATGACCTTACGTATTTTATGTCTTTGTGATTGTGATTATATCAATATTATGGTAGCAGTGGTGAATTATACTATATATAACATAAACAGCCCATGATTTTAGTATGACATGATATCTATGATATGATAAGTAAAACGCTAGCTTATCAGATATTAAAAAAAACATGCGTAAGTTCCAAAATACAGTAATATGTTCACTATTTAAAAGTTAAACAAAATGAACTAAAAACGTAATGTTTAGGGCTTATTATATCACGATCACTATCTCGTTAGACAATCTTTTTTTTCTTTAACCCAAATCTTAATAATCATTTCGATCTACTCAAACCCTATTCATCAAAACCACATATAATACAATTATAAACACTACGGATATCAAAACACCAAAAGACGAATTGGCATGTTCCATTTACAAAACATTCAGCCTTTATTTCATTTGGCACTTCAAATTTTGCACTTTTCTGTACTGGCAACTCAATTGATTCCTTTTTTATTTATACTGTGAAGGCACTTGTTCCCATTTGACAGGCGAGATTTCGTCGCCGGCACAACACCGAGAGGAAGGCGTGAGTGCGAGGCGAGGGTCTTTTGTGACGAGCCGCCGAGTGTGGGAACTGATGATTTATCTGGCAACCCTTTTTGTGTATTATTCTATTAGCTTATTATTTTTGAAATCGTGCTTCGTTTGTTTTGAAGTGGCAAGAAATGATTGCGAGTTCAGATAAAACGGACAAGTGGAAGTAGGGCTGTAAAATATGTGACAGAAATTACTGTCTATTAGTGTAAATAATAGAGATTGCATTGATTTAGAAGCTTGAATTTTTGACATCTTCAAAGAGCCATAGATTTTGCATTGAATTTTAATTATTTACAATTTCATATATTGTTTGGTTACATTTACATCGCAAACAATCGCATCCAAAACCAGAAGCACAATTAATGTCCCTTGGGAAGGAAAATTGTCTTGAACCCACGGCGCAGTGGGCAGAGCTCCACTGCGCCGAGGGTTGCGATGTAAATGCGATTGTTTGCGATGTAAATGTTTCCGGCACCCACGATACAAGTCTTTAAACAATTGTAGGGCTGCAATTGTATGCGTTTATTTTTATAGTTTATTTATTATAGCACTCGTGTGTGACTTCATTAATAATATTTAAATATTAAATTAACAGACGAGTCTAAATTTCTTTTGATATTTAATTTTAATCAACCTCCTCATCAGTCCACAACTGTTAGGTAATTAATATTAAAACGAAAGGTTAAATCGATGATATAATTAACAGAAAGGTAAACAGTCTACAGTTCCAATTCGATAAATGCTGTAAACCGATTAATTTGAACGGTTTCGAATTAAAGCGGATACAGATAAATATATGTGTAAATTGTGTTTGCTTTACCTGATATTCTCATGTTTGTTTAGAGTGTAATATGCTTACTGCTTTGCTTATGTTTTTTAATCGTAGTCGAACTAAGTAGCTATGAGATGTATTTTTTTTTAGTCTTTATAAGAGTAGTGAATTTGATTATGAATAAGAATTCAGTAAAAAATACCCTTATTTTTTTATAGTCGTAGTACGATACTACAATTTTAAAAGAGCCAATTTTGAGGAATATTATTTATCAAGAAATATCAACAATCATTTTTATGTCTTTATTTATTTAGATGAAATTATTAAGTATAAATTACCCATATATGAAGAAACTATATTTTTTTATGTTTTTGTACAATTTGTTTCGATATACGACTAAGTTCTCATCTATGATTTTGTTTTTTTTTGGGCAATTTTTGTTTATATTTGGGCAATTTTTAATCATTAATTTCATAAAAATTAATAAAGACAGGAAATGGTGACTTTTCTTGAGAATTCTATTTCTTAAAATAAGGTTTACTAAAACCCGCTTACACAACTCACAAAATGTATAATGCGTCTTAAAAACTAAGCTAATAAGTCAAACACATGTAATTAGGTATTATAGTGATTTTTTTTATGCCAAAAATACTCTGCACTTAAAAATCATGCGCTGTAAAGCTGACCAATAATTAATGAAATGGCAGCTTCGTTCCACGTTTAATTTAAATCGATATTATTACCATAATCGATTGTGTTGATACCGTTAATCGTACCGCGACGGCCACGGGAACCGTTACTGGAATTGATGAAATTCATCCGCTGCTAGGGCTGGCACATTGTGCCTATCGATTTACTTTATAATCGATTTGGAGTGGTAATATTAGATTGTGTTAATATTGTTAAGAGCCATTCCGTAAAATGTCGGCGCTTGTATTTACATCGCAATTTATAGCAGTTACAAGTGATGATAAATATTATTTTGTGTAACTAATTGATTATTTTTTTAACTTTTGATTTACATTCAATAAAGACCAAATTCCCATGAACACATGAGATTTGGGTCAGAAATGTGATTATTTAAATAAAAAATAGCAGTAAAATAGGGTTAAAATAGGGGTTTTTTGTTTTTTTATTAATCAACGTGAATAAAAAATTACAGCTACATTATGTGACAATACTATTACGTACCTGATATTTAGGCATGTTTAACTAATCGATTCAATTCATTTCAATCAATGTATAAGGAGCTTAAATTTTACTCTATTGTCGTTTTTAGTAAAACTTATTTCTAAAGATTGAATATTATAAAATTATTAGATATATTTTTAAAAATCTGTTACATTATATGATAATTCCAAAGATCGATCTTTATATCTTTTATTAAACAAATATAGAACAGTATGACATCTTTTCCCAAGATAGTTAATTAGGCGCTCAGAATCTTTGATAATTCACTGAACGTGCGAAATGGCTCTTAATCTCTGGATCCGTCACTGAAATTGTCAGCTTACACATCACGCTTCAGTATCATTCAAAAATTATACAGGATTTACCCAAATCGATAGATAATATTGTTATTCATAACAGCAAATAACTCTAGATTCTGCACTGAAACTTGCTTTCGTGATTTTTTTCTGCTGCTTGAGTTCAAAGTTATCGATATACTTTAAAACTGATCTGGAGACACGTGGATGACACTCAATTAAGTTAATATTGTTTGAATCAGCACAGTGATAATCTCTGGATCCTTTACTGCAGTTATGCAATTCATCCGCTGCTAGGGTTGCCAAAATGTATTTATCTAAATACTTCAAAATCGATGTGTTTAATATCGATATTATCTTTTGATTATTTTGTGATATTCAACTCAATATTTTAAATTAATGGAACAATTACCTTTGAACACGGTGATTCTTGAATTTCTTGTGCTAATAAAGCTTTATTTTTTTAAATCAGTACCTATTGATCAGTGATAAAAATGATGTGATAAAGAACTTCCAAACTATTAAGTATATTTGAATACATCTAATAAACGCCACAAATGATTCACATTCAACAAATCAAAACGAACTGACAAACATATAAAATGTATTTATCTATCAATTGAAACAAACAACAGACCCGCTTGTAACTAAACAATCGGTGTTATTTAACGATATTCAATCAGTGGAGTCCACTCGATATCGAAGTTTTACAAACTGTAATAGATATCAATCGATTTAAATTAAACGTTAATGAAGCTAGATGGTTCAATCGAGACAATCGGATCTTTAGAACGCTGATTGCTGAACAGAGTGGGAGAATTTAAAAGGGTTAAAATTGTATACCCCCTAGCTTCTCCCGCATTATTTAAGATTAAACGCAGCATTTATTCTAATCCAGTGACTTTCTGCATATCCATTTTTATCCAAATCTTTATTTTAATAAATTAAAATACCGATATTTTTTGTTGTGTAGATAGACAACCAAAACTTACTTAATTATTCCATTTTATGAGATAAAAAGGTTAACAATAAATATAGAATATAGTACCACAACTGCAGGCGGCTTTATCCTATCGATCTCTACCAGACTTATTGCGACCATGCGCAAGCGTGCCGCTTCCCTGGTGCGCATGCGTTTGTTTTGTTTGTTTGTTTGTTTTGTTTTATGAGGCAGTGCTCTCAACGTCATGATTAGTAAGTAATAAGTATAAGTTGTATGTATTTCATTTTATTTTTTATTTTCTATATTACCTATATTCATTTAATTGTGTCTATAATATTAATGTTTCGATTATTTTATTTCAATTTAATTTAATTTTGTTAATTTGTCATTTCCTTTTAATATTAATTTGTGTGTTAAATATTGTGTCGTATAATTATGAGTCCTTATAACTTGAAATAAATGAATATAAAAATAATAATTGTGTTTTTTGATTCAAAATATCCTACTGAAAAATAATTATTTATATATTTGCTCAATTATTTATACGTGACAAATGCGTGGCAGCCCTGTGTTCCTGTCAGTCTTAATTTGCTTAACCCTGACTATCTGGGCTATAATCAGATTAGGCCGACCGTTACTTTTTTATTCAATTTGGATATCCTACTAATGTTATAAACAAGCTGACCCCGCGGTTTTTCCCGGTATGTCGTCCATGGGCGCTATGCCGTTACAGCCGTCTATAGCCGTTTACCGTTATGGCCGTTACCGACATACTCCGTTTTAAACACACTCACACACTGATAGTCCGACGTCTTTGTTAATGTGTGAATGGATAGCATACGGTATCGAAGATATAAAGTGGTATGGCCACTGTTTGCATCATCCCCATGTATAAATCATTGAATAACTGAAATTTTCAAATAGCACCATAAATCATGAACGTTTACTCACAGCCACGCACAAACTTTGAAGATTTGTGTTTCCTTTTTTATCACTGTTGCTCAAACATTTAGTCACGGTGTATTTTTTAATTTGAAAAATGACAATATTTAGATTGTTCTTAGTTTTGTTTTATAAAATTATTTGCAGCTGATTACTAGATAGGGCGTCGGTGGTATTATCAAAGTTTTGTTAAGCTATTGCATAGCTTCTATCGCGGGCCTTGAGCGTGGAGACCGAATCCAGAAATTCCGTAACGAAAATAATCTAACACCCCCCACCTATAAGCTTATTTCGAAGATATTGTCAGAAGACTCAGCAGCCAATTGGTATTGGATACTGATTCGAATGCATCGGTACGAAGTTCGTATCTCAACGTGACCAAAACTTTTTGTGAAGAAAAATGATACTACATCGCTTTTTCAGTCGCTAGAGGGCGCCTCTCTATCTTTGCTTAGAAACTGGACAGAACTAAAATTTGAACTAAAAATAAAAATTGCTATGCAATAGCTTCACCGCGGCAGTCCCCGAGTGCCACACGTCTTTTTTTTTTACTTGTTACAACATGGTTTCACAAGTGAGTTCATGTCTAGTCGTGGTCCTACTATTAGAAAAAAGTAAGTATCCCGAGTCTTCCTTCTACACTCGCTGCACTGTCGCTAGCCAATTGGGTTGCGCACATCTCAACATAATTGGGTGTAATTGCTCCGGTCAAAAAGTCATATTAGCCAACGACTGGTACCGAGAAAAGCTTGGGGACTTTTAATTTACTTAAATGGAATTAAAATTGTGTTACGTTTAGCCTGTTTTAATGAGAATTTGTCAATTAGTAAGCATTCTAATTGCGACGGATATGTCCGTTACAAAGGTTCACAATATTTCGGTTCCAAATTACCTTGTGAATAGCTAAGTTTGATCACAATGCACTATTGCGTACCTCGAAACGAATTAAAAGCTCTAAAATAAACAACAGTCTTAGAACATACAAGTTATTTACACAAAGATTTTCATTATAATACATAAATATAAATACATATATATAAGAAAAAAATCAACTAAATAAATATCAATAAATTTATTACTATGAATTAGTACAAACTATTGCAAGAGAAAAATATAATACTCTTCTGATTCTATCATATATGTGTATGATCTATATTGTACCTATAAAAATGTATTATTGTATGTTCGGAAGGAACAAAACATTTGGAACATATTTAATTATGTAACAAGTATAAAATAGAACACAGTTTTACAATAAAAGCTTATTTCATATTATTTACCAAGAAATATAATGTTTTATTTGCAAGGACAAGGTTTGTATGATTGAAGCTTTTCGGAAAATCCACTGAAAGTAGCACCCGTGTGAAACTAAGGCGAGTCGCTAGTTTAGAATAATCTCTAATAAATATGTTATCGAATGTTTAAAATGAGCTTGTTTATAGATATGTTGTCAAAATAAAGAGTATATTGAAATGAGTAGGTTAAAAATTATTTTACCTCAGAAGTACCTTCACCAAACAGTAATTATTATTGAAATCACTAAAAAATGTCGTAGATTTTCCATTACCTATTATTAATTATTATTTATTCATTTAATTCTTGTACACCTCAGTTAGCCCGTCCAAGCGAAGTAAGCATTCATATTTGTCGCCTTAAAAGTCGGAAAACTCCAGGTGCCGATAACATCTCCGTTGCTGTCCTAAAAAACATCCCTCAGGAGTGTATCATACTTATCACAAAAATCTTCAATGCATGTCTAAAATTCCCTTACTTTCCCACTGCCTGGAAAACAACTAAGGTAATTGCAGTTCCAAAACCCAGTAAGGACCACTAAAAAGCTATTAAGTATCGTCCAATTAAAAGCCTTAGAAAATTTCCTGCCAGTTCTACTACTATTATTGTCTGAAAACTATGGAAATGTAGGCCAATAAGTTCGGTTACCTAACATATTTCGTAGACCTACAGCAGCGTAGCGAGATACACGGCGTAGCGCAATCGTAGCAGATTCGTAGCACTTTCAATTAGACAGAAACATATTGGCCTCGATTCTGATGTCACACACTAAATTAAATTTAAACTATTCCTGTCTTTTACAAAATAGGAACACAAGACAGAGATAGCATACTGCTGTGCTGTCAAGTTAGTCAGAACTTAGATGTCTATGCAAGCTTAGTCGAGTATGTGTTGTATTGGTGTTGACTAAAAACAAGCGCCTTTCTGCTTCTGCTGTTCATATTTTAATTGATAAACTAGCGTGACAGCTCTAAAATGCATGCTATCTCTGTCTTGTGTTTTATTTTGTAAGAGACAGGTATAGTTTAAATTTAATTTAGTGAGTGTACATCAGAATCGAGGCCATTATCTGCTACGATTACATGGCAAATAATGCTATGATGTACACAAACAATAAATTTACTCTTTCACAACCCACACGTTCAAAGATTTGAATCCATCTTACTAAAATAATGAATCAGGGTTGATGTCTTAGATGAAATAGTGGGAATTTGAGATTAACATCTGGTGGCACTGCAAATGTTTTGGAATGCGTGGCGCTTACCATCAAGCGAAGGACTCCTTGAACTGTTTCGTTAGTAACATAAAAATGGGCAATGGTCAAGACACCACTTGCCAAATTCGTTTTTCATATTTAACTAGGATTTTCAACTGGTTTACCATGTTCGGCTCCGGTTGTTAGCTGTAAAACAACAGTCGTTAAGCCATTTTGGGATGATTTTCACCCACTAGTCCATACGACAAGCAGTCGTCTTTTGGCGCAGTTTCGGATCCTGTTTTCGATTATCGGCAGGAGCACAATTGTCCCTCCCATTGGACATTTATTCTGACACTGCGTGTCATGCGTATAATGAAAATGTTTCCAGCTCGTAAAACATAAACGCTTTCACACTCACAGCCCACACTAAGTTCGTAATGACTTGTGTCGTGGGTGCCGGAAACATTCACATCACACAATCAGAACCAGAAACACAAATATTACCTTGGGGAGAAAATTGTTCCAGCCGGCAATCGAACCCGACCGCTTAAAAGGCAATCATGCAACCAACTAAGCAAACGGGCAGTTCAAAGTTTAAATATCGATAAGTCTTTAAACTTAGTGTGGGGCTGTGAGTGTAAATGTGTTTGTTTGTCCCAACAATACATTGTTTCACCATATCACGAATTCCAAAGTACAAGCGCCATCAATTGGCTCAGGCGCCTCGGCGATTGCATTTCTATACAATTGATTGTCCGTAATGGACGACGGCTTATTGGCCTTTATTGCGTTAACACTGATTGAGACCGTCCACTGTGACGCGCTTGAACAACTGCTAGGTGACATTTTGCGCGGTCTAGGAGACATTCAATCGTATACATAGTTGATCGAGCGAAGCGAGACTTGAGACTTGCGTTGTTCATCACTTTTTTCGTCCGTCCGTCCGTCTGTCAGAGGCATCTAGCGTCTAAACCATATAAGCGAATGACTTCAAATTATTAAATAATATGTAAAACTACGACCCAAAGCCAGAAATGACATTTAAAATTATATAAATGAAAATATGTAGGGGGTAAGTAAATACATGTTAGTGGGAGGCAAATATTTTTACTTTTTAATCTACCTTTGTGGAGTATCGTTGAAAAGGGCTTGTAGAGTACGAAACCGGTTAAAAAAAAACGATGTTAAAAAATAACTATTTGGTAGGCCACCAAAGTCACTGTTTTTAGACCTATTTTGTCCCGGGGTCTATCTCAAAAAACGGCTTTACACTGAACGCTGAAAGTTACGTATAATATCCGTTATATCCTGTACTTGAACAACAAATACAGGAATCAAACAAATATCAAATAAAAAAAAATTAAGCAATTAACCTCATAAGATTTTCTATGAAGCAAAATGTAGGCGCGAGATCTCGGTTCGGCGCGAACGACTTTTATGACGTTTACAACGCCCTTGCTTATGATATTAAAGCAATGCCTACCTATAGCTTAATAAGGGGCATGATATACAACGCGCCCGAAGCGCTCCCTGGCGTCATTAGGAAAAAAGACGTAACTAACATTTTTGACAAAATTGAGTTATATACATCAGAAATGTCTTTGCTATTTAGTATATGTTATGATTTGTAGAAGATGCGTCTAAATTAAAAGTAAGATTTAGTGGTTGCGTTTTAATATTTTTTAAATGTTACATAATAGTAGATGCGTCTATTTTTCCTGATTCCGATAATGTTGTGAGTTATATAAACTCAATTTTGACAAAAATGCAGATACTGCTTTTGTCATCATGACGGCAGTATACAAAACGTTAGCGTGGGGGAAGTAGTCGCGGGTCGCGCGACCGAGTCGCGAGCCTTGGGCGGTTTGTATATCAAGGTCCCTTACGCGCCGTTCATTTTACGTTCACAGCGTTTGTGCACGCTGCGGATTACATCGCTGTATCAAATAAAATCTAGCATTTTGGCCACGGCTTCACTTTTTCTAACCAAATCTTTATGTACATTTTGAACTTATTGATCCCTTTGACACAGAATTATAAATTACTAGTCGTTCACCGCGGATTTGGCCGCGTAAATTAAAACAAATCTTATCAAATCGAAAAATTATCGGATCGAATTGTAAATCTAAACCATCCAGACACACAAAAAAATAATCAAAATCAGTCCAGCCGTTAAGGACGAGTTCAGTCGCATACGTACAGAATAATTAAATACATAAAGACACTTGGAATACACACATTTTTTTTATCACAATCAGTCCAGCATTGACTGTTATACACACGCATAGAAGAATGATTGAAATAAATATATATACTTACTTAATGTTTCTATTCCAAACGGCATAAATATGTAACCTGTTTTAATTTTTTCTTTCATTTATGAGCATTTTGATCTTATAGACTTTTTATTTTCAAACGCCTCCTAAATCAATTTTTAATAAATTTAAAAAATGGTGCGTGCAAATAACCTAACTGATTTTATATACACAGTTAGTAGCGCGCGTTACAAGGCTCTACGGATTAGCTACGCAGGGTCTACGAGAATATGTTTAGTACGGTCTGAGAAGATGTTAGAATATAATTTTTATACATGACTAAATATTACTGATAATAATTAAAAATAAATAAAATCTCGTAAAAAGTTTCCAAATAGAAATTTAAAGTTTGAGGTGTACACAATAAAAACCGTAATTCGAATAACATAATGACAACATTTCAAAAATCTATCATAATTAAATTTTGATGAAGAAGATGTGTAATACCCTGAAGATAAAACTACAACCTTAAAACTCCACACAAAAACTAACCTTATTAGCGTCCGAAAATATTTTGCAGTTTTAGGCGGGAACTTTTCCCGCCAACTCCGTTCGAAAATGCGCTCACACTATCATAGTCCGCACACGCACTCGCGCACCAAGCGACTGGTGAGTCGCGAGACAACTGCGTCCAATCGCTCAGAAACCGCCCTCGCAAACAAAACCCCACCCGTAAAGGACGTAAAGAGCATTTTAGCACGATCCCCCCTCCCCCTCCCAACCCGCTCTGATTTAATAGCAGCGCGGGCACTGATTCACTTAACCGAACGCAACTACCGATTCCCTCTCTCTCGCTCACATTCCACCCGTCTCAATCTCCCGTCCCGCTCTAACATTCCAGATTCTTAAACGTCGGAGCGAGATAGCACTGGCCACTTGTATTTCTTTCTTCCAACTCGATTTGCATGCGGGGGTCGCTCAAACTTTATGTCCTCTTTCGTAAATTATTTATACGTTTGGAATTACTTTTAACGGCATGTTGCAAGATTGGGTAAAAAGGCGAATTAAGTGGACCAGGATTAGCGCACGTAGGTAACCTCGTTTTCCGGCCTCGTAATGAAACTTGGCTACAATTTCAAATTTAGAACGTGAGGTTTTTCGAGAGCATTTTTATTAAAATCACAATAGTTATTATTATTATAAGCATAACAATAGTGTGATTCTAGTACCTAAATCTAAATGTTGCTGTAATTAATATTAATAACTTTACGTTCCATTTGACGTAGAACTAAATATTTCTCTACCGACTTCACAAAAAGGAGTGAGTCTCCTCCTTTTTTGTGAAATCGGTAGAAAAATATTCTGTCGAAATATTTACAGAAAATTATTTAAAAAAATATGTTAGTCGACGGTATTTATTTTATTTGTGTTACCTCATAATTTCGTTCCACGTGAATGGATTTTGCATTTTTTTTTTGTTTGGTAGATGTTGCTTTCTAATTGGTCCCATTTAAATTTGATCAAGATCTGATCAGTAGTTCTTGAAATATCGTCAATAATGCGTGTTTAGTACATCTAATCTGATCAAAGTTCCGAAGCGGTAGAGTCGGCTTTTTAAAGCTTTGCTTGCGTTTAATTTTACGTAGATATTTTTTATCTGGCTGCTAAAGAAAGATTGTACCTTGTGTGTCTGTATGTAGATATTGTTTACTTATATTTGTAATTGTATTACCTTGTATCTTCCAAACGGCTGGATTAGTAACAGCAGGTGAGATTGTGTTTTAAAAAAAACACAATCACACCTGATAGAAAGTGATGATGCGGCCGAAGATGTAGCATGCTTGCCTAGTAGATACCTATTCACTCATGACATTTTTTAAAATATCTGTTGACTTTTCGACAGTTAAGGTATCGTTATATCCGCCGTAAAAAAACCAAGTGTCCTTAGATAGGTGTTTAAAAGAACAAAATGGCGGATTTTTGACGTAAAATAGTTATACGCATCGAGATAGGAAACAAACCTACGGTTTGGATAACCAAACCGTAGGTTTGTTAGGTAGGTAGGTTATTAGCGTATAAACGCTAATAAAAAAAAATGAAAACAAAAGGTAGTATTATAAAATAAAGGGAAAATTTGGAACAACTAGACTACAAACGTTCTCAGAAATATATTTTCTAGTCTAAATTACATTTACTACGTTCTTTTCACAAAATAAGCTAGTTTTTATCTAATATGTGTGTGATTGTAACTAAATAATAATAGTTGTCACATATAGTACTAGAATGTTAGTCGCTGCCAACGACACATTTTTCTTAGTGTAGCATAGGTACAGTTGGCATTACCTGAAAATAAAATTGATTATTATATTCTTTAAAATTTATTCAACATAACAAATATATACTTACTTTAAAACTTAAATATATTATATTATATTACATTAAACTAAATTAAAATTAACCAAAAATAACTATAACTAGATATTTTTAAATATTTAAATTTCTTTTAAATTATATATTAAAAATCTTTTGGAAAATTTGTAAAACAAAAATGACCATAAACCTAATTTATGTTGAATACGGCTTGAAACACGTAGAAAATGTCAACTTACTTTGTAGTCGACTAGTTTTGAACAAATTTGTTGTCCTTCATCAGGTTGAGTCAGACTCGAGCTACGTCACGCGCCGAGGCCGCTCGCCGCTCGCCTCTGCGTATCGCGCGTCTGACTCATCCTGATGAAAGACAACAATATTGTCCAAAACTATTCGACTACAAAGTAAGTTGACATTTTCTACGTGTTTCAAGCCGTATACATAAATTATGTGTAATACTCACGATAATACGTTTTAATGTTCATAAGCCATTTAACAACTGCAAAAAAACCGTAATCTATATATATAAAAATCAATGCCACTTTTCGTTGTTATTTTATAACTCAAGAACGGGCTCACCTATCCAAACCAAATTTTTAGGCTTTGTTCGGACTATTTAGTAGATAGTTTATGTGAAGTTTTAAAAAAATCGGTCGAGCGGTTCTTCAATTATCACACCCGGGTGAAGCCGGGGCGGATCGCTAGTAGATTATATAATTTAAAGTAAGTAAACCCAGTAACGTAAATCCTTTTAATTCAGTACACAACAGGTAACCTATCGTAGCTAGTTATATCTGATAAAGTTACCTATAATCACGTTAACTGAAACTAACTTCTAATGGCGTCCGTGAGCGGTTTGCTAACTTAGCCGTTCCTACCGGATTACCACTGGTGCGATCCAATGTCAGATTTAAGATACATCAAAAATGTCGTGGGTGCCGGAAACATTCCACACGGGAGTTTTGCCGCGAAAGTGAAAAATGAGGTTGTTGATTTTGTATAATTTTACAAAACCTGTGATTCTTCGAGTGTTAATAATAATGTTGGATTATTAATCGTTAATAATAAGTAAACGTGCATATGTGTAAGCAAATAATACCAAGATGAAAAACGTGATTTTCGCCTTCGCTCCAAAACTCCAATAGAAGTTCTAGTAAAGTTTCTACCACTTTACTAGGGCATGACTTGACTATGACTGTGACTTGTGACTAGAACTTTTAATATGAAATACATTTGAAATAAATTATTACTTGATACTGGCTAAATGCACAAGATTGCGAAGTCAAAATGAAAAGATAAAACAATATTTCACACACACATGCAGGCCCAGAGCCAGAAACATAATAATCGAAACGTAAGCAAAGCTTAAAAAACCGACTTCACCGCGTATATGGTATTGGCTTGATCGATTTCGTTAAAAATTATATAGGACCACCTCAGATCTATCAAACTAAAAAAATCATCAAAATCGATTCATAATACACATATAAAATATTTTCTTAATGAACTTATGGAACTGCCCGTTGCCTTATTTGGGTACGCGTTCGCCTTTTTAAGCAGCGGGTTCGATTCTGGTGGAATGACACGTTTTGTCCCAAGGAATTTTAACCGACTTCAAAAAAGGAGGTTCTCAATTCGACTGTTGGTGTTTTTTGTCTGTATTTTACGCGATATCTCCGCCAATTATGAATTGATGTTTTTTTTTGTTAGGTAGATTATACTTCAGAGGTGGTCCCATATACATTTTAACGAAATCTATCCAGCCAAACAAAATATAAGCGGTGAAGTCGTTTTATTTTAAGCTTTGCTTGCGTTTAATTATCTGTAATTAAAATGATGGACTTACATACTCAGCTGGCTCAGCGACCCAAAGTGGGCCTTGGCCTCCGATATAAGAGAACGCCATTGGTCTCGGTTCTGCGCAACTTCTTGCCAGTTATGGGTTTGAAGCACACGCAAGTCTGCCTCCAGTTCGTCGATCCAGCGATACCTTGGCCGGCCTACTGGTCTGCGCCCATACGGCTTTCCCAAATACGCATTCTTGACGTTACTCCATACATTTTATAATTAATAGTTGTTTAAACTACACTATTCCACAAAGAAAGACATCGCCGCGCTGTTCCTTATAGAATGCTCGCCAACGCCAATGAACACATAGTGAGCACAGGTTTTTTTTATTGTGGAGGGGGGGGGGGGAATTGCTAGACATAAAGGCATATATTTATTTGTGGCAAAAAGTAAAATAATAGCACAAAACGCTAGCACTTTCTTTCCTTCCTAGGGGTAAAGGAAAGGGGAGTGTCGACTGGTGTCAACTGGCGGACAACTGGTGGTCAACCTTCAACGTAACAGAGCTAATAAATAATGTTTTTTAGGGTTCCGTACCCAAAGGGTAAAACGGGACCCTATTACTACGACTTCGCTGTCCGTCCGTCTGTCACCAGGCTGTATCTCATGAACCGTGATAGATAGACAGTTGAAATTTTTACAGAAGTTTTTTTTTGTTGCCGCTATAACAACAAATACTAAAACAGATTACAATAAATATTTAAAGGGGCTCCCATACACCAAACGTGATTTTTTTGCTCGATATTGATAACAGCAATAGGTAGACGCTTGAAATATTAACAAAATATTTAGTTATATACACACTTAAAAAAAAAATTAAAATAAAACAAATATATAAAGGGGGCTCCCATACAACAAACGTGATTTTTTTGCCGTTTTTATAGATAATGGTACGTAACCCTTAGAGCGCGAGTCCGACTCGCACTTGGCCGGTTTTTTTATTTAAACCAAATTTGCTATAGCCGTAGGTACCTACTAAGAAAGACATTAGTATCTATGGTTGAAATGATATCTTAAGTTTCTGGTATTTTACACATAAAATATATTTTTTATAAAATGAAATGTAATCGAGAAACCAATGGTAAGATGACTCTTTATTAGTTCGTTAGTTAGGTACCTGTAACTCGATCGACATCCGATTAACTCATCAATTTGCTTTGCTATCTGTTACAAGATAACATAATAATGTCGAGTGGGTATAGAAAATAGTAAAGAAAGAAAAAGAAAAGTAAAATAAACGCTTAACACAAGTTATCACTACGTTAGTGTATGAGCCAAAATAATATAATTAAACGCAAGCAAAGCTTAGATAATAAAACGCAAGCAAAGCTTAAGAAAACCGACTTCACTGCAATATTTTCGGAACCTTAATCAGATTTAATATATTAAACACGCATTATTGACGATAACTCAAAAACTAGAGATCAGATTTTGATCAAATTTCAATGGGACCACATGAAAAGCACCAGCTTTCAAATAAAAAAAAAACATCAAAATTGGCTTACAACGAAAGAAGTTATGTGGTAACTTTTGAAGTTGGTTAAATACGAGAACATTGTCAATTTAGTCCACAGAATACGTATTTTATTGATGATATTTCATTAACTACTGATCAGATCTTTATCAAATTTTAATGGGACCAATTGGAAAGCAACATCTTTCAAACAAAAGAAACTTCAAGATCTGTTCACGTGGAACGAAGTTATGAGGTAACACAAATAAAAAATTACAGTCGACTTGAGTACCTCCTCCTTTTTTGTGAAGTCGGTAGAAAACAGTCAGTCTATACGCCAATTTTAATCAGTTTCATTTAAACATTTCTAAGTTTCTAAGCAGGGGTACCAATTTCGATTCCCGGTGGTAACACAAGTTTTCTCCTCAAGGGAAATTTATGTTTGTAGTTCTGGATTTGATTGTGTGTGTGTGATGTGAGTGTTTCCGACAACAACTATAGAAGTTATTGAGCTTAGTGTGGGGCTGTGAGTGTGAAAGAAAAAAAATTAATAACAAATGAATCTAAAATTAACTTGACT
Organism: Lomographa bimaculata; assembly: GCA_948107665.1. Taxonomy (NCBI): domain Eukaryota; kingdom Metazoa; phylum Arthropoda; class Insecta; order Lepidoptera; family Geometridae; genus Lomographa; species Lomographa bimaculata. The sequence goes on along the minus strand of OX403600.1, from coordinate 3,656,725 downwards.
TCTTATTTAGCTTAAATTAACTTTTAACCTAAATAAGAGCCAGCATTCTCGTCAATAGTCGCCTCGACCAAACGTTTGAACATGGCTCTGAACGTATGGTCCTCGCGGACCCAAAACCCCTTGGCTTATTGAACTGCACGTTAGCTTAATGAACTGCCTAACTGCACGTTAGCTTAGTGAACTACCATTGGCTTAGTTAGGTGCGCGATCGCCTTCTAGGTTCGATTCTCGGCGCGAGCACCAGTTTTCTCCCCACGGGATATTTATGTTTCTGGTTCTGGGTTGATGTAAATATTGTGTGTGTGCTCATGTGATGAGAATGTTTACGGCCCCACGACACAGTTCATTGAACTCCGTGTGGGGCTGTGAATGTGAAAGCTTTTGTGTGCATATTTTTTTATATCTTTTACCCGGGTCGCGCTGGGCGGATGGGTCATCATTGAACTTTGAACTGCTTGCTGGTGTAGTGGAGTGCGCGTTCGCCTTTAAAGCAGCTGGTTGGGTTATCAAAGGAAACACAAGCTTTCTCACCACGAGAAGTTTGTGTTTCTGGTTATGGGTGTGATGTGAATGTTGTGTGTGTAATTAGTGTTTTACGCCCACGACACAAATCATTGAACTTAGTGTGGGGCTGTTAGTGTCAAAGCGTTTGTGTGTGTTTTTCATGTTTTTTTACCTGGGCGACAACGGGAGGATCAACTAATTGATAATTTACCTGGGTTAAGATAATTCCTGTATTAGTCATTGAAGATTGTTTGAAAAAAAAGTGAAAAGAATAAATGCGCCGCCGAGTTTCTTGCCAGAATATTGTCAAGATGGCTGTAATTTTGCGAATCTTATAGTAAAGTCATTATCTTTCTTCACATGGTACCTCTTTGGGGCTCGTGAATAAATTATTTTGATTGATTAATTTGTTACGAGACTTCGAGTCCTAAGAGATGATAACAATGTCCTGATGTGCGCTATCTTCCATATAAATGGAGTCAAAATGGAAAGATAAGAATAAAATATCTATCAGATAAATTAACAGGAGCTTTTCAGGAAGTGGCGAAGATCAACGTAATCAAGGCCTTTTATATCATATTTTATTATCATATTTTTCCACATATTACGCAAAACTACTCAACATAATTTAAACGCAAGCAAATTTAAAAGAAAAACCGACTTCACCGCTTATATTTTGGTTATTGTTGCACTAAATTAATTTCGATAAAATTTATATGGGACGATCTCTGAAGTATGAAACCAAACCAAAAAGATTCATCAAAATGATACAAATTAAATTATTGATAGTTTCTTGAAAATTATACCAAGACCGGAAAGAGGTGGTAATTGGATAGTGGCAAAATTAGAGACCCTAAAATCGTAGAGAACATTGTTGTAGAAGTATTAAAAGTGAGTCAAAAATAGATAAAAATACCAATCATAATTTATGTTACTATAATACTAACAAATTAATATCTCATCTTTTAAAAGAAAATGTTTTTAGAAACTTGAAATTGCTTATTTCTTAAAAAGATTTTAAGATTCAAAATCCTTTCATCAAACATTTAACGTTTCAAGCAACAATAAGAAGACATTATTATCAAATATTCTCGGACAATCCGAAATAAGCATCTTACCTAAATACTTTATAAGCAATCGTTTCAGCGACTGATTCTTTAATCATAGCTCTGATTCAAAATTTACTTGTCTTGTATATTTCTTTGCCAACTTATTATTACTGTTAAGAAAACAATACACTCGCAAACTTAAGCTTTAAATCTGTGAAGCCAAGATCTAATAGAATGAGATTGTAGAAGTCAAAACAGCAAATAAATCTTGGCAGAGGTGTAAGTGACAATAAAACGCAGCTTAGCTCTCGGGGCCGTCTTCAAGTGGAACGGGAGGCAGCAAGAAGTGAGGGGGATAGGGAGGGGCCATACAGCCATCTCTTTCCCCCGCCGCGTCTCGCGATTTTTTTTCTTGTTTGTCCGCAGCGACTGTACGCTACATAATTTAACACTTAAAAAATTGGTTGAGTTGAGTCAGTCGAGTTTAGGCGGCGAAATGGAATGTAGGGGGTGAAATGAAAATAATATGGTAAATGATTTCATTTGAATTGCCGTATTCGGTGGTAATGGTGTGGAAAGCGGGGCTTCATTGTCCGTGCCGTTTGGACGAGCTAGGTTTATCGCCATTCGCTTTATGCTGGGCATACATATTCAACGCAGGCTTCCGGACTTTTCGCGGGGTAATTTATTTTGTTGACATCTCTGTAATTGAGGTTTGTTAATGGCTCGTGATGTGATTTTTATAGAGTTTAAGCTATTTTTGCTTCGGTATTTTTTTAAACGTTTAGGAATAGTTTTTTTACCTCTGATTTCATATTGCAATATGTAACCTGATGATTAGTGATGATGTAATTGAAGATGGTAAACATGATAGTTCTAGAATGACTACTGATGACTGATGTTATGAAAGGCCTGTGTAATTATTACTACGACCAAATTGTTCGGCTCCATATAATAATTAAGTATTACAAGCGACAACACGGACTTAGTGAAAAGACTCAAGAGAACTAAACCTTTTGAGTTAGTGTATATGTGACATGAAGTGAAAGATATAAGCATGTCATTAAAAAAAAAAGTCTTCAAACTTTTGTTTATTTTTAAAGTAGGTAATACAATATTGTTACTCTGGGCAAAAATTTTCAAATTTTCGTACTGCTTTTTAAAATAATGAAAGAATTACTCTGATGATATTCAAAATTGTATTCTCCTGTTAAAAAAAGGTGCGAGAAAAGATTTTTTGTACTTCTGTAAGAAATTTTATTATTCAACCATTTTTAATACATTATTGCCATACAATGGAATAATAAAAGGACAAGCGGAAAAGTGAACGCAGAATTTTAGAAAAATGTTTGCAGAGCAATTTAGAAAATCGAGCTCATCGATAAAATCGATTTATTTTTTTCGTTACGTAATCTTTTCGTAAAACTTTTTATGTAAATCTTACGGCAGATAATAAAATAATAAGAAAGTAAGATTTACATAAAAAGAGCGAAGCGTGGTTAAATTTATTTTTATTCCTGTCAGAAATGTCTTAAAATTCTTAAACCCATACTTTTTAATGCATTTTTGCAATAATATGGTCGGAAAAAACAACGCGCGAACAAGCGAAATTAGAAACAAAATAAGGAGGAAACAAGGGGGCGACAAAGCGAATGTAGGTAGCATTTGTGAAATTCTGCTGGAATTTGACAGATATTGAAATATGTTAACGATTTCGTTCAGAAAAAACTACTAACAGAGACGGTAGAGTAGCGAGCGAAGCAAGCGCAATTTTTTCTTTTTCTGTCATGTTTATGTCAATGTCATCACAATCACACAATCAAATAGGCCATACACCCATTTATTATACCCCGTCTATTACATTCTATAGTTCTCTCCATCCGAAGGTTGCCTGGTAGAGATCGCTATTAGTGATAAGGCCACCTGTTGTGATACTTTACGTATAAGCTTGTGTGTTACCTTTGTTTATCTCATCTTGTAAAGTGGATCAATAAAGTATTATCTATCTAAGATAGGAAGGAAGACATGCAATACGTCGAAGTGTCTTCTTCTTCTGCTTAGCGTTTGTCCCGGCTAGTGCCAGGGTCCGCTTTCCGACTAAGTCTTCTCCACTTCACACGGTTGGTAGCATCCTCGATATTTAGACCTTAGCTATAGCAATTAAAAATCCTGTTTTTTTGGAATTCCTTTCAAAAGCTACTCAGTTTGAAGGTAATAATTAATCTTTTAAAATAATAATTATTAAGATAATATTTTTGTGATGATAATAATTTGCCTGTAATTTGGCGAATCTAGCAGTAGGGTCAACTTTCGTGAGTGCCTCTTTGGGGCCCATGTGAATAAACGATTATGATTTTGATATTTTTGTAAAATAACACCAAATTGATAGTAGAAAACGTGCATGACGTGAATCTGTGAGTCTGACATCGTAGGTTCCAAATGTATGGGCATTTTTTTATTGATATGTATTTAATTTTATGTGTCAGGATAAACCTTACCTTATACGTGGCGGATTGAGGCGGTGCATCTATAATAATTATGTTAAATAAATATGAAATCAGAATTATCTGTTTGGATATATATATTATTATGGGGATATAGTTCCTTGAAGGTATATTGTGTAATAGTAGGTACTTAGTAGTACAAACTTAGTTTAAATAATGAAAAAAAAAATGGACCAATTAATTCATTTAATTCCTGTACACAATCTCCAAAATATAAGCGATATAATACAGATAAGCTTGCCACCTACGACGGAGACCAAGACTTTGTAGCCTGGAATCGACCAGCTTATTGTCGCCAAAGAGTCTTTTGGCTCGCCGGTCAATAGATTCAAGAGCTTCTAACTGGTACTTGGCGAATCCATCCTAGAGGTGACCGCAGTTCACGATCGGACTGACAAATAGAGACGAATAATTTTTTTTTTTTTTAACAAACGCATTCACACTCACAGCCCCACACTAAGTTCAAAGACTTGTATCGTGGGTGCCGGAAACATTTACATCACACACACATGACACCCAGAACCTGAAGCACAAATATCCCTTGGGAAGGAATTTGTGCTCCTGCCGGGAATCGAACCCAAGACCCACGGCGCAGAGGGCGGACACCTGTCCACTGCGCCAACTGGGTCGTCACGGTCGACACATAATGACACGATAGAGAATGTTGGTCCTTCCACTAGGCCTCTGTTGCCGGTGGGAATCTGGTCTTCTGGTTAATCCATGCTGCCTGGGCTAAGCTCTGAGAGCAGCTTCTCTCAGGGAGTGGTGGCCGTCGTGCTCTGGTGTGGTCCGGTTTCTTGCGGGGACTGGCCCGGGCTGGGCGTTGGCCATCTTGCTCCGGGCTGTGTAGTATGTGTACTTGTTGTCATTGATATAGGTTAAGAAGCTGTCTCAGAGTTTAGCAGGTACTGCCTGAACTTAAAGAATATACCTAGTTTGTTAGCGGCCAGTTGAGTTCTGGCTTCGATAGAAGTGCCAAAATTGGGCTTCGACGATAAGGTAACGCCAAGAATCTCAAGCTTATTCGCCATTGGTATTGGAACATTTTGGAAGACCGGAGATGGATGGAATGGTTTCCTTTTGGTGGAAAAGAGAGAGGCATACCTATGCCTGAGTTTTGATGCATTGAATCGAACAAATTTGGCGTTGCCCCAATCGGACACGACCATTAAGCTCGACTTCAATCGTCCGATCATTAGCTCTCTTTGTGACTGGACCTGTATCTCGCCAGCTCGTGCATTGGGTACATATCTTTCGACAACAGCGCTATCGTCTGCGTACCCAAAGATATCGGGCTAAAGCAGATCGTTTACATAGAGCGAGCTGCCGTCAACGACAACGCTAATCGATCGTTTCTTCTAAAATCCGAAATCCAAGCACATAAACCGGGAGGTATACCATACGCTGGAAGCTTGCCTATAAGGCTGTCGTGCAATACCCTGTCAAAGGCTTTGGAAATTTCAAACGATACCGCGAGCGCTTCGCCGTGTTTTTCCAAGGTTTCATAAATAGTACTTAATTTAGTATATAAATACAATATTTATTTTTTATTTTTATTTAATTGGTTCACAAATTGAATGCAACACTTAAGCTTAGATAGGTAAACAACATATTATATAATATACGAGCAGTGTTCATTCTGGTACAGTGAATTATAACCCTCCTATTAGCTTCGCCATAATCGGCAAAAAAAAACATACGACAGGCGCTATATAGCTCAGGTAGAGTATATTTCTTTTCTAAGCTACATAGACAATTAGAAAATTAAGAAATCATTGATCTTAACCTCTATGGTATAATAAGCGAAACAATGTAAAAAACAAGTAACTACCCACCATCGAATTAATAGAGCAAATCGCACAACCCTTAACGACCACCCTCTACAAGACAAATCTACACACCAGCAAGGGTTTAAAAGCTTTCTTTAATAAATCACTTGTGGTGAGGGGTGGTCGAGAGAAGGGGTTGGGTGTGTTTTGGCCGGATTCGGTTAAATCGTCGATAACTTATATCATTACTAGCTGCTACACGCGACTTCGTCCGCTTTGTTTATAATATAGATATACCTAGGTTAATATAATTCCTGTATTAGTAATAAATTTTTTTTTTTTTTTCCTTTTTTTTATTTTATTTGTGACAGGCTAGTGTTTGACCACTATCTCACCTGATGGTAAGTGACGATGTGATCGAAGCTGGTAAACACACTAGACCTGGAATACGTAGGCTCTCAAAGATAACTGCCGGAACACCGTATTTGGCTTGGCGGCAGACTTTCAACTTGATGGTGGTAAGCTACTTTGGTAGCAAGCCAGGCGAGCAACTCACAAAATGCTCTACCACCTCTCAAATGTCACCTGATTAGCACCACCCGGGGACCACGTGTAGGGAGTCAGACTTAAGGGGTATCCTCCTACGGACGTGGGTGACCCAGCCCCCAAAAAAAATGTTAAATGTTAAAAATATATGAAAAAATGCGCCGCCGAGTTTCTGACTAGGTATCTCAATATGGCTGTAATTTTGCGAACCTGGCAGTAGAGTCATTACCTTTCATGAGTGCCACTTTGGGCCCATATGAATAAACGATTTTGAATTTGAATTTGAACATTTATATTAGTGACATTAGAGTAATTTATATTAGTTGTATTATGTTTGCCATCTTATTTCTACGTATATTTATTTATTCGTTTTTCCTGAGGTTCGGAGTGACTGAAACCAGTGACTGAGGTGTCATCACCTTCGTCGGTTCACACATTTTCGATGTTAATGATTGGTCATCTTTCCTTGAAGGTGCTTGGATTATGAATTATGTTATGTTATATTCGGCTTAAAACACGAAAATTTTTGACTTACTTTGTAGTCAACTAGTTTCGGACAAATTAGTTGTCCTTCATCAGGATGAGTCAGACGCGCGATACGCAGAGGCGTGCGGCTCGGGCCTCGGCGCGTGAGCCGCACGCCTCTGCGTATCGCGCGTCTGACTCATCCTGATGAAGGACAACTAATTTGTCCGAAACTAGTTGACTACAAAGTAAGTCAAAAATTTTCGTGTTTTAAGCCGAATATAACATAACATAATGTGTAATACTCACGATAGTTTTAACATTAAAATTGGATTATGAATGTCAAAGAAAGAACGTCAAACATTCAGATTTGTAATATTGGTGTGATAAATAAATTAAACATAAATAAACACTTTCACACTCACAGCTTCACATTAAGTTCAATGACTTGTGTCGTGGGTGCCGGAAAAATTCACATCACACAAACAATCACAACCAGAACCAGAAACTTAAATTTTCTATGGTGAGAAAACTTGTGTTCTAGCCGGGAATCGATCTCGATACCCCTGCATAGAAGGCGAACGCTCACATCACTTACCCAACGGGCAGTGCGACATTAATCTAAATATATATAACTCAAAGGTGACTGACTGACTGACATGGTGATCTATCAACGCACAGCCCAAACCACTGGACGGATCGGGTTGAAATTTGGCATGCAGGTAGATGTTATGACGTAGGCATTCGCTAAGAAAGGATTTTGATTAATTCAACCCCCAAGGGGATAAAATAGGGGATGAAAGTTTGTTGTACTTCTTAACGCGAGCGAAGCCGCGGGCAAAGCTTGTTATTTATATTTAGGAGAAGATTAAAATAAGTAGAGTTAGCCGGAATAACTAAACCAGCCGGACGTTTCAACCCCTATGAGCACTTACCCCAGCATCCCCCGTTTTTTCGAAGAGGGTGGAGATACAATTACATAGCATTGATGTTGTTATTATGGGACGATTAGACAAACGCCAGTCATTGTGGAGTGATGACAGTGGAAGATGACTTTAGTCTAAGTATCTATAGATACTTATATTTCCTTCCGGTGCTATAGTACCTACAATATATGTACATATAAGTCAATATATAAAAAAATCTGCGTAAAAAGTAAAAGTTTTCAAGATTCTAATCGTTCGCCCCAAACTGAGAACTCGCGCCTACATTTTGGCTAATAGAGAAGATTTTTTTGAGGTTAATGAGGTTAAAATTGATTTCTGTATTTGTTGTTCAAGTACAGGATGTAACGGATATTAGATGTTAGTGTCAACTTTAAGTGTGAAGCCGTTTTTGAGATAGACCCGGGACAAAATAGGTCTAGAAACTGTAAATTTGGCGGCCTACCAAATTGTTATTTTCCAACATAGATTTTATCTAAAACCGTTTTGGTACTTTACTTGCAAAGCTTTTTTCAACGATACTCCACAAAGGTATCTATATAAAAAGATAAAAAATAAATTATTCCCTACCTTCATGTATGATTGCCCCCTTAATATTTTCATTTATATCATTTTAATTGTAATTTCTGGCTTCGGGACATAGCTTTACATGTTCTCTGAGAATTTGAAGTTATTTACTTGTATGGTTTAAACGCTAGATGCCTCTGACAGACGGACGGACGGACTGACGGAACCACCCAAGTCAACTTAGAGATCTCGCTTCGCTCGATTAATGACGACGATGTTGTACCTAATATATGTAGATAGATACTTGATATATTTATCAATATAGCCTGCCTATCTACGGGCCAATTGCCTATATTTCCTAAAACTAAACTAAAACTATATACAGCAACAAAGAACTAAGTTACCTACTAGACATCGCTTATAGGTAACAACACTACCAGTGAGTAACGTTCCCGTCATGCTGGCGGCATTGCCTCTCTGTATTGCGATGCTAATACGTTGAGCCCAATAAGTGCCAGCATTTTGATCACGCGTCGCCTCAACCAGGCGCTCTGATAGATTTTTGAAAATAGAATGAGCTCCCGGTCCCCACGGACCCAGTGTCCCAACACCAAACGGCTCAAATAATATGTGACCACTGCCGAGGTTTCCATATTTTCGCCGTTTGCGTTGCTCTGCCGAAGTTGCCGCGGCGCCAACCCCATTCTGTGTTTCAGGAAGATGTGACGGAGCTAAAGTAATGACACAAGATGCATTCCACATTAAAGGTCGTCCCATCTTCCATGGAGTTAAAGTCATGCTGTCGGGTCTTTTACCATCGTCACGCATCAGATCATTCAGTTCGAGAATGGCTGGAACGTTGGCACTGGTAAAAGCCCAACGGATGATATCGTTGAGGCTGGCGTGGCGGGAAATTCGGCCAGCAATTTTAATATATTTTGTGTTAATTATTATTATTATGTTAAATTGCAAGTCCGAAAATGGCAACTGTTGAAACCTAAGATGACTTTTGTTAAGATTTTTTTTTTGTTGCTTTTGTCAATAAAAAAATTGTGAATAGTGATTTTTAAGCTATTGCATAGCTTCTATCGCGGGCCTTGAGCGTGGAGACCGAATCCAGAAATTCCTTAACGAAAACAACCTAACACCCCCCACTCCGACCGGCACAGCGGTGATACTTTTTAGTTTTGCCATCTATCGATGAATAGCAGAATAAGTTAATAAAAATGCTATGCAATAGCTTTACCGCGGCAGTCCTCGAGTGCCACACGTCTATTTATTTTGTTTTATTTTATCTTCTCCCGCTGTTATCAAGTTAAAAAGAAGCCTATATGTTAATCCTAGGTATAATCTATGTACCAACATTCTAAATTTCATCCAAATCCGTTTAGCCGTTAAAGCGTGAAGAGGGAACAAACATACTTACACACTTACACACAAACTTTCGGATTTATAATATTAGTAGGATTAGTAGGATGTCTTGTGCTGTTTAGGAACGAAAACCAACAGACCAATACCCAGAAGATGGAATCATTTACGTACATTCATCGAGATACGAAACAAACCTACGATTACTTTAGCTACAAAATCCTTGCGTAGGTACATTTCTTTCTCTTCCTTCTGTGGGCCGACTGGTGTTTCCGTATATATCAAAGTACTCTATGGGTTGGTGTGCGTGACAGTTATGTCTTACACTCGCGTTGTGTCATTTTCTTTATTCTAATCATCGAGATAGGAAACAAACCTACGTTTAATACTTTAGCTACAACATCCTTGATTCTAATGTTATTATTATTTTTTATTATTATTATTTCATGACCATGGATGCATAGTCCTTCAGTCGAAATATTAAACAAATATTAACAATTTCTATTCTTCATAATAAAAGTCTTAGTCACAAGTCACAGTCAAAGTCAAGTAGTCAGTCATAGTCAAGTCATGCCCTAGTAAAGTGGTAGAAACTTTACTAGAACTTCTATTGGAGTTTTGGAGCGAAGGCGAAAATCACGTTTTTCAACTTTGTATGACTTGCCTACACTTATGCACATTTACTAAGTATTAACGGTTAATAATCCACCATTATTACACATTAACACTCGAAGAATCACAGGTTTTGGAAAATTATACAAAATCAACAACGCCATTTTTCACGTTCGCGGCAAAACTCCTTATTCTAGTGTACGTGCGTAATGATACCAGTAATCAAACAAATCTCAATAAAAATGGGGTGAAATTTTTGGCATCAAAAACTTAACATTCATAATCTACAACCACGTATAAATTCTTAATTTGACCTGGCGCTAACGGGATTTCGCGGGAAGGTAGTTAGTAATCGGGGGAAAAAAAAATCTGTTTCATACATTTCGTCGATGGTGAAGCTATTATATGGAGCAGCTGTTTGTTTTTAGCGATTTCAGAGTCTTATGAAATAAATAAAGTTTTTTGGCTTAGTACTACCGTTTTGCGTAACACTCTATATTCATTGTTTGTAGTTACCAACCGATATGTAAAATCAAATAATCATTTACTTATTTTTTAGTAATTAAATTATTTTGTTTAATAGTTATGAAAGTTTAAAACAACCGTAGATCAATTTTTTTATATAAAAACCTTGTATAGGGTTGACACAAGAGTTGAGGAGACTCATGAAGAATCGGTCAAAATCGGAACTACAGTGCGACAGGGATCTTTCGGCACTAAACAGACATGTGCAGGGAGGCGTTGTTGTTGCCTCTGATAAAGAGATTGTGTCCTCATACAAAGAGGTTGAAACTTAACAGTCGTCAGCTAATAAAATCTCCCTTTGTGACAATACAAAAAGTTTACAATATTGCAATCAAGTGAGATTTGCCTACTTTTGACGTAATGGAAAATTAGGAATTGTATCCAACATCACATAATATATTTATTTTATTTCTGATAATATATATTTCCTAAATCTACATAATACTCGAAGTTAAAAAATCATAAGATTCTCATTTTACTTGTATAAAATATATTTTTAGAAAGCATTAGGTCAAAGATTTTTTTTTTGTATTTTTTTCATCAAAAATCTGCATTGTTACCTGTTTTAATTTCAACTTAATTAAAAAAATAAAAATTTTGAAAACCTTTATTGAAAAGTAAGGGATCCTCAGATTCCCACCTGGTAGCCCTATAGACAGACGAGTTTAACCGCAAAGTGAAAAAATGGCGTTGTTGATATTGTATAATTTCCAAAACCTGTGAAAAAGGTGTAAATATGTAATAATGGTGAATTAATAACAGTTAAATAAAAAAAAAACGTGCATAAGTGTAGGCATATCATACAAAGTTGAAACGTAATTTTCACCTTTTTTTTTTTTTTGCTCCAAAACTCCAATAAAATTTCTAGTAAAGTTTCTACAACTTTACTAGGGTATGACCTTGACTCTTTTACTTGACTTATGACTGTAACTTTTAATATGAAATAAATTATTACTTGAAACTGGATAAATGCAAAAAATTGCGAAGCCAAAAAAAAAAAACTGAGACTGAGAAAGATCAGACTGACTGATTTACAAGGATTCTGTTAGTCCCTATATTGTACGACCAATAATGCACGGCCTGATAATGTACGGCCAATAATTCGCAACCATTATACCGGCTTCCAATTATCAGGTAGTGCAATACGGGCCGTACATTATTGGATGTGAAATAACAACTCGGACCGATTTTGTACAGCAGATACTACGCAGCCAGGCAACCGCAACCAATATTTTAATTCAATGTATACGAAATATCAGGTCGTGCAATACTGGCCGTACAATACAGCTCGGAAAATATTAGCACGAGCTGATAATATTCAGCCAATAATGCACGGCAAGATATGACTGTTAAAAGTTTTATACAAACAGTTTATATTTGAAAGAAAAGCGTAATGAATTTTTTGATAATTTTTATTTCATTTTTTTTTTCATTTAAAAACTTAGTTTTGAGCGCTTCGCCTGCCACGGCTCGTTCGCTTCTCTCGCGCTTTGTTTTGTGGCAGTTCAAACCTAACCTAACCAAGACTTGCAGCCACTTTTATAAAGACCACAAAGAAGCAAATGTTTATAATGCTCTTAGGTTAGAACTTTTTAATAGCCTGTGCTAACTCTTCCTAGCAACTCGCCTAAACAAACGAGGCATCGCATAGAGAGTATATGTTTGTATATGGTTGGCTTTCAATTATTGGCTGTGCAATACTCGCCTTACAATAACGACACGGAGTGATTTTACGTAATGGCTGTACATTATCGGTCGTACATTATCGATACGGACCGATTTTGTATAGGCAGTAATTGGTGACCCAGGAATGCACGGCATGATATTTTGAATTATGTACATGAATTATTAGGTTATGCATTATTGGCTGTACAAAATCGGGCCGTGAAATATCTGGTCGTATATTATCGTCTCCCGATTTTGTAGCTAAAGTAATTTGTTTGTTTACCCTTGTAATACCGCCATCTTGTGAAGTGTCACTTTTTGACAAATCGGTCGGTCCGCATTATTATTAATCCTTATTCTCTCAATAATCCTTTTATTAAGAATCCTGACAAAATTTCTTACTATTATATGGAAACTTAATTCTGAGAGAGATCTTCCATTCTAAAAATGCACACCTCTCCACCAAATTGTTCAACGAGCAAGTGTCAAAAGTATGTTTATTTTTTTCGTTAAGGGGCGTGCATTGTAGACTGAGAGAATTCTACCTGATTCAATTTTAAATTTATTAAAAAACTAGGGGGTTTTTTAATAAATTGCCCAGCTCATTTATTATCAAAGGGCAGAAAATAATAGAATATATTCCGGTCTATGGAGACTTCCTCAACATTTGAATAATGTTTTACATTCTCTCAATAAATCATTAAAACAATTATTGTAATTGTCATTTTTGCTTTGAGCTTTGGTTTTACATATTGCAAAATCTAATTCAGATAAAAATAAACTCAAAGTAGCAGCTGCATTGTCGCTGATAAAATCGCCATGAACAAAGTAGCCACAGTACTACACATTACACAAAGTTTTAATCAAAATATTTTATTCTAATTGACTTCAGACGCGCTCTGTGTACGCTTTTTACTTCAATAATGTTAGCAATAAAACAAGAGAGGTACCAATTCAAGTAAATATCAAAATAATTTAGTAATAATCTGTCTAGTATATATTATCATAATAATATTATCTATTTGGTCACATAACCATGATTTTGATAAGATGAAGGAGAGTTCCGGACATTTATGAGCGGTGAATTAGTATAGTATTTCTGTGCAACTTTGTGTTAAAATCATCGATATAGGAAAAAAACCTACGGTTGTTAAAATATATGTTGTCCATAGCAAATACATATACACATTCGTATTTTTAAAACCGAAGTAAAGTAGACGATAAGTATGGCAATGTTTTTTTTAGATCTGTGGTATTTTTTTTAGTACGGAAATGCTGCCATCTAGTGAGTAAAGGGCAACAACCGTTCTAAATAGAACGCATTGTCGGTACAACAGCACACTTTTCCGCTATCAATTGATGTGTATTCAAATTGTAAAAGTTGTGTTTATGTATAATATTAATTTGTTTGTACTGAAATATTACATTTTAAATTATTTTACAGCTTTATGTCATCGACATGTGTAGTTTATAAATTTTATGTTTACAATTTCATATTTACCGCCAATTTCAGCGGCATTTCGGCCATTTTGTGAACCCCACGACAGGAAGTGAGTGTTGTCCGTGCTACGCAGGCGCAAATTGACCTTTCGGTTGAAGAACCCGTCGGTCACATGTGAGTGTCGATAAATATCTTAATTTTAACGGGAATCCTTTTTGTTTAGTTATCAATATAGTTTTTGTAAGTATTTTACGTGGTGAACATAATTCTGTGTCAATAGGGCGTTACCGCGATGTGGTTTCTGTGTAAATAGCGTTGAAGTTATTCTGCCGCGGCGCCGCCGGCACGTTTGTCAAATCAAAATTTTCGATATCTCCAATTCGGAATAAAGATCAAGTTCACTCTGCCCTGTTGCAGTTTCCATGTGCTAATAATCATTGTGTGAATAAATAATACGGTTTGTGATTATTCTAATTCGTGTGCATACTTTGTATTGAAGACATGTCCAAGATGTCTCTTGCGGGAGCCACATGTTCGGACACCACATCTTTGGCTCGATCATCTTCGGGTCAAATCAGGCTTGATTCCTCTGTTCTAATTCTAAATATCTGTTTTCACTAGTTTCTCTCCACCCTACGACTGTTGACTTATCTAAACAGAGTGTATACATTCCACAAAGAGTTTTCTTCACGCCGCTAAGGTGGGGTTAAGTCCAGAGTAAAGTAGTCATTAATTTACGCTTATTACGATATTCGTAATTACATAGAAACGTGTGTAATTAGCTTTCGGAACAAGTGCTTTACTATGTATGACTTGACAAATTTGATCCTGACACGAGTGCTGGAGAGGGCATTTAGAGTAGGCATGACAAAATTTTTGCACATTTTCTTCCGAATGCCTCTAAATTTGTAGTAATGTTATTGGAAGAGATAATGTTCGCGAAGTATTACTCTTTTAAATATGTTTAAACATTCAGTGCTGCTAATTTCAACAACTTATAGTAAACAGCTGTTCTGTGCATCCCACTTATTTTCGTGTGAATCACTTGCTATTAATTATTATTAGAGTTGGAATGAAGATTATTTAAATAACTAAGTGCACTACTACTGTTTATCTGGTTTTGTTTGTTAGCTACAATTCTGAGAATATTCACTGCTGACCTATATCATCCCTTCTCCAACTCTGTAACATAATTAGATAACATAATTTTAGAGCTTGAATTTGATCATTCTACATGGCAAAGTGGTCATACTAACCTATCAGAGATAAAAACAAAATAGTCAAAAATGTCCTAATAAAGTGAAAGTTTACTTTCATTCATACATGACCAGTAGTTCTTATAATCATTAAGATTTATACGAAGTTTGTATTACAAACTAGATTTAACCAAATATTTGTCTACTAGCCGTGCCCCGCGGCTTCGCCCGCTATTATCAAGTTAAAAAGTAGCCTATGTGTTAATCCTAGGTATAATCTATGTACATTCCAAATTTCATCCAAATCCGTTCAGCGTGAAGAGGGAACAAACATACACACAAACTTTCGGATTTATAATATTAGTAGGATTAGAAGTGGTGCCACATTTGACAATTACCATAATTTACAATCTGTCCGAGCCCATAGAGTCGCGATTGCAGTTAACATATTGCCATTGTGCTGAGGGTACTCGAAAATTATATACCAGTCCCGACTATGCGTCTCACTACACGACTGTGTTGAGGGATCACCGTCCAGGGGTATATTTCATTTCTATCAACAAAATCCTGCATATCTCATTTTATTTAACTCAACAATCCTATTTGCCATGTTTACAATGATGTATAGTAGCTTAGTTACATGCATGTCCACCCTAAGCAGCAGGTAAAGGGTTCAATTTACTGGTGGAACTACAAGTTTTTAAGTTGTGTTTCTGGTTCTGTGTGTAATTGTGTGTATGCGCGACGAATATTTCTGGCACCACACTTGTGTGGGTTTGTGAGTGTGAAAAGGTTGATGTTTTGATATATTTACAAGGACCCAAGCAAGATGTGGTTATTGTATAGTAATTTCATCAAGTAGTTTTGTATTTTATAAATGGAAATAGTGAAAGTACTTTCATATTGGCGGCTCGGTCTTTACAAAACTTGACACCATAGGGTAATCCATATATATTAGGGCATACAATTTTTTTCTTTAAACAAGCAATTCTTACATATATATACGTTGGAGCCGTTTCCGAGATTTTGATTACACATATATATGTATATGTGTGTGTGTGTGATCTCGGAAACGGGTTCAACGATTTACATAAAATTTGTATGCAGGAGGTTTCGGGTGCCATAAATCGATCTAGCTAGGTTTCAATTTTAGAAAACATTGTTTTATCCATGTTTCCTGGTACTAAAGTGTTAAATAACTAGTACCTGACTCCAATACTGATGTATATACCTATGTATATATTGCCTATACTGAATTAATAATGTTTGATATAAGGTGTTTCGTAATTGCTGGTTAGGTAAGTGATGATTTGTTCCAACAGTGGTATACCGAATCCAAATCATTTATTTGCACGCATAATACAGATAACATGGAAAAGCAAATAATGAAAGGCTAACATTGAATCATAACATGAACATCAACAGAATTATGTTACAATATAAATGTCACAAATTGATATAATTTCATGGTTTACTAAACACGTGACCAAATTAATCCATACACTTCCTTGCTTATAATTTATTGTAATTAAATGCAGTTTTGCACTATTACTTGTCAATAGATGGGGATTTTTCTTGTGACATCAGAATCTAAATTGTTTACTGACATGGGCCCCATAGAGGCACTCATGAAACTGAACAACTCTAATTTAAGTTGTGTCCTGTGATTTTGCCTGCTTAAATAGGAGTTCAGAAGTACACTATACCTGTTCCAGCGACAATTTATCCACATTCAGCCATTACAGGTATACCTCATGTCAAACATACACACACAATTCATAATAGTATGATATAAGAGAGAATAATTTAGTAGTGGTCTCTTTATTGAGTAGGTATTGACTGAATCCTTTCATTTGAAATTTCTACTTACATTTTCATGCCTCTTTAAAGGTCATTGACTTGGGTCAATAACCTCTGCTAATATTTTTCGTCACCTAGGTATGAATCACGATTGTACAGTTGAGGCCAAGGCCCTATTGCTTGTTTGATGATTTTTATCTATATCTTTAGTCAGATGATGATGTTAATTATTTAGATATGTCAGTAAGATTTTGTTCTAATTTGAACCATATGGACACATACTTCTGATAACACTGTGCTTAGTTGCTTTTGTAGGTACTTACTTGAGTTCATTGACTTTGGCTAGTCTTCAAAATGCTTAAGTTTCAATACTAATATACCAACCTATAACCATGTGTTCAGCACATGATTTGGCAGATTCATCTCACTGCTGGTCAAGGGAGGTGTTCATTTGTGTAGTGATTTATAGGTAGGTATATAGTTATATTTTCCACATGTAACATTTTGTTGCTTTATCTTGCGGTGTAGTTGATAAAAATGTGGTTTGAAAATTGTTTTTGAAAGATAAAATAATCAGCATTTAGTCTAGGTTACCTACCTACATTCATTGTTCTTATCCAATGTGAATATTTGTTGATCATTTTTGTTAGGTACTTGTAACAGGTATTAATACTATCCTATTTAGGTAATAGTTATATATAGAGATAATAATAATTTATTATTTATTTATTATAATACCTAAAAATAAGTTTTATATTGTTGTATGGGTTACTTATTATCTGGAATAACACTTTATTGATGTAATACATATACTAGAGCAAATCGATAGGCATCATAAGGCATGATGAAATCATAAGGAGAATTATAATATCATCCAGCCACAGATTTGAGGGAATCATTCTGTAAAATAAAGTAATAGGTCCTTTCCATGAAAAAATAATTAAAACACTACCATAATAATATATTTATCTTGACATTCTCAAATCTGCAGATAACTCCGGACCGTAGATTATAACTCGGCACACAACAACCATGGGTGACATCGAGGACACACATTTCGAGACTGGGGACTCTGGGGCTTCGGCCACCTTCCCCATGCAATGCTCGGCCTTGCGCAAGAACGGATTTGTGATGCTGAAGGGCCGCCCTTGCAAGATCGTTGAAATGTCTACCTCTAAGACTGGAAAGCACGGCCACGCTAAGGTCCACTTGGTCGGCATTGATATTTTCAATGGGAAGAAGTAAGTAAATGTATACATTTGTCTACTTTAAAGGGCCTTTATCAAAATGGTTACTAACCCACACTAAATATCTTTGCAGATATCATACAATAAGACTTGCTTTTCCTGGTGTAATTGCTTATGTATCTGCCTCCAACATTTGCGGGTGCTGGGTTCGATTCCCAGTGGGAACAAATATTTAATCCCTTCTGTGTTTCTATTTCTGGTTTAAATGGTGTCGTGTGTGATAAGTTTCCGTCACCCATGATACTAATCTTAAAACTTAGTTCAGGGATTTCAGTTCAAAAGTTAACTTCTCTGTCGTTCAAAAGTTGTAACAAGGTAAATGTTTGTATCAATAACGGGATATTTACCATGTATTTCGAAATACATGGTAAATATCCCGTTATTGATACAAACATTTATAGTGAAAGTGACCATGGTAGCTTGAAAACTTACGTTGTAACAATGGCTTAAATTAAATGACTCAATACTGTAAAATTTCATCTGTTCACTTAGAGAAGTCACAAACAGCTTACTGAACAGTCAGAAATGCACCTGGTTTTAGATTTTTACTTATTTATGTGCTACTTATGTTTTCATAATGTTGTTTGTATCTTGCAAGCTCTTGCATTTACCTGACTAATCTGTCATCAGCTGCTTTTCAATTGTGTTTACTTGACAAAATATAATTTTACAGTTAAATCGAATTATTTTTATCACTATAGATTATCTGGTACCTGCCTATCTTATCAAAGAAACTGTCAGTCTTAGAATTTATTTCACCAATCTTTTTAGCAACATCATTGATCTGTTAGTCACTCTCGTAGGCTATAATATATCATTCAACAGCTGATTAAATAAACCTTACACACCTACCTTATGGAAAATGTTACCACAATAACAATATACATGAGGCCCTGGATGAATCACTCAGAAAATGATATCATTCTGCAGCATTGACTCGTTCACCCATGCAATTAATTAACATGACTTATGGTACCAAGTTCCAATGCCTGAATATTTTAAGCAAAGCAGATCTTGTACATATTTACTGATAATATTACAAAGATATAGAGTAAATAATTAAAAAAGACATAAGACAAGCATTTGACTACTAGAACTTCTATATGAGACCTAGTAGTAGTAGACGAGTATTCGCTTGACTGGATTACTTGATTATATCGTATGGTTACAAATGCGCGGGAAATGTATTACACTCGCTCGCTGTTCGTACGATGAACGCAAAAAAGAAATGCAGCCAGCGAACTGGAGGTATGGCAACCATAAATGGATGACGTTTAACAGTTTGTTTGAGATGGTAAAAAATACTTGGGAGAATTAACTCGTGTAATGCCAGCGCACGCTGAAACGTAAACAATAAAATACTAATAAGCTAAGTTATTGACTATTTGCGAGCCCATAGAGTCGCGATTGCAGTTAACATATTGCCATCGTGCTGAGGGTACTCGAAAATTATATTCCAGCCCCGACTATGCGTCTCACTACACGACTGTGTTGAGGGATCACCGTCCAGGGGTATATTACATTACCTACAAGTACCAATTATTCAAATCATATTCGTTTATTCACATGAGCCCCAGAGAGGCACTCATGAAAGTTAATGACTACTGCTAGATTCGCAAAATTACAGCCATCTCGAGAAGAACCTGGCAAGAAACTCTGTAGGTATAGCTTAGTATGTTCGAATCAATGGACGACAAGTCTTTAGCTAAGGGACATTTGTGCTTCTGGTTCTTGAACTTAGAGTGAGGCTATGAGTGTGAATGTGTTTAAAATAAAACACTTACTC
Source organism: Lomographa bimaculata (assembly GCA_948107665.1). Lineage (NCBI taxonomy): Eukaryota > Metazoa > Arthropoda > Insecta > Lepidoptera > Geometridae > Lomographa > Lomographa bimaculata. The sequence continues at coordinate 3,636,797 of OX403600.1, read as the reverse complement.
TACTTATAAGCATTGCATAGCTTAACAGCTGTATTTAAATGATAGTGAGTCACCGATTTGTTTCAGGAGTGTAAAAAAAGACTAACGTGTATTAACTATGCTGCATATCAAATATAGATCAAATAAACTAATTAATGTGATCAAATAAATGTGTGTGTTAGCTCAAAAACTTGTGACGTATATAACATAAGGTGGTCATAGTATAATTTAATTTGGATTGTATAAGCTGAATAAAGCAGACATTATATCCATAACAGCATAATCCATAATATCCATATATAGTATAGTGTCATTTCGAATAAAGAAAAGGAAAATTCCATTTTCAAATTCGAATTCACGCTCAAAGCATTCAAATTATCTCGTTATAATCAAATTACATAATTATTTCAGACCAAGCAGTTCGAACATTGCATCTTTCATATTTGTAACCATCTCCTAGGCTAAAACACCTCGTCAAGATCGATACGCCTGAAGCTAAATTCCTAGAAAGCCATTTAGGTCACGACAGCCTGGTTCTGATTATTTTATAAGTTGGTTATCGATTTCAACCTTCTAGCAATATGTACAGGCAACAAATTAGTTAAACTGAGTTTAAACCATATTCGAGTGAATGAACTATGGTGATATAATTATTAGCCATTTTACGAGAAGTTATTAAAATACTAATACTGTAATTACATAAAAAAATGTAATACTTAGGAAAATCTAGTCGCCTTGAATTGAAAGGTATTGTTGGCAACAAAAGTAGCTTAATACTTTTGCTGCCGACTGTGCTTTAGAAATTATTCAAGCGTGAAGAGGGTTATAGTGGCGAAATGCTTAGGCGTCTGGATCGTGAAATATACACGTATCAATTCAAAAAGAAGCTACTTCAGTGTAGATGTCACAGATCAATGGTTAAATTTATTGTCCTGTTCTTCGTGTCCAAATCGTGCACAGCTAAAGAATAACAAATGCTTCCAGGGAAGCTGTCACAAAGCGACGCATTTAGCAAAAATTATATAGTTTACATTATTATGGTTGGAATGGTTAAATCTTAATTGGACGGGTATGAGTTATCTGCCAGCAGTCAATTAAACTGTTGAAAGACGCTTCGCTAAATAATTGAAAACAGCATTCAATATTGGAGCCATTTGGTCAGATATATTTTATGATGTGCGTAGCGAGGAGTAGTCATGATAAGGACGAGAACGTTCATCGCGCGAGCCGAGCATGCCACGTATTATTCACTATATTTAATATTACTGCTAATGTATACTGCTCTATTGAGCTGTTCAGTATATTATTTGATCTTGTAGCATTTGATTAGAAAATGTGGTTGAATGACCATGTTAAAAGCAAATAAATGATTATGATAATATGAATGAGATGCAGAGCATTCCCTTGATTTCAGAGCAAGCGTTTTCTAGCGACTACATAATATAGATATACCTAGGTTAATATAATTATGTATTTGTGTTGAGAAACGATTTAAAAAAATGAATGAAAAAAAAATGCGCCGTCGAGTTTCTTGCCAAGTTCTTCTCGAGATAGCTGTAATTTTGCGAATCTGGCAGTAGAATCATTAACTTTCGTGAGTGCGTGCCTCTTTGGGGCCCATGTGAATAAACGATTTTGATTTGCGTATTAGTGAGCTCAGTGGTTTTATATTTTGGATATAATTGTGTATAACCCGCGTCAATAAAGAAAGGTACTTTATATCGATTTAAAGCAACAAAACACTTTGATATTTCAACAACAGTTTTTTACTAGACTACTACTTTTTGAGTTCACCACCCCTATTTCCTCTTATCCAGATATGAAGATATTTGCCCCTCCACCCACAACATGGACGTCCCTCACGTGAAGCGCGAAGACTACCAGCTCACCGATATCTCTGACGACGGCTACCTCACCCTCATGGCTGATAACGGTGATCTGCGTGAGGACCTTAAGATTCCCGACGGCGACCTTGGCACCCAGCTCCGTTCTGACTTCGACAGTGGCAAAGAGTTGTTGGTGAGTTTTATCATACCTAAAAACCTGTCGTCGATCACATCGTCACTTACCACTTACGTCTACATATAAAAAAATCATACAATTGAACAAAGACGATGTTGGTGAAACTCTTATCATAAATTATCAGCTATGTTCATCTATATTGTATACGATAAGAAATTACATGTTCTACTGTTTGACAACGCAAGCATTTTCGAAAGTATGCGATAAATACGTGCCTTTAACTGTAAATAAGAAACATTATCAAGGCTACGACTTACATAGATGTAATGTAAGTGTTTTAATCACAGTGTAACAATTAGTTTTTGTATAAGATAAAAAAGATATATTTTGTATAACTAAACTGATTCCAATACAAATTACTAATCCGTTAAAAGTTGATTACTAAAGTTATTACATTAATTACAGTGTGGCATTTAAAAACCTTAATTTAATATACAAATGCAAATACTGATTTTAATCAAAGTGATCTGTCATATAAGATGTATACCCCGTCTATGTTCGAGTATAGAGTCTCTGACAATATCACAAATGGTTTGTTGGTGCTAAATCTACTCGTAAATTATAACTTTGCCTATTACCTGGGCTAGCGATCTACGCCAGTCATATGGACAATATGGGTTTTGAGGACATATGTTAACATGGCTCGCTCCTCCAATATGCAAAACGTTTGAATGTATTTCTGAAAGTATTTACAAAACGCTACCAAGACTCGCGAATCATGGAGGTGCGCTATGTTATCGTAGTTATCTATAATAAGGTATATGCGTGAGATTTCAATATAGGTATTTTTTAAAGTTACATAAATTATTTTCTTACTTAGGAATTTCAATGACTAAAAAGTGGTAAAGACTAATTCGTGACGTCAGTGTCTGCATTTTTGATGTCAATGACCTGTCAACTTTCCCTCACGGTAGGTCATGGACTCGGACCTAACTGAAATAGCGTCTAAAAACAAAAGCTTTCACGCTCACAGTCCCACACTAAGTTCGATGACTTGACCGGCATTCGAACCCGATACTCGGCTGCTTAGAAGGCGAACTCTTACCCAACTAAGCCAAAGGGCAGTTCAAAGGATCGTGTTTCAATTGTTACGAACCCAATGGCAACACTTGTCAAACACTAGCCCATCAGAGAATTCAAAAAGAAAAAGAAACACATTAACACACACACATGAACTCGAATATATTTACTATTTGTAAATAAAAACATTACTTTCTTTGTTCAGACGTCTGCCCTTTAGCAAGGTCGACAGGTCTAGGAACCGTTGAGTTATTTATCGTAAAAACATTAATGTTCGAGAGTTATTCGATATTAAAATTTAATGTTCAGATATCGATGTACAACAAGTTATATTGCTGTCACGCGCAATATAACTTACTACTCTTGTAAAAGGGTAATGTTTATTGGGTTATCGAGTTATACTAATATCTTATGCCGCTTGTTATGCCATAAGCAATGTATAAAAGCAAGGCTTTCGTATGACCGTAAGCGTCACGCCTTGCTACCCGGAAGTACTAGCCGTACCCCGCGGCTTCGCCCGCGTTTTTGAAGTTAAAAAGTAGCCTATGTGTAATTCCGGAACATAAACTATCTACATTCTAAATTTCGTCAAAATAAGTTTATACGTTACGGAGATACGTGGTAAAAAACACTCACACACACAAATTCGCACTCATAATCTTAGTAGAATTTTAAGTATAAAAACTGGACTCATTTGACTAGCAAGTCATAACATCTAAATTCATTCAATGGTGTTAAATAATACTTAGAAGTGTGAAATTTTCTCAGTTATTGTATTAAACTGAAAAACTAATAAAAATAAATTACTACCATGAATCAACAAATATTTATTATACTTTTATTTCTTTTCAACCGACTTCGAAAAAGGAGGTTCCCAATTCGACTGTATGTTTTTTTAATGTACATTACGTGATAATTCCGCCAATTATGAATCTATTTTATTTTATTTTTTGTTTGGTATATTATACTTAGGTGGTCCCATATAAATTTTATCGCAATTAGTCAAACCAAAACCAAAATATAAGCGGTGAAGTCGGAGTTTTTAAACTTTGCTTGCGTTTCAATATGGCTGCTATCTTGACTGATGAAAAATGATGAAGCGACCGATGATATGTAGTTTCTGCCCAAGTCCTTCAATTAATTACTACCACAAACTACTTTGGGGGCTGAGTCACCCACGTTCGTAGGAGGATACCCCTTAAGTCTGACTCCCTACACGTGGTCCCCGGGTGGTGCTAATCAGGTGACATTTGAGAGGTTGTAGAGCATTTTGTGAGTTGCTCGCCTGGCTTGCTACCAAAGTAGCTTACCACCATCAAGTTGAAAGTCTGCCGCCAAGCCAAATACGGTGTTCCGGCAGTTATCGTCGAGAGCCTGCGTATTCCAGGTCTAGTGTGTTTACCAGCTTCGATCACATCGTCACTTACCATCAGGTGAGATAGTGGTCAAACACTAGCCTGTCACAAATAAAAAAATAAAAAAAATGCCCAGCGCATGTTGCAATGGCGAAATGTAATTTGGCCGCTTAGACCAAAAACTTAATCTTAATTTAAAGTATAATGTATATTTGAAGCAGTATTTTGTGGCAAACTAAATGGCAATAAACTTATTACACTAATATTATAAATCCGAAAGTTTAAGCTTTTTTTCTCTTCACATTGTAACAGCTGAACGGATTTGGATGAAATTTGTTATATACCTCGGATTAACACAGGATATTTTTTTAAAGTGATAAATGCGAGCGAAGCCTTGGGCTAGTTTATAATAATGTAAAATCGATGCGATAAAATGCGTAAAAAATTAAAATGAGGCCCTATAGAGAACTACAGGCAAAATTTTATTGAATAGAAATTAGAATTAGAATATAAATTAGTTGAAAAAAAATATTTGATGGGCAAGCATTTGACAACTATCTCACCTGAAAAATAATAATAATTATATATTTATATATCCATTTACTTTCAACGTGTAACATGTAATTTCTGTTTGTTCCAGTGCACCGTGCTGAAATCTTGTGGCGAGGAATGCGTAATCGCAGTTAAGGCAAACACAGCTCTCGACAAATAAACCAACACAGCATTTATAGGGTTATAACATCGTATAATTTTTTTTACAATCAAACACTCTTACATAAATGTAAAACATAATATTATGTACTATAATTTAACGTAAAAATATTGGTGTCGCTGTGCCTCGCGCTAAGTCGCCCTCCCGCTGTCGGGCACGTCACGAAGATATTTGGCAATAATCTACAGTACTCGTATGTGGTCGACTCGACATGTGGTCCCATTGTATTAAGGATTCGAGTCTAGAGAATGAGAGATGGTTTTAGAGACGATTTGACAGGTCTCTAGTTCTTGTACTGAAAACCTTTGCTGAAGGAGCATTTCTTATCACAGCGTGTCAGTTGTGGGGGTGCGAGCGAATGGATTTTGAGTATAAGGAGCGAACGGCCGACTGACATAGAGTATATACGAGTGTAGGATTATTGCACGGAATTATAAATGTAATGAAATAGTCGCGCGCTGGCGCTCACACATTAATTTATTTATACAGAGTGTAATAGTTAGCCCGGCGCGGGGGCACAGCGGGGCGCAGAGGCTGCCGATCCAACTTCACGTTTGTTTTTGTTTTGTTTGTTCTCTTTTCGCTTCTACGTCTAAACGTTAAGTTTAGTTTGCGTCCTCACGCATGTTTAATGATTGACAGCGGTGGTGAAATTCATGTGGTGGATAATTATAAATGTTTTATAGTGCGTTTTATGCCGGACGAAAAGATGGACACAAACATGAAGTTATTACCATTATTTTAATGCTAAATTAATTAATACATGCAAGAAAAAAATCGCGATAAAATTTCAAAAAAATAGAAATAAAGGAAAATTCTTGAACGTGGTGTGTGATTGATTAGTCCTTATGGACGCGCGTCTGTGACTTGGCGCCGTCCTTGACCGCCTCTGGCGTTTTCATCCCTATATGTGTAACACTTGACATCTGTTCAAATTTTAATACATTTTTCTAATACATGTAGGGCTCACTGCGGCTTACCACGCGCCCTTATAGTTGATAGAGGTCGCTCGAGTCGCAGTGGGGCCCTGTGCATTCCATAATACGATGAACTGGTCCATTAAAGTGCTAAAATCTTAAGACTGACTAGTCGGCCGGGACTCGTCTCGGTATAGACTGACATGCATTTTATAGAAGGAAAATAGTTGTTTTTTTATTCGCGATACTCTCGGCCTTTCCTTGCTCTCTTTATTTGCTCATTTGAACATATGCGATGTTACACATTCTCGAGTGGCTTACTATTGCCTAATTCTATATTTTAATGTAGTACGCGCGCCACTAGCGAGTGTCGCCTGCAAGGGCTAGGTAGGGTACCATCCACTTGTCAGTGGACTTATCAGTTTTTTTTTTGAAATCATCAGATTGTCAAAGACGATATGATTATACGAAATTAATGTAAGAATGTAAGGTAAGGCCCTATAGAAAAGATATTTTTTTAAGCATTCAAAATTCTTACATTGCAGGTTGTAGACTAACTTAGGCTGTTTTTAATTACAGGTGTCGGTGTGAGCCGATCTGTACGTTTTTTTTTTTCGAAATTGCATAATCGTTATTGTTGGTAAAGTTTTTATACTTAGCAGCTTGTAATCAGGTTTTTATTTTATAAAAGGAAACCTAAGTTATATAATGTAAAGACATCGGGAGGTGTATAATAAAAATACGTTTAGTAAATAATACTTTTTTTCTGTCTGTGTAGACAATGTCTTACCCCAATTACCATGAATAATCGTTGTAATTTTTCGATGTGGATCTATTTGTGTAATATCATAACCGATAGTTATAGTGCGAAATAAATGTAACGTGTAATCATTTAGATTTATTCGGTGCACTAAGTTATTTTAGGAATTGATTCTATTGCACACAGTATCTCGCTTACACTAGGACTAAAGTTATTTCAGTAAGTACGCGCTATAACATAACCGCTGCGCGTTTTACTGCTTCTCAAATAAACTTTTCTATTGCCAATTCGATGTAAACGTTAATAAAATTAGAATTTTGTAAATTGAAGGAAGGAAGGTACGCCTTGTAGCGTTAAGAGATGGTTAACATTGTGTAAGGAACCTAAATTGTGCGTATTTTAGTTTAGGAAACTTAAAATTATTTTTTATATTGGAGCGTAGGGTCAGTGCGGATAACTGTGACTATTAGTACTGCGGCGTGTAAATACGTAAGATTTGAAGATCAAAAGCATTTGCTATAGTGCAATGACAACTGGCACTGCTTGGGAAAGAATTAAGACTGTTGTAATAGAAACATTGGTCCTTTTGACATAGTCTTTCCCAAATCGCGTGGCCTCATAAGTTCGTCGTTGCGCTACTAGAAACCATTCTCATTTGTGACGCTCCGGCAAGCATCTTGTCGTTTTCTCAATGTGCGAACATTACCGAATTAATAGCGAAGGCCAATATTGTAAATGCAGTAATAAGTATTTAACAGTCTGTCGAATTAAAATCTGTACAAAACGATATATCGTGAGTTTGTAATTCATAGCCCCTTTTAGTTTCGTTTATTTTCTACCTATTTTGTTTTAGTGTAGTTTTTTAGAAGTAGTTTATATACGTGGGACTAAAACAACATTCAACTAAATGTAGTACTTAACATTTGAAAGGACGGAAAACGTGCGGGTAGTTGCACTGCATACTACTGCTCTTACTAAACATTATGACACCCTCCTCCACCTCAGTCTCGTGACCACGACCGATGCAACTGCCGAAACGTCGAGGTTAGTCAAAATAATTAAGGTTTTATTAATTTGTGGGCGAATAAGTCCCATTATAATAAAATAACACGAATTTAGTAAGTTTGAAAACAAGTCATGGTAACGCCTTCTTAGTCTGTAAAAAAATTCTAAAACAGTAGTATTTGGAAGAAATGAGGATCAATGCTGGCCTAACTGCACTCAGCAGGCATCAACGCTCATTTCCCACTGGTACAATTGTATCTCGATTAGCTCGACCGTTGAATAGGCTTGCGGCGAATTTCTACAGCAGCAGCTGCAGTGCAACTACTAGATCATTTGCAAGATGGTATGTATAGTATAGATTGAGGGGAGAGAGACAGCAAACATAAATCTTATGTTTTACTTTCTTCGGGGTCCTGATTTCGAGACATGATTGTGGTTGTTTGATCTCCACTCTGACCTGGTAAAACGGAGGCACCAAGATTCGATTCTCTTTTACTCAATGGCAACTGTTTCTCCATGTATATATTATTTCGTTAGGTAATTGATATGAAATAGAATATTTATTAATATGTATATATAGGTTATTAAAATTCCACAACTATTGACAATAAAACGAGTCGATTACAGTAAAGAATTTCGAATATTCGAGGAAATTGTAAGAACTTTTCTAAAGTTCAACATACTAGTAAACGTGCCATGGGCTACTAATGCACTTTTAGGCTTACATGGCATAATAATATACTATTTTATGCAGGGTTCACCCACCGCCCACCTGAAACCACCCGTGGGCCGTGTATGCTGGTCGCGGCAAAGCGTTCCGTTCTTTTGCTGTTCTATGAATGCAAAGAAGTAAATAAAATTGTATCCTCTGTTATAAGAATAACGATGCTCTTTGGCAGTGTTAGCTTCTGGTTTGTAAAGTAAGTGTACCTACCTAGTAGAATTCCTTGTAGCAACCCTTGTCCTTCAAGAAGTAGCCGTTGCACGTATCCAGATTACAATCTTTGATGTTGCAGCCGCACAATCCAGCTTTAACTAAGATTTCAGAGTCGGTAACTCAGAAAAAATCTGCATCGGGTGTCTAGTACGAGTTTTGGATCGTATAGAAAAAGGTTTGTATTGTTCCATACACCACATAGGTACATTTACTTTCAGCAATATATACGAAACAAAACAAAATTAAATCATGACATGATTATGTTTCTTTATTGGGATAGACACTATCTCACCCAGGTAATAAGTGATGCCGCGATCGAGCACGTTTGCCTTAACATATATGTACAATGTATTGGAAAGAAGTTTCAAACATTCCTAACAAAGGTGAACGCAACAACAAACAAATAAAAAATCAGGTGAACCATTTTTTAGTGTAATTGAGAGATGAGACGAGCAAGTCGCTCGCCTGGTGGTCAGCGTCACGCTTGCCCATTGCAGTTCAGTGTCATCCAGAGTTTTGAACTTATACCGGTCAAAATCCTGCCCGGCAAGGCACTGCGCTCGTTACCCTGAGATATTAGATGTTAAATCTTTACCTATGCCCCGGTAATTTAACTGGAAACATTGCTCTTCAAACCGAAAATACGGTACCTAATTGCACACTACGGCCTTTGAAGAAATTATCTTTCCTAAACATAGTAGTTGATTTTCATTTAGGTCTATTCCCTCTGCACTGTGGGCCCCCTAGATTATATTCTCGGCAGGAGCACAATTTTCATCCCCGAGGGACATTTGTGGTTCTGGGTGTGTGATTATAAATGTATCCGGCACTCACAATACAAGTCTTTGAATTTAAATGTGGGCTGTGAGAGTGAATGCGTTTGTTTATACTATGTATACTTACTACAGATTATTTGGTACAAAAATAATATCTATCAAAGATTTTTCAAACGGCCCCTTGACTTTCGCCTTCTGTTTCTTTTCTCTTTGAATACTATCCTTCCGTATATTTATCCCATCAAATAACCGTATACAGAGCCAATGCGGCAACAAACGTGCTTCTGTTGCGGAAGAGAGCCTTGTTCTATTGTCTTTCAGGCTAGGCACACAAATAAAATATCCATTCAGCTATATTATCGACTAGCTGACCCGTTTACCGCCCAGGTAAACAAAATTATGCACATAACCTACATACCACGTCACCCTATTTCGTTTCAAACGAATTACCTGCCTATTATGACTGTTTAGATTGGAAACACTAAAATGCTAATTCAGAACGTAGCAAATCAGAGAAAATTATCATTTGTTCATTTTGGTCATGATTAGCAGTGAGGTGGTCCTCAATTCGACTTAATTAATTATTATTAAGCTTGATCGGATAAAGGGTTTGAGAGGATTGTGGGTTTGAAAAATATGTCAGTTATAAATATTTAAATAAAACACAAGGTTTACAATCTTCTTATGAACTTTTAAACAAATAAAATATGGACATAATCTTCACTTTAACTTGGAAGAAACTTAAATTAATAGCAAAAATATATAAGTAAAAACACTTACAGTTGAAGACACTTCATATCACAGACCAAGAGGTGTTTAAAAAAATAGTTTATTCAACTTATTATTACTTATATAATAAAACACAGGAGCTGAGCTTCAATTTGACCGACATCGCTGTACTGCGCTTTAGGAAGGCGGGGTAGGACAGCGTGAGCGATCTGCTTTGCCGCGCTCAATGTCGTGGCAAGTCAAAGGCGTGGTTTTGGTCAATCTAAACTAATTATTGTCAATTATACTTAGCTAACTAATTATAAATAGACTGATATTCAAAGACAGTTTTTAAATCTACTATAGGTACTGGTACTCCGCAGTTGACGCGAGCATGCATGAGTTCACTCAATATATTTAAGAGCGGTTTTGGATCTAAGCTTAAATTCGAAATGTCAAAACAGTAACGTTACTGTCGATGTCGTGAGGAAGTAAGAGTGAATCAGAATGCGGACATCTAAATAGAGATCTGAAACCACCTAGGTTTGCGCAAACGGTAATATGCATGCCGATTAAGTCAAGGTCCCTTTGCTACTTTTTTTTTTTATTCATTACTTGTTGGCAGTGTAACTATCGAGTATAATTATTTGACTAAGAAGTGAGCTAAAACGACATTTTCCTGCTCACTTCAGAATGCTCAATATTTTTGTTTTACTAAATTACTAAATAAAATATATGTATCTTATAGTTCAAGGTATTATTCTCATGAATTATAAGGACAAAAACTTGATCAGTACATATTTTTTATATCTATTAGCATCAACCTATTTACAGCAATGAACTTCCCCTAAAAAGAAAATAACAATCAGGGGTGCTCACTGTGCTCGCGTTTATCGCGCCTTCGAATCGACAAAACCTCGTTCAAGTTTTTTAATTCTGTCAATCCCCATCATCTTCCGATTCTGAGCTATCAGATATTTCTATGACCATGAACGGGTCTTCAATGTCTATTATAGTAGCTGAGAAGTCGTCACCTAACTCTTCCAACATTCGTGGTATATCTAAATGCTCTTTTTTTACTAATAAACTATTGGATTCGTTTTCTGTCGATTCTTCATTAATATTATACTGGCATGAATTGTCTGAATCAATCTCTGAATCTTCATTGTAATGCTTCATTATTTGTTCTAAATCGGGAGTATTTTCACTGTTTTCATTAGCATCTTCAAACTTTATGTTTATAGAATAATTCGTCTTGCTTTCTGTATTATTAGCCTCAATATTTTCCATCAAATTTTCAGTTTCAATTTTAATATTAGTTAAGTTTTCCATATTCGTTGGTATTTCATCCAGTCTGTCATCATTTTCATTGTAATTGGTTGATATATTGTTCACTGATATGTTTGCATCTTCAAATTTAAGTCTAGTTGAACATGCTTGCATCGTCAAAATTTCAGATAATGAGTTATTTTCATCAATGTCAATTTCATATTTAGCCGAAGATGCACCCATATTAATTTCTTCAGATATCTCATTATCTTTATCTGTTTCTTCGATTTCAATTCTAAAAGATACATTCGAATTCGTTGTTAACTTTAATTCATTATTCTCATTTAATTCTGTATTATTGCTTGTGACTTCGTCAGTCAGTTCATTTCTAACATTAGCTGATTTTTGAACATAGGCTTCTGCTTTAGAAGTACTATCTACGACAGTCTTGTTTATATCTTTGCTACTATTTGCTGATTGAGGTTTATGTGTGCCAAAACATTCGAAACTACTGCTGCTGACATTGCTATGTTGAATAGCTTCAATACTTTTTGGTGTTTGTACACTACCAATTAATACTTGAAAGTTGTTGTACATGCTTGTTATTATATTATCGTTACCGCCATTTGTTCTATTATCTGCAGCTACGACTTGTACGGGCACACTCAATGGGTTGTAAATAACTACATTGTTCGTTACATTACCCGACGTTCTTGAGTCATCATAACTTTTTAATGATATCCTATCAATATTTTTACAGTTCACCAGATTTGTTGTTAGTAACAATACGCCATTATTTTGAGCCCCTGTTTGTTTTGGCATCGTAGCACTATTACCAGAATTTTCAAGACGTTCTGTTGGTAAATTAGGGATATAATGTTTTGGTAAGGTGCTATCGAAGTTGCTGTCGCCGTCGTCACGTTCAATGCTTTGTCTCAGTTCTGGATTTGGTATTCTTAATTTGGTGTTACTTGCGCCAACACTTTCCATATCAGCAAACCTAGAATATTAGATAAATATAATAAATAAAAGCATGTATCTAACAAAGACACAAGTGGTCCCAGCAATTGGACGACTGGTAGTAAATCGTAAATTTTGAGACAAGAGACAATACGATTTTTTTTTTGTTTTATGAAATTTTATATAACGTTCATAATTGATTAAGCAGGTACACATTTAAATATATTTCACTGTAGAAGTACAGTAATGTGTGTATACTACAGCTTGGGGGTTGAACGGCTGGCAATAATGTGGTAGTTTGATTGAAAGATTCGTAAGAATTACACATATTAAGGATTTATCAACAGTCCGAGACGTGTACTGAGACGCGCCGAGACGCCGCCGCCGGATGGTCTACCCGCGTACTCGACTGATGAAGGAGCACTGACCGTTCCGAAACTAGTATCGTAACAAAGCGAGAAAACAACCTTGAGTAAAATCGGATAAATGATGTAGTACTGCCCCACCCGGACTCAGCAAAATAGTCCTATCAATAGGGAATATGCATAGTTATATTCGATTGTTTTACATAAATCGAAACATAACGTTTCATTTCAAAATAAATATTTGAAAATGCATTTTGACGTTATTTATGTGCACGTCCACGACCAATCATGGCTGCCGTTATGGAAAGTTAACCAATCGTTGACATCAAAAATGACTGACGTCACTATTATAATCAATCTAGCCCAGGGGTCGGCAACCTGCGGCTCGCGAGCCACATGCGGCTCTTTAGTTCCATACACAAATATTATTAATTTAAAAAAAATCATAAATCAGTAAATATTTACAGTTGAAATAATTAAATTATGGGATGATTAGTTAGGTATAACGCGTGCATAGAGTTTTCTTTACGATATTCATTGTTGGCATTAATGATTATTGTTGGCAAGAAAAAAAATTGTGGCTCTTTAAAAATTAGAAATTTTGTAAATTGTAATTTTTGACTCTTCCGATTTAAAAGGTTGCCGACCCCTGATCTAGCCAATAGCGTACGTTTTGCTATTAAAAGAAAATACTTTCGCTATATTTAAATCTCATGCATATTTCATATTGCGTGGAGTTACCCATCTATAATATATTTCCTTTATCATTGCCAAGGTGTAAGATAATATGAGGTTGTGAATGTGAGAAGGAAATCTTTCTATGTTCAATATTCACCTTGCCAGCAATTCCTCTTCGTTCTTCTTAGCAATCTTACAGTTCTCCAACAGCCTGGCTTGTAGTTCCAGGTCCTCATCTGCCGGATCTGGCGCTTCCTGCTTAACATATCGCAAGAGATGGCGCCATTCGCGTTGTTGACGCCGCTTTTGGACCGTGCGACCGTAGTGGATGAATAATGCTCGTGCTGTAAAATAACATGTTTTGTGCTATCAACATTTTGATTGTCGAAAACTGTCAGTCAGGCTACAGTAATTTGGCGGCTTATCATGGCTATGTTGCATCATCTCTTAGATATAGCAATATGTTCTGGGGTAACAGTGCAGGTAAAATCTCTGTTTTTAAGACACAAAAAAGTGCGTTAGGGCTTTTTGTAAACTAGATCAAACTGAAAGTTGTAAACCACAATTTATAAATTTAAAGATTATGACTGTACCATGTTTATATATTATCGAGACCGTCAATTTTGTACGCAATAACATCGCATTATTTGTTAATTTTAATAGCAAACGACATAATTTAAAACTTAGATGTCCTGTTAACAGAACAGCGTTACTGAATAACAGCATTCTATGCATGGCCCCAAAATCTATAACCATTTACCTAATGAAATACTTATTTCAAAAATCTTTAAATATATTTAAGTCTAAAGTAAAATGCCTTTTACTTGATAAGGCTTATACAGTATAGAGGAATATTTAAAATATAGCCTGTAATTGAATAAACATCCTAATTACTTACATAATATGTATCCTAATTAGATAAGTTTTAAATTGTATTGCATGCCGAAAGGCCGGATACGGCGACCCATTGTTTTTTTACTTTTGTCATCACCTGTTCACACCTGTATTCGCAATCAATAAATGAATTTGAATCAGTTGTTGGTAAGTGACGATGTGGTCGAAGGTGGTTAAGACTCTAGAATGCGACTGGCTTTAACGATAAGTTTGTGAACGCTTACGACACAAGTTATGGAACTTAGTGTAGGGATAGGGATGCGATTGTGGAAGTGTAAAAAAATCCATTAGTATAAAAAATATTATTTATTCTTAAATATTTAATTCTAATATAGATTAAAATTTATTATAATAACTTTCGGTTAAGTATCTAATTCTTGTAAATGCGAAATATAATATTTTTGTAAGCTTCCTCTTAACACGATATACGCAATTATATTGGCCAGAGGTAAAATTTGGACGAGCTATTAACAGAGATATCTTAACATATTGATCGGTTATCCTTTGAAAAAGGAAAAATTGTGTTTCTTGTGAGATTGAGTATGAAATGTGAATGTTTCAAGCTGCCATGATACAAGAATTCAAACATAGGTTGGGACTGTGAGTGTAAAAGCATTTATGTTATTACATACCATCAGCCTCTCTATCTGCTTTATACATCATGTTATTACATACCTTCAGCCTCTATCTGTTTCTTATACCATGTTATTACATACTTTCAGCCTCTATCTGTTTCTTATATCAGGTTATTACATACCTTCAGCCTCTTTATCTGTTTCTTATATCATGTTATTACATATCTTTTCCCTCTATCTGTTTCTGATACCATGTTATTACATACCTTCAGCCTCTATCTGTTTCTTATTCCATTTGAGATTATACTCTAAATTGGCGGCATGAACGCAGTTTATCACATCGACAAGGTCCGGGAATATTGGATTGCCTTCTTCATCGTAATTCGAATTGACGAACATCTCAAAAATCTTGATGGGGCCTGGGTGGTGACCTTCTTCAGGCTTCATCCTGACTGTGTGCTTTTTCACGGGGTCGCTGCCAGTTAGCATGCATATTTCTTTGTAAAGTTCCACTACTTTGGCTTTATAGCTGAAAAAACAATATAAATAAACATAAACAAATACTTTCACACTCACAGCACCACACAGCAAGGTAGAGTGGAAGGCACCAGACCACGCGGAAAGTCAACCATGCGATAGACCGATTAGAACAAATCGGTTGTGGGCGGCCTCTTGCATCAGTGTACCAGAATGACTTCAAATAGAAACAGATGGGGAGAAAGTGAGAGTTCAATACGGAATGACAATCATGACCGCTCTGCGAGTGACGAGTACAAGAGACAAGAGCGAAACAAAAGAGAAGATTGTATTGTCTATATTGGTTCAGCTGTTAGAGCTCATTTTCTATCAATTATAGACTTATGTAGAAACATTTGCATTTATTATACTAGTGTGATTAACTTTTGGCTTCGGCACTGGATGGATCTTAATGAAATTTGATAAAAAGATTTAATAATAGGTAAATTTTTATCCAGCTTCATTCTCAATCAACATTAGTATGCTAGTGTCGCAGGCTAAACCATGAGGCATATTGTATTTTATTTCATTTAAACGTATGATATGGACTTTCTTGAACTAAAATAAACTTATTCTAAGCGCTAAAATCGTTGTGATCAATTACTAATATAAATTTCCAGATCTTCACATAATCTTACCTGTCGCATAAAACATATGGCGAGTCGTAACAGTCATTATATACTTCCCTCTCCTCCAAATCTTTTATCAATGCTACAAATGTAGCTATTTCATTTTCTATAACCTCAATTGTTCTTGTGTTTTGTGTGCCAGGTATTAAAAGGCTTGGCGGCTCCCCTGGTTTGAATATTTTATTAGAATTCACTGCTACATCTTCAATACTTAGATCAATGGTAACATCATTATTGTTTAAATTTAGCATTTCATTTCTTTTTTTACTTAACACTGTCTCACTTAAAGTCCTCTCATTATTACATGCGATGGTGTTATTTTCTTTATTTGAATTGTCAGAACAGTCGATTTCATCATCTATTAATATGACGTCATCAGTTATTTCGTTAACAGTAGGATTATCATTTACTTGGCCATCGCTATCACTTATTTCGACGTGAGTCTCATAATCCTCATTTAATTGGATTGATGAAGATTTGTCTTCTGTTATTTGATTACTTACATCATTGATTTGAATATCAGTGTAGGAATCGCAATTAATTTGCACAACATCATCTTCATCATCGTCTAAACTAATAATATCAATTTTTTTCTTCTTTTTTGGTGTACTGCTTGAGAAAAGTGTCCGTTTCTTTCTTGGTCTGCCTGTAATTTAAAAACACATGTATATAAAGTTAATATACTATAATAAAAACATATTTCTATATGTATTTTTTCTTAAATAGGAATGCCTATACTTTGACTTGATACTTACCCCTAGTGGCCTTTTTCTGCAATGTTGTTAATACCACCCTCTTTTTAACTTTACCAGATTTTAAGAGTTCACACAGTGCTTTTATATGTGAAAATTTTCTATCAGGATTTTTTTTTAGTTTAATTATAGTATCTGACAAAACTTTTTTAAATTGATCAGATTCTTTGTATCCTTTATCTGCATTTTTATAAAGGGGTATTAAAGTTCTGTTAATAATCCTCAACATTCCATCAGAATTTTCCATGTCAAGGCACTGTTCTATAATTTCAGTTAAAAGTCTATTCTCTTTTTGTAGATCATCAAAACTATGCACAGCATCATTATTAGAGTTCTTGAGTACTGTGTGTGGATTTTCTACTTCGATGATGGTACAGTCATTGTCTATCTCATAATCTTCGTCTATAATTATAGCAGGTTCATTTATACATTGCATTACATAATCTTCTTCATTGTTTATGTTACATGTAGGGACTCTAGCTTCTTTGTCTTGTGTTTGCTCATTAGGCTTATTTGAAATCGGTACCTCAGCAGAAGCAGTGGTGTCTGCGCATTTGCTTTTATCTCTATATTGGTTATTTACAGGCTCAGATATTATTATGTCGTTTAAATTTGCAATATTTTCTACACCAATAACCAGTGCATTCTTATTGCTTATAGCAGTGACACTTCTGTCTTTAATAACTGCATCATTATCAGCCAGAAAATTACCAATGGTGTGTTTATCTTTTGCATTATCCATTTTGCCGCTTGTATAATTTTCTAAGAATTTGTTTGTCACTATTGAATTCGAAATGTTATATGAAACTTTAGAATTTTTAACCAAATTACCTTTCTCATTAACAGTCTTATTAACATTTTCAACTAGCTCCTTTGCTTTTTTACTGTTTATTTTATCTCTTAAAATGTTTTTAATTTGAAGTTTAGAATTAACAGTTTTTAATCCACGATTAGTGTTATCTACATAGAGAATATCAGAGCTTCCATTTTCAATGATTGTGCAATCATTTTCATCCATTGCTTCAAAATTCTGAGGCATATCTCTCACTTTTCTTGATAAGTTTTGACTTTCAGGCATGTACACAACTGGAACTTCATGGTGGGTTATAGATGCAGAGTTTAAAATTGGCACTTCAAAACGGAAATCCTGAAAAAATAATTATAAGTATTCCATATTTCTATATAAATAATCAATCATTATTTCATAGATACACAATGCGAAACAACATAGATAGTAAATTTTAGTATATTTCAAAATATTAGCATTTCAAATAATTTCCTACTCAATGAATTTATTAACTGTGGTTATCTTAAGACCTCTTGTGTCAATAAAAAAAAGAGAAATAGAAGACATACATTTTACAAGCAGAGATGCAGTTCTTAAGTCCCAGATTTGACTTTAACTTAAGCCCTTCACTTGTTAAACTAAATATAACATTCCCACGTTTTATATTTTGGTCCAATTGGACTAGGCAAGAATATTACAGTTAAAAAGCAACAGGTTTATTTCAATATGCAATCTTATTGAAAAAAATCTGTACTGGCTATCACTAACATGCCAACTGACACTTGTTTAAAACCATCTCGGCCACATCCACTCCAAGCATGGTAGCATTGTAAAGTCAGCATCTGGATTTTTCCCTTATTAATGTATGATCAATAATGCAGGGCTTTCAAAATTATTTATTTACATGGGCCCCGAAGAGGAACTTTATAAGATTTTAGCCGCTACTCAGAGTACCTAATTTGGTTTGGTGGTAAAGGCGAAATTCGAGATGCAGCACTCTATGTCACATTTTCTGGCGTGGTCTATATATGGCTACTTTTACAGGATTTAAAAACACTGAATGGTAAGTGACAAATCATTGCTGGAAAGTGAGACCTGATGTTAAGTGACAACTCAATGATGGACCACTTTTACCTTCATTTATGACAAATATGTAAGTTGTTGCATGTGGATCATGGTGAAAAACGTTGCAATAATTTGCTCATAGAAGTAACATACCCCGATTTTCGATAATAGTACTCATTGGTTACATGCACTCGCTAAAATTTGTTTAACACATTATAATTAGATTTATTATAAATAAAGGTTCACTTTTGTGGTCTTCACTTCTTTCAGTTTTGTGAAATGTTGCCCTTGCTATCCAGTGGTGGTTCAGAATTCTTCATTGACAGCATGCATATTGAGAAAGTTCTACGGTTTTGTTTTCCTCCAGAGGGACTCTGTGGCGCCTATCTCTGGTCATACGTTATAAGGACTCATAATAAACGCAATAGGTCCAAGAAATAAATGCTAACGACAAATCAATTTAGGGAATGTCAAAGTAAAAAGCCGAATTCTCTTAAATAATTTAAATAGATTCGCGCCCATTCTGTGGGTGATATATTATAGGTTATTATACATGTTGTAATAATTTTACAATAAATTACAGCTAGGACAGCTGTTATTTATTTTTCTCTTTTAATTAATTTTTATTAGGGCTACAATACGTACCTCTGAAGAGTTCATGAGCAACATGAATGTTTACTATATTGAGAAGTTTATATCACACAGTGTGATTCACACTTCACAACTTTACACGCTATCAAACATATTTTAAATTCTTTATAACCCACGTTGCATCATTCAGATTTTCTATTAAAATCTAGCAAATTTAAACTTTTAGTATCCGTATGTAAATTTCTTTAATTTTTATTTTGACAATGACATATGACATTGACATGTTAAACTTATATTTTAACATAAGTTGACGCGCCCGGGTAAAAAAAACATACACAAGCTTTCAAACTCAAACTCATGCATACTCAGAACCGGAACTCAAATATCCCGTGGGGAGAAAACTTGTGTTATTCAGAGATTCGCACTTGCTGCATAAAGGCATAATATAGGCACATGGGGCTACATTATGTTGCCCTGATTTATCTAACATTAATCAGCTGACAATGATTTTCAATCGACTTCAAAAAAGGAGCTTCTCAATCCGTTTTTTTTTAAGTGAAAACTTCTTTAGCGGCGTTGTGCACTTTTTTGGGATGGGTAAAAAATTTTAAACTCGCGTCAGGACACGTGACCAGCTGCCGTATTCTGTATCATGGATGGGCGTCATTAAATGTCAAAAAACTGTCAAAAGTGACATACCATCTGTCAAAAGTGACATAAAATCTGTCAACAATGACATAATAGCGTCAAAAACCAAGCCGATTCAACGACCGAAACGAAAGAATGAAACAAAGAGAATACAATACATAAACCACAGAGCATGAAATTTGCTCACGCTGTTACTTGTGG
Organism: Lomographa bimaculata; assembly: GCA_948107665.1. Classification (NCBI taxonomy): domain Eukaryota; kingdom Metazoa; phylum Arthropoda; class Insecta; order Lepidoptera; family Geometridae; genus Lomographa; species Lomographa bimaculata. Next base: position 3,616,676 of record OX403600.1, on the reverse strand, counting down.
CGAAATTGTCAATGAATTACGTTTCATGTATATTTATCGATATTTTCGTGGTAGTGCTCGCGAATTGGGAAATTTACCAGTTGATTTGGTGAACAATAGTTATAACATATTTACAGCTAAGGCGCTAGGTCTAGAAGGAACGCGAGCGAGTTCCCAATCCCATGCTCTGTGACAAAAGAAATACAGAGCATATATTCAGTACTACGTGGACAGTTTAAGATATCAGACAATTCGCTGAAGTCAAATAAATGCAGGCCTTACATTCAGTTTATAATAATTTAATGATTATTATTTTTTTTAATTTATGCTTTTTCAAAGATAATATAATCACTCTTTTCAAGTCTTTTATCTTGAGCGTTTAATTTTTGAAAACAATAAAACAATAGATATTCGTCATGATGACAAATTAAAGTTGAAAAATGTAATGTTTTTTCAATGATTGGTTATATTTAGTAAATTCAGTCGGTTCTTATTTATTTAAAGCTATTTATTTCCAGAGCGTTCAACAATTACTTTTAGGAATTCGATTCCACAAATAGGGTGAAATGAAACGTAATTCTTTGGTGGTATTTATTGCTATTTTGTCTGTGGGCTAAAACAGCTGCCACCCTACTACGTATTTTTGTTGCACACGGTTTCTATTTAAATTAAGCAAAAATGAACCTTATTTCTAAGAAATAAGGTTCATTTTTGGCTGCTGCAGCCTAATTCTGTAAGTCAGCGTCATGGATGGGCGTCACGCCCATAGACAAATCTCAGCTGTTTTAGCCCACAGACTAAATAGCAATAAAACCACCGAAGAAAGGCCAGACCCCCTGTAACTTATCTCTGTTGCAAACGGTTACAATACGAAATTGTTGAAACGGTTTCAAGACAAAATTTCTAAGAAATAAGGTTCATTTTTGCTTAATTTAAATAGAAACCGTGTGCAACAAAAATACGTAGTAGGGTGGCAGCTGTTTTAGCCCACAGACAAAATAGCAATAAATACCACCAAAGAATTACGTTTCATTTCACCCTATTTGTGGAATCGAATTCCTAAAAGTAATTGTTGAACGCTCTGGAAATAAATAGCTTTAAATAAATAAGAACCGACTGAATTTACTAAATATAACCAATCATTGAAAAAACATTACATTTTTCAACTTTAATTTGTCATCATGACGAATATCTATTGTTTTATTGTTTTCAAAAATTAAACGCTCAAGATAAAAGACTTGAAAAGAGTGATTATATTATCTTTGAAAAAGCATAAATTAAAAAAAATAATAATCATTAAATTATTATAAACTGAATGTAAGGCCTGCATTTATTTGACTTCAGCGAATTGTCTGATATCTTAAACTGTCCACGTAGTACTGAATATATGCTCTGTATTTCTTTTGTCACAGAGCATGGGATTGGGAACTCGCTCGCGTTCCTTCTAGACCTAGCGCCTTAGCTGTAAATATGTTATAACTATTGTTCACCAAATCAACTGGTAAATTTCCCAATTCGCGAGCACTACCACGAAAATATCGATAAATATACATGAAACGTAATTCATTGACAATTTCGCCACAAGTAACAGCGTGAGCAAATTTCATGCTCTGTGGTTTATGTATTGTATTCTCTTTGTTTCATTCTTTCGTTTCGGTCGTTGAATCGGCTTGGTTTTTGACGCTATTATGTCATTGTTGACAGATTTTATGTCACTTTTGACAGATGGTATGTCACTTTTGACAGTTTTTTGACATTTAATGACGCCCATCCATGATACAGAATACGGCAGCTGATCGAAAATTCGTAAGACGAAGGAGAGGAAGTAATATCCTCTCTTTCGGGTGACGATAATGTACGACTAGATATTTCACGGCCCGATTTTGTACAGCCAATAATGCACAACTTGATAATTCATGTACTTCACATGAATTATCAGGTTGCTACATGGATTCGAAATATCAGGCCGTATATTTTCCTGTACAAAATCGGTCCGTATCCATAATGTACGGCCAATAATGTACATCCAACAATTCATGTGTATGGCAGCCAAATATCGGGGTAAGCAATACTGGCTGCGTAAAATCATACCTTGTCGATATTATACGGCCAGTATTGCACAGCTATAATTGGAAGCCAACCATAGACAATCATATACTCTCTATGCGATGCCTCGTTTGTTTAGGCGAGTCGCTTAGAAGACAGACTATGAAAGAGTTCTAATCTAAGAACATTAAAAACATTTACTTCTCTGCGGTCTTTATAAAAGTGGCTATATAAGGTTAGGTTAGGTTCAAACTGAGACAAAACAAAGCGCGAGCCGAGCGAGCGCAGCGAGCGTGCCGCGGCAGCGGCCGGCGAAGCGGCGAAGAAAGTTCCTTAGCTCCCCCCCCCCCCCTCCTGCTATAGAAGTAAGGTCCTTGCCCTCTTGAAATTACTGGATCATCCAAATTCTGACATTTGTTTGTACACAAATTATCGACCGTGCATCATTGGCTGTGCATCAGCTCATGCTAATATTTTCCGATAATATTTTGCGTTTTCCTGGCTGCGTATTATCGGCGGTACAAAATCGGTCCGTGTTATTTCACATCCAATAATGTACGTCCCGTCTTACACAGCATCACACACTTCGAACTAATATTATAAATCCGAAAGTTTGTAAGTATGATTGTTATGTTTACACGCTCTTACGGTTGAACGGATTTGGAATATCTATTTGGAATATCTTACACCTTGGATTCTTTATAACTTGTTAAACGCGGAAGAAGTGCAGGCAAGTTTAGTTTTCGTATATGATATATAGAAAAAAAACGCAATTCAGATAAATATACTTTTATTAGAGAGAGGCCAATAAAACTATTGTTATCATTGTGTAATTTAATTGCAACAACAATTGGCTAGTTGCATTAATAATGCCTAAAGTAATTATTATAAATCTCTTATTACAAACTTACGTTAAAATACAATGTTTATATCTATAAAAATACTAAGCAAAAAATGCAAGTATAGATGAGATGGATGACAACTGGGCGAATCATATTTCGAAAATATACATAAAAAGTATAGGACAATTATTATTTTACAATAATTTTTAATTCCCTAAGCATTTAACATAATATATTTATAAATATAAGGACTATAATGTTCAAGCACCGAAGTGGCGGCATGATTAGAATTCGTAGATTTAAAAATATTACTATAACACAATACAATGCCTGGCAATACGGTGTTCTCTGTTCTCTGCATAGTATAAATCACATAAATAAATATAAATCAGTTTATTCACATGGGCCCCAAAGAGGCACTCGTGAAAGTTAATAAATCTACAGCCATGTACAAGTAATACTTTAAATAGTTTCGTAAAATCAAGCTTTTAACAGTTTAATTTTATTAGAGAAAACTTTTCTTTCCACCGGGATTCGAACCCGATACCTATAGCTTAGAAGGCGAATGCGCTGCCAACAACGCAGACGGCATAAGTTGTTAGTGAAACAAGTCCGGGCGAATGAAACAGCCTTAAACGCATACAGCTGAAACGTCGTAAACATTATCATACTAGAAAAAAAAACATTTTGAATTAATTTAAAACGAATTCCATGATACATCTCGGTGTGCCACTGAATTGCATGATCTTATTCCTCCATCTCCTTTCTACCATCGGGCAACCATACGTACAGCCATACGACATCGATTTATAGTAGTTATTTCAAAACGCACGAAGCGTTTTGCCCCCACATTCATTAAGCATGCCGCAATGGAGTGGAACTCTTTACCCGAGTCTGTGTTTCCCGATAAGTAAAATTTGGGAGTCTCCAAGTCACGAGTGAACCGGCTTCTTCTAGGCAAACGTGCACCATAGTCGACCACTTCTACACTTTCAGGTCAGGCAGTGGTCAAACGTTGCCTATCTCAAATCTATATATATAAAAATCAATGCCACGTTGTTATTTTATAACTCGAGAACGGGCTCACCTACCCAAACTAAATGTTAAAGCTTTGTTCGGACTATTTAGTAGATGGTTTATGTGAAGTTTGCACAAAATCAGTCGAGCGGTTCTTCATTTATCACACCCGGGCGAAGCCGGGGCGGATCGCTAGTAAAAGATAAATTAAGTATTGGTTTATTGAAATTGAATCTGTCCTAATATTCACATTTCTATCATACAATATGATTATTGCCAGGCATTGTATGAAATAGGTATCATCCGATTCTTCATAAGTTTTGACAATACTCCGACTATACCTATTATAAATACACTGCACAAATGCGTTCCTTGTATATTATTTAATAGCACTAGTTACCCAAGTATATCCACCTCATCTGAAACAAGAAGAACAGACATTATATTCAAATTACACACACAGAACCAAGAACACAAATTACCCTTAGGGGGAGAAAAATTGCGTGTCTACCGGGTTTAACCCGATACCCGCTGCTTGGAACAAAATATAGCCACATTCCGAAATTCGTATGAAACGATCGCAACGCTCAAGACGGCGCGGCGTTCCACTATTGGGCGCAACACCACGTCCGCGGGTAAGAGGTTGGTTTTCGCGGTTGCTTTTGGCTGTCAAAATGTGAAATTCGAATATTTTTTACGAAAGTCCACGAAGATCCTTTTTTCGTTCCACATAGATAAACGCCGTCAAGGCTCTCGCTTGAGGAACGACAAAATTTGTGCCATGGGCGTGGATACCGCGATCACACTTAGGTGAATTTCAAAACGCACAGTATGCGAATTGTTGAAGCAAATAAAAACATTTGTTATTTTAACAGACTTGAAAAAGGAGGAGGTTCTCAATTTGTCTGTATTTTTTATGTGTGTTACCTCAGTACTTTTTTCTAGGTGAACCGATTTTTATGTTTCTATTTTTATTTGAATCTTGGGTGCTTTCCATGGTCCTATTTAAATTTGATCATGATCTGACCAGTAGATTTTGAGTTTTTTTAATAATGCGTATTTAATCCGATCAAGGGTTCCGAAGATAAAGCGGTGAAGTTGGATTTTTTAAGTTTTGCTTTTGTTTAAATGATGTTTTAGTATAATACTCACAAACGTGCACTCATTCGTCACGCTGATGACGGCGCTGCTGCAGCGCCAGCGCCAAATCTTTCTTCAGTTGTTCGTTACGGAGCGTGACGTCAGCGGGAACTACCGAGCGGAGACCGTTCACGATATCTTTCGTCTTACCTAGAAAATTAAAATATAGGGTTTAGTAACATTTAAGTCGCTCTAGCTATTTAGGTGTACCTAAAAACCTTACCAAAGTAAATATCGTTGAGCGTGTTCCTAATTTTGTTCTCCATGTCTTCGACCATGCGGCCAATGTTGGCGATGTGTGGTGTTACATCGCTCACAGACGAATCTTGTTCTGCCTGAAATGGTAAACAACAAATGCTATTAATTACCGAGCGAGCGCGAAGCGTCTCCGTTTCAGCTTGGGCAAAATTGTTTTCGAATGTTCGGATTTCCGGTAACTCTACAGCTCGCATTTCTCAATCGATTCTCGTGAAATTTTGTGAATAGGTTCGATAATAATATAGAATATTTTTGTGGATTCAGTTTTGTGTGGTTAGGTGAGTTACAGAAATGCTGATCTTTTTATGTAAGTGTCTTCTGATGGAAAGCGATTTGACTGCTTATACATCTACAGTGGCATCTGGAAATTCTAATAACAGAGTTCTGGTTGCGACTGCAATGCGCCCTTCTTCCTGAGACTTAAGGTCCATTAGTTACACTGGCCACTTCCTCATTTAACCGAAACTAATCCAGCTAATGCAGTTTGTTATTCGACTATTTGCCAAAGCCGTCAGGGTCTTTTAGAGTCTAGAGTCTAGAAAAAAGGCTCACGCTACGATCGCCGCTCACGACTTGGTTTTCTAGCACATTAGTAATGAATCTCGAATCATTTTACTTTAGGAACTACAAAAGCCTCATTATTGTTTATTCAACCGCCATCACGGTGAGTGGAACAGCAAATTTAGCGCAATGGCGGGTGGCGCGCGGCGATGTGAATGCCGGGATAGTGGTACGTAGCTGTTGAGTGAAATATATTATTATAATTATATAATAACACATGACAGTTTGCGGGTGAGCTGAGGATGCCGTTATCAATAACGGATGCTCTGCTAAACGTTGTTCACAACGATTAGGTTAGATATTTAAAAGCTGGCTGCGGGCTAACATTAATACCTGATAAATTCAATATGGGAGCCTTTAAAGTCGCGAGTGAATAGGCATCTTCTAGGCAAACGTGCTCCATCATCGACCGCATCGTCACTTACCATCAGGTGAGATGGCGGTCAAACGTTTGCCTATCGTGAATAAAAAAATAAAATAACAAATGATTTTCTCACTCACAACCCCACACTAAGTTCATAAACTTATAATGTGGGTGCTGGAAATATTTATATATCACACCCAAAACCATTATATATAGAGAACGGATAAATTCGTAGATTGTAGTGTGGCTTAGATAGCTCAGTACTCCTGCTCCAAGCAAAACTATTCTTCTAAATGACATTAAAACTGTTTAAATCTTTAAATCAGACAAAGCAATGTCACCAAATAATTTCCACAGAAAACATACCTGTCTGGTCAAACTGCCCCCAAGGTTCATCGTCCCGCTGCTTTCCTTGTTGGTCTGAAGCCAGAGCATCGCCGTGGAGGTCAGCTTATAGTGGGCGTTACGTCCAGAACTCTTTTCAATCACTTCTACTACGTGAATGGAGTCCCAGCACCCTTTGATCTTTTGTGAGCCATCACCTGCTTTCTTGATTAGTATCACACCTGTAATAGTATTACATGATTAAACGCAAGAAAAGCTTAAAAAAACCGACTTCACGAATTTATCTTCGGAACCTTGATAAAATTCAATGTAATAAACACCCATTATTGACGATGACTCAAAAACAACAATCTTGACCAAATTTAAATGGGACAAATGGGAAAGCACCAGCTTTCAAACAAACAAAAATATCTTTAAAATCAGTTCATATGGATAGAAGATATGAGGTAACAAAAAAAAAATACAGTCGAATTGAGTACTTCCTCCTTTTTGTGAACTCGGTAGAAAACATGTTTTTTTTGTACAATAATTACAATTATGGATCAAAAAATATTTTCCGTATAATAGACATTTGAGTCACTTCTTTTTAAGCTTCAATTTCCTTAAAATTTGCCTTCCTAAGGTGCCGTCTCCACGAAAGAGAAAATCGTGGCGATAATGTCGTCGTGCCACGTATTACATACAATCTCGCCGCGATAACATCGCCGTGTAGACACGTTCTATAGGAAAAGGGTGTAAAGCAATATGTGGCACGACGACAATGTCGCCGCGATTCTCTCGTTCGTGGAGACGGCCCCTAAGGGGCATTTCCAGTATTTACGATACAAGTCTGTGAATTGCTTTTGTTTATATAGCACTAGCCGTGCCCCGCGGCTTCGCCCGCTATTATCAAGTTAAAATGTAGCCTATGTGTTAATCCTAGGTATAATCTATATACATTCCAAATTTCATCCAAATCCGTTCATCCGTTAAAGCGTGAAGAGGGAACAAACATACTTACACACTTATACACACACTTACAAACAAACTTTCGGATTTATAATATTAGTAGGATTAGCCATGCTAGGCAGAACTATATTGATAAATTTAGACGTTTAGTCGCAGAACGTTCAATTCGCGGAATGTCCAATTCCTGGAATGCCCAATACGCGGAATGTTGAGGCTTGAGGTGGGGTTTGAACTAGCGATAATTTTTCCTTTCTAAATTTATCAATATAAGTCTATGAATGCTTTTTCTCGTTTGGTTCGCGATATCAAAATGATGAGTGATTTCTAGTGACTAAAATATTTTTTTTTATACATTATTAGTTCAGCTGTAATGTACATAAATGGACTCGGACAAAAATCTAGCATATGTGACATCTTTGGCCGAGTAACTTTGTCACGTGCCTTGGATTGGCAGTAATGATAATATATTCACGTAGATAGATAGAAAAATCATTAATTCATAATATAGGTAAATGCCATAATAATATGGGCATATTCAAGTAACAAGTATCAGTAATTAACAAGTTTTATGTAAATATAGCATCGTATTGGTTTCTTTTACCGACTTCCCAAAAAAGGAGGAGGTACTCAAGTCGAATGTATTTTTTTAGTTTTTTTATTTGTGTTACCAAATAACTTATCTCCTCGTGAGCCAATTTCGAAATTTTTTTTTGAAAAGATGTTGCTTTCTAATTGGTCCCATTTAAATTTGATCAAGATCTGATCAGTAGTTCTTGAAATATCGTCAATAATGCATATTTTGTGGACTACTTTAACGACTTTCTGGTTGACCGACTTCAAAAGTTACCTCATAACTTTTTTCGTTGTGAGCCGATTTTGATGATTATTTTTTTATTTGAAAGCTGGTGCTTTTCATGTGGTCCCATTAAAAATTGATCAAGATCTGATTAGTAGTTTTTGAATTAGTTAATAATGCGTGTTTAATACATTAAATCTGATCAAGGTTCCGAAGATAAAGCGGTGAAGTCGGATTTTTTAAGCTTTGCTTGCGTTTAATTGTTTACTGTTAGTGTGTTATATATAAAGAATAAATAATATTATTATCAGGGTTTTATGTCATTTGTTTTACAATAAAAGCATAAAAATGAAAAAAATATATAACTAAGCCAATTTTTTACCGGCTTGAAAAAAGGAGGTTCTCAATTCGACTTAAATGTTTTTTCTGTTTGGTAGATTATGCTTCAGAGGTGGTCCCATATAAATTTTATCGATATGGATCAAGCCAAAACCAAAATATAAGCGGTGAAGTTGTTTTCTTAAGATTTTGTTGCGTTTCGCTTACATAAAAAATTAAAAATATAATCTTAATTTTAGCCCGGTTATCTTGAATAATCTTACGTTTTTGGTGATGTATTTACCTAATTACTCAAGCAAAACTATAAAAAATCTTTATTTTAGTAAGAATTTGGCCGCATCTCACCTGATGGAAAGTGTTGATGCAGCCGAAGATGTAACATGCTTACCTAGAAGATACTTATTCACTCTTAACGAAAGACTCCCAAATTATATTGTTCGGGGAACATAGAAGCAGACAGTGAGTTCCACTCCTTTGCTGTACGGATGATAAATGTAGAAGCAAACCGCTTCAAGATATAAATGGATGATGTTTTGCAGTTGTCTTGTGTTCAATGATAGAAAGGGCATGTGGGAATTAATTGGTGTTACTCGAAAACTGTGTACATATATTGAGAACCTCTTTTTTAAAAGTCGGTTAAATATAGTTATGAAAAATAAAATAGGTACTTCAGAATTATAAAATTCTTCAACATTTTCACATTATAATTTACTACAGATCTTGAAACCACATTCAATAAATAACTTTGTATTAAATATGTGTCTGGAATTCTGGAAAATGTCCAAATTTTGTGACATGTATTAACCTACTAACAGATTATTACATAAATGTAGAGTGGCCATCATTTGGGCCAACAGCAAAATTATGAGAACATTTGTATGAGGATTTAAGTTTTGAAGTGATGATAAGCCTGCTTTTAAAACTTTAGGAACACAGCTCAAGATTAGAGGCAGTTGCTCGGTAGGAACTCGCTACCAATGTGTTTGCACAGCTTCAGAACAGACAATAGCTTAAATCGGTCCCGATACCCCTTGCTTAGAAAGCAGACATGTACAAAACTATGCCAGCAGGCCTAGCAAGGCGGGTAGTTTTTGACCCTGGGGAGTAGATAAAAAGCTTTTCTATTCTGTCAGTTTTTTCCTTACTCCAAATATGGATGCATATTATCCGTGGTTAGGAGGGAAACACCTTGTCCCGTTACTACGTCGAAACTTACCCCATGTCCTACGAACGAGGATAATTTATCTTTACCAAATGTTAAACAGAGTAGTATTAATTCCACTTTTCGTTGTCCCCATGTTATGAAGGGAGAAATATATATGTCAACGCTAAATGTCCAACAGGGATATACTTTCCCTTTCCACTGCTGTCATGCTGTGTATGCAATCTTGTCCCTTGTCAGTAGATCAAAACAGGGATACAATTTTTGTTCCTACGCCATGCTAGGCCTGCAGCAGTTATACAATACACAAAAGCTTTGTTTGAAACTATTCATTGACACTAAGAATAAGAAATACAGTAAAGAAATAACTAATTAATAGGTCCAATTGGTGTCTCATCGCTACGAGTGATCTCTTCCAGACATACTACATATTACTTACTAGCCGTGCCCCGCGGCTTCGCCCGCTATTATGAAGTTGCTACTTTTTAACTTCATTCTATTCTATGTGTTAATCCTAGGTATAAACTATGTACATTCCAAATTTCATCCAAATCCGTTCAGCCGTTAAAGCGTGAAGAGGGAACAAACATACTTACACACAAACTTCTTAAATACTTTTAAGGTTAGTTTAAGTGTGTGGTTTGAGGCATAACGGAAGTAGTAGTGAAACTATTGTATTTGATTTCTGTGAGTCTTTAGGTTTTATGGAATGTTGCTCTAGCATTCCAGTGGTGGCTCTAATTTCTTCAGTGACAGCGCACTGAGCTATTACGTGTTCTACGGTTTCGTTTTCCTCCATGCATCCAATAAACAGAGGGTGATTTGGACACCTATCTTCTGTATGTGGTTACAGTAGCCTGTTATGAGGCGTTCCATTAAAATTAATTAATTAAAAATAGCATGATTCATAAGTAACTCAGTATGTTTAAACTGCTTGAAAGATATATTTTTTTTAATGCTAAATATGCAAGCATTTGGCTACTATCTCACCTGATAGAAAGTGACCATGTGGCCGAAGATGTGACATGCTTTCCTAGAAGATACCTATTCACTCTTGGCTTGAGTCATGATGTATATACATGCCATAAAATTTGCCACAGAGCTAGCTTAGGAGAAAAAACCATGATGAGGAAACTGTGCTTATTTTTATTTTTTTTATCAAAAATCATAAACATTATCAACAGATCTATCTAGTGAATACACTGATTGGAAATTAAAATGCCAAAATAGTTAGTTCTGATGATAAAGAACATCAGGTTTTTGATTACCTGATCAGGAAAGGTGAATCAATAGGGCACAGCTAGTCCCTATTACTGGTCATTGGCTTAGTTGGGTGTGTGTGTGTGTGTGTTCACCTTCTGAGCATGGGTATTGAGCTCAATTCCCAGCTGAAACACATGTTTTCTCTCCAAGGGAAATTTGTTTCTGGTTTTAGTTGTGATTATGTGTGATGTGAATGTTTCCAGCACTCACAACACAAATCATTGAACTTAGTATAGGACTGTGAGTGAGAAAGTGTTTATGTTTATGTTATCCACAACTAATGTGTGTGTGTGGAACAAGTATTTTCAAAATGAGATATCTCTATAATGGCTTGGTTTAGATGAAATTTTCTATGTAGATAATCTACACCTATTAATAGGATATAGTCTACATTTATCCCAATTAATGCAGTTCAAGCTGATTATAGCTAACTTACCAGCAAACCCATGGTCCATATCCCATAAATACACAGAGCTAACACCTCCTTCAAAATACATTTCTCTGTATTGATCGAATGCATGATTGGCATCAATTTCAAGCTTTCTCAGCCTTTCTGATGGCATTGAACCGTCTTCTAGAGGTGGGTCGTAGGTATTCGACCAAGGGGACCGATAAGAGTCACCATCCCGGTTATAATCGCACAACAAATAGTCTTTGCCGTTCGTTTTGTCCTGAGCTATCTTTAGAGGCTGGTCAACAGAAGATAACAAGTCGTCACACATGCTTGGAACTAAATCTATCAAATCCGTCAAGTTCTTCTCGATCTGCTGAGGAGGTAACCTCCTCATCAGGTCTAGCGCGCAATCCATCTGCTGGTCAGTCTGCAAAACGAAGAATATCACGATAATTTTTCAAGTATGACTAATACTTCATAACAAACAGGTGTTCCACTTTGTTTTCTAGCTCTAGAGAGTTAGATATATCACTCACCATCTTTGACAATGATTGTAAGAAATTTGTATGATTTAAAAAAGACTTGGCAACTTAATTATCTAGTTAAACGTAAACTTAGCACAAATTTACAAATCAGAAATCCCTGCCCGAATTGATAACTTGACGTAATTTGACACAGAATAATACAATTTGACATTAGTGTGTTCGTTCAAAACTTTACATGCAAACACCTCGTTCCAAAGCCAAATCGCGAGCGGTCGCGGCTTTCATGCTCTCCTACAACGCTCGTTTTGCCGATTTAAAATGCTTGAGCGTGGATGGCGTTTGATCGAATAATGACTGATGAAAGCCTTATTAGTCGCCCACGCTGACCCTTTTTTATTATTACTATAACTGACTATAATTAAACCTATTTATAACTTTTAAACTGTTTCTGGTTATATTAATTTACTTATTTACATAAATAATTTATTTACAAAATATATTGTATTTAACTTTCATATAAGTATTTTTTAACCAACTGAGTATTGAGTCCATTGACTGGATGGCGAGTTAATGCTTTCATGCCTAATTTACTATGTAAAGGCCAGGCCCTAAGCACGTTAGTGCAGCTACTGCCTGCTTGGGTGCAACAAACATTCACAATCTCTCAGTAGAACGTAACTTACACCAACTAAAAGAAAAAAGGAAACAGCTGGCACGTCACTGACGAATCATTTCGTAGTGTTGGCCCAATGTGAGGACGCCGGTATTGTTGTCCTTTTCTGTCATACATATTGATATTCTTTTTAATAGAGACAGACTATTTCTTCTATATTTGTGTCAAAATTAATTTCCGGAGAAGTGTCAGTTCGCGGTGTTGAATGTTGTGTGTCAAACTTTTGTTGTTATTAGTTAATCGAGATAATTATTGTGCGTTAATTCTCTAAACATTTTCATCAATGGGATTGTGATCTCCGCTTATATTAGCGTTGAGAAGACATAGTTGCAATCGCTGTGCGAGTTTATAAAGGTGTGTATTGTGTACATAGATTACGGTTTTATAATGATTCATGTTATGGGAATGTTATACGAGTTATTGTAGTAATATGCCTATTATGAGGCCCAAAACAGGAAGCATGGTGATCGCAGGTGCGGATAAGTAATGTAACTTATAGTTTTTTATGATTATTATGCTCTGTTGAGTAATCCTATTTAAGAGTAGGTTATGGCCAAGCTTAGGCCTGTAGAAACCTTAAAGTTGGTAGAAAGTGCAGCTAATGCACTTTACGATGCAATTAGAGTCTAACGGCACTATATTCATAAAACATTTGAGTCCGAAACTAGCTTTGTGACCCAGTATGTTTTTCTTTGAAGACCTTGTAGTTCTCCTTATTTAGACTTCTTACTGTATCCCTACACTATGTATTGAACAATTCATTCTCTGTTCAATGATAAGTGGACAGAGCTACCGCAATATCCATTAAATTAAATTAGGTAACCGATGATAATAACTTCTGTTTTATTCATCGGTTGCCATTTGTGAAACACCTATACAAATATCAAGTTAGTAGTGCTATTCACATACATGATTTACATAAGACTGGTTTTAGACATTTTACCAAGCGTTTGAAAATATATTGTCGTAATTCCATATATCTGTATCATAATATAAGTACAATCTGGGAGTGTTTTAAATCTCGAGTGAACAGGTATCTTCTAGTCAAGCATGCTCCATCTTCGTCCACATCGTCACTTTCAATCAGGTGAGATAGTGGTCAAATCCCATCGTAAATAAAAAAAAAAATTTTTTTTATGTATCTAGAAATTATCAGAATGCATCTAGAATTAAAAACCCAATCTCATTCCTTGAGCTGATATGTTTTGAATAATTTTTCAAATAACATCGGCTACTTGGACCAGACAATCATGAAATAACGAATATTAATTCAATCTACACGTACTCCTCAATAGGTACGTAAATGACTTGAGAATTGGTTTTGTAGTTGTCAACTATATAGGAAATCACTACAAAACTGCTTTTCCTGCTGTTTATTTTGTCTGACACGTTTCCTCTTAAAATTGTGGTAAGAACCCAATTTTTTGGGATTTAAATCCAGTAAAATATAATACAATAGTATTACATAATTGGTCGTCAGATAAGCTGCTGAAATTACTGTTGTTACCTTCACCAGAAGATAAGTGACACTGCTATATCGTAGACATTACATAAATGTGGACAAAGTTTTTTGCTTCCACATTGGTTGATTCGCATAGGAATGGAATTCCTTGTCTGAGTCCGTGTTTCCTAATGAGTACAATATGCGAGTCTTCAAGTTGCAAGTGAATAGCTATCTTCTAAGCAAGCTTGCTCCATTGTTGCACACATCTTACTTTCCATCAGGCGTCATCCAAAAGACGTGTGGCACTCGTGGACTGCCGCGGTAAAGCTATTGCATAGCATTTTTTATCAACTTATGCAATTATAATTATTTATTTATTTTATTTATCCAGTAATTTCTTCTGCCACCTAGAGGCGAGTTGCTGAACTAAAGAGACAAGCGTGATATTTAAAAAAAGTCATTAAGAGTTCTGCTATTCATCGATAGATGGCAAAACTAAAAAGTATCACCGCTGTGCCGGTCGGAGTGGGGGGTGTTAGGTTATTTTTGTAATGGAATTTCTGGATTCGGTCTCCACGCTCAAGGCCCGCGATAGAAGCTATGCAATAGCTTAAAAAACGTTATTGTTGTAGGATAAGAAAATACTAAAATTTAGACGTACTTCAATGCACATCTATCATAGCCTAAATTGCAATATTCATAATGATAAAGCAATGGTAACAAACAGGGCTCCCCTATTTAGCAGTTACCGTTGCCAATATTACAGGCTTGTGAAAGTAACATTGCGTTGGTGTTAGTTGCTTGCCTAGATAGCTACCCTGTACAAAAATATGGTTATTGTTTAATGTCTTCAAGAAGACAATGTCATCAAGATTAAAGAGCAATGTCCTAAAAAAATAATATGAAATCTGTAATGATATCCTGAGTTCATTAATTTGTGACTTTAATGTATAATTTTTCAAATTTTTTTGCCAGTTTGACAACTAAAGAGTTTCAATTGATAGATTTTTTATCGAGAGTTATGGATTTTTGAGTTTTTAGCCTATATATTAGTTAGAAAACATAGTTAACAAATACAATACAAAACACTTTATTGTATACCAAAAAAAATATAAACAATGACAAATAAAATATTACAATCATCGTGGTAGTACAATGGGTGGTCTTATCGCTTCAAGCGATCTCTTCCAGACAACCTTTGGATGGACAGTAATAGAAGAATGAATAGACGGTGGTGTAAAATAAAATATAATATATACATATATATATATAATAGTACATCATTATTCACAGCTACTCTAGAAACTAATAAAAATTAAATAAAACAATATTTTTATATACTTCTTATTTTTCTAGAAAAGTCACATCGCATTCTAAGTCTTAGTGTTTGCAACCCTTGGCCAAATACTGACATGAGATATGAATTGAAACTTACTAATACATTAATTCAATCTATAACAATTATGCAATACAATAAAAATCATAGATTTGATATATACAACTAATAATACTAGCTTATACAGAAAATAAACGGTGCTGATTGGAAAACCTTAAATTTTAAAATAATATTTATTTCAGAATTGACGTAATCAATCCGACACGCTGTCGCCAACTGCAATGATGCCGACTCAACTAGCAAACCAAGACAATCACGTGAATGATGTGCGGGTTAAAACTGTGTTTAGTGGAGATGTGATGATCACGTACATCAATCAAAATATCAGTTTTGAGGAGTTCACTCAAGAGATGGTCGCCATATGCAGGTTTCAACCTGATCAGGTATGCTGTATTACTAGTTTTTTTTTTTTAAGAAACCACTATCTGACCTGATGAAAAGTGATGATGTTGAAGATATAGCATTCTTGTTTAAAAGATACCATTCACTCTAGACTTGAAGATCAGGCAGGTTATATACCATTCAAGGAATAAAGTTCGCATGCAAAACAAAATATTGATGGCTTGATTAATTATAATGAACAATTAATTAATAACAAAACATTAAACAAGTTTACTTTTTAACTGACTTCAAAAAAGAAGAGGTACGCATTTAATTTTTTTTTAGGTTTGTTGCCACAGAACTCAGTCATTTGTAAAGTGATAATTAGAAAGGATATTCTTTAGATTAGTTCAGATTGGTCCCATAGTAATTTTATTAAAATTTTAGGTGTTTGCTTTTTAAATAAAAACACCTGGAAAAAATATGTGTTGCAAGTAAACTTAATTGTGTTTTTTAACAGTTAAGGGTATAATCTGGGAATCTTCAAGTTAAGAGTGAATAGGTTAGGTATCTTCTAGGCAAGCATTCTACATCTTCGGCCGCATCATCACAATAAAAAAATAATCTGTCCCATGACTTTCTTTTTGTCTTTGTATCACACATATAGGTGATATGGATTTTCTGTTTGAAAGAGTTTAAAGAGTGAAAGCTTTTATGTAAGCGTTAGATTTTAACTTAAAATCTAACGCTTACATAAAAGCTTTCACTTAAAATTTTTAAGCTCTATTCTTAGTACCATAAATGTCATAGATGTTGGTTTCCTTCCAGGTGTTCACTATGAAATGGGTGGATGAGGAGGGTGATCCATGCACTATATCTACGCAGCTGGAGCTGGACGAAGCCCTGAGACTGTACGAGCTGAATCGGGACTCGGAGCTCACTGTTCACGGTGAGTGCTAGTTGTAAACACCAACTCATATAACTTACTTACTTCGCTGCCCAGCGACCCAAAGTGGGCCTTGGCCCGAGATAAAAGAACGCCATTGGTCTCAGTTCTATGCAAATTCTTGCCAGTTATAGGTTTGAAGCACACGCAAGTCTGCCTCCAGTTCATCAATCCAGCGATACCTTGGCTGGCCTTCTGGTCTGCGCCCATACGGCTTTCCTAAATACGCATTCTTGGTGTTACAATCTGTGGATTGTAACCCATTCACTATAGATGACCAAGCCAGCAGTTGGTTCACCAAAGATTTCTTCAACTTCTCTATTCTTCTTGACTCTCCACAATCCATCTGCTATTAGAAGCTTATCTTCCTCTTTGAGAGTCAATACACAAGCCTCGCAACCATAAACCAAGATTGGTCTTACGACTGTCTTGTAGATTTGTATACTCAATTAACTTATTGTATAATTTGTGTATATTTAGTGGAAGCTTCGACTGTGGGGATGTGTTGCAATATAAAATGTGTTGCAGTCTTCAAGACCACGAGAAAATCTAAACAAAAAAAATACCATGGTAAATATTTTGTTATTAATATATTTTAAGGCTATGGCCTTATATTAAAAACAGCTATGTCTAAGAGCCAATTATTCTAGACCTAGGTAGCTTGTTTCATTACCATTATTTAGATTCCACTTGATCACATACCATCGGGTGAGATAGTGGTCACTTGCTAGTCCATCAGAGATAGAAAAGGTAAAAAACATATACGGTTATTAGCTCTCTGCCAGCCGGTAAGTCTTACTATCGCAACTTGACCATACATTGTCATGATCGTCATTCTGGCTAAGAAAAGAACAAAATTGAATTTCCCATCTTTCTTTGCAGAATTTAGTAATGGTGCCTTTTCTGTGTTCACTTAGTATTTAGTTCCGCGCACCGCCAATAGATGGCGCTAATCACAATAACCACAATAAATTCAACTGAAATGACATGATAAATGACTCCTTACAAGATAAGGTTTTTGAAAAAAGATTTAAATATAGTATAGGAAAAAAAATCAAATCACATATTTTCTTTAAACCATTTTATATCAGAACTTATTTAAAGTTATTTGATATATTCACTAGCCGAATGATTTCGCTTGTTTTCTTTTTACCGATTTCCCAAAAAAGGAGAAGGTACTCAAGTCGACTTTATTTTTTATTTTATTTTTTTATTTGTGCTACCTCATAACTTCTGTCCACGTGAGCCGATTTCGTTTTTTTTTTTAGTTTGATAGATGTTGCTTTCTAATTGGTCCCATTTAAATTTGATCAAGATCTGATCTCTAGTTTTTGAGTTATAGTCAATAATGCGTGTTTAATACATTAAATCTGATCAAGGTTCCGAAGATAAAGCGGTGAAGTCGGTTTTTTTAAGCTTTGCTTGCGTTTAATTATTTGTGGCTCATTTTTACGAAATTTGACTAAAACATTTAAAAAAAACAATGTTGCTACGCATCACCTTGCCATAATATAATATGAACGCTTTCACACTCAGCCCCACACTAAATTCGATGTCTTGTGTCGTGGGTGCCAGAAACAATCACATCACACATACTATCTATAGTTCTTCTAGGTAAGCATGCTACATCTTCGCCCGCATCATCATTTTCCTTCAGGTGAGATAGCGGCCAAATGCTTACCTATCTGGCATAAAAAATATAAACGCAAGCAAAGCATAAAAATAACCGACTTCATCGCTTATATTTCGCTTTTAGCTGGACCGAGTTCGATAAAAAATGTATGGTAAAAATGATATACCTATCTACTCTACCAAAAAAAAAAGTCATTAAAATCGATTCATAATTGGCGGAGATATTGCGTAACATACATAAAAAAACACAGTCGAATTGAAAACCTCCTTTTTGGAAGTCGGTTGAAAAGTTGCTCGCTTTGACGTATATGTGAGCAAGCGTGACGCTTACACGCTTAGTTAAATAAACAATTTATTACAATTTTAACTTTAAATAACACCATAGGACGTGTTTAATTATCCTTTATATTATTACATATTATTAATTAAAATTAACACGCGCTATCGACTTTATTATCAGCTCACCGCTTTTGCGGTGTTTTTTTCCGCTGTACGTAGAATTTGAACTACCAATACGGAATATTCATTTAATTTTAAGTTTTTAATCGGTTGTTTAATTAAAACTGCCCGTTGGGTTAATTAAGTGCACTTCCGCCTTCTAAGCAGATATCGGGTTCGATTCCCGGCGGGAACACAAGTTTTTTTCCCAAGGGAAATTTGTGTTTGGTTTTGGGAGTGATTGTGTGTGATGAATGTTTCCGGCACCCACGATACAAGTCGTCGAAAGCTATGTTTAAACTGAGACATGTAATAATTTAAACGTAAGGTTGCTTTGGCTTGATCTATTTCGATATAATATAATTGGTCTTTAAGATTTAAAAATAATATTGGACTTGATTTTTTCTATATATGTTTGATAGGCAAGCATTTGACCGTCACCTCACCTGATGGAAAGTGAAGATGCGGCCGAAGATGTAACATCTTGCCTAGAAGATACCTATTCACTCTAGACCTGAAGACACCCTGAATGTACCGTTCAGGAAACAAAGACGCAGGCAATGAGTTCCACTCCCTTTCTATACGGATGATAAACGTAGAAGCGAAACGCTTCGAGCAAACCGGAGGTATGTCAACCATATAATGATGACGTTTGACAGTTTGTCTTGTTGTTAGGTGGTAGAAAGGGCATGGGGGAATTAAATCATGTAATTCCTGCGCACACTCTCCAAAATGTAAACGGCAGAATACCGATAAGCTTGCGACGTTACGTCGGTGACCGAGACTCTGCAACTTAGACTCGACTAGCTTAACATAGCCAATGAGTTTTTTTGCTCGCCGGTCGATGGACTCAAGAGCTTCAAGCTGGTACTTAGCAGATCCAAAGTAATTACTTAATTTTATTTAACAAATCAATAGAAATTGACAAATATAAAGAGCGTCAAAGTTCGGGAATAGGGGCTCGTGACACTTTTTAATGCGGCGTGACGTCACGCGGAATTTCAATGCACTATAGAAAAAAACTAGCCATGCCCCGCGACTTCGCCCGCAATAATTAAATAAGCCTATGTTTTATTCCGGAACCGAAACTATCTACAGTCTAAATTTCATGAAAATCGGATAATTAGTTACGGATATACTTGGTAACAAACATTCACACACACAAAATTTCGTATTTATAATATTAGTATATATTTTTTTTTTTTTTTTGTGACAGGCTAGTGTTTGACCACTATCTCACCTGATGGTAAGTGACGATGTGATCGAAGCTGGTAAACACACCAGACCTGGAATACGCAGGCTCTCAAGGATAACTGCCGGAACACCTTATTTGGTTTGGCGGCAGACTTTCAACTTGATGGTGGTAAGCTACTTTGGTAGCAAGCCAGGCGAGCAACTCACTAAATGCTCTACCACCTCTCAAATGTCACCTGATTAGCACCACCCGGAGACCACGTGTAGGGAGTCAGACTTAAGGGGTATCCTCCTACGGACGTGGGTGACTCAGCCCCCAAAAGTAGGATAGGATAGTAGGATTAGTAGGATACGTGTCCAATATTTTCTACCGACTCCACAAAAAAGGAGGAGGTACTCAAGTCGACTGTATTTTTTTTGTTTTTATGTGTGTTTCCTCATAACTTCGTTTCACGTGAACCGATTTTGAATTTTTTATTTGTTGATATTATGCTTTCCAAATGGTCCCATTTAAATTTGATCAAGATCTGATCAGTAGTTCTTGAAATGTCTTCAATAATGCGTATTCTGTGTACTACATTGACGATGTTCTCGTTTGTAACAGACTTCAAAAGTTACCTCATAACTTCTTTCGTTGTAAGCCGATTTTAAGGATATTTTTTTTATTTGAAAGCTGGTGCTTTTCATGTGATCCTTTTGATCAATATCTGATATCTAGTTTTTGAGTTATCGTCAATAATGCGTGTTTAATACATTAAATCTGATCAAGGTTCCGAAGATACAGCGGTAAAGTCGGTTTTTTTAAGCTTTGCTTGCGTTTAATTAATTAAAGATTTGCTTGCGTTTAATTATTTCATAATGTAAATGACGGACTGTATTTAATTTTTCAGGCATTCAGCCTATTTACTTATTCTTTTTATAATAATTCTTCAATGCTGTTCGAGTGTCATATATCACATCTATCTCGAAGTTGGTCGTATCTCATGAAAGCGATCTACTGCCACAATAGAACTTTGTTATTTTCCCCACTTCCCTTCACAAACACTTTACAGGCGACACGAATAACAACCTTATTTTTGCATCTCACATTCTTCACGTTAGCAAGCATATTTCCACGAAAATATTTTAACAGTGGTTGCCAAAAAGTGGAGTCGAAGCCTAGAGGTTGCGGACCGACCCACGTATCAAGTATTTAACATGAATGAATAAAATAATAATTTAGAACATTCTATCCAGTATTTCTTGTTATATACAGGGATAAATACAATATCTAACTAACCTTTTGAGTTAGTGTCGTGATGTGACAGTGTAATATAGTGTGTAAAAGAGTGCTATTAACAAACAACACAAGAACAAAGTGTCTTCCCGATAATAGAGACAGTAAGAAAAGTGTTATTGGACACATACTTAGAATACTTTTTTTATGGTAGACAGGCAAGCATTTGACCACTATCTCACTTGATGGAAAGTGAAGATGCCGCTGAAGATGTGACATGCTTGCCTAGAAGATATCTATTCACTCTAGACTTGAAGACACCCAGATTGTACCGCTCGGGAAACAAATACGCAGGCAATGAGTTCCACTCCCTCGCTGTACGGATGATAAACGTAGAAGCAAAACGATTCGAGCGAACCGGAGGAAACTCTTAGCAGTTTAGGTCAAAATTAAATTACTTATTAGTCTTAAGGCTAGATCGTAATTCCAATGGTGTACCAAATGTAATTGGTACGTCATAATAAGAAAGAAAAAAATATAAAAAATAAGTACAATATATTATATTAATAGGTAAAATATACAGGTGTCAAGTAATGAACAGATAATTATGTAAGTCTCTTCAAGAGTGAATAGGTATCTTCTAGGCAAACATGCTACATCTTCAGCTACATCACTGATTACCATCAGGTGAGATTAAAGTCAAATGCTTGCCTATCGAGCATAAAAAAATTTGTAGAGGGAATCATGGCCGATCAAAAAACAAAACTAAAATAACTCAAATAGGTTGGGACCAACGTAATTATTTGTAATACGTCTTAATACGTATTCGATCGTTTATTGCATCATATATTTAACATAGTTCTTAAAAATCGACGATAGATGGATTGATATATTTTATTGTAAGTATATATTACCATATATTATTAATGGATTATATTATTAAAAGAGGACATATCATTAAAAACACTATACTTTAACACATTCCGAAAAAAAGACAATTTAATTGTTGTGGGCCCTGGACATGTTATTTAAATCAGAAGTTTGTGTGTTTATGATCAATAATAAAATAAATTTAGCTATCAATTTAATACGCTGGTCACAAACTCTTTAAATTTTTTGTATATTTTATTGTTTTTTTATAAAACGCCTTGGTCTCCTCCATAAGTACCAGCAGGACTCAATCATTACAGTTCACCCTGTATATTTATATAATGCTTGTGTTTGTGAAAATAGGTTTCATATCAAAACCAAACTTAAGTGAAACCTTTTTAAAAATGTGTCAGGTCGATCGAAAGAGTAGCGTTGCATGTTTCGACTAACCTGATTCAAATTCTGAATTGGTAGCCCTACGTGCCTCAATTCGGTACTATTGGTATCGTAGAAATTCGAAATACGGCCTAAACAAAGTCCTGGGGACTTTGTTTCGTGTCGATCTGTGGAATCAGAGATTACCTAATAGTTCTTGTAGTACCCAAAAGGACTAGGAAATAAAACTATTTGAAAACTGAGCTCTCTTTTTCCATTTAATTTTACTCAACATTTATATAATAAACCGAAATAGAAAAAGCTAGAGATTCTAAATAAAATAAATGGTAGAGACCTTATTCGAATTTTAATTTTTTCTTTATCTGAGAGCTCGTTTATAAATCCTAGAGTGTCGTCTGTGAATATATTTTATCAAACACAACACATTTTGTGACGTAATAGCTGTCCTACACTGGACGCTCCTGGCTCGAATGGACGGCATGCGAGGACGCGGGCGCGGTCGCCTTATAACCTGTGATGACAGTCGTACTTGGAACGTACCGCTTATTTTATTTTTTTGATGTTTTGGTTCCGTGATCTTGTGCATTTGTCAAGTAATCAAATATTTCAGGTGGAACATATTTCATAGTTCCAATCAAAGTTAAAGAATCAAGGTCAGTCATAGTCAAGTCATACCCTACAGCCATAATAAAGTGGTAGAAACTAGAACTTCTAATGGAGTTTGAAAGCGAAAACGAGAATCACGTTTTTCAACTTCATATAATTTGCCTACACTCATGCATGTTTACTTAATATTCACGGTTAATAATCCCATTACACATTATCGAAGAATCAAAAGTTTTGAAAAATAATACAAAATCAACAGCGACATGTTTTCACCTTCGCGCTTTAATTCCTGTGGTTAACTAACAATATCGAGTGGAATAACAACATCAATTTCATGGTTGACTACCCTCATTCGAAATATCCAAAATACGTGCATATTTATACGCGTTCAGCCCGCAGTTCACTTATCTTGCCAATATTACACATGGTACGAATGGCTACAATGTCCGACTACCCGCTATAATATTCTTATCTACCCGCATTGCGAATCCGGTCGCCCATTTCCATATTTAGACTGGCGTCGACAGACATTTCTTATTTTTTTGAGTTCTGTGGACGTGTAAGGAAAACGAAATTATGGTGGCACACGTGTCCAATTTGTCTTTTGATAAATGGATTTCCTGGGCAATAGTGAACTGGCCAAAATTATATAAACTTTAGACGACCCAGTTGGAAGGAAAGTCTCTGCCCTCTGCGCCGGTTTTGGGTTTGATTCCCAGCAGGAGCACAGTTTTCCTCCCCAAGGGAGATTTGTGCTTCTGGTTCTGGGTGTGATTGTGTGTGTGTGATATGTAAATGTTTCCGGCAACCACGATACAAGTCTTTGAAATTAGTGTGGGGCTATAAGTGTGAATGCGTTTGTTTTTGTTTGCGTTTGTTTGTTGTCATATGTTGAATTTTAATATGAAATGCTTGGCCTAGCGCGTTCGTCTTTTAAGCAGGGCCGTTAGTTACCTGGTTTTTAAACGCAGTTTTAAATAAAATGTTCTAATTATATTCTAATAAAATTCACTAGTTTAATCCTTTCAATCTTGATAGTTATACGTCCTCGTAAAATAATATTGTACGGAACCCAAAACGTACGATGACCACTCGCACTTTGACACGTTTTTTTGTCGTCGCGGTCGGATCTAGTCACGTCCGACTGGGACCCGGCCTTGAGTAATTGCACTGTTTCCGCTATTGTTCTACCCTACGGCGGGTCACCTTTTATCGACGTTAAAAAAGCGACAGTCGATGTCGGGACGTGTCAATTCAAAGGTGGAGGAAGAAAGTCCTAACGAGTAACACTTTAACACGATTGGGTGTGACTCGTTGGGAACCTAACGATGTAAGGACCTGCGACATTAATCTAGGTTTAGATTTTTTATGATTAGATCTTTGTTCCCCGAACGGTATAATCTGGGAGTCTTAAAGTCAAGAGTCAATAGGTATTTTCTAGGCAAGCATCTTCGGCTGCATCATCACTTTCCATTAGGTGAAATAGTGGTTAAATCGAGCATAAAAAAATATGAACTGCCCATTGGCTTAGATTGGCGTGCGTTCGTCTTCTAAGCAGGGATATCGGGTTCGATTGCCGGCGGGAACACAAGGTTTCCCCCCAAGGAAAATTTGTGTTTCTGGTGCAGGCTGTGATTGTGTGTGATGTGAATGTTTCCGATATCCACGACACTGGTCTTCGAACTTAGTGTAGGACTGTGAGTGTGAAAGCGTTTATTATGTTTATTTAAAACAATATATATCGGTGATTAAAATTATTCAAAATCCACTCCACCTAATGGTTGTCTGGAAGAGATCGCTGTTAGCAATAAGACCGATTTTACGCTTTAATTTAGCATAGATCGCTCTATGTCATTTTAAATGTAGGTCATTCGGGTTTTGCGAATTCGTATATCATGTTTATTTAACGTTACAAAGATCCATTTGGCATTGTTTCAACAAAGGATTTAAAATGTATTAGTATCTATTATAGATAATGCATTATCTGGTAGACAAAGACAACATAGATTTTGGGTCTTTACAATACAGGCTTGCTTAGTGTGAAGGGCATAGATATATCCTCGAATATGTAAGCTATCATCAAGATTAGCAAAATGTATGACTATTGTGCATAAAATAATTACTTAAATTGTTTGTAAACTTAACCACTAATCGCTACAAAATAAACATTTTTCATTTGTTTTTTGAAATGAGTATTTTTCCCTCGTCATTAGTTAATTAATTGCGTCTTCTTTGAACATATCCTTGGTACATCCTGATTTTTTTGTTTAAAATTTCGAAGGATATGTACCGAACCGCCGCCGCTGCTGGTAATTTATAGAAAATAAAAAATAGTCGAAATATACCCAATTATCCTACTTATATTGTAAATGTGATTGTGTGTGAGTACACACATAGAATCCTCAAACATAAACGATTGCACACTCTCATCTCCATACTATTTTCAATGACTTGTGTCGTGGGTGCCTGTAATTTTCATATCACACTCATAAATTTTCCTTGAGGAGGAAACTTGTGTCGTCACCGGTATCGAACTCGATGTCGCTTAGATTGCTTAGAAGGCTGAATTTGCCATTTACTTCAAAGATGAAATATACCTTGACATAAATGTCTTAATATCCTCTACCAACAGACAATCATCGTTTTAGTGAACGAGAGCCTATACCGATCTTTATCTACTTGACGGTAGGCCGTCCGTAAATCTGTCGACTAAATCACTGAAAAAAATAGGTTTTAGCAGTTTATTTATTTATAAAAGATCAGTTATCAGACAGTTATCCTTGATCCAGTCATTCCAAGCTTAGCGTGTTTCTGTTTAAAGTCCCATCACCATTTACAATTAAAATGGTTAAATACTAGCCTATCAGAGTTAAAGACTAAACTATCAGAGTTAAATACTAATTGTTCTAAAATGTTCCATAACAGATTAAAGCAAACTAAGAATAACTAGACCACAGATTGCAACACAGTCGGTTATAGGACTCATCTGGCGTCCAATTCCACAAGAGCCGCAATGTCAATACAATCAAATTTGAGGTTGTGTGCGAACAGACCCAGTGGAACTTTCTCTAATACACTGTAAACATTGGCGAATTGGCGAAAGTGGTGCCCACCGTTCGCAATCCTACATATTATTGACATGTTAGCAAAAACATTTAACTTAGAGGTGTTAAAATTGCATTTCTTGCTGTTTTTGATCTTAAAATGTTTCATAATGCTTGCCTAGTTATTCATCACTTACCGACAGGTGGCATTGTGGTCATACCCAAGCCTAGCGGACATAATCTTGATGAATCATGACTTCTGAACATTTCAAACCTGATTTTTTTTACCAGCCGTCTGCTCGTCATCCCCGTCCTTGGAAATGCTGTTGTAGTTCACTAGAGCGTCCTTTGTTGATCTGCACGTACCCTACATACAGAAGAGGTCGGATTTAAACAGCCATTGTCCCCCCTTAAATCGCAATCGCTGCATAGTGTCTAGTACGTGTACGAGACAATGCGAGTACTTGCTGTGCCACAAAAATCAAACTATCCAAACAAGTTTTAACCGATCTCATAACAGTCAACGTATGTTATATGTTTCTAAAACCATTTCCAACTAACATTAGAACAAACTGAAAGGAACTTGTTGTAATAAACTGCGAACACAAAAGTGGCGCCCACCATGTGACATCTCTTATTAAGCTAGTTCAGTTGTGTGTTTCTTGCTAACTATCTGCGTAACTTGATTTGTGTTTATTTGTAGAGCATTTTCTATTCGTCGTCTGGCTATCTACCATTAGGATAGTTATAGTACCAGAATACGTAGAAAATGTTTCGCTAAACACTAATCAGTGTTTCAGTAGCTATCCTTAAAAGTCGGATCTGATTCTATGATGAATGTGCTTCCGACCCTCGACCACATTATAACTTACGTTGGTAGGTGTGATGATGGTCAAAGCCTAGCCTAGATGTATAAAGATAGGTGCCTCATCACTGATTATTCGGTGAGATAGTGGTCAAACTACTTGCCTTTCATAAATAAAAATATAACCCACCCTGACTATTAATACTAAGTTTTGCGCGGTAATTCCTAAGACTTATCATTTAGGTACGACTTTCTGCTCAGTAATTTCTCTAGCGACTTGAAGCCTGCCATTCCATAATGTAAAATACGTCCCGCCAACGGTGTTGAAATATTAAAGGCTAACAATACAGATAAATAGCATTGTCACGTGATAACATAACATTTCATCAGTTTCATAACTGCATTCAGGGAAGCCTTTTACAGCTCTCAAACCTCATGCGTGCCAAGAAAAGTAATAAAAACCTACCAAACCTGTATGCGAACGCCGAGAGGAACTTGCTGTAATAAACTGCTAACACGATGAAACTGGCGCCCAACGTGTGACACGTTTTATATAACTAATAAGAGAGTCTACTCACGACTGCTTATATTACGAACTTTGCAATTTGCATTTAGTGAGATAACTATTTTATTAATTAGCTTCGGAACGTTCAAATCCGTCTTAATCTTGAAAAATAATCACGTTCCATCCAGTTTTAAACCCGAGCCAACTTTAATTTATACGTGCTCATATTATTAAATTCACTAAATGGGTACAAATGTGTCAAAACATAGTATAATAGAACCTACGGAAAGTGCGACATTTTTTAGGATTAGCGCCCCACGTGGAATAAAGCTGCTAAAGCAGTTCGCGCTTATCTTCTGAAACTAATTAATTCTAATACTTTAGATAGATAATGATATTCGAGAATATTCGCGCAGGTTATTAGTTTACTTAGTCAATTACAACAAGCTTGTTAGCTACAAGCTAAATGGGTAACGTTAATAACGTCAAGATTTTAATAGAGAGTTACCGCCTTATTCTTTCCCAAGAAGAATATTTTAATAGAGAGTTACCGCCTTATACTTTCCCAAGAAGAATATTTTAATAGAGAGTTACCGCCTTATACTTTCCCAAGAAGAATATTTTAATAGAGAGTTACCGCCTTATACTTTCCCAAGAAGAATATTTTAATAGAGAGTTACCGCCTTATACTTTCCCAAGAAGAATATTTTAATAGAGAGTTACAGCCTTATACTTTCCCAAGAAGAATATTTTAATAGAGAGTTACCGCCTTATACTTTCCCAAGAAGAATATTTTAATAGAGAGTTACCGCCTTATACTTTCCCAAGAAGAATATTTTAATAGAGAGTTACCGCCTTATACTTTCCCAAGAAGAATATTTTAATAGAGAGTTACCGCCTTATACTTTCCCAAGAAGAATATTTTAATAGAGAGTTACCGCCTTATACTTTCCCAAGAAGAATATTTTAATAGAGAGTTACCGCCTTATACTATCCCAAGAAGAATATTTTAATAGAGAGTTACCGCCTTATACTATCCCAAGAAGAATATTTTAATAGAGAGTTACCGCCTTATACTTTCCCAAGAAGAATATTTTAATAGAGAGTTACCGCCTTATACTATCCCAAGAAGAATATTTTAATAGAGAGCTACCGCCTTATACTTTCCCAAGAAGAATATTTAAATAGAGAGTTACCGCCTTATACTTTCCCAAGAACAATATTTTGATAACCATCAAAATAG
Source organism: Lomographa bimaculata (assembly GCA_948107665.1). NCBI lineage: Eukaryota > Metazoa > Arthropoda > Insecta > Lepidoptera > Geometridae > Lomographa > Lomographa bimaculata. The sequence goes on along the minus strand of OX403600.1, from coordinate 3,588,008 downwards.
TTTTTTTTTTATAAACTTTTTCACACTTACATCCCCAGACTAAGTTCGGTGACTTGTTCGTGTCGTGGGTGCCGGTAACATTAACTTCACACTCAAACAATCACAACCAGAACCAGGACAAATTTTCCTCGGGGAGAAAACTAGTGTTCCCGCCGGGAATCGAACCCGATACCCCTGCTTAGAAGGCGAACGCTCACCCGACTAAGCCGATGGGCAGTTAAGGGCATCAACTGTATTTTATTAAAAGACTGCACAGCATGAGAAATTCAAGCTTTTTCGGTACATTTATCTTCGAATTCACATGCTGAAACTTCCTACAAGCGGTCCCGAACTGCAGACAAACATGCCAAGACAAACTTGCTCTTAATAAACTACAAACATTGTGGGAAGCGTGCCCAAAGAAAGGGCGGAGCGTGTTCGACGCTTGTGCTCTGCATGTCTTCGCTATTATATCGTAGTATTCGACAGTAGCGAAGTTTGTGAACAGTGTTTGATTTGCTTCACTCATAGAGATATCTATGTTGCATAGCCGCGATGTCTCGGAAATATTATTAGTCGAGCTGCAAGCTGATACAGCTGTTGTTTTAGAATTACATATTTGTTATGCCGTCAAGTAGAAAGGGTGATACGATGCATCTTTTTTATGTGCCAAATCTGTGTTTGATTTGCCTCACATACAGATTAATGTATCTATGTTGCATAGCCGTGATGTCTCGGAAATATTATTAGTCGAGCTGCAAGCTGATACAGCTGTTGTTTTAGAATTACATATTTGTTATGCCGTCAAGTAGAAAGGGTGATACGATGCATCTTTTTTATGTGCCAAATCTGTGTTTGATTTGCCTCACATACAGATTAATGTATCTATGTTGCATAGCCGTGATGTCTCGGAAATATTATTAGTCGAGCTGCAAGCTGATACAGCTGTTGTTTTAGAATAACATATTTGTTATGCCGTCAAGTAGAAAGGGTGATACGATGCATCTTTTTTTATGTGCCAAATCTAGGCAACTCTTCTTTCTATATCGCCACTTCAGTTCTGGTAGATCATGACATTAAACAGTGTTTGATTTGCCTCACATACAGATTAATGCATCTATGTTGCATTGCCGCGATGTCTCGGAAATATTATTAGTCGAGCTGCAAGCTGATACAGCTGTTGTTTTAGAATTACATATTTGTTATGCCGTCAAGTAGAAAGGGTGATACGATGCATCTTTTTTTTACCTACTTCCCAAAAAAGGAGGGAGGTACTCAAGTCGACTGGTTTTTTTTTTTTATGTGTGTTACCTCATAACTTCTCTCCACGTGAGCCGATATCGAATTTTATTTTTAGTTTGAAAGATGTTGATTTCTAATTGGTCCCATTTAAATTTGATCAAGATCTGATCAGTAGTTCTTGAAATATCGTCAATAATGCCTATTTTGTGAGCAATATTGCGTAATTTGACGATGTTCTCGTTTACCCGACTTCAAAAGTTACCTCATAACTTCTTTCGTTGTGAGCCGATTTTGATGATTATTTTTTTATTTGAAAGCTAGTGCTTTTCATGTGGTCTCATTGAAATTTGATCAAGATCTGATATCTAGTTTTTAAGTTATAGTCAATAATGCGTGTTTAATATATTAAATCTGATCAAGGTTCGGAAGATAAAGCGGTGAAGTCGTTTTTTTTAAGCTTTGCTTGCGTTAAATTATTTTATGTGCCAAATCTAGGCAAATACATTTTTCCATATCGCCACATCAGCTCAGGTAGATCATGACATTGAACAGTGTTTGATTTGCCTCACATACAGATTAATGTATCTATGATGCATTGCCGCGATGTCTCGGAAATATTATTAGTCGAGCTGCAAGCTGATACAGCTGTTGTTTTAGAATTACATATTTGTTATGCCGTCAAGTAGAAAGGGTGATACGATGCATTTTTTTTTTACCTCAAGTTGACTGGTTTTTCTTTTTTTTTTATGTGTGTTACCTCATAACTTCTCTCCACGTGAGCCGACATCGATTTTTTTTTTAATTTGAAAGATGTTGCTTTCTAATTGGTCCTATTTAAATTTGATCAAGATCTGATCAGTAGTTCTTGAAATATCGTCAATGGCCTCGATTCTGATGTCACACACTAAATTAAATTTAAACTATTCCTGTCTTTTACAAAATAGGAACACAAGACAGAGAGCGCATACTGCTGTGCTGTCAAGTTAGTCAGAACTTAGATGTCTATGCAAGCTTAGTCGAGTATGTTATTGGTGTTGACTAAAAACACGCGCCTTTCTGCTGTTCATATTTTAAAATGATAAACTAGCTTGACAGCTCTAAAATGTATGCTATCTCTGTCTTGTGTTCCTATTACGATTTCATCACAATCGATTAAAAGTTCTTGTGTAACAATACCCGAGCCAAATTATTTATCATTGTGTTTCCAATACTCGCGCAATGGCGTGACCTTTAATTCTGTCTTCCCCCACGTCCGTTATTAAGGGATATTTTAATTAACTTTGGGAACGTTTTGAGCGACAATACAGAATCGTATTCTGTTAATTGAACGCGCGGCCCCGATGAGATTGCTCGTTATGTACGCCTATTTGAAGCGCTGTCGGTTAATTGATATCTGGGAGGTGTCGGAACTTTTATCTCGGCCGTTTAACTTTTATTGTGTTTGTGCTGTTGGGCCGATTTAAATTTAAATATAAAGGGATCATAATTATATCTCTGCTGAAATCTACTACGATAAATGTTTGGAACTAGAATCCGATCTGAAATTCTAATTCACGATACCCGCAGGCGAAAGCACTTGTAAAAGTTTCTAACGATTATATCATTGTTAGCAGCAAATTAGTGTTGTCTGAGCTTGATCCGAACTATTTCAAAACTTCTATCCGTTCCTAACGGTTCCAGTCGCTTTTAACTAATTAGGACGTGAAAGGTCTTGATGTCTTTTTTTAGGGTTCCGTACCCAAAGGGTAAAAACGGGATCCTATTACTGAGACTTCGCTGTCCGTCCGTCCGTCCGTCTGTCTGTCACCAGGCTGTATCTCAAGAACGGTGATAGCTAGACAGTTGAAATTTTCACAAATGATGTATTTCTATTGCCGCTATAACAACAAATAAAATAAATATTTAAGAGGGGCTCCCATACAACAGACATGATTTTTTATATATAATGGTACGGAACCCTTCGTGCGCGAGTCCGACTCGCACTTGGCTGGTTTTATTTTTAGATTGTTATGTAGACACGTATCATGTTAGTCAGAGGCATCTAGCGTCTAAACCATATAAGTGAATGACTTAAAATTCTCATAGAATATGTAAAACTACGGCCCAATGACATTTAAAATTGTATTAATTAAAACAGGGGGCTCCCATACATGTAAGTGGGTAGTAAAATATTTTAATTTTTTATCTACCCTTGTGGCGTACCGTTGAAAGTCGAGAAAGGTCCCGCATGTCTTTTTATTTAGACGCCTTCATATATATGCTTGTTATGTAGACACGTAACATATATTAATCGTATTTAATGTCTAGTATGCAAACTAATAGGCTATTCTAGCATCCATGCAGATAACAAGTTCTCGTAGGCGTGTGATCGCCTGAGAGGTAGCAGACCACAGGGTGAGGGCAAGATGAACTTCGCCGCTAAGTTATTTATGTTCTGGAAACTATATCCACCCTTACATATACACTTTATGTACTACAACTACTAATGTCAAGGCTTACTATATTTCTTCATAAATCTTCTTGTTCCTTTTTGTTAGTTTTAGTGTTAGTGTTGCCCAAATTCATTCCTTTTTATTTTGCTTTTTTTTTTTCTCTCCATATTAAATAGACATAATTTTATTATATGTATATGTATGTATTGTATATTTAAAAATATTTAGTATTTTATAATTATATAGTATTATACGTGTATGTAAATTTATTATTTATATATCCTCTGTTTTTAATCATTGTTCTTCTATCTAATCTTTTATGAACGTAGAACGACGTCCTATTATATTGCGTTATTCCTCTCCATCCAAAGGTTGTCTGGAAGATATCGCTTTCAGCGATAAGACCGCCTATTGTTACACTTATATAATTTTTTACTGTCATTCCTATTTGTGTTCTTTGTTATTTTAAGGTGTTCAATAAAGAATATATCTATCTATCTACTATACTAAACTAGTACTTTTATTGGTTTACATTACTGTAATGCTTGCTTCTACTTCATAGTGCTCCCATGCTATCATAAAGATCTTGATTTTTAATTACTCGTACAAAAAGAGGTGGAATAATTTACACTAATGAAGTTGATATTAAATTTTTAGAAAAGTTAAAATGAGCTATAGGAAACTAACAAACAAAACGAACGCATTCACACTCACAGCTCCACACAAAGTTCAAAGACTTGTGTGGTTTGTGCCTGGAACGTTTACATCACGCAGTCACACCCAGAACCAGAAGCACAAATGTCTCTTGGGGAGAAAAATTGTGCTGCTGCCGGGATTCGAACCTAAGACCCACGGAAAATATTACAAAACGAGAAAAAAGTACTATATTGATCTCTAGTATATAGTTTAACTGTAGAAAAAACATAAAAATCGTAAGTACACCCTCGCCGCGACATAAAAATATTTATAACAAACATCACTCGGAAACTATAGGAGATTGAGATAAAACAACATATCGGTTTATTGGTGGAACCAATCCGAGGATTTTATATTTATAGCACTTTTGACGCGAATCTTCCGAGCAATAACATCATTTCCATGAAGAGAGCAGAAAATGCTTTATAAAGAACAAAACGGTTAGAGATTGCGAGATTTAGAAGTAATCTATCGAAAATTATCTGAGCTTTGTTTTGATTTTGGAACAGCATTTTTGATATCCATTCCGACGTTTTAACGACTTTTCGAAGAACTCGTTATTTTTAAATTGTATAACGGTTCTCAGTCTTGCTTTTGTCAGTGGATTTTATAAAGTCCGTCGACTGAACTACATCGGGCAAGTCAAATTATTAAGAGATCTGTCTTATTTAAAACTGAACGCCTCTACTTCAAGCTTGTCAAACGATTGAGTGTGATACAAATATTATGGTGGATGTAAGTTTTTGTGTGGAAGATGTCTACATATATATTTTTTCAATTTAATTGAGAGATTAATGAGAGATGGTCTTATTTAAAACTTAACGCCTCTACTTTAAGCTTGTCAAACGATTGAGTGTGATACAAATTTTATGGTGGACGTAAGTTTTTGTGTGGAAGATGTCTACATATATATTTTTTCTTATTAATTGAGAGATTAATGAGAGATGGTCTTATTTAAAACTTAACGCCTCTACTTGAAGCTTGTCAAACGATTGGGTGTGATACGAATATTATGGTGGACGTAAGTTTTTGTTTGGAAGATGTCTACATATATCTATTTTTTTTATTTTAATTTAGAGATGAGCGAGTCGCTCGCCTGATGGTAAGCTTCACGCTTGCCTGTTATGGTTCAGTGTTACCCAGAGTTTTGAACTATGGTTAAAATCCTGCGTGGCAAGGCACTGCGCTCGTCATCCTTTTTTTTTTTTTTTGCCTGAGGAAATGCCTTGCACTTCCTCTCCTTCCCAGGGGAGAAGGAAAGGGGTCGTCATCCTGAGATATTAGATGTTAAATCTCTTTATGCTATGCAGGGCTGGCATGGCAGGTGGACATTATTCCCTGGGGAGTAGATAAAAATCTCTTCCCTTGTATCATTTTTTCCGAGCATGGACTCACAGGTGAATATATAATCCACGGTAGATAAAGAGGGAAGAGCCATGTCCCGTTGCTATGTCAAAATAGCCGAAGCGAGTCCATAAACAATTGAGGTTGATTTTCTAATAAGGTTGATTTAGCGGCATTTCGTAAATTTTAACTTCGGATAGTATCGATATTTATAAATAGTGGAAAAATATAATTACTATGATGAGCGCAAATGCACAAAATGGAACTGCACAAGCGCTTTGTAGCGACTACCATAATAACACCTAGGTTAATAAATGTATGTATTAGAGATTAAAAATGTTATAAAAAAAAATCTTGAAAAAAAATGCGCCGCTGAGTTTCTTGCCAGGTTCTTCATAAGATGGCTGTAATTTTGCTAATCTGGCAGTAGAATCATTAACTTTCATGAGTGCCTCTTTGGGGCCCATGTGAACAAACAATTTTGATTTGATTTGAGCTTTCTCAATTAGAAACATTAATTTCCATAGGAAAAATTAATTAAAATGACAATACATCATTATGCTCTTCATATAAACAAACGGGTCAATTTTTGTGCACGAAGAAGGTGCTGAAATTTTGCGTGAGCTCAAAGTATGTTACAAATACCATACCGAAGCGGCGATGAACCAATTCTAATATTCCCCAACGTCTTATTTACTGTATTTTGGGTGGAGACAAAATTAACTCCACGTCCTACGAACGAGGATATTTTCTCACCACCAAATGTCAAGCAGAGCAGTTTTATCCACTTTTCGTTGCGTCCATGTTATGAAGAGAAATATGGCTACGCTAAATGTTAAACAGGGATATACTTTCCCTTTCCACTGCTGCCATGCTTTATATGGTGGAGAAGACAATCTTGTCTCTTGTCAGTGGATATAAACAAGGGATACAATTTTTATCCCGACGCCTGCTGCAATTTCACTGGAAATATTGCCCTTTAATCCGAAATACTGTAATGCAAGCAATGAACCCTGTTGACCTTCAACAGTGTTCAACAGTTCACAAGAACAATTATATTATATCTGTTTTTAGTTGCACGGGTTCAGAACATAAATACTAACATAATAATCTACGTCGGTTTCAGACCCGCTATAGAAAGACAAGCTTTGCTCACTATACCAACAGGACCGTCAATAATATAAAATACTAGCGATCCGCCCCGGCTTCGCCCGGGTGTGATAAATGAAGAACCGCTCGACCGATTTTGTGCAAACTTCACATAAACCATCTACTAAATAGTCCGAACAAAGCAATTACACAAATTGTTATAGTTATCTTTAGTTGTACTTTACTGTTAATAATTAACGCTATGTACGTAACCTGTAAGTACGAGTTTTTGAGTAATTTGTCTAATGTAATATATTATTCGTATTGGGTCTTCACGATACAGGCTTGCCTAGTGTGAAGGCCATAGATATATCCTTTCACCTGTAAGATATCATCAACGATTAGCAAAATGTATAATTATTGTGTATAAACTAAAAAAAAGCCTAAACATTTGAGGTTCTTGAGTTATAAAATAACAACGAGAAGTGGCATTGATTTTTATATATATAGATTAACTTACAGTCAACAAGAAAACAATTAGTGAAAACCTTAGGTATATAATAAGAGGGGTTACAACATCTATTCCGTAATAAACATCAAAGTATGATAATGAATACCTAACTATCGGGCCGAAACTTAGACATTCGAGCTACCGAGTCCCCAGAACTTTAACATTCCTTATAGTTAGCGAACTGGCAAACTAGGCTCAACTAACACGATGAACTATGAATATAATATAACACTACAAAACTCGTGCGGGTGCGAAATTACACAGGATACATTAATTAGGAACCAAGTTCGTCTTACTGCGACCTTGTGGTGTACGCACACCTGAATATCACTTAAAAACCTAGTATCTTTATTGCTACACCTAATTATTCAAAGTCATTTTTATACTAGGTACTACTAGATTGCACGCTTTGATTCACATCAATAGTTTCTAATCCCATTTGTGCCAACATGACTATTGGCTTATCCAAACGCATTCACACTCACAGCCCCACACTAAGTTCAAAGACTTGTATCGAGGGTGCCGGAAACATTCACATCACACACACACACATTACACCCAGAACCAGAAGCACAAATATCCCTTGAGAAGGAATTTGTGCTCCTGCCGGGAATCGAACCCAGGACCCACGGCGCAGAGGGCGGACACCTGTCCATTGCGGAAACTGGGTCGTCAAAATCCGAAAGTAAGTGAGCGTGTGTGTGAGTGTGTTTGAAACGTGGCACCTATTTCTGCAACGGATGCTAAGAACATGCGAAATGTAATTAAAATCCATCCAATTTTGATGAAATTATGGTATGTAGATAGTCGCTTTTACACTACAGCCACGCACGGAGTTCGAAGACTGTACACTTGTAATGCGGGTGCTGAAAACTATCACACTATACACAATCTATAAGACAAAATTAGCGCGATCTAACTTCGTAGACTAATTCTATCGAGAAAACTCACACATAGTCATGTTTCTGGTTTCCATTTATCAATATTATGTATATATTATCTAAATATGAGACCTTAATCTTTTGTTTCTTATCGGCTCAAAACAATAGCAGATAAAGACTAATATCGCCTGTACCATTGATCGTTTTCGCAGAGCGTGGTACGCCTGGGCCGCTGGCGCTGGGTCTATTTAACATTTAACCTCATGCCTTTAATGATGAAAAGTTATAAACATGCAGAGCAATAACAGCCTTAAAGCCGTTTGCGTCATAACACCAACACTGCTTGATTGAACCAATTACTCCCATGTCTTCCGTGTGCGTACTTTAGGACACGTCTAAATATTGCCACTAGGAAAATATTGACGGCTGTGTATTTTAGGGTGGGACATTGGTCCGCCCCTACTAATTGTAGTGTCAAGGGATCAATTAATTATAGATAGCAGGAATACAACTTGTTTACGTCCTAAAATAATTATGTACGATATGAAGGCTGCCCATTGGCTTAGTTGAGTGAGCGTTCGCCTTCTAAGCAGGGGCGACTATTATCGGGTTCGATTCCCGGCGGGATCACAAGTTTTCTCATCAAGGAAAATTTGTGTTTCTGGTTGTGATTGTGTGTGTGATGTGAATGTTTCCGGCACCCACGACACAAGTCATCGAACTTAGTGTGGGGCTGTGAGTGTGAAAGCGTTTAGCGTTTATTATTATCATTATTAAAATTTTCTAAATATTAGACATTTTTATTTAGCTCTGATGCTAAAATATAATTAAAGATGACGTCGCTATTGTTGATTTTTAAAGTTTCCAGCATCCGCATTAAAAGATCACAAATTCTCGAACTGCGAGCGTGGTTTTAGTGTGAAAGCATTTGTTGTTGATGTTAATTTATCGATTTATTCCAAGACATAACGATATTATACATGTTTTATACGTAAAGTATACGTATTATGTTATATGATATTATATATATATTAGCTATGTATATGTAGTTTTTTTAGTACGTCGTACTGTTTACCTACACCACCGTCCCGCTTATCTATATTATTCTTTTCCATCCAAAGGTTGTCTGGAAGAGATCGCTCTTAGCGATAAGACCGCCCATTGACCAGACATCATTAGTAATTTATTTTCTGCACTTTTTATTATTGGTGTTAATAAAGTGTTATTGTATTGTCTTGTATCTAAAGTTCTAGTCTTCATACTAATTGGACCAAGCAGCTGTCTATTTTAAGCTCCCAATTTTAAGGTTAACAGGCGTGTCTCGTTATTATTTATTGTTCTTTGGCCAATTGTAGCAACTGATGTCATTGAATTGGTGGGCATAAAGTACTCATCATATTGAATTTGCTGATATAAGGGAACGATTGCATTTATGAGATAATATAGGAAAATTGCTATAGTCCAAAAAAAAATACATTCTTTTCAACCGACTTCAAAAAAAGAGGTTCTCAATTCGACTGTATGCTTTTTTTAGTATGTATATTACGCGATATCTCCGCCAATTATGAATAGATTTTTTTTGTTTGGTAGAGTATACTTTTGGAGGTGGTCCCATATAAATTTTATCGAAATCGGTCAAGCCAACACCGAAATATTAGCAATGAAGTTGGTTTTTTTAAAGCTTTGCTTGCGTTTAATTATTTTTACACTTTTTTGTTAATAATACTTTTCATGAGATTGTACATAAAGAACTTTATCACAGCTTTATTAAAAGTAATAAAAGCTTAAGTTAGAATGGTTGCTAACCAACTTGAAATCTATAATATTATAAAAATACAGCGATCACTCACGTCATTTGATCGATATTGTCGACCTAGGTTTCGAGCATATACGATGCTCTTCTTCGGGATGAGTTTATTCCGCGAAATCGCGACGAAATTTATTTTCATATTATTATTTTAAAACTTTAATAGTAACATTTTTAATATTTATACTTAGATCCTTAATGGTTAATATAATGATATATTAAAAAATTTCAAAGATTGTCGCCATATTTAATTTTGATTACTGTCATGTCTATAGTGACACTCGCACGAATAAGACAAATCGATTGACGTAAGAACTATCAAAATCGACTCCCGCGTCTCCAGAGCACCACGAAGGTACAAATATACATATTATTTTTATTTTATATAGGCAAGCGTTTGACCACTATCTCATCTGATGGAAAGAGATGCTGCGTCCGAAGATTTAGCATGCTTGCCTAGAAGATACCTACTACTTTTGACTTGAAGACCCCCAGATTATACCGTTCAGGGAACAAAGACGCGGGCAATGAGTTCCACTCCTTCGCAGTACGGATGACAAACGTAGAAGCGAAACGGTTCAAGAGAACTGGAGGTTTGCCAACCAAGACATAGGCTGATGATGAGAAACACATTACCCTCATTTGCGTCTCGTAGTCTAGTTAGAAAACCCCATATGGGCGTCGTGTTGCCTAAATATTCTTGCTGATTATATCTTGTACACACCGGATAGCAAACTTTTATGAGCTCAATTGGATCCGGTGACGTCACGGGATTGAGATGCGCTCGCGCCGGACGATGCCCGACTTCTGTTAATAACTTGGCGTGTTTATGATCTTTTTATTTTTCTTGTTTATGACACTTTATGTAGGTTGGTGTAGGAGGGAATGGAATGTAAGCAGGATGACGGTTAAGTCAAATGTGGCGGGGAATTCTAGGTTTGGATTTGGAACTTGGTACTGGATACATCTTGCTATTGTGACAATTAGATGTACCTAAATTATTTGAAACCAAAAGCCTACTTTACCATTAGTATTTTCAGAACCCGTTTCGTTCATTTGAATAGGTGTAGAGCCTAGATGGATTTAGGCTCTACACCTATTCATGCAAGATTGTTTGGGTCACGTATATGCGCTAGAAAAATAAGGTAACAACAAAAAAGAAAAAAAAGCAACGTGAAAATTTGAGAATTTCCTTCTTTCTAGAAGTTAATTTAAAACAATTTAATAGATTCCAGTGCTAGTATGGCCAGCGAAATGGCTCAAAGACTGCTGTCTATCGACTAATAAGGCATTGTTAAGTACTGCGAAAGTGTGTAACATGGAATAAATCGACGACCCAATTCGATTCCCGGCAGAAGCAGAATTTTCCTTCCCAAGGGACATTTGTACTTCCAGTTCTGGATGTGATTGCGTTTGAGGTAAATATTTCCAGCACCCACAATACAACTCCTTGAACTTGTTTGACTGTGTTTAAAAAAACTAGATTTTTTGTAATTCTATAGACTTGCTAGTTTCTATCGAGCTTCAATTTAATTAAAACTTGAATCGAGCTAACGCTAGAAAGCCAATGAAGACTTCCACATTTCAAAGGCTAAAGAGAAAAAAAAATTTTTTGTCGAGAACTTTAATGAACTAAAAGTATATCCTTCAACGCTTTCACACTCACAGCCTCACACTATGTTTGATGAATGGCGTGGGTGCCGGTTACATTCACATCACACACACAATCATAACCAGAACCAGAAACACAAATGTTTATTGGGGAGAAAATTTATGTACCCGCCGGAAATCGAACCCGATACCCCTTTAGGCGAATGCTCACCAAACTAAGCTAACGGGCAGTTCAAATAATAAACGCATTCACACTCACAGCATCACACTACGTTCAAATACTTGTATCGAGGGTGCCGGAAACATTTATATCACACACACAAATATACCCAGAACCAGAAGCACAAATATCCCTTGGGAAGGAATTTGTGCTCCTGCCGGGAATCGAACCCAGGATCTACGGCGCAGAGGGCGGGCACCTGTCCACTGCGCCAACTGGGTCGTCAATAATAAACTTAAAGTAATTATATGGTTCATATATTTAACCAGGGTACCTATGCTGTTGAGGGGCAAAGTATTGAAACTGGCCATTAGAGCTTGTTCCTCTTCTCAAATTAATTGCCCGACTTGAGAACTTGAGCAAATGGCCCTTAAAGTCATTAGCAAATTTGTTAATTGACTGATTATGATATTGTGAAAAATGGTTATAGAGTTTCTTTTTAACCGACTTCAATTAGTTAAACGCAAGCAAAGCTTAAAAAACCCGACTTCACAGCTTTATCTTCGGAACCTTGATCAGATTTAACGTATTAAACACGCATTATTGACAATAACTCAAAAACTAGTGATCAGATCTTGACCGAATTTAAACGGGACCAAATGGAAAGCACCAGCTCAAAGGTATGTTTCTGTCGAAATAATTATCTGCCGAACAAGTGCATGTCGATGCAGGATTTGTCGAAGTTGGTCTTTTTAAAGTGTGCGTTGTCGAAGTTAGTTCTGTCGGTCTCTTCCTTGTCGAATATATGATCTGTCGAAGTAATAACTTGTCGAAATATATTTTTTCGAAGTAAGCAACTTGTCGAAGTAATGAACTGTCGAAATTTAGTATGACACCCATCATCCAGACGACATTTTGATGGATATAGCAAAATAGTGTATGGTACTACATACTTACGTGAACATAATAATAGTGTTACGAAATGTGCATCGTACCGAGTACTGAAAATTGAGTATTTAACTTATTTATATTTACTAGGTTTGTACGTATAACCGTTCCTAAGTTAGAGCAAAATTAAAAACAATTGTAAAAAGACATGTTTCATTTGTGTGTTAAAATGTTTACGATTTGGTATTTTATCAAAAATAAAAATCCGCCAATCATGATAAACTTAGCCCAACGAGACATTGTTCAAATGCTAGTTTATTAGACACAAAAAACTTCATCAAAATTTGTCGACTGCCTGGGATCAGAGCAAATTTAGTTCTGACATGTCTCCGCTCGCGTATGAAATTATGTAAAGCAGTACATCTCGGTTCATTGTTCCTCGGCTCGATTGTTTCGATCGGCTGCTGCGGAGGTCACCGCGGTCCTAACTGGCCCGGCTAATTGGCCACTGTGAAACCACTACTCATGAGACCAGTCAACATTGGCCCAGCGCGCCGGCTGCCCGCGTGCTGCGCAAGCGCATTCGCCGGTGACAATTTCGCATTTCGAAATCGCCGATTGCAGCGAGCGTACGCACCGCTGCGTCTCGTAACCATGGATGCGATGACCTCGACGCGTATACAGTCACAATATTGACTCAGGTTTTGTGTTTGTTGTGTTTTGTTTTTCTTTGTTTATAAATTATAAACGAGATAACCAAGTGACCCACATTTCGGAATTCGGATTTAGTGCCGACGATAAAAGCGGCCGTATTGTGCACGTGCGGCTGCCGATTACGATCTGTGCAAGATCTGTATCCATATCGGATGGCATTTAGATAGAGAATGTTATTGTATCTCGCTACGTAGACAAAGGATTTCTCTATTCTGTTATCTCGTTGAGAAAACGCTGTTACGCGGCTTGAATAGCAACAGAATAGACGGTGTTAACAGTGTCCGATGTAAGTAAGCTAGCGTAAGTTGCTTTGAGAAAAAGGTAGAAATGTGCCGGACTTTTGGGCTAAATAAAACACGCCTGCCATTAGCAGACGACCGGGTACAAAGGATTTGAGCTCACTTTTGAATGTATTAAAACCCAGCTTCGCTTAAACTGAGTGCTTTTTGACATAAAATTAAAATGCATCTGCTATGCGATGCTCATCCTGTGATGTGAGTGAACTTGATCGTGTTTGAACATTTTCTAAGTCATATTTTTCATATTTCTACTGAGTGAATAGTTCGTATGCTTAAAAAGATTAGACTAGTTTATACCTATATTACTACTACTTGATATAAAAACATGTTAAAATTATAAAATACGTTATTTGAAAAAACATATTATATGCAACGTCTGTGTTAGTAGAATAGCATATTATTGCTTCGATCAGCTGATCGTACAGCATTGAATATATTAAAGTTTTAATGACACAATAGAGATAACACTAACATACCAATATTTGATGCGTCACTATGCGGAAATACTATATCTGAATATTTTAGATACTCGTATTAATAACGTTTAATTACGCCTGTGAAAATGTATATATCAAGCTAAAATTATATTAGATGCTGTCTTACATTTTCGAGATTAAGCCATTCTGTTGAAGTTCAAAGTTCGTATTAATTGCAATAGCCAGAAATGCTGACTTATCTTCACATACAATACAATTTTATTGTAAAACTAGCCGTGCCCCGCAGCTTTGCCCGCTATTATCAAGTTTAAAAGTAGCCTATGTTTTAATCATATATATAAGCTATGTACATTCCAAATTGTATCTAAATCCGTTCAACGGTTAAAGCGTGAAGAGGGACCAAACATACTTACACACAAACTTTCGGATTTATAATATAAGTATGATATTGTGAAAATGTGAATTTAAAAAAAAACATGTTGAATAGCGCACAGGGTCACAGTCCTTATAATGCCGGTAGAGGCAATCTAACACGTTCGTTCTTTTGCCAATAGTTTATTTACAAACCTTCAAAATAATTTAAGTAGCTAAACAACTTCTGAGCTATAATATTTCCTCAAAAACAACGTTAGAGCAATGCTTATCGATATTAGTAAGTGCCTCTTAGCATAAAAACTACAGTATCCACCTGATACGAAAAATAGCCAATTTAATAACGACCTTACGAGCTAGGAGATAGGGTTTTCTATGTTCGTTAGCACTAGGTTATTGATAGGCCAATACCCTCCCCTCGGAAACCTTGATCTCGCAGACTCTGAATATTTTGGTGACTCACAATATGTTCGCCAGACTGCTGGGTTTTTGTTCAGGACAAGGAGAACAGATTTTAGTTATGTTAAACGTTATAAAATGCATTTTTTTCCTTGAAAATAAACAGTGAACAGTTCGTTCTCAGTTGTATAATTTTGTGTTTTACTTAAAATTATTGATTGGTAATATTTTGCGTTACGTTACAAGGAAAGTAATACTTATTTCGATTGAACAAGTTCTTACTTAAAGTTAATAACTTAAGATTAATTATGCTTGCGGATTGTTATATACTTGTTTATTTATTTATTTAATTTATTTAATTTATATTGAGGAAGACCAACAGCTTATAAATCTAACAATTTACAGGTTAAGCATAATACAATGAGCCAATTAAAGGTCCTCACGGTTAGAAAACATATAAATAATACAAATCAAGCTTATGAACAGTTAGGAACACAGTTAAACAAATAAATAGTTAGGTATAATGTAACTCTGTAAAATTATCTATATGGCTATACTTGTCTATATGGCTTAGTTATCAAAAAAGTCACTGCTCAATAGCCGTCTAGCCGACGCTATACTAGTATGGAATAGATCCAAGTCTAGGCGCTTACTAAGTTTATTGAAATTTCTGCTCGCTCGCCATAAATATGAGTTTTGTCTGTAATTTGTATTAACTGAGGGTACGTTCAGTAAAGGATTAAACCTCATTGGTTTGGAAGGTGGGACTAGATCAATTTTACCTAATAATTCGGGACAGTCTACAAGGCTAGAGGAAATCTTTAGAAGAAGTGTAATATCTGCAATTTCCCTTCTATTAACTAGGGGAAGAAAATGGATTTTTTTACATAGTTTTAAATAGTTATTCGATTCGTATGGAATTTTCGAACTAACACAGGTATTTAATAAACTTTTTTTGGATCTGTTCAATTCGAACAGTATACTTGTCATAATGAGGGTTCCAAATTTGTGAGGCATATTCTAAGATACTACGGACATACGTACAATGCAATATTTTGAAAGTTTTTACTTTTGTGAATGATGCACACGTTCTCATAACAAATCCTAGTGACTTGGAAGCTCTAGTTACAATTTTGTCAATATGATCATCAAAGATAAGTTTAGTATCATGAATAACTCCAAGGTCCCGAATGACTGGGCTTATCACAAGGATTTGATTTTTTAATGTGTAGGTTGGTAAAACAGTTGAATTTTTCCGAGAATATGTAACGATAGAGCATTTGGTTGGATTAAGGTCTAGTTTATTTGTTAAGCAATACTGGTCTAGACGATTTAAGTCTTCTTGAAGTTTTATAACATCATGAGGAGATTTAATTTTTTTTTTTAATTTGTGGATACTTGTTTCAATAAAATGTATAACCGCTGATAATAATGGCAATAAATATTTTTTTTAAGTTGTTTTAGACCTTTTTAACTACTAAAGTCGATCCACTTCGCAGTGGACAGGTCTCCACCCTCAACGCCGTGGGTCTTGGGTTCGATTTCCGGCGAGGCACAAATTCCTTCCCAAGGAATTTTAGTGCTTCTGGTTCTGGGTGTAATGTGTGTGATGGGAATGTTTCCGGCACCCTCGATACAAGCGTTTGTTTAATAAAAATATTGTGTTGTTACTTAAACAACATATGTTTTTGACGACCCAGTTGGCGCAGTGGACAAGTGTCCGCCCTCTGCGCCGTGGGTCTTGGGTTCAATTCCCGGCAGGAACACAAATTCCTTCCCAGGTGATATTGGTGCTTTTGGTTCTGTGTGTAATGTGTGTATGATGTGAATGTTTCCGGCACCCACGATACAAGTCTTTGAACTTAGCGTGGGGCTGTGAGTGTGGATACGTTTTTCTCCATTATTATTAATAACTGTTCCAGTTATATTGTTGAATTTCTTTTGTATATATATATAGACTGAGGAAAATAATTCCTTCATGCAATCGACTGAACTTCAAAGAACACCTTACTTATAAACCAACTAACATAACAATTCGCGCTAAAACATATAGTCGTAAATTCTAACAAATCGGACAAATGTTATGCATACGAAACTCTATTTTTATCTTCATAAAGTTTATATTCATTTACATAAAAGACTATGCACAATGCTGTTCTTAAGTGAGTCTAAGAAGAACAGTAAGATTGTTCAAAAAACCTTGCTTGTATACCTCTAATAACAAATTAAGCAAAAGTTAATTTC
Source organism: Lomographa bimaculata (assembly GCA_948107665.1). Lineage (NCBI taxonomy): Eukaryota > Metazoa > Arthropoda > Insecta > Lepidoptera > Geometridae > Lomographa > Lomographa bimaculata. The sequence continues at coordinate 3,570,903 of OX403600.1, read as the reverse complement.
ATACAAAACTTTATGTAAACAAAAAACATAAACGCTTTCACATTTATAGCCCCACACTAAGTTCGATGACTTGTGTCGTGGGTGTCGGAAACATTCACATCGCACACACAATCACAACTTTTTTATATATATATATAAATAGGCAAGTGAGCTGTAGTTAAGAGGCCGGGGTGGCTTTGAACGAGTCTATAGGCTGTCTCTGTTTAACTGGCAAACTGTGCCCATGCTTGATGCGATAGCACTACCGACCGAACAAATTATGATAGGTGCCGTAATACCAAAAATTATGAATGAAAATGTAATGTTTAGCCATTGTTTTTTGCATTAATAGTACCTAGAAATGATAATCTATGTTCCTGTTGTAATGACAAAAGAAATGTGTTAGTTTTTAATACAAAACGAATAAGTTAAAGATGTCGTAATAATGTGTAAAAATCAATTGGTTTATATTTCGTTTTAGGTAATTATTTTGGAATAAAAACTATCCAGGAACCTAGAATAATATGTTTTTAATCTGAATAACAGCACAGTATGGTGGTAATATGCTTGAATTATAAATAATTTCGGTATTACGATTGTATGGGCAAATCAACCACCGCAGGCCTCTTAAGACTATTGTTTTAAGGAAACTGGCTCCAATGTTGCTATAAACTTATAAATAAAACATAATGTGGTTTTGTCCATACACAAACTGTTGTATAATGCGTGTTCACGTCAACTCTAATCAATTTAACCAAATCCGCTTTGCATTTCGACCGCGATAAGAGTTTGTTTTCCATCGAGTGTTGCCAGACATTTAATATATATGTTTCCTTTTTGTTTCCCACCATTGTTGCCAGGATACGCGTTTTTATATTATACGCTTTCCTTGTAGATAACAATTGAACAATGTAATATAATAATAATTATATAAAGTAAGTTATTTACTATATTTTTATCATGATACAGTTAGTTTGTGGTACGTACATAGTTGCATTAAAGTACAATCGAACCTCATTGTCAAGGTAATCGTAATTAAGAAACGAATGAGATCATCTGCTTCAAGATTCTAAAAGACTTCAGTTAGAAATTCATATCATATCTCTCATTCAGTGCGTGGATGGGTTGACCATTTAGTGGGATTTTCAACTGAGTGTCACCGTGCTTCGGAGGGCACGCTAAGCTCGTCTCGGTTGTTAGTCTTAAAACAACAGTCGTTAATAAATAAATATACCGTGCTTTTTTAAACTGGGTGGCATTGGTGATAAGTTCACCCCTCCATGGACGCAGTGGCCCGGTTTGAATCCGGGCATACCGCAAGACAGCAGTCGTTTAGCCATTTCGGATGCCTTCAGGCGGCCTGAAAAATCCTGACACTAGGACTGCCCACTAGTCTATACGACAAGCAAGCAACTAATTCTAATGAATGGATATAAAAGCAACACAGTTTCCCTTAAGTCTGTGCCACACAGATCGCATTTGGTTCGAACAGACTCGGCGTGCAAGGAAGCGGTCGGTACGGGTGACCGCGCACGCGTTGCCGCACGCCGTCCGTTCGAGCCAAGTGTGTCCTCTGAGGCGAAGCCACACATTACTTATAAACTTAGTCGAGACATCTTGCAAAACTGCTCCGGAAACATTACGTTACCAGCATTGACAACATGATTATTTAGACACATTAAGATTAGATTGCTGTACAAAGAGAAACAGCTACTTTCAAACACTGTGTTAATCTGTATAACACTATCACTTTACGTTTCTATATGTATGTCGCCATCACAAGTGATGTGACATAAAAATCCAGGATTTCGAAAAAACAAATGTTTTTTCATATTTATGGGCCCAAACCAATGAAAGTTAATAACTAGGAAAAAATGTGTCATTGGTTCCGGTTGCTATTGTGTGTGTGATGTGAATGTTTCTGGCACACACTACATAAAACATCGAACTTAGTGTGGGGCTGTGAGTGTGAAAGCATTATTATTGTCGAAATTGCAATCTTATAGTTGTAGTGATCGTAGAGATAATCAAATCTCAAACTGAACGCGTCATAAATTTGTCAATAATATGAAAAGATTTTTTACAATCACAATCTCACACTAAGTTCGAAGTCTTGTATCACAAATTACACCCACAACCAGAAACACAATTTTCGCTTGATAACTCGTGCTCAGTCCCACCGGGAATAGATCCCATTACCCGCTACTTAGAAGGCAGACGCGCCTACTTCGCCAGTTCTATAGTAGATGGTTTCTGCTTAGAAAGTAATTTAAAACTGATCGAACTGTGAAATCTGAATACAATTGCTGATTACTCCGATATATCCGCAGGCAATAATAATGATAAGTAGTTATCAAATAGCTGTTACCCAACATACGTTTCGCAATGAGTAAACGCTGACTTTCACTCAAGGCCGAAAATAACCAATAAGTATTACGGACGCAGTGAAGAATGCACAGAATACCATCTGTAGAATAACGAAATTGTCTGCTGTAAACTCGAAAAATACTTGTTTTAAATAGGCATGCAATGGATATGAAATTTCGGATCCGGATACGGATATAAAAATAAACCTATACCGGTTTTAGATACGATTACTGATTTGATTTTTTTTTGCATTATCAACTATTTCAGATAGTTTCGTTTACAGATAGGTTTTATAAAATAATGTTATACCTGTTTTAGATAGGATTATATTAAATTATTTCGGATTATCTGCTTGTTTCGGAAGTATTCGGTTACGGATGTTAGGTTTTAAAAAAATATATTATACTGGTTCAGATACGGATATGAAATTATTTCGGATTATGCGCTAGTTTCGTTTACGGATATTAGATTTCAAAAGTATTAAATAAAATTAGCAAGTGACATGATTTGACTTTATTTTTGACTTTCATTTGGTATTACAATCAGTCATATGAGTATTTATTATAGATATTTTTTATCTAGTTTAGATATTTAAAAAAAAAACTATAACAAACAAAACTATCATTTGTTACTTTTATTATATTAAACAAATACCCATCATACCAAGTATCATTTAGAATCCGCCCCAATCCGAAATTATTCGAAACTTAAAACGGTTACAGTTACGGATATATTTTTGTTTCGGATATCCGATAGTTTCGGTTACGGTTACTCATTAGTTTAAGACGAAAAACATTAACTTAGTTCTATTAAACATATGGAGTGGACCATTATTTTGAGACGTCTCACTAGGAGCCAAAGACATTCAAAGATCAGACCCCTTATTACGTATCTCTATTGCAATAGGTTCCAATTCAAAATTGGCAAAACTCTTAAGAAATAAGGTTCATTTTTTGCAACGAAGATAGGTAATAGGGGGTTAGCTCACACCTTACACAGACCTATTCAATCTTTAACTCTAAACGATGTCTCTAAACTCTAAACAAGACTAGACGTCCTTAACAAGTTTTATGCAACATGTAAGTCAATAAAAATAGATTAACATATACCAGCCATACAGGTCCCATTAGAGCCATATTGTTTTATGACACTACAACTACAATTACGTGACCGATAAGAGCTAATGCAACTTAGATCAATGCTGCTAATATAAAAAAGTCTGTATAGCAACACTGCTGTAATGGATAAGTTAAATATACGACACTTCAATGTCAAATTCGAGAATTAGGAACAAGACTTCTAAATATGCCGTATTTAAATCTATCAAAAACCGTAAAATGAAAAACTTTAAATCATTCCATTTTATTTTACGTCAAGGTAAAAGCAATAGGTATTGTTATACACTTGTTAAGCATGTTGTCTTTATTGACTTAATGCTACTACAACACAATACTTACACCATAATAAGTAATTGAGCATACTCAATTATCATAATTATTTTTCACTTCCATAAATTCATTGAATAAAACAGCATCATTCTCTTGATTTTATTTATATAGCATTAGCCATGCTAGGCAGGACTATAGTGATAAATTTAGAAAAGAAAAATTGTCGCTTTAGGCGGGATTTGAACCCGCGGCCATAGGGTGTCAAGGCCTATTGCTCTAACCGCTGAGCTACTCAAGCCCCGCCTGAAGCGACGAAATTAACCTTTCCTTATTATTAACGTCTTACGGGGACGTGTGACGTCATCTACCGTATTGCAGTTAGCTCCACGTTGTGTTGATAACGTCTACCCAAATAAATTGATTTTATTTATAACATTAGCCATGCTAGGCAGAATTATCACTATAGCATCATCTCAATAATAAATGCATCTCGTTTCAAATAAATAAAAAACGAAATGTTGGACATATAACCGGGAATATAAAATGGAATGGTTGGAATATAAAAGGGAAACCATACTACTTTTATTTTTCGGATTTCTAAATACTTTTGCTGACATCAAAACTAGCTTTTACTTAAATAATAATAAATTAAACTAAAATTAAAAAAAAAAACTATAACTAGATATAAATTTACATCAATTATAAAATGCCCGCAATATAATAATTATACACGTTTTCGCTAATACTCACTACGGGATCACAACCAATACGAGTGATTGTTGACTTTGACTTTATGCTCAGCCAAACTGCAGAGACCAGGAGGTCTATTCCGGGTAATAATTATCTATACATCGACGTCGAAATAGAACGATTTTCTTTTCTTATGAACCATCGAATGGCCTGAAATTTCAACGAATCGACTGTCGTATCGACGTCACATCAATTCGAACAATCGTAGTTTGACGACCACAATAGACCAATAGGTTTTGGGCATTATAGCAAGTCCACAATAGACAAAATATCAGTTGGTTAAACATAGAACATGTTTCCATTTCCAGCAAAATGTTTTAACGCCTGGTAATAAGAGCACCATCTGTCACGGAACATCTTTTTATGAAGTTGACCTACTGTATCAACAAGAACAGAACGGTCCGGTTCTGCCTCACTTGTTTTTACTATCGTCTCTTTCGCACACCTTCCACTGCGCAAGATGAAAAGAGACGACGATATCTTCTGGGTGAATCTAGATTGGGAGAAAGTTTATGTGGGAAGGGTGGGTCCCATTGTAACTTCTTAGTTGGATAATTGGATTAATCACGCTAGTTAAGGTCCATTTTCAAGTTAGATCCTTCGCTAAGACCTTATTGTTATGCAACTAAGTTTATTCAATTGATTTCTTATCATTATTTATATACTTAATACTTCTGTACGTGTAGTGACTGAACTCCTAAACGGCTGGACTGGTTTTGATGATTTTTTGTGTGTGTGTGTGTGTGTGTGTTCAGGTGTGTTCAAGAAAGGTTTAAATTTAACCAGCATTAATTCAAGAAAAAAATATATGCTAAAAACATTTTTTTATGGACAGGATTACGTCACTCGGATTTGGTAAAGTACTAGGCAACCATAAGCGTGAAAGAGGTATAACACTTTATCTTCACGTGGCATTGCAAAACATGCCAGATATAGCTAGTATTTTTATATGGATGTAGAAATGAGATAAGCATAAACTATATATGAACAAACGACATAAACATTCGCAATTCTCACGGATTTTTTTTTTATAAATTATGTGCAGTGATGAGTTGACGACACCGAACTCAAAAGATCCTATCTTTAGAAGATCAGTGAACTTGGCGCGCATTTTTGTTCTTAAAATATGAGCATATAACATTTCACGATGTTATTTTCCAGTACCTACGCATCTGCTTGGCACGACATATTTATTTTTATGTTCTTGTGACTTTGGTTACCAGATTTTCGTGGTAACTGAAATCACCAGATGACGCCAGGTAGGTAGTCAAACGCGTCGAACAAGTAACTACTACCATATGGCGTAACTGTCTGATCTTTACTCGAATTTGATTGACAATGAAATTTGGGTTTGGTCACATGCAAAACGCTCTTCTCGTCATATTAAACAACTATCAAAAACAAATCAAATAAAAAAGTAACTCATAGCACACAGAAAAAAATATACTGGAATTGAGAACCTCCCCCTTTTTTTGAAGTCGGTTAAAAATGAAAAGGTGCAGTCATGCGACAACGAGATAGATAGATAGATAACTCTTTATTGTACACCAGAAATAGAGAAAAATACATTAAAGACATTAAAACGAACTTAGGCTAGTACAATGGGCGGTCTTATCGCTTAAAGCGATCTCTTCCAGACAACCTTTGGATGGAGAGGAACATGGCGACTAAAATTACAATTACCACTAGAGCTGTTTATTTTAGTGATTCAGATTCTTAAGGAATTTTTCTACGATTCGCCATCTAACAATTCAATAAATCGCAAATATTTCATGAATTAGAAACCCGGTAACAATATACGTCGTTTTATGTGATTTGTGCGAACGTTCACATGATTATGTAATATTTTAGCCTTTTGTTTCAAGTTTGTAATACGTCTGGCATATTCGAAGTTCGGTGACCTTTCTTCTTTTTTTATATCTCTGGTAGGCAAACTTTTGACCACTATCCCTCCTGATGTTGAGTGACGATGCGGTCGACGATGGAGCACGCTTGCCTAGAAAAAATAGTATAATACAATACAATAATTCTTTATAAAATAAAACTTATACATTTCACCGAATAAAAGTAAAACTTAAAATAATACAGTTATATGAGGTAGTACAATGGGCGGTCTTATCGCTTTAAGCGATTTCTGCCAGACAATCTTTGGATGGACAGAAAATGTGATTGATTTTTTTTGATGTGGATGATTTGGGTTGGTGTAAATACCTACCTATACATATAGTAAATACCTATTCACTCTCGACTTGAAGACTCCGAGATTGCAGGTATTTATCTGGGAACATATACTGGGAGTTCCACTCCTTTGCAGTGCGCGTAATGGACGTGGAAGCAAAACGCTTCGTGCGCTTTTGAGAAATATCCTCTATATATATTTATATTCTTTAGATATTTCTAGAAAAACGTATGGCTCTCTAAATCTGCATTTATGATGAAATGCTAACTTTCCAAGCCTTAAAAGGATATGCGAAAAGTCCGAGTAAAACAGTTCGCGGATGTTTATTTTGCCAAATTGTGTTTCGTAAGGTATTTGCTTTTTCTTTTAGTCTCATTCTTAATATATAAATAATCGCTATAAATGTATAAATGAAAAGAAAATAATGTTAATTGAACTGCCCGTTGGCTTAGTTGGGGTGTCGTGTTCGATTCCCGGCGGGCACAAGTTTTCTCCCCAAGGAAAGGAAAATTTGTGTTTCTGGTTCTGGTTGTGATTGCGTGTATGATGTGAATGTTTAAAAAAAAAATATCTCCTTAATAATTCCTAGAAAATGAAGAAGACATGTTTTAATTCTGTTTCTTTATCAGATCATAAGTAATGGTTCATCTTCAATGGAAATATAGTTCCCTCAGTGGATGAGGTCACAGCCTCAATTCTCATAACACGGCCGTCAGCTAATGTACCCATTTAACGCATAAGCAATAAGCACACTCCAGACAGGCTCGAGGCACACTGAGTAATCATGATTATATCACGGGCAAAAAAAATTTATTACAAAGCATATTTTTTACTATCTTTCAACAAAAAAACTATAAAACGTCATCCATTTATGTTTGACAAACCTCCAGTTCGCTAGGAGCATTTCGCTTCTAAGTTCATCATTCGTATAGTGAGGGAGTGAACTCGTTGCCTGCGTCTTTGTTCCCCGAACGGTATAATCTGGGAGTCTTCAAGTCTCGAGTGAATAAGCATCTTCTAGGCAAGCGTGTCACATCTTCGGCCGCATCATCGCTTTCCATCAGGTGAGATTCCGTACGTATAAGAGGTCCGTAGATTAAATTAACGGTTGTTGGGAATTATTATTTTTACTTTTTTTACCGATAGAAACTACACTTCAAAGAATTTGCTGTCTCTTTTCTACTCGTGACCTTTTAATAAACTCAAATTATAAAAAAAGTTGACTTACACAGGCAACAAAAAATTATTTAAAAACGCTTTTGCAGAGTCTGCTACTAGGGCAGTACCACACCAATGCCAGACATTTCGGATTGAAAGGCAATCTTTCCAATTAAATCACAGGGCAAAAAGAGATATAAAACCTTATATCTCAGGGTGATGAACGTAGTACTTCGATGCGTGGGATTTTGAACTATTTTAGTTAACTCAAGCGGTACTAAACAGTATTATGTATACTGAATCGTGACGTTTACCATCAGGCAAACGCTTTGGTCGTCTCGTCTCGTAGTCTCGATCAGCCTTTCAACTCATTTCTCTCTGCTTCGTTTATATCGACGTCATCGTGTTTTTTCTCTCTATCAACGACCTGTCCAAAGCGCTCATAAAGTAGGATTCGTAGTTTTTGTTGTGCTCTTTTTTTAAGTTTCTATTAAGTGGTTAACGGGCCTATTATGATGTTATCCTCAAGTGTCATTCTAGGTCAAATTAGCCTTCAGTTTTGTGTTACATTTACGGATACAATACTAGTAATGCTTGTCTTTCTCTTGTATGTAACACAATTCTTTAGTGTCATCGGCCTTGAAAGACGCATTAAAATATGACCGTCTGACACAACGAGTTGTCATTATAATTTATAAACACATTAATGTACTTTAGTTGTTATTTAGTAAACTCAAAAAATTTTATAACTCTGAAATTATTTTTCTCGTGCTGTGGATTATATATACCATATTTGCGTCTATCATCAATATATATATCCGAAAATGTTATTTGTAGTGCATTTTCTGTGATAAGCATATGCACGAAAAGTGAACACGTAGATAAGACAGACTATTTCTGAATTGGCATAAATTTTTCGTTATTAGCGTTTAAAACGGGATATTTACTTAGTTTTTTTTTTTTTTGGATTGGATATTGTTATTTCTAACGCGATACATGTCTAAATATTTAAACCTTTTAACTATTAATATTAATATCATATGTGAAATAATTCCAATGATCTCTTAAATTTTATGTTTTGATATCAGCTAAAAAGATAAATTTCTTTCATAATGCAGGTTAGAAATATATGAAAAAAAAAACAACATTTTAATGTCGCCGATTGTTGGTTAATTCGTAAGACATCGGTTCAAAAACGCAGTACACTGTACTATCGGTTCAAAACGCAGTACACTGTACTATCGGTTCTAAACGCAGTACACTGTACTATCGGTTCAAAACGCAGTACACTGTACTATAATTTATTCTGTGGTTTATACTGGTAGGAGTTGTATCATGCGTGTTTGCGATTTATGTTATGCCGTGCGTGAAATGTTACTGTAAAGATTATATAAAAGGCAAGTGCATTCCATGCCTTATAAGGCATTATCGTGATAGAATTTATGAGAATTTTTTGCATTAAAATTAATCAAGTTGATCGGGCCTACCACGAAATCATATCGCTATAAAACCTTAGGATGTTATATAAACAAACAAAACACTAACGCTTTTACACTCACAGCCCCATAATAAGTTCAAATACTTGTTTCGTGTGAGTCGAAAACAATCACATCACACAATCGCACCAGAAGTTAAAATATCCCTTAGGAAGGAAAATTGTACTCCTGCTTGAAATAGAACCCACTGAGGGCAGAGACCTGCGAACTGCGCCACCTGGATCGTCTATTGTATGTTAATCTACCGACTTCACAAAAAAGGAGGAGGTACTCAAGTCGACTGTATGTTTTTTGTTTTTTTTTTGTTTGTACCTCGTAACTTCTCTCCACGTGAGCCGATTTCGAAAATTTTTTTTAGTTTGAAAGATGTTGCTTTCTAATTGGTCCCATTTAAATTTGATCAAGATCTGATCAGTAGTTCTTGAAATATCGTCAATAATGTCTATTTTGTGACGAATAATGCGTATTTTGACGATGTTCTGGTTTACCCGACTTCAAAAGTTACCTCACAACTTCTTTCGTTGTGAGCCGATTTTGATGATTCTTTTTTTATTTGAAAGCTGGTGGATCAAGGTTTCCATGATAAAGCGGTGGAGTCGGTTTTTTAAGCTATGCTTGCGTTTAATTATTTTACTTCAATATTCTAACAAAAAAACCCTTTCCAATCTGTTCGTAAACATTCTTCCGGCAAATAATACTCCCGGTGTGTCCCCGTCCTGCGCATAATTGTCCACAATTGGCGACCACTCCCGATTCGCACTCAATATTCCCCTCTTGGAACTGTGGAAGTTATATACATTGTGAGGATACAAACTGTGCGACATCATTAGCTTTTGTTAACCGACTTCAAAAAAAGGAGGTGGTTCTCCGTTCGACTATATTTAAATTTTGTAGTGTTTTTTCACACCACTGGCACAGGAAATAACTCTTAAAACTGTATCTGCTCGTTGGCTTGACCCAACTAATTGGGTGGGCTTTCGCCTTCTAAGCAGGAGGGGTACCGGGTTCGATTCCCGGCGGGAGCACAAGTTTTCTCCCCACGGTAAATTTGTGTTTCTGGTTTTGGTTGTGATTGTGTGTGTAACGTGTTTCCAGCACCCACGACACACGTCATCGAACTTAGTGTGGGGCTGTGAGTGTGAAAGCGTTTATTACAATACAATACAATACAAATACTCTTTATTGACACCAAAGGGTAAATACAACTTACAGAGAAACTTATAAATATAGGTACAATGGGCGGTCTTATCGCTAAGAGCGATCTCTTCCAGACAACCTTTGGATGGAAATATAAACGAAAAGACAATGTAGGGATTGTGGTGCGATAAAATGAATGAATTTATTTGTTATGTTTTTTATCATTTATGTATAAATGTGTATACAAAAATTTGGTTTACACTTATAAAATACTAGCTGACCCGCCCGGCGTTGCCCGGGTAAACAAAAGCTTACATATAAACGCTTTCTCACTCACAGCCCCACTGTAAAAGTACTATAAGTTGTGTCGTGGGGCCGTAAACAATTAACACCACACACACAACATTCACGTCATACCCAGAACCAGAAACATAAACTGCCCGTGGGGAAAAAACTTTTGTTATTGTGTTCCCACCGAGATTCGAACCCGCTGCTTTAAAGACGAACGCGCACTCATCTACGCCAGTGGGTAGTTCAAAGTTCAAAGATTCCCCACCATGCGTCGCCCGGTTAAAAAATCTACACATAAACACTTCCACATTCACAGCCCCACACTAAGTTCAGTGACTTGTAGCGTGGGGCCGTAAACATCCAAGATTCACAACATATTAAAAACCAGGAACACAAATTTCCCGTAGGGAGAAAACTTCTGTTACCACCGCGAATCGATCCCGCTGCTTTGAAGGCAAACGCGTACCCATTTACCCGAGTAGATAGTTCAAAAGATGACCCGCCCGGCGTCGCCCGGTTAAAAAATATACAAATAAACACACTTCCACATTCACAGCCCCACACTAAGTTCAATGACTTGTATCGGGGGGCCGTAAACATCCAAGATTCACAAAGTATTCACAACATACTCAAAACCAGGAACACAAATTCCCGTGGGAAAACACCTGTGTTCCCACCGGGCAAACCCGGTGCTTTAAAGGCAAACGCCCACCTAACTACGCTAGCGGGCAGTTCAAAGTTCAATGATAAGACTAAACAAAAAAAAACAGTCGAATTTATATCCCCCTTCTTATGTTAGTCGGTTCAAAACATAGACGTATGCCGGATTACGCAGTAACTGTTCCATTCTGTGATCCACCGTTTTCACCCTCAAATAAACTTAACGATTTCTCCTAGACTATAGGTCCAAATTATATGCAGTAAAGAGCAAATTAAATCTACGTGAACTACGTAAGCCGATGAAATAGGTTTCTTTGATAAGGATTAATATTAAATACTTAAAAAAAGCCAACGAAATAGAAGCCGCTATTTTTTAATGAGCAGGAATTCGTAGTACGTTTCTGTACATTTCTGACCCGTCCCGTTCACGGGCGGGCTTCCGTGAAACTAATTTCACGATTTCTCATAGACTATTTATCCAAATCATATGCAGTAAAAAGCAAAATGTATCTACATGAACTACGTAAGACGATGAAATAGTTTATTTTGATAAAGATTAATACTGAATGTCTCAAAAAGCCAACTAAACATAGGCCGCTTTTTTTTCAGATTTTTTACAAAGAAAAGTATTTTTTCTGAGCTATACATACATGTTAGATATATGCTGTCGCGGACTTTTTTGTAAAACTCATGAAGGCCAACATTTTTGCCATACATTATATTCAACTATGTCTTACCGTTTAGTCAGCGTACGCCGATAAAGCGGAAAGTTAGCAAATTTTTCTCCGACTTGTCTTACGAATATTATTATTTCGAACTGATAACTAACTTCTATCCCGACAAAACATAGCCTATGGCACTCAGTGATAGTGTAGCTATCTATTGGTGAAAGAATTTTCAGAATCGGATCAGTAGTTTCAGAGATTACCTTTTACATACAAACAAACAAACAAACAAACAAACAAACAAACAAACAAACTTTACCTCTTTATAATATTAGTATAGAAGTATAGATAATCTACCAACTTGCCAAGCTTATCAAACTCTCGAATGTTTCCAATGATTAAAATTATGCATGACATACAAAGAAACATTACTAGTACGCATTCATGGCTTCAAAGAAAAGTTATGATGACTCATTTATCCACTGCTTATGCGCAAAAGTTAATAAACCTATACCTTTACTTATATCTTGCCCTAGATCTCACAGGTGGTCCGAAAGGAAACAATTATGCATATTATTAGCCTAATGAAGGAAGTAAATACTTCAATGTTGCTATAAAAAATGTTCTACAATTCTTGTGTGCAGCGTTAAAATACGACGCTGTATAAACAGTAACGGCATTCTGATATTTTCTGAATATTTATGCATTGATTTCGCTATAATATGCACCACGTTACTACTTGAATGTTTTTTCACTTCCATCAACCAGCCAATTGCCTAAATTTTCTTAAACTATATATTCAATACATACATTTTCATAAACTATACATTATATTATATTCTATACAGCAAAGTCCTAAGTTACCTACAAGGCATTGAGTTTATAGGTAGCCCAAGTGCTCAAGCCCTCAAAGTGGGTAGAATTGTACTTATACATGTTGTTATAGAGTTCCATATCATAGATTACATACTTACAATCATATTGGCATCTTGTATGTTTTTTAATTACTATATTTTAATTGCTTTGAAATAACACCCTAGCATCAAAAACTACACCATTGGACGGCATAGGCACGATTTAAATGAAGAGCGTTACAATAAACTACATTTTTTATTTCTCATAATATTTTTATTATAAAATTATATAAATCGATATACACTTTTCAACTTTAAAATCACAACGAAGGTATTAAATCAAAACTCTTTTATCTATTTTCGTAACCATTTTTAATAACTAGTTACGAAATTCCGTTATGTAATTTCTGTTCCGTTATGAATATTTATTCCACTTACATAACCTTATATCTTAACCAACCAAATAAAAAAAGGTTTTTCTTTGGATCGTTTGCGCGATTATTTTTCAGCGGGACTTAAACAAGCTCCCAGAGCTATGATAGATAGTAACATGAAAATCAAATGAAGATGCCCTTACTGAGTATGTAGTGTAGTTCAACGGCCTTAGTTATGTAACTTACGTGAAGTTGTGATTAAACTAATTACTTACAAGTAAAATTGGCAAGTTGATTGTCCTCTACCTGTTGAATAGTTTCATTAATAAGTTACTTGTTAAGAACTTTTTTAAAGACAAGCTTTTAGAAGTCCGCCATGTAGGATTTAAAATGGCGTCACTTTATTTTTCGAGTAATTCTCAGCAAGCTCTTTCATTTGATTGATACCCATATTGTAGAAGTACATTTAAAATAACTTGTCCGCCATTTTATGTGTTCCGCCATGTTGGATTTAGAATAACACCACACAGCGAACCATGCATTGTCATCCAAACTAAACGTGAATACAAAATTTTAGCTCAATCGGTTGAAGATCATCAGAGAATCTTAAGTTGAAGATTCCCCCACACAGTAGCTTTTTTTATGACAGATCTTTACTCGAAAGCTGTTCGGCTGTGGAATGATCTTCCAGTTGAAATAAGAAGGGCACAATCACTTCATATTTTTAAGAATCAAGTCAAGGCACACTATATTTAATTTTAAATCATATTGTATCTATTCGTTAATTTGTCTAAGTTTTTGATACTGTTTCCGTTGCTTTCTTTTATTTTATTTTTTTCTCCTTTAAAATAAATAGACTAATATATTGTTTGTATATATGTATTGTTTACATAAAATATAAATTATTATAATATAGTATATATGTACCTTTGTATATGTAAATTTGTAATTGATGTGTATATGTATATATATATATATATATATATATATATATATATTAGATCCGTAAGCACCATTATGAATAAGCATTTTATGAACGAAGTCCTATTATTTTGCGTTATTCCTATCCATCCAAAGGTTGTCTGGAAGAGATCGCTGTCAGCGATAAGACCGCCTATTGTTCCATTTTTCTAAAACTGTACTGTTAAAATTTTACTATTTGTGTTATTTATTAATTAAGGTGTTCAATAAAGAGTATATCTATCTATATCTATCTATATCTGCTTCAAAATTGAGTTGCAAGAATCCACCCGGACTAACATACATACATTGCAAGTAAAATAAAAGCTTGTAAAAATTGTGGGTCATTTTTCAATAAAAAAATGTATCTGTTGTATCCAAAACATGTATAATATACAAACAAGAGATGGAATATAATAGAAATTGATCATAAGAGATGGAATCTGTTATGATCAATTACTATTATATGTTTCATCAAATTATTGTATAGTTTCGCAATACACCAAATAATTTGCCGGAAACATTGGCAACGGTAGGTAAATAAACAATCTGCATAACAGTCTCTTAGTTTCTGTGAGAACAACTTGACCGTGAACAAATCTAATGACCGCGAACTGCAACTAAGAGTAAATAAATTGATTATTTATTGATTTATTTATAGTAGCGCTCGCAGCGTGGTCTAGCTAGTTAGGGCTGGGTTTTTAAATAAAGCGATACTGTGATATTAAACTAAGCTGATAGTAGAGTAGAAAGCCGTAAGATTCACAGTAATTTACGACTACATTTAGCACAATAGGCAGACCTTTGCATCTGCGCATTGGGTCTTGGGTTCAATTCTCGGCTGGATCACATTTTTCTTTTCCAAGGAACACTTGTGATTCTAGTTCTGGGTGTGTAATAGTAATAGTACTTTTAAACATTTACAATCAAACGATAGCAATACGTTTGTATAACTTAAAATTAGAACCTTAACAAAACCATCAAGATGCAGGTGTCATTGTGTATTTTATGGTTTTTTTTCTGAGACGCACGAAAAATGTATTGAACTTAGTGTGGGGCTGTGATCGTTAATTTATTTTAAAAAAAGATTGAACTATGACTTGTCCGTCGTAAAAATAATTAATTTTAGGACTTTAAACTGCCACATAATGAATACAGGAACAATTAATAGTGTGTAGTGAAACCTCCTCCTATTGAGCGAAATGTTTATCGGACTTACAGTTACAACGGTTTCGGTTTACAAATATAAGTTAGGAGCCATTATACTTGAGAATGTTCAACATTCGGACGAGTACAACACAACACGTACACGCATCAAGTGTCCATTGATTTGAGCAAGACAACAAGAAAAATGCCTATGTGTACTTAATAATTTCCGCCGTTTACTTTCCGTGGACCCGGTTGCAATATCACCCTCTCTTATCGCGTCTAAATAGGCAAGGAAGACAGGGCATCAGCAGTAGAAAGCTAAGCGGTCCGCACCTTCTAACTTTATACAACATGGTGTGACTCTTCCACCTGGCTATGAGCTGCAGTGGCAAATATGGAAATCCCTAAACCGCCTGAGAACTCAGGTTGGCCGCTGTAAACACAACTTGGTTAAGGGGTGGCGAGGGACTGCTCACGTGGGGGTTTTCAGTGGGTTCTCTTTTCATTTTATTTGATTTCATGTGATTGTGTGTGTAATGTGACAAAAGTCATCAAACTTAGTATAATGTAAAAGCTTTTATATATAATACAAATCCATAAATTTTAAAAATGCTTAAGAAATAATTCTTAGTTTCAAGACTTATGTTAATTCTGACCCCGAATATATGTTACTAGCAGATCCCAGCGGCTTCGCCCGCGTTAATCTAGTTAAAAAAAATAGCCTATGTGTTAATCCTAGGTATGAGCTTTGTACGTTCCAAACATAAAAATCCGTGAAGACTAAATAAATATACTTACACGCAAACTTTCGCATTATAACATAAGTGTAATGAGTGTGATAAATAAATAAAAAATACAACACATAAAACTGTTTAAAGCCATACTTTCCAACTGCGTTTGGAATCACAAAAACAAACGAAACTAACAATTCCGTGTAAATATCACGAGAACCGATAAAAACGAGTCCTGAAAGCCATAACTTAGGCTAAACTCGATGCCTAGATTTATTGGTTTGCAAACTAGGGCGAGAATGCCCTGAAAAATGTTGATACTGAAATATATCTGACAGCAATCGAAGTCAATGGTCGACAGATAAGGCACAGGTACGATAAAACCTAACTAATTAAGAAAAGAAAAAAAATTACCAACCTTTTTTTATCTATACATATAATAAAATTGTAACTTGCCGATGTCTGTACATAAAAGATATAGAAGTAAAAGTAATATGGAGGGTCTTTTTTAGAGCAATAGAAGCTAAAACAACAAATTTTAGAATTTTTGTCTGTCTGTATGTGCATATTCAATGTGCGAGGGGAAACGCAACGGCGAGCGCTTTACACTCATCCTAAAGAAGGCTTCCGAACCAAGCTGAAACTATTGTCGTTCTAGACATCGACAATGCGTGAGTAACGCTAATTCCCGTTATAAATTAATAAATTATAGATACCAAATTAATGGCGGAAGAATTCGTCGTTTGTTTTAAACATAAATTAATGCTTTAATGTCGTTGATTTGAATGTTAATATCAACAAACTAGAGCGGTTTGCTTTGAGATAGCCGTGTTAAAGTTGCTTACAAACAATAATGATAATAAATAAAGCAAATTCCTGACAATGCTGTTTACAACAATGTTTCATCTTGCACGAGTCAGTGTAAGCAGGGCTGCCAAAAGTCAGGAATTCGAGGCCTGATAGCTTAGACATCTCATGCGTGTGGCACTGCTTCTTTAACCAACTTCGACAATGTGTGTGATGTGAATGTTTCCGGAACGATGAAGATGTCATCTGTTTGATTGAAAGATTCGTAAGTGAAATCTTTTAAATCCTTAATATGCGTAATACTAATAACCGGAAACATTCACATCACACACGCAATCAGAACCAGATACACACATTTTCTGGAAACTGGAAACTGGTGTTCCCGCCAGGAATCGAACCCGATACCTCTGCTTAAAAGGCGAACACTCACACTGAGCCAACGAGCAGTTCATAATTACTTCATGTTTTTATAAATTACACAGATATTGAATATGGTAAGAATGGTGACCCTAGTTTAAACAGCGCGTGAAGGTCATCACTGAATAATATGCAATTACTTATACAGTTTATAGCCCGTGAAGGAACAAGCTGAATCAACATAAACTGGAACTAACACTTATAAGTGATATTTGATTATTTAACTTTTATTATTACGTCATGCTTAGTTTTTTTTATCTACCAACTTCACAAAAAAAGAGGAGGTACTCAAGTCGACTCTATTTTTTTTTAATATGTGTTACCTCATAAATTCTTTCCACGTGAAACGATTTAGAATTTTTTTTTTGAACTATTTTGCTTTCCAATTTGCCCCATTTAAATTTGATCAAGATCTGCTAGTTCTTGAAATATGGTCAATAATGCGTGTTTAGTACATCTAATCTGATTGAAGTTCCGAAGATAAAGCGGTGAAGTCGGTTTTTTTTAAGCTTTGCTTGCGTTTAATTATTTTTTTATGCTCGTTGGTTATCGGTAATTGCATTGAATGAGTTGATCTTAATATCTGTTTATTAAATTTCTTATGCGATGTTACTGTGAAATATGTTTAAATTTTATTAGTAACTTGCAGATCCCCGAGGCGTCGCGTCGCCTGCGTTAATATTATATGCTATTATAATCATACTAATATTATAAATCTGAAAGTTTGTGTTTGTTTCCTCTTCACTGTGTAACGGCTGAAACGATTTGGATGAAATTTGGAATGTACTTAGCTTATACCTAGGCTTAACACTTAGGCTACTTTTAAATTGGGAGAAAACTTGTGTTTCCGCCGGGAATCGAACCTGATACCCCTGCTTAGAAGGCGAACGTTCACCCAACTTTGCCAATGTGCAGTTCATATTTATGTAGTTTTAGTTTAATTTTAGAAAATATAGGCAATTGGCCCGTAGATAGAGTAAGAAATCCCCCAATGGAGTAAACATACGTGTGTATCTTATAACATTTCTAGCTACATATGTTTGTAAGCAATAACGTAACAGAATAAACAGCGAATGGAAAATACCAGTCCAATCCGATATATACCAGATATTATTAGGACTTATTGAAGTGACGACTCCCTGCTCGAGACGATATGGAGTTTTATGATCATTCATGAGTGAAACATTTACCTAATCAGTTTGAATTGAACGATTTCATGACGTCATTGGATATTATATCGAACTATAAAGAATAGACCGTGATTGGTGTAGGACATAGGTTTTTCCTTAATTATCTAATAGCCTAGGTACGAGCTCTACTTGTGGAGTATACGTTTACAAACAAATACACTAGTCTGTCTCTAAACTCTAAATAGTCTTACGTCACCAATGTATATATCTAGGTTATTATAATTCTCTTATTAGTCAAATTAAGAATGTTTAAAAAAATAAAGAATAAATGCGCCGCAGAGTTTCTTGCTTCTTCTCGAGAGGGCTGTAATTTTGCGAATCTGGCAGTAGAGTCATTAACTTTCATTGGTGCCTCTTTGGGGCCCATGCGAATAAAATATTTTGATTTTCAACCGAATAAAAAAAATGTTCAAAAAAGGAGGTTCTCCATTCGACTGGATGTTTTTTTTTGTTATTTGTTTGACCCGATATCTTCTCCAATTATGAATCAATTTAGATGATTTTTTTTTGTTTGGTAAAGTATTCTTCAGAGGTGGTCCCATAAATTTTTTATCGAAATCAGTCTAGTCAAAACCGAAATATAAGCGATGAAGTCGATTTTTTAAAGCTTTGCTTGCGTTTCAATTATGAATCATAATACTTCCAACTCCACGCTTAGAACCCTCGACCACATCCTCTGTACTGAGAGAGTCTACACCTAACCTTGTATCACTCTAATATTATAAACGCGAAAGTTATTCTGTTATAAGTGTGTGTTCCCTTCTTCACGCTGCAACAGTTACAGTTTCAATGGAAATAGCCTATACCCATGATAAACGCTAATTTGTTTCCTTATTTCATGTTTAATATAATTATGTTCTTTACAATACAATAGAAAATTCTTTATTGTACACCAAAAAAGAAATAGATACAAACTTAGAACTACGAAATGATATTCACTATAAGGCATAATGTTTAAAGGCAGTACAATGGGCGGTCTTATCGCTTTCAGCGATTTCTACCAGACGACCTTTGGTCAGAAATTGTAGTAGTAACTGAGGTCGCTCGGTATACAGTATATAAATATAAACAAATATAAATATGTTTTTATAGTTACGTATTTCTATTTGTTTCATAATATATGACATTTAAATTTGTTTAATATGTAGATTTATACGTATAAATGTTCAAATTTGTCATAAACAAGCATAATTTCATGTTTAAATTTTAAATATGTTATGGCTGT
Organism: Lomographa bimaculata; assembly: GCA_948107665.1. Classification (NCBI taxonomy): domain Eukaryota; kingdom Metazoa; phylum Arthropoda; class Insecta; order Lepidoptera; family Geometridae; genus Lomographa; species Lomographa bimaculata. The sequence goes on along the minus strand of OX403600.1, from coordinate 3,551,126 downwards.
GTATTTTCAAATTATTGACATTATTAAGTGTATCTTTGACGACCCAGTTGGCGCAGTGGACAGGTGTCCGCCCTCTGCGCCGTGGGTCCTGGGTTCGATTCCCGGCAGGAGCACAAATTCCTTCCCAAGGGATATTTGTGCTTCGGGTTCTGGGTGTAATATGTGTGTGTGTGATGTGAATGTTTCCGGCACCCACAATACAAGTCTTTGAACTTAGTGTGGGGCTGTGAGTGTGAATGCGTTTGGCGTTTGGTTTGGTTTATGTATGTGTACCTCAGTGGAAAAAATAAATTGAATTGAAGCATCGTCATCATGAACAAGTCCATTACAGATTTTTCTATAATTAAAAAATACCCATTCATACGCATCATTACGTTAAATAATAATTATATACATAGCAACTAGATAAATAAATCATTGATTCGAATTCACACACACACAAAGAGTCACAGATAAAATATTCTCACACGTCTAAACACAGAGATAATAGACCGGGCAATCAAGATAATTTGCACTTGTAAAAAACTCAAGGTCCAACCAAGGTGAAGGCTGTTCGTAGAACTTTGGTACACGCAGTTGAGTGTAGGCGATATGTACCAATATACATCATTATAAGTACGCGTGTGTAGATTAGAGAAGCAAAAAGTATTTTACAATTACATTTGACATTTTAGAAAAATATTTGATACTAGCTTTTGCCCGCGGCCTCGCGTAAGAAGTATTATTTTAAAATTGACAAAGTTTCATACAAACTTTCATCCTCTATTTTATCCCCTTGGGGGTAGAATTAATCAAAATCCTTTCTTAGCGGATGCCTACGTCATAACATCTACCTGCATGCCAAATTTCAGCCCGATCCGTCCAGTGGTTTGGGCTGTGCGTTGATAGATCACTATGTCAGTCAGTCAGTCAGTTACCTTTGACTTATATATATTTAGATTTTACAAGTAAAAGTTTTACAAGTAAAAGTTTTACAAGTTGATATTTTAGAAAAAAGAATATCTCGACATCGCTTTCACAGATTTACATCAAATATGGTCAAGAACCAAATATTTAAAATCAATATAATTATAACATTCACGGGTAGAATAAAAAAGGTGGGTCCACTAGTAAGTACATACCTACCTATATATATTTATTTAAATTGATATCAAAAATTGATAAATAATGATATTAAATAGTTGGATGAAGGGTCAGATTCAGAAGGCAGTACTTCTGGACACGTTACGCATTGTCAGGAGGTTCCTCACTCTCCAGCACTGACCTACAGGTAGCTTGGGCCCTGCCCCGCTGCTGGTGGGATACTAAGTTTAGGTTTTTTTTACAGCTTTTTTATTTTGTAGTATTGTATTGTTTATTACTTTTATAAAAATATTGTTATAATAAAACCTCCACCTAACAAAAAATAATAAATAAAGATAATATGTAATAATAATTTTAATAACATAGTTTTTAAGCTATTTTGTTGCTAACAACTCTATGGATGATATCCGAAATAAATGATTATTTATTTTATTTTATTAGTAAAGTATAAATCTTTGAAATTTCTATTATTCAGTTCTTTATTCATTCTTTTGGGAGCTACGAAAAGAGATATAGGTGTCAAAAATTCACTCTTTACGATATCGTGAATATAAAATCTTAAAGCTAAAAATCAGCGATCTCTTCCAGACTACCTTTGGATGGAGAGAAATTACGCAACAAAGTAGGACGTCGGTGTTTTAACATAACAAAATTTAGAAAGGTGCAAGACATGAAAAAAAAGATGTTAATTATAATATACCTACTTAATTATAGATGATGATAAATTAAATTAATAATGATAAGTTAAATACGAAAGATAGTGTAAGTATGGTTACTCCCTCTTCACGCTTTAACGGCTAAACGGATTTGGGACGGTCATATAGCTTATACTTAGGATTAACACATAGGCGAATTTTAACTTGATAATAGCGCGCAAAACCGCTGGGCACGGCTAGTATAAAATAAATCATTGAATTCACAAAGAAGCAGAAAATATCCATCATCATCGACAGCAAGTCTGCGTCAAATCACAATAGTCTAAAATCGATCGGCTGTCATCTCGACACGGGCTCGGCATGACGGGACCGTAATCGTAAATCGAGGGGGCTATAGGAGGCTTCAGGGGGCTATTGGAGGCTACAGGGGGCTTTAAGAGGACACTGGAGCCTACAAAACTCAGGAAATTGAGACACGTAAATCGTTATAACGTAGCTGCTGCGACTTTAAGGTGTTCGTAAAAGAAACTGGCTCTGGGTTAACGTCACGAAAACGTGTTCTCTGTTTTGAATATCAATGTTTATTGCTGTACTGAATTATATTCTGGGTTCAGGAGTAATCTGTCAAATGGATTCTTTCATTGAAGAGTTGTTGATTATATATATATTATATTGAACTTGCATTTTTATTAATCAAACATTTATATCAGCGAATAAGAACAAATGTAATCATTTTCTCTTATCAACCCGTTACGATCGTCTTGTTAATTTAATTAAGAATATTTTAATTATTATGTAATAATAAAAACCAATTTAAATAGATATTATGTCATGTATATAGTGTTAAATGTCATATATTGGAAATCACGTGCACACTCAAATTATGGATGTGAGACCGAAAGAGTCGACACATGACCAAAATGCTGGATCGATTTACATCACACACACAATCCCACCCAGGACCAGATACACAATTTTTTCTCGGGGAGAAAACTTGTGTTCCCTTCGGGAATTGAACCCGGTGCCCGCTGCTTAGATAGCGATCATACGTACATGTACCTTTTTACTTTCTTTGATTTTTACAAACTTGCTTCCGAACTATGATATCCTCATCGTCTCTTATCAGATATTATGGCTCTATTTTTAATAACCAACAAGTATTTATTGCTTTATAAAAATAAAACTAGGTACTTTCTCATAATTATTGTCGCCGCTACACAAATCCCTTGATCCGAAACTATCGTCCCCATAAACCGAGACAGATTTTTAGTTTTAAAATTGTTTCACAACCCGAGCACGTGCTGTACCTACAAGATTACTGCTGGAGCCGGTCGACACTGTCGACAGTAAGCCACTGCATAATAAAGCCAGCCCGCTACTATCTAAACTCGATTGAAACTCGCCTTGAAGGATGAAAAGACTACCATTTATGTAACTGTAGCGAGTAAGCAAGCACGCGTTCCTCAGGATAGATATAAAGTTACAAAATAGTTAAGTTATATTATTATGTAAGATCTTTCTCCGTAATTAAACCGTTTCCAAGAAAATGTTTAGTAGTTATGTATTTTTTTTTAATTCCATGTTATCTGTTTGTTTGCTATCTAGTGCTTTCCCATGTTTGGTTTGTTTGGAATTCCCGATGTTTTATCACTGTAGCAAGCTCCAACCTTAGACAATGTTCGTTAAAAAAATTGTTGTAGGATATTTTTTATTACGCTGAATGGCAACAAATTTAATATAAAATTTAATTGAAGCTATGTAACTTTTGAACCTATATCAATCTAGTACTATGAGATTTTTTGTCCTAACATTTTTCACTGACTGTCTTAGAGATAACGGACAGTCAAGAGACAGACAAACCGCTGGTCGTAGAGACATCAAGTACATTTGTCATGGTACGTAGAGGTGTATTATGACAGGATTTTTAGAAATTCTACCCCTAATGAAAGTTGTTTTTTGTTTAATCTGTTTCAATTATATACAGATGAAAAGTAGTATTTCAGTAGTTAGTATTGAATATAAAAAAAAATACATACACACAATATTTATTGCCCATGGTTTATTGGTAATAGCCCCTGGAACTTCCATTAAGAGAAAGCAGTTGGACCACAACAAATCAAAACACTAAAAGTATTTCAATACCTTCTCTTTTTTTATCCTTTATTCAAAAACCTTCTATTTACATTCAATACAAACTTCAATTAATTAATTCTACAAATTGACCTCAATAACAGCATTTGCAAGTCACAACACTTCTAACTAACTGCCTTGATAGCTATCGTCAGAACTACTCAGAACAAATGAAAATGTTTTCTATTTCAATACGAATTGACCGAGCTTCGTGGAATTCAAATGAAAACTGTCTACGTTACTAACATGCTACAGAAACAGGTAAAATGGAGATTTTAGTTCGTAGAGAGAAATAAAAGATAGAAGGTTGTTTTGAATTTATTAATACCTTTGAGAATGTTTGCATCAGATGATGCAAACATTCTCAAAGGCTTCGCTAGGTACCACTTACTTTATTATATTATGTAGATTGTAGATACATTGTATCAACAGAAATTATATAATTTTATATCGAGCTAGCTGACTCTATTTTCCAAGTGAAATTCACTGATTTGCAGACTAGTCCCAAAATCATAAAAACGAATCGACTGATGAAGCTGAAAGTTAAATCCATTTGGCTAATAAGGAGTAGACGTCAGCTAAGAAATTTTAATGTCTAACTGGGCGAGGGCAGGTCAGTTATTCAATAGTTTATATAATAGAGTATAATAATATATAAAGCAGTTGTTCGATAGTATCTTACTTACAACAATAGATCTGATACTATTATATCTTAATAATAAATCCCAATTTGTACAAATAACTTTATCTGATATCTCAAAAGCAGAGTGTTATCAGACGTAGAGATCACAGAATCCAGTTATATCAGGTGTCGAACGTAGGGCGAATCCGATGCCAGCACAAAGGGGATGAAAGCCGGTCACGTTCACGTCGCCGCCCGCGAAGTTATCACGTCGCCGCCTCCCAGACATCCCTTTGTACCCATCTGACAGATGCACCTCCTTCCGATCTTGTAAACCAGTAAAATTCTAACCGCTAAACCTCTTCGCAGATGACTAAATCCTTACAGAGAATTAATGTCGTCAAGTCACTCACGTTCTATCTCACTTGGCGCAATAAAACCCTCACGTTACCCTATCTAACGCGAAGGTGCGGGATTGCTCCACTTCTCTGCTGATATTTTATTTATTCAGACGCGTCGTCCGACGTACGTACGCCCGGCGAAATATCACATAAACCCCGCACCGCTCCCAGAATATTCTATACGCTTGAATAATGTCCATTCTTCCATAAAGAATGCATTTGCATACGTTGTGCTGCAACAGGCAGCTTTCTCCCCGAAATGTAAATCGCAACAAACACAAAACCGCCTTTTGTAGCCCGCACAGTGTCGGTTCGAGATAGTGAAATGAAAAAGGAATGCAGTGATGGAATGTCTGACCAGTGTCGGCGCTCTGAAAACAGTGAAAATGTTAGTGCTCTCAAATATATTTCGCCCGGGACACCCTCAAAACCAGCTGATGACGAGGGAATTAAAATCTCTGGGTACAGAGAAACAGAGACAAATGGATAAGTCCAATTTAGTTTCGCAAAACTCATTGAGAATAGGACGAACAAAAACACGTGAAAATATTAATCTAGCAGATGGAATGGATGGTGACGACAAAAAGGTCGTGAGACGAGAAAAGTGCCTTTCCAACAGCGTCGACGCTATAGTTTCTCACAGTGATACCAAAAGTAATGTGATATGCAGTGCCAAAGGTTTGTTAGAGACTAATTTAGACGACTTATTTAACGATGTTCACAAATTAGACGGTTGGAGCGTCGAGCCAAAGAGTTTGGGTGCCAGTGAACCAACATTGAACACTAGTGACGGTAGTTCCAAAGCTATCAATCGTGAATATGTGGTATCAGTGGATGACAGCGACGATAATTCAGCGACCGACAGTGACTATTCGGACGATGGTGTTCGGGAGCAGAGAATATGTTTGGGCGCTCGGCGTTTCGGACATTTGTTGAGGCGCGTCATATCTAGAAATGGTAAGTTTTCAACATATATCATACGATTATATTATAAAAATAGTTTTGCAATCTTAGAAAAAAAAAATCTAAGGTTGTTGGGCTATCTTTTACGATACGTTCACCTCAGAGCATTCAGCCAAATAGGCATCGGTTTGTCGATCTTCTTGATCTATAAGCCCTAAAAATATTCTTAATTCTCTTTCTGCTGAGATTCGCCGTGGGCGATCGTTTATTTGATTTTCAATTGTATCAAATCGCCCGCCCTGATTGAGATGACCGCGACTGGATTTTGTTGCGCGTCAAAGATCTTATCGATTGTCGGGGGCCATCGGCAATCACATCTTAACGATGTCTTTTTGTAGCTTGTACTGATTTGTTTGATATTGTGTTAGATCCTTATTAAAAGTTATTTGTGCAATATTTTGATGTATGTTAAAAAAATTACATACCTCTTGCCGAATACAAGACTGGAGACGTGAACTCTATTTCGATCTATGAAGGACTTCTTGCGAGTCCGACCGGAGCAGTTATAACCCAAATTCAGATTTTGACTGCAGAAGAGTTTTCTTTTCTTCTTTTCACAATAGTGTAAAAATGGCTAATTAATAATATACAATTGCGCTAATGACTTTTAATAAACCCGTCAAATTTAGGCTTGTTTTTATTGTACTTTTTACGTTACTCAGAAAAGCATGTTTTCTTCGTCTTACTATTTTTATTTGAAACCTAGACATTACACATAAAAGTTACCCCAAGATATGCCTTGATAAGTATATTCTCTATTCGCTATTTGTGCCAATTTTACCATTCTAAAGTCACAATTGCCAGTGCATAAAAATAAACAGAGCCGGCCGTTTGGAAGCACGAAATAAAATGCACAAAACATTTGCTCTTAACGTTAGCTGTAGATATAAAACGGCGTTTGTTACGTACCCATTTAAGCTATTTTTAAAACGATATTGTAGTAGATTTGAAAGCAGTAGATACACGTGCATACTGTAGTTTTGTTATGTGTATATCCCCTTCATTTTGATACCCAACTCAAATATCCGCCATACTAGTTTTTTTCAAACACCTATCTAAAGACTTTTGGGTTTTTAAGACGAATATAACGATACCTTAACTCGAACGTCGAAATCTATCCAGCTGTTTGGATAAAGGTAATAAAGAAAGGTACAAATATACATACAGGATACGCGCGAAAAACAGCCCTACCTTGGGAGTCGGGTAAAAAACATTTGATCATAAATAAGCTGTTATAAGCTCGCGGAATCTTGTCCTTTCTGTTATATGAACTGCTCATTGGCTTAGTCGGGCGTTCGCCTTCTAAGCAGGGGTATTCGATTCCCGGCTGAAACACAAGTTTTCTCCCCAAGGAGAATTTGTGTTTCTGGTTCTGGTTGTGAATGTTTCCAGCATCCACGACACAAGTCATCGAACTTAGTGTCGGGCTGTGAGTGTGGAAGCGTTTATGTTTATATAGGTTTAGTAGGAGTTGGAACCAATATTTATATAGTTATTATAGGTGTACAATTTGCATACGAGCAACTACCCTAAACTAGCTTTACAACACAGCAAACCTCCCCACACTAACGAGTTTTTAACTTTACGTTTATTTAACCTATGGCGGCAGGGTGTAATAATGTACATATCTACAGCACAGTTCCTTTCACAAAAGTTAAAAGAGAACTTCTACTATTTTTACCGACTTCACAAAAAAGGAGGACATACTCAAGTCGACGGTATTTTTTTTTATGTGTGTTTCCTCATAACTTCTTTCCACGTGAGCCGATTTCGAAAATTTTTTAGTTTGGAAGATGTTGCTTTCCAATTGGTCTCATTTAAATTTGATCAAGATCTGATCAGTACATCTTGAAATATCGTCAATAATGCGTGTTTATATAGAGATATAGATCTTCTATGGCATCCCGCTATTATTATGTAAATGCATATATGTACTCCGCTATTATAAAAATAGATTGACGAAGCAGGTGTATAAGGTGAGGGATAAGTTTGTAACAGTCGATGTAGTGGAACGTATCCTGACCAGGTCGAAATGTTTTAAAGAAAGGCCAGGTCAGAAGTACCGGCAACCGACGAGCGTGTATAAAGGTGAGTATAGACTACAGCATTTTCTCTAGCATTTCTGTGTAATGCAACGTTCTACGCACTACGTTGTACACTAGAACATATCATAGAGCGGCTCGTTGTTCTGTTACGAGTAAACGCTCTAGTCTATACTCACCTTAAAAGTGTAGAACAAGCGAACGATGTTTGCCATGGTCGAAACAGGTGGTAACTAGTATTAGAACAAAAAATATTAGTCTGTTATGTTAAAGCGTTAGTTGCAATAAAGCAAACGGTGTTGGCACTTATGCTAGCTTCAGTTTTGGAATAGCCTTGAAACTGGTTCCTATTTACCATTCATCGTGAGAATATAAGGAACTGCGTACAGTCAGTTGCAATGTTTACGTATTCGTCTCGTATTTTTTTAAATACGCTAATAAACGTTAATATGAACGGTTTAACACTCACAGCCCCACATGGATCAAATACTTGTATCGTGGATACCGCATGTCGGTATGGACCGATTATTTCGAGATTTCAAAGGTGATATGGTAGTAACAAGTCGTCATAGTCCCTCCTAATTTTTATTAATGTGAATCTTTCTAAAATTATTTACCTAGCGAGTGCGAAGAGCGAGCGAAGCGCCTCCGTTTCAGCTTGGGCAAAATTGCTTTCTTATGTCCGGATTTCCGGTTGTTCTCCGCTACAGGACGCATTTTTGAACCGATTCTCGTGTAATTTTGTGAGCAGGTTCGATTTTACAGATATTTTGTCGATTTAGTTCTTGTTTTTTTTTCTAAAAATTTGGGTGATGAAAACGTAAAAAAAATACGCAAGATCTCATAGAGTCGCTTGTTTTAAACTGCGTTGTGAAGTTTTTTTTAGGACCGTTTTCACTAGCTGAACCAGGTTTTCAAGTAATTATATCTCTTCTAATAATTACTTGAAAACCTAATTTTTTTGTTTGATAAATGTTGCTTTCTAATTGGTCCCATTTAAATTTGATCAAGATCTGATTTTGAAATATCGTCTACAATGTGTGTTTAGTACATCTAATTTGATCAAAGATTTGAAGATAAAGCGGTTAGTTAGTGGAGCCAACGATCTTAGTTTTGCTCTTATGTAGTGCGATTGAAATTGGTTTTCAGTTAAGAAAAACTGTAGTCGTAAGACAAAGTCTTGGAATCGATGCTTTCATTCAGCACCTAATTTGTAGACTGATTTAGCTTTCTTTGAATGTCTATTTTGATTTCATATTTACAACTAATAGAGAAGACAATAAAGTCGATCGCCTGACGGTATGTGGCTTGTCCTTCCAATTCCTTCCAATACATGATTCTTTTTATCTGGTACTAGCTGTGCTTCGCTGGCGTACTTCAAATAAAATAAAACCTATGACGTGATCCTGAATATAATCTATGTATATTCGAAATTTCATTCAAATCCGTTCACCGTCAAGAGAAAACAAACATAATAGAGAATACATGCCTACACACATTTACACACTTATACACGAACTAGCGCATTTATGATATTAGTGCGTTACACCTGTCGTTAAGTGAAGGTGCGGTCGACGATGGTGCATGCTAGCCTAGAATATACCTATTCACACTTGAAGACTTACTTACTTAAAATCGTATATTCAGATGGACCCCAAATAGAGTGCCTATTTGGGGTGAAAATTATTAAACTTAATTACTACTGCCAGATTCGCAAACAATCTCGCACAAAGAAGGAGTGGAACTCATTACCTGCGTCTTTGTTCCCTGTTCGGTACAATCTGGGTGTCTTCAAGTCTAGAGTGAATATGTACCTTCTAGGCAGGCCACTTTCGGCCGCAGTCACTTTCCATCAGTTGAGATACCGGTCAAATGATTGCCTATCTAGCTTAAAAAAAAATGTCCGCAATAGTAACTTACAGCTGTCTGTACTAAAGAAACTGTGCAATTTAATTTATTACTAGCTCAGTATATCTCAGATTTAATATACTAGTTTTTACCGGTTTTACGAAGGATATGATACTTTGCTGGAAAGTAATCTGTCCCGATTTCTTTTTACCGATGCTTGTTAACTTTTACTTTTGTCGGTTTATTAAAGTAATTACAATAAGTGAAACACGATTACCGGCGCTTTTGTGATGGTTTGTCTATTAATGGCATTCATTGCAAACTAATTTGATTCAAAGTTATTTATAACTAGCTGATCCACCCGGCGTCGCCCGGGTAAAAAAAACATAGCCTTATGACACTCACAAATAATGTGGCTTTCAATTCTTTCGTTCCAAGTTAACCGATTTAGAATTTTTTTTTGTTTGAAAAATGTTGCTTTCTAATTGGTCCCATTTAAATTTGATCAAGATCTGATTTTGAAATATCGTCTACAATGTGTGTTTAATACATCTAATTTGATCAAAGTTCCGAAGATAAAATGGTCGGTTTTTTTAAGCTTTGCTTGCGTTTAATTTTTAGATATTGAGTAGAGATTAGAGAGTTTTTCGGTGGACACTAAAATCATTTATCGTAATTATCATTTAATAAATGAATGTTATTATTACAAATCTTTGCTTTTTAATTTAATTATAATATTACTTGTTAGTAAATTTCAACAAAAGAAGTAAATTATTGGTAACTAGCCGTGCCTCGCGACTTCGCCCGCTATTATCAAGTTAAAAAGTATCATCCTAGGTATAATCTATGTACATTCCAAATTTCATCCAACCCGGTTCAGCCGTTAAAACGTGAAGAAGGAACAAACAAATACTTACACACAAACTTTCGGATTTATAATATTAAATAGGATTTGAAATTAAATTACAAATAATACTGAAATCTATTTTCTGGACCGTCATAATGGTGGGTACCGTCTATATATTATTTTTTTCGGAGAATAGGCAAGCATTTGACCACTATCTCACTTGATGGAAAGTGATGATGCGGTCGAAGATGTGACATGCTTGCCTAGAAGATACCTATATATCTGTAGGTATAAGGTTATCCATTAATTACGCCACACGCTTTGTATTATCAGCTATATAGTAAAGATGGTAAACGAGGCGCGAGAGCGAATAAACATGTCAGAAATGAAACACGATAGCAAACGCTAATGTTTGCTATGTTTCGGATTACGTGAACACTAATCATATTAATGCTGGACTGTTTGTCTTTGGTTAGCTGCTTTCGAAACTAGCCAAAGCTAAACCACAGCTACGTTGTTGTTACTCTCATTTTAATTTGGAAAGTAATGATGCCATTCAATTTTATCATTCGTTTCAAACTTAACAGGTCTTGTTTTCAATTAGATCATAATTAAACTGATATACGTAATTGAGTTTCATACAAAGTAACCATTTCTAATTCAGCGCAAACAGTGTTAAAAGTTAAAATATGATGACTACATTAATGACAAGGATGCATGGAGGCAAACTGCACAAGCGCTTACTGGTGACTACAAAGATATACCTAGGTTAATAGTATACTTAGTACTTATTCTATTACTCTACTTTACTTATTGTAGCTCGAAGTAGCTCTCTTGTAATAAGCTACTTTCAGCTTCTCTCTCTTCTTGATAAATATTACATTGGCGATCGTGTTGGCTCAGTGGGCAGGTCTAAGTTGCCTGGGTTTTCTATCTCAAGGTTATCTGTGATTCTTGTTCCGGTTGTGATTGTCGCAAAAACATTGCGGTTGTGAATGTTACCGGCACCCACGACTCAAGTCATTGAACTTAGTTTGGGGCTGTGAGTGTAAAAGCGTTTATGTTTATAAAACAATGAAACATAGAACTGGCACCTTAGCAACTAAATAGTTTGTGTCTATTTCATATTATTTCCATGTCCTTTTCCCTAGAGTCGATTCTGTTATTGTTACGTAAGCTAATAGCCTATTTCCACTTTCATCCTCGATTCACTTTCATCACCGCACCTACGACACGGTCATTCTGCGATGAACCGTATCGGAGGCGTGGCCACAATGGAGCCACATTGCGTGTGCTCGTGATTTTATATGTTACACACTGGGGCCGACGGGCAAATTAAGGCAAGACATGTAAAAAACATACAACATAAAATATAAAACTTTTTTTATGTTTGATAGGCAAGCATTTGTCCACTATCTCACATGATGAAAAGTGATGATGCAGGCAGGGATGTAGCAGTAGCATGCTTGGCTACATAATGCCTTTGTTGCAGTGCAATTTTGAGGATTTCAGTCTACACAAAGGCTGAACATATACATAAACCATTTCGCTTTCCTCCTCATCGCTTCCGTCCAGTCGCAGGAATCGTCGGTTTAGGTTATCGACACCCATCAGCATCTGTTTGGGTGTCATCAAATCCAGTGTGCATCTCTCTCTTTGAGACTCACGGTCTTCTGAGAATTTTTGGTCCGGTGAAGTATCTAGCACATAACAAGCACTGGATACCATTCTTTCCGTGCGGTCTCAACTCTGATTCCCTGCGAGATGCTAGGATCCGGGTTTGTCGTGTCAGAGTTCTTAGTGCCAGTGGTGGTTGTCGTGCTGTTCGTTATTGTCTCTAGTAGCTGGCCGGTCCGAGCCGCCAGAGTTATTTGCATTTAAGATGTCGAGTTCACATCACTTTCGCTTTCTTTGGGTGAGGTTGGTATTGGGTTCAGCACTGCTATAATGCTGTCTGTATGTCTATGTGGGATAGGAGCGACATGGGCCGGTTGGTGATTTCGCGCATTAACCGACTGCATATTAGAGAGAACTGCACTTGTGCAGCTTCATCTGTACATAACCGGTTTGGGTTAATTCCCCCAGTGGTCCCCAGCACCCCGCTAATTCGGCCTCGCTCCCGCGGACACTACGAAAAGTCGACCAGTCCGTGACAATTGCCGAGTTCAGATCCATCGGCACCGCCTCCGGGTGCGACCCGAAGGATGGATCTGAACTCGGCAGTTGCCACGGACTGGTGTAAGTCTTCTTCATTCCCTGTGATGATTTAGTTTTTACATACTTTTGTGTTTATTTTGTTCTCGTAGTAGGTATTTGGTTGCTCGTTCGCTAAGAGAGCTATTTTGGCAAGTACTGAATTTGGTACGGGCTTGCCCAACTTGCTCTATATTTGCCGAGCTTGCCAGTGCTCAACATTTACAATATTAAAACCGCTAACGCGGAATAAATGGTTGAAAAACTCGGACATAGTTGCCAGAAGCAGCTGCATCGGAGTCATCCAACATGGGAAGGATATCTGTTACAGTTTTTGAATAAGTAGTAAAACGAGTAAATATATCTAAATAGTAATGTTGTTTTGCCAATTTATTATATTGTCTAGCCAACCAAGCGGATTTAAGTAGGAGATGTTGTTTTTTTTAATCTGAAGCGTAAATAGATTACAAGTGGTTGCCCTGCGATTACTGTATTTTATATTATTTTTTCAGTTACAATCATCAATCATCTTACCACACTTTGTACATAGAATAGAATAGAATAGAAAATTCTTTATTGTACACCAAATACAGTTAGTTACAGGGGTAATCTTAAAAAAAACTAAAGTACAATGGGCGGACTTATCGCTAAAAGCGATCTCTTCCAGTCAACCTTTGCATGGAGAAAGGGATAATTTTATATAATGAGGTCGGTGGTGTAAAAACATACTATTAGACATAAATACAACTTACTTAAATACATAGGTACAGGGATCATTTTTTAACTAAGCATAGTTTCCACACTAAAATAGCCTGTGTTGTGGATAACTGGCCTCTTCCAAAGGTATAACAATAATCATGATAACAAAACTAATAAATAAAATTAATAAGAAACTGTTTTGTAGATAAATATTAATAGATGTCTGAGACAGCAACTCTAGTAAGTAAGACAACAATATAGTGAGTTAATCTTTGTGTTAACCAAATTTACTGTTTAAATTCAGGGGTCTATTCCGGGCATCGATTATGTTTTCATCGAAATTGAACGATTTTCTTTTCTAATGAACTATTGAATCGATAGAACATTCAACCGATCGACCGCCGTATCGACGTCGCCTCAATTCGAACAATCGTAGTTTGGGAATAGACCTATCGAATAGACCTACTGTATCGATTAGTCTAGCGTCGAATCGGTCCTAGTAAGTAACCTACTAATACAATGCAATGAAAACTTATGATTTATGCGATGCTAATGTGCCATTGTGAGAAGCTTATTGGCGGACGACACGGAACTACGTTGATGGCATTTGTAGGCCCCACTTAATGACGGATGTTAAAGTTCCAAAAAGCCTTTGTTGTTCGCATGGCTCTTATGGTAGCTGGCTTTGTGGTTACTATGTTGTTTAATGATGAAACGTGACGTATTTGTAGGGAACATAGGAGGCAATCGTGATGCTAATCTTAAGATGAGTAATCAGTAAGCTAATCTTCAATTTAGATTCAGAATAGTAACATAACATTACGCATTCACACTCACAGCCCCGCACTAAGTTAAATGACTTGTTCCGATGCCGGAAACATTGACTTCACCCACATAATTACTACTAGAACAAGAAACGATTTTTCGACAGGACTTGGTAAAGTACTTGGCAAAAATTTTTTTTATGCTAGATAGGCAAGCATTTGACCGCTACCTCACCTGATGGAAAGTGACGATGCTGCCGAAGATGGAACATGCTTGCCTAGAAGGAACCTATACACTCTAGACTGAAGACACCCAGATTATACTGTTCAGGGAACAAAGTCAGGCTCCACTCCTTCGCTGTAAAAAGACATAAACAAGCATAAACATGGAAGAAGTAATAGTTAGCTCATTAAATTTTAAGTATAGTATTAGTACTAGGAAACCATAAACGTGAAAGAGATAAAAAAAAACATGCCGGGCACACATAGTTCATAATGTTTGCAATCGGTATATATTTGACAATATATCTTAGGATCCGGTTGAAATTTCTATACATCCAGAAAACCTAAAGAAATCAGATACATGATTATTGTTAAGTTGTAAGTTTCTCATTAAGTATATTAAGTAAAAACTTCGCCAGTCCCCAAGGTACCTAGGCGGATCGTAAAACTGAATTGTTCGCAATAACCGTTCTAGCCCTTTCTAAGGACAACATAAAATTTTATGATATTACTAAGGCATTACCAATAATTAGTTAAATACCTATTAACCTCGATACCTTTGTTGATAGCAAAGGACCAACCAGTCGAAGATCTTGGTATATTCCTTATGTTTAACAGACTTCAAAAAAGGAGAAGGTTCTCAATTCGATTGTATTATTTTATGTGTGTTACCTCAGAAAGATTTCATTTATTAATTATGTAGGTTGTCTATACAATACAATACAATAACTCTTTATTGACACCAAAAGATAAATACAGTTACAGAGAAACTTATAAATATAGGTACAATGGGCGGTCTTATCGCTAAGAGCGATCTCTTCCAGACAACCTTTGGATGGAAATATGTATAAACAAAAAGTGAAAGTAGGGATGGTGGCGCGATAAAATGAATGAAATAGATTATTATAATAATAATACCAAAATTTTAAACTACATAAACAATACATACTATTAAAAATAACAGAATGTCTAATTAAATAAACTTACATAAAATAAATAAATAATTACAGTGATTAGTTGTCTAGTCCCTGAAATCACTATATATAAAGGGTAGATTGTAAAATACCCGAAACTTCTTAGGATTTCATTCCAACCATAGTTACCAACGTTTGTTCTGGTACAATTATTGCAAATTCTGTTTTGTATTTTATAAATAATTAATAATGTGTATTATTTATCTAGATAGAACGTCGGGGGTATTTTCAAAAAAATTTACGACCACTTGTTCATTCCTTAATCAACCGACTTCAAAAAAGGAGGTTCTCAATTCGTCTGTACGTTTGTAGATTGTACTTCAGAGGTAGACCCATAATTTTTTTTCGAAATCGATCCAGCCATCGTCATCAAACCATTATTTTTCTTTGTATGAAATAAATAGTATGTTTGTTGTATTTCCAAATAAGATTATAAAACAACGTCTGTGACGAAGATGATGAAGATGTAAGAACATCAGAGAATTAATCATTACTCTTTTCAAGTACCCAAAAATATGCTTAATCTTGACTCTCGAACAGTCTTCGTAAACTTTGTTAATTTATTTATTCTGTGGGAGCAACAATTTAACTGCCTATAAAATGTTTAACTTTTGTAACCCTTATCGTGGCAGCGGCGTGCTTGAGTTTGGATCGGGCACTTTAAAACTTTTACGTTCGTCATTTTGTGTGAATGTTATGATTGACAGGAAAATATCAGTTCTTTCAATTCAATCTCTGATAGACATAATTTATATCCTAACTGTTTATAATATTTGTTAGGTGTAAGAATAAATATAATTAAACGTGAGCAAAGCTTAAAAAAACCGATTCACCACTTTATCTTCGGAACTTTGATTAGATTAGATGTAAACACGCATTATTGAAGATATTTCAAGAACCTGTCCATTGATCAAATTTAAATGGGACCAAAAAAAAATTTCTTTATCGGTTCACGTGGAACGAAGTTATTATAGGTTAGTTATTAACATACATACAAAAAAATACAGTTGACTTGAGTACCTCCTCCTTTTTTGTGAAGTCGGTAGAAAATTGTAAAATGGCCACAAGACTCAGTAATCGTCAATATACATAATTTATTTTACAAGCTTTTATTTAGTTTTGCTTATCCCGTTGTCTATCTATTTATCAGTACTCAAATTTGGTGTACTTATCTATCTTCGGTGACAATACAATGATATGGTACCATGGAGCTGGTCTGATGATAGAGGCGGTAGATGGCTATAGAAACTTCTAAAAAAAACAGGATAACAGAAAAACCCATCGAGTTTGGGATCGTTTGATACGTTTCGACAAGTTCTCTGGTTATATAACTTTTTAGTCCTTTTTTTATTTACAACTAGTAAAAACATTATTTTTAAACTTTTTAAAGTTTTTCTTGTTTAAGCTTTTAATCGATTGTTTAAGTTACATCACCGAAAATAAAATTTCCTTCATATTAACATTCTATTTAATATAAAAACAGTCCGTAATCCATCCTAATTCCCATCTACGGCACTAACAGGCGAAGGCTTCAAACTTATAACCTTATTGTATTTTATTATTCGTTTTTAAACTGAAGTCAGACTGTGATACTGTCCCCGAGCCACTGAATACTAGTAATCTGGATAGAATCTCGCTCTACGTACTAAGATAGCGATCAAACGTCTTGCTTCAATAACATTACCACGAAACACAATAGTCGTGAGGTTCAAGAGCTACTATTATAATGTTTTCAGAGGGGGTTTGACATTTATATAGCTTCTACAAACAGGACCCGTTTTGTTCGAAAAGATGGAGTGCGGGGACGCCGCTGCACGGAAAATGACCGCACCAGCGACGTCCATTTGAACCAAATGCGTCCAGTGTGAAGTTAATACAACTTTTTGTCGATAGTTGGCGCAGTGGGCAAGTCTCTGCCCTCTGCGCCGTGGGTCCGAAATTTGATTCCCGACAGGAGCATAATTTTCGTTTCCACGGACATTTGTGCTTCAGGTTTTGGGTTGTGATTATGTGTTTGATAATATGTATAAATATTCCCGGCACCTACATTTCAAGTCTGCCGGGAAACGAACACTATACCTCGCTTACGAGAAGAAGGCGGACGCACACCCAACGAATTTATCGGCATTTCAAGTTGTTGGTTCTCTTTATCCTGTATAATCTCATTGGACACATTGGCCTTCTAGACAAGATTCAGTATTATATCTGTTGCACCTTGTCTAGCAAAGTTCTCTCTATAGGAATTCATTATATAACACAAGGCTATAGATATCCTACTCGCCATAGCTGTCTTGTCCACGCTTCCATTGAAGACGTCTCAGAGGCATTTCAATGGTTGTAATCTGCAGTCCAATGGCCCGAGAGCCATTGTGTAGAAGCTTCCACATTAGGCACAACGGAGCAGTAGCGGATCCAGGGGAGGGGCTATGGTGCTCACAAAAGCACGAATGCTACCGCTGCACATAGCGGTATTTGCAGAATCTACGCGGCCAAAATTATGTTTATGCTTAATTGGTATCTAAACAGTGCAAATAAGAAGAAAATACTTATTTTTACAAAATAATAATATATTTTCATAACATTAGGTTGGTACATAAATTATAAGGAAAAAAGTTAAATTTCTGTTATACTTTCTTCATCGCACTCTGATGAATTTTCCATTATATTTGGTTGCGCAGGTGCGAACATGGCCAAGGTTTCAGGCAAAAATGTTTTTGCTTTCCTTTTTTTTAATGCTCGCATGCTACTTAGCAAAGGCGCTGAACTAAGCAGAAGGCGGTTAAAAATGTCTTAATTGCAATTTTCTCTGGAAAATTTGGCACTGGTACTCGTTACCGTACAAGATTCCTGGGGTGGGTAACATTTCTTCTTGGCTTTTTGTAGGGCACTGTAGCACGGAAAAAACTTCTTGTTGGTCATTCGTATAATTTCGTACTGTCCTTGTGTCAAATCGGCATCCACAAACATTTGCAACGCTTGCATTGGTGTTAAGGAGGGTTGCTTTTGACTTGATTTTGTAAGATGAAATGCCTTTTTATATTTAGTTGCTCGGGTCGCAGTACTGATGATATCTTTAAGGACATTTGATGCATCTCTTTTACCAGATTTTCCCAGCGCCACTTGTGCAGCATGTATTATAATATCCTTTTCGAAAGAAGAACGAAGTTCTTTAGTCTTTCGCCTTTTGCTCCTCTCACTTGCCTCTTCGAACGTCTTGATTGGACGACCAGGCCGTTTTTGTGAAGTGTCAACAACAGGGATTTCAAACGTACCTTCCAGCCATGACCGGTTGTATTTTAGAAAATTATCTTCTTTATAATGAGCTTTGGCCCACCTTTGTTTGATTTCCGATTTGAAATGTGCAAAACCACGTTTCAAATTAATAATTTGGTCTTTATCGTAACCTTCACATGACAAGAGTTGATCTTTTAGATGATTTAATTTTGCATCTAAATTAGGCAAATTTTGTTCCTTCATGCGGTCAAACAAGTATTGTCGGGTCACAATCCTTACTCCTGACGCGCTCTGTGAACCTAAAACAAACGAACACTATGTAAAAAGCCGCTAAAATAAATTACAAATTTTTACATTTTATTCCTACATATCTTCAATCCCTCAAAAGTGACTGTATCCGGACGTTTCCGGAGAAGTTTTTGATATCACTGATAAGTAAAATGTTCAAATAATATTCTAAATTTATAACCATAGCCCGATCTATCCCGATAAACAAACAAACACACTAGTAAAGAAAAAATATTAAAGGAAATCACGGTATGGAAATGAGTTCTTTTATTATTAAATAAAAAATGTTTAATAATAGTTGATCATAATTTTGTTAATGTACTTTGTAAGTCTCTTACCTGTACTATCAGAATCCATCACTTTCAATTCGTAAGATAAACTTAAAAATTTTTAAAAACACTTTCGAAGTTAAGGTTTAGAAAAGCGCCGAGAACAAATACGTACACTAGGTGAAACGGTCTAATTCCGACTGTCGCTACGCGTGCGGGGTGCTCGGTGGCAGGTAGATCGAGCGTGGGTATTGTTCTCAGGTTCGTACCCTGTTCGTGGAACTGGTTTTTATGAATGTTTTTCTTATTTGCATATCGGGACTTTTGGCCGCGTAGATCATGCAAATACCTGTTTGTGCGCTGGCGGTGGGGCAGTAGCAACACCTACCTTCAGTGGGGTCAAGCCCCTCCTTAACGACAACCCTGGATCCGCCACTGCACCGGAGCGTTTTGTTAGCAGACCATATAATGGATCATGAGATATAGGGCATTGCGAATATTTCTAAGATCGTATGAATCAAAGTCTTGCATAATAAATCGAAAAGTTTCTTATGCTTTATATTACTTTGTAAAATATCCTTCAAAACAAACTGTCCTTTGACTTAGTCTTGGCTCATCTGCCTTCTATGTATAGGGATCGCTTCCCGGTGGGAACACAAGTGTTTCTCCCCAACGGAAATTTGTGTTTCTGGGTCTGGGGGTGATGTTATTTTTTCCGGCACTCACGATACAAGTTTTCGAACTTAATATATAATAACCAAATTAATAAACACAATTTACCTACAGTTATATAATTAATGTCTGGTATTCAACTTCGTTTATTTACTTACTAGTACCAGGATGACCAAGAATTGCTCGGTTTTCTTTTGGTAAAAAAATAATTAAAAAAAGAAAAATCTGGACTCGAACCGGGGTTTTCTGATTTCGGGACCGCCCGAGTTCCCACCTAAGCTATTATAACGTAGATAGTGGAAAAATTTTCCTTCGTTGTTATTGCCTGAAAACACGGATAAAACGAGATTTTCTAAAAATGAAACCTAGCTAGATCGATTTATCGCCCCCGAAACCCCCTGTACACTAAATTTCATGAAAATTGTTGGAGCTGTTTCCAATTTAGATTACATATATACAAGAATTGCTCGTTTAAAGGTATTAGATAGATATGTAAATAAAACCTAGCTGATTTCTTCTATGTTTTGCAGTGCCCTACAAGGTCTTAAAAGAACGGTACTTTTAAAAACATCTGTTACTATTACAGATTGCAGTAAATGAATATGAACTTAGTGTGGGGCTGTGAGTATGAAAATGTTTACGTTTATATTAACCTACTTACTGTTTTAGTTATATCACAAAGCGACGTTGATGTGATCAATCTGTCATTCTGATCACAGGTGTTCATTAATGTAATATGTATTGTAATGGATATACGTAATTGTTGGAAGAATGTCTCATATATCACTCACTTGTGACGTACTAATTTAATCATTGACTGAGTAATTAGTGACAGATATTGTATCCAAGGTTTGGAACATGGTTTTGTACTCAATACAATTATATATAATTGGATATATATATATATACATACATTTGTCCTATTCAGTTTAATCAAAATCAGTTTATTGACATAATCCTACTAATATTATAAGTGTAAATGTGTGTGCAAGTGTGTAAGTATGTTAGTTCCTTCTTCACACTTTAACGGTTGAACGGATTTAGATGAAATTTGGAGTGTACCTACATAGATTATACCTAGGATTGAGACATACGCATTTTAACTTGACAATAGCGGGCAAAGCCGCGGGGCACGGCTAGTATAACCTATAACTTACAGATACCTACTATTACATTCTATATTCATTTTATTATAATATTTTATTACATTTATAGCTATATATTTTACTAGCTTTTGCCCGCGGCTTCGCTCGCGTTAAGAAGTATTATTTTTAATTAAGTATAGATCCCCTATTTGATCCCCTTGGGGGTAGAATTTATCAAAATTCTTTCTTAGCGGATGCCTACGTCATAACATCTACCTGCATGCCAAATTTCAGCCCGATCCGTCCAGTGGTTTGGGCTGTGCGTTGATAGATCACTATGTCAGTCAGTCAGTCACCTTTGAGTTATATATATTTAGATTAAAGATTCATTTGATTTTCATTTTATTATTTCCAAGTCTTATAATTATTATGTGCATACTGCGATAAGGTGGGACTTTTGACGCCCGAACTAGTAATACAACTGTGTTTCGGGTGCCGTAGCTCTCCGTTTGTTAGATGACATTACTAGATGATTGTAGTTAAGGTGGTTGAAATTAGTCGACATGACATTTCATATAATATAGTATCATGGACATATTATTCGTATTTTTGAGTATACGTTCTCTCTCTTTCTCCAGCAGTTCTGATCTTTCGCGATCCATCCACGAATCATCCAGTTGTAGACTTTGGAACGTTCATAAATTATTTCCTAGTACATTAAGACAAGAGCACGTTTATTAACCTATAAGTAAAAAAAATGCACAAACTTCTAACTTTTGAATTTGTCAATCACGAAACACGAAGATGTACTGCCATTCTAGACCTAACAAGTTTACCATCTTAGCTAAAGGTAAATAGAATGGCTGACCATTTTAATATTCATATTCATTTATTTTATGATATCAACACTTGTAACGGCGAATATATTGCAAAACTTGGTTCATTTTTTTTTCATAGTAGGCGATCTTTGACCACCATCTTACCTGATGGTATCCATTTTTTATAGGAACGATTTTATTGATATGTAGTAGGTAAACATATTATCGCCATAGATAATTACTGTAATTACCTATTCGTCCCATATACTAAATAATATTGGATCACTAGAATCCAAATTAATTCTAATTGCTCTGCCATTTGCCATATTGGTATTATGTGTATTTGCCAATTCAGCTAAACACGTACGTACCTAATTGATTAGTGTCTGTTAGTAGGCGTGTGTACTTAGAAAAGTTTTATAACATAAATAATAAAAAAAAAGGTAAAAAAGGTTACCACCAAAGTTACCTTTAAGCGGCAAACTCAAGCCCTTTTCTTTAAAAACCTCCACTCGTAATGGTATCATCATCATAATATTTTTTTTTTCCATTTTTTTTTAGTTCATTTATTATGTTGTCGTCATAAGATACTTACTAAGTCTAGTATTTTATTTTATTTATGTATGTGTATTGTACCTTTTATCTTACATTATATTTATGTATGTTAAGATTATATATTTATATTTTGGTATATTTGTTGTATGTTATGCTATGTATATATGTAGGTATATTTCAAATCATAAATAATAGTTAATAGCCCTTATACTGCACTACCACGATTTTTTTCTGCACCTTCTCGGTTGACTGGCAGAAAATGCTGTATTAGCATTAAGTCCTCTGTGTCTTAAATAATAATAATATGTAAACGAAAATATAAGTGCAAGAAATAGCTTTTGTACGATTTGGTGTACTACTTTTAGAATTTATATGACATTATACAGGGTGGCCCAAAAGTCGTGGATCAAACGCAACTAGGGGTTAGATGGGGTCACCAGCTGCAAAAAGTTGTTCTACGGGAGGTTCTTAAGGTCAACCCCTGCAGAGTTATAATTTATTTTGTTTTTATGAGAAAATTGACTTTTTTTTTACTAATTCTTATTAAAATTAGAAAAAATCTACATTCTGTATCTTTTTTATTAATTTTCACTAGATTGGTACTGATCAGTCCTTGCGTTAGACATGCTATTTATGGTTGTTTATTGGTTGTGTCGAAGATAACATTAAGTTTTACGATTTTTGTTTTTCTCAAATCATAACTTTTTATTTACTTCGGACCCCACTGTGAAAAAAAAATACTCTACCGAAAAGTGACCCTGTATTACAAGTTTTGGCGCATTTAATAGGGATTCTGAAAAGGTATTACACATGGCCATAAGTGGCTCTAATATCTTTCTAGGACGAAAAAACAAAACAACGATTGTGAAATAATTGTTTTATTAAGCAAAACATTTTACAATAAATGCTCAAAATTCCTGCCTCTGACCATAATACATAATCTGCACCGTCTAATAAAATTCCTACGTAACCTACGGAATGCACCTCTGTTGTTAGTAACTTGTACCCTAGCAAATTCGAGCTTTTGTCGTAGTTCTTGTTCGCTATTGTTCTCTCCTTGGTAAACTATTTCTTTAAAATAGCCCCAAAGAAAAAAATCTAATGGATTTAAGTCGGGCGACCGGGGTGGCCACGCAATATGACCGCCTCGACCTATCCACCGGTTGGGGAAGCGCTCGTTCAAATGATCTCTAACTGCTCGAGCGTAGTGAGGCGGGGCGCCATCATGTTGCAGCCACATTTCTGCTATTCTTTCTTCTGGAACTTCAGCTTCGTTAAGAATATGGTTTAAATTATTTTGCAAAAAATTTAAATACTGAGCACCATTCAGCCTTGCTGGCATTTCATGCAGCACCAACTGCTGGCCAATTATACCAGCCCACATGTTAATACCAAACAGATGCTGGAATCGATCATTACTTATGATATGGGGGTTCACTCTGGAGTAAAAATGTAGATTGTGGATATTGAATACTCCCATTCTTCTAAAACTGACTCATCCGTCCATAAAACCTTGTTGAAGAACTGCGGATCCTCTCTGTGGTATCTTAGCATCTCTCTGCAAAACCGCACTCTAGGTTCATAGTCACCGGGCAGCAAAGCTTGCACCCTTTGCACGTGGTAGGCGTGATATTTGTTTCTGTTAATGACACGTTGCACCGTCGATCTTGGAATCCCGAGATTACGGGATATTTGGCGTTGACTTATACTAGGATCCAATCTTAATTCTCTCAGCACTTCATCTTCATTTTCAAATTGCACCACAGGTCTGCCTGCTCTCGGAGCATGCTGACCGGGTAAGACTCCCTCCATGTACGAATTATGTACGCGCATAAAGACCCTGTAGTCCGGAAAACGATCACGGTTAGGGTAGCGTTGACGATATTCCCTGGCAGCAGCCCGGGCATTACCGTCACAAAAGCCATACAGGTAATGCATTTCTGCATACTCCCGTTGGGTGTATTCTCTCCTCGCAGCAGCCATCTGTCCACTTTTTTAGCCAATCCGTCCGATTCACACAGCACTGGTCACAGGTAGGCAATCTATCACAAGTCCGAAAAACAAAGCGTAGGTCAAAGGAAAGAAACTGATCACAAGTCGTCGTAAAACCGAGAAAAAGAACACGTGCGTACTCACAGGCAGGAAGCGAGTCACTAAAGAACACTAAACATTCTAAAAAAACATGCTCACGCGCATTCCCCCGGCCCCCGCCCCGGCCGCGCCGGCCCGGCCTTTGTTTCCTAGAAAAGATATCGCTACCTGATCTGACGGGTGAACCGGCCTTTTATTGACAAAGGATTAAATGGTTAGTGTAAAAGAGAGGCAGAGAGTCTTTGTCATTAATTGTATTAGTTCCAGTTTATTTTTAAATAAGCCTAATCGAGTTTTATGGTTGGGTTAACTTTGGCCTTGCTACGAATAATCGTACTAGAAAGATATTAGAGCCACTTGTAGCCATGTGTAATACCTTTTCAGAATCCCTATTAAATGCGCCAAAACTTGTAATACAGGGTCACTTTTCGGTAGAGTTTTTTTTTTTCACAGAGGGGCCCGAAGTAAATAAAAAGTTATGATTTGAGAAAAACAAAAATCGTAAAACTTAATGTTATCTTAAACACAACCAATAAACAAACATAAATAGCATGTCTAACGCAAGGACTGATCAGTACCAATCTAGTGAAAATTATAAAAAAGATACAGGATGTAGATTTTTTCTAATTTTAATAAGAATTAGTAAAAAAAAAGTCAATTTTCTCATAAAAACAAAATAAATTATAACTCTGCAGGGGTTGACCTTAAGAACCTCCCGTAGAACAACTTTTTGCAGCTGGTGACCCCATCTAACCCCTAGTTGCGTTTGATCCACGACTTTTGGACCACCCTGTATAGAAGATTAACAGTCTTACTTATAAAAATGTCGCTAAGCAATACTTATCCACCTCTTAGTTGAGCAGCTCTTAAGCCCATAATTATAGGCTTAAGAGCTATTAGTTATCATTTATCATTGATCAATGATAAACTCTTTTTCACTCATAAACATTAACTTTCATGAGTGCCTCTTTGGGGCCCATGGGAATAAACGATTTTGATTGATCGATTTGAGTAATTAGTTATGTCTTATTGATAAGAAACTAATATTAATAGTATAATTACTTGCAAAAGTTTAATAACTTCCGAGGCATGAGTTAACTCGCTCCATTAGGAAATCTGTGGTAGAAGTTTAATTGCCTCGTGTATTATGCTGAGAATATTGTTGTCGGTAATTAGTGTGGCTAATGATTCCAATTAGACTAAGTTTCTCGAATTTATCGCGATGATATTGCGAAATAGATATTGAAGATCTTATTTTTGAAGTACAGATAGACGTATAGCTTTTGATGGACTGAATTGACAAATGAAAAAATATATTATATATGCGAAAGTAACTCTGTCGGTCAGTTTGTGGGAAATACTTCTAAACTAAAATTGAATGTCCCTTTTCATCTCTAATTAGCTGACCACCATCTCATCTTCAAATTATTCATATAATTTACACTTAATCGTTGACATAGATTGGGCGGGCGTTAACATTTTTCTACAAAAAATTTTGTAGTGAAATATGAATGAATATGTCTTGAAAAATAAAATAGACTTCGTGAATTTCTTAATGCATCTTATAGGATAACGTTGATTTACCTAAATTTTCAATATAGTCCTCGCTACGTACGTTTATACATAATAGCGTAACAGTTTTGACGGCTAAAATAAACAAACAAACAAACGCATCCACACTCACAGCCCCACACTAAGTTCTAAGACTTGTATCGTGGTTGCCGGAAACATTCACATCACACAAACATTACACCCAGAGTCAGAAGAACCCAAACAATTACAGCAGTAATAATTACAACGCTAATTACGACTAGCGACTTATCTTTTTATTTGCACAAACATCAAAATATAATCATAAACGCTTTCACACTCATAGCCTCACACTAAGTTCAATGACTTGTGTCGTGGCTGCCGGAAATATTTACATCACACACAATTACAACCAGAACCAGAATCACAAATTTTCTTTTTGGAGAAAACTTGTGTCCCCGCCGAGAGTTGAACCAGATACCCCGGCTTAGAAGGCGAACGCGCACCCAACTAAGCTCAACACAGAACTCTACTCTCAAAACTCAAGAATAGGCAGTTCATCATCAAAAACTTTACTGAGATAACGTCATTAGACTTAAAGGCCTTGCTACCGCACATTTATCTAGAACAGCGTAACCGTTTAACGGGTAAGTTAACAGTTAACAGCAGTTTTGATTTCAACGCTATTTGCAAACGATTAGCGTCAGTAAAAGTGGCTGTCACGGTGATTGAGCGGCCATTGTTTTATGGTGCTGGTTCAGTGGAAAACAGTGAACAAGGTTGCAGTGAAAACTAAGAATAAATTCTTGCTTTGCTCCCGAAGTGATGGTGTAATTTGAAATATGCATGTGATTTAATAGACAAACAAACGCATTGCATAATGCTTTTTACAAGTTTTTATTTAGTTTCATCTGTCCTGTTGTCTATCTGTCGAGCAGTAATTAAATCTTGCAAGCTAAATTAGACACACTTCCCGATGTCCGATTGGACTCAAATTTGATGATGGAGACGGAAGATGGCCATAAGAACTTCTGAACTGAACAAGAGAAACCCATTGAGTTTGGGCTCGTTTCGCTTGACATGTTTTCTGGTTTTATAATTTTTTAGTCCTTTTTTATTTACAACTGGTAAAAGCTTTCAATATCTAAGCCTGCGAACGGGAAAACGCAACAAGTTTTTATCTTTCATGAACTCTGCTAGTAGTAACGAAGCCAAAAATCTGCGATGTCTTTAGATTGTTCTTAAAAGTTGACTGTGAACTGATATAAAGACGCGTTCCCGACGAGTCATATCCGAATCGAGCATGTATTACTATGACTCCACGGGAAGAAAACATTCCAAACGAATGCAACTTATTTGTGAAAATTATA
This sequence comes from Lomographa bimaculata, assembly GCA_948107665.1. Taxonomy (NCBI): domain Eukaryota; kingdom Metazoa; phylum Arthropoda; class Insecta; order Lepidoptera; family Geometridae; genus Lomographa; species Lomographa bimaculata. Next base: position 3,523,770 of record OX403600.1, on the reverse strand, counting down.
ATTGATAAGTTCCTATCGTCCTTCAAATATCATTAACTTAAAAAAAAATGTGTCGTCTAACTTGGAAATAGAGTTAAAATTATATTTGAACTTTTAGATTCGGACACGTCGTTGTGTCTGTGTCGAAAATTCTAATTAATAATAGAAAAATCATCCAACTGCCACTGGATACGTCAGTCATTATGCAACATACAAAAACTAAAGTAGAATTAAGAACGTCTTCCTTTTTTCAGAAATCGATAAAAAATGGATATTCCCTCTGTGCCCATAAATAAATAAACAACAACAACAAACAAACGCTTTCACACTCACAGCCCCACACTTAGTTCAAAGACTTGTATCGTGGGTGCCGGAAACATTCACATCACGCACACATTACACCCAGAAGCACAAATATCCCTTGGGAAGGAATTTGTGCTCCTGCCGGGAATCGAACCCAGGACCCACAGCGCAGAGGGCGGACACCTGTCCACTACGCCAACTGGGCCAAAATGTATGCACATCAGATGTTTCTGTCTATCCACTACCCAGAGCAAGAAGAACAATCATCTATTTGGCGCTAACTGTACTCAATCCTTTTTTTTATGCTCGCGATTACAATAAATTTATCTTTAAAGTTACTTTACTCTCTTAACAGCACAGCATAATAAGACGGCAGTTTTGCCGCGAAAGTAAATAAAAAGGCGTTGTTGATTTTGTATAATTTTCCAAAACTTATGATTCTTGGAGTGTCAATGTGTAATAATCCACATTATTTACCGTTAATACTTAGTAAAAGTGCATAGATAGGCAAATCATACAATGTTGAAAAACGTGATTTTCGCCTTCGCTTCGAAACTCCAATGAAAGTTCTGGTGAAGATTCTATCACTTTACTGGGGCATGACTTGAGTATGACTGGACCTTGACTGTTTTACTTGACTTTGACTGTGACTTGTGACTGAGACTTTTAATTTAAAATACACTTGAAATATATTGTTACTTGACACTGGCTAAATGCATAAGATTGCGAAACCAAATTAAAAAAAAAAGTTAGCGAGATATAGCGACCTAAAATAAACCTTGGCTTCTATGTAACCATCTCTAAGTATATTACCCTTGAAAATACATAATGCTTAGCTAGACGTCACCACTAACTAGAGTCTAGTTACTAGACTCTCTCTCGACTAACTAGATTTAGCTCCTCCTGCATAAGCCTCTTATAACTTGCTGTTGTTATTTTCGCAGACAAAATAACCAACCTCTTCCCCAATGATGAAGTATTTTTTACCGACTTTCCAAAAAGGAGCAGGTACTTAAGTCGACTGTTTTTTTTTGTGTGTTACCTCATAACTTCTCTCCACGTGAGCCAATTTCGTTTTTTTTTTAGTTTGATAGATGTTGCTTTCCAAGTAGTCCCATTTAAATTTGATCAAGATCTGGTCTCTAGTTTTTGAGTTATCGTCAATAATGCGTGTGCAATGCATTAAATCTGATGGTTCCGAAGATAAAGCGGTGAAGTCGGTTTTTTTTAAGCTTTTCTTGCGTTTAATTATTCATTATCTATATAAGGGCGTATTAAGCCCATTAAAATGATATTTGTTTCTATCATTGAAATTAATTCTCATCTAATTTGATTTGATTTAGAAGTCCCACGTATTGCATCTTTTATATTGTGTTTCTGTTTATTATGTTTGTTTTATTAACGATTTTGTACTGAATATAATCTGACGTGGTCAAAAAAAAAGATTTAATAACAATAATAAACCAATTCTGCTTGTGAGTCTTTTGGAATGTGCTCCAAAACGTAACTCGTGAAAGTGCTCTCAAGAGAGATATTTCTTCATGATGTAGTTATTCTATCTTTTTCTTCATTGAGTACCTGTGTTTGGTAGTACCGCATTTTTATTTCTTAACAAGCCGTGCTCCGAGGCTTCGCCCGCGTTAGTTAAGTAAAAAAGTAGCCTATGTGTTATACCGAAATCTAAACTATCTACATATCAACATTCTGAATTTAATCAAATTTATTCGTTATGGAGATATGTGGTAACAAACATTCACACACACACACACACACACCCACCCACACACACATACACCCACCCACACACACATACACCCACCCACACACACACATACACCCATCCACACACACATACACCCATCCACACACACACACATACACCCACACACACGCACACAAACACACATACACACACCCACACACACACCCAAACACACACACACACACAAACTTTCGGATTTATAATATTAGTAGGATATAATTGCATCTATAATTGCCTGTGATGACAATCGTTTCTGGACATCATCATGATGCACAGCTTGTTGCTAAGTTACTAGGCCTACAGAGCTTATATACTGTTTGTAACAAAACACTCCGGCTCCGGGGGCAGAGCTCCACACAATGAGCGAAAGCGCATCCAATGCGATGTGAATCGACGGACGCTTTGCGCAACTTAGTCACGGCCTGGTTTCTGATCAGAACTGTCGTTAGACGCGCTGACTGTTTGGGTTTACGCAGAGAAAGGCGCTAATTACTGTTCTCGGCATTTGAGGTATAATTACCGTTGATGGTAATTGATTTGGCTTAATCTGGCCTATACAGAACTGCTCCATGGCTTAGTTGGCTGGCGTTCGCCTTCCAAGCAGGGTTATCAGGTTCGATTCCCGTAGGGAACAAGTTTTCTCTCCCAAGGAAAATTTGTTTCTGGTTCTGGTTGTGATTGTGTGTGTGATGTGAATGTTTCCGGCACCCACGACATAAGTCATGAAAGCGTTTATTATTTATATTTATGTTATACGTAGTAGTAATCATTTTGTTCATCATAATCTTGAGTTCACTCGTTCCCACTGCTGGGAGTCGGGCTTTCTCTCACAGTCTAGGCTACGAAAAAAGTTCTACGACGGCGGTCCATAATAAACATGAACAAAAACGCTTTCGCACTCACAGCCCCACTAAGTTCCATCACTTATGTCGTTGGTGTCGGAAACATTCACATCACACACACAATCACAACCAGAACCAAAAACAAATTTTCCTTGGGGAGGTAATTTGTGTTCCCGCCGGGACTCGTACCCGTTACCCCTGCTTAGAAGGCGAACGCGCACCCAACTTAGTCAATGAGCAGTTCAGATACAGATAGTTTCCCATCAACTTACTTGTGTTCCCTGAAACTTCATTTTGCTTAAATATGAAACTGTGTAGATACGGCGTAATATTAAGATCACTCCTTCTCATCGTGCGAATACCATAAAAACGAGCAAAGAGAAGCCAGCAGAAAGACCAGATTTTGAGGCACTTGACGATCCTGTACTTGTTTTACAAGTGTTTATTATTATTTACACTATATTTCTGTTTATTCTAAAATTCAATTCAATTTATTCCAATTCTCTGAAATACGAGTAAATATTCGTGAACTACGAGTATATACTATTTATTTTCTGTCTAAATGTTTCCAAATAGTAAAATTGTATCAATACGTATTCATATAATATATACTTCCATCTATACAGCAAAATACCTAATTTATCTACAAGCCACCCAGCTTATAGGTAACTCAAGTGCTTAAGCCAGTAGTGGTTAGTGTTCCCATCAGGCTGGCGGCATTGCCTCTCTGAATTCAAAATCAAAATCATAATCGTTTATTCACATGGGCCCCAAAGAGGCACTTATGAAAATTAATGACTCGACTGCCTGATTCTCAAAATTACAGCCTAATTGCAATGCTAATGCTATTCGTTGAGATATAAAAATAAATACACTTTACCTACATTTGTTTTATTGCGTTAAAAAAATATATTATGTTCAAAGTTTAATTGAAATGTACTAGGAGATCATGAGTCAGCAGAAGGTAGATACTATTTATTTATTTATCTACGTAGATATTTTCCTAATCTAGTAGCCAGCATTGATAGGAAAGTGGCACTCAAAAAATGACAAATATGAACCCCCAAAACAAAATATTAACCTAATATTTTTACCTTCGTACCTATCTAAATTAAATTTATTTCCGCAATTAATCTTGAATCTGAGCCTAATCTCTCCATTTGTTAATTACCCTGACATGTCCCATAATTAACGTTATAATTTTGTCATTTCAGGTAAGTGCGGCGTCGACCCTGGGCAGGACTGGGATCCCCTTGAGGTATCAATTTCACGATTTACTTCCCTTTCTTTATTAATTTTGAAACGACCGCCCGGATTCATTATGTTGATTCGAATAATTTTCGATGGTGATTTTGACCTTTGTTATAATTCATCTCTAGGGTAGAAGGGAAGGAGGTTACGTAATTGAAACTTCCTCGATCATAATTTCTAATACCATAGTATAAAGAATAATCATATAGAAGGGACACAAAATTTACGCGGATTGAGTTTTTTTTATGCAGAATAGGCAAGCATTTGACCACTATCTCACCTGATGGAAAGTGATAGTGCGGCCAAAGATGGGACATGCTTGCCAAGAAGATACCTATTCACTCGAGACTTGAAGACTCCCAGATTATACCGTTCGGGGAACAAAGACGCAGGCAATGAATTCCACTCTTTCGCTGTACGGATGATGAACGAAGAAGCGAAACGCTTCAAGCGAACTGGAGGTCACTACCTGTAGTTACTTTTATAGTCCATCAGTTCCATCTGTTCTTTGGTTCAGTTGAGTGCGAGTACGTGTTTTCTGCTGGAGTATCGGGTTTGATTCCCGACTGGAACACAAGTTAATATGTGTTCCAATAAGGGTAATATGTGTTTCTGGCTCTGGTTTTGTGTGAGAAGTGAATGTTTCCGGCATCCAAGACACAAGCCTTCGAACTTAGTGTGGGACTATGAGTGTTAAAGCGTTTATATTTGCCATATTTATCCATCAAATCATACTAACAAATACACAGTCAAATATCTTCGCATTCATTTTCTAAAGGAAAAAAAAGTGGGCCGTACGAAGACTCAAAAATGGGACGAATCTGGATTAAAATAATAATTAAAGGAAAAATTTAAATTTCGGAACGAATAAGGACATACATGTGGGCCGAATGTGGATTTTTTTTATGTGGGACAAACATTTAGGGACGAATATGGATCAAATCAAAAAAACCTAATCGATATCTTGCATAAACGATAAATTTCTAAAGGGTGACAAGTAAAACCCACACAATAATGCTAATTCGAACGGATATATCAACTTTAATGCTCGCATTAAAAGAAAGGGTAATGGGAACCGACCATGACCCCAATGCGTGTGTGCGTGTCGATGTTAATGTGACAATGTGTGAAACTTCAAGGGATTTTGTATTCTAAAATAAGCCCTCGTAGATAGATAGATAACGCTTTATTGTCACACCTTACATATCACTTAAAAAAACTTAAATTAAAGTGTACAATCGGAGGTCTTATCGCTACATTCTCTTCCAGACAACCTTGGATGGAGAAGATTTTATTAATAATTCGGTGAAACAGGGGTTTAAATAAAGTATTTGAGAAATTAAAAACTTAAATATTTTTTTGTTATTGATTTGTTTATGGCAGGTTCTGCATCCGTTCCGGTAGCGAACTATTTCGATACACGGCGCGGGGCCACCACAAAAATTAGTAATTGAGGTAGAGACGCTTTTTACAGATTGTGAATTGAAATACGATGAAACGTAATGTTTTAATGATTTCAAGATTCTAAAAAACTTTTACTACTTTTTATCGATAAAAGAGGAGGTGCTCAATTCAACTGTATTTTTTTTTAATGCGTCATAACTTCTTTCCACGTGAACCGATTTTTATTATATTTTTGTTTAAAGCTGGTTTGATCTGGATCTTATTAGTAGTTATTGAGTTAATTAATACATATAATGCGTGTGTAAATACATTTAGTCTGATCAAAGTTCCGAATTTGTGGAATGTCTACTATATAGAAAGTTACTTAGAAGTTGTCTGCATGTGCTTCTGATTCTGGATGTCAATGGATGCGAATGTTTCGACCAATCGCGATTTACAGCGCGATAAAAAAAACGTTATAAAAAACCATCGACAAACTTAAAACTATGTATATCCGTAAGTAACCATTTTTTACCTTTTCCAGCTGAACCTACAAGATCCTGCCTACCCTGCCTCTGCATTTTCCTATCCCAGCACCGAAGACCTATCTTTGAAAATCATTGTAAATTTAACTCCAATAAAATATATCCATAAAATCCTTTCCGTCCACTTTTCCAACCCCTACCCTAATGACCCTAACAAAATATATTTATTAAATTACTAATTTTTTAACAGCTGATTAGACCAGCGCGCAGCGTCATTAACTGGTAGGTACAAGTCTTCTTCTGTCATGGGCATGGTTTATTAGAATTAAACATAATACATGTATATTTTTTGGATTGTATTAGGCCAGGGGCCCACTAGCACAAGAACCAGTTATTCTAAGATGTATTGTGTATCCGATAGTATAGTTAAAATAATTAAACGCAAGCAAAGCTTAAAAAAACCGATTTCACCGCTTTATCATCGGAACCTTGATCAGATTTTATGTATAAACACGCATTATTGACTAAACTCAAAAACCAGAGATCAGACTTTGATCAAATTTCAAAGGGACTACAGAAAAAGCTTTCAAATAAAAAAAGAATCATCAAAATCGGCTCACAACGAAAGAAGTTATGAGGTAACTTTTGAAGTCGGGTAAACGAGAACATCGTCAAAGTACGCATTAATCGTCACAAAATAGGCATTATTGACGATATTTCAAGAACTACTGAACAAATTTAAATGGTACCAATTAGAAAGCAACATCTTTCAAACTAAAAAAAAATTCGAAATCGGCCTACGTGGAGAGAAGTTATGAGGTAACACTCATAAAAAAATACAGTCGACTTGAGTACCTCCTCCTTTTTTTGGGAAGTCGGTAATAAAATATCTCGTATGTTTTCACACACATTTACATGTTATAGCGACACATCTACCGTATCGTCGCTTCCATTATGTAAAATCGAGGTCAAATGTTTTACAATAATACAAAAGTATTCGCCATAAAAAATAGCGTCTGGAATAATACTTGACTTCTGATTTTTCTTCTATTAAAAACAATATATATTTAAGATAGACAGAGGAGTCTCGTTTGAATAATTTTATCGAAGATGACCCTGATAACAATATGCAAAAAGAATCTAGTGCTTGAATTTTTCCAGTTCGGAATTTTTATCGAGATCTTTTTTTTTAATGGATATTATTAAAAACATAACATTAAAAATGTCGGCTTCTTGTTATAAGCTTTCCATCTGGTGAGATAGGGATCCAGTGCTAGCATATCACGCAAAAAATAAACGTCTATAGCATTCGTTTTCCTTAAGGAGCGATGTTTTCAAGATCAGCCTAAACGTATCTACAAAACAACCAACGACCCAACAACTCTATGAATCCCTTCGACAAAGACTATTCCTATTGCACTTCTCTGTAAACCATGAATAAGCCACAAGAACACAGTAAATCCACTGCAAGCACAAACTAAGTTTATACTTATGTGCTAAGTTCGCGAAGTTGAGCCAGAGACGTCGGCACGAAAATCTTTCGCCATTTTTCATCGCTCCGCCTTTGTTATTGTTTTCCTGCAATGTGATGAAACTGTATGATTATTATTCAAGTATTCGCTCTGAAATTTTAGTTTAGTTTAGTTGTTTTTTTATATGTTTTCACACTAACAGTCCACTCTAAGTTGGGTGACTTGTTGTCGTGGGTGCTGAGACATTCACATCACACCCGGAAACATTTTCCCTTGGCAAGAAAACTTGTGTTCCGGGAAGCGAACCCGATACCTGATGCTTAATGGCGAAAGCGACAACTTAGCCAGTGGGCAGTTCGATCAGATTTGGTAAGGTTACAGGCATGTGCCGGTGACTTCAAGCGATTCCTGTCTCGCGATTTATTTCCTTTATCGCGTGTTAGTTTCCGGACACTTGGCTATATCTAGCTAAGCCGGAAAAACCGTAACGCTTTTACTGTATTGACTTGTATGTGTGGAAAGAATTCGACTGTTAGAAATAAATAAATCTGGTCCGGCCTACTTAATTGTGACTAGATAGAGGAATAACTGATAATTCGCAAACTCCAATTGGCGTAGTGAGGCAAGTCTGCGCTCTATGCGCCACCGTGCACCGGTCCTGAGTAAGCACATTAACATAAGCACAATTTACTTACTTTTTTAAAGGGTAATCTGTGCTTATTTATTGCGTGCTGTGCCTTTGAAGGAAAAAAAAAATACTCCCGTTACAACTATGTGATTTAGTTGTAAAATGTTGATGAAGAAGCCGTGTAAGAACTTAGACCTACATTTAGTTCTATAAGTACTATTGATATTTGCAGTCGCAGAAATTCGCAAAATACCCTAAAATGCTCTAAATGATGCGGCAAAAACTGTCACGACGCTTTTGCTCTTTGCATGCCGGTGATGCTAGATCGAATCTCTCGAAAAGACTTGGTAAATTGGGGCATTGTGGAAATTCTAGAAAGGAACGAAAGTTTTTTATTTTTTATTTATTCAGTATAGGCAAACGTTTGACCACTATCTCACTCTCACTATTACCTAATGGTAAGCGATGATGCGGGCGACGATGGAGCACGTTTGCCTAGAAGATGCCTATTCACTTACGACTTAAAGACTTAATAGCATTATATTATATATGTATTTATATTGTATTTATCTGGAAACACAGACTCAGGTAAGGAGTTCCATTCCTTAGCGGTTCGCATAATGAATGTGGAAGCAAAACGCTTCGTCTGCATATTTGAAATGTCTACCATATAGCAGTGTCGCCCAGGATGTCTTGATGTCCGATAATAGAATGGAGATGGGAGAATTAGATTGTGTAATTCCATTGCACACTCGCTGAAATGTATCCGATAAAATACCGAGAGACTCGCCACCATGCGAAAGTAAGAGCCTTGTTGGTTTCACAACGTTTCGAGATACCTATTAATTCGTAACTTGAAGACTCTCATATTATACTTATCAGAAAATATCGACTCACTCCTTACTAACTCGGTTGGAATGAAGTTCCGATACGACACCTCTCGTGCTGTTTTTTGTTGTAGTAGTTTTTATTACTCCGTCGCAGTGTGCTTTCCATAACAGTTTTTACATTATGAATAAGCATCACTGCTATTAGCATTTATATATTATAAATTACTATTTATGTCATGCCTTAAAATTATTTGTCTTAAATTATGTCGTTGTATTCAGTTTTGTGATCTTACAAAATGAATTTATAAAAAACATCTGCTTACAACATATACTGTTCCGCAATACTTTTAGTAACAAATTCTCGCGTGGCACTGATACTGTTGCTATTATTGTCTCATATGCCATTTAGTTTATTGCACTGGCAACTTCGCCCTTTCAACCGGAACTAATCCTGCTTGCGCTGTGCTGCTATGCGGCTGTTGGCAAAGGCAATGCCTCAAGTGAAGTCGCAAAAAGTCTTATTAGATACCTTGTTTGTGAGTTATCACGAGAAATATATTTTGGATACAATCCAAGGAAGTTTTTTGCCTCCTAGTAAGTGTTTCCCTATCCACTACCTGTAGACGCGGCCTCTAGGGTATTGGCCTAAGTCGAGTCTGTCGGAAGTTCGTTTTTTTTTCTTTAGCAATGGGAATAGTAAATTCCCTGTTATTATTGTTCACAAAAAGGTAATTGAAAATTCGTTCGAAGCACACTCTATTTGGTGTAGTAGGCAAGTCTTTGCTCTATGCACAGGTCCTGAGTTCGATTCCCAGCATAAGCACAATTTTTGGACATATGTGCTTCTTCTTTTGGGTGTGTGATGTTTCCGGCACCCACGATACAAGTCTTGGAACTTATTGGCCTTACCGAACTTACTGAGGCCGTGAGTTTGAACGTGGAAAGAAAAGAAAAGAATGGCTTTGATGTATAAGCCATGTAAGAACATAAACCTTATTACGGTTAGTTCTATTAGTATTTTCAATCACAAGCATTCGTGAAATCCTGAAATTCCTTAATGTCTGCAGTAAAAGTTTTAGAACTCTAAAATTGCTCGTGCAATTGACATCAGCTTTCGATTAAGTTTCTTTTAATTAATTTACTTTCTGATTGAACTAAAAGGAAAACATTTTTCATTTCTGAAAAGCTGAAAGGTTCTAGTTTTTATTGCGCTTGATTTTATTGATTTCTTTTTATTTTTAAACTTTAGTTTTGATGCATAATTAAATGTTTTGCAAAACAAATATATTATAAATAGGTTGCGTCATCAACACAACTCGAGTGTTCATTTGCTAGCAGTACATAGTGTGCAAACATAACTGTATTTCAAATTAAAAAAATTGTGAAAAGTTTCCAGTGAAATTACAGGGCATATGGAGATTTAACATCTAATATCTCAGGGAGACGTTCCAGCACTGCTGCGCTGAATTTCGAACTGTTAACACTTTAAAATGATCCTGAGTTCAATACCCGGCAAGAGCAATTTACGTCACCAAGGGAAATTAGTACCTACTTCTGGTTTTGAGCGTGATGTGAATGTATCCAGCATGTGTGGGGCTGTTAATGTGAAGTCGTTTGAAAAAAGTATCTGTGACTCTGAGCTGTAATAGTTAAGCATAACGCTTACCATTAGATAAGTGACTTGTTCGTTTCATCTATGTTGAGCTAGTTGGTCGAGATGTAGTTTCCTCTCTTAATCCGGTAGATGACGTTATTTGTCCCCAAAAGATGCAAAAAAATGAATTACACTTTTGTGTGTGAACTGCATACATTCGTAAATGTTTGACTTTGATTTTTGATACCAAACTTAATTTACTAAATCTTATTTCGAAGAAGAAAAATCGGTTCCCTTCAGATGAGATAGTGGTTAAATATTGTAGCAAAGATTAAAAAACCGACTTCACTGCTTTATCTTCGGAACCCTTGATCGGATTAAATTAATGAAATATGCATTATTAAGGATAACTTAAAGATCTTGATCAAATTTGAATGTAACCACATGGGAAGCACCATCTTTAAACGTAATTTTTTTTTAATACGACGTAAACCAAATCTTATAAACAATTTTTTTTTTTTTTTTTTCTTGTAATGATGTACCAATTACTTTTGGAACACCATTGGAATTACAATCTAGCCTTAAGACTAATAGGTAATTTAATTTTGACCTAAACTGCTAAGTAGAGTAGTATATTAAGAATGTGTCCAATAACACTTTTCTTACTGTCTCTATTATCGGGAAGACACTTTGTTCTTGTGTTCTTTGTTAATAGCACTCACTATATTACACTGTCACATCACTACACTAGCTCAAAAGGTTTAGTTCTTTTGAGTCTTCTCACTAAATCTGTGTTGTCGAGGAGCTGGATTGCCTCAACATTCACATGGTGATGAAGTCTTTGTTCGTGAGCTTCGGCGAGTCTTTTCATAACACTAGCGACGAGTTCCACTTTTAGGTCCCGATGAAGATCGTCATTTCTAATGTACCATGGTGCATTAACAATGCCCCTCAGTACTTTGTTTTGGAATCTTTGTATCATCTGGATGTTGCTATGTTTGGTACAGCCCCACAGCTGAATACCGTACGTCCATATTGGCATGAGGACTTGCTTGTACAAAAGTAATTTATTGTAGACTGACAACGAAGAAAACTTCCCAAGTAGCCAATTCATTTTCCTGTAGCGAAGCTCTAGCTCATCGCGTTTCTTTTTGACATGTGCTTTCCAGCGAAGCTTAACGTCTAGTGTCATGCCTAGGTATTTGGCTGTATTTTCGTACGGTATTGCTCGACCATTTATATACACTGGGTGATAGTTTGGTCTTTTGTTGGTGAAATCTATATGTATAGATTTTGTGTCGTTAAGTTTTATCCTCCATTTCTTTGTCCAAGCGCAAATGGTATTGATGGCTGTTTGGACTTTTTTTACTGCATCCTCTTGTGTGACTCCTGTTGCCATGATAGCTGTGTCATCCGCAAAAGTTGCTATAACGCTTTTCTCCAAAACTGGAATATCACAAGTATATAATAAGTACAGGACCGGACCTAGTACACTTCCCTGTGGTACTCCAGCTTTTATTTCCTTTAGCTCTGAGTATGCATCGTCTTGTCTTACTCTGAACATTCTCTGTGTGAGATAAGACTCTAAGATATCTGCAAACTGTTTCGGAAGTAAAATTCTTAGTTTGTGTATGAGACCTTTATGCCATACCTTATCAAATGCTTGTGCTACATCCAGGAAGACGGTAGTACAAACTTTCTTTTCTTCTAAAGTTTTTTCGATCATGTTGGTAATTCTGTGGAATTGATCTATAGTAGAATGCTTTTCCCTAAAACCGAATTGGTAGTCAGGAATCAAGTTGTTTTCTTCTATGATTGGTTTTAAACGTTTTAAGAGAAGTTTTTCGAATAGTTTTGATATTATGGGAAGTAGAGAGATGGGTCTGTATGATGTAGTCTCATTTGAAGGTTTACCTGGTTTGGGTATCATAATCACTTCGGCGACTTTCCACGTATCAGGTACATATTTTAGTCTGAATGTAGCATTGATAAGAGTAGTAAGTTTTACTATAGCTTTACGAGGGAGATTTTTCAACACTTCCCCCGTAATAAGGTCGTAGCCAGGAGTTTTCTTGTGGTTCAGCTGCTTGATCCCATTTTGAACTTCTCTTGGTGTTACGAGTCTTATTTCGTTGCAGGCATGGTTTAACGTTTCATCTTGAGTAATGTCATCTTCTTGTTCGTCATTAGGTTTGAAAATATTTTCCAAATGCTGTGCAAATACAGTTGCTTTTTGTTGGTTACTTACTGCCCATTTTCCACATTCTTGTTTTATTGGTGGGATATGCATCATCGGGTTCTCTACATTTTTCATCGCTTTCCATAATGAGTAATCAGTTATACGATCGCTTGTTAGATTACTAAGGTAGGTGTTTGTCATTTCATTATTAAAATTCTGGATATCTCTTCTTAACTTTTTGGTGAGATTGTTTAGCAATTTCTTGTCGATCGGAGATCTAGTTGTGTGCCATTTTTGTCTTTGCTTTCGTTTTTTTATAGCTATAAGGTTGATTATTTCTTTTGGATAATAATGACCTCTTATTTTTCTCTTGTAATCAGGCGTATTATTCCAGGCGCATCGTTGAATATCTATTGTAAATTTGTTTACTTCTATATCTAGTTGTTCTTGATTTTTTAATGGGACTTTCAGATCATTATTTGTTCAAGGTCTAGCTTAAAGCTTTCCCAGTCCGTATTTTTATTAACTAGATTAGGGTTGCTTTCTTTTTGTACAATAGTCTCGCTGAGTGTTAGTATGATCGGTGAATGATCTGAGCTCATGTGGCAACCTTCCTCAATGCGAAGAAAACTACTTGAAATGGATTTATATATAAAAAAATCTATTAGATCTGGGATCTTGTTGGGATCTGTGGGCCAGTAAGTAGGTTTCCCTGTTGACACAACATTGCAATCAAGGTCTTTTATAGCGCATAACAATTCTTTACCTTTAGTTGTGGTAAGTCTGGATCCCCAAAAGGTATGTTTGGCATTAAAGTCGCCTCCTAAAATAAATCGGTTACCAAGGTAATTCAAGAAGCTTATGTACTGCTCCTTTTTCAATGCATATTTTGGTGGACAATATATGGCTGCTATGGTGATTGGATAACGTTTACTACTTACATGTACAGCAACTGACTGAATGTATTCTTCTTCATATTTATGTTGTTCGTAATGGTGTATATTTTCTTTTATTATTACAGCGCTGCCTCATCTAGTGGTGTTATTTGGGTGCAATGCATGATATATTTTATAACCTTTAATATGCATGTAAGATTCTCTTGTAAGATGTGTCTCAGAAACAAGGCACACATCAACATTTTCTGTGTCTAGGACCACTTGTAGCTCATTTTGATGCTGAAGTAATCCATTAGCGTTCCATGCAATTATTTTTAGTTGTTTCATCATTTTTTCTTACCGGTAGTAGCAGTTTTAGCGCTATTTTCAAGTGTTCTTAAACGTTCATCGAATGATGATATGAGAGCTAAAATTTTGTTTAGCTTTTCGTCCACGTTCGTAGCTGTGCTCACTTGCTTTTGATGCATATTTTGTGACTGGGGCAATGGGCGTGGTTGAGCTCCTTTTGCAATTTGGGCATATGAAATATGGTCTGTAACTTTTTGACTAGCACTAGGCATTCTTATTTTACTGGTGCCTGGAACAGGGATCACAGATGCTGAATTTTTTTTCTTCATTTGCTTATTTTTGATATTTTGCAGTTCCTTGGCTACTATGCAGCCCCTGTAATTAGCTGGATGCTGTTCACCGCAATGCACACATTTTGGTTTTACTTCTGCTGATTTTGTGCAGTCCTTAGTTAGGTGCTTACCTGTGCATTTCACACACCTGGCTTCTTTACAGCAGTACTTTTGAGTATGGCCGTAGGCTTGACATCTTTTGAAATTGATTTTATGCCGTAGATATTTTTAATATCTTCATCTTTTTGAAATGAAAGCAAAAACATATTTAGAGGCTCTTTGCTCCTCCAACTGAGTTTATTGACTGCTTCCTGTATTTTGTATCCGCTTCGTTGTAGATCTTTAACGATTCTCTCGGGCAGACACGAAGACGGTAGGTTTTTTGCCATCACCCGGATTGGCCTATCCTGCTTGTTCTCATAAGAGTGCCACAGAAGGTTATTTTGTGACAACAACTTAGTGATGGACCTGTATGCTTCATCATCAACAGCATTTATTTTCACATTCTCTCCGTTCATCATTTTCGTGATAAACGAATCTTTTTCCAGGCTGGTCGTAAGGACGTCGTAGAATAGTTGATAATTTTTAACGTTTTCGACTACAATTGGCGGCGGCCGCAGTATTTTTTGAGCCTTAGGCTTTTCTATTGTTATGTCATCTTTAAGTGGGGATGGTGATTTATTCAATTTCCTTTTTTTCCTACTCTGTTGACGTACCCACTCAGTTTCTTTGGCGAGATCCTCTTCATCGGTCTCATAATGGACTTCTGGAAGAGGTTCCTTAGTCGATTGTTGATCTGGAACAACAATGCTCTGCTCCTGAATTTGCCGCCTGAGGTGGCACTTCAGTTCCTCGATTGTATTATTGAGGTCATTCACCAGCACCTCTAATCTTTTGCGCTCCTGTTTTTCCTCTTCATAATGTTTGAATAAGAGTTGCTCAGTTTCAGTTTTGAGCGAAATCTCTGTTGTTGATGACATAATTATTATTTATAAATTATAGATGCACATTTACACTAGTTACGCAATTAAACGTCACGATTCACACATAATAAGTCGGTCATTGCGGCGACCTAGAAAATGCGCGCGATAGTTTGCAGCGCCAGCAATCTTACGCGATAGCGAAGCGCGGCGCGACCTTGCTCTGCGGAAATCGGAAGATCACTGCTTAAATAAACATCAGTAGATTAGGGCAAGATAAAAAAAAAATATCCAAAATGAGTAAAAAATTCACGCAATGTGACTTAGCCAGCGAAAGGCGGTGACGCCTCGAAGAGCTGTCAAGAGTCGAGGCTTTAATCACAATGGATGCGTAACAGTTGAAGGTGTGACCGCCTCTTCTGCGTTATCCTTGTTATATAAGGATCGTTGTCTCACTTCGATCATTAGTGTTACTATGGCAACGTGCAGAAAAGATTTCTTTATGCTATTAAGGTATAGAATCAGCTCTTGGTGGTAAAAGTCACGCCTGCTTAAAAAAATCTGCTGTGCAACCTGGACACGAAGTTCTAAGAAAATACCTAAAGATATTAAAATTTTAGAAGGAAATAGTTTAAAGAAAAATTTGAGTGACTGGCTCTTAAGTAATTGTCTCTATGCTATTAAGGAATTTATAACCTTTAGACACAAAAATATTGTCAAATGTTTGTCCGTCTGCATGCAGACACATTGTGCATATTATTTCAAATTATAAACATAACATACTCATCTATAACATTACGGAAGATGTTATGCAGGAGCAACTGGACCCAAATCAAAAAAATATAATTGTAGTCGGATCACGTATGACAAAGATATGCCCTAGGCCCTAACAGATGAGATAGACAGTGCGCTTCAAATATTGCTGTAATTCAAATTGAAGGGCATTTTTTTATGCAATATAGTTAAGCGTTTGGCCGCTATCTTACCTAATGGAAAGTGACGATGCGGCCGAAGATGTAAGCTTACCTAAAAGATACCGGAAGATGTTATGCAGGAGCAACTGGACCCAAATCAAAAAAATATAATTGTAGTCGGATCACGTATGACAAAGATATGCCCTAGGCCCTAACAGATGAAATAGACAGTGCGCTTCAAATATTGCTGTAATTCAAATTGAAGGGCATTTTTTTATGCAATATAGTTAAGCGTTTGGCCGCTATCTTACCTAATGGAAAGTGACGATGCGGCCGAAGATGTAAGCTTACCTAAAAGATACCTGTTTCTAGTGAAATTACAGGGAATAAAGATAATATCTTAGAGTGACGAGCACAGTGCTTTGCCCTGCATTGTTTTGAACTCTAGGTGGCGCTGAATGGGTCTCGGCTCTCAATTACATAAAAACATACCAAGGGAGAACAAAAACATAAAGAAAAAAAAGTCTATGCTTTATAGCATTGCTATGCAAGAATTCGTGGTGATTCGGTTTCAAAATCATCTCTTTTAAAGAGTCGGCAAAAAATTTCCAGCAGACAATGTTCAAATTCTGTGGGCACCGGCCAGGTGAAAATCTAGTTAGGCGGTAAATCAAAGCCGACTACACCGAGCTAGGTATACGTCAGCGCAAGCTGTGTTTATAGCTCCGCAGACTGCACTGTACAGCGCCTGGTGAAAATATGGCACGCTGGAATGGATTCAAAAACCCGTGGAGATTATCTCTTTAAAGGATTAGTTGGCAATGTTGGCATTTTGTTTTTGATACATTGATCATTATTTATTAAAATTGTTTTAAAAATATTTTCCTATAACTTTTATTCTATGTTAGTTCATTGCAAATATGCGCAGGAATTACACAAGTTAATTAACTTGTGTTATTCCTACTAAAACGGACATAAGAGAATTCTCTTATGTCCGTTTTACCATCGGATAACAAAACTAACTGAAACGTCATCCATTTATGGTTAACATACTTTCAACTAGCTCGAAACGTTTCGCTTCTACGTTTATCATCCGTCCTACGCAGGAGTGGAACTTTTTCCTCCATGCATCCCCTTCCCAGAGGGCTATCTTTGACAACCTGCGTACCTATGATACCAATATTTTGAAGGCGCTGACGTGTCATATTATCAGCCAGGTATTGCAGCACCGGTGGGTTGTCTTACAGAAATATTAGTTAGAATCAGGGAAGCCTTAATTGCAGTCAAATATACGGCTTTGACTCGCTGCTTGAAATATTAAATGAACTGATGGTGTGGTAGGCGTCTTACTTCGGGAGCTGAGATGTAGCCTACACCTTTTTGTGTGATGAATGCAGCCGCAGGAACGCTGCATACCTAAGTACCTGCTATCACGTTATAGGTTTTTACTCACGAAAGTAGGGCGTTTTCTCATGCTCGCCTGGCTTGTTACCATGTGCCGAAATACAGCTATAGTAAACTACACCAAATTAAATCATAAGTACTTACAATTAGATAGTGATCTATAAGGTACCTCTTTTAGTATAACGGTTACATAAACATAAACCTCTAAGTTTATTGGTACTACACCTACTTTAAAATTGTATGTAAACTTTTGCTTAATTCGAACAAAAAAAACACGAACTGGATTTGATCTCGGCATTCGATAATCTTTACATATCACACTTATACTATAAATCCGAATGTTTGTGTGTACATGTGTAATTACGTTTTTTTCTGTTCACGATGTAACGACTAAACTGACTAGGCTGAAATCTGGAATGTCATACCTTATACACAGAATTAACACATAGGCTACTTTTTAACTACATTAATGCGGGCGAAGCCGCGACTCATGGCTAATTAGTTTGATATATATAGAAAATAGTAATTCCATATTTAGAAGTATGAATATGTAAGAGCTGCATCTTATTCTTTGTGCTAAAAGCTAACAAAATAATCGAATACGTTTGCGCTCAAAATAAAATGGACGCGATGAAAGGGATTGCCCTCTTCTGTTCTTAAATTTTTCTATAAATCCGAAACTTACATTCATCCTCTCGAACTCTCGAACAAACATATTTCCCAATAATATTGGATACACAGATAAATTTCAAGTTGAACGGAATCTTCCGCTAATACCCTGGGGCGCGTTACTATGCATATAGATGTCTCTAACCACTGGGAACGGTGGAAAACAGTATTACATCTTTTTAAGGCCAATACAAAATAACATCTCAGTAATCATAACACGGTCCTTACTTGAGTATTACCGTAATTGCAAATATTAATAAATAATGAAACACAGAATTATACAGTCATATATTTTGACATCGGACGCGGTAGAGGGATCAACTGTACTAAGCAATAAGATCTCGCGAATACTAACACTACAGTTTTTGCCAATAAAGTATTATCTTATAATATCTTACCGTGTTTTTATGATAATTTAGATGTTTAATGCTCTCATTCAGTGATTACTGTTTGAGTATTGTTTAATCCTTTTTGATAATAATAATATATGTAGGTACTCCATATCAGATTGATTTATGTGATAGTTGTCAAAATTTAAAAAGTCAAATATTTCAAGCGAATAAGTCTCAAAATACTCATTCAAATGTTTATTACATTGTTTACAATATCATTAAAACATTATAAGACATCTACATTAATTTCTAGGCTTTTTTTATTGACCGAGCGAGCAGCGCCAGCGAAGCGACTCCATTTCAGCTTAGGCAAAAATGCTTTCATTTGTCCAGATGTCCGGCTCTCAAGTCCCTTCTACAGGTCGCATTTCACGATTCTCGTGAAATTTTGTGAGCATGTTCCATAATTATAAATTTTTTATTGATTTAGTTTTTGGCAATTTTTCAAAATGTCTGAGATACGGGAGTCGAAAACGTAAAATAAAAACATATTTTAGCCATTTCGAAAAATACGCAATGTCGCAGATCCACTACTGCTGGATAGGCAAGTATTTTTTTAAATATGTAGAAAAGTGCTCGTTGGCCAAACGGTACTCTGTTTATTATTTATCTGAACCTTACGTACTGGTGTTTAGATCTGTGTGACCGTGTATTTTATTCATGTATAACTAAACAATGCTGGCATCCGTAGGGAAGCAATTGGGCTGTGTAGCCAGGTTTGCATTTTTTATCAGAGTTAGTCGAAGACAGGGTTTTGATGCTCTGATCTTTGCTTTGGAAACGGGTTTTTAGACCTCAAGAGACGTCATATTGTTTCAATGTTTGACTTTATTACCGCAAAGCAGAAAGACGGGTTTTAATTGTAGCACTAGTATGTATGTAAGATAGTATCTATGCATGTTCGTTTGTCTCTCACACAGCGGCCAAAATAAAGTCTCAGGTTTGGTTTCTACGCCGCGGGTCTTGGATTCGAGACGTTTTTGCTTCTGCCTCTGGGTGCTATTCTGATATGATGCAACTTTTTTTTGTTAATTCACTTGAACTTCAAAGGAATATATTCAAGCTGTATACATATATTATATAAAAATATTATTTGCTTTTTAATTAGGAATTGCAATAACAAAAGTGATTTAATTGTATGGGAAAGTTAAAATAGCAAATCCTACGTTATTGGCTAGACTGATTCGTGACGTCAGTGTCCGCATTTTTGATGTCAATGTCCTGTAAAGAATCCTTCACGGTAGATATCGGGTCTCAGACGTCACAGAAAAAACGCCAGTTTACAATTTCGTTAAATAAAATAAGTTTATTTCAAGTTACATAGGCTCATACATGGTTCGAAACTATATAAAATAAATTGTAATGTGTTTATGAATTACTTAAAAAAAGCACATTTTCTTTTTCTACCATCTTTACGACACACGATAGAAGCGAAACTTTTGTATTACAAGGAAACATTTTAAATATTCATCACAGTGTCCCATTTTTAGTTACACAAAAATGTTGCGGATCCGAATTTCAAAGCCCTCACTTCAAAAATCATCTAACCAGATTCAAAAATGTACAGCCAAATAACAACAATAAAAATACAACAACATTATATACAATTGTACAACAAAAATCCTTACACATCAACATATCCAAACAAACCTCCTTTCATCGTAAAGTACAATGCATTACGCAGGCATCAGAATTCATCTCGACGTTGTTTTCATTATAACATAACGCCCGTATTTAGAATATTCAATGTGCTTGAATAATGTTACAACGGAGTGAGATATTGGAGTACGTTCTATTAGAGATGAGTACGTGAATGAAGGAACAAATGTATATCACTCAAGAAGAGGTTCTAGTTCGTGCTTGCTTGCTTGACGCGTGGATTAATGAGCGGACGGTGTGTGGATTTGTCAGGTTCCCTGATGCTAAACGCTCCCGTTAAGCATTGCTGAGTGACCGTTGTCTGAATGAAATTAATACCAGGACCGACTGCTTATAAAATTAAAAATATGGCTACGAGTTTAGGCCACGAAATCGCGACAAACGCAGCGTAAACTTATCCCGACGAAGATCATCGTACATGCTCGAAACCTAGGTCGACAATTTTGATCAAATGACCTGAGTAATAACAGTATTTTTAATAATATTATAATGTCTGATTCTTACGTAAACTTTAATAGTAAAAATCCGACTGCTTGGTTTGTTTGAAACATTGAGTCGCTAATTACTGCAGCATTACTCAGCTATGCTAAACGCTCCCGTTTAAATAGCCGAGTGATTGTTGTCTGAATAAAATTAATACCAGGACCGACTGCTTAGTTTGTCCGAAACATTGCATCTCTAACGCTTAAAAATAGAAATACTCTTCTTTAATCAAAACATCTAACTCCACAGTTTTATTCACTTAAGTCTATCAATTTAAAAATAATGACGTGAATCGGCCCAGACATCAGATCAATCAGTAAAACTAATAAGCCTAGAATCTACAACCTCCTACTTGTTTTGAAGTTAGGCGAATGATTCTACGGTTCTTGCAGTAAGATTTTTAGTAAAAATAAAAGTGAATGACTACTATTTCTCAAAGAGTTTAAGCCGGTACTTTGATCTGGTATCACTCTAATATTATGAAAATCTGAAAGTTTGTGTGTAAGTATATTTGTTTTCTCTGCACGCTGTAACGACTAAACTGATTAGCATGCAATTTAGAATGCACATAGCTTATACCTAGGATTAACACATATGCTACTTTTTAACTTAATAAACGCGGGCAAAGCCTTGGGGACAGGCTAGTATATATTCTATATAGGATTCTTTCTGTGTTGCTCTTTTTACATTTAAAATAGGCAAGTGAAGATGTGGTCGACGATGGAGCTAGCTTGTGTATAAGGCTTGACTTGCTCTTTTTCAGTCTCATTCCTGTCTATGGAACTATTACAAAATGCACGTAAAATTCACAGCAAAAGTCCTGGTAAAAATACACTTGTCTGCGACTGTGATGTCGCTCATTTCGCTTACGTTTTAATAGAAACGGTTGTCGTATGTACGAACTAGTTCACTTCTGATGAACTAGTTCACGGAAACCTATTCAGTTTAAATACGTTTTTCGGCATACATGTTTCAGGATTTTAGATACTATGTATATCTGGTACCATGTCAACCTTAAGTTTTCCTTTCCAATTCAAATGTAGGCTGGAAGCTTTTTTGGACACTAGTGGCAAACAGATTGTACCGTTCAGGGAACAAAGACGCAGGCAATGATTTCCACTCCTTTGCTGTACGGATGATAAACGTAAAACCGAAACGCTTCGAACGAACTGGAGGTATGTCAACCATAAATGGATGACGTTTGACAGGTCCTGTTCTAAGATGGTAAACAGGGCATGGAGTAACTCCTGAACACTCTCCAAAATGTAAGCGATAGAATACCGATAGGCTTGCTACGTCACAGGAATTGCATATCTGACTTGTTTGTTTCTTCTTTTATAGTATTATATGAATATAACAAAATATGAAGATATATCATCTCACATGCTCCATATTGGTATCACGTATCTTAATTCCATAAGTGGCGACGTATCTACGTATAAATAACAGGAGCAATCCGTTGCCTTATTTATTAGCCAATTTATCACTTCTGTTTTCCTTTGGAAGAAAAATGCTGTGATAAAGGAAATTTATTTATATTGGTGTAGAAAGTAATATATGAAGAAACATAACAGAGGTAATCAAAATTAAAATATTGGACACATTTTTTTTTTATTTTGGCTCCGCGATCTTGTGCATTTAACCAGTGTCAAGATAATAATATATTTCAGGTGTATTTCATATTAAAAGTCCTAGTCACAGTCAAAGTCAAGTAAAAGAGTCAAGGTCCAGTCATAGTCATGTCATGCCCTAGTAAAGTGGTAGAAACTTTACTAGAACCTCTATTTGAGTTTTAGAGCGAAGGCGAAATTCACGTTTTATGACAAATTTGTATGATTTGCACGTTTACTAAGTATTATCGGTTAATAATCCACCATTATTACACATTACCACTTGAAGAATCACAGGTTTTGGAAAATGATACAAAGCCATTTTTTCACTTTCGCCGCAAAAACGCCGATAGTTAAATTTTTCTACTTGAGCTATATGTACTTATAAAAGCGAGAAAGTGCTTTGTGTATTTGACACGAAATGTTACTGTAACTGCTGAACTACTATGAAATAAGTTAATTAAATAGATAGAGTCTTGTTAATGAATATAGGCGAAGCAGTAAATAGCGCCGCAAGTAACGGAGTTTTTAATATTTTTTTTAATAAAAGAAATGGTTACTGTGAATCAACCTTTACAGTAACCTACCATCGCGGAGTTTTATTTAGGATTTCAGTGGAACTACAATTATTTAGTATATCATTTTTGGTTTAATCTACGTAAACCATGTTAGTAAATTTATTGATGATTGGTGGTAAAATTTTGTTTATTCAACTTAATTTTGGTCTTGTGTTACGAAAGGTTTAAATATATAATATAAACCTTTCATGAAAATGATGGTGAGAACCGCACCAAAATCCGTTGCGTGATTTAGGAGTTAGCGGATAAGCAGACAGACAACAAATACAACACAATAATAACAGTTTAATCTGGGAGTCTTCAAGACTAGAGTGAATAGGTAAGCATGCTTCATCTTCGGCCGCATCATCACTTTCCATCAGGTGGGATAGCGGCCAAATGCTTACCTATCTGGCATTAAAAAAAAATTCCATACGCCGAAGCGACTTTATTTTATACTATGTAGAGATTGGGTTTTGCCACTGCGCTCCACGGCTATTGTTCTCAAACGCTTATATGTCCATACTTTGTATCCATTGGGCTCCACCGAACAAAAATTATAATTATATTTTTAGTCGACATCGCTCCATGGAAATATGAGTACTGTTAGCAAAAGAATTGTCGGAATGGGAATATGGAATCTTGTAGGGGACTCCTATCAATGTCATGCTTTTTGCATAACAGCAGGAAATTAAAAGGACCACATTCAATCAAATGGAGGCATCTTTGCAACGCAAAAAGTAATAATCAAAACATGCACGTGTAAAACGTATGAATTTACGACCTCTCGCATCCATTTGCATACAGTCGTTTATTTAGTTTGTTCTACGTCTCGCCGAAGTTTACTTTTGCACTAATTTAGTGCTAAAATATCTCGGTCCAAAGGAAAATTATGCGGACGGAGTTATCTCTGTGCAATGTTGACTTGTATCTTTTGAATCTGTTGAATAAACACATTCGGTTGGTAAATTAAAAAGTTACTGTGGAGCGATGTGGAAGTTAGGTTGTGTTTAGCTTTTGTGTTTCGTATTGTGGCTGAATTTAAGATAAAGTTAGTGTTTTGGCTAGACCGCAGATGTATGTATTATTACACCATAGTAATTTACTTATTTTTACAAGTTTAAATGTACTTTTTTGCTACCTGTGGAGGCTTGTTAATGGCTCTTCTTAAGTTTAAGTTATGTTTATTTTGTAATGATAGCTGTAAGTCACCCAAATACAATAAAATAAAATAAATAAAATACACCACTACGGCTAAGCAAAAGGAGGGTTAAAGATTTCCGTTTGAACCGTTAAACTATCCGCTAGTGTTTGGGTGCGCGTTTGCCTTTTATGCATCGGGTGCCGGGTTCGATTCTCAGTGGGAACAGATGTTCACTTAGGAAAATTTGCGTTTCTGATTCTGGGTGTAATAATGTGTGTGGTGTGAAAGCTTTTACCCACGTCACTAGTCATAGAACTTTGTACAGGGCTGTGAATGTTCTAGCGTATATGTTTATGTATTTTATGTTTAATTTTATTAGAAGTATGTTTGTTTGTCATAGTGTCCTAACTAATAAACCCATTGTAATATTATAACATTGAATAAAAGAGCTCAATAACCATTTCAAAATAGGACAATTTTACATACAAAGTTCGGGACCAAACGACTAGTTATTTTAAAGCTGTTTTTGAGAAAAGCTGAAAGACCGGCGGACGGACAAAGTGCTAAACCAGTCAAGGCTACTCGGCGAATTTGCTTTGATCAATTACGACTGCGTTCTATGTTACCTAATATTCAGGACAACATGTTCCAGTTAGCCATTTAACTCTTCCAATTAATTCTCTATCCATTTGGTATAAATACAAACGTTTGTCTGTGTGTTTCAAACAAGGGTCCTAAATCTCTGGAAATTGTTATGTTAAGGCTGTTGGGATTTGTATTGAAAACAGACCAAGACATAGATTTAGGTCCCAAGTTTAACTATGTTGCAACTAAATGTCAAAAAAATTCTCGCGATTAATAATAAAAACACAAATAATCACAATAATAAAAACAATAGAACAATGACGCAGGCAATGAGTTCCACTCCTTCGCTGTACGGATGATGAACGTAGAAGCAAACCGCTTCGAGCGAACTGGAGGTATGTCAACCATAAATGGATGACGTTTGACAGTTTGTCTGGTTGTTAGATGGTAAAATGGGCATGGTGGAATTAACTCATGTAATTCCTGCGCACACTCACCAAAATGCAAACGATAGAATACCGATACACTTGCGACCATACGCCTGTGACCGAGGCTATGCAATCTGGACTCAATCAGATTACTATCGCCAATAAGTCTTTTTGCCCGTCGTCGGTCAATATTGGCGGAGAAATCGCGTAACATATTGTATGTATGTTACGCGTTTTCTCCGCAAATTGTGAATCGATTTTGATGATTCTTTTTTTGTTTGAAAAAGTATACTTCAGTGAAGACGAAATCGGTACAGCCAAAACCGAAATATAAGCGATGAAGTCAGTTTTTTTTTAGATTTGCTTGCATTTTAATTATTTGTGTCTGTTAGTTCAATTAGTTGTGTAGTAAACATTCAAATCACAGACACAATCAGAACCAGAAACACAAATCTCCCTTGAATAGAACACCTGCGTTCCTACCGGGAATTGAACTCGATACCAGCTGCTTAGAAGACGTACGCGCAACATGCTCGACTATGCCATCGAACAGTTTTTAAGCAGTAATTGACGATTAATATCGGTTTTTAAATTTAATGATAGAAACATGATTAACGCACGCAAAGCCGTTGTCGCATATTGTTATAAAAGCTAGTAATTCCATATATCGCGTGACCTATTTCTAGATTGCCAAACATCCTGCCTATACTCTACCACTGGCCAATTTAGCGCTAATTTATAGCTCCCAACGAGCACGTAAATTTTTCTACGGAGAACACACGTTCGTTTTATATGTACTCCTACGAGCAATACATGAAACTGTGCCAAGGGTTTGGAAAAATACGACTAACTCTGGTATGGCCTATTCAACCGACTTCAAAAAAGGAGGTTCTCAATTCGACTTAATGTTTTTTTTTGTATGTATGTTACGTGATATCTTCGTCAATTATAAATCGATTTTGATGTACCTATAATACTCTTTATTTATAAACCAATACAAAAATCTTAAAAATAAATAAAAAAAACGAACAAACCAAACGCATTCACACTCACAGCCCCACACTAAGTTCGAAGACTTGTGTCGTGGGTGCCGGAAACATTCACATCACATACATTTTACACCCAGAACCAGAAGCACAAATATCCCTATAATAATCGTGCTATTGTCATCCAAACTAAACAAATTTCATCTTAATCGAAGATAATGTTTATTTATATATATATAATTCATGTATCCGTGTATGTGACTGAATCCTCCTAAACGGCTGGACCGATTTTGATGAAATGTTTTGTGTGTGTTCAGGTGGATTCAAGAACGGTTTAGATTCACGCAGAATAAATTAAATTATATTTACGAATAAAAAAAAATATCACATGGACTACTTACAAAATTTTTTAGAAATGAAATATCTACTGGCCACTAAAATTATATATACATCTATACAGCAAATAGCCAAGTAACCTACAAGTCATCGAGCTTATAGTTAACTCAAGTGCTCAAGCCCACAACCACTGGGTAGCGTTCCCATAATGATGGCGGCATTGCCTAAAAAAATTAAAAATTGCAAGTTAAATACAATATTGTGTAATATTGTGAAAACCATTTAGCAGTTCCCCTTGGAAGGAAACAGCTTCCTACAGCACAAGCAGCGATGCTTATTGTTGGTTCTATGCTTAAATTAATAATATGTATCTAGATGTGAGTAAAAATTGTTGTAATCTTATATATATAAAAGAAAGTCGTGTTAGTTACTCCACTTATAACTCAAGAACGGCTGAACCGATTTAGATGAAAATTGGCAGGGAGGTAGTTTAGAGCCAGGAGAAGGACATAGGATACTTTTTAAGAACGTACATTTCTTTAAATTTTTTTTTACATTTCGACATGCTTTCCATTTTCTCATACGTCACTCGGGTTTGGTAAAGTACTAGGCAAACATAAACATGATATATATAAAAGAAAGTCGTGTTAGTTACTCCACTTATAACTAAAGAACGGCTGAACAAATTTAGATGAAAATTGGCAGGGAGGTAGTTTAGAGCCAGGAGAAGGACATAGGATACTTTTTAAGAACGTACATTTCTTTAATTTTTTTTTTACATTTCGACATGCTTTCCATTTTCTCATACGTCACTCGGGTTTGGTAAAGTACTAGGCAAACATAAACATGAAGGTTGTAATAATATAGTCACGTGACATTGTAACGCATGCCGGGTATGGCTTCCTAAATATGCACATTCATTGACTGTTAGGCGGAACGAAGGTCGCCGGGACAG
This sequence comes from Lomographa bimaculata, assembly GCA_948107665.1. NCBI lineage: Eukaryota > Metazoa > Arthropoda > Insecta > Lepidoptera > Geometridae > Lomographa > Lomographa bimaculata. Next base: position 3,496,504 of record OX403600.1, on the reverse strand, counting down.
CTAGTATTGTACTAAAACTACACACATATCTAAGTGGTAATAGTTACACAGTCACGGTTGCTATTGCTACTATAAGCATCCCCAGCAAACAGATGTATATGAAAACAGACCACGTTTAACCATTGTTTCCATTCCATCTTAAGCAAACTATCTTCAATTTTATCTAAACATTGTGGAACATTATTTACCCATTACAAGAGGTCGAATATGATTGTACTGCCATAATTTGGACCCACCCTGATTGCACCCTTCCGGTCCCACTTCGGCCGGTTCATTATTTTAAATCAAAGTTTGAGACCGAAATAAAGTGGTAGGCAATTTCTGAAAATACGATTTGTTTTTTTATAATTATTTGTTAGAATATCTGTCAGTTACCCATCACGGAACAAAAAAGTCTTTATGACTTTGTAGACAGATGCAGTAGAACTGTCTGTTTGTTTACTTAGGTGCGCGTTTGCCTTCTAAGCAGGGGTATCGGGTTCGATTCCCGTCGGGAACATTAGTTTTCTGCCCAGGGTAAATATGTATTTCTGGTTGTGATTGTGTGATAATACGTTTTTATGTGCCATAATAGCAGAGTTATAAAATGTATATTTGACGACCCAGTTGGCGCAGTGGACAGGTGCCCGCCCTTTGCGCCGTGGGTTCTGGGTTCGATTCCCGGCAGAAGCACAAATTCCTTCCCAAGGGATATTTGTGCTTCTGGTTCTGGGTGTAATGTGTATGTGATGTGAATGTTCGATACAAGTCTTCGTACTTAGTGTGGGGCTGTGAGTGTGAATGCGTTTGTTTGTTTGTTTGTTTGTATACAGAAAATCTAAGAGACTCGTTTTCACAGTAAATATTTTAAACGGAAATCAGTAGACTGCAGCATAGTAGTACAGGAACCAATACATTATCGTGTTTTACCTTTATTTACGAGCAGCCGACCGCCACCAGCGGCATTGTTTACACGCTATTTATTTGGTAAAGTTTGTTGTTTGTTGAAAGAATTATAGCGCAATTATTTGATTGAAAAGCTTTTCGAAATTGGATCAAACGAGCCACATAAATATGCAATTTTTTGAGGACATTCATAAAAAAAATGCGCAAATATGTGTGCAGTTGTATATCGTAAGCTAGTTAAGTCGAAACTGCAAAGTCTTGGTCACCGACGTAAGGTAGCAAGCCTATCGGTATTCAACCTCTTACATTTTGGAGATGCTCAGGAATTACATGATATTAATCCTCCATGCCCTTTTTACCATCAAACAACGAGACAAACTGTCAAACGCAATCCATTTAAGGTTGACATACATCTTTTACGCTTCTACGTTTATCATCCGTACAACGAAGGAGTGGAACTCATTGCCTGCGTCTTTGTTCCCTGAACGGTACAATCTGAGTGTCTTCAAGTCTAGAGTGAATATGTACCTTCTAGGGAAGCATGTTCCATCTTCAGCCGCGTCGTCACTTTCCATCACGTGAGATGACGGTCAAATGCTTGCTTATCTAGCATAAAAAAAAACGTTGACGCGATGGGCAAGTCTGCCCTGTGCTTAGCGAGTCATATGTTCGATTCCCGGCAGGAGCACAATTTTGCTTCCGAATAAACATTTGAGCTTCTGGTTCTAGGTTTGATTATGCAAATGTTTCCAGCTACACGATACAAATGTTTAAACTTTGTTTTGATGCGAGTGTGAACGCGTTTGTTTGTTGTTATTATTATAAGTCATCGCTGTTTTTCTATCTATTCATCTGTCCTAAATTTATTATTTATAATTCTTTATTTATATAATTTGAGTAATTATGACTATGCAGTTTATTTTTTTATTAATATTTGAATGGATGGTACGCTTATTGCGATGCAGCTACCATTGATTTAGGTATCTTCTAGGCAAGCATGCTATATCTTCGGCAGCATCTTCACTTTCCATCAGGTGAGTTAGTGGTCAAATGCTTGCCTATCGGATATAAAAAAGATTCAGCAATTTGGTTTATTATGTTTTATTTACGCGTTATTATAGTCAATACTAAACTTTCCCATGAAACGAAAAATATTGACAAATTGTAGAGTATTAGGGATCTTATAGAATAGCGTCTGAGTTCGGGCCACGCGTTTCAACTTAGTTTCGCTCAGTTACAACTTGGCCAACTTTACATGCCCGGTCTCGTACGTGACTGGCTTATTCGTCGGTTTGGGCTGTATCTATCCATTAGGAAATTAGGTTGGAAACTAAGTAGCGAGATGGTTACTTGTAATTCAGTTAAAACAGAAGCTACCGGCGACGAACATTTAAGCTATTGCATAGCTTCTATCGCGGGCCTTGAGCGTGGAGACCGAATCCAGAAATTCTGAAACGAAAATAGCCTAACACCCCCCACTCCGACCGGAACAGCGGTGATACTTTTTAGTTTTGCCATCTATCGATGAATAGCAGAACTTTTAATGACTTTTTTGAAATATCACGCTTGTCTCTTTAGTTCAGCAACTCGCCTCTAGATGGCAGGAAAAAAAATACTGCATAAATAAAATAAATAAATAATTATAATTGCATAAGTTGACAAAAAATGCTATGCAATAGCTTTACCGCGGCAGTCCCCGAGTGCCACACGTCTTTTTTTTTTATGATCAATAGGCATGCATTTGCCCGCAATTTCACCTGATGGAAAACTTCGATCCTGTTGACGGTGGGATATGCTTGCTTAGAAGATACCTGTTACTTTAGGCGCGAAGAGGCCTAAATCATACTTATCGGGAAACAAGAACGAAGGCAGGGAGATCCATTAGTTAATTTGCAAAAAATAAAATACAATTATTTTTTTTCAAAATTTCGATAAAGTAGTTAGACAGGCGACTAACAGGGAGCAGATTAACATTATTATCTCTTACAGGCTGGCGTTTGATTATGTCATCTAAATCTTGGTAAGTGATGCTGGCAATGTGGTCAAAAGTGGTAAAACTCAAGGACTGAGTTTATTCTGACTTTCAAGGATAGGTGTCGGCGATTTTTTTTTATCTGAAGCTATGTATTTCGGTGCATGGTAGTTTGACAAGCGAGCTTGAAAAATGCCCTACCACCACAAATTGGGTACCTAAGGTAAAATTAGTTGCCCTTCAGACCCACCACCCCTGGCCATACTCTTTGTGGTATCATAAACAAGTTATATCTGCTTATTCTCATTTTCACATCGATACACGCAATATTCTCGCTGTAAAATATTTTAACAGCCATAAAAATATCATTTGTTCGAATTGTTAATATGTGTCGTTAAAGTTTACGAGGTCTTGGAATACTGCTATTACTTATTATGAACGTAAAATGAGGATATCGTGTTTTCGCACATATTTTGTATAAAGTTTAGTGTAATAAAAACTCACGCACATTTTAAACTATTATACTTTAGTTAAAACGGAATTATTGTGACTTCCGCGTCATCGATGTCTAGATCGTCAATTGTTTCGGTTTCATTCGGAAACAGTCGAAGACGCGATGGCGAATGCTCCGCACTTATCCTGAAAAAGGCATCAGATTGAATTAAAAAAAAAAGACAATTATATATAAAAAACGCGTAAGTTACGCTTATTCCCGTTTTGATTTTAATTTAATAATAATTAGACCCGAAAGTGGTGGCGCTAAGGTTTTATTGAGTTCTAGAATTTGATATGGTATAATACATTGGTGAGGAGAGGCATTAGATAGAGATGCGTGGATGAAAAATGGAGAGACTTGCTGAGAAGTACTTAATCATACTATGGGGCTGTGAGCGTGAAAGCGTTTATATTTATGTACTGGTACAGTTATGTGTCTTAACCAAACATTTATGTAATAAATCATGGCAGCACGTATCCCGGACAAAGGCCCCACCGACCTATTTGGAGTCGGACCAACGAAAGGCTATGAAATGGCTGGAGGTTTATGATTTTTCGGCGGGAGCAGAAAATTTATCTGTGGTATAATCCTTTTTACCCATCTGCCAAGGAAGGGTTAATGTGTATTTGTAAATTTCTTTATTACTTTGTATCTTCTAAACGCTGGATGAATTTCGTCGGTTAAGGTCTTAAAAAGGTGTTCAGATAGGTGTTTGAAAAAAAACACAATGGAAAATTTTCAGCGCAAAATAGTAATACGATAATAAAAAAAATTACCAAAATTTATCGAGATAATACATGAAAAACGTTTAAAAATTTTAGCAGTCGAATTTTGCTGCTTGTTAGTAAACAACAATTTATTTTTCACGTGCATTTTTAAATTTTTTACAAAATAACACTAAACAAATAATTAATATGTTTAAGTATTACAAATTAAATGAAATAACAAAAAAACACGAGGTTTCTGATGTCTTTACAAAGTGAGAAAGCTAATTACATTAATATTATAAATCAGAAAATTTGTGTATAAGTATGTTGGTTGTCTTTTCACTCGGTAATGGCTGAACTGATTTTGGATGAAATTTGGAATGTACACAGCTTATATCTATGATTAGCACATACTACTTTTAACTTGACAAACCCATGCAAAGCCATGGAGAACGGCTAGTAGATATAAAGGTTCATACTGTAGCGCATTCAAACGTGTCCTATACTTAGCACGAAAGGTGCCCTAAAAGAAAAAGATGAGCTGCCCTGAAAGCCCTCACGCCTCCAAAAATTAGCCCCGAGTACAAAAGTTGAAATTTGTAGCCATAATTCAGTATACCGAGTGTTTTACATTCAAAACACGCTGCCCTCGGAGTGGTCGCATCTCTACTCTCTAGGTGTACTTTGAATTCTTATTCACCTACATTTTGCTGGGAGTAGGGTGTCTTAGCGATACGTAATATGATGGATTGGACGACAGTGGGCTGTTAACATTGGTAGCGGATGTTTAGCCGTGAAGTGAGTCAATGTTTGTAACCACAGTCGATTAAGGGTTTTAAAAATGTTATCAATTAGAAACATAAATACGTAGTATATTCTAAAAATGTATGTACAATAATATATGTCGTTAGTAAAACTTTAATCCGTTATTAGCCATATCTATAAGTTAAATTTATTAAAATCTGTTAAATAAGGCCTGTATGTAATAATAAATAAAATAAAAAAATATCCTAAATGATGTTTTAAATTTTTCTAGAAGAGGTTTTGTTATAACCTATTTGTATTAAAAAAAAACAATAAAAGCATCCAAAAACCAGCTATTTAAACTTTGACCATTCATGATGAACTTATAAATTGTTAATTAAAGAAAACATGTTACCATAATCCTTTTAATGTAACTGAGATAGGGAGAATTAAAAGAATAAAATCTGTTAAAAATAATTCCAATTCCAATTAAAAACCAGTATTTAAATAATTTCAACGTAATTCCATGAAAAGTATGAGCCCCCTTAGTATAAAAACTTGCGTTTTGAAGCTAAGCACGCGCCGTGACCTTTAAACGTATCTTCTAGAAGTCCGAAGCATTTTTAAAGTGAAATTATGGGAGGGCTTTGAAATTAATCCGCAACCTTTTTCGTTTTGCGAAAAGTGGTGGGAGTAAATACTGTGATGAATATTAAAAATGTTTGTCCTGTAATACAAAAGTTTCACTTCTATCTTGTGTGTTTTCGACACACCCTGTTTTTATTCTTCAATAATGCGCGAGTGACTGCCTGTTTAAAAATAGTACAAGTCCCGATAAAACATAAAATATGGTGAGCGTACAAAGCTAGTTTGTAGTCACTCGGTACATCGTTCGAGCTGAGAGCACGATGTTTGGACGCGGCAAATGTATGCGCACTCGAATTTGGGCATATTTTACTCAAATATTATGATAAGAAATGGTTTTATCGCTGTTATCGTAGAGTTAGTTCTGTACAGTTGCAATATTTGCTTGGAATCAAATAGAGAAAGTAAAGATACTATCCATAGTGATATACTATCAGTTTTACCACTCCATACCGCATCACCACATAACATAAAGCATAAACGATTTCACACTCACAACCCCACGCGAGGTTCGATGACTTGTGTCGGTGCCGAAAATATTCACATCACAAACACAATCGCAACCAGAACCTGAAATACATTTTTTCCTTGGGGATAAAACTTGTGCTTCCGCTGGTAATCGAATGCGATATATGCTTAGAAGGCGAACGCTCACCCTATAAGCCAACAGGCAGTTCATCAGGTTGAATAGTGGTCAAATATAGTTCCGTAGGAAACTATAAACAAGTCAATATATGAATATATTCACAGAATATTTAGTTATATATTCACCTTAAAAATAAATAAAAATAAACAAATATTTAAGGGGGATACAACATACACGGAACCCTTCGTGCGCCTGCCCGACTCGCACTTGGGTGGTTTTTTTTCATAACTGACTAAGCAAACTAATGGCAATCACACCTGATGGAAAGTGACGATGTAGTCAAATTAGAGCACGCGTGCTTAGTAAATATAACTATTCACTTTTCTTTTGAACACCCAAATTGTACCAAAAACAGGTACCAACCTGTTTTTGGTACAATTTGGGTGTTTTAACTGCCGGCAAATATTGCCACCCCGTCTAACGGCATTTTATTACGTTTGGGGCTCTACAAAGGCTCTACGTATAAAAGACCTAGAAAAAAAAGCTGCATCCAAAGTCTTGACAAAAGTATTGAAGTGTTACGAACTATAGAAATATAAAAGAACTCAGCCCCAATGCACTGAATAGAACTTCACACACAGCTCACATCGAATTCTTGAACAGAATACAACCTGTGTTTGATGCTCTCGTAGCCACACTCAAAGCCTTTTATAAATCCATCGGCAGCGCATATATTCTCGTCGAAATGAAAAATGTTCGGTACGAGAGAAGTGTCGGAACGTATATTTTAGCTCAGGAAATACCTAGTTTTTGATATTCAGAATTCATCATTCTTTACAAGCAGCGCTTTAGATATTAGCTGATATTGCGGTTCTTATTACTTTTAACTTTCTTTTTATGCTGTATATAAAGAAAGTTTTGTTTGTATTATAAAATTTATAAGCTGGAAAATGTAATTCTGTTATTCGCTGTTAGTTTTACCATAAGTTTTGTGTACAAATTTAAAGAGCTGTGGATTTTGTTTGATTAAATAAATAAATAAGCAGGCATTAGACCGTTTTCTCACCTGGTTTTAAGTGACCATGCGAAAAACGGTGCAAACGTGCTCCACGTTTGCCTAGAAGATGTCCATTAATTCGTGACTTAAATAAATCCTACTAATATTATAAATCCGAAAGTTTGTGTGTAAGTATGTTTGTTCCCTCTTCACGCTTTAACGGCTGAACTGATTTGGATTAAATTTGGATTGTAAATTGCTTATATCTAGGATTAACACATATGCTACTTTTTAACTTGATAATAGCGGGCGAAGCCGCGGGGCTAGTACTTAAATAATCTTCAAAACAGTAATACTTCCAATTTTCAATATTAAAACTTGAAATAATCATATTGTGTCTCTAAGTATGCCTCTAAAGTCTAACAACAAATAATTCGCCAAGAGCGAGCATCATTTTCCAACTATTCAATTAAAATTAAAATGGGAAGTCGCGTGACTTTATCGATGTCTAGATCAACAATTGTTTTGGCTTCATTCGGAAGACTTCTTCTGGATGAATGCGGAGCGCTTGCCGTCGCGCACCCATCTCGCACTGAATCTCGCTCCTCAGGGCTATTGCGTGATGTGATATATAAACACTAAAATACTTGTATAGTATTACCTAAGCCTTTGTTTTCTAAAAGTTTGTGTTCAAGCGTCTGCTACACTGTCAGTGCTGTCGGCAAACTTAAAATTATATTATTCGCATTGTTGCACAGTATTTTCAATATACCCTCTTAATAATAAAGTTTTGGGAACAAAACGAAACTTATCCCGTGTCGTATTGGTCGTTTACGCGCGGACTGCCGCAAGGGTGGTTGTGCGGGCCACATTTGTTTAACTTGTCTGCAGTCTGTACAAATTTAAGAATAATGTTGGTTCAGTCGACGTTTATTTGACAATTTACCGCGACACATACATTATCTAAGCTTCAGCAACGAATCGTCACTGATATCTTATGGCTAGATATATATAGATATATACAAATAGGTATTTATATGTTTTTATTAATTAAGACACAAAACCGACCATAAGATACAAGACCGACAAAAAAATAGTAGTAAAATGCTTGCCTATCGAGTATATAAAAAAAAAATGGATATTATCACTTGAATGATATATAATAGATGCTCACTTGAATATCTACCTTGTACCGTGATACAATATAACAAAGAACACAAACATGAATAGTTATGTAAGTGTAACAATAGGCGGTCTTATTGCTGAGAACGATATCTTCCAGAAAGTTGCAGTTTACCCCTCCCAAGAGAAAATTTCGCTAAGATATAAATGGTGCTCCGGCACCTATTTTTGAAAAGCAGTGATATTATAGGCCTTGTGTGTTTACCTCCCTCGACCACCTTACTTACCAGAAGGTAAGATCAAATGCTAGTCTTAATACCAGAAAAGCCGTAGATACGTGACGTTAAAGATTACTCACCCTCGATAAAAAAACCTGTAAAAATTCATCAAAAAAGAAATGGTTTCCAAAAAGGCATTTACTACGAAATTTTATGACTAATTGTTATATGTAAAGCGCGATCTTTAAATATAACAATTAGAGTTTAAGATAGCAAGTTTCAACCAAAACTGTTTCAAGTTGTTTTCATGCTCTGTACAGATTTATCGGTGGCAATTAGGTAGTTCCAGGACTTTCAGCTAACCATTTAGCTTAATAATTACCCCAAGAGATATCGCGAAGAGCTTGAAACTCTTGGCTCGAGAACGGACGGCAGTAAACGGTCGGGAACCTGAGATAATGGCACTTGAACGTTTTATATAACTTAGCTATGATTGGCGGATCGCACAGCGCCCTCTGCTGGGTGTAGCTGTTTGGCGACGTGACAAAAATAAACAGAGAACTTGCCTTTTCTAGTGTATTATTCTGTCAATTGGGATGACATTCAGAGTGCATTACTTGAGTTTGTTTTTACTGAGTTCGAATGCGACTTAATCAAGTTAAAAGAAACTCAGAAAAGGTTAAAAGATGAAGCAGACATATCGCTTGTTCTGTTATCGCCGCGCCCGTACTACTAATTTTTTGCCAGTGCTGTTGATGTTGATTGAATTAACATAAACTTAAACCGTTTCACACTCACAGTTACACACTAAGTTCGATGACTTGTGTCGTGGGTGCAGGAAACATTTACATCACGGACACAATCACACCCAGAATCAGAAACACAAATTTCCATTGGGGAGAAAATTTGTGTTTCCACCTGGAATCGAACCCGATACCCATTGCTTATAGAGCGAAAACCCCTATAAGTTGCAGCTCCCGGGCCGCGCGCTGTTAACATAAAATGTATGGTGCCTAAGGGAGTCGATATACAAAGCAGACAGGCGCGCGGCCGAGCGGAGGCGTGCAAACGACACAAAACATCAATTGTGTACCTTATTGTATGCCTTTTTATGTACCAACTAGCCCTGCCCCGCGGCTCCGCCCGCTATTATCAAGTTAAAAGTAGCCTATGTGTTAATCCTAGGTATAATCTATGTACATTCCAAATTTAATTCAAATCCGTTTAGCCATTAAAGCGTGAAGAGGGAACAAACATACTTACACACTTACATACAAACTTTTGGATTTATAATATTAGTAGGATAGGATAAACCATATATCGAAAGTTACTATATTACTTCATCCACCTGACCGATCCGCAATTGCGCGCCAACGGATCCGCAAATCAAACATTGAGAGGCAACAATCCCTTGTCAGAATTAAAGCCGCGTCGCACTATCCGTCATCTTTATCGGACCCCTCGATTCTTCAGCATCTTCTATTGAAATGAATTCATTAGTCAGAGAAATGGCACGTAATATTTTAGCCAATGAATAGAAGAAATTATTTCGCATTGGGGCTGAAGGCATTCATCAAATAGGAATTGGCATTCAGGTTCTTTGAACTGTTCTAATTACAACCGTATTGCTTTTGTGTAGATTCTGATTTCCCTTAATTTGTATAATGAGGTTTCTTCGCTAATCGGATGGTTGTTTTCGCACCGTTTCTTGAAATTGAACCAACGGTTAACTAGAATTAGAGGTGAAATCTGTACGCCAAGAAAACCTGTCAACACATCAGAATGATTAACTGTATATTTATTCATTCATTATTAAATAATGTTATGTTAGAAATGTAATTGTAATAGGAGCAGATATTTTTTTTACTAATTTGAAGTAGTTTTTAAAACAGTAAACACATTGCATGGGTAAATAGAACCGTTACCCATTTTGTATTTTCTATGGTTGATACATACGTCATTACTTAGACATATTAAATGCATCGGTGAATTCTATTGAAACAATATTCAAAATTTTATGGAAATAATATTAAATTTATCTTCATCTAATGTACATACAACACTAATTATGGTTGTATGTACTTGCTGCTACTATACACGGTTGTGTGAGAATCGAATACAAATGAATACCTACGTACGAAGCAAACGGCTTGCTCTCTCGCTCAATAATATCTGAGCCAGGTATATAGCTAATGAGCTATAACTTACTTATATATTTGATAGGCTAAACGGTAAAGTTAGTAATAAAGTAGCGAATTATTTTAAGCTGCACCTTAAATTTTATTTCGTAGTTTAGACTTTAGATGGTTTTGTACGAAGCGTTTTAATGAGCCTGCGTTGGGCGCTCGTTTTCCAATGTGAGGTATTGTTCCAAATATTCCGGCTAAAGCACTTTTGGCTTAGTGATAAGATGCACATAATAAATTAGCAATATTAAGTACAATAAGAATGGACAATAATATTAAATGAATCCCAGTTACACGTACTATGAATGTTTTAATAATCATACACCTCGTACGCACTTTTCTTCTCTATCCCTAAGCAGTCGATGACTGGTTCGTTTCGGTCGCGTATCATAAGACGTATCATGAGATACGCACGTGCGCGCAATACGCAGCTAAGCGTTAACACAGCTTATTTACCACAACATCCCCTCGAGATGTTATGATTTTAGTGGAAATTTTAACTCTTTATGCATATTTATGATCCTAAATGGCTGTCGAGGGAGAAAATCCTTTTAGTGACGTGAATACCTGCTACACTTATACGCCTGAAATTAAATTGAATTCGAGCAACGTGCACGCAGTTTCAGGACACGTTTTATTAGAAAATTTGCATAATGAACTAGTTATGAGGCCCAGATATACACTCAATAATATTACAAACCCGAAAGTAACTGCAAATTGGCGTAGCTGGTTGCGCGTTTGCCTTTTAATACATGACATTGGTTAAATGCACAAATATTGCAGAACCAAATAAAAAAAATACACACAAGGCACCATTCCGTTCGTACCGCATAGAAACCGTGAATTAAACTAATTCTGATGGGTATAAAGTAAATTTATTGTGATATTAAAGTTTCTGCGGAGTGAGCTGCACGTTTTTGTTACTCGAGCCATTAAATTACTGCTTTATAGGTTTTTGTGATAATGATAGACACTTGGGTACATCCCGGACACTTCATACAAATATTGCAAATTGGCGTCTCGCAAGAAAAACCGTCAAAGGTCATCCCTTTATGTCTGACATACCTAGAACTGTCAGCCGTATCATTTCGCCTTTTACTTTCAGCACCCCTCAGAATACAGCATCACCCATACGAACGAAGGTGTGGAACTCAGGGCCCGTGTCGTTGTTCGCTGAGAGGTGTAGGTAATCAATCTGACAGAGTTTAAGTTTGAATGCTGGGTTGTATTTGGGGCAAAGGATAAGCCTTGCTTTACAGCGTGGAACATTAAAAATCGTCTAAACAATCTTTACCCTTTTTACAAGCTTTTATTTAGCTTACACTGTATGTATGTATGTTTGTTCGGGTGGAATCTTGCAAAGCAATTTTGAAGCAGTTATCTTCAACCGAATGAGCTGAAATTTTGTATTCACGTTTAGTTTGGATGACAATGCATGGTTAGCTGTGTGACGTTTATTCTAAGTCCAACATGGTGGAATACACAAAATGGCGGACAAATAATTTTTAATGCACTCCTACAATATGGGTATCAAATAAAAGGAATTGCTGAAAATAACTCGAAAAAAAGTTAAAAAAGTTTTTAACAAGTAACTTATTTTAGTACTATTTTATATTACAATATTCTCAAGTTATCAGTTAAGAGTGTATAGGTATCTAGTTGTCTTGCTTGTGCTTGCTACATCTTCGTTGAGCCGTTAAAGCGTGAAGAGGGAACAAACATACTTACACACTTACACACAAACTTTCGGATTTGTTATATTAGAATTATGATTTGGTAATAATTCGCTTATTTAGTAAAAAGAACGTAGTAATTTTAACTAGAAAATATGTTTCTGAGAACTTTAGTTTTCTAGTTGTCCAAAATTTTTTTTTTCGTGTAGTTTCTTTCGGAAGTTTTGCTGCGCAAAACTACCCTCGTAATTCGTATGTGCACTAACCAGTAGAGTCTTAGTACTCTCCACAAGTGCAGAAAGTTTCACATGAACCATTCTGTTTCTTTAATTCTATTTTTCATTCCGTAGACGCAGACGGCTTGGCTTTACAGCTGAACTTTTAAATTGTTTTAAGGCTGAAACTACGACAGACTAGAAACTTGCGCTTTGGTGATATATCTTCGAGTACAAAGACTTCGGATAAATGTCGCAACTGTAGTTGTTTATGTGAGTTAAACTTGTACTGGTCTGGTTTAACGAATCCCGGTTAATGACATAAAGACATAACAATTGTTTAACCGGTAGGTGGCGATAAAATGTAGCGTAGACAAAATGAACAGTTATTTGCTAGTATCTTTTCCCACTTGCGAAAAGAACATGCCTTTTGAAGCATAAACTTTAAATCGGTTGTTACGATTGGTCGTTCCGCAACTGACGCTGACATCTGTCGTATCGGCCAATCGTAAACAAAAACATTAATTTCACACTCACAGCCCCACAATAATTTCGATGACTTGTGACGTGGGTGCCGGAAACATTCAAATCACTCGCACAATCACCACAACCAAAAACACAATTTCCCTTGGGGAGACTTGTGTTTCCGTCGGGAATCGAACCAGACACCCCTGCTTAGAATGCGAACATGAACCAAAATAAGCCAACGGGCAGTTCAATCATAAGCTAATTACAATCATACATTTCACCTCTTCCTCTTTCTTCGCTGGTGTATTCTGTTGAATAGGAAAATGAAACTCGTTTGTTAAGTTTCAAACGCGCTCCGTTAATTATTTTAAAGCCTTGAAACTGGATTTTATTAGGTATTTGTTACGGGTGGTACTTGCGGCGCAGCTCGTTGCTTTAGTACTCCTTCTGTTAACTGCCTTATAAAACTTTACGCTGTCAATAGTGCTTGCCAAAAGCGCCTGATTGGATGCCTCACGTGACAAATATTGGCTTGAAGATTGTGTGTGTGATATGAATGTTACCGGCACCCACGACGCAAGTCATCGGACTTTGTGAGGCTGTGAGTGTGAAAGCGTGTATGTTTGATGATTGCTGCAAATTCTCACTATTTCTAACTAAACAATACCCTCCTCCCAGTGTCTCTTGATGAGAACAATATTGGAGTTTTTAAGTTGTTATCTTCTAGACAAGCTTGTTGCATCGTCCACCACATTGTCATTTGCCATCAGGTGAGATGGAGGTCAAGAGTTTGCCTATCTTGAATTAAAAAAAAGAGATAACTTGTGTTCCTGCCGGGAAAAGTGGACGCGTAACTTCCTATTTCTACAAGAAGAGTAAATGTTATGCCGATCCGACTCAGAAGAAAAATAAAAAATACTTCAAAACTTTTAAATTTTTCCGGTGCAAACTAGCTAATGGATTTGCCCAGGTTGGCAAAAAATATTTCCTTAGCTAGCGTATGTTCACCATAAACTATTCTGACAAATTTCGGTTTAATAAGTCAAATAGTTTTCGCGATTTCTCGATTAATCAGTGAATCTGTAAATTTACCTTTAGATCTTCTTCTTCATGTGCCTCTCCTTTACAGAAGGCAGTCATCCTTTTGGAATGTATATATGGGCTAGCCTGAACAGTTCTTCATCACTCTTTATTCCAGTCCATTGACATGTTTCTAAGTAAGGAGTTTACATCTCCTCTTTTTCTCAAGATTTTTCTAACCATTATTATTTGCAGCAGTTGGTAACGCTCTTGTCTCAAGTACCACCGCAATTATGTATGTAAAACAATCTATTGCGCAGTTAGATAGAAAGCTTTCTAGAGCATAGTACTTTTTGCATTTTCATAAACGAGGCTCGTGCCGTTTCTATCCTCACTTGATAGATTTACAAAAGCCAAAAGACTCATTGGCGTCCAAATTGCAAAGTCATGGCCCGACGTAAAGTAGCAAGCCTATTATAGCTATTCTATCGCTTACATTCTGGAAAATGTACTCAGGAATTACATGACATAATTTCTCCATGCCCCTTTTACCATCTAATAACAAGACTAACTGTCAAACTGTGTATGTCATCCATTTATGGTTGACATACCTCCAGTTCACTCGTAGCATTTCGCTTCTACGTTTATCATCCGTAAAGCGAAGGAGTGGAACTCATTGCCTGTGTCTTTTCCTGAACGGTACAATCTGGTGTCTTCAAGTCTAGAGTGAATAGGTACCTTCTAGGCAAGTATGTTCCATCTTCGCATCGTCACGTTCCATCAGGTAAGATAGAGGTCAAATGCTTGCCTATCCAGCATTAATAAAAACTTACATTATTATATTACAAAGTTGCGTTGACGTGCTTCTGTTAATTATCTCCAAAGTCTTTAAAACTGAGTTTTACTACATGTCGTGGCTAGTCGTTTGCGGCGGCCGCGATACTTTAGAACTCCTTCAGTTTACGAGGCTGAAAATATTCGGAGATACGGGGAGGCGTTAAACTTGTCATTGTTTTAGGTTTTACAGGGGGTGTTAATTTTTGTTGACGTTAAATAGCAAGAAGACGATAGTTACAAGAGGCAAAATAATTTTTAACTGACTTCAAAAAAGGAGGAGGTTCTCAAGTCGACTGTACTTTTTCATGAGTGTTATCTCAGAACTTTTTCTATATGAACCGATTTTGATGCTTTTTTTTTTAACCTGTTGCTTCCCTATTTGATCAAGATCTGACGTGTGTGTTTTTTATTCATTTAATCTGATCGAGGGTACCGAAGACATAGCAGTGAAGTCGGTTTTTTTTTAAAATTTGCTTGCGTTTAAATTATTTTCAATATCCTCGACGACGCCTAATCTAAAAAATAACCAAGCTAAGTAGCTAAGAACACTATAAAGTCACCATACAAACAAAAAAAATATAAAAATTAAAATCGGTTTAGCCGTTTGGAAGTACGATGACATAGATACAAACATTAAACTTACAACACCCATCTTTTTGCGTTAGACCTGTAGTACAGCCTAGTGCATTAACATGTAAACATCATAGGAGCGCATAGCATTCTTACTTGACACTTAACGTTGCGTGGGTAGTTGCAGATGTACTCGTATATAAGCGAGCGTATCACTTCCATCAGGCACCTTATTGTTAACATAAAAAGTGTCACTAACGATACCTTGGCAAAGTCCACCTAGAATAACTGAAAGGCCCGTTGGTGTATTTAGGTGTGCGTTAACCTTCTAAGCATCGGGTTCGGTTCCCGCTGGGAACATAAGTTTTCTCTCCAAAGGAAATATGTGATTCTGGTTTTGAGTGTGATTATGTGTGTGATGTGAATGTTTCCGGCACCCAGGCATAAGTCATTGAACTTGGAGTGATTTCTTATTTTTCGCTTTCAAAACTTTCTCATTTTGCTGAAAACGATAAAAGCGAATTAAAAAATAATAATAGCTATAGTCTTCCGCCATAGAAGGGGTGAAGTACTATTTAATACTTCCGTCTTGAAAGTTGGACATTGCTAACATATTTTCAGTACACAGGAATTAATGTCCCCTAACGTTGGGCCAAGTTAAATGAACCGAGCGTCCGGTAACAGTGTTGGCCGTTTAACGACTTCGTAGTTTAGGTAACGGCCAGCTGCGGCGTTATAGGCGATTTTCCATGTATTAAACACGCTGCGGGTAAAATGTTTGTTATAATGGATGATAAGCACATTTGTTTGTTCGCTTTCTGATAATCAGATAATTTAGTATTTCTAAACTCTGGACCGAAATTAACGGTAACGAGACCGTCTGTTGCACACCGATGCCAGATTAAATTAAATTACATGAAATTACATTAAATTACATTAAATTAAATTAAATTTGTTTATTGAGACAAAAACGAATTACTACAGTTACATTTATCTCACATAGATCAAAATTAGATTAAAGAAACTCAGAAATACTAATAAATTAATCAGAATAAATTATACACGGTCAAAATCATAACCTAAATTAAATAACAAATGTCACAATATAATATAATCAAAATTAATGTCAATAGAACCTTCATGCTTTTTGCACCTATCCCATTGATCTATTAAATTTTCACAATATGTCAAAAAAGCTATTGAAAGAATTCTCCAATTGTCAAACATGATATCACAATCAGATATTCGACAGTTAGCAGTAGTGTGCAAACATAAATGTATTTCGGATTGTAGGGCAATGTTTCTAGTGAAACTACAGGTATTTAAGAGATTTAGCATCTAATATCTCAGTGTGACAATTGAGCGCTTTGCCGCGCAGGATTTTGAAATATTTAAGTTTAAATCACTGGGTGGCATTTAACTGTAATGGCCAAACGTAAAGCTTATCAATAGGTTTTTTTGAGAGCCTGTGTATTCCTGGTCTAGTGTGTTTACTAGCTTCGATCACATCGTCACTTACCATCAGGCGAGAAAGTGGTCAAACAATAGCCTGCCACAATTAAAAAAAAAAAAAAGGTGAGCGACATGCTCGTCTTGTCTCTCAATAAAAAACGTGCCCAAAAAGAAAGTTAATGACTCAACTTACAGCCATTTCGAGAAGAACTACGTTTACCAATATTTGCTCAAATCAAACTAGATTTTCAAAAATCCAGCTAATGAGCTAAATACAAGCATAATACAAACATAAGTACAACACAGTAACATAGTTCGATGACTTGTGTCTGCGTGTGTGCCTGAAACATTCACATCACACAGTCATAGCCAACCAGAACACAAATTTTCCTTGGGGAGAAATGTATGTTCCTGCCTGGAATCAAACCCAATACCCCAGTCAGTTTAATATAGATCTATTACTGTATGCTACAGCCCAAGCTGATAAGTATCTAAAGTGCTACATCCAGTGAACAGCATGTGCATTGTTTAAAATCATATCGCATTGAAAATGTAAGCAAGCATGGATTAACAACCTTTGATTCTAGCTCTAACAAATTGCTACGTACTCCAGCGGTGCGGAACCTTTGGCGTGGATTTAATCAAATGTCTTCGCGGGTGTAATTAAAAGCTCGTATGCTCGTCTCTTTGCTAAACCACGTGGAAAAGACGCGAGCTTTGATTGCGTAGAATGCATGATGGTAAAACGTAGGTTTAGAGGAATGTTTCAGGCTTGTTTGAAAAATAGTCTAAATTTTTTTATCAATGCTTTAAGCTGCTTATTTAGCTTAAAGCTGGTATTTAACTTGCTTAATAGAGGAATTTACGGTTAAAAATTGGCATTAAATTTTTCAAGCACTGGCTTCAGATTGAGTTTAACTTCTGTAACAGTGTGTTTTGAGGTGATCGAGAAACTCTCCCATAAATAAAATTAGATTGATGGTGTTGAGACTAATTTTAATAAGCTTACAGTACTAAAACATTATATAAAAGTATTTTTTTATACAGAATAGGCAAGTATTTGACCACTATCTCACCGGAAAGTGATAGAAGTGACATGCTTGTCTAGAAGCTCATTGCCTAGAAAGCCATTCTTGCTCTTCACTCGAGACTTGAAAACTTCCAAATCATACCGTTCGGGCACGAGAACAACAACGCAAGCAATGAGTTTCACTCCTTCGCTGTACGGATGATGAAAGTAGAAGCGAAACGCTTCGAGCGAAACGGAGATATGTCAACCATAAATAGATGACGTTTGATAGTTCGTCTTGTTGCTACATGGTAAAAAGGGCATGGAGAAATTAACTCATGTAATTCCTCTGCACACTCTCAAAATGATAAACCTTATTATATATCTATATACAAACTTAATTAATAAACCAATATGCTGGATTGTGTTTTGCTCATGAATTAAGGGTGCCGGAATCATTTACACACACACAATCACACCAGAACCATAAACAAAAATATCTTGTGGGAAGGAAATTATACACATGTCTGGAATAGAATCCAGGACCCGCAGAGGGTTGAAACCTATACATTGCGGTAACTAAGTCATCGATCTTCAAAATATTGAACACAACTCTTCATATTTCTGTAATGATCAGACCTAATTAGCTGTCTAGACCACTGGAGTCTTAAGCGAGTGGTTTGTACATTTGAGCTGCAGTGCCACTAACGAGTACGAGCAGACTCTTTAATTATGAGTTTGGCACCTGGAAGCATGAATGCCCAGTGAAAATGAGCGTGGTATATCAGGCATGATTATGAGACAGAACTTCTAAAATATAATAATGACAAGGATGCATGGAAGGAAACTGCTCAAGCGCTTTCTAGCGACTACATAATATAGATACACCTAGTTTAATTTAATTATGTACTAGAAATTAAAAAATGTTTAAAAAAAAGACGTGTGGCACTCGGGGACTGCCGCGGTAAAGCTATTGCATAGCATTTTTTATCAACTTATGCAATTATAATTATTTATTTATTTTATTTATGCAGTATTTTTTTTCCTGGCGAGTTGCTGAACTAAAGAAACAAGCGTGATATTTCAGAAAAGTCATTAAAAGTTCTGCTATTCATCGATAGATGGCAAAACTAAAAAGTATCACCGCTGTGCCGGTCGGAGTGGGGGGTGTTAGGTTATTTTCGTTACGGAATTTCTGGATTCGGTCTCCACGCTCAAGGCCCGCGATAGAAGCTATGCAATAGCTTAAAATAATGGAAAAAATACGCCACAGAGTTTCTTGTCAGGTTCTTCTCAAGATGGCTGTCATTTTGCGAATCTGGCAGTAGAGTCATTTCTTCAGTGTTTACCCCCACCACTTTTCGTCACATAAAAATGTGGCGGAACAGAATTTCAAACTCCTGCCGTAAAAAGTTTTACTTCATAAGAATGAGTATATTTTTCCTAAAACGTCCTATAATTAAAGTATTGTAAAACTCAGCTTGTTAAGCTGTTTTCAAACAACAGTCTGACATTTTAAATGCAACGTTTTATAGCAACAGTGCTAAGGAAACAAAAATGTGACGAATTAATCCACAAGTAAGCGCGGAGACTACGGTCAGTTTGACTGACGTGTTATAAAATTTAAAAAAAATAATATTTTTTATTCATAAAAAGCAGTGGCATCCGCATAATACTTCGTCCGCATTTGTGGAATGCGAAAATGTGTCCATGGCAAACATTCCTCAAATGCGGATGGTAGAGGTGTCGCTTAGCAGTTTGTCTGCTTATACGATGATAAAACGGGGGTACTTGTGTAGTTCCTTAGCACACTCTCCGAATTCTATTCGATAAAAACTGAGAGATCGCCGCAATGTACTCGTATCTAGACGAGCGGCGACGACGTCTTAAGCTCTAAAGCTTTGAATTAGTCACCTGCTCCCTACCAATGAGTCTCTTGGCTCTTCGCTTAACGATGTCAAGTGTCTTAAACGGGTACTTAGCCAAGCCGATATTTGAGAGAACAGTGCTCGTACTCCGTACATGAACGTACTTCTTCTTGATACAAATTGAGCAGTCCCAGTGTGTACCATCTCACCTTTGCGAGGATTCCCATCTTTTTTGCAGCTACTTAGTACTGTAATGAAGCCACCACAGAACTCAAGTCACCGACAGCTCTTCGACTATGTTAATAGCTGACAAAGTGATCAGGGAAGGCGTCGTGTCGCGTTTTATTTTCCAGCTGTTTCCGACTGACGCCTGTGATTAAACACGCCTGTTGCTCGGAATGTCAATTTACTTTAAGTTGTTGTTAATAGAGAGTATTAACGAAGAGTTTTCTTATAGACTAACAAATTAAAAAAGGTAAAAGACATTGGAAATCTTTTTTAGAGATAAAAAACGTTTTCCTGTTGACTGTTGTCCATGGTTAGGTAATTCATACATTTTTCAAATTAATAATCTACAGTGTGCAAAAGGGACGGTTATGATTTCGGAGATTATGTATATATCTATGTGTGTTCATTTGTTTTATCCCACATAGAGTCATAATAAACAAAATTTGTTTGTTTTTTAATGCAACATATAGGTTGTCGTTGCAATCGTCTCAATTCTCCAGATGGATGTCATAGGCTAGGTTAAATAAAAAACAATACGGCTTTCGCGGTACTCCTGCTTATGGGGAATAGAGTACGACGTAAAACTTTTTTATGGTTTTTTTATCTCCTATAGGCTAGTGTTTTACTACTTCCTAGTCTTGTTTTAATCTGTATGCCGTTTAATATTAGTACTCGGTTTTTTATTACTAATTTCTTCTATCATGTTTTTTACCTTTGTCCGTTTCTCGGGGTTTTCAAAATAATAACTAGCAGCCGTTTTTAGACTAAAGTCATAACCTTCTTTAAATCTATTAAAAACCAAACAACAACTCCTACAAGGATGTCTTCGTAGATCTACTACGCCGTAGCTCTTAGAGTTCGTAGCATTCGTAGCACGTCTACGCTCGCTTGGAGAGGGCAATCGTTACCAAGCCTTGCTACGAATAGATTTCGTTTAATATTTATTTATTCCCAATATGCGCAGGCAATATCGAATAGTGCAATTTTTCACGTTTAAGGTAAACGGGTGTCTTCAATTTCTTTGAAGTTACTGAAAGTTTGTCTGCGAAATGTAAGCTACTCTAACCCATATACTCAACAATACTCGGATGATCTCATGTTTTATAGATAGTCAAATATTAGACCACCATTTTTTATGGTGCTAAGTGACGATGCCGTCGACGATGGAGCACGTTTGCCTATAAGATATCTGTGGTCTACCATGATTTAAGATTTCGCGGATTATACTTATTTAGAAACTCAGACCCGGGAATAGCAGTTCTTAGCAGTGAAAGCGCTTCTGTGTATTAAAATGGGGAAAAGTACTCAAATTTGGCGAAAAAAACTACTAATTTCTTAAGCGGTAAATTATTAGCGAGCTCGAGAAGATGCCCATGGATTTGATCACGATGTTATCAGTATTAGGCGGCGTCCATAAATTACGTGAGGTGTTTAAGGGGGGGAGGGGGTCGAGTCAAATCTCATCTAATCTCACGTTGGAGAGAGGGGGGGTCTCGGCAAATATCACGCAATTTTTTTTCTGCTTGAAACAAAAAAAAAAATACTATTTTTGTCCATTTAATCCAGATTGTACATGCTTAAGATTTAATCTTAAGCGTAATCGTAATACGATTAAGATCATTCACTAATTCGTTCGAAAGAAAATAATTTCATTTATACTTTGACGTTATACATCTACTCACTGTCAAACCACCATATTTGTTTTATACCGAAGTTCTAACCTGCTTTGTTTATTTTTGTAAATGTTTTACTCGACTCAGTGTATGCTCTATTGCTCTATTGTTAAAATTTTATTACACTTATAATTAAACTCTCAGTAATATTGATTACTAGTCTTAACTAGTCGTAAATAAAAGCACGAAGCAATAATTTTTTTCTTTTTACAATAATAATCCAACGCGTTTACGAAAGAAACCCACATTTTGAAAAATCTCACGTGAGATTGGGGGATGGGGGAGGGGGTTGAATAAAATCTCATGACATCTCACCAGGAGGGGAGGGAGGGACAGAAAATTAAAAAAAACACCTCACGTAATTTATGGACTCCCCCTTAGTATTTAAAGCCCTTCCTAAAATTAGAAGCCAAGACTACCCAATCAGGTGAGATTGTGGTCAAAATTCTGCCAATTTTGAATAAAAAAAATAACAAAATACAGTCGACTTCAGTACCTACTCCTTTTTAAAAATTCGAGAGGACCGAGCTATCACCACCACCACAAATATATTTGCTTAAAGTACTCTAATAATGAACTGCTCGTTGACTTAGTTGGGTGCGCGTTAGCCTTTAAGCACCGGAGTACCGGGTTCGATTCCCGACGGGAAATTTTCTCCCCAAAAGAAATTTGTATTTCTGGTTCTGAATGTGAGTGATGTTCATGTTCCAGCAACCACGACACAAGTCATTGAACTTAGGTTTACTCGCAGAACGTCCCATTCGCAGAATGTCCCATTTACAAATCGTCCCATTCGCAGAACGACCCATTCTCAAACCGTCCCATTCGCAGTCTGTCCCATTCTCAAACCGTCCCATTCGCAAAATATCCCATGAATATATCACATTAATAACAATAATCAAAAATTACCTTTTCTTTATTGAATGGTAATCACAACTCAATAATAATATAAAAATATTGACATATTTTTCAGGTAATTTTATAGTAGCTAATTTAAGTAAAAACAATAGTACAATAATCAGTTACTACATAAAATAAATTATTATCATCTTCTTTTTTCATGCTAGATAGGCATGCATTTAACCACTATCTCACCTGATAGGAAGTGATGATGAGGCCGAAAATAGTACAGTGTGGGGCTGTGAGTGTGAAAGCATTTATGTTTAATGAACAATTTACGCTTACAGTTAAACAAAGTAATTTTGGTTTTCGGTAGTGACATAAATATGATTCATCTCGAAAACTTCAGCAGTAAACACGTCGTCCGGCAACCGTGACGGCTTGCAGGGGTGCGAGCGTCCTAAATGAGTCTTAGGGGAAATTTAAAAATAATTATGACCTGTTTGGTAAGGCATGTCCCGCGGCTTCGTCTGCATTCATAATAAGAAATAATAAAACCGGCCAAGTGCGAGTCGGACTCGCGCACGAAGGTACCATTATCCATAAAAAATCAAGTTTGTTGTATGGGACCCCCCTTAAATATTTATTTTTAGTATTTGTTGTTATAGCGGCAATATCTGTGAAATTTCAAGTGTCTAGCTATCACCGTTCTTGAGATACAGCCTGGTGACAGACAGACGGACGGACGGTCAGCGAAGTCCCAGTGATAGGGTCCCGTTTTTACCCTTTGGGTACGGAACCCTAAAAAAGACACTTTATTTGTAATGTTGTTTTTATAGATATTTAATATAACATATAGTAGATTAGAGATAAAATATAGTAGATAGTAGATTCGGATAACTTATCCTACTAATATTATAAATTCGAAAGTTTGTGTCTAAGTGTGTAAGTATGTTTGTTCCCTCTTCACGCTTTAACGGCTGAATGGATTTGGATGAAATTTAGAATATACAAAGGTTATACCTAGGATTAACACATAGGCTTAACTTGATAATAGCGGGTGAAGCCGCGGGGCACGGCTAGTGTATTATATATGTTTTTTATCGCTTTCACTTTCATCTCTTTCATTAGAGTCATTGGCTCTCATGAGTGTCTCTATGGGGCCCATTTGAACTGATGTGATTAATAAGGATCGGTCTAGCGGATTCATATCGTTATTATTTATGAAGCTGTGAAGGTATTTACCATCATAATTTCAATTTTAAATTTACTTATAAAATCTAAAACACGGCTTTCATAAAAGTTTTAAATTGTCTATTGAACCGCCCGCTGGCTTAATTTTAATGTAATTCAAATAATAAAAAAGTTTTGTATGTTCTTTTTAAGCAGTGCGTATCGTATTTAATTCCTGGTGGAAACTCAAAGATATTCCGCAAAGGATGTAGACTGTATTTCTTGTTTTGGGTGTGTGTGTGTGTGTGTGTGTGTGTGTGTGTGTGTGTGTGTGTGTGTGTGTGTGTGTGTGTGTGTGTGTGTGTGTGTGTGTGTGTGTGTGTGTGCGCGATATGAATGTTTCCGGCAACTACGACAGAAGAAATCGAACTTAGTGTGTGTTGTGTATGTTATATTTTATCAAACAAATTATTTTTATGGCCCTCTGTAGCAACGCGTGTATCACTTTTTTGAAGTTCATTTAAAGCGATACATAACAGTGTCCTTATAATAATTTAACTATATACATTAATGACGTATTAAATGAACACTTAATTAAATTACTTAATAAAATAGATTGAATTGAGAAATTATTTTTTGAAGTCAAAACGAAAATAATTATGAGTACTGTTAGCAGAAAAAAGATTAAAAGATTTTACTGAAATTCAGCTGCAAAGTGAATATTATTCAGCAAAGCATTAACTGGCTTAGCCTAGACTTTAAACTTTGCCTGCAGTTGGACTTTATCAAGGTTTAAGTTGTCCTGAAATGAAAACCACGGCTTCTATACAATTATTTTGTTCTTATTTGTAAATGGCATCCTACTTCCTACTAATATTATAAAGGCGAAAGTTTGTGAGTGTTTGTATGTTTGTAACTTCTTCACACTCAAACGGCTGGACCAATTTTGATGAAATTTAGTTTGAAAAAAAGATGACAGCCTGAGTCAACTATGCTACTTTTTCATCCCGACATAGCGGGTAATACAGCGGGGCGCAGCTAGTTCAAAATAAAGATTATAATTCGTAGTGAAAGTACTTCACGTGTGGGTTCTTTGATACTAATAATGTATTGATCGAGAAACGAAATCTCTCAGTTGACTTGGGTGGTTCAGCACTTTGTCCGTCCGTCCGTCTGTCAGAGGCATTCTAGCGTCTAAACTAAACAATTGAATAACGTAAAATTCTCTGTGAATATGTAAAGCTACGGTCCAAAGCAAAATTTCCATTTAAATTATATATTATGGAAATATAAAGGGCAACAAACACGCAAGCGGGGAGCAAATGTTTATCTTCAGTCCTTGTATCGGGGTATAGTTTTTCTGCCCAAGGTATCGTTGAAAAGAACTTTGCAAGATTTTTTCATAATATTCATAATTTATATTCATAATAATAAAAATTTGGTAGAATATCAAAGTTACTGATTTTAGACCTATTTTGTCCAAGGGTACATTTCAAAAACGGCTACACATATAAAACTGAAACTTGCATATAAAATCCGTTAATATAATAATATTAATCATAATAATAAATCATTTATTTCAGACAAAAAACCCATATCCAGTACACAATTAACTAAAAATACACAGCTAAAACTTAAAAAAAGAAATACACACACAGCTAAAATGCCACAATAAGATACAATAGTACTTAATTGGTTAAATATCCCCTTATATTATTTATTCGTTCGATTCAAGTAGTTTTGTCGGTTTCAAATAGAAATTCGCAGAAATTTAGGTACTAAGATTTCAAAACAATGTAAGACTTCCTTTTCAATATACGAGTACATATTCTAAGTAGCAACTTGAAACCTTCGTAGCACGTCGCTACAAGCTTCTACGCATCTACAGGCTACGACGTAGCTGAGGTATTTTAAGGTACGACCATTTAGTTAGGAAACTTTTTGTTAACTACGTAAACAAACTTTGCTATTTGAATTGATAGAATGAGATAATCGAGTTAAGAATACCTAAGAGCTTGTTCATAGTAAGTCAGCAAGAATTTACAGTCATGGTTTTTTTTACCGTGACTGTAAATTAACATGGAAGAGGTAGAGTAAATAGATATCTTTTGATATGTCCCATCTTCGACCGCATCGTCAATTTCCATCAAATGAGATAGTGGTCAAATGCTTACCTATTCAGCATAAAAAAATATTTTAAATATAATCTGACTAGACGACGGTGAACTTTGAACCACCTGATTTTTTTATTTTTCGGCTACTCCCAGTACAGAGTCTAACGATAACCATACATAAATGAAATTGATCGAGCCATTTTCTAGTGTTCTTGCGATCTATATGTTATTGCGTATCTATATAATGTAGAGATAGCGAACATAAATGATGTTCAACCACCCGCTCGATCGGAGGCCGCTCTCACTATGTCATTATCCTCTAAAGACGTTATAAAAAAAAAGACAACAGTTTACCTAGTCTCTAATGTGAACAAGCTCTTAGGAGAGTTCTTGAGTAGCTACGCAAATTAGATGAGAAAACTCATCTTGGTGTTCTTATTACTTTTCGAAGTTATTAATTAAGTTTTGGTGCTTTATTAAAACACGGCAGTAAGATTTTGGAGTTCTTTTTTAAGGTTTTTATAAGTTATGTATACTCTCTTTGCTCCGTGGCTATGTTCGAATAAACCAGTCAATACCAGTATTCAACCTACTTCAAAACAGGTGGTTCTTAATTCGACTGTATGTTTTTTTTGTATTTATGTAACGCGATATCTCCGCCAATCATGAATCGATTTTGATGTTATTTTTTTTGTTTGGTAGAATATACTGCTTAGGTTTTGGGGGTTGAGTCACCCACGTCTGTAGGAGGATACCCCTTAAGTCTGACTGTGTAGGGAGTCAGACTTAAGGGGTATCCTCCAAGAGGTGGTCCCCGGGTGGTGCTAATCAGGTGACATTTGAGAGGTGGTAGAGCATTTTGTGAGTTGCTCGCCTGGCTTGCTACCAAAGTAGCTTACCACCATCAAGTTGAAAGTCTGCCGCCAAGCCAAATACGGTGTTCCGGCTGTTATCCTTGAGAGCCTGCGTATTCCAGGTCTAGTGTGTTTACCAGCTTCGATCACATCGTCACTTACCATCAGGTGAGATAGTGGTCAAACACTAGCCTGTCACAAATTAAAAAAAAAAAACAAAAAAAGGTAGTCTAATATAAATTTTATCGAAATAAATCAAGCCATAACCAAAATATAAGTGGTGAAGTCGGTTTTTTTAAGCTTTGTTTGCGTTTAATTATTATATCTAACATTTAATTTGAATTGATATGTTGGTTCCATCCTAATAAAGTAATAGCAACAAATAACGTATCGTTAAATTTATCTCAACTCTCCGTGTGCCTTAAGCAAGGCTAACATATATATTGCAACTGTCTTACTCCATAAAGTAGTGATAAAATAGCAATACTTAAATTTATCTTGGAAAGAAAACTTATGTTTTCACTGGGAATCGAATCCGGTACCCGCTGCTTAGAAGACGAAAGCGCACCCAGATAAGCCAACCGGCAGTTCAACTGTTAAAGTTCAGTGTTTCGTTATAGTGCACAATATTCTTTATATTTTCAAAACATTCTATCGACTATATCTATGTATCCTCAAAAGGCGGCACCTGCGTTCATGTTAATAATTGAATCAATTGCAGATCACATCTTCTTGTGAACCCGCCGACCGATTCCGGTATCTGATCTATTACTATATGGCCAGTATGGACTATTGGACTATTCTTCCAACGATCAAATAACGTATGCTTGTTCAAGCTGCGACTCATCAAGCTATTAATACTTAAAACAGAATATAATTACCATGTACGATTTTATTTTTCGAGAAAAACCAAAAAATACCTGGTAAATATAGATAGATAAATAGAGATAGATAAACTCTTTATTGAACACCTTAACAAATACATGACAATTAATAATAATCTAGAAAATAAGTGTAATAACAGGCAGTCTTATCGCTAAGAGCGATCTCTTCCAGACTACCTTTGGATGGAGAGGAGTAAAGAAAAATGAAATTGGACGTCGGTGTTTCGTACAAATATAATAATATAGAAATACAATAAACATACATTAACAATAATGTGCCTACATTATGATATAGAATACATAAACATAATATGTAACTATTATACATATTTGCGTGACGAACAGAATGAATAGGTAGAAACGGGTTTCTAAGATTAATTATTTTGTGACCATTTTAGTTATTAATCATTTTTTTATGTTAATTGAGTGGCGAATCGACCTAGTTGCTCGCTTGAAGGCAAGCGTCATCATTGTCCAATACAGTTTAGTGCCACCCAGAGTTTTGAACTTAGGTCACAACATGCTCGGCCAGCACTGGATCTTTTTTTTTTTTTTAATTTATAACATACATTTTATTATTCGCATTGGTAAAGGTGGCATTATTCTATCATGTGCCTCTGAGACTCGGTTTAAATTAAAATGAGTAAACATCAATATTTTCATTCTGAAATAACCTACGTCGTTATATCTGGAATATGAATTAGCCGATTCCAGTTGAGCATCGCTATAAGAGCAGTTATAATAAAAATGGGTATGTCCATCCGTCGGGAATGCAAGACAGACAAAGAGATGCAAGAAATATTAGATTAATATAATCTGATTATATTATTTATTTAGCCACAGGTGTTTTTTGTTCAAAATTAAATAGCTAATTGAATTATTTATTTTGTTACAGGTAAGTCTGCAGTGGTGACTAATAGTATAGTTTTACAACACGAACCCGAAATATGGTAAGTCAATAATAGTACGTGTCAGGGAGTGCTCTAGTTTGAGTTGTTCTTACTGACAGTATGTATTCAAATCTATTGGAATCGAGCAGGAAACGTCATAATCATATGATAGGCGGCTGCGGCACTGCGGCCACCTGTCGCCGCGCGCCTGCGTCCGCACTGACGTCACGCACCGAGCCCACCCGAGCCTCTCCGAGCACGCCCGATGTACCCGACCCGCGGCCGCAGCGGATTGATCCAAAAAACCACCCGGCTAATCTGAGCCAATTGTTTACACCCAAGAAGACCTGATAAAGCTCTTCACAACGTATGCTAAAAATCAAATGTATAAATAACAAAAACTTCAATGCGAAACTGTGTTCAGCGCGCACCTCGCCGCTGCTCCTTATCCAGTTCTTAATCCAAGATAAATATTATATCAATTGGGGGTGGAGAGAGCACGCAGGCGCGAGGGCGGGCGGCCCAGTCACGCTACGGCCGCGCCGCCCGACGCACGTCGACTCGCGGGCGCTCGACCCGGCGGCGACTCGTCCGCTGTTTTCTCCGCGACGCCGAACGTATCCGACTTCCAATAATTCCCGGACACGTACCCGCCGCTGCCCGACTCGCTCCAGACCTATTCCGAGTGATAACACTGACAGCTACGACCACGTGCCGTCCCGTTGCGTAAGTCGGGAAAGCGAAAACTTAACGAACCTCTTCTCCTATTGACACGCAAGGAAAACAAACGTAACATATCGATCACGGCGTGTTTATGATCCGCGTGCTGGCGTGCCACCGCGCTCCGAGTGTGTACCGAGGCTGTACGGTAACGGTAAATACCGTAGCCGGTGAGCTTGGTAAACCTTTTTTTAATGGAGTAATCCGGACCGCGCCCGCGGTCTTATAAACCTGTACTACGCAAGTGCTGGTTGACCTTAAAACCCGACCGAGAAAACTCACGAGTCGAGCGTTTGTTTATGAAGCTATAAAACGGTTTATTGCAGCTCACTTATCGTAATTAACGGCGCTCAGTTTGTTCGGGCACATCGTAATACTAACCCTCGTATGTAATCTACGAATTAATATTCAGACAGCTGTAATGTACAGTTGTAACTCATAATTTATGTCTCGGTCGTAACTCAAAAGCGCCGTCCATTACTTTCGCCGAATTTCGCCTATCTCGTTGTTTCATATTACTTTGGGAAACGGAAAAATACTGGCCTTTCAGTTTCGGCTAATTTGCGTGTATTTGTATTCTGGTCTTTCGCTTTTTCATCGTCTCTAATGACTTTAACTCCTAATTAATGATTGCTGACGCCAATGGAAATTTTCCGGAAAATTTGGTGTTAGCTTAACGGTTTGTCGATAAAAATCCACCCCGTCAGCACATTTTTCTTAAATTTCTCTAGTCATTCACCGTCAAATCAAATAACCATTGAGGAAAAATCTGTAGATACCAGTGAACGCTAATTTTGAGAAAGTCTCTTAAAAAAATATTTATTTTATACTCTGCTTAAGTTATTTTTACGCTTTACTAGAACATTCTAATTTTCGTTTAATATTTTTTAATAGTTTTCGTATTCAATTAACAGAAATGATAAATAATACCTGCCTTAATCGTATCGCTATCTACACAATTTTGGGAGGAATTTACCCTCATAAATTATATTATTTGTTTAGACAAGTTGATTAGTGTATGGAAAATGGAACAAATTCGAAACACTGAAATAAGTTTTTGACTCAGCAGTGACCAAAATACGTTTGAAATTAAATCGAATGAGAATTTAAATACTGAATAAATTTGTTATTTAACAAGTTTATCAATCTAGTAAGCAGGTTTAAACTTCTAACTATATTGCTAGCTATGTATTTTGAATTTAAAATCTGCCTACTATAAAGTTCAAATTAGTAGTAAAACGGGCATTAATTAAGAAATATTATTATAAAACGATTGACTACATTAATGACTAGGATGCATGGAGGCCAACTGCACACATAATATTGATATACCTAGGTTAATATAATGATGTATTAGTGATTTTGATTAAGAATGATTTCTAAAAAAATTTATGATAAAAAATGCGCCGCCGAATTTTTGCCAGGTTCTTCTTGAGATGGCTGTAATTTTGCGAATCTGACAGTAGAGTCGTTAACTTTCATGAGAGCCTCTTTGGAGCCCATGTGAATAAACGATTTTGATTTGATTTGAAACCTTATCTCTGAAACTATTGATCTTCAATACAATGGACGACATTCTAATGTGTCCTATGAAGACCTTTCCCGACCTTCTAAGTCTGAATAATCTGAACTTAAAGTTGTAAACTCGTTTCTATAGCGCCGAGCCATTTGGTGCTAAGAATAAGGGTGGTTTTAAAGGGCATTTTAATTACTTTCCTTTTTGATGACCCGAATTTTCTTAAGGAAAAACGTGATGGCAAAACTTTTACGCATAAGTTCGTGACTGGATTAGGCTGTAGTCGGAAATTTGAAATTAAAATAAAATAAAGATAAAAATAAGCATAGAATTTGTTATGACCGTGCATAACAAATTCTATGCTTATTTTTATCTTTATTTTATTTTAATTTAAAATTTCCGACTATAGCCTAATCCAGTCACGAACTTATGCGTAAAAATTTTTAAAGTAAAGTTACTTTAAAATAAAAACAATAAAAATATGTTAGCCTACTCAAATTTATATATAAATAATCTCTATTTACCTTGGTAACTTAAGAACGCCTTTGCCGTTAACATTATTTTATTTAAATTTTTCTAATAGTTTGAATAAGGTTCTTAAGGAAAATTGGAAATTTTCAGAAAACTACAACGAATTCTACTTCGCGCGTTTGACAGTTCGCACGTTTTGATAAATGTGCTAAGATAGGACAACGTCTGTCGGGTTAGCTAATTCTATGTAATTATTGTCGAGAGAGTCACATATTTGCATTAACTTCTTGACTTGCATCATTCAAATCTAATCAAAGCATATAAAGTCATCCATATTATGATTAAATCATTACAAATTAAGTTATATTACACACTGATAAAGTTAAAATTAACTTAGAATCTAAATACACAGTAAAAAAATAAAAAATATTAATAATTTAAACTATCGATAAAAAAAAAATTACTACGTCAAAAATATTATAATTTAATGATAAATATATTTAAATTAATGTTACGCTAGAGGAATTATAGGACAATTTTACTTAAGTACATGTAATTGAGTCATGTGTCACTTGAACGGACATCATTAACCACGCATTTTCTGTGAAAATCTTGATCAGACTGTAAACAAAATTATTGAACAATCTAAAAACTATATAATATCTTATATTATATCTTTTTGTTGATTATACTAGGAATAAACATTCTTAACTAGAAATAAATATTATGATACAATAAACGATGAAATTTTAATGTTATCGATAGTGTAATTTTTATCGACAGTAAAAGGGAATAAGTATATCTAAAAACTATTTTGAACAAAAAATAAAGTGATTGATTCACGTATCATATAGCCCGCGCCAGTGATAATTGTAAACCTACCGAAAAAAGAGTATTTTTGATTATGATTGATAGGCAAGCATTTGACCACTGATGGAAAGTGAAGATTTAGCAACCTTTTCACTCTTGACTAGACTCCCAGAAAATACCGTTCAAAGAACAAAGACGCGGACAATTAGTTCTACTCCCACGCAGTACGAATGATAAACGTAGAAACAAAACGCCTCTAGCGAGCTGCAGGAGCGAGAGTATTTATTCATTAGACATTATTCTCTTTTTTTAAAGCCGGTTATGAATAATATTGCCGTGTAAGATCACAAAGATTGAATTTAAACATTTTATATAATGATTTTGTCTCTATATCGCCATTTGACACAGTACAACGATATTTGACAAAGTGCTACGCCATGTCACGTGCAGTGTCATTCTAGGGTGTTTATCACTTTTGATCACATCATCACTTACCAACAGGGGAGAAAGTCAGACGTGAGCCTATGAAGAAAAAAAAAATATTAATTTTAAATTATGTCACCATTGTTTGACTACAATCTCAACTGAGGTGGTAGTTCATTTTGAAGGCCATTGTTTGACACACTGCAACGTTGTTGGGTTTCTTCTCTTGCTTTGTATGCATTGGACTACAATCTCAACTGAGATGGTAGTTCATTTTGGAGGCCATTGTTTGACACACTGCAACGTTGTTGGGTTTCTTCTCTTGCTTTGTATGCATTGGACTACAATCTCAACTGAGGTGGTAGTTCATTTTGGAGGCCATTGTTTGACACACTGCAACGTTGTTGGGTTTCTTCTCTTGCTTTGTATGCATTGGACTACAATCTCAACTGAGGTGGTAGTTCATTTTGGAGGCCATTGTTTGACACACTGCAACGTTGTTGGGTTTCTTCTCTTGCTTTGTATGCATTGGACTACAATCTCAACTGAGATGGTAGTTCATTTTGGAGGCCATTGTTTGACACACTGCAACGTTGTTGGGTTTCTTCTCTTGCTTTGTATGCATTGGACTACAATCTCAACTGAGGTGGTAGTTCATTTTGGAGGCCATTGTTTGACACACTGCAACGTTGTTGGGTTTCTTCTCTTGCTTTGTATGCATTGGACTACAATCTCAACTGAGATGGTAGTTCATTTTGGAGGCCATTGTTTGACACACTGCAACGTTGTTGGGTTTCTTCTCTTGCTTTGTATGCATTGGACTACAATCTCAACTGAGATGGTAGTTCATTTTGGAGGCCATTGTTTGACACACTGCAACGTTGTTGGGTTTCTTCTCTTGCTTTGTATGCATTCGAATACAATCGCAACTGAGGTGGAAGTTGATGGTGCAAGCCATTGTTTGACACACAAAGCAAGAGAAAAAACCCAACAACGTTGCAGTTGTTGGGTTTTTTCTCTTGCTTTGTATGCATTCTACTACAATATCAACTGAGGTGGTAGTTCACTGTGTGTAAGCGTCGCAAACAGTGTTAATAAATGTGGGGTTGTTCGTTATGTTCAATAATGTCGCCGGGATACAAATTACGTCCTACGATTTCAAATCAAAATATCATATAAAACGCCTCCAACGATAGCATTCTATGGTGAAAATCACTTCGATTCGCATTGCTACGAAGTAAAATCGATCCGACCCTATTTTATCAAGTTCTTCCCCTTACGACAAGAGCATGTACCCTCGCCACTTACTATGCAAAGGGGTAATTGACCAAGTAGTTTCTTATCATAATATTAATATTTAAGTAGGGCGACCAAGAAATACCGGTATACAGGAAGTTCCGGTTTAAGTTATACGGGTAGTAGTCACGATAGATTTAATAACGAAAATTGTGGATTTTGATTAAGGTTTTAGTACTCGTTTTTACGACAAGCTTTGGTGAGAAAGGTTTGAATTTAAAGCGCGCTGATAAAACGACGTTTTATGAAGTTGAAAGATTTTTCAAATGACTTGAATTTATTGGTTTTAGATTTTAAGAATTCTTGTGATATCACAAGGTCTCGTACATTTATTAGTTTGTGGTATACAAAATCAGAAAGTAAAACGAGATATATATCTGTGATAGCAAATTGATAAACGCTCCAAACCGTGATATAAGAGCGTTTCAACTAATTTGATAAAAACTCACGCATATTTTGAACTATATTAAATTAAATGATTACTATGAACTAGGTTGTTCGCGAGTTGTGCGTTCTCACAAAACAAAGGGTATTTTAACATAATAATGCTCAGTGACAGAATGAAAACCACACCGAAAAACAGCGATAGACGCTAAAATTAATCTAAATGATTACCTTATGTTTTTTGAAGTTGGGTGCGCGTTCGCCTTTTAAGAAGGGGTATCGGGGTCGATTCCCGGCGGGAACCCGAGTTCTCTCCCCAAGGAAAATGCGTTTCTGATTCTGGTTGTAATTTTCTGTGTGATCTGAATGTTTCCGGCACACACGATACGACTTCTGTCTTAATTTGTAGGATTAAGACTAACCACTAACAGAAGTAGAGATTTATAAAGATGTTGCCGTATCTTACGGTTTATTTACCATAACCCCCGTCCCTCCACCCGCAAATTGACCAGCCTCCCGCTTACATTACCCACAATATTAAAGCATCCAGCAGGCTACAAGAACAGCCGTCGGCTTAATCAAGACCGTAGACATCTTGAAGCCATTTTACATATTTTGACGTGACATCTGCTCGAGACAATGCTTCCCTGTCGTTAGATTCAAAATCTTATTATATAACCAACTAAGCAATGTCAAAGCAAACAATTCGCAAAATAGGCGACCAGAAATTAAATTAAACCAGAAATTTTGTGTTTCTCGTTCTGGTTGTCATGTCATGTGAATGTTTCCAGCACACACGACACAAGTCATCGAACTTAGTGTGGGGCTGTGAGTGTAAAAGCGTTTACGTTTACTTTGTTGGTGTATAGTGTAGTTCATTTTGTATACGATAATGATTTTTCTTAGTGTTCTTAGTATGTTTCATTTGTATTTTTGACAAAATTTTGTACGTATTTATACTAGCTATTTGTTTAGTTAGTTTTATTTTCATTTATAGGTTTAATGATCTGGGACTGAGACAATAAGTAATTTAATAAATTCCGTGCAGCACGTGTTCCGTTGTCACTTACAATTTTAATGTACAATTATAGGAGATGTTTGTTTATAAGTAAGTACGAGTAGAAGACTTGACGCCTATATCTATCTGTGGTGTATGAATACCTAATGAGCCTTATAAGTAAAACCCCTTTTTGAGGTCGAGTTAAAAACAAAACAACAAACAAACAAACAAACGCATTCACACTCACAGCCCCACACTAAGTTCAAATACTTGTATCGTGGGTGCCGGAAACATTCACATCACACACACAATGCACCCAGAACCAGAAGCACAAATATCCCTTGGGAAGGAATTGCACTGCACCAACTCGGTCGTCAAAAAAAGGAAACTCTAAGCATATTTTAGCATATTTTCTAAAGCGTAATAAATGAAATGTAATTTTTTTTTTCTAACGCTCTACATTCTTAATGGAAAACTGGAACACGTCGCTTAGATCTAAATGACACGGCATATAGTTGTCGGGTTATGCAAAATGACGTTCTGGACGTTCTGTCGGATGAACAACAGTTTTCCTTCCGTCTTTTTATTCTGTGATGACAATAGTTAAAACTTAAGAGAATATAAATGCAAATATGAGCAGAATAATTTAATTTTTTTACATGCTTTTATTTAGTTTTACTTGTTCCGTTGTCTATTTGTCGGTCTGTAACTACAACAATATGATAACATGGAGCTGGTCTAATGATGGAGGCGGAAGATGGCCATAGTAACTTCCGAACTAAACAAGATAAACCTATCGAGTTAGGGTCCGTTTGATTAGTTAAAACAGAGACAGTACAAACACAAGAACAAATTAGGCGCCGTGGGCTACGGGTTCGAATCCTTCGGAGCACAATTTACCTTTCCAAGGGACATTTGTGTTTTTGGTTCTGGGTGTGATGTAAATGTTTCCAGCATCCACGATACAAGTCTTTGAAATTGGTGTGGGGCTGTGTCCGCGAATGTATTTATTTGGGTCCGTTTGCTAAAGGAAACTAAATAATTTGTATTCATATAAAACTTTAGACAAGCAGTTCCGGCAGTTATCCTTGAGAGCCTGCGTATTCCAGGTCTAGTGTGTTTACCAGCTTCGATCACATCGTCACTTTCATCAGGTGAGATAGTGGTCAAACACTAGCCTGTCACAAATAAAAAAAAAAAGCAATGCAATTTCGAGTGAGCCGGGTTTTGTAATGGTCCCCAACATTACAAAACCTGACAAATTGTTGGCCACTCCAAAACTTTCGACGAAATAAAATGCGGAAACAAAGCAAATTATACAAAAACTCGGGGGACACAATTAATCAGTGTCATGTACTAAAGCAAGACACATTTGTCAACTCTCCGAGTACATTTATAAGACTCGGCTGTCCTCTTAAACTGTTCTTATTAAACAGCCATTTTGTTTAACGAGAGACTTCAAACAAAATGGCTAATAATTTATTGATGATAGAAATCAATAAAGTATTAGCTGACATTTTGTATGTCCAAATAAAATAGACGAAATAATCACAGTGCGGGGTTTAGAGTATTATTGGACTAATGTATCTGCAATGCCACCAGCATGATGGGAACGCTATCCACAGGTGGGTTTGAGCACTAACTTACCTATAGGTAACAAGACATCGAGCTTATAAGCGCAATGTCTTGTAGGTAACTTAGGTCTTTGCTGTATATAGTTTAAATTCAGTTTTAGGAAATATAGGCAGTTGACCCGTAGTTTGAATATGTCTCTGTAAATATTAACAATTGTTTGATTTTTGTATTTGTTGTATTATTCGATGATGTAACGGATATTATACGCAAGCTTTGAATACAAAATACAAATACAAAATTGTTTATGTGCAAAGAAACATATTACAATATGTAATATGTTTATGAATTTATAGCCGTTTTTGAGATAGACCCCGGGACAGAATAGGTCTAAAAACAGTGTTCTACCAAACTGTTATTTATCAACAAAGATTTTTTTGAAAAACTGTTTCGTACTCTGCTTGTAACGGGCATACACGGGCTAAAATAATATTATTTTGCCTCCCACTTAAGAGTATGTTAATTTTATAATTTTAATTGTCATTTGAGGGCCACATCTATTTATATATATAAATATTTCGTGTCACAGTGTTTGTTACCATACTCTTCCGAAACGGCTGACCTATTTTGATGAAATTTTATATTCACACTTGGCAGGTCTGAGAATAGGTTGTTATCTATTTTTCATCCCCCTAAGTGATAAAGGTGGCCCACCCCAAAATTATTTTTTTATTTTTCGGACATATTTTTTTTTATGTTTCTGCATTTAAAAATACCTACAACCCTAAATTTTCACCCTTCTACGATCAACCCCTATTTTTTTATTGAACTAAAAAATAATTTCCTAGAAATAACGTATATGGCAAAACAATGTTTGCCGGGTCAGCTAGTAGCTTTATATATTTTCTTAGAATTTAAAGTTATTCGTTTGTGTAGTTAAAACGCTAAATAGCCTCTGACAGACGGACGGACGGACAAAGTGCTGGACCATCCAAGTCAACTTGAAGATCTCGCTGCCTTTGATAAATAAAGAATAGTTATCCAATAGATATCCAATCAATGCTATACTTAAAGATAATTAGAAATATTAATAAAATTTATATAAACAACACTGTACAATGTAAAGTGTGTCACAGCATCCCTTGTCCAAAATGAACACTTCTAGAAGTAAAGTTTATTAAAGCTACATCCCTCTATGTTAATAATAAATTATGTACTTCCATTACATCACTAATTCGCTCTTACGTCATGAAGGCTCACGTTACTTTACGATGAGCCAGTCGTAAAACAGCCGAATTAGTTGCCCAGGGGTTTGTATGAGGTAGGTAATACATACATTTTAGCTTCAGCTTCGAGTTTATATGACAGTGTAGGACTATTACCTAGCTAGTACCTAAAGATATAAAAAAATCAGTACTTTAGTACAGTGTATTAGTGTTAGTGTATTATTTGTCTATATACTCTTATAAGGCTAGTGTTTGTTGTTTTGTTTTACTCACGGCGGGAATTAATAAAGAAGTTTACAAAACTGAGGAGTGAGGCGCGGGGACGTTGATTGCGCGGGGCGGAGAGTGGCCACTGGGCGTTAGTACGCACACATTCTGTGACCCAACTACGAGTATGTACGAGAACGTAAGCATTTGCTAATTTGATTGTTGAGCTCTTTCAAAATAGAAATTTCTATAGTATATATTATTTGCGTAGTCAGGTACATACGTTATTTATTATTAAAACTAGATGCGCCCTAGCATTGCCAGGTTTAAATATATACATTATTAATTTCAACTTAATTACCACATCAATTAATTGTGATAAAAAAGTCATTAACGAAGCAACTTATAGTTATTCAGGAGACAAAACTGCCATATGTGATTTAAACGCAATAAATTACTTCACCTTTTGATTTCTGGAACCCTTGATCACTCATACATTTTTACTGTTTTTTTAATGTATGTGCTCCTATTTGATAAAAGAAAGAAAGAAAGAAAGAAAGAAATATATTTATTGCTACTATAAAAAACAAAAATACATCAAATTAAACTAAAGTTCTTAACTATATGCTTTTTATAGAGCAATCGGAGTAAATTCAGCTTTGTACTGCGTGTTCATTTACATGAGCACACAGTGCTGGTTTTCAATTTACCCCGATTGAATAAATTAATATTTGATCAAGATCTGTCTAGTAGTTGATGAGTTATCCTCAATAATGAGTATTTAATTCATTTTATCTGATCGAGGGATCCGATGATAAAGCGGTGAAGTCGGTTTTTTTTAACGTTTTCTCGCGTTTAAATTATATTTCACGCATTACGCAATAACTCCCTTAACTTATCCATAATGACTACAAAAACTTGTAACTAGCAAAAACACAGTGGCCGCGGTTTGGACCAAGTTATTTCATAACGTTTTGTTGGCCCAAGTCTAGGATGGGAGGACTGGCGACAAATTAATGGGCAAGTTACTGGTTTTATGGTACAAGTCGGTTGGCAAAGCCATCGTCGGTTTTACCGGGCAAAGTTGGAGAACTCGACATGTGTCTCGGTAACTAAAGTTAGATTGAACGTAGGAGCAAGTTTTCGATCTATAATAGCCATGGTTCAGTCTAGGTTTAACACTAACGTTACGTAAATTATGTGGAAATATTTCATCGAATATTATGTTTGTTTTAGTTTCTTTAATTTGCTTGACAATAGAAGTCATCGTGTTATATCAAATATTAGCAAGGCCTGCCAGTAACTTGGATGGGTGACCGACCAAGACTATCATAAATTACTCGCCGTGCTCCGCAGCTTCGCCCGCGTTTACTAAGTTCACTCTTACAGCCCTACACTATATTCGATGACTTGTGTCACATCACACACGCAATTATAGCCAAAACCACAAATGTTCTTTGCAAAGGAAAATTGTGCTCCTACCGGGAATCGAACCAAGAGCCAACGTTTAAAGTTTTTACTTGAAAGGTTACTTTATCGAGAATGTTCTTAGCTATGTTTGCTGACAATCTGTTCAGGGGTTTTGCTGATAAGACATCGGGAGTATTTTGAAATTGTAGAGGTATCCTCGCATTTATAAATTGATAGGATTCCAAAGCATTACAATTATTTATATCAATGCTTTGTCAGTGACTGGCATTCACATAATGCTGTAGGGAAATACGTTGTTCAATGTGATTTATGGATTTGATCTGGAATAATTAATGTGGTCCGCTTCCGTCGATATTTGAATTAAACTGTGAATTGGTTAAATATTCAATCGTGTTATCGTTTGACGACCCAGTTGGCGCAGTGGTGTCTGCCCTATGAGCCGTGGGTCCTGGGTTCGATTCCCGGCAGGAGCACAAATTCCTTCCCAAGGGATATTTGTGCTTCTGGTTCTGGGTGTAATGTGTGTGTGATGTGAATGT
Organism: Lomographa bimaculata; assembly: GCA_948107665.1. Taxonomy (NCBI): domain Eukaryota; kingdom Metazoa; phylum Arthropoda; class Insecta; order Lepidoptera; family Geometridae; genus Lomographa; species Lomographa bimaculata. The sequence continues at coordinate 3,456,583 of OX403600.1, read as the reverse complement.
TTCCGGCACCCACGATACAAGTCTTTGAACTTAGTGTGGGGCTGTGAGTGTGAAAGCGTTTGTTTGTTTGTTTGTTTGTGTAGGGTGAATAACTGATAATAATGGTCTTATCAACAGACTTCAATTAAGGAGTTTCTCAATTCGGCTGTATGATTTTGTATGTATATTAAGCGATAAGTCAATCATAAATTGATGTTGATGTTTTTTTTTTGTTTGGTAGAGTATACTTCAGAGGTGGTCCCGTATAAATGTTGTCAAAATCGATCAAGCCAAAACCAAAACATACGCGGTGAAGTCGTTTTTTTTAATCAAAAGATTATCTTGTATACTTTTTTGCCAAACAGCTGAATAGTAACTATGTGGTACGTACACCTGAGTCCCAGATTATTTTGCTATCTCCTATCCCCATCTAAAGGTTGTCTGGAAGATATCGCTTTAAGCGATAAGACCGCCTATTGTACTTTTTAAGGCCTTTAATGTATTTTGCTTTATTTGTGGTGTATAACTTATCTTGATACCCAGTTCTTATGATAAAAGTAACTTAGTTTAGTGATTTCCATCGAAATAATATGTGCTTTTACATTTATTCTTACTTAAGAGTTGAGACAGTGATTTTGATGTTTCATTTTGTTTGGTATATGGTCCTTCAGAGCTGGTCTCATATGCATTTTATTGAAATCGATCCAGCCAAAACCAAAATATAAGCGTTGAAGTCGGTTTTTTTAAGCTTTGCTTGCGTATAATTAATTAAAGTTTTCACCCACTTTTCGTCATATATAAAGGTTGCGGATAAGGATTTCAAAGCACTCCCATAAGCAGCTTCACTTCAAAAACTTCACAAAAGCTTCACTTCTTATTTTAACACGCTGTTAGAATTAGCATAGCGTAATATTTTCCACGTTCCAAGCAATCTCCTAAATGCGCGAAGACAATTTTGCTTATCAAAACCTCAGAATAAATAATTCCTTATCAGAGGAAACGTCTCAAGCAGGGCAACAAATTATTGTGTTGGCACCATTGAATCGGCAAAGGAGAAATAATTTCTGACACTTGCTTCGTGGAGCGGAAAGGAGAACCTATTACGCAGAGCAGAGAAGGCGTTTTGAGTGATTACATTCTCTGGGCGTTTTATGAATATGAGTAGTTTTTACTCGACTACGAGGGATTATGTTTTTGACCGGTATGTGTGTTTATGTATATATATTTATATGTGTGTGTTATATGCGTACATTTACATTTTTTTTTTCGCACTGAATCTTTTTCTGTGGTTTCATTGAAAAAAAAAAGGGATTTAAAATAAAGGTAGGGTAAATCATATTTTTGTCAAACGTAACGTTTACGAGATACATTCCGTCAAAGTAATGAAAACTATTTTTGTAGGTAGAATGTGAAAAAATTACATTGTGCATTTTGTATGATTTTTCAAAACTTATGATTTTTCTAGTGTTAATGTGTAGGGGAGTTTAGATTAGGCGAAAATGCGAGGTGGATTAGGAACTTTAAATTTTATATACATTATGACATACATTATCAAAAAACATTATTTTTTTACCCAGGCATCATCCCTATTGTAATCTGGGTGTGATGTGAATCCGGCAGTAGAGTCATTAACTATCATGAGTGCTTCTTTGGGGCCCATGTAAATAAACGATTTTGAATGTTGAATTTTTGATAACCTTAAGTCGTTTCTTATTCGCTTAATAGTCTCACAGATTAATATATCTTCAGAAAATAAAATGTTTGTCACCTTTAAGTTCTTATTTGCTGAATAATTGACATTGTTGTAGAAGATTGTGCCACGAAAGCTAACTTTGCCTGCATAAACAAGAATAGTACAATGCAAAATTGCCACGACAAATAAGAAATCCAAAGCCACAAGGTCGCGGAATTGTATTCACAACAGCGGCTTCACACTGAAGTGCGCTCTCTTTTATTTGTACATCTTTACCGGAACGACTATTTGTAGTGACTGAAATAATTTCTCAATTCCAGAAATCTTTTCAGCTTTGCAGGTCTTTATAGAATATAATGGTATCTCCGCGGATATTTTTTTATTTTTCTCATTCAGTACTAGCCATGCCCCGTCGCCCTCTATTATCAAGTTAAACAGTAGCCTATGTGTTAATCCTAGGTTAAAGCTATGTACATTCCAAATTTCATCCAAATCCGTTCAGCTGTTTAAGCGTGAAGAGGAAACAAACATACTTACACCTACACTTTCGCTTTTATGATATTAGTAGGATAAACAAACGTTTGACCATTATCTCATCTGATGGTAAGCGATGATGTGGTCGACGATGGATCAAGCTTGCCTAGTAGATACACTCTTGTGTACTCGCGACTTGAAGACTCTCATATTGTACCAATCAGGAAACACCGACTCAGGCAAGTCGCACAATAAATGTAGAAGCAAAACCCTTTGTCCGCATTTGTGGAATATCTCACATATGCCGGTGCCGATAAGCAGTTTGTCTGCTTGTTTGATAATAGAATGGAGGTGGGGGAACTAGATCGTGTAATACCTCGGCACACTCTCCTAAATATATCCGAAAAAACACCGAGAGATTAGTACGACGATGTCCCAAGCTCTGAAGACTCTTTGGAATTGTAGTATGTAAACTCCTGACCTAGCTAATCGGACCACTAACGTAGCATACGTACCTAGACACCTAAGCGACTCATCATGTAGCCTCCTTTTAATAAACACCTATCCATCAATATATCTCTTCGTCAATGCCAATAATTAGGAATTGCAATAAACTGTGATACAATTCCATAGGGAATTCCAAATGGCAAAAGCTATTGGCTATATGATCCATCTTCGGCCGCATCGTCACTTTCCATCAGGTGAGATAGCGGTCAAATGCTTGCCTATCCAGCTTAAAAAAATATGTATGTTAAAGCTTGTAAAAATGTCTTTGCTGCATATATTTATAAAATTTAAGGAAATGTTCCTATATTCCCTTACTGGACCGTAAATTATATTTTAAACGTGATTGTCACTACGCGTTCACTACAAACAATAAATAGTAGAATTTGTTATTTATTTTCAACGGCATGAGCTGATGTGATCCATTTCGAATGAAAATGAAATATGATATTTCGAACCGAAATCCATTTGTGCTTTTGAGCTCGCTGCATCCTGTTTTGTTTTGTATTCGGGAGAAATTATAATTGAATATCCATTCATTGAATTTACATTTTGGCTTTAGTTAGTAGGCGATACTTTATTAAAACTTATGCACTTACTAACTAAGCCACAATAACTGATGTAGTTATGCCAATCAGACCACTTATAGTTTGCAACATTAGTATTAATTTCTCTCATATTTTCACACACACATACACACAGAAACACACAGCCTCTCTCTCACACATACACATACTCCGTGTTTATACATCCTGTGTGCTCAAGCTGCTGATAATTATATTAATTAGGATACAATGTGCATATATCTAGCCTTACATTTGTAATAAGATCAATTGATGTATGCTGTTCTTACCGCGGGAGGGCCTGGTGACTTGTAATACAGGTTCTTGTGAAACCTATGTCAGGCACCAGCTCTCACAAAGTAGTACCAACTACTTAAATTTATTAACATAAGCCTAGTTTTATCACAATTTGTGTTGAGAAATAAAGGTTTTTTTTTATTATTATAATAACTTAATTAACTTAACAATAACTGTATTGATTGTCTTTTAACAGACTTAAAAAATAAAGAGGAGGTTCAACTGTATTTTTTAAATTATTTTTACGCCCATCGAAAGATCCAGAGAGAGATTCTTACATTATGTTACCTCAGAACTTTTTCTAGGTGAACCGATTTCGATGATTCTATTATAATTTGTAAGTTGGTGCTTCCCATGTGATCTCGTTAAGATTTGATCAAGATCTGACCAGTAATCCAGTTATTCTCAATAATGCATATTTCATTCATTTAATCAAATCAAATCCAAGTCGTTTGTTCACATGGGCCCCAAAGAGGCACTCATGAAATTAAATAACTACTGTCAGATTCCCAAATTACGGCCACCTCGAAAAGAACCTGGCAAGAATCTCGGCGGCGCATTTTTTTCGTTATTTTTTTTAATTATACCTTAACCTAGGTGTATCTATATTATGTAGTCGCTAGAAAGCGCTTGTGCAGTTTGCCTCCATGCATCCTTGTCATTAATGTAGTCAATCGTTTTATATCTCTATATATAATTTATATCTATTTAATCTGATCAAGGGTTCCGAAGATATAGCGGTATAGTCTGATTTTTAGTTTCATTACATTTCATATTCATCAAACAAAAGTAGGCGGCTAACCAGAAGTCAAAGATAACGATTACTACCAAATGACGCAGGTTTATAAAAGTTGATGAAATGAAAAAAAAATCGGTTGGTTTATCCAAGAAAAACAATATTTTTCCTCAATTTGTATTCGTACACCGTTCTAGAAAAATCTTTTGAGACAATTGAGATTGAAAAGTGTGCGGAAAATTCCTCTCAATCAACTCAATGTTTACTGAAGAGTGAGCTTTCGCGTGGGTCTTTCCAGAAGGGTCGAAACCCACGACGGTTTTATCTTTAAGCTATTGGGCGTTCACCCCGAACTGAGACCTCGCGTCTTAATATTGCCTATTAGAAAAAACTCTCGTGTTTAATTATTTTTTTACAATATTTGATTATTTCATTTGTTTTTTCATTAGATGATGAAATGGATATTATTTGCAAATTTCAGCTTAAAATATGAGGCCGTTTTTGAGATTTTAATTGCCAGATTTTAATTACAGAGGATTTGAGTTATTCATTTGTATAGTTTAGACACTAAATGCTTCTGGCAGACGGACGGACGGACAATGTGCTAAACCATCTAAGTAATTTTAGAGAACATATTTATTTCATTTTCTCTATACAACTATATGTATAGATATCACATATTATATTTTCAGTATGGTACATAGCTCTACCATATTATCTATAATTTATATTTAGCTATATTTTTGCGTACATGCATTATATTTTCAAAGATGTAAAGCAGTGATGATTAAATATCAACGTTATATAATTCTATTGTTTTCTTTTAATGTTTATGAATATTATATGTTGCGTAACCACTATTATATGTTTCCAAACGTAGAAATATAAACATTTGTGTTAATCAACGCGTCCAGTGTTTAACTTGCCCACGTTGATTTACATAAAAAGTAGGCAAGTCCATTCCAAGGTCACGAGTCTAGACTATCTGCATACCAAATTTTATCCAACTCTGTCCAACCGTTTCTAACATAATTACACATACAAAACTTTCCGATTTATAATTGCGCTGTATACTTTTTTATATCTGAAAGTCTAACGTTTGTCCACTATCTCTACTGATATGATAGTCAAATACCCGCAATTAAAATCAAAAAAGGCATGTACAACTATTTTTTATACACATATCTTCTAATTAGTCCCATATTAATCGCTTAGATCTAATTAATAGTTATGATTTTTGGAAATTTTGAAGATTGTAAAAATACTAGCTGACCAGCCCCGGTTTCCCTGAGTAGACATAATATTCAGTGAATTGCATTTATTTGCTTCTATTGTACGGTTTTCTGTATAAATAATTATCTTTAGAGCGTCATAATAATAATGATAAATATGTTGCACCATTCCAATTAGTGGATATGGAAAATTCATCGTTAAAGTAAATATAACGGTTTTATCATGGTTAAAAAAGAACCTTTCACTTCACAATTCTCACCTAACTGAATCCTGGCAAAAAATATGTATGCATAATAACCTTTATGACATGTGATGACTTTATGACAAGTACATTTATGCGAATGAATAGGTCACCAATGTATATAGATTGACGCGTATCCCTGGTGGCTTTTACCCTTGCGTGGGTGGTTTGTTTATCTGTATCAGAGTTTCCATCTCATTTAGTGCCCAGAGCTGAGTAGCTGAATTAGTTGCGTCTCGTCACTCCTGATCCTATCGACGCAATGAGATATGAAATGGAACTGGCGGCCGGCATGTTGGCTTGACGTGTCGGCGAAATGGGATCAATATTTGATCCCATAAAGAGGGACGCTATGGTCTTGAGGTAAATTACGATACCTTCATTTGGAATTCAAGTCGGAAAATTCGCAGAGAAATCATGAATTTAATATTTATTATTCGAAGAACATCTCTTTTGTTCTTTTTGTTTGGATTTGGGTAAATTCGTCCCAGGCACTTGCAGCGCAGTCTTTTTTAGAGAATTCTCAACGTATTTACATTGTTTTTATTTGATTGCCAATTTGTATTACATTGACTTGATTTTTTTATTAACGTTACTTAGAACGATCAAAACTAAACCTCTACCACACTGGTGGTTTAAATATCCGTTTATGTCCCAGTTTTACTAAAGCATAATGGTAAAACTGGTCCATTGCCAGAAATATCACCCTTACAGTAACCATTAATTAATCTGAACTCAAACAGCGTCAGTGCTGTTGGAAATGAGTCACAATATCCATCCTTTGTAATATTGGAGCCATATTTTAAACAGGGGAATAATAAACACATTTTTATAATTTTATTATTACTGGCCAGTGATTAAAAAAAGCAATTAGTGGAGCGGTGAAATGATCATTTCAAAGATTTAAGATCGGGGCGCTTTTTTGAATAAAAAGTCGTGTCATTATTTAAGCAACGAAGTCCTCGTTGATGGATTCTATTGATCGGTATCTAAAGATTTTGAATGCAGCCATATTTATTGAAGAAATTTATAACTGGGTACCTATATTTGTTACTTTATTTCAACTATAAGTTAAAAAAAATACGTTAACCATAGTTAATCGATGTACCAACACAAATCTCTTTTGGTTTAATAGTACTACACCTACTATTAAACTGCATGTAAAATTTACTTGAATAAATAAAAGTATTTGGATAATTTTGGTAGAGTCCAAGTGACAATCGAGCATCGTTGCGTGATCCCTTTGGCTACGCCACACATGACGCACTAAGCACGAACGCGTGGCGTGCGGAGACGCGGGTGCGGTCGCATCCCATATAGCGGTGCCCGCGCCCGCGTCCGTGTGGCGAAGCTCTATCGAGGCAATGACATATGAAATGGAACGCGGTGGCCGCACAGAGAGCGACGTATGTGGATAACGTTGTGACATATTGGAAATGCGTTATGACTCAGTGGAGCATGGAACTATCGCGGTATTTATCGAAGCTGTGATTTTGCGATTCAAGTGTTTGTGCTTTATAAAGAGTTAACGACGGATAAATAATAAATTAAGCTACGTCATAATCAAAATTGTCATTGATAATTATATTGCATAATACAGTAGAAAAGCCTTTCTAATATCTCCGTCTTTGTGTATTTTGTCCCATAAACATTTAACACAAAAGCTTCCAAGCCACGCTTCGATAAATCGAACATTCTAGAGCCATATTTCCGCTACGACACAGTTCCGTATCCGTCAAAGCCAACTGACACACTCGTCAAAATATTAGGGCTCCAGTCACGAAGCCCCGGTCCAGGCCGACGGCCGTCAAAGGAGATTAGGTTCGTTTACAATTGCCACCTCCCACCCAGATTACGCGGCCGACAGACTAAGCCCTCGTGCCCGGAACGTGTCAAATCTCCAGCCTTTTACGTATGGCAATTTGATTTTAGTGAAAGTGCGATAAACAACACATAAAAATGGCGTGGGGTTACTGGTCGGCGTCGTCGGTGATGCCCGATCGCGGTCGGAGTCCCAGACGCGCGGGGACTTCGGCAGTGCACGTGCATCCGAACCCGCCCACCGCTAGAGAAGTAGAACACGATGACAGCATCATCCACACGGCTTCGACGTCTCGGGACAGTCGCGAGCACTCCGCGTCACCTCATTCTTCATCGAATGGGGGGCACTCGCATCACGCCCACGAAGTGAGACATGCTGTGCCCGCTAGCGCTCTTTTCGGGGAGAGTTATGGAGAGCTGTCTAGAAGACCGTCTCTGGATCTTGGTTCGGTTCGGAGTGCGTTGGCATCGTGTTCTGGAGGCGGGACGCTTAGTGCTGGGTCGACGTTGACCCGTGGGGGGACGCTGGCCGACTACCTGCCCCCTGTTCCGTGCCCGCACCACCATCGAGTGTACGTGGACCATCACAAGCACTACGAACAGCCGATCCAGCCTGTGCATGTGGGTGTGGCACATCACTCACACTCCCACGCTTCTAGTAGACACCACACGGACGACGAGGATGATCTGGAACCGGCTTATGCTACAGGTGAGTTTACAGATGTTTAACCTGAATTCTGGATTGTTGTTTGTTTGTATAAATATGTTATGCTACAAATTCTATGCTTGAAATTGATACCGATATTAATTGATACGATAGAGCGTCACTACAAAACATGAAAAAAAGAAACGGTATATGCATCAGTCAATATTACTCGTATAATACTTTGCAATGCAGAAAAAAAACCGAATATAGTACTTAAAACTCCGACTTAACCGAATCTGACTCTCTCTGTCTTTGGCTAATCTTTTTTTTTTATCACTGACTAAGCAAACGTTTGACTACAATCACATCTGATGGAAAGTGACGACGTAGTCTAAGGTGGAGCACGCTTGCTCAGTAAATACCTATTCACTTTACTTTTGAACACACCAAAATTGTACCTTTCGGGAAATACAGATGACGGCAAGGCGTTCCATTCTTTTGCTGTTCTATAAATGAACACAGACGCGAAACGTTTCAAATAAACGGTATTTCAACCATAAATGGATGACACGACACCGTCCTTGTAGATGTAAGGTGGAAAAAAGGTGAAGCAGGTTGTGTAGTTCCTGAGCATATTCACCGTAATGTATCTGATACCAAAACCAACTATCAAACGTCATCTATACGTAGATGACATATATCTATGGAGTGCTTTAGTTATACGTTCAACATCTGTACAGCGAAGGAGTGAAACTCAATGTCCGCGTCTTTTATCCCCAAGCTGTAAATGAGAGTCTTCAAATCTAAAGTGAATGGACTACTAGATACGTATGTAATATGCTCATCGACTGCATCGTCAACTTCCATGTCAATGTACTAACCCAGGGGTCGGGAACCTGCGGCTCGCGAGCCACATGCGGCTCTTTGAATGTGAAGCTGCGGCTCTTTAGTTTCACACGCAAATTATTTATTAAAAAAAACATTTAAAAAAACGTTCTGAATCGATTAACGAGGATTAGACACTATTTCTATCGAGCCATTAACAACCCTTCAAAGGTAGCAAAAAAGTACATTTATACAGTTGAAACAAGTAAATTATGGGATGATATATCTAGGTATAACGCGTGCATAACGTTTTCTATACGATACTCGTAGTACAGCAGGTATTATTGTTGGCATTAAGGATTATTGTAGACAAGAAAAAATGTTGTGGCTCTATAAAACTATGGAATATTGTAAATTGTAATTTTTGACTCTTCTGACTCAAAAGGTTCCCGACCCCTGTACTAACCAATCGAAAAACACGACTTCGAAAAATGTCCACCTATTCTTGGAACGAAAGTTCCTTATCGCGCGTTGCGAAAGGGGGCTAGACGGAAAAAATTAAGACCAAAAGTTGTAACGATACTTTTTGCTATAGTTGTAAGCCATACCACGTTCTCGTCCGATCACCGAAGTTAAGCAACGTCGGGCGCGGTCAGTACTTGGATGGGTGACCGCCTGGGAACACCGCGTGATGTTGGTTTTTGCATGTTTCTTTTAATTTTGGAACGAAAGTTCCTTATCGCGCGTTGCGAAAGGGGGAGAGGCGAAGAGGGGAAATTTAACTTCGTTCCATCCGGGTGTCCCTTGACACCTCTCAAGTTTTTTTTGTAGATTATTTAGGACTAAGCTAAATAAATTCAGCTACGAATTTTATTAATATTCACGAGCAAACCATTAATTACTAACTCTTGATATTGTGTTACATTAATTATAAAAGTTGCCAGTCTTATTCCGTTAATGTATTTGTAGCTAGCCGACCTACTTTTAGCGGGCATTCATCGTAGCGGGCCAGTGTTGCCAACTTGTTCAAAGTTTAGGTAGATAAATAAATCTAAGTTATTTTGGGTCTGACCTTATTTAAGTGATGGAACCAAAAGCAAAGTTTTGTTACGAATAATGTTATGGGGAATCAGTGTAGCGTATACAAGTCTTTAAATTTTAGTGTAAATACATGAACATCTTTTATTTATCTCTGATGGGCTACCGTTTGTGACCACTATGTACCTGACGGCAATCACGCTAGCTCGCAAAACTTTGTCCTCTTGAACAATTGTACCTAATCTATATATATATAAATCAATGCCACTTTTCGTTGTTATTTTATAACTCAAGAACGGGCTCACCTATCTAAACCAAATGTCTAGGCTTTGTTCGGACTATGTAGTAGATGGTTTATGTGATGTTTGCACAAAATCGGTCGAGCGGTTCTTCATTTATCACACCCGGGCGAAGCCGGGGCGGATCGCTAGTAGTTTATATTTTTTCCTTATGAAAATCATGGATAAAATAATATGACATAACGTTTTTTGATAAAAGCACCGGGATAAAATAGGTTTCATATTCTATCTGAAAAGCTCTTTTCAACGATACCTTATATCAGTATCAAAGTTAAATATTTTTTATATTTACCATGTTTCCGTCTCCACTTTATATTTTATTTAAATTATTAATGTAATTTTCTAGCGAAAGTTAGACATTATGCGTGAGAATTTAATTTATTAACATAATTAGTTACGATAAAGTTATTCCTGTACAAGCAATTTAAGAATTTTTATAAAAAAATAAGAAAAATGCGTCGCCGAGTTACTTACCTTAGCTGCACGCCCAAACACTTTTCTTACACGCCCAGGAAAGCTGGTAGATAATGCTTCATAGCATTAAGCTATTCCTTGTACACTGTTTTGTGCTAAACTATTAAATAAAACAAATAAATACTTATTATTAATGTTTACTAACCGGCTGGTACTCGCGGCGGTTTTGTCGGATTTTCCATTAATAATAATAATAATGAACAACTCGCGATAGTTTTCAAACTCAAATAAATACTTCTCGAGATGGCTGTAATTTTGCAAATCTGGCAGTTAAGTCATAAACTTTCATGAGTGCCCCTTTGAGGCCCATGTGAATAAACAATTTTGATTTTAAGCTTTTTTCAGACGTACGGACACATGGTTACAAAGAGCTAAACCTGCCAAGTCATCAAACGATGTAAAATAGTCAAAAATAATTTTGCAATACACCAACAAAGTTTGGCTAAGCTCACTTTATGTCACTAAACATATCGCTGTATTAATATTTTAAAATATGAAACTATAAATTGTGGTGAAACACATTTCACTATGCTAGTTTCTATTGCTACCGCACCAAACGATGCAAATTCGCCATAAACCTTCATATCTCTGTGTTGGCAACACCACCGGGGATACATCGCGGCATTTTCATTTAGCACCTAATGTACCGCGGACACTAACGACCGAACAAGGGAATTCCGACCTTGTGCCCTCTGAATAATGATCTTTATGGAAATTAGTTTGATGGTAGATTTAACGCATGCATACTGAACGAGCTGTTGCGTAAAAACGCTCGTTGCGTGAATTGGCGCGCTTTTGTCAAGATTGGATGGTTTGAAAATGGAATGAGGTTTTTCTTTATGTTTTGGAAAGTAAAAGGAGGTAGGACATGGCTGATAAATGTTTCGATTATATAATAATTACCTATTATCTTCTAAATATTTTGTTGCGTTCATACTGGGCAGGTAAGATTCGTTCAGAACTGCAAATTTTAATTGGAAAAGAATTATATCGTCTTAGGAAAGATATTTGACAGTTTTTTATCAAACTGTGCGTACTTGCGTCTTTGAGAACACGCACACAGATTTATTTACCGAATAATGAATTTCTTAATCCAGAACTGATTCACGTATTATTGTCGAAGAAAAATGCTCCGACCAGGTTTCGGACATATCCGATGTCCATTTTTTTTTTTTCTTCTTCTAGGAGCTACGTTTTCTATCGCGGTGCGCGCGTCTAGCTTCAAAACGCAAATAATTAATTACTCTCACTATAGTTTTAACTTTCTTTTTTAACTGTGATAGGCAAACATTTGACCACTATCTCACCTGATGTTAAGTGACGATGCGGTCGACGATGGAGCACACTTGCCAAAAATACCTATTCACTCTCGACTTGAAGACTCCAAAATTGTACTTATCTGGGAGCACAGACTCTGGCAAGGACACTCCTTTGCAGTGTTAGTTTGTAGTTTTATACTACAATTATTTACCTAATGTCGGGAATGCCACGAGTAACGTCCACTGCAAGGTAAATACTGTATACTATTTAGTACTAAAATAAAAGAAAATATCGCTCAAAGATAAACTTGACAATTTAATAAAACCTGAAACATAAAGGCACTTATTTGACTCAATAATACAAAATTCTAATATCAATATTTTTTACCGACCCGCTGGAGGTGCGAAATTCGCCGCATTTCGGTTCCTATTGAAAAATCTATGTTCGCCACGATTTAGTCTCTCGTATATTTTAGTATTCGTAGCGAATTTGAATGGTTATAGCGACGTTATGTTTCAATGTTATATTCGGCTTAAATCACGAACATTTTGACTTACTTTGTAGTCGACTTGTTTCGGACAAATTAGCTGCCTCCGCGTATCGCGCGTCTAGCTCATCCTGATGAAGGACAACTAATTTGTCCGAAACTAGTCGACTACAAAGTAAGTCGAAATTTTCGTGTTTTAAGCCGAATATGACATTGAAACATCATGTGTAATACTCACGATAGATTTAACATTAAAAAGGTTATAGAGGCGTTAAGCATAAAAAAAAACTTGCTATCAATCTGAACTATGCTTTTGTTGCCAGCTTACGTAATATTAGAGGGAAACTATGGATCCATTGTCGACAGTAAGTCACTAAGTGCCGATAACAATGGCTGTGTTGCCATTCGCGGGGCCCGGGTTAACGAGCGGGAACTTTACGGTTCCCCTCATTCAGTTGTTTATTAGATAACAGCTGGTTTATTACTTACTTGCGCAATATTTTTGCTACGATACGTTCAAAATAATGAAGTTTATGATGTTTAGTTATGTGGCATAATGCACATGCTGCATGAAGCCTGAAGGAAACAAAATTCATCTGAAATACCGCGAAAGCATAAAAATGGCGTTGTCGATTTTGTATTGTTTTCCAAAACATATGATTCTTCGAGTGTTACTATGGAATAATGGTGGATTATTAAACGTTAATATTTCTTGATCGTATTTCTTTTTGTGCGACGATAAATGTTTCCCTGTAATGTAAACGACTCGACGTTTTTTATGTATTAAATAAAATTACTGATTGGAATGCTTTTATATAAGAAAATAATGTTATGTTATTATAGGTGTAATTCTATAGCTAAAATGATTTATATATCAAATCATGTGTAAAAAATATTTTCCCACCAGATATCGCTATCACCATCTTATTTAACACTAGTTGTGCCCCGCGGCTATTACGTTAAAAATACAATATACCTAGGATTAACACATTTGATTGTATATAGCTTATATAAGCATATATATATATATTTTTTATTTGTGACAGGCTAGTGTTTGACCACTATCTCACCTGATGGTAAGTGACGATGTGATCGAAGCTGGTAAACACACTAGACCTGGAATACGCAGGCTCTCAAGGATAACTGCCGGAATAATATATAATATACATTCAAAATTGGTCAGCCGTTACAGCATGAAGAGAAAACAAACATGCTTTTACGTTTACACACAAACTTTCAGATTCATTAAATATTATGCAAAAATTAAACACACAACAAGTGTGATCAATAATATTTATTGTGTCCCTAATCAACATACGAGGCCTACTAACAAATAAATAAATCATAATTCATATCTGTTTACGTCAAACATGTTTACTTTCTGCTTATAACAATAATTATGGCTTTGCACGACATGTGCATTCAGCCAAAGGCCGATCACGCTTCAATTATGTTTCAATAATCGATAATGTTCCGTATTTACCATGAATCGGAACTATTACCACTAATCAGAGAATTGTGTAAATTATAGGAGCCCTGAATGTAAACTGTGTAATTATGTTAATGCTGAGCTCTAGTGTAATCTGTTGTGACGTAATAGCTGTTATTATGTCGAAGAATGTAATTAATAAAGCACGTGAACACTGTTATTTACTTTGTAAGTGGATATTTAGACACGTGATTTGAGTTTGTATTGGAGGATAATATATGACTGCTAAAGTAGGTATACTATTTTTTTTCTTTTAATTTTGGCTTCGCAATCTTATGCATTTCAGCCAGTGTCAAGTAATAATATATTTCAAGTGTTTCATATTAAAAGTCCTAGTCCAAGTCACCGTCAAAGGAAATAAAAGAGTCAAGGTCCAGTCATAGTCAAGTCATGCCCTAGTAAAGTGGTAGAAACTTTACTAGAACTTCTATTGGAGTTTTGGAGCGAAGGCGAAAATTACGTTTTTCAATTTGGTATCATTTGCCTACACTTATGCACGTTTACTAAGTATTAACGGTTAATAATCCACCATTATTACACATTAACACTCAAAGAAAAGTTTTGCAAAAAAATACAAAATCGTCAACACAATTTTTTCACTTTCGCGACAAAACTCTCACATTACGGCAGTCTCAATTTGCCAACATTAAAATATATACAAGCGGAAACTGCACTATCATGCTCGTACCAAGGTGAATGAACGAAATGAATGAGTGAATGAAACGGGAACGCTTTAAAGCGATGTAATTATGCATCCCTCATTCAGCTGGCGACGGATGTAACAACGGCTGACCTATATTCACACATTCATCCGGGTTCATTCATTCGTTCAACTCATAAATTGCGGATTTAATTGTAGCAAGTGCAAATGGTTTACTAATTTGTTACATATAATTTAAGAGCTGCGCTTCGATGCGTGCACGTTTGATATCGCGGGTGATCTTAGGAAATACGCTGTAGTACGTTCATAGGTACGACCCTATGAACGTACTACATCATCGGAATACTTATATGGATTAGGGTTAAAAAAAATATGAAAATAACAAATGCGCCGCCGAGTTTCTTGCCAGGTTCTTCTCGAGATGGCCATAATTTTGCGATCTGGCAGTAGAGTCATTAACTTTTATGAGTGCCTCTTTGGGGCCCATGTGAATAAACGATTTTGATTTGATTTGACTTTTCAGCGGAGCAATAATCTGATACCTTTAAAAGAGCAATTCTTGTATATATATATATATATAACCTGTATCTCGGAAACGGCTCCAATGACTTTCATGAAATTAAGTATGCAGGAGGTTTTGGGGGCGATAAATCGATTTAGCTAGGTTTCATATTTAGAAAACATCATTTACTAAAAAAAACACCGAGCAAAGCTCGGGCATCCAGGCAGTAATAATTATGACGGTAACGCAAGGTCATACGTGTCGTACTTAGATTTATAAAGGGTTTCGTAAATTCTTTGAAAATTTTGATGACGTCACACGTCCCCGTAAGACGTTAATAATAAGGAAACGATACTTTTGTCGCTTCAGGCAGGGCTTGAGTAGCTCAGCGGTTTGAGCAATAGGGCATGACAACCTATGGCCGCGGGTTGAAACCCCGCCTCAAGCGATAATTTTTCCTTTCTAAATTTATCAATACTGTTATTTGAAGTTAAACTTTTTATGTGAAAAAAAAATCAAAAAAGGTTGCGGTTCTGATCCGCACCCTTTTTGTGTGACAAAAGTGGTGGGGGTAAATACTGTGATGAATGTTTAAAATGTTTCCCTTTGATACAAAAGTTTTACTTCTATCGTTTGTCATTACGACTCACCCTGTTTTTATTTTTATAATGGTAGGTATTCCTGTAATCTTCGTTTGGGCACGAAGTTTATCACTTTATTATGTTATGACTTGGCTACTACTGCAATCTGAGAATACAGATCCAACTCTATATTAAAAATACAGAGCTTGTTCTGACGAATCAGTTGGCGCAGTGGACAGATCTTTACTCTCTGCGGCGTGGGTTTGAGACCCGGTAGGAGCACACATATTTGTATAAAAATAAATATATAATAGTTAATGGCACTTATTATGTGATTATATTATTTATCACAGCTTTTTTATGTGTATTGAAAATTTGTTTTATTGAAGCTTTATTGAATGTATTGAAAATTAAAGTTAGAATGATTGCTAACCAACTTTAAACCGTCATAGGTCGTATATGGTCATTTGAAATATGAAATGGAAAAGAAACCTAAACATGATTTTCAAATACATAACATATAAAAAAAACCTATTCAGTAATAACTTCGTCGACCATATCGTCGCTTACCGTCAGGTGAGATGATCAAAAGTTTACCTATCTTGAATTAAAAAAAAACTTAACACAGTTGGACGATTTTTTTATATTGCAAATTATATTACAAATATAGTTAGAGCTCGTCCAATCTGAAATGACGCGCCCCACCTTCGCATTTACGAGAGCGAGCGTGGTCGGATTTATCACCCGACTAGTCGACCGTCTTGTACACGTGCAGATCCATTGTTCACTGAACAAT
The DNA here is from genome assembly GCA_948107665.1 of Lomographa bimaculata. Classification (NCBI taxonomy): domain Eukaryota; kingdom Metazoa; phylum Arthropoda; class Insecta; order Lepidoptera; family Geometridae; genus Lomographa; species Lomographa bimaculata. The sequence continues at coordinate 3,439,984 of OX403600.1, read as the reverse complement.
CGACGCTCCCATACAGATGAAGTGTCGTCATTAATATTTGCACTCACACATCTAAATAAACTAATTAAGTAGTGGGGCGCGTCATTTCAGCTTGGACGAGCTCTACAAAGTTATAGTCCTATAATCAAGTCCGTCCCTGAAGGCCACAGATTGCTGTTAAACCAGAAGCATCCTTAATAATTATGAACGAGCTAATTGAGAAGAATCAAGACCATTCGGGTCTCCAGAGAATACTCGAAGTAAAATGAGATAGGAAATGTATAGATGAATATAGTAAAGTATAGAGTATATATTTCTTTGGTGGTTGGGCTACTCTGAACCGGGATACAGTTCATCACCCTCAAGTCGAAAAATTATGCCGCCGAAATCACGAAAAATAATATTCTGACAGCTATCCTTAAAAACTAGTCACTTTAGCGATCAGTAACAAAACGGGCATTAATTAAGAAAGCTTATTATAAAACGATTGACTACATTAATGACAAGGATCCATGGAGGCAGACTGCACAAGCGCTTTGTAGCGACTACGCAATGTAGATATACCTTGGTTATTACAATTATGTATTAGTGTTTAAGAATAATTAAATAAAATGGACCGCCGAGTTTAACAACCAGACAAACTGACAAACGTCATCCATTTATGGTTGACATACCTCCAGTTCGCTCGAAGCGGTTTGCTTCTACGTTCATCATCCGTACAGACAACTCAATGCCTGCGTCATTGTTCCCTGAGGGGTATAATCTGGGAGTTTTCAAATCAAGAGTGAATAGGTATCTTCTAGGCAAGCATGTCACATCTTCGACCGCATCATCACTTTCCATCAGGTGAGATAGGGGTCAAATGCTTGCCTATACTGCATAAAAAAAAAATAAGTTTCTTCCCAGGTTCTTCTCGAAAAGGCTGTAATTTAGCTTTCATCATGAGTGCCTCTTTGGGGCCCATGTGAATAAACGATTTTGATTTCGTTAGATATTAAAGAGAAAACATATCTAATACTATTATAGGCTACATGTTGCCACCAACTACGATAACGTTAGGATTCCTTTCTTAGCACAAGTTGCAGCATGTCTTTGGTAGTGATCATAGGAAGTTATTTGCAATTGGTTTCAATTTGAAGTTAAAAATCTCCTAAGAAATAATGTTTATTTTTGCTTAATACAATTAAAAACCGATAGTAACAAAGATAAGGTTCTGATCTGGTTTAGGCGGTGCGTTATATATTTTTTAATATTTGGCTACGCAGGTTTTGTGCATTTAGCCAGTTTCAAGTAGTTTTATTTTAATTTTGGCTCATCACTTTTATGTTAAGTAATTATTAATTTTCATGTTACATAACTGAGTATTTCATATATATAGTCCTAGTCACGAGTTATAGAAAAAGTCATGTAAAAGAGTCAAGATCCAGTCACAGTTAAGTCATGTTTACTAAAACTTTTATTGGAATTTTGGAGCGAAAGCAAAAAAACACTTTTTTAATTTTGACGATACCGCCTACATTCGTTCACGAACTATTAAAAGTTAACTATCCACCATTAATTACATATTAACACCCGAAGAATTACAAGTTTTGGAAATTGAAACAAAAAACAAACGCCATTTTAAACTTTCGCGGCAAAACTCTAGGCAGTTATTTTATTGTCAGCCAATCACACAACGGTTACATATTTCTTAATCCAAATAAAGTTATCAAGCATAACCGAATCTTCGATAAAGATATTCAAGTCGGGAATCGGTTATTATTTCGATCAATTTCATACTAGAGAAAATCTAATCGGTAAATTATACAAATAGTTCCACTTACGGAGAACGAACCTTTTTCAATAATCTACACGACGAACCTTCTTCGGTCGGAATAATGAAGTTAAATAAAAAAATATATATTGAAAGGTTTTTTTGGCTTCGTAATATTTGTGCATTTAGCCAGTGTCAAGTGATAATGTGTTTCAAGTATAGGTATTACATATTTCGTAAAAGTCACAGTCAAAGTCAAGTAAATCAGAGTAAAAGTCCAGTCATAGTGAAGTCATGCCCTAGTAAAGTGATAGAAACTTTACTAGAACTTATATTGGAGTTATCGAAAATCACCTTTTTTCAACTTTGTAAGATATGCTTCAGTAATGCACGTCACAAACTATTAACGTTTAATATTCCACCATTATGATGAACAGTCGAATAATCACAGCTTTTGCAAAAAATACAAAATCTACAACGCCTTTTTTATTTTTACAGCAGAATCTCGTTAAATTGAATAACAGTATATACAACGTATGAAATCGTTTATATACGCGGGCCCCAAAAAGGCACTCATAAAAGTTTCTATATTCAAATAGATATACGGTTAAATTAAAGCTTGTTGCAAACGTACGTCTCCAATAGTCTTGATGACCCTGGATCTATCTACATTTCTATAACAAAATCTCTTGCCTCGATGGTTCGTAACGTTCTACATAACAGAAGTGGTGCCGCGGGAATCGATTTGCGTGTTCGTTTGAGCATTGATGAACAAATGTGTCGAATGTTATATTATATGTAATGTAACGTTGTAAACCAGGAATTAATGTTATTAATTTAATGAATTTCAAAAACTTTGAATCGTAATGGAACTTAAACTGTCATGAAAAATGGAAAAGAAACTCAAAGATGATTTTCAAATACCATTTCAACGATACCCCACTTTAGACAGCATGTCGAATTTATTTTTTTAGTTGTTTACAATATGGCGTCTGGCGGTTGCCATTTTAGATTTTGATTACGGTCATGTCTTTAGTGACACTAATACAATTAAGACGAATCGTTTGACGTACTCAAAATCGGCCCACGCGTTTTGTCACAAAGGAACAAACATGCATAGGCTGATAAATACATTAACCTCCTTTGCGTCGCGCAGTCGGGTAAAAAAGCCCACAGATAGAATTTTATTGTATTTGTTTTGTGTCTCGAAATAAACCCAATTCATGTGAATTGTGTTTGGATGTTTGGATATGTACCCAAACCTCCAAACTCCTCGAGTAAAGTGGTTGTAGAAACCATTTCAGTAACAAAGACATTGCAGTCGAGAATCAGGTCAGCCTCAATCTCGTTTGTATGAGGTGAACTGTTGATACAGTTAGTGGCTGATAAAATAGCACAACAAAAGATTGAAGTTTTTAGTACCTTCGAATAATCAATTAAATAGGGATGCCTGGATAAAAAAGGTGTCTAAATAGTCTGTCAGTTAGATTATAAAAAAATATTGGATATGTATTTTTTATTTAAAAAATCAATAGAAATTGACAATGATAAAGAGCGTCGAAGTTCGGAAGTGCCGCCAATGTCAAAAGTGTACTGAGGCGTGACGTCACGCAGAATTTCAACGCACTATATCTGCGTAATTTTTTATTGAAGTGACAAAATACGTATCCAATATTTTTTGATAATGTAAATGACGAATTAAACATTAGTTTTCAGGCCATTCAGGAGCCTATTGGAGTTTAGAATCCGGTTGCAGATTAGTAGGTATGTTGGAATGGGGCCTCAGATACACTATATATTTCTAAATAATAATATAGCAAATCAAAGTTTCACAAGAACAGTATTTACACGCCAATTGAGTGTTCAGTCATAGACGCGGCACTACATGAACTGTCTTAATTTATAAACAAGTCAGTTATTATTAAAGTAAAAGTGTTGAAGGAGTTTTGTCGCGAAAATAAAAAATGTCGTTGTTGATTTTGTTTTATTTTCCAAACCATGCAATTCGTTAATGTGTAACAATTGTAGATTATTAACCGTTAATACTTAGTGAACGTGCATGAGTATAGGCAAATCATACAAAGTTGAAACACGTGATTTTCGCTTTCGTTCCGAAACTCAACTTGCGGAGTCAAAATAAAAAAAGTCTTGAATAAGATTTTTCAGCATCCTTTCTCATTGTTGATGTGCCAAATCCACAGTCAGGATGTTTACGTAGCCTCAGAAATTTCGATACGGTATCAAGGGGACAACAAATCTTCTCGTATTCCAGTATTAGTCGAGTTTCTCCAACATAAGATTAGCTTGGATTACTCCGAAACCCTGCATGTGCTGGAATAAAGGAGATAAAAAAATAATACATGGTTATTACTGGTGATTTGTTTATTTACTGGCTAAATAGATTCCCGGATCTGTAAGCGTCTATATACTAGGTATCTATCTATCTACCTAGGTCTCATACTAGGTATCTAGTATCATCACACGAATATTATAAACTAGCTGTTTTCTACAGCTTTGTCCGCGATACAAAGTAGCGTATGTCCTATTAATAACCTATTATCTATTAAATCAATAAGTTGAGATTTATTGATGGCACTTCATTGCAATATTATTGTTTGTTTTATAAAAAAACGGAGCGTTCTACAATAAAGGTTCACTATCCCTGGTCTAGACTATCTATCTTTGTATTTTATATTCTTTTTTTTTATTTATTTATCAAATTTTTTCACGGATAAGCCGTTTTCTCACGTTTGTAAGTCGTAAGACAACAATCGTTATGCCACGTCGGATGCCTTCAAGTGGTCTTATAAACTTGACACGAAGACTGCCCTCTAGTCAACAAGTAAAAAATCATCCCAATATAACAAAACTTAACATAATATAAATGCTATCACACTCACAACCCCACACTAAGTTCAATGACTTCTGTCGATGGAGACGGAAAAATTAACGTCACAAAATCACACCCAAAAACAGACACACAAAATTATCTTGTGGAGAAAACTTGTGCTCCCACCGGTTATCGAACCCAGTACCTCTACTTAGGACGCGCATGGTGAACACGTGATATATATAGTTATGTTGTTAACAGAAGGGGGAAAATCTTTTCTTTACGCTGAAAACATTTACGAATAACCCAGACATGTTTATAAAAAATCACAATGAATAATTAAACGCAACCAAAGCTTAAAAAAACCACCTTCACGCTTTGCTTTATCTTCGGAACCTTGATCAGATTTAACGTATTAAACACGCGTTATTGACAATAACTCAAAAACTAATGATCAGATCTTGACCAAATTTAAATGGGACCACATGGAAAGCACTAGCTTTCAAATAAAGAATAATCATCAAAATCAGCGCTCAAAGAAAGAAGTTATGAGTTAACTTTTGAAGTCGGCTAGAACGAGAACATCGTCTATGTTGTCCACAGAATACGCATTATTGAGGATAACTCAAAAACTACTAGTCAGATCTCGATCAAATTTAAATGGAACCAATTGGAAAGCAACATCTATAAAAAAAATACAGTTGACTTGAGTATCTCCTCCTTTTTTGTGAAGTTGGTAAAAATGAAAAGGAAAGATTGTCCATTCTAGCCATTCTCTACTACGTCCAGTATTAAAATCTCCCAGAAATCCCACAGGTCAAATATCGACGATCTACCAAATTCCCAGTAAACCTGGTTAACTGAAGTTAGTGGCCGGCTATCTGACGTATCGGGAGAACAAATTACTCTGCTATTAGCCAGCTGCGTCCACATGTAAGCCGGACTGGGGTCCGAGGGTTAAGAATTAAGCTTGTTGACTTAAAAAGAAGTTTAAATTAAAAAAAATACTTTTTTTATCTGTGATAGGCAGACGTTTGACCACTATCTCACCTGATGTTAAGTGTCGATGCGGTCGACGATGGAGCACGCTTGCCTAGAAAATACCTATTCACTCTCGACTTGAAGATTCCAAGATTGTACTTATCTGGGAACACAGACTCTGGCAAGAAGTTCCACTCCTTTGCAGTGCGCATAATGAACGTAGAAGCAAAACGCTTTTGCAAACTGGAGGTATGTCGACCATAAATGGATGACGTTTGATAGTTTGTCTTGTTGTTAGATGGTAATAAAGGCTTGAGGAAACTGGAAGCAAAACACTTCAAAAACTTCAAAAGTTCCAAAGACTTATGACAGTTGATGATTCTTATTACCACATTTACTTATTTGTCTTTTAGAGAAGAACCTGGTAGAAATACTCGGTGGTAATTGACCGAGCGAGCGCGAAGCGTCTCCGTTTCAGCTTGGGTAGAATTATTTCACATGTCCGGATTTCCGGTCGTTCTCCTCTACAGGTCGCATTTCTAAACCGATTCTCGTGAAAAATTGTGAGCGAGTTCGATAGTTATATAAATATCGAACCTGATAAAAAAAAATCATTCAGTTTTTGGAAATGTTTAAAAATGGCGGAGATATAGAGGTTGAAAACGTAAAAAAAAAATGTCAAATGTCAACCATTTTAAAAATACGCGAGATCTTCAGCTCAAAGATCCACTAGTATTTAATCCTACACATATACAGTTAATATATTATACGCAGTTTTAACCCCGATTAGGTTGTTAAGCTTCAAGCAGGGCGCTCCACCTGCCCGCACTCACTGTAGCCTCTTCTCTCGTCTTTAGCTCCGTCACATCTTCCTGAAACACAGAATGGGGTTGGCGTCGCGGCAACTTCAGCAGAGTAGCACAAACGATATGGAAACCTCGGCAGTGGTTACATATTTAGGCCGTTTGGTGTTGAGACACTGGGCCTGTGGGGACCGGGAGCTAATTCTATTTTCAAAAATCTATCAGAGCGCCTGGTTGAGGCGACGCGTTATCAAAATGCTGATACTTATTTGGCTTAACGTTAATACGTTAAAATTGCAATTCAGAGAGGCAATGCCGCCAGCATGATGGGAACGCTACCCACGTCAAAATTATTTATAATTACAAACAGCTAGATCTTGTAGCTTACACCACGTATTCCTATCTTGTTATATGCATTGACGGATTCGAGGTGAACAAGCCCTTAATCTATGGGGTGGGGACCGTACTCTACGAGACTTATCGGCAGGATGAGGGTAGTTTCGGACTGTGTGGACTTTGGTTGTATCAATGTTTTATAGTTAGAATTATGTGAATCTTATCTTACTCAACAATGTTTCATTGTGGCCGAGCATTTAAAAATATTGTATACTAGTTGAGCCCCGCGGCTTCGCGTGGTGATGATGATGATTAAAGTAGCCTATGTGTTATTCCGAAACCTGAACTATCTACATTCTAAATTTCATCAAAATCGGTTAGTTCGTTACGGCGATACGTGGTAACAAACATTCACACACACACACAAACTTTCGCATTTATAATATAAGTAGGATAGGACTAGTTTTAGGCACCCGGCATGCGGGTGCAATGCCACGTAAAGAAAAAAACATTGTACCTCATTTATGTTTATGGTTGCCTGGTACTTAAACAAATCCGAGTGACGTATTCCTGTCCATGAGAAAATTTTTGTTTGCTTAATATATTTTTTACGTAAATTAAAATCAAATCCGAGTGACGTATTCCTGTCCATGAAAAAATTTTTGTTTGCTTAATATATTTTTTACGTAAATTTAAAATTAATTTTTCTGAATTAATGAAATGAGCGTCTGAATCTTAACCATTCTTGAATCCACCTAAACACACATACAAAATAATCAAAATCGGTCAAGCCGTTTAGGAGGAGTACAGTCACATACACAGAAGAATTATATATATATAAAGGCAGACGTCATCCAGCCTGGAAAAGCATACACATTGACATCGACAGAAGCACCGTCTACTGGGTCCAATTGTGTTTTTAAACCATCCACGAATCTATAGATATATACACATACAATTTTATCCAAATCCCTCCAGCCAATTAGGAGGAGCTAGGTGAGACAAACACACGTGCAGAAGAATTATATGTATAAAGATATAGACAAGACTGAATGTGTGTGTGTGGTGTCGTGCACTGAGCATTGTAACAAAGTTACTGATCTGCTAATGGAACGGATTGAGAATGGGACGTACTGCGAATGGGACCGTTTGAGAATGGAACGACATTCTGCAAATGGGACGTTTTGCAACTGCGTGACCGAATGCGAATGGGACGTTCTGCGAGTAAACCAACTCAATCTGCTTTTATGCGTTGCGTTTGCGTTTTGAACTGCCTGTTGGCTCAGTTGGGTGAGCGTTCGCCTTCTAAGCAGGGCCTTCCATCAGGTTCGATTCCTGGCGGTAACACAAGTTTCCTCCGCAAGGAAAATTTGTGTTTCTGGTTATTGTTGTGATTTTGAGTGTGATGTGAATATTTCCGGCACCTACGACACAATTCACGAACTTAGTGTGGGGCTGTGAGTGTGTAAGCGTTAAAAAAAAATGTGTTACAGTATCTCTTAAAGCTCGAAGACAGTAGGTACTTACTATGTTTTTTTTTCTAACCGGCTTGAAAACTGCTGCTTAATTCAGCACGCCGTTACCGTTAGCACTGATATATATTCCGTTACGACTACACGTAGGGCAGACGTTACCGTTAATATTACATGGGCGGGCGGATGTGACCTTGGCTCCGATGCAGGTGCCTCGTAGAAATGGAGTATTTATAGGTTCAGGCGCGCGAATTTCAAGTCATTTTATTTTTTTAAGTGGAGACTTGTAATTTGTATTTAATAAAAAGGTAGAAAAATGCTCATAGGTTTTCTTTAACAACTGGAATGCACTGCAAGCACTACTCGAAGCTAATAAAGGACGTAGAACACAAAATCTATATTTTCACCAAATATATAGTTAGGAACAATCTTGATCAAGTCACCTTTCAAACAAACAAACACATAGGTTTAAACACCGCTCAGTTTGCGGCGAGGGTTAAAAATGTCTGAAAGGTCAGATAAACAGTTTAACCTTGATTAGGTTTGTGCTTGACTCAGGATATTTACTCAAATTATCAAATCATATATATCTAAAAAAACACAAATACCCCGAGCGTCCCCATATTTATGATGTGTATCATATTGTGATTTTGTATTAGCTGAAGCCTCAAAAACAAATCTAACGGAAAATCGATGACAAAAAGACAGATCTAAGTGAACTAGAAGCGATAACGTCGAACACCTCGTTAAACTTGCACGAAGATAACAGTATCGAAACTTATCCAGTATTGCGTATTTATTTATTCACCGCAAGCTTCCGCGGCTTGAATGTTTCATTTTAATGGACAGACGCTTTCGGATGAGGTTTTTTGGATGTGGAATTTTTCATTTGTTCGTTTTCCGTGTCGTTGTGAAATAAAACAAACAACGTCATCGTTAGTGTGGGCTGTGATAAAGCGTTTATTATATATAGATATAATAGCGCATAATTCAAAATACAACAAAACCTATTTTAACTGTAAATTATCGAACGTTTTATCTTTTTATGTATCAGGTGGTATCTATATAATTTAAAATGGTTTGTTGCACGTGGTACTACTGCGTTGTACGTGATCTAAGTAAAACCAGTGTCAATAAATTTTAAATTAAAGTTACCAATGGTTTTATTAGTTGTACCACGAGCAAAGCACACGTTATGTAGTTTAATTAGTACCATGATCAATTTTGTTGGCCTATGTGTTGATAAGAAAACTTGCTACACAACTGGTCACACTTTGCATGATACAGTGAAACGATGAAAGAAAACACTTTGTGGCAAAACAGTAATTAAAAAATACCCGTGACGATATATTTTCAACCGACTTCAAAAAAGGAGGTTCTCAATTCGACTGTATGTTTTTTTTGTATGTATGTTATGCGCTAACACAGCCAATTATGAATCGATTTCGATGTTGAGCACGCTCGTCACCCTGATATATTAGATGTTTTAAATCGCTTTGAGGTGAAGTAGGCTCCAAATTGGACAATTCATCCTCACGAATAATAAAGATTTGACCTTTAAAAACGGTCGATTAACAGCATTTTTTATGTTATTACACATGATGTTCACAAAATATTTTATTCGGATATGTTCAGCGATATACGATTGAATAAATTTGGATCGATAGAAAAAAAAAATTAACTTTAGTAAAAAAACACCAAATTTCCCGTTCCCGTCAGTGGAATGAATCCACTTTATTCTGTTTCTATAAAAGATATTTTATACAAAAAAAATTGGGTGTAATCCCAACAAACATTTAAACCTCGTTGTGAACTCAAATGTTTTGTAAAAGGGTAAGATTCATTTTAAAAAATATTTGAAAGCGCGCACGCTGACTATGCAGGCAATTCTACAAGGCTACAGTTTGGCTCCAGTCCGCCAGCTCGATACCAAGTCGCCTTAAGCCCTGTATCCCTATGTATCTTACTTTTATGCGTTAAAACTAAAGACGCTACAAGTGCGTGCTATTATAACATCGTACAGTAAAGAAAGAAAGTCCTTTTCCTGCCTGTGTATGAGTGTATATATAACCTCAGACAACTCGAATTCTGCTATCTCTACAGTCAGACAATATGGCTCTAATACCGCTTGGACGCCGTCCAGGCATTTATTAATATAAACGGAATGTCCACGATACCAATGCTCTGTGGTATTAACTGGGTTTATCTCAATATATTACATTAGGTTCAGACGTTTGTGGCATATTTTGGTCTAATTACACTAGGGTTAGTACGCAGTTCAATTCACTTGTAGTAATGCGCTGTCTGTGCCCATCAAGCAAGCCAAATTTATGTATATTGTGTGTATGTATATTATGTATTTTTTTAGATAAGACCGCCCATTGTATAACTGTATTATTTTAAGTTCTAAAATTTTACTTTTATTTGGTGTGCAATAAATAATTATTGTGTTGTAATTTAATTGAAACATTATGTTACGTAATCACATGTTATTAGAATTGCCCGTTGGTTGATTTGGATGCGCGTTCGCCTTTTAAGCAGCGGGAATCGGGTTCGATTCTCGGTGAAAACACATCTTTCCTCCTCAAGCTAAATTTGTGTTTCTGTATCGTTTACGGCACAACACAAATCTATCTATCGTGTGCGGGGCTGTGAGTGTGAAAGGGATGTATATGTTTTTATTTTATAATTTAATGTTAATGTTGGTTTAATGTTCTCAGTCGAAGCGATTTGCTTTTATGTTTATCATCTGTACGGCAAAAGGATTCGTTCTCAGACCGATATAATCTGGGTGACATCCAAGTCAAGACTGAATAGGTATTTTCTAAGCAAGCATGTGACATCTTCGGCCGTATCATCACTTTGATGGGAAGGTTTTATAACGGTTGCATCAAAGATTAAACCAGTTGATACCGCATGAGTTTAATTTCCCCTTATGACTTACCAGCGAGGAAAGAGGGTGGAGGGAGGGGTTTATCACTCAAATTTATAATATTATAATGTAGTGTCCTTGTTTTAGACACAGAATACTTCTCAATAGTTTAAGTCTTAAGCAAAGTGTGATTTGTAACTTTTCAAAATAACGGCGACGACAATTTTAATCCTAATACTGCTAACTTGATCCAAATCCAGTGATCCATGAAAACGGTAAACCAGTCTACCGCCGACATCGGTAATTACCGGTAATCTCTGCTGCATCGGTAACATCGATAATTACCGGTAATTCCGGTACGGGTAACTAAATATCGTTTGCGGTCTGTGCCATTAGTGAGATAACAGGCCGGGGGCTAGATTTGTGAAACTGAAGTGGCCTGAATGATTCAGACAGGACTGATGTATGACATCCTGTATGGCAAACATCCCGTTTCGCAACACTTGTTGTACCAAACTAATAGTTGCGTTTGGCAACTAAGTTTGAACAAACATATTTTAATCACATTCGTGATTTTTATATAAAAGGTTTTTTTTGTCATTTACTAATCTTACTTTAATAAAAATTACAAAGCTATCTAATGTAAAATCTCGTATCACGGTGTTTGTGGTCGAACTCCTCTGAAACGGCTCGACCGATTTTAATGTTTTTTTTTGTTTATTGAGTAGGTATGAGAATAGGTCGTAAAGTGTTTTTCACCCTACTATTTTGCTATCGGGATTTTAGTATTTTTGTATGAACAATATTCAAAAAGTTTTTAGTATGGTATTAAAGTACCAGGCGACCATAAACGTGACAGAGGTAAAACACTTTGTCTAAACGTGGCATTGCAACGCATGCCGGGTACAGGTATTAATTATATATTATTGATTTTGTTAAAATATTAATATATCAATCAATAAAGTAAAATTAAAATTTAATAATTAGTAAAATCCCCGTCGTTGACCGCATCGTCACTTAACTACAGGTGAGATAGTGGTCAAATGTTTACCTATAAGAATTAAAAATAATTAAACGCAAGCAAAGCTTAAAAAAACCGACTTCACCGCTTTATCTTCGGTACTTTGATTAGATGTACTAAACACGCATTATTGAAGATATTTCAAGAACTACTAATCAGAACTTGATCTAATTTAAATGGGCCAATTGGAAAGCAACATCTTTCAAATAAAAAAATAAAAAAATCGGTTCGCGTGGACGAAGATATGAAGTAACACACTAAAAAAAAATGTCGACTTGAGTACCTTCTCCTTTTTAGTGAAGTCGGTAGAAAAAAGAAATCCTCAACAATTTAGTAACGCGTGTACCACAATAATCGAAAATCTCAACGAATATCTTTAAGCCTGGATTGGTAGATATGGTGGACTATATTTACGGTATCAGTCACTTAACATGCTTATCCTAACTAATTATCCGCCTCAATACATTTTAATAATAACCTTGCAAATTTTCTAATAAAACACTGTAAAAACTCTAACATAAATAACCCGACTTTTCCGGTTTTTTCTCGTTACGGTCCCTTACGGTCTTTCACCAACGTTACACTTATCCCAGTTCTTTATCGTAACATAAAAGTATTTGAGCCTATAAATTCCATCCTCATTGGCGTAATAATTGTATTTGTTCAGGGAAGCTTACTCCTTGAGCTTACTCCAATTGATTTAAACATAAAGGAACTCGAAGAACTTCCCGGAAAGGATCGCTTTACTGCCACGCATGTTTTCTTTATTTTCCCCATCAATTTTCAATCTTATTTCTACGGAATAAGGCCGTCAGGTGAAGTAGTAAATTGTACGTTTTATGGGCCGAGGACTTATGAAGAATATTTAAGGCAAAGTTTGGAAAAAGTTAATAAAACTTCGCGTATGAGGATTTACAAACAAGATGCCGTGGAATGTTTACGGATTTTATTTGGTCAGGGACCTATGTTTGTGTGTGAAGTTGTTATGAAATAGTAAATGTTTATTTTAACTTTTGTAAGTACGGGGTTCCGTATCGGTAATAATATTAGCCTTCGTCCACGTTGGTAACCAGATTTACCTAACCAGTTACAAGAGAAGATTTTCCTTCCGCTGTTTTGTAACTAGTTGTGTAATACTAAACAAATTTAGTTCTAAAGTAATGTTACCTCTTTAAATTTTATTTTTTAGTTTGATTTTGCTAAAGATCGAACTCGAAACATCGTTAAAAATATTTGGATCTTTCAAACACACATCCTCATGTTATTTTGTTTCACCTGCCCGTGTGTGTTTAAGTAAGTTTGTAACAAGGTATCTCTTTAATGCATTGACGTATATTGTATATTCATATGTGTTTGATATTCTAGATCCTGGAATAGAACTTTTTTCTTTTTTGTTTATTTTTGTATACAATAATCCCATTTTCTTTCTTTCTTTATTTAAATATCGTTTTCTTCCGACATGCGCGGGAATTGAGCTACATCATGCGCATGGACTAAGTTAAGGTTGTGATGGCGAAAACTATTTTATCAAATACTTAAGTTGTTCCATGAGAGAAGTATGATACATGTAAAGTAAATAATAAAGTCATATATATTGACTTGGAGCGGAGAAGCAGGGCGGGGAAGTGGAGTGGGGTAGCGGGGCTCGTCGCCACTCGGCAGCATAGCTCTGCACAGATCCAATCCCGCTCTACATACTCCCTTGCTCCGCTCTGCTTCCTTGCTCCGCGTCAATGGACAAATACAGTTCGCAACTCCGCTCCGCATTACTATTTCGTTCCTTGCTCTCCGCTTACCCGCCCAGCTCCAGTGGAATGACAGTCTTACGTTAGGTAAGATTGGGCAGTACTTCACACTGGGGCAGCTTCTTAATCTATATCAAGCTCAAGTCCGAGTGTGTATGGAGTACTGTGGCCACCAGTGGGATGTATCACCGGTGTCCATCAGTGTACCAGTTTAATTCTCTTGGCGATGATAAGCTAGTCGAGCCCAAATTGCACTCTCGGTTACCAATGTAAGGTCGCAAGCCTATCGGTATTCTACCGTTTACATTTTGGAGAGTGTGCGCAGGAATTACACGAGTTAAATCCTCTATGCCCGTTTCACCCTCTAACAACAAGACAAACTGTCAAACGTCATCGATATATGGTTGACATACCTCCAGTTCCTTCAAAGCGTTTCGCTTCTACGTTTATCATACTGCGAAGGAGTGGAACTCATTACCCTCGACTTTGTTCTCCGAAAGGTATAATCTGGGAGTCTTCAAGTCAAGAGTGAATAAGTATCTTCTAGGTGAGCATGGTGCATCTTCGGCCGCGTCATCACTTTTTGAATCAGGTGATATTGTGGTCAAATGCTTGCCTATTAGGCATAAAAAAACGTTGGCTTCTAACACATAAACAAGCCGTAACGTATCCAAAGAACAAGTCTTATTCCTCTATTCAAAATACTTCAAGTAGTTACAATAGTTTCAAACAAGTATCTTCAACTGCAACAATTTAACTTCCGGAAACTTAACCGATCTACGATTCTCAACAATTTCAGCAACTCTGAAGTTAATATTATTATCCTACAATTCTTTAGTGCTACCACACGGCCATGTTTGCATGACGAAACGTTTGCGTTTGATGGATTGTTTGATGTCATGATTCGGTACGAAACAAGTTTTTTCAATTTCCGTTTTGTTATTTGGCGTTTTAAATATATTTTAAGTATCAGATTGATGAATTACGTTTTTATTCAATGACATCATTCACATCCCTTAATTCTCCATCCATTAAAACTCTTTAGTTTTAAAAAATATGTAACTTATACCTAAGGCCAATAACGGATAACATTTTACGTACATATTGTTATCATTTCTTTAAAGCATTCTGTATCGAATACGCCGTGGGATGACAAAATATAAAATGTCTTCCCTATTTACGAGTAAATCTTTATATATATGCATTGACGTAAGAGATTTAACATCCAATATTTCACAGTGACAAGCGCAGTGCTTTGCCGCGCAGGAGTTTGAATTATTTATCTACAAATCTCTGGATGGCACTGAAATGTAAAGGGCAAGTATGAAGCTTACCATCAGGCGAGTGACTAGCTCTCATCTCTCAATGACCATAAAGATCGTTTTCTCAAATGAAGTCATATTAAAATTTCTGTGATAACTCCAATCAAGCACGTAGACTGATCAAGCGAGCTTGACCGTCTGCTGTGCGCTTTATTTTAATGCAGTTCTTAAATATGTAAATTCATTTCGCAGAATGCAGAATTAAATCTCGGTCCTTCAGTTTTATTTCCTGCACTTGATGTTCTATTTTTATTTTGTTTTATACATTTGCATTTAAAATGAAAATGTATTAGGGTAGATTCTTTAAATTTTTGGAATGCTAATGACTTCATGTGTTTGCTATACTGTTGATACGTAAATGTTGCGGCTATTGTTATTTTCAATATATATATAACTATCACATAATATTATAAATGCGAAAGGGTGTTTATGTTAGTTATGTTAGTTAGTTAATGCAGTCATAGCGCTGAACATATTCCAATTGCCAAATATTTCTTGCATGTATTTTTTTTCTTTTGTGTACCATAATGTGATTGTTTAAGTATTTAGCAATTAATAATTTTCTATTCTATTCTATGTGTGTGTTGAATTGGGTATCTGTAAAGACATGACAGATTTCATCGAAATTTAGTGCTAATATAGTCTTATATTATTCCAGGGACATAAACAGAGTGTATCTTGATTAACTCGAGCGAAACCACGACATACTCCTTTACGCACAAACTCACTCCTTTTATGCACAAATTCACTGCACAACGCAGGGAGTGCTTCTTTGTGTATTTTCTTTGTTATATTATTTATGTTTCTGGTTTTGTATTGTGATTTTGTGTACATTAAACGCTTTTTCTTTCTTTCTCAAATACAAAATGAATTGAAATTAATAAAATGCGTCTCTTTGTCAAATACTTTGACTACTAAATACACTTAACAATTTTAAGAGTGAACAGGTACCTTCTAGACAAGCACGTCCCACCGTCGACCGCATCGTCGCTTTCCATCAGGTGAGATGGCGGTCAAATGCTAGCCTATTTGTCATTAAAAAAACAGACCCGTGGATTGATCTGACAGACATAATTTTTTTTGATCATAATTGAGAGACCAGACGAGCAAGTCGTTCGCCTGATGGTAAGAGCCACGCTTGTCCATTATAGGTCGGTGCCACCCAAAGTTTTGAACTTATGTAGGTCAAAATCCTGGACGGTAATGCACTCCGCTCGCCACTCCGAGCTATTAGATGTTAAATCTCTTAAAACCCCGTAATTACTACAAACATTGCCCTTCAATCCGGAATACAGTAATGTTTGCACACTGCTGCGGTTGAATGTTTGGCAATGGTGTGACACTGCCCCAGGCGGACTCTACAAAACAGTCATACCACTTCTAAATATAATAGATTAACTTAAACTATAGACGTTTGAAAGGACTTTCTGAACTTTTGTCTTAAAAAAAAATTATAACGATGTCAACCAGATATGTTTAACCGAACTTGAAATAAAAATCTTTATATTTCATTGAATTAACTGTTTAAGGCGACAAGTTAAACTGCTGAAACTTATTTAACACAAAAGTAAATATATTACGAAGCCAGCTACGTCTTCTACGTTGAATTTATATATTACTTAACGTACAAAAAAAATAATATACATATATATATATATATATATATATATATATATATATATATATATATATTTATTTTTATATTTAGTACTGGTACTTGGCACTTTTCCTTCATCCAGCAATTTTTGAGTGTTGTTTGTTTTATTCCTCTCTTTTATTATAATTAAGTATATATCATTTTATTTGAATTATAATTTGAAAATAAATGTAACAGTATTCATATATTTAATTTCCTTTGTTCTTGTGTCACTTCATTCTTGCTATTATTCTATTTATTTTACCTTTTATTGTTGAAATTATTTTCTCAAGGTTGTTTATACGAATGATCTTCTCAAAAACTAACATACTCAGGATCCGATTTACTATGAATCTGCCTGACTCTACTAAAAAGGTTGATCTAAATTATTCACCTAAATGCTACTTTCGTTTCTAATTTCACAAGCTCTTGTCCGCATTTTTAGCATGATTTGTTTGTAGTATGTTTGCTACATTCGTGCTCAAAAACGTAAATACACCGCGAGTATTCCGCGAATCTAACCGCGCATTACCAACTTCAAACGAATTGTAGCATGATGGAAAAATTTGAAAAGCTTGCGGAAATATGCCAGTGACTGAAACATAATACAAAGTACAGTATTGATGTAGACAGTGGCTTAACATTGGGATACATTTTTTTCTCCTTTTGAGGAGACATACATAAGCTGCTTCTGGCAGCGTTGCCGGCCGGAGTAGGGATCTAAATACCAGCTCGCTGGAACAACGCATATCGCGCACCCATGCCTGTACATTGAATGGCACATGGCTGAATGTATGGTGATGTATGAGTGTAATGCGTGACTAATATATAATTTAAATATGTAAATTAGTATTAATTACATAATATTATGATATGTGTGTAGACTGAGTGGATACCGAGAGAAAGCAAGCGAGCCGTTGGCAAACCAGTTGCTCGATGGGTCGACGATATAGTGATGATCGCAGGAAAGACCTGGATGCGATCAACGCAAAACAGAGGAGAGTGGCACAAGGGTGAGGAGGCTTATACCCTGCAGTGGGTCGATACAGGCTGATGATAATGATGATATGATATTTTATTTAAATAAACTTATAAGTCACCTACATGGATGGCTTCGACATTCACATGTTGAGGGTTTGATTGAGGTCGTCGTTTCTTACGTACCAAGGAGCATTAACCATAGCCCTCAATACTTTATTAAGGAAACGAATTGGGATACATGTTACTATATTCATAATGAGAAAAGATAGGTACGAATCTATTTTTTATTTAATATATTTTATCTAACGTAATACATACAAACTAGATAGATAGATAGATAGATATATGCTTTATTGAACACCTTAAAATAACAAAGAACACAAATAGGAATGACAGTAAAAAATTATATAAGTGTAACAATAGGCGGTCTTATCGCTGAGAGCGATCTCTTCCAGACAACCTTTGGATGGAGAGGAATAACGCAATATAATAGGACGTCGTTCTACGTTCATAAAAGATTAAACTACTTATGTATATGACTAAATCTTTAGATTTATGTTTCCAATAATATATGTGACTGCTAAGGAAGTGTCTATCTACGGGCCAACTGCCTATATTTCCTAAAACTAAACTAAAACTATACACATCTATATAGCGAAGACCTAAGTTACCTACAAGGCATTGAGCTTATAGGGAACTCAAGTGCTCAAGCCCACTACCAGTGGGTAGCGTTTCCATCATGCTGGCGGCAATGCTTCTCTGAATTGCAATGCTAATACGTTGAGCCTAGCATTTTGACCACGCGCAAATCTTAACTAGAACATATTTAATCGAATGGCATCATTTTCTTCTCTACGGCCCAATTCTCTTAAAACATATTAGGTTTAAATGCATTACAAAAAGTTGCCTATCTCCGCCAAAAAGGCCAAAACATATTCACTGCGCAAAACTTTAATTTAGATAATAGTTCTGGGTACTACTGTAATACTGTAATGTTCTGAAAGCGATTTCGTGGAATATTCTTACAATACCGAGTAATAACGCTAAAATAATTGCGGTTTGTGCTTTAACAAACACTCTTTACCGTTGTTCGCTGAAATATGCTATTTTTCGGAATTGTTTGGGTGCAGTCATTCCGTAGCTACAACAAATTTATTTAAGCCTAATGTATAAAAAAATGGATGAGCTATTTACTCATCTTACATTAAAAAGAGATGAATAAATAGATCAGAGCCACGTCTCATTATCTCGGTTAAGCGATACATCGTAAAAACTCGTTTAGCGTGAGATACTATTTAAAATAAAAAGGGTTCCATTTATTTAGGTGTTTCAATTATGTTAAGAATATTGTAAAAAATATTTTTTCATCAGTTCTAGAATCGGTGCCGGTATAAAAACTATATTAGAGTTTCAAAAGACACAACGTTGAATTATAAGTCTAACAAGAATAATTTTACCGATCATGTTTCTGAATTCCATTTATTTAGATTATATTCTCAAGTATGTTCTGTCCAAACATCCTTCCTTTGCGTCGTGTTCCTCATTACTGTGGGTCGTGATCCCCCCGACGAGAGATCAATCTTTCCTTTATGATACTCTTCCATCTGTCTGTTCTTGGCCTCGTGGAGTGCATCGTGCAAGTTGGTGTTGAGCGTTGCACGAATTTGGTCAGATCACCTAATCGGGCTGCGGCCCCGCGGCCTCCTGCTATCGACCTTACCAGTTATCATTAACTACTCGAGGTGACCTATGACCTTCCTTTCGAGCGATGTGGCCAAAGAATTCCAGGACTCTTCGCAGGCAGGTGGTGGAGAGTCTGGCTTTGATGTTGAGCTGGCGAAGGATAGACTCGTTTGTGCGGAATGCAGTCCACGGAATTTGTAGCATCCTCCGCCAGCACCACATCTCGATAGCGTCGATGCGATCACGGTCGGCCTTCCTTAGCGTCCATGTTTTCGAGCCGTAGCTAAAGATAGAAAATATAAAGACTGTATTTTATGTCGTTACTAAATACAACTAATTCTTAGCGACTCAAAGTCAAAACTGAACAGCAAAGCCATATTATTTTTATAATAGTTTTTAAAGATAGTAAATTAATAGTTAAATAAACAAGTAGCAAAATATATATCAACTAACCTTTGCTCTGTTGTTTTGCCTGCGTTAATGAGAACAATCTTAGATCCGGGTCTTGATCATTCAACATATGTTTATTACGTTTATATATAAAGTAACTGTGTATTATGAGCCCGTGTTTACTTAATATGCCAATAAAGCAACAAAGCAAAGCTAAACAATGGACTGCGGTTACAAAAGTTCCAAATTTATCACAGTTACCAATGTCTAAAGATCAAGGTCTCAATGTATTATCTCTAGTATACACTTATAAACAGTTAGTAGTACGTTTATGCCTAGCGTGTACATAATTATTGTACACTCATGCTATTTTCGTATCGTAACAGACACGATCGATACCGTTGCAATGTCTCGTAGCGGTCGTAGCCGTTAGTGCGTAGTCTGTAGACATGCTACGCGGCTGCTACGACGTCTTGCTACGATCGGTGAAGCTACGTCATAAGCAAAATGAAGGTATATGTTATTTTTATATAAATGAATTATTAGTACCTATTCGTTATTATGTTGATATATTTTTTACTTTATATATACATTCGAGGTACAATATAGTTTATACATCATACAAGCTATAATATAATATATATCTTCACGATTTTATTTCAGTGTTATGGTTTAGTGTATAATAATATACTGTGTTATTACTATTATATACTGTATTTTCCTTAAACGAAACTAAACAATTTTTAACTAAAAAAGAAATATAAAGTCCCTTAAGCTCATTTTAGGTGATGTCATGTGTTGCGTCGCGTTGTTTATTTACTTATTTTGTATCTCTAGCGTTGTAGGTTGTCTTAGAAAGAGTTATGACAACTTTGTTCCTGTTTAGACAACTGAAGACAACTTTCTGCTTATTCATGATCTCCTGGTACTTTACAAAAAAACTTGACGGACCCTTTAATTTTTCGGTAGGTCGGTCCCTCTTTTTTGGGATATCTGCAAATTTGTTGGTTACTAAATATAATGATCGTTTTCGATCCTCGTCTTTTAGCTGCTTTCATTTAAAAAAGAAAAAATCTAATCCCTCATTAATTTTGTTCCAGGTAAGTTGAAAATGCCACAATTCAATGCGTGTCACATAAATAGAAGGCAAAAGGTGAGTCATTTATCATTTACAACGGTTCTGTATAAACATTTTCGCTTTCAATATAGTCAATGGTCGTTCGTCATCGGCAAATGGCAGACCATTTAGTATTTGCATAATGGTATCGGGGTAAATTCGATTTAGATTATAAATCATTTATCAACTCAATCATAGGATACCCCAGTTGGCGCAGTGAAAAGGTCTCCGCCCTCTGCGCCGTGGTTACTGAGTTCGATTACCGGCAAGAGCACAAATTCCTTCCGAAGGGATATTTGTGCTTCTGGTTCTGGGTGTATTTGTGTGTGTGATGTAAATGTTTCCTGCACCCACGATACAAGTCTTTGAACTTAGTGTGGGGCTGTGAGTGTGAATGCGTTTGTTTGTTTGTTTATAGGATAGGTATTTCAGGAGATGTTAGCGGAGTTGTAGAGAGTGCGGCCTCCAAACGAGCTATCTCAGTTTCAAATCCTATGTTTCTTTTATATTATATTAGACATCCTTTTTTTGTGACTTACCCTCACTGTCTATATCTGTAGTAATGGGAACAGATAGCTGTCGAAATATCATTCGGCGCCGTACGATAAATTTGTACATGACAGTTAACTATAACTACAGTGATGATGGTACACCATTATCATCACCACTTATGTTATTCGCAACATCCATCTACGCCAGCCATCACACTGGAACAACTGTGCCAGCATCCCAGGGCAATACTCCGTTGCTTGCTTGCTTGTCGTATAGACCACTGGGCAGTCCTAATATCAGGATTTTTCAAGCCGCCTTAAAGCATCCGACATGGCTTAACAATAGTTAGCTTACGATTAACAACCGGGACCGACAGCTTAACGTGCCCTCTGAAACAACGGTGACACTGAGCTGAAAATCCCACTAAACGGTCACTCATCCAAGTACTGGTCTGACTGAACATTGCAGTTACGATCGACTACGTTAAGTTACTTAGGCTCGGTTGAAAGCTGGCAGGGAGAAATGCACAATACACCCCAAAATCAATGCAGTACTTTCACCCTCACACGAAATTAGACGACTGTATCACTGGTCAGATCGGTACCAGCCAAGCTACATTACAAAAAGCTGTATAACCTAAAAAAGATGAATACTTCGAACAGTATTTCGCAATCGATACAACCACTCGCCTTGAACCAGCCCAACAATGGAATGCATTCTCCAACTTAACCCCTCATAAATTACGTACAAAGTCTGCGAATAATATCACATCGACATATCTGGACCTCGCCAGAACGAATAAAGCCCGCGTAGGGTTGCCAACCGTCAGGAATTAACGAGGCAGATTTTTACCAGGCATGGTATACTTCACACTAATATTATAAAAAAAGTTGTGAGTGTGTTGGTATGTTTGTTACTTCTTCACGCTCAAACGACTGGTCCAATTTTGATGAAATTTGGTGTGGAGTTAGCTGACACACTAGATAACACAAAGGCTTCTTTTTATCCTGGGATTCCCGCTGGTCTGGGACTTACGCGGGTCGCGGGAAATCGCGGGGCGCTGCTAGAATGTAATTGTGAATCTAGTATACACCTTAAGTTGAAAACCTAAAACCCGACTACTAGTAGTAATTGTTTGTTTTTTTACTTCGAAGTCAAATCAAATCAAAAATATATTTAAGTGGCCATGATTACAAATACAATAGATAATTACAGACAAATTACATGATGTCTCTTACAAAGTGTCATTTTGTCGTTAATTACAGTCTAGCCAAAAAAGTAAGGCTTATCAGTAATTTAACTTTTACATAAACTGCTACTTAGTACTCAATGGCTGCCTTTTAAAACGAAAACGTCTACGTTACACTTTATTACCACATGTGTTATATATTTATGAAATTGTATTACATGAATATCTACCGTTAATACCCGCCACGATGCTATCTATTTAATTTTTTTGTCGCTACTTTATTGTGCTAACGAACGCCATTATGTTTGTATATTAAAAAAAGCATATCCAATGACACCTGTAGATTTAAGAAGAAATCAACGGTATTCTACACGATACAATTGGTTTATTAGTTTAGAAGCAGCCAATGAACAAATGAACATACATACGGAGCTAAAATCACAACCCTCCTTTCTGCTTCGCCGTAGTCGGCTAAAAATGTTAATATATACCGTCCGGGGTAAGTAGTGCACAATACTGCAGAGGGTGGTTTGGAATCGACAACTGAGCATATAAAAAAAATAAAAAATTTTTTTTTTTTTTTTTTAAATTTTTTATCGACTGACCTGCAGGCTGTTCAGTAGTAATTGTCAAGTAAAGTATGGCCCTCCGTAGACAGCCGCTACAACAATAGCTTCCAGGGTAGATGAGTGCTACGAGTGCTACGGGGTCATTGAACTAACATGTGACGAGAGGTCAATTACCTGAACTGCATGCAGGTCAGACGATAAAAAATTGAAAAAATTTTTTTTTTTTTCAAATTTGCTCAGTTATCGATCCCAAACCATCCCCTGCAGTATTGTGCACTACTTACCCGTGGCGGTATATATTTTATCTTACAAAAACGCTTTTACACTCTCAGCCCCATTCATATTTCGATGATTTGTGTAGTAGGTGCCGGAAATATTCACATCATACGCAATCACAACCAGAAACACTTTCGTTGGAGACGAAACTTGTGTTTCCGCCGCGAATCGAACCAGATACCCAACTACTCCAACTACTCCAACGGGTACATTAGATATTAATTATGTATTTTTAATTTAATATCCTTTTAATAATTATAACACTGGAGAGGCAGTACTATGGATTAAACCGCTTCTGCTATCCCATCCGCATAGCTAGGATTTAGTTAATAAAACACATTTCAAAATAAAAAACACGTGCAAATAGCTGTGAAGCTTTTTTTCGAAAAGTACTAAATTTTTTTATGAACGTCAGGCTTTTAACAGTATTTCACATTTACATATGGTAACCCTACTTTTGGGTGTAATCGGGCCGATTTGGCTGGGTGCCAGATACGCTGGCGGATACGGTTGGATCCGACGGCTTACCCAACGGACGTGGAAAAAAGAATAAAAGTTATGAATTAAATCCACGATTCAAGCACCGAGTGGTAGTTGAATCTTCGCTGTCAATAGGAGATGACATAGTTTGTCTGTTATATAATAAAACTGTAAATGGGTCATGTCTGTGTATTAACTAGTCGTTCGCGCCGAACTGAGATCTCGCGTCTCATTTTGGCTCATAGAGAAAAACTTTTGAGGTTACTTACTTTAAAACTTTTTTTTTATATAATAATTGTTTGATTTATGTATTTGTTGTTCAACAGAATATAACGGATATTATACGTAAATTTCAGCGTTCGTTTTAAACCAATTTCGTACTATAATTTTTAAGCCCTTTTCAACGATACCCCACAAGGGTGGATAAAAAAATTAAAAATATTTAGAATAGAATCCTACTAATATTAAAAATCCGAAAGTTTGTGTGTAAGTGTAAGTGTATAAGTATGTTTGTTCCCTCTTCACGCTTTAACGGCTGAACGGATTTGGATGAAATTTGGAACGTACATAGATTATACCTAGGATTAACACATAGGCTAATTTTTAACTTGATAATAGCGGGCGAAGCCGCGGGGCACGGCTAGTTTATTATAGTTTTGCCCAAGGAAAATTTGTGTTTTTATAGATCTGGGTGACACTATATTGTAATGGGCAAGCGTGACACTTACAATCAGGCAAGCGACTTGCTCGTGTAGTCTCTCATTCAAATAAATAAATCATGCGACTTCAAAAAGTTTGTGCGTACCTACCTACTTCCACGCTTTACTTTAAAAGTAATCGTATTGCATAGAAAATGCGTTCATTTTAGAGTAGACGAAGCCTTCAACGGACGATTTGTTGCTAGGAGAGCACTAAGAAGTGGCACGACTTGTATGGACTATGCTTTGAATCCTTGATGTGTAAGACCATAATCTGAATCGCACTTGAAAGCTCTTATAAATTGTATATCGCATTCATGTATAAACTCGATCCTAATAGATGTACTTTGAACTGTACGTTGGGTGCGCCTTTGATTTTTGAACAGGGGTATTGGGTTCGATTCCCGGCAGGAACACAAGTTTTCTTCCCGAGGAAAATTTGTTGTTTTGTTTGTGTGAGTGATGTGAATGTTTCCGGCACCCACGACACAAGTCATCGAACTTAGTGTGGGGCTGTGAGTGTGAAAGCGCTTAAGCGTTTTGCGTTTTATGTGCTTCATTGCTATAGATAATTTGCAATAAGTCGTTACTTTGTAAAATGACATAAATCTTTGATATACGCTCTCGAGACGATATTCTGGTCGGATATAACGTCAATAAAAATCACTGCTTAATTTTAAGATGGATTATAGAATCCATAAAGGCTTAGGCCTTTATTAATTTTAGGCAAATGAAAAAGGTAACATCGTGATGGAATTTACAATGTACACCTATACTTTGCAGTCTTCAGTATCACTCAGATCAGTTCTCCAGTATACAGTTCAGTCAAGTTTACCACATTTAAGTAGAACGATCTTTCTCCAATCAGTGATCGGTGTTTCGTCGGCTAACTTCCTTAGTTCTTTCAAATTTTAAATAAAGAAAAAGTTATTCCGTTCTAAAAGTTTACTCCAATCTTTATAAGTAATATGTATTTTGACTCTCGGTCAATAGCGGAACGAGTGGGAAATAAAAAGTTCCAATCGTCACCACTGGGGACTAACAAAACTCGTTTTCCCCACTCGTGCCCAGTGGGGACGACAGGGTGGGGACGACCGGGAATAAACGAATCTAAGCCTTATGTGCTTACCACCCTCGACCATATCATCTCTTACTAACAGGTGAGATGTAAAACTCTATCAGATTTGAAGTAGCTACTAATATTAAATTCAAATACAATTCTAACCTATTGTTTTAGTAGCTTTGCATATCTTCAAAAATATATCGAAACTTTATATAAAGACCTTGAGCGTTTCATTTCGACTCAACTTTGCATTCAAAAGAATAACAAAACGATGGCGCGGCGTATGCCAAAAAGCGTTTATTGGGTATGTCCAAACAGGTTGTCCTTGCCAAATTGCCAACAATATCTGTGTCGCATAAGTTTCTGCAATTTGGGCACAGTGGGAGTCGCGCTGTGTTTAATTTGGAGCAAAAGAAATAACGATATTTTTGGTACTCATGCTACTCGTTCGAAATTCAAACGTTTTTACACTAGCAGCTTCGCACCAATTTTCTATAGACTTGACATATTATAGACATTTGACACACATACATAATATACATATACACAATTAAAACTGAACCATAATCACACAGCCTTTTATTAAGATAATTAAACGCAAGCAAAGCTTCAAAAAAACGACTTCACCGCTTTATCATCGGAACCTTGATCAGATTTAATGTATAAACACGCATTATTGACTATAACTCAAAAACTAGAGATCAGACCTTGATCAAATTTCAATGGGTATACATTTTAGCACAAGCTTTCAAATAAAAAAAGAATCATCGAAATCGGCTCACAACGAAAGAAGTTATGAGGTAACTTTTGAAGTCAGGTAAACGAGAACATCGTCAAAGTACGCATTACTCATAACAAAATAGGTATTATTGACGATATTTCAAGAACTTCTGATCAGATCTTGATGAAATTTAAATGGAACCAATTAGAAAGCAACATATCTCAAACTAAAAAAAAATTTCGAAATCGGCTCACGTGGAGAGAAGTTATGTTTTTTTTATGAGTTTAACACACGTAAAAAAAAACATATTTCAGCTGCTTTGAAAAATACGTTAGGTTTTCACCTCACTAGTACTTAGTATAGGGCTGGAGTGTTAAATCGTTTGGTTTGCTTTTCGTATTGTCACACGTACATATTTCAAGTGTGTATCCCACAAGCGTAGTTACAAATTGAACCGATGTCACGCCAGAAGTGCGTCTCGGGACTAATACAGTGTCGCAACCATGAAGCACAACGTCGTGTCGTGTCGATTGACAGATTCTGTCGTAGAGTGGGACATACACAAGAAACTGTCTATGTGTGTGTGAGTTAGAGAGTCCATATATAATGTAAGCCGAGGTATAGTAGTCTAGACATTGCAATAGTATTTTTGAAGTGAAAACTTCATTAGGCGCGTTGAGCACTTTTTGGGTGAACAAAAAGTGTGAAACTCGCGTCATCGTCACCGCACTCTCCCATGAGTAGTATACTGGCTACTGGCATCTGTCTCTTTCTATAGTTTAGGTAATATCTCGGGACTTAATCGCGCTAAAAAACTGTCTCTTTCTAGTTCTATACTCTATGTATGTATGTATGTACTTTTTTCACAGTATATACATAGCATATAATAAAAAATAATATGTTATATGTATTATTATTTTTAATTGTTATATTTTTTACACTTATTTTCAAACCAAAAATAATTCAAAAATATATAATCTAATAGCTCGACGATACAATTTCCAAGCTACTTAGTTTTCACTTCTATCGGCAGTCCCCAAAGACTGCCCCGCATGTTTTTTTTTAATGTAATTGAGAGATGAGACGTGCAAGTATTGCCTGATGGTAGTCGTCACGCTTCCCCTTACAGAGCCAGCTAAAGTTTTGAACTTATATGGGTCAAAATCTAGCGCGGAAAAGCACTGCGCTCGTCACTCCGATTTAGATGTCAAATCTCTTTTAAACCCCGTAATTACACTGGAAATATTGCACTTAAATCCGGAATACGGTAATGTTTGCACACTACTGCTTGGCGGTTGAATGTCTGGCAATGAGTACCGCCCCAGGCGAACTCTGCAAAAAAACCTACCATACATAATATAAATTATTTAATACCCTGACTAACGTGAGTGAGCCGAGGGTCATAGTGTCTATGTAGTATTAGTTCTAGTGTCAAGTAAGTTTTATCAAATGAAAAGATTGTGTCAAAGTAACATATTTAGTTCAGAGAATACAAACAATATTGATAATCAATGTAGTAAACGCGTAAACAAGACTTTGTAAATGTTTCATCAGGTAGTTACCTATATAGTATAGCAAAGTCTATATAAGTCTATCTAGTAGTTACTAGATAGAAGTTAAATGCGTCTTCGTTCTCCGAACGGTGCAATCTGGATGTCTTCAAGTCTTAAGTGAATAGGTTACGTTCTAGGCAAGCATGTTCCATCTTCGACCGTATCGTCACTTTTCATAAGGTGAGATAGTGGACAAATGTTTACATATCTATCATCAAAAAAATCAAACTATAAAAAAATAAAGGAAAATAAAAATCAGACAAATTAAATGCCTTGTCGAATGGTTTCAGGCGGCCTGAAAAATCTTGACACTTACTGCCTACTAGTCTTCACGACAAGCAAGCGTCAAACAAATCACATTTCCCCACACTACGTAGTATAATCATGAATTCCAATTTCGAAATTGAACTGCGTCACTGAACGATTCGCTTCATGCGTCATGAGACTAATGGCATAGCATGTCGTGTCATGTATTGAGATGGTTCTGTCGTAGAGGATCGAGACTGATTTGCGGTTCAGGTTGCAGAATCAAATAATTGGATACGTGGGGAATGTACGTCAGAATGCACAGTAGTGTTAGGACTGTTTTGCAGAGTCCGCTTGCGGCAGTATCACTTCCTTTTCAGACATTCAACCGCAAGCATTTGCAATCATTGTATTCCGGATTAATTAAATATTATATTCTTCCAATGAAACTACAGGGTATAAAACAAACAAAAAAACACACTCACACTCACAGCCCCACACTAACTTCAAAGACTTGTATGATGGGTGCCGGAAACATTCACATCACACACACATTACACCCTGAACCAGAAGCACATATATCCCTTGGGAAGGAATTTATGCTCCTGCCGGGAATCGAACCCAGAACCCACGGCGCAGAGGGCGGGTACATGTCCACTGCGCCAACTGGCTCGTCATAAAGTGATTTAATATAACTTACATCACTTATACATAAGGTATCTTAACCTAGGTTTGTCTATATTTGCAGTCGCCAGAAAGCACCTGGGCAGTTTGCATGCATCCATGTTATTAAAACAATGCACAGATTTTAAAATGAGCTTTCTTTATCAACACAATTATTACTATTGATTAAATTTTTCCTATTTACAATAATTCAGTTAGAGTCTCAGTTTTTTTTTATAAACTCTGACCCCATTTGCCATTTAAGGCATATTTGTTTGCTTAATCGTGTACCACTGGTTTTTTCACATTATGCTTTTGTCTAGTATTAAAACTATCGTAAATAATAATAAAAATAAATAGTACAAAATATCTTATAAAGGAAAATAAAACGCCGCGACTCCTCCGTCCTCGCCGTTACTTCCGATCCAATTATTTTTCCGGTTAATTAGATATGATTTTACACTCAATTGACTATTTTATTATCAAATGAGACGTTTTTATTTAAGTTCTTGGATTTACAGTTACTTTTGGTAACTAGTTTTTTTTAGGTAGGTCTCGATAACCAAACATTGTCCAACATCTTACCTGATAAAAGCTGATGATGCGGCCGAAGGTGTAGCGTGCTTACATTAGATTGTCTTTATTAGAGTAACAGAAGCCGAAACAATATTTTTTTTGAATTTTTGTCTGTCAGTCTGTATGTTTGAACTTACATCAAGAAAAAGCTACTGCATGGAATTAAATGCAGTTTTCATCGATATATTGCTCTAGCAATACATCGATGATCGAGATATATTTTGAGCCTATATTTAAAGTAAGACCTCTAGGTCTTACATAAAAAATAGGCTAAAAATATATCCTACTATAATATTATAAATCCGAAAGTTTGTGTGTACTTACACACAAACTTTGTTTGTTCCCTCTTCACGCTTAAACGGCTGAACGGATTTGGATGAAATTTGGAATGTACATAGATTATACCTAGGATTAACACATAGGCTACTTTTTAACTTTATAATAGCGGGCGAAGCCGCGGGGCACGGCTAGTCTCTTCTTCTTCTTCTTCTTCGTGTCGATGACAGGTACAGGTAGTAAATACAGCTTAGATTTTTTGTTTTGTCCAGAAGGTGGCTACTTTCACTGCATTTTCGGAGCATTGGAATAGCTCCTCCAACGTACATGTCTAATATTGTACGTTCTGTAGAAAATACTACGCGGATCTTTGAAATTACTAAAAAGATGTTACTTAATGTAATACATGTGAAAGTCTGGATAGGCATTTGTTTCTCAGCCACGCCATAACTACTGAAGGGATTTGGATGAAATTTGGCACAAAGATAGTTTGATTAATACATGATGAGATAAAGTAGCGGGCAGAAGCTAGTTTATAATTACTATGTGATGCGATGAACCCTAAAAAAATTGCGTCTATCTATCTTATTGAAGTGACGTCGTCGCTACGTCTAGACTTGTTCTTTGCAATAAAAATATATTAAGTCTTTAACTACTTCATATAAAAGTCTTCAATCCATTAAAATGATTCTATGAGTACTTTCAGACTGCAATAAAAGTATTTTTTATTACTTTGTCGTAAAGTTCATTTGACAGCGAATTTAATATTGTTAAACTAATAACAGAGTATAGTCAACGCAGCAAGTCGTAAAACCATCGTTGTAGAGATGGCGGAATGTTGTAGTAGTTGAGTGATTTTTTACTGTTACTCTTAGCATTTCTTAGACACAACTTCAGATGCATAAAGTATGGACGGATTAAATTCAAAATTTGCATTCAAAATCGTTTATTTACAACGGCCCCAAAGAGGCACTTTTGAAAGTAAATGACTTAAACTAAATTCGCAAAATTACAGCCTTCTCAAAAAGAACCTGGTAAGAAACTCGGCAGCGCATTTTTTAATTTTTTTGTTACCGTTTGACTTTTACAGGATTTATTTTAACCTAGTTATATCTATATTGTGTAATCGACAGAAAGCGCTTATGCAGTTTTCCTCCATAAATATGTAGTACCTGGATGACCAAGCTTTGCATGATTTTTTTTTTTTGGTAAAAAAGATATTAAAAATATAATTTGAAAAATACAATCATCTGGACTCTAATCGGGGTCTTCTGGTTTCGGGACCGCCCGGTTTCCCACCTGAGTTATTAGAACCTTGTAGATGGTGGCCAAATTTACCTTCGTATTCTAATGATATTGTAGCAGTTTTTAATTGCCTGAAAACACGGATAGAACAAAGTTTTCTAAAAATAAGATTTATCGCCCCCGAAACCCCCTGCATACATAATTTCATTAAAATCGTTGGAGCCGTTTCCGAGATTCAGATTATATATGTATATATATACATATACAAGAATTGCTCGTTTCAAGGTAGAGGTTAGATTGATATGGGAAAATCGGGTTCATTCGTGCTCAAGAACAAATCTCGTGACTATAACTGATGAAACTCTGTCGAAACCTCGATGTTATCTGATGATGACCCAGTTGGCGCAGTGGACAGGTGTTTGCCCTCTGCGCCGTGGGTCCTGGGTTCGATTCCCGGCAGGAGCACAAATTCCTTCCCATGTGATATTTATGCTTCTGGTTCTGTTATGTGAATTTCCGGCACTCACGATACAAGTCTTTGAACTTAGTGTGGGATGAATGCGTTTTTTTTGTTTGTTTATTCAAAATTATATTTAATTCAAAAGAAGCGAGAAAGAACCTATTTTTTTACCGACTTCCCAAAAAAGGAGGAGGCACTCAAAACGACTGTATTTAAAAAAAAAAATATTTGTGTTACCTCATAACTTCTCTCCACGTGAACACTGTTGCAGTTCAGAACTTCAAAGTCCTTTGATAAGAAATTTAATTTCAAAAGGAGACGTATTCTTATACAGGTATCTTCTAGGCAAGTATGCTCCATCTTCGACCACATCGTCTCTTTCCATCAGGTGAGATAGTGGTCAAATGCTTGCCTTTTGAGAATAAAAAAAAAAAAAAGAATATTTCGAGCCATCAGAAACCACTGAACAAAATGAGCAAAGTCACTCACCTATCAACAAATTCGTTTTTTTGTCACCTGAATACTGTTTCAAAATGACTCGGCGTTTCAGTGACTGGAGGAACACTTAATCAGTGCTATCCGATGTATACTCAAAATACTTAATTATTGACGATGAGGTTGACAAAAAGGGCTTTATTAATGTATCAGTTCGGCTTCGTTGTAATAATAATGTGCGATATAAACACTTTTGATTTTTTAGTACGGAAATTTAATAGGAAAATGACAAGTCCAGCTGTTTTTTTTTAATACTGCTTTACTTCATTTGAATTAAGTCTGAACAATTAAACGCATTCACACTCACATGAATGCACCCAGAACCTGGAACACAAATTTCCCTTGGGGAAAACTTATGTTTCCAACGGGCATCGAACCTGATACCCGCTGCTTAGAAGGCGCGGGACCAAACAAAGCCAACAGGCAGTTATACTTCTAGAATGAATATATATAGGTAGGATTGTAATTAATGATGACATATTATTTTATTAAGTTGAATTTTTGACATTCATATTTTGTAATTTTGACATTCTTTCGTATATATTAATAATAACTAAAACTTCCACTTATTGTATTTGCCTTATTGCATATAAAAAAAAAACAACGGGTTGCACTCCGGGAACTGCCGGCAGAAGTGAAAACTTGAAAATTTTTCGCCGCGCGGTAGAAAGATATTACTTCCTCTCCTTCATCTTACGAATTTTCGATCAGGTCTCTTGTCCTGACGCGAGTTTAACATTTATTTACAAAACCCAAAAAAGTGCACTACGCCGCTAAAGAAGTTTTCAATAATAATAATATTAATAATCATCAGAATATTATTACGTTTTATAAATAACTTATAGATAACATTCTAGTCCTCAAATCTATTTTTATATGTCACTATTATGACAAGTGTGTGAACTATCAATACACTAAACTCTACATTTGTTTAAACTTACTCTTGGAGCAAATAACTGCATTTCAATTCGTATATTAAATTCCATAAAAAATATCCACAAATTATTACAGTCACAAAAATAAAAATCCAAACAAGATCTGACGTGCGAAACGACTTTCCTTCAGAATTGTCCCACAAAAATGAACGCAACAATTTCTTTAGCCAACAAGGGTTATCAACCGCTTTTAAGTCACAGTCGTGATAAGAGCCGTTTTGTTCCCAACAGGTGCGATACCGGCCTGAATAGTTTTTGCAGCGGTTGCCAGCCGTTTGCGGCGTATTGTGACGGTTTGTGACCGTTTGTGACCGTTCGCTGTATTGTGCGTCTACCCTCAAAGAGATAAAACGGCATGAAAGGCGCCGTACCGATTCTTCGCTCTATATAAGCTTTTCCGTGTAATGCCCTTAATATTTCGTAAATGCTCTGGAGACAGTGTGAAGGGAGAATTGTCGTTTATGCTTTTACAAATATGAATAATTAAGGATGAATTAAGTTGTTTAGGGGACTGTTTGGCCATTGTGTATTTATTTTTGCGTTTTATCTTTAAACATTGTAATAATCGTTTTGAGAGGTTAACAAGGGGATTGGAATGAAGGCAAGTTTTTATTTGCTACTTACTGTGTCCCGCTGCTTTGCTCGCGTTATTCGGGATGAAAAGAATTCGTTCCATAATGGGTGTAGACATTCCGTCTAGTTGTTACTGAGGTAGAGTAGAAGCATTCTAAATGTGCACGCCCTTAAATAGATGGTTCTTGTCCAATAACCTAGCATTCTAAGCCCGTTGGCTAAGTTGGGTGGCGTTCCCCTTCTAAGCAGGGGTATCGGGTTCGATTCCTGGCAGGAGCAAAAGTTTTCTCCCCATGGAAAAAAATATGTTTCTGGTTCTGGTTGTGATTGTGTGTGTGATGTGAATGTTTCCGGCACCCACGAGACAAGTCATCGAACTTAGTGTGGGGCTGTGAGTGTGAAAGCGTTAATGTTATGTTTATGTTTACTATTATGATGATCACTTATTAGATAAACACAAATCAAGCTTTCGCGTTTGAATTCAGCTATTGCTACGACATGAAGCTACAGGCGTAGCCTCGTAGCAAACGCGTAGCCTGAGATTTCTTAGTGGTAAAAAGTAAAGTATTTGATCTCACAACCTTATTTCCATTGCTTTAAAGTCGTTTATTAAAAATTACAATAAAAGAAAAATACATGACTCAGTTACCAGGACTGCAGAGCAAAAATGGCCTTCAAGAACGACAAAAGGGCCACTTCATTATGTCTTGTGCCACCTCCTGAAGACTTTCAACCGAACAATGGAGTTTATTCAAAACAATTCAATGCAATAAACACTTGGCTTTTTAAAAACACGGAGCTCGAGTTCAGAACTTCACTTCGTTCTTGAATAGGATCTTTCTTTTGACGCGTAATTACTAGGTATATATCCATGGCTTTTTAATTCTATTTATGAAGACCGCGACAGGCAACAATTCGAAACTTGACAAATTAACTAAAAGTTTTTTTTTAATTGAGGATAGGCAAACGTATGATCATTATATCACCTGATGGTATGCGATGACTTTGTACTAAGGCTACTTAAGTGTAATCTCAGTATAAAACAGCATGATTGCACGACAAATGCCCATTGATTTTGTATCGATGTTTTCATCTACAGACGTTAAAGCCCGTCGTTTTTTGGAAACTACGCGATTGGAAGTAGCGTTCTCTACGACGTAGCTATAACCGGTTTTTTTTGTTTTTATTCAAGTTAGGCAAACGTTTGACCATTAAATTATAACCATTTATATAACCATTTAAGTTTTAAAATTGATGATGTTTAAAATGAATTTAAATACTCGGCTAGATAGCTAGAGATATATTATAAAATAAAACCCCTGCCATCAAGTAAAGTCAAGACCAAAAAGATGAGAGATGGTGGCCAAATTCTAGTCTTAATGGGAAATTTCAAAAAAGTATTTTGACGCATAAAGCTTAAATTATTCGTTCTTGGTGTAGTGCAAATAAATCATCATTTAGGCAAAGAATATAAATCGTACCAGAGGCGGTACTCGCTACGTAATTAATAATAGAGACGCGGGCGATTTATCGCTCCATTATGGAAGACGAATTTCTTATTTTAGAGACAAATAAATTGCATATTTTATTTAGAACAATTCTGTTAATAATAAATAAATGATTGATGTTGTGTACGGCTTGAAACACGTCTAAATTTCGACTTACTTTGTAGTCGACTAGTTTCGGAGGCGAGCGGCTCGAGCCTCGGCGCGTGACTCAGCCGCTCGGCTCTGCGTATCGCGCGTCTGACTCATCCTGATGAAGGACAACAAATTTGTCCGAAACTAGTCGACTACAAAGTAAGTCGAAATTTAGACGTGTTTCAAGCCGTACACAACATCAATTATGTGTAATACTCACGATAGTTTTAATTTTCATAATAAATGAATGGTTTTGAACTCACAACCTTATAGTAAGTATAAAATGCATGTATCGTTAGTGCCGATAACTCATAAAATTTTGATATTACTAGCCGACTCGTCTTACGATAGAATGTTATAATTTGTGTTACTGAAAAGTAGCCGACGGGCTAGACGCCGATAAAGATTATATACCTTTTCTATCTATCCTGCCTTATCTATAATAATCTTATCTAATTATATCTGACGCGTTCAACAGTATCTACATCAAATTAACTTAACAAATAAATAAAATTGAAGTGTCTGTGTGTATTCTCAAATGAACAGTTTTTTTATAAATATACATACGTTTTCTAATATTTTTTTCTGTATAATATGTAACTAAGGCTTCTTTTATTATAAAAACAGATAAAGAACTAAGATTTCGCGCAAAACAATTATAAGCCATGAAATCAAATGTATATACTAACATATATATCTTAACGCGGGTGAAGTTGCGGGGTTGATAATAAACCAACCTATTATATTACGGGTATTATATAGGTATAGGTAACTATAACAACGTTTAAACGTTCGCTATTCGAACATTTAAATTGTAGTACTTACACATCAGTCTCTCACATCAGTTAACGGGCTAATGCAACTTGGCCGAAATGTTTAAAAAGATTTTTGGTTTACTTATGTCCCGTTGTACTATACATTATTTAATAGGAATATACATCATAGGTTTTTTTATTTTTTTTTCCGGTCGTTAAGGCCCGGCCAGCGTGTCGCGTCTCTGACATGATCAGAGATTTGGGTTCCAAATAAGTTTTTCATCATTTTTTATATTTATACATTAATCTTAATCTAATAAAAAGGAACCTTAATTAATTAAAACAGAATTACATCTTTGGTCTATACATTTTCTCTTTGGTCAATCTATTTACAATAGCACGTTTTAATATAATACATATACACGTCACATATAATTACTTATTTTTATTAACAACCTTGTTAGCGATAGTTACACAATATTCGAATACATCATAGGTTGTGATTAATGCCCTGTATTGTATTGACTTATTAATTCCCTATAGAAATCAGTAGCGTAGTTAATTAGTTAATTAATATGGCACTGTTGACTCGAATCGAAGGCTGTTTACAGTACGATGCGTTTCCATAACGATAATATGTGCCGACATCGCGTTTCAGGGTTTCCTTGAAAAGTAACCTATATAAAAACATTTAGTTTCCGTCTGTACGTCTGTCTATCAGGAACCTTTTTCTCAAGAACGCGTGGACGTATTAACTTGATATTAATATCAAATACATCTAATTTAAAACCATGTAAAAATGTTCTACGTTATACTTGTGACGAATTCAATGTTATTTATTATAGATTATAGGATATATATACGTTTCAATCGGTTTATTAGTTAAGATTTTGTAAGGAAACAAAAGAACATACGCTACTAAAATCATAACCTTCCATTTTACGTCGCAGTAGTCGGGTAAAAAGAAGTAAATGTTAATACCATAACATGGATGCCCAAAAATCGGCTGCACTGATTTACCAGAGCCAAGAACGATTCCGATTACACCAGCTATTAAAGAAAATATAAAGAGCTGTAAATGTTAGGGTATTTCCATTTATCAGATTGTCGCGCCGTGACGCTGTTGGCCGCTCTGGGACCACCATTGTGCCTGAATTGTTACTACATCGCGGCTGTGATTTCCCTTGATGTTTGTGAATCAAATACATTTGAAAACGAAGAAGTGGAATTACAACACGCTGAATTGTAAGCTACATTTTTTTTTGGATCTGAAAATGAGTAATTAGACTACTGTGCTTAAAACAAGTAATACTTAAAAAAAAAGACGTGTGGCACTCGGGGACTGCCGCGGTAAAGCTATTGCATAGCATTTTTTAATCAACTTATGCAATTATAATTATTTATTTATTTTATTTATGCAGTATTTTTTTCCTGCCACCTAGAGGCGAGTCGCTGAACTAAAGAGACAAGCGTGATACTTCAAAAAAGTCATTAAAAGTTCTGCTATTCATCGATAGATGGCAAAACTAAAAAGTATCACCGCTGTGCCGGTCGGAGTGGGGGGTGTTAGGTTATTTTCGTTACGGAATTTCTGGATTCGGTCTCCACGCTCAAGGCCCGCGATAGAAGCTATGCAAAAGCTTAAAACCTATTGTATTGTTACCGAAGATACATAAGTACACATTTGAGTCGAATCGGACAACGGGGTAGGTAAAAAAAGCTTGTAAAAAGCTTAATGTTCCGATGGTTAGACGTTATGCTAAATTGACGTTTTATTTAGATGACATTTTGCAAAGAAGTTTGCGCACCACTGGTCAGTTTCCTTACTCGTCAATTTCACTAATTCACCATTTACTCATTAGACAGTTTCTGAATTCAAAGTCATTCCCACTAGAGAAAAAAACTAACTAACTCATCAACAGCACACAACCAACATTTATATACTTCAACATGACTAAATAATTTCAACGTAAGCAAAGCTTAAAAAACCAACTTCACCGCTTTATCTTCGGAACCCTTGATCATATTAAATTAATTAAGTATACAATATTGAGGATAACTCAAAAACTACTGGTCAGATCTTGATAAAATTTAAAGAATTACCAAAATCAATTCACCTAGAAAGAAGTTATGAGGTTATACACATAAAATTTAAAAAAAAAGTCGAAATGAGAACCTCTTCCTTTTTTTGAAGTCGGTTAAAAATTACAAAGAGGTCATTTACAGAATGGCTCACCCACTAGAGTAGAGAGCACCAAGTATCACCAACACCACACAGACAACATTTGTTTAAATTTTCAGTATTAGCAATTTCAATTATCAATACTGGCTAGCCCGTACCGTAAGCAAAAAAAAGTTGTACCAATTCGAAACATTTAAATGGATCAAATCTGGCTCTCAATGTAAAATTCCGGACACCTGAGCGTATATTGGAATTGTTAGCAGTAGCTTTTTCATTTAAAAATTGTACGAATACCATTTTCAGTACCGGGTAGCTCACTGAAAATCGTGTAAAAAGTAAAGTGGTAAGTGCGTGTTGGAGCGAGGATACACGGTTCTGTTTGTTTAATAAATAAAAAAGAACTTTTGTCACTTGAGAAAGCATGCTTCTTAAACACATAATATCATTAAATAACGGTCCAAAATAGTCCAAATAATGTTTGGTACTAATAGATGTTAAGACTCACAACTTTATTGCAGCCGGATGTGTAGAAAATCGGATGAACTATTTACTCGCCCTACATTAAAAAGAGATAAACATATAGATAAGAGCCAATATTCATTATCTCGGTTAAGAGATAAATAATTGAATCTAGTTGCGTGAGAATTATAACATATAAAATAAACATGGTTTCTAATTGACAACTCAGATGGCGCAGTGGATAGGTCTTCGCCCTCTTCGCCGTGAGTCCTGGGTTCGATTCCCGGCAGGAGCAAAAATTCTTTATATATTTGTGCTTCTGGTTCTGGGTGTAATGTGTGTGATGTGAATGTTTCCGGCACCCACGATACAAGTCTTTGAACTTAGTGTGGGCTCACTCACAGCGAGTGTGAATGCGTTTTTCTTTTGTAAATATTTAGGTATTTCAATTATCTAAAAAAAGTAAAAATTATATTGTTATCTCTTTTAGAGCCGATATAAAATTTATATAAGTTTCATTGGTCGTTTTTGAAAAATAATTCTATAATTAATTACAATTAATGTATTTATTGCCACAAAATTTTTACATTAATGTTTTATAGAGAAAAAATTCACAAGTCATGTTTCTGGGTTCCATTTATTTACATAGTTTTGTAGCTTTCATAGATAGATAACGCTTTATTGTGACACCTTATATAAATCATTTATATTTTTTTTTACAACTTAAATTAAAGTGTACATTCGGCGGTTTTAATTTTCTACTCAGATACAATTTACATCACTTTAACTGCAACACTAAAACTTCCCATTTGAACTGTAATTCCCCATTGCACCATCTTAATGAACTTGGAAAAAAATATTGGACAATATTTTATATTAAATCAACCACTAAAATACAAATTTTCATCGCTATAAGTTAAAAAAAAGGACTGTCATACAAACGTTTTTACCCCATTTAATCCTCTTAGGGGTAGAATATCCAAAAATCCTCACTTATTACAACCTCTAAGTAGTAAGTCAAATGTACTCGCCAAATTTCAAGTCTTCGACCAGCAGTTTAGGCTGTGCGTTGTTTCTAAGTCAGTCAGTCAGTGAATCGGTATGTCAGGACAAAGATTTTAGATTCCCAACCTAGTTTCCAATTTAATCTTTTCTGGCTAAACCTCATCATAAGTCAGAACATACGCAACCCAAAAAAACTGTACCACATATCAAGCACAGGCTCAAGCCTGAAAGGCCCATACAACCTAAATCTCGCGGGCTGATGTGATTAAAATTTAAAACTGTTACTCTCTGAGGGCGCGCGTGGATAGGCACAATTTCACTCGCATTTACATAATGTATGTTCGGCAGTGCGCGCGGAATTTTTTAGTCTTTGACATTTTCAGCTAAATTCGTGCTTAATGATTTTTGTGCGTTCGTAACTTTGTGATAACCGGTCATCTGGTTAGAAGTCTATATGTGTGTGTGTGTGTGTGTGTGAAATGTTGTTAGAGTCTTTGTATTTTGTGTTTAGCGTCAAGAATACATTTATCGATGAGCAATAAGATCCGTTGTCGGTAATAAGTCAGCTGCAGAGTTTTGATCATATACATTTATGTCCAAAACTCTACTCTCTGGGCTTAATACAATAATGTGCATATGAAAGTGTGCGCAGAAATTACACGAATTATTCTCCCACGTCCTTTCACATATATTCTTTATATTTCAAGCCAATCTCTCAACTATGAATATCAAGGTAATTTTAACCTTATGATCATATAACAATTAGACATATTATATATTAGGTTTCTTGACTTTTTGTCAGTTGGACAGAAGTTACCCTAAGCCTAAATGGTGGTCACTTACAATCCTAGTTCAACGCCAAGTTTGATGTCCCAGCGAGATTCGAATATTACCTGCTGCTTAGACGCGCACCCGACTACGCCAGCGGGTCGTTCAAATTACACTGTATACATAAGTATAAAGTGTAATTTGAACGGCGGCGGTATTTACACACTAACTTTCGCATTTATCATATAAATGATAAATGCTAAAGTTAGTGTGAAAATATATTTGTTTTCTCTTGTCGCTGTAACGGCTAAACGGATTTTAATTAAATCTGCAATGTACAAAACTAATACTTAATAATGTTAACTGCCTATTGGCTTAGTTGGGTAAGTGTTCGCCTTCTAAGCAAAGGTACCGGGTTCGAATCCGGGCGGGAACACAAGTTTCCTCCCCAAAGAAAATTTGTGTCTGGTTCTGGTTGTGATTGTGTGTGTCATGTGAATGTTTCCGGCACCCACGACACCAGTTATCGAACTTAGTGTTGAGCTGTGAGTGTGAAAGCGTATATGTTTATGTTTGATAACTAGAATTAACTCATAGGCTACATTTTAACTTGATTAACGCGGGCAAAGCCGCGAGGTACGGCTAGTAAAGTTATAAAGAATAAAAATAAAAGACGTGTGGCACTCGGAGACTGCCGCGGTAAAGCTATTGCATAGCATTTTTTATCAACTTATGCAATTATAATTATTTATTATGGAGTATTTTTTTTCCTGCCACCTAGAGGCGAGTTGCTGAACTAAAGAGACAAGCGTGATATTTCAAAAAAGTCATCAAAAGTTCTGCTATGCATCGATAGATGGCAAAATTAAAAAGTATCGCCGCTGTGCCGGTCTGAGTGAGAGGTGTTAGGTTATTTTCGTTACAGAATTTCTGGATTCGGTCTCCACGCTCAAGGCCCGCGATAGAAGCTATGCAATAGCTTAAAAACAATTTAAAAATTGTGAATATATCCAACATAGCAAAATTGCAAATATTTAAAGCCTTACGAAGTATAATAAACTTCGTAAGTCCAATATTTCAGGCACTCGCTGAAGCCGTTTCAATAAACTTTCAGTCTAGATGGAATTTAAATTATTCTATTGAGTTACAACGAGAATGCCAATCGATTTTAAAAGCTACAATAAATGTATTTAAAGGTTGAGGTAAAGGTTAGAAGGTGTTTGGTCTGTTTAGATAATAAATTGACGCTTTCACACTCACAACTC
This sequence comes from Lomographa bimaculata, assembly GCA_948107665.1. Lineage (NCBI taxonomy): Eukaryota > Metazoa > Arthropoda > Insecta > Lepidoptera > Geometridae > Lomographa > Lomographa bimaculata. The sequence goes on along the minus strand of OX403600.1, from coordinate 3,398,479 downwards.
CGCGCTAAGCTTAAAGACATGTGTTGAGTTTAATGATTGCATGCACCGAATACATTATTATGCTCATTAGAAGAGAAACACGAAGTTTCTTTAGGATGAAAGTTGTCGGCCTTTTTAAGATAGGTGAGGTAGGGAGGGATGTATTTGTCAATAAAAATACCTGAAAAGCACCCTCTTTGAATCGATATTCAAAGTGAACTTACCGATGTAAGTAATGACCGGACAGATTGTATTACGCTTACGTAATGGTAAGTGATGCTGCGGCCGAAGATGTAATAAGATCAGGTTATAAATAACTAGCCGTGCCCCGCGGCTTCACCCGCTATTATCAATTTTAAAAGTAGCCTAATCTATGTACATTCCAAATTTTATCTAAATCTGTTCAGCCGTTAAGGTGTAAAGAGGGAACAAACATGCTTACACACTAACATACAGAATTACGGATTTATAATATTAGTAGGATTATTATACCGGTACAAAATATTTTCAACAACTTATACCTACGTTTCTGCAGTTTTGAGATAGTAATGTGTGCAGTATGCTATATTGTTTTTTATGCTTGATAGTCAAGCATTTGACTACCATCTTACCTAATGGACAATGAAGATGTGGCCAAAGATATAGCATGCTTGCCTAGATTATTCTTTGTATATAGATGAACTTTTAGATTTTAAGCATTTCCATTATTTTTAAAGTCGTGAATTCAACAAACTAAAAGTCAATTTCGCAGATTAGGCTGACTCAAACTTACGAAACAAATTTTCAAACTTCGCAACGAAGAGTGACTTAAACAAACCAATAAATAATTCTGCTTTATTTGTTCTCATTTTTCGCTGAAGTAATAAATACCTTCTCAAATAAAATATTCGAGAAAAAATTTGAAAGTTTGCGAATGCTCGTAAACTGGGAGATTGTTCATTGCTACAATTTTCGCAAAATAATTTAACGATCTCAGCAAAACAACAATGGCGGATCGTAAACTGTTATCTCGAATTGTTGGAGAATGTCTGCACATTAACTACGGTATTACAAGCAGACACATTTCATTTGGAAGCAGGAATAACGTATAAGAAATTATGTTTTAAGGACGAATAATTGACTTAAAAGTTCTGAGTCTTACTTCAATAGAAAATTGTGACTGTATTATATAGGCTAGCAATACTCTACTTATTTCCAAGGGAGTTTTTGCCGCGAACGTGAAAAAATGGCGTTGTTGATTTTGTATAATTTTCCAAAACCTGTGATTCTTCGAGTGTTAATGTGTAATAATGGTGGATTATTAACCGTTAATACTTAGTAAATGTTCATAAATGTAGGCAAGTCTAACAAAGTTGAAAAACGTATTTTTCGCCTTCGCTCCAAAACTCCAATAGAAGTTCTAGTAAAGTTTCTACCACTTTACTAGGGCATGACTTGACTATGACTGACTACTTGACTTTGACTGTGACTTGTGACTAAGACTTTTAGTATAAAAATAGAAATTGATAATATTTTTTTAATATTTCGACTGAAGGACTATGCATCCATGGTCATGAAATAATAATAAAAAAAAAAAAGATTTCCAACATAATTTTTAAATTTCACTCAAAAGTCTACGTGTATCTGGTAGACGAAATAACAAAAGATACAAATTTCTAGTTTCACCAGTCGTATTATACGTATCTAAACGTTAAAAATTGACTGTTTTATTTTGGCTTCGCAATCTTGTGCATTTAGCCAGTGTCAAGTAATAATATATTTCAAGTGTATTTCGTATTAAAAGTCCTAGTCACAAGTCAAGTAAAAGAGTCATAGTCCAGTCATAATCTAGTCATGTCCTAGTAAAGTAATAGAAGTTTTACTAGAACTTCTATTGGAAATTTGGAGCAAGGCAAAAATCACGTTTTTCGACTTTGTATGATTTGCCTACACTTATGCACGTTTACTAAGTATTAATGGTGAATCCACCATTGTTACACAATAACACTCGAAGAATCACAGGTTTTGGAAAATTATACAAAATCAACAACGCCATTTTATCACTTTCGCGGCAAAACTCTGATTGAATGATTTTTCATAAACTAAAAACAGTAACCGATGAACCTTCGAGCATTCAACCAATCAAAAAACGTTCGCTCTAATTCCAAACCGTCCCAATCAATTAGCTCCACGGTTTAACGAGGACCTCTAAATGAGAGGGGGCGTGAAGGCACGGGTCACCTAATCGTGCCCATAATCGTTGCAATTATTGCCAGCTATGGATTTCCAGGTCGGGGTTGCCAGAAATTGACGATTTCAATTTTTCGGCAAGAAGTAAACGTGGCAAGTAACATTTTTATAAAAAAAGTTATTAGAAAATGGAAATTGTGAATTTATGTCGCGTAAGTTGTTTGTAAAGAACAGATAAGTACGTAATGGGTCTAATTTTACTTTTATGAGTGTAAGTTTAATTCATTTGACTGTTTCTTGAACTGTTTTTTTTTCAGTAAAGAAATAAACGCTTAAATTCTCTCACACTCACATATTCATATACTTTCCTGTGGATTTTCTTATAGTTGCGCTACGTATCGTAGCCAAGGGAAACGATTGACAAGGTCCAGCAACTTACAGTACGGTTTATCCGTATATAAATAGATAACAGTATATTTAAACGCAATCAAAGCTTTAAAAAACCGACTTCACCGCTTTATCTTCGGAACCTTGGTCAGATTTAATGCATTAAAAACGCACTATTGACGATATTTCAAGAACTACTTATCAGATCTTGATCAAATTTAAATGGGACCAATTGGAAAGCAACAATCTTTCAAATAAAAAACAATTAAATCGGTTCATGTGGAAAGAAGCTATGAGGTAACACATAAAAAAAAACAAATACAGTCGACTTCAATACCTCCTCCTTTTTTGTGAAGTCGGTAAAAAATATATTTTTTAAATTGATTGTTAAAAGTATCTGTTTCGTTTCCTCCGTCATAGTATATTCAAAAAGAAACAAATTACTCCACGCCAAAGCAGTATCGGCGTAAATAAATTTCATAGTACTAAAAAGAGGCAAAAAGTTGAAAGTTTGCCGGCGATCTTGTACTTTTTGCGGCGAGAACGGGAAGAGGCGGGTTACGATATTCTCGGTGACACCAATCGATTGATGATCAAAAGAGGCATTGCTTAACAAAAAATATAGAGGCATTTTGAAGGCGTTTACATTTTTACTGCATATGTGTATATGTCACTAATCTCTAATGGTAGAGATAGGAGAAATAACTACCATGTTTAATTTTATGGTCTCTTCTGTTTTTATGGGAAAAAAAATATTTTCCGTGTCAGCCTACTAAAAAAAACTATACCTTGTCAGTCGTAATCTTACCTATTAGTTCACTAAGAACTGGCGTAGTTTGTTGCGCATTTGCCTTCTAAGCAACGGCTATCGCTTTCGATTCCCGATGGGAATACAAATTAAACGTTCTTTCCAAGATAAACGTGTGTCTATGGTTGATTTTATGGTTCTGGGTGTGATTGTGTGTGTGTGGTGTGAGTTTTTTGGAACCCACGATACTAACTTTTGTTGGCTGAGAGTGTAAAAGCGTTTACTTATTATTTAATTTATACTAATACCTGAAACTGTAGCTATATTTCCAGACTAGAGCACTTGGACCGCTACTTGATGTTACTTTTGATTTATTTAATTGGCGTTAGTTTAAATTCGTGTAAATGTATAGTATTTTATTCAAGACAACTGTCATCTGGCCTCTTTGTGACTACGAATACTGCAAAGTGTTAAAAAAAGAAATAAAATTTCAAATATTCACGATAAAATCTGTTAAGTGTTGTGTATTCATTAAACGGATTGTATCGCGTTCTAATGAAGAACAATTTCGAAACCTTATCTAATGATTTTGTGCCTTTTTTATGTTTGATAGGCAAACATTTGACCACTATCTCACCTGATAGCAAGCGATGATGCGACCGAAGATGTAGCATGACTGCCTAGAAGCCTAGAATACCTATTCACTCTTGATTTGAAGACTGCCAGGTTATACCGCTCAGGAAACAAAGACGCGGGCAGTTCCACCCCCTCGCAGTACGGATAATAAACGTAGACGCACACACATGACATTTATTATATATGTACAAAGATTATTTATAATTCAGAGCGTATGTAGAGTTATAAACAACGCGACACATACATTTTAAAGAAAGCTATCTACTGCTTCGAGAAATGAACCTAGAATGAGAATGACAATGGTTAATTAAAGCATACATTGTCTCCATATTACGCTCATTTCGCTGAATTCTGTACCGAACCAGACTCTAGACACCTATTTAATTCTCACCTCATTTTCTCACGCTATATGAGATAAGACTTTATGCTACCAACGGCGCTATTTTGTGTTTGCGACCGCTTTTTTTGCTGTTGCTGTCGTTCTCAACGGAAGACCAGCGTTGGTTTTTTAAATCAGCATTATGCTGAGTTGAGGACGGTTTGTGGTAAAAATGTAAAAAAAAAAAACTATTTGTACCTTTTGTCAATTGAATTTTTTTGCCACAAATAAATATATGTCTTTATGTCTTTATGTATTGCAATCGCTCATGTTACCCCTGAGCGATACTTGATGGGTTCGAATCGTGAAATTTAGCACAAGAGCTCCTTATATAATGTAGGTGTCACTGATAGTTAAATAAATTACTTATTTCGTACAAAAACCCATATTATAACAAAAAAACAGAAAGAAACAAAGTACGATGCGTGTACAATACAACTGTGACAATGGTAGCAACGCTCTTCTCCGGAAACATCTGTTCACTTATTAAAAGTTTACAAATAAGTTCAACAACTTAAAAAAAACTTAAACTATATTGTAGATAAAATGTAAGAAAGGATTTTTGAAAAGACTTCCCCAAAATTAAGTTATTCAATGTTAAAAAAGTTATTATTGTATAAAAGTTTGTAGGGAAATTAAAATACTTATTTTCCCATTACGCTTTAGTAATAACAGAAATAATAAAACAAACACGTTGTTATGTTATTTTTATGATTAAACATAACATAAATATAAACGCTTTCACAGCCCTACACTAAGTTTGACGACTTTTGTCGTGGGTGTTGGGAACATTTACATCACACACACAATCATAAACAGAACCAGAAACACAAATTACTTTGGGATAATTGTTTGTAAAATGTTAACCAAAAACGAGCTACCGATCGCTGTCGCTATTGCAAAATAACGCCGTCACGTCGCCCTTGAGATAATGTAGAAGGGTACTTGTACATAGTGTGTAACGAAGCGAATGGCTTGCGGAGTGATGTTGTTAGGGGTTGGTAGTAGTTATTCGTTCATGAACCTCAGAATAATTTTGTAATGTTCTTACCGTCTGCAAACAAGCAGTAGATCTTCATTCTACATGCGCGTCTTAGCCTTCTTTTTTTGAAAACTTAAAACAGGCTTTATCGGCAGTATCTGACATTTCATAAATACGGACAAAGCGTTTTGCTTCCACATTCATTGTGTGAACCGCAAAGGAATGAAACTCTTTGCCTAAGTAGGTGTTTCTGATGAGTACAATATAGGAGTCTTTAGGTCGCGAGTGTATAGGTATTTTCTACCGAATTCACAAAAAAAGAGGAGGTACTCAAGTCGACTGTATTTTTTATGTGTGGTTACCTCATAACTTCTTTCTACGTTAACCGATTTATATTTTTTTTTGTTTGCATGATGTTGCTTTCAAATAGGTCCTATTGTAGTTCTTGAAATATCGTTAATAATGCGTTTTTTAAACTTTGCTTGCGTTTATATATATAAATTTAATTTGTCTTAAACGGTAGTACACCGCAGCCAAAAAATGATTTTGCTATATCCATATTAATTTAAGCGATAAGACCGCCCTATACTAGCCTAAGTTATTTTTAAATTTTAGATTTTTTGCTGATATTTTCTTTTTGAATTGGTGTACAATAAAGAGTTATTCTATTTATCTATCTCCTGAAGCTTTTATTAAAATTTTATGAAATTTTATGAGACCAACTACATACTCTAAATAATAACCAGCGAGATAGGATACAAACCTAATTACTTTAGCTATAAAATCCTTGATAATAACATACACAAAATAAGAGAAAAAGCAGTATTCAATTGAGTCGAGAACAATCATTTTACCGACTTCAAAAAAGGAGGAGGTACTATGTTCGACTGTATTACTTAGTGTGGGGCTGTGAGTGTGAAAGCGTTTATGTTTATTTATGTTTGTTTTTTTTCTTTTATGTATGTTCACCGATTTCTCCCCCATTTGTGGACCGATTCTTAAAATTATTTTCTGTTTGGTACATTATACTTCTGAGGTGGTCTCATATAAATTTTATCGAAATCTATCAAGCCAAAACCAAAATATAAGCTGTAAAGTCGTTTTTTTTGCTTACGTTTAAATTATTGGGATAACGATTAATTAAAAGTTAGAGCAATTTTTTTACTATATTATTATTTAGTATTTATATCATAGATTGTTATGATAAATTCTAAGATCACAAGATCATGCCTCATTAATGAGAAACAATCCTTAGAAGCATTACGGAGCTTAGCATTGACGTCACTTAGTCTTCAATAGCATCAAAGGATGGATTATATAGAAGCTTGTTTGAACGTTGGGGATAAAGTAGATTGTTAGTTCGATCATGCTGACACACAGTAGACATATTGGAACCATTAAAAATGCAAGATTTGCTTTGATATGGAGATATTGAACTGCCTGTTGGCTTAGTTGCATGTACGTTCGCTTTCAGCAGGGTATCGTTTTCGATTCCCGGCGGGAACACAAGTTTTCTACACAAATAAATCGTATTTTTTTGGCTTTTGTTGTTCCGGCACCCACGACACAAGTCATCAAACTTAGTGTGGGGCTGTGATTGTGCTCAGTGGTGCTGCTGCATTATGCTCAGTTTTTCAAAACTGTTGTTCACTTACTACATCCCTGTTTAACTTTTCATAGATATTCAAAAATCGTATTTCCGAAATATCACTAATTTAGAATTTCAATAACTGAACACAGAAAAAGAAACTCTGATTAGTATTGCGTGTCCAGTTGATACGAGGATAACGAGGAACTAGATGTCAGTTGTTAAATGCAATGTCACACGGTAAACATAAAACGATTTCACAATCACAGCCCCACACTAAGTTCGTTGACTTGTGTCGTAGGTGCCCGAAACATTCACATCACACAACCACAACCAGAACCAGAAACAAAATTTTCTTTGGGGAGAAAACTTGTATTTCCGCCGGGAATCGAACCCGATACCCCTGCTTAGAAGGCGAACGTTCACCCAACCAAGCCAACGGGCAGTTCAAATAAGGTTGAAAAAAACAAACAAAACTTTTTACTAAATAAACCATTCCATATTAACGCTACGCATCACACCTGAAAACCAAACGAAGGTATTATTAAAGCTCCTTAACTTATCTTTGCCACAGAATGTAAAATCTCAGAAGCGCAGCTCACAACTTGTTAATCTGAGTGGTGCTTACGCCGCCGCGTGAGTGACTCTTATACAGGTCTCGAGATCGTTTAAAATATTATGTCTAATGGAGTGTAGGCGGTGCGAACGATCTTGCTCTTTTATTTGGCCTCTTATAAAAAAATAAGAACGGAAAGAACGACTAATTTGACTGTTTCTTCTCTTATATTCTACTAAGAGTCTACAAGCATGCTATAAATACATGTTTAGCCGCTGTTTCTATCTGATGGTGGTTATTAGGATAGCCATTCGTATTTACTCACAAATACTAGTGTTATCAACTTGCAGGGCATACATTCTATCGGGATTCCGTAACATCGACGAATGAAACTGGTCTCGAGGTCATTTCACTATTAAAATAATAAAGGTAGAATCGTTTGAAAACAACGACTACTGTTGACATTCTACTAACCAAACGCGTTCACGTTGAGCGGAACGTAAATAAACGCTAGCGTAGACGCCGCGTACGCTCTCGGTTTTTCAGCGGAACGCAGTTAAAGTTTGGTATAGTATCGTATGGTGCTTAAAAAAACAAGAACAAAATCTTCCGTCATTTAATAAGGTCATTTATAAGCTGAGACTGAGACTGAAGCTATCTTTACCAACTTTGGGACGGACCTTTTTAAAACGGCCCAAGTGACTTTAGAACTTAAAATTTTCGTTACGAAAGATATAAATCTCTTGAGGACATGCTGGAAAGGCTATAAAAAGTTAATCTGATGTCTGCTCCGATGTTCCGCGGAATAATTTATAACTCTAGAACGGGGAATGGTTTGTTGCTTCGTTAATTTCAAAACACTTAGGAGAACGGGATTATTTTGTAAATAGAAACAGCAGCAATTATTCTACTGCAGGCATTGCGGCGCGGTGTACAGACTATATCAAAGCAGGGCGATAAGTAAGCTCTAATTAATTAGCTAGGTAGGTAAATTATACTTCAGAGGTGGTCCTATATAAATTTTATCGAAATCGATCAAGTCAAAACCAAAATATAAGCGGTAAAGTCGGTTTTTTACCGACTTCACAAAAAAGGAGGAGGTACTCAAGTCGACTGTATATTTTTTTTAATGTGCTTTACCTCATAACTTCGTTCCACGTGAACCGGTTTTGAATTTTTTTTTTGTTTCATAGATGTTGCTTTCCAATTGGTCCCAATTAAATTTGATCAAGATCTGATCAGTAGTTCTTGAAATATCTTCAATAACGCGTGTTTAGCAAATCTTATCTGATCAAAATTCCGAAGATAAGGCGGTGAAGTCGGTTTTTTAAGCTTTGCTTGCGTTTAATTAATATTTTTTTATTTCTGTATATCCTTGTGCAGAATGCTACAAACTACGTGATATAAATTGATTATAATGTTTCTTCTGCCATTCCTCCGACAGTCTCGTTCTAGAATTAAATTCACTTCAATAAAGGCATCACAATCTGAAAATGCATTTTTATTGGCACCCAAGCCCAGATAATGCAGTATTTTGCATAGCATCCGCATTGCGCCCTACATTGCCGGCGCAGTGGGCCGCAATATTCGCGTTACGCGGTCGACCGGCGATGGGTTGTAAATAAGGAGAACTCTCGGGCTATGACCGCGTGGTGCGGATGCCGGTCTAGTTGTGGTTAGTGGTGAATGCGAGTTATTAACTTGGCAATGTTTGGAATTAGCTGAAATATAGCATATTTGTAAACACAGGATATACCTTATGAATATTTATATTTGACTCGACATAATTTGAATGCAAGCTTATGAAACCGACTTCACCGCTTTATCTTCGGAACCCTTGATCAGATTAAATTACACCTATCTATCTACCTCGATCAAATAAGTATTTTGACCTAAGTTCATAGCTCTGGGTGGGACTGAACTGTAAAGGCAAGCATGATGCTTACCATCAGACGACTTGCTCGTTTTGTCATTCAATAATCATTAAAAAAGTAATTAAACCTATCTGACATTAGAAAACCTTTGAATCCAATAAGTAGAAGTCGTTGTGTATTAAAAACCCAATACTCGAAAAACCTTCAAACATTCATTAGGCAAACATCGTTTGGAACCCGTTACGAAAGCCATTCGGCAAACGCCATTGAGCTATATAATGTAGGAAAAGAAGTGACCTTAGATTAGGAAGAGTTCGTCATTATATCATGACAAATGCAACTGGCAGGCAAAATAGAGGCTTTAATAGACGATATTTAAAGATCTTCTATTCCTTTGTAACACCTTTGCAAATCCTTTCGGTTGATCAATCCATGTAAAGCGCTTTAAAAATAAATTATGTTTGAAATAGCAACGGGTTTAATGAATTAGCACCGTGAATTGATCTTTCACTTTAGATATAATTTTAAGCTATTGCATAGCTTCTATCGCGGGCCTTGAGCGTGGAGACCGAATTCAGAAATTCTGTAACGAAAAATAACCTAACACCCCCCACTCCGACCGGCACAGCGGTGATACTTTTTAGTTTTGCCATCTATCGATGAATAGCTGAACTTTTAATTACTTTTTTGAAATATCACGCTTGTCTCTTTACTTCAGCAACTCGCCTCTAGGTGGCAGGAAAAAAAATACTGCATAAATAAAATAAATAAATAATTATAATTGCATAAGTTGATAAAAAATGCTATGGAATAGCTTTACCGCGGCAGTCTTTTTTAGTCCTACACTTATAAGTTAGAATTAATTTGTATCGTGGGTGTCGGAAATATTTACAGCACATACACAATCAAACTCAGAACCAGAAACACAAATTAACATTAGAAAGAAAACTTGTGTTAACACTTGCGTGATCACTCGAGTAAGTAATTTTCGACATTAAAAACCATTATTATTTATGATATATTTGAATAATTATTAAATGTTATAAATCTTTTATTCAGTTGCGGGACCCGAAACGACTTTTTCTTTAGTACGTATAACCTAAAACAACATTTTTCTAAACGATTTAGCCACGTACGTTCTTCATTTCAATTCTTTCATTATTGATTGAGTTTAAATCATAGCATTGTTGTTTTATTCCAAAACAACAATAAAAAATTCTAACCAAATAGAATATGTATAAAAAATTATGTTCGTATTATTAGCTAAATACAATATATTCCAATTCGATTTTAAATTAACATCAACAGATTAAACAGACAGAGGTGTAATGTAAACAATGCAAAAATCAAGAAACAAAATAGAGTGAATAACCTTCTAAGAAAGCATGATACATCTTCGGCCGCTTTCCATCAGGTGAGATTGTGGTCAAATGATTGCCTATCGGACATATAAAAAACTTATATACTATACACACAGACAGTATGTGTATTACACATACTGTCCTAAATGTATTCTTTGTACATTTCAAAACCACTATATCAGTCAAGCCGTCTCTATATCATACATATGTATGTCAACGTTCAGGCGGGGCAAACCTTTCAATTGAAGTTTTTATTACCGACTTTACGGCCCTCTACGTATCGACGGGTTACAGCGACCGTATCAGAAGTTGTAAACCGTGTGTGCACAATGTATATTGGTAGGTATTGGATGTTTCGGAGTGTTACTGACTGAACAGTCTAATAAAAATGTTTAAAAGCGGATACACGGGAATAGTGAGAAGGGGAGCGAAAATTAGGATGTGTCATGGGGGTTAGTAGAAATCTTCTAAATTAGAACTGAACTTCTTTGACACTCCTTTTCACTCAATTAACTTATTGTGAAAACTTCTTTTGCGTTTTGTGCACTTTTTTTGGGATGGGTAAAACATGTTAAACTCGCGTCAGGACACGTGACCTGATCAAAAATTCGTAAGACGGAGGGAGAGTAGACCGCCGCGTAGGAGAGGAAGTTATATCCCCCTCTCTTTGTACCGCGCGGCGAAAATGTATGCCTGCTCCTGCTGTTTACAACGTTAATGTTCAAGTTTTCACTTCTGCCGACACTCCCGTAGTGCAACCCGAATTTTTAGTTTTTGAACAGACGACAAACTCAAAAGTAATTATATATTGTCAGAGCTAGCAAAAATTTAATTTGTGATATCTATGTGTGATTTTATCTGTATATATAAAAAAAATCAATTGTTCTGCGTCAGTCTCACAAAAGCTCCATAACAGCTTGACCGAATTGGCTAATTCTTTTTTGTTGTGTTCGTAATTCGGCAAGGAAGGTTTGTATGTAGCATTTTTTTAATTCACCGGAATTGCACCCGCGGGAATCCGGGGCGGATCGCTTATTATGAATATTTATGTATTTTTCACCATGTATATACATTATAATATTGAATGATTTTAGTTCCCGTGATGCTGTGTGTATGTGATGTAGCTTGTAACGGTGTTAAAATATCGAGCTGTCACTATAAATTATAATGTCATGGTAAATATCCCGCATCAAACATGAAAAACCATTTATTTTTACCGACTTCCCAAAAAAGGAGGAGGTACTCAAGTCGACTGTATATATATATATATATTTATGTGTGTTACCTCATAACTTCTCTCCACGTGAGCCGATTTCGAAAATATTTTTTTAGTTTGAATGTTGTTGCTTTCTATTTGGTCCCATTTAAATTTGATCAAGATCTGATCAGTAGTTCTTGAAATATCGTCAATAATGCCTATTTTGTGACGAATAATGCGTAATTTGACGATGTTCTGGTTTACCCGACTTCAAAAGTTACCTCACAACTTCTTTCGTTGTGAGCCGATATTGATGATTCTTTTTTATTTGAAAGCTGGTGGATCAAGGTTCCGATGATAAAGCGGTGAAGTAGGTTTTTTTAAGCTTTGCTTGCGTTTAATTATTCTGTATATAATAGTTGGAAATAATCATTCGTTCATTGGGATTCAATAGAGGGTTAGAGTGTTTCCACTCTTTAGATGACATGTTAAGTGGTCAGACCTGGTTATTTGTCACAACAGTCGTTAAGACTAATTATTATTTTTTTTGAAGATGCCTTCAGGAGGTCTGAAAATCCTGAAATCAAAAATATAATAACTTCCTTTAAGACGGTGTGAAGTTTTTTTATGATGCCTGTTATCACTTATCTTGTCTTAGATAATGCGAAATGAATCTTTTCCCAAAGAAAGACGAGTAAATAGAATGTCTGCTTTTATGCACTTGCTCAATAAATTTCAGTAAATTCTTAATGTTTTAACTCAATATTACAGCATCTTCTCGTTCTAGATCGGTAAGTGCAGAAATTTAATACACTTTTCTGCTCTGCAGAGCAAAAAGCAATGGAGAGCAGAGCCTCAATAAAGTTGTTAGTTCGTAGTTCGTAATATTCTCTCATCAGAAGATGGAAATTCGTTTTTACCGTGCCCCTCTTTGTAATCAGTGTGGTAGGGCTGCCATGGCTCAATACAACGACAGAAGCGTACAATACTCTTATAATATTATATAAACTAATATATCTACTCGGTATTCTACCGTTTGCATTTTGGAGAGTGTGCGCAGGAATTGCATGATTTAATTCCCCCTTGCCCTTTTTACCATCTACCAAAAAGACAGACTATCAAGCGTTATCCTTATATGGTTGACGTACCTCCGGTTCGCTCGAAGCGTTTTGCTTCTACGTTTATCATCCGTACAGCGAGGGAGTGGAACTCATTGCCTGCGTCTTTGTTTCCCGAACAGTACAATCTGGGTGTCTTCAAGTCTAGAGTGAATGGGTATCTTCTAGGCAAGCATGTCACATCTTCGGCCGCATCTTCACTTCCCATCAGGTGAGATAGTGGCCAAATGTTTGCCTATCGATCATAAAAAAAAAAAAACCTGGCGTATTTACCATTCTTGACCACATCATCACTAATCTATACTAAAATAGGATAAGCGTCTTCCAAAAAAATCAGCCCATAAGATAAAAGTGTCAAAATAATAATAATTGAAACGCAAGCAAAGCTTAAAATACCGACTTCATTGCTTTTATTTCGGTTTTCGCTTGACCGATTTCGAAAAAAATTATATGGTACCCACCTCTGAAGTATTCTCTACCAAACAAAAAAAAAACATTAAAATTGATTCATAATTGGCGGAGAACTCGCGTAACATAAATACAAAAAAAAGCATACACTCGAATTGAGAACCTCCTTTTTTGAAGTCAGTTGAAAATAAAAATACTCCGACGAGATATCTAGAAAACGTCTGAACAGATTTTCACCAAACTTAGCTGAAATTCATTTCGATCAAGTAACCTTTCAAATTAGAAAAACCGTAACCGTTCTGAAGATAAATGGAAACATATGTTTTGCACATAAACAATCTCTCAATCTAAAAACATAAATTCCCCCATGCTCGTTTTACCATCTAACAACAAGACAAACTGTCAAACGTCATCCATATATGGTTTACATACCTCCAGTTCGCTCGAAGCGTTTCGCTTCTACGTTTATCATCCGTACAGCGAAGAAGTGGAACTCATTGCCCTTGTCTTTGTTCCCCGAAAAGTATAATCTGGGAGTCTTCAAGTCAAGAGTGAATAGGTACCTTCTAGGCAAGCATGCAGGGCATGCTACATCTTCGGCCGCATCGTCGCTTTCCATCAGGTAAGATTGTGGTCAAATGCTTGACTATCGTACATTTAAAAAAAAACTCTAAACGCATATAGCTTCTTCGTTCTGTCGTGGGTAAAACGTTAAGTTTCGGATCAGAATATATTACAAGATTTTCTTGAATTTCTGACAGGCTAGGGTTAACAATTATCTCACCTGATGGTAAGTAATGACGTGGTCGAGTTCGATAACTACAGATATACCTCGTTTCAAACATTCCTACTCACTCACATAAACATTTGGGTTCATAGTATTTGCTATTTCTAGCAAACACGCGATTGTACATGTTTTTAGTATTTTTAATTATTTTTTGCCAACCCTACATTAATGCTTGGCAAGGGTTGGGGGTGGTTAATGAAAAACACGAAGGATTCCAAACATAATTACGATGTTGCGAGCTAAGAGGCAGGGAAACAGGAGGCGTTGTTTTAGCAATTAATATACGTTAAGATAATGATGAAAATCCTAATAAATAAAAAATGCGAGATTCTGTTCGGGAGTGTGAGTTTTGAGAGGAGGCAAACATAAAACGAACTTAAATTTAAGTGCAAAGTTTGATCATAATCATCAATGCGTTCTGGAGATATCATCAAAAAAGCCAAATCCATGCAATATTTAAGAGAAAATATTTTTATTTCTATACATTTTTTGCCTATACAATGTTTTATAGTTATTCTGCTATTCGGGACACAGACAAATCCAACAAATTAAAGATCATCAAAATTAGCCGAGCCGTTCTTGATTTGCAATTTTTTTTTTAACTGTGATAGGCAAACATTTAACCACTATGTCACCTGATGTTAAGTGACGATGTGGTCGACGATGAAGAACGCTTGCCTAGAAAATACCTATTCACTCTCGACTTGAAGACTCCAAGATTGTACTTATCTGGGAACTCAGACTCTGGCAAGGAGTTCCACTCCTTTGCAGTGCGCATCATGTAAATGGTGTAACTAGCCCGATTTTGTTTTAATATTATAAGATACTAGCTGCGCCCCGCGGTTTCACCCGCGTTGATAATGATGAAAAGTTATGATGATGATGATGATGAAAAATAGATGTTGGCCGATTCTCATAGATACCGGATAAGCACAAAAAATTTCATCAAAATCGGTCAAGCCGTTTCGGAGGAGTATGGCAACGAAAACTGTGACACGAGAATTTTATATATTAGATGAATCTGTATTATTGTGACAATAAATTAACTATTGTCTTATAATATTTTGGAACATTTTCTTGCTTAACACCTAACAGTCATTGTACTGATAATTAACTAACTTATAACACCAGTAAGTGATCTAAACACGAATATTATTTGATATCGTTAATAGGCCTTAATGGTGCCACTTTCAATCCACTTGGGTAGTCTAAACCATTCTTTGTCACGTCAATTATAGACGATTCAATATTCATAATACACAATACAAATTATTAGCAGTATGGGCTTTCTATTTAAATTTTCAATTTATTAACGTTTTTGGTATTTGTATAAATAATTATAAATATAAAATAAACGCCTTCAAACTGTGGGTTATGCCCACACTAAGATCGATGACTTGTGTCGTGAGTGTCGAAACATTCACATCACACACAATCGCATCCAGAAACATAAATTTCCCTTGGGAATAAAACTCGCGTTCGAATCGAACCCGATACTCCTGCTTAAAAAGCGAACGCGCACCCATCTAAATCAACGAGGTGTTTAATTATAATTTTTTTTTTTTTTAATCAGGTAGATCACATTACACCACAGTCCATGTTTAAATTGTTTTTATTCCTTTGTTTTGGATTGTCTGAAATAAGTTAGACACATAGTTTAAATTATATAATTCGTCTTCTCGAGATGGCTGAAATGATGCGAATCTGACGGTAGAGTCATTAACTTTCGAGTGCCTATTTGGGGCCCATAAAATTTTGATCACGCTTTGATCATGGTACATCATCGTATCTTTATTATTGTATTCTTTATTTTCTTTGGCTCAACGAATTAACGATATAAATTTTGTTATAAAATGAAAATATAAGAAAAAAAACCTTCACAAAACGTGCCTACGCAAAGTTTTATTTTTGTTGTTAATATAAAGTATGTATTTATGTATTAAGACTAGATATATAAATTTAAAACAAATAAACATTTGAAGATAGGCACGAGGATTTTGGCCCACGTCGTCAGCATGCCCAAATGTCCATACTGTTATATATATAGTGCGATCACACGATCAAATGAATTATTAAACTTTTGATAGTTCAAATTTACTTTATCAAAGCCTTTGTAGTATACCCTTGTTAATTTGTTGTCATTTAACTATAGAAGCTATTTAATATTGACAATGTACGTTTATTTTATCTTAATTAACAAATTGTATTATTTTTTGCAGGTAAGTTCATTGATAAGACGTGGAATCCAGTGACAATAAGGTAACGTATTATATTTTCTACCGACTTCACAAAAAAGGAGGAGGTACTCAATTCAATTGCATTTTTTTTATGTGTGTTACCTCATGACTTCTTTCTACATGAACCGATTTTGTAATTTTTTTTGTTTGAAAGATTTTGCTTTCTTATTGGTCCTATTTAAATGTCTCTGATCTGATCAGTAATTTTTGAATAATTCGTATTTAGTACATCTAATCTGATCAAAGTTCCGAACATAAAGCGTTGAAATCGTTATTTTTAAATATTTTTTTGCGTTTAGTTATTTTGTTTCCTAAAAGATATGCCTTTTTTTTCTTAGAGATAATTTGCTTAAGTTGAATACCTTTCTCCTTTTAAGTTTCAGCGTCTAATAAGTTATTGTTTTTCTATATAAAGAGAATCGAAGGTGCTGCTTTTGCTAATTTTTCTATAGAGAAAACTTTTACCAAACGTGTTTTGAACTTAGACATTTAATAGATTATATATATGTTAACAAATGTTTATCTTAAAATCAATATCCATAATTGCGTAGATTGTAAGCTGGAAGGAGTCAAAATACACAAAAATTTTGAAGGTCTCGTCTTAACTCGGACGCAAAGCGGAGTCCTATACGAGTTTTTTTTATGCTGGATATGCAAGCATTTGACCGCTATTTCACCTGATGGAAAGTGACGTTGCGGCCGAAAATGGGACATGCTTGCCTAGAAGATACCTATGATGAGTAAGGTACGAGTTATGTATTAGATTACACGGTGATTTTCAATGACTTTTCTGCATTAAGTCAGTCAAGTTGTAATAAAATATTAAAGGTGGAACCTAATATGTTCCACTTTTAATATTTTATTACCTTATATTATTTTTACCGACTTCACATAAAAGGAGGACGTACTCAAGTCGACTGTATATTTTTTTTATGTGTGTTAACCTCATAACTTCGTCCCACGTGAACCGACTTTGAATTTTTTTTTGTCTGATAGATGTTGCTTTCCAATTGGTTTAAATTTGATCAAGATCTGATTAGTAGTTTTTGAGTTATCCTCAATAATGCGTATTCTGTGGACTACATTGACGATGTTCTCGTTTCGACTTTTTTCTTTGTGCGCCGATTTTGATGATTATTTTTTTGTATGAAAGCTGGTGCTTTTTATGTGGTTCCATTCAAACATCAGTTGATCAAGATCTGATCTCTAGTTTTTGAGTTATAGTCAATAATGCGTGTTTATTATATTAAATCTGATCAAGATTCCGAAGAAATCGGTTTTTTAAGCTTTGCTTGCGTTTAATTATATTTATATATATATATATATGTATATATATATATATATATATATGTATATATATATATATGTATATATATATATATATATATATATATATATGTATATATATATATATATTTTTTTTAACTGTCTCTAGTAAAAGAGTCAAGGTCCAGACGAGTCATGCCCTAATAAAGTGGTTTTACTAGAACGTTTATTGGAGTTTTTTATTTGTATTTTTGCCCATGATCATAGGCACCGTCCTCGCGATAATTAACTATTAATCATGGACTTGTTTTGGAAATATTTGATTTCCGTATACATTAAAATCAGATACGAACTCCTATATCCGTTAAAGTTCCCCTGCGATTCAACAAACTAGATCGAACTAGTTTTAACCGGTGTACGGTAATTACCGATTGTGATCCGGACACGAATCGGTAAACTTACCGGTTACTTCGGGACTAAGGCTGGTTTCACATCCCCATAATTCATCGTTAAAAAGTCGGTCCCGGTTGTTAAGAAAACTGTGCTCCAGGGATCGGGGATTCCTGGCAGGAGCACAATTTTCTTTTCCAAGGGACATTTGTTTTTTTACCGACTTCCCAAAAAAGGAGGTACTCAAGTCGACTGTATTTTTTTTGTCTGTTACCTCATAACTTCTTTCCACGTGAACCGATTAAAATGTTTTTGTTGCATGCTCTTACTTTCCCAATCGTCCCATTTAAAGATCAAGATCTGATCAGTAGTTTTTGAGTTATCGTAAATAATGCGTGCTTAATACATTTAATCTGATCAAAGTTCCGAAGATAAAGCGGTGACGTCGGTCTTTTTAAGCTTTACTTGCGTTTAATAATATATTCTCAATCTTGTGAACACGGTCTTAGAATTCGGTTATTGCCGCGCTTCTATGCATTTTAGTACTTAAAAGTTGCTTCATGCAAAAGTCTTTGTTTGGAAATTAGACCTTCGTATTAGTGTATTAAAGGTGAAATTTGGTTGATCAAGCGGCGGTTGGAAGAAAAGTTTGTCGGCAAAGTTCGTTAATTCGTGCTTGTTGACAGTGTGGAATATAATAGTGAACAACATTATATTTATGTTACCTTTATTACCTTTAGTAGAGTCTTTGTTATTTATATATATATTTCTGATCGTATTGTGAATCTTAATGGATTAGAGAATCCATTCTTTAATTAACCTGAACACACAATTTTTTTTGTTATAAATTTCGTCCCAGCCGTTTATGCAGAGTTCAGTCACATACACACGTACAAAAAGAATAAACATATATATAGGTGTATATATACATAAAGATTAAGAAAATAAATTGTATTCCATTAACACATATACACAAATACTTACACACTAATATACAAACTTTCGCATTAATATTATTAAAGTGATTCGTTACTTATCATTAATATTGTCAATTTAACAGTTACTTTGGTTTGTGGCACATGTAATTTGGAATTTTCACGGCATATCAAATATCACTCTTATATTATAAATGCGAAAATGTGTATCTAATATCACATATAGCCTAATAGTTCTAATTCGGTACAGGTCATCGCTAGCCTATTTAAATAAGTATTCTTCGTGACATATCAATATGTGGTGTATTCAAGTCTAGAGTGAATAGGTAGGCAGAGTGAAGCATGTCTCATCTTCGGTCGCATCGTCACTTTCCATTAGGTGAGATAGTGGTCAAATACTTGCCTATCCAGCATTAAAAAAAAACATACATCTTTCTTCCTCTCTCCTCATTATATGTCCACCAATAGTCTGTAAAAAAAACGATTCCGGCAATTACTTTTTGCTTTGTTCATTACAAATTCCATTTACACTTAAAAAGCGACCTTTACCTGATCCCCCATGGGATCAAATAGGTGAATTAAAACACCTTTGGAGCCCAACAGGTGTCATTATCATGAAATTGTTAATGAATTACCCCCTTGTATACCACCCAGCTATATGTTTGGTAAAAGCCTCGAGTAAAGCGATGGGAACCAAAACATATGTCGAGGCTCAATATATTAGCTTACCTCTAACACAATGTAATAAATTTAGATAGTAAAAGTACTAAGTAAGTGCTACTCGAAACCTAGGCCCTAATTGTTTACTCTAATGTTGCATTTTTTAAATTCAAGATAGGCAAACGTTTGACCATTATCTCACCTGAAGGTAAGCGAAGATGCGGTCGACGATGTAGCACGTTAGTGCATGTATGTTACTTCTTTTACCGCCTTTAGAATATTTTTAGTTGAATTATTTTTTTATTGACGACTCAGTTGGCGCTGTAGGTAAGTCTCTCTGCCCTCTGCGCGGCGGGTCCTGGGTTCGATACCCGGTAGGAGCACAATTTTGCTTCCCAAGAGATTTGTTCTTCTGGTTCTGGGTGTGTGTGATGTGAATGTTTTCGGAACTATCTCGCTACAAGCCAGTGCATTACTTGACGTAAAAGACCTTAAATCTCAGAGGACTATGCTCTCTGCATTGCAGCTTCAGGCGGCACTATGTCATAGTGAGATAGTGTCTCTCGGCACTATGTCATTCAGAGTTCCGAGTTGCACTATAGATGTGTATATGCGAGCATCAAGTATTGCTTGTCTCCTGTGTTTCCACCTTATAATAAAAGGGTTATGCCACTGCGCTCCACGGCTATTGTTCTCAAACGATTGAATGTCCTTACTTTGTATCCACCGGGCTCCACCGATCAAAAATTTAAATTATATTTTTAGTCGACATCGCTCCATGGAAATTTGAGTACTGTTCAAATCAAATCAAATAGTTTATTTGCTAGAATACATGTACATAAGATCTTAATGTAAAAAGTGACACTATATATTCAGTCTGCAAGCAGACTTGCAAATGGTAACGTCTATGTCTACTATAGGTAATATCTAGACTAATTTAAATATCTTAAACTCATGAACACTATAAAAACAATGAATTAGAAGCCAGCTAGTTAAAGATTTTTTAAATTTGTTACCTTCCAATATTTTTATTTCATTAGGTACACTGATAAAAATTGATATGCACATATTATAAACATTTCTTTTGTATAAGTGTTAGCAAAAGAATTGTCGGATTGGGAATATGGGATCTTGTTGGTGACTCCTAAATAGGTTCGAGTGGTTACAGTTACAATTTCTTTGCGATGCTCGATTTCGTACGAAAAAATAGTCATGTAGACCGAAATATACGTGTGGAATTCCCTTTTTTAAATGCAAAAGGACCCTAAAACCGCTGGTGAGCTGGAACATAACAGAGAGGGTTTTTTTACCTTTTTACATTATATTACAAGTATACTGGTCCAGTGAAAGGATTCGCTCGTTATTTTGAGAAGATACGAACACTCGAGTGTGTTCGTTTTGCAAATGGGTGTCTATATTGAGAAAATTTAATGGTGGAATACGCAATATATTAATATATTT
This sequence comes from Lomographa bimaculata, assembly GCA_948107665.1. NCBI lineage: Eukaryota > Metazoa > Arthropoda > Insecta > Lepidoptera > Geometridae > Lomographa > Lomographa bimaculata. The sequence goes on along the minus strand of OX403600.1, from coordinate 3,377,360 downwards.
AATGGGGGTTGCTTTTCTAAATTTCTATATTAACAGGCATATCTTCAGAATTAGTGAAAAATTTTTAGAATTTGTACGTAATGTTTTGAGTTAGAAAAACGAAAACGTGGAACTCGTTATTGTGTGTGTCGAGTAGGTATCGTGGATCTTTGTGATGACGACACCAAGATCATTCTGACCAGGGGTGATTAGAAACTTGGTGTCTTGACTTGAGTGAATAAGTACTTCTAGGAAGGCATGCTAGATATGTTGATCTATTGCAGCCATTGACCTAGTTGGGCGGGCATCGGATTCGATTCCTGACGGGACACAAGTTTTCTCCTAAAAGAAAATTTATGTTTCGTGTTCTGGTTGTGATTGTGTGTGTGATGTGAATGTTTCCGGCACCCACGACACAAGTCATCGAACTTAGTCAGTGGTTGTGAGCCATAATAAATTTGTGTTTTGTTTTATTAAGTTACTAGCCGTGCCCCGCAGCTTCGCCCGCTATTATCAAGTTAAAAAGTAGCCTATGTGTTAATCCTAGGTATAATCTATGTGCATTCCAAATTTCATTGAAATCCGTTTAGCCGTTAAAGCGTGAAGAGGGAACAAACATACTTACACACTTACACACTAACACACAAACTTTCGGATTTATAATATTAGTAGGATTATGTATGTATGTATTATGTATAGTAGGATAGGATAGTAGGATTGCAGGATCGCATGTCTATAGATCTTTTACAGGATAAATTTCGGAGAGTGTGCCACGGAGTTGCATAACGCCTAATTCGCCCATCACCTTTTTACCATCGGACAACCAGACTTACAGTCTTGCGACAACGGTTTATGGTTAATATTCCAAGGGTGCCCAGAAAGCGTTTTGCTTCCACACTCATTATACGTACTGCTAAGGAGTGGAACTCTTTACCCGAGTCTGTGATACATTTGTGATGTTTCTACGAAGTATACATATGTAACATGTCTTCTTAAAAAAGTGTGCTTAGGTATTAAATGATGTAACTACTCCATGCCTTTTTTACCATTTTACAACTAGACAAACTGTCGAACGCCATTCATTTATGATTGACATACGTACCTCCAGTTCACTCGAAGCGGGTCGCTTCTACGTTCATCATTCGTACAGCGAAGGAGTGGAGCGCATTGCCTGTGTCTTTGTTCTCTGAACGGTAAAATCTGCGTGTCTTAAAGTCTAGAGTGAATAGATATCTTAGGCAAGCATGTTCCATCTTTGGCCGCATCATCACTTTCCATCAGGTGGTTAAATGCTAGCCTATCTAGCAAAAAATACACAGTCTTGACTTTGAATAGACATGTTTTTATCCCGAATAACGCGAGTAAAGCACCATTTATTTGTATAATATACTTCATCTCAATCCAAGTATGTGCATTACAAATACACGCAGGGGAAGCTTGTTCTCTGAAAGGCTATTTCTTTACATAAAATGCAATGCAAGTAACGAAGTCGGTAAACCACAAAATCAATACGGCCACGTTACTCAGAGGAATATTTCTCTGTTACGACTGCAAATAAGCTTTCGAACGTATCTCTAGGGATGTGTACAGTGTCGATGTTTGTCGACTAGCATATCGATGATATTATTGAAACAACTTGTGCGTTTTTATCATACACTTTCGGTGTATGTCAACAATGATGTGACAACAATGATCAATAAATTATTATGCCTTTAATATGTTATCATCTTCTTATTCTTTATCTACTGAGTAGGCCGCCACACTTAAAATCACTCGTAATACCATATTGTAAAAAGATTTTGCAAAAGCGTTTTTTTTTGTGATTCACCGGAGCCTCGTTTGGTGGTCGGCAGGGACACCGCGTGCGGGTTTAGTGGGTGTTATAAGCCTAGCCGCTATTTAGAATGTAATTCAATTATTAATTACTAAATGAAGACAAATATCGTGAGGAATTTTAGAAAACCAAACTTATCAATTCTACATCCATATAAAAATGTTTGTTCAATGTGACCCAAGAGTGCAATTTTGAGGCACAAATAAAAATGAGACTTTAATTGCCATATTCGCAAAGAGAAGAACCTGGCAAGAAACTGATTACCATCATTTATTACGTGATGATCGCTTTCCATCAGGTGAGATTGTGGTCAAATGCTTGCCGATCGGGCATAAAAAAAGGTAAGATAGTGGTCAACGTGTCATCTCTTTATTTTTGTTTATGTATTTATTCTATTGTTGTTATAATATGTATAGAATGTATATGATATCTTATGTATGTACTTATTTATTTTAGTATATCAATAGTAATTATTTTGTTTAGTATCTTAATCCTTTATTATAAAGCTTGCGTAACTATGTGGTGCTGCTATACACCTGAGTCCCAATACATTTTGCTATCTCCTCTCCATCCAAAGGCTGTCTGGAAGAGATCGCTTTAAGCGATAAGACCGCCCATTGTACTAGCCTAAGTTCGTTTTAATGTCTTTAATGTATTTTCCTCTATTTCTGGTGTACAATAAAGAGTTATCTATCTATCTATCTATCTATCTATCTATCAATCTTTATGTATATAATTCTTCTGTACATGTGTAAAGGTAATAATTTAGTCAATAAGTTTTTAGTATTGTATTAAAGTACTAGGCAACCATAAACGTCAAAGAGGCATTGCAACGCATGCCGGGTATAACAGCTATCTATATATTATTATTTTTATTCAGTAATAGAAAAAGGATGATCTTAGATCAAAAATCCAATCTAATCAAACAGATTAGTTTCTTTTGGTCTTCCCAAGGGTTATTTGTGCTTCTGGTTCTGGGTGTAATGTGTGTGTGATTTGAATGTTTCCGGCACCCACGATACAAGTCTTTGAACTTAGTGTGGGGCTGTGAGTGTGAATGCGTTTGTTTGTTTGTTTTGGTCTCGTTATCGATGAATGCCATTCCCCAGTCTCGTGTCCTCTCTTCCTCCACACAACGTATTATGATTGTGTGGCAATACCTCCTCATACTCCTTGGGAACGCGGCAAATGTTATCCGATAAATAAGAATTTGTGACCGCGCTCGCTTTTTTACTTCTGATGATCTGATCGGTATCGCTAGTGCTGTGCTTGTGTCGATATTTCATTGATTTTACGCTGTTGTGTTCTTTTGATGAATCGAAATATATAAACATCTCGATCTGCTTGATCGAGTTTGTGTATAGTTTATAATGGTTTCTGAAGTAAGACCAGGTCAAAAGTACTGGCAACTAACGAGCGTAGGTATATGAAAAGACTCATGAATGTAGAAGAAACTAAAGATATGCGTGACACAAACATAAATTTCCCTTGAAAACAACAAAAAAACAACTGTCTTCCCAACGGGAATCGAATCCGGCCGCTACTTAGAAGGCAGACATGTAACCAACTACGCCAGTAGCTCAAAAACAAATGAAAAAAAGAAAGAAAATAAATTTATTCATGACAACATGCAACCTAACATTATTTACACAAGCGACGATGCGGCCGAAAATGTAGCATGCTTGCCTAGAAGGTACCTATTCACTTTTAACTTGAAGACTCCCAGATCATACTGTTCGGGGAACAAAGACAAATATATTTGCTTAAATTTCGGTTTTGGTTTGACCGATTTCGATGTAATTTATATGGGACCACCTCTGAAGTATACTCTACGAAACAAAAAAAAACATCAAAATCCATTCATAATTGGCGGAGATGTCACATAACATACATACAAAAAAAACATACAGCCCAATTGAGAACCTCCTTTTTTGAAGTCGGTAAAAAATACAATAATAAACAACATAAAAATGAACATCATAAACACGAAAAGGTAGCAATGAAACAAATACATAAAGCTCTTACTTATAAGTTAATCTACGCTCTAACCCGCATTGCATCAATTATCTAGTTACAACGGCCCAAATTGACCAAACATAGATAATTCCGTTCATATTATACCAGAATATGGCATTCGTGGCACGTTTCTGGTTATCTGGCCTGTTATATGTTAATGCGAACCCTTTGGAGATAGGTTTGTCGCAGGCCCTTTTCATTTTCAGCGCGGCCTCGCATCAATCATACCCGACTATGTCTGAAATGCTACGTGGAACATTTTCAGCGGATTGGCTTTAGCTTTTTCTATCATTTTTGGTCTTTTAATCAATTTCTGTCACGCGACGCGTCAGTTAGTACTGCCTCTAGTCTGTTTGAACTGCCCGTTGGCTTAGTTGGGTGGCGTTCGCCTTCTAAGCAGGGGTATCGGGTTCGATTCCCGGCAGGAACACAAGTTTTCTCCCCAAGGAAAATTTGTGTGTCTGGTTCTGGTTGTGATTGTGTGTGTGATGTGAATGTTTCCGGCACCCACGACACAAGTCATCGAACTTAGTGTGGGGCTGTGAGTGTGAAAGCGTATATGTTTTTTATGTTTATGTTTAGTAGTGATAGGCAACGCACTAGTAAACCTCTCAGTTAAATAATATCTTGGAAAACTAAAAAAACAAGCTTTTAGAAGTACGAGTTTTGAGAGCCTGCGTATTCCAGGTCTAGTGTGTTTACCAGCTTCGATCACATCGTCACTTACCATCAGGTGAGATAGTGGTCAAACACTAGCCTGTCACAAATAAAAAAAAATAAAAAACGCTCTGTATTGGGTTTACAAGAACGTCATTTTATTTTTCGAGTTATCTTCAGCAAGCCCTTTCATTTGATACCCATATTGTAGAAGTGCATTAAAAATAACTTGTCCGCCATTTTGGGTGTTCCGCCATGTTGGATTTAGAATGACGTCACACAGCTAACCATGCATTGTTATCCAAACTTAATGTGAAAACAAAATTTCAGCTCAATCGGTTGAAGATATCTGCTTCAAAATTGAGTTGCAAGATTGCACCCGAACAAACATGTAACTATGTTTGTTCATTGCATTGCAAGTTAAACAAAAGTTTGTAAAATTAAAGTAACTTGCAGCGTGTGTAATAAACCAACTAAGTGGAGCACTTATGTCTAGCTTCAGTGAAAATCTTAAGAAAGTCACACCTTGAATATTTACGTCTGTTTATATAAAATATTGTTTATTTAAGTTTATATGTATGTATGTAATAATGTATATAGAAATGTATCTAAGTAAGTTGTATGCTATTATGTTCTTACACCACCGACCTAATTATATAAAATTATCCCTCTCTATCCAAAGGTTGACTGGAAGAGATCGCTTTTAGCGATAAGTCCGCCCATTGTACTTTAGTTTTTTAAGATTACCCCTGTAACTATATTTCGTGTACAATAAAGAATTTTCTATTCTATTCTATTCCAGCCGATTGAGCGTGAAGAAGCAACAAACATACAAACACACAAACTTTCGTCTTTATAATTGTATTAGTGTGATACAAAGTCTCGTACATGCCTACAACCAAATCATTCCCGAACAGAGCCGGTAAAATTGATTGATGTTACCCACACCCACCGCCAACTTTCCCAAATCAATCTTAAAAAGGGTAAACTTGGCACTACTTATGTAATGATTTTGGCCCAGGCGGTTACACATGCCATGGTACTGCTCGGGAATTCCCTACCTTATTCCATTATGTATAAAGATTCAAATTGTTTGATAAGAATGCTCTTGGGGCTACATTAAGAGTTGTAGATGTGAAGGAATACATTTGGAAGGGTCAAGGGCCTTGGAGGGGTAACATATGAAGAGCAAGGGTTGTTAGTATCCACAGCACTCTAGCTCGCGCGTTTTAACATTTCCCAATGTTGACACTCAGTCAATTTGCAACCTCTGAAGGTTTTTTTAAAATGATCTCACACTCACAGCCCTTCACTAAGTTCGATGACTTGTGTCGTGAAACAAGAAAAACATTTTTTCCTTGGGGAGACTTGTGTTCCCGCCGAGAATCGAACCCGATACCCCTGTTTTAATAGCCGCGTACTGATCGAGCGAGCAGCCTCGCGAGGCTGCCTCGGACATATGCCGCAGTACGCATGCCGCGCGAGGCGGCCTCGGTCTGTAAGTTTTCTAATCCGAGGCTGCCTCGCGCGGCAAGGCCGAGCCACCATGAGCATCGACGCTCAGTTTAACTTGAAGTCGAATAGAGACCGCGCGTGCGTATAGTTTGCCCGAGACCACCATGAGGCCGCACATTCGGAAAGCTATCGCTACCACTGCCTTTTTAATAATTCTAAGGCTAAGCTATTGGAAGGTTCTTTTCCTGGCTTATTTTTCTCCATTCATCTTCCCTTAGTCCTCTATTTGTGTATTCAGGACATTGCGCATCCCAAAGTCGTCTATATTCACCATATAGTTGTATTAATTTAAGACACTGTTCTTTATCCATGACGCACAACTATCACGCAACGAATAAGCGAGGCAAAACACTACCGTCTTAAGTGAGCGCGGCAAACGTACTGAGGCGCCTTTGAGCATCGACAAAAACCGACAACGCTCGGCTCGGGCCGCGGCACGCTCGGGCGAGGCAGCGCGTGCGTTTGCCTCGGGCGAGGCACGTCTTGACCGACCGAGGATTTGCCTCGCAAGGCAGCCTCGCGAGGCTGCTCGCTCAATCAGTACGCGGCTAATGGCGAACGCACACCCAACTAAACCAACGGGCGGTGTTTGGGGAATATACTGTTTGAAATAAATATTCGGTATTATGTATCTGAAGTAGCTAAAGACCGCTAAAACACCATCAATCCTACTACAATAATATAAATGAGAGGGTCGTTGTCTGCTCGCGTCCGGGAGATTTAGCCCTAGTTGTCCTCCCCGTGACCCTTGGGTGGTGCCAAAGAGCAACCAAGAAAAAAAACCATGGTGCCAAGTGTCCACTTTTCACCATGATGTTCAGGAAAGCCGTTGGGACGTGTAAATGTGGGCAGTTGAGTTGGTTCACCTCGACCAAATGATGCTTTCGTTTCTACGTACGTAGCGCTCTGGAAAAACTGCTACGCCCGTAGTGGTATTCGTAGAGGCCATTAACTAATTCAATAACCAGACTTCACCGCTTTATCTTCGGAACCTTTGATCAGATTAATGAAATAAATACGCAATAGTGAGGATAGCCCAAAAAATACTGGTCAGATCTTAATCAAATTTAAATGGAACCACAAGAGAAGCACTAGCTTTCAAATAAAAAAAAGAATCATCGAAATCGGTTCACCTAAAAAGTTTTAAGGTGACACGAATAAAAAAATAGTCGAATTGAATTGCTCCTCCTTTTATTGAATTCGGTTAAAACTTGCTATTATAATTTCGTTATTTAGTTCTTAATACCGTTGTTGAAGTAATTAACTTAACAATAAATCAATACCTTTTAATAGTTATAACTTTTGAAGTCGGTTAAAAACGTAATACAACCACATAATACACATTATTGACGATATTTCAAGAACTACTGATCAGATCTTCATCAAATTTAAATGTGACCAATTGGTTAGCAACATCTTTCAAACTAAAAAAGAATTCAAAATCGGTTCACGTGGAAAGAAGTTACGAGGAAACACAAAAAAAGAACAGTCGACTTGAGTACCTCCTCCTTTTTAGGGAAGTCGGTAAAAAGTCCAATAACGTGAAAGCAACAAACATTCTTCTTGATTTTCAGCTCTAGATTTCCTTAGAGAAATATAATGTCCTATTCAACCGTAACGTCTAGCTATTATTACCTCTATCAAATGGAATGACTCCGTAGCTCTATAGTCTTTTAGTTTCTTTATCGACTTTCCATTTTGGGAATAGTTCTTCCCAACACGACTCGCGAGTTGCGTACTTTCGTTCCCATCTTCGAATTACCACAACATCTAAATTGGAATCGGACTTGACATAAAACCTAAAACTTCGAAACGAGTTTACAGAAAATGAAAACAAATGTATTATAGGAATCATCGAGTCTTTTACTGTGCAACTTACAATAGCTTGAGTAGAAATTTGCCGCGAAAGTTAAAAATGGCGTTGTTGATTTTGTATAATTTTTCAAAACCTGTGATACTTTGAGTGTTAATGTGTAATAATGGTGGATGATTAACCGTTAATACTTAGTCAACGTGCATAAGTGTAGGCAAATCATACAAAATTGAAAAACGTGATTTTTGTCTTGGCTATAAAACTCCAATAGAAGTCCTAGTAAAATTTCTACCTCTTTACTAGGGCATGACTTGACTTTGACTGGACCTGAATCTTTTACTGGACTTTGACTGTGCCTTGTGACTAGGACTTTTAAATGCTAATACGTTAAGCCAAATAAGTGCCAGCATTTTGATCATGCGTCGCCTCAACCAGGCGCTCTGATAGATTTTTGAAAATAGAATGAGCTAAAATATTATTTTAAATTTTTATTTGTATATATACCTATATTCGTATTTACCTATCGGCAATAGTAAGTTTTGATATTTCAATGTTTTGTGAATATTGACACACTAGTATTATAAATCCGTTTTTTTTTTTTTATTTGTGACAGGCTAATGTTTGACCACTATCTCACCTGATGGTAAGTGACGATGTGATCGAAGCTGGTAAACACACTAGACCTGGAATACGCAGGCTCTCAAGGATAACTGCCGGAACACCGTATTTGGCTTGGCGGCAGACTTTCAACTTGTGTAAGTGTGTATTTTTGTTTTTTTTTCACGCTGTAACGGCTGTTCGATAAACGCGGGGAACGAATAGTTTATAATATTTTTATTTAGTGTATAAAATTAAAATAAATAAATTTAAAGATAAAACCAATCTATCTTCTCCCTGAAATGTTTCTCGTCGCTCAACCGTGGCAGACAGGGACTGAGAGTGCTAGATCTTCTTCAATTTTTCCTAAGCCATTAATCTGTTACGGTCTGCGAAACGTATACTCACCACGAGAACAAAAAATATCTTTTATCTAGAGATTTTTTAGAGTACCTAGCTAGTAGATTTATAACCTACGTACAACATTTATCACTCAAAATAATACCAATGGCAGAACAAGCACGTTTACTAACGTTTCATTATAGTGATAATCCCCGTAAGACGTTAATAATAAGGAAAGGTTAATTTCGTCGCTTCAGGCGGGACTTGAGTAGCTCAGCGGTTAGAGCAATAGGGCATGACACCCTATGGCCGCGGGTTCAAATCCCGCCTCAAGCGATAATTTTTCCTTTCTAAATTTATCACTATAGTTCTGCCTAGCATGGCTAATGCTATATAAATAAAATCAATTAACGTTTTATTGTAGTAGAAACTGGACGATAGGTATCTAAACAAAACAAACACAAACGCATTCACACTCACAGCCCCACACTAAGTGCAAAGACTTGAATCGAAAATACACACAATCACACCCAGAAGCAGAAGCACAAATCTCCCTTGGGGAGGAAAATTGTGCTTCTGCCGGGAATCGAACCCAGGACCCACGGCGCAGAGGGAAGATACTTGCCCACCACGCCATCTGGAGGAGGTACTCAAGTCGATTACAAAAAACTTTTTTATGTTTGAAAGAGTTTGCTTTCCAATTGGTCCCATTAAAATTTTATCAACATTTGATCACTAGTTCTTGAGTTATCGTCAATAATGCGTGTTTAATACATTAAATCCGACGACCCGGTTAGCGCAGTGGACAGGTGTCCGCCCTCTGCGCCGTGGGTCCTGGGTACGATTCCCGGCAGGAGCACAAAGTCCCAAGGGATATTTGTGCTTCTGGTTCTAATGTGTGTTTGATGTGAATGTTTCCGGCACCCACGATACAAGTCTTTAAACTTACTGTGGGGCCGGGAGTGTGAATGAGTTTGTAATGAAGATATACAGGGTTCGTTATGAAGTATAGACTCAAAAGCCCCAACAGATTATCTGTTACGTAATCGTTTCTGTTACGAATATCGACGGCTGATTGATGGAGCCTTGATCGAAAAACTTTTAAGTGACTAGTAAGTAGGTATTGATGAGGTCAGATAATGAACATTTGCCAAACGTGATAGGTTCTTATCTGACTATTTAAGTGCTTTCCGAATAAGTTTATAATCTTTAAGAGTGGAGATTTTTGCTTTTCATTGGAGCTAACATTTAACCGATTTTTTTTAATATGCAGCCATCGTTGCGTATTTGTCTACCGACTTCACGAAAACGAGGAAGCATTTATATGAAAAAAAACAGGGTCTTTTCGCGCTTTTATTTTCAAAGTAGCATTATTTTCACTAACCTCGACTTTTAGGCAGGGTTGCACCGGCCGTGGTAACGAGAGACTCCACACTCAGTCATATAAACATGATTGAAGCTTAAACAATTCTAAGGAGGAGGTATTGGTCCACTGCTGATCAGATCTTGATTATCGTTGATTTGATCGTGATTTTTGAGTTATCGTCAATAATGCTTGTTTAATACATTAAATCTGATCAAGATTTTAATATAAATCGGTGAAGTCGGGTTTTTTAAGCTTTGCTTGCGTTTATTGTGTAGTTTATTGCGTAATTATTTTTAATATGTATATACACCAACTGCTTAGATTTCTTAGTCGTTTTACGTTTTTTAAGGGTTCCATTCCTCAAAAATAACGAGTCAATATACAATAAAAACCCCGACTGCGTACAAATTTAACTATATTTTTCTCATTCACATTCCTACTTTTCGGATTTGTATATTTGAAGACACAATTCTTTACAGTAGTAATTTTAGAAATGAATAATAATATTGACAATAGCTTGGCTAATGCTATATAAACATAATATAAACGTAAGCAAAGCTTAAAAAACCGACCTCACCCCTTATATTTTGCTTTTGGCTTGATCGATTTCGATACAATTTATATGGGACCGACCACCTCTAAAGTATAATCTACCAAAATAAAAAATAAAAAATCGGTCCACAAATAGGGGGAGAAATCGGTGGACATACATAAAAAAATACATACAGTCGAATATAGTACCTCCTCCTTTTTTAAAGTAGGTAAAAAAAAAAATGTTTTTTTTTAATGTTCGATAGGCAAGCGTTTGACCCCAATGTCACCTGATGGAAAGCGATGATGCGGCCGAAGATGTAGCACGCTTGCCTAGAAGGTACCTATTCACTCTTGACTTGAAGACTCCCAAATTAGACTGTTCGGGGAACAAAGACGAGGGCAATGAGTTCCACTCCTTCGCTGTCGACAAATAATTAAAAATAAATTATATCAGAAAAGTCTTGATTGCATCTGTTCCATTTCGAGGTAGGAAACCAAACTAAAACCGGCTCGAATTACGAAACTTCGAAATTTAATGAACATTACGGTAGAACTCCATCATCGACAGACTTATGGCAAACAAAATGTCTAATCAAAAAGCAATTTAACACCACTCAGGACTGGGCAAGACGGTGAAAATTAACTCTAACCATTTCACTGTTTGATTGTGAGTACTTGTTTGCTTATTGATAGAACTTTCTTGTTTTTTGTTGTTAGAATAAATATCATGAGCTACTCGTATAAACATGAATGAAATTTATTATTCAGCTCTAAGTTACAGTCACAGTCTACTTAAGGCTCTTTTAGATCCCTACAATGCCTTAGTTATTCGCTTTAAGCTCTTAATTAAAGGAAAATGAAAAATAAAAATCTGAGGAGACTTCCGACTCAATTAAAAAAACTACTAAATGCCACCAAGGAATTTATAAAAAAAAAAACAACAATTAAAAATAACAATTACACCTAGCGGCTTTTACGCAAATTTGTACTTTCCAAATAGGTCCAACTAGACGTCCACCACGTTTGGCTAACCCTCTAGCAAACACCCTGTATACTTAACTGGCCGTGCCCGCGGCTTCGCCCGCGTTTATCATGTTAATCTTAGGTATAAGCTATGTACTTGTATATACCAAATTTTATTCTAATCTGTTCAGCAGTTACAGCGTAAAGAGAAAACAAACACATTGACACAATTTTCGGACATATAATATTAGTGTGATTACTATTGATTTCCATTTAAATGTTTTCGTTTCTCAAAACCATCGATAAAATAACTAGTTGACTGTACATATGGTACAATTCCGCTCCTTCAGATATGTTCTGTTAAGACCTTTTTCACGATAACAACATGCCTTTTGGAGCATCAATTCAGTCGTTATGATTGGTCGCACTATAATATAACTGTCAATGCCGCCATCACAAGCACGCATTTCATTATAATAAATAAAGACGAAAAACAAGAATTCATATTTTAATATATATGTTTTTTTTATTTATACTATACAGTCGCATTAAGAATCCCGTCCTTATTGGAAATTCTATAAAAATCGTCATCAAATACACGATACATTTGCCCAACTCCGAGTTATTTCCTAGATAGGCAAATGAAAACCAATAAATTTCCATTCTCAATAAAAGTTCAAGAAGTGCCGATAAAAAATAAGTAAATAAGGGATGGGGGTGGTCCAGTGATGTATGGTGTTTGCCCGGCGTCCCGTGACTTCCGGTCATTGTACCTGCCTGAATTGCCCGATACATATCAGGTAACATCAACACAGTAAAAGGAGAGAAGTAGTTTAACTCGATGATACCATTCCAATTTAATTTCAGATTTGCTTTTCATGCTACGTAAGAGCTGAGTAGGGAGCGGCGTTCTTTGTAATTAACATGCTTGATAAGCGACCTAAACAAAATACACAGAAAAGTGAAACACGTGGTAAGATATGACTTCTAGTTGCTGTCTCATATCTTAAGGTTTTGGTACAAAAGACCCTAAAAAAGCTTTTATTAAAGGACCATGTTACCATTATTAGATAATTTAAAATTACCCACTCAATTGTGTGTAGTTTATGATGTGTGTGATGTGAATGTCTTTGGCACCCACGAGACAAATCATTGAACTTTGTGTGGGACTGTGAGTGTGAAAGCGCTTAAGTTTATTAAAATATTAAATAAACCTTATATACCTAAAATATATTTTGTCTTATTATAACGTTACATTAAACATAAGTGAAAACTAAACAAAGCTTATAAGTAATTATTACTTAACGGTTTATCAAACTGTTTGTCTTTTTATGCGGATTTAATGTTTGTTTGTCGACATTCACGCTCATGTTACGATTCGGCCCACAACGACGGCAGCCGTCCCGTGAACACGTTCAAGTTAAACTACTGTGTCTCCTTCTACTATGCTACATATCGCCTATCGAGTGCTATCAGGCACGTATAAGGATTAGAACTATTCAATGCGAATATGTTTGTACAGTAACTCCAGGGAAACGTAAAATAGGATAGGTATCGGACCAGCTTTGTTGGTATGCCTATTCAAATGAATGAACTGGAGTACTTACGTAATTACTATTATGTAATATGGGGTAAAGCAGATTATATTATGATAGTGTTATTATCTAAAATAGGGTAAAGTAAATAATCAGTTTAAGCACAATTGACTCTACCTAATTATTTTGTATAAGTAAGTTCGATAAGGTCTATTATTATAATTTACACGTATGAATATGTTAACTTCTTGTTAAAATCCATATAACCAATATGGATTTTAACAAGATGTAACCAGATCATCACTTACCATCAGGTGAGTGGTCAAACGTTAGCTTGTAACGCATACATAAACACACTTTTTAATTGATTTTATTTATATAGCAATAGCCATGCTAGGCAGAACTATAGTGATAAATTTAGATAGGAAAAATTATCACTTGAGGCGGGATTTGAACCCGCGGCCATAAGGTGTCATGCCCTATTGCTCTTTTATTTGAGTAGCTCAGCGGTTTGAGCAATAGGGCATGACACCCTATGGCCGCGGGTTCAAATCCCGCCTCAAGCGATAATTTTTCCTTTCTAAATTTATCACTACACTTTTTAATGTTTGATAAAACAAAAGTAAGTGTGAAAATATTTTCGACTAGTCTTCGAGAACTTTTTATAAGGAGCTAGTTCTTCCTTATCCGTTTCCTTTCCTAAGGCTTTGTCCGCGTAAATTATATAACAATCCGTTTTATAAATATTATCAAAAAACCCGTTCAGTAAAATGTATGAGTATTTTTTTTGTGAAATTTCCGATTTTAGGGTTCCTTACCCAAAGGGTAAAAACGGAGCCATATTACTGAGACTTCGCTGTCCGTCCGTCCGTCCGTCTATCTGTCACCAGGCTGTATTTCAAGAACGATAATAGCTAAACAGTTGAAATTTTCACAGATGACGTATTTCTATTGTCGCTATAACAAAAAATATTACAAATAAAATAAAATAAATATTTAAAGGGGGCTCCCATACAACAAACTTGATTTTTTATAGATAATGGTACGGAACCCTTCGTGCGCGTGTCCGACTCGTACTTGGACGGTTTTTTAATATCTAATTTGCTATTCAGGGCGGAGACAAATCCAACAAATCAAAGATCATATAAATCGGTTCAGCCGTTCGTGAGTTATAAGGGTCTAATTAACCCGTCTTTGTTATATAGATGATCTTAGAAATTCCTATAAAAGTGTATTGTAAAACGAGAACCTTACAAAAATGCTTCTGAAGTAGTCAAAGTGAAGCGATTTCATTAAATAGGCGAGCTGCAGGGTGCATTATTATGCAAATAGGGCGGCCGGCGCTGCCGCTGCAGCCGTTTGGGGCTCTAGTGCGAGCGAGAAGCGATTTCATTATTATCATTCTGACTCGCTTTCTTACATGCACTTTGCTGGATACAATAAGCATGTCCTTTTCCGATTCTCCATAAAGACAATCATTACAATTCAGGAAGCATTTATGAGTTAAAAGAGTATCTATATCTAACTCATTTCCAATGCTTACAATCTTTGTATTTGTAAACAAGTGTGGAACTCATTGCACCGAACGGTATAATCTAGGAGTCTTCAAGTCAAGAGTCAATACGTATCTTCTAGGCAAGCATGCTACATCTTCGGCTACATCATCGCTTTCTATCAGGTGAGGTTGTAGGCAAATGCTTGCCTATCGATCATAAAAAAAAATACAAAAAATACGTTCAAATCTTTGGTGGGACCGCCAATAAAATCAACACAAAGGTTAGCTGGGCATCACCACACCAATGGATTCCACAATACCCTGATTATTAATCAGTGTATTATTAGTCATAACTGATTAATAATCAGTGTATTGTAGACTCAGTGATTAAATTTTTTTTTTTTTTTAATTCAACATTTTACTAGTTGTAAATAAAAAAGAGACTTAAAGTTATATAAACAGAGAACTTGTCAAGGCGAATCAAACGAGCCCACTCGATGGGTTCATCTTGTAAAGTTCCTATGGCAATCGTCTGTCTTCATCATCAGACCAGCGCTTTGGTACCATACCATTGTATTGTCACCGAAGATACATAAGTGCACCGAATTTGAGTCCAATCAGACATCGGGAGACCGGATGCGGGTCTTATTTAGCTTGCACGGTTGATAGACCGACAGATAACGGGACCGGTGAAACTAAATAAAAGTTTGTAAAGTGGTTTCACTGTCATCCAAAAAGGCAAAAAAGGAGAACGATCTTAAGATTTCGATTTAGTGACATTCAGTTATCTAACGAATATATTTGACCTCTCTCAACTTATTTTTTTTTTATGAATATGGTACTACGTACCTAGTTTACTAGTACGTAGGTACCTACGTACTAGTAATTGTAGGTTTTCTTTTTTATTTGTAATTTCGTTACAATAAATACAAACTGCAACGATCGAGATTCGACAGACATAGGATTTGTTATGTAACAGAAACAATGGCGGTCACTTTATGCTTCCTAAAGCAAACATTCAAACGTGAAAATTAATATCACAAAATTCTTCACCAAAAAAAGAACAATTAACTTAATTAAATAATTCCAACGGCATTATTTTGATGGTCTTCCTTCATTAGATTCCCGCTACCCGCCGACTCTCCAACCGCAATATCTGTGGACCGTTCGAAAACCCGGCCCGGAGCCCGACCGCGGGATTTCCTGGCTTCGCACCGCCCCGTTTGTTTTGGTCTCTTTCTCATTTCAAAATAATTTCAGGCGTTTAAAATGTTGCTTTTAAAATACTACGTAGGTATTTGTGTTTTAGAAGTTATTCATTTTGCGTAATGTCACCTGTCGGGAGTTTTATGTCAAAATAGACAACAACATTATTATTTTCGCGGCAAAAGCTCTCTTAAATATGTAGTTACGTATATTGTTTATTTTGATACTAATTATTGTACTTTATTTGAGATTCATAACTCTTTTAAGTTAGTAATATAGAGGATGATGACTGTTTTTAAACTTACGAAGCACGACTTATGCACATAAAGTTAACGATTGTATTAAATCAGGAAACTTACAACATTTTCTGTGCTTAACTTTTAAAGTAGGTTCTAGAAATTTGATTTATAATTGCAACCAAGAACAAACTACAGAATTCTTGAGCATGAAAGAACAATTCGGTTGAACCAACTTTTTTTTTTTCCTTAGTTTTTGCTTCGCAATCTTGTGCATTTAGCCAGTGTCAAGTGATAATATATTTCAAGTGTATTTCATATTATAGGTCCTACACAAATCACAAGTCACAGTCAAAGTCAAGTAAAAGAGTCAAGGTGAAAATCACGTTTTTCAACTTTGTATGATTTGCCTACACTTATGCACGTTCACTAAGTATTAACGGTTAATAATCCACCATTATTACACATTAACACTCGAAGAATCACAGGTTTTTGAAAATTTTACAAAATCAACAACGCCATTTTTCCACTTTCGCGGCAAAACTCCAACCAATTTATTTACTCCGTATAAACATAGTTTATTTCTCTCTTTTAATTTTGGCTTCGCAATCCTGTGCATTTAGCCAGTGTCAAATAATAATATATTTCAAATGTATGTAATATTAAAAGTCCTAGTCACAAGTCAAGTAAAAGAGTCAAGGTCCAGTCATAGTCACGTCATGCCCTAGTAAAGTGGTAGAAACTTCACTAGAACTTTCAATTGAGTTTTGCAGCGAAGGCGACAATCACATGAACATAGTTCCCTTATAATGAGTTTACATACTTTCTTAGAACCTAGCTAGTTACTTTGTATAATTACATCCAAAAATAGCATGGTACTGACTTATTTTATACTATTTATTTTAAAATATTCCACTGGTTTTATCTTGATGTTCTTCCTTTATTAGATCCTCTCTACCCGTCGAGTTATCGACCGCATATCTGTGCTACGGTATATACGGACTTCTAACCCTCCAAAATCCCGAGTGCCCAAACGCGGGTTTCATAACCTCCCCTTTGTTTTAGCTTTTATTTATAATAATTGTAGCATTAGTGAATTTGGCAAGTAAATATCTTGTTTGTGATATCACTGGTAATAATTAGCCCCGAACCTGTGAACTAATAAAAATATAACCAGAGAATAATGTATGAATATATAAAATAAATGAGTTAAAGTTTCATATATAAAAAGAAACTAAATTTTGACTCGTCAATTTCAGCGCAAATATATTTCTATAAATAATATTTATTATTATACATAAACTTAATACGTGTTTTTTTCTTTACAGGTAAGTCAATTATTTCACATATAGAAGAAAACACTGCTTGACCAGATTCAGAACAATATAAGGTATTTTCATAATCAAGTGCACGTATTATTTTTGCTTCTACATCATCTAAATTCATTTTTACATTATGTTTTTTTTTATATTATATCATAATTTGTAAACTCTATAGCTTCTTAATATGAATTTACAAGTAAAAAATCGTCTGTGAACCACAAATAATAGAACGCCCTTGATTGAACAAAGAACAAAATCATATTTTAATTTAAACCGTGTCAACTTCAAAAGCTTGAAGTTTGAAATTCGAATTCAGCAGAAATATCTACTAAAAACTTCCCGCCAAAGCCGGGCTTTCTCCATCGCTTTAAAGGGATGACTTACATAGCTTCGAATGATATTTAAAAAGTTTCTTGCAAATGCAAACGGAATGGTTACCAGCAGATATGGCGCGAAAGTCTAGAAGCGGTACTTTTTATTTTTTGTATATTGGCAACTTTGATTTAATTTATGTCACGTGCCTCTCGGCTACGGTTTTCTTAATTTGGATTCGGAAATCTTGAAAACTGTATTAGTTGACATAACAATAAGTTTCAAGACTGTTTCAGAATGAAATATGATTAAATTATAATCAGATCATAAACCAAGTTACGAATCAAATCGACTTCCTAGATTTGTTTTGAGACAGTAGAAGGCGTGATAAGACGGAGCACGTAAAAAGATTGAAGGAATATGCATAGATTATTTTACGTTAATACATTGCCAAAAATAAAATGTCATTCACAAAAACATTTGGTTTTTTATTAAAATAATTATTAAAAATTATGCGAGTATCTTTGAGCAATTTTAAACGCGGCCATTTTGACGTTTCTCTTTGTAAAGTCCGCAATCCAATCACCTTCAAGAAAAATTTACCGCCACCTACTGTCAAGGAAAACGACCAATCATTGACCAGAAATGTTTGAATGGATGTCACGAACCAGTTTACCAATAGCGTGCGTTTTGCTATTTTGATTTTCCCCGAGCATTTTTATCACTTATTTTTTTAAATATCTAATTAAAAAGCGATAGTAAGATAATACTAATGTTGTATGTGTAATTCTGTAAGTATAAAGATTTAAAAAAAGAATACTAAACCTATACCTATTCAAATTTATTCATATTCCCTAAGATGACAGGTAATTTGACAGCATTATCAAGATTAACAAGCAATACCCCAAAGAGTTGCGCAAAAAGTTGTCGTCCTTATGAAAAGCAATATCTAGCCAAATAAATAGCTAGCTAATATAAAGCAGCTTCTTATGACCTTTTTAATTGAACTACGAAACGAAAACATTTCATTTTAGGTGTGTATATAACATAGCAGTTAATACCCGCCCGTCTGCCCCCGCCGCGCCCAGGGGCGAACTAATTTACGTTTCATTTGGCAGATCAAAGAGCCTTTCGTTGCATTTCCTTACTTCCATTTGCAACCTCTGGGGAACCAGAATTGAAGCTTTGCGTCCATAATTTAATATTCTCAGGACATTGCGGTTTAATCCTAGAATCGATTCTAGAACATTCAGAATAATGAAGTAAAATATTTTTTTTATGTACTGGCAACTTGTTTCTCTTGAAGCGTGAAAGAGTTTTGCCGCGAACGTAAAAAAATAGCGTTGTTGATTTTGTATAATTTTCCAAAACCTGTGATTCTTCGAGTGTTATGTAGGCAAGTCATACAAAGTTGAAAAACGTGATTTTCGCCTTCGCTCCAAAACTCCAATAGAAGATCTAGTAAAGTTTCTACCACTTTACTAGGGCATGACTTGACTATGACTGACTACTTGACTTTGACTGTGACTTGTGACTAAGACTTTTATTATGAAGAATAGAAATTGTTAATATTTGTTTAATATTTCGACTGAAGGACTATGCATCCATGGTCATGAAATAATTAAAAAAAAAAGTAATAAGCGTGAGAGATATGAGTAGGTACTACCTACTGCAAGAGTCGAGTTGTATGGTTCATGATAGGTTAATTATAAATAGTACTCATTGAGGTAGGAAACAAACCTGAGTTAACTTTAGCTGCAAAATCTATGATGTCATAATAAATTATGACTGCTTTTGTTAGCAGTCACCTATCTCGATACTTATTGGTTTTAGACCTCATTCAAACATTTGACAGGAGTTTAGGCGCGAAAATGAAAAAATGTTGTCGATTTTGTATTATTTTCAAAAGCTTGTAATTCTTCGAGTGTTTATGTTTTAATGGTTGATTTATTAAACGTTAATAGTTCTTGAACGTACATGATTGTTGGTTAATCATACAAAGTTGAAAAACGTGTTTTTTTTCAATCCAAAACATCATTAGAAGTCCTAGTAAAGTTTCTACCACTTCACTAGGACACTACTTCACTATGACTGCGGTTAGTGACTAGGATACATTTTATTAAACACATAACTATTTATTACTTGACAAGGGCTACATGCTAATAGTTTGCTTAGCAAAAACTATAAATTGAAAACATTTGACAGCTTACCATACCTATTTTACAAAATCAACAACGTCATTTTTTCACTTTCGCGGCAAAACTCTATCTGTGTTTTAGACGTTATTCATTTTGCGCAATGTCACCTATCGGGAGTTTTTTTAACAAATATAATTTTATTTGACAATACATTAAATAAGGAAGAACAATAATAATTAAACTACTTCTTCGAGCTTATTTCGCTATTCCTCGTACCTTTTGTAAAACATACTTCCTATATTACACACACCCCGGTTTTTAAAAACGAGAATATATTATATAGCATGCTATTGCGTCTGTTAAAAAATCCTGTGGTATTAGAAATCCCTTTACCCCCGCTGGCATCCCTTGCAACGGCCCTGTATTTCTATTGCTCTGTTGTCGGAGAAATGCTAATAGCCGACTTAATCTGACAGAGTTATAGTCTTCTCAACTCTTTAATCTGAGCAAAAAAGGTCGTTAATAAAGATTTAGATTTATTCTGTTAATTGCCCTCGGTAAACAATAAGACTGGCCGTTTAACTTAAAATATTTTGTAAATTATTTGTGTATTATAAAACATAAACGCTTTCACACTCACAGCCCAACACTAAGTTCAATGACTTGTGTCGTGGGTGCCGGAAACATTCACATCACAAACACAAATTTTCCTTGGGGAGAAAACTTGTGTTCCCGCCGGGAATCGAACCCGATACCCTTAGAAGGCAAACGCTCACCCAACTTAGCCAACGGGCAGTTCAAATATTATATTTTATTATTATTTTTATATTTTATTTAATTATATTTGAGCGAAAGAAAAAACTAATATAACACAGTAAGTTCAAATAGGCCAATGTTTCCGGCACGTAATGGTAAGAAAAATGGTGCTCTTAATAGGAATCGAATACAGCAGCGGCGTAGAAAGCGAAAACTTGCCTCCTGCGCCAACTATCGCGTATATTTTACACTAACTGTACAAATTAAAAGTCAAATCGAGTTTCAATTAAAAGTAGCCTATGTGTTAATCCTATCTTATATACGTTCTAAATATAATCAAAATTCGCTAAGCTGTTGCAGCATGAAGATAAATCAAACATGTTGACCCAGTGACATACACACAAACTTTTGCTTTTGTTTTTTTCGCTGAACCGAGAACTTGCATAGTAATAAGATCTACCTACCTAAGCGAGTGCGTTTTGACACGCCGAGATCAACACATACGCGACTGGGAAAAAAAAAAAAAAAAAAAAAAAAAAAAAAATTTTTATAATTTTGTAATGTTACGATTACAACCAATTATCCAAAACATAAACTAAAGAATTTTTTTTTTTAAAAAGGTTTTTTTTATATTTTTTTGTGTTGAATTGTCGATACCCTACCCCCCTGTGGAGTATGGAGCGCTAATTCAAAGTAACCTTGTATATATATATATAAGATACACATGGCGCATAGTTGCAAGTCTCTCGGTTTTTAATCGGATACATTTCGAAGAGTGTACCAAAGATCTGCACGATCTTGTTCCCCCGCACAAAGCGTTTTGCCTCCGCATTTATTGTGCGAACCGTAAAGGAATGGAACTCCTTACCTGAGTCGGTGTTTTCTGATGAATACAATATGGGAGTCTTCAAGTCGCGAGTGAATAGGTATCTTCTAGGCAAGCTTGCTCCATCGTCGACCACATCGTCGATGAAATCGTCGACCACATCGTCGACAGGTGAAATGGTGATCAAAAGTTTGCCCATCGTGAATAAAAAAAAATATATATACTTTAATTAACTCTTGTAGTGTCTCTACATGGACGTTACAGTGTGTATTTTTTTGTTGTTTTTCTTACACAAGAAAATAAACAACAATGTGTTTAAAACACAGATACTCAACATGTGTTTGGCGGGAAACAGACGAAAGTCTCTTAATAGTTTGTTCGACAAACACCGTTGAGCACAGTTTGCTTGTTTGTACAGTGCTGAGCGTAGTTTGTTAGCTCAGTTGCAGCTTTTATTAACGTGCAAAGTACGAAACTTTCTTCCACTTCTGTACTCCTTGAGGCTTGAAGTGGAGACGCAGGCAATGTATGAACATTTTATACTTCAGTATTAACCTGTTACATTCTCTTCTGTGAGGCACCTTTTCTTTCTTCTAACAAGAAACTTTCTCCACCCTCGATCGCGTCTTCACTTCATAGTGGTTGATACCGATGCTCTATCTAGAAAACGGCTGCACCGATTTTCATCAAACATAAGAACATTCTCGATCAAGTCACCATTCAAACAAAAAAACTAAATCAAAATAGGTCCATTCAGGCTTTTGGGAGGTACACACTACAAACATATTACATTTCTCTTTTTCGTCGGGAAAGCAAATCTTCTGTTTTCTGCATATGATTAAAAATTTCAAATAAAGACCTCAGTTCGCCTTCTTAACAGCGGGTATCAGGCTCGATTCCCAATGGAAACGCTAGGTTTCTCCAGAAGGGAGAGAATTTGTGATTTCAGTTCAGGGCGTGGTTGTGTATGTGATGTGAATGTTTCCGGCACCCACGACTCAAGTCATTAAACTTAGTGTAGGGCTTCGAGTGTGAAAACTTTTATGTGACCCAAACATTCCCAAATTCCTACTCATATTATAAATGAGAAATATTTAGACTGGTAGTGATGAAATGAAAGTGAATGTTCATATTCATTTATTCATTGTTGACACGGGTATCTATCTATAACTGTCTCTGAAACATTTGGATCATATATTTAATATTAACTACATTTTATTTTGATTAGATAGTTCGAGAATTTCTGGAGTTCTGTATAATGAAACGCAAGTAAAGCTTAAAAAAACTGACTTCACCGCTTTATCTTCGGAACTTTGATTAGATTAGATGTACTTAACATGCATTATTGAAGATATCAAGAACTACTGATCAGATCTTGATCAAATTAAAAGAGACCAAATGGATGCAACATCTTTTTAAAATATATATATTTCAAGATCGGTTCACGTGGGACGACTTTATGAAGACATAAAAAAAATACAGTCGACTTGAGCACCTCCTCCTTTTTTGTGTAGTCGGTAGAAAATATTCATGACTTAAATATTTCTATAACAATCTTTTTAATTAAACAAACCTACTTATCCGCATCGCGGTATACTCGTATACTGCAGACTCCGTTGTACCTATAATCTAGGACGCCCGCATCTGGATTACCTAGACTGTCTCTAGTGTAGGGTAGCTCAGGAACTTAGTGCAGCTTAATGCAAGAAGTTACTGCCTTAGATAGCCTGAACACTGAGGTCAAACTAGATTACACAACTGTTACTCCAGCTGTGCACTTTACTCCAGCATTACGATTTTAAGAGACTTCTGAATTATACAGAAGAAAATACAGCAGCTTTGTTAAAATATTAAAATTGTGTGGAATAATAATTAAATGCAAGCAAAGCTTAAAAAACCGACTTCACCGCTTTCTCTTCGGAGCTTTGAACAGATTAGAAATTAGACTAAACACTTTTGAATTAGACTAAACACGCATTATTGAAGATATTTCAAGAACTACTGATCAGATCTTGATCAAATTTAAATGTGACCAACTACACACAACCAATACCAACAAAAGCAACATCTTTCAAACAAAAATAAAATTAAAATCGTTCACATGGAAAGAAGTTATGAGGTAACACACATAAAAAAAAATACAGTCGACTTAAGTGAAAAAAAAGGAGGAGGTCCTCCTTTTTTGTGAAGTCGGTAGAAAAATGCCTGGCTTGTCAGAAATAAAAAATGTACTTATCTAAAACATGCCCGTTGGTTTAGTTGCGTCGCCTTATGAGCAGCGAGTATCGGGTTCGATTCCCGATGGAAACACAGTTTTTCTCCCGAAAGTAAATGTGTGTTTCCAGTTCTGAGTGTGATTATGTGTGTGATTAATGTTGCCGGCACACACAATACAAATCATTGATCTTAATGTGTGACTGTAAGAATGCTGAACAGCTCTTGCGGATTGAAGCTTGAGCCAAGTACCGCTGCTCATCAAGAACATTATTGACAGAGCGAGCGCGAAGACGCTCCGTTTCAGCTTGAGCAAATTTTTTTCGTATGTCCGGCGGATTTCCGGTTGTTCTCCTCTACAGGTCGCATTTGTCAACCGATTCTCGTGAAATTTTCTGAGCAGGTTCGATAATTATATAGTTTCTTTTTTGTTTATTCAGTTTTTAGCATTTTTTCACATTGCCGGAGATATGGGGATCGACAACGTAAAAAAAACATATTACAGCCATTTCGAAAAAAATGAGGCTTCAGCTCGCAGAGCCAGTAGTATTAAACAAGTAAATATGGTATAACCATAAAATTACGTTACATTAAACTAAAAACTAAATTAAACCTAACTAAAAATAACTATAACTAGATATAAATATGTACAAAACATAATATTATAGGTAATCTATGGTCTAATTATTCTAGCTACGGGCCAATTGCCTATATTTCCTATAACTAAACTAAAACTATATACATCAAAGAACTAAGTTACCTACAAGACATCGAGCTTATTGGCAACTCAAGTGCTCAAGCCCACTACCAGTGGGTAGCGTTCCCATCAAATCTTATTCTAATTTTTTTTAAGTTTTTTTAATACACCGCTACCAGTTGGCAAAATACCCAAAATAAATTAAATCAATATGAGTAAAACATCCCGTCGACATTTGTAACTTTAATCATTATCCGTTTCACTGATTTTCACAAAACAGGGATTCTTTGAGAATCAGTTTGATAAAACCAGCTTTAAAATTTAAACATGACTTAAATATTGTTCATTCGAATATAAGTTACGTACGGGGCTGAGTCACCCACGTCCGTAGGAGGATACCCCTTAAGTCTGACTCCCTACACGTGGTCCCTGGGTGGTGCTAATCAGGTGACATTTGAGAGGTGGTCGAGCATTTTGTGAGTTGCTCGCCTGGCTTGCTACCAAAGTAGCTTACCACCATCAAGTTGAAAGTCTGCCGCCAAGCCAAATACGGTGTTCCGGCAGTTATCCTTGAGAGCCTGCGTATTCCAGGTCTAGTGTGTTTACCAGCTTCGATCACATCCTCACTTACCATCAGGTGAGATAGTGGTCAAACACTAGCCTGTCACAAATAAAAAAAAAAAAACGTTGCCACAAACAGAGGGTTCAAACTAGTTCAAACTTATCACGCCTCTGTTAAGCTAACATTGCCTGATTGCCTGGAGGCAACCCAGGTGGCGTATAGGGCGCCTGTTGCTAAGGAACCAACTGAGTTAGAACTGCTCGTTGGCTTAGTTAGGTGAGTGTTCTTATTTTTAAATTCAATATAGAAAGAAAAGAATGAAAATATATTTATTATTAATGAAACACACAACATTTCTACTACAAACAAACAGCAACATAAATAAAATACACAGAAATATAAATACAAAATAATCAAAAATAAAAGAATGAGAAGTGTGGAATGTTGTAAGTGTCATGAAATATAGGCAAAAATTTAGGCTATCTTGTGACCACGATCTCACCTGATGGTAAGCGACGATGAAGCAAGCTTGCCTTGAAGATACCTATTCACTATAGATACCTATTGACTCGCCTTCTAAGAAAGGGTATTGGGTTCAATTCCTGGCAGGAACACAAGTTTTCTTTCCAAAATATATGTTTCTGGTTCCGGTCGTGATACAATAAAAAAAAAAAACAAACGCATTCACACTCACAGCCCCACACTAAGTTCAAAGACTTGTATCGTGGGTGCCGGAAACATTTACATCACACACACATTACATCCAGAACCAGAAGCACAAATATCCTTTGGGAAGGAATTTGTGCTCCTGCCGGGAATCGAACCCAGGACCCACGGCGCAGAGGGCGGACACCTGTCCACTGCGCCAACGGGGTCGTCAAATAAAACAATACAATACAAATACTCTTTATTGAAAAACCAATTCAAAAATCTTAAGAACTAACTAAATAAATAAATCTTAAAGAGGTTTCACAATAGGCAGTCTTATCGCATAAAGCAATCTCTTCCAGACAACCTTAGCATGGATGTATATATTTTTTTATATATAAAGAACAGCATCTGGCGGTGGTGTACACTAAGAAGTAAATAATAAATAGAGAATAGAACTATGAAAATTAAAACTATCGTGAGTATTACACATAATTAATGTTGTGTACGGCTTGAAACACGTCTAAATTTCGACTTACTTTGTAGTCGACTAGTTTCGGACAAATTTGTTGTCCTTCATCAGGATGAGTCAGACGCGCGATACGCAGAGGCGAGCGGCTCGAGCCTCGGCGCGTGACTGGCGACGTGAGGGCGCTCCCATGCGGCTCCCGCGCCCTTATGATGCCCTATGAGAATAGAACTATTAATATACAGATCATCAAAAGTACATCATGATATGAATTTTTTTCGTAATTATTGTTGACGGATTGACATGGTTGTAGAATTTCTAGCGAATTCACTTGGGGCAGCACTTATTACCCCTTGGACGAACAGCAAAATAATTTGACTTCTATAAGCTAGACTGCTTTCAGCTGTAAGCTGCCAGTCTAGTTGATCTAGGAGATGACTAGCTTGTCTCCTCTTTTTTTTATACGGGATAGGCAATCATTTCACCATTGTTTCACCGGATTGTAATTCTGTAGAAGATACCTGTCCACTCTTAAACTATAATAATTGAAACGCAAGCAAAGCTTAAAAAACCGACTTCACCGCTTATGTTTCGGTTTTGGCTTGACCGATTTCGATACAATTTATATGGGACTACCTCTGAAGTATACTCTACCAAACAGAAAAAAAACATCAAAATCGATTCATAATTGGCGGAGATATCGCGTAACATACTCGTACAAAAAAAAACATGCAGTCGAATTGAGAACCTCCTCGTTTAAGTCGGTTGAAGATATAGCTCTCTCGTCTAAGCCTAAATAACAAGTCAATACACTTAAAATTAAAAACGCATAAAAAGTTAACTTACTTTTTATTTTAGACTTTTTCGTTTTATTAACGATCTTTTAAGCCATTATAAAAGAACATAATCACAGATTAATTATAAGTATTATGTAAGTAAAATGTAAGTGAGAATGATTGCTTACCAAATAAATAGGTTTTAGATTCTAAATGGTCATTAAAAATGAAAAATGATAACAGAAAGCTAACGATGATTTTTAAATAACTATTCAATGACACCCCACTTATCACAGTTTTACGACTTCATTATTTTATTTTTACTATGTGGAGTTTGGTTGTCGCCATATTGAATTTTGAAATCTTTAGTGGCACTCGCAAGATTAAGACAAATCAATTGACGTAAGAATCATCAAAATCGGCCCACGCATTTGGTCTCTAAATCAAAATCAAAATCGTTTATTCACATGGGCCCCAAAGAGGCACTCATGAAAGTTAATGAATCTATTGCCAGATTCGCAAAATTACAGCCATCTCGAGAAGAACCTGGCAAGAAACTCGGCGGCGCATTTTTTTTTTTCATTCATGTTTTTAAAAAACATTCTTAATTTCTAATACATAATTTTTCTCTAGAACGCCACAAAGGAACAAACATACATGGACTAAAACACATAACCCTTTGCGTCGCGCAACGGGTAAAAAACTAAAAACTTTAACTACACCAATATTCCCGCGCATTTTTGACATTTATTGTTTTAATATATTTTTTTTATCGACAGTGTGGCTATTAGCAAAAACAATATCCCGCCTGTGTTTCGGCAAATTGACTCCGATATTTTATGAACGCCCGATCACTTTGAGACTGAGGCTTTTGTGCCTCCCATGAATGTGCATGAAGTGCTGTCGCCCTGTGGTGTAATAGAGTGTAATAAAGTCACCAGGAAAATGTTAAAAGGAGTTTTAGTGACAACAATTTTGGGCCTTCAAAATGAAAAACGATTTTGGTAAAGATTTGAAGATTAGTATAAGATTATAAGAAAGTATGTTGGTAATAAGTGAACGTCAGTATTGGTGCTTGATATTTTGCCAATTTATGGGGTTATTTGCCCGTTTTCACGGATCATGACGATAGTCTAAACTCAGGTGAGATTGTGGTCAAACGCTAACCTAAAAAAGATAAAAGTAGCCCTAAGGTAATATGGTAGTATTGCCTCAATTATATCTATGACTTTCTGAATGCGATTTTTTTCCGAAATAATTAAGATGATATATACATATAGTTTAGGTAACATCTCGGGACTTAATCGCGCTAAAAAAAAACTATTTTTATTTACCTCGACGTTTCGGCCAAGTTGCCAAGATATATACATATACAATCTATAGATAATAGTTGCCTAAAAACCGATGTCTTAGACTTAGACCTTAGACTGCCTGTGACCTTAGACTTATTAGAGAAAATCAATAATATTATTATTTTAAAATTTACTCCTAATTTATTATATCTATTAATTAAGTCCTAAAACAAAATGTGCAGTAGACGTACCACGATTACGAAAGACGTTAATCTATAAGATCGTCTTAATGGTGGGAATGATGTCTAACCTCTTTAGACAACTACAGTAATTTGTAAAATACCGAAAACCTCTTTTCTGGTATTTTAAAAATCACCATAGTTGTTTTTTAGCAACTTACCCATACTAAAATATAACTTTATTTTTCAAATACCAGTATATAGTAATACTCTGACCCCTGCCAAACGTTTTATACGAATTCTAATGGTGATTAATGAGGAACAGAGGCCAAAATAACGAAGTTCAAAATGTGCCAATGGGCAAGAGGGAAGGCACATCATGTGTGGACATTTATCATCGACTTGGGTAGGGTAGAAATGAGGCATCATTTGGCAATATTACTGGTTGGGGTAGTCTAGTACCTTCTAGATATAAATGTAGTTTAACTAAAGAACACGGCCTTAATTCAAAGACATATATCGTTGGTTTTTACAGTTAAGCTCATAAGAGCTTAGGATTAATAGAAGAGGTTTTTCTAGGAATCCTAGCAAATTACTAAGGATTCCTTTTTTTTCTGTGGGAATACCTTTACCTACCGTCCTGCACCGCGCCCACAGTGCGGGAGTGCCGGCAGAAGTGAAAACTTGAACATTTTTCGCCGCGCGGTAGAATGAGAGGGGGATATTACATCCTCTCCTTCGTCCTACGAATTTTCCATCTGACTAATTTTCGATCAGGTCACGTGTCCTGACGCGAGTTTAACATTTTTTGCCCATGCCAAAAAAGTGCACAACGCCACTAAAGAAGTTTTCACTTCAAAAAACTTTTAAATGTTTTTACTAGCTTATAATTGAAATAGCTTGGAATATTCAGTCATCACGCCCACCTGTGACGTATTTACGAAACAAGAGCGCGGAAAAACGTCATCAAAGGGGTAAAGGTCAGAGAGACCTTTTGACTTCCTTTTTAATTCACGTAATGGTTAACCTTTTCGTAATTGTTAACGCGTGAAGCAGTTAATTAATGTAATTTTATAGATAGGTAGAGACCGTTTATTAAACAAGACAAATGTCTGACTAATAATATTCTTATCGGCTTCCTATTACTATTATCAAGTGCGTGCAATCAAAACAACCAACAATATAATATGACGTTATTAATTTTTTTTATTTTTATTTAATGACTTTATGTCTTTAAGAAGGCGCCATAATAGCATTCAGTTTAATGTGACGTCATATAAAACCAGACGATCAAAATCGTAACTAAATAAACGCAAGCAAAGCTTAAATAAACCGACTTCACCGCTTTATCTTCGGAACCTTGATCAGATTTAATGTATTAAACACGCATTATTGACTATAACTCAAAAACTAGAGATCAGATCTTGATCAAATTTCAATGGGACTACATGAAAAGCACTAGCTTTCAAATAAATAAAAAAATCATCTAAATCGGCTCACAACGAAAGAAGTTACGAGCTAACTTTTGAAGTCGGGTAAACCAGAACATCGTCAAAGTAGTCCACAAAATAGGCATTATTGACGATATTTCAAGAACTACTGATCAGATCTTGATTAAATTTAAATGGGACCATGGGAATTAGAAAGCAACAAATTACAAACTAAAAAAAAAATTCGAAATCGGCTAAAAAGAATATACTCTACCCGAGATCAAAACGCTTCCAGTGACACCTCATTTGTCAAATTTATAAGTACAAAGTTCTGAATGAACAGATGAACATACATGGACACATACTGGTCAAAAATATAACTCTTCCTTTTTGTTTCGCCGTAGTAGAGTGAAAACAACTCCTCTCCACCTTGTCAAACCATTGAGTGACAAATAATGTGAAGAATATGGTGGAGGAACCTACCGCATGGAATTTGTTCTGGTCACGGATGTAGTCGTATAACTACAACCATTTTTTTAGTTTTTATTTAGTTTTACCTGTCCTAAATAGAGTAAAGTAACAAAATTAGGCCCACTTCCCGATGTCTAATTGAACTCTTATGTACATATATGTCTTCGGTGACAATACAATGATATGGTACCATGGAGCTGGTTTGATGATGGAGACGGAAGATGGCCATAGGAACTTCTGAACTAAACAAGATAAACCTATCGAGTTTGAGCTCGTTTGATTCATCTTGACAAGTTCTCTGTTTAACTTTTTAGTCTTTTTTTTGACAAAGCTACTGGAAAAAGCTTGAATTAAAAAAACTTTTTTATTGAACACCGATAAGATAGTTAAGTAACATTTTAATAACATAAAATCTAAAAATAATAATTGTTGTACAATGGGCGGCCTTATCTCATAAAGCAATCTCTTACAGGCAACCTTTGGATGGACAGGGTAGTAATAATAGACATTTTTTGCGGTCGGTGGTGTTTTACTTGTTAACTTGATAAATAAGGGCCAAGCCGCGGAACACGGTTAGTACTTTAATATCAAAAACCAATCTCTAATCCGATAGGAGTCAGAGCTAACAAACGCCCGTCTAGTCACAACATCCCCAGCCCCATCCATCATTGCCGAACCGTACTTGACAATTCGCAACTTGGGAAGTATTAAAACTATCATCATTCACTGTCTTGTTACAATATTTTTGATCGCAGTTTCTGATTAATAATATTTATAATAATTTAAACGCAAGCAAAGCTTAATAAACAATCGATTTCACTGCTTTATTTCCGGAACACTTAAGAGTGTGCTCAGAAATTACATAATATAATTCCTCCATACCTTTTATACCATCTAACAACAAGACAAACTGTCAAACATCATTCACTTATGGTTGACATACCTCCAGTTCGCTCGAAGCGTTTCGCTTCTACGTTTATCATCCGTACAGCGAAGGAGTAGAACTCATTGCCTGCGTCTTCGTTCCCTAAATGGTACAATCTGTGTGTCTTAAAGTCAGGAGTGAATAGGTACCTTCTAGGCCAGAATGTTCCATCTTAGGCCGGCAAATGCTTGCCTATCCAGTGTAAAAATCGACTGGTTTAGACATCACAGTATAATTTTTCACCGCTACGTCCGTATTCATTGCGGACCCTTAATAATACCCTTGAGGCCGGGGAGTCTGTGAAACGAGTCTATAGGCTGTCTCTGTTTATCAAGCAAACTTTGCCCATGCTTGATGCGATAGCACTACCGAACGAACAAATTATAATAGGTGCCGTAATACTAAAAATTATGAATGAAAATGTAATGTTTAGCCATTTATACTTTATATTGTTTTTGATAAACTATGTTCCTGTTGTAATGACAAAAGAAATGTGTTAGTTTTTAATACAAAACGAATAAGTTAAACATGCGACATTTATGTCGTATAATGTGTGAAAATCAATTGGTTTATATTTCGTTTTAGGTAATTATTTTGGAATAAAAACTATCCAGGAACCTAGATTAATATGTTTTTAATCTGAATAACAGCACAGTATGGTGGTAATATGCTTGAATTATAAATAATTTCGGTATTACGATTGTATGAGCAAATCAACCACCGGAGGCCCCTTAATATGGACCCCTTAATATTTTCAAATGGGACCCTATGCCTTAGATAAACCCTAACGAATGTGAATGGAAAGTGTCACATCTACTCCCTTTATTAAATTACCGGGATCAAGATACCGCAAACCGAACATTGCCGAACATTGCCGAACGTTGCCGAGTATTCCCGAAGCTGTTGAAATCTTACTGAGTGAAACCAAAATCGTGATAATTAAATAAACTGTGGACAATTTTAAGAGTTGATTGAAACCGAATAAAATGCTTTACAAGCATCGATTTACAAAGAACTGGATCTGGTCTAACGCAAGCTTCACGAAATAATTTACCTATACAAACTAGGATACATATATACATGTATATATGTATATTATTATATAAAACGATTTAATTTATGTAGACAGCTTACATTTTCCTTTTATATGGATAGGCAAGCATTTGACCACAATCTCACCTGATTGAAAGTGATGATGCGGCCGAAGATGTAGCTACTTTCCTAGAAGGTACCTATTCACTCTTGACTTGAAGACTCCCAGATTATGCCGCTCGATTATCGTTTTCTCCTGTCGGAGGCCAAGACCCACTTTGGGTCTCTGCGCTAGCGGAGTAAGTAAGTAAGAAAATACGTTTTCTCCTCCTATCCTATTCTTTGATAACTGAAGTATGCAAACACGGAGAGAAGATTCATGTGTGAAATTTTCTTAGAACGGACACTTAGATAAAGAAAAAAACTTCACTATTATTTCACCCCTACTGAGTTTTACACCACACAAGTAAGGCGAATAGCCACGCTCGAACAAATCGCGAGCAAGTGATCCATTACCGTAAAGCTTCAAAGCTTTCGCTTCTAAAGCGACGATGGAACGAACATAAGTATTATGATCACTCAATCGGAAAGCTCAGTCTTTAAGTT
Source organism: Lomographa bimaculata (assembly GCA_948107665.1). NCBI lineage: Eukaryota > Metazoa > Arthropoda > Insecta > Lepidoptera > Geometridae > Lomographa > Lomographa bimaculata. The sequence goes on along the minus strand of OX403600.1, from coordinate 3,344,617 downwards.
TAAAGCTACAGTAAACGTAGTGGAGTGGACTGTAAACTGTTTTCACTCTGTTTATTGCCAACGCGTTGTTTTAAAGGTCTAGGAAAGGAATCTAAGGTCCGTGATTTTTTTTTTCCGCCATCTTTTTGCATTTAGGTAGTGTCAAGTGATTAATATATTTCAAGTTCCAGTCTTACAGTCAAAGTTAAGAAAAGAGGTATGGTCCAGTCATAATCAAGTAAAGCCAAGCCCCAGTAAAATAGTAAGAAACATACTGGACTATCTATTGCAATTTTGCAGCGAAATCAAAAATCACTTGTTCTTTTTAAAGATAACCCACACGGTCAGAAAAAAAATATCTTGCTCTACACTTTAAAATAAATCTATCTAAAAAACTTTCACCAGTCATGAGTCTGGATTTCATTTCAATTTAGAATTCATTTAATTATATTCTCTAATATACATTGTCTAAATATGACAAATTATTGTATTTATGTCCTATATTTCAAGTAAAAACGATCCGTTCTTAGCAGCTCAATTTACATAGTGTCTTAACAAGAAACACAAAATAAAAAAACTTGAGAGGTGTCAAGGGACACCCGGATGGAATGAAGTTCAATTTCCGTCTAGCCCCCTTTCGCAACGCGCGATAAGGAACTTTCGTTCCAAAATTAAAAGAAACATGCAAAAACCAACGCGGTGTTCCCAGGCGGTCACCCATCCAAGTACTGACCGCGCCCGACGTTGCTTAACTTCGGTGATAGGACGAGAACGTAGTATGGCTTACAACTATAGCAAAAAGTGTCGTTACAACTTTTGGTCTTAATTTTTTCCGTCTAGCCCCCTTTCGAAACGCGCGATAAGGAACTTTCGTTCCAAAAACAATATAAAGTTTACATCATCACCTTTTCAAATAAGATACTGTACTACTGTTTCTATCCAAGCCACCCTATATGACCCCGATTAAAATGTCGCCCTCTAAATGAAGCTGAAAGTAGCGAATCCTCCAAATAAAAGATTCAAACTACTTTCCCTACACTGTAATGTCTTCCGCCCCGGGTAGCCAGGTAAGATAACGGAACCGGTATAATCCGGCAAGAAATGGATGTCGCTGAATTACTTGGAGATTATGTAAATGGATGTTAAACTTGTTTAGCGGTATTCTCATTGTTATTTTACTTTAGATAGGTCAGTAGAACACAAAGAAAACAGTTGACGGCTTCTTCATAGTCTTTACGACTTATAGTCCAGGCAAATTGGCGATGCGTATTTAGTGAATTCGTAGTTTTGTATATTTGGCAAGATATTTTTTTATTTAAAATTTCTATGTATTTATACGTATAACTGTTTTAGAACCGCTATGTCTGAAAATCAGCGCCTACTTTTTGTTTTCAAACGACTTAAAAAAGGAGGTTCTCAATTGGACTGTATTTTTTTTTGTATGTATATTACGCGATAATTCCGCCAATTATGAATCGATTTTGATGGCTTTTTTTTGTTTGGTAGATTATACTTCAGAGGTAGTCCCTTATAAATATTATCGAAATCAATCAAGCCAAAAGCAAAATGTAAGCGGTGAAGTCGATTTTTTTTAACCTTGCTTGCGTTTCAATTATGTTTACTTATTATTCTTATGTTTCTTTGTAAGCTGTTTTTGTGAGTTGGTTGTTATCTCGACCAACCGGTACTCGACCGCGCGCGGTCGAGTCACCACTTTTAATTTTTATGTGTAACTATTTGTTTTTTGTTTATAGTGCCAAATTTTCAAATTTCGACTGTGTTATTTTCCTAAATTTGTGATTCTTCGATTACTAATGTGTTTATATAGTATGTTGGATTATTAACTGTTAATACTTAGTGAACGTGCATGGTAGGCAAATCATTCATAAATTTTTGGTAAAGTTTCTACCACATTATTAGGGCTCACGACTTGACTACGACTGGACCTTGACTATGATGATAGTATGACGATGTAATACACACACTGGGTTAATGCACTACATGCGGAGTAATAAAAAAAATCAGCGCATTTCATGACAGAGAATGAAAAATTTTCCCCTCATTTATATAACTTATTCATCTATGAATTTTCCGTCTTCAGTGCAGATGAGTTACGAGTATGTCAGTTACGTCAGTGTAATGTCAGTACAGTAATTTAAGAGTTGATAAGTTGTATTTACGTCACTCCCCATGGTATTATGCAAATGGCTGCCATAACGGTTTCATTGGGAGTTGTTAGGGTGTTTTAAAGATTACAGGCTTTATCGTGTACAGGATGAAAGCGCTTCCGTGATTGAAATAGATGAAAGATGTTCCAGCAGCTATGCTTGAGAGCCAGACTATAAGTCTAACGTGTCTACTATCCTCGACCACATCATCACTTTCTATCACGTAGTGTTCGAACGCTATCACAGAAAAAAATAAGAATAAAACCGGATTAAAGGCGTCTAAGAGCATTGCTCGATTGCGGTTTACCCGTCCGTTAAACCGACATTATTATACGATAATCGGAACCGGATTAAACTAAGGTGAACAGGGTAACCGGGCGTGTAATCTCATCATCGGCTCGCGGACGCCATAATCAAATCGTCCGGTTCCACGCTGTTTGCCGAACCGGTTGAACTGGTTACCGGGTATTGTGATCGGTTAATAGGTTCCTGGTGTTTAGATTGGATGCAGGAAGGAGACTGTATCGTGTTTGAGATATACGCAGATGTAACAACAAAAATGTATTTATTTGTCAGAGTATGGTAAATAATTAATAGTAGTTAATAGACATAGTATTAGCTCCACATACTCTCCACATACCGTTTCCGGTGTACAAATATTCAAATAAAGAGATCAAATTATTAACATTACAAATATTAGTATGAATTTCGGAATTTCGAAGTCTCTATTGCTCTAGTTTGTAGAGCAAAACTGTATTACAGGAACACAATATTGCTCAAAGTTTAGTCATAATCGAAAACCAGAACTGCATAGTCTTAAAACAGTTTTACTCAAAATAAGATCGGTCTACGATATTGTTGTAGGTAACACAATATCTATGTACTGTAGATTGACAAACTAATAGACAGAAACGAGATCCCTAAAATACACTAATCGTAGTTACCCTCAAGTAGAAAAAAATATCCCTTTAATTGGCAGCTATCGTTGACAGCTAGTTATTTTATTCGACCACATAATCACACCAGTAGATTCAATTGGTGGTATAACGGTAGCTTATCAAAGAAAACCGAGATTGGATTTCTCGGTACGGTGAGACATTCACAAAATAATCATACCTCTAGTTCGCTTAAAGCATTTAGCTTCTACGTTTATCATCGGTACAACGAAGGAGCAGAGCTCATTGACTGCGTCTTTGTTCCCCGAACTGTACAATCTGGGTGTTTTCAAGTCTTGTGTGAATGGCTATCTTCTAAGCAAGCATGTTCCATTTTCGGCCCCATCGACATAGCACTTGGCATTGATTAGGTCACCGAAAACACCTTTATACTGCTTCAGCCTATAAAAGAAAACTGGTAGGTGCTTGATTTCTCGTTTAGGTAAGACATTCACAAAACAACAGATGAGTAGAATAAGATAAGACATTCACGAAACAACGGATGCGTAGAATCAAACCTAGACTATCTAACATGCTCGTATACTCGTACATATAATTAGATAAATACCAAGGACTCCACAAGTTTTGATTAGAAACGAGGTCACCGAAAAAACCTTTATACAGCTTCAGCCTATAAAAGAAAACTGGTAGGTATTAGATTTCTCGCTAAGGTAAGACATTAACGAAACAACAGATGCGTAGAATCAAATCTAGACTATCTTATCCGATATACATATAATTAGATAGATACCAAGGACTCCCTTCCACAAGGCTTTGATTAGAAACCAGGTCACCGATAACACCTTTATACAGCTAATATTTTGCGAACGTTCAGATAGTTTCCGCGATACGAACTAGTTATTGTTTGTTGTTTTTCCTAGTTTGTTCGCCGGCCGCGAATGTTTGCGGAGTGAAATTGAATTTGTTTGCAAGTGGACTTTTTGTGTATTGTTGATATGATGGAATTTTATATTGTAAAAACAATTTAGTTTACTAGGTATAGTGGAATAGGTGTGGGTTGTGTGTGTAAAGATAGAACGCTGTAGAAAAGGCCTATTTATAACCGACTTCGAAAAAAGAAGGAGATTCTCAATTCGACTGTATTTTTTTTCACGTGTGTTACCATAGTTTCTTAGTTTGTTTTGTTTGTTTGCGTTTGTAGTAATTTTTTTCTACGTGAACAAATTTTAATGATTTAATGATTTTTTTATTTGAAAGTTGGTGCTTCCCTTGTGGTCCCATTTAAATTTGATTGAGATCTAGTAGTTTTTGAGTCATCTTCAATAATGCGTATTTAATTTACTTAATCTGATCAAGAAGATATGTGATGTGAATGTTTCCGGCACCCACGATATAAGTATTTGAACTTAGGGTGGGGCTGTGAGTGTGAATTCGTAATAAAAAAAAGAGTTCCGAAGATTTTCTAAAGCTTTGCTTGCGTTTAAATAATATCATTATTAGCTATCACTGTTATATCATATTCTACTTTTTCAATAACTATGAAATTAGGTGAATTAGAGTTCTTCTAACGGATTTTATCGCGTAAATTTTACATCTTCAAATTTGTTCTATAGGTATATTATTTTGTTCTAGACATCTGTCGTCTATTTAATTTAGTTTTAGGAAATATAGAAAATTGACCCGCAGATTGGGGTTTAACCAGATACTGGAGAAAAAGATAAACATAATAGCCAACCGTCCGCAATATTTAAATAACGGTTTCTTATTTCATTTTTTTCATCTTGTCTCTGATATATTTTTGCATTCAGCCAGTGTCAATTGTCACAAATCACAGTCCAACTCATGTTTTTCCACTTTTAAAATGGAACACGCTTAATATTTAAATTCAAAATATAAGTTTAAATATACCTACTATGTGAACACGATTGTGTGCTTAGTGTTTGGCAGAGCATCAAATCAGATAGGGGAGTGCAGGTATCATTGCACATTACACGCACGATTGAACTCGGAATCGACCGTGTTTATGGCTGCATCGTATCTATTGTATACCTGCATCATAAGTACTATTATTATGTATCTGTAATACTTGTAGTCTGATGTTGCTTTATATATAAGCATATGCCATTCTTTCTTTACATTCTGTTTTTTTTAATGCTGAACCACATTGTCTATAGTTAACATATAAACCATACTATTATGTTGTTGTACTAGTTCCAACTCCATTTGATTGGTATAAATTCTCAACTGTCTCAGCGAAATTAAAAATATCTATTCTAGATTTTTTAATTCCACGAGTACGAAAATGCGACGACAAGTTTTAAATTAATAAGTAATTATAAGTAATTCTTTCAATCCAATAACCGATTTGAAAAAATAATATTACTACTAATATTACTACTTAATATAATAAATGTGAAATAATGGATGGGTGTTTCTTGCTCAATTACGCCAAAACTACTGTACGTAGTGTAGTGTGCACAGGAATTACATGAGTTAATTCCACCATGCCCTTTTTACCATCTACCAACAAGACATACTAGCAAACGTCATCCATTTATGGTCGTCATACCTCCAGTTCGCTCGAAGCGTTTCGCATCATCACTTTCCATCAGGTGAGATAGTAGTTAAATGATTGCCTAATCTGCATAATAAAAGATATCTTCTAAACAAGCATGCTACGAGTAAATCTTCGGCTGTTTTGTCACTTTCCATGAGGTGAGATTTTGGTCAAATGCTTGCCTTTCTAGCGTAAAAAAAAAACTTGTTAGTCATGGGATCCTAGAACACCGCTTAGCTTAGCTACTGTACTATAACAATATAAATGTATTGAGGTAGAACGCTCAATTGTTTTTTTTTATTTTGGTTTCGCAATCTTGTGCATTTAGCCAGTGACAAGTTATTAATATTTTTTTGTATTTCATAATAAAAGTCCTAGTCACAGTCAAAGTCAAAGGCAAGTAAAAGAGTCAAGATTCAGTTATAATCTAGTCATGGCCCAGTAAACTAGTAGAAACTTTACTAGAACTTCTATTAGAGTTTTGGAGCGAAGGCGAAGATCACGTTTTTCAAGTTTGTATATCTTGCCTTTGCCTACACTGATTCACGTTCACTAAGTATTAACGGTTAATAATCCACCATTACTACACATTACCACTGGAAGAATTACAAGTTGCAAACAATAATCCAAAATCAACGACGTAATTTTTTTCACTTTCGCGGCAAAACCTCCTCAATAATTTCTCTTCGGTCAATTCAAACTTTTTTTTATGCGGAACAAACTAATCAAATTGTAACAACGGTGAACGAATCTCTTACGATGACAGCCAGTTCTTCAAGTGAAATTTAAATCGTCAATATCAATTCTATCTATTCAAAAATCCTTTAAACTGCCAAGTAGGCCCAAAAAATTATGAAAACTAAGTATTATTAAACGCTTGAAGACTACTAAGTGAAACACTTAAAAGAGAGTGAAGCTTCCAACAATGGTGCAAAAGAGCAAAAACGATCAAGACTGTTTCTTCGAAGTTTTCTCCCTGCTATGCGATCAAAGCAGGGCCGTGCAAAGGAAGAACGTTAAAAAAGGTCGGTAATCTTATTCCCCTGTGTTAATATTAAAACCTCCTTTGTAGTACACCTATTCGGGTATGTTATTAGGTGTTTCATCTTTTTTTATTAAGGTCGGGCTTTTTACCCTGGCAACAGTTTGTTTACTTGTAGAAGCTAATAAAAAAGGAGACATGCTGCGCCCCGTGGCTTTCTATGACTATGATGAATTAAAATTTAAAGCCCTTTGTACCCTATTTAAACGATCTCGCTACAAGTTAACATCGAAATCTGCTCCAGCAGTTTAACACGAAGAAGAAGACCAAAAAAACAAACATAGACAAACAGACGAAGTTTTTTTAATTTTGGCACCGCAATCTTGTGCATTTAACCAGTGTCAAGTAATAAAATATTTCAAGTTGTACATATTTTAAAATAAAAGTAGTCACAATTCATAGCCATGTCATGCTTTATTAAAGTGGGTGATACTTTACTAGAACTTTTATTGGAGCTTTGGAGCAAAAACGAAAATCGAGTGTTTCAACTTTGTATGACTTTCCTACACTCGTGTGCGTTCACTTAGTGTTAACGGTAAATAATCTAGCATTATTTCATAAAAACACTCGAAGAATCACAAGTTTATGAGAATAATACAAAATCAACAACGCATTTTTTTTCACATTCGCTGCAAACTCCGACTTACAATATTACTAACAGCTTCTATATCTTCGTGCATATTTAAAGATAGAGCCCCTTTAAGTTAGGACAGACAGACAGAAAGCATCGTACGCTTAGTAATAGGGTCCTGTTTGCAACGTTTTAATAAATATATAACTTATGGTACCGCCTAAGTTAAATATTTTATGTATATATTTTTTTTTTATCATAGGAAAACTTACGGCTTTGTTACAAAGTATAACTTATTGAGCAAATATAAGGCCAGGTATTAATTATATTAAATTACAGCAATATTTAATATTATTTGTCAAAATTAGTATATATATATACCTAGACATATACATAAATAAGATAAGCTAGTCGAGTCCAAATTGCAGAGTCTCGGTCACCGACGTAAGGTCGCAAGTCTATCGGTATTCTACCGTTTACACTTTGGAGAGTGTGCGCAGGAATTAAACGAACTAATTCCCCCATGCCCGTTTTACCAGCTAACAACAAGACAAACTGTCAAACGTCATCCATATATGGTTGACATACCTCCAGTTCGCTCGAAGCGTTTCGCTTCTACGTTTATCATCCGTGCAGCGAAGGAGTGGAACTCATTGCCCTCGTCTTTGTTCCCCGAACAGTATAATCTGGGAGTCTTCAAGTCAAGAGTGAATAGGTACCTTCTAGGCAAGCATGCTACATCTTCGGCCGCATCGTCACTTTCCATCAGGTGAGATTGTGGTCAAAAGCTTTCCTATCGTACATAAAAAAAAAAAAAAAAAATAGGTAGTACATACACAATAAACAGAAGGATAAGCACCATGTAAAAGAAAATATATATTTTTTACTATGGGAAAGATAAATAATACTTAACGGAAGAATATGGGCAGTATGCATGATTGGTTAATTTCCACTATACCTGAGTGGACGGATAAAGAAAACCTCAACGTGCACCACGTTGAGGTTTTCTTCTTTATCCACTCAGTTACGTTTTCCCACAGAAACTATAGAAACTATATTCCCTATAGAAACTATATTTAAACTTTAAATCATTGTATTTGTTTGTTTCTTTACAGGTAAGTTCACAGTGGAGAAGATAGAGATATCCAGTTACGAGGTATTTGACGGTATTTTCTAAATACGAGTAATCTATTATGTTTCAATGTTATATCCGGCTACGAATATGTTCGACTTATATTCATATTAATTTTATTGGTAAATAATTATTACAGGTCAATAACAAAGTAGAAATAATCATATTTAAATATAATATAACTTTGAAGTCGACTACTAAGTAAGTCGAACATTTTTGTGTTTTAAGCCGGATATGTGTAATACTCACGATAGTTTTAACATTAAAACGAGTAATCTTAAAGGTTAAGATATCAGTTTTATGACTAGGCTACTTTTTAACTTTGTTATAAAAAGTAGCCAATGTTTTAATCTTAGGTATTAGCTAAGTACATTCTAAAATCATCCTAATCCAATCAGCTGTTACAGCGTGAAGAGAAACCAAACAGCCTTATACACAAACTTTAGATTTTATAATGTTAGTGTGATAAACTTGAAATACTTATGATTTGCCACTGGCTTTTGAAGTTTAATCTCTTACAAATGTTCTTATAGGCTACATACTAGATAAGTTCGCTCGAAGCGATTCGTTTCTACGTTTGTCATCCGTATGGCGAACGAGTGGAACTCATTGCCTGAGTCTTTGTTTCCTGAACTGTATAATCTGGGAGTCTTCATACTCATACTCATACCACATCTTCGGCTGCATCTTCACTTTCTATGAGGTGAAATGGCGGTCGAATGCTTGTTTATCTAGTGAAATCATTAGCCACATAAATTATAAAGAAACTTATAAGTGGGAATGAAATTGATTATGTTGTTTTAGAAATATCTTTACTGAATAATTATGAAAGTGATTAGTATAATAATTATAAGTATGACATAATGTAGCTAAGCACACATCATTTGCCAAACTGTTGTTTATCTAATCTAGTCGTAGGTACAGATAATTTTTATCTGCGCGTTCAAACTAAGTAAAAACTGTTATCGAAATGACCCACATTTCATGATCGTATGTGAATTATTACTCTCAGCCATAAATAGTCTAAATATGTATCCCATCTCCTTGCTCGTAGTTTAAATATTACACTAATATTATAAATGTAAAATGCCATCGATGATAAGCTAGTCGAAGCTAGTTTTTGAGAGCAAGTTTTTGAGAGGTGGTAGAGCATTTTGTGAGTTGCTCGCCTGGCTTGCTACCAAAGTAGCTTACCACCATCAAGTTGAAAGTCTGCCGCCAAGCCAAATACGGTGTTCCGGCAGTTATCCTTGAGAGCCTGCGTATTCATGGTCTAGTGTGTTTACCAGCTTCGATCACATCGTCACTTACCATCAGGTGAGATAGTGGTCAAACACTAGCCTGTCACAAATAAAAAAAAAAAAGCTAAATTACGGAGTCTCAGTCATCGACGTGAGGTCGCTAGTCTATCGCTATTCTATCGTCTACATTTTGGAGAGTGAGCGCAGGAATTACAAGAATTAATTCCACCATGCAACTTTTACCATCTAACAACAAGACAAACTGTCAACTGTCATCTATTTTTAGTTGACATGCCTCCAGTACGCTCGAAGCGTTTCGCTTCTACGTTTATCATCCGTACGGCCAAGGAGTGGAACTCATTACCTGCGTGTTTGTTTCCCGAGGGGTATAATTTGGGAGTCTTAAAGTCAAGAGTAAATAGGTATCTTCTGGACAAGCATGTCACATCTTCGGCCGCATCATCAATTTCCATCAGGTGAGATGGTGGTCAAATGGTTGTCTATAATGCATTAAAAAAAAAGTTTGTGTGTAAAGAACTATTATAATTATTAACGCTTCCATACTCACTACAATAAGGACAAACCCAGTGTTGTTTCGATACAATTGTATTGTAAAATATTGTTAAATTGTAAGAAATATATGAAGAAAAAAAAAATCGATTACTTGTGTCATGGATGCCGAAAACACTCACATGACACACATAATCACAATTAGAAGCAAAAACACAAATTTTCCTTGTGGAAAAAAAAACTTGTGTTCCCGCCGGGAATCGAACCCGATACCCCTGCTTAGAAGGCGAACGCGCACCCAACTAAGCCAACGGGTAATTCAAATTGGCAGCTATTCGTGTGTAAAATGAAGCTGCTACCATTCTATTTTTAAACGTTTTTAATAACTTGACGTCATAAACGATGACCGTTACAATCAAATTCCACTGAAACAATGAATCCTAGCCTTGTCGCACTATCGCCTGAACCACCTAATTGTAGAGGGTGAGTCTTATCACTATGCGATACGGCATTGATAACGACAGTCGCAGCCCAAGCTGCCACCTATTTACTCGCAAAGCAACCGCTTACCGGCACATATTTGCACCACAAACAATGTTATTTGTTTTAATATATTGCTTTACTTATCTGTAGGACGCGCCATCTTTTTTCGGTTACCGAGCTCTGTGGCAACGTGAAGATGTTTTCGCGCCGTTCGAAGTGTCTTGTTTTGAATATGGAACTGTTTGTTTTATTGTAGTGAAGAACATTCGCCATTTGTATCGATATCGATAGATTTTATTCGTGTAAAACTATTTTGTATGGTGTTGATTTTGTGTAGTGTCTGAGGTGTTTTTGTTTGAAGTTTGACAGTGAATTAAATTACCGTTGATTTTGAATATGGAATGCGAAATCAGTAAAAGAACTCTACAATCAATTCTCTTCGATGTAACTGAAAATATTTGAAAATAAAACATGCAGGTATATTGATAAAATATACGAAATGAGTACATTCTGGACGGAGGTTTTGAACGCAGCCGCGACTCATCCGTTTCTATCGATGCCGGTAGACTTGCTGTCTCCATTAGACCTAGACAAGGACGGTGGCGGTCAGTATACCCACAGATTAAATTACAGTTATTTTGCAATTCTTGTATAACAATTAACAACCTACTTGATAGTTGTGTTCCTCCAGTTCGAGTATATTTCCGATGTACGTGATTTTTAACCGACTTCAAACAAGGAGGAGGTTCTATGTTCGATGTTTTTTAATGTTTACCGATTTCTCCTCCATTTGTGGATCGATTCTCAAAATTCTTTTTTTGATTGCTAGGTTATACTTTAGGGTGGTCATATAAATTTTATCAAAAATGATCAAGCTAAAACCAAAACGTAAGCGGTGAAGTCGGATTTTTTAAGCTTTGTTAAGTTTAAATATGATAATTTAGATGGCCAAGGGTTGCGTTCGAAAGCTTCGATCACATCGTCACTTACCATCAGGTGAGATAGTGGTCAAACACTAGCCTGTCACAAATGAAAAAAAAGCTATTATTTGAAAAATTTATTAAACGTACGACAAAATTTTTTGCTGATCTAACAATAGTAGAGTAACGATTTTGTGTGTTGATTTTCAGAATATTACTAAAAAAAATAGAAGATACTAAAAAATTGGGCGATACAAAAATTATTATAATCGTTTTTTTACGCTAGATAGGCAAGCATTTGACTACTATCTCACCTGATGGAAAGTGAAGTTGTAACACGCTTGCCTAGAAGATACCTATTCAGTCTAGACTTGAAGACACCCAGATTGTACCGTTCCGAGAACACGCAGGCAATGAGTTCCATTCCTTCGCTTTAGGAGTGGAACTCATTGCCTGGGTGTGTTCGCTTTAGTTTAAGTTTGTATAAATGCTCTTTGAATTAGTGTTCTTTTTATAACTTCATATTGCTTATGTTTTCAACAACCATTGACAATACCAAAAGATAGTTTATCACGATTCTTATCACGCGGCTCCAATCCTTCAAAGTCACTTTTATCTTCGTTCACCTTACAAAGTATACTCAAAATTTAACACTCCTCATTTCATGATAATATAGATCTACAACATTTCTGCACAGCTAAAAACATTGAATTTAGCAATGCTTCTACATATTTTTAAAACGTATTTCTACAATGTCAAAGAATTCATTAAAGTACATTCGATCAAATGCAAAAGAAATATAAAAGTCTTTAAACTGACATGGTCTCTAACATTAGAATTATTTTTAGGAACGGTATATATACCATTTATTTTTGTTTTTTTATTGAGGACTCGATATTTCGGGACCGTTACAAGCGCCATGATCAAAAACACATTGTCAATATCACGTTTCTAACAATAATTGCAACAAATTATTTAAAAAACTTTTTTAAAAACAAGCTTTTAGAAGTCCGCCATATTGGATTTAGAGTGACGTCACTTTATTTTTTGAGTTATTCTCAGCAAGCCCTTTCATTTGATATCCATATTGTAGGAGTGCATTAAAAGTTACGTGTCCGCCATTTTGGGTGATCAGACATATTGGATTTAGAATGACGTCACACAGCTAACCATGCATAGTCATCCAAATAAAAAGTGTACACAACATTTCAGCTCAATCGGTTGAAGATATCTGCTTCAAAATTGAGTTGCAAGATTCCACCCGAAACATAGTTTCATAAATAAAAGCTTGTAAAACAATTGACTTGACAATTAAATATATTTTATACTAGCCATCCCTTTATTACGAAATTAAAATAAAATGTTAGTAAATCAAAGAACCAACATGGGTAAAGATGTGAACTTGAATTTAATAAAAGTTCTTCAGGTCACACTCAGGTTTAACCTCACCTGTCTTCTGATACCGTTTGTACTAATTAATTCCTAAAATTGTACATTAAACCAAACATTTATAAATACGAGCAAGGCTTATTTCACCTTCATAAGCTTTATATTAGCTCGCTCGTACGGTAAATGTTCTTTTTAATAATGCTTCAGGGATGTATAAAGGACGGGATCTTTCCACGCAAGATTTACCGCTGTGTATCTTTCCAGCTTCTCCCTACTTAAACACAACTCGCCTAAACAAACGCACCATCAACTGAAACCTTAATTACATTCGGACAAAGACAATTTGCAAATTATAATACCTAACTTTGCCTTTGTTTCATTTACTTACTTACATATTACAACAAACAGCGCGCTAATTCAGCTTCACGGTGAATTTTTATCCTAAAGAATCTTCTTTTTTTAATTCTAGATACGCAAACTTTTGCCCACTATCAAGCGAAGATGTGGTCGACGAGTGAGCAAGCCTGCCTAGAAGATACCTATTCACTCGCGACTTGAAGACGATATTGTACTTATCAGGAAAAACCGACTCGAGCAAGGAATTCCATTCCTTTGCAGTTCGCACAATGAATGTAGAAGCAAAACGCGTCGTCCGCATTTGTGGAATGTCTACCATGTAGCGGTGTCGCTTAGCAGTTGTTTCCTTCTCCGATGATGGAACGGGGGATGGAGGAACTAGATCGTGTAGTTCCTTGGCACTCTCTCTGAAATATATCCAATAGAAAAATAATAGACTATCTACTATACCAAGTGAATAGAAAAACAAAAGAATCGAACGATTTTTATCGCAGTGTCTTAAACCTCTCGACCTTGGTAAGGGAAAATTGAAAATAACATTTGATTTCCATATCGTTCAATAAGCGACGCAAACTCGGAACTATCGCACGATATCGCTTCGAGCGGTTGTTATCTTCACAATAGATAACAAAAAGTTCCTTGCCACCGCAATGTAACGCATTCTCGAATCTATCAGTGTTGTGCTCAACGCAGTGGAACGCCCGCGTCTCGCGTGCTATCTTATCGATAAGGGACATCGATATGAATCACGCGCTCTGAATCGATTCTATTGGGTCTGCGAATTTATCTTATCTAGCATCTTCTGAGTTCTGCTCAGTATGCGTTACTGTTTCGGTGAATTGTGTGAAAATAATGGGTGCCGCTGGTGACTGCAGTGCAAGTGTCCTTGGCCTGGTTATGGAGTAGTGTTGTGAATCGATTTATCGATATGCGAGTACCATCGGTTTCGTGGTCGCAGACCGTGGAGTGCTTGAAGGAATGTTCGTGGCAGACGCTGTATTGCGGCCTCAGCGCTTGTGAGAAGCTGGCGGTAGCTTCTCATATAATAGCGCAGCCCTATCCACATATTGACGTCATCATAGCAGCTCCCAAGTTTGCAAATGCATGTTAGTAATTTAGTATACTAATAATCCTACATCATAAGTCTAAAAGTTTGTGTTTGTCACTGAGAAATGAGGTTTCTCTTCAACGAGTGGGAAAAATTATACAGTGTCAATTTATATATTTTCAACCGACTTCAAAAGAGGAGGTTATCAAGTCAACTGTATGTTTTTTTTGTATGTATGTTACGCGATATCTCCGCCAATTATGAATCGATTTTGATGTTTTTTTTTATTTCTCTTGGTAAATTATTGTCTCTAGGTTTACAGTTGTCTTACTTAGTACAGGGTATTTATATTTCCCCACACTAGCAGTATGACCACGAGTCTTATGTTTTAATAATTTACCGTCAGTCACACCACACAGTGTAACCACGAGTAAAAGAAATTACTCGCAGTCACACTGGTGTTGACCACGAGTCCGAAGTAGAATTTTGGTACAGGACGTGACCCAATTATTATTACTATGTATATTAGTTAAATAAATTAAACAATGTTGGGGTATATCTGTAATATATTTAGCAAAATGTTTGATCCAGAAGCCACAATATTATTAATATTTTGACGGATAAATTCACTGCAGTCCGCAAATGTTGTCACAACTTAACGAGCGGACCACATAATAACAGTTGCAAAATACAATATGTATCCAATACATTAATTGACGTGAGACTAGTACGATATCCGATACGATACCGATATCAGTGATTTTTCACACTGATATTATAAATTAGAAAGTTTGTGTGTGTGTGAAAGATATAGTTTGAAACGAGATCTTTGTAATTAAGGTAGTTTTAGAATCTTAAAAAAAAAAGACGTGTGGCACTCGGGGAATGCCGCGGTAAAGCTATTGCATAGCATTTTTTATCAACTTATGCAAATATAATTATTTATTTATTTTATTTATGCAGTATTTTTTTTCCTGCCACCTAGAGGCGAGTTGCTGAACTAAAGAAACAAGCGTGATATTTCAAAAAAGTCATTAAAAGTTCTGCTATTCATCGATAGATGGCAAAACTAAAAAGTATCACCGCTGTGCCAGTCAGAGTGGGGGTGTTAGGTTATTTTCGTTACGGAATTTCTTCAGGCTTAGATCATCTATATGTAATTCTTCTGTACGTGTGTGTTTGTGACTGAACTCCTCCTAAACGGCTGGACCGATTTTGATGAATTGTTTTGTGTGTTCAGGTGGATTCGAATCATTATTCTATCCTATAAATCATGTTTTTTTATTTAGTCAAAATTAAACATAAAAGAGGTCAATGCTTTTAAGTATGGTAGGTATTCAAGTACTAGGCAACCATAACAGTGGAAGAGATAAAACATTTTTTTATGCTGGATACAGAATAATTTGTAGAGTAAACAAATACTCATGAATCTCAAAGTTTTTGATGAATGTCTCTTGTTTATTTATAATTGCCATTGTTTAACCATGTTTAAACATACAGGCTGTCATTGTTGTTCAAGTTTTGACAATTATTTACAGACAGATAAATCGTACACATCTGCACAATCAATAAATTAATCGTAACAAATAGTAATAAAAATTATAATACAATGTAAAGGTTTTTTTTTATTTATTCAAGATAGGCAATTTTTGGCCACCATCTCACCTTATGGTAAGCGATGATGTGGTCGATGATGGAGCAAGCTTGCCTATTTCCATAAGATTACAATTTCATCGTCGTCTAGTATCAGTGGATTTTTAATTATTGTATTTATACATAAATAACTGCTTTAAAGAATTGAAACTGCCTGCTGGTGAAGTTATTATTATTATGCACGTTAGCCTTCTAAGCATCGGATATCGGGTACGATTCGCGAACACAATTTTTCTCCCCAAGGGAAATTTGAGTTTTTGGTTACTAGCCACTGCAGATGTACCTCATTTTAAACGTATTCACTAAAAAAAACACACTCCAGCCCCACACTAAAACTTGTATCGTGGGTGCCGGAAACATTCACATCAAACGCAGAAGAAACACAATATTTCCCGGGGAGAAAACATATGTTCCCACCGGGAGTCGAACCCGATACCCACTGCTTAGAAGGTAGACACGCAACTAACTGAGGCAACGGGCTGTTCGATTTTGAATTAAAATACTCTTCGTTTTTGGAATTTGATAGAAATTTATTTCAATAAATAAACATACTATAACACTAAAAATAAAGATAAGTACAAACCAACAATATTCAGGGCAACATCTATTAAAATAATAATATGAAATTTATTGAAACTGCCAATCTCTCCTTCATTATTTGAAACTCATTTATGTCATCACAAAATCTATTATCGGATTATTCAACACGCAATTAAAACAGTATTATATTACGTTAGGGTCTCCCCACACTTTCCAAACAGAATCAACAATAGTAAATTTAGAAAGGAAAAATTATTGCTTGATGCGGGGATCGAGCCCGCAGCCATAGACTCATGCTCTATTGCTCTAAGCACTGAACTAATAAGCTCTTGCCTGAAGTGACGAAATTATCCTTTCCTTATAATTAACGTCTTCTTAAGCCGCCTCAAGCCATCATTTTTCTTTGTGCGGCTTTTATAAATAAAAAAAACAATTGAATCAGCAAGATAACAAACGGCCACAGAAACTTACGGGATTTTTAAATTGTGTAAGTAATGCTATATAAACATAAAACAACAATTAAATCAGCAAGGTAACAAACGGCCACAGAAACTTACGGGATTTTTTAATTGTGTAATAATGCTATATAAACAAAAAACAATTAAATCAGCAAGATAACAAACGGCCACAGAAACTAACGGGATTTTTAATTTGTGTAAGTAATGCTATATAAACAAAAAAACAATTGAATCAGCAAGATAACAAACGGCCTGACCACATCGTCGTATCATCGACCGATTCCAATTTTTCCGCATCATAGCAGCCATAAACAATCTTGCATTAAGTGAAATCCCAATGCCACATCTTAAGCACTCGACACAGGCGCCCATATATATCTAATATTCCCGTTGCTTATCTTGGATTAAAATAATAAAATAAGGATTGGAAAGCAATATACCTATGACTAGATTTATATAAAATGCTGATATTTAAACATGTCTAGCATATGGATGTAATTTTTAAAAGATTTTGTAAGACCTATAGGGCTATGTTTTATTGATAAATAAATAATAATAATGTTAACCCTTAATGATTTTTTAAATAATTTTGTTTAATTATTAGCAATAGCAATTACTTATAGAAATAATTAAACCTAATCATAGCTTAAAAAAACCGACTTCACCGCTTTATTTCGGAACCTTGATCAGATTAAATGTATTAAACACGCATTATTTATAACTCAAAAACTACTGATCAGATCTTGATCAAATTTAAATGCAACCAATAGGAAAGCACCAGCTTTCATACACAAAAATAATCAAAATCGGTTCATGTGGAAAGAAGTTATGAGGTAGCACATATAAAAAAGTCTGTCGAATTGAGTACCCCCTCCTTTTTTGTGAAGGCGGTAAGAAAAAGCGAGAATTGGCTCCGCATCAAGGTGTAAAGAGAGCCTTAAACAAAGTTGCCATGAGTAAAATCGCGTTGCCACATGTGAAACGCTCGACACGCGGCCATAATATCCAATATTCTCATACACAGCCAAGTTTTCCAAATTTCCTATTGTGTTAGATAGAAGTCAAATGTTAGCTTGTCCCGGTTTAAAAAATGATTAGATAGTATTATCCAACCAATCATTGCCCTTAGTAATTTTTTATTATTTATGTTTAAATGTTAACGTTTTATAATTTTGACATTGTGCTAATAGCACATGTAACGTTATGGCATAAAAGCGAGAACTGAATCCGCATCAAAGTGTAAAGAGAGCCTTAGACAATGCTGCCATGAGTGAAATTGCGTTGCCACGTGTGAAATGCTCGACACGCGGTCATAATATCCAATATTCTCATTGTGATAGATAGAGGTAAAATTTCTGCATAAACCGGATTAAATAACCATAAAATAACTAACGCGTGATCAAAATGCTGGTATCTATTTGGCTCAACGTATTAGCATTGCAATTCAGAAAGGCAATGCCGCCTTGAGTTACCTATAAGCTTGGTGCTTTTAGGTAACTTGGGTCTTTGCTGTATAGATGTCTATAGTTAAAGTTTAGTTTTAGGAAATATATATAGATAGATTAGTATAAAAAACGCTTAGATAGCAATATACGAGTATTACTAATGCCTACCATTTCCCTTAGACATTTTTAAATATTTTCTATCAATTATTAGCACAATGCCAAAATTATAAAACTTTATATTTCTAACTCTAACTGGGGGCGATAAGGCCTGCACTGACGTCCCTATAAAACCTTAAGACAAGAAAGAGGGAATCGGCTCCGCATCAAAGTGTAAGGAGAGCCTTAAACAATGCTGCCATGAGTGAAATCGCGTTGCCACGTGTGAAACGCTCGACATGCGGCCGTGATATCCGTTATTCGCATTGTGTTTGCTCATTTCGCTTGTTTTAACTCGATGACGGCCGATGGCTCATTTGTGAGCTGTGTTGATTATGGAAATTATTATGAGCGTTCGCGTATTTTATTTACATTCAGCGATTTGATGGCTTTGTTAAACTTTCAGTCGGTGATACATAATTTAAACGTAGGCAAAGCTTTAAAAAACCGACTTCACCGCTTATATTTTGGTTTTGGCTTGATTGATTTAGATTAAATTTATATGGCACCACTTCTGAAGTATAATCTACCAAACAAATAATTATTTTTATTTAATTTTCCGAAATAAACAATTTGAATTTGAATAGAACCTCCTCCTTTTTTAAGTCGGCTAAAAAAAGATTTCATTTACACAATATTTTGTTTATGTTATGGTATGTTTTTTTTATGTACGATAGGCAAGCGTTTGACCACAATCTCACCTGATGGAACACTACGATGCGGCCGAAGATGTAGCATGCTTGCCTAGAAGGTACCTATTCACTCTTGACTTGAAGACTCCCAGATTATACAGTTCGGGGAACAAAGACGAGGGCAATGAGTTCCATTCCTTCGCTGTACGGATGTTATGTTAATTCAGTTCTTTAGCTCTTCTAAAGTATGCGGGCACTAAGAGTTTTCAAACATGCCCGCAAATAAAATTGATCCAAATAAAATTACAGAAAAAAGTTGCACGTGCATCTGGCGAGCGCGCTCAAAAGACCGCCATCTCGCTAAAATGTTATTCAAAACTTGATAAAAAAAGACTCCTTTATTCCTTTTCATTCGTACCTCCTCAAAAAGGGTAATTACTGCTGCCCCACTTTGTATTTTTCTAACAAATATATTAAAACTTAATAATTAACTGCCCGTTGGCTTAGTTAGGTAGGTGCGCGTATAAATAAGCAAAGGTATGGTTCGAATCCCGGTGGAAACCAAAATTTATCTCCCCAAGAGAAATTTGTGTTTCTGGTTTTGGGTGTAATTGTTTGTGTGATGTGAATGTTTCCGGCACCCACGTCACAAGGCATCGAACTTAGTATGGAGCTGTGAGTGTGAAAGCGTTTAATTTGAAATATGCGTGTGACTACGCATTGTCCAGTCGAAACATACATTTCGTTTAATTTAAACAGTGATAATTGAATCCACTGCGTTGCAGTTATAACGGTATTGCGTCTGTGATTGTCATCAAAAATTAAGTTTGTTTTTATTGTTTGATAGACTAGCGTTTGACTACAATTTCACTTGTTTGTAAGTGATAATAAAGACGGACATT
Source organism: Lomographa bimaculata (assembly GCA_948107665.1). Classification (NCBI taxonomy): domain Eukaryota; kingdom Metazoa; phylum Arthropoda; class Insecta; order Lepidoptera; family Geometridae; genus Lomographa; species Lomographa bimaculata. Next base: position 3,324,538 of record OX403600.1, on the reverse strand, counting down.
AGCGTGACTTACCCAATGTCGATGCCTAGATCGACTAGATAGATTATGGCTTTATTCGGAAGCCTTCTTCAGGATGAATGCAGGGTGGGATGCGACTCCGCACTCACTCCCATTTACGTTCCAGTCACGCTAATTACCGTTCTATTTTAAATTAATAGTTAAAATGTGCATGAGTTTTTTAATTAAGTCGAGTGTACAGTCCTGACGTGTGAGAGACAATATTTCAACAGAATGTTAGCTTAACGGGATTTAAACGTATATTAATATTTCTATGGATATATACAACGTAATCATTTAACTGTTTACCAAACGGAAACTTACGAACTATAAAACTTGGTTGCCAAAACGCAGCTTTTAAGTAAGCTTGTTTTTTACCGACTTCACAAATAAGGAGATGGTACTCAAGTCGAAGATATTTTTATTTTATATGTGTGTTGTTATCTCATAATGTTGTTCCACGTGAACCGATTTTTTTTTAGTTTGAATGATGTTGCTTTCCGATTGGTCCCATTTAAATTTGATCAAGATCTGATCAGTAATTCTCGAAAAATCGACAATAATGCGTGTTTAGTACATCTGATCCGACCAAAGTTCCGAAGATAAAGCGGTGAAGTCGGTTTATTTTAAGCTTTGCTTGCGTTTAATTATTTTATATCTGATGGGCTAGTAATTGACCACTATCTCACCTGATGGTAAGTGATGATGTAGTCCAGGGTACACTGTCTGCCAAAAGGGGTGTTTGCCACACCGAATGTATCTGAACTTACTAAACTTGAACCTACTAAATCCTAAAAAAAAACCTTTAAACTTATAACCGGCCCACGGTCTATTACTAAAATTCTTATATGTACAAAACACCGTCGTCCTATTTCATTGCTCTACTCCTCTCCATCCGAAGGTTGTCTGGAAGAGATCGCTCTTAGCGATTAGACCTCCTGTTGTGACACTTATTTTCTAGATTATTATTCCTTCTCATATATTTGTAAAGTTATTCAATAAAGAGTTTTTAAATATATTTTTAACTGTGTACTCCAGCTTGTTAAAATAACATTTTCCACGTTCAAACGGGATGATAATTAATTAAATCGAGTCCACGTCATGACGTCACCGTTTACGTAATTATCGCTCTTTGGCACTGATTTCGTGTAATTGCTTAATATAATATGTGCGTTATTATTTTCTTTTTTTTTCAGGATAGGCAAACATTTGACCACTGTCTTTTAAAACATAAATGTATTAAAAAAACTTGGTACCATTGTAAAAACTGATCGGATTTACTTTCCTACAGTGATGAAACCTGTTTTTTCGATAGACGGCTCTTTGACTTTTGGGTCAAAAAAATTTTTTTTATTCTTAATAGGCAACCTTTGACCACTATCTCACTTGATGGTAAGCAACGATGTGGTTGACGATTTTTCATTTCATTTGATTTTTGGGTCAAAATTAATGAACTATCTTCTTTATATAATACCTATTATCATCACTATGGCTCCCGCTATGTTCAATAGGTTTTTTTATGCTAGTAAGAAGCGTGACAAGCAAGACGCTGATGGTAAGCAACACGCCCTCCTACATGCACACATGCCACCCAGAACACTGAATAACAAAGTTCAGGGGTGAACTGCATCACACTCCTCTCCCTAAGACTAAGTGTTCCGTCACATATCACACCCAGTAATTACACTGGCATGTAGCTAAGATTACCTATTATTTAGTTTAAAAAACTTGTCAATGCAGTCAACGATGGAATCCAATATTGTTTATTTAACCTAAAAAGTTATTGGCGACAGATTTTTTACATTATCAAGGTGTCAAACACCCTAGATCAGGGGTCGGCAACCTGCGGCTCGCGAGCCACGTGTGGCTCTTTCGATGTGAAGCTGCGGCTCTTTAGTTCCATACGCAAATATTATTTATTTAAAAAAAAACATTTAAAAAACGTTCTGAATCGATTAACGAGAATTAGGTGCCATTTCTATCGAGTCATTAACAACCCTTTAAAGGTAGCAAAAAAGTACATTTCTACAGTTGAAACAAGTAAATTAAAGGATGATTAGGTATATAGGTATAACGCGTGCATAGCGTTTTCTATACGATACTCATAGTACAGTAGATATTATTGTTTGCATTAGGGATTATAGTTGGCAAGAAAAAAAATGTGGCTCTATAAAACTTAGAAATTTTGTAAATTGTAATTTTTTACTCTTCCAACTCAAAAGGTTGCTGACCCCTGCCCTAGATCTATGTGATTTGTATAACTTACTAACAGGTAAGATGTAGTCAAACGCAAGCCTATCAGAGATTAAAAACTTCCCGTCATAACCTTTTTTAAATAGTGCGAGCTTTCAGGCGAAATCCCTTACTCCATTGAAAGCATGGAGTTACAGCGTCGTAAAAGTATTTATAGAATAGAGGGGACACAGCTATAAAAAGAATGCCTCGTATGTTCTGGGTTTAGAGCACTTTTAACTTCGCATATAAACGCCAATGCAAATTGTGTTTTACCCTGTTTTGAAGGCTTGACGTGACATTAAAAACTTGACATTTACGATGTGGCGTGTCGCACTAAAATGACACGGAACGCAAGCCGGTAACGAATGCGGAAGATAACGAAAGGTTTATCCGCCAGAGGTCTCTATCAATTGTCGAGTTTTGTGCCTTGTCAAAAGTATTTGACTTAAAAATGTATTTAAAAATAGAAATGACCTGCCCGTGGAAATAAAATTGCTTTCTTAGTTAGCGTCTCCTTATAAACTACAATTTTGGCAGGGAGGTACCCCTCTCAGTTTACTATTATTATTATTTGTACTGCGAAGGAGCGGAACTCATTGCCCTCGTCTTTGTTCCCCGAACGGTATAATCTGGGAGTCTTCAAGTCAAGAGTGAATAGGTAGTTTCTAGGCAAGCATGCTACATATTCGGCCGCATCATCACTTTCCATCAGGTGAGATTGTGGTCAAATGCTTGCCTAACTGACATAAAAAAACAGCTAAAAAGGTTGGTAGTTTTCGTGATTTCGTAATAAGTCAATGAATTTCTATAGTTCATATATTTGTATGTAAATAAATACTGTAACATATTTTTTTTAAGATTACTGCATAATCCTGTAAGCGCTTAAAATTTGTGCCAATAAAACATATTTGTTTAAAATATTTGGTAAAGCTTCTACCAATTCACTGGACTATGACTGACTCTTTTACTTGACTCTAAGTTTATAAAAAACCACGTATTTAACATTACTTGACCCTGGCTAGTGTCAGTAAATACTAATCAAACAAAAAAACAATGTTAAATGAAATACGTAGAATCTGCTACAATCGTAGCAAACGGCGTAGCTTCGTAGACATGCTACGTAACGGACTACGCCACCGTCACTAATCACCACTGACCACAAGTGGGTGAATTATTCTGTTATTGTCCTCAGCTATTCTCTGATTCATCTGCAAAACAACAAAGCCGTAAAAACAAGGAAAATATGTTCCCAATTTCCGAAAAACCTCTAACATATACGGAGATTGTGCGATAAAAGCATCTAGAAGAAACTAAATTTCCAGTTTCCTTAATTCGCTAACGAAATTACTGTTGCACAAGTTTTGTGAGTTGGACGTTGGTAAACAAAGTAATTGAACCGTGAAGGAACCGCGGTAATGTTACCTGAATCGTATTGATGAAAACAGTCACTGAAGTTGCGCGAATATAGATTTAAAAGTTGCAATCAAATTATTTAAACGCGGAGGAGTGGAACTCGTTACCTGCGTTTTTGTTCCCTGAAGTGTCCTGAACGGTACCATCTGGATCGCTTTACGTCTAGAGTGAATAGGTACCTTCTAGGTAAGCATGTTCGATCTTCTTCCGCATCGTGGCTTGATGGATAGTGAGATAGTGGTGAAATAAAATTAAAATTGGTGAATTAAAATTCCTGATAAATACAATATGGGAGTGTTTAAGTCACGAGTGAATAGGCATCTTCTAGGCAAACGTGCTCCATCATCGACCGCATCGTCACTTACAACATGGTGAGATGGCGGTCAAAAAAAATTATTGCCTAAACAGCATAAAAAAAATCACAAAAGCATTCCTCGAAAAGTTGACGTCAGGCGAAACTAAAAATTATTATTATTTTTTATTATTCTTTTATTTGTTATTTTTTCTGATGCAAAGGTTTTTTTTACAATATTTTTATAAAAGTGATAAACAATACAATATCACAAAATAAAGAAAACTGTAAAAAAAACCTATACCTAGTATGCCACCAACAGCGGGGCAGAGCCCAAGCTGCTGGTAGGTCAGTGCTGCAGAGTGAGGATCCCATTATTTATTATTATTATTATATTATTAAATTGATCGCATATTAGTTTTGATATTTGACTTTGATACTGTTTATCAGTCTTCTGTATCCATCTACAGCCATACCAGAGCACTTCCAAGTCGATAACTCGAAAGAAAACTTGTTAAAAGTAAATCTATTACGGAATCGCTATTTAGGCTATCGCCGTAAGTGCCGCCACACACGAACGTTTTCAACGCGCGGTCACGATCAATCGTGTGGATTGGTTTTATTTTGATCATTTGAATTGAATGAAAGAAGGAAATAATTTTTGGGATAAAATATAACTGTACATAACAACAAAAAATAAAGAATTGTCACAGTAACCACAATAAAAAAACTTAGGTAAGAAAATGTGGTATTGTTAGCAAATCGAGCTTTTTGCCAATGTTTTCTATTTCAAATGTAAAGGCGTCCACTAGGAAGGTTTCGAATTAGATGGAATTAATAAAACAGGTTAATACTCACATGTGATCACGATTATAATTTAAATAATAAACCATACAAAACAGTAGATCATTTTACAATACTTTCTTTAACAACTTCCAAGCCACGTTCTGTCTGTAATAAGGTAGGAGTACCTTTCCCTTTAAAAACTGACACGCTCTGCGAGCTCCTCTAGTCATTACTTTTCTGACGACGACGGTGGCGCACGTTTTAGTTAACCTACGCAGGCAGTCGCAACTCGGAAGTCAAAACACTACCTATTAATGTTTCAAATAAGGCAGTGTTTTGATAAACTAGAAAATATATATTAAACAGTAAATAGTAATATTCTTTTAATTTTTTTTTATTGTTTAACTGTTTTTGTTAGATTAACTGTAACCCTAAATTTATTACAAAGAATCACAGGAAAGTTGTTGAAACCCGGTAAAGAGGTCCCGACAACAACAGATCTCCCGTCAAGTATGCTGTTGTTCCCACAGACATCGGATATTTCCGGCTCCTAGTTGTCCCACACAGATTGGATTTGACGCCGCTCTCTTTTGTCCCTTTTATTCATATCGCTTTATTTCATGTCTTTTTGAACGACATCAAAGGAAGCAAGAACCAATAAAATGAGGGTACTAGCGAAAGCAAAACAAAATTCAAATATCTTATCTTACTAATATTATATATATAAATCCGAAAGTATGTGTGTGTGAATGTTTGTTACGACGTATATCCGTAACAAATGAACCGATTTTGATGAAATGTATATAGTTCAAGTTCCGGAATAACACATAGGCTAATCCAATTTTCAAAAATCAACCCTAAAGTGTGCTAAATAGGGTAAAAAGTTTGAATGGAAATTTTTACTCGCTTCGATTCACTCGAAACTCGATACAAATAAACATTAAAGTAAATAATGAAACAAGTATATTTAATTGTTTCAAAACTACCCCTAGGGTGTGTGCAATAGAGTTCTAAACTTCGTATTAAAAAAATTATTCCTTGTTTCGATTCGTTCTCTCCTCCTAATGCGATAAATAGTATTTAAAATGATTTTGAAACATCATAAAACTTTGCAAAAGAGTTTTCGTCTTGTATTACATAATGCTTGCATTAATGTTGTGCAGTTTTTTTTTTGTTATATAATTTGTGTTATTCAAATAAACAATGTATGAAACTAGTACCAATATGGATTGCAAAATAAATCTTTGATAGTGAAGTGGTCATAATCTCTGTGATACTGTACATTTCATGAAACCAAATAGAATTCATTGCGCGTAAAAATTTGCTACATGAAATTAACTTCAACTTGCACGAAAGAAGTTTGATGAAGTAAATTACATAATTATAGTTTCATTTATGCATCTATTAAACATAAATGCTTTCACACTCACAGCCCCACACTAAGTTCGATGATTTGTTTCGTGGGTGCTGAAAACATTCACGTCCTGCACATAATCACACCTAACTAGAAGCACAAACTTTTCTTGGGAAGAAAACTTGAGTTCTCGCCGGTAATCGAACCCGATACCCTTGCTTAGAAGGCGGACGCCCACGCAACTAAGCCAATGGGCAGTTCAGATGTATATTGTATACATTCTAATATGATTAATAGTTGTTTAAACTACACTCCCAGTTCATTCTATTTCATTAATACAACAGAGTAAAATTAAAAAGTAACCTCTTATCAAAAGAAATCAAGAAATCAAGAGATTCGAACAAAGCGCGAAGGTCAAATCTAACAGATTGGTTTGCCGCCATTGTCTCTTTGTATCATTGTTTCTTTCATGTCAGAAGGCTTTTATTGGGAAAATGTACGACAAATTCAATTGCATTTCGTTTGCAGCTATCTTCTGACTGTGGGGGTGATTTATTTCTATTAATAGATATATCGGGCTATGACTTGCAGTTTATTGACGACCCTAATAGCGCAGTGGTTGATTCGTTGTTCCGACTTCAGAAAAGGAGGTTCTCAATTCGACTGTATGTTTTTTTAAAATGTATATTACGCGATAACTCCGCCAATTATGAATCGATTTTGATGTTATTTTTATTTGATAGATTATACTTCTGATGTGATCCCACTGCCATATAAATTTTATCGAAATCGATCCAGCCGCAACTAAAATATAAGCGTTGAAGTCGGTTTTTAAGCTTTGCTTGCGTTTAATTATCAACGCCGTCAGTTCTGGGTTCAAATCCTGACAGGACCACAATCTTCCTTTCGAAGGATATTTTGTGGTTTGTGATGTATATATATTTCCAGCATCCACGATACAAGTATTTGAATTTAATTTGTCTTTGTTAATGAGTGTAATGATAAATGGAGTCGAAGCACATAATATTTACTAACATATTAATTTAGTTTCTCATGTAATTTCTTTCAAATATCTATCAAAGCGCCTGGTTGAGGCGCGAGATAAAAATGCTGGCACTTATTTGGTTCAACGTATTAGCATTGCAATACAGAGAGGCAATGCCGCCAAACATATTGTAATTTGAGCTTGTACGGGAATGTGACTGTGTAAAAGTTTGTTTTGTTTTAGACCATATAACCAGGGGGTAATAAGTCATTTAACTTAAATTCTAAAATACATTTTACGTAAAAAAAAAACTCAATACCACTTCTACGTAGAGGCTATACGACCTACGTGATACGTGCATATCGAGCAGCAGCTAACAACACGACTATACCTATATACTATACTATATAATACGACCTACGTGATATGTGCATATCGAACACTAGTTAACAACACGGGCTATGCCACTTCCGGCGGAAATGCGCGGGAAACGGCCGACACAAGTGTGTTTGTAGGCCGCGTATACAACAACCGGTGGACATGTATAGGCGAGAAAAAACTATTAAACACGACGCTACGCTATAAAACGCCTTCACGCTTACAGCTTCACACTAAATTCGATTACTTGTGTCGTGGGTGCCGGAAACATTAACATCTCACACACAATCACAACCAGAACCAGAAACACAAATTTTCCTTGGGGAGAAAACTTGTGTTCCCGCCGGGAATCGAACCCGGATACCCATGCTTAGATACCCCTGCTTAGTTTTTTACTATAATTTAAACAGAATTAGAACATAGGTGTTCTAGTATTGTGTTACTTTCACTAAAGTCTTTGTAACTATTTAGAAAAAACTAAAACACGTCCCATTTTCGGTCTCGTATAACACTGTGCGTCGTCGGTTAATAATGTCCGTGACGGGACCTTTAAAAAAGGCCACTTTCTCGATTGTCCACGTCAACATTTTTCCGAAAGTCGAATGTAACAATTGACTTTCTGTTGATTCATCATCAGCCTATTTTGTCTACTGCTGGACATAGGCCTAATGAATGCCACTGAGCCCGGTCTTAGGCTCTTCTCATCCAGTTTCTGCCGGCCTCTTTTCTCAGGTCGTCGCTCCACCTAGCCGACGGGCGTCCTGAGCTACGTTTGCCGAGTCGCGGTCGCGGTTCTGTTGATTATATCACACTAATATCATAAAGGCGAAAGTTTGTGATTGTGTCTGTATGTTTCTTACTTCTTCATGTTCAAACGGCCAGCATTGCAATCATTGCATTGCATGCTTCTTCATGTTCAAACGGCCGGCACACCAATGGACCAGCATTGGTAAAATTTGGTATGGAAGTAGCTAATACCCTGGTTACATAGGTTACTTTTTATCCCGGAATTATCACGGGTCCAGGACTTACGCGGATAAAACCGCGAGGCGCAGCTAGACGTTTAATATAGGACACCAACCCCTTTGCGAGCCGCATAAAAACCTCAAAGAGAACAGGCTGATTAAACTCATACGTTTATAGCAATGAAATATCTCTATCATTTTCAAGGGAAAGCATCCTCTCGGTAGAGTAGGTATGTTCCTTAGGCACCCTCGTCATAAGGAGGACGGCTTAGGAACGATTTATTGTTTTTATGGTAAAAGACGGTTTGTTTTGTTTGCTCCGATTGCGGGATAAACGCGTGTCGTGATTGTTCTTCGGTGACGTCATGCGAAGTGGATCAGATTGCTTGGTGAAAGTGTTTTCCGGTACAGGAGAATATTTTTGTGCTTTTGTTTTATATTTGAAGTCATATGTCTACCACCATTTTACCTACTGCTTGTTGGTGACGTGGACTATTGCTTAGACTATCCTAATTGACCGAGCGAGTCCGAAGCGTTGCTGTTTCAGCATGAGCAAAATTACTTTCGCACGTCCGGATTTCCGGTTGTTCTCCTCTACAGGTCGCATTTATCAACAGTTTCTCTTGAAATTTTATGAGCAAGATTGACATAGAATTTTTCGTCGTTTCTGGAATTTTTAAAAATGGCTAAGATATGGGAGTCTTATAATACAACGAAAGCAAAGCTTAAAAAATCGATATCATCGCTTATATTTCGGTTTTGGCTTGACCGATTTTGATAAAATTTATATGGGACCACCTCTGAAGTGTACTTTACCAAACAAAAAAAAATCATCAAAATCGATTCATTATTGGCGGAGATATCGCGTAACATATATACAAAAAAAACATACAGTCGAATTGAGAACATCCTTTTTTAAGTCGGTTGAAAAGTAAAAAAAAACATATTTCAGCCATTCCGAAAAATACGCAAAGTCTTCAGCTCACATGTACTAAAAGATTCTGAGTTCCAGAAGAGGGAATGTGCAGATGATGATGAAATATTTATTAAATTACGTCAGTAACAAATGTTTCTCTTAAATTGATGAATTCACAATAGCTAAACCGAATTTACTTAGCAACCTCAATTTAAACGAGTTCGTGCAACCGAAACCGCACCTGTACAAATCCAACTGTATTGTGATATAACAACAACCGCCCAGGGCCGTGTGAAGGGAAGGGCTGGGGGTTCAAATATATTACGAGGCAATGAGTTCAATCTCGAGGTAACGCAATCAAACCTTTAGATATCTAATTAATACAACGAGCCTGTCCGGTTCGGGCTGAGGCTTTGCGCTTAAACATATAAAAAGGAAATGTGAAGGTATAGATTTTAAGATTTTTATTTTTAAGTTAAAAAGTACTAATCATTAAAATCTAGTAAACTACGAGTAGTAATTGGCAATCAGTGCGAATCGGTGGTAATGTTTGTATCAACACAAACCCCTTTTGGTTTAATGGTACTTACTGTACGTACTATAAAACTGCATGTACAATGTCACTTAAATTAAAAAAAAAACTGTTCTACATAAATTAAAACACTATATGTAATGTCGTCGTTCTAAATTCATCAACTAATACCGGTCACTCATATTCGCTCGAATACATAAACCCGCAAGTGTAGGACATTGGCAAATGATTACGAAATCTCGTTTCAAACATTCGACTAACGGATTTGAATTAAAATTTGAGCGTATATAATCTACAGGTAATTCGAACCTACTGCCTTCAGCTTGCCCCCCCTTGTGGGTACCCGCTGTGCTACGGTTTTAGCTACCAACCCTCTTTTGACTGTATTCATATAAAAATAGATACCCCCAAGTGCATGTTCCTAGCTACGGCCCCGCGTCCGACCAATTTGCATGTAGACTACATTCAAAATATTATTATATTCTATGCAAATATTTTTATCGGTGACTCGTTTGCTGAACGTGTTTTACGTGAATTGATTTATTTATCACTAACCCGTCGCGAAAATCGTGATTTATTTTAATTCTGGACACGTTTTTGAAATTGCATATAATATTTGCGAACAAACAAAACTTTAGGCAAACGAAATACTGCGTTGAAATACTTACTTACAGTTATAATGAGGGCAGAGGATGAGGGAGAGATAACACCTATCGAAACCGGTCTCAACAGCACGTGGTTCCCGTGCCGATCAATAAACGAAGCTCTGTTGAATTACAAAACATGCCCAGTGTGCACGTCAGGCAGGCGGTCGCAAAAACTCTTGTCAAATATTTTTACAATATCGATTGAAAGATTAAGTATGCCGACCTCACACGGTGAGAGAGGAACGAAGCCGCTTTTAAAATTACCCGACCTTGATTGCATTTTTTCAAATATCTACTTCGATATGAAATAAAGCTTCCGTTGATGAATTATATTTTTACGGCTGTGTATTTATTTTATATAGCACTGCCACATAATACATATGAAAATTAAAAGTACAACAAGGGAATTTTCCAAACATTAAAAAAATATTTTTAGTTAAGTTTTCCATTTATGAAATTTTTTTCTAAGGTTTTTTTTTGTATTAACGTAGACAATCGAATAAAAATATTAAAAAAACACATACATTTTCCCTACTATTTTCAACCGACTTTAATCCTCAGAACTTTTTCTAGGTGTACGGATTTAGATGTTTTTTTTATGGAACAGCTGGTGCTTCCCATGTTGAATCAAGATCTGTATTATAGTTTATAAGTTATCCTCAGTAATGCGTATTTAATCTTATCAAGGGTTCTAAAGATAAAGCGTTTTTACTGACTTCCCAAAAAGGAGGAGGTACTCAAGTCGACGAGTTGTTTCGAAAATTTTTTTAGTATGAAAGATGTTGCATTCTAATTGGTCCCATTAAAATTTGATCAAGATCTGACTAGTAGTTTTTGAGTAGTCCTCAATAATGCATATTCTGTGGACTATATTGACGATGTTCTCGTTTTTAACCGACTTGTTACCTCATAACTTCTTTCGTTGTTAACCGATTTTGATGATTATTTTTTTATTTGAAAGCTGGTGCTTTTCATGTGGTCCCATTGAAATTTGATCTAGATCTGATCTCTTGTTTTTGAGTAATAGTAAATAATGCGTGTTTAATACATTAAATCTGATCAAGGTTCCGAAGATAAAGCAGCGAAGTCGGTTTTTTTAAGCTTTGCTTCCGTTTAATTATTTAAGCATTGCTGCTTCTAAATTATTTTATTCCCAATTTACATTCTACTTTCAAAAACATAGATGAACTTTTCGATTGTAAGTTCGCGCTATCTACTTTGAACTTTCGACTCCGTAGTGCGCTCTGCTTTTCAACTAAGGATTTTTGCTAGACTTTTTAGTACGAAACCCAAGTTTAGTGGTTTTTAAGTGCTCTCCGCCGCGGCTTGTTTGGGTAGAAGAGAGAGTATTCGTTTCGTTTTGCCGTGTTTTAATTTCGTTATACTTTTGAAAGGCTACGATAAAATAATTAGTGTAAAAATAAACTCTTATTGTTGTTTGGAGATATTTTGTTATATTTTATAGGATGTGCATGTTTATCAGATATTGTAATTCTTTTTTAATCGACTTAAAGGAGGTTCTCAATTCGACTGTATTTTTTTTATAGAATACAATAACTCTTTATTGACACCAAAAGATAAATACAACTTGCAGAGAAAGTTATAAAGATAGGTACAATGGGCGGTCTTATCGCTAATAGCGATCTCTTCCAGACAACCTTTTGATGGAAATATAAACGAAAAGATACCGTAGGAATGGTGGTGCGTTAAAATAAATGAAAAAAAAATGTAAATAATAACAAACAAACAACAAACCAACGCATTCACACTCACAGCCCCACACTAAGTTCAAAGACTTGTCGTGGGTGCCGGAAACATTCACATCACACACACATTACACCCAGAACCAGAAGCACAAATATCCCTTGGGAAGGAATTTATGCTCCTGCCGGGAATCGAACCCAGGACCCACGGCGCAGAGGGCAGGCAACTGTCCACTGCGCCTACTGGGTCGTCATAATATAATGTTTTGATATATATCTTAATGTATACAGGCATTTGACCACTTTCTCACATAAGTAAAGAGACGACTCGACGATAAGATACCATTCTTGGATATTCCGCTTTGGGAATTCAAGACACCCCAGTTATATTAGTTACGATGACGCTGGCTAAAATTTCCTCGACGAGAAACTATATAGTCACCTTTCGTGCAAAATAAATAATTTTTCTTTCTTACTACTTATTCCTTTGCGACTATGTTAAGTAAGTTACGCCATAAATCATGTCCAAAAATAGAATGTCAATAGGAACTTATTCCCAAGATACATTTGTCCACCAAAACTTTTTATACCCATTTCCTCGAGCAAAGTGGCTTACCGAGGCGGCGTGACGTCACATCCGTTTAGCTAATGCGTCCACCCCAGGCCAACTTTGCTCTCAGCTTTAGTGACGTCACTTCCTGTGCTAGAGATAACGATAAACCCGCTTTTAATGCGGAACTAGTGGCGCTAATTATGTTAGTTTAAACTGTTGTTTTAGTACAAACGTCTGTTTAGCTACATATGTTCGTTTAGTTATAGAGTTGTGCTTTATCTTGGTGTAAATAAGGATTAGATTTGAATGGCATTCCTAATTGAAGTTACATTCCTGTCTCTTATAGTTAGGTAGGTTGAAATACATAGGTATGTTGTGATTTGTAGTGGTATTAACATCGCACTTCAACATCTACTAACATGCACTTCGAGAGATATTTTTGTAGACTGTACTGTATGTACATTGTACATACACGATATTCATGTAGATTAGGGAATAGTAAAAAAATATATATAATTTCGATGGATTCCGGCACATTTTGAATTAAAGATTTAATGCGCTGGCGAACTGAGAAAGGGATTTTAAGATAAATAATAAAATACAATTTAACTTAATCATTCGAATATGTACCAATGTATAGAAAAAAACTGAACTAATGTATTTTTGATGCTGTCGAAGAAACTAATTTGAGGAAAAAAATAAATATATTTTGTTAAAATACATGGAAATATTTTTTTTTTAGGTATTGAAACTGTGTAAAAATATAAAAATATATAGTCATACACATTTTGAAATTTTGTTAAATTTATTGTTATTAATTTGTTAAATATATAAAAATATTATAAAGATATTTTTAAATTAAAGCCGTATTTTAAACTGAAATATCGGAACATCAATCAGATCTATCAAAAACGTCGAGTATGTTATTTAAACCAACTTACAAATAAACATCTTTTATAAATCATCTAAATGTAACTAGATTATGTAAGATATTAGTGCTAGTTAATACTGTAGATCTAGTTATGGGAAGAGCGCTGTATGCTGAAACACCGGCGATGAGCCTAGATCGGCAGCAGATACTCTACAACGATATTGCTAACTTAGCCTTTAAGAACACTATCGTGAAATATTGTACATTCTTTGGCAATAAAGATTTATTATTTATTTTTATTATTAACATCCCAATTCGCCACATTAATATGTCCTATAATATTACACATATTTAATATCACCTTTTTATCTTCGTTCATCTGAAAATTCCTTTGACCCATAACTTCCACACGTCCTCTTGGACAATTGTACCTTCGTGTCCCGAATTGGCCCAATATCCTCTCGATGACCATCGAGTACAAAAACAAGCGTAACAATGGCCTCTCATCGGTCGATATCAAACGCTTGCAATGCGCAAATATGAAAAAAGAGACCCCTTTACAAGAGCTGAAAAACGCGGTGTTTTTTTATTGTTTCGCTAGATTTATACTACATCTTTCTACCGTTAACAAAGAAAAATCTTTAAATGTTTACTACGAGTAAGGGAATTTTAGGTTATCAGAGTTAGTAAAAAGCCTGGCTTTTTATTTTAAATATTAATTTTAAGGTATTCGATATTTCTTATATGCTTTAGATTATCTATAGTACAATATTAACTACAAATTATATATAAAGTCAAATAACTTACTACTGATTATTAATTTTGAAGTTAAATATGTGAGAAATCACACACTTCCCTTAGCTACCAAGTAAAAAAATAAAAGCAAACTCTATGACTGCGCCGTCTTCTAACATGTATTTATGCAAAAGCAGTATATTAAATAACTATGAACTAGAACGAATAGTAAAGCTATAAAATAATGAAAGAATAATAAGACCCATAAGTAAAAGACCAATAAGTAAATAACGTTTCTAAAATGCTAATATTTCGTTAAATTTATCGTATTTAGACATAATACAAGATTTACTGAATTTTAATGGGACTATAAGTATCTATAAATATACTTATCTTCTAGACTAGCATGCTGTTTGTGTCTTTTGTTTTCCATCAGGTTACATATGCGTATCCAATAAAAAAATATTTTTTTATACTGTATAGGCAAGCATTTGACCACAATGTCACCTGATGGAACCGTGATGATGCGGCCGAAGATGTAACATGCTTGCCTAGAAGGTACCTATTCACTCTTGAAGACTCCAAGATTATACCGTTCGAAGAACAAAGACGAGGGCAATGAGTTCCACTCCTTCGCAGTACGGAGGATAAACGTAGAAGAACGGGCGAACTAGAGGTATGTCAACCATATATGGATGACGTTTGACAGTTTGTCTTGTTGTTAGATGTATTGATTTAGCTGTTAAAAAAGCGACGTTTTTATAGGTCAGTGTAAAGAACCATTACCGAGTATCGTTCGAAGGCCCCATTCGGCAGATGGGGTATCAACAGGAATGTTCCCAATGTCCCGATGTTCCAATGTTTCCAATGTTCCGAATGTTTGGAACCAATCGTGCTTTCTTTTTCTTGTTTCAGCGGAACAATAATGCATTGTTACGGGAAAAAGGCTTTCATAAATTTTGCTATCGGAATTTCAAATGTGGATCGAAGTTTGGATTAAAAATGGTTTATTGCTGATCGAATTGTAGTACTTACAAAGTATTTTTACTTATAATTGTTTTAGTATATAATTGTAAATTACTTTTTATTACGGAAGATTAAACATCAAAACCTGATCATGTTTTTCAGAAATGTGTGTACTGTGAATGTATCAATGTATCCCTGAGGCTGACCGGACCTGGATAAAATCACCTAGCTAGAGATCTTTTGAACTAAATATTAAGTACATATATTCTATGATCATAGGTTGGAGCAGACATATTATTGCCTCGCCTACTGCTCGGCGCCAACTCGCCTGCACGCGCTTTACTAAACTCTAGCCTGTGCTGAGGGCCGCTGGTATTGACATTACCATTTACGCAGATATTGCCTAGACGACAGCCGATCTGCTTTTACTTTTAATTTTGGCTTCGCAATCTTGTGAATTTAACCAGTGTCAAGTAATGAATAATATGCTTCAAGTGTATTTTATATTAAAAGTCCTAGTTACAAGTCACAGTCAAAGTCAAGTAAAAGAGTCAAGGTCCAGTCATAGTCAAGTCATGCCCTAGTAAAGTGGTAGAAACTATACTGGAACTAGATCTCTATTGAAGCGAAGGCGAAAATCACGTTTTTCAACTTTGTCTACACTAATTGCCTACACTTATGCACGTTTACTAATTATTAACGGTTAATTATCCACCATTTTAACACATTAACTCTCGAAGAATCACAGGCTTTGGAATAAAATCAAAAACGCATTTTTTTCACTTTCACGGCTAAAACTCAGGTGATCTTAGTTCCTCTAAGGTCTTCAATCAAGCCATTCACATACAGATTAAAAAGATCAGGGGAAGTCCTTCTTGGAGTACACCACTCTACCATCCACACTCCACCATTCTAGCATATAATCACTGAGTCACATGATTAGTCTAGTTTCAATGTTATATCCGGCTTAAACACGAAAATTTCGACTTACGCGTCGCCAGTCACGCGCCGAGGCCCGAGTTGTCCTCATCCTGATGAAGGACAACTAATTTGTCCGAAACTAGTCGACTACAAAGTAAGTCGAATTTTTCTTGTTTTAAGCCGGATATAACATTAAAACATAATGTGTAATAACGATAGTTTTAACTTAAAAATTTTTAGTTACCGTGAATCTAAACAGATTCCAACTTTACTCGACACTCACAACTTCTTTAGCATTTCCCATAGAATTGTATAATTACACAAAGAAAAAAGCAAGACCTATCCGATTTCCGAACGAAACCAGTCAAAAAGAGACAAATAAAACTCTAACCGCTTCGTAAACTTGCCCACCGTGCCGTGACGAGCACTAACGGCCCCGTTCTCCTCTATTTTTGAACGAAATTGCATTCTAGACTTTTGGAGAGGAGAAATAAGCAATTCCATGAATCGAATTGCATACGCTTATTAAAGTTTCGTTTGCTCAATATACTTTTGGTGTTTGAATTAAATTTAATTAAAAATTACATTAAATTAGTTTTTTTTTTGCTTGTATAAAAGGGCGAATAAGCGATTCAAACAGTTTTGCAAATGTAGACAAAATGGATATAGGTCTATAGTTTTTCACGTTTCGCTCTTCATCGCTTTTAAAAATATATATTGAGACAACATTTATTTACTTCGAATTAATACACTAACTTTTATCTCACGCAGATCATAATTATATGAATATTAAAGAGCCTAAGAAATAATAATTAATTAATCATATTAAATCAAGTCAAAATCATAAACTAAATTAAATAATAATGTATACTATAATCAACATTCATGTCAATAGAACTTACACGCTTGTGCACATATCCCATTGATCTATTACATTTTCAAAATGTGTCAAAAAGATTTTAATAGAATTTTCCAATTGTCAAACATGATATCACAATCAGGGTTAAGATGGAGGACGTTGAGATGGAGTCGGGCGCAAATATTGGTGCCATCGATGTTGCCACATTACGAAAATCAACGTGGAACAAGTTACGCAGCCGACCACGCCTATTTGCTGGAATCCCTAGTTCATCTGGCACAAACAATCTACACAACAATCCATGTAGGGAAAGGGAATTGGGAGTATTATTTTTAAAAAATATTTTCCCTTAAATATACAAATAACTTCTTTTTAAATAAATTGTCATTGAGTATTTTTATATCTTCAGGTACTTTATTATACATTCGTACACACATGGCCAGACAACTATTACTAAATGTTGTTGATATCGGGGTGTCTTCAAGCACAAGTCTATGTTGGTTTCTTTTTAACCTTGAGTTATTTTTAATTGCTGTCTGAAATAAATCCTTATAATTTCGACAAGGTTTTTAAATTATTATAAATAAGTCTTTAAACTAAGTGTGGGGCTGTGAGTGTGAATTCGGATTTAATCAAATTGTTTTGCATCTAAACATATATATTTTAATATGTACACGTAACATCAAGCTAAATACAAGTAAAAACCGTTCATGCGCTCTTGTTATTTCATGGGACCCTAAACACTTGACAAAAAGCGTAGCAAAAACTTGTCAACGGTGCACGGTGGTATAACATAGGCTGGCACGTATAGCTATGTAAAAACGTCAAGGATACAACATGGGTATAAACCAATCCACACGTTTATTTACAAGCCCACCCTCCATACTTGTTTTTGTATCCACTTGCCCTCTCTAACTACAACAGTTACACCCAATTAGAACTGCTTGTTGGCTTGGGTGCACCCAATTTCTAGGCAGCGAGTTTCGGGTTCGATTCCCGGTGTATACACAAGTTTTCTCCGCAAGGGAAATTTGTGTTTCTGGGTGTGATTGTGTGTTATGTGAATGTTTCCGGCACCCATGACATAAGTCAATGAATTAAGCGTGGCGCAGTGAGTGCGAAAGCGTTAAAATTAAAAAAAAACTTAACTAAGTAGAAATATTTAAATGGAACCCGGTACCACAAACTAAGTAGGAGCTTAGAAGGTAAAGCTCGCCCGACTAAACCGACGGGCAGTTCATATGTGAAATAACAATATTAAACAACGTAATATGAAATAACACAAAAAATATATACATTCGGGATTCGGGGCTTACATAAGTTATTTCTTGTGAGCCCCGAACCCCACACCAGGATGCTTCCTGTGGCGTGTATGGCATGTTTATGTATAATATATATATATTATTTATCTCATAGTTTTTTGTTTGCATATCGCATGGATTAAAGAAAGAAAGAAAATAAAATTATTAATTATGACACGCACAACATTTACACTACAAACAAACAGCAAAATAAATAAAATACACACAAATATACATACAAAATGATCAAAAACAAAAGTAAGAGAAGTGTGAAATGTTGTGAGTGTCATGAATATGAGTTACGACTCAGCATACGACTAAGATTAGACCTTAGTCACTGATTTTCAGTCGCAACCCATAGCCATGACTTCACAAACTTCAGGACAAAACAATGCCAAATATATGTAGACTAAAAAAAAAATTAAATTTAAAACAATAAACTTATACTGGGTCCGTGGGGACCGGGAGCTCATTCTATTTTCAAAATTCTATCAGAGCGCCTGGTTGAAGCGACGCGTGATCAAAATGCTGGCACTTATTTGGCTCAACGTATTAGCATTGCAATTCAGAGAGGCAATGCCGCCAGCATGACGCTACCCACTGGTAGTGGGCTTGAGCACTTGAGTTAACTATAAGCTCGATGTCTTGTAGGTAACTTAGTACTCTGCTGTACATAGTTTCAGTTTAGTTTTAGGAAATATAGGCAATTGGCCCGTAGATTTAGATAAACTTATTATAACAAAGAAAAAACTATATATTTCTCTTTGCATCTGATTTTCCCGTCTGTCCCTCTAATCCATCACTGATGTATTTATTTCTTTTGTTTCAGTATTCCCAAATGTCCCCGCTGCACCCGGCATGCCATGCGCCGGCGAAGACAGTGAGTATTCAAACATAAACTAAAACGCTTTCACACTCACAGCCCCACATTTAGTTCGATAACTTGTGTCGTGGGCGCTGCAAATCACTGTAATATCACATACACAATCACACCAAGAACCTGAAACACAAATTTACCCTGCGGAAAAAACTTGAGTTCTCACCGGGAATCAAAGCCGATCATTGAAAGCTGACCCGCATCTAACTATACCAACGGGCAGCTCTCAGTTTCGTCATTTTGAATCCAATCATCACATCACACTAATATTATAGAGGCGAAAGTTTCTGAGTGTGTTTGTATGTTTGTTACTTCTTCATGCTCAAACGGCTGAATGAATATTGATGAAAATGGTATGGAGGTAACTGAAATCCTGATTTAACACATAGGCTACTTTTTATCTCGGAATTACGCAGGTAAAACCGCGGGGCGTAGCTAGTTAGCATTATATTGAACTAAAACGTTATCTATTTGTTTGCTCTATAGGTTACCTTTTTGACGTCGCACACACACACACTCACAACAAGAAGCTTGTGATTGTGTGTGTGATGTGAATATTATAATAAAATAACGGACTGCAATAATAATTTATCATCATATAAAAATAACAATATATACTTATTAATTATCTTAAATACTTATAACGTTGTCAAAAGTACCTTTGATAACGCTCACGGATAAAACAATTTTAAGTAAAAATCTTTTAGAAAATCCTTGTGCTCAATAGCGGTCAAACTAGGGTTGGCTTACGTACAAACGTATCAGTTCAGGGGTGCCACGCACGGTCGCACACGCGACTATATTTGCGGTTTTCTACCGCACATCGCCTACTATTAGCATCCATGTTAGGGTTGCTATCCGTTAGCATTCTCTTATATTCTCTTATTTCTAGCATTCTCTTATACGTGTGTAAGTATGTTGGTTTTCTCTTCACGCTGTAACAGCTGAACGAATTTTGATGAATTTTTTTAATGCACATAGTTTATACCTAGGGTTAAAACATAGGCTACTTTTTAACTTGATAAACGGGAGGGACGCTGCGAGACCCGACATTTTTTTTAATAATTTTGATTGCTTATCACGGAACGCACATAAAATAATTTGCTTTAAAAATTACTTATCCATTTTGCATCGGTCTTGCCCATTAAAGAAAACGAACTTGCCATATACAAATACTATTCAAAGAATAAAGTTTTGTGACCACATATGGCTAATCTAGAGACTACAGAATGCTTAAAACATTAAACTTGATGTTGTGTTAATCAACAATAATTTTATCAAAGCAACCTCTAAAAATGCTTTTAAATCACTTTTTATTACCTGACTGCACTATTTTCCCGCTAGTGGTCTAGTTAACTACCGAAAAGTAACATAAAAATTAAAAATGTCGACTCGACCTCGTAGTGAGTTTCGCTCGGTCGAAATTACTACCAACTCAATACTTAACCGTGTTTTATTAACATAATTATTTGCGTATATATAGTGCGTAGCAGCCCTACGTGACTCAACTTTGCACAATTGACGATTGACCGCGTTTGTCCGCTTTCTGCCAGTCCCACCCGCGTATTGGTCCCAACTGCATTATGTGTATTAAAAATTTCGAGAAAAGAAGTATTTATTCTGTTGATAAAGATAACATTTTTTTATACGAAAATTTCGTTGGCTGACATAAGACTACTCTGGTGTTAGCAAAGAGACAATTCTATTGGGACGTCTTAAAAACAATGATCTGGCAGCAAAAGCATAAAAATGTAGATGTAATATTGAGTATTCTGTTTTTTTTTTTATTATTCAAGATAGGCAAACGTAACAAATAACTAATTAACTTTTAATTTTCGAAGAATTTCAACGGGTATTTAGTGACGTAAACATCTTTGGCCGAGCGAGCGCGAAGCCTCCGTTTCAGCTTGGGCAAAATTGCTTTCGTATGTCCGGATGTCCGGTTGTTCTCCTTTACGCGTAGCATTTCTCAACCATATCTTGTGAAATTTTATGTGCTCGATAATTATATAAAATTTAAGTCGATTCAGTTTTTAGAATTTTTTTAAATGGCCCAGATATGGGGATTGGAAACGTAAAGAAATATATATATCAAAATGGCTGACATTTTGATAAATACGCAATATCTTCAGCTCACAGTGCCACTAGTCATTTTTGAAATACACACAAACTTTCACATTTATAATAATACTAGCCGTGCCCCGTCTTAATTGAGTTTAAAAGTAGCCTATGTGTTATTCCGGAACCCAAACTATCTACATTCTAAATTTCATCAAAATCGGTTGATTTGTTACGGAGATATATTCACACACACACATACAAACTTTCACATTTATAATATTAGTAGGATAGGATGAGGATTAGTATAAGGACAGAGGCGTATGTCGAGCGCTCACAAATAATTTAATTTCATCTAATAAAGACACAACGTGTTATTAGTACAGAGATAAGCGATTTGAAACCTTAACAAAAAGGTTTAAGGTCCCGTACCGTATGAAGCCAGGGAAAGCCGCTAATAGTAAAATATTAATAAAATAAAATATATATCTCAGTCCTGTACTTAAAGGTAAAGTATTAAGGTAAATGAATCCATCAACTTATTTAGAATTGTATTCACCAAATTCGCTGTAAAGCGATAAGATAGGCTTTATCGACATATCGATAAAAATAATAAATCGCTCAGTGTAGCGCCGGTCGCCCATCGATTCGAAGCATGTGCAAATGTCGTGTACTATCGAATGGACTAAATATTTGACAGGTGCGGTGTTTACATACGCTTGTACGGTGTTGCCAGTGACGCTTTGTTCAGTGCTGCCAGTGCTTTGTTTATTTAATTGTTGTGTGGGCGGTGTTTCGTGATTTGGCACATAGTTTTAACGTAATAAATCGATGGGCAAGATAATAACGATTTTGTGATCGTGTCATTGTTGCAGTGATTGATTTACCACATTGGGTAGATTGTGTGAAGAGGATACTTGTACTATTATCTATTCTGTGCCACTGGGATACCATGTGAGACTATCGTATTAGGTGAACTTTATGAACTCTGTCAAAGGAGTAGATATAAAAAATAATTAATAAACACTTTTTTTAATAATTCAAAAAACAAACCGCTCGGCACATGCACAGTTGTGGTGTAAAAGTTGCCTTAAAGTTTATGAAAATGAAAAATATTTTAAATACTCGCATATAAAACCTGCGAAATTTAAGAAGATTTATCATACCCGCCTTTTACTATTGTATAATTAAAAATAATAAAAATAAATTGATACAAAACTTATTTTAATAATTCGAAAAACAAATACACAATTGTGGTATAAAATTGCCTTAATGTTTAAGAAAATTCAAAATATTTCACACCGCCGCATATTAAGGCTGCGAAATTGAAGCACATTTATTATGCCTTTTAATATATAATTATTTTCCTTGAGAAACAACAAGACTCGTTAACTAGGTCATACACCCCGCGGCGTACATGAAGTACCTAATGGTTAAAGTATCGTAATTCGATCGCGTGTGAGATTAATGACTCTACTAGCGAAAGAGGTGTGCGCCCAAACGCCCTATTTTCGGGGTAAATATGGCGCTGGCAACCCTATCGTTAGTGTGTCAAGCTCGGGATTCGACAAGAGTGTTTTCCGTGTACTTTGGTATGTTGGGTATTTAGCTAGATTATAGGGTTTGTTTACTAACTGATAATCTCTGGCTTAACAACGACTTACTGGTAATTTCTAGACATTATTTGAAGTACCTAATAGTCATATATATATATATCTGAAAGGAAGCTAGCGTATAAATTGCCTGCTTATACTCTACCTTCCTTTATCAGGTATCGGGTTCGATTCCCGCCGGGAACACAAGTTTTCTCTTCAAGGAAAATTTGTGATTCTGGTTCTAGGTGAGATTGAGTGTGTGTGTTATGTAAATGTTTCCGGCACATCCGATAAAAGTCTTTGAACTTAGTGTGGGGCTTTAAATGTGAAAGTCTTTAACAATCACACCTGTTGGTAAGTGATGATGTGGTAGAGGGTGGTAAACACGCTGGTCTTAGATGTGACATGCTCTTAAAATAAATCAGGACCAGAAACACAAATTTCACATGAAGAGAAAACTTGTGTTCCCGCCGGGAATCGAACGCGATACCCCCCATCTTAGAAGGCGAACGCTCACCCAATTCATCTAACGGGCATCAGATAGTACTTGTAGTTAGGGTGGCCTTCAAATACAAATATAGGTACTATCTTTAGGCCCCCACCCCCACGCTAACGACGCGACGGGTCGCCAATAATTTGGACACTCATGACAGCGGCTATCAAACTCACATAAGTTTAGTCATACTGCCGTAACTTGTTCCAGCACCCAAGTACAGCCCCAAGTGGTATAAGAGGTACAAGCTTTTGTTTCGTAGGCATTTTGTGTCAAGACCTAAGCCTACTCATTAGACCCAAGTCTGTGTTGTTATAAGTCTCGTTACTCAACTTGATGGATTGTGTGTCATGTTACTGCTGTATTTGTATTTTAAGTGACTACTGGAGTTACTGTGCCTTTGTTTATAGGTTTATTCATATTTAAGCTACTGTTATTGGAGCTTTCGTTTCATATTTTAATATCGCATAGCTACGTCTAAACAATAGCGACGTTCTGTTTGTGGATTTCGTAGTTTCTGTATTACACTTTCCTACAAAGAGATTATTATCATTTTTTAGAATGAGAGCTTGCTTAGTTTTTTTTATACTCGATAGGCAAGCATTTGACCACTATCTCACCTGATGGAAAGTGATGATACCTATTCGTTCTTGACTTGAAGAGTCCCAGATTATACCGTTCAGGGAACAAAGACGCGGGCAATGAATTCCACTCCTTCGCAGTACGGATGACAAATGTAGAAGCAAAACGCTTCGAGTGAACCGGAGGTATGTCAACCATAAATAGATGACGTTTGCCAGTTTGTCTTGTCATTAGATGGTAAAACGGGCATGGGGGAATTAACTCGTGTAATTCCTGCGCACACTCACCAAAATGTAACCGATAGAAAACCGATAGTTGATATTGATCAAGCGAAATAAGATCTCTTAGTTGACTTGGGTAGTTCAGCACTTTGTCCGTCCGTCTGTCAGAAGCATCTAGCGTCTAAACCATACAACCGAATAACTTAAAATTCTCAGAGAATATGTAAACCTGGCCCAAAGCCAGAAATGGCAATTTCATTAAAATTATATAAATTAAAATGTTAAGGGTATACTTACATATATCTTAATGTTGAAACTTTCGCATTTATGTAGTAATAGAACGAATAAGGTACGATAATGAGTAGTTAGATACATCAGATTATTCAACAAATGTTGCTTCTTTCTACTAGTAGTAATTTTATTTATTCTATTTGTTTCCAGGGAGTATATACAGAAGAGGGGCGCGCCGGTGGCGGAAACTATACCGCGTCAATGGACACATCTTCCAGGCGAAACGATTTAATAGAGTAAGTAACTATTACTAACTACAGGAATACCACTGGGAAGAAATACTGAATTACCACTGGGAAATTTTAAATCTGTAATAAAACGGGCATTCATTAAGAAAGCTTACTATAAAACGATCGACTATATTATTGACAAGGATGCATGGAGGCAAACTGCACAAGCGCTTTCTAGCGACTACATAATATAGATATAGGTTAATATAATTATGTATTAGAGTTAAGAAATTATAAAAAACAAATGAATGAACAAAATGCACCGCGGAGTTTGTTGCCAGGTTCTTCTCGAGATGGCTGTAATTTTGCGAATCTGGCAGTATAATCATTAACTTTCATGAGTGCCTCTTTGGGAACATGTGAATAAACGATTTTGATTTAGGTGAACCTATTTTTTATATATTTACTAGCGGACCCCTGCAGCGCCATCTGCCGGGCTGATTTGTGAATCTAGACCATCCAGGGCGCCATCGCCACCCAAACGCATACAAAAAAAACATTCAAATCGGTCCAGCCGTTTAGGAGTTCAGTGACATACACACGTACAGTAGAATCTATATATATATATAAATATATAACTCAAAGGTGACTGACTGACTGACTGACATAGTGATCTATCAACGCACAGTCCAAACCACTGGACGGATCGGGCTGAAATTTGGCATGCAGGTAGATGTTATGACGTAGGCATCCGCTAAGAAAGGATTTTGATTAATTCTACCCCCAAGGGGAAAAATAGGGGATGAAAGTTTGTATGAAACTTTGTCAATTTTAAAATAATACTTTTAACGCGAGCGAAGCCGCGGGCAAAAGCTAGTTATATATATAAAGATATAGTTGAGAGAGGAGACGAGCAGGTCGCTCGCCTGATGGTGAGCGTAACTATTGCCAATTTTTTTTTTTTTTTTTTTTTTTATGACAGATAGGCAAGCACTTGGCCGCTATCTCACCTGATGGAAAGTGACGATGCGGCCGAAGATGAAGCATGCTTACCTAGAAGGTACCTATTCACTCTAGACTTGAAGACTCCCAGATTATACTGTTCGGGGAACAAGGATGCGGGCAGTGAGTTCCACACCTTCGCCGTACGGATAACAAATGTTGAAGCAAAACGCTTTGACCGGATATGAGGTAGGTCAACCATATATGGATGACGTTGGTTTGTTTGTCTTGTGGTCCGATTATAGAAAGGGCAAGGGGGAATCAACTGGTGTAATTCGAGTGCACACTCTCCGAAATGCAAGCGATAGAACACCGACAAGCTAGCTACCTTACGTCGATGACTGAGGCTCTGCAACTTGGACTCAACTAGCTTGTCATCACCAATGAGTCGCTTTGCTCGCCTATCAATAGAGTCAAGAGCATCAAGCTGATACTTGGCTGATCCATCCCAAAGGTGGCTGCAGTACTCCATACAAGATCGGACTTGGGCTTGATATAAATTAAGAAGCTGTCCAGGTGTGAAGTACTGCCTGACCTTTGCCAGGATGCCAAGTTTCTTGGCAGCTAGTTTTGCTCTAGATTCAACGTATGGGCCGAAGTTAAGGTTAGACGTCAGAGTGACGCCAAGCAGCTCGAGATGGTTAGTAATAGGTAGCTGAACATTTCGAAACGACGGAGCTAGATAGAAAGGCCGCCGTTTAGCGGTAAATAGACACGCCTGAGTTTTGGACGCATTGAACTTGACCAAATTGGCGTCACCCCAGTCGGATACACCTTTAAGACTCAAGTTCGTACGTTCCACCATAGCCTCTCTATGGGACTGGATTTGTTCCTCACCAGCTCGGGCATCAGACATGTACCTTTCTACAACAGTGCTGTCGTCTGCGTACCCAAAAATACCGGGCTTGAGCAGATCATTAATGTGCAGCAAGAACAATGTTGCAGAAAGGACCGATCCCTGAGGTACCCCGGCATTAATTGCCATTAGATCGGACGAGCAGCCATCCACGACTACTCGAATCGACCGTTCCCTCAGGAAATCAGATATCCATGTGCATAAATTGGGAGGAAGACCATAAGCTGGAAGCTTGCCAATAAGGCTATCGTGCCATACTCTGTCAAAGGCCTTAGAAATGTCCAGCGAGACTGCAAGCGCTTCACCGTGCCTTTCCAAGGCCTCACTCCATATATGAGTGGCATATGCAAGAAGGTCTCCGGTAGACCGGTTTTGGCGGAAACCATATTGCCGGTCACTCAGGAGGTCATTTGTTTCAAGATAGCCAAGGAGTTTCACGTTCAGTACACGTTCCATTGTCTTGCATAGAATGGACGTGACTGAAATGGGCCTATAGTTGGCAGGGTCGGGGTTGTGGTCGGTCTGTGTCACCCAGAGATGTTTGAACTTATATTGATATGTTTGATGTTAAATCTCTTGGAGCCCTGTAATTTCCCTGGAAATACTTATAATACTTACAAAAATAGGTTATTCAATATTGAATTGTAAAAATATTATACTGTACCTAGGATATGTTTTGACCAAGCTTTTTGCAAGGTTCTTCTCGATGGCAGTACATTTGAGAATTTAGCTATTAGAGTCATTAACTTTACTACCTGTTTAGTTGAACTAAAACTACATTCAGCAGAATTTGATTACCGATTAAATTGTTTGTACAATCAACAATAAACTATACAGTAAAGTAACTATTTGTGAGATGGCGGGAGAGCACTGATATCCTACACACAGGGCGACCTAGTTAGCAGTTAGGGTTTATCCAAGTACACGACAAATACTTGATCAGCTTAGTTTATTTATGAACCACCTGTATGAGCCAAGTTATAATTTAAGATGCTGTGTTCATACACAATAGTGTTCCTATTATTACTATAGCTAGTTATAAGTACTTGGAGTGTTACATGTTAGTAAAGTTTTGGTCCAAATAAAAAGATTTTTCATTTTCATTTCATTTTTCAACTTTCATGAGCTCTTCTGTGGGGCCCATGGGAATTAACAATTTTGATTATGAAAGGGTTTTCTACCCACCTCATTATTTTCTTGTATGATTGATTTTAATTTCTTTTTATTATCTACGTTGCTTATGTCTTTGCTCGGTACGGTAACTTATTTCTTTTCTGTATTTTTTTTTTTCTAACAGACACTTTTGTATATGTTAATTCTTTCTCTGTCCTATGAATCATATATAATACACAACAATTGGAATAAACAGAAACTAAAATTGTCAACTAATATAAAATGTTACTTTGTTCCCTGGACAGTCTGTGGGAGTCTTCAAGTCTATAGTGAATTGGTATCTTCTAAGCAAGTATGCTACATCTTCGACCGCATCGTAGCTTTCCATCAGGTGCTATAGAGGTTAAATACTTGCTTATCCAACATGAAAAAGTGACTGGCAACCGGAACAGAAGAGCCGATAATTAGGGCTCTACATAAAAAAGTGACTGGCAATCGAAAAAAAAGAAGAGCCGAAAATTGGGGCTCTACATAAAAAAGTGACTGGCAATCAAAAAAGAATAGCCGAAAATTGGGGCTCTACATAAAAAAGTGACTGGCAATCAAAAAAGAATAGCCGAAAATTGGGGCTCTACATAAAAAAGTGATTGGCAACCGAAAAAAAAGAAGAGCCGATAATTGGAGCTCTACATAAAAAAGTGACTGGCAATCGAAAAAGAAGAGCCGAAAATTTATTGGATGAAAAAATATTACTTTTTTAGCAAAATAAGTACGATTTTATAATCATGCTTTAAGAAGCAAGCTGGATATACTGTAATCTAATTATAATACAATCATTCAATGGTACATAATTGAATTAGAGACGTATCTACGACGACTGAACCGTTCACAGTGCACAGAAGTAAACAGAACGAAATGTTTGTGTTTGTAGTAGGACAGTTCAAGATCAGGATATATCTAGCAATTGTAATTTGAATAATTTTTTAATATTTTTATTCGTTCTTAAGGAGCAATATCTCCTATGGTCCGTCACGGGAAGAAATTCACAGTAACAAAGTCTAAAACAAGTGTATAAGTCACAATCCTTTTTTGCTAGTTTCCATTGTGTTTCTAGTTGTAGGTGTGACTCAGTGTGTGATGTGAATGTTTCCAGCACCCACGACACATGTTACCCAACTTAGTGTGGGGTTGTGAGTGTTAAAGATATTTGCTAATATATAAATATATATAATAATACTAGCTGCGCCCCGCGGTTTTACCCGCGTTGATAATGATGAAAAATAGATGTTGGCCGATTCTCATAGATACCGGATAAGCACAAAAAAATTCATCAAAATCGGTCAAGCCGTTTCGGAGGAGTATAGCAACGAAAACTGTGACACGAGAATTTTATATATTAGATAATGTTTATTGATAAAACTTAAAAAAGATAAACATAAAGCGGATAAAAGTATATGATCAAAATTAAATAAAATCAAATTATTAATTTGCTAAAATTGTTTTAAAACATAGGTGTTGTTTACTTTGTCAATTCAATGTTAATTGCATCAGAAAAACAAAATCAAAAGTGATAACAGTTTAAAAAAATATTTGTGCACAATAAATCTATCATTATCTAAACCAAACTAATCTAAACCAAGAACAGAAAAAATATCGAACATTAAAAACAAAACATATTCATTATATTTTCTTTATTACATCTCACTAAAAACAAATTAATAGATTAAAATAAGTTAAGTATACTAAGATTTTTTTATGTAATTGAGAGACGAAACGAGCAAATCGCTCGCCTTTTTTTTATGCTAGATACGCAACCATTTGACCACTATCTGTCCTCATGGAAAGTGACATGCGGCTGAAGATGGGACATGCTTGCCTAGAAGTACCTATTCACGACTTGAAGACACCCAGATTGTACCGTTCAGGGAACCCACTAACACCCAGATGGTAGAAAGCTTGTGGTCTTCATGGTGATGGGAAGCGGCACGCTTGCCGATTACAGTTCGGTGCCACCTAAAGTTTTGAAGTTATATAGGTAAAAATCCAGCGCGACAAAGCACTGCGGCCGTCACCCTATCTAGATATTAGACGTTAAATCTCTTTAAACTCAGTAATTTTGGGGGCTGAGTCACCCACGTCCTTAGGAGGATACCCCTTATGTCTGACTCCCTACACGTGGTCCCCGGGTGGTGCTAATCAGGTGACATTGGAGAGGTGATAGAGCATTTTGTGAGTTGCTCGCCTGCCTTGCTACCAAAGAAGCTTACCACCATCAAGTTGAAAGTCTGCCGCCAAGCCAAATACGGTGTTCCGGCAGTAATCCTTGAGAGCCTGCGTATTCCAGGTCTAGTGTGTTTACCAGCTTCGATCACATCGTCACTTACCATCAGGTGAGATAGTGGTCAAACACTAGCCTGTCACAAATAAAAAAAAAAAAAAAATTTCACTGAAGACATTGCCCTCAATCCGGAATACAGTAATGATTGCACACTACTGCTTGGCGGTTGAATGCCTGACATTTTTTTTTATTCAGTAAAGGCAAACGTTTGACCACTATCTCACCCGATGGTAAGCGATGATGCGGTCGACGATGGAGCACGTTTGTCTAGAAGATGCCTATTCACTCGCGACTTAAAGACTCCAATATTGTATTTATCAGGAAACACAGACTCAGGTAAGGAGTTTCATTCCTTAGCGGTTCGCATAATGAATGTGGAAGCAAAACGCTTCGTCCGCATATGTGGAATGTCTTGATGTGGAGTCTGTCTTGATGTCCGAGAATAGAATAGGGATGGGGGAATTAGATTGTGTAATTCCATTGCACACTCTCCGAAATGTATCCGATAAAATACCGAGAAACTGGCAATGTTGTGGTACTGCCCCAGGAGGACTCTGCAAAAGAATCTACTACTACAAAAATATCACAAATTGTGTAAATCCTCTCTTATTATAATTTGAAGCTATAATCTACGTCGTCATTTTAGTTTTATTAAACCATTTTCTGTGTTTTTCCAGCGCGCCTTCTGCGCCTTCTGCCAGGACCGTATATGGGGCCTCGGGCGGCAGGGCTTCAAGTGCATCCAGTGCAAGTTGCTGGTGCACAAGAAGTGCCACAAGCTGGTGCAGAAGCCCTGTTCCAACGAGCACGTGGACCCGGTGGAGATCAAGGATGACGCGAACGGAGAAAGCACGTTGGGGCGAGCATCTTCTGTCAGGTATGTGAAATTTATTACCGACTTCAAAAAAGGAGGTGGTTCTTAATTCAACTGTATTTTTTATTTTGTGTGTTACCTCATAACTTCTTTCTAGGTGAACCGATTTTTATGATTCTTTTTTTATTTGAAAGTTGGCGCTGCCCATGTGGTCCCATTTAAATTTGATCAAGATCTGATCAGTAGTTGTTGAGTTATCTTCAGTAATAACTTGCTGTAATATTATAAAAGTATTTATTTTAAATAAGTAATTAGTAATAATTTATATTTTTTAATCAAAATAATACTTGTTGCACTTACAGTTTACACCAAAGCGCACAAGCCAATACAGTTTTTTTTTTAATTTACTTAAATATATTACACATGAGCAAAAAAATCAGAGCGTTGAGCAAATGTATGGCCTGATTCGTGGGAGCACTGGGCAGTTAAGAGTGCCTATTTATCGTCTCTTCTGGGCTCTTTCAATTTATCTCTAAATGCGTCATATCCTAAAAGGACTGTGCATGTTGTTGAGGAAGCCATACCTTCAGTTCTAGATCACGTGCCGAAGAGCCCCCTCTGCCCGAGACGCCGCCGGCGCCGGCGCCGCCCGCCGTCGCGCGGGAGGACCTTGAACCTGGCTCTCAGAGACAATACTCGCTGGAGGACTTTGAGCTCATCAGGGTTATTGGACGAGGGTCTTATGCTAAGGTATGTAGTACTAATCCGTTGTTTCGATAATTAAATGACTGACTATAAACGTACAGCCTAAACCTATTATTTGATAAAAACAGATAATTCTATTTTAATAGCCCAAACCCGTGGTGAAATAGACTAGAATTTATCAGGGTAGCACTAAGTAATGATTTCCAACGTGGACAAACTCGCGGATATCTAGTCTATCTAACTTTTATATATATATATATATAGCCAGAGCCCAGCACCAGAAACACATGTATACTGAAAGAACGTACGATGGTACGTTGGGTACGATTGTGTTTGTGATGTGAATGTTCCCGAAACCCATGACACATGTCATTGAAGTTGGGGCTGTGTGTGTGAAAGCGTTTATGTTTATGTTATGTAGTCACTTAGTCAGTCATGATTAGTCACGAAATCTCGAAAACTACTTTATTTTTTAAGCTGAAATTTAGCAAGGACGTATGGGGAGTAACTGCCTAGACATCGGCTCTTAAGGAAATTTTATGTAGTCGTTGTTCATATCCCTTGACAAAAACTCGTGCAAACGAGCATGAAATCTTCTTAAAGAAATTTGTAGCGTCGATATTTCAATATAATTCGTAAATAATCCTTTGTTGTAACAAAACAAGATATTGAGCTTGTTTACATATTTGACTAGTGGGCGATCCTGGTGTCAGGATACAAATACAAAAGGATTATAGTACATATAAGTAGTCATAGTCCTTACTTGAGTATTGCTTATTATTGTTTACTAACCGCCTGGGACGCGAGGCGGTTTTTGTTGGATTTTTCGACTAGTTTCCGAGTAGTTGTACGTTGCCCATCATCTGGGAGGTGGCTGATCGCAACTTCGCGTCGCGTCGCCTCTCCGCGTCTCATAATAAATAAGACTCGTGATAGTTTTCAAACTCAAATGGAGTATAACTGTTGATTACTATGTTAATTTCATTCTCCTTAGGAGGATAGAAAACGTGCCGACTATCCACTAAAACAAATTGAAATCCCTATCCTTCCAGGTGCTGATGGTGGAACTGAGGAGGACGAAACGCGTTTACGCGATGAAGGTGATCAAGAAGGCGCTGGTGACGGACGACGAGGACATCGACTGGGTGCAGACCGAGAAGCACGTGTTCGAGACCGCGTCCAACCACCCGTTCCTGGTGGGGCTGCACTCCTGCTTCCAGACGCCGAGCCGCCTGTTCTTCGTCATCGAGTTCGTTCGCGGCGGGGACCTTATGTAAGTCTCGTGGGTTTGCAGAATTAGCGTCTTACAAAACGGATAGCCATTTTTAAAAATCGGAGTGCGCCTCTGGTCGACGCTATCATGCGTGTCGCACGCTTGCTTTTGCACTTGCGCAAAGAGAAATTCTTCGCGGCTCGCATCCGCTATTTTAGCTACGATCTCCTTTTAAATAGTTATTTAGTGATTGCATTGAAAATCGTAGATTCCGACATTATATTA
Organism: Lomographa bimaculata; assembly: GCA_948107665.1. Classification (NCBI taxonomy): domain Eukaryota; kingdom Metazoa; phylum Arthropoda; class Insecta; order Lepidoptera; family Geometridae; genus Lomographa; species Lomographa bimaculata. Next base: position 3,291,516 of record OX403600.1, on the reverse strand, counting down.
ATTTAACACACTTAATATAGCCCTTTATGTTCATATAACATAACGCGTCATAAACGCTATGAGTGAGTGAAAGCGTATATGTGAGAGTGATAGCGTTTCTGTGAGCGTGAAAGCGTTTTTTGAGTATGATAGCGTTTATGTGAGTTTGATAGCGTTTATAGATAAATATACTCTTTATTAAACGTAACAATAGGCGGTCTTATCGCAAATCGCAAAGTAACAATAGGCGGTCTTATCGCTGTGAGCGACCTCTTCCAGGCTACCTTAGGATGGAGAGGAATAACGCAATATAATAGGATGTCGTTCAACGTTCATAAAAATAATTGTTCAGAACAATGCTTAAATTAATAGCGTTTATGTGAGTATGATAACGTTTTATTCCAGGTTCCACATGCAGCGTCAGCGCCGGCTGCCGGAGGAGCACGCCCGTTTCTACGCGGCGGAGATATCGCTGGCGTTGCACTTCTTGCACGAGCGCGGCGTCATTTACCGCGACTTGAAGCTAGATAACGTCCTGTTGGACCATGAGGGACATATTAAACTCACTGACTACGGGATGTGTAAGGTATGTTGTTCATTTCACTTGTATTTTTAGTATGTTTGTGATATTTCCGGAGGTGGGCGTTGCCATCTCATCAAGGTTAGGTGGTATTGCTGGTAGGCATTGACGAAGAGATTGTATTGATGGATATGTGTTTATTATGTGAACGCTATTTGATGAGTGGCTTAAGTGACAAGGTACTCACGCTACGTTGGTAAAAAAAATATGTAGAAACAAGTCACATTTTCAGCCGCGTTATCACAAAAAAAGAAACTACGCCGAAACACAATGTCTATTTTCAATATGCATAATATAGGTAACTTATGCCATATTTATTAACTACCCACTGGCGTAGATGGGTCGCCTTGTAAACAGCGGGTATCGGTTACGATTCCCGGTAGGGGAACACAAGTTATCCCTCATGAAAAATGTGTGTTTCGTTTCTGAGATTGTGTGTGATGTGGAGTGTGAGAGCGTTTATTATTAAATAGAATTAATTTCTATCCATCACTCACTTCATAGACATAAAAAGACAATTTTTATGAGTGGTAATAAAAACATAATTATGTTTATGTATACAAAACATTAAAACTAAGAAATAGAAACGAATTATTTAGTTTTTTTTCATTTTCACCTCAAACCGGCCTCAACTCAGCATATTGACGTTTCCAAAAAACCAGCGCTGGTCTTCCGTTCGGAACGGAAGGTGAGGTCGCGTACAAAAAAATTAATACTGCTCAGTATCTAGCACAACTATGTAAGGGAAAACGAAACACACAATCTATTATTTAAGTAAATTGAAACGTATTAAACTTCTCTTGTTTACTCACTTATGAATTCGTTGCAGGAGGGCGTACGTCCCGGGGACACTACCTCAACATTCTGCGGCACCCCTAACTACATAGCGCCGGAGATACTCCGCGGCGAGGAGTACGGCTTCTCAGTGGATTGGTGGGCACTTGGCGTGCTGACTTATGAGATGTTAGCGGGTCGGTCCCCGTTCGACATCGCCCAAGCTGCTGACAACCCTGACCAGAACACTGAGGACTATCTGTTCCAGGTATGTTTAGACACTTAGTGTCAAGTAAATGTCCAACTGTTGGTCTCATACAGTTAGTAATGTCAAGATGAAAGACTGATTAAGGGTTGTAATTTTGCGGATCTGGCAGTAGAGTCATTAACTTTCATGAGTGCCTCTTTGGGGCCCATGTGAATGTTTATTCACATTGATTTTGATTTTGGTTTTGGAGGTAAATTATTACAATTGTTTTATGTTCATGCTTGCCCGCAATCTCACCTGATGGAAAGCGACGATTCGGTCGACTGTGGGACATACCTGCCTAGAAGATACCTGCTCACTCTTAACATAAAGAGGCCTTAATTATACTTATCGGGAAACAAGAACAAAAGCTGGGTGTTCCATTCCTTTACCGCCATCCCGAAGCATCAATCGAAATCTAGGTAGACAATCTATCAAAGACTTGAGTGAAAGCCGTATTTTAATAATATCAACACAAGAATATCATAAAAGTGTTTCTTATTAAGTTGTGACATTGCAGGTGATCCTAGAGAAGACTATCCGTATCCCGCGCTCGTTGTCCGTGAAGGCGGCATCTGTGCTGAAGGGCTTCCTCAACAAGAACCCCGTGGAGCGGCTCGGCTGTGGAGAGAACGGCTTCCTCGACATCGTGCACCATCCATTCTTCAAGAGCATCGAGTGGGAGGCGGTGAGTTGCCATCAAATAACATATCGGTTTTTATCACGGGAGTGGTCACTTAGTTCGCTCTGTGGTGAAAATCCACTTCTGAGTTGTGACTGAAAATCCACCTCTGAGTTGTGACTGAAAATCCACCTCTGAGTTGTGACTGAAAATCCACCTCTGAGTTGTGACTGAAAATCCACCTCTGAGTTGTGACTGAAAATCCACCTCTGAGTTGTGACTGAAAATCCACCTCTGAGTTGTGACTGAAAATCCACCTCTGAGTTGTGACTGAAAATCCACCTCTGAGTTGTGACTGAAAATCCACCTCTGAGTTGTGACTGAAAATCCACCTCTGAGTTGTGACTGAAAATCCACCTCTGAGTTGTGACTGAAAATCCACCTCTGAGTTGTGACTGAAAATCCACCTCTGAGTTGTGACTGAAAATCCACCTCTGAGTTGTGACTGAAAATCCACCTCTGAGTTGTGACTGAAAATCCACCTCTGAGTTGTGACTGAAAATCCACCTCTGAGTTGTGACTGAAAATCCACCTCTGAGTTGTGACTGAAAATCCACTTCTGCGTTGTGGCTCAAAATCCACCTTTGCGTTGTGACTGAAAATCCACCTTTGAGTTGTGACTGAAAAGCCACCTTTGAGTTGTGACTGAAAATCCACCTTTGAGTTGTGACTGAAAATCCACCTTTGAGTTGTGACTGAAAATCCACCTCTGAGTTGTGGCTAAAAATCAGCGCCCAGTGTTACACATGTCAAAAATGCTGCACGACCCTTTTGACAGTTTTTTATTATGTTTAATTACCTTTCTCATGTTTCTTTGTAAGCTGTTTTTGTTGTCTATTGTATATTATGTTTTATAGTGTCAAATTTTTTTTTATTCATTGATAAGGATACACTATCTCACAAATGCTTAAATACAATTTTTTCATATTATTTCAATTTATTTTAAAATTCTATTAAGACTACAGTAATTTAAATCTAACCAAAATAATTATAACTATATAACTAATGAATACATACTTAATCTAAGGGACTTCATATACAAAGCGCCCGAGGCGCGCGTGCAAGGCTCACGCCCTGTACTGCCGTCAAAAAGGAAAAAAAGACGTAATTGTAATTTTTGTCGAAATTGAGTTATATACATCAGACATGTCTTTACTATTTAGTATATATTATGTTATGACTTGTAACTGATGCGTCTAAATTTAAGTTAAGGTTTGGTAGGTTGCATTTAAATATTTTAAAATAAAAAAATACTAATACATGCATCTATTTTTCCTGATTCCGACGATATATATAACTCAATTTTGACAAAAATGCAGTTACGTCTTTTTCATTATAACGGCAACATTATAACGGTAGTCGCAGTAGTCGTGGGCGCTTTGTATATCAAGGTCCCTTACGCGCCATACATTTTACCTTCACAGCGCCCGGAGGGCGCGCCTCGGGCGCTTTGTATATGTCCCTAATAGACAGCTGTCGGTTGGCAAAGTCCCCAAAATTTAGCAACAAAGTTGAAATACAATATTTGCCAGCATTTTAGTCACGTGTTGCTTCCACCAAACGCCCAGATAATTCTTTGTAGAATGTACTCAGCCCTTTCAAGGTAAATATTTTTTTTTTATTACAGACTATGCAAACGTTTGACCACAATCACACCTGATGGAAAGTGACGATGTAGTCTAACGTGGAGCATGCTTGCTTAGTAAATACCTATTCACTTTACTTTTGAACACACCCAAATTGTACCTTTCGGGAAACACAGACGACGGCAAAGCGTTCCATTCTTTTGCTGTTCTATAAATGAACGAAGACGCGAAACATCATACCTATATCATAACCTAAATACTAAAGCATAAAGTTGTAATTCCAGCTGGAGCAGAAGCAGGTGGTTCCTCCGTTCAAGCCGCGGCTGGAAGGCGAGCGGGACCTGGCTAACTTCCCGCCGGAGTTCACGGACGAACCCGTGCACCTCACGCCTGATAACGAGTGAGTTACACAAACACATACATATGAAGCGATTATGGCACCGCGGGTTATTTGCTTTCTACGTCGTTAGTCCTGAGGTCGATTCTCGGTAGGAGCACAATTTTCATTTCTTAGGTTTATTTTTGCTTCTGGTTCTGTGATGTATATGTTAAAAGTTTTGAGTTATAGAGAATATAATTGGACTAACTAAATTATTTGACTGACTAACACTGCTACACTACATAATACATAGACTACATAATCAGGTTCCCATTCTTCTAATACCTTTAAACGAGAAATTCTTGTATGTATATATATATATATAATCTGAATCTCGGAAACGGCTCCAACGATTTTGACGAAATGAAGTACGCATGGTTTCGGGGGCGATAAATCGATCTAGCTAGGTTTAATTTTTAGAAAACGTCGTTTTATCCGAGCAAAGCTAGGTCATCCAGGCATACAATTATTTAACTTAAATAACCTACTTACCTGATGCCAAAAGTCGTTGGTCGGCAGTGTGCCTAAAACTCACACACACACATACTCATATAAAACTTTACACATGAAAGAAAATATTGAATATACCCAACATACTTGTTTAATTTTAATAATATTTATTTGTATACGGTTAGTAAAGCATTTTTAGTTTTAGTTAGCATAATCTATAGAGGATAGTTAAAATATCTAGTTATACTTACATAATTTAAAAAGCTATATAAATATTATCATAGATAGATAGATAACTCTTTATTGTACACCAGAAATAGAGGAAAATACATTAAAACAAACTTAGGCTAGTACAATGGGTGGTCTTATCGCTTTAAGCGATCTCTTCCAGACAACTTTTGGATAATACTTATTGTATTGGTTGTAGTGACCTAAGAGGGTCGTTGTAACTTGGCAATACAAATCGGAAGAGACCTAGTGCTGAGGACAAAGATTCATCGGGGTAATGTTGCCATAAAAATAAGCTATTATTAGAAAGAACCTACGTGATGAAATCTAACTACACTTTGTTTATCCTTCCTTACTAATATTATAAATGCGAAAGTAACTCTGTCTGTCTGTCTGTTACGCTTTCACGCTAAAACTACTGAACCGATTTAAACGAAATTTGGTACACAGATAGTCTAGAGCCTGAGAAAGGACATAGGCTACTTTTTAACCCCGAATTCTGGCTGGTCCGGGACCGCGGGCAAAGCCGCGGGGCGCAACTAGTGAATAAATAAATAAAAATGCTGGCTACGTTACCTCGTTGTACAGCGAGACTTAATTGATGAACGAAATACATTCCAGCATTTTGATCACGAAATAAGGATTTGAATTTGAATTGTTTCCAATAACATCACGTTTATTAACATTCCAGCACCGTGATCGCCGACATCGACCAGTCCGAGTTCGAGGGCTTCGAGTACGTGAACCCACTCCTGATGTCTCTCGAGGACTGCGTGTGACATCACGCCTGCCTGCTGCACCCCTACCACGATCCAACGCAGGTTTGCACCCTCAAAACTGCTTCTAACCAGTTATCACACTAATATTATAAATCTGAAAGTTTGAGTTCTATCTACGGGCCAATTGCTTATATTTCCTAAAACTTGACTAAAACTATATACATCTATAGAGCAACGACCTAAGTTACCTACAAAGACATCGAGCGAAGAAACACAAGTGCTCAAGCCCACTACCAGTGGGTAGCGTTCTCGTCATGCTGGCGGCATTGCCTATCTGAATTGCAATGCCGTTGAGCCAAATAAGTACCAGCATTGTCATCACGTGACGCCTCAACCAGGCGCTCTGGTAGATTTTTGAAAATAGAATGAGCTCCAGCTGCCGTATTCTGTATCATGGATGGGCGTCATTAAATGTCAAAAAATGACAAAAGTGACATACCATCTGTCAAAAATGACATTTATACTGTCAACAATGACATAATAGCGTCAAAAACCAAGCCGATTCAACGACCGAAACGAAAGAATGAAACAAAGAGAATACAATACATAAACCACAGAGCATGAAATTTACTCACGCTGTTAATTGTGGAGAAATTGTCTATGAATTACGTTTCATGTATATTTATCGATATTTTCGTGAGCACTACGCTCGCGAATTGGTAAATTTACCAATTGATTTGGTGAACAATTGTTATAACATATTTAGAACTAAGGCGCTAGGTCTAGTAGAAACGCGAGCGAGTTCCAATCCCATGCTCTGTGATAACAGAAATACAGAGCATATTATATTCAGTACTACGTGGACAGTTTAAGATATCAGACAATTCGCTAATGACAAATAAATGCAGCCCTTGTATTCAGTTTATAATGATTTAATCATTCGTTTTTTTAATTTATTCTTTTTCAAAGATAATTGTAATCACTCTTTTCTCTTAAGCGTTTAATTTTTGAAAACAATAGATATTAGTCATGAGTAAATAAATTAAAGTTGTTTCAAGTTTATTATTTTCGTATCGCTGAAGAGAGGTAAGCTAAAATGTAACGTTTTTTAAATTATTGGTTATTTTTAATAAATTCAATCGGTTCTTATTTATTTAAAGCTATTTATTTCCAAGAGTTCAACAATTACTTTTAGGAACTTGATTCCACAAATAGGGTGAAATGTAACGTAATTCTTTGGTGGATTGTATTGCTATTTTGTCTGTGGACTAAAACAGCTGCCCCTCTACTGCGTATATTTGTTGCACGCGGTTTCTATTTAAATTAAGCAAAAATTACCCTTATTTCTTAGGAGTTTTGTCTTGAAACCGTTTCAACAATTTCGTATTGAAACCGTTTGCAACAGATATAGGTCTGGCCTTTCTTCGGTAGTTTTATTGCTATTTAGTCTGTGGGCTAAAACAGCTGATATTTGTCTATGGGCTTGACGCTCATCCATGAAGCTGACTTACAGAATTAGGCTGCCGGTCCCCACGGGCAGAGGTGTTTTTTTTCTATTTGGCTTCACTAGTTTTGATGTTCACACACATTTTTTTTTTGCTGTTCACCCACCATTTTTTTGTTGTTCACACACCTTTTTTTTATTTCTCGATAGGCAAGCTGTTCACTACAATCTCACCTGATTGAAACCCTCGTTCGTAACTGAACTTTCATAACCAGCTTTGAACGTGGATTTCGTTTCCTCGTTTGATAACCAGCTACGAAAGCAAGATGTAGCCGAAGTTGTAGCATGCTAGAAGATACCTATTCACTCTTGATTTGAATACTTTCAGATTATACCGTTCAGGGAACGAAGACGAGGGCAAGGAGTTCCACTCCTTGACTTTACCATTTACAATGTTTTTACCTTTCTCCAGGCTTACGGGTACGGCGCGGAGTCATCTTCATCCGATTACGACTCGGTAGCTTCCGAGCTGCCGCCGCGCAAGCAGAACCTACTACAGCATATGTTCTGTCTCCCTCTCAACTGACATAAGAAACATGGCAAGAACGATCCCAAGTAGGGACGGTCTTGCCACTCTACAAAATTATCTTAGCGAAATAAATATAATTCTATATTTATTCTATACCTTTTTGTTCTAGGCACGAGCATGAATATGGCAAAGTTATTTGTGGATAATAAGCGACTTATAAGCTGTGCTTAACCGTCGCTTGGTTTCACACAGGTTTGTCTCTTTTTGTCATCAAAACGAGACAAAACAGTGTAAGTAGCAGCAGAGCAATGTTTTTAAGTTAATGGGTATTTCACCCGCGAAAATGTTTAGCAAAAAATATGACGATCATTGTATTAATTTTTTTAGTTCTAGGCACACTTTTTGATTTAGTACCTTACAATGTTTTACTATTTCCTACATTTAACACTAAAAAATAAACCATTTATTGGCAACCTTATTTCATGTGCACAAAAAAACAAAAGGGATCTTATAGCCATGATAAATTACTATTTGAAGTTATATCGGCATTGCACAAATTAATTAATAAACACAGTTGCGTTTTCCTAAACGGAACAAATCTCTAATAAAACAATATTACTTATTCCTTTGACATTCCATTTATAATAAAATTATTTATAACTTTTTTCTGCAAAACTGGCGCGTTAAAGTCATTCCACCGAGTTATTTTTATAGATTGAATTCTTCCAATAAGTATAATATTTCACTTCACTTGACCATTCTTTCACAAACGAATTAAAATACTATGTTCTGATATGAAAAAAAAATATCAATATCTTATATTTTTTAATTTCTATATAGCTCAGACCATGGAATTGAATGCAGTCCATTGTATCTTAAGAAATCCATATACACTATACATTTTAGCCAATATTGGTGCTCATGAAATGATGCGTGGTAAGACGCTTCGGAATGGTAGGGTGCGGTATCATCACACTTTCTTATATATAATAAAATTAGATCACTACAAGATGCTTCGTGTATATAAAAGTAATTATATAATGATACGAGGTTAATATAAGACTTAATATTTTTGAAACTATTGTAGTATCTATCTATAGTACTTTCTCTGAGAAAGGTTGAATTGTGTAATATATTGGCGATATATAAAAAAATTCAGTATAGGCACAGCTTGACAATGAGATCGGTAGAAGTCTGTACCTTATTGTAATGTATTTAAAGGTCGTTTTGGATGTAAATAGGTCGCAATTTCAATTTCGTCGCCAAATCTATTTATGTATAGTGTATGTCTAAATGTCTAAAGAGAATGAGCAAGAAAATGTAGATTTTTGGTATCACGCCTTATACAATAATATGTAACCAAATACAATTTACGCCACAGAGCAGGGAAATGATTTTTTCCTGCTCTATGGTTTACGTCTATGGCTTGAAATAGTCAAAAAGATAAAATTAAAAAAAAGTCACGGTGTTCCATTTTCAGTAAATATTGGCCAAATAATTTAAAGTGATACCAAATGTCTAAAAATCTTACTTCCGAATTCTTTTTCGAGCAATACTATTATTGTTGTATATTATTATGTATATTATACTATTGTATGTATATTGAAGCGAGACAGGTGATCTGCTCAAGGCACATAAGGAATTAAAAGTAGTGGATTTTTGAGACTCAAATTGTCTTGGGAGCGTAAATTGATAGCCTTTATTAGTATTCCCTAGCTAGAGGCTTAGTGTAAGCTAGATTTAGCTATACCCCTGTGGTTCGCTTGACATATACGTAGACCGAATTCTGGCCCACCCCTTAAACTACGACTCGTCCAAATTGATTAATTTTGGGTCGCTGATTAACATGGACACTTCATAATATCATAGTAGCGTGCTGAGGCACGTGCGTACGGTCGTGCACACAAGCCGCGTTTGCTACCTCTCTATGAAGATAACATACTTTTCTATTTCTACTATGATAATATACTGTAGTTGTTATTTTACTTGCGGATCGCGAGAATCTTTCCTAAAAAATGTACCAGATTATCCGCGTTCCCGAAAGTCTGACATAACTGATGATAGGCAAGCATTTGACCACCACCACCTAATGAAAAGTGACGTAGCGCCCGAAGATGTAACACATGCTTGCCTAGAATATGTATCATTCGATAATCCAACAACGTAGTGCTGAATTATCGTCATTGTACTGTGGCTTAATTATAATACAAATTATGGCATGGTGGCTAATGTTACCATACTTATATAAATTGCGAAAATTCTCGTTTAATCTCTACTTTAAAACGTTAAAGTATTTGTTTTAACTGCATTTGCAAATATATTGAAATTATATGCACAAACCAGCGTATATGTCAAAGCGTCTCCATACTATCTAATTATTATCGATGCATTGAATATATCAGAAAGTAAATTGGCTTCCAAAACTGTAATATAAATTATAGATAGCGTAGGTTTTTTTGATGCTTTCATTAATTTGTAATACCTTCTGTGGTATTCAATGCATTTTATATTCCATTTCCCTTTCGTAGATTCTGTTTGTCCTTATAGCTAATAATAAAAAATCACTGGTTAGGTAGCCAACGAATTTTATTAAAAAAATAACTATATGATATTGAGCACTGAAAAAATTAAAAATTGTGTACATTATTAACAAATTGTATCGATTATTATAACAAATTATTGTTAAATGTAGAAAAGACTTATTATAAAAAATGTACTATCGGATTCGGGTGGCAATGCTCAAAAATAAAGAGCTCAATGTCCACAGACTATTCTAAATAGTGCGTAGTTGATCTATTAGACATTTTGCACAGACTAGAAATATACACGCAAATTCTTTTCTAACTCTTCCCTTTATAAATTACGCCTAGAATTACTGTTACAAAAAAAAACTATCATCACAAGACTACTCATTTTTGCGTGTTACAATGGTGACTGAATAACTTTGGTTGTTCTGACATTCCCAGACTATAATTTGGTCGACAAGCATAAATTTGCACGTGGTGGATATAGCGATGGCGCTGCATGCTCTAGACAAATTAACATTTTACGACGGTGGCGGAATTAGTTCCAATTTCTGCCACACGTTTGTTGACCTGTGTATTTTCTTTATTATTGTATCGATGCGTTGCCAAAAAGGTGAGATGATTTGTGTTGTTATGTTGGGGAGGCTTGCAAGCCTGCGTAGTGTAACTTTGTATCTATAATTGTATTTAAATTAAGACAGTATTTTGGTACTATTAACGCTTTAGGTGTAATTTGTTAACATTCCAAATGTATCTGATTATTACATCACAGGTATTGTTGACTTCTCAATTATCTACAAACTGCACGTATATTTTTATTCGAGCGTTAAGTTTGGAATCGATAGATGTTTATTACCAAAAAGTTATAGTATATATAGAAAATGTACTAACTGCATGACAAACCACATAAATGTTAGAGTTAAGAGATGTTATTACGATAGAACAAATTATGTATTAAAGTTAATTTAGTTATGTTAACTCGCATGTTAAACACCCCGATTAAATAAGAACTTAAGTGTAATGTTTTATTTAATTTAGTTTTATTCGTTGTGTGTATGATTATGAACATCACTTAATGTTTCGTTCGAGAGAACAGCTTGGTGCGCGATTGAGTCTAATATTAGACCGGTGAACTTGGATACTGTACTATTCTATGCTTAACTAAAAAATAAAGAAGATTAATCCGAGTGTTGTGTTTTATTTATCACAAGCTATGTCTACTTTAAATTTCAATCAAATCGGTAACCGTAAGAGTACTTACACATACACACAAACTTTAGAAAATGGTCAATGGTGAATCGCGCTAACCTGCAAATTAATTGGACATTGCATCCAAGGCAATAAGCTAAAGATAAGTAGCAGCAAGGGTGAGTACTTTAAAATACTTATCCAAAACATACAGTGTAATTTATTTTGATACAATTTTCTTTCAGAAGAACCTTCTCCTCACAATAATTTACACAGCAAAAAAAGAATTAGCAAGATTGTTCCATCCGTTCACGATGATGAACGTGATGCAATGATCAAGAGAAATAGATTCAAGTTTTTATATATAGATATAAATAATGCACTCAGACCATGATTCTTGTTCTAACCCTTAGCTTATTTAGTTCTGAATGTGAGTATAGCAAGTCGTGGATCTAAATGACCCGCATAGATTCCGTAACAATTAAGATGATGTTATTCTCTGCAGATAAAAACGCTAAAATTACCGTTGCTGAGTAGATTTAAGAGCTAACTATTTATTGCTAAACATAAAATTGGAGTAAGTATGTGTCATACTATAATCAATAATCACGCACAATTTTAGATTTTCACTTGTAGATCAAATGATCTGTCAGTTTTTAGACTGATAGTCGTTATCCACTAACTCACTCTATTGGCAAAAGTACCAGGGTAACATATACTATAAGGAGGTGTTTATTTAAAAGAACTATTTACAAGTCTAAAAACAGTCAAAAAAAGGTCTAAGAAAACAAAACCATAAAATCTCAGCCAAAATAACAGCATATTGTATGATATGGAAGTATAAATATTAAGTAGCGAATTCTTTTACACCTTCTTATAGTATATATTACCCTGGTACTTTTTCCAATAGAGTTAGATGATAACGACTATTAACAAGCGAACTTCCCTACATCTTGTGGTATGCTTTCCTGGTACTTTGGCTGAGGGAGCAAGACAAACGATGAACAATAAACTAGCGAACTTCTCTACATCACCTTATAGTATATGTTTCCCTGGTACTTTGGCTGAGGATAAAGGATTAACTAACGAACTTCTCTACATCACCTTATGGTATATGTTTCCCTGGTACTTTGGCTGAGGATAAAGGATTAACTAACGAACTTCTCTACATCTCCTTATGGTATATGTTTCCCTGGTACTTTGCCTGAGGGAGCAAGATAATGTGCACTATATTTGTTTTTATATGTCCTACCGTTTTTTGTGCTAACTATACATCACAAGGATCACGGTTTCATTCGACCGATTCAAAATCGCTATTGAACGATTGATTAAAAGAACCGCGGTTCCTTTTCTTGTGGTGTGTAGTTGAAAACGTTTACATCACGCATATAATCACAGCCAGAGCCACAGCACAATTGTCCTTTGGGAGAAAATATTGTACTCCTGCCGGGAATCGAACCCAAAATCCACGGCACAGACGGCACAGACCTATCCAATGTGCCAGCCACTTCAAGTGGGTAATAACGAGGCACTTGATCTGCGGCAATAGGCGGAGAAAAAACAGCATGGAAGATCTAAAGTTATATTACCTATGCTTATTTGATCTAACAGGAACTGTATAGGTTTAGAAACTCGTGCACTCTTTATTGGGAAAGTAAATAAAAGTAAAATACATAGGTAGCCAATTCATTTTATTCCTAAATAAATGCATAAATGTAAAATATACGTTTAAAACAATTGCGTACATGAACAGTGTAAATAGTACACCTACTCATGTGTCTACGATTTAGTCACACAGAGATTGATCACACAGTGACTAAATCAAGTTTAATACAACGAAACATGGGCAAAACGATTTTATTATAGAAGTACTAATTTAGATTAAAGTAACGAAAATATTACTAATAATAGTCTTGCCTAGACACGCTTAAATATAAATGAACCTGGATATGTAAGTAGTAAGTAGTATATTGTATTTATTTAAATATATATAGCGAGTTGCTGAACTAAAGAGACAAGCGTGATATTTCAAAAAAATCATTAAAAGTTCTGCTATTCACCGATAGATGGCAAAACTTAAAAGTATCACCGCTGTGCCGGTCGGAGTGGGGGGTGTTAGGTTATTTTCGTTACGGAATTTCTGGATTCGGTCTCCACGCTCAAGGCTTGCGATAGCTTAAAAATTACAAGGTTGACATATAAGACGCTGCAAAAGCTTTTTGATGTGGTATGGCATAAACAAACTTCGGATATCTTCAATTACTTATATTTAAAAATGATGCAAAGATACTCACAACTAGTAGAACTGGGAATATACCGAAAAAAGAGTGAAATGCCATAGTTAGGTATATATTATATTCAAAGTGAAGTTGAAGTCATAGCTTGTTTAGAAACTGCACTATAACTTGAAAGGATATTAATTCGGTGCTTAAATGTCAATGCCCTGATTTAATATTATAATGATGTCATTAAAGTAATCTAAAAACAAACTGTTTCAGACAATTTAGATTTTTATGTTTTTTGCCGCGCTGTGATTGGACGTCTACCGCGCTCGAATCAGCCGCAAAAGTGTACCGCAATTGCCGCGTGTTACTGACGCGCACTCGCTACATCTTTACACCTTAATAATAATAATAGTACAAGCGTATGCAATAATAAAACTACGTCAATATCTAACGTTAGAGACGGCTGTCTTATTTTTGATAACGCCTGATATGTTATTATTAAAATGTAATCATACCAAAGGCCTCTTAGCGTTGGCTACGGCTCCGCTAATGCCTAACAAAGCCTGGGCCTAAAAAAGACTTCAAATAAATACGTTGATAATAAATAATTATGGTTACTTATAAATACTGTTTTATTACATTTTATTTCTTTTTTAGTATTTTCTTTCGTTTGTTTTTAATAATAATAATGTTGTTAATTTTACAACTTAATAATTTTAATACTGAAGCGAATTTGCTTCGTTAAGACACCTTAATAATAATTAATAATTCTTTACTTATAAATATTGTTTTATTACAAACTTATTTGATATACTTATCGTTTCTTTTTTGGTATTTTCTCTCATTTACTTTTCCTTTAATAATAACATTGTTAATTTTACAACTTAATAGTTAGGTATGTATAGAGCTTAGTAATAAGATGCAAATAATATAGCTGCAATTTTTTATACTTATTGTTATATCCATTATTTTAATAAAGACGTATAAAACTTTAAAACTAAGAAGTACTTAATAATAAAACAGTAAGCCTCTAAGTTCAGATGATAATACAATACAATACTTTTTTTTTAAGTGCCATAATAAAATATAAAGCTATATTCTTCAACTCACGTGCAAATATATCCTTGTAGGACTATATCTATATTTTACTTACCACACAAAATTAACACACAGTAGATACAAAAGTTTTTTTATTGTCTCACGTTGTTCTTTTTGTTTCGTGTTATATTTAAATTTGCTTGCAAGAGACAGGCAAGACTTTCACCTGATAGTAAGCGACACATCTTGCCAATAACATCTGCGGTTTCACACACTGCGCTGTCCTCCCCAGAAACTTAAGTTATGTCTCATTCTCCGCAGTAATTTATGACAATTGCGTATTCAAATGGAACTAGATCTGCTTTGACAGGGCTGCAATACGGTTATTCGGCTAAGTGATGTATGTTCATTGTACAGCTTTTCTTGGACTCCCAAATAATTCCCACTAACTCGTTAAACGCTGTCCCGACATCTCAATAATCCGGGGTTCGTCTCTGTCTACAAAGGGTCCATGTTCCTCCTATATAGTCTTGCAGTCTTAACTCCGGTAAGAATCTGCTAAATAATTATTAATCTATGAAAAATAATGCATCTTATCAACACGAACTTGAAAGTAATAGTAAAATAGTCCAGTCAGTTAAGTCATGCCGTAGTAAAGTGGTAGAAACTTTACTAGAACTTTTGTTGGAGTTTTGGAGCGAAAGTGTAAATCACGTTTTTCAACTTTGTATGATTTGCCTGCACTCATGCACGTTCACAAACTATTAACGTATAATAATCCACCATTATTATCCATTTACACTAGAAGAAAAACAGGTTTTGCAAAAAAAATACAAAATGTCCAATGCTATATTTCACTATCACTGCAAATCGTTAATGGACCCACTTTTAAATTATAGGGATGTACCACGATATAGACTTAGTTAGGAGCTAGGTATGTCTGTATGTATATTAATTTTCTTCATTTATTAAGCTGTTTAAATATTGTATTACTATAAAATAAAACATAAATTTAAACATATTTTTTTTACGTTTAAGAATTAATCCGTCCGTCCAGTTTCGAAATACATTATTTAGAAAATATAAAGACTATTTAATTATAGATAGGGATGACTTCTAAATAAATGCAATTATTCATCAAGCTATTTTATTATTGCAATACTAAAAAAGTAAGTACACCCACATTTAACTTCAATAATTATTTATTTTGATAGTATAAATAGGAAAGTAGTAATATTCTCATATATATAATCACTTAATACAAGACCTAAACAGTATTTAAAATATCAATGTCTTAATTTTTTTAGACTATTGATTTAGATCATTATTCAGATCAAATGAAATGATAATCAATGATGAATACGATGCAATACTACTCGATCAGTTGGAGATACTAACGAAAAGTTTAATCGATTGATTCTATAATCGAGCACTTCTGTCTATAAAATCGAGCATTTTTCGCTCTAAAAATCGAGCATCTAATAAATCGAGCTATTGTATCCCTAAAATCGTTTTAAAAAATCTAGAATCGTAGCTTTTTTGTAATGTTGTATTAAAACAACAGAATAATCCTTTTAATTTTTACATATTATTTGAAATTACTAACGAAAATGAGTCTAAACACTACTAATCAGATATGGTATCTAAATAAAGGCATATATCTTACATAAGGTTATCTTACTATTGCAATACTAAAAAATATTGAATAAACATACTCTTTATTTCAATAACGCTTTATTTCGATAATAAACACATTTAGTTAGTAACGAGATTCTAACGAAATGATCATAATTTAGAAATGCTTTTAAATAATACTAATCTGGTACGAATAATAACTACAAATAGTAATTACTTAATAAAAAGCTTGATTCAAACGACACTTCCGACTGCCCGGGTTCAGATAAAGGACGCCAGTTATGTTTTCTTCCATATATCTTTTTTTTATCCAACTGCCCGACGCAAATGACGGTAATGTAGTTTAGGTAATATCTCGGGACTTAATCGCGCTAAAAAACTATTTTTATTTACCTCGACGTTTCGGCCAAGTTGCATTGGCCATGGTCTCGAGAATGAGGGTAATGTGTTTATCAGTGTGTTTGTTCCTTTGTTGCATTGTAGACACCAAACCCGTGGGCCGATCTTCATCTACTTCAATCGATTTGTATATCTTACGGTACTAAAGACATGACAGTATACAAAATGTAATATGGCGACAACCATATGGCCATATTGTTAAAAACGAAAGTTGACATACTGTTTTAAATGGAGTATCATTGAATAGGTATATGAAAATTATCTTAAGGTTTTATTTAACATTAGAACAGTGGATAGCAACACGGAATAATCTCAATAAATCATTTGACCAAATCATAATTAATAAAAAAAAAATAGTATCGACTGATATCGTGCGAATCAAGCTTAATTTCTTAAGTATAAAATATACAATAATATTCTCACTGTTGTATTAAGTACAATAAATACTGAATTTAGAAATACGACTAAATACCAATCAGTTAGTAACCCTAATAACGAATTAAATGCAATTGTATCCAATTTTCTCGCTCATCCCCAACTTAATTAATTCTAAAACTAAAAATTGTTAGCAAATAATTAAATACTTATTATTTTGCTTAAACAGATCATAAAACTTATAAATTATTAACGGATATTATAGGAATATATCAAAATACTGCTTGTCATAGCCATTTCCTTCTGCTCACATGATATAAGACAATGAGAATGAAATTATATATAATTGTATACATTAATATAAATATTCGAAACACCTATTCTATATAGCTATATTAATTAAAATGGTGATTTTCAACAATTCATAGTTTGTAGTGTTTTTACTGCACATGAGTATTAGAATATTACCTTCTTCTTTTACTATGTAGTAAGTTTTACAAAAAATATTAGGAACAAGCCCTAATTGTTTTAAATTAATTCTGGAAAATTAATATTTAAACGGGTATAATTTAGACGGCCACAAAAAATTCTAAACGGTTACCAAAATGGATAAATGGTCACCAAATTACGTTTCCTAAAATAAAATTTCCTGTGACAGAACCGAATCGGATAACAGTAGGTTAAGGTTATTTTTTTTAATAATTAATACAAAAATATTTATAAGACGAAAAAATGGATTTATTTCATAATATTTTAGGAAACGTAATTCGGTGACCATTTATCCAACGTAATTTGGTGATCATTTATCCATTTTGGTAACCGTTTAGATTTTTTTTGGTAGTAAAATAGGTACTTTTTTGGGCGGTGTTTAAACACAAGCCTATTTAAACAACTAAGTATATGAGATTGAAAATCATACCAGAAATTGTAAGATTGAGAGATTCGTAAGTATTACAAATATCGAGGATTTCACGACTTCACTCACGGTTGTATTCTCGTATTTACGGGACAAGTTTCGGAACAGTCGGTGCTCCTTCATCAGTCGAGCACGCGCGTTGACCGTCGCGAATCGTTAAATCCTTACATACCAGAAATGTTATTCTAAGATCAAACATTGTTTAATTATTCGTGATTAACAATACATGCATAGATAAAACATCGGATTTCAACTATTGAAATACTTATTTAAAATTTAATAATACAATAGCAACGATGAAATACATATATTTTACCTACAATATCATACATATTACATATGTTAAAATAATCTATAAATAAAGCAAGACAAACAACGCTCTTCAATTCTATATTCTACGATACAATAAAAAAGTAACACTTATAGATTTGATCTCTAAATGTCACATTTTGTAAGAAATTTTAATTCTACATTTATAAAAGATTCGGAATATTCAGATAATAAGTATAAAATACATCGATGCTCTTAGATAAGACCGTATATCAGTGGCTAACATTCTATGCAGATCTAAGACCGTATATATATTAGTGGCAAACATTCTCTAAACAGTTGGGGAGCCGGCTAACATAACGGTATTCATAACTAGCTTTCTAGGGACCTCTTTGTAGATTCCTTTTCTCTTTTGTAGCTTTTAGGGTCTTTTTTGTAGCTTTCTAGGGACCTGTCGGCTAACAAGCGTTCTTTATGGCTTTCTAGGGACTTCTTTGTTTTTCAGCTTTTCAGGGTCTTTTCTGTAGCTTCCTATGGACCTATTTGGCAAACAAGCGTTTTTTTCAGGCTTTCTAGGGACCGTATTGTGGCTTCTTAGGGTCCTACGCCTAGTAGACGTCTTCCGACTGATGATACTATTTTATAAATATCAGACTTCGCAAGAGAAGCTGGCTCACTAGCCTTTAAAACCATAATAAAAATGTGTATGCGTTAGTTTATGTTTTTGTTTGAATGCCAAACAATGTGAAATTAATAATTTGAATATTTGTTGTGAAACATTCTATGCCACATAACCTTGCTTTAATTTATAATTAATGTATGATAATATGTCGTATTTATAAAGATTAAACTCGAATAAATGTAAATAAAATATGAAAAAGTAAAAACTTAAACAATACACACGGACACTATATGTTTGTGCCAAGAACAGAAAAGTATGGTGTATGAACCTCTGGTTGAATAATGTATGAAGAAATAATTTGAAACTCTTTTGATGAATATACAAAACCAAATCAGAAATATAAAGAGTTTTTACTTATATTTGATGTTTCGCAACATAGGAATAATATTGTTGAAAACCGATCGGGTTCGATTTTTAAAAATCATTAGGTATAAAAAAAGTCTAAGACAAAATGTAAATTAGAATTATTTGGTTTAACGCATAGCGATGCTTTAATTTTTTTTGAGTTATTTAAAATATATTTAAGTCCGTTTTTTTACATTCAAAATAAAATAACCCATTCATCCAATGGTTCTACACCCACTTTGGAATAGGAGAGGCGAAGGCCTAGAGCTCACTGGTCCCCGTTCTGAGCTGTCTTCTGTTTCTTGGTGGGAGGCGAGCCGCCAGCAAACATTGCGCCCGAACGAAGCTCCTTCATGAGGAATGGCACCTGAAAGTATGACGGAAGACGTAAATGTGACATAAAAGAGTCACAACTTCTCGCTTATAATGTCATTGACAAATTTGAAAGTCCTAAGAGCATGCTGTTGAACTCATCAATACCTTATTTTGTGCGTAAAGAAATACAATAATTGAAACGCAAGCAAAGCTTAAAAAAGACTTCATCGCTTATATTTCGGTTATCGATAAATTTTATATTGGACTACCTCTGAAGTATACTCTAGCAAACAAAAAAAAGAATCATCAAAATCGATTCAGAATTGGCGGAGATATAGCGTAACATACATTAAAAAAAACATACTGTCGAATTGAGAACCTCCTATTTTGAAGTCGGTTGAAAACGTAACTCGTTCACCTGACACATTTGTAAGTCCTAGTCTATATGCTGCTTAACTCTATTATACCTTATGCTCACATCACATATAGTTCGTGGAGAGTAGAGCGATGCTAAAACAAAACCCCTTGATTATCGCGTTCGTAAACCTAACTGCACAAGTTGAAAAGTAAGTCGACGTTTTTACGTGTTTTAAGCCGTATACCATTGAACATAAGGCACAGTCCATCTGGTGGAGTACTACTCCACGACCAGACATTCAATGTGTAGTGTGCAAGATTCAGTAGTGTGCAAAAATTACTGTATTTCGGACTGAAGAGCAATGTTTCCTGTCAAATATCAGGGTATAAAGAGACTGATTGTCTCATCTCTCAATTAAATTAAAAATATAATCTTTCTTTCAACACACCCACTACAATATTCCAATTTTATGCACAATTCCCATGGTGTGGTTGACAGGTATGCGAAAGGGATCAATCTAGCGCTGTGAATATATCCATACAAACCCGTTCACCTGATGCGTTTTTGAGTCCTAACGGCATTTTGTTAAATTCAACAATACCTTATGCTCAAGTCCCATGTTATGCGTGGGCGGTAGAGCGATGCAGGCGCGCAGAATGTTCTCGATGCAGGCGCGTTGTTTGAACAACGCGTTGACGACGGGAGCGCCGTCGGGCACCAGCGGCGCCTTCAGGAGATATGCCAGAGCGGAGAGAACGGCGTGCATGCCTTGCCATTCTGAAATAATTTAAACGCAAGCAAAGCTTAATAACCGACTTCACTGCTTTATCTTCAGAACTCTTGATCAGATTAAATTAATTGGAAACGCATTATTGAGGATAACTCAAATCTACTGGTCTTTGTAACGGGCATCGAACCTGTCTAAATAGTAAACCAGAACAACGACCTGACGACGCGTCGTCCTAAGGACTAATTAACCATCCGAGGTTCAGCTCGAACATAAATTATTGAATGTTTAAATAATTTACGTTTATAATTTATTTACTTATCTAAATACTTCAAGTTCGCTCGAATCGTTTTGCTTCTACGTTCATCATCCCTACAACGAAGGAGTGGACCTCATTGCCCGCGTCTATGTTCCCGGAACGGTATACCGATCCGGGAACATAGACGCGACCTCTAATGCGGCACAGATGTCTGCTAGTCCGGAAGATACTTTTAGACTTGAAGACTCCTATATTATAATATAGGATACTTTTAGACTTGAAGACTCCTTTATTATAATATAGGAGTCTTCAAGTCTAAAAGTGGTGCTAATTCTGTTGAGCACCGAACTAACCTAAAATAAACTAAAAATAAACTAATTTTAGTCAAAGAATACCTAAACGCTATTCTGATTTTACGTTGAACTTAATTTAAAAGTTGAAATGACAGGACTAAAATTGATTTTGACAGCAACCAAATTGAATTGTATTCACAAGAGCCGCAATCACATATTCCTCCATTATAGACTTTGTAGGTCAGTATTTGCTTCATTCATTGCACGTGTTATTCTTTCAAGTATGAGATCACATTAAAAATAATCCAGACCTTTTTCATACAGACTAATTTGAATTTAAAATTTCTATTTTTAGTCTTAATTTGACGTAAAACATGTACATCAGAATTTGGTCATTTTCACTAAATAGAGTACTAAACTAACTTAGTCCTGTCAAACTTAATTTTAGTCTAATCTTGCATTTTCTGAATAGGTTTTGGACTAAATCAGGACTAAAACTAATTTTAGGCTAGTTTAGTCTAATTCTGGACAACAGAATCGGCACCAGTATCTTCCGGACTAGCAGACATCTGTGCCGCATTAAAAGGAGATGGCGGTCAAATGTTTGCCTATCGAGCATTAAATAATAAAACGCAAGCAAAACTTAAAAAAAACCGACTTCACCAATATATCTTCGGAACTATGATCAGCACATCTAAGTACTAAACACGCATTATTGACGATATTTCAAGAACTACTGATCAAATCTTGATCAAATTTGAATGGGACCAATTGGAAAGCAACATCTTTCAAAAAAAAAAAGCGAAATAACTAACGAAAGCTATGAGCTAACACACATAAAAAAAATACAGTCGACTTGAGTACCTCCTCTTTTTTGTGAAGTCGGTAGAAAAACCGTTACCTTGGGTATCGTCCTCGCGGAAGGTGACCCTGGTCAGCAGCTCGGTGAGGATGACCAGGTCGAGAATGAGCGGAACAGCCAGCAGGGAGTCCTCGCAAGTGTTGTGCACCACGATTGTGTTGGTGCCATGCAGGAGGATCTCAGAAGTGTACTCGTCCATGGCGCGCTTGGAGTCAGCTGGTGATGAATCAAAATGGCGGCGGTTTCTTTTTAGTTACAACTAGCCGTGCTCCGCGGCTTCACCCGCGTTAATTGAGTTCAAAAGTAGCCTACGTGTTATTCCGAAACCTAAACTATCTGCATTCTAAATTTCATCAAAATTTGTTATGGACATACATGGTAACAAACATTCACACACACAAATTTTCGCATTTATAATATTAGTAGGAACTATTTTGGCTCCGCAGACTATTTGCATATAGCCATTGTAAAGTAATATGTGAATATTTATAAATTTTGTTTTATGTACTTCAAAAATCTAGTCTAAGGGTCACGGTCCAATCATATCCTAAAAAAGAGCTAGATAGAATATTTATGGAATTTAAAACTAAAATAACTTTTTACAAGATCTCAACTAAAACAGGTTGTAACATAGGAGGGATAACTCAGTAGTCAGGTTTTGTTTCTAACTTTTGTTTTGTTAATGTACTCACCTACATACGGGACGTATTTGATGACGACCACGTGATCGGGCATTTCTCCAGGCTTGTACAGAATACGGTTGGAATTCACCATGTCATCCACCACGTTGCTCTTTGTTATCTGACAACATAACAAACATAATTTAAACACAAGCAAAGCTTAAAAGCACCGACTTCACCGCTTATATTTTGGTTTTGGCTTGATCGATTTCGATAAAATGTATATGGGGAACACCTCTGAAGTATAATCTAGCAAACAAAAAAAAAACATCAAAATCGATTCATAACAGGCGGAATTAACGCGTAACATACATACAAACAAAAAAACAACATACAGTCGAATTGAGAACATCTTTTTTATAAGTCGGTTGAAAATAGCAAAACATTTTAATGTTATTGTATATATAATAATATATATTAATACTGATAAGTAACGCCTTGGGTTTAAGTTTTCAAGCTACCATGGTCACTCACTATATTATATTTGTGTCAATAACGGGATATTTACCATGTAGGTATTTAACTATTTCGTTTGTTCGTAAATCTAAATCTTCATCTACCCGCACTACTCCAGTTACTCTGTGATCATGGTGCTTGCAACAGTGCCGAAATATCGGAAACTCAAAACAAACGACATTCTAGGCAGAACTCAAAACAAACGACATTCTAGGCAGAACTAAAGTGATAGATACATTTAGAAAGGAAAAATTATCGCTTAGGCTGGGATTAAACCCGCGACTATAGGGTGTCATGCCCTATTGCTCTAACCGCTACTCAAGCCCTTTTTTGTGGGGGGAAAATGCCTACCACTTCCTTTCTTTCCTAGGGGTAAGGAAAGGGGCGTGTGGGGCTCTAAATTACTACTATTTTATTGTAAAAAAAGCGTGGGGTGTCTTTTTAGATATGTATAATCAAAATGATAATCCTTCACATATCTGTCAATAAAATATTTATATCTATTGACACCACGCATCCCACGCTTTTTTTTTTCAATGTATATATATATATATATATATATATATACATTGAAAAAAAAAAAGCGTGGGATGCGTGGTGTCAATAGATATAAATATTTTATATATATATTATATTTTATATATATATATATATTATATTTACACTACTCTAATTTAATACATTTTATTTTCTATATTTAGTTGGATTTTCTATAAAAGCGTGTTTTATGATTTTTTAATTATTCTTTAAAGCGTCACGCTTGCTTATAACAGTTCAGTGCTACCCAGAATTTTGAACTTACATAAGTAGTTCAAAATTCCCCATGGCAAAGCACTGCCCTCGTCAGCCTGAGATATTGCCTGTAATTTTGCGAATCTGGCAATAGATTCATTAACTTTCATGAGTGCCTCTTTGGGGCCCATGTGAATAAATGATTTTGATTTTTTATTTTGATATTAGATGATAAATATGTTTATGCCCTGAAATTTCACTTGAAACATTGTCCATTTAATCCGAAATCCAGTAATGTTTGAAAAATACTGCTCGGCGGTTGAATGCCTGGCAATGGTGATGTACTGCCCCAGGCGGACTCTGGAAAATAATCCTACACCTGGTAAATTACTAAATAATTAAACGCAAGCAAAGCTTAAAAAAAACAACTTCACCGCTTTATCTTCGGAACTTTGATCAGATTAGATGTACTAAACACCCATTATTGACGATAACTCAAAAACTAAAGATCAGATCTTGATCAAATTTAAATGTGACCACATAGAAAACACCAGCTTTCAAATACAAATAATAATCAAAATCAGCTCACAACAAAAGAAGATATGAGTTAACAAACATAAAAAAAATACAGTCGAATTGAGAACCTCCTCCTTTTTTTGAAGTCGGTTAAAAATATCAATCCATATGTATAATAATAAATATTAATACTGAATAGATACGCATTGGCTGTTAAAGGTAGTTTAACATTAAGCCGCCCAAGCCGACTTTATCTGCACATGGTGACCCTGCCGATCAACAAATGAGGCCGATCCGTTGAATCACAAAAACGAAGAAAGTTTGATGTAAGGCTGGTAATAAAAACGTTTTTTTACCTTGCCTTATATTTTTACAATATGGATTCACAAGGAAGTTCTTGTTGTGCCGACCTAGGTGGAAGATGGAAAAAGAGATGATGATGAGCACTACGTACTCATACTGCGTGGTAAAATTGATAATCCCAATGTGTTAGCGAGTCTAAAATTTTTTTTTTTTATTTTTTATTTGTGACAGGCTAGTGTTTGACCACTATCTCACCTGATGGTAAGTGACGATGTGATCGAAGCTGGTAAACACACTAGACCTGGAATACGCAATCTTTGTTCCGGACCACTACATACGCACGGGCGCATGTTCAGATTTGCATACCCTCCACGCCAGGCATGCACCCACGCTGCGGGCGATGTCGGTTACAAATGAATTCGTACATCGGTTCCAACATGTGGACATATTTACCGATCATTTGAGTGCTATTATTAGTAACTTAAGAATATTTTTAAGTTTTTATATCTAGTTAGATATAGTTTCATATAGTAAGCGCCTTGGCAATCGCTGTAAGCTTATTATATTTTGTGAAATAAATAAATAAATGAGACGTAGCACTTCTAGTCACAGGGAGATGAGCGCAAACGTGCGACTTACAATAATATGTAGCTAAGCTCTCACAGTATTTACCACCTTTAACAACAATATTACTTACTAGCGGGAATTCTTGGATAAAAAGTAGCCTATGTCCTTTCCCAAGCTCTAGTCTATCTCTGTACCAAATTTCATCAAAATCGGTTCAGTGGTTTAGGCGTGAAAGCGTAACAGGCAGACACGAGTTACTTTCGCATTTATTATATATAAGTAGGGATTAAAAGGTGAAATAGTGGTCAAAAATTTAACGGATAGAAAAAAAATCTAGACATACAAGCACGTCCCATCTTTGGCCGCATCGTCACTTTCCGATCATGGTGATCAGGTGGGACAGTTAGTGGCTTGCATACCCAGCTTAAAAACACGATAATTGTACAATATAAATGTGAAATTTATTAAAACAATTGGTAGAGGGGCGTTCAGTTTTAGAGTAAATGATCTACACTGTATTTACCTCTTTCGAGCGGAACTGCTTGGGAGCCGACAGGTTCTTGCCATCATTGTTGCCAAGGTGGTTGTAACTCACGATGGCCACCGGCTTCAGACCTACAATACAACAAAATTACGGTCCGGAAGAATAACATACCAACACACTCACAGTCCCGCACTAAATTCGGAGACTTGTGGCGTAGGTGACGGAAACATTTTTCACACACACACAATCACACCCAGAAACATGAATTTCCATAAAGGAGACTTGTGGTCCCACCAGGAATTGAACTTTGAAGGCTGACGCGCAAACAACTACGCCAGCGAGCAGTTTATAAAATGTTTATCGACGAAGCAAGTCTTTGCTTTGTACGCCGTGGGTTTGATTCCAGGCAGAATAATTGTGCTTGTTGTTTTTGGGGGTTAGTGTGTGTGTGATGTATTTGTTTCCGGTCCCACCAAACTTGAACTTAGTGTAGAGTGTGATTGAATTTAAACTACAACTTTCGACGTTAATGTGGTATGAAGTAATTACACCACATTAACGCTAATGTACTAGTCAATGGAATGAAATTAGAAACTTCCCAAGGAAAATTTGTGTTTCTGGTTCTGGTTGTGTTTGTGTTTGTGATGTGAATGATTCCGGCACCTACGACACAAGTCATCGAGCTTAGTGTGGGGCTGTGATTGTGAAAGCGTTTATGTTATGTTTATGTTTATATAACTACATAACCCCCTTTTCCGCCTGTACCAAGAAGTCCATAAGACAGACTTGAGTTTAGTCTGTCCCAACTTGAAGTCTCAAGTTGGGACAGCCCCGCCACAAATATCCCGCGAATTTTCACGAATGTACCAGTCGATATCAACATACTTCTTCAACTTACTTGCCTGTAATAAAAGTCTACTAGAACAGACTTGAATTCAGTATGTCCCGACTTGAGGTTATCTCTAGCCACAAACATCCCGCGAATTGTCACAAGACGAAGTTGCTTGCCTAACGCTAAGCGTCACGCATGCCCATTACAGTCCAGTCTCTGGGCACTGGAACTAATTTAGGTCAAAATCCTGGTTGACATCTACATAATACTTCGACTTACCCGCTTGTACCAAGAAGTCCACAAGAACAGACTTGAGTTTAGTCTGTCCCGACTTGAAGTCGTCTCCCGCCACAAAGATCCCGCGAGTTTCAGCGCGTTCGACCACACCGGGCACTAAAGTGTTCTGCGGAGAACCGTTGATGTAGGAACACTGCAACAAAGACATTACTGTAGTAACAAGAAACGATTATTAATAACTAAAACCCTACTATACTAGCCCTACATAAAAAAATACATACAGTGCGACAAGGATCTCTTGGCAGTCGGTGACAGTCGGAACTAATGCCGCCATCTTGTAAAGTGTAATTTTTTGACAAATCGGTCAGTCCGTCTATGGCTGTAAATAGGGTTACAGGGTAGGAATATGAGGATTCTTTACAAAACCCTGACCATTTACGATTTCCAATAAAGTTAAAATTAAAGTAACAATGCACATATTTGATGGCAGACTACGTAAAAACATATTTGTTTCGTACCATTTAAATTGTCTTACACAAGTTTTCTTTTATTTTCTTTTTTTTTGTTTTTTTTTTCATATCAAAAAAATATTTTACCCCATTACTGTAAAATAAATATATTATGAGATGAGAATTTTACCATTACATCGAAAATGAAATAAATATATGTGATGTTGGCTGCCATTCCCAATTTTCCATTCAGTCAAATTAGACAAAACTAACTTGATTGCAATATTGTAAACTTCTTGTATTGTAAAATTAATTGGGCGTTACTTTTCGGAAATCCATAACGACAAAGTTAATTTATTATATACATTATTGGGATTAATACTAAACATAATAAATTAATTTTGTTCTTGTATTGTCACAAAGGGAGATTTCAATAGCTGGCGACCCTTAAGTAACAACTTCTTTGTATGAGGTAACAACCTCTTTATCTGAAGCAACAACAACGCCCCTCTGCAAATGTCAGTCAAGAGCCACAGGATCCTTGTCGCACTGTATTTACATTTCACATTATATTTGATAATATTGAGGTTCCGTAACAATAGGAGTATATTCAGCTCGTGCTACGTGAACAATTCTATGGACACGTAGCGTTGTTTTTTTTTTCAATATACCCAAGGCGTTTTCTTTCAATATATATTTTTACTATAAATATTATATTAATATAATATTAAAATACGTTTATTTTTTATAAATGGCTTCCTATAATTGAAATACATGACATTGACGGGATATATCTCGCAAACGTTACGCTTGACAAAAATATGATGTACCAAACCCTACCTTCATTTCAAATCCTTGTTCAATGGTGCCCCACCCCACAAATTTCTGGGGTGCTCGAGGAGGTGGCTTCTTTTACTTGGTCAGACCAACAACGTGGGACCGGCCTCGTCCTTTTCTCCCTTCGGTATTGCCAACATTGACCAGTTTTCCAAGCTCTCATCTCTTCGCAACTATACTATATACTATATAAACAAACAAACAAACAAACACATTCACACTCACAGCCCCACACTAAGTTCAAAGACTAGTATCGTGGGTGCCGGAAACATTCGCATCACACACACATTACACCCAGAACCAGAAGCACAACAACAATATCCCTAGGGTAGGAATTTTTGCTACTGCCGGGAATCGAACCCAGGACCCACGGCGCAGAGGAGACCTGTCCACTACGCCAACTGGGTGGGCCAACTTTGTCTGCTAGTTAATAAAAAATCAAACATCTCTCCTTTTTTTTGTGCATTTAGGCAGTGTCGAGTAATAATATATTTCAAATGTTTTTTATACTAAAAGTCCTAGTCACAAGTCACAGTCAAAATCAAGTAAAAGTGTCAAGGTCCAGCCTGCCTCGTACCATTGAAATTGTCTTACACAAGTTTTTTTTATTTTCTTTTTTTTAAGTCATTGTACTATTTTATAGTACAAACATATATATTACTCGTAAAATACAGTGTAGCCCAGCACCAGAAACCCCTTAGGAAATCTTGCTACAAAGTTGCAGTTGACATTAAAGACAAATATTGTAAGCGAACGTGCTACTTTGACAGACTTTACATTACAACAATACGTATAAGTTAGTTGAGTCAAAACTGCAAAGCCTTGGTCACCGACGTAAGGTAGCAAGCCTATCGGTATTCTATCGGTATTATGTAACACTGCAACAATCCATAGCGCAGTTGGATAGAAAGCTTTCTAGAGCATAGGACTTTTTGAATACTCATAAACGAAGCTCGTGCCGTTTCTAACCTCACTTGAATTTCAGTGTCGCTCTACCAAGACCTTAGATAGATTTACCAAAGCCAAAAGACTCATTGGCGTCAAAACTGCTAAGCCTTAGTCACCGACGTAAGGTAGCAAGCCTATCGGTATTCTATCGCTTACATTTTGGAGAGTGTCCTCAGGAATTACATGATATAATTCCTCCATGCCCTTTTTACCATCAATCAACAAGACATACTGTCAAACGTCATCCATTTATGGTTGACCTCCAGTTCGCTCAAGGCGTTTCGCTTCTACGTTTATCATCCGTACAGCGATGGAGTGGAACTCATTTCCTTCGTATTTGTTCCTTGAACTGTACAATCTGGGTGTCTTCAAGCCTAGAGTGAATAGGTACAGGCAAGCATGTTCCATCTTCGGCCGCATTGTCCCTTTTAATCAGGTGAGATAGTGGTCGATTGCTTGCCTATGAAGCATAAAAAAATCTACAGTACATGTTCTTCGATATTCGTACTTACCCCTTCGTCAATAGAGGCGAGCGCAAATATTGTGGAGGGTGAGACCTCAGAATCGTTGTTATGCAGTGCCTTCTCCAAGTTGTCAGAAGTATCGTGCACGCCGGGACGGATGTCGCAGAACCTAGGAATCATAAACGGGTATCAGACAAAAGTAAACCTTAAATACACTGTAAGCATATCGGTACAAAATAAACGTATTGTTGGCGTGACGCGTTGTAGATGTCTAGATTGACAATGAGCGAATTCGGAGGCGAGAGCTCCGCACTCATCCTCGGGAAGTTTTCCGAATGAAGACGAAACAATTTGTCGATCTAGACGCGTAAGTCAAGTTTCCAAATGAAGACGAAACAATTTGTCGATCTAGACGCGTAAGTCAAGTTTCCAAATGAAGACGAAACAATTTGTCGATGTAGACGCGTAAGTCAGGTTTCGGAATGGAGTCGAAACAATTTGTCGATCTAGACGCGTAAGTCAGGTTTCCGAATGAAGTCGAAACAATTTGTCGATCTAGACGCGAAGGTCAAGTTTCCGAATGAAGACGAAACAATTTGTAGATCTAGACGCGTAAGTGAGGTTTCCGAATGAAGTCGAAACAATTTGTCGATCTAGATGCGCAAGTCAGGTTTCCGAATGAAGGCGAAACAATTTGTCGATCTAGACGCGTAAGTCAAGTTTCCGAATGAAGTCGAAACAATTTGTCGATCTAGACCCCTAAGTCAGGTTTCCGAATGAAGTCGAAACAATTTGTCGATCCAGACGCGTAAGTCAAGTTTCCGAATGAAGACGAAACAATTTGTCGATCGAGACGCGTAAGTCAAGTTTCCGAATGAGGGCGAAACAATTTGTCAATCTAGACGCGTAAGTGAGGTTTCCGAATGAAGTCGAAACAATCTGTCGATCTAGACGCATAAGTCAGGTTTCCGAATGAAGTCGAAACAATTTGTCGATCTAGACCCCTAAGTCAGGTTTCCGAATGAAGTCGAAACAATTTGTCGATCTAGATGCGTCAGTCACGCCAATTCCCGTTCATCTTATAATAATTTAAGTGTTAAAATTGTTTTGATCAAATTAAGTATCAATAAAATTTGCATTGAATTTCTCGTGACGACACACTTGATGTCTGTTATAAACATAAATGCTTTCACAGTCACAGCCCCACACTTAGTTCGATGACTTGTGTCGTGGGTGCCGAAAAAAATCACAACACACACATACCCAACCAGAACCAGAAACACAAATTTTCCTTGAGAAGACAACTTGTATTTCCGCCGGGAATCGAACCCGATATCCTAGCTTAGAAGGCGAACACGCGACCAACTAAGCCAACGGGCAGTTCATAATATTATAATACATAATATTATTTTGTTTTCTTAATTTTCCACAATTTCAAATCCAGAACATATATTTCTTAAGATAAATAGCTGCAACTAAAGCGCTGCTACGTAATGGGCGGATAAAATTGTAGTGGGCACATGTTTGTTGCATGCGATTTCAATGAAGTAAGTACCCACTTATATCATATCCATTATACGCCTACGGGTGTCACTGACCGCCTTCAAGTGGGTGCCTGTCTAATGTCTATACTGCGTATATACTAAGTCTGAGGACGAATGAAGCGTCATTACGTTATTTCTTACAATAGTATATACATAGAAGGTGGTTAGAGTACGATTCCCATACAAACATCAATGAGAATATGTGAAGTATAACCGCTTAAATTCGTCCTGCATCAATATTTTTAGATATATATTAGAGATAGATATATATAGATACGATAGCAAAACATTCAGAATGTATGTTTATATCAGCTATACAGTTTTTTTTTTATATACTATATAGGCAAGCATTTGATCGCTATCTATATATATGACTAGAGTTATGACCAAAATATTTTCTCATACAAAAATGCGTTTTTAAGTTTTTCTGTATTGAAAAATATTGTTTTTTTTAGCGAATATATCTACTCCAAAACTTGTTATATAGCATGTATTCATGTATGTTTACACTACACAGGCAACGTCCTTTTCTATTGATTTCTGTATAGAAAAAACACACATAACGTACCTTAAGAATAAATCCTACTAATATTATAAATGCGAAAGTTTATATGTACGTATGTTTACTCCCTCATCTTTCATC
Source organism: Lomographa bimaculata (assembly GCA_948107665.1). Lineage (NCBI taxonomy): Eukaryota > Metazoa > Arthropoda > Insecta > Lepidoptera > Geometridae > Lomographa > Lomographa bimaculata. The sequence goes on along the minus strand of OX403600.1, from coordinate 3,259,815 downwards.
GGATTTGGATGAAATTTGGAATGTACATAGCTTTACCTAGGATTTAGACATAGGCTACTTTTTAACTTCATACTAGCAGACGAAGCTTTTTGTTTTTGATGATCGGCTTGATCGAAATTGATTATTTAATTATTACTAAAATCCACAGCCTTTTATTAACAATGTTGGATAAATTTAACTTATACCTCAGGCCAATAACGGATTTGAATCAGAAACCCAAGAATTTCACACTTTAACTTTGACTTACTGTGACGAAATAAGTCGAAATTATATATATAAAAATCAATGGCACTTTTCGTTGTTATTTTATAACTCAAGAACGGGCTCACCTATCCAAACCAAATGTTTAGGCTTTGTTCGGACTATTTAGTAGATGGTTTATGTGAAGTTTGCACAAAATCGGTCGTACGGTTCTTCATTTATCACACCCGGGCGAAGCCGGGGCGGATCGCTAGTGTTTTATAAAAATTTTAATATTAGATTTATATATTGTATAATATATTAAAAAGAAAAAAAAAATATTAACAAAACCTTATTATATAAATTATGTCATTCAAAATCAAATGAAATCATTTATTCACATGGGCCTCAAAGAGGCACTCATGAAAGTTAATAACCTGCCAGATTCGCAAAACTACAGCCGTCACAAAAATACATTAGGTTCGCAAAATTACATTAGAGCAGTGGTCCCGGTAATGGGGTATTATCTTACTTCTAACTAATATTATAAATCCGAAAGTTTGTGTGTAAGTGTGTAAGTATGTTTGTTCCCTCTTCGCGCTTTAACAGCTGAACGGATTAGGATGAAATTTGGAATGTACATAGATTATACCTAGGATTAACACATAGGCTACTTTTTAATTTGATAATAGCGGGTGAAGCCGCGGGGCACGGCTAGTTAATAAGTTCCTTACCTTTCCGTATTAGCGGTCCACAGCACGATGACTTTGTCCAGCTCGTGTTTGCTGCGGAAGTCTTTGATGTCAGCCCGCACTTGCAAGTATTGTTCGTACCGGGTGCCTCGGATGAGGTTTGTGGCGCGATCCGCCTGAAGGAAGATACATGTTACATATAACTAAATCGCGACAGAATAATGGCCTGCTAATATATACAATAATACATACAGTCTATAATATTATACAGCCTATATATTTATTTATTTATTTATGTAATACTTTATTGCACAGTAAAAAGTGTACAAAAGGAAGACTTAAAAACAGAGACTAAAAGCATTCTCTACCAGTCATCCAGAGCGGTGGAAAATGAAATGACATGCGGCGTGCATCAATAAGGGATAAAGAAAATATATGTAAATGAAATTTATATCTAATTGTAACGTACATAAATATAAAATATTAAGATTATACATACTAATAATATACATAAGAGAAACTTTAACCAACATAATTATCATTTTATTTCAAGACACTTTTCATTCACATGTAATATGAATGTTACCCACGACACAAGTCATCGAACTTAGTGTAAGACTGTGAGTGTAAAAGCGTTTTAATTGTTTTAATTAAAAGAAAGTCGTGTTAGTTACACTATTTATAACTCAAGAACGGCTGAACCGATTTGGCTGGAAATTGGTGGGGAGGTTGCTTAGAACCAGGAGACGGACATAGGAAACTTTTTGGGAACGTCACATTTTTTTTTAAATTTTTGTATTCAAATCATTTTCTCATACATACGTCGAATTTGGTAAAGTACTAGACAAACATAAACATGAAGGAGGTAATAATATAGTCACGTGGCATTGTAACGCATGCCGGGTATGGCTTCCTAAACATGCACATTCATCGACTGTTAGGCGGAACGAAGGTCGCCGGGACAGCTAGTAAAATATATAAACAGTATTGTTTTTCTTCTTTCACTCTCTTCCATTAGTTAACTCCACACCTCATTTCTTGCTCATGTCATCTTTTACACAATCCATCCTTTCTTTCAACACCCTAATGTGCCTCAACCATTTGAACTGCCCTTTGGCTTAGTGAGTTTCGCGTCCGCCTTCTAAGCAGGGGTATCGGGTTCGATTTCCAGTGGGAACACAAGTTTTCTCCCCAAGGGAAATTTGTATTTCTGGTTCTGGGAGTCATTGTGTGTGTGATGCTTCTAGTACCCACGACCACAACGCTTCGGCCGTTAATAGAAATAGAGTTATTTTTTTTTATTTTTTAATTATCGTATTCCATCAGCCGTGAAAATAACTATGTAGATACTATAATAGACTAAAACAGTTATATTGTCCTACTCATATTTTAAACGTGAATGATTGGACAGATGTAGGGATGGATAAGTCATTGAACTTAGTGAGGGCTGTGAGTGTGAAAGCGTTTATGATATGTTTATTTATATGTGCAAAATGCTTTTACACTACAGCCCCAACATTCACATCACATCAGAAACAAAAATTTTCCTTGAATATGTTTATGGGGTTCAGTTAAATTCTATACAAAACAATACAATACAAATACTCTTTATTGAAAAGCCAATACAAAACATCTTTAAAACGAACTAAATAATTAAATCTTAAAGAGGTTTCACAATAGGCGGCCTTATCGCATAAAGGAATCTCTTCCAGACAACCTTGCATGGATATACATTTTATAAAGAACTGCATCTGGCGGAGGTGTACACTAAAAAGTAAGTAATAAATAGAGAATAGAACTATTAATATTTACATATTCATCTAAAGTACATATTCTATCTGCATCCTCAGAAATAATGACTACATACTTATATTGAATGTATAACTAAAGGGTGTCCTCAGAAAGAGTGCTCTTTTTAAAATTTGAATTTTTTTTTTCGTGCAATTGGCAACTCTGAAATTTGACAGCTGTCACCTCTATTTATTCCGATTATTAAAAATGGAGCGCTTTTCGAAAGAACAACGCGTCAGCCGAGAAAGTGCACCTAATGTGTCAACCATTCGAAGAGTGCTCAAAAAATTTGGACCTTACTTTTTTGAAAATGAGGCCGAAATTGCAGTGACGGCATTCGTTACAGGAATATGATAACGGACTTCTTGTGGCCTCAACTAGACGGCATGAATCTGGACAACATGTTGTCTCAGCAGGACGGCGCAACCTGCCACACCGCGCATGAAACAATCGACTTATTGCAGCAACGATTTGCAGAACACATTATCTCACGAAATTCTGATGTCAACTGGCCACCAAGACCATGCGATTTTTTTTTTCGGGGTTTTGTGTAATCTCGGGTTTATTCGCATTTTTTGAATTGAGAAACAATTCCTGAGCTCAAATCGGAAATCCAACGCGTCATCGGTGAGATACAGCCACATCTCTGTGCAAAAGTCATGGAAAATTTAATGAAAATAGTAATGGCCTGTCATCGGAGCCGTGGGGGTCATTTGCCGGATATTTTATTTCATACTTAACCGGAACATGTCTTCTTTACAATACAATAAAAATATCACAAATCTATCATAAAATACTTGTCCTTATTTTAAAATGAAAAAGTGCACTCTTACTGAGACACCCTATATTATATATTACTAGGTATTCATAGGAAGTACATACGAATACCTACAAGTCGCATAATTATTTACGTCTTACGTGGTCTAACTGGGCGTTTTCCGGTTGGTAATAGACAGTTATTAGTACTATTCTCATATACACAGACAATTATGAACAATCACTTTAAAAACACACTATGCCATGGGCATGCATTCTGGTTGCGATTGTTTGTGTGATGTGAATGTTTCCGGCAACCACGACTCAAGTCATTGAACTTAATGCGGGGCTGTGAGTGTGAAAGCGTTTATGTTTAAGATTTTTCTAGATGTGACCCTCGACTTCGCTTGCGTGAGTGGGTTAGGTGACTTCATCTGTTTCCCTGCTATTCTTTACTAATAGTATTTTTGGATTGGGTACCAATCCTACTATCCTACTAATATTATAAATCCGAAAGTTTGTGTGTAAGTGTGTAAGTATGTTCCCTCTTTAAGCTTTAACGGCTGAATGGATTTTGATGAAATTTGGAATGTACATATATTATACCTAGGATTAACACATAGGCTACTTTTTAACTTGATAATAGCGGGCGAAGCCGCGGGGTACGGCTAATAGAACATATATTGACAATTGGGTAACAATATATAATATAAATTGTACAATTTAATTTAAGTTTTTAAAAAATATTGTATGTGATTTATGTAAGGTGTGACAATAAAGCGTTATCTATCTATAAAAAATCTCTCTTTTTTGGTCAGGGGTTCAAAGTTGCTCTCTTCCAACATAAGTATCCCTCCACTAACTTGTGATCTCCTATAATTTCTATATACCTAACCACAGATCAAATAATAGTAACGTCATAAATGAAACCACTTACTGCGTCAATCGTGTACATACTTGCTATACTTAGTAGGTTACAATTCCTTTTAGGCGGATGTCTTAATCATAACTGATTTATATACAAGTGTTGGCTATTACGTGTACTAGAGAGATAAAACTGAAATCAGTTTGCTGTTAGAAAATACCAAGAAATAGACAAGAGCCGCGCAAGAAGGGAAGGTGGACTGCGAGGAATTAAAAAAAAACTCGGTGTCTGTCTGTGAGTCACACGATGGGTGTGTAACTTGTGTATTACAGGGAAATATTTTAATTATTCGTAACAGTGTTTACCCTCACCACTTTTCGTCACACAATAATTAAACGCAAGCAAAGCTTAAAAAATCCGACTTCACCGCTTTATCTTCGGAACTTCGATCATATTAGATGTACTTAACACGCATTATTGAAGATATTTCAAGAACTACTGATCAAGAAGTTTCACTTAAAAAAAATTAAAATTGTAAAAACTATTGCTATCGCTCTGCCGGCAAGTCTGCCTCTGTAGAGTAGAATGAGATAGCTGCAGCTCAGAGCACCTACACCTACAAAAATCTTGACGAGATCGACTTTACGTATTCCTCTGTTTTCTCTCAAAACTGAGCAGATTCAATTAATTTATTTTTACAAGCTTTTGTTTAGTTTTACCCGTCACGACGTTTGTCATCAACTCTTGCAAAATAAATTTTCCCCACTTCCCGGTTACCGATTGAGATGAAATTTTGCATACATGTGTAAATCGCGTGACAATGCAATATTATGATGACATGGTGCTGATCTGATGATGGAGCTGGAAGGTGGTCAAAGGAACTTCGTAATGAAACGACACAAACTCATCGAGTTTGGGCTCATTTGAATCGTCTTGACGAGTAATTTGTCTTACAATGGTAACCAGGGTCCACCCTGCCCACCCAACCAGGGAGCTGGAAAGTGGTTATAGGAAATCTGTAATGAAACGACGTAATCCCATCGAGTTTCGGCTCGTTTGATTCGTCTTGACAAGTTCTCTGGTTTTATAACGTTTAGTCCTCTTTATTTACAAATTGTAAAAGCTTGATTTAAAAAAAAATATTTACGTATGACTTGTTTAGCATTAACATTTTAAGAAGGCACTCATGAAAGGTAATAACTCAAATTCAAAATTTGTAAATTTCAGATCAGCCATCTCGAGAACAAATGTTTCTATCCATATTACCATTTTAAAGCGAATTAATTAATAAGCTAGTTAATAGGTAACTTCAAGGCAAGCTCCCTTGACCACATCATCACTTTCCAACAGGTGAGATTGTGATCAAACGCTAGCCTCTATCAAAGATTTTAAAAAATTGGGGCCATGATAGCGTAGAGAACGTGAAATATGTGTAAAATACTTCATACTTCAAAACCAAATCAAGTATCAATATATAATAATTTATATGAAAATATTATTGTGACAAAGTGACACATCAATCTGATCGCGGAAGCCCCGTTCGTCGCGAAACCCGATATGTTTTATAAACACTATACGCAATGGAAAAGTACTATCCAGCGCAAAGCCATGCCACCGTTCATAGACAATACTTAGTAAACATCGACTACTGGCCGAATGAAAACACCAGCACTGGCCGGTAACGAAAACAAGCGTGTTTTCGAAAATGGAATACAATGGCCACGTGGCGATGCGTCGAACACGTGTGTGGTCGAACAGTCGAACAGTGGAGATTGTTTTTCTATCGGCTTCGATATAGGTATAAAGTATTGTCATAGAAGAGCAATGATAATATAACCATGAAATATTATATAGTCATTGTTTAGTAAATATATAACATTATGCATGGAAATGTATGTTCTGCATGTACTTATTGTTAAAAAAATGCCGTGCAATTCATACTAACCGCACGAAATGCTAGCGCGCGCTGCGCTCTATATTGTGAGAGCGAGATAACCATATAAATTTTTAGTCAATTCGAGTGCAAATCAATAATCTATCTCTCTCATACAATGAAAGACAATGTCTCTAGTCCCACGGGCGAAACATCCCGGCACTATAGCGTTTAGACAACTATACTACGTTATTATAAGAGAGATAGCTCCAACGCTATTCAGTCCTCTCCCCATTGTAAAATCATACCTACTGAACAATTTACAAAGAGGGTTTCACACACTACCACTATGAATATACGTGTAAGTATGTATGTGTAGGTAGACGGCTGTGTTTGAACTCGTGTACACCGAGAAAATCAATACTTGCAAGGTTGTACACTCATCGTTCCTGTTTATCTAGAAGACTTTTAAACCTGCTTTAATCACACTTATATTATAAATCCGAAAGTTATGTGTAGTGTGTAATAATGTTTGCTTTTTTCTCCACGCTGTAACGGCTGAACGGATTGAGATTAAATTTGGAATGCAATAATACTACATATTATTATATTGCACACCAAATACAAAATATAAAGTACTTAAAATTAGACAGTAACCTATGATGGTAGTACAATGGGCGGTCTTATCACTTTAAGCGCTTTCTGCCAATCAACCTTTGTATGGACAGTTAAAGAGCACGATCATTTAATTTGCACGATGGTTTGGAATTAAAAAAGGTTATATCTAGACAAATAGGCTATTTTTTTTACTTGATAAAAGCAGGTGGATCCGCGGGGCATGGCTAGCATCTGATAAACTAGCATTTGACCATTATCTCACCTCGTCTAATATGGTAACTCTCAAGGGTAGCTAAAGGTAGCAAAACACTTTCACACTCATATCTCCACACTAAGTTCGATGACTTGTGTTGTGTGTGCCGGAAACATACCCATCACACTCAGAACCAGATACACAAATTTCCTTTGGAGAGAAAACGTGTATATCCATTTGAAACGGGTATAGAATTACCCGCTTAGAAGAGGGACGCGCAATCAACTACGCTTACTGTGTCTAACGCCACCTCACGTTAGATTCCATCATGATCTTTAAGCCTTATAAGTCGAACGCCTATATAACGTTTAGTCGCAGAATGTCTAGTTCGCAAAATGTCCAGTGGTCGCGGAATGTCCAATTCCTGGATATCCAATACGGGAAATGTCCAATCCGCATAATGTCCAATACGTCCAATACGCTAAATTTCCAACACGCGGATTGTCCAATACGCGAAATCCAATTCGCAGAATGTCTGTGACACCGTAACTCTTAAACGGGTAAACCGATTTGGATGCGTTTCTTTTTATTTGAAAGGTGACTTCATTGAGAGTGTTCTTACTCATGATCGGTGCAGAATTTTCCCATATAAAGCCTAGGGGATCAATTTTGATTTTGTCATTCTCTAAAAATGGTTATGCCAATAATTAAACGCAAGCAAACCTTAAAAAACAGACTTCACCGCTTTATCTTCGGAACCTTCATCAGATTTAATGTATCAAACACGCATTATTGACTATAACTTAAAAACTAGAGATCTGATCTTGATCAAATTTCAATGGGATTACATGAAAAGCACCAGCTCTAAATAAAAAATAATCATCAAAATCGGCTCACAACGAAAGAAGTTATGAGGAAACTTTTGAATTCGGTTAACCACGAGAACATCGTCAATGTAGTCCACAGAATACGCATTATTGCCGATATTTCAAGAACTACTAATCAGGTCTTTATCAAATTTAAATGGGACCAATTAGAAAGTAAAATCTTTCAAACTAAAAAAAATTCAAAATCGGTTCACATGGAAAGAAGTTATGAGGTTTTTATGCTAGTTAATACTAGTTGAGCCCCGCGGCTTCGCCCACTGATGATGATGATTAATGTAACCTATGTACTAATCCAGAGTATAAGCTACCTATATTCCAAATTTCATTAAAATCGGTTAAGTAGTTACGGAGATATGTGGTAACAAATATTCACACACACACAAACTTTCATATATGGCTTTAAAAAAAATACAATCGACTTCAGTACCTCCTCCTTTTTTGTGAATTTGGTAGGTAAAGTAAGGAAACACGATAAGAACGTTTAAGCGAGACGTGTGAAAGATGTTTTTTCCTGTATATATATTTGGCTAATGAAGAGGAAGTGTAGTACACAAACAATAAGATACACGCAAAAAACATAACACTTCCTTGGCAGTCGGATAAAAATGCATGTTCAAAAAATAGCAATACATACGCTATTGGACAAACTGATATGTGATGGACGTCAGTGTCCGCATTATAGATGTTGATATCAAAAACGCTCAAGACTTTAGTGACATTGGGTCGTGGACTCTGACGTCACGGAAAGAACGTCAAAATGGCCGCGTTTAAAATTGCCTGAATTTTATTGCATTTACAAACAACAAAGTTGCTGCACTGCAAGCATGCATGATGTTCATGCATGCGCAGTGTGTTTGGGCTAGGGTTGCCAACAGCTTTTATACCAAAGTACTTTTTTTTGTAGGCCAATAAAACATGGTAGTTTTTTTGCGCGTGGTATAGGCAAGCATTTAGCCACTAACTCATCCTGATGGAAATCAATGATTTATTTAATTTATTTTAAGGAAGACCAACAGCTCACAAATCTAACCAATTTCAGGTTTAGCATAATACAATGAGCTAATTGGAGGTCCTCACGGTTAGAAAAATTATAAACAATACATATAAAACTTCTGAACAGCTAGGAACACGGTTAAAATAATTTATTGTTATTTTTAACAGTCACTATGGTCGATGATTTTTGTCGTGGGTACCAGAGACATTCACATCACACACACAATCATTAAGTTTTTTGCTGTTGCATTAGCTGCTGTTCTTGTCTCATAAAAAAATAAGTCAGATACTACATTGAAAGGTACCGTTGGCAACCCTAATTTAGACTGTAAACAGCACAATGGACTTTGAACTTTGGTAAATAGAGTCGCTTATAGATCTTGAATGAATGTCTACTTTTTAACCGTCGACTTAAAGGACAAGGATGTTTCAACTGCAATAAATAATATGTCTTTTGTGATGACGTAATCTAGGGTGTTTAGCACGGTTCATATAATCGAGGGTGGTAGGCTTTGAACGGGCATATTAGTCATAAATTGCCATAAATAAACTGATTTCGATTCAAAAGGCAGCTCTTAAGTAATTGTTTTTATGCTATTTAATAATAGTTGATCCCCGCGGCGACGCCCACTGATGATGATTAAAGTAGCCTATGTACTAATCCAGAGTATAAGCTACCTATATTCTAAATTTCATTAAAATCGGTTTAGTAGTTACGGAGATATGTGGTAACAAATATTCACACACACACACACAAACTTTCACATATGGCATTATTTAAAATTGTAATTTGGCACATGCCAAAAAAGTATGCCAGAATACATATTATGGCAAATAAATTAAAATTGAACAAATCGCTTGGGTAAAAAAATTTTGCTTTTGCCAGGAATCAAAACGAGACCTAAATAAGTAAAGAAGTAAAGACTATTCTACCGCACAAACAGGGTAGTCAAAAAAGTTGTTCACATATATAATTTACAATGAGTTTCAAATCAAAATAAAACAACATTTCCTTTATGTTTCAGTGCATTTCCCTTTTTTTTGTCTGAAATGCTTAACAAACTATGATCTAGTACGGATGACAAATTTTAGACTGTACTACTTTTTATCCAAGTTAGTGCACCAGGAGTACATCTTATACATGTGAGGGGGGAAGCTGAGGCCACGCAAACATAAAGGTCATTGCTTGCGGCCAGTTGCGGCCACTTCCCGCGACGAGTCCACACGGGGCACTTAATAAATAATTATAATGTCTGTGGTCTTATACATCTCTCTGAGGGAAGAACCGCTGAACATCTAATTAGATAAATATGTCGCATTAATATGCATTTGAAAGGGCCTTTGGTTATATCTTTATAAATATTTTTTAATAAACTACCGAAAACAAAATCTTTTTGATCAGTTAAAACAATTCCTAATTTAAAAAAAAACTATTGCTCTATACAAGAATATTTTAATGCAAAATCTTTGACAAATTACTAACTAAATATCGACATTAAATATTTTGACATTTGAAAACATTCCCTTTTTTATTGACATATAATTAAACGCAAGCAAAGCTTAAAAAACCGACTTCACCGCTTTATCATCGGAACCTTGATCAGATTTAATGTATAAACACGCATTATTGACTATAACTAAAAAACTAGAGATCAGACCTTGATCAAATTTCAATGGGACTACATAAAAAGCACCAGCTTTCAAATAGAAAAAGAATAATCAAAATCGGCTCACAACGAAAGAAGTTATGAGGTAACTTTTGAAGTCGCGTGAACGAGAACATCGTCAAAGTACGCATTATTCGTCACATAATAGACATTATTGACCAGTTATCAGTAACTGGTTTTGTCGTGATAGTTCAAGTTTGGAAAATCAGTGCAGCCGTTTATAGTAACCAACAGAGTAGAATAAATGCAATAAAAAGTACTCTTAAACAAATAACTTAACACTACATTGGAATATTTAATATCTTATATTTAATAAATATAAAAATAAATCTCTATTTATCTTGGTCACTTCAAAACTTGAGACTGACTTTAGCGACTTCATTCATATTTTTTTTAAAGATTTGTAGTACTTTGTAGAAGGTTCTTACGGAAAGAAATATAAAGAAAATTGCTCGAAAGAAATTAGGATATTTCAGATAACTTAACGATGATTTTTACTTCTCGCGTGTTAAGATAGGACGTGTGTCTAACGTCTGTCGCGTCAGCTAGTCTACAATTAATAACACATAATTCATTAGTTCTTGGTTTTGAATTACCTAATTTGTTAGAATTGTAGCAAATGTCTTGCATTCAGTATTCAGTATTTTATTGCATCTATAAAGTCAAATAGACGTTAAAATAAATGTAATAAAGTTCTTTATACCCTGGTATGGCGCAGCAATATTAGGACAGAGAAGCACAACAATATAATATTTTATTAGTACCTGGATGACCCAAGAATGAAACCTAGCTAGATCGATTTATCGCCCCCGAAACCACCTGCATACTACATTTCATGAAAATCATTGGAGCCATTTCAGAGATTCAGATTATATATATCTGTGTATCTATACAAGAATGGCTCTGAACAAAAACGCATTAAAATCGATCTGTGAGTGAGCTACGAAATAACAGACAAAAACAGACATAGGCATCAACTTTACACATGGTTTCAAATCGGGGCAATGAATACCAAATAATACAAGTACACAAGTTTCATCAAAAATATTTATATAAATAGCTACTCTTAACGCGACGCAATAAAGTGCAATTCAGATCGCACAGCGCTAAAATTTGTTCGGGATAAATAAAATGCTTCGTCTTCTTCGTCGTATCGATGGTCCAAAGTATATTTTTTATAGTTTTTCGCATTTTAAGGACTTCCGAAAAACTGTATAGCTCTAAATCTTTTTGGCCCAGAACTCTGCAACTGCGACTCCAAAAGGGGAAGCTTCGTTCAAGTCTGTTGTCGTATAGATGTTAGGGCATTGAGGGCAACAAAGAAGGTGCTCCATAGTTTGTTAAATGCTAAACTCACCTGGTTAGCAGCAATGAAGTCCGGGTCATATATAGACGGCCTCGGTTTCATCGCCGACATCTCCTTGCGCAGTTTCTGCTGCAGATTGAACTCGATCACCTTGGCGCGTGTCATGGACTCAGCCAGGTTGAGTGGGCTGATGTCCCAACCATCGATCACTGGTGGAAAAGGGATTTTATTTACTATAGTCGGTAAACATTGTTTATCCTATATTATGTTTGGAGCATACCTATATGTGTATCGTCCCCGTAGGGCGTAAAGTTATTAAGTCGAGTAATGTCAAAATTTAGTTAAGTACGCCATTGAGATGTCTTTTTTTTATTGCAATGTTTTCGCTGTGGCAATAGGGTTCTCAGATTTTGATTTGTAATTACAAAAAAAACACGAATATAAAGTACTGAACTTGAGCTAGATTTTTATGATATTGCATAACTTTAAACCCTCATAATAATATCTCAAATTGATTGAAAATTTACGACTTTTCGCTCTACGGGGGCGATATTCACTGTACATTCAAGAAAGAGAAGTCTCTTTCTTGAATTTGTCGGGTGGACAATATATGTGCAAATCTAATTTATGTACAATAATGTTTATTTACGTTGTGAAATTATGCGCATATCTGCGCCATTTAAAAAAAAATCCTGCTTACAACAATTTTACGAGAATCGGTTGAAAAATGCGACCTGTAGAGGAGTACAAACGGAAATCCGCCGGACATATGAAACTAATTTTGCCTAAGCTGAAACGTAAACGCTTCTTTCGCTCTGCTCGCTCGATCAATGATTTAGTGTTTAATTTAATGATGAAGTATCTATAAAATGTAATTGTTAATTATGTTACAATTGAAATAAATTATTATTATTGATCACAATTGCTATGAGAAAATATTATAACCTGAAAGTCACGGTCAGTCATAACTAAATAGAGTAGGTATCACCAGTGGCAGTTGTGTCAGCTCTATAGTGGTCGAATGTGGCAGCGGTCCAAAGCCGTACATTGTGAGTGAGGATACAGAGGAGATCCTGGGTCGGGGAATTTCAATACGCCATTAGTGGGCAATTAAGGGCAAATTAAATAAAAACTATGTAAAATGTTAATAGCACTATAAACCTACGTGAAAAAAGTAGACAATGGTAAACAATATCGCCCGAACATACATATAAGCTAGCTTTATCAATTTATCATCATCATTATTATTAGCCAAAGCATCATTATTGAACTGCCCGTTGGCTTAGTCGGGTAAACGTTCGCCTTCGAAGCAGGGGAATCGGGTTCGATTTCCAGCGGGAACACAAGTTTTCTCCACAAGGAAAATTTGTGTTTCTGGTTCTGGTTGTGTTGTGTGTATGATGTGAATGTTTCCGGCAACCACGACACAAGTCAACGAACTTAGTGTGGGGACACAAGTCAACGCTTTCACACTCACAGGAGTGTGAAAGTGTTTATGTTTACAGCAGTTGATGCTCGGCTTTAACAGGAGTGTCATACTAACTGAAAGTTGCTTACTTCGAAAAAATATATTTCGACAAGTCATTGCTTCGACAGATCATATATTCGACAAAGAATAGTCTGACAAAACTAACTTCGACAATGCACGTTTTAGAAAGACCACTACTTCGACGAACCCTGCTTCGACGTGCACTTGTTCGGCAGATAATTATTTCGACAGAAACATACCTTCGAGATAATTCTTCTCTAGTTTTCAGAGCAGAATTACAGTTCAGTTCCTGCAAGTTATATCACGAAGATCGTCGAGCGGCATCGTCACTTCAAATATTTCGTTTGCAATATTCGAAAACATAAAATGACATCCGCGATATCACTCGCTAAGCGCGTTTAGTGAATTAATTGAGAGTTAAACTATTTTCTGAGACAAATTAGTCGCATCAGCGGGAACGTATAAGGTTGTTTGAAAAATTCGAAAGTTTTACACATATCAAGGATTTATACGATTTCACTCGCTGTTTGCTCGTATTGTTGCGGGACTAGTTTCGGAGCAGTCGGTTCTTCCTCATCAGTCGAGTACGCGCGTAGACCTACGTCTCGTATAAATCCTTAATACGTATAAGGTTGATAACGAAGTATTTCATATGGCAATTTTGACACTAAAGTCCAGAATTTTACACATTAAAACCTTCTAATATTAATTTCCTGTTTTAAAAATATACTTTTTTCTGTCAGTTAATAGCCGTGGCCTAGTGAACGCGAAAATTACACCAGATATCTTCCACTTATTAGTTAGACATTGGCCCCGATTCTGATGTACACTCACAAAATTAAATTTAAACTAACCCTGTCTCTTACAAAATAGAGACACAAGACAGAGATAGCATACATGTTAGTGCTGTCACGCTAGTTTATCAATTAAAATGTGAACAGCAGAAGCAGAAAGGCGCGTGTTTTTAGTCAACACCAATAACATACTCGACTAAGCTTGCATAGACATCCAAGCTCTGACTAACTTGACAGCACAGCAGTATGCTATCTCTGTCTTGTGTTCCTATTTTGTAAAAGACAGATATATTTTAAATTTAATTTAGTTTGTGACATCAGAATCGAGGCCATTATCGCAGTCGCTGTTCTCGGATAGATTAGACTCTTACAAGGCCCAATTTCACTGTGACCCCTGTAATATTAATGAAATTAAACTCAGGACTTACCCAAGTCATCAGAATGTACCATTGGCAGCAGGTCGCACATCGGAACGTAGACATCATCACCGGACTCGTTGATGCCGAGTCGGACTGTCGATGCTTGTGTTATGGATCCCAACCTATGGGTGGATATTGAAGAATTTGGCAAACAGCCTTATGGTAGATAGAGCTTAAGATATCAAATCAAATCAAAATCGTTTATTCACATGGGCTCCAAAGGGGCACTCATAAAAGTTAATGATTCTTCTTCCAGATTCGCAAAATTACAGCCATCTCAAGAATAACATTTTGTTAAATCGTTCCTTCGATAGAGCGAAGGTTGAGGTTGATGAACATTTATATTGTACTTTTTAACGGACTCTCAATATTTTCTCTTAATTAAAAGGCAACTACAATCGCCACTACAATATATACGAGTTTAAAATACTCCGAAACCCTTCATCAGATCTTGATCAAATTGTTATTGGACAGCTAAAAATGTAATGTAAAAATGCATTTCGAACAAAGCAATAATTACCAAATCGGTTAATAAATGACCTCCTCCTTTTTTAAGTCGGTTAAAAATAACGAATAATTGGGTATGACTGTATTGTCATATCTCCGGTATTTATGTACTGATTTGGATTATTTCATTTGGATTATTTTTGTATGATTGTCTTTAGTGTTTAGTTGGTCCCATACACATTTCGTTAACATTTTTATGACTGATAGATGCAGCATGCTTGCTTAGAAGATACCTATTCTCTATACTCTTGAAGACACCCAGATTATACCGTTCAGGAAACAAAGACTCGGGCAATGAGTTCCACTCCCTTGCAGGTTTAGTTGTTTTTCAGCCAGATTCGATAATAGATTCGAAATGTTTTATAACAGTTTCGAAGTGTTTTATCAATTAGATGACTTGATGATAACATCATATATATAAAGTGGACAAGTTAGTAAATGGTCAACGACTGCGATCATCTTTTACTCTGTTTCGATTTCGGACTTTTGAACTTGGTCTTTTAGAAGTTGGTTTCTAGTTTAAAAATATTGTTACAAATGATTTTTTCCTGGAATTTATTTGAATTAGGCATTACTTTGGTGAAATCCGTAATTTAATTTATCATTCTCGCCCTAGCGTTAGAGTACAGCTTGTAAGGATGACTCGTGTAGAGACGAAACACTTATGGGATACTAATGGTCGAACCCTAATAATACTAAATATCGCATGGAGTGCATGCATCCTGTTTAAAGCCTAACAATCTATCCTAGGCGGAATTAGCCCTAAATATAAGATATTAACATCAAAGTGAAATATTCATGTATTTAATAAATGTCCATATTAGAATACCAATAAAAGATATACAGGGTAATTTATAAAATACCAAAAAGCTCTTGAGACATCATTCCAATCATAGAACTGCCCGTGTTGGCTTAGTTAGATGGGTATTCGCCTTCTAAGCAGGGGTTTACCTGGTCCTGGTTGTAATTGTGTGTGTGATGTGAATGTTACCGGCACCCACGACACAAGTCAGCGAATTTAGTGTGGGGCTGTGATGGTGAAAGCGTTTATTTATTTATTTATATTTATTTAGACCAACGTCCTTCGTAGTATGGCTATTGAAAATTCTGTTTTATGACTTTTCAAAGTGTAAGGTGTCAAGGGTCAACTGGCGTTGGCGTGAATAAAACGAGACACGGCGCGGTGGTGCCGTTTTTTGCAGGACAGTGTAATTCAAATAACTATTCATTATAGATGGTATAGAATAAATGTTTACTTACTTTTTTTATATCTTTACGAGGTTTACAGGTTCATGATTTTGAATATTTTGATAAACTTTCAAATTGGTAATAAAAAAAAATAAAAAAATACATAATCGAATTATTGCGGAAAAATTGTATTGACAAAAAAGCCGTAGAACTAAACGAGCTAAGGATTAGAACAGGAGTTAGGGTATGAGAGCTTTCTGGTAATTTAAAAATAACCCTGTATCATATTCGAAGTTCACTAACCAGTTAGAATCCATAACTCCATTCTTCGTGTTCCACGTGAGCTGATGCCTGTTGGCCAGCACTGCAGCGGTGAAGGTAGACCCATTGTTGCCTCCCCAGCCTACTAGCATCACCCCAACCTTTCCCACTCTACGCTGGGTGCGAAGACATAGCTGCTTGGAGAAGGGCTTCGCCTAAGGACAACGATTATTATAAAATTAATTGAGAAAACTTGTTACGAAGAAATAAAAACATTTAGTCATTCGCCGAGATTTCCCAAGCATTTTTCAACTTAGTCTTTTGCTAGAGGAAAATTAAAGAAGGCATCATCCTGAAGAAGCCTTCCGAATGAAGCCGAAACAATTGTTGATCTAGACATCGACAACGCGTAGGTCACGCTAATTCCCGTCTTAATTTAATAGTTTGAAAATTGATTACTCATTGGCGCTAATAATATATTGAGTTAAACATTTTTAATGCAAATTAGTATGTAAAATTGAGAATCTGGCATTTTAGTTGTGCCTATTTGTGCAATGGAAATATTTTTTTTAGATTTAACAATTTTGATTAGTCTCAGGCATCAACACAATGCTCATCAGCAGGGATTCTACATGCAGTTGAGGTCAGCTTGGATGGCTAGATGCTACCTTATTCCTTATCACACTAATATTATAAATCCGAAAGAAGTACTATGTGTGTATGTGTAGGTGTGCAAATATGTTTGTTTTCTCTTCATGCTGTAACGGCTGGATTAGGATGAAATTTGGAATGTACATAGCTTATACCTAGGATTAACACATAGGATACTTTTTAACTAGACAATTGTGGGCGAAGCCGGTGCTGATAACTCTAAGCGTTAATTTAATATTAATTTAGTAATCAGAGCAGCTATTAACTCAGTGATGTCAACTTCAGATATTAATCCAAATATTACTCATTAAGAAATCTAGGTAAATTTGAGATTTGTGTGTTTCTAATAACTAGATTAACTTAATTTGTGAACACATTAACATACATAAGTCAAATGCATAAACCAAAACACAGGCACAGCTTATATCATGTTTATTTGATATATGAATGAATGAAAAATGATAAATGAATTATAATCTTTTCAAAACAAAGAAACATCTACTAAAAATATGTAATTACTAGCCGTCTTCCCTCACGTTAAAATGTATCCTATGTGTTACGTCAAGTTCCTATCTACCTATATTCAAAATTTTAGCAAAATCAGTTCAGCAGTGGTGAAGGAGAGTAACACACTATACAAACTTACAAGCTTTCACATTTATAATTATATATCTGACGAATACTTTCATAGTTCAGTTGGCGCAGTGTGCAAGTACCTCTCATCTGCTCTGTGGATCCTGAGTTTCACTACGGAGATTGATATGGTTTACGAGCAAACATATTAGCTAATAATGACTGAAAACACACGATTTTTCATTTTGCAGAAATTTTTTATTAAAATTTCTGTCAAAATATTCCTTCACTTAGGACACTTTCGATACAAGCCAGGTTAACGTTTTCATAAAATAAGAAGCTTTCAGGGTTTTATATTCTTTAAGTAATTGATTGTACCTAAATTTCTATTTGCAAGCTTTTGACTTCAATCTAGCCTTGATGGAAGTGATGATGTGGATGAAGACATTGTTGCATGTAGATTTTTATTACTGAGTAAAATTAGCAAATTTTGTATGTGGTTGTACACACTAATATTATTAATCTGAATGTTTCCGTCTCTGTATGTTTGTTTACTCTTTATGCTATAACCGATGAACGGGTTGGATAAAATTTGGAATGTAGATAGCTTATATCTAGAATACTAATTCTAGGTATAAGCTATGTACATTTAATTTTTTACCTACTAACGTAGGCTAATTTTGAACTTGATAAATGTGGGTGAAGCCACAGGACACTAATATTATAAATCCGACGGTTTGTAGGCAAGTGTGTAAACATACTTACTTGGTCCCTCTTCACGCTTTAACGGCTGAACAGATTTGGATAAAATTTGGAATGTACATAGATTATACCTAGGATTAACACATAGGCTACTTTTTAACTTGATAATAGCCTGTGAGGCCGTGGGGCACGGTTAGTAAAACATAAGTGTCGTTTTCAAAAGGCAAGCATCTTGTTTACTTTGTTGACAATACCTACAACTTCTGGTATGTATCACAGGACAGAGCAATTTAAATTAGAATCCAATTCGCAACTGGAGGTACTGACCTGCTGCACAATAACAAAACAATCAAAACCTGACTGTCTGATCTTTCAAATACACGATTCAAATACAGAATTTCAGAAACAAGTATGAAGACTTGTTTTGTGGTCACTGAAAACATTTACACACAACCATCAGAAATTTTAGAAAATTTGTGTTCCTCGGGAATCAAACCGATTACTACCTGCTGCTTATAAGGTAGATGATTGGCAAACTATGTTAATAGGTAGTTCGGTAGTAGGGAAGTCAGATAATTATTTTCTGCGCCTTTCATTAGGGCTATTAATTTGGATGACTTGGTTTTTACAACGACATTAAGTTAAATTTAACCACCCTGAAACTCTATCCGTACCAGAACCGAGACAGATGACAGTAGGTTAAGGTTATTTTTTATTTTAAGCATACTGAATCTCTTTCCGTGCCAGATCTGAGTCAGACACAGTAGGTTAAGGTTATTTTTTATTCTAAGCACACTGAATCTCTTTCCTTGCCAGAACTGAGTCAAAAACAGTAGGTTAAGGTTATTTTTTATTTTAAGCATACTGAATCTCTTTCCATGCTAGAACTGAGTCAAAAACAGTAGGTTAAGGTTATTTTTTATTTTAAGCACACTGAATCTCTTTTCATGCCAGAATTGAGCCAGAAACAGTAGGTTAAGGTTATTTTTTATTTTAAGCACACTGAATCTCTTTTCATGCCAGAACTGAGTCAGAAACAGTAGGTTAAGGTTATTTTTTATTTAAGCACACTGAATCTCTTTCCATGCCAGAACTGAGTCAGAAACAGTAGGTTAAGGTTATTTTTTATTTTAACCAGACTGAATCTCTTTCCTTGCCAGAACTGAGTCAGAAACAGTAGGTTAAGGTTATTTTATTTTATTGCCAAACCAAAACCGATTCGGATGACAGTGGGTTAAGGTTATATTTTTATATGAATGAACTTTGATATAAATATTTTTTAAACTATGCATCTCCGGCTGTGGGAAATATTCGGGGGGGCGGGGGGTTCGGTTCCCTTCGCCCCTGCTCTTCACCCCCCTCTATTCAGGCGACGTAATTTAAAACTCACTGCAACAAATTTATATTACACTTTCAGACTTTCAGATATTGTATAAAAAATTTATTTAAATAGATGTAGGGGATTCAGGAGATAATTGGAGTAGAAGTCGTAATTAGGTTAAAAAAACAAATAATCTTACACTGTCAGAAAGAAACCATACACTATCATTATGTAGGTACATAAAACAATTGGTTCTACAAAAAGGTTGATAAATTAAGGATATTTCCTGTAGTTTTTTTGCATTATCTACCTTCCTGTTTATTTATTACACAGAGCCGGTATTCGACGGTAGCCATTAGGCTAAGTTTTTACTTACCACGATATCGTCGCCGGTCTTCGTTACTAGTGTCTCCTCATACGCGTAATCCGAATAGATGTAATCATCAGAATACTTGATATTGGGGCTGGAAACAACCAGTTTCGATGCATTTTCCATTACGAGATTCTGTTTATTTCTCGGTATAATAAATCAACTCAACAGTATGAACAACTGAATTGAAAGACGCTAGAACTGTTTTCCTAGCAACAGCGTGGTATACCGTGGCTATTTTATTCAATTAGTTTATTGAGAAATCGGCACAACAGCAATGAAACGCAGACTAAGGAAAACTGAGACGCACATCGCAATCGCAATATTCAGGAACGCACAACAAAATCCAAATCCAAACAAAACCGAACCGCGTGACAGCTGACAAAGACAGTCTGATTAGAATGACAATTGACATTCATACAGTTTGCTTTTTCTTTTCTTGCGTCTTTGGCAACTTTTTATGGGAGGGCTTAGAAATTCTAAAACAACTGGAACCAACAGCTTAAAATTTCTTCCAAAACTTTAATTAAACAAAAGTTAAAACCTTATTGCTAACGATTTTGTAGGTTTTGAATTGAAACCGATCGTGTAGATTTTGAATTGAAACCGATCGCAACACTGATATTAGGTTATAGGAGCTAAATCTGATTGCAAAAGAGATGAGCAATTCGTAAGCCGTTATACATGACATAAAAACCGCACTTTAAATATTTACGTAATGTAAGTTAATAATAAATTGGTTTGGTGCCCGTTCCCAATTCCGTTCCAAAATCGTGATTAATTGTTATTCCGCCAAAACTTTTAAAAATCTTTGTTTTATTTTTATATGGGATAAAATAACTGCTATAATCAAAAGACAAAGATTAACTAAAACAACTTTAATTAATCTTAATACAATCCTCGACCGGGTTCTATTGGATTAAGAAAAAATTAACCTTATTCTTTAGTTTTATCAATTTCTAATTGAAATCGATTGCAACAGAGATACGTAATATTGAGTCTGTCTGTCTGAAATTCATATACAATTGTAATGGTTACGATGGAAAGAGATAAATTGTATTGCCGACGAAACGACGACGCAAAGGTGCTAGCGCGGTGGTATAGATTTAGTGTTTGAAGTAACGCGCCACACCGATACCGGCACTGCAACGGAAACAAGTGGATACCGTTGCGGATTAATTTTCATCCCTTTTGTTGCGTTTGCAGCGCGCGGTGGAATCGCGTGGAAAGAATCTGCGGATTGCCTATAAGCTAGCGCGACCAACATTAGAGCGCTTACACACTTTATGAAGCGGCCAACGCAATTGCAGTTTACATGGAATTCTTATGGATGTTGTATTTTATGAGCAATGTATGTTCTACTTCGAACATTTTAATTATGTGAAACTATAACTATAGGTTCACAGTTTTACAATAAATGCCGTTATTCTTATTCTATCCACCAACTCTTCCTACACGGTTACAAGCGCTGCAAAAGTTATGAAAATACGCGTCGGTATCTATCTGCACGCTTTCCATTGCTGTACAGCTATGTAGTGCTGTTACGACACTACTACGAATTTTTTGCATGGAACTACAATGTAACAACTTATTAATTTCATGCATTCTCTTAAGTTAAGTTTGTCATAGGTAGGTATATAATTTCATAATAGATAAAACTTATTACAGTGCTTGTAATATAAAATATTTATTTGGAAACGTTATTATTATTGTAATACCTAGACTTACTACATATTTTGATCCATCAATATATATGTTGCAGTATAAAATTACAGTGTTCGTTTAAGGTCCACAACATTAGCAATGTATTCTTAGGATTCCGTACCCAAAAATTAATATAAGACATGTGGATTCTGCTTCCGCCCCGCCTGCCGCTGCTGCCCGCAACGCACCGCCTCACGCTGCTGTTGGTCACGATGTATAATATGTTTGTGGTACGCAATGATTAGGTACTTGATATACAAAGCGCTCGAGGCGCGGGTACCGGGCGCTCGCTCTCTATACAAAATGGCAGCATGGGGGGAAGCATTCGCGGGCACGCGGGGGTAGCCCGCCGTGCGTCCGACTCTTGGCTGCGCGCTTCGGGCGCTTTGTATATCAAGATCCCTTAGGCGCCACACATTTTACCTTTACAGCGCCCGGGCTGCGCTCCTCGGGCGCTTTGTATATCATCTCTCTTAAGCTGTTTAAATTGTATACCGGATTATGGCTGATGTTATAATAATAAAATTAAATATATACAAATGTAACGGTTTCCGTGTAATAACAATGTATTTTTACTGTATCGTAAAAATAACTTCAAGTAATTCGTGTTATTAATTCTAATATATCTAATAAAACAAAAAATAAAACCAGCCAAGTGTGAATCGGGCGCGATATGGTGGCTCGGTGGCGGCGGCCGGCGGCGCCCCCCTAGAATCCAACTTATATTACACTTGCCGTGACTTGCCCGATTTTTAAAATATGTCAGGCTGACAGACATCGCAAACTCCATACAAAATTATTCTATAGCATATCGCACCATTGAGCACATCTATATATTTTATCCCATCGCATCCACCCATCTACACCCCTTCCACACTACAGGGTGGCATAGAAAGTATTTTATTCTGTGGTATGGGAAGAAACTAACTATTACCTACTAATGTACATAGCCTAATATGTAGGTAGGTATAATAGCTAACTGTATGATTTTGATCAATATATCTTTTGATAAAATATGCAACAGATCATGCGCTCCGCGCTCTCATCTCGTCTTATAGTTTCAATCTACTCAATAAATTAATATAGCAGACGTTCGTTCGTTACTCATACAAATGTAACAAAAGAATGGTATGGTATTTTAATAAAAACAAAACTAGAGTCCGTCGGCCCCAGCCTCCCCAGCTAAGTATGTGTGTGTGCGCTATAGTGAAAGAAAACGATTGAAATGTATGTACTTTTTATTACTTACTCACACAAACCAAAGCGTACGCACACAACAATGTTGATGTAGTTAACTAAATTATTTATATAAAAATGGGGCCCCTATTGGGTTGAAAACAACACAAAAGATAAATGAAAAAGTGAAATAGATATATATATTAAATAAGTACATACCTATAATTAAAATTTAAGAGAGCATCCTAAATTTTACATATTATATTCATTGTTTATATGGATAGATGAAGGAGTAAGTACCTATGCCTGTGTATGTATGTAACCACATGCACACAAATGTTAATATAGTAGATAGATAGGTACCTAGGTAGAAAAGACTACACTACAATTTCATATTCTATTCGCATGCATCTTTGTAGATTATATAATTATTTTTCTAAATTATTGAATGATAGTAGTGCCCGTAACATTTTAATTTATAAAAATATTAAAAGCATTCTTGTAAGAAAATAACGCTGCAGTGGCTATACAATTTATAAGTTGTTTAGTGTATAATAATTATACGGTGTATAATAAAGCATGCGGGGGACGAGGGGGCGCGCCGCGCTCTCATATTCCGTATATTGATTGTGTGCGAGGGGGCCGGGGTAGGAGGGGGCCTCGGCGTGCCCCACTCTGTTTTTTACGACACGGCTTTCTGTGTAACATAAAATTAATGTAATAATTTTGTGAAATGTTTCGGCGTTATTTGTGAAAAATAGGGAAGTGGAACCGCGAATGAAAGGTAAGAAATTTGTGCCGGTTCAATCAAAAGCAAAATCTCGTGTTGCCGAATAAAATATAAATATTTTTTTATAGCATAAATTCCGTGAGCGGCGCGTACCTACGGTATATTACACTGTCATACCGCGTACGTATAGTGTTTTTTACGGGCATCGTTCTAAAAATAAGTTGAAATAATTATAATTTTATGTAGCGGTCGCAGCAGAGTCGGTTTTCTGTCGATACCCATCAGACGCGAAGTGGTGTGATTTGTGTTTTATGAGTGAATGTGGTGGTGCAGATGCAGGGGCTGGTGAGCGATAAGACGTTCCACTTGAAGTGGAACAACCACCTGCAGAACCTGAGCCAGCTGTTCACGACGATCTACTCGTCGTCGGCGCTCGCGGACGTTACGCTCTCCTGCCGCGATGGAACCCTCAAGGCGCACAAACTCGTGCTGTCCGCCTGCAGCCCGTATTTCGAACAAATATTCAAGTGAGTCAGTCTTATTCCATATTCAAAAAAATCAGCCAATTTATCTTCAATAGAAATTCATCCTTCAAATGTTTTATTTATCTGAGCCCTACCTAAATTAACCATTTGGTCATAGTGACATCATTATTTTTCTAGTGAAGTTATTTATAACATGCTGTAAACAGCCAGATGGTTTTTAACATTTAATTTTAGTATGTTTTAATTATTTTTCATGGCAAAGTTTTAATTAGTTAGGAAATATATTGGATACAATGTTGGCAACTAAATGATAGAGCTGTATGATTTGTTGTAACTTTCATTAGTAGTTCCTTATCTTTCATACGAAGAGTTATAAACTTCAGATACATCAAATAGAATATTTTCCTTCCTAGGGACAACCCATGCCAACACCCCATCGTGATTCTAAAGGGGATTCCATTCTCGGAAATCAACCTCCTTGTCGAGTTCATGTACAAAGGCTCTGTAGACGTTCAAGAGCTAGACTTGCAGTCGTTAATGCACACTGCATCAGAGCTTGAGATACGAGGACTGGCGTATGAGGCCCGGGACAATGCTGCGCAGCTACTTAACGTCAATCTGGAGTACCCCTCATACACACAGACAACGGCTACTCCTACCCAGCCGGCATATCAACAACCACGCACCGATGTGGAAAGATTAAAACAGGTAACTTTATTTATATTATCTTATAAAGCCTAGGTGTATAGTTAACAAATTATAACTGATTAGGACCTCATTCAAATCTTACATCCTCACAATTCTAGATTATAAGGAGGATGTGCATTGGTGCAGTGACCCCAGTTAATTAATAATAATGAGGTTATATATTTTATTTATATTGTTTATGGTTGAATAGTGTATAGTGGCCAAGAGGTATATCAGCAGTTTGGCCAAAGCTGTGAGTCTCCATGATATATCCAGTAGCAATATATATTATAATTATTACCTAAGATTACGTCTACAGCTGAAAATAGGGTACCTAACTGGTATAGGGTTATTATGATTCCATAAAAATGGACCATCTCTGGGCCGGACAGGTATCAAATCGTTAGATACTTAAAGAGGTTAAAGCTCAACAATGTATATAGTTTTAGGAAATATAGGCAATTGGCTCGTAGTTACATTTGAATTAAAAAAAAGTACTTGAATACCATAGTAAAAACTATTTGGATATTGTAGATAGATAGATAGATAAATTCTTTATTTGCACACCAAAAAATAACACTTACAAAGAAATCTTAAATATAACTTAGGAGCACATAGGGCGGTCTTATCGCTCAAAGCGATTTCTTCCAGACAACCAAAGGGAGATGATAAAAATATTATACAATATATTGTTAATATCTATTTGCATTCATCAGCCCCATGACTTACTTATTGTATGGACTAGTCAATACTCCTAATATAAGGATTTTTGAGCCGTGTGTTGAAGCTATTATGTCTTAGGGGGCATCCATGAATTACATGAGGCATTTAGTTTATCAGGTGGAGGGAGTCGAGCCAAATACCCGATCTCCCGTGGGGGAGAGGCGGTGTCTCAGCAAATATCATGTTTTTTTTGTAACTTACAGTTTAAACTGTTACTACTACTAACTTACGGGTTTATTGAAGTAAAAAAACTACAGAAATATGGCTAAATCATATAGTTGGCTGGTAGGGGTTACTATTACCCCTACTAACCTAAATCATATAGTTGGTAAGTAGGGGTTACTATAACCCCTACTAACCAATTTATTGAAGTAAAAAAACTACAGAAATATGGCTAAATCATATAGTTGGTTAGTAGGGGTTATAGTATCAAATAAAAAAAATTTCAACAAACTGTGTGTTAAATAAATTCAATGCAATCAAGCATAATTATATTAACTTATTTACATTAAATATATGCATTTTGAAAAATCTTACGTTAGTTGAGGGGGAGGGAAGGAGTCGAGCAAAATCTCACGACATCTCAGTAAGGGGAGAGAGGGGAAGTTGAAAAATCGCCAAAATCGTCTCACATAATTTATGGATGTCCCCATATAGCTAAGAACTGAGGCCTACTTAACGTGCCCTCTGATGCATGGCAACCATCCATCCAAGCCTTTCTTGATTTGTGTAATTGATTGATCATTCTGTTTGACACCTTGTCTGTCAGTTATGATCAAGTCTCTAAAATTATTACTTTGGCCCCATGTAACTCTCTAGTTACCCACTTTTTGGGGGTCACCTTACCGTGATACAATTCCCCTTAGTCATTACCTGAACTTTTCCTAAGGTATTATATCTCTAGTCTCTCTAAAATTATTACTTTCGCCCCATGTAACTCTCTAGTTACCTACTTTTTGGGGGTCACCTTACCGTGATACAATTCCCCTTAGTCATTACCTGAACTTTTCCTAAGGTATTATATCTCTAGTCTCTCTAAAATTATTACTTTGGCCCCATGTAACTCTCTAGTTACCTACTTTTTGGGGGTCACCTTACCGTGATACAATTCCCCTTAGTCATTACCTGAACTTTTCCTAAGGTATTATATCTCTAGTCTCTCTAAAATTATTACTTTGGCCCCATGTAACTCTCTAGTTACCTACTTTTTGGGGGTCACCTTACCGTGATACAATTCCCCTTAGTCATTACCTGAACTTTTCCTAAGGTATTATATCTCTAGTCTCTCTAAAATTATTACTTTGGCCCCATGTATTTCTCTAGTTTCCCTCTTTTTGGGGTTCACCTTACAGTGATACAATTCCCCATGATCATTACTGAACTTTTCCTTAGGTCATACCTGGTCATTTACCTCAAGATATTTAGTTGACAATTGCAATGCATCTTAGTTCTTAAAATTGCTAAGTTGTGCAGTACTGTCGACATCTGAAGCAATATTCAATTGATTGTAATTATTTTTCATTAGTGACTATCAATTTAATCAGATAGGTATAACATAAAACTAGTAATGGGTGGCTATAATTAACTTTCAATGTATGTTGGTTAATGTGAAATGTTAGTGAACGGCTAGTGGATTTATATTTCTAAATCTGGCATTTAGAAAGATTAACTTTTATGCCTACTTGGGAACCACTTAAACAAATAATCTTTTAATTTGAAAACTGACAATCAATCCACCAAAAGAAAATGCTCCTTGCCTGGCCCAAACAGAACCATAAGTTAATTGTAATGCAAGAATGATGCTTTTCTTTTTTACTGATTTTTTATGTATAGCACTTAAAAGGTATAATTATAAAATACTAGCCGTGCCCCGCAGCTTCGCGCGTCAACAAAGCTAGCCTATGTGTTATTCCGGAAACTAAACTATCTACATTCTAAATTTCATTAAAATCAGTTTATTCATTATGGAGATATGTGGTAACAAACATTCACACACACACACTAACTTACACATTTATACTATTAAGTAGGATGCTTCAGTGAAATGTAAGATAATAATGCTAGGAATTCATTAAGCAACATTTTTTTTATGACATTTAGGCAAGCATTTGGCCGCTATCTCACCTGATGGAAAGTGATGACGCGGCCGAAGATGAAGCATGCTTACCTAGAAGATTCCTCAATACAACTATGTACACACGTCCAAACTTTTATATTATCATTATTTTTAATCCATTTATAACACTAGTTCCACTTAGTTAATGTGAAGAATGTTGAAGAGACACGCTTCTGGGCGTAGAAAGTAATCTAGATTTTGAAAATAGTAATACATTTACAGATTAGAAGAGAAATAGTGAAGAGTTGTATTTCTACAAAGTAAAACAAAAATCACTGATAGGCCAAACTACAATAATAAAAAAACTAGCATTCTTGTTTTTCAAACTTATCCATATTCTATAAATGTCCAGTAAGATTTTTTTTAAATCTTTAATAATAATATAAATAACATACTATATGCTTTGGAACGGCAGAAGAATTCTGATCAAGTTTTAATATTAGTTTAATATTTTAACAATATCAGTATTCGCAGACATTATAAAGATGATTGAATTTTCACAATAAAGAAAATGTTCTGCTGAATGTTATTTTCCCAGCACCTTTATATTTATAAAATAACATGACAGCTGAATGACAGATCTGTTTTTTTTGAAGCTTTGATGTAAAAATTAAATGCATGCAAAGCTTAAAAAAACCGACTTCACCGCTTTATCTTCGGAACTTTGATCAGATCTAGATCGCGTAACATACATAAAAAAAAAACACTCTTTTTGAGAACCTCCTTTTTTGAAGGTGTTTGAAAACCGACTTCACCGCTTATATTTTGGTTTTTGGCTTGACCGATTTCGATAAAATTTATATGGGACCACCTCTGAAGTATAATCTACCAAACAAAAAAACAATAATCAAAATAGATTCATAATTGGCGGAGATATCGCGTAAAATACATACAAAAAAAAATTAAGATACAGTCGAATTAAGAACCTCTTTTTTCTTTTTTGAGTCGGTTGAAAAGAATATACTCTAATGCTGCTGACCTCTTTTTTTGAAGTCGATTGAAAAGAATATACTCTAATGCTGCTGTACAGCAGTATTCTTTTATTTATTTTTTGTTCTGTACAGCAGCATTAACAGTACTGTATTAATGTCAAACATACTTACTTTAACATTTACAAAAATGAGTATGATTAAGGATATAATATTTTTAGTGAGTCTAGTTTTCGAATATACAATTATGAGACTGACACGGTCACTAAACAATTCTTTTTACCTAAAAAAAATAATTAATAATAAAAAAATATATATGTAAAAGAAAAATAAACCACCTGTCTACATTTAGAGAATGCAATAAAGATTTGAATTTGAATTTGAAAATATCTTTTCCTAATTATAACGGTAATTACCATATAATTACATATAAAATGAGACATGTTAATTAACTGTAAAAGTTAATGATTGTGTCAATAACGGGATATTTACCATGTATTTTGTTTCGAGTTACTGGTATTCTGAAGAACATGATCACGGAGTAACTGCAGTATCGACGACACAGTTGGCGCAGTGGACAGGTCTCCGCCCTCTACGCCGTGGGTCCTGGGCTCGATTCCCGGCAGGAGCACAAATTCCTTCCCAAGGGATATTCGTGTTTCTGGTTCTGGGTGTATTTGTGTGTGTGATGTAAATGTTTCCGGCGCCCACTATACAAGTCTTTGAACTTAGTGTGGGGCTCTGAGTGTGAATGCGTTTGTTTGTTTAAACATACAAACTATAAAATTGTTGCTAATTACGTCACTAGTGTTACAGCTTCCCTGGAGGCATTCTCGAGATGGTTTGCGTATCTGGCAGTAGAATCATAAACTTTCATGAGTGCCTCTTTGGGGCCCATGTGAGTAAACGATTTTGATTTTGGTATATGTTAAAAGCTGTGCATGAGTTTGGACACGAAGAACATGACTATAGATGGGACTTAGCTTAACAACTTATATCTAAAAGTTAAATTCATTAGATTGTACTTGTTCGTGTTTTTTTTAATTATTAGTTATTATTTTGCCTTATGATATGACTCAGTTATACTTGTAAATTAATGTTCAATAACAGTATTAAATTAATTTCTTAGAATTTCCTGACATACATAATTATATTGCTCATATCCTATGTGTTTGTTTTCACTATAAAATAATTCATCCAAGTTATCTTTGAATTAATGAAATAAATAAAATAGGGGCTATAATTTTTTGTAATGTCCAGTAAACAGTATAATCTGGGAGTCTTCAAGTCTAGAGTGAATAAGTATCTTCTAGGTAAGCATGCTTCATCTTCGGCCGCATCATCACTTTCCATCAGGTGAGATAGCGGCCAAATGCTTACCTATCGGGCATAAAAAAAAAACTACAACCCAATTGCCTACAGTTTCTAAAACTAAATTGATACTCATACATAGCAAAAGACCTAAGTTATCTATAAGCTAGTGACTTTTAGGTAAATCAAATGTCAAAGCAGTGGGTAGTGCGCCGATCATTATTAAAATTAACAAACAATTTTTATTGGTACTCAAATTTTTATATTTGACAATCAACTGTGATGTTTTAATGATGCAAATACTTATTTTTTTAAATTTCTTACTTGCCTTGTCGTCAAATTGTTTTTGCCATTCTATACTGGCTGCACCTCAGATTTACTTCCAAATTTATAACACTAGTTTGCCCCGAAAAGAGACCTTCTGCCTACATTTTGTCTAATAGAGGAAAACTTTTGAGGTTAATTGATTTATTTTTGTATTTGTTATTAGTACAGGATATAACGGATATTATACGTAATTACACTTTATATGTGTAGCCGTTGGTAGATAGACCGCCGCGGTACAAAATAGGTCTAAAAACAGTGACTTTGGTATCCTCCCTAATTGTTATTTTCCAACATGGTTTGTACTCTAATTGCAAGACACTATTCAACGATACCCCAAACAAGCAGAAAATAAAATATTCGGCCCCCACTTACGTGTATGGTTGACCTTTCATATTTTTCATTTATATAATCTGCCCTCATAAGGAGAAAAGACGTAACGCCATTTTTGTCAAAATTGAGTTATATAGATTAGAAAAGTCTTTACTATTTAGTATATGTTATGACTTAGACTTACTGGCAATAGATTCATTAACTTTCATGAGTGCCTCTTTGGGGCCCATGAAT
This sequence comes from Lomographa bimaculata, assembly GCA_948107665.1. Classification (NCBI taxonomy): domain Eukaryota; kingdom Metazoa; phylum Arthropoda; class Insecta; order Lepidoptera; family Geometridae; genus Lomographa; species Lomographa bimaculata. The sequence goes on along the minus strand of OX403600.1, from coordinate 3,228,967 downwards.
AAACGATTTTGATTTTGATTTTGACTTGTAGCAGATGCGTCTAAATTGAAAGTAAGATTTAGTAGGTTACGTTTGAATATTTTAAAATAAAAAGACGTGTGGGGACTGCCGCGGTAAAGCTATGGCATAGCATTTTTTATCAACTTATGCAATTATAATTATTTGTTTATTTTATTTATGCAGTAATTTTTTTCCTACCACCTAGAGGCGAGTTGCTGAACTAAAGAGACAAGCGTGATATTTAAAAAAAGTCATTAAAAGTTCTGCTATTCATCGATAGATGGCAAAACTAAAAAGTATCACCACTGTGCCGGTCGGAGTGGGGGGTGTTAGGTTATTTTCGTTACGGAATTTCTGGATTCGGTCTCCACGCTCAAGGCCCGCAATAGAAGCTATGCAATAGCTTCTAAAATAATAGTAGATGCGTCTATTTTTCCTGATTCCGATGATGTACATGACTCAATTTTGTCAAAAATGCAGTTACGTCATTTTTCATTATGACGGCAGTAATGTTAAGTGCTATTTTTGTCTTTAGGCCATAGCTTTACATATTTTCTGAGAATTTGTAAGTATTTGCTTATATGGTTTAACGCTACATACGTTTGACAGACGGACGGACGGATAGACAGTGCTGAACCACATACGTATTTAACATAGAGACCTCGCTTCGCTCGGTCCATTAGCTTCATGTATGCTTAACATTTAAATATACTATGTTCTTTCTGATGATGGTGATCAGACATTCCCGATACCTAGGTTGCAAGAGTCGACCCTAAATCGTGAGTCAAGCCGTATCATTTATAATGATATGAACTATCGAAGTACCCTTCAATAGCTACCTGGAGAACTAGGCGTGAAAATATAACAAACATACTGAGAGAGTTAATCTTTCAACTTATTAATTTCGTAAGTGATATTGTTTAGTAGATGAAATATTTATATGCTTGAGCTTTGTCTCAAGACAATGCTTACCTTTTTATCATCCATTGGCATGCTTATTTAGGTGTAAATGTCAATATCCACAACATACTTAGGTAAATGTCAATAGCTCTCGCACTTACATAAGAAAGTAGGTATAACGCATAATAATTATTTTTGTTATGCATTGATTTTTTTGTATTAAAAAGATAAGAACAGTATGAAAAATATTATTGGTAATAACTGGTGCATATTGTTACAGCAGTAATAATAATTATTATTACTCTACCATGTTTAAGTTGTTCGCAGTTATATTAAACATACATTTAATGTGACTCATTATATTTACATAATACTTGAGTCTCATGTAGGATGCCTGAATGCAGTCACTTTTGTATGGATATACATTTGCATATTTCATTACGTGTATTGAGGAATGTCTGGAGTAAGGCTAATAGTGAAACTGAACAAGGAACTGTAAAACTGTCAGACAGAAAAGTAAATCACATTAATAGTATAAAGGTGAAAGTTTTTGAGTGTGTTTGTATACAATACAATACAATATTTCTTTATTGAACACCAATAAGTAGTTAAAAACAATAACAATAAATAACCGAAAAACAATAATTGTTGTACAATGGGCGGCCTTATCACATTAAGCAATTTCTTACAGGCAACCTTTGGATGGACAGGATAGTAGAAATATTTTTTGTATGTTAGTTCTTTACGCTCAAACGCCTGGACCAATTTTGACGAAATTTGGTATTGAGGTAGCTGATACCCTGGATTAACACATAGGCTCTTTTTATCATATATATATATATATCATAGCAATTTTTATCCTAGAATTCCCGTAGATCCGGGACTTACGGGTAAAACCGTAGGGTGAAGCTATTTTTTATTTATTTATTTATGCAGAAACTTATTAACAAGGTATGAGATTGAGCAATAGATCCCCACTAGGATTCCCTTTCTCGGGGAGACTATTTCTCTTCCAAACATTCTTAAACTTATTTAAAAATGTTTATATTATAAATATATATATATATAATATTAATATATTAATGTATTTATATTTCATACAAAGGACTCTCTTAATTCAAGTTGAAGTAAAATATCTCATCCCGTTTATATCCTTAGATTAGAGACCTTGATAACTTTAGATAACGTTCTAGGTAAACAAACCTGAGATGAACAAGAAGAGGTTGTTACTTGTCAGAAATAATTAACAGTTTGCGTCACCAAGGGAAGATTTTACCGAAACGCTTTTCTGCCAGCAAATGAGTCTGTTTGTTGTTACTTGTCATAATCTTCAAGCAAAGCTTAAAAAAAACGATTTCACCGCTTTATCTTCGGAACCCTTGATCAGATTACATGAATTAAACACGCATTATTAAAGATAACTGAAAAACTACTGATCAGATATTTTTTTTATGTGTGTTACCTTATAACTTCTTTCCACGTGAGCCGATTTCGAAATTTTTTTTGAAAGATGTTGCTTTCTTTTTGGTCCATCAATTTCATCAAGATCTGATCAGTAGTTCTTGAAATATCGTCAATAATGTCTATTTTGTGGACTACTTTGACGATGTTCTCGTTTACCCGACGACTTCAAAAGTTACCTCATAACTTCTTTCGTTGTGAGCCGATTTTGATGTTTTTTTTTTATTTGAAAGCTGGTGCTTTTCATGTGGTCCCATTAATTTGAACAAGATCTGATTTCTAGTTTTTGAGTTATCGTCAATAATGCGTGTTTAATACATTAAATCTGATCAAGGTTCCGAAGATAAAGCGGTGAAGTCGGTTTTATTAAGCTTTGCTTGCTTTTAATTATTTCTTATGACGACAGTACAGGGCGCGCGCCTCGGCTCGCCTCTATATTGTATATCATGTCCCATATGGAGTAATATTCTTTGGCGGAAAATATCAGTAATTAAAAATAAATTGTTAGATTATTATTAGATTATATTATATAGGAATCTGTGACTAAATGCGATTACAAATAAAATCCCTTTCCAAGGTAAATATCTTTAACTACTTTATCATTTAAATGTAGTAATTGTTTTAAGTGTAGGCTCTCTTTATATTGTGTTATCAACTGACTTCAAAAAAGGAGGTTCTCAATCCGTTTTTTTTTTCAATTTTTTTATCTATGTTATGCGATATCTCCGCCAATTATGAATCGATTTTGATGATTTTTTTTGTTTGGTAGAGTATACTTCAGAGGTGGCCCCATATAAATTTTATCGAAATCAGTCAAGCCAAAACCGAAATATAAGCGAAGTAGTCGGTTTTTTTTAAGCTTTGCTTGCGTTTCAATTATTTTCAATTAATATCTTGAGACTCTGACTATCTGTTCCCGCGGTGTTACCTGCAGATAAACAGTTACAAATTATTTATTTTGCCCAGGAAGCCTTTTCTTTCATTAAAACCTTGGAATGACAAGTGCTTACCCAAAAAAAACTAAACCTCACTCAGCCCCCAAATACATAGTACAATAATAATTAATACATTAATAATTAATAAATAATTAATACATAGTATCAACCAAGTTAATTTTTTGTCTATTAGATGATGATTCTTCTAAAAAAAAACAGTTACTAGCAATTCATCTCAAAAGATTTTCTTTATTAGGCATAACGTAGGCGCGAGATCTCAATTAGAGGCGAAAGACAATTTTGTTTTTTCTACAAAATTTGTTATTATACCATACAACTACCCAATTAACATCAACTAATCACATCAAGATATAATATAACCATGAATGAGTTAGTAAAAAATGCCACATTCAGAAAGTAGAACAAAGAACATGTAGTTTACACATCGTACGCATATTATTTAATAATTAAATATTCAAGAGAATGTTTATATTAAAATTAACTGCTGTTACCATTATAAATTAGCATATTATATTACCATGCAAATGCTAAGGCATATAATGCCAGATATCAAAAGGTTTAGTGCGGTTTTCTCAGATTTTATCTTCTTTGTCGTGGACAAAAAATCTGCTAATTTACGTAAGCGTTCTGTCAAATTTGTTGTAATAGGTTTTGGTTTCATTTTACTTTATTGCCTACTGAAAATATATCATTGTGCTTCATTTTAGGTCCCTGCGAATCTATTTATTAATATTATAAAAAGGTTAAGTTTGTTTGACATCCTACTAAAATAATAAATCCGAAAGTTTGTGTGTAAGTGTGTAAGTATCTTTGTTCCCTCTTCACGCTTTAATGGCTGCACGAATACGGATAATATTTAGAATGTACATAGCTTATACCTACATAGGCTACTTTTTAACTTGATAATATCAGGCGAAGCCGCGGGACACGGCTAGTGTTATATAAACTAGTGTAGGAAGTGATATCCGGAACAAATCAAATCAAAATCGTTTATCCACATGGGCCCCAAAGAGACACTCATGAACGTTAATGACTCTGTAGATGATTATCCGCTTCTTTTTATGCTCGATAAGCAAGCATTTGACCACTATCTCATCTGATGGTAAGCGAAGATGCGGTAGAAGATGTAGCATGCTTGCCTATTATCAATCCTAAACCAAAATATAAGCGGTGAAGTAGGTCGTTTTAAGCTTTGCTTACGTTTACATTTTTTGCCTACACTCATGCACGTTCACTAAGTTTCATGTGCTTAGCAAAACTGTTCTAATTATATATTTTTTTATTATCATTTGTAATGACCATTAAAATGTTGTGTTCACTTACCTAATAATAATTAAATGTAGCGAAACTAATAAAAAAAAACAAGGAAACCAATTGAAATTAATGAACGCGAATTATTATGAACTCTAACGCGTCATACTCATAAGTGTACAGAAAAATAAATAATAAAAAATGTGTACTTTAATACGGACATCACTTACATTTTGGACTTGTTTGTACAATAATTCGTGAAGTCACCATGACGAGCAAAGAATAGATACTTGGTACTAAGTTGGTACTTGGACTGCCCGTTAGCTTAGCTGGATGAGCGTTCGGCTTCTAAACAGGGGTTCGATTCCCGGCGCGAACATAAGTTTTCTCCCCAAAGAAAAGTTGTGTTTCTGGTTCTGGTTGTAATTGTGTGTGCGATGCGAATGTTTTCAGCACCAGCAACACAAGTCACCGAACTTAGTGTGGCGCTGTGAGTGTGAAAGCGTTTATTTACTTGGTACTACTAGGTACGTTAATATCATATTTTTTATATTCAAGTCTGCTATTAGTTCTGGAGGACAATGGCATGGATTATGTTTTTTGGGGTACCTATACTCATTTTAAATTGTAATTCTTTGCTTTGGTCTACATTATGTGTTCATTTATAATAGGTATCTTTCTTGATCTATTTAGAAGTCGTTTAACCCGGAACTGCGGTGTCTATATTTATTTCCTAGGTTCTACGTTTTAGATAATAGGTACATAAGTACTAGCTGGACTTAAATTGATAATAATTAAATGTACAAAATAGAAATATATGTAATGCCACGTTTAGAAAAAGTGTTTTATGATCGGCGAGTGATTTTAAAACTTTTTGGATTTTGTTATTACAAAAATACTTAATCGCGACTAAAAATGGGTGGTGGGGGTAGGAGGGTGAAAAATACTTTACGACCAATTCTCATACCTACTATACAGTTACTATACAAAAAAAACCTTAAAATCGGTCGTGCCATTTCGGAGGAGTTCGACCACAAACACCGTGACACGAGATATTTATATATTATATACTAGCTGTGCCCCGCGGCTTCGCCCGCTATTATCAAGTTAAAAAGTAGCCTATGTGTTAATCCTAGGTATAATCTATGTACATTCCAAATCCGTTCAGCCGTTAAAGCGTGAAGAGGGAACAAACATACTTACACACAAACTTTCGAATTTATAATATTAGCAGGAAGGATTTAAGTCATCATCATCAGCCTTTATTAATTATAACTTTTTTTTTAATTTTTTATTCACACTTACAGCCCCATACTAAGTTCAAAGACTTGTATCGTGGGTGCCGGAAACATTCACATCACACACATATTACACCCAAAACCAGAAGCACAAATGTCCCTTGGGCAGGAATTTGTGCTCCTGCCGGGAATCGAACCCAGGACCCACGGCGTAGAGGGCGGACACCTGTCCACTGCACCAATTGTCTACTAATGAACGCTATATATGTTTTTTTATACATTATATTAGGAATACATAATGAAAGGCAAATGCTTGCTATCTTTCTAACGGCTGAACTGGTTTTAACAATTTTAACAGACTTTAAATCTTGGAGATGGAAACAGGCCACTTTTAACTTAAAAGTATAACGTGAAAAAGTAGCCTGTATTAGCGCTAGGCACACTTGACACTCCTACTCTAGTGAATACCTAAACTATGTCACATACATTTCTGTCAAATTAGTCTTAACCTTAGAAATAAGGTTCATTTTTATGCGCGCTTTAACGTGGCGGTTCTGGCTGCTACACATAGGACTCATTTGGTTCGAACAGACTGGCGTGCGCAGGCACCACTGCACGCCACAAACGCCATCCGTTCGAGCCACGAGCGGCTAGAGTGTGGCAGCCAAAACCGCTAAAAAAGCAGCTAAAACCGCTCTATCAGATGCGCAAAAAATATAGTGATGAAATATTTATACTTTTTAATTTACATTTTTTCTAATGAACGTAGAATAATCGAACAAAATTATATAGATTCCAAATGTAGTCAAGGATTTGTTGATGCCTAATATTTTCATTTACGTTTTCCTATTCGCATTTATATTGATGTAGCTGCTCTCTTTATGTGTTACCTAAAATTAAGAATCTTTGGTGCAATTGACTTACTTAACCACTTTAAATATGAAATAACATTACATAAAACATTGGAATAATTCATTTTCTTATACATTTTGTTTGTAACGGTATTTCGAACAGTATAACATCTTGGTCAAGTACTAGGCAAACATAGACATAAAAGAGGTAAAACACTTATTCTTTACGTGGCTTTGCAACCCACAGCTACGAGTAGTTTACAAAAAACCAAGCAAACTCTTTGCTAAAATTACTTAAACTAGCGTTCTACAAGGACTTACGTATTTAACAATTGTCACAACCAGATATATTTCCAGTCGTCAGACTACTCAACGAGTCTTATAGTTCTAGGCACTGTTAGGAAATTAAATTATGTAACCCATTGTGTTACTCATATATTCTATCAGGCATTGTAAATTAGTACAATTTGCATTCTTAACCGCTTACTGCACTCCCACACTTATTTTAATGGTGTTAAATTAAATAGGCAAGTATTTTTAATTGTTAAGATAGTGAATCATGTTTCTGATTGGGAAACAAAGGAGTTTAGACGTTAGAGTGTTAGTGAGAAAGGAGTTTTGGAGTGCGGGTTTGATAGGTTGGTGAATAAGCGAAAAGAAATATTAAGATTAGGAATAATTGTTAAAGTTAAAAATAGCGTTTGGAAAAAAATGCGACCGAAAAATATTCTTCACTGAAAATAAAATAATCGGAATAAACTCCCTAAAATTTTGATACTTTGCGAAAATATCCTAAATAGATTACATATCACACTGTGCTACAATCAAAATGCAGCCTGCTATTAAAGACAGTCTCTTTAAGAGCAGCCCTAGATTAGCATCGTTTTAACCATTCGATTATCTCTGTTATACCTTATAGTATAAGAACGTATATTGCGTATCCAAAATTCAACGCTTACGCAAGGTCATCGGAGCGATCTCCGTTTTTTTTTACAAATGTCATTGTTTGCAATCATAATACAGAGATACACAATTTACTTATGTTATATTATTGTGTTACTCATTTTTTCCTGATAGAACCGTCATATCATTTAGTTTTATAGGAGAAGTAAGTTACAGGTGAGAACCTTAAAGAAGATTTTTGGTTTATTAATTATTTCTATGTACTTAGCAACAAGTTGAACGTTTCACACGTGCCATATGAAGTAAAATGTCAATGTCTATGGTGACTTTTTAGAACTTTATATGCTTTTCTTAACTAAAAAATCAACAAAATATGTTTTATTCAATATAGGCAAACGTTTGACCGCTATCTCACCGATGGTAAGCGACTATGCGGTCGACGATGAACTTAACGAGTTTTGCCGCGAAAAAAAAAAATGGCGTTGTTGGTTTTGTTTAATTTTCTAAAACCTGTGATTCTTCGAGTGTTAATATGTGATAATGGTGAATTATTTACTGTTAATACTTAGTAAACGAGCATAAGTGTAGACAATTCATACAAAGTTTAAACGTGATTTTCGTCTTCGCCCCAAAACTCAAATAGAAGTTCTAGTAACGTTTCTACCACTTTACTAGGGCATGACTTGACTATGACTGGATCTTGAGTTTGACTCTTTTACTTGACTTTGATTATGACTTGTGACTAGTACTTTTATTATGAAATACACTTGAAATATTATTACTTGACACCGGCTAAATGCACAAGATAGCGAAGCCAAAATTAAACGAAAAAAACAGTTTTACGTTTCATGTGTAATATTTACTCTCGTTGTTCTTACAATCGAAACTCAGTCTTGCAAGCGCAGTCCTGCTACGGCTGTATAGATTTTTTGTGGACTACGCGATTACTGCGTGCGCCAAAGAAACAAATTTTAATGATAGTCATTTGTTAGTTTAATTCCATAAGAATCGACAAAAACAGTACATTTGTATAAACTTATTTGTATAACACTGTCATTATTCATTTTGTCGTGCCCTAAGAGGCCACTCAGGTTGTAATTTAAAAAAAATATCATTCAAATAGCTTTATTACATATTTAATCAATTTTTATCACAATGAATTAATACAACAATATTGAAATTCAAAGATAAATATAATAATATGATAAACTCCACCCATAATAATAAATACATATTTAATAGTCACGATAACATATTTTTTCTAGAATATTGTGGAATTTGTGTTTCATTATCGGCTTTTAAAAACATTGAATAATTGTCTGGTTTTGGTATTCGGAATACAAATAATAATTTAATTTTGTTCGTTGATAGATTTCGACATTGAATAATTTTGATTATATGATTTTGTAATGTAATTCATGACCTTTGACCAATATTAATAATACATTTTATAACACGATTTATTACGTTGTATATAAGTGAAAAATAATATGTAAAAATGAGACCTTTATGTTAGTTGTGTACAATTATTTACGTAACCGTAACCTTGAGAATTCCAATTTTTCTGTGGCATTTGCATTAGTATGCCTTTTAACCAAATAATTTTGTATGTTTTTATCCTACTAATATTATAAATCCGAAAGTTTGTTTGTAAGTGTGTAAGTATGTTTGTTCCCTCTTCACGCTTTAACGGCTAAACGGATTTGGATGAAATTTGGAATGTACATAGCTTATACCTAGAATTAACACATAGGCTACTTTTAAACTCGATAATAGCGGGCGAAACCGCGAGGCACGGCTAGTATAAACATAAAAACGCTTTCAGACTTACAGCCCTACACTAAGTTCAATGACTTGTGTCATCGGTGCCGAAAACACATCACACACACACAATCACAACCAGAACTATTTCAGCCGGGAATCGAACCCGAACCCTCTGCTTAGAACGCGAACGTGCACGGCCAAAATAAGTCAACGGGCAGTTCAAACTATGGTTTAAAACAAAGTTATGTTCGAATAGCAATGTTTCAAGCAGGATGGATACAAAATAAATCATAATCATAACATTCCCGTCTACCGGATATGGGCGCGGTAAACATACACGTGTTTTACGAACGTACCCATCTCATTAAATTGTATGAATTTCGTATTATCTGCTTATTTACGTATAATATTATACTTTGAACATTTTTACATGAAAATTATGAGTCCAAGATATTTGCTGGACGTTCGTTGATTACTTTCAACGTAGAAAGACGATACAGCATTTCTTTTACTTTTTTGTGTCTGATATTAAACAAGAAAATAGATTTTGATTAGTAAATATCGATTTACGAGATTTATAATAAATAATAATATAATCATACTTATATTATAAAATCCCAAAGTTTGTGTGTAAGTATTTTTGTTCCCTCTTCACGCTTTAACGGCTGAACGGATATGGATGAAATTTTGAATGTACATAGATTATACCTAGGATTAACACATAGGCTAATTTTTAACTTGATAGTAGCGGGCGAAGCCGCGGGGCACGGCTAGTAATAAATAATAATATAATCATACTAATATTATAAAATCCAAAAGTTTGTGTGTAAGTATGTTAGTTCCCTCTTCACGCTTTAACGGCTGAACGGATATGGATGAAATTTGGAATGTACATAATGTATACCTAGAATTAACACATAGGCTACTTTTTACCTTGATAATAGCAGCGAAGCCGCGGGGCATGGCTAGAGTATCCATATATGTCCATATATGTCATATATGTTTACAATATACATAATTTATTTTTTCGCCTTCTAAGCAGTGGTATCGGGTTTGATTCCCGGCGGGAACACAAGATTTCTCCCCAAGGATAATTTGTGTTTCTTGTTCCGGTTGTGATTGTGTGTGTGATGTGTTGTCCTTTAACTCCTTTAGTAAAAGGCTGTAGAAGGACAACACCCGTACACTGACCTTTTAGATTTTGTCAAGGTGTGAGCAGGTTAGCGTTTGACCACTGCCTCATTTGATAAAATAATTAAACGCAAGCAAAGCTTAAAAAAACCGACTTCACCGCTTTATCATCGGAACCTTGATTCACCAGCTTTCAAATACAAAAAGAATCATCAAAATCGGCTCACAACGAAAGAAGTTGTGAGGTAACTTTTGAAGTCGGGTAAACCAGAACATCGTCAAAGTACTCATTATTCGTCACAAAATATACATTATTGACGATATTTCAAGAACTACTGATCGGATCTTGATCAAATTTGAATGGGACCAACTAGAAAGCAACATCTATAAAATAAAAAAAATCGGCTCGCGTGGAGAGAAGTTATGAGGTAACACACATATACACATATATCGACTTGAGTACCTCTTCCTTTTTTGGGAAGTCGGGAAAAAGGTGATGTGGTCAAGTGTGGTAAACACGTTAGCCCACGTGTGCCACCCCTAGCACACGTGGTTCGCTGGCCATAGTATCTACATAAAAGAAATCCAATTAAAATCCGTCTAGTCACGTAGTTCAACGCACGCCTATACCTACAATATTTTCTACCAGATACTTACCGAATGTAAAGTTGTGAGGAAAACGTAAAGGGAAAATAAATCCATTCAATAAAACAATAAAATGATTATGCGCAGGTAAAATGTATGTTACATTACTTTTGAATAAATATAATTATAATTATGTGTCTAATTGCTAGATTTACCAATTTATAACAATCTCTTATTAAGGTCAGTCGGCGAAAGACTAGAAATATAGTAAATAGATAGAATATAATAAATAGAGAATAGATTTCAATACAATTTTAACCCAACCGACGAATGGAAAAATTACACACTTACAAATACAACGAAGTTCAAATCAAATTCCATTTCCAAATCAGATCACGTTCCGGCAGCTATCCTTGAGAACCAGCCATAGTGTAGGCCCAGCATGTTTTACATCCCGCCCTCATGGTCACTAACTAACATGCGAGTTGTAGTGCAGAAGTATTTTTATACTATTATAGTATTTTTATACATGTTTACTTTTATATAATAGAGTATTTTTATATATATAGGAGTATGGATATTACTTTTTCAAAGTTCGTCTGGAGAAATACCACACCTTTGCTAATAATTTTTTTTTTCATATTCGGATTAGCTATCTACGGGCCAATTGCCTATATTTCCTAAAACTAAACTAAAACTATATACAGCAAAGAACCAAGTTACCTAAGAGACATCGAACCTATAGGTAACTCAAGTGCTCAAGCCCACTACCAGTGGGTAGCGTTCCCATCATGGCGGCATTGCCTCTCTGAATTGCAATGCTAATTGCCAATCATTGAACCGCAAACATTATGTTGCAGCTTGTAGAAGCAATGTTTTCAGAAAAAAATCCAGGGCATTAAGTCTAATCTCAGAGTGACGAGCCCAGTGCATTGCCGCGCATTTTAAACTGTCCGAAATTCTGGGTTGTGAGACAAGCCAAACAAGTCACTCAGTTGATGGTAAGCGTTAAGCTTGCTGGAATGTATGGCAATGGTATGACCCATAAAACTAACCCAACTACTACGAAATTGTAAAGGGCAAGCAAGTACCATGAGGCGAGCGACTATCTCGTCTTATCACATAAAAATATGTGATATAATAAGCCACTTGCTTTCCTATCGGAGTTTTTTTTTTTACTTTCTAGGAGACATACATAAGCAAGTTTCCTATTTTCATTACAATGTAGCCTGTATTTGGCTAATGAGTAATTTTAATTTATCTGAGATTGCTAGAGAATTTTTTAAACCTTCGCGAACTTCAATCATGTTTTTACGAGAAAACCGGGTCATTTTCTTCGCGCTTTTATTTTCAATATAGCATTATTTAGACTAACCTCGACATTTCGGCAGGGTTGCATCGGCCGTGATCACGAGAGACTGACCTCTCTCGTGACCACGGCCGGTGCAACCCTACCGAAACGTCGAGGTTAGTCAAAATAATGCTAGATTGCTAGAGTTATCAATAACTAAGAATGTATCTTTTGGCACTTTTCTTATTGATTCTATTATGGGCAAGACACTTTGTTCATGTGTTCTTCAAGGTAGTAGGTACTACATTACACTATCACATTAACACCACACTAGTTTAAACGGTTTTCTTCTTTGTAGTCCTCTCACTATATCCGTTTGGTCGAGCAGCATGGCTTCGACATTCACATGGCGGCGAAGTCTATGTTGGTGAGCTTCGGCGTATTTTTCTTAATAACTTTGTCAACGAACTCTATATTGAGGTCCCGATGGAGGTCTTCGTTTCTTACGTACCACCAAGGAGCATTAACCATATCTCTCAATACTTTATTCTGGAAGCGTTGTATAATCTTGATAATATTCTGTTAGTACAGCCCCAGAGCTGTATACCATATGTCCATCATGTGTCTATCAGAGATGAAGAGTAAATATTTTGTAAACAGATACACATGTACCAACAATCCATGATGCGAGCTGAAGAGATCCGGCGTCGTCGGCAAGAGGATCCCACCAGGACCCATACTGCAGTCACCAACATCCTCGCAGCAGCCGCCAGGGAGATGGAAGAGGCTCGTCACGCTGCCAGGACCTCGGTGTCGGAGCGTGTGGTCGCCAGCATCCAAACTGAACAGGATCAAGGTCAGACTCTTTTACAGACAACAGTATACCATGGATTCAAGCCAAGCCGCCAAGCAGTAGTGTACAAACAAGCAAATGCATTTAGCATTCACAAACACAGCTCCAAATTAAGTTCAAAGACTTGTAACCGTGGGTTGTCCTTGTGTGCCGGAAACATTTACATATCACGCGCACAATCAAATCTAGAAACAGAAGAAGAAGAATCCCTTTCATGATTCCCACATTCAATAATTATAGCTAACCTTGCAGTTAAGCCTAGCGCATTCGACGAAATCATCACTTACCATCTAACTAATTTATCAATAGCTAAAAAGGACTAGATTCAAAAATTGCACTTCGAGAAGAAAAATTGTGTTCCTTACTCAGAGGGGACACAGAACACTTGTTTTTTTAGTCTTAGTCTAGTAATATGACTGTGAATGTGTTGTATGTTAAAAAAAAACATCGGCTAAATAATTACCTAATGAAAAAAAAATCCTTATATATTTTTATACAACCGACCGCCTCGCGCTTGCGCTTTACAGTTCAGTGCCACCCAGAACTTTGAACTTCAACAGATACAAGTGTTTGAACTTAGTGTGGAGCTGTGAATATGTTTGTTGAATTAATACTTCTTTTGGCGCGTTTGGGAACAAAGAAGACAGACCGACGACGCTTAAATACGACATCATGAAGTTGGTTGGCAATTGTTTTCGTGAGAATTGTTTTATTCAAGGTAGTTACTCAAATATATATGAATATACAACACGTGTTTTATATCAGCATACATTTTCGCCGCGCGGTAGAAAGAGGGGGATATTACTTCCTTTCTTACGCCGCGCCGGCGGTCTACTCTCCCTCCGTCTTACGAATTTTCGATCAGGTCACGTGTCCTGACGCGAGTTTAACATTTCTTACCCATCCCAAAAAAGTGCACAACGCCGCTAAAGAAGTTTTCACTTCAAAAAATATTCGTGCATATACATGTGATAATTTATTGTGAGTATTCGTGATAGAAGTGTCTTTTGAAGATATACTTCTTTTGGCGAGTCTGAGAAAAATGTTTAGAGTTAATTTTACGATGCGCATACCGACACTTAAAAGCGACACAATGAAGTTGGTTGGTAATTGTCTCTCAAGTTTTCGTGAGAACTGATAACTACAGTGTGACAAGGATCTTGTGGCACTTGAATGACATTTGCAGGGGGCGTTGTTGTTTGTATGAACAAAGAGGTTGTTACTTAAGGGTCGCCAGCTAATAAAATCTCCTTTTATGAGCATACAATAAGTTCAGAATATTGCAATCAAGTGAGTCTAATTTTGACGGAAGGGATAATTGGGAATGGGAAACAACAACGCCCCCTACTATTCCAGTGAGCAATTAATGACAATTTACTTGATCAAATATTATTTTAGGGAAATTTGCATTTAAACATTTCCATATAATGGTAGGCATTCTTATCAAATATAAAATTTTAATTTTTCAATAAGGGTTTATAGTATTTTTTTTAAATTACGTTTTTTATGAAGTCATGAAATATTGTCTGTTTTAATGTCAACTTTATTAAAAAACCGTAAATGGTCTTCACCTTAATTGAAAAGTAAAGAATTTTGTCAGGAATCATCAGATCCCACCTGGTAACCCTGTATACAGCCATAAGCGGACTGACCGATTTGTCAAGTGACACTTTACAAGATGACGGCGTTAGTTCCAGCTGTAATCGACTTCCAAGAGATCGTTGTCGCACTGTATATTTGTAATTTAATATCTTTTTTTCACAAACAAAGAATACTGTTTTTTTTTCTCGCCAACGAAGTATTACTTCTTACGTGCGTACACAAGTACACACACAAACACGTTTTTTTAAGTGGGTTTTTAGATTTGAGGTTAACGGTATGTATTTTAAATTATTATTATTACTTGATAAATAGTTTAAACTACTTCTTTTTGTTATCTTATTTTATTCTGAATACAGATATATAGAAATTTAATTAATCTTTAGATTTTTTAATGATCACTATATAATTGTCTATTTATTTTTCAGTTCTCAAGATGCCTTTATCTAATGCTGAGAAGTCTAAAAAATATCGCCACCGAAAGAACATTGCGAAGGGAATTATTAAAAGATTAAAAAAAACAAACGCGGAAAAGTGTCAGATGTATAGGCTGCGAAAAAAAATCCTTGCTCAAGGATGCCAATCACCTACGAATCAAGTTTTATACACTCCATCTACTTCGAATTCGTCAATGATTTTTGGATCATCAGCTTTGTCTGTCACTACTGGTATTCATTTCAATTAAGAATTTAGATAATTATTAAACACTAGCTGTTAGACTAATTACACCGGGCAAAAAAACTTAAAAAAATCTTAAGTCGCTTTTACTTTCACCGGAGCCGTGGAGCCGGAAACACTCACGCATTCACGTCATATCCAGAACCAGAAACACAAATTTCCCGTGAGGAGAAAACTTGTGTTCTCACCGGGAATCGAACCCGGTGCTTTAAATGCGAACGCGCATCCAACTACGCCATCGGGCAGTTCAAAGTTCATAGATAAATTAAAAACGGCTTAACAAAAAAATCTGTTGACTTTAGATCCTCCTTTTTATTATCCGAGCGTCCGTGTAGCGCGAGTGAAGCGTCTCCATTTGAGCTTGGGCAAAACTGTTATCGTATGTCCGGCGGATTTCCGGTTGTTCTCCTCTACAGGCCGCATTTCTCAACCGATTCTCGTGAAACTTCGGTTTTTGTATTTTCAAAAGGCGGAGATATGGGAGTTGAAAATGTAAAAAAAATACATATTTTAGCCATTTCCAAAAATACGCGAGTTCTTTAACTCACAGAGCCACTAGTTTAAGTCGGCTCAAAACGTAGACGATCTTACACGCATAATGTGTCGGAATACGAAGTAACTGCTATTCAATCTGTGAACCGTTGCTACGTCAGTGAAATAAATGTAACGATTTCTCATAGACCATAATTTTTTTATTTTATTTTGCTGTTTGTTTGTAGTGTAAACTCATTATTAATAAATGTATTTTCTTTCTCTCTTTTCTTTCTATTTGTCCAAATTATATTCAGTAAAGGTCAAATTGTATCTACATGAACGTAAGACGATGGAATAGTTTATTTTGATAAGGATTGATATTGAATGCCGCAAAAAGCCAACAATGTTTTGTTGTATTTTTGAAGCCTTAGAGGCATTTGAGCTTAGAACAACTGATCGTCGCGTCGTGCAGTTAGACCGTATCATATATTCTATAATATAGCAATGAAGATCATGAGAATTCGAGTCCGTGACTCACTTACAGTAGCTTTCAAACACGTTGGCAAGGATACAAAAATGACTAGAAATCAATTTGAAAATGAACATTACATTCAATTGTATTGTTAGTCATGACAGTGATGATAGACATGACTGTGAGACAGTCTGATTTTGTTAGTTCAGCGTGTCATCAGTGGGTGAGATTTGTATAGAGGAACGTTAAACCGAAGACGGTAAAAAAAAAAATAACCCCTAATCAAAAAATGGAAGATAATGCTCATTGTTTGAACCGGACGTTATTTCCATACTCGATAATCGGAGGGAGAGGCGGGCGTATGGGTAAATGTGAAGAGACGTTAAATATGATTTTTTAATGTTAATTAAACATAAACGCTTTCACACTCACAGCCCCACACTATCAATGACTTGTGTCGTGGGTGCCGGAAACATACACATCACACATACAATCACAACCAGAACCAGAAACACAAATTTTCCTTGGGGAGAAAACTTGTGTTCCCGCCAGGAATCGAACCCGATACCCCTGCTTAGAAGGCGAAAGCTCAACCAACTTAGCCAACGGGCAGTTCAATTTCTACTCAGAAAATGCTCACGTACTTATCAACTTTTTACGTGAAGATTTAAATCTTTCAATTAATAATGACTCTCATAGTTCCTACAACGATGATATCGTTGAGGCTATGAACCTCTTGTTACTCACATGGCCAATAAATCAGAGCCAGATCAATTAATCGACATCATTAACGGAATTTATTGAAATGAATTTTATTCAGTTTAATTTATATATCTGACTAGCTGTCCCGGCGACCTTCGTTCCGCCTAACAGTCAATGAATGTGCATATTTAGGAAGCCATAAGCCTTCGTTCCGCCTAACAGTCAATGAATGTGCATATTTAGGAAGCATGCGTTACAATGTCACGTGACTATATTATTACAACCTTCATGTTTATGTTTGCCTAGTACTTTACCAAATCCGAGTGACGTATGAGAAAATGGAAAGCATTTCGAAATGTAAAAAAAAAATTTAAAGAAATATACGTTCTTAAAAAGTATCCTATGTCCTTCTCCTGGCTCTAAACTACCTCCCTGCCAATTTTCAGCTAAATCGGTTCAGCCGTTCTTGAGTTATAAGTGGAGTAACTAACACGACTTTCTTTATATATATAGATAACATTGTATTATTTACTTTGTAATAATAAATAACAATGCGTAAAAAGTTATTTCGATTAAATTATGCTTTGATAAAGAGAAATTATGTTATTTTAAGCCTTTTAAAGATATTTTTAACTAAACCGTTATCAATTGCATGCTATGATAGTTACTGGGTAGGTGGGTGGGTACCTGCCCACCTAGTTACCTAGTTATATGCTGAGTCGGAACCTTATTTATGGCATCACGCGTCGTTATAATGTTTTTTTTTTATTTTGTTATGCGTTTTGTTTTGTTATCTGTAAATAATGTAACGTTGCGTGTTGTCACGAATTAATATGTTTCCTTTTTCTTTTTTTCTATCTATTATCTTTTTTAGAAACGAGTATTGGCATGCGGGATATTTCTTCTTTTTTATTTATTAAAATTAGCACCGCTATTCAACGTGGAAACGTAGCCAGTATTCTGGGCACTTTTCCTTCGGCAAGCGGTTTGCAAAATTTTTAAGTGCTATTTGTTTTATTCCCCTTTTGTAATCTTATCTGACATTGTTATTATTATTTCTTAGTTAAGTAATGTAAAATAAAAGATTTTATTTCGGTAATACGCTAAAGAAGCATAACTTCATATAGTTTGTTTATTTAAGTTATTTGTTTTCACGTATAAGTGAATTTTATTCTTTACGAGAAATAAACTATCTTTAATCTGAACTTCTTACGTGCTTACATAAGTAGGTACACACATGTTTGTTCTATTTGTTTAATTATCTAGGATTTATTTAATAGTATCAATATTTCCCAACAGCTGCCCGGGAAGAGGCTCGCCTAGCCGCCAGAGCGTCGGCTTCCGAGAGATTTGTGGCGATACAAATGGAACAGGATCAAGGTTAGGTTTGAACACACTCTTACTTTAAAAAAAAATTAAACGCCAACAAAGCTTAATACCCAATTTTCTTAAAAAACAATTTTTATTTTCTTAAAAAAACACCAATTACACAACTTTATCTTCGGAACCCTTGATAATATATATATAAATGAATTAAATAGGCAATATTGAAGATAACTCTAAAACTACCACTCCATAAAAAAAATATCATTAAAATAGGCTCACAACTACAGAAGTTATGAGGTAACTTTTGAAGTCGTTTAAAAACGAGAGCATCGTCAATGTGGACTACATTGACGATGTTCTCGTTTTTAAGCGAATACGCATAATTGTCGATATTTCAAGAACTACTGATCAGATCTTGATCAAATTTAAATGGGACCAATTGGAAAGCAATATCTTTCGAACTAAAAAAAAAAATCTCGAAATCGGTTCACGTGGAAAGAAGTTATGAGGCAACAAACATTAAAAAAAATACAGTCGACTTGAGTACCTCCTCCTTTTTTGTGAAGTTGGTTAAAAAAAGTAGATACAATAACAAAAATTGGAGTATTCATCCGAACAAAGACGAATAATAAGAATAGTGTAAATGATTTAAACTTTATTATTACAACTAATTTTATATATATATATATCATTCTTCTGTACGTGTGTATGTGACTGAACTAATCCTAAGCGTCTCGAACTATTTTCATGAAATTTTTGTTTGTTCACCTGAACACAATTCAAGAATGGTTTTTTTTATTTTTTTATACTCGATAGGCAAAAATTAAAAATTAAAGAAAAATAATAATTAAAATTAATTTAAAAAAATATAAATTCACAATTCGATTCGACCAATGTTTTTTTTAATTAATTGATTTAATTAATGGTAAATAATAAAATTGATAAAAATAAAAACAAATGAGGTAACACACATTAAAAATAAATACAGTCGACTTGAGTAGGTACCTCATCATTTAAAAAAAAATTGTCGTGAAAATATCTCTTATACCGCTTTCTTATGCAGTGTGAACGAAACGGTCGTAATAATGTTTTTCTTTTAATTACAACTAGCAATGCACCGACATATTAACTGTAACAATTATGCTAATTTACAACTGTGAAATAAATTAATAAAGATGACGGTTTCTTTTGTCTGGCTTTTTTACATTGCATCATAGCCGGATATACATATTATCTGCTAAATTACTCAAAAATATGTTTAGAAAGTGTTCACAGCGATATTAAAATATTTTAGACTATTCTATTGGGTGTCGAGAAAAAGGATTGTGATAATTAAAACGCAAGCAAAGCTTATATAAAAACATATAAAAACTGACTTCATTGCTTATATTTCGGCTAAGGCTTGACCGATTTCGATAAAATTTATATGGGACCACCTCTGAAGTATACTCTACCAAACAAACAAAAAAACATCAACATCGATTCATAATTGGCGGGGATATCGCGTAACATACATATAAAAAAACATGCAGTCGAATTGAGGACCTCCTTTTTTGAAGTCAGTTGAAAACTTTCCATAGGCGCAAGTATTTAAAACTAGATGGAAGTAGGTACCCGGCATGGTGTTACATGCCACGTAAAAAAAAGATGTTTTACCCTTGACAAGAACTACTTATCCTACTCATATTATAAATGCGAAAGTTTGTATGTTTGTGTGTGAATGTTTGTTACCACGAATATCCGTAAAGAATAAATCGATTTTGATGAAATTTAGAATGTAGATAGTATAGGTTCCAGAATACTTTTTAACTTAATTAGTATTTTTATTATTAGTACTTAATTAGTATTATTATACTAGCGACAGCCATCCGCCCCGGCTTCGCGCGGGTGTGATTGAGATTTAAAAAAAGAAATGGTTATTGTGAGTCAACCGTAACAGATAGAGATATGCCATCGCAGAGTTTTTAAAAGGATTTTTAAAGAGCTATAATTCTCTCATACTTTTTTTTATGTATCTCTTAAGGTTTAGCCTCCTTCTTTATCAATTTACAATTAAATTCGTTCATTCGTCATTTGTTTTTATATATAAGATAGTTATTTAGTAAGTTATATAATATAATTGCAAACAAAGCTTAAAAAAAACAACTTCCTCGCTTTATCTTCGGAACCTTGATCAGATTTAACGTATTAAACTTCTTTCGTTGTGAGCTGATTTTGATGATTATTTTTTTATTTGAAAGCTGGTGCTTTCCATGTGGTCCCATTTAAATTTGATAAAGCTCTGATCACTAGTTTTTGAGTTATCGTCAATAATGCGTGTTTAATACATTAAATCTGAATCTCAAGGTTCTGAAGATAAAGCGGTGAAGACGGTTTTTTTAGCTTTGCTTGCGTTTAATTATTAATTTATGCTTCTCTAATATAAAGCTTAGAATTTAAAATTACTAC
Source organism: Lomographa bimaculata (assembly GCA_948107665.1). Lineage (NCBI taxonomy): Eukaryota > Metazoa > Arthropoda > Insecta > Lepidoptera > Geometridae > Lomographa > Lomographa bimaculata. The sequence goes on along the minus strand of OX403600.1, from coordinate 3,208,084 downwards.
TTTTACTGAAAAAAAAATGGTAAATTTTTTATGTTTTTGCCCGGTGTGTTTACCATCCTCGCCACGTCATCACTTACCATCAGGTCAGATAGCGATGAAATGCTATCCTATAAGACATAAAACAAAAATCTTTCATTTGGCATTTTATTTTTTATAATGTAATTAAATAAATAATATAATACAAGGTTTAAAATGATAAATGTTCGGAGTTTGCTTCGACAACTGTTGCACTATGTACACAAACTGGTTTCGCCCGGATTCCGGTCAGCTGCTGTATGAATTAATTTGCCGTGCTTTGCCCTACGTCGAGTTGAGAATAAATATTTATCGCAATATTTACCTTCAAAAACTAATTTATAATTAAACGCAAGCAAAGCTTAAAAAAAACCGACTTCACCACTTTATCTTCGGAACTTTTATCAGATTAGATGTACTAAACACGCATTATTGACGATAACTCAAAAACTGCTGACCAGATCTTGATCTAATTTAAATGGGACCAATTGGTAAGCAAAATCTTTCAAAACAAAATAAAAATCGAAATCGGTTCACGTGGAACGAAGATATGAGGTAAAACACATAAAAAAAAAATACAGTCGACTTGAGTACCTCCTCCTTTTTTGTGAAGTCGGTAAAAAAATAATGTTTAACGCTTTTACACTCACAGCCCTACAATACGTTCAAAGAATTGTGTCGCGGTTGCCATATCTAGAACCAGAAGCATATATGTCTCTAATTGTGCTTCTGCCGGGAATCGAACCCAGGACCCACGGCGCAGAGGGCGGAGATCGCGCCAACTGGGTCGTCTGTTAGAATTCAGTAGAGTATAGACTTGTTTCTAGCCAGGTTTATTAAAAGTCGCGTCCCTAGGTGGCAGATAAAACAACGTCCAGAGGTATAACCCCCCAGGGATGGTAGGAAGAAAATGCTTCTAGAGAATCAAAAGCATAGAAAAGAATATAATCTACCCGAGATCGAAAGCTGGAGTTATGAAAGTCAATCTATCAATCAAAATCGTTTATTCACATGAATCCCAAAGAGCCACTCTTGAAAGTTATTTAATAACTATACTGCCAGATTCGCAAAATTACAGCCATCACGAGAAGAAACTCGGCGGCGAATTTTGCATATATTTTTTTAACATTCTTGAATAACTAATACCGCAATTATATTAACCTAAGTATTATCTAAATTACGTAGTCGCCAGAAAGCGCTTTTGCAGTTTACCGAACTGAGAGTGCAGTTTAAATTTTTTTCGTTAATTATTCGGTTATACTACTTACTGCTAATATAAAAAATCCGAAAGTTTGTGTGTAAGTGTGTATGTTTGTTCCCTCTTCACGCTTTAACGGCTAAACGGATTTGGATGAAATTTGGAACGTACATAGCTTATACCTAGGATTAACACATAGGCTACTTTTTGACTTGATAATAGCGGGCGAAGCCGCGGGGCACGGCAAGTAATGTAATAAATATTCTATAAAAATCTCCATTTCGGACAGCTCATACTGCTACATCAACTACATCGGAACTTAAGCGGGATCCAGAAGATGATCGTCCCAAGAAGCGCGTATCTATCCTCTCTCCAGAGGATGAGAAACTCAGGATCAAGAAGAAACCCATGACCGTGCGGTTCCAAGATGAAGCTAAGCTCGAAGACCGGGAACGCAGCAAGCTTACTTCGCCAGGTGAGAAAATGCTAACATTATTGATACTGCTGTTTCTAGTTGGGCCCATAACCCTCAATGTCTAGAAGAAACATATGGCGGTAAGATCAGTAAAAATGTATATTACAAGTTTAGAAATTTGAATTATGCACGGAGCTAGATTAATGACATTACTAAGTAAATAGTATCTACAGGTCTTTACCTATATTTCCTAAAACTAAACTAAAACTATATACAGCAAAGAATGGGTAGGTATGAGAATATGTCTATAAGTATTTTTCACCCTTCTATCCCCCATTTTAAAAAATGTCCAAAAAGTTTTTAACCGACTTCAAAAAAGGAGGTTCTATGTTCGACTGTACGTATTTTTTTAAATGTGTGTTCACCGATTTCTCCTCCATTTGTAAACCGATTCTCAAAATTCTATTTTTGTTTGATAGATTATACTTCACAGGTGGTCTCATATACATTTTATCAAAATCGTTTAAGCCAAAAATATAAGCGGTGAAGGGGAACTTCAAAAAAAAAGGTTCTCAAATCGACTGTATGTTTTTATGTATGTTACGCGATATCTCTGCCAATTATGAATCGATTTTTATGTTTTTTTTTTGTTTGGTAGAATATATTTCAGAGGTGGTCCCATATAAATTTTATCAAAATCAAAATCGTTTATTCACATGGGCCCCAAAGGCACTCATGAAAGTTAATGATTCTACTGCTAGTTTCGCAAAATTACAGCCATCTCGAGAAGAACCTGGCAAGAAACTCGGCGTTTTTTTTCACTATCGAATTTATTTATTATCGAAGCTAAAACCAACAGAGGGATAGTATTATATAATCATACAATACTATTCCCTTTGTGTGTGTTTACCTGCACGTGCGAATTATGTAAAAACAGGCTAGATTAATCTATTACTACGCGCATAGGATAAAATCATGTCTATAGAAGGAGTCAATGATAATTATATAAATAATTTAGATATTTTTTCGTTTGACTGTACTGATTTTGGTTTGAATAACAGTTTTTTTTAAGTTATCTATGAGTGGTCCCAGTCGCCGGAAGAAAAAAAAAAATTACGGGTCCGGCGACTGGGACCGCGGTCCTAGTTAATTGCGGTCCCAGTAGACGGAAGCCTCAATATAAGCGGTAAACTCGGTTTTTTTTAAGCTTACGTTGCTTACGTTTACATTATTAGTATGGTATCAAAGTACCAGGCAACCATAAAGTGAAAGAGGTAAAACATATTTTCTGAACATGGCATTGCAACGCATGCCGGGCACAGCTAGTTTAAAAACAATATTATGAAACTTCTAGAAGGTTCACCAATACACTGTCTGATAATTTGGCATTAAAATATAATGTATATTATTATTCGCTTTTTGGCATTCTGCAAATCTGTAATTTAAGTTTATTTATGATGATGATTCTTGTATTTTGGAGATCGTGTAAGAATTTTTATGATTTTCTTGCATTTTTGCTTCGTTTTTACGTGCATTTTAAAGTATTATGGAGTAGTTTATTTTTGTTTTTGTTAAAATTAATTAAATTGTTATTTTATTTTTTGTGGTCGATTGACGTCATTGGGTTTTACCGTGTATTAATTATTTTTTTCTAAATATGAACACAGTATTTATAGGAAAAATATTTATGATTTCTAACCACATTGTCTATACAAATAAAGTCATTATGTTAAATTCAATTTATAGATAGACATGTTTAAACATGTATTGTATATAAAAACATTATTATAAATAGCCTGTTACCTCTACAACAAGCGTGTAGCCCACTTTAAACTGCCCTTTGGCTCAGTTGGGCGAGCGTTCGCCTTCTAAGCAGGGGTATCGGGTTCGATTCCCGGCGGGAACACAAGTTTTCTCCACAAGGAAAATTTGTGTTTCTAGTTCTGGTTGTGTTTTTTCCGGCACCCACGATACAAGTCTTTGAACTTAGTGTGGGGCTGTGAGTGTGAAAGCGTTTATGTTTACTTTATAACTGGCTTCAAAAAAGGAAGAGGTTCTCAATTCGACTGTATTTTTTATGTGTTTTGATAAAAAAAAAAATATTTGAAAGCTGGTGCTTCCCTAGTCCCATTTAAATTTGATCAAGAGTTAACCAGTAGGTTTTGAGTTATCCCCAGTAATGCGTATTTGTAATCAAGGGTTCCGAAGCAGTGAAGTCGGTTTTTTAAGCTTTGCTTGCGTTTATATTATCTTACCACTATATATTGACGCCAAATAGTTAAGAGAGCTAAATAGCTTAGTAGCTAAATAGTGCTATTATTAATTGTGATGTTATTAATTTATTTATATTAAAATGAATAGTGCTATTATTAATAGTTAAGGGAGCTTAATAGCTTAGTAACTTAATATGGCTTTTATTATTGCTAATACCGTTTTTTTTTAAATATTTCTCAGTAAACGTCCGTGCCTTTTATAAAAATTGTTTTTTTTTCGCACAATACTTTAAATAAGGAAGAACAAATAAATCTATTACTAAATCATAATACACAACTAAATATAAGATATACTAAACTATCTGATAAAATAATTGTATAATCTTACTTAATATTATAAATACGAAAGTTTGAGTGTGTGTGAATATTTGTTACCACGTATCTCCGTAATCCGAATGAACCGATTTTGATGAAATTTAGAATATATATAGTTCATGTTCCGAAATAACACATAGGCTAATCCAATTTTCAAAAATCAACCCTTAAGTGTGCTAAATACGGTGAAAAAGTTTGTTTGGAAATTTTTACCCGCTTCGATTCACTCAAAACTTGGTAAAAATAAACATTAAAGTAAATAATTAAACACATATATTTTATTTTTTCCAAACTACCCCTAGGGTGTGTGCAATAGAGTTCTAAACTTCGTATTAAAATTTTTATTTTTTGGTTCGATTCCTTCAAAACTCAGTTTAAAACATTAAAGTAAATGATGAAACACGAATATTTTATTTTTACAAAACTACCCTTAGGGTGTGTGCAAGGTAGTTCTAAAGTTTGTATGGAAAATCTTATTTCTTGCTTCGATTTACTCAAAACTCGGTACAAATAAACGGTCTACTAGATTTAGATTATACACGAGACTGCGAGTAATCTATAAATCCAAAATTATAAACCCTGAAAAAGTTCAACCACAACTTTAAACTCACGCGGGCGAAGCCGCGGGGCACAGCTAGTTTTAAATAAAGAAAGAAAGACATATATTTATTGCTACTATAAAAGGAAAATACATCAAATTAAACCAAAATTTATACACTTTATTTGATATACTAAACTATCTATTAATATATGATATTAATATATTGAACTGCTCGTTAGCTTAGTTGGGTGTGTGTTCGCCTTCTAAGCAGGGGTATCGGGTTCGATTCCCGGCGGGAACACAAGTTTTCTCCCCAAGGAAAATGTGTGTTTCTGATTCTGGTTGTGATTGTGTGTGTGATGTGAATGTTTCCAGCACCCACGACACAAGTCATCGAACTTAGTGTAGGGCTGTGAGTGTGAAAGCGTTAATGTTTTTATGTTTATTTTATATCTGCATATTTGATCTTAGTAGGTATATAAGTCGATCCGATGTTATTACAATAATAAATACTGACATAAAGTTCCTTTCACTTGTACCTACTGTTAGTGTGTGGGTGTGGTTGGAAATTAAACATATATACTAATTTAACGATTAAATAAAAAAGCTTTCACACTCACAGCCCCACATTAAGTTCCACATTAAGTGCTGGAAACATTCACATCACACACTCAAACACAACCAGAACGGAAAACACAAATTTTCAATTTTATGACTTTTATACAAGGATCCATTTATAGCTACTAAATAATTTACGAAACATCACCGGCCGCATCATCGCTTTCCGTCAGGTGAGATAGTGGTTAAACGCTTGCATATCAACCCTATGAAAGGTAAAAATCTAACCTATCTAACACTAAGAAAGATAAAAATCATAAAATCCATCTATATATCCGAATTAAAAAAAACAGATTCTCTAATTTTAAATTCAGAGTTCAAATTCAAAAACTAAAAAAGTTTTTATTCTATCAAAACGTAATAACGTTTCGAAAATTAATGGTGGTGAACCTATTCCGACGGCAGGTGCTGATTTAAAATCAAAACCCGTGTTCACTCGCCGGAAAGAGTGATTCGTCTTACTCAAATGTACAATTAACCTTTTTATACCAACGGGATCGAAAAATAAAAAAAATATATAATAAAATCTGACCTTAATGCCGCATCTACTTAAATATTCAAGGACAGGGCCTTTTATCAGAATGTTGTTCGAAATATAAACTTTTTTATGTTTTTTTTATATTTTTTATGTAAAAAATATAGCTCTTTGTATTGTAATTATGGCTTTTTGAATGTTAATTTTTAACCTTGTATTATCAGCATTCTTATTAATACTTTCAAACTAGAATGAACGGGTATCTTTAAGGGAATCATGTTACGTCTTCGTCTGCATCGTCATTTTCCATCAGGTGAAATGTCTATCGGGCATAAAAAAAATAAGCCTACAAATCTCGAAAGTAATCGATGAACATTCAAAAAACACGCGACGAATAGACAACCTCCTCTTCGTCAAGTCGGTTAAACATATGGCGTGAGAATTGTTTCAAAATACTAAATTTCATCAAGTCTTATATTGTATGTTTTCTGCTAAATATCATTATTCAGAAACACACACATAGTAAACATTCATTGATAAAAAAATAATTGCTTAGATAATATGAATTAATATTAATAAGAACTGCTCGTTAGTTGGGTGCGTGTCGGCTTCTAAGCAGGGGTATCGGGTTCAATTCCCGGCGGGAACGCTAGTTTTCTCCCCAAGGAAAATGTCTGTTTCTGCTTCTGGTTGTAATTGTGTATTTTGGGAATGTTTCCGGCACCCACGACACAAGTCATTAAACTTAGTGTAAGGTTTGAGTGTGAAAGCGTGTGTTTAAAAAATAAGAAGTGTGACGTCATGAGTTATAAGTAATCATTATTACAACATTTAATTAAAAACTGGCATTATTGATGAAAGTAATAATGTTAAAAAGTAAATAATATCGCCTCTTTATTTTTTTTATTTTTAGTGGAATATATATAATTTTATAAAATTCGTACTAATTTAAAGAATAATTATTTAAAAAGATTTATTTATATATGTTTGTGCTAAAAAATATAAAATAATTTATGTATATATCAAAAATATGTTGGCTCTTTGAATCGTAATTATGGCGTTTTGAATGTTACTTTTTTACCTTGGATTGTCAGTGTTCTTATTAATAGTGGATAAAAAAAAAGAGGTGTGACGTCATGAGTCATGGGATAAAAATGTTGACGCAATAGTATTAATTATAACTATACACATATTATAGCTTCTAAGGTAAATACCTTAGAAGCTATAATATGTGTATAAATATATGTGTGTTAATAATAAATATTATTAACCGAATTATAAAATGAAGGTTTGACAATTTAATTTAGCTTTTTAACTTACTTCAAAAAAGGAGGTTCTCAATAAGACAATTTTGTATGTAAAAAATAAACAAGCAACTGGTCAACCTCTTCCTATATGATTCTCGCTAAATGCGTTTCAAGTGCTACATCACTATGCAAGTTTTAACCAATTTTAAAAAATTGAGTAGGTTCTCAATTCGGCTGTATTTTTCTTATTTGTGTTACCTCAGAACTTTTTTCTAAGTGAACCGATTTTGATGATTCTTTTTTTATATGAAAGCTGGCTTCCCATGTGGTCCCATTTAAATTTAATTAAGATCTGATCAGAAGTTTTTGAGTTATAAGCTTTGCTTGCGTTATTATTTTCTTTTATTTTTTGTATGTTACCTTATCTTCTTGTACGTATTTTTGTTTCTGTATTTTAATTGTCTACTTAGTTCGATAAACATTGTTTTATTTAAAAAATATTTAGTCTGACTAATTAACAGTAAAGTTCCAAAGATAAATGTATAAAGGGTTCAGGAGATTGTAGCGGTACATAAATTAATGTACTTTTATTTAAAGAAAAATTTTTTTTTTAATTATTCCTAAAACATTTTTCGAATTTTATCAAATTAGGTATATTACACAAAAACCAACAAAAATAGAGGCTTTCAATTTTATCTACTTTTTTTAAATTATTACCTTTTATTACTTATGTTAATATTGCCAGTTTTCAATTAACTGTTATTATTATGTGCTTAATAAAAAACGCCAGCGGTCGAAAATATACATTAATTCGACATTTTAGAACCGGTAAAGGATCATTTGTACCTTTTTTGAACATTTCGATTCCTTCACCGGTCTTAAACACATATTTATTTTTAATCAACTTTTAAATTTATAAACTGGTTATCGGACTGGCAACCTTTAATTTAATACAATCTCAATTATTAATATTAAACATTTAATTCCACTCCCTGGTTTGACGAAGCCGACGTTATATTAATTATTATTATTATCTTTCTTATATATAAAAATGAATTGCTGTTCGTTAGTCTCGCTAAAACTCGAGAATGGCTGGACAGATTTGGCTAATTTTGATCTTGAAATATTTGTGGAAGTTCAGGGAAGGTTTAAAAGGTGAGAAAATATAAAGAAATTGCAATAAAATTAGTAAAAAGTAGTATTTTATTTTCCCATACAAACTGTTCGTACCTGTCAAACAGGAGATGTTTCTGAATATTTGACCACAGACAATTGGCGGTATGAAGTTCGCCGGGTCAACTAGTTCTAATATATAAAATTCTCGTGTTGCGGTGTTTGTTACCAAACTCCTCCGAAACGGCTCGACCGATTTTTATGAAATTTTGTGTGCATATCGGGTAGCTCTGAGAATCGGTCAACATCTATTTTTCATAGCCCGATGGTCCAATACAATTTATTTTTTGGAGAAATTTGTTCGTTTTTATTTTTTTATGATTCTGCATGAAATAATGTACCTATATGGTAAAACAACGTTTGCCGGGTCAGCTAGTATTATATTAAATTACAATTCTTAGAGATGCATACGTCATAAGGAAAATGGCAGTGCCTCAAGTAACTCCCCGATATTTTTGTCACGTCTTTACAGGAGAATTCTTAGACATACGACATTTTTCTAAACTAAAAACGTACGTTTAATCACGTTCGTCATCATCTACTGGTTCGCTTTCCTGTGTATCAAGACTTTCAAGTTTAATCAATGAACTGCCCGATGGCTTAGTTGGGTGTCAGTTCGATTCCCGGCGGGAACGCAAGTTTTCTTCCAAAGGTTTTTTGTTCAGTTTCTGGTTTTGATTCTGTGTGTGATGTGAATGTTTCCGCACCCATGACGCTAGTCATTGAACTTAGTGTGGGGCTGTGAGTTTGATAACGTTTATTTTATTTTTTATTTGTACTTGATTAACTTGAACTTATTCAATTATAGATAAAACAACCTATCAACCTACATTAACAGCATCTTTGTTCACTGAATGGTAATCTGGGAGTCTTTGTCTTCAAGTATACATCTCGAAAGTAATCAATGAACATTCATAAAAAACATACGCGACGAACAGACAACCTCCTCTTCTTCAAGTCGGTTAAACTTATGGCGTGAGAATTGCTTCAAAATACTATTTTCACCAAATTTCTTATATCATATTTTTTCTGCGAAATATCATTATTCAGTGAGTACACACATTATCGAAAACAATCATTGATAAAATAAATAATTGCTTAGATAATATTAATTAAGCAGTATAATACTACGTTTATTATTTATATGAATTTAAATAAATTAATCAGGTGCCGTTTCCCAAGTCTTAGAATTTAATGAAGAGGTGCATATTAAGATAATTTCTATTACATACGTTTTGAGATCCCTTCTTATTCAATGTAGGCCTGCACTCACGTCCCGCTTGGCCCCGGGGTGTATTGAGCATTTCCCCCTGCCAGAAACTACCACATCAACCCTAGATCCTTAGCATAACGGAGTGTGGTATTGTGATGCTGGTATAACTGATCCAGTGGTGAAGCTGTTGCATTTAATTTCTGTGAATCTTTAGGTTTTATGGAATGTTGATCTAGCATTCCAGTGGTGACTCTAATTTATTCAGTGACAGCGCACTGTGCTATTACGTGTTCTACGGTTTCGTTTTCCACCATCCATCTCCTTTTGTGTAAGTGATAGTTGATGTTACAATGATCTGTTATGAGGCTATCATACTTAGCCGAAGATTTTTTTGAAATCTTTTTTTTTTAAGTCAGATAGGTAAGCATTTGTCCGCTATCTCACCTGGTGGAAAGGATTAATTAATAGCTGATCCCTTACTGATAAGCTAATATTTTTATAATCATAAACGCTTTCACACTCACAGCCCCACACTAAGTGGCTACGATGACTTTTGTCGTGGGTGCCGGAAACATTCACATCACACACAATCACAACCAGAAACACAAATTTCCCTTGTCAATATTCAATTAAGTCTTCACTCATGTGTATTATGAAATTTGAAATGGGTTATTATCCGTAGGTAATTATTGTATAAGTTATACGCAAGAATAAGAGGAAAACCCTGAGGGTCCAGGAACACTGCAGTGTTCGTGGTCACAGGTCGCAATCCCCTTGTCGACAACGAACGCTGCAAAATTTTCGAAACGTCGAGAAGAAAAATAACGCAATAAAATCCGTTAAAAGTTTTTTAATTACATCAAGGTCGGTCTTCTATTATCATTATCATAAACACGAGCGCACCCGCGGGACACACCTAGCTGCATTATAATAGAACTGCATTACTGTGAAACATTATTCCGTCGCCAGAAATCCAACAATAGTTTGCTGCAGACAATATATTTTAACTATATAAATATCTCGTGTCACGATGTTTGTGGTCTTATTTTTCCGAAACGGCTAGAACGATTTTTTTTTGTATATATTTTAGGTAGGGAATAAATAGGTCGTAAAGTTTTTCACCCTCCTATTCCTACCCCCTAATTTTTTATCGCGATTTTTGCATGAACAATATCCAAAAAGTTTTTATATGGTACTAGCTGTTGCCCGCGGCTTCGCTCGCGTTAAGAAGTACATCAAACTTTCATCCCCTATTTTATCCCCTTGGGGGTAGAATTAATCAAAATCCTTTCTTAGCGGTTGCCTACGTCATAACATCTACCTGCATGCCAAATTTCAGCCCGATCCGTCCAGTGGTTTGGGCTGTGCGTTGATAGATCACTATGTCAGTCAGTCAGTCAGTCAGTCACCTTTGAGTTATATATATTTAGATTGAAGTACTAGGCGACCATTAACGTGAAAGAAGTAAAAGATTTTTTCTAAACGTGGCTTTGCAATGCATGCGGGGTACGGCTAGCAACGCTATAAAATCCGAAAAGTTGTTTAATTACATCAAAACTCGGTCTAGACCCCTATTATCATTATCATAAACACGAGAGAACCCGCGGGGCACATCTACCTGCATTATAATAATGCTGCATTACTGTGAAACATTATTCCGTCGCAAGAAATCCAACAATAGTTTGCTGCAGACAATATAATTTACTATAATTTCCTTTGCGGCAATTCCGACGCCCACAGTTATAAAACATTGTGCTACATAACTGCAGTTTGAGTACCATGTTAGTCTTTATTTGTTTAATATTTATTGCTACATTTGAGCACCGCGGCTTCGCCCGCGTTAATCACACTATCACATCACTCTAATATTATAAAGGTGAAAGCTTGCGAGTGTGTTTGTATGTTTGCTACTTCTTCACGCTCAAACGAGCCAATTTTGATGTAATTTGGTATGGAGGTAGCTGACACCCAGGATAAACACAGGTTACTTTTTATCCCGGAAATCCCGTGGGTCCGCATCCCATCTTCGGCCGCATCGGCATCGTAACTTTCCATTAGTGAGATCGGTAAAATGTTTGCCAATTCAGCATAAAAAAAAACTTGTGAAACGTGATCCATTTATGGTTGACATATATCAAGTTCGCTCGAAGCTTTTCGCTTCTTCGTTTGTCATCCGTACTGCGAAGGTGGAACTCATTGCCCTCGTCTTTGTTCCTCGATCGGTATAAGCTGGGATTCTTTAAGTCATTTGTTTATTTTTATATTTGTTTTGGACTTTGGTTCTTTCTATCCAGTTTTGTATTTGAATAGGAGACTACCTGAGTACAATGCTTAGAAGGCGAACGCTCGCTCAACCAAGCTAACGGGCAGTTCAAACAATAATCAAATAGTTATGAATAAATAGAACTTCGATTGGAAAAGTATTCTTCTGAGACGATGTTATCTAATCAAGTTTTCTGTGTACCAGAATCATAATTATAATGATCAAAATACACAACACTTCGCACAAAAACTAGGTACCTATTTAGAAATTAGACAATCTAATAATTTAAACGCTAGCAAAGCTTAAAAACCCTACTCCACCGCTTTATCTTCGGTACCCTTAATCGGATTAAATTAATTAAATACTCATTATTGAGGATAACTCAAAAACTACTGGTCAGATCTTGATTAAATTTAAATGGGACCGCTTGGGACGCACCAGCTTTAAAAAAAAAAAGAATTATCAAAATCGGTACTTAGAAATAAGTTCTGAGGTAACACGAATAAAAAACACATACAGTCGTATTGAGAACCTTCTCTTTTTTTTGAAGTAGAAAATACACCATCCTTCTATATATTTTGGTTTAAATCAAAATACCCACGGGTTATGCCACTGCGCTCCACGAAATAGTGGACAACGCTCCAGAAGCACTATTTCTGACTTTTAATTAAAATAATATAAGTACACCGACGCACCGCTTATGTCCTTGTACGCATTTTTCAAATCTACGTGATTCACGTTGCGTTTAGAATGTGACTCATACATGTATGACTATCATGAGTCAAAAATTTAATAAGGTGTTGAAACAAATGACGCTGATTTGTACCGATCATAAAACACACAGAACTGACGAGCCAAAAAGTTACAGTAAAACCATTTTAAATATTTATTTTGTAAAAGTAGTACTTGATTAACAGTGATTTTAATTTTGATGTCGTTAACTACTTTTAAAAAAGTTATAAAAAAAAAAACTGAAAAAAAAAACTTCGGAATCTGGATATGATAAATTACTCTTCTATTCAGAATTTTTGTAAAAAATCTGAAATCTTTATGCCATTTAATTTTATCGGAAACATTAGATACTATTTAATCAGAAATACACTATTCCATCTTCGGATGCATCATCACTTTCCATCAGGAGAGGTGGTGGTCAAATGCTTGCCTATCAAGCATAACGAACAAAACGAATGGTTTGCGTTTGCAGAGCCCATCTGGCGTAGATTTTTTAAAACTCTGATGGCGTTTGACCACTATCTGACGAAATGGTAAATAATTTAGACGAGATTAGTAATAAGGCTAGGAACTAGAATGACAGGCTTTCAAGGATAGGTGCCAAAACATAATTTTGTAGTGATAATGACACTAGGGGGCTTAACAAAAAATAACCATCGCTAAAACCACGTTCAACAATAGGAGAGGACAAAAACGTTTCGATATTTTTGCCTTAATGACAGTTTTTCCACTTGCTTTTTGTCACAAAATGCAGTCGAGTAAAAATACTTCAACTTTTGTCACTACACAATGGTACTCGCTACAAAGTATGTTTATTTTACACTCAGTGTTTTAAAACCGATCGGCTGCGTGTGAATACAAAATACAATGGGCCTTCCGCACAAAGAAAATATGATTAATGCTTCTATCGAGTAGGTACTTGACGAGTGAAATCGTTTTTACCGTTTGATCTTGTGGAAACCACTTTACTATCAAAGGCTTTTGAAGTGAAACTTCTTATTTGGGCTTTGAAATCTGATCTGGAACCTTTTTGTGTGACGAAAGTGGTGGGGGTAAACACTGATCAATAATTAAAATGTTTACCTATAATACGGTATTCTATCGTCTACATTTTGGAGAGTGTGCGCAGGAATTACATGAGCTAATTCCACCATGCTCCTTTTACCATCTAACAACAAGACAAACTGTCAAACGTCATCCATTTATGGTTGATATACCTCCAGTTCGCTTGAAGCGTTTCGCTTCTACGTTCATCATCCGTACGGCGAGAGAGTGGAACTCATTACCTGTTTCTTTGTTTCCCGAGGGGTATAATTTGGGAGTCTTCAAGTCAAGAGTGAATAAGTATCTTCTAGATAAACATGTCACATCATCGGCCGCATCATCACTTTCCATCAGGTGAGATAGTGGTCAAATGTTTGTCTATAATCCATAAAAAAAGAAAAAAAAAACAATGTTTCACTTCTATTGTGGGTTTTTACGACACACTTTCTTTCTTTTTTGTTTCTTGAGATTTCAGAAATTTTAAAATATTTAACCCGACGGCGCTATGGAGCGTAATGTGTTTATCGGTCTATGTATGTTTGTGTCGTTCTAGAGACGAGCCGATTGTAATGAATCTTATCTCAATCGATTTATTAAGACAAGTTGCGAGTGTCAATAAATACATGACAGTATTAAAAATTGTGTTTTTATCTATGTTTTTTTTAGGTCCAGCCAACGAGAGGCAAGATGAGAAGCCGGCTGGGATCAAGGTGGTGCAGCTAGCTGTGCTGCAAAAGCAAGCCAATAACGACCACGACGACTCCGACGGTGAGCGCATGTCTCTGCAAACGTACTTTACTATGCATGCCTTACACTTTTGTGTACATATAAATATATATCGGGCTAGATGTATGGTCGAGCATCTTTTTTAACGACAGTCAATTAGCTGGATGCCTGTAAAATTCTATTTAGTCTGTTTACATTATAAAAATTTAGGACACGTATTTTTTTTTTGTTGATTAATCTAAAAATGACACACTTGTACACTTAGTACACTATTACTGCATCACGCAGAACTAAATTTTTCTCTTTAATATTCGTCATTTCTTGTCACTCACAGCCCCACACTAAGTTAGATGACTTGTGTCGAGGATACTGGAAACATAAATACATCACACACACAATTCCACCCAGAAACGGAAACTTCTCAATCGTTATCGTACTAAATGTAATTACGGGCCAATTGCCTATATTTCCTCCTAGGACTAAATACATCTATATAACAAACACTTAAGTAAACTACAAAGCACTGAGCCGATTTCCAATTTATTGATGAATTTTTTTACCAAGTTCCCTTGGGGAGACAATTTCCAAGCAGCGTTTTTCTCATTTTATTTCGTGTATATTGACGTCGTACGTGCCGTGTTCCAGAGAAGCAAGGCAACAAGGATGACGACGAAGAGACTGACTCCAGCGGATCTATGTCTGACGCGGCCGAGCATGACAGTGCGCGTCCGCATGTCTGCGAAGTTTGCGACCTCAGGTGAGCACAAAGCATCAGTGGAAATATTTATATCATACACCGGACACTCCAAACAAATTATAAAAATCAATGGTAAACATTAATGGGGATCGTGCGTGAACGTACACGATATTTCAAATGTCTGCGTGCTATGTCCGAATGTTACAAATCAACGTTACCCAGTTTTGGCACGGTACGTATTGTACGTTATTGTACACAATCTTGCAAATGTATTCGTGCTTAAGTTGTCTTAATTGCCCATAGATTTTTTTTTGACCAATCAGCAAAAAAAAAAAAATATATTCATGACAGACACTATAGCGGCTTATGTCGTCATAATATAGAAATCGCTATAGCCTTACAGATTGTTTACTATCGCTCGCTTTGCGAGAAAGAGAAAACATTACTTTTTCCAGGAAATCCTACAATTTGTTTATATATCAACACTTACTTACGAATGTTTTTATTAAACTTTTTGATTGAACAGTTTCTCTAGAGTTTTGAAACTTTTTGGGGAGAAAACTCCGGGGATCGAACCCGATAACCGCTGCTTTAAAGGCGGACGTGCATCCATCTAATAATAATTAAGACAAATACGAATTAAGAAGCGACACACACAATCTTAATACTAGATATTAGCATAATATTACAGTGCGCAAATTTAAATTAAGCAAAACGAATAAAACGGGCATTAATTAAGAAAGCTTACTATAAAACGGTCGACTATATTAATGACAAGGATGCATGGAGGCAAACTGCACAAGCGCTTTCTAGCGACTACATAATAACACCTAGGTTAATAAAATTATGCATTAGAGATTAAGAATGTTTTTTAAAAAAATCAATGAAAAATATGCGCTGCCGAGTTTCATGCCAGGTTCTTCTCGATAATGGCTGTAATTTTGCGAATCTGGCAATTGAATCATTAACTTTCATGAGTGCCTCTTTGGGGCCCATTTGAATAAACGATATTGATTTGATTTGAACGAATCCAACGTAAGATGTAACGTTGTTGTTGTGGGTAGGTTCCAGCGTTCGTCCCACCTGAACCGCCACCGGCTGACTCACACGGGCGAGCGTCCCTACACGTGCGGCGGCTGCGGACGCTCCTTCGCGCGCTCCGACAAACTGCGCGTGCACACCAAGATCTGCGAACGGGTGAGTCACTCGCGAACCACGCCCCGACCAGACAAATGTCACCTCTGCACGCCACGATCACATGTTCCAGAATAGAGTCAAATTTTTGACGTTATGTTGCTTATAAATCGATGAACACCCGCTGCACGCACGAATAATTAAACGCAAGCAACGCTTAAAAAAACCGACTTCACCGCTTTATGGAACCTTGATCAGACTTAAAGTATTGCACACGCATAACTCAAAAACTCCGATAGACTAGAATCCGACTAGAAATCCGATCTTGATCAAATTTCATTGGAACCACGTGAAAAGCACCAGCTGTCAAATAAAAAAAATTATCATCAATATCGGTTCACAACGAAAGAAGTTATGAGGTAACTTTTGAAGTCGGTCAAAAGCGAGAACATCGGCAATGTAGTCCACAGAATACACATTATTGACGATATCTCAAGAAATACTGATCAGATCTTGATCAAATTTAAATGCGACCAATTGGAAAGCAACATCTTTCAAACTAAAAAAAAAAATCCGAAATCGGTTCACGTAGAAAGGAGATATGAGGTAACACACATAAAAAAATACAGTCGACTTGAGTTCCTCCTTTTTTGGGAAGTCGGTAAAAAGTGTCACCTTCCGCCTGAGCGTGCAAGAGAGCGAGAGCGCGGAACAAGCGATAGAGAGGCACGATCGGCCTAAACTTCGGTGTTTTCTTATAAAATTGTCGTCTGTAAACCGAATTTACAGACGGTTTTTTTTAAAAGCTTTTATTTAGTTTTTTATACTGGATAGGCAAGCATTTGACCGCTATCTCACCTGATGGAAAGTGACAATGCCGCAGATGGAACATGCTTGCCTAGAAAGTACCTATTCACTCTACACTTGATCAGATTGTACCGTTCAGGGAACAAAGACGCAGGCAATGCAGTTTATTATATATTACTTTTTTCTTTTATATTGTAGTGAAGTGCCAAATGTCGTCCAGGGTCGTCAAATCGATAGCAAACGATTTTATATAAATTTAATCTCATGTTCCAGGAGGACCCAACAGTTGACATGGCAAACGAGAGCACACCGAAACAACGCGAGACCAACTCCGAAGTAATGTCCGGGATGGTCCGCACCACGCACCGAGAGTCCGGCCACCTGGTGTTCACGGCCAGCGGTGACGTCATGCTGCCCCCCCGGGCCCCCTCGCAGTCCCCCATGAATGCGTCCATGGACTCCTCCAGGGACTACGACAATATGCTGGACCCGCCGCGCCGTGGCCGGGGGAGGCCGAGGAAAACTCCGCTGCCGATGACACCGAAGATTAAAAAGCGAAGAGGTCGACCACCGAAAACGTCCCTTGGTAAGTTCTTTTTTTATGTTCGATAGGCAAGCATTGACCACAATCTCGCCTTATGGAAAGCGATGATGCAGCCGTAGATGGAGCATGCTTGTAGAGGATAACTATCCACTCTTGACTTGAAGACTTCCGTTTGGAGAACAAAGACGAAGGCTATGTTCCACTTTTGCAGTACGGATCATAAACGTAGACGCGAAACGCTTCGAGCTAACTGTAGATATATCCGGTAGACCATATGGATGACATATGACAGTTTGTCTTGTTTTTTTTAAAGTATTATTCATCCATCTGTGTCTACGGGCCAATTGTCTATATTTCCTAAAACTAAACTCAAACTATATACAGCAAATTGTCTTGTTGCTGAAAAATGGGCACGGGTAGACCTTTTTTTTATTCATCTATAAGATCACCAACATAGTGTACATCAAAACATTCACAACAGCATTATCTTAAAATTGTCACTATATTTAAAGGTGAAGACTACATACATGCATTTGAATTTTAATTTGAGAATGAAGTATTAAAGGTTAAATTAAGGTAAAAATGTTTAAAAATCCTTAATTATTACACATTACTCGAAGAATGGTTTTGGAATAAGATACAAAATCAACTCCGTCCCAAGTAGTACAATTATAAGTTCAATTGACGTTACTAGTGAGACTTCTTTGGTCTCATTACTTCATTGTTTACAAGTGCGAGGCTGAGGGTTAGCAGCGTGTCGCCTTATTCCACTTCAGATTTTCCCCCCACTTAGAACCTATAATTTTTGTTGATGAAAATTATAGGTATCTTCTAGACAAGCTCGCTCCATCGTCGCTTACCATCAGGTGGTCAAAAGATTGCCAATCTTATATATAAAAATGAATTGCTGTTCGTTAGTCTCGCTAAAACTCGAGAATGGCTGGACCGATTTGGCTAATTTTGATCTTGAAATATTTGTGGAAGTTCAGGGAAGGTTTAAAAGGTGAGAAAATATAAAGAAATTGCAACAAAATTAGTAAAAAGTAGTATTTAATTTTCCCATACAAACTGTTCGTACCCGTCAAACAGGAGATGTTTCTGAATATTTGACCACAGACAATTGGCGGTATGAAGTTAGCCGGGTCAACTAGTACTGAATAAAAAAAAAAAGTTTTCAGTTTCGCGTCAAAATAGTTGATTATCGTTTGTTTGTAGACATGGAGGGCTGCGTGCTGACGGGCGGCGCGGTGCCGGCGGCGAGCGCGGCGGCGGCGGCGGGCGCGGCGGGACAGCTGCTCCTCAAGCGGAAACGAGGCCGCCCGCCCAAGAACTACTTCCTGCCCAGACCTGGACCCGGTAACCACTCCACTTAACACTAGACGATCGCGCCGAACTTACATCTCGCGCCTACATTTTGTAAAGAACGAAACCGTTTAAACTGGTTTAGTATTAATGTATTGGTGTAATGTAGTGTTTATAAGTGCTGCTCGAAAAGAACACACGAACCGAGTGTCTTCGCCGTAATAGAGACAATAAGAAAAGTGTTAATGGGCACATTCTTGGATATTTTAAGCAGAATAAGTTAAATTTAAGTTACTTATTAGCCTAATCTTGGCTAGATTGTAACAAAAATAGGGAACAAGATATCGTGAGATCGTTTGGGAGATACAGTGCCACAAACAGACACAAATACGCACATACAAAACACCCCTCTTTTTACAAGATTTAATTTAACTTGCAATGTAAGTGTGTTTGTCCGGGTGGAATCTTGCAACTCAATTTTGAAGCAGACATCTTCAACCGATTGAGCTGAAATTTCGTATTCGCGTTTAGTTTGGATGACAATGCATGGTTAGCTGTGTGACGTCATTCTAAATCCAACATGGCGGAACACCCAAAATGGCGGACAAGTAATTTTTAATGCACTCCTACAATATGTGTATCAAATGAAAGGGCTTGCTCAGAATAACTCGAAAAATAAAGTGACGTTCCTTTAAATCCAATATGGCGGACTTCTAAAAGCTTGTCTTAAGTCTTGGTCTTGGTAAGGAACCCTTCGTGCACGAGTCCGACTCCCACTTGGCCGGTTTTATTTATTTGTATTAGCTTTTAGATTTGTATGCGTTGTCATTAAGTTTTACTTTTGGTTTGCATTCGTTTTCGTGCGGTGTGTACATTGTAACTTTTTAACGTTCGCGATTCGAACACATAGCTTAGGTAATATCTCGGGACTCAATCGCGCTAAAAAACTAGTTTTACTTACCTCGACGTTTCGGCCAAGTTGCATTGGCCATGGTCTCGAGAAGACATGACCGATGCAACTGAGAGGTGGTAGAGCATTTTGTGAGTTGCTCGCCTGGCTTGCTACCAAAGTAGCTTACCACCATCAAGTTGAAAGTCTGCCGCCAAGCCAAATACGGTGTTCCGGCAGTTATCCTTGAGAGCCTGCGTACTCCAGGTCTAGAGTGTTTACCAGCTTCGATCACATCGTCACTTACCATCAGGTGAGATAGTGGTCAAACACTAGCCTGTCAAAAATAAAAAATAAAAAACTTGGCCGAAACATCGAGGTAAGTAAAAATAGTATTTTAGCGCGATTAAGTCCCTTGATATTACCTAAACTGTGTGCACATGTTTGCGGCACAGCTGGGATCATAAAATTATTCAAGTTAATACAGAGCAATTCCAAAATTACCAGAAGCCTCTTGGTACATCATTTCAAGCGGCTTGAATGTGTGCTTATAACGATAATCAAGAACATTTTCTGTTAAAATAAACTGGGTACTTTATTTCTAGTTTTTTTCAATGTGCAGGTTATCAACGGAGATGTTTTATGATCCTAGTGAAATGTATCCTGTTTTTTTTTATTGTGTTTTTGCTTCCCGCATTCAGCTTATTTGTACTGTTGTTGCCTTTTTGAACCTATTTGACATTTGCCATAACCTAATTATAATCGTTGAAGACATACAGTCCTCCAAATGACATCCAGTTGGTGTCATGGGCAGGTCTCTGCCATCTGTGCTTTGGGTCCTGGGTTCGATTCCCGGCAGGAGTACAATTTTCATTCCCAAGGGACATTAGTGCGTGCTCTGGGTGTTATTGTGTGTGTGATTCAAATGTTTCCGGCACCCACGATGCAAGTTTTGAACTTAGTGTGGGGCTGTAAGTGTGAATGCGTTTATACATTCAAAGTCTACGTTTTATTCAGCGAATAAGAACAATAATGAACTCACTCGTCGAACCAATCATGAAAGTAAAAATAAATTTCTATGTTATAATTAAAACTTAATTTAAAATCAAAGAGAATCAGTATAAAATTACGAGTTACACAACATTTCGATAGTTTATTGCCGGGGTTAACACATGAGATGGGACTTTTTACCTACTACGCGGACGAATTCGCGGGCAGAAGTAATAATAATAATCATAGTTAGTCAAAGTGAAAAACATTATTACTTGTAATTCTGCTGACTAACTATTTAATGACGTCATGTAAGAATCCATCATGGCGGGTATCGTTTTGTGTATTTTACAATAGATAAAAAATATGGAATTCTTTCAAATCCTACTAATATTATAAATCAGAAAGTTTGTGTGTAAGTATGTTTGTTCGTTTGTGTGTAAGTATGTGTGTAATCATTACAAAAGTACTTAAATTTTGTGTGTAAGTATGTGTGTAATCCTTTAACGGCTGAACGGATATGGATGAAATTTGGATTGTACATAAATTATACCTAGGATTAACACATAGGCTACTTTTTAACTTAATAATAGGGGGCGAAGCCGCGGGGCACGACTATTATTATATAAAACACATTCTGGCTTTTAATGCAAACAATATGTCTCGCTCTAACAAGCGACGTTTCAGACGATGGAAAAGGATAGCTACTAAAATGCTATTTCGAAGGGATAGGCGGCGATATAATCTTACTTTATTTGAGTCTTAAAACTTTATTGCCTAATTTTACAGCCTTCTATAAATTATATCGCATCCCGTCTTACATTAAATTTCCCCCCTCAGATACAGTCTTTTACAACTGTAATAAAAGAATATACATCATTTGTTTGTATATGGGTTACTGACAATGAGATATATATATATATATTGGAACTGCCCGTTTCCTTAGTTGGGTGCGCGTTCGCCTTCTAAGTAGCGGGTATCAGCTTCGATTCCCCTGAAAAGACAAGTACATGGTTGACATACCTCCGTTTCGCTCGAAGCGTTTTGCTTCTACGTTTATCATTCGTACAGCGAGGGAGTGGAACTCATGGAGTTATTTCATTGCCTGCGTCTTTGTTTCCCTAACAGTACAATCTGGGTGTCTTCAAGTCTAGAGTGAATATGTATCTTCTAGGCAAGCATGTCACATCTTCGGGCGCATCTTCACTTTCCCTCAGGCGAGATAGTGGTCAAATGCTTGCCTAACTATAATAAAAAAAAAATGAATGCATTATTGAATGTTTCACAAACATCGTTATTTCATAGACAAGCAGTTATTGGAAAGGTTTTCAATCCTGGTAGGAAAACTTTGGTACCCAAACTAGGAGACCTGTCATTGACACCAATGCCCTCCGCCGGAGAATTGGGTATAACTCATCTATCGATAAAGTATTGGCAATGTGATAGGTTCAATCTGGCGCATGTTTACAACCAGCTTTTTCCCTAGGAATGGACTTGGATATGCCAATACCGATCGAGTACGGCCTTGCGGCAGAGCTCAACAAGATTTGTTAGTATACCCCTATTAATTGGCATGAACTAAAACTCTAAAAGAACACTAAGGCCGTGGCCTCGACGAACAGCGGACAGCGAGGCGACAGCGGTGGCGAGGGCGGTGGATATACAGTATTACTTATTCTGTGACAATATCCTTAGTCGCTACTAGCGATGGGCGATCATTACTAAAACTAATCGAATTAGTCGATTGCTCGGTTCAGTCGATAACAGTCGATGTTAGTCGATTGTTATCAACAGTGTGCGGCGGGCAACAATGACTGGACACACCTATTACTATATTCGTTCGTATTTTATTTATTTAACTCTTTATTGCCCAAAAAGGTACAAAGGGTGGACTTAACGCTAAAAGCATTCTCTACCAGTTAACCACTCATGGTTGAAAAGCGAAGGCTGAAGGCATGCATCAAAAATAATAAAGTGGTAAAAATATGAAACTATTAAAAGAATTTTTGTATGACTAAATTAAATGAAAAGAAATATATATTTAAATAAAACTTCAATATAATACTAAACTACTAATATACCACTAAATAAGTACATAATTACAAAAGATGGTGCGGCGGGCGTGCGCTATGCGCCACAGCTTCCGATACAAGATTGGTACAACTGTATTAAGTATAACAAAATTTAAATGCTCTTCTCAAATCAACTAGCTGTGTGCGTACAGTTAGTATTTTGTCGATTGTTATTCGAATAATCATAGTGAGGAACTACAATCGAATGCGCAATAGCACAATTTTCGGATCAGTCTATTGTTTTTTCTGTAACAATCGCCGATCGCTAGTCGCTACCGCTGCCGCCCCGCTACCCGCTGTGGTCGAGTCCAAGGCCTAAGTGAGCATTGTTCGGAGTACTAGTCGGTATGGTAATGTCACGTAAAACAAACTGCACTATACTAATTTGGTTATGGTACTAACAATCATATCATATGTATATTAAACATTAACATAAACGGTTTCACACTCACAGCCCCACATTAAGTTCGAAAGTGTTGTGGGAGCCGAAAAAATAAAAAAAATCACATCGCAACCAGAACCGGAAACAAACGTTCACGCAGAGTGCTTATCTAAGCGTTAATATGATAACCTAAATTACTAATAGTTATATTTTTTTATGCTTTTTATCAAATTACTAATAGCTATTAGTAATTTAGGTAACTTCCAAACAAAGGCAGTATTAATTTATCAATGCTTTATTAACACTATTCATCTAATTCACCAGAAGAGAAGAATTCTACCTATCATAAAAAGCATAAAAAAATATTTCAGATTAAAAGTTTCCAATGTATGTTAGCTAGTTGGGTGCGTATTCGCCTCCTAAGTAGGAATATCGGGTTCGTTTCCCGGCGGAAACACACTTTTTCTCCCCAAGAGAAATTGTGTTTCTGGTGCTGGATCTAAATTTATCCGGCTGTTTATGACACAAGTCATTGAGCTTAGTGTGGTGCTTTGAGTGTGAAAGCGTTTATGTTGCATTTACCTACCCCAACGAAATTGTATTTCAGTTAAATTGCCCCATTCATGCTTTTTAATATATTTATTGCTGTATATTCCTTCTTTTATGTTTGAATTTCGAGTGACTACTATACTGACTACTAGACTACTATTTGGATTAACAAATTATATCACCGCCGTCGTCTGCTTGGCTAAAGATATAAATAGCATCGATACATTGGGAAAGGCTTTAGCTTATTATTTAAATGTTATAAATACTCCCTCGGCATAATATGTTCACTCTAGTGACGTCACTAGGCCTTGGGCCTCCAGATAGTTTTACGTTGATCTTTCCAACAATTTCAGTTACGAAACTCCCATAGTTAAAGTTTTTTTTTATGCTTGATAATCAAGCAATTGCCCACTATCTCACTTAAAGTCGGCGTAGCTGCCGTCAAAGTCCACTTGGACATACTTTGGGTAAAGTAAAACCCGAGCCAACTTGACTTAGATTTGACGTAGTTATTTAAATGCGCGATGCATCATTGACATCACTGACGTGATGCATCTAAACATAGCGTCCAATAAGCTGTCAAAAGTATTTTGTCCGATGGGACCTTGATTGTGTCAATGCGGCTTAAGAGTAGCAGTAGAAGAATAGCGGGAGTTTTGCCGCGAAATTGAAAAATTGCTTTGTTAATTTTGGATTATTTTCCACAACCAGTGATTCTTCGAGTGTTAATGTGTAATAACGGTGGATTATTAAACGTTGATACTTAGTGAACGTGCATGAGTGCAGGAAAATCATACAAAGTTAAAAAAAGCGATTTTCGCTTTCGCTCCAAAACTCCAATAGAAGTTCTAGTAAAGTTTCTACCACTTTATTAGGGCACGACTTGACTATGACTGGACCTTGACTCTTTTACTTGAGTTTGACTTATGACTAGGACATATTTTATGAAATTTTCTTGAAATATTTTATAACTTGACACTAGCTAAATGCACAAGATTGCGGGGACAAAATTAAAAGAAAAAAAAAAGAATAGCTCGATCAATTCAAATAATTAATACTAGGCAGTTTAAATTAAAAACTGGCGTTGTCGATTTTGTATTATTTTTTATAACTTATGATTCTTAGAGTCAATTTATAATAATTATGGATTATTAACTGTAAATAGTAAAAAAAATTCGTCGAACGTACGAAGTGTAAGTAAATCATACAAAACTCCAGTAGAAGTTTTGATAAAGTTTCTACTAATTTACTAGGGCATTACATTACTATGACTGGAACATGACTTTGATTTTGACTGTGACGCATGACTAGTTTTATGAACAATTAGCGAGCCGCCCAAACTTCGCACGTTTGCACTTTCAATAGGTTTTCAAAAAAAAAACCTTTCATACACACCTGACAATAAAATTAAGAATGCAACAAAAAATCTCAACCAAAATCGGTCGAGCCGTTCTTAAGTGATAATAAATGTGGCAATTAATAAACTTGAAATATTTTTTACTAGCCGTACCCTGCGGCTTCGCCCATATTTATTAAGCTGATAAATAGCTTATGTGTTAATCCTACGTATAAGCTATTTACATTCCAAATTTCATCCAAATCCGTTCAGCCATTATAGCGTGAAGAGAAAACAAACATACTTACACACAAACTTTCGGATTTATAATATACTAGCTGCGCCCCACGGTTTTACATGCGTAAGTCCCATTGGAATTCCGGGATAAAAAGTAGTCCCATCTGTTATTCCAAGGTGTCAGCTCCATACCAAATTTCATCGAAATTGGTCCAGTTGCTTGAGCGTGAAGAAGTAACAAATACTCACAAACGTTCGATTTTATTATATTAGTCTGATAGGGTGATGTGGGATTCACATTGGAAAAAAATCTAATATGAAAATAAAATTAGGTACTATAGAGTGTATTGTGCACTTGATGCTATGTACTGGTGTGTTCGCAGACGGACGGCCCAACGAGAACTACAACGCGAGCAACCTGCCGTTCGGCGACTTCTCGTACCTGACGGACATGATATACAACCCGCTCGCCTACTCGTACGGCACGCCGGAGCCCGGCCGCGACGCCGCCGCCGACCGCGGCTCCGCCGACACTTCACATGACAGGTATACATATGTAACTTTTAAACGTGATTCGAACGCATAGCAAAGTTTAACAAAAAAGCTTTGACCGCTTTATCTTCGTGACCTTGATCAGATTAAAAACGCATTATTGAAGATTACTCAAAAACTACCGATGAGATCTTGATCAAATTTAAATGGGACCAATGGGAAAGCACCAGCTTTCAAATAAAAAAAAATACATCAAAATCGGTTCACGTGGAAAGAAGGTATGAGATTAACAAACATTAAAAAAATCCAGTCGAATTGAGTACCTCCTCCTTTTTTGTTAAGTCCGTAAAAATAGAAGTAACTGAACTCACATTCACTAATCAATTAAAATAATTCCTAATTGACAAATGTTATTACACTAGATGATTTTTTTAATGACAAATAACTTCTCTGCAAAGTATATTGTACAGTATGCATCAATTTATATTTAATAAGTCGGTCCGCCTTCACTATCATTGCTTTGTTCCGATGGGGCTTACAATCGTTTCCTAGTTAACACCTTTATTTATTACACTAGCTGCGCCCCGCGGCTTTGCCCGCGTTAATCCCGGATCAGCCAGAATTCGGGGTTACAAAGTAGCCTATGTCCTTTCTCAGGATCTAGACTATCTGTGTACCAAATTTCGTTTAAATCGGTTCAGTAGTTTTAGCGTGAAAGCGTAACAGACAGACAGACAGAGTTACTTTTGCATTTATAATATTAGTAAGGATATGAAAGCAATACATGATTGAGTATTGAGAGAGATTGAGTTTTTTTATGTTATAGTGAGAAGACTCAAAAGAACAAACCCGTTTGAACTAGTTTAGTAATCAGTGTAATATAGTGTTTTATAAGTGTTGCTCATAAGAAACACATGAACCAAGTGTCTTCGCCCTAATAGAGACAATAAGAAAAGTGTTCATGGACACATTCTTGGATATTTTGAATCTAGCAGAATAAGTTAAATCTAAGTTACTTATTAGCCTAATATTGGCTAGATTGTAACGAAAATACGGAACTTGCGTTTGTCACTAATTAAAAATAAACATTTAGAGACCCCGTAAGACGTTAATAATAAAAAGATTAATTTCGTCGCTTTAGGCAGGGCTTGAGTAGCTCAGCGGTTAGAGCAATAGAGCATGACACCCTATGGCCGCGCGGGTTCAAATCCCGCCTCAAGCGATAATTTTTTCTTTCTAAATTTATCACTATATTTAGAGACCAGCCGAGCAATTCGCTCCCCTGATGGTAAGCGTCACGCTTGCTCTGTGCCATCCAGAGTTTTGAACTTATAATTCGAACTCCTGCGCTCTGAGATGATTTAATATCTATATGTATACATTTCTGCAAACTTATACATAACTAGGTACCCGTACACCCATTTACCGTAACCCTTATAGAAATGGTAGACATGATTATTGAGATATTGTTATTTACGTAGTGTTTTTGTTATATGTTTGACTTATTATTGTACACCCGAAATGGGTAACTGTTGATAGCATTTTATAAGTTTGTCATCTTATGTACACAGTTATCATTATAAAATATATTATATTACTTATTTTACTAATAATCATTGACATTTATTAAGTAAGATTAATTAATACTATAATAATTTTACTATGATTTTGACTGTAAGAGTTAATTTTCATTTTATAACTAAATGTCATTTGTACATGTATAGAATAAACATAATAATATCACACATTTGCGCACCTACTTGTATGGTAGAATGTATAAGGAACACATAAAATTAATATCCATCATCAATGTATACTTACATTCTAGCAAATGAATTATATTGAATTTTTGTATGTGAATTTTATTCTATTCAGGCATGTAATTATTCTAGCTGAAAACAAACTTTTTTTATTCAACACGGTCATGTTTTCCTTCAGAAGATACCTATTCACTGCAGTGTGTGAAAACCTTTATTTTATTTATATATTTAATCCCTCAGGACAATCGTAGACGTATCAGACTCGTCCTCCGACGAGGAGGAGTCCCGCGCGGAGCCCGAAGACCCGGCGAGCATGGACACGCAGATCATGACGGTCGGCGACTGCCAGATCGTGAAGCTGCCTCCCAACAACGACGACAAGGACGAAAAATCCGACCAATCCGCGGAGAGCGCCACCGTGACGTCATCCACCAACAGTGCCGTCACCATCACACCCATCACCACGGTCGGGGACTGCACCATCCGGCCCGTCGACAACGCATAATACGGAATCCTTGTCTGCCCCATTGTGGAGTTCGGGCCCGCCGCCAGTCGCTACTGGGACTAACGGGCCCGACTAATAACGATGCGCGCCCGATTCTTTCTTATCGAACTATTGGCTATGTCACGCAGTCGAATTTGTTTCCTAAACGTTTGGCTAGGTTGTTTTAACTACCCGCTGACGCAATTGGCGGGTATCGCGTTACACAAGTTATATCCCCGTGGGAAGTTTGTGTTTCTGATTGTATGATGTGAATGTTCCCGGCGACCACGATTCGATTCTTACTTAGTCTCATATTCAGAGGCAGTTTATAGTACATCCTCGTTCTCCGAAATGTCAAAACAGTTGAGTTTTTGACGTGAGCAAGCATGAATTCAAAGTGGTCTCCGAGTTATCCACAGTGTATAGTATTAATAAACTTATTCATTTGTTCCGATTGGCTAGAATGTGTCTTAGTAGCTCAAACATGTTTATAAAAGAAAGCGAGTTTAACTGCTTGACAAAACCTAGCCAATTGTCGATAAAACTTAGCCAATGGTCGATGAAACCTAGCCAATTGTCGATAAAACTTAGCCAATGGTCGATGAAACCTAGCCAATTGTCGATAAACCTAGCCAATGGTCGATGAAACCTAGCCAATGGTCGATAAAGCTAGCCAATTGTTAACGATTCTAAAGAATCTGGCCGCAGGATTGACACTTGATTTGCTCGTTAGCGCATGCCTCGAAACGCGACGTATCGTAGATTTGACTTGCTCGAAACAAACCAACAACAACCACTCGAGTTCATCAAGATGATTTAGATCATGTAACTTTCCTGCAAAATATTGTTATAACTAAAATCACCCTCGCGTTATTTATTTAATTCCCATTGATTGCTTATATTTGCAACAATAATTTTACATCTAATAGAGCAAGTCCTGATACATTTTTAATTATTCGTAACGCAAATCTCCATTATTAATTGTAATCTTTAGTTTTTTTATATCTGAAAGGCTAGCGTCTATTGGTACATTTATCGAAAGTACTAAAATTAAAGACCAGCTTTTATAACTGCGTGATTCAGTCTTTTATAACTTATCACAACTGTATCTTTCGACTCTCCCTAAAATAATTTAGGATAAAGACAATTAGTCTAAAATTAAACATACTTCTCCCGAAGTTGCTATATTTATTCCTAATATAACTAACACTTAATTACAATTATTCTTATCCTAGGTCTAAATAACGCTTAAGCATTGATTATAATAACCGCCTTAAAATCAAACATTTTCTTGCGTTTAATGTTACTTGAATTGAACATACTGGGACAAAAGATTTGTTTGTGGGTGTATACTATGAAATTTATATTAGCGGCTTAATATACGATTAAAATAAAAGAAACTATATATACAAGGTAATTTATAAAATAACGCTTTCAGATCCTGATTCTTGTACCATTCCGTTATCTCTGAATAAGTCTATCGGCAATGCAAACGTTGGTCATTCGGATCTCATTTCAGTACTCACACGTTCCAATATTTTTAAAAGATGAAGAAACACTCATTAACATGATGTAAAAGTCTATTCTTGTCGCGTGTTAATAACCTATTCAAAGTTGCTTCAGTATTCACCGACACTTTTTTTACAAAAATAGTTTGATAATGAAGAAATGTGCGATAGAAAAGGAAAGACAAATTTAACTATACCAGTAAGAATAATGCCCTAATTATATAATAATAAATTTCATAGTATAATTCAGAAAGATCTAGATCCCAATTTAAATCCCAACCTCAGTTAATGTAGTATCTAAATAGGCCTTTAAACCAAGCGCTTTTAGTATAGTTTAATATAACCGAGTCTGAGACGCGGTATGTTTCAAACGCGTGCCTAAGTAAGTTAACGTGTCAATGTGGTTGTATGGGGTAGACATTACTGATTATTGTGGTAGCACTCGCGGTGTAGGTGCTTTGTCTATCAGACAGATGGACGCCCGATATGCCATATACTTCGTGTTGGGTGAATCGAAGTGAAATTATTAAGTTACACGAACCCTATGCCAGTTGAAACATGAGTTTTAATAATAAATATCATAATCACGAGGTGATATTTATAACAAAACATTATTGACGATCTGGTGTGATGCATACGTAAACGAAATGTATTAACATTGTTAGAAACATGTAAACGTTTACAGTAACCATTGTCACACATACAGACAGAGCATTAGAATAGAAAGTATATTTTAGTACACAAATAGTCTTAATATTTTTTTACTAAACTTCCGATATAGATAGGTCATATGTCTTCCTTAAACAGATACCGTGGAGTGCTACTACAATGATTGCAACAAGTATTTTAACTGTATAAAAACAATTGAAATTTTCAAATGACTGTCAAAAATGCATTTAAAATTGGCGGTGATGGAATTATTTATTTAATTGGTGAACTTATTTAACGTAGGCTATGTCTCCACTTGCAAATTATAAGACTTATCACACTGAGGAATTACTTAATGTTTAAAATGCAAGAAATATGTAATGTCTAATAACATGTCAACCATGTTTAGTAATGTGCATTATTGAAAATGCCATGTATTCTTATCTCAATGCAAGTGGACTATGTATAATGTCATAAGCTTTACATTATATCGTGATACTCATGAAGTATAGGCGTTTTTCCACTAGGTCAACATTTTAATGTGTGGGACAAAAACAGCACATATGATGATGATACTACCGTTGTATATTATCATTAATTATACCTCTGCGTCATTGATGGTGCATCCTTCCAGACGACTATCAAAAGATGATAGTCGCTTTTTTCGCGTAACATCGCGTGCGAGAGCGAGACAAAATGCTCGAAAGTAATCGTACCACGTCCCACAGAATAAGACAGAGTAATGCGTTCCGGTGCAGACACTTGCGATCAATGATTCTATTATGAATTATCAAACAAATTGTTGGCCTAGTCGAGTCACGTCTAAAATATCTAGAACAAATAAATTTTTGTCACAATTTAGTAACAATGTTTTACATGAAAATTCGAAACGATATATAATTAGATATATTTACATTATCATCACAAATAATAAGTGTGCACCTTAGTTAAAATCTCAGTACGAGATTGTATTGGTAATGCATAAATAAAGGAACCTACATATAATATAACTTATGAATGTGTAGATCACTATATAAACGTGTCAGCTTTATACCACTTATGATATTCAATATATTTTAGTAATTAGATATAATTACATAATCTCCAATATAACAGATGTAATCACTATTTTCATGTAGAACATTGTAGAATATATTAATTATGTAATAGATGTGTGATATTTTGCGAATATCTACATAGAGGCAGCATTATTTACTACAGCAGTTAATATAACAATATTATATTTAAGTACGTGCGTATGCACTAATGAGATTGCCTTCCTTGTCGTCTCTATGACAAATACACTTCTCAAAAGTATTTCTGACAAAAGGAAATCTCTCGAAACTTGATCTGATGTGGGAGACTGATATAAATATTTTTGAGTGGTGTATGTGTGTTAGTTTGTTTCATAGATGAGGTTAAAAGAAACAAATACTGTTCGGAGCCGGCGGAACTCTCTACTTATAAGATATATAAGGTCTTATACTTATAAGGTCATAATAGGAAGGGTATTAAAACCCAGGGCCGGCGCTATAGATGCATTTTGAAAACTATCCATATTACATGGATAAATACTCCAAAATTACCTTTAGACCGAGATACTTATAATGCCACAGGTTCAAAATCGTTCAGACACATTGGCCCCAAAGAGGCACCCATGAAAATTAATTACCCTACTGTAAGATTTGTTAAATTAAAGCACAAACTAATGCTAAAAAAATAATTAACACAAAACGAGAAATTTGATTAACTTTTTTCATAGAAGTCTATCACTTGAGAATTTGGTTAGGCTAAGTCACTTATAACCACCGTATTTGCCATTATATGACTTTCGTTGTGACCAACATAAAATGTCAAATTTTGTTATATTGAAATCGTTCAGAGTTATTTTTCTATGGTCGGTGACCGTGCTCCTATTGCTATAAGTCTTCGTATGGCCAATTGCACTTTTTTACTATTTTATACTTATTGATGCGCGCCTTTATCTATCTCCACATTGCCGATATTAGATGAATAGTCAGCACTGCTACTAGCACTAAGTCAACCATTTATTACTTACACTGATATTTGTGCATTAAAGTATAAAAGAACAGTTTAAATTTAAATTCGAATTATTGATATGGAGCTCGCTCTTAACACACTTCATTAGGAAATAAAATTCTTTTGTGAAAAGTAATGACCGTAGCAATCGCGTCCGCGTTTTCTATTGTAACATAATCAATTGACAAGGTTATGCAACGTTCAGTGCAGCTAGCGATTGATAACCGTTTTTTCGGATTTATAACCGTGTTACCGTACACGTGTTAGAATGGCATGATATGCTGTCAATTCCGATTGTTAGTCGTAAGACAATAGTCATGTTGGGTGCCTTAGAATGCAGGCGAGCTGAGAAATCCCGCCATTTACCCAGTACGTTGGTCTACCAAAAATTACTAAAATTATACTGCGTATATGAAACAAACTGCACATATAGTAAGTTAGCTTTGATCGGCTGTCTACTTTAAGTTATTACATAATTATGTTACTCGTAGTAGGTATAAGCACACGCTAATCGCCTTTCCATTGTTCGTATCTCTGTGAATAATATTAGCGCGTAGAGAGTAGTGTCTTAGATAAAAACTTAATATTCTAAATATTAATTCGGCAACACCACAGTAAGAGTGATACCGTAGGAAATCATAATGGTATATAACTATATTTCTGTAATCATTTTGCCTGTAAAAGCATGTAATATCGTCGTCTATAATAATGATATATTAATAATATAACCTGTGTGGTATCGACAGCTAATCTATATATACTGGCTGTATAACAGCCTTTGTTTGGCCCTAATATAGTGTACTCTGTCTCGATCAAATATTACATTTAGTTTCTTAAGTTGTTCGTTGATAAACGTAACTTTAATTATAATCATTGAAAAGTATTAAAATCGACTCACTTGTAATCATTAGGTTTCTTTTTTAATCTGTACAGTAGTTCCTAATGTTATAATCGATAATGTAACCCTTCATATTAGAGTAGATAACGACTTCCTTGTAATCGTTTAGAGTTAAGTTTATTTCGATCAATATGTTTATAAACGTTACGCTATCGGTAGTAAGCGCGTCGAATTTTTCAGTTAAATTTTAGACTTTAAAAGACTGCTCTGTTCTTTTCAGTATACGTATTTGAGTGTCATTTGTGAGCCCGCAGAGGCATTTACTTTGTGTTGTAGTCTCAGACGGCAAGCTAAGCTTTGAGAATTATTTTGATATAGGAACCTGTATTTTTGTATCGGAACTAATATAAGTTTACTCAGGACACGGTAATCATTTTAACCTCGACGTTTCCCACATTATTGGAATAAGTTTACTAGGCCCTATTGGCTCTTCGTTTATGTTAAGTTTAGTTCTATATGTACGAGATCTAGACGCGATTCGGAAGCTCTAAAGACATTTTTGTAACGAATCGCGCCACTTACTATTTGGCAATGAGTTTCTTATTTATGGAATGTTGGCGAGTGTTCGTTTGTTTGCATTTATGTTCTTTTTTTATTTGTTTACAGATGAAACTTCCCACTGGTTGATTTTGATTTCATTTTACATGAATTTTTGAAAGGTCTTTAACTTGTGGCGATTGTTATTGTCATTTATATCCTGTTATAATTTTTTGATATCTTTTCATGTTTTGTCGTTTATTTACGGGCCTCCTTTTTGATTTGGGTAGTAAGCGCTGAAATTAACCCAATATTATTTTTATATTTTAAAAGAGATGCTAAAAGTAACAGTCTTTAAGAAGAGAAGCCAACAGAATTCTATATTTATGATTAACAATTTCAGTTACGGTAGGTTCGCGCATTGTGGCGAAGCTAGTTTCGAAGCAGTCGGTGCTCCTTCATCAGTCGAGTAAGAGCGTAGACCGTCCGGCGTCTCGGCGTGTATGTCTACGCATCTCGACTGATGAAGTAGCAGCAACTGCTTCGAAACTAGTTTCGCAACAAAGCGAGGAACTAACCGCGAGTGAAATGATTAAATTCTAAATATGTGCAATACTTAGAAGACTTACCAGTAGCATTCTGCTTTATTAATAATTTTCGAGGAACAAGTGACATTGCGCTTACTACTCATGTTTTATTGTTTTCATTTACGTATGTATCGGCGAATAGTTGAGTAAGATTATATCCATACGTTTGTCTATACGATTTAGTTAAGTTTATGTCGAAAGTCTATATTCCTGTACTGTGAAATGTTCGTCATTTTACGTTGTGATTATGTGAGTGCAAAATTTTATTTTATAACCAGTTCGGTTGACGATTCGTCAACGTAAGGCAGCAGAAGTAACAACGTACGTTTTAGTTCTGCAGTCTAAGAGCAGTATTTTTTAGATATAAATCTTTATTGTAACTTTTTTTATTTTAACATTTATTGAATTCGATCGTTAGTTTATTTCTAACAATGAAAATTAAATATTTAATAAATAAATCACAAAAACATATTCGCGTTTCATTTAACCGTCACGGTCCCGGACAAATAAAACACAAATGCCATTAAAACATTTAATTACATAAATATGTAGTAGATATTTGGATAACCACACTTTAGTATTGTTAAACAATTAAATCTATGACTATGAGCTAAATTATTACAAAATCTTACTTAACTATGGATCTAAGGGATTTAATTAGGTCCCGGGGGGAGGGGGAGGTTCGCTATTCACCCACTGGGGCTGCACTCCCGCCATGTTGCAGAAGGGAGACCCGAACAACGGCGCCGGCGCCCGGAGCGCCCCGAGCGGGGGGCCCGGGGCCCGCATGCGGAAGTGGTACATGAACGGCGGTGGCGGAGTATTAGGATTAAACGGTGGCGGGAACATTGGAAAGTTGGGCGGCGCGCCGAATTGAACATCATTAGGATGCTGCGGCGGCGTCCTCACTTCCATGTAGGGGCGCGTGAACCTCTGGAATGTGTTGGGGTTGTTCCGCCTCGAGCCGGCCGAGAAGGGATTCCGGCCGCGACTGGGCCCCGATCCGAACCGACTGCTCGACTCCGATGGCCGCTGGTTTCGTCTCTCGGGAACTTTTCGTGCGTTCTTCGAGTTTTCCCCGTCCTCGTTCTCGACGTGTTTCCTCGAGTCCTTGGCTTCCCTCTTCGCTCTACGTTCCTCCTCGTCGTCGGAGTATTCTACTTGGCTGGCGGGCACCTCGATATCGTTTTTCCATGATGCGTCGGAGCCCTTCATTCTGTGAAGAGATAATATTTGAACTGGATTATATTCGAAAACAAATAGATACCTTTACCTTATCACAATGTAGTACTGTCACACACATAGATTTTGATCGGCAGAGTGGAAGGCAGTGAGTTGTTCAAGTTTGCATCTGTCTACAATATAGCTAACCAACAGGCACTCGCTTCATAAAGTCCGGCTAATAGGCTGACCAACAGGCACTCACTTCATAAGGTCCGGCTAATAGGCTGACCAACAGGCACTCGCTTCATAAAGTCCGGCTAATAGGCTGACCAACATGCACTCACTTCATAAGGTCAGGCTAATAGTGTGACCAACAGGCACTCACTTCATAAGGTCCGGCTAATAGGCTGACCAACAGGCACTCACTTCATAAGGTCCGGCTAATAGGCTGACCAACAGGCACTCACTTCATAAGGTCAGGCTAACAGTGTGACCAACAGGCACTCACTTCATAAGGTCCGGCTAATAGGCTGACCAACAGGCACTCACTTCATAAGGTCCGGCAGGAAGACGTACGTGGTGTGGCAGCTGCGCGGTGCCACGGACACGTCGGCGCCGACGGCGATGCCGCGTTCTGCCACGTGTTGCGCCGAGTTGAAGCGGATGGCGTAGTGCGGCTCTGTCACCTGCACATCACCAAAACGAATTTCTATACCAACTTCTATACCAAGTATTTCTGTTTGATTTATGGTGAAAGCGTTTGTCATAATTATGTTTTACTACAGACAGGGTAAAAAGAATACAATACAATTCTACAATGCTTAGTAACGATTTTTTACATTTGTTCACATGCTTACATAGTACAAAAATAAATCGATTAAAAAAATTTAAAAAATTCCCTTTCAACAATATTTAGTAGCTTTACAAATTAGGCACCTGCTTACATATTTATTGTAAAGACTTGTCGTAATTATGATGTATTGGACTGTATTATGAAATTGGCAGAATTCATCACAATAGCATTATAAATCCGAAAGTTTGTGTGAAAATGTTTGTTTCGTCTTTACGCTGTAACGGCTGGAACGGATTTGGATGAAATTTGGAATGTACATAGCTTATAGCTAGGATAAACACATATTCTACATGTAAAATGCATCTTTAACATGTAAAACGCGGGCAAAGCCGCGGGGCACGGCTAGTGTTTACTATTTTGGTGATATTTTCAAGATATAGACGAAGACTAAACAAAGAGTCAATGATAACTTGTAATTAAAATCGTTTATGTGGCAGAGAGACATCTTTAGAGCCTAAGGATGGACAAAAGCTTATTATCCTGTTTAATGCGAGCGAATTGCGCCCCTGATCCCTGTCTATATACAATGAACATAAAAGCTACTTTTAAGCTGAAAAGTAACTTATGTCCATTCTATATAGATTGAGATAGATAAAATTTCATAGAAATCAGACCAGCCATTGCAGATATACCTCGTTTTAAACATACTCAAACACACGCCTACGCATGCGGATTTTAATAATTTATGAATGAATTTTACTGTATATAAAAACTCATTGGCATAGGTCAAGTAAATGGGCCTGAAGCCAACAGGGATTGGCTAGAAAGCACTCCAAACCTAGATCAGTTACACCAATAAATTATTTAGATACCTTGGCTCCCGTCCAGAATGACGATAATTTAAAAAGAACAGTAGCTCCATCAACATTTCGGGTATAAAAACCTCGATGGAATAAACCTATTTGACTTGTTAATTTGTTATTTATGAGGCCACGGTAAATAAAGCATATACATTATCATAATCCAAAAAAATTACTTTTATAGCCTTAATATTTCAATACACACTTAGAATACTAACAATACAATTTAGATTCTTGTTAAGCGTTTGTATGAATAAAGAGTTTATGTTCTACTAGCTGACCCGCCCGCGACGTCGTCCGGGTAATACAAATCTTCAATTTCTGTACAATACGTATGTATTATACATATAAACCTTCCTCTTGAAGTCGTGCTAATAAACTAGTAGGAATATCGCGCTCTCTTGCCAAATCCACTAAGCTAAGTCACGTGATGGGCCCAACCGTATACAATAAGCTGCCCGATACAATTGTATCCGCTACGAGCATGGCATGCTTTAAAGTGAGACTAAAGCTAGTCGAGCAAACGTTCTACTCTTATGATGAATTCATATCTAGTGTTTAAGTGACCATAATTTATTATTAGTTGATAATTGTTAATATACAGCACACTGTGGTATGACATATTTTTATTTTACTATTTTTTATTTTTATATAATTTTAATATTTATTGTTCTGACATTGATTTTAATATTTTAATGATTTACACAAATCTTACTCAAATTACAATTGTAAAAATATAACTATAAGACGTATAAACAATGTTTATCAATAAATAAGTATTTGAATCACTCTATCTATTCCTGAAAACTGCTTTAAAATCCGTTGAATAGTTTGAAAAATCTAAGCAAACAGACAGCGGAAGCCACTTCATTTTATACTATGTAAAGATTATTTGTCCTACAGCGACAAGATTACATGCCAAATTCATATATATCCGTCCAACAGTTAAAATGTATATGTTGAGAAACAAATGATTACAATATGAAAATATTGTGAAATTATGATATTAAATACTATTTAATTTTTTATACATAAAGCGTGCCTCTGAAACTACTAACATGCTATAACGCCCTATTGTGACCACTATGAGATCACTAATACAGTATCAGACCCACAGGAGGATTGGCAGCGTTCGTATGTTCAAACAAATTACAGCGAAGCCTTGTTGCTTTTGTAACAACGCGTATTATAAAATAATAATACACTAAAACGATACATCGAATGTCTATAGAGTATAGAGATGGCACCCAGGGCCCGATCTGACAGCTCAGCCAGGCACAATTGGGTATTTTTAAGGAATGAGTACTTTTATTGACGTAAAAACTAGCTTTTACTTTAATGATAATAAATTAAATTAAACTAAAAACTGAACTAAAACTAACCAACAATAACTATAACTAGATATAAATAGTCTATATAACTAGTCCGCCATATTGGATTTAGCATCCAGACTACACGTGTACGCAAAATTTCATCTCAATCAGTTAAGGATAATTAAAATTCAATTGCAAGATTTGATCCGAACATACATACAAATATTGCAAGTTAGAGTTAAATAAAAGCTTAAAAAAAATGCATGTCCTTCGTTGATGTTGATTGTGTTAGATGAAACGACCGCCAAATTCGAGTAATGAGGGAGGGATTTCCATGACTCATCTACATGAATATGAGATGAGGACTCGAGCGATCCCGAGAAGTGAGGTGGTAAAACCGCGATGCCGAAATTAGTTTCAATAGATTTGCGGTACATTCCTTGTTGTAGATGCGTAGGGATACATATGTATAGGGGTTTCAGAATTTTGACATGAGAGAAGTGTCACTTTCAGCGGATCGAGCGCATTCTGTATTTCGTGTTTAGATGTTCATTCAAATTTATTATTTGAATAATTATAATAAAAACACACAATGTAACTGCCCGTTAGTTTAGTACATTTGCCTTCTAAGTAGCAGGTATCGGGTTCGATTCCCGGTGGGAGCACAAGTTTTCTACTCAAGGAAAATTTGTGTTTCTGATTCTGGGTGTGATTGTGTGCGTGTGTCCGGCACCCACGACACAAGTCACTGAACTTAATGTGAAGCTGTCAATGTGAAAGTGTTTATGTTTATATAATATTATCTAATATCTAGAAAATATTTTCATTTATTGTCTTGAAAAAATTACAAAGAAACAACCGTAATCCCATGTCAATTTAAAGCAGTCTTATTAAGGGGGAATCTATTTACGATAAGATTTGTATCCAATGTAGTTTTAGAAATTTTATCGAGTTTCGTTTGTCTATTACAAGGTGACCCGGCTTCGCCCGAGTAAGACAAACGAGCAAATCCTTTCTTGGATGATTTCTACTCCCTATACATAGCGAGATTTCATGATTTGGTCTGTGAATTTCGCTTTTATATACATGCATAGATTACTGACTACGTTTGCATGGAGATGGTTCTTAGTTTAATATGATTATGCTCTGCTTAGGAATTAGGAGAATAGTAGTTAGCTACTTACTGGTCCAAAAACATCGAAGACTTTGCCCAGAGCCTTAGCGCCGTTGTCCAGGAACAACACCGTATCGAGGTCCACAGGTGGGGTGCCCGGAGTGGCTTTTACTACAACTGTAACAAAAACATCAATGTTGCCTTAATATAATATTAATTACACTAATAATTTAAACGCAAGCAAAGCTTAAAAACCGACTTCACCGGTTTATCTTCGGAACCCTTGATCAGAAAAAAAAATTATATGAATTAAATAAGCATTATTGTGGATAACTCAAGAAACATTAGTCAGATCTTGAACAAATTTAAATGGGACTACATGGGAAGCACCAGCTATCAAAAAAAAAAAACATCAAAATCTGTTCACCTAGAAAAATATCTGAGGTAACACATAAAAAATACAGTCGTATTTAGAACCTCCTCCTTTTTTTTAAGTCGGTTAAAACGTGCCTATTGCTGTAGCACTTGAAACCCATTTAGCAAAAATCATATAGGAATAGGTTGAGCAGTTTTTTGTTAATATTGACAAACATTTGACCACTAACTCACCTGATCGTAAGTGATAGTGCGGCCGAAAATGTGACATGCTTGCCTAGAAGATACCTATTCACTCTTGTGCGGCCGAAGATGTGTCATACTTGCCTAGAAGATTAAGACCTAGAAGAAGACCTATTCACACTTGACTTGAAGACTCCCAGATTATACCCCTCGGGGAACAATGACGCAGGCAATATTTGCCTAGAAGATACCTACTCACTCGCGACTTGAAGACTCCAATATTGTACTTATCATGAAACACCGACTCAGTTAAGGAGTTCCATCCATTTGCAGTTCGCAAAAAGAATGTGGAAGCAAAACGCTTTATTCGTATTTGTGGAATGTCTACCACATAGCGGTGTCGCTTAGCAGTTTGTCTGCTTGCCCGATAAGTCATCTTTGGTGAGTCGATGGAAAGAAGATTAAGTACACTAAGTTGCGCAATGTTTAGTAAGACTACGTCAACTGACAGACTGAGGGGTGACCGTTTAATGATATTTTCGACATAACACTATGTTGTACAATATTTATTAAGGCCAGTGCATGGATAGGTTGAACATCCACCTTCTCTCTTCTACTCTGTAGTTAGTCACTGGTGGAGAGTCAGGGGGCTTGCACTGCCCCACACGTCTGAGAGGTGGCCTTGGTGAGAAAGGTCACCCCTCCATGGGTGAAGTGGCCCCGTTTACATTCGGGCCTACCGCCCCGGGGCAAAATAGTGACTTCTAGCCCGACCCTGTCTTGCCCCATCTCGGCGAGGGACTACTCACGGAGGGATTTAAGTGGGTTCTGGCCCAACACACCCCTTTCCTTTACCTTTGGGAAGGAAGGGGTAAATGCCCTAATGCAGTTATTAGGGAATTTCCCCCCACAAAAAAAAAGGCCAGTGCATAGATAGGCTGAACATATTATTATCTTTATAGTGACATTTTTTTTTTTTGTATAGTTGTGCGTTCCGTTTTTTGTAGCTTTGCTTGCGTTGAAACTATTTGCATCAGGTAAGTAGATGTGTAAATATTTGAAAATAGATAAGCCGGAGTGTGGCTTTTTCAACTTATTTATAAATCCAAATTCATCATCAGAATAAAAAGTAGCCATCATTTGACGAACTCGCTCGCGTAATCGGTAACGCGTCTGCCTTCTAAGCAGTACCTAAGTATCAGGTTCGAATGCCGATGGAAACAAGTTGTCTCCCCAAAAAAAAAAATGTGTTAGTGGTTTTTTTTTATGCGTGATAGGCTAGCATTTGACCACAATCTCACCTGATGGAAAGTTATGTGGCCGAAGACGGATGTGACGGTAATGTTAACGACATCCACGACACAAGTTTTCAAACTTAGTGGGGCTGTGAGTGTAAGTGTTTATGCTATATTATGATCTATTTCAAATTTTATCGATTTCGGCGTGTTTGAGTAACAGTGAATCGTAATTATCATTATAGGTATATTTCTAACATAACTTGGAGTAGATTCATAATTCTTCAATTTTTATCGATGTACAATAAATACATATTCATATCTGCAGTATCGAAGCAAAGCAGACGCCCTTGAATATAAATTGCTGAGTATTTCGCGACCTTGGCATGTAGACAATCAATAACGTGACCTTTCTCTGAGACTTCAAAACTATTGATCACTTCCCTTTGTTTGTTTATAAGACTTTGTATAAAAAGCGGTTATCTGATTGTTTCTAGAGCCTCTGTCATTGAAGGGATAGGACGTGTTGTCAGGTTGAAATATTAATGAATATTTATACATTAATGAATATTTTCAAGATAAAACGTTACAATCTCATAGCTAAATAAAACCTAAAATATATAACTTGTATATACTATGTGAAATTAGAAGATAGTAACTCTAAATGATCTCAACTCCAATACTATATTAGATAGATAGATCGATAACATACTTGCTTATACCCTACATTACAGGGTGAATGTCTTTAGTTTCTAAGTTTAGTCTTATGACCTAATGTACATGTAATGCATATGAATAAATAAATAAATAAATAAAAATAAATAAGAAATAAGACAATGCTAGTAATTATGTTAACTAAATTGGCGTTCACTATAACAAAACACATTTGTTTTGCCTCTGGGTGACCAGATGTTCAATAGCACAAAATCCTGTGCGGAAATAATTTTGAACGTGATAAAAAAAAAATCTCGACAATGCATTGCGCTCGTACCCTGAGATAAACATAAACGCATTCATACACACAGCCCCACGCTAAGTTTGATGACTTGTGTCGTGGGTGCCGGAAACATTCACATCACATACACAAGCACAAGGAATCGAATCCAATGCCCCTGCATAGAAGGCGAACGCTCACCCAACTAAGCCAGCGGGCAGTAAACTCGGAGATATTAGATGTCGAAACTCTTTATGCCCTACGAATTCACTGGAAAAAATGCCCTACAATCCCAATTACAGTAAAGTTTGCACACTAATGATTGGCGGTTAAATTACTGGAAAGTGTATGGTATTGTTTGAGGTCTCAGTTCGGGGCCAACTAAGTATTAGTGAGTACGGACAAAATGCACATTTACCTCCTCCTCTGTAGTGGGGTCACCGGTGGAGAGTCAGGGAGCTCTCCACTGGCTTGCACGGCCCCACAAGTCTGAGGGGTTGCCTTGGTGAGCAAGGTCACCCCTACATAGGCGCAGTGGCCCGGTTTGTACTCGGGCCTACCG
The DNA here is from genome assembly GCA_948107665.1 of Lomographa bimaculata. Lineage (NCBI taxonomy): Eukaryota > Metazoa > Arthropoda > Insecta > Lepidoptera > Geometridae > Lomographa > Lomographa bimaculata. Next base: position 3,165,470 of record OX403600.1, on the reverse strand, counting down.
CCGGGGCAAGATAGTGACTGCTAGCGCGACCCTATTTTGCCCCACCTCGGCGAGGGACTGCTCACGGGGGGTTTTTAGTGGGTTCGAGCCCCACATACCCCCTTCCTTCACCCCTGGGAAGGAAGGGAAGTGCAAGGCATTCTCCCCCACAAAAAAAAAAAAGTTATATGCAATAAAATTTCTGTTTCTGATTACTAGTAATAATTGAATGTATATATACATATACATATATATATATATATATATGTATATGTATATGTATATATACATTCAATATATATATATATATATATATATATATGTATCTGTTAGTGAGTAAAGCCGTGATGGCACCAACGTATAACGTCCGTCTTCTAATCGAAAGTCGTGGTTTCAAATCCTACGTCGAGTTCGAGCTTCCAGTGAAGATAACATAACGATGAAATCAATGGTAGTCGGGGATTATTTCATAATCACTTATCACCTGGTCTGTATCAATGTACAGCCGTAATTTACCACCCTATGTGGTAAAATCTGCCGCCAAGCTCTAAATGGCAGCCTGGAAAGCTAGCCAAGTTCTAGTCCTAGTGTATTCACCACCTTCAACTAAATCATCACATTTTTTAGTAGCAGAATAAATTAAAACATCGAAAAATTCAAAAAACAAAAATGTATGAAAAGTAAAATCATCTTTTCATGGACAGAAATACTTCACTCTGATTTGATGAAATACTAGGCAATTTTACGGGATAACGTTGTTTGTATAAATCAATGAACGTCGGCTGCACGCACGAAAAACCATGACTCAATGTCACGTCCCGCCTGAGCCGAGCGTGCAAGCGAGAGCGCGGAACAATCGATAGAGAGGCACGATCGGCCTAAGCGTTCATCTTTTGACGTTATCAAGTAAAATTAGTCATGCGTAATCCGACTTTACAGACAACCATTTTTTTTTTAGTATGATATTAAAGTACTAAGCAACCATTTTTTTTTCTTTTATTTTTATTACAGACCAAGCAAACATTTGACCATAATCACACCTGATGGAAAGTGACGATGCAGTCTAAGGTGAAGCACGCTTGCTTAGTAAATACCTATTCACTTTACTTTTGAACACACCCAAATTGTACCTTTCGGGAAACACAGACGACGGCAAAGCGTTCCATTCTTTTGCTGTTCTATAAATGAGCGAAGACGCAAAACGTTTCGTCCGAATGAACGGTATCTCAACCATAAATGGGTGACGCGACGCCGTTCTTCTAGATGAAAGGTGGAAAAAAGGTGAAGCGGGAACAAGGTTGTGTAGTTCCTGAGCACATTCACCGTAATGAATTTTATAGAATACCGATAGGCTTGCAACTTTACGCCTTTAGTGAAAGAGGTAAATGTTTTTTTTCTTTATGTGGCATTGCAAATTGCAATGCATGCCCGGTATAGCTTGTATATATGTATAGTTCTTACCTAATTGTTCAACTATACTAAATACGGTGCCTATTTTGGTGGTCTCCTGTGCAGGTAGACTGATGGCCAGATCTTCTATTGGAGGCAGGTCTTCTATTCCTAGCTCTCCATTTACTTTCGGAGCTTTTAGTGGAGCTTTATTACTGGATTCTTCATCTCTGAAAATAATAACATAAGCTTGTACATCATGGCTATTGCTTGTGGCTTGGCTGGTGGAGGATTTTGGTTGTTGTTACTGTGTTTTTTACAAAAATACAATCACTGTATGGGCTTTGGTATTACCGCTGCAGTGTGTGTGTTATTTTGAAAATCAACATTATTTTAACAAAATGAAAATTCAATGTTTTAGCAAATTCAAAATTTTTTTCAACGTTTTGAATTCAACGCATTGATGTTTTCAACATTATAAGAATACATCATTTTGGCACATTCAACTTTCATTTTTGGAAGACTATGTAGCGGGTGCTAGATTCACATACAATCATACACAGAACTGTATACAACTATACCTTGATAATGAGAGTTTAAATGATTTTGCTAGGTAAGGTATGGTAAGGCATCATAATAATAAGAAGCCATCTTCTTTCTTGTTTTTTGAACAGCTCACTTGTGTTGTAAATAGAGCATCTCCTTTCTAAGCAGCAGGTATCAAGGTCAATGCCCGGTGATAAAAAATTTTCTTCCCAAGGGAAATTTGTGTATCTGGTTATGTAGCACTAGTAATAATTTTTTGTCAGTGTTAGGTATGAAACTTAGTAAAAGAAGCTAGAACATAAATAATTATAAATATATAAGCACTTACACACTCACAGCCCCACACTACGTTCAATGACTTGTATTGTGTGTGCCGGAAACATTCACTTTGCACACATAATCACACCCACAAACATCAGTTTCTTTGGGGAAAAAATTTGTGATCCCTCAAGGAATCAAACCGAATTCACCTGCTTAGCAGGCGGACCAACCTAACTAAGCTAACATACAGTACAAGTACACAGTTTAATTATTATGAAACTATGTATTATTACTAAATAATTGAAACACAAGCAAAGCTTAATAAAACCGACTTCAATGCTTATATTTTGGTTTTGACCGATTTCGATAAAATGTATATGGGACTACCTCTGAAGTATACCCCACCAAAGAAATAAAAATCATCAAAATCAATTCATAATTGGCAGAGAAATTACGCAACATACATAAAAAACATACAGTCGAATTGAGAACCTCCTTTTTTTGAAGTCGGTTGAAAAATAATTTACAAAACTCATTCCAAATACAGCCAGTAGTGTATTAATGGTAGCATTACCGAAATGCTGGCAGCATTACCAGAATGAATGGCAATGCTAATTGTTACTCTAGTAAAGATTAGCATTGCCATTGATATTGTATATTATACCAAATTCATATTTTTTGATAGCAGTAACCTTATCAACTTGTTAGGTTAGGTAAACAGAATTTAATGAAGGTCGCATTTGATAAATTTTACATTTTTTTTATGCTTGATAGGCAAGCATTTGACTGTTATCTCACCTGACGGACTTTCTGAGCCTATTTTTTTTATAATTGTATTACAAATTAGACTCTAAAATCTTTATCAAATAACCGATAGTTAAACATAAACAAGGTCATGTATTAAATTTGCATGTTTATCTACACGAGACGAAGTCAAGGCTTCTGATGAAATTGAAAGAAATAAGTTTATTCATTGGGAATTCCAGGTCACTACACGATCATAACTGAGGACTATTAATATGATAATTAATGTGCCGGGTTACATTTTGGAGTTTGTCATCTGGGATTCCTACGGTTAACCTAAAGGTGAAACCTACAATTGAATAATCATCACTTTGAACCTATCATGAAATTTTAACCGATTTCAAAAAAAGGAGGAGGTTCTCAATTTAACTGTGTTTTTTATGTGTACCTCAGAACTTTTTTCTAGGTGAACCAATTTTGATAATTTTTATTATTGCTATTACTGCAGTTTTCTAGGTGATCTCATTAAAATTTTATTAAGTTCTGTAAGTCGATATACTTAAATGAAATCAATACTTACTGAGTAATAATTAAACGCAAGCAAAGCTTAAAAAATCTGGCTTCAACGCTTTATCTTCAGAAATTTGATATGATATTTCAAGAACTACTGATCAGATCTTGATCAAATTTAAATGGGACCAATTGGAAAGCAACATCTTTCAAACAAAAAACATTTTCTAAATCAGTTCATGTGGAATTAAGTTTTGAGGTAATAAACATTAAAAAAAAATTGAGTCGCCTTCAGTACCTCCTCCATTTTTCATTTAACACTTTTTTGTTAATAAGACCTATTATGTGATTTCATGTATAAGAACTTTATCACAGGTTCATTATAAATATTGAACATTTAAATGACAGTTCCAGCAGTCTTGATTATCTAACTACCAAATTTCATCCAAATCTGGCTGTTATGCAAAATAATAAATATATATAAACACACACACACACACAAACTTGAAAGTTTATAACATTAGCATTAAGTAAGTGTGATCTGACTTAAGAAAAAATCTTTCTACAAGACACAAAATTGTGCCACACATTTGGTAATCAGAAATGATTGAGTCATCCATTTTTCCTTGAAGTAGTTACCTAATTGGCTAAGAATGTGTGTAGTTTTATGTAACTTTGAACACTAGTATCAAAGCAGAGAAATGTTTTATTTTCTCTCCTTGTTCATCTACAGTAACGCAAGTAACGCATTTACACCCACAGCCCCAGGGCTGTGAGTGTAAATGTGTTACTTGCGTTACAAGTCACTATACAAGTCTTTAAACTCAGTGTGGACTAAGTTCAAAGACTTGTATTGTGGGTGCCGGAAACATTTACATATCACACACAAATACACCCAGAACTAGAAGCACAAATATCCCTTGGGAAGGAATTTGTGATCCTGCCGGGAATCAAACCCAGGGCCCATGGCGCAGAGTGGAGACCTGTCCACTACACCGACTGGGTCTTCAAACAGTGTTTTCACTATATGTAAATCTGTTGGTTATCTTATTATACACACTCACAACTAAGTTCAAATACGTGTACAGTGGGTGCCGGAAAACATACATAAAGCACACACAATCACACCCAGAACCAGCACAAATATCCCTTGGGAGGGACATTTGTGCTTCTGCCGGAAATCAAACTCGGGACACATGTTGCAGAGGGCAGAAATCTGCCCACTGCACCAACTGGGCTGTCAAATGGATTCTATTTACTGAGCCTCCACTGAGGACGGCTTTCTTATTTGGTAAAGTGAATCCTATTAATATTATAAATCCAAAAGTTTGTGTGTAAGCGTGTGTAAGTATGTTTGTTCCCTCTTCACACTTTAACGACTGAATGGATTTGGATGAAATTTGGAATGTACATAAATTGTACATAGGATTAACACATAGGCTACTTTTTAACTTGATAATAGCAGGTGAAGCCGCGGGGCACGGCTAGTGTGAAATAGTTTTTTGTTTTGTTTGGCAAAATTGCACTATGGCACAAATTTTTCTCTTCAGCTCTTCTGTTCTGTAATTCAATCTAGTAGTCACACAGCTTAAGTGTTCGGGTGCCTCTCATGAGGCTCTTAAACCCCGAGCTTTTATTTGAGTGCTGCGAGTGTGAAGTGTTTATGATTTGTATCTTTTCCCCAGTGAATAAACGATTTTGATTTGATTAGCAGAAATTATGGAATCCAATAGTCTGACAAAGGAACTCACCCACTTGATACTTCTTCAATCTCCTTTACAGAATCTACTTCACTATCACTATCACTGGTCGAGGAGTCTGAGTCACTGTTGTCCTCCCTATAGCCAGCTACTTCATACCCCACATCCCCACTCTGAGGGTCGATGATCATAGGCCCCGTGGGCGCCAGGTCAAACTCATCATCGTCTTCTTGCGCCCGATTTATAGGCCCGTGAGCACACGCGTTTATAATATTATTCTTCAACACCATTTCACTAAGCTCCGCAGCGTCTGAATCATCGTTCGTGTTAGAGCGAGACTCCGTATCAGAATCACTCTCGGAGCCCCCGTACTCCGCTATCAGACTAAGCGACACGTTTTTATTGTTACTACGATCTTGGTTTTCCATTGTAGTGACCACGCGCCCCCCGTGTGCTAATGCTATGCTATGTTAACGGTACGTCCGCTCCTTCACGCACTACAATTCACTAACTATAACTATTTATATAACGATCACAGAATTGCAAAAGTTGATTATACGCCGCATTGAGGTAGCAAAACGACGTGAAATGATGTGAAAATCATTAAAAAACACAACCGCTTGCCTTTCTGATTCAAAGTGCAAAAAATGACAATTTTGCAGATTTTTTTTACACTAATTTGACAGTGACAAGTCGTCTTAGAAATTTCCAAAATGACAATGACATACACAACGTACATACCATAGTCAAAGTATCATTCTTTCCGATTGCCATTCGTAAAATATATCAGACAAATGTAAGGGACGCTCAGGCTACACCCGTAGTACCGCTAGTATTCAAATTCTTGTATTTATTGTTGATATTCCAAGGATGCGTTCGAAGCTTTTTGCTTCCACATTTATTATACGTACTGGTAAGGAATGGAACTCTTGGTCAGTGTTTTTGATTCCCGATTAGCACAATGCAGAGGTATTTAAATCTCGAGTGAACAGGTATCTTCTAGGTCACTTTCCATCAGATGAGATAGTGGTCAAATGCTTGCCTATAGAGAAAAAAAATTACAATACAAGAAAACATAATACAATTTTATTGGTAAAATGCATTTTTACAAGTGAACAATTCATATATTATATTTATATATCAATAATATTAAAAAATAAAGTGTCATGAATAATAAATCATTATTATTGTAATGTTTTTTAATATTACGTATAATAAAGGTTAATTGAAACATAAAAGGAATATAACTGTATTATTTTTTAATGTGTCAAGTTATTTTAAATATTTAACAGTCGCAGTCTGCGAATGCATTTTTGCACTCCCAGAGTATTAAAAAATAAAATAAATGTTAGATAAAAAAATCTTTATTAATATAAATTCTACATATTTAATAAACAATACGTTATTTGATGTTTCACAGCGGTATTGCAGGCAGTAATTTTCCTTCGCATTTTCCGAAGCCAATTCTTACGCCCTGTTCATTGAGACAATACCCGCGAAGGGTGACAGTGTCGCCATCTTGCAAAAACTTCCTTTCTTCTCCGGAGCGCAGGCGCAATGGTTTCGTGCCCTTCCATGACAGTTCCAACATGCTTCCGAACGAGTCTGGTAACTAAAATGAAAAACAGAAGTTAGAAACGAACCATCCTAATTTAAATACGAAAATTTTACTAAAGTTAAAAAAAAATGTTGTAAAGTCGGTTTACGGACAATAATTTTAAGTGATAACGTCATAAGACGAACGTTTAGGCTGATCGTGCCTCTCTATCGCTTGTTCCGCGGTCTCGCTTGCACGCTCAGGCTCAGGCGGAACGTGACACTTTTTCGTGCGGTGTTCATCGATTTATAAGACGTTATCACGTCAATAAAATCCAAATATAAGTACGAAATGTTTTCTCATAGTTGAAAACGAACAAAATGTTCTACGTTACTCTAATTTATTACTATACATTTATGTGTTATATTATAACTATTTATTTTATGGAGCACCAGGGACGCCTTTATTTTTTTTTAATCTTGTCTCTGATACCCGTACAAATAAGACCAATTCAACTATAGCCTATACGTTACAATAGGTTTATTAGTTCGGACGCTGTGAGGAAACAAAAAACATACATAGATACCTACATAAATACGGTGCTTAAATCAAAAACCTTATTTTTGTTTCCACCGTAGTCGGTTAAAATATAAAACGTTGAATAAACCTTTTTTTCTATGAATTTTGGCTTCCCAATCTTGTGCATTTAGCCAGTGTCAAGTAATAATAATATATATTATAAGTGTATTTAATATTAAAAGTCCTAGTCAGAAGTAACAGTCAAAGCCAAGTATTAAAGAGTCAAGGTCCAGTCATAGTCAAGTCATACCCTATCAAAGTGGTAGAAACTTTTGCTAGAATGGTTGCTAGAACTTCTATTGGACTTTCAGAGCGATGGCGAAAATCACGTTTTTAGACTTGGTATCATTTGCCTACACGTTCACTAAGTATTAAAGGTTAATTATCCACCATTATTACACATGAACACTTGAAGAATCACAGGTTTTGGAAAATTATACAAAATCAACAACGCCATTTTTTCACTTTCGCGGCAAAACTCGACTAAACCTTCCATCTTACGAGTAAATACTATTCTTTGTCTTCGGCTTCTAACGTATTTTTTTTGGGATTGTCTTTGCACATCATCTACATTTAGCCAGGGTTAAGCTTTTTAATTAATCAATATTTTGTAAACTTTTTTGCCACTGATAACGAGTTCTTTGTTGGAGCCCATACCTCTCCACTGATGGTCCCTGAGCCCAGCAGATCCCCGGGGTTGATGCTGCAGCCGGTAACAGTTTGCTGCGCCAGTTGTTGTTTGGCCGTCCAGTATAGATAGCGGTAGTTGGAACGGGAGATGGTGGTCGGTGATGATGAGTTATCAGCTGGAGTGGAGAACTAATGTGAATTACAGGCACATTTTTTTTATCAGAAGATGAAATCCATGGTGATAGGTATCAGTCATCAAACAATTGTCTGGCTTTAACATTGTATCATACTCATAATCAAACAAACAAACACTTTCACACTCACAGCCCCTACAGCTACTACAGCCCACAATACTAAGTTCGATGACTTGTATCGCGGGTGCCGGAAACACTTACATCACACCCAGAACCAAAAACATAAATTTCCCTCGGGTAGAAAGTCTTTATTACGTATAGTAATCACATTAAAATCAGAAAAATATAGAGCTCGACGCCACTTGCAGAAGTATAAAACTGTGTCGCAGATGGCAACACCCATCCTACGGAAACATCATTAAAATATTAAATTAATATAAACAAGTGGAAAAACTTTTCTTTTTACTGTGAAAACATAAAATAAAGTAAATAAATAAAAAATAACTTACGCGTCAAATCTACCTCCAGCTTGATGTCAAAGTTGAAGTTATCCTCGTGTTTCAAGTAAGGGAAGGGTTCGGGGTCCTGCGGGTAGTTAGGCGCGATATAGGGACGTAGCGCTTCCACTGTGACTACCCACGGGGACACGGACGTGCCCAGGTTCTTGGCCGTGAAGGGGCCTAGAGGGATGTACTCCCACTTTTGGATGTCGCGGGCTGGAAGAAACGTGGTCTTTGATGAGCGCTATACTCTTTTAGAGGCATTATCACACTAATATTATAAATCCGAAAGTGTGTGTTTAAGTATGCTGTTTTCTCTTTACGCTGCAACGACTGAAAATATTTAGAATGTACATAGATTATACTTGGGATTAACACATAGGCTACTTCTTAACTTGGTAAACGCAGGTGAAGCGGCGGGGATCGGCTAGTTAATAACAAAGAAACAAATACTTACAACCCCACATTAAGTTCAAAGGCTTGTATTCTGGATGCCGGAAATATTTACATACGAATGTCACATACGCAATCACATCCAGAACCAGAAGAACAAATCTCCCTTGGGAAGGAAAATTGTGCTCTTGCCGGAAATCGAACCCAGGTCCCACAGCGCAGAGGGCAGAGACTTGCATACCGCGTCAACTGGATCGCCAAACAATAATAATACATCCTACTACTTTCGAACTGCGCGACGCAAAAATGGTTAATGTGTTTATTAGCCTGGGTATGTTTGTTCCTCTGTGGCGCTCTAGAGCGGAAACGCGTGGACCGGTTGATTCTTACGTCAATCGAAATCTTGCGAGTGTCACTAGAGACATGACAGTAATCAAATTCAATATGGGGAACACGAGAAAATAGTGAATAAAAAAAAATCGATAAACTGTGTTGTGTTAAATTTTTGTATTCGGTCACTATATTATCTTTATTAACTTGTTAAAAACTTTTTAAAAACAAGCTTTTGAAAGTCCAACATAATGTTGGATTCAGAGTGACGTCACTTTATTTTTTGAGTTAGGTATTCTTAGCAAGCCCTTTCATGTGATACCCATATTGAGGAGTACATTAAAGATAACTTGTCCGCCATGTTGGGTGTTCCGCCATGTTGGATTTAGAATGGCGTCACACAGCTTACCATCCATCGAAATTAATACAAAACTTCACTAACTCTATTCCACCCGAACAAAGATAGTTATATACATTGCAAGTAAAATAAAAGTTTATAAAATACATACCACTCCAATCGTTCATAAGCACGAATCCAAAGATCCTGTCCTCTGCTTGCGCTGCTGTGACCCTTTCTCCAAGTTTGGTGGGAGGTCCTCCAACAAAACAAGCCATTTCCAGCTCAAAGTCCATCAGCCGACACGGACCGAAGTGGGGGGGTGCCCCTGCAATGTACACTCAAGGGGTTAAAAACTTACAAGTTTAATAAAAAATATAATGAAAAAAAATCTAATCTCATGCAAATAGCGTCAATTTGTATTTTTGAAACCATTTTGTTCCGCCATTTTATATCAAAACACTGTGAAAGTGACTTCATATACTATATATATGTTTATATACCAGACGAATGACTTCAGCTTGTTTTTTTTTAGACTAAATTTTAATAAAACCAAAAAATCAAAGATTGCCACGCGTGACCTTGCGTGACCGCCACGATATAATTTACGCAATATGCACCTTTATGTGAAAAACTGTAAGAGGGTTAATTGGCTGTGGTTAAAAAAGGTTTTCGCATTGACGTATATCTGCCTCTTGATTACTAGCCTAAGTAGTGACGTTTAGGCAGATATCCTTAAGAACCTGATTTTCTAGCACCTACTTACCATCAGGTGATATGCTGGTACAAGTAAGTACAAATTACGATACGATACGAACGAGAACTATTTGTTTGTTCAGTGTACTAAATAAGCTAAAAGTATTAACTATTTTTCTATTTATCCACCTTCAACTGGCAGCGTCTGTCCTAAGGGCCTTGTAATGGGAGTGCCGGAAACCACGACCGTGCTCGAACGACCGTGGTAGCCGACTGGCAAGTGCTTCCTGAAAAATAATACAAAATATACAAAAATAATGCGAAGGTAACTTTATTATACATATAGAAATACCAATAACACTATTTTTTTTATTATTTTTTCTCTCACACTAAATTAAATCTAACCAAAAATAATTATAACTAGAATGAATATGTATAAAATCTATAAACGTCTAATAGACCGCTGCTAGGTGGCAAAGAAACCAAAATGCTGGCAGCATTGCCAAATTGAATGGCAATTGAGATCTCATCGCAGAGATTGAGATCTCTGTCCAAAATATTTGCTTGCATTTTGGTCACGAGTTGCCTCGACCAAATGCCCTGATAATTCTTTGTAGATTGTATGTGCTCCCGGTCTCCATGGTCCCAAGTCTCAGCCCAAAAGGCACAAATATATAACCACTATCAAGATTACAATATTTGCTCCTTTTGAGATTATCTGATACTAAACTTTTTTTTTCATAAAAAAAAGTTTCATCTGCTGATTCAGCCGCAACACCAGCCCTATTTTTAGTTTCAGAAAGATGAGACGGTGCCAGGGTGTCTACGACAATAAAGATAATATCTAGGCCAAGAATATTAAAGCAATATTACAACATCTTCGAACGCATCATCGCTTTCATCAGGTGATATGGTCAAATATTTGCGGGGTTTTTTATAGCGAGATCCAACTGTTTCCGCATCCTGAGACTTAAGGTCTATGTCTCATGTCCTTAAGTTCCAACAAGAACTAGTCCACTTTCAGTAGCGCCATAATAATATATAAGAAAAGATGACCGAAATTGTCTTACCTACAGCCATTATTTTACCATAGATAAAAATATTATACGTACATGTACGGAGGGTCACTCAGATTCAGTTACAAATACTTTAAAGTACCTATAGACCATGGCTATAAAAATAATGTCGACGTTAGTCAAGAAAAATAGACACAAACTTACAAATCAAATATCAGATACACTATTTTATTTGTATATAAGTTATAGGTAGGAGAGGTATCTTTACCTACTTATTCACCTTACCAGTTATCAAAAAGGGCATGATCCTTATCTCTGAACATGATGCCAACGTTTGTGGCGTGGTGTATAGACGAGTAGAAGTCCGTGTAATCGCCGATGGAAGCCGGGATATGCATCTGCGCCTCGCTCTGTTTCACGAACGCTCTGCAACAATCAGTATACGTATCGTCTATTTGAGGGTCATCTACAACTTCTTATTTGTTATTGACGCTCGTTTACCCAAACTTTATACCATTTCACAACAAGACTGTAGGTACCTAGAACTGAGTGGAACTTATTGCCCGCGTCTTTGTTCCCCGGTGAGGCAATAGAATCTGGGAGTCTTCAAGTCTACATTGATTAGGAATTTTCTAGGCAAGCATGTTACATCTTCGACCGCTTCATCACTTTCCATCACGTGAGATGATAGTCAAATTGCCTATTATGCAAAAAAAAACTTAGAGACAGCTTAGAGCTACTGTTCGGTGTAAGAGGTAAAATTTTTTTAATTATCCTGTATCCACAGTTTGCCACTGTGGAACAAGTCCTGTTAGCGCAGTCCTGCTATTTGACCGCTTGGTAAAGGGATGGTGACGCCCAAGTCGGATTATCGGCGTACAGACTTTCATTTTTCCGGTTTTTTGATCCGCGGGAGGATCTTTTTCCGCTTGGATCACGACTACTAATCGGGTCGTCCCGAGGCAAAAATTACATTCATTGGAAGCTTAAGAAAAGTTTCAGACAGCGAACTCCGGATTGGCATCCGACCTTCGCTTGTAGCTGTTGATTGTAGCTGTTAAAAAAACACAAAACTACCTTTCTCTAAGGGAGGCGTCATTTTGTAATGTTGGCGTCGATTCGTCCAAAAGATTTTGAAGAGTTTTTCTTGCTTCAATCCAGTGATCTTTCGTAAGCCCCATGAAAGAGTTCAACGTTTGTTCCTGAAATAATGTGGGAAACATATAATAGATTGTTGCAAGCATTTGGTTACATGATAAAATTGAAAGTTATTATTACATTCTGTACAGTGGAATATTATTTAATCCAGCGCAACGAGCGCGGTGATCGATATATATGTTCTATCATTCAAATCACGAAGTTTGTTTTTCTTTCCAATATCACCTTAGAACTAATTGTTTATTTGAACTGCCCGTTGGCGTAGTAGTTGATTGCGCACCTTCTGCCTTAGAAGGCGTCAGTGGGTACCGGGTTCGATTACCAGTGGGAACACGAGTTTTCTCCCCAAAGACAACATGTGTTTTTGTGATTGTGTGTGTGGCTGTTTCTGGCATCCGAAACATAAGTGTGCGAACTTAGTGTGGGTCTATGAGTGTGAAAGCGTTTATAAGCGTTTAAATGTCTTCCTTTAATTTCAAAAACGCTAGTAATGAAGGTTTTTATGTATTTTACAAATTACTCTGAACAAGCTTCATAAAATAAATTATAATCTTAGTATTTATTAGTACCTTAAACACAACAGCTATCTGGCTATTTTATCTGCGACCGAGCTCTTACCGGGCCGCAAGATTCAGATAGATAACTACATAGTTACAGTTTCCCTTATAAATCTTGTAATCCTTTAGTCATAATGTTTTACACATAGAATATTATGTATGTATAATAGTATTATGTATGTAGATAACATTAGCGCTATCTCATGATATGAACAAGTTTAACTTTGTCTATCTTACAAGAATGTACATTTAAATTGAACAAATCTATGGAATTGCAAAAGATTGTGCAATATAAACCAACATTAGCATAACTAGTCGCTGAGGACGTAAACAACTGTTTAGCATAGTCGTCGCTATGTGAATGTAACGTGTAGGGCAAAGATAATATAACCATTGATGTAGGGCTATGGCTTGAAACTACAACTCATAAGTAGAACCAAATTATATTTAACCTAAAACTTTATTTGTTTTATCAAGATTATATGACTGCGTTTCTTTTTACCGACTTCCCAAAAAAGGAGGAGGCACTCAAGTCGACTGTATTTTTTTTTTTTATTTGTTACCTCATAACTTCTCTCCACGTGAGCCGATTTCGAAATTTTTTATTATTTTGAAAGATGTTGCTTTCTAATTGGTCCCATTTAAACTTGATCAAGATCTGATCAGTAGTTCTTGAAATATCGTCAATAATGTCTATTTTGTGACGAATAATGCGTACTTTGACGATATTCTCGTTTACCCGACTTCAAAAGTTACCTCATAATTTCTTTGGTTGTGGGCCGATTTTGATGAGTCTTTTTTTATTTGAAAGCTGGTGCTTTTCATGTGGTCCCATTAATCAAGGTCTGCTCTCTAGTTTTTGAGTAATAGTCAATAATGCGTGTTTATACATTAAATCTGATCAAGGTTCCGATAATTAAGCGGTGAAGTCGGTTTTTTAAAGATTTGCTTGCGTTTAATTATTACAAGCATTATTTAGTTTCATATTTCCCGTTATCTGTAGGTCTGTAATCATAGCTAACCGAGATACACTTCCCGATGTCCGATTCGACTCAAATTTGGTGTACTTATGTATCTTCGATGACAATACAATGATATGATACCAAGAAGCTGATTTGATAATGGAGACGGAAGATGGCCATAGGAACCTTTGAACTAAACAAAATAAACCAATCTAGCTCGGGCTCGTTTTATTCGTCTTGACAATTTCTCTGGTTATACCGGGACAGATGCCGCAGGGGACAACGATACATATTAAGAATGCGAAGTATGTGGGTAGAAGTGAGAGATGTTAAAACAAAAGCTACGAGTACCTATAAAATCTGACCATACGTCAATATAGCTACAGGGGATAAAAAATCACGTCGTCAATCAAGCGGACTAAGTGGCCGGATCACGTCAGATTACTCATTTCTCTGATAGGACTAACAGGAGAAACAAAATTTCGGCGTCCGATCGAAGGGACGAAGCTGTCGGATTGTTCGGATTACATGTTTAAAGGGTTTTCTAAAATAAATGAGTGGTCGCGGTGGAACGAAATAATTAAGTACAGTAGTAGCATTTAGTAGCAGGGCTCTTTCTAACGTTCATTACACAAAAAACCTGTTCTGATCTTCTGAGCGTTTATTTATATGCGTAAACAATTCTTACAGCTAAAAACCAAGATAGAAATCAATTTTTAAGCATCATTAAACAATCATTGACAAACTAGTTGGGGCTGGGAGCCAGACTGGGTCGTGGTTTGTGGTCGTTCAATTTCCGGCAGTAGTACAATTTTCCTATACTTGGTATATTTTGTAGTTATGTGTGTGATTGTGTATGTGATGTAAATGTATCTCATATCTGGCACTCACGACACAAGTCTTTAAACTTAAGACTGAGTGTAAACAGGTTTGTTTAATTATAATTATTATGTGCCTAATTGTATTGTACGATATCCATTTTTGACATACATCTCCTACTTATATTATAAAGATGAAGAGTTTGTTTGTTTGAACGCGCTAATCTCAGGAACCGCTGTTCCGATTTGAAAAATTCTTTCAGTGTTGGATAGTACATTTATCGAGGAAGGCTATGGCTATATTATATTTTCAATAAAATTAGGGATCCCTACTAAAAGTCCAATAATTACGCGGACGAAGTCGCGGGCACTGCGAGTATATATATATTAAAGCGACATGTTAACTTACCTTAAACACATTTTGCAAAGGTCCGTTGAATAAGTGAGATATGACGTTTAAATCCAAAATTAGGTCTCCGATAGCAACACCAATGTGTTTTTGTTCCTGAAATATATCAATATAGGTTAATATATAAAAGTGTGAAAGCATTTATGCAAATATCGTTTCATGTTAACCCTAAAAAAGTTACATTGAAAATATATCAACGGATTTCACAAATAGTTTTTTTTTTAAATTTTTTTCAATTTATTATCAATACCTGACTAATTTAAAAAAAAA
This sequence comes from Lomographa bimaculata, assembly GCA_948107665.1. Lineage (NCBI taxonomy): Eukaryota > Metazoa > Arthropoda > Insecta > Lepidoptera > Geometridae > Lomographa > Lomographa bimaculata. The sequence continues at coordinate 3,150,015 of OX403600.1, read as the reverse complement.
ATTGTTTTAGTGTATTAGATTAAAGCGACCACGAAGATTAAAATAAGTTAGGTAATACCTAAGTGCACAAAAAATTAATAAAAGCTATATAAGAGTAAATATTTATATTCGTGTCTACCTATCTTAGTATTTATCTGGTATAATAAATTGTTTAATTACCGCGCTTCTACAATAAGTGAATAATAAGTTTCATGAATCATGCAACAACATTTTGGCTTTGCAATCTTGTGCATTTAGCCAGTGTCAAGTGATAATATATTTAAAGTATATTTCATAATAAATTTCCTAGTCACAAGCCACAGTCAAAGTTAAGAAAAAAAGTCAAAGTCCAGTCATAGCCAAGACGTAAGTGGTACAAACTTTACTAGAATTTATATTGGAGCTTTTGAGCGAAGGCGACAATCACGTTTTTCCACTTTGTATGATTTACCTACAGTTATGCAGGTTTACTAAGTATTAACGGTTAATAATCCACCATTATCACTCGAAGAATCACAGGTTTTGGAAAATTATATAAAATTAACAACGCCATTTTTTAACTTTCGCGGCAAAAAATCATCAACATAGTTATGTACAGACAGTGATCTACTACTCACTACCTAATAGATTTTGCAGCTTACAAAGTATTAACTTCAAGTTAACATTCTTACTTATAACCATAGTAACGATCTTTAATGATACATTAGATTTTTTAAAACCAGATGAAAGTGAAACTCAAAACACAGGTTAGGTACATTGACTCGATCAAATGTCAAAACAAAGTTAACACTTATTACTGCACAAACAACACATTAATATCGCAGAATCTTATCACATACGAAATAAAACTATGTACTTACATTTTTAGTTGAAGTAAATACTCCATAGGGAAGGTTTTGGATAGGAAAATCCGATTCGGGAGAGTATTGTATGAAGGACTTCATCGCACGTGTGTGTTTGCCTGCCGGCTATATTGTACTGAGCAAATTATACCGGCTTGTCTGTCGCAACTGGTTTGATGGTGTATCTATTAACATATATGTAGCTCGCTGTTGTATGTCTGTTATTTTAACGCCTACTGGTTATTTAGCATAAGTACCTTATAAGCATATACGTCGGATAATTCCAACACCTATTTCAAGTTCCGTTTCTAATGCTGTATAGGCAAATGTTTGAGTATTATCTCATCGAATTGCATGTGACGAAGTGGTCGAAGATGGCATGCTTGCTTAACTATCAGTAGGTAATTTATCTCACCCGTTGGAAAGTGACGATGCGGCCGAAGATTTATACATCCTCAGACTTACTACTAATATTGTTATTTCATACTGAAAATTTACTTTATCCCCATGAATTATAGCCCAATATATCACTCAGAGATAGTCTCACTAACTGTAAGTGAGAGAAAACAAAATCGAATCAGTACAGATACTTTACTTACATACATAATACATTTATTTACAAACCTCTCCTCTTTATAATAAAATTGTACACACAGAGCAAACGGAGATTATATGTATACGTCCGTACAAAGTTATTTACAAGCAGATAAGGCCACCTACTTTACAGATCGACTATGCAAATGGGAACGTTGCCTGTCCTGTGTTGCTACTTAATGTGAGGCCAAGGTCAAGATACAACCATTTTCGTCGGTTTTTTATTCAATATATATGAGATTGAAAGTGCTATCTCTAGTGGGTATTCTATTTAGTTTCGGCTCCATAACCTATGTGTAGCCGTCAAGTAATAAATAATAAATATTATTAAAGTATGTAGTTCATATAATTTAAACGTAAGCTTAGCTTAAAAAACCGACTTCACCGCTTATATTTTGGTTTTGGCTTGATCGATTTCTACAAAATTTATATGGTCAGGGATGGTCCTCTGAGGTATAATCTACCAAACAAAAAAAGAATTTTGAGAATCGGTCCACAAAAGGGAGAGAAATCGTCAAATCGGTGAACATACACAAAAAAAATACATTCAGTCGAACATAGAACCTCCTTTTTTGAAATCGGTTAAAAACTAGTCCCAGTCACAGTCAATGTCAAGTAAAAAAGTCAAGGTCTAGTCATAGTGAAGTTATGCCCTAGTAAATTGGTAGACTTATTAGAATTTATTCTGGAGTTTTAGAGCAAAAAGGTTTTTTTTTTAATTTTGTATGATTTGTTCATTACTCATGCACGTTTACGAGCATTAACTGTAATCCACTATTATAATAACACACCATTGTCTGGACAATGACTCCGACTGTAACTGGTGACTAGGACTGCTTTTATGATATATCTACCTATTCTGATAAACATTAATTACTTGACACTGGCTAAATGCACATAACTTGCGAAGTCAAAATTTAAAAAAACTACAGAAGGAAATAAAACTGCCATAAAACATTGGACAACTATATAATACAATATTATTCACTAACGTTATTACTAAGTGCTAACAAGTAAAGAGGCAGGAGCGGCTACATATCGAAGTCAACTCTTTCCAGGAGGCCGGGGCGGGGCGGGCCCCCTCGAACTCCCTTGCGCAGGACACCCGGACAGAGAGAAGGGGGGGAGTCCGCGACTGCCTGCGGACATGGCGCCTTTACTAATACGGCAGTTGACTACAAAACTGAACATTTTTAACCGACTTATGAGGTTCTAAATACGATTATTTCTTTTTTTTTTTCTGTATTTTGTATACTTGAACCGACTTAGATGATTCTTTTTTTATTTAAATTGTGCTTCCCATGTGATCTCGTTTAAATTTGATCAAGATCTGACCAGTAGTTGCCTGCGTTTAAATTATTGTTACTGTTACCTAAAACATGTTTTTTTTATGTGATTGAGAGACGAGATGAGCAAGACGCTCGCCCGATGGTAAGCGTCATGCTTACCCATTACAGATCACTACTGATAGTTTCACTAGTTACAGATATATTGCCCTTCAATCCGAAATACAGTAATGTCTGCACACTACTGCTTGGTGGTTGAATGTCATGAATGAATGAAAAAAAATACGCCGCCGAGTTTCTTGCCAGGTTCTTCTCGAGATGGCTGTAATTTTGCGAATCTGGCAATAGAATCATTAACTTTCATGAGTGCCTCTTTGGGGCCCATGTGAATAAACGATTTAGGTTTTTTGATTTTGATTTTGTCTGGCAATGACTCTGCGAAAGATTCCTATCACTACCAAACTATGCTTGTCTAGAACTTAAGAAGTCACTAGAACCTAATAACGTCACGCGAGATTAATGTTAGTCATTCGATAGTTATAATGTTTAAAAAAAATTAAACCCAGCAATACAGACTTCTTAAAAATATTATACAATATGGGCCAATGCAGCAAATAACAAAAATATATCCAAAAGGGTAGAGTATACCCCCGATGTGTGTTCCAACGTTACAATCGATGCTTAATAAACGACACATTTCTCCTTCACCAACGCTTTGATCCGTGCATGGAGATACACCTGTACGGTTACTTACCACACCGGACTGTTAGCCCTGCTTGTTAAAAAATTTGTATGCACATAGGCGGTTCAACTTGGATACTAAAATATTCGTCTTTTTAGGGCAGTTATACAAACCTCCGGTTATAGTACAGGTGTGAGTTTGTGGCGAGACTATGTTCATTACTCACTGCTAGGATGAAGAACAGTAATACTTAAAAAAGTTTTTTTAATCAAGCATTTACCAGTTGTAAATATAAACTAAAAAGTTACATATACCAGAGAACTTACAAGACGAAACAAACGAGCCCGGGTCGGGTTTATCTTGTTTAGTTCAGAAATCCCTATGACCATCATCCGTCATCAGACCAGCTCCATGGTACCATATCATTGTATTGTCACCGAAGATAAATAAGGTCAAAATTTGAGTCCAATCGGACATCGTGAAGTGGGTCTAATTTAGCTAAAAGATTTCCTTACAGACCGACAAACAGACAAAGGGACAGGTGAAACTAAATAAAAGTAAAATCAGCTCAAAGGACTTATAAGCATATGCGGATATAGAAGTGACGGAAATACTAGATAATCGTGTTTTTTGTAGGTGTGTCTATTTCAAATGCTGATACTTGTTCAACTTCTTTATTAATATAATTAAATAACATGTTTTATACTACACTGGACTCAGTAGGCACATATCTAAATACATTATGATGATAAACTATTTACGATGATGAAATGCACTAAAATATTATATAAATGATATATTTAAATAAAATACATTCTGGTTAATAATACATTACTTCTAACTTATTATATAGTGATATGATGAGCACATGACATTTAAATGTAAAGAAAGAACTACCTAAACAATTAAGATACTAGATGCCTGAAAAATTATAATAAGTTGGTCAGTTAGATTATCAAAATTATAAGACACGTATTTTTCTCTTTTGTCAATTAAACAAAACATTACGAAGATATAGTGCGTTAAAATTCAAAGCTTTAGAGCTTGGGTCATCGCCGCATGGTAGCTAGTCTCTCGGTTTTTTATCGAATACATTTCGGAGCGTGCCAAGGAACTGCACAAACTAGTTCCCCCATCCCCGTTCTATCATCGGACAAGCGGACAAACTGGTAAGCGACACCGCATTTCATGAATGCGCACGAAGCGTTTTGCCTCCACATTTATTGTGCGAACCCCAAAGGAATGGAACTCCTTACCCGAGTCAGCGTTTCCTGATGAGTACAATATGGGAGTCTTCAAGTCGCGAGTGAATAGGTATCTTCTAGACAAGCTTGCTCCATCGTCGACCACATCATCGCTTACCATCAGGTGAGATAGTGGTCAAAATTTTGCTTATCTAAAATAAAAAAACCGCGTGACGTCACAAACCTCCACTCTGGAACTTTGACGCCATTTAACTTAGTAATTTTTTTGATAAAAGAAATAATACGTGTCCAATATTTTTTGATAATCCAACTGAATGACGAACTAAATATATTTTTTTTACCCAGGCATTATACTTCTATTAAATACGGAACCATGTGGTCCATCTATGCAAGGCACAGCTTACTAAATATCAAGTTGTATTTGTTTAGGTCTAGCTTAGGATAGAGTATTTAAAATGTACATTATGTATGGTAATGTAGTACAGTGCGAAAAGATATTCGCTGCTCTGTTCGTGTAATTATATAACATAAGCGCATTCATACTCACAGCCCCACACTAAGTTCGATGACTTGTGTCGTGGGTGCCGGAAACATTCACATCACGCATCACAATCACACCCAGAACCAGAAGCACATATCTCCCTTGAGGAGGAAATTTGTGCTCCTGCCGGGAACCGAACCGAGGACCCACGGCGCAAAGGGTAGAGACCTGCCCACCTTGCAATGGCATTGCCTGACAATGCTTGCCTATCAAGCATAAAAAAATAAATATAAAAAAAACCAATATCGTCTCTTTTAAGTCTAAGTTGTCAAGTGTCAACTGGTGTTGTCTTGCGTATTAGGAGGCGCGGCGCGGCGATGCCGTTCTTTGCGCTACAGTGTAGTTTAAAATACTTATAAATTGTACAAAAACTTCATTATAATTATTACAGAAAATCTAGCATTTAGAAGTCGTAGAACTAAAGGGTTAGAACAAGAACCGGGGTCTCAGTGTTTTGTGTTATTTTACAAATACAATATTTTACCAATGTTTACTGAGCTCTATAATTACCTAAGGGTCCTATCAGACAGAGAGCGGTCACGCGGTCAAGCGTTCTGCGATCGCGTTCTGCGTTCGAGCGTGCAATTGCTCACGAACCCCGCTGTTGAACGATCGCTGCGGTCAGAATGCCTCCTGTGTGAATATATCTATGTAACGTAATATAACACAAAGAACGCAAAACTGACCGCTTGAACGCTTGACCGCGCGACCGCTCTCTGTCTGATAGAACCCTTAGCCGTACAAAATCTACTCCAGGTAGTTTCGGTTTCACTTCAGTCATCCTATACACTTAACAATATTAAAATCGCTATTGATTTTTATTTATGCTAGACAGAACTATAGTAGTAAATTTAGAAAGGAAAAATCATCGTTCGTTCCGAAGATTGAAACGGCGGCCATAGGGTGTCATGCCCTATTGCTCTAACCGCTGAGCTGCTCCAGCCCTGCCTAAAGCGACGAAATTATCCTTTCCTTATTATTAACGTCTTAAGGGGAAGTTTTTTTTTTTTTTAATGCCTGGTATGCAAGCATTTGACCACAATCTCACCTGATGGAAAGTGATGACGCGGCCGATGATGTAGCATGCTTGCCTAGAAGGTACCTATTCACTCTTGACTTAAAGACTCTCAGATTGTACCGTTCGGGGAACAAAGACGTGTGACGTCATTTACCGAAACAGCCAACGAGTCTAACATTGCAACTACGTATGTAGATAACGCCCATCCAAATGAATAGATTTTTATTTATATGGCATTAGCCATTGTCTTAGTGCAGGGGTCGGCAGCCTGCGGCTCGCGAGCCACATGCGGCTCTTAGGATGTGAAACTGCGGCTCTTTAGTTACATACGCAAATATTATTTATTTAAAAAATCATTAAAAAAACGTTCTGAATCGATTAACGAAGATTACGCACCATTTCTATCAATCCATTAATTAGGTAGCAAAAAAGTACATTTATACAGTTGAAAAAAGTAAATTATGGGATGCTTGGGTAGGTATAACACGTGCATAGCGTTTTATATACTCGATAGTACAGTAAGTATTATTGTTGGCAAGAACAAATTTTGTGGCTCTATAAAACTTTGGAATTTTGTAAATTGTAATTTTTGACTCTTCCGACTCAAAAGGTTGCCGACCCCTGTCTTAGTGGAGTGTGTGAAGAAATTCATAGCAACACTGGAAAAATCAGTTGTTACGCGCATCAAGTGTTTTTCTTATGCATGAGGGACGAGATAAGCAAGACCGAGCCTAATGGTCAGCGTCACGTTTTTTGAAAATTCTGCGCGGCAATGCACTGCACTTGTCACCCTGAGATATTACATGATAATGCCCTGTAATTTCACTGTAATCGTCATTCAATGCAGAATGCAGTAGTGATGCACACTACTGTTTAGGGATTGTATTACTGCTCCAAGCGAACTCTGCTGAAGAGTCCTACTAGGTGTGAACTTACATCTAAGATCATAGAACAATTTGGTATCCGAAAATGATTGGCGCAGTCAGTAGGATCACTTACAAAAACGAAGACGATTCGCGCAATTTACGCCATTGTGACTGCTTAAATTCTTTGTAATAAACAACTGCTTTTCCAAACACATTTAACGGAAGACGGGCCGTTTTGAATTGAGTCTGAGGGTCATACACCTATTTTATCTATATGTCTCGCTTGCACTCGTTAAGTTGAGTAAAGAGGAAGTGGGTTCGATTCCCAGTGGAGTCACAAGTTTTCTCGCCAAGGTAAATTTGTGTTTCTGGTTCTAGGTGATTGAGTGTATGATGTGACTGTTTCTGGTACTGAAAACACGAGTCATCGTGCTTGGCGTGGGGCTGCGCTTTGTGACCTGATGACTCAGTTCAAAACAGCCCCACTAGCCTACATTAGATGCTACACTACTAAGTATAAGGTATCTTATCTACACAGAGTGGCGTCGATCTGAGTGAGGGAGGGTAGAAGCAGTTTCAGTTTTCTCCTGTACGACGGATCGGAAGCTATCGGATTTCGCTCTAAGTACACGGTGGCCAGTTTCTTGTTGTTCTTCAGGTATTCCACGGATGACCAGTCTGAGACTTGGTTGTCGTTTAGCTGGAAGAATAATGAATAGTTAGTTCTCTCGAAGCGTTTTGCTTCTACATTTGACAGTAAAAGACTGGATATAGGTACACACGTCTTTGTTCTCTGAACGTATAATCTAGGTGTATTCAAATGTAAAGTCAAAAGTATGTTCTATGTGAGTATGCTACATTTTTGTGGCTTTTAATTAGACGAGATGTACGACTCAAAGGTGACTGCTATGAAACATCATAGCGATTTTGAGTAAAGCATGAAAAAACTAAGTCATTTTAAGCTTTTACTAAAAAAAAGGATTTACAATAAACTAGCTACTCCACACAGTTTCACTCGATTTAATCATGATAAGAGTAGCGAAAGCGTTAAACTATGTCTCTGCTAAATATATGATAAATAATAAACTATCAAGATATGCCCTTCAGTTAAGTCGAGCAGACTTACTTTCTTATAGATTGTATAGAATACATCATCTTAATTATTACGGGAAATAAAGCATTCAGAAGAAAGTCATAGAACTGAATGAGCTAAGGGTTATAACAAGAGTCGGGAGTTTATGGTCACGAAAGTGAAAATTTGCATTATTGATGTTCTATAATTTTCCAAAACCTGTGCGAGTGTTAATGTGTAATAATACTGGATTATTAACTGTTAATACTCAATAAACGTGCGTAAGTGTAGGCAAATCATGCAAAGTAGAAAAACGTGACTTTCGCCTTCCCTCCAAAACTCCAATAGAAGTTCTAGTAAAGTTTTTACCACTTTACTATGGAATGACTTGATTATGACTGGACTTTGATTCTTTTAGTTGACTTTGACTGTGACTTCTAAATAGGACTTTTAATATGAAATACATTTAAAATAAATTATTACTTGACACTGGCTAAATGCACAAGAATGCGAAGCCAAAAAAAAAGCAAGAGTCAGGGTTTGAAAATTAATGCGACTGTAATTCACATTTGAGTACTATCCGGCTGCAATCAGCCAGCTCCCAGATGATAGGCATTGTACACGCCCGATAGAAATCAGACAAAAGGCAGTACTCACCCACAACTCCTCCAAATCGCTCATATGCTTGACATTATCAATAACAGTAATCCTATTGACCGCCAGATCCAAGGTCTGCAACTTCACTTGACACTCCAAACCCTCTATTGTAGTGATACCGTTCTCCGATATATAAAACTGTTCCAACTTCGTCAGAGCCTGCATATTCTCAATGTTGGTGAGACGGTTGCTCTGTAGGACTAGAATTTCCAGCTCTGTTAACTCTTCCAGGTTTTGAATCTTGGCGATTTTGTTCTTGCCGAGGTATAGTTGTTTAAGGGTTTTCAGGCCGTGTAAGTTTTTAATTTCCTGTGGGTAAATAAAATATGGGTGTTAATAAGGACTGCTTACATCATGTATCGGGGAATCATCACCACCGCCATGCGTGTATGTGTGTGTGTGATGTGTTTCTGGCACCTTCGGTACAAGTCTTCAAACTTAGTACATGGCTGGGAGTATTAAAGCGTTTGTTTCAATTGCCCTTACTCTGTGACTGCCGGGTATGCCTTTTACTCTGTGACTGCCAGGTTCGTTTCTCAGTGAAAAATTTGTGTTTCTTATTCCAGTTTTAATTGTGTGTGGGTTATGAATTTTGTGTTAGTGTGAAAGCGTTTATTTGTTTACCCTGATTCTGTTATCTCCCAATTCCAGCAAATCCAACTCTGGGAAGTGGTTCACATTCTTGATCTCTGATATTTTGTTAGAACTTAGGTAGAGTTTCTTTAGTTTCAAAAGCTTGTCTAATCCCTTGATTTCTTTGATTCTGTTAAATGAGAGGTCCAAGATCCTGAAAATCAATTTTGTGAACTAAAAACAATGAATAATTTTCTTTAAAAAATAAACACTAATTATATTAAAACGGGATTTAGCATGTGAGGTATATTGCGAGCACTCCGCACTCATGAAGAAGGCTTCCGAATGAAGCCGAATTTTTTTTAGCTCATTTGGAGAAACTCAAAGCAGCCATTTTCCAGAACCTTACAATTTTGGAATTTTTAAATATAATTAAAGTTTTGATGTGAACACACACCAAGGTTGATTTAAGAATGGTTAAGATTTACGATTTGAAAAATTATTGCTTTTTAATTAAAGCAGGCGAAGTTGCACTGAACCACTAGCATTATAATTATGTATAAGTCTAATGTTTGTTAATCAATCACACTAAAGCTACATAAATGATTTCGCTGAAATATTGAACATTACCTATGTTCATATTTTTCATCATCATCAATGCGGGTGAAGCCACAGGATGCAGTTAGATTATTAAATAAAATCAACAATAATATTGATTGCATGTTACCCTTCAACGGGGTTCTATCTCGATAAGGTGTTTATTTATCTGTTATCTATCACTCTCGTGTTTATGATATTATCACACTGCCTCTATCAAATAAGTAAAACATTTCATTTATCAGCATAGTGCAACATTTTTTTTATGCATGATAATAACTATCTTTATAAAAAAAACATTTACATTTATTATAAGTAGTTGTTTGCCCCGAACTGAAATCTACTGCCTTCATTTGCCTAATAGAGAAAATCTTTTAAAGTTAATTGCTTCTAACTTTTTTTCTTAATGTTAATTGTTGGTTGTCTGGAAGAGATCGCTCTTAGCGATAAGACCGCCCATTGTACCTATCTTTATAAGTTTCTCTGTAAGTTGTATTTATTTTTTGGTGTCAATAAAGAGTTATTGTATTGTTTGATTTTTATATTTGCTGTTCAAGTACAGGATATAATAAAAATATTACATAGGATATAATATAAATATTGTATGTAAGTTTCAGTTTTCATTGTGCAGCCATTTTTTAATAGACCCGAGACAAAATAGATCTAAAAAGAGAGACAAAATAAATCTAAAAAGAAAGACTTTGATGGCCTATCAAATTGTAATTTTCCAACATAGCTTTTTTTTGATGGTAACTTACTCTATGTGCAGTGTTTTTTTCAATGGTACCCAACATGGGCAGGAACAAATTTTTAATTATTTTGCTTCCACTTACGTGTTTGGGGTCCTTTATATTTCTATATAATATTTTAATTATCATTTCTGGCTTTGGGTTATTTGCTTATATGGATTAGATGCTACATGGCTCTGGCAGATGGATGGATACAAAGTACTGAACCACCTAAGTCAACTCAGAGAGCTTTGCTCAATCAACGGGATAGATGAGATGACCTTTCAGGTTTTATGAGTACCATTGATGGTACTCATAAATTAATAGTTACTTACTCTAAATTGACCAAATTGTCTAAGTTTTCAATCACAGTTATCTGGTTATCGTACAACTCCAGTTCCACGAGAGTGGTTAAAGATGACAAGCCTTCAATTTTCTTGATGAGATTCCATCTCAAATATAATCTGAAAAGATATGCATATTATAATTTTTTTTAATTGTGCTAAATAGGCATTTGACCGCTATATAAACATAAACATAAACGCTTTCACACTCACAGCCCCACACTAAGTTCAATGATTTGTGTCGTGGGTGCCGGAAACATTCACATCACACACACAATCACAACCAGAACCAGAAACACAAATTTTCCTTGGGGAGAAAACTTGTGTTCCCGCCGGGAATCGAACCCGATACCCCTGCTTAGAAGGCGAACGCTCACCCAACTTAGCCAACGGGCAGTACTATATTACCTGGGTGCAGGAAACATCCACATCACACTGGGGATAGAACCCAATAGACACTGCTTAGAAGGTGAACTTGCACCAAACTAGCCAAAGGACAGTTATGGAAGCAAATGAGTCGAGAAGTTTCCTTGTACAATAAGCAATGAGTCAAAATATGACTCACAATCAGGTTGAGTGAACTTAAAGATAATTATACAGATGATATGTTTTCTTATAAGGAAAACTTTTTAAATTTAAGTGTTCAGGATTCATACTAGATAATTTTTTTATCTCCAAGATTGGCAATAGATACCCATATGCTCATTTTAAGTGACTATATAGTCCACAACAAAGCATATTTGACGGACACTCCATTTAAATAAATGTCCGATATAATTTAATATCACAAAAAATATAGAAAGGCAATGGTTAAGTATCATCAAACTTCAATAAAATTAGTAGTTACAATTTGGAATAGATTAACCCGATGAATATAAAAAAATGGCAAATTGGCAATAGGTGATTACATGCTATGTTACCTCTGTAAATTCGTTAAACACTCAAGATTCTCGATCTTTCCGATTCTGCCATGGTTCAAGTCGAGGTCTTCTGTGCTCTCGTTAATTACAATGAGCTCTTGGGTGTCTTCATCTTTGGGCGGCGGAGTCGCGGGAGGCGGTGGAGAGATACACACATGATCTTGGGTTTTATCCTCGTCATCTCGCTTTTTGGACACTTCACCTGCTTCATTATTAGCGACAGGTGTACCAGGTTTATCTAAAAAGTAATCCCTCAGTTGCATTTATAAAATAACCAAATAAGTGTATACTAGTACCGGTGTTAACTGTTATAAACATACCAGCCATTGTAGTGATTGTGATTTAAGGGTTTTGAATAGAAAGAGATATTGCGTTTTTATGGACAATGAAGTTAAATTAAAAATGTATCGAACTCTACGGCCATGGATCGAGATTTCCAAAATATTTTTTCTATTGCTTCTGTAAACTTCTGTTGTGAAATTGTCAGACGCAGAATCCACAGATTACTACAAATCTAGTCAGCAGACACTAATACAAAACGTCAGTCGTCAGAAATTAATTATAAAAAGAGGCCATGCAAGGATTTTGTAGCTAAAAGCTAAAGTAATAGATCAAGGATTTTGTTAGTATGTAGCTAAAAAACGTAGATTTGTTTCCTATCTCGATGGGGCCACGCCACTTATGCCTCTCCATAGATATTTATATAAGCTATACACCTAAGGCGCCCGCGTGTCGCCCGCAAGGGCTACTGCCCCGTTGGCAAGCTACTGCCGTCTGCCAGCCATCGAGATAGGAAACAAACCTACGTATCCTTGGTTACTATAATTTTTATTCACCGAAATACTAATTTATACGTAGCTTCGTGTTGCGTTCATTGCATAGCAATTGGTAATGAAAACTTTTTGATTTTGATTTAAACAAAAAAAGTCTTGCAAATTAATTAACATCAAGACCAACCAAAATGAACCAATTTCTAAAAAAATGGGTTGTATTTTGTTTATAAAGCTGGTCGCAGTCGTAGGTCTTTAAAATTTTCAAATTTTTGCGATCGTAGTCCATATTAATATTTACCTATCCATGATTGTAGTGAATGCCTCGAAGAACGTACGTAGCCAAAAACATCAGTTTTGTTTTAATGTCAACTTCATGTAACAACTGACGGAACTGACTGACACATGACTCAATCAGCTGTAGCCTGTCAAAATTTTCGCGCCAACCAAATGACTGCAAGTGAAACTTTCGTCGCGTACCTATGCTCTTCAAGTCAAAGTTTGCAAAATTCCTGAATAAAGGGTACCATGGATGACAATGATGAACTAGCACAGCTAGAAGCACTACTCTCTGCCGACATAAACGATGTCGAAACTGAAGAAACAAATCCAAAAATAGTGCAAGAAATAGACATATTTAAGGGAGGTAACTATGTTATTGATGCAGAATTGCAAGAAACTAATCGACCTTCCACATCTGCAATCCATAACGGAGACACTGACTCATCAGATGATGAAGAAAAAAGAAATTACACCGAACGAAAATACAACGACTACGGTTCAGAAGTTAAGAAACTCTTAGACAACAAAGAACATGAACAGCGTGATAAGCGGTTAGAATTTGAAATCAGACTACGACAGACGAATTTAGACACTAAAGTTGCACTCAAAACATCTTATTGTAAAAAATCTGACCCTGAACAAAGTTCTCAACATTTGTTCTGCGCTCCAGAAACGAAAAGTAAATCTACAGCAGATATTTATACTGATCCAGTCTTTGGTATCAGAATAACAAAACCTCTTGTATCTAGTGCGGCTCTTTGGGAACGCATGCAAGGCCGTGAAGCTATTAACATGATGCGAGTAAAACGCTATGTAGAAAACGATGATATATCTAAGGACTGGGTTATTGGGGGAGTGATAGTTAGGAAAAGTGAATCGAAGAAATCCCAGAAAGGCAGTCAATTTCTAATTTGGACTCTCAGTGATCTTAAAGATGACTTGAAAACAGTGTCAATGTTTTTGTTCCGAAAAGCTTATACAGACTTGTGGAAGACACCTGAAGGGACAGTTGTAGCAGTTTTAAACCCAAATGTGTTGGATAGGTCACAGAATAGTGCAGACCAAGCTTGTCTCAGCGTTGACAATTCTCAAAGAGTCATGATTTTAGGGCATTCTAAAGATTTAAGTATTTGTAAAAGTAAGAAAAAGAATGGTGACCCTTGCACAGCCTTCGTCAATCTAAGTCAGTGTGAGCATTGCATTTATCATGTGAAACAAGAATATCAGAAGTATTCTCGCAGACAAGAACTGCAATCTTCAACAATGGGTAAAGGACTGGTCAATCTACAAAACAAAGTTCTAGGTAAAAGCACAGTCATATATGGAGGTAAAGCTTACTCGGCATTGCCAAGCGGAAACAACAAGAAGGTCAAAGAAAAAGACCAAAACAGACTAATGTCATTGAGCGATTATTACAAAACTGAAGGCAACAATCTCATGATGAACAAAGCACCAATTGGGGCTGGCCCTCTTAAAAATAACATGGCTGCATTGCACAGTCCTACAGCTCAAAGAAAGAGTGATTCAGAAAGGCTAAGTAATCTGACTAGTTCAAGCCCTCAAAGTTCAAAATCTCCCGGTCTCAGTCTAGCAGAGAGAGTTGCAAGTTCTCCCAAATTAGGCAAAGGATTTGGGTTATCTGGAAGCGGCACCATAGATCTAAACATGTCTTATGGACAAAAAGCTGCTCAACGAGCCAAAGAAAATGCGATTAGACTAATTCAAAATAATGGCGGGATTGAAAAAATTGACCCAAATAATATAAAAGGTACTGAAACAGGCAAGAAACGAGCTATAGACAAGTTAAACAAGAGTGGTAGTGAAGAAAATGACAGTAAAAGAGTTAAGCATAATGATGGAGATGGTAAGAAGTCGAAAGGGATCATGTCTGAAAGGTTCAAAAAGATATTAGAAGCGACATCGGCTCATCAGAACTTGATAGAAGAACACGATGACAATGAAATGGATAAATACTTCAATAAACTTGAGAAAAAAGAGGCTATGGAAGAAAAGATGTTAAACACTTTCAAGTTACCCTGCAAGGCAGTGCGGTGTGCTAAATGTAAGTACACAGCTTTCTCTGCTGCTCAAATGTGTAAAGATGAGCGGCATCCTTTGAAAGTCTTAGATACTTTTAAAAGGTTCTTCAAATGTTTAGATTGTAATAACAGAACAGTTTCACTGGAGTTGATTCCTCTGCATTCCTGCAGTCATTGCAAGAGTTCAAGGTGGGAAAAAGCAGCCATGCTTAGAGAAAAGAAGGTAACAAGCTTGTCTGATGGTCTGTCTATTAGAGGAGAGGAGGAAACGTTCATAGGAGGACAAGTTTCTTCCGGTAAAAATATTAATTTATTGGTGCCAGATGGCTAGTTATTAATGTTTAGGTTTCGTATTGTTTATGTAAGTCCTATTTTTTAATTTTTAAAACTGACATGTTAACTTGTATTAGCATTATTGTTGGAAACAACATATTTACTTTTTATTTACATATTGAATCCTCAAAGAAAAATCTGAATCACATCGTAAATATCTTGTTTCAAACAAAAATGCTAAATTTTAATTATTTCTGACATTTTTATCTATTATGTATCTTAATTTTTTAATAATCTATGAATGACTAAGGTATTATGAAATAAAAATTCATTGTGAAAATAAAGCATAATATAATTTTTATTATGAAACCTCCAGTCAATAACACTGAACTATTCCATAAAACACAATGTGTCTTCGATTTCATACAAGATCCATTTATAACAATCTTGCTGCGCGGAATAATTGGGCTATTTTTTATAATTTTTACACAGCCTTCGACAATAAATTACTACACGTTACAAAACTGATCAGTGGAGCTCTAACAATAACGTGATACCAATATCTGTGTAGGTATACCAATGTATTTACAAAAACTTCAATTATATCAGGCAGTGGTCCGATCCGGCAAACTAAACTCTAATTACAAAAATAAATTTATCAACACAAATATTTACTTCGATCAATATAATTCTATGAAGGCAACATTACATCGAGATTACGAGTTCACTGGATTTCATATGTGGAGCTGTATAGGGCAATAAAAAAATATAACAGTGCTCCATCATTAGTGTTATAGAGATTCTACAACATTTTTAAATACTTGTATTCCCAAATCACATAACATAAATCGGCAAATGAGTATGATATTTTGTTACGTAGCATTTCATGGAAGTAAGAGCCCGTTAAGATTATTGCTTGCTCTAGGCATATAAATATAGTGCCATTCTAAAGGCACAGTCGAATACGGCTCGGAGGAACATGGATGCGTGACCACTGCTGGGGTGCATTGTAGAAAAACATATAAAACAGTGATCATTCCCATTCGGTGGTAGCGGGCGGCTTCGGCGTCAGGTCGTACAGCACGCGCGATATGCCCGGCACGTTCATCAGCTCCTTGCACATCCTGTCCACCACCTATAGGGAACACACACAATTATACCATAAATATTGTTCTTATGTAATCATTGACATTCATGGTTGAATTAAGTTTCTTCAGTTTATTTTTGGAAGGTATAATACAAGAATATGAGCCTTTTAAAAGTTAGAGATTCCTATAATTCCCAGACTTGAACGCAATTTAGAGACGCAAATATTCATAATATTATGTCATCTTTCTAGGTAGACATATAAAAACAATAGCTTACTAGGGTGATCTTGTGGATACATGACCATACTCTGTACAGAGTAAAGGTAACTATCATAAAGTCCAAGGTCCTACTGATGATATTGATTTATTTATAAAACATGCGGAGGACGAGCATTACAGTTTTACAACCGAAGGTTATTCAGAAAAAAAAAATAACTCAGCAAATTTACAATTTAAATTACTAAAATAAAACAAAGACAGCTATATCCATAGCCCGCTTTGCGTTGTATACTCACGTCCTGCGGCATGGCATCGGAGCCGGGTAGAGCGGCGATGCCCGTCATGAAGTCGGACGTGATGAAGGGGCGCAGCACGAGCGAGCGCTGGCAGGAAGGCGCGCGCACGGCGGCGTCGCGGTCGAAGTGGATCGGGATCATTACTACCGGCATCTGCGCTATCTTGCTCGCGTACCCGCTCGATATCAACACCTGAGGGGAACATGCTTATGTAGATGAAGCATACAAGCCGCGTTCGCCTCAGCGATCGCAATGTTCTGGATTCCGTTTCTATATCTTGCATTTAGCGTCATCAGCAGATCGATCATTTATGCCCGCGGCGCCTGCGATATATGGTCCGGCGCGACCGTTTAGTATTTACGTATATAAAAAATCTAGTGTAAGTATATGTACCTACTGAACATAACCACTAAGTTTAGTTGCACCTGCAGACATCGACCGAATGCGAAATGCGTCCTGCATGAACTATTCCAGTCATTCTGGTTTATCCTTCCATCTACCTAAATGAAACTCAAGCCTATGTATAGTATGTATATAAAGTATAATTTTGAATGTTACCTGCGTCGCGAGGTCATCAGCCTGGCGCAGGGTCGACACGACTTGCTGCGTGAGGAAGGTAGGCGTGATGTCCGTCACTTGCTCCTTGATTATGCCGCCGAACGCGTAACACACCCTGGACAATAAACATACCATAATATAGGTACAAAATAATCTTATTTCGAAAGTAGCCTTGTCTATTTAAAAAAAAAAGAAAAATTTTGGTTGTAGCTGTTTTCAAGATCTGAAGGAATTTAATTGAAGTCTGGTATGAATAGTCCAGATCAGTAATAGTTTGTCTTTTCTCAATAAATTCTAATTTGTTAGACAACAAAAAAAAATCATTGTGTGATCAACCTCTTATTACGAATATTTTTCATTTGCAGTTAATGCCGCACATAGTGAGTAGTTCTTATTTATTATACCTGTACTGAGGCGTCTAGTGCGGACAATAGTACCTCACGGGATGCCTCGTAAGTTTATGACGCACTAATTTTAATTGTATTTTATTTTATTTCATATTTCTTGTGTACTAACAAATAGCTGGTAGGCCTTATTATATAATTTTTACTAACAATATTGTATGGATCCCTTTTTGTTCCGAAATAAACAATTTGAATTTGAATTATTATGCCCAATGACTTCACTGGAAACAGGCCCATTTTTAACAGCAGGAGAAAAAAAAATATTTTAACTCTCATTAATGCCGCCAATCGCTTGAAGTAGTGAAATATAGTTTCAGCTACCATCAATCTTTTTTTTAATGCAAGGGCTGGTTATATAAAGTAAAGCTGGTTGTAACATGAATATGGCTTACCTATTAACATTATGACAGACTCTAGGAATCAGCTTGGCGAGGTAGTGCATATCCTTCCAGTCAGGCGGGTATTGCTCTGTCGATAATGCTACCGCGTAGCTGTACGTTCTCCCGTCACCTGGTAACAATAAAAATAATTTCATATCATTTTAAACGCGGCCATTTTTACGTTCCTTCTGTGATGTGAGTCTGAGATCCAATGGCTGCCGTGAAGGACGGTTGATAGGTCATTGAAGTGCAAGTAGTTATTTCTATAAGCAACAATACTAAATAAAACCATCTATAAATAATGGATGTGCACTTCAATTGTTGTCGGTTACATAATCACACTAATATTATAAAATTATATAATATTATATTATTAAATATTTTAATGCTGAAGTTTGTGTGTAATTTTTTTTTTTTTCATTTATTTACCATATAAAAAGTATACAAAAATTTGTTAGTATATCATTTAAAAACCACTAAGGTTTGTAATATAAAACTACAACTAATCTACATTATACATAAATAATAAGAAGATGGTATGTGTACATGTACGTCATCATCATCATTTAAGTTGTTGCAAATGCGTAAGTATGTTTGTTTTCTCTTCACGTTGTAACGGCTGAACGGATTTAGTTGAAATTTTGGAAAGTACACAGCTTATACCAAGGTATAAGCTATAAGGTATTAAATCCCCTGTGTTAATCCTAGGTGCGAAGCGAAAACATACAGCGAAAGAGCAGAACTCACTGCCCGAGTCCTTATTCCCCGTTCAGTATAACTTGGGCATCTTCAAGTCTTATAGTGAATATAAATATATATTTTTAGGTAAGTATGCTTCATCTTCATTTTCATTAGGCAAGATAGCGGCCAAATGCTTACATACCTGAAGCCAAACAAAAACGCTTCCGTCTCTATTCTATCAAAAGAAATGCTTTCCAAATGTAACAGACATCAAAACTTGTATAAATAAAGTTTAAAATATCTTGAATTGTTAGTAGCGCTCACAAGATTGCAAAGTTACAGACAAGCAATTTGAAGCCTTTGTACACAAGTTTTAAAGTCACCCAACTAATGTAGCTGGCATAAAAAAATATATATTATATCTAATATCTTTAAACGAGCAATTCTTGTATATATATATATATATATATACGGGTATTTCGGTCCAAGGAATCGATTTATCAACGTTTCAGGTCCGACAATGCTCGGTTCCCAAACTGCATTTGAAAAACCAGGTTTAAGAAACTATCAGCGCCATCTATTACGCCATGACCGATGTAAAAAACTGTTTCTACTCGACACTAGATGGAGCTTTCTGAGGCTACAAATTCAAACACATTTTACCAAAAACAAAAAACCGAGCGAAGCTCGGTCATCCGGATATTAGTTAATATTCCCCATAAAAGAAAAGGCGTAGTTACCTTGTACACCAACAGTTCGCAGTGGCAACAACGTAGCAGCAACACAGCATTTAGAAGAGATACGTTTGAGTTCCGCCTGTTCAGCGGCCGTGCTGGCATTAGCCACGCGACCTAACAGAGCGTGAGACTTCACGCACATCGACGCGTATTCCACCATTATTTTAACTATAACCTGCGGGACAGTAATCAAAATTGCTTGATTATTTATGAATTGGAGAAGTATGATCATTTTACATGCAACTACACATAATTAATTATTAAAACATGACAGTATTTGGTGGTTGCTGTATACCATTCTACATACGTGCCTCGTTTCAAACACCTACACTTTTTTTCTCTCATGCAAACATGTATGTGGGAGACCATACACATGTTTTTGCATTTTAAATATATGAATTATTATATTATACAAAAAATATTTAAATTGTTGATAAAATACTTTGAATTTTGCGTTTTTTTTTCATTGCCTCTCCATTGGTGAAATGCACATAGTTTGCGGAGCCAAAATTTAAAATGTATAATGTCATAGTGGCGTGACACGAAGGTGACAGTGACAGGCCATACCTGCGTCTCCGCGAAGTCCCGCTCGGTGTAGGGCTCGTCCTGGCAGAGCGCGCGCACGGCCAGGCCGGGCCCCGGGAACGGGTGCCGCTCCACCAGCGCCGCCGCCAGCCCCAACTCCACGCCCAACGCGCGCACCTGCAACCACACACTAATGTACACCTAATGCCGCAGTAATACAGCTCACGGGAACGGGTGCCGCTCCACCAGCGCCGCCGCCAGCCCCAACTCCACGCCCAGCGCGCGCACCTGCACCCACACACTAATGTACACCTAATGCCGCAGTAATACAGCTCACGGGAACGGGTGCCGCTCCACCAGCGCCGCCGCCAGCCCCAACTCCACGCCCAGCGCGCGCACCTGCACCCACACACTAATGTACACCTAATGCCGCAGTAATACAGCTCACGGGAACGGGTGCCGCTCCACCAGTGCAGCGCCGGCGCCAGCTCCAACTCCACGCCGCTCCACTGACTCTTGATGGCAATGAACATTTTTTAACGGACGACATTCTTATGAAAACCTTTGAGAAGTTTAACGATTCGACCAACTTACGTGTCATTATGGCGAGTCTTGATTGCACCTGAATTAGACTCAATGACCACTGTACAAGGTACATGTTCCAACGCACCTAGTCCATATTAAAGTTCTTGAGCGGCTCGACAACGCGGCCGCATTGCCGTAACGCGCGATCTAGCTCCGTGTCATTGTGGTGAGTCTTGATTGAATCCGAGTTAGACCTAATGACAACTGAACAAGGTCCACGTTCCAACGCACCTCGTCCTTATGGAAGTCCTTGAGCGGCTCGACGACCCGGCCGCGTTGCCGTAACGCGCGAACCAGCTCCGTGTCATTGTGGTGAGTCTTGATTGAATCCGAGTTAGACCTAATGACAACTGAACAAGGTCCACGTTCCAACGCACCTCGTCCTTATGGAAGTCCTTGAGCGGCTCGACGACCCGGCCGCGTTGCCGTAACGCGCGAACCAGCTCCGTGTCATTGTGGTGAGTCTTGACTGAATCCGAGCTAGACCTAATGACAACTGAACAAGGTCCACGTTCCAACGCACCTCGTCCTTATGGAAGTCCTTGAGCGGCTCGACGACCCGGCCGCGTTGCCGTAACGCGCGAACCAGCTCCGTGTCATTGTGGTGAGTCTTGATTGTAGCTGCGTTGTTGGAGCAGAGAGCTGACGCCGACTCGATCAGGTCTGGCCGGAGCGTACCCTGACCCAGGAGAACTTGATCTTCCCTGGAAGAGAAAATTATTTTTAATATTTTATATGTGATATGCTTATTTGTGACAGCATTCAAGTATGGTTTCGTTTCTTGTGTAACATTGTTCTGCAACATTACATGTGGAAAAACACAGGAATGGTGTGTGTCACGTGTTGCTACAATTTTATTTTAATTAGTTAACCTATTGCTGCTCTGTAGTTTCACTTAAAACATTGCCGTTCAACTTAAATTTAGTTTGGCAATTGAATGTCTTCCTCATGGTACTTCCCCAGGCGAACTCTGGAAAAGAGGTACAACTCTTTTCCACTACAAGAACACTAAACAATTATTCTATTATTAGACCATTAATACAGGTTTTTAATAAACCACCATCAGACATCAGGCTTGGGCTTGAATGATTTATATATGTATTGAACTGTCCATTAACATAGTCTTTTCAAATGAGGTTGCCAGGTTCTAAAAAAAATGTATCCTTCCGGCTGGGATTGTGTGTGATGCGTTGCCGGCACCCGCGATCCTCCCTTCGAACTAAGTATGGGGATGTGTGTGTGCAAGCGTTGTATTATACTGACTGCAGGTTGAGGTCCCGCACGGCCTGTTCGGCGATGCGTATGAACACGTCGCCGATGATCTTGCGCTTGTCCTCGGGCGCGGTCACGTGACACAACAGCGGCGTCTGCCGCGAGCGCCCGCCCGCCTCGCGGATCACCGTGCTGCCTTGCCGGAACTGGAATACACATGCGATATTGTACCCTACGTACTTTATAATTAAGGTTCTACATAAGTCAATTTATGTCACAAGTGCAAATAAGTTAATGCACTAAGGTCAATGTTGTTATGGGTGTAAGGCGAATACTTCCTTGCCGGAATTGGAATAGTCACGCGATATAGTGCCGTACGTGCTTTCAAATTAAGGTCCAAATTGCAATGGCTGTAAGTCAGGACTATTCGAAGTCAGCCAATTTATATCAGAAATGCAATAACGGGCGCATTATTCCCGTCTCGTGGATCACCGAGCTTCCTTGCCGGAACTGGAATGCACACGCGATATTGGTGCCGATTCTGTTGTCCAGAATTACACTAAACTAGCCTAAAATTAGTTTTAGTCCTGCTTTAGTCCAAAACCTATTCAGAAAATGCAAGATCAGACTAAAATTAAGTTTGACAGGACTAAGTTAGTTTAGTTACTCTATTTAGTGAAAATGACCAAATTCTTATTCTGATGTACATGTTTTACATCAAATTAAAACTAAAAATAGAAATTTTTAACTCAAATTAGTCTGTATGAAAAAGGTCTGGATTATTTTAAATGTGATCTTATACTTGTAAGAATAACATGTGCAATTAATGAAGCAAATACTGACCTACAAAGTCTATAATGGAGGAATATGTGATTGCGGCTCTTGTGAATACAATTCAATTTGGTTGCTGTCAAAATCAATTTTAGTCCTGTCATTTCAACTTTTAAATTAAGTTCAACGTAAAATCAGAATAGCGTTTAGGTATTCTTTGACTAAAATTAGTTTATTTTTAGTTTAGTTTAGGTTAGTTCGGTGCTCAACAGAATTAGCACCAGTGTACCCTACGAGCTTTATAATTAAGGTTCGTGTTGCAATGTCTGTAAGTCAAGACTATTCGAAGTCAACCCATTTATATCACAAATGCAATAATGCCAGTCTCGAGGATCAATTTTCTACCTCGCCGGAACTGGAATACACACGCTATATTGTACCCTACGAGCTTTATAATTAAGGTTCGTGTTGCAATGGCTGTAGGTCAAGACTATTCCAAGGCAGCCAATTTATATCACGAATGCAATAATGCCAGTCTCATGGATCAATTTTCTACCTCGCCGGAGCTGGAATACACACGCGATATTGTACCCTACGTGATTTTTCCCGCTTCAAGGATCACTGTGATTTGACGATACTAGAATATATAACTATGTTTATTAAAGTTGTGGTAGAGTAGACTTCCCATACAAAAATAAATGGACAAATATAAGATCAGTAGTGTGAATATAGATAGGACATATTATGCGCAAAATATCAAAAATGTATGATTTTCATAATAGAATTGCCATATAAATATATTTCTCATACACAAGTTTCTGTTATTTTTTGTACTTTTTTTCTAAATTGAAAATAACATATTTTGCGCACAAATCTACTCTGGAACTGATTGTATAGTATTGAGGCATCTTTCAATTTTACAGACATCATGTCTGCCTATTGATTTTTGAATGGAAACTGTACTCGAATGTGTTGTACATTCTTAAGATATTTTTGTACACAGGATATAAATCTTACCTGATGTGTAGCATTGACAGCATGCAGACGCACGCCGAGATCGCGTAGACATCTCTCCACCTTAGCACTTTCATTTTTACGCATAAATCCTGAAACAAATCAAACATGTACAGACCATGGCTAAAACTGAAATCCACTAAAAAAACTCATCATAAATCATTAGTTTTCTACATAAATAAAACAAAGTCGGGTTAGTTACAACATTTATAATTCAAGAAAATTTTAACCAATATAAAATCATACAATTCATTTAACAGGTGTTTTGTTAATATTTCTAGAACGGATTGTAATGTTTTTTTTTGTTAAGTTAAGTGAAGAAGCAGACGAAAATGTAACATGCTTGCCTAGAAGATACTAATTCACTCTAGACTTAAAGACACCCAGATTGTACCGTTCAGGAGCCAAAGACGCAGGCAATGAGTTCCGTCGCTGTACGGATAATAGAAGCGAAACGCTTCGAGCGAACCGGATGTATGTCAATAATATAAGTATGACGTTTGACAGTTTGTCTCAGCATTTTTGATTCGACTAGCTTATCATAGCCAATGAGTCTTTTTGCTCGCCGTTTTAAATAGGTAGATAGATATCTGGAATAACATAAAGGCTACCTTTAACTTGATGAATGAAGTGAGAAGGGAGAAGCCGTGGGGCACAGCTGGTAGTTTTAAATGTTCTTCAGTTAGATATTTGATTGTTACCATTATCAATATGCAGAGCAATAACTTGATCCTCCCGCAGAGCCGTCCTCAGTAACGCCGCGCACACTGTGGAATCCACGCCACCACTCACTAACACCTGAACAAACAACATTAGTTCCACATCATTCTGTGAAAAATTATAACTTATTGTTACTTAGTTTGCAAATAAACATATGGAGTATGAAATTATCTATCTAACTGATGGTGAAAACGGTTTTTTTTAACCATATCAAAATGTTTTTTTAATATTTAATGTTTGTAGTGGTAGGATTCTTTTGCACCGCCTGGGGCAGTACAAGACCATTGCCAGACATTGAGCCGCCAAGCAGTAAATAACAGAGCTTAAAGAGCATCTTATATGTCAGGGTGACGAGCGTAGAGGGCTCCCCCATAAACACAGAGAACCTCCGGGTGTGGGTTCGAGCCCCACACACCGCTTTCCTTCACCCCTGGGAAGTAGTAGGCATTTTCCCCACACAAAAAAAATATTTAAAAAATCCGTTACGTGGTTTAGAAGATCCCGGATAAACAGGCAGACGAACGCGAAACATGACTTTGTTATATACTATGTAAAGAAGATTAAATCCCATGCATATTGTCTATTATGACCCGCATTACTGTCTCTACAAATCACTATAGATAATTCCTTAAACTTTGTTAAGGTGTATTTATCTTTTTCTTATGGATTATATTTATGTAGATACAGCGCCTCAAATATACACATATACTGAAGTGCGGAACAATAGCGTCCTAACGCGAGCGAAGCCGCGTGACAAATCTACTTAACATTACTAAACCATGGTCACGCCATAACTTGAGAACGACTACCGATTTCATCCACATTTTATTTTAGTTTTCTAATACTTTGTTTGTCTAATACATAGTAGGATGATGGGGCCAAAAGGTTCTAGAATGGAGGCCACGGACTGGCAAGCGCAGTGTCGGAAGACCGCCCACAAGGTGGACGGACGACATAGTGAAGGTCGCAGGAAGACGCTGGATGCAGACCGCTAACAACCGCTCTTTTTGGAGATCTTTGGGGGAGGCCTATATCCAGCAGTGGACCTCTTGCGGGTGAGAGAAAAAAAATACTAATAATAAGCGACTATTTAAAAAGGCTACAATGTAGAGAACTCACCAGAACTTTGTTGTCCCCGACGGTTTCCTTGATGAACTGTATGCACGCCTCTCGTCGCGAGCGAAGCGTAAAACTGCGCGACAGACCGGCGATGTCAAACAGAAAGTTTGACAGCATCTGCTTGCCTTTGGGGGTTAGGTCCACCTGGAAAAGACTAGCAATTTACAAACTTCTAATAGAAAATCTGTCAAGTAACAAGCGCAGGCCACGGCTTCGATGACCAGAGGGAATGCAGCGGGGAAAAGGCGCTGGCTATCAAATTTATCTAACCTATATAACTTAGTTCTTTGCTGTACATAGTTTTAGTTTAGTTTTAGGAAATATAGGCAATTGGCCCGAATAGTTAGGCAGTCGAAAAAAAAAAAGAAAAAAAAAACACCTATATAAAATCTGTTATGTGTATAGCTGTCGCTGTTGTAGTCGAGACCGCGGTCTGACAGCCAGCATGAGAAAATTAGGTCGTATCGATTTTTTTTTTTCTTCCAAATTAAATTTATTGATCAAACAAAGCGAGGGATTTAGCATCTAAACGGGAAAGACCTTTTTAAATTCAGTACAAAACTGCTTTGATAAAAAATCTATGTTGAAAAATAACAATTTGGTAGGCCACCAAAGTCACTGTTTTTTACAAAAGGCTACTCATTTAAAGCTGAAACTTGCATATAATATCTTTTATATCATGTACTTGAACAACAAATATAAAAACCAAACAATTATTATTAAGAAGAAAAGTTATAAGCAATTATTAACCTCAAAAGGTTTTCTCTATTAGGCAAAATATAGGCGCGAGATCTGTTTGGGACCAACGACTAGTTTAGACTACACTTAGACGTATCAGTTGAGTTGCATCTGTCATTTTCACGAGATTTTCTATGGTTAGGAGAGACTGAAGCGGCGGGTGTGATCGTCTTTAAAAGAGAGTGCTTGTTTTAAAGTGTCACTGTATTGAAAGAAATTGCATGAGAAAAAAAAAGTATGATCTTATTTTCTCATACAAATATGATTGTATCTACATTACCTCTGGGTGAAACTGCACTCCGTAAAGCCTCATCTGCTCATTGTAGATAGCTGCTATGAGGTGATTGGAAGACTGCGCTCCGATGCGGAACCTTTCGCCGACCTTTTGCACGCTGTCGCCGTGAGTTAGAAGGACGGGCTGCAGCTTTTCTAGCCGGCTGTGGAAATAGTTATAATTATATAAGTTATTAGAATTCATCCTACTAATATTATAAATCCGAAAGTTTGTGTGGAAGTGTGTTAGTATGTTTGTTCCCTTTTCACGCTTTAACGGCTGAACGGATTTGAATGAAATTTGGAATGTACATAACTTATACCTAGGATTAACACATGCTACTTTTTATCTTGATACTAGCGGGCACGGCCGCGGGACACGGCTAGTATTTAAATAAATAAACATTATAAACGCTTTGACACAGCCCTAAATTAAGTTCGAGGACTTGTGTCGAGGGTGCTGGAAACATTTACATCACACACACACTACCATCATGGGCTCTATAGAAGTACTACTGAAAGTTATTGACCCTAATGCCAGATTCGAAAATTTACAGCCATCTTCGGAAGAACCTGGCGCGTAACAAGAAAGCCCTGTTCGCCTCCATGCATCCTTGTCATTAAGATAATCATTGATCTTATAATATTTTTTTTTCATAAACACACTTATTACTCTTGATTTAAACTTTCTCATAAGTAATTCAGTCACAGTTTAAGGATTTTCGTTATAAAACCTAACCCCATTGTTCGCGTGGACTCATGTATTTGGCACGAACCAATTTCTTGTAAAATAAATATGGTTCCAATATCGGCAGCAGATCCCCATAGTATGATGTCGTATCTCATTAAACTACGAAAATATACATCCTTGTATAACTTCATACTTACTTGAACAATGGACAGGCAGTCTCAATCTCGACCTCATACTGTCCATCCTCGCGAGCCTCCTTGCGAAGCACAGAGCCGCCGAACTCTTTGTTCAACATTTGCATGCCGTAGCAAATACCTGTACACGAAATATTAACACTTATACAACATTGTATGTATGACAGGTATTTAGATTGTGTTCTAGAAAAAACTGTCAGCAAGTTATTCCAATTGATTACGATCTTAATTACCAAACAAAGGTACGGTTCTTCCCCAGTCTAATTACTAAAATGTTGTACTTATAAAATCCTGGCACAAATGATTCTGAGAAGCTACAACATTGTAGGTTGTAATACAGTGTTGCAGTGAAAACGTCACACATGTTTCAGTAGCTATTGTTTGTATTTTACCAAACAAAGGTACTGTTCTTCCCCAGTCTAATTACTAAAATGTTGTACTTATATATCCTGGCAAAAAATATTCTAAGAAGGTACAACATTGACACAAGTGGAGTATGCCATCTTGTTTCTGAATAATCTAATATTTACCTAGCACTGGAAGACCAATCTTGAATATATCTGAATCGTATCTGGGTGCATCTTCAGCGTACACAGAGTTGGGGCCACCAGAGATGATGATGGCGCGGTAGCCACCCTCCTTTAAGTGGTAGGCCGGCGTGTCTAGGGGCAGGATATCTGATTCCACACATAATTCCCTCACGCGACGGTCTATTACCTGTGGAATGGAAAATGAGATACACAACTATATTATATTTGTCAGCAATTAAGTCTCGCTGTGCAACGAGGTAACGCAGCCAGCATTTTGGGCACACTGACGACCAATGACTTTTTGTATTAGGTTAGTAGTTTAGTTAAATCTGTATTTTCTTTATTAATGTCATGTTCAGTTTTGACTGTTAGTCAATTAATATTTTCAACCAAATTCAAAAAAGGAGATTCTCAATTTGACTATATGTTTTTTTTTGTATGTATGTTACGCGATATCTCCGCCAATTATGAATCGATTTTGATGTTTTTTTTTTGGTTGGTAGATTATACTTGAGAGGTGGTCCCACATAAATTTAATTGAAATCGATCCAGCCTAAACCAAAATATAAGCGTTGAATTCGGTTTTTTAAGCTTTGCTTGCGTTTAATTATATTAGTTTTTTTTTTTTTTTTTTTTATTTATGACAGGCTAGTCTTTGACCACTATTTCACCTGATGGTAAGTGACGATGTGATCGAAGCTGGTAAACACACTAGACCTGGAATACGCAGGCTCTCAGGCTTCTGTATAAACACATGATTGTAGAAACTCTACTCCAACACAAAATAGTCAAATTCAAAGCTGCAGAACCACAGATATTGAAAGGGAACTTAAAGAAATGACGGACCAACTCATAAAAGCGAAAGCTGAAATAAACAAACTTCTAGCTGAAAACATGGAACTCAAGCAGGATATTTCTATACTCAAAGAACAGAAAAATAACTTCTTTGATGATATTAACGACAACCCGACAAAGATAACATCGACACCCTTGCCAAATAAGGGGAAAGCATATGAGAATGTGAGTGTTGTTAAGAAAATGAAAAAGTCAAGTAAAGTGAGCACTCCTAAATTAAAAGATATTAAAGTCAATAATATTAATGCTGAAAAAAATGAAGTGCGTGAAAAACTTGAAACAAAAGTAAACTCTCCGGCCAATAAAGAATATGATTCAAAAGAAAAACACTTAAAAAGCAAAATGCTAAAAATAGATGAGTGTCCTAAAAACAAGACCAAAATAACAAAAGAAACTAACTCAACAATAGCAAAACAATGTTATAAGGTATACAAAGCGAATAATATACCTAAAATACTTATAATGGGTGATCAAAATTGTAAAGGTTTATCCTCCTTGCTCATAAACTTAAGGACAAAACATAAAAATGCAAAGAATTATAAAATTATGAATTATACATATCCAGGAGCTCCAGCAGAGTATATTCTTCAATCACTTACATCACAAATAGAAAATCTGAGTGAAGATGATTGGATAATTTTATCTTTAGGCTCAAATGATAACAATCCCACAAAGTTTTTGATCGAAATATCTGCTACTCTTAAAAAACTCCATAGGCCAAATGTAATTGTCACTAACATATCACATAATCCATGCCTAAATGAGGATAAACTTAATCTGAACCTAAAAACTATAGCAAGCAACCTCAAAAACTGTAGATATCTGCATGTGCCAGTCACTCACAAAGAAAACTCGCTTCAAAATGGAAAACGTCTATGTAAACCAATCAATGACATAATTAATTCGAATGACTACGAATCGTGCTTTTTGGGAAAAAATATAACGAGATTGAGCAAAAAAGCAACACAACTTAGACCAGGTACAATTCCATATCTATTCAGTAAAATGAGAAACACATTAGGTGCTAAAGCTCCCTTAAACACTGAAAGCATTTCCTGCCATGCTGCCACTCCTAAACCTGGAACAATTCCATTTTATTTTCAAAAAACAGTCACATGCAACAATCAAAAAGATAGTTCAAAAAATTGTCAGCAGTTTTTTCGAGGTTAAAAACGATAAAAACTTTAAAATTATGCACCTGAATATTCAGGGCATAAAAACAAAAATAGATCAGATAGAAATTTTATCCAATGAACACAATTTTGATGTATTTTGTTACAGTGAAACCTTTTTAAAGAAAAATGAAGTTGATATATTACAAATTGATGGCTATAAAAATGCTGCTTACTATTGTAGAAAAAATAAAACACGAGGTGGTGTGAGTATATACACCAAAAATATAATAAACTTTAAACGAATAGACTGGTTAACAGATTTATCGATTGATAGTCATTTTGAATGTTGTGGAATAGTCATTCCTGAATTAAATTGCTATATTATATGTTTGTATAGAACACCAGACAGCAGCTTCAACCTTTTTATACAAACTCTAGAAACAATGTTACATAAATTTTCGATTAGGTCTAGAAAGATCAAAAAGAAAGTGATTATACTTGGTGACTTTAACATAAATCTCTTAGAAACCAATAAAAGAAGTGAAATCTTCAAAAACACAATAAAAACATTCAATTTACAAGCCACAATATCTGGACCTACTAGAATTACTTGCCATTCGCAAACCTGTATAGACAATATCTTGACTAATATGAAACAATATAAAACGGAAATACTAGATATAGGCTTATCTGATCATACCGCCCAGTCAATAGAAATATTGACAAGTTTAAGCTTTAATGAAAAATTTTGGTACGTGGAACAAAGAAACATTGACAAATACATGAGCATATTCTTAAAATACATTTCACAAATAAATTTTTATGATGTATATTCTCAAGACGAACCCAACAATGCTTATACTAATTTTATAGATAAAATTTTATTATTATTCAACTTGTGCGTACCGATTCAATACATCAAAATCACACATTTAAAAAAACAAAACTGGAAGACTAAAGGTATAATAAAAGCAACTAAATACAAAAGAGCTATGCATCGAAATATTCGAAACAACAGATCAGAAAATCTCCTTGAAAAATACAAAAATTATACTAAAGTTCTGAAGAAAGTAATTAAGCACTCAAAAAAAATCGCAAATATACGATTCATAAACAAAAGTTCAAATAAAGCAAAGGCAACTTGGGCAGTCATAAAACAATACACATCTTGCACAAACAACATAAACAGGACTATTAGTAAAATAAAAGTAAATGAAGAGGATATTGAAAACCCATCAATTATTTCTAATATATTCAATGACAATTTTTCGCACAATACCCTAATACCACAATCAAACATAAATCCAATAATACAACACCTCACGCCCGCAAACTGTAAATCAATTTTCTTAACTCCAGTAGATAAATTTGAAATAATTAACATAGTCAAAAGTCTCAAAAACAAAAAATCTGTTGGCTATGATGGTATACCAATGAGAGTCATTAAAGAAAGCATTACATATATAGTTGATCCTTTGGTATTCATCATAAATTTAACTTTATCTACAGGAAATTTTCCAAATGACTTAAAAAGGGCTATAATAAAGCCGCTCCATAAAAAAGGCTTGAAGGACAGCATTGACAACTACAGACCGATAGCTCTACTTTCAAACTTTTCTAAAATCTTTGAAAAAGTTATATTTACCCGACTAACATCTTTCTTTAATTCAAACAATATACTTTCCAAAAATCAATTCGGCTTCCAAAAAGATAAAAATACTACAGTAGCTATATTTAATATTCTAAAACAAGTATGGGAACATATTAATAAAAAGAAAGCAGGAGTTGCCCTTTTCATAGATATGTCGAAAGCTTTTGACTGCGTGCTTCATTCTATACTGTTAACTAAATTAGAACATGTTGGAATAAGAGGTCAGGCTCTGCTATTATTAACGTCATACTTACAAAACAGATGTCAATCTACCATGATTGAAACATATAATAGAAAAACAAAATCCATCGAGAAGGTGTATTCAAAAGTAACCAATCTTTCCATAGGTGTCCCCCAAGGAAGCATCCTGGGGCCACTTCTTTTCTTAATATATATAAATGAGCTACCTCTGGTTACCAAACATTTGTGCGTGATGTTTGCAGATGATGCAACAATTTACATTCGTAAAGATTGCCATGATTCAAATAATTTTGAATTAGAAGTTAACAATACGCTTAACACAATAGTAGCATGGCTTAACAAAATAAACCTTAAAGTTAACACCGAAAAAACCAAATTATTAGAATTCAAAAATCATAAGCAAACTAAATTACTACTAAACATTCAAAACAGAGGTGTCAGCGTAAATATGATCAATGATACAAATTTTCTAGGAGTAACCATTGATTCCAATTTAAATTGGAGAGCTCACATCTGCAAAATAAACACAAAACTTGCCCAATATATTTATGCTATATCTATTATCAAAAACGTATCGACTAAAAAAATAGCATTAAGTACTTACTACGGAAACGTTTATCCTCTTTTGAGCTATGGTGTGATTTTTTGGGGTAACTCAGTTATGGTAGAATCTACTTTTAAGTTGCAGAAACTATGTCTCCGATGTATATATGGTTTAGAAACTACTGATACACTTCGCAATATTTTCAAAGAAAAAAAAATCTTGACATTAGCTTGTATATACATTTATCAAATTTGTACATTTGTCAAAGAAAACCCAAGCTATTTTTTCGAAACAACATCAAATCGTCAAGATTCCTTACGGCCTAAATATAGACACAATATCTACATGCCCCAGGCTAATAATACCTTGTATCACAAAAGTGCATTCTTTAGCGCTATTAAAATTTTCAATAAATTACCACTAGACATAAAATCTCTTCAAGGCTCGCAGTTTAGAATAACTTTAAAACAGTGGTTAACAGGCAAAGGGTTTTACAATGTTCATGAATACTTTAACGACTGATTAGATGATTAAATATTTTTGAATGTATGTAATATTGTATCTTATGTATATTAGTTTAGTATTAAGTACTTTAACAGTAACAAAATTGTTTTAGGTTTGTGTATATAAATATTTGTGATTGAAAAAAGAAGTAAATTAGCTTTCTGTATGTTATGTCAACAGAACTTACTTGAAATAAGTTTATAAAAACTTTTATTGTATGCTCGTAATGGGCAAACTGTCTTGTACTGAACATTTTTATTTACATCTTGTTTACACAGTTTACACAATAAATATTTTCTGATTTCTGATTTCTGATTTCTCAAGGATAACTGCCGGAACACCGTATTTGGCTTGGCGGCAGACTTTCAACTTGATGGTGGTAAGCTACTTTGGTAGCAAGCCAGGCGAACAACTCACAAAATCACCACGATACAGGCCTAGCCTAGTTTGGGGCCCGCAGTGACATAACTAAATGACTGTAACTATGTTTATAGAGAATGCATGACAAATTCTAATGTAATATGTATGTATAATGTGTTACTTAATGTGTTTTTTGGTAAATAAATAAATATAAAAAAAATATATTAAATATAAAATGCTCTACCACCTCTCGAAATTTTATTCTTGACATACCGCATATTTATAATTAAATATTTTTATGTATTATAACCTGATGTCTGTCTTTTTATTATAGTATCTATTCTTATTTACGAATTATTGTAATGTGACATGCCTAAAATAACAATCACTGTTATTATTAAGGAGAATAAAAAATCTGAATCAACATCAAATATCAATAATTAAACGCAAGCAAAGCTTCTAAAAACCGACTTCACCGCTTTATCTTCGGAACCTTGATCAGATTGAATGTATTGAACACGCATTATTGACGATAACTCAAAAACTACTGATCAGATCTTGATCATTCAAATAAAAAAAGAATCATCAAAATCGGCTCACAACGAAAGAAGTTATGAGGTAACTTTTGAAGTCGGGTAAACG
The DNA here is from genome assembly GCA_948107665.1 of Lomographa bimaculata. Lineage (NCBI taxonomy): Eukaryota > Metazoa > Arthropoda > Insecta > Lepidoptera > Geometridae > Lomographa > Lomographa bimaculata. The sequence goes on along the minus strand of OX403600.1, from coordinate 3,116,140 downwards.
AGAACATCGTCAAAGTACGCATTATTCGTCACAAAATAGACCTCCTCCTTTTTTGGGAAGTCGGAAAAAAACCTGACTGCCTATAAAGTGAACTTACTTTTTTATGTAATTTTATTTTATTAATAACCCTTATTATGTGATTATATTAACTTTATCTCAGTTTTATTATAAGTATTGAGATTTTAAGTGAGTATGGTTGCTAACTTTAAATCGTTATAGACCCTGAATGGTCATTCAAAATTAAAAATGAAGAGGAACCTAATCATGATTTTTAAATACGTAACAAAGTTCGATGACTTTCATTTTTCTATTTTTCACAATATGGATACTAATTGCCGCCATATTAGCATCAGGTGAGATGGCGGTCAAACGTTTGCCTATCTTGAATAAAAAAAAAAAAAATTTATGTTGATTAATGTCATGTTTTTAGTTTTTAGACACTTGCAAGATTAAGATAAATCTTACCTCAATTGAGGCAAGAATCATTATAATCAACCCACGCGTTAGGTCTCTATAACGCTACGATGGAACATTTAGCTATGATAATAACAACCCATCACAAATGTGATGTTAAGAATTTCAAGAAAACTTAACCTCTGACCTCATTATATTCATGTACTAGCCATGCCCCGCGACTTCGCCCGGTATAATTAAGTTAAAAAGTAGCCTATGTGTTAATCCTAGGTATAAGCTATGTACATTCCAAATTTCATCCAAGTCCGCTCAGCCGTTAAAGCGTGAAGACGGAACAATCATACTTACACACAAACTTTCGGTTTATAATACTAGTAGGATTGTTAAAATTATATTTTAAACTTTAAATCCCAAATTTTAAAGCGCAAAATATTCTGCTGTTGACTCAATATAGGTACTCTAAAATAACAAACTAAATAGCTTACTTTTCCATACTGTGAACCAGCATCCAATATGGCGAGTTTGTCCCTTCCATGGGTAGCCCCATTGGTGCCCCGGTATTGACCCTCGGCACTGGCTGTGTGCATCTCACTGACTCGCCAGCAGCACTGGAACAGACAAATACAGTTAAACACAAACACATAATAATAAAAAAAGTATCAGCAATACACCAGCACTGCTAGCTGAAACACTTAGTATACTTCACCAGAAGTATACCAAGTTTTTCAAGAAGTGAATTTGTTGCTACAGCAGCAGATCTCGAGGCCTTGAGCGTCTTCTAGGAATAACATAAGAAAGATTTAACAAAATCACACAAAATGGTCACCCCGAGTACTGGCCGTATTTAATCTGTTACCAAACAAGATGACTGCTGTGAGTATAACATACATAAACATAGAGATTTGTAGTGATAATGAACATAGACATTATTGATTTAGTTTCAGCATTCTTGAAAATGAAGCAATGTAACAAAAAGTCAAGTTTGATAACCTCTTCAGAAATTTATATAACTTTGATAACAGTAATTCATACCTATTTCTTAATCTTCAGTTTAACTTCTTCTAGTCTTTGTTTAATTATTTACTTCTAATGTTAGCTTGAAATATGTATGGTGAAATGTATGAAAAATATATTACACAAGAAATGTATTGGAAAGTTTAAAATTTAGAAACGTCATACAAAAAATACAATAGCCTTGGTCAATAATTGCACTTTTACTCAGCAGATAATGACCAAATCAAATCAGTAATTAAAATAAAATGATCATTATTTCCGTAACCATAAAGATACAATGATAATTATAATTAACGAAACTCATTCAGCATGCCAAATTACTTTAATTGATCATTTTAATTGCAGCTAAATATACCTTAAACAAAAGCCTGAGATCAAACATCACAATGAGTAAATAAATACACAAAAACACTTCATTGTTTCAGAATCAAAAGTCATCACAGCACTGTGAACCTTTCTTTTTCAAACTGAATACTGCTATGGTTACTAGATATGGACTTGGGACTTATCAAAATGTGTGACTGCTAAAGAATTGTTTGACTAAAGTATTAGTACGGCTGTATGCAAGAAGTGTACTTTCATTGGATGACACCCAGTGTCAGATATTTATAGCTTATCCCACAACAAGTGTGAACTCACACATACACATATAGTTGGCATTGTTTGTAAGCAACAACAACTCTGTAGGAATGAGGAATGAAAACATTGTCTTTCTTTTTATTACACACACATTAATTCAATTAATAACATCACAATGCCTGAGTTATCCAGTAAATCATATCTTTGGGGTATGAATATTAGAAGTCAAAGATTATTATATTACTACTATAAGTTATATAATTTATGTGTGAGTATACTGAAATAAGTCGTCTCTTATAGATGGGTTTGAACATAATTATTTATTTAATAACTTCATGCACAAATAATGTGTACATAGAAGGACTAAATGCTAAAGCATTTTCTACAAGTCATCCTGCTATTTCATGAAAAACGAAAAGCGGAGGCTGTAGGTGTGCATCAAACATAAAAAGAATTGGTAAAAATATGACAATACTATAAATATAATCACTATTAAAAAAAATTCTTGTTATGACAAATTAACTATTAATGAAACTTGTTATACAACTTATCTATGAACCTATAATTCAATACATAATATGAAATATATTATACAACTAGCTAATGTGCCGGGCGTAGCCAGGGTAAAAAAAAACATAGCCTATGACACTCGCAAATAATGTGGCTTTATATTGGTAAAAGTATTTTCAAAATTGGTTTAGTAGATCCAGAGACCCCCCAACAATCTCACAAACTTTACCTCTTTATAGGCCTATACTGGAGGAATAGGCTACTTTTTAGGGTCACAGCTTTTGGTAAGAGTCGGGGTATAGAGCATTATGTTTTGTCTCATAAATGGTCACATAAATAAGAAAGTAAAAATATGTTACTATCAGTTAATGCACTTTTCCATATTTACAGTTGTGAGGAAGGTTAATTGTAGTTAATATAGTTCAGCAAATGTCCACAACACAACTAATTATTAATTTAACATTTTGACTTTAATATAATAGTCAATTCTTTATACCATGTAATTATCATAATAGTAAGAAGTATTTGATTCAAAATTAGGTGGAAACCCTACTAGATCAATTTGAAATCGAAAGTTTCACTGACTTTCTTTAGACATTAAATGATATGTTAATGAATATTAGTTTTATGGATAAAACCAGTCAGTTATTTGATGTTTTTTTTTTACTTGTGTTAATTTGAATCCAATAACAAAACTGTGTGTATGGTTATATTTTCTGCAGCTTATGCTAAAGAGGATTATGATCAGCAAACCCATTCCGGCAATTAGTGTCGGTAAGAGACAGTTTTTCACAAATTAACATTAGTTTTAATGCTGTTCTTTTGGTTGTACCTTTCCATAAATATTGAGAAGCTCAGGTCACACCTGCATTTAACACTGTATAATGGAGAAGCTAGATGGATACATAAGTCTATAAGGCCATCATAGTTATGTATGACATATTAACATCAGTAGTGTGTTGCCAAAATATAAGTGAGTTATGACAAAAAATTCAAAATGGTTTATTCAAAACTCATGAAAGTTAATGACTCTAATGCCACATTTGTAAATTTAAAGCCATTCCAAAACTAACTTTTTCTTTTAAGATACATAAGGAAAATGTATATGCACATGGGAACATTTTCACACATACATTTTTTTTATCAGTACTCCAAACATTTTTAACATTACAATAGGTAGCTTTGGCTACCCTGTTGTGTGTTAGTTTAATATTATTGAGTTATATGGCAGTCTGATACTCATAATATTTTAGGAGTAGAAGTAGAAAGAAACAAGTACATAAATACTAGGCAAATCTAAATTTAATGAATTTCTTAAAAATTGTATAGTCATACATCTTAAGGAGGGAGTGATTTTGAGGTGGGAGGGTGCTAAATAATAATAATCCAATTGAAATAAACTTGCCTTCACTTAAACACAGCTAACTTAACAAGAGCTATAGCAGGAATAAACTGAAACTGTTTATTTCTATTATAAAGGTTATTACAAATAAGGTTATCAAATTGATAACACATTTGACCAAATAGATGTAAACCTATATTTTATATGATGTAACGCGTAAGCAACGGTCAAATATCATCAAGATGATAATTACGAATGCTGAGCGATGAAATAACGAAGCAAATTGCACAAAGACCAAATGAGAAACACACCTTTCTTGGAAAACAAAACATGACAATTTTGGGATGTGAACTTAGACATTGTTCTTCAGATACAACACGATAAAGATTTATTGATAAAAAATTGATAACGGAGAGATAAATCAAGCATTTTTCAAACGAGGATAAGCGCCAGTAGGAATCTTGGACCGGGAGACACCACAACGGAAAGCACTTACCGCCGAAATTTTACGCATACGTGGAATTCTATTCCTCGATTGTTTAGCACGCAATAAACACTAAAATAAACTCTAAAACTGCGCAAAGTACAACAAAATGTTATGTGAAACCGGGATTTGACATTACATTCTGGGTCATAGTCGGACAGACACTTCACAGCAGCCATTTCATTGTAACTTTTCTGGTAACAATATTTTAATTATTGCACGACATATGCTGTCCAACTTACCTAAAATAAAATATTCGGTGTTTTAAAAGGATTAGTTCATGAAACACGAAAAAATGTGTTTCTCCATTCAGCACTACGAATACAAAATTTTAGTACTGAAATTGGCCGCCGGGCTGCGCAGCAGACGCGTTTTCCAGTGTCATTGTCAATGCGTTCAAATTGTATTAAATTATTGACCAATATTGAAAATGGGCTTATCCATTTTTCTACGGATTTATATCTCGATATGATAATTGAAAGTTACAGAAATGTTTGGTCAATATTAATTTTATGAATTGGTTATTTGGTACATACTTGTGATATCCATAAAGTAAACACAAAAGTTTAAATATTAAAAAATCCAAATGTGAACGCTTGTTTTTATTTGCTTGTCATCTTTTTAAAATTACGTTCCTTTACGATTATGTTCTTGATTTTCTTCTAACAATATGACAATCACCAATAATTAGTAAATAGGTACGAAATAAAGTTTTTTATAAATAAAGTCATTGAAACAATCTCTGATCCTAGATTTTTGCTTGTTTAATGCTTAAAACGTATCTCAACCATTGTTGCTTCTGCGTACAACAAAACTATCGCAATCGGCAGTTCTATTATATGCAGAAATATTATTTTTTATCTTTGATTGTTAAATTGTTTATGTCAAATAAGCGTCTTCAATAAACGCGTGTAATGAAACGTATCTAATGAAATTTTGGTTGATGACGGATTGCTGTTCTATTTATTTTGTAAAGTTAAATTAAAAGAAATAAATACTGATTTTAGTTACTTTACAAAATTAAAAATGCCTGATCATCTCGGAGATGATATGCGAAAAGTTAAGGATGATAAAGAAGAGCCTGAAAAGGAAATCAAATGTGAGTATGATTTGCTTGGGCCCAAAATAATTTAACTTGTGACGATTATTTAAGACTTTTGACCACCTTTTAACTATTTAATTTGCTTTTCAGCACTGGACGAAGGAGATATAGCTCTATTGAAGTCCTACGTAAGTTATTATTTATCAATAGTTGTTTAAGTTAGGTTATTCTATGACTTGCAATTTTGATTACTATTTCGTTCTGTTTACATATTACAGGGGCAAGGACAATACACCAAGATCATCAAAGAGGTTGAAGATGGTATTCAGACTGTGATGAAGAGGGTAAATGAACTCACTGGCATAAAGGAATCTGATACAGGGCTGGCACCTCCTGCTTTGTGGGATTTGGCTGCAGATAAACAGACATTACAGAATGAACAGCCCTTACAGGTAAGATGCATACTCTAAAATCAAGGAATTATTCAACAATTTCTTTGTTATTTTTTCTATCTATATCTGTCTACCAACTTACCTCTATGTCAGTAAATATTTGAAGTTTTTGCATATTAGACCTGGAAATGGACAAACTCTTAAATGTTGCTGTGGAACACTGTTTGGTTTTTTATATTTTTTTATTCATGTTAGCCTAACTTTTGAACACCATCTCACATGGTGGTAAGAGACGATTTGGTCGAAGATGGAGCAAGCTTGCCTAGAATATGCCTAGATGGTGCTTGATGCATTATTTTTCTAACTGACGTGTATGTATAGGTACTTACTTGATTTTCATTATGGTTTGAATTTAGGTGTCTCATCGGGGTGTTGAACCCAAATGAATCTAAGACTATTTTAATTTCAGTGAAATTAAGTTTAAAATTAGCTGTCTTAAATTTTTTTGATTATTTGGACTACCAGGAAATTCTTACTTTGACAGATGCTTTCTTTTATTAAAATATAATAACTCAAAAACTATACAACTTCTGATTAAAGGGGGGCCGGGCCTTCTCTTCTCCTCCCCCTCTCTAAGACTAAAAGATCTCTTAGGACAATAATTTTACTTGACTGAAATAATTCATAAATAGCTATATTTCTAAAGGTCTATTATTATTTTATTTAGGGTCCATATAACATTGTCTTGATATAAAACAGGCAAAAGATAACATGATTTAAAAAAAAGAAGAATACGTTTATTCAAGTATCTGGCAGATATATCAATTAGAACTTAACATCCGGAGGTGGTGATACCAGGCCTCAGGGGAGTAAAGAAAGAAAACTGTCTATAAGCTTTGACAGTATTCTGATACACCTCCCCAAAAGCAAATCTCCAACAAACAATTTTGTCACTTTAAGCCTGATGACAAAAGTACAAGTTGTAGGACATTCTTATTCAATGTGGTAAGGCCTACACTGGCATCCCGCTTGGGGTGCATTGAGCATTTCCCCCTGCCAGGAACTACCCCATCCACCCCAGCTCCGTAAAATAAAGGAGTGTGGCTATGTGGTGCTGGCATAACTGATCCAGCGGTGAAGCTGTTGTATTTGATTAATGTGAGTCTTTAGGTTGGCTTAGTTGGGTGGCGTTTGCCTTCTAAGCAGGGGTATCGGGTTCGATTCCCGGCGGGAACACAAGTTTTCTCCCCAAGGAAAATTGTGTTTCTGGTTCTGGTTGTGATTGTGTGTGTGATGTGAATGTTTCCGGCACCCGGTGACATTTGAGAGGTGGTAGAGCATTTTGTGAGTTGCTCGCCTGGCTTGCTACCAAAGTAGCTTACCACCATCAAGCTGAAAGTCTGCCGCCAAGCCAAATACGGTGTTCCGGCAGTTATCCTTGAGAGCCTGCGTATTCCAGGTCTAGTGTGTTTACCAGCTTCGATCACATCGTCACTTACCATCAGGTGAGATAGTGGTCAAACACTAGCCTGTCACAAATAAAAAAAAAAAAAAAAAAACCCACGACACAAGTCATCGAACTTAGTGTGGGGCTGTGAGTGTGAAAGTGTTTAGGTTTTGTGAAATGTTGCTCTAGCATTCCAGTGGTGGCTCTAATTTCTTCAGTGACAGCACACTGAGCTATTACATGTTCTACGGTTTCGTTTATATTAATAACAACGTGTTTGCCCCATGAATTATAACCTGTTTAGAGAGTGTGTTTGATTCACACCAAAACTGTAATGTTTTCATGTTTTTTTTAATCAAAATTGTGAATGAATTATAGTTTAAAAAAAACATCAAGAGATTTTCAAACCTTGCAACGCAGTGTAAAATGATTTGTGTGTTTTTATTTTTATACTAGATAAGCAAGCATTTCATCACAATCTCACCTGATGGAAAGTGAAGATGTGGCCGAAAATGTAACATTCTTGCTTAAAAGAAGCCTATTTACTCTAAACTTTAAAGTATATTTTATTTTATGTAATTCTTGTACTAAGCTAATCTTTCGGTTATCTACTTAAGGTGGCAAGATGTACAAAAATCATCAATGCAGACTCCAACGATCCCAAATACATAATTAATGTGAAACAATTCGCCAAGTTTGTGGTTGACCTTGCTGATTCTGTTGCCCCTACTGACATTGAAGAAGGCATGAGGGTTGGGTAAGTCTACACTATTTCTAACATGTGTTTTACTTTAACACCCATACCATAAACCCTCTTTAATGAGTTCAAATATCATTGTTTTAGACCTGCTTTATAAACATCAGTGCTATTAACTCATGCATTGTACTCGTATATGTATGGTCAGCAAAAAATTTGCTATATATTAAAAAAAATTCAAAATAACGAACCATATTTAAACGAGAGATTAATAATGCTTTTGTTTTAAATATAAGAGATGAAATGTGTTTTTAAAACATCTATACTTTAATAAAATTACGTTTTATGGTTGATCAGCGATTTTTATGATACGGACATGTCCAGTAAAATTTTTTGCTGATTGTACTGTGGCCACCACCAAAAATGGAGTCAGCTTTATCATTTGTATATGACTATAATCTGTCAAAAAAGATTACATACATATGGAAATTTTACATATTTCTATGAAATTACAGTTATTTTCTTGACAGACTATACATACAGGAGTGCTCCGCCACCAGCGCTTCCGGTCTGGTCCGGGTTAACATCCGGCACAAATCTTTTTTTTATAGCCGCCATTATTGATTGTGCAAAAACTTAAGTATAAAAAATATGGTATGGGCAGAAGTAGATAAAGTTATTTATGCAACTATATATATAATCAGGTCCCAATTAAAACATTAATGTGTTATAATAGACTTATGTTATATTATATCCTTATTTATAATGTTGCATAGGTAACCATCAATACCGATGCATTATTAAGGAGAGAGTAGCAAAGGGGCTGTTAAGAAACATTGGCAGTTCCCTTTGCTATTGTATATAAAAGAACACTACTTAATAAAATATACCATTATGAATGTAAGTAAGTATTTTGACTCTCCAAAAGCAAAGCTTCATTGATGAAACTCAACACCTTCAGTTTGGTGCAGGGATATTACCTTGAACTACAACATACGCAATCCTCAACAATAGCTACTTACTAACCCTCTTAACAATAAAATGTTTTATAGACCTTCTATTTACTCAAAACGAGTCATCAAAGTTAATGTGGGGCTGTGAGTGAGAAATCGTTAAATAACTACTGATAATATATTATATATGTCTTATTTCACATATTAAACATTTAAAATTCAAAATCGTTTCTTCACAAAAGAGCCCCCAAAGAGGCTTAAAATTTAATAAGTTAATTATTCGACTGCCAGATTCGCAAAATTACAGCCATTTCGAGAAGAACCTGGCTAGAAATTCGGCAGCGCATTTTTCAAATTTATTTTTTAAACTCTCTTAAATTACTAAAACAGGAATTGTATTAATCCTTGCATTCATGCATCCTCATCATTAAAATAAAACTTTGTAAGTATAGAATGTTTATTGAACATTTTATCTTTTTATAAATTAGGTATGTTTTTATATGAGCAGTAAAGTGTGGCTTCGCAGGGCAGTGGGATTCATCACTATACAAACCTAGCAACCTTCATGCTTTAAACTATCTCTTTTCCAAATATCATCATTCCAAATACAAAAACAAACTAAAAAATTATAACCAATAATTTATTTACTTATAGACAAGCAGCAGAATGCTGATATGTCTATATCACACAGTACTGAAAGTCATAACAGTTCACTTTTCTAACAAAGTTTGTTTATTAATTTTCAACCAATTGTCAAGTTTGTTTTTAAATCCATTTATTGTATAATAACAGCAAAAGTTTCTATCTACTAGTCAAAATGTAGGCGTGACCTCTCAGTAGGAGTGAATAACTATTATTAGTCTAACAATGCAACAAAATCATCAAACTCATTATATCTCCGACAGAGTCGACCGCAACAAATATCAGATCCACATTCCCCTGCCTCCCAAGATTGACCCGACGGTCACCATGATGCAGGTAGAAGAGAAGCCCGACGTGACCTACAGTGATGTGGGTGGCTGCAAAGAACAGATTGAGAAACTAAGGGAAGTGGTGGAGACTCCACTTTTGCATGTAAGTTTTACAGAGTGATTAAAAGCCTATGTATTTTTCTTGATTTTGTATCTACATACAATCCAAGTTTCAGCTAAACCTGTTCTGTAGTTCCAGTGTTATTAAGTAAAAAAACATTCTGCACATATATATAAGTATTATAGAGGGATGGGGTTATTTATTTTAATTCTTAATTGCACAAAAAATTCAAAAGGTGGACTTAATGCTAGGAGTATTCTCTACCGGTCAACGAGTGGTGTAGATGTGCATCATTAATCATCATTCAGATTATAAATGCTAAAATTTGTAAATTTGTTCCATGGAAAGGGTCACGACTTTCAGCAGTAAGTATATTAAGCAACGCTTTATCGCTACATACTCACAGTTCCACAATAAATACGATGACTTGTGTCGTAGGTGCTGGAAACATTCACATCACACACACAACCAGAACCAGAAAAACAAATTTTCCCTGGGGAGAAAACTTGGGATCCCACCGGGAATCGAACCTGATACCCCAAGTCGAACGCACATCCAGCAAAGCCAACAGGCATGTCATATAAGGCAAAGAAAGAAGTTGTTAAGCGAGCATATCGTTAGCCTATAGGTAATAATAAACATGTCTATCTCTTTCCCACAGCCAGAGAAATTCGTGAAACTAGGTATCGAGCCTCCAAAGGGCGTCCTGTTATTCGGCCCTCCCGGAACCGGAAAGACGCTGTGCGCTCGAGCCGTCGCCAACAGAACAGACGCCTGCTTCATCAGAGTTATTGGTAACTGATATGTTCTTTTTATTTTTTTTAAATTAAACTGTTTTATGTGGACTTATTTAAAGTGGACACAAGCTTACGCACGGACCATAAAAAAAATTGCCGAATAAAATCGAGGCGATAGTAAGGGCCTTATTTGATGACTGGACCACGACTCTTACTTTTGACTGTGAGTAAAAGGATTCGTTTTATGAAATAATAAACTTAAACATTTTTAATACACTAGCTAAATAAACGTAATGAAAAAAAAATTATTCCTATGACCTTAAATTTTACTTGAGTGATGCCCGCTTAGGCTCAGAGTTTTTTTTTATTGACATAAGTAAATTTTTTTTGGTACATAATTGGAATTACGATCTAGCCAAAAAACTAACAAGTAATTTAATTTTGACCTAAACTGCTAAGTACAGTTGTATGTATACTAAGAATGTGTCCAATAACAATTATTATTCTTGATTATGTTTATATAGCATTAGCCTTGCTAGGCAGAACTATAGTGATAAATTTAGAAAAGAACAATTATCGCTTGAGGCGGGGATTGAACCCGCGGCGGTGTCATGCCCTATTGCTATTATTAATTTCTCCTTTCTAATTTTATCACTATAACACTTTTCTTACTGTCTCTATTTATCGGTCTCTATCTATCACTTATCGGTATTCTGGAATTACATGAGTTAATTCCCCCATGCCCTTTTTACCATCTAACAACAAGACAAACTATCAAACGTCATCCATTTATGGTCGACATACCTCCAGTTCGTTCAAAGCGTTTTGCTTCTACGTTCATCATCCGTACAGCGAAGGAGTGGAACTCATTGCCTGCGACTTTGTTCCCCGAACGGTATAATCTGGGAGTCTTCAAGTCTCGAGTGAATAGGTCTCTTCTAGGCAAGCATGTCACATCTTCGGCCGCATCATCACTTTCCATCAGGTGAGATAGTGGTCAAATGCGTGCCTATACGACATAAAAAAAAAATTAAAGGGAGGAAAGACCCTTTGTTCTTTTTTAATAGCACTCACTATAATACACTGTCAGGTTCCGAGTTGGTGCAAAAGTACGTGGGCGAAGGAGCTCGGATGGTGCGCGAACTGTTCGAGATGGCGCGAAGCAAGAAGGCCTGTCTCATCTTCTTTGACGAAATCGACGCCATCGGCGGCGCTAGGTAAGCTACTTGCAGTGGAACAATTGTGCCACTATCCCAGATCTATACTACAAAATCGAATCGTTTATTCACTTGGGCCCCAAAGAGGCACTCCTGAAAGTTAATGACTCTACTGCCAGATTCGTAAAATTACGGCTATCCCGAGAAAAACTGGTAAGAAACTCAGCGGCGCATTTTATTTTTTTTTTCGAACTCGTATCACTAATACAGGTATTATATAACCTAGGTATATCTTTATTACTAGCCGTGCCCCGCGGCTTCGCCCGCTATTATCAAGTTTAAAAGTAGCCTATGTGTTAATCCTAGGTATAATCTATGTACATTCATCCAAATCCGTTCAGCCGTTAAAGCGTGAAGAGGGAACAAACATACTTACATACTTACACACAAACTTTCGGATTTATAATATTAGTAGGAAGTAGGATGTAGTCGCCAGAAAGCGCTTGTGCAGTTTGCATCGATACATCCTTGTCATTAATGCAGTCATTCGATTTATTTAATATCCGATATGTAAAAGAGTCGGGAACCCGATACTTCTGCTTAGAAGACGACCGCTCCAACCAAGTCAACGGGCAGTTTTTTTTAAACGCAAATGTTTTAACTTTGCATTAAAGTTATTCTCACTTGCTTGTAGGTTTGATGATGGAGCGGGCGGAGACAATGAAGTTCAGAGAACTATGTTGGAGCTTATCAACCAACTCGACGGCTTCGATCCTCGCGGTAACATCAAGGTATGTCTTTTTTACAAGCTTTTATTTAAGAAAGAAAGAAAGAAAGGAAATACATTTAATTGACAAAAATAACTTAATATTAAAAATTTAGTTTTACCTGTGCTGTTATCTGTCCTTCTGTAATCAAATCTTGCAAGCTAAATTAGACCCACTTCCCGATGTTCGAATGGACTCAAATTTAGTGTACTTATCTATCTTTTGACGACCCAGTGAGCGCAGTGGAGAGGTGCCCGCCTTCTGCGCCGTGGGTCCTGGGTTCGATTCCCGGCAGAAGCGCAAATTCCTTCCCAAGGGATATTTGTGCTTCTGGTTCTGGGTGTGTGTGTGATGTGAATGTTTCCGGCACCCACGATACAAGTCTTTGAGCGTAGTGTGGGGCTGTGAGTGTGAAAGCGTTTATGTTTTATGTTATGTTTTTATCTTCGGTGATATGGTACCATGGAGCTGGTCTGATGATGGAGACGTAAGATGGCCATAGGAACTTCTGAACTAAACAGGATAAACCGATGGAGTTTGGGCTCGTTTGATTCGACAAGTTCTCTTGTTATATAACTTTTTAGTCCTTTTTAACGACCAAAAAAGGAGGAGGTACTCAAGTCGACTGTTTTTTTTTTTTGTTAATACATAACTTCTTTCCACGTGAACCGATTTTGAAATTTTTTTTTGTTTGAAAGTTCTTGCTTTCCAATTGGTCTCATTTAAATTTGATCAAGATCTGATCAGTAAGTAGTTCTTGAAATATCGTCAATAATGCCTATTCTGTGGACTACATTGACGATGTTCTCGTTAACCGACTTCAAAAGTTACCTCATAACTTCTTTCGTTGTGAGCCGATTTTGATGATTATTTTTTATTTGAAAGCTGGTGCTATTCAAGTGATCCCATTGAAATTTGATCAAGATCTGATATCAAGTTTTTGAGTTATCGTCAATAATGCGTGTGCAATACATTAAATCAGATCAAGGTTCCGAAGATAAAGCGGTGAAGTCGGTTTTTTAAGCTTTGCTTGTGTTTAATTATTTATTTACAACTAGTAAAAAAAATATTTTTAAAGTATTACATGTCATTGCCCGCGTCTTTGTTCCACAAACGGTATTATCTGGGTGAATTCAATTTAAGAGTGAATAAGTATCTTGTAGGCTAGCATGCTACATCTTCGGCCGCATCATCAATTTTTATCAGGTGAGATAGTGGTCAAATGCTTGCCTTTCGAGTATAAAATTCGTGTGAATTGAACCCGATACACGCTTAGAACGCTAACGCGCACCAAAGAACAAAGCCAGCGGGCAATTAAAAAAAAAATAAAGAAGTTTGCATTTGTTTGGTTACCATAGGCTCTAAAATTATCGGTTTACCTATAATACTAGATCCTTAATATTCCATCGGTGTTTAGGTCCTGATGGCCACCAACCGTCCGGACACCCTGGACCCGGCGTTGATGCGTCCGGGCAGGTTGGACCGGAAGGTGGAGTTCGGGCTCCCCGACCTGGAAGGTCGAGCCCATATATTCCGCATCCACGCGCGCTCCATGTCGGTGGAACGAGACATCAGGTTTGACTTGCTGGCCAGGCTGTGCCCCAACTCTACTGGCGCTGAGATCAGGTAAATATTATTCTTCTAGTATATAACGGAATCATTCACATCACACACACATTATACCCAGAACCAGAAGCACAAATATCCCTTGGGAAGGAATTTGTGCTTCTGCCGGGAATCGAAACCATGACCCACGGCACAGAGGGCGGACACCTGTCCAGGAGCATATTATAATCTGAGGCTTATAATATGCTCCTGTTGACAATAATTGTGTATCTACAGTTTAATATGTCACTAGAATGTAAAAGTTAAATAAATAATTTGATTTGATTTGCAAAAAACGTCTCATGACGAACTTTTGTAGGGGCTGCTATAAAGTTTTCTGTGGAAAATAATATGGTTTCTTTAAATATATCGGTGACATCTATGTTGTTTTATTATTCGATTACCATAAACATAAGGCTGCTAAATATAGTTGTTTTGTTTTATAAATTATAAATAAAAAGATGATTAAATAAATATTGATGTTTTATCCGTCGCGTCGTCGTCAAATAATATACTAATGGTTAGTGGTATAAAAAGTTAGAGATTTAGGTTATGCGTTAGGGTTAATGAAAGAATGAAAAATAATTAATTTCGCCACGTAGCGAAAATAGAACATAATTATACTGAAACACAAATAACTTCTCATTAAGCATGACAAAATGGGTTTGCCTCAGCACCAAAGTCAAGCACAAAACTCGACGCTGATTTTCAGGCAAACCTACGGGTGATGTTTAAGTGACAGTAAACTTATTTACAAATATTTATATACTAATAATTAAAAAAAAATGCACGTTTGTTCCCAGGTCTGTCTGCACAGAAGCGGGTATGTTTGCGATCCGCGCTCGCCGCAAGGTCGCCACTGAAAAGGATTTCCTGGAAGCCGTCAATAAGGTCATCAAGTCTTACGCCAAGTTCTCGGCCACTCCTCGTTACATGACCTATAATTAATGATCTAATATATAATAATGTATTAAAATTCGTAAAGGCTTTTGCACTAATAAAATGTTAAAAAGCTGGAGTGTTTTATTTTGAAATAGTAACAACGATCGCTATACATCACTATTTTTCAACAACAAAGACAATCCAGTTCACTGGTTTTCAGTTAAGGATCGTCTTTCCTTTTGCAACCAATGTCTATGGAAGAATAATGATGTAGTTCTGAGAGGGAGAGGAACTCATTGCCTGCGTCTTTTATTCCTGAGGGGTATAATCTGGCAGTCTTCAAGTCAAGAGTGAATAGGTATCTTCTAGGCAGGCATGCTACATCTTCGGCCGCATCATCGCTTTTCATCAGGTGAAATAGTAGTTAAATGCTTGCCTATCAAATATAAAAAAAAGATACTAAAAATGTGATGTAGACGACTCAGTTGGCAAATCTTTGATCTCTATGTTGCAGATCCTGGGTTCTATTCCCGGTGCTGATATATTTTGAAGTACGTTATTTATTATCATTTAGAAAGTAAAAAGGATGTCGTTAAATTAATTTTCCTAATCGGTACTCGAACCCATAAGTTATTTATATACAGATATCGGTGATTTTTACCATAAAATATCACATATAATCCCTGTTACTGCATAGTTCAAGTATTTAACGAAAACGCACCCCACATCTACTTCTAAAAAGCCTTATATGCTACAAACTGTAGGGATCTATTTGTAACCACTGCATTTTCGAGTTTCGGTCCTCGATGTCTGGTTCCCAAAGATAATATAACCATGGATATATTAGTCTTTGTTGGTACTTAAGTCATCCAAATCAAAACAAAACACGTGCAAGACGTGCATTTTGGATAGATCGAAAACCACACCTCTGTCCGTCGTATCGCGGGATAAATTAATAAGTGAAACACACCTAGCAATAGCATAATAAATGAAACAAACACTGCACGCCGTTTATATAGCTTGGTTTGTTTCCTATCTCGATGCCGCAGCCTCAGACAAAGCAAATTAGTAGACGAAGTATAAATGTTGTATGTTGCTGTCTACAAGCAAAATATATTCTTTGTAGAAGTACCTACTTATTTTTCACAACAATTTAACTGTAATATAATCGTATTCTACTTTTACCTAAAGTTATAATTTTGCATGTTTCTGTTATACATTCTATATAAATTGGGCCAGTAGGTAAGTGTTTTTTTTTATAAAACTTATATTATTTTAAACTAACAGTACCGTTTTATCTGTCTTGCGGGAAGCGCAGGACGATAGTGTGTATTCTAAGTCCAGCACTGCGACGCGGTCGTCCAGCGGCTCGTAACGTTAATAAAAATATTTTTTGGATCTAAAATGAGGGTACTTTTTAAACATTAACAAGGACGTTACGGTGACAGTTTATAGCACATACCAGCAGTCACATAAAGGATCTTTGTTATTCTAAGTGTGTTTGTGTTCTCAAGTAAAGATATCAAGTTTATTAAACCAGAAGATAATAATATATTCGGTTCTTGTGATCATCTCTGTCTGATATGTCTCAATCGGTAAGTTTTCACTTTGATGCAAATAGTGTAATGTTGATAGTTGATGTTAATTATTTTAAAGCCTTTTTCACAAAATATCTCTGAAACTTATTTTGGTATGAATTAGGTCGTAAAATAAGAGTATCTACCTTCCTAATAATAGTAATAAGTGATATTTTATAACAAGCTTTTATTTAGTTACACCTGTCAAGATGTTTGTCATCAAATCTTGCAAATTAAATTTGATCCACTTCCCGGTTACCGATTGAGCTGAAATTTTGCATACGGATTACGGATTAAGATATTTATTTCTCTAAAAGAATACAATTCGCTTACAAGAGAAATACAAGATAACTTATCACTACAGAGTGTACGACAGTAATTATGTATATGACAATAAAAACAAAACTGATGTGTACTATCTTACCTAATTGCGAGACTATTAATAATAAAAAAATTTTGCATACATGTGTAAATCGCGTGACAATGCAATATTATGATGACATGGTGCTGATCTGATGATGGAGCTGGAACGTGGCTAAAGGAACTTCGCAATGAATCGACAACCTCATCGAGTTTGGGCTCATTTGAATCATTTTGACGAGTAGTTTGTCTTTCAATGGTAACCAGGGTCTGAAGATGGAGCTGGAAGGTGGTCATAGGAATTCTGTAATGAAAAGACACAACCCCATCGAGTTTCGGCTCGTTTGATTCGTCTTGACAAGTTCTCTAGTTATATAACTTTTCGTCCTCTTTATTTACAACTTGTAAAAGCTTGATTAAAAAAAATCTTTTTAAAGAACGACTTGTTTATTTATATACTTAGGTGTAACATAATAGATGGTGGAAGATAATTACCATCTCTGTCCCGCTCTGGGTCGACACGACTTTAAGTCACTCTTCCTGCAGAAAGAGAGAGTGAAGAATGCATTCTTTATTTGAAATTAGTTTTTATGACCGACCGCCTGCTTGTCGTCAATCCTTAAGATACAACGTAGTTATAACTGTGTACTATACATATATAGAGAAAATATTGTACCTACAGTGTAATTTATATGCATATGTATGGTTACCATTATATAATTGAAATCGACAGTAAAAATTCAAATCATTTATTCACATGGGCCCAAACAGGTAACTCATGAAACTCTACTGTCAGATACGTAAAATTACAGCTCTTCGAGAAGAACATGGCAAGAAGCTCGGCGTCACATTTATTCATTTTTTTTTAAACATTCTTAAAATACGAATACAGGAATTATATTAACCTAGGTATATCTATTATACTTAGTCGCCAGAAAGTGCTTGTGCAGTTTGTCTCCATGCATCATTGTCTAATCAAAGGATGTTTATAAAAGTGACTTGTTTTAGGACGCATACACAGACGTAGTGGAGCTCTGTGCATTGCTGCAATGCCTAGGGTTCAGTGTACGATCCCTGAACACTAGCGACTGCAACATGAGCCAGGAAGCAAGCACAAGGACCGTGGTCATCAACTGCCAGGTATTGTATCCTAGGAAGGAAGTTAGGATTTCAAATCTTTGACGGAAATTGCATAACTGTTGAATCGACCCCGTTGGCGCAGTGGACTTTCTACGCCGGATCTTGGGTTCGATTCCAGGCAGGAGCGCAAATTCACTCGATATGTTTCGCTTTTAAGTTTATCATCCGTTGGTATTGTGAAGGAGTGCAACTCATTGCCCTCGTCTTTGTTCCATGAACGGAATAATCTGAGAGTCTATGTCAATATGAGAATGGGTACCTTCAAGGCATTTATACTGCATCTTCGGCCGCTTAACCACTTTCCATCAGGTGAGATAGTGGTCAAATGCTTGCCTATCGAACATAACAAAATCTTACATATGTAGAAAATCAATCGTCAAGCAATAAAATTAAACGCAAGCAAAGCTTAAAAACTACCGACTTCGTACTGCTTTATTTTCGGAACATGAATTAAATACGCATTATTGAGGATAACTCAAAAACTACTGGTCCGATCTTCATATCAAATTTAAATGAGACAACATTGGAAGTGCTACTTCCAATGTTGTCCCAACTTTCAAACAAAAAAGAATCATCAAAATCGATTTACCTGAACAGAAGTAAACGTACATAAAAAATAACAGACGATAGAATTGAGAACCTTCTTCTTTTTTGAAGTCGGTTAATAAAACGTTTTTCGGCATTATTTGGTTATGTATGGATTGCATTCGAAATACCAAGTATTTAGAGTCATCGACCAAAATTTTACTATAATTATGTATGGAAAGAGAAATATACGTAAGAACAATGACTGATAGTCATTGTTCTTAGGTATATTTCTCGAATCATCATCAGCCGGAACATATGAACACCCCTATAGCAGGCATACGTTTCTAATTATGTTTTCCAGACGTCCGGACTCCACGTAGTGCTGGAAAGTGCCAGCTTGTCCTGCTCCTGTCCCACCACTCCGAGCCAGCAGAACAGCGGTGTGTGGCAGGTGTCCGGAGTCACAGGAGGGAAGCAGTTAGACAAGGTAAGAAGATTTTCTAGTCTAGATATGTTATAGAATAATCTCCGATGCCTGAGCCACAATAGGACGTTTCTGGCTAGAAGGGATAGCATGCGGGATCGCGGGCGCGGGCACCACATTATGGGAAGCTACCGCACCATCATAGTAGAAATATATCAGTAAGATAACTCGAGGCCCGTAAGAGATTCAAATGCCTACTCTAGCCGAATACGCAGGGTTGTCACTATCTCCAACTTTTAAAGGTAAAATGTAAACCTATATGTAAAATGTATATTACAACAAACCAACAAGTAGGTACAATAAAATTTGCATGAAAGCTGTAATTTGGCATGAATATACATTAGCCATGACGAGTCAAAGCAAAATCTAGAATCTTGTTTTTTTTTGCATATGTGAAAAGAAATCACGGTAGTAGTATATATAACGAAGTTAAAAGGAAAACTATCACATCTAAGTAGGCTTCAATAGATCGATGTTCGTGGCATGTACTTGTCTACAACCCGGTAAAAGATCAATCTTTTACTTAAATTACAAAAAAAAAACATGCGGGGCAGTCTTTGGGGCTGCCGATAGAAGTGAAAACTATATACCTATAATGTATATATACACATTATACATAAATAACCATTATAAGTTGATCCCCGATCGTGAGCAATATGTATCGCGCGTAGAGCTCAACAAATATTGGCCATCGGTGGCGATGACGCGAGTTCCATGATTTTTGTTCACCCAAAAAGTGCTCAACGCGCCTAAAGAAGTTTACTTCAAAAACCTACATAGCTATTAAATTGAATAAACACGTAAAATAATATAACAATAGGTTCGATTGTTTGACGTAGACATAATTCGAGGGAAACGCTTCGCGCGGCACGCGGGGCGGCCCCGGCTCGCCGGTCTGTTTGTTATCATAGTGTGCGTGCTGAGGCACGTGCGTACGGCCGTGCACACATATAAGCCGCGTTTGGTACCACTCTATGAAGACAACTTACTTATATATTTCTACTATGGCACCATGCAGCGTCCTCGCACGCCATTCTATTGAGCCAGGTTCGTCCTGTGTGCAAAGCCTTTAGGTTTTCGCGATTGTTACTCAATTATTAAACCAATTTATAACTGGATTTCTTATCGTATATATTAAATTAATTTTGAAGTGAAAACTTATTTAGCGGCGTTGTGCACTTTTTTGGGATGGGTAAAAAATGTTAAACTCGCGTCAGGACACGTGACCAGATGGAAAATTCGTAAGACGAAGGAGAGGAAGTAATATGCCCCTCTCTTACTACCGCGCGGCAAAAAATGTTCAAGTTTTCACTTCTGCCGGCACTCCCGGAGTGCAACCCGTTGTTTTTTATTGCTAGCTTTTCGAACACTACAGTAATCGTAGTCACAGAGTAATACGCTATAAAATCCGTAAAAAGTTTATTTCAATAGATATTAAGAGTTTCTGTTGTGATGTCCACTCTAGCTTTCAAATTACCGCGGTCGGCCAACGAAAGTTCCCATATGATCGTGGTCAAACGCTGAATATATCAGATATAAAAAAACTTGTTTGGTGCTGTTCTGTCTAGTA
The DNA here is from genome assembly GCA_948107665.1 of Lomographa bimaculata. Classification (NCBI taxonomy): domain Eukaryota; kingdom Metazoa; phylum Arthropoda; class Insecta; order Lepidoptera; family Geometridae; genus Lomographa; species Lomographa bimaculata. The sequence goes on along the minus strand of OX403600.1, from coordinate 3,095,427 downwards.
TGAAAGAAGACAAGTAACACGATAGCCTGATAGTAAGCGTTACACCTGTATATATAGGTAAATGTTGCACTGCCAAATGGAACTGCGCCAGAAGGAACAGCCCGTTGGGTTGGTTGGGTGAGCGTTCGCCTTATAAGCAGGGGTATCGGGTTCGATTCCTGCAAGTTTTCTCCCCTTAGAAAAATGTTTGCTTCTAGTTTTGTATGCGTGATGCGAATGTTTCCGGCACCCACGTCATTAGTCATCGAACTTAGTGAGCTGTGAGTGTGAAAGCGTTTATGTTTTTTTAACCACTCCTGCTAGCGCAGTCTTGCTATTCGGCAATGTTAGTTTCTTTCTAGTTTTATACACGAGTTTAAGACATCACTTGTGTAACGGGATTTACAATATTCTCTTTATTCTGTAGGAATTCGGTTGCACATTGCTCGGCTCGCTACCAAAGACCCACCGCGAGCGCCTCACTAAAGAACTCCACGAGATGATCCGCTGTATAAAGGACCACAACGAATCTGTTGAAAAAAAAGAAGGGAAACCTATCGAATTTATAGATGGCTTGAAGGTAGAAGATGTGTCTTTGGATAAAGCGAAAGAGGACAAGTCTGCGAGCATGACCGAGCTGAAGACTCCGGAGAAAATGTAAGACGAGTTTTAGTTTGGATTACTGACATGTATACACATTTTTTTTTGTTTTTATCTATGATAGGCAAATATTTGTCCACTATTTCACCTGATGTTATGCGGTCGACGGTGGAGCACGCTTGCCTAGAAACCTATTCAATCTCGGCTTGAAGATTCCAAGATGATGGATTCAGACATCCATGATTGGATGAGTTTACTTCTGTATTTCTAGTCCGTAAATACATATAATTAGGTATATACATACTTCGTCAAAATAACAAAGAGAAAAAATTAGATCTATTGAGAAAAAAATCTCACTAGTTTGAATAATGAATCTATATTTTATATAATACATATTTATTATATATGAGAATCACTTTAATACCTAAAAAGGGATTCTCAGTATCTATTTATTATGATCTATATATATATACTAGACGTTTCTTAGTCTCACAAAAACTCGAGAACGGTTCGAACACAGAGATATAGTTCTGTCCTGTCGGTCTGTTCCTCTAGTTTCTGTGATCTGTGGGCTCGAACGATTAGGCAGATTTTTTTTTGTGTTCGTAATTGTAAGGGCATGGTTTGTATGTAACAGTTTTTTTTAATCTACCGGAAATTGCACCCGCTCGAAGCCGTTGCGGATCGCTAGTTATATATAGAAACACATACACAGAGAACGTGTTTGGTTAAAATTAGTGCAGCCGTTTAAATTTGATGTTACTTGTTTATTTCACGATTGCTCTTCTATGATCAGCAGGGGGTCTACTCCGGGCATCGATCAACTTAACATCGACGTCGAAATCGAACGATTTTATTTTCTTATGAACCATCGAATCGACTGTACTTTCAATTTCAACCGATCGACTGTGGTATCGACGTCGCATCAATTCGAACGATCGTGGTTTGACGACCAGAATAGAGCTACTTGACAGTCTTTGTATCACCTTCACAGACTGTATCAACTAAAAGCGGAGACTCCGACACGTTACCGTTCGTTAGATACATTGACAGCAAGTAAACAGTCCGAGCTGCCCGCACCGGGCATCCTGCTACGTACTCGGCTCGTATCCCAAAGCGAAGATGGACATACTGTTGAGGTACGTACTTAAAACGTAACAAAAATCTGTGTTTATTTTTTACGATGGTAAGCAATGATGAAGCCGAATTTTAGCATGCTTGCCTAAAATATATTTTTCAGATTCACTCTTGACTTGAAGACTACTAGATTATATAACAAAGATGATCAAGACAATCACAGTTTTTTTTTTCTCCCAATAGATAAATGTTATATTATTAAAGTTTTCGTGAGTTTGACACTTTATATATTTTTTTAATTATATAGCGTGAGTCACGATTTAGGGTCGACTCTCGCGACCTAGGAGATATCCGATCTTCATCATCAGGCGAGTTCACAACGGAAAATCACGGCGGCGGCGCTCACTACGGGCGCGGACGGAGGTCGTAAGAGTCGACCCTAAATCGTGAGTCAAGTCGTATAATTTATGGAAAACTGTTTGACCACTACCTATCTCATCTGATGGTAAGTGATTGTAGCACGTTTTTCACTAACGGATTGTACTTATCAGGAAACTCGGGAGAAGGGGGAACTTGAGCCCCTTAGCCCCTTGATCCCCTACTGTTTAAATAGCTATCAATTAAAATATATTATTAAGGAAAATATAGCATTTAGAAGAAAGTCGTAGAACTAAAAAAGCTTAGACTGGCTTAGAGTAAAAACAAGAATCAGGGGTCTGAGAGCATTCTGGTATTTACAAATTACCTTTTAACTATGTTTTTCGTTGATAACAATGTGTTATTCGTATTTTTAGCACAAAATGTGTGAAAGGCAGAGCACCTACACACTGGGCTCTACTCCTGGCAGTGTTCGCAGGAGAAATAAAACATCCAGGTAAATTACAAAACACATTCTGGTATTTCGGTTTAAAATGGTATGACTACGACACCCGGGATTTATTAATATGATACACCTATTTATTATTAACGATATTGAATAACCGATACTTACACGACTGGACTTTTTTTATAGAAGTTGGATAACCCAGATAAATAAATGATCAGTGGTATAATCAAGTATGATGAACTGCCCGTTGGCTTAGTTGGGTGCTTTCGCCTACTAAGCGTATCGGGTTCGATTCCAGGCGGAAACACAAGTTTTCTCCCAGCATTTCAATTTTCTGGTTGTGATTGTATGTGTGTGTGATGTGAATGTTTCCGGCAGTGGTCGAATTTAGTGTGGGGCTGTGAGTGTGAAAGCGTTTGTTTGTTTAGTGATAGAGACAGCACACACAAATACACCCTCTCACACTTACACGCACATATACTATACACCTACTTAACCTCTAACCAGTGCGCTACCCTCAAATATCAAATTAATTTTAAATGTTTTTATCTAATAATGTACTATACCGAGATAGTACTGTACTACTTTTAATACTATCTGACTATATAAAAAAATAATATCAGTATTATTTTTTGATATTATTGTTGTTATATATTTAGGTACTATTTTAATTTTTTGAACCGCAAACTTCTTTTTAATATTGATATGTTACTAGTTTTATTTATTTTAATTTTTATGTAATTTTGGTACAAAATCCCATACTATTGCGGAAATATAATATAATATATACATTATTGTCAATGGCCAGTTTAGGCAAAACCAAATTTGTACGCCTTTTCAGGCAAAGACATGTACCGCCACAATCCAATTATTACCAACCTACATACATATTTTTTTTTTCCTTAAATGTGTATGTAAACGCATGTTTTAACAAATAAAATGATCTTTATCTTTATCTTTAGCGACTAATATTAATCTATTTCTGTACCACGTTGTACTTTTGGCAGCCCAATCCACGGTCCACAAAGCTCCATGTTAGAAAGCCTGACAGAGGCCGAGAAACTGGCTGAAGCTCTTTTCAAGAAGCTAACGTGCATGATACGAGAATTCGTGGATGACGCCAGAAACGACTCCTCAATGTCTTCGCTAGCACTCGACGTGTCCAAGATATCTGTGTTGAAGGTTTGTATATAAGTACAGTCGGAAGCCGACGAAGGCTTTTAATAAAAACAATTATTTATAGCAATTCAAATAAATAAGTTGTAGTTGTAACTGCTCGTTGGCTAAGTTGGGTGGCGTTTGCCTTCTAAGCAGGGGTATCGGGTTCGATTCCCGGCTTGAAACACAAGTTTCCTCCCCATGGAAAATTTGTGTTTCAGGTTCTGGTTGTGTGATGTGAATGTTTCCCGCACCCACGACACAAGTCATCGAACTTAGAGTGGGGCTATGAGTATGAAAGCGTTAAAAAAAAAAACTAGAACATGTGTCAAGCATTTAGCCGCCAAGCAGTAATGTGAAAACATTACTGTGTTTCGGATTGAAGGGCAATGTTTCCAATGAAATTATAGAGCTCAAAGATATTTAACATCTTATATCTCAGGGTGACGAGGGCAGTGCTTCGCCGAACTGGATTTTTACCTAAATAAGTTCAAAAATCTCTGGATGACGCTTACTGTAATGGTCAAGCGTGACGCTTACCAGGCTAGCTATTTTTTATTTGGTTCACAAATTGAATGAAACACTTAAGCTTAGATAGGTAAACAACATATTATCTATCTATATATATATAAAAATCAATGCCACTTTTCGTTGTTATTTTATAACTCAAGAACGGGCTCACCTATCCAAACCAAATGTTTAGGCTTTGTTCGGACTATTTAGTAGATGTTTATGTGAAGTTTTCACAAAATCGGTCGAGCGGTTCTTCATTTATCACACCCGGGCGAAGCCGGGGCGGATCGCTAGTATTATATAATTTGAAAGCAGTGTCCATTTTGGTACAGTAAACACAGCATGCACAAACGATAGTGTTAATACTGTTAAATGTCTAAAAAAAGATTAAATTTTGACACAGCTATGCTTGTATCTCGGTTGTATTAGTAAGGACCAGCTCCAATGTCGTCCAGGTGATGATCGCAGACTAGAAAGCCCCTCCCATTATTCTACATTGTTGCGACTTATTATTATTACAGTAGGTACATATGCCGGGCAAAATATATATGACTGATAATTTAGATTCTCGGACTAACTGGCTTGCTGCTGCTTTTTTCTGACTGGCAAAGGAATGGGACTCCCTCAGAATACAGAAAGAACGGGACTCCTTACCTGAGTCGGCATTTTCTGTTATGAAAGTCTTCAAGTCGCGAGAAAATACTTCTAGGCAAACTTGCTCCACTGTCTTGTCCACTGTGAGACAGTGGTCAAACGTTTGCCTATCTTGAATAAAATACCGCCATGTTATCAAACTTAGATTTATAAGAGTACATACATTCGTACATTTATCTTGTAAGAAATATGTCAAAATGTTAGCTATTTTTATTTATTTTAGTGTGTTTTTACGGCATAAAGTAAAAGCCAATTCAACGACATTACAAATTATCTCAAAAGGGATTACGACATTGACATGAGACATTAATTGATTATCACGAAAAAATCTATCAAATGAAACTCTTTAAATTGTGAAAATACTAATGGATAAAAAAAAGTACCATTGCAAAACATTTTGTATCTATTCAGGCTGCAGAAACAACAAGAGCTCAGTTCGCTTCAAGCCCTAACCTTTCTGGAATAACAGCCCGCGACGACTATGTCATGAGAAGTCTGAAACGCATCGAAAGCGTATCAACTTCCAATCTAGCGCTTAAACCTAAAGAAAGCAAAATGGCTAGACTCAAACGCATTTCCCCAAATGTGTTTAAGATGAAAAGAACCAGCCCTAAGAAAGATAAAGTGAAGAAAGAAGACGGGAAAAGTAAATTGAACAGTAAGTATCGACATTAAGCTTTTCGTCGTCAATTGCCCGCCGCGTTGGCGTGTAGTAGCGAGTATCGGGTTCGATTCCCGGTGGGAGTACAAGTTGCCCCAAGGGAAATTTGTATGTGTATTTCGGGTTCTAGGTGTGATTTTAATGATTCCCGCACCCGCGATACTAATCTTCGACCTTAGTGTAGGAATGTGAATGTGAAAGCATTTGAAAGCGTAACTTTGTGTGTAACTGGCCTTTTAAGTGCTTTGGTCCTAAATGCCCTAACTACCTCTTTATCATCAACAGGTATAAGTAAGATAATGGTCAATCGCTAACCTATCAGAGATTTAAACGATAAGGATTATATTAATCTTATTAAAACTATAAGAATCTTTGTTCTGACATACTGATTCACTGACTGACTGACTGATTTAGAGACAACGCACAGCCCAAACCACTGGTCGTAGAGAATGAAATTTTGAGGGTACATTTGTCTTAGGACGTAGAGGTGTATAAAGTAAGGATTTTCGAAAATGTTACCCCGAACAGGGTTAAATGGGGTAAAACAAGCTCATAGCCATGAAAATTAGGATTTGAGTAGTTCATTGAATATAAAAAAATTTGCTATCAAAAATTTTTGCCCTGGGTGCATTATGATGGTTGGAAGTTAATGTCGAAAGTTCTTTATTTATGAAGTTACACTGATGGAAATTGGTATTTAAGTAGTTCATTTCAAATAGAAAAATAATGCTATCAATATTTTTTGCAGGGGTGCATTAAGGTGGTGCAATGGGGAATAAAAGTTTATATGAAATGCATTTTATTTATGAATTAAAGTGACGTAAATTGTATCTAAGTAGTAATTTTATTGAAAGTCATTTAATTACAGTAAATTAGAAATAACCACTCTAACGGCGTAGTTAACTCTATTATAATAATGCATTTATAAAATGAAACACAAACGTTTATTATTCAAAAATTAAGAAGATATACATTATAATGCTGTGGTATACATCTATTTTGCGATTATGTCATATGGCGTATTAGGCATTCTGCTAATCAGACATTATGTGAAATTAGCATTCTACGAATCTGACCATTTGCGGCATTCGACTTTTTACGAATGTGATTTTTTTGTTTTATTTACAGGTCTTTGGAAACCGAAAATAATAACACCTGTACAGAAACCCAGGTCATCTCCAGCATCTGAACCCAGCCCTAATCTAAGCTTGGCTTCTAAAAAGAAATTCAGTCATGTTAAGTCCACTATACCCCGACCAGCTAAGAAGGAATAAGTGTTAATTAACAAACAATTTAGGAATAAGTTTAAACAACTATTATCATATTAACAATATAAGAATTGATGAATTTAATTAATATTACTGCTATTTATCATTCGAGTTTAATAATTTAAAAACATCCGATGTAACTTGCTGGATAAGTTGATAAATAAAATTGAATTTCTAATTGTAACTCAATCACTTTAAACCTCTAATCCAATTTACTATCAATATATCAGATGACGTCATCCGAGTTTGTGTGTGACATTAACTTCTCAACCTCTTTTTCTAAGCCCTTAAACTTATCTAAACCTTTCTTTCTTGTTTTGGATTTAGAACTGTGCTTCGTGAGATTTATAGGGTCTTTTCTACAGGCAGTTACTGCGCACCGGTTTCTGCTAGACTGAGTCTCATATATCTGTTCAAATAAAGTATCTCTAGTCTTCTTAAAATAATCTCCTTTATTATGTTCTTCTAGATTTTTCTTTTTATGCCTCCGACTATGCCTATCCACATGATATTCATACACACTGTTATCGTCACTCTGTATGGATTTGGAGTCGGTAAAATCCTCAGTTTTAATTCTTTCATTGATTTCTTTCTCCTGACTTTTGGTGGTAAGATCTCTTAAAGTATATCTATCACTTCTGAGTATGGTCTTTCGATTCTGCTTGGCAAGTTTGAGGCATATTGTAGCCTTAGGGTAGCCACTGAACTGCTGGTAACATTGTCCACTCTCTAACGGAGTAAATTTATTATAAAACTTTCTGGGATGAATATCTTCCGGAGTATCATTGACCAAAAGGTAAGTTCTCTTAAGAAAAGCTTTTTTATCAATAGGATTCTGCATATGAAAGAAGTTTTCTAATTGTTCCCGAGTTTTCAGTCTTTTGATTGCATTTTTCTGTACTAAACTGTACGATACCACGGCCATAAGGATAAAAGCTGGTTCGTTGCTTAGTATATGGTCCCAGAGTATCAGCCATTCAGAGCAAGTCAGAACTTCACTGAACGCCGTTTCTAATATTAATAAAGCATACGTCTGGCTAGTGACTCCAACATCACAGTAATGGTTTAACAACTGTTGGTCATGTTCAGCTAGAATATTTTCCACCATAGCTAGGATACTTATTGGCGGGAATGGAGCATACTCAAACCACAACTGACAGTAGTTTATGAGTATAGTTGCAGCGCACTCAAAAAGTAACAACGGGTCTCTCTGCAGCACCTTAACAAATGGAAATACAAATGCTGGTAGGAACTTCATGACTCCAAACAATGGACACCAGTGAGCGAGACATGACAGCAACCGTTTCAAGTTTTTCAGGGTGATAGAACTATGTATAGTAAACTGCTTCTCTATTTCTTTGTATGCAGAATGAATGCCTTTATCAATGAGTGCAGTATACGCAACTTTATTCCTCGGTGTTTCGAGCAGAGACCTCCAAATTACTGACCTGAATTTGTCAGGGTATTCTCCATACTGCATCAGGATTCTTCTAAGTCTAGAGCTGTCCATGCAAGTTTTCATTTTCTGCTCAACTTCAGCCTTTATGTCTTTGGAATCAGTTCTGTGGGTGGATGTGCTCGCAATATCTTTATGTTTATTTTCGATGACAGCAGATTTAGCTATGTCCATAATGAAAGATGAGTTGTAAATATTGACTTCGCCTTGTTGCAGAATGCAGATAAAGTATTTTCCGGATGGACTGACTGCAAACTTCCTAATGCCTGAAGTATCAGGTTTTATGTTGTAAATGATTTTTAGAGTTTCCAGGTCTAATAAGTAAAGAGCACAGTCACTACCCAATATAGCGAGGACTTTATTGGCGCCTCCATCAAAAACTTGTGGCATAAACGCTATTTGCTGTGCTCCAGAAAATTTATACTTTGAAAGGTCTATCGATTTGATTGCTTTCCATGTATCTAAACTAAAGAGTATTAAAGTCGGAGTCAGGCCTGCTATTGCCATCGCCCTGCCATTCATCGTAAATGCTACATTCTTCAAATGTGTCAGTTCACTTGGTATGATTTGTTTCACAGATTTCATGCTTTCATGTTTCCATATTTGTATGGTGTCATTCTGGAAGCAAGCGACAAGATACTCACCCGCTGGTGTAAATAGGATCTGTTGAATTTGGGCTCCCAAGTATGTATTCAGAGTAAAGTATTTGGTATAGTTTGTCAGTTCCCACAGGATCGCTTCAACAGGGCTGGCTGTAAGCAGATTTTTTGTTTTGTGGTTTGAGAATGAAAAATGTTTTACCAGTGCGGTGTGACCAGATAAACTCAGTGAAGTTTTCCCAGTCTCGATGTCTATAAAGTTGATGTCGAAAGTCTTCACTGTCGCTACAGCCAACGTGTCTAACTTGTTCGGTAGGAAAAACAGGGCACTGCAAGCTCCGACCCCTGTTAGTTTCCAGAACTTCAGTTCGGTAAAGTCCAGAAGAAAAATGTTTCCCGCGTTGTCGGCGCACGCCAATTTTTCCTGACTGTCGTCGAAAACGCCTGCCGTAAACCGAATTCTGCATTTTTCTCCGTTAGAACCACGAACTGTATGATGCAGTTGTAAAATTACTCCGTCCTTCGGTCTTGATTTCAATTTAATTTCAAATTTGTCCGCATTTTCATGTTCATTCAGTTTATCCTGCTCCATTCGATATATACGAGAATTGTAAAATTATTTCTGGCACATTTTCCTCAAAACAACAATAGAATTATTTAAAATTTGGCGGAGTTAGTAAATTCAAAAACAGATACAAACAAAACAGCTGTCATTCACAATTGCTGTCATTTATGATGTTTTTTTTTTTTTTTTTAATTTATTTCATGACCATGGATACGCAGTCCTTCAGTCGAAATATTAAAATTTTACAAGTTCTTAAGGATTACAGTGAGGATATTTTACAAGTAACATGAATTTTTTAAAATAACAATTTAGCTATCATTGAGATCGAAGTACATATACATCGATGATTACTACATATTTGACAAATTATATTTTTTCTACACTATGTAAGATGAACTTAAATGTAGGAATAAAGAATGCTTCATTTGCTAGTAAATCTTGAATCCGGCGGGGAACACATAGTGAGTTTTGTTGTGCAATGTCATTAATGTCACTCGCAAGTAACAGCCGTTGAATGTGAAATGCCTCACATTCAAAAATAATATGATTTGCGTCTGCATTCGGCTTAGAACAATGAGTACATTTATTATCGCTTATAATTTTAAGCCTGTGGAGATGGGCTGGTGCCAGACAATGTCCAGCGCGAAGGCGATTAATGACAGTGATAAACTTTCTGCCAATGTATTTGAATCCATTGTACCACGGTTTTGCTGGTAAGTCTCTCTGTATCTCAGCGTACCACTTCCCTTTAGTCTCGATGGTAATGTCCCAATATTCTTTCCACATTCTCCGTGAGAGCTTCTTAAACAGATGGTAAAAGTCAGTGAATGGGACCTTCAGGGTCTCCGTGTAATCCTCGTCGTGATCCTGACGAGTAGCCAAATCCACAACCTCATTTCCTCGAATGCCACTGTGTGAGGGAACCCATACAAATTCTACGTGTTTGTTTTGTCTTACAGTTTGTAATAATTCTTTAATTTTATATACTAAATAATTGAGTTTATATGTAAAATTATCATTGCATATAGTTGATAAAACGCTTTTCGAATCGCTAACTATTAATATATTCATACTATTTACAAAACTATTTATAAATGTTAATGCAGATAATATGGCAAAGCTCTCTGCAGTAAAAATACTGCAATTATTATTTAATCTGAAGCATTTAGTTTTGTTTAACTGTGGGTCATAATATGCTGCGTTAACACAAGTCTCACTTTTAGAGCCATCTGTATATATTACATAAAAATTGGGCTTAGTGCTTAAAAATTCTATAAATTCGAATTTATTTGTAATGCAATTCAAGTTACAATCTATATCTAAACAATTGATCAAAGTATGGTATAAGCAGTTATATATTGGCCACTTATTATCTTTGTAAATATCTTTTGCAAGTGAACTAACATGCGTCATTATTATTGAAATTTCAGGTAAGGCCCCAGAAATAAGAGTCTTAGCTGAAATATAAGAAGTTTCAACTAAGGGAGAAAAGTCTTCAGAATTAACCACATTATTTAGAACAATGGCATTGTCAGAAGTTAGCTCCTTCAGACAAAATCTCTGAGCCAATTGTAAGCGTCGCAATGCTAATGGAGGTATGCAATTCTCAATTTCCATAGAATTAATGGGGGTAGAGCGCATAGCTCCACTTATTACTCTCAAAGCCATATTTTGTATTACATCAAGTTTTCTTAATAAAGTGCCACTGGCATTCATATATGCCAAACTGCTATAGTCAAAATGACTTCTTACTGTACTCTTATACAACATATTCAATGTTTTGGGATCAGAGCCCCAAAAAGTTCCTGCTAAACATCTTAAAACATTAATACTTTTCATAGCATTTTGGCATATTTGATTTATATGTTTATCAAATTTTAATTTATTATCAATTGTAACTCCTAAAAATTTATGGTAGTCAACAATGGGAATTATTTCATTATTATATATAACTTTAACAGTTGACTGAGATACTGAATTTTTACTAAATACTATAACAGAACTTTTTTCTGAACTGATTTCTAATTTTAAAATGTTGTTGTAATAATTGTGTAACTGATACAATGCATTATTCACTTTATTTACTGCTAAATTTAAATGTTGACTTTCACCATATAAAAGTATATCATCTGCAAATTGCAAAATCTTAACATGTGAAGTATCAACATAGTCAAGGATTTGAGATGTATACAAATTATACAACAGGGGAGACAATGTTGCTCCTTGCATTGTCCCTTTATTGACAAGTCTTGGTCCATGTAGTATATTATTAAATTTAACATAGAGAGTCCTATTGTATAAAAAGTTCAATATCCATTTTAAAGTTTTATTTGGTATATCTAATTTGTGCAAAACATTGATGAGACATTCAATATTGACATTATCGAAAGTTCCTCTCACATCTAAAAAGCACCCAACAACATTAGAGTGACTAAGTTTTGCTTTTTTCAAATCAGATATAAATGATACAAAACTTTCAGAGCAACTTCTTCCTTTCCTGAATCCAAATTGTATGGCTGGTAACTTATTCTGTGTTTCAGCAAAGTAATCTAAACGTAATTTCAACATGTTTTCAAAAAGTTTACCCAAACAGGAGGATAAAGAGATTGGTCTATAGGATGATGCAATATTTACAGGCTTATTTGGTTTCAAAATAGGAACAACACATTGGGTTTTCCATGATTTAGGTATAGCGGAGGTATTCCAAAGTTTGTTGTAAATATCTAATAGTGTTTTTTGGGCATTAGGATGCAAATTCTTAATTAACTTATAAGGTATGTTGTCCATTCCTGGTGCTGTATCCTTCCTACTCTTGAGTGCAATTTGAAATTCATTAAATGTAAAGGCTTTATTTAGAAAATAATTATTATCAGTTTCATGTGACCTATCTATGATATCATTTAAATTATTCTCATCTACTTGAGATGAATCTGCTAACCTATCTAAAAAACTTGGTATCCACTCATCATTTAAGTATTTGTTCTGAGAACAACCTATTCTTTTAAATTTTTTAATATAACCCCATATTCTAGATACAGGCGTCAGTCTGTTAAAACTAGTGCATAATTCATGCCATGAATTAATACGTTCTTCTTTTAATATTCTTTTCTTTTTGGCATCATGTCTTTTGTAATTTATAAAATTAGGAATAGTTGGTGATATTTTATAAGCTATAAGAGCTTCTTTAGACTTTTGAACGGCATCATTACATGTTTTGTTCCACCAAGGAGCAGGTTTCCTTAATACTTTTAAAGTTTTGTTTGACCTTCGTTTTGGAGTTGTCTCATCCCTAATGCATTCTAAAATATTTACAAAACTATTATATAATTCAAGAGGCTCTGAGTTATCAGTATTTAACTGAGAAAAGCTGTTTTCAGATAAAGTGCTAAATTTAGACCAGTCTGATTTATTATAAATATATTTATCTTCCACAGGTCGAACTTCATACATTGAGGGCTTCACATTGATTTCTACTAGAGTTGGAAAATGATAACTACCCATCGAGTCATCATGAACATGCCATTCACAGAGTGGAGCTATTGTGGGGCTAACCAAGGCTAAATCTATTGCGGATGCATTCTTGTTTGGGTACTTAACTGTGGTGGGACTCCCATCATTTAGAACACACAAGTCAAATTCATCAATAATATTGTATAAGCTGTTACCTCTGCTATTATTTGTATGACAACCAAACAACATGTGATGGGCATTAAAATCTCCCATGGTAAGACACGGCTTAGGAGTTTCAAGCAATAACTTTTTCATTTTATTAGTATCAAACCTAGTACTGTTGGGAGGACAATATACACATAAAATATGTATTTTACCTAATGATGTTTCAACTGATACACAGAGATTTTGGATAGATTCATAAAAAGAAGTGTTTATAATTTCGTATTTTAGATGTTGTTTTATCAATATCCCAACTCCATTATGAGCATTTATTGAATTTTTGTAAATAAAGTTATAAGATGTAAAATTTGGAATAATGCTATTACTTTTAAGCCATGTCTCATTTAAGAGGCATACATCAATATTTTGTTCAATTAAAAATTTATATAATATGGTTTTTTTACTCTGTAAGCTTTGTATATTGAACTGTGCTATATGTAAATATGTATCCATACAATCAAATTAAGTTAGATATCAATATTTCTTTAATTCTTTTATTTGTGATTGGTTCATTATCGCTTTTGTTACCAAGAGCAATAAGAGATTTAACTAAAGCGTTAATTATAATTTCATTGCCCACAATTTGCTCAGGATCGAGCGCCTTGTAAGCTCTGTTTACATTTTTGTGTGGTAGAGAATCTGTGGGTTTTTTCCTTAGAGAAGGAAATGATTTGGGGTCTGAAATCACACTTGGTGGCATACTCACAACAGTGGCATATGACGATCGGTTGAGACTGATGTGTTTATTTTTCTTCTCTTCCATTTTCTTTAGTTTAATTGGGCAGTCTCTCGATATTGCCAAATGGTTTCCAGCGCAGTTTATGCAAACAATGCCTTCAACGTCACATTCCTTGTAAGAGTGCTGACCTGCACATGATGAACACATTTGTTCTCCTCTGCAAACTTTCGCCGAGTGATTGAACTTTAGACACTTGTAGCATTGTACTAGGGGTGGGATGTAGCTGTGCACCGGGTATCTGAATAATTTCAGGTATGCATACTGCGGTAATATTGTTGCCGCAAACGTAACTGCTACGGTGCCTAAAGCAGTCAGTTTTCCGTCAACTTTTCGCATAAAGCGCTTTATGGAAATCACTTCCGCGTCACATGTGATGGTTTTATAAATGTCTTCATTTGACATTGTTACCGGGACATGTCTGATAACTCCGATTATTTCTGTCATATGGGCAGGTATAAATGCCTTGAGCTTTTGCTTGCTCAGAAAATTGTCCATGTTCAAAAAGTTGTTGGCCGGTGCGGGTTTTTTAAAAGTTACACCAACTTTGTAGGCGTTTATTCTGTGGACGCCTACTATGCCCTTTACATTTTCTGCAAATAAATTTGTTAGTGAAATTGGGTTCTTGTTTCCAATTTTCTCATTCTCGTTCGATTCGACATATACGACACAGTCGCCAGAATGATTTTCAGGGAAAAGTCTTTTATATAGGGGCTTGATGAACAATTTATAATTAGCATTATCATCACAACTAGGTCTTTCAATTTTCCTCTTCTTTTTTCCGTGATCGACGGGGTCTCCCCCGTCGCTGGCTACACTCATGGTTTATGTACAGAATTGACTATTTACAGATATATTATTTACACAGAACTATGATATATTTACATAAAATTTTACGAGATGAAAATTGTTTGCAATTTAAAACTCCCGCTCAGTTCGACTTCAAAATACGTATTTATGATGTAGAAGCTCAGTGTTGTCATTTAACAATTTTGCCATCTCGGAAAATCTAGGATCTAAACTTAGAATAGGTATACTCTTTGTGCTTAATGTACATAGCGCCATCTGTTGTCGAGTAGCCATGAAAATAGCCTATCACAGATTTTACCTCGGCCCGGGTAGAATAGGGATTTGACTGGATGGAGTAAATTATTTGTCTATTAAATTCATCGAGATTGGAAACAAATCTACGGTTTATTGAATTATTATTATTGGTTTTTGACAATTATGATGCGAAGGAGGTGTTATTGCGATGTTGTGACTACATGCAGTTTTGACCTCTAATATAATCAAGGAAACTCAACTTCAGCGAATGATTCTGTCATGCCCTATTCAAAATGTATTTTTTTTATCACGGAGAAAAAAGCAGCTGATGAGCGTTTAGATTGGTTTCAGCTGATGAGCGTTTAGAGGGTTGGGTCAAGCTACGCTGCTTTACTACAACAAGGTTGGGCCGGCGGCGTTGTTTTAGGAGATCTATCTATTTTTAGGCACTATTGGTTTAAATCATGCATTTACGATCCGTAGTCACGATAAAACGTAGCTAATTTTAGTTGCCAATGTTCGTCGTAGATTGATTTTAAATCAGGCTGAAATTACTGAAACGACGACGCAGTGGACAGGTGTCCGCCCTCTGCGCCGTGGGTCCTGGGTTCGATTCCCGGCAGTAGCACAAATTTCTTCCCAAGGGATACCTATTTGTGCTTCTGGTTCTGGATGTAATGTGTGTGTGATGTGAATGTTTCCGGCACCCACGATACAAGTCTTAGAACTTAGTGTGGGGCTGTGAGTGTGAATGCGTTTGTTTGTTGTTTGTTTAAAGGTAAGTAGACAGATATCTGGTATAAAACAAACTACATTTTAAATGGATCAAGCGTTAGCAATATAGATACATACATAGTTGGACCTTCATGCCAAAATTCGAGACAGGCATCGTAGCAACCGTAACATAGGATATTCTAGCATGAAATATACATTATTCGTAAAAAAAATATTGTATAGCTAAGTTAATAATGTGCATTATTTTTTTCGATAATACATGAATTTGTGTTACTAATAAAGAAAACTAATAAGTTTTAACATTTGGTTTGATGAATACAAAATTACATTCTAGCTATTTTCAGAGATGATTAAATTCGCACATAATAATTTCCTTTAACTAAAATTCCTGTTACAAAATTGAATGATAACTAATAATCAACCTATTTTTAATCAATTTAATCTATAATATGCTAAATTAATAGGTATAATAATAATAATTCATTTATTTCAATCAAGTTTTGATCATACAATTACAAAAATTCAATTAAATATAAAAATATTAATTATGTAAATTACAACAATAAAAAAATTAAATTCAAATTCATTACAATTAATAATAATCTACTCCTTTGACCATGTCTCTATTAGTCAGTACATGAACCATACTAAATACAAAAAATACAAATACAAAAATATTTATTTAAACAAAATTACTGTTGGTCCCCGCACTAGGGCATGCCTGTATCGCGGGAGGCCATAATATACGATTACTATATATATTTTAAAATGGAAAAACATCAGTAGGTACATAATTACTTTAAATTACCAATAAGTAGGTACTCATATTCTAACTATTACATTTTAATACTATTGTTACCAGGATATTTTATTAATAACAGGCGTTTTAAATTAATGAACAACCATACAACAATGGTTTATGTACGGACAGTCAAACCTGTTTGCAAATTCACTTAGGATAGGTATAAATTAGAGATTTAACTGTGATATATCTATAGTGATCTGTCCAGTACATGGACTGATTTCACTCTAATGTAAAATTAATAAGGAGACCATTGCAATGGGGCGAGGTAAGTCATCGCAGACGGGTGAATTTGTCAATTAAAAACCTGAAAACAACATCTTTAAATATCAGTAAATAGTTAAATTTCCGGACAGTTTATGAGTTAAGTTAAATTTAAGTACCTAATAACAACCCGTCTCAGGTGAAGGCCTCCTCCAAAGATTGCTTCTTTGAATCTTTTTGAACATTCATACGCCAATCACACACAAGCTAATTAGAAAGTTTAATAATAGAAGTATTGAAAATATCTCCAGTGAATGTTATAACAAAAAAAACAATAAATTTAGTTAGGTACTAACATATGATTTTTACGCTATGCTAGGTATGAGTCTAGGAATTAACTAAAATTTTAAATGTAAATACACTAGAAGAATAGAATATATATACTAATTATTACTAGATAATCATTATCAGAGAGACTTTTCTCAAGTAAGGTCTTTCTTCAAGTAAGGTCGGCACAACATGTCAAGGTACTCCCTGGAGGAAGAGAGAGAGTGAACAAATTCTTCACTTACTCGTGAAATTGATGTGAATAAGATTTTACGAGTTTTTATGACCTGGGCCGGTGACATCAAATATCCGTAGGAATGCTTGAGTCACCGGAGCCTTGTTTGCCAATCAGCAGGGTGCCAAGTGCAGGTGACTTCAGCTTGGGTAGGTGGGTGTTATACCTCTCTACATATTAAATACTACACAATGACAGTAGGTACGGTGCCTATATATACTCCTTGGAGAGAGATCTCTAGATTCTCTACTACCTGAATTCAAGTTCATGCTAAGTACATATAAGTACATACTACGCTATTGATAAATTTAGAAAGGAAAAATTATCGCTTGAGGCGGGGTTTGAACCCGCGGCCATAGGGTGTCATGCCTTATTGCTCTAACCGCTGAGCTACTCAAGCCCTGCCGCAAGCGACGAAATTATCCTTGCCTTATAACGTTTTACGGGGACGTGTGACGTAATCTACCGTCGTCTTTCTAAATGTATCAATATAGTTCTGCCTAGCGGGGCTAATGCTATACATACCTACATAATATGTAATTAATTGAGCAACTTACCAAAAACCACCTTTTTAATGGCTGCTGTTGAGGGGTTAATCTAGCAAAATTGTGCCCATTGCCATCTTGTTCTATTTGTCTAAAACAGAAAAGTAGATCTGAAATATCTTTCTAAAAATATTTCTGACTCAAGTCATGAAATAGTTTACGTAAAGCTAAATTACCAGACGAACGTGCCCATTTGCAGCTTGATTGATAAAATGGAACGTCGTCGTCGCGGCTTATAACCCTGATTATTTCAGTCGCACATTTTCTCCGCCGACCGTTCCGTTTTTTCACCTCGAGGGGAAATGCGCGGTAATTTGACGTAAAAACGATTATGGCGGTGGCGACGCCTGCGCCGGCGCAGTGTGCCAACGGACACGATGCGCGCTCCCGCGCAACTCATCAAAACTCAGTTGAACCACGCTTTATGACTTAGTTTGAATATCTCAACGAAAATTCATGGTAGGCTTTCAACAAGAAAGTCAACAAATGAATGACAGCGCCTCACGTTTTGCACGGTGTGCACGCACCGGTTGCAAAAGCGAAACGGGAAATCTTGCAGATCACGCGGAATTCTGTTAACAAGCCGTTCGCAATGCGGTCCAATAGCGACAGTAAAATCTGTTTTCTCTGAGATACCGCGACGCGTTTCGGTAGTCGCGCACATGCCGACGTACCGACTGGTGACCGGCGAGTCTGGTGCTATCGGCAGGATCTTAAGCAGGCTAAAGATGTGTTTCCTCAACGTGCTCCGTTTGCACGTCTCGCAGAACCAGCGTCAGAAGCGTCTCTACAAGCAATACATGGAACAGCTCGCTGGGGCTTACGTAGAGCGGTGCACTGATCTCAGCCCTTATCAATGCGAGAGGCGTTTCAGCTACAGAGTCCCTTCTCCTGAATGGCGGTACAATCTATCCTGCGATGAGCACTACTGGTACAGCACGGAATGCTCCCGTAGTTGCTGTGGATCTGAATGCTCGGACAGCGGAAGATGCTCGTCGCCTTGCTGCTCGGAGGTCATCTTCAACGGAGGACAGCATTTCAGCGGGAAGAGGACGCCTAACATGCATGTGTGTCATCGGCTGCCTATCTGCTACCCTGGAAATTTTGGGTGAGTCGATAATTGTGTTGTGGTGGTTGGATATATCTGTATATGCAATTATTCCAAAAAAGTTAAAGACACGGAGACAAGAGAATATAATAACTAGACTACCAGAAAGTTCTCATTACTTTTATGACTAATTTATAGTTAAATTACATTTATGTCGTTCTTTTTACAAAATATGTTATTTATTACTAAATAAAAAACTTTTCTTTTATATAACAATTAGTTTAGTTACAACTCTACAGAATAAGTCAATTAACTAGCACAATATTATGTAGTCAATTTATTTAAAATTTGTAAACAATAATAATAGTCCAGTTGTATCACTATACAACTGTATGTAGTGATTGCTACTAGATAATTGTAGTTGTTACAAATAAATAGCACGAGAATGTTAGTAACAGCAACGTTACATTTTTCTTAGTGAATTGATGAAGAACATGTTATTACACTAGGCAAGTAGAATATGAGACTGATATAGTTGCTAAATAATAAACAATAATACAAATAATTATATAGGTTAGTTACTTTCGCATTCAATCACCACGGTATCCACAAAATTATTTAGTGCAACATTGGTTACACTACCGGCAATGGCGTCAGTTTTGACGATAATCAAAATTGATGCAGGATTACAACATGCATTTTAAAAAGCGTTCCACCCCACCTTTGAATAAATTTCCGGGGCCATCTCCTATTCATCCATGCTTAGAAGCAATTTTGTATCCTCAAGGTTACAAAGTAAGGGTACTAGCGAAAGCGAAATATGGGGCAAATATAGTTAATATTTCAAAGGTACAACGTGAGGGTACTAGCGGTCCTACTCCGTATTTATTGGTAAATTTATTAATTATACGATCATGGTCATTTACGTTCTTATCAATTGTTATTCCCTACCGTTATAAAATATATTAATTGTTATTACAAGATCATGCATATTAATTAATAATCAAATGCACATAAATAGCCTATCATAACAATATCCATTCGTCGTTCCTAATTGGCATTTTTTAAATATTTATCGTATATTGCACCAAAAGTTGCACCTTAGTGATATTTGAATACACTTATAGATTAATTATTTGCTTTGTAATCCGTAATTGGATTCAAAAACAAAATCGTTTATTCACATGGGCCCCAAAGAGGCACTCATGAAAGTTAATGAATCTATTGCCAGATTCGCAAAATTACAGCAATCTCGAGAAGAGAGATTAATAAGGCGTTTCCGAATGACAAATTAAGTATAAAGTTATACATGTATTTCGATCTTTTTTCTTTTTCAACCGACTTCGAAAAAGCAGGTTCTCAATTTGACTATGTTTTTTTTGTATGTATGTTACGCGATATCTCCACCAATTGTGAATCGATTTTGATTATTCTTTTTTTGTATGTTAGAGTATACTTCAGAGATGGTCCGATATAATGGTCCCGATTCTATCTAAATCGGTCCAGCCAAAACCGAAATATAAGCGATGAAGTCGGTTTCTTTAAGCTTTGCTTGCGTTTCAATTATTTTCTATTTTTTTTGGGACTTTGAGTCGTCCTTCGACTATTTCAGTTCCATAGTTGATACATTTCAATAGACTTAACTATTAAGTATAAGAGTTTCAAATTCAAATAAACGTATGAATATGAGTGTATTTCGATCTTGATTTTTACATTTTATAACATACCACCCACTAATTTCAGTTTTGTATTGTACCTATACTTTCATAACTAAATCAAAAGTAGGTCCGACCATACCCATACTTTTGCTCAAATTATTTTATATTTTATTCCTTTAAACGAGCAATTCTTATATATATATTCATATATATTTAGCTCAACGTATTAGCATTGCAATTCAGAGAGGCAATGCAGCCAGCATGATGGGAACGCTACCCACTGGTAGTGGGCTTGAGCACTTGAGTTACCTATAGGCTCGATGTCTTGTGGGTAACTTGGTTCTTTGCTGTATATAGTTTTAGTTTAGTTTAAGGAAATAATACATAAATAATCTAAATCTCGGAAACGGCTCCAACGATTTTAATGAAATTGTGTATGCAGGGGGTTTCGGGGGCGATAAATCGATCTAGCTACGTCTTATTTTTAGAAAACGTCGGTTTAACGAGCGAAGCTTGGTCATCCAGGTTGTTAATAATAATTTGTACTATTCCTGTTATATTCAGATTTGTTTATTATGAACAAACCAGGAAGAAAAAACGATGTTCATAAAAAAACGGCCTGTATTAATTAAGATGAACAACGACACAAACCTAACAATTTCTTATGAAGCTACTCGTATTAAGCAATCCAGAGCGCAGTTAGTTACTGTTATATTCAATGATGTTCCCATGTCAACCTAAAAAAACCAAAGCAATGGGAAAATTATGAGCTTAATTAAGATACGCTTTAGCCGAGTATTTTTTTAATTTATTATGATTATCAGCCATTGTTCTTATCCTTATTTATTTACTTATGCACACATGAACAATAGTTATTTACATACTTGGACGTAAGCTAATGATATGTACTGTATAAAAGGGTGTAGCAAAATACATATACAGCATTTTTTATTTTATTTTATCCTGTACTTACTACCGTTTACCTAAGCGTTTTGTTTCTACGTTTATTATTAAAGCAAAGCAAGCATGCTACATCTTCGGCCGCATCGTCACTTTCCATCAGGTGAGATTTTGGTCAAATGCTTGCCTATCAGGCATAAAAAAAAAAATATTATACGTATTGCTAAGGAATGGAATTCTTTGCTCGAGTCTGTGTTTCCCGATAAGTAGAATCTAGGAGTCTTTAAATCTCGAGTGAACGGGTATCTTCTAGGCAAGCATGCTCCATTTTCGACCACATCGTCACTTTCCATCAGGTGAGATAGTGGTCAAATGCTTGCCTATCGAGAATAAAAAAAACCTATATATTTACTGAGACTATTAAATGCATTGATTTTATTTATATAGCATTAGCCATGCTAGGCAGAACTATGGTGATAAATTTAGAAAGGAAAAATTATCGCTTGAGGCGGGATTTGAACCCGCGGGCATGAGACCCTATGGCCAAGGGTTCAAATCCCGCCTCAAGCGATAATTTTTCCTTTCTAAATTTATCACCATATTAAATGCATTTTTTTTATTTATTTAATATAGCACTGGCACATTATACATATTAAAGTTAAACTTAAAATTAATAACAAGGGAATTTTCCGATAAGCATGACAATTTCGGCGTGCCTATCATTTGCCAAATGTACTCAAAAACAAGAAATAATAAAATAATGAAAATAAAAATAGAAGGAATACTTAAAATTACTAACAATGCAATAACTTTAATTTACTTAGGGTGAAATGAACATATTTATTTATAGTGTCAGTTTATATTTCTTCTTCTTCTTCTTAGTTATGGCTTCGCAATCTTGTGCATTTAGCCAGTGTCAAGTGATAATATAATATTTCAAGTGTATTTCATATTATAAGTCCTAGTCACAAGTCACAGTCAAAGTCAAGTAAAAGAGTCAAGGTCCAGTCATAGTAAAGTCATGCCCTAGTAAAGTGGTGGAAACTTTACTAGAACTTCTATTGGAGTTTTGGAGCGAAGGTGAAAATCACGTTTTTCAACTTTGTATGATTTGCCTACACTTATGCACGTTCACTTAGTATCAACGGTTAATAATCCACCATTATTACACATTAACACTCGAAGAATCACAGGTTTTGGAAAATTTTACAAAATCAACAACGCCATTTTTTCACTCACGACAAAAAACCCCCAGTTTATATTTATAGAATAGTTTAAGAAGCAAGATTTCGAGCCAATCAAATGACTGCCGTGTGATTTTCAAAACAATTGTCATATTCTGAGCAGTTGATAGACTTTAACGGTAGCTTTGCAAAACAATAAAGTGAAGTTTTAATCATTGATATTGCAGTTCTATCAACTTCTGTCGTATCTTGATGGTTACAAAAAATCCATAAGTAATTTTGTACAGATAAAGTAGCGCAAATATAATTAATATAATTTAAAAGCAATTTATTACGTATCGATCGATACCTTTAATCCATATAATGCAATCACTTCGCTTTGCTTTCATTTTTAAAGTAATTCCGCTAAGACTAATTTGTATTGTGATTGTGACACTTTTGTTTGAGAATACTGACAGTTCATTTTTTTTACCGATGACATTTCACTTTCGTTATCCATTAACTTGGCTATTCATCTTAAGGTTTTGGTTATGGAGGTTTTAAATGAATTTTCACCATGCCTTTTTTCATTAGGAAAAAGTTAAAATGATTACCTAGTTATTCCTTTTCTGTTAATCCAAACCTATTTTATATATTATAGATTAGTAAGTTTACCCAGTTAACTACCGACTTCCCAAAAAAGGAGGAGGTACTTAAGTCGACTGTTTTTTTTAAATGTTTGTTAACTCATAACTTCTCTCCACGTGACCCGATTTCGAAATTTTTATTTTAGTATGAAAGATGTTGCTTTCTAATTGATCCCATTTAAATTTGATCAAGATCTGATCAGTAGTTCTTGAAATATCGTCAATAATGCCTATTTTGTGTACTACTTTGACGATGTTCTCGTTTAACTGACTTCAAAAGTTACCTCATAACTTCTTTCGTTGTGACCCAATTTTGATGATCTTTTTTTATTTGAAAGCTGGTGCTTTTCATGTGATCCCATTGAGATTTGATCAAGATCTAATGTCTATTTTTGAGTTATAGTCCATAATGCGTGTTTAATACATTCAATCTGATCAAGTTTCCGAAGATAAAGCGGTCAAGTCGGTTTTTTTAAGCTTTGCTTGCGTTTAATTATTGTTTTATCCAAACCTATTAAGGTATATATTAAAAATAAGGTATTAAATGCCTGTAAAGGCACTGCAGATGAATTACCCGTTTTATTATATTTCTTTTGGCGCGTTTGGGAAAAAATATGAGAGTGATTTTTTCACAAACAAAGAGTTCTGGCACACGGGTTATTTTTTTATTATTTTTGTTTCGTTACGCTATAGAAGCATAACTTCTTACGTACATATATAACTAAGTACACACACACACATTTTTTTATTATACAATACAATACTTACAATACAATACTTCTTTATTGAACACCAATAAGATAGCTAAGTAACATGTTAATAACATAAAATCTAAAAATAATAATTGTTGTACAATGGGCGGCCTTATCACATAAAGCAATCTCTTACAGGCAACCTTTGGATGGACAGGATAGTAATAATAGAAATTTTTTGCGATCGGTAGTGTTCTATTCTATTATTTTAATTAGCAGCATTGTAAATTTATGAAACATCTAATAAGTCAAATTTATATTATTTACGTAAGTACGCGTGTGTGCAAGCCTGTGAACATATGGAACTTTGCTTGTGAATGTGTTTCATAGTAATAGCAGAGCGCAATAATAATTATCATAGCACAGTTACAAGCCAAGCAAAAAGGTGTATTGGTACAGTCGCGCTCAGATCTAATAGAATTTATTATGTTTTTTGTAATTTTTGGTAAAATGAATAGTCAATATGTTGCTAGATAACGGGCATCCAAGATAGTGGCTATGCCTATTTTAGGATCCACAGAGAAGATTCACAAAAAAAATTAGGTATTTTATATACATATTTTTTTAATCTATAGTAGGTACCGTACCATTAAACCAAAAGAGATTTGTGTTGGTACAGTAACACAGTAACTAGATTTTAATCAACTTTTTAACTTAAAATGAATATACACAATAAACATATATGTAACCAGATAATTTTGATAGAAATGTTCTAGGCAATCGTCATAAGCACTCATTCAAGCCGCCAATTAACAACTGTGCCTAAGTGAATCTTCTAGAAATAAACAAAATTTTACTTTACTTTAATATTAACGATTATTATGGTATAATCCGACTAAATTGAATTAATTAGATATACCAGAGATTTTTTAGCGCGAAAGTGATGAAATGACGCGATTTTATAATATTTTCCAAAACTTGTAATTCTTTCGAGTGTTAATATGTCATAATGCTGGATTATTCCAAATTAATAGTTCTTGAACGTTGAAAAATCACACTAAATACACCAATATTATAATACCAAGTGTGTGTGTAAGTATGTTTGTTTTCTCTTCACGCTGTAACAGCTGAACGGATTTGGATGAAATTTGGAATGTACATATTGCTCGTACCTAGGATTAATACACATCGTCGCTTATTCAGGTGAGATGGTGATCAAGAGTTTGCCTATCTTGAATAAAAAAATTAATAATTGAAAATTATTACAGGCTACTTTTTTATTTGATAAGCGCGGGTGAAACCGCGGGTCACGCTAGTCTTATATAGGTTTAAAGAAATTTATTTCTCAAAAAAGACAAAAGTCACTTACATGAGAAAAATATTAAACATTCCGAGATTTTACATTCGTCATTCCGTTTTATGTTCAACTACCCATTTAACATTTTTATCGTCACTTACTCAAAAGCGATTGGTCGTTTGTAAGATAGTCAGCTAGCCGTGACTTATATGTTAAATGAGTTTACATTTTTAAGCTATTGCCTATGCAATAGCTTAAAAATGTAAATGTGTTCGGTCTCCACGCTCAAGGCCCGCGATAGAAGCTATCTTCTATCGCGGGCCTTGAGCGTGGAGACCGAATCCAGAAATTCCGTAACGAAAATAACCTAACACCCCCACTCCGACCGGCACAGCGGTGATACTTTTTAGTTTTGCCATCTATCGATGAATAGCAGAACTTTTAATGACTTTTTTGAAATATCACGCTTGTCTCTTTAGTTCAGCAACACGCCTCTAGGTGGCAGGAAAAAAATACTGCATCAATAAAATAAATAAATAATTATAATTGCATAAGTTGATAAAAAATGCTATGCAATAGCTTTACCGCGGCAGTCCTCGAATGCCACACGTCTTTTTTTATATTTGAAGGTTATATGGTTGAAAAACGTGATTTTCGTTTTCAAACCAAAACTACAATAGAATTTCTAGTAAAGTTTTTGTTAATTTGTTTATTTTGATAATAAGAAGTGATGGAGAACTTTTGTTGGCGACGATAGTTCCGATGCAACTGCATTGTCGCGCTTCGGTGGCTAAAGAATGCCTTCGTCTTGCAAGAGGTTAATATCCTGTTCCCAGGTCATTATGGATATTAATTAAAAATCAAAGCGATAATAAAATATTTTTAAAACAATTAAAAGAACTATTAATATCATATTACTCAATTGACAAATATATAAATGATACATTTTGTCAAAAATTTACTTAGGTATAAATATTTTATTCTAGATGCTCCACGAGGCGGGTAACCTGCCCGCGTTTATCAAGTTGAAAGTAACCTATGTGCTAAGCTATGTATATTCTAATAATAACAATAATAGTACATAATAAATAGTTTTTGTAATTATATAAAACCGAATATTATTAATACCAAATTAATAAACACAATTTACCAACTGTTATATAATTACTGTTTGGTATTTTATCTTTGTTTATTTACTTACTATTTGGTAATAAAACCTAGCAGTCTTCTCTTCTAAGTTTTACTGTGCCCTAAAAGGTCTATAAACAACTGTACTTATAAAAACACCTGTCTGTTGCTATTTTACATTGCAATAAATGAATATAAATAATTAGATGGCTATAATGAAAAAAAAGACGTGTGGCACTCGGGGACTGCCGCGGTAAAACTATTGCATAGCATTTTTTATCAAATTATGCAATTATAATTATTTATTTATTTATTTTATTTATGCAGTATTTTTCTTCCTGCCACCTAGAGGCGCGTTGCTGAACTAAAGAGACAAGCGTGATATTTCAAAAAAGTCTTTAAAAGTTCTGCTATTCATCGATAGATGGCAAAACTAAAAAGTATCACCGCTGTGCCGGTCGGAGTGGGGGGCGTTAGGTTATTTTCGTTACGGAATTTCTGGATTCGGTCTCCACGCTCGAGGCCCGCGATAGAAGCTATGCAATAGCTTATAAAAAACCTGGCTTGCGTTTGCCGCGAAAGTTACAAAATAGCGTTGTCAATTTTGTATTATTTTCCAAAATTCCACCTCTTACCTCTAAGATTGAGACATACGAGTATCTGATATAAAATAGCATCAAATAGAATAGACTGTTCTGACCTGTAAGTCTATTCTGGTCGTCAAACTACGATTGTTAGAATTGATGCGACGTCGATACGACAGTCGATCGGTTGAAAGTTCAGTTAATTCGATGCTACATAACAAAAGAAAATCGTTCCATTTCGATGTCGACATAAAGATAATCGATGCCCGGAATAGACCCCCTGGTCAGTAGTCTACATCTGAGTGTTCTCTTTATTTCATGTTAGATACAACCTTCCTCTCAGTACCCCAGTTATTAATACCAATTTTTTACTTAACTTTTAACCTTTAATAACGTATGCAGACATAATAATACATTAGACTTGTTTTGCACAAGCGTAGTGTTGTTGTAGCGATACTTCTTAGTCTTTGATAATTAGACTCAATTACTGAAATTATTTACACAATTCTTAGTATTGTCTTTGTTCGGATGTACCTATACTTAAATCTTAAATTTTTGTAACGTAGTTACTTTTTTTGTGTAACGATGCGTATGCGTATGATGATATTTACGTTTAATAATAAAATATTTTGTTTCAATCCGTGAGGACCATTAATTGGCTTCGGCTGTTGGTCTTCGTTATGAATAAATAAATAAAACTTTCGATTCCCGCTAAATTATAGTTAAAAAGTAGCCTATGTGTAGGCAAATCAAACAAAGTTAAAACCGCGCTTTTCGCTCTCGCTCCAAAACTACAATAGAAGTTCTAGTAAAGTCTCTACCACTTATCTAAGGCATGACTTGACTATGACTGGACCTTGACTCATTTACTTGACTTTGACTGTGACTAGTGACTATATTTATGATATAATCAATTGTACTTGTAAAATAAGTTTGCGGACACAATTATGTTAAAAACCTCGATTGGCATAAATTCTTCATTCATATATTGTAGTAATTTTTCTTCTTTATAACTGGTCTCTTCAAGTCAAGAGTGAACAGCCCCCCGATTACCTATCTTTGTTGCAAACGGTTTCAATACTAAATTGACAAAACTCCTAAGACATAAGGTTCATTTTTGCTTAATTCAAATAGAAACCGCGAGCAACAAAGATAGGTAATCTGCCCCCAGGTATCAATCAAAATCGTTTATTCACATGGGCCCCAAAGAGGCACTCCCTGAAAGTCAATGACTCTACATTTTCTTTAAGGCTTGCATGTCCCACCGTTTACTGTATAGTCGCTTTCCATCAGGTGAGATTGCAGTCTAATGATTGCCTATTGATCATAAAATAATAAAAAAAACCAACTTCACCGCTTGATCGATTTCGGTGAAATTTATATGGGACCAACTCCGAAGTGTAGCAACCAAACAAAAAAATCATCAAAATCGATTCATAATTGACGGAATTATCGCGTGAAATACACACAAAAAAACATACAGTCGAATTGAGAACGTCCTTTTTTAAAGTCGGTTGAAAAAAAATAAAAAAGTGCTTAAACAAAGTTATACAAACTGTAAGTTACATTATAATCCAATTAGGTAACTGACAGATAATTATATTAAATTAATTCACATAAATCCACAGCAAAATGCCGGATAAAGTGTGCTATATGTATTTCCGTCAATATCGCGTGTATCGACAAGTCTACTATACTGTTTAATCACATGGTTTAATGATACGTTTACTTTGTATGTACGAGTATGAATGTATGATGTATGAGATGGGCGATTCGGCCGGCGTCATTTTGTGGACTAATTCTTCCGGTGAAAACAAATTGAGGAACGGGTATTGATTTATCTCTTGTGTTTGAGTAATCTCTTATGTGTGTGTGTTTTTTAAAAACCCGTGCCCTTTTTACCATCTAACACGATAAACTGTCATTCACCATCCATTTTTGGTTGACATACCTCCAGTTCACTCGAAGCGATTTGCTTCAACGTTTATCATCCGTACGGCGAAGGAGTGTAGCTCATTGCCCGAGTCTTTGTTTCCTAAACGGTATATACAATCTGGGTGTCTTTAAGTCACGTTCACAAAGTATTAACAATTTGGATATTGGTCATACAAATAATAAAATCACGACAAAAATGGGGGATGGAGATGAAAAATACTTAACGACCTATTCTCATACCTACTTATATAAAATAAATAAACGCAAGCAAAGTTTAAAAAAACTGACTTCACCGCTTTATCTTCGGACCTTTGATCAGATTAGATGTATTAAACACTCATTATTGAAGATATTTCAAGAACTACTGATCAGATCTTGATCAAATTTAAATGGGACCAATTGGAAAGCAACATATTTAAAACAAAAAAAAACGAATTCGGTTCACGTGGAACGAAGTTATGAGGTAATACAAATAAAATAAAAATACAGTCGTCTTGAGTACCTCCTCATTTTTTGAGAAAACGGTAGAAAAACATTACCGCACGACAAACATCGTGACACGAGATTTTTATAGGGTATAATTTAGACGGCCACCAAAAATTCTAAACGGTTACCAAAATGGATAAATGGTCACCAAATTACGTTTCCTAAAATAAAATTTCCTGTGACAGATCCGAATCGGATAACAGTATGTTAAGGTTTATTTTATAAATAATAAATATAAAAATATTTATATTACGAAAAAAATTATTTATTTCATAATATTTTAGGAAACGTAATTTGGTGACCATTCATCCATTTTGGTAACCGTTTAGATTTTTTTTTGTTAATAAAATAGGTACTTTTTTGGGCGGTGTTTAAACACAAGCCATTTTTATATACTAGAAGATAGATTATATAACACTCGAACAATCACAAGTTTTGCAAAATAATATAAAGTCAACGCATATTTTCCGAATAAACTGCTAAAAAGTTGTTGCGGTCTTATTTCGGCGTGAACTCTCAACAAATCAGATAAATGAAATGCATTTATTTGCTTCAAGTGTAGGTATAAACAGATGTAAGGTTAAGTGTATCAATCACACACTTGGTCATAATAGTGACATGCAAATATTGATTTGAGGGCTAGGTAGTTAGATATCTTTATAGCGTCATAATAATAATTTTGGTTATTGTTAATATATTCTATATGTGGCCTAATTACATTAAGTAGAAATGGAAAAATCATCATTAAAGTTATAATGTCAAGAGATGTCAAATTTCAGAATCTAATATATAAAATTCTCGTGTCACAGTTTTCGTTGCCATACTCCTCCGAAACGGCTTGACCGATTTTGATGAAATTTTTTGTGCTTATCCGGTATCTATGAGAATCGGCCAACATCTATTTTTCATCCCCCTAAATGTTAGGGGTAGTCCACCCCTAAATTTTTTTTTTTTTTTTAGACAAAATTCTTTATTTCTATTTTTTTATGATACAACATACAAAAATACATACAATCCTCAATTTTCACCCTTCTACGATCAACCCTTATTTTTTAATAGCCATTTTAATTTTCTAATATAATATGGCAATACAACGTTTGCCGGGTCAGCTAGTATTAATATATATATATAGTAATTTTTAAGCGCTCACTCTTCACTTGATCAGTGGAAGTTGCAATAAGTGTTTGATGAGACCGATAATTCTAGATTTCTTCCGGCTGTTGCGTGCAGTACGTTTGTTTATCTCCACAATTACCTACTTGTAAAGAAAAGTAGAGCGAGCTTAATGGTTGTATTTGTAACGAATTGATCAGTTGCGATGTTGTAAATAAAATTAATCAACTTCGGTATTTACGGTACAGCTCAAGTGTGACTCGGTATTGTTAGATATAGATACTTATTCATTGGATTAGGAAATATTTTTAAGCTATTGCACAGCTTCTATCGCGGGCCTTGAGCGTGGAGAACGAATCCAGAAATTCCGTAACGAAAATAACCTAACACCACCCACTCCGACCGGCACAGCGGTGATACTTTTTAGTATTGCCATCTATCGATGAATAACAGAACTTTTAACGACTTTTTTGAAATATCACGCTTGTCTCTTTAGTTCAGCAACTCGCCTCTAGGTGGCAGGAAATAAAATACTGCATAAATAAAATAAATAAATAATTATAATTGCATAAGTTGATAAAAAATGCTATGCAATAGCTTTACCGCGGCAGTCCCCGAGTGCCACACGTCTTTTTTTTAAAAGAAATAGACCCGTGAGATAACTTTTAGCTTAAAAATTACAATACAAGTGTGAAACTGACTGGCAGAGAATGCTTTTATTATTAAGATCACTTTTTGTTTCATTGTATGATAAAGTATTGAATAAATTAAACACAGGATTGCAACGAATGTTTTTTTATATATGATTATCTCTTAGGCGTAGTGGGCAATTCTTTGCTCTCTTCACCACGGATTCTGGTTTCGATTCCCAGCAGGTGCACAAGTTCCTTTCCAATGGACATTTGTACTTCTGGTCCTGGATGTGTTTGTGTGTGTGATAAGTACTTATCTACTTGTATATATGTTTACGGCATACATGATACAAGTCTTCGAACTTAGTGTCAGGTCTGTAAGTGTGGAAATGTTTGTTTGTTATTTTATTTTACTAGTATATCAGCTCCATCTATTTGAACACGTAATTCCATCGAAACTAGTTCAGTCGCTGCAGAAACTATTGGTACATAATACTCTCACTATTTTTAGGAATTATGCTATATGCTGGGCTATTTTATATACCAATGTCTGTATATTGTAGTATTAGCAATCCCTTCTCGTTCGGTATTTATATTTTTTCTTTTAATTTTGGCTCTTAGCATTTTTTTGCATTTAGCCAGTGTCAAGTAATAGTATATTTCAAGTGTATTTCATAATTTATGTGCTAGTCACAAGCAAGTCACAGTCAAAGTAAAGTGGTAGATACTTTACTAGAACTTCTATTGGAGTTTTGGAGCGAAGGCGAAAATCACGTTTTTCGACTTTGTGTGATTTGCCTACACTTATGCACGTTTATTAAGTTTTCACGGTTAATAATCTAGCATTGTTACACATTAACACTCGAAAAATCACAGGTTTTGGAAAATTATACAAAATCAATAACGCCATTTTTCACTTTCGCGGCAAAACTCCCCAAACAGCAAAGTTGCCTTTATTAACCTTATTTGTTCCGGGTCTTTCTCTTCAACTTTAAACATTTAAAGTTGATACTACTACGAGTACTAACAAGAGGTATCATTCAAATTTATATTCTGTGCTTGAACAAAAAAGTTATTAGCAACTACCAACCGGAAATGATTTAATTTTATATCCACTACCATATCGTCGGTGATAGTCCAATACCGCGTAAACAACAGTGGCTGATACCGCGAAAGTATGGAGTGCGAAGTTTTCAGGAGAGCAAAAAAACTGAATATCTTTATAATAAGTCATGTTATACTTGACTGAACTAAAGAGAACCCAGCAAATACTATTACACACTTATTATAAGCGTCCTTTAGTAATTATTCCTACTAATTCCTTAGAAAATGCACTTACGCGGTATTTTTTTTTATTGAATAAATTTTCTTGCTACAATTAAAGTATTTACGCGGAGTTTTTAAATAAATAAAACACGTAATATATTAAAAAAATGTAATAATTTTATAGAAAACCGTGAGCAACTACATTGGTTAAAAAGTTTAGGCCTGTAATTATGAACCATAGTAAAAAAACGTTATAAAACTCACATCTAACTCAAAAATTTATTAAAACTTACATACAACCTGAAAGTCTTTTTACAGGTGTAGATATTCTATATAACATTTCTGAGTTAGATTATTAAAATCAAATAAAATAGTACTGTAGCATTATAAAACTTAACATCTATGAACTTTTAATTATTTAGAAATTTCTTTGTTAATATAATATGACAATCAATAGTAATGTAGTATTCTAATATAAGTTAATTATCTCAATCATAAGTTCTGTCTTAATAACATTTAACATTAACAGAACTCAACATTACCTACTAACAGGTGGAGGTATTTAAATATTTCTTAGGTCAAACAGTATCACAATCAAAAAGGTAGATAAATTAGTACCTACTCTAATAATTATTATTTTAAACGTTACATTATCACAATCTAAAGTATTAAAGCATTTTAAGCATGTTAGAACTATGCATTACCTACTTATAGACAGAATTTAATATCGCAAACTATTTAATATTTATTCATCAATAGACAGATAAAACTTATTTTTTCTTATACGGCAAATTATCGTAGTACGAATGACAATCCGCAGGAATCACAGATTTCAACTATTGTAAGTGGTCATATGAACTCTCAGGTATGTATGTATGTATGTATGATATTTTTTGGCATTGTAATCTTTGAAGAATGTGTAATCGGGTTGCACGACTTTATATGGAGATGGTTTTTTCCTGGCTTCTTTAGTCAATGACCCATACTGAGACGGTAAAAAAATCTCGACGTTTTTTCCATGTTCGTTATCTCTGGAATTAAAGTTACTACTATTGAATATTTTTGATGGTATCAAGTATAAATCTAGTAATAAACAAATAAAAAATAAAAATAAATTATTATAACAATTCTTCCGATAGCAGTACAAGAATTACCAACTGCTAACATCGTAGGTACTTAAAAAGTTATAATCGTACGTTTTGGTACGTAATACAAATCTTATATAAAATTCAAATAATAAAATCGAATTATACACTTAACATAGGCTAAGTTTATAAATAATCAGAAGCTGTAACTAGAAAAAGATGAAGGTAAACATTAAGTACGTGTAGGTAGATATTTTGGACTACATACTACTAAAAATGTATATCCTACTAAAATAATTCCTACTGTATGTACATACTTATGATGTTAGAAATTGGTAATTTTTGCTCTCTTATCAGATTAGATGGAAAATCAAATAAAGATTCTATATCCAAACTTTTTGTTTGGTCAGGAAGTTTTTGCCGTGTAAGTATGTTATTTCTATGCATTCTGTCAAAAAATTGCTTTTTTTGAAGTAAAAGTTTTTGCCTCCGCTGTTGAAGATCTTGTAAAGTGACAACATTACTATTAATATCATCTTTAATTTTTTTATTAGTTTTTTTCTCATCCTGCTCTATTTCCGTGATTGTTGTCCCTGAAATAATTGAAGATTAAACTTAGAACTTAAAATACAAACATTTATGTTTTAGGTTGTAAGTACTCGTACATAAAACGGTTTATATAAAGATACTACATTTTTAACGCCCGCAAAAAAGACTTATTTAAAACTTCGGTTATGTACCGAAGTTTTAAATAAGTCTTTTTTGCGGGTACTTTGATATTTTTAATCCAAAGCAATAAGAAAGCAATTCCGCGAATGAGGCGAAAATAATAAGGGTTCAAAACCGCGTAACTACAACCTAAAAGGTTTAAGTAATTTAACTTGTTTATTCAGTTAATGCAATAAAAAAAATAACTTGTAAAAATACTAGGAAAGCTAACAATCAAATCACAATAATTACTTACCGTGTATAACACTATTATTGTTAACAACAACAATTTTCCGGGACAACTCAAACTCAACCGGACGACACAGGCGTAACTAGGAACTTACGCGGTATAAGCAAAACTAAATGGCCAACCCTCGTTCTCGCGGTATTGACATGTTGTAGTTTTGAGGATTTCTGATTGGCTATTGTAACGGCTGTTAGCGTGACTACACGCCAATCAGCGCAATTCGTCCAAAACCGGGAAATCTCAAATTTGCTACTTTTGTACTTCCGCGGTATTAGCCACTGTTGGTTACGCGGTATTGGACTATCACCAACGATATGTAAATGTAGGCTTAAAGACTTAGTTCTGAGAGGACTACTATTATATAGATTTAAAAACGTAATCATAAGGGCAGTTACTTGAAAGTGCTTGTTTGTTCCTTCTTCGGACCGTGACCGAACAATTTTCACTCGGTTTTCAATTTTATCACTTTGTAATCGTTGCAATCAACTTAGAAAGCAAACTTTGCGTATCGACGAAATGATTGTTTAATATAGATTTAACGATTGTTGGAAGAATTTAGTTTTTACAAATCGCTTATGATGATTGAGAAATAAGTGGTTTGGTGAATAGTGAATAGACAGGAACCTACGGATGAATAAATAAATAACAAGCAATAATTTGCTTCTAAGTGGTTTTTGCTTATTGGTTGTATCAATATGTGTTTTGTAGTTTTAATTTCAAATACATAATATACTTTTGTTAACTTAACATAGTATCATTTATAATAAAAAAATATTTAGCGGAAAAATCTTATATTACTTACTTATTTCTATGTACTTAGTTTTAAAGCGCCATCTGTGTTGATTAGTTACAACTGCAGCATAACTAATTTGCTGCCCTATGTAATAGTTACGCTACTCGACGCTAGATGTCCAAAAACACTACATTAGGAATCTTTGTCAAGCTGGTAGTCGTAGATTTACTGGCGGTTTTCAATAATCATCAAATAAATAGTTTTAATATTAATTTAATAATTACAGTAAAAGGATTGTTAATTATTCGACTACAAGGGTGTAATAAGGGGTGGTTGTGTTTACTGTACTAATTTAAAGTTATTTCGTTCAATGTCCAATCATAGAAGGGCTTTTTCATTTTTAATGAAAGAACTTAAAATCGCATCTACAATTTTTAGGTAGAATTAAGCAATCGTGCATTAAAATGTTAAAGACGGATAGAGCTATCGGTATAACAAACTATTACCGGCATTAGTATATAAAACATAGAGTAGGTAAAATAATTTGTATAGTCATGAAGTATTTTAATCATGCACAATTAATGCTTCGACCATCTTTTTCATGGCGTTGTGACTGCGTCGATAGTGTGAGGCATTTTAAATGTTCAAAAATGTAAGGACTAAAAGATCCTTTCTTCTATTCCTAGAAGTAGAATCCTTAATTAAAAAATATATAGTAAAATTTTTATGTTATAAATTCAACAACTACGCTTTTTTTTGTATTGAATTCTGGCTTCACAACCTTGTGCATTAAGCCAGTGTCATAATATAAAATATTTTCACAATAGAAATCCTAGTCACGAGTCACAGTCTGGTTCTTCCCACGACACAAGTCTTCGAACTTACTGTGGGGCTTTTTGTATGTTTGTTTTCTCTTCAAACTGCGCTGTAACGGCTGAACGGATTTACATATAGGCTACTTTTTAACTTGATAAACGCGGGCGAAGACAAAAAGTAATATATAAGAAAAAGTAAATATATATAAGTAGAAAAAACAAAGAAAGATAAGAGCGCGCAAAAGTGAAAAAAAATCTTGGTAATTTAGTAATCTTTTCAAAAAGTTGTGATTATTCGAGTGTGTAATAATACTGGATACAGTTCGTGAACGTGCGTGAGTTTAGGCAAATCTGACAAATTAAAAATAACATGATTTCCGTTTCCGTTGTAATACCCCAATAAGTAGAAGTTCTAGTTCTACACTTAACAGCGCATGACTTGACTATGACTAGACCATGACTATTTTACTTGACTTTGACTGTGACGTGACTCATGGCAAGTTATATGAACTACATGCAATTAACTTAGAAAGCCATTAAAATTGAGTTTAGGGGATGATTGGCCCCTTGGATCGGTCTGTCTTATTGTAAAAAGTTTTAAAATAGTTGTCTGGTGGACATATATAAAAATGGAGCATCAGAATTTACGTGAAGTTAAGTAATTATTTTGGGAGCTTTAAAGCGTCTGCAAAGCAATACGGCCGACGGAAAGTCTGGGAGTATTGGCGGCTTATTTTTAAGGACATTTCCTAAAATATACGTAAAAATCAGCTTGGAGAATTTGCGTGATGTAAGTAATGTTTTTATGTACCTTGATTACCTGAAAATTGGCCGTCAAAGCAAGCCAGCAGGTAGGTATGCGTTATTAACACTACTCAATCGTCCACATTTCCTTCGTCAGAAAATACATGACGTCTGGTGGCCCTGGGATCTTACTCTATAAATGAATATCTTTTGCGAGGACAAAATAAAATTGTTAATTAAATAAAAAAACCCGCCAAAGACGATGCATCCACAGACAAAGATTAAAGTATTAATAAGGTTTTAATTAACATGTTTTTAATTAAAAAGCTGCAGCTACAGGTTTCTTATAGATTCAACCTTTACGTCGGCAAATCGGATTTACAAGACCTTGAACATCATGATGATGGATGGAACCGATTTATAAAAGTGGATCAATTAATGTAAAGGTGAATAGGTAAAGTGATGAGAGAAAAGACTCACTTCATCAAACTATAACCGGTTTATATACATACTAGCCGTGCCCCGCGGCTTCGCCCGCTATTATCAAGTTAAAAAGTAGCCAATGTGTTAATCCTAGGGATAATCTATGTACATTCCAAATTTCATCCAAATCCGTTCAGCCGTTAAAGCGTGAAGAGGGAACAAACATACTTACACACTTACACACTTACAAACAAACTTTCGGATTTATAATATTAGTAGGATACTAGGTATATCCATGCGTTGCAATGCCACGTAAGGATATAATTAAACGCAAGCAAAGCTTAAAAAATATATAAAAAACATAATTAATAACAAATAAATAATTATGTCTCCTGTCCATATGAAAATGATATTTTCATTGACCGCGCAAACGAGATACGCGCGCGAAGCGTCTCCGTTTCATCTTGGGCAAAATTGCTTTCGTATGTCCGGATTTCCGGTTGTTCTCCTCTACAGGACGCATTTCTCAACCGATTCTAGTAAAATTTTGTGAGCTGCCCCCTGATTTAGAACGTTTCGGTAACTTAATGAATCGATGCGATTGGATAACTTTCTTTTTAATAATTAAACGCAAGCAAAGCTTAAAAAAACTGACTTCACCGCTTTATCTTCGGAACCTTGATCAGATTTAATGTATTAAACACGCGTTATTGACTATAATATTTAATATTAATATTAGATTTAATGATCATCGGTTATGTGAGTTCTGGTTAAATTAGTTTACTATCTTATTTAAATTTTAATTATTTGTGGGCATCAACGCAGTATATAATATATATTATTATGTATTATACAAAAGATCTCATTGACGCAGTTGGTAAATCTTTTAACGTGGTTGTACCTTTAACTACCATTTAAGTACTTAACCTTAGTTAAGTTTTTTTTGCCGCGAAAGTGAAAAAATTGCGTTGTTGATTTTGTATAATTTTCCCAAACCTGTAATTCTTCGAGTGTTATAATGGTGGATTATTAACCGTTAATATTTAGTAAACGTGCATAAGTGTAGGCAAGTCATACAAAGTTAAAAAACGTGATTTTCGCCTTCGCTCCAAAACTCCAATAGAAGTTCTAGTAAAGTTTTTCACTGGCTAAATGAACAAGATTGCGAAGCTAAAGAAATAAATTAATTTAAAATAAAACCTTACTTAAATTGTAAAAGCGAATAACTTCAAATTTCAAGAGATTATGTAAAACAACGGCCCAAAGCCCGTAATAGCAATTTAAATCATATTAATCAAAATATTAAGGGGGCGTACCCATACACGTTAGTGTGGTTTTTTTTTCACCTTTGTATGGTATATCGTTTAAAAGAACTTAAAGTTAACTCAGAGACCTCGCTTCGCTAGTTAATTATCACATTTACACACACTCATATACTTCGCGTATCTCGCTTGCGCGGCCAATGAAAATGTCATTTTCATTGGCCGCGCAAGCGAGATACGCGCGCGAAGCGTCTCCGTTTCATTTTAGGCAAAATTGCTTTCGTATGTCCGGATTTCCGGTTGTTCTCCTCTACAGGACGCATTTCTCAACCGATTCTCGTAAAATTTTGTGAGCTGCCCCCTGATTTAGAACGTTTCGGTAACTTAATGAATCGATGCGATTGGATAACTTTCTTTTTAATAATTAAACGCAAGCAAAGCTTAAAAAAACTGACTTCACCGCTTTATCTTCGGAACCTTGATCAGATTTAATGTATTAAACACGCGTTATTGACTATAACTCAAAAACTAGAGATCAGATCTTGATCAAATTTAAATGGGACCAATTAGAAAGCAACATCATTCAAACAAAAAATAATTTCGAAATCGGCTCACGTGCAGAGAAGTTGTGAGGCGACTTGAGTACCTCCTCTTTTTTTGGGAAGTCGGTAAAAATACATTTTACCGTACGATAACGAGTTATCGTATAGTTCTGGATCAGGGGGCAGGTTCAATAATTTATATAGAATTGTTTTGCCGATTAATATTTTGGATTTTTTTACTGTCCCGATGTTTGTCATCAAATCTTGCAAATTAAATTTGATCCACTTCCCGGTTACCGATTGAGCTGAAATTTTTCATACATGTGTAAATCGCGTGACAATGCAATATTATGATGACATGGTGCTGATCTGATGATGGAGCTGGAAGGTGGCCAAAAGGACTTCACAATGAAACGACACAATCTCATCAAATTTGGGATCATTTGAATCGTCGAGACGTTTGTTTACAAGTAGTTTGTTTTTCAATGGTAACCAGGGTTGGCTGATGATGGAGCTGGAACGTAGTCATAGAAACTCAGTAATTAAACGACTCAACCCCATCGAGTTTCGGCTCGTTTGATTCGTCTTGACATGTTCTCTGGTTATATAACTTTTAGTCCTCTTTATTTACAACTTGTAAAAGCTCGATTTTAAAAAACTTTTTAAAGCATGACTTGTTTTAAATGGCGGTGAATTGGGAGTTGAAAACGTAAAAAAACATATATTCTTTTTTTTTTTTTTTACACTCGATAGGCAAGCATTTGACCACTATCTCACCTGATGGAAAGTGAAGATGCGGCCGAAGATGTAGCACGCTTGCCTAGAAGATACCTATTCACTCTTGACTTGAAGACTCTCAGATTATAACGTTCAGTATAATTATATATATTAGTATTATTATATATCAGCCATTTAAAAAATACGCGATGTCTTCAGGTCACCGAGCCACTTATTATTAATACTATGCAAATAGGAATTATGATTGTGGAGCGGCCAGCGGACCGGCATTACGGTTTGTTGAGAACGGGATCCCAATGTGGCGTGTCCAGTGCAAAGTAAAGTCAATAGTGTGCGGATGGTATGACATGCTCGTCGGCAGTTGAGTGGGCGTTCGCCTTCTATCGGGTTGGATTCCCGGCGGGAACACAAGTTTTCTTCCGTAAGAAAATTTGTGTTTCTGGTTCTGTTTGAGATTGTGTGTGTAAATGTTTCCGGCACCCACGACACAAGCGATGACTTTGTGGCTATGAGTGTGAAAGCGTTTATGTTTATGAAGGGACAAGCACCTTACAAGTTCGATGACTTGTGTTGTGGGTGCCAGCAACATTCACATCACCCACACAATCACAAACAGAACCAGATTCACAAATTTCCCTTGGGATGAAAACTTGTTTCCACCGGGAATAGAACCCGATAAGCAGGGGCTAACAACGGGCAGTTCGTACTTGCATTCCAGCAGCTCCCTATATACCTACGTATAATTGAAATATAGGTAACATATAAGTACATATATTTATAATTTATGAACACTTCATACATTTATATAATTATAATTTATGAACACTTCAACCATCAATCACTATTTCGTAATCATTAGTACGTAATACAGAAAGGAATAAGTAACATATACCTCATTATATCACACGAATGTTATAAATCCGAAAATATATGAGTGTATGTAAATGTGATAATTAACTAGCGAAGCGAGGTCTCTAAGTTAACTTTACGTTCTTTTAAACGATATATTATACACAGGTAGGAAAAAATCCACACTTACGTGTATGGGTACGCCCCCTTAATATTTTGATTAATATGATTTAAATTGCTATTTCTGACTTTGGGCCGTTGTTTTACATATTCTCTTAAAATTTGAAGTTATTCGCTTTTACAATTTAAGTAAGGTTATATTTTAAATTTATTATTTTTTTTAGCTTTGCAATCTTGTTCATTTAGCCAGTGTCAAGTTATAATATATTTCAAGTATATTTAAAAATCCTAGTCACAAGGCACAGTCAAAGTCAAGTAAAAGAGTCAGGTCAGGTCCAATCATATTCAAGTCATGCCCTAGTAAAGTGGTAAAAACTTTACTAAAACTTCTATTGGAGTTTTGGAGCGAAGGCGAAAATCACGTTTTTTAACTTTGTATGACTTCCCTACACTTATGGACGTTTACTAAGTATTAGCGGTTAATAATCCACCATTATAAACACTCGAATAATTACAGGTTTTGGAATATTATACAAAATCAACAACGCCATTTTTTCACTTTCGCGGCAAAAAAAACTTAACTAAGGTTAAGTACTTAGATGGTAGTTAAAGGTACAATCACGTTGAAAGATTTACCAACTGCGTCAATAAGATCTTTTGTATAATACATAATAATATATATTATATACTGCGTTGATGCCCACAAATAATTAAAATTTAAATAAGATAGTAAACTAATTTAACCAGAACTTACATAACCGATGATCATTAAATCTAATATTATTTAAAACGTGACCGTGTTCTAACAATTTTTATTATTTAATTTTATTTATCACATATTACTTAATAGGCTTAAATATTTTCATATGCTTATCAAAATATATATAAGAAATTAATAAATTTTGTTTAGAATATTCATGAACTTGTGCTATCCTATAACACGTTTGTTGTACAGTCGAACATAGAGATGTTTAGATTAAATTATAGATTGATATTAAAGACACATATTTTATCAGATTTGTTTCCTTTAGTTGTTCGATTGTTTACGTTAATACATTTCCAGAAAAAAAAACTTTCACTAAAACATTACATTTCATATCAAAATTAATATTTGAAAATGCAATCAGATTCGGTATATTTTAAACGTGGCCATTTTGACGTTCTTTGCGTGATGTCAGAGTACGACCCAATGGTTCGTAAAGGGAAATTGGCCAATCATTGACATTGAAAATCTGGACACTGACGTCACGAATCAGTCAAGCCAATAACTTGCGAATTACAACTTCAATATCATGCATTTTCATAAATGTTTATTTTTTTAATTAAAAAGTATATCAATAAAAAAAATATATCTTTTTAAAAACTTATAGGTATATTTATTTCTATCGTTAAATATATATTTGTGTTTCTGGTTGTGATTGTGCGTGCGATGTGCATGTTTCCGGCATCCACGTTACAAGTCATCGAACTTACTGTGAGTGTGAAAGCGTTTATTTATGTCATTAAAAAAAACTTGACCTATATTTAAATCTCATACAAATTCACTATTTTACTAATGAGTTACATAAACTTTTATTCATGAGTAAATAAACTTTATCTCTCCTTTACCATGGGTTTGGAGATAGTTACTGTCAAAGTCAGTACGTAAGAATGCAAGTGTCAAAATTTTGATTATACCCATGACAATCTATCTTGAAAATGGCTGCACCAATTTTCACCAAACATATGCAAATACACAGATACACAAGTCAAATTTATAAAAAAAAAATTATAACATCCTTCTGTTGGCGTCTGGGGTTAAAGCCGTTTATAACTTATCCGTTACAGCGTTCAAAGAAATTAACAAACACACTTACACACAAAAAAAACATACAGACATAGATTTATTATATTAGTATTAAATGGCAAAGCATTTTCTTCTCACCAGTCCCGTAAGCTCATAATAACTGAATAGTGAATACATTACCTGTTTAACTGCTAAGTAGGTAGTTTTCACTTTCATCCGCTGATTTCGGAGAGTATCGACCTATCATAATATGCGTAATACTTAAACTTGTAGAGCAACTTGTTGCGAAATGTTACGTAAAAAGCGTAGGTGATTTTTGAATTTTTGATTTTTGAAAGTGGTACCGAGTTGTAGTGGCTTGTTTTTTTTGGTTCCGGTCTAAACTCGTCCTGTAAAACTGGGATTTGACTAAAGAAAAAAAATTCATTGTTTTTTTGGGTTACGATAACTCTTCCCTATAAAACTGAAATAAGACTAAAGAAATAAATGTTAATTGTTTTTTTGGGTTACGATACTTTTCCCTATAAAACTGGGATATGTCTAAAGAAAAAAAATGGTAATTGTTTTTTTGGGTCACGATACTCTTCCCTATAACACTGGGATAAGAATAAAGAAAAAAAAATGTAAATTGTTTTTTTTTGGGTTACGGTATAAACACTCCTCTTCAAAACTGGGATTAGACTAAAGATTAAATGTAAATAGTTTTTTTTGGGTTACTGTATAACTCCGTCCCTATAAAACTGGGACTTAAACTAAAGAAAGAAATGTAAATTGGTTTTTGGGTTACGGTATAAACTGGTCTCTATAAAACTGGGATAATTCTAAAGATAAAAATGTAGTTGGTTTTTTTGGGTTACGGTATGAACTTGTCCCTATAAAACTGGCATAAGATTAGAGATAAAAATGTAAATAGTTTATTTGGGTTACGATATTAAATCGTCCATATAAAACTGGGATTACACTAAAGAAAAAAAAAATAAATTTTGGGTTACGATATAAAATCGTCCCTATAAAACAGGGACTAAAGAAGTAAAGACTAATAGGTACCTATTTTTCTCTAGTATTGTTGTAAGCCAACTGGCCCCTGCCATCTTTGGCTTGACCAACTTGAAGCTCTTGACACCATTGAGCGAAGAGCTAAGAATTGGCTGCTACCATTTAAATTATGCAAAAATTCAGAGCTTAGAGCATCGTCCCTGGAAAGCGAGTCTTTCGGTATTTTATCTGATACATTTCTGAGAGTTTGCCACGGAATTATAGATCTACTTCCCCCATCCCCATTCCATCATCGGACATCTAGACAAACTGCTAACCGACACCGCTATATAGTCGCCTTTCCTCAAATTCGAACAAAGCGATTTCGACCTACTAAATTTTGTCCAAATCCGGAGATTGATTATGTATAAACTTACACACAATGTGGATTTATAATATTTGCAGGATTCGTTGAAAAAACACTTTAATAATAATAAACATTTTCACATTCACAGCCCCACACTAAGTTCAATGACTTGTCGTGGTGAGGTGTCGTGGGTGCCGGAAACGTTCACATCACACATACAATCATACCCAGAAGCAGAAACACAAATTTCCCTTGGGGTAAACTTATTTTCCCTGGAATCGAACTTCAATGAAGTTTAATGATTCCGTAGCACTTAGCACTCGTAGCAGTCATAAGCTATTATTTAGCAGCTGTCTAAGAGTTGCCATAGTTAACTTAATAGTTAATTCTCAACTGTCTGCGCCAAAATTGACGTAAAAGAAAAAAAAAAATTTTGGTGTAAAAAAAAATAATTACAACGTTTATTTTATTCTGCTCAGTTGTCGAAATTCTAAACCGCTTCCTGCAGGAATGTGAGTTATTTACCAATGACGGTATATAATAGCTTATTTATTTTCATTATTTCTTACGCATTGCTAACCCGTACTTATCAGTATTCTACATCAGATTAATCATATTTCACTCAATTTATGATGGCTATAATCATACAAACAATAACTTTCTATCGGTAATAGTGAATGCGATCGGTAGCGGTCGTCTTCAACTGTGAATGACTGGTTTGGCAAGGTCGCTTTCCAACGGCGGAGATGAAAGGTCAGCTGATGAGATAAGTCTTTGTTTTTTATTACTCTGTCTCACTAAACAAACGTTGATTTGAAATGCTACTGAAATACATCATTCACCAAGTAGGTAGGTATGTATAACGGGATGGTGATACAGGGAGAAAAAACAAATGGATAACTAGACCAGGGATCGGTAAGAGTCGGAAGAGTCAAAAATAGCAATTTACAAAATTTCAAAGTTTTTAAAGAGCCA
The DNA here is from genome assembly GCA_948107665.1 of Lomographa bimaculata. Lineage (NCBI taxonomy): Eukaryota > Metazoa > Arthropoda > Insecta > Lepidoptera > Geometridae > Lomographa > Lomographa bimaculata. The sequence continues at coordinate 3,050,853 of OX403600.1, read as the reverse complement.
CAAAAAAAATTGTCACGGGGGAGGGTTGCGGTGAAAAGTGAGTACAACACAAGTGGCTGAGAGATATAAATGGTGCCTAATCCCCGTTTATGGGTTCATAACGATTTTTAAATGTTTTATATTTTTTAATAAAATAAATAATATTTGCGTATGAAACTTCACATCCAAAGAGCCGCATGTGGCTCGCGAGCCGCAGGTTTCCGACCTCTGAACTACACTACTAAATTTCCAGGAAACATATTTTATAGTCAAAATTACAGTTACTACGTTTTACAAAATAAGCTAGTTATTACCAAACAATTTTGTGATTGTTACTAAATAATGTCTGATTGTACGTTTCGTACTTTAATAAATTTATTCAAAAGAATTTAAACATGATATATTGACGTATTATCGTACTAATAATTAAACGCAAGCAAAGCTTAAAAAAACCGACTTCACCGATTTATCATCGGAACCTTGATCCACCAGCTTTCAAATAAAAAAAAATCATCATAATCGGCTCACAACGAAAGAAGTTGTGAAGTAAATTTTGAAGTCGGGTAAACCAGAACATCGTCAAAGTACGCATTATTCGTCATAAAAATAGACATTATTGACGATATTTCAAGAACTACTGATCAGATCTTGATCACATTTAAATGGGACCAATTAGAAAGCAACATCTTCCAAACTAAAAAAAAAATTCGAAATCGGCTCACGTGGAGAGAAGTTGTGAGGTAAAACACATAAAAAAAAAATACATTTGACTTGAGTATCTCCTCCTTTTTTGGGAAGTCGGTAAAAACTACTATTGTACTAAATAATTAAACGCAAGCAAAGCTTAAACAAACCGACTTCACCGCACCAGCTTTCAAATAAAAAAAGAATCATCAAAATCGACTCACAACGAAAGAAGTTATGAGATAACTTTTGAAGTCGGGTAAACGAGAACATCGTCAAAGAAATCCATAAAATAGGCATAACTGACGATATTTCAAGACCTACTGATCAGATCTTGTTCAAATTTAAATGGGACCAAGTAGAAAGAAAGATAATTCAAACTAAAAAAAAAAAATTCAATATCGGCTCACGTGGAAAGGAGATATGAGGTTACACATAAAAAAATATACATTCGACTTGCGTACCTCCTCCTTTTTTGGGAAGTCGGTAAAAATAACAGTAACTAGATATAAATATGTACAAAACTAAAATAATTGTAATTGTCACATATAGCACTAGAATGTTAGAAACAGCAAAGAGACATTTTTATCAGTGCACGGCATGAAAAATAATTTTTTTTTTCTCCCCAAGCAAAATTTGAGTTTCTGCTTGTGATTGTGTGTGTGATGTGAATGTTTCCGGCACCCACGACACAAGTCATCGAACTTAGTGTAGAGCTGTGAGTGTGAAGTGTTTATGTTTATAATCACCGTCCCTCATGTAGTTAGTATATATTAATTATCTTGACAGTTTTCTTTCCCTAATACCATGTCACTTACCATGTATGTACCTACAACAGGTTGCATGAGAAATTGCTGTTATTTGCTTGAAAGTGTCACGGTGAAGAAAGTAGACTATACTGGACTTTTGTAGAGGGTTGTCAATGGTGACTATTAGATCATAGAGTAGGTTTCCACGACACGGGCCTTGAGCCTAGTGTGGGGCCACAGTCTAGTGTTTAGAACCAATTTTAATAAAACCATCAAACGCTAATAAATTCATAATCATAATAATAATGTCACATGGAATATTTATATTTTAAATGTTAGTAAATTATAAGTGATATTAGCATATTTGTCAAAATTGTTCTTATGGTATTAATTTTGATGAATAAATAATCTTTAATCTTTAATTTACAGAGGCAGAACATTTTGAATTCTTAATTAAAAAATATTTTTGTAATTCAAATTAATTACTTACCCCTTTTCTACCGACTTCACACATAGGAGGAGGTAATTTTATTTTCTATTCGACTGTTTTTTTTTTTTTATGTGTGTTACCCCATTTACGTGAAAAAAAGATAATGATGTGTTACATGTTCTTTTCACGTAAACAGAACTTGAAGTTTTTTTTCGTTTGAAAACTGGTGCTTTTCCATTGGTCCCATTTAAATTTGGTCAAGATGAAGATCTGATCAGTAGTTTTTGAGTTATCGTCAATAATGCGTGTTTAATACATTGAATTTGATCAAGGTTCCGAAAAAATAGTGCAGCATCCTGTGCGGCAAAGCACTGCGCTCATCACCCTGAGATATTAGATGTTAAATCTCTTTACGCATGGACATTGCTCTTCAATCCGAAATACAAAAAAAAAACAAAAAACAAACAAACAAACGCATCCACACTCACAGCCCCACACTAAGTTCAAAGACTTGTATCATGGGTGCCGGAAACATTCACATCACACACACATACACCCAGAACCAGAAGCACAAATATCCCTTGGGAAGGAATTTGTGCTCCTGCCGGGAATCGAACCCAGGACCCACGGCGCAGAGGGCGGACACTTGTCCACTGCGCCAACTGGGTCGTCATACAGTATACAGTCATACAGTATATAAATAGTATTTGCTCATTACTGATAGCTATTGAATTTCTGGAAATTCTGAAAATGGAGTGGTACTGCTCCAGATGGACTCTCCAAATGAAACCACTACAATATATAATGTACGAATTATATGTATACTAAATATTTTATTTTTTTAAAAGTTCTAAGGTCTATTATTCACACGGTCTTTTTATTTCACATAAAAAAATACAGTGGAATTGAGAACCTCCTCCTTTTTTGAAGTCGGTTAAAAATGAGCTTGCGCGCATTGGTGCTCAGCATTTAACGGCCGGTAAATGAGGCAAGAATAAATTTCCATCAATAGCAATTTAGCTTGTAATCTGATACATTGTTATGAAATTGCAACGCTTACATTTTCTGCGTGTGAGTACGCCACAATCACCATTATTCACCATTGTGTTTGTCTGTTTATTTGTTTTGCAATTCTCGGACTCGAGTCTCTTCCCAACTGTTTGTAAATATGGACCTACTAGGAATGTGCCTGTCTAAATATACCGATCGAATGCATTAAAAGGGGTAGAGGGTGGTGGTAGCTACTAGTATACTATATACTACCTATTAGCTACGTTCTAGGACATAACATAACAAATATATCAAATAAATAACTAGTCTCTAAAATAATTTGCTCCGATCTGAGATCTCGTGTCTCTATTTTGCCTAATAGAGAAAATCTTTTGAGGTTAATTGCTCATAACTTGTTTTCTTAATGATAATTGTTTAATTTTTGTATTTGTGGTTCAAGTATAGAATATAACGGTTATTATACGCAAGTTTCAGCTCTAAGTGTGTAGTCGTTTTTGAGATAAACCCCGGGACAAAATAGGTCTAAAAACAGTGACTTTGGGGGCCTACCAAATTGTTATAGACCAACATAGATTTTTTTAAAACGGTTTCATTCTCTATTTAAATGCTTTTTTTTATGGTAGCGGGTTCAATCTCCGCCTCAAGCGATATTTTTCTTCTCTAAAATACTTCAGTTCTGGCTAACATGGATAATGCTATCAAAAATAAAATCAATGTTCGTTGTATTAGATGATGAAACTAAACAAACCAGGACCTTAAACAGGTTGTGAACCTATTCGCTTGCAAAATAGTACCAACAATAGTTAAACAAAACAGTTACAAAAAGCATTTATTGCAAAATTGCAGATCTTAATCAAAGTTACTTTTAAACCAATAAGTAATATAAAACGGTTAATTCGTTTACACGTTTACTACTCAAATATTACCGTAATGCCATAACACGAGCAAAACCTAACTACTTAGCTACGTAATATACCATATGCCATACGAGATGTTATCTGCGCGTACGCATTCGTGCACCGGGCGAAGACAGAGCCGCGCGCGCTTCCGGGCATCTGGGTCACACTCGACAAAAAAAAAACAATTTTTTTATTGCGAAATCGATACGAAATTCGATAGTTTTAAAAGTTAACGCTGACTTGACAGCTGTCAACTCAGTTTTGTTTTTAATTTAACTTTTTCTTTATCAAAGTGGCAGTGATAAGGATGACTGAAATTTTCATGGTGTAGTGAACTTTGGTGTTGTGCTTTTTGGATTATTATCGCTTTAACTGGTAAGTATGTTTATATATACATTACTAGCTGACCCGCCCGGCGTTGCCCGGGTAAACAAAAGCTTACACATAAACGCTTTCACACTCACAGCCCCACTCTAAAAGTATTATAAGTTGTGTCGTGGGGCCGTAAACAATTAACACCACACACACAACATTCACATCATACCCAGAACCAGAAACATAAACTACCCGTGGGGCAAAAACTTTTGTTATTGTGTTCCCACCGAGATTCGAATCCGCTGCTTTAAAGACGAACGCGCACTCATACCCAGTGGGTAGTTCAAAGTTCAAAGATTCCCCACCATGCGTCGCCCGATTAAAAATCTACACATAAACACTTCCACGTTCACAGCCCCACACTAAGTTCAGTGACTTGTAGCGTGGGACCGTAAACATCCAAGATTCACAACATATTAAAAACAAAAATTTCCCGTAGGGAGAAAACTTCTGTTACCACCGCGAATCGATCCCGCTGCTTTGAAGGCAAACGCGCACCCATTTACGCGAGTAGATTGTTCAAAGTTCAAAAGATGACCCGCCCGGCGTCACCCGGTTAAAAAATATACAAATAAATACTTCCACATTCACAGCCCCACACTAAGTTCAATGACTTATATCGGGGGGCCGTAAACATCCAAGATTCACAAAGCATTCACAACATACTCAAAACCAGGAACACAAATTTCCCGTGGAGAGAAATCTTCTAGGTAAATTACCACCGGGAATCGAACCCGCTGCTTTTAAGGCGAACGCGCACCCATCTACGCCAGCGAGCAGTTCAAAGTTCAGGCACGACCCGCCCGGTATCTGCCGGGTAGTAAATATTAAAAAACATACCTATAAACGCTTTCACATTCACAACCCCACAATTAGTTCAATGACTTGTATCGTGGGGCTGTAAACATCCAAGATTCACACAACATTGACAACATACTCAAAACCAGAAACACAAATTCCCGTGGAAAAACACCTGTGTTCCCACCGGGAATCAAACCCGGTGCTTTAAAGGCAAACGCCCACCATACTACTCCAGCGGGCAGTTCAAAGTTCAATGATAAGTTATAACCGACTAAACAAAAAAAAAACATTCGAATTTATATCCTCCTTCTTATGTAAGTCGGTTCAAAACATAGACGTATGCCGGATTACGCAGTAACTGTTACATTCTGTGATCCACCGTTTTCACCCTCAAATAAACTTAACGATTTCTCCTAGACTATAGGTCCAAATTATATGCAGTGAAGAGCAAATTATTAAATACTTAAAAAAAGGCAACGAAATAGAAGCCGCTATTTTTATGTGCAGGAATACGTAGTACGTGTCGATAAATTTCTGACCCGTCCCGTTCACGGGAGGACTACCGTGAAACTAATTTCACGATTTCTCATAGACTATTTATCCAAATCACATGCAGTAAAAAGCAAATTGTATCTACATGAACTACGTAAGACGATGAAATAGTTTATTTTGATAAGGATTAATACTGAATGTCTTAAAAAGCCAACTAAACATAGGCCGCTTTTTTTTCAGATTTTTAACAAAGAAAAGTATTTTTTCTGAGCTATACATACATGTTAGATATATGCTGTCGCGGACTTTTTTGTAAAACTCATGAAGGCCAACATTTTTGCCATACATTGTATTCACCTATGTCTAACTGTTTAGTCAGCGTACGCCGATAAAGCGGAAAGTTAGCAAATTTTTCTCCGACTTGTCTTACGAATATTATTATTTCGAACTGATAACTAACTTCTATCCCAACAAAACATAGCCTATGACACTCACTGATAGTGTAGCTATCTATTAGTGAAAGAATTTTTGGAATCGGATCAGTAGTTTCAGAGATTACCTTTTACATACAAACAAACAAACAAACAAACAAACAAACAAACAAACAAACTTTACCTCTTTATAATATTAGTATAGATTTATATTACATGTCTCATAAAGAAGGTATACAATATTTTCAGAGCTTAGGTGCGTGCATTGTTATGAGTTTCTTTTATCATTTATTTTTCAGTTTACCGTAGTACCATTTTTGATTAGTGTCATTATTTTTTAACAATATATTTCATGAATTATCACGAATAGCATAAGATCTGTGACGTCGTAATAATAATTGACATGAATAAGAAACGGGGTGAGTAGTAAAGACGTATAATATTGAAGTAATTTTTTTTATTAAAGGGAAACATTTTAAGTATTTATTAGTGTTTACCCCCACCACTTTTCGTCACTCAAAAAGGTTGCGGAATCGAATTTCAAAACCCTCCCATAAAAAGCTACACTTCAAAAATAAAGCTTTTTGCGTTTGATATCATTGGTTATAACAAATGTAGGTACATATATTAATATTGTCTGCAGAGGCTACACACAGCCAGCGGCATTTAGTCCCTTCGAAAACAAAAAAGAAATAATAGGAGATACAGTTTTTGTCTCAATGAACTGAGCCACCCTTTCTCTGAGTGTATCGGGGCGGGAAACCTACAGGCAGATGATTATGATGATTATTTTTATACCGACTTCACAAAAAAAGAGGAGGTACTCAAGTCGACTGTATATATTTTTTTATGTGTGTTACCTCGTACCTTCTTTCCACGTGAACCGATTTTGATTTTTTTTTTTTGTTTGAAAGATGTTGCTTTCCAATTGGTCCCATTTAAATTCGATCAAGATTTGTTCAGTAGTTCTTGAAATATCGTCAATAATGTGCGTACATCAAATCTGATCAAAGTTCCGAAGATAAAGCGGTGAAGTCGTTTTTTTTAAGCTTAGCTTGCGTTGAATTATTATTTGTTACTATTTTCGACGATTTGTAAATTAAATGAAAGTAAGTTTGTTTATTGACTTCGAGGTTATGTTTATGCATAATCATTTATTTTAATACAGAGATGCGGACATTTTGAAAGTATTTCAATTATGGTCTAGAAATAGCTAATGACACTTTATTTAAGATTTAATTACAAACAATTAATTATGGTGATTTAAAAAAGGACTTTATGTAATAGTGTCACACGGTTGAAAATATATCTTTTTATACTGTGATAGAGAAACTGGGAAACATCATCCATTTATGGTTGTCATACCTCCAGTTCGCTCGAAGCGTTTTGCTTCTACGTTCATCAACCGTACAATACAATACAATAACTCTTTATTGACAACAATAATAAAAAGTACAGAAAAGAAATTACTAATAAAAAGGTCCAATGGGCGGTCTTATCGCTAAGAGCGATCTCTTTCAGACAACCTTTGCATGGAAAAGAGTAAGACAAGCAGGGATGGTGGTGTGGTAAATCAGAGACTAAATACTAAACAAACTACATAAACACTACATTTTTTTATTAAGCTATTGCATAGCTTCTATCGCGGGCCTTGAGCGTGGAGACCTAATCCAGAAATTCCGTAACGAAAAAACCTAACGCCCCCCACGACTTCACAAAAAGTTTTCGGTTACGTTGAGTTGCGAACTCCGTACAGATGCATTCGATTCAGTATCCAATACCAATAGGCTACTGAGTCTTCTAACTATAACATCGAAATAAGCGTATAGGTTTTGACGTTTACGTTTTTAAAGTAAACGTCAAGATCACACATTTGCACACACTTTCGGATTTATAATATTAGTATGATAGTGGTACCGGTATCACAGGTTTGTGCATAACAGTAAATAAATCACTGTGGCGCAATTAGTGACCGGTATATGAATATATTTACATATATTGTAATTTTTAAACTTTCGCGATTCGAACACATAGTTTAGGTAATATCTCGGGACTTAATCGCGCTAAAAACTGGCCATGGTCTCGAGTCTTCTCGAGACCATGGCCAATGCAACTTGGCCGAAACGTCGAGGTAAATAAAAATAGTTTTTTAGCGCGATTAAGTCCCGAGATATTACCTAAACTATATTTACATATATACCAAGTAATTTGCAAAATATTAGAAACCTCTCGGGACATCATTTCAATCATTGAGCCCAACGTCTTTCGTGGTACAGCTATTGCCGCGGATTTGCCTGAAAATCAGCGTCAAGTTTCGAGCTTGACTTTTGTTTTTTTGTGTCTAAGGCAAACCCATTTCGGCATGCGTTACGATAAGTTTCAATATTATTGTTATATTTTCGCTAAGTGTCGAAATAAATTATTTTTCTTTCTTTATATTGCAAATTCAGTTATATGATTTTTCAAATAAATTTGAAAATTTATTATTTATCTTCTCTGTTAAGTGTAAGATGTCAAGACAGTGTCACCTGACGTTGTCGTACATATTACGAGGCGCGGCGCGGCGATGCCGTTCTTACAGTGTAGTTTAAATCTATTACTTATAAATTGTATAGATAGAATACATAATTATAATAATAACGGGAAATATAGCATTCAGAAATAAATGAGCTAAGGTTAGGGCAAGAATTAGGATCTTGGGAGCTTCCGAAGCTTCCGAAGAAACAGTAGAAGCCGAATTCGATAAAAATTGTTTTCACAGTAGAGTCGTTAGCTGTATATTCCTGGAATCAATCTAGGATTGTTTTTTTTATTGTTATTGTGTGTCTCAATTGTGCTCTCTCTCACATACTTTTATTTCAGCAAAAACAAAGATGATCATATACCACCTATTTTAATAATTTAATTATTATTCCTAACAAAAAATAAGATACTTATACCTAATAAGAGTTTTTTTTATGTAATTGATAGACGAGACGAACAAGATGTTCAAAATCCAAATCCTACTAATATTATAAACTAATATTATAAATATAATAAATAATATTATGTTTGTTCCCTCTTCACGCTTTAACGACTGAACGGATTTGGATTAAATTTGGAATGTACATAGATTATACCTAGGATTAACACATAGGCTACTTTTGAACTTGATAATAGCGGGCGAAGCCGCGGGGCACGGCTAGTAATAAATAAATCTTATCCAGAGTTCAAAATTCAAATAATTAATTCCTAGAAAGGTCTTTCATTTAATATCTCATAATATTGTATAATATTTTTTATGTAATATATGGTTCTACCTTATAATTTGGCGATGATCAATTAATTAATTTGATAAAGTTTTATTGCTATTAATTAATATTCAAAGTTAAAAGCTATATTTATTAATGTTATGCCACAATATAAATACGATCGAATAATAATATGTAACATTTCTAATAATATGTGATATTTTTAAGCTATTGCATAGCTTCTATCGCGGGCCTTGAGCGTGGAGACCGAATCCAGAAATTCCGTAATAAATAACCTAACACCCCCCACTCCGACCGGCACAGTGGTGATACTTTTTAGTTTTGCCATCTATCGATGAATAGCAGAACTTTTAATGACTTTTTTGAAATATCACGCTTGTCAAAAAAATACTGCATAAATAAAATAAATAAATAATTATAATTGCATAAGTTGATAAAAAATGCTATGCAAATAGCTTTACCGCGGCAGTCCACGAGTGCCACACGTCTTTTTTTCTTAAATCGGTTAAGCTCCGTCGTCTTCTCGTTTGAAATCCGTCATCTAATCAGGGTTCGCGGTAAGTTTAATATATTATTATTTACTGTTCATAGTATACAAATAAAAAAGCTAAGCTAACGGATTTGGATTAAATTTGGAATGTACATAGATTATACATAGGATTAACACATAGGCTACTTTTTAACTTGATAATAGCGGGCGAAGCCGCGGGTACGGCTAGTAGCAAATAGTAAAAAATATATCGTCGACCCATCTTTCTGCTTACTACGCGACCAACTTAATAAGCGTTATAATACACAAGCGAACAAAAAACGTGATTTAGCGTCGGCAACGTCGAAGCCAGCTAAATCAGCGTGGTGTGCGCCTGCGCATCGGAGAATTGGAGCGTGCGCAGTTTTTTTAGTTCACACTGCGTATATGGCGTAATTGTCTTGAAACAAACAAGAGGAAATCACTGGATAGTGAAAACTATCACTACTATCTTTTATAATGTACTAAAACGTGTAATTAATTACAATTAACGTCCGTTGAATGGCACTTGTCTCTAAGCTACAAAAATGTACTGAAACTTCAGGAATGTGAGATTGATGATTCGAGATGAGAAAGAGAAATAATTATTAATAGTGCTTGAAAGCATTGTTTATAAAGAAACTGTTATCTAATCTGTGAGCATTTTCACTTGCGATATAAATGCATAGATGAGTGCGTCAGCACGTTATGTGTGAGCTTCAGACGCAAAATACCTACATATACTATAATTGAACTACCCGTTGGGTAAGTCGGGTGTGTGTCCGCCTTTTAAGCAACGGGTATCGGGTTCGATTCCCGGTAGTAACACAGTTTTCTCTCAAGGGAAATTTGTGTTTCTGGTTCTGGGTGTGATGCTCTGTGATGTGAATGTTTCCGGCACCCATAGCACAAGTCATCGAACTTAGTGGGGGCTGTGAGTGTAAAAGCGTTTATGTTTATCAATGTTTCGGTCTTTTGTAGGTATATTGGTAACAAAATAGTAAAAAACCTCATGAAGGCCCACAAGGACAAGCTAGGCAATTACCTTGACTTGGCCTACGAGGTAACCGCCATGTGAGATGTAGATTCGACGATCATTGTTCCGGTAGTCGTTTCGGCGAATGGGCCATGAGCGAAAAGCCATGAACACCTCAAGAGGCTTTCGCTAGACGGTTGGATCAAGGGTCACATTCAGAAAGCAGTACACCTGGACTCGGCACGCATTTTCAGGAGTTCCTCACTTTGTAGCACTGACCTACCGATAGCTAATATAATAGCTATTATAGAACCAGTTATTTTATAGACTATTCACACCTTTGAATAAATTTAAAAAAAAAAATTACGCTAATAGAACGTCAAAATGGCCGCGCTTAAAATTGGCCGAACTTGATTGCATTTTCAAATATTTACTTTGATATGAAACGTAATGTATAGATGATTTTTTTTGAAGTGAAAACTTCTTTAGCTACGTTGTGCACTTTTTTGGGATGCGTCAAAAAATTTTAAACTCGCGTCAGGACACGTGACCTGACCGAAAATTCGTAAGACGAAGGAGAGGATGTAATATCCCCCTCTCTTTCTTCCGCGCGGCGAAAATGTATGCCTGCTCCTGCTGTTTACAACGTTAATGTTCAAGTTTTCACTTCTACCGGCACTCCCGGAGTGCAACCCGTTGGTTTTTTACTGACAACGTTTTCGTCGAATCTCGTATCGAATAAAAACAAAAAAATTACATATTTTATAATATTATTAAAAATACGGCATTCACTGCAGTTTGTGAGTGTGTTTTTATTTTTATTACTTCTTCACGCTCAAACGACTGGACTAATTTTGATGAAATTTTGCATAGGCTACTTTTTATCCCGTAATTCCCTTGGTTCCGGGACGTACGCGGGTAAAACCGCGGGGCGCAGCTAGTTTTCTATATTATTACTTCCTTATTAAGTGAGGTCACACCCACAGATTGTGGGCCTGTGGACCTTACGTTACCTGTGGGCTACAGGATTAGCAAGCTGAAGTGGCAGTGGGCTGGTTATATTTGCCGTGGAACTGATAACAGATGGGGTAGACGTGTTCGAGAGTGGAGACCGCGTCTCGGCAAACGTTTGCGAGGACGCCCTCTGGCTAGGTGGAGCGACGGCATACGTAAAGCTGGCAGCGGTTGCCAAAGAAGAGCTGAAATTTCGAGCACAGTGACAATACAATACAATACAATAACTCTTTATTAACACCAAAAGATAAATACAGCTTACAGAGAAACTTATAAAATATAGGTACAGTGGAACCTGGTTAATTGGGATCTCAAGGGACCAAGAATGTTGTACCATTTATTGAGTGTTTCCATTAATCCAGTTTTCCAATTAGGCAGGTTTAAAATTATAGTTGTCTCATTTACAGAGGCTCCTACTTATAGAGGTCGAAATGTACGGCTATTTCATTTTTAGAGGGAGAGGTGTTAATAAAAATGCGTATTTTTGGTGTAATGAATCTAATATATTATGTAGGTATGAATGTACATACATTATGTATTACGTGGAAAATAATAAATTTTTTTTTTCATCAAGTTTTATATATACGTTTAGGCATTTTGTACACTTTTACTCCCTTGTTTTTAGGTCAAAACCTGAGATAGTACTGACAAACAAAGCGTGTGCGAAAGGCATTCTAATGTGTCAACAAGTGTCAAAACCTGTCGCAACCTGTTAATTTGTCTCATTTATAGAGGGAATTGAGTTACAGAGTCCCAATTATAAAGGTAAACATCGAATAAATCCTAGAAATCAGATCTCATTTAACCAGGTTCGAAAAATCCCATTAATAGAGGTTATTCAATGAAAAAGTACCGGGACCTCATTGCAACTCTCAATAATAGAGGTTTCTCATTTATCCAGGTCCCATTTAACCAAGTTTCACTGTATAATGGGCGGTCTTATCGCTAAGAGCGATCTCTTCCAGACAACCTTTGAGTGACGTATATTGGGAGAGGCCTATGTCCAGCAGTGGACCAATACAGGCTGATGATGATGATGATGATGACGTAACGTCCAAAATACCATATTTCCTCATTATCAGCATCAAGTGTGCAACACGAATGACCCAAAAATCATTGTTTCGCTCGATGATTTTCGGAGTAAGCCAGTGTTATCTGAGATTTAGACGCGAAATTAACATTTATTCGCTGCTAATCGTATTCTAGTGGCCAATTTAAGCAACTGACCGAAAAATAAAAGCGCTTCTTGTCTTGTAAGAACCGCAACAGAGTATACTTATAAATAAACTAGCTGCGCCCCGCGGCTTTACCCGCGTAAGTCCCGGACCGGAATTCCGTTATTAAAAGTAGCCTGTGTTAATCCAGGGTGTCAGCTACTTAACAAATTTCATCAAAATTAATCTAGCCGTTTGAGCGTGAAGTAACAAACAATACAAAAACACTCACATCACACTAATATTACCTTTATAATATTAGTGTGATGTGATAATGGAACGCTCTGCCGATCGTATTCTGTATTAAAAAAAAGAGTTAACTGGAAGAGCTCGCTCTTAGCGATAAGTCCGCCAATTTTACATCGTTAATAAGAATTTTTTTCTTCTTAGGTGCTATAAAGTCTTTTATTTTTTAATTTAAGATCGGCAAACATTTGACCACCATTTCACCTGATGACGATGTGGTCAACGATAATTTACATAAATAAAAGTTGTGAAGTCAGTTTTTTTAAGCTTAGCTTGCGTTTAAATTATCTAGATATTAGAATCCCTATTTACTAGCAACCCATGAAATTCTGTGCTTACAATGTGTATCCAATACTATTGTAGGACTTTAGAAAGGAACTCGTCGATTTCAAGGCAGCGTGCAATGTTCACCCAAACTTTCAATGTCGTGTAGGTCATTAGAACCAAAGTTCTGTTCTTTAGCAATAAAAATGTTGTTTTAATTGGCTTGGCGGAAGATGGTGAACTTTTGAGGACGTGTATGTATTAGTATTGTTACTTAATACGCCCTGCGGCAGAAGTGGTGCCTTTGAGTAATGGCTGCGCCGCACGGGACCCGCGTCGATCTGTTTAACGCTTTCACACTCACAGCCCTACGTAACTTGTGTGGGTGCCGAAAACATTCACACCAATCACACAACCAGTACCAGAAACAAATTTTCCTTAAGGTGAAGTAGGCTCCAAATTGGACGATTTATCCTCACGAATATTAAAGATTTGACCTTTAAAAACGGTCGATTAACAGCATTTTTTTATGTGTAATAAATGTTCACAAAATATTTTAGTCGGATATGTTCAGCGATACACGATTGAATAAATTTGGTACGATAGAAAATAAATTTAAACTTTACTAAAAAGACTAAATTTCCCGTTCCCGTCAGTGGAATGAATCAACTTTATTCCGTTTCTATAAAAGATATTTTACAAAAAATATTGGGTGTATTCCCAACAAACATTCGAACCTCGTTGAAAACTCAAGTTTTTTGTAAAAGGGTAAAATTAATTTTAAAAATATATGAAAGCGCGCACGCTGACTATGCAGGCAATTCTACAAGGCTACAGTTTGGCTCCAGTCCGCCAATTCGATACCAAGTCGCCTTAAAGAGAAAACTTGTGTTCCTGCCGGGAATCAAACCTGATACCCCTGCTTAGAAGGCGAACGCTCACCCTCCTAAGCTAAAAGGTAGTGTGAATGTGTCCAGTGTGGCGCATCCTCTGACTGGTCGCGATTGATCCTTAAGCAGCTTTTCAGTTTTAAATTCAGTGAATTTTTGGCGTTATGGTGTGATTTGTTTATAATAAAATTCAACGATCAACCAAAAATCAAAACTCACTCATTGAATAAGGATGTCGAAAATTTTAAAACTCGAATACTAGTAGATTTCTTGAAATTCAAGACTAAAAAAAGTGTTTTACTATATATAAAGTATAGGTATGGTATACTTACCAAATGTTTTTTTTCAATCGACTTCAAAAAAGAAGATTCTTGACTGTAATATTTTTTTTATGTAGGTATGTTACGTGATAATGCCAAATATTCCGCCAATTATGAATAAATCTACGGGCCAATTGCCTATATTTCCTAAAACTAAACTAAAACTATGTACAGCAAAGAACTAAGTTACCTACAAGACATCGATCTTATAGGTAACTCAAGTGCTCAAGCCCACTACCAGTGGGTAGCGTTCCCATCATGCTGGCGGCATTGCCTCTCTGAATTGCAATGCTAATACGTTGAGCCAAATAAGTGCCAGCATTTTGATCACGCGTCGCTTCAACCAGGCGCTCTGATAGAATTTTGAAAATAGAATGAGCTCCCGGTCCCCACGGACCCAGTGTCTCAACACCAAACGGCTCAAATATGTAACCACTGCCAAGGTTTCCATATTTGCGCCGTTTGCGCTGCTCTGCCGAAGTTGCCGCGATGCCAACCCCATTTGTTTATAATAAAATTAAACAATCAACCAAAAATCAAATGTCACTCATTGAATAAAGATGTCGAAAGTTTTAAAACTCGAATACTAGTAGATTTTTTAAAATTCAAAACTAAAAAATGGTATATTTACCATATGTTTTTTTTCAACCGACTTCAAAAAAGTAGGTTCTCAATTCGACTATGTTTTTTTTGTATGTATGTTACGCGATAATTCCGCCAATTTTATGAATCAATTTTGATTTTTTTTTGTTTGGTAGAGTATAACTTCAGAGGTGGTCCCATATAAATTTTATCGAAATCGGTCAGGCAAAACCGAAATTTAAGCGGTGAAGTCGATATTTTAAGCTTTGTTTGTGTTTCAATTATTTAAAGTATGTACCTACTTCTAAAGAATTGAGATAAATTCAACAATACCGTATATGTTACAATCTGTTTATTAGTTTGGTAAAAGGAAACAAACGAACAGATTCGTATATACGGTACTAAAATCTTATCCCTTCTTTTTGCTCGCAGTAGTCGGGTAAAAATAACTCAAAGTGTTCAAAATATGTGTTTTATGATGGGAACGCTACCCACTGGTAGTGGGCTTGAGCACTTGTGTTACCTATAAGCTTAACGTCTTGTAGGTAACATAAGTCTTTGCTAGTTTTAGTTTATTTTTAGGAAATATAGGCAATTGGTCCGTAGTTTTTTTTTTTTTTATTATTTGTGACAGGCTAGTGTTTGACCACTATCTCACCTGATGGTAAGTGACGATGTGATCGAAGCTGGTAAACACACTAGACCTGGAATACGCAGGCTCTCAAGGATAACTGCCGGAACACCGTATTTGGCTTGGCGGCAGACTTTCAACTTGATGGTGGTAAGCTACTTTGGTAGCAAGCCAGGCGAGCAACTCACAAAATGGTCTACCACCTCTCAAAAAAGTTTGAATATTAAACATTTTTTTTTATCGTTTTGATGAACAATTTGCCCTGGCTTTCACAATCGTGATACTCATACTTACCTAATTCCTGACGAGGTAAATTTGATTAAAAAGCCACCTCAGTAATATGATTAGGACGTTATAGATACCATCTTGTATCGTTAAATATTGGTTTACAAAGATGGATGGTTTTAAACAAAGTGAAGTTACGCATACCGTGCTCAATTTCACATAACGGGGCGGCATTCATAGCTAGATTACTATCGACTTGGATAAGATTGGAAGGAATCATTAATCTTAGAAGTCGTTTGATTGAGATGATGTCGAGTCATGATGTCTCCATATAGTAAAGACACTGACTTAATGCACAGACTGCAAATATAATTATACTAAAACCTATGAAACATTGCGCCACACCACGCCCGACCACCCGACGTAACGGCCTGGCGTGCACTTCCTCGCGACATCGTCCCGAAGGACGACGACGAATAGAGGGCAGGAAGCGGCTCCGAAAACGAGATAGCAACAACACCGGACAAGACACCTACCCCGACTAACCCAGGAAAGGTCGTGAGAGCCCCGGATGGGCAGACCTGGGCCAACTGTCCCGAGGCGGCCCAGGAGGGTGACTCCGACCAAGAACGGGCATAAGAACATCCACACAAGAGCAATGATATTGCTCGCCAAGCACCCAGGGAGTAATCGCTCCCAGAGCCCAGCCCAGGCAAAGATACAAAAAAAATCAAGGCCTAAACCCACCACGCTAATGAGGGCAAGTGGAAGAACCCGTGAATGAATGAAATGATACTAGATCATCACAGGTTCCTTCCACTTGCCCTCTTGGCGTGGTGGGTTTAGGCCTTGATTGAGTTCATCTTTGCCTGGGCTGGGCGCTGGGAGCGATTACTCCCAGGGTGCTTGGCGAGCAATATAATTGCTCTTGTAGGGTGGGTGATGATGAATTATACTAGCTGTGCTCCGCGGTGCTACCCGCTGTGTTGGGATAAGGGGGCATCCATTCATTACGTGAGTGATTTTGGCGATATTACGACCCCTTCTCTCCCCTTGGTGAGATGTCGTGAGATGTTGCTCGACCCACTCCCCTAAACTCACGTGAGATTTTTCGAAATGCGTATATTTAATGTAAATAAGTTAATATGTGCTTGATTGCGTTGAATTTATTTAACACACATTTTGTTCAATTTGTTTTATTTAACACTAATCCCTACTAACTACTTCATTAAACCCAGTTTTCTCGCAATTTTACACTGTGTGTAGCAAAAAAAAATTACTTGATATTTGCCGAGACACTCCCGCATGTGAGATTGGGTCAGGTTCGGCTCGACCCCCCCCCCCTCTCCCCCTAAACGCCTCATGTAATTAATGGACGTCCCCTAAAAAGTAGCCCATGTATTAATCCAGGGTGTCAAATACCTCCATATCAAATTTCATCAACATTGGTCTAGCCATTTGAGCGTGAAGAAGTAACAAACATATAAACACACTTACAAATTTTCGTCTTTATAATATTAGTGTGATGTGATGTGATGTTAGAAGGAGTAGGATAGTAGGATTTGATCATTCCCGTGCATAATATTTTATGAGTGTATATTATTTACGTGTAGGTATATCGGGTTGTAATAGGATATCGACTATTATCGTCGTATTTCCTGGCATTCGTGGAGAATGCTGAGCATGGAGACATAAATTGCTCCATTACCTGACCGCACTGCCACTTAGCCAAATGGAAGTGGATGCTGTTCCTATAAGTTTCATTTACTAGTGTAAGGAATTTTTAGTCATTTTTCTTTGATAGGTTTTCGTATAACCTGATAATAATTAAGTGACAAGTAGTGATCACCTTTCAAACAAAAAAAATATTTTTTTTTAATTTTGCCTTTGCAATCTTGTGCATTTAGCCAGTGTCAAGTGATAATATATTACAAGTGTATTTTATATTAAAAGTCATAGTCACAAGTCACAGCTAAGTAACAGAGTCAAGGTCTAGTCATAGTCAAGTCATGCCCTAGGAAAGTGGTAGAAACTTTACTCTAAACTTCTATTGGAGTTTTGCAGCGAAGACGAAAATCGCGTTTTTCAACTTTGTATGATTTGCCTACACTTATGCACGTTTACTAAGTATTAACAATTAATAAATAATCCACCATTATTAGGTACACACTAACTTTGAAGAATCACAGATTTTGGAAAATTATACAAAATAAACAACGCCATTTTTTTACTATCGCGGCAAAACCCCAAAATCGGTTATGTCATTTGGGAAGTACGATGCCACAGATAAACACAATAAACTAATAAGTAAAACTCCTTCTTCGTCGGGGGGTCAAAATAGGAAAATATAAGCATTAATTGAAAACACCTCTCCATTCGCATCATTAACAATGCATAATTAAATATAAACATAAACATAAACTCGGTACGAACTTTCCATACATACCTAATTATCGGAAGTATCATCGTAAAACTAAGGGTCACCAACACCATTAACAGTTTCCGTAGATTTCACATAACGAATTACCTATCTTTCTTATTACGTAAGATATTAATTACATATAATCATGGGGTAGAGGTGAAACGGTTAGCTTTTGACCTGCTCTCACGCGTTTGATGTCTTTAACCGGAAATAATGATTTTGACACCGGAACCTATAATTTTGTGCGTGAATTAACTTTGTTTGAAACAATGATGTAATAGTAGGTTGTGATTGTGTGTGACGTGAATGTTTTCGGTACCCACGACACAAGTAATCGAACTTAGTGTGGGGCTGTGAGTGTGAACATAAACATAACATAAACGCTTTCACACTCACACCTCCACACAAAGTTCGATGACTTGTGTCGTGGGTGCCGGAAACATTCACATCACACACAATCACAACCACAACCAGGAACACAAAATTCCCTTGGGGACAAAACTTGTGTATCAGCCGGGAATCGAACCCGATACTCCTGCATAGAAGGCGAACGCCGCCCGACTAAGCCAACGAGCAGTTCAACAGTTCTGCAACAATCTAAAAGTTTCAGTTCAAACATTAGCATTTTTTACGCAAACACTATTTAAATCAGACAATAAGACACTATGTGTACCTTTCACATCTCTGCATATATTATACATTTTATTTCTGCAACGGTTCGTATTATTTAAATTATCCACTTATGCTTCTTAACCCTGGGTTAATTTAGCAACCGTGTTCAGTAATGTGCCTGAGATGGTGTCAAAGAGCAACTTATGTTAGAAAATGTGGTTGTAAGTTCGTCCAGGGTTTGCCCGGGAAGAAAAAAAAATTTTTTTTACACTAGATAGGTAAGCATCTGACCGCTATCTCACCTGATGGAAAGTGACGATGCGGCCAAAGAAGGAACATGCTTGCCTAGAGGTACCTATTCACTCTAGACCTAAAGACGCCCAGATAATATTGTTCAGGGAACGAAGGCGCAGGCAATGAGTTCCATTCGCTGTACGGATGATGAACGTAGAAGCAAAACGTTTCGAGCGAACTAGAGGTATGTCAATTGTCAACCATAAATGGATGACGTTTGACAGTTTGTTTTGTTGTTTGATGGTAAAAAGGGCATGGAGGAATTATATCATGTAATTCCTGAGCACACTCTCCAAAGTGTAAGCGATAGAATACCGATACGATGAGTCTAATCTAATCGGATATATCCGTACAAAGCCCACGAGGCGTGCGCTTCCGGCGCGTCTACTGCCGTCATAATGAAAAAAGACGTAACTGCATTTTTGACAAAATTGAGTTATATACATTGTCAGAATGAGAAAAAAATAATTTACATAGTGGCTAAACAAATAATTTTAACGCAAGCAAAGCTTAAAAAAACCGACTTCACCGCTTATATTTTAGTTTTGGCTTGATCGATTTCGATAAAATTTACATGTGATAGCTTGATAATAACTCACGCACATTTAGCGTGACTTACGCGTTGTCGATGTTAAAGTCTACAATTGTTTCGGCTTCATTCGGAAGCCTTCTTTAGGATAAGTGCGGAGCGCTCGCCGTCGCGTTCCGATTTTATCTAAAAGTGCTAAATTAATTTCGATAAAATTCATATGGGACCACCTCTGAAGTATAATCTATCAAACAATCTACGAAAAAAAAAACATTAAATACGATTCATAATTGGCGGAATTATCGCGTAACACTATCACTTTCTTGGTTTCGGTTGAAAAAGAAGAAGATACTTGGCAAGCACGCTACATATAGCGAAGAGCGGTAAAATTTTTACTTATCCAGTATAAAAAAAAGTCTACGTAGTAGTTCTTTGAGATAGGAATGTTCCACCACTCTTGTCACCAGACGCGGCGTTCGGGGAGGTGAGAGATGGACCCTCATGGACATAGTTTCATCACCAACCAACAAATCTTTTAATAAATAGCACCTACTTAAAAAGATATTTGACTTTCGTACTTCCATAAGCAAGAATTCAAGTTGCAGTTATGATTATGTACATTACGAAATAATTGTCACAATCCACCGTTACTTGAAAGGTTAATTCTCTCGACGAGGACTTTATAGAACGTCTTCCAATGATATAAGGTTGATAATGGCAATGTTTACATATGATTATTTGTGTAAAATATAAATACGTAGCGACCGGCATCCTTTCTCTGCATCGATAGTTGACTTGTTTACTATATGTGCTTCAGGGCTTCGTTTGTTTGAATTGTGTTAACAAGTAGACTTTAGACGTCGCGAATGATATAATACGATTTTGTGAAACAATTACCAATCCCAGTTACAAAGTAAAAAGAACCAGTTTAAATTTAAATTTCCCGAATGTGATCATCATGATTCAACCGAGTTCAAAATAGGAGGTTCCAATTCGACTGTATGTGTTTTTGTATAATTCCGCCAATTATGATTCGATTTTGATGATTCTTTGTTGATTTTTTGTTTGGTAGATCATATTTTAAAGGAGGTCCCATATACATTTTATCGAAATTGATTTAGCACTTTTTAATAAAATCGGGACGCGACGGCGAGCCCTCCACACTTATCCTGAAGAAGGCTTCCGAATGAACCCGAAACAATTGTCGATTTAGACATCGACAACGCGTAAGTCACGCAAATTTCCGTTTTAATTTTAACTTTTAATAGTTGAAAATGTGCGTGAGTTTTTAACTTTTTATCAAGCTATTGTCAAGTTAAAAACTAGCCTATGTGTTAATCCTAAGTATAAGCTATCTACATTCTTAATTTCATCCAAATTCGTTCAGCCATTAAAGCGTGAAGAGGGAACAAACATACTTACACACCAGCACCAATACCTAGTCAGGTTTTAGTTTTAGAACTTTCGTCTTGTTTATGTAAGACTTATTTATATATTTACACATTCACACTCACAGCCCCACACTAAGTTCAAAGACTTGTATCTTAGGCGCCGGAAACATTTACATCACACGCAATCACACTCAGAACCAGAAGCACAAATCCCTTAGTAAGGAAAATTGTGCTTCTGCCGGAAATCGAACCTCGGATCTACGGCACAGAGACCGGCCTACTGCGCCAAACAGGTCGTCTAGTCTAGATCTTAGTATAGTAGGTAATGGCCTCGATTCTGATGTCACACACTAAATTAAATTTAAACTATTCCTGTCTTTTACAAAATAGGAACACAAGACAGAGCTAGCATACATTAAAGTGCTGTCAAGTTAGACAGAACTTAGATGTCTACGCAAGCTTAGTCGAGTATGTAATTGGTGTTGACTAAAAACACGCGCCTTTCTGCTTCTGCTGTTCATATTTTAATTGATAAACTAGCTTGACAGCACTTAAATGTATGCTATCTCTGTCTTGTGTTCCTATTTTGTAAAAGACAGGAATAGTTTAAATTTTATTTAGTGTGTGACATCAGAATCGAGGCCAATATTAACTGTTATCTTGACCAACGGCAGGTGAAGCCGCGGTGCACAGCAAGTGTGTCATTAAAGTAAGCCCGGTAAGTCCCTCGTAAGTGAGGTAAACACGGTAATTTCATTAGCACCCGCGACAAGTAGGCCAGTGAGATGTCGGATTGTCGCCGCAATCGACGCAATTACCAGCTTTCATGTGTTTTCTGATCTAGTGTTGTTTTTATATGTATACTAGCCGTGCCCCGCGGCTTCGCCCGCTATTATCAAGCTAAAAAGTAGCCTATGTGTTAATCCTAGGTATAAGCTATGTACATTCCATATTTCATCCAAATCCGTTCAGCTGCTAAAGCGTGAAGACGAGAACAAATAATTTACACATAAACTTTCGAATTTATAATATTAGTAGGATTTTAACTGTGGTGGTGTTTGTAATGGCTTATAGAACTATACTGGTACAGCTTTTATAATAAACTAGCCGTGCCCCGCGGCTTCGCCTGCTATTATCAAGTTAAAAAGTAGCCTATGTGTTAATCCTAGGTATAGTCTATGTACATTCCAAATTTCATCCAAATCCGTTCAGCCGTTAAAGCGTGAAGAGGGAACAAACATACTTACACACTTACACACAAACTTTCGGATTTATAATATTAGTAGGATATACTTAAATAACTTAAGAACAGAATATGCACATTGTTTAGGGACTTTGGCTTAGGGACTATCTGGTAGCCGGGGGGGATGATATCGCAGAAAAATTATAATATATCCTACTAATCCTACTAATATTGTAAATCCGAAAGTTTGTGTGTAAATATTTTTGTTCCCCTTCTCGCTTTAACGGCTGTACGGATTTGGATGAAATTTGGAATGTACATAGATTATACCTAGGATTAACATATAGGCTACTTTTGAACTTGATAATAGCGGGCGAAGCCGCGGGGCATGGCTAGTAAATATATAAAAACGTTTTCAAAAGTAGCATATAGCTTCTAAAACTTTTTAGAAGCTAGATGCCTCTGACAGACAGACGGACGGACGGACAAAGTGCACAACGACCCAAGTCAACTTAGAGATCTCGTTTCGCTCGATCAAAGATCCCGCTTCGCTCGATCAATAATTAATTTTACATTTTTATATAATTAGGCCTAACTTGAAAAAACAATGACAGTGTGTTTTGTGCGCTTTGCATTAGTGTTTATACTGTTTTTTTTATCGTCTATGAAGATCTAAGTACGGGCCAATTGCCGAAATTTCCTGAAACTAAATTTATATACATATATCTATACAGCAAAGTCCCGAGTTACCTACTAGTCATCGAGTTATATTGTAAGTCCTAAATTACATAAGAAATAATGAAAGCAAGTAAAGCATAAAAAAACCGACTTCACCGCTTTATCATCCGAACCTTGATCCACCAGCTTTCAAATAAAAGAAGAATCATCAAAATCGGCTCACAACGAAAGAAGTTATGAGGTAACTTTTGAAGTCGGGTAAACCAGATCATCGTCAAAGTACGCATTACTCGTCACAAAATAGACATTATTGACGATATTTCTAGAACTACTGATCAGATCTTGATCAAATTTAAATGGGACCAATTAGAAAGCAACATCTTTCAAAGTAAAAAAAAATTTCGAAATCGGCAAAAAAAAAAAACAGTCGGCTTGAGTACCTCCTCCTTTTTTGGGAAGTCGGTAAAAAAACCGGCAAAGTCCGATACAGCATCGCGTCTTTATATCTTAGATGAATGTTCTCTGATTGTATGGTGGTATGGAACCCTCGGTGGCCGAGTCAGATTTGCACTTGGCCGTTTTCTCGGACCTTTCTCCGCTCCTTAAATAAGCCTGGCGTTACAAAAACTTGCATTACGAGTTCGCTTTCCAATGATCTGCTTATCTTGGACCTATCTTTGGAGTAACCTGATCTGCTCTTTACACTTCGAGGAAAGAAAGCTGGGTTTGGTTGAGGAGTTGCGTAATTAAGGAATGCAGGATTTGGAAGCGCTGGCCTAGTTTTTATCCGACTATGGCGGAGCTTAGAGGGGGGGTTATGAATTTAGCACCGTATGTATTGTATCTATGTTTGTTCGTGTTTTATTGTGTTAACATAATTTTGATGTACATGATGGAGCCCTTTCATTTAATTAATTTAATACCTATGATGGTGGTACTAATGATCTGATCTTGATCAAATTTAAATGGGACCCATTGGATTAAGGAGTTAAGCGATATATTTCAATAAAAAGAAAAAAAAATCTAAATCTGTTCACGTGGCAAGAAGTTAAAAGGTAACACAAATAAAAAAAAATACAGTCGACTTGAGTACCTCCTCCTTTTTTGTGAAGTCGGTGGAAAAACCCCTATCTACCCCACTGAAAGGGACATTAGTGGCAGATGGGAATATTTGAGAATAGATTTGAAATTGCGAAACGCACTGACCATTAATCATATCTAAAGATGGTATTTTAAATTCCCAATTTTTTTTAACGTAGAGCTGTTTTGAATTGTGTAGAAACCTTATCAATTAAAGTGCATATTAAAGTTACGAAGGAGTTTGCATGTAGGTAGGTAGTTACGTATGGTATTTGTTAGCATAATAATTATAAATCACTACACACGCGCAATATAATATATCTCATAATCAATTAGCGAATAGGCTATTACATTTTCTTTTGAAATATGGTCATTTGATAATTTATTACAATTTTAATTTGATGAAATTAATAAGTTGCCTTCATTTAGCATCGCCATGCTTATTTGGTTCGATGGTTCGTGCTGATGGTTTTGCCGCGAAAGTGAAAAAATGGCGTCGTGGATTTTGTATCATTTTCCAAACCGACGCTAAGTATGCAAATTGTTTTAACAGCTAAGAATTGTTTATAGTAATGACAAAAAATAAATCTTTCATATTTGAACCTTATGCTAAGGATATAAACTGAATAAATGGAATTCAGCAAAACATGATTGTTGAATGTTTCCTAGATAGATTTTTTTTTTAAAGTTGGGTCTTTTAAAACTCTAATATACCTACTTACCTAGTTTTTACGCCGGCTCTAAAAGAGATAAAACATTGATTACTACATTATTTAGATAATTGATATACATAAATGAGACCCATTTTTATTTTAAATCGTATAATTCTCACGCTAGTCGATTTTAACGATTTGTCTGAGACATGGCTTTGTTCTATCTCTATATTTGTCTCTTTTTAATGTATGGCGAATAAATAGCTTGTCCAATTTTTTATACCTCCGACATAAATAAATTTGTGTATCGTGTTAATGTGTTAAGTCTAGGTTTGCTAAATGGGGGAAAAGGCCAAATTATGTTAGTGAAAATTTGTCACGGCATAAAGTTTACCGCTCTACACTACATCATAAACTATATATATATATCTAAAACGACACATCTTCTTTTAATTTTGGCTTCGCAATCTTGTGCATTTAGCCTTGTCAAGTAAAAATATTTCAAATTTATTTCATATTTAAATTCCTAGTCACAAGTCACAGTCAAAGTCAAGTAAAAGAGTCAAGGTCTAGTCATTTATGCCCTAATAAAGTGGTAGAAACTTTACCAGAACTACTATTGGAGTTTTGGAGCGAAGGCGATAATCACGTTTATTCAACTTTGTATGACTTGCCTAAACTTATGCACGTTTACTAAGTATTAACGGTTAATAATCATTATTATACATTAACACTCGAAGAATCACAGGTTTTGGAAAATTATACAAAATCAACATTTCCACTTTCGCGGCAAAAACTCAAACGACACTTCATAATTGTAGCAGTTATCTACTGAGCTACCATCTACCGTTCGCCGGCTACAATTCGTACTACAGTGTAATGTAACAAGGCTATTGTTGGCACGCGTTTGGTGTACCAAGTGTGCCCAGTAATGTAGTAATTACAACAAGCTTCAGTCGTTACCCGCTTGGTGGCGCTAGTAGTACCGCTTAGTTTTTTTTATTCAGTTCAAAATTTACTGGTTTCTCACATAGTGAATGGAATATATATTTGACCGAGCGAAGCGAGATCTCTAAGTTGATCTGGGTGGTTTAGCAATTCGTCCGTCCGTCTTTCAGAGGTTAGTGTTAAAATCATAGCGTTCTAACTTCAATATTCTCAAAGTATATGTAAAGTTATAGCCTAAATTTGTTAATGGCAATAAAATTATTAGAAAGGAAATATTAAAGGGATACTGCCCGTTGGGGTATGATTTTAACGCTCAATACCTCTGAAAGACGGACGGACGGACAAAGTGATAAATCACACAGACCAACTTAGAGACCCCGCTTCGCTCGATCAAATATATATTCTATTCTTCAAGTGAAATTACGTTCAGTAAAATTTTTTACGAGTGAAAATATACTTACGTCTTTTTTCCTTATGACGGCAGAACAGGGCGCGCGCCTCAAGCGCTTTGTATAGCATGTCCCTTATGGATATTCAAATCAAATCAAATCAATTTTTTTTTTATTCAGACAACTTACAGTCCATTGGTTAGTAGACACGTAACTAACTATAAAAAGAACTTATTAACTAGTGTTAGTGTATGGGCGATAATGTAAAATAAATTAAATTAAAAGAGTTATTTTTAAACTGAAGCTGAGGCATACCATCCGGGCGAGTGAGAGAATAAATTCTAAAGAATCTATTTGATCATCAACCCGATGAAATGTCTCACTATTCACAATCATATCAATGACAAACTCAGTGACCATGTCAGGTTAAAAATTATGTAATTTTTTTTTCTTGGTAGGACTTTTTCCACTATCTTAACTGAGTGGTTATAATCATAGTAAAAGTCTGCTCGGAAGGAAGTGACGCTAATTTCATAATCCTGTCGATAACTTGTTTGTGATGTTATTGCACTAGGATTATGCAAATAATCGAGATAGAAATGCTAATAGTGTATAACGTGCTGTAATTTATTATAATATACTAATTATTATTAAATGCTTCTAGTAGGCAGTTTTTATATAACCCATCTTTATATAAATGATGGCTATTACGATAAGATATGTAATACTAGCGTTCCGCCCCGGCTTCGCCCGGGTGTGATAAATGAAGAACCGCTCGTCCGATTTTGTGCAAACTTCACATAAACCATCTGCTAAATAGTCCGAACAAAGCCTAAACATTTGGTTTGGATAGGTGAGCCCGTTCTTGAGTTATAAAATAACAACGAAAAGTGGCATTGATTTTTATATATATAGATGTATGCTCTCTCCACTCTCAACGCTCTCGTGGCCTCCAATCCTGAATGCGACCTATTTGTGGATGGATGGAAGACGATATTGTCCGAGTGTTTGAAATTTTGTGAAAGATTTTCATAAATCTAATAACATTTATATTAATTATTAAAATTTATAATGCATGTTTATTGAACTGTGTGTACTTGACATCATATTTTATTATTGATGACATTTTTAGCTGACATTAATTAATTATATTATGATTGGTATTTCTTTTTTAAATTCTGTGCATATTTGACATATTTTATTTTTTTTGATTTTTATTGTGAATAATTAACATAAGGTATTTGAATTTTTATGTATGATTTATGAAATAACAATCCTTTAATTATTGTAATTGGTGTAAGCATGTACGGTTTTAATTTAAGTAAAATAAATAAATAAATGCTTATACTTTCCATAGTCTTCACTTGCACACCAATATTATAAATGCGAAAGTTTGTGTGTAAACGTGTAAGTTTATTTGTTTTCTCTTCACGCTGTAACGGCTGATCGTAAAACGGATATATCTAGATGATTTTTCTTATTTAATTAAGAGACGAGCAAGTCGCTCATCTGATAGTAAGCGTCACGCTTGCATATCAGTTTAATGCCACCCAAGTTTTGAACTTATGTAGGTCAAAAACCTGAGCGGTAAAATTCAAATTCGTTTATTCACATGGGCCCCAAAGAGGCACTCATAAGAGTTAATGACTACTGCCAGATTCGCAAAATTACAGCCATCCTGAGAAAAAATTCTTTAAGCCCTGTAATTTGTGAATATACATGACTATATACATAACTATTAACATAAAATTTACTTAAGATTAACAATTAGCCTTCTTTTTAACTGACGACCCTGTTGGCGCAGTGGACAGGTGTCCGCCCTCTGCGCCGTGGGTCCTGGGTTCGATTCCCGGCAGGAGCACAAATTCCTTCCCAAGGAATATTTGTGCTTCTGGTTATGAGTGTAATGTGTGTGTGTGTGTGTGTGTGATGTGAATGTTTCCGGCACCCACGATACAAGTCTTTGAACTTAGTGTGGGGCTGCGAGTGTAAATGCGTTTGTTTTTAAGTAACCGTGTATCACTTTACAAGTATCGGTAAATAATTGTGAGTTACAAAGAAAAGCTAGTATAATAGAAAATATCAATAAAACCTTCTATTATTCTTTGAGAAAATGTTCCCGTGCGTTTCGCGCCGAGGCGACACTAGAGCGCCTTGCTAGGGCTGGTTCGTAGTAGAAAATATTTTGTAATAATTGTGCTCCGCGGATCTGCCCGTTTTAAATACATGATAGCTTGTTTTAGCACTAAACGGCCCGTTGTTGTTGGACGAGCGTTCGCCTTCTAAGCTAATATCAGGTTCGATTCCCGCGCGGGAACACAAGTTTTCTCTTCAAGGATAATTTGTGTTTCTGGTTGAGATTGTGTGTGTGATGTGAATGTTTTTCGCACCCACGACACAAGTCGTCGAACTTAGTGAGGGGCTTCACAGCCCTCACTAAGTTCAATGACTATATATATATATATATATATAATATATATATATATATATATACAAGGTTACTTTGAATTAGCGATACCCGATCCCCCTGTGAAGTATGGAGCGCTAATTGAAAGTAACCTTGTATATATAACGTTTATATTTATGTTTTAGAGCCTAAACTTAGGGAAACAATCTAAACATATAAACCTGATTTATATAGTATGTTTATAAAATCTTAAAAAAGTATCTTGGAGAAATTTCTAATTAAATTTTAGATATTTAATACCTGCTTTAGGGAATTTTTAGTACGGAGTAATTTAAAAGTTCCCTCTTACAAATTTCTCATTGCCACTCAAGAAGTTTTTGTATTTAAAAATGTATTTCTACTAAAATATTTACAGTTTTATCTCTGAGTATATGAACGACAATTGAACTTAACATTTTAACATATACTTAGGTATTATATGAGTTTTTTAAACTTGTAATTTTTTCTTAGCTGTAAATATTTTGTAGAACAACTTAAATATCAAAAACTATGAAATTTAAACTAAAAACTAAATAGTGAATGTTTTTATTTCAGATCACTATAAGTGACAAAAAATAAATTAAATAAGACTACATTCCCATTACAATAATATGCGATGAATATAAAAGGAAGGTAGATAAAGTAGTATAGGAAAGTAGGTACCTTTTCTCCCGTGGGTTGCGGGACGAACGGGTTTGCCGTCCAGCGGGGGTGACGACGCTTCTATTTATTTTAAGTTTTTCAAGCTTTATTATAAGTATTTTACTACATATACTTTTCACAAGGTAAGATTAGAAAAGGGGATTAAAACAAATAGTACTCAAAAATTTTGTAAACCGCTTGGCAAAGGAAAAGTGTCCAGAATACTGGCTACGTTTCTACTTTGAATAGCGGTGCTAATTTTTTGTGCTAGATAAGAGCCGGCATTCTGGTCTCTTGTCGCCTCGACTAAACGTTTGGATTTTTTTTTTTAATTTCGTTTGCTCCCGGTCCCCACGGACCCAAACTTTCTACCCCAAGTTTTTCAATATATAAATATATGACATAATTATTATATTATATTGTATTGTACAATTGTGTAGAAACAAGAAGTGACAACCCTAGCTTCCATATCATTCGAATATTAAAGAGAATCGGCAACTCTTGCGCATTACTAGCATCTCGCTTTCACACGCACGCTGCTGTTTACATCTTGTCTTCCATTGTTTGTCTACTTGTCAAACAGTTCGCTTCGATCGAAAATTAAACAAACAGTAAAACCTACAACTACCAAAAGTAATCGATTATATTATCAAAAAATATCGATTTTTTATTCGATTGGAATTCAGTGACAATTTATTATAATATGTGGGATATTATCGTTAAATGTGATTTGTGGATTTAAACGTGTAATAGTGATGTGGTATATTTTAGCCGCGTTGTTTTTGTTATGGCTGCTCGACCACTTCCGCCGGAAGAAGTCTGCGATGGCAGTGACACACGCATGCGTGGAAATGTCGGTACTTTGTTTTTTCTTTGGATTTTTTAGTTTGTTATATGTTTTTGGTGCTTCCTGTTCCAAGTTCATGATGATTTATTAATTAAAAGATAAATCATTAATTAATTGGTGGCAGGGCTACGTGGGATTTGAACCAGCGTACGAAGGATTTAAAAACGCATGAATTACTGCTGAGCCATATTCGCTTATGTAACTTAATATAATTCTCACTTCAACTTTTATGTACTTTCACACTCACAGCGCACACTAAGTTCAAACACTTATGGCGTGTGTGCTGGAAAGAATCACATCTCACACACAATCAAATCAAGAACCA
Source organism: Lomographa bimaculata (assembly GCA_948107665.1). NCBI lineage: Eukaryota > Metazoa > Arthropoda > Insecta > Lepidoptera > Geometridae > Lomographa > Lomographa bimaculata. The sequence continues at coordinate 3,020,442 of OX403600.1, read as the reverse complement.
GAAACAGAAATTTCCGTTGGGGAGAAAATTTGTGTTCTCACGGGGAAATCGAACCCGACGCCGCCGGCTACTTGGAGAGCGAACGCGCACTCAACTAAGCCACGAGCAGTTCGTTTTTAGGGTTCCGTACCCAAAGGGCAAAACGGGACCCTAGTAGTACTAAGACTCCGCTGTCCGGTGTGTTTGTCACCAGGCTGTATCTAATGAACCGTGGTAGTTAGACAGTTGACATTTTCACTGATGATGTATTTCTGTTGCCGCTATAACAACAAATACTAAAAAACAGAATTATAAAAATATTTAAGGGGGCTGCCATACAACAAACGTGATTTTTGTGCTCGTTTTTGCTCGATATTAATAACGGCAACAGGTGACCGCTTGAAATAATCACAGAATATTTAGTTATATATTCACTTTAAAAATAAATAATTAAATCAAAATAAAACACATATTTAAGGGAGGCATACAACAGACATGATTTTTTGCCGTTTTTATAGATAATGGTACGGAACCCTTCATGCGCGGTCCGACTCGCACTTAGCCGGTTTTTTTAATTACTATCTTGAGAACGTCATTGGTGACGGGGTTGATCGTGATTCGAATAAACGAGCGTAGGATTTAAAGTCGTACAAACTACCGCAGAGCCGTTACTTCTATTATAACTTAGAAGAATGCTTAATAGAAACTTCATGCAAGAATGTTTCCTGCTTCAACTCACTGAATATAACTATCGATTTCATCTTATGGTAATTATTTAACGCTCTCGCACACGCATCGCAGCTCGTCCAAATAAATTATTAAAAGAGAAATAATTAAACGCAAGCAAAGGTTAGAAAAACCGACTTCACCGCTTTATCTTCGGAACCTTGATCAGATTTAATGTATTAAACACGCATTATTGACTATAACTCAAAAACTAGTGATCAGATCTTGATCAAATTTCAATGGGACCACATGAAAAGCACCAGCTTTCAAATAAAAAAAGAATCATTAAAATCGGGTCACAACGAAAGAAGTTATGAGGTAACTTTTGAAGTCAGGTAAACGAGAACATCGTTAAAGTAGTCCACAAAATAGGCATTATTGACGATATTTCAAGAACTACTGCTCCGATCTTGATCAAATTTCAATAGGATCAATTAAAAAGCAACATCTTTCAAACTAAAAAAAAAATTTCGAAATCGGCTCACGTGGAGAGAAGTCATGAGGTAACACATAAAAAAAAAATACAGTCGACTTAAGTACCTCCTCCTTTTTTGGGAAGTCGGTAAAAAAGATGTTTCTACAATGGTTTGATATGTTACATTCAAAATGTTTCTATAATGGTTTGATATGTTACATTAAATATGTTTCTACAATGGTTTGATATGTTACATTAAATATGTTTCTACAATGGTTTGATATGTTACATTCAATATATCCTACAATGGTTTTATATGTTACATTCAATATCTTTCTACAATGGTTTGATATGTTACATTCAATATGTTTCTACAATGGTTTAATATGTTACATTAAATATGTTTCTACAATGGTTTGATATTTTACATTAAATATGTTACTACAATGGTTTGATATGTTACATTCAATATGTTTCTACAATGGTTTAATATGTTACATTAAATATGTTTCTACAATGGTTTAATATGGTACATTCAATATGTTTCTACAATGGTTTGATATGTTACATTCAATATGTTTCTACAATGGTTTCATAATAATATGATAACATTAAATACTAGTAGCGTCGCGCGGCGGTTATCAAGTTTAAAAGTCAAAATAAAAAATCTAAATCTTTTATTCACATGGGCCCCAAAGATGCACACATGAAAGTTAATGATTCTACAGCCAGATTCGCAAAATTACAGCCATCTTGAGAAGAACCTGGCAAGAAACTCGGCGGCGCTTGTTTCCTTAATTAAAAAAAATCTTTCCTTAACACTAATACTTAATTGTATTAATTTAGGTGTATCTATATTATATATGTGTTAATCCTAGGTATAATTTATGTACATTGTAAGTTTCATCCAAATCCGTTCGGTAGTTACAGCGTGAAGAGAAATCAAACACACTTACACACAAACTTTTGAATTTATAATGTTAGTGTGATAAAATATCATAAACAAAGGCTGTTTATTTTGATATTTTAATTGGATACAATTACAACATTTTTTACCCGACTACGGTGAAGCGACGGTTAAGATTTTAGCACCGTATGTAAGTATTTATTTATGTTTGTTTGTTCTCTCATAACGTACAAACGAATTAAAATATAGTGAATTACCTGGGTGTATAAATAACAAAAAAAAGCTGTTGTAGTCACATTAACCTAGTAACTTTATGGTAAAATATTGCTCGAGCACGGCTAGTTATATAAATTTTTTTTTTTTTTGTGAAGTTGTTCAAGTACAGGACTAACTACGGGCCAATTGCCTATATTTCCTCAAACTAAACTAAAACTATGTACAGCAAAGAACTAAGTTACCTACAAGACATCGAGCTTATAGGTAACTCAAGTGCTCAAGCCCACTACCAGTGGGTAGCGTTCCCATCATGCTGGCAGCATTGCCTCTCTGAATTGCAATGCTAATACGTTGAGCCAAATAAGTGCCAGCATTTTGACCACGCGTCGCTTCAACCAGGCGCTCTGATAGAATTTTGAAAATAGAATGAGCTCCCGGTCCCCACGGACCCAGAAGTTTTTGTTCTTATATATAAATATAAGAACAAATATCCGGAAAACAAGGTCGCTCTTTCTACACGGACGCAGAAGCCAGCTATTATGTCCAAACAAAAAACTAGTCACGGTCCACTTCAAAGCTTACTTGCGATTAAAATCACGTGTCTTTCTTTGTACAAATAATTACGTTTTTTGCTCAGCGTCTGCGCACCCGCTGGTAATGAAGTGTCGTGCGCGTGCGCACCGGTTCTTAGAACGCGTGAAATATTGTCTCTTAGATGAGAAACGACTGAGACGCTCGTGTCACTTAGTCGCTGCATTAATATTAGTACCTAATGTCTAATATCATTATTACAGATACAAATAACTGAGCAATCGCTTTCTGGCGACTACATAATTTAGATATAGGTACCTAGGTTAATGTCATTCATGTATTAGTCACCAGCCGTGCCCCGCGGCTTTGCCCGCTATTATCAATTAAAAAGTAGCCTATGTGTTAATCCTAGGTATCTATGTTCATTCCAAATTTCATCCAAATCCATTCAGCCGTTATAGCGGGAAGAGGGAACAAATATACTTACACACACACACAAACTTTCGAATTTATAATATTAGTAGGATTTAAGAATGTTTTATAAAAATTATTTAAATGCGCCGCCGCGTTTCTTACCAAATTCTTCTCGAGATGGCTGTAATTTTGCAATTCTGGCAGTAAATTCATGAGTGTCTCTTTGGGAGTGAATAAATGGTTTCGATTTTTTTTTTAAATTTCTCCAGAAAACTGTGTGCTAGGTATAATTGGGTACTTCCCAACGGATCATAGTATCAGATTGATCGCGCAAAGAAATTTTTAAAGTTGCGGCCCTAAGCAAAATAATTAAATATTTTAATTAAGTATTTCATAAAACCAGTCAAAGTCAAGTAAAATGGTCATGTTCCAGCCATAGTCAAGTCATGCTCTAGGAAAGTGACAGGAACTGTAGTAAAACTTCTATTGGAGTTTTGGAGCGAAGCTGAAAATGACGTTTTTCAACTTTGTATGATTTACGTAGGTTCGATAATTTATATAGTTTTTTTTTGTCGATTCAGTATTTGGTAATTTTTCAAAATGGCAGAGATATGGGGTTTGAAAACGTATTTTAGCCATTTCATAAATACGCGAAATTTTTGGCTTTTTTAATTATTGCTTAGTAATTAATTCATCGTTTAACATTCGCGCCAAAACTCCGATTCTAATATGTTTACAACTCTCCAACATTATACAAACGCTCTCCTCGACTGAGCTGTTAATATAAAAGCTACCCATAACGCACAAGTATAATAGTACCTAGTACGCAATATCAAGGAAATTATAATGAAACTGGCTTCTAGAACGGTAGATGGACATCACACGAGGAACTGATGTGATCTCTACTAATTTCTAACACGTAATATAGTTGTGCTTCTGGTTTTTTAGTCTGTGACGTGTTGTAATGTTGCTGGAATTTGAGTGTTGCCAGTGTTGTAACTTTGACAGGTATAATTTATCAAGCAATTTTTAAGTGGCTTGTATCTGAAAAAATCTTGATAATTTGGCCGATTTGTTTAAATATTTAATACTTGTGAGCAATGCACTAAAATAACTGAATTAGATTTAGAAAGACTATCTAACACGCAATATATGGTACTGTTTTTTAAGAGAAAAATAGTTCAGAAGATTATATCTATTGTATGTTTAAAAAGTTTACCGCTAGAGGCGCTGATACAATAAAAACATTTCAACGATTCCTTTATTATAAATGAGTTAAATGGCAATCAAGTTTATTTTTTGTATCATTTTCTTAAATTTACTATGACTAGGGCTTGTATTCGACTAAGATTTACAATGTAATCAACCGACTTAAAAAGAGGAGGTTCTCAATTCGACTGTATGTTTTTTTGTATGTTGCGCGATAATTCCGCCAATGAATCGATTTTGATGTTTTTTTTTGATTGGTAGATTATACTTCAGAAGCGGTAGGGTCCCATATAAATTTATCGAAACCGTTGATCGGCCAAACCTAAATATAAGAAAGCGAAGTTGGTTTTCTAAGCTTTGCTTGCGTTTAAATTATATTATTTTACTATTCAATACATAATATTTGACATTTGCAAAATGCAGCTGCCACACGATGCCAAAAAAAATATTCCATACAAACTTGTATTATAGTTTACTCCACTTAACATTGGGTGAGAGGGCGCGTTGTTAGTGTACGACTACCAAATACTATGCTTACCTAGACTACAATGACCACTGTAAATGAACAAGCCAAATACGGTGTTCCGGCAGTTATCCTTGAGAGCCTGCGTATTCCAGGTCTAGTGTGTTTACCAGCTTCGATCACATCGTCACTTACCATCAGGTGAGATAGTGGTCAAACACTAGCCTGTCACAAATAAAAAAAAAAAAAGCGTTTATGTTTTACTTGTCGTGCCCCGCGGCTTTGCCATTGTTTATCAAGTTAAAAAGTAGCCTATGCGTTAATCGTAGGTATAAGCATAGTAGAAACGTGCTGAGGTGCGTACGGTCGTGCATACATACAAGCCGCGTTTGGTACCACTCCATGAAGACAACATACTTCTCTGATTCTATTATGGTATGAGCTAAGTACATTCCAAATTTCATTCAAAAAGTGTGAATAGAAAACAAAAGTACTTACACATTTACACACAAACTTTCGGATTTATAATATTAGTGTAATGTTTAATGGGATATCTGTGAGTAGATACGACCATAGGAAGTATTCATATAGTGATGAAAATTCATCGGGTTTGTCAGCAATAACCAAACAAAACAAACAAACGCATTCACACTCACAGCCCCACACTATGTTCAAGGACTTGTATATCGTGAATGCCGGAAACATTTACATATCACTCACAATCAGCACTGGAGTTACCTATAAGCTCGATGTCTTGTGGTGCTAATCGGGTGACATTCGAGAGGTGGTAGAGCATTTTGTGAGTTGCTCGCCTGGCTTGCTACCAAAGTAGCTTACCACCATCAAGTTGAAAGTCTGCCGCCAAGCCAAATACGGCAGTTATCCTTGAGAGCCTGTGTATTCCAGGTCTAGTGTGTTTACCAGCTTCGATCACATCGTCACTTACCATCAGGTGAGATAGTGGTCAAACACTAGCCTGTCACAAATAAAAAAAAAAAAAAGGTAATTTAGTACTTTGCTGTACATAGTTTTAGATTAGTTTTAGGAAATATAGGCAATTGGCCCGTAGTTTTAGGAAGACATTGAAAAAAAAAAAAAAAATCGCACCCAGAATCAGAAGTACAACTCTCCCTTGGGAAGGAAATTGTTCTCCTGCCGGGGATCGAACCCAGGACCCACGGCGCAGAGGGCTGAGACTTGCCCACAGCGCTAACTGTGTCTTGGAGTTATTTCTGCTCGACTGTTGCAAAAGTTGACTGATGCAAAACTTCAGAGCTTAGGGCATCTTCGCATGGTGGCGAGTCTCTCGGTATTTTATCGGATACATTTCGGAGAGTGTGCAACGGAATTACACAATCTAATTCCCCCATCCCCATTCTATTATCGGACATCGAGACAGTCTCTTAAGCGACACCGCTATATGGTAGATATTCCACAAATGCGGACGAAGCGTTTTGCCTCCACATTCATTATGCGAACTGCAAAGGAGTGGAATTCCTTGCCTGAGTCTGTGTTTCCTGATAAATACAATATGGGAGTCTTTAAGTCACGAGTGAATAGGCATCTTCTAGGCAAACGTGCTCCATCATCGACCGCATCGTCACTTACCATCAGGTGAGATGGCGGTCAAACGTTTGCCTATCTAGAATAAAAAAAAAAAAAAAAGAAACAACGTCGAGTGTTCCCTTCTTTACACTTTGCATAATGTAGTGATTAGCGAAGCAGAATCTCAATTACACTATTCTTGCGAAATTGATTACGTGCTGCAGCTTTCTAGAAACCAAACCAAATGACTTTATTCTGTTGATTGGGGGGCAAAGATCCCCGATCCGACATCTTATTTACGATCATATTAATATGTATTTATATAAGATCATTATTGAGGTATATATTATTTGTCAATTATCATTACTCATAATTAAGTATATTCATGATTCATGCACTCTTTAAAATGTTGATTTTTTAAACACCGTAGTCCAACTCTATTGCATAATTCCTCTCCATTCAAAGGTTGTCTGGAAGAGATCGCTTTTAGCGATAAGACCGCCTTTTATAAAAAAATTGTTAAAAAATATTTTCTGTTTTGTTTTTGACTTAATTAAGGTGTTCAAGAGAGTTTATCTATCTATCTATCTTAGTGGAGTCCATCTAATAGAGGGTCACCTCTAAGAGTGCAAGCGTTTAATAGAGTGGACATCGATGAATGAGTACGTTATTAAAAATAGCAAGTCATCATAAATGTAGGTCAGCTATTCTTTAATAGGAATTAAGCAAATTTTTTTTTCTTTGAATATTTCCTTCGCAATCTTGTGCATTTAGCCAGTGTCAAGTAATAATTAATATATATCATGTGTATTTCATATTAAGTCCTAGTCACAAGTCACAGTCAAAGTCAAGTAAAACAGTCAAGGTCCAGTCATAGTCAAGTCATGCCCTAGTAAAGTGATAGAAACTTTACTAGAACTTCTATTGGAGTTTTGGAGCGAATGCGAAAATCACGGTTTTCAATTTTGTATGATTTGCCTACACTTCTGCACGTTCACTAAGTATTAAAAGTTAATAATCCACCATTATTACACATTTACACTCGAAGTATCACAGGTTTTGGAAAATTATACAAAATCAACAACGCAATTTTTCACTTTCGCGGCAAAAACCCCATTAAGCGAAATTAAACCTCATTCTTAGGAGAATTGAAACTGATCGCAACAGAAATAGGTAATAAATTTGCTTCTTTTTTCGTCTTTGCAGCCGGAAGTTGACTGTATTTATGTTGTATGTATGTTACGCGATCTCCGCGCCAATTATGATTTTTTTTTTGTTAGTTAGATTATACTTTAGAGGTGGTCCCATATAAATGTTATCAAAATTGATAAATCCAAAACCAAAATATAAGCGGTGAAGTCGGTTTTTTATGCTTTGCTTGCGTTGAATTTTTTTTATTCATTTAATTGTTTCGATTTTGTTTGCAACGAATAATACAATGCAAATGTGGAAATAAATTGCAGTATCTCGTCAAAAATTACAAACTTTTTGAAACGAAAGTTCCTTATCGTGCGTTGCGAAAGGGGGCTAGACGGAAAAAATTAAGACCAAAAGTTGTAACGACGCTGTTTGTTATAGTTGTAAGCCATACCACGTTCTCGTCCGATCACCGAAGTTAAGCAACGTCGGGCGCGGTCAGTACCTACTTGTAAGGGTCACCGCCTGGGAACACCGTGTGATGTTGGTTTTTGCATGTTTCTTTCAATTTTGGAACGAAAGTTCCTTATCGCGCGTTGCGAAAGGGGGCTAGACGGAAATTAAACTTCGTTCCATCCGGGTGTCACTTGACACCTCTCAAGTTTATTTTTTGTTAGAGGAGAGGCGGGTTAAGCATGTCGCTTGTCTGAAAGTAACTTATCAAAATACTACGGAGCAGCTTTGCTCCGTACTGCGCTCGCCACCCTGAGATATTAGATGGCCTTTATTTTCACTGGAAACATTGCCCTTCAATCCCAACTTCAGTAATGTGTCCGCACTACTGCTTGGCGTTTGAATGTCTGGCAATGGTGTAGTACTGCCCCAGGCGGACTCTGCAAGAGTCCTACCATAGTAAAAACATAACTGTTAATTTATGTTTCTACTATGGTCCTACCACAAAAATATCACCTAAAACTCTACTATGGTATCGATAATGTCGGATCATAAAACCGGTTTAATTGATCTAGTTTGGTGAAATATATGTCGTCCGGTCATAAATTATAGTCAACGCAGTTATGTTTATTTTATCGTTTATAAGTTGATCGATATCGGTTTTATGTTTCAAACGTTAATTTGCAGTTATTTTGTTTGGGTTTAAAAAATGGGTTCGGTGTAACTTAAAATAAAATCATTTATATGTAAGCAAAGCTTAAAAAACCCGACTTCACCACTTATGTTTTGGTTTTGGCTTGATCGATTTCGATCAAATTTATATGGAACTACCTCTGAGGTATAATCTACAAAAAAAAGTAAGAATTTTGAGAATCAGTCCGTCCACAAATGAGGGAGAAATCAGTGAACATACATTAAAAAAACAAATCGGCAATAAGAATGAAGGATTCGTAAGTTTTACACATATTAAGGATTTAACGTTGTTTTTTCATTCACGGTTGTTTTCTCGCATTGTTACGAGACTAGTTTCTATTTCATTAGTGTGCTAATATTATACAACATCGTAAGTTAAAGGTTATAGATATTTACCTAAAGTATTTACTTTTTTATTCTAAATTACATGGTGCCTAACTACGGGCCAATTGCCTATATTTCCTAAAATTAAACTAAAACTACATACAGACCTAAGTAACCTACAAGACATCGAACTTATAGGTAACTTAAATGCTCAAGCCCACTGCCAGTGTGTAGCGTTCCCATCATGCTAGCGGCGCTGCCTCGCTGAATAGCAAAAAAAATATTTTTTTTGTTTTAGCCTACCGTTCTACTATATGTGATGATGTGATTGAGGGTGATAAGTACGAATGGGAATTGACGCAATGTAATGACGTAGAGTAATGCATGTCCACCATCTTTGCATGGTAGAGATCGCTATTCGTGATAAGGCCGCTCTTGTGATACTATACGTACAAGCTTGTTTATTGTCTTTGTTTATCTCCTCTTCGTGAATTAATAAAATATTATCTATCTATTTATCTTTAAAACGTAGAAATTCGATTACGACGACGATATACCTATGACATAATATTCCGGTACGTTCGATCATAATGATCGAATTCCGGTGCTTTAACATGAGCTTACAGGCCTACATAACCATGTCAGTAGCATGTCCAACCTCGTGAAGCGAATCTCATTGCGAACTAAATTAAAATTTATTTACATAAAATTACGCAACTTTTCTCGTTTCTATCGATAATTTCACCTGTGCAATGACCGCTTCACAGGAAACCTGCTCACCGCGCGTCTATGAACACCTGTCAAATGACAACAATGAGATGCGTCATTGTAAACGCTTAATAACACCAGCATAGTGGATCATCATAATAATATCACTTATGTAGGAATGGGAGAAAGAGCGAGGCCGGTGCCCGCGCGCCAGTCGCATCACACGCGCAATTCGATATGGTCAACTGTACTTGCACATGAGTAATTACTCGGCGCGATCACAACCGCGCGTGCCAAAACGCGGTCACAAAAAAAGCAAACGTCAAAATTTTCAAACGTCACTTTTGGCGCCAATCAGGTTTTACTCGTAAAACTTGTTGTTTTTTTTTCAAACCAGTTTCGTGCATGAAAGTGAATTAACATTTTAACGTTATCGTGTGAGAGTGAATGTGAAACTGTATTGCGTAATAAATTCCTCGGAGATGTTGATGGATTTATTAAATTATAATGTTTGTAATACTTTTGGCCGTTATGCGATAATGTGCTATAAAGTTTAATTTCAAGGGATCGTGACTTGCTCTAGTTCTTAATTCAAATAAGTGCAAAAGTTTCTTATGTAATAAGTTTTTGGTAACTACAGCAATAAAAAATAAAAGGTATTAATAAGTATACAGTACGAATATGTAACTGAGTTACGGCCGTTTAATTAGATTTCGTTTTTTAATAGGAAATAGTTTCATTTACAGATTACAATAGGAATGTATGGGAAAATGCAGAATTGTATAAGATTAGAAAATTGTTGCAAAAAGATAGGAGTGATAATGTTGCAAATGGTATTAATTACGTGACAATGTTGTAAGAAGTTTTTTTATTTTACTGAATATAGTAACTCTTCGAAGCCAAATAAATTTTAAAGCTAATAATATTAGTTAGAAAAATTAGCAATTAACGTATTATCAACCGACTTCAAAAAAGGAGGTTCTCAATTCGACTGTATGTTTTTATTTTGTATTTACGCGATACCTCCGCCAATTATGAATCGCTTTTGATGTTTTTTTCTTGTTTGGTATATACTTCAGAGGTGGTCCCATATACATTTTATCGAAATCAATTAAGCCAAAACCGAAATATAAGCGATGAAGTCGGTTTTTTAAGCTTTGCTTGCATTTCAATTATTGAGAGACGAGACGAGCAAGCCACTCGCGTAATGGTAAGCGTCAGGCTTGCCCATTTATGCCAATTCAGTGTCACCCATATTTTTGAACGTATAAAACTCCTGCGCGGCAAAGCAATGCTTTCGTCACCCTGAGATATCAGACAGTATGTTCTAATTTTACTATTAAAGTTTTCGTGAGTTTGACACATTATAAAATATGTTCTAATGTAACATGTATGCGTGAGATTTTAGTTTGGGGCAAACGATTAGTTCCTTATGGGTCAATTTTATTTGGATGGCTTGATCACGTATTTTTAAGGCAAACATTTAACCACTATTTTACCAGATGGAAAACGTTTATGCGATCGATGATGTAGCATGCTTGTCTAGGTCTATGGATGAGTCGTTATTGAAAGAAAACTTTTTTTTTATCCTTCTAAAACTACGGGCCATTTGCTGAAAGTAAACTTTTAGTTTAGAATTTTTAAATATTATTTGCACATGTTTAAGTAATGGCATAGATTATGTAAGTATGTTCTGACGTAATGCAAAATAATTCCACAATGTTGAACAAAACGTTACTGCATTAAAACAAAAAGAAATCTTACATTACCATACATTATTCAAGAGTTTAATTATAACTTCTAATTAATGCTGTTGCGCAACTTATCAACGATTAGGCAATGTGATACTTTTTTACCGACTTCCCAAAAAAGTAGGAGGTAGTACTCAAGTCGATAGTATTTTTTTTTGTATGTATTTTACCTCACAGCTTCTCTCCACGTAAGCCGATTTTGAAAATATATTTTTAGTTTGATAGATGTTGCTTTTTAATTGGTCCCATTCAAATTTGATCAAGATCTGATCAGTAGTTCTTGAAATATCGTCAATAATGCCTATTTTGTGACGAATAATGCGTACTTTGACGATGTTCTCGTTTACCCGACTTCAAAAGTTACCTCATAACTTCTTTCGTTGTGTGCCGATTTGAATGATTCTTTTTTTATTTGAAAGCTGTGCTTTTCATGTAGTCCCATTGAAATTTGATCAAGGTGTGATCTTTAGTTTTTGAGTTATAGTCAATAATGCGTGTTTATACATTAAATCTGATCAAGGTTCCGATGATAAAGCGATGAAGTCGGTTTTTTAAAGCTTTGCTTGCTTTTAATTATGTTTAGAAAAAAATATAGGTACTTACCTACTTGAGCAATAAACGGTACTGCCCGTTGGTTTGGGTGAACGTTCGCCTTTTAATTTTCGTGTTAATTACAGATATACATAACATAATGCCATATGTAATTGAGCTTTTCAATTTGGCTATAGCCCACACAAACTTTAGAATTTATGATATTAGTGTATGATTTTTTTGATAATAAGTCAAACAAAAATACAAAAACGACTTTCGTCAATGATTTATCGACTTTTTTACATTAGAAATATATTTACGACATTTTTTAGTTTATTGTTTTTTAGTTTATAGTATGAGTAGGTACTTGTAAATATTTATTTCTTAGTTTTTTTAAACTATACCTTTACACTCACAGCCCCACACACAGTTCGATTACTCGTGGGAGCCGAAAACATTCACATCATACACACTTACAACCAAAAACACAAATGTCCCTTGTGGAGAAAATTTGTGTTTCTGCCGGGAATCAAACCCGATACCTCTACTTAGAAGGCGAATACTCAACCAAGAGCCAACGGCAGTACACAACAACGCAATTTTTTCACTTTCGCGGCAAAATTTTTTTCCTTATCTGTTATATTATGTAAAAATTGGTCTATTAGAGACTCCTTGGTCTTAATTAGACCTCGTTGATATCATGTTAGTTACATTTGCATGTCGCATGGCATGGAAAGTCGATTCATTACAATTACACGCTTTGCTTGCGATGTGTGGATACCTTGATAGGGCAATAATTAAGTAATTAGTGTTTGCATAATGTTTGTACTGTATATAATTCACGGTAATGAGGAAGCTGAAATATTGTGAATCGTTTTTTATTTTCTTTTTTCTAAACGGATATAGGCCAGTTGACCACGATAACAACGGGAAAATGTAAAAAAAAAGCCTCCCCACCGAACTATTTTTTTTCTACCGACTTCACAAAAAAGGAGGAGCTAGTCAAGTCGACAAAATTGTTTTATTTTTTATGTGTGTTACCTCATAACTTCTTTCCAAGTGAACCGATGTTGAATTATTTTTTTGTTTGAAAGATATTGCTTTCCAATTGGTCCCATTTAAATTTGATCAAGATCTGATTAGCAGTTCTTGAAACATCGTCAATAATGCGTGTTTAGTACATTTAATCTAATCAATGTTCCGAAGATAAAGATGTGAAGTCGGATTCTTTAAGCTTTGCTTGCGTTTAATTATTTTTGTGGGTATATTGTTGTAGACGATAATTATTGATTAAACGAACTTACATGTAGGTACGTTAAGTTCTATTATAATAATTATCTTCGAGTCTGAAGAGATTTTTAACTCATTATAACTGCCTGCTAAGTTGGTCGCCTTTTAAGCAGCGGATATCGGGTTCGATTCCCGTAGGAAACACAAGTTTGCTCCTCAAGGGAAATTTGTTTCTGGTTCTGTGTGTGATTGTGTCTGTGACGTGAAAGAACAACATGAGTCATCGAACTTATTGTAGTGTTTTAGTTTGAAAGCGTCTTAAAAAATATATGGGACCACCTCTGAAGCAGACTCTGAGATTCATAATTGGCGGAGATATTGCGTAACATACATACAAAAAATAAAAACGCTCGAATTGAGAACCTCTTTTTTTGAAGTCGGTTGAAAATTGTTATTAATTGGAAACCTTACCACACATAATACTCAAAAGAAGAAACCATTATGTAGGTACGACAAATATAAATCATTGTTACCCCAATTTGAAAATGCTAAAATAATTGCAAAGCAATTCTGTACTGCACAAACACTAATTATTTTTTATAAGCTTTCGATGTCTATGTTACTAAGATCCGGCTTTAGTTTTTTATTGCAAAACCTGGTCATCCATCAAACTAACAGAATACAAATCAAAATCATTTCCAATAATTAACTTAATAATTATTTAGTAGTCGCCAATGCGTAATGGTTCGTACACACGACAACAAATGCTTCCTCGAACGGGCAATAGTAAACATTTTGTCTGTTCGTGATTAAGTGTAAATAACTTGTATACTCACGTAACTATTACTGCCTTCATTAGAAAAAAAACGTATCTGCATTTTTGTCAAAATTTAGTTATATACATCATCGGAATCAGGTGCCTATTGACTCGCATAATTTTCCAGTTCCTAGTTTAATTTGGCCGAAAATGTTTCGCAAAACAAGTTTTGGCATATTAGTGCTTTGGCATAATAATGTTGGGGCATACCGTTTATTTTTGCATAACTATTTGTTGGCCTAATGTTTTAGGCATAATATTTGAATTGTTGGCTAAGTCATATATAGGGGCGACGACGAGCGAAGCGAGCGTGCCGCGGCAGCGTCCGGCGAAGCGCCAGGATATAGTTATGCACATTCGTTTTAGGCCACTTTATCATTATGCTCAATATTGTTATGCGGAACATTTTTTGCCTAAAACGTTATGCTTATCATCATGTGGCGTATTGATGCGTGGGCCAAAAGTTGTTCTGCCACTTTAAACTATGACTTCAAATTGTATGTGAGCCAATATGGACCCATCGGAATCAGTAAAAATAAACGCATTTATTAGTTTTTTTTTAAGTATTCAAACGCAACCTACTTATTCTTGCTTTTAATTTAGACGCATCTGCTACAAGTCATAGCATATATACTAAATAGTAAAGACATTTCTGATGTACATAACTCAATTTCGATAAAAATGTCAGTTACGTCTTTTTTCTTTAAGACGGCAGATTTGGTGTATTGTTGTTGGTAATGATTAATCAGAGCCATTTTAAACCGTCAATGTTGATGCAAACATGTTTTTGTTTTCGTTTTGTTTCAGCGTTATTTATAAACAAGCTAAACGACGGTTGTGAATGAGATAAATGCTTAAATTTATATTTAATTATTTGGAGATGGACTTTTTCTTTTATAAATTAAGAAAATATTCGCGTGTGGCTACTATCTTACTTAATTGACTGAGTGACTCCTGAATGTTTTTAAATTTATCTGTGCCATGTAATCACAACTTAATAATTTAATCAACTTCTTCTTCTTCTTTATATTTTGGCTTGACGATTATTAATCAACTTATTTGTACCACAAAAAGCGCGCCACTCGTGCGTGTGGCAATGTCAACGTCAACTGTCAAGTTAATTTTATTTTAATTTTATTATCTTAGGAAAACTTATGTTAATTAATAACTTATTTTGCAAACAGAAGGCCACTTAACACCTTTCACAAGTATTATAAAACACATAAGTAGGTAGGTAGGTACATGCGCAATAAATAGAAGTATAAGCACGATATAAAAGATCATAAATGAAAAATGATATTTTACTACCGGAAAGAGAAAGAATACTAATAACAATTCATTTGTAAACAGTAAATATAATTATTTCCTACAGAAAAAAAATACTATAGTATACCTATATAATAATAAATAAAATAGCAATACTTTCTTCTGTGAACCAAGCTGTAAATATTTAACATTGCCAAAAACACAATTAATATCTGAAATACCAACTTTTTTTTTTGGTTATACATTCATCATTAATCTCGATGACAGCTTACAAGCTTACCCCGACAGATAATCTCCATACTGTCAAGGAGCATTAATCTTACGATGCAATGTAACTCCAAATGAGAATGGTCAGGTTAAAGACCCACTTACTGATTAGGCAAGTAATAGTTTCACTATCACCGGCCGTAACTCAGCATTACACACGTACAAAGAATTAGACCTGCTTTCCGTCAAACGTTACATAACGGAACAAATTAACAATGGACTGATGAGAACAAGCCTCTCCGGAACTAACCTGACCCTTGACTCTGTTTAGAATTTTCTGTGCTCTTATAAAAGCAACAGTTAAGTAACGAACAAAAAAACATATAATGCCAAGGGATTCAAATAATGAAACTTCAAAGGAAAATTGCAATGCAATAGCGAGACTGATCAAGGACCTCTGCAGCTGTTCCGAAAACGGCACCTGGTCGCCAGACATGACGTCTGACAAAAGAAAAGGACCATTCTTGAAAAGCGAGCTCACGAACATGTCCGCCATGAAACGACGCATAATGGCCATCGCGAAAAGAAAGAATAGAGAGCCTGAGCTGCCAAAACTTTGTCCTCAAATCCCGAAGAACGATACCCTCACCTCCAATCTGATCAACACAACTATAAGCTCCCAAAACAGCACCATTCGTAGAAACATAGATAACTTCCTTCTGTCGAGAAGAATGTTCGCTTTAGAAGAAGACTTGTATGAGAAACCAATATCCTGCATCAAGAACTCTACGTGCGGCGAAAACTGGTCCCTAAGCAAGGCATGGCGGAATAACAACAGCAATTTCTTCGAGCGATCGCCAACTTTGGACTCCTATAGATTAGTAGATCGAAACTATTTCCAGTTGGAAAAAATCGATGAAATTCCGAGGAAAGAACGAAAGAGACGGAGCAAAAAGATGAGAGAACAATTGCGCTACGATAAACACATCAAACGTCACCTACGAATCCGAGTTATGTTATCTCTGAGGATGAGGCGATACTTGAAGCGGCGGGTGCGAAAATCAAAGCAAACTCTGCAGAACGTAAATATTCCTCCAAGAAGGTTCCTCAGAGGAGCATCAGTGACGTCTAGTTTTGGCACCAGGTCGTATAGGAGCGTGATGACAGACAAGTCTGGAGAAGGGACCGTTTTGTTTGATGTCCATGAAGCCAGGAATTCCACTATGGAGCTGTGTCATGATTATGAAGAGGACCTCGACACGCTGGAGATCGCATTACGCGCCGGTAATTTTAGGTAATGTATTAATTAAAGTAAATTTTAGTAGTGTTATTTCTAATCCTTTAACAGACGTTAAATAATGACTGATGACTTCAGGTAGCCTAAATTACTATACATAATTAACTGCCCGTTGGCTTAATTGGGTGGCGTTCGCCTTCTAAGCAGGGGTATCGGTTTCGATTCCCGGCGGGAACACAAGTTTTCTCTCCGTAAGGAAAATTTGTGTTTCTGGTTCTGGTTGTGATTGTGTGTGTGATGTGAATGTTTCCGGCAGCCACGACACAAGTCATCGAACTTAGTGTGGGGCTGTGAGTGCGAAATGTTTATGTTTATTATGTTTATTTTATTACTATACATAATTGCCTTCTAGCTTGACGATAAGCAAGCTGTTATTAAACA
Organism: Lomographa bimaculata; assembly: GCA_948107665.1. Taxonomy (NCBI): domain Eukaryota; kingdom Metazoa; phylum Arthropoda; class Insecta; order Lepidoptera; family Geometridae; genus Lomographa; species Lomographa bimaculata. Next base: position 3,003,242 of record OX403600.1, on the reverse strand, counting down.
TTGACATCCTTTCTGCAAATAATGAGACGTCATTTGTGTAAAGGTAACCTACTTGAGATGCAACTGCAACATCATTACTAACACTATCTACGAAGATAGTATTTAGAAGTAATATATAGTATTATGTATGTATACAAATAACTAGGGCATACTTTTTTAATTATCGTCTTTGATTATCGTGAAATAAACGCACAGTAGCGCGTAACGACATCGGATATTGTTTAATTTTTTGTTTTTTTTTTAAGCATAGACGCTTTTGCTTTCACAGGTTAGGTGCCGGAAACATTCACATCATACACACAATCGCAACCAGAACCAGAAACATAAATTTTCCTTGGGGAGAAAACTTGTGTTCTACCGGGAATCGAACCCGAATTTAAAAGGTGAAAGGTCACTCAACTAAGCCAATGCACATTTTAAAGTAAATTTTAATTTCTCTCTACCTATCTATTGACATTCGGTCGATTATTATTTTATGTAGTCCACTTTAGAAACTGTCCAACCACCAACGAAATAAGTCGCATATTAGAAACAACGTGTACAGAACTGCTGTCAAAATGTCGAAGTTAACTGTATACAATAACAATTTACACCAAAATATAAATAAAGCTAACAAAGTAACGTATAAGAATAGGTACAAAGGGCGGCCTTATCGCTAAGAGCGATCTCTTCCGGACAACCCTTGGTTGGAAATATAAACGAAAAGTGAATGTAGGGATGGTGGTGAATGCAATGAAAAAAAAATATTAAAAATTAACATATTGTTTATACTACATAAACATTATACACCAATAATAATAGTAGAATATCTAATCAAATAAGCAAACGTAAAATATATAAATAATAACATATAAACACTAATTTATGTAGTAATGTTTAGAGGTTGGACAAATAAAAGTTTGTCACTTTGTTGATGACTCTTGAGTTTGCGCACGTTTGACATTCACAGGCAGAGCATTTCAGAGACGCTCGGCTCCTATGTTCTAGATAAATCGAAGAAGCTCGTGCTGTGCGCTAGCATTTTGGGAAGGAAGTTTTCCGATGATCTTAATAACAAGGATGCATGGAGGCAAACTGCACAGGCTCTTTCTAGCGACTACCATGATAACACCTTGGTTAAGAAATTTATGTATTAGAAATTAAGAATGTTTTTAAAAAAAAATAATGAAAAAAAAAATGCGCCGCCGAGTTTCTTGCCAGGTTCTTCTCGAGAAGGCTGTAATTTTGCGGATCTGGCAATAGATTCATTAACTTTCATGAGTGCCTCTTTGGGGCCCATATGAATAAACGATTTTGATTTTGATCTTATATGAATAGGGAATTGGAGGAGCTAAAGAACGAAGGTTTCTTTCAGATTCATATCTAGGTATAATCATCAAACGAACGAACCTTTTGTGAACGTAACATTTAGGTACACCGCGCCTTCGCTATAATAGTAACTGGTAATCCAGTAGGATATTAGTAAATATGTGAATGTTTGTGACCACGTATCTACGTAACGAATAAACCGATTTCGATTAAATATAGAAAGTAGATAGTCTGGCTACCGGAATAACACATAGACTATGTTTTAACTAAATTAATCCCTTCAAAATCAATCAAAATCTAAATCTTTTATTCACATGGCAAAAGAGGCACTCATGAAAGTTAATGATTCAACTGCCAGATTTGCAAAATTATAGCCATCTCGAGGAGAACCTGGCAAGAAACTTGGCGGCGCATTTTTTTTCATTCATGTATATATTTTTAAATCGTTCCTTAACACTCATACATAATTATAGTAAATAAACTAGGTATATCTTTATTATGTAGTCGCTAGAAAGCGCTTGTGCAGTTTGCCTCCATGCACCCTTGTTATTAAATTCAGTTGCAAAGCGGCTTTAAAATAATCACACAATCCATATATATATATTATAGATGCGAAAGTAACTGTGTCTGTTACGATTTTACGCCTAAAACACAGAACTGATTTTGATGAAATTAGTACAGAGATAGACTAGAGCTTGAATAAAGACATTTGCTACTTTTTATCCCGGAAATCCCGCTATTTCGGGCCTTCCCCGGTGAAACCGCGGGTCACAGCTAGTAATGTTATAAATGCGAAAGTTTGTGTGTAAATGTTTGATTTGATAAGCCGTAATGGCTGTTTGATACATTTCGGTTTGTACTTAGCATCATCACTTTCCATCAGGTGAGATAGCGGCCAAATGCTTACCTATCTGGCATAAAAAAAAAGCATGCTACATCTTCGGCCGCAACATCACTTCCCATCAGGTGAGATAGTGGTGTGCTTGCCTATCGAACATAAAAAAAAAACAGGCTGCATTTTAAAATATTTCACACACAGTCTGAAATAAATGTTTGTTTTCCTTCCGCGACTGTTCTATAAGCAGACATGCCGTACTCCGGATATGGGCGCATCGTACCGTGTCGCCTTTGTATTAGTGTCGCTTTGTGTCTACCCCATGTTATGACTAATAGGTAGAGCATAACTGACCTCAGGCGATGCAGAGTTTTAGGAGTTCAAGGTTTGTTTCTAGGAATTTAGCGCTTTCGCGGGTTGAATGCTACTTCTTCTTAGCGTGTCTATGGCAATACCTTATTTGCTCAATGGAGAGTTTTGCCGCGAAAGTGAAAAAATGGCGTTGTTGATTTTATGTAATTTTCCAAAACCTGTGATTCTTCGAGTGTTCATGTGTAATATTGGTGGATTATTAACCGTTAATACTTAGTAAATGTGCATAAGTGTAGGCAAGTCATACAAAGTTGAAAAACGTGATTTTCGCCTTCGCTCCAAAACTCCAATAGAAGTTCTAGTAAAGTTTCTACCACTTTACTAGGGCATGACTTGACTATGACTGACTACTTGACTTTGACTGTGACTTGTGACTAAGACTTTTATTATGAAGAATAGATATTGTTAATATTTGTTTAATATTTTGACTGAAGGACTTTGCATCCATGGTCATGAAATAATAATAAAAAAAATTTTGCTCTATACTCGGCGACGAAAACAGTATTCAGCCTAGCTTCGTACATGTCTTTTAGTGTAAAAGACTACGTCTTGCTGAGCATGATAATAAATGAGCCATAGTTTTAATGCTATTTATTTAATATACAGCCGGGGTTTTTTTATCAATTTAATAATTAAACGCAAGCAAAGCATAAAAATACCGACTTCACAGCTTTATCTTCGGAACCTTGATCAGATTCAACGTGTTAAACACGCATTATTGACAATTACTCAAAAACTAGTGATCAGATCTTGACCAAATTTAAATGGGACCACATGGAAAGCACCAGCTTTCAAATAAAAAAATAATCACTAAAATCGGCGCACAAAGAAAGAAGTTATGAGGTAACTTTTGAAGTCGGTTAAAAACGAGAACATCATCAATGTAGTCCACAGAATACGTATTATTGAGGATAACTCAAAAACTAAATAGTCAGATCTTGATCAAATTTAAATGGGACCAATTGGAAAGCAACATCTATCAAACAAAAAATAACAAAATCAGTTCACGTGGAACGAAGTTACTAATAAAAAATATAAGATATTGAAAAAAAAGAAACACTAAGTATATAATTCTGTTTTCGATTCATAACATTACATAAGAATCTGAAGACTATCTATTTTGGTTTGGAACTATACTTATATACTATAATACGTAGTATAAGATCAAGTTAATTGTAAATAAGCAGTCTTACGTAAAGTTAACAACTAAATATCGAAACATTCGAAACTAAGGTCAATAGCATCACAACGCGACGCTATGCACGACTGCCCATCGAAAGGTGAAATATTTGCGTGCAAACTCATTTCTCATCATACGTTACGATGACAGATTGAAATGTTGCCAGCAAGAAATATTCATTATCCGAAAAATTTCTATTAATTTTGGCTTCGCAATTTTGTGCATTTACCCAGTGTCAAGTAATAATATATTTCAAGTGAATTTCATATTAAATGTTTTAGTCACAAGTCACAGTCAAAGTCAAGTAAAAGACTCAAGGTCCAGTCATAGTCAAGTCATATGCTAGTAAAGTGGTAAAAACTTTACTAGAACTTCTATTGGTGTTTTGGATCGAAGGCGAAAATCACGTTTTTCAACTTTGTATGATTTGCCTACACTTATGCACGTTAACGGTTAATAATCCACCATTACTACACTTTTACACACGAAGAATCACAAGTTTTAGAAAATAATTCTGAATCAATAACGCCATTTTTTCACTTTCGCGGCAAAACTCCCATCCAAAAGTTTGTTTGTGTGTGTGTTTAAAACTCGTTAACTATTTATCAGCTTAACGGATTTATTTTTAGGGTTGATCTATTTTTGTATAATATGATTGTTTTTGAAATGGCTAAAATATATTTTTTACGTTTTCAATTCATATCATCGCCATTGAAAAAAAAAAATCCGAAAACTGAATCGACAATAAATTAGATATAATTATCGAACATATCATGCTCACAATATTTCACGAAAATCGGTTGAGAAATGCGGCCTGTAGAGGAAAACAACCGGAAATCCGGACATACAAAAGCAATTTTGCCCAAGCCGAAACGGAGACGCTTCGCGTTCGCTCGGTCAACAGAGAAAAACACACCGAGACGTGAAATGGATCTTAATTACACACAAGGAAGACATCCTCAACTTTAGTCTTTCACTGTAATATTAGATGATACTTTTGTATTAAAAGTCATCTTTTAAAATGTCATAAATATTGTCTAGAAACTTCGTAATCTTACTGTATACGCTTTAATGACCCTTTTAGTATTTATTATGACATAATTATTCTTTCCAATGTAATTGTTAGAAAAAAATAATAATTAAAGTGTGTATATTAGATTTATTCAGTTTTTGCTGAAACTGCCATCTAGCGAATCCATTTTAAAGCTTTTTAAACCCAGTTTTAATTTATCATTTATAGTCCGGTCAAATTAAGCGATATTTCGGAAAAGAGTGGAAATAATTAGGGAAGTTGTAAATTCTTGTGGAATCGTTAGATAACATGACTAGTTGTCTCACCCTGGTTCGCACCGTTCCTAGCGCGTACGGAACTATGTTAAATATTACGTACAAACGTTAAACGGCTGTTACTCCAAATGTATAAATAAATTGTTCTAGAAAATTTTAACCAGGAGTAGAGACTATCTCAGACCACGTCTTGATATACCTAAAAAGTTATTCGAAGCAAGGAATGCTGATTTATATGTTTTTTTTAGTTTGCGGCTCGGGGGAAATTCGAACAATAGGTGCAAACTTACACAATGCTTCCAGAGGCATTGTAAACACTCAGTTAATTTTGCACCTTAGTGCAAGTAACGGAACATGTATTTTTTCATTTTTTGTAAATTGTACTTCGGGGGAAATTTGGGTAATTGAGCAAATTGTACTATAATAATCTATTCTGAGTTTATTACATTTGCCGCACATAAAAAAAAGAAAAATGTTACCGGAACATTTCAAAAAACAAAACTTTTTATTTCATACATGGCACGCGGGCGTTTACGTGCACGGCGCAATGCGATGCAAGCGGCAGGGCGCGAGCGGGGGCAAGGTCAATGATCTGAATCGTTGAATACAAAGATAAGGAGAAGAGCTCAATAGTTTAGCAGTTATACAGTGAAACTTGTGAGCGAAGGAAGACGTTTTGAATTTTAATTTGCACTAATAATATGCAACTATATGTAACCCATAAAAACTATCGAAATATAAATATTATCGAAATCGGTTAAGTCAAAACCGAAATATAAGCGATGTAGTCGGATTTTTTAAACTTTGCTTGCGTTTCAATTATATATGAAACGCTAGTAAACTAATTATTGTTCTGTAAAGCGGTCAAATTGGCCTTATTAATATTTTTATTTAAATCATAACATAATAATAATTATTAGTAATATTTTCTTTCCCAAACGTAATTTTTCTATGGACCTGCGTGACTTACACATTATCACTTACACATACAATTTAATTTTAAATTTTATTCTTAATTAGCTTTATTTATTACTAGCTGACCCGCCCGGCGTCGCCCTATTCTGAAAGTATTATAAATTGTGTCGTGGGGCAGTAAACATTAACACCACACACACAACATTCACGTCATACCCAGAATCAGAAACATAAACTTTCCGTAGGGAAAAAAACTTGTGTTGTTGTGTTCCCATCGAGATTCAAATCCGCTGCTTTGAAGACGAACGCGTAGGTAGTTCAAAGTTTAAAATTAACCCACACTGCGTCGCCCGGTTAAAAATTATACACATAAACACTTCCACATTTACAGCCTCGCACTAAGTTCAATGACTTGTATCGTGGGGCCGTAAACATCTAAGATTCACACAACATTCACAACATACTCAAAACCAGGAACACTAATTTACCGTGGGGAGAAATCGTCTAGGTAAATTACCACCGGCAATCGAACCCGCTACTTTGAAGGCAAACGCGCACCCATCTACGCCCGCGCCGCGGTAGAAAATATCAAAAAACATACCCATAAACGCTTCCACATTCACAATCCTACACGAAGTTCAATGACTTGTATCGTGGGGTCGTAAACATCCAAGATTTACAACATACTCAAAACCAGAAACACAAATTTCCCGTGGGAAGAACACCTGCATTCCCACCGGGAATCAAACCCCGTGCTTTATAGGCAAACGCCCACCTACACCAGTGGGCAGTTCAAAGTTCAATGATAAGTTATAACCGACAAAACAAAAATAAAACAGCCGAATTTGTATCCTTCTTCTTATGTAATACTACTACTACTCGAACCGCGCAGTGACCCAAAGTAAGTCTTGGCCTCCGATACTAAAAGTCGCCACTTCAGACGGTCTTGCGCCACATCTTGCCAAGTTGTGACTTGGAGCTGCCCGAAATCTTTGTCCACTTCATCTCTCCAGCGGTATCTGGGACGGCCTACTGGACGATGTCCGCTTGGCCTTCCCATATATGCTCGCTTTACAGCACGATCCTCTTCCGTTCTTTCTAGGTGACCGAGCCAGCGAAGTCGGCGGGCTTTGGTTTCGCCGATGATGTTTTGCTCGGGGATCAGATCTTCAATATCTTTATTCTTCCTCCTTCTCCATATCCCTTCTTCTGTTCGAGTTCGACCCAGTATCTGCCGCAGCTTCTTTCCGTTACAAGAAGTTTGCTTTCATCCCTAAGAGTCAGTGTCCAGGTCTCGCATCCATAGATTAATATAGGTCTTATTACAGTTTTGTATATTCGCACTTTGGTATTTGTGCTAAGAAGCCTGGACACCAAAATCTTGTGTAGGGCTGCACTACAACGGAGGGTGTTTTTGTATCCGGATATCTATCTCTTCTTCCCTGGTATTGGTGTCCGTCATAATACAGCCCATTACCATTTAGCCCATTATACCTTTCTACTCCTTTGTATGTGATGTCTCTCACTTTGAGGTTATTTCTCGGCATGCGCATGTTTTGTAGCGGCGCATGTGGACATTCAGTTTTATCCTGATTAATTCTGAGTCCTACATTTTGCGCCTCCCGTTCTAGTACTTCTGCAGCTCTTTCTCTACATGATCTTTCCTATTCCCTCATAAAACGAGGTCATCCGCGTAGCCTACCACTTTATGCTGTCCTTTTAGCTACACTCCGTCGTCAAGTGTCAATACGTGTCGCATAACGAGTTCAAGTGCTAGATTAAACAGCATTTATGATAGCGCATCGCCTTGCTTTAAACCGGTAAGGACTTCGAATTCCTTGGTCAAATCCGCTCCAACTCGAACAACAGCTTTGATTTTGTTAGTAGCTACCACATCATTCGTACCAGCTTATTTGGAATCCCAAAGTATTTTTTTATATTGTATAAAGAGAGTCACGACCTTTACTATCATATGCTTTAGCAAAATCCAAAAACAAACTGTGGACACTCTGCACATACTCCCACTTCTTCTCTATTAATTGTTTGAGCAGGAAGATTTGATCGACTGTACTACGACTGCGTCGGAAACCACACTGGTAATCGCCAATTATAGCCTCCGCGTATGGTTCTAGTCTCCTCAGCAATAAGTAAGACAGGATCTTGTATGCAGTAGGTAGCAAGGCCTTTTTGTGGATCGGGCAATTGACTCCAATATTCCATTCCTTTGGTAGCAGCTAACTATTCCAGATACTACTTATAAGTTCGAATATCTTACACTAAATTATAGCACCCCCATATTTCCATACTTCCCCTGGCAAGTTTGTCGATTCCAGGGGATTAGTTATTTTTAAGAGTCATAATAGCTCGTCTAATTTCATCAAGACTGAGTGGTTGAATTATGATATTCTCCTCACTGCCGTTACTACTCTCTTCTGTTTTATCCTGAGGTAAGCAATTTATGAGTTTTTAAAAATGATCTGGCCACATTTCATTTATTCTTACTTGGCCAGTGACGAGGTTGCCATCATCATCCTCCAACATTTGCACAGTCGGTTGATATCCTTTCTTGAAATTCCTAATTTCTTGGTAGAATTTTCTACTGCCACTTGATTTTATTAATTTTTCCATGTTCGTTCCATACTATGTTTTCCATATGTTTTCTTTTAGCTCTCTTTATAGCTTTTTTAGTTTTAGTTCGTTGCTCTTCATACATCTATTTATTTTATCTTCTTGTGTTGCGACTTGTCTTTTTACAACTTTTGTTTCGAGGTCCTTCTTATGTAAGTCGGTTCAAAGCATAGAAGTATGCCGGATTACGCAGCGACTGTTACTCATTCTGTGACCCACCGTTTTAACTTTCAAATAAACTTAATGATTTCTCCTAGACTATAGGTCCAAATAATATGCAGTAAATAGCAAATTACAATTACGTGAACTACGTAAGCCGATGAAAAGGTTTTTTTGATAAGGATTAATATTAAATACTTAAAATAAGCCAACATTACAGAAGCCGCTATTTTTTAATGTGCAGGAATAATGCGTAGTACGTGTCGATAAATTTCTGACCCGTCGTCCTACCATAAAACCAATTTCACGATTTCTTATAGACTATTTATCCAAATCGTATGCATTAAAGAGCAATTTGTATTTACATGAACTACGTAAGACGATGAAGTAGCTTATTTTGATAAGGATTAATACTTAATGTCTCAAAAAGCTAACTAAACACAAGCCGCTTTTTTTTCAGATTATTGACAAAGAAAAGTTTTTTTCTGAGCTAAATATACATGTTAGATATATGCTGTAACGTATTTTTTTGTAAAACTCATGAAGGCCAACATTTTTTCCATACATTGTATTCACCTTTGCCTAACTGTTTAGTCAGCGTACGCCGATAAAGCGGAAAGTTAGTAAATGTTTCTCCGACTATTATTATCTCGAACTGATAACTAACTTTTATCCCAACAAAACATAGCCTATGACACTCAGGGATAATGTAACTATCTATTACTGAAAGAATTTTCAGAATCGGATCAGTAGTTTTAGATATTACCTTTTACATACAAGCAAACAAACAAACTTTACCTCTTTATCATATTAGTATAGAATAGATGTTACAATAAAAGTATGAACTCTCAACGCAAAATAAATCCACCCGCTCGCTAAGTCGTGCTGCTCGGCTACTAATTTCTATTTTGTTTGACTGACACAAATTATCCATCGACGCTCCCTGCCTCCTCCCGCACGTATCGCCCGCTCCCTTGCATCGCCCTGCGCGGTCGGCTTTTGTGAGCGCGGGCGCCCCGCGTGCCTCACCGCAGTATGAAATAACATATTGTTTTTTTTAAATGTTCCGGTAACATTTTTCTTTTTTTTATGTGCGGCAAATGTAATAAACTCAGAATAGATTATTATAGTACAATTTGCTCAATTACCCGAATTTCCCCCGAAGTACAATTTACAAAAAATTAAAAAATACATGTTCCGTTACTTGCACTAAGGTGCAAAATTAACTGAGTGTTTACAATGCCTCTGGAAGCATTGTGTAAGTTTGCACCTATTGTTCGAATTTCCCCCGAGCCGCAAACTAAAAAAAACATATAAATCAGCATTCCTTGCTTCGAATAACTTTTTAGGTATATCAAGACGTGGTCTGAGATAGTCTCTACTCCTGGTTAAAATTTTCTAGAACAATTTATTTATACATTTGGAGTAACAGCCGTTTAAACTTTGTACGTAATATTTAACATAGTTCCGTACGCGCTAGGAACGGTGCGAACCAGGGTGAGACTACTAGTCATGTTATCTAACGATTCCACAAGAATTTACAACTTCCCTAATTATTTCCACTCTGTAGCCTAATTTGACCGGACTATTAGAAAATATTACTTGATCGAATGACAAATCGTATCGAACAATAAAATCAATGGATATTGTAATTTAATGTTAATGCGAATTCCATTCGCGCTAAAAACGGCATTTTTAGTATTTACAACAAGATAACGAGTATGTTAAACAGTTTTAGCATCAAAATTTACGTATTACTAGAATAACATATAAGAACAGGCTATATTTATACTGCTATCGAATTATCTCTACTTATCCTACTAATAAATTGGATTTATGATGTGAATTGAGGTAAGCGTTCGACTTCTAAGCACAATCGGGTTCGATTCCCGGCGGGAACACAAGTTTTCTCCCCATGGATAATTTGTGTTTCTTGTTCTGGTTGTGATTGTGTGTGATGTGAATGTTTCCGGCACCCACGACACAAGCCATCGAACTCAGTGTGAGGCTGTGAGTGTGAAAGCGTTCAAAAAAATTTTTTACTTTGTCTGTACTGTACTCGTTGCTACGCCCTGCACATTTACATGTACCGTGTTCAGGATGCATAAAAATTATTATAATTGAGTGTTATTGTTAGCCCTTACATAGCAATTTGAATATTTAGTTAAATATAATGTAAACAGTGGTATTGTAATTTTTTACATATGTGCAATAAATATATAATTAAATAATATTATAAAGGCGAATGTTTGTGAGTGTGTTTGTATGTTTATTGCTTCCTCATGCTCAAATGACTGATAATCTCATTTACATTCACTATCGCAATGCTATCGCCACACGCTAGAAGAGCTAAGAGTAAGCGTTAGAAAGAGAAACGAATATAAGTTTTATTTATGCAGCGCTGAGCGAACTGAATTGCACTTTATTGCGTCGAAGCAAGAGTTGCTATTTATTTGAATGTATTTGCAGAGAGAAACTTCTGTACCGGTAATATTAAGTATTACGTGGTTTGGTGAAGGCCTAAAGGTAAAATGTGTGAAAATAAACAGATGTTAAGTGCGAAAGTGTTAAATATCTATAATAGGTTTATTTGAATTATGCATGTTAGTCTCATAACTTTCCTCTGAAGATAACTTTTAAGTGAGTATAGTTGACGAGATGAAGTTTTCTCCGAGAAGATCTGCTTAAATAATGGTGTATAAGCTTTATATAGCGTTTTGCTTCTACGTTCATCGTCCGGATAGCGAAGGAGGTGAGCATCATTTTTCCCCGAGGGGTATAATCTGAGAGTCTTCAAATCAAGAGTGAATAGGTATCTTCTAGGCAAGCATGTCACATCTTCGGCCGCATCATCACTTTCCATCCAGATAGTGGTCAAATGCTTGCCTATTTAGCATAAAAAAAAATAAGTCGATAGAAAATAAAGCTCATCTAAAATGCCCTACGGCCTACCAAATACTGTATTTGATTGAAATTGAAAGAAGTGCAGCGGAAACAAAACTAGCAGTTTTTTTATTATTCAGTCAAAGCAAACGTTTGACCACTATCTCACCGGATGGTAAGAGATGATGCGGTCGACGATGCACGTTTGCCTAGATGATGACGATGATGAAGATGCCTATTCACTCGCGACTTAAAGACTCCCATATTGTATTTATCAGGAAACACAGACACAGGTAAGGAGTTCCATTCCTTAGCGGTTCGCATAATGAATGTGGAAGCAAAGCACTTCATCCGCATAACTGGAATGTCTACCATATAGCGGTGTCGCTTAGGTGTCTATCTTCAAGTATTCCTAAAAAAGATCATTAAAGACAATTTTTATTATCCTAACGTCAACTAAAAAAAACTCATATAGTAATAATTATTTTGATGCCATTATTACATTATGTAGTATATACCATTATTACACATTGACACTCGAAGGATAACAGGTTTTGGATTTTTTTTTTATACTAGATAGGCAAGCATTTGATCAGGTGAGATATCACCTGATGGAAAGTGACGATGCGGCCAAAGATGGAAAATTGTATAAAATCAACAACGCTATTTTTCCATTTTAGCGGCAAAAAACTCTTAATATTTCATGTCCCGTAAACTGGGCTAGATATCCAAAGAAATAGGTCAGTAAGTTAACGATCGAGGCCTATTGATGGTTATACACATAGGAGCCAGAGGTAGTTCATGAACTTACGTCTACTCATTCATAAACTTCTGAACAAATATGAGACCAGTGAAGTTAAGAAACACCTAAATACGTGCTTAACAAGTAGTTTTGGGGTACCAAAATGCCGGTTTGTATTTTGCACAGCAATTAAGCCTCGTTGTGCAACGAGGTAACGCAGCCAGCATTTTGGGCACACTGCCGACCAATGACTTTTTGTATTAGGTAAGTAGTTTAGCTAAATCTGTATTTTTATGTTTTGGGGTAGATAAGTTAAACATCCAAAATGTATGATTTTTTTTTAATCAATATTTTTTAGCCATATAAAAACTAACAGCAAACGCTATCACTTAAATTATTTTATTGATTATTTTCGTTTATTGTTCACACTCACAGCCCCGCACAAATTTAGAATATTTGTATCGTACGTAATCACACCCAGAATCAGAAATACGTTGAACATCTGCCTTCTAAGCGGTGGATGTCGAGTTCGATTCCCGAGGGGAACACAATTTTTCTCTCCATGTGAAATATGTGAAGACGACATAAAGATATTGTGTGGTTCTATGTGAGATTGTGTGAATATTTCCGGCAACCACGATACAAGTCTTCGAACTTGATGTGAGCTGTGAGTGTGAAATCGTTTTTATAATATCATTTATAAAAACGATTTGCAATTAAAATATCTGTAAGTCTGCCTTAACTTGGAAAAGGCTCGTCTTTTGATCCGTATCACAGTAATATTATAAATCCGAAAGTTTGTTTATAAATGTGTAAGTGTGTTTGTTTTCTCTTCACGATGTAACAGCTGAACGGATTGGGATGAAATTTGGAATGTTTATAGCGTATACATAGAATTAACATATAGGCTACTTTTTAACTTTATAAACGCGGGCGCAGCTGCGTGGCACGACTAGTTAGGATATATTAAGTACAAGAAACATAGTCGTAGACTTTTTGTTTTAGTTTAATCGTAATAACTGTTCTGTGCTTAATAGGGATCAAAGATGAGGGCAATGAGTTCCACTCCTTTGCATGACGAATGATAAACGTAGAAGCGAAACACTTCGAGCGAACTGGAGGTTATATCAATCATGGACATGATTTAATTTGTGATATGCTGACGTTTTAAAACCTTTGTAATTCTATTAGTGAGTTGTTTTTTTTGTTTTAATTTTGATGTATTTCAAGTGTATTTCATATTAAAAGTCTTACACACAAGTTACAGTCAAAGTCAAGTAAAAGAATCAAGGTTCAGTTATAGTCAAGTCATGCTCTAGTAAAGTGGTAGAAACTTTACCTACTAGAACTTCTATTGGAGTTTTGGAGCGAAAGCGAAAATCACGATTTTCAACTATTATTATTTGCCTACACTTATGCACGTTCACTAAGTATTAACGATTAATAATCCACCATTATTAATTTATACATACACATTAACACTCGAAGAACCACAGGTATTGGAAAATTCTACAAAATCAACAACGTCATTTATTCACTTGCGCGGCAAAACTCAATTCTTGAAATGATATATATATATATAAATAAATAAAAAATAACCTATCAATGGTTGTGATTGTGTATGTGATGTGAATGTTTCCGGCACACATGACACAAGTCATCAAACTAAGTAAAAGGCAAAGAGGGTGAAAATAAAACTATATCGATGTTTTTAGAAGCCTCTAAACATAACGAAACCTATACACAAAAAGTCCTCTAAAAAACCTTTATTCAAATCTGTTCCGGGATTTAAATGATTTATGAATGTAAAAATAGGTGTCAAATTTTAATTAAGTCACACTAGTATGTGAGACAGATATTGTAACTGCCTAGGCTAGTTAAGCAGGTTCCAGGCACGAATTGACGCATCAATTGATCAAAATTAATTTCTAAATGTCAAGATCAGTCCCATGTCGCGATTCATTTTGCCAATTTTCTGATGGCAATATCAATAAATCGTGATTGAGTGACGTTAATAATATCAGCAATAAATTTCATCAATAACATTTATTGCAGCGCCATCTATGTACTGATAGGCGAATCGCGTAACGTTGCGATATGCGGTAATTGCAAGTTGCAACCATTCGCTGTGTGGTTCGTAAATTAACGTAGTGTAACTTAGTTTTGCCACTTGCCGCCACGAGGCACTGCGTTCGCGTATAAGGTGGTGCGCGTTGATGTCTTTAGTAAGGGGGAAATGGTTTCATTTAATTGATAGAGATTTTCTCTGCTGAAATAAAGCTTTTGATAGTATACATTTAAATATCGTGTTGAATTGGAAAACTGTTGATGGGTAATATAAGTTCTTAAGCTACCATGGTCACTGTCACTATAACTGTCTGTGTCAATAAGGGGATATTTAACATGTATTTATTTTGTTTTGAGTTTCCGATATTAAGGCACTGTGGAGTGACTGGAGTGGTGCAGGTGGATGAAGATATAGATTTACAAGGATACAAAACTGTCTCCCCGTTTTCGTACTCCTTTACTGCGTTGGACACCACTACCATTGTTATCGCTTTTAGTTGAAATCGATCAGATCCTCCGATATATCGGAATCTCAAATCAAACGAAATACATGGTAGATATCCTGTTGTTAGGCGCTCAATAATACATATACCTAAGCTTATACCTGTCAAAATTATACTCATTAAAAAAAACAAACAAACACTTAACCGACTTCAAAAAGAGGACGAGGTTCTCAATTCGACTGTATTTTTTAGTGTTACTCTCATAACTTTTTTCTATGTAACCGATAATTTTTTTTTATTTGAAAGCTGGTGCTTCCCATTTGGTACAATTTCGATTTGATCAAGATATAACTAGTAGTTTTTGAGTTATCCTCAATATTGCGTATTAATTAATTTAATCTGATCAAGGGTTCCAAACATAAAGCGGTAATGTAGGTTATTTTTTACCTTTGCTTGCGTTTAAATGATTATAGTGAAGATTTATGATTCATAAAATCAATAGAGTAATTATTAGCTATCTCTCGCGCCGAGGCCCGAACCGCACGCCTCCGCGTATCGCGCGTCTAACTCATCCTGATAAAGGACAACTAATTTGTCCGAGACTACAAAGTAAGTCGAAATTTTCGTGATTTAAGCCGAATATATTGAAACATAATGTCAATGCATTCCGAGAGAGTAGACACTTACAAAGTTGATCGTGTCTGAACTGTATTAATTATAATAATATGAAGCCGGAATGCACACTGATTTCTTGAAAGTCGTGTATGCAGACGGTCAGCTAATATAATCATGCATATAAATGTAAGATACATTCATCGATGTGGCTCTCGTGACATTTCGTCGTTTTCACGCGCTAAAGTCCTATGCAACATAATTTATTGTGTAAGTCGATCTCTTCGTAGATAACATTCGCAAGTTTAAAAGGCATTTGAGTGCCTTACCTATTAATTCATCAGTGAATTACAATAATACAATACAATACAATACAATCATTCTTTATTGCACACCAAATAAAAGTAAAATTGTAGAACTTAAAATAATACAGTTATATGAGGTAGTACAATGGGCGGTCTTATCGCTTTAAGCGATTTCTGCCAGACAACCTTTGGATGGACAGAGAATGTGCAGGATGATTTGGGTTGGTGTGGCGTTCTATACTAATATAATATATCTTAATAAATAAAATAAAAGCATCCATAATACACATATACACAATATATATATGATACATATAATATATACCTATATAAACAGCTAACAAAATAATATTACCTACTTATAGATTAATAAAAAATAATATTAAAAAAGAATAATATCAAATATATTAATAAAAATCTTTATTTCATAAGCTTAACTTCTTTTCGTAGAGTACTTAACTATGATTTTTGTTACAAGCTTTTACATTTTACATACAGTCGTCGTCTATAGCTGTGATGACACTCATATATTTTGTTTTGGGAATATGTTTTTTTTTATGTACGAGTAGCTGCGCCCCGCGGCTTTGCCCGCGTAAGTCCCGGACCAGCCAGAATTTGGGGTTAAAAAGTAGCCTATGTCCTTTCTCAGGCTCTACACTATCTGTGTACCAAATTTTGTTTAAATCGGTTCAGTAGTTTTAGCGTGAAAGCGTAACAGACAGAGTTACTTTATAATATTATAATATAGTAAGGAAGTAAGGATAGGTAAACGTTTGACCACAATCTCACCTGATGGAAAGCGATGCTACTGCCGAAGATGTAGCATGCTTGCCATGTATAATTGATAAACCTTTTTTAACGTAATTGAGTGACAAGACGAGCAGCTCGCCAGATGACGTAAGCGTCACGCATGCCCATTGCTGTTCAGTGCCATTCAAAGTTTTGTATTATACAGGTCAAAATCTTGCGTGGCAAGGCACTGTGCTCGTCACGCTGAGATATGAGATGTTAAATCTCTTTATGCCCCTTTAATTTCACTGGAAACATTGCCCATTCGAATTACAGTAATATTTGCACACTATTGCTTTGCGGTTGAGTGGTGTCGTACTGCCTCAGGCGGACTCTGCAAATTAGTTCTAACACTACGATATCTCGTATAACTCTATTATGGTTTAATGTCTGATTAGAAGTTTGAAATATTTAAGTTAAAAAAAACAACGGGTTGCAATCCGGGAGTAATGTGTAAATTTGTGTAGGGGATGTATGGAGGAAAACGAAACCGTAGAACACGTAATAGCTCAGTGTGCTGTCACTGAAGAAATTAGAGTCAACACTGGAATGCTAGAGCAACATTCCAAAAAAGCATAAAGACTCACCTGAAGACTCACAGAATTCAATTACAAATACAACAACTTCACTACTGGAACAGTTATGCCAGCACCCAAAAACCACACTCCGTTATTTTAAGGAGCTGGGGTGGATGGGGTAGTTCCTGGCAGGGGGAAATGCACAATACACCCCAAGCGGGACGTCAGTGCAGACCTTAACTCCCCCTTATTGAATAAGAATAAGAATAAGAATCCGGGAGTGGCGGCAGAAGTGAAAACTTGAACATTAACGTTGTGCATTTTTGAAATAACAATACCATCGTCACTATAGAAACGCGATAACAAGAGAGGGGGATATTAGTTCCTCTCCTACGCCGACGGTCTACTCTCCCTCCGTCTTACGAATTTTCGATCAGGTCATGTGTCCTGACGCGAGTTTAACATTTTTACCCGTCCCAAAAAGTGCACAACGCCGTTAAATAAGTTTTCACTTCAAAAATTCTGGGTGACACTGGTGATTGTTATTTTTTTTTTTCTAGTTGTAAACTGTAATGATGTTTTATGTACAGGAGCGGTCGGCTAGCGGTCGAGGGGTGGTGGTGCGGGCGCGCGATGGGCGGCGGGCGAGCCAACAACGGAGCCCTAGCGCTGCACTATGCGGCCGCGCGGGGCTGCCTCGACTGCGTGCGCCTGCTCGCCGACACCACGCCCGATGTCTCGTGAGTACAAGCTTATCATTGAATTCAACTGTTGCCAAAATATTGCCATTTTTACAAGCTTTTATTTAATTTCATCTGTCCCGTAGTCTGTCTATTTGTCGGTCTGTAATCAGATATTTCAAGCTAAATTAGAACCACTTCGCGATGCCCGAATTTGGTGTACTTATGTATCTTCGGTGACAATACAATGATATGGTACAATGGAGCTGGTTTGATGATGGAGACGGGAGATGGCCATAGGAACTTCTGAACAAGATAAGCCCATCGAGTTTGGGCTCGTTTGATTCACATTGACAAGTTCTCTGGTTATATAACTATTTACTCCTTTTTTATTTACGACAGGTAAAAGCATGATTAAAAAAAACTTGAAAACAGAAAATGTATGAACTGTCCTTCGCGTTGGCTTAGTTGGGTGGGTGTTTGCCTTTTAAGCAACGATTATCGGGTTCCATTAGGAAACAAGTTTTCTTCCCAAGGGAAATTGTGTTTCTTGTTCTGGTTGCGATTATGTGTGTGAATATTTCCGGCACCCACGACGCAAGTAATCGAACTCAGTGTGAGACTGTGAGTGTTTATGTATTTATCCTAAAATGTTAAAAGACAAAAAAAAAAAATTTAAACGTCTTCTACATAGTGCCTATTTGATTTCGAAGAATAATTATATCGGCGAAAGATATTATCGTAGAACCGACCTTCGACAAAGAATTGCAGTCGATGAAGCATTCTATCGGTGTAACACCCTTCACATTCGCTCTGCTTAATGATTTTGGCATATCGTAAGGTAATTAAAATAAATTAGAGTGAATAGGCTAGTTATATTCCTTCTTCGGCTGCATCATCACTATCCATCAGGTGAAATAGTGGTGAATGCTTGCCTACCCAGCATTAAAAAAAAATCTGTATATGTCGGTTTTTATCGGATACATTTCGGAGAGTGTGCCAAAGAACTGCACGATCTAGTTCCCCCATCCCCGTTCTATCATCGGACAAGCAGACAAACTGCTAAGCGACACCGCTATATAGTGGACATTCCACAAATGCGCACGAAGCGTTTTGCCTCCACATTCATTGTGCGAACCGCAAAGGAATGGAATAAATCCTTACCTAAATCAGTGTTTCCTGATGAGTACAATATGGGAGTCACTAAGTCGTGAGTGAATAAATATCTTCTAGGTAAGCTTGCTCCATCGTCGCTTACCATCAGGTGATGGGGATGATCAAAAGTTTGCCTATCATTAATAAAAAAAAAAACGCCAGCAAAGCTTTAAAAAACCGACTTCACCACTTATATTTTGGTTTTGGCTGAACCGATTTCAATAAAATTTATATGGTACCAACTCTGTAGTATGATCTACCAAAAAAAAACATCAAAATCGATTCATAATTATTATTGGCGGAGATATCGAGTAAAATTAATAAAAATAAAAAAAAGAAACATGTAGTCGAATTGAGAACCTCCTTTTTTGAAGTCGGTTGAAAGAATACTGAAACTCTGTATGGTCTAGCAATCACCAAGACGTAACCCCAATAAAAATGTGGACATAATTTATAACAAATTAAAACTGTTGCGTTTTTGTACTATTAACTTTTGGAATTAATTATTAAGACATTAGTTGAATTTATGAGATCGCTATTAAAATGTCTGCTTCTCGTAGACGTATAAGGAAACATGAATATATAAAAATTCATAAGACGAGGTCACAGGTTGTACTTCCTTGTCAATGAAGAAAAAAGAAAGAAAGAAAAATGTTTTATTTGCAACAATAAAAGAAATAAAATACATGAGTTAGAAATTAATTCCGAATCTTTCCGATTCCCGATTGCACCGAAACATACTTTTGTATATGACCTTTCCTTCTATTACCAAAAATCAATTCGAAAAATGTGTAAAGGTTCGCGATTGATCAGCTTTTGTTAATATGTGAGTAACCTTAATGTGAGACAAGTTGGAATTGCGTTTCAGAGGGCATGAGAAACTGTGGCACATAGATGTAAGACAACAGCCCTCCTCCTCCTCTCCTCCTCTGTAGTGGGGTCAATGGTGGAGAGTCAGGGCACCTCTCCATCGGCTTGCACGGCCCCATATGTCTGGGGGGTGGCCTTGGTGAGCAAGGTCACCCCTCCATGGGCGCAGTGGCCCGGAGGAATTTGCATCCGGGCCTACCGCCGGGGCAAGATAGTGACTGCTAGCGCGACCCTATCTTGCCCCACTTCGGCGAGGGACTGCTCACGGGGGGATTTTTAGTGGGTTCAGGCCCTACATACCCCTTTCCTTCACCCCTGGGAAGGATAGGAAATGGCAGGCAATTTCCCCCCCACAAAAAAAAAAAGAAAAGTAGGGTACCTTATGATACAATTACTCATTATTGAGATCTTAAAGTATTTATAAAAAAATATTTATATTTAATGTTAACATGTATGTTTAATGCATAAAGGAGGTCTTACCGTTTGAAGCGATCTTTTTCAGGCTAGCTTTGGATAGACAAGATGTAGAGTCGGCTCTATTTCATGCTATTTTAAATACCAATTACTATAATGCTATAAAGACAATAATGCAACTTATCATAATTAAATACACTAAATATTTGTATTACATATATATATATTTCTTTATATAATATATTTTATATAAAATTATGAATAATATACACATTTAATACATTTACAATATAATCTGACAACAGTTATCATTTTTTACACTATGTTTTTTTTTTACTTTTAGCCATACGTTCTAATTATTTCACACATAATATTGGAACACATAATATATTATTGAGTGGATTTGTTTTATAATAATAAATGCGTTAAAAATAAGTATTATTTACCTCGACGTTTCAGCCGAGTTGAATTTGAATAATCTATATCTAAGGCATATAGACACAAGGACTATACTATAGAATATTCCAGGGTGATGAACGCAGTAATTTGCGAAGCAGGATTTTGACTAATATCAAATCTCTGTTAGGCAATGATCTTCAATGGTCAAGCGTGACACTTACCAACAGGCGTGCGACTTGCTGTTTTCGTCACTCTATTACCATAAAACAATTTAAACGCAAAGCAATGATTTTCTAAAAAAGAGCCGTGTACGATCTAGCCTTAAGACTAATAGGTAATTTAATTTTGACCTAAACTGCTAAGTATAGTAATATATTAAGAATGTGTCCAATACACTTTTCTTACTGTCTCTATTATCGGGACGGCACTTTGTTCTTGTGTTCTTTGTTAATAGCACAAAAAGTGCTATATCAATTTCGATAACATTTACACGATACCACATCTGAAGTATGATCTACAAAAAAAAAGAATCTTCAAAATCAACTCACAATTGGCGGAATGATCGCGTAAAGTAAATACAAAAAAAAACATTCATTCAAACCCCCTTCTTTTTTGAAGTGGGCTAGACAAAACAAACATGAAATCGGCAAATCAAATCAAATCAAAATTGTTTTGATTTGAAACAATGTCACTGCCCTCATTCGAACCACTTAGCATCAACCATCGATACCAGTCTACCAGTCAAAGTATCTCACCCACTGACCAACAGATCGTCACGAACAACCCCATCTGTTGGCAACGAGCTGTACTGTTACATAGTCCGTTATCTCTCGTGACTGGACAGTTAACCAGACGCACACGGACAAAAACAACGTATTGCAAGTGTTATTACTATGGTAAAGTCTATTATGAAAACATTGATGGAAACTCATAATGCCTGGTGGTAATCTCGAAAGAGTGGTGGTGCGTGAATAACGCTATGGTGCGTGGAGTTTGCAAAGATTTACTTAACAACTCAAACTCAAACGTTTTTTTGCCAGAATACATGTCAAAAAGGTCTTATAAATAATATTATGTACAATGTATTCAGCCTGCATGCAGACGTGCAAATATTTAAAAATATTATTGTCTCTAAATTTCATAAATTCGTTATTAGTATAAAAACAATTACTTAATAGCCAGTCACTCAAATTCTTCTTAAAACTATTGCCTTCTAAAATGTTTATATCGTTAGGTATTTTATTATATAAAGATATACACATATGATATATGTTCTTTTTGTAAATATATTTTTGACAAGTAGGTTGATATAATAGTGAGGTGAATTTTGCACGCTTTTGTTTTTTATAAATGTCACTGCGATTTTTAAAATATGTTGGGTACATTTTTTGTACAAATATCTCTAATGTAGATGCAAGCCAGAGGAAACACGTTATATTTTTTTAATAATGGCCTAAAACTATCCCTAAACCATGCATTACTATAAATTTATATAATTTATTTATATTTCTTATGGTATATGATATTGTATATATATATAAGATATGTATTAGGATAATTATATGTATATGTAGTGTTTATGTAGTTTATTTAGTACTTAGTCTCAGTTTTACCACACCACCATCCCTGCTTATCTGTATTATTCTTTTCCATCCTCTTTTCTGTACTTTTTTATTATTGGTGTCAATAAAGAGTTATTGTATTGTATTTTATTGTACTATAATTTAATATTATTTACCTATCTACTATCTCATACTATAAGAATCATTTTCCTGACATACTGGTTCACTGACTGACTGACTGACTGACTTAGAGACAGTGCACAGCCTAAACCGCTGGTCGTAGAGACATGGAATTTGGAAACATTTGTCTTAGTACGTAGGGAGTTTTGGAAATTTCACCCCGAAGAGGGTGGAATGGGGTGAACCGGTACACCGGAAACGGTAGAGTATGTAAAACTAATAGTACTACTAGTCGTAATAGTCCTACTATTAATTACTTACCATACTCTGACAAATAAATACATTTTGATTTTTTTGAAATCAAGTGTATTAAAATTCTTTGTTTTTGAACTTAAAGCGATGAAAATTGGTATTTGAGTAGTTCATTTAATTATCAATATATTGTTTGGGGATTAAGGTTCATTTCAAAAGTTTTTTATTTTTGAAGTTACACTGTTGGAAATTGGTATTAGAGTAGTACATCACACTAATATTATAAATCCGAAAGTTTGTGTGTAAATGTGTAGGTGGTAAGTTTACTAGAATAACTACTGTAGACTATTGGTGAAAAAAAAACCAGTTATCATTTAAAAGTTATGAGCATTTTACGTCAATATTTTATTCGCTAGGCAAATGTAGGCGCGGTTTGTGCAAAACAAATTTATTAAAAACTAGCCGTGCCCCGCGGCTTCGCCCGCTATTATCAAGTTAAAAAGTAGCTGTGTGTTAATTCTATGTATAAACTATGTTCATTCCAAATTTCATCCAAATCCTTTCAGCCGTTAAAGCGTGAAGAGGGAACAAACATTCTTGCATACTTACACACAAACTTTCGAATTTATAATATTAGTAGGATTTACTTACACCCTAAAATTAAGGATCACTAGAGCAATTAACCATCTCTTATGCACTTAAACACAACGTATGTACGTACCTACCGTTCTTTGCGCATGCATAAGCATCAGACGGCGGTCGCAGAGAAAGCGTTAACGAATTAATAGCTCGGAGATCGCAGATCTACCATCTTCACACTCCGGTTGGACCGTTGAGTAGATCCAGGGTAGAGCGAGGGAAAAGAGAAAAAAAATCGAATGTACTGGTTAATATTGGGTATAATGGTATAATCTGGGAGACTTTAAGTCAAGAGTGAATTGGTATCTTCTAGGCAAGCATGCTACATCTTCGGCCACATCATCGCTTTCCATCAGATGAGATTATAGCCAATTGCTTGCCTATCAAGCATTAAAAAAAAATGGTTACAATGGTTATTAGCTGTTTTAGTCCGCATACATTGTATCTCCTTATCCTACTAATATTATAAATCCGAAAGTTTGTTTGTAAGTGTGTAAGTATGTTTGTTCCCTCTTCACGCTTTAACGGCTGAACGGATTTGGATGAAATTTGGTATGTACATAGATTATACATAGGATTAACACATAGGCTACTTTTAAACTTGATAATAGCGGGCGAGCCGCGGGTCACGGCTAGTATTATATATTTTCATCCCATTTAACCCTTTTCAGGTAGCATTTCCAAAAATCCATTCTTAGCACACCTCTACATACTAAGACAAACGTATCCTCCAAATTTTAAGTCCTTACGAACAGCAGTTTAGGCTGTGTGTTGTCTCCAAGTCAGTCAGTCAGTGAATCAGTATTCATGACAAATATTCTTATAGTATTAGAAGAACAAGAAAGATGAAGGCTTACCACAAAAATGAAAAAAAATACGATTTAGTATTATTTTACAAAACTTATGATTATCCGAATGTAAATGGTGGAAATTAATTGTTAATAGTACGTGAACGTGCTTGTGTATAGGCAAATCATACAAGTTTAAAAATGGTGATTTTCGTAGAAAATTTAAAGTTCCAATTAAGTTTCTAACACTATACTAGGGCGTGACTTGATATGACTGGCCATGACTTTTCGCTTGACTTTGACAGTGATTGCTGACTACGGCCTAGTTATATTATCAGGAATAAAATATGAACAAGAAAGATGAAGGCTTGCCACAAAAATGAAAAAAATACGATTTAGTATTATTTTCCGAAACGTATGATTCTTCTATAAACTTAAAATATTTATTATTATTACTTGACGCACAAAGATTGCGGACCTTAATCTAAAAACAAAACTAATCAAATGTTATTAAACGTCTTCTCACATCCCGTTTCACCACAAAGCGTCAAGTGTCGGCGACACTTCCAACCATCACAATTCTAGACAATTACCTCTAATAGCAGTGGTTACCAGCTACTAGTAGTTACTATGTACTACTACTGTAACCAGGTGGTTCCAATTGAGTAACGAGACATGCCGAGCACTTTACGGAGCGTTGCCGGCTTGTGAAACTGGATTTCTTATTGAAACTAGAGTTTTGGCACCAAATCCTACGCGATTATAGATCACAGAATACTTACTAGTGCAAGTACAGAAGATTCTCTTTGCAATTACGTTTAAATAAATATCGACTGTTGTTACAACGCAATTAAGTGCAATTCAGCTTGCCCTGTGCTGCCTACTAAATTTGTATTCATGTCCCTCTCTATCGCGTACTCTAATCTCTTCTGGCACGTGGCTAGGTTATATTGGGAGAGCCCGCCTAGGCGGGTGCGCTGATTTATTTCTATGACCTGATTTAATAAAAAAAATATTATATAATAAAGACAGCTGATATGGCTTCTCACTCTCACAAGCGATTAAAAGCAGCTGTCGTCCCAGATGTTTTTTTTTAATATTAAGACGACTCACTAATTTGTTTTGCTCTTAAGTGTAAATCAGACGAGCTATTTACTTGATAGATTATAGATCGGAGCAACGTCTTATTATCTTGGTTTAGAGATAATCATGATAAATCATTTTGCGGGACAACCATATAAGATAAAAAAAAAAAACTATTTGTTTAGGATAAAATTATGAAAGCCAAAAATAAAATAAAGTAAATAAAAAATTGTCTATTGGATCAAGTCATGTTTACAATTTATTATATTACTTTATATCTAAAAACTTCCTAAACGAATTAACAAAATTAAAAAACTGCAAACATTTTGAATATAATCTGAACTAGAATTGATTTGAAGGATTGACAGCGCCCAAGTATAACAAAAAAAAAAACAAAAAATTAATAAAATAAAACAGAAGATGACTAGTAAAAAGTCATATATACTTAAACAAAAGTAAAGACAAACTTTGAACCAGAATTAGCTACTGTAGGTACAAATACAAGAAAAAGTACATATAGATAAAAAAGGCACTGAAAGAAAAATATAATTACATTTTGTGTAAGTCATCGAACTTATTGTGGGGCTGTGAATGTGAAAGCAATTTATTATTATTGATGCCACAAGAAGACGACTTCGCAGTGACTTCGCTTCATATTATTTACTCATTTGTAAATCACATTGACATCAATTTATCAGTCACATTGTGGTCACATCACAAATAATAACTTGTCACAATACGGCTCGGAAGTGTGACAAGGGGTGGAGAGTGAGTAAAATATACTATTGTAGTAAGACAAAGAAAGCTAATCGTAAGTGGGTAACTGAGAAATGAGTGGGGCAAGGTTAGTGTGAGAAGCGGTAGCGGGGCGCGGTTTATCACTAACCGCATAAAAATCACTTTTATAAATATTTTACGTCTAGGTAGAAATTTAGAATAGACACTTCAGAGCAAATAATTCTAGGCCTAGCCTGTTTATCACCCTCGCCCATTTCACCACTTACATCAGACAAGATAGTGGTGTAACTCATGTATATCAGAAATAAAACATATAGGAGAAAAAAAGGAAGTCAACGTTACTCAAAATTTAATTGTTTATTTAAATTCAACTCTATTTATTTATCAATTATTATTAGTATTTCAAAATATTTTGTTATTTCAATGTAGTTTTATAAAAAAATATTTTCTGCAAAATTTGGATAGAGATCACGAAAACCACTATCGATATTAAGTAAGTGCTGTTTTTTTTGTACATTCAATATATTAACGGGGCTTAGAATTTCCGGCCCTTTTATCAAAATGATATAATTATGATACCTTTTAATTTTAATAAACTCTTTACTTAAAAACTTAGAACATTTTAGAATAAAATTGTTTGTTGTCATGAATAAATGTATTTAGTTACTTTCTTTTAGATTATCAATTCGTTATATATATTAGGCCAAATTCAAATTAATTTTATTTCCAAAAATACTTACAAATAATTAACCTAAGATCAATGTTAACATTATAGAAATATATTTTTTTCTATTAGTGGGTATACCAGGTATATTCGATTGTAGCCATGCGAGGATACCCTATAAGTTACGGCTCCTAAGATTCCTGGGCATCGATTATCTTTACATCGACGTCAAAATCGAACGATTTCATTTTCTTATGAACCATCGAATCGACTGAACTTTCAACCGAACGACTATCGTATCGACGTTGCATCATTTTGAACAATCGTAGTTAGACGACTAGAATAATAGACCTACAGTTTAGATTTTTTAGCACGAAGATGGGATAAGTTAATGTTACTTTCTCTTAAAGTGTAGGTATATGATTTGAGCGTGACTCTCCATGCTCCCGTTACTTCAGTAACCCGCACCCGCTGCGTCGCTCGCTCCGCTCATCACCCAGTCCCTCAATAGATCTGCGCATTACTAGCAGTAATAGTAATACACCAGTCGTTTTAGATTCAACTCCGCGTGTGCTCGCATTGAGCACAAGCGTGAGTGATCGAGTGTAGTGAGTGATATTTAGTGATCAGTGATTGGCGGTTAGTGATCGGTTGGTGAACTATCGCTTAGTGCGTTTGTATTTTCTATAAATGAGCTTTTAGTGCACTAAGCTTGTGTCTAGGTTATTGTAAATAACGGATGCCTAGTCGTTATACTCTGTATTGATAAAATGTTCTACAGTTTTTTTTTACGTTATTTACTACTTTTGTAATTTACTGCGAACCTTAACAGAACCTCTATTGGAGTTTTGGAGCGAATAAATCATTTTTGAAGTTATACTTCTTTTGACGCGTTTGAGAAAACATATGAGAGTGAATTTTTCGATGCGCGCTCACATCGTCATCTAAAAGCGACACAATGAAGTTGGATGGTAATTTTCAACCGACTTCAAAAAGGGAGGTTTCAATTCGACTGTGTGTTTTTTTTGTTATTACGCGATAATTCCGCCAACTATTGATCGATTTTGATAATTGTTTTTTTTTGTTAGGTAGATTAATACTTCAGAGTCGGTCCCATATAAATTTTATCGAAGTTGATCAAGTCAAAGCCAAAATATAAGCGGTGAAGTTTTTTTAAGATTTTAAATTATGTCTCTCCAGTTTTCATGAGAACTGATAACTGTGTTTAAGGTAGTCATTTAATGACTTTTTTTCTTTCTACTGGCACACGGGATAAATTCTCTTAAATTGCTGCGCCCGACAGGGTCCACATGAGACATTGTAACTACCTTTTGGAATGTA
This sequence comes from Lomographa bimaculata, assembly GCA_948107665.1. Taxonomy (NCBI): domain Eukaryota; kingdom Metazoa; phylum Arthropoda; class Insecta; order Lepidoptera; family Geometridae; genus Lomographa; species Lomographa bimaculata. Next base: position 2,975,494 of record OX403600.1, on the reverse strand, counting down.
AAATCTTGTACTATATATATGGAGGCAATAAACTCTCTGAATCTGAATCTGAAAATTGGTAAAGAGTTTAACTTCTTACCTGCGTACATATACACACGAACGTTTTTTTAAACACATGTACACATGAAGAATCACAAGTTTTGGATTAATAACACAAAACGATAACATCGTCTTTTTCGGTAAAACTGCAATGAAGGTTTTACAACATTATCTTGATATTTAGCTTATATTTTTTTTATCCTGCTCATACTAACATCTACGAGCTAATTGCCTATATATCCTAAAACTAAACTAAAACTATATACAGCAAAGACCTAAGTTACCTACAAGACATGGAGTTTATAGTTAACTCAAGTGCTCAAGCCTACTACCAGCGTGTAGCGTTCCCATCATGCTGGCGGCATTGCCTCTCTGAATTGCAATGCTAATACGTTGAGCCAAATAAGTGCCAGTATTTTGAGCACGCGTCGGCGCTTTAATAATTTTTTGTAAATAGAATAAGCTCCCGGTCCCCACGGACCCAGTGTCTCAACACCAAACGGCTCAAATATGTAGCCACTGCCGAGGTTTTCATATTTTCGCCGTTTTGTGGTGCTCTGCGGAAGAGGAATGGAACGTTTTGTGAGTAAGCCAATAACAAAAACCTAGCTAGTGACGGGGTGATATTTTATCTATTTCTTGTTTTTTAATAATGCTTAAAAAATATAGAATATGTAAAGCTACGGCCCAAAGCCAGAAATGGCATTTAAAATTGTATTAATTAAAATATTAAGGGGGCTCCCATACATGTAACTGGAGAGCAACATTTTTAAGCTATTGCATAGCTTCTATCGCGGGCCTTGAGCGTGGAGACCGAATCCAGAAATTCCGTAACGAAAATAACCTAACACCCCCCACTCCGACCGGAACAGCGGTGTTACTTATTAGTTTTGCCACATATCGATGAATAGCAGAACTTTTAATGACTTTTTTGAAATATCACGCTTGTCTCTTTAGTTCAGCAACTCGCCTCTAGGTGGCAGGAAAAAAAATACTGCATAAATAAAATAAATAAATAATTATAATTGCATAAGTTGATAAAAATGCTACGCAATAGCTTTACCGCGGCAGTCCCCGAGTGCCACACGTCTTTTTTTTTTATCTACCCTTGTGGGGTATCGTTAGACCTCAAAAGTTTTTCTCTATGAGGTAAAATGTAGGCGCGAGATCTCAGTTCAGCGCGGACGACTAGTTTATTAAGTACAGTTACAGCCATGACCCTCTTAGAACAATATATAATAATAACAATTGTCATATTTTTGTCAGATGGAAATAGTAGGTCGGCAGGGTGCATCCAATGCATTACCATTGTGCATTGTACTGCAATACAATGTTATGAACTTGGCCTGAATTAAATATTATTGTTGTGAAGAAAAACAATTAATAATTCTCACTACGACTACATATATCTCCTCCTTTTTGAAATTTGAAAACGCAAAAAATGGTTTAAATAATTAAACGCAAGCAAAGCTTAATAAAAACCGACTTCACCGCTTTATATTTGATCAGATTAGATGTACTAAACACACATTATTGACGATATTTCAAGAACGACTGGTTAGATCTTGAACAATTTTAAATGGGACCAATTGAAAAGCAACATCTATCAAACAAATCAGTATCGGTTAGGTAACACACATAAAAAATACAGTAAACTTGAATACCTCCTCCTTTTTTGTGAAGTCGGTAGAAAATACAATCAACTTGAGTACCTCCTTTTTTGTGAAGTTGGTAGAAGAGGAGGAGGTTCTCAATTCAACTGCTTCTTTTTGGGTATTACTTCATAACATCTTTCTTTGTGAGCCCGTTTGATGATATTTTTTATTTGAAAGCTGGTTTCTATGTGGTCTCATTTAAATTTGATCGAGATCTGATTTGTAGTTTTTGAGTTATCTTCAATAATGCGTAGTCTGTGGACTACATTGATGATGTTCTCGTTTTTAACCGACTTCAAAAGTTACCTCATAACTTCTTTCTTTGTGAGCAGATTTTGATGTTTTTTTTTACACAAGCATTCACTCATAAACTTTCGCATTTATGATATTAGTATGATATACCAAATATACGAAAAAAATAAAATCTATGTATATCAGATAAGATAAGATTGTTAAGCCTTATTTATCTAATTCACAATAAAACCGGCCAAGTGCGAGTCGGCCTCGCGCACGAAGGTTCCGTACTATTATCTATAAAAAATCAAGTTTGTTGTATGGGAGCTCCCCTTAAATATTTATTTTATTTTTAGTATTTGTTGTTATAGCGGAAATAGAAATACATCATCTGTGAAATTTTCAATCGTCTAGCTATCACCGTTCTTGAGATACAGCCTGGTGACAGACGGACGGACGGACAGCGAAGTCTCAGTAATAGGGTCCAGCTTTTACTATTTGGGTACGGAACCCTAAAATCGAAGTAAATGTAAAGAATAGAGAAACCATGCAATAGTCTCAATTGCTACAAAAGTAAAATTCATCTCTTAAATTAGCATAACGTGCCTTACTTTTACTCACAAATTTTTCGAAAGTGAAATTCTACTAAAATAGTGTGAATGTAATTATATGCTTTAATTTACGTAAGAAGAATAATAATTGTTCAATTAAATCGAATATGTAATAATTTAAAATTATTATTTTATAAGTTTTCGAAGCTATGACAGCTTAGTCGTCGTGAAGGCGACCTATCAAGTAGCTATCTTTAGCTGCTTTGAATACTTGATTTTTTAAGCTAAATAAGCAAGCATTTGACCACTATCTCACCTGAAGGATAGTGATGATGCGGCCGAAGATGTGTCATGCTTGCCTAGAAGATACCTATTCACTCTTGACTTGAAGACTCCCAGATTATACTCCTCGGGGAACAATGACGCAGGCTATGAATTCCACTCCTTCGCTGTACGGATGATGACGATAGTATTCACCCGACTGCCAAGGAAGGGTTATGTTTTTCGCGCGTATCTTGTATGTATTTTTGTAAATTTCTTTATAACTTCGTATATTGCAAACGGCTGGATAGATCTCGACAGTTAAGATATCGTTTTATTTGTTTTAAAAACGCAAGTGTCCATAAATAGGTATTTGAAAAACAAACAAAATGGTAGATTTTTGACGTGAAATAGTAATACGTTAGTAAAAAAATAACCAAATTTATTGTAGGGTATCAAAATTGTGGAAATAAAAAGGAGATCATGGAACAATAAGTTGGCAATCAATGCATTCATAGTTTTTGATAGAGTAAAAATTTGACCAAGTAAAAAAGTAGGCTTATTTTTTACGCAATAAAACCAACTGCGTTTTTTTTTGTATATTTACTTGTATAAGATGAGGACGAATCTCACCTTTAATTCTTTTTTTTAATCTTGGGCTAAAACGTGGGCAAATACTGGGCCCAACTAATACATTTAAACCACTTATAAAAGCCGAACTGTTTGTGCACTTTCTCATTTACTGAAGTCTACTGGCAACTGTATAATGTACGGCTATAATAGCCGCGAATGACTTAATTATCACAATTACCACAGATCAACATAAAATATCTTGGACTATGTGACTCATTGCTAAGTGAATAAATCAAATCGGTAAGTGCGAGTTCTAATTACTACTGAGGGTTCAGTACAATCCTTTACAATGTTCCTAGAATTATCGGGGAATTTTATAATAATGGTAATAGTTACATTTGTTATTTATAAAGAAAACTAGCCTTTACCCGTGGCTTCGCTCGCAGTGATTTCTATCTTTCTTAAAATAATTTTATGAAAAGTATCCTATGCTACTTCTAATTATTCCAAGAATATGTGTACAAAGTTTCATGATGATCGGTTTAGTAGTTTTCGCGTAAAAGCGTAACAAACAAACTTTCATTAACATTTATAATATTAGTAGGGATGTTCTGCCAATATTTCGGACATATTTACAAATACTATTTTTTTCTTTTGGGAAAATAATGTACCGGCAGTTATCCTTAAGATCCAGTCATTATAGGTGATTACCATCCTCGACCACATCATTCTAGATCGGTCAAAAGCTAGCCTACAAGAGATAAGAAGAAAAGATTACAACATTTTCAGGTCGTGACGTGCGCGTTGTATAACTTATCAAGATACTATTAATGCGCCGCGGCATTGCTCGCGGTAATCAATATAAAAACTATAAGCCATTGTCCAATCCAGGGCTAGCTAGACTATCTACATATCTTGATAAAAACTCACGCACATTTTGAACTATTAAATCAAAATTAAAACGGAAATCAGCGTGACTTAAGCGAGGTTGGACACGACGGCGAGAGTGAAGAAGGCTTCAGAATGAATTTTATCTAAATACCACATTTCATTTATATCCTTCCAGCCTTAACATAGCTACCTCATTTCAAACATACTAATATACTCCCACTTACAAACACTGACCCACACAAAAATACACACAAGATAAATTTTATGCGACAATATGATACGTACATCTTTATTACGGTCAGAGTTATCTGAATATTCAAAAAAGCTGGAACAAAACATGTTTTTTTTGTTCCAGCTTATTTGTATGGATCATTTTAACTATAATTTCTGACTTCAGGCTATTTACATATTCTCTGAGAATTTGACATTTATTTATTGTTTAGACGCTAGATGCCTCTGATAGACGGACGGACGGAAAAAGTGCTGAAACACCCAAGTCAACTTAGAGATCTCGCTTAATTTTTTTTATTTTTTATTTGTGACAGGCTAGTGTTTGACCACTATCTCACCTGATGGTAAGTGACGATGTGATCGAAGCTGGTAAACACACTAGACCTGGAATACGCAGGCTCTCAAGGATAACTGCCGGAACACCGTATTTGGCTTGGCGGCAGACTTTCAACTCGGTGGTGGTAAGCTACTTTGGTAGCAAGCCAGGCGAGCGACTCACAAAATGCTCTACCACCTCTCAAATGTCACCCGATTAGCACCACCCGGGGACCACGTGTAGAGAGTCAGACTTAAGGGGTATCCTCCTACGGACGTGGGTGACTCAGCCCCCAATAATAAAAAGTTATCCAATCGAGTGGTTCTTTAACCATTATATTCCGACAAATATTGTGAAAATGGAAATTTCTATCCAAGGATTTTCTATCCCTATCTACGGAACCCTAACAACCACGTAGATAATGAACACATGTGTCGTTCGTGCTGAAATGCCTCGCATCATTTCCCGTCCGTAATTTGCGCCCGTTTTAGAACGGATAAACTGTCAATGAACAAAAATGTAACATATTTTTTCCAGAGAAATTACGCGCTAACGTTCTTCACGTGTTGATGGATTTAGATCCATGTTTAGAATCAGGTATGTAGTAAATCTTCTTGATAGAAAGGTATATATACCGTCATTGGTACGTAGTGTACATCTAGCTGGAAGTGGTTTAGGAGCGACAACAGAATAAAAATAAAATAATTCAGCAGCTAGCTAGCAGTCTAAAAGTTGCCATAGCTTACTCAATAGTTACTACTAAATTGTTTGGGCCACAGATTACTTACCAGTAAGAAAGGAAAAAAATGATATTAGTGGTCTAATTCTGGCTTATCGAGAATAAAAAAATAGATAAAAAAAAACATTTTTAATGTTGGCAAGGCAAGCATTTGACCACTTTGCCACCCGATGGAAAGTGACGATATGGCCGAAGATGGGACATGCTTGCCAATAAGGTAATTATTCACTCTAGACTTGAAGACATCCAGATTGCACCGTTCGGGGAACAAAAACGCAGGGAATGAGTTCCACTCCTTCGCTGTGAAAGTTTTTATGTTTAAATGTAGATGGCGTTAAACGTAACATATCGCAAGTAAGAAAATTGCGTTGTCTCATTTAGCTTAGTTGTAATATGATGGGACATGTTTATTTTTTACATAAATAAGTTTAGTTCCGCTTTCTGTAATCTTTTAACTTTTTAAAAGCTTTATGGCTTAGTTGAGTGTATCTGTTCGCTTTGCCTTCCGAGTGGCGTAGGCACTATTATTTTAAAAAATATTTTTTTTGGCTTTGCAAACTTTGTGGATTTAGACAATATCGCGTGATGAATATTTTTCAAGTATATTTAGGTACATAATATAACTAATGCAATACATATAAATTAAACTAGAAACTGGATTAAAATACTTCGGGGTGTATTAGTCCAAATTTCAGAACGTTCAAGGTGTTTAAATGTCCATTTACTAGAACTTTTAAGTACTAGAGTTTTACACGGCAGGCTAAAATCATGTTTTTCAACTATGATTTGCGTTAACGTAAACGTAAACGTTAACGAACTATAAATAGTTAATAATCCATCATTATTACACATAAACACTGGTTTTGGAAAATAATACAAATTCAACTACGCCATTTTTTACTTTCGCGGCAAAATACCAAATTTTTTTTTATTTTGATTTAAGTGTTGAATTTTTGGTATAATTTAAAAAAAAAAAATTAAATTAGGCGTAACTTTTCGGAAATCCATAACGACAAAGTTCATTTATTTTATTAAGTGTCAATCTCGATAAGGTTGTTCGGCTTCCAGCAGGATGCACCACCCGGGTGCGAACGTTAGGTAGTATTAGTATCGTGGAACTGATACGGCAAAAAAATACATTCCTTTCGGTGATTTCACACGTTGTATAAAAAAAACTGTTACAATTGACGTAAATGACTTTTTATTTATTCTATATTTTAAAGTATTTACAGCAATTTTCTTTATAAACGTTACTACCAAAAACAAATTATATATAATATGCTAATAATAATCACAGTTCTTTATTTCGTCAGTATGTGCTATATACATTGCTTATTAATTTCTGAATAGAGATGCTTTTAACAGAGCAGGTTTTTATTTACTTTTTAGACTAAATACTAACATGTTTATATAAGAAAACCGGGTCGTTTCGCGCTTTTATTTTCAAAACAGCATGATTTTGATTAACCTCGACGTTTCGGCAGGGCTGCACCGACGCCGTGATCACGAGAGACTAAAAGCGTAGAGAAAATAAAAGCGCGAAAAGACCCGGTTTTCTCATATAAACATGATTGAAGTTCGCTAAAGTTAAAAACAATCTAAATACTAACAATTTATACCCCACATACAATTATTACTAATTCCTTATGCTTACCAGTGCCACTTTATAAAAAAAAAACATTTTTCCCGCCAAAGCAAAAGCGGTCACATATGTAAATAAAAACGCTTCAATGTAAAGTAACTCTTACCATAACCGCAGAACTTTTAAAATAAAAGTTACAATCATGAACAGTAAATGAAAAAGTTAATTTAAGTGGACTTATACGAATACGAAACGAACATTTGAGATTTGGTGTTTCTGTGAGAACGGATGGGAATCCAAAATGGCGACGTGTCCTAGACGCCCCTCGAGATCTTCTTCTACGAGGTTGAAATATTCGAAAACTGTTCCAGCCAGCACTATCAGGTTAGTAATAAAAATGTTAAATGAAACGTTATTCGTTGAGATCATTTTTATGTAAAAATATTTTATCCATAGGCTTCTGAACTGCTAGCCAGTGTATTTCAGGTTGTATTTTTTCGCCTCTCGAGGATTGGCTCCGCACAATTAGTGCATTTGCCGTATAAAAAGTTCCTCCATACATTTGCTAGTGTCATGTTGTATTACGGGTACCTATAGTGACACTGGTTTATGGCACAAATATTATTCTTTTGGTAATGATTTATCACCAGTATCACCTTGTATTATGTATATGCGGTGTTACTGTGGTAGGACTCTTTGTAGAGTCCATCTGGGGCGATAACAGAGATTCAACCAGGCGTGTATCTTGTATCATAACCATTTCAGGGTAAAAGATCTCTACTGTGTTATACATAAAACAAACTCTGCTGTGTTATACGTTTACTATGAATTATAGCTATGTTAAAAACGGAACCCTGATTCATATTCGTTTTGGTTTGGAACCCTAATAAGAACAGTTTTTTTTCTTGTTCGGCAAACATGTCACCCCTATCTCACCGATGGAAAGTGAAGATGCAGTCGACGATGGATCACGTTTAGAGAGACCTAGAATACTTCCAGATTCTAGAAGACCTAGGATCGGAAAACAGACTCGAGCGAAGAATACCACTCTTTTTCTCACTTACCATCAGGTGAAATAGTGGTCAAATGCTTACATATCTATCATAAAAAAAAAATGTGGCAGCAAAATGCTTCGAGCGTACTGTTGGAATATCTACCAATAATCGTAAATTTGGAATAACTATTGGTTATACATCTTGCCGAAGGAAGGGATTACAATGAGAATCGGCGTGACTTATGCTTTGTACCGACAACGCGGATCTAAGATCGACCTCAACTTAGGTCTTCGACTTTAGATCCGCACTTGCAAATTATTATTACATCTTGGAAATTTCTTTTCATACTTTTAATTTACAAAATGTAGAACGATTGCATCAGTGTATGACGAATTGCTTCAGTTCTTAAGAATAGGTCTGATTTAGTATAATTTAGTTTGTAATTAGCGCGTAATGAATAATTCTATTGTATTCTACTTAGTGACGCTTCAATGGCGGCGTTCGCATTCCATTCCTTTCAAATGTGGAACTAATTCTCGATTCGTAATTATTATTTCACTTTTATTTCGAAAGATTTTTGACGATAGAAAACACGACCAATATTGTGAATTAGACACAAGAAGTGATTGACAGGTAGACATTGACTTGATGTCATGCATGCCTGCCTAGAAGATACCTATTCACTCTTGACTTGAAGACTCCTAGATTATTACATTCTCAATTTACATTAATAAAGACAACTAGTTAAGTTTTTGAAGTGAAAACTTCTTTAGGCCCGTTGAGCACTTTTCGGGTGAAAAAAAATCATGGTACTCGCGTCATCGTCATCGAATGCTTTCCATGAGCTGTATATATGTATACTGTGTATATATGTGTACTTTTGGGTGAACAAAAAGCGTGAAACTCGCGTCATCGTCACCGCACGCTTCCCCTGAGCTATATGTATACTGTGTATATATATTGGAACGAAAGTTCCTTATCGCGCGTTGCGAAAGGGGGCTAGACGGAAAAAATTAAGACCAAAAGTTGTAACGACACTTATTGGCATAGTTGTAAGCCATACCACGTTCTCGTCCGATCACCGAAGTTAAGCAACGTCGGGCGCGGTCAGTACTTGGATGGGTGACCGCCTGGGAACACCGCGTGATGTTGGTTTTTGCATGTTTCTTTTAATTTTGTAACGAAAGTTCCTTATCGCGCGTTGCGAAAGGGGGCTAGACGGAAATTGAACTTCGTTCCATCCGGGTGTCCCTTGACACCTCTCAAGTTTTTTTATTTAATGTATTTGAGATACGAGACGTAGAAGTAGCTCATTTGATGGTAAGCTCCAGCTACAGTTCAGTGCCACCCAAAGTATTGAACTTAAATAGGACAAAATTCTGCGCGGCAACGCACTGCGTTCGTCACCCATATTAGATGTTAAATCTATGTTTTTGTTTCTGCTCGGGGGTTGAATGTCTGGCGATGGTGTGGTACTGCTTCAAGCGGACTCTGCAAAAGACTCCTAAGTTAATATACACTTTCCATGCGGTTTCTCCTAACTAATCTTAAGACTAAAATAATGTACATTGCATTTTACCTATCTTTTTGGTCCATCCCCGGCCACACCTCACCGGCCACAATTATGCATAATTAATAATTATTAATATGCAATAGCGGCAATAATACCAACCTTTTCACGCTACATAGCGGCTTGTTCCGTTCTGAAAGGCAATGATTGCGCCCGCGCATAATATGGTGCAGTTTTTAGAAGCTGTGGAAAGATTGTGATTGGTTACCGTAGTAATAAGGGCTTAAGTACTGGAAGTTTGTTTTGAAAATAGCTCCTCCATAGAAGCTTTTCTAGTTGGTACGATAGTCTTGCTCAAATCGTGCTTCGATACGTGTAAATGTCGACATGGATTGTCTCTGTCTACATAAACTATTAAATACTATAACCAGCATATGTTGCAATACCACATAAAGAAAAAAGTTTTTAACCTCTTTAACTCATATCCGGTTTAAAGAACGAACATTTCGTCTTACTTTGTAGTCGACTAGTTTCGGAAAAATTAGTTGTCCTTCATCAGGATCAGACGCGCGATACGCGGAGGCGTGCGGCTCGGGCCACGGCCGCGGCGCGTGACTGAGCCGCACGCCTTAAAAAAATACATTAAAACGAGTCAATTCGTGAACAATCAGTGAACTGCCCGGTGGCTTCGTTGAGCCTACGTTCGCCTGTTAAGCATTCAAAATCAAAATCAAAATCAAAATCAAAATCGTTTATTCACATGGGCCCCAAAGAGGCACTCATGAAAGTTAATGAATCTATTGCCAGATTCGCAAAATTACAGCCATCTCGAGAAGAACCTGGCAAGAAACTCGGCGGCGCATATTTTTTTCAATCATTTTTTTTTTTAAACATTCTTAATCTCTAATACATAAGTTTCTTAACCTAGGTGTTATTATGGTAGTCGCTAGAAAGAGCCTGTGCAGTTTGCCTCCATGCATCCTTGTCATTAATATAGTCTGTGGTTTTATAGTAGGCTTTCTTAATTAATGCCCGTTTTATTACAGATTTGAACTTTCCCAGTGGTAATTCAGTTACGATTTTAGGAATTCTATTGTAAAATCTAACACCATTTGCCATAAAAGATTTATTCGTTTTGCTTAATCTAAATGCGCGCACTGTAATTTTATGCTTATATCTAGTATTAAGATTGTGTGCGTCGCTTCTTAATTTATATTTACTAATATTTTTGCGAACATGCATTATATTTTCAAAGATGTAAAGCGAAGGCATGGTAAGTATGCCTGTTTCGGAAACATTACCTCTTATTCACATTACCAGCGCGAACACAAGTTCTCTCCCCAAGGAAAATTTATGTTTTTGGTTCTAGGTGTGATTGTGTGTGATGCAAATGTTTCTGGGACCCACGACACAAGCCATCGGACTTACTGTAGGGCTGTGAGTGTGAAAGCGTTTAGTATCTATAGATAATAACCCAAAAAAAAATGAATACGTATGACATAACCCGACACTGATACGCTACGACTATCATGTTCCGCTCAATACACGCTCACACAATCATACAATCATCGTGTCACATGTCATCTTCCCATACATTAGCTGTCAAATGCCTGTCAAAAACAAAGACGAGATAATTTTCGCGATTTTCTCAGTGAGAGAAAGTGAAGAGGAAATGGTTTGGTTTTTATGGAATCGTAAAGGAAGTGACTGTATCCGATTTCCGCTCGATAATCTTACGTGTCTTGTATCTAATCTAGACTAGATATAACTGGTAAAGATCTAAAGACTAGATGGTAGACCTTTACATGTAATATCACACTAATATTTAGATTCGAAAGTTTGTATGTAAGTATGTTTGTTTTCTCTTCTCGCTATAACGGCTGACGCATATGACTTTTTAACTTGATAAACGCGGGCAGAGCCGCGGGACACGGCTAGTATCTTCGTAACGTTATTTTTTAAATATAAAATATTGTTTTATACCTTTGCGAAAAATTTTCCACTTATCCGGGTCAAGTAATAAAATATTTTAAGTGTATTACTTATTTCATAATAGAAATCCAAGTCACAAGTCACAGCCAAAGTCAAGTAAGAGAAGAGTGTGGAATATGCTACCAGAGACAGAGATAAGTGCTACCTCAATAAGAAAAAAAAAAAAAAAAAAATTTAAAAATTGTTTTTTTTTATAGATTGGACAATCACTTAAAAAAAAGTGATATACACGTATCAGCTTAATAATCTGCTCAGTGTATCAACATTAATAATATTAAAAGAGTAATGGTTTGTCATAGTCAAGTCATAGAGTGGTAGGAATATTACTAGAACTTTTATTGGAATTTAGTAGCGAAAACGAAATGTTTATTAAAGTTCACGAAATACTAACGATTAATAATCCACCATTATAACACATTAACACTCGAAGAACAGTAAGTTTTAGAAATAATAATAAATCGAAAACGAATTTTTTTCACCTTCGCGCCAAAACTCCAAATAAATATGAATAATGTTCCTATGTTAAGGTCAAAAACCGAAGAGAATGCATTGTAAACACTGCATGATTTAGTCGAAATTAGTTCATCAATAACACGTTGCTTTTTGCCATTACATTGCAACAATGGGCGCTTCTTGCAGCGCCATCTAGCGCCGAGTAGAAACGTTGGGAAAATGCGGAAAAACTCCCGCCTATTTGTTGCCGAAGAAAACAAAGTTTACGAAGCATGTTTACATTGTGTTAATTGATTTTCTCTAATCATGCAGTGTTATAACAATGCATTCTCTTTGGTGTGTCTTGACCTTGTGAAAACAATGGAATATTAATATTTGTTGTTAAAAGCAGTTAATTTTTTATGAACTGCTTTGGAACAAAAACTTTGTTATTTTTTATGTATTAAAATTTACAATATAAATAAGAAGAAAAATAAACAATTGATTTTTTTTCAAGATAAAAGAAGAATGCTATCTACGGGCCAATTGACTATATTTCCTAAAACTAAACTAAAACTATGTACAGCGAAGAACTAAGTTATCTACAAGACATCGAGCTTATAGGTAACTCAAGTGCTCAAGTCCACTACCAGTGGGTAGCGTTCCCATCATGCTGGCGGTATTGACTCTCTGAATTGCAATGCTAATACGTTGAGCCAAATAAGTGCAAGCATTTTGATCAGACGTCGCCTCAACCAGGCTGATAGATTTTTGAAAATATAATGAGCGGTTCCCACGGACCCAGTGTCTCAACACAATTGTTAACAATTTTTTTAAATTTGAGGTTATAGGACTGAGTTTGTTTCAAAGATTTGTAATGGTTTTCAATAAAGAGTATTGTGTTGTAAGTATTCATGAAGACCACATATAATGTAACCTGGCTTGTTAGATGTTTTTGCTGTATATATATAATATATATATATGATTTATTTTTTCAACCACTATATGATAATTTATTGATGTATATAGAGCAATATAAAAATCTCTTACGTGTGTAGGCAATAAAAACGTTACGTATTGGATGAAAACGATGGCAATTTATTCGTTTCCCGCCATAGTGCCCGAGGTGGCGGCGAAAGTGTTTTGGCGGCAAAACAGCATGTCATGTCAGTGTCGTACTGTCATGCTAGAGAAACTTTGCAAGCAGTTTAAGTAATAAGAGGTTGTAGTACAAAAAGAAAACCCCAAAAAGTACGAAGTAAGTGACGAACGGTCTAGCTAAACGACGTTCTTCTTTGGCTTTATCGTTATGTTTCAAATAAAAAAAAGATTTTGAAACGAATAATCACGCACAGTCGAATTGATCACCTCCCTATCCTATTTTGAAGTTGGTTAAAATCAGTTTCGGGATACTTTTTTTTTTTTTTATTTGTGTCAGGCTAGTATTTGACCACTATCTCACCTGATGGTAAGTGACGATGTGATCGAAGCTGGTAAACACACTAGACCTGGAATACTTACATTCTTCGATATCGCATTTTAAAAAAGATGTCGCTAACAATCAGGCAATTACTTCTTTTCTCTCTTAATATAATTAATAATAATTTATTTCTCTGGGACAAGTCCGGTGTCCTATCAATCAAAATAATGTAATGTCGTACTACCAGTACAATGTAGTATGCCTATTAGGCGTACAATATTTTTAACGTGCATGAAGTATTATTTATATTCATATTATCAGCAATAGGAACGTGTCACAAGTTTTTTTAAACTTAGGACTTACACTTTAGGCATTACATAGGTTACATTTTAATGTTTTGTACTTTGCATAACCTTTTCTGATTTTGATAATTATTTTCTTTAACTTTTTCTTTTTACTTGTACCACATCCGGCTATAATTCTTATAAGAGTACATACGTAATCTACGATGATATGTAACTGGTGCTAGACATAATTATGCCATATCGACGCAATTTCACGTTTTAATGTTAATTTCGTGTTTCTGAATCAATATGGATGATGACGCTTTTTCTTAACGGGACAAAATTTGTGCTAAACAAAACTCTTTAGCAAATTAAAGAGTTCTTCATTGAGATGTTTTTTTTAAATAAAATTTAATGTTCTGTGGTTTGTACTAAAGTCTAAAGAGGATTTTATCCGCAATTGAAAATAGATTAAGGAGGTAAGGTTGACAGTGATTAATTATTTAATTTATGCGGTTATATTTTTTTGGACAGAATATTTTTTATAATTTACTAGCTGACTCGACAAACGTTGTTTTGCCATATACATTATTTCTAGGAAATATTTTTTTAGTTCCATAAAAAATTAAGGGTTGTATGTATTTTTCAATTCTGAATCATAATAAAATAAAAACAAAAAAATTGACCAAAAATTAAAAAAAAAATGTTAAGGGTGAACAACCCTTATCAGTTAGGGGTATAAAAAATAAATAGTAGCCGATTCTCAGACCTAATGAATATGCATATAAAATTTGGTAAAAATCAGTAAAGCCGTTTCGGAGGAGTAAGGTAACTAACATTGTGACACGAGAATTTTATATATAAGATAATTATGTAGTCTTTAACAGCAGCATTTAACGATAACGTGATTATACGTATCAAGGATTTATTCGTGTGTTTTGATGTAACACGTGCCAATTCTAAGAATACATTAGGAATCAAATATTGTTTATTTTTGTGTCAGAACTTTCGATAATTTGTATTTCAACGCAAACAAATTCTGAAGGTTTCTTAAGTATTTACCAATTATTTTAAAGGAGAAGAAAATTTTAGCGACCACAAGTTCAAGAAGTTCACTTTCGCTTGACATTTTCACAAGAAAATTGCATACAGCATGCAGCCTTAAGCTCTGCAGTAAGGCCGTGGCAGGCAAGCGACGCGCGCGTTTCAACGCATTTCGAATTTCGAATCCGTTTCTTTTGACGTTTAAAAATATTACACGCGAGAATTGCAAATCATTGTACTGGCCAGTAAAAACCCTTCTAATTTTAAATAAGTTTTGAATTGAGTTCTAGCGATCGTCAATTGTTCTTTCTGTGCTTGAACTATTATTATTAGTTATCGTATAAACAAAACTTTCTAGAGACATTTTGTTATAAACGGCTTTCTTAACGATGGTTTTGAAATTGACTGTGTTAAAATTGTGAACATTTTACATTAAAGTGAAGATGACACTTAGCCATACTCATCCCCCTTACACAAGGGTGGCTAGTAAGCTTTTTGGAAAGAAAAGCAAGAAGAATAAACGACATTCCAAGACCAAAGCTGGGACTTACGCGGGAAGAGAACGGTAAACATTTAAATCTTTATTTAATTCATTTCTGAATAAAATGTATTGCAACAGCTTGGACGAGTATTATTAGTATGATAAATTTGAATCAATATTTTTCATATTGGTGGAGTATTTTAAATATTTTTTAATTCGTCTTAGCTCTCGTAAGCCTATATTTTATCACATAAATTAATAATTTTTAATTACATAAGTGTTTGATGTAGAGAAATCATAGTACCTAACATACTAATATTATAAATTCGAAAGTTTGTGTAAGCTTGTACGTGCGAGTAGTTTAAAACGAGGTATCTCTGTAAGGGATGGACGGATTTGGATTAAATTTTGATCCCAAAATACGAAATTTGCTTTTTATACTGATTAATTTGAACCAAACAGCGTGGCATGCTAATCCTACTAATATTATAAATCCGAAAGTTTGTGTGTAAGTGTGTAAGTATGTTTGTTCCCTCTTCACGCTTTAACGGCTGAAAGGATTTAGATGAAATTTGGAATGTACATAGATTATACCTAGGATTAACACATAGGCTACTTTTTAACTTGATAATAGCGGGCGAAGCCGCGGGACACGGCTAGTAATGTAATATACACGAAAGTTGGACGTTTGTTTGTTACTTGACCACTCTAAAACGATCAAGCATATTTTAATGAAACTTAAAAAAAAAAAGAATATTGAAAGAAGATAGTTTTGTTAACTTTAGTTAAGTTTTATCTGCGATAGGCCAGCGGTTGACCTCCATTATACTCAAGTGACGTTGTGGTCGAGTGTGGAAAACACTAGGACGAGATGAGTTGCTCTCAAGGATAACTACCGGAACATCATTTTATAGCATAGAGATAGATTTATTAACTTAATAGTATTTTTCGAACTAGCGGTTGGCTTAGTAAAGTGCGTGTTCGCCTTCCAAGCAGGAGTATCGAGTTCGATTCCGGGTGGAAACAAAAGTTTCTCCCGAAGGATAGTTTTTTTTTAATGTTTCTTGTTGTGATTGTGTATTTGATGTGAATGTTTTCGGCACCCACGACATAAGTCATCGAACTTAGTTGGCTGTGAGTGTGAAAGCGATTATGTATAGGCGGACACGAAGCTATATCATGGATTTTATCACGTTTTTATCTTAGCTAAAAGCTTAAGTCCATAGTAAGATTCGAAACTACGACCACTCGATTGGTACGATACGGTGGATGGTACGGTTACCACTACACTATCATCGTGTTTCGCTTTTCTACCGACTTCACAAAAAAGGAGGATGTACTCAAATTTTTTTTTTATGTGTGTGTACCTCATGTCTTTTTTCCACGTGAACCGATTTTGAAATGTTGTGTTTGAAAAATGTTGCTTACCAATTGGTCCTATTTAAATTTGATCAAGATCTGATCAGTAGCTTAATTATTATCATGAGTAATGCCGCGTGCCGCAACTAGTAACCAATAAAGTTAAGATCATAAAACGGTGAAAGTAATCGTGTAGAATGGAGAAAATAAACGCTATGAATACAGTAACTTATTCATAGATATAAAATTGATAGAACCGTCAATATCGGCCAATAACAGTATCAAACAATCGGTTATATTACAGTAAGCCATAGATTTACGTAACTTGGAGTAATCTGCATGAAATTAAGTCTACATCTACGGATGCGTGTCTAAATCAAGTTTGATTCTTTGATTTAACTTTGAAACAAAGTGAATGTAGTTCAATTTTGTGATATACCTACAGGGTTGTTTGTGAATACAGTATACATGAATACAGTAATCAGTCGTCCTCCTCTGCTCTAAATTGTTGTGCCCAACAGGGTCTCTAATGTAATCAAAGGCTTGTTCAGAGTTCATGTAACAACAATTCTGAGACTGTACTCCAACGAAATTCAAATTTTTATTGACAACAAAGATTTCGCGGTTAAAATCTTTGAAGAGCCGCGAAAGTGAAAAAATGGCGTTGTTGATTTTGTATAATTTTCCAAAACCTGTGATTCTTCGAGTGTTAATGTGTAATTATGGTGGATTATTAACCGTGATACTTAGTAAACGTGCATAAGTGTAGGCAAATCATACAAAGTTGATACGTGATATTTGCTTTCGCTCCAAAACTCTAATAGAAGTTTTAGTAAACTTTCTGCCACTTTACTAGCGTTACTTAACTATGACTGGATCTGACTCTTTTACTTGAATTTGACTGTGACTTGTGACTAGGGCTTTTGACACTAAATACACTTGAAATATATTATTACTTGATACTGGCTAAATGCAAAAGATAGCGAAGCCAAAATTAAAAAAAAACTTTGACGGCGTACAATGAACAAAGTACAATGACTACGCTCTTGCAGCCACTCGATACTATACTTATCGAGACAACGAAATAATAGCTATAGATATACAGTTACTATTACATACGACTTCCTATTACATAAGCTATACCAAAAGCTCAACTTGTTCCACAACAATAGCACGACCTTGCCTGACCTGCATAGCGTCACGGCCGTTGCCTAGCAACCCAAGAAAAGTGAAAACAAAAGTGAAACGTGGGATGTCAACTACCGCTGGGACAGCAATAAATACGACTGGTTTACCACATGTACATTATTAGTGCATTAAATACTATTGTCGCTATTTATAAAAGATTTATGGATGAATATAAAATTGCAATAAAATGTCTGTCAAACGTCATCCATATAATTGGTTGGCATACCTCCGGTTCGCTCGAAGCGTTTCACTTCTACGTTTATCATCCGTACTGCGAAGGATTGGAACTCATTACCCGCGTCTTTGTTTCCCGAACGGATAGTCTGGGAGTCTTCAAGTGAAGAGTGAATAGGTATCTTCTAGGCAAGCATGCTGCATCTTCGGCCGTATCTTCACTCTCCATCAGGTGAGATAATTGTCAAACCTTGCCCATCGAGCATAAAAAAATATATACACCTGTCTGTTCCTATAGTCTGGTCTTAACTTCATGTGTTCTGCAATGCAACCTTTACTGTTAGTCATCTATTTTTTGACCAACGTCAATTGCCTACAAGATAAAGTACACAATAATACCGATGTTGGAAAACATGAGGGGAAAAGAAATGTAGTTTTTATCGACGAGCGGCTTTTTTTACCGGAAAGGAACACAAAAAAATATTTCATAAGTACTAATATTTGAATATCATAAATACTGGTCAAGAAGCAACTCCAACTGAGTGCGAAATCCTAAACTTAGTATAAATATTTCCATAATAATATATGAAATGTTAAAACTTCAAACCAATTTTTAATAACATTTATTTATATAATACTATAATTATTTATTTGTGTAACAATTATGTTGTTTACAATAGGTACACTAAACTTTTGCATGTTAAGGGTTCTGGAGTTTATCTACATATTATGTTTTTTTTTTTGCGATAAAGTAAAACCTGTTTTTACATGCTATTTTATAACTCTTCTTCGTTTTGAGTATCTAACGTCATAAACATGTTATTTAATCACAATAAACACATAATACCTAGATATAAATTACAGAGTTCCGGAACCTGCAAAATTAATCAAAACATTAAATTGGGAGATTATTATGATTTTTTTATAAATTGGCATTTAAAATTTTATGCGAGTCTATACCGGTCGCGTATGTAAATTAATGTAGAGATCGTCTAATGTTAAACTCAGCTCCGCTCCAATGTTTACAATCACATGCAAAGTAGGTATGTGTATACCCTTCGTCGACGTACGTATGACGACGTCGAATGATGAATTTGTCTGTACCAGTCTCTCTAGGACATAGGCTAGGGCTAAAATAGACTCCACAGTACTTAGCACAGTACTACGAAAAAAAATCCTAAAAATGAAAAAACTGCAAAATACTATTTCAAAAGTATATATAACACATGCAATAAAAAATAACGAAAAGTTTATTTTTTGTTTTAAAACTATAACTTATCATTTCGTACAAGTCGTGTTTTAGTTATTGAATTTTTGTCTTGTTTATACATCAGTAGTCTGCTAAAATTAAGATGTTTTTGAGTAAATATAAATATAACCAATCGAATTTCCGTTTTTGCGAATCATGAGATAAATCCTTGATCTTTATATCATTTACTTGATTATTAAATAGTAAATGGTGTTTTATTTGCTTTGATGTGATTTTATAAGGTTTTTGTCAAAATTTATAGTAGCACATCTCCGAAATATTGGCATTTAAATTAGTGACTATTATTGTTGTATCAGATACATATATATTAATAATAACATGCATTATGTTAAAACTATTACGATCAAAGAAATTAATCACATAATGAGTAGAATTTGTACTGCCCATTGCATTTGACTTAGTTGTTGGCGTGGGTTGCGCATCCTTTAATACGATGAGATATTTTAGGCGGTGAAATTGACACACTTTTTGACCTATACTGCAAAAACATGCCAAACTGCTCTCAGGCCAACCAAACATTGTTTAAACCTACTAAGTGCCTGCTATCTCTACAAACTAATTGTATCATTTTATCTTATGAGATAGAGTACCTTGCAGTGGGCTCACGGTCCAGAAGTGATAAGCTACGGGCCATTTATATATTTTCTAAAATTATACACAACTATACAGCAAAAGACTTAACAAATATTTCAGGATCAGATGGTAAAACATATGATGATACAGAAATTTAGCATCGCGACAAGAGTCTCGTGTCAAAATACCGGAAGCTTATTTTCAGTAGAATCAAACAAACAAACAAACGAACAAACGCATTCACACTCACAGCCCCACACTAAGTTCAAAGACTCGTATCGTGGGTGCCGGAAACATTCACATCACACACACATTACACCCAGAACCAGAAGCACAAATATCCCTTGGGAAGGAATTTGTGCTCCTGCCAGGAATCGAACCCAGGACCCACGGCACAGAGGGCGGACAGCTGTCCACTGCGCCAACTGGGTCGTCAATCGCAATTATAAAAAAGAATACATGCGACTTGAGACTTCGCAATATTTATTACAATGTACATCTATTTGCGGAAGCCATTTAGCAGTGAATACAATGCATATTTAAGCGATTAAATACCAAAATCGTGATCTTAGCCCTTATTTAAGTATCCATTATGATCTTCTGTTAAACTTTAAGAACAATAAGATGGTATTTGTTACCATTGTTAATCTCGGCGATGCACGATGGTTATCGGAGGCTATTTGGTAATCATTATAGCATGTAACAGACTGTTGTTACTTTACATCTCTTTATTACCATAGAATAAGGTAGCTTACAACAATTTGCGTAACTGAAACAGTTTTTAGTGTTCTTGCAAACAAGAATATCAAGCTATGTTAATTTCCGTATTTTGAGCAATACCACCAGGTTGCTCTCTGTAAACTCATGTATGCTAGGATGCTAAGTTATTTTGTAAGTATTTTATTAACTTATTAGTTTTTTGTTCTTTTTAAAGGATTTAAACTCAAAACTCTACACTAAGTTCGATGACTTGTGTCGTGGGTGTCGGAAACATTCACATCATCGCACAACCAGATCCAGATACGCACGTTTTCTTTGGGAAGAAAACTTGTGTTCTCGCCGGGAATCGAACCCTGCTTAGAAGGTGAACGCGCACCTTACTAAGCCATTTACAGTTTTTACAGTTCTTATTGTTATTCATAAATAAAGTATAAACATCAGTTATGACCTATTTGATTATTTTAAAAATAAAAATTATTTTAAAAATAAAAATTTATTCACCCAATTCAAAAACGTCCACACCATTAATACCCGTCATAATAACAATCTATTCCTACCACCTTCAAGATTAAAAATGCTTAACACTAGCCCGTACTTCATGGCCATCAAAGTATTTAATAAGTTACCACAGGATATTAAGAACCAAACAAATCTTGTTACTTTTGGTACCAAGCTCAAAAAGTTCCTTATTAAAAAAGCTTTTTACACAATAGACGAATATCTTACCATCAAATAATATTAATACATACTTAATTGAAGTAATAATATACTTACTATATGGTCTGTACGAATGATTCTCCAGCTACGGATAATTTAATATTTTGTCTTTGTTTTTTATGATGTAATTTATAATAATTTGCTATGCTTGTAAAAGGCGGCTAAGTTTAAGTTCTGATTACTTAGAATAAGACCCATGTAACACTTAGTTTGCAAATAAACGTATGAGTATGAGTATGAGTATTTTTTTTAAATTTAGTGGCACCTATTTTATTATCATAAAATATAGTTACTCTACTTGTGAATTATTATTCATACAATTACGAGGCGAGAAAACAATATGACAAAAGTCATTAGGGCCGAGTAAACAAGCAAATATATAATATACGGAACGTCAATGACATACATATTTACATGCCAATTAATCTTCAGTTATATTATTAGGAATTCGTTACGATAGAATCTAACATGTTCGATCTAACGGAGTACTTTGCTATATAGATCAAACGTCTTGTGTGGCAACCTGGTGTTATTTTGATATATGACTGTCTTCTATTATATACTTATATATATATAAGAGTTTTTAATTAGATCATTATTTTTATTTTAGTAAAATGTGTATAAATATTTGTAATTCAGAAATTTACTCGCATTAGAGTCATCTCCTGATTAATCTGAAAATCAACGAACGTCGAGTTTTTGTTGACTTATGTGCTTACTTATGTGAGGCAAATCCATTTAAGCAAATTAGGTTAAGAGAGAATAATTGTCATAATTACATTTTAACGCTAAGTTAAAATGTAATTATGACAATTATTCTCTTAAACTGCTCGTTGGCTTAGTTGGATGGCGTTCGCCTTCTAAGCGTGGGGTATCGGAATCGATGCCCGGCTGGAACATAATTTAGCTTCCTCTTCAAGGCAAATTTGTGTTTCTGGTGGAACTTAGTGTGGGACTATGTGTTAAAAAGCGTTTATGTTTATGTATGTATTTTGCTACTCCAAAATTATTTTTCTTTCTTTCATTGATACTGACTGACTGGCATAGCAGCTCCCAAACGGATGAATCAATTTCAATGTGTGCTTTCCTGAAAAACGGCGTATAAAATATTTTAGTACGCCCAAAATACGACATCGCAAATACTTTTAAGCTATTGGAAAGCTTCTATCGCGGGCCTTGAGCGTGGAGACCGAATCCAGAAATTCCGTAACGAAAATAACCTAACACCCCCCACTCCGACCGGCACAGCGGTGATACTTTTTAGTTTTGCCATCTATCGATGAATAGCAGAACTTTTAATGACTTTTTTGAAATATCACGCTTGTGTTTTTACTCGCCTCTAGGTGGCAGGAAAAAAATACTGCATAAATAAAATAAATAAATATTATAATTGCATAAGTTGATAAAAAATGCTATGCGCGGTAAAGCTATTACCGCGGCAGTCCCCGAGTGCCACACGTCTTTTTTTTTAATTATTATTTGATTAATTTCCCAAGATAAACTATATCCGTACCTTTAAGAAAAATTGACGCAAATACGTTCCAATTGCTGCTTTGATTCGTTGACGATTGAATTGTTGATTCAAGTTTACATTGATAAACTGTACATTAAACAATTTTTTTCTGTTTTTCACAGTGCCAACACAGCGATGGACAATGATGTCACGCCGGTCTACCTCGCAGCGCAGGAGGGCCACCTTGCAGTCCTCAAATATCTGGTGCTGGAGGCTGGTGGTAGACTGGACGCCAGAGCCAGAGATGGGATGCTACCCATACACGCAGCTGCACAAACTGGGTGCCTGGACTGCGTTAAATGGATGGTGAGTCATAGTTATTACAATTGGAAGCCATGATATTATCTAAGCCCGTCTCCTGATATGGTGGTCACGGTTTCAAATCTTACGACAGGTAGACGGTACATGGTGGTAGAGCATTATCTCGTTCTAGCGTGCTGTTGCCTAAATCACAATAAATTGTCATTTTCCGACAGCTTTCCTTGAGAGCCTGTCATTTTAAGCTTAGCGTGATTACCACCCTCAACTACATCATCACATGTCAATTCAAACACACCACGGTTTGCATGTAATCTGTGCAAGTTGACTGTACTGACTGTGTATATTTCGTGGATGTGCTGGGAGTAAAATAAAAGTCGTGGAAGTCGTGGTAATAAAACTATGGAAGTCTAGAAACAGGCCCACTCAAGTAAGATGGGTGACGCTGCCCTTACAAGCAGTGCTACAGTCACTGAATTTTCAAGTCAAATTGGATTGAATTTAGTCTGGGAAATTTACATCTAGGCTGCTCCGACGTCCTAGTGAATATTTTTCATATTTGCTACGTACCTGAGGGTAAAATCCGGTTAAACGCGAGCTTACTACTACCACTACTACCCTAGGGCCTCTAGTGGAATTAATTTGCATGTTACTACAGTAGGATAGCTTTACGGGAGATGGTATTTTTACCCAACGACGATGAAACAAAAAGAGGGTCATGATTTTAGCACCTTATGTTTGAGTTTATGTACGTTTTTGTTCCCTCACAGCGACCAAACTAACAAATTGATTGTAACGTAGGGTATCGAAAACAGCGAAAGAAAAATCTTCTCTCGTAACTGGTTAGGTAAATCTGGTTACCAACGTGGACGAAGGCGTTGAATTCTTTTTAATTCTATGGGTGGTGGTTAATGGGTAATGGGTGTGTAGTTCTAAGGGTATGTTTTTTTATATAAAAAAAATACGATCTTAAAGAAGCTAGTTAGTTAAAATTTGGTTGGGCTTTAGTTTTTAAATTTCTTATCTTCATAGTGCATTGTACCTAAAGTGCCACAGGACGGGAGATAAAATCGCCTAGGCCCTAGTGCACTAAAGCTTTCGCCAAGCGGTATTGTCACGGAGAACCTCCTCCTTCTCTATTATAAAGGTTTGTCAATACAACACACTACACATAAAAAATCAATCTACTCTCGTAAATCGTCGATTTCCACAGCTAGTGGATAAATGCTTCGTGATCGCATTACATCGATCGGTGAACGACCTCCGTTTCTCTAGATGGTGTTACGTACGCTGTCGTGTGGGATGCGGGCTTGATGACTTGACAGCTTGATGGCATTAGCTTGAGGTATCGTGGCTTGATGGATTGATTTTTTAGTCATCATTTAAAAATTGGTTGAGTCGCAAACTAAATACAGATCAGATATAGTTTTTGAAAAGTAAAAAAAAAATCAAGTGTTTGAATTGCTTGC
Source organism: Lomographa bimaculata (assembly GCA_948107665.1). Lineage (NCBI taxonomy): Eukaryota > Metazoa > Arthropoda > Insecta > Lepidoptera > Geometridae > Lomographa > Lomographa bimaculata. The sequence goes on along the minus strand of OX403600.1, from coordinate 2,951,023 downwards.
TGGCGTGGTTGAGAGCGCGTTCGGCTTATAAGCAGCGGGTATCGTGTTCGATTCCCGTTGGGAACAATTTTTTTTTTTGTATGAACATTAGTATTTGGATCTTGGATTGATTGTGTGTGTGATGGGAATGTTGCCGGCGCCCACGACACAAGTCATAGAACTTAGTGTGGAGCTGTGAGTGTAAAAGCGTTTATGCGTAACTTAGCAGAAATAAATCATTTCACGTAAATTTCAATCGTGATGATGGTTATTGGGAAGTTGGCAAGTTCCTGTAGCCTACTATCTGGTTTAAACAAATTAGTTTATTCAATGCTGTCTTACAATAAGAAAAATAATTAATTCCTAATTATGCATCGGACATGAAAGGTCGAGGAAATCGACTAAGTACTTCCTGTTAACTACCCTCGACCACGACTTATCTTTAGGTGAGATAGTGGACAAACACAAGCTTATCGAACAGATTGACAGATAGATTTACTTTTGGATCTATAATAATATACTTAATAGTAATATATGCAACAAATTATAATAGTATTACCACAGATATTATAATAGAGTGGACTGTAGAATAATAACATCATATCACTTGTGGTGTAGACAATTTATTCATGAAGTTTAGAAATCATTCATTCTTTACGAGGCCGTTAACTTCTAGCTACACCATTGTATTCCAAGGTTTCGTATATAAATGAATTTCCTGTGCCTTCCAGTATCGCTTGCATTAATATATACATAAAATACTGTATATGTAAAAATATGTGTATCACCATTTGACATTTATCTCTACTTAGTTCGTAATACGTATATAATTTTTTTACTAGGTTTGTTGCTAAGTTTATAAAAATAATTTGTAAGTAAAAAGAAAAGTAGTTTAATAGTATTTGACTTTTTTATTAGCTTTTAATTTGTAAACATTTTTTTTTTAATTTTAACCTATGACTTGCGTCTCCTAAACTGAAAAAAAAAATCATGTAGTTAATATTTTCATGGTTGTTGCGGGAAAAAATGTGTACCTTACGTATGAAACTGACATCGGTACGTGTTTTTTTACTGTACGACTAAGCGGTTTTTCAATAGCGTTTAAATAAGCGCGATAAAAGCGCGCTCCGCTTTATCCGTAAACGTCGTATTTTGGACACGCAATATACGCCCCTATATTTTACAGTGTAAGCAAGAGAATCGAATCCATATTCGATTACCTATTTAAACACATTGCAAAATCTCAGTCCCCTTTATAACTAAAGTTAAAAAGAAATATATCAATCAATCAATCCAGCCCAAAGAAACACTCATGAAAGTTAATGACTCTACTGCCAAATTTGCAAAATTTCAGCCATCTCGAGAAGAAACTCGGTGGCACACTTTTTTTTTAAGCATTCTTAAATGACTAATACCTACAGGAATTATATTATATTAACCTATAGGTATATTATGTAGTCACCAGAAAGCGCTTGTGCAGTTTGCCTCCATGCATCCTTGTCAGTAACGTAGTCATTTGTTTTATAATAAGCTTTCCCGGTTTATTACTAGTTTGAACTTCCCAGTGGTAATTTAGTTACAACTTTAGGAATTTTACTAAAGGTCTAACTACATTTGCCACAATATATTTATTCGTTTCGCTTTTTATGCTTATATCTAATATCACACTTTTGTAAGTTTGTAAAGCAATACGTAAAAAAGCCACTAGTAGCCGTTGAAGAGCTCAGTTACCCAAGGACCCGTTTGTTCGCGACAGCGACGTAACTCCAAAAGCGAAGTTGCAAAGTTGCAATAAAGTTGCATTATTGCGCTATCTCGGCTCCGGTGAAATCTTTATCATATATATTTTAATATCTCATATTTTATCGCTGTTCCGCCCACGGCGAAAGCCAACTTTATGTTTTTGTATTCCTGTTGTATAATTGGTGAGCAATGACTGGCCACATATTATATTGAAATGTACGGAAATAATTGCAATCGAATCATGCCCAAGTTGACAAACATTTAGGAAGTTTGTTATTAGTTTTAAATACTTTTGCGGGGTGATTCAAAGTCGAAGTCTAAATAGCCCAGAGATGTTACCTATCCATTTAAAAAACTAGGTATAATCTATAACTAGGGTGCGGTAATTGTTTGTGATTTCAATACACGGTGCATTGTATTAAGAGCAAAGTATTTACGACTTAATAAAACACTATATAATAAAATGATTTTTTGCCTATAAAAGTAGCTAATTAATGTTAAAGAATGTTTAAATGGCTCAATGGTAAAACTGGTACTGATACAGGGAATATTATACCATTAGTTCCATAGAAAAATAACAATAGAACAAGCGGGAAATATCGTAATCTAAGATGGTAAAGTTTGGCATCCGATTTTTGGAAAGACGACCACTATAACGCAGACCATCATCCCTTATAACTTACCATCAAGTGAGATTACGGTCAAAAGTTTGCCAATATTGAATTAAAAAAAAACGAAATGTCCATAATCCCTACTCCAATAATTCCATTTTTTTAGATTGTAGAGCGAGGTGTGGACCCTAACGTCAGAGATGGAGATGGAGCCACTCCACTGCACTTCGCAGCCTCCAGGGGACATTTGGGCACAGTTCGCTGGCTACTACGACATGGAGCCAGGCTTCATCTGGACAGACACGGCAAGAGCCCTATCAACGACGCTGCAGAGAATCACCATCTTGAGGTAGGAAAGTTTCCTCTTCACGTTTTTCCAACATCACGGCACCTAGACTCAGACCACTATCTCTTGGAATACTGGAGCCAGGTTCCACTTGAACAATTTTAGTTTAGTTTTAGCCGATTATATTTTGAGGTAGAAAACGGACCAGTATAATTTAATATATTGATACTCATCAAACTGCGTAAATATTCCAACCTTGATTGAGGTTATATTTTTGAACCGTTTGGGGTAGAAACTTTGGCTCCGTGGGGACCGGGAGCACACGAAATTTTTAATTTTTTATCCAATCCTTTAGTCGAGGCGACAAGTGACCAGGATGCTGGCTCTTATTAGCACAAAAAATTTGCATCGCTATTCAACGTGGAAACGTAGCCAGTATTCTGGGCACTTTTCCTTTGGCAAGCGGTTTACAACATTTTTGAGTACTATTTGTTTTAATCCCCTTTTGTAATCTTATCTGACATGAGGAGTATCTATTAGTGTTAGAAATTTGCAGTTGCCCTGTCTAATAAGGGCAAAGGACATCGTAAGGAAAAATGCTTGCTGCATGCAAAAAAGTTTTTGTTGTTTGCTTGCCAAGCTTATTATAAATTCTTCAAGGACCTGATAACGCAGTCTCATTAACTCTGATACTTTCTGCAGATTTATCAATGTAACTCATTATTCTACCGCTTGCATCTCTATTGGTTTAGAGAGATGCAAGCGGTAAGAGATGCAATAATAATTATGAAAATACTAGCGATATGTCTGGACATCGGCAGCGCCGTAGCTGCACTGATGTTTACTTAGCATAGGCCATCCTCATTAAAATAACACTCTATACAAATTTTAATAAAAATCAAAAGTACAAAGTAGTGCCTTAAACTTATGTTTACGTTTTGTGACAGATCGATGCAATTTGTCTTAATAATAAAACAATACGTCGAGCACTACACAGCCAACTTTAAACAAGAACTCTCGCATCACAACATACCAGGAAGAGCACCATTACAAAAGAAACACCAGCACCTTTACATCACCGAAACAAAGAACGCCGCAATCGCTGGATGTCGTTGCGTCTTATAATAACACACCTGTGGATACTTTCTACGACTATGGTAACTTAATTACCGTAGACTCGTAGTGTACCAGAGACAATAGCCTCAAGCTCACGTTTTGAAAGTGCTGGTATCAGGTTTCGCTGGTCACACTCTGTTGAATATCTTTGTATCTATATTTTAATTGCGATAGCTTATCGTTTAAGAAATCGGTCAAGTGCGTGAGGGCAGAAACGTTAATTGCGTAAGGTGATTTCGAGAACTTTAAAATTATTCGTTTATGCAAAACGTTACGATAGATTTAAGAATATTTTAATATGAAAACTGTTGTGAGAGTTGTTTGTTTTGATAATTTTAACCGATTCTCATTTAATTTCCGGATTTAAATTCGGAATAAAATGCTCTGATCATCTTTCAGAAGAAGTTATTTTATTTCCAGAAAGGACAGCGTAATGATCGCGGCGCGTGCGTCTTCAAACCGCGTTCTTTTTTTTTTTTTTTTTTTATTTGTGACAGGCTAGTGTTTGACCACTATCTCACGTGATGGTAAGTGACGATGTGATCGAAGCTGGTAAACACACTAGACCTGGAATACGCAGGCTCTCAAGGATAACTGCCGGAACACCGTATTTGGCTTGGCGGCAGACTTTCAACTTGATGGTGGTAAGCTACTTTGGTAGCAAGCCAGGCGAGCAACTCACAAAATGTTCTACCACCTCTCAAATGTCACCTGATTAGCACCACCCGGGGACCACGTGTAGGGAGTCAGACTTAAGGGGTATCCTCCTACGGACGTGGGTGACTCAGCCCCCAGTTCAATTCCTAGAAAATGGAATATACTTGTGCGAAACCTGTTTAGAGCATTTTCATCCAATTATAGGTATCAGAAAATGTTTAATATGTAAAGCATTCATAAAGTTACAATTATATTTTTTGATCAAACAAACAAACGCATTCACACCCACAGCCCCACACTAAGTTCAAAGACTTGTATCGTGGTTGCTGGAAACATTCACATCACACACACATTACACCCAGAACCAGAAGCACAAATATCCTTTGGGAAGGAATTTGTGCTCCTGCCGGGAATCGAACCCAGGACCCACGGCGCAGTGTGCGGACACCTTTCCACTGCGCCAACTAGGTGATCAGCGAAGCAAGATCTCTATGTTGACTTGGGTTAGCACTTTGTCCGTCCGTTTCCATCCATACAAGCAAATAACTTCAAATTCTTAGGGAATATTTAAAGCTATGGCTCAATGCCGGAAATGGCAACTAAAATGATATAAATGAAAATATTGAGAGCGACATAATAAAAAAAAAAACTGCTCGTGTGAGTTATCTATGAAAGTACTAACTTTGCAAATAGAGAACGAAACCAATAAAAAAAATATCTAGTTAAATACCAATTTGGTAGGCCGCCAAAGTCACTGTTTTAGACCTTTTTTGTCACTGGGTCTATCTTGTAGACTACTGCAACTTATGTTTGACTAGCCGTGTCCCGCGGCTTCGCCCGCGTTAATTAATTATAAAAGTACCCTGTTTGTTTATCCTGAGATATAAGCTGTGTATATTGGAAATGTCAACCAAATCAGTTTAGCCGTTACAGCGTAAAGATAAAACAAACATACATACACACTTATATACAAACTTTCGGATTTATAATATTAGTGTGATTTCAATAGAGTTAATTACGCGTTAGAGAAGTTATTTCTTATTTACTGTAATGACTTATTATTATATTTGAAACGCAAGCAAAGCCTAAAAAACTGTCTTCATCGCTTTATTTTGTTTCCATCTTCTCATTGCACCACCTTAATGTACCCTTGGCAAAAAATACTGATAACATAATTTATCTATTATAAATGAACTTTTCAAATACTAATTTCCATATTTTCATAATTTCTATATTAAATATGTTTTAAGATCATTATATGTGTATATTATTATATATATTATGTAGTGTTTATGTGGTTTGTTTAGTATTTAGTCTCTATTTTACCACGCCACCATCCCTGCTTATCTATATTATTCATGTCCATCCAGAGGTTGTCTGGAAGAGATCGCTCTTAACGATAAGACCGCACATTGTACCTATTTATTAGTAATTTCTTTTCTGTACTTTTATTATCGTGTCAATAAAGAGTTATTGTACCATTATTGTAATGTATGAAGGCGCGAGATCTCTGTTCGTGGCGAACGTCTTGTTATTTTTCCCATGCGCAATCTTAATTTCTTATTATAAACAAAACAAATCCTCATTTAAATTGTTTACTTAATTTGTATGACACCTATTTCCTATTGTAGAGCGCATTAACGAAGATTTTAGTTCCGGAAGTCTAGACAAAAAACGTTGCATATTAATTGATTTTACATGCAGGCGATCTAGTTTGAGCTTGAATTTGCATTATAATGGCTTTCACTTTTATATTTAGACAATTACTTTAAATTCAGTAGGTATAATACTTTTTTCTTCCTATTGTATGCCTGGAAGGGAAACACTTTTGATACCTACTCATTATTATTTATGTATAAGGTCTCTCCTTATACAAAAATAATCATGAAATAAAAAATTACTCATTATTATTTTTGTATAAGGTCTATTCTTATACAAAAGTAACAATGAGTAGGTTTATGCAAAATTATAAATACTAGTCAGATTCTGGTCTAAAGGCTCGTAGACAAGATAATACAAAACTGAACAAAAACAACACCAGAAACACTGTAATTTTATCTCAGTTTGATATGTATGAAATTTTAGTCCAGCCAGGTTCGATTCCCAGCAGAAGCACACGTTTTCCCCGTTAGGGAAATTGAGGTGGGTGCAGAAAACATTCACTTCTGGAACCGTAACACGCAAACATAGCGCGACTTAACTTCATTTATATAAATACAAATCAAATGTGTATGTTTGAAAGATCATTGAGAACGGCTCGACCGTTTTGTCAATTTTCTTCGATGTGCTCGTCACGGTAAGGACAAGATCTGTATATTTTTTTTATGGATAATCCACAGTAAATTACACTTTTGCAAAGCCGGGACGGGTCGCTAGCTTTTGACTACAAGTAGCAAATGGTAAAGCAATACCAATATTACGTAAGATATTCGATCCAGTTGCCTTGAGGACTCTAATCTCTAATCTTCAACAGTTCTCATAATTGTGCCTATATAAAACTCCGATTCGAGGTGGTTCCCAAATATTTGTGTCCGACCTTCCCGCTAGACTGATCGTATGAAACAATGGGCCGGGCTTCCTGTCGCAAATCACGTTAGACACGCTCGGTCATGGGATTGGTAAGGTCAATGTTATAAAATAATGCAGACTGGGTGGATGGGTACAAAGCGGTTCGGGCTCTGTTACTAAACGTATATAACTCCATAGTTATAATTATCACTGATCTCTCAAAACTGAATGCCGAAATTAAGATAATCATGTACTTATGAAGATAAGAACTGCTCATTGGCTTAGTTGGGTGGCGTTCGCCTTCTAAGCAGGGGTATGGGGTTTGATTCCCGACTTAAACACAAGTTTTCTCCTCAAGGACAATTTGTGGTTCTGGTTGTGATTATGTGTGTGATGTGAATGTTTTCGGCACCCACGACACAATCGAACTTCTGTGGGGCTGTGGGTGTGAAAGCGTCTATGTATATGTAAGCTCTACCAACGTTAGGAAGTATCCCTGTAGTAAATTGATCGATTTGGATGAGCTTTAATATGTTGAAAAGATAATCAAATTAAGAAAATTTTATACAAAGTATAAAATAATAATTATTTTGAAAGAAACCTGATTTTCTCAAAGTAACATTGTTGTTGAATTTTAAAGTATAATTAATATTGGAATATTATAATACAATCTATAAAATATCTGATGCAACTTTGTAGATATATTATCGAAGCTTGTTTCTGTTCTAAGGTAGAGTACTAACTAGCCAGGCGGGCATTAAGAAACGCCCTACCACCATATTTATCACGTTGCCTTCACCGGAAGCTCAAGCACGTGGATATGATCGAAATCGCGAACGCCTGATCAGTCAATAGCCGATTCACTACAATTAAACTATAATTGATACAGTTTAATATTCATACATTTATGTTACTTTTGTCCACTGCAGTGTCTGAATGTATTGGTGGCAGCGGGCGCAGCTGGTGCGGATGGCAAACAGTTGTCGGCTTACAAAGCGATTCATTCCTGCGCCTGCACTCCAGGCGAAGCCAGAGTAAGTCTATCAACAATAGTAACTTAAATTCTTAGCTCCATTTATTCATTCAATTCTCTGTATTTTCATGTTCTTTACGATTTTCATTTGTTTACTTCGAATTTTATTTGTTTTATCGCAATGAATTTGTTTCTGTCATCAAAGTATTGTCATACATTACGTTAAATCATAAGATAAACTCTACTTCTCTACTATAGGCATGGATGAACAACAATACGAATAAATCATTCATTCACTTCATCCAAAATTTCAGTGCGCTCTGCCAAACTGCATCAACGCAAGCAGCACCCGTTCCCCCTTCTACCTTCACGCCCCGGACCGGGAGCGTCGGGCCTCGGTGCAAGAGAGACGTGGCAGTCTCCCGTCCAACACTGGATCTCTGGGATCAGCCAGGTCCGGTCCAGCTGATGGACTGTACGTCAATCCAATGCAAAGATCTACTTCTACCGCCGTGGTGCATCATAGTTCTTCGGGGGAAGAGAGTTCAGGTTAGTTACAAAAGTTCAATCTTGAAGGTACCATACAGCGGATTGTATCCATACTGGGTACATTGAGCCTTAGTGCTGGACAGCCTTAGTGTTCATAGCCTGTACGATAAAAACAGAGCTTCTATAGCCGTGGTGCAACATAGTTCTAATGAAAAATAATAATTCTTCGTGGTAAGGCTGAAGAGAGTCAAAATTAATAATATAATTTCACATGGCACACCCCACCCCTAAGAGGCACTCATGATACAAATTTACTGTGATCTCAAAGAGAGGACGAGTCTAGAAGAGAAGAGTGAACTAGAAGAGCAAACCTCGTTGCAGGGAATTCGTGGTTGTTTCCTGTTTAATACAATCGTTTCAACATACATCGTCGTTTTTTATTGTCAAACTATGTTGACCAAAAATTCGACGATGAGAGACGAGGTAGAGTTATATTATTTGCTACAGTACTTTTATTCCACAATAGAGTACGGGTATACCAAATTTGAAAAAAAAGCGGGGTGTCTCGTAAATGGACACAAATATAAATGAAACTTTTGTATTAAAGGGAAACATTTTAACTATATGGAAACTTTTTGTCATACAAAAAGGTTGTGGATCAGAATTTACTCCTCCCGGATTAGACAGTCCTCCCATAAAAAGCTTCACTTCAAAATACAAAACTAATTTTATTCCAATTAGACGGATTACGGACAATATGACATTTTGGAAAAAGATTGAGATAGATTGATATCTATATCGTCTCTGGCCTGCCCCTAATTCAGAACGATACGATAACTTCTCTCGATCTAGCAATAGATTCATTAACTTTCATGAGTGCCTCTTTGGGGCCCATGTGAATAAACGATTTAGATTTAGATTTTGATTTTGAACTCAGTTACCGTACGATTTAGTTATCATACAATAAAATGTATTTTTAAAGATAAAGTTATCCGATCATATCAATTTGGTTAGTTACCGAAACGTTCTTAAGGCCATTGGTACTCCAGAAAAACAGAACTATCAACAAGATACTACTATTATCAGATAATAATAAACACAAAAAAGACATATAAGGCTATTTGAGCTAAATTCATTCAAATCATCCTAGGTTAAAATCTAGGTTTAAATATATTAGCTTAAATCATTGAATGAGCTGAACTTCGAAGCACGCTAACTGACGTAAATATTCATAATAATTACGAGCAAACAAAACCTCATCTTACACAATATTACATCTATTGAGACTTTCATTTCCCTCAACAATACGCATTTCGTATCGTAATAGTCCAAACCATATTCACACACCTTACATGAGCCTCCACGCAATCGCAACCAAAAAAGCGATAATCCATTATGCATGTATTTCAACGATTTAACCGAGGTGTAACATGCAGCATAACCAAAGAGCCAGGAGCTTACTGAGTAGCTACATTACACGTAAGAATATATCTATGAAATAATGATCCATTGTAAGAATGTGTCCATGATGTATAGCTTTCTAGTTATCTAGATCTATCTAGAATAATAACGCTGATTTTAGCAGTACTAAGCTGCAGCAACGCTTGTCATTTGCTCTGTACGAATTCTGCTAACAGGCAAATTTATAGTTTATAGCCGGCCTTGATGTTGCTGCTTATTAAGAAAAAGCTGCTGTCAAACTTTCCATCTTATGTTTAATTCATAGGTGGAAGACTAACGACTTACTCAATATTAGTATTTTTAACAATTGCAACTGCGTCCATAGTAAAACTAAATATGTATAATAATAATAAAACTAGTATTTTTCTAGTATATATGGTTTAAATACCTTTTTTATTGATAGATAATTATATGATTATTATTATGTTACCACCTATATTTCAGCACTGTCATGCCAATGCATGTTTACCACGATATTTGGTTTAATTTTGCATTTAAAAGATGATCTGTGAAAAAAATACTTACTCCTGTAAGTAATTGCCATCATTTTCACCGAGTCAATTGTGCAATCTTTTTAGTCACAATGATATACTGATTTTGTCAGTTACCATGACCCTGGTTTAGCCTCGGAATATCCCCGATGCATATATGAGTTGACCTATACAGTACACACGATATGACAGTTCAGTAGAGGGCAAACTGAACAACTAATACCCACCTAACTATATATAATCACTGTGGAGAATCATGCGCATCTAATGGATGCCACGACGGAAGCGAGCAGGAAGCTTAGGTAACGCCTGATCGGCTGAACGATCATCTGGCTTCCTGAGCATCAAACGATCAGTTAGTTTCCTGCTGCCTGGCGGTGCGGACGTCTGGATGCTATCAGCTAGTTTCCTGGTGCAGACGTCTGCATGCCATGATCAGCGATGTGGTGTTTCGGGAGTGGGTGACGGATGTGGTTGGGAACCACGGACTTCACGGTGTGTTGGGGTGAAGTTGAGTGAATTTATAATAGTTTGCGTGAATGGTGGATAAACATAATATATTAAGAGAAATGTTGGTGAAAATAATCTGTGATTTCATTGATATTAAGTGAAACGGCAGCAGTTATAATAAAAGATCAACAATATTACAACATATACATATTACAGAACGCAGATCTGTCTTATCTCGATGCAATAGATCAACGATAAAACTGTACTTGCAAGATTTATGGGCGGCCCTTAAATATTTAGTTTTTGAAATCCATTGCAGAAATTTGCAAGACTCTTTGTCCAATTAAGAGTTTTGCTAATGTAGTTACGCAGCTATTTGTAACACTGGATAAATATACATGTATGTATCATCATAATACATTATGTCGTAACTAAATTAGAGAATCAATGGGCTAAACGGCTAAGCTACTACATTCCAAACTTATCGTTATTTTTGATCGCAAAAAGAGGGTGTTAAGTTTCAGGGGTGTATCCGTGTCTTTTATCTGTGGCATCGTAGCTCCCAAACGGCTGGACAAATTTAAATTTAGTTTTTTGTTTTAAAAGTGACTTGATCGAAAGTGATAGAGCGTCGGGGGTAGATAAAAAATTTTGATTTTGCTACTTGTGGTTTTTTATTAGGAGCAGCAACACGACAAAACATAAAAAAGTAGCTAATAAAAAGAATTAGTGATAATAAAACTAACGACACTATTCTCAGATTAGTAGGAGGTACTTGATAATCTCAATATATTGGAATTTACTGTATTCTATACAAAGCGCAATAGGACCAGCAAAATCCCGCAGCAACTATTACCATACAACTGACTGATACAAACATTCCGTCCCCAGCGTGTTCAGCATCAGACGCTGACACAGCGACCTCTGGAGGCTGGTTCCTACACAACAGCAACCCTGGGCAGCCCGCCGCAGCCGCCCTGTACCAGCGCGTGCGGGACCTGTTCCACACGCGCTCCCCCGGCCCGCGCGTGCCGGCCGAGGGACAGGAGGCGCCTACCATGACTGGTGAGGCTACTGCATTATAGCACTCTAACTAAGACTAACTAACGAGTAACTAACTCGTTTGCAAAGATATTCTACGGGACCTGTTCCATACTCTCACCGTGATCTTGCGTACCGGTCGAAGGACGGGAGGCGCCTATCGTGACTGGTTAGTCTACCTACTACATAATAACAGTCTTAGTTCGGATAGTCTAGTACATTATATATACTCTTACCGAAATCTGGGGGCCGGCCGAAGAACAGGAGGTGCCTATCGTGACTGGTGAGTCTACTATATTATAGCCTTAGTTGGCTGTTTGCACAGACATTCTGTACTGTGTGCGGGCCCTGTTCCATACTCTCACCGGGGTCTTGAGTGCCGGCCGAAAGACAGGAGGCACCTACCATGACTGGTGAGTCTACTTAATTTTAGCAGTGTTAATTGGTCGTTTGCACAGACATTCTGTAATGCATTTGGGACTTGTTCCTTACCCTCACAGGGGTCTTGAGTGCCGGCCGAAGTACAGGAGGCGCTTACCATGAATGGTGAGTTTACTTGACAGGAACTCCATAGCTGGCCGTTTGCTGACACTATACTGCATGCGGGGCCTGTTCCATATGTTTCTGCTTCTTCGAAGAGAAATAGGTTAATTGTCATAAGTTCCACAAATGATGCAAACTTATTTATCCACAGTCAAAGCAGAAGTCCACGGATCCACCACCGAGGTGGCTCCACTGCAAGAACAATCAGACAGCGACAGCGGCGCCGAGGCAGCACGAAGGGATCACCACTACGAAGATATCTACATACCCAAAGAGGAACAGACCAGGCGAAGGTAAACTAATGATATGGACAAGATGCGGTCAAGGAATCATGAGCATAATAGTTCTAAATGGGAATTTGGCTGTCAGTGCACCATTTGGTTCTTGGTGACAGGTTTTTTTTTATGATAGATAGACAAGCATTTGTCCTCTATCTCACCTGATGGAATACTAGATATACCTATTCACTCTATAAAGACTCCCAGATTATACCGTTTAGGAAACAAAGACATGAGTTCTACTCCTTTGCCGTACTTGTATGATATTCTGTCGTAATAGTCCTAATACCCTAATAAACAATGGAATAGCAACAGCGGCGCCGTAGCAAATACCATAGAAAATTAATCCTGCCAAAGGCCTCATAGCCAGTCTCAAAGTAGGAACTCTCACACTGACACCTTAAGCAGCGCAACCGGAGTATTATCTTGGAAATGTATATATATCAGTAAATTATAATAGTAAATCACATATTATAAAGATGCAGTATCTGTACAAGATATAGATGCAGTATGTATACAAGAATCTGCATCTATATTCATATAATCCTACTAATATTATAAATCCGAAAGATTGTGTTTAAGTGTGCAAGTGTGTATGTTTGTTCCCTCTTCACGCTTTAACGGCGGATTTGGATTCAATTTGGCTAATAAAACATAGCTTAAACCTAAGGATTAACACATGACTACTTTTTAACATGATAATAGCGGGCGAAGTCGCGGGGCACGGCTAGTGTAACCTAAAAAAAGCTGCATAAAGGACCGACTGGGCGAAACTGTGTACATTTGGTACTTTTAATATTAGAGGTGCTAAATTAGCCCCGACTTTCAAATGCAAATCCACAAAAAATATAATAAGTAAACACCAAGATGCATGTACCAAAAATCAAAGGAAATTTTGTCTCATCTCATCCTTGTTCATAGAATCCTTAGAGTAAAACAATTATTTTAATAAAACCATCCATCGTTTTAAAGTTGAAAATGTTTGTGTAGGAGTAGTTCCCGCGACTCGGGCAGCCACAGCCGGCCAGGAAGCGCGCTCATCGTCGATTATACAGCCAAAGATAACGTTGATAAGTAAGTCCAACAATAGACTCATTTTCTAGTCACCTTGATTAGGCGCGTTGTAGATCTGCAGATAGTTAGCTCTGATTAAATTACTGATAAAGCTGGGATTCTACTGAAGGTAATTATTGGGAAAGCCTCAAACTATAGCATTGCAAGTCGTCTCTACTAAGTAGCACCGAAATGCGAGCTTAAGTCTGACACTATCCCACAGAAACAAACTGATGTCCTTACATCGCACGACGAAATAAAAAGCAAATCACACAACAGCTTAAAGCTTAATGAGGCAGTTTGCAATATGCAAACATATTGGTAGCAAATCAAACCAGCTTTGAAAAAGTCTCCAACTCATGTCTGACGAGTAAATTGAAATTTAAAAACCCACAGAAATGGCGTGCCATTCCATGGAATATTTGACCGCCATGACGGTCAAATATAAAAAATAAATAAAATGATAAAATGTTCGATCACAGACGAAGTATAAAATAGTCTAATCAATTGGATTAGATACCACCAAGCCAAAAGTAAGGCTTGGTGGTATTGGATTGGATAGTTGGATTTTGGTAGGAAAAATTTTGCCAACGTCCCCGGTAGCAGCGGCGTCGACATGTAACTGGAAAGTTTCTTGACTACGCTGTAAACATAATAAAGTATTACATTTCTATTTATTGAACTGCCCGTTGGCTTAGTTGGGTGGCGTTCGCCTTCTAAGCAGGGGTATCGGGTTCGATTCCCGGCGGGAACACAAGTTTTCTCCCCATGGAAAATTTGTGTTTCTGGTTCTGGTTGTGATTGTGTGTGTGATGTGAATGTTTCCGGCACCCACGACACAAGTCATCGAACTTAGTGTGGGGCTGTGAGTGTGAAAGCGTTTATGTTTTATGTTTATGTTTATTTATTTAAATAAATAACGATGCCAGAATTCACCTTGTTTCATTTAATCGTGCTCAATTAAAAATGCATGACATTAACCCATAATGTGCCAGAGTAAGAACGACTCAGGCAGGTCACCTCAACTGTCTTTAGAGTCCCGACATTTTAATTCGTCTATTCGACGACGTAATTGTGACTGGAGAGTTAGAAAAGGATCCGACTCAAAACAGTATATTTTTCACTGATACATATTTCTTGATGTAATATTTAGACAAAATTTGCAATAAATATTGATTATGAAGTTTTATGAACACCAATGCAACACTGGTATGAGTAGGAAACGACAAAACTCCGAAAAATGGCTCAAATGTTATTATAGTCAAGTTCAATCTCCATATTGGCTTCATTACTTTCTCTAGTCAAAGTTTCTGCATACCTATCATCATCAAATAGCATCGTTTCAGCTTAACCTTCAGAGTTATCTGTTTAAGCAGTACTTTCAATATGTATAAACCTTTTAAATTCATCACGCACCTGTTGGCAATCGTTGTAACATTTTAAGTTTATACACTGCAACTTGTTCTCTTAATAGTTATTTACTTTCCTCATCTATAAATATATTAGGAATTTGAAGGTTTTTTTTATGCTCGATAGGCAAGCATTTGACCACTCTCTCACCTGATGGAAAGTGAAGATGCGGCCGAAGATGTAGCTTGCTTACCTAGAAGATATCTATTCATTCTTGACTTGAAGACTCCTAGATTATACCGTTCGGGGATCAAAGACGCGATTCATGAGTTCCACTATTTCGCAGTAAGGTGGCCAACTTCTTAACAATGCGAAATGGTAACATGTTCTTTTTGTTTCACAGTTCAAGCAAAGCATACGAAGAAGTGTCTCCTCAATCAGATGCACAAGCCAAATCCTCAATAGCCACTAAGTTGGCAGCGCTCACACACAAGGCACAGAACTTTGTAAGTATAACGAATTTGTACATACTTGTATCTACTACGTCATGCATAATAAGCTTTCTGTATGATAATAGTTTAGTAGGTACTTAAACACACGTTCGTATTGGATAAATTACTGTTGAAACTAAATTAATATAGTGATAAGATCTCTGTAATTACACAGTTCAAAGCAATAGCTTATTAGTCTTATTTCGTACAAATTATGTATTAAAAATTATTGTGACCTTATATACCGCCATGGGTAAGTAGTGCACAATACTGCAGGGGGTGGTTCGGAATCGACATCTGAGCAAATTAAAAAAAAAAACAAAATTTATCGACTGACCTGCAGGCAGTTCAGTAATGAGGTGTTATGTTATAATTACCTATCCACATTTTAGCTTTGAAGCAAGCAAATTAAAGCGAGTTGCATTAAAAAAAGACAGTACGTAAAACTTTTTAAGAGAATGGCAAATTATTATTATTATTATTATTTGGCATAAAAAAGCTTCCCTTTCAGTTATGATAATCGTTATTTATTAAGTCGGTCCTAGTTATTTTTTGGTAATCAATTCCTGAACCGCCGAGAGGTCACACTGAAATGTGACCTCTCGTCACATGTTAGTTCAATGACCCCGTAGCACTCGTAGCACTCACCTACTCTGGAAGCTATTGTTGTTGCGGCTGTCTACGGAGGGCCATACTTTACTTGACAATTACTACTGAACTGCCTGCAGGTCAGTAGATTAAAAAGTAAAAAAAAAAAATTATTATTTTTTTTTTAATTTGCTCATTTGTCGATTCCAAACCACTCCCTGCAGTATTGTGCACTACTTACCAATGGCGGTATAGATTTTATTATTAGAACAATAAAAATGTAAGTTAAACTCACGCCTCGAATTTGTACTAACCTTCTGTCCTTAGTTGTTTCGCATATCATGTGTGTTTTTCAGCACAAATAAAATTTAGACCGTATTTTGTCTTATAAGATGTTTTTACAAGAGCAATTGATTTGAAAATACTATAGGGCAAGATGAAATCAATAATTGATCTTCAAAAATATAACGAAATTGTTAGTATGTTGTGGGCTACTTAATGTATTGTTAATTGACCTAGGTAGTAAATTCACAGACGCAATATTAACAGGTTAAAAACATTAAAAGATTGTTGCGAATCTTTGTGCGATGATGCCGACTTTTTTGAATGTGTGTGTGATGTGAATGTTTCCGGCACCCCCGATACAAGTCTTTGAACTTAGTGTGGGGCTGTGAGTTTGACTGCGTTTGTTTGTTTGTTTGTAATCTTCAACTTTCATGAGCGTCTCTTTGAGTCCATGTGAATAAACATTTTAGATGTTTTTTTTTGTCATTAAGTGACGCAAAGAGCAAGACGCTCGTCTGATGGTAAGCGTGACGCTACATTATAGTATAGGGCCACCCACAGTTTTGAACTTAGAGGTATAGTTCGAACTCCGGCGCGGCAAAGCAATGCGCTCATCACCCTGAGATATTAGATGTTAAATCTTATATATCGTTCTTCTCGAGATGGCTGTAATTTTGCGAATCTGGCAGTAGAGTCATTAACTTTTAGGAGTGCCTCTTTAGGGCCCATGTGAATAAACGATTTTGATTTGATTTGAATGAATATCTCATATATTATAAAAATCTATTTGATTCATTTTATCGCACCACCATCCCTACATTGTCTTTTCGTTTATATTTCCATCCAAAGGTTGTCTGGAAGATATTTCGCTCTTAGCGATAAGACTGCCCATTTTACCTATCTTTATAAGTTTCTCTGTAAGTTGTATTTATCTTTTGGTATCAAAAAAGAGTTTTTGTATTGTGTTGTATTGTATTATTGATTTATGTAGTATTCGTAATTTCTTTAAACTTGAATATTTATATTGGTATAAGAATGCAATGTCCATGTCTTTGTCAGGCCAGCCGCATATCTTCAGCCGCTGGCAGCCGCCGAGCCTCTGTCTCCGATGAGACCGCCGTGGTCCAAACATCAGCGTCGGCATCATCAGGAGTATCCTCTGGAGGCAGTTCAGGGGATGAAGCTCCTCCTCCGCCACCGCCACCACCAGCCCCGCCCGCGCCTCCACCACCTGTAGTTTTGGAGGAACCGGCCATTAGACCCTCGGAGCTGAGGGGAAGACTTGGTAAGTCTATCTTAAGATCAATTGAAGTGAAACTTCTTATGGGAGGGCTTTGAAATCCTGATCCGCATCCTTTTTGTGTGACGAAAAGTGGTGAGGGTAAACACTGTAATAAATAGAATGTTTCCCTTTAATACAAAAGTTTCACTTGTATCGTGTGTCTTTACGACTCATCCTGGTTTTCTAGATACAGCTACACTCATTGCTCTAATTCGACACATTTCCAAAGATAATGCAATAAGTCTTTGCATAAGAGCCTGCTATAATGTTTTGGTATCACAAACTGTCTGTATGCAGCAAATGCTTTTCTACTACATTTATTACGCGCACTGCTAAGTACCACCTTGGCTGTCTGTGTTTCCTAATGAGTATAATCCGGGAGATTTTATTTTTCCTTGGGGAGAAAACTTGTGTTCCCACTGGGAATCGAACGCGATACGTCTGCTTAGCAGGCGAACGATCACCCAACTTAACCAACAGGCAGTTCAAACACCTAGTGTAATAATGTTAATGTATCTAGTAAACTTCAATCTCAAAATGCACGTGTTTTCAAAGAGCGAGATAAAAAAAACAAATCTGCTTTTTTTAACTGCTCACTGGCGTAGACAGGCCGGCTTTTACGCTGCGGGTGCCAGTCTCAATTCCCGGAGGAAGGACACATTGTGTGCAATATCTTTTCAAAATAAAATGTCTGTTTCTGGTTCCGGTTGTCATTGTGTGTGTGTGAATGTTTCCGGCACCCAAGATACAGAACTTAGAGTGGGGTTGTTAGTGTAAAAACATTATTGTTATACAGTGTAACAACATTTGATACTAATATTGTAGGAGTGCATTAAAAATTACTTGTCCGCCATTTTGTGTGTTCCGCCATGTTGAACTTAGAATGACGTCATACAGCTAACTATGCATTGTCATCCAAACTAAACGTGAATACAAAATTTCAGTTCAATTGGTTGAAGATATCTGCTTCAAAATTGAGTTGCAAGATTCCACCCGAACAAACATACATACATACAGTGCAAGCTAAATAAAAGCTTGTAAAAAGATCCAATTTCTTTCTAGACTAGGTATAGCGATCTCAAGATGTTTTCTACTTAATAATTTATGATGAAATTAAACCAGCAATAATGAAATGTTTACTTTCTAATGAAGTTAATGCGCATTTGAGCAGTTAGTTGCGTTCTGATTACAACCAGTCGGAACAATAAAATATATGTAAAGTTACTTACTTTGAAGACTGCAGACGTTTCACTTTCAGTTTATGTTAGATCCTGCTTAATTACTTGTGTTCAATTATTTTTAACTCTGTACCTACTCGTGAGTTAAAGCTGGCTTCCTTAAAATTATGGTATTTCAAATCAAAATCGTTTATTCACATGGGCCCCAAAGAGGCACTCATGAAAGTTAATGATTCTACTGCCAGATTCGCAAAATTACAGCCATCTCGAGAAGAAATACGATTTCGTAATAATATCCTGAGTTGATCACTTAGCCAGTTTTAGATATTAAATTATTTCTGTTAATTTTGATTCTTTATATTTTATATTCTTGATATATTTCCTTTATAAAATGAATAACTTTAACTCTGTCTATAAGCAAGCCATACAGAAGCAAAAAAATGCACATAGGTACTTAACGAAAAAGTAGGTAGGTAAGTACTTTAGGAAATCATTAATGTTTTACGGATAGTTGTGGGTACCTCTCTAAATTAAATGTAATACCTTTAAACGAGCAATTCTTGTATATATATATATATATATATATATATATAATCTGAATCTCGGAAACGGCTCGAACGATTTTCATTAAATTTAGTATGCAGGAGGTTTCGGGGGCGATAAATCGATCTAGCTAGGTTTCATTTTTAGAAAACGTCGTTTTAACCGGTCATCCAGGTACTATAATAATTGAACAATGAGTGGAACTCATTGTCCTCATCTTTGTTCTCCGAACGGTATAATCTGGTCAGAGTGAGTAGGTATCTTCTAGGCAAGCATGCTACATCTTCAGCCGCATCGTCACTTTCCATCAGTTAAGGTAGTGGTCAAATGCTTGCCTACGTTCATAACAAAAAAAATTAGTGTTTTTTTACATCTTGTATATCTAAATTTGCAAAAGTAATTTAAAAGTACCTAAACTCTGATGCTATATTCAGCTATATATTATTTAGATATGTTCCATGTAGATGATGAGATTAATATAATTATTATGCCATTTGTGTTGTTACATGTTGTAGAATTTTTAATGAGATAGCGCCATATTGAATGTAACTTCCTCACTAATAGCTCTACTTACAATTTTAATATAGGTACCAGCAAAAATATAGCTGCAGTTACGGTTTGAAATTGTTCTTTTTTCGCTGATAAGCTAGCGTTTGACCACTATCTTATCTGGTGGTAAATGATGATGTGTTCGAGGTTTTAATGATGAGGTCACCTGTTGTGACATTTTCCTTAAATTTAAGTTTGTTTGTTACCTGTTTGTAAACAAACGCTTTCATACTCACGGCTTCAAACTACGTTCGACAACTATTGTCGTGGGTGCAGGAAACATTCACATCACAACCTAAACCGGAAACCGGAAACACATTTTCGCTTGGGGAGCAAAAACTTGTGTTCCCAATGGGAATCGAACCCGATACCCCTACTAAGAAGGCGAATCCGCACCCAACTAAACCAACGAGCAGTTTTTATCTTAGTGGAAAAATTAAAAATTAGCTCGATGCCTTGTAGGTAATTTAGGTCTTTGCTGTATAGATGTATATAGTCTTAGGATTTTTTAATTTGAGACTAAGCCAGCGTTTGACCACAATCTCACCTGATGGAAAGCGACGATGCGGTTGAAGATGGAGCACGCTTGCTAAGTAAATACCTATTTACTATCTTCTTGAACAATCCCATATTATACTTGTCAGGAAACACAGTAGACGGCAGGGCGTTCCATTCTTTGGCAGTTCTCATGATGAAAGTGGAAGCCAATAGCTTAATGCGAATGGTCGTTATTTTTACCATTAGAGGATGCCACATTGCCGTCTGCCTTGATGTTCGGTAATAGAGTGATGATGCGGGAATAGGATCATGCTATTCCTTTAAACACTAAATATAGGTAATTGACCCGTAAATTTAACAAATAACCGCTAAATAATATATCCACACGCTCAGATAACTTGATACTCTAAGGAATCATATATATTACCTAGAATAATTAAGCGCAAGCAAAGCTTAAAAAACCGACTTCACCGCTTTATCATCGGAACCTAGATCCACCAGCTTTCAAATAAAAAAAGAATCATCAAAATCGACTCACATTAAAAGAAGTTGTGAGGTAATTTTTGAAGTCGGGTAAACCAGAACATCGTCAAAGTACGCATTATTTGTCACAAAATAGACATTATTGACGATATTTCAAGAATTACTGATCAGATCTTGATCAAATTTAAATGGAACCAATTAGAAAGCAACATCTTTCAAACTAAAAAAAAAAATTGAAATCGGCTTACGTGGAGAGAAGTTATGAGGTAACACAAATAAAAAATAAAATAAAAAAAATACAGTCGACTTGAGTACCTCCTCCCTTTTTGGGAAGTCGGTAAAAAAGACAAATGAAATATTAACTACAAATGTCAATGAAAATAGCTTTTTATTTCAATGCTTCCCGATAAACAATTCATCCATAACATATTTCTAATTATCATCAATAGTTTTAACTTGCAATAAATAATGTCCAAAGTCCGGTGTCTGCGAGGAAAGTCATGGAAAACCATTAATTACAACCATTACGTGAAAGCAGCAGCCACAACATAATGCTCCATCGAAAGTGGCTTTGGGCATAATCGCCGCGTATGTTAAAAATAAGTCCGATGTTACTTATTACCGATACATTTTATTTGGAAGATAAAGTCCGCGGTTCTTCAAGTTAACTAATTAATCTACTACTAAAAACTGATTTCTTTTATTTTATTCCAGAACAAAATTGCATTGGAAATTATTATTTTAAAAACTACAACATTACAAAATAAATTTAATTAAACTACACAAAACTGACATTATAACTAATTACTAGTATAAAATTAAAATTTAAATAATTAAATAAAAATCAACAATGACATTACATTTAAAAATAACCATTATGTATAATATGTCCTTACAAATAAAATATCGTGTCAAAAAGTTACAATTGTCTTTATCATTTAAATATTCAGAGGCAGAATAGTAGCATTACTCCAACAAAAAGCTTTTAAGACTAATTTTAAAAGTACTTATGTGCACTGTAGATCTAACTACACCGTAGAACTAAACGTATTGTGGCAATTGCACATGAACTGCCCGCTGGCGTAGTTGGTTGCGCGTCTGCCTTCAAAGCAGCGGGTGTCATCACTTTTCTCTACGAAATATCACATAATATCACACGATTCAGAAGCTAAACTACTCCAGCACGGTTTCTGGGAGTCTTCAAGTCGCGAGTGAATAGGTATCTTCTACGCAAGCTTGCTCCATCGTCGACCACATCGTCGCTTACCGTCAGGTGAGATGGTGGCCAAGGGTTTGCCTATCTTGAATAAAAAAAAAAAGATTACTCAAATATTAGGTACCTTCATGGGATACTGTAAATCGTGTAACACATGTGACATGAACTGCCCGTTGGCTTGGTTGGGTGAACGTTCGCCTTCTAAGCAGGGGTATCGAGTTCGATTCCCGGCGGGAACACATGTTTTCTCCCCAAGGAAAATCTGTGTTTCTGGTTCTGGTTGCGATTGTGTGTGTGATGTGAATGTTTCCGGCACCCACGACACAAGTCAACGAACTTAGTGTGGGGCTGTGAATGTGAAAGCGTTTATGTTATGTGTAACACATGTAACACATAGGCACACTAACTATATACTTACTCAAAAAAAAAAATATATATATTACATTAAACTAAAAAATAAATTAAAATTAACCAAAAATTACTATAACTAGATTGAAATATGTACAAAACTTAATCTAATAGACCGCTACCAGTAGGCAAAGTACCTACCCGAAATGCTGGCAGCATTGCCACGTTGCATGGCAATGCTCAATCTCTGTCCAAAATATTTGCCAGCATTTTGGTTACGAGTTACTTCGACCAAACGCTTTGATAATTCATTGAAGATTGTATGTGCTCCCGGTCCCCGCGGTCCCAACGTCTTAACCCCAAAAGGCACAAATATATTACAACCACTATCAAGATATATTTGCGCCTTTTGAGAGTATCTGCTGACTCAGAAATGGTACACTAAGTAAACATTTTTAATATGATCTTACAGCATCGCTTAAAAACCTACTACTTCCTAATATACATTTTATTATAATTTGCCTCTTATCTATCAAATAAAATTTGCCTGCTACTAGAAGAACAGACTAACCGCAACGATTAGCGGTAAAAGATAGGCAGTTCTTGTCTCAATTTTAATAGGTAACCATAGGTATAATGGTACTAACTGAAAGACAAAAACAAATTGCAATAATTATTACTTTGTGCAATGATGCGTACATAAATAACAATTATATGCTGGAATGTTGCTTAAATGATGAGCAAACGTACTGAACTATATACTTTTACGGTGTTGTAACCTAGATTCTGTGGTTACGGGGAGGCATGCAATGCTTGCTTCATATTAAAGCAATTAGAAGATCGTTTAGTTCACACATTACAACTATTCGTGTCATCTGCTTAATCCATCATCTGAGCATGATATAATTGAAGGTAGCTCATTATTACTACGTTGCGCTCACATTTTTATTAGTAGTTATCAAACGGTGAAGAAATATGTCGGGATAATTTATGTTTGAAGATTTCATTCTTATCATTGCAAGTTAAATAAAAGCTTGTAAAAATATTTTTTATTATATATTTAATTTCTATACATTTAGCATACCTTTACAAAGAACATATTTTTAGCAGTATTTGTAAAACTGACGGATAGTGATTACCTAGTAAACAGTGAAACTGACGAGATACGAGACAGATCTACGGTTTTTAAACTAGTCACCCTGAAGCAATGACAGGACTGAAAGGCACCAATGAAAGATAAGGGAAAGGATCAAGAATCAAAAAGATCAATGGAAAAGATCTAGCTTTTACCTCAAATATCTGTCTAGTATCGCCAGGCCTCTATTTAGCTTTCTTCATCTAACGGCAAATAGAACTGAAGCATAATAAATGCAATCAATTATACCTCGCAGACTGTGGATAATCATCTTGCTCTCGTAGATCATGTTTAAAGAATTACTGTTGTTGTTTTAAACTAATTGGCTATCTACTTTAAGATTAACGTTTTTACTTGACCATCGAACAACACTGTAATCACTGTAATATTTTAAATACGAAAGTTTATATGTGTGTGTTTGTTCCTTCTTCACGCTGCAACGGCTGAATTAAATTGAGATACAATTTTAAATGGGCATAGCTTATACTCAGAAATAATACATAGGGTACTTTATATCCTGATAAACGGGACGTTTAGAAAATCTAGTTTTAGTATAAAATCCGTCTGTAATCTTCTAAATATATATAACTCAAAGGTGACTGACTGACTGACTGACATAGTGATCTATCAACGCACAGCCCAAACCACTGGACGGATCGGGCTGAAATTTGGCATGCAGGTAGATGTTATGACGTAGGCATCCGCTAAGAAAGGATTTTGATTAATTCTACCCCCAAGGGGATAAAATAGGGGATGAAAGTTTGTATGAAACTTTGTCAATTTTAAAATAATACTTCTTAACGCGAGCGAAGCCGCGGGCAAAAGCTAGTATAATATAAATTTCCAGATATATACACACAATGGTTATTTGCAGTTGTGAACCGCGCCTTTAATCATTATTCTATATCACCTGCAGACGACATGAAACTAGCTCTGTTGTCTTATCTACCAACCCAATTCATCCAAATATGTTTAGTAGTTTTACGTAGACCGGGTATATGTAAATGTTATTATATTAAACAATAATTTACAAATGAGATTTTTGCCGCGAAAGTGAAAAAATGGCGTTGTTAATTTTGGATAATTTTCCTAAACTAGTGATTTTTCGAGTGTTAATGTGTAATATGGTGGATTATTAATTGTTAATACCTACTGCACGTGCATGAGTGTGTGCATGAGTGTAGGCAAATCATAATATCATAATATCAAAGTTGAAAACGCGATTTTCGCTTTCGCTCCAAAACTCCTATTTAAGTTCTAGTAAAGTTTTTACCACTTTACTAGGGCATGACTTGACTATGACTGGACCTTGACTCTGACTGTGACCTGCGACTAGATCTTACACTTGAAATATTTTATTACTTGTCACTACTGACTAAATGCATAAGATTGCGGAGACAAGAGAAAACTTACACATTTAAAAAAAAGGCTAATAAAATGTGTTTTAAAATCCGCGAAAATCTCGTAAGTAATATATGTCATTTTATACATATAAGTAGTAAGTAGTTGATCTGGTTTGTTTTTTTTTTTATATATACGTTCACACTATAAGACCCCCACACTAAGTTCCATTACTTGTGTCGTGGGTGCTGGAAATATTCATATGACACACACAATCACAACCAGAACTAGAAACACAATTTTCCCTTGGGGAGAAAACTTGAGTTTCCTCCGGGAATCGAACCCAAAACACCTGCTTAGAAGGCGGACGCGCATCTAAGCCAGCGGGCAGTTCAATTATAACTGGGTAGTATTTGATCTCGTTCGAAATAATAACCAATTGATTAAACTTAGGTACCTACATAATAACCATGACCCGACCTTGTTTCGGCAAATCGTGTACAAACTATAGTTTCTCTAAAGATTGGTTAATCACCTTTACTTTAAAATATTAAACAGTAACTACCTACCTTGTGTTCGTATCGGTTTAATAACTGATACATACATATTTATACAATTTATACAAGAACTGATGTATATTTTTTTATAACAAAACTAACAAACGCATTCACACTTACAATCCCACACTTAGTTCAAACACTTGTATCGCGGGTGCCGGAAACATTCACATCACACACACATTACACCCAGAACCAGAAGCTCAAATATCCCTTGTGAAGGAATTTGTGCTCCTGCCGGCAATCGAACCCAGGACCCAAGTTGGCGCAGTGGACAGGTGTGTGGTGCGCCCAATATGCGATACTGCATTAATATTTATATAGATAGGTATCTAAGTAAGTTGTATTTATGTCTATTAGTATGTATTAATGTATATGTATAGATAGATATCTAAGTAAGTTGTATTTATGTCTATTAGTATGTTTTTACACCACCGACCTCATTATATAAAATTATCCCTCTCTCCATCCAAAGGTTGACTGGAAGAGATCGCTTTTAGCGATAAGTCCGCCCATTGTACTTTAGTTTTTTAAGATTATCCCTGTAACTAACTGTATTTGGTGCACAATAAAGAAATTTCTATTCTATTTCAATAGAATAACATATAATTGAGTCTGAGCAAAAGAGTTGATGGATACTATGGGGTCTTCTGACACAGGTATTTTTATACTTAATAGAAGGTCCCAACCTACCTTAAGTTAAGCAAAACTTGGTTACAGAAATAAATCATTTTTCATTTTTTTCATTTTCACTATGGATATACAGACGGACAACGAAATGGTCCTATAACTGTTCCTTTCTTTCTATTGATGTAGAACCTTTAAATTGACAAACGTTTTTCTGAGTCACGTCTCAATTGATAACTTTGCTTTATGCAGACTCAAATTAGCAAAAAAAAAGCAAAATGTTGACCAATAAAATGTTTATGATTTTATACCTTATGGTAACAGATTAATAATTTGTATGTACCATATGATCTTAATAAGTTATATTACGCGTAATATGATGCGAATTATTGGTCCGTCCATAATTTCTGCAGTTGGCTTTAATAGTGCAAATTGTACAATGTTCAGCGGGTATGGTGCCACTCCATGCGGAACACCCAATAATAACTGTTGTTTATTATTGGATGGATTCCCCGGTTTTTATACAACATTACTTGAGCTAGATAAGTATTATGTATGCGAAGATCTTACCAACATTATGAGTATTGAAAAGCGTGGAGTTTGTTAACATAATATGTAGAGTTTTAAATCTAGGTATCTGAAAAAAGTGGAACATATATTTTGGAAAGAGTGGTGATCTTGATATTATCGTCTGGCAGCCTTACGTTTACCCTACTACGCCGAACCAAATAGTAGAGTCGTTTAAAAAACAATTCTAGTAATAATTAAACGAAAAAACCGACTTCACCGCTTTATCATCGGTACCTTGATCAGATATAATGTATAAACACGCATTATTGACTATAACTTAAAAACTACTGATCAGATCTTGATCAAATTTTCAACGGGACCACATAAAAAGCACCAGCGGCGTTCAAATAAAAAAAGAATCAACAAAATCGACTCACAACGAAAGAAGTTATGAGGTACGAGTAACTTTTGAAGTCGGGTATACAACAACATCAACGCATTATTCGTCACAACATAGACATTATTGACGATATTTCAAGAAATACTGATCAGATCTTGATCAAATTTAAATGGGACCAATTAGAAACAACATCATTCGAACTAAAAAAATTTTTTCGAAATCGTCTCACGTGGAGATAAGTTATGAGGTAACACACATAAAAAAAAAATACAGTCGACTTGAGTACCTCCTCCTTTTTTGGGAAGTCGGCAAAAAATGTTGCTTTCTAATTGGCCCCATTTAAATTTGATCAAGATCTGATCAGTAGTTCTTGAAATATCGTCAATAATGTCTATTTTGTGACGAATAATGCGTACTTTGACGATGTTCTGGTTTACCCGACTTCAAAAGTTACCTCACAAATTCTTTCGTTGTGAGCCGATTTTGATGATTCTTTTTTTTATTTAAAAGCTGGTGGATCAAGGTTCCGATGATAAAGCGGTGAAGTCGGTTTTTTTAAGCTTTGCTTGCGAATAATTATTAAAAATACCCCCGAGGCTCTATCTAGGAAACGATTGCACCGATTTTCACCAACCAGCTAGGTAGTAGTTTGAAAGATAACTTGATCAAGAGTGTTACCAAACAATCTTAATCAAGCCTTTCAAACAAATGGTTAATAGTTTAAGTATATGTTACATACAAACATTGCAAGTTAAATAAAAGCTACGGGTCAATTGCCTGTATTTCGTAAAACCATATACATCTATACAGCAAAGACCCAAGTTACCTACAAAACATAGAGCAAACACAAGTGCTCAAGCCCACCACCACACACCAGTGGGTAGAGTTCCTATCATGCTGGCGGCATTACCTATCTGAATTGCAATGCTAATACGTTGAGCCAAATAAGTATCAGCTTTTTGATCACTCGTCGCCTCAACCAGGCGCTTTCTCTCTTTTCAAACTAAAAAAACGAAATCAGAATTTGTCCAGCTCCGTTTGGGACCTTCAATGTCACAGACAGACACACAGATACACTACATACTTTATAATATCCCTTTCTCGTCGGGGGTTAAAAAATATACATTTCAGCAAATTACATGCTAGTATCTACGGTAGGTATAATACGGTTATCAAACGTTTTAATTATAGAGCTTTATATATTTTATTATGTCAAGTTATAAATATATTCTGTCAACTCATAAAGAAACCTAATTGAATTATTTCTGAAAAATCACATATTTTCAATGTTTTTGCCAATTAAGGAATTCATGAAAACATGTCAACTTGTCGTAAATCTCGACGCAGCTATTCACGCAGCCGGCATGCTGCGTAGACGCAGCATACTCGTAGGTACAGTCGAGAAGATCAAGATTATTGATACATGTTACTGATCAAAAGGAAAAAAAATTGTTAACCCGCGAAGAATTTATTATCAAGTTCAGTTCTGTATTAAAATGACATAACATTTTATGTGCGTTTCGATCTCCTTATAAAATGCAGACGACGTAGTCAGCCAATTAAAATAATATATTGAATGCAATTTGAATATATAATCCCAAAACTCATGCAAATTCTTACTTTCCAACTCAAATCCCAATGTAGACTCGTTTCGATCGACTTTTCTGGTCGCCAGTACAACCCCGGTCGTTGCATCTTATGCGTGCGCGCCGATGCGCGGACTTTCTCTCCCCTCCGCTGAGTGACGTATGTTGCAGCGGCACGACGCGGCTCCGCGGCGTCCGCGGCGTCCGCAGACGACGAGCGACCGCGGCCCAACCTCGTCAACAAGCAGCCCGCGCTCCCCTTCGTGCCGCCCGCCTTCCCGCACAACGCGCCCGACCGCCTCATCAAACCCAGTGAATACTTGAAAACAATCACGGCGCCGTGCAAGCGGGACGACGGCGCGGCGGAGGCGCGGCCGCCCCCGCCGCCGCCCGCCCCCGACGCCGCGCTCGCGGTCCCGCCGCCGCCGCCCCAGCCGCCGCTCACGCACCAGCCCCTGGCGGCCATCAGCAGCGCGGAACTGTCGGCCGTGCGGCTGCGGACCCCCGCGACCAAGACCATGTCGGCGCCGCCTCCGACCCGATCCGTCAGCCTGCAATGCCTCCCGAGCGCCGCCGAACCCTACCGAACCGCGAAAACGGACCTCATCGAGGAACTCAAGATGTCCAAGGACATCACCGGCATCAAGAAGATGAAGGTGGAGCGAGCGCGCCGGGAGAGCCTCCAGGACAAGGAGACGTTCACGGAGTTCACCAAGCGCTTCACCGCGGAGAACTTCGTCGATCAGGTGAGTGACGCTTTCTAGTTTCTACTCTGGTTTCGGTGCTTTCGAAAGGCTTTCAGTTTGATACAGTCGAGACGTCTCATGAATATAAATTAAGACTCGAGTTATTTCTGTAGCGTCTGTAGTTAATTGAACGGTTCCACGCGTTCGGATCCACATGGCATTAATGACAAGAAAATCGTCCGATCGATCACGATACGGTGTACCGTAGGCACATTCTAGACGTGCATATGCGTTAACCTAGTGCTCCAGTTGTGTCCGCAATCTCTCCACTCCGCGGAGTAACGGCCGTGAAACGCACCGTGACTCGCGCCTTTGACGAAATTACCTTTGCCGAGAAAAGTGCACAAGTGCGAGATGTTAGAAAAGTGCACGTGCGAAATCTCCACGTAATTGCAACGGTAATGATATCGTTTACACCATCTGATGGCTTACCGTGGAAAATTGTATATATTATTATTTAATCGCAGAAGAAAATATCTCCCAACTTTGGGCGTCGTGGATTAATTTTCTATTTGCTTAGCATTCGATTGGTAAACGAATACTATATGACCTAATGGCTCTTAGGTACATAATGTAAATGATGTATAGATTTCTTAACATTGGTCTTCACTTCTTAATGCTTTATCGCAAGGGCGTCTTCGAATTATAGGTTAACGGAGCAAAACATTTGCAAGCGCCTTGTTTAAACGTCGTCAATAAATATGATGTTCTTTATACCTACAGAAAGTTCAAAGATATAACTTAAAATCGATATTTAATCAAAAACATTTTTATCATAGGATCCTTATTATGTCTTAGATTCATACTTCATTTGTTTTTCGTTTATGCCACATTATTAGGAACATTTTAACTGCAGTTTGCAGTTAAAACAAGTTACTTTTGCATCTGATTTTACGTAATTTAAACATATATCTAAGATAAACACATTCATATCATAAAATAATTTATCAAATCAAAACAAATTAGCTCAAAAAGAATTAGTTCTATCAACCATTCTGAATAGTGGTCATAAAAAATAATAACCCAAACTCAATGATGGTGGGTAGGGAAATCCATCACCTTTCCTTCTTCATCCTGAAAACGGCTTGATGGGAACATTAATAATAATTGTGTTATCGCTAGAATCATGTTCAAAGTTTCAATTCTATAAGATGTAAGTCAGTTGTTAGATATTTTCATACAACGTTACAAGGGAGTTAATTTTGCAACAATGTATGTGTCTTAAGCCATGGGTGCAATATTTAGCCAATATTAAATGCGCAAACGTAAACATTGAAAACTGTCCGAGCATGAAACAGTTTGACATAGTTTCTGAACTAGACAATGATGTAATGTGCTTGACATTCATTGTATTGTATCATAAGTTATGAAAACTTCACGTGCATTAATTATTCAGAGACTAGTTATGCCCTGCGGTTTCACCCGCGTTTTGAATCAATTTGAACAAAAATAGCCTATATCCATTTGGATCCAGTGTAGTTGGGGCCGTAATAGCCTTCATCAGCCTGTATTGACCCATTGTAGGATGGGTACAAACCTCCTCTCCCTTGTGTCACTAATTTCAGTTTTGCGCGATCGCTACTATGTCGTCGGGCGTTACTTATATTCGGGTTTATTTATAGTTCATTAATCGAATGTTTGTACATTTTAGGACCTACTAGGTCACTAAAGATAGTTGTGTTGCACTGACACATTAACTGTTTTATTGAGAACTAGCTTTTGCCCGCGGCTTCGCTCGCGTTAAGAAGTACAACAAACTTTCATCCCCTATTTTATCCCCTTGGGGGTAGAATTAATCAAAATCCTTTCTTAGCGGATGCCTACGTCATAACATCTACCTGCATGCCAAATTTCAGCCCGATCCGTCCAGTGGTTTGGGCTGTGCGTTGATAGATCACTATGTCAGTCAGTCAGTCAGTCAGTCAGTCACCTTTGAGTTATATATATTTAGATTCCTAGATCTCATACTATGACGACCTATGTCGTGGGATTTGTCTCTTTCGTATCTCCTATTTTATAGTCCCGTATTCTTCTAGTCTAGTATCTACGATACACTATTGTTTATCTTTCGTTTCGCACTCGTTTAACTCGATTTGGTTTTACTTTGTTTCATACATTCTATGGAAGGACGTTTCCTTCCGAACCGAAAGTTTTTGCAAACGATCAAAACTTAAACTAGACCTAAAGGAGGAAATCCTAGCAGTCCTCATCTAAGAATCATTTTTGCGGTGCCTCACAGGGTCTATAAAGAACTGTACCTACTTAAAAACACCTGTATGTTACTATTAAAGATACAGGTGTTTTTAAGTAGTGCTATTATAGACTACTATTATAATAGATTGCAATAAATAAATACGAATATTGCATTGGAAAGTTTAGCAGGATTTCTTGGTGAATTTGGTTTGGTGACACTGGTCACCAAATTTTATGATAATCCGTTCAACTGGTTTTGGTTTGGACAGTAATAATTATGTATGCTAATTGGATATATATTTATTTATTATAGATAGCGTCGTTTACTTAATTATGTACTTGGGTCACAAGGCTAATAGAGTTTTGTCTGTGTATTTATACTATTCGTAAATACTTTTCCTTATACTAGATATTGTATTGATCCATGTCCACTGCTTCGGACCTTGGACATCACTTTGGTCATTTCAAAGACAATTAAGTAGAGACAGTTCAGATGTATTATTTAGTAATTTTGAGCCTTTCATTTTCAATTAGCTTTATTATTATTATTTTTATATTTTTAACACTCACAGCCCCACACTAAGTTCAATTACTTGTCTCGTGGGTACCGGGAACATTCACATCATACACACGCACATACACACACACACACACACACAAATATATCTATAAATCTCCTTTACAATTAGTAGCGATTGTTCGGTCTTTAGTGCGAATAGGTGAGTAAGGGAAGCGCGTCAACTTTATTATTTCTGCTTCTTTATTAGATTCTATTACGTTTGATTGCTTATTTTTAACATAACAACTGAAGATCAATACAACATGGTTATAAAAGAAAACATGTTGGACCGACTTCCACATGAAGTGGGACAGGGAAATGACGATGAGTCACGACTCTCAATTTAAAAGTTTTCGTGTAATTGTGTAATATCATTGTACCTAAAGCGATAACTATTGGATGACATAATTAAAATAACGTTTTCAATCAATAGACTGCAAAGAAGATGCACGATTCCATTGTCATATTGATTAATAAGAAACGATAATATCTACTTTCGTCTTTGTAATTTTTTTTATAAATCACAAACGCTCCCACACTCACAGCACCACAGTTCAATAACTAGTGTCGAGGGTGCCGGAAACATTCACACACACAATTACATCCAGTACCAGAAACACAAATTTACCGTGAGGAGAAAAATTGTGTTCCCGCCGGGAATCGAACTTGATACCCTCGCTCAGAAGGCGAACTGTCTCCTAACTTAGCCAACGGGCAGTTCAGTTAATTATTCTAAAGCAAGTTGCAAAATGTTTGAAGTAACACGGCGTACAATAGCGTAATTGATATGCAATACTTGCGCATCAGTACGAAAAACCCAATAACAAATAGTTGACAAGCATAAAAACGCAATAGTTTCAAAGAAATGGTTACTGAAGGTGCCATTTATGTAGACAAAAGAAGTTATTCACTGTAACGTGATTTTCTAAACCATTTGGTACGATTTGAAGATTTCAATGGTTAGTGAAACTCTAAACAGAGTGCATTCTGACAGCCTGTACAAGCCACTGGTTATATAATCTGTATATAGATGTACCTATATTTCTTAGGCTAGAAATATTACTGCAACTAAAATATGCTTAACAAAGCAAAATTTTTAGTCGTCCATAGATGATCGGTAACCTAGTAATTCACACACAGGATAACATAGTTATTTACTGGATGTGTACTGTGATTTACTACCCTCAAGTTGAAACATTTGTTTTTGATTTATTCAATAGTTTACAAACAGTGTACAAGGAATTAAGGTAACCAATAATATATGAAGCAAGAAAATCAATAAGCTTAGAAGCATTATCTACCAGAGTTACTGGTAGAGTAAGAAAAGTGTTTGGGCGTGTCACAAAAACATCCGTCGCAAATCTGTTTTTTTTTTCATCAGCTATGGGAATCCTTGAGAGCCAGGCCACTCTAGCTTAGCGTGCTCCCTCGACTATACACCATTTATTAGAGTAATATATTAGTGAAAAGCAAGCCTAAATATTATATTAAAACAAGTGACATCCGGTACCAACATCTTCCAAATAACAAAACTCGTCCAATAAGCGAAAGTTGGCTTTGTCTCATATCAATTAGCTCAGATTTAAATGAAAAACACTCGTATTTTGTGCAAACGGTAACACTCTTCACGCTTTCACTGTTCCGATGCTTACCGGGTGCTGCATCGTGCGCTTTATCATGACCAAGTCTTTCTATTTACACCTTTCAAAATTTCAGCTGGAATTAGCATTAATAGCATTCATAATTAGCCGTAGACTCTATTTAGCTACTTAGTTACGCCTGAAATGCTCTTTAGGTTTTCACCGACTGATTTCTCTAAAGTAAACCCAATAAAGATAGATTTTAATTGTTGGCTACCTCCTTCTCTTGCTAGTGATATCGTATCACTAGCTGTAATTCATCCAAATGACACGAATTGACAATAATTATCTACCAATTAAGATACCTGCGGCATATGTCTCCTAAAGAACATAGTTTTGAAGAAACTGACATTATAGTTTTTTTTTTTTTTTTATCCTGGCACAGTTGCCCGGCCAGCGTGTCGCGTCTCTGGCATAACCAGAGATAGACTCCTATCATTATTGTTGGTATCAAAATGATATACTGTCAGACGGACGGTACCTTGAACATAGTAAGATTTTTAAAATAGCAATTATGTATTAGCTATTTTGAAGACTACATATTCAGTTATGCTTTTTTTGATGACTGTATTTGAACTGAATTTACCTATTTGAACTAAAATGTAGGGAAAACTACAATAACCCTATAAGGTGGGATATAGACCGATTCACTCACGAAGGCGCGCGATTTACAACTTTTTATGAATGCAGTTGTAAACAAATTGATATGACGCATTTGTGCACAAATGCGTCCTAGCGTTTGATAGTAACGATCTCCTAATAACGATTTGATCTGAAATAATACGCTGCTAGTATTTCCACGTCCGCTTCGGAATTCCGAAGGATAAATGGATAAATCAATGAAGGATCGAGATTTAATATGATAATTATATCGATAAGATCTAATTCGTAGATGGCTTTTATAGGCCTCAAAAGATCTGTAAACCATACTCAATCGTAAAAATGATTCACGTGAAAGCGGCATGCAATACTATAATATCATACGGATCGTTTACATATCTAGCTAATAAACAGATTATTGAAAATGTTCAATGTTATATTTTCAATCTTTCATTCCAATGTGCAATCTTCTAAGCACAACTATTTACTACATGCCTATGCGATTGTTCACTATCGTCTCTCCTTATGTGATTCATCATAATAAAACTTTTACATGTCTTGTACGCGATTGTATCAACGCGCAATATAATATGAATGCCTTCTACACTTTCCAAATGTGTTTCCAAAACGAAGACGTCGCCTCGTGAAATATTGTTTTGCATCGTTTGATCTGAATAAATGACTTCCGTATTTCTAGCACTGCAGTGGCACTCGACTATCATGTAGAGTTCACCACTTGTCGCGAGCTTCTAACTTTCGAAATCGAAATCAAGTGTTGCTTCGACCATGTAATCCAATCAACAATGAGTTGACAATATGGATCATAACGTCATAAGGCTCTCTTATGAAATCCATAAAATCTGCAATTCATATACTCGTATAAATTAGAACATCTCGGTGTTCATCCGTGTTTAAAAATTTCCACTGTCTATGTTTTGATTTCTTATCTCAATATTTAATTACTTAACCGGTTCTTGCGGATTTCTTGTTGATTTGGCAAATTATATAATGCATTTTTAAACTGATCTTTTATTTATAATAATTTTGTGATTTGACATTATAAAATACGTTATTCATTGTCACGTCGCAAAAAAGATGAAAATAGACTAGACGATTTACTAGAATAATGAAAGTTGTTATCTTAACTATTAAATTTAGTTGGAATTGCTTTTATTTTCCTCTAACTGTATATCACAAACAAAATAATAGCACTAACTTCAGGTCCTAAAGTAGTTCCATCTAGTTCATATCTTTTTAGATAGCTACAAACAAACATGCATATTTTTTTTATAAAGGTACTGCTTGATCATTTTCCGTATATTAAGGTTTTTGTGTTAGATATCATTATTTTATCTAATTCGGTTGAGCAAATGCAGAAAAAACTGACAAATATTCCTTCGAATTGAGATCCTCCTCATCATTATAGTAATATTCGGTTCATATTAGTTCAGTATTCTTTGCGAAACACTACTAGAATGTGTAAGCTATAGGTTAAAATGTAGAAGGATGTATGGTGCTTATCATATGATTAGGGTTTTTTGTTAAATTGTCCGGATTATAGTCTTACAAATAAAAAAAATATAAATAAAAAAGGACTCGTTTCATATCAGTATTATGAGCAACAAAACTCAGCATGGCAGTATCATTAGCAAGGGTACTCGTTCGACGCTAGCGTTCTATGCCATTTGACTTGGGTTAAGCCAGAAAATCTTTTCCAATAGTACCTATTGGTAATCTCAGCCATCTTTGAATCACGATCATTTGGGGGCTGAGTCACCCACGTCCGTAGGAGGATACCCCTTAAGTCTGACTCCCTACACGTGGTCCCCGGGTGGTGCTAATCAGGTGACATTTGAGAGGTGGTAGAGCATTTTGTGAGTTGCTCGCCTGGCTTGCTACCATAGTAGCTTACCACCATCAAGTTGAAAGTCTGCCGCCAAGCCAAATACGGTGTTCCGGCAGTTATCCTTGAGAGCTTGCGTATTCCAGGTCTAGTGTGTTTACCAGCTTCGATCACATCGTCACTTACCATCAGGTGAGATAGTGGTCAAACACTAGCCTGTCACAAATAAAAAAAAAAAAAAATGTAAAAAATTACATGATCATGATTCGAAGCTTTGAAAACAAATGAAAACATTGGGACTATGGGATCACCGTTTGCGAGACAAACGTTCTAGCACAAATGGCTACAATAGTGAATTACCGTTAGCGAGTCACGGCCAGCGAATATCGCGTGTGATGTAACCACAACCGATAAATAACTCGAGTTTAGCTGTACTTTATGTTCATTGGGGCACTTGGTGTTTATTGGAGAAAGAGATTAAAAAAAAACCAAAGGTATTTACAAACAATGACGCCTTATACAAAACCGCGATTTCAAAAATATTTTTATCAAACGCCTTATGTTTGTCTCCATGAACAATGTATGCTGCTTCAATCTAAATAATAAATGATGTCTAGCTTTTCTTTAGACTCTTAGAGTTATTTAAAACATGACTAAGCAAAGCAAGAAACTCTTAACTGTACCTACTGTAAAGCCAAATGGTAGAGGGATAACTTTTAAAACCGTACCACCGGTCTATCAATTTCTTAGGAACCAATTACCCGCATTTGAATAAGTAATTGTCACACACAGATGGGTTCACTTTTTGAAAGTTCTTCTAATACCATACCTTATTGAATGAAACTAGGCAAATATTAATAATGATTTAATTAGAAAATAAATCACTAAAATCAGTAAGCAATGATTTTTTTATGGAAGGCAGGTCACAAACTCTCCATGAGATGCGTAGTGTATGTAAAAATTATAAGGCTTACTACTAGGTATCTACCTATTTCCGATCACAGATCATAAAATACGCTCGGGGTTCTATCACAACGCGCAGAAAACACGGTGCGCAGTTCTAAATGCTATAATTATGTCAATCGTTATTTGTGACAAAGCATTTATTTACCGAGCCTTTCATTATGAAAGCTTACAATACATCACACTGTCCTAAAATACATCTCTTGATAGTCTGTGACCGTTCTTTCTCCTAACCAACTAACCTTATCGTCGCCTAGATAACCTTAGTTGGTTAACAAGTGTCTCGCGGTTGGTCGATGGCAGGGTTGTCTTCAGGTGCCCGAGCGAGACGCAGCTGGCAATATCATCCCTGCATGGAAGCGCCAGATGCTCGCCAGAAGAGCCGCGGAGAAAGCGAGGAAGGACCTGGAGAAGGAACTAGCAGGAGAAGCGGAGAGGAGACGGGCAGCCGCAGTGCCAGCGTGGAAGAGGCAGCTGTTGCAGCGTAGAGAAGAAGCAGAAAACAGGTTAAGGTCAGTTTTTATATCTTGGATCTGGAGCGGACTGGAGCTGTAACTTAATGTGCCTACTACAAAAACGCTAACAGGTCAGATATTAGTTAAAATTATATGTTTCTATGCGTAAAAAAAACAGCAGATGTTCGCAAAGAAGACAGAAGTAACTACGAAGCACCTGGAAGAATACATAGCAGGGAAATGAACTGCGGGCAAGCAGCCATCGTGCTGTGTGCAGCTGTTGCAGCGTAGAACGGAAGAGGAAACCAGGTTGAACTCCGTTTATTTTCTTGAGTCATAGTGGGCTGGTGTAAAGCATCATGAATTCACGATAGTACTGTAAATTATAGCTACGTAGATGAAAAACGGTAAGCCTATCTCTTCTTTAGGGGCAAAAGGAGCTAGGTGTCTTTCATAGTAATGAAAGACAAAAATTATAAGAATCTGTCAACATAGCGTACCAGAAACATGCAATAAAAGCCGACTTGGACAATAGAAAAGGACTACGCAGGAAAAGCCCAAGGTGCCTGGGGTTCATTAAGAGGTACCTATTTGGACTTGGGATTCGAAATGTATAGAAAAGTGATTGTTTGCAAAAACTTGATTTCGTTTTACTTTCTTCAATTTATTGCCGAGAATGAACGAGGAACAAAACGAAACGATACCAAGTTTTCGCAAAAGATTACAACTCGTAGACCATCTGAATCTTTGTTCGAAAGTCAACTATTACTTGAATTTGTAAAACTATTAATTGCAGTTTAAACTGATTCATGGCTAATATTTTGATAACCGAGACTTCGTTGATACACGCTATAATAGAACAACTTTTAGGCAACTACTGAGGTATGAAATTAACTTTTATATGATTACCTAGCATACAAATATTACTAAAACAATGCCATCACTGTACCTCTGTAAATAAAGAAATATTATATAAATAAAAGAGATAGTGACACATGTTTCAAAATACCATATCGCTTTACAGAACATCCCTGTACACACCAAAAGTGGAAGATAACTGCTCTAACGGCTTGAACGGTCAGAGCAATGGCGACTGGCGAGCTTACCCCAGCGGCGCACAGCGAGCCGTGTCCATAGACAACATCACGCTGTGCTACGACACGCCGCACACGCACCCCGTGCGGGCGCCATCGGAGGCTAAACTCTCCACTACCGACCACTGCAACGGTAAGCGACTTTTGACAGGGTGTAATGTCCACATACAAAAGTACTATGAGCTAAAACACGCTTTAAAGTGTGGGCGCCATCTGAAGCAAAACTCTCCACTACTGACCACTGCAACGGTACGTGACCACTTCTGACAAAGTGTAGTGTTCATATACAAAAGCACTCTGAGCTAAAACACGCTACAAAGTGTGGGCGCCATCTGAAGCAAAACTCTCCACTACCGACCATTGCAACGGTAAGTGACCACTTCTGACAGAGTGTAGTGTCCATATACAAAAGCACTCTGAGATAAAACACGCTTCGAAGTGTGGGCGCCATCTGAAGCAAAATTCTCAATTAATGACCACTGCAACGGATAATGACTACTGTAGTCAAAGTGCATTGTAACCCACTGAGCGCACAACACACTTCACTTACATAAAGTTGTATGTTGTAAGTTGTATGTATTAGGATAATTATATGTTTATATGTATATGTAGTGTATATGTAGTTTGCTTAGTACTTAGTCTCTGTTTTACCACACCACCATCCCTTCTTATCTACGTTATTCTTTTCCATCCAAAGGTTGTCTGAAAGAGACCGCTCCAAGCGATAAGACCGCCCATTGTACCTATTTATTATTGTATTGTAAAGTTACAATTCAACTGGTACTGTCTTTTGAACATATTGAACATTTTTAAGGTGTATTAAAGCCCCACATTGGCAGCTTTTATTCTTAATTTAATCTAACGCTTTTACACTTAAAACTCCACTTCTGCTATAGTAACTTATTGGTAACACATATATTTACAGGTCACACAACAAGCAACGGCAAGCATGAGAACGAAGAAGATGAATCAGCCAAGATAATCCCTTGGAGAGCACAACTACGTAAGACTAACAGCAAGCTAAACCTTCTCGAGTAGCATTAACATAGTATTTAGGCAAACACTCCAAGGATATAATTATAAAAACAAAGCAATTCGAAATCCCAAATAGATATTGAATAATTTTATGAACTTTAAACGTAATGGTACAGTATTTACAAAACATAAAGCTGATGTTTTTTCTATTACTAAAACGATACTTGATTAGGGTTATTTGAGACAGGTTTTTTTTAACCTCTTTTTTAGTTGAGAACAATTATTATAAGCAAAATATGGCTCTCTCTAGGCGAATATTTGGCTCAAACATTAGACACGACGAGTAATTTTATTGTATGAGTTTCTCCAGTTCTAGTATATATACCTACAATAACAAATAAGGAAATTGGAACTAAAAGAATTGGAACATGAACGATATTCTAGAGACTAGTTTCTAAAGCTGACCGCTCAAGATCACGCTAAAGTCCGCCAAACACATAGACAAAATTTGATACTCAAATAGATGACTATCAAATTTTGTCTAATTTCCGGATCAGTTAATAAGCTTTGAGTAACGTTGACAATGTTCTTTTAAGTTTTGCACTTAAGCCCCCAAAGCCTAAGTTGGGTCAAGCCCCTCCCAAACGATCCTGAATCCGCCACTGCGGATAACTCTAATATCATAATTTTTTGCGGAGTCGTTATCGAGTATAGAATAATGGAGATTTGGATGTAAACTCATAGTAGAGGAAATAACAGAATAGTCCAAATATACTCTAGATAAGCTACTCTAAAAGGAGATAGTGGCCTCGATTCTGATGTCACACACTAAATTAAATTTAAACTATTCCTGTCTTTTACAAAATAGGAACACAAGACAGAGATAGCATACTGCTGTGCTGTCGAGTTAGTCAGAAGTTAGATGTCTATGCAAGCTTAGTCGAGTATGTGTTGTATTGGTGTTAACTAAAAACAAGCGCCTTTCTGCTTCTGCTGTTCATATTTTAATTGATAAACTAGCGTGACAGCACTAAAATGCATGCTATCTCTGTCTTGTGTTTTATTTTATAAGAGACAGGGATAGTTTAAATTTAATTTAGTGAGTGAACATCAGAATCGAGGCCAGTGTTATTTTCTACTCAATTAATTAATAAAAATATACTTAACACTTTTTTCGAGCATGTATATAGCAACGCCATAGATTGTAACCAATTATGTTTGTTGCTCAATAACATAGGATTATAACATGATTCCAAATAAGTGAAAGTGATTACTGTTATCATGAATAGTTATTATAAACCTGAGATTTATTAATTTATATAAAAAATAATTACCTTACTTAGAATAAGTTGATTGATATTATCATTACCTATAAATAATCTACAGCTGTAACATAGTTAAACACTGTTTAGTCTCGTTTCTACTGAAATATCACTACGATCAAGTGGCAAAATTTTGAAAATGCCCCCGAATCTCTATCCGGAAAACGGCTGTATCGATTTTCACCAAACATTGCTAAAAACGCTCTGACACTTTTCCAAAAAAAATTAAACTAAATCAAAATCGGTCCAAAGATTTGGGCGCTACGATGCTATAGACTGACGCACAGACACAGACAGGCTATACAAACATATAACATACCTCTTTTTCGTCGGAGGTTAAAAAGACGAACCTAGAGTTAAACTATGGAACAGCTTAGCAACATTTTTATATGGCGGTTAATGTATGTAACTCTTAAGAAACGACTTAAAATTGCTGTTTTCGTTTTCACTAAATTTTGTATGTATCTGATGTTAATAGATATATATTATAAATTTAGACACAAGTATTCGATTGAGGAGTGCACAACAATACAGTTATAGGTACTTATTTTTACTAAAATGATGTAAAAATGTAAATTTACTTATTCACCTTCTAATTAGAGACAAACATTATTCAATAGTTTCATTTTAACTATTGCACATTTTTAAAACGTAATCGATAAGTGATACGACTTTGTATTTTATAATGTAATGTTGATAAAGACGTACTCGTTATTTAATTATTTTAAGGTATTAATTAATATGCAGTGATATTGTTGCAATATTAGTCAATAAGCTTTATAGGGCTTATTAATTTTTGTATATCCTACTCATCTAACGATTCCTTTTAAATGTGTGAATTGTATTGTGCGACAACAAGATTTGTATTTTAATGTTTTGTTAATAAAATGCTGTTGCTTAACTATTGTTATATCCATTTGTTGCCCTTTCTATATGTAGAGCTTTAAAAGACAAGACTCATAAGCGACACCGCTATACGGGTGACATTCCACATATACGGACGAAACGTTTTGCTTCCACATTCATTATGCGAACCGCTAAGGAGTGGAACTCCTTCCCTGGGTCTGTGTTTCCTGATAAATAGAATATGGGAGTCTTTAAGTTGCGAGTGAATAGGCATCTTCTAAGTAAACGTACTTCATCGTCGACCGCATCATCGCTTACCATCAGGTGAGATAGTGGTCAAACGTTTGCCTACACCGAATGAAAGAAAAAGTAGCTCTATTTTTTTTTTTATTCTTATGCTAGTCAAGCATTTGAACAATATCTCCCTTTTTTTTGTTGCCAAATGTATCATTCTTGCCGATGAATCGTGC
Organism: Lomographa bimaculata; assembly: GCA_948107665.1. Lineage (NCBI taxonomy): Eukaryota > Metazoa > Arthropoda > Insecta > Lepidoptera > Geometridae > Lomographa > Lomographa bimaculata. Next base: position 2,908,671 of record OX403600.1, on the reverse strand, counting down.
TTGCCAGATACATCATGCTTGCCAGATGCATCATGCTTGCCCAGAAGATACCTATTCACTCTTGACTTGAATACTCCCAAATAATATCGTTCAGGGAACAAAGACGCGGGTAATTAGTTTCACTCCTTCGCAGTATGAATGATGAGCGATAAGCGAAACACTTCGAGCGAACAGGAGGTATCAACCATAAATGGATGACGTTTGTCTTGTTATAAAGGATGTTAAAAATAGCGTGGGGGTATTAGCTCGTGTAATTTCTGTTCATATTCCCGAAATGTATACGATAAAATAACGATAGGCTTGTAAATTGTACCGCAATTGAAGGAATATAATAATATCTTAAGAATTTTTTGAAATAAGAGGGTAATAAATTGCTTATTTCAAATTCCTTGTAAGTGCACAGAGTAACGACATTATCGTAAAATTGCGTTCGATAAATAAACCGTATAATTTTATTGAAAAATCGATTTCAAAACACCATAAAACTTGAATAAGTTGAATGGAACCACTGAGATGGCATTTTCAAAGTCAGCGATCAGAGGTACCTATCTATATATATAAAATAAAGTCGTGTTAGTTATACTATATATAACTCAAGAACGGCTGAACCGATTTAGCTGAAAATTGGTGGGGAGGAAACTTAGAACCACGCAGGAAACGGACATAGGATACTTTTTAGGAACGTCACATTTTTTTTGGGGGCTTTGATGATATTTTGCAACTTAACGCGAGCGAAGCCGCGGGGCACAACTAGTATATTATAAATAGCTAGGCATTAAGCAATACAACTAACAACACTTTTTGTAAATTAGAAAACGCATTATGTAATAAGCCGTCATGGGATCGTTCGTCAGGTACCCGCCTTCTTATCAGAGGTCACGGTTTCGAATCCTACCGGCTCGATTCCGGATGCTAATGATGATGAAATACATGGTGGCCTTTTCTGGTATTCGCCTATAACTAGCTACCTTGAACCAAAATACAGTCATAGTACACCCTGAAGTAGAAAAATCGCCATAACCACTTCAATAATGTGCCGACAACTTCCTTGAAAGCCTGTCATTCAAGGCCTACGAGTATACCATCCTCGACCACATCGTCACTTACGATATGGTGTGGTAGTGGTCATACAAACTGGTTTGCTTATCAGTGATAAAATAATAATATTTGTCTTTGCTTATCCTGTAGTATTAACTCATTCTGATTTCAGTTACGCTCTCAATATGGATATATTTGATGCGATGCTCAACTGAATCAACTACCGTGCAAAATATAAACATAGACGATACAATAGTTTCCGAAATAATGAATTACGTGCAACCGTACTTCAAAACATTTCAGGTCGGGAAAGAAACATTCCATCCAAGAATAAACTATAATAACATCGTCGTACAGGTGATCGACGATAAAATTCAACAACTTAAACCTTATTTTGAAGATAGAGACGGCAATATTAATGCGGAAACGAATAACCATCTAGAACTGGAAGGTCCAGATGAAACAACAATAGTTGAGTTCGTCTCAAAACCAAAAAGTAACTTTGTTATGAATACTCACAACTTCCCCTTAAATAACGAAAGTGAACAAGATGCATTTCAGATGAGCATAAGAAAATACAAAAAGATAAGAAATAGAATAAAATTAAACTTGGAAAAAGAGACTATATCAAAGAAAACAAAGAAAATGGTGATACAAACGGTGGACGATATGATAGCAAAGCTGATGGAGAGCAAATGTCCCTGGAAAAATAATAGTATACAATTTTTGAGAAACAATTCTTCCGGTAGTAACTGCTACTTTAATGGTGCACTAGTTGGCCAAGAAGAATGTGAAAAGTTAAAAGGAAAACAACATCTTGCATACAACACAAAATCGACACTTGGAGGCAGTTTCAATGAAATTTTAAACAAATTTATGTCTAATGTTCCGCGTAACTCTTTTTTCGACATGTTTTCTAAGACAGTTACAAATGTATTAAGAAATTCTCAAACTATTGCAAATAAATATAAGGTGAGGTGCTCCGTTATCGATATGGAGAAAAAGAACAAAAAATACGGATACAGCAGGCGAAGCGATTGTGATGATTTTCGACTGTGTTCAGACGAATTCCGAGTGTATATGTTAGATTTCTATAAATCTTTAAACGATACAGCGGTCAGTGTTTTTAGAAACTACGCAGCCATGTATCTAAGAGATGTAAACGCAGATGATAGTGATGAAAAACACGACGTTATTACAACAATCAATAACGCAAGTGACACAGTTGCAGATGAAATCATAAAACTGTTCATAAGACAAACATCTAAAATCACATTTGAAGGAAAGGGGAAAAAAGAAGCAAACATCGCAGCTATAAAAGAATATGTAAGAAAAACTATCAAACGCGGCAATAGACGCATTGAAAAACACGTAGATGGATATTTGAGCAATCTTGGAGAAAGAATAGTCCGCAGTGTAAAAAAGGACATCATTGTTAATTTGGGTGTTGATTTAGGCAACTTAGAAAGCCACTTCATAAGTAAAATATGTTCTATGTTCGTTACTTGCAATGGAGAAGTAAGTAGACCATTTAGAAAACAATATCAATCTGTTCAGGACAACGACAAAACCAATCGAGTTTTTGTCAAAGTGCAATTGACATTAGACGATGAACTTAAAAATACTTTGGTTAATAAGCATAATGCAATACTAAGAAATTACGAGTCTAACAAGGGTTCTCTACAAAAACAATATGAACTTGTTAATACATCTTCTGAAAGAGTTGCGGTGACGAGAACTAGTATAAAGGTAGACCTAACAACAACAGATCATACTAATGCTGCAAACGTCACCGAGGAGTATGACAACAAAAGTTAGACCTAGAATAATAATGTTTCATATATGTAATATACCCATTTTAAGTTTAAAATTCATATGTTTTCTTTATTAAGCAGACAACATTTTGTGTATACATTTAATTATGATAGCCATAGTGCAGCAACCATGTAATGTCACATCATGTCATGGTAAAACTTAAAACAAGTTTTACCATGACATGGTTGCTGCACTCAGCCTGGGTCCTGACTAGGAAACTTCTCAATGATTTGCTAACCATAGACATTAAATGATGTGTTCGCAATCAATAGGCATGATACTTGCGTAAAAAAAAAAATTCGTCCGTCAGTTATTGGACTTGTATTTTTTTAATTAACAAATCAATAGAAATTGACAAAAATGAAGAGGGTCAAAGTTCGGAAGTGGTGGCTCGTGACGTCACGCCTCAGTAAATAATGTTCAAATTCAACGCGCTATATCTTCGTAAATTTTTGTTAGATTGACAAGAGAAAAATACACGTCCAATATTTTTTGATAATGTAAATGACGGAATAAATATATTTTTTCAGGTAGGTATCTATCCTATTATATTCCCATTCTATATGTCACCAATTCACTGCATTAAAAGCTATTAATTAATTTTATTTTGCCTGACTTCAAAAAAAAGGAGGAGGTTATCAATTCGACTGTATTTTTTGTGTGTACTTCTGAACTTTTTTTTTTTATTTGAAATGGTATCAAGTTGATCTAAATAAAAATTGTCAAGATCTGATAATGGGTTCCGGAGGAGAAGTCAAAAAAGGAAGGAGGAAGGAAGAAAAATATTTTTTTTATTTGGAAGATATCCAATTGGTCCCATTTAAATTTAATCAAGATCTGATCAGTAACTCTTGAAATATCTTCAATAATGCGTGTTTATTACATCTAATCTGATCAAAGTACCGAAGATAAAACGGTAAAATCGGTTTTTCAAGCTTTTCTTGCGTTTAATTATTGAAGCTTTTCTTGCATTTAAATTATTTTAAAAGGCGTTGACAAATCAAACAACATATAATAGAAACTGGTCAAGTATAAGTCGAGCTCACGGTATTGTGTGGTGTTTCGGAACTTCCAAGCAGGTCTGACTCACACTTGGTTTATTCATAAAGGGAATAAAAATTTTGACACTGACTTTTTTATATTATTGACTACCTTGTATACATCTTATGCTTACATACATTTGAGTCTTGTATATCAGTAAGACTCTGTGTATATGATAGGAAAATGTTGCACTCTCCCGCTAGTCCAGGCGATGGTGAGGCAAGCTCCTTCGGAGAAGTTCTGTTGGAAAGCCATGGTTGATGGCATCTCTGTCTCTACTCCAGAAATGAAACAGCTGGAAAGTAAAAGAAATTATATTATTATTATAAGTTGGAATGTTTGAATAAATAGATACATTTCCATATTTAAAACTATAAATATATATTTTTTTTTATTCAAGATTGGCACACTTTTGACCATCATCTCATCTGATGGTAAGCGACGAGTTGCTCGACAATGGAGCAAGCTTGGCTTGAAGATACCTATTCACTCTGTGTGTGAATGTGGAAGCAAAACACTTGGTGCGCAAAAAAGCAAAACATTGGTGGAATGTCTTAGCAGTATGTCTGCTTGTCCAATGATAGAATGGGGATGGGGGAACTAGATCATAAAGTTCCTTGGCACACTCTCTGATATGTATCCGATAAAAAACCGAGAGACTAGCTACCATGCGGCAATGACTTTTTCTTATTTCAATGCATCTTAAACTGAAAGGCTAGACTGATTCGTGACGTCAGTCTTTCCTTTACGGTAGCCATTGGGTCGTACTTTGAATTTACAGTAATAACGTTAACATGGCTGTGTTAAAAATTGACCGAACCTGATTGCGTTTTCAAATATTTATTTGATATTGAAATATGACAATTTGAGGGGGTTCTAAAATATTTATTAGCAATGTATAAATGTAAACAAAATTAATAAAACAGAATTTGGTGTCAATGGTTGGAATGATTCCCTAAGAGGTTTCTGTTATTTTACAACTTACATACAACCTTTTTATTAGTATATTAATTTAACTTACCAAGGTGTAATTTTCAGCTGCATCATAAGGTAAGTGGTACAGAACACAGCAATCAGATGTGACTCTTCAAATAGAATAGCCAAGTATCTTCCGCTCGGATCCCAGTGCAAGTCCAGAACTGGTCCCCCAACCGTGTCACCAGATGGCAGTTCTACTTTTGTCACATCTAGCACTGGTAGGGCTTTGTTGGCTTGTGCCCCTGAAAATTCAGATACATTTCATTTAAAGGAGCATATTTAACATACCTTTTTTATTTGGCTACGACTACGAAAAAATGGGTAGTGATTTTAGCACTGGAAGTATGTATCTATTTTGTTTCCTTACAGTGTCCAAACTAATAAACTGATTGTAACATATTGGATATTGTTGAATTCGTCTCAATTCTACTGGGATTTATAGAAAAATAATGGCAAAAAATAAGAGTAGTCATGGGTATCAAATGGAAGAGCTCCAAAATATACAACACAGTAACAAAATATAGCGTATAACATTTAGCTGCTTTTTATAAAACCAATGAATTTGTTAATGACAAGGAAGCATGGACGCAAACTTCACAAACGTTTTCTGGATGCCGATGGCACATGTAGATAAAGATTAAGATAACATATATATTAGATGAGTGCCTCTTTGAGGGCCCCATGTGAATAAACCATTGTAAATTTGTTTTTGTATGTTTTGGCTGTAAATCTGTTTGCTGCAAATTTACAACTATGGAAAGGTAATGAATCTAATCATTCATTAACTTTAAGGAGACTCTCTATGGGGCTCATAAGAATAAAGAGTTTTGAAGATAGAAACAAAACAAACATCGTTTTAGGCCTCACAATTCGCAAATAATGAAACTCACCACTCATGAGTCCAGTGTTGCTCAAAGCGTATACCAAGGGCTCCCCTTTAGCGACAAACAACAGTATATCTTGTGGGCCCCAACTAGCGGCGATCACGCGACAACCACGCGCACACCATCTCTCTGGTGACCAGGATTTCGTGTCCCATACTCTGGAAAATAATCCTTACATTGAAATACTCAGTGTAGTTGAACTACTTTTTAGCGTAGTTGGCTGAACTGCCTTCTAAGCAGCAGTAAAGGTTCGATTGCTGATTGAAATAATTTTTTTTTTCAAAGGGCAATTTGTGTTTGTGTTTCTGATTCTGGGTGTGGCTTGTGTGTGATGTCAATGTTTCCTCCATCAACACCTCAAGTCATTATAAATAAAAACGCTTTCAAAATCACAGCCCCACACTAAGTTCGATGACTTGTCTTGGGTTGCGGAAACATTCACAATACACACTCACAATCACAACCACATTGAACTTTGTGTTTTTTGTGTGGGGGAGTATGAAAGTGTGTTGTTGTAGTTGATATGTCAGTGTCCTTAAGCCTCTCATTTTCAAGGAATTGGAATGGCTTGGATTGTTACTGGCATGGGGAAATGCACAAAACAATCTCGAGTCACTGAAGGGCTGACCTCTCATGAATCTAATACCTTTATATAACCATATATAATCTGAAACTCGAAATTTAGTATGCAGGGGGTGATAAATCGATCTAGCTAAGTTTCATTTATAGAAAACGTCATTTAAAATTAAAAAAAGAACCTTTTTATTCAGGTACTAAGAATTAGAATAAGAATCCTATCATTGACCGCATACTAAATAAAAGGGGCTCTGCAGCTTCTGGACTGCATCGCTGCATATTCTGGGGTTGATTTGATGCAGAACAATTTCCATCACTAAGCAATTTTTCCAGAAGTTAAGTAACTATCCCACAAATAAGTTCAGAGTTGAGCAGGTTCTGAAAACTTTTCTATGGTGAGGAACGCTCCTTCCATGAATCAAACCCAGCACGTTCCAGAAGGTGGCCAAGCAAAAAAAGTATTAAAAATATTCATAAAACAAACCTGAATATAATAGAAGAAGTAGCTGCAAATAATTTACTAGCATCAAATGACCACCGAGCAAAAACAACTCCACCACCAGCGACCCTTCGGAGTGGCACCACTGCCTCCATAGACACATCCCATACGAGCATGCTTGTGTCAGCTCCGGAACAGCTGATGAGAAGGTCACCATTAGGAGACCAGCTAACATCAGTGACTGGACTATGGTCAGACCTGAAATAAAAATAAAGATTTTTTTATGATCAATAGGCAAGCTTCTGCCCACAATCTCACCTGATGTGTTTACTCGTTGAACGTTCCATTTGCAATTGGTCAAGCATCTGCATATTTTGTTATGCATCTGCCTACTATGCACCAGTTATTAGGTTATATTCTCAGAGGAAACACCTGCTTTCTCTCAAAGGGCTCGTATTTCTAGTTCTGGTAATAAATATTTCTAGATGTGGGTACAACACATGTCAATGAACTTAGTGTAGTGCTGTGAGTGTGATAGGGTGTATATCTGATCCATATATTCCACAAAAGTAAACATACTCACCTTTTTAAAAGAACAGCATTACTAGACGAAGGCTTCGTAAACATTGAATTAGGGTCCACAGTCCACACAATAACTCCTTGCTCACATCCCACTGCCAGTTCCGAGGCCGAGTACGGCCTCCAGCATAATGACGAAACATGTCCCTGAGCTGCACACTTCAATGTAGAAACAAATGAAACTTCTGAGCAGTATATTCGCACATTATCATCTGAGGTCGCTACAGCGAACTTAGTAGCATGAGGATGCCACGCTAGGCATTTAATTGGGGCAGATTCCCATCCTCTCGTTCTAGAATAATTCGCTACAATTTTAGGCCCAATATCCTTCAAATGAGGCTGCAAAAAGTATCGGAATGCTGTTAACACATTCGCCAGTTTTAACACATATGACGCGGTTACAGCGAGCAGCTGACTCTCACGGTTGATTGAGGGATCTGCGGCAACACTGAGAGCTTCCAAAAATCCTTGCTTGCACCACACACTGGTTATTTTTTTGAGTAAATTATCTTCGACGTCGATGTACATAGCAATGTTCTCTTCTGTCGTTCTGTGGTGATGAATATCTCTGGTAACGTTGACCGCTGGATGCCCCCTTGTCTGTAATTGTACAAATAATCATTGGAATTGTAATTTTGCAAATATAACTGGAGTAAAATGGTATAACCTTACCGCGTTAGTAAATTTTGAAATATTCCCATAGCGTATGTTATCGCAACAATAGGTTTCATTAAGTTTACATAACGCTATCTCATCAGGCCCGGGTAAATCTGGAAAACCACTAAAAACAGACATTTCCATGTTATTTTCCAATTATCTTACAAATTCCACCGGTTTGTAAATTTGTTATTCAAATTTCAGTTACAAGTCAAGTTGACATTGACCAATTTAACTAAATGAAGTTGACAGCTGAATTTGATATACTCACCCTATGGTATAGATGCCGTGATTGCTCACGAGCGCACAGCCCTCGTTTTGCCGTTCTACAAGGCGTGAGAGTAGACATCATATGATTTAAATCAAGCGGTAAAGATGAATGAATTATGTAGAACAAGTCCTAGCCACATTTGTTTACAAGAAATAAGACTGTGAAGCAAAAGTTTAAAAAACTAACTAGGTTTCTTCAAATGACTAGCCCAGGCACCACGATAGAACGCGAATCGCTTGGCACCATAGCTTTGTCCGGGGGGTGCATGGGTGGTATGGGTTTGTAAGCTGCTGCCTGAATCCCCCTGAAGAATGCGTTGGATTGTGTTCTTCCCCTTTCCATGGAAGTAGTCTTGTTTGCGGAGACCTCCGCCATTCGGTTACAAACTAATTTAAATAAAATTAAGGAATTATTCAAGGTTCGAATCCCCCTGAAGAATGCGTTGGATTGTGTTCTTCCCCTTTCCATGGAAGCAGTCTTGTTTGCAGAGTTCTTCGCCATTCGGTTACGGACTAATTTAAATAAAATTAAGGAATTCTTCAAGGTTCGATACCTATATCCTATATCCTTAAGCCTTCGACCAAAGAATATAGTATTTCAGTACGTTGTAGCATGCTAGGCGAACACGAGATTGTACCACGGATTTCATCACGATGTTATCTTCACTGAAAACTCAAGCAAGGATTCGAAGACGCGATTCCTGATAGGAAGGCAAGCTGACTACGACGTTGCTTCAAAATTCAAAAGTAGGTAGGTAATATATAAGGGAACTGCAAGCTGAGTCAGATTTTTGCTAATATACGACGAACTCATAAGTTCGCCAAAACTAGAACGTTCTAATTCTGACTAGAATATTGACTAAGTATATAGTATATTGACTAAAATAATCATATTATCTTTATCAATTATAAGCCGATGCGTAATTCTGATGTATGAGCTATATTGTTGTTTAGTTTCATTAAAACCCATTAATTCGGTTTTGCGTCAAAGAGTAAGAAACAACTATACCTACATCCTCACAAACTTTCACATTTATAATATTAAGTAGAATTTGGTTTGGGTTGGATTAGTGAGAAGTGGGTCTGGATGGTATTAAATTAGATCGTGATTGAAGACTATTCATACTAAATCTGTCCGGCTGTTACCAGAGTTCAGGCTATGTAATCAATGTGATTACCGACTTTCATGCTATTAGTTCGCCCCGAACCGAGAACGCGCGCCTATATTTTGCCTTATAGAGAAAAAAAAAAGTAAATTGCTGAATGAAGTAAATACTTTTTTCTTAATAATAATTGTTTGAGTTTAGAACATATACTTACACATGTACACACAAACTTTCGGATTTATATAATTTTAATTTCAATTTTAGGCTTTGGCTGTATACAGCCTTGTAATAATTTAAAGGAGTAAACTTCATTGCTTTAGACATTATTAGCATAGTAGCTATTAGCCTCTTACAGACGGACGGACGGACAGTGCTGAACCATCCAAGTCAAATTAGAGACCTCGATTTGCATTGTCTACTCATATATAATCTATGGTATACTTTAAGCCATAGAAAATTCGAAGTCCTAGATACAAGTCTCAGTCAAAGTCAAGGAAAAGAGTCAAAGTACTGTCATAGTCAAGTCATACCCTAATGAAGTGATTTGCCTACACTCCTATCTATAATTATTTAAGTATTAATGGTTAATAAATCCACCATTATTACACTCGTACATTTATTCACTTTGCACTAATTTCACAATACATAATTTTAACTTACGAATAACTTACCCAAATTAATTCATTTTATTACCAGCAAGAAATTCTGGACAGCCCTTTCCGGAATTTCTAATTTTATCAGGAAAGGCATTTCTTAATTGATTTCAAACTGAAATAGCCGACAAATCAATTTAATTTTATGAGATAGTTAGCATAGAATTAATTACGATAATGATAATTCTTGGTAAGTAAAAAAAATTACAGTAGGTAAATTTTGAAGCCTTAAGGGTCTCTTAATGTTCTGACACCTTTTGGGAGCCAATAGTTTTAGGTGATTACGATCCTCAACCAAATCATAATTTTCCATCAGGTGATGATAAGGACTTAGTGGTTTAACGTTATTCTATACCTAAGTAGCCGATCGCACAGAACTGAGACGTCGCGTATACAATTAGAGGTTAGTTGCGTATAACTTTATTCTTAAACTTTTTCCTTACTAGCAAAGTTCGTTTCAATGGACACCTACACGGGTAGAAAAATAAATGTGTTCTCTATTTGCCCCTTTAATATCTTCATTTAAATAATTTAAATTTCCATTTCTGGGTTTGGGCCATAGCTTCACATATTCTCTGAAAAATTTAAGTTATTCGCTTGTATGGTTTAGACGCTAGATGCCTCTGACAGTCGGACAGAAGAACTAAGTGCTGAACCACCCAATTCAACTTAGAGAGCTCGCTTCGCTCGATTAATAAATAGGTCGAACTTAAAATCTCGAATATAAAATAAATAATAATTAAAGGTAGAAAAAGTGATAAAGTTTTATTTACCTAAGTGGTATTACCATTTGCTTAAGTGTTTTTGAAGACGTTATCTTGATGGTCATATTAAAATATGTTCTGTGGTTGGTATAGGTAATATATTATATTATGCCTACTTACTATTGCCTATCACAGTAACTTTACATTCCTAAACATTTGCTTAACCATTTGAGATCACCTTACTATAAACATCAAGCTTTAAGAAATATAACGACCACTTAGATCTTTTGAATTAGGTTGAAACAGGTAAAACAATAAAGGCCCTAAAGTTGGCTCAGAACAACACTAGGAAGTTTAGGAAGCTTATTGCAAGCAGTATGTACACTTTTTTACAAGCTTTTATATACAATTAAATGTTTCACGATCACTATTTTCAACTTTGTATAACTTGCCTACACTTATGCACGTTTTTAAGTATCAGCGGCAAATAATCCACCATTATTACATGTTAACACTCGAAGAATTACCGGTTTGGAAAATTATACACAATCAACAACGCCATTTTTTAACTTTTGCGGCAAAACATTCAAAATTCGAATTCAATGCTCGCATTGCAAGCCATCAACGTGTTCACCAACCGTTATTAAACCTTCGTAATTTATGAACGAATTTACAAGATTCCCTGTGAGCAATTTCTCGACGACGTGCGTCGAACAACGACAAAAATAAAAGGCTTTTCCTCTAATGAGGGTACTCGGAAAGAATTTACTGCCGCCTCTAAGATTTATGTAAAGCGAGGTGACGGGCGGGTAATTGATTCCGCCGCAGACTTGGTTGTGTGGCATCTCGGGAACCTTTGCCTTAGTAGTAACATTACCTTCTAGATATATCTTCTAGGGAGTTTTGCCGCGAAAGTGAAAATATGGCGATATTGATTTTGTATAATTTTCCAAAACCTGTGATTCTTCGAGTGTTAACGTGTAATTATGGTGGATTATTAACCGTTAATACTTAGTAAACGTGCATAAGTGTAGGAAAATCATAGAAAGTTGTAAAACGTGATTTTCGCCTTCGCTCCAAAACTCCAATAGAAGTTCTAGTACAGTTTCTACCACTTTACTAGGGCATGACTTGACTATGACTGACTACTTGACTTTGACTGTGCCTTGTGACTAGGACTTCTATTATGAAATATAGAATTTTTTATTTTTTGTTTAATATTTCGACTGAAGGACTATGTATCCATAGTCATGAAAAAAGAAAAAAAAAGTTACCTTCTAGATTGCGTAACGCAAAAGAGGGTTCCTTTGCATCACGCAATGTGTTTGTCGATTATTATGTTTGTTCCTTTGTGGCTTTATAGAGACGAAACGCCTGGGCCGATTTTGATGATACTTACGTCGTCGATCAATTTGTCTTAATTGTGCGAATTTCACAAAGACATACAATATGGCGAATGACAGACGTCGTAATGTGAAAAAAATATTGACGAACTGTGTCAAAAGGGACATTTAGTTTTACATTGGATAGGTATTTAAAAACCTTTAGGTTTTATAATTTAGCATGTAACTAAAGCAAGATTCACACTAAAATTTTAATAAATCTGCGTTAATGTTCCAATATAATCGCATAATAAGTCATAGATACGAAGAAATGTAATATAAAAAAAACACGGACAAGAACCCGTCGGTAAATAATTTAAGCGCAAGCAAAGCTTTATAAAACTGACTTCACTGCTTATATTTTGGTGATGGCTTGATTGATTTCGATAAAATTTATATGGGACTACCACTGAACCTTACCTTTAATCTACGAAACAAAAAAAATCATCAAAATCGATTCATAATTTTCGGAAATATCGCGTAACTTACAGTCAAATTGAGAACCTCTTTTCTTGAAGTCGGTTGAAAACAAGTCATATTAATTATAATACATAGACCTTAACAGTCGGGAATCATTATTAGAAAGATTTGAGTCTTTCTAGATTTGTAATGGGTCCTGACTATTGAAGTCACTAGAATTAGAATTTATATGACACTAGCTGCGCCCCGCGGCTTTGCCCGCGTAAGTCCCGGACCACCCAGAAGTCGGGGTAAAAAGTAGCCTATGTCCTTTCTCAGGCTCTAAACTATCTGTGTACCAAATTTGGTTTAAATCGGTTCAGTAGTTTTAGCAAGAAGCGTAACAGACAGACAGACAGAGTTACTTTCGCATTTATAATATTAGTAAGGATGCTTTTTTTTCAGGTCAGGTTTTTGGATTCATCAATTTATTTAAGGACGATGTTAAGGCAACACCAAATAAATGTAAAACCGTAACACGAGGTGACAGTCGGGTAATTGGTACGAACAAATTCGTAGGGTAATTGTTACAACCGAAGATAGATGTGTGGAATCTAAGGTTCATTCTCAGTGCTATCTACCACGAGATCAGCCGTATCACGTATCATTGTTGCACGCGGTTTCTATTTGAATTAAGCAAAAATTAACTATTTCTTAGGAGTTGTTTAGAGTTTGAGAGGTGGTAGAGCATTTTGTGAGTTGCTCGCCTGGCTTGCTACCAAAGTAGCTTACCACCATCAAGTTGAAATTCTACCGTCAAGCCAAATACGGTGTTCCGGCAGTTATCCTTGAGAGCCTGCGTATTCCAGGTCTAGTGTGTTTACCAGCTTCGATCACATCGTCACTTACCATCAGGTGAGATAGTGGTCAAACACTAGCCTGTAACTAATAAAAAAAAAAAGTTTTGTCAATTTAGTATTGAAACTGTTTGCAACAGAGATAGGTAATAGATATCTACTGGATATGGATAACTTTTGAGAGTTACGTAATGGGAAAAAGGTTTTCACTTAGCGGTAAGTCACCTGGAGACAGGCAGGGGATTTCCTAAGATGTATGTTTGTAAGCTCCTCGTCTCATTGTTATGTGCGGATATAACTCCCATCAATAAAATAAGTCAGAAATCAGAATATTTTCAACCGACTTCAAAAAAGGAGGTTCTCAATTCGACAGTAGGTTTTTTTTTGTATAGATGCTACGCGATATCTCCGCCAATTATGAATAAATTTTGATGTTTTTTTTTGTTTGGTAGAGTATACTTCAGAGGTCGGTCAAGTCAACCGAAATGTAAGCGACAAAGTCGGTTTTTATAAGCTTTGCTTGCGTTTTAATTATATTGCTTTAAAAAATGTACATAAACAGTAGAGTAGAAGAATTGTTTTGTTTAAATAGCTTATCCATTACGGACGTACAATAGTTAATAAGTATGCACTTTATGTACCTAAGTATATCCATAAATATAGGAATTAATTTTGATATGCATAATGTAGCAAGTACGTAATTCGTTGGTTATTACTTACTATGTACTATTTATTATTAATATACTAATTATATACTTATATCTTAAACATCCTTAATTAATGCTTCTATAATATATAAAATGCTTCCATACAAAATAAGTAATGTTAATTTTTCTGAACTACTACACGGTAAATATAAAAAGGGAATAGGATTAACGATAGCCAAAAACCAGAACGCTTCGTCTCTATTCTATCAAAAGAAACGCTTTCTAAATGTAACAGACCTTAAAACTTGTAAACATATGGTTTAAAATATCTTGACTTGTTATTTAGCGCTTACCGAGATTTCAAAGTTACAGATAAGCAATTTAAAACCTTTGTACAGAAGTATTAAAGTCTGTTACATTTTAAGAAAGCATTTCTTTTGAAAGAAAGCGTTTCATTTTGATTTTTGGCTATAGGGGGGCTGATGCAGTACATCTCACACACACAAACGACTAACGGCCCAGTGGGTGGAAGCTTCTTCGGCCGCATCTCTACTTTCCATCAGGTGAGATGGTGGTCAAATGCTTGGCTATCTGGCATTAAAAAAAATCTCCATGCCATCTGTTCTCCTCCTTGTACCATTCTTTATTGAGACGGATTATATTTATTTATTTATTTATTTATTGATCACCAACACAATGAACACCGTTACAAGTATAAAGTTAACATGTTACTGTGGAAAAGGTTAGTGACATTACAATTACAGGTGAAGACTGCATGCACATTAATTTAGAGCAAGTAACAATTGACTTCCTTATAAATTTAATTGGTAATAAAATAATAGTTAATAGTAGTGATTTCGTATTAAATCGGAAAAATAAAAAAAAAAATTCATAAGTCATTTAAAAAAAATAAATTAAATTGAATAAAACTGTACATTAATATTATTTAAACAATATATCCTAAATAAAACAATAAAATAAAGTAAAATGTATAACATTTGTATCACAGAGATTCTATAGACTTCTTAAACTTGCTAATGCTATCTGTGAATAGATCGACCTTTTCATGTTTCGACACGTTTTTGAATTGACGTATGATTCTATTAAGCGGCGCATTTTGCCCCAAATTTGTTTTACTATTAGTGTCACTGAGAATATTAAATCGAGATACTCGGGGCAAATTTGACGGTGCAGAAAAGTTAAGAAGTGATAGAAGTTCCGGAGCATCTAGTAACCCATTGGCAAGTTTATAGAGGAAGGTATAGTCAAGCATACGTCTTCGATCGAATAAGGAACTAATTTTAAAGTATTTGAGCCTATCAGCGTAGCTTTTAAGGGTTTTACCTAAATTACAAGAGAATGTCAGATGCCACAAGAAACGTTTTTGAATACTTTCGAGGCGCTTGACATCGTAAAACGGATTCCAAGCCACACTGCAGTACTCCAGGGAGCTGCGGACAAATGTGTTATAAAGTAAAATTTTGGTTTTAGGGCACCTGAAATCTTTACCATTGCGTAGGACAAAACCAAGACTCTTAAACGCTTTGGAACAGATACTGTCTACATGTATGTTAAACCTAAGCTTGTTATCAAGGACTATGCCTAAGTCTCTGATATGGTCTACTTCTACAAGAGTGTCGGCATGTATTGAATACTTGTAATGTGGACTAGCTTTTTTTTTGGAAAAATGAATGATAAAGCATTTCGATGCATTGAGATCCATTTGATTGGTGACACACCACGTAGTAAGACGATTAAGGTCATCCTGTAATTGAATTGAGTCAGAAACGGAACTGATGACCTTATAGACCTTTAAGTCATCTGCAAACAAATAGTATTTGGAGTGATGAAAACACTTACCGATACCATTGATAAAAATGTTAAAAAATAAAGGCCCCAGGTGCGACCCTTGTGGAACGCCAGAGATCACTGAGAAACGATCAGATTCATACCCTCCTGCCACCACCGTGGATTCTCTGCCATTTAAGTAAGAACCACACCAACTCAGCAGAGGTTCGCCTATACCACAGGCGGAAAGCTTGCGAAGAAGGATTTGATGGCTAACGCGGTCAAAAGCTTTGCTAAAATCGGTGTAGACTGTATCAATAGAAAAGCGCTTGTCTAGCTCCTGGGAAATGTTATTTATAAAAGAGACCATATTTGTAGTTGTTGATCTCAGCTTCACAAAACTATGTTGGTTAAGATCTATTAATTGTTTGAAATGCCAAGATAAGATCGGATAGAGAAGTTTTTCGAACACTTTCGCAAATATGGGGAGAATGGAGATTGGCCTGTAGTTTTTTATATGGATTTTATCGCCACTTTTGTGTAGTGGTACAACTAAGCCAAGTTTCCAGAGAATGGGAAACGTGCCAGTGTCCAATGATCTATTGAATATTAGTCTCAATGGTTGAACAAGTACAGCCGCGCATTGAACCACAAACAGAGCCGGTAGTCCATCGGACCCTGCGCCCTTGTGAATGTCAAGTCTTTTTAAGACTTTTAGAACATGATCGTCTCTGAACTTAATCTCTGTTAGGTAATTGCTCGTCAGTGTGTCCTCTTGTTTGCACGAACCAAGGAAATTATTGTTATATGATTTATGATTAAAGGCTGCAGAAAAATTTTGTGCGAATAGATTACAGATATCCTTACCATTTGAAGCTGACTTATTGTCAAGAGACATTTGAGCAGGGTAGTGGCTCTGTTTATTTCGTTTGTTTTTTATAAATGACCAGAACAATTTGGGGTTCGAGCGTAAATTTCCTTCAAGACGTGTGATGTAAGTCTTATAACATGATGCTATAAGACGTTCAGATCGCTTCTTTGCCAACTCGTATGATATGAGATCCAGAGGATTATTGTTAAACTTATGAAGCTTCTTTCTGTACTTTAGTTTCTCTTTTAGGCGGTTGATTAAGTCTTGAGAAAACCATACCGGGTATTTCCTTGACTTTGGTACTGATTTAGGGACGTACAATTCTATAGCTTTCCGAACATGGTTATAAAAAATTTCCATCATGTCGTTAACAGAGTCACAGCTCTCAAATTCTTCGGACCAACAGATATCTCTAAGATGATTTTTAATCTTGGTGTAATCGGCTTTAAAAAAACAGAAATGAGAAACTTTGTTTGGCGTAAGACCTTCATCAAAGCACAGTGAAAAGCGGAACTCAATAGGAGGGTGGAGAGGATCCATGACGGAAAGCGGGTCAGAGCTTCTTTTTAGGTCATAAATAACTTTATTACTTGAAACCAAGTCCAAGATTCTACCTTTGTTGTTTAGAATATTGTTATATTGTCTTAAATCATTTAAAATTGCAAAGTCCACAAGCATAGTAGTAAATAGACCATTATTCAAACTATTAATTAGTGTTTGTGAATTGTTATTAAAGTTCCAATCGATCGTTCCCAAATTATAATCCCCAAGAAAAAGTACATTCGTCATATCTATTTTCTCCATCACGCTGTTGCAATTGGATATAAAATGGTCTAATATGTTATGTTGAATAGGTGGGGGTAAATAGGCTGCACATATGTGCAGTAATTCAATGTCACCGCGATCGTTTCGACATTCAAGTTTAACCCATAGATCCTCACAATCAGACTCTAAGTGCTGCAGGCGCGTAGAGTTGAATTTTTTCAAAACAGCAATAACTACACCACCACCATTCTTTTTGCCATGAAAACCGCTAGATTCTCTATCTCGCCTGTAAACCACATAACGACTGTCAAAAAGTTCCGAATCGAAAACGTCGCTCTTTAACCAACTTTCACTAACTGAAATTACATCATAATTATTACAAACTACATTATTATAAAAATTCACAGTTTTTGTTCTAAGTCCTCTTACATTCTGATAAAATATGTGTATCATCTAAGTGTAATAAAAAAAAAAAAAAAAAAGTGCTCGGGATGGAGAATAAACTAAAAATATATAAAATCGCCAATGACAAAAAGATGAAAATAATAATATATTAAATCAATTTATGTTAAAAGTGTAAGGGGCCTATGTGAGATTATTTAGAACGCCTTTATCCTTCACATAAATGAAGTTGGAGTTTTCGGATTTCCTTAAAAACACTTTATTGTCGCGCACCCACACAAACCGAAAGTTGAGTTCCTTCGCCCTCAGTCGAGCAGCAGCGTGGAGGGCTTTTATGTCGGGGGTTAGGTGCTCTGTAACAAATACCGGAGACTTCTTACTTCCTCCGTAGCCCAAATGACTGGTGTTCAATTTGTCGCCATATTCAATCAGTCAATCGATAAAAGATAATTATTTTGAGGATAGTACCAACTGAATTCTACTGAGGTAACATAGGATAAGTACTTGTTATAAATCTATAAAAAAAAATGTGGTGGTACCGTTTGGTTAAAATAATATTTCTGAGAAAAAAAACTAGACTATAAGTACCTACCTACAGAGGATGGAGGATTGTGAAGGACCAGATAAAATAGAAAAACTAAGTAACCTATTTAAAAACTGATTTCTGCTTACTTACGATCCGATGTTGACTTTTGACTAAGAATCGGGAACAACAACAAATATCTGGCATAAAATAATTGAACGCAAGCAAAGCTTAAAAAAACCGACTTCACGCTTTATCTTTGAACCTTGATCAGATTTAATGTATTAAACACGCATTATTGACTATAACTCAAAAACTAGAGATCAGACCTTGATCTAATTTCAATGGGACCACATGAAAAGCACCAGCTTTCAAATAAAAAAAGAATTATCAAAATCGGTTCACGACGAAAGAAGTTATGAGGTAACTTTTGAAGTCGGGTAAACGAGAACATCGTCAAAGTACGCATTATTCGTCACGAAATAGGCATTATTGACGATATTTCAATAACTACTAATCAGATCTTGATCAAATTTTAATGGAACCAATTAGAAAGCAACATCTTTCAAACTAAAAAAAATTTCGAAATCGGCTCACGTGGAGAGAAGTTATGAGGTAAGTAACATAAAAAAAAATACAGTCAACTTGAATACCTCCTCCTTTTTTGGGAAGTCGGTAAAATAATCTTCAGTTCCCCTACGCAGTCAAAATCAACTAAAACAACCGCTATTTACGGGTTAGTAAAGAACTTTTCATCATTAATCTAAACCAGAGATCCCACGAAGACCGTGTCAAAGATAAAATAATGTTATGAGACAAACGTTTCAATAACATTTACCTACCCCTAAAACCTACAGTATTATAATAATATACATTCAATATAACAAATGTGCATAGGTACATAGGAATAGATATGCTGTTGAACAAACAAGCTCCCTAGATTTTTTTTTATCTTTGAAAGGCAAACGTTTGACCACTATCTCACCTGATGTTAAGTGACGGTGCGGTCGACGATGGAGCATGCTTGCCTAGAAAATACTTATTCACTCTTGTCTTGATAGACTCCGGGATTTTTCTTATCTGGGAACACAGACTCTGGCAAGGAGTTCCACTCGTTTGCAGTGCGCATAATGAAAGTGGAAGCAAAACGCGTCGTGCTCATTTGAGGAATATCCAACATATATCGGTGGCACAAGTTCCCACACTAGAATGGGTATCCTATTGTGGGAACTAGAAAGCTTGTTTGTTGAACAGCATATCTATTCTCTCTTATGTAACTATGCAACTCGGAGTTGTGTGTGTGTTGTGGATAACTAGTCTCTTTCGTGTTGAGGCACTTACAATTTAACGTATAAATGTTAAAATATGTTAAGATGCAGAATCTTATCACTACAATTATAAATCCGAAAGTATGTGTTGTGTCGAAATTATGTTTTGTTTTGTAGTGAGTGTTAGATAGAACTTTAATTTCTGTCCGGTAGAGATCTCTTTTAGTGTTAAGGCCGTATGTTGTGACATTTTACGTATAAGCTAGTTTATTTTTATTTTGTAAAATGGAACAATAAAGTATTACCTTTTTCATAAACTCTTTTTATGTAGTATAACGATAGTTGAGTAAATGTATCTTTAATTAGATTCTAAGATATACAAAAACATTTTCTTTGATTTTTTTTTTTTTATATACTGTACCTGTAACTTTTCAGACCACTGTGTAACATATATATAAGCAAAATCGTGTATGATTTGGACTATATCAATGACTTTGATCATACACAACAAAATCAAAATATATAAGTAAGTGTACTTAGGCACAATTTTAATGATTAGTCACATCTGTTTAATTAATCCATTCCAATATTCGCACATGTCTCAGACCACAGCATGATTATATTTTTATCACTCTCTATGGCATACAACATGTTCTAAAGCACACATGTGGTATCTACGCGTGGTGGCTACATTTCTTTATTTTCTCCCAGCATTCTGCTATAAAACCGTGTCCCGGGTGATCCGATCCGTAGTTCTGGTCCGTTCGCTTCTAAATTAAGATCGCCTTCCCTTGGCCTCGCAGCATCATGCGTGCGCGCAGACCGAACGCCCGACCATCAAAAACCAAACGTAGTACATATTATATTTTTCCCACGAATCCGACTTTTCCAGACATCACGTAAATGTAACGAAAAGATTTGAGTTCCAAATCGAAACATGGTAAGTTTCGAAATGTACGTAATTTTTTATTGGTCACTGTAATGATCGCGTAACCGTGGGATATGATTGAAAATAGATTTTAATTGGCAATTGTGTTGGTTTTTCAGTATATTAAGTGAAAGTTGAGTGAATTTCGAGTTATTTCGGTCAAAGTCGAAGATACAAGATGAAGTTCACGATCGATGTGTTGGGGATATTCCTCAAGGTTGTTGTTAGGGTAAGTGATATGTTTTCTAAATTTAATGGATGCCATTCGTTCTTTCTCATCTTATAATAATCATATGTCAGAGAGATGACATCAGAATCATTTAACGTCATAAATCTGTTCATTTATTTAGCAGTGTCGGAGGCATACCTACCTATTTACGTAGTGTCTAAGATTTATTTATAGTTTGAATTTTGCTGAAATAAATAGGTAATTGGCCCATAGACTAATCAAAGTCGTTCTAATAAATTATTATTGATGTATATATTATGTAATATTCAAATTAGATACCTACATAGACGTTTAATCTGTCAATGCATCAAGTGTACCTTTTAATATTATTTTACCAGCAATTTATTATTTGAAAATACCCACGACGTTCTATCTGTAAAACGGCTGCACTGATTTTCACCAAACAGCTAATAACTCTCTAGACTAAGTCGCCTCTCAAACATTGAAAGTAAATCAAAATAGGTATATATGATGCCCCAGATAGACACAAATATATACATATATTCACATATATTCACACTACGCTTCTTTTTATTCGGGGGTTAAAAATCTGTTGTTTTCAATGAAAAAGCTAGGAAAGTAAACTCACAATACTAGGCTATTTATACAAACATGTAAATATATAACATCTATTCCTACCTCTTTGCCTACATACATAGTATTGCTCCAAGGTAAAATCGACTGTCAAATTTTAACCCAACGATGAGTTAAAATTAACTACTTTATGTCCTAGCACTAAGACTCAATTCGTGTTGATTGTTAATGGCTTGCTACGTGACTTAAATACACAATAATAATTGACCTTTACTCAATAACAGCTAATAATTACGTAGAACTACGGGACTCTATGTTCGCTTTGTTTAAACTAAAGTCTTTTAAGACATTGAATATTGACTGACAATTATCCGGATAGAGTCAACTCTAAGTGGTTTCTTCCTCTTTTTGTCAATTGCACTAATAAAACCACCAGTCGTTGCATACGACATAGCCATACGTATCCGTTATTTAGGGTAAAATATCGTAGTTATATACGTATGTGGTTTTTTATCGACAAATTAAAGTCGATTGTAGATGAATTTTGATTGAAGAGCAACTGTACTTAGAACTAATCACGTGATGTGTGACAAAACTAGCTACGACTGGCTAAATACTACATAAATTATAGTAAAAATGTAATATAAATATTAAAATTATTACGTATATTAGAACTTGCCTAGAAGGTATTTTGCTCCATCGTTGACCACGTCGTCGCTTACCATCAGGTGAGATGGTGGTCAATAGTTAGCCTATCTTAAATAAAAAAATAAAAGATACTTTAAAAGTGTAACAAACCAACGTCAATTTTTAACCGACTTCAAAAAAATGAGGAGGTTCTTAATTCGACTGGACTTTTCTATGTATACGTCACCTGAGGACTCCGTCATTTATTAACTGATTTGGAAAATTATTTTTTTGTTTGAAAGGGATAAATTCTAGTTGGTCCCGTTTTAAATTGATCAAGATCTGATTAAGAGTTTCGGAGATATTTGCGATTAAAGTCGCTTTAGTTAGTTTTTTAAACTCGTATTTATATTTAATTAAATATTTGAAAACGCAACTACGCGGTAAAATGTATGGAAATACATTCCAGTGTCCAAAAAAAAAAAAAACTTCGGTTAACCATTTAAAAATAGACATAATAGACATATTTTTTTTATTTGTATATGTATGTATTATTTATTCAAAATATATAATATTTTGTAATAATATAGTAGTTTGAAGGTAATATGTACATTTATTATTTATACATCTTCTGTTTTTAGTCAATGTTCTGAACTTTTATGTACGTAGAACGTCCTATTACATTGCGTTATTCCTCTACATCCAAAGGTTGTCTGGAAGAGATCGCTCTAAGCGATAAGTCCGCCTATTGTTACACTTATATTATTATTAACTGTCATTCCTATCTGTGTTTTTTTTTAAGGTGTTGAAAGTGTATATCTATCTATCTATAGAAAGATAAAACGTTTATATAGCTTCTGCCTTCTATATTTAAAATATAATTTGTCTTATGTTGACTGATGTTAAATTTCACGAGTCTTAAATAACCGCAAGCAAAGCTTAAAAAAACCGACTCCAACTCTTATTATTTGGTTTTGGCTGAATCGATTTCGATAAAAATTATATGTGACCACCTCTGAAGTATAATCTACCAAACAAAAAAAATTATCAAAATCAGTTCATAATTGGCGGAGATATCGCGTAACATACATAAAAAAAAACATACAGTCGAATTGAGAGCCTCCTTTTTTGAAGTCGATTGAATATACATATTTTATCTATAGAATGTTTATCGAACATTTTATCTATATTTCCTAAAACTAAACGAAAACTATATACAGCAAAGAACTAAGCCACCCACAAGACATCGAGCTTATAGGCAACTCAAGTGCTCAAGCCCACTACCAGTGGGTAGCGTTCCCATCATGCTGGCGGCACTGCCTCTCTGAATTGCAATGCTAATACGTTGACATTTTATCTGTTTATCAATGAAGGGGTTAACATTTAACAATAAGTACGGTTTGTCAAGAAAGTTAGGAAATGTCAACTCATATAAATTTTAGTATTCATTTAAATCGGTTTACACATGCTTGATTTTAGGTAACATACCCAAATATAAAAAAGGGAAATACAATGTACAGTGCGTTATAATCTAGTGGACGGAGTGAATATTGTTATTACCAGATAGGATTAAGAAAATGAATACAATTTTATTAAAAAAAGAATTATTTGATCTCCTATAGAATTGTGTTTAGTAAGCATATATTACATTAAACTAAAAACTAAATTAAAATTTAACAAAAAAACTATAATCTATATATATAAAAGAAAGTCGTGTTAGTTACTCCACTTATAACTCAAGAACGGCTGAACCGATTTAGCTGAAAATTGGCAGGGAGGTAGTTTAGAGCCAGGAGAAGGACATAGGATACTTTTTAAGAACGTACATTTCTTTAAATTTTTTTTTTACATTTCGACATGCTTTCCATTTTCTCATACGTCACTCGGATTTGGTAAAGTACTAGGCAAACATAAACATGAAGATTGTAATAATATAGTCACGTGACATTGTAACGCATGCCGGGTATGGCTTCCTAAATATGCACATTCATTGACTGTTAGGCGGAACGAAGGTCGCCGGGACAGCTAGTTAGATATAAATATGTACAAAACTTAATCTAATAGACCGCTACCAGTAGGCAAAGTACCCAAAATAGTTGTTTCTTGTTATGCCCAATAAAGTTTTATATTTCTATTTTAAGTTTACATTCACAGTCTCTTGGCAGTCATTCATGCTATGTTGTGATCAGCAGCAGCACCTAAACACCTTGATTTCCTATTTCAACAATAATCGTGGTATGCTTCATTTGTGATCATTTAAATAATAAATTATAAAACGCTTTCACACTCACAGCCCCACACTAAGTTCAAAGACTTGTGTCGTGGGAGCCGGAAAAATCATATCACACACACAATCACAACTAGAATTAGAAACCCAAGTTTTCTATGGGGAGAAAACTTGTGTTCCCGCCGGGAATCGAAGCCGATGTTCAGAAGGCGAACGCACACCCAACAGAGCCAACGGGCAGGTCATCAAATATAAATGCCTTGACTTCTTTGCTTGATTCGGAACCCTTGATTTGGAAACCCAGATTAATACTCAATATTGAGGATAACTCAAAAACTACTGGTCAGATCTTGATCAAATTTAAATGGGACCACAAGGGAAGCATCAGCTTTCATATATACATAGTGATGTGAATGTTCCGGCACTCACATCACATGTCATCGAACTTAGTGTGGGGCTGTGAGTGTGAAAGCATTTATGTTTATAAATCCCAAAAAAAAATGAAAGAATCTTTAATAAGTGCATGACCCAAAAAACCATTTCCGCCATTTCTATATCTTCTCTTTCATTTGCTCTCAAAGAAAATAAAACGTAGGCATTAAGAAACTACATCTCTGCTAAGAATTCCGGATAAAATTTAAAATGGCTCTGTGCCAGAAAGTAAACAAACATCGAATATTATACCGAGGAAGTTTATTACGTGTATATTACATCATAACTACGTCAATCACTCAATAGGTTTTTCTCATCGAGATAATGCCACTACGTATACTGTATTGTTTCTTACGCATGTACCTAACTAGTCGTTCGCGCCGAACTGAGATCTCGCGCCTACTTTTTGCCTCATAGAGAAAAATTTTTAAGGTTACTTGCTTATATCTTTTTAGCTATATAATAATTGTTTGATTTCTGTATGTGTTGTTCATATACAGGATATAACGTAAATTATACGTAAATTTCATCGTTCAGTGTGAAGCCGTTTTTGAGATAGACCCCGGGACAAAATAGGTCTAAAAACTTTGGTGGCTTACCAAGTCGATATTTTCCAACATAGATTATTTTTAAAACGGTTTCGTTCTTTACTTGACAAACCCCTTTTCAACGATATCCCACAAGGGTAGATAAAAATGTTGCTACCCACTTACATGTATGGCAGCCCCCTTAATATTTTCATTTATATAATTTTATATGTAATTTCTAGCTTTGGGTCGTAGTTTTACGTATTCTATGAGAATTTGAAGTCAATCGCATGGTTTAGACGCTAGATGCTTCTGACAGACGGACGGACGGACAAAGTGCTGAACGACCCAAGTCACCTTAGAGATCTCATTTACCTCGATCAAATAAAAATATAAAAATAACTAGCTGTACCCGACATGCGTTGCAATGTCACGTAAAGAAGTTAAAAGAAATGTTTTACCTCTTTCACGTTTATGGTCTCCTAGTACTTTCATAGCATACTAAAAACTTTTTAGAAATTGTTTATACAAAAATACTAAAAAAAATCACGATAAAAAAATTAGGGTAGGAGTAGGAGGGTGAAAATTACTTAAATATACATTTCACAAAAATGGCCGGACATGACACGTTTGGTTCAAACAGATCGGCATGCGTCGCCGGCACCCTGTGCGCCATCCGTTCGAGCCAGGTGTCAAGTGGCGGCGCCATATCTACTCTTCATTGCGCAACGATATATTCAAAGAAAATATATAGAGTAATCTCTTCTACTAAACGATATATACACAAGCGTGACAAGCTCTATTTAGTTAACACGACCAACATTTCAAATTTGAAACTCTTCAACCGACTACGAAACTCGTGAACATTAAAATCGTATCAAGTTAACTCCAACTTTAAACTTCAAGTTAAATTCGAAATGAATAGTTGCACTCCCGAACTTGTAGACTTGTGAGGATACTTACACGAAGCGTTTTAAAGTAGCTAACGCTCGTTTTTAAAACGCTTGAATTTCCAGAATTTGTTCTAGGTAGGCATGTTACATCTTTACTTCGCATCAGGTGAGATAGTGGTTAAACGCAAAATATAAATAAAAAATTAAAAAATGCCTGGGTCTATCGTGGCTTACTTAGTTCCTGAACAAACCCTTGCCAAATCTAATTAGATAAAAAATATGACGAGGCATTATTATGAAAAGTAAATTGTAATTGTTCTTAATATTCCGCCTCAATCATAAATATTATACTCTCCTCACTTCGCTCATACAGTAACAGTATAATCTGGAAATCTTCAAGTCGAGCCGAGTGAAAAGATATCTTCTAAGTAGGCATGCACATCCTCAGCCGCATTATCACTTTCTATCAGGTGAGGTAGCGCACAAATGCTTACCTATTTGGCATAAAAAACAGGATGTGTCAAACAGCCACACTTTTGTGTTACAGGGAAATATCACTTTTCGTCATACAAATAGTTTGCGGATCAGAATTTCAAAGCCCTCCAATAAAAAGTTTAACAAAACAAAACAAACGCATTTACACTCACAGCCCCACAATAAGTTAAAAGACTTGCATCGTGGGTGCTGGAAACATTTACATCACACACACAAATACACGTAGAACAAGAAGCACAAATATCCCTTGGGAAGGAATTTGTGCTCCTGCCGGGAATCGAACCCAGGACCCACGGCGCAGAGGGCGACCTGTCCACTGCGCCAACTGGGTAACTTCAAAAGTTAAAACGCTACTTGTAAAGGGTATAATTCGAAATGAATAGTTGCACCCCGAACTTCTTGTAATGAATGCTAGATTCGCCCAGTTTTGGCGCTTCCGCTTGGAAATGCAAATGTTTCGTTCCAAAGTGTTCCACAAAGGAATTTGAACGGGGAAATAATGTCGTGAATTTTTAATGTGAAATTTCATTTGTTTTGCGGTTGTCATTCAGAGTTTCATTTGTTTGTGAATAATTCTGGCGCAGCTGGAAACTGTGTTCCTAGCAGAGATTTATACTGGCTTGTGTCGGATTTAATGCTGGCAAGTTGAAACTAACACCTTGTCTACACTAGATCAACATAAAATATAGCTTTCTTCTTTTGCGTAGATTTTTTTGTGTAGATTTGTTTTGGATGGCAATAGATATCTTGATGATTTGTTAGAGCGTTTAAAACATGCCGTGTCAAACGTCTTTTTACGTGGTTATAGGATTGAGAAGTAGACTATAACGTAATACTGCAGAAACTATACTTTTCGATCCGATTAATAATATTTTTTTTAATATACGCGGGCGCAGCCGCGGTTAACAACTAGTAATTGTTAAAATAATATACCTATATTAGAATATCGAAATGAAATCCATGGCGGTAGAGCATTTTCTCATGGTCTCTTAAAATCTTGTTACCCTGTACATGTACTCGTCATAGTTTAGGTATCATTCTTGTACAAAAAATACTATAATATCCCTGATGGGATAAGCAATTCATTCTACCTCTTCTGAGTACTAGACCTTCACATTCGACCCCGTCATCACTTACCATGAGTTGAGGCATAACTAAAAAAAACACTTAAATTCAAAAAATCATATCGAACATTAATGTACTCATCACTTGAACCGTCTATCTACCTTCACGTAGAACATACGTCGGTAACCGTACTTAACGCGGGTAGCCTCGTCCCGTCCAAATTGTGAGTTACTCGACGTACACCGGTAATTGATTTAGGTGTAAGGGTTGTCGAACACAGTTCAATACTTACACGTAAATATGGTTGTAAGGTTGGAAACGGAGACGCTGCGCTCGCTCTGCTCACTCGATCAAATAACTAGTATCTCGCGCCTACATTTTCCCTAACAGAAAATCTTTTGAGGTTAATTGCTTATTACTTTTTTTCTTTACATATATTGTTTGATTTCTGTATTTGTTGTTCAAGTAAAGGATATAAAGAATACTATAAGTAATTTTCAGCTTTAAATGTGAAGCCGTTTTTGAGATAGACCCCTGGACAAAATAGGTCTAAAAACAGTGAGTTTGGTGCCCTACCATATTGTAAGTTTCCAACATAGATTTTTTCTAAAACCGGTTTCGTACTCTATTTGCAGAGCTCTTTTCAACGATACCCCACAAGAGTAGATAAAAAAATTATAAATATTTCTAATCCCGCTTACGTGTATTCTGCCTTTAAAATTTTTTTCATTTATATAATTTTTCTGGCTTTGGGCCATAGCTTTACATATTATATGAGAATTTTCAGTTATGCACTTGTGTGGTTTAGACGCTAGATGCCTCAGACAGACGGACGGACGGACGTACATAAAAAGATAGAGAGTCTCATCAAATATATAACAGGTCAAAAAAAAAAGAAATTAATCGCAAGGTGTTTTAAGTATTATTTTAACTAACGTTACTAAACTTTACATAATGTGTTCCTTAATTAGCTGCTATTACGATTAAATTAATAATTATGTCTTTTCTGCGTTCCTAGCTTTTTTCAGCGCCAGCAGTTGGTTCACTTTGTAAGTGTCATAACCTGGAGGATATACTGGTGGTATTTCCTTGGGGCAACCATTACCGTACTCCACCCAGGCTCTTTTCGTCTGGGAGAAACATTTTTTAGAATAATTTTTCAACAGCTTGCCTAGAGCTAGCTCAAATATATCTTCTATGGCACGCTGAAACAAAATTTTGCTTTACTACATGAAAATCTTCTTCTGATATTGAACTGCCCATTGGCTAAGTTGGGTGAGCGTTCGCCTTCTAAGCACAAGGGGTATCGGGTTCGATTTCCGGCGGGAACACAAGTTTTCTCCCCAAGGAAAATTTTTGTTTCCGTTTTTGGTTGTGATTGTGTGTGTGATGTGTATGTTTCCGGCACCCACGACACAAGTCATTGAACTTAGTGTGGGGCTGTGAAAGCGTTTATGTTTATGTTTATGATATATAAAAAAAAAAAACTCGTGTCACAGTGTTTGTGGTCGAACTTGACCGATTTTTATGAAAAAATCCTTTAAGTTGTCTTGTTTATACACTAAGCCATCTCTTATATATTTAAATTAACAGCAAGGCACATATATTTGGCAGCACAGAGGTAGACTCTTTCACGTTTAACGGCAAGTTTGTTATTTACTCATGCTATGTTGTAAAGATGTCCGTAGGCGTAGTCGGTTGCGCGTCTACCTACAAAGCAGCAGGTATTTATGTATAGCGTTCAATTCCCAGTGGGACCACAAGTTTTAAAGGCAATTTATTGTTTCTGGTTCGGGGTATGATTTTGAGTGATTTATTTTGGTAATCCACGACATAAGTCTTCAAACTAAGTGTGTAACTGTAAAAGCGTGTGAGCGTTTTAATGATACAAAAAGGTAAAAAATACATTTTCTCTAGATGTTTTTATCTTCTAGATATAATTAGGTTTCTGATTTGGATAATAATAATAAAACATTGTCACGAAAATTTTAACTTACTTTATGTAGTTCCTGATGCTGTTTTTCTTCTCTTTCTATGCTATTTCTGTATAGAACCATTGGAATAAGTACAATAACTACGTGTCCGTAATGTTTAATTTTTCTGAAAGTCATAAATATAAATGTATAACACATCTATGAAAATTAAAACTATCGTGAGTATTACACATCATTTATGTTGTATACGGCTTGAAACACGTCGAAAATTTCGACTTACTTTGTAGTCGACTAGTTTCGGACAAATTTGTTGTCCTTCATCAGGATGAGTCAGACGCGCGATACGTAGAGGCGAGGGGCTCGGGTCTCGGCGCGTGACTGACAGTCACGCGCCGAGGACTGACTACGTGTTTAAAGCCGTATATAACCTAAATTATACAACATATAGAATAGAATAGAAAATTCTTTATTGTACACCAAACACAGTTAGTTACAGGGGTAATCTTAAAAAACTAAAGTACAATGGGCGGACTTATCTAAAAGCGATCTCTTCCAGTCAACCTTTGGATGGAGAAAGGGATAATTTTATATAATGAGGTCGGTGGTGTAAAAAAATACTAATAGGCATAAATACAACTTACTTAGATACCTATCTATATTATACATTAATACATACTAATAGACATAAATACAACTAAAATATCTAATATACGAGCAAAGTATACGAGTATGTATCAACCCTTCTAGGTAAAAATCAAAACGCTTCAACTCTAATCTATCGAAAGAAACGCTTTTTAAATGTGACTAACCTTAAACTTATATAAATAAGGCTTAAAATATCTTGACTTGTTATTTAGCGATCACGGAGATTGCAAAGTTACAGACAAGCAATTTGAAACCTTAGTACACAAGTTTTAAAGTCTGTTACATTTGGAAAGCGAATATAGATTAACTACTTACGCGTAACTATTGTCCTTATCTATTTCCTGTCCAGCCATCAGATTGGTCATCAGAAGAAGATTAATGATTATAATTAGAATCACTGAAAACAATGTATATGTCTTAATTTGAGTTTAGTTTAGTTTAAGAAAACAATTCAGAGAGGCAATCCCCACTGGTAGTGGGCTTGAGCATTTGAGTTACCTATAAGCTCGATGTCTTGTAGGTAACTTAGGTCTTTGCTATATATAGTTTTAGGAAATATATGGGCAATTGGCCCGTAGTTAGATAACATATCTTAAACTAAACTAAAATTATCTATTCAGTAAAAGTGCTAAAATCATCTATACAGTAACAGTGCTCAAGTCAAGCCACCGAACATATAGGTAACTCAACTGCTCAAGCCCACTACTTGTGGATTGTTCAAATCAGACAATATCGTAAACTAAATTGTTATTTTACAATTATTGCCTAGTTTTATGAAACTTAACAATACAAATCCAATCACATCAATAGTTGTTAGTCTTAAGATAACAGTTGTTGGGCCATATTGAATTTTTAGGTCGAATGAAAACAGACAACCTGAACAATCCTGACATCAGGGCTGCCTACTTGTCCATACGAAAAACAAATAAACGTTAAATTTTTTTCAAGTCTACATGTCACTTTTCAAATCTTTCTTCCCCGTGCTTCTTTGTATGACTCCCCACAAAGTTGCATGGTGTTCTAACTCTAACTTGTGAATAAATCTGAATCTGATGAAACTATTTCAAAATAATAACCTAGAACATTAATCCGTTTGGCACAGACCACACCTCGAGCAAAACTTTAGCTGAGCATAGCTCACGTAGCTACGGTTTTCATACTTTGGCTCAAACGACTAACTACTCTAGCCCCGTGCGAGTCAGTCTACTTATAATTAACTAGAAGAACTGCCCGTTGGCTTAGTTGGGTACGCGTTCGCTAGCAGCGACTAACGGGTTCAAATCCCTAAGGTAACACAAGTATTCTCCCCAAGGAAAATTTGTGTTTCTGGTTTGGGAGTGATTGTGTGTGATCTAAATGTTTAAGTCACCACAAGTCATAGACATTGGTGTGGGGCAGTAAGTGTGAAAGTGTTTATGTTTATAGTGCTGCGTCGTATAAAAGACTGGCGTTGACAGAACTAATTCGCTTGCGGCATGACCCCATATATTTAGCTCGCATAGCTCAGCTCAACGCGTTGTATTTAATAGTTTATGTGAGCTAAGCCAAGCCAGCTAAGTCAAGCGAGCTAAGTTACTCGTGTCTTCGCTCGCGGTGTAGCCTGCAAGATGACGGCGTTGTTTCCAATATAGGAAGGACAACTAAAAGACTGCATGTAAAAATAAATATATGTTATAGGGTACCATTATTTGCTTACCCATCATTACCTTTACTGATAACCTGATAAGCAAATCAATAAATAATATAAATAACTTAAAAAACATTTCAAATAACTAACTCATGATCACCAACAATTTAGATTAACTGATATATGTACTCTGCAGTTTGTAATTGACTAAGACTTGATCTAAGAACAAATTAATTTCAATTCGTAATGGAACTTCCTTTGCGTCGTTAATCAAGCAAATGGGTAATTATATTTTGCAATAGATATGGCTGTGCATGTGTGTCATTATCGAGTAGATCTTATGAGATAGGTACCAATCGTCGATTTTGTGTTTTTGAAGCCATATTGAAATATATTTTTTAGGTATCATGATTAAATCGAGTCAGTTAGTTTGTTTTTGCCTTGTTTACGTACTTGACAAGGTTCCGCTCTACGTCTGCCTCCTCTGCTTTTTACCGGCTTCCCAAAAGAGGAGGAGGTACTCAAGTCGACTGTATTTTTTTTATCTGTTTTACCTCTTATCTTCTCTCCACTTGAGCCGATTTCGAAAATATTTTTTCAAAGATGTTGCTTTCTAATTGGTCACATTGAAATTTGATCAAGATCTGATCTCTAGTTTTTAAGTTAATTTTTAAGTTAAATCTGATCAAGGTTCCGAAGATAAAGCGAAGAATAAGTCGGTTTTTTGCGTTTAATTATATTTTTACTTATGTGTTGACATGAAAGAGTGGCTCAGTTGCTCAAAAAGAGACTTTGTCAAGAAAGATCTTACCCACTTGTTGGACTCGGCCATCCACATTAAAATATTTATTTCAGTCAGTCATGCACCATATCATCTTGTATTTTCATTAAACATGCCAAATCTCTTACCATCGCTTAGCTAATCATAACGCTTCTGGACTTGATATACAAAGCGCCCCAGCGCGCGGCCCGGGCGCTGTGAAGATAATATGTATGGCGCCTAAGGGGGACAGCGAGAGGCGGGCGCGCGCTTGCGAGACGCTTTGTATAGGCTCTAGTGTAACAAAATATACTAGGGGACAGGGCGCGCGTACAGGGCGCGCCGCGGGCGTGCGCCTGGAGCGCTTTGTATATCAAGTCCCTTACCCAAGCTCCACTGTAGATAATAATACATTGTTATTACAAAAGAAACATATTAATGGAACTGTGGGTGGGAATGCTTCGAATTTAATACTTAGAACAAATCAATGCAATCTTTCAAATACTCCAACGATAGTAATAGTTCTGGATCCTTTGATCCGTTTGCTATCGAAATGATTTATAACGAGTATTCATTCTTTGAATAAAAATCACAAATTTTAAGAAATCATTTTCGATAATTTATAGTTTATGTATCTAAAGAAATATGCTTTAAAATCAAAATCGTTTATTCACATGGGCCGCAAAGAGGCACTCATGAAAGTTAATGATTCAATATGAATGATTCAAGATAATACAATGTTGTTATTTGCTTAAATTTCATTTATGCTTTATATTTTATCAGTTTTTAGATTTATCTATACTTGCGGCCACTTTAATGGATGTAACTCATACAAATAAATTTATATTCTATTCTATTCTACTGCCATATTCGCAAAATTACAATCATCTCGAGAAGCGCATTTTTTTTCATTCATAGTTTTTTATCGTTCCTTAACGCTTCTAGAGCGAAGTGCGATGGTCTGCCCCTAGCTACGTAGCAAGCGTTATCTGTCTCCGCGATCGCTTAGGTAGCAGATAACTGCATTTTAAACTTTAACGCAAAACACTTAAGGCCTGTTGGGTTTCTCTTAGTCGAGACGATCGTTTGCTTCGCTTGCATATTGGCTAGGGGAGGTGTTGTATTTGAAAGGTGGCTTACATCCAAAATTGCTTCTTTGTTAAACTATTGTGAGATGGATGAATTGAATATTTTATGTTTATGTTATATGCTTAAATCAAACATAGCTTATTCATGACTTATTTGTGTGAAGGTGCTTCTAAGGATGAGCTCGCGCACCAGTGATGCTTGACTTGACCGTATAACTTGTTTCTCTTTTGGGGTATAAATGTAACTGCTAAACTTATTTAATTTAAAGATACGTAAACATAGTACTGCTCATATAAAAATGAATGTTTCTTTGTATGTTTGTCCTCTATGCGTTCCTAATCCATTCATCCGATTGTGAAAATTTAGAGTGTTGTTCTGCGTTCGTACGTGAAGGTTCTTGGCCCAAAAACATAAGTTACTGATTAATTTCGGGTAACATCGCGAGACGCAGCTATGTTATTAATAATTTAAATTAGTACTGTCATACTTGCGGGTGGACATTACAGTAACCCCTAATTTAACCACCCAGTTCTTAACTTCTAAACTCTGTACAATACTAAAACATAAACAACAACAATAAAGAAATACATTTCTTTGGGGTAAACAGATTTTGAAAAATCTTTTTATTTGTAAGATGGTGCTTCTGACCAGTAGTTTTTGAGTTGTCCTCAATAATGCGTATTTAATTCATTTAATCTGATCAAGAGTTCCGAAAATATAGCGGTAAAGTCGGTTTTTTTAAGCATTGCTTACGTTTAAATTATTACTACTACTAATCACGTAAAACCTCGAGTCAAGCATCACAAAGCGCAGAGGACCACCTAGATGCACCTGATTAACTCACCAACATCTCACCTCAGGTTCCTCCACAGATAAACAAGTCCACCTTCGCGCCCCTCGTGGTTTCCACACTCTTCATCCTGCTGACGTCATTGCTGGCTCACTGTGCTAGGAGGTTCGTTCAGAAGGTGGTGAAGGAGCCGTTTATAAGACTGTTGTTCGAGGAAGCGATAGCAGCGGCGGAGCTTTGTGGGTGCTGCTTTGAGCTTATTATTGGTAGGTACATTTTAAATGCTACCAATGTTGATTTAATCTTGCCATATTAGATAACAATATAATTAAACTTAAACACAAACGCTTTCACACTCACAGCCCCACACTAAGTTCTTATGACTAGTGTCGTGGGTGCCGGAAAAATTCACATCACACACACAATCACAACCAAAACCAGAAGCACAAATTTTCCTAGGGGAGAAATCTTGTGTTCCCGCAGGGAATCGAACCCGATACCCCTGCTTAGAAACTTAGCCAACGGGCAGTTCATTTACTAGTTTATATATTAATCTTTTTATATATATAAGATATAATTGTGAGGCCAAGGTTTATATGAAAGAAGTTCCTGGCTCAAAAAAGAGAAGTTGGACTAACTGCTTATCTGCAGGTAACACCGCTGAGCATAATACTATTTTATATATTTCTTAAAGTAGAGTCACTAAGTGTATAACACACAAACACACACACAAACTCCCGCCTAATCATACATTCATATGTGTCCCAGATGTGTTTCTATTGCTTTAATTTATCTGTTATTTTTTATAAGATTTTGTTTCCAAGAAATGTTTTAAAATCTGTATAATTTGTAGTTCTCCACATAAATTTTTATAAGCATATCGTAGAATGGCCTCCCGCGATACAGGCAAGCCCTAGTGCGGGGACCGTTAGTAACTAGGATACCTATGTTTGTAAAGTGTTTATTTGGAAAATAAACTATTTTGTATTTTTTGTATTTTTGTATTTCTAAATCTTAGCTGAATGACATATTCTGTTAGTAATAGTTCAAGACATTGAGTCATCGAAGCTGGGTGTCATATTCACTGGCAATTATTTACAGGCAATTTAATATTGTTTCTCCTCAGTCCATTGTAGATGCGTATCGGTGTAAAGTTATTTCTGGGTTACCAAGTTTGCAATGTCTATTTATACGTTTGATTATCTGCCAAAGCCACCTGATTGTGCACTTTTTCAACGAATAACAATGTTTTAATTATGTAATATTACAATTGATTGGTATTGTATTTTATTTAACATAACAAATCAAAAAACAAACAAATAAAAATAAAACAACCGACTTAACCGCCCTTAGGAAATTTAGGAAAGATCGGCTTAACGAAATACGTCCTTACTCTACTGCTCATAAATAAAATAAACAAACAAACGCATTCACACTCACATCCCCACACTAAGTTCAAATACTTGTATCGTGGGTGCCGGCAACATTCACATCACACACACATTACACCCAGAACCAGAAGCACAAATATCCCTTGGAAAGTAATTTGTGCTCCTGCCGGGAATCGAACCCAGGACCCACGGCACAGAGGGCGGACACCTGTCCACTGCGCTAACTGGATCGTCAAATGTATTGCCTCATGCACCTATACAGAACGTTCTGTGTCTACCATTACCAAAGCTTATAAGCATATCGATAGCGCAAATATGCCTCATGCTATATCTTCTTTATATATATATATATATATATATATATATATATATAATTCTAATTTACGTGTGTATGTCACTAAACTCCTCCTAACGGCTGGACCGATTTGAATGATTTTTTTTGTATGCGTTTGGGTGGCGCCCTGGATGGTTTAGATTCACAAATCAGCCCGGCGGGATTGGCGGGGGTTGTATTATTATATATAGCATGAGGCAAATATTGTTCATAGCAAATAACACAAGCGTGGGAAGAGAAAGAGGTATGGTTCTGATTGGCCAACGCAACAGTTGTCAGCGTCAGTTGCGGAACGACCAATCGTAGCTACTGAATCCATGCTTCAAAAAGCTTGTTTTTAAGCTTACAAGCAACTAACTGATTATTTTGTCTCTAACCATGACGTTTTTAAGCTATTGCATAGCTTCTATCGCGGTCCTTGAGCGTGGAGACCGAATCCAGAAATTCTGTAACGAAAATAACCTAACACCCCCCACTCCGACCGGCACAGCGGTGATACTTTTTAGTTTTGCCATCTATCGATGAATAGCAGAACTTTTAATGACTTTTTTTGAAATATCACGCTTGTCTCTTTAGTTCAGCAACTCGCCTCT
Source organism: Lomographa bimaculata (assembly GCA_948107665.1). Lineage (NCBI taxonomy): Eukaryota > Metazoa > Arthropoda > Insecta > Lepidoptera > Geometridae > Lomographa > Lomographa bimaculata. Next base: position 2,871,909 of record OX403600.1, on the reverse strand, counting down.
AGGTGGCAGGAAAAAAAATACTGCATAAATAAAATAAATAGATAATTATAATTGCATAAGTTGATAAAAAATGCTATGCAATAGCTTTACCGCGGCATTCCCCGAGTGCCACACGTATTTTTTTTTGTTGTATGACTTCTAGGACAAGCTTCATGCATTATTGTTTAGAAGCCATCAGCGGAAGTCTAGATTGATTGCTGATTTTTCACCTGGACTTTAATTTAAAGTGCCGGAGTAGCCTTTTCAGTGACATGATTACTTAACTAATTTTATTACTTTCTAATCCATACTAGATCAATCAAGCAAGCAGTAATACCGAGCCACTTACTGTATTACTGTATTCTTATTGATAAATTTAGAAAGGAAAAAATTATCGGTTGAGGCGGGGTTTGAACCCGCGGCCATATGGTGTGATGCCCTATTGCTCTAACCGCTAAGCTACTCAAGCCGCGCCTGAAGCGACGAAATTATACTTTCCTTATTATTAACGTCTTACGGGGACGTGTGACGTCATCTACCGAAACAGTTATTAGAAACTACTACGGCCAACGTGTCTAACATTGCAGTTGTGTTGATAACGTCACGTTGTTTTGATAACGTCACGTCCACCCAAATCAATTGATTTTGTTTATATAGCATTAGCCATGTTAGGCAGAACTATATTGTTAAATTTAGAAAGGAATATTACCGTAATTTTACGTATGCAGTTTCGAGTCCCTATATTTTCATGAGTGCCCTCTTAGGCCCATGTGAATGAACGATTTTAAATTAGATTTTTATATCCAAATAGTCGGAAAAGGATCTAGCTTGAAGAAACCTAGTTATAAAACCTTGGTCGATATGATTATCTATCTCTGTTTCAATTTAAAACAGATAAAACTTACATTGATACGGTTGTAAAATATAAACTGATCGTTAAAGAGATAGGTAATCTGAAACTCTGGACTCCGGATTTTCTAGTCTAGTTGATGTTTTACAAGTAAACATTTCCAGCAATTTTTAGAAAAAACATTATTTTTCAGTTGCTGACAATTTCGGCGTTGCCACGTATGCGATATTCCTGTTCGCGCTGACCATCTGGTGGTCTCTCAACTGGGGAGACGCGACAGCATGTCCTTACACACACATCGAAGATGTTATTGAAGGTAGATATGATATCATATTATGATGGAAATTCTCTGTCACCGACGTAAGGTGGCAAGCCTGTCGGTATTCTATTACCTACTTGCATTTTGGAGAGTATGTGCAGGAATTACATAAGTTAATTCCTCCATGTCCATTTCACCATCCAAAGACAAAGAAAGGTGATGATAATGATAATGAGTCTTAATGGTTTGACCTACATCGAAATAATTCCAAGGAAAACTTAAAATGGTAAGCTCGCCTGGTAATAATTGTCTCCTTACCCTTAATAGTTCAGTACAATCCAGAGTTTTAAACATCAAAATGTCTGCCCTTAGATTTATAAGCTTTTAATATTTTGTTTGACGACCCAGTTGGGCTGGTGGGCAAGTGTCTGCCCTCTGCGCCGTAGGTCCTGGGTTCGATTCCCGGCAGGAGCACACTTTTCCTTCCCAAGGGACATTTGTGCTTCTGGTTCTGGGTGTGATATGTAAATGTTTCCGGTACGCACTATACAAGTCTCTGAACTTAGTGTGGGGCTGTGAGTTCAAAGACTTGTAATCGTGGGTGCCGGAAACGTTCACATCACACACACATTACACCCAGAACCAGAAGTACAAATATCCCTTGGGAAGGAATTTGTACTTCTCTCGGGAATCGAACCCAGGACCCACGGCACAGAGGGCGGACACCTGTCCACTACGCCAACTGGGTCGACAAAGGGTCTACTGGTCTACTTCTAACCAATTCTCATTTTCTTTCAGGCAAAGGCGATATCCGCAAGGCTCTTCTCAAAACCTGTGCAGAGCTGGCCGGCGGCATCCTCGTGTTCAAATACGTCCAGATGTACTGGGCTCTGGAAATTTCGGACACTCACAAGGATAGGGCGTATGAGGAGTGCAGAGCTGATCTGCAGGTATGTGGGGTTATTTCCCTTATAAAATTATTGCAACGTAAGTTTTTTGACTGCCTCCTAAATAGTTATATAGTAAATAATTACAAGATAAGAAAAATCCTGAAAAATGCTTTGGATTAGTGTTTGTTATTCAATTCACACTTACACACACACACTTATACACACACTTACAAACAAACTTTCGGATTTATAATATTAGTAGGATTGCTTTGCAGGATTGATTTGCAGATTAGTAGGATAATAACCTGTTTGTTTTTGAGTGTGTTGCTTCTATTGTTTACGGAATTATTTATAAAAATTCATTCCTGATTTATTGTTTCAATAACTTATAGTTAAACAGTCAATTAAATTTGAAACCATTTTCATTATCCAGCGCTTGAATATCGCACGATTTAACCAATAACCGGTAATACACAATATGCTCTATTAAGCGATGGTTAAACGCAGATGGATATTGTGTTTTGAAAATGAAAATGAAAATGAAAATTTGTTTATATGGCAAAGAAAGACATAATAAAGTATTTTTGTGCTGTGGGCCACAAACTAGGCAAAGCCTGTATATGTATATGTAAAAAGAAGAGATAGAATGAATACATTATTAGATTATTAGAATTAGATCATACAAATTAGCTTAAGTACAAGCAATTAGTGAGGGATTTCATAATTTTTTTTGTTTTTGTATTTTTTTTGTTTTTTAACTGTGATAGGCAAACATTTGACCACTATCTCACCTGATGTTAAGTGACGATGCGGACGACGACGCTTGCCTATAAAATACCTATTCACTCTCGACTTGAAGACTCCAAGGTTGTACTTATCTGGGGACACAGACTCTGGCAAGGAGTTACACTCCTATGCAGTGCGCATCATGAAAGTGGAAGCAAAACGCTTCGTGCGCATTTGAGGAATATCCACCATTTATCGGTGTCGCAATGCAGTCTATCTAAACATTTAGATGAAATTAAAGTAAATTTAATTAGTATTCCTAGTTTTAAAACTATTTAAATATAAATATAACAGCTTTATATTATGTCCTTGTAACTAACTCATCCATAATGTTCGTTGTATGTTTCTCTCTCTCTTTCTGTGTGTGTGTGTGTGTGTGTGTGTGTTTATTATTGATGATTGATGATGATTTTCTTATTTAAGTGACGAACAGTTTTTAAGGATAATGAGTATCCGTTGTACGTAACAAGGGATACTCAATTCGGTTACTATCCCCGCATGTGAGTGTCCGATTTTCAGCAAAGTTAGAGTTAATGTTTTATTAATGTTTCTTGTTTAGATATTGATACTAACAGCTTTAATAGATAATCTTATTAGTGGATTATAACCAAAATAATGACTTTTGCACCCCAACACAGAACAGGTGTGTGTCGCCTGCTCAAAATAAGAGGTGCTAAAGGAACACCCTTTCCAGACAAGGCGGCATTTGAGTAGATGTCAGCACTAGAGTCCGTTAGGGTACAAGCATGGTTTGTTTTTACCGCAAACTAAATAACCAGACTTGTTATGATTCAACGTTTTGATACTAATCTACGGGTCATTTGACTATATATCCTAAAACTAAACTAAAACCATATACAGCAAAGACCTAAGCTACCTACAAAACATCGAGCTTATAGGTAACTCAAGTGCTCAAGCCAACTACCAGTGGGTAGCGTTCCCATCATGCTGGCGGCACGGCATTGCCTTTCTGAATTGCAGTGCTAATACGTTGAGCCAAATCAGTGCAGTTTGATCACGCGTCGCCTCAACCAGGCGCTCTGATAGATTATTGAAAATATAATGAGCTCCCGGTCCCCACGGGCCCAGCGTCTCAACAACAAACAGCTCAATTATGTAACCATATATGTATACGGCAAACTTAGGTGTCTGAACGTTTAGATGTAACTCAACATTATAATAATACTAGCCGTGCCCCGCGGCTTCGCTCGCGTTGATCAAGTTAAAATTTCAAAAGCCTATGTGTATAAGCTATGCACATTCCAAAGCCGTTCAGCCGTTGCATTAGAAATATATTATCAATTTTTATTGTATTTATGGTTCACTATTTTGGCGATAATGGCTTTCACATAAAAGATTGTATGCAGTCGCGGGCTTGTTTTGTAGAACTATTTGAGATAAACATTTCCATTTTACATTATTTACTTGTAGGTAACTCTAACGGTTTTTGCAGCGCACGCCAGAATAGCTCGCAGGTGGCAGATTTTTTTCCTACCTATTTGACACTTATCGTTATATTTTGGACAGTGTATCTTTATAAATTATAGCATATGTGTTATTCTGATGTATAAGCTATATTATTGTAAAGTTTCATTAAAAGCCATTCAGTAGTTTTTGTCGTTAAAGAGTAACAAATATGCATACATCCAAACATTTGCGTTCATAATATTAATAAGGATATACAACACTTTGGCAAATTTTAATTTTCGGACCTGAAGACTAATAAGTAAACCCTATAGAATCTGACTCTAGTGTTTTATTTAATGGTAGGTACTACTAATATAAAGTAGGAAGATTTGCCGCGAAAGTGAAAAAACGGCGTTGCTGATTTTGTAAAAAATAAATTTTTAAAACTTGTGATTCGTCGAGTATTAATGTGTAATAATGGTGGATTATTAATCGTTAATACTATGTGAACTGTCATGTGTGTAGGCAAATTATACATAATTGAAAATTGTTGTTTTCGCTTTCGCTCCAAAACTTCAATATAAGTTCCAGTAAAGTCCAGTCATAGTCAAGTCATGCCCTAATCTTTATTAGGGCATGACTTGACTATGACTGGACCTTGACTCTTTTACTTGACTTTGACTGTGACTTGTGCCTACGACTATTAATATGAAATACAATTGGCTAAATGTACAAAACCAACATTGTGAAGACCATAAATATATATATATATATATATATTTATAAAGTAGTGTCACTAGAAACATTGATGAGACTGTCCAATGGTATTGATAACTAAACCCAGAAATCTTAAATTAGTGTTTTATTGAATGGTACCTACTAGAGATATAAAGTAGTGTTACTAATACCATCAACGGTACTATCCAATGGTACTGGTTATATAAAGGCAGTTTCATGAGTAATTAAACAAAAATCAACCTTATTTCTTCTTGGCAGTTTAAATTACCCCAGACACTCTATCTGGAAAACGGCTGCACCGATTTTGCACCGTTCAAACAAAAAAAAACTAAATCAAAATCGGTCTATCCGTTTGGGAACTATGATGCCACAGACAGACACAGACATAGGTAGGGTTAAACGAATACACCCCTCTTTTTGCGGGGTTAGTGGCAAAATCCCCTTTAGAAATTCCCATTAAAGAGGATTTTGAGACTTTAGCATCAAAATCCCCTTCGACACGAATTTCTAGCTCTAAAAGGGATTTTGACACTAACAGACTCAAAATCCCCCACTTATTTTTATTTCTTTTTTTTTGGATAGGCAAGCATTTGACCACTATCTCACCTGAAAGTGACAATGTATAACCTAATAAAAAATCCTAAATGGAATCGTTAGAACGGTTCAAAACCACACACAGTATTTACAATAGTTTATTGTTTAGGTACTGACTAGACATAACAACATAAATTGAAAATTAGTTTGCTCAAACAGCTTTATTTTTCCCTTAAAGGGGATTTTGAGCCTTATAGTGTAAAATTTCCCCTTAGAGCTGCAAATTCAGGTTAAAGGGGATTTTGACACTAAAAGTATCAAAATCAAAGAGGATTTATTAAAATTAATATATAAAAAAATTTAAGGGGATTTTGCCACTAACCCTTTTTGCGTCGGGGGTTAATTAGGAGCACAAAGAGCAAAACTTAATATCACATAATTAGTAGTAGTTAATCTTAATAAATACACTACACAAATTAAAGAAAAAAATAAAGAAGGTATGTAATTACGTGGGCTAATTTGATTTGCTAAATCTTACATAAATATCTCATAGCAAAACAAATTAACTCACGTAATCACGTTTACTTCTTTACTAACGCAGAATTTACTTAAATTCTTACCTTCAAATAATTTCTGAATGCAGGTACAAATAAATTCTAGATGTATCTAAAATCTAGAATGAAAATGGTGGAAATTGTTCCATTTTCGAATAGATTACTACTTAATTAGATAACGTTGCCATTGATTTACGATCTTTGTAGTTTATGAGGCCATAAATTTGATTTTAATCTTGTGTTAGGCACGTAACAAAATGTGTTGGTTTATCTATATTTCGGAACTGTACCGTTCTGTTTTTCACCCGATTATTATTAATGAGAAAAGGAATTCAAATTATTTAAATTTTTCCTTATGATTTATTTTGAAAATTTTTATAGATATCTGCATTCCAAGCATTGAATATCGGGCTCAATTCCCGGTGGGAACACAAGATCCTCATAGAAAATTATGTTTCTGGTTATGGGTGCGATTGTGTATGTGATTTAAAAGTTTCCGGCACCCATGAGAGAATTCGCCGAACTTAGTGTGGGGCTGTGAGTTTGGAAGCGTTTATAGTAAGTAGCCGAGGTTATGCTAGCGGCCGGATATAGTACCAAAGGTTCACAACTTGTCACTAGTGAGTTGATTCGACCCCAGGATGGAGACGGACTAAGACATGACAATTGGAATGTTCTAAAAACCCAATTATCAAACATAAACATAAACGCTTTCACACTCATAGCTTCACGTTAAGCTCGATGACTTGTTTTGTGCGTGCCGGAAACATTGACTTCACACACACAATTACAGCTAAAACCAGAGACACAAAATCCCATTGGGGAGACAACTTGTGTTCCCATCAGAAACCAATTTCGAAACCCGTTGCTTAGAACCCAAACGCGCACCCAACTAAGCTAAGAAGCAGTTCCAACGAACAGACATACAAAGTTATTTCGGGTTATTTAATTCCACTAATTAACTCCCAGGTGCCAGTAATCTACGGAGCCGTGGTTGAGGGGGTAGCGACCTGCCTCTGTCGCTTGGCCTCCAAGTCCCTCGGCGACCTGAGTCCTCGTTTCACCACCGCCATCGACTCCTTCATCGGCACTTCACTCGTTGTTGCTGGTAAGAATAAATTTGAATTTTCACTAAAATTTCATGATGTCCTTATGTTGAAGCTTTTAATTTTCTACAAAAAATATTTGATAGATCAACATAGTTAATAGGGAATATGCTTATCGGTATTTTATAATTGTATTCAAAACATGGTTTCCATACAAAATCAATGGATAAACATGATGTCTATGTAGTGTAAAAATCCTTGAATATGTAGTTCCGGGGCAGATATGACCTGCCCCGAAACTACTTGAGGTATAGCACGTATTTAGGCATTTTTACACTTCGTAAACCTCGTATTTATCCGTAGATTTGTGTATGGGGAGGGTAATAGAACGGACCATCTTACATCGCGGGTAATACAATTACATTCATAAAAACATTACATTTCATATTAAAATAAATATTTGAAAATGCAATGATGTATTGCATAAATTCGGAAAATTTTTACGCGGCCATTTTGACGTTATTTCCATGACGTCAGACTGCGACACAATGGCCGCCGTGGAGCAAGGTTGACATTAAAAAGTGTACAATGACGTAACCTAAATAAAAGCATGCGTTTTGCTATTTTGAATTTACCATGCTTTTATCGCTTTTAAATCATTAAAATGTATAATTTAAAAGTATTTACATTTAGGAATGATTTTCACTCGATCTATATTGAAATCTTATGCAGACCATGGGGCCTGTTGGGGCAACCCAATCAACTACATAGTTACTTACATATATCTATAGTTTTGCTTGTAACTTACGGCAAATTAGATCACCACAAATTTGTAGCTGAGTGATTAGTGAAGTTTATAATATTTTCAGTTCACTGCTTTCACAAGCTTCTTGGCACTGACATACTGATTACATCCAATCAGCTTTTGCATCAATTCCTTAACATTTTATCAGCCTTTTACCACGTTGTCTTACTAAATTCTCACATTTACACATTTTCACACGTTATTCGCTCCGTTCCAGGGGTCCTGGCTAGGCACACGGTATTCGTCTACCGATATCAGGACAATAGTGCCAATGACCTAAGTGTGTCCATCTTTTGCAAAGTCCATGTAGGAAAAGGTACATATTGTAACTCAATGTCCACTAATTCTCCATTATCATTACCATCGGCTTTATTTAACGCATGATTGTTATCAACATATCTATCGATTTCATCATCAATATACACAGCATTGTAGATAATTGTTTGTTCGTTATTTGTTATGTTATTAGCAGAGTTAGAAGTATTTTGTTCAAACGCCTTCTGCGTTGTCTTACTGCTACGAAAGCCATACAGTTACCACCTAAGTACTATTTACATCCGCGTCACTAATTTCTTATTATACGATTATACCGTGGTTTGTTTCACCAAAGACTTCAATTATGTCGAATTATCTTCTAGAAATAGCACATCTGGCATCTGTGTTCTATTAGGTACTTTAAATTCTATTCTAAGGTAAAATAATTACAACAAAAATTTTGTTTACAGTACTCTTTATCTCTTTTGCAACTGATTTTTCTAAAGATATCACAATAACGTTATCTCATTTCTTTCAGCTTTCGACTATTCCGGAGGATACTTCAACCCTGTCTTAGCTACCTCCCTCAAGGCAGGATGTGAAGGTCACACCCTCATGGAACATGCGATTGTCTATTGGATCGGCGCTTTTGCAGGGTCCTTGTTATCGGTTTACATGTACAAACTACCAGCTATCCAGAGATACGTCAGAGGGACTACTGTCGTAAACGGCGACAGCATTTGGGCTGACAAGGAAGACTAACCCTTCATTGGTGAAGGGTCATCTGGAAGTGGCAGCATTCTCTTTCTTCGTTTCTAATATTGGCAGTTGGTTTAATACCCATTTAAAATTCCCTTGAATGTTCCCCTTTTTGGAGAAGATTGAAACTTCATTGGTTCCCTGAATTCTAGTCAATTATACTCAGGAAATCATACCTAGTTTCTTCGATATTTTAATTTATATTTTTTTAAGTAAGTAATTTGAAATGTAACCTAAGTGCCTAATTTAATGTAATTAGTAAAAATATAATAAGTGCTACGTTCTCCCGTTGTAAATAAGTGTATGTTTTGTTTAATAAAATATTTATTAAACAAATGACTTATTGTTTTAAAAATTCCTGACACAAAAAGAGAGCAGTGTTAAAGTTTTATGTTTGTAACTGTGTGTATGTTTGTGGCTTCTAAGCTCGCAAATGGCTGAACCGATTGATTAAGCTTTTTTGCTTGAAAGACAACTTGATCGTGAGATGTCTTAGCTGTTTGGCGAAAATCTGTCTAGCCGATTTCCTGATAGGGTAAAATGTATTGTGTGTTAAAATGTTGATTTAGTTTTTTACGATACACGAACAAGCTAATTCTACCAATATTATAAATGTGAAAGTTTGTGTGTGTGTGTGAATGTTTGTTACCACGTATCTCCGTAACGAAAAAAACGATTTTGATGAAATTTTGAATGTAGATAGTTTAGGTTCCGGAATAACACATAGGCTAATAAAACATAGGCTTTTTAACCTAATTACCGCGGGCGAAGCCGCGTGGCACGGCTAGATATTAATAAATATGTAGTTTGAAGCTTTTTGTATAAAGTATACTACTGCTAAGCCTAGCTATAGTTAACTCATAAAAGAGAGAGAGGGAGAAAGTTTGGTCAGATCCGAATTAAAGTTTTTTTTTAACATTTGTTCAAGTGGAGAAAGTCTGTGATGCTATGTAGGCCTTGACCAATGATGAAGGATCCTTCCACGTGTTAGAAATATGTTAAGTAAAACAAAGTTAACAAGTATATTTCTTTTTATTGTAATTGAATGAAGTAACGAACAAGTCGCCGATGGTAAGCGTTACGCTTGCCTATTGCAGTAGAGATCGCTATTAGTGATAAGGCCGCCTGTTGTGATACTTTACGTATAAGCTTGTTTGTTACCTTTGTTTTTATCTCATCTTATAAAGTGGATCAATAAAGTATTATCTATCTATCTATCTAAGTGCCACCCAGAGTTTTGTACTTAGGTCAAAATCCTGCGCGGCAATGCACTGCGTTCATCACCTTGAGATATTACATGTTAAATCTCTATAAGCCCTGTATTTCACTGATACAATTTGTATTTACTTCAATTGCAAAACCCACTTTAATTTTGTTGCAAATTAATAGGCACGATTCTACCAAATCGCATCCATTCAACAATGTCTGTTTTATTGGCAGCAAAGTTCTCGGTTCACTTAGATTTGGCTCTCTATCGCAGTTACAGATCGATTTGGCTCGCTGCTTGCTCTGGAGTCTCGATCTGTCTAAATCTATCACTTACATTTTGTACTAAGTGTAAGCGTATCTACATAGCAGTAGATAAACTTGATATGTGTAATGTCTTCGAATCATAAAATCATAGGGTGCCTTATACAGCTATACAGCAGAAGTAGAGTCAAAGCTTCTACACGGGTGAACTATGGGTCAGCTTTACGCAGAAAGCATACAGTATTCTAAGAGTACAGTACAATAATACCTTCAAGGTTTTGTTTTGGTTTCCCCGTTTCTGTAGCGCATCTTATATCTATGAAATAATACGCAAAATATTGCATGAGTTATTCATCACATGTTGCCCCGCATGAAATAATCGGCGCATGTGATAATGCGGTCTATTTTCTTTCATAAACACTTTTATAAAAAATTGCGTTACTTGTGACTCTATTTACTCTTATAGAGTATGAATCCTTATTCGAATAAATATGATAGTATTCTTGGGCAAAAATTACCACTGATTTCCAACCGACATTATTCACAGTTAAAGTTTTTCTGTGACAAAGTCATACGTCACGTACATACGTGATGTTCAACTCGAAGAGAAAAGTCTGCGTCAGATGTATCTGTGTAATTTTTCTTCTTCAATGTGGCTTAACTTTAAACTAAGTGCTTGGTATTGTAGAGCACAATTGGTCGTGTAGATAGCGTAAGTATAGCTTCCAATATAATAATTGATCAAGCGAAGCGAGATCTCTGAGTTGACTTGGGTACCACCATAAAGCAAATTACTTCAAATTTTTATTTCTCATTAACGGCACATGACCATAATAATGGGTTGTATTTGGGGCAGAGATATATACAGCGTGGTAATGTAGCAAGCGTTTTGGGCACTTTGCCGAACATTAAAGATCGTCTAAACTATATTTAACCTTTTTATAACTTAAATATTTATATTGTAAAACAACACCACAGCAGCGGTTGTTGTGCACAGCAGTTACAAAGTACCTTTATAACGTATGTATAAGGTGCTACAATATGTATTCTTATAAAATATGTAAGACTATGGTCTAAATCCACATATGATAATTTAAATGATATCAATGAAAATCTTAAAGAGGCAGCCGTAAGTGGAGAGAATAATCACTTTAAATATTTTTCTATCTGTCTGGGACATCTTAAAAAAGAACCTTGCATTTAGAGTACTAAAACTTTTTTTAGGTGTGTTGGAAAATACCAATAAGGCAGGAAATTCAAAGTCACTGTTTTTAGATCTACGATTGTATATTTTGTTACACTAAAGTCTATACAAAACTACGGCAGCGCGGGGGGAAGAGTCGCGGGCGCGCGCCCTCCGCTCAGCTGCTCGCCGTGAATGTGATAATAGGTTTTGTATTTACGCTCCAACAACGGCTGTCCGGATTTAGATGAAATTTTGATATGATATACCTACATAGCCGTTACTTAGTATTAATACCTAAGCTTATTTTGAACCTAATTAAAGCGGACGATGCGGGGAGCAGCTAGTTATAAAGATAGTGTGTGTTTACGGGATAATTAATTGCCTATATTTATTAAAAATAAACTTTAATTGTATGTATCTATAAACTAAATACCTCAATTAAGTCGCTTATCATTGCTATACCTATTAATATATATTGTTACACTATGTTCAAAACAAATTCTGCATATTATTGATATCTAAATTACTAATTTATTCATAGAAATTTTCCAATTTGTTTAAAATTAACCTTGTTCTTATTTAATTGATAGTAAACTGAGTATATAAACTTCTGCAAATTGGCTGAAGGAGGAAACTTATTGTATTCAGAATTTTCAAAACATTCAACAAGATTTATTTTCAAGATGAAGGTGGCTCTCGTAAGTGACATCTATACTAATATTATAAAGAGGTAAAGTTTGTTTGTTTGTTTGTTTGTTTGTTTGTTTGTTTGTTTGTTTGTTTGTATGTAAAAGGTAATCTCTGAAACTACTGATCCGATTCTGAAAATTCTTTCACCAATAGATAGCTACACTTTCACTGAGTGTCATAGGCTATGTTTTGTCGGGATAGAAGTTAGTTATCAGTTCGAAATAATAATATTCGTAAGACAAGTCGGAGAAAAATTTGCTAACTTTCCGCTTTATCGGCGTACGCTGACTAAACGGTAAGACATAGTTGAATACAATGTATGGCAAAAATGTTGGCCTTCATGAGTTTTACAAAAAAGTCCGCGACAGCATATATCTAACATGTATGTATAGCTCAGAAAAAATACTTTTCTTTGTTAAAAATCTGAAAAAAAAGCGGCCTCTGTTTAGTTGGCTTTTTGAGACATTCAGTATTAATCCTTATCAAAATAAACTATTTCATCGTCTTACGTAGTTCATGTAGATACAATTTGCTTTTTACTGCATATGATTTAGATAAATAGTCTATGAGAAATCGTGAAATTAGTTTCACGGGAGCCCGCCCGTGAACGGGACGGGTCAGAAATGTACCGACACGTACTACGAATTCCTACACATTAAAAAATAGCGGCTTCTATTTCGTATTTTTAAGTATTTAATATTATCCTTATCAAAAAAACCTATTTCATCGGCTTACGTAGTTCAGGTAGATGCAATTTGCTCTTTACTGCACATAATTTGGACCTATAGTCTAGGAGAAATCGTTAAGTTTATTTGAGGGTGAAAACGGTGGATCACAGAATAGAACAGTTACTGCGTAATCCGTCATACGTCTATGTTTTGAACCGACTAACATAAGAAGGGGGATATAAATTCGACTGTTTTTTTTTTGTTTAGTCTTATCATTGAAGTTTGAACTGCCCGCTAGCGTAGTTAGGTGGGCGTTTGCCTTTAAAGCACCGGGTTTGATGCCCGGTGGGAACACAGGTGTTTTCCCACGGGAATTTGTGTTTCTGGTTTTGAGTATGTTGTGAATGTTGTGTGAATCTTGGATGTTTACAGCCCCTTGATACAAGTCATTGAACTTAGTGTGGGGTTGTGAATGTGAAAGTGTTTATGGGTATGTTTTTTAATATTTACTACCCGGCCGACGCCGGGCGGGTCGTTCCTGAACTTTGAATTGCTCGCTGGCGTAGATGGGTGCGCGTTCGCCTTCAAAGCAGCGGGTTCGATTACCGGTGGTAATTTACCTAGAAAATTTCTCTCCACGTGAAATTTGTGTTCCTGGTTTTGAGTATGTTGTGAATACTTTGTGAATCTTGGATGTTTACGGCCCCCCGATACAAGTCATTGAACTTAGTGTGGGGCTGTGAATGTGGAAGTGTGTTTATTTGTATATTTTTTAACCGGGCGACGCCGGGCGGGTCATCTTTTGAACTATCTACCCGCGTAAATGGGTACGCGTTTGCCTTCAAAGCAGCGGGATCGATTCGCGGTGGTAACAGAAGTTTTCTCCCTACGGGAAATTTGTGTTCCTGGTTTTTAATATGTTGTGAATCTTGGATGTTTACGGCCCCACGCTACAAGTCACTGAACTTAGTGTGAGGCTGTGAATGTGGAAGTGTTTATGTGTAGATTTTTTAACCGGGCGACGCAGGGTGGGGAATCTTTGAACTTTGAACTACCCACTGGCGTAGATGAGTGCGCGTTCGTCTTTAAAGCAGCGGGTTCAAATATCGGTGGGAACACAATAACAAAAGTTTTTCCCCACGGGCAGTTTATGTTTCTGGTTCTGGGTATGACGTGAATGTTGTGTGTGTGGTGTTAATTGTTTACGGCCCCACGACACAACTTATAGTACTTTTACAGTGGGGCTGTGAGTGAGAAAGCGTTTATATGTAAGCTTTTGTTTACCCGGGCAACGCCGGGCGGGTCAGCTAGTTTTAAAATAAACATAAATAGAAACTCCACACTAAGTTCGATGACTTGTGTCGTGGGTGCATAAAACATTCAAATCACACATACAATCACAACCAGAACAAGAAACACAAATTATCCATGGGGAGAAAACTGGTGTTTCCGCCAGGAATCGAACCCGATTCCCCTGCTTAAAAGGCAAACGCTCACTCCACTTAGCCAAAGGGCAGTTCAAAATGTTGATGTTATACTTACGTACTGTGTCCTGCGGATTCGCCCGCGTTGACAATAGAGAGTTATGGTGGAAGATATCCAATGTGTTATTCCAGGTTATTAACTATTTTTTACCGACTTCCAAAAAAGGAGTAGGTACTCAAGTCGAATTTTTTTTTTGTGTAACTTCTCTCCACGTGAGCCGATTTCGAAATTTTTTTTGGCTTGAAAGAAGTTGCTTTCTAATTGGTCCCATTTAAATTTGATCAAGATCGGGTCAGTAGTTCTTGAAATATCGTCAATAATGCTTATTTTGTGGACTAGTTTGACGATGATTTCGTTATTTCGACTTCAAAAGTTACCTCACAACTTCTTTCGTTGTGAGCCGATTTTGATGATTATATTTTTATTTGAAAGCTAGTGCTTTTCATGTTGTCCCATTGAAATTTGATCAAGATCTGATCTCTAGTTTTTGAGTTATAGTCAATAATGCGTGTTTAATACATTAAATCTGATCAAGGTTCCAAAAATAAAGCGGTGAAGTCGATTTTTTTAGGTTTGCTTGCGTTTAATTATTTGAAATAGAATGAGCTCCCAATCCCCACGGCCCAGTGTCTCAATACTAGACGGCTCAAATATTGCCGAGTTTTCCATATTTTTGCCTTTTGCGCTGCTCTGCCGACATTGTGCTACGCCAGCCCCATTCTGTGTATCAAGAAGATGTGATGGAGCAATAGTTGCAACCCACACTGAAGGCCACCCCATCTTCTTTCTTAGGGTCATGCCGTTAGGTCTTTTACCATCGTCACGTATCAGAACCTTGAGTTTGAGAATGGCTAGAACGTTGGCGCTGGTATAAGCCCGGCGGATGATATCTATCTATCTTTAGAAGGTTGCGTTGAGGCCGGCGTGGCGGAAAATTTGGCTAGAATTTTTCTGACGGCAATGGTTGTCCATTTTGTAACCAAACGTAAGCATATTGTGGAACGGAAAACAGAAGGATCTTTAGGTGTACCCAGTATAAAATGAGGTGGTGGCCAGTAACCAAAGTTGTGACTCCCACACAGAAACTGCTAGAAGACGAGCACGCTCTGCGACGCTAGGATCTCCTAGTGTTAGATGGTAAAACGGGCATGGTGTAATTCCTTCACACTCTCCATAACTAAAGGACTAAAACACAAATAAAAACAATAAAATACCGATAGGCTATACAGCCTACGCGACGATGTTCAACTGCAGTATAAACTAGACTAGCCTATAAACTATGCAGTATAAACTAGACTAGCCTCCCTGTATACTCAAATTAAGAAATCATAAATATATTTGTAGCGGATATTTTAGAATATTTTAAAATTTAAGAAACAAATGAAGAGTTTAATTCAATAATTTGAATTTTAAATTATTTATCATTATTAATTAATTAATTTGGCACCAGCTCGTCCTCTGTTTCACCCTCATCATCGGCGCCATCACCGGTGCTCCGGACGGTTCCTCATTAGCCGCTGCTGCAGGTTACAGAGCGGCTGCTGAGTCCACCTTCGCCAAGCTGAATGACGTAGAGCAGGGGGCCAGCAAGGCTTCCAGCGCTTATGGTGTTGCTATTGCTTCTTCTAGCGGTGGCAAGTGAAGGTGACTAATAACTATGCGTGTATAATAAATATGTATATTAAATAATGTGGAAGAATTATTAATGTAGCTTTGAATAGTTTCCTTTTTCCGTTAACCTTACCTATAAACGCTTTCACACTCACAGTCACATTAAGAACGAGATACACAAATTTTCCTTGGGGAGAAAATTTGGTTTCCCACCGGGAATCGAGCACGATGCCCGCTGTTTAGAAGGCGAATGCGAGTTCACTAAGATAACGGGCAGTTCAAAATAGGTAGTTTTTTAATTTCTTTGTGAACAGTACCTAAGATTTCCAGTCTGCGTATCCCTACCTACTTAGATAATATTATAAATGAGAAACCTGGTCTGTTTATAGCTTCTTCACGTCGAAACGGCTAAACCGATTTCAATGAAACTTTTCCCATAGATTGCTCTAAAGCTACTTAGTTCCGTATAGACACACATTTTATTTGAATTTTCTAGAAAACGGGAAAAGTTATTTAAATTCCTTACGCCACAACCGACCGAGACAACCGACAATCACTTTCCGTCTATAAAAATATCACGTTTTGGAGGCTAAACTCTACCCAGCACGGTCATGATGACTCATTTATGACAAACAAGCCGTGAAACGCGGCTTTGCCCGCATTTGTCAAGTTAAAAAGTAGCCTGTGTTAATCCTAAGTATAAGCTATGCACATTCCAAATGTCATCCAAATCCGTTCAGCCATTACAATGTGAAGAGAAAAAAAAATACATACTCACATAATTACACCCACACACAAACTTTCGGATTTATAATATAGTGTAATCTCTTGTCATAATCAAGATTCCAAATCGTTTATTCACTTAGGCCCCAAAGAGGCACTCATGAAAGTCAATGACTCTACTAATCATTTCATTGTATACATTTTTATACGTAGATAGTAAAACAAATCATGAAGAAAATAACGATCAATATCACTCGAGCATCTCAAGAAATACGCAAGCTAAAGAAATTCAGCTTCAATGGTCCTGCAGCGGACATAAAACAAATCACTCGTCTCAAGCACCTATTCTCGATATTCTGCTTAGTAGAGTCGCTAGCTCAGAACTTTATTGCACCTTTACTAGGTACCTAAGGGTAAGGTAAATATACCTTAGTCACTTTATAACTCTCTTCAACCAAATTCAATATTTTAAAGTAATTTCTGACTATGTTTAAATAATTAAACGCAAGCAAAGCTTAAAAAACCGACTTCACCGCTTTATCATCGGAACCTTGATCAGATTTAATGTATTAAACACGCATTATTGACTATAACTCAAAAACAAGAGATCAGACCTTGATCAAATTTCAATGAGACTACATAAAAAGCACCAGCTTTCAAATAAAAAAAGAATCATCAAAATCGGTTCACAACGAAAGAAGTTATGAGGTAACTTTTGAAGTCGGGTAAACGAGAACATCGTCATAGTACGCATTATTCGCCATAAAATAGGCATTATTGACTACTATTGATATTTCAAGAACCACTGATCAGATCTTGATCAAATTTGAATGAAACCAATTAGAAAGCAACATCTTTCAAACTAAAAATCTCGAAATTGGCTCACGTGGAGAGAAGTTATGAGGTAAAACACATAAAAACGTACCTCCTCCTTTTTTGGGAAGTCGGTTAAAAATAATTTATTAATTTTATTTATTTAATATTCATCCACATTAAATTAAAAGCCATACTTAAGAACCTTATTTCAAACATACGCACAAGATAAAAAACATATATATATTTTTAATAGGGTTGGGGAAAAATTGGCACACATTTTTTTATACCAACATTCTCCGTGCAAAAGGTACCAATGGCATTGTCTGTCCCGACATGTCTGAACTTGTTAGATCAAACATATCTTGGATCAATTCGAAATTCGAATTTCGAATGCACCTGCAGCTTTTTATTGTAAGGAACAGGTAATGCATTTTGTGAATGAAGAGCGTGAAAAAAATCTAAGTGCTTTGGATGCTTGTTCTGACTTGTTAAGATCTCAAAAATAACAGCTGCTTTCCTAAATCTACCTTTAAACATAAAATGGATACAAACAGTCACAGAGAAAGTGGAAAAACGAAAACCCTTGAGTTATAAGTGGAGTAACTAACACGACTTTCTTTTATATATATAGATATGGGCTTAATAATTATTACAAGAAGGCCATCATCGTTATCAACAGCGGACGAAGTCATGGCGATCAGCTAGGTTTCATAACAAATGCGATTAACGGTTAACATATCTAACAAATTGTACAAAACACGAGAAAATTTTTCGAAGAATGATTGAAACGCAAGCAAAGCTTAATAAAAACCGACTTCATCGCTTATATTTCGGTTCTGACTTTGAAATTTTATGGGGCCACTTCTGAAGTACTCTACCAAACAAAAAAACAATCATCTAAATCGATTCATAATTGGCGGAGATAACGCGTAACATACATACAAAAAAAAAACATACAGTCGAACCTCCTTTATTGAAGTCGGTTGAAAAGTAAGTTAATAATCTAGCATTAATTGTTTTCCTCCACTTTATTTCGATTTGCCAACGTTGGGGGTCGTGATCGATTCTTGATACAAACACACTCTCTCTCTAATGATCATCTACTATTTTTTTCCAACTTTTATATTGCGGACCATCCGCAAAATATATATTAACTAGCTGTCCCGGCGACCTTCGTTCCGCCTAACAGTCAATGAATGTGCATGTTTAGGAAGCCATACCCGGCATGCGTTACAATGTCACGTGACTATATTATTACCTCCTTCATTGTTATGTTTGCCTAGTACTTTACCAAATCTGAGTGACGTATGAGAGAATGATTTTTATACACCTATTTATTAAAAAAATTAAAAAAACATGTGGCGATCCTAAAAAGTATCCTATGTCCTTCTCCTGGCTCTAAACTACCTCCCTGCCAATTTTCAGCTAAATCGGTTCAGCCGTTCTTGAGTTATAAGTGGAGTAACTAACACGACTTTCTTTTATATATATAGATATGGTCATAGATGGATGTGGTCAGATGAACACATCTGGCTCCTGCCTTTTGGTCTGTTTCAATTCTCTTATCTGGTCACCAGTTTCTCGAACTTTATTTTATTTAACAAAAACCTTCTCATTTATAATATTAGTGTGATCTCTAGCAGTTACACTTCAACGTGTCGAAGGTACCCTATTGATGGCGAACTTCCACTGAGTTTTGATTGATTTTCGATTAAACTTCGAGCACCGAGCTGATCGAAAGTAAACACCAAGTTAACGTGTTCCGTAATACCTACGTGATAGCTGGCGACTGGAGATTATTTAAGGGTTGTTTATATTTTTCATCATACATTTTTTTTTATGCCTGATAGGCAAGCATTTGACCACAATCTCACCTGATGGAAGGTGATGATGCGGCCGAAGATGTAGCATGCTTGCCTAGAAGGTACCTATTCACTCTTAACTTGAAGACTCCCAGATTATGCCGCTCGGGGAACAAAGACGAGGGCAATGAGTTCCACTCCTTCGCAGTACGGATGACAAACGTAGAAGCAAAACGCTTTCGAGCGATCTGGAGGTATGTCAACGATATATGGATGACGTTTGACAGTTTGTCTTGTTGTTAGATTTATTTTGTAATTTACCACCATTTTTTTGACGACCCAGTTGGCTCAGTGTACAGGTGTCCGCACTCTGCGCTGTAGGTCCTGGGTTCGATTCCCGGCAGGAGCACAAATTCCTTCCCAAGGGATATTTGTACTTCTGGTTCTGGGTGTATTTGTGTGTTGGGGCTGTGAGCGTGAAAGCGCGAAAAAAAAAAAAAGAGTATTTAAAAAATATATGAATGCGCCGCCGAGTTTCTTGCCAGGTTCTTCTCGAGATTCCAAGAAAACCATTTATTACAACTTAATGACCTTCCTGGAAGAAAAATAGGAGAAAAAAAGATTTTTCACATAAAATTGAACCGATGTAATAATTAATCAATCTATTTTACGACTTTGAAAAAGAGAAAGCTCAATACAATATTCTTTTAGAATTTTCGGCCAATTAGCTTTTTTTAATTACTAGAAAATCGATTCTGGTTATCTCAGACGCATTACCTATATATTTCAGACTTATCGAAAGGCTTAAAACTTCTTCAACACACATTACATAAACGCCTTTTAAACAGCTATTGTCCAATTTATGTCATTCCATTCCTATTGCTAAGTTTACAGTTGAAGCCAATTGTCGCGGCTAAAAACAAAGTGTTTTACTATATACACGGAAACATTACACACATCGTTACACAAAAATAAATACCTAACAAACATTCAAAGTTGGAGTATATCTACATACGGACAAAAGCAATAATAAGAAAAGTGTACTTTGTTTCAACAGCTGAGTCTAATTCGTCGCTTTGCCGAACTCACGCTTGTGCAAAAAAAGTCTAATTCTAAGACTATAATTAGATCTACATACGTTATTAAAATTATTACTCGCTCTGTATAATTTAGAATCGTGTCGATAATAATTAGTATTAACAACTGGAATATTAACAATTAGAATAACAATTAACGCTTTCACACACAGCCCCACACTAAGTCCGATGACTTGTGTCGTGGACGCCGGAAACATTCGCATCAAACACACAACTAGAACCAGAAACACAAATTTTCCTTGGGGAGAAAACTTGTTTTCACGCCGAGAATCGAACCCGATAGAAGTGCTTCGAAGGCGAACGTGCACCGAAGTCAGCCAACGGGCAGTTCATATTGAGATAAAGGTTTGTATCTAATAAGAAATGTTGTTTGTTTGAAACATTCAGACGTAGACTACTATTTATATATATTAGCAAACAAGGGAAAA
Organism: Lomographa bimaculata; assembly: GCA_948107665.1. Taxonomy (NCBI): domain Eukaryota; kingdom Metazoa; phylum Arthropoda; class Insecta; order Lepidoptera; family Geometridae; genus Lomographa; species Lomographa bimaculata. Next base: position 2,851,071 of record OX403600.1, on the reverse strand, counting down.
TAGGTGCATCAATTTTGGATTTTCAACGAAATTCGTCAACAGAGAAGCAAGATCCGTCCAATATTTATTCATGAAGACGCAAGGCAACGAACCTGGATACCTATTTGATGCGTCAAGGAACATCTTATCGGGATTGGATCGAATCGCCTTTGCATCCAGAATTCCAAGTCTGGGATGTAATGGAACTCGATAAAGCATACGTACCTCCCCAGACCTTTTAGGGTTGACTTTGTGGGGGTAGTGTGGTTATATTGGTAGGTCGTACAATTCTGAAAAGTATCGCTTTTTTATCTTTGACTATGCTGCGCCCCGCGGATTTACTCGCGTAAGTCCCGGACTCGCGGGAATACCGGGATAAAAAGTAGCCTGTGCTAATTCAGGGTGTCAGGTACCTACAAACCAAATTTCATTAAAATTGGTGAAGCAGTTTGAGCGTGAAGAAGTAACAAACATACTCACAAACTTTCGCCTTTATAATATTACAAGCCACGCCCTTTGTCACGGCTTTGTCCGCTATTATCAAGTTAAAAAGTAGGATATGTGTTAATCCTAGGTATAAGCTATGTACATTCCAAATTTCATCGATATCCGTTCAGCCGTTAAAGCGTGAAGAGGGAGTTCTTAATAATACTTAAAAAGATATCATAAGCACTTTCACACAAGTGCCCACTAAGTTCGATGACTAGTGATATTAGTCCGTCAAGAAAGTGGACAAAACAATAGTGGCTGCAATTGACCATGTTATTTTTATAATATTTGGTGTCCATATTCAAAGTTAACTAAAACTATTAAATATGTATATAAAAAGTATACTAAAGTGGTAATAATATGTCATTAAATACGGAGATTTTGAGGCCCACACAAAAAGGTTATTCATGTAGTTTTAAACGCAAGTCACCTTTGATCAGTATGATAAGAAAAACATACAAAGAACATTTATTTAGCTACAAACATTGATTTATATTTTAAGAATTTCATTTATAAAAAAGCTCTCTGTGAATGTTTTAGTTAGTCAGTCTCTTTACAATCGTCAGAGTTTGGATGTTACTCCGACAGACGATAGAATATTGTTATAAAAATGTTAAGAAGTTTCCGTGTATTACCAACATGTTTGCAATTGCTCCTTGCAATGTTTATTCAGTACCCTTTCTCCATAGACTGCTCTAGTTTGAATGATAGTATTGAAATAAAAGAGCACAAGTACGACTCACTTGCGACGTGCATTGCAAAAATATGTAAAAGTGAATTATTTTCAAAGCCAACCGTTGTCCTCAAAATCGAGAAAAATAACACCAAGAATGAACAAGATTTTATCAATGAAATGATCGTCAAATTAATAGATAACATGATACCATACATTGCTTTAAATCCAGATGGGAACCGTTCTGTAGAAGGTTCTCAACTAAGTTATGTATTTGTTAATTACTTTGAAGATTGTGAAGCACTTACCGCTTTCAATTTCAATGGTTTAGATAAGAACGTAAAATATATGATCGTATTAGATAGATTCTCAGATGTGTGCGGCAAACACTTTAAAGGTATCGGTAATGTGATCGGAAAATATGATATCTCTTTTTTTACCAAAGATTCAGAAACTGAGTATGTTTTGTACACCTACATTCCGGAGATGGATGCTGAAACATGTATGATTATAAACGGACACCCAATAAAAATAAACACATGTTTAGGTGGTGATGTGGCTCTTCACCATGCTTTCCCACGAAAAGAAACATCGGATCTGAAGAAATGTCCATTTAAAGTCGGAATGGGTTCTCTCTTCCCGTTCTCTATGGTTGAAAACAGACAATTGTACAAAACTTATGATCCAGTTAACTTAGACAAAATCAAAGGCTCTGATGTTGAAATTATAAAGATTATGAGTCAGAGTTTCAATGCTACATTACAACTGTATTACATCTTCAACGAAGAAGAGAATCCTTACATCGATATAGATTATATGCCTTTTATTACGAACGGAAGCTTAGAAGCATGCGCTGGAGGTATCTACAGAATTTATGGAGACGTAGTTGCATATTCTGGGATTTACGTAGGACAGACCATAACGTGGATTTACACTGCTGAAAGGACAACCAGAACATTGAAAAATAAGATAATGAGCATTGATGGATTGTATTTGTTCATCGTATTCTATTTGGTATATTCAATTATGTGGTATTTATTATGCTTGTTTGATAAAAACGCAGTATCGTTTACGAAAACTTTGACTTATTCCATGGGAGCATTGATGGGCTCCACGTCATTGCAAGATGCTAAATCTTTCAAACAAAAGATTCTTAAAATTGTATATTTGAATATGTGTCTTCATCTGTCTGTCTACATTAGCATTGAACTTTACTCTTTTCTCACAATCCAAGGGCCTGCAGAAATATTAAAAACCAACAATGATATCATGACATCAGGAAGAACTGCATACCTACGAACTTTGACTAAGTATTTTGTGAAGGACGAGAAATACGAGCACTTTGCGAACACGTCTAAAGAATGCAATGGATTCAAGCACTGCGCTGAGATTTCTTTAAAAAACAAAGGAGTGACAGTGATGATACAATCGTATTTTTACCCGTTTCAAGCTGCGACGGCTGTCAACGATGAGGCAAGAATGCTGAGGCCAGTTGAGAATTTGCTTACGGTGTATAATGAAATGATTTTGTGGAAAGAGAGCCCTTTAGTACTGAGGTTCCAACTGCTAACACAGCGGCTATTTGAGGCTGGTATATGTGAGAGACTGTTCAAAGAAGCTATAGGTCTAAATGTGGTGGGAAAAGCTAAGATTGCTACCCAGAACATTATTACGAGCAGCTACGCCTGTCAAAAAGGATGCCAGATTTCTATTGCGCAAATTTCTGGAGTGTTCTATGTTTGGTGCATTGGTGGTGTCACTTCGATTTGTGTTTTCATTTTGGAAATTTTAATGAAGAGAAATTAGAAGGTGAGAGTAGCTTTTTATAGATTATTAAACATTTTGTGAATTCAATGTTTGTCGATAAATATTTAATAATAATAGCATGAGTTTTATAGCATACTGAAATGCACTGTATTTTGTGAAATTTCATACAAGCGATTTTGCGATTTCGTCTTGATAATAAATTCCGTTGCGCATGTCGTAAATGTGTGCATAAAGTAATATTTTAAAATTTGGGTTATAGAATTTGTCGACATGTTAAAATATTTCACAATTCTGGCAATTTGTAAGTATTTATAGGAAGATTTTGCTGAAATATATATAGTGAAAAAACTATATTGTTGATTTTATAAAAATGTGTGATCCTTCGAGTGTTAATGTACAATAATTGTGGATTATTATTTGCTAATAATTCGTGCTAGGAATGATTTGACTATGACTAGGCCATGACTCTTCTACTCGACTGTGACTGATGACTAGGGATAGTTTTATGAACGATTTATATAAACATGAAAAATATGTTTTGACTGGCAGACAGTTTAGGGTAACAACATGAAAAACATATAACTATTTAATATGTATTTTTTAAAATAAAATATAGGACTGATATAATTAACCAGTGAGAAGGCGCGCTATGAGTGTTTTGCTCACGCAATAAAATATAGTGATTATTTTCGATTTAAGCGACAACATAGCGACTCGAGCGTCTAAATAACTTCCTAACTATTAAATCCCTCTCCTTTGATACATCACTGCACCGCTCAGTACTGCCGCGACCGCGTGGTAAATAGAGATGTTCGATCCAGGTGCTTTGTATCGATATTCTGGATCGCAATGGATCGTAATACATTGTATCGATCCAAGTACCGATACGATTTTTTAATCGATCCCGTATTGTATCAAATATTGGTTTACTATTAAAACATGTTAGCATCAAAGTTTATTTTAGTAGAGAAACAAAAGTTTTTTTACGTTGTCATTCTTATCTTTGAATTATAAAATAATAACTTTGATAGCCGGTCTCGATGTAGGCGATTGCGGCTTTCATTTAAAGTGTGGTAGGCCAATCAAAACAGACGTTCAGAGGGCACAAACGTTCCTACCACTGACAAATAACGTAGGGCTATATCGCTCAGTGTTGATCGCCATTGTATCGATACAAAAATCGGGTGGTTAGTATTCCTTTGTATCGATCCACACTAGTATCTGATCGGATCGAACATCCCTAGTGGTAAAGTGTTTGTGTCGGTCGGTACCAAAACGCGGAATTTTGTTCATCGCGGGCTTATCCAGGTAAGTATAAATTTTCTTTGTTATTATTCTTTTTTATTTTCTTTGTTTATTTGTATTGCAGTGTTCATAAACCAAATCAATTCACAAATTTCACATACTAATGCAATATATTTTTTTGATTTACAGACAATATGTGCAAAGTTTTGTTTTCATAATTTTTATGCCAAGACTGCCAAAAGTTTCCAAAGATTTGATTTTTTTTTATTTCATCTGAAAGCCGCATTTATGTTATGTACTTTTTATTAAACTACTATTATTTATACTCAATAGATTGTCTTTTAATTACATAATTTGGCTGTTTCATAATGTATTGCACTTGAAATAGTGTGAGCAAATTGCTCGCGCGCATCTATCCGTGTATCTTTTTAGGGCGCGCTTTCGCACGGGTTAACATTTACTATTTTGAAAAATGTCCATAAACAGAATCGACGAAATAAATCCATTTATAAATCGATTGAGAAATGCGACCTGTACAGGAGATTTTTTTTTGTTATACTATATAGGCAAGCATTTGACCGCTATATCACCTGATGGAAAGTGACAATGCGGCCAAAGATCGAACATGCTTGCCTAGAAGGTACCTATTCACTAAAAGAATAGAATAGCCGGACATCCGGTCATACGCAAGCATTTTTGCCCAAGCTGAAACAGAGTCTCCTCACTCGCGCTGCCTTCTCATTCAGTTAGCTTTGTTATCCCTAGACATTATACATTTTCAGGTGTTTCCGTATTCGACATCTCACATGCCGCCGTACCCATAGACATCGTGATCGAGTATGGCGAAGCCACCCCATCCAAAGAACCAATGATAAAGATGATGATGCCAAGTGTAGTACCTCTCATTGGGCGGCAGGAAACTGACTCTAAAGCACAACCAAATCAAAATATAACTGCTCAAGAGTGTCAGGGAGATCAGTGTATTGCAAAGCGATCTGATGAACAACGAGAAGACCAAGCGATCCGAAACACAACTGATGCGATGATGATCAGTGTATAGAGAAGAATAAGAATTAATGCACTTGATATGCAAAGCGCCGTAGGCGCGCGGCCTGGGCGCTTTGAAGATAAAATCTATGGCGCCTAAGGGACTTGAGATCTATAGCAGCCAGGGCGCCCGCTTCCCCAGCGCTGCCGATGTTTTGTATAGGCTCTACTTAGTGTAACAAAATATATACAAAGCGGACTGGGCGCGCGTACAGGGCGCTTTGTATATATCAAGTCCCATAATGTCTAGGAAGATCTTAAATACCTACGCGTGATATTTATTATACAGTAATAAAGATTTTTAGCACAATTAGTAAAATGCGTTTTAATAGTACGTCAGACTTTCATCTTGCCATCTTTGTTGCATAATAGGGCGTATGCATGTTTTTTATTTGCTTTTAATCGATTCTTTATTCATATTTACTATACAATACAATAAAGATAAATACAACAGAGAAACTTATAAAGATAGGTACAATGGGCGGTCTTATCGCTAAGAGCGATCTCTTCTAGACAACCTTTGGATGGAAATATAAACGAAAAGACAATGTAGGGATGGTGGTGCGATAAAATGAATGAAATAAATTAAAAAATAATAGAAATACATTGTTTAAACTACATACTTACTGTATATTATATACATATTTACTGTATATTATATCGATACTGACCTTCATTTATTGACAAAGTTAAGTTACTAGTCATCCATTAGATAATTTGATTCATATTCTTTCTCTTCTTTACACTATTCTCTATACTCCCTCTACTCCTGTCTATCTCAAAGAGCGCTTTAAATTTCTGCATCTCACACATCAATTACCTTTGCGCTCTTCAGAAACACTTTAGCTAAAGATGCCTCAGCATACCACACCTGCGTATTCCAGGTCTAGTGTGTTTACCAGCTTCGATCACATCGTCACTTACCATCAGGTGAGATAGTGGTCAAACACTAGACTGTCACATATAAAAAAATAAAACGCGTTTTTACGATCACTCATTTACAGTGCAATCGGTCCGCTTATGGAACGCGCTGCCTGTAGATATCAGACGTGCTAAATCCCTTCAAATTTTTAAGACTATGGTAAAAAATTACTATTTATCCCTAAACAGTTAAAACTGCTGCACATTATTGCGTAATTTTTATTATTTTTATTTATGTACTACCACTTATATTAAGTATTTTATGTAGGTATATTTACATTACGTATATATGTATGTATATTTAGTATGTAATTGTTTTGATAGGTTCTTGTACTTTTTTATTTTTCCTTGACTAGTGTACACCACCGTCTAACACATTCCAGTTACATTTATGTCCATACTAAGGTTGTCTGGAAGAAATTGCTATAAGCGATAAGACCGCCGATTGTATTACCACTAAAAATCTATAATTTCTAATAATTGTTTAGTTGTACACATTGTAAACTGGTTATACAATAAAGAGTTTTGTATTGTATTGTATAATGTAATAAATGACACACATTAAATCTTGGTCACCGACGTAAGGTAGTGATCCAATCGGTCTTCTATTGCTAACATTTTAGAGATTCCTGAGCACACTCATGTTATCATCTATGATGCCCTTTTTGGCAGATGAAAACAAGACAAACTGTCAAACGTCATCCATTTATGGTTGACATACCTCCAGTTCGGTCGGAGCGTTTCACTTGTTCGTTTATCATCCGTACAGCGAAGGAGTGAAACTCATTGCACGCGTCTTTGTTCCCTGAACGGTACAATCTGGGTGTCTTCAATTCTAGAGTGAATACGTACCTTCTAGGCAAGCATGTTCCATATTTAACCGCATCGTCACGGTTCATCAAGTGAGATGACAGTCAAATTATTGCCTATCCAGCACTAAAAAAAGTTATTTTAAACTATTATTTTTCACTGTTGTTTTCTATTTGAATGGATGTACAACAAATAGTTAATCCATCTATCTATCAATCAATCTAAGTACCTTAAACCTAGAGAATCATAATATAGCCGTAAAGCATTTTGAACTGTTGAATTAAGCTCGTTGGCTTAGTTGGGTGACGTTCGCCTTCTAAGCAGGGGTATCGGGTTCGATTCCCGACAGGAACACAAATTTTCTACTCAAGGAAAATTAGTGCTTCTGGTTCTGGATGTGATTGTGTATGATGTGAATGTTTCGGCGCCCACGACACAAGTCATCCAACTTAGTGTGGGGCTGTGAGTGTGAAAGCGTTTATGAAGTTTATAATCTAGGTGGTACTGATCTGTAAATAAGCGTGACGCTTACCATCATGCGAGCTACTTGCTCATCTCTCAATTTGATAAAAACTAGACATTCGATTATGAGATAAACCACTTTATTCCAAAGATTCTTCCGTTCCTAACGAAATCTCTTTTAAAAGGAACTCTTTCTGATGCATCCGATAAGCAGAACTTTTAATTGAAGATTATCGAGAATCTTCCCTCAAAAGGTATGAAAGTTGCCTTTGGATTGAGTTGGAACTAAAAACTATTTTTAATGGTAGCCCTTTACAAATAGAGACTTATTTTGAATTAAACGCACGCGATACGCGGGTTATCCTACTAATATTATTAATGCGAATGTTTGTTTGTAAGTGTTTTCCCGCCTCCTCTCTACTGGTGGAAAGTCAGGGGACTGTCCACAGGCTTGCACGGTCTCTGGGGGTGAGCAAGGTCACCCCTCAATGGGCAGAGTTGCCCGGTATACATCACCGGGCCTATCGCCGCGGCAAAATAGTGACTGCTAGTGCGACCCTATCTTGCCCCACCTCGGCGAAGGGCTGTTTATGGGGAAGGGTTTTTAGTGGGTTCGAGCCCTACCCACTTTTTTTCATCACCCCTGGGATGAAAAGGAAGTGAAAAGCATTTTTACCGACTTCCCAAAAAAGGAGGAGATACTCAAGTCGACTGTATTTTGTTCTATCCACAAAAAAATGGTGCTTAGATGGGTGACCGTTTAGTGAGATTTTCAATTTGACCGTGCTTCGGAGGGCACGTTTAGCCGTCGGTACCGATTGTTAATCGTATTACAACAGTCGTCAGCCATGTAAGATGCCTTCATTGACACCAGAGCTGCCGTCCATACCACATGTAAGCAGGCACGGGTCAATTTCAGCAAATTGTAATTTCATAGTCAAGGAGCCAGTTACAGTTTATTACAGTTACAAAGATACATTCTTTCTTTATAAATTTTTGGACAAACAAACTGTAGGCTTAGTGATAGGATCCCTTTTGTTAACCGACTTCAAAAAAAGAGGAGCTACTCAATTCGTCTTTTTTGTTCCTCGATTACTAGAAGACGCCCGATTCGAGAAATTATTTTTTTGTTTAGTTTAGTTTTGGTGGTCTCATTATACTTTGATCATGATCTGATAAAATGTTTCGGATCACCGAAACTCTTCATCAGATCAATTACGATTGAAATCCGTTATAAGATTTTAATCTCGTAATGCTTAGGACGAAACCCTTTATCAGTTTTATTTCATGTTATTTGGTTAAAATTATTAACCTAGGTTTCGTTTAATAGGTTATGTTATTGTACTCTCCTTCAATGTCCTTTCACAAAAACTTAAAAATAGTAAAACACCCATTGCCTTCATTATTTACGCATAGTTCCATATTTGTTGTACGAGTGTATGAACAGTATACAATAAGCTTCCTTATCCCTAGACATAATACATTTTCAGGTGTTTCCGAATTCAACAACTCACATGCCATATCCATAGACATCGTGATCGAGTATGGCAAAGCCACCCCATCCAAAGAACAGACGATGCTGCCAAGTGTAGTACCTCTCATTGGGCGGCAGCAAACTGACTCTAAAGCACAACCAAATCATAATACAACTGGTCACGAGTGTCAGGGAGATCAGTGTATTGCAAAGCGATCTGATGACCAACGAGAAGACCAAGCGATCCGAAACATAACTGATGCGATGATGATCAGTGTAGAGAAGAATAAGAATTAATACACTTGATATACAAAGCGCCCTAGGCGCGCGGCCTGGGCGCTTTGAAGATAAAATGTATGGCGCCTAAGGGACTAGAGATATAAAGCAGCCAGGGCGCCCGCTTCCCCTCGCGCTGCCGACGTTTTGTATTGGCTCTACTTAGTGTAACAAAATATACAAAGCGGACAGGGCGCGCGTATTTATACAGTGGCAGCAGCGGCGGCCGAGGCGCGCGTAGAGATTGTCTAAGCTGAAATGACGCGCCCCACCTTCGCATTTACGCACACTTTTTACTTCGGATTTGTTCACTGAACAATCGACGCTCCCATACAGATGAAGTGTCGTCATTAATATTTGCACTCACACATCTAAATAAACTAATTAAGTAGTGGGGCGCGTCATTTCAGCTTGGACGAGCTCTACAGGGCTTTTTGTATATCAAGTCTCATAATGTCTGAGAAGATCTTAAATACGCGAAGTAAAAATATTTGATTCTGGTTTCAAATATCCTTCGACATGTGATATTATTTATGCAGTAATAAAGCTTAATAGCACAATTTATATAGTGCGTTTTATTGTACGTCAGTCTTTCAGCCATCTTTGTTGCATAATAGGGCGTATGCATATTTTTACATGCTTTTAATCAATTGTTTATTCATATTTACTCAAATACTCATTTATTCATAAACATTCATTTACACGTCATAAATTGTACAGTTTAGACTGATATATTAAAATTTAAATAGAATAAAAAAAAAACGTCAAAATGAAAAATTACAAAATAAAAGTAAATAATAAACATATGAATTTTGATAAAGAACATGTCAATATAATTTATGTCAATATGCGCGTGCTGTAGGAGAGCTTGTCGCAATTTGGCCCAAGCTGAAACGGAGACGCTTCGCTCGCACTTTGCGCGCGCTCGGTCAATGAACCGTGAAAGAGAATTCGGGCATAACGTAGTGGCATAAACGCAACCACTACCTTTAAAATTAACGATTCATCGTTTAGTGATATTTAGAAAAGGAAAGTGATCGCTTGAGGCGATAATATTCAGCTTAAATTATTCACTATAACCTTAAATTTATACTAAGCATGGCTAATTTTATATAAATGAAATGAATTCGCACTTATCTGATTTTCAATAAATTCAACAACCTAATAAAATCGCCACGTGTAAGGGTCACAAATGACAGTTCGACAGCAAAATGCCACCGAACTTCTATCAAAAGTTGAAAGCTTTCAGAAAATATTTCTTTGAGAACCGCATAGTTAAGCTCCCCTTGATATAATAACCATGAACTTAATATAGGTATACCTACATATAAAGTAAATAAATTATCAAAGTGATATTGACTACTCGTTGGCTTTGTTGGGTATCTGGATATCAGGTTTGAATCCCGGTAGAGACACAAGTTTGCTTCCCAAGGGAAAATTGTGTTTCTGGTTCAGGGTGTTATGGTGTGTGTGATGTGATTGTATCTGGCACCCACGACACAAGTCATCAAACTTAGTGTGGGGCTGTATGAATTTGAAAGCGTTTGTATTATTATAATTTCCTAATATACCTAGGTATATTATATTTTATAAGCTTTTATGTAACTTGCAATATGTACTTAACTATGTTTGTTCGGGGGGAAGCTTGCAACTCAATTTTGAATCTTCAACCGATTAAGCTGAAATGGTGTATTCATATTTAGTTTGAATGACAATGCATGGTTAGCTGTGTGACGCCATTCTAAACCTAGCATGGCGGTACACCCAAAATGGCGAACAAATTATTATTAATACACTCCAACAATATGGGTATCAAATTAAAGGGCTTGCTGAAAATAACTTAAAAACAAAGTGACGTCACTCTAAATCCAATACATCGGACTCCTAAAAGCTTGTTTGAAAACAACTTATTTTATTTTACATTATCAGGGTTAACTTTGTAACACTCGTAGCAATGTTCAGTCAGGTCAAATTGCCCGCCTCCTCTTTTCATCTCTAGTGGGTCCCTGGTAGAGAGTCAGAGAACTCTCCACCGGCTTGCTTGGCTCAACACATCTGGGGGGTGAACTCGGTGAGTAAGGTCAGAGGTGCCCGGTTTGCAAAGCCTACCGCCGCGGCAAGATAGTGACTGCTAGTTTGACCCCATCTCGTCGAGGGGCTGTTCACGAGGAGGGTTATTAGTGGTTTAGCCCCACTCATTTCTTTTCATCACCCCTGGGATGGAAAGGAAGAGAAAGGCATTTTTCTACCCACAAAAAAGTGCCAGTACTTAGGTGGGTGACCGTTTAGTGAGATTTTCAACTTGACCGTGCTTCGGAGGGCACGTTTAACCATCGGTACCGGTTGTTAATCGTATTACAACAGTCGTCAGCCATGTCAGATGCCTTCAGGTGGCCTCAAAACTGTTAAACCAGGGCTGCCTTTCGTACCACATTTAACCAGCACGGGTCAATTTCAGTTCAATTGTTATTTCATAGTCAAAGAGCAAGGATGTGCTTATTTATACAGTGGCAGCAGCAGCGGCGAAGGCGCGCATACAGGGCGTGCGTAGAGGGCGCGCGTCTGCGGTGCTTTGTAAATCAAGTCTATAAGTTCCACAAATGCGCACTAAGCGTTTTGCCTCCACATTCATTGTGCGAACCGCAAAGGAATGGAACTCCTTACCCGAGTCGGTGTTTCCTGATGAGTACAATATGGGAGTCTTCAAGTCACGAGTGAATAGGTATCTTCTAGGCAAGCTTGCTCCATCGTCGACCACATCGTCGCTTACCATCAGGTGAGATAGTGGACAAAAGTTTGCCTATCATGAATAAAGAAATAAATAAAATAAAAGTGATCATTTCTCTGGACTTGAAGAATTCATGCCATTTAAGATTCTTGCATAGAATTTCCCAGGCAAGCATCTTTTATGACTATCAACTACTTTCCGTAAGGTAAGCTCAAAGTTTTTAAGCTTCCGAGTCGAAATTTGTGAGTGAGATAGCGTCAAAATGCTTGACTATCATGTAAAAAAACCCAAAATATTTGATCGTTTATTCCAGATTCCATTAACAAATCGAAAGAAGTCTTCATTCACTCTCATCTTAATCAACACTAGATTGAGCGACCGCTATCCCTTCTGCTGCCGAAGCACTCGCGGCTGACTGTTCCATATTTCCGTACTTCACATATCTGGATTGTGAAGCAGCTCTCCTTCCTCCTGCAAGACCTATTGCAGAACCTTCTGGGGCGCCGGTGATGGCGACAAAGATGAGGGACAAGCAGAAGAAGAGCTGGAATAGAAAAGAAGGCAGTCATATTAATCAACTCATATAACAAAGTTTCTTGTTCTGCTTTCGTTGTATATGTGTGAATGATTACGGCACCCATGACACAAGTCATCAAACTTACTGTAGGGCTGTATATCTTATTAACGAAAAGTATGTATATACTTTTCACAAAAAGTATGTATATAGTTTTCGTAGAAAGTATGTGTATACTCTTCGCAAAAAGTATGTATATACTTTTCACAAAAAGTATGTATATAGTTTTCGTAGAAAGTATGTGTATACTCTTCGCAAAAAGTATGTATATACTTTTCGTAAAAAAGTTACTTATATACTTTTCGTTAATAACATCTGTTTGTTATGCATTACGTAAGAACTTTATCACAGCTTTGTTATAAACAACTGTGCCACGCACGCGTTGCAAAATCTCGTAAAGAAAAAAATGTCTTACCTCTTTCACATTTAGGGTTGCCTAGTACCCGTTCTTGAGTTATCAACAAAAAAGCTGTTCTATATAAGATATATGACAAAATAAAAAAAATATTTTCGTATATTGTCCGATGTTGTAATAGATAGATTATTCTGCTATTCGGGGCGGAGCTAATCCAACAATTCAAAGATCATAAAAATTGATCCAGCCGTTCTTAGCTTACAAATGGTGTAACTAAACCGACTTTGTTTTATATTAATAGATATTGAAAATTAAGTGAGAATGGTAGCTTACCAACATTAAATCGATATATATCCAAACGGTTCAAACGTTATTAAAAATAACACATCCAAACCTTAAACGGTCATTCGAAATGAGAAATAGCGAAATAAAACGAAGATTAATTTCCTATTGAAATACCTATTCAATAATTTAGTGTCTAATTTCTTACAATATGGCGTCTGGTTAGCGCTATATTACATTTTGAGTTCAGTTATGTCGACAAATCGATTGACGTAAGAACCATCCAAATTAGCCATACGCTTTTTGTCTCTAGAAAGCCACAAAGAAACTAACAAACATACCTACATATTTACATATTTTGTCTGATCAACACAAATCACGTTCGCGAGTCGGCTAAATTAGTTTAGCGATGGATTCGTTGTGTCACAGATTTAATAATAGTTACTGCGTAATCCGGCCATAATTCATGGAGGAGCTTAAATTCTCAAATCGAATTATTTCTTCTTTTTGTTTATAAGCTAATAAGAAATAATTGTAGATAGATAGCTAACAGTAACTCTTTATAGTACACCATAAACACGGAAAATATATTAAGACCTCAAAATTTACTTAGGCCAGTACTATGGGCGGTCTTATCGCTTAAAGTGATATCTTCCAGACAACCTTTGTATGGAAAGAAAATAGCAAAATAATTTGGGACTGAGGTGTACCACATAGTTACGCAAATATTATAATAGTGCATTGTACTTACAAGAGCTAGTTTCATGTTGGCTGCAGAAATGATTTTCTACTTTCAATGAAACTTGGGTGACTTTATATACTCGACTTTATCAAAACAATTAGAACAGGGTTAATTAAAAATATATTGAAAAAAGATCTATGAATAAATTAGTAATTAAGTCTTATTAATTCGTTATCTATTCGGTTTAATTCAAATATAATTAATTTCAGTGGCAATTTAGATATAATAAATACCTACAACTAAAATAAATAAACGCTTTCACACTCACAGCCCCACACTACGTTCGATGACTTGTGTCGTGGGTGTCAGAAACATTAACATCTAACACAAACACAACCAGAACCAGGAACACAAATTTTCCTTGGGGAGAAAACTTGTGTTCCCGCTGGGAATTGAACCCGATACCGACCCTGCTTAGAAGGCGAACGCTCACCTAACTAATCCAATGGGCAGTATATATATATCTATATCTATGTACCTGCAGTCGGGTGAATTCGATAGTAAAAACTATTTATAATCCTACCTGGATGATGATGTGAATATTGGTCTCTACAATTATTTTTTATTTTATTTATTAAATGTAGACCCAGTTGGCGCAGTGGACAGGTGTTGTGGGTCCTGGGTTCGATTCCCGGCAGGAGCACTAATTCCTTCCCAAGGGATATTTGTGCTTCTGGTTCTAGTTGTAAAGTCTGTGTGATGTGAATGTTTCCGGCACCCACGATACAAGTCTTTGAACTTAGTGTGGGGCTGTGAGTGTGAAAGCGTTTGTTAAGCGTTTATATATAAACATACACATTCACAGTCACAGCCCCTAACTTCAAAGAATTGACTTATGAATAAAACAATTCAGAGAGGCAATGCCGCCAGCATGATGTGGGTAGCGTCCACTGGTAGTGGGCTTGAGCACTTGAGTTACCTCTAAACTCGATGACTTGTAGGTAACTTGGGTCTTTGCTGTCTATACAACAAAGAAAAAAGAGAAAAAAAAATGAGAAACTAAAATTATATATGTATATGTATATAATTTTAATTCTTCATTTTTAGTAAATATAGGCAATTGGCCCGTAGATAACAAATAATTGATATTAATAACTAAGATAAAAAAGATCAAATAAAAAAAATATATTACTCTCTTATATTATTAAGCCTTCGAATCGATTGAATTCCATGTTCAACGCCATCATCCACGAAACCATGATAGATCTTATAAGAAATTCCATATAATTTGATGTGACTCGAAACCCCCTAAAATGAAATTTATATCGGAGTAGCTAGTACTATTGACCGAGCAAGCGTGCTTACACGTGAGCTTCTTCGTTTCTGTAATGTTTGAAGTCCTTGATAATGAAACACTTGCTTGCGGTTACAATTATATTTCTTCGTTAGAGGCACACCGTACATACGAGAGGCCAAGGAACGCAAAGGCCGTCATAGACTTGTATTTGTCTATGACGGCCTTTGCGTTCCTAGTTTCCACATCCGGCCTACTCGATGACAACCACAGATACATTAATCTATTAAAGACCCATATTCATTACAGTTTCAGCTTGGGCAAAAATGCTTTCGTATGTCCGGATTTCGGGTTGTTCTCCTCTACAGATCGCATTTTTCAACCGATTTTCTTGAAATTTTGTGAGCATGATTGATATATATATAGATTTATTTTATAGGTTCAGTTCTAAAAAATATGTATGAAAAACGCAATCAAAGCCTAAACAAACCGACTTTGGTCTTGGCTAGATCGATTTCTATACAATTTATATGGGACCACCTCTGAAGTATATAAGTAATCTACCAAACAAAAAAAAACATCAATTTCGATTTATAATTGGCGGAATCGCGTTACATACATACATGCAAAAAAACTACTGTCGAATTGAGATCCTCCTTTTTTGAAGTCGGTTGAAAAATGGCGGATGTAATGGAGGTTGAAAAAGAAACATATTTTAGCCATTTCGATAAATACAAGAAGTTTTCAGCTCACACACCACTACTTAGTATAAATGATATATTTTCTTGCACTAAGAGTAAGTACCTAGCAAGTAAAAATACACTGTTGCTCAAAGCTTTTAGGTCAAAGCCAGTATACTTCCTTCCTGCTTTGAGTGAAATGTCTTTCCTCTTAATCGATGTGAGTTTCTACAGTAACTTTAAAACATAAATAGGTACGAGTATTCTAGCTACGGGCCAACTGCCTATATTTCCTTAAAATAAACTAAAATTATATACAGCAAAGAGCCAGGTTACCTACAAGACTATCGAGCCTATAGGTAGCTCAAGTGCTCAAGCCCATTACCAGTGGGTAGCGTTCCCATCATGCTGGCGGCATTGCCTCTCTGAATTGCAATACTAATACGTTGAGCCAAATAAGTGCCAGCATTTTGATCACGCGTTGCTTCAACCAGGCGCTCTGATAGATTTTTGAAAATAGAATGAGCTTCCGGTCCCCACGGACCCAGTGTCTCAACACCAAACGGCTCAAATATGTAACTACTGCCGAGGTTTCCACATTTTCGCCGTTTGCGCTGCTCTGCCGAAGTTGCCGCGACGCCAACCCCATTCTGTGTTTCATTCTGTACGAAATGGTTGATATCTCAAACGGAACTCGACCGCGCGGTCGAGTCGCCACAATTAATTTTTATATTTCTTTTTGGTTGCTTTCTCGACCACTATAGGAAATTAGTATAGTCAGGAAAAAAAAGTCTTTCTTTTAATAGTTCTGATAATAAAATAAGGGAATAATTTAGACGGCCACCAAAAATTCTAAACGGTTACCAAAATGGATAAATGGTCACCAAATTACGTTTCCTCAAATAAAATTTCTTGTGACAGAACCGAATCGGATAACAGTTTAAGATTTCTTTTTTTTAATAATTAATACAAAAATATTTATAATACGAAAAAATTGATTTATTTCATAATATTTTAGGAAACGTAATTTAGTGACCTTATCCATTTTGGTAACCGTTTAGAATTTTTTTGGTAGTAAAATAGGTACTTTTTTGGGCGGTGTTTAAACACAAGCCATAAAATAAAGCAAAATTAATGATTATGAGGACATCTTATTTTTTTTCTTTAAGCAAATAAAGATAAGTCGCTACGTGTTATTTTATTAAAAATAAAAGAAAATTGCGTTTTACTGATCGAACCCTAAAAATTAAATTCAGAAATGTAATTTACCGATACAATAAAGACTTATGTTTTTTTAATTTGTATACGTAAGCATTTGACCACTATCTCTCTGATTGAAAGTGAAAATGCAGCTTAACATGTAACATGCTTGTCTAGAAGATACCTATTTACTGAAGACTTGAAGACACCCAGATTGTACTGTTCAGGGAACAAAGACGCAGGCAATGAGTTGCAACTTGCACTCCTTCGCTCGGCTGTATTGTTTTTAAGAACAAAAGTGTATAACACACCTGTTTTTTAATGCTAGCAATAGATAAAACGAGCAGGACGCCTGATGGTAAGGGCCACTGCAAATCACATAAAGCCAGCTGGACAAAATCCGCGTAAGGCATTGTAGTTAGATTTTATACTGCCCGTTGGGTCAATTAGGCGCACGTCCGCCTTCTAAGCAGGGGTATCGGGTTCGATTACCTACGGGAACACAAGTTTTCTTCCCAAGGGAAATTTGTGTTTCAGATTCTGGCTGTGATTATGTGTGTGATGTGAATGTTTCTGGCAACTAAGGCAATCGAAGGGGCAATGAGTCTGAAAGCGTTTATGTTTTTGTTTGTTTATACTTGAGACATAGATATAAAGTCTCATATGCAGTGGCGGATTTACACAATTGCCGCCAGTAGGGTATATCATTTTGCCGCTCGTACCAACTTCTACAATTCAATTACTTAGTTCACAATCATATTAATTGCAATGTTTTCGTCAATGAAATATTATGATTCCCAAATCATAATGTTGCAATTTCAATAAAAGGTTAGTGTAATAGGATGATAGTGTATATTACACCATCTTTTGCCCGTAATTAGTATGAATGCAAACTAGTCAAAAAAAATTAGTCCCAAATTTGCCGCCCCTAAAATCTGCCGCCCTAGGCTCCAGCCTACTCAGCCTGCTGGTAAATCCATCACTGCTCATATGCCTGGTAAGTAATATCACTGGCCACTACGCCTATTAAACGTGAATAGTTTCATTAAAGAATTCCCTGAGAGATTCGCGCGGACATATCATAGATTACACAAACCGCTCTCTTTGGTAGAATAAAGATTCAACATTGGCAGCAGACACTATAAAACGCTTTCACACTCTTGAGGCTCTTATGTAAAATAAATAATATAAACCAGACAAGCTGTCAGACGTCGTCCATATATAGTATACATACATCCAGTTCGTTTGAAGCGTTTAGCTTCAACAATTATCATCCGTACTGCGCGAGTAGAACTCATTGCCCTTGTCTTTGTTCCCCGAACGGTATATTCTAGACAAGCATGCTACATTTTCGGCTACAACATCGCTTTCCATCAGGTGAGATTGTAGTCAAACCTTGTCCTAATAAAGTGGTAGAAATCTTACTAGAACTTCTATTGGAGTTTTGGAGCGAAAGCGAAAATCACGTTTTTTAACTTTGTATGATTTGCCTACACTTATTTACGTTTATAAGTGTAATCCTACTAATATTATAAATCCGAAAGTTTGTGTGTAAGTGTGTAAGTATGTTTGTTCCCTCTTCACGCTTTAACGGCTGAACGGATTTGGATGAAATTTGGAATGTACATAGCTTATACCTAGGATTAACACATAGGCTACTTTTTAACTTGATAATAGAGGGCGAAGCCGCGGGGCACGGCTAGTGTTTGATAATTCACCATTATTATACATTAGCACTCGAATAATCACAAGCTTGGAAAAATTATGCAAAACCTACAGCGAAATTTGTTTCACTTTCGCGCAAACAACATGAACATGATTATAATTGTTTATGGTATATTTTCTTTTTTTTTCGGACAGAAAAGAGTTTTCCATCCTTCATGGACTGTCTTCTTTTGTACGTGTATAAGTCGTGACTAACGCCTGCACATTTTGTGATAAAATCCAGTTCATGGAAATAGCTACATTTGTGGCTAAGCGTTTGATTGAGCCCATTTATCAATTACTTCAATTACTCTTAATTGTGAACAAACACAACATCAAAAACTTCTTAGTAATACCGAAAATGGCGTCATAAAGTGTCATGCTATAACACTGAATAATAATTAATATAATGGCCATAACAATATGGTTGTTATAAGGTCAAAATAAATATATTGCAGAAAGTCATATAATTTTTTTTTTGCGCGATTAATTTAATTTTATATATTTTTATATTTATTGTATTTTAAGATATTTTGCTCACGTTCGTCGACGAAAACCTCCATTCTTTATTAATTAATTCATTTGATGCCTTAAACGCAGGTCTTAAACCTAAACAAGGCATTAATAATTATTAATTAATCATTTATATCAACTTTTTTAACTGTACTACATACTTTATTTGTATTCTGTGACTAGCGATCTGGAGAGGCAGTCATTGTCAGAAATACAAGTATTACTTAGTTTGGAAACGACTGCCTTAAAAGATAGTGATGTCACGGAATGTGCTCTAGGTCTCTTAAAAGTTGAATTTAGTTAATATTTAGTCTTTAATTAATTTCATTGTTTCAGTTATTTAAGATTGAAGTTAATTTAATTTAAGCTACTTTTTTGTTACTAAACATATTTTAAATTCAGCGATGATTTAAATAGCTGGCAATTACATTTTGCTTAAAAAAAAAACTTTTGAGGTATATTGCTTACAACTTTTTCTATTTGTAATAATTGTTTAATTTCTGCATTTGTTTAATTACCGGATGTAACGGTTATTATATGTAAGTTCCAGCGTATATATGTAGCCGTTTTTGAGATACAGCCCAGCATAAAATAGGTCTTAACACGTGACAAAATAGGTCTAAAAACATTGATGACACATGTTTATGTCCAAATTGTTATATGTTTTATATATATTTTTTAAACGGTTTCGTACTCTATGTATCATAAGCATTGATTGCTGGGCATAGAAAAGAATATACTCTACCGTGCTGGGTGCCTACCACGGTTTTCTACTCCCGAAACCACGACCCGAACGAAGTACGAACGCTAAACGTTCTTAATTTCAACGAAATTGTTCTTACTTAACACACACACATCCACACTCATACGCTCACAACATTTTTTGAAACCAAAGTTCCTTATCGCGCGTTGCGAAAGGGGGCTAGAAGGAAATTGAACTTCGTTCCATCCGGGTGTCCCTTGACACCTCTCAAGTTTTTTTTACCGTGACAACGTCTTATAAATTGGTTTGCCGGGTGACACTTCAAGAAACTGCGTTACGCTCCGCTCACGTTATGCGCTCACAATGAGAGCGAGTGAGAGGGACGCGTTGTCTGTCTCTCTCGCTCTTAGGCGGGCTAACCATGCCCGAGTTGTCACGTAAAACTTTCGCCCGTATACCGACTTTACAGGCAACCAATTTTTTTTCTTTTAATTTTGGAACGAAAGTTCCTTGTCGCGGGTGTCCCTTGACACCTCTCAAGTTTTTTCATACTAGCCGTGCCCCGCGGCTTCGCCCGCTATTATCTAGTTAAAAAGTAGCCTATGTGTTAATCCTTGGTATAATCTATGTACATTCCAAATTTCATCCAAATCCGTTCAGCCGTTAAAGCGTGAAGAGGGAACATACATACTTACACACACACTTATACACAAACTTTCGGATTTATAATATTAGTAGGAAGTAGGATTAAAAGTCATAGTTACATGTCACAGTTAAAGTTAAATATTCAAGGTCGAGGCATAGTCAAGTCATGTCCTAGTAAGTGATTGAAACTTACTACAACTTCCTCCCTACAGAACATTATAGAACATATATTGGAGGAAGTATATACTGTACATATGTGCTTATTTATATACATATACAGAAACTTCCGGTTTGTTGTTATAAGAATTGGGCTCAAGGGGGTGCTAAAGTTCCGAGAATTTTTGTAATACCGTCATCCTGTCAATGTCACTTAGACGGAAGTTAGCGGAAGTCTTCAACAACGCTCACGTCTTCATCAATATCTTTTATAAATAATTTTTGATTTGTTTTAAACTGCGCTCCTACCTATACGCGATATTGGCAGAATTATGGTGCGACAGCTCTATAATCGCCAATTAAAGAAGAAGTTTAAGTTAGTTCATCAATATATATTTTTTAACTGTTATTTTTTTACCTGACTGCGCGATGCAATGGAGGGTAATGTGTTTATCAGTCTCCGTAAGTATGTGTATGTTAATTCACTGGTGGCTTAGTAGAGATCAAACGCGTGAACCGATTTTGATGATCCTTACTTCATTTGATTTGTTGTTGATCTTGCTTGATCTTGAGTGTCAATAAAGACGTGATAGAAAGCAAAATTCAATATGGCGGCGCCATATCAGTAACTTGTACAATGTAAGTAACGTTAGAGATATGTTATGTTAAAACACCGAAGTCCAACTTTGTTGCGTAATTCCTCTCCATCCAAAGGTTGTCTGGAAGACATCGCTTTTAGCGATAAGACCTTATTTTCTATTCTGTTTTATTACAAATATAGTGTTCAGTAAAGAGTTTATCTATCTATCTCGAATGATCTTTGAACAGCAAAGATATGCCGCTGTAAGCTTCATCCTTCCTTGTGAAAAAAAGGTCTAAAAGCCCTTGTATTTTTTGTCTTGTACCCATTCGTCTTTATACCATTAGCAGGTAGAAATACACTTGATGTGTGATTCCAAGGGACCTTGGAGAATAATTAGAAACCCTTTTGATTATCGTGGGAAACATCAATTATAGCTTAATAAATGTTGACGTCATTGTTTTATGGAGATAATTTGCTGTAATATAAACAAGGCATTTATTATCTCCTTTGGATTGGTTAGTTTGGTATTTAAAATTAAAGAGTAAGTTTTATATCGTTGATAGAATAACTAGAAAACACAAATTTTACAAGAAGAAAGGATATTCTCAATTCGACTGTATGTTTTTTTTGTGTGTATCTTACGCGGTGTCGCCGCCAATCATGAATCGATTTTGTTTTTGTTCGGTAGAATATACTTCGGAGGTGGTCCCATATATTTTTTATCGAAATCGGTCTAGCTATAGAAATATAAGCGATGAAGTCGGTTTTTTAAGCTTTGCTTGCATTTCAATGATCTAAAACTAAATTTAAAATTTAGATCTAGTAAACCTTCCCAACGGATCATAGTAAGTATCAGATTTTCACATTATCTGATCCTAACAGTCGTTCCCATCTGATCATAAGATCAGTTGCAAATAAAATAAATGATATATTATTGTTCTCAACTGATCTAAAGATCCGTTGGGACTCAAATAAATATCTGTTATACCTCCTCATCGGATCATAAGAATTATTATTTAATACTATTTAATACTTTATTGCACATTAAAAAGTGTACAAAAGGAGGACTTAATGCTAAAAGCATTCTCTACCAGTCTAAAATTTGCCGAAAGCAACAATTATTTTGTTGCTTTCGGCAATTTTTTTTGCGATTCTTCGCGTCGACGATTCTTTATTGTTTTTTTCAAGTGTTTTAGCTATGCATGCTGGTGGCATTGCCTTTCATTTGAAGTAACTTATGTTGATGATATCTTCGGTCGGTCGGCTGTAATTTTGCGAATCTGGCAGTAGAATCATTAACTTTTATGAGTGCCTCTTTGGGGCCCATGTGAATAAACGATTTTGATTGGTCATTTTATTGAGGGTATAGATCTTTCATTCAAAATGTGCACGCCCCTCCATAAAAATTTCCATACATTTAACACTCGATAGTTTGACAAATTTAGTGGAGGGGCACATTTAGAATGAAAGATCTCTACTTTTTTGGACAAGTCAATTAAGAAAATTACTGTCAAGTATTCACATTAATCTTATTAGATTAATATGAATACTTAATAGTGATTGAAAATAAACTCATTTGCTGGGCTTACTCTGATACTACTTAATCTGGAATTAGCTACTAAGAAAATACTCTGAAATTAGCTACTAAGAAAATACTCTGGAAATAGCTACTAAGAAAATACTCTGGAATTAGCTACTAAGAAAATACTCTGGAAATAGCTACTAAGAAAATACTCTGGAATTAGCTACTAAGAAAATACTCTGGAATTAGCTACTAAGAAAATACTCTGGAATAAGCTACTAAGAAAATACTCTGGAATTAGCTACTAAGAAAATACTCTGGAAATAGCTACTAAGAAAATACTCTGGAATTAGCTACTAAGAAAATACTCTGGAATAAGCTACTAAGAAAATACTCTGGAATTAGCTACTAAGAAAATACTCTGGAAATAGCTACTAAGAAAATACTCTGGAATTAGCTACTAAGAAAATACTCTGGAATAAGCTACTAAGAAAATACTCTGAAATTAGCTACTAAGAAAATACTCTGGAAATAGCTACTAAGAAAATACTCTGGAATTAGCTACTAAGAAAATACTCTGGAAATAGCTACTAAGAAAATACTCTGGAATTAGCTACTAAGAAAATACTCTGGAATTAGCTACTAAGAAAATACTCTGGAATTAGCTACTAAGAAAATACTCTGGAATTAGCTACTAAGAAAATACTCTGAAATTAGCTACTAAGAAAATACTCTGGAAATAGCTACTAAGAAAATACTCTGGAATTAGCTACTAAGAAAATACTCTGGAATAAGCTACTAAGAAAATACTCTGAAATTAGCTACTAAGAAAATACTCTGGAAATAGCTACTAAGAAAATACTCTGGAATTAGCTACTAAGAAAATACTCTGGAATTAGCTACTAAGAAAATACTCTGAAATTAGCTACTAAGAAAATACTCTGGAAATAGCTACTAAGAAAATACTCTGGAATTAGCTACTAAGAAAATACTCTGGAATTAGCTACTAAGAAAATACTCTGAAATTAGCTACTAAGAAAATACTCTGGAAATAGCTACTAAGAAAATACTCTGGAATTAGCTACTAAGAAAATACTCTGGAATAAGCTACTAAGAAAATACTCTGAAATTAGCTACTAAGAAAATACTCTGGAAATAGCTACTAAGAAAATACTCTGGAATTAGCTACAATATTTATCTAATTCCAGTTTAAGTAGAATTGGAGTAAGCCCAGCACATAAGTTTATTATTTAACGACTTCAAAAACGAGAAGTGTATTAGTTCGACTTTATTTTTTATGTGTGGTATTATAACAACAACCTCATAACTTCTTTCTATATAGGAGAACCGATTTTAATGATTCTTTTTTTATTTGAAAGCTGGTGCTTCCTATGTGGTCCCATTTCAATTCGATCAAGGTTTGACCAGTAGATTTTGATTTATGCTCAATAATGCGTAGGTATTTGATCAGTTAATCTAATCAAGGGTTCCGAAGATAAAGCGGAAAAGACGGTTTTTAAGAGTTGCTTGCGTTAAAATTATTGTATACCTAGAGACATCATGAAACTTTTGAGATTGCTGTTTATTTTGAAAGCTGTGTCAATTTCAATTTAGAATATTTTCGAAAGCTTTTCCGCCCGAGGGACCTAACGTATTACTAGCAACATAGCTTGCATTCCCATTATTCATCGCGTTCTAAATTCTAGTAACGTGCTGGTCAATAGTGTCCGTAAACTGTCAGAAGAGGAACATGCTGTCATACGTACTAATGATAGAATTTTCAGGTTACTGATCGGCCCAATTACTGTTAGCCCCAAAGACTTAGTTACTTACAGCCCAAAAGTAATTTCATAGGTTCATTCGCAGACTGTCCCATTCGCAAAGAGTCCCATGCATATTGTACACTACAGTAGCATGCAGAATCCATAAAATATGCCACGTATACATTATTTTGTTAGCATGAGTCGTCAATCAGGGTTGTTAATCATGATAATTTACAAAAAAAAATAGATAATGATCAAATGCTTGCCTATCGAAAATAACAACAGCTTTTATCAAGGTACTTAATACGTGTTAGTCAGTTATATACGGGAGCTATCACTAATTATATTATGTAACAAAAGACTTGCGATTTTAATCACAAACAATTCCAATTAAGACGTCCTAAACATTCATTAAAATTTAAATCAGAATCCTCCCATTGGAAAGCATTTCAGAAACTAAATAATGATGAGCAGTAATTGAAATTCCTAAGTCCAGCAAAATGTATCGCAGAGCAGTTCTGTTAATTTAGCTGGCGCGAAGTTGGGAATGTCGGAACCAATTTGTTTTTCGCGTAAGTTCTAACACCTTCCGAGACGTGTTGCACCTCACAAAGGCATTCCAAATTCTACACCAAGTGCCCCTAACGAAGATTAAAACAAAAAAGCATCGACACAAATGCAAGAAGAATCATAGTACCGAGAATACGCGCTTTGAGACCCGCTTAATAATGCAGTCCTCGCATTCTCCTCTCCCATTGTTTTGATGCTGCACTTTTGCTGCAAACTAAATATAAAAATTTCACGCTCCAATCATCTTGATGTTGGAAAACTACCCTCTCCCTCACTCACTAAGTATTCGAGCTAGCGGTCTCCCTCTGTTTGGAATCCTAGACGCAGCTCTGATATCGACGCAGTCTTATCACTGACGGGATGTGGACACATTTTTGTCGCTATTCTTTGGTTGTTTAGGTCGATTTTGTGTTGTCGTCATCTCGTCTCGGAGGTTGTTCACATACCTGAATGGCCGTATCTCGTAGTATTCGAGAATGGAGGCTCACAATGGTTCACATTCGCAAAGGATGGTGGAGTCGGTTAGTGTCGCTCCGGACTCCGTCCCGCGTGGATGTCTCTGTCGGTGATTTTGGTGACCGGCGAACGAGTGTGCGATCAAAACTCGAATACAAAGTGAACGACTCACATTTTAACCTTACTTAGTGAAGTTTAAATATCGTGTGTATAGTTTTAAGTGTAGTTCTGTGTCTATTTGGATTAAGCAGATTGTTTACAAGGTATGTCAACCAGTTCTAAGTGTTCTTAATAATCACTAGTAAAGAACGGATACGACCGATTTCCTTTTGGTATGCAATAAAAACCAGTTTTCTGTACGAACGTTCGTGGGAAGGTATTTTGTTGTGCCATTTTTATAAGCGTTCTTACGACTGCATTGTTTGCACAACTGAGGCCTTATTTGCATCATAATAATATTTAATTAAATCGGTAGTATAATAATCAAAATACGATAATTGCCAATTGCTTGTTAATTTATATTTTTTTATGCTGAATAGGCTAGCATTTGACCACTATCTCACCTGATCGAAAGTGACGATGCCGTCGTAGATGGGACATGCTTGCCTAGAAGGTACCTGTTCACTCTAGACTTGAAGACACCTAGATTGTACCGTTCGGGGAACAAAGACGCGGGTAATTGATTCCACTCCTTTGCTGTACGGATGATAAAAATAGAAACGAAACGCTCCGAGCGAACTGGAGGTATATCAACCATAAATGACGTTTGTTGTTTGATGGTAAAAAGGGCATGGATGAATTATATCATGTAGCTCCTTATGTATGTAAATGTTTTA
The DNA here is from genome assembly GCA_948107665.1 of Lomographa bimaculata. Classification (NCBI taxonomy): domain Eukaryota; kingdom Metazoa; phylum Arthropoda; class Insecta; order Lepidoptera; family Geometridae; genus Lomographa; species Lomographa bimaculata. Next base: position 2,824,682 of record OX403600.1, on the reverse strand, counting down.
TATTATCATCGTCCAGCACCATTTGTTTCCCTATTACATTTTCATTCTCTTAATTGTTTCATGTTATGATTATTTCGTTTTATTTGACGTTATTGTTAATTATATCACCGAGCTTATGACATTGTCTCCGCTTGTTTGTTATTCGCTTGCTTTACGTTCTACCTCCGGTTTTATTTTAAGATCATTGGCATTTTGAATTTCTTGAGCGATTGGTTTGGAATTCAAATTCCCTTGAGATTGTTATTGAGCTGGGAGAAGGTAGGTATAGTATACCTATATAGATAAGATGAAGGTACCTTTGTATACTTGTTTATCTATTTATACGTATTGGGTTGGTATTCAACAGAATCAGCTTCCACGATACAAGTATTTGAACTTGTAGTGGGGTTGTGACCGTGAATGCGTTTGTTTTAGTTGACTAACTTTCGTATAAAATTAAGGGTTTCTCGTAGAAACCCGTAATATAGTATAAATATTAAATATAATAATCGTTTAGCGCTTTGTCCGTCCGTCCGTCCATCTGTCAGAGGCATCTAGCGTCTAAACCATATAAGCGAATAAATTCAAATGCTCAAAGAATATGTAAAAGGCCAAAAAATGACTACGGCCCAAAACCAGAAATTATATTTAAAATTATATAAATAAAATAAAATATGTAGGGGGCTCCCATACATGTAAGTGGGGAGTAAAACATTTTTTATATTTTATCTACCCTTGTGGGGTATCGTTAAAAAGAGCTTGACAAGTAGAATACGAAACCGGCTTAAAAAAAATCTGTTAAAAAATAACGATTTGGTAGGCCACTAAAGTCACAATTTTTAGACCTATTTTGTCCCGGGGTCTATATCAAAAACAGCTTCACACTAAACGCTGAAACTTACGTATAATATCCGTTATATCCTGTACTTATAATATCTATAACAAATACAGAAATAAAACTACTAAATTAATGTACAAAAAAAAAGTTATAAGCAATTAAAATAATAATAATAATAATCATTTATTTAGAAAACATGTACAATCCACATAAATTAAAACATCTCGTTGAATGAGAGGTAATGCATACAAAAACTATTATATTTAAATGTTAATACTATTACAAAAAAAATTTTACTCACGTCATAATATACATTTTATTTATGTAAGCACAGAACCTACACTAAGCATCGCTGCTTGTGCTGTAGGTAGCTGTTTTCTTCCAAGGGGAACTGGTAAATGGTTTTTAGAATATAACCTCTATCTGCGTGGCATATTTTGGCATACTATAAATAGTAATGTAAGAGAGTGTGTGTGTGTGATGGTGTGTATGTGTGTGTGATTATATGTGGGTCTTTATGTCGGTGTGTTGAATGTTATGTACGTATTTATTTATTTTATCTAATCACCTTTAGCAATTGTTCTGTGTCCTGATAATTTAGTTTAGCAAGCCAGCTTATTATGGCTTTTTTTGAATGATACCTATTTACGGCAATAAAGTTATTTATTACGAGGTTTGTTTTATTGTATAGGTAAGGGCCTAGAAATATCTTATGTAATAATTAAAAGCAACCTCAAAAGTTTTTCTCTATAAGGGAAAATGTAGGGGCGGGTCTCAGTTCGGCGAACGACTAGTTATAAAGTGTACTTCATTTGTAACTGGGTTCAAGACCTACCTATGTAATTATCAATAAATTAAATTGTAATGTTCTTATAATTTAACAGGTAGATAAACAAACTTACAGGTGTGTTATCAACGTTTAATCGTAATAATTTCGGATAAACAGTGATAAGACAAGTGCAAGCGGCCTCAATTTTAGTAGTTCAATTATTATTAATAAAATATATAAAAACAAACATAAACATACGCATTCACACTCACAGCCCCACACTAAGTTCAAAGACTTGTATCGTGGGTGCCGGAAACATTCACATCACACACTCATTACACCCAGAACCAGAAGCACAAATATCCGTTGGGAAGGAATTTGTGCTCCTGCCGGGAATCGAACCCAGAACCCACGGCGCAGAGGGCGGACACCTGTCCACTGAGCCAATTGAGTCGACAAAAAATAAAACATTTACATCACACACCAGAAGCACAGCGTCCCATGTGAAGGAAAATTGTGCTCCAGCGGGGAGTCGAACCCAGAACCTACGGCGTGGAAAGCAGAGATCGATCGATCCGCTGTGCCAATTAGGTCTTTAAACTCTACTTAGGTAATGGATTTCAGCAATTTCAAACCAAAAAAAATATTGTTTGTTATCACATGAGTAACACTCAATTATACCTAGCCATTTTGGTCACTAATTTATTGAGTCAAACGAAAGCCATTTTGTTTTATTTAAAATAAAAAATAATTGTCTAAGACACCTCAAAGTAAAAGACGTGTTCAACAATCGGTTGATTCGTTTGAACGATATAAATCATACATAGATACCTTATACTTCTAATAGTAACGCGTCTGCCTTCTAATTAGCGGCTATCGTGTTCGATTCCCGTTGAGAACACAATTGTTTCTGGTTCTGATTATGGTCGTAAGCGATGTGTTTGTTTCTGACACCCACGATACAACTCTTCAAACTAATTGTGAGACTGTGAGTGTGAACGCGTGTGCTATGTTTATTTTTTACGGTGCTAAAATCATATCCTACTTTTTTATTCGCCATAGTCGCGGGATAATGAGACTATTAGTCATATTTTTAACTATTTACTGGTACTCGACTAGTTGGTACTCGTTATTTTATAACATTCCCAGCATTATGTGTACTGTTTACAATGCAAAGTGTCAAAACACTCGTCAAGTTGTCATACACTCATAACAAAGAGATCTTAAGATTTTTTTTAATGTACGATGGTCATGCGTTTCACCACAATCTCACCTGATGGAAAGCGATGATGCGGCCGAAGATGTAGCACGCTTGCCTAGAAGGTACCTATTCACTCTTGACTTGAAGACCCAGATTATACTGTTCGGGGAACAAAGACGAGGGCAATGAGTTCCACTCCTTCGCTGTAAAGATAGCAGAGATACATAATAGAGCATGAAAGTAATTTATTTACTCTGAGGTAGAGTTTATCTCATCGAGACAAGCTAACATGAAAATGATAACTATCGTGAGTATTAAACATAATTTATGTTGTATACTTAACTTATTGTAGGCTTCAAACACGTAAAAAACGTCAACTTACTTTGTAGTCGACTAGTTTCGGACAAATTAGTTGTCCTTCATCAGGATGAGTCAGAAGCGCGATACGCTGAGGCGGCTCGGGCCTCGGCGCGTGAAGCGTAAGCATCGCGTGTCTGACTCATCCTGATGAACCGAAACTAGTCGACTACACGACTAAAAAGTAAGTGGTCATTTTTTACGTGTTTTAAACCGAATAGAACATAAATGAAGACAAGCTAACGTTCCGTTTGCCTAAGTTTTGTCTGTGTATGTTACACACATTCATAAAAGCGATAGTTTGTGTATGTTTGTATGTGTGTTACTTTTAACGCTGAAGCTGGACAATTTTTTTTGGCTTTTGCCGTTCTTATATTGAAAGTGGAAGCGAAACCATTCCTGCGAAGGATAGGTATTTTAACCATTAGAGAATGCCGCATTACCGTTCGGTAGTAGAATGGTGATGCGGGAATAACATCAAGCAATTCCTTTGAACACTCACCGTAATGCAATTTGTAGAAAACTGATAGGCTTGCTACTTTCCACCGATGATCGAGACTTCTAGACAAGACTCGAGTAATGAATTGTTATTGATGAGTCTCTTAGCTCGTCGTCTTATATCTAATCTGGAAAAAATTGGAACAGATGTATGTATGTAAAAATTAAGAAGGTCATGAACCTTCTTGTTAGTTTAATTATATTCCTGTATTAGTAATTTAAGACTATTTTTTAAATAGCTAAACGCAAGCAAGGCTTCAAAAAACGTAAAAAACCGACTTCACCGCTTAATGTTTGGAACTGTGATCATATTAAATGTACTTAAAACGCATTATTGACGATATTTCGATCAGATCTTGATCAAATTTAAATGGGACCAATTGGAAACCAACATATTTCAAACGAAAAAAAATTCTAAATCGGTACACGTGGAACACGTAAAAAAAATTCAGTCGACTTAAGTACCTCCTCCTTTTTTGTGAAGTCGCTAGAAAAAGAATGAAAAAAATCACCGGCGAGTTTCTTGCCAGGTTCTTCCCGAGATGGCTGTAATTTTGCGAATTTGGCCGTAGAGTTTTTTTAACTTTCATGGGTGCCTCTTCGGGTCCCAGGTGAATAAACGTTTTTTTAATTGAATATGAATTAACGCAGATAAAGTCACCGGACTAATAAAACTGTAAAGCTATTCTGACACCATTGTTAACAAAATAAGTAACTCTACCGCACGCCTCAGGTGAGTATCCTATAATCTAAACAAGATTCAAACAAAACAATTAACATGATGTTCTAATCTGTACTCTAACCCAAAGTTTGAAGATACATTTTGAGATGTAATTTAGATCAAACGTGTTCAATATCCAGTCAGTTTATAGAAACAAAACAGAACATGCTAATTTACTTGTTCGAGCTGTTAAACATGTAGATATATATATCTGTAGTTAGAGAGTGGTAACAACAAAGACGTCTTTGTTCGTTGGTAACCAAATGGAAAAGTGTGTTAGCAATTAGTAGAAAATTGTGTAAAAAGGTTACGAGTATTTTCTTTATAACTAATCTTGATCAAATTTCAATGGGACCACATGAAAAGCACCAGCTTTCATACAAAAAAAGAATCATCAAAATCGGCTCACAACGAAAGAATTTATGAGGTAACTTTTGAAGTCGGGTAAACGAGAACATCGTCAAAGTACGCATTATTCGTCACAAAATAGACATTTTTGACGATATTTCAAGAACTACTAATCAGATCCTGATCAAATTTAAATGGGACCAACTAGAAAGGAACATCTATCAAACTAAAAAAATATTTTCGAAATCGGCTCACGTGGAGAGAAGTTATTTGGTAACCACGCATAAAAAAAAATACAGTCGACTTGAGTACCTCCTCCTTTTTTGGGAAGTCGGTAAACCGACTTCACCGCTTTATCTGCAGAACCCCTATTCAGATTAAATAGGAGTTATTGAGGATAACTCAAAAACTGTAATGTACCTACTATAATTTAATGTATTCTTTAATTAACCATACTTTTGATGCTCATAAGTTTACCATGTACCTACATGAAAAATAAACGAATTGAATTGACTACTGGTCAAATCTTGATCAAATTTAAATGGGAAAACACCAGCTTTAAAATAAAAATATCATAAAAATCTGTTCACGTGGAAAATAGTTATGAGGTAACACACTTAATAAAACAGTTGAATTCAGTACTTCCTAGTTTTTGAGTTATCGTCAATAATGCTTGTTAATACATTTAATCAGATCAAGGTTCCGAAGATTAAGCGGTGAAGTCGGTCTTTTTAAGTTTTGCTTGCGTTTAATTATTATTAAGCAAGTAGTCTACTTATAAAGTTTATTTTATTTTTTATCAAGACAAAGGTTTAAAGTCTGGATCTAGATATTATTTCGGATCAAAGCCAAAATAACTCAAGTTTGCTGAGTATTTCTGACTAATTTATTTTTCAAACAAATTACAAGAAAGTAATAACAAGTATGCAAATTGAGTGCCGACATGTGAAACGAACATATTATGTTTGTATTTAATTCTAGTATATTATTATCTTTAAACTATCTCATCAGATGATCAGAGCTGGTGGCGAACGTGTTTTTTTTTATTTTTTTATTTGTGACAGTCTAGTGTTTGACCACTATCTCACCTGATGGTAAGTGACGATGTGATCGAAGCTGGTAAACACACTAGACCTGGAATACGCAAAGTGTGTGGCAAAGCAAGTAGGTATCCTATTTTAAAGCGTTCATAGCTTAGTGGTATTAGAAGAAGCTACGATTGGGGGAGAGGGGGCTGTTATTAATCTAAATCAAAGAAGTTAAACGTGTGACGAGCATTGAAAATAGCCTTTTACCCTAGATTTTAGTTATTGTTCGCTATTTTCTATTGCTCGATGACTAGCTACCCTGTTACTATGATATACGATATAGTTTACCTCAAGTAGATATAATAATAATTACGCCTGATATGTTATTATTAAAATGTAATTATACCAAAGGGCCTCTTAGCGTTGGCTACAGCTCCGCTTATGCTTTACAAAGGTCCGGGCAGAGACCCGTGAGATGAAATAAATAATTACAATCATTTTGAATAATCATTTATTTTTCATTTACATAAATACATTATAGAACTAAAATTATATGTACACGTAATTATGTGTACACAGTGAGCCATGTATTCCACACTAGAATATGTCCTGCGTCCTGAGATTCAGTCTCTTTCAGTATTGTTAAATTCAACATTCAGCATTTCATTTTAAATGGTATACAAGTAAAATTTGCAAATAAAAAAATAAAAATTCAATATGGAATAGTAAATAACAGTCATAGATGTATGTACTATTTATAAAATTGCTGTGTATAACTTATATAATATATATGTCGCAAATAGTTTTAATTGGTTGCTATGTTGCAAATAGTTTCTGGTTTCTAATCTTTAGAATGGGACTGATCCCATTCTATGGTTGTTCTCTTCTACAGGTCGCATTTCTTAACCGATTCTCGTGAAGTTTGATGAGCAGGTTCGATAATTATATAGATTGTGTTCCGTTCATTACATTTTTGAAAATGGTGTAGATATGGGGGTTGAAAACGTAAGAAACATATTTCAGCCAGACTTGGTCGTGCCGGACGCACAATCATACCCAAAGCAGGAAACTTACATTTCACTTGGGAATATAAATTGTGATTCCATCGGGAATCGAACGCGTTACCCGATGCTTAGAAGGTGGACGCTCATCTACGCCAACAAGCAATTAGATGAGGTATGAAGTATGATAAAGTAAGCATAATCTGTAATCATTTAATAACTGACAACAAATTCTGACACCTGGTAGAGATCACCTTTAGTGATATGGCCGCCTGTCGTGGCACCTTAAATATTAACTTGTTACCTTTTCTTTTCTCATATGAAGTAGTAGAAGTCTCAATATCCCGTATATCAAGTTAAAAAGAAGCCTATGTGTTAATCCTAGCTATAAGCTTTGCACTTGTACATACCAAATTTCATCTAAATTCGTTTTGCCGTTTAAGCATGAAGAGAAAACAAACACATTTACACAAAACTTTCCATTTACAATATAGAAATAGGTTGGGAAAAAAGTTTCTTCGTATTTTTTAAGAAAATTCAAAAACATTTTTAATATAGTTTATTTACATTTAACTAAAGTATATAGGGACTATTTAAATTTTGTTCGATAACTTTTTGCCATCTTGTTGGTAGGGACATGATCCCATTGCTATAGAAATTTTGGGGCTTCTGATCAAAATACCGCGACAAGTGGTTTTGGCAGTCCTCTCGTGATGTTAACCTGACACTGCCAAAAGAATTCTGAAGAGACCGAAACAGTTGGAAATCTGAAGGTGCAAGGTCAGGACTATACGGCGGATGCATTAACACCTCCCAGCCAAACTTTCTTAATTTTTTTGGAATTATCTTCTTAAAAATGTAAACTTTTAATGATACCAAAACTAGCCAAATACAAATAGTATAGCAAAAGAGATCTTATTACAAGTTCATACATATTATAATACGAAAACACTTTTTCTCCAACCTAATATAATGTGATCAATCAAATTCCACAGCAACAAACGATGCAGGATGCATCTTTATTCTTAGCTCGGATATGATGACACCAGTTTATTACAAGTAGGTAGATAAGATACAATCTGCCCACCTTCTCGCCATTACCCAACAAACCAATATACTCGTACGTCGTGGGTTTAATCCTAGAAACTATTGCTTTGTCTGTGGCTACATGAGCTCAGAACAGTTATTAACCGTTAATACTTAGCAAACGTGAATAAGTGTAGGCAAATCATACCAATTAAAAAAAAATTTTTTGTTAATAAGTTTCTACCACTTTTTAGGGCATGACTTGACTATGACTGGACTCTTTTACTTGACTTTGGCTGTGACTTGTGACTAGGACTTTTAATATGAAATTCACTTAAGATATATTATTACTTGACACTAGCTAAATGCACAAGAATGAGAAGCCAAAATGAAAAAAAAAATACCTCCTTTAAGTCAGGTGTTTGTAGTCGCACCCCTCCGAAACGACTCGACTGATTTTAATGATTTTTTTGTATATCAGGTAGGTATTAGAATAGGTTGTAAAGTATTTTTACCTTTCTACCCCCACCCATTTTTTATCAGGATTTTAGTATTTTAGCTAGTATAGATATAATAGAGATATGGCGTATCGGAACTTTATATTAAAAGCTCTCAATAAATAAACGAATAAATCGAACTATAGTATTATTGAAGGATAGTTAACTAGGGCGTACAGGAACAAAGAGATTGTAGGTCATTGAACTTACAGCAAAACCGCAACTAGTTGCGATTGCAAGAAATTAATTGTTAGCAATTTTAATTTAATTATTAGCGTATTTCCTTATTAATGGAGGAACAAACAAACAGTATTTGATACCTTTTTGCATACTTACATTGAAGATATATTGAGGAGTCATGGATTTATTAACATGAGGCGACAAAATGATGTAAGGGTTGTTAGAAAATAGCATTACATAAACGCTTTCACACTCACAGCCCCGCACTAAGTTCGATGACTTGTTTCGTGGTTATCGGAAACATTCAGACCACACACGCAATCACAACTAGAACCAGAAACACATATTTCCTTAAGGAGAAAATTTGTGTTCCGGCCGGGAATCTAACCTGTTTTGTTTTTTAAACACGCTAAAATGGACAAACGGATTTGGATTAAATTTGGAATGTATACCTAGCTAGTTATACCATAGCTTATGCTTAGGATTAACACATATGCTACTTTTTAACTTGAAATACACAGCAGCCAGGGCGAGCGCCTGCGACGCTTCCCCCCGCGCTGCTGACATTTTTGTATAGGCTTTGTTTATACAGTAGCGGCCGAGGCGCGCGTACAGGGCGCGCGCAAAGGGCGCGCGGCGGGCCTGAGGCGCTTTGAACATCGTGTTTTTTTTTTTTTTATTTGTGAAGGCTAGTGTTTGACCACTATCTCACCTGATGGTAAGTGACGATGTGATCGAAGCTGGTAAACACACTAGACCTGGAATACGCAGTCCCATATAATATTACATAGCTCCCATAGTTCACATTACTTCCTATACCAAACACTATAGTATTTTCTACCTTTGTTGCCCACAGACCGAGAAACAAGAGCCATGTTTATTTCATGTCACGAAGTCTGATTTATTCCCATGCCGGACGCTTGTATACTGCAGTACGTGCAAACGTACGGTGCAAAGGGAATTCAGGATGATATACCTACAAAATACCTACGCTTTCTGCAGTGGTTAGACGCTGGCAATATTCCTATCTGCAATCATTGATATTACCATCATCTAGAATTGTGGTACTAAACATAAATGTAAACACATGTATGACGTAAATACATATGTCACACTTACAGCTCCACACAAAGTTTGGTGACATCGTGCATTTTTGCCCAAGCTGAATCGGAGATGCTTCGCTCGTGGTACGAGCTCGCTCAGTCAAGAAACGCCCTTTTTCGCAGTTTCTTTTTAACGCTGTAGGATAAGCAGAGCAAAAAAGAAAGGTTATGATCTATTAACTTTTTTTTAGTTGTGTGTATACTTTTCTACAACATCGAGGCAAGTAGCTAGACTGATTTACTACCCTCCAGTCAACCAGCCAACTCGACCGTTGCAATAAACCTTTACACATCAAGGCATTTTATCTCCAGCACTATATCTCACTTTCTCAGCGATTTTGAATCCTATAACAAAGGCATAGAGGTGCCGGTGATTATCATTGCTATTAGGTTTAGGTATCATTGTGCCTTAGTGGTTTGCGGTAAGCTCAGCCCCTGTTTATTTATGGGCTGATACTTAAGCTGGGAGGTGGTGAGGGCTAAATAAAATAGTAGACTTGTTCGTGACGTCCGTGATATGTGGTGCTCAAAAGTGGCCTTTTTTTCCCAAAAGGTTTCCCAACATCACATAAATCACTAATATTAACACAAGGGAGATAGTGGTCAAACTGTAGCCTATTAGATATGAAAAAAGGAAAGTTTAAGAAGATTTTAATGTACATGTCAATGTACAATAAAAAAAAACCGACTTTGAAAATGTGAACCTACTTTTTTAATTACATTTTACACTTTTTTGTTAATTAGACCTATTATGTGGTTATATAAGAAATTAATTTGTTATAAAAAATGAGACGCGCTCGCGTATTTCAAGGTCACTTTTTTTACATTTCCAAAAATTCATTGTACCAGAATGGACACTACTTTTTTTTTTTTTTTATTCATGACTGGCAAACTTTTGACCACTATCTCACCTGATGGTAAGGGATGATGTGGTCGACGATGGAGCAAGCTTGCCTAGAAGATAAAAAAAAAATATATATAATATGTTGTTTATCTATCTAAGCTTAAGTGTTGCATTCAATAAATAAATTTAAAAAATGGTCATGTCAATATAAACAGGCGGTCGCCATTTTTAATTTCGATTACTGTCATGTCTTTAGTGACACTTGCACAAATAAGAAAAACCGATTGACGTAATAATCACCAAAATGGGCCCACGCGTTTGGTCTCTAGAATGCCACAAAGGAACAAACATACTTAATATAGAGTAATAAACACATTACCCTCGTTTGCGTCTCGCAGTCAGGTAAAACAGTACCTGTTGCGATGATACACCCCTTATTTTTTTAATCAATGAAAAACAGAGTTATGCTAACTCGAATATTCTAGTCCAAAATTTTAATTATGAGTGATAACCTCGTCTTATTCAAATGCTTGCTTCAATACAACATAATGATAGTAAATAATGTCGTCAGCAAGTCGTCATAGGAATTTCTTGACGTAAATAGTTACGAGTTTGACACCGTCCTGCAAGGACATTCTACAAGGCGTATCGGATTCCACCACCATATATATACCTAGTTTGAAACTCTTATAAAAAGAGTAGCCTATGTTCTTATTTATATATCTAGTACTAGCAGATCCCCGCGGCTTCACCTGCGCAAACTTTAGCCTTTTTAATATTAATAGCCGTGCCGGCTTTGCCGTTAATTGAGTTAAAAATAGCCTATGTATTATTCCGGAACCTAAACTATCTACATTCAAAATTTCATCAAAATCGGTTGATTCGTAACGGAGATACGTGGTATCAAACATTCACACACACACACAAACTTATACAATACAATACAAAACACTTTATTGCACCAAAATAAAATAACATAAAAAACAATCATATTATTTATATCTAAGAACAATGAGCGCACTTATCGCTAAACGCGATCTCTTCCAGTCAACCTTTGGATGGAAAAAGAGATAAATATATATAAGAACGCAGGTTGGTGTTGTGATTAACTACATATATTTACAATATATATTTATAAATACCCATAACAAATGAACACATAATACGTAACATACTTAAAAAAACAATTAAAAATAGATACAGCGAAGAACTAAGTTACCTACAAACATCGAGCTTATAGGTAACTCAAGTGCTCAAGCCCACTACCAGCGTTCCCATCATACTGGCGGCACTGCCTCTCTGAATTGCAATGCAAAAAAAACAATTCTGAATAAATAATAGGTACCTATGGATAGTAGGATAGGATAGTGTGATATCTATATAGGTATAGAACAAAGATAATATAACCAACTAGAAGGATCTTGCTTCGGACACAACCAGTTTGGTACCAACATGTGCCAGATGTCACAGTATTTCAAACGGAAGTTGATTCCATGTGGGCGATTTTATAGTAAAAACTACGCGTAGATAAAACTGTACAGTTTGTTTGATTTATGGGGCTCTTGGTTTTGAGACCACTCTATTTTATTGTTTTAAATTGTTTGTGTGATGTAATATCACGCGAATGGTTGGAAGGATATTGATGTCATGACAGTTGTTTTATTTTACAAAAAAAAGTATTGCTTTCCGTATAGCAGCATCAAACAAACAAACAACATTATTATTCGATTAGGCGCATCGTGTTGTGCTCCACACCGCTGTCAGTGCGGTAGAGCTCGTCCAAGCTGAAATGACGCGCCCCACTACTTAATTAGTTTATTTAGATGTGTGAGTGCAAATATTAATGACGACACTTCATCTGTATGGGAGCGTCGATTGTTCAGTGAACAATGGATCTGCACGTGTACAAGACGGTCGACTAGTCGGGTGTCAAATCCGACCAAATCTAATATATAAAATTCTCGTGTCACAGTTTTCGTTGCCATACTCCTCCGAAACGGCTTGACCGATTTTGATGAAATTTTTTGTGCTTATCCGGTATCTATGAGAATCGGCCAACATCTATTTTTCATCATCATCATCATCATCACTTTTCATCATTATCAACGCGGGTGAAACCGCGGGGCGCAGCTAGTCTAATATATAAAATTCTCGTGTCACAGTTTTCGTTGCCATACTCCTCCGAAACGGCTTGACCGATTTTGATGATATTTTTTGTGCTTATCCGGTATCTATGAGAATCGGCCAACATCTATTTTTCATCATCATCATCATCATCACTTTTCATCATTATCAACGCGGGTGAAACCGCGGGGCGCAGCTAGTAAATAAATAAAAATGCGAAGGTGGGGCGCGTCATTTCAGCTTAGACACTCTTTACTGCTGTTGACCGGCTGGGTCCTCACAGTCTGTCTTGCTCTAGGAGTGCAGGACGTATTCCCCGCTACGCGAGTCTTAATGATATCATACGTTGCGCTCTTACCACCGCCAACTGTGCGGCTATTTTGGAACCAAATGGTCTAGCACGTGATGACGGTAAAAGGCCTGACGGAATGACCCTGATTCCGTGGAAGATGGGACGGCCTTTAGTTTGGGATGCAATTTGTGTAGACACCCTAGCACCGTCTCATCTTTCTGGAACTAAAAATAAGGCTGGTGTTGCGGCTGAATCAGCAGGGACTCTCAAAAGGCGCAAATATAGCAATCTTGATCGTGGTTATATATTTGTGCCTTTTGGGGTTGAGACGTTGCTGGGACCATGGGGACCGGGAGCACATACAATCTTCAATGAATTATCAAAGCGTTTGGTCGAAGCAACTCGTGACCAGAATGCTGGCAAATATTTTGGACAGAGATTGAGCATTGCCATTCAACGTGGCAATGCTGCCAGCATTTTGGGTACTTTGCCTACTGGTACCGGTCTATTAGATTAAGTTTTGTACATATTTATATCTAGTTATAGTTCTTTTTTTGTTAATTTTAATTTAGTTTTTAGTTTAATGAAATAAATATACTTTTACAAAACCGTTTTACAGATTTTATGAGCAAATCAAGTATGTCCTAACTACGGGCCAATGCCTTTATTTATTTCCTAAAACTAAACTTAAACTATATACAGCAAAGACCTAAGTAACCTAAAAGACATCGAGCTTATAGGTAACTCAAGCCCACTACCAGTGGATAGCGTTCCCATCGCGGCGGCATCGCCTCTCTGAATTGCAATGCTAACGTTGAGCCAAATAAGTACCAGCATTTTTATCACGCGTCGCCTCAACCAGGCGCTCTGATAGATTTTTGAAAATAGAATGAGCTCCCGCCCAGTGTCTCAACCCACGGCCCAGTGTCTCAACAACAAACGGCTCAGATATGTCAGTGGTTTTGTATCCAATATTTCGAATGCAAGAATACTATAAACTCATATTGACATAATCCTACTCCATAATATAGATATACCTAGCTTAATATAATTCCTGTATAAGGCATAGCGATCTTTTTATGCTTGTTTCTCAAAAAGTGAAAAAATCTTTTTAATATAGTTAATATTTTTTTTTTTTTCGTAGGATTAAATTTACGAAATATTTTTTTGAGATATTTATGTTACTGATTGTTATTTCATTAAATTTAAATATAAAAAAGTGAATTCTTGAAACTACTTACCGCGCTTTTGATAAACGAGCTATTAAACGTTAGGATATTATATTCATGACATTTTGAGTTCCTATGTCCACCTTTTTCCGGAATGGAACCACTGTGTGCCGACGCGCGCGAAGAGGACGAGCGGCTGGGCGCGCGCCCTCAAGTCAGCGTATATCAAGTCCCTTAGTTGTTATCTCTGATATGCTACTGTTTAACCACTATCTCTTTATTAGTGATGATGTGGTCGAGGATGGGTAACATCACTAAAACGACTAACTTTAAACCCAAATCTTAGTCTACCTAATTCTTTCAAAGAAACTGAAGTTAATTATTACGACTTTCACCTCCAAGGTATTATTTATGCTGTAAGTTCTTCTCACACCCAAGTAATATCACAACAAGTATAACCCATAATCTACTTAATTTAAACTTGAGGCGCAAGTTAAAATATATTACTTATGTGGGGCCTTAACTTGGCAACTTGAGCCGTATTCAGGCCTTTCCGGCTAATGCTTGATAATTGAGGAAGTTATCATTGAAGATTCCGAGGCAGAAATAAGTGGGAAAATCATATTTTCGAAAATACCCTCGACATGCACAGATTGACTTCAAACAGCTAAGAAAAGCTGTTAAGATCCAGTCACTGTCAAGTCATGAACTAATAATGTGGTAAATACTAGATCTTACTATTGGAGTTTTGGAATAAAAGCGAAAATCACGTTTTACAACTTTGTATGATTTGCCTACACTTATGTACGTTCACTCACATTAAATTCAAATCAAAAACAAAATCGTTTATTCACATGGGCCCCAAAGAGGCACTCATGAAAGTTAATGATTCTATTGCCAGATTCGCAAAATTACAGCCATCTCGAGAAGAACCTGGCAAGAAACTCGGCGGCGCATTTTTTTCATTCATTTTTTTTTAAACATTTTTAATCTCTAATACATAATTTTATCAACCTAGGTGTTATTATGGTAGTCGCAAGAAAGAGCTTGTGCAGTTTGCCTCCTAATTAACGCTAATATAAACGCTTTCACATTCACAGCTCCACACTAAGTTCAATAACTTGTGTCGTGGGAGCCGGAAACATTCACATCACACACACAATCACAACCAGAACCAGAAACACAAATTTTCCATTATTTATTCAGTTAATGCCTAATCCACCATTAGGTACACATTTACACTCAAAGAATCACATATTTTGGAAAATAGTATAAAATTGATAACGACATAACGATTTTCATTCTAGATAGGCCTACTTTTGACTATCACGTGATGGTAAGCGACGATGTAGTCGACGATGGAGCAAGCTTGTCTTGAAGATATCCATCCCATATTGTAGGCCATAGGTCCATTCCTTTGCAGTTCGAGCAATGAATGTGGAAGCAAAACGCTTCGTTCACATTTGTGGAATATCTGCCATATAGCGATGACGCTTTTAACACTCACAGCCCCACACTAAGTTCCTGACCTGTGGTGTCGGAAATATTCACATCACACACCATCATAACCAGAACCAGTAACACACATTTTTCTTGGGGAGAAAACTTGTGGTTCCGCCGGGAATTGAACCCGATAACCCCTCCTTAGAAGGTGAACCATCTAACTAAGCCAACAGGCAGTTCTGACATACTTTCGCGCCAAAACTCCTATTTAAATTTTTGCAACGTTATTTTATCACACCACGTGTTTAGTTTTACAAAACAAAAAAACCACACTAATATTGTACAAACAAAAGTGTGTGAGCGTGTTTGTTTGTTACTTCTTCACGCTCAAACGGCTGGACCAATTTTGATGAAATTTGATATGGAGATATCTGATACCCTGGATTAACACATAGGCCGTATTTGACGACCCAGTTGGCGCAGTGGACTGCGCGTTGGGACCTGGCTTCGATTCCCGGCAGGAGCACAAATTCCTTCCCAAGGGATATTTGCGCTTCTGGTTCTGGGTGTAATGTGTGTGTGATGTGAATGTTTCCGCAACCCACGACACAAGTCTTGGAACTTAGTGTGGGGCTGGTTCGCGTTAAAAAAAAAACCGTATTACTTTTGTCCCGGAATTCCCGCGGGTCCGGGACTTTTTTTTAAATTTTTTTTTTATTTGTGACAGGCCAGTGTTTGACCACTATCTCACCTGATGGTAAGTGACGATGTGATCGAAGCTGGTAAACACACTAGACCTGGAATACGCAGGCTCTCAAGGATAACTGCCGGAACACCGTATTTGGCTTGGCGGCAGACTTTCAACTTGATGGTGGTAAGCTACTTAGGTAGCAAGCCAGGCGAGCAACTCACAAAATGCTCTACCACCTCTCAAATGCTCTACCACCTCCTTATCACCTTACGCGGGTAAACTTTAAACTGTAGGTACCTACATAAATATGAATTCCTGCACACCAATAATAGTCATTAACAGACGTTCAATGTCATCCTCATATCACAGCGATAGTTCTTAAATAAACATTGACTCATTCTACTAACTAATTAAAATATGAGTAGCTATCGTCCTCATCCGTCCTCTGGTTGTCAATAGGCATTTCTAGGAAACGGTGAGGTTTAATAACACAATTTAAATGTAAGCAAAGCTTAAAAAACCCACTTCACCGCTTATATTTTGGTTTTGGCTTGATCGATTTCGATAAAATTTATATGGGACCACTTTTGAAGTATAATCTACCAAACAAAAAAACTTTAGAATCGGTCCACAAATGAGTGAGAAATCGGTGAACACACATAAAAAAAACATACAGTCGAACATAGAACCTCCTCCTTTTTTCAAGTCGGTTAAAAATCACGCTGTACTAGTAGTTCGCCTGAAATGAGGCCTCGCGTCTATATTTTGCAAGTGGAAAAAACTTTTGACATGAATTACTTACAAGTTTTTTTAATAAACAGGTTACAACAACAAGAAATACTCAAAAAAAGAAAAATTTTCATAACGTTCATAAATATAAAGGACAAAAATATCAAATCTCATGCAAATACCGTCAATGTGTATCTTTCTTCAATGTTTTGAAAGTTGAAATAACTTATATATACATATATTTACTAGACGAATGATGTCTCCATCTTCATCATCTCCTTTTTGAGGCGCATTTTCACTAAATTTATATAAAACCATTAGAAATTAAAGAGGCGTGACCTTGAGTAACGCCACGATCTAATTCACACAATATACACCTTTATGTAAGGGGGACAATTGGCTGTGGTTAAAAAATGTCTGAGGATCGTGATAGGAATCGTCTGCCAAAAAACGAAAGTCGAAATCGGAGATATTTTTTTCCATACAATACCTAGTTAAAAAAATGTTTTTAATATTTTTGACAACCCTACGATTACTTCTGTGGCGCGTGACCTCGATCTTTGTTATGGCCACCACTGTGAGACGTCTGGGTCCAAAGACTATGGAGTGGAACGGTAGCTAATGAAATAGGGTTGCAAATGACATAATTTTTTACAAACTTTAATTCATCATAGCTCAATATTCATGCTGCCGTGCCGCCGGAAATTCAGAAGTTCGTGTTAGACTCCATTGTTTTTATGCTAATTAGGCAAACATTTGACCACTATCTCACTTGATAGAAAGTGATGATGCGGCCGAAGATGTGACATGCTTGCCTAGAAGATACCTTGATTTGAAGACTCCCATATTATTATTATATATTTGTATACCCCTCGGTAAACAATGACGCAGGCAGTAAGTTCCACTCCTGTACAGATGATGCACGTAGAAGCAAACCGCTTCGAGCGAACTGGAGGTATGTCTACCATAAATGGATGACGTTTGACCGTTTGTCTGGTTGTTAGATGGTAAAAGGGGTATTAACATGTAGATGCGTGGCTTGAGTATTAGAGCTCGTCCAAGCTGAAATGACGCGCCCCACTACTTAATTAGTTTATTTAGATGTGTGAGTGCAAACTGCAAATATTAAGAGGCCGGGGTAGTCTGTGAAACGATATATAGGCTGTCTTTGTTTAACTGGCAAACTGTGCCCATGCTTGATGCGATAGCACTACCGTCCGAACAAATTATGATAGGTGCCGTAATACCAAAAATTATGAATGAAAATGTAATGTTTAGCCATTGTTTTTTGCATTAATAGTACCTTGAAATGATAATCTATGTTCTTATTGTAATGACAAAAGAAATGTGTTAGTTTTTAATACAAAACGAATAAGTTAAAGATGCGACATTTACGTCGTAATAATGTGTGAAAATCAATTGATTTATATTTCGTTTCAGGTAATTATTTTGGAATAAAAACTATCCAGGAACCTAGATTAATACGTTTTTAATCTGAATAACAGCACAGTATAGTGGTAATATGCTTGAATTATAAATAATTTCGGTATTACGATTGCATGGGCAAATCAACCTCCGCAGGCCTCTTAATGACGACACTTCATCTGTATGGGAGCGTCGATTGTTCAGTGAACAATGGATCTGCACGTGTACAAGACGGCCGACTAGTCGGGTGATAAATCCGACCACGCTCGCTCTCGTAAATGCGAAGGTGGGGCGCGTCATTTCAGCTTGGACGAGCTCTACTACACCTTTCTATTACACATTGATAGACCTTCTCAAATCATAATACTCAAGGTAGTCGATACAAAATCAGTTTGATTTATCATGTAACAAAATCGATGATAAAACGGACAGGATTTGCAGAACCAGTAATGTAAAGTCTGACCGCATACCTCGGCGTACTCGCCTCCTACATACGTACACATTGATGCCATGGAATATAAAGTAGTTACTGAACAAGTTCTTATCTACCCACAGATAACAGAACGGAGTATGTAACTATCAATTACTATAAAATCTCTTGTATGCGTGCAGAATGAGTAATTGTTCAAAAATAATATAGGTATAGAATAGAAAATTCTTTATTGTACACCAAATACAGTTAGTTACAAAAACCAACTTAACTTAATTATAAAACTAAAGTTCAACGGGCGATCTATCGCTAAAGGTGATCTCTTCCAGTCAACCTTTAGATGGATAGAGGGATAATTTTAGATAATAAGGTCGGTGGTGTAAAACATTAATCAACATTAATAAGTAGAAACACAAGTTTCTTTGTTCAAATGTGTGTTTCTAGTTCTGGATGTGATTGAGTGTGCGATGTGATTGTTTGCGGCACACACAAAATTCATCGAACATAGAGTAAGGCAATGAGAAAGCGTTTATTTGTTAAATCGTTAGAATTATTTCGAAATACATAACAAACTAGCTGCTCCCCGCGGTTTTACCCGCGAAAGTCCCGGACCCGTGGGAATGCCGGGATAAAGAGTAGCCTATGGCCTTTCCCAAGCTTTAGTCTATCTCTGAACCAAATTTCTTTATCAGTTTAGTGGTTTAGGCGTGAAAGCGTAACAGACGGACAGAGTAATTTTCGCATTTATAATATAAGTAGCTGCGCACCGCAGTTTTACCCGCGTAAGTCCCGGACCCGCGGGAATTCCGGGATATAAAGTAACATATGTGTTAATCCAGGGTGTCAGCTACCTCCGTATCAAACGTCATCAAAATTGGTTCAGCCGATTGAGCGTGAAGAAGTAACAAACATACAAACACACTCACTAACTTTTCCTTTATAATATTAGTGTGATATATATATTTAAATACTAGCTACGCCCCGCGGTTTTATCAGCGTAAGTCCCGGACCCGCGGGAATACCGGGATAAAATTTTCTTTCATATGAACTTTTTTTTTTGTGGGGAGTGCACTAGCACTATCCTATCCTTATATAATATCCTTTCCTTCTTAGGGGTGAAGAAAAGGGGAATTTGGGGCTCGAACCCACTAAAACCATATCATATGAACCTTCCCTGACAATATAAATAGAATTAACAAAATTGTTATGCCCGTTTACGTGTGATACGATGACCAAGGGAAAAAGAGATTTATTTTTACATAGATATACTAACCGTGCCCCGCGGCTTCACCCTTATTTTTTTCTCGATATTTGATTAATTATCAAGTTTAAAAGTAGCCTATGTGTTATTCCTAGGTATAATCTATGTACATTCCAAATTTCATCCAAATCCGTTCAGCCGTTAAAGCGTGAAGAGGGAACAAACTTACTTACACACTTGCACACACACTTACGCACAAACTTTTATTAGTAGGATTAGTAGGATATTAGGGATTGTTATTAAAACTTGTTATTGTAGCCCACTTATAACACGTTGACATGATTTATTTGTCACAGTGTACGTTATAGTTCGCGAAGCAAGGACGTTGTTAGATAATTTTGATTTTCGAGCTCGCGTGTAAATGAGGAAGTCGTTAAGACACATACCAACATGATAAGATAATTCGCAGGACCACATATTATTACACTAGCAGCGCCCTGACTTCGTCCGCGTGATTGTTGGACTTTTAGTAAGGATCCCTAATTTTTTTGATAATATAATATAGCCTACTAGCCGTGCCCCGCGGCTTCGCCCGCTATTATCTAGTTAAAAAGTAGCCTATGTGTTAATCCTAGGTATAATCTATGTACATTCCAAATTTCATCCAAATCCGTTCAGCCGTGTAAGCGTGAAGAGGGAACAAACATACTTACATACTTACACACAAACTTTCGGATTTATAATATTAGTAGGATAGCCTTCCTCGATAAATGTACTATCCAACACTGAAAGAATTTTTCAAATCGGACCAGCGGTTCCTGAAATTAGCGCGTTCAAACAAACAAACAAACTCTTCAGCTTTATAATCCTATCCTACTATCCTATCCTACTAATATTATAAATCCGAAAGTTTGTGTGTAAGTGTGTAAGTATGTTCGTTCCCTCTTCACGCTTTAACGGTTGAACGGATTTGGATGAAATTTGCAATGTACATAGATTATACTCAGGATTAACACATAGGCTACTTTTTAACTTGATAATAGCGGGCGAAGCTGCGGGACACGGCTAGTATTAGTATAGATACGTAGTAATAATGGAAAAAAATGGCTTTAAATGGAATTTGAACCCGTTCTAACAGATATTTTTCCTTTCTACTACTTGGTAATAGTTATACCTTTTATTTCCCATCACTTAGTTTAACAATTTATGTATTAACTAGCTGTGCCTCGCGGCTTCGCCCGCGTTAAATAAGTTAAAAAGTATTCTGGAACGTAAACTATCTACATTCAAAATTTCATCAAAATTGGTTGTATTCGTTACGGAGATGTGACGAGACGTGGTAACAAACATTCACACACACACAAACTTTCGCATTTATAATATTTGTTAGATAGTAGGATATGTGTGATGTAAGTATATTAATGTAATAATGTATGTTTATCTCTTAATTGCACTAATATGTATACACTTTTTAAAATTAAAAGCGAACTGCCCGCTAGTTCATACGACAAGCAAGCAAACCCACAAACAAATAATTCATACATTCACACACACAGCCCCACACTTAGTTCGATAATTATGTCGTAAGTGCCGGAAACAGTCACATCACTGATAATAACTGTACACATAATCACACACACACAACCAAAAACAAACATTATGTAACATAACAAGAATAATGATTTTAACAATATAATAATTTAAACGTAAGCAAAGCTTAAAAAAACCGTCTTCACCGCTTATATTTTGGCTTTGACTAGATCGATTTCGATAAAATTTATATGGGACTACCTCTGAAGTATCAACCAAAAAAAAAGAATTTTGAAAATCGGTCCACAAATAGGGGAGAAATTGGTATACATAAAAAAAAATACATACAGTCGAACAATGTACCTCCTCCTTTTTTGATGTCGGTAAATATAGAGATATTTTCTTTATTTACTGCACTTTTCTTCTAATCTCTAAAACGATCTACTTTCAATTCCCGTTAAAATAAGTTCGTTTTGAAATTTACTCGAAATTTAATTAAAAATTGAATCTACCCTCTATATTGAAGCAAGAATTTAACCCATCAACCCCTAACCTTTCAAATATCCGTACTACCCTTATCATTGTAAAAACTTATGCAATAACCGTTTGGTGTTACATGTTTCTCGCTGGAGTGTTGCCATATTATAATTTAACTGAAACTTGTTAGAAAATTTCAGGTCATCAGCAGCTTTGTTTTGAGTAAAATTTAATAATTGACATTGGAATTGTAAGTTGTAATTGTATTTACGTGTTTCAAGCCGTACCTATATAAGACTAAAAAAAAAAATGCTACCCTATTGAACGAGGACGAAGTCGCGGGCGCAGGACTTCATCCGCGTGGAATAGTGTCTTTGGGTAGCTTTTACATTCTATACTTCTTTCCATCTGAAGGTTGCCTTGTAGAGATTGCTATTAGTGATAAGGCCGCCTGTTGTGATACTTTACGTATAAGCTTCTTTGTTACCTTTGTATTACCTCATCTTGTAAAGTGGTTCAATAAAGTATTATTTATCTATCTTTTTTTTAAGCGGAAAATATTAATATACGTTTAAGTGTGGCACAGTGGTGGCTCTCACGTGTCTGCCCGTTCGAGTAAGCACACTTAGGCATATGAGGCATTTTTCCCCACCTACAAATGCACCGTGAAAGCGCGACAGACAGAGTTACTTTCGCATTTATAATATAAGTAAGGATTAAATCCTTAACTATTCGTTGTTTAAGGGCTCCTATCCCAAAGGGTGCAAACAGGGCACTAATTCATTACCAAGCATATACCATTTCTGCGTCTGTTGATACTACTTATCCTTGAGAGCCTGCGTATTCCAGGTCTAGTGTGTTTACCAGCTTCGATCACATCGTCACTTACCATCAGGTGAGATAGTGGTCAAACACTAGCCTGTCACAAATAATAAAAAAAAAAAATTTAAAAGGCTCAATCTTTTGGGTCGTGATACATAGCTAGCCGAAATGTTAATGAGGCTGATAAACAAACGAAAAAAACAAAAACGCATTCACACTCACAGGCCCACACTAAATTCAAAGACTTATGCCGTCGGTGCCGAAAACATTAACATAACCACACACAATCACACTCAGAACCAGAAGCACAATTCTCCCTTGGGAAGGAAAAGTGTGCTCCTGCCGGGAATCGAACCCAGGACCAACGATGCAGAGGACAGACACTTGCCCCTAGCGCCAACAGGGTCGTCGCTGTTTTTTTTGTTTTGTTTTATATTATTTAAAAAAAATTGCTGGTACAAGATTTTTTTAGAAAAGTTGTAACGTATAAGTTGGAAACAGTAATATCCATTTATAACGTAATTGGCCAGTTTTTTGTAACAAAATCGACCTTTGTAAATTATTGCTTAACTAGAGCCAACTGCCACCTTTTAACCTTTTACGGACAAACGCACCTTTTGAACCAAATGTCAAATAACAGTGTTAATTATCGTGATGAACAGGTTTTGGTATAGAAGCCTATGTAGCAGGTTTTAATGGCAATTGGCAAGAGGGGTTGCCAGGTAGGGCAACTTCTTTATGCTATTAAGGTGGCGATACCAGAAATTCGTCTAAAACGCGAGTTTTTGTAACCGTTTTACTCGGCATTCATAATAAAACCAAATAATTATGCGTCGTTATCTGTGTGATATGATAAATGATGCCTTCTTCTTAGAATATTCATAACGTTCATAAATATATAGGAAAAAAATATAAAATCAAATAACATCAATTTGTATTCTTGTAACCATTTCGTTCCGCCATTTTATATCAAAACACCGTGAAAGTTCTTTCATTTACGCATATTTACTAGAAGAATGATTTTTTTAGTTTATTTCTTTTACCACATTTTTTAATTTTTTGCACCTTTATGTGCAAAAGTGTAAGGGGGATAATTGGCTGTGGTTAAAAAAGGTGCTCGCATAAGACTTGACCTTGACACTTTGACTTATAACTAGTTCTTTTTATATATTTTTTATAATCTACGGTTTATATTATTTTTTATGATTAAAATGTTTGCCTTTTTGTAATTTAAATTAATTAATGTGTTGTTATCATCTATTTATTTCATATGTAATCTCGCAAAATTTATTGAATGCAGTCTTCACCTAATTATAATGACACTTAACTTGTAAAAATGCTTTTAAATATTGTAATAGTGTATGTTATGTTGGTGTTAAAATATATATATATATGAAATACACTTGAAATATTATATTATTACTTGACACTGGCTAAATGCACAAGATTGCGAAGCCAAATTTTTTAAAAAAGTACACGTGATTTATGGTATCGGACACACATAATCGTACATCAAATACACGCATACTCAATTACAACCACAGATAAAAAAAACTTTAACTATTTGAACTTCCGCCCATGGAGTACAAAAGTACGTCCGCCATCGCAACTGACTTCAAACAAATTGCAATTGGTACCCTTCGGGCCGGAGTTTATGAAACAGTTCTTTAAGTAATTAAAGTTTAAGATACTTCAAGTTGGAAACAACTGTTTCGTGTTTCGGCTTTTTCAGAAAATTAACTTTTATGAAGCATCCGGATTATTTCTGTTTAATAACGGGTTGATATTGGAGAAGTTTAGATTTTGGACATTGGTCTTTTATTTAATTATTGATCGAGCGAACTGCGCGAACAAAGCGATTAGAATCTGAAAGAAAGAAAGAAAATACATTTATTTGACATCAAAGTAACTTAATATTAAAAACAAAAATATATACAATAATTTTTATGCAAAGTAGGTTCTAACTCAGCATTATGTTACCACCATCAAGTTGAAAGTCTGCCGCCAAGCCAAATACGGTGTTCCGGCAGTTATCCTTGAGAGCCTGCGTATTCCAGGTCTAGTGTGTTTACCAGCTTCGATCACATCTTCACTTACCATCAGGTGAGATAGTGGTCAAACACTAGCCAGTCACAAATAAAAAAAAAAAAATGTCGAGTTAGAAAAGAACTCGACGCTGGTTTTCAAGTAAACCTAGCGGGTAGTACCTAGTACAAAAGTTGCTAAATAATATAAAAGGTAAATCAAAATTATTTAAATAATATACGCTACGATATAATATGTGAATATATTTAGACATAACATAATAGTAATAAGTAGTAAAATAATATATAAAAGTATAATAGGAGGGGGGGGGGGGGGCTGAAGTGTTTTATTTAATGATAGGTATTAGTAATATAACGTAGCGTCACTAGTACCACTAAGGTGGCGATACCAAAATTTCATCAAAAACGCGTGTTTTGTCACCGTTTTATCGTAATCTGTGTGATACGATAAATGATGTTTTCTGCAAAAAATATGCAGGTATTTAGGTAGGTTATTTATCGCTTGCTTGGCTATTTTATTGATATTTCTTCAGATTGGTTTATTTATTATTCGAATGCCTATAGTAATTTAGAGAAGACAAATTATCACTTGAGGTGTGGATTAAACCCGCGGTAAAAGGTTACATGCCCTTTCATTATTATTTACGTCTTATAACTCCAATGTTCAAGCCGAATATATTTTATTTAATTGTATGTCACTTCTAAACCAAATAATTTCAGATAACGTTATGATAAATTATACCAATTATTGCTTGAAATTAAACATTCAGTACGTTACGTACCCTTTCCATAAATCTATTCGGTATGAAACTCTTTGTTGTCTGGAAGGAAGGGTTGTAATTATTGCGGTGGTTGTTTTCTAAATTATTTTTTGCTTCATTATAATATTTGTGTCTTTAAATCCGACATAACCGCGAGTCCCAGTTCGGTTTGTAAACAAATATCATTATAATAGAAGTGAGTACGTATATATTTGTTTTGTTTTGTATTTGTTATCTAACTGATAAATATTCGGAACGGAAGGTTAACATTCGTAACACAGGGCAACCTAGCACGAATGCTTACGCATCTTATTGTCTTGATTGTTTTTTTATTATAATAATTAGTTCTATTGATTTTTAGCAACAAGGTTCTAATTGTAAGTTACAATCATACATATTGTATTTGTTTTTTTGATTAAACAAATAAATAATGATAAAAAAAACGAATTCAAATTAACCTCGGGTTTACCAGCCTTTGTATAAATGTTTCTTACTTTGTAGCGTTCTAGAGACCAAACGCGTGGACTGATTTCTATAATTCTTTCGTCAATCGATTTTTATTAATCGAGTATACATCGAGATACGAGACAAACTTGTGGTGTATACTATACAGTACCTGGATGACCGAGCAATGCTCGTTAAAACGACGTTTTCTAAAAATCAAACCTAGCTAGATCGATTTATCGCCCCCGAAACCCCCGCATACAAAATTATAAGAAAATCTTTGGAGCCATTTCCGAGATTCAGATTATATATACAAGAAATAATCATTAAAAGGTATTAGATAACAGTAATCAAATTCCAAACCAGACGATTTGAGTGTGTATCAAAGATAAAAAAAAATATAACTTTTAACGCAGTCAGTTTATTGATTCTTTAATCTTGTTCTTTGTGTCGATAACAGGTACAGGTAGTACATACAGGTAGCAAAGATACATTAATAATACTTATAAACAAAATTAATTAAATAAATCGTATTTTTTCTCTCACAACAGGTATAACTAAACTAATACAAAGGTATGATATAGTTAGTAGGTATATTATTATGTATAATGATTACCCGTGTTGTGAGAGCCTGGTGTCTGATGTCGGTTTTTTCTATAACCTGTATTACTGGTCACCAGGCCTCCACTCCCCGGACGCATTTTTTATTTACTTATACAATGTGTAACAAAATGGTGCAGTAATACTCAAGCTACGCATTTAGCTATATGTATGGAGTCTCACAGGAACTTCTGAATTCGCGGCAGCAGCTCAAATTTTTAGTTATGATCAATTAAAGTTTCTAAAAAATTACGTCGTTTGCAACCATAGTTCATCAGCTATACCGTTCTACACCACATAGTCTTTGGACCTAGACGTCTGACAGTGGTGGCCATAACAAAGGTCAAGGTCACGAGCCACAGATGTAACCGTAGGCTTGTTAAAAATATTTTAAAAAAAATTGTTTGTAAAACAAATATCCCATATTTCCCTTTTGTTCTCTGGCAGACGATTCCTGGCACTATATACATATACATGACCAAGTATTACTACACCTTTTTGTTACAGATTGAATACATATATGACGTTTTCAGACTTAAAACTCTTTTTTGTAATATCGGTCAAGTATACATGTAACAAAGTATGTAACATATAACAATCTATTTACAAAGCCAACTACCTACTTACCTAATGCAGAAATTATATATTTGTCATTGTTGCATTGAAGTAAGACTGCTCTAAGACATTGTGGTAGACTTCCAGGATATGATTACCTCAAGTCTTACTGTAAAATCAACCTGACGATCATTATATGACTCATAAGTCGTATAGCAGCTGCAATTAGATCATTACGAGGTACACGAGGAGCAAACAGAGGTATTAGATAGCGTTAATAGCTGATATTGGTAATCTCAGAACCTTGTAACCAGAACACCTTGTCATTGAGATGGCAGACGTACTAATCCAGTAAAACGAGGACCTGTGCCACAAAACTTGTGGAAATTTAGCTGGAGTTTACAAGTTTATACTTGTAAATAAACAAAGTTACACTGTTTTTTTTATGTGCAAAAGGAAAGCATTTGACCACTATCTCACCTGATGAAAAGTGATGACACTGTCTTCAATAGCCGGAAAGGTATAAATATAAACGCTTTCACAGTCCCATTCTAACTCCGAAGACTTGGATTGTATGTGCCGGAAACGTTCACTTCAGAGTTCAGACACTTAATCACACAAACTTCCTTTGGAGAGAAAACTTGTGTTTCTACAGGGAATCGAACTCGATACCCCCTGCTTAAGGCACAGCCAATCAAGCCAGCAGGCAATGCAAGGTCAAGGTATATATTTAAAATTTAAAACTCATAATAAAGTTTATAATATTGTTATTCAAGGAATAAGGGGGAAATCCCAACTAGGCGTTTTACTTAAAATATTCTAAAAACGAATGGATTGAGAAAAAATTAAAATTAAAATACGCGTTACACAGGACATCGAAAATGTTGCGTAAGTTTCATCCACTAGAGAAGAGAACACTAAGAAACTCCGAAGGGAAAAACTTTTTAACCGACTTCAAAAAAAGGAGGAGGTTCTCAATTCGACTGTTTTTTTATGTGTGTTATCTTATATCTTCTTTCTCGTGTGGTCCCATTTAAATTTGATCAAGATCTGATCACCAGTTTTTGAGTTATCGTCAATAAGCGTGTTAAAGGTTCCGAAGATAAAGCGGTGAAGTCGGCTTTTTTAAGCTTTGCTTGCGTTTAATATATAAATAAATAAGTATACATATATTTTGTTTTAATCGGCAGCATATAAAAGTGGAATCAAACAAGTATGGGATCTACAAAATTTTAATTATTAAGTGATTTTTAATATCGGTCGAATACCCCATTCAAAGACACTGCCTTGTAACAACTTTTATATGACTTGTAAACTTGTAGCTCAGGGCTCCAAGACTGGTCCTCCCACATTGACCTACCTCCAAGTACCTCGAGTCACGCGTGTCTACTTACAGACAGCGGAAAGTTAATATCCGCAGATGTGCAAGGGAAGAATATTAATGCCTTTTACGTATGTTGGCGATGAACTCCATTTATTATAATATTATATAGATTAGTTATATAAAAGCTGAAGAAAAAGGTTGTTTGATTGGTTAACGGAAACATTATTTGTATGCGTTAATGTGTACTTTACTTTTGAATTATTATCCATTGCCAATGTTGCTAACACACAAAAAATTAAAAATATAAAGACCATAAATTTTGATTTTAGATATTTTTCGAAGGTTTTTAGTTTTACCGACTTCAAAAAAGGAGGAGTTACTATGTTCGACTGTATGTATTTTTATTTTGTTTTATGTATGTTCATTTTCGATTTCTCCCCCATTTGTGGACCGATTCACAAAATTATTTTTTTTGTTTGGTTGATTATACTTCAGAGGTGGTCCCATATAAATTCGAAATCGATTAAGCCAAAACCAAAATATAAGCGGTGAAGTCGGTTTATTGCTTACGTTTAAATTATTGGTCTTGGTTTCAGTCGCCTGACCCCCAATTACGTATCTTTGTTGCACGCGGTTTCTATTTGAATTAAGCAAAAATGAACCTTATTTCTTAGGAGTTTTGTCAATTTAGTATTGAAACCGTTTGCAACAACGATAGGTAGTCGGGGGGCAGGTCCCAGTTAGTAAAGCCTGTCTTCTAGTAAAAAAAAAATTAAAGATTAAAATTTCGAGAGTATGCACAACTTGTTTGTGTATGATTGATTAGCTTTTTTATTATGCGGAATAGGCAAGCATTTGACAACTATCTCACCTGATGGATAGTGATGATGCGGCCGAAGATATGACATGCTTACCTAGAAGATACCTATTCACTCGCGACTTGGAGATTCGGGGAACAAAGACGCAGGCAATGAGTTCCTTCGCTGTACAAATGATGAACGTAGAAGCAAAACGCTAGACTATATAATATAATAGAGCCGACCATCGTAATAATAATTTACTTGATACTAAAGTTGAACCCTGCATTCAAATCAACATCTTATACAGCACCTCCCCACTATACA
Source organism: Lomographa bimaculata (assembly GCA_948107665.1). Lineage (NCBI taxonomy): Eukaryota > Metazoa > Arthropoda > Insecta > Lepidoptera > Geometridae > Lomographa > Lomographa bimaculata. The sequence goes on along the minus strand of OX403600.1, from coordinate 2,795,106 downwards.
TTGCAATACCATAGTATTTTAAATTTGTGACTAATCTATTGGGCAATACTCATTATCCGTGCAAATTGATTCGATTCATTATTCAGTGAAGACTACAAGACTACTTAAAACTTATACAATATCCAGCTGTGAATTAATTCGCTTTGTTTTTAGTTGCAGTACAGTACAAAGTTAATGACACGTGATAAAACTTTAGATGCTAAGTTGTTCATTCTAGGCCCCAGATGTTTTACGAGTACAAGTAATTTGTTTGTTAGATCGCAACATGATTTAATTTAATTACTAAAGTATTTAATAGACTTTAATAGAAGTATTGTTTTTTTATAGTCTAGTTTTTATACCTAGTCAAAACTAAAGGAGTATAAACATAAACATAAAAACGCTTTCACGCTCACAGCCCCACATTAAAGAGTTAAGTTCAAAGACTTGTATTGTGGGTGCCGGAAACATTCACATCAAACACACACATTGCACCCAGAAGCACAAATATCCCTTGGGATGGAATTTGTTATTACATACTGTATATTTAGAAAAGGGAAAAAAAATATTTTAAAATTTACTTCTTTAGAAGTTCTTTTCGTGGCATTGAGACGCATGTCGAATACAGCTAGTCATACTAATATTATGAATGCGAAAGTTTGTGTGTTGTGATTAAAATGAAATTTGGAATGTACATAGCTTATAGCTAGGATTAACAAATGGTTACTTACTTTTTTACCGACTACCCAAAAAAGGAGTAGGTACTCAAGTCGACTGTATTTTTTTATTTGTGTTACCTCATAACTTATCTCCACGTGAGCCGATTTCGATTTTTTTTTTATTTCAAAGATGTTTGATCAAGATCTTATCAGTTGTTCTTGAAATATCGTCAATAATGTCTATTTTGTGACGAATAATGCGTACTTTGACGATGTTCTCGTTTACCCGACTTCAAAAGTTACCTCATAACTTCTTTCGTTGTGAGCCGATTTTGATGATTATTTTTTTATTTGTAAGCTGGTGCTTTTTATGTGGTCCTATTGATAATTTAAATAAGATCTGATCTCTAGTTTTTGAGTAATCGTCAATAATGCGTGTGCAATACATTAAATCTGATCAAGGTTCCGAAGATAAAGCGGTGAAGTCGGTTATTTTAAGCTTTGCTTGCGGTTAGTTATTAACTTGATAAACACGGACGAAGCCGCGAGGCACGGCTAGTATAATTGATAAAAACTGTACTTAATTTGTAACAATGTTTTTTATATGGACCTAATCAATTTTCAGTAAAAACTAGCCCAACCAGCCGTTATTCCGAGTTTTATGAAACTATTCAAACAGTAAATTCAGGAAGTCAATAAACTAGACAAAACCGGTTTAATCTGCAGTTATTTTTAACCACTATGGGAGTTCGGCAACCACGTAAACTGCTGCAGACCACCGCAGTGTTTGAAAATTGGTAAAAATAGCATAATTAACATAAAATTGAAAACTCTATATGAACATGTGCTGCTTGTAAGTAGAACTAATATTTTTGGACGGATCGTGTGGTGTCTGTTTAGCATAAATAAGTATGTTTTTTTTGTACTACAGGCTAGAAAACTATAACACCACTAGTTGAGCCCCGCGGCTTCGCCCGCTGATGATGATTGAAGTAGCCTTATGTCCTAATCCAGAGTATGAGCTACCTGCATTCCAAATTTCATTAAAATCGGTTAAGTAGTTACGGGGATATGTGGTAACAAACATTCGCACACACACACACACACTAACTTTCACATTTATAACATTATAGTAGGATAGGATAGGATATGTTAAGTGATGTGGTGGAGGGTAGTAAAGAGTCCAGTGTTTTCTGATTTAATAGTTCGTGAACGTGCAAAGAGAAAAAGAAAAACGTGATTTTCACTTTCGCTTCAAAACTCCAATTGAAGTTCTAAAGTTTCTACCACTATACTAAAGCATGACTTGACTATGAATGGACTTTGACTCTTTTCTTGACTTTGACTGGTGCAAGGACTAGTTTTATGTAATACCTTACTAATTAAAAAAATATGTGTTACTTGGCATTGGCCAAATGCACACAATTGCGGAGCCAAAACTGTTAAAAACAAATGGTATACACGAGAAAACGCGGTAAGCGACATTTAATGTTATATAAACAAAGTTTAATTGCAAAATTGGCCGATATAGTTTAAACTAAAATAGTGGTAAACGAGCTAACGTAAAAAAAATACCCATTTGATACAGTTTTGTGAGAATAATTTTTGCTTTTAATTTTGGCTTTGCAATCTTGTGCATTTAGCCAGTGTCAAGTAATAATATATTTCAAGTGTATTTCATATTATAAGTCCTAGTCACAATTCAAAGTCATGTAAAAGAGTCAAGTCCAGTCATAGTCAAGTCATTCCCTAGTAAAGTGGTAGAAACTTTACTAGAACTATTGGAGTTTTGGAGTGAAGGCGAAAATCACGTTTTTTAACTTTGTATGATTTGCTTATGCACATTTACTAAATTAAAGGTTAATAATCCACCATAATTGCATATTAACACTCGAAGAATCACAGGTTTTAGAAAACTATACAAAATCAACATCGCCATTTTTTCACTTTCGCGGCTAAACTCCTTGTGAGAATTTCTTAATACATTTTCTTAAACTAAAAAAAATTTATATCTACAATTTTGTTTAAATTAACAGTAAGCCTACCTACAGAAAAATTAAATATTTAACTAGCTTCTACGGTTGCAACCACTCGGCAAATAAAATCTAAAACACGATTACTTTGAAGTAGAAAAGCTCGCTACAAGATTAGGGCTTATAAAGAGTAAGTACCTAATGTTTTGGGAAAATTATTGGATTATCTGCTTTACTTGTCCTAAATATTTAGGGCGCTATAGTCTGGCTTGTTTATATTATTAGTTTTCAAGATTGCTACAGAGCCTCTACACCTACATATTATTATTATTACTGTTCAGATTTATATTGCATTTTTTTTTTTTTTTTATTTGTGACAGGCTAGTGTTTGACCACTATCTCACCTGATGGTAAGTGACGATGTGATCGAAGCTGGTAAACACACTAGACCTGGAATACGCAGGCTCTCAAGGATAACTGCCGGAACACCATATTTGGCTTGGCGGCAGACTTTCAATTTGATGGTGGTAAGCTACTTTGGTAGCAAGCCAGGCGAGCAACTCACAAAATGCTCTACCACCTCTCAAATGTCACCTGATTAGCACCACCCGGGGACCACGTGTAGGGAGTCAGACTTAAGGGGTATCCTCCTACGGACGTGGGTGACCCAGCATGATAGGCAAGCATTTGACCACTATCTCACCTGATGGAAAGTGGCGATGCGAAGATGTAACATGCTTGCCTAGAAGATACCTATTCACTCTTGACTTGAAGACTCCCAGATTCCCCTCGGGGAACAATGACGCAGGCAATTCCACTCCTTCGCTGCACGGATGATATACGTAGAAGCAAAACGCTTCGAGCGAACTGGAGGTATGCCAACCATAAATGGATGACGTTAAACGGTATTCGATATCTGTACGATATGCTCCTATGGTATCTATCATACCTATATATCTTCTTGTTTATTACGGTACTCTGAATCAGAATCAGAATAGTCTTTATTGTATAACTGTGTTGTAAACAAGGTAAACGGACAGACGCACGGACAAAGTGCTGAACCACCCAACTTAGATGTATTGCTTCGCTCGAACAGTTAATTTAGGCTATAAAAGGGCTTACTTATCCACAACTTATAGAATTTAAATGGCTTTAGTTGTTTTTAAATTATACCTTTATGCTGTACTGTAGCTTGTCCATTAAAAGATTTGACATTACTTGAGAAACTATTGTCATTGGCGATAGATTTGATATATATTATTCTGGAAGTTTATAAGAAAGCTTTTCACCTATATAGGCAAAATCTATTCACCATACACATGAATACTCAGATGATGGATGATGTATTTAACTTTCATGAGTGCCTCTTTGGGGCCCATGTGAATAAATGATTTTAATTTTGATTTTTTTGATACGTTTTATTTTATTTGCAATAGGCAAATGTTTCACCACTATTTCACCTGATGGAAAGTGAAATTGTAGTCGAACATGGTGCACATTTGCCTAGAAGATACCTGTTCACTCGTGACTTGTATACATAATTTGTCCCAGTTTGTACAATTACGGGCCAATAGCCTATATTTCCTAAAACTAAACGAAAACTATGTACAGCAAAGAACTAAGTTACCTACGAGACATCGAGCTTATAGGAAACTCAAGTGCTCAAGCCCACTACCAGTGGGTAGCGTTCCCATCATGCTGGCGGCATTGCCTCTCTGAATTGCAATGCTAATACGTTGAGCCAAATAAGTGCCAGCATTTTGATCACGCGTCGCTGGTTGACCTGGCGCTCTGATAGAATTTTGAAAATAGAATGAGCTCCCGGTCCCCACGGACCCAGTGTCTCAACACCAAACGGCTCAAATATGTAACCACTGCCAAGGTTTCCATATTTGCGCCGTTTGCGCTGACAGAATATAATGTTTGAATACGTTATGCATATTACAGTATGTATATCAATATATTATATATCGCATAGTGTAAATCACTATCTAAGTTTATTCCCAAACCCAGCTAAATTTTGGGTTAAATATACGAACGTTAACTTAGCCAAGTTAATGTAATGTTCGAGATGTTTTCATAACTTGGTCAGCTTTAGGTTTAAACTTGGTTTAAGTTAGGATGTTAAGCGAGTTGGTTTGACATGTTTTGGAGTATATTGCAGATTTAGAAATGGGTCGGGACTCGGCGTTCTAGCTTAGGGTTTTATGGTTAAGTGCGAGCTTAGGTAGTAGTTTCTATGAACCATTATGCTAGAACATTTTTGCTCTTTTACTAATCCTATTCAAGACGGTAACGGATATGGCATGTGTTACTCAGTTGACGCGGTGGGCAAGTCTCTGCCCTCTGTGCCGTGGGTCCTGGGTTCGATTCCTGGCAGAAGGGAGATTTGTGCTTTCTGGATGTGATTGTGTGTGGTATGTAAATGTCTCCGGCACCCACGATACAAGTCTTTGAACTTAGTGTGGGGCTGTGAGTGTGAAATCGTTTTTTTTGTTTTTGTTTATTATGTTGGTGCTTATGGCCTAACATATTGGCATTGCAATTCAGAGAGGCAATGCCGCCAGCATGATAGGAACGCTACCCACTGGCTTGAGCACTTGGTTTACCTATAAGCTCGGTGCCTTGAATTTAACTTAGTTCTTTGTATGTATAGATTTATACATATGCTACATCTTCAGCCGCATCACTTCCCATCAGGTGAGATTGTGGTCAAAAGCTTGACAATCGGGCATAAAAAAATGGGAATGGTACCTTACAATGGCCTCTCTCATCAGCAATCTATGTTTGGCTGTTATTTTGCGAATCTGGCAGTAGAATCATTAACTTTCATGAGTGCCTCTTTGGGGCCCATGTGAATAAACGATTTTGATTTGGTCGGCCTGAGCGCAGCTTGGCACGTTCTGCAGTAAAGGTCAGATGGTGCGTCAATTTTACCACCTAAAATATCTCATCGTATTAAAGAATAAAACTGCTAGGGCTACAATAAAAAAAGGCTATAATAATAGAGTGAAAAAACTTACGAACTGTAATACGTAATAGGTATACTTATTATAACTATTTAATTATATAATAAGGTTCATCAAATTAAAACTTTTTCACATCGAAATACAATGGCGTACATCCACACACACAATTGCTTCGCACAATTTTAATCTCCTTAATGCACTGTACAGGTACACTCGCGTACAACCGCACTATAGATCGTTTGAATTGAAAGCCGAGCTCGCCGGTTTTTACAATTACGAATGGTGTTCCAATGTGAGGACGTATTAAGGGGAATATATCATAGTCAGAATGTAAAAAATAAAAGGTCAAATAAAACCTAAAAAAAATATGTATAACATCACACTAATACTATAAGTTTGTTTCTCTTCACGCTGTAACGACAGAACGGATTTGGATGAAATTTGGATACGTAGCATAATTCTAGGACATTCACTTAGGCTACTTTTTAACTTGATAATTGAGGGCGAAGTCGCATGGCACGGCTAGTATGTTTATAAGTGAAATCAGTAAATTTTTTCTTTGTCTTTTTAAAACCATCATCATAACAATCATTTATTTTAGATACAAATCTAATCAACGATCCAGTTGGCGCAGCGGACAGGTGTTCGCCCTCTGCGCCGTGGGTTCTGGGTTCGATTCCTGGCAGGAGCACAAATTCCTTCCCAAGGGATATTTGTGTTTCTGGTTCTGGGTGTAATGTGTGTGTGTGATTTGAATGTTTCCGGCACCCACGATTCAAGTCTTTGAACTTAGTGTGGGGCAGTGATTTTAAATGCGTTTGTTTAAAAAAAAAAATTACTAATTATAGGCAACCTCGGAATTAAGCATATAAAAAAATGGCTAACGTAATTTTATGTAAATTTTAAATTGTAGATTAAGGTTCTCAAAAAAAAAAATGTTTTTAAAACGAATAAAATGTTTTTTAAGTGCCTAGGGCAAAAATGCTGAGTCACGACCCTTTCTGGCCCTTTTGTTTTGTTTCATTTTCTTTCTGGTATTTCTTTGTAAGCTGTTTTGTTGTATCTATTTATGTTATATTTTGTTTTGTACATATTTCATTTAATTCATACAAACTCATATTCATCATAATGCAATTCTGTTCATTGTAGTGATTTAATTTTCACATTCCAAATACCCCTTGCAACGACCCTGCATCGCTGACAACGTACACATGAGTGCAGAAGTGGCCACTACCTTTAACTGAAATTGTTAAACCAAGCGATGCTGGGTCAAATTGGGCCGGTATTGAGAAATAGCATTTTTGAAAGCAAATAGCAATATGGGGCTATAAAAGCTTTGGTAGTTTAAAAGCAACGACTTACTTACATTTCAGAATACTTTATAGTTCAAGTAAAGCTAACTCTAAAATAAAATTAATTTAAATAAAAAGCGTCTTATTACGACGCAATGAAGTTACAGTTTAGTTGGCATCGCGCTCCGCGTTTATCTTTACGTCTCTTTCTATCGCGTATCTCTTATACCTTATTTTAGTTGCAACTGATCTTATGATCAGATGGGAACAACAGTTATAATCGGTTAATGTGAAAATCTGATACTATGATCCGTTGGGAAGTAAGGGGTACTAACGCACAGTAAGACAAAATGGATCCGCCAAGACAAAGGTGTGTCGATGTACTTTTTAGTTTCAAAACAGTGGATTGTGCCAGGCCTGCCGATGTTATTCGTCGAGGAGATAGACATAAGTATTATTTTTTTATTAATTCAATGTTTTATACGAAGTAACAAAAAAGGCATGTAAAATGTGTCCAAAAATTAATTAGTCCTGATTAAACTAACAAATTCGCTTGTAATAAATAATATTCGATGTAAATAAAACTGACATAAATTAAACATTATTTAAGCACTTTGCCATGTGACTGTACTTGTCCGCAAGTTCCACAAGCTGGCCGCACTGCTTTCAATTTGCTCATTGTCTTTGCAAACAATAACAATGTATTACGTTATACTATGGAAGCTTCCCTTTGTTTCTGTTACTTTCTTTTATTTCCTTTTGTAATCACTCGTCTGCACCTACTTTGTATAGAGCCGTCATTTTCATTAGTAAATAACAGACTTATAAACAAGACGTTTTCAATTACAACTTATTTAGCAAATTATAATAAGGAGTTTATAAGCTACGATAAATACACGCATACCGGTCAAAAACATAACCATCCCTTTTGTTTTGCCTTAGTGGTGTAAAAAAGAATTCCACCGAATTAAAAAACACAAAAAAACAATATACTAAGAAGTGAAAATATCGTTTACTTAATAACAAAAATAACGCTTTCACATTCACAGCCCCACACTAAGTTCCATGACTTGTGTCGTGAGTGGCGGAAACATTCACATCACACACACAATCACAAAAAGAACCTGATACACAAATTTTCCTTGGGGAGGAAACTTGTGTTTCAAGCCGGGAATCGAACCCGATACCCCTGCTTAGAAGGCGAACGCTCACCCAACTTAGCCAACGTATATTGTACTTGGGTGACATAATCGTTTTTTTCAGCAATTTTCATATTAAATAAAAACTACGGAACTGATTTTGATGTAACTTCTATTACAACAATCTGTAAATATACCCTTTTGAATAAAAAAATAACATAATCGAGTTATAACGATTTTGATTTTGATTGATAAACGAAACTAGAACAATCACAAAATAATAGAAAATCGACAACGATATTATTTAATTATTTTTATTAATAACAATTTCGCGCCAATTTTCTTTAGCAGTAGTTGCCGCGGTATAGATTTTCCTTTTAAGCTATTGCATAGCTTCTATCGCGGGCCTTGAGCGTGGAGACCGAATCCAGAAATTCCGTAACGAAAATAACCTAACACCCCCCACTCCGACCGGCACAGCGGTGATACTTTTTAGTTTTGCCCATCTATCGATGAATAGCAGAACTTTTAATGACTTTTTGAAATATCACGCTTGTCTCTTTAGTTCAGCAACTCGCCTCTAGGTGGCAGGAAAACAAATACTGCATAAATAAATAATTATAATTGCATAAGTTGATAAAAAATGCTATGCAATAGCTTTACCGCGGCTGTCCCCGAGTGCCACACGTCTTTTTTTTTTATAACTAGAACATTCATATGCATAGAAAGTAAAGTTGCAAAATTCATCGTATTTTATACCTTCATTCATTCACAAAGGTCAACATGCGCGTGAGTTGCGCAACTAAACTACTTTCACTGAATTGTTAACAATAATAGCAAACAAACTGGATGTGGACTTTATCATATTGATATAGAGTCTAGATTACAATCAATGCTATATAGAATAGACTAAGTAATTATTTGAAGATTATATATACCACCCACGTCGAAAATGTCTACTTAGTGTACGGCTAATGTTAGTGTACGACGTATGTTCTACTTATATAGTTATTTTTAACTTAAGTGATTAATAATTGATACGCTACTAGCAAAGCTTAAGAAAACCGACTTTACTGCTTTCCCTTGGAGCTCTTGATCAGATTAAATTAATTTTATACGCATTATAACTCAAAAACTACTGGTCAGATCTTCATCAAATTTAAATAGGATCACATGGGAAGCACCAGCTATCAAATAAATATCATCAAAATCGATTCACCTACAAAAAAGTTCTAAGGTGTTATGTGTGTAACACACATAAAAAAGGCAGTCGAATTGAGAGCGTCCTTCTTTTTTTGAAGTCGAGACCGTATTTATGCCAAAATAATTAATAAATACAAAAAGCCTTTTATTTCTTGTTACTACAAGTAATATAATCTTAATCTATTGTTTAATTTAATTATTCGTAAGTGTTACACATATTTAGGACTTTACCCTTTCATTCACGCGTACTCGATGGATGAAGGAACACCGACTGTTCCGAAACTAGTCTTGCATCAATGCAAGAAACCGACCGTAAGTGAAATCGTTAAATCCTAAGTTTTATAAACTTAAGATTAATATGTGTTATTTTATATCTATTTAGAAAATATATGATAGGAACTCCTTAAGTGAAGGCCTCTTCCAAAGATTGCCATCTTTCTCTCCCCTTCAGCTATTTCGGACCTGCGATGGCTACATAAGCAACAGGAAAAAATACGTCTGTCTCTTTTTTAAATTTAAATATCAACCAATTTCAGAATAAAGAGCCTCCCAAAAATAACGAAGAGGGAAGTTAAAACCACTCTTTTGTATCTTGTCGCCAAGATTTTTGCAAGAGATTTTCGGCTGCAAAAATGTATCAGGTTTTTTCAGAAGCCCCAAGATTTGTATAGAGATGAAAATGTCGATCCAGTTTTACCATAATCCAGTATAATTTGGACGTTTTTATGTGGCTTTGTCTGCTTTTTAACATAAAAGCTTTTTCCGCTTTTTGCAGTTTTATTTTTGCGTTGTACCTGTGCAATGTTGATTATTATTTTTATTCCGCGAAAGAAATATTTTTTATGATAGGCTAAAAGTTTGAGTAGAGGATGTTAAACACTAAACATACTGTAGTATTCATGAATAAGCATGCTTTTTCTGAATAGCACATCACACTATCACACCAATATCACTATCAAATAAATGTTTTGCTTCTAATTTTATCATCCGTACTGCGAAGGAGTGGAATTCATTACCCTTGACCAGTTGGCGCAGTGGACAGGTGTCCGCCCTCTGCGCCGTGGGTCCTGGGTTCGATTCCCGGCAGGAGCACACATTCCTTCCCAAGGGATATTTGTGCTTCTGGTTCTGGGTGTAATGTGTGTGTGATGTGAATGTTTCCGGCACCCACGATACAAGTCTTTGTACTTAGTGTGGGGCTGTGAGTGTGAATGCGTTTTGTTTTTTTTTTTGTCTTTGTCCCGAACAGTATAATCTGGCAGGATCAAATGGTTGCCATAGAGCATAAAAAACCTTTAAACCAAGTGTCTTCGATTTAAAACCCTGGCACAAACTTACCAACTTCTGCGTTTATGCGACATTCACAAATATGGAAAATAAAAACGCAGTGGCGTTCGAAATACTTTAATGCAATTCACAACATATCCTTTCCACTTTAACTTTGCATTTGAAGTAAACGATAATATTCCCATCACGATTTGAACATACCTTTATCAATGCATTGCGAGTTGAATCTCTAAAGCTTGAAGTAGCCGATTCAGCGTTCAGCGTTTTGCTGCGTTAAAAAATTAAAGTATCTATAACAATAAATAATTGATATTATTATGCGGTCCAATTGCCTATATTTCGTAAAACTATATACAGCATGAAACCTAAGTTCCTACAAACCACCGAGCTTATTCGTAACTCAAGTACCAGCCCACTCGTTTGTAGCGTGTCCATCATGCTAGCGGCATTGCCTCTCTGATTTCATGAATGCCTCTTTGGGGCCCATGTGAATATTTTTTTTTTTTTTATTTGCAATGCTAATACGTCAGGCCAAATAGGTATACATTTATGAGTAGGTATTACATTCTGCAATATTAATTACTCAGCAGCAAAGATATGATTAAGAAATTATTTGGAAGACAGGTGACTAGCAGCTCTAGGGGATGGACCGCACGAACTAGGTGCAACGCACCTAATTGCCCTCAGAAACAAGGACTAGCGTCAGTGCCGGACGTAGAGCGGCCTACTAATTTTTTTTATACATATACAGGAACAATGACATCCTGTGCTTTTTCAAGATTTTCAAGTAACTCAATAAAACAAATGCTAGGTAATTGTACTGTATGCGGTATGGAACATCCTAGACGCCCAGTCATCTATGCAATTGGTCCAGTTTTTGTTTACTTGATGTTAGAACATACCGTATCTTTCCACTTTCAATAACATCATCGTCAGTACACTTTACAGCCATGCGTGTTTCCTCACATGTACGTGTCAAAACGCGTAGCTATTTTTTTCTATTAGGTACGCTTGTAATTTACAATGTCACTATTAATAATTGTATATAGTAAATATAGCGTTTGGTTTCGTAAAAGTAAATTTCATCCATTGAAACCCATCGTAAACGAGTTGCGCAACCAACTGTCAACGACAAATAAAGGTAAGGCGTTGCTAAGAAACAATTATTTTTCTTGTTTCACAACTAGATTTATTCCTGTTTGGTCACACCGGATGTTTTACAGTAGTCACACTTGCAACTTTTTTCATGGGAAAAAATCGTTAAAATAATTTAAACGTCAGCAAAGCTTAAAAATCTTCACCGCTCATATTTTGGTTTTAGCTTCATCGATTTCGATAAACTTTATATGGGACCACCTCTTAAGTATAATCTAACAAAAAAAAATTTTTTTTTGATGATCGGTTCACAAATTGGGGAGAAATCGGTGAACATACATAAAAAAATACATACAGTCGAACATAGAACCTCCTCCTTTTTTAACTCGGTTAAAAAAGGATGGTTGGTTACCATTTGGTATATTGGGGAATGGAATACGATAAAACAAGTGAAGTTCGACCGAAAAAAAAACTAAATGAAGAGTGTAAAATATAACAAATTAATACGAATTATTATACAAACAAGATATATATAAACGCGTGTACTGAATGCATGCGACAAAAAAATTACTAATAACTATTTTACTTATTCATTAACTTAGTAAAATAGTTGTAAATTTCAGGGGCATATAGTATGTTATTCAGTAAAGTTGTTCTGTTTACATGACATCGAAGTTTGAAATTATACCGTTTGCTATTAAAATGAACAAATAATGCAATAATAATAGTTACAGTCTCGATAATCAACAACATATATTACATTAAACTAAAAACGAAATTAAAATTAAACGAAACAAATAAAATAAACTATAGTATATGTATACAGTCTACAGTCTCGATAGTATATGTATACATATACATGACATTTTTAAATTTATATGTTGTGATTTGCTATTTTTGGTTTGAGCTAGTTTGACTAGACCAAGACAGTTTTGGTAGGTGCTTGTTTCTTCTAAATGTTTAAAATTTTACGACCGACACCGACCTTTCGTCGTATCTTTAATCAAATAACGAATTCGTCCAATCTTGAAAAACGCCCTCCGGCATTGCCCTTTCATGGAAACCTGCAGAATATCACTGGGTTCGGTACCTAGTAAATAATATATGTCGGACAGGGAAAACCAGGAAAAAATTCATGCATTTCAAACTCTGACACGTGTATAAAAGTCAGACAAACTGATTTATGCAACCACGTCCCGCTGCGTGTCACGTACCAAAATGAAGAGCTGACCACTCTTTTCGGAATGTAACAAATGGTAAAAATTATTTCGCACTAATACTTTTTTATAATTATTTCGTATTTTAAGAGTAATTTTTTTTGTATTTCTTTTTTTGTAGAATATGTTGGTTATAATTGTTTTTTTATACAATGTGGTCTTAATTATTTAGGTAATTAAGAAAAATTTTTTTTTAAATAACTTTGATTATGTTCAAGTGAACGACACTTTATTAGATCGTTATTCACTTCTATAATATTTATCTTGTTTTATTTTATAATCAAAACATTAAATTTTTCAAATCCTTTTTTCCCCTGAGTGTCTTAATTTGGTGGCAACTATGGTGGCAACTCGATCACGCGGTCGAATATTCTCCGGTCGAGTTAACATACAATTTTATATTTGTTTATTCTATGCACTGCTTTCTATTTATTTTTTAGTTGTATGCTTCCAGGTTGGTTAAGGTTTAATTGAAAATGACCTGAACCTGAGTTAAACCTTTTTGGCATCACAAATATAATTAACCTATTTTTTATGTTCGATTTTTTTTTCACAGTGCCAAATAAATGTGTTTTCTTTCTTTCCAGTCAATCATTATTCAGTATCAATGTGCGGTCGGTTACTTTTTTCATACAAGGTAGGCTTAAATGGGTGCGCGTTCGCCTTCTAAGCGGGGGTATCGAGTTTGATTCCCGGCGGGAATACAAGTTTACTCTACAATGAAAATTTGTGTTTCTTGTTCTGGTTGTGATTGTGTGTGATATAAATGTTTCCAGCACCACGACAAGTTATCGAACTAAGTGTGAGGCTACGAGTGTATAAAAAAGTAGTTACTTCAGGCGATACCAGTTTTTGGTTTAAAGTAATTTAAACGCAATCAAAGCTTAAAAAACCGACTTATCCGCTTTGTCTTCGGAACCCATGATCAGATTACATTAATTAAATACGTATTATTGAAGATAACTGAAAAACTACTGGTCAGATCTTGATCAAATTTAAAAGAAACCACAGGGGTAGCACGATTTTCAAATTAGAAAAAATCATCAAAATCGGTTTACCTACAAAGAAATTATGAGGTAACTGAAAAAAATTTAGTCGAATTGAGAACCTGCTTCTTTTTTGTGAAGTTGGTTAAAAAATGTTTCAATGCTTTGTTCAACCTCTAAGCGACAGAACACAAACCAAATAACTCCAAAGCAACATTAACTAAGACATTTTTCTTTTTCAGGTATGAAACTTCTCCATCTTCATGTAAACCAGAAACCTAGCAGAGTGAACAGTAAGTTGGGCATAATTTTATTTTAAACTACTAGCAACACAAGTTTTGGCAACACGGCCCGTTTCTAACAATAGGACAAACTGTCAAACGTCATCCATTTGCTGCTGTCCTAACTTCAGTTCGTTCGAAGCGTTTCGCTTCTACTTCTACTTTCGTACATCGAAAGATTGGAACTTATTGCCTTGTATTTGTTCCCTGAACGGTATAATCTGGGAGTCTTCCAGTCAAGAGGGAATAGGTATCTTCTTGGTAAGCATGTTACATCTTCGGCCGCATCGGTCAATTGTTAGCCTGTCTAGCATATATAAAAAGACTGTTTAAAGATTTGCTGCGCAGAATTCCCAACTTTTACGATATCCAAGCATTTGTCCACTATCTCACCAGCATTAACTCACCAAATGGAAAGTAATGATGCCACAGATGTAGATCAAATCAAATCAAATCAAAAATATATTTATTGCTAAGTACAAAAACTACAACAAAAGAAAACACAAAGAAGAAAACATTTTTAAAATTCATGTGCATACATGGGGTCATATTCTAAAATACGATACGAAAACGTACGCACGGCATATGCTGAATCTACCCCATTCAGCATATGCCGTGCGTACGTTTTCATGTGCTCACAGCGCTGATTTACAATCTACCCCTTATATCGGACAAAGATGGTAGCCGATGTATTTATGTGGAAGCGGATTACACGATTAATAATTTAACATATGCTATAGTACACAAAACAGCAACAAGTATTTTATAAATATATAATAATTTACAATATAAATATCTTGTATATCACATTATACCAGAATCTATAATTCAACAAAAAAAATACTATACATATACAAATCACTGTGTGTGCGTGTGTGTTTGTATGTGGGTATGTATGTGTATGTGCGTGTGTGTGCTGGCTTAGAAATTAACTATAATATCTTGGATTTTTCTAATGCATGCTTGCCTAGATGAAGTATTCATTTATATTTTTTTCTTCTTTTTTTTAACGCATTCACACTCACAGCCCCACATTAAGTTCAAAGACATGTACCGTGGGTGCCGGAAACATTCACACCACACACACATTACACCCAGAACCAGAAGCACAAATATCCCTTGGGAAGGAATTTGTGCTCCTGCCGGGAATCAAACCCAGGACCCACGGCGCAGAGGGCGGAGACCTGTCCACTGCGCCAACTGGGTCATTCTACTATCTGTTGTATAATCATACTATTTAAGTTCAAAACTCTGGGTGGCATTGGACGGTAATGGGGAGCGTGACGCTTACCATCAGGCGAGCATTATGATCATCTCCTAATAATAATAATAATAATTATTAGGAGATATTATAATTATTACGATCAATGTCCCGATAGTTGTCTCGGCGAATGGGCTAATAGCGAAAAGTCTCGATCAACACCTCAAGAGGCTTTCTCTAAATGGTTGGATCAAGGGTCAGATTCAGAAGGCAGTACCTACTCTTGGACACGGGACGTATTGTCAGGAGGTTTCTAACTCTGTAGCACTGACCTACCGGTAGCTTGGGCCCTGCCCCGCTGCTGGTGGCATACTAGGTTTAGGTTTTTTTTTACATTTTTCTTTATTTTGTAATATTGTATTTTTTATTACTTTTATAAAAATATTGTAAAAAAAAACCTTAGCTTAAGAAAAAAATAATAAATAGTAAACCTTTATTTGCACAAAAAACTAAATCACAAAACTGTAGATCCCTGGGTCCCACACTAGGAAGACCTGTGTCGTGGAACCCAGTCTCTTCCCAATTTTAAAAAGTCTTTATAGTTAGAGCTAGGTTTGTACAATATTACAAGTAATGAAACAAAATAAGAATAAGAAATAAAAATAAGAAATATCCCAAGGCAGGTTTTTTTTTTTTGTTTACATATTTTTTTGTGTGTATGTGAAGTCATGTGTATGTTCACAGATTATTTGTGGAGGTGTATTTATCCTATTATAATAATAAAAATCCTGTCTCAAGTACATAAAAAAAGATAATCCCGTATTTAGGTCGACTAAAAAAGCGACTGCTTACACCCATTTCGCGGCATTTTCCCTACAAAGCGATTTAACAAAAAGCGCTGGTAAATAAAAATCCCCCAAACGCAGCAATTTCCCCAAATCCCGCCATCAACACAGAATAAAAGTAATAAGTTATCACGTACGAGATTAGTGAAATGGCTACGATTTGGGCATCAATCCTAAGGGACAAAATGTTCAGGGAAAACATTCGTGGAATAGATTACCTATTCGCCGGTAGGGGTGCCATGGTGCTTGCGAAAATTGGGACAAAGATATTATATCACAGTACCGCAAGGTTGAAGCCGTGATGACGCCGTTTTCGGAATCTCGCCTTCTAATCGGGGGTTTCAAATCCATATTTTTTTTGTGGGAGGAAAATGTCTAGCACTTCTCTTTCTTTCCAAGGGAAGGGATATGTGGGGCTCGAACCCACTAAAAACCCCCGCGTGAGCAGTTCCTCTGCCGAGGTGGGGCAAGATAGGGTCGCGCTAGCAATCTTGCCCCGGCGGTAGGCCCAGATGCAAACTCCTTCGGGCCACTGCGCCCATGAAAGGGGTGACCTTGCTCATCAAGGTCACCCCCCAAGCGTGTGGGGCCGTGCAAGCCTATGATGGGCTTCAACTTCCGGTGAAGGTAACATCATGTGGCTAGCTAGCCTGCACCAAAATACGTCGTAGTTAACCACCTTCAAGTAAAATAAATCTGTCGCCATAATTTAAACGCAACCAAAGCTTCAAAAAGCCTCTTCACCGCTCTCGCCGACTTGTTCATTCAGATCTTGATGATTTTTATATGGGACCAGCTTGCCACTATATTATATTAGCCTTTCAAACAACGAGGTCGAGCACTTCGATTAAGGTTCATAAAAAAATTTTGTAATGAATGGAGATCCTCATCTTTTTCTGAAGTTGGTTTATGATAAGTATTAATCAATAAAAATTTACGCTGACAGCTCTGTTGTTGCATCTGCCAAGCTCTCATCAGCCAATCCCATCGTCGTCCTATTCCTAGTCGTGGTTTCATCTGCTGTATAGATGTATGTAATTTTAACTAAGTATGAGAATTCGCCGGTTACAAAGTATAATATTTATAGCACAGAAACAATGCGTGGGCCATTTTCGATGTGTGTCCTCTGACAACCTGCCTCTGTTCAAATAGCAAAATTTATTAACAATACCAAGCCTATATATATATATATATGAAGTCTGTAAGTTTGAACGAATACATTAATGCTTCTTATTAAATGGTCTGTAAATTGGCTAATGCTACTTATTCTTCTTACGGTTGTTAGTCAGATCAATATAAAATATTATAGTCTTTGAGTATTTCTGACACGCCTGGAAAAAAATTTTTGAAATTTGATATACGAGTAAGTATACATTTTGTGTAGACTTTATGTAGAATATTATAATTATAATGTGTGATATATAAAAAGTAGACTTTATATTTATTATACACTAAATTAAACTAAAAACTAAATTAAAACAAGATAAGATTAGAAAAGGGGGATTAAAACAAATAGTACTCAAAAATTTTGTAAACCGCTTGCCAAAGGAAAAGTGCCCAGAATACTGGCTACGTTTCCACGTTGAATAGCGATGCTAATTTTTTGTGCTAAATAAGAGCCAGCATTTTGGTCACTTGTCGCCTCGACTAAACGTTTGGATAAAAATTTAAAAATTTCGTGTGCTCCCGGTCTCCACAGACCCAAAGTTTATAGTCTTTTAAATATTTTGCATGTCATTAATGGAAAATATGTTGGCGTCGAATATTTTTTGACATCTTTTATTGTACACCATATTTTTGCAATAAATAATTGTATCTTTGAATATAAATGATGTGTGAGAATATCCAACAAAAACGAAACAATGGTGTCAATACTAAGGAAAAACCTTTTGAATTGTAGACTGTTTCGACAAAAAATGCACACCAAAGATAGAGATGTATTGGGACAGGGATAAATCTCCTGGAAATCCAGGAAACAGGCTCGATGAGCCTGATGTTTTCTTTTCAGAAGTTGTATTTCATTTCTTTTCCCCTGGAGTATAAGTAAGATTGTGAATCTTGATTATTTCGGTCTTTATCACATTTACACATAGCGCAATTTGCGGCAAAAACATTTACTCACAAAAGAAGTCCAATTTGTGTGTTTTGTTCAATAATGTATTAGATAAGTTTTCAATTGTATTGCATGCCGAAAGGCTGGATACGGCGATCCATCATTTTTTTCACTTTTGTCATCACCATTTTACACCTGTATTCGCAATCAATAAATGAATTTGAATTTGAATATTAATTACTAGCCGTGCCCCGCGGCTTCGCCCGCTATTATCAAGCTAAAAAGTAGCCTATGTGTTAATCCTAGGTATAATCTATGTACGTTCCAAATTTCATCCAAATCCGTTCAGCCGTTAAAGCGTGAAGAGGGAACAAACATACTTACACACTTGCACACAAACTTTCGGATTTATAATATTAGTAGGATGTTGATGACAATTTCCCTAATAGCGGACGTAGCGGTCGCCGGTCGTAGCTGTCGCGTCGCACTTGAAGTACTTAATTACTTGCGTTTTTTTTTTGTTGAAAATAAGCTGCAATAATGCCGTTCAATACAAGTTGTATGGTATGATACGTCTACGCCTAGTAGTTGTATGTGGTACAGTTTTTGTTTACCTGATTTTAGATTATACCGTATCTTCTCATTTTTAGTAACATCATTGGTTTTGGCTATTTAACCCTCAAAGAGATATAAGTAGGTGATAAGTTATATTTGAAACATTTACTAAAAGTACAAACTTTTAGTAGTTTAAACTACTAACGTCTAACTACTACGTCGTTAAAACTACTAAAAAACTGATAAAGTGCTAACAATAAGAGTTAACAACAAGACAAGCTATCAAAAGTTATAACCATTTTTGGCTTAATGATATCGCGAATCGCTTCGAGTGAACTAAAGTGTCGCTTCAGCGTTGAGACGGTATATCAATCATTGAAAATGAAGCATCGGAATGAATTGCGTCTTTGTACCCCAAACGATACAAATCTGGTCTGAGTCTTCATGAGTTGCGTTCCTCCTACCTTCTAGACAAACACGTCACTCTTCGGCCGGATTATTGCTATTTATCGGGTGAGAGAGTGGTCAAATTGCATAAACATACATTTGTAGAAAAAACTTTACAAACATTATTAACAAAACAATGTACTTAATAAAAAAATTAAATACCCCGACTACGAAAAATGTGATTCTACTTTTTGGTGTATTTCTATTAAACTTCTGTTTCCTTCGCTTTGATACCCTACTCGATAGATTTGGTTTTTTTTTTTTAATTAACGTGTTACTATTTCGCGCCATAAATCCTCCAATTTTTTCAACACGTATCTAAGGACTCTGGTCTTTTTAAGACAAATATATACCTTAACTGCCGAAATCCATCCAACAGTTTGAAAGATACGAGGTAATAAGGATATTCACAAATATAATACCTTTAAACGAGTAATTCTTGTATTAGTAACGATTTTCATTAAATTTAGTATGCAAGGGGGCGATAAATCGATCTAGCTAAGTTTATATTTTTAGAAAACTTCGTTTAAAATAATAATAAAAAACGGCCAAGTGCGAGTCGGACTCGCGCACGAAGGGTTCCGTACCATTATCTATAAAAAATCTAGTTTGTTGTATGGAAGCCCCCCTTAAATATTTATTTTATTTTTAGTATTTGTTGTTATAGCGGCAATAGAAAACATCATTTGTGAAAAATTTCAACTGTCTAGCTATCACCGTTCTTGAGATACAGCCTGGTGACGGACGGACGGACAGCAAATTCTCGGTAATAGGGTCCCGTTTTTACCCTTTGGGTACGGAACCCTAAAAAACGAGCAATGCTCGGTCATCTATGTATATAAACATACAAGATACGCGCGAATAACATAACTTCTTTGGCAAACTGGTAATAAGCAGTTTGTCAGTTCTGACATGGATTAAACCTATACATAGGGTCTTTAGTTCTTTAGTCACGAAAAACTGTATGAGAGTAACTTGAGAGCCTTGATGCATGCGATTAAAACTTTCTAGAACTACAACGGAACTAAAGTATCGACACAAATAGCAAAAACGAAACGTAAAAGTTAAATCCGGGTGCAATAACGAAACATTGTTAGGTTTCCGGGTAAGCCCGGATCCGGTTAATGCTTCCACTGTTAGCTAAGAGCTTTGTAATTAAATGTCGCTTTAAAGGTTTATGTATAACAGTTTATTGTAGCGAGAAATCAGTTCTGTTGACGCACTGCGCTTTCTTCCAACAATGTTACGGAGAGAATAGCGATGAAGCCTATAAAAAAACTGGATTCGGTCTTCACGCTCAAGGCCCGCGATAGAAGCTATGCAATATCTTAAAAATTGTCCGTCAGTTAGATTATGAATAAGCTACTCGTTAAAAACATTTTTTTTAAATAAGCTTTTAGAAGTTCGCCATATTGGATTTATAGTGTCACTTTATTTTTTGAGTTATTCTCATCAAGCCCTTTCATGTTATACCAAAATTGTAGGAGTGCATTACAAGTAACGTGTCCGCCATATTGAGGGTCCCGCCATATTGGAATTAGAATGACGTCACATAGCTAAGGATGCATTGTCATTATAAGCGTGTACACCAAATTTCAGCTCAATCCGTTCGAGATAACTGATTTAAAATAGAGTCGAGATTCCACCCGGACAAACATACATACATTGCAAGTTAAATAAAAGCTTGTAAAAAAAATTTGACCCTTTAAAAAAATACGCGGCACGAAACGCTCCGAGCTCTGTGGGTCTTAAAGTTTCGATTTAAATGCATATAAACAGGTTGTAGAGTCCGCAATATAAAAAACACATTCACACTCACAACTCCATTCAAAGACTTGTATCGTGGGTGCCAGAAACATTAACATATCACACACACTCACACCCAGAACCAGAAACACTTTGCCTTGGGGAGAAAACTTGTGTTCCAACCAAGAATCGAATCCGATTCCGGATGCATTAGAATACTCTAAGCCTGATGCATGGAAAGCTAACGTTCACCCAACTACGCTATCGATTAGTTCAATCTATTGCTTTTCAATCCCTTTTAAGTTAAATGAAATAACTAAGTTTCAAATTACACAGGGTAAAGAAACTCACAAAACAGGCTGTCTAGCATGTCTGTCGCAGAACTTTTACGTTTTATTTCGTGTAAATTCCAGAATAAACTCAATAATATCTTAATGCGAGCGCCAGACTGAAAACAAAATAAATAAAGGTCTTTATTGAAAAAGCCTTTAGGATAACATAAATCAAGTCCTAACGCTAGGAGGCAGAGCCTCAGGTCTAACTAAAAAACAAAAAACTTAAAAAAAAACAAATTTAAATTAATAATAATTAAATATTATTATATTATTATAAATAAACTTACTTATTAATAACTTAAGATTTGTTAAAATACAGATTTAACTAAACTACTTACCTAATACAAAAAGTCATTGGTCGGCAGTGTGCCCAAAATGCTGGCTGCGTTACCTCGTTGCACAGCGAGACTTAATTGCTGTGCAAAATACAAACCGGCATTTTGGTCACGTGTCGACTCTTTCAGTCTCCCAGCCAAATCTTTATAAATTTCAAGTGCACCTGGTCCCCATGGATCCAGCGTTTCTACTCCAAATGGCACAAATATGTAACCTCTGTCGAGGTTTGAGTATCTTCGCCGTTACGGAGATTCAGCT
The DNA here is from genome assembly GCA_948107665.1 of Lomographa bimaculata. Taxonomy (NCBI): domain Eukaryota; kingdom Metazoa; phylum Arthropoda; class Insecta; order Lepidoptera; family Geometridae; genus Lomographa; species Lomographa bimaculata. The sequence continues at coordinate 2,773,250 of OX403600.1, read as the reverse complement.
GCGGTAGCAGCGCCACTTGCCTGCTGCGATGTTGTTGGAACTTATATTATTATTTATTTCTTTAAATATATAATAATTTAATATAATAATAATTTTAAATAATATTTTTGTGTAATATATTATATTATTTAATATTTATATTGAATTATCAAAGCATTTGGTCGAAGCAACTCGTGACCAAAATGCTGGCAAATATTTTAGACAGAGATTGAGTATTGCCATTCAACGTGGCAATGCTGCCGGCATTTTGGGTACTTTGCCTACTGGTAGCGGTCTATTAGATTAAGTTTTGTACATATTTATATATAATTATAGCTTTTTTGGTTAATTATAATTTAGTTATTAGTTTAATGTAATATAATTATGATTACAAATGTTTTATGATAATAAATAGTATTTGACGGGAAAAAAAAAAAATATATATATTATTTTTTTTTGTTTTGTTTTGTTTGTTTGCTGTATATAATTTTAGTTTAGTTAAGAAAATATAGGCAATTGGCCCGTAGGTAGAAGATTACGAAAACACTAGATCCAGTATTCGGATCGGTGTTCTATCGCTAACATTTTGGAGAGTGTGCGCAGGAATTACACGAATTAATTCCGCCATTTTACCATCTAACGATAAGACAAACTGTCAAACGTCTCCCATATATGGTTGACATACCACCGGTTCGCTCGAAGCGTTTTGCTTCTACGTTTATCATCCGTACTGCGAAGGAGTGGAACTCATTATCCGCATCTTTGTTCCCCGTACAGTATAATCTGGGATGCTTCAAGTTAAGCGTGAATGGGTATCTTCTAGGCAAACACGCTTAAACATCAGGTGAGCTTCTTGCTCATCTCGACTCGCAATTACATAAAAAAAGTATGAACGTGAAAACTTTTGCGCAAAAACACGTGTTTGATGTTTCAATGTTATGTTTGAAACATAATGTGTAATACTCACGATAGTTTTAACATTAAAACGTGTTTGATGTTCTGTATCAAGTTCAAATTATTTCATACTAGCTTGTGCCCGCGACTTCGTCTGCTCAGGATTAGTACTTCGTGTAGCTTATTTTCTTCTTCAAGGTCATATCTATCTTTATCCATTTAAATATTTTTATAAGATAAGTATATGCTGTCGCGGGCTTTTTTATAGGACTATGATAAACATTTCCATTATTCTACTAATATTATAAATCCGAAAGTTTGTGTGTAAGTGTGTGTGCTAGTATGTAAGTGTGTTTGTTCCTTCTTCACGCTTTAACCGCTGAACGGATTTGGATGAAATTTAGAATGTACATAGCTTATACCTAGGATTAACACATAGGCTACTTTTAAACTAGATAATAGCGGGCAAAGCCGCGAGGCACGGTTAGTACATTATATACGTGAAACTCTAAAGGTTTTTGCAGCGCACGCTAGAACAGCTCGCAGATGGCACAATTTTTTTCAACTACTTGACACTTATCGTTATATTTTGGACAATTCACACAACATCTTTATAAATTATAGCCTGTGTGTTATTCTGATGTATAAGCTATATTATTGTAAAGTTTCATTAAAATCCATTCGGTAGTTTTTGCATGAAAGAGTAACAAACATCCATACATCCATATATACAAACTTTCACGTTTATAATATTAGTAAAGACTGTTTACAACTGACAGTGATTAAACTCGAACTGTTGTAAACAGTTCAAGTTTAGTCACTGTCCTGTTAATTAGTTTTACCAGCCCAGGCTGCGATGCGGCGTTTGTTTACGAAGGTGTGACATAAATCAATGTTAACCATAGGCTTCTGTTATCAGAGCTGAACCTCGAACGTTAATAAACCCTTTTTTATTTCTGGTAAAGCGTTTTACTCGGAATCAAGTGCTGAAGCAAACTGCAAAAGCGCTTTCTGGCGGTATAGTTGTATACCTTTGATAATATAATTTCTAAAATAATGCGCCGCCGAGTTTCTTGCCAGGTTCTTCTCGAGATGGCTGTAATTCTGCGAATCTGGCAGAAGAGTTATTAACTTTCATGAGTGCCTTTTTGGGCCCATGTGAATAAACGATTTCATCAATACTGGGCTGTAGTAAAGTTGTCTGGAAGAAATCGCTTTGAGCGATAAGACCGCTTTTGTGCTCCTATGTCATATTTAAGATTTCTTTGATTTTTTAAAGTGATATTTTTTTATTTGCACACAAAGAATTTATCTAGATAGATATTTTTTTTATTCTTTATTATCTATCTATCTCTCGATCGGTTTGTCACAGTTTAAAAAAATAGGAAGGCGAACATAATGAACATTGTGCGTGTAAGGGTATTTTCTCGACCTCATTTGCTACCTGACACCTTAACAACCTTAACAGTAGTACCACCACCATACCACCCTCAAGCATTTCGCTCCCATAAAAAGATAATATAACCATTTGTTCCCATATTACTTGTCATTTTCATGATCGCTTTTTTAACCGACTTCACAAATAAGGAGGAGGACACATCCGATAGCAAATGACGATGTAGTCTAAGGTGGAGCACGCTTACTCAGTAAATACCTATTCACTTTACTTTCGAACACATAAATTGTACTTCTCGGGAAACACAGATGACGGCAAAGCGTTCCTTTACTAGTAATTTACTCGATTTCTTGACTTATTCACATGATCGCTTTTTTACCCGACTTCACAAATAAGGAGGAGGACACACCCGATAGAAAGTGACGATGTAGTCTAAGGTGGAGCACACTTGCTCAGTAAATAACTATTAACTTTACTTTCGAACACATAAATTGTACCTCTCGGAAAACACAGATCAAAAACAAAGCGTTCCATCCTTTGCTGTTCCGAAGTCAGTTTTTTTAAGCTTTGCTTACTTATTTAATTACATTGTATTTGTCTCTAGATAAGCAAGTGATAACACACTATCATATCAGCTGAAGGACTGCTGACGTGATGAAATGATTTGAGTTTGTAAACACGCTAGGCCTAGAATGACAGGCTCTCAAGGATAGCTCCCAGAAAATCATTTAGTGATTTGGCAACCAGTAATTTACATAAATCGAGGACCACATCTTACCTGAAAATGGGAAAAATTCGTCAATCCTAAAATACTGAACACTGATCTTTTCAAGATGAGACGCGAAAACTTTTTTTTAACTTAATTTGACCCCTGATATAAAGGTGATTTGAAATTGCTGAGAGATGAGATGAGTGTTTTAGTTCAGTGACTCAAAAATGTAATTTAAATTTATAATATCTATATGTATGTACGTGTATGTAATTTAAATTTATGATAGCTCTATTCCCGAAGTGTTGCAATTAGACAAGAAAAAAAGTGTTTAACCTCTTTCACGTTTATGGTTGCCTAGTACTTGCCGTTATGGGCGGAATACTAACCTAGAACATGTGAATCAACAAACGAGGCTCCGGTGACAGTCCTCAAGCAGGCGGCGAGTCATAAAACTCATGCCACATTTTATTTGCAACATGGATCTCCGAATAATAGTCCAATCTTCAGTCTTACTCTCTCTCTCTCTTTCCTACAGGAAGCAAAGATTGCCAGGAAGAGTACATATTTGAACTGTTGAGTGGGCGTTCGCCTTCTAAGCATGGCTATCGGGTTCGATTCCCGGCGGGAACACAAGCTTTCTCCCCAAGGAACATTTGTGTTTCGTGGTTCTGGTTGTGATTGTGTGCGTGATGTTACGGCACCCGCGACAAAAGTCATCAACTTAGTGGGCTGTGAGTGTGAAAGCGTTTATGTTTATTGTGCTGACCCTACCTAATGGGAAAGGAAAAACAGATGATTTGTTTTTTCTACAAAAACATATTTTCCATCCAATATTTTTATTTCGAAATATAAATCACACCAGTGCCAACGATTGAAGGCCCCAATAAAACCTGACCCCGACCCCAAACGTTACACTGGTCCATTACGTCGGAGAAAAAATACGGCCATAAATTACTGTTAAACAATTCAGAATTAAACTTCGAATGCAAATCGGGCAGATTCGGGCCAATTCGGACAAATTCGGCTGTTCGGATATTCAGCTGGACTTTTTTTCAGTGTCACCCATCTGTTATACAACAATCAGGACAAATTTACTCATAAAAACCGACGAGGGTGAGTTTGATGTGTGTTCTTAGTTGTTTTCTAAAGATAATATCTTCTTTTTTAACCGACTTCAAAAGTGGAAGAGGTTCTTTTTCTTTTTTGTTACCTCAGAACTTTTTTCTAGGTGAACCATACAAATACTATGCTTCCCATGTGGTTCCATTTAGATTTGATCATGATCTGACTATTATGATAAATTTAGAAAGGAAAAATTTAGATTAAAATTTTCCTTTCTAAATTTATCACTATAGTTTTGCCTAGCATGGCTAATGCTATATAAATAAAATCAATCTGTCTATTAGTTTTAGAGGTATCCTCAATAATGCGTATTTAATCTGATCAAAGGTTCCGAAGATAAAGCAAGTCGGTTTTTTTTAGCTTTGCTTGCATTGCATAACCCATTATTTCTTTTAAAAAACCTGGACTTTAAAGACTCCAATACAAAACACGAAAGTCAACATCAAATTCGAAGCGAACATACATATTATATTTCCTTATCTATTTATTTTTCTTCACTTAAAGAATAAACCTTTAACATAACATAAACGATTTTACACTCACAGCCGCACACTAATTTCGATGACTTGTGTTGGGGTGTGTAAAATGTATACTAAGTCCGTCCTATAGAAATCTAACTAGAATCAGGTTTGGAAAAGCACCCAATTTTGGGAGGAAAATAATACGCAAGTTTCCTTATTACAAAAATTCCATGTATCATCAAACCACGCTCCCTTGCTCAAGGTAACCTGACCCTCGTAACTTCTGAAACATTGTGCCTTGCGTTAGCATCCATATATTTTATCACCTATTACTGAACCCTAAAACCCCTGTCCTGGACATCGGTCATATCCCCGGATCAGCCCTGTACTCGGAGCATACAAATGAAATTATTAGCCCTGTCCTTTAACAAGCCTTGTATGTACTATTAAGTATTCTGTGAAAAGGGCAGGAGCTACTATTGGTTTTTGTTAACATTGAGATAAAATTTTGTTTGGTTGAGAATGATGGTATATTACCTTGTTAACAAAGCTTTAAGCCGCAAAAATACATGGCTTCATCCGCATTTATTAAGTTATAAAGAAGCTTATGTGTTAATACTAGGTATACGCTAAGTACATTCCATATTTTATCCAAATCCGTTTAGCCGTTACAGCGTGAAGAGAAAACAAAAACATACACACAAACTTTCGGATTAATAATATTAGTATGACAACATTATTTCACAGAATTAATAAAATTAATACTAAGTGACGAGTAACAAGGACTAAGAGATAAGATGGGCTTTTTTTAAATAGTAAAATGACGACAAAGTATTTCGGATGACGAACAGGGTATTAATATAACATGGTCTGATTTTGATCAGCATTTCTACCAACTTTTAAAATGTAAAAAAGTAGTTTTAGTGACATAACTACAATAGTTGGATATGGTCTTGCAAAGCTTTTTGTAGATATTGATATGGTCTATGATATTGTAGAACATAATTTTGTTCTATCATCAATACCTTCTGCAGCGCATGCGATGAAACACATTTACGGCATTTTTTTTTAAACCTTGGGTTGGTTTTATTAGCGACTTCTAAGAAACTGCATTTTTTTCTAGAAATAAATATAGCCTATGTTATATATATTATTTTTGAAATAGTTCCATTAGTTTTTAAGTTTATTCGTTACATACAAAAATACAAATCTTTTCTCTTTATGATATAAGTGTAGATAATATCAAGTTTTATGATTTTTTTCAGCATGACAAGCAGTTTGATCAGATTTCTTTTGTACAAAAAAGCTCATTGCTGACTTCCGTTTCCCTGATAGAGCGTCAGATATTCTCAAAATTTTGATTTTGGCGCTTGTCTAACTCCATAACCTTATAATTTGATAAAAACTCACGCACATTTTGAACTTTTAAATTAAAATTAAAACGGGAATAACCTTTCTTATCAATCTAGGTAAGAAACTCGATGACATCGATGTACCTTAGTTGTACCCTCGAGCAGTGAAAAAAGTAATTCGGTCACAGTCTTCGAGGCTCGTTTATCATTTTTCTTGCTGAGAGAGTTTTCCCTACGAGGGTAGCGTTATTTCCGTTCTAATAATTCCTGGCTATATTTATCACATTCTAATTTAGGAATCTTTGCGGATTAATGTGAAAATACTTTCATTGTTGAAACGGGTGAGGAATATCTTTTATCTACCTCGTGCTCTGGCCTGCTTTTAGCCATTGTTACTTTATTCAAAGGACTTAAAACGTTTGTTTTTCTAGTTCAATCTGTATTGTACATGTGGGACTTGGAAAATGAAACAGTTTTCACGTTTTCACTTGATATTGTCAAAAACTTATTTATACTATAGAATACAGCACATCATCTCAAAAACTCTAGAACACGAATCTGTATCTTTTGTCTCATTCACACTGACATTTCATTCGTACCTCTTTCCGTATCCGAAATTCCAAAACTTTACAAAAGAGAATGTTTCGTTCAACAATTATAGAATTATATCCTACATACTTATTTTACAGTAAGTTTGATATAATTATGATTAATTAATCAGTCATAGAACAACATTGTTTAATTGAAACATTTGAACTCTGCTATTTAAAGCCTATCTTTTTTGCGGTAGGTTCCTCCTTCTTAACAATTTTATTACAAAAGTACTCGGCTAAACTACAAATCATGTTTTTTATTCATTGGGATTAGTATTTACAATTTTGATGTTCTGAATTCAGGATTTCTTTAGGTCATAACCATAAAAATATGAGGAATAGTATGTTTAATTACACCTACATACAACTATTTTTAACCTATACTCAAAGATTGGCTTGATATGTGCCTATACCTGTAGCTATTTTCGTAATGGCTGACATGATTTTTTACGTTTACAATCCCCGTATTTGTACTTGAGATCCAGTTACGTTTTAGACCTATCATGCTTACCACTCTCGACCAGCTCAAAACTTTCCAACAGAGATAGCAGTCAAACGCTAAAAACATTCATAAACAAATATAACGATAGAGATCTATATTGCGTCTGTCACGATTGTCATTGTTGCTTTAATTTATCGCACTCTGGATTAAAACGTTTTATCTGCAGACGTTTTACTCAAGATCCTGCTGTGATTCAGGCACTTACTTCAAACCTCCTTGACTTTAATACCTCCGTAACGACGGACCCTGGTTTAACAGCTAGGGTCTTCATCAGCCTGCATGGCCCAATGGCTCATCAGATTGTCAGTAAAACTGAGTATCTGTAGTGACTACGGATTTTCGTCGTTTTTTGAGCGCACAGCGGAATAGAAAATTAAACAAATTTTTTTTTTTAATTGCACTCTTCAAAGTGTTGTCAAGTCAGTCAAGTCTATCTTCTGAGCCTTTCTTGGCGTCAGGTAGTGGTCCCAGTGTCTCTCACTCTTACCACGGCTGGGCGCCGAGGGCTATTACCCTCGGGGAATCTTGGCGGGAGCTCTTGCCTATCTTGGCTTGGGCTCCCTACTGAGTCTTCCATTCCTATCTTCGGTCATCAGTCCTTGCCGTCTCTTGCTCCCTCGTCTTCGTCGTCACCCTTTGGGACGATGTCGCGTAGTGTTGTTTTTGTTATCATAAATCACCGACCTCCAACTTTACCGATAAGGCCGCCTATTGTTACACTAATTTTGTAAATCAATATTTTCTGTTGGCGTTGTTGAGGAGTTGGCGCAGTGGACAGGTGTCTGCCCTCTGCGCCGTGGGTCCTAGGTTAGATTCCCGGCAGGAGCACATATTCCTTCCCAAGGGATATTTGTGCTTCTAGTTCTGAGCGTAAAGTGTGTGTGATGTGAATGTTTCCGGCACCCACGGTACAGGTCTTTGAACTTATTGTGGGGCTGTGTTTTGTCATTATTAAGGTGTTCAATAAGAATATCTATCTATCTAAAAAAAAAGATCGACGTGTGAACGTAATATACGTTTCTAAATTATACAATGTACCAGAATTAGAATCGGTTATAATGGTTACAAACGTTGAATTTAAAGGCACAAACCTAAATCTTAAGAGATAGAGCATGTATCAAACATTATCAGCTATTTTGTGCGTGTTCCGAATTGCGCATACATAAAGAGCAACCTAGAATAATACAGAACGCCGTGTTTGTAGTTCATCCATCCACGGTTACGATATCAGATTGCCAATAAAACTGATGGCTGGCTTTGGGATAATCTATACATATAGATAATAAAATTGTATCAGGCCGATGTCTGTACATTAAAAATATTGAAGAAAAACTAATATGGTCTATATTAAAGCAACAGAAGTCAAAACAACCATTTTTAGAATTCTTGTTTGTACGCGCATCACGCAAAAACTACTGCATGGAATTGCATGCTGTTTTCATCAATGTATTGAGGTCTAACTTAAAATATAGTCTCCATTTAACCGCAGAAAAAATAGCTATTCCCATTGTTTTAAATTGTAAAACTACGAGATTTCACTTTTATTATATTATAAGTATGTAGATACTTATAAATATAATAAAAGTAAAATGGATGAGTGTTTGTTGCTCAATCATGCCAAAATTATAATATAATATAACCGATTTCGATGAAATTTGGCACACATATATTATAATGGGGGTTATCATATGAGATGAGACTTTTTACCTTCTACGCAGTCGAAGTCGCGGGCAGAAGCTACTTGTGTATAACATTAATCTGAACTATGTGATGGAATCAGAATTCGGCTGTCTAACGTTCAGTCTTAATGAGATCGTATTTGAATCGATGTAGAGTTTGCAATTTTCTATTCGATTGGATTTCATAGAACTCATCGATACATTGCTATTGGAAAATCATGATTTGTTTGTTAAACGAAGAAAAATATTTGCGGGTATGAAAGATGAAAATGATAATTTATTTTCAACCTACTTCAAAAAAGGAAGTTCTCAACTCGACTGTATGTTTTTTTTGTATGTATGTTACGCGATATCTCCGCCAATTATGAATCGATTTTGATGATATTTTTTCGTTTGGTAGAGTATACTTCAAAGGTTAAGTAAGTAAGCTAATACTGAAAAAAAAAATTAAGCTTTGTTTGTGTTTCAATTATTAAAAACTTCACTTACATTTATTTGTTACTAGCCGCTCCCCGCGGCTTCGCCCGCTATTATCAAGTTAAAGAGTAGCCTATGTGTTAATCCTAGGTATAATCTATGTACATTCCAAATTTCATCCAAATCCGTTCAGCCATTAATGCATGAAGAGGGAACAAACATACTTACACACTTAAACACAAACTTTCGGATTTATAATATTAGTAGGATAGGACTAGCTGCGCCCCGCGTAAAACTCCCAGCGGGAATGCCGGGATATAAAGTAGCCTATGTGTTAATACAAGCTGTAAGCTAACCCTACCATCTAAATTCGTCCAGACGTTTGAGCTTGAAAAAGTAATAAACAAATTCAACAAACTTTCGCATTATAATATTAGTGTGACAGTAAAAAAATATTGGTAAAACTGGTCTATCACTGTCTGTATTTTTAAAGACACCTTTTAAGGGACATGACATATCATGCGGCCAAGCCCCACACTAAGTCCAAAGACTTGTATCGTGGCTGCCGGCAACATTTATATATCACACACAACCCAGAACCACAGGGCTGAGTCACCCACGTCCGTAGGAGGATACCCCTTAAGTCTGACTCCCTACACGTGGTCCCCGGGTGGTGCTAATCAGGTGACATTTGAGAGGTGGTAGAGCATTTTGTGAGTTGCTCGCCTGGCTTGCTACCAAAGTAGCTTACCACCATCAAGTTGAAAGTCTGCCGCCAAGCCAAATACGGTGTTCCGGCAGTTATCCTTGAGAGCCTGCGTATTCCAGGTCTAGTGTGTTTACCAGCTTCGATCACATCGTCACTTACCATCAGGTGAGATAGTGGTCAAACACTAGCCTGTCACAAATAAAAAAAAAAAAAAAAAAAAAAAAAACCACATATATCCTTTTGAGATGTAAAATTGCTCCTACCGGGAATCGAACCAGACCTTAGGCAAAGGGCCTTGCCTACGCCAACTGGGTTGTTAAAAGATACATGCCTCCACGTAGGCAGTCGTTTCGTTTATGGGTCAGCATCAGGCGATATTTCAGGCGGTAATGGAGCATACCCTCGGCAGGCACGCGGCGGAACTCATTACACTCTTTTATTGTGCTTACGAGTTATAGACAAGGGTTGGAGAACAATGAGTGCAGGATTTTTGATGGTTTTGTATTGAAACGTGTTCATACAAACTTAGTACATACATGATGTAAGACATGTAAACGTTTGATACAATAATGAATAAATAAGGTATTTGTAGCTGCATTTATATGTATACACTAGCTGCGCCCCGGTTTTACCCGCCTAAGTCCCAGACCCGCGTGAAATAAAATGTAGCCTATGTACATTCCATACTTTTAATCAAAATTGGTCCAGTCGTTTGATCGTGAAGATGTAAAAAGTATACAAGCACACTCAAAAACTTTCACCTTTATAATATTAGTGTGATTTCGATCATATTTTTTTATTATGTCACAGTCACATATTGGATTTCATTAAGAAGTACACAACAGTAAGTCTAAAAATATGTAAACATATATGTAACATATATGCCATAATTTGCTACACATTTTCAACGAAATAATGTAAGCAAGTCATGGTCGTAAACAAGCATACAGTGTAAATAAAAAAAAAAATATACACGGTGTTCATTGCATTAAAATCTAAACAGACTGCTGATGTTATAAATTCAAAGTTTATGAACATACACGTGAATATGTTTTTGTATCCATGTACTTAGCGAAGAAGAATACTTCAACGTGTTTTTTTGTTTTTCTTGTGCATAATCTCAGTGTACCCCATCTTTATTCCGTAGCGTAGAACTCTTAATCACGACGGGAAATGCGGGACGAGCCTTTGATTGCACAGGATGTTAGACTTATGCGTCGGGATGTTAGGTTGGATGTTTAGACTCGGTCGGATGTCAGATTCTTCTACATGCAAACTCCATATTGATCAAACGAAGCTAGTTTTCGAAGTTAATTTGAGTGGCTCAGCACTTTATCCATCCGTCCATCCGTCCGTCCGTCAGTCAGATGCATCTACCGTCTAAACTATACAAGCGAAATCTCTTCAAATTCTCTGGAAAATGGCCCAAAGCGAGAAATTGCAATTAAAATGAGGTAAATGAAAATATTAAGGGGACACCCACACACGAAAGTGGGTCTGAAAATATTTTTATTGCACGTGTGGGGACACGTGGTCAAAGGAGATTCTCAATTTGACAATATGTTTTTTTACGCGATATCTCCGCCTATTATGAATCGATTTTGATGTTTTTTTTTGTTTGGTCCCAAATAAATGTTATCGAAATCGGTCAAACCAAAACCGAAATATAAGCGATGAAGTCGGTTTTTAAGCTTTGCTTGCGTTTCAATTACATAGCCTTCAAATAGTTGATATACATCATTACTACTGATACCAGTACCAACATTATGCAATCTTAATTCTACAGGTAAGTTACCTAAGTAGGTAAACAGATTGAAAGCACACATTGGGGGAAGCCTTGCTGGGAATAGAGCATTAATTTCTGATGGCTGCTTACGAATACCTAGTTAGTAGTTGAGTAGTTCAATATTTAACAGACAACTACATCGTATATGTAAAGAGGTACTTACAGTTTAGAACTCTGGTTACGTGGTGTGTAACGGGTCCATATTGGCTCGCATAAAATCTGAAATCATAATTTAAATTGGCATAACAACTTTTGGCCCACGCATCAATTCGCCACATGATGATAAGCATAACGTTTTAGGCATGAACATTTTCCGCATATCAATATTGAGCATAATGATAAAGTGGCCTAGAACGAATGTGCATAACTATATCCTGGCGCTTCGCCGGCCGCTACCACTCGTCGCGTTTTTTTCACCAGTAACCTAACTTTCCTCCTCGCTTCGCTTGTCGTCGCACCTAATTATGACTTAGCCAACAATTCAAATATTATGCCTAAAAACATTAGGCCAACAAATAGTTATGCAAAAATAAACGGTATACCCTAACATTATTATGCCAAATCATGAAAATGTCAAAACTTGTTATGCGAAACATTTTCGGCCAAATTAAACTAGGAACTGGAAAATTATGCGAGTCAATAGGCACCCGTGTGTAACATATTTAAAGGAGTTTTGCCGCGAAAGTAAAAAAATGGCGTTGTTGATTTTGTATAATTTTCTAAAACCTGTGATTCTTCGATTGTTAATATGTAATAATGGTGGATTATTAATACTTAGTAAACGTACATAAGTGTAGGCAAATTGAAATACTTGATTTTCGCCGTCGCTCCAAAACTCCAATAGAAGTTCTAGTAAAGTATCTACCACCAAAAAAATTCGGGTTTTTTTTTATCGGGTTTGATTCCCGGCGGTAACACAAGTTATCTCCCCAAGGAAAATTGATGTTTCTGATTCTGGTTGTGATGTTTGCGGCACCCACAACACAAGTCATCGAACTAGTGGGCTGTAAGTGTGAAAGCGTTGAAAAAAAAATTGTGGTCCCCAAGCGCTGGTCTTCCGTTTGATATTAGTTATTCTATAGATTAGTTTAAATAGTCCGGATTTGATTTATTAAAGTTAATTATCTGTACAATCTACTGTATAGGTTATTTGTACACAAATTGTCCTACATATACCATGCTGTGTCCACATCAGATGCGGGTGTAAACAGATAACGGGAACCGCAATAATTGATCTGCTGATACATAAATATTGCTGCCACAGGCAATCAGTAAATGGCATACCGTTATTATTTACTGCCGAGTAATAATATTGTGTGATAATTTAACAACTGGTATTGTAGGTGTTGAGGACAGGGCGCGCGTACAGGGAGCTTTTTATATCTTGTTACCCTTATTTAGTACAAAAATACGTTGTTCGTTTGTGTTTATTTCAGAGAGGCAATGCCGCCAGCATGATGGGAACACTACCCACTGGTGGGCTTGAGCACTTGAGTTACCTATAAGCTCGATGTCTTGTAGGTAACTTAGTTCTTTGCTGTACATAGTTTTAGTTTAGTTTTAGGAAATATAGGCCCGTTGTTGTTACCCTATAATACAAAACGTCGCGTCGGCAGCGCGGGGAGAAGCTTCGCCGGCCCGGCCGCTTTGTATATCTAGGTCCCTTAGGTGCCATACATTTTATGTTGGGCGCTTTGTATACAAAGTTCCTAAGACATGTGTCCTGAAAGTGACAAGAATTACCTATCCTACTAATATTATAAATCCGAAAGTTTGTGTGTAAGTATGTTTGTTCCCTCTTCACGCATTAACGGCTGCACAGATTTGGATGAAATTTGGAATGTACATAGCTTATACCTAGGATTAATACATAGACTACTTTTTTACTTGATAATAGCGGGCAAAGCCGCTGGGCACGGCTAGACATAAAATAAAAGGGAAAAATTAAGCTAATCGCAATCCTACTAATGTTATAAATCCGAAAGTTTGTGTGTCAGTGTGTAAGTATGTTTGTTCCATCTTCACGCTTTAACAGCTGAACGGATTTGGATGAAATTTGGAATGTACATAGATTATACCTAGGATTAACACATAGGCTACTTTTTAACTTGATAATAGCGGACGAAGCCGCGGGGCACGACTAGTACTTTACTAAACAAAACTAAATAAAGTTACACTTAACTTTACTTGACTAAGATCGGGCTTCGAGAATATATTTTATATTTTATCAAACTGTAAGCGAGTTTCCTGTAGGAGACAAGTCGATATCAAATACATTTTGCCGGGAAGGTAATCTTCTTCGGTGGTTCCGCCATCAATAGATAGCTGTCATGTCGGGTACAGGACTATTGATCATGATCCTGGCAGGATTTAGAATAAGTACAATCGGCTGCAGCATATAAACATTACCAAATAAAAAAATGTTCTTAAATTAAAAAACTTTCGGACGTATAATACCAGTAAACACTACATAAATAAACGCTTTCACACTCACACCCCACACTAAGTTCGATGACTTGTGTCGTGGGTGCCGGAAACATTCACATCACACACACAATCACAAACAGAACCAGAAACACAAATTTTCCTTGGGGAGAAATCTTGTGGTCCCGCCGGGAATCGAACCCGATACCCCTGCTTAGAAGGCGAACGCTCACCAAATTAAACCAACGGGCAGTTCATATATGTGATGTTACTACATGTTTCCGGCACCCACGACACAAGTCATTGAATTGATCGTGGGGCTGTGAGTGTGAAAGCGTTTATGTTATGTTTAATATTATACATCCTAGCTGCATACTATAGCATTAAGCTTATTCCTCGTACACTATTTTGTGCTAGACTATTAAATAAAAAATTTTGATCACACTTAGTCTTATCAACTTGGTATCATACATAAACATACCATAAAGGCTTTTACACGCACAGCCCTACACTAAGTTGATGACTTGTCTTGTGTCGTGGGTGTCGGAAACATTCATATCACACACACAATCTCACCCAAAACATTTCACTTGGGGAGAAAACCTGTGTCGGAACACAGGTTTTCTACCCAAGGGAAATTTGTGTTTAAAAAACTCAAACTGATACCCGCAGCATAGAAGGCATACGCGTAATCCACTAAGCCATCGGGAAGTTTACATCATGTCTCGATCCGAGGTTTCATTGTGAATTTCATCCAAAAGTAATAGAAAAATCATTTCATACATTTCCTTTACCAAAATTCACCTTGATTTATTTCTCAAGGATAATTCCATTCACACAAACAGCCCATTATAACAATTTTTATACCAACACAATTCTGTCAAATACACAACTTCGACAAAGTCACAAACACGCGGAAGTAACTACACCCGAAGGTCCTTGTCTCAGTAAGCCATACCCGGACAAGTTATGATTGGTTGGTATTGAATCCGAACATTCCAATAGAAAAGTTAAAGCAGTTTGTTAGAATTGAACGGTTGGGAGAATCGAACCGACAGTTTTTATTAAGAGTTTGTAATGAGAACTTCGGAAGAGTTGATGTTTATTATCTATATAGTGCTTTAAATACGAGTCTATTATTTTATTGATCAAGCACAACGAGATCTATAGGTTGATTTCTTATTGTTAATCTGGTAGTAGAGTCATTTTAATTAGCTCTTCTTTGGGGTGTGAATAAAGGATTTTGATTATTTGATTTTTGACTTGGGCGATTCGGCACTTTGTTTGCCCGTCAGTCCGTCCGTCTACAAGCATTTAGCGTCAAAAC
Organism: Lomographa bimaculata; assembly: GCA_948107665.1. Taxonomy (NCBI): domain Eukaryota; kingdom Metazoa; phylum Arthropoda; class Insecta; order Lepidoptera; family Geometridae; genus Lomographa; species Lomographa bimaculata. The sequence goes on along the minus strand of OX403600.1, from coordinate 2,757,897 downwards.
TAAGTAAAAAATCTCAGAGTATATTATGATTTAAGCTATAGTCTAAAGAAGAAATGGCAACAGAATGATTATAAGAGGCATACACACGTAAGGGGCCCAACATTTATTGCCCGTGCGGGGTATCGTTGAAAAAAACGCAAGTAGAGTACAAAACCGTTTTTTTTAATCTTTTGTGGATATAACCTGATTTTTTTTATTAGAATGTAATAGATATTATACATGAGTTTCAGCTTTAAGTGGCTAGTAGTTTTTGAGATAGATCTCGAAGTCTAAGACTATTGACTTTGGAGTCCTACCATATTGTTATTTTCCAACATAGATTTTTACTAAAGAACGGTATTGTTATCTACTTGCAAAGCTCTTTTCAGCGATTTAGGCAGAAAAAATAATTGCCTCCCACTTACAAGTAAAGGTGTTCTCTTAACATTTTCATTTATATCATTTATGAAATTGGTATTTTTGGCTTTCGTTTTCAGTTTTACATATACTCTGAGAATTGGAAGATTTTCGCTTGTATAGTTTATACAATAAATACCTCTGACAGAAGGACGGACGGACAAAGTACTGAACTACCCAATTCAATTTAAATACATCGTTTCGCGAAGTCAATAAATAAAACTCACCCGAGTATAATAAATCGAGGGATAGATATAAGTTGATATTTTAGGATAGTTTATGGAATAGGGGTGGGCCTGTCGTTAGTAACATCTAGTGCTTATAGTACCCTAATGTCCTTTACCTATTGTTTGTTATTGTACCCGTTTTAAGGTACAAACCCACTGAGACGACTCTATCATCTTAATTTCTACTATTATAGAGCTGTTTGTTTGTCTATTAGTTTGAACATCAGAAACTATTTTATTTTGCGTCATAAGCAAGCATTTGAGTACTACCTCATCTGTTGGAAAGCAAGATGTAGCATGCTTGTCTAGAACATACCTGTTCACTTGAGACTATGACCGAAACGAGGTATCTTTGTGTAGACTGGAAAGGTAGAACCTGATCGGACTGGAAGAATTTGAAATATAGGTAATCTAGATGCTAGAATTTATGCAATAAATTGCTAATAAAAATTAAGACCTAAAATTCACAGCTTATATTTTGGGTTTGGCTTAATCGATATCGATAAAATTTATATGGGACCAACTCTCTCTCTCATATTCCAAACAAAAAAATATTTTTGAGAATCGGTCTACAAATGGAGGAGAATCCGGTAAACATACATAAAAAAAATACATACAGTCGAACATAGAACCTCCTACTTTTTGAAGTCGGTAAAAACGTACAGAACACAGCAAAAGAGCTCAATACAAGCCACCGATTAATGTACCTTATTAATTTATCTTTCACCATCTGGACACACTCAACCATCTAAGTGAGTCCAGTTGACAAAATGATAAACGTTATACAAAATTCAAATACTCAAAACTTGAAGCATTCATGACATTTAATTACTCTAATGCCAGATTCGCAAATTGACAGTCATCTTGAGAAGAACCTGGCAAAAAACTCGGCGGCGCATTTTTTGCGATTCTTTTTTCAAATAAAAATTTACTTCTATAACACATTTCTTAACCTAGGTTTATCTATATTTTGCCGTCGCCATAAAGCGCTTCTGCTGTATGCCTCTATGCGTACATGTCATTACTGTCTAGTTTTACCAGAGGATACACGTATGTCCACTAACCAAACTAAGCCTGTGTGTGTGAACACACGAATGATACCACTAAGCCTTTCGAATGCCGTAGATATAAGATGAACTGGTCGTTGGCTCAGTGAACTGCTGGTTGGCTTAGTCGGGTGGCGTTCGCTTTCTTAATAGGGGTATCAGGTTCGATTCCCGGCGGGAACACTTGTGTTCCTGGTTCTGGTTGTGATTGTGTATGTGATGTGAATGTTTCCGGCACCCACGACACAAGACATAGAACTTAGTGTGGGGCTGTGAATGTGAAAGCGTTTATGTTTTAAGATGTAAAGTTAAATTTTGAGAACATCACTTTTGAATCGAACTATTTTTTACCGACTTCCCAAAAAAGGAGGTACTCAAGTCGATTGTATTTTTTTTTTATGTGTGCTACCTCATAACTTCTCTCCACGTGAGCCGATTTCGAAATATTTTTTTTAGTTTGAAAGATGTTGCTTTCTAATTGGTCCCATTTAAATTTGATCAAGATCTGATCAGTTTTTCTTGAAATATAGTCAATAATGTCTATTTTGTGACGAATAATGCGTACTTTGACGATGTTCTGGTTAACCCGACTTCAAAAGTTACCTCACAACTTCTTTCGTTGTGAGCCGATTTTGATGATTCTTTTTTAATTTGAAAGCTGGTTGATCAAGGTTCCGATGATAAAGCGGTGAAGTCGGTTTTTTTAAGCTTTGCTTGCGTTTAATTATTTAATGTGCTAGGGGGAAAATACTGACGAATGGAAACATCGGTGGCTTTTGATCTTTAGGTCGTTTAAGAAGTCACAAAAAGTTGAGTTCGGCTATTTTTCTGCTCATAATGGCAGTTCCAATAAAAAGTGTCGACTTGATGTGGTACTTAGTCACCTAGAAATATTGGTCCAATATTTGAAGGGCATCGGGTTAGAGACTTCTGTAAACTTCCAATTTGACCTTGGTGTTGGATTAATTGGCTTAGTCTCGATTCATATTTAGGATTTAACGATTTCACGGTTGGTTTTATTATTTCTTGACTATTTTCAGAACAGTCGGTGCTCCTTCATCAGTCGAGTACGAGCGTAGACCGTCTGGCGGCGTCTCAGCGTTTTTTTTCCTTCCTTCGCAGGGGAGCCCCACACCCCTTAGTGTGTGTCCCAGACGTGTAAGGCCGTGCAAGCCGATGGAGAGCCCCCTGGCTCGGCGTTTACTGAACTGATTTTAACATCCAGATAAAAGAACTCTTTAAGGGTCAGTTAAGGGCACAGTCACGAAATTTTGTATACCAATTTAATTATGACAGCCGGTTTTAAAGTTTCATTGTGACAGGGTTGGGTCCTGACTAGGGATCTCCTCAGTGGTCAAAAATTATTTTCTGTTTGTATATCAGCCACCTTTGGTTTGTGACTGAAAATCAGCCTAGTGTCTACTGTCTCCTTGGCAAAAATGCTGTGTCACGTCCCTTTTGACACTTTTTCTTTAACTACTACGCAGCAAAAGGTAGTTTTTGGTCAGTATGAGTGTATGTTCATCTGTTCCCTAATATCTTCTAAACTACTTGTCATAATTTGACATATGAGGTGTCGTTAGGAGCGTCTTGTTGTTCTTTTATTTTCTTTCTGTTTCTTTTCAAGCTGTTTTGTATTCATTAGTGTTTTGTTTGTAGTGCCAAATAAACATATTTCATTACAAGCTAGCCTTCGACCACTACCTCAATTAATGGTAATGATGGCGTGTTCGAGGATGGTAAACACGCAACTTTGAGTTGCGAGTCTTTTATAAACAGTAATAAAGCAGTCCGTTCTCACAGTCTCCGATGGTACAATTTCCCGATGGCTGTACGGTTTCACTTCCTGTCGGAGAAAGCGACATGATTTACTGCAGAACGGGTTTTATGGTAGCTTGAGTATGATTATGCAATAGTAACTTAATTTTTATATTGTTAGTGACTCATTTAGTACCTTACTTATCTCAATCTTAACACAGAAAAGTGTCAATATTATTGACTAATTGTTTTCAAAATAATGAGGCGTTATCAAAGAACTAAAAAGATTACAACTGCACCAATTTTGATGTAATTTTTGTGGGACCAATAACATTTTCATCAAAATCAATTCAGTACTTTGGTTTTTAAATCAAAATAACTAGAAAAAATATTTGTGATTGGACCGGGAATTGAACCCAATACTCGCAGTTTAGAAGGCAGACGCGCTATAGACTTCACCAGCGAACAGTACAATTCAGAAAAAAATTACCTTAGTTCTGAGAAGATTTGTCGTGTGATGGGAATGTTTATGTCATTGAGAGACGAGACGTACAAGTCGATCCCCTAACAGTAAGCATCACGCTTACCCATCATATGTCAAAATCCTGCGCGTTATTATTGTGTTGTTGCTTATCATTCAATATAGAAAGGGTACATTTTTACTATTGTTATTAATGTGACGTATGCGTGGGACATTTTGAGAATGGGATCGTTTGAGAATGGGACGGAATGTGAATGGGACGATTTGAGAATAATATTGGATAATTTGCGAATGCGTCACAAATTGCGAATGGGACGTTCTGCGAGTAAACCCGGCAAAGCACATGGTCTCGTCCCCCGAGATATAAGATGTCAAATATCTTTAAGCCCTATTATACTGGAAAAAATGTTTCCGCCAACCACTATACAAGTAAGTGGTAAATGCACCTGTTTATAAATAAATAAGTCTTTGAACTTAATGAGGGGTTGTGAGTGAATGCGTTTGTTTTGTTAATCAGCACCAAACTATCACACCAAACTATCACACCAAACTATCACACCAAACTATCACAGTAACTGTTTCTATATTACCAACATAAACCACTCTTACATTTTCGACAACTTTTACTTCATAATTTTCACAAGCAAACTAAATTCTGCACAAAACCCCGAGGCAAATGTCACCAATTCCACAATTAATTTATCATCAGCAATCGGCTATTACCGTGGAGCATTTAAAGCGCTAAATCAAGCGCTGGCAGCGCTCCAGCGAAGAAAATACAGTGGCTGGACAGCCTGTTTTTGTATCAGTATCTGACGGTTGTCGGGGCCAGATGGTCGTTGAGAAGGACTTATATTGCGAGGTTATATTTTTTTTACTAGCTGTATCCGATATGCGGTACATACAATGTTCGTTGATATAAAAAAATCAAAATACAACCTCTTACACGTTTATTGTTGCCTAGTATTTTTTCACCGTAATATAAACTTATTGACTAATTAATGGGATTGGACCGTGGACGTCTCATAAAGAACGTCAAAATGGCCACTTTTTTTTATTACCAATAGGCTAGCATTTGACCGCCATCTCACCTGATGGAAAGCGACGATGCGGTTGCCTAGAAAGTACCTGTTCACTCTTGACTTGAAGAGGCCTAAGTTAAACTTATCGGGAAACAAGAACGAAGGCAGGGTATTCCACTCCTTTGCAGTTCGTATAATAAAAGTTGTGGCAAAACGCTTGGTTCTAACATGCTTTAATCTGTGGAATATCCACCATGAAAAGACGTTGAAATTTGCTCAAAGCTGCTTGCACTTTTCTATCAAAATTCTTTTAAGAAGCTATGTTAGTAACGTCTAAAACATCGTTGTTTACAAGTGTTAAGTTTCTTTTCCTTTTATTTTGTCTTCGCAAGCAATGCGCATTTAGCCAATGTCAAGTTATAAATAATATTGATGTATATTATATTAATACGTACCACTAGACCTAGTCACATGTCACAGACAAACACAAGCAAAAAAATCATAGTCAAAGCGTGCAAAGAACAGTGGTAGAGACTTCATCAAGATTTTACCGGTTGTTAATTAAAAAGGACTAAAAAGTTATTATCTTTTTATGCAGAATAGGCAAGCATTTGACCACTATCTCACCTGATGGAAAGTGATGATGCGGCCAAAGATGGGACGTGCTTGCCTAAAAGATACCTATTCACTCGAGACTTGAAGACTCCCAGCAACGGCAATGAGTTCCACGAAGTAAGTTATATAACCAGAACCTTTCGAAACGAACGAAACGAGCCCAAACTCAATGGATTTTGTGTAGTTCAGAAGTTCCTATGGTATCCTTTGGTATCCTATGGTATCCTATGGTATCCTATGGTATCCTATGGTATCCTATGGTATCTTTCGTTCCCATCATCAGACCAGCTTCATGGTACCATGTTATTGTATTGTCACTGAATATAACATAATTATTCAAATTTGAGTCCAGTTGGACATCGGGAAGTGGCTCTAATTTAGTTTAAAGGTTTGATTACAGACCGACAGACAACCTGACAGGTGAAACTAAATAAAAACTTGTAATAAACTTCAACTTCTTTTTTAAATGGCTGCAATAGGGCTGTCGCCAAAACGTAGTTTTTTTTCTGTTATATTTGGCTTCGCAATCTTGTGCATTTCGCCTGTGTCAAGTTATAATATATTTCAAGTGTATTTCAAGTTAAAAGTCCTAGTCACAAGTCACAGTTAAAGTCAAGTACAAGAGTCAAGGCCCAGTCATAGTCAAGTCATGCCTTAGTAAAGTGGTAGAAACTTTACTAGAACTTCCATTGGAGATTTGGAGCGGAGGCGAAAATGTCACGGTTTTCAACTTTGTATGACTTGCCTACACTTATGCACGTTTACTTAGAATTAACGATTAATAATCCACCATTATTACACATTAACACTCGAAGAATCACAGGTTTTGGAAAATTATACAAAATCAACAACACCATTGTTTCACTTTCGCGGCAAAACTCCAAAAACGTAATTTGATTCCTATCTCGATGACTGTCGCATCATAATTCTGCCAAGTTGTTTGAATCTATGGAGGTTATTGACACGAAGCCATCGCTCGCCATTTTAGTTTGTCTTTTGTTTTTCAATCTAAATTCAAATTCAAACTGTCCAATAGCACAGTGGCTCGGGTAATTAAAACTTCTGCACACTAACTCCTATTGCGTTCCGTATTCTCATTTCCGCTTTGAGGCGGATGAACGGCTAAACAACTGCGCTTATCGTGTTTCTGGAACATGATAAATTACATCACGTGTGACAGTATGGGTTATAGAGAGATTTTAATATTATAATAACAGAATTTTGTCGCAATAATAATTACTAGTAGGTCTGCGAGCTAAAGATCTCGCGTGTTTTTCGAAATGACTGATGTGGAAGTTAATGAAATCGAACGAATAATTCTCATCGAATGATTTTTTTTTTGTTTTCAACCCCAGAATCACCCACCGACATTTAGAAAAAAATCTAAATACTAAATCGACAAAATTAAATCTTATATTTAACTCAACCTGGTTAAAAAAATTCTCGAGAATCGGTTGAGAAATGTTAACTGTAGAGTAAAATCGCCGGACATTTGGACCTATGAAAGCATTATAGCCCAAGCTGAATCGGAGACGCTTTTCACTCTTTCAGTCAATAATAATCTAGTGTCTCCGATAACGATCAGTTTTTTTTATGTTGAATAGTCAACCATTTGACCACTATCTCACCTGATGGAAAGTGATGATGCCGCCGAAGATGTGACATACTTGCCTAGAAGATGACCTATTCACTCGAGACTTGAAGGCTCCCAGATTATACCGTTCGATGAACAAAGACGCAGGCTATGAGTTCCACTCCTTTGCTGTACGGATGATGAACGTAGGAGCAAAGCGTTTTCAGTTTATGTAAACTTATTGACGTAATAAAATTTTCCAAGTAATTTGCTGACGTCCATCAATTTTGGAAGAGCTAAGCTCTTCTAGCTCTACCAAGACAGGTTGATTTTTTTTATTTGTTATCTTCACGATTGCCGTTTGATGTTATGAAATTGGTGATGATTTTATGATTAGCGATTAAATTATGGAAAATGATAAAGACTACATAATATTCTGATTCAAATAATCATCATAAGTACATTTGAAAGGTGCGGGACACAGATGGTTTACTTATGTATGTAGGATATATAATAATATATATCTTCTATTATTTCATGTCACGTCTCGGCCGCATCTTCACTTTCCATCAGGTGAGATAGTGGTCAAATGCTTGCCTATCCAGCATAAAAAATACCCTCTAATGCTTTATTTGCTTAATAATAATAAATCATAGCTTACAAATATTAAAATTGATTTTTTTCAGTCAGTGAAACGTTTTTCTCTTTTGAGAAATTAAGTTCTCTAACCTTATGACAGATTATTAGAAAACGAAAAGTTTTGTTGTTAACATATTAACACCTGAGATCGATGGGATATGCTGAAAACCAGTCCTGCACAAACCCTTAGTTTGTGCAGTCTTAGCGCTGAACATATTCCAATTGCCAAATATTTCTTGCATGTTTTTTTTTTCTTTTGTGTACCATAATGTGATTGTTTAAATATTTAGCAATAAACGATTTTGTTTTACCACCCATACTGTTTCTACGTTGTAAATGTAGAGAAACTTTTCATTTGTGCCACTAGCAATGTGCTATGCTTAATTAAGCGCTTTAATTCTGGCAGAATGTAGTGCTTGCTGCTTACTATGTAACATTTTGTATGTATTTCGTAATATTAGTTTATATAGTAAAATGTTAGTATTGGTTAATATGATGAACATTTATAATTTATATCTTTTATTTATTCACAGGTAAGTTCCCGAGTCGAGTAATAAGTCGTATGTAAGTTTAATAAAATAAAAACTATTTCTGAAAAATTAGATACAAAAATGGCTTCATATTTAAGTTTACATTTTAACTAACTTTAAAAGTATTGGCTCTGTGAGCAAAAGATTTTTTATTTTATTTTGGTTTTGCAATTTTGTGCATTTAGGCAGTGTCAAGTAATATATTTCAAGTGTATTTCATATTAAAAGTCCTAGAGTCCTCCAGAAGGTCAGTCATAGTCAAGTCATGCCCTAGTAAAGCGGTAAAATCTTTACTAGAACTTCTATTGGCGTTTTGGACCGAAGGCGAAACGTTTTTCAACTTTGTATGATTTGCCAACACTTATGCACGTTTACTAAGTATTAACGATTAATTATCCATCATAATAACTTACACATGTACACTCGAAGAATCCCAGGTTTTTGGAAAATTATACAAAATCAGTCATTTTTTCACTTTCTAAAAACTAAAAAAAAAAACAGCCACTTATTAATTATAGCAAAAATTAGCCTATGATTTAAAAAAAAAAAATTGGAAACGAATGAAACCAAGATATAGTGTTAGGCTTTTGCCACCTGAGCTAGTTTAAAACTGTGTTACAGGTGTCAAAGCCCACCGCTCGGGAGAGAAAGAATATTCCATATTAAATTTAAATACAAGAAGCCCATACATTTGAGTTCATAGTTTGAGGTTATATTTTTAGGTTATATTTTTAATTCATAATTTGAGGTTATATTTGTAGGTTGTATTTTAATAATTAGACAATGATAAACCTTATTCCTTCAGACTTTTAACGGTTTCATGAAGAATCTCTATCATAAGGGGTCACGTTTAAATGTTCTTTCATAAAACTACATTCTAGCTCATAGTAAAAGACAAATATTACATTTTGCTCGAAAATTTGGCGCCGCTCCACTGCTACACCGGGTGGTGATAACACGGGATTTTATTAATAGTTCTGTTGCAGTTCCCCGGACTTTTTCGTCTTATGAAACGGACTTTACTTATATGACAAATGTCAGTGTATTGGGACGTTTCTCTTGATAGTCACTGAAGCAGAATAGGTTCATAAATTCTGCCCGCTGGCGTAATTGGGTGCGCGTCTGCGTTCTAAGCAACGATTGTTACAGTAAACTGCACAAGCGCTTTCTAGCGACTACATAATAAAGATATACCTAGGTTAATATAATTATGTATTAGTGTTAAGGAAAGATTAAAAAAAAAATGAAATATTGCGCCGCCGACTCGCCAGGTTCTTTTCGAGATGGCTGTAATTATGCGAATCTGGCAGTAGATTCATTAACTTTCATGAGTGCCTCTTTGGGGCCCCATGTAAATAAACGATTTGATTTTGATTGTAGGGTTCGATTCCCGGTGGAAACACAAATTTTCTTTCCAAAAGATATTTATGTGATTTTAATTGAGTGTGAAAGCTTTTAAACAAAACATTTTCATTTGTCAAAACAATTACATAAAGAACTAGCTGCGCCCCGCGGTTTCACCCGCGTTGATAATGATGAAAAGTGATGATGATGATGATGATGAAAAATAGATGTTGGCCGATTCTCATAGATACCGGATAAGCACAAAAAATTTCATCAAAATCGGTCAAGCCGTTTCGGAGGAGTATAGCAACGAAAACTGTGACACGAGAATTTTATATATTAGATAATTAAATTAGGTACAGTGTTTTAATTAAAACTTATATCAAATCAAAGATATTCAATATAAAATACGCGTAACACAAGTACAAAAACGTGCTTCAAGTTGTACCTAAGAGAGAGAGGAAGATCTGGGTAAGGTTTCCGGTTTCACAATTTTATATTTGTGTATTTGTGGATTTACTAAGAGAGTTTTTTTTTTATGATAGATAGGCAAGCATTTGACCACTATCTCACCTGATGGAAAGTGAAGATGCGGCCGAAGATGTGACATGCTTGCCTAGAAGATACCTATTCACTCTAGACTTGAAGACACCCAGATTGTACTGTTCGGGAAACAAAGACGCAGGCAATGAGTTCCACTCCCTCGCTGTACGGATGATAAACGTAGAAGCAAAACGCAGTATGTGATATTAATTAGTAATATACCATAAATCATACATTATTATTATTTACATATTAAATAGTAATACGTAACAGCTGAAATCATCACATTCTACTAATATTATAAATCCGAAAGTTTGTGTGTAAGCGTGTAAGTATGTTACTTTTATTTGGTGTGCAATAAAGAATTATTGTATTGTATGTTTGTCCCCTCTTCACGCTTTAACGGCTGAACGGATTTGGAATGTACATAGATTATTATACCTAGGATTAACTCATGGGCTAATTTTTAACTTGATAATAGCGGGCGAAGCCGCGGGGCACGGCTAGTAACTAAATAAAATTGTGATTATATCTACTTTACCGTAAAGTAGATATAATCACAGTTTAAATCACAGTTTAACTGTAACTTTAAATGTTATGGTATGTAGAGATATACTTACTTCAGTTTAAAAAAAACAATTTTCACTAGTAAATTATCTTATCTCTCTGTCCTTCTCCCATCAAGTACAGTTGGTAAAACATGAACTTACGAATTTTTGTTGTAAAAATATTTAGCATGAGTTGATCTCGAAAATGCTTTTTTACTCGGAGCTTTGTTTATTGATCAGCAGAGGCACCACGTGCAAGAGACATCGACTCGGCGGCTAGGTGTTAAGCCAGCATTGACCCACATATCGAATAGCTATCATATAAGTCTAGTATTTTTTTGCCAGTTAAAAAAATATATTTTACGATTTTTTCTGCTGACCGTACGTGACCGCATCGCCCATCGTTTCAGTTACAAAGTTACTTACAATATTGCAATATTTTTTATCTCCGAAAGTAATTTAATGACGCCTTGGAAGCTTCAAGGTGAAAACAATTTGGATTGTTTCTTCAAGTTTATTTTGATCATTAAAAGCGTTAATAAACTTATGCCTAAGTTATTATTTGAAGAGAAATGTACAAGGGTTCGTATAAATTACTGTTTTTATGAAATAATGTAATCTGGGAGTCTTCAAGTCAAGAAAGAATCGGTGTCTTCTAGGCATGCATACTAAATCTTCCCAGAATCGAACCCAAAAAGGAGGAGGTACTCAAGTCGACTGTATTTTTTTATGTATGTTATCTCATGACTTCGTTCCACGTCAACCGATTTTGAAATTATTTTTTTATTTGGAAGAAGTTGCTTTTCAATTGGTCTCATTTAAATTTGATTAAGATCTGATCAGTAGTTCTTGAAATATCTTTAATAGTGCGTGTTTAGTACATCTAATCTGATCAAAGTTGGCGCACTGGACAGGTTTCCGCCCTCTGCGCCGTGGGTGCTGGGTTCGATTCCCGGCAGGAGCACAGAGTTCTTCCCAAGGGATATTTGTGCTTCTGGTTCTGGGTGTAATCTGTGTGTGATGTGAAAGTTTCCGGCACCCACGATACAAGTATTTGAATTTAGTGTGGGGCAGTGAGTGTAAAAAAAAAAAAAAAAAAAGCGGTAAAGTCGGTTTTTTTAAGTTTTGCTTGCGTTTAATTATTATTTATTTAATGTTTTGTTAACAAAACAAACCATCAAAGAATATAACTTACTGTGGCATCAAGCATTTTCTAAACTAGGATTACATACCCTCTTTCAAACCAGACATGTTCAATGTACTAAAAAATTGAACGTTACAAAGCGCACAGTGGTTCGTCGCATCTGTGACATAGTGGCGAGAGCGTGTCAGCGGGCGCGCTGATCATTAATTTCATATGTCCGGCTGAGTGGGCATCTGTGCCACTGTGCACGGCTTTTGTCCCTTGATTCTAGAGTCGACACGGTGGCTGGGTTCTGTAGAGGCAGTTAGTTGGGTACTTGTGCCATGTGTTGTCCTATTTATACTTTATGAATATAATATATTCCATATAATTGAACTGCTCGTTAGTTTATTGGGTGTGTTCGCTTTCTAAGTAGGGGTATCGGGTTCGATTCCCGGCGGGAACACTAGTTTTCTCCTCAAGGAAAATTTGTGTTTCTGGTTGTGATTGTGTGTGTGATGTGAATGTTTCTGGAACCCACGACACAAGTCATCGAACTTAGTGTGGGGCTGTGAGTGTGAAAGCGTTTATGTTATGTTATATAATAAATTGTTTTTGTTATTTATTTACTCGTATTGGAAAAATATGGCACCGTACAAATCCATTAGACGTTTTAAAGAAAGGATAATTTAGGCACCCCAATCTCTCCTCTCTCGTGGAGTCACTGGTGGAGAGTCAGGGGACTATCCATAAGCTTGCACGGGCCTACATATTTGGGGGTGGCTTTGGTGAGCAAGGCCACCCCTCCATGGTCGCATTGGCCCGGTTTGCATCCAGACCTACCGCCGGGGCAAGATAGTGACTGCTAGCGTTGCCCTATCTTGACCAACCTCGGCGAGGGAATGCTCACCTCTGGGAAGAAAGGGAAGTTGTAGGTATTTCCCACCCAAAACCAAATGACACTTAGAACACGGCTTTTGTAGCTCAGGGTTTGAGTGATAGGACATGACAGTCTATAGCCGTAGATTATATAGCAATTATACGAAATATTTTTACCGTTAATTTAAGACTAGCTGTGTCCGCTATTATCAAGTTAAAAAGTAGCCTATGTGTTAATGCTAGGTATAATTTATGTACATTCCAAATTTCATCTAAATCCGTTCAGCCGTTAAAGCGTGAAGAGGGAACAAACATACTTACACACAAACTTTCGGATTTATAATATTAGTAGGATACTATAACAGATTATCTCCCAGAAGGAAGAAAATAATTATAGTTATAATATGTGCTACTGTTATTGTTAATAAATATTGTGTGACATATTATTATAGTGAAAAATGTTTTTTTTGAGAATCGCCTCTGTTGACTTCTAAAATAATAATCCAAAGTCAAATCATAAATTTTGAAGTTTAGAGCACGTTATTCACGACACGACCCACTGTGCAGTGAATGAAGAATGATGGCGCATAGTACTAAAACCTCTCATTAAAAAGCTTTTGAGAAAATTGACTATTATACACTAGCTGTTTCCAGCGAGTTCACCCGCGTTAATTAGAATTCCTTCTATATATTCCTTCTTTTTAACCGACTTCAAAAAAGGAGGTTCTCAATTCGACTGTATGTTTTTTTTGTATGTATGTTAAGCGATATCTCCGCCAATTATGAATCGATTTTAAAGTTTTTTTCTGTTTGGTAGAATATACTTCAGAGGTGGTCCCATATAAATTTTATCAAAATTGGTCAAGCCAAAACCGAAATATAAGCGATGAAGTCGGTTTTTTTAAGCTTTGCTTGCGTTTCAATTATTAAATGCCTGATGGATGAGCGTTCGCCTTCTAATAGATATCGGGTTCGATTCCCGGCGGGTACACAAGTTTTCTCCCCAGGGGAAATTTGTGTTTCTGGTTCTGTTCTTATTGGTGTAATTTACTAAAAAAGTAGGATTATTGATGGATCACCTGTGGCTTAAAGTATAATATATAGTAGGCAAACGAAGTCGCGGGCAATAGTTAGTAAATTATAAAGCTTGAAATATTAATTACTGGCCGTGCCCCGCGGCTTCGCCCGCTATTATCAAGTTAAAAAGTAGCCTATGTGTTAATCCTAGGTATAATCTATGTACAGCTCAAATTTCATCCAAATTGGTTCAGCCGTTAAAGCGTGAAGAGGGAACAAACATACTTATACACAAACTTTCGGATTTATAATATAAGTAGGATTATTTGACACTAGCCGTGCCCCGCGGCTTCGCCCGCTATTATCAAGTTAAAAAGTACCCTATGTGTTAATCCTCGGTATAATCGATGTACATTCCAAATTTCATCCAAATCCGTTCAGCCGTTAAAGCGTGAAGAGGGAACAAACATACTTACAAACTTACACACAAACTTTCGGGTTTATAATATTAGTAGGATTGACTAAATGCACAAATACACCGAGACAAATAAAACAAAAACTATATTAACTTTTTAAATAACAAGACTATAAATTATATCTATTTGTATAAGCGGAGTCATGAGTACCGCCACAATCAAAATCGGATGCTCGACTTTAGATTTAGAACATTTTTATGAAGCTATAAAATTGTTTTCTACTCTGCGTCATTGCTTTTATCAAATATTTTCGGTGATTTCGTGGAGAAAATGTTAGTCTATTTGTACGATTAAGTAAGAGAAAGGTTATAGTCACCCACTTCCGTAGGAGGATACCCCTTAAGTCTGACTCCCTACACGTGGTCCCCGGGTGGTGCTAATCAGGTGACATTTGAGAGGTGGTAGAGCATTTTGTGAGTTGCTCGCCTGGCTTGCTACCAAAGTAGCTTACCACCATCAAGTTGAAAGTCTGCCGCCAAGCCAAATACGGTGTTCCGGCAGTTATCCTTGAGAGCCTGCGTATTCCAGGTCTAGTGTGTTTACCAGCTTCGATCACATCGTCACTTACCATCAGGTGAGATAGTGGTCAAACATTAGCCTGTCGCAAATAAAAAAAATATTTTATTATTATTCATAGTAGGTAACTTGTAAACTTTAGCGATTCGAACACATAGCTATAATGTCTCGGGACTTATTCGTTCTAAAATACTAGGTATTTTTATTTATCTCGACGTTGGGGCTAAGTTGCATTGGCCATGGTCACAAGAAGACTAAATAAAAAGTGTTTAGTATTGAGTCCAAGATATTGGTGCCGATTCTGTTGTCCAGAATTAGACTAAACTAGCCTAAAATTAGTTTTAGTCCTGCTTTAGTCCAAAACCTATTCAGAAAATGCAAGATTAGACTAAAATTAAGTTTGACAGGACTAAGTTAGTTTAGTTACTCTATTTAGTGAAAATGACCAAATTATTATTCTGATGTACATGTTTTACGTCAAATTAAGACTAAAAATAAAAAAATTTAACTCAAATTAGTCTGCATGAAAAGGATCTGGATTATTTTTAATGTGATCTTATACTTGAAAGAATAGCGTTTAGGTATTCTTTGACTAAAATTAGTTCATTTTTAGTTTAGTTTAGGTTAGTTCGGTGCTTAAAATTAGTTTATTTTTAGTTTAGTTTAGGTTAGTTCGGTGCTCGACAGAATTAGCACCATTACTTAAACTATAAATATGTATCTTCAAGCCCCAGAATATGACTGCCCAACATTTTACTTCTTATAGCGTTTTTGGTTTTTTTTAATTCTAAATAGATAAGCATTTGGCCGCTATCTCACCTGATTGAAAGAAATACTTCATATTTTTTTTTTTATTTATTTATGGGCTTTATCGCTGAGTCCTCACCACCCAATAGAACAAAACCAACAATCAAATGGCATATATTTAAATGATCGTGTTCATTTAGCAAAAACAGCAAGCAAAAAAATCGTAAGATTGATCTTCTTTCTCTGTGACCTAAAATAAATCAAATCAATAGATATTTTAATCTGTTTAGAACTACGAAAAAAAATGGTTTCTTTTTTATATAAATTTACATAGGCTACTTTTTAACTGGATAATAGCGGGCGAAGCCGCGCGACACGGCTAGTAAGGAATAAAACGTAGCTCACATTGTTGTCAAAATTGATACGTCTTATTTCGAAGAATGTTACTTGATCTCAAAGATAGCTGCTGTAACATTATATAGAGTTAAGGCGACAGATTATTAACTATTCTTTAAAAAAATAGTATGCCTAATAAGGAAGAGAATATCAATATTGTTTTATTCAACATCTTGTATTGTTTTATTAATGTAATGCATTCTGACGAATACTATATGAATTTGAAGATGGTTGGAACATTGGCTCTTCAATCCAAAACAGTTATGTGTGCGCACTACTGCTTGGCGGTTGCATGTCTGGCATTGGTGTGGTACTACCCCAGGCGGACTCTGCAAAGGAGCCCTACCGATACAAACTAACTTTACTTAAGTACATAACTCAAGGGAGACGATTTAGTGCATTTCGAGTTAAATATTCTACCGTCTGAGACTTATTGAAGCACTTCTGCATGTTTACTGTCTGGGAATGCTTACTCAGCTCGCGAGAACGTATTGGAGATGCTTTTCGGTATTAGCTTTTGTGATAAATAAAACGATACTTTATAATATACACAGTACTAGCGATCCGCCCCGGCTTCGCCCGGGTGTGATGAATGAAGTACCGCTCGACAGATTTTGTGCAAACTTCACATAAACCATCTACTAAATAGTCCGAACAAAGCCTAAACATTTGGTTTGGATAGGTGAGCACGTACTTGAGTTATAAAATTACAACGAAAAGTGGCATTGATTTTTATATATATAGATAGATAGACTAGCTGCGCCCCGTGGTTCATCCCGGGATGATAATTAAACACAAGCAAAGCTCGAAAAACCGACTTCAAAGCTTATATTTTGGTGTTCGCTGGATCGATTTCGATAAAATTTATATGGGATCGCCTCTGAAGTATAATCTACTAATAAAAAAAAAACATCAAAATCGATTCATAATTGGCGGAGATATCGCGTAACATACATACACACAAAAAAAAACATTCATCCGAATTGAGAACCTCCTTTTTTGAAGTCGGTTAAAAAGTAGTATGTCCTTTCCCAAGCTCTAGTCTATCTCTGTACCAATTTTAATCCAAATAGGTTTAGTGGTTTAGGCTTGAAAACGTAACAGACAGAGTTACTTTCACATTTATAATATTAGTAGGGATATATAGTAAGGATTCTGTGACTACTGAAGAAAAGTCTGTAACTGCATAGTTTTATCTTAAAAAGAAATATATTTCAGTCTGTCGTGACGGGCAACTCAGCCGAAACGTTGAGTTTAGTAAAAATATACCTATAAGCTCGATGTCTTGTAGGTAACTTTAGTTCTTTGCTGTACATAGTTTTAGTTTAGTTTTAGGAAATATAGGCAATTGGCCCGTAGTTAGTACAGAAAAAATGCATAAAAAGATAGTGAATTAAAAAAAAAAAAAAAAAAGTAAAAATAATGTTATGTTGAAAATTAAAGCGTGAAATAACTCGGTTATCTCATAAAAACATGATTGAAGTTCGCGAACGTTAAAAAAAAAATTATTATAATTAATTAATTTTAAACATTTTTGTAAGGAAATACGTACAAATTTAATCTCAAGTTAAACTTTTCCGTCCCTTCCCTACAGAGGGTGTATATTTCATTAGCCCTTAGGAATTGTCAATAAACTGTAATTGGATCAGAGAGACAGCTGCGCCGCTTATTGGGTATTTAGCAGGAAAATCAGGAAATTTATATTGAAAAATTATATCTAACTGTAGTATCTATAAAACCGTATGCTATTCTCTATAGCTTATAGATTAAGAAATATAAGAAATCACCAAAAAAAAATGACGATACCTCATTAACTCATTGAATCTAAAAATATTTTTTTGCAAAAATATTTGGTTTTTTTTTATAATTTTAGATAGGCAACCTTTTGAACACCATCTCACCTGATTGTTAGCGACGATGTGGTCGACTATGGAGCAAGCTTGCCTAGAAGATACCTATTCACTCGCAATCTTTATCAATATAAGCCGTGCCCCACAGCTTCGCCCACGTTGATCAAGTTGAAAAGTAGCCTTGTAAATCCTATGTATAAGCTACGTACATTGTAATTTTCATCCAAATCCGTTCAGCTGTTACAGCGTGAAGTGAAAACAAACATACTTACATATTTACACACAAACTTTCGGATTTATAATATTAGTGTGATTATAATAGAGTCAAGCACGCGTTACAGTAGTTATTTCTAATATACTTATATGTCTTATTAATAAAATTACTTTTAATTTTACTACTCAGATACAATTTCTAACACTTTTACTTCAATAATAAAAATCTTTCCATATGAACTTTCATCCTCCATTTTATGACCTTCGCAAAAAATATTGATAATATATTTTATTGTTATTTAATTGAACTACTCAAATACCAATTTCGATTAGTGTTACTTCGTAATTAAAGAACTTTCGACATGAACTTTCATCCCCCATTGCACCACCTAAATGCACCCCTGCTGGCAAAAGATAGATAGATAGATAGATATATTCTTTATTGAACACCTTAAAATAACAAAGAACACAAATAGGAATGACAGTAAAAAAATATATAAGTGTAACAATAGGCGGTCTTATCGCTGAGAGCGATCTCTTCCAGACAACCTTTGGATGGAGAGGAATAACGCAATATAATAGGACGTCGTTCTACGTTCATAAAAGATTAGATAGAAGAACAGTGATTAATAACAGAGGATATATAAATGATAAATTTACATACACGTAAACAGATACCATATAATTATAAAATACTAAATATATAATACATACATATACATATATATACATATAATAAAATTATGTCTATTTAATATGCAGAGAAAAAAAAAGCAAAATAAAAAGGAATGAACTTGGGCAACACTAACACTAAAACAAACAAAAAGGAACAAGAAGATTTATGAAGAAATATAGTAAGCCTTGACATTATTTTTAAAAATATTAAGTGACTGTGCCCTTCTTATTTCTACTGGAAGAGCATTCCACAAGCGAACAGCTTCGACAGTGAACGAACTGTCATAAAAAGAGCTACCGTGTGGAGGAATCTTTAACTTCAGATTCTCTGATGACCTCAGTGCTAGAGAGTTAGATGGGGTGAAATGAAACGTTCCAAAAGGTAACGCGAAAAGTATTGATAGCTTAATTTTTTAATTTTAAATTAAATACCAATTTTCATAGCTGTAAGCTGTAAGTAAACAAAAAAATTTGATTAAAACGTTTTCACCCCATTTAAGCCTATAAGGGGTAGAATTTCCAAAAATCCTTTGTTAGTATACCCTTTTGTACTAAGACTAATGTACCCTCAAATTTCAAGTCTCTACGACCAGCGGTTTAGGCTGTGCGTTGTCTCTAAGTCAGTCAGTCAGTCAGTCAGTATGTTACGACAAAGATTCTTACAGTGTAAGATATAAAATACTTTTTATCATTATGTACATGGTTATGTAACTGAACTCCTCCTTAACGTGTGGACCGTTTTTTTTTTTTTGTTATTATAGGCCATCATAGCTATTTTTGTTACAATCTAGCCAATATTAGACTAATAAGTGCCTGCTTAACTAAAATTTAACCTATTCTGCTAGATTCAAAATATCCAAGAATATGTTCACACTTTTCTTATTATCTCTATTAAGACGCAGACACTTGGTTCATGTGTTCTTTATTAGTAGCACTTATATAACACTACATTACAATAATACTCTAAGGTTCAAACGGTTTTGTTCTTTGGAGTCTTCTTTTGAATGATGAAATTTTGGTGTATAATAAGATGGATACACTAATGGCTTAGAATCAAGCATAAAAAAATAACCAAAAAAAAAAAAAAATCTCATGGACTTATACTTATACTTACTCGGATTTGTTAAAGTACTAGGGAAACATGAAGGAGGTAATAATTTAAGCAAATCGTATTGCAACGCATGCCTAAGTTTATATAACCCCAAAACCAACCCACCATAGGCTTTAGGGCTCCGTCGCAGCTTTGTTGACCGAACGAGCAGCGTGAGCGAAGGTTCTCCGTTTCAACTTGGGCAAAAATGCTTTCGTATGTCCGGCGGATGTCCGGCTGTACTCCTCTACAAGTAGCATTGTCGCATGGATGTTTATATCAATTCAGGCTTTGGATTTTTTTCAAAATGACAGTGATACATGCGGGTACAAAACATTAAAGAAACATATTTTCAAAATCAAAATCGTTTATTCACATGGGCCCAAAGAGGCACTCATGAAATTTAATGATTCTAGTGCCAGATTCGCAAAATTACAGCCATCTCGAGAAGAACTTGGCAAGTCGGCGGCGCATTTTTTTTTCTTTTTTTAATTCTTTCCTTAACACTAATACATAAGTATATTAACCTAGGTATATCTATATTATGTAGTCGCTAGAAAGCGCTTGTGCAGTTTGCCTCCATTTCAGCCATTTAGATAAATACTCCAGGTCTTCAGATCACAGTGCCTCTAGTTTATCTATTAACCAAATCAAATCAAATCAATTATTGTCATTACTACAGGTACAATTATATGATGTTAACAAATTATAGGTAGATCGCTGCAGTATGCCTGTTAGGCGTACAATATGATGTTTTACCTGAAAATAAAACAATTATTATATGCGAAACCTTATTCTAGACCTTAAACAGTGAGATAACATCACTTCCGGAACGACGTCACGACCTCTTTTGTCTCCCTCACACCCGGCTCCGCCCCACTTGAGCCGGGGGAGGGGGATGAGCTTGCCCGAATTGTCAGGCGCGCTCCTCACATTGCATCTCACTTTCGGTGGACAAGATAAAGAAGTCCACCAGGCAGGATTCTAAATATAGGTCTAGAATAAGGTTTCGCATATAATAATTGTTTTATTTTCAGGTAAAACATCATATTATATGCTACGAACCGTTATTCTAGACCTTAAACAGTGAGATGTGTTTATTATCGCCTGGTGGCAAGCTAAAAAGTATGCCAATGTGTGAATAAATATAATTGATAGTATCAGGTACTTTATAATGTGTACCTAGGTTATGCAAATCTATGATTATATATCATGAATAGGTGTACCTACAGAACAGAGGGATGAAAGTAACCTTGAAATTAGAATAATTATACATGTTACTCACGACAAATACATTTTATTATTATGGTACCTTAACTAAAATAATGTTATGACAAGGAATTAACAATCGTAAATGTTAAAATGACTATTAGTTACAATGCTATCACATGCATAGACAGGTAGGTAAAGAATTTGATCATTTATTGATCTAATAACAGTTTAGCAATGACACTTGTATATACATTGTTGTATATTTTTATGCTACAGTGTTTCAATTCGAATAGGCTCAGACGTAGGGATACGTCATACATTTACCATGAGAGGCCATTGTAAAAATAAAAGCACTTAATTCAAACAACCAAGTTATTGCAAGTACTGAAGTAGTCCAAGTACAAAGTATGAAGAGGCTTCAATACTTGCCTCTTAAAATCATCTTTACCCAAACCGAATCATTATTACTATTGAGATTTAGGTGCGGGGGTTCACATTGAAGACACGGGGAACGTCATATTGAAGCACTTTTATTAAATACAACCGGTACATTAGCTCACACACTAAAGAAACAGCACGCGGTTAGCGTGTGGCACGACGCGGGGAGTGCGGTGGAATGTTCTATACGTCTGCCTTGGTCCGGCTCTCGATGACACTGACTCGAGCGATGCCGCCGGCCGCTACTAGCAGCCGACCGCCGTGCCGCTCGCGCACTCTCTCCTCGCGTACACCTCTCCCCCGACTAGATTATTGCATACCCTACGAGATGAAAACACATTTCTTACGTCTACATCATTAAACAAGACATATCTACAACAAGACATTTATTCTATTAGATCTGTAAACTCCATAATAACTGCAACGGCAGGTTTATATTTGTGGAGTAGGTAGACACAAAGAAAGGATGTCAATAAACATGTTTAAATGCGTCTTTGATTTTGGGTCGATAATTAAATGTGCAAAATTGCGGGCTTGACTTCTACATTCGAGAAGCAATAAGAGAACCGTACCTCATGTAAGTACCCGTGTCATCTGAAATATTGTTTTAAAGGAATGGTTGATCACTTATCCATTCAAGTACAATAAAATTATACATGTCAAGACCGGGATCTATAGATAGTCCTTTCGTAATATATCAAGTCTACGTGACCGTTACCCACAGGCTAAGGTAAAACTCTTATTGGCACTCCATTGGAAAACGTCGTTGTGGTAATTCCTTTTAGTAATTAAAAATAAAACATTTTAATAAATTTTAATGCATTTAAGCAAGAAATGAACGAGTGCTTAACTAAGCAAAGGGAGCATGTGAATGTGATTGATATATGATCAACATTATCATTATTGCCAAATACCAGATAAAACTTTGTACTAAAATGACGGAGAAATTAAGAATGTGATCAACCATTAAAAAAAAAACATCAGAAGTGTTCCGCTATCAGCTCTTTCGAGTTCCAGACGACAAACCACCGAGTAAGTTGGAGCTTTTAATAAGTATCAGAACCGTATGAGATGAACATAACGAAAAAGAAAGTGTGTGCTCGTTGAAGCGAGAAAATCTATCTGCGTTTTAAAATTCACAATGTCTCTTCCTAAGCCTTTTCAGAAGAGTACACTTACTGGACAGTTTGTGATGATAACAGGATGGTGTACATGTTGTTAACCAGTGTAATGTAACACACTAAATAAATACAGCTATAAAACAAGCTATAACACACTAAATAATACATATATGAATATACAATTACTATGGAATGTATAAATAGTAACTACGTATGCGAGTATCGGTAAACTCCCACTAGTACATCAGATTGCTGTAACGTCATCTAATAGGTTCTACTGTAACGCATGAGACAACGGTCATTACAAGGTATGAAACAAGAACTGATTGTATTCTTTGTATCTATTAAGACCAAGTACTTACAAGAAAAGACTTCGTTATTTCAGTTAGGTAGTCTGCAAATTAACTGCAAGGAATGGCAAGTGAAACAGATACCTTCAGTTACTAACTAGGCCGAAACCGTAAAGTTTATTATGCTTACCAGGTATTATCAGACTCCACCAATTTGCTTTTAGATTAGAGCGAATATGTTTGAGCCATATTTACTTTTTATACCCGGGCAAATACGTGGAGTTTAGGCTTGGATTCCATTTGATAATAAATGACTTTAGTTGGGATCAGAATAGACTTCTCATAGTTCACAATCCACCCGATCGAGGTTGGGACATGAATATCTTCCGCACCTTAGTCCTTCAAGGAAAAACAATCCCTGGTTGGCATCAGAAAAATAAATCAAATGCATTTATTGGCCATTACAACCGACTGTTACACAAGGCAAGTCAATGTTACAGAATTATCTGCAATTGTATATTAAAAATTGTGACACACTCGAACGAGGTTAGGACTTGAATAGCTTCCGTAGCTTAGTCCGTCAAGGAAAAACGATCTTTAATTGGAGTCAGACTAGACTTCTGATACTTCATCACTCACTCGAATGAGGTTAGGACATAATAGCTTCCGCCGCAGCTTAATCCGTCTAGGAAAAACGATCCTTAGTTGGCGTCAGACTGGACTTCTGCATCACTCACACGAACGAGGACTTTAATAGCTTGTCGAGCTTAGTTCGTCCAGGCAAGGCGATACTTGTTTAGTGTAGTCGCTCTGGGTTCGCTGACGGTAGATGGGTACCGGCGATAAATACGTAAACAAAATATCCGGGTCTATGTATATTTTGATTACAATTCGATCGCTTACAATAAATCCGATCCGAGAAACAAAAAAAAAATAAAATGTTTGGTTTCAATACCAAGTAAAGTTTGATATTGTTTAGATTATTGCTAAGTTCACGCTCGGCTACCGGGGTACTGTTAAAATATTTAAAAAAGCGAGGGTATTATAGCCAAAGAAAACATTCAGTAATATTATTAAAATGTAGGTACATTTAAATAAATTCTCATAAAAATATTATAATACAATCTAAGATATAACAGATCGCTCTTAGCGATAAGACCTACATATATTTATAAGTTTCTCTGTAAGCTTGATGTCAATAAATAGTAACTGTATTGCATTGATATCATAAATATTAAGCTAATATGTATCGAGTTATCGGGAATTTTTTGCTACTGTAATTTTGTCTCGGATCGGATTTATTTCTGGCAGCTTTTGGTTCTTACCTTTGGATGAAAATACGTTGACGACCAGCTTTTAAAGTATGTAATTGTGACGGCTCAGTTTCATTGTTGTTGCAATAATAGGACTTCCGCGGTCGCTTTGCAAACATCGTGCCTATTCCGCATAGACACGAATAAAGCTCTTTCCCACAGCGTTCGAGTTGTTAATGACATGCTCGACAGCGAGAGATCGTGGCAGGCGGAGGCGGTGGTCTCCTTCTGCGTCTCCGACTGAGAGGCCGCGGAGCGGGCTTTTCAGTCTGACCCACGGGACGTACGTACGGACGTGACGTACGGGATCCCGAGGATGAGGCAGTTCGCCCGCCTCCTCTCTCCTCTTCTGTAGTGGTACCACTGGTGGAAAGCCAGGGGGCTCACCCTCACGTTCGAGTTGTAAACAGCTTTATTGAACCTCTGGCTCTTAGTAAGAAAGAAAATAAATGCTGTGGATTGAAAAGGTTAATGCGTGGATATTTTGCAAGTCCAGCCTTTAAAATTCAAAACAAAATATACAATTAATGCGATATCTTTGTCGTGCCTATGAACTATAATTTGTAAGAGAGAAAAGAAATCCTGTGGATTGAAAAGTTTAAATTGCGTGGATCATTCGCGAGTCCAACTTTAGAAATTCGACTCTTATTATACAAGTGCGACTGCTTCGGATGATTAGGTTCGCATCGTACAATTCAGTTAGGAAAGACAATACACATAATTTTGAAACAAGATTGTTGGTTTATAAATTGAGCGGGGTAAGTAGGCTCATTCCAGAAACCTAATCCTAGTGGAATTTTAAAGCTGCAGTTAATTACGAATGTGCAACTTACCCTCATGGGTTCTTTTATCATTTTGGTTATGTGAATTCGCATCGAACCTGTCCGCATCCCCTGTGCCTGCTGCTCGATGACCGCGGTGACTCGACGGTGTGGGGCTGGGTTACACGACGACAACGGTGAAGATGACGAAGATAGTGGTGAAATTAGCGGAGGCGGGCGACCCCGTTCACCTACTTCAATCTTGAAAAAATATTATGAGTGCTACAATAACAAAATAAAAGCACAAATTAGTCACGTTTAAATATTATAAAAGTTAAATTGTTAACATTTAATTATTATTATTATTATTTTTTTTTTTTAAATAAATATTATAAAAAAGTTTATTATTTTCTAATAAAATTGTTAAAATTACAACATTAATAAAAATTATAACCAACAGCAACGCTGTTACCCGCTTTTAAAGAGGTGTGTTCACGCCGAAAGCAAATGCCAATGTGAGGAGCGCGCCTGACAATTCGGGCAAGCTCACCCCCCTCCCCCGGCTCAAGTGGGGCGGAGCCGGGTGTGAGGGAGACAAAAGAGGTCGTGACGTCGTTCCGGAAGTGATGTTATCTCACTGTTTAAGGTCTAGAATAACGGTTCGTAGCATATAATATTTAATTTTTAACATGCAGTAGATATTATTTACTTAATGTTACATATTCATATACAATATTAACCATTTCTATTCTATTCGTAAAATTAATTAATAATATTAGTACATAATAATGTCAAAATGTTTATTAATTTCAATGCAGCATGCACAACACAAATTTAAGGACGGCGTTGGCCGTTATGTGTTAACAACTAATAAATATTGTGTTGAAATAAGACTGCTCCTTTTCAGAAGTGGGTTAAAAATATGTTTTGCGCCACATTTCCCACTACGAGTAACTTTCTAGAATAATCTAGAACAACACGAAGCTCCAGGAAGTTCCTAAAGTTGTATCCTCGGACGACAGTTGTATAGTTTGGCTCCTTGCCGCAATAGTTCGGGTGCTGCGGTATTAATTTTTATCAATAAAATATTAAAAATCTAACAGTTTGTGTATGTGTGTATATTTGTTTTCTCTTTACACTGTAACGGCTTAACGGGTCTGGATAAAATTTGGAATGTACATAGCTTATACCCGGGATTAATACATAGTCTACTTTTTAACCTAACTAACGCGATCGAAGTGATACATAAAACCAATATTTATTTGTTTGTGACCTATGATCAGTAATAAGGAGAACCAGCATTGTTACATATTTGCTGCAATTAGTAACTTATCTTCAACCACATCATAATTTACAATAGGGTGTGATATTGGTCTAACGCCTATTAAAGATAAAAATAAAATAGTTTCACTGTATTCCAAATCAAAACTCTTAAGCTATTTTAAAATCACTATATATTTTTTTATAACTGACGAAGCAAACGTTTCACTACAATTACACCTGATGGAAAGTGATGATGTAGTCTAAGGTGGAACACGCTTGCTAAGTAAACACCTATTCACTTATGTTTATATGAGAAAACCGGGTCTTCTCACGATTTTAATTTCATAATAGCATTATTTTGACTAACCTCGATGTTTCGGCAGGGTTGCACCGGCCGTGGTCACGAGTCGTGACGTGAAATTAATAGCGCGAAAATACCCGGTTTTCTCATATAAACATGATTCAAGTTTGCGAAAGTTTAAAAAAATATATATAGGTTAAATTATATAGGTTTTCTATTCACTTTTCTTTTGTACCTTTCTCAATACAGAATTCTCGAGTGATTTAACCTACCAGCAGCTTTAGACCTACTTGTACATTTCTACACGTGTTTTTCCTAAAAACTTGGCCACGGGAAGTCCCATTATGCATGTGAGATAAAAGAACAACTGGAAGTAAAACCAGGGCGCTTGTATATACCTACTAGTGACGTTTGATTTGAGTTTAGTGTTCCTGTTTTGGTTTGGCTTTTCTCTATCGCGCTTTCTAGACTAAATAGATAAGAATAGAATGAAGATAATAGTGATTAAAATGAACCCTATTACTAGTAAGAAAAGGCTTCTTATAGTTTAAAACCTTTAAAATTTTCTATGTTACACTTTATTAATCGAGCGAAGCGAGTTCTCTAGATTGGCTTACGTAGTTCAGCACTTTGTCCGTCCGTCTGTCCGTTAACTCAGAGGCATTTAGAGTCAAAACATCCGAATGACTTTAATTCTGAGAGGATATGTAAAGCTCTGGCCCAAAGCCAAAAATGACAATTAATGATATAAGAAAATATTAAGGGGCACACATACACGTAAGTGGAGAGTAAAATTATTTTTTATGCCTTTTTGGAGTGTCATTGAAAAGAGATTTTCTACTTGCAGTAAAGTACGAAACCGTTTTAAAACAAACTTAAGTTCAAGGATAACAATTTGGTAGGCCACCAATGTCACTGTTTTTAGACCGATTTTGTCCCGGCGTCTATATGTCTATTTATATATTATGTGTCACTACTTTTTGGAGAACAAAGGACGCCATTTTGTTCTTATAATAAAAATCTAGATTTTGACACTCGTAGAATTGAGACGAATTCGAATCGAAACGACACTAGAGCCTATATAAAAACATCGGCAGCGCGGGGGAAGTTTAGAAAACGACGATTTCTAAAAATGAAACCTAGCTAGATCGATTTATCGCCCCCGATACCCCCTGCATACTAAATTTCATGAAAATCGTTGGAGCCGTTCCGAGATTCAGATTATATGTATACATATATTAGTTACCACGGTAGAAAATGCTGTATTAGCATTAAGTCCTCCGTGTACATTTATATTGTGCAAAAGAATAAATAAATATATACAAGAATTACTCATTTAAAGGTACAGATAGATTAGGTAGATAGATGTTTGTCCTATTTTGATGCTTGACGTTTCACATCAGTCAACACATACGTATTTACATAGGTACCTACTTTGTTGTTGCTTTGCCGCAGGGTAAAGGAAACTCCCAGATACCCAACAATAAGTAATCCCGTTAAGGTATTGCTACCGGGACACCTATCACACGGGAGTGAAAACTTTTTCTCAACCGCGAGCATTCCAGGAAAAAAAAACAATGGGAAAGAATGTCTGTGGAAGTTTCCCAGCGCCAAGGCTGTTATTGGTCTGTATGTATTGTTGGTAAATATATTGTACGAGAAAAATAAATTTTATACTGCATCTTGGAATTCACAACCAAATGTAAAAAAAACATTAATATTCCTCATTAATTCGATTATAAAAAAAAAAAAATCAGAGACGAGTCTTATTTAAAGATCATTTTATTTATATGCATTACACTTACAGTAAGGTCATAAGACTCAATTTTAAAACAGTCATGTACCTTGTAATGTAGGTTATCAGCAAGAATGTTAACTAATAATTTTGTAAAGTTCAAAACTCTGAGCGGTGAACTGAATAGAATAAAATATAAGAATAGAATAAATTTATTGTCATACAGAAAAATAACATCATCAAGAATTTCATGTAAAAGTGCATGGGCTCGTCAAAAATATTGATATTTAGAGAAAAACTTACATACTAAACAATTTTAGAGGTATGAATATCCGAAAATAATACAATTCTTTTATATCTTTTTTTTTGCGTCATTTATTTCCGTCTCCATCCAGACTCAAACATAAGTCAAGGTCAGGAAAAAACAATGGTTGTACTGCAACGGACAAGCGTGACGCTTACCACAGGCGAGCATCAGGGCTACTGAAATAAAGTTTTCAGTGCGAGCCCTTAATTTAAGAGGCCGGGTGTCTGTGAAACGATGTATAGGCTGTCTCTGTTTAACTGGCAAACTGTGCCCATGCTTGATGCGATAGCACTACCGACCGAACAAATTATGGATAGGTGCCGTAATACCAAAAATTATAAATGAAAATGTAATGTTTAGCCATTGTTTTTTACATTAATAGTACCTTGAAACGATAATCTATGTTGCTGTTGTAATGACAAAAGAAATATGTTAGATTTTAATACAAAACGAATAAGTTAAATATGCGAAATTTACGTCGTAATAATGTGTGAAAATCAATTGGTTTATATTTCGTTTTAGGTAATTATTTTGGAATATAAACTATCCAGGAACCTAGATTAATACGTTTTTAATCTGAATAACAGCACTATATGGTGGTAATATGCTTGAATTATAAATAATTTCGGTATTACGATTGTATGAGCAAATCAACCTCCGCAAGCCCCTTAATTTAAGTTCGTAGGCATTTTAAACCATCTATATCTAAAACAAACGACAAAGCCGTTCAAGACCAAGATAATGAGCGCTAACGACCCTTAGTGGAAATATATCGTTTCATTCTCTGAGACGCCATTAGTGGTCGCTAATGTGGGGGGTTGGAGGGATTGATGTGACACCACGAATTTAAAAAAAACTTTTATGTCTGATAAGCTAGCCATTGATCATTATCTCAAATATCATCTAATGGTAAGTTGTGATGAGGTTTGATAAACACTTAAACGGCCCGCTGGCGTAGTTGGGTGCGCGATTGCAGCGGGTATAGGGTTCTATTCATGGTGGAAACACTAGTTTTAGTATTAAATTTGTTTTATACTGCATTAGTTGAGAACACCACCTACCGCAAAATATTTCTACTATCCTGTCCATCCAAAGGTAGCCTGTAAGAAATTACTTAATGTGATAAAGCCGCCTACAACCATTATTGTTTTCGTTTATTTATTGTCATTGTTTTAATGACTTATTGGTGTTTAATAAAGAAATATTGTATTGTATTGTATTGTTTTCTTTCTAAAGAGAATAGGGAATAAGCATGTAGTCAAGTACATATATACTTTTGACTATTTTATAGCTTATAGCTATAGAAATACACTCATTAAATTATGTTCTTATTGAAATGTTTTTTGATTAGGAATTCTAATGAATAAAATGTGGATAAAATGCATAAGAAAATCAAATATCAAAATGCACGCTATTGGTTACACTGATTTGTGACGTCAGTTTACGTATTTGTGGTGTCAATCATAGATCAACTTTCCATAGGGTCGTACTATGACGTTACAGGAAGAACGTAAAAATGGCCGCGTTAGATGTAATGTTTTTTGGTTCTAATTTTGACATTCTTATTATTATTTCATTGTGAGTCGTTTGTGTTGTTGTGAGTAGTCCGTGTCGTCACAACAAATCCGGTCCCAACGGAAGACCAGCGCTGATCGTCTGATCAGGTTCTAACTCAGCATGAATATGCTGACTTGGAAGCGATTTGTGGCAATGGCACCAAATATTTATTTATGTATAACCATTTATTTTATTTTCTATTTTATTGTTGCTAGGTCTTTATTGTCGCATATAAATATATTTTCTTTCTTTCTTCTTGATAAAGGATTATTTATACCAACAATTACACTAACGTAAAAATCGAATAAACAAACAAACAAACAAACGCATTCACACTCACAGCCCCACACTAAGTTCAAAGACTTGTATCGTGGGTGCCGGAAACATTCACATCACACACACATTACACCCAGAACCAGAAGCACAAATATCCCTTGGGAAGGAATGTGTGCTCCTGCCGGGAATCGAACCCAGGACCCACGGCGCAGAGGGCGGACACCTGTCCACTGCGCCATCTGGGTCGTCAATAAAATAAATATATATACATGCATTATTATTAAGCAACGTACGCTATATGTTGTTAGTCGTAAGCCACTAGTCGGATGCCTTCAGGCCTGAAATATCCTGACACTAATACTGCACACTAGTGTATACAACAATCAAGCACTAAGCAACGCCTGTGTTGGTGAAGTCGGGCTCAAAGCAAGTTTCCTCACGCGAACTTTTATCTTCCTTTCGTTCACAGATAAAAGGTTACACGTAGTTAATACTTAAAATCCAGACACGGAATGGCTATTAGTGGAATCGTTATTGTACGCTAACAACGTTTTAATGAATGCTGGTGGACAGTAGCAGTAATAAGGACAAATTAGGAGTAGTCTAGTAATATATATATTTGTTTATGCGAAATTGGCAAGCATTTGACCACTATATCACCCGATGGACAGTGATGATGCGGCCGAAGATGTGACCTGTTTGCCTAGAAGATACCTATTAATTCTTGATTTAAAGACTCCCAGATTATATATACCCCTCGGGGAACAATGACGATGGCAATGAGTTCCACTCCTTCGCTATACTAACTATAGGTACACCAATTTT
Organism: Lomographa bimaculata; assembly: GCA_948107665.1. NCBI lineage: Eukaryota > Metazoa > Arthropoda > Insecta > Lepidoptera > Geometridae > Lomographa > Lomographa bimaculata. Next base: position 2,726,794 of record OX403600.1, on the reverse strand, counting down.
GAACGCTAATCTAGGTACATACATTTTCTGAATGTTCTAATGTAATTTTGTATTTTTTTTTATGGGTTGATTTACCTGAAATAAATGGATTTTAGTTATTTCATTTAAAACACCACAAAATATTGCTAGTTATTAAGTTTTCTCCTCAAGGTAAATTTGCGTTTCTGTTTCTGGGTGTGATTGTGCGTGTGATAAGAATGTTTCCGGCACCCACGACACAAGTCAGTGAACTAAGTGTGGGGTTGTGAGTGTGAAAGCGTTTGTGTGTTAATGTTATATTACTTGACAGATTTTTAGTCCCAGTCCGGATAGCTAAAACAAAAATCTTTTAACCAAATAAAAAAACCTTTTTTTTTTAGTTATTTAAGAGCCCGGATAACTAAAACAAATAAATACTAAAACAATAAAAATAAACTTTTTTTAAAATTTATTTAAGGGCTTTGTTGCTGAGCGACCACACCACCAAAAAAGAAGAAAAGTTTGTGTGTGTGAATGTTTGTTACCTCGTAACGAATAAACCTATATTGATGAAGTTTTGAAATAACACATGCTACTTTTTAACTTAATTAAAGCCAAAGCCGCGGGGCACGGCTAGTTAAAAATAAAATAAGCTTTTTGTCTGTAAATGTTCCGCCACATATCATTCTGTGACATCAAAAGCCCTGATAATAGTAGCTAGATCGGATGTCCATAAATCCTAAGTCCTCCAAAAGGTGCCTATTCATTTAACCCACTGTCACAACCACAAGTAAATATGTCTATTATAATACTGAACTAGCATAGTTTATAGTAAAAGAAGGATAGGAAGTTAACTTGATACTTTATCTAAAATCCAGTGGCAATATTTCTGGCAGTGGAATAACTCGAACGTTACCTTTGTGCTGCAAATGTGGTGAATTTCCCTGTTATGATTTCAACTGCTTTTCATAAGAGCAGGCTGCGCTTCGATATGATGTGGTTTGTTGTCGCGATCGATCACAGAGGGCATTCAGAAAAATATGACGGTTACACAAGGTCGAGCGTTTGATTTTTAAGTTTTGGTAAACTTTAAAAAGAAGAAATAAACAATTTTTCTAAAAGTTTGTATATACTTATCATACAAGATTTAAAGCCAATTCAAATTACAATCTAAAACATATTCAAAACATATCGAGTGAAACTCTTTTAAATTGTGAAAAGATCTGAAAAATCATTTATTGCCTATCTGGTATAAAAAAAAAATCTGATTAATTAAGAATTAATACGAAATATCATAATTTTTGGAAACTTCCTTTTAATGATGAGTTGATGTTTTCAAACTGAACTTCTAAACACATTCAAAGTCAGACAATCGCGTCCACAGGAATAGTTCAAGATTAGGTTCAAAAACATATATTTGAAAAATAGATAGTCGTAACGCCTACAACCTTGTCTTGTTAATATTTCCTAAAGCAAGTTATTGTTACTTTATTTCGCCATAACTGTGACAGATTGATATTTAATTCCTTTCAATATTGCATCAATTTACCAAACGAGCGTACCTTTTGAAGCTACAAAAGTATTAATCTGTGGAGTTAAACTACTCTTCTTCATTCACTGTGCCACAATTCAGTCCCTTTCGACATCCCAAAAAATAATTTCAGCGAGAATATAAGTCACGTTATTCTACCGTAAATCATTTTGGATAAGTTTTTTCATTCGAGCTCTTGGCAGGAGCCCGCGACAAAATGTCGACGGCCGGTGGATCGGACGTTTCTTTTATATAACATCGAGTGAGTATTTTGGTCATTAGATATCTGATTTTGCAGCGTTTTGTATTAGTTGAGAAAGCATTTTAAATCGACTTCGTGACGTAAGGAGGGTAGTATGTTTATCAATCTATGAAGGTAGATATGCATATAGAATACAAATAATTGAATTGTAAAAAACATAATGTTGTATGTTTGGGCATTTGTGGCGTTCTATGTGGTTCGATTTTGATTATTCTTGCGTCAATAAATTTTCGTGTATTATTGTAATAATTAATATTTTGGCATTAAGGTAACTTTTATTTAACTTAATAATATTTGTAATACGTATTAACTGCTCTTAATAATAAAAGATTTGCATTTAAGTAATAAAAAAATATTTGATTAACTATTAAAGACGTAGTGATTAAATATAGAAACTTTTGCTTTCAATCTTCCATAGGTATTGATTACCAGAAGTCGAAATCTGGTCCAAATATTGCTCCGTCTTTCAATGAGAAGGAGGTGTGTTAAGAGCAAGCTCCCTAAAAAATTAATATACTTTGCAATGAATTGAGTGAGTGATGTAACTATTTCCGGCACCCACGATACAAGTCTTTGAACTAAGTGTGGGACTGTGAATGTGAATGCATTTGTTTCGTATGTTTGTTGATATCCTGAGTCGATGACATTTTTTTAAATTTTTTTTTCTGACTTTTTTTTTTATTTTGCGTTGATTTGGCCAGTGAAAGTACTGGGCTTATCTGGCAGGCTATTATCTCATGCTTTGTCGCGCTGGATTTTGACCTATATAAGTAGAAAAATCTCTGGGTGACACTGGAATGGGCAAGCGTGACACTTACCATCAGGCAAGTGGCTTGCTCGTTTCTTTTCTCAATAATATAAAAAAAGAAAAAAAAAAAACTTAACTTAGCTAAAATAAATTTCTTACTTTTCAATATTTTTTTCGTAAAATTCACGAAAACTTAAAATATAAATATGGCACGCACAACCTTGCGTAATCGCCCTATTTTCACCACGCTAATCGCGCCCATATTATGTGGTTACACTTTATAAACGCCTGTGATGAAAAACAAAAGCGCAGCTTGCTCTTAAATAGATGAGATGTTGTTCCATAAAAGATAGGAGCTGTTTACTCGAAAACTCCATGATTGAATGGATAACAGCGGATCCTCTTGCCCAGTTACATTTTACAACCGAATTCAGACTTTCAGGATTATTTCTAACATAAAACGGATTGTCTTTAGGACTTGGCGCAAAATGAAGATAGCGGAATTGAGATTTTACGTTTTTAGATTTATGTTTAAATACATTTGTGGGTTCCTCCGTAACATTTAAATTCGGATTTCGAAATACTGAGATAATATTTTGGGGTTTCATTACATAAATAGTAGTTTCACATGATTTGCAGTCGAGTTCTTTTCTAAGTTGCTGCGCCTGACAGGCCCATATGATACTTTGTACCTACTTTTTGTAATATAACACCTTGAACTGTATTTATTTTCTCTCCAAAGGTATACTTATCTGCTAGTTAACAATTAAGGTACTTATTACTAAAGCGTAAACCAGTGTTGTGAGAGACTGAAAAGAAAGAAAGTAAAAAAAGACGTGTGGCACTCGGGGACTGCCGCTGTAAAGCTATTGCATAGCATTTTTTATCAACTTATGCAATTATAATTATTTATTTATTTTATTTATGCAGTATTTTTTTTCCTGCCACCTAGAGGCGAGTTGCTTAACTAAAGAGACAAGCGTGATATTTCAAATGGTGCCGGTCGGAGTGGGGGGTGTTAAGTTATTTTCGTTACGGAATTTCTGGATTCGGTCTCGCTCAAGGCCCGCGATAGAAGCTATGCAATAGCTTAATACATTTATTATTAATGACTCACACAACATTTACACTACAAACAAACAGCAAAATAAATAAAATACACAGACATATACATACAAAATAATCAAAAGGAAAAGAAATAAAAGAATCGCGAGTGTGAAATGTTGTGAGTGTCATGAATATGGGTTACGACTCAGCATACGACTGCTGCCTGATGTAGGTTTAAAAAAACCTGTATTACATATCACCAGGTCCTCACTATAGTGTTATCAGAATTTAGGACTTAACAGATAATATATAACAATTGACTTAACAGATAATATATAACAATTGACTTAACAGACAGTATCTAAAAATATAAAACGAATGAGATATAGCTACTTTACGCTATTAACCTACGGTGTGTGTATATATGGAGGCTTATTGCCTCACAATCTGAATCTGAATCTACCCGACTACGTCACGCAAGTGCGTCATGCAAGGAGTGTAATGTTTAAACATTATCCTACTAATATTATAAATCCGAAAGTTGGTGAGTATGTAGTATGTATGTTTATATTTTCCATGGTAACAACCTCTTTACGCTTTAACGGCTGAACGGATTTGGATGAAATGTGGAATTTACATAGATTATATCTAGGATATACATAGGCTGATTTTTAACTTGATAATAGCGAGCGAAGCCGCGGGGCACAGCTAGTAAATCATAAAACAATAAAATAAAATGTATCACATAGATTCTATATACTTTTAAACTTGCCAATGTTATCTGTGAATGGGTCGATCAAATCAAATCAAATCAAATCACTTATTCACCATTATAACAATGTGCGTTATACTAGGTACGTCAATTTACGTTCATCATAATAATAATTGTCAAATAATATACAGTAAATCATTAATCATATATATGCAACAACATTAATCAAGTAATAATAATAAAACAACATTAATTAACAAATTATACAATCAATATACAAATTAATATTATTCTTTAGAAACAAATGAAGATTTATCCAATATTAAAACCATGAACTCATTGATATTATAAAAAGGATTATTTAAAAAAATACTTTTATTATAGCTTTAAATATGTTCTTGTTTAAATCTATCACTTCTTTATTTTGAACATTTTTATTTTTATATATCTTCCTTGTTTTTGAGCTTTAACAAGTCTTGTTCTTGGCTGGTATAACTTATTATTGTTTCTGAGGTTAACTGAGTGCAAATCCTCGTTTTTAGGTAAGATTTCTTTGTCATTATAAATTTCTAAAAGATAAGTATATGTAAAGTGAAATTATGGTCATTATTTTGTTTTGTTTAAAATAATCTCGCGCAGATGTACGTTTTTTCAGTCCATTAATGATTCGTAATGCTCTCTTTTGACATTTCAAAACTTAGTCTATTTCTGCGGCATTGCCCCATACAGTTATTGCATACCTTATTGTAGAGTGAATATATGCGTAATACACAGATATCAATGTCTTTTTATCTACAAGCTGTTTAAGTTTTAATAGGGCGTAGTTACTACTGGCTATTTTCTTACAAATTTTGCCTATATGTGCATTATGATTTAATATGTAATCTAGTGTATATAAAAATACCGTGTTTTTAGTATTACATTGGCTATGCCTTGTTTAGTCTGGTAGTTCATCACTATACTTTTACGATCTTTTTATGTTTCGATACGTTTTTTAATTGACGTATGTTTCTATTAAGTGGCTCGTTTTGGCCCTAAAATGTTTATCTGAATGTTTTTCTGAAAAACCTTAAATAAAAACATGCTATTAGAAGTCCGCCATATTCGATTTAGAGTGACGTCACTTTATTTATCGAGTTATTCTCAGCAAGCCCTTTCATATGATATCCATATTGGAGGACTGCATTAAAAATAACTTATCCGCCATTTTGGGTGTTCCACCATATTGGATTTAGAATGACTTCACACTGCTAACCATGCATTGTCATACATATCAAACATGAATACAACATTTCAGCTCAATCGGTTGAAGATATCTGCTTCAAAATTGAGTTGCAAGATTCCACCTGAACAAACTTTGTTACATACATACATGCAAGTTAAATAAAAGCATGTAAAATATAGTTACCTGGTTTCTTAGAAATCTTATACTAGGTATATCTATCACTATTTTCGAATCTAATATATTTTCTCAGACAGGCCACCTGATGGATTGCTCAGAGCTCACTCAGCCTGTTAAACAACATGAATACATTTTTTCATGATAACCTTGTTATTTTCGCACCAAGTCTGACATTTTTACTAATATTTTTTTAAGCGCAATTCATCGTAGAAAGTTTTTTAGATCCTTCTATGATGATATCTTGATTGATTTTAGGCCTTAAATTTGATATTTTAAAGACCTAGTTACGTTAGTAGTAGACTTTAAAGGCCACTAAGTTACGATAAACATAAACATAAACAGAAACATAATTTCGTATTATTAAAAATTTGAACGTATATTTGTAAAATATTATTAGTAACTAGTATTGTTATCATATTTCTACGTACACAACAACCTACTCGCTCATAAATTATATCCTACTTAAAGGGTTTGCTGGCAGAAAACTTGCCTTTGTACTTCTTTAGTTATGGCCTTATTGTAAAATTGTTCATCAATGTTTGTACAGTAAAGAATATAAGAAGTTTTCCTTGGGGAGATAATCTTGAGTTCCCGCTGGGATTCAAACCTGATATACGCTGCTTAGAAGGCGCTCAGTCAACTATGCTAATGGGTAGTTCAAATGGTCGGTTTCTAATGATAGGCAATAATTACTCGAAGTTTGTATCCACGACACATTATACAACATACTTAACGTTATTTTTACGGGTTATGTGTGACTGTGCTGACGACCCAGTTGGCGCAGTGGACAGGTGCCCGCCCTTTGCACCGTGGGTCCTGGGTTCGATGCCGGCAGGAGCACAAATTCCTTCCCAAAGGATAATTGTGCTTCTGGTTCTGGGTGTAATGTGTGTGTGATGTGAATGTTTCCGGCACCCACGATACAAGCCTTTGAGCTTAGTGTGGGGCTGTGAGTGTAAATGCGTATGTTTGTTTGTTTGTATGCTCCATGAAATAGTGGACAACGCTCCACGAGCACTTATTCTGACTTTTAATTAAAATAATATAAGCCAGTACATTAATTCCACTGCACTCCACGAGAAAATTATACAGACAGCAAGTAAATTTTGATTTTTATCTTTATCCTAAGTGGGATGGAAAATGATTATGCGGTCGATGATAGTAAACGTTTAAATCTTTAATAACGTGTTGATATTAGAATGTTATTGATGCGTAAAGTTAATATGTTAAAACTTCGAAACCACGAAACTTTTATATTTTAATGTAACTTAGGATACAATATAAATCGAATTTCAGGTAATTTACCACTTAGTAAGCTGTAATTAATAGATACGCTACATTATAAAATCTGAATAATAGTTAGGGTGGCTAGTCTCGTCTCTAAATGGCTTAATTTTTTTTTATATATTCAACAACTTTTTTTTTGGGACTTTTACCTATTTTGGTATTCCAGCCCCATCATACTCTAATCTTTGTCTTCATCTGAGCAAAATTATATTGCTTAAAAAAAAAACTGTATCTGTTCTTACCTTAGGGCTTGGTAACAACTTGTAATACAGGTTTTTGTAAAAACCTATGTCAGGAAACTACCTCTCACTAATTCGTACTAATTACGAAATCTAATACCTTTAAACGAGCAATTCTTGTATATATGTATAGATATATAATCTGAATCTCAAATATGATTTTCATGAAATTTAGTATGCAGGTTTCGGGGGCGATAAATCGATCTAGCTAGGTTTAATTTTTAGAAAACGTCGTTTTTTTTACCAAAGTTCGGTCATCCAGGTACTATATATATTTACTTACCTAAGCCAAGTGTTAATCTAATACCTTTAAACGAGGAATTCTTGTATATATGTAATCGAAATCTCGGAAACGGCTCCAACGATTTTCATGAAATTTTGTATGCAGGTTTAGGGGGCGATAAATCGTAGCTAGCAACCCTGATTTTTTTAGCATAACTTTTTACACACAACACCCCTATATAAGTCTCATCTTGGTACTCGATGAGGGAAATTTCACCAAAAAAATGGATCAGTTTTTTGTCGCCTGCACAAAATGCTCCAGGCTAGGATCAGGCAACCCTGATTTTTTAAGCATAACTTTTTACACATAACACCCCTAAATAAGTCTCATCTTGGTACTCGATGAGGTAAATTTCACCAAAAAAATGGATCAGTTTTTTGTCGCCTGCACAAAATGCTCCAGGCTAGGAACAGGCAACCCTGATTTTTTTAGCATAACTTTTTACACACGACATATAGGTCTCATCTTGGTACTCGATGAGTTAGGGTTGACGACAACCGGCCCACGGTCTATAGGTTTCATTTTTAGAAAACGTTGTTTTAACGAGCTCGGTCATCCAGGTACTTTATATTAATATACCTAAGCAAAGTGTTAAAACAATTATTTTAGTCCTACTATTGTGGCTCTACTCACATTGTGAAACATACACACAAAAGAAATAAAGGGATTATTATATTAAACTAGCCGTGCCCCGCGGCTTCGCCCGCGTTAATTAAGTTAAAAATTAACATTCTAAATTTCATCAAAATCGTTTTATTCGTTACGAAGACACGTAGTAACCAACATTCACACACATAGACACAAACTTTCGCATTTATAATATTAGTAGGATTATTATATTTTAATTGACACAAAAAGTCTCAATTATTCAGATTTACGTAAAAATTATACTTAAATTAGTATTTTCCTTTATTTCAGGTACAGCCATTACCAAATCCAGCTTCCTCTACATCCTGATCTTCATCTTGGAAGGTTATTTAGAGTAATGTGATGTCATTAAGTGATGTTCCAAGTTAAACATGAACATGGAGCCTACCAAAACCCAAATAAACTTTTTATGCTTCACTTAAGCGTATGTTAAGCAAAAAATAATTAATAATTAACATAAACGCTTTAACACTCACAGCCCTACACTAAGTTCGATCACTTGTGCCGTGGATGCCGGAAACAGTCACATCACACACACAATCACAACCAGAACCAGAAACACAAATTTTCCTTGAGGTAAAAACTTGTGGCCCCGCCAGGAATCGAACCCGATACCTAAGATGCCGAAACAAATTTTCGAATACTTTTTTCGATAAAAAACCAAAAACTTGTCTTCCTACCGAGTACCGAACCCGTTGTTACCAACTGATACAAGGCGAATGCGCACACAAATGCGCCAGCAGGTAATTAATTCACTTTGACTTTGAAAAAGTATTAAAAAATAAATAAAAAATGTAGACAAAATTACACGTAGAACATAAGACTATGTGGCGAGTCTCTCGGTATTTTATCGGATACATTTCGGAGAGTGTGCAACGGAATTACACATTCTAATTCACTCATCCCCATTCTATTATCGGACACCGAGACAGTAGGTCAATTCTGATCGTCAAAATACGATTGTTCGAATTGATGCGACGTCGATACGACAGTCGATTGGTTGAAATTTCAGTTGATTCGATGTTCATAACAAAAGAAAATCGTTCGTATTCGACGTCGATGTACCCGGAATAGACCCCCAGATTCCTAAGCGACACCGTTATATGGAAGACATTCCAAAAAAGCGGACGAAGCGTTTTGTTTCCATATTTATTATGTGAACCGCAGAAGAATGGAACTCCTTTCAGGAAAGGCTTTTCCTGATCAATACAATAGGAGTCTTTAAGTCAAGGGTGAATAGGCATCTTCTAAGTAAACGTGCGCCATCGTCGACCGCATCATCGCTTACCATTAGGTGAAATAGTTGTCAAACGTTTGCCTATCTTGAAATAAGACTGCTTCAGGATATTGCGGCATGAGTACAGATCGATTATCCCGTTGTGTCAAATTTAACAGCAAATAACATTTTACCTTTCATAAAATTTTATGAAGCAGCATCCACGGTTTTTAATTTATTCATTGAGGTAACTTAACGACTATTACATAACTCAACACGATATATTCAGACCACAGAAAAATAATCATTCCAGAATTACATATTATGATTTTTTTTTAAATTCAAGATAGGCGTACTTTTTTTACCGATTTCACAAAAAAGAAGGAGGTACGCAAGTCGACGGCTTTTTTTAATGTGTGTTACCTCATAACTTCGTTCTGCGTGAACGGATTTTGTTTTTTTTTGTTTGAAATATTTTGCTTTCCAATTAGTCCCATTAAAATTTGATCAGAATCTGATCAGTAGTTCTTGAAATAAAGTCAATAATGCGTGTTTAGTACAACTAATCTGATCAAAGTTCCGAAGATAGAGCGGTGAAGTCAGTTTTTTTAAGCTTTGCTTGCGTTTTATTATTTCATACCACTATCTCACCCACAGATCAATAAGCCAGTTGATAGCTCGTAAACATAATTTCTCTTACAAAACCAAGTCACCCGCGCGGGCAGAGGGCGAGGTAACAGCGATGGTACTATTACCTATTCTGTCGCAACATTCTAAGATTGCTATTGGCCGATCGTTTGGATGACGCAATCTGAGTTATAAGCATAGTGAAGTGACACGACGCGAAGTGTAATGAACAAAGTAACATATCGATACAATTTTACACCTTCTAACGTATTCTTAATTCAATAATCTACAATAACTTATCAAATTAATAACTTATAGTAAGATAGTAATCCATATAGGATTACACAAATTAGTACAAAATACTCACTTTACTTATCTTAACTCTTAATCTGCTATGAAATGAAATTATAACATTAATCTTCGAGACTACATATTTTGTGATTGACAATGAAACTACATCGAGACCATATTCGTTGAAACACAAAACATTTTTTAAGTCGGTGCACAATAGATGCATAAATTTGTGAACATAAATAAAAAATACATAAAGTCGAACAAAGAACCTCCTCCTTTTTGAAGACGGTGACAAATCCAAATCCTTCATTCTACAATACTTACATAATATTTTATAGTCAAAGTTGAATGTCGATAATATAGGTATAACTCTGAGCTGTACATCACTAATTCCTCGCGAACGTTAACACGGGAGGAGTAAACGAGACAGAGTTATACAAAACTACACATAACAAAGCAGGATGGAACGAAAGACATCAACGGGTTCCTGTTTGTTTTTTTTTTAATGTTCGATTTTAATTTCGAAATAGATGTACTATATTTTCTTTAATTACTACTAGAAAAGTGGAAAGATATGCCGTCCTTTGCATGGCTGCATGTTTTACTATTCTTTCCGCACGATTCCACCGAACAATAACTAATTTTTAAGTACGTTTTTAATTTTTTCGTTAGCAAGTTATCCGCCCAAATCCAAAACCGAACTGACGTAGTCGCAGTGGCCGACAGTGTATTTCAACAACTAGTTGGCGCCTGAGGGGAAGTTGTACCATCAGTCAATAGGGTATATAGTCTTTGATCTCACCTAATGGTATGCGACAATGCGGTCGACAATGCCTAGAAGATGCCTATACACTCATAACTTAGAGTCCCGGGTTATGCTTATCAGGATACAGAAACTCGGGTAAGCATTCCCCGGTGCGCATAATGAATGTAGTAGCAAAACGCTTCGTCCGCATTTGTGGAATGTCTACCATATAGCGGTGTCGCTTAAGAGTCTGTCTCGATGTCCGATGATAGAATGGGGATGGGGGAATTAGGTTGTGTGATTCCGTTGCACACTCTCCGAAATGTATCCGATAAAATACCGAGAGACTCGCCACCATGCGACGATATTTTACTATAAAAGTACATACTATACGCCTCTGGAACAATTCACCGATCTCAATACGTCGCTCTTAAATAGGCTTCTCTCAATCAGGCGGTCATGATTTCCGATCCTACGACGGATCCTGCCGTCTAGCACCAAATGTTGGTCCGGCAGTTTACCTTGAGAGGCAGAAATTGAATTCACTTTACCACCCTCAACTGCATCACTTACTAACTTACCAACTATCAGATATAAATAATTTAAACACAAGTAAAGCTTATATTTCGTTGTTTATTGATTTTCTCAAAAAGCACTAAATCAATTTCGATAAAATTTATATGGGACCACCTCTGGTGTATGATCTACCAAACAAAAAAAGAATAATAATATAAAAACGGCCAAGTGCGAGTCGGACTCGCGCACGAAGGGTTCCGTACCATTATCTGTAAAAAATCAAGTTTGCTGTATGGGAGCCCTTCTTAAATATTTATTTTATTTTTTGTTATAGCGGCAATAGAAATACATCATCTGTGAATATTTCAACTGTATAGCTATCACCGTTCTTGAGATACAGCCTGGTGACAGACAGACGGACGGACGGACAGCGTCAGTAATAGGGTCCCGTTTCTACCATTTGGGTACAGAATCCTAAAAATCGATTCATAACTGGCGGAATTATCGCGTAACATACATACAAAAAAAAACATACTGGATTGACAACCTCCTTCGTTTTTGAAGCCGGTTTAAAATGCCTCTCGTAAACAAGGCTTGAGAGGTGGAAATTTGATTCAGTGGTAAATTCTAATTATTTTGTTATCACAAAATTTCGCTAAAACTCATTATCGAGAGGAAACAATGTAAATCTGGATTACCTGTCACAAATCCTATTTTCTAATCATATTCCTAATTAGCAATTACTCTACATTAACGCTAGGTACCTATTGTTAACGTATAGTATTTCATGCTAAGTAATTATTTTGTAATTAGATACCTTCCTATAGATAATAATTAAACGCAAGCAAAGCTTAAAAACCCGACTTCAACGCTTATATTTTGGTTTTGGCTGGATCATTTTGATAAAATTTATATGTAACCACCTCTGAAGTATAATCTCCCAAACAAAAAAAAGAACGGGTTACACTCCGGGAGTGCCGGCAGAAGAAACTTAACGTAAACAAGGAGCAGGCATACATTTTCGCTGGTAGAAAAAGAAGGGGATATTACTTCCTCTCCTCCCTCCGTCTTACGAATTTTCGATCAAGTCACGTGTCCTGAGCGAGTTTAAAATTTTTTACTCATCCCAAAAAAAGTGCACAAAGCCGCTAAAGAAGTTTTCACTTCAAAAAAATCATCAAAATCGATTCACAATTGGCGTAGATATCGCATAAAATACATACAAAAAAAAACCATACAGTCGAATTGACAACCTCCATTTTGGAAGTCGGTTGAAAAGTGTGTAACAACGACTTCTTTTTAATATACTCTCAATACATCATTATATCAATTTATTTATTTATTTAAATTCAAGTGCTCAAGCCTACTGGCTTGTGTACTTGAGTTACCTATAGGCTCGATGTCTTGTAGGTAACTTAGTTCTTTGTTGTACATAGTTTTAGTTTAGTTTAAGGAAATATAGGCAATTGGCCCGTAGATAGCATTATACGTGAATAAAAAAAAAATTGTACATATTGTACATATTTTTAAGTGTGTATATATTTTGCAAGCAAGCAAGCATTTGACCGCTTTCTCACTTGACGGAACGTAATTGATCTGAAGACTTGAAATATATAGCACGAAAAAAAAAGTACAACGTCATTAATAATTCAAGAAAGCTTCGCATTGAAAACTTCACTAAAAACCCCGTAAAGTGCTACAAATTCCTATCTTCACTTCTAATATTTCGTTGAATACCTACACTTTATATTCATAAAGACACCCTTTTACTTTAAGCTGCAAAATGGCCTCAATCCGACCAACTATGGGAGCCTTACACACAGCGATGTTGTATGTGATCCACGTCATGAGGCTTCGCCACACAAGACGCAGCTGGCTCGAACGCACGGCGCGTGCGAGGACGCGGGTGCGAACGTCTCCCGTACAGCGGTGCCCCGTACCTACGCCAATGCATCCTGTGTGCCAAAGCCTTTACAGATAACGTTTTTTATCACGTGTAATTTAACTAGTTCGCCCCGAACTGAGACTTCACGCATTTTGCCTAATAGAGAAAAACTTATAAGGTTAATTGATTATAACCTTTTTTAAGATATTTGTTTGATTTGAACTGCCAGAAGGCTTAGTGGGTGAGCTTTCGCTCACTAAGCACAGGGTTCGATTTCCGGCGAGAACACAAGTTTTCTCCTTAGAAGGTAATTGTGTTTATGATTCTGGGGATGGTGTGTGTGATGTGAGTATATCTGGTATCCACGACACAAGTCATTGAACTTAGTGTGGCGCTGTGAGTGTGAAAGCGTTTATAATTATGTTTATTTTTTATTTGTTGTTCAAGAACAGGTAGTAGTAATGATAATTTCCGTTATATCCTGTAAGTAAATACGTAAGTTCCAGGTTTAAATGTGTAGTTGGTTTCGAGATAGACCCGGGACAAAATAGGGCTAACAGTGGCTTTGGTGGTGTCCTACTAAATTGTTATTTCCCAACATATTCTTTCTAATATTTATCTTGACTTGTTTGCTGCACTTAGGCTTGGGTCCTCTCAATAAAGTTCATAGAACTAATCTAGTTACCAGTCACAATCAAGTCAAGTAATAGTATCACTGATAAACAAATGTTACTACAAAATTAATGAATATTTTGAAGATAAAACGTTACAATCTCATAGCTAAATAAAACCTTAAATAAATAACTTGTATATACTATGTTAACATAGAAGATACTAACTCTAAAAGATCTCACCTCCGATATAATATTAGGTAGATAACATACTTGCTTATACCCACCATTACAGGGTGAATGTCTATAGTTTCTAAGTTTAGTCTTATGACCTACTGTACTTGTAATGTATATAAATAAATAAATAATTTAAACGCACGCAAAGCTTAAAAACCAACTTCACCGCTTTATCTTTGGAACTCTTGAACAGATGAAATGTGCATAATTACTTACTTATTGAGGATAACTCAAAAACTAATGGTCATATCTTGATCAAATTTAAACCACATGGGTCAGCTCAGACTTAGCTTCAGCTTCCAAATAAAATAAGTATCATTAAAATCGATTCACCTAGAAAAAAGTTATGAGGTAACACACATAACAAAAATATAGTATAATTGAAAATCTACTTAATTTTTTTAATTCGTTTTTAAATTGAGAATAAAAATAAGAATAAGAATTGCATTTATTGTAAAACTGTGTACAAATATAGTCCTTACATATTAAAATAGTTCCAACAGCTTTGTTCATTTCGAACATACTATAATTGAAAACTCCTCCTTTTGTTGAAGTCGGTTAAAAAGAGCAAAACTACACTTATGACTGCATAATTCCCATGTAGAAATTTTACTAGAACTTCTATTAAAATTTATTACTTTACACTGGCCAAATGCTACAAGTTGACGTAGCCAATTAAACAAAAACAGGACGTGTCGTAAAGACACGATGAAGTCAAACCTTTCGTATCACAGGGAAGCATTTTAATTTATTTATTATAATTTTAACCCCCACCACTTTCCGTCACACAAAAAGGTTGCAGATCGGAATGTCAAAAATGTTCACTTTCAAAACGCTTAGTTTAAAGGCGTAAAGCTGAGCACACACTGTAGAGAGTCTTGGAGAAATGACAGGCTCGTATATAGGTCAATCGGTATTAGGCCTGAAAGTGTTGAAACTAGGCCGCGTTTGATGAACTATGTCTAAGATAGTCAAAGTTAGATAGTCGTAAAGTTCTGTTCCCAGATGTGTGAAAGAGTTATTTTAGTTTAGGCCTAATAAAAAGAATCTTTAGTGAATTGGGTAACAGACAGCCGTTCATCTTTAGCAGCTTATTAAAGGAGTTTTAAATTATTTTATCTACCGATTTCACAAAAAAGAGGAGGTACTCAAGTCGACTGCATTTTTTTTTTTATTTGTTTTACCTCATAATATATTTTTTTAATTTTTTTATCTCACTTTCCACGTGAACCGATTTCGATATATTTTTTGTTTCAAAGATGTTGCTTTCCAATTGGTCCCATTAAAATTTGATCAAGATCTGATCAGTAGTTCTTAAAATATCGTCAATAATGCGTATTCTGTGGTAAATTGACGATTATCTCGTTTTTAGCCGACTTCAAAAGTTACCTCATAACTTCTTTCGTTGTGAGTCGATTTTGATGATTATTTTTTTATTTGAAAGCTGGTGCTTTGGCTTGTGGTCCCACTGAAATTTGATCAAGATCTGATCTTTAGTTTTTAGTTTTCGTCAATAATGCGTGTTTAATAGGTACATTAAATCCGTAGGTTTCGAAGATAAAGCGGTGAAGTCTGTTTTTTTAAGCTTTGCTTGCGTTTAATTATTATTTTATCCACCGATTTCACAAATAAAATAACTCAAGCAAAGCTTAAAAAAAGCCGACTTAGCCGCGTTATCTTCGGAACTGATCGATTAGATGTACTAAACACGCATAATTGACGATATTTCAAGAACCTCATTTTTTGGGAAGTCTGTTAAAAAGGAGGAGGTACTCAAGTCGACTGTATTTTTTAATGTGTGATACCTCATCATATTTTCGTTCCACGTGAAACGATTTTGTATTTTTTTTTAAGATTTTGCTTTCTAGTTTGTTCGATTTAAATTTGATCCATCTAATCTGATCAAAGTTCCGAAGATAAAGCGGTGAAGTCGTTTTTTATAGCTTTGCTTGTGTTTTAATATATTTGGGACCATTTGATACTATATTATTATATTGGTCTAGTTATATTTTGTTGTATAGTTAGAATAAGGCAAAAATAAAATGTTTTTCAAATCCATTCAGCAGTTACAGCGTGAAGACAATTTCAAACATACACACACACTTACACACAAACCTTCGCATTTATAATATCAGTATAATTGTTATAGAAAATACTAGCCGTGCCTCGCGGTTTCGCCCGCTATAATCAAGTTAAAAAGTATCCGTAGCATATATGTTAATCCTAGGTATAAGCTATGTACATTCCAAATTTCACCCAAATCCGTTCAGCCGTTAAAGCGTAAAGAGGGAACAAACATACTTACTCACTTACGCACAAACTTTCGGATTTATGATATTAGCACATCTTTACATCTCAAATGATCAGGAATTTTCTATATGACACGATCTATCTTCGAACCCAGGACCTACGACGCAGAGACCTATCCCCCACGCCTTTCGGATCATCAGAACCATAGAAAAGAATATACTCTACCCGAGATCAGAACTACTCAAAATGTTAGAAAACTCCTTGCATCGTTTAATATATACCCTCTTTGCATGCATGCGAGCGGAGATACGGTTGCCAAAAGTCCTGCATTCACAGCGGCGGCAATTGACGGCTATTTGCCGTGTATGCCGTCCCCACACGGCAAATAGCCGTCAAAATGGACGTGACGTGAACTAAAATGTCCCGGATTTTCAGTATTTTAGCACTCGCAAGCCAGATTCACTGGTAAGCTGGTAATATATGATGGACGGGATTTAGATGCAAGGGAGAAAACATTAACAGCAATTATTGAAAAGCAAACAAAGCTTAAAAACCGACTTCATCGATAAGCGATGAAGGTTTTGGCTTGACCGATTTCGATAAAATGTATATGGGACCACCTCTGAAGTATACTCTACCAAACAAAAAAAACCATCAAAATCGATCCATAATTGGCGGAAATATCGCGTAACAATACATACAATAAAAATAAAAAATCATTTTTTGAAGTCGGTTGAAAAGTATCAGAATGGACACGAGTGACAACTTCGCACAAGGCTAAATTGGTTGATAGAGTCGTAGTTCATCATTCATTCAGTAAACATCGTATGGTGCTTAGCGCACAATACGATTTTCTATCCTTATGAGACAGAATTCTTATTTAAGATGTTGCGTTTGATGATGGAACACGCAGTACTTGTTCAAGGTTTAAAATAAATAAAAATAATGAAATTTATAAAAAAATCTTAAAATCTCGCAACACAACTTTCTTTTTAAAAGATCCGCTTGGTCGGATTGCTGATTAGAGGTCCGTCAGACTCCTGCTATTTGCTCATTTGGCTCCTTGTGTCGGTTTATTCCCGTTGAGTCACACCTATACTTATTATGCAAGAGAGGAGACAAACAAGTCTTTTGCCTGGATGTAAGCGTCATGTCTCATAAAAACACTTGCTAACTACTAAGTACTTGCTTTAATATTTTTAATTACATTACTAGTCCCGTGCGACCCATCAATCATCCTTGGAGGCTTTGGAAGTTGAGGTTTATATTTGACTGAATAATCTTGGTTTCTTTTTTTTGTAATAGTTACCACATGTTATGTCCTGCGGACTCCAGCGTAATGTGGATAGGCGAGTGATTACTTCTTTGCTTGTGAGGGTATAGTCTAGTTGGTCCTATAATAAATTATAAATTAGAACTAAGTAAATAATTTACGAATGAGATAATTGTTAATATTTTTAACGTAAAGAAATTGGCAGTCTTCTCTACATATATCTTTAAGTGTGTCTGTGGTAACATAGCTTTCAACACACACAGTTACTAATAATTATAATATCCATTTTTAAAAGAGGAGAAATATCTCGATTTGATTTAAAATCTGTACACTGTACCCTAAAGATCTTTTAATAACATTAGGTACCCCAAGTTAAACCCCCACCCTAATACCACTCATTTCACCCCCAAATGTATCCTTATAAAGCATCTAAAGTACATGCTTCCTCGCATTATCACATTCTAAGCCCTAGCGCACACTGCGATATTACAAAGTCCCAGAATATAGCCCAATATGAGTCTCTCAGACCGGCTTAGCCGCATACTATGTTATATGAGCTCGTGTGAACGCACCCTAGCATGTTACGTTGGCATATTTTAAGAGATCTGATTTATGTAGGGATCTGTGCTTTGTGACTATGCCTGAGTTAATCAGGAAAAATCACCTAAATTTAGGATAAAAAGTAGCCTAAATTAAGGATAATATGTAGCCCATGTCCTATTCCAGCCCGTTTCAGGAACACACATGTAAATCTACTATCAAAATGGCACTCGTTTTCTTGGCTTGTCTGACCTCTTTGGGTATCCTATTGTGATTCGCTAGAGCCTTATTTATTGTTTGGCAAGGTCACCACGTGTAGATAACTTGAGCAAATTTATGTTATACGCCTTTATACTTATTGAGATTCTAGTTAATATATCTTAAATTTAAGTGAGGATACGGTCGAAGACGAAATACGTAGGTAGGCCTATTTACTCGTGTCTTATAATCTTTCAGATTTTACTTATCACAAACTTTACTTCCACATCTCCACATCAGATAGGTCTTATTTTACAAACAAACAAACACTTACACACTGAAGGTAATTTACAAAAAAGTGGCAAAATCAAAACGGAAAATTCCGACGCCATACCTGGAAATTGGTTGCACCGATCTTCACCAAACACCCTCGTTCAAATCACTTTTGGGAACTACAGACAGACACACACTTATATACAGATACCTCTATTTTTGCGTCAAGTGCTTATAATAAAGTTCATTTTGCTTTTATCAATTCAATTTTAAAAGTTTTTATTTATTTTCACCAGTCCCGTTTTCTATCGATCTGTACTAATCAAATCTTGCAAGCTAAATTAGACCCACTTCCGGATGTCCGATTGGACTCAAATTTGGTGTACTTATGTATCTTCGGTGACAATACAATATGGTACCATGGAGCTGGTCTGACGATAGAGACGGATGATGGCCATAGGAACAACTGAACTAAACAAGATAAACCCATCTAGTTTGGGCTCGACTGATTCGTCTTGACAAGATCTCTGGTTATATAACTTTTCAACTGGTAAAAGCTTTATGGTAAAAACTTTAAAAGTTTGTGTTTCAAAATGTATCTGAATATTTGTGGGTTGTATATTTTGTGAGTTCTCGACAAGTATTCAATTATCTAATGACAGAGTGAATTTTATTAGCTTCCAAAGAACTTCCTAATTAAATTATCCTTATTATTAGTTATTTGAGTAACCTATTTCATCTAATTTGAGCTTTAATCCAAGCTATACATTTAACAGCTGTGTTTACGTACAGGGAATTCCACTTAGCCTGGAAAAGAAAATTCTATTTCCCCGACCCACTTGCGAAGAAATATATTTATAAACGGAGTTAGAAAAACATTATTCTAAACATTGCTTGTATAAATATTAGTGGGTAAATATCTGACATCGTTATTTGGCCGTCAACTCTGGGAATAGTTATACTGAAATCATGGTGGAATTTTCTCGTGATACAGACGTAGTTCGTCTCGAGTAAAAAAAAACAAATGCCAAAATCACTATAAACGCATTTTTATGTAATAAGGAGACAATGGCTTCGATTCTGATGTACACTCACTAAATTAAATTTAAACTATCCCTGTCTCTTATAAAATAGAAACACAAGACAGAGATAGCATACATTTACGTGCTGTCAAGCTAATTTATCAATTAAAATATGAACAGCAGAAGCAGAAAGGCGAGTGTTTTAGTCAACACCAATTACATACTCGACTGAGCTTGCATAGACATCTAAGTTCTGACTTACTTGACAGCACTAAAATGTATGCTATCTCTGTCTTGCGTTCCTATTTTGTAAAAGAAGGATTAGTTTAAATTTAATTTAGTGTGTGACATCAGAATTGAGGCCAATGATAAGATAAGATGAGCAGGCGTCACGCAAACTGTAACCAACGAGCGTCACATTTGTCGATAGCAATTTAGTGCCGCCTACAGTTCTGAATTCAAATAATTCAAACTCCTGCGTTGCAAAGTACTGCGGTCGTCATCCTGAGATATTAGATTTCTTTACGCCCTGTCATGACACGATTCACTGGAAACATTTTCTTTTAGTCCTGCATACAGTAATGTTTGCACACTAACGTTCATTCGCACGAAACGTTTCGCGTCTTCGTTCATTTATAGAACAGCAAAAGAATGGAACGCTTTGCCGTCATCAGTTGTCTGTGTTCAACCTACTCTTCAAACTTTTACCTACTGCTGTTGCGACAGCTAGGCGCTAGGCCTAGACAGACACTAACGTGTCTATAACCTTCAAACACATCACCACTTACCATCAGGTGAGATGGTAATACAGCGGTAGCCTTTCAGAAATAGATAAAAACTATAGGTACCATTTGTACCATCAACATCATAACATATGTTACATTTTACAGTCCTACAAAAGGTGCTCTTCCGAGCTGCTAAAAGCTAACTTAACAGCTCGGAACAGCACTTTTGTGGGACTTTCGAGCAGTAAGAGTGTATTGCTATGCACGCAGATATACAGGTGACGAGCGCAGTCACCTGTATATATACTTTGCCGCTCAGGTTTCTGACCTGCATAAGTTCAAAACTTTGGGTAGCACTGAACTGAAACAGGCAAGCGTGACACTTACCATCGGGCGAGAGATTTGCTTGTCTAGTCTCTCAGTTACATAAAAAAAACCTTTCACAGAAATCTTTTAGGGTTCCGTAACCAAAGGGAAGTTTAGCCTTTAAGCTGATTGTCTATCTGTCCTAATCATTACAGAGATGAAGCTTTTTTAAACTTATCATGAGGTAAATTCTAGCATATAATCATATATTTGAAAGTAGTGCATGGCTTCCTTACACCATTAAAAAGAGATCTTTTTATTTTTAGACACCCTTATTTAATATACAAGAGTTGTTAACGACCCAGTCTATACTTAGACGCTATGTATTTTTTAAGCTGCTACCTGGTTGTATTCAGTAAAATTAAAAGATAATATTTCAATACTTGGGGATTTTATCTAATTAAATGTACGCAGAAACATAATAATGTCACCAATAGGTGAAAGTTTTCCCGATACAATTATTTTTCAAAGTTCTTTTGAAACACTAATATGGTAAATTTGTAGCGTCATTAGGACAGCACTAGTTAAGATTTATGGTGTAGAAAAATCAGTAGTGGGACAAACGAAAAAAATATCCTGTTTGTCATACTGGTGTGATTATCTGGTGTGACTACGAGTCGGTAAAGGTAAATTTCTCGACGTTATGAATAATAAAAAAAAAACTGTAAATTCTATAGATAATTTAAATACTTAAATAAATAGAAACCATTTTAATTTAATATGGTATATATAGTTCTCACTCAAAACTAGTTTGATTTATCGCTTAACAGAGACAATGAGAAAGAAAACCCCGTGTTACTACTGGTAGTAGGACTGGTAATAATCCAGGTAACGAAGGAGGACGAGACGCTGTTTCTCTTTTTAATGTTAGGCGTGTAAATAGCTCATCAAATTTGTTACACCTCCTGCTTAAATAAATGTGTGTATCGTCTAATTTACTCTATTTCCTAATTCCTGCTTTTACCATATTTATTTTATTTAAGCAGACAGGAGCCACTGATATCTTCGCTTCTGAATAAATCGCTAACTATAAATGAAAAGCCAACCAAATTAAAAAACTTCTAACGTTCAGCAAAAACTCAAAGCAATACAATTTAACCTTTTTATTTCCTCGCAACGGGTAACAAGGCAAAAGTTTTCCGAAAAACTTATATTTTTATACCCTCTTCGCATAGTTCTCTGAAAAACTGCCCTAATTTTCATCGTAGTTTCACAAAAAGTTTTATCCGTTCCCCGGGAATGGAAAATAACTTGAAATATCCACTTAAATCTGATCTATTTACTGCTTATCTCCATGAAATATAAATGTTTGTATCAATAACGGGATATTTACCATGTATTTCGTTTGTTTTGAGTTTCCGATATTTCGGCACTGTTGCAAGCGCCATGATCACGGAGTAACTGGAGTAGTGCGGGTGGATGAAGATTTAGATTTACGAGCATACGAAACGGTCTACCCGCTTTCGTACTCGTTTACTGCGTTGAACACCACTACCATTGTTATCACTTTGAGCTTGAACTCGATCGCGACACACAACACTCACAGTATCTTTATGCGAATTCACTGAGACACGTTTATTGTTGTTTCCACACAGTCTCACCACAGGATGCCAGACATTTGACAGTTGAAAGCCATTTTCACGATTGAAATTACTAAACTTAGATATCTCAATCGCTTCTCTCACCAGTCTAGGTATGTAGTGGCGTTCAACTGACAAAATCTGTGGGTTATGCAACTCAATCCAATGGTTTGACCCGGACTCCAAAAGATGTTCAGCGATGGCCGATTTATGAGGGTCATTGTTCTTGACTGCTCTTATGTGCTCTTTGATACGGCATGCCACTGTACGTTTTGTTTGGCCGATATAAGAACTACCACAGCTACAGTTAACTTTGTAGACGCCTGGCTTTTCGAGAGGAAAGCTGTCCTTCGGCGTGCGTAACATTTGGGCTTGAGTGTCGCGATCGAGTTCAAGCTCAAAGTGATAACAATGGTAGTGGTGTTCAACGCAGTAAACGAGTACGAAAGCGGGTAGACCGTTTCGTATGCTCGTAAATCTAAATCTTCATCCACCCGCACTACTCCAGTTACTCCGTGATCATGGCGCTTGCAACAGTGCCGAAATATCGGAAACTCAAAAACAAACGAAATACATGGTAAATATCCCGTTATTGATACAAACATTTATAGTGAAAGTGACCATGGTAGCTTGAAAACTTACATCCATGAAATATATCTCTATCTTGAAACAAAAAGATCCCATTAAAACAAAGCTCTGCAATACATAATTTTTAAACCCACTTCTAAAAGGCAGTGAAACAATGGTACAAGATAAAACAATTACTAAAACTTATGTATACTTATGTACAAATAAATAACTATCAAAATACGCAAACACCACACGGAGATATCAAACAAGATATCAAACAATTTTGTTTACAAACTGCTAAAAGTCTAGGTTGAACCCGAGACCGAAGCGGACTTTTCTTTGTCGGTCGATCAAAGTGCTTCCAATCAGACGAAGGACCCGAACTTCATTCCGCGGCTCGAAGAACAAAAAGTCCTTTTCTAGTGTGAATCCGCCGCAGCGCTGTGAATCAACGAATATCTTCAGTTCGGACCCGTTATTGTAACTCTTATGCAGCGCTACGCCGACAGATGTCGCTCCGTTTCTGTTTCCATCGTGAACTATAGCTGCTATTCGCAAATCTGGCGCAAATTTCCTGAAGACGCACACTTGGTAACCTGCCTTGCTCAGCGTTGCTGTGGCGGCAAATGATGGTTTCACGTACCGCGCGCTGATCGAGTAATCCGGCTTCGGAGGGTATGACAGAGCCCTGATTCCCACCTCAGTACCCACAAAAAGATCAGACCGGACCTTGTACATCCACTGCGCGATCATTCTTAACGTGTGCGGATCCACATCTCTCACTGAAAACGATACCGAGCCAATAGATTTATCGTTGTCCTTCTCGAATGACACTTCGGTGTCTGATGAGACAAGATCTTTGATCTTTGATGTCAGTCTCATAATATACCCCCCTTCTATAATCTCCGTGTAAGTAGCCGTGGCACTTCCAGAAGTGTCTAGTGTGAGTCCATCATCTGACATTGTTTTTTTCGGCTCCATTTCCTTGTAAATCAACTGTGAGAAACATTTATAGTTATCCTTGGATTTTCCGTAGCTGTACTGCTGTACGACCTTAACCTTGTCCAATATTTCTCTGAGGATCACAAGCTTTGCCCCGATAAAGCACTTTGGGAAGACGGTCTTCGCTTCAGCGTGGATGTCAGTGAGTCGTGTCGGCTTCACTCTCATGATGGGTTCTATGATGGACATTATCTCCTTTTTTTTCGGTAGCAGCTTCTGTATACTGGATACGAAGCTGCTCACTTCCTCTTTTATCTTTTCCTCGTTTAAATCCATTGTAGTTTGATTACGGAGCTATTTTATTTGTTATGTGACAGGTCGGGCATTGACCTGTCAAATGTATTTTTATTCTTGCACCGCTTTGACGGCTGCCGGCCAGTCGCAGACTGCAAGGAGTTTGTTATTTTTAGTTTGCTATTAGATCTCATGAGATTATTTTTGACGTTGTACTCTTTAGTCGTTCATTGATCCGTTCGCCGTTTTTTGCTGAGACGAAATTTTGTTCGTGCTCAAGCCCAATCTAATTAATTATACACACTGCAAAGGAGTCGAACTCCTTGCCAGAGTCTGTGTCTCCAGATAAGTAAAATCTTGGAGTCTTCAGGTCGAGAGTGAATAGGTATTGTAGTACTCCATCATCGACTGCATCTTCACTTAGCATCAGGTGAGATAGTGGCCAAATGTTTGCCAATCACAGATAAAAAAACACTTTGTTGTAAGTTCTTAACGAAAACTACACAAGATAGAAAAAAGATGGACTCCGAATTCAAAACCTCCTTTTCGGAATTCGGTTAAAAAGCTACTCTATAAGTCAATCCAATACCCCCAAGGGCAATAAAAGGTATAAATAATACTCATTCATCCTCCGAAATTGATTTATCTTCCCCTAAAACACCTGAACAGAAAATGGAGATCGCTAGTACAACCCTTTTAACAAATTGTAATAAACGAACAGAATGAGGATTCAAAAGGGTTCCGTAGACAGTAGGATTTCACGGGATATTCAACTGTGACCGACTTTCAAGTTATTGTATCAAATTCTATAGATATTGGAGTTTGTAACTGAGCCATTTCTTTTACATCGAAAATGTTCTAGAAAAAAATAATTATGTTTTTTTTTTCGTTTCATATAAATTTAGCATATAGAACAAACATATAACTAGACGTAAACGCGTCCTTTCTCTATTTATTTTAGAAACGAGTCATGATCCAGTTGTTAATGTAGTCGTCATACCAATTAGAGACAAGGAACTGTTGAACTGAGTTCTGGGTGTAATTTTCTGTGTGATGTAAATGTTTTTGGGCACCTACAGCGTAAGCATCTTTGCAAGACTAACCGTGCCGTACGGTTTTCCGCGTTTTTAAGTTTAAGTAGCCTATGTGTTAATCCTAAGTATAAGCTATGTGCATACCAAATTCCATCCAAATCCGTTCAGGCGTTACAGCGTGAAGGGAAAACAAACATACTTACACACAATCTTTCGGGCTTATAATATCAGTGTGATATGCAAGCATTCTACCCTAGGAGATGCCTTTTCATCGTACTTAGTGCGGGGCTGTGAGTATGAATGCTTTTGTTTCTTTGTATTATTTTAAAGTGTGCGTGAACGCGACAAGCGAGAGCACCTTGTCAAATGTCATCCATTTATGTTTGACATACCTCGAGTAATGTCGAAGCGTTTCGCTGCTACGTTTATCATCCGTACAGGAGTGGAACTGCGATATAATCTGGGAATCTTCATGTCAAGAGTGAATAGGCATCTTGTAGGCACGTATGGTATATCTTCGTCCGCATCATCACATTCCGGTGAGATAGTGGTCAAATGCTTGATTATCCCATAAAAAAATTATATAATGATAACTTTTTGGCAGGAGCTGGACCAAAACTGCAGACATGTACCCAACGAAGACATGTAAACAAGGATTTTCCAGCTAAAGTATTTCGAAGCTTTGTATCCTATCGCGATGCATGGATACCGTGCTGTGTCACTGTGTATTTTAGAACACAATAGGTACAATCTGGAACTTTAAAAGCAATCCAAATAATATAATATCTTCTGCATATCTCCCAGAAAACGCTAAATATAACCAAACGGTTCCCAGACCGAGCATAATTTTAACTCGATAATATAAAGATAGCGCGCTTCCTGTTTAGAAGTTTTTAGGTGGGGAGCTACTGGCAACTGTAATCACGGAAGATTTTTTAAGAAACTACTATTCAATATGATCTTTAAATGAGTGTATATAATATTTGTTATCCTAAATTTATTGATTAGATCAGAAAATCGTATATAAATTCTTGATTCTTATAGTCTAGCTCACTGTTATCTCACCAGTGAGTGATGATGTGGCAGAAAATGTATGTGTACACGTACTCGTCAGCACCAGGCGATAATAATTTATTAAAAAAAAACATCTTTACGTCTGAAACTGAATGGAGATATCTGATCGACGAAGTCTGATCCGTATATATAATTCCCAATTTGTACTACTGATACTACTAATTATAATGATACCAATCAAAATGACGCTTATAAATCAAATTACTAATTAGAAATGTTGAAAAATATACCGCAAATAAAATCAAAATATTTGAAACGCGTCGGAATGACAAATTGTAAACAATTAACGAACATTATTATGTTAAAGTAGTCGCACAATCAGCTTGACAGTCAATAATAATCCTATTAATATATCTACGATGAATAATAAAAACGACATTGAACCGTAGTGTAAATAACCTCTAGACTATAATCCTCATCAGTAGTGATATAATTCGGCAGTAGTTCTCGAACTATTCGGCTAGGAATCTTGTTATGGCAAAGCTTCCGGGTTCGATATTCTCCAGATTTACCGAGCGCACAGACTCTACCTACGTTCTCCTCTACTTTACCGATCGAAACTCTACTTTGGCTACCCTGTAATAGAGTGAAACGATATAAATTAAGCATACTTTTATGTTAACACTGTGGAGAGTCTTTGCTCTGTGGTAATGGAGACGGCCTCCCGCCGCGTGGGTTCTGTTTCGAATCTTACCACGGCCTATAGCTTCCTGTGAATGTTTCGTCAATTCCATTGCGGTAGAGTGTATCTAAATACTGTCGTAGTTTCTCTCTAGTAGAAAATTCTTTCGCCAAAATTCTATATAAATGATTTTATGTCAGATTCTTGAGAGCCATACAGTCTTATTTTAGATCTAGCGTACTTAGCAAACTTTTGACCACCTTTACACCTGATGGTAAGCGACAATGTGGTCGACGATGGAGCGAGCTTGCAAGCATGCTACATCTTCGGCTGCATCAAAATAATAGTTTTGGCATCAACCCTTCCAAACGAAAAACATTTTTATTACTAAAGTGAACTTTATCAGATTTGTTAGCACAGACTCCCTGAGTCTACAAAGTGTGTTTTCATACATTTTACGAGCTGCACTCAGATATTAGACTTTGCAGATATGGCTCCTGTGTACCGACAGACATAAAGTTTGATTTACTACTAACAGCGGGCAAATATTTTGTAACAGTTCTTGAAGTAATTACTAGATTAACTTCATTTAATATCCGTTATATTTACATCTTTTGATGAAAAGCGATGATGTAGCCGAAGATGTAGTATGCTTGCCTAGACGATACCTTACTTCGCTATTTACTTAAAGACTCCCAAATTATACCTTTCCTTTGATTTATGTAAGCTGGCGTGCCGCTTACCATCAGTCAAACGTCTTGTATATTTTTCATAGCAAAAAAAACAGTTGTATTGTATGAGAGATTTTTTAACTGACTTATATCTGAAGGTAGCGTGTATTTAATCACATTCAATCAGAGAAACTAAATTGCAAAAATATAAGTACATTCTCTCAACCCCGCACTAAAGTTTTTTGCACACGGTAACCTTAATGCACCCCTGGTAAAAATATTTATAACATAATTTTTTTATGTTAAATGAACTACTCTTATACCAATTTCCATCAATGCAACTTCATAAATAAAGAACTTTTGACATGCACTTTTATTCCCCATTGCACCAAACGTGGCTAAAAATATATATTACTTATTTTTTTTTATATTAGATGAACTACACAAATACCAATTTCCATCGCTATAAGTTCAAAAACAAAGAACTTTCATAGAAACGTTTTCACCCCATTTAACCCTCTTGGGGGTAGAATTTCCAAAAAAAAATTCTTAGTACACCTCTTCGTATTACTAGACAAATTTCCCCTCCAAATTTCAAGTCTCTACGACCAGCAGTTTACTTAATTCGGCTTAACGTTGCCTCCGAAACACGGTAACACTCAGTTAAAAATCACATTTAACGGTCAACCTTCTAAGCACTTGACTTGTTTTTTTGTGGGATGGAAAATACCTACCACTTCCTTTCCTTTCCCGGGGGTAAAGAAAAGGGGTATATGGGGCTCGAACCCACTAAAAAACCAGTCCCTCGCCAAGGTGGGGCAAGATACTCGCTAGCAGTCACTATCTTGCCCAAGCAATAAACTGACTTAACATTAACCTTGTCAATTATTTACGACAAGACGGACGAGTGTTACGTACTTACTGTTACTTTATTCATGAAAAATGTCTATAAAAATACAAAGCAGTAAATAATTTGAACGATCTGGCAAAATAACATCGTTTCCAATTTCTTATTTTACTCGCTGTAACTCATTTCGAATTCCATCTTCGTACAACGTTATTGCACTTTTAAAAGCTATAATATTTTACTGCTATTATAAAGCTGTAACTCAGCGGTAAGCTGACATAAATTAATATTTAACAGTTTATACCTCGTTAAATATAAAATCTCTTAGGGGCGCTGTGAAGCGCTGTAAAAATTAAGACGTCAGCGCTGTTATGCAACTTTGTATTTTGATC
This sequence comes from Lomographa bimaculata, assembly GCA_948107665.1. Classification (NCBI taxonomy): domain Eukaryota; kingdom Metazoa; phylum Arthropoda; class Insecta; order Lepidoptera; family Geometridae; genus Lomographa; species Lomographa bimaculata. Next base: position 2,697,873 of record OX403600.1, on the reverse strand, counting down.
GGTTTTTCTATAGACCTATAGACCTTCACAAAAAAGGAGGAGGTACTCAAGTCGACTATATTTTTTTTACTATTGTTACCTCATTGCTTCGTTCCACGTAAACCGATTTAAAATTTATTTTTGTTTAAAAAATATTGATTTCCAATTGGTCCCATTTAAATTTGATCAAGATCTAACCAGTAGTTCTTGAAATATCGTCAATAATGCGTGTTTAGTACATCTAATCTAATCAAAATTCCGTAGATAAAGCGGTGAAGTCGGTTTTTTTTAAGCTTTACTTGCGTTTAATTATTGTTTATCGATTGCATATAGATTTATACGAGTTGCAACTACCTTACTTTTTTTTAAGTTATTTCATGCATGGATTCAAGTACTTTGATTTATTGAGCAACTTATATAAATATACTGTAAATAAAAAATAAATATATGGTCTTCAGCATCTGCTTTAAATTTCTTCGCAATCGATTTCCTATAGACCCTCGTAAAGTGACAAGTATCGATTAAGGAGGCTTACTAAAACTCTCAGGGTGCGGCTGGTGTTTATGAGCTATAAAATTTTCAATGGCTCCAACAGAAGTATACATTTTATCCAGGCTTTTTCAAATAAAGTTACTAACGGCCCGCTAAGAATAAATATCCGGGAATCAATAAGATTATCCAGTCGATGATAAATCAAGCAGGAAAATAATCAAGAATTTGGTAAATCCTACTAATATTATAAATCCGAAGGTTTGTTTGTAAGTGTGTAGGTTTGTTCCTTCTTCACGCTTTATCAGCTGATCGGATTTGTATGAAATTTGGTATGTACATAACTTATACCTAGGATTAACACACAGGCTATTTTTTAACTTGATAATAGCGGGCGAAGCCGCAGGGCACGGCTAGTAATCTATACGTTGCACTAGTCTGTGTTGATAATTAATTCCCTATAATCTTTTTGTACATTTTTTCTAAATTTTTCGTAAATATTTGGTTTTACATAAAAAACATTAACATAAACGCTTTCACACTCACAGCCCCACACTAAGTTCGATGACTTGTGTCGTGGGTGCAGGAAACATTCACATCACACACACAATCACATCCAGAACCTAAAACATAAGTTTTCCTCAGGGAGAAAACTTATATTTCAGCAATAGTCTGACCAAATTTCTGAGCATGACAACGGAAAGTATCCTATAAAACTTGATGTTATTATTGTACTTAATTAAAATCTTGCAATTTTAACATCTCCAAGAGCTCGTAAACCCTTATATTGACAGATGGGCGGACAGACAACAATATCCCTTATGGATTTACTAACTATTATATACATAGTATACATTATATACATATATTATATACATAGTATACATTATATACATATATTATATACATATATACTTACTATTATAGGATAACTGCCGGAACACCGTATTTGGCTTGGCGGCAGACTTTCAACTTGATGGTGGTAAGCTACTTTGGTAGCAAGCCAGGCGAGCAACTCACAAAATGCTCTACCACCTCTCAAATGTCACCTGATTAGCACCACCTTCCTACCACGTGTAGGGAGTCAGACTTAAGGGGTATCCTCCTACGGACGTGGGTGACTCTAACGATCTTTATGTATATTTTTCAGGAAAAACTTAAAGAATAACCAAAATACCGAGAATAAATCTAAATTTGTATTTTGTATGGGAATGGCCATTTCAGATTACTTTCAATAGATGGCGTGGTTTAGAGTTCACCGGGCATCTAGTAAAGTTCTTTCGCTTCTTCATTTATCATCCGTACTGCGAAGAAGTGGTACTCAGTGCCCGCATCTTTATTCCCCGAACGGTATAATCTTGGAGTATTTAAGTCAAGAGTGAATAGGTAACTTCTAGGCAAGCATGTTACATCTTCAGCCGCCACATCGCTTTCCATCAGGTGAGATAGAGATCAAATGCTTGCCTATCAAGCATAGAAAAAATAATAAAAATACCCTGCGACCCGTCATTTGACTACCAATGACGTAATCAATTAAATTTTAGCTCGCTGAATGGCCAGCCGGTCCAATATCGTTTCAATAGATTTTCATTAATAAATCTACAACTCAACTTGAAACTTCGCCATCTTTGTTTCAAGTCAATTTCGAAAAATCCCTTATTGACCCTGAATTTTAAAACAAGTCCTTCATTTTCTTAGGAGTTGTGTTTGATCGATTTTAATTACGACGAGATGGGTTAACTTTTTTGTTGATTTTTCTATTCTAAACTTACTTTGTGAAATCTGAATATTCATGAAAATTGTTAAGATTTTTTAAGAACATCAAAATATTTTTGGTATCATTTGTATTCTAAATATTATGAATTTCCCTTGGCGTGATCAAATATCTGATTTTAGGATTAAATTAGATATTTCGGACAAAACTAGTTATTCCCCGCTTCTTCGCCCGCGAAAATAAACGCAAATAAGCGAATTAAGTAGCCTATGTGTTAATTCTGAGTAAAATCTATGCACATCCGTGCAGCCGATACGGCGTGAAGAGAAAAAACATACTTACACACAAATTTTCGTTTTTATAATATTAGTATGACTAGTCGTTCGCGTCGATCTGAGGTCTCGCGCCTACATTTTGCCTCATAGAGAAAATCTTTTGAGGTTACTTGCTTATAACTATTTTCTATATAATAATTGTTAGATTTCTGTATTTGTTGTTCAAGTACAATTTATAACGTAGATTATGCGTAAGTTTCAGCGTGCAGTCTGAAGACGTTTTTAAGATAGAAACCGGGACAAAATAGGTCTAAAAACAGTTACTTTGGTGGCCTACCAAATAGTTATTTTCCAACATAGATTTTTTTAAAATCAACGACACTACAAGGATAGAATAGACAAATAAATAAAAAATATTTGATTCCCCACTTACATGTATGGGAGCCTTAATATTTTAATATATATAATATTTAATGTAATTTCTGGCTTTGAGCCGTAGTTTTACATATTCTATGAGAATTTGAAATCATTCGCTTATATGGTTAAGACGGACGGATTGAGTGCTAAACACTCGAAATTTAGAGACCTCGCTTCTGTCTATGAATTTGGAAGGAATGAAACACCTTACCTTCGTTCTTGTTTCCCGATGTACAATTTAGGCCTCTTCAAGTCAAGACTAAACAGGTATCTTCTAGGCAAGCATGTCCCACAGCCGATCGCATCGTCGCTTTCCATCACTTGAGATTGCAGCCAAATACTGGCCAATTGATAATAAAAACTTGGTCACTTTCACTATAAATGTTTGTATCAATAATTATATTATGTTACTCCGTGATCATGGCGTTTGCAACAGTGCCGAAATATCGGAAACTCAAAACAAACGAAATACATGGTAAATATCCCGTTATTGATACAAACATTTATAGAAAAAAAAAATGTTTGTGTACAAATTTCTAAATTGTAATATCCTCAGAATATACTTGCTCCTACCATGAATAAGTGGATTTCGACTCAGAGCAGGGAAAGCCAACATTTCTCCGAAATTACCAATTCTTGTAAACAAGCTATAGCCCGCTTGGGCAATTAGAAAAGCTATATAAATGCTGATTTTTATCCAATCTACATAATGGGATACAGATCTCCTTATTGCCGTTGGATAAAGCTTCTTCTGATTTAAAGTTAGGTATTTTCTAGGTATCTTTTATCTCGTAGATATATTGTAAGACTCAATAGGATTTAGTTTTCAATAAGATGGAAGATTAAGTATATTAATTTAATTATGATTAGCAATAGTTTGATAGCTTTCTTTTTACTAGTTTTGTTTTACGCCTTCACTTGCTTTAGGTACTCAAGATGTATATTTATTATATTCGTGAATATACACTACTGAACCAAATTTCATTGGAAATCTTCCGGTATAGATAACTTCTAACATAGAAACATTATTTTGGAACTAACAATTTCAATCATGGTTGGTTTTACGCATTGTTGTGAGACTAGTTTCGGAGAAGTCGGTGCTCCTTCATAAGTCGAATACGGTTATCTTAAATATATGTAACTAGCCCTTGGCTTCGCCTGTGAATTAAGTTAATAATTAACTTATGTGTTTTTTTTTTATTGTGACAGGCTAGTGTTTGACCACTATCTCACCTGATGGTAAGTGACGATGTGATCGAAGCTGGTAAACACACTAGACCTGGAATTGCCGGAACACCGTATTTGGCTTGGTAATGTGTAATTCCGGAACCTACACTATCTACATTCTAAATTTCATCAAAAACGATTTATTCGTTACGGAGGCACTGGGTCACAAACATTCGCATTTATAATATTAGTAGACATAGCATTTATAACACACACACAATCTTTTGCATTTATAATATTAGTAGAACACTTACGAAACGTCAAAGTAAACAAAAATCAAACATTATGAACACATTTTGATTTATTTAATTACTGTCACGCCCCGACTTCGTCAGGGTTGATAAAACTTCAACCCAATGCGTCATACTCTCAACGGTAACCGCTATATCCCCTCTTTTCCCCCTTAATTTCTGGACGAGCACCAAAAAGAAAAATGATCGAATCTGATTTTAACTTAAATTAAACTTAAATTCCACTCTACGGCAGCATAACTCGTTGTTTGGGTTTAATACATTGAAACAATTGTGTTGCTACCGAAAATCGAACTCATCACCCGCAGTGTAGCAGGCAGACATCTAACCAACTTCGCCAATGCAACGGGCAGTTCAAGTATAGATACCAATTTAAAAGAGTTACACTTATAAGTTTTGTACTTTAAAATCTACAATATTGGCCTCGATTCCGATGTACACTCACTAAATTAAATTTTAACTATCCCTGTCTCTTACAAAATAGGAACACAAGACAGAGATAGCATACATTTTAGTGCTGTCAAGCTAGTTTATCAATTAAAATATGAACCGCAGAAGCAGAAAGGCGCGTCTTTTTAGTCAACACCAATAATATACTCGAATAAGCTTGCATAGACATCTAAGTTCTGACTAACTTGACAGCACTTAAATGTATGCTATCTCTGTCTTGTGTTCCTATTTTGTAAGAGACAGGAATAGTTTAAATTTAATTTAGTGTGTGACATCAGAATCGAGGCCAATTATCTTTCAAGTTAACGTACGTTATTTTACTCCCGCATGGATTTTTTTATTTACTTCAAACAATTTTAACCCTTTCAAAGTACCAACAGTAAAAAATCTAATACAAAATCTCTCACAGAAGTGGTTTGCACACTCCGCTCTCATTTTCAAAGATAAAGCACGTAGGGGCGGACTTTTTCAGTTTCATGTTTTGTCTACGCCGTTGTTTTGTGGAATGACGTCATCGTCCGTTACACTCGTGTGTGGAAGTGTGTCGAATGTTGTAGATAATAAACAAGTATAGAGTTTAAGCGATCTGCTTTCACATGTATTAAGCGCACCGCTAAGGAATTCCTCACCCGAGCCTGTGTTTCTGCACTGCACTCCTCACCTTGAGGCTGAAGCTCGCAGGCTGTTCTATTCGTGAATTTATCTACAACTATATAGCTAAACCCGGCAAGTGTTGCAATGCCACGTAAATAAAAAAAAACAATTATCTCTTTCACGTCTATGGTTGCCTGGTATTTTAATACCATACTAAGAACTTAATGTCTAAAGTATTATATCTTTCAAGTTTATGTTTGCCTAGTAAAAAAAAGGAAACATTTGCCGGTTTTACAATCTTATTTGGACAATCAGTCACATTTATCAAAAACATCCTTAACAATTACTTACAAATGTCGAAAAAAAAAGTATTTTCATATTTATTTTTTCGTGAATTTTTCCTTTTTTTTAAATATTTTGAAGACAAATTGTTAAATTTGTCTTCAAAATCACTTTATGTAAATCATCTTTAATACTTTTATTATAGGTCATAAAAAACGGTCCAGCCATTCTTGTATTATAAATGGTGTAGTTAACCCGTGTTTGTTATATATATACTAGTATAAATGATATACATATAATGTTTTAACAAAATATCCTTATGTGATAGCTATAAACGTTTGCAGAAGAAGACAAAGCATCCACTTCGTTCTTTCAACTCCGCACATCCATCAATCCAGGTCACAACAGCCAATGGATGCGATCCAATTAAAACAATCCGTTGCAACAAAGCAGCGAAAGTATTTCACAGTGCAAATTAACAATCGAGAGAACAATGTACCGCCATTTTGAACGCAGTAGATTTATAGTCAGTGAATGAGCTCTCGACTTGAAATTGTGACACTTCCGTTAATTATTTTTAGATTAATATTTTACAATGGAGGGAAGTAGATTACTGGATTCTATTGTCATAGCTGTCGTGCTCCCCTGCGTTTTATGTTAGTAAAAGTTTGAGATTGGCCGAGTTTTATATTATTATATAGTTTTTCTTTATTATAAACAATTAAAATGTAGTCCTAGGACGAAGCTTTGTTCAGCCGTAAAATTTGATAGTAACACAAGTTTTATCTCAAAGGAAATTTGTGTTTCTGGTTCTGTTTTTTGATTGTGTGTGTGAATGTTTCCGGCAACAACGACTCAAGTTTTTTTAAATATTATAAGTCACGATAGCGTGTTCCATATTTTAGTTACAATCTAGCTAAGATTAGGCTAATAAGTAACTTAAAGATTCTGCTAGATTCAGAATATCCTAGAATGTATCCATTAACACTTTTCTTATTGTCTCTTTAATGCGAAGACACTTGTAGTGTGAGGCTGTGGGTGTGAAAGCGTGTATATAAAATTCCACATACTTAAGCTATCTCCGAAGTTCGGAGACCTTTTAACCTATCTCCGACGTTCCAAAATGTACCAATACCGATAGCTAACAAACTTGAGCTTCTTGGCGTCTCCTTATCGTCGAACCTTAACTTTGGTACCTACATCGAAGCCAGAGCTCAGCTGGCCGCTAAGAAACTCGGTATCCTCGCAAAGGTTAGGCAGTACTTCACACCGGGGCAGCTTCTTAATTTGTATCAAGCTCAAGTCCGATCGTGTATGGAGTACTGCGGCCACCTGTGGGATGGATCCGCTAAGTACCAGCTTGAAGCTCTTGAGTCCATCGACCGGCGAGCTAGAAGGCTCATTGGCGATGATAAGCTAGTCGAGTCTAGGTTGCAGAGTCTTGGTCATCGACGTAAGGTCGCAAGCTTATCGGTATTCTACCGTTTGCATTTTGGAGAGTGTGCGTAGGAATTGCATGATTTAATTCCCCCTTGCCCTTTTTACCATCTAACAACAAGACAGACTATCAAACGTCATCCTTATATGGTTGACGTACCTCCGGTTCGCTCGAAGCGTTTTGCTTCTACGTTTATCATCCGTACAGCGAGGGAGTGGAACTCATTGCCTGCGTCTTTGTTTCCCGAACAGTAGATAGATAGATAGAAAATTCTTTATTGCACAAACAGTATTGTAGGTACATAGGCGAACTTAATGCTACAAAGCATTTTCTTCCAGTTAACCTGGGTGTATCGAGGATATTTTGATATGGTAGTGCACATCTTCGGTAAAAAGTTGTTTTTATTTAACAATTAAAACTTAAATTTGTATATAGTATTATATAAAAATAATAGTCTAATTTAAGATACAAAAAAAAAAAACAACAGTACAATCTGGGTGTCTTCAAGTCTAGAGTGAATAGGTATCTTCTAGGCGGGCATGTCACATCTTCAGCCGCATCTTCACTTCCCATCAGGTGAGATAGTGGTCAAATGCTTGCCTATATATCATAAAAAAAAAAAAAAATGCTTCTACCGCAAATGCATCATACAAGTAGCAAATTCTCCGGCGGACTTTGCAAGACTTTTACCACAATTTAAACCAAAATTTACTTCTAAAACCTAACGTACTGGTATATACGTGTATGGCTGCATGTCCCGTTTCACGTTAATTGTTTTAGTCGATTGGAGGCTACGCTCCCAATATCGATATAGTACCTATTTAGCTAACAATGTACACTGGCAACCCTGTAGGGAATACTCTGTATTTCATGGCGTCTGTTTTAGATTAATATAGATTAATACATTTATTGTAAAGCTTAACTTCTAATGCTTACATTTTTGTTATGAAGCTTGTGTTCCCACCGGGAATCGAACCCGATATCTGCTCTATAGCTCATTTCTTCTTCTTTCTAGCTCTAGTGCGCATCCGCTTTCTACGAATATGCAGCGGGTATCAAGTTTGATTCGCGGTGGGAATAAGTTTTCTTCCCAAGGAAAATTTGTGTTTCTGATTCTTTGTGTGTGTGTCTAATCCACGAACGGTGAAGCCGCAAGACAGCAGTTTATTTGATAACTTATATGTTTTTTGAATTGAAAACTTCTTTAGCGGCGTTGTGCACTTTTTTGGGATGGGTAAAAAATGTTAAACTCGCGTCAGGACACGTGACCTGATCAAAAATTCGTAAGACGGAAAGGAAGGAGAGGAAGTTATATGTATGAACTCTCTTTAAACCGCGTGTCAAGTTTTAACTCCGGGTATGCCGGCGCATACCCGGAGTTCAACCCGTTGTTTTTTTAATATATATTACATACGGTTGACTACATTACGTTCCCAGAAGTTTCTTCACGATATTACCTTCACCGTTAACTCAAGCCCGTCGTCAATTCCAAACCCCGACGAACCCGATCGAGAGACGGGCTTACGACTAATTTCAATATACCTCTATCTTCTAACATTTGAAGTCAATAGAATAAACAAAGTCTAGAGACTATACTAAAGTAGCCAAAGGAATATTAGATCTTTGACCTCGAACTAATTAAGAGACTAATAAAGAACTTGTGACTACCCCGAAGACATCTGAAGTCTGAGAAGTCATTAAGTACCTAATTGATTTGCTTCAACAGGCTCTAAGTTATTGTTTCAAATGGAGCTATTTTGAACGACCGACCTTGTTCGATTGAGTCACTGACTTATATAAATACGGACGTAAAGCTGCATACAAAATGTGTGAAGCGCCCTAGGTCGCATGTTATACCGCGAGTTGCACGCACACAAATACACCAAAGGTCGGACAGTTGGCTCCAAATCACTAGTAACTATTAGTTGTCTGTGACAGCACACTCGCACATTTGCATGCTTCATCCATATAAAAAAATGTAGTAAGTTCATGTGTTACCGTAAAGAACACATAAACAGAGTGTATTGTCTCTTAATACAGACAATAAGAATATAATATACTGTAATAGAATATCCATTACATTAAAAAATGCTATCACTCTCAATTAAGTTAAAGCTATGAATGTCCCTTATTAGTTATATAATGTATATATAATATTATATACTAGTTTGTGTATGTTTATAATATATTATTATTAATTATGTAGTTTTTTGTATGTATATTATGTACGTAATATTAATAAGTATGTATAAGTACATTTATAAATTTAAATACGTGTCGAGGTACACCTCCGTCCCTGTTTGTAATATTTTTATCATCTCCCTTTGGTTGTCTGGAAGAAATCGCTTTGAGCGATAAGACCGCCCTTTGTGCTCCTATGTTATATTTAAGATTTCTTTGTAAACGTTATTTATTTTGGTGTGCAAATAAAGAATTTATCTATCTATTTATCTACATCCTGTACTTAAACAACAAATACAGAAATACGTAAGTTTCAGCTTTAAAGCTGTTTTTGAGATAGACCCCGGGACAAAATAGGTCTGAAACCGACTCACTTTGGTGGCCTACCAAATAGTTATTTTCCAACATAGTTTTTTTTTTAACCGGTGTCGTACTCTACTTAACAACTCTTTCAACGATACTCCACAAGGGTAGATAAATAATTAAAAATGTTTTGCTCCCTACTAACGTGTATGGGTGCCCCCTTAATATATTTTATTTATATAATTTTAATTGCCATTTCTGGCTTTGGGCTACAACTTTACACATTCTCTGAGAATTTGAAGTTATTTGCTTGTATGGCTTAGACGCTAGATGCTACTGACAGACGAACGGACGGATGGACGGATAAAATACAGAAGGACCCAAGACACTTAGATATCTCGTTTCGCTTGATCAATAAGGATACATTTTAATGATTTCATTTGTGTTATTTATTATACGTCAATTAACTCAAAATATGTATCTTTACAGGCAAAGAGTAAACGTGCAGAAGTGACAATGTGGTCGGGAAAGAAGGGCGGCGAAAGCGGAACCGCCGGAACGCCCACTGCGGAGGAGGAAATCAAAGTCGTCCTAGTGGGAGACACGCAATGTGGCAAGACGTCGCTCGTTCAGAGATTTGTATCGGACTCGTTTACAGAGGTAAGATAGTGTTACATTTTTTACTAGCTATACTCCGGTAAATGACCTACGTACATGTAATGCATATAAATCAATAAATAAATGTCTTCACATTCTTCAAACGTGCAAAGTAAAAATCGTGTTTAAGTTGTATAAAAATTTCTAAAATTCAAAATTTAAACAGTTTTTCCACATTGTAGCTGAGACGAGTAGGTACTATCAACATTCGCCGGGGTAAAAAACCCACACTCATAAAATGTTTATAGTAAAAACATTTCACCAAATTCAAAACATAGACTTTAAAGAAATAACGCAAAAACAAAACAAACGCATTCACACTCACAGCCCCACACTAAGTTCAAAGACTTGTATCGTATTGACTTGTAAATAAAAACGTAACCTCCAATCATGGGGGAAGCATGCCGTGTCTATGTGTGTTGCAAACTATCACAGACAACTAAACAGTTATTATGTGTATTGGCGCCGTTTGTCTGACCTTTGTTGTATTTGTGTGCGTGTAGCTCGCATAGACTAGCGAAATTTGTAGGACCTAGGGTGCTTCACCGTTTTGTATGTGGCACTACGTCCGTGATTCAAAATGATTATCTATATCTTCTCGTTACATCTGATCTATGCCAACTGGTCCTCTCTTAATTTAATTAGTCCTAATTGGACTTTCTCTCCAATTTATGGATTTGATTTCGTGCCTGAAAGGGAAAGTTTTCGGGCGATGATCCTCAGTTACTTTGAGACTGGCAAATATTTTATACATTAATCAAGTTTAAATGTATTCTATAACTTCAGGTAAAGAACCACACTGACAGCTATGGGCAACTTATGGACAGCGTGGTACATCTTCAGCCGCATCTTCACTTTCAGGAAAATAGAGGTCAAATTATTGCCTATACATAGCTTCATGCACTTTTAAGTGTACCAGTATTAATAGAGGAAATGCCCTGTAACCAAAACCCCGACTTCCATATAGAATCTGCTAGAAGACGAGCACGCTCTGTGACCTATGTGTATAATGTTTATGAATTCATGGTCGAATATCATATAAAAAAGAATTTCCCTGTCCTTGTAAAATAAAATAAAAATGTTGACTTCCAATTAAGAAGATTAAATAAATTTAAGATAAGTTATCAAAAATTTTAGCTTAATAACGGTCAATGATTTGTGTTTTCTAATCGTTTATGTTAATTAACGCTTTCACACTCACAGCCCCACAGTAAGTTCGATGACTTGTATCGTAGGCGCTAAACATTCACATCACATACAAAATCACAACCAAAACCGGAAAACAAATTTTCCTTGAGGAGAAAACTAGTTTTCCCGCCGGGAATCGAATCCGATACCCCTGCTTAGAAGGCGAACTCCGTTCGACTAAGCCAACGAACACAAGTCATAGAACTTATTTCTAACTTAGTGGCTGTGAGTGTGAAAGTGTTTCTGTTTATATTTACTTGCTGGCTAACTGCACATAAATTGCTAAGACAAATATAAAAAATCTACCTACCCAAGTCTATAATAATACGATGTCTAACTGTAAGTGCGGTAGATACACTGTAGGTCGAGTGTGTCAATATAAGAATGAACTCCTGTTTTATTATCACCCATAACTCGATCTATCGTATTTCAGCATCCCGGAAGTTGCGTAGGTATTCTCTCATCGAGTAAACATGTTTTGATAAGAAATCGAAGGCTGAGGTACGGAATTAATATATCAAGTCGGTCAAGGATGTCGAAATTTAAAAAAAACTTAATTATTTTCCCGGAGCTTCCAGGAAATTGGGATATTTGTAGGTATTAATAAAGCGGTGCTATTTTAATTCTCGAAAAAAGGTTTTCAAGGAAATTTGTGAGAGCAGGCAGATAAATAATAAGTGGAAATAGTATAAAGATAGATAGGACGTTGAAAAGAAAAAGCTACTCGAATTACTAATCCTGCGCAGACGAAGTCGCGGGCACAAGCTGGTTAAATAAATAGTTTAAAAGCTAGCAAAGCTTAAAAAAACGACTGCACCGCTTTATCTTCGGAACTCTTCATCAAATTAAATGAATTAAATACGCATTATTGAGGATAACTAAAATACTACTGGTCAGATCTTGATTAAATTTAAATGGGACACCACGTGAAGCACCAGCTTTCAAATAAAAAAAATCCTCAAAATCGGTTCATCTAGAAAGAAGTTATGAGGTAATACATAAAAAAATACAGTCCAATTGAGTACCTCCTCCTTTTTGAAGTCGGTAAAGTAACTGCTCATTGAATTGGTTGATTAGTAGTTATTTTTTGCTCGATAGGCAATCATTTAACATCTCACGTCATGGGAAGTGATGATGCGGCCAAAGATATAGCCTGCTTGCCTAGAAGATACCTATTCACTCTTGTCTTAAAGGCTCCTAGATTATACCGTTTGGAGAACAAAGACGCGGGCAATGTGTTCCACTCTATATCAGTACGGATGACAAACGTAGAAGCGAATCGTTTCGAGCGAACTAGAGGTATGTCAACCGTAAATTGATGATGGTTTGCCAGTTTGTCTCGATGTTAGATGGTAAAACGGGCATGGGGAAATTAAATCATGTAATTCCTGCTTACTTTCACCGAAATTTAAACGATAAAATACCGATAGGCTTGCGACCTTACATCGGTCCGAGACTCGGAAAGAGATGGAAAAGTAGTATTTACAAAGAAAATCAGCATCATTAATACTAAAAAATCCTTTTACAAACAAACAAACTTTACCTCTTTATCTGTTAGTGTAGTTTGGCTCGTAGAGTGCTTATTAATTTAGTATTTTCCTTATACTTTGTGGATACAAAATATAATTCTTACTTTATCGTGTATAATATGTATGTGTTCGGCTTATTTTCATTCACAGCATGTGCCAAAACAAAAAAAGGGCCGCCGAAGGACTGTTTGCTTCACACGACCTAACATAACATCCTGCCATGATCCCTGTGTGTTACCGCTAGGGTTACCATCGGTTAAGAGAACCATGGATAATCGACATAGGAGAATAATAAATTCTTCTATGAAATAAATAGGGCACTTTACTATGAACACACTCAAGTTTTGGCATTTTAATGATATTATGTCCTTTTTTTTTTTGTTTTTTACCTCATAATATCTCCGTAGATCGTTAAACAATTAGATTTTTTAGATAACATTTTAATGTGTAATTCGCAGTAATATAATCAAGAATAGTTAAACGGTTAAAAATGGCGATAAAGTCGGTTATAGGTTTTTTAAAAGTTGCCTAATTCTTGCATCTGGTATCAATTACCTAAATAAATTTAAAGGGATATTTTTTGTTGACCTAGTTAGACTAGACCTAGACTTAAGATCCTTGAATCCCACTATTCAAGGATCTTAAGTACCAAACTCTATTATTGTAAGCTTTGATCAATTTATCATCCAAACACAAACAAGCGTATTTTAATGTCCTTTCTTGTTGTTGTATGTAAATAATCGTTATTATTATTAATTATGTTTTAATTCCCTTTAGACCACCAGACAAACAAAAAAAAGTTGAAAAAACAAATAAATTATTAACTTTAAATACAAAACTTCACACTAAGTTTGAAGATAATTTATTCAACATAACAAATACATACGTACTTAAAAACTATAATATATTATACATATATATCATTAAACTAAAAACCAAATTAATACAAAAACTTTTATGACAACAACAAAAAAAATTAAAGAGACAGAAAGAAAACGCGGCAAAAAAAACACAAAGCTTAGTGTGCTGGGTTAGAGTATTTATTATAGCCATATTACTACAACGTACCCCACTAATTTTCTTCTATTCAGTTAACGAATAAAATATTATATCCGTAAAAAAAATTAAGTATGGTCTCTCTCGCACTTTGGAGAATTTACTTATCCAAACATTGTGTAAGGGATAAATGTACCCCTACGTTAGAGTTTAGATGTAAACGTAACCAGCTTCAGGTATGATAAATACAATATGTGTACACGCCTTAAGCATATTATCTCTACCGCCACTTAGGTTTGTTATCATTAATACCTGCTGAATATTTAGAGCTACCATTTCAAAATATAATTCCATGTGTTATCTGGAGTAATAAGTTTTTGGGGAAAAATTTAAGTGTGTTTACCAGCTTCGATCACATCGTCACTTACTGTGAGATAGTGGTCAAACACTAGTCAAAAAAAAAAAAAAAACTCTTTTCCCAGACTGGTATAGAATAGAATAAAATAGAATTTCCTTTATTGTAAACTGTGTTAATAAGATGGTATTACAAAAAATATAATATTATACAGATAACAACAGTTTGCCCGTTTCGGGCGTACAATCTATAATACATCATATAATATCATATCTTTGTCTAACTACGGGCCAATTGCCTATATTTCCTAAAACTAAACTAAAACTATGTACAGCAAAGAACTAAGTTACCTACAAGACATCGAGCTTATAGGTAACTCAAGTGCTCAAGCCCACTACCAGTGGGTAGCGTTCCTATCATGCTGGCGGCATTGCCTCTCTGAATTGCAATGCTAATACGTTGAGCCAAATAAGTGCCAGCATTTTGATCACGCGTCGCTTCAACCAGGCGCTCTGATAGAATTTTGAAAATAGAATGAGCTCCCGGTCCCCACGGACCCAGTGTCTCAACACCAAACGGCTCAAATATGTAACCACTGCCAAGGTTTCCATATTTGCGCCGTTTACGCTGCTCTGCCGAAGTTGCCGCGACGCCAACCCCATTCTGTGTTTCAGGAAGATGTATATATATATCATATCTATAGTACATCATATAATCTGGGGAGTCAAGAGGGAATAGGTAACTTCTAAGCAAGCTTGCTATATTTTCGGCTGCATCATCGCGTTCTATCAGGCTCACCTGATATAGTACCATCTAACCACAAGACAAACTATAAAACGTCATCCATTTATGGTCGACATACCTTCAGTGCGCTCAAAGCGTTTTGCTTCTACGTTCATCATCCGTACGGCAAAGGAGTGGAACCCAGTGCGTCTTTGTTCCGCGAACGGTATATAAGTCTTCAAGTCTCGAGTGAAAAGTTATCTTCTAGGCAAGCATGTCACATCTTCGGCCGCGTCATCGCTTTTCATCAGGTGCATTAGACTATCTCAATAGTGGTCGAATGCATAACCCAACGAGCATTATTTTATCATTTTGCGTTAGAGGTAAAAAAAATAGCAGGGAATCTCTTTATGAGAACTCAATTACCATCTTCCAGGATATCAATGTTTCAAGCTTCCAATATTTCACCAGCAATATTATAAACTCAAGTTTGAGCTGGTGCTGACTTCATCCATACTTCTACGACACAGTTAAGTTAAAGAGTAGGTGATTGTAATTTTTTTACACTCTTTTTATTAGCTACACTTTTAGACTCTTAAGCGACACCGCTATATGGTAGATATTCCACAAATGCGGATGAAGCGTTTTGCCTCCACATTCATTATGCGAACTGCAAAAGAATGAAATTCCTTATCAGAGTCTGTGTTCCCTGATAAATACAATATGGGAGTCTTTAAGTCACGAGTGAATAGACATCTTCTGGGCATCTCATCGTCGACCGCATCGTCACTTACAATCAGGTGAGATGGCGGTCAAACGTTTGACTATGTTGAATAAAAAAAAAATGTTTGTAACCGACTCCTTTGGAGTTGATTTTGACCCACTTCAAACCGTCAGATTTCATTTAAACTTCGCAGACTTATCGAGGTCCGATGACAATACAAAAATATGTATTTTTTTTATTTATATATTGTGTTTTTAAGTTTTTTTTTACTATTATATTTATTATTAATTTAAGTATCTATAGAGACTGGTATATACTAATCACAGCATAATATAAGATGATGCCTGGGTAAAAAAAAAAACAAATTAGTCCGTAAGTTACATTATCAAAAAATATTGGATATGAATTTTTTATTTAACAAATTAATAGAAATTGATTTGTCAAATAGACAAAGATAAGGAGCGTCAAAGTTCGGGAGTAAAGGCTCGTAACTTGTGTTCCCGCCGGGAATCGAAGCCGATATGCTTAGAAGTCAAACGCGTACCCAACTAAGCCAACGGGTAGTTAAAATACTTTTTTATGCTCGATAGGCAAGCATTAGACCAATATCTCGCGTGATGCAAAGCGATGGTGCAGCCGAAGATGTAGCATGCTTGGCTAGAAGATCACAAATTCAAATTCACTCTTGACTGGAAGACCAGATAATACCGTTCGGGGAACAAAGACGAGGGCAACATCTGTCCGTCATACAAAATCTGTCAGAGTGCCTGGCTGCGGCGACGCGTGTCATTGCTATTCAGAGAGGCAATGCCGACAGCATGATGGGAAGGCTACCCACTGGTAGTGGGCTTAATCACTTGAGTTACCTATTAGGTCGATGTCTTGTAGGTAACTTAGGTCTTTGCTGTAAATAGTTTTAGTTTATTTTTAGGAAATATAGGCAATTAGCTCGTAGATATAAGTATCAAAACGTTGAATCCGAGATCGCATTAAAGTTAGGTAATAAGTCTGATTATTTAGTTGGTGGTAAAAACAAACCATGCTTGTACCCTAACGGACTCTAGTGCTGACATCTACTCAAATGCCGCCTTGTCTGGAAAAGGTGTTCCTTTAGCACCTCTTGTTTTAAGCAGGTTGAAGCACTTGAGTTACATATAAGCTCGGTGCTTTATGGGTAACTTGGTATATATCTATAGACAGTGTTTGCTGTACAGATAACCTGTGCTACTGTGCTATTTACACTATCCAGCTCGCCGCGATGCCGTAATCCTCTTACGGGTAGCGCTTCCGCACCAAATCGGATTGTGCCTCCCTCGGAATTCGACCAGATTTGACCTTCGTGGCGCTTACCATCTGAGAAACCTTAGTGGGTATCAAACCTTCCATTTTGCGCTTTGCGTTTTAATTTCAAGGGATTCGGATAGTCAGCAATTGAATCTAGATATTATTCGTAATTCATCATCATCATCATCAGCCTGTATTCGTCCACTGCTGGACATAGGCCTCTCCCAATGCACGCTACTGAGCTCGATCTTCAGCTCTTCTCTTCCAACCGCTGCCAGCCACTTTACGTATGTCGTCGCTCCACCTAGCCAGAGGGCGTCCTCTCAAACGTTTACCGAGACGCGGTCTCCACTCTAGAACTCGTCTACCCCATCGGTTATAGTATCGGTATCTGTTCAGTATACAGGATTAGCAAGCTGAAGTGGCAGTGGGCTGGTCATATTTGCCGTAGAACTGATTCGTAATTATTGCAGTTAATTTTAATATTTATTGAACTGCCCGTTGGGTTAGTTGGGTAGCGTTCGGCTTCTAAGCATCGGGTTTGATTCCCAGCCAAAACACAAGTTTTCTCTCCATGGAAAATTTGTGTTTCTGGTTGTGATTGAGTGTGTGATGCGAATGTTTCCGGCATCTAAAACACAAGTCATCGAACTTAGTGTGGGGCTGTGAGTGTGAAAGCGTTTATGTTAGTGAATAATAACCAGTGCCGAATTCAGGGAATCCACATCACACACACACAGTCACAACCAGAATCAGATTCACAAATTTTCCTTGGGGACAAAACTAGTATTTCCGCCGGGTTTCGAATACCCCTGCTAACGCACATACAACTAAGCCAATGGGCAGTTTTGATGTGAAATAAATGTATTGAAGATTGTTTTTATATCAGTAATATTTAACCAGAAAAAAAACAGTCGACTTGAGTACCTCCTCCATTTTTGGGAAGTCGGTAAATAAAAAATTAATTAAAAGGAGGATAACTCATAAACTACTGGTCAGATCTTGATCAAATTCTAATGGGACTACATGAAAAGCACCAGCTTTCAAATAAAAAAATAATTATTAAAATTAAGTTATCAAGTTCACCTAAAAAAAGTTACAAAACACATAAATAAAATTGAGTTCAGTCGAATTGAGAACCTCCATTTATTAAAGTCGTTTAAAAATGCATGCATATTCCTTTTGAAACTGTAATTAAATTCCATCATATTAAAGTTAAAAAAAATCATCATGCAATTTTATTCCGCAGTTTTCTGATCACTTTGCCCCCACTCCATCAACCCCAGTGACATTTGTTAATTGAACCGAAAAACAGTGAAAAACGCTCGCGGCTGCACAACCGTTATCGCAAAGCAAACATAAATCCATCAAGCAGAGCATCAGTAAAGCCGATGTCCAGTAGCGGATCCAGGAGAGGGGGAGGGCTAATTGGCGTAAGCCCACGAACACTACCGCGGGCGATGAGGCAGCGGTTACAAAACCTACACTCAGCGTGGTCAAGCCCCCCAACGACAATCCTGGATCCGCCACTGCCGATGTCCAATCGATGGCACAGCCGAGCCGATTTGTTGGATTCCATCCGCTCCTATCATTTGTTCCTGTCTGTCCGTTTTAAAAGTGCAAAGTCCTATTGTCTGGAAAAACAGTAGGTTCGAGAAACTAAGTAATTAGTAACTTTACACACAGTCACTTTTAACTAATTAATTTTGGCTGGCCGTTTACAGCTTCATCATCGTCAGCTTTCTTTGCTAGCTTAGCTACTCGGCTGACAAGGAAGGGCTATGTTTATCGCGCGTATCTTGAATGTTGGTAAATTTCTATATTACCTCGTATCTTCCAAACGGCTGGATGGATTTCGACATTTGAGGTATCTTTAGATTCGTCTCAAAAACCCAAGAGTCATTAGATATGTGTTTCGAAAATAGTCGGGTTTTTGGCAAAAAAAAAATACTATAATTATTTTCTACTAAACCTATCTGGAATATTAAAAGGAGATTACAAAAATATATCCCACTTCATACAAATATTATAAATCGGACATTTTGTTTGTAAGTGTGTAAGTATGTTTGTTCCCTCTTTACGCTTTAACGGCTAAACGGATTTGGATGAAATTTGGAATATACAATGCTTATAGCTTGGATTAACACACAGACTACGTTTAAACTTGATAATAGCGGGCGAACCCGCGGGGCACGGCTAGTATGTCATATGTTTAAAAATTTGGAATAATTAATTGGGAATCAATGCATTCAAATATTTGTTCGTCTTTTGAGTTCATTGCTTATATTAGTTGACTATATTTCAGTCGGCCTCCCCCCGAAGTGAAACCTGACTACGGCCTTGCAAACAAAACACTAAAATGGACAACGTAAACTACAAAGCTAAAACGCTTAATTTAAATTGGCAATGTACAATTTAACCTTAGTAATACCGTCCAAAAACTTTAATTTACGATTTTAATAAACCGGACAAACTGCACCATAACTTTGGCGACAAACCGCGTAGGATCCAGTGCAATCGCGGGTATATCGCTAGAGCCATTATTTTGCGGTCCAACGACTCATAACAACGGTCGGAAGTGTAATATCTAGTTGGGAACGTGACTTGGACGACGTACGTTGAATTACACTCGCCTGCTGTAAAAAGGAGTTGTGGACTTGGAGTGCAAGTGTAAATTGTAGGTGGGTTTTATAGTGTTTTATGGTTTTAGTACGTTCTTATAGGAGAGGATTGCAGTACAATCAAAAATCATATATTTTTATTTTAGACTAAAAGCTTTACATGGCACTTGCACAGTTTTATTGTTAAATTTTGGTATTATGGTGCATTTTTAGGGTTCCGTACCTCAGAAGGAAAAAACGGAACCCTTACAGGATCACTTTGTTGTCCGTATGTTTGTCTATCAAGACCCTTTTTTTCAGGAACGCGTGGAGTTATCAAGCTGAAATTCATATCAAATATAATATTTGTACGGAATCCTCGGTGCGCGAGTCCGACTCGCACTTTTTTCGTGCTTACCTGACTTGCTAAGCTGTACTAAAATACAGTCGATGTTCATCAATCCATCCGAAACGCTTTAACACTTACAGCCCCACACTATTTTCAATAGAGAAATTTTGATAATAAATAATTTAAACGTAAGCAAAACTTAAAGACTTCACCGCTTATATTTTGGTTTTGGCTTGAACGATTTCGATAAAATTTATATGGGACCACCTCTGAAGTATAATCTACTGGCGGGAACACAAGTTTTCTCCCCAAAGAAAATTGATGTTTCTGGTTCTGATTGTGATTGTGTATGTGATGAGAATGTTTACGGCACCCACGACACAAGTCATTAAACTTAGTGTGGGGTTGTGAGTGTGAAAGCGTTTATATTTAGTCATCTACCGAACCCGCCAGTATTGGAGATAACTCTCTAAGCCGACAAAAAGTCCTAAGTGCCGTTGAATTCGTAACTACCCCTAATACAAACATTAGAAGCGTAATATCGGACAGAATGTCTTAAAAAGAGACAAAGAGGCGAGGCACGAGACTAAATTCACAAACAAAACAATTACAAGACGTGAGGAAGTTGGAGCAACTTCTAATTCGCTTTAGTTTAGAACGAGCCAAGTCCAGGTCTGTGTCGCTTAGTGCAAGCTGTGTTTTCTAAGCGCCACTGAGTCGTAAAGTGCTATCTCCAATATATCGTGTACCTATGTATTGGATTGTGCACTACTACATGAAAATAAAAACGTACAATAGTTAAGAAAATGTTTAAAGTTCAGACTTATCTTTTTTTTACCGTCTTCACAAAAAAGGAGGTACTCAAGTCGACTGTATTTTTTTTATGTGTGTTTCCTCATAGCTTCTGTCAACGTGAACCGATATCGAAATTTTTTATTTAGTTTGAAATATGTTGCTTATAAATTTAAATTTGATCCAGATCTGATCAGTAGTTCTCAAAATATCGTCAATGTAGTTCACATAATATGCATTACTGACGATATTTCGAGAACTACTGATCAGATCTTGATCATATTCAAATTTAAAAGCAACATATTTCAAACTAAAAAAAAAAATCGAATTCGATTCACGTGGATATGAGGAAACATACTATAACTTTTGAAGTTATTAACTGACTTCAAAAGTTATACCTCATAACTTCTTTCGTTGTGAGCCGATTTTGATGATTTTTTTTTATTTGAATGCTGGTGCTTTTCATGTGGTCACATTGAAATTTGATAGTAGATCTGATCAGTAGTTTTTGAGTTATCGTCATAATGCGTGTTTAATACATTAAATCTGATCAAGGTTCCGAAGATAAAGCGGTGAAGTCGGTTTTTTAAGCTTTGCTTGCGTTTGAGAATTTACATATAACTACGGAATAATTGCCTATATTTCCTAAAATTATAATATATTATTTAATACAATTTAAACAGCAAAATTCTAAGTTATCTACAAGGCACCGAGCTTATAGGTAACTCAAGTGCTCTAGCTCACTACCAGTAACTGGCGGCATTGCCTCTCTGAATTGCCCTGCTATTTAACCAAATAATAACCAGCTTTTTATCAAGAGTCATCTTGTTTAATGTTTTTAGACTATCGCTTCCGGTGTGCAAATAATGTCATGTCCAATAGGTGCAATAAAGTACTATATTAATACTAGCCGTGCCCCGCGGCTTCGCTCGCGTTGATCAAGTTAAAATTATAAAGGCCCATGTGTTAATCCTATATGTATAAGCTATGCACATTCCAAAACCGTACAGTCGTTGTATTAGAAAAAAAATATCAATTTTTATTGTATTTATGGTTCACTACTTTGGTGATAATGGCTTGCACATAAATTATACATATATGCTGTCGCGGGTTTTTTTTGTAGGACTATGATAAACAGTTCTATCATACATTATATACGTGTAGTTCCGCCAGTTGAATCGCCAGCCTATCAGAGAAAAAACCACTAAATGTGACTGCAGCTCTTTTCAATAACTATGTTAATGGAGTCTACAAACATTATAGAGTCTTCTCAATCAACAACCTAGTGATGCAGTGCAATTAGCGATCGCGGTTTGATGACGAGCGACCGCGGAGCGACCGCAACAATACTAACGCAACCGTTGTGAATGTTTTGTAATGCGAACCAAAATGTAGCATAGATAGATTCATAGATGAACTCTTTATTGTACACCAATTACAAAAGAAAATAACAGCAAACAATTACATTGAAAATAACTTAGGCTAGTACAATGTGCGGTCTTATCGCTTAAAGCGATCTTTTCCAGACAACCTTTGTATGGAGAGGAGATAGCAAAATAATTTTGGGACTGTGGTGTACTACAGTTCTAAACAAATAAAAAATAAAGTTGTAAATACCAAATATGTAACAAATACATAAATATAATATATTATAGTTATGCATATAGTTATAAATATATAAACAAATAAAACTTAAATGTTAATAAGATATTATACCGATATTCATAACTTAATACCAATTTGAGATAGGTAGATTTAAATATTTTTATCGGATCCATTTCGGAGAGTGTGCTAAGGAACTGCATGATCTAGTTCCCCCATCCCCGTTCTATCATCGGACAAGCAGACAAACTACTAAGCGACACCGCTATATGGTGGACATTACACAAATGCGCACTAAGAATTTTGCCTCCACATTCATTTTGCGAACCGCAAAGGAATGGAACTCATTACCTGAGTCGGTGTTTCCTGATGAGTACAATATGGGAGTCTTCAAGTCGCGAGTGAATAGGTATCTTCTAGGCAAGCTTGCTCCGTCGCTTACCATCAGATGAGATAGTGGTCAAAAGTTTGCCTACCTTGAATAAAAAAAAAACCAATTCGCAAAATGTCCAGTGGTCGCGGAATGTCAAATTCACAAAATGTCCAATTCCTGGAATGACAAATTCGCGGTACGTCCAATTCGCAGAATGTCCAACATTCACGGTAACTTATAAAATGGTACGGAACCTTGTAAAAGTTTGTAGTTAGAATTATTAGTTTAGTAGGCACGGCTTGAGTAGCTCTATTTTTCCTTTCTAAATTTATCAATACAGTTCTGCAAAGCATGGCTTATGCTATATAAACAAAATCAATTGTTAAAATAAAAATATCATAACCCTCTTTTTTGCTTCGCCGTAGCCGGGTAAAAATACGTCTAATTCTAAGAATGCGTCATACAAGTGTTAGTTCTTGAACGTTATTTTAAAATAGTATTAAACGTTCAAAGGAACATCAAAAGGATGCTCGGATACTTCGCAACATGACGTTTGATTTATTTCAAGCGCAGGATACGAGTTCACTTGAACTAAGTTGAGGATCATGTTAAGTTACGTGTCAGTTGATCTTCTATATACTTACTTCGAACGAGATTATCAAGTTACAAAGTTGCCTATGTGTTAATCCTAGGAAGCTATGTACATTCCAAATTCATCCAAATCCGTTCAGCCGTTTTTTTGTTGATCGAGCGAAGCAAGATCTCTAAGTTGATTTGGGTCGTTCAGCACTTTGTCCGTCCGTCCGTCTGTCAGAGGCATCTAGCGTCTAAACCATATAAGCGAATGACTTCAAATTCTCATAGAATATGTAAAACTACGGCCAAAAGCCAGAAATGACATTTAAAATTATATAAATGAAAATATTAAGGGGGCTCCCCTACATGTAAGTGGGGAGCAAAATATTTTTTATTTTTTTATCTACCCCTGTGGAGGATCGTTGAGAAAGACTTGACAAGTAGAGTACGAAACTGTTTTAAAAAAACATTTATGCTGGAAAATAACGATTTGGTAGGTCACCAAAGTCACCGCTTTTAGACGTATTTTGTCCCGGGGTCTATCTCAAAAACGGCTTCACACTGAACGCTGAAACAAACGTATAAAATCCGTTATATCCCTTAATTGAACAACAAATACAGAAATCAAACAATTATTATACAAGGTCACTTTGAATTTTTCAAAAAAATAAATAAAAAAAAACTTTTTTGTTTTTTTTATATATTTTTTTTGTGTTGTATTATCGATACCCGACGTTTGTGAAGTATGGAGCGCGAATTCAAAGTAACCTTGTATAGAAAGAAAGTTATAAGCAAGTTAAAAGTTTTTCTCTACGAAGCAAAATGTAGGCGCGAGTTATCAGTTCGGCGAGAACGACTAGTGTAATAAAGAGGCGATACAAGCAAGCCGCAAGCCTGATGGTATAATAAGCATCACGCTTTTCCATCAGCTCGGTGTCACCCAGACTTTTAAAGTCAGGTCAAAATCCTATGCGGCAATGCACTGCGCTCGTCACCAGGTAATTTACGTTAAATTTCTTATCGCCCTGTTATTTTACTGAAACATTATAATAATGTAACATAGATTTTACAATATCCGGATGACTGAGCTTTGCTCGCTTTTTGTTTTTGGTAGAATGTGTTTGAATTTGTAGCCTCAGAAAGCTCCATCTAGTGTCGAGTAGAAACAGTTTTTTACATCGGTCATGGCGTAATAGATGGCGCTGATAGTTTCTTAAACCCGGTTTTTCAAATGCAGTTTGGGAACCGAGCATTTCTCGGACCTGGAACGTTGATAAATCTATTTGTTGGGCCGAAAAACCCCTAATCTGTAACTTTCATGAAAATCGTTGGAGCCGTTTCTAAGATCCTGATTACACAAGAATATATATATATACAAGAATTGCTCGTTTAAAGATATTAGATAGATAGATAGATAGATAGATAGCGGCAAATTAAATTTCACCAACCCTACAAACCAAACATTACACTTCCGGAAACTCATTTAACATCCATTTCCATTCACTCCATACAATTAAAACTTGTGCTTGCCGAATAACAGGATAGCCTGTAGGTACATGTCTGGTAATTATTTCCTAGAATTGACATCAGAACTCTGAATTGTTTATTCACATGGGCCCCCAAAAGGCACTCATGAAAGTAATTGACTCTACTGCCAGATTGAAAAACTCGGCGGCGCATTTTTTTTTTTTAAACTCTGAAACTTCTAATACAGGAATTATATAAACCTAGGTATATCTATATTATGAAGTCGCCAGGAAGCGCCTTGTGCAGTTTGCCTACATTTTAATATCATCTAATGTAATAAGTATATATCATACACTAGCCGTACCCCGCGGCTACGCCCGCTTTAAGTAGCGTATGTGTTAATCCTTGGTATAAGTTATATACATTCCAAATGTCATCCAAATCCGTTCAGCCGTTCAGCGTGAAGAGAAAACAAACATACCTACTTAAACACTAACACATTTAGCCACTTACGGGTTTATAATATTAGTGTGACTGCGATCTCCGATGACCGATGTAAAAAGCTGTTTCTACTCGACACTAGATGGAGCTTTCTGTGGCTACAAATTCAAACACATTCTACCAAAAACAAAAAACCGAGCAAAGCTCGGTCATCCGGATATTATTTATAATAATAGATTTATATATAGATAAGCTCATAGAAACAGTATATTTCTACGTATTTTAAAGTACTTTGAAACTTTCTTGACGGACTATATTTTTTTAAAGTCACTGGACGTCCTAATTCATACAAACTAATTAAATCAACGCCACCGCTGGCTTTAATTTTGACAGTTCATTATGCTATCGTAAATTTTGTCGGCTTTGCGCGTCGTCATTTATTTACCTAATAAATATTACGCGTTAATTTGTACGTTCCCCATTTAATTATGAAAAGGTGAAATTGAAAATGCAAACGCAGTCTATTTATAATATATTTATATAACATTATACAAAGTAATCCTACTAATATTTTAAATCCGAAAGTGAAGAAGTCCGAAGAAGAAAGTCGGTGTGTAAGTATGTTTGTTCCCTCTTCACGGTTTAACGGCTGAACGGATTTGGATTAAATTTAGGATGTACATAGATTATTCATAGGATTAACACCTAGGCTGCTTTTTAACTTGATAATATCGGGCGAAGCCGTGGGGCGCGGCTAGTATCTAATAAACTAAGACACAAAATACCAATACACACATACATCACACTCTCTCAATCTCTCACACCACACACACTACACACACATACGCAGGTCATTCATATCATAGTAGAAATATATTTCATATATTGTAAACTAGCCGTGCCCCGTGGCTTCGCCCGCTTTTATCGTGTTAAAAAGTAGCCTTTGTGCTAATGCCAGGTATAAGCTGTGCAATTTTTTTTTATATGAGACTAAGCTAGCGGTTGACCACAATCTCACCTGATGGAAAACGACGATGCGGTCGAAGATGGAGCACGCTTGCTCAGTAAATACCACTAAATACCAAAGCCAATAAAAAAACGTTTTAATTAAATTGATATAAATGAAAAAAAAGCGGCACTCCCATACACGTCAGTGGGGCGCAAAACACACCCAATCACACCAAGCACTAGAAACACATACATTCCTTGGGGAAAACTTGTGATCCCACTGGGAATTGAATCCGATACCTCCTTAATAAGCGAACACACACCCAACTAAGCCAGCGGGCCGTTCACTATAATAGTTTAACGTAAAAAAAAACAATTTTGTAGGAGAACATTTTTGCATATGTATTTAAGTTACCCATTCAAACCGACAACCACCGATCGTGAGGCTTTTGATTCTGTTCCTTATACGTGTTTACATTCAGAAACCAAGACCACCTCATTCATCCAATCATCGAGTCTAAAGTTAGCGAGCAGCTTCCCAAGAGAGAAGTAACTTTAATTTATTACGCTACACTTAATTAGGGATGAGGCTCGGCCGAATATCATTATGGAAGATCATTAAAATTTCTAGATTAAAGCTGTTAACTATAATTTTACAGTTAAGGTTAGTGAAAATGGGCTAGGCTAATAGTAAATTATTTTAAGTATATGATAAAAATACCAAATGCTCTTAGCTAGCAATGCTAGCATACACCACTAGCCGTGCCACGCGGCTTGCAAATCCGTTCAGCCGTTACAGCGTGAATAGAAAACAAACTACTGCAAAATACTTACACACAAAGTTTCGGGCTTATACTATTAGTGTGATGGTTAATTATAAGGTATGACCTTAGACTATTGCAATTGTAAAACTAACAAAGTTCTGTATTTTAGGCCCTGGTTGATGAGACGACATTATCACGTAATGAAAACTATTAAAAGCTATAGTATTGCTAGTCATCTGTCGTAAATAGTCTTGTCTCACGACTAATAACCAAAACCGAGACTGTGTGAACCACTGTGAGACTCAGTTAAAACAAATGTATCTACTTGATCAGTAAAAAAATCTCAATGAATTTAATTCAGTCGAAAAAAAATAGCTCTCTAGCTACTTTATCGACGTAAGATGCCTAAACGGTTTGAAAAACCTTTAAACAAAATATAGGGCAAAAGCTTTTATTAGTTTTATTTAAAAGTCCGCGACGGTATATTTTATATATGGTCTAGAATAAATACTTTACCCTATTGTTAAAAAACTGAATTAAACTATAACCTTATAAAAATATGTAATATTTTTATAAGTTTATGTTCCTTCAAATCTTTTATAAACGCCATCCCACCTACATCCCCAAATTAAGTTTTTTTTATTTATTTTTTTGCCCGATTAGCAAGCATTTAACCACAATCTCACGTAATGGAAAGTGATTATGGAGCCGAAGATGTAGCATGCTTGCCTTGAAGTTACCTATTCACTCATGACTTGAAATTGAAGACTTGTGTCATGGTAGCCGGAAACATTCACATCACACACAAAATCACACCCAAAATCAGGAACACAAATTTCCCTTGTGTTCCCACTGGGAATCGAATCTGATATCTGCTAGCAGTCAGACACTCAACCGACCAAGTCAGTGAGCAGTTGACTTAGCCAGCGAGCTGTTTATGTGTATGATTAAACGCAAGCAAAGCTTAAAAAAACCGACTTCACCGCTTTATCATCGGAACTTTGATCAGATTAGATGTACTACACACGCATTTTCGAAATCGGTTCACGTGGAAGTGGAAGATATGAGGTAACAGACGTAAAAAAAAATACAGTCAACTTGATTACCTCCTCCTTTTATGGGAAGTCGGTAAATTAGCTAATTAATAACTATTAATAAACACATCGAGCGATTCCGTCTGTCTGTCTCTAAACCATACAAGAAAAAACTAAAACTAAACTTAAACTTCAAATTCTCAGAAAATGTGTAAAGCTTCGGTTCAAAGCCAAAAATGGCAATTAAATGAAAATATACAGTCACCAATACATGTAAGTGGAGAGGAAAATTATTTTTCTTTCTTTTCTGCCCGTGTGGGGTATCGTTGAAAAGAACTTGGCAAATAGAGAACCGTTTTTATAGATATGTATATTGGAAAATAACAATTTGGTAGGCCACCAAAGTCATTGTTTTTAGACCTATTTTGTCTTCGAATCTATCTCAAAAACGGCTACAAATTTAAAACTGAAACTGACGTTTAATATCCGTTATATCCTAACATTAAAAAACAAACAAAAAATCTATTAAAATTAAGATAAAAAGTTAGCAATTAGGCAAAATGTAGGCGCGAGATCTCAGTTCGGAGCGAAATATAGAATATAGTCTTCAAGTCGCTAGTGAAAAGGTATCTTCTAGGCAATCTTGCTCCATCGTCGACCACATCGTCGCTTATCATCAGGTGAGATAGTGGTCAAAATTTTGCCAATCTTGAATTAAAAAAAAGAAAAAATATATAGTTAATATAGTTAGACCTGGTCAATATAGTTATTAATGTAAAACGAGTTCACATTCGTTTAAAGCCGGTTTCAAAGTACATCTCTAACCACCACGGGAGTCAGTAACACGAGAATTTTCGTAACATAAATTAAGATTAAAACGTACTCGTATGAAGTGTCATTATCGTGCGTCTTCGTTTACAAGATTTGCGCGTTGGGAAATTAAAATGAGTAATACGCGTACTCTGGGAGATGTTTTGCTTCATTTTGAATACTTATAATCCTGTTATAACAGGGCCGAATCAAGTATATTATTGTTATCTTTATTATTTGTGTTCAGAGAAGAACTGTTGGGTGTTAGGGGAAGTTTCTGCTTTTTAACCGCAAAATTTGTACCCTGAGAAATATTTTGTTTCTTTTTTATCGACTTCACAAAAAAGGAGGAGATACTCATGTCGACTGTATTTTTTTTTTATGTCTGTTACCTCATAACTTCGTTTGACGTGAACCGATTTCAAAAATTATTTTTTTGTTTGGTAGATGTTGCTTTCCAATTGGTCCCATTTAAATTTGATTAAGATCTGATCAGTAGTTTTTGAAATATCGTCAATAATGCGTATTCTGTGATGTGATGACTACCTTGACGATGTTCTCGTTTTTAATCGACTTCAAAAGTTACCTCATAACTTCTTTCGTTGCGAGCCGATTTTGATGATTATTTTTTTATTTGAAAGCTGGTGCTTTTCATCTGGTACCATTGAAATTTGATCAAGATCTGATCTCTAGTTTTTGAGTTATGATCAATAATACGTGTTTAATACATTTAATCTGATCAAGGTTCCGAAGATAAAGCGGTGAAGTCGGTTTTTTTAAGCTTTGCTTGCGTTTAATTATTGAAGGAATAAAATTCGCTTGCAACAGGGCCGCATCAAGTATAACTTTATGATTTGTATTCAGGGTAGAAGTTTTGGGGAAATGGAAAAGGAAATTTTCTTATTTTAACCCCCATACACGAGTATATATAGTGTACAGAGTACGAACTCGAGATATTTTGCTTTATTTTGAAAACATATAATTGTCTTATAACAGGGCCGAATCGAGTATGTCTTTATTATTTGTGTTCAGGGTAGAAGTTTTAGGTGTTGGGGGAATTTTCTTATTTATAACCCCTATAAACTTACACTGGGAGATATTTTGCTTCATTTTGAAAAAAAACTTTTTTTTTCTTGATACAGGGCCGAATCAAGAATATATACAGTGAAACTTGGTTAAATGGGACCTGGATAAATGAGAAACCTCTATTATTGAGAGTTGCAATGAGGTCCCGGTACTTTTTCATTGAATAACCTCTATTAATGGGATTTTTCGAACCTGGTTAAATGAGATCTGATTTCTAGGATTTATTCGATGTTTACCTTTATAATTGGGACTCTGTAACTCAATTCCCTCTATAAATGAGACAAATTAACAGGTTGCGACAGGTTTTGACACTTGTTGACACATTAGAATGCCTTTCGCACACGCTTTGTTTGTCAGTACTATCTCAGGTTTTGACCTAAAAACAAGGGAGTAAAAGTGTACAAAATGCCTAAACGTATATATAAAACTTGATGAAAAAAAAAATTGATTATTTTCCACGTAATACATAATGTATGTACATTCATACCTACATAATATATTAGATTCATTACACCAAAAATACGCATTTTTATTAACACCTCTCCCTCTAAAAATGAAATAGCCGTACATTTCGACCTCTATAAGTAGGAGCCTCTGTAAATGAGACAACTATAATTTTAAACCTGCCTAATTGGAAAACTGGATTAATGGAAACACTCAATAAATGGTACAACATTCTTGGTCCCTTGAGATCCCAATTAACCAGGTTCCACTGTATATACATATATATTATTTGTGTTCAGGATAGAACTTTTGGATGTTTGCCCTGACGACGAACAAAAGGGTGTCATTAGTTTGACGTGTGTATGTGTGTATTTGTCTGTGATATCGTTGCTCCCAAATCTACGAGGTTGCTTTTTTATTTTTTCCAAACGGCGGCGTTGATTTTGATTTAGTATTTTTTTTTGTTTTATAGGTGACTTGGTCGAGAATGTTCGTAGCTATGTTTTGGGAAAATTTGCACAACCGTTGCACAGATAGGTCGTTGGTGGTATTTTTATTATTGCCACTTGTTAAGTTACAAATCACTTGATCGGTAATTAAAATATTATCTTTGACTCAAATTTTCAAATGAAACCAATTAGTAAACATATTTTAAATCATACAAAACGAATCTTATTGAAAACAAAAATAAATAAAAAATCGATTGAACTGTCCGTTAGCTTAGTTGGGTGACCGATTGCCTTAAGCATTGGGATACCGGGTTCGATTCCCGAATACAAATTTTCTTCCCAAGGATAATTTGTGTTTCTGGTTTTGGTTGTGATTGTGTGTGTGATGTGAATGTCTCCGGCACCCACGACACAAGTCATCGAACTTAGTGTGGCGCTGTGAGTGTGAAAGCGATACATTTTCATTTATTCCTTCACCGTACTGATAATAAAATTATAATTATAATTATATTAACAAATCTATTGTTAGTTTTTGGATGAGTAGTAGAAAAATATCGAACAAATTACTAGTTATAAAATATCTTTGACTTTTACTTCAAGGCTTCCGATAATGTCAGTTGGCAAGCTAGCATCGATGGAGGTCCAAATTACCACCATAGCAAGACCCATACTTCTATTATCAAACAACGCGGCCAGGGGTCTGATAGCCTGGACAGTAACGGCCAGTGTAACTGGGTCTTTTTACCCGGCTGCGCGACGCAAAGGAGAGTAATGCATTTATCAGCCTTATTATGTATGTCTGTTCCTTTGTGGCATTCTAGAGTCCAAACGCGTGGACCGATTTTGACGATTCTTACGGAAATCAATTTGTCTCGATTTTGCGAGTGTCACTAAAGACATGACATAAAATCCATGTATTGGTAAAAAAGAATGCTATCTACGGGTCAATTGCCTATATTTCCTAAAACTAAACTAAAAATATATACAGCAAAGAACTAAGTTACCTACAAGACATCGAGCTTATAGGTATCTCAAGTGCTCAAGCCCACTACCAGTGAATGGCGTTCCCATCATGCTGGCGGCATTGCCTCTCTGAATTGCAATGCTAATACGTTGAGCCAAATAAGTGCCAGCATTTATTGGTAGGTCTAATTGATTGAGCGAAGCAAAATCTCTAAGTTGATTTGGGTGATTAGTTACTTTGTCCGTCCGTCCGTCCGTCTGGCAGATGCATCTAGCCTCTAAACCATCCAAGCAAATAACTTCAAATTCTCAGAGAATATGTAAAACTATGTCCCGAAGCTAGAAGTGATAGTAAAAATTATATAAATGAAAATATTAAGGGGGCACTCATACATGTAATTAGGGAGCAAAATATTCTTTCTTTTTTATATACTGTTGTGGGGTATCGTTGAAAAGAAATTTTCAAGTAGAGTACGAAACCGGTTTTAGAAAAAATCTATATTAGAAATTAACTTTAATTTGGTAGGCCACCAAAGTCACATTTTTTAGACCTATTTTGTCCCGGGGTCTATTTCAAAAACGGCTTCACATTTAGAGTTGAAACTTATGTAAATTATCCCTTATATCCTGTACTAGAACAACAAATACAGAAGTCAAATAATTATTATTTAAAAAAAAAGTTATGAGCAATAAACCTCATAAGTTTTTCTCTATTAGGCAAAACTGTAGGAGCGAGGTTACAGTTTACATTTTGGTTACAATCTTCTCCTGTAGGAGAAAATATTAACGAGGGTGACCTAAGCACAGAACTAGAGACTAGCTCCTATAGATACAATAGATACATCCTATAGATATAGATACATTTTGGGGGCTGAGTCACCCACGTCCGTAGGAGGATACCCCTTAAGTCTGACTCCCTACACGTGGTCCCCGGGTGGTGCTAATTATAAGACATTTGAGAGGTGGTAGAGCATTTTGTGAGTTGCTCGCCTGGCTTGCTACCAAAGTAGCTTACCACCATTAAGTTGAAAGTCTGCCGCCAAGTCAAATACGGTGTTCCGGCAGTTATCCTTGAGAGCCTGCGTATTCCAGGTCTAGTGTGTTTACCAGCTTCGATCACATCGGCACTTACCATCAGGTGAGATAGTGATCAAACACTAGCCTGTCACAAAAAAAAAAAAAATACAAGCACCTTTCGGTGATTCGCCACAATTACCAGAAAATGTGTTTTGCTCAAAATACCAAACGGCATTCCCGTATGCAGCTGTCCTTACTAGCCAGTTCCATTTCAACCGACTTCAAAAAAAGAGGTTCTCAATTCGACTGAAAGTTTTGTTTTTTTTTTTGTATTTTTGTTACGCGTTATCTCCCCCAATTATGAATCGATTTCGATGATTTTTTTGTTAAGCAGATTATACTTCAAAGGTGGTCCCATATAAATTTTATCGAAATCAGTCATGTCAAAACCAAAATATAAGCGATGAAGTCGGTTTTTTAAGCTTTCCTTGCGTTTCAATTATACAGACGTGATAACTACCCTCAACCATATTTTTACATACCAATTGAAATAGTCTGAGATACAGTTGGCGCGGCGGACAAGTGTCTGCCCTCTGCGCCGTGGGTCCTGGGTTCGATTCCCGGCAGGAGCACACTTTTCCTTCCCATGGAACATTTGTGGTTCTGGTTCTGGGTGTGATTGTGAGCGTGATATGTAAATGTTTCCGGAGCCCACAATACAAGTCTCTGAACTTAGTGTGGGGCTGTGAGTGTGAATGAGTTTTTTTTTATAGAATTAACTTTGACAATATTTCAGTCCTTATATCTGAGGGTCCAGCTGATCTGGTCGGTAGTAAATGCAGGCATGAATGCATTTTCTAGTGAAAAGTCTCCGTGGGAGCCATTCAAAGTAAATGAACTGTAATGAAACGAACAGAATGGAGTGAGGTACCCGATTTTTTTAATAATTAAATTTGTTGCGTTTGAATGCATTTTTCAAGTATACTAACTTTCAAAAATATGTTTACAATATGAAATGATACCTTCAAAAATATCATATTTCTGTATGGAGTATTAATGACTAAAATGCCATGGTTATTATTTAGGTTTGTTTTTTGCTTCTCACTACCAAAATATCAAGTGAATGACTCTACTATAGAAGTATCGTTTCTATACTACAGTAACTGTCAAACGTGTCACTCACACTCGGGATAGTTATATTCAGATTATTTACTATCATTATTGCAGAACAAGTGGCAATATCAAAATTTTGATAAAACCCCAGATGACGCACTCTGAAAAACAGCTACAACGATTTTCATCAAACATAGCTAAGAACACTATCGACTAATAATTATTATTCACCTTTCAAACAAAAAAATCTAAATCAAAATCCGTTCGGGAACTACGATGCCTCATATAGACACACACACACACAGAGACACGTCAAACTCATAACACCCAGTTGTTTTTGCGTCGGGGGGTTAAAACAATGTACGTTAATACAGTGAAGTTTATCAAAAGTAGTTTACACACTAACATTATAAATCCGAAAGTTTGTGTGTATGTGTGTATGTATGTAAGTATGTTTGATTTCTCTTCAAGCTGTAACGGCTAAACGGATTTGGATGAAATTTGAAATTTACATAGCTTATACCTAGGATTAACACATGGTATACTTTTTAACTTGATAAATGCGGGCGAAGCCGCGGGGCTCGGATAGTTTAGTAATAAATGTATTAATATGCACGCTATTGTCAGACAATTGATACTTTAAGGCTTAACAAATTAATTTATCTGCCCGTTAGCTTTGTTGGGTGAGCGTTCTTCTAAGCAGGGGTATGGGGTTCGATTCCCAGCAGAAACACAATTTTTCTCCCGAAGGAAAATTTGTGTTTCTGGTTCTGATCATTATTGTGTGAGTGATGTGAGTGTTTCCGGCACCCACGATACAAGTCATCGAACTTAGTGTGGGGCTGTGAGTGTGAAAGCGTTTATGTTACGTTTATAGTTCTGAGTGTGATTGTGATATGTAGGTTAATGTTTTCGGCACCCACGATTTTTGAACTTAGTTTGGGGCTGTGAGTGTGAATCTGTTTTGTTAATGTATAAAATAAAATACTGACTTCGCTCGCTATCAAGTTAAAAAGTAGCCTATATGTTAATCCTAGGTTTAATCTATGTACATTCCAAATTTCATCTAAATCCGTTCAGCCGTTAAAGCGTGAAGAGGGAACAAACATACTTACACACTTACACACAAACTTTCGGATTTATAATATTAGTAGGATTTATATGAAAAATCATAAAACAGAATATGTAATAATCGTTCCATGAAAGACGCTGGTCTCTATAGTTGAAATATTTTACAAATATCCCTGTAAATGAACTACCAACCTATTAACTAAAAATGTATTACAAAATACCAGACCGTTTTAAAATAAACTGCAAAATAACTTAGGCAATATAAATAACAATCTATCCAGGCGTCTCTTAATTAAATATTTAAAGTTACTTTGCTAAATATTTTAGTAAGCCAAACTTAATAATGTAGCTTCTACATTGTAGCACAATCGGCTCAGTATCATTAATTTAGCAAAACAAAATGGAGAACAACGTGAATTCAAATTTGTTTAGATTTTATATCAATGAATAAAATTACATTGGTTATGCATTTAATTATTTTTATAGCGATGTTTATTGTTAAATAATTTGAATATGTAAATGGAAATGGTAGCTTAGTCCGTTCTGTTTTTTTTTTGTGTGATTTAAACGTATCCACGGGCTAATTGCCTATATTAACTAAAACTATATACAGCAAAGAACTAAGTTACCTATAAGACTTCGAGCTTATATAGGTAACTCAAGTTCTCAAGCCCACTACCAGTGGGTAGCGTTCCCATCATGCTAGCGGCATTGCCTCCTGAATTGCAATGCTAATACGTTGAGCCAAATAAACGCCAGCATTTTGATCACGCGTTGCCTCAACCAGGCGCTCTGATAGATTTTTGAAAATAGAACGAACTTCTATTTATAAAATTACCAGCTGCGCTTCGCGGTTTTTCCCGCGTAAGTCCCAGACCCGCAGGAATTCCGGGATAAAAAGCATATATCCTTTCCCAAGCTCTAGTCTATCTTTGCACCAAATTTTATCAAAATCGGTTCATTGAAATTCAGGTTTTCCCCCTAGAAAAATTTGTGTTTCAGGTTTCTGGTTGTGATTGTGATGTGAATGTTTCCGGCGACCACGACACAAGTCATCGAACTTAGTGTGGGGCTGTGTGAAAACGTTTTTTTTTTATTATTATCAGTTTAGGCGTGAAAGCGTAACTTAATAGTAACTAATCCATCATCAATACACATTAACACTCGAAGACATACGTTTTGGAAAGTATTACAAAATCTACAACGCCATTTTTTCACTTTCATTGTATTGTACTCTAGCTAAATTAAGTGAAGTAAGATACAAATTATAAAAAGAAATGTTAAAGATGGTTTAGACGATCTTTAATGTTCGGCAAAGTTCCCAAAATGCTTGCTGCTATATATTGTACTCTACATTGAGTTTTCATATATTTCGTGCTGGTTGGAAAATAGTCGCTAGCTAGCCTCGATTCAGCGTGCTAACGTACGTAGCATGATGTAGCATAGTAACCTTGATTAGTGTCTCGTTCTGGTTGGAAAATAGTCGCTAGCTAGCCTCGATTCAGCGTGCTAACGTACGTAGCATGATGTAGCATAGTAACCTTGATTAGTGTCTCGTTCTGGTTGGAAAATAGTCGCTAGCTAGCCTCGATTCAGCGTGCTAACGTACGTAGCATGATGTAGCATAGTAACCTTGATTTGTGTCTCGTGCTGGTTGGAAAATAGTCGCTAGCTAGCCTCGATTCAGTGTGCTAACGTGCGTAGCATGATGTAGCATTGTAGCCTTGATTTGTTTCTCGTGCTGGTTGGAAAATAGTCGCTAGCTAGCCTCGATTCAGCGTGCTAACGTACGTAGCATGATGTAGTATAGTAGCCTTGATTTGTGTCTCGTAGCTGCGCTACGTTAGTAGGTAAAGTTAAATCGTTAATATCTCATAACTTAAAAAAACCTTAAGGATACTTGGTATCGAGTTGGCGGACTGGAGCCAAACTACAGCCTTGTAGAATTGCCTGCATAGTCAGCGTGCGTGCTTTCATATATTTTTTAAAATTAATCTTACCCTTTTACAAAAAAATTTAGTTCATAAAAAAGAAACAGAATAAAGTTGATTCATTCCACTGACGGGAACGGGAAATTTGGTGTTTTTTAGTAAAGTTTAATGTGTTTTTCTATCGAGCCAAATTTATTCAATCGTGTATCGCTGAACATATCCGAATAAAATATTTTGTGAACATTTATTACACATAAAAAAATGCTGTTAATCGACCGTTTTTAAAGGTCAAATCTTTAATATTCGTGAGGATGAATCGTCCAATTTGAGGCCTACTTCACCTTAAAAAAATAACTTGAACTATACAATGTGAAATAAGAAGGTACTAACATTAAAAGATCTTATCTAGTTTGTAAAATTATTAGTTAATAAACTTGCTTATACTCTACATTACAGGGTGAATGTCTTTAGTTTCTAAGTTAAGTCTTATGACCTACTTTTAATGTACTTGTAATGCATATAAATAAATAAATAAATAGGTGCTTGGCTACATTTGAGCTATGTTTAACCACAGAACACAAAGATAGAGCTAGCTAGAGATTTATTCTGTGGTAAAACTTACAGCCATCGAGATAGGAAACCAACCTACTGTTACTTTAGCTACAAATTGTTGCTTACAGCTTCTACCGGGTAAAGTTAATTCTTTTCTATGGCTTCTACCGTCTAGTGTAGAGTATATTCTATGATCTAGCGTACCTATATTAGCGTACCTACCATTTAGAGATATTTTCTTATATTTTGGCTCTGCAATCTTGTGCATTTAGCCAGTGTTAAGTGATAAAATGTTCAAGTATGAGTAATACTTCCTAAAAAAAGTCACAGTCAAAGTAAATAAAAAAAGTTGAAAGTCCTAGCCTAGTCCTAATTAAAAAGTTGAAAGTCAAACACTTCAGTGTTAGGTACGTCACATTAGAATTATTGGAGTTTTGGAGCGAAACCAAAAATCACGTTTTTCAACTTTGTACAATTTGCCTATACTCATGCACGTTCACAAAGAATTGACGGATAATAATCCACCATTATTACACATTATCTCGAAGAATAACAAGTTTTGGAAAATAATACAAAATCTATCTTTTTAACTTTCGCGCCAAAAACCTACAGTTTCCTTAATTTTCGTGACAAGTTCGACTGTTTGGCGGGAAACGCGGGAAGATACGCGATGCGCGGGCGATGTCTTTGCACGATCAACACATAAGCGATACAGTATCAATCCAATTGGATCAAATATTGAATTAAATACCAAATCAAACCCCGTGTCGCTGTGTTAATTAGTTTTTTGCATGCCAGGCTAATTTTATGAAGAACTACCACAAGGTTTATCTCGATATATCTATTACATTCGTTTTCCAATCAATAAACAAGGAACCAAAATCTAATGAGACCCTTCCGTTTCCGTCACAAAAACTTTCCCGCCAGTTTTTCCTGCTCTTTTCTCTTCAGCCAGTTGCGGCTCGTTCCGTATGAGCAAAAAGGCCGCCAACTCAAAGAACGGAATACGAACGCGCCTATAACATTTCAAACAAAATTAATGCTTTATTTCGTGAGTACTAAAGTTGATTTTTGAATCGCTTTTTTCAATAGATGCTTTTTTCCCTTATGAAACCAAAACCGTGTTTTGTGCTGCATTAAATAGAGTTTATTTTGAAATGGGTTTGTAATTTTTTGCAACACATGGATTTAGTTTGGACATGCTTGGTGTGTTTGCAAAGGGAATCAGCGCGTTCAGCTTTTACAAAAAATGGCATTCATTGAATCCTTGAACGGTATTCTGCTAGTAAAGTTTTAATTGGATTCAATTGGTTTTAGTTTTTCTACTGAACTTTTCTGTTAGTTTAGTGCCATAGTTAAACAAACATTGGGTAAAAAATTGCTACAACGATTTTCCTGATCCCGTGGAACTATATAGTACATATAGTAAAGCGAGACATCCGGGCTAACCGACAAATAATGCTCGACGAAAATTGGTGCAGCCGTTTTCCAGATAGAGCTTTGGGGGTATTTTCAAAATTTTAATTTTGTCATTTTCTATATCTACCCGAAATTTGTCTCATCTTTATTTACGTCTGTATATAATTCTTCTGTACTTGTGTATGTGACTGAACTCCTAAATTATTGAATGATATTTTGTATGTGTTCCGGTGGATTCTGACTGGTTTTGATTCACAATTCAATCAGGTAAATAATGTTTTTGGAAGAACGAGCGCGAAGCGCCTCCGTTTCAGCTTGGGCAAAATTGCTTTCGTACGTCCGGCGCATTAAACATAACATAAACATAAATGCTTTCAAACGCACAGCCTCACACTAAGTTCGATGACTTGTGTCGTGGGTGTCAGAAACATTCATATCACACACACAATCACAACTAGAACCAGAAACACAAATTTTCCTTGGGGAGTAAATTTGTTTTCCCGCCGGGAATCGAACCCGATACCCCTGCTTAGAAGACCAACACCAAATTAAGCTTACGAGCAGATTTCCGGTAGTTCTCCTCTCCAGGTCGCATTACTCAACCAATTCTCGTGAAATTTTTGTGAGTAGATTCGATAAGTATCATAGTATTATCCTACTTAAAGGGTTTGCTGGAAGAAAACTCTGTGAAGGGTTAAGCTCGCCTTTGTACATCTTTTGTTATGGCCTTATTGTAAAAAAATGATCAATGTGTGTACAATAAAGAATATAACACATAAGCGGCAGTTATCCTTGAGAGCCTGCGTATTCCAGGTCTAGTGTGTTTATCAGCTTCGATCACATCGTCACTTACCATCAGGTGAGATAGTAGTCAAACACTAGCCTGTCACAAATAAAAAAAAAAAAAAAAAATAATATAATAAAGTATCATAGACTCTTTGTCGATTCAATTTTATCCTTGAGAGCCTGCGTATTCCAGGTCTAGTGTGTTTACCAGCTTCGATCACATCGTCACTTACCATCAGGTGAGATAGTGGTCTAACACTAGCCTGTCACAAATAAAAAAAAATCAGTTTATGGTTTTTTTCAAAATGGCGGAGATATAGGGGCAGTAAACGTAAAAAAAATTCAGCCCTTTTGAAATATACGTGAGGGCTTCATCCAGCTCACACATCCACTAATTTATTTATTTAATTAAATATCAGGTTCTCTAGTATTCATCTATACGAACAAGTATTTATTAATTTAAATTATGAGCCATGTTCATACCCCGAGCCACGTAGTTACCGTTCAAGGTCCGAGGGTGACCCTAATGCCGCCATTTGTATTCAGTTATGGCGTACCTGCATTATTAAGCTACGTTTCGGACGCCCAAAGGGTTTAATTGCTAATAATTTTAGGTGGGGTAGTAGCTATTTCTATTATAGGTATGTAGTAGGTAGTAGAATCATTAACTTTCATGAGTGCCTCTTTGGGGCCCATGTGAATAAACGATTTTGATTTTGATGAATAGTATTTATTTTTTTTAGTATAAAAAGCGGCTATGTGTGTAACGTCTTTTATTAGGGTCGTACATAATCTTAAAAAAAATACTTTTTTAAGAAGACACAGCCCCACACTAAGTTCGATTACTTGTCGTGGGTGCCAGAAACATTCTTTTCTTTCTTTCTTTCTTTCATTTTCCTTGGGGAGAAAACTTGTGTTCCCGCTGGGAATCGAACCCGATACCCCGATGCTTAGAAAGCGAACGGCCACCCAACTAAGCCAATGGGTTTAATAGATATTTAATTAAATTTAAATGATTTAATATCTTCTAGGCAAGCATGTCACATCTTCGACCGCATCATCACTTTCCATCAGGTGAGATAGTGTCAAATGCTTGCCTAATCAGCATAAAAAAAAAAAAATTATAATTACATACTACTACATAGTCTCTAATGACTATCGTTACTAGTCCTTACTTATATTTAATATTATAAATGCGAATGTAACTCTGTCTGTCTGTTGTTACGCTTTCACGCTAAAACTACTGAACCGATTTAAACGAAATTTGGTACACAGATAGTTTAGAGCCTGAGAAAGGACATAGGCTACTTTTTAACCCCGAATTCTGGCTGGTCCGGGACTTACGCGGGCAAAGCCGCGGGGCGCAGCTAGTTTCTTATATGCTGAATCGCTCACAACACCTTATATGAAAATCTGTATGAAATTAAATATCTATACACACACGGGCAACCTAGTTACGAATTCAGGTAGAGTTGGTGTACTTTTGCAAATATAACTTAAGTCTGGTCTCGGCACTTTGAGATTACACCGAACTTTCCGAGACGTGAGTGGAACACACACGAACTCGACGTATGAGGACCTACTTACTCATATGCTATGTAAATCATTAAATATTACTCCAAGTTCGGGAAAATTTTAACGCATCGAAGCGTTGAACGTGATGGCAAAAAATTAACTCGTATAAGGAGAGGAATATGTCAAACGATCGAGTGTCAAATGAATAATAATTAAACGCAAGCAAAGTTTAAAAAAGTCGACTTGACCGCTTTATCTTAGGACCTAGATCAGATTTAATGTATTAAACATATGTTATTGACGATAACTCAAAAACTAGTGATCAGATCTCGATCAAATTTTAATGGGACCACATGAAAAGCACCAGCTTTTGAATAAAAAAATAATCATCAAAATCGGCTCACAACGAAAGAAGTTATGAGGTAAGTTTTGAAGTCGGTAAAAACGAGAACATCGTCAATGTAGTCCACAGAATACGCATAATTGACGATATTTCAAGAACTACTGATCAGATCTTGATCAAATTTAAATGGGACCAATTGAAAAGAAACATCATTCAAACTAAATAAAAAAATTACTTTCGACTTGAGTACCTCCTCCTTTTTTGTGAAGTCGGTAAAAATTAAAATTAAAAATCTTTTTCCTTGGACTAAAACTTAACTAATTTGTATCACTCCATGTACTTATAACTAGCTATAGTAATAGTAGGAACACTATTTTGTGTCAACACAACATCTTATATAATAACTTGGATCATACAGGTGGTTCATAAATATAAACTAAGCTGACCAGTGACTACATATTTGTCGTGTACATGGATAAACTCTAACTCCTAACTAGGTGGCCCTGTGTGTAGGATATAAGTGCTCTCCCGCCATCTCACAAATATGTACTTTACTGTATTAGTTTACTGTAGATTGTACAAACAATTTAATTGGTAATCGAATTCTGATGAATGTAGTTTTAGTTAAACTAAATAGGTAAGTAGTTAATGTCGGGTAGTTTTGCATAATATGTAAAACTACCCGTCTTAAAAATCTTTTAAATTATAAAAGTTTTTTTTTTATTATTGTAACTAAAACTAATGTTATTATTGTGAATCTTAATGTGAATAGTACTTAAATGTATATGTTACATTATGTTTTGCTTATATTTATGTTTTACCTTTGATAGCAATGTCAAGAATTATTCAGAAAGTTCAAGAGTCCAACCTATTCAAAAATTATAATCCTTAACATCCACCGAGTCCAGTATATTAATCTCCGTGCAATGACCCTCGGCAATAGTCGTTTAAACTCGAAACCACTCGTTAACTCCGTCTATTTCTCTGTCTTGAAGCTGAAAAGGAATAATTTACTGACATTTTATTTGAATGGTTTTCT
Source organism: Lomographa bimaculata (assembly GCA_948107665.1). Classification (NCBI taxonomy): domain Eukaryota; kingdom Metazoa; phylum Arthropoda; class Insecta; order Lepidoptera; family Geometridae; genus Lomographa; species Lomographa bimaculata. The sequence goes on along the minus strand of OX403600.1, from coordinate 2,655,333 downwards.
TAAATTCTAGTCAGTACTATACAGAAACTAGCTGTGTAGCCCCGCGGCTTCGCCCGCGTTAATTAAAAAGTAGCCTATGTGTTATTCCGGAACCTAAACTATCTGCATTCTATATATCATCAAAATCGGTTTATTCGTTACAGAGATGATAACAAACATTCACACTCACACACACACGAACTTTCACGTTTATAATATTATGTAGAATACTTTGAGTCGAATCAAGAACAGCAGGATATTTAAAAACTTGGATGATAAAGCTGGTGGTAGACTCGCCCCACCTGGTGGAGAGTCAGGGGTTCTCTACCAGCTTGTAGGATCCCACACGTCTGGGAGGTGGCCTTGGTGAGCAAGGTCACCCCTCCATGGACGCAGTGGCCCGGTTTGGGCCTACCGCCGGACCAAGATAGTGACTACTAGCGCGACCCTATCTTGCCCTACCTCGGCGAGGGACTGCTCATGGGGGGTTTTTAGTGGGTTCGATCCGGGGTCACACCCGTTTCCTTCTCTCCTAGGAAGGAAGGGAACTGCATAGGTATTTTCCACCCCACCAAATAAAAAGAAAAAACTCGCCCCACCCGGGCTAGGGACTTTTTTTTAAATTCAGGATAGGCAAAGGTTTGATCACTATCTCACCTGATGGTAAGCGATGTGCCAACGATGGAGCACGTTTGCCTAGAAGATGCCTATTGCCTCGCGACTTGAACGACTCCATGGACTGCTCACGTGGTCGTTTTTAGTGGTATCGAGCCCCACACACCCGTTTCCTCCATCCTAGGTAGGAAGGAAAGCATTTTCTTCTCACGAAAAATAAATAGACTCGCATATATGACCGAAGTTTAATCACTGACTCTGACTGTCACTAAACATAGAATATAGCGAGACCAATGGTCATTTACAGAGTTTATTTAAAGAGCTTAAAGGTTTACATTATTCTGAATGTAGCTAGAGCACCTTAGTAGCTGAAGACTGAAGGTTTTACAATTTATTTTCGCTTTAAGCTGCACTCAACAGCTTTTAAGAGTTGCATTGATGTAAGTCTTCAACTCTTACAAACAAATAATTAAAGCCAAACAAATAAGAAGGAGTGGAACTTATTGCCTGCGTCATTGTTCCCTGAGGGGTATAATCTGAGAGCCTTCAAATCGAGAGTGAATAGGTATCTTCTAGGCAAGCATGTCACATCTTCGACCGCATCATCACTTTCCATCAGGTGAGATAGTGGTCAAATGCTTGCCTATACTGCATAAAAAAAAATAAAGCCAAGTTCTAGTCAAAACATACTATAATTAAACGCAAGCAAAGCTAGAAAAAAAACTTCGATCAGATTCAACGTATTAAACACGCATTATTGACAATAACTCAAAAACTAGTGATCAGATCATGACCAAATTTAAATGGGACCACATGAAAAGCACCAGCTTTTAAATAAAAAAATAATCATCATAATCGGGTCACCTAGAAATAAGTTATGAAGAAATAACACAAAAATATACAGTCGAATCAAAAACCCCAGTTTTTTATGGAGGTCGGTTAAAAATTGACACTTTACTAAACCCGTTAGTAATAAACAAACAAACGCATTCACATTCACAGCCCAACACTAAGTTCAAAGACTTGTATCGTAGGTGCCGGAAACATTGACACCACACACACATTACACCCAGAACCAGAAGCACAAACATCCCTTGGGAAGGAATTTGTACTTCTGCCGGGAATCGAACCCAGGAACTCTCGGCGCAGAGGGCGGACACCCGTCCACTGCGCCAACTGGGTCGTAATAACTTTGGTAAACCTGTCTAAAACAGTTTCTGGACTATTGATTTTATTTATATAGCATTAGCCATGCTTGGCAGAACTATAGTATAAATTTAGAAAGGAAAAATTATCGCTTGAGGCGGGATTTGAACCCGCGGCCATAGGGTCTCATGCCCTATTGCTCTAACCGCTGAGCTACTCAAATCCCGCCTGAAGCGACGAAATTAACCTTTCCTTATTATTAACGTCTTAAGGGGACGTGTGACGTCATCTACCGAAACAGTTAACTGTTTCGGTATGATGACGACCTATGGCCGCGGGTTCAAATCCCGCCTCAAGCGATAATTTTTCCTTTCTAAATTTATCACTATAGTTTCTGGACTGTCGATCACAATAAATATCATTGTGATTGAGCATAGCCATTCTGAACGGCAACATAAGCGTGTGACATCTCATTTATTTCATGGTCAGTCAATTTGTTATGATTCGCCTAACATCCTATGATTTTTCATGCGTGGCCTCAATTAGGTTATTATATGTTATTGCCAAGTGTAGCGTTCACGGACGAAATTATTATGAGTCGGGATTGTTTTGTGTTATTGAGATAATGATAACAATAAAAAAATGGGTGTAATGTGTGTGTGATGTGAATGTTTCCGGCACCCACGATACTAGTCTTTGAACTTAGTGTGGGGCTGTGAGTGTGAAAGCGTTTGTTTGTTGTTTGTTTGTTAAAATCAAATCAACATTGTTTATTCATTATCATTAACGTGTATATTCTAGGCAAGCGTGCGCCATCTTCGATCACATCATTACTTTCCATCAGATGAGTTTTTTTTCTGTGATAGGCAACTAACCTCTGTTTCACTTGAAGTTAAGTGACGATGCGGTCGAAAGACTCCAAGATTGACATAGATGTGGGTTAAATGTTTGCCTATATATTTTAAAATAATATCTTTGAAAAACTTTTTTAATGAATGAAAGTGACGACACTTTATTTTTACCGACTTCCCAAAAAAGGATGAGGTACTCAAGTCGACTGTATTTTTTTTTTTTTTATGTGTGTTACCTCTCGTGAGCCGATTTCGAAAAAAATTTTTTAGTTTGAAAGATGTTGCTTTCTAATTGGTCCCATTTAAATTTGATCAAGATCTAATCAGTAGTTCTTGAAATATCGTCAATAATGTCAATTTTGTGATAATGCGTACTTTATCGAGGTTCTCGTTTACCCGACTTCAAAAGTTACCTCATAACTTCTTTCGTTGTGAACCGATTTTGACGATTCTTTTTTTACTTGAAAGCTGGTGTTTTTTATGTAGTCCCATTGAAATTTGATGATAAAGCGGTGAAGTCGGTTTTTTTAAGCATTGCTTGCGTTTAATTATTTAAGTTATTCTCTGCAAACCCTTTCATTTGATACCCATATTGTAGGAGTGCATTAAAAAAAAACTAGTCCGCCATTTTGTGTGTTCCACCATGTTCGATTTAGAATGAAGTCAAACAGTCAACCATGCATTGGTGCCGATTCTGTTGTCCAGAATTAGACTAAACTAGCCTAAAATTAGTTTTAGTCCTGCTTTAGTCCAAAACCTATACAGAAAATGCAAGATTAGACTAAAATTAAGTTTGACAGGACTAAGTTAGTTTAGTTACTCTATTTAGTGAAAATGACCAAATTCTTATTCTGATGTACCTACATGTTTTACGTCAAATTAAGACTAAAAATAGAAATTTTAAACTCAAATTAGTCTGTATGAAAAAGGTCTGTATTATTTTTAATGTGATCTTACACTTGAAAGAATAACACGTGCAATGAATGAAGCAAATCCTACTGACCTACAAAGTCTATAATGGAGGAATATGTGATTGCGGCTCTTGTGAATACAATTCTGTCAAAATCAATTTTAGTCCTGTCATTTCAACTTTTAAATTAAGTTCAACGTAAAATCAGAATAGCGTTTAGGTATTCTTTGACTAAAATTAGTTTATTTTTAGTTTAGTTTAGGTTAGTTCGGTGCTCAACAGAATTAGCACCAATGTCATCCAAACTAAACGTGAACACAAAATTTTAGCTCAATCGGTTGAAGATATCTGCTACATAATTGAGTTGCAAGCTTCCACCCGAACAAATATGGTTAAGTACTTACATTGCAAGTTAAAGTTTGTAAAAACGGCAATAAATTCTCTACACTCACAACACTGTTTAAATCTGTAGGTTTGTATCAAGAGCGCCAGGAATGATCTTACTCAAACACAACCAGAATCACACACATAAAAAATGGTTCTTCTGACAGGAATTGAACCGCGTAAAATTTGCATCGCAATATAGAATAACAACCAAAAAACTCGCTGATCAATATCGCCTTAGTGCAAGCCTAGGCCTAGGTATAATACGCCTAGATATAAGCTATGTATATTCAAAGCTTCATCCAAATCCGTTTAGCTATTATACCGTGAAGAAGAAGAGTACACAAACATACATACATAAACACTGCACGAACTGCCCGTTGATTTAGTTATTTACCACCTTTTAAGCAGGGGTATCGGGTTAAGAACACAAGTTTTCTCCCCAAGGCAAATATGTGTTTTAGTTTCTCTGTGTGATGTGAATATTTTCGGCGACCACGACACAAGTCATTAAACTTATTGCGAGGCTGTAAGTGTATATACTTACTAATTTACCCACATACATAACAAATTTCGAATTTATAATATCAGTGTGATATAACTTACCTACTGACCATCCTAAAAAAAATCGTTTCGCTCGAAAATAGAAGAATCGAATACAATATAATTTAATGAAACTTATATCTATTTAATACAATAACGTATTGTTATTTTTGTGTAGTGGAAGCCCAGGATCCCACACTAGGAAAAAATCCTGCGTCGTCGTGGAACATAGACTCTTTAAATTTTTAATTTAAACCCGCTTTCCAGTGTCCTTAAACCGACATAATATATTATTTTAGACAATAATTATGTACGTAGCAAATAACTGAAGCTTTAAAACACTATTTAACAAAATACTCAGAATTTAATAGGTTCTCCTATTTGCTATAAGTTCTAGGTATAAGTCCTCGCCGCCGACTCGTTGTTCAGAACATTGCACTTTGCGCCTGTGGTACAAGTTATAAGAGAAATGTGTATATGTTATTAAACAAGTACAATCCCTACTAATATTATAAATGCGAATGTAACTATGTCTGTCTGTTACGCTTTCGCGTTTAAACCACTGAACTGAATTTGATGAAATTTGGTACAGATATAGACTAGAGCTTGGAAGAGCATAAGTTACTTTTTATCCCGGAATCCCCGCGGGTTCGGGACATACGCGGGGAATCTATTTTAGTATTATACTAGCCGCTTATAATAATAAAATGGAAATGCTTATAAAAGTAGTACCTACATATTTTTTTGTAAAACGCACCAATTTGACCGTGTACTCGGCTATAGGTATCCTTATAGCCTGTACAGCTGGTTTATACTCACCTCTCTGGTCATGTTTGAACAATGCCAGTAAGCACAATTGTATCGAAAATATTATAACAGAGATTACCATTTCAAAATATGCTATATGTATACATTTAAATACTATAATAACTGTAGTATTAAGAATGTATAATTAAAGCGTACAAGTAGGCACAACAGGTTGAGTACAACCACAAAAAATTTAACACAATTGAGTAATGCTGTTAATTTAGTAGCGAAAATCATAATTAACGAATCAAAAACATTTTATTTCAATTTTAATTGTTAACTATTTTAGATGAAACCACACTAATATCATAAATGCGAAAGTTTAGACTGTGTTTGTATGTTTGTTACTTCATCACGCTCAAACAGCTGGACCAATTTTGATGAAATTTGATATGGAAATAGATGACATTCCCGGGATTCCCACGGGTCCGGGACTTGCGCGGGTAAAGCCGTGGGGTACAGCTAGTAACAGATAAATCAAATACGTAATGAAATTTGTGAGAAATATTAGTGTTATTGCTATTTATTCCCGCTTAATCTCATACTCTAGCCCATCCTGTAAGATTTAACTTGCGATATAGGGTGCAGTTCGCTGGTTCTTTATCGTTATTCCATGTCCCATTTGAACATTGGTATAAGCTTTTAATAGCATTTTATAGACTCTGTGACTATGTCCTATCCTACTATCCTACTAATATAATATTAAAAATTCGAAAGTTTGTGTGTGTGTGAATGTTTGTTACCACGTATCTCCCTAACTACTAAGCCATTTTAATTAAATTTGGAATGTAGGAAGCTTTGACTCTGGATTAAAACATAGGCTACTTTAATCACCATCATCATCAGCGGGCGAAGCCACGTGTCTCAACTAGTGTATTTATATTTGCAACGAGTGATTCCGGTGCGTCTCAATTATTATATATAAATAATAACCGCAATTCTGCATAATCTCATCTCATTGTTCATTTTTTCTGTCCAAAAGACGGCTGGAAGTCAGTCATCTCGACCGCGAAATATTCGTCCACGCGGTATAGTTGCGACCTTTAATTTTTATTGTTGTTAACTCGACCACACATAAAAGGACAGTCGGAGGAAAAAGTGGTGTAAACCAAAATATTATTATTTCTATCACATTTTCAAGCAATTATGTAAACGTCAAAAACTACCCACCCTTTTGATATAGATTAGTGGCTCTTAGCAGGACTTAGATATATAGACTCGTTATAGAACACCATGACAAGGAATAATAATCAACAAAATAAGCGTAACAACAGGCGGTCTTATCGCTAAGAGCGATATAAGTTATTGTCCATTTGATTGTGCTAAAATATAAATCATATGTAATACTTTTACTAATATTTTCAAGTGAAACTTCTTATGGAATGAATGAAACGGTTTTCTTATCTTTGTAAAATAATTTTGTAAGCGTTGTGTCTATAATTATTATATACCGTCATTGGTAAGTAGTGCACAATCCTGCAGGACGTGGTATAGAATCAACAAATAGGCAGAATAAAAAAAAATTACACAATTTTGTTTTCAGCTAATGGTTACCGTAGTTTACTTGACAGTTACTACTAAACTGTCTGCGCCTCAATTTACTTACCTACTAGTAAGGAAAAAATATTTTGTCAGAGCTTAAATTTTTTTTTTCTTATCCTTTGTCGATTCTTAACCACCCCCTGCAGGATTGTGCACTACTTACAAATGACGGTATATATTCCGATGGCTCCCGATAACAAGTTATCTCCGCAAGGAAAACTTGTATTTCTGATTCTGGTTGTGGTTGTGTGTGTGATTTGAATGTTTCCGGCAACCACGACACAAGTCATCGAGTATGAAAGCGTATACTGATAAAGGACATCACTTCAGTGTTGACACCTATGTATGCATGTGTGTCTTTACTGGTGTAATCGTACATCTCTATCTAATCAAGCTACCCTCAAATCTAACCCTAAAATCTCCTCGTTACAGGCGTACACCCCGACCGGGTTCGAGAAATACGGCTACACGTGCACCGTAGCTGATTACAGGGTTAACTACTCCGTGTGGGACACTTCTGGTAAGTTCTACATATTTACGTTTGGATAGCCGGCTTTATAAACTACCTTAGAATAAAATATAAATTACTAGCCGTGCCCCGCGGGCTCGCTCGCTGTTACCAAGTTTTTATTACTTTTTCAACGATCTCTATGTCTCGCTATTTTCACAGGGACCTTAACCTGTGAAAATCGTCGTTTCTCACGTACCATGGGCGTTGACAATTTCCCTTAATACTTAATATAAATTTATAACATCCTCTTTTTCGACGGTGATAAAAAATAAATGTAAAAAAAATTTAAAACTTCCTTTTTGTTAAGTTAATTAAAAGGAACAAGAAACTGAAGGACACATTCGATGCTACATATTATCAAAATGCTGGCACTTATTTGGCTCAATTTATTAGCATTGCAATTCAGAGAGGCAATGCCGCCAGCATGATGGGAACGCTACCCACTGGTAGTGGAGTTGAGCACTTGAGTTACCTATACGCTCGATGTCTTGTAAGTAACTTAGTTCTTTGCTGTATATAGTTTTGGGAAATAAAGGCAATTGGCTCATAGGCACTTGAAAAATATTAGAAAAAAAGTATTGTTCGATGTGTTCTTTCCTACATATTATATAAGAATATGTATATAATATGTACTGTGTGTGTGATGTGAATGTTTCCGACACCCGCGTAACAAGTCATTGAACTAGTGGAAGCGTTTATGTTTATGATGAGCAGGCAGAACCGTAGGACACAACAAGTAAAAACCCTATTACGATATCATTATGTTCTCCATGTTCCAATAAACAGGGTTGTTACCCCTAATAAATTACCATAATTTGGCAAATTGGGTCGACTGGAATTAGCTAAATATTTTGATATTGATGTAAATAAGATAATAATGTAACTCAACCTCGTTACATTTTGTTTATAAGGGTAATGCCACGGAAGGGTTATGTTTTTCGCGCATATCTTGTATGTATGTACTTATAAATTACCAAACGGGCATTAATTAAGAAAGCTTATTATAAGACCACAGACTATATTAATGACAAGGATGCATGGAGGCAAACTGCACAGGCTCTTTCTAGCGACTACCATAATAACACCTAGGTTAAGAAAATTATGTATTAGAAATTAAGAATGTTTTTAAAAAGAAATGAATGAAAAAAAAATGCGCCGCCGAGTTTCTTGCCAGGTTCTTCTCGAGATGGCTGTAATTTTGCGAATCTGCCAATAGATCCATTAACTTTCATGAGTGCCTCTTTGGGGCCCATGTGAATAAACGATTTTGATTTGATTTGATTTGAAATGTATGTATATTTGTAAATTACTTTACTACCTCTTAAAAAAATTTAAACTTAAGTCTCCCTAGATAATCCATAGTGTTTGAAAAAAAATCAAACTGAGGATTTTTAGCGCCAAAAGTAATACGCTAATAAAACAAATTTTACCAAACCTATCGAAAAGATAACTTATCAAAATGAAGGAAATTAAATGGGGACTACGTAAAATTACATAAAAAGTAGGTTCACAGTTTTTGCAGTGACCAAAATGCCGGTTTGTATTTTGCACAGCAATTAAGTCTCGCTGTGCAACGAGGTAACGCAGCCAGCATTTTGGGCACACTGCCGACCAATGACTTTTTGTATTAGATTAGTAGTTTAGTTAAATCTGTATTTTCATTAAATGCTAATACATAGTAAGTACTTTTTCGAACAATATTAGTAGTACACTTAAGGACAAAAATCGTTTTTGCAGTCGTGTTTTTTTTATATTTTTAGTACGACTTGTTAAAATAGTGTTTTTTTTTTCTAAAATCAGTAACAAACGTGTAGTCACGAAATTTGCCACGCAAGTGAAAAAAATTAATAGCCGATTTTGTAGTTTTTTTTTCAACCGACTTCAAAAAAAGACTTTCTCAATTAGTCTGTTTGGTTTTTTGATGTGTTTTTGTTTGTTAGATCAAGAGGTGGCCCCATATAAATTTTATCGAAATTGATCCAGCCAAAATATAAGCGTTGAAGTCGGTTTTTTAAGCTTAGCTTGTGTTTTTATTATTTGTTTGGTAGAGCATAATTCAGAGGTGGTCCCATATAAATTTTATCGAAATTGACTAAGCACATTTTGAGAAAATCAACAGAAACCAAAATATAAGCGATGAAGTCGGTTTTTAAAGCTTTGATTGCGTTTAAATTATGTTTAAAAATATTTGTTAACAAGACTTACTATGCGATTATAATAAGAAATTAATTACAGCTTTAATGTATTGAATTTTACTGAGTATCGTAAATAACCAGCTTTTATACGTTATATATATAGAGATGCTAAATGTTCAAGTGTAAAGTTACTAGGTAGAAGTAACTTAAAGATGACCTTTAAAGAAAGAAAGAAAGAAAATACATTTATTCGGGACAACACGCGACGTTACATTATTTACATAAGAAAAACAAGACAAAGCACAAAACAAAATACAAGAAATAAACAATATAACGCCGCGTGATGTCACGAATGAGGTCCCGACTCAGCATATAACTAGGTAAGTAGGTGGGCAGGACCCTCCTACCTACCCAGTAACTGATTTTCAGGCGGAACCCATGCATGACATCACGCGCGTTAGGACAGAGATACAAACGTACATTAAAAAAATAATAAAACACTTCATACATATATACATATATATGATTATAATTTTTAAAAGGTACTAACATAATAATATAATATAAGTACATAATAATATATAAAAAACAAAGATACACTAAACATTTTACTCTAAAAAACACTAATTCTAACACCGTACATACACGGTGGCGGAATGTTAGTCTGTCACTTCACACCAAAGACAATGTAATCACTCTACACTACACTCTGTTATCACACTTTAAATACCAATTCAATGATACCCCACTTGAAACAGTTGGCCGACAATTTCTTTTTATTTCCCAATATGGCGTCTCGATTTCGCCATATTTAATTTTGATTACTGTCGTGTCATTAATGCCACACAAGATTTAGACAATTCAACTAACTTAAGCATCTTTAAAATCAGCTCACACGTTGTTCTCTAGAGCAACATAAGAACAAACATATAGCCTGGTAAAACATATATTACCCCTCGTTTGCGTTGCGCAGTCGGTAAAAAGGTAAACACAATTGCTCGTTTCTGAAGTTCTAAGTTAAACCACAAACTAACTTTGAAAAAGCCAGCAAAGTAGGTGATGCCGCAGGATTTCAGTTAGCGAGTTGCATCAAGTTTGGACGATAACTGTTATACTGGGATCTTCTGGTTTCCGCAACAACATTTTCTACCCTCATTTTGTTAGGTAACTTTACTCTTGAACTGTTTTGTATGAACTGCCTACGCTGGTGCTGGGTTCGATTCCCGGTAGGAACATAAAACAATGATAAAACATAGCATAAACGCTTTCAACTCACAGCCGCACACTAAGTTTGATGACTTGTGACGTGGGTGCCAGAAACATTCACATCACACACGCAATCACAACCATAACCAGGAACAGTTTTTTTTCTTGGGGAGAAACCTTGTGTTCTTACCGGAAATCGAACCCGATCTGCTAAGAAGGCGAACACCCACCTAACTATGCCAACCGGGCAGTTCATATTTTCATTTAATTTACTGCAGTCTGTCTGTCATTATAGAATTATGGATCTATCGTCTCAAAGATAAAGATAAAGATCATGTTTATTTGTAAAAACATGCGTTTACATACACATAATATATAATATAATATATAATATGCCTGGTAGAGATCGCTATTAGTGATAAGGCCGCATGTTGTGATACTTTACGTATAAGCTTGTTTGTTACCTTTGTTTTATCTCATCTTATAAAGTCGATCAACAAAGTATTATCTATCTATCTATCTAATATATATGGATAAAAAATATGTATGCAGGTTGGTAACAATTCGATTGTGGCGGTACATGTCTTTGCCTGAAAAGGCGTACAAATTTAGTTTTGCCTGAACTGGCCATTGACTATCCTACTATCCTACTAATATTATAAATCCGAAAGTTTGTGTGTATGTGTGTAAGTGTGTAAGTATGTTTGTTCCCTCTTCACGCTTTAACGGCTGAACGGATTTCGATGAAATTTGGAATATACATAGATTATACCTAGGATTAACACATAGGCTACTTTTTAACTTGATAATAGCGGGCGAAGCCGCGGGGCACGGCTAGTATTTATATTATATTTGCTCAATAGGATGGAATTTTAGTGTATCTATGTTCCGAAGATCTGAAATGTCAAGTAGTTTCAGGCTGACTTCACAGACTCATTAATTTAGCTCGGCCTATAAGAGTCCTGTCAGATCCGTACCTTCGTCATGTTCCTAGGTAGCCTAGGTCACAGTGGAGATAGTAGTTATACCTCAAAACCTAAATCATGCTTATGATATGTTGCGTTTTTGCAAATATAATATTAGATTCAAGTCATCATGCTTTCCCGATGTTTATTTATTTCCCCGGATGTAAAATTATTTTTTCCTGTTTTTCATTTGTTAAAATAGCTATATATATATTAGCTATATAGCTATTTGTTAATATAGCTTTCCATCAGGTGAGATAGTGGTCAAATGCTTGCCTAACCAACATAAAAAAAAAAATGCTAAAAATCATAATAATTACAAATTCTATATTATTAGAGTTTCTCCAAATTCATTTGTTTATCAATTCGACAATCGACTTAGTAGCTAAACTAAATTTATACGTTCCACCCAAACACGCTAGACCCAGGAAGTTGCTCCACACACCATCCACACGCACAAATGACCGCTGAAATTAATTTTTAATTAGATCGGCGCTAGCCTTTATTAAGCTAGTTAAGACCAGCCACTCCAACCATAGAGACCTTTATAGCAGTCGACCATCTTCGATTAACCAAGCATTTATTAATAATAATTTGGTAATCCTTAATGTATACCTACCGTATTACGAGTATCGTATAGAAAACGCTCTGCACGCGTTATACCTACCTAATCATCTCGCAATTTACTTTAACAATTGTATAAATGTACTGTGCCAGTGGAGGCTTGATAATGGCTCTTGTTAAATTTAAGTTATGTTTATTTTGTAATTATTAATTTGCAGTTTTGCCCGATGTTCATTTGTTTATTCCGATTTCCATATGTTTTGCTCGCATTTCATTTATTTTCTTTGATTGGCAGTCTGAAAACAGATATCTATGTGCCACATTTACCATAAATGCACAATTTTATTACTGGAACTTCAATGATCGGCTTAGGAGGCTTTATAGTTACAAACCATCACCATATATATCACCCACGAGCATTTTGTGAGTTGCTCGCCTGGCTTGCTACCAAAGTAGCTTACCACCATCAAGTTGAAAGTCTGCCGCCAAGCCAAATACGGTGTTCCGGCAGTTATCCTTGAGAGCCTGTGTATTCCAGGTCAAGTGTGTTTACCAGCTTCGATCACATCGTCACTTACCATCAGGTGAGATAGTGGTCAAACACTAGCCTGTCACAAATAAAAAAAAAATGCAAAGTAATTCGGGTGAGCGGTAGCGTTCTAAGCAACGCGTATAGGGGTTCGATTCTCAGGGGAAACATATTTTTTCTTCCAAAGGGAAAGTGTGTCTGGTTGGTGGTTTCTGGCTGATTGTGTGTGTGATGTAAATGTGTCCGACACACACGGCACAAGTTATCAAACTTAATGTGGGCTGTGTATAAAAGCGTTTAAAAATTGTTATCCTCAAATTATTTCCCACTACTTTTTCCCTACACTGTGCCCATCCTCAGCTTGTTCGTAAATCAACTACTCTAACTTGAAGGTAGATCTTACAGCTTAATTAAGATACTTAGGACACGTCTTACATATGACATGAAAGGAAGAGCTGATAGTTCAAAGTTGAAGGGAATGTGGGCTCAAAATTAGCAGCGTTTAAAACTAGGTATATTCTACTCATCTACTAACACAGGAGCGGACGTAGTAAATATACATGAGATTTAACAATTTTACATTACTTTAAAAAAAAAATTTACCGACTTCAAGAAAAGAGTTTCTCAATTCGACTGTGTGTGTTTTTTTTTGTATGTTTATTACGCGATAACTCCGCCAATTATGAATCGATTTTGATGATTTATTTGTTTGGTAGAGTATATATAGGAGTGGTCCCATATAAATTTTATCGAAATTGGATAATTTCGTCGCTTCAGGCAGGGCTTGAGTAGCTCAGCGGTTAGAACATGACACCCTATGGTCACGCGTTCAATCCCCGCCTCTAGCAATAATTTTTCCTTTCTAAAATGTTCCCAATAAAGTATGCCTTAAAAAAACATAGGCACCCGTAATGAAACTTTCCGCAGTACATATCATGTAGAAGAAAAACGCTTCGAGCGAATAGCAGGGAACCATAAAAGGATAAATTTTATCCGTCATGTTGTCTAAGGATTCACAAGAAGATTTCACTACATGTCGTAGCTGTGGGTAAGAATTTCGAACCCTATATATCCCTAGGTAATGCATATTTTAGTATGCGGCCCGAATTAAATCACATACAGCTATTTCCCTAACTTTATTTCCTCGTAAACGCCGTATAAGACCTTATGTTTATTTATTTGAAGCCAAATAATTCAGCCATAGAGTACACAAGTCCATAGAGGTCGTAGTAGTGTTCAAATTCCGACAATCTATCTGTGAAATATCACTTGCAAGTCGTATTTGACTAGTTGGTAGTCCGGGTGGCAGATTCTTCAAACCTGAAAGCCGGTACCTATAGCTCAACGTGCCTTTCTTATCGCGGTGATGCTCGGTCGAAAATTGTGTCTGTGCACCCACACAATCACAACCAGAACCAGCAACAAAAAAGTTCCTATGAAAACTTGTGTTGCCGCCGGGAATCGAACCCAGTACCCCTGCTTAGAAGGTGAACGCGCCACAACTAAGCCAACAGGCATTACCAAAGTAGTAGATTTGACTGGAAAAATGTCGTTTAACACGGGAATTGAACCCGCGTCCACAAGGGTCAAGCCTTATTGCTCTTGTCAGGACTTAGGCAGCTCAGCGGTTACAGCAATAGGGCATGACACCGTATGGCAGCGGGTTCAATCCACATCTCAAACGATATTGTTGTTTAAATTATTTATTTGTACTTCTGGCTCTGGGTGTATTTGTGTGTGTGATGTAAATGTTTCCGGCACCCACAATACAAGTCTTTGAACTTAGTGGGGCTGTGAGTGTGAATGCGTTAAAAAATTGACTACTTTTGCTTGCTTATGATTAAAAAATACGTGTGGCACTCGGGGACTGCCGCGGTAAAGCTATTGCATAGCATTTTTTATCAACTTATGCAATTACAATTATTTATTTATGCAGTATTTTTTTTCCTGCCACCTAGAGGCGAGTTGCTGAACTAAAGAGACAAGCGTGATATTTCAAAAAAGTCAATAAAAGTTCTGCTATTCATCGATAGATGGCAAAACTAAAAAGTATCACCGCTGTGCCGGTCGGAGTGGGGGTGTTAGGTTATTTTCGTTACGGAACTTCTGGATTCGGTCTCCACGCTCAAGGCCCGCGATAGAAGCTATGCAATAGCTTAAAAACGTAATAATGGCTAGTCTATTAGAGTGTTCATCCATGTTTCCCTTTGGATATTTTATATGGGTAATGTAATGTAACTGATCGTGTTTACGGAGATTTGTGTCAACGGTTAGATATCGATGATTGTTTGCGTTTCCGAATATATGGCTTTAATTTCGGTGACGTTGTTTACGTTTACACATGGCGCGAAGAGTTACGTGTTTTGGTTTAGAACGACAGTAAAACAACTTATTTCATTGTACAGGTATAGGTAACGTTAACAAGTAGGCAAAGTTATTGTATAGGCGAATTATATGATATCAAATACAAACAAAATCAAACGCATTCACACTTACAGCCCCATACTAAATTCATAGATTTGTATCGTGGGTGCAGGAAACATCCACATATCACACCCAGAACCAGAAGCACAAATGTCCCTTGGGAAGGAAAAGTGTGCTCCAGCCGGGAATCAAACCCAGGACTCACGGCGTAGAGGGAAGTCACTTGCCCACCGAGCCAACTGTATCGTCATATCAGATAGAATACCTTACTTTAAAAATATATAATATTAAAAAAAAATAACGGAAACATAGCAGTTCCACACTAGGTGTAGTGTAAGTGATAATCTGACCATCCTCATAGAAAAGGTAATCCTGTTCATTCTACATTATTAAGGTTGTCTGGAAGAGATGATACACAGGCAGGTTGTCTGAAGGCGGTCTTATCGCTCTTAGCAATAAGACCGCCCATTGAACCTATCTTTATAAGTTTATCTGTACCTTGTATTTATCTTTTGGTGTCAATAAAGAGTTTTTGTATTGTATTGTAAGTTGAACTCTTTTGAACCAGACTGTCAATGAACTTGTTAAGAGCTTACTTAAGCTATTCTGGGAATACTAAGCGCCGCCGCCTACTCTGTTGAGTGTACCTAGGATATAGAAAATTGACCTTGCAGGTTCAGGTACTTGAACGCTTTGTACGTAGAGGAAAGTATGCCATGAAAAGCATTGAACCATTCCGGTAACAATCAACACCTTCTGATATCTTCTGTTCGCCTAGTACTTTTGTTGTTTTTATAATATGTGCATCATTGTCGATACCACATCACTATGTGGAAGGGGGTGGCAAGCTTCTTGCAAACCGGCTTATAAGGATAGCTGCCGGAATCTCTGTCTACATTGAGAGATAGATAGATAATACTTTATTGATCCACTTTATAAGATGAGATAAAACAAAGCTAACAAACAAGCTTATACGTAAAGTATCACAACAGGCGGCCTTATCACTAACAGCGATCTCTACAAGGCAACCTTGATTGGCGGCAGAATTTTGTTCATGAATAAAGACTTCATCACAATGTGAAAAATATAAAAAAATACAGTCGACTTGAGTACCTCCTCCATTTTTGTGAAGTCGGTAAAAATAACGTATACTACACGATATTAAGAATTTTAAAAAAGTAGTCTCTTTTTTTTTATTTAAAAAAAAATCTCGGTTTTTTTTTTTTTTTTTTTATTTATCAACTTTATTTACTGGGAAGATTTCTTTTATTATATATTACTCTCTGAATTGTATTTTGCGTTGCCCGCTGATCACATTTTTTGTCAACTCGACCAACACCCGAGCTCGAACCATGTGGGGTGCACTGAAAACCAGCCCTGCGTAGACAAAGTTTGCGCAGCACAGTGCTGAGTGTTTCCCAATTACCAAATTAGCATATTAGAAACAGTAAATTACTTTATTTTATTATTTATGATTATTGTACCCACCCAGTTATGTTCTATGTGTAATTCTGGCAATAAATATATATTTTTTATATATAAGTGAATCTTATGTATTAGAGGGAAACATTTTAAACAATCATCAGTGTTTACCCCAAGCACTTACTGTCAAATAACAAGGTTGCGTATCAAAGACTTTCTTAAGAAGGTTCCCTTCAGAAAAACTAGGGTAGCCCGGTAGCTAAGCATGTTGCAGAAAATGTCCTACCATCCACTATCACTATACCTTCATCTGAAACTCAAGCCCTAGGGTTCAAACCCACAACCTTGATAGCCTTCTTTTACCTATCAATATTGAGCTGTCAATATTACAAAACATTTAACTTTGTATAGATTTCCAAGAATCAAATGAACCCCTTTCCTTAAGTACCTTCTACCCTTTCTCCAATCTTATATAGATGAAGAGTCGTTGTACCCAAGTTCAATAAATTGCCTTTCTCAGAATATGTTAATAATTTCGATAATATTGATTCCGATTTAAATCTGCTTCTCATTCTTTGATCCCCATTAATATGGAATATGCATGACGGTCAAATATAAGTTAGGAAATATATTTTTAATATTTTTAACCGAATTAAAAAAGGAGGTTTTTTTGTTAGACTGTTTGTATTCTTTTTATTTATGTTCACCGATTTCTCTCCCATTTGTAGACCGATTCTCAAAATTCTTTTTTTGTTTGTAGACCAGGGTAGAAGCTTTTAAAAATAATGAATAGTGAAAAGAAATTATAGTAGGATGAAACCCATTAGAAAAGGAGGGAAATATTATAAAAATGAAAGGAAAAATAATTTACGGGCGATCTGAGGTCGGGAAGGGGATGGGGGTGAGTTTTTAAGGGTAAAAAACGGTTTTTCTCGATTTCCGGCAAAACTAAAAGTCCTATCGAAAAAAGTCAAATGGCAAAGTTGTAGATAATAAAAAGATCTAAAACTTTTGTATTTACACTTCATTCACATAACCTCAAAATTTATGTGAAAAATTCAA
Organism: Lomographa bimaculata; assembly: GCA_948107665.1. Taxonomy (NCBI): domain Eukaryota; kingdom Metazoa; phylum Arthropoda; class Insecta; order Lepidoptera; family Geometridae; genus Lomographa; species Lomographa bimaculata. The sequence goes on along the minus strand of OX403600.1, from coordinate 2,637,738 downwards.
AAAACCAAGTTTTTGGTTTTTTATTTTTATCTTTTACAAAATTTTTTTTTTCTTAATTAAATTTTGTGAAAACTTACCTTTTTATGTCCCAAATACGCTGTAATTTATTTGATTAAAAATATTTATTTTTTCACCTTATTTTGAATTAATATCGAAAAAACACCCTAATTTTCACCCGTCAAAATATCAGTTTTTTTCAAAAAGTTGGTATGGTTTCTGTTCGTTGAAATCTCTACTTTCCGACGGTGAAAAAAAAATATATGTTATTATGGTAAATCTTCTCAGAAAATGCAAAAATTCAAAAAAAACTTGAATTCGAAATTTTTTTTTCAATTATTATAAATAATTTCATCTAAAAAATTTAAAGAAATGTACGTTCTTAAAAAGTATCCTATGTCCTTCTCCTGGCTCTAAACTACCTCCCTGCCAATTTTCAGCTAAATCGGTTCAGCCGTTCTTGAGTTATAAGTGGAGTAACTAACACGACTTTCTTTTATATATATAGATATATTTACGATATATATTCTATATATTTTTTTATAGATTTTAAATATAGTTTTTATGTATTTTGAAATATATTTTTTTTTCATGGGATTAACTAAATTTGTTTGTGCAAAATTAAGGAGATTATTATTTTTTTATCTTGTACTAAAATATCATTTAATTTCAATCTTTAGGTTATGTTACGTTAAGCATACCTACTATTTTTTAAAGAAAATATTACGATTTTTATGGTTGAGTTGATTGATACAGATAAAAATAGAGATAGTATTCACCTTCCTATGCAGATTCGAAAAGTTTTTTTATTTTTTTAAGTAAACTTGTCACAATTATCTTCAAGAAACTCAGCGTGCACGTGTATTTTTATAAACGATGTTGTATACTGTACTGTATTTCGAATACTGCTTAGGCTAGCAGTTGTAACAGCTGCTACGAAATATATAGTATATAATAGTAGGTATGTATGTAGTAAGACCCAGACCCGTCTAGCCCCTTCCCCACTTCTCCACGAAATACCTTTTGATGGGCTACAATTTTTCGTAGGTCACTCAGGTATATCTACTCAGGTATATATATAATTTATCTCAAAATAGTTATAAATAGGCATCTACGCATATAATTTAAAGAAAATTAGACAACTTTCTCCAAATATTGTAGATGTCTTATTAAATATTAATTTATTTTTATTTGCAATTTTTTGGTTATTAACGTCACATGTAATCTAACGTTTTTCGAGTAATTAAAGTGTAAATTTTAATAAATAGCTCAAAATTATTTAAAATAATTAAAAAAAAAATTTTGAATTCAAGTTTTTTTTTAATTTTTGCATTTTCTGAGAAGATTTTCCATATTAACATATTTTTTTTTTTTCACCATCGGAAAGTAGAGATTTCAACGAACAGAAACCATACCAACTTTTTGAAAAAAGCTGATATTTTGACGGGTGAATTTTCGATTGAAAATTAGGGTGTTTTTTCGATATTAATTCAAAATAAGGTGAAAAAATAAATATTTTTAATCAAATAAATTACAGCGTATTTGGGACATAAAAAGGTAAGTTTTCACAAAATTTAGTTAAGAAAAAAAAATTTTTGTAAAAGATAAAAATAAAAAACCAAAAACTTGGTTTTTTGAATTTTTCACATAAATTTTGAGGTTATGTGAATAAAGTGTAAATACAAAAGTTTTAGATCTTTTTATTATCTACAACTTTGCCATTTGACTTTTTTCGATAGGACCTTTAGTTTTGCCGGAAATCGAGAAAAACCGTTTTTTACCCTTAAAAACTCACCCCCATCCCCTTCCCGACCTCAGATCGCCCGTAAATTATTTTTCCTTTCATTTTTATAATATTTCCCTCCTTTTCTAATGGGTTTCATCCTACTATGATTTTTTTTGGTTTTAAAAATTATCGACCCTGGTCTATTGGTAGAGTATACTTTGGAAGTGGTCCCATATAAATTTTATCGAAATCGTTCATTTTTTTAGCTTTGCTTACGTTTAAATTATTGGAGCTGTGATTGGGTCGTACACCTCACAGAAAGTACGTCAACATGGCTACGTATAACGTGATTTTATTTTCAAACATTACAATGTTTATTATAATGCAATGTTTTTATCAACAATATTTATTTTAATAAGAAAAGAGAACTTTAAAAGCTCGGCTGCGCGTCTCGGGCGCTTTGTATATCAATGTCCCTTACGCGCACTATATTTTACCTTCAAAGCGCCCAAGGCGCGCGTCTCGGGCGCTTTGTATGTCAAGGTCCCTTACGCGCCATATATTTTACCTTCAAAGCGCCCAAGGCGCGCGTCTCGGGCGCTTTGTATATCAAGGTCCCTTACGCGCCATATATTTTACCTTCAGAGCGCCCGGGGCGCGCGTCTCGGGCGCTTTGTATGTCAAGGTCCCTTACGCGCCATATATTTTACCTTCACAGCGCCCAAGGCGCGCGCTTCGGGTGCTTTGTATATGATATCCCTAAAGTACGTTTATTGCATTGCTTATCTAATATATAAAAATCTCGTGTCACAGTTTTCGTTGCCATACTCCTCCGAAACGGCTTGACCGATTTTGATGAAATTTTTTGTGCTTATCTGGTATCTATGAGAATCGGCCAACATCTATTTTTCATCATCATCATCATCATCACTTTTCAACGCGGGTGAAACCGCGGGGCGCAGCTAGTATCTATATATATAAACCTGACTATATTCCGATGAGATAGTTCTGTGTCCGATTGCAGAGGGCATCACTGCACAAGCCGAGATCAGGGAGCTGTGATCCATGATGACATGATATCTAGACAGGGATGGACTATAGGGTTATAGGAAGGGGCACATATTATATTTCACGCAGGCATACATTCAACATAGCGTAGTTAGCGTACTTATAGGGACGTATATATGCAAACAAAATATTTTCAAGATAATATAGACACTGATATATGTAGGGCACAGGGCTCCATTCTAATTAACGGGCTCAGATATTAATAATTAATAGATATCATTAATAAAATAGATATTCATTAATATCTTATTAATAATGTTATTCATGAATGCAATTCGTGATAATCCAAACTATGCCTATTTGCTTAAGTTTGGATTTAAAAAACAACATTAACTTAGAAACGATTATTAATTAAGAAAACAATTACAGAACAGTTATAGAACAGTCGTTATTTTTTAAATTACCTATTCCTACTTTTGAATATTTGTACACCAGAAACAGTAGAGTATGTATATCTATTACTATGTTTATTACTATTTTTTAGCTGCCCGTTTGCTCGGTTTGCCTTCTTAGCAGGGGCGGGCTCGATTCCCGGCGGGAACACAAGTTTTCTTCCCAATGAAAATTTGTGTTTTTGGTTCTGGGTGTGATTGTATGTGTGATGGGAATGTTTCCGGTACCCACGACACAAGTCATCGAACTAAGTGTGGGGCTGTGAGTGTGAAAGCGTTCATAATTATTATTATTTATTACAATACTCTGACAAATTTCATTTATTTGTACATATACCATAGTTTATTATAATAATAACAAAGTCAGATAAGATTACAAAAGGAGATTAAAACAAATAGTACTCAAAAAATTTGTAAACCGCTTGTCAAAGGAAAAGTGCCCAGAATACTGGCTACGTTACCACGTGGAATAGCGATGCTAATTTTTTGTGCTAAATAAGAGCCAGCATTCTGGTCACTTGTCACTTCGACTAAACGTTTGGATAAAAATTTAAAAATAAATAAATATTATTTTTTTTTATTTTGATCGAACTCAGGAAAAGGTCTGGTAGAAGTCGATAATTTCTTGATTAAAAAAGAAACAAAAAAGCTTTGGATAATATTCTATCACACGTTGCCCCCTAACTCCGTCTCTGCTCCCTACAAATAGGCATGACACAGTGACACTGCATCAAAGCCTTTTGATATACCTACCTACGTGATGCAGTTGATGCTGACTGACCTTTCCACACATACGTGTTGTGTTGTGATGCATGATGTGAACTTGATGCCGTCGGATATAAAATAAATCGAATGTTAATACATCCCTGGTCATAATTCGAGGGTATTCAGATAAAACATAACATAAACGCTTTCACACTTACAACCCCGCCACTATTCGAAGACTTGTGTTGTGGGTGATGAAAACATTCACATCACAAACACAAACACGAACAGAACCAGAAACACACATTTTCCTTGGGCAGAAAACTTGTGTTCCCGCCGGGAATCGAACCCGATACCCCCCTGCATAGAAGGCGAACGCTCATCCAACTAAGCCAACGGGTACCAAATACCTAGTTATCTATTTGAAGCCGTATATCAATCGTATTGTTGGCGAGGTACTGCAATACATATAACATACTAGCGATCCCGGCCTCGCCCGGGTGTGATAAATGAAGAACCGCTCGACCGATTTTGTGCAAACTTCACATAAACCATCTACTAAATAGTCCGAACAAAGCCTAAACATTTGGTTTGGATAGGTGTGCCCGTTCTTTAGTTATAAAACTACAACGAAAAGTGGCATTGATTTTTATATATATAGATAGATTATAAGTACCTGAATGACGAATGTAGTATGCAAGCTAGGTTCACATCTAGAAGGATACATGATGCACTTCATTATAATTAAGTTTTTTATGTAAGATTTAGTAATTGTACCCAGTTTTGTGATCTTCCAACAAAAAATAAAAATGACGGAGCTTTGTTTGGTTTTTTTTTATTTGTAAACGACGTTTTCTAAAAATTAAACCTAGCTAGATCGATTTATCGCCCCCTGCATACTAAATTTCATCAAAATCGTTGGAGCCGTTTCCGCGATTCAGATTATATATATACTAGAATTGCTCGTTTAAAGGTATTATAATAGTTAAAAAGTTTGTCTATCATGAATAAAAAAACATAGATAGATAATAATTATGAATTTCCATCGTTATCATAATCAAATATTATAAAAATTGCAGCTAGCTGGTTTATCAATAAATTGTGCAAGCATGCTATCACAAAACAATTCATAATATCGCTTTAGTCGAACATCAAGCGATAAAAACTATTATAAAAAACCCTGTACTTATTGAAATATTAACATATTATAATATTATTAAATTACGGCTATCACTCACGTCATTTGATCGATGATGATGATGATGAATATCGATCAAATGACGTGAGTGATAGCCGGAATTTAATAATATTACAATGTTTAATTCTCACGAAAACTTTAATATTAAAATATTAATTATCAAGTAAAATATGATTAACAGACAACCGAATTTACCTAACTATAATTAATATAAAATAAATTGGAATAAAAACGAAATATAGCAACCTATCCAGATGTCTTACTTGTAGGTAACTTAGGTCTTTGATGTATAGTTTTTGTTACATTTTAGGAAATATAGGCAATTATCCCGTAAAATGTACATATGAGAAGAAAAATATAAGAAAATATCCTAAACTACCTACTAGGTTACATACTTCATTAAGTCATTGTAGGTCATGTATAATTAAAAAAAGTAGGTAGGTACTTGTTTTATTGTATAATTTCAACACATTCACTACGAGCCGAAATAGCTCAGTTGGGAGAGCGTTAGACTGAAGATCTAAAGGTCCCCGGTTCAATCCCGGGTTTCGGCAATCCTTTTTGCTAGAAATATTGTGAATAATTTAACAACTGAATATTTTGTTTTCTTCATAATGTTAAAAAAAATAAAAATCCTCAGCTATCGACATTGTATAAGGTAAGACGTCTGAAGGCACGAATTTTATAAAAAAAATAGCATTGTTGCCTTAGGAAAATTTTAACCCATTTAACCACACACACGCACACACAAACTCAATTTTAGTTCAAAAAAACAATCAGAGCGCCTGGTTGAGGCGACGCGTGATCAAAATGCTGGCACTTATTTGGCTCAACGTATTAGCATTGCAATTCAGAGAGGCAATACCGCCAGCATGATGGGAACACTACCCACTGGTAGTGGGCTTGAGCACTTGAGTTTACCTATAAGTTAGATGTCTTGTAGGTAACTTATTAGATCTTTGCTGTATATAGTTTTAGTTTAGTTTTAGACAATATATGCAGCTAGTCGTGCCCCGCGGCTTGGGCCGCTATTATCAAGTTGAAAAGTAGCCTATGTGGTAATCCTAGGTATAAGCTACGTGTATTCCAAATTTCATCCAAATCCGTTCAGCCGTTAAAGCGTGAAGAGGGATCAAACATACTTGCACACTTACACACAAGCTTTCGGATTTATAATATTAGTAGGATTGGCCCGTGGTTAGGACTACCAGTTATGCAATATTTAACTTAAAGGAAAGGGAATCATTGGCTCTTTGACATTGGCTGCGGTTAAAAAGGGGCTCGCAGTGAAATATATCTGGCCCTTAAAGTTCGGCACGTTTCACCTCACAGAGCTGTTGAAAGAAGCGACTATTACCATCAGGTGATGGACTTGCTCGTTTGTCTCCTCTCTTAAGTACAATAATTAATGAAATAAACAATTTTTACTTATTTTTATTATTTACTAACTTTTGCCCGCGGCTTCGCTCGCGTTAAGAAGTAATAATTTAAAATTAACAAAGTTTCATACAAACTTTCATCCCCTATTTTATCCCCTTGGGGTTAGAATTAATCAAAATCCTTTCTTAACGGATGCCTACGTCATAACATCTACCTGCATGCCAAATTTCAGCCTGATCCGTCCAGTGGTTTGGGCTGTGCGTTGATAGATCACTATGTCAGTCAGTCAGTCACCTTTGAGTTATATATATTTAGATTGTACAAAAAGAGGTCAACGCAGGTTATCAATTACATTAAATGACCTCAGTTTTGATATAGGCGGGTAATCTCTATTTTATACCTAGAATATTATCTGTGTGGGTAGATGATAATGAATCTGTGAGATAACTAGAGGATTTTTGGCGTGAAAGTGTAAAATGTGTCACTTGTTATAGAATTGTACTTACATTACACGTAATTATGCAGTGGTACTCTACTATAAATCTCTGTGTTCTGTAATACGTACTCTGAATCCCAAGACACAGGCCTTGTTTGGGACTCACTGAAAAACTCCCTTCGGCCGTTTACGAAACCGTAGTTTAGTAACTGGTTTCGGTGGAGGAATTATTCTTCCTTGTACGTAACTAGTTTCGATGGAAGAACTTTTCTTCTTTTTACGAAACTATGGCTACGTATTATGGTTACGTACAAAGAAATCATTTGTAATTTTTAAACTTTCGCGATTCGAACACATAGTTTAGGTAATATCTCGGGACTTAATCGCGCTAAAAAACTATTTTTATTTACCTCGACGTTTCGGCCAAGTTGCATTGGCCATGGTCTCGAGAAGACTGAGAAGACTACAGTCTTCATCTTCGTCTTCAAGAAATCATTGTTAAGGTTTCGACGAAAGAAATATTTTTCCTTGTGCGAAACTACTTCCATGGAGGAATTTATTAAAACTATAGGGGCTGTATTAACAAAATATCAAAATTACAGAATATTATATCTTTGTAAATAAATATTGTATCTGTTAACATGTATAAGAACCAAATACTGTACACTTTTAAGGAAATAAACATTTATTATTAGTATTTATAAGTTTACTTTGTAATCGTTTCAATTTTGCATATTATTTTATATTTTTATTATTTTTTATTTAGATTTCCTTTTTAGTTATGTTATAAGTATTCTTATTAATACTATTAATGTATTATATAATTAGATGTCATTTACCATATAATTAATATATACACTGTTTTAACCACGCTGTGTGCACATATTGTTTGGCATACGGAATTCATTGCTCTTAATTACACGATGTAATTCTTACCTTCTATGTTCTGTACTCTGTGATGACCATCTAATATATAAAATTCTCGTGTCACAGTTTTCGTTGCCATACTCCTCCGAAACGGCTTGACCGATTTTGATGAAATTTTTTGTGCTTATCCGGTATCTATGAGAATCGGCCAACATCTATTTTTCATCATCATCATCATCATCACTTTTCATCATTATCAACGCGGGTGAAACCGCGGGGCGCAGCTAGTCTAATAAATAAATAAATAAGGCAAACAAATCGTTGGCTACAATCACTCTAAATTAATGTTTATCTTGTTACAGGCACCACCGCTTATGACACCGTACGTCCGCTCGCATACCAGGACGCAAAGATATTCATGCTGTGCTTCAATATAGCAGAGCCTGAGTCACTGCACAATGCTGCTGCTAAGGTATAACCCCCCACAGCCCCACACAAAGTTTTAAGACGTGTGTCGTGGGTGCCAACATTCACATCACACACACAATAACAACCAGAACCAGAAACACAAGTTTTCCTTGAGGAGAAAACTTGTGTTCCCGCCGGGAGTAGAACCCGATACCCCTGCTTAGAAGGCGAATGCTCACCCAACTAAGCCAATGGGCAGATCAATATATATAAGTATATTTAGTTATTAGACTATAGGGAATAGCTTTGAACAAGCGAAGCAAGATCTTCCTTGAACGAGTCTCTGTTTCCCGATTAGTATAGTCTGGGAGCCTTCAAGTCACGAGTGAACAGGTATCTTCTAGGCAAACGTGCTCCTTCATCTACAGCATCTTCACTTTCTATCAGGTGAGATAGAGTTCAATAATGACATGAATAAAAATAATCTCTTAGATGACTTGGGTAGTTCAGCACTTTGTCCGTCCCTGTCCGTAGCTAAATTCCACGGACAGGGACGGATAATATGTAAAGCAATGACCCAAAATTATATGGCAACTAAAATTATATCAATAAAAATATTACGGGGACATTAATTACACGTCAAAAGCGGGCAAATTTTTTTTATTTTTTTTATCATCAACGTAAGAAGGGGCAAAAAAATACATGTATTTTTTTGGCCGTGCGGGGTATCGTTGAAAAGATCTTAGAAAGTAGAAAATGAAACCGGTTTAAAAAAACTATGTAATGAAAGTGTATGTATGGAAAATTCAATTTGGTAAGCCAGCAAAGTCAATGTCTTTATATCAAAGGATTCTAGTTTGAAATAAACTTACCAATGTCCATGATCCAGTTCATTCCTACCTACAGATATCGGTCAAGAAGCCTCAATAGAAAGTACAGAAATAGAAACCGCCCTTCAGACTTGGTCGACGTTTCCATTCACGATCTAAAGCTTTCAGCGCAAGCTTAAGGAATTAATTAATTAGTGCTGAAACCTTACTGCTGACAAATTCATTTTTAAATGAATTTGCCAACCCGAAAACAACCCTATTTCGAAGGCTATAGGTATAAGTTGTTAATGTTGGTTTTTCAATAAGAAACGTGCTGAAAATGTTAGCTGGACGCTTTTAAAGCCTAAAAGATAAGTAAGTCTTTACTTAGATGGTACTTAAGATATCAGACTAAGGATTTTGATAAATGGGAGCGATGAAAGAATGTTTTAATCTAGGATTTGACATGTTTTAGCCGTTGGTAAGTAATAATGTTGAAGAATAATAGTATAATAGTATAGAATTAAGGAAAAACTAACACATTTTTGAGAGGTGGTAGAGCATTTTGTGAGTTGCTCGCCTGGCTTGCTACCAAAGTAGCTTACCACCATCAAGTTGAAAGTCTGCCGCCAAGCCAAATACGGTGTTCCGGCAGTTATCCTTGAGAGCCTGCGTATTCCAGGTCTAGTGTGTTTACCAGCTTCGATCACATCGTCACTTACCATCAGGTGAGATAGTGGTCAAACACTAGCCTGTCACAAAAAATAAAAAAAAAAAAAAAAATATGTAAATTTAGGATCCAAACTTAATTACTAACAAAACTAAAAATTGTATCTAAGTAAATAACTTAATCTAATCTAACTTCTTGTTTTATAAGCTGTAAGAAATAAAAGGCATTTTATTTTTTATTTTATTTATTAAGTAATAATGTGGTTGAGGATGGTAAACATCTCGGGGAGGTTTTTCCACCAAAGTGAAAAAAAATTTGTGTTGTAGATTTTGTATATCTTTCCAAAACCTGTGATGAGATGTAATGATCCAAACAATAAAATAATGACCCATCCTAGGTTCATCATACGTTTTTTTGCATACGATAATCCCTGTTCGGCGATCTCAGTTTGCAGAGGGATGCACACACACACACAACGACATAATACTATGCTTCACCCATAATTGTATGGGGTTACAACAGTATTTTTTTCAGGCCCGTGATTGAACTATTATTGTTTTTAGTTTTAGCCGTTTCTTCGTATTAAAAACGATGTAATATATATTTAAAAAAGGTTTAATAAAACCATTCACTTCTAATATGTAGAAACGGATTATTAGTGTAGTATTAGTCGAAAGTATACTTATTACTTCTGGACATTTTGATGAAGCTGTGTTGAAGCTTGTCAAAAAGTGACGGATAGTAAGCATTTTACTTTTTATCGGCTTCACTACCATGTCCAGTGCGTCGTATCCGTATTTTTTACTAGGTCGATGGTTATAAATTTTTTTTCAAAGGATGTTTTTTTTTATATATGTCATGAGCGTCACTCCTTCGACCTACAACTTACCATTTACCTATCTTTCTGTTCCAGTGGTACAGAGAAGTCCGAACACACGGTGGGTCGGCGCCGGTACTTCTGTGCGGCTGCAAGGCTGAGCTTCGTCACGACAAGGAAACAGTCACCATGCTGTCCAAACTTAGCTCCCATCCAGTCACTAGTGAGGAGGTAAGTGATCAATACAAAAGTCATCAAAAACTTAAATTCTATTCGCTATCTGATAGTAAAGCAACTGCTATATAATGTATGTTTTCAAGATACCTGTAATTCTTCAGATATATCGTGTGAGCGAGAAATACAAACAACAACTGTTAAAGCCGAGCGTCTACGAAGTTCCGACTATATAGTAACTTTTTATAATTGGAAATCCCGGAATTGGTTCTTACCAAAAACATACAGTTAAATTGAGAACCTCCTCCTTTTTTAAAAGTCGGTTAAAAACAAGGTTGGAAACGGCATTTTTACAAGTTTTTTACTATTTTTATCTGACTCGTTGTCTACCTATATGTCGGTTTGTAATCGGATTGGATTACAGACCGTTATATAAACAAATAGATAGACAACGGGATAGGCAGACACCAAATTTGAGTCCAATCGGATATCAGACTTTATTACCTATCTCTGTTGCAAACGGTTTCAATACGAAATTGACAAAACTCCTAAGAAATACGTTCATTTTTGCTTAATTCAAATAGAAACCGCGTGCAACAAAGATACGTAATAGAGGGGCAGGTGATTGCAAGATTTTGCACGCTAAATTAGACCTGATATCCGATTGGACTCAAAATTGTTGTACCTACTTATGTATCTTGGATGACAATACAATGATATGGTACCATGTGATGGAGCTGGTCTGTTAATAGAGACGGAAGATGGCTATAGAAACTTCTGAACTAAACAAGATAAGCCCACCAAGTTTGGGCTCGATTGATGTCTTGACAAGTTTTTTGGTTGTTTAGTTCTTTTTTTATTAAAAGATTTATTTAAAAAAACAAGTATTACTTGTTTCACTTTCGCGCTAAAACTTCCAGTGCCTAACACTAAGGTATACCTACTCTACATGGGCTATACCTATTCTTAATGAGATGCTCAATGCTCGTATGTTTCAATTTGTTTCGAATTCGCTGTCACTCGGTAATTATTTGCGTGAATTCACGGACATAATTTGATACGTTTGATGCAAACAGCTGGAGGTTATTCAATATGTAACATGATTCGCATGAATCGTTCCAATTCGGGTCGGTGGCCGGCTGCTGCAATAACTTTGATCCTATTGCGACTGGTTCCATTTTGTAAATTGCGTTCAAATAAAACATAACGGCAATGCTCCACTTTCGTACTGAAATTTTCTATATCTAAACTAACAATAGTCTAAAATAGATACGGTTTAGGGTCGACTCTTGCATCCTAAGTTTCGGGGAGGTCACTTCCCTCCGTCGCGAACTCGCCTGGTGATGGAGATTGTACATCCCTGAGACCTAGGTCGCAATATCATTTAAAAATTATTGTGTGTCAAACTCGCGAAAACTTTAATAATAAAGGAGATGTTTCATTTTGGGCTAGCACTATGGTACAATACATAGAAAAATAGGGTAAAAATATTGCATTTTCTTAAAAATACAAATAAATTAATCTGCAGAAGATTACAACTGTACATTCAAATTAATATTTTTAAATATGTAACCCTATTTTTGGGGCAGTCATGACAAGAGGATACTGAATTTCACTCTGTTCTGAGTTTCAATCGAGTAACATATTATATAGTCCTATTATAATTACAACGAAACCCAAATATTTTAGAATTGATATGTTGTTTACAATAAAATTATCAATGACACGTCAAAATGACAGTTCAATATTGTCGCAATCCGCATTTTGTAACTGTGTTGTGTTGCTATCAATGTACCAAGGTATTTTAAATGTACATTAAAACGAAATAAAAGTAAAGAAACTAAACATTCAAAAACGGTTACTATATTGTATAGTTATATGTATGGATATAGTACATGGAGCTGGCCCAGGCTCCTTCAATTTTAAAACATCTCCTTTAACAAATAGTCTGTTCGCGTAATGGGCAAGTCTGTGCTTTGTACGCACGGCGAGTCCTAGGTTCAATTCCCGGTAGAGGTCAAATTTCTTTCTGCAGGGATATTTTTGTTGATTGGTTTTGGGTGTGATTGTGTGTATGATGTAAATGTTTCCGACAACCGATAAACGACCAACGATTGTATTTGCATAATGATGATTAAGTAAAAGTAAATGTATTTTTCATGTTGCCTTTGGTTTTGAATATAGTACTACAGTAACTACAATTTGCAAGTAAAAAAAAATATTAAAATACCCCCTTTATCTGGAAAACAGTTACACCTATTTTTACCAAACATAGATAAAAAAACGTCAACTTTCAAACGAGAGATAATTAAACGCAAGCAAAGCTTAAAAAAACCGACTTCACCGCTTTATCATCGGAACTTTGATCAGATTTAATGTATTAAACACTCATTATTGACTATAACTCAAAAACTAGAGATCAGATCTTAATCAAATTTCAAGGGGACTACATAAAAAGCACCAGCTTTCAAACAAAAAAATAATCATCAAAATCGGCTCACAACGAAAGAAGTTATGAGGTAACTTTTGAAGTCGGGTAAACAGGAACATCGTCAAAGTACGCATTATTCGTCACAAAATAGGCATTATTGACGATAATTCAAGAACTACTGATCAGATCGTGATAAAATTTTAATGGGACCAATTAGAAAGCAACATCATTCAAACTAAAAAAAAATTTTTAATCGGCTCACGTGGAGAGAAGTTATGAGGTAACACACAGTTTTGGTTTTTTTTTAAAGCATAAAAGTTGTCTTCTAAAAACGTTCCTTTTATCTGCAGGCTTTATCAGTAGCGAGGCAGCTGGGCGCGACGACGTATGTGGAGACATCAGCTCGGGCTTCAGCCAAGGGGGTGAAGGATGCCTTCGAAGTGGCGGCTCTTGCAGCTCTGGGCAAGCTGAATAAGCAGCAAGTGAAGCAGCAACAGGTAATTTATCTTGCTAGCTGCCCCCCGTGGTTTTGTCTGCGTAAATCCAGGACCTGAGGAAATTCCGGGATAAATAGGGTGTCAGCTACCTCCATACCAAATTTCATCAAAATTGGTCCAGCTGTTTGAGTGTGAAGAAGTAACAAACATACAAATATACTAACAAACTTTCACCTTTTTAATATAAGTGTGACGTGATAGTTTGATTGAATACCACTTCACAATAAAAAATACGTATTGCTGAGTCACTTTACAAGTCAGATATAAGTCAAAAGCTAGCAAACTTAGTATTTAGATTTTCTTATATTGCTTTAATACAATAATGAGTTCATTCAGTTTTAATGATACTAGATAGGCAAGCATTTGACCGCTATCTCACCTGATGGAAAGTGACGATGCGGCCAAAGATGGAACATGCGTGCCTAGAAGGTACCTATTCACTCTAGACTAGAAGACACCCAGATTATACCGTTCAGGAAACAAAGACGCAGGCAATGAGTTCCACTCCTTCGCTGTACGGATGATAAAACTATACCACCTGGCACAACTGAACCTTCTAAAACTGGCATTGTTTTTAAGAGCTGCACATTACATTGCATAAATTACTCTAAAATGTAACTATAGTTACTCTAAAATGTAAGTTACAAATAGATCTATTATCAATGATCTATTTGAACTGTTCATAATGATAGCGGTGTTGGTTTATTGTGTGTATGCTTATACCGTGATTTCACCGAACGGCTCCAACGGAAGATCAGCGCTGGTCATCTGCCAGCATTATGCTGAGTTGGGGCCGATTTGTGACTTTCATTTGTATGTATATTTTATAATAGTATTTTTATTGTTTTTTTATTTATCATGCTAAGTCACAATACATTATTTTCTTTCTTTCTTTAATTTTTTTTATTTTTTTATTTGTGACAGGCTAGTGTTTGACCACTATCTCACCTGATGGTAAGTGACCTGGAATACGCAGGCTCTCAAGGATAACTGCCGGAACACCGTATTTGGCTTGGCGGCAGACTTTCAACTTGATGGTGGTAAGCTACTTTGGTAGCAAGCCAGGCGAGCAACTCACAAAATGCTCTACCACCTCGCCTTTCTTCTTTCTTTAAAATATATTCTAGTTTTAAGTCCAATCAGAAACTTAAAATAAAAACTTTCAAAAGAGTCTAGTAGAGTTAAGTTCAAAAAGTGGACACCACTCCATTCATACCACTAATATATGTAGAAACTAGCCGTGCCCTGCTTCGCCCGCTTTTATCAAGTTTAAAAGTAGCCTTTGTGTTAATCCTAGGTATAATCTATGTACATTCTTAATTTCATCCAAATCCGTTCAGCTGTTAAAGCGTGAAGAGGGAACAAACATAATTACACACACTTACTTTATAATAGTAGGATTAACAATAGTTCATTTATACATACATATATCAGTGGAGGTACATTGGTAGCCAGTCCGTAAGATAATCTCCATGGAAAATGTGTATTTCATTAATGATCTTTTAATTAACATACGTTATCCTATTCAAAATGTTTTACATTTTGCTTTCCACAATGCACTAATCCGTCAATATTAACTTTAAAATTTAATAGCTTATATCCTCCCTAATGAAAAACAGAATGCTATATGTTAACAAGTAATTAAATAAATTATTTCAATATCTCTCTCATAGTTAAACCAAATCACAATATTTAAATTAAATTATAGAAAATTACATTTTGGAATACCACATAATTGATAATTTAATCAACCAATTGCATTTCGACTTAATATGCTATAGACTTAATATAATAGTATTTTTGTATGATTCACGAATTGACTTAACCATGTTATTTTTTATTTACAGAAACAAGTCGGGCGCAGCAAGAGCAAGCGTGACTTGAAGGCTGAGCTGAAAGGGCGAGCGAAAAGTTGCTGCGTTATGTGATCCGTAGCCGGCCACCCTTCCCGGTGGCCGCACGACTGTTAGGCGACCACCGCCCTTCCAGAACATTCTACAAAGAAACTAAAGTTTCTACTGAGTTTCTAAGTGTACACGAGGAAAAGCGTCGGGCCTAGCACAGAACCTTGTGATACGCCTTACCTCAAATCGTGTGAAAGGACAAATTGTGAACAACAATTGTGCTATATCTTTCCATTTAGTGAGATAATATAAAAGTGTTTATCAAAAACGTTTTTCGGAAGAAATAATCAAAATTATTTGTGTGATTCATAGTATCGAAAGCCTAACCTTAGTTTGGTAAGTTTTAAAACGTGAATATGGAACCGAGTTCGTAAGTTTTCTATCGTTAACATTTTATGGACTTCCAGGAGTTATCATTTCTATAATTAAGGTGCAATTTAAAAATGTATAACAACCCTCAGGGTTTGAGCGTGAGCCTGTGATAATGTAAAATAGAAAATTGGCGAGTTTAAATGTAAGCATTTTGGATCGATCAAAAATAGACAAGGCTTATAGACGCTCTGTTATTGTAAATTATACTCGAAATAATTTGGCTTAGACAATCTATGACAAAAAAAATATTGGTTATTGTATCTGCTTTGTAGAAACAACAAATGATGTAAAAATAAATATAACATTAACATTTTAAAGAGTCTTAATGTACTCTAACATTGATTTGTCTAGGACCAATGACGATATTATTTTGATTGTAGTTCTTGTAAATTGTTTTCGGCTACAAGCTATTTGTTTGTTTGTGATAATATACGTACATAATTATAATGTTATTTATAAATAAATGCACAATGATGGACAATACTAAATTACGGAGGTCCATTTGCTAGGTAGATTCACGTCCATGTTCGCTGTTAGAGATTAGAATTTTGTACGTTTACATATGATATTGCTTGAATTTATGTAGTGACTCAATTTTATTAACATAAATTGCAAACCCGATAAAACTTAATAGCGTGTAAATCAAGAGATTAAGTTATTGTTTCTTAAAGAGTAAACCCATAGATATGTTCAATACGTTTTTTCTTTTGTCTCTTACTTATTGGGTTAATTATTGTATTCTGTTGTACGATTCTGTCATTCAGTCCATAAAAAAAAATTAGATAACTGTTATGATTTTTCAATGTATATACGTCTCAAATTTAGTTGGATATCGGACTAGTACATGCCGGGACAAATGCAAACAGACTAGGAAAAAGATTTGCTGTCTCGCTAAACGCGTCCATGATTCCCATGTCCTTACGCAGTAGACCCAAAGTCGTAACCTTTGTAAATGTTATTGTTTTATAATTATTTATTTAGCATAGATGTTAAATCTTCATGCATGTAAACTTAGATAGGATCAAATACTATAATCATTGCTATAATTAAATTAATGATTGTTGTTAGTTTAATTTGAATTGTTTGTATTGTAAGTCGATATCAAGCTTTAAATTCAATGTTAGCTTTAATTATTGTGTAAACATTATTATTATTATTGAAGTATTTAAACAAAACATAGTTTATTCCTATTTCGTAATATCCTCGTTAATTTTACATTTTACTTTATTTACAACAAAATTAACATATCAAATTAAGTTGATATTAAATCGTATTTTCATATAATTATTTTTTATTGTTCGTGAAAATGAAGAAAATGTTCTTCTTAAATTTATAAAATAAATGCCTTAATATTATTTGTATGGATAAAAATATTGTATAAAATTAAACGTGTTTTTTTTAATTAGGATGTTAATCCAATGTTAGTCTAATAATTGAATGTTGTTTCTAGACTATTAAATATAGCGTTCGGTGTTTTTGATAAATTGTTGTTTTATTTATATTTCACAAAAACCCTTAGTGACATCATTGACCGAGCGATCGCGAAGCGCGAGCGAAGTCTCCGTTTCAGCTTAGGCAAAATTGATTTCGTACGTCCGGATATCCGGTTGTTCTCCTCTACAGGTCGCATTTCTCAACAGAATCTCATTAAAATTTGTAAGCAGGTTCGATAATTACATGGCTTTATTCCGTCAAAACAGTTTTAGAAAATTTTTCAAAATGGCGGTGGTAGTGGAAAACATAAAAACATCTTTCTACCATTTTTTTACCAAAAAAATACGTGTCGTCTTCAGATCACAGTCACTCGTTAACATCAGGTAAAGGTAGTTATTGGTGCTAATTCTGTTGAGCACCGAACTAACCTAAACTAAACTAAAAATAAACCGAACTAACCTAAACTAAACTAAAAATAAACTAATTTTAAGCACCGAACTAACCTAAACTAAACTAAAAATGAACTAATTTTAGTCAAAGAATACCTAAACGCTATTTTTTCAAGTATAAGATCACATTAAAAATAATCCAGATCCTTTTCATGCTACTAATTTGAGTTAAATTTTTTTATTTTTAGTCTCAATTTGAAGTAAAACATGTACATCAGAATAAGAATTTGGTCATTTTCACTAAATAGAGTAACTAAACTAACTTAGTCCTGTCAAACTTAATTTTAGTCTAATCTTGCATTTTCTGAATAGGTTTTGGACTAAAGCAGGACTAAAACTAATTTTAGGCTAATTTAGTCGGTTTTAGTCAGTTTTAGTTTAGTCTAATTCTGGACAACAGAATCGGCACCATTATTTCATACTCCTCTGAAGAAACTCTCCATGTTTTATATACATTAAGATATTCTATAACATTTTTACTTCTGGTATAGACGTTGAAAACGATACCTTGACTTTTATTGCAGTGGGACGTGCCTCAAGTTCCAATCGCAGTTATGTACGTTATTCTCCAACGGTGTACGTAACGGGAAATCTGATCACTGGTGGTAAAATTGGCAGTTGACAATTTCATTCTTGCTAAAGGTTTTATTTGGTTTTGGTACACCTTTGAGATCAGTCTTCATAGAATGAAAGCTACGAACGATATAATAGAGCTAATAATAAAATATTCGGTGTTCCTCACCGACCGCGTGGTTACGCATCTGCCTTTTAAGCAGCGGGTATTTTATTATTAGTGGGAACATTTCTCCCCAAGGGAAATTTATGTTCACATACCTAATTCTTAAAAGGAAAGGACATCTGGTTTAGTTTTTTAGCTATTCCGCGTTTAGGGTAATCTCTTCGCAGCGCTTAGTTGATATTCATAGAAACCTTTTGTTTCATGAGATTCGGATTTCACTATTATTATATGCTTTCCACTAAGTGGGAAACTCGCTTGAAACGTGAGCAAGTTCCCTGCTCTGTAAGGGAAGCATCACAGAGCAGGGTCAAACTCGTAAACAATATCAATATAACAGATATAATAATATAACAGATGCTGATTGTTCTAAAACTACGGGCCCATTGCCTATATTTCCTAAAACTAAACTAAAACTATGTTCAGCAAAGAACTAAGTTACCTACAAGACATCGAGCTTATAGGTACCTCAAGTGCTCAAGCCCACTACCAGTGGGTAGCGTTCCCATCATGCTGGCGGCATTGCCTCTCTGATTGCAATGCTAATACGTTGAGCCAAATAAGTGCCAGCATTTTAATCACGCGTAGCTTATAGAATTATACAATAATTGGTCTAAGATCTCTTCTCTTGGTATGTGAAGATAATTATTGATGAAATTTCATTTATGGCAATTTTTTTATATTATAATAAAGGATAGTAATAGATTAATTAGAGGCATTACAAAAATATGTTATATCCTATTGCCAGTGGATCCAAGTAGTTATCTACTGGATCCAAAACTGGACGCAGCGAACATTCACGCTTTATCATTCCAATATTACAAACAATCTTATTCCTCGTTCCGTGTTATTGGCGTAACTCGAATAACAGTTGAACGACAACGCTGACAAAACAAAATAATCCCTTTTATATCGACAATAACGCTTGTACAGTTCGTTTGTACGTGACGCCGCGAACGTGGCCGGGGGTTGGAACTCACCAAGTAAAGCTTTAAAAAATTATAATCTATATATATAAAAATCAATGCCACTTTTCGTTGTTATTTTATAACTCAAGAACGGGATCACCTATCCAAACCAAATGTTTAGGCTTTGTTCGGACTATTAAGTAGATGGTTTATGTGAAGTTTGCACAAAATCGGTCGAGCGTTTCTTCATTTATCACACCCGGGCGAAACCGGGGCGGATCGCTAGTATGATATATGTGTGGGTCACCACTGTATCCAGTAATAATGTAGTCACTACTTGCATACTTTTTTTGAAGTCTCGACATTATCCAGAATTATAAGTTACACAACATTTAATACAATTTTCAAGATTTTGCCCTTTTTAAGACGTTATTAAATTTTTTTAAGTCGCTAAGAACTAGTCGTACCTATTGAATAACGACCAGATAAAGCATTCATACTAGGATAATTTATACTTGAAGATAGAATATAGATAAATAAAAACCAGAAACATTATAAGCTTTCTTGATCGAATTGTACTCGGAACAAGCCTGATGACCTTATCGATTATAATTGTGACAAAGAGCCTCTTGGCGTTGGCTACGGTTCCACTAACGCCTATGAAAAGTCCGGAAATAGGTTCGAGAGTTTTTGCTAATAGAATTGGCATGCAGCTAAGGCACGTGGCAAAGGCCGCCAGTTAGCCAAGATTCAATATTTTGGCTAAGGAGGCCGATTAGTAATAGCCACAGAGCATTATAAGAAGTCTTAACACTTACAATCACTTGTGAGAACTTTTATAAGTGTGTTAGCTAATATGAGGACTATATTCAAGTTGATTTTAGTGCATTGGTTTGCGCTTTGATATTCACATAACATACTAGCTGCGCCCCGCGGTTGCACCCGCGTTGATAATGATGAAAAGTGATGATGATGATGATGATGAAAAATAGATGTTGGCCGATTCTCATAGATACCGGATAAGCACAAAAAATTTCATCAAAATCGGTCAAGCCGTTTCGGAGGAGTATGGCAACGAAAACTGTGACACGAGAATTTTATATATTAGATTACCGTTGTAGATAGAACTAGCGGGCGACGACGGTTCTCGAACAAACGGGCCACGATTTCAAATCCAGTCCTATTCCGTGTTAGTAGCTAATTGATTACGTTCGATACGGCCAGTACGATACAAGATAGTGTAAGCGTGCTTAAACAAACATTACTTGTAAATATAACCATTTAAAACTAGGCGACTAAAGTTTCTCCATATTTAGGTATTGTGAGTTTTTATCCTCAAGGGAGAGAGGGAGCTGATAATATAATATTATTGTAAATATGGCGAATAAGGTCATATCGTTTCGGGTTTACACCAAACGAAAAACATAATACTGTTTTTACCGGCGACCTAGTCCGTATGGACTAGTCTTTATCATCATATTATATCTTAATTATATTATACAACACTAGTTTGTAATTACCGAAAAAAAGAAAATGGACTATGTAGAATACGTAAGACAATGTAAAACCTTTTTTATTTTCACGCCATTATGCCAAATCTATTAATATTTTTTTTTTCAGAAATCCTGTTTAAAATTATGGACACTAAACAAAAATACTATTGAAACGTAACATACCAGTCATCAATGAAAGTGCGTTAGTGTTATCTCTTTCGCACAGACATGCATTTAAGATTTCGAACTTACCGCCCGCAATCAGCTGAGAATGTTTTAGTATATTTAAGGAAACTGCAAATGCAATGGTGCACCCTGCCTTTGTTCTTGTATCCCAGCAGGTGTCCATCAGGTGATATTGCGGTCAAATGCTTCCCTATTGACCATAAAAAACCGTTAAAAGTATTTTGATCAAAACTCACGCACATTCTGAACAATTAAAATAAAATTAAATCGAGATTTAGCGTGACTTACGCGTTGTCGATGTCTTCATTCGGAAGCCTTCTTTAAGATGAGGCATCCGAATGAAACCGAAACCTGAAAGAAAATTGTTCAATTTCGACGTCGATGTAAAGCCCGGCATAGACTAGGTTCATTTTAATAACATGACTAAAAATTACCACAACAATTTTATTCATATATTATTATTTTAATAAATATATTAATGTTGAGATATTTTTACAATATGATTACTGGAGCTATTGGAGGATTAAAACAAACGCTATAAAAAAAGGCCATTGTCGATCTAAGTCATGCTATTTCCCGCCTAAGTAAGTGTTTGTTGGTGTGTAGACCGGTCCTCGACTCTTTAAAAAAAATATAACTAACGCTAAGAATATAGAACAAACCAGAACCCAGAGATTATACATCTAAAGAAGCAACCGCAAACAAAAACAAAACAGAAACAAAATAAAGGCCGCTCCACAATAAACCATAATCATTACTGCGATGCGTAACGAGCGACCTTTCCCGCCGTTTTTCACGGAACTTTTTATTAAAATAATAAGAACAGCAATTGGCGCGGCCGCGCGTCCCGCGATGCCGTCACGCAGTTAGGGACCCTACGTGACATAGCGATCTGTGGATTTCGACTGCGTTATTAAAAAGTCCTATTTTTAAGTAGGTCAAGTACAATGCAGGTCAAATATAAGATTATCTTTGTAGTAATAGTTCGCTCGTCACTTTTTTCTTTTTTCTCATAATCCAACAGCGTTTATACATATTTTTTTATGTACGATAGGCAAGCGTTTGACCACAATCTCACCTGATGGAAAGCGACGATGCGGCTAAAGATGTAGCATACTTGCCTAGAAGGTACCTATTCACTCTTGACTTGAAGACTCCCAGATTATACTGTTCGGGGAACAAAGACGAGGAGAAGTTTTTTTTTTTTTTTTTTATTTGTGACAGTCTAGTGTTTGACCACTATCTCACCTGATGGTAATTGACGATGTGATCGAAGCTGGTAAACACACTAGACCTGGAATACGCAGGCTCTCAAGATCTATACATATGTATAGATGATAAAAATAATCTAATAGTTTAGCCGAAATATAATTACTTATCTTTTGTTATCATAAGTATTATGAACATTGAGTGTCAGATCTTAACGAAACAATCCCTATTGTTTTAAAAAACGTCAATTAAGAGTGCGTTTTTCTATGCATATGTGTGGTGTGGGCTGTATGTGTGACGGTGAGATGTACCTAAGTAATAATGCACTTATTGATATAGTATACAATGATGTTAGATAGACTGAAGAAACAGGAACGCGTCGAAAATATCTGTGAACTGTCAACTTTTACGTCCATACCTGCCGCTCAGTGTCAGTAGGACCGTCACTGGAAACGGACTAGGGATTAAACTGGGCGATAATTACAAAGGCCGATAAAAAAAACTAATAAGTTACTTATCACCAGTAGGTTACATTACTTAGTATTAGCCAAAATATGCCATTGAAATTACGTAAATAAATAAAATTTGAGTTTTTTTTTTCTTTTAATTTTGGCTACTCAATCTTGTGCATTAAGCCACTGTCAAGTGATATTATATTTCAAGTGCATTTCATATTATAAGTCCTAGTCACAAGTCACAATCAAAGGCAAGTAAAAGAGTCAAGGTCCAGTCATAGTCAAGTCATGCCCTACTAAAATGGTAGAAACTTTACTAAAATTTTAAATGGCAAGTTTTTGTGTCGCGCACCCTAACGTTTCTTAATATTTTTTAATTATGTTTTACTATAATAAAAAATGAGATTCAGGTGTTGTTTTACACTTTCGTAACCATAAATGAAAATCTAATAATTTTAAAATTCACAGATTATTATTAACATGACATAGCATATTCACTTGTGTCGTGGTTGAAGGAAAACATTCATCATGCACACAATCACAACCAGAACCAGAAACACAAATTATCCTTGGAGAGAAAACTTGTGTTCCCGCCGGGAATCAAACCTGATACCTGCTTAGAAGGCAATTTGGCGGTTGGTTTTGTACCTACCTACAAACAATAAATATGGAGTGCTACGCAGAACGGTAGTAATAAGCAAAAAAAGCTTATATTATTCATAAGACTCTGAATCGCTAAAAACAAACAGCTGCTCCATAGAATAATTACCGTACTGCTAGATAAGTACCTAAGTACAAACATTCCCAAAGTTTTATTATTCGGAGGTTTTTAATAGTATTTACAAGGAAAAGAAGACCAAAATTTACAAAACCGGCCAAGTGCTAGTCGGACTCGCGCACGAAGGGTTCCGTAGCATTATCTATAAAAACCATAGACTAAATAAGAAGTCAAGACCGAGCCCCGCCGAACAACGTACTGAGGCCGGTAATACCATAGTAGAAATTCTACTATGGTAATACTACGCCTCGCCGTGTGCATACATCGTTACACGCACACACATATAGCGAAACTAAGCAGAAATAATTACATCATCTATGATAATTTCAACTGTCTAACTATCACGGTTCATGAGATACAGCCTGGTGACAAACGGACAAATAGTGACGGGAGGGACGGACAAAAGAGGGACGGACATCGGAGTCTTAGTAATAGGGTCCCGTTTTACCCTTTGGATATGGAACCCTAAAAAATGGTCTATTCTAAAAAAATACTTTATTCATAGACAGTTTAATGTATGTGGATAAAGATAATGTTTTTAAATAGATATTTCATTTTAATATAATATTTTTCACTTTACGCAGGATCTTTCTTTCAATTAGGATAAAATGAACAGTCATCAACTGTGTAACGAAAATACAATCCATTACAATGTAAAAGAAGGCCCAACAAATAAGTGTTTATGCTTGTTAAGCGTATACCAGTTCAACAATAATAAGTAACCGAACTCCTACTTACTTTTTAGTCTATCCCAAATTGGTCCCAAATCGGCCCAAACGTCTCCTACGAAACTTATAGACGCTATATGGAGAAAACCGAAACAAAATAAGTAGCGTCTATATTACCACAGAATAAACCTTGAACAGAGATTTTGCGCCTACATTTTGCCTAAAAGAGTAAGAAATATATATTTCTACTATGATATTACTGCGGATTCCATCACGTAGTTGTTTAGTGAACAACAAGGACTCTCTGACCATGGGTCTTTTATCTTTATTATATTGTATTTTGACGATTTTATTAAAATTGCTATGTATTGATCTGCTATTATTTTTAAGCTATTGCATAGCTTCTATCGCGGGCCTTGAGCGTGGAGACCGAAACCAGAAATTCCGTAACGAAAATAACCTAACACCCCCCCACTCCGACCGGCACAGCGGTGATACTTTTTAGTTTTGCCATCTATCGATGAATAGCAGAACTTTTAATGACTTTTTTGAAATATCACGCTTGTCTCTTTAGTTCAGCAACTCGCCTCTAGGTGGCAGGAAAAAAAATACTGCATAAATAAAATAAATAAATAAATATAATTGCATAAGTTGATAAAAAATGCTATGCAATAGCTTTACCGCGGCAGTCCCCGAGTGCCACACGTCTTTTTATTTTTTTATTTTAGTATTGATTGCCTTCGCAATCTTGTGCATTTAGCCAGTGTCAAGTAATAATATATTTCAAGTGTATTTCTTATTAAAATTCATAGTCACAAGTCATAGTCAAAGTCAAGTACAAGCGCCAAGGTCCAGTCATAGTCAAGTCATGCCCTAGTAAAGGGGTAGTAATTTTACTAGAACTTCTATTGAAGCTTTGGAGCGAAGGCAAGAAAATCACGTTTTTCAACTTTGTATATGATTCGCCTACACTTATGCACATTCACTAAGTATTAACGGTTAAAAATCCTACATTATTACACATTAACACTAAAAAAATCAACAAGAAATTATACAAAATCAACAACGCCATTTTTCCCTTAGGGAGAAAACATGTGTTCCCAGCACCCTAAATCGAACTGTATACCCACTGCGTAGAAGGCGAACTTGCACCCAAATACCCCAAAGGGCTGTTTAAACAAAATGTTAATTTTAATATTTATTTATAGTGTTCAAAAAGCCGCAAACTGGGCCCGTATATTAATTTTAATATGAACGACGCTGTTGTCACAAATAATATTTATTATCTAATAATTCACGGTTAAAAACACTCTCAAAAGTACTTGCATTAACAAACCAACAATACTTTTACCGAAAATCACAGACACATCTAGACAGACAGCAACGCGGCATCCGCTTATGGTAAAAATACCCACCATTCGCACGAAGCGTTTCGCTTCCACTTTCATTATGAGAACTGCCAAGGAGTGGAACGCCCTGTCGTCTACTGTGTTTCCCGAAAACTATAATATTATGGGGTTGTTCAAGAAGAGAGTGAATAGGTATTTACTGAGCGAGCGTGCTCCATCTTCGACCGCATCGTAGCTTTTCATCAGGTGAGATTGTGGTCAAAAGCTAGCTTAGTCTCAAATAAAAAAAAAACAATCGTCTAAATTGAGAAGCTCAAAAATGTAGAATGTTGTTTTTACGTTTTCATCCAACACTCCAACATGCTGAATACGTGAGCAATCTTTAGTTCCGACGTAACCAAGCCCGGAACGGGCTTAGGCAAGCTTTGTTTCCCAATTTTGGATAGAACATTCACAATACAGCCACCACGCGCCATATTGATGTCAGGGTACCGAAAACCAATAAAAAAAAAAGAAGCTTTCCAGTAAAACATAACTCGTACACTAGTATTTTGGTGTTTTAGGAGGTAAGGATGACTCGTCGTTGAATTGTTGTTTATAGGCAAGATGTGGATGAGCAAGTAATGAGGTAAAGGTAACCAAGTCCGTAACGGACTTAGAATAGCTTTGATTTCCAATTTTGGGCAATACAATAGGTACGAGGATAACCCAAAAATGGCGTTGTTGATTTTGTATAATTTTCCAAAACCTGTGATTCTTCGAGTGTATGTGTAATAATTGTGTAAGTGTAGGCAAGTCATACAAAGTTGTAAAACGTGATTTTCGCCTTCGCTCCAAAAGCCCAATAGAATTTCTAGTAAAGTTTCTACCACTTTACAAAGGCATAATTATGAGAATACAGCCAAATACCTCGGTATGACGCTTGACGCAAAGCTTCGCTGGAAGGCACACGTCAAGAAGAATAAAGAAGAATTAGAAATTCGATATCGGAACATGCATTGGCTGCTTGGGCGAGAGTCAAAGCTGTCAACTCAGAACAAAATATTGATATACAAGTCCTGATGCCCGTGTGGTCTTATGGTATACAGCTTTGGGGCTGTACTAAACCGAGCAATATTTCAATCATTCAAGGCTTCCAGAATAAGGTATTACGAGGCATTGTGAATGCACCTTGGTACATCCGAAATGACGATCTCCACCAGGACCTCAACATCGAGTTCGTTAGCAAAATCATAAAAAAATACGCAGAAACTCATGAATATAGACTTCACCATCATGTGAACGTCGAGGCCATCCAGCTCCTCGATTACACCTATAGTTATAGTGAGACGACTCAAAAGAACAAAACCATTTGAACATGTTTAGTGTTAGTGTATTAGTGTAATGTAGTGTTCTATAAGTGCTGCTCAAAAAGAACACATGAACCAAGTGTCTTCGCCTTAATAGAGACAATAAGAAAAGTGTTAATGGACACATTCTTGGATATTTGAAATCTAGCAGATTAAGTTAAATTTAAGTTACTTATTAGCCTAATCTTATAGATATTTATAGAGGTGGTAGAGCATTTTGTGAGTTGCTCGCCTGGCTTGCTACTAAAGTAGCTTACCACCATCAAGTTGAAAGTCTGCCGCCAAGCCAAATACGGTGTTCCAGCAGTTATCCTTGAGAGCCTGCGTATTCCAGGTCTAGTGTGTTTACCAGCTTCGATCACATCGTCACTTACCATCAGGTGAGATAGTGGTCAAACACTGTCACAAATAATAAAAAAAAAATCTTGGCTAGATTGTAACAAAAATAGGGAACAGACTATCGTGACATATAATAGTAAAAAAAATATTAAAAAAACTAAGTATTAAAGGTGAAAATCACCATTAATCACCATTAATACACTCGAAGAATCACAAGTTTTAGAAAATTATACAAAGTCAACAACGCCATTTTTTCACTTTCGCGGCAAAAAACCGATGAGGTCTTTTGTAATGTAGACGTACAAGACAAGCATAAATATGAAAGAGGTAAAACACTTTTCCTTTACGTGGCATTGCAACGAATGCCGGTTACTGCTAGTATTGAATAAAAAACAAAGTGCATTCCAAAAGCATCAAATTAAAATGAAATTGCGAGAATGAATAAACTTAGCATAAACGCCAGACTGCATTCTGTCATTGTTCTCGACATAGACAGGGGCACGGCGCCGTTTATTTAATAAAATTTGTACAGAATTGTTAGGTAATTCAGCAGACAGTTGCTTGATTTAATTACCGCGCTTTTACCAACGCTTCTACATTATGCCGAGCTGAACTGAATAGCTGAGTGGAGCGTTTCTACCAAAATGGTAGCTGAGAATTTTATATTTATGGTATTTATTATAGCTCTATATCTTTGATAGCTACTCTATGGTAATTTACAAAAGCAGTTTCAAACTGCTCGTTGGCTTAGTTAGTTGGATGGCGTTCGCCTTTTAAGCAGGAGTATCGCGTTCGATTCCCGGCAAGAACAAGTTATCTCCCCAAAGAAAATTTGTGTTTCCGGTTCTTGTGAATGTTTCCGGTGACACGACACAAGTCATCGAACTTAGTGTGGGGCTGTGAGTGTGAAAGCATTTATATGTTTAATGTAACGACTTTTTGACGTGATAACGTCTTATAAATCGATGAACACCGGCGGCACGCACGAAAAAGTGTCACATTCCGCCTGGGCCTGAGCGTGCAAGCGAGAGCGCGGAACAAGCGATAGAGAGGCATGATCGGCCTAAGCGTTCATCTTATGACGTTATCACGCAAAATTATCGTCCGTAAACCGACTTTACAGACAACCAATTTTTTTAAGATTTATGGGATAATTACTAAATGTATCTCTAATTTATCTCTTTTGCTACGCATTTAATTGACCGAGCGAACGCGAAGGTCTCCGTTTCAGCTCGGGCAAAATTGCTTCCGTATGTCCGACGGATTTTCGGTTGTTCTCCTCTACACGTCGTATATTAAAATTAATAAAGTCGCTGAAAAAAAAAGTTTTAACATCCCTACATACAGAACCTTCCTACGAAGCATAGAACGAAGCATTTAAAAGTATGGGAAAAATAGATTTGCCGCGAAAGTAAAAAAATGGCGCTGTTGACTATGACTTGACTCTTTTACTTGACTGTGACTTGTGACTAGGACTTTTAACATGAAATACACTTATAATATATTATCACTTGGCACTGGCTAAATGCACACGATTGCGAAGCCAAAATTAGAAACAAAAAGATACCTACCCTACCCGTGCTTCCTAGACTCGTTCCGAAACCTCCATAAATTAACCTCAGTACCTACATATTCTGTCACATTATTTCTACCACATATCCGTTCTATCGCTAACCCATATTCCTAACCACACTCCATAAAATATAAAATCAATTGACTTCGAAAACATGAAATTACCGATGCAATAATATTTAACGGTTTCGCGCCAAAATGCCGCCATTTTGTGTCGCGAAACGACATTGAGCGGGAAACGGGCGCCATTACGCTGGAATAAGTTTTCCTCTAACATGGAGTGTGGCACATGTCGGGATTAAGTGAGTGCGTTTTGCCAATATAGATAAGTAGTAACTGCACTTAGGTTATTGGTTTTTTAGAAAAAATGTGCCAAAATACCAATAGGTACAAAATGAACTGCCTGCTAGCGTTGATGGGTTCGCTTTCTGAGCGGCGGGTATCGGGTTCGATCCCCGGTGAGTTTGGAAGAAAGGGAACAAAGGAGTTCCATATTGCAAGCTTATTACTTAGTAACAAAACCATAGTGTTTTTGCCGCGAAAGTAAAAAAATGGCGTTGTCAATTTTGTTTACAATATCTAACATATTTTTGATTTGATTTTGTATTATTTTACAAAACTTGTGATTCTTCGAGTGTAGTAATGGTAACCACCATTACTTTATTAACCGTTGATACCTAGTAAATAGTTATGCATACAAAGTTGAAAACCGTTATTTTTACTTTCGCTCCAAAACTCCAATAGAAGTTAGTAGTCTAGTAAAGTTTCCACCACGTTTTTAGGGTGTGAGTGGTGTGACTTAACCATGACTGGACCGTGACTCTTTTATTTGACTTTGACTGTAAGTGGTTACTAAGACTGTGTATTATGAACTATGTAACATACACTTGAATTATTATAATACTTGACACTGGCTAAATGCAAAAAGATGCGGGGCCAAACAAAAAAAATTGAGGCAAACAGAAAAATTCAACCTCGTGAATTTTTTGATTAAGTCTACTGAAGGATCCAAATAATTTAACGCAAGCAAAGCTTAAAATACCGACTTTACCGCTTTATCTTCGGAACCTTGATCAGATTAAATTGTTTGAAACACGGATTATTGATCAGATCCAAAACTACTGATCAGATCTTGATCAAAATTTAATGGACCAACGAAAAAAAAATCAAAATTGGTTCACGTTAAGAAGTTATGAGGTAAAACATAAGAAAAACTACAGTCTGAGAGAATTGAGTACCACCTCCTTCTTGTGAAGTCGGTAGATAAATGAGTAAAGCTTATAGTCCTAATAAAATAATGAACGACAATACTGCCGGCTCGCCAAACGTCACGTATACGGTGTACCTCCGACCGAAACGCGGTTAAATCGAATTGCAAACACGGTATCGATGGATAATCGATTTGATGTTTACTCTGTATATTTGTATTCTACTAGTTATACACCTAGTAATCTAGTTCTGTTGTTAATGAAGCACGGACATAGCTTACTTATGAATAAGGAGATGGGAATGATTTTAATTAACCCACGAATATATTTTTTTTTATTGAATTAAAACGGGAATTAGCGTGACTTATGCGTTGTCGAAGTCAAGATTGACAATTCGTTTTTTAATAAAAATAATTGAAACGCAAGAGAATTCTAAAGAAACCGACTTCACCGCTTATATTTTGGTTTAGGCTCGATCGATTTCGATAGAATTTATATGGGACCACCTCTGAAGTATAATCTACCAAACAAAAAAAAATCCTCAATTGGCGGAGTTATCGCGTAACATACATTAAAAAAAAACATACAGTCTAATTGAGAACCTTGATCATCAAAATCGATTTATAATTGGCGGAATTAACGCGTAACACACACACACATAGAAAAAACATACAGTCGAATTGAGAACTCCTATCTTGAAGTCAGTTGAAAACTCAATTAAAACGTCAAGGGTATGTTACCCTCAGACAGTATCGCGATGCCATAAACCGCCGCTGCGTAATATTATTATTATTATATACAGGGTGCTAAGTATAACAGTAAATCTCGCGGGATGTGGCTCCTGCGGACGTTTTAATGCCCCCTGTACCTCGTTATATGGACATTTATTACAATAATCCTGTAATTTTGGGCGTAATTTTTGTAAATTATCGGTCGCAGTTGAAAATGGCCTCTATTGTTATAGTGGTATATAAATTGAGGTAACTGGGAAAGATAAGTTGTATTCTACAGCATCGTTCCAAATTGTTAGCTTGATAAGAGTAGTATATAAAATGGTTTAGTTTAAAAGTATGAGAATGTTTGACATACTTACCCCATGCGGGGAAAATATGTAACTTGCCAGGATTCAAACTGTACGCGTATAGCCTGCTAGCCATGCCTCGCGGCTTCGCCGGCTATTATCAAGTTAAAAAGTAGCCTATGTGTTAATCCTAGGTATAAGCTATGTACATTCCAAATTTCATCCAAATTCGTTCACTAGTTAAAGTATGAAGAGGGAACAAACATACTTACACATAAACTTTCGGATTTATAATATACTAGCCGTGCCCCGCGGCTACGCCCGCTATTATCAAGTTAAAAAGTAGCCTATGTGTTAATCCTAGGTATAAGCTATGTACATTCCAAATTTCATCGAAATCCGTTCACCCGTTAAAGAGTGAAGAGGGAACAAACATACTTACACACAAACTTTCGGATTTATAATTTACTAGCCGTGCCCCGCGGCTTCGCCCGCTATTATCAAGTTAAAAAGTAGCCTATGTGTTAATCCTAGGTATAATCTATGTACATTTCAAATTTCATCCAAATCCGTTGAGCCGTTAGCGAGAA
This sequence comes from Lomographa bimaculata, assembly GCA_948107665.1. Lineage (NCBI taxonomy): Eukaryota > Metazoa > Arthropoda > Insecta > Lepidoptera > Geometridae > Lomographa > Lomographa bimaculata. Next base: position 2,606,143 of record OX403600.1, on the reverse strand, counting down.
GCGAGAAGAGGGAACAAACATACTTGCACACTTACACACACACTTACACACAAACTTTCGGATTTATAATATTAATAGGATAGGATAGTAGGATTAGTAGGATGAAGGATATATTTGTGATTCAAATTAAGGTTGTATGACTTCACTTACGGTTGTTTGCTCGCATTGTTAGAGACTAGTTTCGGAACAGTCGGTGCTCTATCATCAGTCGAGTACGCGCATAGACCGTCCGGCGTCTCGGCGTGTAGAGTACACGCCAAGACTCCACGCAGAGGGTTCAGTGAATAAAGTCATTTAAGTCCTTATATAATACTTACGAATCTTTAAATCGCAAAACATTATAGTAATATAACGTACCACACACATAATTATGTACATAATTTTTTGTACGTAGTTCTTAATCAACACGACATAAGCAAAGCCGCGTAGCAGCACACCGGCACGGCAAACCTATAAATTTTAAACAGCATCAAAATCCCAAGCAATCATTCCAGCATTCATTCTCTCAAAACCCCAACGTTAATTACTATAAAAAAAGATATTTTCATCAGAATAAGGCGATATCGCAAAATCTCATTAGAGAAACGAGAGAGACTACAAAAAATAACGAGTCAATCCGCCAAGTTATTTCTTCATCTCATTGTTTACAAAATAAGCCTTATTATCTTGGAATAAGAGTTGGTGATAGATAAGGTATTAAATGAGGGTATAATTAAGTTTACTGATCAATAAAGGGACGTGGAGAAACGATGATAATGTAGTTATAATCTTTGCGGTACACGATTTTGCATTTAAGGGGTTGTAACTTTGTAAGTACTTGTAGATCCAAACGTATAAGCTTCGCAAAATGACAACATCTAATAATGCCAACTTCTCAAAACGACAGCGGCTTGGCGTCCTACGACGGGCCTTTTAGGGGTTAGACGGTACCGGGGCCGATGGGAAAATTGTGCTAACGTCCCAAATAGTTATAACGTCGTCATGTAACGGGGATGTTGGTACAGATCAATAGAAAAAGTTTTAACGTCCTCGGTAGCCCCGGCGATACGAGTCAGCACACGTAACGGGGCAGATGGTACAGATCAAGTTCCTGCCGCCGCCTGGCCTATGAGGCCAAGCCGATTTTAGAGGTGATTCCCATATTTCTCAAAAAAAAACCTTATTCTGTCTTGCAGTGTTTTAACGAGTCACAAATAGAAAGCCGTTAAACTACACACTCGTAATTATACTTAGTACCCGGAGAGCTTTGCTCGGTTTTTTTTAATGGTAGATGAAGTTTTCTAAAAATGAAACCTAGCTAGATTGATTTATCGCCCCCGAAACCCCCTGCTTACTAAATTTCATGAAAATCGTTGGAGCAGTTTCCGAGATCCTCATTATATATATAATATCCGGATGACCGAGCTTTGCTCGGTTTTTTGTTTTTTGTAGAATGTGTTTGAATTTGTAACCTCAGAAAGCCCCATCTAGTATCGAGTAGAAACAGTTTTTTACATCGGTCATGGCGTAATAGATGGCGTTGATAGCTTTTTAAACCCGGTTTTTCAAATGCAGTTTGGGAACCGAGCATTTCTCGGACCTGGAACGTTGATAAGTCGATTCCTTGGGCCGAAAAACCCCTAATCTGTGCCGAAAAACTCGTTGGAGCTGTTTCCGAGATCCAGATTACACATATATATATATACAATAATTTCTCGTTTAAGGTATTAGATTAGGGTAGAGTACATCAAGACAAGTTAACGCTCCACCGCTCCACCATCAAAAAAGTGTTATTTATACAAATACTAGCCGTGCCCCGCGGCTTCGCCCGCTATTATCAAGTTATAAAGTAGCCTATGTGTTAATCCTAGGTATAATCTATGTATATTCCAAATTTCATTCAAATCCGTTCAGCCGTTAAAGCGTAAAGAGGGAACAAACATACTTACACACTTACACACAAACTTTCGGATTTATAATATTAGTAGGATACATATTTAGTATGTTTGGTTTTGACAGCTTGTTAACTTTGCATCCCCATCTCCCGGTTAGACGACTGTTATACCCAACTAAACATTCTAAGTTACGCCTGTTCAGAGTTTGGTGAACTCAGATCAACACAACCAAATATTGTTGTTCCCAAGGGTGTTATTTTATATTTTCCAATAACAACACAGTGTTTTTAGAACAATGTTTTCCAATGTAATCGGAAAAAACCCTTAACTTGACTTGCAGTTTTCTAACAGCTGGCTCCAAAATCATTTTGGCCCCAGAGGAAAGCTTGAAAAGGTTTCGTTATTTCGCCTCTTTGCATTCGAGATTCCTGTTAGCGGTGCAGTTTTATAAAATGGACGTCCACAATTCAGATTTTGAATTTTAACTCAGGACCGTGTAATAAGTCTGTAAGTAAGTAAATGGAGATTGTGGGTAGAAAGACGTTTACTTAGGACTCCTTGTGGGGTAATTATGGTCAGGGTCGGGGTAAATAAGGTAACTCAAAGAAATATTTGTTTATTTCGTTGAACTGTATAAAATAGATTTGATGCTATCTAAAAAGTTCCCTAACGCGACTTGATGTATGAAGAACAAAAAGGTTTTCAAAAAAATCTTTTTTTTTTTTTATTATATATGATATAATTAATACGGACATTCTAAATACAATAATTAACAACAGTCAAATAGTATGATTATTAGTAGTGGCTATGGCCGTGATATGAAGACCTCACGTATTTTTCGAAATGGCTGGAATATGTTTTTTTTACATTTTCAACCCCTCCGCCATATTAAAATTTTCCAGAAACTGAATCGACAAAAATTATATAATACTTATCGAATCTGCTCACAAAATTTGACGACAAACGGTTTAGAAATGCGGCCTGTTGAGAACAACCGGAATTTCAAATATACAAAAGCAATTTTGCCCAAGCTGAAACGGAGATGCTTCGATCGCTCGGTCAAAAATGCTTCGCTCCCCACTTTCGTATATCATTGTACTGACTAACTGTATCATTTCCGGATTTTCAGGACTGCAACAGCGACGGCGTCACCAACTGTTACGACTACATGATGGTGAATACCAACGAAGGATACGGCTGTACAGCACCTCTCAGCCGATCCGAGCTCGGCAGGCTACAACTACGGAGATTTGAAGACTGTCGCTTTTAATCACTTCTACGTCTTTGATCATTCTTATATTTAACCTGGCGATACCTAAATGACAATTGGCAAAATCAATATTTTGAAATTACCCGTGACGCTATATCTGTAAAATGGCTGCACCGATTTTCATGAAACATAACATAACCGCATAAACGCATTAAGAACGCTCTCGATCAAGTCACCTTTCAAACAAAAAAAAAAAAAAACAAAATTGGTATAGTCGTTTGGAAGCTATAATGCCATAGATAGAAACACGGATACGAATATAGGTGTTTTCATAGAAAATAATATACTCTACCCGGATGTTTTTAAACCCCGACAAAAGAGGTTACCCTTCAAATTTAAGTTATATGTGTAAGATTGTAACCTCTTTTTTGTAACTTTAACAGGGTAACATCAGAATGGTGCCGATTCTGTTGTCCAGAATTAGACTAAACTAGCTTAAAATTAGTTTTAGTCCTGTCATTTAAACTTTTAAATTAAGTTCAACGTAAAATTAAAATAGCGTTTAGGTATTCTTTGACTAAAATTAGTTTATTTTTAGTTTATTTTTAGTTCGGTGCTCAACAGAATTAGCACCACTGTCTTCTAAAATATGTCACTTAATAACCATTTTAATCGGTATTAATAAAAAAACCTATTAAATAAAAATGTTCGTTAGAATCTGTATGATATGTGGTCATATGACTATTATTCGAACTAGACCAAGGCCAGTTTTAGATGAAACGATCTCCACCTTCACTTATGCTTTTATGCTTTTAATATATTCCACCTACATTGAACAGATGTAACAGGGAGCAATGACAAGACAAGTGACGCGTTGAATATTCAGCCAGGACGTGTTGGAAATTTAATGAGAATGGCAACACCGGTGTCTGCAGAGAAAATTTTCCCGCCTTTTCATATGTCAAAGGGTAACAAACTAACATAATGGTGGATTTTTACAACTTTATTCCTGGAAAGTAGGGTTCCAAAACTGGACCTCTTATATCTATAGGTATGTATACATTTTAAATGTTTTCTACAATGTAGGTATACCTACTAACATTGTAAAAAACATTTTCAAATATGTAGGTAAGAGCTATTTGCTATTTAGTAATTTCGAACTATACCCGGAAATCTGTAATAAGCTTTTCGCGCTCAAACTGCACCGACACGTTACCAATGAGTTTGGAATACAATCTATTATATGTTATACTAGCCGTGCCCCGCGGCTTCGCCCGCTATAATCAAGTTAAAAAGTAGCCTATTTGTTAATCCTATGTATAATCTATGTACATTCCGAATTTCATCCAAATCCGTTCAGCCGTTAAAGCGTGAAGAGGGAACAAACATACTTACACATTTACACACAAACTTTCGGATTTATAATATTAGAAGGATATAAAAAAATCTCTCTATTTACCTTGGTCACGTCATAACTTAAGAACGACTTGACGGATTACATTCTACTTTTTTTTTATTTTCTAATACTATGTAGAAAGTTCTGACGGTAAGAAAAAAAAATTTTACTGATCATTGGAATATTTCCCAATTTTTTAAATTTTGAACTGAAAACCTATAGAACCTAACTCTAGCGTTTTATTTAATGGTAGGTACTAGTAATATAAAGTAGTGTCACTAGTACCATTAATGGTACTATCCAATGGTATTAATAAGTAAACCCAAGAATCTGACATTAGTGTTTTATTTAATGGTACTAGAGACATAAAGTAGTGTCACTAGTACCATTAATGGTACTATCCAATGGTATTAATAAGTAAACCCAAGAATCTGACATTAGTGTTTTATTTAATGGTACTAGAGACATAAAGAAGTGTCACTAGTACCATTAATGGTACTATCCAATGGTATTAATAAGTAAACCCAAGAATCTGATTTTAGTGTTTTATTTAATGGTACTAGAGACATAAAGTAGTGTCACTAGTACCATCAATGGTACTATTCAATGGTATTAATAAGTAAAACTAGGAATCTGACATTATAGTGTTGTATTTAATGTTACTAGAGATACATATAAAGTAGTGTCACTTGTACTATCAATGATACTATCCAATGGTAGTAGTGATATAATAAAATACAATACAAATACTCTTTATTGCACACCAAGAAAAATAACAATGAACAATAGAAAAAATAACAATATAGCAGTACAATCGGCGGCCTCATCGCTAAGCAGCGACCTCGTCCAGGCAACCTTAGTATGGAAAGAATAAAAAAGTTTAACATTAAGTGATCGGTGGTGCGACAATTATTGTTATACTATCTTTTAAACATACATTAAATTATTAATGATTAAACAAATCATATACATATAGTTATATACAATATTGCAGTATTTCAGGATATAAATAAATTCTTAATTAAATACATGAAACAAATAATAATACAATTTGGTAACAGTCAAAAAAGTTAATAAAATAACCCACCCCTGACTGTACCCGGTGCAAAGGTGCCCATGACGCTGGCAGCATTTCCACGCTGGATAGCAATGGCCAGCCTTTGCACCAGAAACGAGCCGGAGCGGGAGTCACCACTGGTTTCCCTTATCCGGCGCCCTATCTCACTGACCAAAGTTTTGGCTTTTTTATATACATAAATAAATAAAAGATAAATACAAATTATATAAATTATATACAATACATATAAAAATATTATAATACACATACTTAATATAACCTAAAAATAAATGTATATTAGTGATGAAACATGATAATGATTTCATATAAGCTGTGATAAATAATATTTTTTTATAAAGGTATTATGTCTGTCTGTTAAAAAAAGTACTAGGCAAACATAAACCTGAAAGAGTTAAAACACTTCCTTACGTGGCATTGCAACCAATGCCGGGTACAGAAAGTGAACAATAATTATCAAACTTGCGCCGTAGGCGTATAATAAAATCGTGCTACGAAATCTAATGCGTAGCACTATCGTAGACCTTGATACTGCTACACTATTATCATAGTAGAAATATATAAGTAAAATAACTCGAGGCCCGTAGGAGATTCAAATGCCTACTCTAGCCGAATCAGGTGTTTCGGTGAGTTGGTTTGCATGAACTTAGCATCTGCTTCTCTCTTTGGTGGAATTTTTGTACATTTGTTTGTCATAACCAGCATAACTCGGGGTTATTGCCCAAGACGTCCCACGACTCGCGAGGGTGCGTAAACAGTCACTATCTCCGACTTTTACCTATATGTAAAGGTACCTATATGTAAAATGTATATTATAACAAACCAACAAGTAGGTAATGGCGCGAACACGGCCAAACTTCGACGACGCACGCGGGGGCGGCCCCGGCTCTTGTTGGCTTCGCCGGTCTGTAAGTTATCATAGTGTGCGTGCTGAGGCACGTGCGTACGGCCGTGCACACATACAAGCCGCGTTTGGTACCACTCTATGAAGATAACTTACTTAAATATTTCTACTATGCTATTATGTACCGTAGGTATACCCACCATATTAATGTACTGTGATCCTGAGATATATGCGCGCCTACCTATCAATGATTTTAAGTTTATTTTATTTTTGATAGGGAAGTGTTTGATCACTAAGTATCTCAACTGTCGGTAAGTGATGATGAGGATGGTAAACTAATATGTGACGGGCTTCAAGATCCAGTACAGGATAGTTGTCGGAACACGGGAGCGGCACATGTTACACATACACCCCAGAGTTATATTTACATATCACGGTCACAATACACCCAGGACCAAAAGCACAAATGTTGGGAATGAAAATTTTGCTCCTGCCGGAAATCGAACAAATACTCGCAGAGGGCAGAGAAGTGCCTACTGCGCCAGCTGCGGTAAAATGTGTATGGGGAACACCCGCATCCCGCACGTTTTCTGTTTTCCACTTTTGCTCCAAAACTCCAATAGAAGTACTAGTAAAGTTTGTACCACTTTATTAAGGCATGATTTGACTATGACTGGACTAACTCTTACTTGACTTTAACTGTGACTTGTGAATAGGACTTCTTTTATGAAATCCTACTATAATATTATAATTCCGAAAGTTTGTGTGTAAGTGTGTGTGTGAGTGTGTAAGTATGTTTGTTCCCTATTCACGCTTAAACGGCTGAACGGATTTGGATGAAATTTGAAATGTACATATATTATACCTAGGATTAACAGATAGGCTACTTTTAAACTTGATAATAGCGGGCGAAGCCGCACGGCACGGCTAGTATATACATAATCGATTGAAATGCATTACTTGTCTTGACTTGAAATGCATTACTTTGACTGGCTAAATGCATAAAATTGCGAAGCCAAAAATCGTAAACATTTAAAAGAAATACATTTTACCGTACCAGTTAAGTCACATATAATCTACTTATAAAATGTTTTGCCAGTAAAGTTAATATAAATGGCGGTCATGTACCGATATAAAGTGCCTACCTAAATCTCAACTGTTAAGTAGGTGCCGATATAAAGTAACTTTGAAATCAAACGCGATAACCTACGTCAAGCCCCGAATTTCCATGCATCCCTAAGTTTTCCGGGTGTGCTTACACACTTGTGGCAAACTATCAGTAAGGGCGTTAATGTATTTTCTTAGTGTGCCAGAATCCAGATATAACTCAAGTCATCCATACAGCGAAGGAGTGGAAGTCATTGCCCGGTCATTGTCCCTCGAAGGGTATAATCTGAGAGTCTTCAAATCCAGAGTGAATAGGCATCTTCTCGGCAAGCATGTCACGTCTTCACTTTCCATCAGGAGAGATAGTGGTCAAATACTTGCCTATTTAGCATAAAATAAATATGTCAAATCTTGAATTTCTATACATTTTTAAGTTATCAGGGTTGGCTTACAAATTTGGGCAAACCATCAGTAAGGGCGTTAACGCATTTTCTTAGTGTGCCAGAATCCAGACATAACCTAAGTCAGGCCAAAAATTTCCATGTAACCCTAAGTTTTCCGATTGGGCTTACACACTTGAGGCAAACCATCAGTAAGGGCGTTAACGCCTGAATTATATGGTGATAAAAAACCTACGTCAGGGCACGAATTTCAATGCATTCCTTAAATTTTGGGTTGGCTTACACACTAGAGCTGGGTTCTGGGTGCTACTACATCCAGGGCGCGTTGCTAGCGCGCTTCTTTTAGCACGCTCTGGTGTAGTCATTTTGAGCGGCCCTATCTGGGCCTCTGCGTTCCTTTACTTGTGTACGAGTTCCTTACTGTTTATACTGTGGACTTTAGTACCTTTACGCACCAGAAAAAACCCGTCACATAAATTCTGCGCGACAACCGGGAAAACCGGCCAAAAATTACGCAAAAAGCAAAAAAATATATGAAAAACGAAATAATTCACAACTTTCAGACGTGTTGGGTCATTGTGCGGTTCGGGTCTGGCTATTACATTATTTTTTTTATATTTTGTTTACGTTTTGTTGGAGCGGAATATGCTTTCGAAAATTGGTTGAGGTCCTCGTCTAAAATTGAAACCTCTGTTGCGGTAACCTTTTTTGTCATGTTATCTTTAGATTTTTAATAAGGTTTCGTTATATTAGAGATGCAACAAGTCTTTTGCCCCGAACTGATATCTCGCGCCTACATTTTTCCTAATAAATAAAATATTTTGAGGTTAATTGCTTATAAACATTTTTCTTCATAATAGTTAATTGTTTGACAAAAAACGTGTAAAAATTACAAGCACTCACTACTTACGGTCTACCCGCGTTGTTTACTACACTAACACCACTACCATTGTTATAACTTTGAGCTTGAACGTAAGGGGGTAGACCGTTTCGTATGCTCGTAAATCTAAATCTTTATCCACCCGCACTACTTAAGTTACTCCGTGATCATGGTGCTTGCAACAGTGCCGAAATATCGGTAACTCAAAACAAACGATATACATAGTAAATAAATATACCGTAATTTTTTATTTATTTTTTTTGATAAATATTAATGCTATCTACGGGCCACTTGCCTACATTTCCAAAACTAAACTAAAACTATGTACAGCAAAGAACTAAGTTACCTACAAGACATCGAGCTTATAGGTAACTCAAGTGCTCAAGCCCACTACCAGTGGGTAGCGTTCCCATCATGCTGGCGGCATTGCCTTTCTGAATTGCAATGCTAATACGTTGAGCCAAATAAGTGCCAGCATTTTGATCACGCGTCGCTTCAACCAGGCGCTCTGATAGAATTTTGAAAATAGAATGAGCTCCCGGTCCCCACGGATCCAGTGTCTCAACACCAAACGGCTCAAATATGTAATCACTGCCAAGATTTCCATATTTTCTTTTTTTCTTCCCGTTATTGATACAAACATTTATAGTGAAATATATTTTTTTTATCTTTATCGCAATAGGTTTAAATCCATTTGGTAGCTTTAACGCCACAGACAAATAATACACGTCAAACTCGGGAAGTGGGTCTAACTTAGCTTGCAAGATTTGATTACAGACCGACAGATAACGGGACGGGTGGAATTAAATTTAAGCTTGTAGAAAACAACAAACATTAACCCTACCATCAAATATAATATAACCGGGATGCCTACAATGGATACAAATTAAACAAATAAATATTCTTTCTTACACATTATTTCTACGCATCGCACTATTGAAAACGGGCCCAAAACAAAATTCACAAAACATTTCCTTCCGCCCAACTTTCCCTCGGATATTTTCACCATTTTTTCCGGGAACGGCCCATAAAACACAGATAATAAGCATAACAGCTAGATATATTAACATTATCGTTGTACCATCTGTTTGTCAGTACAATCGAGAGAAAAATGCTAACGAAAAATTATGGCTGTTGGCTTTTTGTATCACGGATGATCTTGTTTCAAATAAGTAGGCATCAAAGACTAATGGTTATATTATCTTTGGTAGGCATTTTCTATGAAGAAACTATAGAAACACAAAAAGTTTTTAATTAATTTGTAATCTCACGTGATGGAAAGCGACGATGGGGTCGAAGATGAAGCACGCTTAGTCAGTAAATACCTATTCACTCTCTTCTTGAATAACTCACTATTATACTTTTCAGGAACACAGTAGACGGCAAGGCGATCCATTCTTGCAATTCTTATAATAAAAGTGGAAGCGAAGCGCTTCCTGCGAATGGTATGTATGAGATGATAAAAAAATTATATATAACACTTTTAAATTCAAACATAATATAAGCGCTTTCACACACAGAACCCCACACTAAGTCGTGGGTGCCGGAAACATTCACATCACACATACAACACATCTAGAATCAGAAACACAAATTTAATTTTCCATGCAGAGAAAACTTGTCTTCCCGCCGGGAATCGATCCCGATACCCCTGCTTAGAAGGTGAACGTTCACCCAACTAAGCCAACGGGCAGTTAAAAAAAATGTTTAGTCATATGGGCCCATAAAGGATTTAATTACTCTAATTGGCAGATTCGTAAATTTACAGTCATCTATAAAAAAAACCTGGCAAGAAACTCGGTGACGTATTTTTTCTATTCTTATAAATTTCTTATCAAGGTCAAAATACTATATTTATGTTTATTCAAAGTATAATCAACAACATATATTACATTAAACTAAAAACGAAATTAAAATTAAGCGAAAAAAATAAAATAAACTATAATTAGATATAAATATGTACAAAACTTAACCTAATAAACCGCTACCAGTAGGCAAAGTACCCAATATGCTGGCAGCATTGCCACGTTGAATGGCAATACTCAATCTCTGTCCAAAATATTTGCCAGCATTTTGGTCACGAGTTGCTTCAAAATTGTCTTTTCACATTGATAGATTGTTTTAGTTTCTTATGCAGTCTATTAGGTTCGACATTTTTTTTAATCAAATATTGGGCTGTCCTTAGCACTTTTCTGCGCGATTACACTATGGAACAGTATCATTCGCGCCGAACGTTTCATTTCATGGTACATTTCTCATTGCATCTTAAAAAAGTTATGTGATATGATAAATATGGATAAACAATACAAATATATATACTTTATTCATAGTAACAACATAATTTAAGTAGCAATTGTACATTACATTAAACTAAAAACTAAATTAAAATTAAACAAAAAAAACTATAATTAGATATAAATATGTACAAAACTTAATCTAATAGACCACTATCAGTTGGCAAAGTACCCAAAATGCTGGCAGCATTGCCACGTTGAATGGCAATACTCAATCTCTGTCCAAAATATTTGCCAGCATTTTGGTCACGAGTTGCTTCGACCAAACGCTTTGTTAATTCATTGTAGAATGTATGTGCTCCCGGTCCCCACGGTCCCAACGTCTCAACCCCAAAAGGCACAAATATATAACCACTATCAAGATTACTATATTTGCGCCTTTTGAGAGTCTCTGCTGATTCAGCCGCAACACCAGCCTTATTTTTAGTTCCAGAAAGATGAGACGGTGTTAGGGTGTCTACGCAAGTTGCATCCCAAACCAAAGGCCGTCCCATCTTCCATGGAATCAGGGTCATTCCGTCATCACGTGCTATAATAATATATATGAATTAGCTCTCAAGCTGCCGCCATGCCACCATTATGTGCTTGGTAATCGATGTTTTTACTTGAGTTCAAGTTTAAACTAGACGATTAACGATACAACCCAGTACAGTAATAAGTGTATCTAACTATGTATATATATATATATATATATATATATATATCTATCTAAATATATATAACTCAAAGGTGACTGACTGACCGACTGACATAGTGATCCATCAACGCACAGCCCAAACCACTGGACGGATCGGGCTGAAATTTGGCATGCAGGTAGATGTTATGACGTAGGCATCCGCTAAGAAAGGATTTTGATTAATTCTACCCCCAAGGGGATAAAATAGGGGATCTATACCTAATTAATAATAATACTTCTTAACGTGAGCGAAGCCGCGGGCACAAGCTAGTTCTTTAATAAGCACAATGTCAAATCAATCAGTCTTGGAGTCAGTGGTGTTACTAATACAAATTACTGTCATGGATTTTATAATTTTAATAAATAAAGAGTTTATGGTATCAGTTACTACACTTACAAAGACACCAGACTACTTATGGACATAAACGCTTCCACACACACACACACACACACTTAGTTTGATAGCTTGTGTTGTGGGTGCCGGAAACATTCACATCACACACACACAATTACAGCCTGAACTAGGAACACACATTTTCCTTGGGGAGAAAACTTCGGTACACATATAAATAATACAGTCGAATGGAGAACCTCCTGCTTTTTGTGATTCGGTCAAAAAATACATAAATAGTAATAAAGTATAACGTAACAATTTTTTTAAGACTACACAAAAAAAGAAGGAGGTTAGGAGGTTCTCAATTCGAATGGTTTTGTTTTATGAGATAACTTCTTTCTGGGTGAACCGATTATGATGTTTTTTTTTAATTTGAAAGCTGGTACTTCCCAAGTGGCACCATTTATATTTGATCAAGATCTGACAAGTAGTTTTTGAGATATCCTCAATAGTGCGTGTTTAATTAATTTAATCTGATCAAGGTTCCGAAGATAAAGCGGTGAAGTCGGTTCTTATTTAAGCTTTGCTTGCGTTTAAATTATTATTATATAAAGATATGAGAAGTATAAGTTTTTATCATCTCGTATATTTCGGGTTCTAGTTTTTAAACTTTTGTTTTGTTCAATATAATTTTAACACAAAGTTTACAATGAATATTAATTACATTCTTGTTTGTTAATTAAGATTATTCATTCTATTTTTATTATTCACTAGCTGTCCCAGCGACCTTCGTTCCGCCTAACAGTCAATGAATGTCATACTAAATTTCGACAATTCATTACTTCGACAAGTTGCTTACTTCGAAAAAATATATTTCGACAAGTCATTGCTTCGACAGATCATATATTCGACAAGGAATAGTCCGACAGAACTAACTTCGACAACGCACATTTTAGACAGACCACTACTTTGACAAACTCTGCTTCGACATGCACTTGTTCGGCAGATAATTATTTCGACAGAAACATACCTTCGACATAATTCGTTATTAGTTATATAGAACTTTTTATTTGTTATAATAAGCATTTCAATTTCATTGGATTTCAGAGCAGAATTATATTGAAGGTATGTTTCTGTCGAAATAATTATCTACCGAATACTTCTTTCATTGTGAGCCGATTTTGATTAATATTGTTGTATTTGAAAGCTGGTGATTTTCATGTGGTCCCATTGAAATTTGATCAAGATTTTTTCAGTAGTTCTTGTAATATCGTCAATAATGCGTGGTAAGTACATCTAATCTGATTAAAGTTCCGAAGATAAAGCGGTGAAGTCGGTTTTTTTAAGCTTTGCTTGCGTTTAATTACAAGTAATTTAGTAAATAATTTAGGAAGTAAATTAACATTTAAAATTATCCAGCTGGCTGTTTATTAAAAAAAACTAATAATTTGTCTTCGTCGCGAATTCGCGGCGTAAACTCATCCCGAAGAAGAGCATCATACATGCTAGAAACCTATTATAGGTCGACAATTTCGACCGACTTCAAAAAAGGAGGTTCTCAATTCGACTGTAGTAGTGGAGTTGTTTTTTTGTTTGTACGTATGTTACGCGATTTCTTCGCCAATTATGAATCGATATGATGTTTTTTTTTTGTTTGGTAGATTATACATCAGAGTTGGTTCCATATAGATTTTATAGAAATCGATCAAGCCAAAACCAATATATAAGCGGTGTACTCGTAGTCGGTTTTTTAAGCTTTGCGTGCGTTTAATTATTAAGTCTGATTCTCGAAAATATTTATAATACAATAATAAAAAATATTAGCCCTTTAACAAAATTAAACATTTATAAGTAAGTACCAACAAGATTATTATACAAGAGTCTTTAAAAAGATCAGATCTTACCTACAAATACAAAAAATGAAAATCCCAAACAAAAATGTTGTACATAATCTTTCCCACCGCAAGAGAAACAAACACAATATAACCCTGAGCAGGTTATCAAGACCCGAGGACCCATCCGGGTTCAGTACAAAATGGTACAAATAAGCAACGAGACGGTAGCCACGGCCTATGTGGATAAAGTTCGGACATCACACTAATAATATAAGTGATTGAGTGTGTTTGTATGTTATTTACTTCTTCACGCCCAAACGAGAGGAGTCGCGTTACTTTACAATAACTGCCGTTACGTTGAATGCATTTTTCTTCGAATTTATTGGCTGTATTTGGCTGTCAAAATGGAACATAAAATCGACCAAATCATAGAAGTAAATACGTCACAAATTTGTCCTGAAATTGGGTTTAGCTTGCACATATAAACGTGGCTCCGAGTTTATTAACTTAAAAAGTAGCCTTTGTGTACAAGCTATCTTCCAATTTCATCCATATTCGTTCAGCGTGAAAAGAAAATAAACAAACTTACCTACACACTTAAACATTTACACAAAAACATTCTGATTTATGATATTAGTGTGATTAGATATTCCCTTTGTCAGGATTGTGTACGGAATTATTTAAAACAGTATATTTAAATAGATTCGTGTGGTCACCCCTGGTTTATTTCTTCATAGATTGCAACCCTATCTATACCTATATATTTCAAATCTTTAAACCGATTCACACACAACGTTTGACATATTATTATATCTTCTATAAATATGCAAGCATTGTCACCCTACATCCACGCAAATCTGAGATAAAACTGGCGCTTATTACATTACACATAAGGAGACCATCTGCTAATAACATCCTTAGGATATTTATCCGAGATTGTCCGGTGATTTTGGACACCCTGCGACGGCAATATCAAAGAGTTTTCTGCAGACAGATTTTGTAAGAATAAGTGGTGCAACTTTTGTTTTAATACAATTTGATTAAAGGAGGAAACAAGCAATTCTTACGCGAAGTGGTAAGCGCCAATGTAGACAGTGCCAATTTAAAAAAACAAATTCGAAATTCAAAATCGTTTATTCGCATGGGCCACAAAGAGGCACTCATAAAACTTTTTAGTATGGTATATATTATAAGTACTAGGCAACCATAAACATGAAGGTAAATTACTTTTTCTAAACGAGGCATTGCAACGCATGCCGGGTACAGCTAGTAACTCATATGATTTTAAACATAGTTTTCAGTAATGTTCTAAATCCGAAAGTTTGTGTCTATGTGTATATTCCACCTGAGATTTTTACCAGTTTTTCTATACTTATACCCAGTACTTACTTATTAGATAATATGCCATATTATGAACAACGCGGGTGAAGTCGCGTAGCACAGTTAATCTATATGATATTATAAAGACGTAAAATTTGTTTGTTTGTTTGTAAAAGGTAATCTCCGAAACTACTGATCCGATTCTAAAAATTTTTTCACTAACAGATAGCTACACTATCGCTGAGTTTCATATGCTATGTTTTCTTGGGATAAAAGTTAGTTTTTAGTTCGAAATAATATATTCTTTTTTTTTTATGGAAGATAGGCAAACATTTGACCACTATCTCACCTGATGGAAAGTGAAGATGCGGCCGAAGATGTGACATGCTTGCCTAGAAGATACCTATTCACTCTAGAATTAAAGACACCCAGATTGTACTGTTCGGGAAACAAAGACGCAGGCAATGAGTTCCACTCCCTCGCTGTACGGATTATAAACCTAGAAGCAAAACGCTTCGAGCGAACCGGAGGTACGTCAACCATAAGTCATTCGTAAGACAAGTCGGAAATAAAATTGCTAACTGACCGCTCCATCGGCGTACGCTGCACTGACTAAACAGTTACACATAGGATAATACAATGTATGGCAAAAATGTTGGCTTTTATGAGTTTTACAAAAAAGTCCGCGACAGCATATCTAACGTGTAATAGTTAATAGCTCATATAAATACCTACTTTTCTTTGTTAAAAACGGACAAAAAAGCGGCTTCTGTTTTGTTGGCTTTTTGAGGCATTCAATATTAATCCTTATCAAAATAAACTGTTTCATCATCTTACGTAGTTAATGTAGATACAATTTGCCCTTTTATGCATATAATTTGGACAAATAGTCAAGGAGAAAACTTTAAATTTATTGAGGGATAGAAGCAGTGGGTCACAGAATAAGTAATAGTTACTTCGTTATCCGACATACTTCTACGTTTTGAACCGACTTACATAAGAAAGAAGACATAAATTTGACTGGTATTTTGTTGTTTTCCGGTTATGTACCTACTTATCTTTAAACTTTGAAATGCCCGCTGGCGTAGTTAGGTGCCTTCAAAGCAGCGGGTTCGAATCCGGTGGTAAAACAACTTTTCTCCCCACGGGAAATTTGTGTTCCTGGTTGTGAGTATGATGTGAATGCTGTAACTTGGATGTTTACGGCCCCACGACACAAGTCATTAAACTTAGTGTAGGGCTGTGAATGTGAAAGTGTTTATGTGTATATTTTTATCAAGCTACTAAATCAAATTCAATTTATGCGTTTAGGAGATACAATGCCACAGACAGATAGATCAGAGGTTAACAATAAAGTGCAATGCTCTGCTAACTGCATTCTGAAGATGAAACTCTGCAAACGGTATTATTTCTATAAATTAATGACCTAAAAGTCCTTAAAGGATAATTATTAATCATGTCCTCTGTCGATCTTAATCCGAGACAAAAAGATTCTGCACTGCCCGGGAATCGAACCCGGGTCGCAAGAATGGGAATCTTGCATGATACCACTACACCAGCAGTGCTTGAATTGATGGCATCAAAATAACATACCGTACATTCTGCACATGCTCATACTCCGAAACTTTTATGATCCACATTACAATTTTATATTTCGAAAATAGGAGTACGCATAAACTAGATAGGGATTATAGGTACTTAGCGCAGTTTATTTAAAAAAATCCTGAACTTCCATAACAACATTACTTGATCTATTTGCCAATGTTATTGAGAATACTTAACAAATTAAGTGAGTGAGATGATTAAAACTTTTCTATTTCGACAAGAGACTCCCTCTTTTCATTCTTTGGCAAAGTATTTTCCTTGCAGGACATCTCATGATTGACAACCTCTTCGCACAAAGTCGTTCATAAATACGCAAACAGAGGGCGCGGGATACAATCGGTGATTTAGGCGCCTAGACTTAATAGCAAGTAAACAATAAAACTAAAAACTTTTTCTTTATCAACTTAACAAAACGTAAACTAACCTTTTTTTTTATTTGATTTCCAATATGGCGAGGATCAAGGCCTAGTTTTGGAAAATTCCGCTAGAGCCGCTAGTAGCGTCGAGATTAAGGCATTGGCGCATGCGCGAAACACTTCATCAATTTTTCAATGTACAAAAACTCATGAATGGCCATCACAGCCTAAAAGTAGTACCTTAAATTAATTTAATTAGTAAGAAATTAATGTAAAAAAATGCTAGCTCTAATTTCAAGTGATAGTGTTGTACCAATTAGATAGTGATGTGAAACGCGGTGGGATTTCCCGCTCGATTGATGACAATAAATTCAACAAACGTAAGTTAATAACTGTATTAATTTGTTTTTATTTATTAACAACACATGTTACATAATTCTAAGCTTCGAAAGTCAAATAAATTCAAATTTAGGTAAAGTGAATAATTTAAATAAAAATCGAAGGTTTTGTCCAATCAAAGTGGCGGGATTTCCTTGATAACATAACTGCGGTAACTTTATCGATTCGACACTTTTACCCCAATATGATTATTGTAGATGGTTTCTATGTGAACTAGGGCCACGAATAAATCAATTTTTCCGTCTATATGCTGTAATTTTGGCGTATCATCAGCTATTGGGGTCAAGGTCAGGCCCAAGAGGAAATCGTTAAGGTCAGCTTTATGTCATCGTCGAGGCTAATGTGGACATGACTTAAGTGCTTAGTGGACGTGTTTTTATGAGGGTGGTATTTTTGGCGAAATGCTTAGTTAAATGATCGTTGATGTAATTACATTTTGGTTATTGTTCATACGATATTTAAGTAGAATAATATTGTTCTTGTAGTTAAAGTAGATTTTATAGATAGCTATGTAAACAATCTTAAATTGACGAAGTATTTAGGAGATTGTAACCGTTAATAGTCAACGTTTATTAAACTAAGTAGCCTACCTATTGATTATAAATAGAATTACGAAGCATATTTTTAATTAACTATCTTAAATTAATGACTGTTTTACAGGTGTAATATAACCTACATTGCATCAAATGCCATAAAAATCTGTGTATTGTTTTTAGACCTATTTTGTCTCAGAAACGGCTAAATACTTCGAGCTGAAACTTGCATATAATTGGTAACCGTTATATCCTGTAATAAAACAAGAAATACAAAAATAAAACAAATATTGTACTTAAATAAAAATAAAATAAATAACTGACCTCAAAAATTTTTCTATGTGTTTGAAAAATGTAGGCGCGAGATCTCAATTTTAAAAGACAACAAATTTATAGTGACACTAATTATACTCGTATATGTCTCTTATTTTTTAATATTGTTTTTTTATTACACTATGTAACTTACACTAGTTCTCAATTCATTATCCAAACGTATGCCCCGCTAGGTAAATTATACAGTAGGTAAATTATAGATGTACCTATATACATATAAATATTTAGGTAGGTACATATAATTTACTGTAGCGGCACTAAGAAAATGTATTTATTAATATTTTCTTAATTTTCAACATTTTCTTTCTAAATAACTCTGTATTTTCAACCGACTTCAAACAAGGAGGCTTGATTTAAATTGATTGATATATATATAAATTGAATCTAAGTTGATCAAGCCAAACCAAAATATAAGCGGTGAAGTCGGTTTTTAGAAGCTTTACTTGCGTTACAGGTACACAATGTCAAGCAGCCCATTCCCCTACACATGCGAGCTATGCGGCGCAGAGGGCCTCACCGACGAGGGCATGCGGTCCCACACTCTGGAGGCCCACGTCGCTGGACGGCCTGAATGTCCATTCTGCGATTGTGACGTCCCGCAACCGCAGCTTGTCGGCCATGTGCAGAGGGCGCATTTACATTACCTGACGCCGGAGAGGGAGCTGATGGCATTTATTGATGACCAGAGCCCAAGGTAAGAGATACACATGGCCTCCAAAGAAATCTTTGCGTTGGAAACTACTTTGTTTAGTATTTAGACTTAACGATTTCATTCAGGGTTATTTTTTGGCATTGCGAGACTATAGTTGGTTATTGATGATCAGAGCCTAAGGTAAGAGATAGAAGACAGTAGCATGGCCTGCAAAGAAGTGTTTCTTTGCATTAAAAACTATTTTGTTTAGTTTAAACGTTTTTTCGCATTGTTGTGAGACTAGTTTCGGAGCAGGCGGTGATCCGTCATCAGTCGAGTACGCGCATAGACCGTCCGGGGCGTTTTGACGTGTATTTCATTGAGCCTTCAATAGTCCAAATACTTAACCTCACTCGACACAAATTATTATTTTGAGAATTTAAATAATCGCGATACACAAACATAACTTAATGTTTATTAATTGCCTCTGAAGTAGTTAGTCAAGTATCAGGGTTGGCGAAATGGCTTTTTAAAATAAGTGTTGCCGATTCGGAGGCTAATAATATAATGATTAATTAATTAATCTAATTGTCAGTAAAGGACTAACTATGTTTATAACTTAAATGCTAAATCAGCGTGTTAAACCAAATTAAATGTTTTTTTATTTAGAGCGTAATTTATTTTATATAAGCGCCTGCTAATGTCAAAACCATTTTAGTTGCAATAAACCACTCGAGAGAGTACACGTACCGACAGTGTTTTCTTAAGCATCTTCCCGTAAATAAACTCGACCTTATAACAATTACTACACAGCGTCTGGGTGATCACCGTGATATTGCTCACTAAGCTCTAATCAAGTACTGAGGGGTGAGGTACCCACATAACGAGTTATTGAACATCGACTAGTGATGCCTTTGTTGTTTTCGACAAAACATAGGAATGAAATATACTTATAACATAAATATAAACATACTCATCGTTAATGAAATCGTGCAGGATAAGCTTTATACATGGAAAAAATACTTAAATAAATTTATTAATATCAATGATAATGTAACTAGATGAAACTATACCGAACTACGCCGACAAATTTACCTAAGCGTAGAATGTAATAATTTTATCAAGATAAATAAAATAATAATTTTCCCTGCATTTTCACAAGTAATAATTACTTTTCAAATATTTTAATGATAGTCACATTACGGAACGGAATAGATTTTCATGTCTTTTTATTAGGTAGATACACTCCTTTTTAAATATTGATTAATATTCAACCATATTCGAATCCAAATTTATATTTGCTTAATTAATTCCGTATGTAGAAACAATATAGAAAATCTTTGTCGAAATCCTCGTTAACATATATTTAAGTTATGTAAATGATATAGTTTTTGCGAATCAAAATTCATATCGGAATATCATACAATGTACGATTAATAGTCAAAACAACCAAGCTTGGTCTCTTCAAAAAAGCTGTCTACGAAATTGACATGGCTTTTGGTCCAGGACCAATACGGCAGTGCGGGTTCCGCGTTCGTGATTCCAGTATTTCCCTACTTGAGATAAACAGGTTTGGCTCCCCCGCAACATAATATAACTATTTGGCAAGTTGCCGAAGAAATATATTTTATAGGTATCCATCAAGCCTTAAGATCATAGAGCGGAGAAGCAAATAATATGGGTAGTAAAATGGTAACTATGGCGCCTTCCTAAATCTTATCTGTCTTGTGGCTTTTCCTTAAATATATCTCTTAATATACAACTAGATTTAACTGAACAAATTGGTCAGAATATAACTGATTGGCCTGTATAGTGTATGGCCATGCCTAGTTTAGGGTAGGGCCGCCTACACTGGAACTATTATTGTGCTATGTATTTCTCTTTCGTTAAATATATATCGGTCATTCGTATCATATTCATCTGTATTTGAACACAAATATTCATTAAAATCCTTGCATTTCCTGTTCTCTAGCTATCACAAAAAGAGATACTGACTGTAATTCTGATATACCTATAGATGCACTAATAACGGTATTACTGATACAATTGATATCTATGATCTCGATTTCATATATTGATATATATTAAATCTAGGAAAGATTATAACCATTTAGAATTCCTATCACACTGAGTAGAGCCGAAGATACCTACAAATTCATATTTGTTTTTGCAGTTTTGATGAAGACTCCAAAATGACGACGACAGATAGCTGCAGCTACAATACTCCAGGTTCTATCAATGGCTGGCACAGTCCTGACAACTCATCGTCTTATCATAATGGAGCCATCTCTAAAAACAGCTACCATAACGGCTACCAGGTATCAAATATACATACGCATATAACCTTACATTTTATTTGTATTAATTAAAAACTAAATTTGTTATTTTTACTTACTAAAAATAAAGAAGTAATACTTTAAAGTTTTTTTAAAATGAAGCTTTTACCAGTTGCAAAAAAAGTACTAAAAAGGTATATTGCCAGAGAACTTGTTAAGACGAATCAAACGAGCCCAAACTCGATTGGTTTATCTTGTTCTTCAGAAGTTCCTATGGCGATCTTCCGTCTCCATCACCAGACTAGCTCCAAGGTGCCATATCATTGTATTGTCAATCAAATAATTATAGTCTCTGCCATAATTTGTAGGAATTTAGTTAATGTGGCATGCGTAGGGGTACAATAAGTAATAAGTACCAAGAATATTTATTTTTATGTAATTACCTCTCAAACGTCAATTTCAGGAAAATTATAACAAGAATGAGAAAGATGAGATTTCTAGGTCACCAAAGAATATTAATTTATGCAACGGTCTCAAAAATATAAATGTAAGCAATGGTGTGATACCAAAAAAAATGCAAAGTAGACAAAGTTCCATAGAAAATGAAGTCAATGGATATGATAAAAAAGGTGAATACAACATAAAATTTTAATTTCTTTCAATAAGTACCTATACTAACATTACCTAACCTACTACGTATATACTTACTTACCTCTAGGTTTTTTTAAACATCATTGATATTTATTTTTTAGGTTCTCATTCAAGTTCTAGTCATAACAATAGTAGCTACGAAGGATCACCAAACAAAAATAAGGTACCTAATGTCGTTTATAATTATTAGTTTTGATGATTGAAGACGATTTTTAGTTTTAAGTACTATTACAATATTGTTGTTTCAGTTAGTAACAGCAGGTGCTGGTCAGGGGTCACCACTTAGATCTCAACTCACCCTAAAATTAAAACCTAACACACCAAAAAAAACGGCTGCACCAAGCCCGACTGTACAGGTAGAGTATGACCGCATAATTTTTATAATGAAAAAGTTTAATGGCCGTAAACTAAGTTGTCGTAGTTAGTTCCACGAGATGAAAAAAAATAAATAAACCAACCGTCATTATTCATAGAAATGTTAATGTCAATATCATGCTAATCAAGTAATCATCAACTGTCAAAAAGTTGAATACGCGGGCCCGCCACAAATGTAGTCTTTGAAAATTTGAAATTAAGTAATAGATAAATTAACTGTGCGTGCCGTATTTAATAATTATCAATATAAATTAACAATCCAGCATTCAGACAATAATCTAACTGCCTTTTTAATCTGTCTCAATATAAACTAAATCGAATGTTTCGTTTTGTTATGTGCAAATTGTTTGTAAACAATGACTTAACTTCTTTCATTAAAATTTCTACTTTTTAGTGTCTGCTCTGCGATTTTACATCGACATGCCCAAGGAAGCTAGAAGAACACATAAACCGGGCGCATTTTGACTTGACTTCACCTTCTGTTATGGGGAACGCAAATTCTAATGCGAACTCAAATAACCCTACGTTGGGGCTTTCAAATCCTACCATAACTTTGGACACCCAGTCTCTCAGCTTGGATAACAAGACGCTCGCGATGGCGATGTCTCCGGGACCTCATGGATCGTCGTTTCAATGTCCTATCTGTGAAAGGGAGTTTGTTAGCGGTTCAGATGTGGAAATGCACGTTAATGTGGAACATAGGGATATATTGAGCCCGCAAAAAAGGGTAAGTAACATATTACAGCTGGAAAAGTTCTCTGAAGTCTACCAAAATGGCTGCATAGTTGTAAATTTATCCATACTGCAAAGAAGTGGAACTCACTGCCCTCGTCGTTGTTCCTCAAACGGTATAATCTGGTATTCTTCAAGTCAATAGTTATCTTCTAGGCAAGCATGTTACATCTTCTGTTACATTATAGCTTACAATCAGGTGAGATTGTGGTGAAAGGTTTGCCTATTGAGTATAAAAAAAATAATCTGTCCCAAAAATTGCATGACCTTACAATGTATAACTGCCGTTGTGAATACCTTGCAATTTTTTTTTATTATTTGATTAAGCTAAATGTCACAATAGAAAGAAAGCTTGCTCAACAAATACATGCTTAACTGCTTGTCTCGAGAGGTGTAGATCTGGTCAAGTCTGCTTTTTTGTTGTTTTCATCATGACAGGAGCTGCAGCCAAGTGGTTGCACAACCCTATATAACTTTCCAGAAAACAGGATGGTAGTATGTTCCATTCTTTTATTATTTGTACAATACAAGAGTACCTTTCTTTTCATTTATGATTTTAGTAAAAATAGACAAAGGTTAATGTATTAAAGTTTTCGTGAGAATTAGACATTATAATATTATTAAAATACGGCTATCACTCACATAATTTGATCAATATTATCGACCTAGGTATCGAGCATGTACAATGCTCTTCTTTGGGATGAGTTTACGCCGCGAGATCACGACGAAGACTGCGGGCGCGGGCTCGTTCTGCGAGCGTCGCGGCGCCTGCGTCGGCGGGGACATAATCGCACCCTCGCGACCGCGAGAACGTGGGGGCGGCGACGGCGACGCCTCCCAGCTTTGTAAAACGTCACTCATCCCAAAGAAGAGCATCATACATGCTCGATAGGTCGACAATATTGACCAAATGACGTGAGTGATAGCCGTATTTTAATAATATTATAAAGGTTAATGTGTTTTTTTTAATGTAAGTAATTAAAAGACTAGATGAGAATGACGCTCACCTGATTGTAAGCTTCACACCCATTACATTTCAATGCCACCCAGAGTTGTAAACTTAATCAAATCCTGCACAATTTTCATTGTAATAATAATACTACACACATCACTCTGAGATATAAGTGTTAAATCTCTTTATCTCCTGTAATTTCACTGGAAACATGACCCTCCAAATAATGCTGACTTTTAATGAATTAACCAGGACCAAGTTGATAATGCATCATGTGATGACGTGGTGATGATGGAGGAGAGTCCTGTGAGCAACTGTCCCGTCTGCTGCCAGCCACTGCCCCTGTCTCATCATGAACTGGTAAGAACTTGAACAACAGTACTGCCTGTTGGCATAACAATATATATATTCCAAAAAGTGCTTGAGTAGTTCCACCATCCGTCATTATATCATAGGACATTACGATATTTTCCATAACTAGCTGTGCCCCGTGGCTTCTTCCGCTATTATCAAGTAAAAAAGTAGCCTATGCGTTAATCCTAAGTTTAATCTATGTACATTCCAAATTTCGTCCAAATCCGTTCAGCGGTTAAAGTGTGAAGAGGGAACAAACATACTTACACACTTACAAACTTTATAATATTAAGTAGGATTAGTAGGAAAATATATATAATAATTTGTTCTAGATTCAACACATAGAAGAGCACTTTGAGAGAGGAGAAGATAGTGCATCCGCTCTGTCTGACTCAGAACGGGAGGCTCGGAGAAGCAGGGAGGAACAGGAGTTTGCACTGCTCAGGGTAAGTGACCTCTTTGGCACAGAGGAGAAGGAAAATAAACTTTTGGATTTATAATATTAGTGTGAAGGAGATAGGCAAACAAAAGATCACTATCTCATCTGATGGAAAGTGACAATATGATCGAAGATAGACACACTTGCCTAGAAGATTCACTTGAGATTGAAGACTATACTTTTCGAGTAACAATAATAAATGTAAAAGCAAAACCTGTGGAATATCAACCATAAACTCTCTCTCTCTCTCTCTCTCTCTCTCTCTAGTCTCCAATCGTAAAAAGTGTATTTACATTATGCAATTCCGTGGCACACTGACCTATCAAAGACTGACAGACTTGCAACCCTGTGACGACGTTCTAGGCTGTGAAGCTTCACCTCAGTCAGCTTTTTGTTGTCTATTAGTCTCTTAGCTTTGCATTCAATGGTCTCAAATGCCTCAAGCTGGTACTTTGCAGAGCCATTCCTAAGATGAGCCCAGAGTAATTTTATTATTAATCATTGAAAAACATAAGACTCAAAGTGACATGATATTAACAATAAATCCCTGTATCCCAGGCTCAATATGGCATGGAAGAGGAAGACGAAGAAGGATACCAAGAGCGCGCTTCTAACAGCTTAAAGCGCGCCGTTTACAGCGGAGCACTGTCCGTAGCCGGGTACTACGAGCGTAGCGTGGGGCTACGCCGGGCCTCCGCCTCCGGACGAGACGCCGGCTCATCGCGCACTAACGGTACCTTCTACTTGTATCTTTAGTCTATATATATATATATATAAAGGGATTGCAATCCCGCCAAACGGGATCGCTCATTCCCGCGGGATCGCTGCTTTTATTAATCAAAATCAAAATCGTTTATTCACATGGGCCCCAAAGAGGCACTCATGAAAGTTAATGAATCTATTGCCAGATTCTCAAAATTACAGGCATCTCGAGAAGAACCTGGCAAGAAACTCGGCGGCGCATTTTCTTTCATTCATTTTTTTTTTAAATGTTCTTAATTTCTAATACATAATTTTCTTAACCTAGGTGTTATTATGGTAGTCGCTAGAAAGAGCCTGTGCAGTTTGCCTCCATGCATCCTTGTCATTAATATAGTCTATGGTCTTATAGTAAGCTTTCTTAATTAATGCCCGTTTTATTACAGATTTGAACTTTCCCAGTGGTAATTCAGTTACGATTTTAGGAATTCTATTGTAAAATCTAACCCCATTTGCCATAAAAGATTTATTCGTTTTGCTTAATCTAAATGCGCGCACTGTAATTTTATGCTTATATCTAGTATTAAGATTGTGTGCGTCGCTTCTTAATTTATATTTACCAATATTTTTGCGAACATGCATAATATTTTCAAGTTTTAATCTGCTGGATTCCGCACCAAAGTGCAGATCCCCGGATCCCGCGCTAAAACTGACAGCGCGCCGCGCCGGCGACTAGCGGACGGTTGGCGGAATGTCCTGTCAGTTGTTCATCAAACAAAATTATTAAACTATGCCAAACATATAAAGATGAATCTAAGCAAACAGATTACTAATTACTTACACTTAATTAATAGAAACTGATGCTTAATGTGAGAAATATTTAATAGAAGTTGATTTTTACACAAAAAATTGTAGTTTCAATTTGATTTCAGAACATAATTTCAAAGATGCGGGATCCCGCGTGATTTAATTGAGTAATCCCGCATATCAATCCCGCGGGATGTAATGATGCAACCCACTGTCATATTAAACGTCACTAATTAAACGCTAGCAAAGCTTAAATAACCGACTTCACCGCTTATATTACCGTCGAATTGAGAACCCCCTTTTTTAAGTCGGTTGAAAAATACCACTGACTGAAGCTAGCTTGGCCTCAGTTAGTGTGTGATGCTAAGAGAGTAATATCTGAAGTATGCCTTATATTTTACAATTAAACATCTCTAAATTTTCAAATGCTTTGGACTAACGTAAAATCAAGGTTAACTCTAATATCCTTGATTTTGCATTAGTCTCCAGCTATTGGGATTTGTCTGTGTTAAACCACGCTTGATCTAGAACTTCCTGTTCTCACGTCGAGGATTGACTTCCGTTTCTAGATTTCTTCTATGATTAACGGCCTTTATTCTCTTATCTCACTTTAATAACAAATTATTATGTAGACATAATATTACGTTAGACCTGTTTTGCACAAGCGTGAACTCGGCGAGGCGGCTGCTTAGTAGCGACTTCTTTGATAATTAGACTCAATTGTTTAAATTATTTACAATATTCTGATTATCGTCTTCATTTGGATGTATACTTACTCAATTTCGAAATTTTGTTACGTCTTTTCTATTTTTTCTTTGTGTATCGATGCGTTAATGTCATGTTTGCGTTATTAGTGAAATATATTGTTTCTAGCCGTGAGGACCATTAATTGGCTTCGGCTGTTGGTCTTCCTTATAAATAAATAAATAAATAATAGGGGTTTCCCTTAATGTTTACTTAGGTTTTTGCAATTTTAACAATTTATTTTTGTTCTTTTTGTTTGAATATACAACGTCTATACAATAAAGGTGCCATATAATTGAGATTAGATGAGTTTGTTCCAGGTCTGCCTGAGCGGATAGCGCAGCTCAATGCCCAAAATCCGGCCATCGCGAAGACTTACCTCTGTACTGCGGTCGACCACTACGCCAGTACTTACGGGGATAGGGGATGGGGGTGCGGATATAGGTGAGGGCTGATTACTTTATTACATACTAGCCGTGCCCCGCGGATTCGCCCGCTATTATCAAGTTAAAAAGTAGCCTATGTGTTAATCCTAGGTATAAGCTATGTACATTCCAAATTTCATCCAAATCCGTTTAGCCGTTAAAGCGTGAAGAGGGAACAAACATACTTACACACAAACTTTCGGATTTATAATATTAGTAGGACTAGCCATGCCCCTTGGATTCGAGCGCGTTTATCAAGGTATAAGGTAGCCTATGTGCTACTCCTAGATACAAGATATGTACGGGTTCGATTCCCAGTGGGAGCACCAGTTTTCTCTCCAATGGTCACAAAGTCATAGAAGCTTACCCAAAAAAATTTAGTATCGCACGCGTGACCTTGCGTTATCGCCATATTTTTACCCTACTAATATGCGGGATACACTTCGCCTGTGATGACAATCGAGCACGGATCAAAGTGAAGCTCTTAACTCTAAATCTTAAGACTTATCTTTCTCGTCTTTAATTATTTGCCAGTTAGCTTAGTTGGGTTAATCGAAATTATAAATGAATACCTTCTAAGTAATTGGTTCGATTCCGAGAGGCACATGTTTTCTCCTCAAGGGAAATTAGGTTTCTGGTTGTGATTTCGTGTGTGATGAGAATGTTTCCGACACCTACGACACAAGTCATCGAACTTAGTGTAGGACTGTGAGTGAGAAAGTGTCACTCGTCTCAAGGGAAGTCTGTTAAGCTGGTCCAACTTGACAACTCCCGATGCTCCTGCAAAGGTAGTCCCTCAGCCTGAACCTGGACCGTGCGTATTGAAGCCACTTGTTAAAGTATAATAATTTATTTATTTATTTATGAACACCAACATAACATACACTATTACAATCAACATATTTAAAAGCATTTTTACAAGTTAAGTGTCATTATAATTATAGGTGAAGACTACATTCAATAATTTTTGCGAGATTACATATAAAATTAATAGATTATAACAACACATTAATTAATTTAAAATTACAAAAAGGCAAAATTTTTAATCATTAACAATAATATAAACAATAGATTACAAAAAATAACATTATTAAAACAAGATACACATTGGTGATTATATAATTATGAATTTAAATTAACAATAGAAATATTAAAATGATCCATTCTACTATATTGATCCTTGTTCATTATTAGTATCACAGACGCTCATTCTAAACCTGCGGATATTGATGTCAAAAAGGTCTACATCCTTCGTCCTCGTAATATTATTAATAAATAATAAAATATAGCACCATCATAATAATAATAAATAAATAATAAAATAAATGCATTGATTTACCTTACAAGATAAGTCCACATAACAGTGTACATACACTATTACAAAGCTACTTATTTATATTCTAACATTCACGGGACTTGTATTGCAAGGACTGGTGCCTGAAGTAGACGTAAACAGCCTGTATCACAGGTCACCAGGCCCCACTCCACGGATCTCACATAACTACAATAATTGTAAAAATCTATATAATTATGTACTTAAAAATAAAAACATAAATAAAAGTCGGAAAGTCCTATAAAAAATCTTCATATAATCTTCCAGGAACATGCAGATGGTGCTATCGTCGCTGATGAAGCACCCTCAATACAGCTCGCTGCTGGCGTCGACTGTCAGCCAGAAAGACTCCGAGTGTGTGCCCTCTATACCCAAACTGCAGCTGTTGGTCGAGAAGGCGTGGCAGATGGGGTTCGACACACAAGTACGTAAATACTACATAGGTTTGGAATTTGATACATAATAATTAAACGCAAGCAAAGCTTAAAAAAACCGACTTCACCGCTTTATCTTCAGAATCTTGATCAGATTTAATGTTTAATACATACACACGGATTATTGACGAAACTCAAAAACTAGAGATCAGGTCTTGATTAAATTTCAATGGGACCACATGAAAAGCACCAGCTTCCAAATAAAAAAATAATCATCAGAATCGGCTCACAGCGAAAGAAGTTATGAGGTAACTTTTGAAGTCGGTCAAAAACGAGAACATCGTCAATGTAGTCCAAAGAATACGCATTATTTACGATATTTCAAGAACTGATCAGATCTTCATCAAATTTAAATGGGACCAACATCTTTCAGATAAAAAAAATCGAAATCGCTTCATGTAGAAAGAAGTTATGAGGTAGCACAAATAAAAAAATACAGTCTACTTGAGTACCTCCTCTTTTTTTGTAAAGTCGGTAAAAAGCAAGGCACGAGAGTACTTTATTTGATTACTGAAATTTTTAATTTGTTTTGACAATTTTTGAAGCTTAAAATGAATGGATTTATTATTAAATTACCTTTATATAATTTTAATGTATATTACAAAGTTTAATCACAATCGTAATATCCATACAGATCATAAACAAAAGTCAATAACACGAATTACTTGCTTGCTTAATAGAATAACAATAGCATTATTGGTAATGGAGTAAGTTTAGAACGGAAACACTATAGCTTGTGGCAGGGATTTAACCCGCGTCCATAGTGAGTCATACCCTATTGCTCTAACCGCTGAACTACTCGAGCCCTGCCTGAAGTAACGAAAATATCCTTTCCTCATTATAAACGTCTTATATCCTACTAATATGATAAACCCGAAAGTTTGTGTGTAAGTGTGTAAGTATGTTTGTTCCCACTTCACGCTTTAACGGCTGAACGGATTTGGATGAAATTTGGAATGTACATAGATTATACCTAGGATTAACACATAGGCTACTTTTTAACTTGATAATAGCGGGCGAAGCCGCGGGGCACGGCTAGTATGTAATATGTTACTTGTAAAACAACTTTTTAAACACAAGCTTTTAGAACTCCGCCATATTGGATTGAAAGTGACGTCATTTTCGAGTTATTCTC
This sequence comes from Lomographa bimaculata, assembly GCA_948107665.1. Lineage (NCBI taxonomy): Eukaryota > Metazoa > Arthropoda > Insecta > Lepidoptera > Geometridae > Lomographa > Lomographa bimaculata. The sequence continues at coordinate 2,575,684 of OX403600.1, read as the reverse complement.
AGCAAGCCCTTTCATTTGACATACATATTGTAGAAGTGCATTAAAAATTACTTGTCCGCCATTTTGTGTGTTCTGCCATGTTGGACTTAGAATGACGTCACACAGCTAACCATGCAATCTCATCCAAACTAAACGTGAATACAAAATTTCAGCTCAATCGGTTGAAGATATCTGCTTCAAAATTGAGTTGCAAGATTCCAGCCGAACAAACATACATACATAAATTGCAAGTTAAACAAAAGCTTGTAATAAAGGATGATTTAGTGCTTGAGTAGCTCAGCGGTTAGAGCAGTAGAGCATGGGGTGCCATGCTCTACTGCTCTAACCGCCGGGCCGCTGGTTTAATCCCCGTTTCAAGCGATATTTTTTCCTTTCTAAATTAACTCCTATATAATACTATAAATAAAATCATCAATTGTTTGCAGGGATCCGAACAACTCGGTTCAAAGTTACACAACACGCGAAAATGGATCGGGGCTTGTGAAGTGGTCACCGTTCTCTCTTCTCTTAGGATACGGTAATACATTGAAAAGTTTTTTGAAGTAGTGATAGCCTACACTGAGAGCTGAGCCGTAGTAAGCGCGCATCTTATCTTTACACTAGCTGCGCTCCGAGGTCTTACCCGCATAAGTCCCGGACCCGCGGGAATTCCGTTCAGCCACCTTCAAACCAAATTTCATAGATTTTGGTCCAGCCGTGCGTGAAAAAGTAACAAATATACAAACACACTCACAAACTTTCAGCTTTACAATATGAGTGTGATTATAATCATTATAGATGTGAAAGTTTGTGTGTAAGTATGTTTGTTCCCAACTTCTTTCTAAACGCTTTAACGGCTGAACGGATTTGCATGAAATTTGGAATGTACATCCTACTAATATTATAATTCCGAAAGTTTGTGTGTAAGTATTTTTGTTCCCTCTTCACGCTTTAACGGCTGAAAGGATTTGCATGAAATTTGGAATGTATATAGCTTATACCTAGGATAAACACACTTTTTTAACTTTTTTAATTCATAATAGCCGGCGAAGCCACGAGGGATGGCTAGTTTTTCATAACTTTGAGTGTGATATGTTAATTTCCAGATGCCAGTTGATAGACTTCCACAAGCCGACGAGCCCGGAGGGCGGGCACCCCGCCTTGTTCGAGTGGGTGCTCCGCTATTTCACGGCGGAGCCCGAGGCCTTCAAGCCGCCCTTGTACCTGCAGCACCAAGGTATACACTATTTTACTTCCGAAAAGCAATAATTTGACTACGTTCCCGATGTTCGATTCCCGGCAGAAGCACATTTTCCCTTGCCAAGGGACATATGAGTTTTGTGGTAACGGGTGTAATTAAAAAAAACAGTGTGATGGGAATGCTTTCGGCACCTACGTTCGTAGACTTGTGTCTTTGAACTTAGCGTGGGGCTGTGAGTGTGAGTGCGTTTGTTTATTACAATTAGAGTAAAAAAACTGCAAATAATAATTATTGTATACTACCGTTATAATGAAAACCGACGTAACTGCGTTTTTGTCAATTTTGAGTTTTATACATTATCGGAATCAGGAAAAATAGACGCATCATTTAATATTTTTGTATTTTGAAATATTCAAACGCAACCTACTAAATCTTACTTTTAATTTAGACGCATCTTCTACAAGTCATACCGTGTGCCAAATAGCAAAGACATTTCTGATATATATGTATACAACTCAATTTGGACAAAAATATACTTACGTCTTTTTACCATATTACAGCAGTATATGAGCGGCCTTATCAGATTTGGTAATTTCTAATAACATCTTTCTGACAGCCTTTGGTGTTTTGGCGTTAAAAAAAATATTTTACATATATGTTGTTACTTGTCAAAAGTATTTTGACAGTTTACATTCCAATTTAGTCTTGAAATGTGTTTTTATCTGCAGGTCACTCGAGAACCATAATAGGGTACGAGAAACACAAAGACGGCAAGGCGACGCTTCTAGTCTTAGACCCGTCGCATTCACCAGCTCAAGTAAGTACGCTTTCACACTCACAGCCTGGGGGGCTGTGAGTGTGAAAGCGCACAGCCCCCCATTTTTTTTTTCAAATACCTATCAACGGACACTTGAATTTAAAAAAGAATATAACGATACCTGAACTATCAAAATCCATCCAGCTGTTTGGAAGATACGAGGTAATTAACAAACTTACAAATATACATACGTACAAGATACGCGCGAAAAACAAGACCTTCCTTGGCAGCCGGGTATAAAGGATGTTTAAAATCCTACACTTTGTCACAGATTGGGACCGTTAGAGCTTCCCTGAAATCCGATACGTGTTCAAATTTCTAGAAAATAAAGAGTTGGATATTGTAGGTGCGGCAAGTATTCAGCGGCAACACGGCGGCAAGTGTGACCGCGCTGCGGTTGCTACGTCGCAACTCTCGCGCACTCCGTGCCCGCCAGTACCAGCTGCTGTGTGTCACCGGCCTTATAGCCAGCGACGCCGAGTATGAGGTAATTTTACCCAGCGACGCTGAGTATGAGGTAATCTGAGCCAGCGACGCCGAGTATGAAGTAATTTTACCCAGCGACGCTGAGTATGGGGTAATCTGAGCCAGCGACGCCGAGTATGAAGTAATTTTACCCAGCGACGCTGAGTATGAGATAATCTGAGCCAGCGACGCCGAGTATGAAGTAATTTTACCCAGCGACGCTGAGTATGGGGTAATCTGAGCCAGCGACGCCGAGTATGAAGTAATTTTACCCAGCGACGCTGAGTATGGGGTAATCTGAGCCAGCGACGCCGAGTATGAAGTAATTTTACCCAGCGACGCTGAGTATGGGGTAATCTGAGCCAGCGACGCCGAGTATGAGGTAATTTTTTTCAGCGACGCCGAGTAAGAGTTAATCTGAGCCAGCGACGCCGAGTATGAGGTAATTTTACCCAGCGACGCCGAGTAAGAGGTAATCGGAGCCAGCGACGCCGAGTATGAGGTAATCTGAGCCAGCGACGCCGAGTATGAAGTAATTTTACCCAGCGACGCTGAGTATGGGGTAATCTGAGCCAGCGACGCCGAGTATGAAGTAATTTTACCCAGCGACGCTGAGTATGGGGTAATCTGAGCCAGCGACGCCGAGTATGAAGTAATTTTACCCAGCGACGCTGAGTATGGGGTAATCTGAGCCAGCGACGCCGAGTATGAGGTAATTTTTTTCAGCGACGCCGAGTAAGAGTTAATCTGAGCCAGCGACGCCGAGTATGAGGTAATTTTACCCAGCGACGCCGAGTAAGAGGTAATCGGAGCCAGCGACGCCGAGTATGAGGTAATCTGAGCCAGCGACGCCGAGTATGAAGTAATTTTACCCAGCGACGCTGAGTATGGGGTAATCTGAGCCAGCGACGCCGAGTATGAGGTAATTTTTTTCAGCGACGCCGAGTAAGAGGTAATCTGAGCCAGCGACGCCGAGTATGAGGTAATCTGAGCCAGAGACGCCAAGTATGAGATAATCTGAGCTAGCGACGCCGAGTATGACGTAATCTTATAATTCGCAAGAACACTGCTGGATATAGGCCTCCCACAAACATTAAAAAAAACGGTTTGAAGCGGTCTGCCTCCAGCGTCTTCCTGCGACGTTCATTAAACATAAACATAAATGCTTTCACACTCACCAGCCCCACACTAAGTTCAATAACTTGTGTCGTGGTACCGGAAACATTCACATCACACATACAATCACAACCAGAAACACAAATTTTCCTTGTGTTGTGAACACTGGTGTTTCCGCCTGGAATCGAACCCGATAGCCCTTGCCTTAGGCAGTTCTAATTGATCAAATTGTTCAAAGAGTATAGGGGGAATTACTATAGAAATAATATGTTGGTCTAGAAAAATCTTAAAACATAATAACCCTTATTTCCAGGCCAGTAAAGTCCTCCAATCGGTCCGCATCCCATAGAACAGGGCCGCGGGCCGCCCCAGGCTCAAAGTAAAGAGTTTACTACATACAACGCAACATTACTCTACAACGCTCAGTAGTGACGTCACATGTTACTAGGTGTTTCTGGGTTTGTGTTTTGGAACTTCGATATTTAAATATTTGAATTATTCTTTCGTACCTCAAAAAGAAAAAGAAGGCTCTTGGTATAAGGAACTTGATATACAAAGCTATAAGGAACTTGATAAACAAAGCGTTTCAGGCGCGCGGTCCGGGCGCTGGGAAGATAAAATGTATGGCGCCTAAAGGCCGCCTGGGAAGATAAAATGGCGGTCAGGGCGCGCGCCCTGGCCGCTTTGTATATCAAGTACCTTAAAGTCAATCTTCAAAGACAAGTCATTATACTGAAATATCAAAAAACCAACATAAAAAGACAACTTATGATTTTCAAATGCCTATTCAACGATACCCCACTGTGGTACTCGTTAGTTTTTCGACTGTTAAATTTGTGCACTGCTGCGTGGTGGTTGGATATCTGTCAATATTATGGAATTGCCCCAGATGGACTGCAAAAGAATCTAGAACTTACATATACCAAGTAAAGGTTAATAATGAATCCACCATTACTACATAATTATTCGAGAAATCACAAGTGTTGGAAAACAAACGAACAAAATCAAGTACGATTTTTTTTCTCTGTCGCGCCAACCATAAATATATTTCTTTCTCTCTTACAAACCGCAGTTATATATCCTTTTATCTCAAAGTCCCAAACCATGAACCTGCTGTTTCTAAATTATGTTAAAATTATTTGTTGTCATCTTTTATCTATATACTAAGAAAAAATATATCTTTTAATTCTACCTCATTGCGTTGTCAATTAGTCTATAATTTCGTCAATTTATTGTAAAATCATGTATTTATTACCTTGCTTAGATCACTTAGCGTTGAATAAAATTCGATAAATACAAATGTTCAAAATTATATTAAAAAATATAATGTAGGTAGATATATTAGTACGTTATTTTAGAATGTTATGATATTTATCGAATTTTTCTTGTTATATTTTCATTATTGTCTATGTAACTTACATTTTATGGAAAAACCTGTGAAAACAAAACAAAATATTTTTAACTATTCAATAAATCAAATCTTTCACATATTTTTTCGAATTAATGTTAAACTTATTCCCTTATTTATAAAAAGATCAAACGTTCGATAAACTATCTACAGTTAAAATACGTTTTGTCTTATACTGGTGTTAATTGTCAAGTGTAAAAAAAAGTAAAAGAATATATATATATACAACCTGTAACAAAAAGGTATAGTAATAATTGGTGGTGTGTATGTGTGTCGTGCCAGGAATCGTCTGCCAGAGAACGAAAGCCGAAATCGGAGAAATTTTTTTCCGTACAAAAATTAAAAATTATATTTATCATATACTTTTGACAACCCTACAGTTACATGTGCGGCAATCGGAGATATTTGTTCCGTACAAAAAATAAAAAATATTTTTTTGCCAACCCTACGATTACATCTATGGCGCGTGACATGGCTTTGTTATGGCCTCCACTGTCAGATGTCTAGGTCCATCCAAAGGCTATGTGGTGTAGAACGGTAGCTGACGAAATAGGGTTGCAAATGACATATTTCTTTTTAAACTTTAATTCATCATAACTCAATATTCATGGTGCTGCCGCGAATGCAGAAGTTCCTGTTAGACTCCATACATGTAGCTAGATGTGTGACTTGAGTATTACTACACCTTTCTGTTACACATTGTATACTAGTGATTCGCCCGTGTGCAACCCCTGCAGCGCCATCTGCCGGGCTGATTAGTGAATCTAAAATCTAAACAATCCAGGGCGCCACCCACGCATACAAAAAAATCATTCAAATCGGTTCAGCCGTTTAGGAGTTCAGGTTTACACACGTACAGTAAAATTATATATATAAAGATATATATAATTTTTATAATAATAATTGTATATTAACTATTGAAGGTTCATCGAGCATGTTATCTTTTTATTAATAATCTATTTATTTCTACTTCTGAGCTTACAAATGTATAAAAATAATTACATCGATATAATTTAAATAAATCTAGTAATTTTGTACAAAATACAAACAAATGCCCGCCGCTATAGCCATAATTATTAAAATAATTCAATTTACACTATTAAAATTAATTAAATCACGACAAATAAAACAATTTAATAGTGTAAGTGGAAAAATATAAAATATAATAGATAAATGTAAATCAAATAAAATAGTTAAAATATCTAGTATTATTAAAAAAAACAGTATGACACTCTCATTGCATGCCTTATATAATAATTAAGATAATTAAAGTCGATTGCTTAACTTTTTCGGTTTCAACATGGCCAGTAGTTATTTTAACCGACATAAAAAAGAGGTTTTCAATTCAACTATTTTTTATGTGTGTTTTTAGGTGAACCGATATTGATGTTTTTTTTAAGTTGGTGCATCTCGTGTGGTCCCATGACAGGCAAGCATTTGACCACTACCTCATGGAAAATTACGAACGGCCGAATATAACATTAAAAATATTTTATTTTAATATGAAAAAGGCATGTTTTTGATTGCATTATTATTTTCAAATATATAAAACAAAAAAAAAAGTTTAAATAAATTTAGCATCGGGCCTGTCAACAGAGTAAATCTAATTTTTATACACTAGTTGCGCCGTGCGATGTTTCCCGCGGTCAGCAACTTTTTTCTACTTGTTTAATTTAATAAATTGTGGATCTAAACCATTCTTGAATCCACCTGAACACACAAAAAAAAACATAAATCATGGCGGAACACACAAAATGGCGGACAAGTAATTTTTAATGCACTCCTACAATATGGGTATCATATGAAAGGGCTTGCTGAGAATAACTCGAAAAATAAAGTGACGTCACTTTAAATCCAATATGGCGGAATTCTAAAAGCTTGTCTCTAAAAAAGTTTTTAACAAGTAACTTATTACCCCTCTAAGCTTTCTTTTCCCAATATGAAGTTAATCAATCGACAACGCCTTACAAAATATACAAATAAAAACATAGCCAATTATCTGCAACCCCATCCAATCTAGATTACTTTGCACAGCAAATAGTTCCTAACGGTACCTAGAGTTAAACATAATGGTTGGTAAGTAACGATGGTGCTTGTAATTATCCATTTTACTTGTAAATAATTACATACATACAAACATAACTACATATATAATAAGGAATCCAGCTTTAATCTTGCTTTCCTGTCTTTCATGAAATTCGATATATATAAACGCTTCCACACTCACAGCTTCAAACTAATTTCGAATACTTGTATTGTGAGTGCCGGAAACATTCACATTACACACTCGATCACACCCAGAACCAGAAACACGAAGTTCCCTTGGGGATTAATCTTGTGTTGGTATCGGGCTCGATTCTCGCAAGTTTTCTTCTCAAGGGAAATTTGTGTTTCCGGTTCTGGGTGTGATTGTGTGTGTAATGTGAATGTTTCCGGCACTCACGACACACGTCTGCGAACTTAGTGTGGGGCTGTGAGTGTGAACTCGTTTTATGTACTTATAATGTCGAGAATTACATGATCAAATCTTAGTGCAATAATTACTCGAAACTACAAATTAAAAATATTTAAAAAAAAACCAATCAAAATCGACCATTCTTACATCAATATTCTGACATTTCACTTCTATCTGCTTTCTCTCTCGCACGTTACGTGTACAATTTCATCCATAATTTTTTTAAATGTTGATTTTAGATTTAACAAGCTGTAATAATCTCAACAATATTGTTATTAGAAGTGTGAAGATATAACGCAGACCCCATAAATTAGGTGCAACGCACACAATTCACCTCAGTCAGAAACGGACTAGCGTTCGTGTCGCACGTGTTGCGATAATTTTGTAAATAGAACTACAAATAGCTCACAAAAATCAAATTGTGTGGTATGAAACATCTGCGTCTTGTTAATGCATAGAGTCCAGCTTTTGTTTACTTAATGCAAACTGTATCTTCGCATTTTTTATAATATTATTGACTCTGAAAGATACATTGTTTTTTTATTTTTCTTTTTTTTTATTAAAAGGTTTTTCTGAAATACAGCCTTGACGCAATACTAGTGTATTGCGTCAAGGCTGTATTTCAGAAAAACCTTTTAATAATAGCGTAATATTTTTTTATTTTAAAAACTTATCTTATTAACATTTCTCATTCGCTACACGAAAGAGAATAATAATAAACATAATATTAAAACGGTAAAATATTAGCTTACAAAATATACATTAAATTGTTATCAAATCTTGATCATATTATATTTTAATTGTAATCATTACGTCAATTACATATGAATATTATTATAATATAATTATATTGTGTAATTTATTCAATAAATTCTTGATATTTCCTTTAAAACTAAGTGTTGGATGACCAAATTGTTACTTTAGTGCTAGTCGATGTTGTATTTGTTTCTAGTCTTCTTATTAACGTTGTTCAAAACATATTCAATGAGTGTTTAGAATTATTCGGAGTATCTTTTGGATTACGAAACGCAAATTGTATAACCTGAATTAGAACCCTATGTGATAACTCCCTAAGAAACTGTGATTAATCATTACAAATAACGGTTTTGTAAAACCGGTTAATTTCACTTTGATTGATTGAAATAACCGGTTTTGTAATACCGGTTAATTTAATACCTGTTAATGATAAATCGGTTCTTCGATTAATTAAATTAATCGTTATTTGTAATGCCGGTTAATTTAAGGGTATAATTTGGACGGCCACCAAAAATTCTAAATGGTTACCAAAATGGATAAATGGTCACCAAATTACGTTTCCTATAATAACATTTCCTGTGACAGAACCGAATCGGATAACAGTAGGTTAAGGTTATTTTTCTTTATAATGAACTAGCTGTCCCGGCGACCTTCGTTCCGCCTAACAGTCAATGAATGTGCATATTTAGGAAGCCATACCCGGCATGCGTTACAATGTCACGTGACTATATTATTACAACCTTCATGTTTATGTTTGCCTAGTACTTTACCAAATCCGAGTGACGTATGAGAAAATGGAAAGCATGTCGAAATGTAAAAAAAAAATTTAAAGAAATGTACGTTCTTAAAAAGTATCCTATGTCCTTCTCCTGGCTCTAAACTACCTCCCTGCCAATTTTCAGCTAAATCGGTTTAGCCGTTCTTGAGTTATAAGTGGAGTAACTAACACGACTTTCTTTTATATATATAGATATAAAAATATTTATAATACGAAAAAATTGATTTATTTCATAATATTTTGGGAAACGTAATTTGGTGACCATTTATCCAACGTAATTTGGTGACCATTTATCCATTTTGGTAACCGTTTCGATTTTTTTTGGTAGTAAAATAGGTACTTTTTAGGGCGGTGTTTAAACACAAGCCTTAATTTAATACCTGTTAATGATAAATCGGTTCTTCGATTAATGATATTAACCGGTATTTGCAATACCGGTTTTAATTCATTGAACAGCCTTGGGAGGGATTCACATCTTAGGTACATATATTAAGGCAGTGACAAGAGCTAAACAGGCTTTCTACACTCCACAAGCGTACTATTTGGCAAAATAAACGCAGTTTAAAAGCAAAAAATATTGTTATTTTTTATCATTGCACGGGCATCAAATGTACCTAAACAATTTGAAATAGTTTTCTCAATGAAAAATGGCAAACCCATTAAAGCATGCTTTAAACTAAATGATATGCTTTCAACTATTAACGAAATTATGCGTAAGACAGTATTAAAGTCAAGTTGATATATTTTTATATATGAAATATATTGTAAATGTTTATTAAATTTGAGCGACGCATCCGACCATTGTCTTTCCTAGTTCGGTGCAAAGTGACAGTGACAGCCGATGCTCGATGTTTAGGTCTTGTCAGCGTCTTAATAAGGATACCTAATATAAGTTATTTTTGTCTAAAGTATGCAGTAAAGAATTATTTCTTGCCTTGTCGCGATTTCTATAACAATTATACTATTCTTTGTTTAAATATTGTTATCAAAAAACTATCTATTTATTTTTTAATAATTGTGTCTTATGTGAACGTAGTCCAAAAGAGGCTTTAATTTTACAAAAAATCTAGTGAATTTTACACTTATATTGTGATTGTGAATATTTCTTCAATTTTAAATGTTTTCATATTATTGTAATGTAATTTTTAATAATTGTTTTTAGAATGAAGGGAACAAGATGGAATGTAATGGAAAGGGTATAGAGGTTGTACGACGAGTAATTATCATGATTTGTGACGTAAAAAAATATTAAAATGCTCACTAATTTGACTGTAGTCTGTTTTATATAATTTAATTGTTTAAATAATTGTGTTTTATTAATTCATGACACATATTATTGTGACAAAGATTTGTTGTACCGTTCTGTCCGATAAGGATCTCATAATATCAATATCTGGTAGAAAATTATCTGAAGCGATTATCCATAAGTAGGACAGTAAGGGCCGGCGCTGACTGATAAATGACGCTGTGGTATTACACAGAAAGCTCAGCCAATCCATCAAATACAACCGAGAAACGCTAATAAAAAAGTTTTGCTCTGCGCGGATCCAAAGCTGATGGTGTCGTTATGATTGACTGGAATTTTGACGATAAGAAGTGTTCGAACATAAACATAAACGCTTTCACACTCACAGTCCCACTATGTTCTTTGACTTGTGTCGTGGGTGCCGAAAACATTTACATCACACATAAAACCAGAACCAGAAACACAAGTTTTTCAAGGCAGAAAACTTGTGTTCCTGCCGGGAATCGAACCCGATACAATACAATACAATACAAATACTCTTTATTGCACACCAAGAAAAATATTAATTAACAATAGAAAAAATAACAATATAGCAGTACAATCGGCGGCCTTATCGCTAAGCAGCGATCTCTTCCAGGCAACCTTAGGATGGAGAGAATAAAAAAGTTTAACAAAAAGTGATCTGTGGTGCGGCAATGATCATTATACATACATGCAATATTTTAAACATACATATAATTATACCGATACCCCTGCTTAGAAGGCACTCAGCTTAGAAGGGAACGTTCACTCAAATAAGCCAACGGGCAGTTCGGAAATAAAATCTTTTGCTGACGCGGCAAGGTCAGTTAGCGCCAGCCCTATTAAACATGTAAATCATTCAAATAAATAAAATATCTAAATCAACCTGCGCGCTGTCAGCAGCGCGTAGGTTGATATCTGGTTGGATTTAAGTCCGCTTAGATTTTTTATTTATTTTATAGCTGTCGGCCCTTGCAGTTCGCAGTACAGTAAGAAAGTTAATTTCTATGATTTAACTATAATTTTGATTCGATTTGATCATTTTTGTTAAAAACGAGCGTACAGTTCCGGGGGTAATATCCAGTGGATTTCCTGATAACTTTATTTCATACAAACCTTAATTAAATAATAACAAATATTATTTTCTTTCATACAGACCACAATTAAAACATCCATAACGCTCGAACTGTTCGCGAGTCGATCTTTCATCTGCGGCAATCGATTTTTATTTATATAGATGGAGACACATCAATATTCATTATTTAATATGTTTGTAAAACGCGAAAGTCTTGGAAAGGTGAAGCTATGCTTTAGTACAAATGCTAATTTTAAGAGTCAGTACGGTTGGTATTTATTTTAGTTTAGTTATACCAGAAATGAAGTACATGATATAGAATTATGTGAAAGTTTTGTAAGTTAGAAAACAATATAATGTACACATTGTAGGGATCAAAAAGTAGGTACCTCATTTATAACAGTAAAGTAAACAAGTTCTTCTCTAGATGGCTGAAATTTTGCGAATCTGGCAATAGAGTCATTAACTGTCATGAGTGCCTCTTTAGGGCCCATGTGAATAAACGATTTTGATTGGTTTAAAGATATATAACATTTTATTTTTTTTAATTGAGTATTTTGTGGGTTGATACTACTTTATTGTAGCTCTGTCCTTTTCACTCTTACGTCGTCGTCGCTAGAGCAAGAGAGATAGCTCTTTAGCTTTTAGCAATTGGTACCGATTACTACCGATGAAGCGAGCGGCTGCTTGTAAGCAATGTCTCTCGCTCTATGAACGACTCTTCTAAACAAAAGAAAGGGACAGAGCTAAGAGAAAGTATTATGCCCTGCGATTAGGTTGGTAAATAGCAGAATTTTATTTCAAAAAGGGAAAATACATTATTTTAACATACAATTATATTTAGCTCAATACATAAAAACATTACAAATTCATACAGAATATTTGTTATGAAATTTCATGTATAAAACTTTATTTCACTCGATCATGAATAATGTTATTAAATATACATATATTTTATAATACTTCATTTCTGGTTGGACCCTAGTTATAGAATCTTATAATAGTGCTAAAGTAAACTATAACGTTAGGTTAGAAGTTATAGTTTACTAAGCAATGTTGTATAATTAAACAATTTACTATATTAGTATTAATTGCACTCATCATGTGATATTATATAATTACGCGCATAGCATTCACTGTTCGTGGTTTATATATTTTAACACTAATCCTCGGTTTCACCATCTCTGTTTAAATTTAACCAAAACTTAACATACTTGTAGAAATTGTATTGTATTACAGAAATTGATGAGAGATGTTTTACACATACTCATAAGTGTGATGAGAGATGTTTTTCACATACTCATAAGTGTGGTGAGAAATGTTTTACGAATACTCAGAGGTGTGGTGAGAAATGTTTTACACATACTCATAAGTGTGGTGAGAAATGTTTTACGAATACTCAGAGGTGTGGTGAAAAATGTTTTATACATACTCATAAGTGTGATGAGAGATGTTTTACACATACTCATAAGTGTGATGAGAAATGTTTTATACATACTCATAAGTGTGGTGAGAAATGTTTTACGAATACTCAGAGGTGTGGTGAAAAATGTTTTATACATACTCATAAGTGTGATGAGAGATGTTTTACACATACTCATAAGTGTGATGAGAAATGTTTTATACATACTCATAAGTGTGGTGAGAAATGTTTTACGAATACTCAGAGGTGTGGTGAAAAATGTTTTATACATACTCATAAGTGTGATGAGAGATGTTTTACACATACTCATAAGTGTGATGAGAAATGTTTTATACATACTCATAAGTGTGGTGAGAAATGTTTTATACATACTCATAAGTGTGGTGAGAAATGTTTTACACATACTCATAAGTGTGATGAGAGATGTTTTACACATACTCATAAGTGTGATGAGAAATGTTTTACACATACTCATAAGTGTGGTGAGAAATGTTTACACATACTCATAAGTGAGAAATGTTTACACATACTCATAAGTGTGGTGAGAAATGTTTACACATACTCATAAGTGTGGTCAGAAATATTTTACGAATACTCAGAGGCGTGGTGAGAAATGTTTTAGGAACATTGCTCCTGTTCATAGAGTTGGTGTTTCAGAAACTTTCTGTATTTAAAACTTGTGAAAATCGACTACTTTGTAAAGTAAAAAAAAACATTGGCCCGACGAAAGGCCACAATCAGTAAACAAAATTAAAATCAATTTACTCTACAGGGTAACTAACACTAAAATTTACTCAGAGGTGGTGAAACCGGTCCCTAATATTAAAAATCTTGAGCACCTTACAATGAAGTACTTATTAATTATAAGTTAGTGTTAAAATGAATAAAAGCATAGACTTGCTTAGTTCACCGATGTACTACAGATAGAGGAGGACCTGTGCTAGGATACGCGTAGACAAAGTTCACTAATGTTATATGCTGATTGGACAACGCACGATATAAGGGAGTATAAGATTCCGGTTTCATTGGTAACATTTAACGGTGATTTCACTCTTAAAAAAGTGTAAAAACAACCATTCATACTCAATGTAACTTCACCATTGGGGTTATTCTCTCAGGGAGAGGAGCGTATATCAGTCCCAGCCACGCGGAACCTTCTAATTCATTCCCAAGTGGTACTTAAAATGTTTAAGGTTGTTGTTTACCATCAGACAAGCGTTATGACTGAACCTTTCTTACTAGCATAATAAAAAAACGAGTAGCAATCAAAAGTACTATTCGTTTTGTTTTGCTTGCGCCTGAGTTTGTGGTTCAACGCGTATGTGGGACCTGCATCTGACACGGAGCACTGATGCCAGTATGAGGCGGTCTCGGCTCGGTTGTCACAAAGATTTTGACAGTGCAATAAATGAGACATACTGTCGGGGATGCTAATATCAAAAGATGATCCGAATATGATATTGAGATATAAAGAAGATAAGTAATTAAAAGAAAGAAATATTTTCATGCTAATTTCAGATGTGATACCGTCTAGTCTCCAGTTATTAAGATACCATCGCTTTACTGATTCTTTGAAACTATTCTATAGTACCAAAGATATATTAAGACAGTATCAAGTAATAAACAAATTTAAAAGGCATTCTAAATTAAGACAGGTTCTAAATATTTTTACTTTAAGTCTTGTTAACCAGTTACACTGACAGACCTCGCTCCGTGACTCGAGACAAAACGACAGATTTAAGCTAGCTCCGTGACTTAAGACGTAACGAAAGATTTAAGCTAGCTCCGTGACTCAAGACGTAACGAAAGATTTAAGCTAGCTCCGTGACTCAAGACGCAACGACAGATTCAAGCTAGCTCTGAGACTCGAGATGAAACGACAGATTAAAGATTCTTTTTCATTTCTTTTGTACTCAGTAAATAGGGAAACTAAGTGAAATCAAGATCTCTGCGAATTAGCTTAGTTTGATTTAGCATGAATACTTGTAATGAAACTGATATAGAGATGTACTTACTGTGCGTTGTCCAAAAGGCACTCGTGAGATGTAAATTCACCTGCCTTGTACCGATAGTGAAGCGGGTGCTTCTTAGGGCAGCTAGGCTGTGCTGACATGTAATGTTTCTTCAATAAACTATTGTAAGTTACCCATATTTGTTATTTTATTTATCTACTGATTCCCTTAAATTTAGACATTTACTAACGGTGAGGGAACAGCGATTTGAAGTGGCGGCAATAATTTTCCGGTCGCCACCCGGCGGCAACTGGAAATTTTATTACCGATTGCCACCTGGTGGCAATCCATGTGGAGGCGACTAGGAATGTATACCCATAATGACCTGCTTACGGAAACAATTACCTAGTGTGTCAATCACATCATCACCAGGTGAGATAGTGGTCAAACGTCACAATAACAGAAATAAATAAAAAGGTAAAAAGGCACTTCTCATAATTTATAGACCAGAATAGTTTTTGAAAGTATTAAAAAAGTTAAAAAAGCAAAAATTTTCGTAAAATCTTTATTTTCAAAAATGGTTCACAAAAGAGCTGTCATAGACAAACAAACAGTTATTCCTATTATATTGTCTTACAACCTCACACTAAAATAATGTCATTCAATCAATCGTGTACATAATAAACCATGTGTCATACATTTTTATTGCCGTACATATCAATAATTAGTCATCAATAATTATAAAAAATTGCGTTACAGCTATGCGAATTCATTTTCGTTAATACAATTTCCTTTTGTTGGTTATCTGATCGCACGATGATATACTGGAAAAAGTGGAAGATATGCTGCGCGATGGCACATTAAAACCGAGCTAATTGGCTCTCTTGAACTCAGTCCTACTCGGAGATGCTGTAAAGGCATAACACGCCGCGAAAAAGCAAACTCCTTACAGCGTACGTAAAACGGTACATTTATGTACAGATTGCAGTGTAAATACATACATCATTGCGATCAAATATATACCCACAGAGCTGGGACTCGCTTGGGCTTTTTCCCCCTGCTCTGTTAGTACCTTCTAAATTTAGAAAGGAATAAAAATCGGTAGATGGCGTCACATGTCCCATAAAACGTTTATAATAAGAAAAATATAATTTCGTCGTTTGATGCAAGGCTCGTTAGCGGTTAGATCAAAAGGACATGAGAACCTATAGCCGCGGGTTGAATCACCGCCTCAAAAGGTATATTTTTCCTTTCTAAATTTGCTATTTAAGTTCTGCCTAGCATGGCCATAAAAATAAAATCAATTTATATTAAGTTCGTAATATATAAAGTATATATTGAAAAAATTAAAATATATAAGTATCAAAGACTGCACAGCTTATCTTTCTTCTAAAAATGAATTATCAGGCATTTCGTGTGTTAGGCATTTGAAGTAAAATCAGTTATAAATTCGTGAAAGTAAAATTAATTAAATTAATGTTTTCGAAGAAGACAATCATATTGTTAACTTAAACACTAAAATGTGAAATATTTGATATTCAAGAATACAATTTTAAAGTAATTACTCCTTATAGTAAACACTTACCTGTGTTTATTGAATTAAATGTTATTGATACTTTAAAATAATTAATATAAAGTTGTTGTATTTATTTATTTAGTGCATGTTTCAAATGGTAATTTAATTATATTAAAACATTTAATTCAATAAATACACTGTTTATATAAAACACTTAAAATAACATTGTAAAGTATATACAATTCCACAGACAAGCTTAAGATATAACTTATGTTGTTTTAACATTTCTGATTTATGTACTATGTATATTGATTTATGTACCCTGCAACTGTTGGAACGACGTAAAATGTTGTCTGTGGAAAAAACGGTCGAGATAGATAATAAAAATTGTTATTCGTAAGGCCTGATATCTCAATCACCTGATAGGCACAATCTAGAAACTTATCAGGAGGTTGGAACTTTTTGAATTTAACACATAATAAATTTACTAATTTGATTTCGTAATTATTAGGCCGAAAATGGGTTCCTATATTTTTATTTACTTCATAAACAAAAGTATGGTGGTCCAAAGTGTGCCTATATTGAACAAAAAAAAACTTGCGGGGCAGTCTTTGGGGACTGCCGATAGAAGGGAAAACTATATATGATATATATACACTTTTTACACAGTATACATATAGCTCATGGGAAGCGTGCGGTGACGATGACGCGAGATTTACGCTTTTATTTTTGTTCACCCAAAAAGTACACATATAAGTACACAGTATACATATGTATAGCTCATGGAAAGCGTTCGGTGAGAATGACGCGAGTTCCATGATTTTTGTTCACCCAAAAAGTGCTCAACGCGCGTAAAGAAGTTTTCACTTAAAAAGTACACATATAAGTACACAGTATACATATGTATAGCTCATGGAAAGCGTTCGGTGAGAATGACGCGAGTTCCATGATTTTTGTTCACCCAAAAAGTGCTCAACGCGCGTAAAGAAGTTTTCACTTAAAAAAACCTAGATAATTTCAAAAAGTTGAACTAATTCTTAACTTCAACTGTCTATCTATCCCGACCACTATATATATAAATACATAAATAGAATTCCGCTACGAAATACTGATCGTAAATTTAGGAACTACAAATAGCCGTTGTTAAAACCAAACGAGTTCTGTATTAATAATTCTGAGAGCGATAAACACACTAGCGACGATTACGGGCCATAGACAATCCTCTTTATCACAGCTGGCGAAATGCACACGACAATGCATTGTCCTCGTAGTATAGCTAAGTGCGAAAATGGCTTAATCTTAAAATCTATGTCTTACGGTAAAAAAGTAAACGAGAGATGTCTATGGCAGCGGAACGCAGTTACGTACTACGTCTACTCTATGACAGCGGAAAGTAGTTACGTACTACGTCTACTCCACTGGTAAAACTGGCTTCGAATTTTCCTAAATAAATCGACGACGTAGAATAATAAATAGATACTAAGAATACTTAAAAACTTGTAACAAGTGTATTGTGCAAGTTATTTATGTTTGAGCTTAGCTTGTGCTTAACTAAAGCCACATTTTTAACGACGTATTCTACTA
This sequence comes from Lomographa bimaculata, assembly GCA_948107665.1. Taxonomy (NCBI): domain Eukaryota; kingdom Metazoa; phylum Arthropoda; class Insecta; order Lepidoptera; family Geometridae; genus Lomographa; species Lomographa bimaculata. Next base: position 2,557,892 of record OX403600.1, on the reverse strand, counting down.
TTTTATATTCGTTTGGGTATATGTAGCTCAAAATAAATAAAATGCTTATACATTTTGCTGTCCACTTTGGTCCCCGAACCATTCAAAATCTTAATAAATTATATGCAAATGCACATTTTAGCTGATTTCAAACAAGATGGAGGGACAACAAAATATTACTTAAAATTAATGTTATTTGCAATGGTCGAAATGATTCACTCAAGAGATTCAATATCACACAAGGCAATACTACGTTTTTATTCAACGAATGAGTCATTTTGAAACAATGTAAATAATTCTAAATATAAGCAAATAGCAGAGATATTTTAAAGATACAAATAGGTATACATAATACGGTGTTGAATTATAAGCCATCTTTCAAATTAATGGAATAACCACAATTACTTTTCTTCATCTATTTTGGCTTCACAAACTAAGTTCATTTTGCCAGCGTCCATTCAAGGAAGAAAGACGCGGGTAATGAGTTACACTCTTTCGCTGTACGGGTGATGTACGGAGAAGCGAAACGCTTCGAGTGAACTGCAGGTACGTTAAATAGGTAAATAATACAAAATACTGGACAATTCCACTTTTAAATTTCGCGGCGAATTTCCTACTAGGACATACAAAAATATGTAAAGAGTTTTTTATACATTTGTTTGCTAGTTAGGTACCAAAAAAATATCTCGTGCATTTCCCTTCACTTACTTATAACCTAAATTATTCATATTCTATTACACGCATTCATTTCAAACCTGTTTTAAATACGTGTAATGAGAACTAGAACAGACACCGGGGACGACAAAAAATCGGCGCCGACATAAATAGAAGAAATTTCTCCTATCAATCTTATGTCCCGTAAGCCTGATATTATATTAATTAGACTCAAAGCTAAAAATGTTGCAACTTATTATTTGTGTTTAATTTTTAACGACTTCAAAAAGAAGGAGGAGGTTCTCAATCTCGTCGGAATCTTTTTTTTATATATGTTGCCCGATTATTCGAAGACGTCTGGACCGAATAGAGAAGTTATTTTTTTGTTCCCAGGTGGTCTTATTATAATTTGATCAAAATCTGATGTAGTTTTGGAGATATTTGCGATTGAAGTCGGTTATTAGTTTTTTTTTATTTATTGTTGTTTATTATTATAGGTGCTAATTGCCAAAACAAAGATTTAGTTGCAATTAATTTCCTGTTTGCACAAAAATGCTTATATGTGTTACGAGTGCAATGCAGTGCTACGGAGAATTTTCTTCAGGGTGGCACTGCTTTTAAAGACAGGCGGCTTTCATCTTTTCCTTAAACAATTGATTTCTCTTCTGTATTTATTCAATGTTTATGTTAATGTTCATTCATACGTAAGCACAGATTATATTGACAATGTCGGTCACCGATTTTTAATCATCCCGTTCATAGACAATTTATATCTAACTTCGACTTCTTGATACTTAGCACTAAGATAACAATGAGTCGGGTTTCATCCTACCACTGTTGAAGCAGCGGTTACCAAACCAAGCTAAAAATATTCCAGTGTAATCGCTTACACTGGAATATTTTTGTTTTTGTGAGTGTGAAAGAGTTTCTTTTTATTAATGTAATACAAAAATTTCACTATCATTTGTCTTTATGTTACGACACACCTTGTGTTTTAGCTTTGGAAATATAAGAAACATGAAACTTTTTAAAAACTTCTACCTTTTTTGGGACATCTGCTCAACCAGATATAGTAGTTTTTAAAACTTTTTAACTTGGCTTGGTATTCGCCGCCGTTCCTGAGTCCGTTGCGCGAGCCGATACGTTATAAATACATCACAATAATATTATTAACATTCATCATACTCAGCCTATCTCAGTCCACTGTTGGACATAGGCCTCTCCCAAGGTGCGCCACTGAGCCCGATCTTCGGCTCTTCTTCTCCAGTCGTTACCAGCAGCCCTACGTATATCGTCGCTCCACCTAGTCACAGGACGTCCTCTGCGACGCTTACCGATTCGTGGTCTCCACTCCAGAACTCGTCTACTCCAACGGTTGTCAGTTCTGCGGCATATGTGACCAGCCCACTGCCACTTCAGCTTGCTAATTCTTTGAGCTATGTCGATGACTTTCGTTCTCTGGCGAATTACTTCGTTCCGGATTCGATCCCTTAGAGATACACCGATCATAGCTCTTTCCATAGCTCGCTGAGCGACTTTGAATTGGTGGACTAGTCCTGCCGTTAGTGTCCACGTTTCGGCTCCGTATGTCATAACTGGTAGGACGCACTGATTAAAGACTTTTGTCTTAAGACTTTGCGGTATTGGCGACGAGAAGACTCGACGAAGTTTTCCAAAAGCTGCCCAGCCCAGCTGTATTCTTCTTTTGGCCTCTTTCTCAAAGTTGTTCTTACCTAGTTGGAGCGTCTGCCCTAGGTACACATATTCTTGAACAACTTCGAGAGCATTGGCATCAACAGCAATCAGTCCCGGATCCACGTGCTCGTTTATCATGACCTTGGTTTTATCCAAGTTCATCCGGAGACCAATGCGTTGAGAAGAATCAGCTAGGCCATTCAGCATCTCCTGAAGTTCCTGCAACGACTCAGCCATAATGACGATGTCGTCTGCAAATCGCAAGTGAGAGATGTATTGGCCGTTTATATTAATGCCGCGTCCTTTCCAATCCAGTGTCTTAAACATATCTTCCAGAGCGTTTGAGAACAATTTCGGAGATATGACATCCCCTTGTCTCACTCCTTTTTGCAGTGGGATTTGTTTAGTACACTGGTTTTGTACTTGGACGGCCATTGTTGCGGCTTCGTATAGACATCTCATCACTTCGATGTATCGCCAGTCGACTTGGCATCGTTGCAAGGACTCCAGAACAGACCAGATCTCAATAGAGTCAAAGGCTTTCTCGTAGTCCACAAAGGCTAAACACAGGGGTCGATTGTACTCTTCGGTCTTCTGTATAATCTGCCTCACTGTGTGGATGTGGTCTACAGTGCCGTAACCGCTTCGAAATCCAGCCTGCTCAGGAGGTTGAAACTCGTCGAGTCTTCGTGCGAGACGGTTCGTGACTACCCTTGAAAACAGCTTATATATATGGCTCAGAAGCGAGATTGGACGATAGTTTTAAGTATTAACATTAACAGCCTTTTTTTGAGTTTTTTTACTTGTTTTTTTTTTTACTTCTCTAAAACGAGAGGCTTCCTAGTTTGGAACTGTAATGGAAGCGACTCTAGCGATCTAGTGACAAAGTTATATATAACTATTGGTTAAGTCTAGGTGCGTCATTACTGTACATATAGTATAACTAACTATAATTAACATGCAATGGAAGTTTTTTTAGTATTAGTAATTAATTTCATAATCTAGGTATTTATTATGGTTTATGTAAAAAATCGGTGAAAATATTTTTTTCATAATTTTGAAGATTAACTAATTATTAATGTTTTTTTTGGATATAAATCGTTCCATTAATTCTCGTGAATTTGTTTATTACCTTTAGTTATAGGCATTACTATTATTCTAGTTATTAATTATGAAGCTTTTCTACCGACTTCACAAAAAAATAGGAGGTACTCAAGTCGACTGTATTTTTTTTATTTGTGTGACCTCCTAATTTTGTTCCATGTGAACCGATTAAGATTTTTTTTTAGTTTGAAAGATATTGTTTTCTAATTGGTCCCATTTAAATTTGATCAAGATCTGATCAGTAGTTTTTGAGTTATCGTAAATAATGCGTGTTTAATACATTAAATCTGATCAAGGGTTCCGAAAGATAAACCGGTGAAGTTGGTTTTTTAAGCTTTGCTTGCGTTTAATTATCTTTAGCAAATTAGTCAATTTCTACAAAGTTACTGAGGCTGGTTCATTGAACTTTGTACTTCAGACTCTAACTTACTTAAAAAAGCTTGTATTCGGAGAAATTTCTCGATTTTTAACCGACGCGGTCAAAGAAGAAGATATTCAAGTCGATACAATATTTTGTCTATTTATATCGAAGACGATGAGACTAATTTGGTTTTTTGTTTGTTTGAAAGGTAACAAGTTGGTCCCATAAAAATTGACAAGATCTAATCAAGGCGGAGATAAAGTCGGTATTTTGAAGCTTTGCTTGCGTTTAAGTTATACTATATCAACTACAGTTAAGACCCAAGACGTAAGTTACAATGTGGATACATTTAAATGACGTAAAATGATCTATTGTGTATCATTTATATACAAATTAGTAAGCGTAGTCATTACTAAATGAAAAAGGAGACCATTCGATAAATAGGTAATTCCCATGTTCTGAATAACAATTAAACAGTAATGAGATGTATTTGTGTGTGTGATGTAAATGTTTCCAGCGCCCACAAGTCTTTGAACTTAGTGTGGGGCTGTGAGTGTGAGTGCGTTTGTTTATAGTGTTTCTTATAACTTTGCCACTAATCGCATTTATAAATACTTAAATAATAATATGTTAAAAGAGAGTCGATTGAATGTTTTGTTCGCGTCAAAACATTTATCAAATTCTCTGTTGGTTAAGTTTTAAAACAATACTACGTTATTATCTTTTAGTATTGTTTAAAACTTGTTTGTTCATTGGTCGTTGTAGACTGCGTAGAAATTTGCAAAAAAACATTTACAGTTTGAATTTTTTTAAATTGGATCTTGTTTATGTTTGACTACGTTTTATTACTTAAGATGGAGATATTACAAATTAAAATTGCAACGAATATGTAAAAAAAAAACTTTTTTTTTATACGCTAGCTGACTTACGGAGAACTTACCGTTTATATGTCTAACCGCTTTAGATATAAAAAAAAATGAAATAGCCAAAATTTGTTTCAATGGTTTGACACCTAATTATGTAATAAAACCAGTCAACTAAATAATAATAAAAAAAGTTTAACGATTTTATTCCTGTAGAATTAAATCGTTAAACTATTTTTTTATTAACTAAATAGAAAATAAAAATATCTAACTATTTAATTCCTGTAGAATTAAATCGTTAGACGTTTATTATTATTTTTTGCCATATTTTTCAAAGCAGTTTTTTTGTGATGATGTATAGATTTTTTGAATTTGTTGCTAGTATCGGCATTTTGTGGCTTTTGTCTTTACTCTTTATTTACAGCTGTTTTTTATAGGTTAAAAAAATCTCTAAGTGCCGTTAAAAATTTAATAAATTTTCACGTAAGGGGTTCTGCTTCAGTTTAATTCTTGACATGTGATGTCAATTAACATTTTATTTGTAATTTTAATAAAACTTTTTGTGTAATTATTTTTTTGCGATGTTAAAGTACACATATCTACGTATCTATCACCCCTCACGCCTTCTCCTCGTTGAGGGGTTCCTCCTCCTTTTGTTCTGGTTTCTTGGGCGAGTTCCAGGGCTGAAGCTCCCCGGAGCCGAATGTGAGGAAAACTAGGGCTCCAGTGAGGTAGGTGCCAGCTAGAATGTAGAACACTATCCGCCATTGGTCGATGGATGCCTGTGGAAAAGTTGGATTATTAGTTTATTCGAAGTGGTTTTTTTATTCAAGATAGGCAAACGTTTGACCGCCATTTCACCTGATGGTAAGTGACGATGCGGTCGACGATATTCACTCGTGACTTAAAAACTCCCATATTGTATTTATCAGGGAACACAGACTTAGGTAAGGAATTCCATTCTTTTACTTTGAAGTTTGAAACATCCTTGTATTAATGTCCATATAGTTAGTTAAAAACATTTTCAAAAACACATGTACCTAATTGTGTTTATTAAAAATATCGAATTGTGCGAGCGAGAGAGAAAACAAAAGGAATAAACCCTCTTAAGCAACAGGTGAAAAAAAAAAACAACTTACGTTATCGTGAGTGAGCTCGCCGACCATGAATGTAGACAGCCAGCCGCCGAGGGAAGACAGAGTGTTCGCCAAACCGAAGATCGTACCTGCAACACAAAACAACGTCAGTAAACTCCGATCTCAGCTATCTTTGGAACGGTTCAGCTAATTACCAGCTCGAGGCTCTCGACACCATTGAGCGAAGGGCCAAGAGACTAATTGGCAGCGAGCAACTCACTACTTCAGAGCTTGGGTCATCGCCGCAAGGTAGCTTGTCTCTCGGTTTTTTTGCGTGTGCCAAGGAACTGCACGATCTAGTTCCCCCATCCCCATATCATCGGACAAGCAGACAAACTGCTAAGCGACACTGCTATATTGTAGACATTTCACAAATGCGAACGAAGCGTCTTGCTTCCACATTCATTGTGCAAACCGCAAGGGAATTGAACTCCATGTCTGAGTCAGTGTATCCTGATGAGTACTATATGGGAGTCTTCAAGTCGCGAGTGAATAGGTATCTTCTAGGCAAGCTTGCTCCATCGTCGACACGTCGCTTACCATCAGGTGAGATGGCGGTCAAAACCTTGCCTATCTAGTTTTTTTGGAACGAAAGTTCCTTATCGCGCGTTGCGAAAGGGGGCTAGACGGAAAAAAATTAAGACCAAAAGTTGTAACGACACTCTTTGCTATAGTTGTAAGCCATACCACGTTCTCGTCCGATCACCGAAGTTAAGAAACGTCGGGCGCGGTCAGTACTTGGATGGGTGACCGCCTGGGAACACCGCGTGATATTAGTTTTTGCACGTTTCTTTTAATTTTGGAACGAAAGTTTCTTATCGCGCGTTGCGAAAGGGGGCTAGACGGAAATTGAACTTCGTTCCATCAAGGGTCCTTGACACCTCTCAAGTTTTTTTTAATCTGGTAAAACTGACCACTGAAGTTAGGTGCGATGTCCAGCCCGTTCCCGAGGTAGCCGGCGGTGACGGCGCCGTTGATGGTGAGTGCCATTGTGAAGATGGCGATGGACCAAACTCGGTCGTTGCCGAACTGAGCTTGCAATATCATCATTAGACCTGGAAGAGTTTATATTGTGTTATTAGGGTCGTTTAAGGTTATACATAAACGCTTTCACACTCACAGCCCCACACTAAGTTCCACGACTTGTGTCGTGGGCGCCGGAAACATTCACATCACACAGAATCACAACCAGAACCAGAAACACAAATTCTCCTTGGGGAGAAAACTTGTGTTTCCGCCAGGAATCGAACCTGATACCCCTGCTTAGAAGGCGAACGTTCACCCAACCGAGCCAATAATTGATCTGTCTTACTAAATGTATCAATATAGTTCTGCCTAGCATGGCTAATGCTATCAAAATCAAAATGAAAATGATTTATTCACATGAGCCCCAAAGAGCCACTCATGAAAGCTAATGATTCTATTGCCAGATTCGCAAAATTACAGCCATCTCGAGAAGAACCTGGCAAGAAACTCAGCGGCGCATTTTTTTTCATTCATTTTTTCAAAAAACATTCTTAATCACTAAAACATAATTTTATTAACCTAGGTGTTATTATGGTAGTCGCTAGAAAGCGCTTGTGCAGTTTGCCTCCATGCATCCTTGTCATTAATATAGTCGATCGTTTTATAGTAAGCTTTCTTAATTAATGCCCGTTTTATTACAGATTATCTATATAAACGAAATCAATTAAAGGTACCTGGTAAACCAACAGCGAATCCAGTGAACAGTTTCCTGGCAGCAGTGGTGGACAGTTTTCCACTCCGCCTGAGGTGGTCCGCCAGCACTGAAGAGGCGAGGGCGCAAAGATACTTGCCCAAGTACGGCAGGGATGATAGAAGGCCGTTCTGGAACAAATGGAATATTTTAGCTATCTAGTTAAGAATTTTAGTTGTTTTTGTAGATCCTCGGGTATTTTTTATTTAATATTAAACAACATATAAATGTAAGACTGAATAATTAAACGCAAGCAAACCAAAACCTTGATCAGATTTAATGTATTTAACACGCATTTTTGACGATAACTCTAAAACTAGTGATCAAATCTTGATCAAATTCAATTGAGACCACAAACGGAAAGCACCAGCTTCCAAATAAAAACATAATAATCAAAACAATTTTCAAAATCAGTTCACGTGGAAAAAAACAGTCAACTTGAGTACCTCCTCGTTTTTTGTTAGGTTGATATAAAATGGAAATAAAACAAAATAGCACCCAAAACAATTTCGCGGGACGTACGTTAGAGGAATTGATATCACAATTTCTAAGGTTAACACAGTAATTTGCTTTATTTAACCAATATTCTTTTTCGGGATTTATTGTTTTATATACAAAGAACTAGCTAAAATTAGTTCATTTTGTATGCACTCACAGCGCGTTTTTCTCAAATCTTCGGTACGTCGAAGCCCCTAAAAAAGGCCCTATTTTTATCCGACTCGAAGGAGGGTAATGTGATTATCGGCCTATATAATATATCTGTAAGTTTGTTCCTATGTGCCGTTCTAGAGACCAAAAGCGTAGAATTTCTAAAACCCGACTGCTTAAAAAATTAACTAGGTATACATTTTCTTTTCAGTTTTCATCTAATGTTTACTTTTCACGCAGATGGGATTTTTAGTTATATAAATATAGTAAGTTGTTTTGGGTTGTCATAAGAATTTTAAGTTTAAACGCATACCTCTATATCTTTATTTATAATACAAACGATATAATATAAAATCCCTACTATCACTACCGTAAAACATTTTGAAGCAAAGATTAATACCATCTTTACAATAAAAAGCACCTAAACACGTAAAGTACAACGTACCGACGATTCAAAATAAGTAAGTAACGCAATATATATAAGAACTTCATAAAAAGCGACTACGTCCTTTCTTTAATAGTAGGTAGATAGACATAGTTTTGAATAAAGTGAAAGACGTTAATAATAAGGAAAGGATAATTTCTTCACTTCAGGCAGGGCTTTATTTATCATTATTTCACTTAAATTATCAATATAATTATAATGAAAGATAATATAGTATTTGCGTATAATAAAGCTGTGATAAAGTTCTTACACAATCGCAAAAGTAAATAGAAAATAGAAAATAGAAAAGCATTTATTGTATAAACTGTGTACAGGGTTCTTACTAAAAATACAAATGTATAAATAACGAATCAACAGTTTTCCCCATTTCGGGTTTAAAATAAAAAAAACTAAGATTACGTTTTTACGCTGCTGGTTCATTTTTAAATTTTGGATTTTTTTATTTCAGACTAAGCAAACCTTTGACTACAATCACATCTGATTAAAAGTGACGATATAGTCTAAGGTGGAGCACGCTCGCTCTGTAAATACCTCTTCACTTTTGAACACACCCAAATTGTACCTTTCGGCAAACACAGATGACGGCAAAGCGTTCCATTCTTTTGCCGATTTAAGATAACTTGTTTACCAGATCTATTAGCGAGGATCTATAATTAGAAAATTCACGGCGAGGTAATTCGCAGGCACGCTAAATGTCCATTAACCCTGCGGAATCTCACCGTAATCAGATGGCAAAGCTGTAATCAAATGGCGCCATGATTGGCGGACGTCTGACGCCACGGTCTAGCCCCTGCCTTATTTTAAGCTTGTCGCTGCTTTACGTTGGGGTCGTTGGCATATAGATTATTTAAATGGATACGTTTTTTTATTAATAATAAATTATATCTATATTTTGATTTTTTTTTTTGATGTTACATAAAATTAGGACACTAAGGAATTGATTCAAGATGTGAGCAACAGTTATTATAGCAACCACTGTATCTCACTTGTTGTGGCAACCCTGCGTTGTGAGATGTTTCTTTCAATTATATTTAAACGGAAGCAAATCTTTAATTAAACCGACTTCACCGCTTTATCTTCGGAACCTTGATCAAATTCAATGTATTAATATCCCATTATTGACGATAACTCAAAAACTATTGATCAGATCTTGATCAAATTTAAATAAGACCAATGGGAAAGCACCAGCTTTCAGACAACAAAAAATCGGTTCACGTGGAAAGAAGATATGAGGTAACACACATAAAAAAAAATACAATCGAATTGAGTACCTCCTCTTTTTTTGTAAAGTCAGTAGTAAATTGCTTAACATAAGCAAAAACAGAAGAAATAAAAACTCGTCCTAAGGCACGGCTACATCAGGTACAGAATAACACGTATTTTTTGCTACGGCTTAACCTTTAAGTTCGCATTAGGATCTGCGACGTAAATAAAAAAAATTGCGTTGTCGATTTTATTTTAATTTCTAAAACCTGTGATTATTGAGTAATAAGGTGGAGAGACAGTGCGGGATCGAGACCAGTGGCGCTCTCTTGTTTTGAAGGCACAAGATCCACTTTGGGTCACTGCGCCAGCCAGTGAACGTGCATGAGTGTAGGCAAATCATACAAAGTTGTAAAACGTGACTTTCGCTTACGCTCTATAACTGAAGTTAGTCAGTTAGTAGTTATGAGTTCTAGGAAAGTCTACCACTTTACTAGGGCGTGACTTGACTATGATAACACTATAACTATTTTCCGCGACTTTAACTGTGACTTGTGATTAGGACTATATATTTCAAGATACTCAATAAATGATATATTAAAGTGGACTATCTACGGACCAATGCCCATATTTCCTAAAACTATATACAGCAAAGAATAAAATAATAATACTCAATTGTATATGAAAAATATTCCTCATTTGACACTAGTGCTAAATGCACAATGATTGTGAAACCAAAATAAAAAAAAAAATATATCATAATCATTTTTCAAACCGGGAGTTACACTTATCATGCTATACTTAATCAATAAAATTATGGCGACGGCGCGCCAGGCGCCATCCACCTTGAAAGGTAGTCGTCAGGTCGGTAAATTCTTTTAGCACGATTTTATTTATTTTAAGAATGTGGCTTTTTAACTGACTAAAAAAAGGTTTTTTTTGATTTTCAATTTGTCTGTATTTTTTATGCTCCATCTCAGAACTTTTTTCTAGAAACGCAAGTCCCGCTGTTTTTGAGAGATGTGGTCCAGTTTCAATGTATACATATTGTCGAATGAATGTTTTGTAAAAAAATAAAATTTCAAGTACTTAAATTACTTGGCTTTAACATAAGTCCTTACAAATAAACCCTGCATACCTCAAATGCCATAATCAATTACACAAGGTGGCGGGCGCCGGCGCCAACTTGCTAGTCGCCAGAGGCGATTTCTTTTTGTAAAGTCCGTCTTATTTATCCGCTAATTTCTCTTTAGAACGACTGGTACGGGTTTACGTTTTACCTGTAGAAACCAATATTGTGAAGCTATTAAGGGGGTGGTACTAGAATTTCTCCTCAAACGCGTGTTTTCTACCGACTTCACAAAAAAGGAGGAGGAACTCAAGTCGAATGTATTTTTTTTTTATGTTGGATATTTTGACCACTATCTCACCTGATGGAAAGTGATGATGCGGCCGAAGATGTGACATGCTTGCATAGAAGATACCTATTCACTCGAGATTAACCAATTTTTTTATGTGTTTTACCTTTTAACCACGTGAACCGATTTTGAAAATGTTTAGTTTGAAAGATGTTGCTTTCCAATTGCTTCTATTTAAATTTGATCAAGATCTAACCTTCTTGTTCTTGTTCATGATATATCGTCAATAATGCGTGTTTAGTACATCTAATCTGATCAAAGAAACAATAAAAAAACTGACTTCACCGCTTTATGTTCGGACCATAAAGCGGTGAAGTCAGTTTTTTATTGTTACTTACCGGTTTACTCGGCAATCATAACAAATTCAGATAAATCAAAATATTCGTCAGAATCTGTATGATATGATATACGAGTCCTTCTTCTCAGAATATTCATAGAATGTTGGAGAAAAATAATATATATCAATATCAATTTACGTGCAAATCACATATTTTGAAACTATTTTATATCAGAACCCTGTGAAAGTTATTATACCATATACGTATATTAACGAGACGAATAATTTCTTCAGCTTATTTTATTTATGCGGATTTTCACAAAATTTAGATAAAACCATAAAAATCAAGGATTTTTACGCGTGACCTTGCGTAACATGCACCTTTATATGCATAAGTGTTCATGGGAAAATTCGCTGTGGTAAAAAAAGGTGTACGCATTGACGCATATCTGCCCCTTAAGATGCGGATCTTTAAGTTGAGTAATATCATAAAATGAAGTCATGAACGACGACGATGTTAATGATTGTTTATAAGACTTCTGGGAAGCCGAAGAGTTATGCAAGAAGGAAGATGCTTACAAAGAGAAAAGTGCAATAGACTAAAGGAAATAGTGAGGTATAGCGCAACAACGTTAGTAATCATTGTGTATATTATTAATAGTATTTGTTTTATAGGCAAGATAACCAAGAAAAAACAGCACAGCACAGAACAAAAACAGAACTGTAGGTGTAAAATAATTGCTAGGAAATCGTGTATTCGTTTTGCCTACATTTTTTTTATTTTATACGCTCGTAGATGTTTTATAGTCATTGGTCAACTATTGTAAATCTTTACTCGGTAGTAACGACTTTAATCGGAACACAATAGTCTTCAACAAATAAAAAAAATTTAGCTACAAGCGCACATATTTTGAAAGATGTATATAACACAATGTTACAGATGTAAATAACACATGAAAGGGTGGCGAATTAATTAGTCCAATAGTCTTCTTTTTTTTAAATGGCGATAGTCAATAGTCAGTACATATTACATAAACATAAACGCTTTCACACTCACAGCCCACGCTAAGTTCGTTGACTTGTGTCGTGGGTGCCGGAAACATTTCACATCACACACACAATCACTACCTTCTGGTTGTTTTATGAACCAAATACACACATTTTCTTTGGGGAGAAAACTTGTGGTGACCGCCGGGTATCGAACCCGAGGGCGAACACCCACCCAACTAAGCCAACGAGCAGTAGTAAAAAAAATTATATTCTTACCATGGTCACCAGTTCTATTGGTAATACGCAGGGATGCGTCAGCCTCATATAGGTAGTTAGTCATACTCGTAAAATACTTCAATGCTACTTACTATATGGGCATGCAAAAGTTCTTGGAAAAAATACCAAGTAGGTATGAAATTATTCTTTTTTCATTCATCAGCTACCTTGATGCACATGCAGTGCGCGGCATTATATTTTTTTTAGTCTTATCTTGTCGAAGGTTAGGCAGCACTTCACAACAGGTGACTGCTTAACTTGTACCAAGCACAAGTCGAATCGTGTATGAGTACTATAGACAATTTTTCACTTTCATTATAAGACATGAAAAAGACCGGAACGCCTTGCCGCCGCCGTCTACTGTATGTCCCGAAAAGTATAATAAATGGTGTTGTTTAAGAAAATAGTGATTTGTTTTTACTGAGATACGTGGTTTCTTCTTCTAGTCAAATGCTAGCTTAGTTACAAACAAAAAAATCGTATATATAGCAAACTTGATAGATTGAGATCTATACATAAATACCTATCTCGATTAAGGGCAGTTCTATTTGGCAAGATATAGAACTTTTGTCGACAAAATCGTTTTACTATTCCTAGACCTAAAGTTACAATTCCGATGGCTCCAAATGGCCAATGCTACAAACATTAAGCGACTCATATACATGTACCAATGTACCAATATATTATTATTTCTTACAATAATTTCGCAAGGACTAACATCACACGTCAAGGCAATTAGTTTTTATGGGATTCGCGTTCGCATGGTTCGCAATTTGGCCTCGCGTTTGACAAGCTCGAGGTCAAGGGTGAGTCATCCTCACCAGGCGATGAACTGACGGTAATAGATGAGTCTTTATTTGGGGGAGAATAATTTGTCAAGCTACTTTGGAATTTTATACTTGAGCTAGATTGCGTTGATATATCAAGTAAGAAGGAGTACTTCTTTATTTAAACTGCCCGTTAACTTAGGTCCGCTTCTAAACAGCGGATGTCAGGATCGATTCGGGAGAGCCACAATTAACATTTTAATAAGAAAAGAGACAACTACTAAGTATTTATTCTGAACAAACAAGGCAGGGTTAGTATTTCTTAAGTATAGCTCAGCGGTTAGAGCAATAGGGTATGAGACCCTACGGCCGCGGCTTTAATCCCCGCCTTAAGCGATAATTTGTCCTTTCTAAATTTACTACTTTGGATCTACTACTTTACCAGGCTAGTTTAGGCAACTACTTCCTAGGCAAAAAAGAAAAGAAGATTTGTTTCTTTCAATTATGAAATTATATATATTTGTGCCGCTATTAAGTAATGGCACAAATTGAAATTAACATATTATATTTTTTTTGCTACCGAATTGATTTAACAATCTTAATAATTAGTTTTTAATTAATACTAATTTTAATAACATCAAACCAATCGTATTTCTTTTAATCATAAGAACAAACCCATTCACACTCACTGCCCTCAAAGATCAATGCCTTGATCGTGGCTTTCGGCAACCAGAAGAACCAGATAAACAAGATGACTTGCTCACTGCGCCAACAAATTATGGAAAAAAAGCCCGATATTTCTTCACAACTGTTTCAAAGAAACCTGAATACATAACGTGCTATGCTCCTAGAAGTATAGATAAACGTGAATGCACTTTATTTTAAAGCAATGCACTTACAAAGATTTAGGGCAGTGCCATGCAGGGTCTCATTACGACCTGCAGGGTAATCAGTTCCGAGTAGTCATTAGGCGCTTGCTTGGAGCAATTTGCAAGCAATCCGTCAGTTGATTACCCACTACGAGCGTCCGCGGCTTCTTTCAACAAATTAGTGCCTTGCTTGCGTGGTGGTGAAGGCAGTTTTCGCACTTCATACACCTTAGATTGCATGAAGTTATGATGGCTCAACATAATCCATCTTACAGTCAAAGAAAAACAGATAGCTTCATAATTTCAGGTGCGTGTAAGAACCTAAATGGGTCCAGAGCAATGGTTTAAAGGTCATTACTTGGTCTACTAACTAACTGTAAGCCACGACTTATATGGATTTGTTGCTTAATGTAATCTGAGTGTGTAGATGGGGGTTTCACATTGCATAGGTCTCATCTACAATTCCAATCTTCAATTCGCTTGAAGGAAAAATTGTAAGCGACGAGAAAGTGGTTGTCATATCACTGTTGATATCACTGAATGTGTACAACCTTTACGGCGCTAGTGCAATGGCTTGAAGAACGAACTGCCTGATGAGCCTAATTTGCGTAAGACAGACATAATTATGCAGCTGAAGTCATTTTTATGATGTGACCAGCGCAGTTACTTGAAGCTTCGATTGGCCACCTGACTATCTATAAACCACGATGTAATATTTAGTCGAGGTCATAGGGGTTTGAGGCAAGACTTTTTGTCATCCATGAATGAGGTGAACGTCGATAGGGCCAGTGTAATTGAAAGGCTAATGGCTTTGTGTGTATCATAACTAAAACCGTAAACCATGACATACACAGACTTTTGATTAAAATCCATATGGCATCATATGGAATTTAATCAAAAGTTGATGTCTCAGGAAAGTGTATATTTTTGATGTGGCAATTGCAGATATTGATAAAACCGACTGCCTTGAGATGGATAACTGTCCCCGTAGGTGACAGTTATCCATTGATTAGTTATTGGTCGTTTTATGGTCGATGTAGTCGATAAAGAGAACGTATAATGAAAGAAGTTTAAGTGCATCGCTAAGGGCATCAAAAAATAGGCATCAGCTATTGTATGGAACCAGAATTGTTAACAGAATTAGTCTTGGATTTTGCTAGAATTGAAGTACCACATGAACAATAGAAGTTATCACGTGAGACATAAAAATGAGGCATAAATAACAGCCTATATAAACAAGGAAATGAGACAAATTATTGTTAATGGCATTGCCCTCTTTATTCACAAGTTCTGGGGAAGATCCTTTGACAAATACATATTAATGTTTACAATGGAAAATCGAGGTCGCCTTCCATGAGTTCATCTTATTCACTTTTAATGAGGCATTTGAGTAATTTGTATTTATCCTTTGTTTGGACATCATTAGTAGGGTATGTGGCCGATTACGTTGTATCATTATGATATAATTACGTAGAGCTCTTATAGAATATCGTTACCTAGTCGTTCGCATAGTATAAATAAAGTTATTCCCTTGTATGGTTACGAAACTGATTGCCTCTGGCAGACGGACGGACGGACAAAGTGCTGAACCACCCAAGTCTGCTTAGAGATCTTGCTTGTGTCTTACAATATTTCCGGCTCCTCGATATAAGTTTTCGAACTTAGTGTGGGCTGTGAGTGTGAATGCGCTTATTTGTTAGTTTATTTTATATATTGAGTACTTAAAATCTACAAGTTATTTTAACCATTTATTATTTTTTGTCAATTAATAAGTATCTCGGTCAAGAGCAATTAAAATTATGAATGTACAATGAGTTTTCTTTTATTTACATATCAACTGTTAATGTTTCACTCACGTTCATTAATATGCCGAATGCTGATGGCAATGCAACTGAAATTTCCTTATTGACGTCGGAAACTCGTCATAATAATGTGAATATAAATAAGAGACCTTCATGTTAAAGTCTGAAACTTTCCTCGACAGTATGCACATTTTATGCAAGGTTGTTAAAATTTGTGCCATTTATATAACCTAGAATTTAAATTGCTCGTTGGCTTAGTTGGGTGCGCATTCGCCATCTAAACAGTATCGGGTTCGATTCCGAGCGGGAACATAAGTTTTCTCCCCAAGGCAAATTTGCGTTTCTGGTTCTGGGTGTGATGTGAATGTTTTCGGAACATAAGATAGAAAAATAAAAGAATAAAGGAACAATTTACCCATTTCGGGTGTACAATAAGGCGTGTACAGTAACAAGTTATAAAATATGACAATCACAATATTATAAAAATTTCTTACTATTTTTGATGCTAGAGAATAATCATAATAAATAATAAGTACTAGACATTTCCTACTGGTTGCTTTTAAATTATAATATGCACGTGACAATCAGCGCAAGATTATTTAAGAAGTAGTAATTATGATGTAAAATACTCAATTAATGTGTAAAAGCACTTGCTTACCAACCAAGATTTGAGCTTTTTGTTAAATTCTTGAACCCTCAAAATGTTTAATTGTAGTGGCAAATGATTATATATTTTGATAGCAGAGCAATAAGAGCTTTTATGGAATAAATTGTTATTTGCTTGACGTATGTAAATATTTGTCTGTAGGTACTTTGAGCGGAGTATACCTAAACGCTGCGATTTAATATAAAAAGTATTGTTCTCATTGATAAATATTCATAATGGATAAATGTATATGAATGCTAGGGTCAAGAACATATAGTCTTTGAAAATGTTGAGAACAGTTTCAGTACTACCTAAAAATACTACGTATACATTATTATTTTGGAAAATATAAGTAGATTGAATCTCAGCTGAATTTCCCCAAAATATAATTCCACAATTAAGCAGAGGATAAACATAATTGTAAGTATAGAGAAGATAAAAATAACTGAGTAAAATTATATATTCTAGATTCTAAAACAAACTGCTTTATCGTATTATATATAAAGTCTTATTTAGACAACCTTATTTAAGATTTTCGCAACGTTTTAATAATAACATAGAGAGACATGTCGCATTAATTCAGAACCAGAGACAAGACGAGTAATGAATACTAACAAGGTCATAAAATGTGAACAAAAAACATATAAAATAAAACATATGTACAAAAAATTCGCGTTCGAAATAAAATACCAAAGGTTTTTTATTATAAACCTGATATATATAGGATGATGCAACTCTAAAGTAAAATTGCAACTACTGTCTAACATAAAAAAGAAGAAAAATTTATATGTAATATTTCATCCTAATAACATTTTTATTTAGCAAGCTCTGAACAACTTAGTTGTTTTTTTTTTTTACTTAGTTGTTAGATAGGTGTATATCGTTTTAGGAAGTATAGGTAATTAGACCGAAGGTAAAAGAAATTGCGAAAAAATAATGGCTTTGTTCCTTAGTAGTAAGTTTAGAAATAAAAAAGCTGAGCTACGTAAGCTCTGCCTAAATCGACGAAATTATTTTTTCCTATTATTAACATCTCACCGGGACGTGTCCCCAAGTAAGAATATATTTTTTTCTTTTAAAACTACTTTAGTTCAGCCTAGCATGGCGAATGCTATAAAAACATAAATTAAACGCAAACAAAACTTTAAAATCCTACTTCACCGCTTTATCTTCGGAACCTTGATCAAATTCATTGTATAAAACACGCATTCTTGACGATAACTCAAATACTACTGATCAGATCTTGACCAAATTTGAATGGGACCAATGGGAAAGCACTAGCTTTCAAACGCTGGATAGAAGATATAAGTAAGGTAACACAAAAAAAAATCGGATCGAATTGTGAATCTACAGCATTTTTGAATCCACACAAAAAACAAGATAATTTATTATTTCATATTCTATTGTAGTCTTTTTCTTTAATATAATATTATACATATTATTAAAAAATATAATATTAGTACATGTACATACACATAGATTAGTTTTAAATATGTATAATATTATATTAAAGATGCACGTTCACACTGAGCAGATGTATTATTCGAATTAAGGGTTGTGCGACAGATGAACAACTGTCATTATCAAGTCGTTACGAGTGTAACGACCACTCAAAAGCTTATATCGTTACCCTTTTAAGATGCTATGCAAATTTTTTGAGCCGCTTAGAATTAGTCGTATCGTCATTATCGTCATTTGGACACTTTATACTAGAGGATACAATCTAAATAAATGGAATTCAGAAAAATGATTGGTGAATTTGTCGATAGAATTTTATAATTCAAAGTTGGGTCTTTTGGAACTCTAATATAGTCTAAAAAAGATAAAAATATTTAATAACATTCTCAAGATACTTGAAATATCTAAATAAATTTAACCCATTATTTTTAATAGTTCTCACGCAAGACCAGTTTTTACTACTTATCGCTAAATCGAGATAATGAGACGAGGCCCCTATATATATTCATCTCTTTTTAATGTATGATGAGTAAATAGTTCGTCCGATTTTACACCTGCGGCTAAAATAAATTTGCGTATCGTCTTCTATTTTTTTTAACCAACCCTAAAATGGCAAACATGTCCAAAACCAGTTTTCGCTCTAACCCCGTGTGAAAGTTCTCATCCAGTTCAGTTCACACTGGTTGTCATTGTCCAGCCAATTGCTGCAACTGATCGCATCCTGCGATCCTTACACCTATTATATTTATTCTGGGTAGCTTTGACCCCGTTCCCCACACACGTACTAAGAACATCCTGTCGCAAATACCGGTTACCACTAGATTCAATGTCTTTGGTTCACTTACGCAAGTTGTTTGTCAAGGGGCGATCAGATATCGAATCGACCCGATTTTTTATTACGTTGAATTTCAACATTATAACAAAGTGGAAACCTTATTAGGTTGTAAAGTAGTATATTTAGAAAGGGAGCATATCGCTTGAGGCAGGGATTGAACCCGCGGCCATGGGTCTCTTATTAGCTTGTCTCGATTTTGAATCGTAGAACCTACTCAATGGGTAAGACTGGATTAGTTTAACCTACCAAAATAGTTTTTATTTTGAAATCGAAGGTCATCCATTTATTGTTGATCTACGTCATATCTGCTCAGAGCGTTTTGCTCCTACAATTTATAATGCGCACAAAGAAGGAGCCCGCGTCTTTGTACTCTGAAAAGTATAATTTGTGAGTTTTCAAGTCTAGAGTGAATACGTATCTTCTAGGTAAACATTTTACATCCACGGCCGCATTGTCACTTTGCATCGGATGAATGCTAAGTGGCATAAAAAAAGAAAAAATATTACAAACTTTCGTGTCGATAGGTACGTTTTAACCACGTTTTCTTATAAAAACGTAATTATCTGAATAGGTAGGTACTCGCTACTTTAGTGCATCATCAAAACTGAAAAACAACATGACTAATAATAATTGAAAACATTAAAAATGATTAATCCAAAGTACCTACCTATACTCATTGTGTGTGTATTATATGTAAGTAGGTGCTTAATGAAAACCTACCTATTTAATACTACAATTTACAATTACAATAATATTTCTTAAAATCCTACTAATATTATAAATCCGTAAGTTTGTGTGTAAGTATGTTTGTTCCCTCTTCACGCTTTAACGGCTGAACGGATTTGGATGAAATTCGGAATGTACATAGATTATACTTAGGATTAACACATAGGCTACTTTTTAACTTTATAATAGCGGGCGAAGCCGCGGGGCACCGCTAAAATATAGCTATAATAATAAAAGTATGTTATAAAGCGATGTAATTTTTTTTGTCGTGTTACTCATCACTAAGTTATTCATTATTATATACCTACGTGTCATGTCGTCCCACCAATTTTTTTACTATGCTTCCATCTGTGCTAATGCGAGGAACATTTGCAAAAAAACTTTGGAGACATCATATTACTAAAAATACTAGGACAAAAATTTCTTGAACGACTTCTTCTTGGTTCGGTAATTGTTAAACAAAGTATGTCACTGAAACATATAAAAAAGATGAAGTGCGGGCGCCTACTAATAATTTATTTTCGTTCAGTTGCGTGGGATATTTTGCAGATATTATCTACGATAAGCGCTTCGGTAACCGCCGCCGCCAGCGCGCCGCCGCGCCGCGCTGCTTCCAAATATTTAATAACGTGGTTGCGTCGTCCTTAGTCATCTTGTTTTATTAGTAACGTGTTATTGTCGGTTGAGACAGCGGAAATTTGCGAACCCTAAAAATTAATTAATGACAAGATAGGTGTGTCATTGATAGAATAGCTTAGTAAGATATAATCAATTATGAGCTAAGATATTTATTTCCATTTATTACATCAATTTAAGTAAATAAATCAGTTTTTTATTGAACAGCTGCATATGTTCTAAAATATTTGTCGCAATAGTTGGTTGTGGTGTCAAAAATAAAACATGAATTTAGCCCACTTTAAAAAAATAGTTTAAGTAATCCAAGTTAAAATGCCTAGATCCTAAGATAACGTATGAGTGACAATCAAGATCAATTGAGTTACAAATTGGAGACAAGCCAGTTTCGAATGGCCTGTTTTAGAAGCACTATAGTTACCATGCTGTTAGGTTACTTAGGATAGTCCTCAAATAAAACAATGGCTGAAAACTATGTAAATATTAAAAATTGAGACGCTTAATTTAAAAATAAAAACAATCGAGACAGTGTTAAGGGCTACCATACTCTGACAGTTATTTTTATAGTAATAAATTTAGAAAGGAAAAATTATCGCTTGAGGCGGGATTTGAATCGAGCGATAATTTTTCCTTTCTAAATTTATCACTTTAGTTCTGCCTAGTATATTATTTTTATTTTGACAGAGGCTACCATATTAAAGATACAAAACATATTTTAAAAATCACAATGCACCACGCTGTTAATTGTAATGATTTTACGCTAATATTTTTCACAATGTACAAATAGCAAATTATTAAATATAAATAACTATACCTATTACTATTTTAGTCACGTGACTCAAAATACACATCAGTCAACGTTTAGTTCGGTAATTTAGTCTTCGATGAACCCTTTAGTTAAAAGACTTTTTAGTGATATTTTGAAACTAAGTAGTATTATGTTTATTAGTAAATTAGTGCAGAGTAATCTTGAACGGCTATCATCGCTTTGTTTGATTTAAAATAATGGTCAAATGCTTGCCTAATAAAACAGAGCATTAATTTTCAATTTCTTAACTATATTTGAATATTAGTTTAAGCATAAAATAAAAATTAATATTAATTATTTCTGTCATTTGCGTTTTATTTACTTATTCATGAAAACAAGATAAGTGATTTACTACATAGAATGCTTGAAAATGTTGCGTATTTTACTGATTTTACGCGCCTAAGAACTTCCTAGTTTCCATTACCTTTGTTTTATATATTTTTACATAAAAGTCGCTTTTTTATTAGTTTTTTTATTTTGTTTTTTTTAGGCTAATGTAATGCTAATGTTAATGTGATTTCTGGTTTGTTTACACTTTGATGTCTTCTCATTAAGTTACTTTAAATTAAAACATTTGCAGCTATCGCGTCTATCAGCTATCCCACTAGGCAATCCGTCTTAAGCTATGTCGGATGCCTCCAGGCGACCTTAGATATCTTATTACGGCTACTGACTAGCTTACACTACAAGCAGGCAATCATTTTGAGTTCAAACAAGTATTACGTTTATAAATTACATCCGATCTATATCAATCTATTAAAAACAGTGTTTGTAGCTAAAAATACATTGTTTACGATTTGACATGTAGGTGTGTTTTTATCATAGAGAAACGACAGACCTATGATCAGAATTTTTATTTTATGCTTAAACTAATATTCAAATATAGTTTAACTGCAAGAACTTACTACGTTACTTCTTACCGAAACCGATCGGTTTGATGCGTACTTACATCGATCGCTAATGGATTATCGACTGTATTTTGTTTTGACGATAATTTTTATTTTATATTCACGTTCACTTTCACACAACATTACGTAGGACAGGTAAATTATTTACCAAAATAGCAATTTCAGTATTGCATATTATTTTATCCATCTATAGCGATTCGAAAGGCAGTCGTACTTAAGTATTTTGTACAAAAGAAAGTTCTGGCAGAAGGTTTTGCAAGTTCAACCTTATTTGTAAATCAATTAGGCTTTAAATGTGGTTAAGATTTCAATAAACTTTAGTTCATATCAAGAAACGTTGAATTTTGATATTGCTGTTTGGAAACATAGGCATCTCTTTACTACTGTTAAATATTTATGTACTAATCTGATGGTTAAAGCTCTTTGGCCTAGAGAAGTTATGACAACTTCACTAGGCCAAATAACAAGTAAAATGGTGATTTTATGACAATTCCCAATTCTATGACATTGACATTTTATACTCTTGAATATCCAGGCAAAATTATATTGATAAAATAGCTTAACGTAATTCATCTACGAGGACTCGCTAAAATTTTAACATAATTTTGCTATATTGTTAGTAGGTGTGGTAACGTGCTTCCACTTCTATAAAACCAGAAAGAGCTTATCCACTTCTGGCTGATGCAATAGGGTGAGTTGCTTGCGTGATGCTTGTTTGTCCTTTGCAATATTGATTCGGTCAAGCTACTTGGTGTCGAAGAATTATCGACAAAGAGTTGAAAATGGTGTAACAAATTTTCGTTGAGGCAACTGCGAGAAAATTAACAAATAGCTTTTATTCAATCACTTGCATATTTTATAAATTATATTGGGAACTAAGGTGTAACTGTATAATATGATTAGTAATTCATTTCACTATTTTATTACAGCAATATAAAGATTATAATATTAGTAAGTATGTATTACTCGAGAGTATTAGTTGTACTGAAGTGAAAAACTTATACAATATCTACTTCATAATTTATGATACACTTGTCATCATCACTTAACATACATAGTGTATGAGAGATATAATGAGATAAAAAAACGCCTTAAAATTGAGGTACACTAAGTTTTCATCCTGTCTAGCTCTAGGGTCTTTTAATTGAAGGCAAGTAATGGACTGTATTTCGAACTATATATTACTATATATTTCGACGAATAATTGTGTATTTCGTCAGTGTGATAAATCACAGTGACGAAATACACAATTATTCGTCGTCTGTAAACAGACGACGAATAACTATATCATGTGTGTGCGATTGTCTTAATCCCCATTACTTCGTGTAACAAACGAACTGTTGACGTTATTTATTTATTATGTTAGTATTCTTATGAGCCTCCCGTGTCCCACTGCAGGATAAAGGCCTCCTTTACATTGATTGCAATCTTGTACTACGGAAGACCATTCTTTCAAATAACAAAGAAACATTATTAAACTATTTTATTGAATTAGGTACTCTCGATTGGTCACTCTATTACGTAAATCAACTTATTGTATTGACTCAATCAAATCAAATAAAACTTGATTTGGCTAATCAAATAGATAATATTTGAATATCTTGTAACACGTTACTTAACTGGTAAAAAAATGCTGTATTTATTCAGAGGTTAGTCATCGTACGGATTCGCTAACATTACTTTGTTTCATACAATGAATAATTCATAATTTCGCTGGGATGTTAAACTTGTTAATAGTAACTAGACAATGCTCCACGTGTATTGAAACTATAAGCAATGCATTAAATAAACAAACCTCTATTAGTCAATTTAATATCTAATACGTGTTGCATTTAAGCACGTGCTATAGATAAGCAACCGTTTAGTTATTGTAACTAATTGTTTTTAATTGTCTGTTACGTGGCCTATGTGTCAACAATAATACTTTTCCCGTCATTTATGAGACTAAAAACATATATCTAAGTTTTATTACCAAATGTGTCAAATTTAACAACAATGCAGGTCCCGCCAATATAAGACTAATAATAATATAATACAATCAAGTCTCCAATGACTTACATATATTAAAATAGGCAAATATTAACATTTAAGCTTGACATATATTAAAATCATTTAAATAAATAAGAAAAAAATCATTGCTCTACTAGGTTTATCACCAATCTAAAATAAATAAAAATCCGTAAAGTTCAACACAATAAAGTGCAACAAAACACAACTAAAGTCAAAAGTAAGGTCACCCATTGCGTAAAAAAGCTGCAACGACTATAAAAAATAAATTGTATTTAGCAAGTCCGCCTTTCGTGTCTCGATATGGTCACTGTACGAAATCGCGACTCTGATGGCAGTTCAACAAGTATGAACAAGCTGATCAACGTAGAGATATTAAACTTTATCTTTGCTATAAATAAGGTTTGGTTTCGAGTGTTTATATGTCAAATATTGTGTAATAATATAGGCCGCATTGAACTTAGCGATATGTATTTTTATCGCCTATAATTTCCGGGATGGGTATTTTTAGGTTCGGCCGTTTGAATTGTTATGTGGTGTATGGCAAATAATAATTTATAGTCGCGGGGCACGCTGAATTTTAATAGGCAGATGTTCTGCGACATTTGTTCGAATATTCGAATATACAAGTATTTCATGTATTGTTAATAAATTAGGAATGTTTCTAAATTATTTACAATGAATGTATATGTAAGTACGTAGTTACATGTGTAAACATTACTATATTATGTGAGTTATATGAGTACAATAATATGTTTTATAGGTATCAATAATAACATTTAAATATTTATTTTTAACATTTTAATCAGTAATTAAACGGGCATTAATTTAGAAAGCTTATTATAAAACTATTGAACGGATTTGGATGAAATTTGGAATGTACATAGCTTATACCAAGGATTAGACATAGGCTACTTTTTAACTTGATAATAGCAGGCGAAGCCGTGGGGCACGGGTAGTATAGATATATATCTAGGTTAATATAACTATGTATTAGTGTTTAAGATAAATAAGCGTGTTTCAGGTTCTTCTCGAGATAGCTGTAATTTTGCGAATCTGGCAGTCATTAACGTTCATGAGTGCCTATTTGGAGCCCATGTGAATAAACAAATTTTAGTTTTATTTTTATATTTATTTTGATTGTATGTTATTTTATTTGATTAATAAATAATATAATAAATAAACGCTTCAACTGCTGAATATATAATAAAGGAATTATAATTTAAAACTTCATTCAAATGACAGCCTATATATCTACCTATATATAAAATTATGCCGGATTAGTTACGCCATTTAACTCAAGAACGGCTGGACCGAATTTTACGATATTTTATTTGTTGAATCTGTCTCTGCCCGCAGTATAACTATTAAAACATTTAAAAAAACCCGAAAAAAATACTTACAAAATATATTAATTTTCTTACATATAAATTTGTACAGAGCGGCTTTTTATAATTTTGAACTACGTCTGTTGTACTTGCTCAAGTACTAGGCAAACATAAACGTGAAAGAGGTAAAACATTGTTTTTATAATGTCATCTGGAAGAGATCGCTCTTAGCGATAAGACCGCCCATTGTACCTATCTTTATAAGTTTCTCTGTAAGTTGTATTTATCTTTTGGTGTCAATAAAGAGTTTTTGTATTGTATTGTCTTATTTCTTTACATTGCAACGCATGCCGGGCACCTACAACTAGTTACATATAAATGACACAATAGTATTGTAAGAATTATTGTTAAATCCATTTAAAACAACACTTATCTGTATCTACATAAGTTGACTTACATAATCTGTGCTATTGTAGTCATCTCGTAACAACTCGACACGTTTCGAATGATGACAGAATGAAAGGAATGCTATACTAATTTCAAAATGTTTTTAAATTGACATAGCGAGATCTCTAAGTTGACTTGGGTCGATCAGCACTTTGTCCGTCCGTCCGTCCTTCCGTCTGTCAGAGGCATCTAACGTCTAAATCATATAAGCGAATTACTTGAAATTCTCATAGAATATGTAAAACTACGGCCCAAAGCCAGAAATTACATTTAAAATGCATGTAAGAGGGGAGCAAAATGTTTTTTATTTTTTGATCTACTCTTGTTGGTATCTCAAAAAGGGCTTGAAAGTAAATTACGAAAACGTTTTAAAAAAAAATCTATGATGGAAAATTTGGTAGGCTACCAAAGTCACTGCTTTTTTTACCTATTTTGTCCCGGGGTCTCTCTCAAAACCGGCTTAGCACTGAACGCTGAAACTTTCATATAATATCCGTAATATCCTGGTCTTGAACAACAAATACATAAATCAAATAATTATAATATAGAAAAAAAGTTATAAGCAAGTAACCTCAAAAGTTTTTCTCTAAGAGGCAAAATGTAGGCGCGAGATCTCAGTTCGGCGCGAACTACTAGTAGGTACTTTTATTGTACTTACATGCTTGATGTCAAAGTGCAGTACAGTTTCGACGTAGGTCGGCAGCTGGTTGACGACTGTGAAATACCCGAAGACGGATGCCCCGTGAGTGATGATGATGGCCCACACTGGGGGAGACAGCAGCATTCTTATCCATGGCACTGGCTGGTGCTGGAGGACGGTCAAGGTAAGAGTTAGGATATTAATACACTACTAATCACATGTATCATAATCATGTATAGATGTATATAATTTTAGTTTAGTTTTAGGAAATATATTGGCCCGTAAGTAACATAACATAAACATAAAAGCTTTCACACTTACAGCCCCACACTAAATTCGATGACTTGTGTCATGGGTGCCGGAAACATTCATATCACACGCACAATCACAACCAGAACCAGTAAGTAGTAAGTAGACAGATTTGGAGAAAAAAATAAAAAAAACCTAATCACATTAATATTATAAATCCGAAAGTTTGTAGGTAAGTCTTTAAGTATGTTTGCTCCCTCTACGCGCTTTAACGGCTGAACGGATTTTGATGAATTTTAATTATACCATATAGGTACGGGGAAATATTTGATTGATCTTGAGTATATTCGAAATAGCGAAAATCTTGATTTGATATTTTTACCCGATTTTCTTACATACGAGCAAAATGGAGGGTTCTGATCTTAGCACCATATGTATATATATGTTCTTTTGTTCATAGTTTCCAAACTAAGAAACCAATTGTGACTAGTAGTATCGTTTAATTCGTCTCAATTATCCACGTGTCATAGGCAAAGGCACATCAAATAATACATCAAAATCGGTCCAGCCGTTTAGGAGTTCAGTCATCTACACACAAACAGAAAAAATATACTTAAAAATAAGATATGATAATGTGGTAACAGAAGATCGCCAGGACACGGCTTACCAATATTAACGTGTCGATGTTCCGATAGGTAAATTAAACAAATTGCAAAAGGATAAAACTAAAAATAACATCAAAGGCCCGATTAACACACACTTAGGACTCTAAGGATAACCTCACTCAAGGGGCATGGTTTCAAGGAAATTCAGCAAAGCAATCAATCATGATGACGTGAATGGTGATTAGGTGAGTACAAGTCGTTTCCGAAGGCCAACCGTTTCGACCCTTTTTACCCGAGTGTGCGGCGCTAAGGAGGTGGTTTGATTGAAAGATTCGTATAAATATTAAAAAACACCGTCAAAAGAAGTCTTTAAACGACAGGTCCGAGAGTATTTCTTAAAAAGATGAGCACTATACTTAGCCACCATACGTTCTTATTAAGCACATATTATATGTATGTATGTATGTATATATATAATATTATATCGAGGCGACAAGTGACCAGAAAGCTGTCTCTTATTTAGCACAAAAAATTAGCACCGCTATTCAACGTGGAAAAGTAGCCAGTATTCTGGGCACTTTTCCTTCGGCAAGCGGTTTACAAAATTTTTGAGTGCTTATTTGTTTTGAGCGCTTTGTCCGTCCGTCCGTCAGAGGCACCTAGCGTCTAAACCGTATAATCGAATGACTTCAAATCCTCATAGAATATGTAAAACTACGGCCCAAATCAGAAATGACATTTAAAATTATATAAATAAAAATATTAAGTCGCTTCCCATACTCGTAAGTGGGAAGCAAAATATTTTATCTGCCCTTGTGGGGTATCGTTGAAAAGGGCTTGACAAGTTAAGTACGAAATCAGTTTAAAAAAAAATCTATGTTCGAAATTAACGATTTGGTAGGCCACTAAAGTCACAGTTTTTAGACATATTTTGTCACACTGAACGCTGAAACTTACGTTCTGTGAAACGATCTATAGGCTGTCTCTGTTTAACTGGCAAACTGTGCATATGCTTGATGCGATAGCACTATCGACCGAACAAATTAAATAGGTGCCGTAATACCAAAAATTATGAATGAAAATGTTTAGCCATTGTTTTTTGCATTAATAGTACCTTGAAATGATAATCTATGTTCCTGTTGTAATGACAAAAGATATGTGTTAGTTTTTAATACAAAACGAATAAGTTAAAGATGCGACATTTACGTCGTAATAATGTGTGAAAATCAATGGGTTTATATTTCGTTTTAGGTAATTATTTTGGAATAAAAACTATCCAGGAACCTAGATTAATATGTTTTTAATCTGAATAACAGCACAGTATGGTGGTAATATGCTTGAATTATAAATAATTTCGGTATTACGATTGTATGGGCAAATCAACCTCCGCAGGCCTCTTAAACAACAATACAGAAATCATACAATTATTATTTAGGAAAAAGTTATAAGAAAGCAACCTCAAAAGTTTTTCTCTATGAGGCAAAATGTAGGCGCGAGATCTCAGTTCGGCGCGAACTACTATTTAGTATTCTCTGTTAAGGACAAGGATAGCCTCAACTGGCTTCAAGGGAATTCGGCAAAGTAGTAAATCAATGCGTGAATACGAAATTTAATCATTGGCCTCGAGGCCATCCCGATTTGAATACAAGAGATTTTACGACTGCGATATATCATGTGTTGAATTAATTGGTATTGATATACTTATAGCAATAAACATTAACGTTTTCACACTCACAGCCCCACACTAAGTTCGATGACACAATCACAACCAGAACTATATATAGAATAGAATAGTAATTTAATGCAGTTTACATAAACGACACTTGAAGAAAAATGCTTCCACACACGCAGCCGCACACTTGGTTTGAAGACTTGTGTTGTGGGTGTCGGAAACGTTCACATCACGCACACAATCTCACATACAACCACATTTCCCTTGTTTTTTAAATTATAATTGAGAGCAAAACAAGGGCAAAACAAAGGGCAATCTTGCGCGGCAAAGCGCCCTGAGATATAAGATGTTAAATCTCTGGAAACATTGGCAACATTTTGAATACAGAATTGCTAATTCAAAAAAACTATTTTGAACACTACTGCTTGGCGGCTCAATGTCTGGCAATTGCTTGGTGGTACTGCCCCAAGCCTCTGCAAAAAAGTCCTAACACTAAAAATTGAAGTTGCCCACAGTTGCCACCAAGAATCAGTCCCGATACTAGAGTATTATTATTTACTAGCCGTGACCCGCGGCTTCGCCCGCCATTAGCTTTGTGTTAATCCTAGGTATAAGCTATGTACATTCCAAATTTCATCCAAATCCATTAAGCCGTTAAAGCGTGAAGAGGGAACGAATATACTCCTACACACAAACTTTCGGATTTACAATATTAGTAGGATAGTAGGATTATTTTGTAATTGGCTACCTACTTATCTATATTTTTTTTATCTTGATTCATGAAAATGAAAGATAGCGAAGCCGCGTGGCACAGCCAGTTACTTTATACAAATACTGTCTCATTATTGCAAATTTGGCAAAATTAATGAATCGAATTAACGATGTATTGAGGTCGCATCTGTGCAAATTTTAATAAATAACTTCATTTGTTCAAGAGATACACGCGCAAATATTCTTTGTATCGGACACGTATCGGTCACGTATCATACGATCAGTGAGTGAAATAATCTGGCGATATGCGCCTGCATTACCCCACCTCATCCTTCCATACCTCTCTACGACAATGTTACATAGCCTGAACATATCCAATATTATTAAAATCATCCGACGTACCTACAGTTCGCTCAAAGCGTTTTGCTCGGTGCTTTATTGCCTGAATGGTACAATCTGGGAGTCATGCAAACAAGAATAGGTATATACTAGGCAATTATGATACATATTATTTGACCGCATCATAATTTTCCATCAGATATAGCATAAGAATAGTATTGTGCAAGTTTTTTGCAGAATGTTATTTTGATGTCTCGCAAAAAGAATCATTAGTTTTCTTGAATGCCTCTTTGGGAGTCGAGTGAATTAGCAATTTTGATTAGGTTTTTTATTCAACGCCTAATTATACAAAATTAATATAATATTTAAAGCAGCGTGATGATCTTAAGCAGATGTGGGTATTTGTCCATCATTAATTGTATTGTTGTGCACGTACAGTACGTCGAATCTCATTTTTATATTTTTCATAATAAGGTGTCTTTGCTCTGGCGATCGCCATTTTGAATTCTGATTACCGTCACGTTTTTAGTGACACTTGCACAATTAAGACAAGCCAATTGATGTAATAATTTAAACGCAAACAAATCTTAAGAAACAGACTTCACCGCTAATATTCTGGTTTTGGCTTGATCGAATTCGGTAAAATTTATATGGGACCACCTCTGAAGTATAATCTACCAAACAAAAAAAATCATCAAAATCGTTTAATTATTGGCGGAATTATCGCGTAACAAACATACAAAAAAAACTACCTCCTTTTTGAAGTCAGTTGAAAATCATCGAAGTCGGTCCCACGCGTCTCTAGAATGCCACAAAAGAACAAACGTATACATAAAAGGCTGATAAATGCAATCATCATATACCCTCATTTGCGTCGCGAAGTCTGTTTATCACCTTTTCTTAATTATTTCAATGCCATTCAGGTCAGAAACCACCACAGCAACCTTAATGTCATTCTGGACATTTTTATCACGGTACTTAATTTTCAAGAATTAAATTAGATTGTACTTGTGAAACTGTATTTATTTAAATATCATATTTAACATTTTTTTAAGAGACTTTCTACCAAAAAAATACTCGTGATTTTACCTCACCACGGGGTAAGGGGGGGGTTAAAAAGTTACTAAAAAACATCACATGATTAATGGACGACACCAAAGGGTATAAAATATGTTTTATAAAGGACTTACTCCTTTAGTCTGCGGCTCCTGCGGCAGCGCCTTTGCGAGGTAGTTCCGCTCGGCGTCCGAGATGCGCGGGTGCTGCGCTGGCGTGTCGTACACTACGGCGAACCATGACACCGACCACATCACGCCGATTATACCTGGTCACACAAGTATGCAATACAATACTCCGAGTTTTGCCGCAAGAGATACATTTCGGATACATTTCGGAGAGTGTGCAATGGAATTACACAATCTAATTCCCCCATCCCCATTCTATTCTCGGTCAACATTCCACATTTGCGGACGAAGCGTTTTGCTTCCACATTCATTATGCGAACCGCTAAGGAGTGGTCTCTACCTGAGTCTGTGTTCCTTGATAAATACAATATGGGAGTCTTTAAGTCGCGAGTGAATAGGCATCTTCTAGGCAAACATGCGCCATCGTCGACCGCATCATCGCTTACCATCAGGTGAGATAGTGGTCAAACGTTTGCCTGTACTGAATCAAAAAAAAGGTGAACAAATACCGTTGTTGATTTTGTATAATTTTCCGAAACATGTGTTTCGAGTGTTAATGGCCTCGATTCAGATGTACAGTCACTAAATTATTTTAAACTATCCCTGTCTCTTACAAAATAGAAACACAAGACAGAGATAGCATACATTTTAGTGCTGTCAAGCTAGTTTATCAAATAAAATATGAACAGCAGAAGCAGAAAGGCGCGTATTTTTAGTCAACACCAATTACAAGTCGAGTGACTTAGCTTGCATAGATATCTAAGTTCTGACTAACTTGACAGCACTAAAATGTATGCTATCCCTGTCTTGCGTTCCTATTTTGTAAAAGAAGGAATAGTTTAAATTTAATTTAGTGTGTGACATCAGAATCCAGGCCAATGTGTAATAATGGTGGATTAATAACTGTTAATAAAATAATTAATAAACTTAAGTATAAGCAAATCATACGAAGTTGAAAAACGTGATTTTCGCCTTCGCTCCAAAACTCCAATAGAAGTTCTAGTAAAGTTTCTACCACTTTACTAGGGCATGACTTGACTGGACTGGACCATTACTCTTTTACTTGAAATTGATTGTGACTTGTGACTTGTGACTAGGACTTCTATTATGGAATATAGAATTTGTAATTTATGTTTGTTGAAGGACTATGCATCTATGGTCATGGTATAATTATTTAAAAAATAGTTATATGCAATACAATCTTCAATGAATTATCAAAGCGTTTGGTCGAAGCAACTCGAGACCAAAAT
The DNA here is from genome assembly GCA_948107665.1 of Lomographa bimaculata. NCBI lineage: Eukaryota > Metazoa > Arthropoda > Insecta > Lepidoptera > Geometridae > Lomographa > Lomographa bimaculata. Next base: position 2,525,242 of record OX403600.1, on the reverse strand, counting down.
GTCGGCAAATATTTTGGACAGAGATTGAGCATTGCCATTCAACGTGGCAATGCTGCCAGCATTTTGGGTACTTTGCCAACTGATAGTGGTCTATTAGATTAAGTTTTGTACATATTTATATCTTGTAATGTAATGTTCACAAAATACAAGGTAAATCAAAGCATAATATTTCTATGATCCATTGAGAATGTAAAATACCTATATAAGTTCCAACAGATCCTATGATCGGCTGAGAACAACAATATATAATTCACTGGAGTCCCAACGGATCTTAAGATCAGTTGGGAACAATAATATAAAAAATATTTTAGTTGCAACTGATCTTATGATCAGATGGGAACAACCGCTATGATCAGTTAATGTGAAAATCCGATACTGTGATCCGTTGAGAAGTACCCTTATTTAAGGTTAATTTTAAATTCTTTTTTTTTTTTTTATTTTTGACAGGCTATTGTTTGACCACTATCTCACCTGATGGTAAGTGACGATGTGATCGAAGCTGGTAAACACACTAGACCTGGAATACGCAGGCTCTCAAGGATAACTGCCGGAACACCGTATTTGGCTTGGCGGCAGACTTTCAACTTGATGGTGGTAAGCTACTTTGGTAGCAAGCCAGGCGAGCGACTCACAAAATGCTCTACCACCTCTCGTTTTAGTTTAAGGTGTACAAATGTAAAAGTAACCAAATAAAAAAATAGTTACCTAGTTTATTTCCTTTTTTGAAGTCGGTTGAAAAGTAATAGAATGTTGTATGTTTACTCAACATCTATGAGGGGAATTAAACAATATGGATTTTAATTTCTAAATTGGTCTTAACTCATCTAACAGCATTTATGATGACCAATTAAAAGTCTACGATCAATTAGCGTTTTTATTCGATTATCAACTACACGTACGTACGTTAGTTTCGTTACTTAACTGTATTATAAAATTATTATCAAACGTTCAACGTTTATCATCGGTACTGCGAGGGAGTGTCTTCAAGTCAAAAGTGCTAGGTACCTTCTAGGCAAGCATGCTACATCTTCGGCCGCATTTTCACTTCCCATCAGGTGAGATTGTGGCCAAATACTTGACTACCGGGCATAAATAAAGAGTAGAAGTCATTTCCCACGTGTTCCCGAAACAGTCTTCAAGTCAAGAGTGAATAGGTATCCTTTAGGCATGCTACGTCTTCGGTCGCATCATCACTTCCCATCAGGTGTGGTAGTGGTCAAATGCTTGCCTTTCGAGCATAAAAAAAGTATTAAATTCAAAATTATATATTTTTTGTTTTAAATTATAGGAAGCCACTTAGTACTTCTTATTAGTTGAGTTTTACTTACTTACTTATTTCTACCTAGCATGACTAATGCAACAGAAATTAATATTTTATTGTTATCAATGTTACTGACGTAATTAGTAGATACGTGTAATTAAATAATTATTATATAATGCGTAAAAACTTCTTATTTCCTGATTGTGATAAAGATACTAAGTATCACGATTATGTTGTTATTGATAATCCAGTATTACGCCAAATTATTAACAAGATTTCAGTTTACGCAATATCGATTATATAAATTGATTTTTATTTCAATCCATTCTAATATCAACCATAACGATTTGATCCATATTCGTCCCTAAATGTTTGTCCCACATTAAAAAAATCCACATTCGGCCCACATGTATGTCCTTATCATACATATTTAAGTCAATTTATTACTTTTTTAAAATATACACATATTGAAATACTAATCTATATATATATTTACATACTATTACATTAAATTACATAAAACAAACACTTTTACACGCACAGCCCCACACTAAGTTCAATGACTTGTGTCGTGGGTGCCGAAAACATTCATATCACACACACAATCACAAGCAGAAACAGAAACACAAATTTTCCTAGGGGAGAAAACTTGTGTTCCCGCCGGGAATCGAACCCGATACCCCTGCTTAGAAGGCGAACGATCACCCAACTTAGCCAACGGGCAGTTCCATTAAATCAAAACTAACTAAAATTAACTATAACAAGATATAAATCTGCACAAAACTTAATCTAATAGACCGCTCCAAAGTACCAAAATGCACTAGCACCATTGCCACATTGAAAAGCAATGCTCATTCTTTGTCCAAAATGTGTTCCAACATTTTGGTCATTTGTTGCTTCGACTTGACGACTTGTCGACCAGACGCCCTGATAATTCTTTGAAGAACGTATGTGTTCCCTGTCCCCACGGTCCCGGCGGTTCTTACACGCTTTTTATTACCTTCACTTGTATGTATGTTTGTTACCGACTCCTTTGGACTTTTTTTTCTTCTTATTTTTGGCTTCGCAATCTTGTGCATTTAGCCAGTTGCAAGTGATAATATAATATTTCAAGTGTATTTCATATTATAAGTCCTAGTCACAAGTCACAGTCAAAGTCAAGTTAAAGAGTCAAGGTCCAGTCATAGTAGTCATGCCCTAGTAAAGTGGTACAAACTTTACTAGAACTTCTATTGGAGTTTTGGAGCGAAGGTGAATATCACGTTTTTCAACTTTGTATGATTTGCCTACATCTTTATGCACGTTCACTAAGTATAAATGGTTAATAATCCACCATTATTACACATGAATACTCGACTATCACAGGTTTTGGAAAATTATACAAAATCAACAACGACATTTTTTCACTTTCGCGGCAAAACCCCAAACCTTTGGGCTTGATTTGGACCCACTTCAATTTAAACCGTCAGATTTCATTTAAACTTCGTAGACTTATCGAGGACCGATGACAATACAAAAATGTTTTTTTAACTTTTATATTTATTATACATTATGTTTGTTATACTATTAATGTCTTCGTAACTTACCAGTGAAGTAGAAGGCTGACTCCCACCCCAAATAGGCGATGAGGAAGCCGCAGATTGGCATCGTGATGGCAGCTCCCAGGGAAGACGCTGGAACAAGAGGAAACATTTTCATAGTTACTTGTAGTTTAAAAAACATATACTCACAACCTACACTAAGTTGAAGGACTTTTGTCATAGTATGCAAGCCTACTATATTTTTGGGTTTCATCCGAAAAGAAACAAATAATATGTACTTTAAAAAGTATAAAAAAAAAGATTTTATTAGTTTTGAATAATAATTGAAACGCAAGCAAAGCTTAAAAATCCGAGTTCACCGCTTATATTTTGGTACCCACTACACACACTACCAAAAAAAACATCATAATCGATTCATAAATGGCGGATATATCGCATAAAATACATACAATAAAAAAACATAGTCGAATTGAGGACTTCCTTTTTTGAAGTCGGTTGAAAAAGGAGGACTGAGAGAACTTGTCAACACGAATCTAACTCGATTACACATCAATCAATCAATCACACACACAATCAATATAAAACGACAAGAAATGTGATTTTACGTAAGATAGTGTTCGAGACTCAGAGTAACAAGCAGCTATAGTAAAGTTTATGATCACACGAGTCGGTATTTTTAAATGTAGGTAATATATTGTGGTAAACAACAATACCACCACATTATGACCTCATGCTGGTTAACGGTCACTTGAACTACTTAATTCAATTGATCACACCATGATTCTTCAGGATATTATTTGTCTTTTCCTAACCAATAACAACATCAACAAGAGGCCGCTAACAACCGCTCTTTTTGGATTTCTTTAGTGGAGGCCTATATTCAACACTGGACTTCTTGTGGCTGAGATGATGATGATGATGAACCAATACAATATCAATAAACAAGTTAAGTGTAAGTCAGGCATTGCTTTAGGGTTCCATATTATCATATTTACACACACATACACACTCACAGCCCCACACTAAGTTCGATGACATGTCTCGTGGGTACCGGAAACATTCACACACATAAAAACACACAGAACCAGAATCATAAATTACCCTTGGGGATCGCTTTTTAACCAACGTTAAAATGAAGGAGGAGATTCTCAATTCGACAGTATTTAATTTTTCAAAATCGGTTGAAGTAGAAAAAAGTTCTGAGGTAGAAGTGTTGAAGTAGAAAAAAGTCTAACACAAATAACATCCGAACTTTTTTCTACGAGGCTGATTTAGATTATTAGAACTGCCCGTTGGCTAAGTTGGGTGAGCGTTCGCCTTCTAAGCAGGGTATCGGGTTCGATTCCCGGCGGGAACACAAGTTTTCTCTCCAAGGAAAATTTGTGTTTCTGGTTCCGATTGTGTGTGTGATGTGAATGTTTCCGGCATCCACGACACAAGTCATAGAACTTAGTGTGGGGCTGTGAGTGTGAAAGCGTTTATGTTTATGTTTTTATTCTTTGTTTATTTGAAAGCTGGTGCTTCCGATGCGGTCTTATTTAAATTTGATCAAGATCTGACCAGTACTTTTTGAATTATCCTCATTAATGCGTATCTGTATCTGTAATCTGATCAAGGATTCCGAAGATAAGCGGCGAAATAGGTAAATACTAGCTGTACCCGGCATGCGTCGCAATGCCACGTTTAGAAAAAGTGTATAACCTCTTTTACGTTTATGGTCGCCTAGTACTTTAATATCATACTCAAAACTTTTTGGATATAGTTCACACAAAAATACTAAAATCACGATAAAAAAATTGGGATTGGGGGTAAAAATAACACAAGAAACATACAAAAAAGGAGGGTGAAAATACTATACAACCCATTCCCATACCTACCTAACATACAAAAAAAAACATATTTTTTTAATGGAATACATACCATTTTATGTAGTTAAAAATTTTAGTATTATTATTATTATAATCTATTTCATTCATTTTATCGCGCTACCATCCCTACTTTCACTTTTTGTTTATATTTCCATCCAAAGGTTGTCTGGAAGAGATCGCTCTTAGCGATAAGACCGCCCATTGTACCTATATTTTATAAGATTCTCTGTAAGCTGTATTTATCTTTTGGTGTCAATAAAGAGTTATTGAGAGGTGGTAGAGCATTTTGTGAGTTGCTCGCCTGGCTTGCTACCAAAGTAGCTTACCACCATCAAGTTGAAAGTCTGCCGCCAAGCCAAATACGGTGTTCCGGCAGTTATGCTTGAGAGCCTGCGTATTCCAGGTCTAGTGTGTTTACCAGCTTCGATCACATCGTCACTTACCATCAGGTGAGATAGTGGTCAAACACTAGCCTGTCCCAAATTGAAAAAAAAAATTGTATTGTATTGTATAAATATCGGTCGAGCCGTTTCGGAGGAGTTCGACCACAAATACCGTGACACGAGATTTTTATATATAAGTTGATTTTGTTGGTATAAGATATACTATATTTTTTTATCTACGCCAGTACTTCTCCATGATAATATGTCAAACGAGTAATCCATTAGTAGGAAAGTTTCTTGATTGTCGCGCCGCGCGTCCCCGGGTCGGCAACGCATTCTGCGTGACGCAATCTCTGCACTAGATAAATTAATTTGAATCAACAAAAAACAAACAAACAAACGCTTTCACACTCACAGCCCCACACTAAGTTCAAAGACTTGTATCATGGGTGCCGGAAACATTCACATCACACACACATTATACTGATTTCCACACAGAAGATGACAAATAAACGCTTTCAAACTCACTGCCCCCACATTAACTTCACATCACACACATTCACAAAAACTAGAAACACTTTCCCTTGGGGAGGAAACTTGTGTTCCAGCCGGGAATCGAATCCGATACCCGTGCTTAGAATGCGAACGCGCACCCACGCAAATAAGCCAATCGTGGGTGCCGGAAACATTCACATCCAGAAATATACATTTTCCAAAAAATAAAATTCAGATCCATGGGGAGCTGCCGATTCAGAAACGATGTAAGATATCAGTAAGATGATAATTACACGATTGAATCCTACTAATATTATAAATCCGAAAGTTTGTGTGTAAGTGTGTAAGTATGTTTGTTCCCTCTTCACGCTTTAACGGCTGAACTGATGCATGAAATTTGGAATCTACATAGATTATACATAGGATTAACACATAGGCTACTTTTCAACATGATAATAGCGGGCGAAGCCGCGGGGCACGTCTAGTATACCAATAAAACTAATGATTTATAACACTGTCCTACAAAGTTGCAACTGGTTTTAATGTCACAGGTTCAAGGCATAGGTAAACACAATAAAATTTTAGGTTTTCCTCAGAATCACCTATACTAAAGAGAAGCTTGAGGGCTTAATTGGCCGTGACGAATAATTATGGGCCAATAATCATGTTCTTTTACGTAGAGGGTCGAACTAAAGAATGACCCACGATACCGGCCTGCTTCAGTGGGGGTCTAGTGGTCCCCACACCAGATCTCACTCTATGCCTAACCTAGGCACTATGACAGACTAAACTTTTATGCATATAGACCAGGGTAGAAGCCTTTAAAAATAATGAAAAGTGAAAAAAAATTATAATAGAATGAAACCCATTAGAAAAGGAGGGAAATATGATAAAAATGAAAGGAAAAATAATTTACGGGCGATCTGAGGTTGGGAAGGGGATGGGGGTGAGTTTTTAAGGGTAAAAAACGGTTTTTCTCGATTTCCGGCAAAACTAAAAGTCCTATCGAAAAAAGTCAAATGGAAAAGTTGTAGATAATAAAAAGATCTAAAACTTTTGTATTTACACTTTTTTCACATAACCTCAAAATTTATGTGAAAAATTCAAAAAACCAAGTTTTTGGTTTTTTATTTTTATCTTTTACAAAAATTTTTTTTTTTTAACGAAATTTTGTGAATACTTACCTTTTTATGTCCCAAATACGCTGTGATTTATTTGATTAATAATATTTATTTTTTCACCTTATTTTGAATTAATATCGAAAAAACACCCTAATTTTCAATCGAAAATTCACCCGTCAAAATATCAGCTTTTTCAAAAAGTTGGTGTGGTTTCTGTTCGTTGAAATCTCTACTTTCCGATGGTGAAAAAAAAAATATATGTTACTATGGTAAATCTTCTAAGAAAATGCAAACTAAATGAAGTATAAAATAAAGAAAATGCTACGAAATATATAGTATATAATAGTAGGTATGTATGTAGTAAGACCCAGACCCGCCTAGCCCCTTCCCCACTTCTCCACGAAATACCTGGAAGGACATATTTCCCTCCTTTTCTAATGGGTTTCATCCTATTATGATTTTTTTTGGTTTTAAAAATTATCGACCCTGGACTAATACGAAATGAGAAAGTTTGTGTGTAGGTGTGTGATCATGTTTGTCTTCGCGCCGCGTAATGGCTGAACGGATTTGTATGAAATTTGGAATATGCACGGGCGAAGCCGCAGGGCACAACTAGAATGAAATAAATCGTCTCAAAATTTCCTATTAATATTTTTTACCTCCCTCAAGTTGTAATATTTTTTTAGGTAGGCAAGCATTTGACCACTATTTTTCGTGAAGGAAAGTGAAGATGCGGCCTAAGATGTGACATGCTTGCCTAGAAGATACCTATTCACTCTAGACTTGAAGACACCCAGATTGTACCGTTCGGGAAACAAAGACGCAGACAATGAGTTCCATATAATATGTTCGAGGGTGGCAACAATACGCTAGGTCTCTACTTTATTTAGTTTAGACGCATCAGACAGACGGACCGTGCTGAAGCACCCAACTCTATTTAGAGACCTCGCGTCGGTCAATCATACATGTTCCATGTCAAGTACCTAGATAAACGACTTTCATTACTTCCTTCCTACTCGACTTAACTCGACACGATTGTCAGATTGAAACTGACACGATAATAATGCAGCTATTTAAATGTATGTATATATAACTTGTATGTACAATATTTATTACTATATGGTTGACGAAGACAATATATGGAGGCTGAATCATTAAGGGGACTGGTAGGCCAGATTAGATTATCTCGTATTGCTAATTCTGGGACACAAGTTTTCTCTTCAAGGGAAATTTGTGTTTCTGGTTCTGATTGTAATTTATGATAGCGTGTTTGGTGTGAATGTATCCGGCACCTACGACACAATTCATCGAACTTGGTGTCGGGGGAGGAAGTGTTAATAAAAGTATTATGAAAAAGCGAAAATAATTTTAAGGTTAAGGTGATTTTTAAAACTTGCATATCAGGCATAAAAAAAATACTTACTATGTTGTAAAAAAAATCTAAAAAGTTATATCAAAACAGTTATTAGATAAAAGCATGACCCTATAAAATAACGCCTATCAATTCGTACATAAATTAATTCCAAGCACGCTCCAATCATCCAAAAAGGATTAACAGAAAATGAAAGCAAAGTTTTGAAGCAAAAATGTTGATGCGTCGACGCTCAACGGAAGTACAGTACGTTCAAGAATGTATGTGTCACCTCTCAAGAAGGGCGTCACCACGTCACAGACAACGAAGAAGCTATAATATTAAATTATATGTTAAGATAAAATATCGCTAGGCACACAATTCGTATTGACCGCGCTTATCAAGTAAATAAAAAGTAGCATAATGTGTTAATATAAGCTATGTACATTTCAAATTTCCCAAATCCTTTCAGCCGTTACAGAGCGTGAGGAGAAAACAAATATACTTACACACACTAACAAACTTTCGGATTTATAATATGCTGTGATTATACACGACGAAGATAATTATTACAGTATCTTTAGATATTTAGCGATATAGACATTTAAAAAAAAGCCATCTTAAGATACGACGAAGATAATTATTACAACATTTTTATATATTGAGCGATATAGACATTTAAAAAAATGCCATCTTAAGATACTATATATTTATAGTATATATATATATATATATATATATTGGTCTAGAAAAACTTTGTCGAGAGAATAATTTCTAAATTGTATACCTTACGATGCTATATTTTATATGCACATATCTTAACATGGAATATCATAGCATCTTCGTCGTCTGTGACGGCCTTACAGTTTGTATAGTGTGAGCCTAAATCGAGGCATAGGCTGACCTAAAACATGATCAAAATGTCAACTGTACCATCGAGCATTCACCATTTATTACCTTGAATTAGTGATAGCTTCAATGATTATAAAATTTACATATATTTTATATCTATTTATATTTTGGATAGCATGAACGAAACGCTTTATTTATACCACATTAAGGAATAATTCAACCCAAATGAAAGTCAGTGATTTAATCAATGAACCAGTTTTATGGTGAGATAGAAGAGTAAAGCATGCACGGCCTTTAACCTGTATCTTTCTGACTCCTTATTACGTATTTTTGTTGCGAGCGGTTTCTATTTGAATTAAGCAAAATTGAACCTTATTTCTTTGTGGTTTTTTACTGGTAAGACTCTTTTGTAGAATCCGTCTGGGGCAGCACCACACCATTATCAGATATTAAATCGCTAGCAGTAAAAATATAACTGTTTTGCGGATTGAAGGGCAAGGTTTTTAGTTAAATTACATTATATAATATCTCAGGGTGACGAGCGCACTGCCTTGCCGCGCAGGATTTTGACTAAAATAAATTAAAAACTGGCAAAAAAAGGCATTGAACTGTAATGGAATGGGCAAGCGTGACGCTTACCAAGCTAGCGACTTGCACGTCAAGTCTCGCAATTACATAAAAAATTACAATTTCGAATTGAAACCTATCGCAATAGATATACGTTATATGTGGTCAAACCATCTATTACCTATCTCTGTTGCAAGGAGTTTCTATAACTAGAATTAAGCAAAAATTTACCTTATTGTCGTTTTTTTTTTATTTGATTCCGATCGCAACAGATATACTTAGGTAATATAGGGTCAAATCTATTACGTATCTTTGTTGCAAGCAGTTTTTATAACTTGAATTAAGCAAAAATTCACCTTATTGTCGTTTTTTTTTCTAATTTGAAACCGATCGCAACAGAGATACTTAGGTAATATAGGGTTAAATCCTCTATTACCTGTCTCTGTTGCAAGCAGTTTCTATAATTTGAATGAAGGAAAAAAATATCCTTATATCTTACTAATGTTGTCGTTTTTTAGTTGAAACTGATTGCAACAGAGATACGTAATACGGGGTCTGATATCGTGCATAACGTACACACGATACGTCGACGTCGCGTCGACGAGTTACGACTTTACGAGTGTAGATAAGATCCGCAAACGTTACAAGGAAGTTTTTGTTTGGATAACATCGTTTGTTCATTGATAAGTTCACGTAATGCGCATAACCTAATTTAATGTATCGGAATCTTGATTTGACGTTTGTTTATGACGTAGTAAAAGTGATTTAGTGACGAACGTTAACATGCAATAACTCGTTTTTACCGACTTCACAAAAAAGGATGAGGTACTCAATCGATTGTATTTTTTTTTATGTATGTTACCTCATAAATTCGTTCCACGTGAACCGATTTTGTAATTTTTTTTGTTTGGTAGATGCTGCTTTCCAATTGGTCCCATTTAAATTAGATCAGGATCTGATCAGTAGTTCTTGATATATCGTCAATAATGCCTATTTTGTGGACTACATTGAAGATGTTCTCGTTTAACCGACTTCAAAAGTTACCTCATAACTTCTTTCTTTGTACGCCTATTTTGATGATTATTTTTTTATTTGAAAGCTGGTGCTTTCCATGTGGTCCCATTTAAATTTAGTCAAGATCTGATCACTAGTTTTTGAGTAATTGTCAATAATGCGTGTTTAATACGTTAAATCTGATCAAGGTTCCGAAGATAAAACGATGAAGTCGGTTTTTTTAAGCTTTGCTTGCGTTTAATTATTTAAAAAGGCAAAAAACATTAATTTGCTGTATTTAATTGCATTTTATACTACAGGGAAGGTAAGATCAGATATCAATCTTTGACATAAAATGCTACAATGACAACCTTATCTCGGACATTCTCTTCTTCCTTTAGTACAAGTTAGTAAAGCAGATACTCAAAGTAATTATTTCCACCTTGAGCCAGCCAAGTTATTAATCTTAATGCATATCCAGCGTATGTTTTCATTATGCATTTCCGGAAAGCAATTGTGTGTTGATAGTAGATAAAATAAATACGCGGAAACTTATCTAAGGGGCTTGATATACAAAGCGGCCCAGGCGCGCGCCCTCTACGCGCACTTTGGCCGCTGCTTCTGCCACTGTATAAACACGCGCGCTGCGGGGGAAGCGACGACGCGACGACGACGCGACGACGCCAAGAATATTTCTTCGTTCTTTAGGCGCCATACATTTTATCTTCACAGCGGACGGGCCGCGCGCCTTGGACGCTGTGTATATCAAGTCCCTTGGTACCACATACCTTTGTAGTCGAGATCGTGACAAACAGGTTAGCTAAACAATAACTCAAAGAATTCTATTTATAACACACATTCACACTCAGAGCCCCACACAAATTTAAATACTAGTGTCATGGTTGCCGGAAACATTAACATATGTGTGAAGAGGGATCAATCATACGTACACACTTATACACAAACTTTCGGATTTATAATCCTTACTTCCTTACTAATATTATAAATCCGAAAGTAACTCTGTCTGTCTGTCTGTTACGCTTTCACGCTAAAACTACTGAACCGATTTAAACGAAATTTGGTACACAGATAGTCTAGAGCCTGAGAAAAGACATAGGCTACTTTTTAACCCCGAATTCTGGCTGGTCCGGGACTTACGCGGGTAAAGCCGCGGGGCGCAGCTAGTATTATATATAGTAGGATGTAGTATATATATATATATATAGTGTTGCATAGACGTTGCATACTTTGTACCTATTTCCTTGTTTTTATATTCTTTAAGCTATCAAATTAATCTAGGCCTACCTATGTGTATCCATGAAACAAGTTAGTATATTGAAAATGAATATAATAATATGAACATGAATGAGGAATATTATATCCGTACTAGCTATAATTATCCAACTCCTATGTTTTCATTTAATAAAGGAACTTTTGATTATAAACAACTTTTTTGTACGTTCATAAAGTGAGAATATTTAATTACTTTCAACAATACATCTGTAAATTCTATAGACAACTAGCCCGCTATTATCAAGTTAAAAAGTAGCATATTACTATGTGTTAATCCTAGGTATAATCCATATACATTCCAAATTTCATCCAAATCCGTTAAAGCGTGAAGAGGGAACAAACATACTTACACACTTCACATTTACACACTTACAAAATTTCGGATTTATAATATAAGTAGGATATAAATTAAAATGACCGAAGAAATGCAAATGATATGCCACAAATTAAAGGGGTAGGGAAAATTGTTATAGTTATAGGAACTATTGTACTCGAAAGAACCGTAACGCGAAGCCCCATTGAAATAATCTCAACTCTGAACACTGCATCCAGTGCTCGCACACTTAACCACGTGACACCTCGCCCATACGAAAATAGCGTCAGCGATTCTCAGAACGGTTAACTGCAGCATAGCAACAGTTGCGCAAGGTTAAAATCACGCGGTCAACTTATAGCAGCCAATGGGAACGCTCGGTTCGCATGACGTCAGCGACCACGCCTGCGCACGCCTCCGCTCAGCCATATTGCCGCTTTCAAATGCATGCTACGAAATACACATGAGCGGAATATTCACATTCACACGCCAACTAGGTACGCGATAACACTTGTACTAACTACCTTGTTGTCTATATCCAACTGCCGAGCCTCCTGACGTAGAAAAACAAATGACGATACGAGCTGTCAGTTGTCACACAATGTCTATGAGAAATTGGCAGCGCTCAAGGCTCACCTTCACTTAAGATGTTTTGCTCAATAGATTTAAATTAGCAATTTGCGGGCTCACGTCATAGATGTTTGTAAGCATTTTAATAAAAAATCTGTCAATCTCAATAATAGTAACGCAATTAGGAAGACGCCTGTACAATCTTATCAACAAAAGGAAGGACATAATAATATGAACTTGAAAACATTGATGTTGTCTTTATAGATGAAACTGTTTGTCTATTGTAAGCTGATTATGTATATTTTTTTGTATTATTTTTTATTGTGATGTTAAGGATTATGTCCGAAATAAATCGATTTTTAGTAATTAATAATAATATATTTGTTTTATTTTATTTTGCTTATGAAAGACAACAGACGAATATGCAAATAGAAAAAGTACATGGTAAGTATAATGTAGGTCATCCTATAGTTTTGTATAATCATCCTGTTAACCCTTTCGTCTCTTAGACCTAACGTAAAGTACGTATCTTTACGTAGTATAAAATGACTCGCTTCCGCTGTCTGTTCGCTTAGATTTTTTAAACTATTCAACGGATTTTAATGCAGTTTTCAGCCGTACGGTTAAGCTAGTACAGGATAATTTGTAAAATATCAATAACCTCTTGGGACATCATTCTAATAATTGAGATGATGTCTTTCGTGGTATGACTATTGTAAATTCTTATTATGATCTTTAAAATCTATTTAATTGAATAGATTATCTTCTCTATTAAGTCTATGGTGTCTAGTATCAACTGGCAACGGTGTGCATATTACGAGACGCAGTGAATGTCCGTTTTTTTGAGGGACAGTTTAAGCAATTGTTAATTGTAGATGGTATGGAATTATACCATCTTAATTATTACGGAAAATATAGCATACAGAAGAAAGTCGTAGAACTAAATGAGCTAAGATTTAAAACAACAAACAGGGTCTGCGAAATATGATATTTTACAAATAATTTTAACCCTGTATATATAATTATTACTATGATTCATTACTAGTTTTCTTGCTTACCCATCATGTTGGACATGAACTTGGATCTATCCATCGGAGGGATCCATTTGGAGGCCATGGGTAGGATAGCGGGCCAGGTGGCGCCCAGCAGGAAGCCCAGGATGATCCTGCTGGCCAGGATCCAGCCGAAACCAGCTACGGCTGCACCGGGAGTGAGGAGTGTGATGATACTGGCTAACAGCGTGCTGTACCCGAACACTCGCCTGTTGAAGGTAAATTATAATTTTAAAATTAGTTACATGGCAAACATATAAAAAATACGACTGCAAACAACATGTCAAATAAATTCTAATGCGGAACATAGTGCTATAGTTGAAGTAGGGCTGCCATCGCCTTATTTGCTGAAACCGAATAAGAACTTCGAAAACCCCGGACATTTGGGTAAAATTTGGTTTTTTTTCCCGGACACAATTGAAAAAATATTTTTATAAATAAAAATCTTAATTTTCATATTCGACAAAAATTAATAAAAGAATACTTTGAGCAATAGCGTAACAAATAAAATTATACACTCTTTCCGAGGCAATCTGGTTAGGAAAAATAATCAGGAACACTTTCTTTCCGGCAGTAAAATAAAAACAAATTAACTATGTATAATTATTATTTTAGTTCTATAAATAATTAAATAAACTGCATAATATGTTATATCAATAAATTACAAGTCTTGTTCATATCTAAAATTGTAAGGGATTTTCAAATTGTCCGGTTTTCGCACAAGATTGCAAAGCCAAATAAAAAAACAAAAATACAATACTTGTAGCAAGGGTTTGGTTCTAATTGTTGGTTTGAATAACTGTACTTTATCAGCTCTGGGGATCAGACACGCCCTCTGCATAAAAATAACGTCTCAAAAGAAACTAAACAAGACCCTGTGCAGATAACATTCCAGTGAATGCTTTACAGCCCGCATAACACGACAGTAGATATTTGAGCACGACAGAAATTCGCGTAGCATGACAGGAGGTTATTTGAGAAGAAATTAGCCCGCATCGAACACGCAAGTTTCACGAATGATCAGCGATCGAATTTTAGTGGCATCACGCTTCGATGAATATTAAAGTCCGGTGGAGCGTGCTGCCCGTCTGAGACTTTTCGACGAGATACTGCAAATAATTCCCAGCAATGACCAAGGTTACCTACAAGTAATCTAGCTCATAGTTAATTCAAGTGCTTAAGCCCACTTCCAGCGGGTAGCGTTTCTATCATGCTGGCGGCATTGCCTCTCTGAATTGCAATGCTAATACGTTGAGCCAAATAAGTACCAGCATTTTGATCACTCGACAACTACTAAAAAGTATTTTAAGTGTTAACCCTACGTATAAGCTAAGTACGTCCCAAATTTTACACAAATCCGTTCATTCGTTACAGGATGAAGACAAAAAATACATACCTAGTTAAACACAAAAACTTTCGCATTTATAATACTAGCCGTGCCCCGAGGCGTCACTCGCGTTTCTCAAGTTAAAAAGTAGCCTACCTATGTGTTAATCCTAGGTGTAAGTTATGTAGATTCCAAATTTCAACCTAATCCTTTCAGCCGTTACAGCGCGCAACGTTAAGTGAAAACGAACATACTTACACACTTATACATTTAATCACAAACTTTTGGATTTATAATTTTAGTGTGACTTAATTATCTACAATTCATATCCCTCGAATAACTAAAATTCAAAATTCTTTAGTCACATTAACAATCATAGCCCCATAGAGGCACCCATGAGATTTAATGACTCTGTGATCAATATGATAGGAAAATAATAATATAATGTGCACATTTTCAAGATCACGCTCTTATTTATTGTGTTAGGCAAGTAGGACCGGTGTATAAGACGCCCTTTCAATAAATTTATGGATAATCAATCAGGCGTGCTACATCTTCGGCCGCATCATCGCTTTTTACCATAGAGTGATTAAATGCTCGTCTATCTAGCATTAAAAAAACATAACCCAAATGGCGAGGACTTGTAAAGTTTCGCTCATGTCAAGGAAATTCAGTTTTCAAGCAATCACAATAATCTCACGATGTAAACAAAATTGTGGATATTGATATTAAAATAGTCAACGAGTTGAAACTGGCTTTCAGCGTCCTCAATACAAGTTACTTCAAAAGATTACTCACCTACCTGTTCTGCTTAATCCGAGCTACGAACCTTGAACGGGGCAACCAACGCACTACTTTACCACTGTCATCAAAATGGGGTCTACAACTCTACACACACTCACTACAATCATATAAATCATCTAATATCATAAAAGCGTAAGTTTGTGAGTGTGTTTGTATTTTTGTTACGTCTTCAAGCTCAAACAACTGGACATATTTTGATGAAATTTGGTATTGAGGTACATGACACCCTGGATTAAGACATCGGCTACTTTTTCCTGGACTTACGCGGGTAAAACCGCTAGACGCAGCTAGTTTATTAGTTAAAGTTTGTGTGTAAATGTGTAAGTGTGTAAGTAAGTTTGTTTTCTCTTCACGATGTAACGGCTGAACGGATATGGATGAAATTTGGCATATACATAGATTATGCTTAGTAACAACACATAGGTAGACTACTTTTTAATTAATTCATTTATTAATTAACAATAGCACCCCAATGGATATTTGAGTCCAACGGTATAACATAAGCAAGCATACGTGGTAGTCTTATCTAGACAAGTAGCAAAACCACAATTATTACTTTTTATTTAATAAAAAATCTTTTCAATTATTTTCCTTACTTTTTATTCACAAGTCGATATACTAAGAGTTAATAACCAGAAAGCTTAAAAATAAGTATTTTTTTAATTAATACTTTTTTGTTTATAAGACCTATATAAGAACTTAATTATATCTTTATTATGAGTATTGATGTTTAAGTGAGAATGATAGCTGAACTACTTAAATCGTTATAGATCCTAAATCGTCATTTAAAATGAAATATGGTAAAAGAAAACTAAAGATTATTTTCAAATACCTTCTCATTATTATTTAAGATGGGCAAACTTTTAATCACCATCTCACCTGATAGTAAGCGACGATGTGGTCGGCGATGGAGCAAGCTATTCAATGATGCCCCACTTGACACAGTTCATCGACTTTATTTTTTACAATAAAGCATCGGCTTGTCGCCATTTTGATTTTTGATTACTGTCATATCTTTAGTGACACACGCACGACGACAAATAGATTTATGTAAGTAGCACCAAAATCTGCCCACTCGTTTGATCTCTTAGAGCCACAAAGAAACAAACATACATAGACATATATATACATAGACAAAAGGGTAACTAGTACTAATATCTAGGGGCCAATTGCCTATATATCCTAAAACTAAACTAAAATAGCAATTACCTAAATTACCTGCAAGACATCGAGCTTATAGGAAATTCAAGTCTTCAACCCCACTGATATATCCTACTAACCCTACTTATATTATAAATCCGAAAGTTTGTGTGTAAGTATGTTTGTTTCCCTCTTCACGCTTTAACGGCTAAACGGATTTGGATGAAATTTGAAATGTACATAGAATATACCTAGGATTAACACATAGGCTACTTTTTAACTTGATAATAGCGGGCGAAGCCGCGGGGCACTGCTAGTAATACATAGATTGATTAACACATTACCCTCCCTTGCGATGCCAAGTCGTCTAAAAGTCTCTTGAATTTGCCGAAGTTAAAATGAATTAATAATTAATTAATGATCATCGAAATATTGCGGACGAGGAGTAGAAGTATAAGTAAATAGGTATAGTTTGATAGTAATGGCATGCCAAAGTTGACACCAATCTATTTGAATTTAAAGTATGTGGTACACGTCAATCTAATGTTCTTTTGATCAAAGTTTTTCTTTCAATAATTAAATGTTAGCAATTAGAGCGTTCAGTCTAGTTGACATTTAAATCGATATAATTAACGACGACACGTCACTTCACGTTTGAGATATCGTATAACAACTGTAACTGTATACTATATTACATTCACAGTATTGCCAGTGTTTTTTATGAAGTGAAAACATCTTTAGTGGCGTTGTGCACTTTTTTTGGATGGGTAAAAAATGTTAAACTCGCGTCAGGATACGTGACCTGCTTGAAAATTCGTAAGCTCCGTCTTACCATAGTAGAAATATATTCCTACTATGGTCTTGCGAATAGACCGACGACGTTAGAGAGTAGACCCCCGGCGCGGCGTAGGACAGGAAGTAATATCTCTCTTTCTACCGCGCGGTGCTGAAACTGCTCCTGCTGTTTACAACGTTAATGTTCAAGTTTTCACTTCTACCGGCACTCCTGGATTGCAACCCGTTATTTATTTTTTATTTAGGACTAGCAGACCTGCCCTGCGTCGCCAGGGTAAAAAAAAAATCATGACACTCGCAAATAACGTGGCTCTCTATTGGTAAACGTATTTTCGAAATCGGTTAAGTAGATCCAGAGATTACCCCCTACAACCTCACAAACTTTACATCTTTATAATATTACTAGCAGTGCCCGCGACTTCGTCCGCGTGATTATTGGACTTTTAGCAAGGATCACTAATTTTTTTGAAAATATAATATGGCATATAGCCTTCCTCGATAAATGTACTATCCAACACTGAAAGATTTTTTCAAATCTGACCAGCGTTTCCTGAGATTAGCGCGTTCAAACAAACAAACTCTTCAGCTTTATAATATTAGTATAGATTACTATCGATAGGCAAACATTTGACTACCATCTCACCTTATGGTAAGTGACGATGTTTTAGTTTAGTTTTAGGAAATATAGGCAATTGGCCCGTAGTAAATGGTAGTAAGCAGAATTATCAATTAAATTTTTTCCTCATTCTCAATTCATGTCCATAGTTATCAAAAATAATGGCTACCCTACGTAGTTATTAATTTATGCTCACGTTTCAATTCGTTTTATTGCGCGTAACACGACTAATTAAAGGGGTTCAAATCGATGGCAAGGACCAAAATGTATCAGAGACAATCAACTTCATTGACTCCAGACCTGACCCGTCTATTAATGATTCTAGAAAGTTCTATATAAACTGGGGCTGTTATTTATAGAAAATACTAGTTGAGCCCCGCGGCTTCAGCCGCTGATGATGATAATGATTAAAGTAGCCTATGTCCTAATCCAGAGTATAAATTTCATTAAAATCGGTTAAGTAGTTAGGGAGATACGTGGTAACAAACATTCACACACACAAACTTTCGCATTTATAATATTACAGTAGGATGACAATTTGGTGTCAGCCATTTGTCTCACAGCAGAGCGGCAATAAAAATAAATCATGAAAATTTATTAGTGTAGTGTTTTTTTTATAAGTGCTGCTCATAAATAACACATGAACTGACTTCGCCTTAATAGAGACAATAATAAAAGTGTCAATGGAGACATTCTTGTATGTTTTGAATAACATAAATTAATATAAACGCTTTCACACTCACAGCCCCATACTAAGATCGATGACTTGTGTCATGGATGCCGGTGACATATTACATCTCACACAATCACACCCAGAACCAGAAACACAAATTTTCCTTAGGGGAGAAAACTTGTGTTCCCGCCGGGAATCGAACCCGATACTTAGAAAATACACATATAAATAGAATATTGTATTTTTGGAACTGTGGGTAGAATATAGAATAGAATACAATAGAAAAATCATTTATTGCTAAATATTCAAAACAACCAACAATCATACACAAAACAAAATACATGCAATAAATATTTTTTTATTTATTTATTCTTTAACTTTAAACGTGTTAAAAGTGTTTCTTCGCAGATCCATAATTGAAATCAAGAACTAACTTGAAGAGGACTTATATACAATAAACAAATACTTTTCTACTTGAAATATCTTTTAAATTAAAATACAGTAAAACAATTACCCGAACCTGTCAAAAGAGATATGTTTAAAGTTTGGAAGTTTAATTAATTTTCTTAAAGACCGCGAGATGTTTGCCAGGACCGGTCTTTTACAAATGGCGTGGTCAGTAATATATCAAATCTTGAATCTGAATTTGGAATCATGGCGTGCGGTCAACACCCTTTGAATAAATATAATATGATAATTTACGCTCAAGAGTTTATATAATACTTGCGATCCGCCCCGGCTTCGCCCGGGTGTGATAAATGAAGAACCGCTCGACCGATTTTGTGCAAACTTCACATAAACCATCTACTAAATAGTCCAATCAAAGCCTTAACATATGTTTTGGATAGGTGAGCTCGTTCTTGAGTTATACAATTACAACGAAAAGTGGCATTGATTTTTATATATATATATATATATATATATACTAGCGATCCGCCCCGGCTTCGCCCGGGTGTGATAAAAGAAGAACCGCCCGACCGATTTTATGCAAACTTCACATAAACCATCTACTAAATAGTCCGAACAAAGCCTAAACATTTGGTTTGGATAGGTGAGCTCGAACGAGCAACGAGCAACGAAAATTGGCATTGATTTTTATATATATAGATAGATAGATAGATAGATAAATATTTCTAAATCTATCAAAGTGAGATCTTTAAATCTACTTGGGTTGTTTAGCATTTTGTCATGCATCAAAAATAAAAGAAGTGGTAAATATAATATGATAATTTACGCTAAAATGTATATATTGTATAAATGTTCCTACATCTAGCAAAGTGAGATCTTCAAGGCGACATGGGTTGTTTAGCATTTTGTACGTCTGTCTGTCTGTCAGAGGCATTTAGCGTCTAATAATTAATTAGTTGTATATTGTTATTATGCGTTTTAAGGCTAGGTGGAATGCACCGAGGACGGTTGTTAAGGATAATTGTAATCACTAAGTTGACTTGGGTGTTTCAGCATTTTATTCGTCCGTCTGTCCATCTGTCAGCGTCTTAACCATACAAGCGAATAACTTCAAATACTCAGAGAATATGTAAAGCTATGGCCCAAAGCCAAAAATAGCAATTAAAATGATATAAATGAAAATATCTCATTCTAGGCAAGTTTGCTCCATCGTCGACCACATCATCGCTTACCATCAGGTGAGATAATGGTCAAACGCTTGTCTATATTGAATAAATATATAAATATATATATAGATATACACGTAAGTGGGGAGGAAAATATTGTTTATGATTTATGCCCGGGGGGGTATCGTTGAAAAGATCTCTGCAAGTAGAATACGAAACCTTTGTTTAAAAAAAAACAGCGTGGGTAAGTAAAGTAGACCCGTTTTAAATGTGAACGTCCCTCCAACAAATTGTGAAACGATAGAGTGTCAAATGAATTAATTTTTTTGTGGGGAGGCGAGCACATTTAGAATGGTTCTACTCTAGTAGTACTACAATGTCTATGTTAGTTATGTAGGTCATGAAAGCTATATCACGTAACTAGTTACGTAGCTTTCATGACCCAATAGCCTATTTATTGAGAATTGAGACATCGCGCAGTGTCAATAGATTTGCTCTGAGACAGAGACATAGATAGATATATTCTTTATTGAACATCTTAAAATAACAAAGAACACAAATAGGAATGACAGTAAAAAAAAATATAAGTGTTACAATAGGCGGTCTTATCGCTGAGAGCGATCTCTTCCAGACAACCTTTGGATGGAGAGGAATAACGCATAGTTTTACATAAACAAACCTTTTGTTGTTTTTTGTTTGCCGACATAGTTTAAATAACATGTGATCGCACTAAACAAACTTCCTACCCATTTGTCACCAAAAACCCGTAGGGCCGATAATGGAAACTGCTGGAAGGTAATTAAAGAACCCAGTCTATGACCCATATATATGGTATTATTATTCATCTATTTATTGCCCAAAAAAGGTACAAAGAGTGGAGCTAAAAGCATGCATCAATAAAAAAAAGAATTGGTAAAAATATGACACTATTAAAATAATTTCCTGTGACCAAATTAATATACAAAAATATATAATTATAATGATATTATTGAACTCAATATTAGTGATTGATGGTGGGAATTCCGGTAGTTAATATAAACAAAACAAATAATAATAATTTGGCTGGGTAAAGGGCATGGAGGCAAACTGCATAAGTATTTTCTGGCGACTACATAATATAGATAGACCTAGGTTAATATAATTGCTGTAGTTGTTTATAATCTATGAACATTCCAAATTTCATCCAAATCCGTACAACCGTTAAAGCGAGAAGAGGGAACAAACATACTTACACACACACTGACGCACAAACTTTTGGATTTATAATATTAGTACGATTATAAGGATGAACTACTCAAATACTAATCCATCAGTAGGTATGACTTCATAAATAAAGAACTTTCGACATGAACTTTCATCCCCCATTACACCCCTTAATGCACCCCTGACAAAAAATATTGTAATCATGTTTAATCAACGACTCAAATACCAATTTCCATCGCTATTGATTAAAAAGTAAAGAACTTCCATACAAACGTTTTCTCCCTTGTAGATAGAATTTCACAAAAATCTTTCTTAGCATACCTCTAAGCTAAGATAAATAAACCCTCCAAATTTCAGGTTACAACCAGCGTGCAGCGGTTTAGGCTGTGCGTTGTTTAAGTCAGTCAGTCAGTCAGTCAGTCAGTCAGGACAAAGATTTTTTTAGTATTAGAACAACAATATGATTCAAGCTGCAACAAATATCCTTACTTTATTATAATATGTTGTATATATGTATTTATATTATAAACATAATGTATGTATTATTATTGCCTTGTAGAATTTATTTTGTTTAAGTATGTATATATATATATATATACCTTAATATATATTTTATTTTGTCATAACTTGTATTTACACCCCCGTTTCACCGAATTATTAAAATCTTCTCCATCCAAAAGTTGTCTGGAACAGATCACTTTTAGCTATAAGACCGCCGATTGTACTCTTTAATTTAAGTTTTTTGTAAGTGATTTATGTAAGGTGTGACAATAAAGCGTTATCTATCTATCTATCTACAGTCAATGAATAGTCGGTAGGTACCTATGTGGTTACTCTACATACCTACTGCTATTGTATATTTCCAGTTATTATTTTATGTGTGTTTTCCTAACCGCAAATTTAAATACCTAATCGTAAACAGCTATACGTAAAATAAATCACGTACTAGGTAGTACGTGATTTATTAATAGGAATTACTTAAATATGATATTATTTAAAATTTTAAATTCCACGTGGAAGGAGGGTAATGTGTTAATATACATGTATGTTAGTTAGTCTATGTATGTTTGTTCCTTTGTGGCTGTATAGATATCAAAACAAGTATAACTTCAAAAATAAGAAAGGGAAAATTAAAAGAAGAAAAGAAAATCCTATGGGTACTTTGTATTCTCACCTTGCGCCGATGACTTCTGCCAATCTCCCGCCTGGGAGCTCTGTGAGGACGTATCCCCAGAAGAAGGAGCCGAGAAGGAGGTTCTTTTGCTTCGTGTCCCAGTGGTACCGTGTTTGTTGTACGTGTTCTGGGTGCTGGAGAAATTAAAATGGCATTAGAGACATTTACCAGTGACGACCCAGTTGGCGCAGTGAACAGGTCTCCTCCCTCTGCGCCGTGGGTCCTGGGTTAGATTCCCGGCAGAAGCACAAATTCCTTCCCAAGGGACATTTGTGCTTCTGGTTCTAGGTGTCATGTGTGTGATGTGAATGTTTCCGGCACCCACGATACAAGTCTTTGAAGTGAGTTTGGGGCTGTGAGTGTAAATGCGTTTGTTCGTTTGTTGATTTACTCTTATTTCAGAACAGTGAATTTGGTAATGGTCGTTCTAGACGAACGCATGGTCGAAAATGTTTTAAAGATTTCCTCTAGCCCTATAGACCAGAATTACATCATTAAGGTAATATATTAAGGTAAAATTGATCTAGTCCCACCTTCTAAACCAATGAGGTTTAATCCTTTACTGAATGTGCCCTCAGTAAATACAAATTACAGACAAAACTCATATTTATGGCGAGCGAGCAGAAATTTCAATAAACTTAGTAAGCGCCTAGATTTAGATCTATTCCATATTAGTATAGCGTCGTCGGCTAGACGGCTGTTGAGCAGTGACTTTTTCGATAACTAAGCCATAGACAAGTATAGCCACATAGCCGTGCCCCGCGGCTTCGCCCGCTATTATCAAGATAAAAAGTAGCCTATGTGTTAATCCTAGGTATAATCAATGTACATTCCAAATTTCATCCAAATCCGTTCAGCCGTTAAAGCGTGAAGAGGGAACAAACATACTTACACACAAACTTTCGGTTTTCCGAATCCATTTTATCCGAATACTAAATATGAACGGATAATGCAAACCCTACCTGGGTGGTCTGAACTGAAAAAGGCAAGCGTGACGCTTATCATCAGGTGAGCGTCTTCCTCATGTCTTCTCTCAACGTCATAAGTAAGATATTATGACGCTTTGTGAAATCAATTTCTAGGAACTTTGTTCTAGTAGCATTACTTACAGCATACAATATGCATATGAACTGTAAGGCCAGTATCGATTAATTCATCAAGTTCGTTGACTTCACGTTGATTTCACCGAAGCAGCGTAGAATTTAAATTGGATTACTGTACGCAAATCGTTTATATTACGTAAAGTGAGGCAAAATAACCTAAATTTTTTGATGGGATACCTATATATGAAATACAATTGTCAAACAACGTTTATTTTATCTCTGGTAGGCTAGCTTCAGACCACATGTTACCTGTTGGTAAATTATGATGTGGTCAAAGTGCTAAACATGGCCTGGAATGACTGGCCGTCGATCCAGCCTATTTTCCTACTTGAGGGTTGATGAGAATCTAGCCGCTAGTAGCTGACAAGCTGGTAATATTATACTTACATAAAGCATGTCACATCTTCGGTCGCACTCACTTCCATCAGGTATGATAGTGGTCTAATCCTTGTCTATCAAGCACAAAAAAAACAAACCGTATCCTGTACTAAACTGTACTACGGAAGAGCGAGACCCTCTAACATAGGTATCTACATACTTAAAAGAGGGTCCTGAACCCATGAAATGTATCTAAGATTAAGTTTACTATTTGTATTGTATTGCATCCTAAGTAAATTGCATTTACGGAATGTCAAGTACTAAATGTACCTTTCACTAGCGAGCGTCTTAATTTACTGATCTAATTATGTTCCTTAAAATTCTATCTATGTATATAATACCCCTAATACGGATAAACAGCATAAGACATTTGCTAGCCAGAATTCCATTATTTTTCATATTACTAATACGGAATAATTTATAAGTGAAGTAACAATTCGATACAGCAAAAACAGACAGTTATCAAAAAACAAAATGGTTGGTTTCACAGCGGAAACCGCTATGGTCTGCGGTAAGGCGACAAAGGCAGTTTAACTACCACTGGAGCTATGGAACAGAACAAACATTTGTTGAGCTAATTTGTTAGGAACCCGCCACTTTGTAAGGGAGTGCATTTATGAAGTCATTCACCTTCCTACATGCTGGAGGTGAATAGCTGACGTATAGAGGTATATTCCTTTTGCCAATACTTGTCATAATAGCCTTCTTGACTCACAATACAAGTTTTTTTTGTATGTAATTGGGAGACGAGACGAGCAAGTCGCTTGGTTGATGGTAAGCATCACGCTCGCCCAGTTTAGTGCCAACCAAAGTTTGATCTCAAATAGTTAATCCCGCGCGACAAAGTACTGCGTTCGTCATGCTGACATAGTAGATGTTAAATCTCTTAATGTCCTGTAATTTCACTGGAAACATTGCCCTTCAATTCGGAATAAAGTAATGTTTGCACACTATGCTAGCGGTTGAATGTTTGGCAATGGTGTGGTACTGCTTAAGCGGACTGTGCAAAAGAGTAATCCCAGCAGTGAATTCGTCAGAACACAGTAACTTATGTAGTTCTTGAAACTTAAAAGTATCATCGTTAGCAGATTGTGGAGGTCGAGGAAACCTTCCGATGTCGAAAAGGAAGCGAAAAAGTTAATAAAACGTAAGTGCTTCCATACAGGGCGCACGCCCGTCGCGCTTCTTAATAAAGGAAATAAGATGTACCTGATTTTTTTGACAAAATTGAGTTATACATATACATCAGCAATGTCTTTACTAATTAGTATATGTACATGTAACAGATGTGATATATTAAAAGTAAGATAAAGTAGGTTGCGTTTGAATATTTTAAAATGAAAACATAATAGTAAATGCGTCTATTTGTCCTGATTTCGATGATGTATAAAACTTAATTCTGACAAAAATGTATATAGGTACGTCTTTTTCCTTATGACGGCAGTATACATAAAGGCAACACGGGGGAGGAGTCGCGGGCGCTTTGTATATCAAGGTCCCTTACGCGCCATACATTTTACCTTTACAACGCCCGGGCCGCACGCCTCGGGCGTTTTGTATATCATGTCTCTAAAGGAGACTCTTGCGCTGTTCGCAAGATAAAAGAAAAAAATTGCAAACAAAAAGGAGATAATATAGTCAAACATTTTCATTGTATCGCGTGACATGTGCCAGTGACCATGGAGAGATGATCTCTCTGAGGTTCAGCTGATTATATGAAATATGGATTCTTAGTACTAATTTTAGGTTGCTGCTTTAATCAACTTCCATTTTGGTTAAGGTTAATTTTGATACGTACCTCTGTGACGTTGTGGGGGTGAGTGATATTGACCAGTGTCTGGTTGATTGTCTTGTCCGAGTATATCATTTCGACGATAGCGATGGTCAGGTTCACCCTGAGGGCGTAGTTCAGCATGAAGCCGAGCAGCACCATGATGTTTAGGACTTGGACGCATGTTAGGGCTCCTGCAACAAGTAAATAAATGGTTATAGATTGTACGTTACCGGGGTTAGATTTCGGTGGATCATTGCGTAGTAAAATTGTATTATTTTTAGCGCAAATAAATAATTTATCGTCGCTCTCTTTGCAAAAAGACTTGGCTGTTCCACCTGACAACTCAAGAGAGAGGGTAAGTTCTTGCTTTCTCCGGGGGTCTTCTTGCTGGCAAAGACCCTCGACACAACTTCTTCACCAAGGGAAATTATTCTTCTGGTCAAGGTATGTATGTTGAATGTGAATGTTTCCGGCTCCCGGTATACTAACCTATGAATTTAGTGCGGGGCTGTGAGTTGGAAAGCGTTTATCAAAGCATTTACCTAGAATGTTTTCGGTATCTTGATAGCTACGCCCTACAGCTTCGCCCACGTTCATAGACGTAATGGTCTTTTTTCGTTTTTCATTCAGATTGACCACTAATCATTTTTAAGTTTGGGATGATGCTTAACTGTGATGCTTGTTGCTTTATTTATCTAAAATACTTAATCAAATCCTGCAGACCTCGGTTTGTCATATCAGCATAATAACGTGTGGCAGTCATTTAATAACTTAGATAAGTAAAGGTTGCTCACTTAGCTTTTAGTCCTAATCTAAATAACCAGTTGTGACTTGTGGGGTCCAAGGATTTGTAAAGTAGGTAATAGTAGGTACCGGATTTTTTTTTAAATGCTAGTTAGGTAATCATTTGGCCGCTATCTCACCTGATGGAAAGTGATAATGCGGCCGAAGATGAAGCATGCATACCTTGAAGATTCCTATCCACTCTAGACTTGAAGACTCCCAGATTATACTGTTAAGGGAACAAAGACGCGGGCATCGAGTTGCACTCCTTCGCTGTACGGATGACAACCATAAATGGATGACGTTGGTCAGTTCGTCTTGAGGTCCGATTATAGAAAGTGCATGGAGGAATCAACTGATGTAATTCGAGTGCACACTCTCCGACATGTAAGCGATAGAACACCGATAGGCTAGCGTCGATGACCGAGGCTCTGCAATTTAGACCCAACTAGACATATTACTTAGCTATGTATTGCTATTAATTCTGTAGCTGTAAGGTCTATAAGCTCAAGAAGGCAACAGTGAATCAGAATATTTCAGGTCAAACAAACAGAAAAGATACATTTCTGTTAGAATAACCAATATTTCCACCTAGTATTGTGCTATTCAACTTTGCATCAAAATAGTGCTAACAAATCTAAATTAAGTACTATGTATCATAATAAAACTAGGAACCAAAAACAAATAATGAGAAACGAGCTACTGTGTACCCTTAGGTGTGTACACTGAATCACCGACTGACTACCGTGGTACACAGTGAATCTCATAGTACTAGGAGCTTACACAAAATATAACAATGTGCATGTACAAAAAACAACAACCATAACCAAATAGACTTTGTGAAATATAACAATTGTAATACAAAGTGGGTAAAATGTAAGTTGTTAGATTATCATTCAATGCCGTGACATTCTAAGAAACTAGTTATCATACAAAAGCGTATTTGCTATGGTAAATAAATAAACTTCATGGAAGATTATGGTTATCAACGGTAATTAAAAAAGATAGACAATACGGATAATCCTGACTGTAGTAATAAAGGAACCAGACTTTAATGAACCGTTATTTAAATTATTGTTTTATTAGCGTTAGTCTGTAGTAAAATACTTCAGGGTGATTAATGACTTACATTTCTGCTAGAAATACCGCAGCGTTAAACATTCTACTAGTAGTATTTTATTGGCATACGACTCAATTAACAACATGTTTTATGAGGATTATTAGGAGTAGAATAGTTTAATAGCATGTGATACGAATGCGTTATAAAAAACAAACACCTTGATTCTTTTCACAATAATCCTACACATATAAATCCGAAAGTTTGTATGCAAGGGTGTAAGTATTTTTGTTCCCTCTTCACGCTTACGCTTAACGGTTTTGGATGACATTTACAATGTACATAGCTTATACCTAGGCTTAACACAAAGGCTACTTGATAATAGCGGGCGAAGCCGCGGGGCACGGCTAGTTACTAATAACATTTTAACACATTTTTCAGAAACTCTTTATTGAACACCGTAATTGTGAAACAGAAAATAATTATTTATAAAAAGTGTAACAGTTAGGCGGTCTATTATCGCTAAAAGCGTACAGTCGTAGAGACTGTACTGTATACCTACTGCAACTCTACATCCCAAATGCGTATAACAATTTAAATCTAAATTTAAAAAACATTAATTTCTCAGAGCCTCGAACATCGGCGCAAGATTGCTAGCTTTTAAAATATACAATTCGCAGTGTATGCAACTTCTAGTTTCCGTATAGGTAAGTATAATTTAGGACTTTTCAAGTGAACAGGTACTTTCTAAGCAAGTATGTTTCACCGTCTTCGAGATTTCGAGAAACCAATGGACTTCACTAACGCTGCAGTCTCGCAAACCGCGAAACGTAAGACAAAAATGTATTTTCTTTTATTTCCCAAATGGATTCTACACGAGTATTTGATGAAGACGTAAATAAATAAACATTTCGGAATTAAATCCGGATACGATTGACGTAATGCTGTATACGAGTCACGGTCAAAGAAGGTTACTCTACCAAACATCAATGCGAATTTACGAAAAAAATTGGCAACGAAATAATATACGTAATGTGCCAATAATAAAGCTGGGGGAAAACAAGTTTTTGCAATGAATGAATATTTTTTATCACAGCTGTTTTTCAACTCAGATTTTTTGCTTATTGGCTGGATTAGTGACCACTCATCTCAGGGATAGACCGATACCAAATACCTGTGTATTTGCATCTTTATTCATCAAGGTACCAAATGGTCATATAGAAGCAATAACCACTGTGTTGTACCACATTTGGTTATTTAGAAGGTGATATTACGGAATAATGCTATGAAATATCCCACTAAGTGTGCAAGTGTGTAAGTATGTTTGGTCCCTCTTCACGCTTTACCGGCTGAACGGATTTGGATGAAATTTGGAATGTACATAGCTTATACCGAGGATAAACACATAGGAGAATTTTTAACTTGATAATATCGGGCGAAGCCGCGGGCACGACTAGTATAACATATAAAAGTTTTTTTTTTTTTAATATTTCTTTACTTTAAGTCCTCTAGAGGGCATTATATTTACTTTAATGTGACGTCAGCCTGTGACCAGCGGACGATCAACACACTTCTAACGACACCTTCATTTTAATACGTCGTCACTTTCCATAGTCATAAAAAAATTGTCAAAATATGATAACCTAGTTTAGAAGTTTTAGGAGAATAGATGAACATACATACACACATACCGGTCAGAAACATAACACCCTTGCTTCGTTGTCAGGTAAAGAGTAACGGCTATTCCTATTTGCGACGCCTTTAATCAGCTAGAATTTGCAAAAAAGCGTCTTGGTATCCCTTTAAATAGCCTTAGGTTACCGGAGATGCTCTTAATAGCCGCAACGGGCATTTCTGTGGCTAATTTTGTAGCAACTATGTTTGGATCTAAAAAGAAGACTAGCATTCCTGGCTTAGAATAGCCTATGGTTACTAAGAACATATAAACAAAACAAATAAACAAAAACAAACGCATTCACACTCACAGTCCCACACTAAGTTCAAAGACTTGTATCGTAGGTGCCGGAAACATTTACATCACACACACACATTACACCCAGAACCAGAAGCACAAATATCCCTTGGGAAGGAATTTGTGCTCCTGCCGGGAATCGAACCCAGGACCCACGGTGCAGAGGGCGGACACCTGTCCACTGCGCCAACTGGGTCGTCATATAAGTAACTTTTATTCTTATGCACACACTCATAAATCCATATCATCTTATGGTAAGAAATTTTATTGCAGACTTTTTTTTTATGCTTTATACACAAACATTTGACCACTATCTCACCTGATGGAAAGTGACGAAGCGGCCGTAGATGTGACATGTTTATCTAAAAGATACCTGTTCACTCTTGACTTGAAGACTCCCAGATTATACCCCTCGGGAAACAAAGACACAGGCATTTTTAATTATGATCTGTATGTTAATACAGATTATAATTACAAATCAATTGTTGATTATTATACATATTGAGTTTTTATTTTGAACATTAAACATAAAATTTGAATATAACACGTATTTAAATTTTAAGCTTTATAAGCTTTGTTACGTTTCAGAGAGTATTATGTTGAAGGTATGTTTCTGTCGAAATATATTTTTTTCACTGATACTAATATCTGCAGGCCATTTGCCTATATTTCCTAAAATTAAACTAAAACTATATACAGCAAAGACCTAAGTACATCGAGCTTATAGGTAACTCAAGTGGTCAAGCCCACTACCAGTGAGTAGCGTTCCCATCATGCTGGCGGTATTGCCTCTCTGAATTGCAATGCTAATACGTTGAGCCAGGATTATAATTAATAATTATTAATGCCGAAATAATTATCTGACAAGTGCATGTCAAAGCAGGGTTTGTCAAAGTAGAGGTATTTCTGACATAACATGACAAAAACGCTTTCACACTCACAGCCACACATTAAGTTCGATGACTTGCGTCGTGGGTGCCGGTAACATTCACATTATACACACAACCACAACCAGAACCAGAAACACAAATTATCCTTGGGAAGTAAACTTGTGCCCCCACCGGTTATCGAACCCCTGATTAGAAGGCGAACGCTCACCCAACTAAGCCAACAAGCAGTACTTTCTAAGATGTGCGTTGTCGAATTAATTCTGTCGGACTAGTCTTGTCGAATTTAGGTTCTGTCGATGTAACCACTTTTCGATCTAAGTTTTATAGAAGTAAGCGAATCGAAATACTAGCCGTGCCCCGCGGCTTCGCCCGTTATTATCAAGTTAAAAAGTAGCCTATATGTTAATCCTAGATATAATCTATGTACATTCCAAATTTCATCGAAATCCGTTTCGCCGTTAAAGCGTGAAGAGGGAACAAACATACTTACACACACACACTTACACACAAACTTTCGGATGCATAATATTAGTACGATAGTAGGATTGAACTGACAAAATTTAGTATGACACGGATCACTGAAACTAGTATTGCAGGATCATCATGTAAAAAGACAGTTGTTGTTATTAATATTCTTAGATACTAATTATCTAAGGACAGCTCAAACGAAGGATCTCAAGTGGCACTGCATATGCACCTACATCCTGCTAGTACATTAGCAGTTTTGGTGGAAATAACAGCCACAACTCCTATCGATTCCACGCTAAGCGTATCAAGCACAAGCACTTATTCTATGCCTTCGCTCGAAGCATATTTCCAAACAAAACACTTAACAAAATCTTATGCAAGAATAGGTTATTTAGAAAGCAAGGTCTCAAGTATTTGTTTCCTTTGACACAAGTGAAAACTGAAACTACCTACAATCAACGCCTACAGAGCACTTTCATCCTGCTCCTAACTACTCCCACATCAGGTAAAAGACAGTCGGCAGTTCGCAAATTGCGCTTTCACCAATTCGCAACTAAACTTACGATTATGGCCACACGAACAATAAGATTTCTGTGACGTATAGTCCAGGAGACATTGTTTGATTTTGTTTCATGATGGTTACAAAATGTTATGTGGAATAGCTATGCATGTTTTACGCTACGTGAGTACTTAGCTATATTAATACTAGATCTTATAAAGTGGTTTAAAGTTTAGTCTATATATAAATATACTTATAGATAATTAATAAAACATTTGAATTAGTGAACACCTTTTAGAATTAGCTAGTATCTTGCTGGTATAGGTATATAATTTTATTCGATATTCATAAGACTTATGTTATACTTAGCTTTCCAACCGAAAATGTTTCAGGTGCCTCTGCCGATCTACGAACGAGAATACTGCGACAAACAACCAGCATTATCAAGGACGGAAGACGTCAAGAAGCAAGCCAATCATAAAACCTTAAGACAAATGTTATTAGCAAATTGGATTTACGAATTAGAGAAGAATCCATTCATCAGTCGTACTATTCCCTCTCTCAGGGCACATGTCGAGCCAATTTACAAAGAAAACTTAAAGATTAATTAATAATCAAAACTGACAACAGCTGCCGAACTAAAATCTACTTACAATAATAACGCACCGTTAAACCACTCCATAATTTCGCAATAAAAACAAATCAGTTATTCGCAAGGAAATAATCGATAAACGAATCTCATAACATTATGCGGCCGGAACCTGTTTAATATGTTAGCCTTGGCTAAGCGCATAATTCCCAAAACTTCAACGAAAACAAAGTGTGTCATGGTCAATCGCGAAACTGTTGACATTTTCCAAAATAACATTTGACGCCCGTGTTGTTGATTGAGACGTTTCGTCGCACGCTCGTTTGTACCAAGACTTGTCTTTTGTTAGTATTAGCTAACCGTCTGACCTAGATGAATACACCGATTCTAATTCTAGATAAGGTAAGGTCTGCAATAACGCCTCGCCCTCTGCGACCCAAGCCTTTGCTAGCCTTTATACTCACAGGTCCATTGTACATTTAAATACTTGTATCGAAGGTGCCAGAAACATTTTCATAACATCCTAAATCCTTCATTGCTAAAATCCCCAAGATGTTATTATTATTTATCTAATTCGTTATTTTCAAGTGTAACATGTGCATCTACCAAAGGGACATTCGAACAAAACTTGATACATTTGGTTTTCCCAGCATTAATAATAATTTATTAGAAGCAAACCATCTGTGTCATCAGCAAATGAGTCAATGTCTAATGCTACAGTAGTTACTAAATTATATACTACTATATTATTAAGCAACTAAATTATACTAAAAATAGAAACGGTCCTAGTATTGAACCTTGAGGCACGCCAATGTTAACTGTTGATCCTTTAGATGTCACACGACTAACGCCTACTTTTTGTTGCCTACTCGATGAATATGAATACATTCATCATTCATTCACAAATCAAGAGTTTTAATTGATTGAGCGAAGCGAGATCTCTAAGTTGACTTGGGTCGTTCAGCACTTTGTCCGTCCGTCTGTCAGAGACCTCTAGCGTCTAAACTATATAAGCGAATGACTTCAAATTCTCATAGTATAATATTAAAAAATATTTTGCTCCCAACTTACATGTATGCCCATGTAAGTTGGGAGCAAAATATTTTTTATTTTTTTATCTACCTTTGTGGGATATCGCTGAAAAAAGTTTAACAAGAAGATTACGAAACCGGTATAAAAAAATCTATGTTGGAAAGTAACGATTTGGTAGGGCACCAAAGTCACTGTTTTTAAACCTATTTTGTCCCGGGGTCTATCTCTGAACGTTGAAACTTACGTATAATATCCGTTATATCCTGTTCTTAAACAATAAATACAGAAATCAAACTATTATTATATGGAAACAAAGTTTTAAGCGAGTAACCTTAAAAGTTTTTCTCTATGAGGCAAAATGTAGGCGCGAGATCTCAGTCCGGCGCGAATGACTAGTTATATTATACTTTAAAAATAAAAAAACATTTGAATGTAAAATGTCATTAATGTCATGTCAATACCGTAAGTTGTACATGAGCGTGACACGGATGCTATAACGGCGGAACGATTTAGAGATGAACACTAATGTGTTTCAAAACGTCACTTTCCGGGCAGTACTGGCTGAGTTGATTGTTAATAGGTACCTTTAGTTTCAATATTATTTTATAGCACTTAGCTCGACCGCCATCCTGGACAAGAAATAGCAATAAAAATGTCTCACAGTTTTTGTGCACGAAGTACGAAGGCAATGGCAAATTTGTGACGGGTCAAGTCGTGACGTGACGCTGTGTAATTGTGATTCCAACTCTATGTTTATTTATTATCTGATCTCAACTTTTTGTTGGGTTTTTCCTGAATCTAAATTGCTCTCCTCGCCATATTATGCTGGTAATTGGTTATTCTACGCCAATTACAAACACAATATGGCGTATATGCGCTATCAGTTAAGACGCTGACTAGAACTAAAAAACGGACCCTCTGTCGCGGCGGTCACGGTCATATACCAAACTAAGAGAGATGCAACGATAAATGGACCGTCGCGTCGGATGCTAAATTAATTAAAATTAACAATATTTTTGAAATTAAATATTTATTTAATTACTATGAAAAAAAATTCGTGCCTCTATCGCTTGTTCCGCGCTCTCGCTTGCACGCTTAGGCTCAGGCGGAACGTGACACTTTTTCGTGCGGGCAGCCGGTGTTCATCGATTTATAAGACGTTATCACGTCAAATAACAACTTTGCTTTTGTGTTAAGTTATAAGAATTCGTAAATAGTTGAGGTATTTCGTTGAAAGCATGTATTTTTAAATATATTATTTTATAGAGAAAACTAGCTGACCCAGCAAACGTTGTTTTGCCATATACATTATTTTATGCTGACTCATAAAAAAATAAAAATAAAAAATGTAAAAAAAATGTCCAAAAAAAATTAATTTTGGTTTGGACCACCCTTAACATTTTTATTTAGGGTTATGAAAAATAGATGTTGACCGATTCTCAGACCTACCCGATATGCACACAAAATTTCATAAAAATCGGTCGAGCCGTTTCGGACGAGTTTGGTGACAAACACCGCGCCACGAGATTTTATATATTAGATAATACAAAATTAAGTCGGAATCTTGGACATCCTTGCAAATATGATGACGAGTATGATATTTATTTTGCTGTTATAAATTGGGTATATTTTGTTAAAAATACGCTTCGCCTTAACATCTGATTTACCAAGGAGGATCTTTTTTGTACTTATAAGATGTCTGATAAGGTTGTTGTTCGTTGTAAAATACACCGAAATGATTTGTGTGATCTTAATTAAAGATCAAGCAAATTAATCCAAAGTGCATACTATTTTTGTGTATGTGATTATGTGTGTGTGACGTAAATCTTTCCGGTATCCACGATACGTGGAACTGCTCGCTAACTTAGTTAGGTGCCCGCCTTCGGGCTTTGAAGGCACCTCATATCGGGTTCGATTCCCGGTGGGAACACAAGCTTTCTCCCCAAGGGAAATTCGTGTTTTTAGTTTTGGGTGTGACTATGTATGTGATGTGTCGTGGGAGCCGGAATCGTTTCCGGCTCCCACGACACAAGTCATTGAATTTAGTGTGGGGTTGTGAGTAGGAAAGCGTTTATATTATGTAATTAGTATACGTTATGCCTCGTACTAAGATTAGGATACAATAAATATTATAGTTAAAAAAAACTAAAAAACACGCTTTATAAAAAAACATATTTTTGTAATGTCATCGGTCCTCGATATAATAAGTCTACGAAGTTTAAATGAAATCTGACGGTTTGAAGTGGGTCAAAATCAAGTCCAAAGGAGTCGGTTACAAACATACATACAAGTGAAGCTAATATAAAGCGTGTAAATATTAATCAGTCAAAAAACACAGAAGTCAGAAAATAAAACCGGCCAAGTGCGAGTCGGACTCGCGCACGAAGGGTTCCGTACCATTATCTATAAAAAATCAAGTTTGTTGTATGGGAGCTCCCCTTAAATATTTATTTTATTTTTATTATTTGTTGTTATAGCGGCAATAGAAATACATCATCTGTGAAAATTTCAACTGTCTAGCTATCACCGTTTTTGAGATACAGCCTGGTGACAGACGGACGGACAGCGAAGTCTCAGTAATAGGGTCCCGTTTTTACACTTTGGGTACGGAACCCTAAAAAAGGCAAATGCAATAAAGTAGTGATAATTAACACCGGAGAAGACAAGCTTGCCCGTAAGCATAATCTACAAATATTGTAGGCAGTGAAATAAACAAGGTATTTACGGTACCGTTAACCACTTAACAGAAGCCATGACAATTGCAGTGATAAAGCTCCATACAATAGTAGCCAGTTCCCGTTCCAGGCCTAGTGTTCTTACAGACCTCGACCACGTGATCGCTTACTAACGCTAGCCTGTCACATGAATAATTAAACGCAAGCAAAGCTTAAAAAAACCGACGTCACCGCTTATATTTTGGTTTTGGCTTGATCAATTTTGATAAAATTTATATGGGACCACTTCTGAAGTATAATCTACCAAACAAAAAATTACATCAAAATCGATTCATAATTGGAGATATCCCGTAACATATATATAAAAAAAACATAGTCGAATTGAGAACCTCCTTTTTTTAAGAAATCTAATTGAATGCAATAACATAGTCAATATTTTCTTTTATTTCATTAAAACATTTAAATTCATATGTCTCTTTAATATTAATTGTTTAAAATATAGGATAATATAACGGATATAATATGAAAGTTTCAGCTCAGTTTTTGAGGTAGACCCCGGGACATAATGGGAATAACGGACGGACGGACGGATGCTAGTTCTCGACGGACGACTAGTTCGTTATAAGCAATTCATTAATATTTTTCACATGTTTTGACTTGTAACTATGGAGTAACTAGCCGTGCCCCGCGGCTTTGCCCGCTATTATCAAGTTAAAAAGTAGCATATGTGTTAATCCTACGTATAATCTATGTACATTCGAAATTCATCCAAATCCGTTCAGCCGTAAGGCGTGAATAGGGAACAACTATACTTACACACTTCCACACTAAATTTCAGATTTATAATATTAGAAGGATAGTAGGATAAATAAATTATCCGTATCTAGGTAGGTAACTTAGGTCTTTGCTGTATATAGTTTTAGTTTAGTTTTAGGAAATATTGGCAACAAGCCGTGCCCCGCGGCTTCGCCCGCTATTATCAAGTTAAAAAGTAGCCTATTTGTTAATGCTACGTATAAGCTATGTACATTCCAAATTTCATCCGAATCCGTTCAGCCGTTAAAGCGTGAAGTGGGAACAAACATACTTACACAAATTTTCGGATTTATAATATTACTAGCCGTGCCCTGCGGCTTCGCCCGCTATTATCAAGTTTAAAGGTGACCTATGTGTTTATCCGAGGTATAATCTATGTACATTCAAAATTTCATCCAAATCCGTTCAGCCATTAAAGCGTGAAGAGGGAACAAACATACTTACACACTTACACACAAACTTTCGGATTTATAATATTAGTAGGATTAGGATTGCCCCTAGATATCGACAGATAAAAGCTCTAATATTATATTTTTGGTATTAAAAAAGAAACCGTATCTGTATTTGATGGATTGGCATAATAATGTAGAATACAAACACATGTATCTGATAGAAAGACTTGCTACCACTGACCAAGTATAATTGAAGGATTCTGTGGTAGGAAGAAGGAACTCTTACAAGACTGCCAACATGTAGGTATTTAGTTACATGTCATACGTGATTAATCGGACCTTTCAAGAACACGACTTTACACGACTTTCTATTCTACGTCTTGTTAATACAGGGTTAAGGGCGACGCCTTAACCTCGACGCAAATAGATAGGGGTATTTTAAAAAATCAACTGTAGACCGATCGATTTTATTCTCTACAGCATATCCACCAATTATACCACGTTACTAGGTATGAGCAGGTAGATTTAAGGAAACTCACGTCTAAATGTTAAAAATATATATGGATCCATGGTATTAATCGAAATAAAGATTTTTCTTTTTAGGGTTCCGTACCCAAAGGGTAAAACGGGACTCTATTACTAAGACTCCGCTGTCCATCCGTCTGTCTGACCGTCTGTTACCAGGCTGTATCTCATGAACCGTAATAGTTAGACAGTTGCAATTTTCACAGATGATGTATTTCTGTTGCCGCTATAACAACAAATACTAAAAAACAGAATAAAATAAATATTTAAGGGGGCACAGACATTATATTTTTTCCGTTTTTATAGATAATAATAATAAAACCCTTCGTGCGCGAGTCCGACTCGCACTTAACCGGTTATTTTTTAAATTGATTTGAAAGCTGTGTATTTTGTATTTCAAGCTGAGATGATAAAGCCAATTGATAGCGTATGAGGCTAATTTGACTTCATAACAACTTTCACCAGGAAGAGGACAATGTACAATATACGCTTGTGATTGGCCGATGCGTGCTTGTGATTGGCTGACGCAACAGTTGCCAGCGTCAGTTGCGGATTGACCAATCATAACTACTGAATTGATGCTTCAAATGGCATATTGTTTTCGTAAGGGGTGAAAAGATTAGTCAACTGGATATTTCCCGTGCTACAAAGCAATAAGGAGAATTTAAACCTTTCAAATTGGGTCTCATCACCCACAAAATGTTAAAATGGTGTAACGTTATTACAACATTTTGCGATGTTTTTAGTCAAAATATCAGTGAACCTTTTTCTAGCCTGGAGGTAAGTTCTATTAGCATGTTACGTGAAACGATGTCAAAGCGTTTAGTTCGTGCTCAGGTACTGTCTACGTTAATTCCCTAGGCACAGGCACTGCAATTAACAAACTGTCATTAGCATGTACCGGCCGAACCGTTCAGCACACATCGTTGGTGTGGTAATAGATATGGCAATATACTCTTGAGAATTTTAGTGCCTGGGAAATGTGAGTTTAATGCTTCTTCATTAACGTGGGTGGGCTTTGAGTGTATATAGATTCAACTGAGAATATCGCTATTGTCATTTATTTACGAAATTTATTATCAAAATCAAATATAAAATATATTAAAGAAGAAACACAAAGAACAAAAAATTTTCAAAATTCATGTGCATTGGGTCAAATTCTAAAATTGAGCAATAGGGGTAGATTCAGCATATGCTGTGCGTACGTTTTCATGTGCTCACAACGCTGATTTACAATCTACCCCTTACATCGGACAAAGATGGTAGCCGATGGATTTATGTGGAAGCGGATTACACGATTAATAATTTAACATATGCTATAGTACATAAAAACAGCAACAAGTATTTTATAAATATATAATAATTTACAACATAAATATCTTGTATATCACATATTATGCAAAGACAAGATGGAAAGAAGTAGTGCAGAAGGACATGAGGGAATG
The DNA here is from genome assembly GCA_948107665.1 of Lomographa bimaculata. Classification (NCBI taxonomy): domain Eukaryota; kingdom Metazoa; phylum Arthropoda; class Insecta; order Lepidoptera; family Geometridae; genus Lomographa; species Lomographa bimaculata. The sequence continues at coordinate 2,485,878 of OX403600.1, read as the reverse complement.
TGAGCTATCCGAAACTGACGTCCAGGACAGAGCGAAGTGGAAAGTAATAAGTAGGAAGGCTTACCCCACCTTGTGGGATATTTAGTCAGGAAGAGAGAGATGTTGGCCTCGATTCTGATGTCGCACACTAAATTAAATATAAACTATTCCTGTCTTTTACAAAATAGGAACACAAGACAGAGATAGCATACTGCTGTGCTGTCAAGTTAGTCAGAACTTAGATGTCTTTGCAAGCTTAGTCGAGTATGTTATTGGTGTTGACTAAAAACACGCGCCTTTCTGCTGTTAATATTTTAAATGATAAACTAGCTTGACAGCTCTAAAATGTATGCTATCTCTGTCTTATGTTTCTATTTTGTAAGAGACAGGGATAGTTTAAATTTAATTTAGTGAGTGTACATCAGAATCGAGGCCACTATAAATATTATTGTTTTGGGTCACATTGGCAGAACGCAATGCCTTAACAAGACAATATATTAAAATAAAAAATAAGACGTACTTTTTTAATTCACACTTTTTGGTGATAAGCACTAGTAGTTCGCCCCGAATTGAGACCTCGCGCTTACCTTTTGCTTAATAGAGAAAATCTTTTGAGATTAATTGCTTATGAAAATTCCATACAAATCGAGTAACTATTTAAAACTATGTAAAAATTCCATTTTCTTGCCCTAGTTAATAGAAGGGAAATCGCAGATATTAAATTTTTCTAAGGATTTCCTCTAGTCTTGTAGTTAGTAAGCGCCTAGATTTAGATATATGCCATACTAGTATAGCGTCGTCGGCTAAATGTGTAGCTGTTTTAGAGACAGAAACACTACCATCCTTCTGACGCAGTCGGGTAGTACAGTGACTTTGATGGCTTACCTAATTATTTTCCAACAGTTTTTTTTTAACGGTTTCGTACTTTACTTACTGAGCTCATTTTAACGATACTCCAAACAGGCAGAAAAAAATGCACCTCACCTATGTGTATGGTTGCCTCCTTAATATTTTCTTTTATACCATTTTAAATGCCGTTTCTTGGTTTGGGCCATAGCTTTACATATTCCAGAGAATTTGAAGTTATTCACGTGTAGGTATAGTTTAGATGCTAAATGCTTCTGACAGACGGACAGACGGAAGAAAAAATCACCGTCAACTTGGAGATCTCGCTTAGCTCGATCAAGTATGTTTTATGGAATAGATTTGGTATTCTGACGTATTACTTACTACCTCACTTTAAGCTAAATACATAGTTGTAAATTATTAGTTAGAAATCGGTACAATATAAGCAATTTGCGACACCTTAGACACTGTTATTTGTGACATTGGTGTTTTAAAAATTCCTTAACAAGGAAGTAACATCCCGCATGAAACCATCGTAAAACGTTTGTCAGTATTCTAAAGCTCGAAACGTGCACAAACCGTATGCGAGTTCTAATTTTACCAGTGTATTTTATCTATAGCTTAGCTTACACATAATTAAATTGTAAAATATACTTAGTGATGAATTGTTGGGGTCGTAGATGGCGTTAATTCTCCCTCTAAGGATAGGGTGGGCGTTGGCAGCGCTAGCTTAGGGGTGAAGGTTTTCGTAACCTAATAAGAACACTATCCCGCAATAAAACATAAAGGTCGACCAAATTGTTATGAATCCTACTAATATTATAAATCCGAAAGTTTGTGTGTTACTTACACACAAGTCATCGAACTGTGTGGCTGTCTGTGTGTGTGAAAGCGTTTACGTTTATCCTACTAATATTATAAATCCGAAAGTTTGTGTGTAAGTCTGTAAGTATGTTTGTTCCCTCTTCACGCTTTAAAGGCTGAACGTATTTGGATGAAATTTGGAATGTACATAGATTATACCTAGGATTAACAAATAGGTTACCTTTAACTTGATAATAGCGAGCGAAGCCTCGGGGCACGGCTAGTAAAAAAACTGTTTTTAGACCTATGTAGTCCTGGGGTCTATCTCAAAAGATAAACCAAAGTCACTGGACTTTGGTGGCCTACCAAATTGTTACTTTCCAAATTTCCAACATAGACTTTATGAAGAACATTTCGTACTTGTTAAACTCTTTTTCATCTCGATATCCTACACGGGCAGAAAAAAAATATAATCTAGCAAAATAATGGAGGAGGAAAATGGCGGTATAATAAATAAATAATAAAATGCTTTCACACTCACTGGTGATGGTGCCGGAAACATTCAAATCACTCACACACACAATCACAAACAGAAACACAAATTTTCCTTGGGGGAGAAAACTTGTGTTCAAGCCGGGTATCGAACTCTATACTTCTGCTTAGATAGTGAATGCTCACCCAACTAAACAAACGTGTGGTATGAGTTACCTTCTTAATATTAAAAATGTTTGTCCATTACATACCAAATTCTCTGAGAATGTGAAGTTATTCGCTTGTATGATTTAGGCGCAAATGTCTCTGATAGACGAACGGACGGACGGACAAAGTACTGAACCACCCAAAACTTAGAGATCAATATTTGTTCAAGAAAAAAGAATAATCGCGCTTAGAATATTTAAACTTTGAAGTAGTTTTCAATACCACCCGTGGATAATTGTTTTAAACGCAAGCAAAGCTTTAAAAACCGACTTCACCGTTTTATCGGAACCCTTAACCAGATTAAATGAATTTACGCATTACTGAGGATAACTCAAAAACTACTGGTCAGATATTATGGGAAGCACCTGCTTTCAAATAAAATAATCGTCAAAATCGGTGCCGTTGGAAAATGTTCTTAGGGAACAAACTTTTAAAAATGTCAAATTGAGAACCTCCTCCTTTTTTTAAAGTTGATTAAATAGATCGGAATCTCGCCTTAGCTCAAACAATTAAATGAAAGAAATATAAACGCGGAAATGCTCGATTACGTGATGTTATATCGCGTGGTATTTTTGAGATGGCCATGTGCCAACTGTCTGACAAGTGGTAACATTACGGGCTGCGGTCGCCAGTGTTGCCAATGTCTTGGAGATATTTTATTTCTCTTCTATTTTCGGTATGTTCCGGTAATCAGTAAATACGTTGAGGGTTTAAAAAAAACTTGCTATTTTCTTTGACTACCACTAAATACTCAATCACAGCGAAAGAAAAAAGGTGTATGTGTGTTCATCTGTTCCTTAATAAGCCCCTTCTAAACTGGTTATCATTAGTGGCTCAGTGAGCTGAACACCTCACGTATTTTTCGAATATGCTGAAGTATGTTTTTTTCGGTTTCAACTCCCATATCTACGCAATTTTGAAAAAAATCCAAAATCTAAATCGACAAAAAATTTCATATAATTTAACCTATAATTTAACGTTCACAAAATTTTACCAGAATCTGAGATTTGCGACTTGTAGAGGAGAACAACCGGCAATCTGGTCTCACGAAAGCATTTTGCTGAAGCTGAAACGGACACGCTTTGCGCTCGTACGGTCAATAATTTAACAATTGGTTGTTGGTTGTCTTGATCGTCCGCTGGTTGTAGACTCTATGACGTCACATTAAATTGACTATGGCGTCCTCCAGACGACATAAAGTCATGTTCTAAAAGATAATTAAACGCAAGCAAAGCTTAAAAAATACCAACTTCACCGCTTATCTTGGGCACTTTGATCAGATTAGATGTACTAAACACGCATTGTTAACGATATTTCAAGATCTACTTGAACAGATCTTGATCAAATTTAAATGGGACCAATTGGAAAGCAACATCGTTCAAACAAAAAAAATATCTAAATCGTTTCATGTGGAAAGAAGTTATGAGGTAACAAACATAAAAAAATGCTAAATGCTAGCTGTTGCTCGCAGCTTTACTTGCAAACAACGGATAATTGGGAATAAATTCTAATCGTTTTAAAGGATACGATTTTGTGAGAATTAGTAGTACCTACTTCGTAGTAGGAACTTGTGTTTGGAACTAAATTACGCCAAAACAGCTAAACATATTGGAATTAGTTTTGGCAGGGAGAGAAGGACATGACTGCTTTGCATCCTGATTGTCGCTGGTGATAACAAGGGTGAATTACAGCTGGTATAAAGCTAGCACCTGCTCTAGTCCATTATAAAATATCCTACTAATATTATAAATCTAAAAGTTTATGTGTAGGTGTGCAGGTGTGTAAGTAAGTATGTTTGTTCCCTCTTCTCGCTTTAACGGCTAAACGGATTTGAATGATATTTGGAATATACATAACTTATACCTAGAATTAACACATAGGCTACTTTTTTACTAGATAATAGCGGGCGAAGCCGCGGGCCTCAGCTAGTTACAAATAAAACAAACGCTTTCACATTCACAGCCACGTGTCACACAACACAACAAGTTCGAATGATTGTATTGTAGGTGCCTGAAAACGATCACATCGCACTCACAATCATGCCCGGCACCAGAAACACAAATTTCCCTTGGAGAGAAAACCTGTGTTTCCACGGGGAATCAAACCTGATACCCGCTGCCTAGAAGGCAAAAGGGTTGCCAACAACGCCAGGGGACAGTAAAATTTTTTTAAACGTATGTTCATTGATGCTTTAGTAATAACGAAAGATTTATCATCTTGTCATCTAGATTTCTAGACGGTAATCGACGCAATCCTTCCTACTTTCACTTACAATAGTGTAGTGTAATAAGCACTAAAAAGTAAAAGCCACACTTATTTTGTCGCAAACGGGCCACCGAATGCAGCCGGCCGGTGGCTGTCGAGCTACACACAGGCGGGAGCCGCGGGAAAGCGATCGCGATCCGAGACGAGATGTTTTTGTAATGTTCGAATTTGTATACAACCTGACACATAGCAAGCGGGAGCGATTGTCCACTTGCAAATTAAAAGTGGCAGAAGTACGCGTTATCTACCGGTGTGTTCGGAAGCCTTCCGTAGGCCTTGGACTCGACCACAGCGGGTAGCGTGGCGGCAGCGGTAGCGACTAAGGATATTGTTGCAGAATAAATAAAGTACTGTATAGCCGCCGCTCTCGTCCAGCTGTCCGCTCTTCGTCGAGGCCACGGCCTTACGATGAACTCCGACAGGCGTCTTGTGTGGCACGCAGCGACCACAAGTGGCTAGTCGCGGACAATGTTGCGAGTGGCCGCCACCGGCTACACGTTTGCGGTGCGTCTATACTAAATATAAGTGGCTGTTTCTGGCCACCGCTGACTGTGGCCGGTGGCCCGTTTGCGCCGAGCCTAAGTGCCATTAGGCAGAAAAAAACATCTTACCTGTAAAGTTTCTTGGAAACGATTTCTCAGTTTTGGCCATTGTACACGCTCTTGGAATGACTTAAGATTCTGAAAAGAAAAAAAAACATTAGCAAAGAAGAAGATGATCGACTTGATTGTGCAGTTTAGTGACATCTAATCGTTAAAGATTATGAGACGTAGAGATAAACTACGATAACATGGCGCGCCCCTCCAAACTAATAATAATAGATTATCAACAGCGTCGCTAGTCGAGCAACAAATCCGCGGATTTGTTTTTGTTTGACAACCGTCTCAGCACGCGCACATGCGTTGCGAGTCTTGGCGGCGCGGCGCTTTGTAAATTCTTTCACAAAAACATTCGAACGTTTGCAGTTTGGAAGCGCGCTATGTTATAGTAGTTTATCTCTACTCAAAAGAGTGTCGGTATATATTTAAATAAAAAAAAAGGGAAAGCAAAACCAGTTTAATAAAGCAATCCTGTTGAATCCTTAAACTGTCCTAATCCCAATCCCAACGCACTTTTATAACTATGCCAACCAACTTAATGTGTTGCAAAAAAAGTGTCATGGTAACCCCAATAACTGCGTAGCAATGACCCTCTTATGTCTATGAATACACCAATCAATTTTGCTACTAAAAAACTGACAGAGTAAGCTCAAAAATATATAATGCTAATAGACGCCTTCGATATTCAAATAATGTGTATTATATTTATATTATATCTATAACATTTCACTTACATCTAAGATTTAGTGCGACTTCACACTTCAATGATATCGACAGCTATTCGAAGTGAGAAAGTAAAATAAATGACAGGTATTTAGCGATAAAATTAATGCTTATGCGGGTTAATGTAAGGTCGACCGTGCGGCATTAGCATACGGGTTATTTTACTTATCCGGTCTATTGGAGCGTTGTTAATGAGAATTCGCGCGGAATTTTAAATCTCGCATGACATGTAGACTATTAGACCGAGAAATGTCAATGCCAGATTTTTTTTATGTGTCGTGTGTGCTTGGCGCATTGTTTCATTTTAACAGTAACTTGCGAACGTTTTCTAAAAATGACACATGATTGGAAAGTATGTTAGTCAATAGTTACTGTACATAATAAAGTAAATTGCAAATGTGCATATTGTTTTTGAGACACTTTTTTTTTATATCTAGTGATCACAACATATTTATTACACATATAGAAATACTAACAAGACTTAATAAAACTAATAACTAAATTACTAATTTGTATATATTTATTTATATTCTCAAATACACTAATTGGTTTGTATGTAAATATCTATCAGAAAAAACTCGACTGTCATTGTTTGCCAAAAATGAAAATATCAGTTATTAGTTGTAATTGAGTTCAAATGAAAATTTATAATTTTTGTAGTTTGTTTTTAAATTTAATATTTTTGTAGATATATGTATTATATTACATATAGAAATCATATTAAATTTAAGAACAATTTTGATAAAAAAAGTAAAATAAATAATAATAATATAATATTAATTTTGATATGTTGTCAACTCGTCAATATAATGTTGCCAGCTCAATAAAATCAACCGTTAACAATCCAGACAGCTTGCACCGATCATCCGGCGCCAACCGATAACGGATCGCGTCGACGCCTTTTACGGTACAGTAGTTCATAAAAAATGTATTTGAGTACTAATCATTTACAGGGGAGCTGAATAATAATTAATATTATTACTCTGTACGTTTTAACGCTAGGTGGAATGCACCCAGGACGGTGGGTAAGGAAATTTGTAATCTCTGAGTTGACTTTGGAGCTTCAGCATTTTGTCCTTCCGTCCGTCTGTCAGCGTCTAATCTAAATCTTTGGACGTCTGTGAAGTTAGCATCTCAAATGTTAGCATCTCACAAAGAAAATCAATATCAAGTGGCATCCAGCATAGTTCTACAGTTCTTGATAAGTTTTATCAATAGTTCCGTCGATTAAACCATTAATATCGTGTTTTTAAAAAATGAGATGCTAACTTCGCACACACATGATAGCATCTCATCACATTCCGAACACCTGACTACACAAGAGTCTACATTTGATGAGTTCTATGTTCCCAACAAGTTTTGACAATAGTTCTGGCGATAAAACTGATAAAATTGCGTTTTGGAAAAATGAGATGCTAAGTTCGCAAACAGATTGCAGCATCTCAACACAATCCGAAATCCTAACGCCACAAGAGTCTAAATCCGGTGAGTTCTATGCTCAAAATAATTTTCAACAATAGTCTAAGTTCGCAAACAGATTGCAGCATCTCAACACAATCCGAAATCCTAACGCCACAAGAGTCTAAATCCGGTGAGTTCTATGCTCAAAATAATTTTCAACAATAGTCTAAGTTCGCAAACAGATTGCAGCATCTCAACACAATCCGAAATCCTAACGCCACAAGAGTCTAAATCCGGTGAGTTCTATGCTCAAAATAATTTTCAACAATAGTCTAAGTTCGCAAACAGATTGCAGCATCTCAACACAATCCGAAATCCTAACGCCACAAGAGTCTAAATCCGGTGAGTTCTATGCTCAAAATAATTTTCAACAATAGTCTAAGTTCGCAAACAGATTGCAGCATCTCAACACAATCCGAAATCCTAACGCCACAAGAGTCTAAATCCGGTGAGTTCTATGCTCAAAATAATTTTCAACAATAGTCTAAGTTCGCAAACAGATTGCAGCATCTCAACACAATCCGAAATCCTAACGCCACAAGAGTCTAAATCCGGTGAGTTCTATGCTCAAAATAATTTTCAACAATAGTTCTGGCGGATAATCAAATGAAATTGCGTTTTGAAAAAACTAAATGCTATCTACGCAAGAACAAAATGAAATCTAATCAAATTCCGAGAGTCAGACCAGAGCAATGGTTCTGGATGGAGACCAGCATCTCTTGCTATGAAATGACAAAGAGATATGGCTTCTGGAACTGTCACATATTTCTCCATCGAATTTAGCCTGCATCTCTTGCCATACAATACCATAGACTTTTTCCTATTCCTATATCGATTTTTTTTCCTTAAAAATCTCGTAATTAGTGAGATGCTAGCCTACTGTTGGGAGTTTCGGTTCAGAAAACGGTTCTAGATGATAACCAGCATCTGTTTCTACGAAATGCAAAAGAGTTCCGGCCTCCAAAACTTTTTCCTATTCCAATATCGATTTTTTTCCTTATAAATCCCGAAAGTAGTGAGATGCCAGCGTACTGTTGAGAGTTCCGGTTCAGGAAACGGTTCTAGATGATAACCAGCATCTGTTTCTACGAAATGCAAAAGAGTTCCGGCCTCCAAAACTTTTTCCTATTCCAATATCGATTTTTTTCCCTGAAAAATCTCGTAATTAGTGACATGCCAGCCTACTGTTGAGAGTTCCGGTTCAGAAAACGGTTCTAGATGATAACCAGCATCTGTTTCTACGAAATGCAAAAGAGTTCCGGCCTCCAAAACTTTTTCCTATTCCAATATCGATTTTTTTCCCTGAAAAATCTCGTAATTAGTGAGATGCCAGCCTACTGTTGAGAGTTCCGGTTCAAAAAACGGTTCTAGATGATAAACAGCATCTGTTTCTACGAAATGCCGAAGAGTTCCGGCCTCCAAGACTTTTTCCTATTCCTATATCGATTTTTTATCTATAAAAATCTTGTAATTAGTGAGATGCCAGCCTACTGTTGAGAGTTCCGGTTCAGAAAACGGTTCTAGATGATAACCAGCATCTGTTTCTACGAAATGCCGAAGAGTTCCGGCCTCCAAGACTTTTTCCTATTCCTATATCGATTTTTTATCTATAAAAATCTTGTAATTAGTGAGATGCCAGCCTACTGTTGAGAGTTCCGGTTCAGAAAACGGTTCTAGATGATAACCAGCATCTGTTTCTACGAAATGCAAAAGAGTTCCGGCCTCCAAAACTTTTTCCTATTCCAATATCGATTTTTTTCCTTATAAATCCCGAAAGTAGTGAGATGCCAGCGTACTGTTGAGAGTTCCGGTTCAGAAAACGGTTCTAGATGATAACCAGCATCTGTTTCTACGAAATGCAAAAGAGTTCCGGCCTCTAAAACTTTTACCTATTCCAATATCGATTTTTTTCCCTGAAAAATCTCGTAATTAGTGAGATGCTAGCCTACTGTTGGGAGTTCTGGTTCAGAAAACGGTTCCAGATGATAACCAGCATCTGTTTCTACGAAATGCAAAAGAGTTCCGGCCTCTAAGACTTTTTCCTATTCCAATATCGATTTTTTTTCCTTAAAAATCCCGAAAGTAGTGAGATGCCAGCCTACTGTTGAGAGTTCCGGTTCAGAAAACGGTTCTAGATGATAACCAGCATCTGTTTCTACGAAATGCAAAAGAGTTCCGGCCTCCAAAACTTTTTCCTATTCCAATATCGATTTTTTTCCCTGAAAAATCTCGTAATTAGTGAGATGCCAGCCTACTGTTGAGAGTTCCGGTTCAAAAAACGGTTCTAGATGATGAACAGCATCTGTTTCTACGAAATGCAAAAGAGTTCCGGCCTATAAGACTTTTTCCTATTCCTATATCGATTTTTTTCCCTTAAAAATCCCGAAAGTAGTGAGATGCCAGCCTACTGTTGAGAGTTCCGGTTCAGAAAACGGTTCTAGATGATAACCAGCATCTGTTCCTGCGAAATGCTAAAGAGTTCTGGTCTCTGGGACTCTCTCATATTTTTCTGTTGGATGTTTTTCTTATAAAGCGATAACATTCAGCTATCAGATAAAACTGAAGATTACTTTTATGTTCGATTTCTTGATATAGCATTGCACCGGTTTAATCGTGTGAAATAACAACACGTAGAAACAGATGCTGGTTATCATCTAGAACCGTTTTCTGAACCGGAACTCTCAACAGTAGGCTGGCATCTCACTACTTTCGGGATTTATAAGGAAAAAAATCGATATTGGAATAGGAAAAAGTTTTGGAAGCCGGAACTCTTTTGCATTTCGTAGAAACAGATGCTGGTTATCATCTAGAACCGTTTTCTGAACCGGAACTCTCAACAGTACGCTGGCATCTCACTACTTTCGGGATTTATAAGGAAAAAAATCGATATTGGAATAGGAAAAAGTTTTGGAGGCCGGAACTCTTTTGCATTTCGTAGAAACAGATGCTGGTTATCATCTAGAACCGTTTTCTGAACCGGAACTCTCAACAGTAGGCTGGCATCTCACTAATTACAAGATTTTTATAGATAAAAAATCGATATAGGAATAGGAATAAGTCTTGGAGGCCGGAACTCTTTTGCATTTCGTAGAAACAGATGCTGTTTATCATCTAGAACCGTTTTTTGAACCGGAACTCTCAACAGTAGGCTGGCATCTCACTAATTACGAGATTTTTCAGTGAAAAAAATCGATATTGGAATAGGAAAAAGTTTTGGAGGCCGGAACTCTTTTGCATTTCGTAGAAACAGATGCTGGTTATCATCTTGAACCGGAACTCTCAACAGTAGGCTGGCATCTCACTACTTTCGGGATTTATAAGGAAAAAAAATCGATATAGGAATAGGAAAAAGTCTTAGAGGCCGGAACTTTTTTGCATTTCGTAGAAACAGATGCTGGTTATCATCTGGAACCGTTTTCTGAACCGGAACTCTCAACAGTAGGCTGGCATCTCACTACCTTCGGGATTTATAAGGAAAAAAAATCGATATAGGAATAGGAAAAAGTCTTAGAGGCCGGAACTCTTTTGCATTTCGTAGAAACAGATGCTGGTTATCATCTGGAACCGTTTTCTGAACCAGAACTCCCAACAGTAGGCTAGCATCTCACTAATTACGAGATTTTTCAGGGAAAAAAATCGATATTGGAATAGGAAAAAGTTTTGGAGGCCGGAACTCTTTTGCATTTCGTAGAAACAGATGCTGGTTATCATCTAGAACCGTTTTCTGAACCGGAACTCTCAACAGTAGGCTGGCATCTCACACTTTCGGGATTTATAAGGAAAAAAAATCGATATTGGAATAGGAAAAAGTTTTGGAGGCCGGAACTCTTTTGCATTTCGTAGAAACAGATGCTGGTTATCATCTAGAACCGTTTTCTGAACCGGAACTCTCAACAGTAGGCTGGCATCTCTCTAATTACGAGATTTTTCAGGGAAAAAAATCGATATTAGAATAGGAAAAAGTTTTGGAGGCCGGAACTCTTTTGCATTTCGTAGAAACAGATGCTGGTTATCATCTAGAACCGTTTTCTGAACCGGAACTCTCAACAGTAGGCTGGCATCTCACTAATTACGAGATTTTTCAGGGAAAAAAATCGATATTGGAATAGGAAAAAGTTTTGGAGGCCGGAACTCTTTTGCATTTCGTAGAAACAGATGCTGGTTATCATCTAGAACCGTTTTCTGAACCGGAACTCTCAACAGTAGGCTGGCATCTCACTAATTACGAGATTTTTCAGGGAAAAAAATCGATATTAGAATAGGAAAAAGTTTTGGAGGCCGGAACTCTTTTGCATTTCGTAGAAACAGATGCTGGTTATCATCTAGAACCGTTTTCTGAACCGGAACTCCCAACAGTAGGCTAGCATCTCACTAATTACGAGATTTTTAAGGAAAAAAAATCGATATAGGAATAGGAAAAAGTCTATGGTATTGTATGGCAAGAGATGCAGGCTAAATTCGATGGAGAAATATGTGACAGTTCCAGAAGCCATATCTCTTTGTCATTTCATAGCAAGAGATGCTGGTCTCCATCCAGAACCATTGCTCTGGTCTGACTCTCGGAATTTGATTAGATTTCATTTTGTTCTTGCGTAGATAGCATTTAGTTTTTTCAAAACGCAATTTCATTTGATTATCCGCCAGAACTATTGTTGAAAATTATTTTGAGCATAGAACTCACCGGATTTAGACTCTTGTGGCGTTAGGATTTCGGATTGTGTTGAGATGCTGCAATCTGTTTGCGAACTTAGACTATTGTTGAAAATTATTTTGAGCATAGAACTCACCGGATTTAGACTCTTGTGGCGTTAGGATTTCGGATTGTGTTGAGATGCTGCAATCTGTTTGCGAACTTAGACTATTGTTGAAAATTATTTTGAGCATAGAACTCACCGGATTTAGACTCTTGTGGCGTTAGGATTTCGGATTGTGTTGAGATGCTGCAATCTGTTTGCGAACTTAGACTATTGTTGAAAATTATTTTGAGCATAGAACTCACCGGATTTAGACTCTTGTGGCGTTAGGATTTCGGATTGTGTTGAGATGCTGCAATCTGTTTGCGAACTTAGCATCTCATTTTTCCAAAACGCAATTTTATCAGTTTTATCGCCAGAACTATTGTCAAAACTTGTTGGGAACATAGAACTCATCAAATGTAGACTCTTGTGTAGTCAGGTGTTCGGAATGTGATGAGATGCTATCATGTGTGTGCGAAGTTAGCATCTCATTTTTTAAAAACACGATATTAATGGTTTAATCGACGGAACTATTGATAAAACTTATCAAGAACTGTAGAACTATGCTGGATGCCACTTGATATTGATTTTCTTTGTGAGATGCTAACATTTGAGATGCTAACTTCACAGACGTAATCTTTGGCTCGAAGAAAAAAACTTAATGAATGAGATATTTTTATAACATGAATCGAATGCATTTTATTTGTCCTTTTGGAGGAGATAATCGGCCAATAAATTATTTTAATGTTTGAATTATGATATTTATGGTGATAGAGAATATTAATTTGAAAATAGATAAAAAAACCATAATGGTTGCTACATTTCCAATTAGCAACGTGAATTAATTCCTGCGGTCTGTCACGCCTGGTAGAGATCGCCATTAGTGATAAGGCCGCCTGTAATGATACTTTTAGTATATATAAGCTTGTTTGTTACCTTTGTTGTATCGCATATTATTAAGTGGATCAATAAAGAATTATCTATCTATCTATATTTCCTAAACTTAAATGGAAATTTAATAATATTATATTTAAATAAATATTATAATCCACGAGATAATTATTATACGAAAAAATTAATAGTTTTTATCGTGGGGCATCTGATAAACGTTTCTAAAATTTTGTGATATATCCTACTAATATTATAAATCCGAATGTTTGTATGTAAGTATGCAAGTGTGTAAGTTGTTATTCGCTCTTCACGCTTTAACAACTGAACGGATTTGGATGAAATTTGGAATGTACATAGCTTATACCTAGGATTAACACATAGGCTACTTTTTATCTTGATAATAGCGGGCGCAATAAAGCCGCGGGTCACGGCTATTATAGGTATATTGTATACTTTGAACCGATAGTTTCATTTTATGATCCATTTTAAGTTTTTTACCCGACTGCTGATCAAACGCCTGGATGGAGGTCGTTATAATTATATGTCTTAAAAACCCAAGCGTCTTTAAAGGCATTTGAAAAGAAAAAAAAATGGCGGATTTTTGGCGCGAAATAATAACACGTTAATAAAAAAAAATAACCAAACCTATCGAGTAGTCAGTAGGGTATCAAAATGAAGAGAATTAAAAGGGAAAATACATGAAATTACATAAAAAGTAGGTTCACATTTTATGCAGTCGGGTTTTTTTACCTTGACTACATTGACGTCTTATTTATTGTAGTAGGTAGTGATTTATCTCCTTTATATTTATTGGATTTAGCAAAACATATATATTTGTTGATCTTGTAATCTGTGTGGGCCTTTTTTTTAATATATATCGAGCAGGTTTGGCTAAAAGATATCTATTCACTCGCGACTTGAAGACTCCCATAATTTACTATCAGGAGACACCGACTCAGGCAAGGACGTCCATTCCTTTGCGGTTCGCACAATGAATGTGGAAGCAAAACGCTTCGTGCGCATTTATGTTTTTATTATGTATTTATTATTTATAGAACGTATCCGATAAAAAAACCGAGAGACTAAGTAGCTACCATGCGGCGATGACCTAAGCTTAGAAGCTTTGAATTATTAAGGTTAATTCCCAATATTTTTACCGACTTCACAAAAAAGGAGGAGGTACTCAAGTTGACTGTTTTTTTTATGAGTTTTAGTTCATAACTTCGTTCCACGTGAACCGATTTTGAATTGTTTTTTGTTTGACAGATGTTGATTTCTAATTGGTCCCATTTAAATTTGATCAAGATCTGATCAGTAGTTCTTGAAATATCGTCAATAATGCGTGTTTAGTACACCTAATCTGATCAAAGCTCCGAAGATAAAGCGGTGAAGACGGTTTTTTTAAGCTTTACTTGCGCTTAATTATTACAAGAACTAGACATTTAAACCTATCTCTATCAAATTATTTACCTTTATGATTAAGAATTATAGGGTGATCTTGGCCCCCACTATAAACAGATCAGTTTGTTTTCAGGTCTGCGCAGGTCACGATCTGTACAGAAGAATTTTTCAAACTTTCGCGAACCCCAATCATGTTTATATGAGATAATTAAACGCAAGCAAAGCTTAAAAAACCCGACTTCACCGCTTTATCTTCGGAACCTTGATCAGATTTAATGTATTAAACTCGCATTATTGACAATAACTCAAAAACTAGTGATCAGATCTTGACCAAATGTAAATGGGACTACATGGCAAGCACCAGCTTTTAAATAAAAAAATAATCATCAAAATCGGCGCACGAAGAAAGAAGTTATGAGGTAACTTGCGAAACGAGAACATCGTCAAAGTAGTCCACAGAATACGCATTATTGAGGATATACCAAAAAGTACTAGTCAGATCTTGATAAAATTTAAATGGGACCAATTGGAAATTAACAACTATCAAACAAAAACAGTCGACTTGAGTACCTCCTCCTTTTTTGTGAAGTCGGTAAAAACCGGGTCTTTTCGCGCTTTTATTTTCAAAATAGCATTATTAATAAAAGCGCGAAAAGACCCGGTTTTCAACCGACTTTAAAAGAGGAGGTTCTCAATTCAACTGTATGTTTTTTTTTGTATGTGTGTTACGCGATATCTCCGCCAATTCTGGACCGACTATCAAAATTATTTTTTTGTTTTGTAGAGTATACTTCAGAGGTAGTCCTATATTATCGAAATCGGTCAAGCCAAAACCGAAATATAAGCGTTGAACTCGGTTTTTTAAGCTTTGCTTGCGTTTAATTATCTCTTATAAACATGATCAGTACAGTACTAGTAACGCGGATGAAAAGATTCGCAGATTCGCACATGCTATTTCTGTAGGTCGATCCAAGGTCATATATGACGTCATTATCAATTGTACTTGCAGTATACCAGACAAGTGTTACAAATTATAACACCATCGGTGATTACGTAATAATTGTTAAATAATTCATACAGTAAATATCTCGATTTGGTATATTATAATGTACCTAATCTTGGCAAGTATTTGTTAAACATCCTATAATCGGTCATGTTTCAATATTTACTACTAATATTTACAATATCCTTGAGTGTTTTTTTAAACATAATTATGCAAATCTTCGTATTAGGTGGGTGCTAAATATTTTTATGAAGTTTGCGAAACACAAATCAGTTTTACAAATAATTGTTACGTACCCACCCATATTAAGATGTATACCTAGATTTATATAGACAAGGTAAGTATACTAAGAAAATTATGGTTAGATGGAGGTTTATACGAAAACTCATTCGTATATCGTAATTGTAAAAAAATATACGATATCTTTTTTTTTTTTTATTTGTTACAGGCTATTGTTTGACCACTATCTCACCTGATGGTAAGTGACGATGTGATCGAAGCTGGTAAACACACTAGACCTGGAATACGCAGGCTCTCAAGGATAACTGCCGGAACACCGTATTTGGCTTGGCGGCAGACTTTCAACTTGATGGTGGTAAGCTACTTTGGTAGCAAGCCAGGCGAGCAACTCACAAAATGCTAACCTCTCAAAAATATATATCTATTGATCTGGGGATTGGGAGTCTTCATGTCGCGTGTGAGTATACATCTTCTAGGTAAACGGCGCCATCGTAGGCGGCATTGTTAATCATCAGGTAAAATAGTGGTCAAATGTTTGCCTATCTTGAATGTTAAAAAAAAAAAAACTGCGTCATCTTTGAACATTGCTACAAAGACTAAAACCCGACTAATAATACTAAATGGTTTTTTAAACATTTTAAACCATAATTTAAACGTAAGCAGGCTTCTTCACTTATATTTTAGTTTTGGCTTGATCGATTTCAATTAAATTTATGGGGTCACCTCTGAAGTATTTTGGAAATCGGTCCACAGAAGTCGGTGAACATACATTAAACAAAAACAAATACATACAGTCGAACATAGTACCTGCTCCTTTTTTGAAGTCGGTAAAAATAAGATTCTGCATTATACCTTATACTGCACGTTGTAACACGTGTTATACAATTTGACAAGATTTTATTTTACTTACAATGTGTGTATGACAATATGTTTGTTCGGGTGAAATCTTGCAACTCAATTTTGAAGCAGATATCTTCAATCAATTGAGCTGACATTTTGTATTCGCGTTTAGTTTGGATGACAATTCATGGTTAGCTGTGTGACGTCATTCTAAATCCAACATGGCGGAACAACCAAAATGGCGGACAAGTAATTTTGAATGCACTCCTACAATATGGGTATCAAATAAAACGGTTTGCTGAGAATAATTTGAAAAATAAAGTGACGTCACTTTATATCCAATATGTCGGACTTATAAATGCTTGTCTTTAAAAAAGTTTTTAACAAGTAACTTATTGGAATGGTATTCTGGAGTTCTTACGTATGATACACATAAAGTTTTTTTTTGTAGATTTATAATTTACTAGCCGTGCCCCGCGGTTTCGTCCGCTATTATCAAGTTAAAAAGTAGCCTATGTGTTAATCCTAGGTATAAGCTTCGAGTATGTACATTCCAAATTTCATCCAAGTCCGTTTAGCCGTTAGAGCGTGAAGAGGGAAAACATACTTGCACAGTTACACACACTTTCGGATTTATAATATTAGTAGGATATTATTTTTTGTTGTTCTAGGTTATATTACAAGATAAACAAAGATTTAAAGTAATAAAAAAATTTGTAGGTACAAGACAAAGATAATTTGGTACAAGATGACAAAATACTACTTCCTTGCGATTTGCGGAACATGTGCGACTTTTGTTTCCGACTCTGTTCAGACTGAGAGGCGCGGCATTGAGGTGATTTGTGTCAGGGCAGTCGCACGATTATCTGTCATGTTCTTTTCCTACTACGTACTGTTAACAAATCACTTAGGTACCTAAGATTATTTATCATGCGGATAAAGTAACATTTAATGTTTCATGTTACATTTAAATATGTATATATTTACCTATAACTAGCCGTGTCCTGCGGCTTCGGCCGCTATTATCAAGTCAAAAAGTAGCCTATGTGTTAATCCTAGGTATAAGCTATGTGCATTACAAATTTCATCCAAATCCGTTCAGCCGTTAAAGCGTGAAGAGGGAACAAACATACTTACACACTTACACACAAAATTTCGTATTTATAATATTAGTAGGATACTAGTGGCTCTGTGAGCTGAAGACCTCGCGTATTTTTCGTAATAGCTGAAAAAGATTTTTTTACATTTTCAAAATCCATGTCTCTTTTGAAAATTTTCCAAAAACTGAATTGAAAAAAAGCTACATAATTATCAAACCTGGGCACAAAATTTCACTAGAATCGGTTGAGAAATGCGACCTGCAGAGGAGAACAACCGGAAATCCGCCGGACATACGAAAGCAATTTTTTCCAAGCTGAAACGGAGTTCGCTCGCGCTCACAATTAAAAAGAGAAAAACATAAGTACCAACTATTTGTTCTATTTGTGTTACCTTATATTTGTATTAACATGGTATGATCACATATTATGTGATCTCTGGCCACCATCCTACTAATCCTACTAATATTATAAATCCGAAAGTTTGTGTGTAAGTATGTTTGTTCCCTCTTCACGTTTTAACGGCTAAACGGATTTGGATGAAATTTGGAATGTACCTAGATTATACCTAGGATTAACAAATAGGCTACTTTTTACCTTGATAATAGCGGGCGAAGCCGTGGGGCACGGCTAGTTATTGTTTAACTAGCTGTGCCCGCGACTTCGTCGGCGTGGAATAGTCTCTTTGGGTAGCATTTTTAATTATTTAGGCTAATTATTTTACAAATAAGACATACGTATAAATACTTTAATGAGTTATTTGCTGTGTTTCACTGTAAAAAGCTTATTAAATTACTAGCCGTGCCCCGCGGCTTCGCCCGCTATTATCAAGTTAAAAATTAGCCTATGTGTTAATCTTAGGTATAATCTATGTACATTCCAAATTTCATCTAAATCCGTTCAGCCGTTAAAGCGTGAAGAGGGAACAAACATACTTGCACACTTACACACAAACTTTCGGATTTATAATATTAGTAGGATTTAAGTAATTAAGTACATAAGGTATTAAGTATTTATTTATTTTTGTAATAACTCCGTAAGTATATGTTACATTAGAATAGCTCTAATATTTTGTCTCTTGTTGCAAACTCATAAAACATTCTCATAAACCTTACATATTTCCATACAAACTTTCATCCCCTATTACTTATTTTCATTTCACACCCGTGAGGGTAAAACTTTTATAAACTTTGAATGTTATAATAATTTCTATCGAATCAACAGCCTAAAAAATAAGTTTCAAGCTTCTAGCTCTAAAAATGACGATACTTCCATACAACTTTTCATCACCCCCCATAAACCCCTTACAGCCTTTTTTTCTAATTAAGAAGTAGCCTATGTCTCTGTGTATAAAATTTTATTTAAATCGGTTCAGTAGTTTTGGCGTGAAAGCGCGACAAACAGACAGACAGACAGAGTTACTTTCGCATTTATATTATTAGTAAGGATTTTTGCATGCTCATTGGCGGACTGTGGAGATCTATTGTCATCACTCCCACTAGCTAAATGTACCTACCCATTCAAGCAAATAAAGAATTTGTATTTTGTATTTGCTGTAGGGTCGCAAGTTTATCAGTCTTTTATAGGATAGGTACATTTCGGAGAGTGTGCCACGGAATTGCATGATCTGATTCCCCCATCCCCCTTTTACCATCGTACAACCAGACAATCAGCTACGCGACATCGGTTTATAGTATTCCAAGGGTGCGTACGAAGCGTTTTGCTTCCACATTTATTATACGTACTGCAGGAATACGTAAGGAATGGAATTCTTTGCCCGATTCTGTGTTTACCGTTAAGTACAATCTAGGAGACTTTACATCTCGAGTGAACAGGTATCTTCTAGGCAAGTATGCTCCATCTTCGACCACATCGTCACTTTCCATCAGGTGAGATAGTGGTCAAATGCTTCCCTATCGAGAATAAAAAAAAAAACAACGATCGCGCACCTAACTACGCCAACGGCCAGTACATCGAGCTTACCTAGTCATACCTACCTAAATTCAAACCACAGACGTATAAGTAGTGCTATTCCGTGATTCAATCCAAACAAAACTACACAATACAGAATTTGGATTACACCCACGTCGGGCTGGCCTGGCCGCACCAATGCCGTTTTAAAACAATAGCTAAATGTTAATTGGATGCAAATAAATTATTACATTACATGTCACCTGCACAAGTAGCCACATATTAGTAGCCTGGGTACAGTCTTGATATCCGTTTTTTTTATGCTGGATAGGCAAGCATTTGAACACTATCTCACCTGATGGAAAGTTAATCTGGGTATCTTCTAGGCAAGAATGTTAAATCTTAGGCCGCAACATCACTTTCCATCAGGTGAGATTGTGGCCAAATGCAAGCCTATCGGGCATAAAAACACCAGTTATACAATCACACCCCTACACATAGTTCGACGAGTTTCATTGGTGCTGGAAACATAAGTACAAGGCATTCATTCATGAACCGATACCCTTTGAATGGGTTGTAAAAAAATGTGCATCTGCTAGGAATCGACCCAGTAACCGCGGTATATAAGTCCAGACCTCTACGCTAACAGAGCAATCATTGATTAGTTCCCAGTAACAGCTTACGATAAAATAATATCAAAGACTAGGTACCCAATAATAATCTAGTTGTGTTCTTTAAAAAGGTAGGGTCGTTGCGCTGGTTAGCCGGCCGGATCTAGATTTCGGCCTTTGGCACCAGGTGATGCCGTGAATTTGCTTTAATAACGATTTTAATTAATTTTATCGCACGAAATTAAGTTTACTACACTAGCAAATAGTTGCATTACGACTGGCAACATTATTTGATCTGGCAACTCCAATACGCGTCCTCAATAAATTGTTCAGTTCGACGCCGGCACAGGAGCAGTCAACACATGAGGGAACGAGCGGAAAAAACAGCGGCGCGCGTTCCATTCAAAAGTAAGTTTTGTTTTGCATTTACCTAGGTTATCTAATAATGTGCATGTATTCCACTGTATTAATTACTTGTTAATCTATTTTGACATTTATTAGTGCAATATTTTATTGAAAAAGCTGGTAAATTAGGTGGCCGAAAAGGGACTTATAAAATTCTCCAAACATTTGGTTGTCGGCCATACGGCCGAAAAGTAACTCGCGTTTAGCCTAAAGACTTTTGTCTCTTTCATATTTTTGCTAACACGTTATTAGCCTTTTATTAATTTATAACGTTTCGTATTTTTGTGAATACACTAGCTTCCGGTTTTCGGCCATCAAAGTATTGCATTATTAACGGTTAATAATGAAACTAAAATATCCATTTCGGTGGTGGCCGAAAACTAGAATAAGTCTATGATTTTTATTCAGTTTCCGGCCAATTTAAAATTGTATGAAAGATTATTGTGGCCGAAAATAGAAGGCCGCTTTGGTTTTTGTCCATTTCATACAAAATTTTGCTAACTATGCATTTTTATGTAGAAAATATTTCAATAAGCTGTTTTTCTCTATTCAGATGGCTCCACCAAAGTCTAAGGAAATAATTAATAAGAGAAAAAAAAATGCAACATACTCTCAAGAAACTATAAACAAGGCCCTAAAAGATATTCGCGAAAAAAAACTATCCATTAGAGAAGCGTGCCGAAATTATGGAGTTCCAAGGGCAACCATACAAGATCGGATATCGGGAAGGAGTAGCGACACGATTAAGACGCGAGGGCCTGATCCAATACTAACGCATGAAGTCGAAAAAAAAATTGTGGGCTGGCTCATTGAAATCGCCAAGTGCGGTTTTCCAATTAAAAAATCGGAACTGCTAGATACTGTGCAAAAAATTATAAAGGACTCAGGCATGCAGACCCCTTTCAAAGACGACCGTCCTGGACAAACATGGTTTATGAACTTCCTAAAAAGGCATCCAGAAATTTCACAGAGGTCAGCTGAAGGAATAAACAAGGCGAGAGCAAGGGTCACAGAAGAATCAATCAGGCGCTGGTTTAAAGATCTTGAAGCGTTTCTGATGGAATCATGTAATCTGGATATACTGGAATCTCCAGAACGAATATTTAATGGAGATGAGAGTGGGTTTGCCCTTTGCCCTAAAACAGGTAAGGTCCTTGGTCCTCGAGGATATCGCAGTTTGTACCAAATAAAAAGTGGCAACGAAAAAGACAATTTAACTGTTTTGGTGACATTTAATGCAAACGCACAAGTATGTCCACCACTTGTAGTTTTTCCCTATATTCGCCCACCAAAACAAATCGCAGATAGTATGCCACCACACTGGGTCCTCGGAAGGTCTGAGAGTGGTTGGATGCGAGGTGACGTATTTTTTGAATACATCACCAATGATTTTAATAATTGGATTGTGAGTAACGAAATTAAAAAACCAATTCTGTTACTGGTAGATGGTCACAAGTCCCATATGTCACTTGGGTTGAGCGGGATGTGCGAGCAAATGGGAATAATACTTTACGCTTTGCCACCTAACACCACACACATGCTCCAACCAGCGGACGTAAGTGTATTTGGGCCACTAAAATCAGAATGGAAAAATGTAGTGAGGAAGTTTTTGACGAAGCCAGAAAACATAAATTCTTCTGTTACTAAGACAAATTTTTGCGTTCTTTTCAAAGACTGCCTAGAAACTACAAATATGCCGCGAAATATAATAAACGGTTTCAGAAAATGCGGTCTTTATCCATTTGACCCCAATGCAGTGGATTACACGAAATGTGTCCAGAATACCTTGGAAAGACTAAATTATAATAATCCAAAGACTCCCGAAATAAATATGTCTAATGAGATAACTAATGCAGACCTAGTTTCCACAAGAAAGGTTTTGAAACATTTAAAATCAAATTTGGCACGAAAAAACATAAACGTGGCTGTTATATTAAAAGAGATGAAGAAACTGAAAAGAAAGGCTTCACAGATACAAATTGATGATGTTTTATATGAAACATGCTCAGAGGATCGAACAAATTCAACAGTCAATATGACAACATCTGGAATAGTTGAAGATAATAATATGCCCAGTCATTTAGATGATTTCAACACAACCGACATGGTGTCTATTGAAACTATTCCACACAACCGGACTAATGAAGACTTGCTATTTCAATTTAGCAATATAAGACCGCCAAGTCCTTCCAAAACTCCAGAATGTCTGTTCAACATAGCCAAGGATAAAAATGTTCCAGAAACTGAAGCTGTTCCAGAAAGTCACTTGAATACGGATTCATCTACCGATGCCTCAGAATCGTTGATCAATAACGACATTTCTACATTGCATTTATCAGGAAGTTATTTGGATGTTGGTTCTTTAGTATCGTTGGATGATGTACTTGTAATACCAACTCAAATAAGCCTACCAACAACCACAGTACTGCCAATGCCTGAAATGATGAAAAAATCCAGTGATACGACAATAACTACTCAAAGCAATATATTGACCACTATGATACTGCCACAACCACCCATGATACAAAATAAGACCTCTGAAAACAAAATAATTCAACGCAATGTGCTGGTTTATATTCCAATAAAACAGACTAGTACACCTCTACAAACTAGCAAAATGCCGGGGTCCCTAGAATTTACTAGAAAATATAGAGATGCCATTGAGAAACATTTATTTAAACCGGAACCCGCAAAAAAGACAAACACTATTAGTACACGTACTCCTTTATCTGCGGCAATTTCTTCTGCTGAGTGGCGAAAATTTTACGAAGACAAAGAAAAAATTAAAAAAGAAAAGTTAGAATTGAGTAAAAAACGACAAGAAATTTTGAAAAAGAAAAGAATTGAAAAAGAACAGTTAAAGAGTGCTAAAGTTCCGAAGCGCAGAATCACAAAGTCTAAGAAGCCCATGAAAGAAAACGAAAGAGTAAAAGTAGATTGCGCCCTGTGTCAAGATATATTAATAAGCGATACAGAAGAAGATCCAGAAAAAAATATTGGTTGTGACTTTTGTGCCAAGTGGTACCATTTAAAATGTACCAGCTTTGTTGGAATAAGATATGAAGAAGTACAAAACAAACCATTCAAATGCGATGCTTGCATTATTAATCCTTGATTTAGCATTTTTTATTGCTAGAGATTTTGCCATTAGCTTTTGTTTTTAAGATTTAGATATTTTTGATTTTTTTCTTTATAATTTTAATAAACATCAACAAGAATTAAAAGCTTTTATGTTAATAGGTACAAATACCTATTACGTATTTATTGTTAGAAATTATAAAGGTAGTTACAAAGTATTTTTTTCAATCAAAGATGAATGTGATTTATGTCCAAGTTAAATAACTTATTTTAATTATAAGATAATCTTTGTGAAGACTGATTATAATAATCAAAGTGATTGTTAAAATAGTACTATAAGAAAACCTACTGTTAATTAAGATATATTATTCATATGTTTTAAAAACGAGAAGACTTATTATATTATTATGTTGAAGTTACTTAATAGTTTGGGAAATGCTATGTTTCATTTGTTTACATTATTATTTATTTTGATAAAGAGTGATTTTAGTAAGATTAGCAAAAATCTTATGATGGTACCTGATTAATAATAATTGTATTAATGTTGACACAAATTGTAAAATATAGAAACCAATAAAGTACATTTTATCATAATTTTACAACAAATATTTGATTTATACTACCTTTATACTTTCTCTAATGCAAGTGGCTGAAAACTAAAATACTTGTAGGCCGAAATTTAAATTTTGTGGCCGAAAACTAGTGTTTTACCAATTTTTCATATTCAAAATTATTATAAAATTGAGTTGCATCTTATAGCACTTAAAAGTAATAAGAACTAAAAGTACATTATGTAGGCTATAATATAACGTTATAGCACTAGGCTAACTTAATGACAATATTTTTTTCTATTACCTTAAAGTTGACAACTCCACTAAAAGGCCGAAAACCAGCGCAACGACTTATGGTCCGAGAGAGCCGTGCCTTACATCTATGGAACTTGTGACTTCTACGAAATTAAACACAAACTAAACTCGTTCTTTTCTGCTGAATCATGTGTACATTTATAACAAAAAGAGTGAAAGAATACAAAAAAACCACATACCTAATTATAGTTAGAAATCCCGCAAATGCTGCGAATCCGCGAGATCGAAGACCTGTTGTAGGCATTTAAGCACTAAATAGCTGTGCCCACGGATGAGTAATAATAAGAAGTCTATGTATATACCTACATACTAAACCATTAATGTTATTTTGAAAATAAAACATGAACAGACCCGGTTTTCTCATAAAAAACATACAAATCCGTTCAGCCGTTACAGTGACACATACCTCATTTCAAATATATTATACACACGAAATTAGAAAATATATTTTAAGGTCAGTGAAACTTACACAAGTCTAATATAATGGGGATTAATTATTTGTAAATTAATAGTTTTAAGTGTTCTAACGGAGGTACATAGAACATTTCTTTCAGGATTCCAAAATTTTAAAGATGTCTTTGACTAGAAAAAATAAACAATTTTACAATTCCGCTAAAACCAAAAAAGAGCCTCCTGCCTCTGTTCGTGGTAGTACCCCGCAAGTCGGCTCGCAACAGTCAGTTGGTTGGCAACAGAGTCAGAAAAACAGCTGTTATTTGAGCTGAATTAGATTCTACATATATCTCAACCCCCAGATAATATGAATAAGTATAAAATACATATTTACGAAGGCACTGAACATTCATCAACACATTTTAGAAAGTTACAAAAATACTGAAACTTACCGCAATTTTACACTAAAATAAATAAATTTAACTAAAACACACTTAACAAACAATTGAAACACTTAGGTGAAGCTTAAACACCAAACTTAAATTAATTTAAACGCAATTTTTATTTATAAATCTATGTTAGAAATTAAATTTGACACGAAAATTAGAGCCGAAGTAGACGCACACCCAACACCGGCAAGCGCAGAAACCCGACTGGCGCGACCCCACGCGGCGAGCGTCGAAATAAATGAAATAATAGGCGCCAGTTGGCCAGTTGGTCATGGTGGAACGTTCCGTTTCAATTTAGGACCAAACTTAATTTACAAGTTCTGTACAAACATGATATAATATATAATTATGATAACGGTTATAAATTGTTTATCGTATTATTAATATGTCAAATTATAGGAGGTATAAATTGTACTGAGCTGTGACAAAACACAAAATCAGTAAATAATGAAATACCAACATCAGTGCACCTATTAAAATAGTGTACTACTTGTAATATTATATAATTTTATAACATTGAGAACATTGTTTATATATATTAAATATTGGCGCCACGCCACGTCTTACTACCGGCCTCACTCCTCCGTTCATCGACGTTGGTTTTATTTATAACACCGCACGCAGCTCTGCCTTTGGCGCCAACTTAATAATAATTCTCATTGGCTGTTTTTGACGAGCCCTCAATCAGCCTTACCACAGGCACATTCGGCAGCACCTACAACTTTGGTTATTCGATTGTCTGTATCAACATTTTTTGAATAGGGACACTTTTGTAGCTTACACATCAAAAGATTTTTTTCCTTTTACAAAATTTAAACGATTAAAATTATTAATGTTAGTTATACCATAGATTTAATGTTTGGATTTAGCAGTAAAATTTTTAATTATTACTTTTACCATAGATTAAATAGTTTGTTGGTAAGAAAATGTAATGTTCACATAGTTTATTATTTTAGAATTTATGTTTTCAATTTTATACTATAGTTCCATAGATCCATACTAGAATTATTATTCAAATAAAAACATAATTTAGTGACAGTTAATCTATGGATTTGCAGTACTTCTTACTATTTATTTCTATCCTGTGCGATTTGTATTAAATACTGTCGATCTACCCTCATTTTCTTTTTATTTTCTTGTAGAGATTTTTGTCATTGGTTTGAGTGCCATTTCATTCGGGCTCGGCCATTCAACCACAACGTGTATAATAATCCTGGTACATCCGTTAGTACAATAATTAATTCATAGCTCGGTTTTTATGTAAATATGTACTTATAAATCAGACAGAAAAAAATATTATTTATTGAGTTACTTACTATTTATTGGCTATAGTTTCTATTTATTGTATTTAACAAAAAATCCGAGATGGCGTCAAGCAATTTTTTAACAGTGAAAACGCATTTATCTGAATTTAAAGGCAATTCAGATAAGGATACAGTAAGTGAGGTGAATTTAGATAACATTTTATTTGTAGTAATGTAAAGATTGAAACATAATAGTAACTATAATTATGTCCTTAAAGAAAAGATGATTGACCGCCGCCATTTTGAAGACAGACACGTTGATGGGAATGGAATGCCTAATTATTTTTTATTTAGGGCAATTTAGGAGATGTTTTTAAAATTGAAAGACATATGAATCTTTAATAAGTCATCGTTTTAGGCTTCCGAAAGTGGAACGAGTAATTCAGTGACGTCAGCAGAAGACCTACAGAAATTAGCGGTGATTCTCGGTCTGAACAGTGCCGAGGATGTGTACCAGGAAAGATTTCGCGTGGACAGACGTCGTCTTGAAGCAATGCTTGCAGGTAACTAACAGCTATTATTATTGACTTATTGCCAGCGAGGTTTCAGTAGATTACATCAACTGCATCCTGCTGACGGAAAATACAAGTTTCAAAAACATTTGGGTAATAAAAATGCATAACCAAAATACTTATTTTATTACAGATAATTTGGAAGAATCGCAAACAGCGCAGGCATTCTTCCATAGGGTAAGCACTGATTGATTTACTGAATGATTTATTAAGCAAGTATTTTATAAAACGTACCTCAGAGGTATTCGAAAAGTCAAGTAAGTATCTATGTTTAACTAACTATAAATTTCAGGTGATGACAGAAACAAACACTCTTATAAATTGGCCAGCCCGTTTGAAAATTGGAGCCCGTTCAAAAAAAGGTAAACTCCTATACTAGCGTTGCCAATTTTTTTTACTTGTGTTTTTGAGACTGTTAATGTGTAACAAATAATAGTAGATAACGTTTTTTTTTTATTCACGATAGGCAAGCATTTGACCACCATCTCACCTGATGGAAAGTGACGATGTGGTCGAAGATGAAGCATGCTTGCCTAGAAGATACCTGTTCACTCGAGATTTAAAGACTCCTAGATTGTACTTAACGGGAAACACAGACTCGGGCAAAGAATTCCATTCCTTAGCAGTACGTATAATAAATGTGGAAGCAAAACGCTTTGTACGCACCCTTGGAATATCGACCATAAACCGATGTCGCGTGGCTGATTGTCTGGATGTCCGATGGTAAAAGGGGGATGGGGGAATCAAGTCATGCAATTCCGTGGCACACTCTCCGAAATGCATCCTATAAAAAACCGATAGACTTGCGACCTTACGACGATGTTCTAGGCTTTGAAGTTTCGCATCCGTCAGTTATACGTACTAGCATTTGTAGTGTAACAGTAACAGTCGAGAACTTGTATGGGTGTAAGTATACGTAAATTATGTTTTTCAGCTTTGTGCAAAATCAAAATATATTAAAATCGATTTCCAATGTCAGATTTTTTTTCAAAAATATTACTTGAAACGGAACGTGTAAATTTTGGCGGCCAGGCGCCAAGAAGACTGGCGCGACGGCGCCAGACTGGCGCGCACTTTACGAATATTTCAAAATTGTCCGCGCGTCCGTTATATTAAACATTTTAAAAACCAATCAATTCAGTTTTTTTACTTTAATTAATGAAGTTACAATGTTTTTTACAGAAAATTATGATGATTTGGTTTATGATGTTATTAAAAAGATACGTAGTAATAAATATTGTGAATTTAGTAAATTGTTAGGTGAGTTTACATCAAAATTTGAAGATAGAAAGCCGGTAGTTAGGTTATTAATTGCAGTGATTGTTTAAAAATATTGTGTTATTGTTTAGATCCTCATGTGAGAGTCGCTGGTCGACCTGATGATGTGAAACTGGCGAGGGAAAAGATAATGCAGTTACTGGACACTCGGGTAAATATCTATACAAAAGCTACATAAGTATGTAAGTAGATGCTTTTTTTTATTTTTTCATCGTCATCTTCGGTATTTACCAGATTTTGAGTCTTTGAGTACCTGGTATGCAAGAAAGTAAGAATCTTAAAACATGAAATTTGTAGATTTGATTTTAGAATTGATATAAGTAGTGTGTTATTACAACGTTAAAAAATAATGTATCAAAATTGAGAATATAAATATTTTATCATCGTAGCTATACATAAGTACAATACGTACCTACTTAGCGGCAAAAAAATCTTTGGTACAAAACATAAAAGTCAGTGTGTATGTTAACCGACTTCCAAACAAGAGTACTTACTTACTCCCAAGTAACCTATTATTCTTTTTTTTTTCATTGTAAAATTCCCTAAAAACGAAAAAAAGGGACTCTTATAGAGTCACTTCGTTTTCTGCCTGTTAATCTATTTTTATGGAAAGCGATGATGCGGCCGAAGATGTAGCATACTTGCCTATTCACTCTTGACTTGAAGACTCCCAGATTATACTTACCGTTCGGGGAACAAAGACGCGGGCAATCTGTTTGTCTAGACTTCTAGAACCTGTATCTCAAGAACTCGTGAAGTTTCGACTTCAAAATATCAAATCGAAAAGAATAATAAACACGTAGGTCGGTACTCGGTAGGTCCACAATCACTTGGAACTGTAAAAAAAAAAATGAAGCTATAAAGAGGTACAAACGACCATTTATGCCGCAGAATTAGAATGTCACTTCCAAATATAGGTATATTAGTAAATTCGCAAATAATTTAGTATACGCGCCAGGCTCTCGTCGCCGCTACCGTGTTTACTCCGGAGGATGGGCGTATATCGCTCGAACAACGGTCGATTTTACAAATACAAATACAAAATGTTTTTATTATTCCTAAAAGATAGTGGCGGTACATAGTTATTGTTCTATAAAGTACTTAAAACTAGGACATAAAGTACCTTCGTGAACCTCTGTCCCCGACACTAGGTCTCGTTAGAGCCTGTATTGTTGGGTTACAGCGACCCTCTCTGGTCATCTTCATATTATTACTGGCATATAAGTATGTGCACCTAGTGTAATTACAGTAGTTGTTGTAATTTTCCTATATACAAATATATCCTTTTTATTTATACTACATAACTTGTCATGCTATTTTTCTTGTTTCATATTTATATTATTACTTAGCTGATTTTTATACCTGGCTATTCGTATCTACCTATGCTTAAATTTATTTAAATATATATATACAATAAATAAAATATAACTATAACATGATCTATAATAAAATAATGTATATTTTGTCGATTAAACATGAGTACATCCAGTAGGTACATAGTCAATATGAGAAGGTACTTAGTTTTAATCTTACAAGCAACGGAAAAATCTGAAAATCGGTAATTTGTTGTTAAACATTGATAAACACGGAAAAAGTTTTAAGCCCATGAGACACTAATATGTATAATTATTTGACCACTATCTTAGTAACCGATTTCAAAAAAGGAGGAGGCTCTCAATTCGATTGTATGTTTCTTTTTACCGGTGTGAAGTTAGCGGCCGATTATATCCCGACTAATTTAAGAAGTTCGATGAATTATGTAGATAACTAATCCATTCCATATTAATAAAACCGAATAAAAAATACTATTTTAAAGGATAACAATGCTTGTATGTATGTTACGCGATAATTCCGCCAATTATATATGAATCGATTTTGATGATTCTTTTTTGGTTTGGTAGAAAAATATTGTACACCACCGTCTATTCATTCTTCTGTTACTGTCCATCCAAAGGTTGTCTGGAAGAGATCGCTTTAAGCGATAAGACCGCCCATTGTACTACCACGATGATTGTAATATTTTAATTGTCATTGTTTATATATATTTTTTGGTATACAATAAAGTGTTTTGTATTGTATTGTATTGTATCATACTTCAGAGGTATCCTATAATTTGTTCGTAGGTGGTCCTATATAAAATGTATCGAAATTGATTTAGCGCTTTTTGAGAAAATCGATAGAAAACAAAATATAAGCGGTGAAGTCGGTTTTTTTAGCTTTGCTTGCGTTTAAATTATGTGATGAAAAGTAATGATGTGGCCGAAAATGTAGCAAGCTTGACTAGAAGATACCTATTCACTCTTGACTTGAAGACCGGTGTTTCCTGATGAGTACAATATAGGGAGTCTTCAAGTCGCGAGTGAATAGGTATCTTCTGCTTGCTCTATCGTCGACCACATCGTCGCTTACCATCAGGTGATATGGTGGTCAAAAGTTTGCCTATCTTGATTTAAAAAAAGATCATATCGTACAGATAACAAATACGCAGGCAATGAGTTCCACTACCTTCAAATAATGTTTTATTACAGAACAACCGCGTTACAATGAAGATCGACGTCAGTTACACGGATCACTCTCACATCATTGGAAAGGTAAGATTTCTTCTAAATACATAACATACACACACACATTACATGAAAAACATTTTTTCCCGCTGAAGGTCGAGTTTCACTAATTGGTCTTTGCTGTAGCTAGTTTAAGTTTAGTTTTAGGTAATACATTTTAATATTTATTAATTTACCAAACACATTAAACATAAGTATTACATTAGAATGTGTCATGCATTCTGTATAAACATAGTTACAGTCGTTTAGTTTTGTTACTGTGGGCCCCAAACTAGGCTAGGCCTGAATCTTGGTGACACAGGACATATAGGTGACATATAGGCAATTGGCCCATAGTTTAAAGTAGGTAGAAATGGTAAAGGAACTGCCCAAAGGCTTAGTTGGGTGCGCGTCCTTCTAAGCGAGGGTATCGGGTTCGACTCCCGGCGAGAACACGAGTTTTCTCCTTAAGAAAAATTTGTGCTTTTGGTTCTGCGTGTGATTGTTTGTGTGATGTGAATGTTTCCGGCACCCACGATATAAGTCATTGAACTTTGTGTGGGCTGTGAGTGTGTAAGCGTTTGTATAAACAAACTTGATAAACGTGGGTGAATCCGCAGGGCACGACTTGTGTATATATTACTAGCCGTTATCCGCGGCTTCGCCCGCTATAATCAAGTTAAAAAGTAGCCTATGTGTATCCTAGGTATAATCTATGTACGTTCCAAATTCATCCAAATCCGTTCAGCCGTTAAAGCGTAAAGACAGAACAAATATACTTACACACTTACACAAACTTTCGGATTTATAATATTACTAGGATAGTAGGAAAGTGTACTTTTTTTTTGCAAGGTGCTATGTTGCCCACAGCTGTCAGTGTGGTACTGCTGTTGACCAGCTCGGTCACCACGGCCTCTCGTGCCAGAAAAGTGCTGGCCGAATTTCCCGCCACGCCAGCCTCAACGATATCATCCGCCGGGCTTTTACCAGTGCCAACGTTCCAGCCATTCTCGAACCGAATGGTCTGATGCGTGACGATGGTAAAAGACCCGACGGCATGACTTTAATTCCATGGAAGATGGGACGGCCTTTAGTATGGGATGCAACTTGTGTCGATACTTTAGCTCCGTCACATCTTCCTGAAACACAGAATGGGGTTGGCGTCGCGGCAACTTCGGCAGAGCAGCGTAAACGGCGCAAATATGGAAACCTCGGCAGTGGTTACATATTTGAGCCGTTCGAGACACTGGGTCCGTGGGGACCGGGAGCTCATTCTATTTTCAAAATTCTATCAGAGCGCCTGGTTGAAGCGACGCGTGATCAAAATGCTGGCACTTATTTGGCTCAACGTATTAGCATTGCAATTCAGAGAGGCAATGCCGCCAGCATGATGGGAACGCTACCCACTGGTAGTGGGCTTGAGCACTTGAGTTACCTATAAGCTCGATGTCTTGTAGGTAACTTAGTTCTTTGCTGTACATAGTTTTAGTTTAGTTTTAGGAAATATAGGCAATTGGCCCGTAGTTAGGCAAGAAAAAAAAAAAAGTGTACTTTTTAACTTGATAAACGCAGGCGTAGCTGCAGGACATCACTAGTTTTCTATATAATAGGTTCAGTAAACCTTGTAAGTAAATAAATGCAGAAACATAAACATTTTATTTAACTAGAATTCCACGTGGGAGGGCGGCATTTGTAGAACATGCGGGTAGCATTGTGAGATTGTGGAATTTTTCATACCTATTTTCTATTTTCCGTTCTATATTAAAATATTTTATTATGATGTAGAGTTTAAATAGGACTACGTGCATGTCTTTATAATATCTATAGAAGTAAATAAACATCTCAAGGTAACTACTATTACATTTCAAAATAAAAAACATAAAAGCTTTCACACTCACAGCCCCACACTAAGTTCGGTGACTTGTGTCGTGGCCTCGTGGGTGCCGGAAACATTCACATCTCACACACAATCACAAACAGAACAAGAAACACAAATTATGCACGGGGAGAAAACTTGCTCAAATGTAGTTCTCAAATAGTAGAAAATAACATTACTAAATTATGTTTCGGGAGTAAGAACCTCATTCTAAGCCTATATAGTAGCGTTTATCTCTCTCGACCAAAATAACTTACCGTCAGGTTACATAGCTGTCACCGCTATGGTAGACATTCCACAAATGCGAACTCAGCGTTTTGCGTCCACATTCATTGAGCGAACCGCAAAGGTATGGAACTCTTCCTTAGTCGGTGTTTTCTGATGAATACAATATATATCTTCAAGTCGCGAGTAAATAGATATCTTTTACGGAAGTTGACCCATCATTGATCACATCGTCGCTTATTATCAAGTAAGATGATGGTCAAAACTTGGCCTAACTCGAATAAAGAGACAAAAACCACTCAATTATACCTGGATGCCTTTTTTTTATTGTATTTGGGTGGCTTACAGCTATCATTTAAAAATAAACAAATTAGACGTAAGAAGAGCCATTGGTGCTAATTCTGTTGAGCACCGAACTAACCTAAACTAAACTAAAAATAAACTAATTTTAGTCAAAGAATTCCTAAACGCTATTCTGATTTTACGTTGAACTTAATTTAAAAGTTGAAATGACAGGACTCTTTCAAGTATAAGATCACATTAAAAATAATCCAGACCTTTTTCATACAGACTAATTTGAGTTTAAAATTTCTATTTTTAGTCTTAATTTGACGTAAAACATGTACATCAGAATAAGAATTTGGTCATTTTCACTAAATAGAGTAACTAAACTAACTTAGTCCTGTCAAACTTAATTTTAGTCTAATCTTGCATTTTCTGAATATGTTTTGGACTAAAGCAGGACTAAAACTAATTTTAGGCTAGTTTAGTCTAATTCTGGACAACAGAATCGGCACCATTAACAAGCCTCCACAGGTAGCAAAAAAAGTTCATTTATACAATTGAAATAAGTAAATTGCGAGATGATTAGGTAGGTATAACGCGTGCATAGCATTTTATATACGATACTCGTAATACGGTAGGTATACATTAAGGATTACCTAATTATTATTAATAAATGCATGGTTAATCGAAGATGGTCGACTACTATAAAGGTCTGGTAGTGGAGTGGCTGGTCTTAACTATGTTTGTCGTTTCAACAGGGAGGACTTACTATAAAGCGCGTGATGGAAGAGACCGGATGCCACATCCACTTCCCGGACTCCAACCGAACCAGTGCTATAGAGAAGAGCAATCAAGTCTCTATAGCGGGGGACATGGAGAGGGTCGAGCGAGCGAGAGCTAGAGTCAGAGTGAGTATCTGTCTCTTTATATAGGACGATCTAGGAAGAGACTGGATGCTACATCCACTTCCCAGACTTCAAGCGAGACAAAGGGATAAAGAAGAGCAGTCCAGTTTCTATAGCGGGGGACATGGAGAGAGTCGAGCGAGCGAGAGCTAGAGTCAGAGTAAGTATCTGTCTCTTTATATAGAAGGGTCTAGGAAGAGACTGGATGCTACATCCACTTCCCAGACTTCAAGCGAGACAATGGGATATATAAGAGCAATCAAGTTTCTATAGCGGGGGACATGGAGAGAGTCGAGCGAGCGAGAGCTAGAGTCAGAGTGAGTATCTCTTTCTTTATTTAGGAGGATCTAGGAAGAGACTGGATGCTACATCCACTTCCCAGACTTCAAGCGAGACAATGGGATAAAGAAGAGCAATCCAGTTTCTATAGCGGGGGACATGGAGAGAGTCGAGCGAGCGAGAGCTAGAGTCAGAGTGAGTATCTCTTTCTTTATTTAGGAGGATCTAGGAAGAGACCGGATGCTACATCCACTTCCCAGACTTCAAGCGAGACAATGTGATATATAAGAGCAATCAAGTTTCTATAGCGGGGGACATGGAGAGAGTCGAGCGAACGAGAGCTAGAGTCAGAGTGAGTATCTGTTTCTTTATATAGGAGTATCTAGGAGGAGACTGGATGCTACATCCACTTCTCAGACTTCAAGCGAGACAATGGGATAAAGAAGAGCAATCCAGTTTCTATAGCGGGGGACATGGAGAGAGTCGAGCGAACCAGAGCTAGAGTCATAGTATCTGTCTCTTTCTCTAAGAGGATCTATGAAGAGGCAGAGGTTGAAGATGTATATGCCTCATCTGCACGTGGTGCCCCTGCCGATCAACAAACGAGGTTCCAGTGGTACAAAAAACTACAAGAACTCTTGCCAAATATCTTAAATCAATGCCGCCTGCATAAATTGCACGCTATCAGCTTGAGTGTAAGCTTTGTGGCTTGTAATGAAGCTTTTTTAATGTAAGGAAGTCACAGTCAAAGTCAAGTAAAAGAGTCAAGGTCCAGTCATAGTCAAGTCATGCCATAGTAAAATGGTAGAAACTTAACTAGAACTTCTATTGGAGTTTTATCGCGAAGGCGAAATTCACGTTTTTCAACTTTGTATGATTTGCCTATATCTTTATGCACGTTTACTAAGTATTAACGGTTAATAATCCACCATTATTACACATTAACACTCGAAGAATCACAGGTTTTGGAAAATTATACAAAATCAACAACACCATTATTTTCGCGGCAAAACTCTGCCCGTAGTGTTAAGTTTATACGTTCACGTTGTTGACAGGCGCTGACGCCACTGGTATTCAGCTTCGAGCTGCCGATAATGGCGGCTTCGCAGCCGTTACCCGACATCGCCTCGCCTTACGTGCAGCAGATACAAGAACAGTATAAAGTACAGGTAAAATTATTATCACTTTTCTTTATATGTAACTAGCGATCCGCCCCGGCTACGCCCGGGTGTGATGAATGAAGAACCGCTCGACCGATTTTGTGCAAACTTCACATAAACCATCTACTAAATAGTCCGAACAAAGCCTAAACATTTGGTTTGGATAGGTGAGCCCGTTCTTGAGTTATAAAATTACAGCGAAAAGTGGCATTGACTTATAATATATATACCATTAGTACCATACCATTAGTAATAATTATAAATAATGAAGTCATTGAATATAATTTAATTTAAGATAATTATCATGGTGATCACGTACAGATGTTAAGTAGCGAATGGTCAATCTTAATAAGTTATTGCTAGATAACGGGCGCCCAAGATACAGGCTTTGCCTAGTTTGGGGCCCACAGATAAGATTCACAATACCTATATAATGTATGCTAAATCAACTGTACTTAAAATATAAATAGGTACATAAAACATACACCTTTATATCACTACCATTGGATATTACCATTGATGGTAATAGTAACACTACTTTGTATCTCTAGTACCATCAATGACATTACTTGAAACCTTTATATCACTAGTAACATCGGATAGTACCAATATATAGTTGAAAAATGTTTCTATGACATGAGGGAATTATTCTTGAATAGATTTTTTTTAACCACATGCATTTGATCACAATCTCACCTGATGGAAAGTGACGATGCG
Source organism: Lomographa bimaculata (assembly GCA_948107665.1). Lineage (NCBI taxonomy): Eukaryota > Metazoa > Arthropoda > Insecta > Lepidoptera > Geometridae > Lomographa > Lomographa bimaculata. The sequence continues at coordinate 2,449,497 of OX403600.1, read as the reverse complement.
GCCGAAGTAGTAGCATGCTTGCCTAGAAGGTACCTATTAACTCTTGACATAAAATCTCCCAGATTATATCGTACAGTATATTATTATTATATATATTATTATTAGATAGTATATGTTATGAGTGTCTGTTTTTAATAGATTTTTTAAGGGGCTGGTATACGTCAATGCGAGCACCTTTTTTAACCACAGCCAATTATCCCCCTTATACTTTTGCACGTAAAGGTGTATATTGCGTGAATTACATCGTGGCGGTTCCGCAAGGTCGCGCGTGGCGAACTTTGATTTTTAATGGTTTTATTCAAATTTCGTGAAAATGCGCCTCAAATAAAAAAAATTAGCTGAAGACATCTTTCGTCTAGTAAATATACGTATATGAAATAACTTTCACAGTGTTTTGATATAAAATTGCGGAACGAAATGGTTACAAAAACACAAATGGATGTTATTTGCGTGAGATTTGATGTTTATTTCTTTTATATTTACGAACGTTATGAATATTCTAAGAAGAAGGCATCATTTATCGTATCACACAGATTACGACAAATATTTTTATTTATCTGGTTTTATTATGAATGCCGAGTAAAACGGTTACAAAAACACGCATTTTAGTTAAAATTCTGGTATCGCCACCTTAAGTAATTTAATCATTTATGTTGACATTTATTATATTATCAATGACGTTGTAAATCATTCATTTAAAATAACATACATATACATATAGTCAGGCCTCTTTCCCATTGGGGTATAGTAGGCAGAGACCACATCTCTCCACCTGCTATGATCCTGACACACATCTTTCGCTTCTCCTACATTCATGAGTATTTTCATACATGCTCGTTGGTTGCGGGTACTTTTGACCTGACTTTTCTATCGACCAGGTCGTGATACGTTCGTCTTGATCGACCCTTTACAACTTGCCCATCACACTCGCCTTATAAATTTGCTTCGTAAATCTAATTTCGTCCATCTTTTCTACATGTCCAAACCATCTTGATCCAGTTGGCGCAGTGGACAGGTCTTCGCCCTCTGCGTCGTGGGTCCTGGGTTCGATTCCCGGCAAGAGCACAAATTCCTTCTCAAGGGATATTTGTGCTTCTGGTTCTGGGTGTATTTGTGTGTGATGTATATGTTTCCGGCTCCCACGATACAAGTCTTTGAACTTAGTGTGGGGCTGTGAGTGTGAATGCGTTTGTTTTGTTTTTTGTTATCTAAGCATCCCTTTCAATCTCTGTCTCTATATCTTCTACCATGCTGCCATCTTCCCTAATCACAATAATCTTCACTTTGTCCATCAGAGTCACTTTAGCTATATTTCTTAGACATTTTAATTATGTTTAACTTTATTAATAACTAAGTTAATATTACACGTTTAACCAACTGTTGATTCGAAAAATAATAGCATAACAACATTTTATAACACAGTTTCTGCAATAAAATACTGGGTTCGATTCCCGGCAGGAGCTCAATTTTACTTACCAAGGGACATTTGTGCAACTGGTACTGAGTGTGATTATATGTCTAATGTAAATATTTGCGGCCTTTGCATTTGGTGTGGGGCGTGAGTGTGAATGCATTTGTTTGTTTCACACTAACCACCCCACAGTAAATTCGTAGACTTGTAACGTGTCTGTCGGAAACATTTACATCACACACAAAACATTCTATCAACTAATTTCTTTAAAACTATACACATCTAAGTAAAGACCTAAGTGGTAACTTACAAGTAAGGCTGCGAGCTTATAGGTAATTCAAGTGCTCAAGCCCACTGGCAGTGGGTAGCGTTCCCATCATGCCGGCGGCATTGCCTCTCTAAATTTCAATACCAATATTGATACGTTGAGCCAAATAAGTGCCAGCCACAGATCATATAGCCTGAGTCTTTGGTGCCAGCATGATCACGCGTCGCCTCAACCAGGCGCTCTGATACATTTTCGTTGGCAGGTGATGCTGCGGAACCGTCCGAAGCTGCACGCGAATCTGCTGGTAGTGAAGGGGGTGCAATGGGAGGTGCGCGCCACCATGGAAGCCACCACGCTACTCATGAACTACATGTGCGGACATATCGCTGTGAGTTATCCTACCATCCTACTAATATTATAAATCCGAAAGTTTGTGTGTAAGTATGTTTGTTCCCTCTTCACGCTTTAACGGCTGAACAGATTTGAATGAAATTTGGAATGTACATAGATTATACCTAGGATTAACACATAGGCTACTTTTTACCTTGATAACAGAGGGCGAAGCTGCGGGGCACGGCTAGTATTAACATGAACGCATTCACACTCACAGCCACACACTGAATTTGATGACTTATGTCGAGGGTGCCAGAAACATGATCATCTACATCACACACAATACTTTTCAACTTGATTAATGCGGGCGAAGCCGCGAGGCAACTAGTAAAACAATATATCAGATTTAAATGAATTGGAAATTACATAATAGTAATAACACTTAACACTTAATTCGATGACTTGGGTTGCCCCGTTTAATTATATCATGTTTGATGAAAATCTGAGCATCTATTATTATCCGAAAGCGATCCTAGAGGTGACCGCAGTACTCCATACACGATCGGACTTGAGCTTGATTAAGAGAAGCTGTCCCGGAGTGAAGTACTGCCTATATTACTAAATATATTATTTCGATGATTTCGGGTTTCCAGTCCCAAACCCTGGTGCAGATGACGCTGGAGATATCCCCGATGCATCACAGCGTTGTGGTGGGGCGAGGAGCAGAACAGTTAAAGGTCAGTGCTATGGATGATGAACGTAGAAGGAAAACGCTTCGAGCGAACTGGAGGTATGTCAACCATAAATGGATGACGATTGACAGTTTGTCTGGTTGTTAGATGGTCAAAGGGGTATGCTGGAATTAACTCATGTAATTCTTGCGCACACTCTCCAAAATGTAGACGATAGAATACCGATAGATTTGCGACCATACGTCTGTGACCGAGGTTCTGAAATTTGGATTCTTATAAGTCAATAAGTCTTTTTGCCCGTCGGACTCAAGACTCAAGACCTCATGAGTGCCTCTTTGGGGCTCATGTAAATAAAAGATTTTGATTTTGCCTAGAATAGCTAATTTAATATACAAGATACCTCTTTACCAGTCTAGTTCGTTAACTGTATATGAAAAGTTTACCTGTGTAATTATTTTTGGCCTTACTTTGTATATCACTTCAATATTTATAATATGTCATGTAACGCTGTTGGATTAACTAAACAAAGAAAAATAATAGCAACTTTCTAGGATCGCAGCCAAGACATTTTTAGTCATCATGGGGACAGATTTTTATATTTGAGGCTGTAACATGAAATTGTTAAAATGTTTATTGGTCCTAATCACCCGAATAAAAATAATGAAATAAATTTTGACGACCCAGTTGGCGCAGTGGACAGGTGCCCGCCCTCTGCGCCGTGGGTGCTGGGTTCGATTCCCGGCAGGAGCACAAATTCCTTCCCAAGGGATATTTGTGCTTCTGGTTCTGGGTGTAATGTGTGTGTGATGTGAATGTTTCCGGCACCCACGATACAAGTCTTTGAACTTAGTGTGGGGCTGTGAGTGTGAATGTGGTTTTTTAATTAAATAAATTGATCGGCAAAAGGGACCGCGGTTCCTTTTTGAGGTGGCCCCATTCGCCCGTCTACTTGAGAAAATGCTCAACAATAGAAATGCTAACTTATATAATACTTATCTCCCCACAGGTGATAATGAAAGGCACGAACACTCAGATAATGTTCCCGGACGCTGACGACCCCAACATCCCCGTCATCAGGAAGAGCTGCGTCACCATCACGGGACAGATCAAGGATGTATACGCGGCCAGGCAGCAACTAGTGGTAAGTAGTAAAGTCATTGACATCAATGACAGCGACTATTAGGGTCTACCCTCATTAGTTTTGCAATCCCGTGGACATCACGTGACATCAACGCGGACCACGGTCACGAAGTGACAGACAAACTGTCAAACGTCATCCATTTATGGTTGACATACCTCCAGTTCGCTCTAAGCGGTTTGCTTCTACGTTCATCATCCGTACAGCGAAGTAGTGGAACTCATTGCCTGCGTCATTGTTCCCGGAGGAGTATGATCTGGGAGTCTTCAAATCAAGAGTGAATAGGTATCTTCTAGGCAAGCATGTCACATCTTCGACCGCATCATCACTTTCCATCAGGTGAGATAGTTGTCAAATGCTTGGCTATTTAGCATAAAAAAAGAAAACTAAAGCAATATTGGCCGTTGGTGTCGTTTTTGAAGTGACGACCGTGATCGAAGAATGTTTCTTTCCCCAGGGAAGCCTACCTCTTGTGGTGATATTCGACATACCAGACGAGTCGTGTCGCGTGGACAGCGATGCTGCGGCCAGCCTGATGCACAAATACAACATCTACATCAATGTGCGGAGGAAGCCCAAGCAGGGCATAGCTTCTGTCGTCATCAAGGGCATAGAGCGCTGCGCCGGTGAGTAAACCTGAGGAAAGACAAACTATCAAACGTCTTCTACATATAGTTGACATACAGCGACTATTAGGGTCTTTGCTGTCAACTGATAGATGAACTATTCATCAATACAAACAGTCAAACGTCATCCATTTATGGTGGACTTACCTCCGGTTCGCTCGAAGCTTTTCGCTTCTATGTTTATCATACGTACAGCGAATGGAACTCTGCGTCTTTGTTTCCTGAACGGTACAATTTGAATGTCTTCAAGTGAATTGGTATATTCTCGGTAAGCATGTTACTTGTTCGGTCGCATCTTCACTTTTCATCAGGTGAGTTAGTGGTTAAATGCTTGCCTATCTAGCATTAAAAGAAGAATAGACTAGTCGTTGGCCTTGAATTGAGATCTCGCGCCTATATTTTGTCTTATATAGGAAAAATTGCTTATACATTTTGTTTTTAATGATAATTGTTTGATTTTTGTATTTGTCGTTCAAGTATAGGATATAACGGATATCGAAACAGTTTTGCATGTGATTAAGAGATGTCTTAAATAAACTTTTTGTATTTTGTTTTTTACCCGACTGTTTCGTACTGTTATGTTTTTCGCGCATATCTTGTATGTATCTATGTTTGTTTATTTGTAAATTTCTTTATTACCGCGTATCTTCCAAACGGCTGAATGGATTTTGACAGTTAAGTTATCGTTATATTCGTGCAAAACCCAAGTGTCTTTATATAGGTGTTTGAAAAAAAAACAAAATGGCTGATTTTAGGCGCGAAATAGTATTAATTACATACATTAATAAAAAAAATAACGAAATGACAATTAGGGTATCAAAATGAGAGAAATTAAAAGGGGTTTATTTAATTTACATTAAATAGGGTTTCAAAATACAGATTTAACTACTACTTACCTAATACAAAAAGTCATTGGTCGGCAGTGTGCCCAAAATGCTGGCTGCGTTACCTCGTTGCACAGCGAGACTTAATTTCTGTGCAAAATACAAACCGGCATTTTGGTCACGTGTCGACTCTTTCAGTCTCCCAGCCAAATCTTTATAAATTTCAAGTGCACCTGGTCCCCATTTACATTAAAAGAAAATAGTTTTAAACTTGAAAATATTAAAAAATTTAAATTTCGATTTGAATTCCACATCTACATAGCCTCCAATACATACTAACATGCTTAGTTTTGTAAATTTCTTTCCCCAGGGGATATCTACGAAGCCCGTCGCGAGCTTCTAGGAGGTCGTGAGTCCAGCATCACTCCAGAGATCCCGGAGTCCTACAACGTCCCCAGCGTGGCTTGTCTCCAGGCCTTCGGGGCTTTCAACCCGTTCTCTCCATCACACAATGTGCCTAACATTGGTAACAGCCCGATCTCGCCGTTTATGGGGGACATTAACTATGGCATGGCCAGCCCGATGTTTGCACATAACCCGCCTACACCAGGTGAGCATACATGGTTAAATTTGCATTAATTAAGAAAGCTTAATATAAAACGATCGACTATATTAATGACAAGGAGGCATGGAGGCAAACTGCACAAGCGCTTTCTGGCGACTACATAATATAGATATATCTAGGTTAATATAATTATGTATTACTGATTAAGAATGACTTAAAAAAAAAAACATTTCGAGATGTCTGTAATTTTGCGAATCTTATAGTAGAATCATAAATTTTCATGAGTGCTCTTTGGGGCCCATGTGAATAAACGATTTTGATTTTGATAACTACGATTATTATTTCCTGCATTCCATAGCTAGTAAAAACGCTTTCACACTCACAACCCCGTATTAAGTTTGATGACTTGTGTTGTGAGTGCCGGAAACACAAGCACATACCACATGCGATACAAGACGTTGAAATTATTGCAGAGCGAGAAATAGGAAAGGGTTTAATAAATAATAAAAATATAAACTAAAACTATCTAAAAATAACTAGATATAAATATGTACAAAACTCAATCTAATACACCGCTGCCAGTTGGCAAAGTACGCAAAATACTGGCAGTATTGCCATGTTGAATGACAATGCTCAATCTCTGTCCAAAATATTTGCCAGCATTTTGGTCACGAGTTGCTTCGACCAAACGCCCTGATAATTCATTGAAGATTGTATGTGCTCCCTGTCCCCACGGTCCCAACGTCTCAACCCCAAAAGGAAAAAAATAAAACTAATAAAAAAAAATGTTATAGTAGACAATAGCAATCTCTTGCTCCGCCAATTATGAATCGATATTGATGTTTTTTTTTTGTTATTTACCGACTCCACAAAAAAGGAGGAGGTACTCAACTCAAGTCGACTGTATTTTTTTTATGTATGTTACCTCATAACTTCTTTCCACGTGAACCGATTTAGAATCTTTTTTGTATGAAAGATGTTGCTTTCCAATCGGTCCCATTTAAATTTGATCAAGATCTGATCATTAGTTCTTGAAATATCGTCAATAATGCGTGTTTAATACATCTAACCTGATAAAAGTTCCGAAGATAAAGCGGAGAAGTCGATTTTTTTAAGCTTTGCTTGCGTTTAATTATGTAGATTATAGTTCAGAGGTGGTTCCATATACATTTTATCGAAATCGATCAAGTCAAAATTAGAATATAAGCGATGAAGTCGGTTTTTTTAAGTTTCAAAAACGCTCGCCAGGTGGTTACCCCAGCCCGCTGTCCCCGGTGGCGCTGACGCCGCCGGTGTTCCCGAGCTGGATGGTGCCGTCGCCGCAGCCGCGGGGATCACCCTTCCACTACCCGGGGCTGCCCGTCTACAAGAACCAGCCCGAGTGGAACCGTAAGTACACAGAAGATCACGCACGTTTTACTCCCTCCCGTCCTGACCGACTGCGTAAAAAGTTCTTGATATTTCCATAATTTTCCTTCTTAAGGGGTATTTGTGTGTGATATGTAAATGTTTCAGGCACCCAAAATACATGTCTTAGAACTAAGTGTGGGGCTGTGAATGTGATTGCGTAGTATATTTTAATATATTAACTTATCGAGGCCGCTCGCCGCACGCCTCTGCGTATCGCGCGTCTGACTCATCCTGATGAAGGACATCTAATTTGTCCGAAACTAGTCGACTACAAAGTAAGTCGACATTTTCGTGTTTTAAGCCGAATATAACATTGAAACATAATATATTAACTTGTTTGTGAAAAAATTAATATTAAGACTGACATAAAATAAACATAAACGCTTTCACACTCACAGCCCCACACTAAGTTCCATGACTTGTGTCGTGGGTGCCGGAAACATTCACATCACACACACAATCACAACCAGAACCATAAACACAAATTTTCCTAGGGGATAAAACTTTAAAAGTGACCAGGAATCGAACTCGATCTTAGAAGGCAAACGCTCACCAAACTGAGCCAACGGGCAGTTCACACCATTTCAATTGCTATTCCTGGCTTTGGGCCATAACTTTACATATTCTCTGAGAATTTGAAATTATTAGCTTGTATCTTATAGACGTTGAATGCCTCTGACAGACGGACGGACGGATAAAGTGCTGAACCACCCACGTCAGCAACCAGCACGTCGCTCGATCAACCTACATTAATATATTTGTATATTGTTGCAGCAATCCAGAATGGGGTCGATATGAATATGCCACAACAACTGATTGTACAGCCGCAGTATCAACCAACTCTACCAGCCGAGGGACGCCCGGTATGATACACCATCTTATTTTAAACAGCTACTAGTTGCTCTTCGCGGCTCCGCTCACGTAAATAAAAAAAAACATTGATCGGATCGAATTGTAGTGAATTTTAACCATTATTGAATCGCCTGAACACATAATGAAACGCATGCAAAGCTTAAAAAAGACCGAATTCACCGCTTTATCTTCGGAAATTTGATCAGATTAAATGTATTTAACACGCATTATTGAAGATATTTCAAGAATTACTGATCAGATCTTGATCAAATTTAAATGGGACCAAAGGGCAAGCAATAGCTTTCATACAATAAAAAAAATCAAAATCGGTTCTCGTGGTAAGAAGTTCTAAGGTAACACACAAAAAAAAACATTCGAATTGAGTACCTCCTCCTTTTTTGTGAAGTCGGTAGCAAAAAAGAGGAGTGTATTTTGATGTCGACTTCATCGAAAGTGTTTGGTAAAAATCGGGAAAAGCGTAATTTCCTGCCTCCGCAATCTTTGTGGGTTGTACAATGATAATATAGTCCTAGTGGTGACTTTAGTGGTCAAGTAAAATAGTCATAGTCCATGCCCAGTAAATTGGTTGCGCGTCTACCTTCTACGTAGCAGGTACTACGTTCGATTCCCGATGGGTGCACAAGTTTTCTCCCCAAGGGAAAGGGTACCTATTCTGGGTGTGATGTTGTGTGTATTGTGAATCTTTCTTGCACCCACGATACAAGTCTCCGAATTTAGTTTGGGGCTATGACTGAAAGAGTTTAATGTTTAATTCTTGTTTGCAGATAACCCTAAGCCAGATCCTCAACTCCAGCTCCCAAGCAAGTAGCGGTTACCAGAGCAACTTCACGGGCAGTAGCGTTTCGCTCGACGCGCAGAATATATCAGGTACGTGAACTGCCGCTGGCTTAGTTGGGTGTGCGTTCGCCTTCTAATCAGGGGTATCGCATTCAATTCCCGGTGGGAACACAAGTTTTTTCCCCAAGGAAAAGTGTTGCTGGTTCTGGTTGTAATAGTGTGTGATGTGAATGTTTCAGCACCCAAATTGTTTTTAGGGCATCGAGAGATGAAATAGGTCTAAAAGCAGTGTTTTGGTAACCTACTATATGGTTATTTTCCAACAGCCATTATGGTATAAGTGGGAGTACTTACTTTGATTTGTTAGATTCATATTTATCGGGTAGGCAACATAAAATAGGCGTTAATGGTATGACATCTGACGGGTCTACAGTTAAAATTGGCGTGCCTCAAGGTTCAGTATTAGGACCCTTCCTATTTTTTGTATATATAAATGATTTACCTTATATGACAAAAAAAAGTAATAGGAAAGATTTGGAATTAAATGAAGTTAATTATGAATTAGATCTAGTCTCTAAATGGTTAGCTGCTAATAACTTATTGTTAAATGCAAGCAAAACAAAATGTATCAAATCCCTTCCTTATGTTCGTTTGGTAGATGCAAATGTTACACTTAAAAACAACAAATTTGATCTTATAAAGAAAACTGTTTTCTTAGGTCTGGTTATGGACTCAAAACTGCAGTGTGAACCTCATATTGATGTGCTAGCAGGTCGCTTGAGTTCCGCTGCTTTTGTGATCCGTAAAATTAGACAATAGACGGATGTAGTGACGGCAAGGCTTACTTTGCATATTTTCATTGTTGATGACGGATGTACGGAATCTTACTATGGGGATCTGCTGCCGATGTTGAAACTATCTTTATTCTACTAAAAGAGCGCTTCGTGCAATCTATGATATGGGTCCGCGCGAATCTCTCAGGGACTTTTTCAAAGAAACACGCATATTTTCTATGCCTTCGCTTTACATCTTTGAAAATATTATGCATGCTCGTAAAAATATTGATTAATTAAGAAGAAGAAGCTACGCACATAATTTTAATACTAGATATAAGCATAAAATTACAGTGCGCGCATTTAGATTAAGCAAAACTAATAAATCTTTTATGGCAAATTGGGTTAGATTTTACAATAAAATTCCTAAAATAGTAACTTTCATGAGTGCCTCTTTGGAGCCCATTTGAATAAACGATTTTGATTTTTGATGTTCGCGTTGTGATGTATCAAGCTCTTAATGTGTGTAAATAATGTATAAAATAAATAAAGGTGGAGACGGCAGCAACGTGGGGTCACCGTCGGTGTCTCCGATCAGCAAGACTCACAGCCACAGCCCCGCACCTTCCTCTGACAACGATCGCTCACAAAGAGGTAACTTTACTGTACTTGGCATTATTTAAAGGCAACGAACTTTGAAACTTTGTATATGTCCGCACCTCACACAGCTGAAACCTAATTTAAAATATGTATATACTAGCCGTGCCCTGCGTTTATCAAGTTAGAAAGTGGCCTAGTTATATGTTAATCCTAGGTATAGGCTATATACTTACATTCCAAATTTCATCCAAATCCGTGAAGCTGTTACAGTGTGAAGAGAAAACTAAAATACTTACACATTTACACACAAACTTTCGGATTTATAGTATTAGTGTGATTACTCTGTGGTACTGGTTTATTATTTTATTTTATAAGATTTATTTAGATGTTAAAAAAAATATGAAATAATTAAACGCAAGCAAAGCTTAAAAAAAATACAGTCGACTTGAGTACCTCCTCCTTTTTTGGGAAGTCGGTAAAAAAAATGCGCCGCCGAGTTTCTTGCCAGGGTCTTCTAGAGATGGCTGTAATTTTGCGAATCTGGCAGTAGAGTTATTAACTTTCATGAGTGCCTCTTTGGGGCCCATGTGAATAACAGATTTTGATTTTGATTAGATAGTAGCAAACTGAATTGCAATAAATTACTTTGATTTGTTTTATATATTCCTTTTCGAATGCTATAACGCAATAATTTACCTCGACCAAGCGATCATTTATTTTTATCGTTTTTTACTTATTTGTTTCGTAGATATAGCGAATATAATCCAGGAGTTGCCACTATCAGAGCGTCGCGCTCCAGGCTGTGAGAAGAAAACTCTCGAGACACTAAAGATGTCGCCGCTGTCGGAGTACCGACACATGAAGGCCGAGGCCACTAAGGTAATTCCTACATATGTTATAGAAAATAACCTTAAAAAAAAACATTTACAACAAATACATTAAAAAGATTTTTTTTAATCGAGTACCAGTTGTAAATAAAAAGGGAATAAAAAGTTATATAACCAGAGAACTTGTCAAGGGAGTCTTTAGGTCGCGAGCAAGAAGGCATCTTCTAGGCAAACGTGCTCCATCGACCGCATCACCACTTACCAAGAGGTAAGATAGCGGTCAAACGTTTACCTATCTTGAATTAAAAAAATACGAATCAAACGAGCCTTAAAAGTAGTTGTTGAGATAGTGGTCAAATGCTTGCCTATTCTAAATTAAAAAAAATAAAAAAACTACGGTTTTTTTTTAATGCAAGATTGGTTAAAAATGTATATATGGTTTATCCTGTTAAATTCAGAAGTTCCTATGGTCATCTTCCGTCTCCATCATCAGACTAGCTCCATGGTACCTGTACTACGTACAAGGTTCCTCCGAGTAAAAACAACTTTAAAGGAGATTGCAGCGTTTATTTCTAATATTTAACGAAAATGATTACAAGAGTAGTACTCGACAATTGTAGTTCAATGCGCAAGATGGACGACAGAGTCATAGTAGAAATATATCAGTAAGATAACTCGAGGCCCGCAGGAGATTCAAATGCCTACTCTAGCCGAATACGCAGGGTTGTCACTATCTCCGACTTTTAAAGGTACCTATATGTAAAATGTATATTATAACAAACCAACAAGTAAGTAATGGCGCGAACACGGCTAAACGTCGACGACGTCGCGCGGGGGCAGCCCCGGCTCGTGTTGGCTTCGCCGGTCTGTTTGTTATCATAGTGTGCGTGCTGAGGCACGTGCGTACGGCCGTGCACACATACAAGCCGCGTTTGGTACCACTCTATGAAGACAACTTACTTATATATTTCTACTATGACAGAGTCGATGCCGGCTTTCTACCAATCAGCGCTCTTTACGGCCCACCACCCGCGCTTGCTAGCTTCAAATATATTAACGCACAAACGCATAGTTGCTATTCAGCAGTGGCGGATTTACACATTTGCCGTCAGTAGGCTTTTCAAGTTTTGCCGCCCTTATCGACCTCTACAATTCGAATCTTTGGTGCAAAATCACATAAATAAAAAAAAAATTGTCAATGATATATTATGACTCCTATATCATAAAGTTAGGATTTCATTAAAAAAATTGGTGCAACTAGGACGATAGTGTGGGCACTATATTACACCCCTTTTGCCCGTAATTAGCATGAATTGCCGCCCTTAAAATCTGCCGCTCTAGGCTCCAGCCTACTCAGCCTGCTGGTAAATCCGCCACTGCTATTCAGTGAGTGTAGTAAGTTAGTAACATTGGATAAGTTTTGAAAACCAGCACTGTGTGCTCATGTAAATGAACACGCAGTATAAAGCTTTACTCCGATTGCTCTATAAAAAGTATATAGTTAAGAATTTTAGTTTAATTTGATGTCATTTTGTTTTTTTATAGTAGCAATAAATATATTTCTTTCTTTCTTATTTCTTTCTTTGTGCAGGCGATGCGCGAGCCCGTAGGGTCCGGGTACCGCGTGCCGACCCCGCGCTGGGCGGGTTATTTCTTCAGCAGCACTATGCCGGGACCGCTCAACTTGAACGACGCTGACGGGATCACTACGGTCAGTGGAACGAACATTTTTAACCGACTTCAAAAAAGGAGGTTCTCAATTTGACTGTGTTTTTTTTGTATGTATAAGCGATATATGAATCGATCTTGATGATTATTTTTTTTGTTAGATAGATCATACTTCAGAGGTGGTTCCGTATAAATTTTTATGAAATTAATTTAGCACTATTTGAGAAAATCAACAAAAAAACAAAATATAAGCTGTGAAGCCGGTTTTTTTAGGCTTTGCATGCGTTATATACAAAATACAAATACAAATATTTATTTCAGTAAACTTAATCTAAGTTACATTTCATGGGTTTGGGACCCTCTTTTAAGTATGGAGATACCTGTGTTAGAGGGTCTCGCTCTTCCGTAGTATAGATTGATTGATTAAGTCAAAACACTAGTTCTATATTAGAAAAATTACAAACTTAAGAATTTTTATTTTTTTTATTTTTTGGGAATAATTTGTAGAAATAGATGAAAAATGAAATAGGAAAAATAATTTTGTGTATATATAATATGTATGTATGTAGGTGTGGGTGAGTGTATGTATGTGCGAAATGTGTAAAATGAATAGTGTGTGAAGGTTGTGTATAAATGTGTGTTACGAAACAATTTTCAGGAGATTTTCAGTTTCCTCATAGCTTTGTGTCAATAACCATTCATTAAGAGATTTTTTGCATTTATAATTATTCATAGGGTAGATATTCAATGTTTTATTTATTGTGTTGTAGAGGTAGGTGGATTGATTCGTAAATTGTCGCGATGCAAACTGTGACCGAACAGCAATTGTAGTAACTACTTTCCCTCTTCTTCGTTTGTTGAGGTTTTTGTTTGGGTTGTACTCAACAGATCTATGTAGCTTTAAAACGGCGTTTAGTATGTATAGTTTCCTGACTGTTAGCAGTCCCGAATCTCGATAAAGGATATCTGTAGGGTATTGATAGGGCTTAAAGTACATGATTTTTATTAAGGACCTCTGTGATCTTTCGTGCTCCAAGAGCTTTGTCTTGGTAGCTCCTCCCCAAACTGGTATACAATAATTTAGAATTGACTGTGCTAGAGATATGTAGAGTTGGTTTATTAAGTCTATTGGTGCAACGTGACGTAGAATTTTAAATATCCAAATGAATTTTCGAACTCTGTTCATCAGGAGTTCGATGTGAGCATGCCAGGACAGACGTTGATCAATCATGATTCCTAGGTATTTTGTGGTTGATACTTTATAGATGTTAGGGCAGTCACAAGAAGCGTCTTTGAGGTTACATTTGTGTATTTTTAGGCTATAATCAAGATTGGGTTGGCTGTTATTATATTTAGAAAAGGTCATAAAGTTAGTTTTAGAGACATTAAGGGTTAGCAAATTTAGAGTAAGCCATTTTGATACTTTAGAGAGCCCCTCTTCGGCTCTTATTTTGACGTCATCCCAGGATTTGCCAGTAAAGACGATAGCAGTATCATCAGCATAAGAGAAAATCTTGGCATGGTTTATTTCAAGGTTGCAAAGGTCATTAATGTAAACCAGGAATAGCGTCGGTCCCAGTACGCTTCCCTGCGGTACTCCATAGCTAATAGTCTCGTCATCACTAACAAACTCACCAATTTTAACACTTTGTTTACGTTAACGTAGATAATCTGCCAGAAGAGCTAGCGGTATTCCTCGCACTCCGACATTTTCCAGCTTCTTAATAAGTATTTCTACTGACCCAGTATCAAAAGCTTTCTTGAGGTCAAGGAATGCCACTAGGCACTTATTTCTGCCATCGACTTGTTGTACAATAAGGTTACAGATCGTCGCAACAGCATCTTCAGTAGAAAGTCCTTGTCTAAAACCGTATTGAGAGTGTGATAATATTTTAAATTTATTCAGATATAATAAAAGTCGGTTATTAATTAGTTTTTCTATTATTTTCGAAATAGATGGCAATACGGATATAGGTCTGTAATTGTTAATGTCATCTCTCTCTCCATTCTTAAAAACTGGTGTAACAATCGACTGCTTAAGGGGATAGGGGAAAATTCCTTTGGTGAAACAGAGGTTTACTAGATGACATAAAACTGGAATTAAAATGTGCTTGGATTGTTTAAGAAATTTAGTCGGTATGTTATCCCATCCAGGTGCACTCTCAGATTTGAGATTCATTATGACATTATGGACTTCGTTGGGATCTGTTTCCAAGAGTGTAAAAGATGAAGCTTGACTAGAACTTAGAGTAAAAGCAGAAGATGAATGGTTACCACTCACATTTTGTTGAGAGATATTTTCAGCCAGAGATTTACCTATGTTAGAGAAAAATGAATTTACAAAAATTACTGATTCTTTAGGTGAAGCCTTCGTATTAAGTAATTGTATATTTGGTGTCTTTATAGATTTGTAATTAGTTATGTTATTAATAGTTTTCCATAAGATTTTACTGTTTTTTGATGATTTATTAAGTTGTTCCCTGTTGTATTTTCTTTTAAGTTTTTTTATTAGGTTATTACAATAGTTCCTGTATCTTCTATAAGTTATCTTTAGTATTTCATTATGAGGGTCAGTGCGTAGTTTTCTTTGCATGTTATTTCTGTTAATAATGCAGCGTAAGATGCCTTGTGTAATCCAGGGCTTTATTATCTGTTTACTTTTAGGTATACGAATATTAATTGTGTTGTCAATAAGACATTTTTGTATAGTGGTGATTAATAGTTTACAAAGAGTATTAGGATCATTTACATTAAGTAAGTTTTCAAAGTTATGCTCAGTTAGGTTTTTTATTGCATTTTCATAATTAATAACTATTTTAGACTTGCAACATTCCCTATTTCTAGTTTTAGATAGGCTAAGAAGGACCATGGTATGGTCAGTAATAGTAGTTTTTAGCACTGCAACAACGGCGGAGTTCTTATTTTTATTTATTTTTAGGTTGACGTGGTCTAGACAGCTATGAATTCTCGTCGGTAGGTTATGTCCAGGTAGCAGACCATGCATGGATATCATATTTAAATAGTTTAATCTATTTGTTCTTTTTTGATTAGTTTCTGTTGATGTAGGTAAAGTGTTTATATTTATATCTCCTACTAATATGATATTTTCGTTCCTTTTTATTTTTTCTAAGTGTGTGTCTAGAGAATTAATAAGTAATTCAGCATTATCGTTAGATGGTGATCTATAAATACATAAAATAATTATATTACACATATTTATTTCTAAGCAGGAAGCATGTGTCAATTTTATTTCTTTTACCATAGTTTTGTATGTATTTTTTATATAAGTAGTGACTCCGTCGTTTTGGTTTAAATGAGATGTAGTAGCAAAAGAGTTATAGTTTGCTAGGTACGGTATAGGTTTGTCTCGATGTAGTCTACATTCTGTTAATACAATAACGTCTGCTTCGAATTTTAGTTGAGTCAAGTTACACTGTAGGTCATCTAGGTTTTTGTAAATACTTCTTATATTCTGTGAAATTACAGTTATATCAGTAGGTTTAACACATAACATTTTTGAAAGTTCAGTAGTTTCACATTCAAAGGAATACGCAATCTCAGAATTGTCTAATTCATTTACTTCTAAAGGCTTTTCCATCATGAAATTTCAAATAAGAAAACGTTATGCTTTCCTGAGGGGTATTGCATGCTATTTTTATGCATTTCGTGTATCTGCGAATGATACTTCCGTGTACTTGGTTTATATGTTTTTTTCTTGGAAGATGAAGGGGTAATAGTTGCAAAATGAATGTTGTATTGTATTGTGTGTACTAACGCTTGTGTTTCGTGTGGTTGTGTTTTGTGTAGAAGTGTAAAGTGTAAAACATAATTTATCAAAATATACAAGAAATCAATAACCATTAAATTAATTTTCCCAATGGTTTTACAGTAAAGTAAAGCACTCGCAAAGGTACATCCTATTATATGCAATAGTCACGCAGTCTGAAGCAGATTTTAAATCTGATTTTCGGATTTAACGAGTACAACTGGAGTATCCTCAGACATTCTCACGTAAACGCGACCGTAGGATGTCCAGCAATATTTGTACCCCTTAGATTTAGCGAGGTCCCTGGCAAGGAAGAAGAGACGTGAACCCTTCACCGTCTTCACCGTCTTCTTTATCTTCAGAGTTGTTCTTTGGCACATTCTTAATTTCTATATTAGTTTTACGGCTACTCCTCTATATTTCCTCTAGTCTGTCTTCTAGTAGGGTAATCCGTTCTCTGTCCTTCGTACCCTGTTGTTCTAGGAGCTTAATCTTCTTTGTCAATTCTTCGTTTTGCGATATTACATGATTAACAGAGACCTCAATGTTATTGTTTGATTTTTGAATTTCTGCCAGAGAAGGTGTAAACAGCTTTTTTAGCTCTTTTTCTTGTTCGGCCATAAACTCTTTCATCAAGACTTTCATCTCTTCTCTATGCTCACTCAAGTCATCACTCCATTCAGCCTCTCTTGCTCTTTTCCCACGTTGAAAAACGTAGCTTGGAGGCGTAGTTTCCGAACTCATTTTGTGTAATTTACTCTCTGAAGATGACTTGTTTAACACTCATCTTACGTACCAGGCAGCTAGAAGCACCTAGAGAGTAAACCTAATGTATGCTCAATTGCAAGTCTTTCGACGGAGTGAGCGGGCCCAAAAATCGTAGTACTAGGCTGGCAGAATCGATGAGGTAGTGTCTATGTGTTGAACTGCAGTGGGTGAGCAGGACATACGCGGGCGGGAGAGAGATGTCTAGATGTAGGCAGCGCACTCCCCACTTATACGCTTATACGTCATGAACTGAGTGAGCAGGACATACACAGGCGAGAGTGGGATGTATAGATGTACTATACACCTTGTCGGCGTCGTGCGCAGTGGAATGCGGAAGAGTGAGATAATGGCCTCGATTCTGATGTACACTCACTAAATTAAATTTAAACTATCCCTGTCTCTTACAAAATAAAACACAAGACAGAGATAGCATGCATTTTAGTGCTGTCACGCTAGTTTATCAATTAAAATATGAACAGCAGAAGCAGAAAGGCGCTTGTTTTTACTCAACACCAATACGACACTTACTCGACTAAGCTTGCATAGACATCCAAGTTCTGACTAACTTGACGGCACAGCAGTATGCTATCTCTGTCTTGTGTTCCTATTTTATAAAAGACAGGAATAGTTTAAATTTAATTTAGTGTGTGACATCAGAATCGAGGCCATACTGTACTTGCGTGCGTATGAGGGAGACTTGTCCGTAGAGTAGATTTCGCTCGTTGACTTGAGTATTGGCGTCAGTGTTACGTTACTTATTACTAACTTATGCACTCCTAATTTTTGGCATGATTAAATTTGCGTAAAATTTGTTTTATTTGAGTAGATAAAAATATATTGCGGTCAGTTAATACGTCTATACCGTGAGGCGGTCCGGGGGAAGAGGTTATATATTCTTATTCTTATTCAATGTGGGCGGTAAGGCCTGCACTGACGTCCCACTTGGTGGCATTTTTTTTTGTGGAAAGGGGAAATGCCTAGCACTTCCTCTCCTTTTCTGAAAAGGGTGTTTGCAGTCACTATCTTGCCCTGGTGGAAGGCCCGGATGCAAACTGGGCCATTGCGGACATGGAGGGGTGACCAAGGACACCCTCAGACGTGTGGGGCCGAGTAAGCCGATGGAGAGGTCCCCTGACTCTACCAGTGACCCCATTAAAGAGGAGAGATGAGGCGCTTGCATTTTCCCCTGCCGGGACCTACCCTATCCAATCCATAACTTTATATTGTTTTATTTATTTATGTAATTTGTATTGTTTATCCTACTTCAAAAAAGGAAGGTTCTCTCAGAACTCCGTCATTTATTAACCGATTTGGAAAATTATTGTATTGTTCGAAAGGGTACATTCTAATATATCCGATTCGATATCTACGGGCCAATTGCCTATATTTCCTAAAACAAAACTAAAACTATGTACAGCAAAGAACTAAGTTACCTACAAGACATTAGTTAGTCACATTATAAGTTTAAGTTTAGCTAACAGCGAGTATGGTTATGTTTCCCAGCCTGAGAAAGCGTGGAACCGTTCCGATCTGGTGCGGCCCAACATAAAGGAGTCAGTGGCGAGTCCCACGAAGTCCGTGACGTCACCGGGCAGCGCCAGCCCCGCGCCCGGCCCGTGCCGCTACCGGCAGCTGTACGAGCTGCTGCAAGACCGCGGCCTGCACAAGTACATTGGTAAGATCACACTCACAGCCCCGCATGACGCTCAAACACTCGTTAGGTGACTGACGCACTAACAAGCTTCATCTATTTATGGTGTACTTACCTCATGACCGTTTGAAGCGTTTTGCTTTTTTTTTTTAGTTACGTTTATTTGGCTTTGAAATTCTGTTTTTTTATGTTATTAAGTGATTAGACTAGCAAGTCGTTTACCTGATGGTAAGTGTCACGCTTGCCTATTACTGAACCTCAAACTCTTTGTGTGACGGAAAGTGGTAAACACTGTGATGTTACTCTGTAATACAATAGTTTCATTTCTATTGGGTGTCTTTACGACACATCCTGTGTTTTTTTTTATATTATTGAGAGACGAATCGAGCGAGTCGCTCGGTCGTAAGCGTCTCGCTTACCCATTTTTAACCGACTTCTTAAAAGGAGGAGGTTCTATGTTCGACTGTATGTATCTTTTTTATGTATGTTCACCGTTTCTCCCCCATTTGTGAACCGATTCTCAAAATTCTTTTCTTTTATGGTAGATTATACATCAGAGGTGGTAATATATAAATTTTATCGAAAGCCAAAACCAAAATTAAAGCGTTGAAGTCGGTTTTTTTAGCTTTGCTTACGTTTAGATATTTTTTATTTCACTTAGCGATTGACAACTATGTCACCGGATGATATTGATTAATAATATTAATATAATATAGTATGATTATGTGCTGCTACTAACTGTGATACTGTGTTCTACCCACCTAGGTAAGCGTGCCGAATCTTCTGCTAACATTTTCCATTAAAACAGATTGTTTCATCTCCCTCAGATTTTTCTTTGTAACAGCAGGAAAGTTTAAGTATTCCTATAGTAATTTCACACTTTACTCGGCAGATCTATTCAAAAAACACGAGCTCGACCTCTCTACGTTCGCGTCTTTAAACGAAGCAGACCTCGCGGAGATAGGCGTCACCGCGTTCGGAGCTCGCAGGAAGATGCTGCTCATTATCGGAGGTAATTGAACACTACAGAGCAAATATAATCTGTGCTAAACACCTATGTATACATTGAAAATCTTGTCATAATTATGTTCGTAGTTTATTTGTGGTTTAACAATATTACGCGTATAGATCTTCCAAAATAAACTAGGAAAAACTCGAACTACTGAGGAAAGGGGCACTACGTTTTAACTCATTTTTCAAATTTGGTTACATGATCTGTACTTATATTAAAAAGGAACTGGATCCCTCTAGAATCGATGAAAATCGTTTTCATCGCATCGAGAAAATTGTTGCTAATTATCATTGGTAACTAAATATACCTTTGGATTATTAGAATTTAGTTAAGACAAGAATCACTTACTTGGATAAGCACAAAGCAAACTGGATCTCTGGATCAACTGGATATCTGTACGGGGTTAACTGCAAGGAGATCGCCGTCCTTGGAAGTTGATGGAAATGCTTTATTATTGTATGTAACTAAAATACCAAAATAGTGTACACATCTTGGTACAGCACAATAGTGTATAGCTCGCGGAGACCGACGTAACCATGCTTAAAATTCGTAAAAAGCTCACTATGGCAGTGGCAGCTAATGCTAAAGCCCTATCAGTTATTAGAGTCAAGCTGGAGCATAAACGAGACGTCTCATTTGGGGCTAAAAGAAGATCATGTCAGTTCGAAGAAGAGAAATATATGTTGACTGATGAAGGCAAAAATTTAATGACACAATTGAATCGAAATAATATGTGTTCTGTTTAGAAATAATTTAAATAGGATAATATTGTTTTCAGATACAAGCATTAATTCACTTTCCATCAGGTGAGACAGTGGTCAAATGCTTGCCTATTTAGCATTAAAATTTAAATTTAAAAATAGGAATATAGTGGGGATCCTCTCTTTCTTAAAATGCTATTATTAGCCTAGAATGTTATGTTTGGTGATAGCGGTCCTTAACGTCATAAGCCGATTTAGTGTCCGGCATGAAATTAAAATGCTCATTTTAATTTTATTACACTGAATGGCTCTATTTATAAACAGTTTTTTCATAAATTAATAATAAATAAACGCATATTGTAATTATAAATATAAGATATGAATTAATAGAAACATCATTCCCACAGAGCTCCAAAAACAACGGGCTTTGGGCGGGGAACGCAAGCCGCTGGTAAAGTCTCCGACACAATATAACACGTCTGTTTTGTCGCAGGACAACTGGTAATGCCATACAATAACTGTATTTATACTGGGTATTGGATACGTTACAAAAAAAAAATAGAAAAAAAGCCTGAAAATAAAAAAAAAATTGATAATTTTGGTCAATAGTTAAAGGATGACTTAAAATAAAAGTCGCAAATTATTCATTTTAATCAAAATGTACATATTTATTCCTTGTAATCTCACAAAATTTCATCAAATATTTCAAATTGATTTAATTTAATTACAAATTGGTAAAGTTTTACAAATAGGGTACCGTATCCAATACCTGACCAGTGACCCCCTAACTATCTCGGTTGCGAGCAGTTTTTCAACTACGAAAAAATTAACCTTATTTCCTTGTAGTTTTATCGCTTTAGAATAGATACCGTTCTCAACAGAGATAGGAAACTGGTGGTCTGAAATCATTCGAGACTGATCGCAATCAAGCTCACGAGACTGAATCATAGTACATACCATTAATTAAGAGTCCAATTATATACAAAGTTATTAAATTATTAAATGTTCCTATACTCTTTTATTAGCGGTAAGTACATTATGATCTCTGCCCCTTTACCAGCAGGTAATCCGAACGGATATCTCGTAAGAGATAGACGACAAATGGTTTTGTGAACCAGAGCTACTGATATGTAAAGGGGATGCCAATATAGACTGATCTAGTTACTATAACAATGGGTTGATATACTAGGCCTTATTACGTGTAGCTAGGTGTTTTTGACTTTGGAACTTATCGAATTTACGTAATAGCACAGCTAAATCATTGTTCCAAAGTCAACTTAATAGGCATTAACATAGGATTTAAAACAAGGCTGAACCTATGTGAAAAAAAAACAGTCTAAAAGTTGTTATTTTGGCATAGACATATATTTTGTGGTAGAACCGCAACAGTTCCTAATGAGCTTTTAAAGTTTTTGCGTTGATTACTTGAGATTTTATTATGAAAATATAGTTAGTTTTAAGGATTTTTATAGATTTTTTTATGATAGCTGAAAGCGTAACGACAATTAGATCTCTATCACAGACTGTTGTTGAAGTAAACCGGCCTAGAGCCGCAAAATTAGTAATAAGTTTTTATGATTAAGTGGATGTATCACCGAGAGCATGTTTTAATATTTGATTTTAACACATTTACATTTATTTTAAGCGAAGTTATGCCAGACTAGATGCTGTAATTGATTATTTTATCAGTTTGTTTTATCATTTGATTATGTTTTTGTCATTTTAAATCCCGCCAGTGAATAAATTCGATCCTTTCAATCTCATATTTTTTACAATATGATTTTTAAGGTTGTAGATAGATACTTTATGTAAATCATGAAGCTGAGCTGAAAAAGGGACTTTTGATTCGGTCACCGAAGGTCAAGGAATAAGTTTTAAAGACTTCACAATCACAATATCGTTTTTCAGCTCAGATACCTATCAATATATTGGCGATTGACTTATAACCATCACATCAAAATAAGCACTTGGACCTGAGAAATTGACTTAATTTTAAATAGGACTAATTTACAAAATGCCTAAGTTATAAGTTATCAGCGAAGCACAACCGTGACCACAGACCAGATATCACTTGTCACGACTTCCGCTAAAGTTTTAATCAGTTAACATTTATAGTATTTTTTCTCTGAATCATTTTTGTTATTATGAATTTAGGTATTAAGTGTGCATTTTTGATTTTTAACCATATTAACATGCTATTTTAAAGTGAATGCCTTATATGTTATTGAATTAAATTGCCTTAGTAAAACGTTGCTACATAACCAATTGAGATCTTATTGATGATTTATTTTTACCGCTTTACCAATGAGTTATGTATCAATTAATTACTAAAACCAATGTTTCATTTGAAGATCGCTAAAATGCAGAATGTTTTAATCATGAACTTTCGATTTGTACCAATCTTTTTAAAAGTTTGATTATGTTATGTTAAGAGTTTTCATTTTAGATTATGAAATTATTAAATAAGTTGTCTTTTAGATATAAGTAACATGGGTTGAGATTAATTCAAGAACTGAGAGAGTAAACTCATTCGATTTTTTATTTTTAGTTGAAAACATAAGGAAGTTTTGCACGATTGTTTTTTAGTTTTTGCTCGTCTGATTAAAGTCTTTGATATGAATTTGTGTTTTATTTAATATTGCTTTACCTGTTTAACTCAATTTGAACAAGTCGTATTTTTTTTATAAATAATATCTTTTTTTATGCATTATAGTCTAACATTTGACCACCATCTCACCTGATGGAAAGTGATGATGCGACCGAAGATGCCCATATCGTTCCCACTTCTGGGACTCGAGGCCTTCTCTGACCATTAAATATGTATACATTTACTGGCAATTGAAATTGATCAAGAAAATAGGTAATACATAAACATAAATAATATTTTTTGTGTGTCAACATTTCCGCAATGTGTAAACAGGGTCGTGACACAAATATTTTGATTAATTCGTTATCGCAGTGGGTGTGCTTTCTACGCCGTGGGTCTTGGGTTCGATTCCCGGTAGGACTTTTCACTCAAGGGACTATGGGTGACTCGAGTTTATGGTTCTATGTAAGATTTGTGTATGTGTGATGTAAATGTTAGCAGCACCCACGACACAACTCTGAACTTAGTGTACGGGTGTGAGTTTAAATACTAATAAAAGTAATGTTTCATAACATTTCAATACATCTGTATCGTAACAAAAGTGGTTCATTGGACTGTAATAATAAAAAAAATGCACCTGTGCTAGCACTATTATTACTTTCTACTCAATTCTGACAAGGTGTATCAGATAATTAATATTAGCCTGCTAAAATACCAAATAAACTAAAATATAATTACAGGGAAAGACTGTGTTTGATGGAAACTGTTGGACGTCCGCTGCGGGTGTAATTGCTGTGATCGTTTACGGTATCTTAGCGGAACGAAGCTCATATACTTTTTTGGCAACATTTGACACTGTTGTATCACGATTCATTGTCTGATGGATGGTTTTGCCGCGAAAGTGAAAAAATGGCGTTGTTGATTTTTATAATTTTTCAAAACCTGTGATACTTCGAGTGTTAATGTGTAATAATGGTGGATTATTAACTGTCAATACTTAGTAAACGTGTGTAGGCAAGTCGTACAAAGTTGAATAAACGTGATTTTCGCCTTCGCTCCAAAACTCCAATAGAAGTTCTAGTAAAGTTTCTATCACTTTACTTGGGCATGACTTGAGTATGACAGGACCTTGACACTCTTACTTGACTTTGACTGTGACTTATGACTAAGATTTTTAATTTAAAATACACTTGAATTATATTAATATTTATTACTTGACACTGGTTAAAAGCACAAGATTGCGAAGCCAAATAAAAAAAATCGAACATCTGATGGATGTCATGATGTGACATGACTGACATCTGTCAAACAACGAATTGTCCGTATGGTTGCGGTGTTTTGTAACAAATTGCTTATTATTTATAACGAAAATTACTAAAAAATGGGCAACGCCAGTGCAAAAGCTGTAGAAATTAAAGCGCCAGAGGCGCCGGCACCAGCCAACACCGAGAAAAAGCTGAAGCCTTGCTGCGCTTGCCCGGAAACTAAGAGGGCACGAGATGCCTGGTAAGGTTATATTTTTATCCTTTGAAAATATTACGCAATCTATTTTATTGTGTAAAGCAATTACCACTTCAGCAAACTCATTGCATTGAACATTTTTAACTTAATTTGAATATGACTTTGTCATTAAATATTTTTTCGCAACAGAAATCTATTTTTACAGTACTGGCGCTGCTATTGACGATATTTCGTACTTTTTAACAAGTTACCGTTTTATCTTTGGTAAATGCTAACACAGCTGACAAATTAATTTCACTAGATACACACAGCTCACACCTCAAATACATTTCAATAAATTTAGACTCTTGCTACGACGTAATAAAGCTACAGTTAAGCTGGCACAGGACTGTGCGCTTTAACTTATATGCACAATACAATACAATAACTCTTTATTGGAATCAAAAGTTAAATACAAGTTACAGAAAAAATTATAAAGATAGGTACTAAGAGCGGTCTTATCGATAAGAGTGATCTCTTCCAGACAACCTTTGGATGAAAATATAAACACATCTTTAGTCATCTCTTTCTCTCTCTTACTAATAACTCTTCTGGCACGTGGCAGTGCTTTGAGGAGCCAGTCAGGGCAGTCAATGTACTTGTAGCTTGACAACTAATGAGTGGTGACACAGGCCTGCAAATCTTTTATGTAGTTAGTCTTTTATATAGTTTATTTTATGTTTTTGTTTTATATCCCCTCTGCATAAAGTTATTTATCCTCTAAACCACTATTTCACATCAAATAGTTACTATTTATTTGTTTAATTCCAGCATCATAGAGCGAGGTGAAGAAGAGTGTGGAGATCTGATTGAACAGCACAAAGTCTGCATGAGGAAGCTGGGCTTTAACATATAAACATGTTATTAGTTATATGAGGTTGGTAGGCTTGAAATGAGTCTCATCTCGGGAAAATATTGTTAAAACTGATGAGCCTATTGATTTAACCTGGCAACATGACAATGCGGATAACTTCTGCTGATTTGTTTTTGACATATCTACTGCAATCTATTTGAATTTGGAGTTGACTTGACTCTAAAGATGATAAAAATATCATCTTGAAAGATAAAAAAAGTCAGGGAATCTAGTTTCTTGTTAGCGAGCCTAGGTAGATATGACATTATCATGTTTCTAATTACTGATGTTGGTTCTTAGAATCTTTGTTAGAATCTGGCAGTAAAATCATTATCTTTTATGAGTGCCTCTTTGGGGCTCATGTGAATAAACAAGTTCTAAATTTGGATTAAAGCTGTAGCGCTGTCCCTCTAGATGTTTATTGTGAATATCCACTTAACAGCTTTCAACCGAGCCATCCTAACTCTATGTATGGAGTATGGCCCTTGGTCTTATTGTAATAGGTCGCCAGGTTAAGTAAATATACTCCTATCAGTTGAGATAAATATTCTATCTAAAATGATTACTAGTACTATGATAGTTAATATTAGACCATGATATTGCATATATTAATAAATAGTAAAAAAAGTAGTGATATTTAAAAAAAGGTTTAACTGTCTAAATACCGTTCTAATTAGATTCAACAGCTAGTTGCTCACAGCTGACTGTAAGTTATTGTATAAAAAAATCCAAAATTAATTAAAAAAATATGTAAGTTTAATTATTGTTGTTATCTAACTAATATATTAAACATTTCATTTACTAATTTACTAAAATAATGTTGAAATAAAAAGCAACTTCATTAGCTCTAATTTTTCTGAATTGTTTATTATGTCTTCATCAAAAGAATCCTGCATTAAGTATGTAACTTCTAGTATTATGTTAAAAAGTTTTATTTTGTGAGCACTTTGTACAAATTTCTTGTAGTGCAACCAATTTAAAATTGTCTTTTTCTCTAGTTCTCTCTTATTTTAGTTAACTTATGCTTATGCTAGACTTTCATTAAAAAATTTAGTTTGTAGCCAAAGAGTTTATTTGTGAAACATTTCTTCAGCATTTTTATTTATTAAAATAAAACATGTTTTCAAGTAAGTATTGCATTATGATACAATGATAGGTATTTTTGGCTTATGTAAAGTAAAATTGGTAAGATCCGTGGCTATCTTATCTTGTAATTATTTATATTAGTATATAATATTTTAATTGAATATTTAATAATTGTAAATAAATGTTTGTTTGATTTATCAGCGTTTGATTTAGATTGTTGGTCTTTAGTTACAATGTGAGATATGTAGCTATGAATTAAACAAATCATTTCAATAAACCAATTTGTTAAACATTAAGGCTGTATGTACAGACTAGCTGGAGCCAGCAGTTTTGCCCATGTCACTAATGGTTTCGAGATAATTCCGGCATAAAAAGTAGCCTGTGTTAATTCAGAGTGTCAGCTACCTTCATACCAAATTAGATCAAAATTGTTCCAGCTGTTTGAGCGTGAAGAAGTTACAAACAAAAAAACTAACATTAATTTACATAAAACTCAAAGTTGTTATTGGTCCCTGCACTAGGGCAAGCCTGTATCGCAGGAGGCCAATAAAAATTACTGTACCTAATTAAACTTAAAAAATAACGTCAGTACAGCAGACTGAAAATGTGTACACCAAACACACAAACTTTCGCCTTTATAATATTAGTGTGAAGTGTGATGTTCTAAGTAACATGACTGTCCACCTCTTCACAACACTTGCTTAACCATAGGTATAGGAATCTTAGCCTGTATATCGTAGTACCATTGATGGTACTAGTGACACTACGTTAAACCTTTATATCACTAGTAACATCGGATAGTACCATTAATGGTTCTTGTGACAGGGTGGCAGAACTTAGTACTACCTGGTATTTCTAAAAATAAAGTCCTTATAGTTTTACAATCAGTTTATTTCTCTTCAAAAAGGTAGAAATAGTAAAATTAGTAATTATTGAAATTATGTATGTACTAAATTATACATAATATAATAAGATCAACATTATTATGTTATTTAGTAGGTATGTAGTTTAAATTTAGTGTTGGGATACTAAGATAATTACAAAATATTATATTTAGAAAAAAATGTGATGTCACTTAATTAAGGACCCCTCCCGCCCCTTGTCACACAATGTCACACTTATTCTACCCCCTCCCTCCACCTTAACGTGTGACGTAATTTATGGATGGCCCCTAATCTGACTTTCACTTTCTGGCAGACGGTTCCTGACACGATAAACATACACACCACCAAGTATTACTACACCTTTCTGTTACAGATTGTATAAGTTCAAAACTCTGGGTGGCACTGAACTGCAAGCGTGACGCTTGCCATCAGGCGGGCAACTTGCTCGTCTAGTCTCTCAATGACTTCAAAAAATACTACGGTTATCTAATCTTTGCATGACACATTCATTAAATCTACGTAGAACTTTTATAAATATCGTAAAACAGAGCTTAAAGGTAAAAGGGTGGTAACGTTACCGTAGTCAAACACGGTAGCGTTATTACTACATGTAACGTTTTATGGTTTACCGTTAATGAATAGGCGTGTTACCGATATATTTACGAGTATATAACGTTAAACGTAATTTTATCGGTAAATGTTAATCGTTTATTTTCATTTAAAGTAAGCATTTTACAACAAACTGTTCATTCAACTCACTTTGTTGCTACGAGTAACAATTTCTCATACGTAATCAAATTAATTGACAATGTTTAAAATTAATAAGTCATTAAAGATAAAATTATAATAGAGATTGACTGCCGAGTAGCAACATGGCGACGTAGATAAGAGATGTGCTGTTTAAGAATTCAATAATTTACTAAGACAAAGAGATCGAGAATACTTTTAGATAAAAGCTGTAGTGAAGCAAAATTATCTTGTTTTATTCTCGTCGCGTTCGCGGCGAAACGTATAGACACAAAACAATGCATACTTTTTAAATAAACTACCGGTTACGAAAATTTGAAGCAATATTTTTTCCACATTCAAAAAAGGGATATTATTTGTTAGTATAAATAATAGTTTTGTAGGTGTTGTTTTTAACACAAAACATAATTTGAGATTTAGAAGATGAGGCTCATAAACAAGATCCTGGCGCGGAGTTGTGACGATCGACCGTTGTCACCGCAGTCTGTGCTATCTAACGATAGTTTCGAGTGAGTACAATTTGTTATTTTTAATTATTATAATATAAGTCGTAGATTAAAGTTCCTATGTAATATTAGTAAAGGGAAACATCGCATCGTGAGGAAACCGTAATGACTGAGCATCACAAAAAAACACGAGAACATGCATCCGCTATCTCTTGGCCATTGTGGTCGAATATGGTCTAGAAAGTCTCAGTGATAGAAGCCCTGAATCTCAGCCGTGGGAACGAAATGGGCTGATAATGAAAACTACAAACTTGTGACTAGGACTTTTAATATAAAAAGCACTTGAAATATATTATTACTTGACACTGGCTAAATGCACAAGATTTCGAAACCAAAATTAGAAGAAAAAAATCATATTCAAGTTCATACTCGTAATAAAATAGTAGGTTAATGTGTATGTGTATGTTTGAACCCTACTTATCTCCGTAACGGCTGTTCCGATTTAATTGAAATTATTATTAAAAGAAGTCTAGATTTTAAAATGGAACGTAACTTTTTTACCTCTGATAGACTAGCGCTGGGACACTATCTCACCTGACGGTAAGTGATGATCTTATACGCTCTAAAATCGCCTGTGAACAAGATTGTCATTGTTCAAACCGACGCATTAATTAAAATAAAAATATTGACTACAATAATGACAAGGATGCATGGAGGCAAACTGCATAAGTGCTTTCTGGCGACTACATAATATAGACAAACACTAGATTAAGATAAATTTATGGATTAGTCACGTAAAAAAGAATGTTTAAAAAAAGAAGACATGCGCCACCGAGTTACTTGCCAGATTCTTCTCGAGATGGCTGTCATTTTGCGAATCTGGCAGTAGAGTCATTAACTTTCATGAGTGCTTATTTGAGGCTCTCGTGAACAACGGTTTTAAAGAGCTTGTTCTTAAATTTGATAGTAGGTTGATATAACAAACCTAGATATCGACTAACATTGTGTGCATCAACAATAAATCACACATTTATTGTTTTATTACATGATGAAATACTGATAAATCTTTCGTCAGCCTATTTGTCCTATTATTTGTGAATAAACAAGTTATTTGTAGTGAGTACCTACCTACTTAGGAGGTACTTTGTTTTTAAAGATAATTATACTGACGCAAGTACCCGAAGTCACAATGTAAACAGCCACTTGGCGCAGAGGAAGAGTCTTTAACCTCTGCGCCGTGAAAGAACATTTTAGGAACTTCTGGATCTGGGTAGGGAACAGAAAGCACAAACGTCCCGTAGGAAAAATTGTGCTCCTACCGGGAATCGAACCCAGAACAGAAGGCAGAAACTTGTCAACTACGCCAACTTGGTCATCATACCACTTAGAGTGCTAAAATTATAACCCACCTTTTATCTTCGGCGTAGTCAGGTAAAAACAGAAGGGTTAAGCTCGCCTTTGGACATTTTGCTATATCGTATTTGGAAAAATCTTCCTTTGATGTGTGTACAATAAAGAAAATTAGAAAAAAACAAATATTGCCAAGTGCGACTGGGTGGCGCGCCACGACCGCAGGATTACACCTGTTTTGCTCATAACAGGAATCGAAACAAAAGAAAAGAAATAAAGAAAATACATATTTATTTGTGACACACAACATTTTTACACGACAAAAACAAACGGCAGAATAAGTAAAATATTCAAAACTATAAACTGTACATAAATAATCAAAAATATAACTAGTAAAGGAAAAACTGCGCCAAGAAGATAAAAAAAACACGTTTTTATAATGAAAAAAATATTGCAATCTTTGTATTGATGTAAGGGGGGTTTAATTGGGCAAAATGTAGGTTTTTTTTTTTAATATATATTATTAATAGGCGAGCCCCGCGGCTTCACACACGTTAATTAAGTTAAAGAGTAGCCTATGTGTTATTCCGGAACCTAAACTATCTACATTCAAAATTCCATCAAAATCGGTTTATTCGTTACGGAGATACTTGGTAACTGGTAACAAACATTCACACACACAAACTTTCGCATCTATAATATTAGCAGGATTATAATTCTTCTGTTCGTATGTGATTGAATTCCATATAAACGGCTTGACCGATTTTGATGAAATTGATAGTGTGTTCAGGTGGAACAATGGTTTAGATTCATGGTTAAATCCTATAAATAATGTTTTTTAATTTATATAATTTCCGCATCCGCTAGTTATTATAGAATATTAGACATTTGAACTCCTACGTATGTAATTTAGATAAATAATTTAGAGTAATGTAATCCTAGATAAACTTTATGTATCGAGGTGCAGTGCACAAGGGCAGGGCCACATTCCACTTTAGCAGGCCTAAAGCCCAAGATGGGACAAGCGCATTATATACATTTAAATAAGCCTCGACGATCATTCGACGACAAGGACCCGCGAAGCGCGGATACCTTTACATAAAGTGGATTAATTAATAAATTGTTTACTTAAAAATAACTTTAATTCTTGGATGTGTAAGAAAGAGATTTGCTTGCAGAATATTTGGAAGTGCGTGCTCAGACTACTCCGATTGCGACTACTGTGACGACAATAGGAAAAATTACAGGAACAGGTGAGTTTACACATTGTTGTTGTCGGGACTAAAAAAACTATACAATTTATTGAAATTATATTTATTTATGTGTAAGCTATGTAGGTATATTCCAAATTTCATCCGTTCAGCCGTTACAGCGTGAAGAGAAAGCAAACATACTTACACACTTACATATTTAACATATTTACACACAAACTTTCGTATTTATAACTGATGTATATTTAAACTGCTCGTTGGCTTAGTTGGGTGGCTTTCGCCTTCTAAATAGGGGTATCGGGTATGATTCCCGGCTGGAACACAAGTTTTCTCCCCAAGGAAAATTTGTGTTTCTGGTTGTGATTGTGTGTGTGATGTGAATGTTTCCGGCGCCCACGACAAAAGTCATCGAACTTAGTGTGGGGCTGTGAGTGTAAAATCGTTTATGTTATAATATATTATCTCAAAATCAAAATCATCAATCAAGCGTTAAAAAGATATAATTATTATTGTAACATAACACATCATCAATATATAAGCTATTATAAAGAAATTAAACTTCTTTATTAAATTATATTAAATTCAACTTCACTTCAAAAAAGGAGGTTCTCAATTCGACTCTACGCTTCTTTTTGTTTTTTTTTGTATGTATGCTACGCGATATCTCCGCCGATTTTAATGTTTTTTTTTTATTTGGTGGAGTATAATAGGTACTTCAGAGGTGGTCCCATATAAATTTTATCGAAATCGGTCAAGCCAAAACCGAAATATAAGCGATGAGCGTTTCAATTATAATACATTATTTTTCTGTATCAAATAACTTAATTCGAATTATTGTAAGTTCCACTGGCGTAATTACATGCCTGCCTTCTACGCTGCGGGTGCCGAGTTGGATTCGCGGTGGTAACATAATTTCCGAACTTTAGTGCGGGGTAGTGAGTGTGAACGCGGTTATATTACGTCTGGACTTGTATTAATACTTACATGTATGCGAATTTGTCAATAAAATTAAATATTTTCATCATATTGTACCCAGTGCAGGACAGGCCATCGCGTCTCGCCTCTTGTTTCGGGTTATTGCGGTTTCGTTACACTGCGAATTTTAATACATAACCTACTTATATCACACTAATATTATTAAGGCGAAAGTTCGTGAGTGTGTTTGTATTCTGTTATTTCTTCACACTCAAACGGCAAGACCAATTTTGATGAATTTCGGTATGGAAGTAGCTGACACCCTGGATTAACGCATAGGTTACTTTTTATCCCGGAATTCCTGCGGGTCCGCAACTAGTATATTATAAATGCGAAAGTAACTCTGCCTGTTACGTTTCCACACCTAAATCACAGAACTGAGTTTGATGAAATTTGGTGTAGAGATAGACTAGAAACCTTGGGAAAGGACATATGCTACTTTATATCCCGGATTTCCCGCGGGTCCGCAATTAACGCGGGTAAAACCGGGGGCGCAGCTAGTATTAAATAAGATTGTCACACTATTAAATTAGATTTATTAGATAATCATATTTGTTGGATAGGACCAATAATTTCATATTCTTACAGCGAAAGATTACAACTTTGTTGCTGTTGATTATTATTTATTATTTATGCCTGATAGGCAAGCATTTGACTACAATCTGACCGGATGGAAAGTGATGATGCGGCCGAAGATATAGCATGCTTGCCTAGAAGGTACCTTTTCACTCTGGACTTGAAGACTCCCAGATTGTACCGTTCGGGGAACAAAGACGAAGGCAATGAGTTCCACTCCTTCGCAGTACAGATGATAAACGTAGAAGCGAAACGCTTCAAGCGAACTGGAGGTATGTCAACCATATATGGATGACGTTTGACAGTTTGAAAGTTTTGAGTTTTTTTTTTTTATAGATGTTAGTAAATATTACATGTATTCGCCTACTTACTTATATGATACTAGCCGTGCCCCGCGGCTTCGCCCGCTATTATCAAGTTAAAAAGTAGCCTATGTGTTAATCCTAGGTATAATCTATGTACATTCCAAATTTCATCCAAATCCGTTCAGCCGTTTAAGCTTGAAGAGGGAACAAACATACTTACACACTTACACACAAACTTTCGGATTTATAATATTAGTAGGATAAGCATAAACGCTATCAGACTCACAGCCCCACACTAAGTTCGATGAATTCTGTCGTGGATGCCGAAACATTCACACACACACACACACTTAATTACAACCCGAACTAGAAACAAATTTCTCTTGTCGACAAAACTTATGTTTCCATCAGGAATAAAACCCTATACCCCTACTTAGATGGTGGATACCCACTGGCCACCTAACAGTTAAAATATATTTTTTGACGAAAACTTGGACGCATAGCAAAAATATTTTTTGCCAAAGACCTAGTTGAATTAGGCTAGAAGCATCTAGAAGCCTAATTCTATTCCCGCACGTCCTTGTAACCTTCAATGTACTCCACAGAGGAACACCTTGCAGCAGCTCAAGCCACAGCTACCGCAGCACTATGAGCCGCGACACTGTACCTCTGCTCGGGGGCGCAGCACCCGTGATCAGCTACTCGTCGGTCCCGAACACTCCTGACTCACTAGTAATTTTTTTTTATTAGTTCCCAATCAATGATGTTTTAACGTGGGAAGATGTGTGACTATGATTGAAAAAGGACCGCATAAATTAGGTCCAACGTACACAATTTGCCACAGTCACAATCGCACGTTATATCAAGTGCTTATGATTTTTTTACCTAAGATGAGGTACATAATAATATGCCGTATGAGCATGGATTAATAAGTTAGCTTCGTTAAAGGTACACTGAATTAATCTGTCATGTGTTTTTTTAAATTGGCGGCAATTTGAAAATCTTTTTTTTTTTGGCACTCGCATTCTTTGTGCGTTCATTATTCTATTCAGCCATGCCCTAGTGAAAAACGATGAAAAATTTCATGTTTTGTATTATCATACAAATTCGACATCGTCACCTTTCGAGGCAAAATTGAACACCTCAATATTTGTGTATTGTTATAATAAGTAACTCGATGTCGCTACATAATCTGTGGTTGAGGCTTGAGCTATAGTCAATAAGTCATATTCTGTCTTAATTTTTTTTTAATAAAAAATAGTAATAATATTATTTCAAGTGTATTTTAAATTAAAAGTCCTAGTCAAAAGTCACAGTCAAAGTCAAGTAAAAGAGTCAAGGTCCGGACATAGTCAAGTCAAGCCCTATTAAAACGGTAGAACCTTTACTAGAACTTTTATTGGAGTTTTGGAGCGATGGTGAAAATCACATTTTTCACTTATACACCGTTAGAAAGTATTAACGGTTAATAATCCACCATTATTACACATTAACATCGAAGAATCATTCGAAATTTGGAAAATTATTCGAAATCAACAACGCCATGTTTTCACTTTCGCGGCAAAAACTCTTTAATTTACTAATAAGTTTTGCCGCGAAATTAAAAAATGGCTTTGTAGATTTTGTATTATTTTTTAAAACTTAATTTTTAAAGTATTAATATTTCGTGAACGTGTATGAGTGTAGGCATATCATAGAAAGTTGAAAAATGTAATTTTCGCTTTCGCTCCAAATCTTTAAAAGTGGTCGTTCTAGTGAAGTCTCTACCACTTATGGCATAACTTGACTATGATTGGACCATGACTATTTTACTTGACGTAGACTGTGACTTATTGTGACTAAGAATATATGTATTTATAAAATAAAATACCCATATATTATTCTTAAAAATATTCATCACTTGACACTGGCTGAATGCAAAAAGATTGCAGAGCCAGAATAAAAATAAATAAAAATATTACTCACTCATTTGCTTCTATGTTAAAGTTGTGTAGTAGTAACTATTGAAACTTGAACTAAAGATAATTAATCTGTGATACAACTATAGATTGCCTGTTTACACACAATCTCACAATGTAGGCCACTGGTTTCTAACCTCTTATATACCTAATAGACATTACGTAATACTTTACTAACATTTTCGAGCAAGCACCTTCTCCTAATATGGATGTTTATTGAGGTCATATTTTGCGCATCAGTTCAATACATATATATCTATTCAAAGTTCTTCCCGATAAGTTTATTTATAGAACGCAATAATTGTGATTACTACAAATAATCTGTTCAGTACATAGTAACTACGCGATATTCTGTGAGACGAGGACGTTTGTTTGCGACAGTTCCAGAGATAAGGCTGACTTAAATTGATGTAAGGTTCATGAGAATTTAATAACAAAATCCCGCAGCTGTGACGTCGTTGGTACACTCACGAGGCCTGCCTCATTGTTTGATAAGACCTCAGTTTTTTTTTCTTTTAATCATGCTTTCGTAATTTTGTGCATTTAGCTAGTGTCAAGTAATAATATATTTCAAGTGTATTTCATATTAAAAGTCCTAGTCAAAGTAAAGAATAAAAGAGTCAAGGTCTATTCATAGTCAAGTCATGCCCTAGTAAAGTGGTAAAAACTTTACTAGATCTTCTAGTAGAGTTTTGGAGCTAAGGCGAAAGTCACGTTTTTCAACTTTGTATGATTGGCCTACATTTATGCACGTTTACTATGTATTAACCACAGAGATATAACTTACCTTATACCTTTAGTTTCTGTGATCTGTGGTATTAACGGTTAATATTCCACCATTATTACATATTAACACTCGAAGACTCACAGGTTTTGGAAAATTATACAAAATCATCAACGCAATTTTTTCTCCTTCGCGGCAAAACTAAAAGACCTGGGTTCCCGACACGACAGTGATATCATTTTTGTATGATTATATATAGATATACCTACATACCTATAAGTTTTTTTCGAGATTTGGCGCGAAAGTGAAGAAATGTCTTCGAAATATTTTTGCCATTTTTTTTTCAATTTGATAATAAAGTGAGCAAATTCAAGGAAAGTGACTGATATAGATTAAAATCATGAGTTCTTAGATCAGAAAAAACATTAATTTTATTATTGGCAGGGCCCGGGAGAGATCTCCGCGAGCGCCATCCTAGCTACGTACCACAAACAGTTCGAGATGTCCACCAAATTCGATGCAAGGATGAAGCAAAGCTCTCTAGTCACTATGTAAGTTGTTGACGGCCTTCTTTGACTTAGATTATAATTAATATTAGCGTCACAACCACGGAAGAAAGAACAGTCACAACAGTCTGCCCTTTCGGGCGTACAATCTAAATGCCTCTTGGTTCAGTTGGGTGAGCGTTTGCCCTTTAAGCAGGAGTATCGGGTTCGATTCCTACCGGGAACACAAGTTTTCTCCCAAGGAAAATTTGTGTTTCCGATTCTGGTTGTGATTTTTTTTTTTTTTTTTTTCACTATTATAGGTCACGATAGAGTGTTCCCTATTTTTGTTACAATCTAGCCAAGATTAGGCTAATAAGTAACTTAAATTTAACTTATTCTGCTAGATTTAAAATATCCAAGAATGTGTCCATTAACACTTTTCTTATTGTCTCTATTAAGGCGAAGACACTTGGTTCATGTGTTCTTTTTGAGCAGCACTTATAAAACACTACATTACACTAATACACTAACACTAAACAAGTTCAAACGGTTTTGTTCTTTTAAGTCGTCTCACTATATACGTGTGATCGAGGAGCTGGACGGCCTCGACGTTCACATGATGGTGAAGTCTATATTCATGAGCTTCTGCGTATTTTTTAATGATTTTGTTAACGAGCTCGATGTTGAGGTCCTGGTGGAGATCGTCATTTCGGATGTACCAAGGTGCATTCACAATGCCTCGTAATACCTTATTCTGGAAGCGTTGAATGATTGAAATATTGCTCGGTTTAGTACAGCCCCAAAGCTGTATACCATAAGTCCACACGGGCATCAGGACTTGTTTGTATATCAATATTTTGTTCTGAGTTGACAGCTTTGACTCTCGCCCAAGCAGCCAATGCATATTCCGATATCGAATTTCTAATTCTTCTTTTTTCTTCTTGACGTGTGCCTTCCAGCGAAGCTTTGCGTCAAGCGTCATACCGAGGTATTTGGCTGTATTCTCATAAGGAATGATTTTACCATTGATGTACACGGGACAGTATTGTGGTATTTTGTTGGTAAAGTCAATGTGAATTGATTTAGACTCGTTAAGTTTTATCCTCCATTTCTTAGTCCAGGTATAGACTTCATTTACAGCCATTTGAACCTTTTCAGTAGCTTCTTTGTGGGTTTTGCCTACTCCCATTATAGCGGTATCATCAGCAAAGGTAGCAATGGTGTTATGTTCGAGTTTAGGGATATCACATGTGTATATTAGGTACAGGACCGGGCCTAATACACTTCCTTGTGGTACTCCAGCTTTGATTTCCTTTATCTCAGAGTATGCATCTTCATGTCTAATTCTGAATACTCTATTTGAGATATAGGATTTAAGGATATCTGCGAACTGCTTAGGCAATTTATTTTTGAGTTTCTGTATAAGGCCCTCATGCCAAACTTTATCAAAAGCTTGTGCCACATCTAGAAAAACAGTGGAACATACGCATTTTTTTTCGATAGCATTTTCTATTGTATTCGTTATTCTGTGTACTTGGTCTATAGTTGAATGCTTTTCACGGAATCCAAACTGATGCTCTGGGATCAGATTTTTGCTTTCTATTATAGGCTTCAGCCTCTTTAGTAGTAGCTTTTCAAACAATTTTGACATTATAGGAAGCAAAGAGATAGGCCTATAAGATGATGTTTCATGAGGAGGTTTCCCAGGTTTAGCTATCATGATTACCTCAGCAACTTTCCATAAGTCTGGGACATATTTTAACCTTAAAGCAGCATTCATAATTGTAGTTAACTTAACTAAGGCTTTTCTTGTGAAATTATGTAGTATTTCTCCTGATATTAAATCATATCCTGGAGCTTTTCTTTGGCTTATACTGTATTTAATTTCACGTGCGACTTCTCTTGGTGTAACGAGTTTTATTCCATTTTCTTGAGGTATGGCGGGGTCAGTATCATCCAATCCTAAAGATTCATTGATTTCACATTGATTTGGCTGAAAAATGTATTCTAAATGTTCAGCAAACTGGTTGTGATTGTGCGTGTGATGTTAATGTTTCCGGCACCCACGACCTCAAGTCATCGACATACTTCCACTTCGAAGCGTTTCGCTTCTACGTTCATCATCCGTAAAGCGAGGGAGTGGAACTCATTGCCTGCGTCTTTGTTACCCGAACGGTTTAATTTGGGAGTCTCCAAGTCTCGAGTGAATAGGTATCTAGGCAAGCATGTCACATCTTCGGCCACAACATCACTTTTCATAAGGTGGGATAGTGGTCAAACGCTTGCCTATTCGACATAAAAAAAAGCACTTACTTTATTGTCTGTATATTTCTAAACGCTTCCAACGAACTGAAGGTATCTAGGAACACATACGTACACACGCACACAAATACTACACAAAAGGTCCACAATACTTTTTATTTATTCTTTTGTCTAATTAATATTTATTTATATGTAAGATAGCCACATATAAAATATACTTATTGTTAACAAACAAATTGGGGGACAACTGTCTCTCGCGCCATAGCACACGCTTTTTCAAGAGACAGGGCTTCAGTATAATTGTGATGATAATTTATAAGGTTCAAATAAATTATTGATATGTGAACCACAAATGGATGTTGTCACAATCTCCATTTTCACGCGTGGGTCCCGTAGATACTCGGTGTCGAACACCAAAATGGACGGTGTCACAGTCTCCATTTGCCCGCGTGGGTCCCATAGATTCTCGGTGTGGAACACCATAATGGATGGCGTCACAATTTCTATTTTCCGCGTGGGCCCCATAGATACTCGGTGTGGAACACCATAATGGATGGTGACACAATCTCCAGTTGCCCGCGATGGTCCCGTAGATTCTCGGTGCGGACCACAATAATGAATGGTGTCACAATCTCCATTTGCCCGCGTGAGTCCCGTAGATTCTCGGTGTCGAACACCAAAATGGACGGTGTCACAATCTCCATTTGCCCGCGTGGGTCCCGTAGATTCTCGGTGTCGAACACCATAATGGATGGCGTCACAATTTCTATTTGTCCGTGGGTCCCGTAGATTCTCGGTGTGGAACACCATAATGGATGGCGTCACAATTTATATTTGTCCGTGGGTCCCGTAGTTTCTCTGTGTGGAACACCATAATGGGCTCGTCCCTGCTGACGATGGCGTGGGGCGTGGAGCGCGCGGGGCTGCCGACGGCGCTGGTGCTGCTCGCCGGCATGGCCGCGCTCTGCCTCTACACGGCGCACCTGCTGCTCCATATCAACCACAATCACGGTAACATTTTCAAACGACTTCAAAAAAGGAGGTTCCCAATTCGATCGTTTTTTTTTAAATTTTTTTTAGGTTTTTTTTTGTTTGGTATACTTCAGATGTGGCCCCAATAAATTTTATCGATATCGATCAAGCCAAAACCAAAATATAAGCGGTGAAGTCGGTTCTTTTAAGCTTTGCATGCGTTAAAATTATTCGCCGCAAAATCATCGACCTACAAACTAATTGATACTTATAGAACCTGTAACAGAAATCTGTATCGTGCCAGGAATCGTCTGCCAGACGTCAGGGTTGTCAAAAATATTAGTTTTTTTTTTTATAATTTTGTGTGCAATAATAATTTTCGATTTCGATTTTCGTTCTCTGGCAGAAGATTCCTGGCACGATATAAGTGCACTTTATTAGACATAAATTAAATTGTTTTAGTTTTTTTATATAATCATATAACTACATGTATGCACTTTAGACCCGAGGACCATTTGTTCGTAGGTCGATGGGTTCAAGCACAAAACCATTATAAGTAGTCCTATTCCGTGGGTTCAAGCGATACTTTACTTTTCTAAAACTGCTTTAGCTCTCTTAAAATTAAAACTATCGTGAGTATCCTACTAATATTATAAATGTGAAAGTTTGTGTGTGTGTGTGAATGTTTGTTACCACGTATCTCCGTAACGAATAAACAGATTTTGATGAAATTTTGAACGTAGATAGTTTAGGTTCCGGAATAACACATAGGCTACTTTTAAATTTAATTAACGCAGGCGAAGCCGCGGGGCACAACTAGTTACACATAATGTTTCAATGTTATATACGGCTTAAAATACGTAATAAATTTCGAATTACTTTGTTGTCGAATAGTTTCGGACAAATTGAAAGTCGACAACAACGTAAGCCGAAATATTTTACGTGTTTTAAACCACCGGGTGTATATAACATTGAAACATATTGCTTTAGCTCTGCCTATTATGGTAGTATAGAAACGTAATCATATGAAATCGTTTTGACGGCGTGATACAGGCAGTGCGACATGCGAAGTCCCCGCCCTGTGCCGCACACTCCTGGGTCCGTATGCGGAGGCGCTGGCGCACGGGTTCAGTTTCCTCGTGCTGTTCGGGGCCAATGTGGTCTACTGGATACTCATCACCAACTTCCTCTACTTCTCTGTTAATTACTTTGTTGGTAAGTTCGTATAAACGCTTCGTACAGGTACTTAAAAACGCAATAAGGTTCATGATATACAAAGCGCCCGCGACTCCTCCCCCCGCACTGCCGTTATAAGGAAAAAATGGTTATCTGTATAATTTTACGTGATAACGTCATAAGAAAACATCGAAGTTTAGGCCGATCGTGCCTCTCTATCACTAGTTCCGCGCTCTCGCTTGCACGCTCAGGCTCAGGCGGAACGTGACACTTTTTCGTGCGTGCAGCCGGTGTTCATCGATTTATAAGACGTTAGCACGTCAAAAAGCAGGCGTAGATACACTAAGGGATTTGATATCATTCATTTTGATACCCTGTTTAATAGGTTTGGTTTTTTTTATCAACGTAGTACTATTTCGCGCCAAACATCATGTCTTTTTTTCATACTCCTAAGGACACTTGGGTTTTTAATGTCGAAATCCATCCAGTCAGCCGTTTGGAAGTTTCTAGGTAGTAAAGAAATTTACAAATATTTACATACATAACTACATACAAGATACAACGCGCAAACATAACCCTTCCTTGGCAGTCGGTTGACTTGTTTAAGACACTGCAAATGATTTATTTGTTTCCAGATTCAAATGTCTCCAACACGACGTCATACAACACATCTGTGCTGTGTCCAAAGCACGGCGTCAACGGCTCCCTCATTCTGTCAGATTCTATTGACCACTCTCCGTACTGGGGGCTACACACGACCGTGCCTGTGTATGTAGCACTCATAGTGTTCCCGCTCATGAACTTTAGAAATGTGACGTTTTTCACCAAGTTCAATTCTTTAGGTAAGTTCTAACTAACATCAAATAATATTCTATTATTTAGATAAAAACTGTTTATCATTTGTCAAGATTGGTGCAGTCGGCTGACAAAATGAGTCGAGAACCTATATTGTACGACCAATAATGCACGGCCTGATAATGTACGGCCTATAATTGGCAACCAGTATTCCGTGATATGGCTTATAATTATCAGGTTGTGCAATACGGGCCGTACAATGACTGGATGAGAAATAACAACAGTGACCGATTTTGTACAGCCGATAATTCGCAGTTAGGAAAACGTACACGAAATATCAGGTCGTAATACTGGCCATACAATACAGGTCGAAAAATATTAGCACGAGCTGATAATGTACAGCAAATAATGCACGCCCGATATTTCGTGTAGTTACAAATGTCAAAGTCAAAGCCTCGTTTGTATGATCCAGTAATTTCAAGAGGGCAAGATATGATTGTTTAAAGTTTTCATACATACTGTTTATATTCGAAAGAAAAGCGTAAGATTTTTTTTTAAGCGCTTTGGCGGCCGCTGCCGCGGCACGCTCGCTTCGCTCGCTCGGCTCGCGCTTTGTTTTGTCGCAGTTCAGACCTAACCTTACCTAGACTTGC
This sequence comes from Lomographa bimaculata, assembly GCA_948107665.1. Classification (NCBI taxonomy): domain Eukaryota; kingdom Metazoa; phylum Arthropoda; class Insecta; order Lepidoptera; family Geometridae; genus Lomographa; species Lomographa bimaculata. Next base: position 2,407,266 of record OX403600.1, on the reverse strand, counting down.
AGCCACTTTTATAAAGACCTCAGAGAAGCAAATGTTTTTAATGTTAGAACTTTTTAATAGTCTTTGCCAACTCTTCCTAGCAACTCGCCTAAACAAACGAGGCATCGCATAGTAGAGTGTTTGTCTATGATTGGCTTCCAATTATTAGCTGTGCTATACTGGCCGTACAATATCGGCACAGACTGATTTTACGCAGCCAGTACTGCACGCACAGTATTGCACATCCTGATATTTGGAAGCCATATATGTACATGAATTATTGGCTGTACATTATTGGCCGTACATTATCGATACGGAACGATTATGTACGGGCAATAATTGGCGACGAAGGAATGCACAGCATGATATTTCGTATGCATGTACATGAATTATCAGTGTAGCTAATATTGGTTGTGCAATATCGGGTCGTACATTATCGTTTCCCAATTACTCTACAGATGACTCGACTTCCTGGGCGTACACTCAACCGTGCTAGTCAACTCAAGCCGTGTTTATGTATCGCGAACTGTGTCCCAGTGTGCAAACGTTTGAACAGTATTTCACCTTGTGTTATGTGACGATGCGGTCGACGATAGAGCACGTTTGCTGACTATATTCACTCGTGACTTAAAGTTCCATATTTGAAGCACAGACTCGCGCATATTTACCTGGCTAGGGAGGTGTAGGTGTCAGATACTGCTAATACCTAAGTATGTTAATGTAATTATTCATTTATTTAGCAGTAATATCAACATTAATTGGGAGTTGGTAAGTATCTAACATTCTCGTAATTCATGAACAGCTGTGACCTCTCGCGACTTCTCGTCACCATGTTAAATCAATGATTCCGTAGCAGTCTGCTATTATTTAGCAGCTGTCTAAGAGTTGCCTTAGTTTACTTGATAGTTCTGAACTATCTGCACCACAATAAGAAAAATCATAATTTTTTGTTTATTTTATATATCTTTTATTTTATTTTGCTCAATGGTCGATTATTAACCACCCCCTGCAGGATTGTGCACAACTTGCTAATGACGGTATATGTATGTTCCCCAGGGACCTTTTCTGTAACTAGGGTGTTCATTGTAGTAAAGGGCTAGGCTACTACAAGTGTAATATCATATGCCATTTGACCCCCTTGAATTTTAATTGATAAGGAATTTTCATTCCAAAATTAAAAGAAACATGCATAAACCAACATCACGCGGTGTTCCCAGGCAGTCACCCATCCAAGTACTGACCGCGCCCGACGTTGTTTAATTTCGGTGATCGGACGAGAACGTGGTATGGCTTACTACAACTACTTATAGCAAAAAGTGTCGATACAACTTTTGGTCTTATTTTTTCCGTCTAGCCTCCTTTCGCAACGCGCGAAAAGGAACTTTCGTTCCAATAATAATTGCTTACACACATTAAGTACTTCTATGCCACTTCCAGTTGCGTTAGCTCTGTGCAATTAGCTACGCGTTCCATGCGACAACCAAATGAACTTTGTTTACATAATGTGTGCAAAGAATCTCAAAGTACCTTCATCCTGTCAGTTTCTATTATATTTCTACTTACTGTATACATTTAAAATATGTTATGAACTATAAATAATGTACGCTACGTCCAGTTAATATTTAAAGTTAAGTTTAAATGTTTCTCATATAAGTGAATTAATTCTTTTGAGAAATGAATATATCTTAAACCTCTTAAACCTCAACTTTACTGTAGAACTGTGTACAAAAGGTGTCACAAATAGGTCGTCACAACAGTTAGCCCCGTCGGTCATACAATAATAGTTATTATTTACAGTAAGGTTACAAAAAGCTTGATGTACGTTCCGCAGGCACCCTGTCGGTGCTGTACCTGGTGGTGTTCGTGGTGGCGAAGGGGTTGTTGTGGGGCGTGCACCCGGCGGCGGGCGCCGAGCCCCGCGCCGGCCGCCACGCCGCCGTGCTCAGCGGCATGCTGGCGCTGTCCTTCTACATACACAACATCATCATCACCATCATGGGGAACAACGCCAGGCAGGAGAATAACGTCAGTCACACTTTTATTTTGACGTGCTAACGTCTTATAAATCGATGAACGCCGGCTGCCCGCACGAAAAAGTGTCACGTTCCGCTTGAGTCTGAGCGAGCAAGCGAGAGCGCGGAACGAGCGATAGAGAGGCACGATCGGCTAAGCGTTCGTCTTATGACGTTATCACGTAAAATTATCGTCCGTAAACCAAATTTATAGACAACCATTTTTTTTTTATCTTTCTGCCTAACTACGGGCCGATTGCCTATATTTCTTAAAACTATATACAGAATAGTTCTAAGTAACCTACAAGACATTCAGCTTATAGGTAACTTAAGTAGTGCTCAAGCCCAGTACCAGTTGTTAGCGTTCCCATCATGCTACACATCATATCATGTTTGATATCTACACTTTGTAGATATCTCCTTTTTAAAACCTTTTTCCGGCTTTATAGCGAGGCATCTATTCGATAGTTATGATTGGTCGTTCCGAAACTAACGCTGACGTTTGTCGCATCGACCAATTACATGCAATAATCTGCCAATCACACGTGATTGGTGCATACATTTACCGCGTCCTCTGCCCTCGCTGGTGAATTTGATTATATATTTTAGATTATATATTTTTTTCTTTTTATAAGGTTATTTAGTTTCACCTGTCCCGTTATAAAGTCTTGCCAAAATAGACCCACTCTCCGATGTCTGATTGGACTCAAATTTGGTGTACCTACATGTATTCGGTAACAATACAACAATATGGTACTATGGAGCTGGCCTGATGATGGACATGGAACATGGCCATAGGAACTTCTGAACTAAAGAAGATAAACCAATCGAGTTTGAGCTCGTCTGATTCGTCTTAAAAATTTCTCTGGTTATATAACTTTTTGGTCCTTTTTTATTTACAAATGGCAAAACACTTTTCAAACTATTATTTGTTGATGCATTTGATTAACGGATTATAACAAGTTTCGTTGTTTCCAGGGACGAGATCTGACGATAGCATTCGTGTTAGTGACTGTAACGTACACTCTAGTAGGAACGGTCTTCTACATCTGCTTCCCTCTCGCCAAATCTTGTATAGAAGACGTAAGTAAAACAAACCTATCTTTTTTTTTGTTTAGTCTATTATAACTTATCATTTAACTCTGTACTGTTCGCTGGCGTAGTTAGGTGCGCGTTCGCCTTCAAAGCAGCGGGTTCGATTCGCGGTGGTAATAGAAGATTTCTCCCCACGGGAAATTTGTGATCCTGGTTTTGAGTATGTTGTGAATGTTGTGTGAATCTTGGATGTTTACGGCCCCACAATACAAGTCATTGAACTAAGTGTGGGGCTGTGAATGTGGAAGTGTTTATGTGTATATTTTTAACCGCCACTTGTTTTTGTTAGCGTCGGCCACCCACGCCGGGCGGGTCATCTTTGAACTTTGAACTACCCGCTGGCGTTGATGACGCGTTCGTCTTCAAACCAGCGGGATCGAATCTCGGTGGGAACACAAGCTACCCCCCAAGGGAAGTTTGTGTTTCTGGTTCTGGGTATGACGTGATTGTTGTGTGTGTGGTGTTAATGTGAAAGCGTTTATGTGTATGCTTTTGTTTACCCGAGCGATGCCGGGCGGGTCAGAAAGTGTAAGATATAATAATATGCTGTCGCGGACTTTTTTGTAAAACTCACAAAGGCCAACATTTTGGCCATACATTGTATTCACCTATGTCATCTGTTTAGTCAGCGTTCGCCGATAAAGCCAGTTAGCAAATTTTTCTACGCCTTGTCTTACGAATATTATTATTTCGAACTGATTACTAACTTTTATAACAACTAAATAAAACATTCTGGAATACTGTAGCTTTTTATTAGTGAAAGAATTTTCAGAATCGGATCAGTATAGTTTTAGAGATTACCTTTAACATACAAATAAACAAACTTTATTACCTCTTTATAATATTAAGTATAGATTTCTATTTTTAACTAATCTACCTTTTTTATGTTTAAAATTTTTTATATTGAATTACTTAATAAATTTTTTTCAGAACATTTTAAACAACTTCGAGATGCACGATGTCATGACTGCTGTTGCTAGAATTCTGCTGCTGTTTCAGGTAAATTAACTCAATACTTAAACATAAACCACACTAATTTCGATGACTTGTGTTGTGGGTGCCGGAACTCACACACAATCACAACCAGAACCAGGAACACAAATTTTCCTTGGGGAGAAATCTTGTGTTCCCGTCGGGAATCGAACTCGATTGCTTAGGCCCAACTAAGCCAACGGGCATCGGGCAGTTCAAACGCGATAATAACAATTATATTTTTTCATTATTATAAATGGCATTTTTATCGGGTCTGACCAGAATAGGTGAATGACGATGCAATCGATGACAAAGCATTTTTTGCCTAACTTCATATTTAAAAGTGTTTAAATAAGAAAACAATGTTGTAGGTGTAATTCTGTAGCTATAACATAATACTTGGTTGATATACCTTTAGTTCGCTCGAAGCGTTAAAAATAGTACTTGGTTGATATACATTCAGTTCGCTCGAAGCGTTTCGCTACGTTTATCATCCGTGCAGCGAAGGAGTGGAACTCATCGATCGCGTCTCTATTCTCCGAACGGTATAATCTGGAGAGTCTCAAGTCAAGAGTGAATAGGTAGGTATACTCCCAACGGCCACCACTAAAACAGGCACCAGTGGTGGCTGTTAGAATAACTTATTAATTATTGTCCCAAGGGCCATCAGTGGCGGACGTTGGGACTTTAAATTCCATACAAGCTATGCTATCTTTAGCCGAATCATCACATTCCATTAGGTGAGATAGTGGTTTTGACAAGCATTTGTGCTTGCCTATAGGACACAAAAAGGAACATATACATATTTAAATCTCATATATTTTTCTCTATTCTGTTTATATCCAGGTAGTGACAGTATATCCCCTGGTAGCGTTCATGTTGCGCTCAGAAGCGGTGCTACTGCTTCCCTTCAAGGACACGCGGTCCCTCACAGTCGGCATCAACGTCACTATAGTCTCAGTGTGCATACTGTTCGCGTGCTTCTGTCCCAACATTGGGACTATAATTAGGTAAGTCCTATCTTTCATTTGACTTATTATAGTTGATTAAACATAAACGCTTTCACACACACAGTCCATAATAAGTTCGATGACTTGTGTTGTAGGTGCTGGAATCATTCACATCACACACACAATTACACTCAGTACCAGAAACATAAATTTCCCTTGGGGAGAAAACTTGTGTTTCCAGCGGAATCAAACCCGTTACCCGCTGCTTAGAAGGCGAACGCGCACCAAACTAAGTCAAAGGAAAGTCCAAATTTGACAGTCAATGTCGTAGTTATGAGACAAGTAAGATGGCTATTAAGTGTCCAATGTATTCAAATATATCAGATAAGTATAATAGGAGTCGCTCTAATATTATAAATCCGAAAATTTGTGTATCGACGAACGAAATGACTCATTTGCGATTGTAGGATAGACGAGTCCAAATTACAAAATCTCGGTCGCCGATGTAAAGTCACAAGCTTATCAGTATTCTATCGTTTAATTTGGAGAATGTGTGCAGGAATTACATTAGTCCCCCCCCCATTCCCCCTTTACCTATCTAACAACAAGACAAACTCTCAAATTTCATCCATTTATGGTATACATACCTCCAGTTCTCAGGCGAATGAGCACGCATAATTGTTCCCTGGACTATTTAATCTGGGACTCTTCAAGTCAAGTTCAACAAGTAAATAGGAGAAATGTTCAGGCAAGCGTGAAACATCTTCGGGCGTCTTTGTTCCCTGAACGGTATAATCTGGGACTCTTCAAATCATGAGTGAATAGGTATCTTCTAGGCAAGCATGCTACATCTTCGGCCGCATCATCGCTTTCCATCAGGTTAAATTATGGTCAAGTAGTTGTCAAAAAAAACATAAATTTCTATCAATCAATTTTGTAACCAAATAGTTTTTTTTTATTATTATTGTCTGGTAAGGAAAGTAGCCAAATGCTTGCCCATGCATTGTGCCTAGCTTGACCCAAAACTCCTACACCGGTTGTTTAATTTTCACGTCACTAACAAGTGGTATCCGTAGGTACACGGGCGCCGTGAGCGGGCTCGTGCATATATTCGCGCTCCCCTCACTGCTACAGCTCCGCTCGCTGCAGCTGAGAAACGAGCTCACTCTCTGCAAAACTCTATTCTACTGTGTCATCGTAGCACTCGGGGCCATCAACTTCGCCATGCAGTTCTTTATCAACGAATAGGAAGTGGAGAAACAATCAGTAATAGGAAGAATGGACCAGACGAGTTAAAAAGAAACATCAAAGAAGGTTCCAGAAATTAGTAGAAGGACCTAGCAATAAAAAGAAAGAACACGCATCGAGTAGAAAAAAACAGCAATGAGAAGAACCAGAAATGAGAAGAAAGTACCAGGATTAAGTAAATAGAAACGGCAACAAATTGAAAACCAGCTAAGAGTAGAAGCACATAACAATAAGAGGAAAGAACCAGTGACGAATAGAAAGAAACATCAATTCGAAGAAATAACCCATCGATAAGTTCCAAAGCAGCAATGAGTAGAAGGTCCTAACTATAAGAAGGAACCATTAACGAGTAGAAAGAAACAGCAATGAAAAAGGAACCAGTAATAAAAGAAATAACCAGCAATGAGAAGAAGGAACTAAAAATAAGAAGAAAGAACCAGCAACGAGTAGAAAGAACCTAAAATGTGTAGAAAAAAACGGCAATAAAAAGAAACCAGTAATAATTATAGAAAGACCTAACAATAATAATAAAGAACCAGCAACTAGTAGAAAGAAACAGCTATGCAAAGAAATAACCATCAATGAGTAGAAAAGCAACAATGATAAGAAGGACCTAACAATAAGAAGGAACCAGCAACGAGTTGAAAGAAACTGCAATGAGTAGAAAGAAACAACAATGAGTAGAAAAAAAAAACAATAAAATGAAACCAGTCATTAGTAGAAGACTATGTACCGAGTGTTAAATACCAGCAACAAGTAGAAAGTATAACTAATGAGTAGAAGTTTGATGGGATTCATGCGTCCTAGCAAATTATCTGTTGCTCAATGTAAGTTGCAACAAATTCTAGGCGTAACATGAAGTGTATCATTGTATTAACGTACCAAAAATATTTACTATTATTTACTGAAGTCAAAAAATTTTTTCGTCATATTAAATGTCAATTTAACGACGTCGCAACATAAAACACAGTCCCAAACTAGGTTTAATGACTTAGTGGTGCCAGAAACATTCTCATCACATACAAAACCGGAAACACAAATTTCCCTTGGGGAGAAAACTTGTGTTGAACCCGAATAATGTGGAAATTTAACCCGATACCAGCTGCTCAGAAGGCGGACGTACAACTAAGCTAACGAGCAATTCAACATAATCATAAAATACATTTAAATATTAAGCATATATTTTATTATCTAGTCATAGTTATTAATATAGGAATAAGAAAACAAACTTGTCATATTTCATTTATATTTTTGTAACATGTGTACATATAAAAATAACCTCTGATAGAACACATTTCATTCAAAAATATGTAAACATTTGTTAATAAACAACTAAATACAAAACTACTATTATGACTTATTATTTTAGGTATAAAATAAAAAAAAACACAGAATTCAACAACCCCTTAATATACACTTCATAACAAAAAAGTAAGTTAAATAATATTATAACAATTACATAACATTGTGATGACGTTCTCTTACCTATGTACGGACAAATATATAACCCTTCTTATTAACCTCTGACCAAAAAGACAATGTTATAATTTTAAAGCCTTTGCCTGTATTTTATAATATATATTGTAAAGCCTAGTTTGTGTTTGTAGGTTTGTTACTTCTTCAAACTGGACCAATTTTGATGAAATTTGGTATAGAGGTACAGGCGCGGATTTAGCCCTCAAAAAAGCTTGTGGTCACAGCTACCCGAAAATCGGACAAGTGCGAGTCAGCGTATGAACTTGCTTGTGTATGATCGAAATAGTGCCTTCCTACAAAGGAAATGTTTATAAAAAAATATATGACGGCCTAACCAAGATTTTGTACAATGTATCTTAGTTTCACGCGGGTAAAGCAGAGGGGCTATCACTAGTAGTTAGTTAATAAACCTGTAAAAGATTAGTTTGTTCCCTACCGAAAACTACAAAAGGAAATGTGTGTTTGTTTGCACATAGCAATGTCACATTTAGACGTAAAAAGTATTGAACCGATTTTGATGAAATTTTGACGACTTCAAAGGCCCGTGAAAATAAACAGATAAATAAGTTGTTGTCAAAAATGTGACGTGGCGGCATAGCGTCTATGACTACATACCTAAAAAGGTAAGAAGAAGAAGAAGTAGGTACCTTGCTACGTACCTAAGCTACGTTCCGAATCACGCACAATTCATTGTTTTTTTTTATTACGGCATTGGATATAATATTATAAGCTTATCGATCTAAATAGACCGTAAAAGTCACAAGTTACGTATTAGGGTTGTGGGCATGCCCATCGTGCCCACAACGGTGGATCCGCGCCTGTAGAGGTAGCTGACGTCCTGGACAGCAGTTAACACTGCGGGGCGCAGCTAGTATTTACCTAAAGGCCTGTAATTTTCAGCATTTTTTTATATTGTCGTGGAAGGGTTATATTTTGTTCTATAGTAGTTGTTTGTTGGGTTATTATGTGATGACGGTGGGTGCGTCGCGGCCTGTGTATTTCTGCAACTGCGATAGTTGCAGCGCAACTTGTATCAGCGGCCGCAACATCACTTGCGCGTCGCCGAGCACGTTGGTAGCTTCGTACGAGTCTATGTACAGCCTGCAATTAATATTATTATTAGTACGGAAGCAATTAATCATCGACATTGATGAGTGCCTCTTTGGAGCCCATGTTATTAAACAATTTTGATTTCGTTGTTTTGTGCGTTGGCTGCGAGTTCGCCTTCTGAGCAAGGGTGGACTCAACTAAGCGGACAGGTAGTACATTTACAATAGTATTTATTTTTATATCCTTGATTAGCTAGCGTTTGAAAACTACTTTAAATCAACCAAATCAACATCGTTTATTCACATGGGCCCAAAGAGGCACTCGTGAAAGTTATTGACTGTACTGAGATTCGCAAAATTACAGCCATTTCGAGAAAAACCTGAGAAGAAACTCGGCGGCGCATATTTTTTTTTTACAATTTCTTAACATTTTTACATAATTATATAAATCTAGGTATATCTATATTATGTAGTCGCCAGAAAGCGCTTGTGCAGTTTGCCTCCATGCATCCTTGTCATTAATATAGTCGATCGTTTTATAGTAAGCTTTCTTAATTAATGCCCGTTTTATTACAGATTTGAACATTCCCATTGGTAGTTCAGTAACAATTTTGGTAATTTTATTGTAAAATCTAACCCAATTTGCCATAAAAGATTTATTCATTTTGCTTAATCTAAATGCGCGCACTGTAATTTTATGCTTACATCTAGTATTAAGATTGTGTGCGTCGCTTCTTAAATTACATATATTTATCAATATTTTTGCGAACATGATTCACGTGGTAGTAGGTGTAGGTATGATGTATAATAAAGTATATATATTCACCGGACGGTAGCACCCGAGCTCCCGGTGCCGCTGAGTCGAACGACGATGCGAGACCCGTCCTCGAAGATAATGCGGAGACCCTGCACACGAAACATTTTTTTTTTAAATTATATTTGCATGCATTTGACCGCTATCTCACCTGATGGAAAGTGACGATGCGGCCGATAATGGGAAGATTGCCTAGAAGGTACCTATTTACTCTAATTACAATACAATACAATAATACTTTATTGCACACCAAATACTTAAAATTAGACAGTTATGATAGTAGTAAAATGGGCGGTCTTATCGCTTTAAGCTATTTCTGCCAGATAACCTTTGGATGGATAGAAAAAGAGCACGATCATTTGGTAATATCCTACTAATATTATAAATCCGAAAGTTTGTAAGTGTGTAAGTATGTTCCCTCTTCACGCTTTAACGGCTGAACGGATTTAGATGAAAATTGGAATGTAAATAGATTATACCTAGGATTAACACATAGGCTACTTTTTAACTTGATAATAGCGGGCGAAGCCGCGGGGCACGGTTAGTTATTTATACATATTATGAACACCGGCGAATACGAGCCGCAGGAATGTCGTAGTCGGTTTACAAAATAAGACGTGTTTTTTTTTATTTTGACTACGCAATATTGTGCATTTAGCCATTTTCAAGTCATAAAATATTTCAAGTCGAACATATTCCATATAGAATTTTCTATTTAAAAGCACAGTCAAAGTCAAGTAAAATACTCAGAGTCAAGGCCTAGTCCCAGCCAAGTCATGCCCTAATTGGTAGAAACTTTACTAGAACTTCTAATCGAGTTTTGAACAAAAGCGAAAGTCATCTTTTTCAACTTTGTATATGATTTGCCTACACTCATGCACGTTCAATAAGTATTAACTGTCATAATCCACCATTATTACATACTCGAAGAATCACAAGTTTTGAAAAACATTAAAAATAAAAAAAAAATTAACCGACTTCAAACAGGAGGTTCTCAATTCGACTGTATTTTTTTTGTATATATGTTACGCGATATCTCCGCCAATTATGAATCGATTTTGATGATTTTTTTTGTTTGGTAGATTATACATCAGAGGTCCCATATAAATTTTATCGAAAACAAAACATAAGCGATGAAGTCGGTTTTTTTAAGCTATGCTTGCGTTTAATTACTTATCTTTCGCGTCAAAACTCGAAAAAAACGTTTTGTATAGTATACCTGTTTCATAGCGACGCTGCGGTCGATGGGGTCTATATAGGAGAAGTTGTCGGCCAGTTTGACCACGTACGCCTTGTCCCCGGCGGAGTGAGTTGACCCCAGGAACCCTGTCTCCGTGATCTTCCTCTCCAGCTCCAGCATCATCTCGGTGCAGGGGTCGCTGGCACACTCCTCGTAGTCATATCTAAACACACGTGTACGAATGGTTTCATCTAAGGGACAGTTTAACTCAATACTAGCTAGTGTTACACTATTTAGCGAAAAGCCATGGCTTTTGACCGGTTGATGCAAACAGTGGATGCAAAACAGAGCTCGGAGCATCAGCAGCAAGCAGGTATTTTTAACTGACTTCATAAAAGGAAAAGAAAATATATTATGTATCACATGGTGGAAGTACCAAATCAAATCAAATCAAATCAAAATCGTTTATTCACATGGGCCCCAAAGAGGCACTCATGAAAGTTAATGAATCTATTGCCAGATTACCGATTACTAGCTCTAACTATATTTGTCTCTAGTGAAGTTATTCTATCCTCTTCAATGTGTATCCACAGATCTGCTAATAGCAGCTACGTAAGACGGAAGAGAGCATCCTTATCTTATAACTATATTTGTCTCGCTCTAATCTCACCAAGTAAAGTCAGTTCCTTTAAAACTGTCCCCAATGCGCCTTCAATACATCTTCTACGGACCTGCCAGTAGCAGCTATGACTGAGAGCCAGGCGAGAGCCGCCCATAGTCCGTCCTTTTCCCAAGCTACGTTTGTCTCGCTCTAATCTCACCTAGTAAAGTAGTTCCTGCCAAATTGTCCCCAATGCGCCTTCAGTATATCTTCCACAGACTTCCCAGTAGCAGCTATGACTGATAGCCAGGCGAGAGCGGCCCATAGTCCGTCCTTTTCTCGCACGTGGTCGGATCCCGTCCCGAACGACTCCTCACCGCAGAGCGAGAGTCGACCGGCGTCCATTAGGTTGCCGAAGTACTTCCAGCCTGGTGACATGAAAAAATAGTGTCATTTTTACCAACTTCACAAGACTTCACTAAAAAGGAGGAGGTTCTCAATACGACTGTATTTTTTTGTGTCTCATAACTTCTTTCTAGGTGAACCAATTTTAATTATTTTTTTAATTGAAAACTGGAGCTTCGCATTTGATCCCATTTAAAATGGATCAAGATCGGACCAGTAGTTATTGAACTATCCTCAATAACGCGTATTTAATTCATTCAATCTGATTAGGATTCCGAAGAAAAAGCAATGAAGTCGGTTCTTTTTAAGCTTTGCTTGCGTTTAAATTATTCAGAAGTACTACTGTAGCCAGCATGTCTAAACGTAACCCAGCACGATACGTCACTAGTTCACTGAGTCATCACGTCACTCACCAGTAGGAACTTCAAAGATCTCCTTCCCAGTAGCGGCGGCCACTCTGTCCACAGCGGCTGCGGTCGGCATACTCCTGGCGTAGCCCAGCACGCCCGTGCGCTGGAAGTACGGGATGTGGTGCAGGTAGTTCGCCAGAACTGCCAACGAGTCGGATGGGGTGACGAAGAATGCGTCTCTGCCGATTATCATGTTGCGGTCACCTGAGAAGAGAAGCGACTACTTAGAGCCTTTTATACTATAGTAGAGAAGAACTAATGTGAACGCTCCTCAACCAAATTTGTCAAACGATCGAGTATCAAATGTATGAAATTTTTCACTTCATTCCCAGAACCAGAAACACAAACTCCCCGTACGGAGGCAGCTGATGTTCCCACCGAGATTCGAACGGGCTGGTTTAAAAACGAACGCGCACTCTTCAACGCCAGCGGGTAGTTCTAAGTTCAATGACGCGCCCGGCGTCAGTCTTCCAGTTAAAAAATATACACATAAATACTTCTATATTCACAACCCCACAGTAACTTCAGTGACTTTTATCGTGGGGCCAACACACAACATTCACAACATACTTCAAAACTAGAAACACAAATTTCCCGTGGGAAGAAAACTTGTGTTCCCACCGGGAATCAGACCCGGTGCTTTATAGGCAAACGCCCACCTAACATCGCCAGCGCGCAGTTCAAAGTTCCATGATAAGTTATAACCGACAAAACAAAAAAAGACGATTTTATATCCTCCTTCTTATGTTAGTTGGTTCAAAACGTAGAAGTACGCCGAATTATGCAGTAACTGTTACTCATTCTGTGACCCATCGTTTCTACCCTCAAATAAATATCACGATTTCTCCTGGACTATAGGTCCAAATTATATGCAGAGCAAATTGTATCTGCGAGATCTACGTAAGATGATGAAATAGTTTATTTTAATAAGGAATAATATTGAATGCTAAAAAAAAAATAACAAAACAGAAGCTGCTTTTTTTTCACACTTAAGGTATTTTTACCAAGCTAAATATACATGTTAGATATATGGTGTCTCGGTCTTTTTTGTAAAACTCACAAAGGCCAACATTTTTGCCATACATTGTATTCACCTATGTCTAACTGTTTAGTCAGCGTACGCCGATAAAGCGGCCAGTTATCAATTTTTTCTCCGACTTGTCTAACGAATATTATTATCTGATTACTAAATTTTATCCCAACAAAACATAGCCTATGACACTCACCTATCTATTAGTGAAAGAATTTTCCTATTGAACTTTTTGTGAAAATTAAAACATGCTAAATACCTACAATTACAACACAATGCAAACACTAGCACTACTATAATATATAGATACATACATTAATGTTTGCTGCTACAGCATTGGCCATGTCTAAGGTTTAGAAAGTTAAAATATTGCTTGAGGCGGGGATTGAACCCGCGCCTATAGGGCGCCCTATTGTTCTAACCACTGAGCTATCATAGCCCTGCCTCAAGAGGCGACATTATCCTTTCTTTATTGCTAACATATATTTTTAACGTCTTGTACACGTAAAGTAAAAGTACCTAACTGAAATATAATGTGAAGATCTAAGTTTTGATAACATTGGGATTTTATGACTAGGTACAAATAGAAAATAATATACGGATGTTTGGTATTCACATATTTACTGGTTGAATAGTTTGTAAAGAAGGACATTAGAATTATCAACATTCCAAAATTCTTAAGGAAAATACCTAAAAGAAGATATTTCAAGAACTAATGGTATCCAAATGAATATATTTAAATCCAGTGCTGGATTCAGCTCATTTGAATTAGACTCATCATTTGATGAGTGATGTGACTCATCACACTAATATTAAAAATACGAAAATATGTATGTTATTAAAAGTAACTATTAAAAAAAGGAAATATGAAACGAAAAATAATTTCACGCGTAAAAGTTGCTCAAAACCTTTATCTCAAACACAATCAACATGATCCTAAAATATGTGCTAAACTGTCTACCATAGATAATAATATAGTCCTCGACCTACAAATTAACCCCGGGTTAATACAAGCTTTTTTTTATGTGGAATAGGCAAGCATTTCACCACTATCTCACCTGATGTGATATGATGTGATAATAAAACCGGCCAAGTGCGAGTCGACTCGCGCACGAAGGGTTCCGTACCATTATCTATAAAAAATCAAGTTTGTTGTATGGGAGCCCCCCTTAAATATTCATTTGATTTTATTTTTAGTATATGTTTTTATAGCGGCAATAGAAATACATCATCTGTGAAAATTTCAACTGTCTAGCTATCACCGTTCTTGAGATGCAGCCTGGTGACAGACGGACGGACGGACGGACGAACGGACAGTGAAGTCTCAGTAATAGGGTCCCGTTTTTACCCTTTGGGTACGGAACCCTAAAAACGTGAATACGTCTCGTATATGAGTATAAACAAACTGAAACTTTATGTAAAATTTTTACTACTACGAGTATATTTTTTACTCTTGCTTGCAACAATTTATCAGTTACGACTGAGGAAGGTCGTGCTATTTTTCACATTTCGAAATTTTTTGTGAGGTTGTCGCTTATATTTCGTTTTGTCGCCTATGTTTCTTGGATCCGAAATCCATATATCCTAGATTACCATATAGTCGTAGTACACCATAGTCATATCTATGCTCATTGCAAAGTTTAGAGCAGCGTTAATTTAATGAGTATAGCAACTAGTAGGCATATTGGCTCCTAATGGGCATCCAATGCTTTTGCCAAGAGATATGATTAGGTACGCATCAGAAGGACAGATTAATATAAATTGAAAATGAACATAAAACACGCAGTGCTGTTCAAGCTGGATTACATTTTATTATGTCATAGCTTCGTTATTTATTTAAATGACCCTGCGGAGAGAAACTTCTTTGCTAGTACAATTAGATGTTCTGTGGCGTAAGTACATGAACGCGTAAGTAAAAAGGGGAGGAAAATGTTATTCAACAACACGCAGGTAACAATAAACCAATTTGGAAAATCAAATGCAATAATTAACTTTAATTAAAGATTTATGAATCCCTCCCTGGTTTTCTTTAGTGCCTGTAAATATATAAAGAATTGCATATAATTGCATTTAACCAAGTCACTTCAACGGAGACAATGTACGTAGCTGTATTTTCTATTATACTGCCTCTTCTATGGCAACACGTTGCGACGGAGCTTCACCCACTCTCAGACGAATTCATAGACCTCATCAACAAACAAGGTAAATGGAAAGCAGGCAGAAACTTTCACCCCGACACGCCCATGTCACATATTGTGGGGCTTCTAGGGGCAAAGTTGGGTGATCCGCCCGACAACGTACTGAAGATTAAACACGATCCAGAGCTCATCAAAAGTCTACCGGCGGCTTTCGATACGCGAGAAAAGTGGCCGAACTGTCCCTCGTTGAACGAGATACGAGACCAGGGCTCGTGCGGGAGTTGCTGGGCGTTCGGCGCAGTAGCAGCCATGACCGACCGCGTGTGCACCTACTCCAACGGCTCAAAGAACTTCCACTTTTCCGCTCAGGACCTAAATTCATGTAGCGACCTCGGTGGTTGTTCCGGCGGTTATCCATATTCAGCTTGGCAATTCTGGGTGAACGAGGGTATAGTATCGGGAGGCAACTATGACTCCAAAGAAGGCTGCTTGCCGTACTCGATCCCCACTTGCGAACACTTTAGTACACCAGGAAACAAACCTAATTGCACACAGCGCGTTCCGACGCCACAATGCGATACCAGTTGCAGAAGTGGTTATTCGCCAGATTATCAAAAAGACAAGCGTCGTGGGGCTCGTTTATATAGAGTTGAAGGGGAAGATGATATGAAAGCGGAGCTGTTCAAGAACGGGCCGATCGAAGTAGATTTCACGGTTTACCAAGACTTCCCCTCGTACAAAAAAGGTGTTTACGAATACACCAAAGGAAAATATTTAGGCGGTCACGCCGTTAAAATGTTGGGTTGGGGCGAGGAGGGAGGCAAGCAGTACTGGCTCATCGCTAACTCGTGGAACAGCGACTGGGGCGACGCCGGGTACTTCAAGATAAGACGCGGAGTGGACGAGTGCAATATTGAAAGCAGTGGTGTCGCCGGCGACCCCGTACCATAATGGTTATAGGTAATTGGATTAGTATAAGTAAGCGATGCGACAAAATATACATTTTTGGTAATTGCACACTTGGTAGAATTTTCTTATTTCTCTCCAACGTCTTTAAGCTTAAGTAGTTATACATATGGTATGAGAGCCGTGCCAAGACCCTTAGGAAAATATATGACCATTGGCGATATATTATTGATCTTTCAACAAATATTACTTGACTAGCCGTGCCCCGCGGCTTTGCCCGCTATTATCAAGTAAAAAATTAGCCTATGTGTTAATCCTAGGTATAAGCTATGTACATTCCAAATTTCATCCAAATCCGTTAAGCCGTTAAAGCGTGAAGAGGGAACAAATATACTTACACACAAACTTTCGGATTTATAATATTAGTAGGATTATCGGAAACGACTCGAGGTAGTCTGATTTATTTGAGGCCGCGACCCTGGGTTTTCACACTCGATACCCACTGCTTAGAAGGCAAACGTGCACTCAACTAAGCTAAGGGGCAGTTCTAAATGTGTAATTAATAAATGTGGAACCATATACCTATTGCCCGTCGCTAAAGAGGCAATAAAGCATATTTTTTTTGTTTGGGGAATATGCCTACCACTTTCTTTCCTTCCCAGCGGTGAAGGAAAAGGGTGAGTGGGGGGTTCGAACCTACTAAAAACCCCCCCGTGAGCAGTCCCTCGCCGAGGTGGGGCAAGATAGGGTCGCGCTAGCAATCACTATCTTACCCCGGCGGTAGGCCCGGTTTGTATTGCCACCCCCCAGAGGTGTGGGGCCGTGCAAGCCGATGGAGAGGTGCCCTGACTCTCCACCAGTGACCCCACTACAGAGGAGGCGAGAGGAGGCGGGCAAACTGCCTCCTCCTCCCCCCCGCCGTCTGCACCGGAGCGGGTCAGATCGGGGATCGACCTGGCCCGCTCTGCGAGTGTGATGTGATAGTGTCACATGAAATTAGCTGGCTTAACTCACCGTCTCCATCGAAAGCCGCTCCGAAGTCATAGTCCCCTGCCTTCACGGCGGCTACCAGATCCGCTGCATAGGTAAGGTTGGGGTCGGGGTGTGCGCCGCCGAAGTCTTCGAGCGGCGTCACGCGGCGGACGTTCTTGTCTGACGCTCCGAGCTCGTCAATAAATATACGCTTCACGTATGGACCCGTTACTGGAAAAATAATACTTATTTCACTAGGTGGAAGGATTTGTGGTACTTCTGTGGTCTGGTTTTGGATTTCTACAGAACTATCTCTCATTTTACTTACAGAAAATTTGTGTTTATTTCTCAACCGACTTCAAAAAAGGAGGTTCTCAATTCGACTGTATGTGTTTTTTTGTATGTATGTTACGCAATATCTCGCCAATTATGAATCGATTTTGATGAACATAAGTTTTGCTTGGGGAGAAAACTTGTGTTCCTGCCAGGAATCGAACCCGATACCCCTGTTTAAAAGGCTCATCCAACTGAGCCAACGGGCAATTCAAAATATATCTAATTCTAATTTGTGGTAGGGTTGATATGGGCTGCACTGACGTCCCGCTTGGGGTGTATTGTGCATTTCCCCCTGACGGCATCTACCCAAGCCATCTCAGCTCTTTTATGTAGCGTAGGATGGCTCTGGGTCGCCGACTTAGCTGTTCCAAAGTAGGTATTTTCGATGATGATGGTGATGAAATATGCGAAAGTGAAGGTGGTGTCGAAAGTGTACAAGCAGTAATAGCCGATGCATGCGTTTTTGATGTGGATGGCTGAAGGAAGTCTGGCCTTTTGATGTTTCCTTGTATTGGCGACTCCCGTTCTCCGTCACATTCTAAAAGATTTCTTCTTCTAATTTCCTCTGTAGCCTTGCACTGGAGTAGTACATGATCTACAGAACGCAGCTATTATAGCATAGATCAATATTTGACACACAAAAACAATTGACATTATAAAATTTGATATTTGCGATTGTGATGAAGTAGTATTCTGTGATTGTGATGCTTCTATTTTTTGTTTTTTTTTTGGTAAATTATATTTAGTGGAATGTAATCAGATTTTAGGACGTAGTAGATTAATTGAATGTTTAAAGATTTGCACGCCTGCAAAGGCAGAGTAAGAGGAAAATTAATAATTACGCTGTCATCATTTGTACAACCTTACTTTTGCAAATAAACAATTATTATTATTATACAGTATCATCCTCCATGCAGCCTCTGCACAGAGGACTGTCTGTACTACCAATTTTATACAGATGACAATTTAAGTCACAGTGTCCTGTGATAAGACCTCTTTCTTCTCTTCTCTTTTAAATAGTTAAGTCTAAAGAGTCGCGCGGCGCGAGGATGCCGTTTTTTGTGGGACAGTGTAGTTTCAACAAGTTTGAATTATAGATTGTATAGCATACATCATCTTTATGGTTAGGACAAGAATCAGAGTCTTAGGTTCTGGGACAAATAACCCCTTGGTTTTTAAATAAAAGTCTTATAAGAACGGGAGGGAAAGTATATTGTATATATATTATAAAAAAACCGACGCAAAACGCTTAACAATCACAATCTTAATTTTAGATATAAGCATAAAATTAAAAAATCACAGTGCGCACATTTTAGATTAAGCAAAACGAATAAACCTTTTATGGCAAATGGGTTTAGATTTTACAATAAAATTCTTAATTCCAAAAATTGTAACTGACTTACCACTGGGAAAGTTCAAATCAGTAATAAAACAGACATTAATTAAGAAAGCTTATTATAAAACGATTGACTACATTAATGACAAGGATGCGTGGAGGCAAACTGCACAAGCGCTTTCTAGCGACTACATAATATAGATATACCTAGGTTAATATAACTATGTATTAGTGTTTAAAAATGATTGAAAAAAAATGAATGAAAAAAAAATGCTTGTCCGAGTTTTTTCTCGAGATGGCTGTAATTTTGCGAATCTGGCAGCGGAGTTATTAACTTTCATGAGTGCCTCATTGGGGCTCATGTGAATAAACGATTTTGATTTGATTGTATCATTGTTTGTTCTAGTTCTCCTTCAACGTGACATCATATCCGCTCAAAGCGTTTTGCTTTTACATTTATCATCCATACAGCGAAGGAGTGGAACTCACTGCCCGCGTCTTTGTTCTCCAAACAGTATAATCCGAGAGGCTTCAAGTCTAGAGTGAATAGGTTTTCTAGGTAAGCATGCTACATCTACGGCTTCATGATCACATTCCATCAGGTGAGATAGCGGCTAAATGCTTGCCTATCTGAAATAAAAACAAACTTCTAGCTAGGTCTTCTCCTTTACCTCCGCTCATAGAATCCAGGAGTATGTTAAATGGTTTCCGTTGCTCCGAGCCCTGGATCAGAGCCTTGATCTTTGAGAAGTCGAATATTTCCTTCATGTAGGCTACGTAGTCCACAACGGAATCTACCACTTGGACTGAGAATGGTTGCTCATCCACCTGTTGAACACATAGGAGTTGTTAATGTTTTCCACACATACTTTAATAAATAATTTTACTTTCTACTTTAAATATAACTAATTAGTAAAATTAAAATAGGTGTCACAGATAGTCCTCTGTGAAGGGAGGAAATGGAGGAAAACGAAACCATAGAACACGTAATAGCTCAGTTCACTGTCACTGAAGAAATAAGAGCCACCACTGGAATGCTAGAGCAACATTCCACAAAACCTAAAGACACAGAAATCAAATGCGACAGCTTCACCACTGGATCAGTTATGCCAGCACCCCAATACCACACTCCGTTATTTTAAGGAGCTGGGGTGGATGGGATAGTTTCTGGCAGGGGGAAATGCACAATACTCCCCAAGCAGAATGTCAATGCAGGCCTTACTGCCCCCACATTGATTAAGAATAAGAAGTTGAATGCCCCAAGCTAAGACTGCGCAATAGCCGTTTTGGTGTCCTTTTGGTTACGTCAGACTATAGAGGCCAAGATCTATATCTTGGCCTCTATAGTCTGACGTAACCAACTTTTCTTTATGGCACGCGGCAGTCACTATTGACTGCCGCGTGCCATAAAGAAAAGTTGATATGAAAAATGAGGAACCGACGTTCAACTCAGTCTAGCCAATAGTGGGCATTTGGCCCTTTTGAATTTCACATTAATTACTATCAATTTGACATGGAAAGGAGTATGACCCAGTCATACTCCTTTCCATCAAAAGAAAAGACGAAGTAAAGAGTAGCAGCATCAGAAGCAAGACTAACTTTGAAAATAAGGAGGCAAAAGTGGAAATGGGCAGACCACATAATCAGGGAAAAGATAAATGGTGTAAAATAATCACGCAATGATACCCAAGAGATGGAAAGAGAAAGAGAGGTAGACCACAAAGGAGGTGGGACGATGACATCAGACAAGTCGCGGGGATAACATGGGGTAGAGTGGCCATAGAAGGGCCAGAATTGAGAAGATTGGAGGAGGCCTTTGCCACCTGGCAAACGGACATGCAAAAGTGGAAAAAAAGAACAATTTATGAATAATAATGAAACATTGTCATGTCCGAATGAAGGCTATTATATACTATAATAATAAATTTAGAAAGGACAAATTATATTAGAAACTACTAAACAAAATAAATTGATTTGGGTGGATGTTATCAACTCAACGTGTAGCTAACTGCAATGTTAGACTCGTTGGCCGTAGTAGTTTAAAAAAAATCTGTTTCTTTAGATGACGTTACACGTCCCCGTACAACGTTAATAACAAGGAATAACAAGGAAAGTATAATTTCCTCGCAGGCAGGGCTTGAGTAGCTCAGCGGTTAGAGTAATAGGGCATGACACCCTATGGCGGCGGGTTCAAACCCCGCCTAAAGCGATAATTTTTCCTTTCTAAATTTATCAACATTATCATTTTTTTTTTTATCTTGGTTACACATCTGACCATTATCAGGTGAGTGACGATTTAATAGATGATGAATCATATTTGTCTTATTCTTGATTAAAAAGTGTTTAAAAAAGCAAATAATGTTATTGATGTATATCGATAGTTATATAGATATAAAAATACTTGACCAATATTTAAATATCATGCATATTAATGAAAAGTTATAAAAAAATACATGAAAGGGTGCAACAGATTTTTAATTAGTTTTAGTTTCGATTTTAACCTTGTTCGAATGTGACGAATACAATTATTCATCACCCCTAAACCAAACCAGGTTGAAATCGAGACTTCAATTAGACATAGCGATTTAAAACTGTGCATTCATGTTTATATGTTGTGTGCTACTTACAACCAATTATTATCAATTCACTTATCAATATATCTATCAACAAATAGGAAACATTTTGCAGTTTATCATTACCCATCTAGTAGGAAACCTATAAACAAGTAATAATAACTGTAATGTCATGCGGAATCAATATAAATTGTTGCTGAGTATATTTTTATATTCAAACTATTTGAAACTATATTGTATTTAATGTGCCAATGTAATACAAATTGTAGAAATCGTAATGACTGTCATTTATTTTTGGTGTTGCAATAGTTTTATGATATAATGATGACAAGTACTTGTAGAGATCATGATGACAAGTATAGTATCGTCACAATCTCGGCAAGGTTAAGTGTTATGTAATTAAAGAGGCTAGAATGCATTCTACATAATGGAAATGCAAAGCAAAAGGTAAGCTTTTAATTTTTAATGGAAACGCAAAGCAAAAAGTAAGCAAAGCTTTAAAAAAGCCAAAAAGCCGACTTCTTTTGAACCATATGGGTCCAACTTGCCTTTTTCATTTGCAAGGCAAGTTGCCTGAACGAAATAAAATTTTTTCAAATACACAACAAAACAGTGAAAATCAATAGTTTACTAATTATTAAGGATAAAAAAAAACCACTTGAGAAGCACCAGCTTTCAAATAAAAAAAGTATCATCAAAATAATCTAGAAAAATGTACACACATGAGAAAAATACGGTAGAATTAAGATCTTAATATAAATATGCAAATTTATAGTTATTTTATTTTTGAACTGCACTTAAGCTTAGTATATTTATTCTCCTTCTAAGCAACTGGTATCAGGTTTGATTCCCGGTGAGAACACAAGTTTTATCCCCAAGAGAAATTGGTGTTTTTGGTTCACGGTGTGATTGTGTGATGTAAATGTTTCCGACACATGTCATCAGTGCTATTGGTGCATGAAACTTAGTGTGGGGCCATAAGTGTGAAAGCGTTTATATATTATTTGATTTAAATAAAAACATACTGTAAAGTTCTGCACGCCAATCTTGTCAATTGCACAAACTAAATCTGGTACAATCTTGTACTGTTTAATCTTGGTGGTGAGTGCATAGATGTCATTAGTGGTGGCGTCGGGAGCTGGGCCGCCGTTGGAGCAGTTGAACTTGATGCCGAAGTCATTGTCGATGCCGCCAGGGTTGTGAGATGCAGTGAGGACAATGCCACCTAGACAGACAATAGTTTGAATTGAGAAAGGATACCAGTAGGTTATTTTAGCTTTCATAGAAAAAAGTGCTATAATCAAAATTTACTACAAATTTGTTTGCCCTGAACCTTGTGACTTAGAAAGTCTTTATTGTTGTTATTGAAAACTCCAGTGGAGTTGTTAAATAAACTGTTGTAAGAAGCTTCAATCATATTATTATAAATTATTAAAAGATATATTAGAAAACTTACCCAAAGTTTTGTATTTTCTAATAAGGTGGGACACTGCTGGGGTCGATAGGATACCATTTTGTCCCACTAGCAGTTTTGCTACCTAAAAATAATTTAAATTGAGGACTGGAGTTGGCGTAATACTGATCTACTTAGTAATGATAGCATATAATATAAATTATTGTAAATATCATCCCAATAATGTTAAACAAAAATGATTTTTATAACATATTAAATAAACACAAGCAAAGCTTAAACGAACTGATTTCAAAAGCTTATATTTTGGTTTTAGCTGGATTGATTTCAATGAAATTTATACGGGACCACCGCAGAAGTATAATCTACCAAACAAAAAATTTAACAAAAGATTAATAATTGGCGGAGATATCGCGTAACATACATACAAAGAAAAACAGTTGAATTGGGAACCTCCTTTTTGAAGTCGGTTGAAAACAAATTGGATATTATGATATAAAGAATTCAGCCCTGTTCTTTGGGCGCCTGTAGATATCCAACATGCGTTGCATCTCTAAGGTCAAAGTAATTCATTTAACAACTTACCCCATTTGCCGCCGAGATTTTTATGATTTTGTCGACGACCTCCTTCACAAGATATCGGCCGTCTCCACCGACGACGAGCGTCGAGCCCACCAGAGCATCCTTATTCGCGTCTAAAATACTCTGAATAAAGTTTTCTGTATAATTGTCTTGTACGAAAACTTTAACTTTTTTGCGTAAACCGCTCGTACCCGGCTTTTGGCCTTCGTAAGGATTTGTGTTCACTAATACTACACCGGGCATTTTTGTAAATGGAGTATAGAAGAATCTTCTATTTGGTCGCACAACTTATCTCAGTGTGAGCACTGAGCAGCACTAAATAAATATAGAAATTTATCGCGGTTCTTGAGGTCAAAAGTGCGATTAGTACGATAGTCCCGCGATGTTGTTACAAAACAGCTGTCAGAAATGTCAAGCCAATGTCATCCAAGGTCAGTGCTGTCAAAATAAAGAAACGTCCCATAAACGCAGAAAGCAAAAAGATTTTTCATTTCATTTTCATTATTTGTGTGGGTGGGACACACTTGATGTCTCTAGCGCCGTTTATACTTACTAAATACTAAAGGCTGCATAGAACGCGAATGGCGCCATATTATAATGCCGGGTGTGCCCCCGACAGTTACAGAGATACCTCTTGTAATGCCTAACATACAACTTCAGTTGAGCACTGATGCGCAGTAGTATTTTTACCAGTGAATTTTACTATAAGCTAAGCCCTTCTAAAAACCATGTAGTATAAAATGTCGGTGTGCTAAGACCATGAAGGGCAGAAAAAGTCTGTTATCCGGCAGGTCTTTTTAAATATCAAGCCTACCTTTTTATAACTTCCCTTATGGTGATATTGTGGTCAAACGCTTGCCTTACGTACAAATAAAAAAATGTGCCACTCGGGAACGCGGAAAGTAAATAGAGTGTATCATGATTCAGACTACTCTAACACTGGATACATCTAGTTAAAGTGTAGAATCTAGGTATTATAGTTACAATTTATTTAATCTAATGACACCTTTAAGAAACTATTACGTTATATCTATGTGATTTGGTTCTCAGTAAAACGAAAATGTACCCTCATTTTATCCATTTTATTACAAATACTGACACAAAAAATATGATACGTTGTATAATCAGTGCTTAGTACCTACATCATTCTATATCGTAAGGTTAATAAACCGAAGACCTAATCCTTTTTCTTGCAGGCCATCACAGCGCCTCCGAATTCTTTCTCCAAGTATTTAGCCACGGTGAGACAGAGAGCGTCGTTGTACGGAGCCGCCAGTACTTGCAGTCCAACGGGGAATCCATCCTCATTATTGCCTATAGGAACCTGAAGGAAGACAATGAATATAGTAAGTAGGATTATATTTATGTAAAATTCGCCTAATTTCCTTAATAATGTCAATAATTACTTAGCCAAGGATATCACGCTAACTTTAAATATATTTTGAAACCACTTATTTAAATAATATACCTTCGAAGCAGCGGGTATCGGGTTCGAATTCCGTTTCCTGGAATACAAGTTATCTCCCCAAAAGAAATCTGTGTTTCCGGTTCTGGGTATGATTGTGTGTATAATGTGAATGTTTTCGGAACTCACTACACAAGTCTAGTGTGGGGCTGTGAATGTGAAAGCGTTTATATTTAAAATACAAAACGCAACAATGTGTGCTTCTAGTTAATACCTTAGATAACATAAAATAAACTAAGAAATAAAAATCTTCATTATTGTCAAAACCTATACTGCTTTAATTACTAAATCTGTAAGTCCATAATAAGCATTCAAATATGTCAATCCAATTTATAAATATTTTTTTTATCCGGCCCCACTGCGACACAGAAAATGGAAGATAGTAGTATAAATCGAGCGCAACTCAAACGACTTTCCACTAGTAACTTTTTTATAGCAACAGCCCCCTGATTCAGTACCATACGATAACTCAATTATACCGTACGACTCGATTAGATATCGTACGATAAAATATATTTGTAATGTATCGGGTGTCAAATTATCGTAATCGTAACCAAACCGAAAGTGAAATCCACGTTAGAAAAACGTACCTGAGTGGCGGGACATTTGAGGACGTTGACTAACGCGAAGTAGGCGAAGTTGTAGGGACGCAGGAAACACGAGTAGTGGTATGGGGTCACGTGCGGCGCACTCGGGAATAGCAGCACGCCGTTCTTGCCAAGTTTGCTCTGATAATTAAAAGAAAAATTAATAAATATTATGCAACAGTTTTTTAAAATTAGAATGTTGTTATTATATCTAATTACCTTTAAACAAGGAACTGTCATAATTTTATTAAACTATTCTCTAAAAATAAGATTAGCAAACATCTATCTATTTGATTTCAGAGATAAACTAAATTATGTATTAGTAAGAAATCAATCTGTTGATATAATATGTACTACGAAAAGAAAACTATTTAATAAAGAGTAGATCTGAATTTTTTCGTTACAAATGCAGGCAGTCGCTAGGGAGTGCCGTTATTTTTTGTAATGTATAAAATACTTAAATGATTATCTAAGTGTAACCATCATAAAACAAATTCATTTAAGTGGGACACAACTAGGTATCGTAGTAAAAAGTGACTACGAATAAAATGTATAAAGATTATTCCAATGTATTTCGACCACCGTGGCGATATCTAAGCACCTGCTTACATACTACATTCTATTAACAAATATTTTATGAATTTGTGGTAGCAATGCATGACTGGCGTGAGTCACGAGAGATCGCCGTGCGCGAATAGGTACTCGTAATAAAAAAACATTTTGACAAGAAACTTTGTAACGAATTCAGTTCCACACACTAGACTAAGATACTACATATTGTATCTCAGACTTTCACTACATACAATCAGTGAGGGTGTCAGTCATGCGAGTAGAGTATGTCTCCAAATTTTGGAATCAGGCAAAAAAGTCACTTACTTTCATTTGTGCCTCTATATTGGCATGTTAATAATTATTTTTAATTGTTTTCGATTTTGTTACTGCACTAAACTGTCTAACCAGTCTAAAGAGCATTGTTTCGCCTCAAAACTATCTAGGTAGCTCAAGTCAAACTTCTATAAAGTACCTCTATTGGGATGCAATTCGGATTCTTATCCACTAGTTAGAATTCAGATGTTTCTTGCGATTTATTCACGATTTTAATATACTTAACTCACGAAGCAAATAACTTAATTTAAACAAGTAGCAAAATCTAAATTTGGTTGCACTGATTTTTATCAAACATAGCTAAGAAACTCTCAATCAAGTCAAAACCCTTTCAAATAAAAAAAGGTTAATAAAATCGGTTCAGCCGAAGCAAACAACATACAGTTACACGTTATACAAATATAAATAGAAAAATAATAATTTTATACACCGTGGACAGGGTTCTTACTAATAATACAAAAGTATAACGAATCAAACCATTTTGGGTGTACAGTATTATTTCGTTATACATACAATTATATTATATTATATGCCGTCATTGGCAAGTCCTACAGAGGGTGGTTAAGAATTGACAACTGAGCAGAATAAAAATAAAAATATAATGAAAAAAAATTTTTTTTCAAGTCTAAAATCCTTTTTTCCTTTCTAGTAAGTGGATTGTGACACAGACAGTTTAGTAGTAACTGTCATGCAAACTATGGCAACTCTTAGACAGCTGTTAAAATAATGGGGGTTTTGCCGCGAACGTGAAAAAATGGCGTTGTTAATTTTGTATAATTTTCCAAAACCTGTGATTCTTCGAGTGTTAATGTGTAATAATGGTGGATTATTAACCGTTAATACTTAGTAAATGTTCATAAATGTAGGCAAGTCATACAAAGTTGAAATACGTGATTTTCGCCTTCGCTCCAAAACTCTAATAGAAGTTCTAGTAAAGTTTCTACCACTTTACTAGGGCATGACTTGACTATGACTGACTACTTGACTTTGACTGTGACTTGTGACTTTCTATAAAAAATAGAAATTGATAATATTTGTTTAATATTTCGACTGAAAGACTATGCATCCATGGTCATGAAATAATAATAAAAAAAAATGTTAATACCGCTACGAGTGCTAAGTGCTACGGAATAATTGAACTAACATGTACCAATGTCAGTATACATACACCTACGTTTATATACGTTAAAGTTAACACTTCTCCTTTTGCGTCGGGGATAATATAATGGAGCTACTTTCTAATATTATAAAGGTTATTTAACTATAGTTAGTAATATTTTTAGGAAAGACCATTAGATAACATACAAAGAGATCATCCTTGAGTTCTTTGGTAATTTTCTCCGCCCACTCTGCGTCAGGTTTCGGCATGAACCTGAGCTCTATTAACCGCAGGACGGTGAAGAAGCAATGCTTGCTCTGACCTATAATCTGAAAAAAGACAATAGCAAAATACTTATATACTTAGTATTCAACACAGTCAAGCAATAATATGCGAGTTGTCTTGATGAGGCTCTTAGACCTAGATTAAAAAGTCTGAAGTGAGTCTATCATGACTTCATGACCAAGGGAAAAGGTCGATAGTACACTCTTAAAATCACTTAACTACGCGAATCAAGAAACGTATAATTAAACGCAAGCAACTGCTTTACCTTCGGAACCTTGATCAGATTTAATGTGTTCAACACATATACACAAACATAAATTTGACATTTGACAAAAACTACTGACCAATGGGAAAGCAACAAAAAAAATTCTAAATCGGTTCACGTGGAATGACGATATGAGGTAACAAAAAAAAATACAGTCGGATTGAGTACCTCCTCCTTTTTTGTGAAGTCGATCGAAAATAGAGTACTTTTGACGATTAACTTACTCAGGATGTTTTTTACAAATATTTGGTTGCAAACATAGAGATAAAATAATGCATATAAACAAACAAACAAACAAACGCATTCTCACTCACAGCCCCACACTAAGTTCAAAGACTTGTATCGTGGGTGCCGGAAACATTTATATCACACACACATTACACCCAGAACCAGAAGCACAAATAGACATAATTATCTTTTGTCGGGTACATCTTATTATTGACCGACCGAATGCGAAGGTCTCCGTTTCAACTTGGGCAAAATTGCTTTCGTAAGTTTCGGATTTCCGGTGCTCATGCTTACCTTTTTAACTAGTTCGACAATGGGGTTAGCCGCTCCCTTGTTATTGGTGTAAATCTCCGCGTAATTGTCGGGTTCCTTTGACATCCAATAGGACCAAAGCGCGTACATGTAGTTGAATCCCTTGTGGTAGTAAGTTTCGGGGACTTTGTCACTTGCGCTTGCTTCTTGAGTCAATTTAGAGACTACCCTGAAACATAAGTCAAATTGGTAAACAATTCGTTTTTAGAATAGTACCAAGCTAGGTTAAAATATAAGTATAAGGTTATATAAGGTGATTTTGCAGCATCAACTCGATATGGATTAAAATAAGATGTCAAATATGTCGAAATTAAATGAAATGTTTTTTTTTTTAATTTTAGTAAGATGGCTTTTTTACCTCTTCATGGCATTTCTCATCTCAGGCCTGAGGCTGC
This sequence comes from Lomographa bimaculata, assembly GCA_948107665.1. Lineage (NCBI taxonomy): Eukaryota > Metazoa > Arthropoda > Insecta > Lepidoptera > Geometridae > Lomographa > Lomographa bimaculata. The sequence continues at coordinate 2,378,270 of OX403600.1, read as the reverse complement.
TAACGTAGTTGTCCAAAGCCGCTTCTGTGTAGTAGACTTTGATATCCTGCAATTTTTAGAAATGTTAACATTGAAAAACGCACTTACAAAAAGAGCTTAGATAGCTGTAGGATTTTATGAACATCTAACACCATAAAAAAACTAAAATAACCAAAACATTAATAATGTGGTTTCCTATACTAATCCTCCTATATTATCATACATTATTAAATTAATAAATACTTGACATTTATTATATAGCACTAACACTTATAACCACACTATACACAAATACAATAACAATGTTAATAATACATAATTATGACATCTTATTATGAATTAAATTGATACATTATGATTAATGAAGCATGTCGTCCTCTGCTCTAAATTGTATTTTAACTTTATCTCAAATAATGCTATCTACGGGCCAATTGCCTATATTTTCTAAAACTAAACTAAAACTATGTACAGCATAGAACTAAGTTACCTACAAGACATCGAACTTATATGTAACTAAAGTGCTCAAGCCCACTACCAGTGGGTAACGTTCCCATTGTTTCCATTTCTAAATTGTTGTGCCCTACAAGGTCTCTAATGTACTGTCATTTATTTCTACCACCTAACTACATTTAGAGAATGCAATAAAGATTTGAATTTGAATTCAAATACTAATTGGGTTTGCACAATTTGTAAAGGCCTTATAATGAAAGTCAAAAGCATGTATATGTACCCGTAATATGTATCTACAGGTACATATTACATTCTATTGAATAACATGTTAAGGTTGGAAATCCATAGTTACAAATAAAAAAATGAATCAATCTCTACATCTAAGTCTTTACCTTGATATTGATATCTCGATCCAAGTCGAGTTTATCGGCCATAGGTCCAGCCAGGACCTTTGTAAGTGGTCCTAGATCCTCTGCGTGCTTGGATATGAAACCCAGAGAAAACATGGAGTCCACGTCTTCTTTACGGAAAAATACTCCTAGAAAATGTGTATTTTCAAGAATTATTTTATATTCTAGAGATTAATTTTAATGCACTGCCATACCTCACTTAATATTTTTTTTTTAATAATTCTTAATCACTAATACCTATACATAATTATATAAACCTAGGTACATCTATATTATGTAGTCGCTAGAATGCGCTTGTGCAGTTTACCTCCATGCATCCTTGTCATTAATGTAGTCATTTGTTTTATAATAATCTTTCTTAATTAATGCCCGTTTTATTACAGACTTGAACTTTCCCAGTGGTTTCAATTCAGTTATAATTTTAGGAATTTTATTGTAAAATCTAACCCCATTTGCCATAAAAGATTTATTCGTTAAAGGCGCGCACTGTAATTTTAATATTAAAATTTTGTGCGTCGCTTCTTAATTTATATATATCAATATTTTTGCGAACATGCATAACATTTTCATAGATGTAAAGCTAAGATGCAAAGATACTCTGAATACGAGCTCTTTAACAACTACACTGATAGAGTAGGAAAAAAGACAAAAATGAATTTTTATCCTGAATAATGCAGACAAAGAGAGCTAAAGTAGTGTAAAATAAATCGGAATACCTTTTACGCTGTTTGATCCAGGAGTGGGATGATGCCCGAACATACCGCAGTAGAAAGCTGGCATACGCGTGGACCCACCAATATCGGAACCTGTATAATTTTAACGCAAACAAAGCTTTAATAATTTAAACGCATGCAAAGCTTAATAAAACAGACTTCACCGTTTTATCTTCGGAAACCTTAATCAGATTTAATTAATTTAATACGCTTTATTGAGGATAACTCAAAAACTACTGGTCAGATCTTGATCAAATTCAAATGGGACCAAAGGGGAAGAAACAGCTTTCAAATAAAGAAAATAATCATCTAAATCGGTTCACATAAAAAAAGTTCGGAGGAAAAAATATACAGTCGATTTGAGAACCTCCTCCTTTTTTTTGAAGTCGGTTAAAAATTTCGTTCTTAAGTCAGAATCATGGATAAAACTTATAGCCTTAAACTTTAAGCGTATTTCAGTGTACTTTTGGGGTTTCAGTCATATCATACACTATAAAAAATCTAAAAAGTTTAATTATTATTTTTATCTCTTGAATATCTACGGACCAATTGCCTAACTATATACATATATTACAGCAAAGACCTAAGTTACCTACAAGGCATCGAGCTTATATAGGTAACTCAAATGCTCAAGCCTGCTACTAGAAGGTAGCGTTCCCATCATGCTGACGGCATTACCTCTCTGAATTGCAATGCTAATACGTTGAACCAAATAAGTACCAGCATTTTGATCACGCGTCGCCTCAACCAGGCGCTCTGATAGAATTTTGTAAATAGAATGAGCCCCCACGGACCCAATGTCTCAACACCAAAAGGTTCGAATATGTAACCACTGCCGAGGTTTTTGAACATAATGCTCACACAAACTGATAGTAGACGCGTAGGAAGCTGTGAGCGCGGCTTCGGCGCCGCTGGAGCCTCCCGGAGATCGGCCAGTGTGGTGCGGGTTCTTTGTCATACCGTACACTGGGTTTCGGGTTTCTTGCCTGGAATTAGAATTCGTGTCGTCAATTTAAAAAAAATGACAGTGGTGCTAATTCTGTTGAGCACCGAACTAACCTAAACTAAACTAAAAATAAACTAATTTTAGTCAAAGAATACCTAAACGCTATTCTTATTTAACGTTGAACTTAATTTAAAAGTTGAAATGACAGGACTCTTTCAAGTATAAGATCACATTAAAAATAATCCAGACCTTTTTCATACAGACTAATTTGAGTTTAAAATTTCTATTTTTAGTCTTAATTTGAACGAAAACATGTACATCAGAATAAGAATTTGGTCATTTTCACTAAATAGAGTAACTAAACTAACTTAGTCCTGTCAAACTTAATTTTAGTCTAATCTTGCATTTTCTGAATATGTTTTGGACTAAAGCAGGACTAAAACTAATTTTAGGCTAGTTTAATCTAATTCTGGACAACAGAATCGGCACCAATGTAAAAGATGATAAATACAATCCTACTAATATTATAAATGCGAAAGTTTGTGTGTGTGTGTGTGAATGTTTGTTAACACGTATCTCCGCAACTGCTTAACCGATTTTAAAGAAATTTGGAATGTAGGTAGCTTATACTCTGGATTAGGACATAGACTACTTTAATTATCATCATCATCATCAGCGGGCGAAGGCGCGAGGCTCATCTAGTATATAGCAATTGATTTCCACTGTAAATAAAAACAATAAATACAGGAAATCGATCGTTACATTTTAAGAGAAATTAATATATCAATTATTTTTATTGTATGACAAATATATCGAATATGGTTGCAGGCATTGTTGATCTCTAGGCTACAGTCTCCTTAACCTGTGGACACTCAGCACGGGCAGTAGGTACCTACTTGAATAGTGATCATTTAATGAATTATGCAAATCAAATCAAAATCGTTTATTCACATGGGCCCCAAAGAGGCACTCATGAAAATTAATGATTCTACTGCCAGATTCGCAAAATTACAGCCACCTCGGGAAGAACCTGGCAAGAAACTCATAAATATAATCTAAATCTCGGAAGCGGCTCCAACGATTTTCATGAAATTTAGTATGCAGGTGGTTTCAGGGGCGATAAATCGATCTAGCTAGGTTTCATTTTTAGAAAACGTCGTTTTATCCGAGCAAAGCTCGGTCATCCAGGTCCTAACAATATTAACCTAGGTATATCTACATTATGTAGTCGCTAGAAAGCGCTTGTGCAGTTTGCAAGCTAAGTGTTTACAGATGAGTTGAAAAAAATTTGCTCCAAGTAGAACTCGGGGAGACCGAAACGAAACTCACAGCCATACCGACTATAGAATAGTATAAAAATATTTATTGTATAACAGTGTCTACAAAGATTATAAGTTATCATTAGCGTTACAACTGCCTGCCCTTTCGTTTGTAAATAAAAGTTTTATCTGAGAACATAACCTTGTTACTCTATTGATAACATGATAGCTCATCTTACCAAATTAATAATTCAGGCAGGTTGGAAGACGCAATAGGTATAGCTCCAGCTTGCTTCAGGTAGACTACAGCTGCGCTGTCTTCATCGGCTATCGCCTTGCGCCTTGACCAGAGACCCAGGGTCAGGGGCATGCCTTTAACTGGCTGACATTCTTTCGTAGTGAATGGGACTCCTGCGGGGAAGAGAATGGTAGTTTGGTAAAATATATGACAAAAAAAATGTTTTTGCTCTGACTCTAAGCGTTTTGAAAAAAACATTCGTAGGTACTTCCTAAGTTCCTACTTCAGAACTTTGACAATATTAGCATTTATTACTTTATTATAATTAAAACTATCGTCAGTCGTATTCATGTTGATTTAGTTCCCGTTGCACTCACGTTGTATGACGTTTTCTAATAATGAAACCTAGCTAGATCGATTTATCGCCCCCGAAACACCCTGCGTAGATTCAGAATATATATATATTTATATATATATACACAAGAATTGCTCGTTTAAACGTATCTAATATCTTGAAAGGAGCAATTCTTATATATATATATATATATATATATATATATATATATATGTGTAATCTGGATCTCGGAAACGGCTCCACCGATTTTCATGAAAGTTACAGATTAGGTGTTTTTCGGCCCAAGGAATCGATTTATCAACGTTCCAGGTCCTAGAAATGCTCGGTTCCCAAACTGCATTTGAAAAACCGGGTTTAAGCAACTATCAGCGCCATCTATTACGCCATGACCGATGTAATAAACTGTTTCTACTCGACACTAGATGGAGCTTTCTGAGGCTACAAATTCAAACACATTCTAGCAAAAACAAAAAACCGACCAAAGCTCGGTCATCCGGATATTTAAACATAACGTGAGTAAAATCGAAACTAAATCATCATTTACCAATTTTTCAAGCTTTTAGACTTTTCACGAAAGTGTTATCAAAATCTAGTAGTTTAGGTCTGATGCTCAAACAAAATAAAACAAACAGAGCGCCTGGTTGAGGCGACGCGTGATCAAAATGGTGGCACTTATTTGGCACAACGTATTAGCATTGCAATTCAGAGAGGCAATGCCGCCAGCATGATGGGAACGCTACCCACTAGTAGTGGGCTTGAGCACTTGAGTTACCTATAAGCTCTTGTAGGCAACTTAGTTCCTTACTGTATATAGTTTTAGTTTAGTTTTAGGAAACATAGGGCACGTAGATAGCCATCAAACAAACAATTACAAATTCAAATCAGTTTATTGACATAATCAAAATTACTCTCCGATCACGTGAATCCATAGGATCCTGAACTATTGCTAACCACTGTATTTCAGGTGCCGACTTCTCTCATCAAGGACTTACTTATAAAATAGAAACAACATGTTTATAATTTTCGAGTAAGACAGGAAAATGACTCGTTTATTATATCCTCATGCAACTAAGCGGTTTCCTACATCAACATAATAATATTTGTTTTTATAATGAGTAGGTACTACTTGACCTTGACAAACCTACCTACCTTCAAAAACATCGCCGATACCAAAAAAAGGGTATTGCATTAAAACAACTCGACCAGCCGTTCACGTGAATATGAGGTCATTCGTTCAAGATCATTCACTCCCAAAATGTCAATTTATATTGTTTCCCGTTGGCCTCCACGCAGTTCGCGGGGACAATGGGAATATTAACGAACGTCACCCTTGAGAGAGAATGTTCACTTTTGTGACCATAATACTTTGTGACCCGGAAGACCGGTCATGGTTGAGATAGTACATATTATTCTTCCTTACTAATATTATAAATGCGAAAGTAACTCTGTCTGTCTGTTACGTTTTCACGCTAAAACTACTGAACCGATTTAAACGAAATGGTACACTGATAGTCTAGAGCCTGAGAAAGGACATAGGCTACTTTTTAACCCCGAATTCTGGCTGGTCCGGGACTTACGCGGGCAAAGCCGCGGGGCGCAGCTAGTATTTTTATAAATAAAAGTAATAAATTGCTTAATTATAGAGGTCTCTTTAATTGAACGCAGTGTTTTTTTCTTAATGACATGTACCACCACGCCAAAAGTATGTAATTAAGTCGCTAATTATCATAACATAATGTATTACACATTATATTATAATAATTCGATATGAAATTAAATAAACACTGGATTTTCAGACTAACATCCCAGTGACATACTTAGTTAAGTAGGTACATTAAGATGATATAAGTATGTTAATAATGCACATAAATAGATAACATTCCGCGAATAACCTTGCTATTATGGCACTTAAACACGTAAATATGCTAATGTATATTTATATAAAGACAATGAATATAATATTTAGATGAATTTACTAAACTCTATAGTAAATTATAAATAAAGAAGTTTGTAAGTTGTATGTGATTTTTCTGGTATTTCTATATAAACGAGGTATCTCTTTAACAGCTGAACGGATTTGGATGAAATTTAGTAATGAAGAAGATATTCCAGATCCTATCCCCCAATATCTACCTTTTATGTAGCGGACAACGCTACAGCTGCTAAGTAAGTCCTGTGGGAGTTGTCAATAAGTGATATTTACAAATAAATACCCCAGCAGCATAAAATAATGATATCATCCCAAGATAATACCTAATTATTATCAATTAAACTACACCAACAATTAAGCACTACAAAATAGCGCTACCTATCATCACTTTAGAAAACAAAGGGCTATTGTTTTTTTTTACCATCTTAGACTTCATGATCACTATTATTTTTAACTCTGTTCCCGTTCTACTATCTCACTTGTTTGTAATCACTGTCGGCCAAAGGTAGTAAACACGCTAGCTAATAAAACGGGCTTTAAAATATAGCTGCATGAACTTACCCAAAAACGGCCTTTTCTTGGCTTCATCCTCCGAGAGTCCTGTAGCGATAGTTACGTCGACTTCTTTTGCTTCTGCCAATGCAGCATCAAACCTTTCTGCTGCTATAGCATTGATGATAGGGTTTACCTAGGAATAAAGATATAACAGTGAATAAATACCCGGATAGATCCAGGTACCTGATACGTTTACTTAATTTTCTCTCAGTGTGTTCTAGAAACTTTGATAACACCTTTTGAAGATTACTTTCATTGTGTGCGTAGGAATTACATGATTTATTACCCTGTGCCCATTTTACCACCTAACAATAAGAAAAACTGTCAAACGTCATCCTTATATGGTTGACAAAACCCTTCGAGCGAACCAGAGGTATCTGGTTCGTTTTTGCTCCTACGTTTATCATCCGTACAGCGAGGGAGTGGAACTCATTGTCTGCGTCTTTATTATCTGAACGGTACCATCTGGGTGTCATCAAGTCTAGAGTGAATAGGTATCTTCTATGCAAGAATATAACATCTTCGGCCGCATCTTCACTTTCCATCAGGTGAGATAGTTCTCAAATGCTTGCCTATCCAGCTAAAAAAAATAATGTTTGAATTTGAATAACTATCCATTTATAGTATCGTTCATTTCCTTGGTATCACTATCGCATTACCATCGTATATCGTATTAACATCGGTTTTTAAGCTTGAAAATGTAAAGATAAGGTAATTTTTTTAACCCTGTTTTTTATTTTATTTTTGACACTAAATTCGTCAAATATTGGTCCGGGTTATGCCACTGCGCTTCACGAAATAGTGGACAACGCTCCACTAGCACTTTTTTCTGACTTTTAATTAAAATAATATAAGTAAGCCAGTACATTTATTCCACTGCGCTCCATGAGAAAATTATTGAGTACAGACAGCAAGTAAAGCTCAAAAAAATCGTAAATATATATAGTTATTAAGTTTCGCTTCTTTTAGGCGTTTCGAAGAAAAGAGACAAACAAAACACAGTTAAAAGTTCATGCTCGATAAGGCGCTGCATCGTCCGAAACTCAAACAATGTCTTTTTAGTAAAAATAAACACGATTTTATCGAATTATCCATTCATGCGACATAATTAACGTCGCATACCTACTACATTCAAGTATATTTCATAACAGTCATATTGTTATTCATATACACAAAGCATGTCATACAAAAAGTTTACTCATTATCTAAACGTAAAAGTATAGTGTTATTATTTACCCATTTTTGTTTGTTACATAACTGCTAAACTAATTTTGTTTAAAACGATATGATTAATACTGTCTGTCTGCATAATAGACAGTATTATCGATTTTAGAAGGAAATATTATCGATTTTGAAGTGAAAAAATCCCGGTTTAACATTTTATAGACCTTTTATTCATATTTTATTTGCATTCCACAATGTAACTTAGATGGTAAACTTACAATTAGTACCAATTATGGACCCTTTCGGGCACAGCAAAATATAGTAGAGAGGAGGGTGGGTACATTTTTAATGACCACTATGAGAAATTTAATTCAATTATCGTATTACAGTTGTGCCTCATAGATTTAGTTAATCAGGATAATACGGGTGTATATCTGTTTGGGTCTATCTGCAAATAAAATCTTTTTAAAAATCTATTCTTAGAGATCTATGGCTAAACGAATACCTGATCACAATTATAAATATACATAGTTATTCACACATTTATTTTTATACTGTATAGTGTGATTTTGCTCTTGACTTAAATATCACTTAAGTATATTATTGTATGACTGTGTGTAACTTGTTTGTGCACAATCAATTATTATTAGTTACGTACCAATATTGTTCCTGTAATACAAACACTATATAATAAAACCTCAACCCACGACCATTACGATAATGAATAAGGTTAAAAGTAGGTAGTCTACGTGATAATCCTGGATGTGAGTCTATTCTGCTGAAGTACGATTTTTTTGTCCTGTCAGCGTTAAGCGAGCAAAAAAGTTGACCTTAGTTGACGTCATACTTTACACTTTACTTATACACTACCATTATTTATTGTGTATTGAATTGCCCGTTTGCTTAGTGTTGTGTTCCTGGTTCTGGTTGTGATTTTGAGTGTAATGTGAATATTTCCGGCACCAACGATACAAGTCATCGAACTTATTGTCGAGCTGTGAGTGTGAAAAGTTTTGTGTTTATTATATTTGCCTGCGTGCGACTCTGGTGGGAGCCAAAGAAAATACATCTAAATTCCCATCGTCCACCGATAAACCTGGTGGTCGATGGGAATTTTTATTTATCCTATTTCTCACCTTTACGTACCACGGGGAAGCAACCTTGAAAGACGCGCAGATAACTCGAAATGTATCTCCATACAGACACATACAACTCTTACCTCTTTAATTCTCTCTATTAACGCTTTCACCAGGTCTTCCGACTTCAGCTCCCTCTGTCTGATCTTCTTGGCCAGCGAAGTGGCGCTTTCAGCCAGCATCCCGTGTTTCTTGTCCAGGTCAGGAATAGCCTTCCGTCTTTTGTCCCAGTAAAATCCGAAGAAGAAATCTATTATGTGATCAATCACAATGCGCGCGTAGTGCAAGAACTTGTTCATCTTTTCCCCCATTTTGAAGGCTCTAGAAAAAATTGATAAATTTTACCGCCTTATTTCTTACGTACCACAGCAGTGCCACTGTGGGATCGCCCGCGTAAATTAATGAAAAATAAGTATATGTGTTAGTCCTAGGTATAAGCTATAAACATTTCAAAATTTATCCAATTCCGTTCAGCGATTAGAGCCTGAAGAGAAAACAAACATACTTACCTATTTACCTACAATCTTTCGTATTTATAATATTACTGCGTTGTGCAACGTTATTCAGGATAGAAACAATCAGTTTGGATTTTTATATTTAAAAGCGAAAACGACCACATTGCTCTCTTTGTACGAGAGTATGAGCTTGCCAATTACCTACTGTTTATTACTACAGATTGTCTATACATAATTTGATTACCTAAAATTGTTCGTTTGTTTTCGGAAATTTCGTGAAAGAAGTTCCTATTTTGAGACTAGTTCCATAAGCAGTAGGTAATCTTTAATAATTCAACAAATCCTGCTCTCGTCACCTTGAAATAATACATGTTAAATGTAATTGTATTAGTAGGTATAGTATCAAGTATGATATGTAAGTTTCTTTCTGTAAGTTTATGATAGTATAAAACCTGCTCACGCGCACACCGCACTCAATCACTCACTTGCATACTCTGACGTAATAAGTAGGTACTTGCAACAAAATTAATTTTCACAGAACACAAAAAAGTACCTATTCACCTCAGTACGTTACCTAACTCACGTGCTAAGCTTCGCCAACTAAAGTAAAATCGACTGCAGTTTAGTTATTACACGCCTTTGAGTTGTTAACCTATCCGAATTAACTGACCGAGTTATTACAAAAGAAAGTTACGTCCAGTCCAGTAGTCCAGTATCATGCAAGTATAATAGCTGCATTACGAATCCGTGGGACTCGGACCATAACTTGATGTAAGCAGTCCAATGAAATAATAGTTAATTTGTTTTTAATAGGGCCTTTGCATGTTTACCCATCTAGGTCTTGCGCTATTTGCTACTCTGTGTCTCTGTCTAGGTGTGGAATTGCATCCTTCCTTAGTTACCCTATGTGATTTCTTAAAATGATCAATTTTAAAGATATAGATCTGTGTGTTTTTATAATAATGCATAAGATGGCAAGCAATTTAATATTTTTTTTAAACACCTTTCTATGGACACTTGGGTTTTAGAGACGAATCTAACGATAGCTTATCAGTCGAAATTCATCCAGCCGTTTGGAAGAAACGAGGTAACATAGAAAAAAAAACATATGTATACATATACATATATATAAATGTACATATTCAAGATACGCGCGAATAACATGGGTAATTTTATTCGCGCGTATCTTGAATATGTATTTTTATATATATGTATATGTATATATAAGTTTTTTTTGTGTTCCTCGGGGATTCCAGTCGGGAAAAACAAATAAAGTAAAATGCAGATAAAACAAAACATGTTTTTTTTGCCGTGAAAGTGTAAAAATTACCTTGTTGATTTTGGATTATTTATCAAAACTAGTGATTCTTCGAGTGTTAATGTGTAATAATATAGTGAAAATATAATGGACGTGCATGATTGTAGGCAAATCATATAAAGTTGAAAAACGCGATTTTCGCTTTCGCTTCAAAATTCCAATATCGACTGGACCTTGACTCTTGTCTGTGACTCATGACTTGTGACTAGAACTTATATTATGAAATTTACTTAAAATATTTTATAACATGACACTGGCTAAATGCACAGATTGCGGAGCCAAAATTAAAAGAGAAAAAGCAAAACCTGTTCAAGAGCAAAGAAAAAGATTAAAGATAAACAAAAGAATTATAGGTAAGTAAACAAACGTAGACACGTCGAGTCGGTTATATTATAACTCGCTTTCACAGTTACATATTATTATAATAATCATAATTATTGTTCTTCTACACTTCTAGAGTAACACTTAATTATTTGTAGCCTTTATTTATTATTGTATATAGGTAGGCAATACGTGACGCGTGACCGGATATATTGTGCCACCCAGCGTAGCAATGCTGCTAGCATTTTGGGAACGGTGCCTTTTGGCAGCGGTTTATGTAAGTAATTATTTAGTAATCATTAAGAAGTTACTGTTTTTTAAAAGCAGATTATTCACTGTTGTTTATAAAGGGATTTTTGACGCGGAAGTGAAAAAAATGGCGTTGTTGATTTTGTATAATTTACCATAACCTGTGATTCTTCGAGGTAATGTGTGTTAATGGTGGATTATTAATCGTTAATACTTAGTAAACGTGTAAAGTGTAGACAAATCATACAAAGTTGAAAAACGTGATTTTCGCCTTCGCTCCAAAACTCTAATAGAAGTTCTAGTAAAGTTCCTACCACTTTACTAGGGCATGACTTGACTATGACTGACTACTTGACTTTGACTGTGACTTGTGACTACGGCTTCTATTATGAAATATAGAATTTGTTAAATTTTGTTTAATATTTCGACTGAAGGACTATACATCCATGGTCATGAAAATAATTTAAAAAAAAATTGTTTATAAAGAAATTCTGTAATCAGAGGCAGTAACATTTTTCACCCCTTTATTTTTAAATTACACCCGTGCGATGCCTGGTCTGATCGCTAGTTATAGGTAGGTACATATATGTATAGAAGTTACATATTGATAAGATAGTTAATGGATATAATTTTAGGGAGCTTAATATCCTTAATATCTATATTTGTAGCATATTGCTGTAGCAAATTTACAATCTATGCCACTAAACGACACACACACACACAAACAGTATATTTGCGCTATTAAAACGAGAATTAGCGTGACTTACGCGTTGTCGATGTCTAAATCGACAATTGTTTATCATCAAATTAGTATATTTGCGGTTAACCAATAACTGCAATTTGTATCAACTCGTATTTACGATTGCCACATTTATTGTGCGAACACGCTGGATTGCTGTACACGCAAAAAATGGTTCAAACACGCAAAAAATGCATCTATGTATAGACAGTAAAGTTCTAGATAATGTAGCATGACTTTTTAGTCTCTCTGTGTAGGCTTGATTTTATGTCTAGTTATGTTTATACACAATGAGTCATAATAATTTATAACCAGTACCAGCTAAATAGGCACATTTTGAACATTTCGTGCGAAAACGATTCAAAATAATTTTTAACCGACTTCAAAAAAAGAGAAGGAGGTTATCAATTCGTCAGAATCTTTTTTTTTTGTGTGTTACCTCAGAACTCCATCATTAATTTTGATTTAGAATTTTGTTGTTTTATTCTGACGGCTCTAGTTGGTCCCATTATAATTTGATCAAGATCTGATGAAGAGTTTCGGAGATATTTGCGATTGAAGTCGGTTATTAGTATTTTACTTCGCGGCAATTTAGGAAGTACTTAGATACCTACTAAGTTATAATACGTTTTACAGTAGTGCTAGCTAGAGGAATCCGATATATTTGTAATGCTGTTGGCCATGATTGGTCACTGAAAAATCTCATATCAATATTTTGCGATTTGAATGTTTCCGCCACTCACGACACAAGCCATCGAATTTAGTGTGGGGCTGTGAGTGTTAAAGCGTTTATGTTTATGTGAACAATAAAAAAATACACAGTGGACTGTAACGTGTTACTAACTTGGTTGAGGTTATTGTTCATGAAAACGATAAAAAATAAAATACACCCGACACGACACCCCAACAGAAAAACCGCTTCACTAATTTTGACCAAACATTGCTAGAAAATATTACACCCTTTTAACACCCCTCGTTTTCGTCGGGGGTTAAAAATGTCTTTAGTTTAAGTCCAAGAAACTACAATTATTTGCCGCAACATCGAGGAACAAAAGCCCGTCTATCCACAAAGTATCATTCCCAGTTGCTCTATTGATATTTGTTAAAAGTAGCGTGCAAGCCAAAGCAGATAATCTATCAGAAAGTTATGAATCATGATCTTTATCAGCAAATGCCAGATCTTCGCGAAAGTGAGACGAAGTTTTTAGGTGGCGTGTATTGAATTCGTTTTTTGATAAATTCCTCCCGCAGTCCACAATGCACGGAGACTTTTTTTATGCAGGATAGACAAGTATTTGACTACTATCTCACCTGATGGAGAGTGATAATGCGGCTGATGATGTGACATGTTTACCTAGCAGATACCTTTTCACTCGAGACTTGAAGACTCCCAGATCATACCGTTCAGGGAACAAAGACTCTTTGAAGATGAAACTCTTTCAACAAATGAGGTTTTAGCTATTGGATATTTTGCGGGTCCGGTTTGGGCGGTATCTTCACCAGAGATAAATAAGATATATCTTCACTTACCAGCCGCAGCTACCAGTAGAAAGGGCGAGTTACCAGTATATGCATACTATACCGGGGCATATGGGACAAAATATAGGTTACCGGGATAAGTCCGCATAGCCGTGGCACATGGGACTGACCATTGATATAACCTGTGGGTTACTGTGTATAAAGGTTTTTACAACAAATACCATAACCCGATTGCGAATATAACTAATAATAAGAGGTTATATTATTTAGTGTAAGGATTTTCTTATGTTTGTTTTGTTTGTCTAATTAGTAATAAGAGTTTAACAAGCTTATGAGATTTTTAATTGATCAATAATCAATGCCATAGTTATTTTCTCGTCCTCCTATTTGCTAATAAGTAGGTGCCTATCGAATACAAAAAAAAACAGTTGCTATCTTTATCAAAATACAGTCGTAAGGATGGTAATCAACTGACTACTATCCTCAATTCGAATAATCTATCAGCTATATCATAGAAAAAATATGTTCCGGCAGCTATTCTTAAGGACCAGTCAAGGCCTGTGTTTACCATCCTCGACAACAGCATCGCTTACCATCAAAAGAGATAGTGTTCAAAGCCTTGGAGAGAAAAAAATGAAATTATTAAAAAACTAATACTTAATTTTAAATATGTTGCTTTTAATTTTCTACCGATTTTACAAAAAAGAGGGAGGTACTCAAGTCGAAGGTATTTTTTTTATGTGAATAACCTCATATCTTCGTTCCTCGTGAACCGATTTTGAATTTTTTTTTTGTTTGTACCATTTTGCTTTCCAATTGGTCCCATTCAAATTTGATCAAGATCGGATCAGTACCTAGTTCTTGAGATATCGTCAATGATGCGTGTTTAGTACATCTAATCTGATCATAGCTCCTAGGATAAAGCGGTGAAGTCGGTATTTTTTAAGCTTTGCTTGCGTTTCATTATTATTTTTATTTAGCTCACTGTATTTAACTATGAGTTATATTTAATATAACTACAAAAATAAAAATCTTAGTATATCCTACTAATATTATAAATCCGAAAGTTTGTGTGTAAGTGTGTATGTGTGTAAGTATGTTTGTTCCCTCTTCACGCTTTAACGGCTGAACGGATTTGGATGAAATTTGGAATGTAACATAGATTATATCTAGGATTAACACATAGGCTACTTTTTAACTTGATAATAGCGGGCGAAACCGCGGGGCACGATTAGTATTTAATAATTGTTCACTGCGTTATAAAAATACTAGCCGTGCCCCGCGGCTTCGCCCGCTATTATCACGTTAAAAAGTAGCCTATGTGTTAATACTAAAATCCGTTCAGCCGTTAAAGCGTGAAGAGGGAACAAACATACTTACACACAAACTTTCGGATTTATAATATTAGCATTATAAAAATATGTCATAAGTATTGTAAACATTAATGAAATTAACAATGCAAGCAATTAGATTGCATAAACATGCAGGTTTGTTTAGGTACTTTACTGCCGGAGCTGGCATTACTAGGTAAATAACTTTTTACCACATACTTATTGCAAAAAACCACTACAAATAGTGGTAAATTACAAATATAAACGCTTTCACACTCACAGCCCCAAACAAGTTGACACACGATGACTTGTGTCGTGGGTGTCGGAAGCATTCACATCACGTATACAATCACAACCGAAACCAGAAAGACATTTTTTCCATGGGGAGAAAACTTGTTTTCCCGCCGGGAATCGATACCCTCTGCTTAGAAGACAAACGCGCACTCAACTAATCCACCGTGCAGTTTATCCCTACTAATATTATAAGCGGCAAGATGGGTTGACGATATTGTTAGCATTGCGGGTCGAACCTGGACAAGACTAGCACAGGTCCGAGGCGAATGGCAGAATATGAGAGAGGCCTATACCCAGCAGTGGGATCAAAAGGGCTGTGGATGATGATGATGATGAATATTATAAACGCGAAAGTTTGTATGTATGGATGTTTGTTACTCTTTCACGCAGAAACTACCGAATGGATTTTAATGAAACTTTACAATAATATAGCTTATACATCAGAATAACACATAGGCTATAATTTATAAAGATATTGTGTGAATTGTCCAAAATGTAACGATAAGTGTCAAGTAAGTAGAAAAAAATTTGCCATCTGCGAGCTATTCTGGCGTGCGCTGCAAAAACCGTTAGAGTTGCACGTATATAATGTATAATAATGGAAATGTTTATCTTAAATCCTATAAAAAAGCCCGTGACGGTATATATCTATCTATTATGTGTAAGCCATTATCGCCAAAATAATGAACCATACATCCAATAAAATTGTATAAAAGGGTCTCTTAAAGTAACTCTGTCTGTCTGTTACGTCTACACGACTAATCCGCAGAACCAATTTTGATGAATTTTGGTATAAAGATAGATAAAAACAAACAAAACAAACAAACGCATTCACACTCACAGCCCCACACTAAGTTCAAAGACTTGTATCGTGGGTGCCGGAAACATTCACATCACACACACAGTACACCCAGAACCAGTAGCACAAATATCCCTTGGGAAGGAATTTGTGCTCCTGCTGGGAATCGAACCCAGAACCCACGGCGCAGAGAGCGGGCACCTGTCCACTGCGCCAACTGGGTCGTCAAGATAGGACATTGGAGAAGAAAATAAGCTACTCGAAGTACTAATCCTACGCAGACGAAGTCGCGGGCACCATCTAGTATATTATACAGATAGATCTAGTATAGTTTAGTATCTTAGGTAGAAGGAAACATAAAATACTTGCATTCAATGTCCTGTAGTATGTCACAGAGTATCCGATAAGAGATATAATGCTAAATAAAAATATTCACTGTCGATAAAATTGAAGTAAATAAAACTCACTTCTGGCGCGTGTTATCGTCCGCGAGTGCAGGCGAGCACTGTAAGTACCTACCTATATAATTTATTTGGCCACACAGAACGTCGTCGTCGCGTCGATGTTGGACAGATGGCATTGACCACTTATGAAAATTTTATTCTGTTTTATGAGTGCTCTGTGAGTAAACATCGCGTGAGAGTGATCTTTAAGAGGCCGGGGTGGCTTTGAACGAGTCTATAGGCTGTCTCTGTTTAACTTGCAAACTGTGCCCATGCTTGATGCGATAGCACTACCGAACGAACAATTATAATAGGTGCCGTAATACCAAAAATTATGAATGAAAATGTAATGTTTAGCCATTGTTTTTTGTATTAATAGTACCTTGAAATGATAGTCTATGTTCCTGTTGTAATGACAAAAGAAATGTGTTCGTTTTTAATACAAAACGAATAAGTTAAAGATGCGACATTTACGTCGTAATAATGTGTGAAAATCAATTGGTTTATATTTCGTTTTAGGTAATTATTTTGGAATAAAAACTATCCAGGAACCTAGATTAATACGTTTTTTATCTGAATAACAGCACAGTATGGTGGTTATATGCTTGAATTATAAATCATTTCGGTATTACGATTGTATGGGCAAATCAACCACTACCCGGCGCCTTAACTGATACCTTCTCTTCGTTCAAAGTTAAATCCCTTCATTTACCTTTGCAATAACTGTTAACTTGACCTTTATTTTATTTTCCACAGTGATATTAAAATTTTAAGATGTGAGATGATAGATAATTTTGATAATTTTAAGGGAATAACATTGAAATTTTGAGATTAATTGGGAAAATTGCTTGCTATATATTGGGTACTAGCCATGCCCCGCGGCTTCGCCCGCTATTATCAAGTTAAAAAGTAGCCTATGTGTTAATCCTAGGTATAAGCCATGTATATTCCAAATTTCATCCAAATCCGTTCAGCCATTAAAGCGTGAAGAGGGAACAAACATACTTACACACTTACACACAAACTTTCGAATTTATATTAGTAGGACTAGCCCGCAGCTTCGCTCGCGTCAATTTAGTTAAAAAAGCCTATGTGTTATTCCGGAACCTAAACTATCTGCATTCTAAATTTTATCAAAAACGGTCAACCTACCTACATACATATACAGGTAGAGTTGTTAAAAAAACGCCGCCTGTAATATTAATATTACTTATCACTAATGTATAAGTACTTATAATAAATAATTCATTAGCGTGGCTTTCTTCGGTTATGATTTTGTTTTATATAACTAGGTGATATTCAACTTTTTTATAATTGCTCTTTCTAAAAAAATATAAGAAATAATGTTATGGACAAGAAAAATCAAAAAGCGTAATTATTAATCTTGTAAGCGGTATGTAGCGTTTTTTTACCGTGTTAGAAAACATTGTTGAATGGAAAAAAACCTCATAAAATCGAAGCGCGCATCGCAGCTTTCGTAACAGCCATATTTTAGACACGCAATATACGTCAACACAGTGACATTACACGTTAGGTCTGTGGGAGATTTGAATATTTGCAAACGTTGCAAATTTTCATGCATTTTAACTTTACTTATAAAGTGGTACACCCTTTACTAAAGCTTCTGTTGGAGTTTTGAATCAAAAACGAAAACCACGTTTTCTAACGTTATGTCATGTGTCTATGCTCATGCACGTTCACGAACTATTAAAAATTAATAATCCATTATTATACACTAACACTCGAAGAATTGATATTGGAAAATAATATAAAATTGACAGGAACATTTTTTTACTTTCCCGCCAAACCTCCTATTCTCACTCGTTAATAAGGGTAAGAATAATCCAGAATAGAAAATATTTATTTAAGGATAATAACCTTAGCTAAAACTTGCTGCTCTAATCTAAAAGAGATAATGGTGCATGAAAATAATTCCGTGTGGGGCTGTTTGTGTTTTTACCATGTTTGTAAACTATGTACTTAATTTGTTGTTCAACAAATCGAATTAGCGACGCGCGTGACCTTTGACAGCACGCATATGGCCTGGGGACGTGGGCGCAAGTACCATAATAATATTATTATGCACGAAGACGGTGCACGTAGACGGTCCGCAAGAATTACTAAGGGCCAAAACTGCGTTAAGCGGACGCCCGCGCGGTTCCATACAAAAATGCACGCGCGGGTCCCCGCGACGACGACGCGACGCGACGGAGCACTTTTGTATGGCACCGCGCGGGAGTCCGCTTAACGCAGTTGTGACCCTAAGGCGTAAATCTCTCCAGATTGCAATTGTCAAGTCTTCTAGGTAAATACACCAAACTAAAGGATCCTAGACAACTTTAGACAAGGTATAAAGGTATAAGTGTATAATATAGTAGGTAGTAAAAATAACCGTAGGAGAACCCTTCATCGTCTAGTAACTATCTAAATAAAATATAAATATATAAAGTGTAGCATCAGACAATTTAGTTGTCAAACGCTAGTCGATCATATTATAGATAAGATAAGTGATCTTTCCTGAAACCTTCAGGTTTTGTGGCAGCCGTTTACCTTTCATACTCGTTTACAATCACTTGGAAATCCGGTCTTTGAATGTAATAATTAAACGCAAGCAAAGCCCGACTGTATCTTTGGAACCGCTGTATCTTAGCCGCTGTATCTTCGGAACATTGATCAGATTAGATGTACCTACTAAACACTCATTATTGACGATATCTCAAGAACTACTGATCAGATTTTGATCTTTAAATGGGACCAATTGGTAAGCAAACTCTTTCAAACAAAAAACAATTTTCGAAATCTGTTCACGTGGAACGAAGATATGAGGTAACACAAATAAAAAATAAATAAAAAAATACAGTCGACCTGAGTACCTCTTCCTTTTTTGTGAAGTCGGTAGAAAAGATAGAGATTATCCTTTTTTACATAAGCTTTGTTTTAGTTTGCTTAGCTAGAACAATAGTAACTCTTCCTATTATAAGTGAGATTCAATCAATCTTCATTAATTAATGCGGAGTCGGTATTTCCTAATAGCTACAATATGGGATACGTATTCAAATCGCGAGTCTAGGCAAGCGTGCTCCATCGTCGACCTCATCGTCGCTTATCAGGTGAGATAGTCGTCAAAGCCTTGACTATACTGTATAAAGCTATGTCCAGCCTGGCTAAGTATGATGATGATGATTAAGGAATCGATATGCTAAAAGTATCTTTGGATAAGATTTATTACAACATAGATACCAACTTAGAAGTTAGATCTTACACTTACATGCTATTACAACTGCCCGTTGGCTTAGTTGGTGAGCGTTCGCCTTCTGAGCAGGTGTATCGGGTTCGATTCCCGGCGAGAACACAATTATTTTTCCCCAAAGAAAATTTGTGTTTCTGGTTCTGGTTGTGATTGTTTGTGTGATCTCAATGTTTGCAGCACCCACGATACAAGTAATCGAACTTAGTGTGGGACTGTGAGTGTGAAAGAGTTTATAAACAAAATGTTGGAATCAACAACCGACAAAAATATAAAAAAAAACAAGTGAAAAAAGGAAAATACTGTGTGTAACCATGTAACACATAACAAAAACAACTTCTACTTGACACTGCACCACGGTCAGCGAGGCCCTTTGCATCTTGATAACAGTTTAAAACTAGTACTCTCTGTGGTCTGTGTTTAAAACTCGCTTTAGTAAGGACACACATTGCCAGGTTTACCGACAGCCGTTGGAGTGAACGCGTTGTCCACTGGTACCCACGAGACGGAGCACGTCCCAGGGGGCGGCCAAGGAAACGATGGCGTGACGATATCGTCGAAGTGGCGGGTGCTACTTGGACCCGCTTTGCCCAGAACCGAAGCGAAATGGAGGAGGCCTTCACCCAAATTTGGGTGCCCTAATTTTAAGTAAATTAATTTTGAGATAATTGTTTGTTTTAATATAAGGGCGTGAATAAATGCTATTTTATTTTATTTTTAGTAAGGTAATTTTTTATCAAGGCATTTTTGTTTCTCTCCAGTGTACAGCGCAGCGTTAGCAAAATAAAAACGGACAAGTGCGAGTCTGATTCGCACACAAAAGGGTTCTGTAAAATATTTTTGTGTCGTTACCTTTTGTCATTTATTAGGAATCGAAGACTTTGTCCTGTTCTTTTCTATTTTGTTTTTTTTTTACTTTACTCGTGCAATTTTTTATTTTTAGGACTCGCGGGAATTACGGGATAAAAAGTAGCCTATGTGTTAATCCAGCGTGTCAGCTACCTCCATACCAAATTTCATCAAAATTGGTCCAGCTGTTTGAGCGTGAAGAAGTAAAACATACAAACACACTCACAAACTTTCGCCTTTATAATATTCGTATGAAGTGTGGTAGTGCGATGTCAATACACTTCTTTATTGTCCTCAGTTCATGGTACTTCTAAATTAGTCGAAAAAATACATTCACATAGTTTGGGTTCTTTAGAAATAGCAAACCTGACTGAGGCCAGAAGCGCCTGGGAGATGGCATGCCCAAATACCGGGCTTCCTGTGAGATTATCCTCACAGAGACTGTGGGATCGGCCGCTCTGTGAACTAGCACGGAAACGTCTTTTAGATACGTGTCCTAGCGTCACAGAGCGTGCTCTACTTCTAGCAGTTTCTGTATGGGAGTCAGGGCTTTGGTTGCAGGCCATTCCCTCGTTGAATACTGGTACACTTATAGATCCATCTGCTTTCCGTCTCGCTATATGCTTACGTTTGGGTGCAAGGTGCTATGTTGCCCATAGCTGTCAGTGTAGTACTGCTGTTAACCAGCTCGGTCACCACGGTCTCTCGTGCCAGAAAAGTGCTGGCCGAATTTCCCGCCACGCCAACCTCAACGATATCATCCGCCGGGCTTTTACCAGTGCCAACGTTCCAGCCATTCTCGAACCGAATGGTCTGATGCGTGACGATAGTAAAAGACCCGACGGAATGACTTTAATTCCATGGAAGATGGGATGGCCTTTAGTGTGGGATGCAACTTGTGTCGATACTTTAGCTCCGTCACATCTTCCTGATACACAAAATGGGGTTGGCGTCGCGGCTACTTCGGCAGAGTAGCGCAAACGGCGAAAATATGGAAACCTCGGTAGTGGTTACATATTTGAGCCGGTTGGTGTTGAGACACTGGGTCCGTGGGGACCGGGAGCTTATTCTATTTCAAAAATCTATCAGAGCGCCTGGTTAAGGCGACGCGTGATCAAAATGCTAGCACTTATTTGGCTCAATGTATTAGCATTGCAAGCATGATGGGAAAGCTACCCACTAGTGGGCTTCAGCACTTGAGTTACCTATAGGCTCGATGTCTTGTAGGTAACTAGGTTCTTTGCTGTATATAATTTTAGTTTAGTTCTAGAAAATATAGGCAATTGGCCCGTAGATGTATATACACTTGAAATGTTGTATTACTTGACCCTGGCGATGGCGCAAAGATTGCGAGAGCCAAATTAAAGAAAAAAAATAGTCTGTGGTAGAGATATTATTGTCCAGGAGGTTTTAGCGCGAAAGTTAAAAAAAAAATTGACAATTTTGTATTATTTGCCAAAAATTATTCTTCGAGTGTTAATGTGAAATATTGATGGTATTATTATTAATTAAAATATTATTATTTTTAATATAATTTGACATAATAAGTATGCTATATTTATGTACAAAAGATTGCGGAGCCAAAATGAAAAAAGAAACTAGTCTATGGTGTAGAAATTCAATTGTCATAAAATCCAAAAAATAAATTAGTTTAATGAAAGTTCAGAAAGTTTTTCAATTGAAGTTTGCGTTAAAAACTTTGAAGATTTAGATATGTGTACAAAGCAAAGTGGTAGCAAAGATTTACCGCAAGTAAGTTCCTTATTATTACTTTACTACAGTTATTTTACAAGGAAAACTGCATTAAATTAGCATTTCATTTCCATCGACGTTTATACATGACTAATTATTTTATTTTCCCTGTTTATATATTCTGCTGTTTGTGTAAGCAATAAGTATTGACTTGACTACGACAGTACCTATTTGCAGAGCAGACAGAATTGCAAGCTCTAGAATTTAAGCCACTAAGCAGAAGTCCGGTGTTTAATTAGTACAGATTAGTGACAAAAAATAGTGATTAGGTACCTACTGCTTGGTGCTTGTGTATTTAGTGGCACCTAGTGAATAAAATGCAGAGGACATCATGCAACCATTCTTCGAATTCTGCAGTGCAGTGCGGTTCCAATGAGAATTTGAATTTCGCCTGTGCTAATATTTCAGAAGTTACATGGTCTAATGTAGATCCTGATTCTTGCAAGTCCTGCCCGTCTCAAAGTCATGTTGATAACTCTGAGTTGGTAACGTTAGAAGTTGTCCTGATGGAAGTTAGAGATCTAAAATCTCAGCTTGCCGACCTGCCAAAACTTGTGAGGGATGTGTCAACACTTAAAGATAAAATATCCGGTGAATTGTCTAACAAGGTAGTTGATCTGACCAGCAAAATATCAGGCTTACAAGAGAAAGCCTTTGAAAAAGAGCATTTGGAGCAAAAAATTAGCTCTCTCAAATATGAAATGGCATACTTAAAGTCACAGATATTGAGTGCACAGAGGCCTCGAAATAACAGTGTTGATGTCAAGGGAGTGTCGACAAAGAATGTTGAAAAACTTTTCAACAAAACTCAGAATAATAAGGTGAATTTTGATTCAATATTAAATTTAAGACAATAATAATATGCAAATTTTTGACCTGCTAAGAACAATGCATAGAATATAGTTGTATTCAGTAAAGCCAAAAGTTTTTTCATATTTTATAAATAGGTATATTTGTAAGGATATATTTAAAAAAAAAAATTTACTAGAAATGCAATTGGTTTTCTCCCACCATAGAATTATTTTTCTAAGTTTGGTCATTTGAAACACTGATATTGTTCATTCTTGAAAACTAGGCAAGCATGTCACATCTTCGACCGCATCATCACTTTCCATCAGGTGAGATAGTGGTCAAATGCTTGCCTATTCTGCATAAAAAAAAAAAAAAAAAAACTAGAAAAGATTTATATACAATTTATAAAACATAATTAAGTTTAATAACTGAAGTTCCTAAATAAATGTCAGCGCTTTCACTCATAGTCCTACATTAAGTTACAATAACTTGTGTCACGGGTGCCCTAAACATCCACATCACTCACACAATCACAATCAGAACCAGAAACACAAATTTTCCTTGGAAACTTGTGTTCTTACCGGGAATCAACCCCGATATCCTTGCTTAGAAGGCGAATGCTCACCCAACTAAATCAACAGGTAGTTAAAACAATTTGTAGATCTAAAACAGGATATTCCTTTACTTCTACTGGTAGAATAACTTAGTAACATACAAAATTATCGGTATTACTCATTTTCCTGTTATGCTAATTGGCTCTTAATAAGAAGAACATATTGATTTAGAAAAATGACTGTTTGCAACTCAACAAAAGTAGAGATATTTCATTCTAAATGTGCACACCCCTCCACCAAATTTGTCAAACTATCGAGTGTCAAATGTATGAAAATGTTTATGGAGGGACGTGCATATTTAGAATGAAAAATCTCTAATAACACTCACATAAATAGTATGATAATAGTAATGGATGTCTTCAAGTCAAGAGTGAATAGGCCGCATCATCACTTTCAATAAGGTGAGATTGTGGTCAAATGCTTGTCTATTGGGCATAAAAAAATACACAGATAAGTCTGTGTATTTTTTTAGTATTTGTGTGCATTACTCAGTTTTATCCTATTTACCATATAGGCATCCTACTGCGGCAGTTTATGAAATAACAAGCGTTCTCTCAGTAAGAAAACTTTTTATCTATGAAAGTCTGAGGAGATATCACAGGAAAATAGTACCAAGCTTGCCAATTAATAATAAACGAGTCAGTAGATGTCCCATTCCCTCCGTCAGAACACGATTTGCACAAAAATAATACAATGTAGTTGTTCCACATATATACAACACCCTTGATAAAAGACACAACATCAAAAGAAAGAATAATAATGAAATAAAAAATATTATAATAGCATATCTCAAAAATTATGATTATGAAGGCATTGAAGAAATGCTATCAAATTTCTATTATTGACAGGATAACCCACACATTCCATAAACCAATATTTACACGAACGCACATATGCATACACACAAACAGACAGAAACACACACATACAATATACATTTAAGATTAATAATTATATTTACTTTTAAATAAAATTGTAAAATATAGTAAAAAAATATATATTAGACATAATCTAATTTAAAACATAATTATGGGAGAAGCCACTGGCTCCAGAAACACAGTTTTTAACTAGTTCAGGAACCTATGGATTCAACGTTAACGATGTACTTACATGTTAATAAAGTTATTTGTATTTGTATTTATTTAATTAATTTTATGTAATAACTTGTTAAATCTTATGTGTAAGGAAATAAATAAATTAATTGATAAATTCATAGGTAGGTGTTTGTTACATGTGAATAGTTATAGGCATAAAGACTATAATTATTATTATATTCACCAGCAATATTATCAAACTGAGCCATGGTTGCCACATTGATTTGCAACATTTTAATGGAATGTCCGGATTTGTCTATGCAATACAATAACTGTTCCTTTTCCAGAGACACAACAACAAACCAAACAAGATCTTCTACGGCATGGCGTCTAATATCTTCAAGTATGCATTCCTCATCTTCCGCACATATTTAGACCTGGCCATCGATCTGATGTTCGGGTTCTTCTGGGACTCGAAGCAGGTGCTGCCAGCATTAGAGAAGAGACATGCGATGCTTAGACTGAGTGCTGTGGAGCTGGCAGAGAAGATCAGGAAACAAGAGCTTAAGTCGGAGGAGGTGGTCACAGCGTGTGTGGAGAGGATAAAGGCTGTAAGTGTATTTTTTTTACTTATTTTTGTAGGACATATTTCATCACCACATTGTTCATTATGACTGATGTCACTAACTATCTTGATGTGATTTCATCCACTGCATCACTATGACAAGATTGTTTGACGTATGTTATAATACGAGTATTTTTGTATAGTGTCGCTTAGTAGTCCTAACTACGGGCCAATTGCCTATAAATCCTCAAACTAAACTATATACAGCAACCTAAGTTACCTACAAGTCATCGAACTTATAGGTAACGTAGCATTCCCAGCATGCTGGCTGCGTTATTATTTTTTTATAATAAAATCATGTTCACCAATAAAAAAAAACGCCAATATGATAAATTGAGGCAAGTTTCTGGATAAAATTAAAAAAAAACTTATTATGTTTGTTTACATCATAAATAAAATTGTCTTATGTCATTATTGAGACCTCATCATAGAAAAGAATATACTCTACCCGAGGACCTCATTACATACACACACATACATAAATACACACACACACACTTGTGTCCAAATCTGTACCAAATTGTAACGAATCTGCAGGTGAACCCAATAATTAATGCAGTGACGGACGAGCGGTTCGAAGCAGCTTTAGAAGAAGCCAAGCAGATCGACAAGAAGATTCAAGAAGGACAGCCTGATGAATACTTTAAGGATAAGCCATTCTTGGGTAAATATACTCGTTAATTATTTTTTCCTTTACATGTTAGCAGACTTGAGTTTTGTGAAAAATTTTCCTACTTGAGTGTAGTAGTCACCGTATTTTTGTACAGGGCTACTTGAAAATACCCTACCATAGATTATATTATGATGATACCTTCAGAAAGTCTAGCTCGTCTCAGGGTTCGATAACGCGACCACTCGATCGGGAGGTGTTACCGAGACGTGAGAATCACCGGTTCTACTAATACGATAGTAGAAATATATAAGTAAGTTGTCTTCATAGAGTGGTGCCAAACGCGGCTTGTATGTGTGCACGGCCGTACGCACGTGCCTCAGCACGCACACTATGATAACAAACAGGCCGGCGAAGCCAACACGAGCCGGGGCCGCCTCCACGCTCGTCGACGAAATTATTTATTAGAATGAGGATATGTTTTACTTTAACTTCGAATAATAAAGCATTCAAAACTTGCCGTAACCGGAGGAAATATTTTTCAGTATCAAATTTGTTGTGTGTGTAATATATTTCTACTATGATAATACTCAAGAATCACCGGTTTAAATAATCATTTAATTAAAGTTCTAGCGGCCCGCCCCAGCTTCATTTCTGGTGAAATAAAAAACATTATTTATCGAATCAAATTGTGAATCTAAATCATTCTTGAATACACCTTAACTAACACACAACATTTCATCAAGTTCGGAGTTTGTGTTTTATCAAAACTTTGATTTTGCCTCTTGCTTTTTGAGTGTGTATGAGTTTTAGTGTGATATGTATGAGTATCTAATAATATAAAGGTAGATAGGCATTTTTAATTAATTGCCAAGATTCGCAAAGATTAATTTAACTTGCAAAATGCTTTATCTTAAGTTATCAGTGCGATATCAGTTGATTTGTTTTTAATTGTTTTAAAAAACGTTGATCATATTTTGGATAAATAATTTGTAAGATTACCCTGGAAAGTATTAGGTACTTATAAATTACATAAAAAAGAATAATTTTGTCTATATATTATTCAAGAACACTCTTAAAAACTAGGTTATGTGTGTGAAAACATAAGCACTTTAGATTGATGTAACCATTTTCTTGAGGGCTCCAAACTTGGCTAGGCCTGTATTTTGGAAGCCCGAAACAAAACATTTTCTTGAAGAATACTTACAAGACGTAATATAATTGATTTATCTTCCTCTCTATAAAACCCCTCTATAACTTACGTCATGTTGCATGTGCCGAACACTGTCCATGTTGATCTCAATGATTAAGTAATTTATTTTTATGAATGTATTTCATTTCATTTCATAATTTTAAGAACCCTTGTACTTTAAACTCTAATAAAACGCTTTCACACTCACAGCCCCATACTAAGATCGATGACTTGTGTCGTGGGTGCCGGAAACATTCTCATCACACACACAATCACAACCAGAACCAGAAAGATATTTTTTCTTCGGGAGAAAACTTGTGTTCCCGCCTGAAATCGAACCCGATACCCCTGCTTAGAAGGCGAACGCTCACCCAACAGACCCAACGGGCAGTTCAAAGGCAGTTATGGAAGTAGGATAGAATTGAGTATTAAACTCGCACATCCAAAATGTCAACGATAGAATACCGATAGGCTTGCGACCTTACGTCGGTGTGTATAATCCGCGCGCGATGAGAATGGGATGCGACCTTTGGAACTGCCGGCCTGCCGTAGCGTCGGCAAACGCGCGTCGAAGCATACTATGCTAGTTGTGTTGTGTTGCTGTGCGCGTGGATTTCTGCTAGAGTTTTTTTTAAATGCCAGATTAATATAGTATTGTGTGATTATTTTAGTGATAAATTAATAATTTGTGGTAAAAAAGGGGTAAACTTTGAATATTCAATGACGCCTAATAGTTCTGACAGTTGATAGATATTTCGATCAAGAACGAAGTCGGTGTTCTAACGCATTGAAAATGATGACACAGTTGGCTATAGATAACAAATCTAGTGATTCAGGAATAATATTGTCAAGAGATATTTGACAAAGTTACGGGTTTGCTCAAAAACAAAAAAAAAAACCGAACAAGCTGCCACAGGGATATCCAAAAACTTCGAGAACTTTTTTGCTAACGCTACTTGAGAACTGTCATTTTCGATTTATTTTGACATAGTTCCAATCCCATTGTCATAGCGCGTGGATTATGTTTTCACAGGCGTCCCATTCACGGCGAAGGAGAGCCACGCGGTGGCAGGGCTCCTGCACACGCTGGGCGTGACGTCACGGCGTCACGTGCGGGCCGCGGACGACGCGGAATGTGTCCGCCTACTGAAGCTAGCCGGCGCTGTAGCCGTGGCTGTCACCAACGTGCCGGAGATCAACAAGTGGTGAGATACTATAGCGGTATTCTGAAGGAGAGTTTCGCCTTTCGCGGCAAAACTGTCCTTCAGAATACCAGTGAAAAACTGGCGTTGTTGTTGTGTATATTTTCCCAAACCTGTGTGATTCTTCGAGTGTTAATGTGTAATAACGGTGGATTGTTAACCGTTAATACTTTGTAAATGTGCATATGTAAGTGTAGGCAAATTATACAAAGTTGAAAAACGTGATTTTCGAAACTCCAATAGAAGTTCTAGTAAAGTTTCTGCCACTTTACAAGGGTATGACTTGACTATGACTAAAGCTTGACTCTTGTACTTGATTTTGACTGTGACATGTGACTGAGACTTTTAACTTGAAATACACTTGAAATATATTAATACTTGACAAAATGCACAAGATTGCGAAGCCAAATATAATAGAAAAAAAAACAAAAAGGAGAGTTTTGCCGCGAAAGTGAAAAACTGGCGTTGTTGATTGATTTTGTATAATTTCCCAAAACCTGTGTGATTCTTCGAGTGTTAATATGTAATAATGGTGGATTGTTAACCGTTAATACTAAGTATATGTGCATAAGTGTAGGCAAATCGTACAAAGTTGAAAAACGTGATTTTTCGCCTTCGCTTCAAAACTCCAATAGAAGTTCTAGTAAAGTTTCTACCACTTTACTAGGGCATGACTTGACTATGACTGAGTACTTGACCTTGACTGTAACTTGTGACTTAGGACTTCTATTATGAAATATAGAATTTGCTAATTTGTTTTAAATATTTCGACTGAAGGACTACGCACCCATGGTCATGGAATAATTTAAAAAAATAGCGTTATTCACGCTCACAACGCCCTTTTTAACACAAAGCGTGTTAAAAAGGGATGTGCTATTTAAAAAAAATACGTATGCAAAAGATTATCCAAATACCACAAAAAACATTATATATGAGCACATAGTTATTTTGATCGAGCGAAGTGAGATCTTTAAGTTGACTTGGGTGATTCAGCACTTTGTCCGTCCGTCCGTCCGTCTGTCAGAGGCATATAGCGCCTCTAAACCATACAAGCGAATGACTGCAAATTCTCAGATAATATGTAAAGCTATGGATAATAAAATAGTATATGTAATATAAAAGTTTCACTTCTGTCGTGTGTTATTACGACACACCCTGTGTTTTTATATTTTTTTTATATTTTCTCCGCATTGCGGAGTCCGCAATCTTGTGCAATCCAGTGCCAAGTAATAAAATATTTCAATTGGAAGATTTTTCATAATAGAAGTCCTAGTTACAATCAAAGTCAAGTAAAAGAGTCAAAGTCCAATATTAGTCAAGTCATGCCGTAATAAAATGGTAGAAATTTTTTTGGAACCTCTATTGTTTGGTTTGAAAGCGAAAATCGCATTTTTCAACTTTGTATAATTTGCCTACATTCATGCACGTTCACTGATTATTAACGGTCAATAATACACTACTGTTACACATTAACAATCAAAGAATCAGAAGTTTTAATAGGAAATACCCTATCTACTATCCACACGTATTTCGTAACGATGACCCCTTCACCGAAAGCTTGAGCCCGTCGCAGGATTCAAAACTGCTCTTATTTAAACGGGAGGCGAACTTGCGACTCACCGATGACAAAAACTATTATTCCGATTATAGGCAAGAAACCCGCAACCTAGTGTTCGGTCAAACCAACAACCCGTACCACGTGGGACGCACCACCGGCGGCTCCAGCGGGGGCGAAGTGGCACTCGCGGCCGCTCTCGGAGCACCCATATCTCTCTGTAAGTCATGTGTACATATATATCTGTAAGTCATGTGTACATATATCTCTGTAAGTCATGTGTACATATCTCTTTGTAAGTCATGTGTACATATATCTCTGTAAGTCATGTGTACATATATCTTTGTAAGTCATGTGTACATATATCTCTGTAAGTCATGTATACATATCTTGTCCCAGGCTCCGATATCGGCGGGTCCACCCGAATGCCGGCATTCTACTGCGGGCTGTTTGGACACAATCCCACCGCTGGACATACCAGCTTGAAAGGTAAAATATTCTGGAGTAAATAATATAGTATGTAATTCTAAGTAATATATAAATTATATTCATTCAGTATAACACATGAATCAATTATCTTTATAATAAGACTGAACATAAAATAAACGCCTTCACACTCACAGCCACGCACTAATTTCGATGACTTGTGCCGTGGGTGCAGAAACATCCACATCATACATACAATCATACACAGATCCAGAAACACAAATTTCTCTTGTTAATTAGGAATTTTAATCATCGAGATAGAAGACCAACCTACGGTCTAAGCATCTCTGATTTAAAAAATAATAAGTGATAAAATATATGGGAAATTTGAAATGATTAAACGAACGATATTAGCTAGATTGATCCGTGACGTCAGTTTACTCATTTTCGCCCTGTCAACTTTCTTCCACGGCTGCTACTGTGTCTTGAACTCTGACGTCATAAAAAGAATGTCAAACGTCGGATGCTGTCAGGCGGAAAATTCCTTACTCCAAGACTGCCGCGAAGTCATACGAAAAGCAAGCAATTTTAGGCAAGCATTTGACGACTATCCTACTTGATACAAAGCGATGATGCGGCCGAAGAAGTCTGTCTAGGAAATACCAATTCACTCTTGACTTGAAGACATACTTTTCAGGCAACAAAGTCGAGAGCAATGCGTTCCGTATTAAACGTAGAAGCGAAACGCTTCGAGTGGACTGGAGGTATGTCAACCATAAATAGATGACGTTTGACAGTTTCTCTTATAAGTCAGTTTTATTTGTTAGTTTTTTTATATATTGACCAAGAAAATTGTAATTCGTACAGGGTCAGCGCTCCGTACCGGCAAAGACGATACGATGGCGTCCATAGGGTTCGTCAGCAAGCACTGCCGCGACCTGGCGCCGTTGACCAAAGTCGTAGCCGCCGACATGGCCGGAAAACTCGACTTGGACAGACACGTGGACTTAAAGGTACGCATCATAAACACTTTCACACACATCCCCACAAGTTCGAAGATTTGTATGTTGTTCGCTTGTTTGCAAAAAACATTTCAACCCTGACAAATAGCGTTATTTTAATAAACAAAAAAAGATTTATTAATTATTTATTTTATTTATTAATAATTCTTATTCATAAATAATAATACGTTCATGCTTCATCATCTCAATGATAACTGAGAGATGAGAGAGAGAAGGCCAAGCGTGCCTGGCTTTCTTTTACTAAAACAGAGCCTAGGCTGTAATTCATCACAGTCTTTATTATAACTATTGTAAGGTCGGCAAATCACAAGCATAATTATTACCTTATTTCCTCTGGTGAGTTGTGTATTGAAGGAAAATTAAACTAAGCATAATCTGCTGGATTTATATTATATGAATACTAGCCGTGCCCCGCGGCTTCGCCCGCTGTTATCAAGTTAAAAAGTAGCCTATGTGTTAATCCTAGGTATAATCTATGTACATTCCAAATTTCATCCAAATCCGTTCAGCCGTTAAAACGTGAAGAGGGAACAAACATACTTACACACTTGCACATTTACACACAAACTTTCAGATTTATAATATTAGTAGGATATTTTTTTATAGCTAGTTAAGACCTTGTCTCAAGCGTTTGTTTTTTGTCTCAAGCCCGAGCTGGAGAGTTATGTATTGAAGTAATCTTTAAATATTTATGTCATTTACAGAAAGTGAAGTTTTACTACGTGGAAACGGCAGAGGACCTTCGTGTCAGTCCTATATGCAAGGACCTAAGGAACGCCATGTCCAGGTGAGTGCTGATTACGTCAGAGTCTAGATTTTTGAGGTGAATGATTGGTCAACTTTCAAAAAAGTTTACGGCAGCTATGATTGGATCGTGGTCACGGAAAGAATATCAAAATGGGTGCATTTGAACTGCCCGTTGGCTTAGTTGGGCGAACGTTCGCCTTCTAAGCAGGGGTAGCGGGTTCGATTCCCGGCGCGAGCACAAGTTTTTTCCCCAAGGAAAATTTGTGTTTCTGGTACTGGTTGTGATTGTGTGTGTAATGTAAATGTTTCCGGCACCCGTGATACAAGTCATCGAACTTAGTGTGGGGCTGTGAGTGTGAAAGCGTTTTTTATTATTTAAAATTGCGTTAAGCTGCTTTTTTAAATATTTATTTTGATATGAAATGTAATGTGTTGATAAATCTTTTTTTTTTCTATGTTTGATTAACAAACAAGACAAAAGATTAACAAAAAATGCGTATTACCTAGGGAGCCTGCATCCCTTCAAATCTTTTTCCTTTTTTTTTGTTATAAGTTTCATTTTCGTGTAATTTCAGAGTTATATCCCATTTGACATTGGAAGCCGCGTCGACAGATACGTCACCGCAGAAGTACTACCACAGCGGGTTCGACTACATGTATAGTCTATGGCGGCACTGCATGACCAAGGAGACCGAGAACTTTGCTGCCATGCTCACTAACAACCAGGGGGAGGCGAACGGAATCCTCGAGCTGTTCAGAAAGGTATAACCTTGTATATATTCTTGGGTGTTGCAGTAATGCCGGCATAGTTGCTATGTATTAAACTGTGGTGGTCGGTGCCGAGTCGGAATGGCCCATCTTTTTTAAATTTTCTGTAGACAAACGTCAAGTTGGCGCAATGTACTGGGTTCGATTCCCTGCAGCAGCACAACTTAACTTCCTAAGGAACATTGCTTCTGGTTCTGGGTGTGATTGTAAATCATAAACAGTATCCTGCTGGACAGATGGATGGGTAATCCATTGTATATCCAGCCATTTCTGATGAATCTACATGAAACTATCGATGTACATCTTAATTATTCCGGCCAATTATTATTGTTTTACTTCATTTTATTTTTTATTTATGTATTTGATTTATGACATTTTATTTACTTTATTTCATCTTGACATCCTAATATTTATTTCTAAAGTTATGTACATAGGTACATAATTTTAGAAATAAACATTAATTATGTATGAATTTTATTGTTGATTTGTGTTTATTGTAATTTATGGATTATGTCTGAAATAAATGGATTAATAATAAACGGCTGGCCTCTACGGTACAAGTCGTTGAACTTAGTGTGGGGCTGTGAGTGTGAACGCGTCTTATGTTCATGTGATTTGTTACAGTTGGTGGGCCAGTCGGAGTACTCGGGTGCTGCGATACTGAAACTCCTGGACGACCAAGTGTTGCCGAAGGTGGATGCTGCATGGGCTGAGGGCCTCATCAAGGAACTGAAGGAGGATTTAGTGGTAGGTGTCGAGGAGCGGAGGGGGGTGTTATTGGGACTGTAGAATGTTCAAGTATTGCCGGAAGTTAAAAGCCGTGATAGTCTTATCACCTAAATAAGGTACTTGCGCCAACTTGAGCTAACGATGTTTTTTTACGTCGCTAATTGTGCTCCTATGTGACACACGCTATGCTACGTGCTGCATAAGTGGTCGAAGCGCAGTCTGTTCTTAAACGAAAATGAGATACATGTCGATTGAGGCATTAACTAAATCTAAATATATATAACTCAAAGGTGACTGACTGACTGACATAGTGATCTATCAACGCACAGCCCAAACCACTGGACGGATCGGGCTGAAATTTGGCATGCAGGTAGATGTTATGACGTAGGCATCCGCTAAGAAAGGATTTTGATTAATTCTACCCCCAAGGGGATAAAATAGGGGATGAAAGTTTGTATTAAACTTTGTCAATTTTAAAATAATACTTCTTAACGCGAGCGAAGCCGCGGGCAAAAGCTAGTAAGTATATAAATCTGTTAATATATTATGGAATTGAAAATTTCCTTCAGCCTTCTAAGCAGGCTCGATTCCTGGCGGGAACACAACTTTTTCTCACCAAGGGAAATTGTGTTTCTGGTTCTGGTTGTGATGTGAATGTTTCTGGCACCCACGACACAAGTCATCGAACTTAGTGTGGGCTTGTGAGTGTGAAAGCGTTTGTTTAATTGTAAATGTGCGAGTAATTAATTGTTATGCATTTGTTGTAAACATGCTATTGTATTTTTTTTTCTAATTAATGTTTTTAATTGAGTCGTTTGCGTTGTTGTGAGTAGTCCGTGTCATCACAAAAAATCCGGTCCCAACGGAAGACCAGCGCTGATCGTTTGATCAGCATTTATGCCATGTTGGTACCGATTTCTGGCAATGGCACTTAATATTTATAACCATTTATTTTCTGCTATTTTATCATATTTTCTATCTTCTATATATTAATAAATATATTTTATATCTTTCTTTCTAAAATACCCCATTTCAGGACAAGCTCGGTGCGGACGGAGTGCTTTTGTTCCCTAGCGCGCCGGCCCCGGCCCCCTACCACTACTCTGCGTTCGTGCGTCCCTACAACTTCGCCTACTGGGCCATATTCAACGCGCTGCGACTACCGGCCACGCAGGTTACTTCTCTTTTTGTATCTAAGTAGGCGGCCGGTCATGAAAACTTAAATCTAATTGTTAAATTTAATTATATTCACTTCACGAGTTCTAGGTGTGATTATGTGACGTCATTGTTATCTGCACCACGTCACAAGTCATCGAACTTAGTGTGGGGCTGTAAGTGTTGAAGCGGATAGCGCTTTATTAATGAAAAAGCCAATCACTCTTAAGACAAATTATTTATTTAGTGATTAGGACTTTTCAACTCGTGATAAACCGCACATCACACTTTGTTATACATGCGAAAGTTTGTTTTTTATGCCCGATATGTGGTAGGTGTGTTGGGGAGATTGTGGTCTAATGTTTGTCATTTGACCTCAATCTCACCTGCTGGAAAGTGATGATGCGGGCGAAGATGTAGATGTATGTAAGTATGTTCGTTTTCACTTCACGGATGTGGATAACACTTAAAATGTACATGGCTTATACCCAGGTTAAAACAGTAAAGATTTTATAATTATTTTTAAATTTTTAATAAATTCGATTTAAATTGTGTAAAAATGTTTTAATTTTTTTTATGCTTTTAGACCATTTATCCCGTTACTGGACAATGGCAATTATAATATAAAAAATATAACAAAAAAATGTGTAATATTATATTGGATTCTCATTGTTTTATACATTTGGAAAAAATACACATAAATTATGATACTAATATTTTTATTGGGATTATCTTTAAAAAAACTGGATTTTCTAGAATAAAATAAAGTAGAAGAAAAAAGAACATAAGTGAAACAAAATAATACAAATCATTTCTAAATCCATATTGTTTTCAAAAAAGGTCTCCAAAGTTGTTTTTACAAAATGATTCACACCCCTCATAATCCGGGGGTTGAAATACTCCAATATACCAAATTCACCTCCTGATCTGATTTAAATTTCAACAATCAACCTCTACATATACGTGTAAGGTACTCTGAGCATAATACACCTCTAGCGGGACGTCAGTGCAGGCTTTTTCTTTCTATTCATTTTAGCTCTGCAATCTTGTGCATTTAGCCAGTATCAAGTAATAATGTATTCCAAATGTATTTTATATTAAAAGTCCTAGTCACAAGTCACAGTCAAAGTCAAGTAAAAGAGTCAAGGTCCAGTCATAGTCAAGTCATACCCTAGTAAAATGGTAGAAACTTCTATTGGAGTTTTGGAGCGAAGGCGAAAATCACGTTTTTCAACTTGGTATAATTTTCTTACACTTATGCACGTACACTAAGTATTAACGGGTAATAATCCACCATTATTACACATTAACACTCGAAAAATCACAGGTTTTGGAGAATTATACAAAATCAACAACGCCATTTTTTCACTTTCGCGGCAAAACTCAATTTTTAATGCCTTCCCAACCACACATTAAATAAGAAGGTACTCTGTGGGTGTAATAGCTGGTTAACAATCCCCTCAGGTGCCGCTGGGGCTGGATCCTTCTGGTCTCCCGCTGGGGATCCAGGTGGTATCGAGCCCGCGGAACGACGCGCTGTGTCTCGCCGTCGCAGCACACCTAGAGGATACATTCGGGGGCTATGTGCCTCCTTGCAATGTCCTACAATAACCAGAAGGGTAAAATAGCGATGTATAGTTTTGTATCACAGACTAAATAACAATTTTTATAATCTTTGCTTAGGTTATACAATGTGTAACAGAATGGTGTAGTAATACTCAAGTCACCCATCTAGCTAAATGTAGGGAGTCTAACAGGAACTTCTGCATTCGCGGCAGCACCATTAACATTGAGTTATGATGAATTAAAATGTCTAAAAATTATGTCATTTGCAACCCTATTTCATCAGCTACCGTTCTACACCACATAGCCTTTGGACCTAGACGTCTGACAGTAGTGGCCTAACAAAGGCGCGTGACCTTGAGGTCACGCGCTACAGATGTAATCGTAGGGTTGGCAAAAGAAAAATATTTTTTAATCTCCGATTGCCGCACATGTAACTGTAGGGTTGTCAAAAGTATTTAAACAATATAATTTTTAATTTTTGTACGGAAAAAAAAAATTCCAATTTTGACTTTAATTTTCTGACAGACGATTCCTGGCACGATACACATACACACCGTCAAGTATTACTACACCTTTTTGTTACAGGTTGTATAATAGGTTATATGCATTTATTTATGTTCTTATTGAATTTTTATATTTAATAGTGAATAAGTATCTTCTAGGCAAGTATGTCGCATCTTCGGCCGCATCATCACTGTCTATCAAGTGAGACAGTGGATAAATGCTTGCTTATTTAGTAAAAAAAAAAATTTGTTAGGTGCTGGTAAAATAAGTATTCATCAGGTAAACTCGGCTATTTTGACGTTTGTCTGTGACGTCCACGACCTAATCATGGCTGCCGTAAAGTTGACATCACGAATCAGTCTCTAGCCAATAACAGCATGTGTTTTGCTATTTTGAATGGCCAATGCATTTTTATTGCTATTTATTAAGATATATCTTAATTAATAATAATCTGAAAATGGAAATATATAAATTTTAACCTCTAAATAAACTAAAATACTACCAAAATATTTCAACTTAAATAAAAGATATATACTGTATTTCAAATCTTAATTTTAAATAATAGGATTTCTTTTATTCTAACCCTAGTTTGAATTTTAAATGTATAATTATATTTTATTAGCTAGATGTATACATAGACTAAATAGGCTTTCTTATTTAGTCTATGGATGTATACCTATAATGATTAAAAAACAATACTTGACCAATGTTTAAATTTCATGCATATTCCCTATTATGTACTTAAAGATTTTGAAAACACTAGATGGCGTACGAGGCTCCTTTACCTTCAATACATAACTCACCGGTAACTGACGTGCTAATAATAAAAAAAAGACGTGTGGCACTCTGGGACTGCCGCGGTAAAGCTATTGCATAGCATTTTTTATCAACTTATGCAATTATAATTATTTATTTATTTATGCAGTATTTTTTTCCTGCCACCTAGAGGCGAGTTGCTGAATTAAAGAGACAAGCGTGATATTTCAAAAAAGTCATTAAAAGTTCTGCTATTCATCGATAGATGGCAAAACTAAAAAGTATCACCGCTGTGTCGGTCGGGGGGTGTTAGGTTATTTTCGTTACGGGATTTCTGGATTCGGTCTCCACGCTCAAGGCCCGCGATAGAATCTATGCAATAGCTTAATAACATCTAATATCTCAAGGTGACGAGCGCAGTGCTTTGCCGCGCAGGAGTTAGAATTATAAAAGATCAAAACTCTGGGTGATACTGAGCTGTAATGGGCAAGCGTGACGCTTACCATCAGGGGAGCGACTTGCTCGTTACGTCTCTTAATGACATAATTATTATTTTTAAGTCATTACCATCGCTTACCATCAGACGAACTTCTGAACACTTTCATAGTAATATATAAGAACAACATTTATTTTCTATCGACTTCACAAAAAATGAGGAGGTATACAAGTCGACTGTTTTTTTTATTTGTGTTACCTTATAACTTCTTTCTACGTGAACCGATTTTGATATTTTTTTTTTGTTTGAAAGATGTTGCTTTCCAATTGGTCCCATTTAAATTTGATCAAGATCTGATCTGTAGTTTTTGAAATATCGTCAATAATGCGTGTTTAGTACACAAAGTTCCGAAGATAAAGCGGTGAAGTCGGTATTTTTAAGCTTTGCTTGCGTTTAATTATTTTATTAGTGGAACTAAAAAATAATAATTTAAAAGATGGGTTGTTGGTATAGGTCGTATTGATTTTTTGCTTTTATTGCATTAGCCATGCTAGGCAGAATTATAGTAGTAAATTTAGAATGGAAAAATATCGCTTGAAGTGGGGATTGAATCCGCGGCCATAGGGTGTCATGCCGTATTATATCATTTCATATTTTTTACTTAAGCCTTTTTCTTTCTAAATTTACTACTATGTGTTGGAACTATTAATGATACAGGATAATCTTTATTTTTACTATAGTTATGTTATATTGTAGGATTTTTATTATGGTGTTGTATTTATAATTGGTTAAATTAAATACTGTATTATTAAACAATTGTATACAAATTTAAGATAAAAAAAAACATTTTTTGGTGCTATTCAACGTGGAAATGCAGTCAGTATTCAAGGCACTTTTCTTTCGGTAATCGGCTTACAAAAATTTTTGAGTCTTTTTTTTTTCAATTTAGTTTATTCATCTAAATACTCAATATATTTTATGTATGTGATAGTGTAATCACGTATTCCCGTTGTGCATTTTTAATATAGTTTTAAGCATATAAGCCTACATAATTGATTGTAAAGGTTTCTAACACCAAACATATATTTTTTACTTATTAATGTAAGACTGAGGTTGAATGTATTATATAATTCCCTTCGTGTTTAGGTGAAGGTGTTTTGCAGTAAAACTGTGTGAATAAAGTATTTATATTTTAATAAAACTTGGTGTTTTTCTACTCGTACTTACTCAAATTTATTCAATAGCTATAATTTACATTACACATTATTACCATAAATGATAGCAAAGATAAGCAAATGATAACATAGATAACTATTATATGGGTAGTAAAGGATTTATAAAAAAAAAACTGCAGTGGGAACAAATATTTATTTTGATTTTTTAAATCTGGCGCACAGAAGTAGCAGCGGCCTAGGGAGCCTCCACTACATGCGAAGATAGTCGGACATAAAGAAACGTCTATTTACCTAAGGTCTCTATCATAATATCACTTAGGATCACGCTTATTGGAATGGAATAGTTACATCACATAACGGCACCCTGATCTAATCCGTATTTACATCATTAGGTAATAGTTTGTACATAGGCGTCTGTAGGTCAGAGACGGAGGATAGGAGCTAACTCGGAGGCGAAACATCTCGCACCTACAGACGAGGAATAGATCTATATAATCGCCTATTTTTATCTAAAAGCTTTCTCATACAGCGGAATGGCTACGACAAACGGGTGCCGGTCTAAATCTAAGCGATACTCGGAGTAGGAACTATGAGATAGCGGCCAGCGTTCAAGGCCGCTGGAAATCGTTGGGACATCGCGAGGGAAGGGAACTACGGGTGCCGATTGTAGAAACGTCTCGGCCGCGACGAGCCAGGGCTCGGTTCGCTGCCATCGCGGCCGAGACCTGCATCCGGCCCTATAGAGCCGGTACACGGTAGATGTCGGGCGTCGGATGCGTTTAAATTACAATGCTACACATTTCATCGTAATTCTCTACTTAGATATCGTTCAAAAGTTCGCGCACGCGCTCTTACATTTTACGGTGAAATTACTAAACGCTAGATAGATTTTAATTTATATCGAATTTACGGTCTAATTAACGTTCTAGTAGAACGGGGGCTACGCCCGCGCCCGCGCCTGCGCCTTCGCCCTCGGTCGGCACTACCGCTAGGAAGCCGTGAGTCGTCACTCGCTCGCACGACACTACTGGAGTCAGTCCGCCGGCCGGCGGTGCTCACCGGCAGGACACGGGCGGCGCGCGCCGGCGCAGCGCGGCGGCGGCGCGCGGCAGTGCCCGCGGCAGTGCCGGCGGCAGCGGCAGCGGCAGGCAGCAGGCGGCGCGCAGCAGGGCCGGCAGCCGCGCCAGCAGCGGCGCGCGCTCCCACGCCGCCGCCTCAGAGTGCGCGAGGATGTCGCCGATGACTCTGTAATACATAGGTATATTGCTATTTTAGTTTTTGGGTAAGTGAAATTTTTTTTACGCGATATTGAAGACTTCGGTGCCTGTGCTCACCTGTAGTGTCGGTGGGGGTGTGGGGGGGCGGTGCCTGTGCTCACCTGTAGTGTCGGAGGGGGGGGGGGGGGGCGGTGCTCACCTGTAGTGTCAGTGCGGGGGGCGGTGCCTGTGATCACCTGTAGTGTCGTTGGGGGAGGCGGTGCCTGTGCTCACCTGTAGTGTCGGTGGGGGGGGCGGTGCCTGTGCTCACCTGTAGTGTCGGTGGGGGGTGTGGGGGCGGTGCCTGTGCTCACCTGTAGTGTCGTTGGGGGAGGCGGTGCCTGTGCTCACCTGTAGTGTCGGTGGGGGGGGCGGTGCCTGTGCTCACCTGTAGTGTCGGTGGGGGGCGGTGCCTGTGCTCACCTGTAGTGTCGGTGGGGGGGGCGGTGCCTGTGCTCACCTGTAGTGTCGGTGGGGGGCGGTGCCTGTGCTCACCTGTAGTGTCGGTGGGGGGGGCGGTGCCTGTGCTCACCTGTAGTGTCGATGGGGGGTGTGGGGGCGGTGCCTGTGCTCACCTGTAGTGTCGGTGGGGGGTGTGGGGGCGGTGCCTGTGCTCACCTGTAGTGTCGATGGGGGGTGTGGGGGCGGTGCCTGTGCTCACCTGTAGTGTCGGTGGGGGGTGTGGGGGCGGTGCCTGTGCTCACCTGTAGTGTCGATGGGGGGTGTGGGGGCGGTGCCTGTGCTCACCTGTAGTGTCGGTGGGGGGTGTGGGGGCGGGGGCGCGGCGCGCGGGGGGCGGTGCCTCAGCTCGGGAACTTGCAGTAGAGCGCGTAGTGCAGCTCGTAGCCCGAGAACCGGCAGTGCTGCTCCTCCTGCGCGCAGTAGGCGCCCAGCGCCGGGAACTGCTTCAGCGAGCGCGGCCCGCCCGCCGCCGGAGCGTCCTGCAATACCACATCGGGTTACACTCCCGGAGCTTCCCTGTACAGACATCCTCCAGCAAAGCCTTCGAACCCTCCAGCACGATTGCCAAATTGGTTTTAAGATGCTACTGTACTGTAGTGCAGCTGCCGTTACTGCAATGTATTCTACGTTGCAGTAAAGGCAGCTGCACCGTACGTTGACCTCGCGGGCGATCCCTGCTCCCGAGTTTCTGGGTATTGTGACCTAAAAGTAGTATTTCCATAGGTAAAGACAGATTTTTCTAGCTAAGTAATAAAACCAATTTCCTAGCGCTATAGCAAAATTGCGTTCGAAAGTTCTATAGAACACAGTGTAGCAACGGCAGCTGCACCGTACATTCAGCACATTTCCGGTGGTACGTGTTGTAATTTTCTTTTCGACAGTACAGAATAGGGCAAATCTCCTTGTTCAAGAATACTCCAGACAATGGACAAACTTTGATGAATATTAAATAGACGAGAAAAGTAAGCAACAAACTAATAAAATGAACAGGGTTTCAAAAAGATCCACAATTTGTATAAATGGTTAGATTATTCTAACAGACAAAATTAGAAAGGGGGCAAGCAACGAACAGACCGTTGGATAGAAGGTGATTAGTCCGCCACTTACCGGCGTCGCGAACACGGTGAGCACGAACTTGTTGGGGCGGAAGGCGCGCAGCACGCGCGCTATCACCTCGTCGTAGGACGCGACGGGCACGTTGGACTCGAACGACACGTACGAACACGACCGCTCCGGCGTTATGTGGATCGTCATGTAGCAGCCCTGCGATACGATTATGTGTAAGGGAAACCTATTGTGTTTGATAATGATAATGTTTATTGCCAGAAAAGCTTCAATATAAGAAGTTATATTTAAGCTATACCATTGAATGAAATAATTAAAGGTAAGGGAGACGGGGAGACAAACAGATAACACCGAGTACCATGCAAAGACTGAATATATTTCTCCTACCTTCAAATACAATTTAATATAAAACAATTATATGAATCTACCTACAATTTAATATAGGTATAAGAAGTTATAATTTATGTTATTTACGGCTTGAAACACGTAGAAAATTTCGATTTGCTTTGTAGTCGGCTTATAGTTTCGGACAAATTTGTTGTCCTTCATCAGGATGAGTCAGACGAGCGATACATAGACTACAAAGTCAGTCGAAATTTTCCACGTGTTTCAAGCCGTATACAACACAAATTATGTGTAATACTCACGATAGTTTTAATTTTCATATAACACAAGTTATATTTAAGTTTATCTTCGGAACCTTGATCACATTAAATGTATTAAACACCCATTATTGGCGATAACTCAAAAACTACTGATCAGATCTTGATCAAGTTTAAATGGAACTAATCGTAAAAAAACAGCTTTCAAACAAAACAAAGATTCAGTTGAATTGAGTACATCCTCTTTTTTGTGAAGTCTGTAGAAAATACGAGCATGTTTGAGCAATTTTAGACGGCAATCATGACGTTTTCCTATGACATTCACAATCCAATCACCATTAAGGAAAGTTGACCGCCAGCTGCCGTCAAGGGAACTTTACCAATCATTGACATTAAACATGTGTTGACATTGAACTGCCCGTTGGCTCAGTTGGGTGAGCGTTCGCCTTCTAAGCAGGGGTATCGGGTTCGATTCCCGGCGGGAACACAAATTTTCTCCCCAAGGAAAATTTGTTTTTCTGGTTCTGGTTGTGATTGTGTATGTGATGTGAATGTTTCCGGCACCCACGACACAAGCTTCGAACTTAGTGTGGGCTGTGAGTGTGAGTGTGAAAGTGTTTATGTGTGAACTGACGTCACAAATCAGTTAACCAATAGCGTGCAGTTTGC
Organism: Lomographa bimaculata; assembly: GCA_948107665.1. NCBI lineage: Eukaryota > Metazoa > Arthropoda > Insecta > Lepidoptera > Geometridae > Lomographa > Lomographa bimaculata. Next base: position 2,334,897 of record OX403600.1, on the reverse strand, counting down.
TATTTGAGTTTCGCAAGCATTTTTATTCATTTTTATTATTAGAATTCCTTATTAAAAATATAATTTAAACAAGATCATAATGTTATAGGTACAATTCTATAGCTATAAAGATTTAAAAAAACTACATATAATAAAAAGTATCCTTGATCATTTTCCGAAAATATTTAACATCATTGCAGCGTTTAATTAGGCTTAAATTTTATAAGTTTCGATTAAACTATTGTTATTATAATCGAAGCCAAAACCCGTCACTAGATATTTTGTAGAACACATTGTTCAAATGTCAAGTTACCGGGCTTACGTACAAAATTAATGGGTATAATATGTTACATTTTTGAATTTCACGCCAAAGGCAATTCGCTGGCATACCAAACTAGCAAAATAATTATATTCAATTGTGATTATCGTGAACCATTAATAATTATCAATGGTCTTAATTTCCTACTTAATGCTTTAATTTGAAACATTCTACTGCTTCAAAGATTATTTGAATTGAATAAGTTGAATCCAGTTCAATTATATTAGTAACACTAAACTCAAACTAATTACATAAATAGATTAAAATTATAGTATTTTATTCGCACCTTACCTAATTGTTCAAACATTTTATATGCCTACCAATAAATAATAATTACTTACAGAGGGTATATCCTTATCTCCCTTTAGCCGCAAGAAAGAAACAGATAAATAATATAACATTTTATAATAATCTTGTAAAAACCCGCTTTTTATGTATCTGTTAGGCATTGCTTATTATAATTTAGTGCCACCTAATATTTCACTTAAAAATCCTGCGCGGCAAAGTATTGCGGTTGTCTCCCTGATATATGAGAAGTTAAAATTCTTTACGCCCTGTAATTTCACTGAAAACATTGCCTCTCAATCCGAAATACAGTAATGTTTCCACACTGGTGAATGACAAAGTGGTGGTAAGCAAGGTATCACTATCTCACCTGATGGAAAGTGATAATGCGGCCGAAGATGCGATATGCAAAAGGTATCTTGGGACCTGGGAAAGGTATCTTCTAGGCAAAGGAGATTCCTTTCCCAGGCGCACTCTGCAAGAGTCTAATGCAACTCTTTTGTATCTTTATTTTTAACTCTTATATTAATTAATAGCTTTTCTGTACGTATAAAAGTAAAGATCAACATTCCTGAGTGCAAAATTGTAAGAATTTTGAAATCATACAATAATACTAGCCGTGCCCCGCGGCTTCGCCCGCTATTATCAAGTCAAAAAGTAGCCTATGTTTTAATCCTAGGTATACGCTATGTACATTCCAAATTTCATCCAAATCTGTTTAGCCGTTAAAGCGTGAAGGGGAAACAAACATACTTACACATTTACACTTACACACACACTTGCACACAAGCTTTCGGATTTATAATATTAGTAGGATGTTAGCAGAACATTAGTTCAAAAGTGGTTATCTTAAATACTTACATCTTTAGCGACCCCGTTCATAGAGTAGCCGCATGGGTCGAACAGGAAATCGTCTATGACCATTCCTGGTATGATCTTGTCTATGCCCGACTCCTGAAACAATAAATTAACTGTAATTAGCGAGACTTACGCGTTGTCGATGTAGGTATATATCGACAATATTGTTTCGGGTTCATTGTTTAATTTTATTTTAATAGTTCAAAATGTGCGTGAGTTTATTTTTATCAAAATAAATGAACACGTCAAAACAGTCTCGAAAATTTAACAATCGCTAATTCATCTGATGATGATACAACAGTGTAATATCTGTTTTATTTTCAAGAATAAAGATATTAAATTGGATAAATTTCGATTATACCCCTCTTTTTGCATCGGGTATAAAAACTAATGCGATCATTGCTTTCGTTGAGCGGAACGGCCAACTGAGCTTTGCCTGGCCCGGGCGGTGGTTGCCGTGATCCTTAAACGGAACATACCCGTATGAGTGAACAGATTAATACAGTAATACCCCGCTATACGCGAGGGATACGTTCCGGAAAAAAACGCGTTAACTGAAATTCGCGTATATCGAGGTTTATGATTAAACATAGTTTACAGGCGGCATGTTTGACGTAGCGTTAAATTATGTATGTATCTCCAATAAATGTTAAAACACGACTGCCAGCCGAACTAAACATGACGGAACAAACGAAACGAACGAGGGAATCCCCATAGAACAAAGTCGAAGGGCGGGGAATTCCTAATTCTTCAAACAGATTGTCCAGAGGAAGCGGGGATTCCCGCGACCATAGAGAAGTTGATGACTACATTATGTTTATACGTACTCTTTCGCATAATGCGAGGCATTTGAGCGCGAAATTTGAAATTCGCGTTATAGTGAAGCCGCGCATAACGGAGTCGCGTTAAGCGGGGTATTACTGTATTACGTATCTTTGTTGCGAAAGATTTCAATACGAAAACGACAAAATTACTAAGAAATAAGGATCATTTTTGCTTAATTCAAACAGAAACTGTTCGCAACACGTATAGGTAGAATATCGGAAATTATTCTATATACAATATACAATAATATACAATAGAAACAAGCGTCGTTGCTCGATATGCAAGCATTTGACCAATATTTCACCTGATAGAAAGTAAAGATGCGGCCGAAGATGTAGCATGCATGACTAGAAGATACCTATTCACTCTTGACTTGAAGGCTCCCAGATTATACCGTTCGGGGAACAAAGACGCGGGTAATGAGTTCCACTCCTTCGCAGTACGGAAATAAACGAAGAAGCGAAACGCTTCGAGCAAGCCGGAGGTATCTCAACCAAGATGACGTTTAACAGTTTGTCTTGTCGTTATATGGTAAAACAGGCATGGGGGGGTTAACTCGTGTAATTTCTGCGCACACTCTCCAAAATGTAAGCGATAGAATAGAATTGAACAGAATTGAATAGTGATTGGCTGAACTAGTAGAGAAAAGACTTCAGAGCCTCGAACATCGGCGTAAGATAGCTAGCTTATGCGTGTTTTACAAGATACATTTCGGAGAGTGTGCGACAGAACTGCATGATTTAATTCCTCCAGCTCCCTTCCATCATGGGACAACAAGGCGTACTAAAACAAGACATCCTTTTATGGTGGATATTCCTCAGATTAGAACCAAGCGTTTTGCCTCTACTTTTATAATGCGAACTGCAATGGAGTGGAATACCCTGCCTTCGTTCTTGTTTCCCGATAAGTATAACTTAGGCCTCTTCAAGTCAAGAGTGAACAGATACCTTCTAGGCAGGCATGTCCCACCGTCGACCGCATCGTCGCTTTCCATCAGGTGAGATAGCGGTCAAATGCTAGCCTATATGTCATAAAAAAAACTTTACGTCAATGACGTCGTGGTACTGCTATTGCAAACTAAACTGTTAATAACAATTTGTAAGAGTTTTTGCCGTAAAAGTGGAAAAAGGCTTTGTCGATTTTGTGTTATTTCCACTCCACTAGGATTGGATTTGTGATTTTTCATTACTTGACATTGGTTGAACGTACATAGTTTGCGAAGCCATTACTAAAAAAAAAGGTTTCTTATAGTTTACCTTAGTAGCCTGGGCAGCGTCCTGCGAGTAAGCGCGTGTGAAGATGTCCATGACAGCTGGGTCGAGGTCCGACATGAGTATCTCGATGGTCTGGTCGGGCTCCGATTGCGGCTGGCCTTGGCTCACCTCGCGCTGTTCCTTCTCTAGAGCGTCCACGGTGCCTAGTGGAATTGACTCTTTTAGCAGAAAATTACAGACTTACAGTACACCCAATGAATATTATTTTTAGTACTATGAATATTTTTTAGACAATGAGATATTATTAAAGTGTAATAAAATGAATATATGCCGTAAAAGACCTTGCCTTTCAAGCCATCTTACTTGCACATGGTTCCCTTGCCGATAAACAAACTATGCTCCTGTGACATACAACAAGAATTCACAATAAAGGCTTGATGTAGCAAAACCCTCATTGCGCCGGAGCCTTGTCTTTGATCGGCAAGGGTACCACGTGCACCCGACGTAGGCTTGGTAAGGTACATGTCATACCGCCCAGATATAAAGCCAGCCGAAAATAAAAGTTCTGGAGATGAGAAGCATTCTCATAAACTATGGTAGTAGTTAACCTACGCTGAAAGTCTAGAGCGGTTGGAAGTTGGAACCCCCTGTGACGGGAGCAGGATGGTGGCCAAAGCATATGGGCAGAACTTTGTGGGGGATCTGTGGTAAAAGAAAATTGAGGATGATCAATTAAGTATTTTATAGTATTGGCTCCTTCTCCCTGAGAGTTACATATATTATAAACAAAACTAACAGTTATAAAATTTTGGAAATAAATCTATTTGAATAAACAAGCAATACTTTGAACTGCTCGTTAGCTTAGTAGGGTGCGTGTTCGCCTTCTAAGCAGGGGTATCAGGTTCGATTCCCGGCGGGAACGCAAGTTTTCCTACCAAAGTAAAATTTGTGTTTCTGTTTCAGGTTGTAATCGTGTGTGTGATGTGAAATTTCCGGCACCCACGACACAAGTCATCGAACTTAGTGTGGGGCTGTGAGTGTGAGCGTTTATGTTAAGTTATACTTTAAGAAGTTTTAGAAAACCAAGCTTATACCAGTTGTTAATAAAAAAATGACTAAAAAGTTATATAACCAGAGAACTTGTCAAGACGAATCAAAGGAACCCAAACTCGATGGGTTTATCTTGTCTAGTTCAGTTGTTTCTTTGGCCATCTTTAGTCTCCATCATCAGACCAGCTCCATGGCATCATATCATTGTATTATCACCGAAGATACATAAGTACATCAAATTTGAGTCTAATCGGGAAGTAGGTCTAAATTAGCTTGTAGGTAAGATTTGATTACAGACTGACAGATAGACAACGGGACAGCTGAAACTAAATAAAAGCATGTAATAAACACTGTACAACCACAATAAAGCAACTTTCATAGAACTTAAACATAAAAGGGCGGATCTGGTTCGCCAATGTTAACAAAAATCAGTAAGCATAGGTATTGTAGGTAGCCTAAGTCAGTTACATTAAATAGCTACTCATAGTAACATCAGTTTTCCAATAAACAGCACCTCACTAAGTAAGACTATTGTAAGTTCGAAGACTATCGTAAGTGCCGAACACATTCACATCACACACACATATTATTTTTAAGTAATCAAGAGTAAATTGAACATGTAAGCTGTTGTATATGTTTGGCTGCCTCTGTACTACGTATTGTCACTTTCCATCAGGTCAAAGACTTGCCCCAGAAGGCATAAATATCCCTTTTTTGGAAATCGGTCGAAAAGCTGTCATTATTACCTTCCAGCGGCAGTAAAGTGTAGAGGTACCAGCAGTCCTGGTCCGGACCCATTATGTAGGCGCGCCCGTCGCCGAAGAATGAATCCAGTAACTTCACCTGAAACAAATACCAATACATGAACACAAACGCTTTCACACACACACAGCCCCAAACTAAGTTCGCGAAGACTTCTGTAGTGTTGGAAACATTCACATCACGCACTCAATCCCTCCCAGAACGCAAACTTCCATTGGAAGAAAAGTTTTTTATTACCGGGAATCGAACGGAAATATGGGTAAGCATATGTTTTAATACAATTTTAGTCAAAATGTATTATTTTTATCTTTAAAGCTATAGAATTCCACCTATATATTATTTTTATATTTAAATATTTTAATAGCAATTTTAGTTAAAAAATGTTTTAATAAAAATGCAAGGGGAATTCCAAATAGCAAATCGCGCGCTATTAAGCTGATTCGTGACGTCAATTCCCACATTTTGGAGGTCAACAATTGGTCAAATTATCTTCACATATATTTTTTTTATTAAAGGGGCAGCTATGCTTGATCTTTGACATCCAAGACATCCACAATAAGAAGGTAAATATGGCCGCGACTAAACTTACTCGAACCTAATTTATTTTTCAAGTATGAAATGTGTAAAGTTTATGAATGATTTTTTACCGACAATTTATAAACATAAAAATTTAAGAAAAACATAAACATTTATGTATACCTATTCCGTATAGACTGAATGAAAATCCCAGGAAAAATAAGTACACATTACAAGGAAAACACGAGTTACAGTCAGTTAGACGCGTGATGAAGGCCGGGGCGGGGAACTCGGGCTGGAGTAGAAAAGGTCTTGATCTCTGTATCAACTATGTGGCGATATGATGGATAAATGAATTGGACTTATCATTAAGACTTGATGATGAAATAACGCACTACTATTGATATACTACAATCTCTTATTGTACAAGACAGTTTTTTATGCTAGATAGACAAGCATCTCAACTTTTTTTACATAACTAGCCGTGCCCCACGGCTTCGCCCGCTATTATCATGTTAAAAAGTAGCTTAAGTGTTAATCCTAGGTATAAGCTATGTACATTCCAAATTTCATCCATTTCCGATCCGGCAACAAACATACTTACACACAAACGTTCGGATTTATAACATTAGTAGAATTCTTCTGTACGTGTGTATATAACCTAAACGGGTAGACCGATTTTGATAAAATATTTATGTGTGTTCAGGTGGATACAATAATAGTTTAGGTTTACAATTCAATCCAATAAATAATTCAAGAAATTACACTCGTATGATACCGGGGCGGGGGTCGCTAGGTATTTTATAAATATGCTTAGACCTTATGAGTATACAAGTTTTCGAACCGAGTGCGGAGCTGTGGTTGCTGTGTGAACGTCTACGTTGACGCTTCTAATAGTACAAGAATTTGCACACGTCGAATCCAAGGACTTGACCGATAATACCAGAGCACAGATTAGATGACCCATTCACCCAACTTATCTAAACGGGTAAGTTTTTATTCGGTTATCAATTCCGAACAGTTGTATAATTTATCGCAATATAGCACAAGGTACTCGAGCTGGGTTCAAATGAGCTCGACGGGAGATAAAACACGCGGCTTATCTAGTTATATTGTTGTAGAATGTATATTAACATTGTCGTGTTCGGAAAGAGAGAACTTATTTGAGAGCCGGTCATTGTTGTAGTACGCTAGCTCACTGCTCGTCTGAGATATAAAAAGGCACCGAAATTCCTCAAAGAATTAAGCAGCTGAAGTTACAGTGGGCTGGCCACGTTGCTGGCATTTTTGAGGCTCATAGATATTAGAGATCTCCGAGTTCGGATTGTGGAAATCCGACAAAGAACAAAAGTCACCGCCAAAGGAGGATTAACAAACGGAAGCAACAGTGTGCTATGGGGAATTATAGTTTATTAATCAAAGAATACCTTATACCCTTGAGACTAAAACTGACCAAAGAAGTCCGGTACTAGATGATCCGGCAGAAGGAAAGTCACCGACATAGCTGAAAGATCAAATTGGAAGCTGACCACATTTCTGTGATGGGTAACCATAGGAGAGACGCGTACTTGACTCGGCAAACGCAGCAAGTGAGGCCAGTCAGCCAGATGAAACAACGACCAGCGAAAGGAACTGGATGAGAATTGCAAAAGACCGGGCTGTGCCGTGTAGTGTTAGAGAGTCTTATGTCAAGTTATATGTAACAATGCACCAGAAATAGGTTTATGATGAGGCTCGGAGAAAAGAGGGCTGTCATTACTATCGACACCTATGTCTGTATATGTTTTTGTAGCTCCTAAGCGGATGTACCAATCTGAATAGAAATAATTAAACGCAAGTAAAGCTTAAAAAACCGACTTCACCGCTTATATTAGGGACCACATCTGAAGTATAATCTACCAAACAAAAAAAAAACATCAAAATCGATTCATGATTGGCGGAGATATCCCGTAACATACATACAAAAAAAACAGCCGAATTGAGAACCACCTTTTTTGAAGTCGGTTGAAAAGAAATACTTTGACAATTAAATAACAGATCAAGCAACTGAAATCACAATTATTGACAATTTACCGGTAACTTACAGTATCATCAGGTTAGTACCTAATGTGTATCGATAATATCATGGATTCGATTTACGACATTATTATGAATCTGTAGTTCTGCACACATTATGTTGTTTACAATAAAATACGCAACATGATACCGATCCCGGAGACAAAGAGTTCACACTCGATCAAGTATGACACGCTCCACTTCAGAACCTCTCAGCTTCACACTTTATTGAGCCTGACAATCGGTTGGTGGCAATCAGTGCAACAGTCACCAGCGGCAACCGATGCGTTTCGTACTCAAAACAATACTTACAGTCCCGGTCTTATTTGAAGGACACAAAGAATCCATGACCCCTTGTTAAACGACTTCAAAAAAAGGATGAGGTTCCTGAGAACCTCATCCACTGTTGTATTGATACAACAGTATTTCAAGATCTGACCAGTAGTTTTTGAGTTATCCTCAATAATGCGTATTTAATTAATGTAATCTGATCAAGGGTTCCGGAGATAAGCGGTGAGGTCGGGCTTTTAGCTTTACTAAAGCTTAAAAACCTGTAAGTAGTACTTAAGTATTTTTAAGACTATACCAGACACATTGGTCAGACAGAAAAAGGCTTCAAACGTATCTTTTGGTCAGTCGACAATGTTTATCTAAGCAATAATCACACGAGTAACAAGATACAGGCTTAGTGCTTGGCACTAGGCCTGTAAGGTCTACACTAACTCCTCACCTTCGAGTTAAAGTTATCATGTGTATCTTGTTAGGCCTGTATCTTTGTGTTATAAAATTGTTTGATATCTTTGTTTGACACGAACTTATCTATTAGTAATTAGACTATTTAAGATTATCTAGCAATAAACAATGTATTATCACTTATCTTATCTAATACTAATTAACATAGAAATGCAGCTGAGCGACATGTGACAGTGAGAATTCACGCCGTGAAATATTTCACGCGCGTATGCTTTGTGATGATCCACCACGCAGGTTTACAACATCGCTAGACAGCGTTAACACTAGACCTTCGACTCCAAGTACTTATTTCGGAACGCGATTGCTTACAATTTAATCAGGCCTTGAGTAAGAACTCGAGGCCACAAATGCGAACGAAGCTTTTTGCTTCCAAATTCATTGTTCGAACCGCAAAGGAATGGAACTCCCTGCATGAATCGTTGTTTTCTGATGAGTACAATATGGGAGTCTTCAAGTCGCGAGTGAATAGGTATCTTCTAGGCAAGCTTCCTCCATTGTCATCCACATCGTCGCTTACCAACAGGTGAGATGGTGGTCAAAATTATGCCCATCTTAAATAAAAAAATACTCTGAGTGAAAGTTATCACGTAGCTTGAGCTGCGCATAGGGCCGCGTGAAAACCTTCTGTTTACTATAGGGCCCTAAAACGAGAAATCTCGCGAGCATACAAGGAAAGCACTTAACAGCATTAACACTAGCTTTTTACACTGCTTACGTAGTCGAAGTTATCATGCAGCTGCTTCTGTGCATGCGGCCGCTCGAATATACGAGTTACACATTTTAGTCACGCACGTTTCCTAGGACGTTAGCCAGCGACGAATAGCAAGCCTTCGCCTGCCTAGCGACGAGCAAACTCGGATGTTGATAGTTTTCACCGCGCACAATTCACAGCATCGACACTAGCTCCTCACCTCCGAGTCGAAGTTATCATGCGGCTGCAGCTGCGCATGCGGGCGCGCGAACTCGCGCCTGGAGTAGAACACGTTGTGGACCCGCGCGTGTCCGGCTACGTCGCGTGCCAGCGCCAGCACGGCGCGGACGCAGCGCAGCGGCGTCGTCGTGCCGCATGTCTTGAGGATCCAGCGGCGGCGCGACACGAACATGCTGCTCTCGCTGCGGAAGATAGATAAAGGGTGGTGAGGTATTTTAAAGAAATGACACAGCTTTGCGCTTTTCAATCATACCACGCGAGCTTGAGCTTCCGAATAAAGTTATGTAAAGTCCAGCTGAATTTATTCTCTGCTGTCATTCAAATCATGTCAATCTAATAGTCTTTCGAATAGTTCATTCTAATGCCGAATCGCTGATTAAAAATATGGAATCTGATGTAATATGACTTTTTGTAATGTTCATGTGGGTAGCTACCACTATACCTGCTGCAGAACAACGGAGTACGAGTACTACTTATAATGTTCTATGTGTAGATCAGTCACGGTTTACCATCGTCAAGTACAAAAATCTGTACAATAATAATGCTAGGAACATTTAGTTAGTCATTCAGTAATGGTAGGAACTAATATAAACCGTTGATGGACCAAAACCATAATTTAAACCGTTGATGGACCAAAACCAGGTGTTGAGATGTAGCTAACCCAGTATACAGGTATCTTCTAGGCAAGCATGTTGCTCTTCGGCCGCATCTTCACTTTCCATCAGATGAGATAGTGATCAAATGCTTCCCTATCTAGCATAAAAAAGGTACTGGCGTGTGATAGTGTTATAAGAATGTACGACAATTCGTTTTCGTTATCTAACTGTTCCAATTATTTTGTAACACATTAATCGTATTTATAGTTCTGGCGTCTTAAACGAGTATTTACTATTCCCTTTGTCAGTTTGTTTATTAAACTTGGTAACAGGGTTAATCCTTAATACAATAAGCGCTATTAAATATTTGAGTGCATTATCTGTAACCTGTAACCGAACTCAGCCAGTTTCTGTCGGTTTATAAAGAAAACACTAGACGACATGATAAGACAAGTTTTGAACTACGGTTTCGTTAATGTAATATGGTATATAATATTGTTTCAGAAACTGGACATTGGACAGGTATTCTCCTTCAAGGAAGTAAACCTATTAAATGAAGGTAGTTGAAGATGACTTATGACTTTACTAGAAGTAGATAGGCGAACGTTATAAATTGCACTACCCCCAAAAAAACATTCTTGATGTTTGAATGGAGAATTAACATACTGACGTTTCAGGTTAGGCAAAAATGCTTTCGCATGTCCGGATGTCCGGCGGATATGTGGCTGTTACCTCTACATGTATAGTTAGAGATTCTGGTGATATTGAGTGAGCAAGTTCGATTTTTTTACCGACTTCCCAAAAAAGGAGGAGGTACTCAAGTCGACTGTATTTCTTTTTTTTTATGTGTGTTACCTCATAACTTCGTTTTACGTGAACCGATTTTGTATTTTTTTGGAAAGCTGGTGCTTTCCATGTGGTCCCATTTAAAAATTTGGTCAAGATCTGATCACTAGTTTTTGAGTTATTGTCAATAATGCGTGTTTAATACGTAAAATCTGAATAAGGTTCCGAAGATGAAGCGAAGTCGGTTTTTTTAAGCTTTGCTAGCATTTAATTATTTTTTTGTCGATTCAATTTTTGGGAATTTCTCAAAATGGTGGAGATACGAAGGAGGCTTCAGCTCACAGATCCACAAGTACCTATTAAAGAATGTGTAACTTTATCTCATTCGGTACTTTGTTTCAACTCATACATGTGTATATTTAAACACAATTAATTATTATATTGGGTGATAATGGGACGTTATCATCTAAACGTTATCTTAAGTCATATGAGCAAGAGCTTGACATTCTGACCTTATGATTATTCTCTTTCACACTTAATTATAGATGTATTTAAATTAGAGCAGGGAAACTTTGAACCCTGACTCCTTATTACTAACTTTGTTGCGATCGGTTTCTGTTTTAATTAAGCACTTATAACTTTCAAAAACCATTTTAAAAACAAGCTTTTAGAAGTGGCCTTATTGGATTTAGACTGACGTCATTTTATATTTCGAGTTATTCTCAGCAAGCCTTTTCATTTGATACCCATAATTAATGTAGGAGTTCATTAAAAATAACTTGTCCGCCATTTTGGGTGTTTCGCCATATTGGATTTAGAATAACGTCACATAGCTGAACTTGCATTGTCATCTAAACTAAACGTAGGTACAAAATTTCAGCTCAATCGGTTGTAGATATCTGCTTCAAAATTGAGTTGCAAGATACACAAGAACAAATTTTAATATAGTTAATCATTAATTGAATATTGAATACCTAAACTGTAGTATCAATGTATGAATGTATCGTACGCAAGTTTGATTCACATGTTCATATCTGTGAATTAGGTATGATTCATAATGGGATTACCATTAATTCGACAGTCATTTATTTACCCACAAAGGATTGTAATTGTGTTATTAATTGTCTCCCTATCAAGTGTTTTTAACATGCGTTATCCATGCACGTATCTTTAGGTCCTTTTACCGCATCAAGATATCGCTAGTCTCTCTCTAGCACTAATTAATCTCTTAAGTCCCATACTCATCAAGAACAAATAAAAAATGGTATCACTCTCAATTAAGTTAAAGCTATGAATGTCCCTTATTAGTCATAAAATGTATATATAATAATATATATTAGTTTGTGTATGTTTATAATATATTGTTATTATTTATGTAGGTTTTTGTATGTATATTATGTATGTAATATTAATAAGTATGTATAAGTACATTTATTAATTTAAATACGTGTCGAGGTACACCACCGTCCCTGTTTGTAATATTTTTATCATCTCCCTTTGGTTGTCTGGAAGAAATCGCTTTGAGCGATAAGACCGCCCTTTGTGCTCCTATGTTATATTTAAGATTTCTTTGTAAGTGTTATTTATTTTGGTGTGCAAATAAAGAATTTATCTATCTATCTATCTCATTCTATTATAGGACATCTTATAACCGTAATACCTCATATTCGCAACCCAAATTTATAATTATATTCTGTGTATTTATCATATTACGTCAGGTGAGTTACTGACCAAATGCTAGATTAATTTGTGGTAGAGAAACATTTGATGACTATCTCTCCTGATCGTATGTGACGATCGATGATGGAGCATGTTTGCATAGAGGACATATTTTCACTCGTGACTTAAGACTCCCGGATAGTGCATATCGGGAAACACAGACTAAGGCTAAGAATTCCTTTCCTTAGCGGTGAGCATAATAAATGTGGAAGCAAATAGTTTCGTGCATATCCTTAACTTTTCGCTTCTTGAGTCATTATTTTCCTGTAACCCCGTGTAGTTCTAAGATTATACAACTTATTCTGCCTGAGGGATAAATTTGGCTTTATTTAACAAATGAGACCAACGTGGCTTGGCCTTCAAATCATGTTATTCTTGGAATTATCGAGTTTCCTTCACTGTTTATAAAGTCGTCGGGATTTTAAGGCAATCATTACGCCGCTATTAAACCACCATCTAATCTGTTTTGTATCCTGTACTTGAACAACAAATAAAAAAAATCAAAAACTTAAATGAACTAACTTAAAAGTTATAAGCAATGGTTTTTCTCTATTAGGTACGCATCATCGCAGGTGGGCGCAAGATCTCAGTTCGGGGTGAAGGACTCATTCTCAACTATCCGCAGCTGATAAGTAGTAAAAAAAACTGCTGATCTTGGCACATAATCTTGTCATTAAGTTGAACTGCCACAGTTGAGGTGCGCGTCTGCCTTTTAAGCAGGGGTATCGGTTCGATTACCGGCGAGAACACAGGATCTTCCCGAGGAAAATTTGGGTTTGATTGTGTGTGTGATGTATCGGTGTTTTATCGCTTACATTTCGGAGAGAGTGCACATAAATTTTAATAAACACCAGTTAATTCATGCCATGTTGAAATACCTCACCACTCAAATCGCTTTACTTATACAATTAATATCATCCGTACAGGAGTGGAACTCTCTGTCCGCGTCAATGTCCCCAAACAGTATAATTTGAACAGGTATATCATCTAGGTAAGCATAACATCTTCGGTCGCATCATCACTTTTCATCGAGTGAGATAGCGGCCAAATGCTTGCCTATCAGGCATAAAAAATGTAGTAAATATTCAATGTTCAATGTAATGTAAAAATAAGTTGTAAACCTATATATAAATGGTCGATGGTTAAGTACACACGTGGAAGTCGATACGATATGAGCGCGACTCAGACATTATACACAACAAGTATATTGAACGAATAGGTACAGTTGCATAACTCTATATGTATCACGTATAAGTACGTAAACAAACAGCACGCGGACGCAGAGTGAGTGTTAATGGCACAAAATGGTAGACAGAATATGATTAGAAACAATGTAACGTTATCTTAGTTCCAGACGTTGTCTATTCCGGGCATCGATTATATTATCTATACATCGACGTCGAAATCTTGTCGAAATCGCATAATTTTCTTTTCTTGTGAAACATCGAATCGACTGTACTTTCAACCGATCTACTGTCGTATCGACGTCGCATCAATTCGAAAAATCGTAGTTTGAAGACCAGAATAGACCTACTGTAATAGTTTTGAGACAAATAAATTACCTAAGGTTTCGACCAAAATATTATAAATATTATCCATACGACTCGCTCAATAACAACGACTGAAAACGGTCGGATAACTGCCCGTTGGCTTAGTTGGGTGCGCGTTCGCAGGGTATCGGGTTCGATTCCCGGCAGGAGCACAATTTCCTTCTTAAGAAACGTTAAATGTCCCAATTTGTGCTTCTAGTTCTGTGTGCGATTGTGTGTGTGTGATATGTAAATGTTACCTGCACCCAGGATTCAAGTCTTTGAACGAAGTGTGGGGCTGTGAGGGTGAATGCGTTTGCTCGTTGATTCATACTCAAAATCAAAATCGTTTATTCACATGGGCCCCAAAGAGGCACTCGTGTAAGTTAATTATTCTACTGCCAGATTCGCAAAATTACAGCCCGCAGCATACTTCAACACATAATATGAAAGTACAGTTTTATTTTTACAAAGAAGAGGTGATAAAACTTCGTGAGATCAAGAGAGTTGTTTTCATAGCATAACCGTGCGTCGCACGACCTGCGGCCAGAGAGTGCAGAGACTGACTGAGGCGGATTTAGCGTAGGCTCTCATTTCATAGTCTGAAATCCGCACGCCTGGGATCGAACATGCTATTTATTTTGTTCGAAGACCAATAACCTAAGTAAAGATTTCAATCGTCAACGATTTAATTAGACAAACTGTCAAACGTCATCCATATCTGGTTGACATACCTCCAGTTCGCTAGAAGCGTTTCGCATCTACGTTTATCATCCGTACAGCGAAGGAGTGGAACTCATTGCCCTTCTTCAAGTCAAGAGTGAATAGGTTACTTCTAGGTAAGCGTGCTACATCTTCGGCCGCATCATCGCCATCCATCAGGTGAGATTGTGGTCAAACGTACATTAAAAAATAAGGTAGGTACTATCAAACTCAGTTTACATAGATTACTATTGGAAACGGATCTATTACCAATTTATTCAGTGGCACGTGTAAGGTATAAGCCGTTTCGTAAAGCATAGGTACGAAGGCGAGTATAAAGCAGTAGGTAAATTGAGATTTTTCGCCGTCTCTCGTTATTGATAAACAATCTCCATAACCCATAATAGGAGAATATCGCGATTTTCACAAGGAAAGTGAATCCAAGATAGTTAAACGTCATGTTCAACGGTCTGATGTTTATTTCGGATTTCCGATAGTTTCGGATTGGGTAACAAAACTCCATTACATCCCTGTTAGATGCGTGCGCATGGCGATTATTTTGAGACAACATGTGCAAGAACACCTGGTTACTGAATCACACACAACTTTCCTATAAACAAAAGCACCTATCAAATAATAGAATGCGATGCAGAACTGCCCGTTAGTCTTCAAAGCAGCTGGTAGCAGGTTCGATTCCCGGTGGAACCACAAGTTTTCACCCCAAGGGAAATTTGTGTCTGGTTCCGGGTGTTATTGTGAGTGTGATGTGAATGTTTCCGGCAACCACGACACAAGTTATTGACCTGATTGTGAAGGTTGTGAGTGGGGCTGTATGTGTGAAAGCGTTATGTCTTCAATGCGATGCATCAAAAGACGTTTGTTGCAAGTCAGGCCAGTTATATCATATTTGACATTGTTTTTAAGCTATTGCATAGCTTCTATGGCGGGCCTTGAGCGTGGAGACCGAATCCAGATTTCGTAACGAAAATAACCTAACACCCCCCACTCCGACCGCCACAGCGGTGATACTTTTTAGTTTTGCCATCTATCGATGAATAGCAGAACTTTCAATGACTTTTTTGAAATATCACGCTTGTCTCTTTAGTTCAGCAACTTGCCTCTAGGTGGCAGGAAAAAAAATACTTAAATAAAATATAAATAAATATAATTGCATAAGTTGATAAAAAATGCTATGCAATAGCTTTACCGCGGCAGTCCCCGAGTGCCACACGTCTTTTTTTTTTTAATGGTAATTTAATGATGAAACGAGCAAGTCATACGCCTGATGGTAAGCATCACGCTTGCCATAACAGTTTAGTGCGATCCAGAGTTTTTAAGTAAGTTATTTGCGGTTTGGTTGAATATGAACCCAACTGAATGTAGAAAGTAGAAAGATGACTGGGTAACACAACAAATTAAATTTGTCTTAATATCATGTATATCCAATATCTCGTAAGGCATTTTTAAAACAAATGTGGTAACTATCTGTTACTGGTCAAAGGTGTGAAATTTATATTTTATGATTGTTACGAAATTATATAAATACACGTATTTCCATTTATATTCCACGTCGTTACTTAGCATGTTATAACTAAACAGAATGTGCAATATTGGAATATTAGTAAAGATATATTAGTATGTATATGTGTAAAGATTTTGTTTTATTGAAAGATGCGAGTGGGATGATGTCTTCAAAGGCAAAGGTACTTACTAGAAAAAATGGGCGTTCAGGCGTTCCACAGAAGCTTAGCCTTACTTCCAAACTAAAAATCTCTCAAAATTTACCTCTTCACAATCTGTTGAACGAAGCGAGATCTCTAAATAGAGTTGGGTGGTTCAGCACTTTGTCCGTACGTTTGTCTTTCAGAGGCATCTAGCATCCTAACCATGCAAGCGATAACTTCAAATTCTCAGAGAACATGTAAAGATATGGCCTAAAGCCAACAATGACAATTAAAATTATATAAATAAAACAATATTAATTAATAGGTCCTCCCACCCATATACGTATTTTTTTTCTGCCCTTGTGAGGTATCTTTAAAAAGTACGAAACTCTTTATTTTTATCTATGTTTGAAAATAATAATTTGGTAGGACAAGAAAGTCACCGTTTTAGAACTATTTTGTCCCGGGGTCTATCACAAAAACGGCTGCATATTTTAAGCTGAAGCTTGCATATACTATCCGTAACATACTCTAATTGAACAACAAATACAAATACACATTATTATACTTAAAAAAAGGACTAAGCAATTAATCTAATAAGTTTTTCTTGATCTGTTCTTAATCTATTTCGTTAATCTACTTAGCAAAATGTAGGCACGAGATCTCAGTTCGGGTACAACGACTAATATGATAGTGTAGACAACACCTAGATTAGTTTATCAACGTTTACATAATAATGACTCCCGTAGCAACACTGATACAATGTGTTTGTCATTGTTTTTGTGATATCATCCAAAATAATTGATGTAGGTATATCTATATTCGGAAAAACATGGCTTTGATAGCTGTTCAGTGAATTGATGATAAATTCTTTTATCTCATATCTGCGGTTATCAGCAATAGGTTGCGTCATTTTTATCAGGGTGTGTGGAAAACTTGTCATTGATATTGCTACAGACTTCCGAAACAACGGAACTGGTTTGTGTTTGAGCAAACCGATTACATCTATGAGGTATCTTTAAGTCTAATTTCTACTACTAAATTTTCTCTCTCTCTCTCTCTCTAAACTCAATAATTTGAACGCAAGCAAAGCTTATAAAATCCGACTTAACCGCTTTATCTCCGTAATCTTGATCAGATTAAATACGCATTATTGAGGATAACTCAAAAACTACTAGTCAGATTTAGTCAAAGGGATAACATGGGAAGCATTAGTTTTCAAATAAAAAAAGAATCAACAAAATCAGTTCACCTAGAAAAATGTTATGAGTACAGTCTCATTGAGAGCCTCCTCCATGTTTTGGAGTCGGTTAATAAAAGGTTTCACTGACGTCTTCGTTTCTACGTTTCCCATGAAACTTATTGTCCGCATCTTTGTTTCCGGTTTCCATTGTGTCGGAGGTTAAAACAAAGTAGTTTATTCAAATTCACCGTAACATAATTGAAACAAGCAAGCTAAAAAAAACGACTTCAGAGGTATAATTTGGTTTTAGCTTGATCGATTTCGATAAAATGTGGGACCACCTCTGAAGTATAATCTACCAAAAAAAAAAGAATCATCAAAATCGATTCATAATTGACGGAATTATCGCGCAACATAAAAAACGAAAGAAACATACAGTCGAATTTAGAACCTCCTTTTTTGAAGTCAGTTGATAAGCAAACTCAAATCCTGTAAACAAAAGAGGCTACTGTCACTTCATTTGATATTGCCTGCACATTGCATGATAATTGATAATTGTCAATTTAAGGGCGTTCGAGTTTATATTTCAACATTACAAATCTACCAAACATTATTAAAACTACATGTACCTAACTTCAAACACAAATAAATTGAATGCAATTCCTGCAGTTGATAACCCTAATAAGCTTGAATATTTTATTCAACCCTTGAGTCAATGGAAAACCCAACGAGTAAATTCCCGATAATAAAAGCCTGTCATTTTATTTCGCATTAATTGACTAACTCGTATTGTTTATTGTAAGTTTAAACTTTCGCGATTCGCCCTCGATTTGTTTAGTTTGTTTTAATTTACCTCAGAAGTGCTTAATGCTTTCCTCCTACAATATTTGAGGATTTAAAAAGCTAATCAGACACAAATGTTTAACTGACTAAAAAAGCAAGAACCAAAACAACACGTGTAATGCATCGTACTCCGTTTTCGTAAGTCGGAATATCGAAGGAGTGGAACTCATTGCCTGCGTCTTTGTTCCCCGAACGGTATATTCTGGGAGTCTTCCAGTCTCGAGTGAATAGGTATCTTCTAGGCAAGCATGTCTCACCTTTGGCCACATCATCACTTTCCATCAGTGGTAGTGGTCAAATGCTTGCCTATTCTATTTTGCATAAAAAAATTCGGTTTTACTTTTTCTGTCTCCCATTGGCTAACGTTGACTTTACTAAACTATGTAATAAAACTCAATCTTTACTAAACTTTAATAAAGCAAGGATCAATTCTATGTCTTGTTTTCAAGAGTGAAGTGTCGTAGTATTTTAGAGCAATACCAATACAAATAATTAAACGCTAGCAAAGCTTATAAAAACCGACATCACCGCTTTATCTTCGGAATTTTGTCCGATTAAATGTATTAAACACGCATTATTGACGATAACTCAAAACTACTAATCAGATCCAGAACAAATTTAAATAGGACCAATAGGAAAGCAACAGCTTACAAACAAAATAAATCTTTCTGAATCGGTTCACGTGGAGAGAAAATATGAGGTAACACACATTAAAAAAAAATACAGTTTAATTGAGTACCTCCTCCCTTTTTGTTAAGTCTGTAGAAAATCCAAAGAGCTTCAAGTTTAAGAAAGATATTTATGTACATATCTTCAAAAAAATATATATATCTACTCGTAAGTAGGGGTGACAGTATTACACCTATACGACTAATTATACTTGTATGTGTTAAAAATATCATAACACGAGAAATCTCTACCACCATAGGTCTAAAGGTAAATAAAACTACTTGTAAAACTGGTCAACGGATCGAAACTCCGAGACCACGCGTAACAACTAATAGGTATACAGATTTACGTGCGAATGTTGAAATCGAGATCGACGCGAGTCAATCCCATTTATCTCCGAATGATAAAGGATGATGTAAAGATCGTAACCCAACTGCGTCACAGCCTGTTGAATGCAGCGTGGTAGTGCGCAGGTGCCGATCGATACCGAGACGGACGCGGGACGGCCCGTCTCACGCCTAGGGTGCACTACGCCGGGAATCTAGCACATTGAGCGATCCTAGCGATACTTTATACACCCCGCGGCTATCCCGAAATAAAATAGCCTATGCCTAAATACCTCCATATCATTTTTCATCAAAATTGTTTCAGCAGTTTAAAACGCTATTAGACTCAGCACCACACTAAGTTCGATCACTTGTGTCGTGGGTGCCGATACATTACATTTACACCACGTACACAATCGCAACCAGAACCAGAAACACATTTTTTTCTTGGGGAGAAAACTTCCAAGAATCAAGAATCAAGAATCCAGCCGGGAATCGAAGCCGCTTGGAAGGCGGACGCTCACCCAACATAGCCAACGGGCAGTTTGAGCATTAAAACTTGATTATGATATTTATAACTAGTCGTGCTCCGCGTTCAAGTTAAAAAGTAGCCTATATGTTACTCCTAGGTATACAGGTGCAAGCTTTGTACATTCCAAATTT
Source organism: Lomographa bimaculata (assembly GCA_948107665.1). Taxonomy (NCBI): domain Eukaryota; kingdom Metazoa; phylum Arthropoda; class Insecta; order Lepidoptera; family Geometridae; genus Lomographa; species Lomographa bimaculata. Next base: position 2,314,670 of record OX403600.1, on the reverse strand, counting down.
CATCCAAATCCTTTCAGCCATCTATTCTTATCTATTCTGTCTAGTCTTATCTATTAAATCCGTCATTCACATTAACAAAATACTGGACACGTATTTTTTCTTTTGTCAATTAAACAAAGAATTACGAAGATTTAGTGCGTGAAATTCCGCGTGACGTCACGCTTGAGTACACTATACTGAGGCGTGACGTCACGCACCCCCACCCGAACTTTGGCGCTCTTTATCAAAAAGATGTTTTTCAATTCTATTTTTTAATTATGGGTATTTTCAGGTAACAAATATTAAAAAAAAAATATGCATCGAAATGAAAACCTCCTTTTTTGAAGTTAATAATATTTGTCTCTTGCTAGAACCATAAGTTCTATGGATCATTATCTCTTTAGACAATCTACTTGAAGTATGTAGTTACTACAGTAGTAGATAGTAGTAGCTTTGGTTATCTGACTGGCTCTAGGTCAACTGCTGTTAGACCACTAATTCAAGAGCATTCAAGTACTTAACAATCAGCATTAAAGTAACTAGATAACATTTATGCTACTTTGTTGACCTAATAAAAGCCAAGTTCAAGAGGTCAGTGGGTTTCTAGTTTACTCGTATTGACTTCACTTTAAAGTAAGTACATTTATATCACCGTCGAGGGTAGGAAATGACCGGTCCTTCGTCGTAATGCGTTGGAACTAAAACAGTACAAGAACACTTAATACACTTTAGAAGGGTTGTGTTCCTAGACATAAGTATCTTAAGATAATTCTTTGTTCCATAAATAATTATTGTATCTTCACTACAATATTTAGTGACTACTTATTAACATAGAATATGTTGTAACAGGAGAATTGATAGCGCATTATGAGCCTATGAATAAAATGGTGTTTACATTATAGCTTATCTTAAGCAAGCAATACACACACACGCTATAACATATTATAAAATGTCATATATCAAAATTATGATAATTACATATTAGTATGTATCAGATAACATTTAATTATTTAATAAGTAGTATGTATAAGACAATAATTAAGAATAATGTCTTCGATTGGTAATCTACAAATATCCTACTAATATTATAAATCCGAAAGTTTGTGTGTAAGTGTGTAAGTATGTTTATTACCTCTTCATGCTTTAACGGCTGAACGGATTTGGATGAAATTTGGAATGTACATAGATTATACCTAGGATTGACACATGGGCTACTTTTAAAGAGGGTTGCTGTAACCCCGCTGTACAGGCTGTAAAGATACCTATTAAATAAATATATAAATAAATCTTTATTGTCAATATTTACGTACAATATTTACGATAGTGTTCTTAAAGGCTAAGTTATCAATATCGTTCTAGAATATCTGCTGCCGAACTAGGCTCATCGCCGGTGTTTCAGCAGTTATTGTGAAATACTGGATCACAATGATACAATAAACAAACTTACAACTATTATAAATAGGCATTTTTGTTGTACTGTTACCAACGACATCTGTTTCGACCAATAAAACATATTTATATTTGACTAACTATGATTAGTTTAGTGGTTCACTACTTACAAACCGGGTGATACAGTAGACAAACGCTTCTATATTCTATTGTTTTGAAACTGTGTATAGTTGTTCCCTGAATAAATTAAAATAAACATTATTAATCGGAAATAATTGTGAATCTAAACATTCTTGAATCCACTTGAACACAAAAATAACATCGAAATCGGTCGAGCCGTTTAAGAGTTTAGTCACATACACACGTAAAAAAGAATTATATGTATAAAAATATAACTTATCGGACAGCAGAAAAGGTCGCTTTCTTATGAGAGGCATTGGTGTCTAACTCCTCTGGTGACTACTTACCTATCTTTGTGTAAGACCTTAAGATTTCCAAAATAGTCACATTATCACAAATTCTTTATACAATCTGTGGTCATCATTCTATTCCTTGTTGACAATCTGTAATGCTTCCGAGGCACCCAGAAGTTGGCAACCGTCCACCTCCCGCTGTTTATTTTGTCATCGAACTAATCTTGTCGCGTTCGGGAGTGGTCAGCCATCTTGTGTATTATCAAACAAAGCGGTCAATAAAGTAACATCTACTTTACCGAGGCAACACTCGAAATTCGCAAAGACGACCTTCATTCAAGGCTAACCAGTTCAGAATTTCGTCGATACGACTATACTGTTTTGAGACAGGTAACCGCGGGTTAGAATTCTGTGCAAGGTTTAATTCCTCCGAGGGGATCGCCTTTTTACACACCACAATATATTAAAGCTTCATTTATGTAACTTACAAATAAATGAATTATACTAACTATGTCTGTAGACAAATCTTGAAATTCGATTGTAGCATCGATTAGAAACTTAGCAAGTGCTATACCATAATTTGCTACCATCGAGATAATCCGAAGATGAAGCCAGGAGGTATGGCTAATTAGTGGAATTTTTCAATCGCTACTTGCAAACCCCTCTAGTTTGGGCTTGTTTGGTACGTTTTGACGAATCTAATAAAAAAGAACCCAAAGGTAGATAAATAACTCTTTACTGGTTGCTGTAGTAGTAATCCCGGAGTTTGGAATTTTATGGATTTTACTTTTTTTTTAATTCATGATAGGTTCTTTTTGGTAGGTTACTTGGAAAATAAAAATTTTTTGTTTCTTTTAATCTATTACTTTTTCAGATACCTTAGCGTTTGAAAGCTAACTCACCTGTAAGCATACTTGTACAAATATTCTAAAAGAAAGATATTATCTAGAAGTCATTAAGTAAAGGGTGAATAGGTATCTTCTAGGCAAGCAAGCTACAACTTCGGCTACATCGTCGCTTTCTATCAGGTGAGATTGTGGTCAAATGCTTGCCTATCGAGCGTAAAAAAGATGCTAAGTAAATGGCGATGTGTTTAATGATAGTTTACAAGCAAAGGAGAGCAGAACTTTGCTTTTTTATGTAAGCAACTTAGCAGCTGAAAAAAAATTGTAAAGTGAAGTATCAATATTGATGTTACCGTCTGTTATTGTCACGGTAAACGTTTATTTTTACCGAGGTATTGTTGTGTTGCTATTTATAGCGAGATAAAGAAGGCCCTACCTACACTTTGTGACACGCGAGATTTAATTATACAAGATAAGATTTGAGATAGTAAATCGTGTTTATATTAGTGAAATTAAATACTGACTTGCCGTGGGGATCAGTGTCAACATTTGTTAATTGTCGATATAATATAGCCGTAATATTTAAGCCTGAAGGTTAGAATTGTTTAACAACTACCGACTGGAACCGAAATAAATCTTCTAATCTTGGTACCGATCAGTTTATTATCCCGGTATACTGTCTCCCGTCCAAGTACTTGCCTTGTCAATAGATAGTTAATAATATGAGAGCTAGCGTCAGTGTAGTTACTTCTTACCTAATTCTTCTATGAAGGGTTGAAATGTTCTCATTCCGAAAATGAAATAGATTACAAATGTACGTTCTTGCAGGTAATAAAATCAAGAAATGCTAAAGAAGCAAGCCATTCTATCTGTTCTAAAAGGAACTATTATCTCAAAGAGTTACTTTGTTTCGAATCAATGCTTCTTTTGGTTTATTTGATGGAGGTTTCTTCCTTATTGATTTTTTATTGTTGATCAGTAAGCATTGGTGAATATCTAACGTGATAATGAGATCGGCGAAGAAGTATTCTCATCTAATAGCATCGTCTTGAACAAATGTGTATTTCAGGAGTATTCTAGATGGAAACCTAGAATTTTGTTTATGCTATATAGGCAAGCATTTGATCAATGATGGAATGAGGAAGGAGGAATGCGATGATGTAGCATGCTTGCCTAGATGACACCTATTTACTCTAGACTTGAAGCCTCAGATTAGGGAACAAAGACGTGCGCAATGACTTCCACTCCTTTGCTGTATGGATGATGAATATAGAAGAGAAACGCTTCGACCGAGATGTATGTCAGCATTGTCAGCCATAAATGGAAGACAATTTGTCTTTTTGTTAGATGGTAAAAAGGGTCTGGGTGAATTAACTCGTGCGATTCCTGCGCACACTCTCCAAAATGTAAACAATAGAATAACGATAGACTTGCGTCCTTACGAAATTTGCTCAACTAATACTATGTCTGGTATGTTCTGCATATGTAAATAATTATCATTATTTATCGTAACAAATAACCGTGACGAAGAACTTGGTTCTAATTTAAAATATTTGCAAAAAAATATTTTTTCCGTGACCTATGCCAAGAAACATGGGAGACTTTCTACTGTGTGAGTTTATTGTGTTCTTAGGTACCAGAGTATTGAGATATAACCAAACTTGTTAGCTAGTTCTTCTATTACGTAACATAACCTTGAAACCCATCGCAGACCGGGTTCAAAACCGGTATACCTAAATAATTCACTTCAAACGAGAGTTTGTTTCTGTTGCCAAGCCTTTGTTACATAATTTGGGCAATGAACCGAGTTGTTTATATACACTACGTAGTTGCGACTGCGGTGTATATTTTGCTAGCTAAAACCACTATTCTGGCTTGTAATAAAAAGCAATTGTCCTTCATTTAGCAGGTATTGTGTTTTTATATATTATCTTTTTATTTATTCTCTTTTTTATATCAAAACATAAAAAACATAAACGCTTTCACACTCACTGGCCCACTGATGACTTGTGTCGTGGGTGCCGGAAAAAATCACATTATAATCACAACCAGAACCAGAAACAAAAATTTTCCTTGGGTAGAAAACTTGCGTTTCCGCCGGGAATCGAACCCGGGTATATTAATGGGTCCCAGTTTAAAACACTGACAATATCTCGCGTTATTATAATTTCAGTATCTTTGTAAGTAGCTACTTAAGTCAAGTTTTTTTAAAGATAACTCTAATAACGTTACAGCGTGAAGAGAAAACAAACATACTTACACTACACGTAACACATTTACACATAAATTTTCGTATTTATGTGCTTCTTGTTCTGGGTGTGATTGTGTGCGAGTCTTTGAACTTAGGGTGGGGCTGTAAGTGTGACTGCGTTTGTTATATTACTAACTCATCTATAGCTCATAAACTACCAAGACAACAAATACATTCTTGGCTAAAGCCAACATCTAACAATATTTAGTTTAAAAATCGCTGACGGAACTGAAGCATATCTTTGTAGTCGGCATGAAAGTTCGAAAAGCGCTGACAGCGCTAAAGTCCTCACGCCTCGAAGCATCGTCTTGAGTGCATGACGCATGCGCGCTGGTCACCACCTTGACCTTACCCTAGGGGGCTAACTCCCACTTCGTTCTAGCGAGGCTACAATGACGTGAATTTATGGATATAAGTTTCGGGTTGTCGTCTTGGCTTACCTCTGGTTGAACTTAATTTTTTTTTTGTATAAAAAGTACATTTTAAATTAGGTCGTAGCTTTGTGTTATTCTCTCTTATATAAAGACGTTTAGATAATCCGATTCTCCTATCCAATATCCTACGTAGAAATACTTTTGAGGGGGGCCAGAGCCTAGATTATATAACTGCAACTAATGACTGAACTGCTGTACATACATCATCAGAGATCATCACAAACGCTCTCACACTCACACCGCACTAAATTCAACGACTTGTGACGCGGGAGCCCGAAACATGGTGTGTCGTAAAGACACACGATAGAAATGACACTTTTGTATTACAGGGAAACATTTTAATTATTCATTACAGTGTTCACCCCCACCACTTTTCGTCACACAAAAAGGTTGCGGATCAGAATTTCAAAGGCCTCCCATAAGAATCCCTAAATCAGAACTTTTCAGTTACTTACCGAATCGATACGATTGGATAACTTTCTCTTTTAAAATAAATTTTATCGAACAATAACTGAGTTACCGTATGGTTCTGAATCTCGTATCCATAATTATGGATAATTGCGCTCAATACAGATGAGTGACGACCGCAGACAACTTAAATAAATAAGTAAAGTGTTGAATAATAAATATAATATCCTTCTTACCAAGAAAGTGTTCAATGATAATTTTTTTTCAAATCGCCGTGAAAATTAAAGAAAATAGTCGTCCGAAAGCGTTTCGTCCGAAAATAGCTCATCACGCCCACCCATCGCCGCGTTTTGCACTGGTCCGTAAACAAATCGATGACACGCGCGCTTTGAAGCTGGGAAGATATAACTTGATGTAAGAGTACCTAAGTAGAGTACATGAGCACTGCCAGATTGTATGACGGATATTATGAAATATTGGGCGTTGGATCGTTTCAGATGTTAGTGAATGTAAAATGTATAATAGCAATAGCACCTTTAAATAGTGCAGCAGTTATAATTTGAATGTTTTTGTTATAGATGTATTTATATACGTTATATAAGTACGTACGTATATTCTCTACGTATGTTTGTTCTCGTATATCTCAATTTAAAATCCATGCGTTACTTTACAATATATAGCGATACAAAGCAACCATTCTCATTTAAATGTTCCGAAATAGTATAAAAAAATAAGCCTGTCCCGATGTTTTCATCGAATCTTGCAAATTAAATTTGATCCGCTTCCCGGTTACCGATTGAGCTGAAATTTGTATAAATCGCGTGACAATGCAATATTATGATGACATGGTGCTGATCTGATGATGGAGCTGGCCAAAGGAACTTCGCAATGAAAAGACACAACCTCATCGAGTTTGGGCTCATTTGAATCGTCTTGACGAGTAGTTTGTATTTCAATGGTAACCAGGGTATGATGATGAAGCTGGAAGGTGGTCATTGGATCTCTGTAATGAAACGACAAAACCCCATCGAGTTTCGGCTCGTTTGATTCGTCTTGACGATTTCTCTTGTTATATAACTTTAAGTCATCTTTATTTACAAAGCTTGATTTCAAATAAGCATTTAAAGTATGACTTGTTTTAACATATTGACTTGTTATCGATTTTTGTGCTAAATATGTTTCTATTTGGTGGAAAACAGTAACAGATGACATGCTAGTTTAAGGTAGAATATAGACGTGCTAATAAGCATGCTCTAGCTTAGCAATGTATCTAGGACCTTAGAGCACAGTATTAGGTATACGGAATAACAGGAATAACTTTGACAAAACGAATTGAATCTCTCTGTGTATGTGTACAACTTGTTTGAATTATAAACCCATTTCATTTTAACTGAAAATTACTTGTGTGAGTAGGTAAGTAGCCTAAATTAACAATAAACTGGTACAGGCTATTCTCTTGTCAAAGGATAAAAGGTAATGTATATTTACCGCCGTAGGTACAGGTACGGACAAATTCCCACCTACCCCTTTACAGACAGGGGAGAACAGGGGGTGAGCCTCCTCCAGACACACCTTCCCCCTGCCGGTTAGCGCAACAAGCCCCGGTGGGTATCTACCGTATAATGATATACAAAATCCTAGTGCTTTGGTTTATTACGTAGACGGTGGAACTAAATATGTTGTTCTATTTTAATATTTATTCGACTTTAGTAAGCAAATGCTACCTAAAGTCAGATAGTATGCCTTATAATATTTGTCCGTCGCGTCGCTTCAAATTTCTACCTACCGTCATTAAAATAAAATATATATGAATTTATCTCTATTTACCTTGGTCACGCCATAGCTTGAGAATGACTTTACCGATTTCATTTGTTTTTTTTAAGCTTTATAAAACTTTGTAGAAAGTTCTTACGGAAAAAATATATATAAAAACGCGCAGAATATTTTAAAATTTCAGAGAAATTAACGACGATTTACTCTTCGCGTGTTTGATGAATGTGCTAAGACAGAACAACGTCTGTAAGGTCATATATAAATTAAAATTATATACCTATATATTAACTATAGCAATATTATACTATATTGTCCTATCTCGCCACTAAAGTTCATTACGATAAGTTCTATCGTTTAGCCGTGATCACTACTCTGCGTTTTTAGTGTTTTCGTGAAAAGTAAAATTGTTATGATGCTCAAGGACGTAGGAAGGCCAGCAAAGAACGCGTAAATCTTATTTATAAAACAAATCGGGATAAATAAGCCGACAAATATATCGCTGAAATAACTAGTAATGATGTTCCGCCGACTTTGTTTAGAGCCAGTCTTTTAGACGTACAACAAGTACTAACAGGTGAAATCTCCAAAAGAGATATAGCCATTATAGGCTCTAATAATATATAAGATAATAAAATAAGTCTTTATAAGAGAAAATAACAACACGACAAGAGAACATAACTGCCCGTTGGCGTAGTTAGATACGTGTACACGTTGTACACCTTCTAAGGGTATCCGGTTCGATTCCCGATGGCAACATAAGTTTTCTGCCCAAGAGAAATAAGTGTTTCTGGTTATAGGTGTCTTTGTGTGTGATGTATTTTTTTATGCAAGATAGGCAAACTTTTGGGCACCATCTCACCTAAGCCACGATGTGGTCGAAGATAGAGCAAGTTTGCCTAGAATACACCTTTTCACTCGCGACCTGAAGACTCCCATATTGTACTCGTCAGGAAACACCGATTCAGGCAAGAAGTTCTATTCCTTTGCGGTTCGCACAATGAATGTGAATGTTTCCGGCACCCACGACACAAGTCATCGAACTTAGTATGGGGCTGTGAGTGTGAAAGCGTTTATTACCGCCGCCATGCATTTCCTCATTTAGACCGCTTTCTCACACCATCAAAAATGACGACATAACATCTACTTATGCATAGTTGTTTCCGTCTTTCCTCAATAAATCTACATCACGTCATCTTTTATACACACGTAGGTACGTTATTTATTCTGCGACGTAGGAACGAATAGAAAAGCGATATTTTCATCTCGGATATGCGCCGTAATCGTGGAATCGTGACCCAGTTCTGCCAGTTGCCCTGTTGCTTTGTTTCCGAAGCGACCACTTAGTGGTAGAGCTTAGCTACTTCCCCCTTACGTGGCCATTGGTTTGAAGCTTCCGAAATCCGCATGCAACTTTTTTTAAAATCTCTGGTAAGTTGATGACCATCTCGCATAACGGTAAGTAATGGCGTTGTCGAGAGTGGTGGGTGAGGTCTGTGTCTGGCTCCCATCTCTTAAGGATAGTTGGCGAACAAACAAACGCATTCACACTCACAACCCCATATAAAGTTCAAAGACTTGTATCGTGGTTGCTGGAAACATTCACATCACACACACATAACACCCAGAACCAGATGCACAAATATCCCTAGGGTAGGAATTTTTGGTCCGGGAAACAAACCCAGGGCAAACGCAGAATCAAACGCAGAGGGCGAAACATCATTCAACTAAATTATTTTATTCAGCGACAGATTTTTCTACTTGAAGATATCGCTTAAGATGTATTTCAGTATAGGGTAAAATATGGAGAGCATGTGAAAATGCCCTACCCTCATGCGTTCCATCATGAATCATACCTTTTTATTTTTATGCCTGATACACAAGCATTTGAGCACCTTTTCTTGATGGGTTAAGACACGGTCGAAGATATAGCATGCTTGTCTAGAAGATTCAACATGGCGACCGCTAGACGCCATATTGTGAAAATGTATATTCGACGAACTGTGTCAAAAGGAGTATAATTAAACAGGTATTCAAAAATCATCATTAGAGTTTTTTAAACTTTCGCGAACTTCAATCATGTCATATATGAGAAAACCGGACCTTTTCGCGCTTAGTAGAGGTTAGTCAAAAAATGCTATTTTGACATTAAAAACTGTAATAAAGATGTCATAAAGTTTTTATTTAAAACGAATATATGTAAAAAAAAACAAGTTCACTTTCCACTCAGTCCGGCTTTTTTTATTTTTAGTTAATTGACTTATACGTATTATTCCAGGGAAATTAGGGCTTCACCTCGAAATGAGAGATAGTCGTCTGTAAACTTGAATAAACCTTTAGTTTTACACCCTAAAACTTGTCTAAAAGATCTACAAATAATCGAATGATACTCTAAATAGTTAAACACTGCGCGCGCTCTGCTCGAAAATGGTTCAAGATATATAAAAAAAATTTAACAAAATTTGTAGAGAATTTAATCCTCGACAATATTTATTACAAATACAAATAGCATATAACCCATAGGAAACGAGATATTTGCAATCAATATGTGTAATATTTTAAGTCTGTAGTCGCGGACACCCTACGATAATTAGGTTTTGAGACAAGTTTTAGGGTGCCAAAATAAAGGTTTGTACAACTTTATGGCTGACTATCTCTCATTCCGAGATTCTTGCCCTAATATCACTAATTTAACTGGACTATATTACATTATACTATTATTTATTCTGTGGCATTGCGTGGAAACGAATGCGCCAATAAAACCTTCACGCCAGAAGGGTTGTTCTCACAACATTGCTGCGAAAAAACTGTAAAATCGATTCCATCGGTCACCTAAACACACCTTATCGTTATTGAGGTTGCGGCGTTGAGCAACACCATGTCGTTCATAAATTGTTGAATATCAGCGAAAATACTTTGTAAGACTGATAAAAACAGAAGTAGGTTACATTTCAGCGTGTGCATGTAGTAAAACGTACTAATTGCTATAATAATATGACCTCCTGTTAGCTCGTTCTCTCCTCCTCCTGAGCGTTTTGCTAAAATAAACCGCTTTCACACTCAAAGTCCCACACTAAGTTCGATGACTTGTGTCGTGGGTGCGGGATACATTCACATCACACACACAATCATACCCAGAACCAGAAATATATCTTGGAGACTTCTACTCTAGAGTGAATAGGTATCTTCTAGGCATGCATGCTTCGGCTAACAAGCTATGACACCCTTAGAATTGAAACTAATTTCACGATACCCAATTATAATCGGTATGCTAGTGCTAGGGAACAAACGAACATACATGCGATCTTCAATCATAACCTTCCTTTTTGCTTCGCATTAGTCGGATAAATCTTTGTTTATGCACACATCTAACACATTTAAACATCCAGATGTAGCTACTAGGAATGCAGACGAAAGCTGGTTGGGTTAATTAGCCAATTAGTCGATAATCCTCCGAGCATTGGCGAGCCGCGAACTACCCACGAAATCACACTAATATTATAAATCCGAAAGTTTGTAAGCGTTTTCTCTTCACGCTAAATGGATCTGATAGATATATATCTTGTACCTAGGATTAACACATACGCTACTTTTTAACTTGATATAAGCGGTTGAAGCCGCGGGGCACAGCTAGTTACGTATACAAAAGAACGAGAGTTGTCTTGGGACCGGGTGGGTTGTAACGAAGTCACTTTCGCTATATACATATAGTGTATTAAATATCAAGCACAATGAAATAAATTAACGTTCGAGAATTAAATGATCTCTTTCTTTCTTTTTTAGAAATTTCCACAAATTCCAAGTCTTTTCAGTCCAAGAACGAGCCAGCATCCCTTAAAGTATATGCAGAGTTCTCCAGCTGAACCAGATTGGCTAATTACAATCCGCCGAATTCTACATATAACAAGCCATAGCAAGTGTCGTGAAGCCCATGAAGGCTTTCTGTCTAGCTCTTATTCACTAAGTGTCCAGATTGACAATTGAAAGACGATAAATCTACACTAATAATTAAAAATCCAAGGTATTTTTGTCGGTCCGCTTGTATCCTTTTCACGGCTTAGCCGTGGATTAGTAAATCTTGATGATAATGGAAGAGAAGCAAAACTAACCACTCTGCTGTCTAAGCATCGCTAGCAACTATACTTTCTGTTGTCCTTTTACAATTTTAATTATGTCTAAAATGTCAAATAAACAAACATCAAACACCGATCAATGATTTGATCAAGTAAAATTGAAATCGACTTAGAAAAAAAACTGGATTTGAACTGCCCACTGGCGTAGTTGGATGCGCTTTCGCCTTCTTAGCAGGAGTATTGGGTTTGATTTCCGGCGGGCAAGCGTAGCGTAGTCTAGAATAAATATAGAATATATATACATATTATATAAATATATAATATAGAATATGCGAAGATATACGAAAAAACATGGAAATGTCATTGGTCACCGTTCTTGTGCTTGTTGACTTCAGCAACGCTTTTAATGCTGTAAACCATGACTTACTACTTGCTGTTCTTTCTCAATTAAACTTCTCATCTTCTTCTATTTCTTGGTTCACCTCCTACTTAAAGGGTCGTCGGCAGGCAGTGCGATCTGGCCAAAATCTATCTGACTGGTCGGATTTGGATGCCGGTGTTCCCCAAGGGGGAATATTATCTCCTCTGCTGTTTTCCATTTTTATCAACATGATTTCCGTTCATCTTAATTGTAACTACCATTTCTACGCTGATGATCTACAGCTCTATCAACACTCTAGTGTTGATAACCTGAACTCTTCTCTTTCCTCCATCAATGATGATCTAGCTCACCTACTGTCATGGTCTAAACGCTATGGAATTTCAGTGAATCCTAATAAATGCCAGGCGATTGTTATTGGAAGCAGTCGACAGCTTGCCTTAGTCAATATCCATAATTTAACACCCTTACGTTATAATGACAGTGTTATCCCCTTTTCTACAACCGTTAAGAATCTTGGTGTTCTCATGGATTCTAACCTTAGATGGACAGCTCAAGTGAAGGAAGTGTCCAGAAAGTTTTTCGCATCTTTACATGCTATCTTACGTTTCAAACATTTTCTCCCTATTCACACTAAAATAACCCTTGTAAATTCACTTCTTCTCCCCATCTTAGATTATGCTGACATTTGCTACCTTAACGTTTCCGAAGATCTACTGAATAAGTTGGATCGTTTGCTCAACGCTGCCATTCGATTTATTTATGGGCTTCGGAAATTTGACCACATATCGGAATTCAGGGCAAAACTCAAATGGCTTCCAATCCGTGAAAGACGGAAGTGCAGAGACCCTTCTGCTCATGAATATCTGAAACATGAGTTCTGCTTCTTAGAGGACACTCACATACGGACTCTACGTTCATCAGATACAATGCTTTTAGCTTTTCCGGCTCATAGGACTAATTTCCTTGACCACTCCTTTGGCATAGTAGCGGTGCGGCTATGGAATGATCTCCCAATCGATATTAAAAAATCACCCTCAAAAGCTTGTTTTAAAAAGCACGTTAAAGATCATTTTCTTAAAATTATTACCAAAGCCTTATAATGTTAACAAACTTCTCTGAGCACAGTTATTAGTATATATTTATATATATATATTTATGTTATATATTTTTTAGAATTTTTCTTATTTATTATATTTTTTAGATATTTATGTTATATATTTTTATTAGTTAGTATGTATAATCTTAAGTATTTTATATTTATGTACATTATAATTCGATATAAATTTCATTAACATATATTTTCTTTACCCCTGATTGATGCACGCCTCATGTCATTTCATTTTCCACCGCTGGATGACTGGTAGAGAATGCTTTTAGCATTAAATCCTCCTTTTGTACACTTTTTACTGTGCAATAAAGTATTAAATAAATAAATATTCTAGATTACATTTACTTTCGTCTGAATCTAGTAACACAGCCGGCCCTAACACTATTATTTATATAATAGAAGTCATTCTCGTTGAATATTAGTCATAGACAATTTAAGTACAAAATAAAATACGTGGGAACCCTGCAAGTCAGCACACACGGTGTTACCAGCCATTACAATGAGAAAGATTTTATTATTATACATTCATTTAAAGAACGGGATTCCCCGATTTCTTGTGAAATTTTGCCGCCATCTAAAGGTGCCGATGCCGCCCCTGCCGCCACTACTCTATGCAACTGCCAGGCAGAGCTTCAAGCGACTAAAATTTCTATTTCATTAGTTTTCGTGAGTTTGATAGCAGTATATAGTTTGTAAAGGGCATAGCTTGTGACTTTCCGTCGTGAACTCGCCTGATGATGGAGATCGGACATCCCCGAAACCTAGGTCTCAAGAGTCGACCATAAATCGTTAGTCAAGCCATCATTTATAAATTATCCTTTCTGTTATCTTTTTCCAATTTTAATTCTGCCTGAAAAGGCAAATAAACAATCATAAAATATAGATAAATTTCACTAAATGAAATTAGTTATATCGAACTAAAAAACAGTGTCTCGTAAAGACGCACGATAGAAGTAAAACTTTTGGAACTTTTATGAATACATTTATATGTATGATTTTTTTCGGGTAGACGCCGGGCGGTTCATACTCTACGGGGTCTGATAATGATTATAGATTTAACGATAACATTGTGCAATGTTTAGATAAAGAAGGATGAATCTCACGCATAATAAGATCACCAGTTACATGTTTTAGTAGAGGTTGTTCACCTATTCACTTAAAAATAAACACGATAGCCAACAAGAGTTAAAGAGCAAAGTGACTGTGTACAAACACGTATTTCGTGATAGTCTGCCAGTCGAAATAGAACGAGGTAAATTTTTCCATTAACGCTAATAATAGCACAGTGACCGGATTTATTTTCTTTTTCGTTAATCGATGTAGGAGAATCTTAGTTTAAAGTTCTCCTTATGTTATAAGGTACGAAATTAATAGGGCTTATTAATCGAGCGGAGCGAGATATCTAAGTTGACTGGGTATATCAGCACTTTGTCCGTCCGTCTGTCTGTCAGAAGCATCTAGCGTCTAAACCATATGTGCGAATGACTTCAAATTCTAATAGAATATGTAAAACTACGGCCCAAAGCTAGAAATGACATTTAAAATTATATAAATGAATGAAAATATTAAGAGGGTATACACGTAAGTGAGGAGCAAAATATTTTTTAATATTGTGATCCCACAAGGATGGTAATAAAAATATGCAAACGTTTAAACACTATCTCACCTGATGGTAATTAAATATATATAAACAACTAGACGTGCCCTGGGGCTTCGCTCGCGTTTATCAAGTTAAAAATGCCTGTGTCAACCCTAGATATAAGGTATGTACATTCCAAATTTCGTCCAAATCCGTTACAGCGTGAAGAGAAAACATACCTACACATTAACACACAAACATTCAGAATTATAATATTATTGTGATTATTGCAAGATAGTAGCATCTCTAGATAAATGAGAAACAATAGCTACATTTACAAGATAAGATAATAAACCTCAACACACAACAAATCCACTATCACGAATGTAACTGATTGATTAGTGATATAAATGAATGATACAGAGCAGAGAACTTCAGCTGATAAGAAGTCATCGACCTTTAGCAAATACTTTAACTTTTACATAATCATCTGAATCCGGTCAAATTGTTAGTAACCTAACAGTATAGATGTTAGTAGGTACTACGCCTAAACAAAGAGATTGAAGGTCATTTATAATGTTGAACGTAATCAATTAAACATTTATGTTTATAAACGCTGTCACATTCACAGCTCCACATTAAGTTCGATGACTTGTTTCGTAGGTGCCGGAAACATTCACATCACACACGAAATCACAACCAGCACCAGAAACACAAATGTCCCTTGGGGAGAAAACTTGTGTTTCAGCCGGGAATCGATCCCCTGCTTAGAAGGCGAACGCTCACTAAACTAAGCCAACGGGCAGTTTAAACTTGAAATGTCTTGTACTATAGTAATATTGAAAGATTCACTTAACTGGGATAAACACGAATAAACTCATGACAACACCATAATAACTAGATATATAAAGAACATAGAGATATATAAAGAATTTAAAACAAAAATTTAATATTAAACGCATCCACACGCACAGCCCCACACTAAGTTTGATGACTTGTGTCGTGGGTGCCAGAAACATTCACATCGCACACACAATCACAGCCAGAACCAGAAACACAAATTATAGAATTAGAATTTCCCGGAATATTATGCCACTTTACAAATTGGTCCAGTCACAGTATCACATTACACTTATATTATAAATGCGAAATTCTGCGAGTGTGTTTGTATGTTTGTTACTTCTTCACGCTCAAATTGCTGGACCAATTTGGTATGGAGGTGGCCCTTTGCTGTGACGCTTGCTTGTCGTAGACTAGTCTATAGGCAGTCCTAGCGTCAGGATTTTTCAGGCCGCTTGAAGGCACCTGACACGGCTGAACGGCTGTTGTCTTACAACTAATAACCGTAAAACATATAATAATAATAATAACTAGCACTGTGATAAACAATTAAAATGTTTCCCTGTAATACAAAAGTTTCACTATCGTGTCTATACGACACACTCTGTTCTTCGTATTTATCCTACTAATATTATAAATCCGAAAGTTTGTGTGTAAGTATGTTTGTTCCCTCTTCACGCTTTAACGGCTGAACGGATTTGGATGAAATTTGGAATATACATAGATTATACATAGGATTAACACATAGGCTACTTTTTAACCTGATAATAACTGGCGAAGCTGCGGGGCACGGCCAGTAAATTATAATAATATCTGTGTCAGAAAAACAAATTCATAAGATAAAAACAACAACATAATTCATAACAGACATATTCCTATTAAACTTAATGAAACACAAACAGAATAATTTGATGCAACTGATAGCCAAGGCATCAATTGAACACAATCAATGATGCGACTCTGATTGATTGCAGATCAATCTATCAATCGAGACGTCAAGGATACTGGAGAGCATCAACAAGCGTTGAACGATTGGGGTTCAATACACGCACTAATTTACTGAATACAATGTTGTAATGGAAACTGCAATGGATGTCAACAGGGTGAACATAATGACGAGGTTATATACACGGTTTTTAACAGAATTCACAAAAAGGAGGAGGTTCTTAATTCGACTGTTTTTTATTTTAATGTGTTTTACCTCATAGCTTATGTCTGGGTGAATCCTACTAATATTATAAATCCGAAAGTTTGTGCAAGTGTGTAAGTATGTTTGTTCCCTCTTCACGCTTTAACCACTGAACGGATTTGGATGAAATTTGGATATATACCTAGGATTAACACATAGGTTACTTTTTAACTTGATAATAGCGGGCGAAGCCGCGAGCCACGGCTAGTTATATATATATGATATACATCTTTTTTTCATTTGAAAATCGTTGGTCCCATTTAAATTTGATCAAGATCTGACCAGTATTTTTGAGTTATCCTCAGTAATCCGTATTTAATTAATTTAATCTGAACAAGGGATTCGAAAGGTTCCGAAGATAAAGCGGTGAAGTCGGCTTTTTAAGCTTTGTTTACGTTTAAATGATATATGCTAAAATTAGAGTAAAATTATAAATTAAAAGAGACAATAATATGTACGTTATAAATCATAAACATCCTTAGAGCAGACGAGAAGATTGGTTGAATTCTCTAAGCCAACTTCAAATAAACAGATGGTATACACACACAATTCCGTAATAACAATCAAAACAAACGCATTCACACTCTCAGCTCCACGCTAAATTCAAAACCTTGTATCGTGGGTGCCAGAAACATTTACATCACACAAAGAACTAGAAGCACAAATATCCCTTGAAATATTATGCTCCTGCCGGGAACCTAGTACCCACGGTGCAGAAGGCAGAGATCTGCCAACTGTCACACATCTATTAACATTTACTATTTTTAAACCAAATACCTCGTCAAAGCAGAACAATTCTGGCTTTCTTTTTTTCATCTTTATATATAAACGTGTTAAGTCTATACAAACAACAGTAAATAGCGTCGCAAGTACAAGTAATAGGTACTTTCAAGCCAAGTTAATGACAAGGATGCATGGAGGCAAACTGCACAGGCTCTTTCTAGCGACTACCATAATAACACCTAGGTTAAGAAAATTATGTATTAGAAATTAAGAATGTTTTTAAAAAAAAATGAATGAAAATAATGTGCCGCCGAGTTTCTTGCCAGGTTCTTCTCGAGATGGCTGTAATTTTGCGAATCTTTGGGGCCCATGTGAATTTTTTTTTTTTTTATGACAAATAGGCTAGCATTTGACCGCTATCTCACCTGATGGAAAGCGACGATGCGGTCGACGGTGGGACATGCTTGCCTAGAAGGTACCTATTCACTCTTGACTTGAAGAGGCCTAAGAATAAACGATTTTGATTTTGATTTTTGAAGCATGTTCCATTTTCTTTTATTATACATCTAAATCAACTGATAGCGAAAACCGCTTCAAAATTCATTGCGTGGTTTAGGAGTTAGCGGACAAAGAGACAGGCAGACGCAGAAAGAGACTTCATTTTATACGATATAGAGAATGCCATAGGAACTTTCCACGAGACGATTACCAACATGTTTTGAAAGAGACGCAAACAAGAACGCTTTTAGAAACGACTGAAGCATGTTTAGATGTAATGAAAAGCTTTGAGTTTCTAACGCTTCTTACAAGTAAATATGAACTTTTTCGAGCGTAATGAACGTATTATGAAAGGAATTTTATGGGATTCTCTGTTTCGAAATGCGTGGGTTGTTTGATGTTTATTATGAGTCTAAATTATACGTTTATTATTTCTCGATCTTACATATTTTTCAACCAACTTCAAAAAAGGAGGTTCTCAATGCGACTGTGTTTTTTTGTATGTATTTTACGCGATATCTCCGCCAATCATGAATCCATTTTTGAGTATACTTCAGAATTGGTCCGATATACATTTTATCGAAATCGATTAAGCCAAAACCAATATAAAAGCGGTGAAGTCAGTTTATTTAAGCTTAGCTTGCGTTTCAATTATTATATTACCTGTATATATTTTTATCTTCGCTGATGGAAAGTGACGATGCGATAAAAAAAACTAAAATTGTAACTATGTAGTTAGTTTTCATAAGTCTCAATAGTCGACTAATTTCGGACAAATTAGTTGTCCTTCATTTATACATAGTCTTCTACAAAGTAAGTCGAAAAATTGTCTTGTTTTAAGCCGGATATAACATTGAAACATTATGTGTAATACACACGATAGTTTTAACGTTATAATTATATAGTGATTTGAAGACTCAACATACATAAACATAACATAAACGCTTTCACACTCACAGCCCCACACTAAGTTCGATGATTTGTGTCGTGGGTGCCGGAAACATTCACATCACACACACAATCACAACCAGAACTAGAAACACAAATTTTCCTTGGGGAGAAAACTTGTGTTCCCGCCGGGAATCGAACCCGATACCCTTGCTTAGAAGGCGAACGCTCAATCAACTAAGCCAACGGGCAGATTCTATCAGGAACAGACCCGGTCATTAACCAATAACAATCAAGTGGTTGTTATTGGATAGTGATGGTAAAGGATGCCGATTGACCACGATATCAAGACAGATAGTTGTCAATTAGCACCCTATATCACCAGTAGACATTATTACAAATTAAAATAATTTAAACGTAAGCAAAACTTTAAAAACAACCGACTTTACCGCTTATATTTTAGTTTGGCTGATCGATTTTAATAAAATTAAATAGGACCACCTCTGAAGTATAATCTACCAAATAAAAAAAGGAATTTCATAATCGGAACAAATGAGGGAAAAATAGGTGGACATAAATAAAAAAAATACCTACAGTCCAACATAGAACCTCCTCCTTTTTTGAAGTCGGTTAAAAATTAATAAAATAAAAACCGACTACAAAATAGTCAATTTATAAGCAATACACCAACACAACCATTTGAATGCATTGATTGAAAAATTACTATTTCTAATTAAATTTAAATATTATACTTATCATAATATATATATATATATATATATATATATATATATATATATATATATTTGTAATCTCATTTTATATATATCCTTTTCATACACTATTCGATAGTTTTGGTTGGTATTTGATAAGAATCTAGCGACACCTTAACTGTCGAAATCTATCTAGCCATTTAAAGATACGGGGTAATATTGAAATTTACGAAAAATACAAGATACACGCGAAAACCATAACCCATCCTCGGCAGTCGGGTTAAAATGATCCGCACAAAAACACGAATGCGAGATAAAAGTACCACGATCTGACGTCACACACCTTTCCTAAATAAATTAGATTGTCCAAAATAACTCATATGACATCTAAGTTTATTTTTGGGTGAATGCCAACTTTACGCTGCGTAAAGAGGATGCACGGACAGACGGCGTGACGCAATTTTACACGAGTGTGATTAACTTCTCGTATTTAATGACCTTCGCATTGTTATATAAGAACGAAGACGCAGAATGAACATTAAATTTTTATACATAGCATTTATATTTACCTACCGGCTTGTTCTTACTCAAGAAAAGCTATAGCTTTCTGATAAGTTGATCGTTTATTCACATGGGCCCCAAAAAGGCACTCTTTGAAGTTAATGACTCTATTGCAAGATTCGCAAAATTACAGCCATCTTAAGAAACTTGATTGCTCATATTTTTATAAACATTTCTGAAATTACTAATACATGAATTATCTTAACCTAGGTAGGAATATATCCTACTAATATTATAAATCCGAAAGTTTGTGTGTAAGTATGTTTGTTCCCTTCACGCTTGAACGGCTGAACGGATTTAGACGGAATTTGGAATGTACATAGATCATATCTAGGATTAACATATAGGCTACTTTTTAACTTAATAATAGCGGGCGAAGCCGCGAGGCACGGCTAGTTATGTATACGAGTATGTTATGTAGTCGCGAAAAAGTGCTTGTGCAGTTTGCCTCTATGGATCCTTGTCATTAAAGTTATACAGGAGGAACAATAATAAGGGTTAGGACCAGCGCTGCGGAGTATTTCGCAGCATCATACTGAGTCCAGACCTATTTCGACATTACTGTACACGGGACCAATATAAATACACCTTCTCCTTGAGGAGTACAATATGGGAGTCTTCAAGTCGCGAGTGAATAGGTATCTTCTAGGCAAGCTTGCTCCATCGTCGAACACGTCGTCGTCATATTACCATCAGGTGAGAGTTGGTGCTCAAAGGTGTGCCTATCTAGAATTTTAAAAAAATCTTATTTACGACATTTTCTTAGCTAGGTACATTTTTAAAATTATATTTATTCAGTTAGGTACTGGGACTGAGTCAGAAACTTTATTTTTTACCGACTTCAAAAAAGTAGGAGGTACTATGTTCGACTGTATGTATTTTTTTAATGTATGTTCACTAATTTCTCCCCCATTGGTGGACCGATTCTAAAATTCTAAAAATATAAGCGGTGAAGCCGGTTTTTTTAAGCTTTGCTTACGTTTAAATTATTTGTTGTTGTGTACAGTTGTGTTGTGTCAATCAAATTATTTCTTTCTTTCTCATATTTTTTTTAATTTATTAACATATTCCTATAATCAGCTACAGGTGTAAAGACATGGAGGAATGGCATTCGAGTCCGGAAATAGTATTAAAACATTGAACTTCCTGGTGTGTTCAAATTGCTTTGTTTAATATTGTTTATTCATACAACACAGCGTCTTGTGCATGTTATTGCATAAATATACACGCGGAACACTGAGTGCGGACACAGAATCGGTTCCAAGTGTTCCAACACATGGTTAGATAATTTGACACGTGTAGCAAATTGCAATCGTTAACTATGTGTATACAACCTGTAACAAAAAGGTGTAGTAATACTCGGTGGTGTGTATGTGTATCGTGCCAGGAATCGTCTGCCAGAGAACGAAAGTCGAAATCGGACAAAAATTTTTCCGTACAAAAATTAAAAATTATATTTTTCAAATACATTTGACAACCATACAGTTACATGTGCGGCAATCGGAGTTATTTGTTCCGTACACATTGTATAGTAAACTACAGTTAGGAAAATAAGATGTTTGAAAACTATAGACATTTTTAAGTGAAACTTCTTACTTTGAAACTTCAGATGTTGAAATTCTAATCCGCAACCTTTTCTGTGTCAAAAAGTGGGGTAAACACTGTGATGGACAATTAAAATGTTGCCCTACCAAAAACGCACCTGCCTCTTATTAAATAATAATAAATAAATAATAAACGCTTTCACACTCACAGCCCCACACTAAGTTAGATGACTTGTGTCGTCGGTGCCGGAAACAACACACACACAATCACAACCTATATATTATTTATTATTTAACTCTTTATTGCCCAAAGAAAGGTACAAAGGGTGGACTTAACGCTAAAAGCGTTTTCTACCAGTCAACCACTCATGGTTGAAAAAGGGAAGCTGTAGGCATGCATCAAAAATAAGAAAGTGGTAAAAATATGGCACAATTAAAGAATTTCTAATTATGACCAAATTAAAAAAACAAAAATAAGTATATAAACCTAAAAAAATCAATACACATACAATACACGTAATACTTATGAATATAATATAATACATACAACATAATTATTATAATATTATTAAACTTCTTCTTATAATTAAGAGCAGGCTGCGATTCGGTCCTTCTTCTTGGTTCGATCAGCAGGCGCGTTTAGCAGAGTAAAAATATGACTGCTGCGCAAGGGTGCGCGTATCATACTTACGATTTTATATTATTTCTTAGTTTTATTTGTTATATTGTAACATTTAATTATATTGAAGGCATAAATCATAAATCAAGTCATAGTAATAGACGTTTTACTGCACTACCACGATTTTTCCTGCATTTTCTCGGATGACTGACAGCAAACGCTTTATCGTCAATATCTCAAAAACTAAGCAATATCAAAATAACGGACGAGTCTCAATTATCAGTGGCCGAGTCCAACTGCCAGAATCACCGCCAGACAGTCAATGCCCTGTTACGAAGAACCGACCTAGGCCTCAGCTGCTTTGTTTTCATGTTTGACGTTTCTAACTATTTACAAGCGTTTTTCAAATTGGCCGACTGCCCGGCAGTCGCCGGCGTCATGTGCACGCAAAACTTTGCGTTGACGACACGTAATGTGGGTAGATCTATTCACGTAAGTACGTTTTATTCCGATTGGCGTTTGTTAGTTGCGTCGTTACAAAATACTATAGCAAATATGTATATGATTTTTATGTTTTGTCTCGAATGTTTGGATTAAGAGGGTTAATTCTTTTAGTCTTCTCTCTCGCTTGCACAATTCGATATTTTTAATAAATACAATGATGTACGTGTGTTTTTGAAAATGTTTGCAACTAATTATATGGACATTAATACAATGATGTATTAAACTTCTTTTCGCTATCATATCCTTCAATGAAATGAGAAATAAGACAGTTCGCAAATTTCAATGTGATTTTCACGCTTTCTTCGTTTAACTTAAACATATGAAAAACGAAAGATAGATTAAAACATTCATTGTATTAATGTCCATATAGTTGGTTGAAAACATTTTCACACAAAAACATACGTAGCTAATTGTATTTATTAAAAATATCGAAATGTGCGAGCGAGAGAGAAGACAAAAGGAATAAACCCTCTTAATACATTGCTGTTAAAACATTTATTTGAAAACATTATTTATCATAATATCAAAATAAATATTTAAAAATCTAATCCGGTTCAGGCAATTTTAATCGGTCATTATGACGTCCCTTCAAACACCAGAGTGCACGTCTCAATGCCTGCCGTTAATTGGCAGGTAATTGATATCAAAAACGCGTACACTGACGTCACGAGTCAGCCAATAACGTGTGAATTACTGTTTAAACATTTTATTCATTATTCTATTTTTGACATTAATTAAAAAACATTTAACTAAGCAATTATAGGCGTAATTATTTCTATAGCTATAAATATTAAAAAGAAATACTACACCTGCATTCAAATCTTACCCTTATTCTTTATTATAATGTTTTAATAAGTTGTTCTGAGGAACTACTTGATTCGCCTGATGAAAAATTTAAAGTAACTAGCAATCTCGCTTAATATATAGTAAATACACCTGTCGCAGACATATTTCATACACACAATGACTTACAACAGTCACATCTGTCAGTAACTTGTGAGAAAATTTTGTTCAGGATTATCAGTGATTGGGGCTTAAGGGCTCACTCAAGAAATAAATCTGCGACAGCTGTAGCTACTATAAATACATATATAGCTACTATTAATACTATACATATATTAGATTCTAGTCTGGTCAATGACGTGGACAACATAAACGAAACTATCTAGCAAAGATTGTCTGTAGCGAATAATCAAAAGGACCCACCTGTTAACATTCATACATCTATAGTTTCCGTTATCTAAGTATATGACAGAGACTCTGAAACGAATCTTGACTATAATTGGGTTAGCAACAAATTTATCACTAGACTCAGTTCAAACGTAGTACTATACATGCGAGATAGATAACCCGAATACAAGAGATAACCTGATGACGCGGCGGGGTTGTCACTACTATATCTACTGTGACTTGAGGTCGAAACTCGAGAGCTGTTGGCACGTGGCGAGAGATACCGAGGGACTACGTAATAATAGCTAAATATATTAAGTACTAGACCCGATTCTATGTGACCAAATTTCAAAATCGTTTATTTACATGGGCCTCAAAGAGGCACTCATGAACGTTAATGACTCTATAGTAGGGGAGCCCACGATGCTAAATGGGGATTTACTCGAGCGTCATAGAGACCTATTGGGTTGGAAAGCTTAGATGATAAGAAGAAAAAAATGTTATATATGTATACCTTTTCATCGGTGGGGGGAGCGGCTATAAATTTTCAAAAATGTAAAAAAATACTGTTGCATGGGCATACTCGAGCGCGTCAGATATTGATAGCATCAATGTCCTACGTATTTTTAATAATGTACATATGTTAATCTGATCGTTTTCATGATGGGGGTGGTCGTACTTAAGGGTTGAAAACGAAAAAAAAAAAAATTTTGTCGAGCGCGTCAGATTTTCTAATGGGGTGTTAACTGTACCTAAAAAAAGCTCTAATTCAATAATCTGACGATTTTGATGTGACGCAAACTCGTGGCCATTATTACAATGTGTAAAAAAAATTCGCCATTTTGAAATACTCAAGCGCGTCAGATTAAGATATATATGGTTCAATCTTTATGTCCTAGACATGCTGTCTCATAATCTGACCATTACCTAGAGGGATTCGCCTAAACTGACAAAAAATTTTTTTTTTTTAAAACCTTGTGTCATCAGCTGTGATGGCGTCATGGCAACCGAAACCAGAGTAGGGACGGAGTAAGAGAGTAATATATAGAGAAAGAGGGAGAGGAGAATAGAAACGCGGAGAGGGGAATATAGGTATCATGCAGCTGCACGCATTAAACTTTATCGACAAATTTTTGGTACTTCGGCTTGTTGAAATGGTCAGATTATATATTTTTCGTTAACCTTGAATTATTTCCTTAAAAATAAAAAAAAAATTAGCCACGCTCGAGAATGTCGAGATGACGTTTTTTTTTTACAACTTTTTAGACCTCCTCTTTCTTTACGTCACTCTCAAATTGTCAGATTAGTGGAATATACACTTTTTAGCATGTAATTAACTCACCCTACCTTAATCTGACGCGCTCGAGATTTTCTGATGATCAATTTTTTTTTACTAATCTGATCCTTTATCCTTGACGTGCGGCCATATATATGGTGCTCATATTTGGTGGAGGTACTTAACCGGGTACAAGGTATCCCCCTGTATATTAATCTGCCGCGCTTGAGTAAATCCCGAAATCCCCGCTTGGGCTCCCCTACTACTACTGCTTGATTCGCTAAAATACACCCATCTCGAGAAGAACCTGGCATGACCACTATCCGAAATTAAAATTATCTAAATAATTTAAGATATTAATTACAAAAACACGCAACAACAACAGAATTTTAAAGCAGAGCACCAAATTCTCAAAAATAATTTTATTTAGAGATGAGTGTAAAGACAGAATCGAGCCCACTGTTTTTATACAAAGAACGTGGCTTGAAGGTATGATATAGGTTTTGTAAGCAAAACGTAGACAACCCGCCTGGCCGTCTACGACATTCGATGTTATTTATTTATGCCACTAGAGTGCCGCCGGCAACGAGGCAGAGCCCAAGTTACCGGTTGGTCAGTGCTGCAGAGTGAGGAACCTCCTGACAATGCGTGCCGTGTCCAGGAGTAGTGCCGCGCTGAATCTGACCCCTGGGCCATCCGTCTAGCGAAA
This sequence comes from Lomographa bimaculata, assembly GCA_948107665.1. NCBI lineage: Eukaryota > Metazoa > Arthropoda > Insecta > Lepidoptera > Geometridae > Lomographa > Lomographa bimaculata. The sequence continues at coordinate 2,288,805 of OX403600.1, read as the reverse complement.
GCCTCTTGAAAATGTTGGTCGAGAATTTCCGCCATTAGCCCGTTCGCCTAAACGACTATCGGGACAAAGATTGTCGAATCTACATCCCGATCGGCGGTGACCTCGTAGGCCACGTCAAGGTTCTTGCTTAGCTTGTCCTTCTCGGCCTTCATCGTCATGGGGGATGTTGACGTCACCGGGACCACAGCACACGGGTTTGTCAGCACGATATCAGGCTTATTCGTGACAACAGCCCTGTCTGTGATGACAGATCGGTCCCAAATAGTCAAAATAGAGCGTAGCACGATCATTCTCGAGAACCGGCACAGTTGTGTACTTATAATACGACACTCCACATTCAAATATTAAGTCTAAACTTAACAACATCACGGTAACGTTTAGGTGTAATTCAATTCCAATTACCATTCAATGTGTTGACTAATCATCTGTTCCTTTATTACCAGAGAATTCTATTTCATATCTAATTGACCTGTGACGCCTGTGACGCGTATTTTTTTTGTTCTATCTATAGAACACTCGGTTCTATCGTGATAGTGATATGACGGATCTTTGACAACGTCAGGAAAAATATTACATAAGGGAATTGCGTGAGATTTAAATATAAGTATTAATTTTTGAATCCTTATAGCTATAGTAATAACAGTATTATCTTATTCAAATGCTTTTAAATTAGGAATTTAAAAAGCAAAACTCCCGTTATTAGATAAACCGATTCGTGACGTCAGTTAATTTTTGATGGCAATGATTGGTCAAGTTTCTTTTTTACTTCTAGCCACGATTGGATAGTGGGAAGTCACAGAAAGAACGTCAAAATGGTCGCGTTTGAAAATGCTCGAACCTGTTCGCAATATTTATTATAGTTCGTAAATATTTATTTTGACAAGAAATCTAATGTTTTTGAATGAAATTTTATTTTTAGCAATGTATTTACGTAAACAATAGAAAAAAAAATTGCATATCCTTTTTTTAATGCAAAATAGGCAAGCGTTTGACTACTATCTCACCTGATGGAAAGTGACCGAAGATGTGACATGCTTATAAATATTAAATATATATAAGCATGTCTCATATTCCCTATTAAACAAAAATAAACGCTGTCACACTCACAACCTCACACTAAGGGAGCCGGGAATCGAACCTTGCTCAGAAAACACCCAACTAAGTCATCGGACAGTTCTTGTTTCGGACGTTCGCCTTACCAGACAACTCCGTCAAAGTATCTTCAAGGTTGACATTAAATTGTGAGAGGGTCGTGTGGACCGTCTATCATCCAATAGACCGTGAACGCAATGCAATAGTAGTTATGACGTTCCCAGCTATTCTTAATAGGATACGATGTGTGCTTGATACATAAATTGGTCAATTTAAAAGTTAAAAGAAGTTCTTGGAGCATGCTGGGGTAGGACAACATGAATAACAACGTAAGTACATACACGTTAATAACTTTCATGGATAACTCCCACAATACCTCTGTATAGTCTACATGAAAATATCACACTAATATTATAAAAGCGAAAGTTTGTGAGTGCGTATTGTATGTTTGTTACTTCTTCCCGCTCAATCGGCTGGACCAATTTTTAATAAATATTTGTATAGAGGTAGCTGACAACCTGGACACATAATATAACATCTTTTATCCCGGAATTACCGCGGGTCTGGGACTTCGCAGGTAAAATTGCGGGGCGCAGCTAGTAATAACATAAAAGTAACATAAACGCTTTCACACTCACAGCCCCACACTTAGTTGAGAACTTGATTCGTGGGTGTCGGAAACATTCACATCCAGAACAAGATATTTTTTTTTTCCTTTATAGGGTATGAGGCAATTTTTCCATCATAAAAATGAGTAAGATTATATATTGGACATAAAGGGATGAGTGCGAGGAAAATGCTTGTGATTGGCCGATGCGACAGTCGTCATAGTCAGCTGCGGAACGACCAATCATAACGACTGAATGTATGCTTCAAAAGGCGTGTTGTTTTCGTGAGCGGGGAAAAGATACTAGCAGTCGCCTGGTTGTTTTGTCTATGATCGAAATGTTAACAATAATTCTAATCCAGCAGCTGATAAAAATAGAATAACTGTGTGCATTTCTAAATCAATCAATACAGTTATAACGTCATGTTTCGAGCTATAAAGTTTGATTGGATTGATTCTAATTATGCTTATCGATTTTGAGTAATATTGCTATTACCAACCACGAATCAGGCTGCGCGGTTGTTTATCAACATGGCTTTTGTGAAGAAATAACGCGATTGTTTCGCACATGTTTTTGAGTGGGACAATGGATTTTATTTCTCCGAGAATATTATGTCAGTCGGTGTATGGGACTGATAAGTGGCAAGGTCTTGTAGTCAAACACCGAATTATTACTGTTACCGGAGTTCCTTTTAAATCATTTATATGATGACTAGCCGTGCCCCGCGGCTTCGCCCGCTATTATCAAGTTAAAAAGTAGCCACGTGTTAATCTAAATATATATAACTCAAAGGTGACTGACTGACTGACTGACATAGAGATCTATCAACGCACAGATCCGCTAAGAAAGGATTTTGATTAATTCTACCCCCAAGGGGATAAAATAGGGGATGAAAGTTTGTTGTACTTCTTAACGCGAGCGAAGCCGCGGGCAAAAGCTAGTCCTAGATATAATCTATGTACATTCTAAATGTTATCTAAATCCGTTCGACCGTTAAAGCGTGAAGAGGGAACAAACATGCTTACACACATACACATTTACACACTTACAAACTTTCGGATTTATAATATTAGTAGGATGACATGTCAGTGATAGTTAAAAGTATGATTCGCAGATAATTATAAAGAATGTTATCTAAAACTGTTCTTCTACTGATTAGCATATTGAAAATTTAAAATGACTTGAATACTAACAGTTCGCCGTTTTGAAAAAATCTCGATTATTTGAGACTTAAAGAAATAGCACAATATTAACTCGTAATAAGATTCGTCTCAGAATGATATATTATATAACAATTTAAACACAAGCGAAGCTTAAAGAAACCGACTTCACTGCTTATATTTTGGTTTTGGCTTGATCGATTTCGATAAAATTTATATGGGACCACCCCTATATAATCGTATGCATAATCTACCAAATAAAAAATCATCACAATTGGTGGAATAATCGCGTAACATAAATATAAAAAAAAACATACATTGAATTGAGAATCTCTTTTTTTGAAGTCGGTTGAAAAGCTACATAAGTGGAACACGCACTGTTTTTGTTTTGAAATACACTTATTACAATTTATGAAATATATGCATTTTGCTAGTGTAGAGCATTTTTATGTTTTTATTATAGGTAGGTATAGATTATTATCACTTTTGTTGTTGGCCAAGAAATCCTTATTTTTATCGAAATGGTGATATTTATGAATGCCAGGCTCTATACAAAAACATTCGCACGTCTTTGTGAAACAATTGTCAAATAATGAAAAACTTTGCCTTAAAGAGTATAAAATTTTGCCAGTTGCCACCCGGAAATGAATGAATGTCGACGTGCCTTTAAAGCAACGTTTTGTTTAATTTTACAGACTTGTACATAAACGTAAAATAATTTTAGGTCAAGGTTAAGATCGTGCTTGTTAAAATGTTCTGCATTGTCTAAAAATGAATTGGTTTGTTGCCTGGCAGCTAAATTCTAGAGTCAAGGTTGAATTGCGTTGCGAAATTGTATGTAAGCAATTATTTATTATAAAGGTATTTTATACGTCGGTCAATGGTTAAAGGAGGAATGAACTGAGAGGAATTAATTTGTCAGCTTTTAAAAGGTTTATTTAGGAAGCAAAGAAAAAGCATCGAAATATATGTCAAGTTCTCGAGCGATCAATTCGAGATATATATTTCGATTAAAAAAGCGTTTGTAAATAAATTTGGAGGAGGTAGAGGAAAACAAAGAAAAGTGGTGGTGTTTTTACGTCGTCGATGGTATTAGTATTACGCTAATACTGAAAGGCACTTTTAAAAACATTTTTTATATATTTAGGAGACTAATTTAATAATATATAGATAAAAAAAAAATCTGCCGAGAATTTAAGATGTCAAAACGTAAAAAAAAATCAAAATAAGCAAAAATGATGTGGTGTTTATTCTCTGACATTTTTTACGAGTTCTACAACATAAATATTTAAGTTACAAAAAGAAAAAAAGAGATTAAAGATGGTTTAATGGTTTAGAGACGATTTTCGGCAAAGTGCCCAAAATGTACTTGACTACGTAGTAAAAGGTATATTAAATAAGTATCAGCAACTTTTCTCATGCTCTCGGTGCTTACAACATACCCTGCGGTTCGTTTTTTAACACTGTCAGCACAGCACTATCGACGCGATGAAAGCGAAGGGTAAATAGCGCGCTGCGATTGCTAACATGTGTAACGCAGGGCTAGTAACGAAATCTACATTAAAACAATTACTTTAGCGCGTTTATTCCTCATACAATTATATAACATCTGTCCTTGGCATTAAAATATCTTTTCCCTTATCTCACACTCCTAATAAGAGAAAAATATTCCGTTATTTAAACTAAGAAATAAGAATAACACAATGCCTACGTTAGTATGTACAAGAAGCGTTACATAATTGATTGCTCGAGTTAACAATGCAAGTATTGTATCGGGTGTCGGATTGATCTGACAGGTCATTTAGGCATATATTTTAAAAAGAAGTCCAGAATTCTTCTTCGAATAGAAAATATTTTTTCCCCTCTATTTACCCGATTGTATACTTAATTTCTTAAGGATGTATGATACTCCATAATCATATTTTCTTTTTAACTCAATAATCATATATTTTTTTCGTACGCAAACTGATTTTTTATTAACGGTTAATAATCCGCGATTATTACACATTAACACTTCAAGAATCACAGGTTTTGGAATATTATACAAAATCAACAACGCCATTTTTTCACTTTCGCGGCAAAACTCCCGTGTTTTTTTCCAAGCTGTTCTCAAATACGGCAACTAATTAATGAGTTCAAGACACGCATTTCCTTCTTTGCTTGTTTTTATTATGGTTTTAAAATTAATTAAAATTCTGACATGCTAACAGAAATTTTCATGATTAAATGTAATAATGCCTGCATGTAATAGCTAAGTAGGTACATACAAATTATTATGATAATCAACATTTGGAATTGAATTAATATACCAGGTAGTACTGCAGTACAGGGCCCCAAGTGTTCTAGTTATTGATTCAAATTTATATAAAAAATAATTTATTGACAAGAGCCCAAAAGAGGCACTCATGAAATTTAATGACTACTGCCAGATGTAAAAATTACAGCCATCTCGAGAAGAAACTGGCAAGAAAATCGGCTTGAGCTGCGATTTCGTAAGTTGATTGCATAAATATATTTTTAATAAGTAACTTGCTATTGATAGTTTTTATCCAACGAAAGAAAGGCCTATATTTATCAGACTATGTATGTAATGTATATTTGTTCCTTTATGGCGCTACAGAGACTAAACAAGTGGGACGATTTTGATGATTTTTACGTCGATCGATTTGATTTGTTTGCGAGTGTAAGATAGTTAGCAAAATTCAATATGGCGACCACTAGACGCCATATTGTGAACGACGCCATTTCGCGGTTTCTATTACCATTTTTTAATTTGAATAACCATTTAGGATCTGCAACGATTTAAATAGTTAGCAACCATACTATGATAAAATTAGTATATAAATAGTCTTATTAATTAAAATGTGTAGAATAAATAATAATTGTATTATTTTTTAATATTTTATGAAGTTTTACATATTTGCCATACACTATTTACCAGATGTAAATAGTGTGCTCACATCACACACCCTCATAGAATAATAACATTATAATAAATAATAATTCCAAAGTTAAAATCAGTCACCAATTGGTACAGAACACATGAACAATTCAATATGTACAAAAAAATACAGACGAGCATTAATCAATATCCGTGTAAATAAAAGATACAACTCACCTAAGTACATAAGCGTCGACTTGCTCGCTCTGTGTGAAGGAGATGATCTCACAGCGTACAATCTTTAGGACATTCTCCCATTGTTGACTGCAACAATTAAGCAAACATTAGAATAGACCAACAACCCTTTGGCGCAGTGGGCAAGTCTCTGCCCTCTGCACCTTGTGTCCTAGGTTGATTTTCAGTAGAAGGACAATTTTTATCCCCAAGGGACATTTCTGCTTTGGCTGGCTGCGATTTGGGTTAAAGAAATATTGTTTTTTTTATTTTAACTATGACTTTACTACCTACCAATAGAGTGGTACTCGGGTAGAGCTACCCGTGCAAGTATTTAAATTCTCTACCAGGTTATCTTTTCATTCACATCATTTTACTGGTCATATAGTCACTTTCCATCAGATGAGATAGAGGTCAAATGCTTTTCTTATACAGGATGAAAAAAATTTTTAACTTATTCTACATACATATTTTTTTGCATGGATCCGAATCAATTAGGTTAGTTTTTGAAGTAAAAACTTCTTTAGCACTTTTTGGGTGAACAAAAATCGTGGAACTCGCGTCATCCTCACCAAACGCTTACTATATACTCTATGTATGTATGTACTTTTTCACTTCTATCGGCAGTCCCCAAAGACTGCCCTGCATCTATTTTTTTTTAACTTAAAACAATATATATTAAATCCTCCATGTACAGCTAAATTGTACAAAAGAATATCAAAAATATGATTATGATATTTAAAAATTTGTTCTATCTACAATAAGGGCTAACAATATTATGCGAATAATTTGGGAGGAATCTGATGTCTTCCATTATAATTCCATATATTTCTAGCAGCTTAATTCGATAAAATCCCATGTGGGTAGTGTTTTATTCGAAGCTTTTAAACATTGGTTTGACAAACTTCCTTTTTTATAAGAAAATCTTAATAATTGTCATAACAAAGTTATTAATTTAGTTCATTTGTTAATTTTCTAGTAATTATAGACTTCTGAAGACTACAGCTTTTAGCCAGATTATATTAGATTAGTTTTATTTTCTTGGAAATAAGGTAGGTTAGAAAGGCGGGCATAAAAAGGTGCCTACATAATTAGGTTTAAATAATTATATTACTAAGCTAATCGTGTACATGTCCAATCTATATGATGAAAATAATTTGAAATCCCGCGCGCGGGCGTGCGTAGCCCGACTTAGCGACGGCTATTGGCGGCAACTAGGCATTGCAGTGACCAACCGCTGTCCAAAATAATACAAACAGCTGATTCCAGAAATTTCCACAACAACAAATACTACCAAAACTTTTATTCCACTTAGCAACTAGAAATGTAGCTAATTTTTCTACATTATTGAATTCGTAGAAGATATAAACCGGCTATGAAAATAATGCATTCTACCGGTAACCTTAATGTGTTTACATGTAAACAAGTAAATTATGTAAGGGTGCACTTTACAAATGCAAAAATAGAACTTACCGCGTGATTTTCCTGAGATCTGCATTTTTAGCCGGCGTGAACCAAATTTCAATAAGCTTTTCCACACCCTCGAAAAACTGCTCATTATTTTCACTATTTTTTATTATTTCTGTTTCAGCCATTGTCTCGTTTATCTCGTCTTTCTTTTTACTTATTTGTTTTAAAAATATTGAAATTATTTCCTCACAGTAGATGACACACAAGCACAACGAGCAAATGTCGAAAACTGACTAAGTGACTGACTGATTGGTCAAACTGACAGAAATTCTGTCACAGAATGAATGAATGAAGTGAAAGAAAATTATCGGCAAAATGCGGGAGAAGGACGAGATAGCACGATCACCATCTCTTATAGAGCAAGCGAGCAGGCAGCGCGCGCGTTGCGATCGAAGCACGAACGGAGCGAGAACGAAAAATTTTTGTCAGCTGCTTTTATTTCTTGAAATTTATTGCCAGTACTAGAAAATGTTTCCCCTTACGAAAGATAAACGTATATTGGAATAATGTATTTATGTACGTTTTGGGCTTGTATACCTACCAATGATATATGGTAACGGTACGGAGATCTCTAAGTTGGCTTGGGTCATTTAGCACTTTATCCGTCCGTTCGTCTGTCAGATGCATTTAATGCCTAAACCATACCAGCGAATAAATTGATTTTTTCAGAGAATACCTGTAACTGCCCAAAGTATAAAATGGGAATTAAAATTATATAAATGAAAATATGTGTATTATCATAAAATAGATAGTGGTCCTCCCTACATCTTTTGGAATATAACATAAGCTACATTTTACCCCATTAGCCGCGGGGCTTAGTTAGTATAGTTGTACCTACTCTTCATTAAGGGAATAAAGTCAATTACTATCACCACCCGGCGGCAAATGGAACTTTTACTCCCGATCGCCAGCCGCACACGTGAGCCCCTTTAAAAAAATCGACTTCACTGATTTAAAAACAAAAAAAACATCAAAATCGGTTCACATGGAAAGAAGTTCTAACTAAGTAGGAGGCACCTTTTTGTAAAGTCGGTAAAAGTAATTAAATATATCTAACACTGTCTTTATTTAAATTTATCCGTTCGTTTCCTAATGTAAAACATAAGAGACAAGGGTTTCATATCTAAAGTTGAGATTTGTAAAATACTCAGTCAAATTAGGAACTTTCTCAATTTACTTAATAGATGCTTTTAAAAGTATAAAAAAAGTTATATTTTTTTATTACTTGTAAATAATTCTGCTGTGCTAGGCTGAAACTATGTTCAAATAAAAAAAATGTCATTCGTTACGGGATTCGAACCACGCCTCTTTATAACACCGCCTAATGTTTCCGTTATGCCAGTTGCCAGAGACGCTATTGATATGGATGTATATTTTATATAACATAACAGAGCCCAACTGGGAATTAAAGAATACCCCTCCCTACAAGGGATTAAAGAATATCAATGTCTTCAAGACTAGAGTGAATAGGTACCTTCTAGGCAAGCATGTTCCATCTTTGGCCGCATCGTCACTTTCTATCAGGTGAGATAGCGGTCAAATGCTTGCCTATTTAGTGTAAAAAAAACATAATTTGAGTGATGGTGCCACTAAAAATTCATCTTACAGAGATGAAGGGCGATTTATCCTACTAATATTATAAATCCGAAAGTTTGTGTAAGTGTGTGTACGTATGTTTGTTCCCTCTTCACGCTTTAACGGCTGAACGGATTTGGATGAATTTAGAATGTACATAGCTTATACCTAGGATTATCACAAAGGCTTCTTTTTAACTTGATAATAGCGGGTGAAGCCGCGGGACACGGCTATTTAATAATATTCACAAAATAGCAAAATTCAGGGCATTTTGGAAACCCATTCAATAAATTAGTATGATCAAGTTATTTTAACAGTATTTTTACCCATTTTAACTGGCAAATTTCCTAACGCTGGCCATACTTACATTCAAGGAAGGATCACAGGGTTCACAACATAATGATAAAAAAAAGTTACATTACATACTAATTTTGTCATTATATAAAACTTAGCAGTATGGGGTTATCAATAATGAATATACACAGTATGCTTATCTCTTTTATTTCTAGTTTGTAATTTAAGATAATACCAAAACATTAATTTAAAAGATCTTTGTCATAAGTCTTCAAATGCTGCAACAAGTTTATGTAATTGTCCATTTTCGACCTTTTTGACTGGTTTGAACTTAGGTTTAATTACTGGAATGTCGGGAGCAGTATCTCTATCTTTAATTTCTTCATAAAAGTCTTCTATGTTAGGCTCGAGGTCTCTTTTTGCAGAATTACTGCTGGAGGGTCTTTTATCTTTTTTCTTTTTTTGTTCTTCTATGTTGGTGTTCAGTTCTATAAGGTTTCTGTACATTCTGTCATTGAAATGGAAGTTCAATTTCTTTGTTACCTGTGAATTTTATAGATATCCATTAAATTAAGAATATAACTTTGATGATATTATTACTGGACACTCTTTACACTTTTTTTTTTCTAAATAAACTATGCTCTTAACGACGACCAGTTGGTGCAGTGGACAGGAGTCCGCCCTCTGCGCTGTGGGTTCTGGGTTCGATTCCCGGCAGGAGCACAAATTCCTTCCCAAGGGATGTTTGTGCTTCTGGTTCTGGGTGTAATGTGCGTGTGTGATGTGAATGTTTCCGGCACTCACGATACAAGTCTTTGAACTTAGTGTGGGGCTGTGAGTGTGAATGCATTTGTTTGTTTGTTCCTAATTGTTTAGGAGTGTGGTATTACTACAGTATCTTTACTGTGCATGCAGCCCGGTGGCTTAGTTGGGTGGCCATTGTTCTTTTAAGCAGGAGTTTTTATTTTCATGCTGAACAGGCAAGCATTTTACCACTATGTCACTTGATGGGAAGTGATAGGTGTATCGGGTTCGATTCCCGACGGGAACACAAGTTTTCTCCCCAAGGAAAATGTGTGTTCTGGTTCTGGTTATGATTGTGTGTGTGATGTGAATGTTTCCGGCACCCACGACACAAGTAATCGAACTTAGTGTGGGGCTGTGAGTGTAAAAGTGTTTATGTTTTTATTGCTTTGATATTTCTAGGTCAAGTATGCTTCCCAGACTTCCAGTCATAGACCAAAAGTAAAAGACAGAACACAATATGTGCAAAATCAAAATGTCACATTTATCATATCACTATAAAGATCCAAAGACTTGATAAAAGATATTTAAATAGGAAAATTATAAAATAGAATTAATAAATGTAGCCAATGGCTTTCTATCGTTTTACCATTATTTTGAGATGAGCAGCTCCTATATGCTTTTTTTTTTTTTTTAATTTGTGACAGGCTAGTGTTTGACCACTATCTCACCTGATGGTAAGTGACGATGTGATCGAAGCTGGTAAACACACTGTACCTGGAATATGCAGGCTCTCAAGGATAACTGCCGGATTGCCGTATTTGGCTTGGCGGCAGACTTTCAACTTGATGGTGGTAAGCTACTTTGGTAGCAAGCCAGGCGAGCAACTCACAAAATGCTCTACCACCTCTCAAATGTCACCTGATTAGCACCACCCGGGGACCACGTGTAGGAGTCAGACTTAAGGGGTATCCTCCGGACGTGGGTGACTCAGCCCCCAAAATGCTTACAAAACATGCCAGGTTTTTTTATTTTTTTATATTGATATATTCTTATAATAGAATAGCATTAGGCCACTATTTCAACTATTCATATGAGATGATTCAAGCCCATTCAAGAATTATTCTAGGCCAACAAAAGGAAGAGCACCTGGTGGTGCTTGGTGACTAGGCCACTTGAGGATGGTATACCTAACAGTCTACAGGAAAAATACATAAAATGCCCTTCTGTGGCTACCTTCTATCAATACACACTCTTGCAACCAATCTCCAGTACCAGTAAGCTGCCTTAGCCATCATTTGTACCGCTGTAATTTTTTTATATTTTTATTGGTAGATAGGCAAGCATTTGACCACTATCTCACGTAATGGAAATTGAAGATGCGGCCGAAGATGTGACATGCTTGCCTAGAAGATACCTATTCACTCTAGACTTGAAGACACCCAGATTGTACTGTTCGGGAAACAAAGACGCAGGAAATGAGTTCCACTCCCTCGCTGTATGGATGATAAACGTAGAAGCAAAACGCTTCGAGCGAACCGGAGGTACGTCAACCATATAAGGAAGACGTTTGATAGTCTGTCTTGTTGTTAGGTGGTAAAAAGGCCAAGGGAGAATTAAATCATGTAATTAATACAGTCATTAAGTTTAACGAGAGATCCAACTTACTTTAGCGCATATCTGACCCTTATCTACATTTAAATCTTCAGTAGTTAGAGGCGGCGGCGCAGCTATCTTAACATCTGAAAGGTATTGGGCTAATGTTTCGCTGGAGCACAAACTTGGGTGGTTCAATTCATTTTCTTTTTTCGAGGACCCATAGTAGGACTTCGATGTTTTCGCTGATGAAGTAGAAGCGACCTCACGAACCACTGGTTTTTTTGTAGTGTTAACTTTTTTCTCGCAGTTGCGAACTAGCGTCTTTTTAACTTTGGGTTCAACCTTATGCATTTCTATGTAATATTCATACAAATTGTGAAAATATCTAAAACAAAACTTGTTTACAAAATTTAAAAATTCGCGTCGTTACGGGTTACGTTAATCTAGTTCCTCTGTTGTCATATGTCAATTTCAAATGCTGACAAAAAAAAAAAACAAGTAGCCACGTTCCAGAATTCGTCCGCGATAATCGCAATGTTCACGGCGCGGGTGCGACGAAGTTCGGCGCTATTATTAACATTCGACTCTCAGAAAACCGACTTCACCGTTTATATTTTGGTTTAGACTTGATAGATTTTGGTAAAATTTATATGGAACCACCTCTATAATCTACCAAACAAAAAAAAGAAAAAAATACATACAGTAAAACATATAACCTCCTCCTTTTTTAAAGTCGGTTAAAAATTGGAATAAAAACTTTCTTGAAAGCCCATGACGCGACCCGCCGCGCGCCGCTCAGCCGCGCCGCGCGCCGCCGCCTTTACCTCGTTTGTAGCTGAATAGGTGTGAGAAATTCAATGTCAGATGTAAAGTTTTTCTTTCTGTCACTTTAAACACTGTCAAACAGTGACAACAGTGTATACTGCTGTATGTCCACGGCTGCTTTTCTGTGAAAAATATTCTAGTTAAAGTTTAGTTTACCGCAAATGTGCGCGTTTTAGTAATCATACATTATTTAAAATCTTATATTCTACTATCCTTTAGTCGACATTTGATATGTCTAGCGTATGTGTAAAATATTTAGTAAGTACAATCGGTACGAAGAAATTTGTTACTAAGTTAAAAAGTAAATCTAGCGAAATATTTTATTTCAGAACCCAGATAACTTGCCTGTGGAAAATGTAGCGCTGTCCGTAACTGATTCCGGTGTAGTCCGACAAGTGAAGGCTTTGGTAAGCTAAGTGTTTTATAACATAAAACAATATTGTGCAACTAGTGTACCTATATAATACATAATATAATACTTTGTAGTCCGTGCTAGGAAAATCCCCGAAAGCGTTTCCGGACATTGATGGTTATAATTGATAACATGTTTGTATGCGAATGAAAGAGATGAGTAAGTTGTACATGCATCACGCTTTCCTATAGTATATATATAGTAGGGTATAAGCATCCTCTCTCTTGTGGACTCTTCTCAGTTTTGAACTGATTACATGCAGGTCATTTTTGCAGATCACTATTGTCTACCCATCGGCTGGTTTGCCAATGGTTCTCACGCCAACTCTCAGGATCCACTCAGTCAGTTCACTACACCTAACATCACCTCAATGTACCTCATGTCCTGCCCATCACCTTTAAAGTCATGCAATGTGAGACTTACTTCAGTCAAAAGTGTAGCACACCTAACTACAGCAAGCAGTTTTTTGATTATTTTTTATGATAATGTAAATATAATGCCATTCTAGGATCCTTTCTGGGTGGAGAAACGAGACTTTACAATATATGAGAGACCTCCGTCCGGTAGCTCTCTGGTACTCGGAGCCATAGATGCTTGGAAGACCAGGATGGAAGGCTATTTGGAGGACATGAAATGGCTTCTTGCCTTAGAATATCACAAGTAAGTTAACCCATTACATGATAATTTTATTACAAGCATTTATTTAGATGGAGACGGAAGATGGCAATAGGAACTTCTGAACTTAACATGATTAAGCCATATTTTTTTTTATGATTGATAGGGCTTATTTGATTTGTCTTCACAAACTACTACTCTGGTTATATATATAACCTTAGTCTTTTTTTAGTTACAACAGGTAAAATCTTGATTAAAAAACTTTTTAACTGAAAATTGACTTTAAACTTCTCATATTGATTATATTTTTATAGGACTAATAAGACACTATGCACTATTAAACAAATTGTCCAAACTCGTCTATGTATACTAAAGATCAGGGCGACGTATACTCATCTCACAAGTTATCATGTTAAGATTGATAAAGTTTAAGCACTTGTAAAAGCTTTCTAGTTCGCAATGTGGGCAGAAGCACAAAATATTAAGCTTTCCAGTTTGCAATGTGGGCAGAAGCACAAAATATTCTTCGACTGAATATTGCTTAATCTAAAACTGCATCAAAAACTTATCAGCTTCTACTGCTAGTACATCTTTACTAATATTATAAAGCTGAAGAGTTTGTTTGTTTGTTTGAACGCGCTATGCTCAGGAACCGCTGCTCTGATTTGAAAAATTCTTTCAGTGTTGGATAGTACATTTATTGAGGAAGGCTATAGGCTATGTTATTATTATTTTTTAATTAGGGATCCTTACTAAAAGTCCAATAATCACATGGACGAAGTCGCGGGTACTGCTAGTATTTAATACAACTTTCTCATATAACATGTAAAACACATACTTCGGAATGTCCCCCACTAGGAGCCGGTATCTCTTGGGCGAACTTGGGCCACCAGTGGGAAAAGCACAATTCAAGCAAGGGGCTGTCAGTGTTGGCCTTATCACCCCTCTCACAATTTAGAATTATATTAGATTCTAGCAAATACATTCATAGAACAATCTTTTTAAAATAAACTAGATTTGACTAATCAAATCAACTCTAAATTATTTATTTGCGTTAATATGGGAAGTAACATTAAAATGAGGTGTTCAAATAAAGAAAGCTCTCCACATTTCAGCCTTGAAGTTTACAAACAAATAAAATATTACTAAGTCAGAAAGATAATTATTATTTATACCGTTACTATCATTACAAGATTAATTATTATAAAATTTATTATTACAAGATTAAGTATTACAAAATTTATGTTGCCGACTCAAAGATAAATATGGAAGGGAGGGTTTGTATCCTAAGCCTTTGAAAGTGAGGTTTGCATGAATATGTTTGAGTTTAAAAAGAAAAAAGAAAGTTGTCTGTAAGTAAGGTAAGATTTGATAAGGTGTGCAGTTCCCCTAACACCATATATTTCTAGTTTTGTAGCAGAATACAATGATCCAGATGGCATGTCCATATACAGGGGTGTGACCCGTTTTTTACTATCTAGGCCATATTTTCACTTGTTCAAGTAATTTCATCATAACCATACTAATCAATTTGTTTATTCGGAAACAAGATTGCTCAGGCATAAATATTTTGTTTTCGTCAAAGAAATTATTAAGGCTGTTATAATTTTTTTTTCAATTTAATAATTTAAGATGCCACAGGTATTAATGCTATAGGTCTATAAATATGCATATCCTCTCTGTTTTCTTTTTTAAACAATGGGATCACTTTGGATGTTTTTAACTTATCGGAAAGAATGCCATTCTCAATACACCTATTTACATTAATTAAATAATAACTCCAATTAATATTATAAATCCGAAAGTTTGTGTGTAAGTGTGTATGTAGTAGTAGTAAGTATGTTTGTTCCCCCTTCACGCTTTAATGGCTAAAGGATTTGGATAAAAATTAGGAATGTACGTAGATTATACCTAGGATTAACAAAGGCTACTTTTTAACTTGATAATAGCAGGCGAAGCCGTGGGGCACAGCTAGTAATTAATAAGCCATTAAATAATAATGGAACTGCCCGATGGCTTAGTTAAGCCTTCTGAGCAGGCCGGGCCTTCTTTGGGTCGATATGCGTTGGAAACACAAGTTTTCTCCTCAGGGAAATTTGTGTTTCTAGTTCTCGGTGTGATGTGAATGTTCCCCGCACCCACAACAAGCTATTGAAATTAGTGTGTGTCTGTCAATCAAAATCAAAATCATTTATTCACATGGGCCCCAAAGAGGCACTCATGAAAGTTAATGATTCTACCGCCAGATTTGCAAAATTACAGCCATCTTGAGAAGAATCTGGCAAAAAACTCTCAAAGCGTTATTTATAAGCTAACATTTCACTTTCAGATTCTGGAGTACAATTCTCTACCACCCCCAGTGCATGGATTCTCTCGTGTCATTCCTCCAGGAGTCCAACCCCCCATACTTACCACTGCATGAGAGCAGGGACGTACAGAAATTTTATGAGGAGATCCGGAGGCTGGTGCTAGTGGTCTTCAGCAGGCTTGTTACTAATAAGGAAAGTAAGGTGGGAATTTTTACAACATTTTATTTTACTTCAACCGATCGAGCTGAAATTTTGTACTCACGTTTAGTTTAGATGAAAGTGCATGGTTAGCTGTGTGACGTCATTCTAAATCCAACATGGCGTACTTTTAAAAGCTTGTTTTTAGCAAGTAGCTTATTCCTTGTTACTTTTTGTCGTAATATTTCGAAATTGTTCCGGTAGATGATGCCACACATTCAAACATTAAGCATAGCAATTATTGCTACTTTAAATTCATTATCTTTTGATGAAATTATTTTTTTCACAGTGATTTCACCTGCTATTTTCACAGTCAAATGATTTTTCATTTTCACTAACGTACCTATTCTCTAACAATATGGCTTGTGGCATTCTATTGATGAAGTTTGAAATCCCACTCCAATCAATAACATAAAAAAAACATTCAAATATGATAGCAAGATATTTTAACGTATTACAAAAAGTAGCGACTGCCCGTTAGCGTAGGTTACGCGTCTACCTTCTAAGCAGCTGGTATCAGGTTCGATTCCCGGTGGGAACAGAAGTTTTCTCCCCAAGGGAAACGTTTCTGGATCTGGGTGTTGTGTGTGATGTGAATGTTTCCAGCGCCCACGACACAAGTCTAATGTGGGGCTGTGAGTGTGAAAGCGTTTATGTTTATGCGAAAGTGAATTACATAATTTTATATATCATATCGTCTTGTTCCAAAAACTGTTTTGAGAATATTGAAATGCATACACTTGTGTAAACTTAACATGAAAACAATGGAGGCATTGTTGACACAAATCTCTTCAATTGTCTGGGTAATGTTTATCAATTAGCTTTCGACAATTGAAAGATAATTTGAGATATGAACTGCTCGTTAGCTCAGCTGGCGTCCTTTAAACAAAAGCTATCGGGTTCGATTCCCTGTGGTAACAAAAGTTTACTCTCAAGGGAAATTTGTGTTTCTGGTACTGGGCGTGATTGTGTGTGTGATATGAATTGTGAATGTTTCAGGCACCCACGACTCAAGTCATAGAACTTATTGTGGGGCTGAGAATGTGAAAGCGTTTTATGTTTTTTTTTATAGCTTACACATTGTGTTGATATCTTCCACCTAAATCAACTGATTTTCGTCGTAGTAGCTCAGCGGATAGCAATAGGTTATGACACCCTATGGCCGCGGGTTCAATCCCCGCCACAAGCTATATTTTTTCCTTCCTAAATGTATTCCTTTAGTTCTAGCTTTAGCCTAGCATGGCTAATGCTATAAAAACAAAATCAGTTAATTTTAGTGTTATTATTTTTTTATTTGAAGGAACACACAAAAAAAATTGTTTTTGTTATAATGGCGCTTGCCAACCATATTTTTATTTTAAACTAAAAACCAACTCCATTGCCACTATTTCCAGAACACTATCACAACCGGAATCATAAATGTCCCTTGGGGAGAAAACTTGTTTAGAAGGCGAACACTCACCCAACTAAAGCAACGGGCAGTTTATCAATCAAGTTAACTGCATATTTAGACTCGTTGGCCGAAGTAGTTTCAAACTATTTCGGTAGATGGCGTCACATGACCCTATAAAACGGAAAGAATAATTTCGTTGCTTCAGGCAGAGCTTGAATAGCTCAGCGGTTAAATCAATTGAGCATGACCACCTATGGCCGTGGGTTAAATACCCGCCTGCAGCGATGACTTTTCCTTTCTAAATTAACTCAAATTAGTTTCTTTTTACACGCTTTATATTAGCTTCACTTGTATGTTTGTAACCGACTCCTTTGGACTTGATTTTGACCCAATTCAAACCGTCAGATTTCATTTAAACTTCGTAGACTTATCGAGGACCGATAACAATACAAAAATATGTATTATTTTTTATTTATAAAGCGTGTTTTTAACTTTTTTTAAACTATTATATTTATTTTATTTACAGTCACAATGGATGAGTAAAGAATACATGGCGGACGTATTATACAACAAGTTCATATTCACGATACCGATTATATGGGACATTTGCGCGACGTATGGAGTCGACAACTCGAAGCACGTGTCGCGACTTTTAGACAGCGTTTTTGCGATACAGCCGCAATATGAAAGCGACGCGGTGGCTGCTGTAGCATTTGTGCACGAGGTGAGAATTATAAAATAACGTAAACATGGACCTTTTTGTAGCATTCACACTACACACACACGTACAATCACCCCAGCAGGCCTAGCATGGCGGTGGATACCCTGTGGAGTAGATAAAAATTGTTGAGTATGGACGCACAGGTATTATCTACGGTGGATAAGGAGGGAAACGCCATATCCCGTTGCTACCTCAAAATAAACCCATGTCCTAAGGACGAGGATAGTTTATCTCTACCAAATGTCAAACAGAGCAGTTTTATCCACTTTTCGTTGCACCCATATTATGAAGGGAGAAATATATATGTCTACGCCAAATGTCAAACAGGGATATACTTTGCCTTTCCACTGTTGCCATGCTGCGAATAGTGGAGAGGACAATCTTGTCCCTTGTCAGTGGATAAAAACAGGGGATACAATTTATGTCTCTACGCCATGTTAGGCCTGCAGGAATATAAATTTCCCTCGGGGAAAAAAAAGTGTTTCCACCGGGAATTGAACCTAATATCCAGATCCACTGCTTAGAAAGCGCAATCAATTACGCCAGTGTGATCTGCCAGTGTTGATATTGATTTCAATATAGTCACCAACAAAGATGTTCCGGCAGCCAACCTTGAGAGCCAGCCATTGTGGGCCTAGCCATACTATACTCGATCACATATCGATACATGGGTGTCGGAAACATTCATCACACCCAACCAGAAACACAAATTTTCCTTGGCCACATGGGCCCATAAAGGCACTCATGAAAGTTCTGATGCTAGATTATGCCAAATTAAGGGTTAAGATAATATCAATTGAAAAAAAAAATGCTTAATTGATTTATTTTGCAGGCTTTCAAATACATAATACTACAAGTAAATAAAGACTACGACAGCGTCGAACCGCCGAATTTGCCGGAAACCTTCAAAGGTTTTACCGAAATCAGACGTCCGACCGCCACGAAGGCTCAGGACAAACTGACGTTTGAAGCACTGAAGGACTTAGTTTTACATTTACTGGACACCGCGATGACTTTGAGGATATTTATCGAGGTCTACCCAAAGGCTGTTAGGATATTTAGGAAAACGAATTTTGTTATTAGGTGAGTCAATAACTTTTACAAACAAACAAACGCATTCACAGCCCCACACTAAGTTCAAATACTTGTATCATGGATGCTGGACACGTTTAAATAACACATTGGCAATCACACCCAGAGCCGGAAGCACACATAGTGCGCCTGCTGGGACTCGAATCCAAGACCCACGCCGCGAAGGGTACTTGTCCACCTAGCCAACTGGGCCGTCGAGTTTTATATAGAAAATAATTAAACGCAAGCAAAGCTTAATAAAAACTGACTTCACCGCTTTATCTTCGGAACCTTGATAAGATTAAATGTATTGAACACGCATTATTGATCTTGATCAAATTTAAATGGGACCAATGGGAAAGCAACAGCTTTCAAACAAAAAACAAATTTCAAAATCGATTCACGTGGAAAAAAGTTATGAGTTCACACAGATAAAAATAAAATAAATACTGTCGAATAGAGTACCTCCTCCTTTTTTGTGAAGTCGGTAGATTTTTTTTTAAAGATTTTAATACAAGTAAATACAATTTAAGTGTCTGTTTGTAATGTCGCAATAACAGTATATAAGTACGCGAGAAAAACATAACCCTTTTGGCAGTCCGGTAAGAAAAAAGAAAGGTTTGCCTGTATAGTAAAATATATAATACTAGCTGACCCGCCCGGCGTTGCCCGGGTAAACAAAAGCTTACATATAAACGCTTTCTCACTCACAGCCCCACTGTAAAAGTACTATAAGTTGTGTCGTGGGGGCGTAAACAATTAACACCACACACACAACATTCACGTCATACCCAGAACCAGAAACATAAACTGCCCGTGGGGAAAAAACTTTTGTTATTGTGTTCCTACAGAGATTCGAACCCGCTGCTTTAAAGACGAACGCACACTCATCTACGCCAGTGGGTAGTTCAAAGTTCAAAGATTCCCCACCCTGCGTCGCCCGGTTAAAAAATCTACACATAAACACTTCCACATTCACAGCCCCACACTAAGTTCAGTGACTTGTAGCGTGGGGCCGTAAACATCCAAGATTCACAACATATTAAAAACCAAGAACACAAATTTCCCGTAGGGAGAAAACTTCTGTTACCACCGCGAATCGATCCCGCTGCTTTGAAGGCAAACGCGTACCCATTTACGCGAGTAGATAGTTCAAAAGATGACCCGCCCGGCGTCGCCCGGTTAAAAAATATACAAATAAACACACTTCCACATTCACAGCCCCACACTAAGTTCATTGACTTGTATCGGGGGGCCGTAAACATCCAAGATTCACAAAGTATTCACAACATACTCAAAACCAGGAACACAAATTCCCGTGGGAAAACACCTGTGTTCCCACCGGGCATCAAACCCGGTGCTTTAAAGGCAAACGCCCACCTAACTACGCTAGCGGGCAGTTCAAAGTTCAATGATAAGACTAAACAAAAAAAAAACAGTCGAATTTATATCCCCCTTCTTATGTTAGTCGGTTCAAAACATAGACGTATGCCGGATTACGCAGTAACTGTTCCATTCTGTTATCCACCGTTTTCACCCTCAAATAAACTTAACAATTTCTCCTAGACTATAGGTCCAAATTATATGCAGTGAAGAGCAAATTAAATCTACGTGAACTACGTAAGCCGATGAAATAGGTTTTTTTGATAAGGATTAATATTAAATACTTAAAAAAAGCCAACGAAATAGAAGCCGCTATTTTTTAATGAGCAGGAATTCGTAGTACGTTTCTGTACATTTCTGACCCGTCCCGTTCACGGGCGGGCTCCCGTGAAACTAATTTCACGATTTCTCATAGACTATTTATCCAAATCATATGCAGTAAAAAGCAAAATGTATCTACATGAACTACGTAAGACGATGAAATAGTTTATTTTGATAAGGATTAATACTGAATGTCTCAAAAAGCCAACTAAACATAGGCCGCTTTTTTTTCTGATTTTTTACAAAGAAAAGTATTTTTTCTGAGCTATACATACATGTTAGATATATGCTGTCGCGGACTTTTTTGTAAAACTCATGAAGGCCAACATTTTTGCCATACATTATATTCAACTATGTCTTACCGTTTAGTCAGCGTACGCCGATAAAGCGGAAAGTTAGCAAATTTTTCTCCGACTTGTCTTACGAATATTATTATTTCGAACTGATAACTAACTTCTATCCCGACAAAACATAGCCTATGGCACTCAGGGATAGTGTAGCTATCTATTGGTGAAAGAATTTTCAGAATCGGATCAGTAGTTTCAGAGATTACCTTTTACATACAAACAAACAAACAAACAAACAAACTTTACCTCTTTATAATATTAGTATAGATATATAGCTGGGTTGTGACTGAATATCAGCGCCTAGTGTTACACTTGGCAATAATGCTGAGTCACGACCCTTTTGGCACTTTCTTACTTATGCCTAATAACCTTTATAAGCTGTTTTTGTTGTTTGTTTATCTTATCCTTAGTGCCAAATAAAAGTATTTCATTTCATTTCATTTCAATATATATATATATATATATACACTATATATTTTGTATGTATGTTACGCGATACCTCCGCCAATTACGTATCGCTTTGATGATTTTTTTTTGTTTGGTAGAGTATACTTCAGAGGTGGTATATACATTTTCTCGAAATCGATCAAGCCGAAACTGAAATATAAGCAATGAAGTCGGTTTTTTTAAGCTTTGCTTGCGTTTCAATCATCTCCGAAACGTGTGGACCATAAAGATGTAATTGTTTGTTAACTAACACCATTTCTTCCAGTATAGTTCAGCTCTATGAGTACGGAATACCCCATCTGTACGAGAAGCTGTCGGAGACTGGTGATCAGACCAGCATAACATATACAGAAGTGGAAACACACATAGACATGGCTAGAGAAGAACTGATAGATGTGTTCAGAGAAATACTTGCTGTTTATAAGAACGCGATCTTTAGTGGGGAGTGAGTATGTCTTATCTAACACCTTTAAATGAGCAATTCTTGTATATATGTATACAACCTGTAACAAAAAGGTGTAGTAATACTTGGTGGTGTGTATGTGTATCGTGCCAGGAATCGTTTGCCAGAAAATTAAAGTCGTAATCGGACAACATTTTTTCCGTACAATAATTAATATTATATTTTAAAATACTTTTGACAACCCTACAGTTACATGTGCGGCAATCGGAGATATTTGTTCTGTACAAAAATTAAAAAATATATTTTTGCGAACCCTACGATTACATCTATGGCGCGTGACCTTGACCTTTGTTATGGCCACCACTGTTAGATGTGTAGTTCCAAATGCTATGTGGTGTAGAACGGTAGCTGATAAATAGGGTTGCAAATTAAATTTTTCAGACACTTTAATTCATCATAACTCAATGTTAATGGTGCTGCCGCGTATGCAGAAGTTCCTGTTAGACTCCATGTGTGACTTGAGTATTACTTCACCTTTCTGATACACATTGTATATATATTCTGAATCTCAGAAACGGCTCCAACGATTTTCATGAAATGTAGTATGCAGGGGATTTCGGTGGCGATAAATCGATCTAGCTAGGTTTCATTTTTAGAAAACGTCGTTTTATCAGTGTTTTCAGGCAATGAAATACTGCTACAATATTATTAGAATACGAAGATAGATAACTTTTTTTTTTTTTTATTTGTGACAGGCTAGTGTTTGACCACTATCTCACCTGATGGTAAGTGACGATGTGATCGAAGCTGGTAAACACACTAGACCTGGAATACGCAGGCTCTCAAGGAACACTGTTTTGGCTTGGCGGCAGACTTTCAACTTTATGGTGGTAAGCTACTTTGGTAGCAAGCCAGGCGAGCAACTCACAAAATGCTCTACCACCTCTCAAAACTTTTTATTGTACACCAGAAATAAAGGAAAATACATTAAAGACATTAAAACTAACTAAGGCTGGTGCAATAGGCGGTCTTATCGCTTAAAGCGATCTCTTCCAGACAACCTTTGGGATGGAAAGGAGATAGCAAAATGTATTGGGACTCAGGTGTACCACATAATTACGCAAACGTTATAAGAAGGTATTTTTTTTGCCGTTCGCATAATGTATGTGGAAGCAAATGCTGTGTCCGCATTTATGGAATGTCTACTAAATTATTATAGTGGTGTCGCATAGGATTCTGTCTCGATATCCGATAATATAAGTATAAGTATAAGTTTTATTTCATCGAAATGTTTACATCTTTTTAACTAAGTGCACTCAAATAATATCTAATTGATTAGTGGTAGAAAGGTATATAAAAACGATTTTTTATTTTTATTTTAAGTAACACATCACTTTGGTAGCCGTGCTAGGTCGAACCTGTGTTACGGCTGCCAACTCTTATTCGGATGCAGGAACAATAGAATGGGGATGGGGGAATTAGATCGTGTAATTCCGTTGGAATTTAATTGTGAAAACATGGAATAATATGAATCTCATTTGAGTGATTTGCGTTTATAACGTTTTTGTCGACGTAATCGTTCCAGGGGCAGTATACAGTCCACCGTGGAGGAGTATCTAGCGGTTCTGCTCGAGGGTCTGTCGGAGAAGCTGCTGATAAAGGACTACCACTCGGCGTACCCCGTGCACGAGGACTTAGATATACTGCGGCAGGCGTATCCTGATATGTATCCTTTTTCAACCGCCTTAAATAGAGGAGGTTCTCAATTAGATTGTACTTTTTTTGTATGTATGTTACGCGATATCTCCGCCAATTATGAATCGATTACGATGTTTTTTTTTTTGGTAGATTATAGTTCAAAGCTATCCATATAAATTTTATCGAAATCGGTCAAGCCAAAACCAAAATATAAGAGGTCAAGTCGGTTTTTTTAAGCTTTCCTTGCGTTTAATTGTATAACGATACTAGTTGAGTTCGCCCGCTGATGATGATGATGATGATGATGTTGATTAAAGTAGCCTATGTTTTAATCCAGAGTATAAGCCACCTACATTCCAAATTTCATTAAAATCGGCTCAGTAGTTACGTAGATACGTGGTAACAAACATTCACACACAAACACAAACTTTCGCATTTATAATATTAGTAGGATACTTAACAAACGCGTTCACACTCACAGCCCCATACTAAGTTCAAACACTTGACTTTTCGAAATTAGACCGTGGGCCGGTTGTCGTCAACCCTACCTCATCGAGTACCAAGATGAGACCTATATGGGGGTGTCGTGTGTAAAAAGTTATGCTAAAAAAATCAGGGTTGCCTGTTCCTAGCCTGGAGCATTTTGTGCAGGGGACAAAAAACTGATCCATTTTTTTGGTGAAATTTACCTCATCGAGTACCAAGATGAGACCTATCTGGGGGTGTCGTGTGTAAAAAGTTATGCTAAAAAAATCAGGGTTGCCTGATCCTAGCCTGGAGCATTTTTGGCAGGGGACAAAAAACTGATCCATATTTTTGGTGAAATTTACCTCATCGAGTACCAAGATGTGACATATGCCAATCGATAGCCCCGTTCTTCCTTCTATTAAAAAAATTGGGTTGCCGGCTCTAAACCTGGAGCATTTGTTTTTCGGCCTACTTTAGTGTTCAGGCATCAGAAGTAAGTTTTATGAAAATAGCATCGAAATGATATATTTTAGTTATTTAAACAACAAAATATTGTAGAAAATGATGATGCGCATCATACAATTGACTATTTAGTACTGTCAGAAAGAAAGTGACCTCACAGTGAGCCAAAATCGTGGTGGCGGAGAATACAAAACTTTGTTTTACAATTACAACGAGTTTTGATTGAGCAACAAGATACCATATATGGCGATCGATAGTTCTATTCATCCTTTTACTAAAAAAATTGGGTTGCCTGGTCTGATTTCGAAGCACTTGTTTTTTGGCCTAGTTTAATATTAGGGCGTCAATAGTAAAGTATTTATCAAAATCACTTCTAAATTACATATTTAAGTAGTGTAAACGACAAAATATTTTAGAAAGCAATAATGAGCAACGTAATTTTGACTTTCAAGTCCAATCAAAAAAGAAGTGAACACGTAGTAAGATAAAACATAAATCACACAGTTAACAAATCATATCATGCAATTACAACGTCTGTTCATTGAAATGAGATAAATAATGTGTGGCAATTAATAGCTCTACTCATCCTTTTATTAAAAAAATTGGGTTGCCAGGCCTTACATTAGAGTATCAGTTTTTCTGCCAAGTTTAATTTTCAGGCAAAAAATTACCTCATCGAGTACCAAGATAAAACATATGCCAATCGATAGTGCTGGTCTTCCTTATATTAAAAAAAATTGGTTGCCGGCTCTAAACTTGAGCATTTGTTTTTCTGCCTGCTTTAAAGATCAGGAATCAGAAGTAGGCTATATGAAAATGCCTTATTTAGTTGTTTCAACGACAAAATACTGTACAGAGTAATAACATGAAACATACATTTGACTATTTAGTACAGTCAGCACAAAAGTGAACACGCAGAGAGCAAAAAGTGATCTACAAAATTGGTATTGTGCACATATTACGAGTTTTGATTGTGTACTAAAATACAATGTATAGCATTCGAAAGTTCTATTCATCCTTGTATTAAAAAACTTGGGTTGCCTGGCCTAAATGTAAAGCATTTGTTTTTCGGCCTATTAAAATATTCAGGTATAAGCAGTAGTTTTTATGAACAACATGATATCTTTTGATGATTCAAACGACAAAACACTAACGAAAGCGATAAAAAGCATCATACATTTGACTATTTAGTACTGTCAGAAAAAAAGTGAACACATAGTGAGTAAAACAGTAATCACGCCATATACAAAACTATACTATGCACGTGTTACGAATTTTGATTATGTACTAAAACACAATGTATAGCAGTCGATAGTTCTATTCATCCTTGTATTAAAAAACTTGGGTTGCCTGGCCTAAATGTAAAGCATTTGTTTTTCGGCCTATTAAAAAATTCAGGTATAAGGAGTAGTTTTTATGAATGACAGGATATTTTTTGATGATTTTAACGACCAAAACACTAACGAAAGTGATAAAAAGCATCATACATTTTACTATTAAGTACAGTCAGAAAAAAAAGTGTTACATAGTGAGCAAAACAGTAATCAAGCCATATACAAAACTATACTATGCACGTGTTACGAATTTTGATTGTGTACTAAAACACAATGTATAGCAGTCGATAGTTCTATTCATCCTTGTATTAAAAAACTTGGGTTGCCTGGCCTAAATGTAAAGCATTTGTTTTTCGGCCTATTAAAAAATTCAGGTATAAGGAGTAGTTTTTATGAACGACATGATATCTTTTGATGATTTTAACGACCAAAACACTAACGAAAGTGATAAAAAGCATCATACATTTTACTATTAAGTACAGTCAGAAAAAAAAGTGTTACATAGTGAGCAAAACAGTAATCACGCCAATACGTTATTTTATGCATATAATACTAGTTTCGATTGTGTACCAAAACACAATGGATAGCAATCGATAGTTCTATTCATATTTTTTATAAAAAAATCTTAAATGTAAAGCAATTGTTTTTTGGCCTATTTTAATATTTAGGTATTAGATGTAGTTTTTATGAACGACATGATATTTTTTGGTGATCTATTTTGTTGCAGTATTATTAATAGTTTAACCTTTTCTTCTAAAACGTGCGGTGTAGTCACATAGTGTATGCATGTAAAGCTGGCAAAGTTTTGTATAAAACTGATCATAATTTTCTCAAAATATTTGTAATATTTTGTACTGGCTTTTTGGGACCAGCCATATTACCGCACATATACTGCTTATCACAACAGTTGTGTGAATTGCCAATAAAAATATTTGTCTTAGAAGCTATTATTAAAATATTTGCTTGTAAAGTTTTGGAAACTTTAGTCTTTGTTTTCAGCCTAATAATTTTTTTTGGTATAAGGTGTACGTTTTATGAACGACGCGATATTGTTATGTGAATCAAACTACAAAACATGAAGCAAATTATAAAAAGAAACAAACATTGAACTATTTTTTTTTTCCTTTTTTTTTTGTTTTTTGGTCTTTGGAATCATCAAAAAATATCCTGTCATTCATAAAAACTACTCCTTATACCTGATTTTTTTAATAGGCCGAAAAACAAATGCTTTACATTTAGGCCAGGCAACCCAAGTTTTTTAATACAAGGATGAATAGAACTATCGACTGCTATACATTGTGTTTTAGTACATAATCAAAATTCGTAACACGTGCATAGTATAGTTTTGTATATGGCGTGATTACTGTTTTACTCACTATGTGTTCACTTTTTTTCTGACAGTACTAAATAGTCAAATGTATGATGCTTTTTATCGCTTTCGTTAGTGTTTTGTCGTTTGAATCATCAAAAGATATCATGTTGTTCATAAAAACTACTGCTTATACCTGAATATTTTAATAGGCCGAAAAACAAATGCTTTACATTTAGGCCAGGCAACCCAAGTTTTTTAATACAAGGATGAATAGAACTTTCGAATGCTATACATTGTATTTTAGTACACAATCAAAACTCGTAATATGTGCACAATACCAATTTTGTAGATCACTTTTTGCTCTCTGCGTGTTCACTTTTGTGCTGACTGTACTAAATAGTCAAATGTATGTTTCATGTTATTACTCTGTACAGTATTTTGTCGTTGAAACAACTAAATAAGGCATTTTCATATAGCCTACTTCTGATTCCTGATCTTTAAAGCAGGCAGAAAAACAAATGCTCAAGTTTAGAGCCGGCAACCAATTTTTTTTAATATAAGGAAGACCAGCACTATCGATTGGCATATGTTTTATCTTGGTACTCGATGAGGTAATTTTTTGCCTGAAAATTAAACTTGGCAGAAAAACTGATACTCTAATGTAAGGCCTGGCAACCCAATTTTTTTAATAAAAGGATGAGTAGAGCTATTAATTGCCACACATTATTTATCTCATTTCAATGAACAGACGTTGTAATTGCATGATATGATTTGTTAACTGTGTGATTTATGTTTTATCTTACTACGTGTTCACTTCTTTTTTGATTGGACTTGAAAGTCAAAATTACGTTGCTCATTATTGCTTTCTAAAATATTTTGTCGTTTACACTACTTAAATATGTAATTTAGAAGTGATTTTGATAAATACTTTACTATTGACGCCCTAATATTAAACTAGGCCAAAAAACAAGTGCTTCGAAATCAGACCAGGCAACCCAATTTTTTTAGTAAAAGGATGAATAGAACTATCGATCGCCATATATGGTATCTTGTTGCTCAATCAAAACTCGTTGTAATTGTAAAACAAAGTTTTGTATTCTCCGCCACCACGATTTTGGCTCACTGTGAGGTCACTTTCTTTCTGACAGTACTAAATAGTCAATTGTATGATGCGCATCATCATTTTCTACAATATTTTGTTGTTTAAATAACTAAAATATATCATTTCGATGCTTTTTTCATAAAACTTACTTCTGATGCCTGAACACTAAAGTAGGCCGAAAAACAAATGCTCCAGGTTTAGAGCCGGCAACCCAATTTTTTTAATAGAAGGAAGAACGGGGCTATCGATTGGCATATGTCACATCTTGGTACTCGATGAGGTAAATTTCACCAAAAATATGGATCAGTTTTTTGTCCCCTGCCAAAAATGCTCCAGGCTAGGATCAGGCAACCCTGATTTTTTTAGCATAACTTTTTACACACGACACCCCCAGATAGGTCTCATCTTGGTACTCGATGAGGTAAATTTCACCAAAAAAATGGATCAGTTTTTTGTCCCCTGCACAAAATGCTCCAGGCTAGGAACAGGCAACCCTGATTTTTTTAGCATAACTTTTTACACACGACACCCCCATATAGGTCTCATCTTGGTACTCGATGAGGTAGGGTTGACGACAACCGGCCCACGGTCTAAATGCATGTATTGATTGTTGTAATTTGTACCTTATATTTCCTGAACCAAAATCCAGTGACACTGTAAAGACTGACTTCATCCTCCAAGCGATCTACTCAAACCTAGACGAGCCCGTCCCAGAATACCCCCCACCAGAGACAATAACGAACGGCCATCTTGAAACCACAGACAACACGAGCAGAGAGAACCAAGCCACAGACAACAGAGATATCGATATACCCGACCAAGTTAAGGAGGAGTCGTTGATAAGCGAAGTGAAGGATATACTGCCACATTTAGGAGACGGGTTCATATTGAAGTGTCTGCAGCATTATGGGTTCAATGCCGAGAGAGTCATTAATAGTATTCTGGAGGATAATTTGGCTGAAAGTTTGAGAGGTAAGTCACCGTTTTAACACAGATCTCGGACAATTCCGGCTCCAATGATGAAGAAGGATTCAATGAGCAGGAAATATATGATAATATCTGGGGCAGAAAGAGAGAAACCTTTTTTACATAGTATTCATACACCTTCCGAGAGCTTTCTTTTTATGTATTAGGGATTAAGAATGATTAAAAAAACGAATGAAAACAAATGCGCCGCCGAGTTTCTTGTCAGGTTCTTCTCGAAATGGCTGTAATTTTGCGAGTCTGGTAGAAGAGTCGTTAACTTTCATGAGTGCCTCTTTGGGGCCCATGTGAATAAACGATTTTGATTGATTGATTGATTGATATGCTGAATAGGCAAGCATTTGACCACTATCTTACCTGATTGAACCTTACGTCGGTGACTGAAACTGTGCACTCTACTTACTATCGCCAATGAGTCTCTTGGCTCGCTGGTCAATAGATTCAAGAGCTTCTAGCTGGTACTTAGCGGATCCATCCCAAAGGTGGCCGCAGTACACGATACACGATCGGACTTGAGCTTGATATAAATTGAAAAGCTGCCGCGGTGTGTACTGCATAACCTTTGAAAGGATACCCAGTTTCTTAGCGGCCAGTTGAGCTCTGGCTTCGATGTAAGTTAGGATTGCAACCCTCCTGTTTTCCCAGGACATGTCCTGCTTTTTGGGGTGTCCTGTGCTGTCCTGGATAGTTTCTAAGCATTGTCCTGAGTTTTTAAAGCGTTCTGTTAAGGACTTATATTTTAAAATTGGCGTGCCACTATTGAAAACGATCTCCGATCGTTTCACTAGGCTCGCGCCGCGCGTGTAGAGGTCGTTGTCTTTTTAAAACTTCCTGGTTTTTTTAATGTCCTGGTAATTATACCTTCAAATCCTGGATTACAAAGTTAGGAGATGGTAACCCTAATGTAAGTGTCAAAAAGCTCAAGTTTGTTAGCTAATGGTATTGGCACATCCTGTCAAAAGCCGCTCGCCTTTGCCATTGGATGAGTCGGACAGTGATACTGTGCAATGCCATTGGACACCGCGCGGTAGCGACGGGACTAGTGTGTGAAGCAACTCGATCGCCACAGGCGGCTCCGAGTTCTGCTTTTGAGCTTTTGCCTTGTTAGCCGAGTTCAAAGTCTCGTCGGAGTGCCTGCAAACTACTGTGATGTTATCGCTCCGCGTTCACCGTTGCCGCATTTTCCGCTCTGCTTATCTTGTGTAGGGATTGTAAATGATCAGATGTAAATTGTCTCTTGATGACTATTGTTGATTTATTCAAGGCCAATTTCATTTGATAAAAAAAATGTGTCATAAAAGAGTCGTGTAATGGTTCCAACAGAATACCAGCGTCGGAGATAGGTGGGCGACTACCTTCTTAGATATTATGCTGAGTTGAGACCATTTTGTGTGAGTGCACATTAATTATTAGGGTAGTTTTAAGTCTTTGAATTTGATTGTATTTATTCCTCATAATAGTAATTGATGTAACTCATACAAATAAATTTAAATTCTATTCTATGTTTTAGACAATATCTCAGGACTTAATCGCGCTAAAAACTATTTTTATTTACCTCGACGTTTTCGACAAGCTGCATTAGCCACGATCTCGAAAAGACTGAGTCTCAGTCTTTTCGAGATCGTCTTTTCGAGGCCAATGTAACGCCGAAACGTCGAGGTATATAAAAATAGTTTTTAGCACGATTAAGTCCCGAGATATAACTTAAACTATGTGTTCGAATCGTGAAAGTTTAAAAAGTCACAATCATTCATGGAGAAACTTCTCTCTCGTTTTAGTATCACAATCGCTAACGAGCGTATGTATGGAAAGATTGTATAACATTTCCAGAATTAGACCAGTCCCTGCCGATAATCCCTCCCGACATTCTGGACCAGAAGTTCCTAGACACGGGCGTCCAGAGACTGAACGTGTTCGACGGCGACCGGTTCGACATTATGACGCGAGATGACGTCGACGTCAACAACATTCACGTCGGGAAGCGGAAGGGGAAATACAAGTTAGTCAAAAAATATATCTCAAAAACGGCTTCATATTTAAAGCTGAAACTTACGTATAATATATATATATATATATTATATCCTGTACTTGAACAACAAATACAAAAATCAAACAATTATTATAAAGAAAAAAAGTTATAAGCAATTAACCTGAAAAGTTTTTCTCTATTAAGTAAAATGTAGGCGCAAGATCTCAGTTCAGCGCGAACGACTAGTTATTATATTGTCAGAAACTTTTGACCCAAAGCGACGAGTCGTTTGGGGGAGAACTACTCGCATCAGATTATTAGCTTTAACCATCTACAGATGTTGTACGAAGAACTGCTAGCCTCTCAAAGCATGACCGTGCCTTGGAGAAATGCCAGAAGCTATGAGTTGTCCTTCCTTCGTATAGTGTCCTAATTAAGTGTTGATTTAAGCTTTATTTCTTTACAATTTTTACGAATTACTTTCAGAGACTTGAAAGCTATGCTCGACGACAAATCAGATGTTAAGCAGCTGGGAGATATTTATAGCAAATATAAGTGAGTATACTTCTGTCTTTAAAAGTCTAAAATTTTTTCAAATAATAATTAAACGCAAAGCTTAAAAAAACCGACTTCACCGCTTATATTTTGGTTTTGGCTCGATAAAATTTATATGGGACCAAGTCTGAAGTATAATCTACCAAACAGTAATCATCAAAATCGATTCATAATTGTCGGAGATATCGCGTAACATACATACAAATAATAAAAATAAAAACATACAGACGAATTGAACCGAAAAAAAAACCTCCTTTTTACTGACTTCACAAAAAAGGAGGAGTTACTCAAGTCGACTGTATTTTCAAGATCTGATCAGTAGTTCTCGAGATATCGTCAATAATGCGTGTTAAGTACATCTAAAGCGGTGACGTTGATTTTTTTAAGCTTTGCTTGTGTTTAATTTTTTTTATTTTTTTTTTCATTCCTTTATTTCAATCTATAATAATAGTAAGTACAGTTATATAGAACCTGTGGGGCACCGCAATAATCTTAGAAGAGAGGAGGACTGCTAGGTTTTGTTGACAGATAAGAAATAAACATAAATACTACATAGGAAATATTATATAATATATGTGTTTATACATTTCGTCATAGTAATTATTCAATTTAATATTGTCATAGCAAATATGTATTATTATTACTATTAGATTAATGTCAAAAAAAAAAATTATAATATTAAGATTTTAAAGGAGAATAAGATTTTAAGTCGGTTCAAACAGTTATTTGAGCCTTAAGCCGTCTAAGATATTACAAGTTACGTTATACCATTGATTATGTAATCAGGTGCACTAATATCAAACACCTTTAGTAGATATTAGCCATGTCCCACGGATTCGCCCGCGTTTATCAACTTTAAAAGTAGCCTAGTAATCCTAGGTTTATACCTACGATGAACACATAGGCTACTATATTATATACATAGCTTCTGTTATGTATATTCCAAATTTTATCCAAATCCGTTCAACCGTTCCAACGTGAAGAGAAAATAAACATACACATTTACACACCTTTACACAAACTATCGAATTTATAATATTAGTGTGACAGTAGCAGTTTTTGGGGGATACTACACTAGCACTTCCCTTCCTAGGGGTGTTAATGTTGAGTAATGTAATCAGATGAGTACGACGAGATGGCTGTAATTTTGCGAATCTCGCAGCAGAGTCATAAACATTCATGAGTTCCTCTTTGGGGCCCATGTGAATAAACGATTCAGAATTTTGGATCAACTAATATATCGTATATTTCAGCTTGGTATGCGACGAAGAGGCAATGTACTCAGATGAGTACGATGACACATATGACTCGGACGGGCTGGCGCCGGCCGCAGACGCGGGCGATGAACGACGGCCATTCGTGACGCCTCGAGTTCTGGCCACGGAGACTCGGGTGAGCACATAGTGTGCTGGTGTACTCACACGAGTACACGACACATATCTAGAGGACATATAAACACGAAATATATAATAAATCGAAACCAAACACAATTATAATTGTACTTCTAATTCCCAGGAGGAATCCTCATCAGAAGAGGAGCCCACTCCCGACCCTGGCCCCAGCTCCAGCCATGTCTCCAACAACAGGATGGACTTCTGCAGAAACCCAGAGGAGATGCGCGCGAGGAGAGAAGCTAATATGCAGGCCAGGAGAGGGAAGGGAATTCGAGCTCCGCCCCCTAGGTAACTTTAACCCCAGTGGTTTCCAGGTCTTTTGGAAGTAGGTCGTTTACAGAACTCGGCCAATAAGCAAGCGTGGAGAGGTAATTCAAGCTTCGCCGTTTAGGTAACTTTAGACCAGGTGGCACATAGAAGAACTGAATCTTCTTCTGTAATAACCTTGAGGAGATTAGAATGAGGAGAGTTGGCAACGTGCAGACTAGGAGACTGAAGGGAGTGAGACCACCGCCGCGCCGCTTAGTTAAGTATAGAACCCTAGGATTTTACAGGTGTAACTGTACATTATAGTACCCAGGAGATTCCAGATAAAGTTTTACAAAATCAGGAGTTGCCAAGGAGAACTTTGTAGAAACCAGGAATCCGCAGGTGAAGATTTATGGAACCCAGAAGTTTCCAAGAAGAATTTATAGGACCCGGGAGTCCGCAGGTGGTATCTTGATACTACGTCCTGGGTTCTATAAGTTTCCAGGCAGCAGTTGAAGGAAGAACAGGTGGATCAAGAAAGCTTGAGGAAATGTGAGCGAAAAAAGAGGCTACCATGCAGGAGGGGAAAGTAGTTCAAGCATCCTAAGTAGCATAAGAGCCCATTAGGTCGAAGAAAGTCTTCTGCAGAACCCTGAGGTGATGCACGCCAGAGAGAAGCCAGGGAAGAGGTCCCTTCCCTCCTCTAGCTTCTCTCTCGCGCGCATTAGACGCTGCTGACTTGGTAGCTAGAGCCCAGGAATTTCCAGGTAAAAAGTAGTAGACGGTCTTCTGCAAAAATCGTGAAGGGATTTCGAGCCAGTGAGTAAGCTAGCGTGTTTACCACCCTCGACCACAACATCACTACAGCAGGCGAGAGTAGCAGGATAGAGACGCTATCCTACAAAAAGAATAGGGAATAAGTTGCTAAATCAATTTTGAAAATACCCCTGACGCTCTATCTAGAAAATGGCTGCACCGATTTTCATCAAACATAGCTAAGGATACTCGATCAAGTCACCTTTCAAACAAAATTTCGCGAGTGAATAGGCATCTTCTAGGCAAGCTTGCTCCATCGTTGACCTCATCGTCGCTTACCATCAGGTGAGATTGTCGTCAAAATTTTGCCTATATTGAAAAAAAAAACAAATCAAAGTCGCCATATCTGTCCATCAGATACACACGTTAAACTCACAACACCCTCTTTTTCCGCCGGGGTTAAAACAAGCCTAACTGTAATCATTATTGATTTCTAAACTGGCCCTCCCTTACGCATTATTTTCGAAGAAAAATGCTCCGACCAGGATTCGGACATATCCGATGCCATTCTTCTGCTTAGTTTACAGGTCATTCTAACTAATCCTTTGTCTTTTACAGAAGTACAGATGTGATAGGCAAGCCCAAAGGCCATGGTCAAGATAAAGAAGTCATTGTCAACAGAGAACGGAAGGAGAAGACGAAGTCATCGCGCGGAAACCACAGCCGCCGCCAGGGGGCGCAGTGGAAACGAAGCCAGGGGATGATGCCCTCTTAGAACCACCTGGAACCACCAGCCAGGGGATGATCCTATCCTAAAACTACCTGGAACCAGCAGCCAGGTCTCCTATCTTCATTAGCGACTCTTGATTATTTTTTGTTTATAGATATTTTTTCTTATTACGTCTATGTATTTCTATTCCCAGTTGTCTCCTCTAGCCCTGTACCCCGGGGTGACAGCTGGGAATTGTCTTCCTCGCTGTCACCCCCTAGAAGGGACTACTGGGAACAATTCTTATGCTAATTGTTCCCAGTAATTGTCACCGGGGTGACAGCTGGGAAGACAATTCCTAGCTGTCACCCCGGGGGACAGGGCTAGAGGGGACAAATGGGAACAATCCGTTGTAAACAACATCAATTATGTGTAATACTCACGATAGTTTTATTTTTAAATTTTCATATTCTTTTCAGTTTGAAAGAGTATCTACATAGTTGATCCCAAGATCTTGATTGAATATCTGAGGTTCCGGATGTGGGAAAGCGGATGCTGTCTTTTTATATTTCTTTTGTCATTTTGATGTTGATGAATGGTTTACAAGACTTACAGCTCTTAGTTTGTTAGTGAGTTATCCTCCTACGTAGGACGTGTGTTTAATTTTGAGGTAGCAACGAGACATGGCGTTTCCCTTCTTATCCACCATGGATAATTTATCCACCTGTGCGTCCATGCTCGGAGCGAAGAAAAAAATTACAGAGGGGAAAAGATTTTTATCTACTCCCCAGGGAAGTGTCCACCCGCCATGGCATATTTTACTTATCACTTAGAATTATCACGGTGTAACTATTTAATCATATCTTTGCAATGTTTCATTAAAAACTATATAGCGTAGCACCTCTTTGGGAAATGCCGTAGAATATATATTTATACGATACAGGGCAAATGGTACTCCTTGGATTTAGATAAAACAGAATTATTTGTAGTTATGAACTGAATGAGAACTGATGCAAAACTTCAGAGCTTAGGGCATCGTCGCATGGTGGCGAGTCTCTCGGTATTTTATCGGATACATTTCGGAGAGTGTGCAACGGAATTACACAATCTAATTCCCCCATCCCCATTCTATTATCGGACATCGAGACAGACTCTTAAGCGACACCGCTATATGGTAGATATTACACTAATGCGGACGAAGCGTTTTGCCTCCACATTCGTTTTGCGTACAGCAAAGGAGTGGAATTCCTTGCCTGAGTCTGTGTTCCCTGATATATATATTTTTTATTTAGTTACCTACCTGATATAATTTATTTCTTATAATTTAACAATAATTTACTATACAATTGTATCGAAAACCTACTGGGTTTGTCTCGATACACTAATTACAATAAGGGAGTCTTTAAGTCACGAGTGAATAGGCATCATCTAGGCAAACGTGCTCCATCGTCGACTGCATCGTCACTTACCATCCGGTGAGATAGCGGTCAAATGCTTGCCTATCTTGAATTAAAAAATAAAAGTAAATATTAAAGTTTCTATGACAGTCTCGTGGAGTAAGTGACTATAAAGGCAATGAACTGCCCGTCGGCTTAGTTGGGTGCGCGTTCGCCTTCTAAGCAGAGTTATCGGGTTCGATTCCCGGCGGGAGCACAAGTTTTCTCCTAGGTTTTGTGTTTTTGGTTCTGGTCGCGATTGTGTGTTTGATGTGAATGTTTTCGGCACCCACGGCACAAGTCATCGAACTAAGTGAAGGGCTGTGAATGTGAAAGCGTTTGTTTATGTCTAATGAAGAAATAAGTAGTTTTAATAAAATGTTCGCGGCTTATAGCAGTAAGAACGAATCAATCTACATGAGTTTACCTAATTGTTTAACCGTTATCAAAAAAAGAAGGAGGTTCTCAATTAGACTTTTTTATGTGTGTTACCTCAGAACTTTTTTCTAGGTAAACATATTTTGATGATTATTATTTTATTTGAAAGCTGGTGCTTCCTTTGTAGTCCCATTTAAATGTTATCAAGATCTGTCCAGTAGTTTTTGTGTTAACCTCAATAATACGTATTTAATTCATTTAATCTGATCAAAGGTTCCGAAGATAAAGCGGTGAAGTTATATTTTGTAAGTTTTGCTTGCGTTTAAATTACCTTCATTTCGTATTTACGCTTTCACACTCGCAACTTCATACTAAGTTTTAAGATTTGTATCGTGGTTGCCGGAAACCGTCACATCAAAAACACATGTTTCCCTTTGGTAGAAAACTTCTGGGAATCGATCCCGATACCCACTGCCTAAAAGGCAGACGCGCAAACAATTACGCTAGCGGGCAGTTGAAATCATTTAAAATATTTGGATAATTCTAGGTAAACTAGATCCATCTCACTCAAGTGTCAAGTTTCTTCAAATCTAGAGTGAATAGGTACCTTCTAGGCAAGCATGTTCCATCTTCTTGAGATAGCGGTCAAATGCTTGCCTATCTAGTATTAAAAAAACTCCGTTAAAGGAGATCAGTTACAAGTAGACTGACGTACCCGCATCGCTATAGAACAGTACAGAGTAATTGTTAGATAGAGAGGTGAATATAACTTTAGGCACACGATTTGTCAGATGAATTGTAGCTTTATTGCTTCGTAGCAAGAGTCGCTATTTATTTATATGCCATTGCGGAGATTATCATCTGTACTTGTATTATTATGAACGTTTATTATATAATAGCAGAAAGCGATCGGACCCTGATTCTTGTTCTAACCTTTAGCTATACGATTTTTATCTGAATCCTATATTTTCCATAATAATTAAAATGATGTATTCCATACAAAAAACAAACAAAACAAACAAACGCATTCACACTCACAGCCCCACACTATGTTCAAAGACTTGTATCGTGGGTGCCTGAAACATTCACATCACACACATTACACCTAGAACCAGAAGCACAAATATCCCTTGGGAAGGAATTCGTGCTCCTGCCGGGAATCGAACCCAGGACCCACGGCGCAGAGGGCGGTGACCTGTCCACTGCGCCAACTGGGTCGTCAATTGTTGTTGGTTGTAAATGAAACTACACTACTCCGCTAAGAAAGATATCGCCGTGCCGGGCCTAGTAATATGCGTGTCTACGCCACTTGGCACTGGACTCCTAAACAAAGTTTTTTTTAAATATTTTTTTAATTATAAAAAAACAGAATTTGCGATAGCCGTACCAAAAAAGACATTAGTCTCTATAGTTGGGATGATATCCCAAAAGGTTTCTGAGATTTTACAAATTACCCCTGTATGTAGTGTTTGCAGGGTTAGAAGTGTACTTGACATAATATGTCAAGTACACTTCTAACCCTGCATAGTGATTCATTTAGAAAGGAAAAATTATCGCTTGAGGCGGGGATTGAACCCGCAGCCATAGGGTGTCATGCCCTATTGCTCTAACCGCTGAGCTACTCAAGCCCTTTTTTTTTTTTTTTTTTGTGGGGGGGAAAATGCCTTGCACTTCCCTTCCTTCCCAGGGGTGAAGGAAGGGGGTATGTGGGGCTCGAACCCACTAAAAACCCCCCCGTGAGCAGTCCCTCGCCGAGGTGGGGCAAGATAGGGTCGCGCTAGCAGTCACTATCTTGCCCCGGCGGTAGGGTACTCAAGCCCTGCCTAAAGCGACGAAATTATCCTCTCTTTATCATTAACTTCTTACG
Source organism: Lomographa bimaculata (assembly GCA_948107665.1). Taxonomy (NCBI): domain Eukaryota; kingdom Metazoa; phylum Arthropoda; class Insecta; order Lepidoptera; family Geometridae; genus Lomographa; species Lomographa bimaculata. The sequence continues at coordinate 2,250,030 of OX403600.1, read as the reverse complement.
GGAACGTATGACGTCATCTACCGATACTGTTTTGAAGTAAAAACTTATTTAGCGGCGTTGTGCACTTTTCGGATTGGGTAAAAAATGTTTAACTCGCGTCAGGACACGTGTCCTGATCGAAAAATCGTAAGACGGAGGGAGAGTAGACCGCCGGCGCGGCGTAAGAGAGGAAGTAATATCCCCCTCTCTTTCTACCGCGCGGCGAAAATGTATGCCTGCTCCTGCTGTTTACAAAGTAAATGTTCAAGTTTTCACTCACCGGCACTCCCGGAGTGCAACCCTTGTTTTTTTATCACTATAGTTCTGCCTAGCATGGCTATATAAACAAAATATTTTTTTATATAAGTATTTTTTATTGTAACCTGTTGCCGATTCAAAACCGCCCCCTGCAAGATACACTACCAACCCCTCACCCAATATAATAGTCCAAAAATTTGTATAAAACTTTCATACGTAGCGCATTTGTGAATACAAGAAACTTATATAACGTTTAATATTTTTTTAATACTCCAAATTAACTAATTAGTTAATTTGGTTTATATTGAATATCGTGGGTAATAAATAATGTAATCTCTATTATTTTAATTTATTAGTATTGATAAACAGAGTTAAGAAAAATCAAAGAAAAAAAACAAAATTTGGAGTCTCACCAAACTATACCTACTCACGAGACAAAACTAAATCCTTCCTAAGGAAGGGTTTCTTTTACGGTTAAAAATGAAATTGAATAATTCACAATACGTGAACGATTACTTACATTTCTACAAGGATTTAAATGAATGTATCGTTTCTTGCTTACAACATAAAATCCTTGTAGAAGCGAACGTTGGACGAAGCGTTTTGCCTCAACATTAATTATGCGAACTGCAAAAGAATTGAATTCCTTACCTGAATCTGTGTTACCTGTTAAATACAATATGGGAGTCTTTAAGTCACGAGTGAATAGGCATCTTCTAGTTAAACGTGCTCCATCGTCGACCGCTTCGTCACTTACCATCAGGTGAGATGGCGGTGAAACGTTTGCCTATAATGAATTTAAAAAAAAGCGTATTTATAAAAGCTTTTCTAAACAGGCAATAAGCAATAAGGAAGTCGACGACGACTCAAAACTGTTATTATTTGTAGCTATACACGTGTGATATATACTTTATCGAGGTTGTATTTAAAATAAACACTAATTTATATTAAGAAATGAGTTTTATTTGCCCCAAAAACTACGTTATTTTTTAAAATCGCTTCTAATTTTAAACAATTCAGAGAACGGCGTTCAGTTACGATAGCACGTCTTGTGGTTATTCTTCAATGAATCGATTTCTATTAGTAATTTCATATTTTCCAACTCCAATTTGAGTTTTTTATTTTGACTTTCTAGTACGTCTAATTCGTTTTTACGTCGCTTTTCTTCTGTTTGTGCCTTGATTAGATTTGTTCTAGCTTCGTAGTATTTCGCCATATATAACTTATCGCTGAGAAAGCATCCACTTTTGCTGGTTTCATCTGAGACATTAAGACTGTTTAGAAAGAGCAATAACCTCTTTTGTTATAGATTATTTTTTGTTTCTAATATTCAAACTACGGCCCAATTGCCTATATTTCCTAAAACTATATACAGCAAAGACCTAAGTTACCTATAGGATATTGAGCTTATAGGTAACTCAAGTGCTGAAGCCCACTACCAGTGGATAGCGTTCCCATCATGCTGGCGGCATTGCCCCTCTGAATTGCAATACGTTGAGCCAAATAAGTGCCAGCATTTTGATCACGCGTCGCCTCAACTAGGCGCTCTGATAGATTTTTGAAAATAGATCGAGCTAACGGGCCCAGTGTCTCAACAACAAACGGTTATTATATTGTATTATATTGGAGGCATGGGTGGAATCATTCTTCATGGCACCGCCAAATAAATAAACGCAAGCAAAGCTTAATAAAACCGACTTCACCGCTTAATCATCGGAACCTTGGTCGGGTTTAATGTATAAACACGCATTATTGACTATAACTCAAAAATTTGAAATTTCAATGGGACCACATGAAAAGCACCAGCTTTCAAATAAAAAAAGAATCATCAAAATCGGCTTACAACGAAAGAAATTATGAGGTAACTTTTGAAGTCGGGTAAACGAGAACATCGTCAAAGTAGTCCACAGAATACGCACGTACGTACGATATCTCAAGAACTACTGATCATCCCATTTAAATATGATCACGATCTGGTCAGTGGTTTTTAACAAACCCTATTTGAAAAAATTGTTTTTTTTTTATGACAGAGAGGTAAGCATTTGGCCGCTATCTCACCTGATGGAAAGTGACGATGCGGCCGACGATGAAGCATGCTTACCTAGAAGATACCTATTCACTTTTTTTTTCTTTTTTTTATTCATGATAGGCAAACTTTTGACCACTATCTCACCTGATGGTAAGCGACGATGTGGTCGACGACTCTAGACTTGAAGACTCCCAGATTATACTGTTCGGGGAACAAGGATGCGGGCAGTTTCTAATATTTTTTAATTATTTATTTATTTATCCAACACTTATATAAAGATAATAATATAAAGATCGTCTACCTGTACATTTCGCCACCTGATCACAGCCATTTCCACAATTCCTGGATTCATGCGAGGGTTTCTCTGAAACATTAAGACTGTTTAGTAGTATTAATTTGTATGTCAATATTCAATGTTTTAACGATTTCACCCTCACTGTCCCACACTAAGCTCGATGACTTGTGTCGTGGCTGCCGGAAACATTCACATCACACACTCAATCACAACCAGAACCAGAAATACAAATTTTCCTTGCGGAGGAAACTTGCGTTCCCGCCGGGAATCGAATATAAGGTGAACGCCCACCCAACTAAACCAACGCGACGGGCAGTTTAAATTGGAGGCATGGGTAAAAATATTCGTTCCTTTCAAATGGCACCGCCAAAAAGATACCGCCAGTTGTGTCTTGGGGAATCACTATTCCCAGTGACGACATCATAGACGTCATGACAGAACATCAGTAGGGAGTGCCGATAGGAGGACAGGGAATCAACGACCGTGCGTCTGCCCCGAAACTTAACCTAACCTATCCGAATGGGATCCAGGGTAACTCACTACAAATTTATAACACCCCACTTTTTCGTCAGGGGCTAATGAAGAGGTTTGTCTAAAAAAACGTGGTTACCGTGACGTGGTTGTTGCTCTCAAGGTTGGATCCTGACTAGGGAAAACCTAAATGGTTAGCAGCACAAACAAAACTTATTTAATGATACAATATTACAATTATTTATTGCAAAAATATGGTATACAAGGATGTCAAAAAATATTAAAGAACAACATATTTACCAATAATGGCATGCAGCATATTTAAAAGACTATAATATATTTACATTTAAGTTAATAACACAACTAAATAATATGTAATCAGACCATTTAATAAAAATTGTAATGGTTTTAAATAAATGTCAATATTAATATTATATAACAGTTATTACACTGAACAACAACAACAACAACTACATAAACAGCCATGCTAATACAATTATATTAAAATGAAATCCTAATCTACTCTTTACTATCTAGGTATTCCTTTACAGAATAGTAACATAAGTCTATTAACCAAAAACTCAGTTTACGTTTAAATTGAATTTCATTTAACTGCTTTAAATTTTGTGTTTAAAAAAAAAAGTTTTTTTCTAACATTGTTTTAATATTTATGCATTTATTCAACGCTGTTGCTAGTATGTATGAAAACTCATATAAATATCGCCTACCTGTACATTTGGCCACCTGATCGTTAAAACAGCCCCTTCCACTATTACAGGTTTCATCTGAGCTGTTCTCTGAAACATTAGGACTGTTTAGAAAGAGCAGTAACAACGGAGTAGAGATTTACTACGATAACATGGCTCGCCTTTCCAAAATACTGTTTTTGAACGCCACTAGTCGAGCAACAAATCCATAGATTTGCTAGCTCGACTAGGTGTTTGACGGCAGTAGCAGTACACACACATGCGTGGTGGTGCGTTGTAAATACTTATCACAAATACTTTCAAACGTTTTGAATTTTGGAGGGGCATGTTATCGTAGTGAATCTCTAGTACCGCTAGTGCCCTCACGTTGTATCCTTGAGGGTACTATTGGTACTAGTTTGTTTTCGCTAGGTACCCTTGAAATATTGACTATACTCGCCCCTGGCTTTGCTTTCGCTAGCACTTTTTATATTGTAAGCTTGACGTCACTTGGGCGTAAGCGTATTTTTTTTATTCTTACGTCAATCGATTTGTCTAATTGTGGGAGTGACGCTAAAGACATAACAGTAATCAACAAATCAAATGTCAATTGTGATATCAAACAGTTATATAAATGAATATGAATATGATAATTGAAACGCAAGCAAAGCTTAACAAAAACTGACTTCATCGTTTATATTTCGGTTTTGGCTTGACGGATTTCTATAAAAAATTTATGGGACCACCTCTGAAGTATACTCTACCAAACAAAAAGAAACGACAAAATCGATTGATAATTGGCGGAGATATCGCGTAGCATACACACAAAAAAAACACTAATCTTATTGAGTCTAATTGAGAACCTCCTTTTTTGAAATCGGTTGAAAAGTGAAGTACGTACGCAAATTTCCATGGAGCGATGTCGACTAAAAATATAATTTTAATTTTTGTTCGGTGAAGCTCAGTGGATACAAAGTATGGACATTCAATCGTTTGAGAACGATAGCCATGGAGCGCAGTGGCATAACCCGTACATACATGTGATTGACTTCTGTAGCTATTTGTTTTGTGGTTTCTTTGCTTGTTTACTTATTTACTTTATGCATACATTGCTAATGACAAGTAAATAAAAATACGTACCACATTTAGTGAAGCAAGGTGTACAGGGGTATTTATCGTATTGTGCCTTTTTATATGGACATATTTCTCCACACTCGTCAATACTAATTTCATCTGCAATATCATCCTCGTTGTCTCCCATATCAACGTACTGGACCACTGGAGTAACACTTTTGACTATATCTTGATCCTCATCAGACTCGCCGAGAATTTCCGATACCTTTTCTAACACTTCGTCTGCCCGTATTTGACCATACTAAGGAGAAATAAACAAACGCTTTCAAACTCACAACCCCACGCTAAGTTTAGCTTGTCTGGGTGCTGGAAACATTGATATCACAGAATCACATTTAGAACCGGAAACTATTTTCTTGGGGACAAAACTGGTGTCCCCAACGGGAATCAAAACCGATACTCGATGTATAGAGTGCTGCAGTAGACGCGCTACCGACTGCGCCAGCGGGCAGTACATTATTAATCGAGCGAAGCGATCGTTCAGAACTTTGTCCGTCCGTCCGTCCGTCTGTCAGAGGCATCTAGCGTCTAAACCATATAAGCTAATAACTTCAAATTCTCATAGAATACGTAAAACTACGGCCCTAAGCCAGAAATGACATTTGAAAGTAAATAAAAGAAAATATTAAAGGTGCTCCCATACCTGTGAGTAGAGAGTAAAATATTTTATATTTTTTTATCTACCCTTGTCGGGTATCATTGAAAAGGACTTGACAAGTAGAGTACGAAACTGGTTTAAAAAATATATATGTTAGAAAATAACGATTTGGTAGACCACCAAAGTCACTGTTTTAGACCTATTTTATCCCGGGGTCTATCTCAAAAACGGCTACACACTGAACGCTGACACTTACGTATAATATCCTGTACTTGAACAACAAATTTTAATACAGAAATCAAACAATTATTATATAGAAAATAAGTTATACTTAAGCAATTAACATCAAAAGTTTTTCTATGTGGGGCAAAATGCTGGCGCGAGATCTCAGTTCGGCGCGAACGACTAACTAGTAACTACAAAGTCAAAGTTTGTATTTAAGCATTTATATGATAGTGTGATAAATCTTGGCATTTACTGCGAAAGAGTGGAAATCATTACCCTCGTCTTTGTTCGGTACGGTATAATCTGAGAGTTTTCAAGTCACGAGTGAGTAGGTATATTCTAGGCAAGCATGTTACATCTTCGGCCGCATCATCACTTTCCATCAGTTCAATCAGATCACTTTTCATCAACATAACACAGACATTTAACTTTAAAAAAACATAACATAGCTTTCACACTCACAGCCCCACACTAAGTTCGATGACTTGTGTCGCGGGTGCCGTAAACATTCACATCACACACACAATCACAACTAGAACCAGAAACACAAATTTTCCTTGGGGAGAAAACTTGTGTTCCTGCCGGGAATCGAACTCAATAAAGTGCAAATAATTCTTCCATACCCTTTTTACCACCTATAATAGGACAAACTGTCAAGCGTCATCCATTTATGGTTGACATAATTCCAGTAAGGATGCTATCAACTTAGCCAATGGGCAGTTCAACTTTGACACGATGATAAATATAGTTATGTTTAGAAGTTAATTTTTTATTGTACAAGATGCTACACGTGATTAGATGCTTGAATGCATTTATGAGGGGTTTACTCGCAGAACGTCCCATTCGCATTTGGTCACGCGGTCGCAAAACGTCACATTCACAGAATGTCCCATTCTCAAATCGTCCTATTCGCAGAACGTCCCATTCTCAAACTGTCCCATTCGCAGTCTGTCCCATACTCAAACCGTCCCATTCGCAAAATGTCCTACGCATACATCACATTAGGTCTCTAAAAACGTTTAAGCATCGTTATAGAATATATAAGATACTAGCCGTGCCCCGCGGCTTCGCCCGCTATTATCAAGTTAAAAAGTAGCCTATGTGTTAATCCTAGGTATAATCTATATACATTCCAAATTTCATCCAAATCCGTTCACCCGTTAAAGCGTGAAGAGGGAACAAACATACTTACACACTTACACACAAACTTTCGGATTTATAATATTAGTAGGATATAAGAAAAGTAGACTAAAAGATTGATACTCAAATACTTACCGTCATCTGTCCTCTGATGTCCAAAGCCCTTTTTCTCGCGGCCTTTTTTAAGTTGTCCCATTTGACGAGTAAGTGTTCCTTCCTTCGAGGGCCACTATCGACAGCTTCATTGAAAGCGTTAGTTATTTTGGTCCAGGCTTCCTCCTTCTGATTACCTGGACCATTGGTGACCTTGCTCGCTACGATCTTGTTATCAGACACCAACTTGATCAGAAACAAATTCTCTGCTTTTGTGAGAGGTAAGTTCTTTTCTGGTTTCTCTGTTTTAGGGCACCTATGGTATTCCATTATAACTAAGATCTAAGTATTGTTAATGTAACCTGAAAGCGGAAAATTCAATAAGTGATTGGTGTAGTTGAGGTTTGTTAGATTGACCTTCCCATACAATAATCTAGAGATAAATACGAGGTTTTAACAAAGTTTAAAACTGACTAAATACGTGGTAGATATGTGCGTGAAACATCCAACATGTATGTTATTCATATGAGCAATACATAAAAATAACCAATATTTTTCTCATACAACAAACAAACAAACAAACGCATTTACACTCGCAGCCCCACACTAAGTTCAAAGACTTGTATCGTGGGTGCCGGAAACATTCACATCACACACACATTACACTCAGACCAGAAGCACAAATGTCCCTTGGGAAGGAATCCTGCCTCTGCCGGGAATCGAACCCAGGACCCGCGGCGCAGAGGGCGGACACCTGTCCAAAGGTGTTACTGCTTTTTTTATCGTTTCTAAATTGACAATCACACATGTATATTTCGCGCTCATATCTACTCCGAGACTTGTATGGCACGTATTCAAGCATTTTTACACTTCACAGACATCATGTTTGTCTAATGATTTTTGTATGGAACCCGTACTAACGTACCACCTCAGGCTGTTTTATTTCATACATCTAGTCAGATATGCACAGGTACGGAATTATAGCGATAAATTTAGAAAGGAAAAATTATCGCATGAGGCGGGATTTGAACCCGCGGCCATAGGGTCTCATGCCCTATTGCTCTAACCGCTGAGCTACTCAAGCCCCGCCTGAATCGACGAAATTAACCTTTCCTTATTATTAACGTCATACGGAGACGGGTGACGTCATCTACCGAAACAGTTTATAGAAACTACTACGGCCAACGAGTCTAACATTGCATTTGGCTCCACGTTGTATTGATAACGTCTACCCAAATCAGTTGATTTTATTTATATAGCATTAGCCATGCTAGGCAGAACTATAGTGATAAATTTAGAAAGGAAAAAAGGAAAAATTATCGCTTGAGGCGGAGGTACGGAATTAATCAAGATGTCAGATTATATTTTTACCCACGTCGGAACGGAGAAGGTACATGCGTTTAGTGTAGTTTGAGGTTGTTAGTCTGCAAAACGAATGTTGCCATTTATCTTCAAAACGGTTTGTTATCAAAATCCGCTTGATCCAGGAACCTGTCGCGAACATCTATTCAGTGAATCCTGGAAACAAACAATATTGATAAACAGGACTACGAGCTTACCATCAGAAATAATATTGAAACGCTAAAAAAAACTATTGACAACAGGTACTATGAAAACTGCTACACCGATGATTCTAACTATAATACGTACGTATACATTTATTTATATCGCTGACTCTGAGAGATAAATGACAAAAGATGTATGAAACACTCACTTACACGGTACCGAGATAAGTCAGTAACCTAACTCTTACGAAATGATGCATCGCAAAATGTTCTTAGTATTCTGTGTTTCTGACTTACGCCATAACTGTTGACGAGCGCTGCGACTTGGAAATCAAAGCAATCCATATTCATTTTTAGCGTGTCCACATAGAGTTGGTAGTAGAAACTCCGCCTTCGAACAACTTGCCGCCGCCGCTACGTACGAACACGAGGTTGTTGAGTGCACGCGCACTTAACATGTAGGAGGTCAACATAGAAGAGGTTAAATAGATATCGCATGCGTTGAAAATTTGTGAAGTGTTGGCGAGTGGTTATAACAGAGAAATACTTCGTTAGGCCTCGTAATTTTAAGTTTCACTTGTCCTTTAATTATGACTATCATGTTTTTTATTACTTTTACGAAATTATATAAATATCTCCGAATTCAAACATTTCGATGATTTCACTGTTACGATAAAGGATTATTATGTATACCCCTACTGCATTAAGTTAGAGAGGGCTTGCCCCGCCATACTGTGCAAGTACATCAAATCTGCTGAGTCAACACATCTGATGCATTTCTCAGTAGCGAAGTTATAACACTAGTAAAGTCAATATAGTATTTAAGTATTAATGTGAAGAAATAGTTTTAAGCGTTCCATTAATATTAAAACCTCTAAATCGGCTGTACCTACGTAGTTTCAATTTATAATTTTTTTAATAAAAATATGTTAGAGTTTGGCTAAAATTAAGTAGTTTGAAGAAAAATAATACAGTAGGTAGACCCCATCATATGTCTGACCAACTGTTTGTCTATTTAACGTACTTAAAGTGAAGTATATAATCCATAATAAATATTAAATATATAATAATACAAATGCGAAAGTTTCTGTGTAAGTATGTTTGTTTCCGGCTAAATGTGGAATGCACACACCTTATACCTAGAATTAAAACATAAGCTACTGTTTTACTTTATAATATATAGTGGGCGAAGCCGCGGGGCACGTCTAGTCATCCATAAATGAATGACATGAGAGTTTATCTTGTTGTAAGATAGTAAAAGCGCGTAAGTAGTAACTTCAAGTCGCGGGTGAATATGTATCTTCTAGGCAAGCTTGCTCCATCGTCGACCACATCGTCGCTTACCATCAGGTGAGATGGTCGTCAAAAGTTTGGCAATCATGAATAAAAACAAAAAGCGGCTATGGGGATTTAGCTAATGTAATTCCAGCGCACACTCTCCAAAATGAAAACGATAGAATATTTCTTACTTACGTCGGTGACAGAGACTTTTTATTTTGGACTCCACTTTCACTGACAGGACATTGAATATGTTTACAGTTTACACATATTTTCATAATATTTTAACTACAAAGGTTTGGTCTAAGATTTTTTTTACTGGGTTTGGTTATTTTGTACATGCATATCACATAGTTCGCGACATTAAAAAATCGATACGAAATACGAGGTAAATTGGAGGTAGATAACTACCTAGTTATTCGTTTTTATATTGGCTTATCTCCAAAAGTAAGATAGTGGCTACTTACATAGGTACTATAAAATCCGCACAGTAAGAACAAATAATTTTCCCCAAGAAAACAGAATGGTGAAATCCGAACTATAATTTATGGATGAAAACAAAGAATACTATTATTCCCTGCTGAAATAGAAAGATGGAATCAAAGAGTATAAAATACAAACGTAGATGTACGTCAGATAGAATATACAAGACAGGTAAAGACTTGGAGCTCAGAGTACCTAACGCATTTTATTTAAATTTTGCTCAATTTAGCTGCACTCGAGAACTTAATGCTTATAAGTACAGCACTTTCTGCTAGTCATCCGAGAAGATATTATACAGGAAAATCCTATTTCTATAAGTACTCGTATATAAGCCTTAAATATACATACACATAAGTCCATGATATCATCGAGACAGGAAACAAACCCACGGTTTGTAAAAGGAGAGGTGACTCCGAAGAAAATCTGTGCCTAGTGAAAGGTCACAAAGAGCCTCTGTGTCCCTTTTCTTTAGGGTGACCCTATTTTTAAGATTTGTAGGATAATAACCTTTTGCAACATATTCTACTTGAATGGTATTTAACCGTGTAATCGTGCTACATTATATAATTAAAATTGTTCTACCTAATTATAATCTTTATCCTATATATAAACTGAAATATATATGCGTATTTAAAATCTACATTCTGATGTTCTAATAGGCAACATTATATAAAATGTTAATTTATGACAATAAATTAACATTTTATATATTTACTATGTATCTATCCGCGGCTTCGTCCGCGTATCCGACGACAAAACTAGTTTAGTCATATATGTGCGTTTTTCATGTTTTTTTACCAGGACAACGCCGAGTGGGTCAGCGAGTAACTAAAAAGCGAAACAAAGTTACTTTCGGATTTATAATATAATTGTAAAATATCCTGTATTTTTTTTGTAATAAGGTTCTAGGTATATTTATAGCCCATGTTTAAATTATTATCCTAGAATATAATCCATGAATCGATAGCGGATTACTACGTTAGTATGCCAGACTCACGGTAAATATTATTATTACTTAATATGTCTTACTTTTCGTTTATATTTCCATCCAAAAGTTGTCTGGAAGAGATCGCTCTTAGTGACAAGACCGCCCATTGTACATATATTTAATAAGTTTCTTTGTAAGTTGTATTTATCTTTTGGTGTCAATAAAGAGTTATTGTATTGTATTGTATGTCGGTACCTAGTTATGTATCCCCCTTGCCTATTAGGTTAGAGAGAGCTTGCTCAGCACATCCGATCCAATTCTCAGTAGAGCTGAGTAAGAACTCTAGTTATGTTAAAGTAGCATTTAAGTATTCGTGTGAAGAACTAGCGATATTTCAATAGTAATAAAGCCTCCAAATCGGCAACAACTAGTTTAATTTAGAATTAATTATATTTTAAAAAAGTAAAGTAGAAGCTCCCAAAATTTGACTACCTACGTTATTAATTTGATTTTGTGAACATCGATATAGCAAGAAACCGTGTGTCACCGACCAATCAGTCATTTACCCACACCACAGCCTATAAGGGCCTCGCAAAGGGTACTTCATATTTGCTTGGACGTTTGGAGGTGGTGGACGCTCTTGCAGTTAAGTTATTGTGAAAGCGATATTTTCCTCATTCTTGCTTGGATACTTTGAGCTATCGAGCGTGCTTACATTATAATGTTCAGTCGCACAACAATAGTAAAATAAAATGTTTATACAGGAAATTAATGAAAATTACAAATTGTTGTCGATGAGTGTGACCCAATGCAAAATAATAAATTACAAAATTATTCAAGCCAATAAGAACACAAAATTATAACGATAAAATGTATGGTATACATTTCGGCCTATATTAGTTAAGCAAAAATGTCCGCGACAGCGTAAAATATAACAATCATAAATCATCAATATTCTTTATTTGGATCTATATAGTTTTAAAATTACTACACTTATAACATATTATGTTATAAGTGTAGTAATTTTAAATAATTATGAAAAAGCATTTAAATAAGAAAATTATTAATTTTCTTATTTAAATGCTTTTTCATTGTGAATTTAAATGAATAAAATGTATTGAAAATGCGTAAGAAATTCAAAATATCAAAACGCACGCTATTGGTTGAAGTGATTCGTGCGTGACGTAAGTTCACACATTTTTGAGGTTAATGATGATTAATTTTTTATTTGAAAGCTGGTGCTTTCCGTATGGTCCCATTTAAATTTGATCAAGATCTGACAAGTAGTTTTTGAGTTATCCTCAATAATACGTATTCTGTGGACTACATTGACGATGTTCTCGTTTTTAACCGACTTCAAAAGTTACCTCATAACTTCTTTCGTTGTGAGTCGATTTTGATGATTACGTTTTTTTTCTAAACCTGATGCTTTCCATGTGGTCTCATTTAAATTTGATCACTAGTTTTTGAGTTATCATCAATAATGCGTGTTTAATACATTAAATCTGATCAAGGTTCCGAAGATAAAGCGGTGAAGTTGGTTTTTTTTAAGCTTTGCTTACGTTTAATTATCTATGGTCAACAGCACACACACGAAGGTTTCTGTACGCATTTAAGTGCAGGCATCGAGATAGGAAACATACCTACGTTTGATTGCAGGTTATAAGTTTTGACATGAGATTGTTGCTGTTAGTACCCAGGGTTGAGTCCTGACTAGGGAACTCCCCAAATGCTTAGCAGCACAGACATGAAATGTTGTGTACATATTTTAGACAAATAGCTGTTTTTTAAATGTCCCACTTAGACCCACTTCCGGATGTCCAATTGGACTCAAATTTGGTGTACTTATGTATCTTTGGTGACAATTCAATGACATGGAGCCGGCCTGATGATGGAGACGGAAGATGGCCATAGGAACTTCTGAACTAAAAATAATAAACCCATCGCATTTGGGCGCATTTGATTAGTCTTGACAAGAACTCTGGTTATATAACTACTTAGTAATTTTTAAAGCCTTTTTAAAGTATTCAAAATCAAAATCAAAATCAAAAATCGTTTATTCACATGGGCCCCAAAGAGGCACTCATGAAAGTTAATGAATCTATTGCCAGATTCGCAAAATTACAGCCATCTCGAGAAGAACCTGGCAAGAAACTCGGCGGCGCATATTTTTTTCAATCATTTTTTTTTTAAAACATTCTTAATCTCTAATACATAAGTTTCTTAACCTAGGTGTTATTATGGTAGTCGCTAGAAAGAGCCTGTGCAGTTTGCCTCCATGCATCCTTGTCATTAATATAGTCTGTGGTTTTATAGTAGGCTTTCTTAATTAATGCCCGTTTTATTACAGATTTGAACTTTCCCAGTGGTAATTCAGTTACGATTTTAGGAATTCTATTGTAAAATCTAACACCATTTGCCATAAAAGATTTATTCGTTTTGCTTAATCTAAATGCGCGCACTGTAATTTTATGCTTATATCTAGTATTAAGATTGTGTGCGTCGCTTCTTAATTTATATTTACTAATATTTTTGCGAACATGCATTATATTTTCAAAGATGTAAAGCGAAGGCATGGTAAGTATGCCTGTTTCTTTAAAGAATTCCCTGAGCGATTCGCGTGGACCCATATCATATATTGCACGAACCGCTCTCTTTTGTAGAATAAAAATAGTTTCAACATCGGCAGCAGATCCCCATAGCAAGATTCCGTAACTCATCAAACTATGAAAATATGCAAAGTAAACCAGCCTTGCCGTCGCTACATCAGTCAGCTGTCTAATTTTACGGACCGCAAAAGCAGCGGAACTCAAGCGACCTGCAAGCACATCAATATGAGGACCCCACTGCAGTTTTGAGTCCATAGTCAGACCTAAGAAAACAGTTTTCTTTACAAGATCTAATTTGTTGTTTTCAAGTGTAACATTTGCATCTACCAAAGGAACATTAGGAAGGGAAAACTTGATACATTTGGTTTTGCTAGCATTTAACAATAAGTTATTAGCAGCAAACCATTTCGATACTAGATCTAATTCATAATTTACTTCATTTAATTCTACGTCTTTCCTATTTGTTTTAAAAATAAGTGACGTGTCATCAGCAAACAAGACAATATCTAATGCTAGCGAAGTTGTCATATAAGGTAAATCATTAATATACACTAAAAATAGGAAGGGTCCCAATATTGAACCTTGAGGCACGCCAATTTTAACTGTAGACCCGTCAGATGTCACACCATTAACGCCTACTTTTTGTTGCCTACCCGATAAATATGAATCTAACAAATCAAGAGCAGTCCCACGTATACCGTAATGGTTTAATTTGCTAATAAGCGTTTTATGGTCCACGCAGTCGAACGCTTTGGAGAGGTCACAAAATACCCCAATTGCATCCTGCGATCCCTCCCAAGCCCCGAGAATGTGTGACACTAACTTAGCACCGGCATCTATTGTAGATCGACATTTAGTAAATCCGAATTGGTGATCATGTAATATTTTATGTTCATTAAAGTGGGAGAGTAGCTGTTCTAGGATATTTTTTTCAAATATTTTACTGAGGGCAGGTAATACAGAAACTGGTCTATAGTTAGAGGGAGTATGTTTACAACCCGATTTGAAAATTGGAGTAATTTTGCTGTGTTTCATGAGATCAGGAAATACTCCTTGATCGACCGAGAGATTGAATACAACGACAAGGTAAGGCGTAATAGTATCTAGTATGGAACCAATAACTTTAACTGAAATACCCCACAAATCTTCAGTGTTTTTTATAGTTATCCTTTTGAATGCCTTTTTTATGGTATTAGCCGTTATGTGACGGAAACAAAAATTTGGAATTTCTTGTGTGAAGTTTTGTTGCAACAGTTTTGCAGCTAATTCGGGAGATGAGTCTAGGGATTTTGTTGCTTCAAGGGGAATTTTTGTAAAAAAAGTATTAAATTCATTGGCTACGTCAGTTTTGTTAGAAATTAATCTATTTCCAATTTTTAGACTGTAATCACAATCTCTATTTTTATTTTTACCAGTTTCTGTGTTAATAATATTCCAGACCGTTTTTATTTTATTATTAGATTTTGAGACTTTATCACTTATGAATTTGGATTTGGCCTGGATGCAAACGCGTTTAAAAATTTTCGAATAATTAGTAACATACTTGTGAAAATGTTCATTAGATGTAAGAGATTTTTTATAGTAAAGCTCGTACATGAAATCTCTACTTTTCCGTATACCATTAGTGGCCCAATCATTAAATTGTAATTTAGTGTTCACTTTTATTAATTTTTTGGGGCATATTTTATTGAATTCATTACAAATGATCGAGTTCAGCATTTGGTGGACATTATTTGGGTCATCAAGTGGAAAACTGGTAAGGGATAGTTTTAAATCGACATTTTCGTTAAGTTTACTCAACTTGTTCTCAGTAAGTGGTCGTATTTCTATATTAGAGTCAAAAGATTGTTTTTTTCTTGATATTGTTACCTTTTGTCCCATGTGGTCTGATCGTATACCACTGATTTGACATTTATTTTTAATTTCAAAATTTACAATAATATTATCGATGCAGGTTGCTGAAGAGTTTGTTATTCTAGTCGGTTCCTTAAATAAAAAAATTAAATTAAAAGATGCAAATAGCGACACAAGTTTTTGTTGATCTGCCGAGTCCTCTAAAATATTTACATTAAGGTCAGCACACACTACTATGCGTTTATTACATTTAAATAGTTTTCCCAACACCAACAATCATCACTTATTACATTATTCCTTCAAATTGTAAAAAGCGTTACAGATAAGCTAACTTTTTACACAATTCTTGATTCTATTGCCATCTAATACCAAGTTCTACGGGAAATTGGTTGTAGATTTGGATTAAAATATTATTACTCCTTATTATAATATAATTTTTGCGTACTGTGATTAGGTTGCTGTTTTTTTTCCCTATAATCGGTAGACACCCATGGAATGTGTAGGAGATTGGGATGTGTATAAATGTTTTATGTTAAAGCTCAAGCAGTTCGCGACCTTGCTGTTTGCTATGATGAGTAGGTATGACAGATCCGCCACTCGCCTTCTCTGTAGCAGATGGTTTTAGTGGAAGAAAAATTTTTTTTTTGCCTTTTTACCGACGTCACAAAAAAAGAGGAGGTACTCAAGCCGATTGTATTTTTTTTATGTGTGTTACCTCTTAACTTCTTTCTACGAACCGATTTCAAAATTTTTTTTTTAGTTTGATAGATATTGCTTTCCAAATGGTCCCATTTAAATTTGATCAAGATCTGATCAGTAGTTCTAGAAATATCGTCAATGATGCGCATTCTGTGGACTACATTGACGATTTTCTCGTTTACCGACTTCAAAGTTACCTCATAACTTCTTTCGTTGTGAGCTTCTAACCGTTGACGGTAACGTGTATCTGTGTGTCTGTCTGTGACATCGAAATCCAAACGGCTGAACTGTTGTTGATTTAGTTTGTTTTTGTTTGAAAAGTTACTTAATTGAGAATAGAAGGTCGTTTTTCAGATAGGTGGGGAGTATATTGAAATTTTTAGATCTTCTAATTTATGTTAAAATTGGCAGTTTCTAAACAATATATTGCAGACTGTACGTCAATCTTATAGTAATTTACCTATTAAAACTACCGAGTATTTGTATAAACGTTTAAATGTATTTTCCTTTGAGGGAAAAAATTGTGTTCCCACCGGGAATCGAACCCGATACCTGCTGCTTAGAAGGCAAACGCGCAGCCAACTGTGCGAAAGTGCAGTTTCTATGAAAGCAATTTTAAGATGTCAATAGCTGTAGAGTAGATATTTAAATAAAAGTAGTTGGATATCACAATAAAACATAGTGTACTGAACCACTGCCAAAATTACCATAATGTCAGCATTCGCGGGCGGCGCGCAGGCGTGTGTCAAATGGAGAGCGCATGCGCGTGTGCAGAATAACTATATCTCATCTTTGTCTCGCCCACATTGACGTTAGTGATGAGCGGAGCGGTTTTGACAAAGCGTCTGCAAGGTGTGAATAGATTCCATCCAGGTTTTTTGACGTGAGTGAAAAAATGGCGTTGTTGATTTTGTATAATTTTCCAAAACCTGTGATTCTTCGAGTGTTAATGTGTGATAATGGTAGATTATTAACCGTTGATACTAAGTGAACGTGCATAAGTGTAGGCAAATCATACAAAGATGAAAAACGTGATTTTCGCCTTCGCTCCAAAACTCCAATAGAAGTTCTAGTAAAGTTTCCACCACTTTACTAGGGCATGACTTGACTATGACTGACTACTTGACTTTGACTGTGACTTGTGACTAAGACTTTTATTATGAAGAATAGAAATTGTTAATATTTGTTTAATATTCCGACTGAAGGACTATGCATCCATGGTCATGAAATAATAATTAAAAAAAAAAACAATTTGTAATTGAAATTAATTTCCTGTATAAACATTTTATTTTACTATTGTTGTGCGACTGAAAAAAATCTAACGAAATTGGTTAAATTCTGAATTATTATAGGTCGCAGAAATCACTCACAGCCCAGTTTGTTCTCATACAATTGGATTTTATATAAAATAAGATTTCTTAAAGTTAGGGTGTACCTGCATTGGAATGTTTATGGATATACTGATTAATATAAGTATGTGTAGAAACATTAGAAATTTTGATAATATAGATGACTAAAGATGGAAAATGTAAGATAGAATATTAAAGAAGATGATACAAAGATGTCATAATAGCCAAATAATACTGAATTACAAAATATTTAATATGAAAATAATATTGAAATATTATATTATCACTTGACACTGGCTAAATGCACAAGATTGCGAAGCCATAACTAATAATAATAATAATAATATTTATTCTTCAAAAAATCTTAGATATTACACTTATTCTAGGACACTTAGGAATTGGTTCACGACGTCAGCAACAGTAATTATTACAGTGACCACTGTATCTCACACTAGGCAATCCTGTGTTGTGAGATTCAGGTTCTTCCAACTAAAATTACTTAACGTAAGCAAGAACATAAGATAAGAATTAATTTAATATAATAGTGGGTAGGTAGGATTTTATTTTCAATTAACTATAAATAGAGTGTACTTAGTTAATGGGCAATGAAATAATAAATAGTTTACATAATACATTACATGACACCGTGTTATATTTTATCGTGTTTAAATGAATCTACTAAAAATACCCACTATTACTTAAAAAATAAAAGAGAAAAAATACTTATTACAATAATTAACTTTTAGATTATTATGATAATAAACATTAAAATCCAAAGGTTTTCACACTCACAGCTCCACACTAGGTTCGATGGCTTGTGTCAACGGGCAGTTCAAACCATAAGATATAACAATCGTATAAATAAACAAAAAAACAGCAAATCGATGCATGTTATGAATATGTGTTTCACTCGGTAACTAGTTATTATTATATTCCTATACGTTAAACTAAAAGCTACATAATTAATGTAAAACGATCAAGACCTATATCTAATACATGATATACCACTATAATATACCGATAATTGCCAATACTACGATAATATTTCATTATTTTGCCAGCTTAGCATGCTTTTCAAACTAAACTGTAATGCGTTTCATTGTCTGTGTGTAAGTAATGGTGTATAAGTGAGTGTTATGGATGTGTGTGCATAGTATGCCTATGTAATTGTGACAGCACTGTAACTGTACGAGTAAAGATGAGTTAATTGCACTCACAAGCGGTTATGCACGAGCGGTTTAGACGCTCAATCTACGCTAGAAGTGCGGCAGCCGCTTTCTGCTGCAGTTGCCCCGGACTGGCTTTGAGACCAAATAGGGAATATGCATGAGATTCAAATATAGCTCAAGTATTCTATCTTTGAGTCAAATGAAATTCGAGATAGCAAAATGTACACTATTGGCTAGATTGATTCGTGACGTCGCGTCGGTTCACACATTTTGGAGTTGGTATGTAGTAGTTAGATATTAAAATTTGTGTACCTTTGATGTATAAATAATGTTGTTTATTGTGCGTGATGATTGAGTGCGATGTGTGTGTGTGTGTGTGTGTGTGTTTGCTCCTTCTTCACGCTACAAACGGCTGAACGGATTTAAATGGAATTTGGATTTTGCATAGACTTAACCCAGGACTAACAGATAGGTTACTATTTAATTCATTTAACGCAAGTGAAACCGCCGGGCACAGCCAGTGTAAATCTATATCTACATAATAGTCGGGGCCCGATTCTCCACCCAACAACAAACATTCGTTCATCCATAATTGTGTAGGTAGTGTAGAACAGTGACAATTGATGTTTAAATTATCTACTAGAATGCCTGTCAAGTAGTAGAAAAGCAGGCCCCTTAATGTTAAGTATTCTTTTTGATAAAGCTTTCCGTGTCATCATAGCTCATTGAAGATAGCAGGGATGTAATCGTTCTTTTGCAGACATATCTAGACAGTTCTAATATGTTTAGGGTTCTATCGAGAGTCTGGTATATGGAAGGACCTTTATACGAATAGGCACGCTGTGCCACTAAAGTTTTGGTTTGAGGTGCTTTCCATGCAGTGCGACGAGAGGATTTTGGCATTGTGGAGATAGTCATAAGAGACGTTTTGTGAAAACGCAATGCTACCGCTAGAACGTATAGCTGCCGTACTGTGAGGAGGCGTGTGTCTGAATACAGCTGGTTTGTTGGGTATCTGTAAGGTTTTTTATAAGCCACTTTGAGGAGCAATCTTTGGGCTCTTTCAAGTTTTAAAAATAATGATTTGGTTGCCGATCCCCAGCATGTAATACAGTAATTGAGAACTGATTGACAAAGCGCTTGATATACTATCCTCAATGTTTTAGAGTCTGCTGTACTTCCCAAACGTTTGAAAATATGAGTCATTTTTTTTAGTCGACTACATAAAGAGGTAATTTGTTTCTCCCAATTCAGGTGTTCATCTATTGTTACACCCAGGTAAATAGTGCAGTCAACACGTTCGAGGCATGGACATGAGCATGTCTGATTTGTTTGCGACACGCATGACACTGTGTGTAGTTTAAGAGTGATTGGAATTGGCTTCGTTTTTTTACTGATGTGAAATGCTATATATTTAGTTTTACTCACATTAAGTGTTAGTAAATTATTTTGTAGCCAATGCTCTATTTGCGTTATACCCCGCTGCGCCACATCAAACACATCTTCCCAGCAGTCGCCCTTAAATATTAGAGCTGTGTCATCTGCAAATGTAATGATGTCCATATTTTTCGTCTGAAGTTGACACAGCTCATTTATATAGGTCAAAAAAAGTGTTGGTCCAAGTACGCTGCCTTGCGGAACGCCATAGGAGGCATGGGCGTACTCACTGAACTGGTTTGAGATGCGGACTCTTTGCTTTCTGTCACTAAGGTATGATGTAAACCAGTTCAGTGCGCTTCCCCGCACTCCAAGAAGCTCAAGCTTTTTTAGTAGGATTGGCCAAGACACTGTATCGAATGCCTTAGCCAAATCCAGAAACACTCCTATACATTTTTTGCCCACGTCTAAGTTATTTGAAACCAAATCTGTTAAAGCCACAACTGCATCTTCAGTAGATTTATTCGCCCTAAATCCGTATTGATTATTTGATAGAAGTTGATTTTTCTCTAGAAAACTCAAGAGCCTTTTATTAACCACTTTTTCAATAATTTTTGATAATGATGGTAATAGTGAAATAGGGCGATAATTAGATATTATTGTCGTATTTCCTGTTTTATATATAGGACAAATATCTGCATTTTTTAGGCAACAAGGAACCACACCTGATTCCATACTCAAATTGCATATAAATGCAATAGGAGAGGCTAAGACGTGTCGAGCTTTTTTAAGAATCTCGTTGGTTATTTGATCGGAACCTGGTGCGGAAGCTGATTTCAGATTTAAGATTATTTTATTTATTTCGACAATATTGGTAGGTGCAAGAAAAAGGGAATCTACTGGTGATGTATTTATATGTGTGCAGTCAGCTAGCTGGGACTCTGTTTTATTCAATTGGGTGAGAATATTTTTAGCCAGATCATTGCCTATCGATGAAAAGAATTCGTTGACTGAATTAAGTGATTCCGTCGCTGTAGTTTTTAATGTTAGTAGATCACTAGAATCCGTTTTAGATGTTTTCAAGTTACATATTTCTTTGACTGTTCTCCACAGCTTTTTGCAGTCGTCTTTATTTTTAGATATTTCATTCGATTCATATTTTTCTTTTTGTGTTTTAAGCTGCAAACGGCAAAAGTTACGATATTGTTTATAGTCTGATTGAAGTACTTGGTTATTAGGATTATTTTTGGCCTCTAGATGTAATGAGTCCCTTTTCCTTATACGATTGACCAAATTCTGTGTCATCCAAGGTTTTGTAATTGCATCTGAGTTACGAATGTTTATCTGTGAAGTATTTGTTTTGACAGCATGGCATATGGTTTTTACTAAAAATTGGGTAGCTCTATTAACATCTGATTCGTGGTAGAGACAATCCCAATTTACACTTTCTAGAGCTGAAACAACTTCAGGATAATTAATTTTGTTCTTAGTTTTAGCTTTTGGCGTGATCTTTTTGTTACTATTATCAATTCCTAACATAATCGTGTCATGATCCGTTATGTCAGAATCACATACTACAACCAGAGCATTCTTTTTTGTTCTTATCATTGCATGGTCCAGGCAATTAGGACCTCGTGTTGGTAAAGTGTGGCCTGGAATAAACCCGTAGTAGCTGGTGAGCTCTAAATATTCGTGAGACTTTGGATCAGATGAATTTGTCTTGATATCGATGTTTACATCACCAATAATTATACAGTCACCGGAAATTGTGGCAATAGTTTCTTCTAAAGATTTTAAAAACCCTGTTGTATCTCGTTTCGATGGTGAGCGGTACAGGGCTACTATAGTAACTTGAGAATCAATTTTTAAAATAAGACAATTAGCATCGTTAAAATGTGGTTCTGTGATTTCTACTTTGAGTCCCTCTTTTGTGAATAAAATTAATCCATCGTTTTGATTTTGGGATAATGTTGAAAAGTGACAGTTATAATTGGGCAAGTCTATTTTTTGGAAGCTATCATCAGTCCACGATTCAGTTAGCACTATTATGTCCGGAAGAAACAGTAACCGTGTCAAATATATTACAAAGTTATCAAAATTTTTGCGTATGCTTCTAATATTTTGTGTGAGCACTGTGGTTTGAGATAAATTAATACTAAGTTTATACTTACATTCCTCAGCTGAGTTTACCCTACAACTGTCTATCAGCATCGTGTTGTCAATGCTTTCAATTAAATCTTTGTTATTGTTGTTCATCAGTCAAAATTAAACGTGTTAAAGTAACACAGGTAAACCTGTGTGTAATATAGGTTATGAATGAGTTTTAGCGTTGGCAACACATAGCTGATAGGCAGTCTGCTTTTACGAGAAGAAGTAAGGTAGTTATATCTTGCGTTGATACATGGAACGTGACGGTAATGTAATGTAATTATGTTAGCGTTAAAAATTGGTGTATGTAAATGTCTGACAAAGAAATGCAAATATTTCATAGATAGGTTTGGCAGAATTAGTCGCTCAGATTTACTATGGTGGTAGCTTAGATGAATATTGGGTAGTGTTACGTGTAGGAGATGTGTCATTGTGTGATATATGTGTATGTATGTGTGATATTGCGAATAAATATTAAGTGCTATGTAGTGAAGTAACAATTGTGTTGATAGGGTAGTTGTAGGTATTAGCATGAGGGATGCAGTGATAATATTACTAGGCTATAACTAAGAAGAAGAAGATTCCATCCAGAATAATATATTGCATTGGGGTAACCTGATGTCTTAAAGTCGAGTTTTTGGGAAACGCCCGTCGCGTCGGGAGGTTTAACTCTCCACGTTAGAAAGAAAATAAAATCCCTCCCGCGGACCACAAGGACGGGTAAATGAAACTTCTTTAGCATAAGGTGTAGTAGGACATCTTGCGAGACCGCCTGTGGTTGTGCCATCCTATTACTAACAGTACTGAGCTAGTAGGACTGCATGGTACCAGCTGAAAAAGCTAACTGTGTAATACCGTCATTTTTTTTATTGTTTGTGGACAAGCGTAGATTTATTTAAACAGATGCATTTATTTAAACAGACGCGTTGCAGATTTGCAGTCTCTTAAGCAAACCGGATGACGTTTCACTTACCGTGCCTCTGGTGAGGGTCTAACTCGTCTGCTCTTAGTGTCTAAACTGACTATGCCGAATTTACGCGACCGAACTTCGGCGTGATTACGCCTGCAATGCTATTTCAATTAGTAGCAACACATTTGCCGAAATTACGTCACGTTTTAGCGTACAACCGAACTTCGGTCGGGCGTAAGTTCGGCGGGAACGAATTCTACTAGCAAGTATAGCATCACATCATACGCTATTACTGTAAAATTATCAATTGCTTAGACACGAAAAGACACCACGACAGCGTTCGGCACACTGAATTCCAACAACGGTGCGCATCCAAATTTCAGTCGCATAATTTCCGCACTTATGCGCCGAAAATGTCGGAACGTAAAATCAGCCGCGGAACTTCGGTTGCGTTTCTTTCGCATAATCTGTTTAATCACTTGTACTTTAAAAAACAAAATACCTGCAATCAAGCACAACAAATGAAGTCACACTCACAACCCCAAATTAAGTTCAAAGATCTGTAAATACTCGGCTAATGTAAAAAGCAGAGTATGATCTCAACTTCTATAACCCTGTCCGCTCTCCATCACAAAGGTCGCCGCCGCTCGTAAAGGCGTCTTCATAGAGTCATAACTCTATGTAGCGTCTTCATACGACCATAAACATTACTTATTGCCTACAATGAATATTAATGTCTTTAAATATAGCTATTTTAAGAACATCGAGACAGGAAACATTGCTTAAGAATATCTAGCTGATAATGTAGTGTAGAACTGTAGACGCAAGGAGGTAGGAACAAATATGTGAAACAACTGATGTCATGAATGACTGATGAATGCCTATTGCCTATATTTCCTAAAACTATGTACATACTAGCGTACCTAGGGTATATATCTTATTTATCTCTGCTAGCGTATCCGGCAGACGTCGCGTCGCCCGGCCTAGAATTTGGTGACATACCGACAGCAGCGCCACTTACTAAGTCAAATTGTGTTTTCAAACCATCCAGGAACCCATTGAAATATACACACAACATTTTTATTTTTATCCAAATCGGTCCTGCCGCTTAGGAGGAATTAGGTGACAAACACACGTACAGAAGAATTATATATATTAAGATATATAGCAAAAGACCTAAGTCACCTACACGATCAATTCAAGCCACCGAGCTTATTTTAGTTGCAACTGATCTTGAGATCAGATGGGACTAACAGTTATGATCGGTTATTGTGAAAATCTGATACTATGATCCGTTGGGAAGTACCCCAGACAGACTAACCTTCTGCCAATAACTGATGAGACAAAAGCAAGCAAGTTAAATAAAACAGCCGGTTCTGTAATTGCTTTACCCGACTACTGTAGGTTATGTGTTTGACCGGTATGTATGTATGTTCATCTGTTTTATCTGTCTCTGTCAAACTACGGGCCAATTGCCTATATTTTCTAAAACTAAACTAAAACTATATACAGCAAAGACCTATGTTTTCTACAAGACATCGAGCTTATAGGTAACTCAAGTGCTCAAGCCCACTACCAGTGCGTAGCGTTCCCATCATACTGGTGACATTGCTACTCTGAATTGCAAGACTAATACGTTTAGATGAGTAAGTATCAGCATCGTGATCATGCGTCGTTTCAATCAAGCGCTTTGATACATTTTACTGGTGCCAACCTTTCTTGTTTAATTTAGGTCGTTGATATAACTGTTCCAGTGATGTAGATTCTATGGGTAGGTATATGTCATGTCCATTTGACAACACAATGTGCCCGTCTGACCAAATGACCACCTGCCTGTTGTCACTGTACTTAAAAGGCTTCAGAGGATGTCCGTTTCCGCTAAGTGTTGGGCACCTTTTAAAAGTGTTTTATCAAATAGAACATAGGTTATACATTTTGTACTACTATGGGCCAATTGCCTATATTTCCTAATAATATATTATACATCAAAGACTTAAGTGTACTAGTACCTTTTGACTAGTTAGTTACTATAGGTTTCCCATATTATTTTTTTATTTTGGCTTCGCAATCTTGTTCATTTAGCCAGTGTTAAGTGATAAATTATTTCAAGTGAATTTCATATTAAAAGTCTCAGTCACAAGTCACAGTCAAAGTCAAGTAAAATAGTCAAGGTCCAGCCATAGTCAAGTCATGCCATAGAAAAGTGGTAGAACTTTACTAGAACTTCTATTGTAGTTTTGGAGCGAAAGCGATAATCACGTTTTTCAACTTTGTATGAGTTGCCTACACTTATGCACGTTTATTAAGTATTAACAGTTAATAGTCCACCATTATTACACATTAACACTTGAAGTGCCACAGGTTTTAGAAAATTATACAATATCAACAACGGCATTTTTTTCACTTTCGCGGCAAACTTCGTTTTCCACGTTACTATGCGCACTGCAAAGGAGTAGAACTCTTTGCCAGTCTATGTTCCCAGATAAGAACAATTTTGCTGTTCAATAGAGAGTGAATAGGCATTTTCTAGGCAAGCGTGCTTCATCATCGACGGCATCACTTACCACCAGGTGAGATAGTCTACGAAGATGTTCTGTTTATTATTTCGATTCAGTGACATAACATAGTCCAAATT
Source organism: Lomographa bimaculata (assembly GCA_948107665.1). Classification (NCBI taxonomy): domain Eukaryota; kingdom Metazoa; phylum Arthropoda; class Insecta; order Lepidoptera; family Geometridae; genus Lomographa; species Lomographa bimaculata. The sequence continues at coordinate 2,224,178 of OX403600.1, read as the reverse complement.
CTGTTACCATGAACAAACGCGAGCGCGTTGATGTCTTTTTTATGGAAGCACGAAATGTTCGTACTTTTCCTTTTGCCTATCTATACACAAGTTAATAGAGTTTATCGTGTGGTGTTTACCTCTTTTAGTGAAAGCTCCCTCCATCGTCGACCACATTACAGTACAAAACAATACAATAACTCTTTATTGACACCAATAATAAAAAATACAGAAAAGAAATTACTAATAAATAGGTACAATGGGCGGTCTTATCGCTAAGAGCGATCTCTTCCAGACAACCTTTGGATGCAAAAGAATAATATAGATAAGCAGGGATGGTGGTGCGGTAAAACGGAGACTAAGTACTAAACAAACTATATAAACACTACATATACATATACACATATAATTATCCTAGTTGTCATTTATCATCAAGTGATAATATAGTATTCAAAAACGTTCTTCCAACAAATATACTAAAACAACAAAAAACCCGATTGCATAAAAAGTTTACTTACTTTTTTATTTACAATTTTTTGTTAATAAGACCTATTATGCGATTGTGTAAGAATTTCATCATTATACATATTGAAAATTTAAGTGAGAATGGTTGCAAACCAACTTTAAATTCTTATTGATCCTAAATGGTCGTTCGAAATCTAAAATCTTTAAACGAGCAATTCTTGTATGTGTGTAATCAGGATGACGGAAACGGCTCCAACGATTTTCATGAAAGTTACAGATTAGGGGTTTTTCGGCCCAAGGAATCGATTTATCAACGTTCCAGTTCCGAGAAATGCTCGGTTCCCAAACTGCATTTGAAAAACCGGGTTTAAGAAACTATCAGCGCCATCTATTACGCCATGACCGATGTAAAAAACTGTTTCTACTCGACACTAGATGGAGCTTTCTGAGGCTACAAGTTCAAACGTAATCTACCAAAAACAGCAAAGCTCGGTCATCCGAAACCGAACATTGAAAATTATAAGAGAAATCTTAGGGATAATTTTCAAATAACTATTCAATGATACTCCAATAAACACACTTCGTTGACTTATTTTTTTGGTTTTTAGTATAAATGGATAACTTATACCGAAATACAGCCGTAGTTAACCTCACGTAGAAAAATCTCTAGCCTAAATTACTCAAAATAATATTCGGTCAGTTATCCTTGAGCGCCAGTCTTTCTATGCCAAGCTTGTTAACCATCCTCCACCTCATCATCACTTACCATCATATAAGATAGTGGTTAAACGCTGCCCTATCAGAAATATAAAAAATACTGTCTTGTCTTACTCGTGTCCGTTGACAGGCGGTTTTTGAAATGAAAAGTGACGTCACAGTATTGAATAATTCAACATGCATTTAAATTGTGTCGCCGTCATAAAATAAATACGAACATTAATGTCGGCTTAATGACAATGCGCAAGGCATCTATCTTGTCGCAGTATACTGTGTGTGCAGTACCTCATCTTGAAGTCTTTACTTCATTCGGCATTTTTTTGCCAAAATCGGCAACGGCATTTTTTGCAAGTCGTTGCCGATTTTGTATTATTTTCCAAAACTTGTGTTTTTTTTAAGCTCGATAGGCAAACATTTGACCACAATCTCACTTGATGGAAAGCGATGATGCGGCCGCAGATGTAGCATGCTTGCCTAAAAGATACTTATTCACTCTTGACTTGAAGACAGATTATATCGTTCAGGGAATAAAGACGCAGGCAATGAGTACCATTCCTTTGTATTTCGGATGATAAACGTAGAAGCAGAACGCTTAGCGTTGTTATAAAAAACTATTGGGTAATTTTAATTGTAGTCAAAATTATTGCTCGTCTATTTATCACTACAAATTACGTAGTACTAGCTCTATTTCATTTGTATGGTAAGTTTTGTGATTATAATAATTAAACGCAAGGAAAGCTTAAAAAAACCGACTTCACCGCTTTATCTTCGGAACTTTGGTCAGATTAGATGTAATTAACACGCATTATTGACGATATTTCAAGAACTACTGATCTGATCTTGGTCAAATTTAAATGGGACTATCGGAATATCTTTCAAACAAAAAAATATTTCAAAATCGGTTCACACAGAACGAAGATATGAGGAATCACACACATAAAAAAAAAAATTACAGTCGACTTGAGTGCCTCCTCTTTTTTTGTGAAGTCGGTTCAAAAGAAAAGAGTCTGAGGAACTAGTTTCAAATGTCAAATATGACTAAATAGTATCATTGACACGAGTGGATTTATGTACTGTAACTAAAATTCATCTGATGAATTTCATTCCAAAAAGGAAAGGATTAGGTACCGTATCTTCTGTTACGTACACTACTGCGGTGTAGCGGGCATGCGTTTTATTATATTACCTGTAATGGAGGCTATTAGGGCGGGACCGAGGATTTAATAACCGACCGGCGCGGAGCCTGGCCAGATGAAATTGCGATGTTCGCTGCGTGCGCGCAGCGCCCAGGGCGCTGGAGATTGGAATCTGTCGATGATTTTATCGATACTATGTTATGTAACATTTTTTTGTTAATTAATTATTTGAAATTATGATACTGATATGTTATAGTAAACGCTATATGGTCTTATAATAGACTAGGAAATATGGTATATTTCCTAATTTTAATCATCACAAAAAATATCACTATAGTATATTATCTTAAAAGTCTAAATTATTAGCTGCGGTCACTCAATTTAATTGTTGGCTTATCGCCGTCTTCTCAAAACTCCATATATTAACAAGAAAGGTCTAAATATAGGTTATTTCCGATGTTGCATTCGAATTAATGAGGTGTGTCAAAAAGGTTGCTGAATTATTAAATGCGATCTAATCAAATATTTTTATTATACTCATACGCTTTATTTTAAGTATGCCGAATGAAAGACGGAAATAAAAAAAGGTAAAAACTGTTATTACTTTCGATTATTCAAAATCATTAACGAGAAGACTATATAATATTTCTTTAGAATGTTGTCGCTACCCCTAATGATACCCCTAATGATACTCAAATACCTGATCAATAATAGGTAATTTACTTACAGAGTTACAGCTGCCCCTCACTGCATTTGCAACGTGAATATTTTCTCGATATCGATAAACTTAACCCATCCCTAAGGCACCGTGGGTAATTTATATCCCATTCAGTGTACCTCCACGATTATTATTATTGTTCCTCGAAAACTGACGCGCACCATAAAATATAGTTTCATGGTTACAGAATCTCGTGGCTTCTAGAAATACAAGAGGAGTAGGCAAATTACAAGTAAGCTATACTAAAAATGTACAGCAGTGAACAATTGTTATGTAGGCAAGCATTTGTTCACTATCTCACCAGATGGAATGTGACGATGCGGCCGAAGATGTAACATGCTTACAGTTTTTAAGCTATTGCATAGCTTCTATCCCCGCGATAGAAGTGAGCTTGGAGACCGAATCCAGAAATACCGTAACGAAAATAACCTAACACCCCCCACTCCGACCGGCACAGCGATGATACTTTTTAGTTTTGCCATCTATCGATGAATAGCAGAACTTAAGCGTTTAATGACTTTTTTGAAATATCACGCTTGTCTCTTTAGTTCAGCAACTCGCCTCTAGGTGGCAGGAAAAAAATACTGCATAAATAAAATAAATAAATATAATTATAATTAATTATAATAATAATTAATAATTATAATTGCATAAGTTGATAAAAAATGCTATGCAATAGCTTTACCGCGGCAGTCCCCGAGTGCCACACGTCTTTTTTTTTTATTTAAGTCGTTTGACCACCATATCACCATATCACCTGATGGTAGGCTACGATGTTTTTAATTGGAGTTTATTTAAAAATAATCGTCGACCACATCATCGCTTACCATCAGGTGAGATAGTGGTCAAAAGTTTGCCTATCACGAATAAAAAAATAAAAAATAAAAGTTGGTATATAACAATTTTCAAAGAATATTTTGCATCATCATCTTTTCTTCCATGTGACAGATGGAAGTCTCGGAATAGAAAAGGATAGTCGTTTAAAACTTTAACAGATATGAGAGAGAAAGAGTCCGGTTTAAGTATTATTTCAATAGGAAGTAAGTCATCCAAGCGTGCCTTTCGGATGACCGCACAAATTAGACAGGCTTTGCCAGTTCTTTGAAAAAAAAAACTTAGTTATAAAAACACAATGGGATGCCGCCGCTATCATAAGATTACGTAATTTTGGGAAATTGAGCTCGTCAGCTGATTGTGGTCACGCTATTAGAGATTTTAATGGATATAGAAGTATTTTGGTGTAGCATTTTTTAAAACTTTAACAGAGAAAATAACTAATGACGTACGACACGAAAAACAGCTAACATTAAGACTTAGGTGCATACCTATAGAGATTTTTCGCGATAATGGTGGACTATTTACCGAACATTTACAGTTCGTAAACATGCATGAGTTTAGGCAAATTATACAATGTTGAATAACGTGATTTTCGTTTTCACTATATATAGACGATCTAGTAAAGTTTTAACCACTTTACTGGTGTACTTGACTATGAATGGACCATGACTCCTTAACTTGACTGTGACAGGTGCCTACTAGTTTTATGAACTTGAATAATATTAGTGATAATGTGACTTAATTGACACAGGATTAATACACGTCATTTGTGGAGCCAAAATTAAATATAAAAAAGTACAGACAAAGAATTAAATTGTATGTAGGTACTATAACGCAATAGTTAAGTAAATTATTTGTCATACTTGTGTGACATATGCTTGCTTCATGAAACTAGGTCTAGGTAGTAGGCAGTCGGTCAGCGACCGAAATGGGCAAACTTTTGACAACCAACATTATAACACTTTTTATACAACAAAAATATAAACATTTTTGATTTTGATTTTTATGGCATCTGTCATGGCTTAACGAGTGCGGTAACTCTCGTTTGAAAATTCCAATTAGAAGGAAGTATTAGCTACATTGCTCAATCTTAATCTGTTACGATCGACCAATCGGGCCAATCGGGCACACTTATACATCTATATAATTCTTCTGTACGTGTGTTTGTGACTGAACTCCTAAACGGCTTGTGTGTGTTCAGGTGTATTCAAGAATGGTTAAGGTTCAAGCAGAATAAATATTAATTCACGAAAAATATTATGCAAATAAAACATTTTTCATGGACACGAATACGTCACTCGGATTTTGGACTAGCTAGGCTAACATAAACATGAAGGAGGGAAAATGCTTTTTTTCTTTACGAGGCATTGCAACGCATATCGGGTATAGCTAGTACCTATAAGACACAGACATTGCTCAACACGACTTAATTGATTCATATCGAGATGAGGATCTACCCGGCAATTAGGCGGCTGTCTATCGTAATAACTCTAATAACGGTTGATTACATAATAACAGGCCGGCGCGACGACCCAGCACTATGGACCAACAGAGCCGGATTCTAGGACGTGTAAGGGGGGACTGCGCCGCTTAAGGTTCAAAATCGGCGGGCCTCATACTGTAAAATCACATACATCGACATCACAAACACCGACATGTATTGTAGTACTAATTCCCGCAAGCAAGAGATTTTACTAGTATTAATGTCCCAGGTGCCTAGCCTGGGAATAAAAAGCTGGATAAGATCTATACATATTTTTATATTATTGGACTGCCTGTTGGCTTAGTTGGGTGCGCGTTCTAAACAGCAAGCATCGGGTTCGATTCCCGGTGGGACACAAGTTTTCTTCCCGTTATAAGTTTGTGTTTCTGGCTCTGGGTTTGATTGTATTTGTGATGTTAATGTTTCTGGCAACTACGACACAAGTCATCGAACTTAGTGTGGGTCTGGGAGTGTGAAAGCGTTATTGTTATAGACTCATGTATCTAAAGCAATATTATAAGCATCCATTTTTACTGTACCTTTTTTTCACATACAGTAATTTTGGTTACAAATGTAAAGAAATGTGAGAATTGCCTAAGAAGGCCCTAAAGAGTTATATTGCTTACGTATGTACCTGTAAGTAACTTAATTCAGCCCTGACTAGACTCACGATCATTAAAAACGCAAGTGTCGAGAACGACGGTATTAAGAGAATAAGGATCGTTGTGAGACCTCACATTATCGTTTGAGGACCTCACGCAGGATTCAGTTTTAAGACGTTGACGTACTCCCTGGCCTCGCCTGTTCATATTGATAATGCCTTAAAGCATGGTAAAGGAATTTACTCGTAGAAAAGTGCATCGTGAGATGATATAAACACCACAAATCTATATGTATGAATGAAATGAATATCAATACATATGAATGTTATTGTACACTGTACCAATTTACTTTTGTGAGCGTCTGATATAAAGTCAAAATCGACAATTTATTCAGCGTCTAAAAACATTAATTAACATTTTCGATAAGTACGGCACAGTCTGTACAGAAGATCTAAATTATTCTGCAATGGTATTTCACTAGCTTTCAACAGCGAAAATTGGGCAAAGGGGCTTTAAAGAGTAGACGAGGTTAGGCGCCGAGAGCAATTACCTTTTGGCGGAGACTTTTGTCCGATCTTGGCTTGATCTCCCGATCTCAGTTCGTCTTCAATCCTCTCTTCTACTTGTAGTCTTTTGATGTCTCGTCTTCGTCACCCTTGGGAACGAGGACGCGATGGAGTGCACGTCATGCGGGACGCGATCGGGGCGTCGCAATGTTGTTCAGGTGGAGGAGTGGCCCATTTTCGGCATGTGTTGCAGGCCTAAAAGCGAAGGTAACTGCCTTCACAAGAGTCCATATCCTTGATTACTACGATAGTATCAAAGTATAGTATCACGAAAGCAAAGCCTAAAACACCGACTTCACCGCTTTATCTTCTGAACCCTTGAACAGATTAAATGAATTAAATATGCATTATTGAGGATACTTTGATGGATGATAACTTAAAAAACTACTGGTCAGATCTTGATCAAATTGAAATGGGACCACATTGGAAGCACCAGCTTTCAAATAAAAAAACATCATTGAAAAGTAGAGTAGAAGTATAAGTAAAGTTTACAGGTTAATACACTATAAAAAAACTGTCGAATTGAGAACCTCCTCCTTTGTCGTGTTTATATTAACTAATAATAAGTCATTAGTTTTTTATTTAATAAATGTTAAAGCTTTATAGTAAACATGATAAAAAATTACAAAGGTGGCTACAATTTAGTAGAATCTAGGGCATATATTAAGACTTGTTAAAATGCATGAATCTGGGTGAAACATAAAATCTCTCCCACGGCTTAAACGTTCATATATCCCATTCCCAAAGGATGTTAATTTAATTAAAGCATTTTATGTAAGTACAGCCTTTACCGGCGCTCATTTTAATTGCAATAAACGTTATACAATGTAAGCGAGTCGCGTTGTGTCGGGCTTAAAGAATATCAATCATATATTGCGTACAGAAGTTTCGAATTTATTTATACCTACACAACCTACAATGAAGCCAGTAGGAGTGCGAAAGGACGCCTAAATTAATTTGAAACTTTAAAATAATTTATTTCCTCTTTTGTTTCTTTTTTATTTTGTATCTGATGGTAGTGATGTTGAGAATGGCAAAGTACATACCTATAAGTATAACTATCTATGCCCCGCGGCATCATTAACTAGAATGAATTGACGTACCTATCTGATGCATTCGCCTGTATTGCATGTGCACATGTTTTACAATTATCTTTATCTTTATCGAAGCTACAAGTCTCGAACCCTATTAATATTAAACTCCTTGTACTTGCTAGTGTTATATACTGCTAGTTTAGGTTATTTAAATAAGTGATAAAGATACTAGTAGGATTACCTACCGTCTGTTATTAGGTTACGCTACATAAATCAGTCTTTAGTAATCATGTCGTGCCCTTGACTTATTGATTTAAGCTTGTCAACAGACTGTTAATAAACTCAGAGCAAAGAGTTGAAAAAATAAAAAATAGTTTATTTAAAAATTAAAATGAACACACGTTATTGTAAGCTTTAATATCACTCTTGGCAATTTTAAAAAACTCTTTGAATTTGTAATTTTATCATTATGTCTTCACTGAAGTATTACAATCGTAGGCAATAATTCCACTGTAATTTTATTTTGTTAATTTATAGCTCCATCAAGTCCAGACTCAAAGCGGACAAGCCGGCGGACGTAGTCCGCAAAGGGCCATCGCATTCACTTGCGATCTATTTAGGACTTTGTCACAGTAAAGTTTTATTTCGAAGTTGCGACCTCACAGAAATTGCGACACAATATGCGAGACATGCTTGGAAATTATGCGACGATATAATTTTTTTTTTCTTAATATATAATATTATTTTAAGCTGGGACTTTATGATCAGAACAAGCTTAAAAATATTCTTAACAATATTCGGTTATAATAGATTCGTGCCCCTTATATACCTACATAAGATGGGATGGCCTTTAGTGACGTGTGTTTTCGTTTTGTGGGATGCAACTTGTGTCGACACTTTAGCTCCGTCACATCTTCCGACAGAATGGGGTTGGCGATGGCGTCGCGGCAACTTCGGCAGAGCAGCGCAAACGGCGAAAATTTGGAAACCTCGGCAGTGGTTACATATTTGAGCCGTTTGGTGTCGAGCCTCTGGGCTCCGTGAGTACCAGGAACTCATTCTATTTTCGAAATTCTATCAGAGCGCCCGGTTGAGGCGACGCGTGATCAAAATGCTGGCAATTATTTGGCTCAATGTATTAGCATTGAAATTCAGAGAGGCAATGCCGCCAGCATGATGGGAACACTACCAACTGGTAGTGGGCTTGAGCACTTGAGTTACCTATAAGCTCGTTGGCTTGTAGGTAACTTGTGTCTTTATTGTATATAGCTTTAGTTTAGTTTTAGGAAGTATAGTCAATTGGCCCGTAGATAGGATGCCTTCATATAATTATAACTATTGTATCGAGTAGTATCTCTACTACTCTAATATATATTTCGTATTGCTTTAAGATCAAAGTTATATATTTCGCTGAATTTATTTCAGAATAAGTTAAAAATATATAAAAACTCTTTCACTAGTAAAACTCTTTTGTTAATAATCATCAAAACTCCAGAGTATTAGGTATTCCACATCAATATTTTCTTAACATACTGCGACAAAGTTTCATCGCGTTCTATAGAGTTGGATAGTTGTGCCATCGATAAATTCGCGACGATCGTCATCTGACGTTTATCGATATTTAATTACAAACCGCCTCGATCGGTTTATTACATTTATTGTAGTGATGCGAATAACCGGTAGTTGTTTTGTATCGTGTTTCTGTTATCGTTCGATATCGGATATATATAATGGAGGGTTTCACCTGCTGAATAGACAGCGAGTGATGAAGGTGGTAAAGATATTTGAAGCAAATAGGTTTTAGAGAAATAAGAATTGTTATATGATTTAAAGGGTAATTTGTAAAATACCAAAATTCTCTTGGAACGTCATTCCAACAATAAAGAGTCTTTCTTGGCACGGTTTTTACAAATTCTGTTTTAATTTTTTTTATGAATTTTAAAATAAAGTTGTTATTTATCATATTTAATAAGTCTGTAAAAGGTGTCAAGTGTCAACTGTGCTGGCAGTTTAAAAAGGCGCGGCTATGTTTTTTTTTCTTTTAATTTTGGCTTCGCAATCTTGTGCATTTTGCCAGTTTCAAATAATAATATTCAGATTAAAAGTTCTAGTCACAAGTCACAGTTAAAGTCAAGTAAAAGTGTCAATGTCCAGTCGTAGTCAAGTCATGCCCTAGTAAAGTGATAGAAACTTTACTAGAACTTCTATTGGAGTTTTAGAGCGAAGGCGAAAATCACGTTTTTCAACTTTGTATGATTCGCCTACACTTATGCACGTTTCGGTTAATAATCCACCATTATTACCAATTACACTTTAACACTCGAAAAATCAAAGGTTTTGAAAATTATACAAAATCAACAACGCCATTTTTTCACTTTCGCGGCAAATCTCTTGTATCATCCTACTAATCCTACTAATATTATAAATCCGAAAGTTTGTGTGTAAGTGTGTAAGTATGTTTGTTCCCTCTTCACGCTTCAACGGCTGATCGGATTTGGATGAAATTTGGAATGTACATAGATTATACCTAGGATTAACACATAGGCTACTTTTTAACTTGATAATAGCGGGCGAAGCCGCGGGGCACGGCTAGTCTTTAATAAGTCTTTGTCTAAGGTATCAAGTGTCAACTGGCGTGCAGATTAAAAAGACGCGGCGCGACTATGTCGTTCTTTGTAGAACAGTGTAGTTTAAACAACTATTAATTATAAATTGTATAGAATACATCAAGTTAATTATTATGGCAAATAGGTATTCAAAAGAAAGTCATAGAAATAAATGTGTTAATGGTTATTGTGAGAACTTAAGGCAAAAAATGCCTCATGCAAGTCACAAATACTTCTACCACATTTACTTTATGACATAATTTGGAAACAAAAAGACTGCAAGACAACGGCTGTAATGTCGCCTAGCCACAAAACGTCGCGGTAGTTTAGGGACAAAGGCACGGCAATGTCCCTTGACAAAAACACGGCCGAGACCGTACCAAATTACACTACGAACGTGGTTACCTACTTTACACACACGATACGATGTTGTTTATAGAACCTTTTTTCAGCAGATCTTATTTTTTTTTGTGTGTTACCTCTTTGGACGCAGAACCGAAATAATCAGATCCTCCAATAGAAGTTCTAGTAATGTTTCTATTACTATAGGTCACATTACTTGACTATGACTGGACTTTGACTTTTTATTTGACTTTGAGAGTGACTTGTATAATTATAAATATTTTTTTGCGAAATATGTAGACTTCTTTTACGATATAATATGTAATACGAACACTTGAAAAATTTTGCTAAATGCAAAAACATTGTGCAGACAAAATGAAAAAAACCCCGATCTATGTGGTTCTTATTTGTTCAGTGGTTTTAATTCCATGTTAGGGATAAATTACTTTGATAACGTTTGATTTAGTTTTTTTATCGAAATTATAAAATTATGAAACTATTAAGTTTCGATTAAATTTCTAATAAAATAACGATATAATTATAATAATGCGCATTAAATTATTTAGATGAACATAATACCATTACATAGTCATAATTAGATGAACATCATTAAAATTATATTGTCACAGAACAAATTAGTGTAAGTCCGATCTTAAAGACATAGCGGAATAAAACGGCGTTTAATTATTTTGAAAATAAGTACAAAAGGACTTTATACCATAAAATAATATAATGTTTATCTTAATTGTTAACATTTAACTAGATAGGTATTTACATAATAAATAGTAGTCATAGTAAATATATAGGTACTGCAAAATGTCGATGTTTAAGTGACTCTATCAGTTTTCCAACTCTCCCTACCAAATCAAGCGCAAGCATTAAATCCCCAAAAGATCGTGTCGTCCCTGTAAATGTCTTGCTGTCGGCGAACTCAAGAACGCAGAGCTAATTATTTTTTTACTAACACCAACATTTTGGCTCCCTTGATGACACATAATAACTATGACCTCGTACATTTTGATTCTGCCGAACTATTTTGAGCATTCTCAACGGTTGTCCTTAGACGATTTTATAAGCCTGAGAACAGAAACTAAGTTTAATTAATTGCTTTGATTACCCGTTATTAACAGATATACGACGGCAATAGTATCAGACTATGTTTAAAATAAAAATACTGTCCAGTAAAAGTAAGACCGACAAACACACACATCAAGAAAATGTCAATTGGGTTGGGTAAGCCGATTTTTATATGCTATATAGGCAAGCATTTTACCACTATCTCACCTGTAGAAAGTGATGATGCTGCCGAATATGTAGCATGCAATCTCCTGACTTGAATACTCCTAGGTTATCCCGATCGGGGAACAAAGACGCGGGTAATAAATTTAGTTATGATTTTGCGACATTGGGAAGGATTTAACATACCATAAACGTTTTCATACTCACAGCCCCACACTAGGTTCGATGACTTGTGTCCTGGGTGTCGGAAACATTCAAAACACACACACAATTTTCTCTAAGGAGAAAACTTGTGTTTCAGTCGAGAATTGAACCCGATACCCCTGCTTAGAAGGCGAACGCCACCCAACTAAGCCAATGAGCAGTTCAGCATTTAGTCAGTGGTTGTAACAAACATTCACACACACAAACTTTCGCATTTATAATATTAGTAGGATGTAGCGATCGAGCGGGTGTGTGTATGTTATGTGCGTCTCTATGGTGATAATCGTATTTTCTTATAAAGAGATTTTTTTATGGGAGGGCTTTAAAATTCTGATCCGCAACCGTTTTGTGTGACGAAAAGTGGTGGGGGTAAATACTGTGATAAATAAAGATGTTTCCCTGTAATACAAATGTTTTACTTCTATCGGATGTCTTTACTTTAGGAGGTACTGAAATCGACTGTATTTTTTTTAATGTGTGTTACCTCGTTCCACGTGAACCGATATTGAAATTATTTTTTTGTTTGAAAGAGTTTGCTTTTCAATTGGTCCCATTTAAATATGATTAAGATCTGATCAGTAGTTTTTCAGATATCGTCAATAATGCGTGTTTTGTACATTGTATCTAATCTGATCAAAGTTCCGAAGATAAAGCGGTGAAGTCGGTTTTTTTAAAGCTTTGTTTGCGTTTAATTATTTATAAATAGTTTGTCTACAAATTTCGTGAAACAATATTTACAACTAGCAACAACAATATACATTTTATGCTATTAAGACGTAGCACGAATAGCACTCACTCCGAGCCGAAGCGGCCGGTATTAAAAGTCCATATCCCGGCAGGAGCTCTAATGACCCGTAATTACGACACGTAATGGGCGCGGTAATAGCGGTCCGCCACAAAGCGGCCATTTTGCTTTTTTATCTGTAGCTGTGGGCAGCGATGCGTTCCGATTCAGCGAGCAATGTGTGAAGGTTTGAATGCATTTGCGGTGGCTTAAGAAAAAAATATCTAGCTAGAACTGTCTTTGTCAGCTGTGTTAGTAGACTAAAATAAGGTACATATTTTTAGTAGCTTTGAAAATTGTGTAAATGGTGTTCAATGCCTTTTAAAATATTACTTGCCTCCATTAGAAGTTTTTTTTTATATTGGCTTCGCTATTTGTACATTTAGACATTGTCAAGCAATAAAATATTTCATGTGTATTTCATAATAAAAGTCCTTGTCACAGTCAAAGTCAAGTAAGAAAGGTCCAGTCATAGTCAGGTCAAGCCCTAGAAAGTGGTAGAAACTTTACTAGAACTTCTATTGGAGTTTTGGAGCGAAGGTGAAAATCACGTTTTTCAACTTTGTATGATTTAACTACACTTATGCACATTTACTAAGTTTTAATAACTGGTAATAATTCACCATTACTACACATTAACACTCGAAGAATTACAGGTTCAAAATCAACAACGCCACTTTTTCACTTTCGCGGCAAAACCTCGTTGGAAGTTCTGGAGTATTTTTTTTTTCCTCAGTTTTGGCTTCGCAATCTTGTGCATTTAGCCAGTGTCAAGTGATAATATATTTCAAGTGTATTTCATATTATAGGTCCTAGTCACAAGTCACAGTCAAAGTCAAGTAAAAGAGTCAAGGTCCAGTCGTAGTCAAATCATGCCCTAGTAAAGTGGTAGAAACTTTACTACAACTTCTATTGGAGTTTTGGAGCGAAGGTGAAAATCACGTTTTTCAACTTTGTATGATTTGCCTACACTTATGCACGTTTACTAAGTATTAACGGTTAATAATCCACCATTATTACACATTAACACTCGAAGAATTACAGGTTCAAAATCAACAACGCCATTTTTTCACTTTCGCGGCTAAACCTCGTTGGAAGTTCTGGAGTTAATTTATATAATAATGCAGGATCCATAATAGGGATATACATTTTTATGTGTTTTTAATCGATTGTTTACATTCATATTTTGCCGAAAATTTTATTTACTTATTAATTCATAAAATAATTATATTTAATATCAAAATAAATATTTGAATATGCGAGCACGTTTGAGCAATTTTAAAATTTGTTGACGTTATAGGTGAATATATTTAATGATTAAAAAAATTATACATACCTAACTTAAGTATATTTGATTCTCCGACATATTCCTTATTAAAAAGGTTTCAATTTCACACATCTATTGCGTAATTCCTCTCCATCCAAAGGTTGTCTGGAATAGATCGCTTTCAGCGATAAGACCGCCTGTTATTACACTTTTTTTGTAAATAATAAATTTTTGGTTTGTTTTTGTCTTAATTAAGGTCTGCAGTAAAGAGTTTATCTATCTATATTATTTATTCCTTCTACTTTTCTACCTAAAACTTCATTTCAGTCTAAAAAAAGTCCTAAGAATCCCAAAAGATTGTTATAAATATGATATCGTGACTGGCAAGTCTATAGCGTGAGCAGAGAGAATCCATTTAATTCCCTGCTTCCCGGAGGCGTCGGACGTCTTACAAACTATCACTCTATCTACGCCACGCAATCAACCTCGGACCGTAATCAGAGTCACAAAAAACATCGATTCACCATCATCACTGGCTAGCGAGAAACGTCGAAACACGACCATTTTAATTTGAGCTTCGTGGATTTTGAAAGTTACTCAATGTAAAACACCGTAACACAGATTAAGCGGTAATAAATAGAGCACAGTGGCGCCAGGTGAGGTCAATTTATAATTGATACCCTATCGGCACTGTAAAGCGCACGACACTAGGGGCGTGGCGGGAAACGTTGCGCGTTTCATTTCACGCAACTTCTCGGAAATTATGATTTATTTCATGCTATTGTAATCGCAGATAGAGATTTATTTTTCGAAGGTAAGATTCACACATTCAACACACTTTTATGGAAAAATATGCCGCTGCAGATGAGTAGAGGTCCAACGGGAATTATACGTTACTAGCCGTGCCCCGCGGCTTCGCCCGCTATTTAAAAGTTAAAAAGTATAAATAAATAATATCAATTTTTATTTGTGGTTATACTATCTCGATATATTTTTGCTTTAGATAATAAGGATCTAATATTTTATCATATTACAATAATAGACAGTAAAGCGATAAAAACTTACCTACTTTATATCAAAATACTAAAGCTTTTATGTCGGATAATTTGTTTTTATATTATTCCCAGCGAGTACGAGCAAAAACTCTTTCATAACTTAAATTATTTAAGCTGATATCGATATTAGACACACCGAGAGATGATTTTTTATCGATAACAAAAAATATGTCGACGTCACTGCCTTGACCACGAATTTTAAAAGATCAGTGTATGGACTGGATTGGCCATCCTAGTTCTTATGACTACTTAAGTTTTTTTTTCATTAGTACTTAAATTGAAAAGGACTTAAGTATCGTACCTAAATTGGCGCAGAGGGTGTCCACCCTGTGCGCCGTGGGTCCTGGGTTCGATTCCCGGTAGGAGCACAAATTCCTTCCCAAGGGATATAATTATGTGATTCTGATTCTGGGTGTAATATATGTGTGTGTGTGATGTGAATGTTTCCGGCACCCACGATACAAGCCCTTGAACTTAGTGTGGGGCTGTGAGTGTGAATGCGTTTATTTGTTTGTTTGTGTACACACTTATATTATAAAAGCGAAAGTTTGTGAGTGTGTTTGTTATTTCTTCACACTCAAATGGCTGGGCCAATTTTGATGACATGTAGTATGGAGGTAGCTGACACCTTGGATTAACACATAGGCTACTTTTATCCCGGTATTCCCGCGGGTCCGGGACTTACCCAGGTAAAACCGCGGAGCGCAGCTAGTACACCATAAATACTATATTTTATATAGTCACAACGAAGTAACTTGACGGAGCTTTGCCGCGAAAGTGAAAAATGGCGTTGTTAATTTTGTATAATTTTCTAAAACCTGTGGTTTTTCGAGGGTTAAAGTGTAATAATGGTGGATTATTAACCGTTAATGCTTAGTAAACGTGTTTAAGTCGCTCCAACGCTGCAATAGAAGTTGACTATGACTGGACCTTGACTCTTCTACTTGACTTTGACTGTGACTAGGACTTTTAATCCTACTAATATTATAAATCCAAAAGTTTGTGTGTAAGTATGTTTGTTCCTTCACGCTTTAACGGCTGAACGGATTTGGATGAAATTTGGAATGTACATAGCTTATACCTAGGATTAACACATAGCCTACTTTTTAACTTGATAATAGCGGGCGAAGCCGCGGGGTACAGCTAGTATGAAATATGCTTGAAATATATTATTACTTGACACTGGCTAAATGACCAAGATTTAGTTCTCATCCAGTAGTAAACTAATCCTTACAAACTGTACCAAAATAGAAAAAGAGTAGTATATTCATTAAGTGCCATTGAAAGCTCACGCTGCCCGACGACTTTAATACCTTTTGATAGATGTTTTTTAGTTTTGTTTTAAAAATCAACTAATTATTCCTGCTGCCTTTGTATCTATTCAAAGCACGTTTTGTCGAACACACTTAATTGAGTTTATTAATACTTGAGGCGTATTCAATATTCTTTAGTAAAATATAGACAAAGGTTTTAAACATGGATGGAGTTGAAAGGTTTAGGTAACGTAATAAGTACATATTATAAAGCAGGTACTTTTTAACCGACTTCAAAAAAGGAGGTTCTCAATTCGTCTGTTTCTTTTTTGTATGTATGTATGTTACGCGATAATTCCACCAATTATAAATCGATGACGATGTTTTTTTTTGGTTTGTTAGATTATACTTCAGAGGTGATCCCATATAATATTTATCGAAATCGATTTAGCCAAAACCAAAATGTAAGGTGAAGTCGGTATTTTTAAACTTTACTTGCGTTTAAATTATATTAATTTACGTTTATTAAAGTATAGTTATATAGTTCATAAATAGTTCACAATAGTCACCACCAGTCGCAGTTTTATACCTTGACGCTGGCAAAATGCACATAGTTTGCAGAGCTAGAAAACAAAAAAAAAAGCCTAGTAAAGTGATTGGAGTTTTGGTGCAAAAACGAAAACAGCGTTTTTCAACTTCGCATGATTCGCCTACACTTATACTGATTCACGAATTTATTACAAATAATTTATTTACAACACTCGAAGACTCAAGTTTTGGAACACAATACAAAATCAACAACGCCATTTTTCTCATTCCCGGCCTAATTTTAGTAGGTGCTTATTCTTTAAGATTATGTATACCTATTTCTTAAAAACCATAAACAAAGTTAAATATTAGAACTCAGTAATTAGTAGGTATACTTAATAGACTGCTTGCTATATATAGCAAAAGGTAATATCGATGTTGAGCAAAATTAATATAGTGTTAAGATCAACTTTTAACAGTCATAAAAACTTTATAAACTCAATTATCAAATATTTTACGTTACCCAACGATCAAACTATTTAATTAATAGTAACAATCATAAAAATAAATGTAGTTGATGAACTCGAAAAGTAATCGACAATTCGAGTAAAGAAACTTTATCGATAGTAAAGGTTAATTGCAACGCGGCGCGTCTACAAAATTACGAATCGAGAATTTCACTTAAAAGTGCGGTGCATCTCTAGAATAAAAACAAGATAAAAAAAGATTGAATCGTAAAAGTTTGATACGCGCTTTACGTGCGCTCAATCGAAGCGTTAATAAAAAGGAAATTTTACATACTTATCGTACGGCGGCCAATTTTAATGAAACTCTTTTGGTCGGAGCGGCTTGCTGTGAAATCCCTTATCATAACATTATTCGGCCGACGTTTTTAATTAACTATATTGCTGACCCAGAAAGCTTTTTCGTCGCATTTCATTGCTCATTTATATGCGCTTAATACAATAAGTTTGCATCGTTTTATCGTTTTAATTCGACCGTGGCTAATCGAGTGAATTCGAGAGGGTATCGATTTGCATGGAATGATTTACGAAATCGCGCTTACTAAATCCTTGGTTCTATGGATCGTGATTATATTATTTCAGTCATAATAAAAAGAATTGGTATAGGTACTTACTATTTTGAGGCTATTCTTTTTTTTTTCCTTAGTTTTGGCTTTGCAATCTTATGCATTTAGCCAGTGTCAAGTGATAATATATTTCAAGTGTATTTCATATAATAGGTTCTAGTCACAAGTCAAAGTCAAGTAAAAGAGTCAAGGTCCAGTCGTAGTCAAGTCATGCCCCAGTAAAGTGGTAGAAACTTTATTAGAACTTCTATTGGAGTTTTGGAGCGAAGGTGAAAATCACGTTTTTCAACTTTGTATGATTTGCCTACACTTATGCACCTTCACTAAGTATTAACGGTTAATAATCCACCATTATTACACTGTAACACTCGAAGAATCACAGGTTTTGGAAAATTTTACAAAATCAACAACGCCATTTTTTTACTTTCGCGGCAAAACTCCTCGAGGCTAGTCTTAGCAGCTATGTTTATTTTCAGGGCGTTCTTTGATTGGTTGTGGAAGTGTTTATTCCTTTATTACTAACAATGTTATTGATCTTCTTAATCTCTTACAAGCTTTGTAAATACAAAGGTATACGTTTTTAATTTAAGCTATTGCCTCTGACTATTATTTTCCCAATAATGACCGAACAATCCTCTGTAATATCTATCTCATATGAGTTTTAAGATCAATATATTATTCATCGCAACATCTAAGAAATTCTCCGCGTAGTCCACACAGACGTTTTATTTTTCATTCCAGTAATTAGGCATCCGAGTGTGGCGAATCAATCGATTCGCTCCGCTGGCATCGATTCTCTCGAGTCGGGAATAGGGATAAAGTACCATACGGTAACAGTTTTGTAACAAACGCAGTTGTAAATGCAATTTAGATGTATATAGGTTTTGGACACGCTTTACATGCACAGATGTGAAAGTAAATAAAAATAATTTTGTAGGTAACAGCTGGGGGTAATCGCCTCGGTTAGATTCGAGCACATTAAACTCCTGTGGACTTTAACCAGGAGATGACAGTTGTCAAATAGTAAAAATCAATAAATACAGAAGAATAAAAACAACAGAGAGTTAACTTGATGTACTCAGGCCTTATTGTTTACTCTGTGGACTTTAACCAGGAGATGACAATTGTCAAATAGTCATAATCAATAAATACAGAAGAATAAAAACAACAGAGAGTTAACTTGATGTACTCAGGCCTTATTGTTTACTCTGTGGACTTTAACCAGGAGATGACAATTGTCAAATAGTCAAAACCAAAAATACAGAACAATAAAAACAACAGAGAGTCAACTTGATGTATTCAGGCCTTATTGTTTACTCTCATTTCGATTACTTATATATCGAGGGTACCGGAAACACACACACAATCACACCTAGAACCAGAAACACAAATTTCCTTGGGGGAGAATGTTTGTGTTCCCACTGCCAATCGAATCCGATAACTAAAAATAATATAATACGGTCTTGTGGTGTATTATGATAGAATAGGCATAGGGGAATTATCTCATGTAATTTCTGTACTCACTGACACAAGGTTCTAAAAATCGATCACTAATTCCTTTTCCATCATCGGTAAATGTATTCATTTGTTTTTTCCGGTATTCATTTGTAAATCCTAGTATTAATTTGTTTTTCCTTACATTTGTTTATTAATTTGTTTATGCCAATAATCATTTGTTT
Organism: Lomographa bimaculata; assembly: GCA_948107665.1. Lineage (NCBI taxonomy): Eukaryota > Metazoa > Arthropoda > Insecta > Lepidoptera > Geometridae > Lomographa > Lomographa bimaculata. The sequence continues at coordinate 2,204,594 of OX403600.1, read as the reverse complement.
TTCCCGATTATTAAGTATTTACACTGTTATTTTTAAAAAAAAGGTAAAATGGCATTTTAACAATTACCCTATGATTGTTGTATGTTCGAATTGAACAAGCTATTAAAATAATATTTACTTACTTGAAATATCTAAATGTACACAGTTTTACAATAAATATTAATGTATTCTAATTAATTTTAAATTGTAAATGGTTTTTATTTTATCAAATAAAAACTATGCTTCTTCTAACTGTATTCTGGCGGAATGAGAATCTGACCATTAGCGAAGTCGGCCAGTGTAATAACTGATCTAAAAATAATAATAATAACTTATTTATTTCAGGCAAAAAAACTTATATCCAGTACTATAACACAATTAACTAAAAATACACAGCTAAAACGCTAAAGCAAATAAAAAAAATACATACACACTTAAAAAAAATGCAAAGGAATGGAACTCCTTACCTGAGTCGGTGTTTCCTGATGAGTACAATATGGGAGTCTTCAAGTCACGAGTGAATAGGTATCTTCTAGGCAAGCTTGCTCCATCGTCGACCACATCGTCGCTTACCATCAGTTGAGATTGTGGTCAAAAGTTTGCCTATCTTTAATAAAAAAATAATACTGAGCTAAAATACAATAGTACTTTAAAAAATACAATTAAAAATCGCAAAGAATGTCGAGTCGTCATTTGTCGTCGTTTCTTTATAATGATTAAAACTATTTAACATCTAATTAATTTCATAAACTCTGAGGTAATCAGAGTGCAGTGAAAGTAAGCGATCCGTCTCAATCGTTATTTATCGATCTCCGATTATTATTTATCATTATTTACGATTATTGCTCGCATTGCAGTAATGGTGGGCTTTAATTGAAAAGGAGCGCCGCGGTAAAATAAATCGATAAAATATCGATTTGAAAAAGATTGCTCTGGGCTACTTGGACGTGTGAAGTCGAGTTATGGAAATGTTGTCTAGAAGGCGCTTGATTTTAATTATTTTATATAGTGAGCGACCATTGATGTTATGCAATAAAATGTTTGTAACTAGCAGATCTCCGCGGTTTCGTCTGCGTTAATCAAGTTAAAAAGTAGTATGTCTTAATCCTAGGTATAAGCTATGTACGTTCAAAATTGTATCCAAATCCGTTCAGCCATTATTTTTTTTTTTTGCCATTTATATAATGATTTCTTAGTTGGCTTCGTAAGGCTTTCTGATGAAATAGTTTAAATTAAAGCAAATAAAATTAAGTCAGTTTTTAAGAAAAAAATACCGACTTGACTTCACTGCTTTATCTTCGGAACCGTTGATCAGATTAAATGAATTAAATACGCATTATGGAGGATAACTAAAAAACTATTGATCAGATCTTGATCAAATTTAAATGGGACCACGTGGAAAGCAACAGTATTCAAGCAAAAAAAAATATCAAAATCGGTTCTCCTAGAAAAAAAAAATGAGGTTAAACATACAAAAAAAATACATTCACATTGAGAATCTACTCCTTTTTTGAAGTTGGTTAAAACATTTACAAATTGCCTATATCGCGGGAAGCTACTCTACCAATGAACCATATAATCTAAAGAAGTGTTGCTGAAATAATTTAAATACAAGCAAAGCTTCAAAAACTTATCTCCGGAACCCTACAGTTTCGGAGAGGTTAACATGATAGGGATACGGAGGGGTCCCGTTCTGATCTAGATTAGATTTAGATATTTATTATACGGGACCAACATGACACTATACCCATTCAACTTCGAACATTATTCGTAGCCTTTTAAACAAAAGTAATTTTCTAAATCGGTCAAGCCGTCTTCGAGTAATCGAGTGGCATTCTAAAAAAAAAGGGTGTTTTTAGACACACCCTGTTTTTTTTAGTATGTCACTCGATTGAAGTGTAACTCTTACATTAAAGGAAATTAACCCCCTCACTTTCTGTCACACAAAAAGGTTGCAGATCAGAACGTCAAAGCCTTTTCATAATAAGTTTTAAAAGTGACGAATTGGGAACCTCCGTTTTTTGAAATCTGTTCAAAACGAAATGTCTTTTTACTCCAAAAGAAAATTGTTAGTTATGAGTAGGGCATGAGTTCGGTGGAGGCGCCGGGGCTGGCGCAGCGGGCGGGGCGCGGCGTTAATGCACGCAGATGATGATGGGGTCCGGGCTCCGCACTCCGTGCCGCGTCCACGCCGCCGGTACTGGCCATGAGTTAAAGGGATGACTCGACAAGCATTTGTCGATATCGATAAATATTAAGAAAATACGTAAACGATTCGACTGTAATTTTGACAAACTGTCAAACGTCATCCATTTATGGTTGACATTAAAATGACTAATGACGATTTAAAATATTTAATTTAATTACATCTCTCTTGTGCCTATCGAGATAGGAAACAAACCTACGTTTAATTACTTTAGCTACAAAATCCTTGCTTGTGCCTGGGTTGTTCTTATGTGGACATAAGATAATAATTCAGGCAGCCATTCTTAATGGGTGTCATACTAAATATCGACAGTTCATTACTTTGACAAGTTGCTTACTTCGATGTTTTGTTTCGTAGTGAGACAACCATTTTCGTAACTCTACGTTGTTGTGGTTTTTCAAGCATATCTATGTCTTTCTTGAAGTATGGTAAGTATTGATATCTAAGAGTATGAAAAACGGGAAGTTTGTCAATATTTTCCCATCCCTACAGGCAGCCCGGAGCGTCTTCATAATGTCGGCGTCACGACACGCAGCCGGCTACCTCTGCGGCTAAATTGATGTATAATATCCCTCTTGATATTATTTTAATTGCTCTTACGATACGGAGATGTTGCTATATTACATTCGAAAGATAAACTGATAAATAATGTTATGTGTGAAAAAGAACGTATACATTGACATACATAGAATGTGTCTGTGCTGTGCACACCACAGAGCAGGGAACTAGCGCGAAGTGTCCTGCTGTGGTGCACGCATTACATTACAAGATAGCTATTGTATTTTATTGCTATTTTTGAATTAAAAATATCATAATGACAATTTATATAATTAATTTTCTGCCCAAGAATCAGAGTTGGACGTTTCTTGTTGAAAGCCTTAAATATTTCATAGTGAATGTGCAATTTTTTTGTAGGTAAGTTAAAATTTGCTATTTGTATTCTAGCTCAAATAACTGTTGGCTTTGGGCAACAGGCAGTAAGCAATTTTCATTATTTATGAATAAATAAATATCTTCCACCTGATTACCCGTGCTCAAGCAAATAAATAAAATTGGCATTCGTACTATGACATAAATATAACATCCTAAATATATGCTACCGACTGGTAGTGGGCTTGAGCACTTGAGTTACCTATAGGCTCGATGTCTTGTAGGTAACTTGGTTCTTTGCTGTATATAGTTTTAGTTTAGTTTTAGGAAATATAGGCAATTGGCCCGTAGATAAATATATTTTGTTCAAATATAGTGTCCAATACTTCTGACAAGATTATGATAACAAATCAATATTATATATAAAACCCGACTGGGTTAAAATATTTAACATTTTAATTTTACTTTTTCGTTAATAAAACCAATCATGCGATTATAAGAAATTTATCACAGCTTTATTATTAGTATTGAAAATTTAAGTGAGAGTGGCTAACAAACTTTAAATCGGTATAGAATGGTCATTCTTTCAAAATGAAAAATGGTAAAAGAAACATGAAGATGATTTTTAGTTACCCATTCAATGAACGATGAACAAGAAAGCATATCGTGGTCGCCATATTTAATTTTGATTACTGTCATGTCTTCAATAAAGCTCGCAAAATTAAGACAAAGCGATTGTCGGAAGAATCATCAAACTTGGTCCATGCGTTTGGTCTCTAGGAGCGCCACAAAGGAACAAATAAACATGCATACATTGATTGATTAAAAAATCATCCTTTGTGTCGTGTAGTAGGGTAAAAATAGCCTTATTGCAGAGAACAGCTGATTTTTCAGCCTTAGCATTGACCTGACCTAAGAGTCAAGTACCTACCTACTTATAACTGTTTACATTATGAACTATATAAGTATCTCTACCATAAAATGTAGGGTTTAGGCGCATTAGGGCTAATTCTCATTATGGCAACCGACTCGCTAATGGACTACTTCTCATTATGGCCACTCCTCATTTTGGCTACTTCTGATTAGGGCTAGTAATCACTTAGGCTACTTCTCATTAGGGCTACTTTTCATTAGGGATACTTCTCATTAGGGCTACTTCTTAAAATTTGGGAATGTTTATTGAAATAATGTAGCTCTACGTACCTACTTCAGATTATTATTTAATCATACATTTCGTTTATCCATTTGCGTTTTCAACTAATAATATTTTCGATCTTTTATCTAAAATCACAAGGCAACTCGACCCTAATTAAGACATACCTACCCATTGCCCAATACTTACAACAATGTTGCTTTGTATGCACGAGATCAACCCAAATGCATTTATCATGTAAAACCCAAGTTATATTTTTATACCTGTTTGGCTCGATTCGGACGAAATCCTCGAAAACAAATATGCACGTTATCTCTAAAATAAATTTATTCCAATAATAAATTGCGATTTCATCGACTTTATCAAGGCGGGACATAAAAGAGTTTTAATTTAGAAGGTTTGCCCCAAAACAGGCAAAATGTCAATAAGCATTAACTTAAGAGATATCTCGAAGCTCAGAACTAAAGTTTTATTCTTTTTGGGTAATAATGTCTGTGCGGTTCACGATAGGCTGGGAGCTGGAGCATGGAAATTGTATTTAGTGTTAATATCTACTAATACAAAATAATTTATTCCATTGTCACTAGTCAATTATTTCCAATACTTGCTTTAATTTGTCTTACTCGTATTGATCAATTTAATATAATATGCTTATATTATGTTATTAGTTTTTAATAAAAAACACTATTATGTATAACCAATATAAAAATACCAATTTGAATAATTCTAATAACCATCCAACTTTTGGTAGGCTTACTGTTTCTGGCAATTTATAAAATTCCTGTATGCTATAAAATGGGTATTAAATATTCACGATACCCAAAATCCTATTAACTTCTAAATCGTTTATTCACATGGGCCCCATAGCTCATGAAGGTTATTGTTGACTCTAATTGTCAAATTCACAAACAGCCAGATGGTTCCATATACATATAAATTTTCCTGAGTGCCTCTTTGTGGTCCAATTAAATAATCATTTTTATGATTTGAACTTCCAATTATGCTAAAACTTAATGACTTTTATAAACATTTTCACATATTTAAACACTAATTATTTAGACAAATTTCGTTTGTTGTAAAATTTTAGACCACTATTTGTTACTACTTGTTTATTCTTATGAAAATGTCTCATGATGGATGTGGACAAAATTAACGGAAAATCAAGAATATTTAACACGATAAAATATTGCTAGATTCTAGTAAGAAGAAACTTATTTATTAAAGTCATAATCTATGCATTAAATTGTCAGATTTGTTTAATGAAACCATTTTGTTTGTAAAACAATAAACCATTAATTAATTCAAATATTTTTTTTTATTTTAGAAATTACTCTTTCATATCATTAACAAATACAAACTCAAGTGTAATTTAGCCAATAAATTGTGCACAATTACTAATATCCCAATAACAAAAAGTAAAAATATATCTACAATTATGAAACCATGCGGTGCTGAGGAACTCCGGGAGGTGTAATTGGCGCAATTATGCGTCGTAAATGCATTGTCGCTACGATAAAAGGGTTAATTATTCGCCTGATGTTCTACGTAAACAATTAAGATAACATTACAGCTTTTTGTTCAGGAATCGTCTGGAAAATGAACGTGATGTCAACGGTAATTTTTTCTTGACAATAAAATGCAGACAGGACTGAAGCAGGTGTGAGAAATTAGTATATTTGTGTTGTATATAATTTTTATTCAATTTATAATTTCGTATAATTAATTAGCTCATTTTAAGGTTTTACTAACTTCTAAAGAAGAGTAGGTTTTCAAATTTATTTTTAAATTCGACGGAATATCTTTTTTACTTCTTTGGGGAGGGAAGTTTATCATATCTTTTGCATATACTCGTACATGTTTACATGCATGTATGTGTTTTATATGGGAATAAAAGCCGCGATATACGCGAATGACACCACCTTGTATTCGAGACTGATTTTATTTACAGAAAGAGACAGGTATATTCTAAACATATAAAAGTAAGGTAGATACAAATGTTCTTACATATATAACATCTTCCCACCCCTGTTTACAACTTATCCCTTGTTTATATTATAATTACTAGTAATAAAAAAACACAAAACACAATGCATACAACCTATGTTAGTTTTAGCCGTACTTAAGTCATATTTCGCCAGGCATGACTTATTACAATAATTACAACCAATGCTTATCTACGTATACATATTTATAATTAAAGTAAAAATTATTATAATAATACCTATTAGCCCTAGAATGAAACAACACTCTGCATGACCCCGAGTTCACTATAAAATTAGTTATGCTATTTGGAATCGGTCTATTGGCTTACGCTTTCGTTTCGGTCTTTCAGTTCGCGTCTGTTCCTTGCCTGCAGCAGCATCAGGTATTTGGGTTTCAGCAGTTACGATTGCCGGTTCTGTATATTCAGTGACGCCCATATCGTTACTATCAATATTTTTATCTAAATAAGGGATTGTGTTGAAATCACCTATCTCCTCGCTCGTGTAGACTATTGTCTCCTCACCTTTTGTTTCCCCATGAGAATATTGTTTTACAATGTGATCTACGTGTTTTTTGTAAAGTTTGCCATTATGCTCAATAAGATATGACACAGGCCCCATAATTTTATGTACACATCCTTTCTCCCATGTGAATTTGTTATTCCTAAAATATTTAAACAAAATCGTATCTCCAACCGTAAAATAGCGCTGTTTACCTTGCCTACTGTTTTTCATTATAACCTGTCTATCGCGAACAATATCGTTGATGTCCGGTCGTAAGATATGATAATGCGTACGCAACTTCCGACCTAATAGCAATTCTGCCGGTGACCTACCGGTTAGGCTGTGGTTAGTGGACCTGTATGACAGTAGGAACTTGTCCAGAGCCAAGTCCAGGCTCTGTTTTTCGATGAGGGCCTTTTTCAAACAATTTTTTATAATTTTGACTGAACTTTCCGCAGCGCCGTTGCTGCTAGGTTTATATGGAGACACTAGAATGTGCTTAGTACCGCAACTATCCAAGAATGATTTGAATTCTTTGCCATTAAACGGTGGCCCATTGTCTGATACTAGCTCTCGACATAAACCGAATTGACTAAATATTCGCCTCAGTCTATTAATTGTGAGCATAGCGGATGTACTACCTATACTGTGCGCCTCTATCCATTTGGAATGAGCGTCGACAATTATAAAATATATCAATTTGCCGAGCGAAAAGAAATCGACGTGAAGCCTATACCAAGGCAATTGTGGCCAAGCCCACGGGTGGATCGGCGCGTGCGGCGGTGAGGCGCGGGTAGCGGTGCATGCCGCGCAGCCGAGGCACTCGCGCTCGATGTCGCCGTCTAAGCCAGGCCAATATACATACCCCCTCGCAATGCTTTTACACTTCACTATACCTTGATGACCAGAATGCAACATTTCTAGTATAGAGCTTCGTAACACTTGCGGTATGATAACTCGGTGACCGAACACTATACAACCAGACTCCACATTGTACCGGGAAAGTAATACAGTGTGAATGAAATGATTAGAGAATTGATGAAGAAGAGAAGCTTCTACCCTACCTAAAGTGGTAGTAATAAAAAAATGCAAAAATTAGGTTCAATTTAAATAATAATTTATTATTTTCTTATAGGTAGGTACCTATCTCAGAAGGAGGGCACATAAATTTATAAGGGGTGGTTCTGAGCCTGAAGATTCTGTGTCTATTTCTGCTTCCGTAGCGAAGCACTCCCCTGATGTGAGTCCGGCTGAAGATGGTAGTTGGGGACCAAAGGGTGACGGAGTAGTGCCGCGTAGTAGGCAATCAGGAGCAGTCCGGGATCCGGGAATTGGTTGGCCTCTGCACTAGAACGCGCAGCCAACCTGTGCGAAGTTGTGCGATGTTCCTGGAATCCACAAAACCAGCGGATTACACACTGATTTAATTACTTCCGTTCCTAGGGTCCACCACGGAATCACGAAGAAAGCAGGTAGGTACTTACGTAGTAGTTTTATAGTCCGTGGTGGTACCAACAATCAGAACGGAGTTTACAATTAATTCAAAAGCTAAAGGCTAAAAGAAAACAGAAGAAGCTACGTTAATATTTAAGTTATTAATTAGGTTTCTTGAGAACCGTTACAAAAAAAATAAAAATCAAGGTAGATGAACAAAAATTGAAATGTAATTTAAGATTAATTACATTTCTCACAGTTAAAATAAACAAACTAAATGAGTGCTATTACTACAAATGAAAAGCTGGAAATGAATGATAGTTAATACACAGTATGAACAAAATAGCAAATCATGATTGTGTTTTGTGTGTCATTCAAAACTTACCCTATATCGGGAAATCACTTCACAACTTTAAAATATTACGACGCGACATCGAGTTCAAGTTATACTATCAATTTTGATGGTAAAAAAATAAGAATGCACTTATTAATTTAAATTATCGCCGGTTCACGCTTGCTTGCTAGGGCGCAAGACTAGCGTGAACCGGCTAAAAAGTCAGCCTAGCAACGACTGTCGCGAGGCGCGGCCGCAGGCTCGTTTCCTGTCGTCATACCCCTTACCTCATGCCTCTGCCCGCGACCAGTTCAAAATCTGTGCGTCATCGCTAGCTACAGATATTACTTACTTTAGCTGACAAAACTATACATGAATTGAAATTACTGAAGTATTATTTTTAACCAACTTTAAAACAGGAGGAGGTTCTCAATTCAACTGTATGTTTTATTTGTAATTATTTTAGTTGTTAATTAATTTGTAAATATGTATATACTATTTTTTATTAGATTAAGTTATTTGAAAAATACATGTAACGCTTCGTTACATTACCCGCCTGTCCCTCGTAAGGATTTTAATTTAAAATTAAAATCCGCAAACTATAAATCTGTATCAATTTCTTACAATTATCTTTCATACATCCTTTCATACCTCACCAGCGTTCAACAGAAACAAAAATAAATCAAATAATATCATAATTATAAGACTCATCCTAACATGGAGAAAGTCATAGGTCATAAAATTCGACTTACGACTTTTTGTAAGAAATGTAAAAAATTGTGATGGGCATGGGCAACGACGAATATAAATTACTATTGAATGTTTAAAAATAACTTATGATATTAAAGATTGTTGTAAATGGCACACAAAACTGGTTAAAGTGATCAATGATGAAAATACTCCGTTCTGTTACAATTCACTATAACAGAACGCTCTGGTTTGATGAAATAAATACTAAAAAATTAAACAAAATTAAAAACGCAAAATAAAAATAAAAATGTTCAAAATGTTTGCAACTGGTGTGAAAGCATCTAAACGATGTAGTTTATGTCTAAATACTTAAAACACCGAAAAAAAAATATTTGAATTTAATTAAAAGTTTTTAAAAACTTTTGTACCAGACTGTACTTTTTCGTTAAAAAAATTTTTTTTTTTTTAGATTTCAATCTATTATGTTAAACTTACGTATAGAGCATAAAAAAACGACATAAAATGACTACTGCTGTCACCTCAGTTGCAGCAAACCAAGGAGAAAAAAAGCGTTTTACAAAATTACCCACTCACCGTACTAAAACTAACTACATACTACTAGAAGCAGAAACAGAACTAATCAACCACGTAAGAGGGCGCCAATGTACCGGGAAAGTAATACAGTGTGAATGAAATGATTAGAGAATTGATGAAGAAGAGAAGCTTCTACCCTACCTAAAGTGGTAGTAATAAAAAAATGCAAAAATTAGGTTCAATTTAAATAATAATTTATTATTTTCTTATAGGTAGGTACCTATCTCAGAAGGAGGGCACATAAATTTATAAGGGGTGGTTCTGAGCCTGAAGATTCTGTGTCTATTTCTGCTTCCGTAGCGAAGCACTCCCCTGATGTGAGTCCGGCTGAAGATGGTAGTTGGGGACCAAAGGGTGACGGAGTAGTGCCGCGTAGTAGGCAATCAGGAGCAGTCCGGGATCCGGGAATTGGTTGGCCTCTGCACTAGAACGCGCAGCCAACCTGTGCGAAGTTGTGCGATGTTCCTGGAATCCACAAAACCAGCGGATTACACACTGATTTAATTACTTCCGTTCCTAGGGTCCACCACGGAATCACGAAGAAAGCAGGTAGGTACTTACGTAGTAGTTTTATAGTCCGTGGTGGTACCAACAATCAGAACGGAGTTTACAATTAATTCAAAAGCTAAAGGCTAAAAGAAAACAGAAGAAGCTACGTTAATATTTAAGTTATTAATTAGGTTTCTTGAGAACCGTTACAAAAAAAATAAAAATCAAGGTAGATGAACAAAAATTGAAATGTAATTTAAGATTAATTACATTTCTCACAGTTAAAATAAACAAACTAAATGAGTGCTATTACTACAAATGAAAAGCTGGAAATGAATGATAGTTAATACACAGTATGAACAAAATAGCAAATCATGATTGTGTTTTGTGTGTCATTCAAAACTTACCCTATATCGGGAAATCACTTCACAACTTTAAAATATTACGACGCGACATCGAGTTCAAGTTATACTATCAATTTTGATGGTAAAAAAATAAGAATGCACTTATTAATTTAAATTATCGCCGGTTCACGCTTGCTTGCTAGGGCGCAAGACTAGCGTGAACCGGCTAAAAAGTCAGCCTAGCAACGACTGTCGCGAGGCGCGGCCGCAGGCTCGTTTCCTGTCGTCATACCCCTTACCTCATGCCTCTGCCCGCGACCAGTTCAAAATCTGTGCGTCATCGCTAGCTACAGATATTACTTACTTTAGCTGACAAAACTATACATGAATTGAAATTACTGAAGTATTATTTTTAACCAACTTTAAAACAGGAGGAGGTTCTCAATTCAACTGTATGTTTTATTTGTAATTATTTTAGTTGTTAATTAATTTGTAAATATGTATATACTATTTTTTATTAGATTAAGTTATTTGAAAAAATACATGTAACGCTTCGTTACAACATTTAGATATTGTTTTATATCGAAGTATGATTTTAATTCCTCATCTTTGCAATAAACCCAGTTGGAGCTGATTGCATGTATTAATTTCTGTAAAGTAACATCCTTCTCCGTATACCTAGCTATCATTTTGTAATCTATAGGCGCCTGTTCTGATATAAAATTGATGTACGACTCCGATTTATATTCCTTGTTGTCATCGTCGATAGGTAACCGCGATAAACTATCCGCCACACAGTTATGTTTTGAACTAATACATTTTACTTTGTAGTCGTAGGCGCTCAATATTACGGCCCATCTTTGAAGTCTATTACCGGCCATCGAAGGAATCTGTTTCGTCTCGCTAAATATTGACGCTAACGGCTTGCAGTCCGTGACCAGAGTGAACTTATGTCCATACAAATAATCGTGAAACTTATTAACTGCGTAAACAATAGCTAAACCTTCGCGACAAATCTGCGAATAATTGCGTTCGGCCGGCGACAGGGTGCGCGAGGCGTGGAGCACGGGCCGCACCGCGCCGTCGCCCGCGCGCTGCGCCAGCACGCCGCCCACCCCGTGCGGCGACGCGTCACACATCACGTACGTGGCCAGGGCCGGATCCCAGTGCGCCAGGACGGGGGCCGAACTTAAACTTTTTTTTATGTGTATGAAAGCCTCTTCACATTGCGGGGACCAAACGAATTCCTTATTAAATTTTAGTAAACCGTGTAGGGGCTCTAAAATTTCGCTTAAATTCCTAACGAACTTCCCATAGTAATTCACTAAACCCAAAAATGCTTTAACTTCGCTTACATTTTTGGGCCTCGGTGTCCTGTTTAAAGCATCAATTTTAGCTACATCGGTTTTTAAACCGTTTGCATCTATTACATATCCCAGATATGAAACAGACTTCTGAAAAAAACTACATTTATTTCTTTCGACTCTAAGACCGCTTTCAGAAAAGATTTTAAAAACTTTACCCAGTATTGCCATGCTTTCGGTTACATTTCTGGAACTAGTTAGTACATCATCTTGGTAAACGGCCACGTTTGGCATACGTAACAACATCTCCATCACTCTTTGGAATTTACTTGCTGCGCATTTAATTCCAAACGGCAGCCTGTTGTAGGCAAAAGTACCTTTATGTGTAACTATCGTGCAATATTTTTTTGCCTCATCACTCAAAATCAGCTGTTGATATGCTCTGCTTAAATCGATTTTATTAAATATTTTCCCACCCTGCAAAGAAGCAAATATATCCTCAATTTTGGGCAACGGGTACTTATCATCTACCAATACCGGGTTAAGAGTAGTTTTAAAATCACCACATAATCTTACCTCACCAGATTTTTTTATAATAGGCACTATTGGGGTTCCCCAGTCGCTCCACTCGACCGGCGATATGACGCCCTCTCGTTCGAGGCGCTCGAGTTCGGCCTCGACCGCGGGCCGCAGCGCGTAGGGCACGGGGCGCGCGCGCCGCCACACCGGCACGGCGCCCGGAACCAGTTCCAAGCTGACCTTTCCTTTATTAAAAGCACCTATGCCACAAGAAAACACTTCGGGGAATTTTGCTTCTAATTCTTTAATAGCCGTTTGCCTATCCATGGTATGCTGTACGTTATCGCTTACGTGAGCTAGTGAATCGGGGCACGACCTAAACGGGAATTGAATACCGAACGCGCGCATCCATTTGCGACCAAATAACGGACTACTCTCATCGTTATCAATGACTACCAGATTCAGATCATGCACGGTGTTGTTATCTAACGTGACACTACATTTAAATTCCCCCATAGGCTTAACCCTTTGGCCATTGTACATTTTTAAGTTGGACTTTCGCGGACTCAAATGAATATCGCTAAAATGTTTCTCATACATACTTCTATTGATAATACTCATTCCCGCTCCAGTATCGCCCTCCATGGTGACGTGCTTCCCGTTGATCACGACGCGCAGCAACCAGCGCTCGTCCTCCTCTTTATCACTCAGCTGATAAACATAATCATCTTCTTCTTTATCACTCAACTGATAAATATACTCGCCCTCTTCCTCGCTCGACTCCGCGGGATTGAAATCTACGGCGGCCACTTTATGTACACCTGTACGCTTACGGGAGCGACACACTTTAGCAATGTGGCCCCGATTGCCGCAAACAAAACACTCCACATTGATGAACGGACATTTTTCCGCCCTATGCGATGATTGACCACACCGATAACACTTGTATTTCTGCTGGGAGCCGCCTGGCCCTGTAGTCGTCTTAGCGTTCGCATTCATCCAAGCTCCCTCACGACGGCGAAGGACGCCCGCCGCGCCGCCGCCCGCGCCGCCGCCGCCGCCACGAGAAGAGCTCGCGCCGCGCCACGCGCTCCTGCGTGCGCCGCTCGGTCCCGCGATGGAATGCACCTGGTCACCGTGTCCGGCTCCGGCGGCTCCCGCCGTCGTCGCCTCCTGTGAATCTCTCACTGCAGCTTCCAAGGACAGCGCCAACTCGACGGCGCGATCGAATGTTAGATCAAGCTCGGTTAACAAACGTTGTCTGATTTTGTCGCTTTTCAATCCAAACACAGATTGATCTCGTAAGTTTTCTTTTAGAATACCGGTAGTGGAGAATGCGCACGATTTGCTGTGTTTCTTGAGCTGAACTAGATAATCTGTCACCGTTTGCGACTCGCTTTGTTTACACGCTCTGAAGATCATGCGCTCTGCGATGACAGAACGCTTCGGTGCGAGGTGAACTTCGACCAACTTCACTATGGTTTCAAAGTTCACGTTTTCTGGCTTCTCCGGAAAACATAAGTCGATGAGTAGATCCAATGGTTCTGTCCCCACTACAGCCACAAGGTATTTCGAGTATTCTGCCGGTTTGATATCCTGAATTTCCAGCCATGCTCTTAACCTGCTCACGTATGTTGACCATCTGTCTACGTTGATCTTGAATTCTTGCAGTTGGTTAAGATTCATGTTGTTTTTCGTGAGTCTCGAACTTTCGTGCACTAATAAGAAGTACCGATGCACTTTTTAACACGCTATGGGTCTTATCTCGTCGCCAAATGTTTTATATGGGAATAAAAGCCGCGATATACGCGAATGACACCACCTTGTATTCGAGACTGATTTTATTTACAGAAAGAGACAGGTATATTCTAAACATATAAAAGTAAGGTAGATACAAATGTTCTTACATATATAACAGTATGTACCAATTTATTATGATTTTTCGTAGGGTGTTAGTGTTTAGGCATACTTAAATCACAGACTTACGAAAGAAATACTGTCGCAGTCACATTTATAATGGCAAGAAGCAAGCAAATGTTCATGCGTGCGTGCATCTTCCTGCATACTGTCACGGGTAATATAAATAGTTACTAAGTGAATTGGTGCCGATTGTCGGACCTTTGATGTATTTATGTAGGTCCTACTAATTTCGCTTGTCATAATGCGAGGTACAGGCAGTTCTTGTTATGACAAGGACAATTTGTAGGACCTAGGGTGCCTCACTTGTTTTATATGCGACATTACCTTGACTTAAATACTACTAATCATGAGTGCCTGACAACCATGGGTACTTTATATTTTGATTCAATCATTACCAACGCGGTCTCTTTTTTTAAATTCAAACTTATTGAATGAATTTCACTTAAAGTATATATTATATGCTACGAACCGTTATTCTAGACCTTAAACAGTGAGATAACATCACTTCCGGAAAGACGTCACGACCTCTTGTTTCCCTCACATCCGGCTCCGCCCCACTTGAGCCGGGGGTGGGGGGGGTGAGCTTGCCCGAACTGTCAGGCGCGCTCCTCACATTGGCATTTGCTTTCGGCGTGAACACACCTCTTTAAAAGCGGGTAACAGCTTTGCTGTTGGTTATAATTTTTATTAATGTTATAATTTTAACAATTAATTTAAATTTTTATTATAAAGTAATAAACTTCTTTATAATTTTTATTTTAAAAAATATTTAAATGTTAACAATTTAACTTTTATAATATTTAAACGTGACTAATTTGTGCTTTTATTTTGTTATTGTAGCACTCGTAATATTTTTTCAAGATTGAAGTAGGTGAACGGGGTCGCCCGCCTCCGCTAATTTCACCACTGATATCTTCGTCATCTTCACCGTTGTCGTCGTGTAACCCAGCCCCACATCGTCGAGTCACCGCGGTCATCGTGCGAGAGACAAGCAGAGGGGTTGCGGTCAGGTTCGATGCGAATTCAAATTTGCTTATTTCACAAAACGAAAATGATATAAAAACCCATGAGGGTAAGTTGCACATTCGTAATTAACTGCAGCTTTAATATTCAACTAGGATTAGGTTTCTGGAATGAGCCTACTTACCCCGCTCGATTTATAAACCAACAATCTTGTTTCAAAAATATGTGTATTGTCTTTCCTAACTGAATAGTACGATGCGAACCAAATCATCCGAAGCAGTCGCACTTGTATAATAAGAGTCGAATTTCTAAAGTTGGACTCGCAAAGGATCCACGCAATTTAAACTTTTCAATTCACAGGTTTTCTTTCCTTTCTTACAAATTATAGTTAATAGACACGACAAAGATATCGCATTAATTGTATATTTTGTTTTGAATTTTAAAGGCTGGACATGCAAAGTATCCACGCATTAACCTTTTCAATCCACAGCATTTATTTTCTTTCTTACTAAGAGCCAGATGTTCAAAAAAGCTGTTTACAACTCGAACGTGAGGTTGAGCCTCCTGGCTTTCCAGCAGTGGTCCCACTACAGAAGAGGAGAGAGGAGGCGGGCGAACTGCCTCATCCTCCCTCCCGGACGTGTGCGCCGGATCGGGTCAGACTGAAAAGCCCGCTCCGCGGCCTCTCAGTCGGAAACGCAGAAAGAGACCATGCACCGCCTCCGCCTGCCACGATTTCTCGCTGTCGAGCATGTCGTTAACAACTCGAACGCTGTGGAAAAGAGCTTTATTCGTGTCTATGCGGAATAGGCACGATGTTTGCAAAGCGACCGCGGAAGTCCTATTATTGCAACAACAATGAAACTGAGCCGTCACAATTACATACTTTAAAAGCTGGTCGTCAACGAATTTTCATCCATAGGTAAGAACTAAAAGCTGCCAGAAATAAATCCGATCCGAGACAAAATTACAGTAGCAAAAATTCCCGATAACTCGATACATATTAGCTTAATATTTATGATATCAATGCAATACAATTACTATTTATTGACATCAAAAGCTAAATACAGCTTACAGAGAAACTTATAAATATATGTAGGTCTTATCGCTAAGAGCGATCTGTTATATCTTAGATTGTATTATAATATTTTTATGAGACTTTATTGAAATGTACCTACATTTTAATAATATTACCGAATTGCTTCTTTGGCTATAATACCCTCGCTTTTTAAAATATTTTAACAGTACCCCGGTAGCTGAGCGTGTATTTAGCAATAATCTAAATAATATCAAACTTTACTTGGTATTGAAACCAAACATTTTAATTTTTTGTTTCTCGGATCGGACTTATTGTAAGCGATCGAATTGTGATCAAAATATACATAGACCCGGATATTTTGTTTACGTATTTATCGCCGGCGCCCATCTACCGTCGGTTCTAGTAGGTATTGTACGCGTTGGACTAGAAATCGAACCCAGAGCGACTACACTAAACAAGTATCGCCTTGCCTGGACGAACTAAGCTCGACAAGCTATTCAAGTCCTCGTTCGTGTGAGTGATGCAGAAGTCCAATCTGACGCCAACTAAGGATCGTTTTTCCTAGACGGACTAAGCTGCGGAAGCTATTATGTCCTAACCTCATTCGAGTGAGTGATGAAGTATCAGAAGTCTAGCCTGACTCCAATTAAAGATCGTTTTTCCTTGACGGACTAAGCTACGGAAGCTATTCAAGTCCTAACCTCGTTCGAGTGTGTCACAATTTTTAATATACAATTGCAAATAATTCTGTAACATTGACTTGCCTTGTGTAACAGTCAGTTGTAATGGTCAATAAATGCATTTAATTTATTTTTTCTGATGCCAACCAGGGATTGTTTTTCCTTGAAGGACTAAGCTGCGGAAGATATTCATGTCCCAACCTCGATCGGGTGGATTGTGAACTATGAGAAGTCTATTCTGATCCCAACCAAAGTCATTTATTATCAAATGGAATCCAAGCCTAAACTCCACGTATTTGCCCGGGTATAAGAAGTAAAAATGGCTCAAAAATATTCGCTCTAATCTAAAAGCAAATTGGTGGAGTCTGATAATACCTGGTAAGCATATTAAACTTTACGGTTTCGGCCTAGTTAGTAACTGAAGGTATCTGTTTCACTTGCCATTCCTTGCAGTTAAATTGCAGACTACCTAACTGAAATAACGAAGTCTTTTCTTTTAAGTAAGGACTTGGTCTTAATAGATACAAAGAATGCAATCAGTTCTTGTTTCATACCTTGTAACGACCGTTGTCTCATGCGTTACAGTGGAACCTATTAGATGGCACTAAATGTCTTCTAAGCACCAAAGACGTTACTGCAATCTGATGTACTAGTGGGGGTTTACCGATACTCACATACGTAGTGAAGTTACTATTTATACATTCCATAGTAATTGTATATTCATATATGCATTATTTAGTGTGTTATAGCTTGTGTTATAACTGTATTTATTTAGTGCGTTACATTACACTGGTTAACAATATGTACACCATCCTGTTATCATTACACAAACTGTCCAGTAAGTGTACTCTTCTGCAACGGCTTAGGAAGAGACATTGTGAATTTTAAAACGCAGATAGATTTTCTCGCTTCAACGAGCACACACTTTCTTTTTCGCTATGTTCGTCTCATACGGTTCTGATACTTAGTAAAAGCTTCAACTTACTCGGTGGTTTGGCGTCTGGAACTCGAAAGAGCTGATAGCGGAACATTTCTGATGTTTTTTAATGGTTGATCACATTCTTAATTTCTCCGTCATTTTAGTACAAAGTTTTATCTGGTATTTGGCAATAATGATAATGTTGATCATATATCAATCACATTCACATGCTCCCTTTGCTTAGTTAAGCACTCGTTCATTTCTTGCTTAAATGCATTTAAAATTATTTAAATATTTTATTTTTACCATAAGGAATTACCACAACAACGTTTTCCAATGGAGCGCCAATAAGCCTGTATGTAACGGTCACGTAGACCAGATATATTACTAAAGGACTAGCTATAGATCCCAGTCTTGATATTTATAATTTTATTGTACTTGAATGTATAAGTGATCAACCATTCCTTTAAAATAATATTTCAGATGAGTACTTACATAAGGTACGGTTTTCTTATTGCTTCTCGAATGTAGTAGTCAAGCCCGCAATTTTGCACATTTAATTATCGACCCAAGATCAAAAACGAATTTAAACATGTTTATTGACATCCTTCCTTTGGGTCTACCTACTCCACAAGTATAAACCTGCCGTTGCAGTTATTATGGGGATTACAGATCTAATAAAATAAATGTCTTGTTGTAGATATGTCTTGTTTAATGATGTAGACGTAAGAAATGTTTTTTCATCTCGTAGGGTATGCAATAATCTAGTCGGGGAGGAGAGAGTGCGCGAGCGGCGCGGCGGTCGGCTGCTAGTAGCGGCCGGCGCGGCGGCATCGCTCGAGTCAGTGCCATCGAGAGCCGGACCAAGGCAGACGTATGAACATTCCCCCGCACTCCCCGCGTTGTGCCACACGCTAACCGCGTGCTGTTTCTTTAGTGTGTGAGCTAATGTACTGGTTGTATTTAATAAAAGTGCTTCAATATTACGTTCCCCGTGTCTTCAATGTGAACCCCCGCACCTAAATCTCTATAGTAATCATGTAATAATGATTCGGTTTGGGTAAAGATGATTTTAAGAGGCAAGTATTGAAGCCTCTTCATACTTTGTACTTGGACTACTTCAGTACTTGCAATAACTTGATGTTTGAATTAAGTGCTTTTATTTTTACAATGGCCTCTCAAGGTAAATGTATGACGTATCCCTACGTGTGAGCCTATTCGAATTGAAGCACTGTAGTATAAACGTATATAACAATATATATACAAGTGTCATTGCTAAACTGTTATTAGATCAATAAATGATCAAATTCTTTACCTACCTGTCTATGCATGTGATAGCATTGTAACTAATAGTCATTTTAACATTTACGATTGTTAATTCCTTGTCATAACATTATTTTAGTTAAGGTACCATAATAATAAAATGTATTTGCCGTGAGTTACAAGTATAATTATTCTAATTTCAAGGTGACTTTCATCCCTCTGTTCTGTAGGTACACCTATTCATGGGATATATATCATAGATTTGCATAACCTAGGTACACATTATAAAGTACCTGGTACTATCAATTATATTTATTCACACATTGGCATACTTTTTAGCTTGCCACCAGGCGATAATAAACACATCTCACTGTTTAAGGTCTAGAATAACGGTTCGTAGCATATAATATGATGTTTTACCTGAAAATAAAACAATTATTATATGCGAAACCTTATTCTAGACCTATATTTAGAATCCTGCCTGGTGGACTTCTTTATCTTGTCCACCGAAAGTGAGATGCAATGTGAGGAGCGCGCCTGACAGTTCGGGCAAGCTCACCCCCCCCACCCCCGGCTCAAGTGGGGCGGAGCCGGATGTGAGGGAAACAAGAGGTCGTGACGTCGTTCCGGAAGTGATGTTATCTCACTGTTTAAGGTCTAGAATAAGGTTTCGCATATAATAATTGTTTTATTTTCAGGTAAAACATCATATTTTAAACGGAGGGCTAGGGCACCCAAAACAATTTTTTTTTACAAGTTCTATTAAAAGTAGTAGTTTTATTAAAAGTCTTACCTTATCACACTATGAACATAAATAATTATAAAACTTGAAAATAATGAAATTAAATGAATATAATATATAGATATAAATGTAATAAAATATAAAAAAAAACATCAAAACTATACAAAAATTGAGTGCAGAGACAAGTCTAGTCTATATCAATATCAAAGCTTACAGTTATTTGATAAGTGCCGTCTCTCAGACTAAAAAGGCGATATAAAGCTTTCCGACAAATCGAATTGATTCTTTAATTACCTGTTTTATCTGCGGCTCCATTAGCGGCCCGTGGTCAAGAGGTTTAGTACGGAACAGTAAAGTCTTGACACAGCACGTTACTAAGAATACTCCTTACCGTACACATAAAGCTAGAAAGTCTTTTATAGCTCAAGTACCAATTTTATACTCTGTGGGCTTTGTGTGGGCTACAGACCTCGCGTATTTTTCGTAATTCAAATTGTTTATTTCGGAACAACAAGGGATCCATACAATATTGTTAGTAAAAAATTATAAAATAAGGCCTACAAGCTATTTGTTAGCAAACAAGAAATATGAAATAAAATAAAATACAATTAAAATTAAAATTAATGCGTCATGTAAGTACATGACGCATTAATTTAGATAATGGTACCTCACGGGATGCCTCGTAAGTACGAGGCATCCCGTGAGGTACCATTGTCCGCACTAGATGCCTCAGTACAGACGCTTTCGGGTCATCAGCCACTACTTTCAGGATATTGTTGCCACTCCCTCGAGTCCTCCTCACCAGCGATGCTACTTTTTTTTCTGATGTAATGGCAATAATATATTTTTTTACGTTTTCAACCCCCATTTCTCCGCTATTATGAAAAATCGCTAAATACTGAAATGACAAAAAAATTAACACAATAATCGAAGTTTCGATTATTGTGTTAACTCTCGTTAAATATTGTGAGCAGTTGCTCACAATATTTCACGAGAATCGGTTGAGAAATGCAACGTGTAGAGGAGAACAACCGGAAATCCGGACGTACGATAGAAATTTTGCTCAAGCTGAAACGGTGACGCTTCGCCCGTTCGGTTAAATAATAACACATTTAACAGATATATTACTGAATATTTAATTAAATTAAACTTCGATAAAACTTGTTTCGTGTATATGATCCTACTTCCTACTAATATTATAAATCCGAAGGTTTGTGTGTAAGTGTGTAAGTATGTTTGTTCCCTCTTCACGCTTTAACGGCTAAACGGATTTGGATGAAATTTGGAATGTACATAGCTTATATATCTAGGATTAACACATAGGCTACTTTTTAACTTGATAATAGCGGGCGAAGCCGCGGGGCACGGCTAGTTAGTTAATAAATGAAGCGAACGAACTACAAAACAAAAAAAAGATCATACACACACATGATACACGAACACTGAATTACAATTTTCACACCGCTTACACCCCCTTAAACATTAAACACAATTAAATTATAGTTTAACTTAAAATAAGTCAATTCTTTATGAGTTAGTATAAAGAACCTGTGACTAGTCACTCCACGATGCAAGTCTTTGAACTTAGTTTGGGGCTGAGTGTGAAAACATTTTTGTTTGTTAAAAAAACAGACCTCACATCCGCTCGGAGCGTTTTGTTTCTACATTTATCATCCGTACAGCGAACTCACTGAACACTCTTCAAGTACCTATATTTATTTATTTATTTAATATAGCACTGCCACTTCATACATATTAAAATTGATCTTAAAATTAACAACAAGGAAATGTTCCGATATGCATAACAATTTCGTATAGAGTATATAGTATAGAGTGAATATATATAGGTAAGCATGCTACATCATCGGCCGCATCATCACTTTCCATCAGGTGAAGCGGCCAAATGCTTACCTATCAGGCATAAAAAAACATAGCCTATGTTATTTAGAGTCGCGGGATCGTTGTGGGCTATCGAATTGATTAATTGATGACCGGTTTTATCTGTGGGTCATTAGCGTCCCACGCCACCTAAGGGTCATAGCCACGGACCATGTTTAGTTCTGAAGATATCAAGTCTTACATATCAAGATGATTGTGCAATCTTCAGATGCAGCGTGAAGCATTAAGATTAATCTTCATGATTTTGGAAGATAATGATATTATTGTCCATAGTGGACTTTATGAAGTACCGTGAATTAGGTATTTAATGCAACGACCTCAGATACCCTCGTAAAAACTAAATTTAGTACCTAAATATATTTTTTTATTATTAAAATGAAATCTCAAAGTGTCTTGGGTGGTTCAGCACCATTACCATTCGTCTGTCAGAGGCATTTAGCGTCTAAATCATACAAGATGAATTCAAATATGAAAAATAGCATTTAAATAAGAAAATTATTAAATAGATGTATACCTAAAAAGATTTAAAAGATAATAATACTTTTACATAAAACTCTCACGCGTATTCCTACGTAAATCTTAAGTTTTTAAGTTCTACCTGGATGACCGAGCTTTGTTCGGCTGAAAACTCGGGTAAAACGACGTTTTCTAAAAATAAAACCTAGATCGATTTATCGCCTCCGAAACCCCCTGCTTACTAAATTTCATGAAAATCGTTAGAGCCGTTTCTGAGATTCAGATTAAATATATATACACAAGAATTATGATATGTATTGGCAATTGGCTCTTTCAGTCGGATCCAACCCTGCTAGCGCAATCATGTTATTCGGCATAATTATAGCAAAGGGATGGCCTCGAAAAAGTACTTAGATATGGTATCTTCTAAGCTAGTGTGCTCCATCTTAAACCGCATCGTCGCTTACCATCTGGTGATATACTGGTCAAACGTATAAACGTATAGATGATGGTCGTTTATAATTAAAAAAAACTTGTACCCCGTTTCACTCTTACCCGTAGTTCTACCTCCCATGGAGTGTTTCTTTTATCCGCCATATAGAGACTCGGCCTCTAGGAATAGGGATGATCCCTGGGTAAAAAAATCGAAAGAGTCCGTTAGTTCATAGCTGTAAACTTAATATAAATAAATAGTTTCATGAATGGGAGAAGACGCTGGTTCTCGAAACACAGTGTAAACTACATCGGGAACCAGAGGCTTCAGAATCTATATTGTATCGTCTAAATTTATGTCAATAAATGTTTTGATTGATAGTTATATTATCAAAAAATATTAGAGTAGCTTTAGAGTAGGCATTTTTTTATTTAACAAATCAATAGAAATTGACAAAGGTAAAGAGCGTGAAATTTCAGGAGTGGAGGATTGTGAGTCGTGAATTTAAACGAACTATGTCTTCGTATTTTTTTGTTAAATTGATTAAAAGGAAAAATACGTATCCAATATTTTTTGATAATGTACTTAATATAATTTTTCGGACATCTAGCCTGTTCTGAGGGGATATGTTATAATTCCTTGCAAATTCCACTCGGCTTGATTTACCATCGAGCGATGTATCAGTGACCACTGGTTATTTACCACCACGGTGCGACGACAAAAAGCCGATCATTACGCCCATTTTAAACATAATTTAAACTAAAGCAAAAAGCTCTTCGAGGAGGTTCCTCTGCATTCTCTTTCGTACACTTTGACCACTTTAAGAAGGCCTTTGGTACTGTTCTTACCATTATTTTCTCGTGGAACCAACAAGTCGTGCCAGCATATATGTATAATTATGTTCTATAGTATTAATATAAATAGTAATTTCTACAACTAGCCCGCAAACCATTATTTTTCGATCACATATGGGTACCACTATCACAGAAATTTGTTTGAAAAAAATTTTACTGTAAATAAATGAGTGTTAAAATTCAGACGCAAACTATTCAAAAGTTAAGGAATACTTATCTAAAAAAAACAAATGAAGAATCTTTTATTTGCGTATCAAGAATAGAATATAAAAAAAATTTAAAAAGCAACGAATTGTGCTTTTTTCATAGTATATGGCCCTATATTATCAACATATCAGGGCGATAGAAGTTGGTGCTTATTGATTCTCTTATATATATCATATTTATGTGTATAATCAGTATTATTTATGGCAGTGTCACACTCAAAGCCCCACATTTAGTTCAAAGTTTTGTATCGTGGGTAGCGGAAACATTTATATATCACAACCGGAATCAGAACCTCAAATATTTCATCGGGAGAAAAATTGTCCTCCTATAGGGAATTGAACCCAGGACCCATGGCGCAAAGGGCAGAGACTTGCCCATTGCCCACGTATGCACCAAATATGTACTCGCATTTTATTTAAAAATTTCATCCAAATATGTTATTACTAATAAATATTTTTTTTCGTATTATAAATATTTTTGTATTAATTATAAAAAAAATAACCTTAACCTACTGTTATCCGATTCGGTTCTGTCACAGGAATTTTTTTTTTATTTCTGGTGGCCATCTAAATTATACCTGTGCACGCGTGGCCTTTTTGGGTTATGAAAAGTTTTTGTAGTGCAGGCATGACTTAAATAGCCCGAAAGATTTTGGTACAGGTTTCATTTATTTGTACATATTATATTTTCTTTGGATGAGGCTGTTTAGGGCATCAATTGTTTTTTTGGTGGTCATTAAATTTCATCCCATAAATAATCAATTTAAAATAGCAACAAAAAGAATCCGTGCTCTACAAGTGTTCGTCAAACTCCACGAGAGTTGAATATAAGCTGGTTTCCAAACACACAGAACAATTAAATGTAATTAAGCTATCGTTAAAAGCGGTTTTGTCGAAGTCTGCAATTTGTCACGCACGTCAACTGCGCGAGCGCAGATGCGTGCGGCGAGAGGGAAGAGGCGAGTCGAAAGAGGGGGACAGGGCAGGAAGGGGGAGAGGGTTTTAATTGAGAGGAGCTTAAGATAGCGTCCATTAAACCCCTTTGATGTGCCGCCGGTAGTTATTAAATGCCCGTAGGTACCCTTTATTGACGAACATGTGAATTGCATGTCTAATTTGCTACTATGTTGAGTTTTATAGCATTTTATATTGATGTTAGATTCTTAAATAAATTGTCTGGGAGTTTTTTAATTAACTAATAGCAGGCGGTTCCCATAAAACATAAATGGTGATGGTATCGAGGAAGTATGTATAAGGCACTCACCTCCTTTTTTAGTACTTACTCATATTTCCAGGTGTTTGTTTGCAGATTTTTTTTAATTCAAGATGGCAACCTTTTGACCATTATCTCACCTGATGGTAAGCGACGATGTGGTCGACGATGAAGCATACTTGCCTATAGAATTCCTATTCAATCGCGACCTGAAGACATAAAAACAGATTAGATTAAAGAGGTTAGTAATTTTATTATTAAAACTATCGCGATTATGAATATAGTTTATACTAATCGGCTTTTAATCATGTGATTATTTGATAAACTATATTCTATTAGAAGTAATAATTATTTGTCCTATAAGAACACTTGGACTAACATCCTAATTTTAACATAAGCAGTACAAATAAAATTCATATATCAATATGTGTTTGTATGTACACATACACATACTTATTGAGAATACTCAAGGGAACTAAACTACACAACGGAACTGCTACACACCATAACCTACACAAAAAATGGCAATGAAGCTTTAGATATAGAAAATTATTATCATAAGATTAATTACTAACACTATATTAAAATTACTATTATGTATACGTAGATAAAAAAAAAATACAACAATAATGACTGTAAAGGATACCTAACAATAAGCTATATTATGTGTTACCGGAGAGGGTTGTTGTAACCCAGCTATACAGGCTCTTAGGAGACCTAGTGCTGGGGACAGAGAATCACCAAGGTACATAATATCGCAATTATTACTCACAAAAATATTTTATCCTTAATCAAAATGTACCAAACGCTGATCTTCCTGAACAAATAACCTTTATCTTTTTTATCTTTATCTTTAAACCTTTTGAGTTAGTGTAGTGATGTGACAGTGTAATATAGTGAAGCACTATTGACAAAGATCACAAGAACAAAGTGTCTTCCCGATAATAGAGACAGTAAGAGAAGTGTTATTGGACACATTTTCAGTATACTACTTTACTTAGCAGCTGAGGTATAAATTAAATTACTTATTAGTCTTAAGGCTAAATCGTAATTCCAACGGTGTACCAACCGTAATTGGTTCGTCGTAATAAGACAAAAAATGTACACATAAACATACAAATAAGTAAGTAATGTCTACGGGTCAATTGCACATATTTCCTAAAACTAAACTAAATACATATATACAGCAAACATGTACTCAAGCCCACTCTCAGAGTGTAGCGTTGCCATCATGCTGGCGGCATTGTCTATTTGAATTGCAATGCTATAATCTGTTGAATAGATACAAGTAAATTATTAATAAAAAATCATACCTAATAGAAATAAAATAAACTAGATGACCCGTCCGGCGTCGTCAGGGTTAGGGTAGATACGTTATTAACATAAATCTAATACCTTTAAACTAGTAATTCTTGTATATCTTATATCTATATATATAAATATCAATGCCACTTTTCATTGTTATTTTATAACTCAAGAAGGGGCTCACCTATCCAAACCAAATATTTAGGCTTTGTTTGGACTATTTAGTAGATGGTTTATGTGAAGTTTGCACAAAATCGGTTCAGCGGTTCTTCATTTATCACACCCAGGCGAAGCCGGGGCGGATCGCTAGTATATACAGTGAAACTTGGTTAAATGGGACCTGGATAAATGAGAAACCTCTATTATTGAGAGTTACAATGAGGTCCCGGTACTTTTTCATTGAATAACCTCTATTAATGGGACTTTTCGAACCTGGTTAAATGAGATCTGATTTCTAGGATTTAATCGATGTTTACCTTTATAATTGGGACTCTGTAACTCAATTCCCTCTATAAATGAGACAAATTAACAGGTTGCGACAGGTTTTGACACTTTTGTTTACACATTAGAATGTCTTTCGCATACGCTTTGTTTGTCAGTACTATCTCAAGTTTTGACCTAAAAACAAGGGAGTAAAAGTGTACAAAATGCCCAAACGTAAATATCAAACTTGATGAAAAAAAAAAAAAATTCCACGTTATACATAATGTTTGTACATTCATACCTACATAATATATTAGATTCATTACACCAAAAATATGCATTTTTATTAACATTTCCACCTCTCCCTCTAAAAATGAAATAGCCGTACATTTCAACCTCTATAAGCAGGAGCCTCTGTAAATGAGACAACTATAATTTTAAACCTGCCTAATTGGAAAACTGGATTAATGGAAACACTCAATAAATGGTACAACATTCTTGGTCCCTTGAGATCCCAATTAACCAGGTTCCACTGTATATATAATCTGAATCTCGGAAACGGCTCCAACGATTTTCATGAAATTTAATATTCAGGGAGTTTCGGGGGCGATAAAGTAGATACTTGTAGTTACTCTTTGTAGGAATTATATAAAAAAAACGTATAATATGTACCTAATCATTGTTGCTAGTCTTTCTACAATACTAGAAATAAAATATAATAGGTATTTTATTGTATCCCATATTTTTTTTTACCAAAAGGATTTTTCCGAAAGTAAACCGTTGCAAATTGTACTTCCTAGTAGGTGGTCAACGTTTACCACTCAATTAACAACAATTGTGTCCATTGTGCCGCAACTATTGAACTCGCCGACAGTTTGTACAACGTGAACACAAAGAAACAAAAATACAATTTAGAATTTAAAATAAGTAAAGTTACCGTACTTCACATTGCACCCTTTCGAACGGTTGTAAAGTTTTACCTGGGGGTTTTAAAAGGTTTACAAGGGGTAATTTGAAAACGAATTGTATGAGAGAAAGTTATCGTATATATAACAAAAGCAGTAATTTTTTTTATTCATTAAAAGAAAGATTTTAAATTATTCGAGTATATGCTGGGCAAGTAGTAATTTTTACATATTCACTCTAGACTTGAAGCTACCTAGATTGTACCGTTCGGATAAACGTTGATTTATCATCCGTACATCTAAGAAGTAAAACTTATTTTCTGCCTCTTTGTTCCCCGAACGGTACAATCTAAGTCTAGAATGAATGTGTATCTTCTAGGCAAGCATAGTTCTATTTTCGATCGAGCCGCATCGTCACATTCTATCAGGTGATACACTGTAACTGTTTTTTAACCGGATGATGGCGGTTAAATTTTTAAATAGCTGGCAAAATCAAAACGTCATCACATGGAAATATGAATTACAACTAAGACAATTTTGAAATCTTCAATATTGAAATCCATTACATCTCTTGAAAATTGTTTTACCCATGGATTTTGTAGCTAAAGTAAACGTAAGTTTGTTTCTTATCTTGATGGTTTTCCTCTCAAGCTGGAAATAAAGTCCTCCGTAATACCATGTGGATATTAATTATTTGATTCTACATATTATAAGTACTAAGCTCTATTTACATACAACTTAAAACATTTACAATATTAACAATCTCCAATAGTAATTTAAGGTCTCAAGGTTGGATGCACACAAATAAAGCATTCCTCATTCTATGAGGCATTTTTCCGATGTGTAAAGCAAGTAATGATAGCAAGCTATTTGCGGTGCAGTGCAGTGTAGTGTAGTGTTAGTCAATTATTTTGTATTTTCCGTGCAACGCCGCAGGGGAGTAATGCTAGCGCCAAAACTACATGCTGCGACACGCAATGCTGAGTGCAGGGTATACGAGTGAGGAGGGTGCGACAGATGCAGGCTTGCTATTATAGTTTGTAGTCGGAGGTACAAAAGATAAAACATATTTTCAATTATAATCATTTTGTATTTGTATTGTTAATTAATTTATAGCTTTTTCTAGCGATGTACTAACTAACCCTTTATATACTGATAAATACTTACTACTCTTACTGATAAATATTCGGAGCGGAAGGTTAGCATTCGTAACACAGGGCTACCTAGCACGAATGTTATCGCTGCAACTTATTGTCTTGTTTGTTTTTATTATAATAATTGGTTCTATTGATTTTTAGGAATAAGGTTCTAATTGTATTAACAATCATACACATTGTAATTGTTTTTTGTGATTAAATGATTAAATGATATAACTCTGAAGATAGCGCTGTGGGCTCCCTTATTACTAATTCCTATAATATGTACCTAATCTTTATTTTTTTTATTATTTATAATGTAGCTGTTTGTTGTCCCATAATAAATAAAAAAATGTAGTTAAACTTTGCATTTAAAGCGGATTTTATCTCATAATAATATGAGGTAAAATAAAAACTGGAAAATAATCTTTAATTGAAACATTTACATATCACACACACAATTACACTCGGATCCAGAAGCACAAATGTCATGAAGGAAAATTAAGGCCCTGTCTGAAATCGAACCCAGAACCCACGGCGTAGACGGCAGAGATCTGCTTTGTGCCGACTGGGTCGTCTATAATATAGACTCTATAGAACGTCTATATTTCAAAGTTGCATACTTATCAGTTGCATGAGTTGCACAACAAACCCTGGGTGTGGGCACTGGACCGGTGTAAAATTAACCGTCCGCGCCGACTTCAAAGGCGCCGCCGCCTTTGTGCTCGCCGCCCATTGTCTCCCACATGTTGTTTTATACTCTTAATTTCATGTTGTCATGTTAAAAGTTTATTATCCACTGCACCGGCTCAACATCACGCAATTTTAGACCTTAATCCTTTACGAAAGACAAAATATCTATTTTGCTGGAAATAAACCTGATCTTTGATGTTAGATTGTAAAAGCGAATAGGCAACTTTGTCAAAGAGGCATTAGAGACTACATTTGCTTGATTTTGGGCTTTTTTACCTTCAATATGTTTAGTTCTCAGTTTAATAGCGGAAGAGTGTTAAAAGGGTTCCAAATTGAGATTGAAACTTAAGAGGGTGTCTTTTTTATTAACTACCTGTCTATTCTTAGGTTGTCGTCATTCATAATGTATACTTGTAAATATTTAGTCTAGCTCAATTTTATTGTAGATATTTATGCAAGGATGATTATATTATCTTTGATGCAAGGTATTTGTGAAAAACCGGAAACTTGGCGCACCGGATACACGCGAGAACGCTTTCACACTCACAGTCCCACACTAAGTTCAATGACTTGTGTCGTGGGTGCTGAAAACATTCACATCACACACACCATCACAACCAGAATCAGAAACACAAATTTTCCTTGGGGAGAAAACTTGTGCTCCCGCCGGTAATCGATCCCGATATCCCTGCTTAGAAGGCGAAAGCTCACCCACTTAAGCTAAAGGGCAGTTCAAAGTTGTAGTAATCAGATAGCTTTCAATCAGGAGCTGAAAACCAGCGCTGAGGCTCTGTCTTCAGCATTATCCTGAGCTTGCAGACCTCTTCCGGCAAACTGGAATAACAATAACGTTCTTCGCATTCGGTTTATCATTGGTAGTTAAGTTAAGTTAAGTTTGTCGGAATAAATGATTATTCTTATTCTATTCTTCTATTCTTTCTGGCATTTAACAAATAACCCTGTACAATTTGAGGTTTAAAAGGTAATGGACATATTTTGGTCTCACAGGCACTTTCAAAAGTAACGAATGACCACCATCTCACCAGATGGTGATGATAGGCAAACGAATGACCACCATCTCACCAGATGGGTACCTAACTACTTACCAATAATAAAGCACGTTTTCTTATCACTAGATGATAAAGATCCTAATCTATACTTAATAATATAATTTAAACGTAAGCAAAGCTAAAAAAACCCGCTTATATTTTGGTTTTGGCTTGATGCTATATAGGACCACCTCTGAAGTATAATCTACCAAGCAAAAAAATTAATTTTGAGAATCGGTCCATAAATAGGGGAGCGATCGTTGAACATACATAAAATAATAATAAACGCAAGCAAAGCTTAAAAAACCCGACTTCACCGCTTTATCTTCGGAACCTTGATCAGATTTAATGTATTAAACACGCATTATTGACTATAACTCAAAAACAAGAGATCAGATCTTGATCAAATTTCAATAGGACCACAAGGAAAGCACCAGCTTTCAAATAAAAAAAGAATCATCAAAATCGGCTCATAACGAAAGAAGTTATGAGGTAACTTTTGAAGTCGGTTAAACGAGAACATCGTCAAAGTAGGCTTACAAAATAGGCATTATTGACGATATTTCAAAAACTACTGATCAAATTTTAATGGGACCAATAAGAAAGCAACATCTTTCAAACTAAAAAAAAAATTCGGAATCGGCTCACGTAAAGAGAAGTTATGAGGTAACACACATAAAAAAATATACAGTCGACTTGAGTACCTCCTCCTTTTTTGGGAAATCGGTAAAAAATACATACAGTCGAACATAGTACTTCCTCCTCAAGACATAATCTGTTGGTAACTGTGACACAGTAAAATTACGCTGTCATATAGACAACATTTTCTAAAAGCAATAAGTACATTTTACACCTATAGCCTAATAAAAATAATAAATCACCACATTGTTCATTATTACGCGCATATTTCTCGACACGTACACGTTAGTTTATGACGTTTCAAAACAGTTTTACCACCTTTTTACCACCACGCCGCACCGTGTCAAATCTCGCACTCAGCAGAGACAGCTTTCAATGCCTTTTGTGAAGATTCTTTACAGTTCTTTAGCATTATAATAAAGATGGCCAGGTTATAAAAAAGGCTGAGTTGTTAAAAGGTTAAAGCTAGAATTTTATTTAAACTGACGCACATTTTACACGCCACCACGTTAAATAACTAATAAATAATTAAATAACGAAATAGTTTTTAGCTTCCCGAAGAACTGCTCGTTGGCTTAAATGTGTGGCGTTCGCCTTCTAAGCAGGGGTATCGGGTTCGATTCCCGGCGGGAACACAAGTTTTCTCCCCAAGGAATATGTGTGTTTCTGGTTCTGGTTGTGATTGTGTGTGTGTGTGTGATGTGAATGTGTCAGGCACCCACGACACAAGTCATCGAACTTAGTGTGGGTTAGTGAGTGTGAAAAATAAGAAGAATCGTCAAAACCGGCCCACACTTATAGTTTCTAGTAAGCCAAACATAAAAGAACAAACATACATACAATAACCCGATAAACACACTAATTTTATTTGCGTCGCGCAGTTGGGTAAAAAGGGTGGTTTTTGGTTGGTATATCATATCCCACTAATAGAAAAAGGTGAAAGTTTGTGAGTTTGTTTGTTACTTTTTCACGCTCAAACGGTTGGGCACATTTTGATGGTTTGGTATTAGAGGTAGATGACATCCGGGATAAACACAGGCTACTTTTTATCCTGGAATGCCCACGGGTCTGGGACTTACACGGGTAAAATCGCGGAGCGCCGTCGCCAGAATTATAATCATTATGACACTTTTCATATCTGCTCCGGTACCCAGGGTGTAGAACATCGTGACACTTACATTTAGATTAACAAGTTACATATGATTAGTGCATATTATTGTAAACATTAATTTCTCTTACTTTATTATGTATAACAACAGTCATTTAAAAATGTTTCGATACTTTATATTTTGGCCTCTACCAGGTGCTCTTATAAATTATCGTTTGTTTTGACAGATTGATAAGAGTACCCGCTAGTCCGGAAGACTATTACTAAGTTTTGCATTTTCTCCACCTGCTTGTGCTATTTATGGACCCTTCAAGAAGTCATGTAAGAAGGGTGTCTTATATAATTATCTAGTGTTAAAAACGGTGACCCATTATTCGCATAATTTTACATATCGTAACGTTATCAAATGTCATAAAGTTATTCTGCATATTATGGCGACAGGGTAGGGAGGCCTTTGCCCTGCAGTGGGACACTAAAGGCTAATAATAATAATATTCTGCATACCCAGCCCGGATCCGATCGGATTAGTTATATTAAGTTAGTATAAGAATATGCATTTAGTCCTCATTGTTCAGCTAAGTTGCGCAAAATAATCCTACTAATATTATAAATCCGAAAGTTTGTGTGTATGTGTATGAGTATTTTTGTTCCTTCTTCACGCTTTAACGGCTGATCGGATTTGGAAGAAATTTGGACTGTACATAGATTATAGCACCTAGGCTACTTTTCAACTTGATGATAGCGGGCGAAACCGCAGGACACGGCTAGTAAATCAATAAATAGCTCACCTTCCGTCGTGAACTCGCCCGATGATGGGGATCGGACATCCCCGAAATCGAGGTCGCAAGAGTCGACCCTAAATCGTGAGTCATTACATTAATTATTATAACATGGATATAGCCCGTAGAAATTAGAAGTAACGATATTATGCGAATAAATCGAAGTATCTAAACAGGTAATAAAAAAACACGTCCCGGCCACCCACATCCTTTTTAGGCTCACTGTGGTGATATTATGTGATGCCGCCTGTATCTTCCATTGATCGTTATGCCTTTTATCATCGTCACGTATTTCTCGCCATCTTTAGGCTACCAGGCTTTAGTTTTTAAGTCTCAAACAATTATATTATTAAAATAGGGATTAAAATATGTGAATATGGACGTGGGATGATATGATGAGATGATGATGGCCGTATAAATTGTGTGCAATGTACACAATTTGCCTTAGTCAAAATTGTGCTAGTGTTCGTCTCGCACATAAAGTGTTTGCGATTTTTCTTTTCGTAAATAACTAGCAACAATGCTGTCCTTTGCTTTTACATGCTGCACAAATGGGTCGAGAACAAAACACAAATTGTACGATACAAAATATTCGCTTGGAGGATGCACCTTGTCCAGTTTTCTTTCATTCATGTTAGATGGTATAGTTCCATCGTCTACTTTTAATAATCATTGTATTTACCACTCTATTTATCCGCGTTTAAAGTGCTTCGGATAGGAAAGAAAAAGCCTTCAAACTATTATTTTTACTTGCTCTTCAATAACATCATTGGTTTCTCTTAATGTTTACTCAAATGTTCAAATGCAACTTTTAAGTAGGTTTAATTAAAGGGTTGCCTAATGGGATTGTTGTCAAATGGGACGTAGCCGATTAAATGTACACCACTAACCAACCTAACTTGTATTTTCAGCCAGGTACAAGCTACCAGCTACAAGTTTTTTCTATGGGACTGGCACGAGGTGCTAGCGTGATGTATGAGGGCGCCCTGCGATGCGGGAGGTGTTAACGCAGCCTCCCACCGGGCTACAAGATGCTGGATACGAGAGACGTGGAGTGGAGATTCGTCTATCATTATTTATCCATTGCATTATTTTCTATTACGATTCAAAATCTAAATTGTTTATTCACAAGGGCCCAAAGAGGCACTGATGATAGATTATGACTCTACTGCCAGATTCGCAAATAATAGCCATCTCGAGATGACTCTGACAAGAAAATCGAAATCAAATTATTTATTATTATTAATATTTCTTCGATTTCTGTAGTTTTATTCTCTTTCTATTTTATAGAAAAATCCCGCATGAATTACACTAATATTATAAATATGACAGTCTTTGTGTAAGTTAATATGAAAATGTTTGTTTGTTTACTTTTCACTCTGTCACAGCTGAACTAATATTAACATATAGGCTACATCTAAACTTAATTTACGCTGCAGGGAATATTTCTTATACACAATGAAAACTCTCGTTTCGATTTTATTGAAATCGGGTTTTTGGATGTACCTATTTTTATTATCTGATGTAATAATGTAAGTAAGCATGGGTTTTGCTTAAGCAGAAATAAAAAATAAGTAAAATCCGTTGATGTATTATGTACTCATCGCAATCGGACTATCGTTACATCTGACACGTTGAAGGTTACAATCGATTGTAAAATTACGCCGACTATCGTATGATTTTAATATTAATTATATTTATTGGTGCTTTAGAGCAATAAGTAGTGCTTGAGTCTCTGTACATAATATATATTAAATGGAAATGAAATGCCAAGTAAAAAACAAAATAAAAAGGAACGAACGAACGAACGATATATAAATAAGATATATATATATTTATTCATTAAGTAACTATTAAAAAAAAACCCCCAAAATAAGATTCAAAAGTTTCAGATAACAGTTAAAATAAAATAGGATACATTAGTGCATTTTTATGAATCACTGAACCCCACACTACGACTACTGTATAGTGGAATTCAGTTACTCTTCCAAAGGTATAGTAAATCGAGTAGACTTAAAATAAAAAAAAGAAGACTTATTATAACTGTATAATTACTGTTCTCAATATCCCAAGTATATTCCTACTCAAAAAATTATATTTCTTGCAAATGCTTCATCAGACTGTATCTGTTAATTCTTATATATGAAAAGTTTAGTCAACGCGCGTCTCTATGACCTCTTTGTCCATCGGGTGTCGGCTCCTGTACATGTTCTGTTTTGTGATTCAAGCATTGTCTCCGGCGCCCCTCGGAGCCTCCGTTCCCGTGACGTGACGTGACGACGTGTCACCGTCACGGGCTACATTATTCATGTCCTGTTTATAGATATCTGCGAACTATATTGAACTCTAGCTCAGTCGTAGACTATCAGTGTAGGTGCTCTATACGATGAAATAGTAGTAGTTTCGGTTCCTTCAACAAAAAAAAAAGAAAACAAGATCATACACGTTGTCGAACCCAAACTAAGTCCAAAGACTTGTGGTATAAATAATTTGGTTAAATTACAATGGGACTGGCTTGTCTTTTGGATATAAGTCCCCAAATAAGTAATAATTAAAAAAAAACAATTCACCGTAGGTAATTTCCACATTCAGTCCGCGCGGATTCAGCCTGCGTTGTTTATGCGACTTTCGTCCACGTCCAGTATTGTTTTTGTAGCGGGAATCATCATAGTTTTTGTACCGCAACGCTTTGCCAGCCAGCATTCCGGTCAAATTATACCCACAGTGGTGACCATAGCTTACAAAACTGTAAAACTTTTTTTACTTGATGTAGTGCTACTTGGCAGTTAAAAATTACAAAGCGTAACCTAGGATGTGTTTTTTTTTTCGTAAAATGTTTTTAGAATTACTTGCGTTGAAGTCTCATGTTTTTAAAGTAGAAACTTATTAGATTTGTATTTTACTTGAATATGCTGTACATATTATACGCAAAAATATTATACGTAAAATGTATATAAGTAAAACTATGTATGTTTAAAATACTGTAATATACTGTGCCAATAACGATAAAGCTAAAAATAAAGATATTTACAACGACAACAAAAAAACCCGACTGCAAATACAACTAAACAGAGTTAAACAAGTTTTTAGTTTCTTTATAATGATCAATATAAAATGCAGTCAGAGGCATCAGACATAATTATGTATTTTAAGTTCTGACTACATTATGTACAAGCTTATCTACAGAATGCATAATCTCTGCTGCTGATTTATTTATTCAAACATAATTAAACGCAAGCAAAACTTTAAAAAATCCGACATCACCGCTTTATCTTCGGAACTTTGATCAGATTAGATGTACTAAACACGCATTTTTTAAGATATCTCAAGAACTACTTATTAGATCTTGATCAAATTTTGATTCGACCACATAAAAACGCACCAGTTCTCAAATAAAAAAATAATCATCAAAATCGGCTTACAACGAAAGAAGTTATGAGGTAACTTTTGAAGTCGTCAATGTAGTACACAGAATACGCATTATTGACGATATTTCAAGAACTACTGATCAGATCTAGATCAAAATTTAAATGGGACCAATTGGAAAGCAACATTCATACTAAAAAAAACTTTGTGTTGTCAGACTACTAACTTTGACTCCATTTTATTAAAGTATATACATTAATACAAAGCAACAATGGTTAAACGAGTAACAGCGTGATTCAAAGGGGACAATTCCCATAGTGTGAGGGACAAAACGGGAATAAACCATCAAACCTGGATCCTGGTCACCCTACCGCCTCGGGATCATTCGGTTTTTGCCCCAGGATGGCAAATTCGTTTAATTATGTCTGCGACCCCGCGACGCGCCAGCCGCGTAGTAATTGCGAGTCCACGCAAATACGCTTTTTGGCCTTATGCCGGTGAATAGTTGGGAAATTAGCCCACTGCTGGACGTAGATTACTTGTAAAGAATAAAAAGGTTTCATGTTATTAAAATGCTCAGACTAATGGGTGGCGAATTATTTGACTTGGGCAGTGGTTACTTGTTCTTTGGTTGTGATCTAGGAGTTAGGGTGGAGTCCATCAAGACAATTTAACATTCTGTTGCTTAGTTATCCATTTAAGTCTTAATTGTCATTCACCGACGCATGTGTGACGTATAATTTTGACAGCTATTCGATTTTTAAAACTGCTTCGATTAAACATTCGTAAAATTTTGACCGTCCTTAATAAGGTCTTGTTTAGTTTGGTGATCTTGGACCTTACTGTGCAAAGAACATACCCATTTTTTTAATGCTTTAACACTCACATCTTCACACTAAATTCGAAGGCTTATGTCATGGGTGCCGGAAAAATTTACATCACACACACGACCACACGCAGAACCACAAATGCAAAATTCCCTTTTTTATGCACGATAGGAAAGCATTTGAGACCACAATCTCGCCTGATGGAAAAGGATGATGCGGTCGAAGATAAAGACCCTTGGGGAGAAAACCTGTATTTCCACCGGGAACCCGATACCCGATGCTTAGTAGGGATTCGCGCAACTCCGCTAGCTAGCAGT
The DNA here is from genome assembly GCA_948107665.1 of Lomographa bimaculata. Lineage (NCBI taxonomy): Eukaryota > Metazoa > Arthropoda > Insecta > Lepidoptera > Geometridae > Lomographa > Lomographa bimaculata. Next base: position 2,167,058 of record OX403600.1, on the reverse strand, counting down.
TCATTATTATAACCTTAATGTTATTTTATTACACTAGTTATATTCCGTGGCTTTATCCACGTTAATCAAGATAAAATTTACATCTAAAATCTAGATTACATACTAAATGTCATCTTCATCCGCCCAGCCGTTAAACATATATCTCATTTCAAACACACTTACACCAACATATAATCGAAACAAATGTTATGAGCAAGTGTGGCGCTTACCATCAGGCAAGCGGCATGCTCGTCTTGCCTTTCAATGACATAAAAAAAAACACTTCCAAAAACTACCAAAATTATAATGTTAGTACAAAGTATGAGTTACGAGTACTTTTTGTGCAATTTGGTTAAATTTTTTTTAACATTGTATTTGAGCGCGTTGATGTCTTTTCTACGAAGAATTGAATTGCATTTGAAGATAATTCGAAACTTCTGTTCTGTTGCTTGTCTAGTAAGTAGTCTCTATCAAAATATGAGTATATTTGTTGAATATAGTGCTATATCGTATTTGTACTAGCTGACCTGGCCCGCGTTGACTATCTAAATATATATAATTCTACTGTACGTGTGTATGTCACTGAACTCCTCCTAAACGGCTGGACCGATTTGATTGTTTTTTTTTGTATGCGTTTGGGTGGCGCCCTGAATGGTTAAGATTCACAAATCAGCCCGGCAGATGGCGCTGCAGGAGTTGCACACGGGTGAAGCCGGGACGAATCACTAGTATTATATAAACAGATAAACAAAATTCCTTTCGCAACTGACGTCTACTCCCTATAATTATATTACCTACCTACCAAATTTCAGCTTCATATGTCTTGTAGTTTTCTGAAGCTTCATGATAAATCAGTAAAATTAGCTTTAATTTATTATATTTTTTTTCAAATTATGCCTCATAATTTGGAACTTAATGACTCAAATGCAAAATTCGCAAATGTACAGCGATTTCGAGAAGAACCTGGCTAGGCACACGGTGACGCATTCTTTTCCATTATTCTTTCAAATACTGCTTACATTACTGATACATTAGTTATCTTAGCATATTTATATATAATGAAAAATAATATATTTAATTTTAGAGCAAATATTTCCTACGTATAAATGTAAACGATATAGGTTTTTTTAACGATAAAACAATTATATACAAATTTAATAAAACTAAAAGCGAAAGTTTGTTTACTGTTTTAATTTATAAATCTACATTTTGCAATCGCTAGAAAGCGCTTAAAAGTTTTTTTTTTCTCTCCTTACCTGATGGAAAGTGAAGATGCGGCCGAAGATGTAACATGCTTGACTTTTAATTATTAATAGTGTAATATCTCTATAGAACTCTATGATTAATACTGAATGACTCATCGATTGGATCGGCGACGAGTGCCATAATTAATATTATAATTATTAGAATGGAAGACAAAATAATTAAACGCATACAAAGCTTAATAAAACCGACTTCATCGCTTTATCTTCGGAACTTTGATCAGATTAGATGTACTAAACACGCATTATTGACTATATTTCAAGAACTACTGATCAGATCTTGATCAAATTTAAATGGGACCAATTGGAAAGCAACATCGTTTAAACAAAAAAAATCTAAATCGGTTCACTTAGAACGAAGTTATGAGGTAACAAACATAAAAAAACAGTGGACTTGAGTACCTCCTCCTTTTTTGTGAAGTCGGTAGAAAACAAGGACTATTATATTGCAGATAGGTAGTGAAATTTTGCGAATAAGCAATTTGCATGTCTGTCATCAAAGTGAGCATCAGCGATATCAACATACAATTGACACTTAGATTCGTTTGTCGGTATGTCGGTGCTGCAGGCGGCGCTTTGAGGTATGTTGCGGTGCTGACGTTGATGTCATCAAATGCCATCAGTATTCCCGGAGTTGACCAGTGTCGTGTGTCGGGAAGGAAATGGTGGTGATACTCACACGGTTTATCACGCGCGAAAATGTTTGATATAATTTTACGCGTAGCTTGAGATTTGATTTCAATACACACAAGGATGCATGGAAGCAAACTGCGCTTTCTGGCGACTACATAAAATAAACCTAGGTTAATATAATTCCATTCCGATATAGTCTAAGAATGTCTAAAAAAAATGTTTTTTAACTGCAACGCTGAATTTCTTGCCACGTTCTACTTGAAATGGCTGTAATTTTGCGAATCCGGCAGTAGAGTCATAAACGTTAACGAGTGCCTCTTTGGGGCCCATGTGAGTAAACGGATTTGATTTGAATACATCTGGATACTATAATAGTTTCGCCACACAGGACGTACAAACCTGGCTTGATTAGTGGCGAGTGGAGACGCCGCCGCCGCCCGGCGCGGTCTCCTCCCGTACAGCAGTACCCGGTTTCGCGTCTCCACTCGCCACCTAGTCGAGCTAGGTTTGTAGTGCAAAGTGTAATAAAACGTCAGGTAAAAAAATAATTAAAAATTCACGCGATTTAAATGTGTGCAATGTCCTATGTAATTTGTAATGTACTAATGTCCATGTTATTTAATCAATAAAGTTAACGTTTTATACTCAAAAAATATTTAAAGAGATTAATAAGCCAAATGGCAGCTGTAAATTGCTCTTTAAGACACTGTATGTATTTTAGTTTATTTCTAATTCTCCTATTAAAAATTGCAATAAAAATCTTTAACGGTATTTATTATGTAACATGTTTATACGCGAACAACGTCCATACGTAACTAATGCTATACCCTGCGCGACGGAACGTTCGTGTAGAAACTTCATTAGAATGCGTCGTCGATCGGCACTGTTGCCCGCTATACGCTAGTCGCTGCGCCATATCTGACATTTTAATTACGATTCCGGAGTGCAACGGAGGGCGTGGCGCCACTGCGAGCGAGCAGCGAGACCGACTAAAGTACATACATATCATTAAATTTTTTTTTCAGAATCTAGAATTAATTAGCAATTTATTCTTGACTGTTTGAATTATTTAAATCTACAGTGTTCGATAAAAAAAATGAATACTAACTAAGCTTTAAAACATTTTCACATATCAACATAGAACTCGCATATCTTCACTCATTTCAATCAATTGAATAATTATACGCGGTAAAGTTGCAGGCAACTAGTGAAAATTAGAATTAATTCGCTATCCGCCCACTCTCTGCCCTATTCCCTCACCCCACAGTCCACGCATGCGTCCTTAATTAGGCATTCCTCCGGCGTCCGGCGCGTACGCAGGCGGCCTCTTTGACAGCGCCTCGTTTCGTCCCTCTCGCACAATGCAGCTATTCATACCACTCCTCCAACGTAACCTGAACTGGACGACCCTTTCAATATCAAACAGAACAACTAAGGGTGAAGGTTCCGCTTATACTGGACATCAAGTCTTTGAAATTTGTTTCAGGTTATATAGAATTTAAAGCTCTGTAGAATCGTGGATAGAGTTGAAAGTTGTTTGGTTGTGTTAGAAGTATCAAAGGTGTTATTTGAGTGATGTAATGAAGGGACCTAATTGTGTATTCTACTTGGGACGAGCGTAAGATAAAAGCACGGACGGGAAACGACCGTATCTCTTTCATATCTCCGATGCGCTGCAAATGGCGATGTGTGGCATGAACATTTGAAATCTTCCCGGGATATGTTACAAGGAAATGCAATTAAAATGATATCGAGTCTTGTTTGGGGAATAAAAATAATGAATATGACTATAGCGATCTTTGATACATTACACAATTTGTATATTTAGGTATTCTACAACGTACTGACAACTCTATTGCACTACCTCTACCTACATTTTTGTAATCTATATGCAATTTAAAAATAGAAATGTTTTTAATGAGTAACTGAAACCTGTTTTTTTATATATTTGACCTAGACTGTACGGTACGGTAGAGTTCTTAGAGTATTCACAGCTAAATCCATCGAGATAGGAAACAAACCTACGGTTTTACAAAATTAAATCAAATCCCTATTTGTGAATCTAGTAATAAGATACGTTGAACTCAGTGAAAGCGAAAAGTCCATGAGAATAAACATATTTGATTTTGAGCTGCACTTGAGCTAGTAAAATGGTTTTTTACCGATTTGCTGAAGTAAACCAAAACCTGGGTTATGCGTTAAAGTTATACTATACTTTAATGCGATAATTCTCTGCCTCCATAAAAGACTCTCTTCTTTTTATTTCATAACAATAATTTATTTCAGCATTGCTGGTAGTTTGAATAGTTCCTGAAGTATTCAAGTATTCAAGTATCCAAGGAAAAATTGTGTTTCTGGTTCTGGTTGTGATTGCGTGTGTGATGTGAATGTTTCCGGCACCCACGACACAAGTCATTGAACTTAGTGTGGGGCTGTGAGTGTGAAAGCGTTTATGTTTATGTTTTATTGGTACAATATGCTAGTCTTATAAGCAAGAGTCTTGAAAGACTCGGCAACCTTTTTGGCGCAGTGGTAGGTCTTATCTTTCTACGCCGCGTTTGATTCCCGGTAGGAGCATAAATTCCTTACTGTAATGTGAATGTTTCCGGCATCCACGATACAAGCATTTGAACTAAGTGTGAGGCTGTGAGAGTGAAAACGTTCGTTTGTTATTTCCATTATAAATATTCAAGTAAAAGGTAAAAAAACGCAAATGAGTGGCAAAAGGAGTTCCCCGGAAGTAATATGCATAAGTCCGTCCGCCGACCACCTAAATCAAAATTATTGTCGACCACGTCGGTAATAGCTAAGCCATCAAACTCCGAAACCTCTCAATTACCAACACTTTTATTGCAGCAATTTCGTAAAATAAAATCCAGCCATGGGCAGATACACTTAATTTGATACGTTCTTCATTGTGCTAGCTGTCTCGCTTTTTCATTGGATATAAAAAGAGATGGATTAAATTACTCCCACTGATTGCAGTGAGCCGTACACGAATTAGGCCCTTTTCGTTGCTTTTTTTGTTCTTAATGCCCTGAGAGTTAAGGCCTTTTATCGGAACATATGCAGGGTTCGCCCGAGCCGCGGACCGGTTCTTTTGCCTTTGAGTCGGGCGCCGCTCCGCCCGAGCCGTCCGTCGACATCGGACGGAATGAAATTCAGTCCGTTCCAAACCACAGGCGAGTGAGGACGTGCGCTCTATTACGCAAACAATAATGACGATAAAGTGTTTTTAATACAACAACAGTGATTTCGTGACTGATTACTTGTGACATGATATCGTGATTAAAAGTGTTTTGACAATGGCTCGGATTTTGGTGTTGTTACTCGGTGCGCTGCTGGTTGGTGCTGATGATGAGGGTGGCAAGTGCGAGAGGATACGGCTGCCGCTGTGTCAGGACCTGGGCTACAACTGGACAGCCATGCCCAACCTGCTAGGACATAAAGATCAGAAGGAAGCTGAGGAAGCGGTAAGAAAAACATTTAATTACTTCTTAAAAAATCTATATTTCATTTGTTTATTATTTACCAATTGAAGTATATTTTCTAGTTAGTCCAGTAAAACCTGTCAGCACTTTTGATTAAGACAATTTTTAGTTTATTTGGAAGTTAGTTTTAACTGCACATTGTTACTGATAAGCTACGTTCTAAACCTTGACCTACTATTAATTGAGCAACTTACGTTTATATAGAGCTAAGGTATATTTTCTGTAATATATAGAATTTCGATCAACTCACAAATATAAATAGGTTTCATTCAACTAATGTAAGCTTTCATTGATGAAAGAAATACCTACCTGTTGATATGTGAGGCGTTACTTGAAGAGCATACTAGAAACCTGATCAACTTCTGCTGTGATAGCTAATTATTGTAAAGTTTTTATTGTGATAACTAGCAAGTTGCAATACCAGGTAAAAAATATTAGATCTTGATAATAATGTTATTGGAAATGTTGTCTCTAACTTAACACGCCTTTAAAAACTATAGATTTCTGCGATACGTGAGAACTAGAAAAGTTAAAATTAAGTAGGTATATACGTACCTATTACAATTTATATATATGTATAGTTTCTACAATAAAGTATTGGTATTTTTTACATACCCACTTTTCCAAAAAACTTGTACTGTTATTTTTATTTTTTTAGATTGAATGGATACACTCGTATACTCGTATTTATATAGCGATGCTAAATACCTACGTAAAATACGGTTTCCAAGTTTTATCATTATGTTCATTAAAACTATGTTATTATAACTTAAACATAACGCCAAGCAAGTTAAAGTTAAGCTGTACATCAAAGATCAAAATTGCACTTAATAATAATATGTTCTATCAACATACGAAAAGTGTTACGTAGTTAACTTACCCATAGCAACTTTAAAATCAATATTTTTTAATTATCCCATGGATACCACCCTAACTAAAGGATGAATTACGTTTGAATAGATTTTATGGTTTGTAAAACTGATACCGGATTTGTAGTCACGTCATTCGAGGGTAGGATTGTGAGGGGAGGCACTGCCGAATAATATATTGTCCGAATTTATTATCTATCCTACCTCTACTTTCTTTTGTGTGCAGTTTTGACTTTCACGTGGGAATTGGGAAATTGTACGCGATGAATAAATAAGTAGAGTTTAGAGATATATACTTTAATTATATCGGTAGAGTAAGACATGCTTTATAAGCTTTTACGTATAGCAAGGTGATTTCCATTGTTTTGTTTTGATTTTCATACGGTAGAATGTAAAATTGATACAAGTTATTTAATTGTCTGTTTCGCCCAACGTCCGTAGAAACAAAAGAACTCTGAAAATGTGGATACCTCAAAAAGGTTATTTCGCATATACATTTTCTTTTTTTATTTATATATGTATTTGCATGTCAACTAGGCAAGTTTATGTTTTTGAGCGTTCTTCTTCTTCGTCGTCCAAAGTATAATTCCCATAATGCTTCAGATATTAAGGACATCCGAAAAACTGTTTAGCTCTAAATATTGTTAGCCCAGAACACAATATAAATATTAATATTTTGAGCGTTACATACCACAGATTATATAATAGTTACTTCGTTCTTCCTCACTTTATTACTTATATGTCTTCATAGGTACGTAGCTCAGTTGTATCTATAATATTCTATTTTTTTTCACATGAGAAAGTAACTTAGATATAGTAGGTTTGTTGTGACAGTTCATTTGTTGAGTTATTATAGGCGTCTGCTAGTCGTCTGGTATTTTAATTAACTCGACTCTATACCAGTCTAATTTAGGACTTAGGGTGTCGTTAAAGTAGAGACAATGTAGTGGACTATAAGTAAATGAATATATGTGTACTAGGCCGACAATTAGAGTAATTGATATCTATAACAACGTACATTGTTAGTTATCAATAATAATTAGGTACTGTATATATTGGCATGTCTGTACGAAATATGTGTATTTAAATCTACGATACAGTGTACTATGACGTAAAATTGTGGAATTCTAAAATAAATTATACCAATTTAATCATATGTATAATCGAATATATTATAAATATATTACATGTTACATATATAATAATGGTGCAATCATGTAGCTGTGGGTATATTAGTAGATTTAATAAGTGTCGATTAAGGACATTTTATAAAGGATTGCAAAATTGTATTATTTTTGTACCTTTACACTCTTTTTGCACTAAGTTCAAAGACTTATATTGTTGGTAACGAAAACATTTCAACCACACACATCACGCCCAGAGCAAAAACGACTCTTAGGAAGATAAATTTTGCTTCTGCCGCGAATCGAACCCAAAACTAGCGGTTCAGAAATTGGCTTTCCCACTGCGCCAACAGTGTCATCGTGAAACCTACCTAAAAGAACTAAGTCTATTATAAACCATTTATAGCTGTGAACTCATATTTCCATCCATAAACCGTCAACAATGCGTCGGCCGCTCAAACGACGACGTGAGATAAGCGACAAATAGCGACGGCTATCATCTTATCAAAACCATCAAAGGAACCGCAGAGAGGCTAAACTAGCTAGTACCTACGCAACCGGTTTCGCTCGTCTTGCGGCTTGAGTCTCCGGGTCGAGTACCTGAGTTATTCGACTTTACAGGGTTGTTACACAAGCTACTACAGTATTTCAGAAGGGTTGTCTATTAGATAGGCATTCGACCCCATCTCAACTGTTGGAAAGTGAAGATGCGGCCGAAGATGTAGCATGCTTGCACTTGCCTACAAGATACTATTTAACTCTTGACATGAAGATTCCAGATAATACCGTTCAGAAAACAAAGATGCGGGTACAAAATAGGCGTTTATATTCTTCATTATTTTATAATGTCAGTGAATGCTTACCTATCCTGTATGAAAAAGTATTAACTACATATAATATATAGATATATTTTATATCAAGTCTCGGTCATCATCATTAGCCCAACTCGTTCCCACTGCAGAGATTCGGGGTCTTTTCTATAGATAATCGCAGTAAAGCAATATCTGACTATTCAATAACATTGTCTCATTTCTATATCTTGTTCATCTGTATCTTGTAAAAGTTAATATTTCAATCCAAAATAAAAAATAAAACACTTGATCTCCAACGAAAATGATCCTTATCACATTCGCTTTACACCCGGTATTACATTAACATTATCAACTAGAAGTATTGTTTACTGATCTCCTTTATCAGCGCCTAAAAACTTTTTCACAGGTAAATTAATCCAAAATGGCTACCGTCACGCTTGACGCCTACAGATAACTAATCCAACCAACCCCCTAAATAACCGATATTGCAAATTACAAGGGATTATGCCCCGCATTAAATCAATAAAGCATAAACACACTACCGCAATTCACATCGATACATTATCTTTATAACGGTGTAACGCAACTACCATTTATATATATTTATGTATTTAGTACGTTATCAGCCGCTATCGGTCCTTAAGTGCCGATGAGTGTCGGGCATGCCTTAATGCCAGCTATCGGCGGCATCGCTTTGACGATGTGTCTACTATAACTGCGCTTATACCAATTTCGCTAGTCGATAACGACGTATGTTACACGCGGCCCAATTACGAGGAACCCAGATCCAATGTTTCGATATTTATGACTGAGATTGTGCTTTTGGAAAATAAACAAGGCATTTATTCGGCATTTATTCAAACAACTCAAAGTATGTTCAGTCAACGCTGATAGGTAGAGATCACGCCAAAGAATAGAAAGAAGAAAAAAGAATCTCCATTTGCGATGGCACTTTGGAGGTCCTTATAACAACAGCTTTTTCTAAAGAAGCAATATTATTACTATCAAAGGCTATAATTGCTGCTTAAATATCTACGTGATAGGTACCTAAATAATGTCGTATCAAGAAGGTATTTTGTATTCATAACTGTAATAAATCGAACAAAATACATTTTACAATCCCGAAGTTGTTGTTAGAAAGCGCATTATTCTTGCTTACACAATTGACACAGTAGATATTTTCTGATATCTCTGGACGAGAGACTGCGCAAAAGCAGTGTAAAGGTAAAGGCCCAGTCTTGAAGTCTTGTCTGAATAGGTACCTTCTTGGCAATCATGTTTTATCTTCGGCCGCATCGTCGCTTTCCATCAGGTGCGATAGCGGTCAGATGCTTGATTATCCTGTATTAAAAAATGAGCTCATTTGGCACAATGGTTGAGCAACTCAGAACGCGTGCTATCTCCCGATCTCTCTGCTATCGTACCTGTCTGCGTTTCCTCTCCACTCCGATGTTAATTACGCTATTGAAAGTCCGATTGGAATACATTATCGCAGCTCTATATTCTCGCTCATGAATAATCATGCGTGATCAAAGCCTTTATCACCGACGTAATGTAATGTTGAGCATTATCGTTTCGCGTTTAGCATATCTTAATCACAGTGTTCTTAAAGTACTCGGCGTCTCGTTGTGAACTTTTTATTGTTGAGGTACCGTAACTTTGACGGTCACGTTTTGATAAGGTCTCATCCTATTTCCCAAAAAGACACGATGGAGCTGTTAGTTGAATCGCCGAAATCTCTGACCCACGCGAGTCATACGCGCACACGACTTGTCGCAACAATTACGGCACGTTTGGTTCAAGATTATGATACTTCCCTACAAGGTAGCGGTGCCTCATTCCAGGCTCCGCGGAGGCCTACCAACTACCATAAAGTCGCTCTATATCTTGACCGTGATCTTGCTCTACCAAGGCTGTGGGACGGCCCATTCACGAGTTCCGATTCGGGCACATTTCGACGATTTCGACCGCTCGGCCGTTCACCTTACATTGGGCAATTAAAGTTACATTTCTATGTCAATGATTTGTCGAGCACTGTCTTCGTATAATTCTAGTCACTCGTCCCGAAACGTAAATCATTTCCGACGAACGTTAAAACTTATTTTTATATTCGTTGGACATAGACGACCGACTCTAAAAATTAGTTTGTTTGTTATAGAGTTTATTTTATAGTTCTAAATTGTGAATCCGGTGCAAACAGACGTCCGAGGCCAACAAAGACGGCTTTTAGCCGACGGAGAGGTGGTAATGAGCCAATTCGAGGCACCCACACTCACCTTTGGGCCATTAGCACCGCTCTAAACCAACAAACTGTTCTGACACGAACAAATGCACGTTAAACACAAAGTTTATGGGTAAAGATACGCATTTTTGCGAACACTTATTCCCAGAAAATAGTTCACGTGAGAGCGAATGAACTAGGTATCTCTATAAAGAAGATTGATGTTCCCGTGTTCCTAGAATAGAAATACCGTTCGGAGCATCATAAAAAACTGTAATTTACTGATATAAAACAGTGTAACCATAACAGATAAACATTCACGAATCGATTGCCCAAACTACGTAAAGCTGTTATCGTGCGGGCCGTGAAGTGTGCAGTAAAACAATATAATGTTTTAAAAATATGGCGATAAGGCGTCGCTCAGACAATGCGGAGATAACCCATTTCCCTATTTCCTTCGGCGTTTCTGTGTAAATCGTTAAAAAGTTTTAAAATTAGCCGAGTTTTTGAGAGGTGGCCAGGTACAGCTGTTAATATGATATTGAGAAGTACCGGCACCCTGTCATTATCTCAGGTACGAGGATAAAAGGCCCGGTGTTGCACGGATGAAAGAAAGTTTTTAATGGTGTTAAGTCATCCCGACATGTTATTCCGGGGTTTGTCTGCCGCCTATTGTGTACAGATACTGTGGGGCTTCACGCCGATTTTAAAGACATATTGTATCGCCACGTTTATTTTACATAGATTTGAATAACTTATCATACCTTAGTCGAGACTTCACTACTAATGCTTTAGTTACGAAAGGTGTCTCGCATCGGAAACCGAGTTTACTTTTACCAGTGGTATATCGTATAGGGTTCTTAGCAAGCGTTAGAAGCTATCCGGTAAAAATATATACATTTTCTAGACCAAAAAGGCACCTGCGACAGCTGCCTAGCAATTCATCATAATAATAAAATTGAAACATGCCTTCATAACTTCTGATCCGACTTCATTTATAGCTACATCGGGACTTGTTTCTGAATAACTTAGCACTTTTTGTGGTAAAAAAGCTATGTTCTTTGCGGCCGCCTACCTGAGGCAATTAAGGGGTAATTTGCGCCAGCGTTGCCGCGCGTTTTTTTCCTGCGCCTGCGCCGCCGCGGGCGTGTTGCTCGGTGTTTCTACGAATACATTGTATGATGAATGGTTGTGGCTTTCTTTTGTTCTGGTGTCTATTAGATTATATGTGGAAGATGGGATTGTAATGACAAAGGCGTGCTTGCTGTTATTACTTTGATATTTCGTTGGAAATGTGCATTAAAAGTGTCTGAAATTTGTGGTATTTGGGCGTGATGATGTTTTTGAAAGTTATTGCAATTGATATTCTACTATTATTATAAATGCAAAAGTTTGTATGTGTTTGTGTGTGAATGTTTGTTACCACGTATCTCTATAACAATAAACCGATTTTAATGAAATTTAGAAAGTAGATACTTAAGGTTCCGGAACAACACATAAGCTACTTTTTATTTAATTAACGCAGGCGATACTGCGGAGCACGGCTAGTTTAAAAATAAAAGTGTTTAATCACTTTTAGATCATTATTGCCTACTTACCTACCAATCCGCCATAAACTGTGGTACTCTAAACCGACAAAGTACTTACATAATATTTAATTTGCAATTTAATTTTACATCATCCCGCAAGTATTTCAAACGGCGTAGTTAAAATAAGCCAATTTAATAGCGTTTTAATTACGCTAACAATCACAAATGACTGGCAATAAAGATGTGCCCGAGTGCAGCGGCGCGGCGTGGGCCGGGGTGGTGCAATCGCGAGCGGTAAGCGATCTGTAAAGTTAGATTTCTCAAAAACTCAGTAAATGTTGTATTCAATGCGAGAGCTTGTAAAAATAGTTAAGATTATATTACTAACTTATTTTCTTTTAAATACCTCCGACGCACGATCTAGAAAACAGCCAAAAAAGCTCTCGATTAAGTCACTTCTCAAACAAAAAAACTTAATCAAAATCGGTTCAGACGTTTGGGATTGATGATTCCACAGACATACACACAATAATGTATTATTATTTATTTTTTTATAGAATTATTAGACAAGTGATAATGTTCATTTTGTAAAACTTTTAACTTTGACTTGTAACTTGGTCCGTCAACCTTTAAAACTTAAAACACCCTTTTAGCGTCGGGGATTAATAAAAAACATAACCTCGCCGCCCGCCCGCAACATGGACCATACCTTGCGATCGGTAAGATCAAACATTCGCGATTACCGCAGCGATGCGCGCGCGCAGTTCCATTCGTTTTATTTTATCGGCGCAGTGCGTCGACCCGGTGCGATCGGACATTCGGATTTCGGACCCGATTCGATAATCGATGCAATCGTGGAAGACATAGTAGCCGCTGTACGACGGATGTTAAAGTTCGTTTGTTTTAATTTATCGTGATATTAATTTATTACCACCGACATTTCTTTGTTTTCCACGGTTCTTATATTAATTCCTCAATTTTCTGTGGTAACGCTTTAATGTGGCATAATGGTGAAAATGAGACTAATCCAAAAAGTTAATATGTTTTTACCAAAAAATGTACAACCATAGTTATGTTTTACAGTTTTACCATTAGTGGTAAAGCCTAGTAGTAGAACTGGCTCATCACCAAAATTAGAGGCAAATAAACATAATTTTTAAATTTATTATTAATAATTACTGCTTAATTTTTTTTTTCAAAGCCATTTATTGAGTTCCATTTACATGAGAAAGGGGTATTTTTTGTAATACAACTAGAACATACTAAGTTATTATCGTATAGTATGTATACATGAATGATCTACAAATATTTTTTCTTTAACGTCGTATTTTTTTTCTACTATAGTCCGTACAGTCACAGTCCGTATGCTCGCTGATCGTATGATGGATCTATTATTATCATACCGGCATGTATAATCGATTAATTAGCGAGAAATAATCGAATAATTATCGACTGCAGATGTTTGTACGATAGACACCAAAGATAAGTTAGCATTGAATGCCTAATGGAGGTAGACAGATATCTACAACAAAATTAGACAGACATATATAACTAATATAATATAATGTGTGTAGGTAAGTAACTGGAACGAGTCGACATCGTGTTTGACTCAGCCTAGTCACACCGAGTTTTCGACTTGTTCCAAGCATTTCTAGGTTCTATAGTCTGTCAGAGAAGTATAGAAACGAAATTTCATAGAAATTATGTGAAATTTCCATACTTTAATGTATTAAACCTTTTTTGACAGATAGAAAGATATTGATAAATAAAAATAGTTATTTCTGTAATATTTCCGCCAAGATAATGAAGTTCCCAATTCATTATTGATAGAATTATCTAGACGAGAGAATATATTAATTATGTAAAAGTTTTGATTTTGATTTGAGTTCAAATAAAAGATGCCGTTTTTAAGACCACAGAAGAGGGTTTTTATTTCTATCTCGCTCTTCCATGTTTAAGTACTTCGTAGAACCACAGAATACTCAATAGCACATGTTATGGAGTAAACAAATCACGGTAAAAGTATAAATATAAGATTGAATTGGCAGGATAGAATATTATTATATCTTTGTAACTAGTGTGTATGAGTAAGATATAATCATTATGTCCTTTCAAGACCTTCGCTCGTCATTCACAGTAAATTATAATAATAACCCGTAACAACTTGCAAAACTCGAGTCAAACATTCACGTCCTTCCATGAAAGCCGAATCGAATCTCTACAAAAACCATTGATGTTTGTGACTAACCGTGGAGTAAAAAGAACAGAGGCTAGAGAATCCCGAAAATGGCAGACTCATGTAGAAAGAGATGGAGAGAGCCTTTGTGCCCGCGGTGGGAGGTGGAATGCTGCCCAATTAGATGGATTCCGGGTTCGATTCCCAGACGGTGAAGGCGATTAGGGCTGCCACCGAACCTATGATATAGATATTTTTAACACTTTTTATACCGACTTGAAATTGGGAGGCTATGTGTTAGTTATGTATACATCGTTACGTTAATATGTTTTATGGTGGAGTTTCTGTGGTGAAGTAATTTCTTTCTTATTTAAGGGAAACAAGGGGCGAAGTGGTCACTCTAAAGTTTTAATAAAATTAGGTTGAGTGTATTTTGAATCAGCTTAAATAATTGATTTAAGTGAAAATTAGAACCAGTTTTAGTTAGGAATAAATAGCATTATAATTTTTACTATACAAGGAATAATGCCTCACAGATTGTATTTAATTGCAGCATAGATAATAACATTATGAAAGTTGTAATACTTTTTTTTTAATGTAGGCTGCGCAATCTTTGTGCATTTAGCCAGTGTCAAGTAATAATTAAACTAATACAAGCGTATTTAAATATTTCGTCAAAGTCGTAGTCACAGTCAAAGTCAAGTAGAAGAGTCATGGTCCAGTCATAGTAAAGTGATAGAGACCTTAGGTACTAGAACTTCTATTGGAGTTTTGGCGTAAAAGTGAAAAGCACGATTTTGTACTTTGTATGATATGTCTATAGTCATGCACGTACACTTATTACTAACGGTAAATAATCCATCATTATTAAACAGTAAAACTCGAAAAATCACAAGATTTGGAGAAAAATACAAAATCGACGCAATTTTTTCACTCGCGGCAAAAATCCCTTTTAAATACCGTATATATCCTTTTGATGTGAAGCATTTCCTATTAGTACATACTCAACAGTATAACGATGTGTCACGGATATTTTCTTATTAAAAATATTTTCCTGACAACCCTATTGCGATCTATTCGACGGCCATATTATTTTATTACGATAGCCCCGTAATATCATCGGAAACATTTAATGATGTGAAGATAGGAATGTGATATAGGTCATCAACACGATATGAACATTGGACGAGTTATGAACGACGGACGTGATGTAAAGGAGATACACAAGTGTTCAAGTTCAGATGTAATTTCTCTTTTGTGAAAGGTACAGTTGCACTATTGTGTTTTTTGAGATAAAGCATCCGATTCTTTTAAAATATCAATTGTTAACGAAAATAGACAATTGCTGAGATGTTTCTAAAACTTACTAATATAATGAGAAATGAAATCGTTTAAATCCTTAATATATGTTATACTTACGAATCTTTCAGTTAATTAATTAGAAAAGGTTGTAAAGAACTTTTTGGAAAATATTTATATTTATTAGCATCGCTATTCAACGTGGAAACGTAGCCAGTATTCTGAGCAGTTTTTCTTCAGCAAGCGGTTTACAAAATTTTTGAGTGCTATTTGTTTTATTCCCCATTTTTTAGTCTTAAATTTATTAATATATAAATACATACTTAATCATAAATTGCCTTTTAAATAATATATAGGTATAAAACTGATTATTTTTGGTTCGCTTATTCCTTTTTCGCCATTGATGCATCGTCTTCGATAGTTTCTGATCCATTCTGACGAAGCATTGTTTCAGAACAGAACATACAACTAAGTATCTACAATAATTATTCGACATATAATTTTCATAAAACCTCATGTGACGTACACACAACTTATCAGTAGATCTGCAACAACTAGCAATCTACATAAAAGGAGCTGGACAAAAATAGCGCAGTCATTTATACAACCGAAACATGGATAAGTGAAAAACGCCGCCGAGATCAAGCGCACCATTTAAAGCGGCCGGTCAGTCGCGGCGTGCATAAATAACCATTAAAAACTGTTTATCTCAACACGACAACACCGCTTCGTTCTGTTGTCAATTACGTTTCTTAGCATACGCAAGCTGCCACAAGCGGCCACAAGCTGCCAAGTGAAGGACTTACGAGGTACTAGCTTGAGTGCATTTATAGTGGTAAATGTTTTAGATATATTCATCTAATGAGATAGGTCTTATTCTCTACTTTTAATCAATTATTTTCTTTATTTAATTTACTATTTGTGATACAAGTAACCTCATATAAAAGGAATATCATTCATTTATCACATCACCCTACATTTACTTTTCATTTATATTTTCATCTAAAAGTCTGAAACAGACTCTTAGCGTTAAGACCGAACATTATATCTATTTTAATAAGTTTTTCTGTTTGCTGTAATTATCTTTTGGTGTCAATAAAGATATATTGTATATACTTTATTGACACCTTTATACTTTTTGCTCATTTTTTGCAAAAGTACGCTAAAGAATAAAGTATATACATTTTGCTGGAAAATAAATGATAATTACCGACCGCCTGCGCACATAAATTTCTGAATTAGCATTTGTTGCACCATTAGCCGTCTTTTTGTAAGCTCCGTTAATTTAAACCGTCGACCATTGAAATGGTCATAAATAACTAAGTAAATGTTAATGATAAGTTAAATGGAAACATATATTCTTGCACTTTAAGTAAAGACAAAAAAAAGTAAAACAATGGGTCTTAGACTTTGATAAATTGCTATTGAATTGCGTATATATATGCAAAAAATTACGTTTATGTAACGCAAAAGGATATTTTCCTATAGTAGTAGAGCATTTGCTTATGTTTGAATACTAAGACAGAGACAGAGTTATATTATACATATTTTTGCGTTTATTTCCCTTGTTACTACCAAGTGTTACCGGTAAAAGAACCGGTATTTTACTCATGTTACTACTCAATGAGAGTTTGGTAATAACAAATGAAAATCGGTACAAAACAAATGAAAATCAGGAAAAATATTAAATTATTGACTCTGCTAGTTGACGAGATTCACTCTGCTTGATAACGAGATTGACTCTGCTGATGGATACTTTGCTTGGTCGTCTAGCTGGATTGTCTTTCAGCTGTCATGGTACCCTGCTTCCATGTCAACCAAATGAATGACTTATAACAAAAGGATAATTCTGATAGAGATCCGTCAAAATTAGTAAAATAGTAATATGTATACATACATATACTCTTAGAGAAGTACGTAGGATAAGTATATACTTTTTATGTTGACAAATGAATTGCGAGCAATGCCGGGAGTTATTTGATTTTTTTTAAGGCGTTGTTGCTTAGCGACCACACCGCCATGTAATGAAAATCTACTTAAAATTATTAATAACTTCTGCTAAATTTGTATAAAATATATAGAAGCTCTTTCTGACATTGGATCTGTTGGTAAACTTTTTTTTTATGCTCGATAGGCAAGCATTTGACCACAATCTCACCTGATGAAAAGCTGATAATGCGGCTGATAATGCGGCTAAAGACGTAGTATGCTTGCCTAGAAGGTACCTATTTACTCTTGACTTGAAGACACCCAGATCATACCGTTCTGGAAACAGGGACGCGGGCAATGAGTTCCACTCCTTCGCAGTACGGATGATATACGTAGAAGCGAAACGCTTCGAATGAACTGGAGGTATGTCAACCATATATGGATGATGTTTGACAGTTTATCTTGTTGTTAGATGGTAAAACGGAGAAGCTGGAATTATTTGTGTATTTCCTGCACTGTTGCAAAGAATATCCTACCTCTCATGACGGCAACAAAATGTTATAAATCTATATACTAGTAGTGGATCTGTGAGATGGAAACTTCGTGTATTTACCTGCTAACTACCTTTTCAACTGTAGAGAATAATAAATAGAATTTCAAGTTGTTCTCATAACTTGAAATTCGCCGGACCAACGAAAGCAATTTTGCCAAAGCTGAAACGAAAACTTTACGCTCGCGCTACGCCCACACTCGGTCAAAAAATGCTATGAATATAAACATAAACTTTAAAGGTACAAAACAGCTTTTTATGGAATGCACAAAAAGTCAAATAGAAGCATAGAGATGCGCCCGCGACCCAATTACAACGTTATCAGCTGCTGATAACAGCTGGCGCCGTTTTTATAATGGGCTCTCCGAGATAATGAAGGTTTTGTTCAGTTATGATTTCAGTAACAATGTCATTAACTAATTACCTCGCTGACTGATTTCGCTTACAATTACTAAATTAACTACTTTCTCTATAATAATTAGATCTAATAATAACTGGGTTACTAATAGATATAGTTAATTTTTCAAAGCCATGTCTAATGGCTTCTTAGAACTATATTTTGTTGGTTTACTGAGTAAAGGTTGTAAAATAAGCAGAGAGTTGCGTTTGCAGTATGACTAACTGCTGTATGTCACATCTTCTAAGTTCATGTTAATTAATTATCCTGGATAAACGTATTGTTTAAATCAATTTTATCGAATTTCACGTAGTTGCTACGGCGTAAAGAGAAGACTAACACTGACATTTTTTAAAGCAAAAATTTACATATTATCGCATTTTTAAGCTTAGATGCTAGATTCGAGATTATCTTGTTCTTGTGATCGTAAAATATCGAGCTCTCAATCAAAATCAAAATGTACATGGCAAACATCAGTAACGAACATACATACTAACTTTGATATTTAAACACTTACATACAAACTTTCTGATTTATTTCATTGTTATTTGATTTGTTTCAAATGTAAATTAACGGCGTCAATATCAAAAACGAAGTTATACCGTTGATAAAATTATTGCATCCATCAACTAAAAACGGCTGTTGTAAACCCGAATGATTGCCTGTTACTATTTACTGAGTTTTCTTATTTAATTATATACAATGTTAATACTTTCCGTGGCTAAAAACCATTTGAATACGCATAAATCTTTTACAGTATAGTCCAACTTCTAGGAACCAAAATATTAATTACACCTAGACATCTTAAATCTTGCGAAATCGTAAACACGTTTACATATAAACAGGAAGAGCTAAATTTGCCGAGTACATCCGGTGACAACTCTCAGGTGTTAAAGCTCATAAAAATAATCAAGATGAAACTAAAACTAAGAATATTAAACATAATTACGACCGAATTAACGTTGGCACAGGTGGGCCGGTCTTGGCCCCCTGCGCCGTGGGTCCTGGGTTCAATTACCGGCAGTAGCACAAATTTTCCTTCCCATGGGACATTTGTGCTTCTATTTCTGGGTTTATAGTTATGTGTGTGAACTCAATTTGTCAAGCACTACGATATAACGTCTTTGAACTTAGTGTGGGGGCTGTAAGTATGAATGTAGAAAAATGTAGGGCGATGCTGCAGGGAGCTTCTAGTGTATGTATATAATATAATGGTCAAACAAGCGTGACTATCACATATACCTAGGATAATAATAAAAACAAATAACTATATTCCTAGTTATTTGACTTAATATTTTATAAGACATGAAGTTCGTAAATTATTCATAAAGCTCTTAAAGTAGCTAATGACATTTGAAATCAATGTTTCTTTATATCTATATTTTATTGTTTTTAAAAGTTAGTTTGATTAGGTAAAATCTTGCAAATTGAATTATAACTTCCTGATATTCTACGGAGTTGAATTTTTACTTATTGGTTCAGTTTTGGTGACAATGAAAACAAGATCTGAATTGACATCCAGGATTAACTCCAGATAAAGGAACTGTTCAACAAACAAAGGCACAGACACAAAATTTTGAGTACGCATTTAATTATGATAGCTGGTTTTAAGTTTTACCACGATATGGTGGCTCACTCAGGGTTGGTTCCTGACTGAAGAACTCCTCAATGTTTAGCAGCACAGTTATAAGGCTTCTTTTACAAGCTTTTATTTAGTTACGCCTGTCCCGTTATCTGTCGGTCTGTCATCTAATCTTGCAAGCTAAATTAAACCCACTTTCCGATATCTGATTGTACTCAAATTTGATGTACTTATGTATCTTTGATGATAAAAGTGTAAAATGACATATGAAGCTGATGATGGAGACGGAAAATGTCCATAGGAACTTCTGAACAAAATAAGCCCATCGAGCTTGGGCTCGTTTGATTCGTCGTATAACTTTTTAGTCCTTATTTTTTACAATGGATTATTTACAAATGGTAAAAGCATGATTTAAAAAAACTTGGTTATGGTTTTTTTTGCTAGTAATTTTTTATTTCTCCTAGTAGTAGCGCGCATTATATTGTCATCTTTTCATGCCAACACGTACGTAGTCGAGAGGCAGATGCTACGGCTAGCTAAATTAGAAATAACTTACTCGACTCATAAAGTGAAATAAAACAGTTATTGGTCGTTGTTTTGACATGTGTGTCACGTATATTTCCTGTAATTTGCCATTAGTTTGTCAGTTTTTGGAATATTATGTCTTTTTTATAGGTTTTATGAAGGCTAATACGGTGAGTAGTTAAACATAATGAGCTATACGTCCTTCTAGATAAATTTAGATTGCAGTTTTTATTATATTATCTAATATTTACAATATTATATAATATATTGAACTGCCCGTTGGCTAAGTTGGGTGAGCGTTCGCCTTCTAAGCAAGGGTATCGGGTTCGATTCCCGGCGGGAACACAAGTTTTCTCCCCAAGGAAAATTTGTGCTTCTGGTTCTGGTTGTGATTGTGTGTGTGATGTGAATGTTCTTCTGTACGTATGTAAGTGACAGAACTCCTAAACTGCTTCGTCGATTTTGATGACTTTTTTATGTATATTCTCAGGAGGTTTCAAGAATTATTTAAGGAAAATAAGTATTAATTCACATGAAAAAAATATGCATAAAAATGTATTTTTTGACAGGAAACACGTCACTCGAATTTAGTTTATTAATTAATTTAAAAAGTACTAGGCAAACATAAACGTGAAAAAGTTTACCGGTAGCATTACGTGTCATTGCTACACTACATTATAGCTAGTAACAAAGTACCATACTACAAACAAACAAACGCATTCACACTCACAGCCCCACACTAAGTTCAAAGACTTGTATCGTGGGTGCCGGAAACATTCACATCACACACACATTACACCCAGAACCAGAAGCACAAATATCCCTTGGGAAGGAATTTGTGCTCCTGCCGAGAATCGAACCCAGGACCCTCGGCGTGAGGGCGGACACCTGTCTACTGCGCCAACTGGGTCGTGAAACAATTATCAGCATAGGTTTAAAAAACCATCTAGTAACAAAATTGTACTACAGTTATCAGTATACTGGTTTAAAGCCATTCACACACACACGTGACACACATAAAGTCATTCCTGTTGACAATGTATTTAACGCGTTTTACGAAGTGTTAACTGCGTGACGTACAGACGGACGCACGAGCGTGTTTATTGCGTGACATATTTCAACCAGCACCGTTTCTTACATATATTTATGACTTAAAACGTGTAGAAATTATTATAAAGAAATATCAAACGTGGGCAGATGATGGCGGGATTGAAGTAAATAATGTCGTTATGGATGTCTTTTTTTATGCCCGATGGTCAAGCTATGGACCACAATCTCACCTGATGGTGATCTCAAGTGATATTGCGGTCGAAGATGTAGCATGCTTGCCTGCTTGCTTTTCTTTTTCTTATGTCTGTGGCTTTTAAATTCCACCAGCGAAATATGATAGATACCCTAAAAATAATGTTTTTTTCTAAAAGAGTTTTTAGCAGTAAGACCGGCCATAATTACTTTATATATGTTGCACAGTTATCTAACTTTCCATTATATTTGTTTCCGGCGCCCACGGCACAAGTCATAGAACTTAGTGTAGGGCTGCTTGCGTGAAAGCGTTTATCTTTTAAGCGTTTATGTTGTTTAACTGAATGCAGCCCTTATTTTTTATTAGTTGCGTAATCCAAAAACAAGACTAAGTGGATTGCTACTTGATAAATATAATATATCGTATCTCTCAGTGTAATACGTTATATATAATTGAAATAAATTATAATATTTAGTTAATTTACTTCAAACTTGATGCTTTGTATAAACTTTGCTTGTTGTGCTAAGGTTACATTAATAAATGAAATTACAACATAATTATTATCGCATGAAAACAATAGCTGGCATGGTTCGCAACGCAGTAGTCCCACACCTGTTTTAATAGCGTCATAATAATTCACCTAACCACTAATCTATTAAAGCTTTTAAACCCAGATAACACCTATTAGAGCCCATTAAAACCAATTGATTACTCGCAGGTAATCAAAAGCAATAAATATTTTTTCCCATCCAAAACAAGATGATCCCATAAAATATGTACGGAATGATTTAAGGCGGAACATTAATGCTTAAAGCACGTTCATCAGAGAGAGGTAATCTCGGCGAATTGTCTTCTCTGTGCTCGCCGCTGGATCGAATCGGAAATAACCAAGAGAAGAGCTTGCTGCGCGATATACCCCTTTATCTCTTTAAGATAGAGTTTATTAAAGTGTACAGGTATGTTGGTAATGGCATAGTGTGGGAGACAGTCACGATTCCTTCGATGATTATGAATTAGGCACGCTTGGCTGCGGCGCGACCGGTCCACAAGATTAGGTAGCAGTTCCTTGTACTACAAAGTTCTGTATCTTCTAAGACTTGGGTAATTCAGGTCGGACTCTGAGACCACAGCTCTCTATAGTCTGATTTGATGTCACTATATCTACCAATCTACCAATGGTGAAGGGAATTATAGGGTACATCTATCCTTTAAATTATTTATGCTATCAATTATGTAGAGTCGGAAATCTAAGTAACAAAAAATAAATAAAACGTAGTATCCATGTTTATACATACTGAACTTTTCGAAATCTTTGATATAGGAGGAGATATACCTGTAAAGGTCTATCTACTTGAATGTCAAATATTTCGAGTTGGAATAGGCTAGTGACAGACGATTAGAATAATATTATTCAAGACGATTTAGTAGACATCTCAGTGATCTATATACAAGAGCAGAGGCATATTTCAACTGTTTCGGATAGCTTGTACAAAATTTTTATAATAAAAAAATATATATACGCTTTCACCTCCTAGTGCACTAAGTATGATGACTTGTGTCATGGGCGCCGGAAACATTAATATCTCACACACAATCACACCTAGAACCAAAAACACAAGATTGCCCCATGGCAATCTAAAATGGAGAAAAAAATGAAAGGAGGAAGGAATCATGTGTTCCAATACCCGCTGCTTAGAAGGCGGACCTAACTACGCCAGTGGGCAGTTCCGTAAAATTTATAATTTTCATATATTTACCGATTTTTGCCGGCTCCGAATTTCATACATGATAAAGCTTCATGGTTCGTTAATTAATCTACCCTTTCATTTAAAAATCTCGCTTTCACTCCGCAGGTATGGAAATTGTTTATTGCATAATTGAAAGATATTTAAAAAGTATTTAGCGGTGGCGAAATTACACCAATTATTAATTTTTGGTTTAAAATAAATAATAAGCCTTGTAGTTGATACTAAATTTAACGATGTCGAACAGAGTTATCTGAGTTTTTTAAAACTCTACTAAACGAACTATATAATCTAGAGCTTATATATTGTGTGCTCATTGCCAATGTTTTTGAATTTACCTTGTTTTGGTTATTTATATGTAATAATAAGATATTTGCATTATATTTAAATGTGAGTGGCTGTGAGTGTGAAAGCGTTTACGTTTTATTATTTAAGTTAGTACTTATGATCCATATTATAACAATAATAACTAACTACGTAATATTTCCTGGCAAGCATGTCCCATCTTCGGCTGCATCGTCACTTTACATCTGGTGAGATAGTGGGCAATTGTTTGCCTATCCAGCATTAAAAAAAAAATAACAAAATTGTTATAAAAAAAAAAGGATAAATAATATTATAGTAAACCAATATCACGTCTACATATAGCTTCAGAGAATCCCTCAATCAGATTATACAGGCTATACCTAGTTTCAAATTTCAGAGGTTCATCCAGGTAGGGTACATACTAGCTATAACAATGCGTCATAGGCATTGTTATAGCTAGTATGTACCCTACCTGAATTACGTTTGGTTGTAACAAGTTTATTTTAAGGTTTTATAAACATATGCTAAGCTAAGTATGTATGTGGTATTTATGTTATAAATCTTTATATTATCATAAGTGCGCGAGCATCATGCTGCATCTTTCGTTAGTTCGTAAATCGCGGCGTCAATTAAACACTGATGGCCGACAGAGGGCGCTTTCACGTGATTTAATCCCGTAGATGCGTAATAGGGTTGCCACACGTCTATCACAACCAAGAAACAAATCAACGATAATTATACATGCACCTGTTGCTCATGAACTTAAAACCAATAATTAAACGCAAGGAAAGTTAAAAAAACCGACTTTACCGCTTATATTTTGGTCTTGGCCGGATCGATTTCAAAAAAAAAAAAAATTGGCCCCATATACATTTTTTTGAAGTATAATCTATCAAACAAAAAAAAATCAAAGTCGATTCATAATTGACGGAGATATCGCGTAACAAAAATACAATAAAAAATACAGTCGAATTCAGAATCTTCTTTTTTGAAGTCGGTTGAAAATGATTTAATTGGTAATATTTCCAATACCTAAATTGCAATTTATTTTGATTAGCTTTTCATGGGACCAATGAAACACTTTTTTAAACAAATCCATATCTCCCAAGCCCCAACGTACGCTGGAGATATGTGGTGCCCAAGAAACAGCAAAAGTAAAAAAAAAACACAGGAAAGCATAAGCTCTTTGGCTTAGTTGCGTGCACGTTCGTCTTTTAAGCAGGGAACAATAGTTATCTCCCCAATGAAAATTTGTGTTTCTGGTTCTGGTTGTGATTGTGTGTGTGACGTCAATGTTTCGGCACCCACGACACAAGTCATCGAATTTAGTGGCTGGGGCTATGAGTGTGAAAGCGTTTATGTTATTTTTTTTTCAGTTATTTTGAATTAAAAAGTACTGAACCGATTTTGATGAAATTTCTATGTGACTAATCTGACTATCCTACTGTAAAAAATCCAAATCAGTTAAGTTAAGACAAAGTTCTTAGGTAAACTATATACTTTTTTATCAGTTAAAAACAAAAAGTACTTCAGGTCCATGACCAACCTCCGACGACCGAAGATCGACCGCCTAGTGGGTTTTCAACTGAGTGTGACCGTGTTTCGTTATGGAAACACACCACAAAGTAAATTCGCCTCGGACATAAGTGTAATATGTAAACTCGTCATAGTTCTATTTTATGATGACAATTCGCCACATATTATTTTTGTCATTAGCATATGGAAGTCTTCTGCTAGACATAGGCCTCTCCAATTGCACGCCACTGAGCACGATCTACCCCAAAAACCCAAATATATGACGTGTAATTAATACTTATGAATAAAAATATATGTCTATATCTTATTTAGTTTCCCTGTAATACAATTATCTCTTCTACTTTCACGACATACCCTGTTTTTTTCACCCGTGGCGATGCGTAGATTCTGTTGGTTCCTGTTTTCAGTCGCAAGACAACAGCTGAAGCCTATATAGCTTGGAAAATCTTGATACCGACTAACCCAAGACTAATAGGTAGGGTCAAAATTAAATTTAATATAGTTATATAGCGTGCCAGCCCTGCTCATCTGTTGTAGTTGTAGATAAATCAGGAAATGCAGTGAAGTGAACCAACTGTGGAAACTGGGCCGGGGAGTGTACACAGTAGAGAGTAGACAGTAAGGAGAAACTAACCTGTTGCACGGTTTTATAAGAGAAACGCTTACTGCTCTAGATGTACGCGACGTGAAAACAGAAGAATGATGCATCAAGAACAAGTGGATTAGATATTCTATATATATATTAATTACAGGCCGATCTCTGTACTAGATATTGAAGAAAAACTAATGTGGGAAGGTGTTAATTAGAGCAACAGAAGCGCAAACAACATTTTTTAGAATATATATATTTTTTAATTATTTCATTACCATGGATGCATAGTCCTTCAGTCGAAATATTAAACAAATATTAACAATTTCTATTCTTCATAATAAAAGTCTTAGTCACAAGTCACAGTCAAAGTCAAGTAGTCAGTCATAGTCAAGTCATGCCCTAGTAAAGTGGTAGAAACTTTACTAGAACTTCTATTGGAGTTTTGGAGCGAAGGCGAAAATCACGTTTTTCAACTTTGTATGACTTGCCTACACTTATGCACATTTACTAAGTATTAACGGTTAATAATCCACCATTATTACACATTAACACTCGAAGAATCACAGGTTTTGGAAAATTATACAAAATCAACAACGCCATTTTTTCACTTTCGCGGCAAAACTCCTTTTTAGAATATTCACCGATGTATTGCTAGAGGTGTACCTTAAAATAAAATAAATACAGGGAAATATTTTTAGGACATATTGGCTTTTGGTAAATTTAGGCAAGTATATCGTAACCACTATTCCAACTATTGCATGTATATATAAGCAAGAAACGCAGCTCGTCCGAACGTTCACCATCATCATCCGTACAGCGAGGGAGTGGAACTCATTGCCTGCGTCTTTGTTCCTCGAACGGTATAATCTGGGAGTCTTCAAGTCTCGAGTGAATAGGTATCTTCTGGGCAAACATGTCACATCTTCGGCCGCATCATCACTTTCCATCGGGTGAGTTAGTGGTCAAATCCTTGCCTATTCTGCATAAAAAAAAACATTATTATTTGTGATGTACAGAAATGAGAAGTAGATGCCTACATACTTTTTTTAACAGGAATCTGCAAGCTAATATTTATAACACTGTAGACTGACATGTCGGATGTTATACACCTACAACCAATACGACTTTATGTTTGACATTAAGTTTATTGACTAATGTCAAGTATTTTACATATTTATACTAATCGAGCACCACGGCTTTGCCCGCGTTTATCAAGTTAAAAATTAGCCTTGATGAACCGATTTTGATAAATATTTTTTTATTCGAAAGCTTGTGCTTCCCATCTAGTCTCATTTAAATTTGATATTTTTTTTTATCTATTAGAAATTAAGAATGTTTAAAAAAAAAAAAAAATGAATGAAAAAAAATGCGCCGCCGAGTTTCTTGCCAGGTTATTCTCGAGATGGTTGTAATTTTGCGAATCTGGCAATAGATTCATTAACTTTCATGAGTGCCTCTTTGGGGCCCATGTGAATAAACGATTTTGATTTTGATTATCCGCGTGATCAAAATGCTGGCACTTATTTGGCTCAACGTAGTAGCATTGCATTTCAGAGAGGTAATGCCGCCAGCATGATGGGAACGCTATCCACTGGAAGTGTGCTTGAGCACTTGAGTTACCTATAAGCTCGATGTCTTGTAAGTAACTTAGTTCTTTGCTGTATATAGTTTTAGTTTAGTTTTAGGAAATGTAGGCAATTATCCCGTAGATACTAGCATATAAATTTGATCTAGATCTGACCAGCTGTTTTTGAGTTATAACAATAATGCATATTGAATTCATTTATTCTGATCAAGGGTTCCGATGATAAAGCGGTGATGTCAGATTTTTTAAGCTTTGCTTGCGTTTAAATTATTGTTAATTATAAGGCAGTATTTAGCACCGATAACTGTAGGTATTAGCAGCATGCAACGTGGTTCTATCGATGCCTGTAGGTAAGCTCAAGCAAAATTATATCCCCATTCTCACAAACCAGCACAATCTGATACTATAGCTAGCTTCTAGCTAAACGCAAGCCGATTCCGATTACCCAAACAAACCGAGCTGTAACGTGAGTCGGTGTTTACGCAGCGGCCGCTTTGATGTTCACGTAGATTGGTTAATAGTGGGGAACTAAGGTACTCGCTTTCAGGGGTGTGATACTGTAAGATGGTTTTTTGAATTTTGTATTTGGAATATTAGGCGAAATTAGTACAGTTTCAGCGCTAAGGATAGATAGTACATCAAAAATTGCGAAAAATGTGAACCTACTTTTTATGTAATTTTATGTTATCCTCTTTTAATTTTCTTCATTTTGATACCATACTCTATAATTTTTTTTATTAAATATTTCGCGCAAAATTTCCGTTATTTAGTTTTTTTTATCAAAAGCCTATACGAGGACAGGGTTTTTAAGACAAATGTAACAATACCTTAACTGTCGAAATCCATCCAACCGAACAGACGAGGTAATAAAGAAATTTAGAAATATACATACCTACATACAAGATACGCACGAAAAACAACACTATCTGGACTGTGAAAAGGTACCAAATAGTAAAGATAAGACTAGAAAATTCGCCGACTTGCCAGCCCTACGCAAGTTGTATGTTTAGGTAATGTCGTCAGTACTATATTGTATTCTGTGGTGGGGCTCCTACGTCACTTACATCAAAGGGCTGGTTAATGAAGTGATAAATAACACCGTTGCAAGTGAAGCCACAAAACGCTGTTCTGTTTGTTTTAAACGGATATTGTACATTCAGCTTAACTTAATTAATTTGGTATCTGTAATTAGTTATCAAAATAATTATATTTCAAATTTGAGAAGTGCAAGTTCTTAACCTTTTTGTAGTTCTTGTACAATCACAGGATGGCATTGTTGCTGCCTATTTACAAAAAAACAATTGTATGCTTTGCACCTAATTTTACGGTCTACGTAGTACGTAATACTTAGTAGTCGTACGCATCCCAAGTGCTAGCACAGCTTTCCACATTTAATAACATATTTTTTTTTATTCAGGATAGGCATTTGACCACTACCTCACCTAATGATAAGTGACGATCTGGTCGATGAAGCATGTTTGCCTAAAAATACCTGTTCACTAATGACTCGTAGATGACGAAATACTCGTAGATTAATAGTAGTAAAGTTTGGTTAGCGAAGAAGTGGAACTCATTGCCCGTGTCTTAGTTTCCTGAACGGTATAATCTAAGAGTCTTCAAGTCAAGAGTGAATAGGTATCGTCTAGGCAGGCATGCTACATCTTTGGCAATCACTTTCCTATCAAACATAAAAAGTACTAATACATGATTTTTACATACAACAGAACAGGTATCTATTTCAGATTCCAAACAAAATACGATGAACTATGAAATTAACCTATAATAAATTGATAACAGTTACCTTAATAGGAATCTTTGCAACGAGCAATGTAAAGATTGGCGGTTTAATACAACTAAGCTACAGATTGTCTAATGTCACACTATGGATAACTTTGTCAGCGGATAAGCCATTTAGGCCGCGACAAAGCCGCTTTGAAGCCGCCATAAAGGCGCTATATCGGTGCCTTTGATGTTTATGGAGCGTGTGGGGCGCTTCCAGTAACATGGTTCATATTTGAGGAATTAGATCTAATGACGGCGTTATCGTTGTATAGAGTTGAGCAATTATAGAGGAAACGTTTTATTATGCTTGTGATTTTATTATTGATGAGTTTAGTTACAGATAGTTCTATATTGTGCATGTTAAAAAGATTTTTCTTAAAATTAATACTAATACATCTTGATAATGACATACTTCTCTTATAACCATGGCTCTCGAGATCCTAGCCAATGCAACTTGGCCGAAACGTCAAAGTAAATAAAAAAAATGTGTGTGTACGTATGTACGAACATAAGAAGTTATACTTACGTAACAAATTGAAAATAACTAAAATTTGATCCCGTGCGCCAGTACTGTTTGATTGTGTAAAAAATACAATAAATGACTACCTTGAATATAGTTATCAGTTCTCACGAAATCTTGTGAGACAATAATTGCCAACCAACTTCATGGTGTCGTTGTGCACGCGCATCGTAAAAATAAACTGTTATAATTTTTTTCAAACGTACCACAAGAAGTGTAACTTCATAGTTTGTCCCGAGATATTACCTAAACCATGTGTTCGAATTACTTCGAATCCCGAGAGTTTAAAAGTTACGATAACATAATTATTGATAGTTTTGCCGCGAAAGTGAAAAAATGGCGTTGTTGATTTTGTATAATTTTCTAAAACCTTCTTGGAGTGTTAATGTATAATAATGGCGGATTATTAACCGTTAATACTTAGTAAACGTGCATTAGTGTAGGCAAATCATACAAAGTTAAAAAAATGATTTTCGCCTTCGCTCCAAAACTCTGGTAAAGGTTCTACCACTTTACTGCAGCATGACTTGACTATGACTGGACCTTGACTGTTTTACTTGACTTTGACTGAGACTTGTGACTGGGATTTTTAATATAAAATACACTTGAAATATATTGTAACTTGACACTGGCTAAATGAACAAGATTGCAAAGACAAAATAAAAAAATAAAATAAAAACATAATTGTCTGCAAACCGATCACAAACAAAACAAAACAAACGCATTCACACTGACAACCCCACACTAAGTTCAAAGACTTGTATCGTGGGGCCGGAAACATTTACATATCACACACACAAACCATTACATATTAACCATTACTATAACGTATCTAATATTTTCTCTAAGATAGAAAATACCAAGATTAAGCTCATTATTTTCATCTACGGCCCATCACAAGTGCATCACCAGATCTCCCGCGCATCTGCCCGACATCAAAGATGCGCTCGGCTCGCTTCGGCTATTTTCGGATCGACTTCGGCAATTAATTTTTTGTCGCCCGACTCCCTTTGTTGTAGAAAATGTTAAAATAAAACGAGAGTTGTCTTTTTGTTGGAAAGTGTTTTATCTCTTCTCTGTGTGGGATCTTGTACAGCCGTGGACGAGTAATTAGAATGTCTACTAGAAAAATCATTTGATGTCATATTAATACGGTTTTTAACGTAGATTTGGTGCGGATTGATAAAAACGTTATAAACTAAAATAAATAAATAACTTGAATAACGAATTTAAGTTCCGTAAGTAACCTAAGCCCTAGCTATCACCACATATCACACTAATGTTATAAATCTGTTTTGTGTACTTACGTTTACTTTTCTCTTCACGCTCTAACAGCAGAAAGGAAGAAGACAAAAGAAAAAAATTATTGGTTAACACCCCTAGTATTCAATAAAAAAAAAATCTGGAAAGAAACTTGTTGCAAAAACAAAAGCAACAGGTAGCTAGGAAAAAAAACAGCAGAACGGATTTGGATAAAATTTGGAATATACACAGCTTATACCTATAATAACACATAGGCTACTTTTTAACTTAATAAACGCGGGCGAAGCCGCGGGGCACGGATTACCATCGGAGTAAATAGTTGTCAAGTAGTTATAATAGCAGCTACTGGTTCCTTTTTTTTTCAACTTGCCAAGTTTACCCTCAAAAGCTTTTAAAGTCGAATACCGCAGGGCTTATCTAAAAATGTTCCTTTCATGATGTCATGGATCAATCGGCGGCTTTTGAAGCCGATGTTTACCGAAGCAAATAAATAATACCACTCCTAAGAACTCAATGGAACGGTTAAAGTAAACAAAATTCTCAAGTAAATACCGCTCGAAACACTTAACTCATCTTCCTCGACATTTATAAAACTTATGGCAACGTAACAAGGTTCATATTGTAAGATACATCGGTAGGGATTAAAGTTGTTTTCTGTATCAATAGAAACCCTTGTATGTGATCCAAAAACATCCGATACCACTTTATGTGAGCAAATGTTTGCTGTGGACGGGTTTCATATATTAAATCTAGAGTAAAACCTGTTTGGACTAGGAAACTAAACATAAACGATATGTACATACTTCAAAGTCTTAGCATATTCCTGTAAGACTCCACCACATAATAGAGCTTGATTATTCTAGTTACCTACCTACGTAACAATTTCCGAGATTATTTCCTAAAGTAATTACTAAACGCTACCATTCTCATCCTTATACTTCATACCCTTATAAAAAGCGTTTAAAATGTGTGTTTTTCTTCCGAGAGATCTTTAAAAATACTCTACCATAAACTTAACAATAGATTGTTCCAAAATGATTGGTAAAAAACGCTATTTGCAACAAAAACGACAACGGATATGACGTAGCAAACAATAAAATAGCTGTATCAAATAACAGTTTGGACTCACTAAAATAGCTTAAGTGGTACCGGCCTAAACCTTTTCCGAGCAAATACAATGTTTGCTTACAATTGTGGACTCGTGGATTTATCAAAACTTAATACAACTACAAAAAGAATATACTTCAGTTTTAGAGCGATCAACCATTCACTAATGAGATAAAAGCCGGGATTCTAGGGGATTTGATAAAAAAAGTATTTGTTACGTTTAAGTAATCCGGAACGGTTGAAGAAATAAGTATTGAACGTTCAATGAAGCATTTATAGCTCGGTCTTTCATATTGTAGAGTATTTATATGTTTCTATTACAAAATATAAGTATTTACGGTTTGTTTTTTCTATTTTTACCTTACGATTTCATTATTCGGAAATAAAAAACTGTCCTTAGGTATTGGGTTTTTGTTGATGAAGAAATATATTAATGTTTATTAAACTTGTAATTATTTTTCAACTAAGTTACCAGTTTATTTTTGCTACTCCCTTGCAGGGTACATGTACCTAGTTTTAATGTAACTGTATATGTTTGCAATAAAGAATATGAATATGAATGAATATAAACACTAACTAGGTACTGCTCTTCTCTACATTTGCAGTGAATTAATAAGTCGTTGCACTTATAAAATTACAAGCCGTGCCCGCGGCTTCGCCAGCGTAAATTTATTTAAAACGTAGCTTATGTTTTATTCCGGAACTTTAACTATCTACATTCAAAATTTCATCACAATTCGTTTATTCGTTAAGGAGATACGTGGTACCAAACATTCACATTTATAATTCAGTAGGATCAAAGTTATTTGCTGATATCACGACACAAGTCACTGAACTAAGTGTGGGACTGTGAGTGTGAAAGCGTTTGTTGTTGATTCACCTTGGTTTTATGCAGTTTGCAGGCAGATGGTAGAGAGTCTTGTAATTTTGATATCCGTCCAATATTAGCAATATTCTCTACCAGCATATTTCAAAAGCTTCAATGGCCTATCTATAAGTATTCCATTACAAATAAATTGTAAAAGTGTTAACTATATTAGTATCATCAAAAACGTTTTAACTCAGATACGAGGCAAGTCGGCAGCTATCGATACATCAAAGGAATACTTCGGGTTGATCAAAGAATCCCAGATTATAATGTATTGCGGTGTATTCAGATTGATCGAATTGGAACACCATCGAATATGAAAAAGATGTTCTTGTGAAAAGTAAACTTGATTTTGTGTGAACAGTAAACACAGCTTGAAATGTTATTGATCTCTTTGATTTTACAAACTTATTGAATCGTTTACGAAATTCGAATGGATATCTTTACTTTGCTCTAAATTACATCTCGTCTCTAATTTTAGTGATAAATTTAGAAAGGAAAAATTATCGCTTGAGGCGGGGATTGAACTCGCGACTCGGTGTCATGTCCTATTGCTCTAACCGCTGAGCTACTCAAGCCACGCCTGAAAGGACGAAATTATCCTTTCCTTTAATTAACGTCTTACTGGGACGTGTGACGTCATAAAGCGAAACAGTTTTTAGAAACTACTACGGCCAACGAGTCTAACATTGCAGTTAGCTCCATGTTGTATTGATAACGTCAACGAAAATCAATAGAATTTATCACTATTTAAGTTCTGCCTAGTATGGCTAATGCTGTATAAATTTTAATCGTCTCTAATTTATTTAAACTCGATTTAACTATTTAAATTAACGAAATTCAATTAATCACTTCGGTGGTAGCTATACTTGAGAGTCAGTCATACTAGGCCCAGAGGGTTTAACATCCTCGACCACATCATCACTTACCATCGGTAATATAGTGGCCAATATGAGATAAAAATAAAACTCGTGTACAAGTTCTTTATTTTATTCTATATAGGTAAGCATTTGACTACTATCTCACCTGAAGGAAAGCGATGATGTGGTCGAAGATGTAGCGTGCTTGCCTAGAAGATGTAAGTGAAATAAGAGTTTATTTTACTAGGTTCTATATGTAAGTAAATACATCGTAATTAATCTTTGCCTCCACAACCTCAATTTTACGATAGAACTTAAAAACGAACTTAATAGGTACTTAGTCTAGGCTCAAATATGGTAATATCAAATCCGTACTTAGTTTTTACTTATATTCTTTATTTTACACACATTAATCACATTTTTACAATAAGGCCATAACAAAAGATGTACAAAGGCGAGCTTAACTCTTCACAGAGTTTTCTTCCAGCAAATCCTTTCAGTAGGATATAATTGAGTGTGTGTGTGTAATGTGAATGTTTCCGGTACCCACGATACAAGTCTTTAACTTAGATTGGGGTTGTGAGTGTGAATCCGTTTATAAAAAAATATAAGAGCGAGTAGATCTAGTTTTTACTTTATGAAGTTTGAGAGTAGTCTATGGTTTTATAATATTTGCTACCACTGGCTGCTTTTATATATAGGGCTTTATTTAAGTTACTTTACACGCAGTAGATACACTATTATATTTCTGTACTGAATTGCCTGGCACAGTGTGCAATGTAGTAAAAAAAGCAGTCGTATTTTGTATTCTTTATGACCCCAGACATCGCATGAAATGCGTAATTCATCTGAAGCCACTGGCTCAAATTGGCCGGCTCGTAAGCCTCTGTCGGCCACAGCTCCCACAAGGCCGTTCTGTGAAATGAGCTTTTTGCTGCGAGCCGCAATTATCCTCACTACAATGCCCGAGACGTGTATTAACGAATGGTCGGCAGCGTACTGGAGGTATTGTGGGTGTAACTAAGGACTTAAGTTATGGGGGCATTGAATTTTTTTCAAAAACTATGTATCTTGAAAGCTTTCCAAGGAGAAAGCATCTAGAGAGCTTTTTACTACTTCTTCTTAGCACTTACATTGCAATAATCTAATAATATACAATGTCAATCCACTGTAGTTGTCAAAATAACTTTCAGAATGTTTAAACTCAAGTTGCAATAATTATTATTAATTATCAAAAATACCTGTTGGTGACCGTTGTTGTCTCAATGACTAGTTTTTAACGTATTTATAAACAAAGGGTAGGAGAAACGTTGTAAAAAAAAAAGTTCAAGAACATGTCGATATGCTCAAATAAATCGATGAATCATCGGTGTAATTGACTGATCGACTAATTCTGATGATGATCTTTACTTATGGTTCTGTAGTACTTTGTCTGCTCCCTGCTTAGTTTATCAAATCTACTACAAATACTACAAAGCAATATAGCTCAGTTTATATTGATAAGTAAATGTGTCCCAAAAAATGTATTTCTATACCCCTTAGATACATCCTGAATTCATCCCTGCACTGTGAAACAGATTTACTGGAAGCGTGTATGTGGACCATACAATATGCGCCAGCGCAGTGTATGAGTACTAAGGGTAGCAGGTCGTTGAAGCTTACATTGTGGGACAAACGGGCAGCGGACGAAACAAAAAGAGTTTTGTTATAGCTTTAAATTACAAGCTAAAAAAAAACGACTACATAAAATAAAACTAAATACACTTAAAAGTGAAAAAATCTGTCCAATTAGATGACATAATAATTTTTTCTAGTCATTTTGTTATAACATTTTTACGAGACTAATCTGAAATATATCCTTTCATATAAAACAAAAAACCCAAATCGTTTTATAAATGACGGCGTTCTAAGGTAACAAACAAGAAAAAAACAACTCATTCTTTTGAAATCTGTTAATTAGTAATTATTTGACAAGTTTATAATTAAATTTAAAAAACTAGAGTACATATTTTCTCATAATCAATCATCACAGCCAATTAATTCGAACGAATTTTTCATTATTAATTAATTATTCCAGGCAATAATACTCCACATCGTCACCAATATAAGATAGTGTTTAAATATTTGCATAAGCATACTATGGCATCAACCAAGTGTATCAACAGTTCCACGTGTATTGAAATAGAGCGTGGTAGAGTTATCGTGTAGAGTCATCAAAACAATATCAACGAATTTTATCACTGATTCCCATTGAGGTAATCTGATTGCTGATTAACTCGAATTCAGATATCTGGGTCACTCAGTTATGCGTCGTTTGCTCGACATTACTTTTCCGTGAATTATTTCGCTGCTTACTGCTACGAGTGTACTTTGTAGGATGCGGAAGTCTACAACTTATTGATGATAGGACGTATGTCCGGGTAAGTTAGGGTATAACAATTTGTAGTCATACACAGACAAATGTGATTTAGTGGCAAAAATAAAATAATATTTAGCGTTGCTAGCTGTATATTTGATACTTAGTTGAGTACCTAGCTACTCGTACGTTTTATATTGTGTTTGTGATTTAATCTTGAATGCCGAAATCCAAATTGCATAAGCTTTTTCTAAAATTGGGATCTAATTTAAAAACAAAACAACCCCGAGCGGTAAACGCGACGTCTCGTTGCGTGACATCCGTCGAACACAAAAACGCGTCTCCGGCCGACCTTGCCATTGTCTCGTCGACCAGTTCGTCGGTCCTTTTTGTTCCGTAAGGCGAATGCCGAGTCGGCTACTACACGTTCATACCTTTAGCGAGCTTTAAAATTTTGATGCCCTCGAATTTAGATTCACGTATTCGATTAAGATTTAGTCGTAACCCAGTTGCGTTATCGCCAAAGTCATAAAATATTACTAGCGGTACCGTCGGACCCGTTCTAAACGCGGACTCTCTCTATTGCAGATGTCATCGTTCGCGGAGCTGCTGGCGAGCGGGTGCTCGGTGCACGCGCGGTTCGTGGTGTGCTCGGCGTTCGCGCCGCTGTGCTCCGAGGAGGTGTCGGGCGCGGTGAGCGCGTGCCGCGGCGTGTGCGACGCCGTGGCCGCCGACTGCGGCGCGCCCGCCGCGCTCGACTGCGCCGCCTTCCCGCTGCGGCCCGACCGCCGCCTCTGCATGCGCCCGCCCAACGCCAGCGAGGCGCAGCCCGAGCCGCCCGCGCCGCCGCCGCCCGAGCGCTGGCCGCCGCGCGCCCGCGAGCGCGACCGCGAGCGCTGCCCGCCCGGGCACGCGCGCGCGCCGCACGGCGCCTGCTGGCCCGCGTGCGGGGAGCACGCCGCCCACTCGCCGGAGGACAAGCGCGCCGCCGAGATCTGGATGACGGCGCTCGCGTGGGTGTCGCTGCTGTCGACGTCGTTCGCGCTGCTGACGTTCTGCGCGGAGCCGGCGCGGTACCGGTACCCGGAGCGGCCGGTCGTGTGGATGGCGGCGTGCCACGGCGCCGTGGCGCTGGCGCACGTGGCGCGCGGCTGGCTCGGCGCGCGCGCCGTGTCCTGCGCCGGCGCCACGCTCGCCGCGGACGGGCTGGCGGCGCCGGCGTGCGTCGCGTTCTTCTCGCTCGCGTACTACTTCACGCTGGCGGCGGACGCGTGGTTCGCGAACGCGTGCGTCGCGTGGTACCTGACGGCGGCCAGCGAGTGGTCGACGGAGGCGCTGGAGCGCGCCGCCGCCTACCTGCACGCGGCCGCGTGGGGCTGGGCCGGCGCGTGGACGGCGTGCGCGCTGGCGCTGCGGCGCGTGGCCGCCGACGAGCTCACGGGCACGTGCGGCGTGGCGGACGCGGCGGCGGCGGCGCTGGTGGCGGTCCCGCGCGGCGCGCTGCTGGCGACGGCGGCGGCGCTGGCGGCGGCGGCGGGCCCGGGGCTGGCCCGCGTGCGGCGCGCGCTGGACGCGCGGGGCGCGCGGCGCGTGGGGCGGCTGGCGGCGCGCGCGGCGGCCGGCGGCGCGCTGTACCTGGCGCTGGCGGCGGCGGCGACGGCGGCGCGGCTGGTGGAGGCGCGCTCGGCGGAGGCGGCGGAGGCGCGCGCGCTGCTGGCGGCGCTGGAGGCGGGCGGGGGGGCGGGTGCGGGCGGCGCGGGGGGCGGGTGGCGCGGCGTGTCGGCGTGCCTGTGCCTGTGCGCGGGCGCGGCGGCGGGCGCGTGGGCGTGGTCGCGCAAGTCGGCGGCGGTGTGGCGGCGCGCGCTGTGTCCGCCGCGCAAGCCGCCGTGCTGCGCGCCGCCGCTGCTGCGACCGATCCAACCCTACTACAAGAGGCCCTTGCCCGTGTCCCGGGTGTGATCTCCGAGCGCCGCGTTAGTGTCGTGAAGAACGAGGACTCGATGAGCGTGACGGTTCGGTTAATCGTCTCTCGTACTGCAGTGGACTTAAACTTACGAAAGTACCGAGTGATCTGATAAATTCCTAACATGCCGAGCTTTGTTGTTCGGTATACGAAACCGACTCGTAGCCTCATTAGTGTACTTATAATAGACTCTGAACTATGACGCCCAGGTCTTATTGCAGTTGTACTGTGAACGTTTTGTCCCGTGAGAATTTGACTTAGTTGTAAGAAAGACTGTTTAATAAACTTATTGAGTCTCTTTGAGGGACTTGTTAATAAATTTTTGCCTTCTGTGAAGGCACTCTCGAGATCCTGTACAAAGTATGTAAATAATGTAATTTTTACTAAAATATACCGTTGTTTTTGAAATATTCGTTTTTATTTCTATACGCCGTAGAATAACTCAAATCTCAACATGCTAATATAATAATTCCAGAGCTTTGAGTTGCCTAGTAGCTTAGTATTAGAGCTTGATACCAATACCTAATCAACGTTAGAGAAACTGACACAGTCACAAAGAAAAGAGCCTTGGTCCAGTAAAAGTCAAGTCATGCCCTAATCTTTATTAAAACATCTATTGTAGTTTTGGAGCGAAAACGGAAATCACGTTTTCAACCGTTTGTGATTCATTTACACTCATGCACGTATGCGAACTATTAACGGAATTAATTATTAGTAAACCATTATTACAGATGAACACTCAAATAGTTTTGTACAATAATGCATAATCAACAGTCATTTTTTTTCTTTGTTCCCCGATCAGTATAAGCTGGGAGTCTTCAAGTCTAGATTGAATAGGTATCTTCTAGATAAGCATGCTACATCTTCGGCCGCATCATCACTTTCCATCAGGTGAGATAGCGACGAAATGCTTACCTATCAAGAATTTAACTTTCTACTTCTTAAGGTGTCGATGGCAACACTTAGGTACACCTTATTTGCTCATATTCTCGGTGACGCGAACAGCATTCGGCCTAAATTCGTACAGGTATTTTAGTGTACAAGAACTAAGGCTTGATAAGCATAAAAGTAAACTTAAGTTTTTCTTATTGAGCATATATATTTTTAGTCTTTTTTTATTTACAAGATGTAAATTAAAAAGGACTAAAAAGCTATATAACCAGAGAACTTGTCAATACAAATCAAACGAGCCCAAACTCGATGGGTGTACCATATTAGTTCAGATGTTCCTATGACCATCTTCCGTGTCCATCATCAGTCCAGCTCCATGGTACCATATCATTGTATTGTCACTGAAGATACATAGGTATAGGTACTTACACCAAATTTGAGTCCAATCGGACATCGAGAAGTGGGGTCCAATTTAGCTTACAAGATTTGATTACACACCGACAGCCAGACAACTGGACAGGTTTGCAGTAACGCTCCTCATACATATTGGTTGTGCTTTAAAAAAAATGTATAAAAAAAGTAATGGTACTTACCTATTATTTATTCTAATGTTTACCGTATATTAGTTCGAAGTTTTATCTTGTATAATTAAACGCAAGCAAAGCTTAAAAAAACCGACTTCACCGCTATCTTAGGAACCTTGATCAAATTTAATGTATTAAACACGCATTTTTGACGATAACTCAAAAACTAGAGACCAGATCTTGATCAAATTAAAAGCACCAGCTTTCAAATAAAAAAATAATCATCAAAATCGGCTCATAACGAAAGAAGTTATGAAGTAACTTTAGTCGGTTAAACGAGAACAATGAACATCGTCTATGTAGTCCACAGAATACGCATTATTGGCGATATTTCAAGAACTACTGATCAGATCTTGATCAAATTTAAATGGGACCAATTGGAAAGCAAAATCTTTCAAACAAAATCAATATCGGTTCACGTGTAAAGAAGTTATGACAAAAAACACAAAAAAAAATTCGTCTTGAGTAACTCCTCCTTTTTTGTGAAGTCGGTAAAAATAGGATAGAAGTGGCTTAAAAAAACAGATTTAAGTTAAATATGTTTATTAGTTCAATGTTTAACATTATAATACATGGATTAGGATAGTTCAATATATAACTCTCTATACAAAACGAAGATATATGTTACATAATTTACAATTACCCTACTGCGCCCAACGATTTCACAGGTAGTAAATACCCTGAAGTTTACAAATTTGACTTTATTGAATACGATATACTAGCTATAATCGAATAACGGTGATATTTACTAACAATAACTAGGACTTTCATTATTGTACACCCCCCAACATTAACAAGAATAACAATTTCACTGAAAATAATAAAAATGTTCTGGAATGTAAACAGAAAATAATAATACAAAAAAAAATGGTTATAGAAAATAGGCCGTCACTCTTAGATGCCCTATATTTATCACAAAAACAGAAAAAAAAAACTAAATAATCTAGATAAAACTTGTAACTTTACAAGTGCGTCGAATAATAGCCCTATACAACTATACATTAAGAGTGCTTTTTGTGTAGCAATTAGGTCAGTAGTTGTAGAAATGGATGTTCATAAGACCTATTCAATCATTAGGACATACAACGTCATATTGTTTCCTTTTTTTTATTATCTTTGCCTTCCGAGTCCGGCCCCCTAGCCAAAAACCACAACAATTCGTCTCTATTCTAACTAAAGAAACGCTTTCTAAATGTAACAGACCTTAAAACTTGTACACATAAGGTTTAAAATAACTTGACTTGTTATTTAACGCTCACTAAGACTGCAAAGTTACAGACAAGCAATTTGTCATCTTAATACACAAGTTTTAAAGTCTGTTACATTTGAAAACCTTTCTTTTGATAGAATAGAGACGAAGGCATTTTAGTTTTTGGCTAGGGAGGCTGGTACGTTTCCCGGCAGCGTGATTATGTGTGAAGTAAATGTTTCCGGCACCCACAATACAAGTCTTTGCGCTAAGTGTGGGACTGTGACTGTGAATACGTTGGTTGTAAATTACTTTGAAGCAGCTACTAAAGAGGTTTGTTGGCAAACTCATTGCCCGCGTCTTTGTTTTCTGAACAGTACTGGAAGCCTTCAAGTCTCGAGTGAAATTCTTCTAGGCATGCTCCATCTTTGGCCGCATCTTCACTTTTCATCACGTGAGATGGTGGTGAAATGCTTGTCTATCTAGCATAACATAAACTCACTCCACATCAAATCGCAACTATCGGGATCTCGCTTCCACTCCTTCATGAGTTATTAAGATAGAGCGAGAGGAACGATGACCAGTGAAATTCATTCTGTCAAATGACTTGTCAAATAAAACTATGTTAGAACTTGGAGCCATTGAGCGAAGGCTCGTGATATGATGTAAGTTTCGAGCGAGATTTTTCGTTTACCAGAAATTATTTATCATATTTGATTATATAGGCAAGCGTTCCCTCTCTCTCTCTCTCTCTCTCTCTTGTTGGTAAGGTATGATGTGATCGAGGAAAGTTAGCTTAATGTGAACTGGCTTGCAAAGATATCCGGAACACCAGAGCTTGTTTAGAAAAAATAACCGACAGATAGCTAGACGATAATTAGAAAATGCTCTACTAACAAAATTAAGTGCACAAACGAAATAAATTTAAGATTTATGTAGGAATATAATAATTTTCACGTCATAATAAATTACAGAACAAGCATCACTGCATCCCTTTCTACTATCACTGTCTACTTCACAAAGAGAAGATATTTTGTATTATATGTCCATTTGGTTTCACGCTCGATCGATCGACGTCGATCGATTGTCATACAAGTTTCAGATAATCGATCGATATCGTCCTTTGTCAGTTAAGTATCAAATATACAAAACGGAAATATTAATCGATGAGATGAAAACAGTCGATCATCTGATTTCATTTTTCAATCGATCGACGACGATCTAGACGATCGTCCGAGCGTGTTTACAACCACGTCCCAAAATCGCACTCCCGC
Source organism: Lomographa bimaculata (assembly GCA_948107665.1). NCBI lineage: Eukaryota > Metazoa > Arthropoda > Insecta > Lepidoptera > Geometridae > Lomographa > Lomographa bimaculata. The sequence continues at coordinate 2,125,016 of OX403600.1, read as the reverse complement.
TATCCTTCCTGAGTGGACATTAAAGTATCGAACACCTCCGATCCCCCCTTCTCACTCACAGCGCCAAAGTAACTAGAAAAGTTGAATATACTAGACTCCTGCCGCACGTTGTCTGTAGAACCAAATTGTGCCTTATTTCGGTGCATTGGAGTCGCGTTTGCGCTAAACGATTTCTGGTCGACGATCAGTAAAGAATTTTGTTCTTGCGGATTGTATATCGTCGCTTCTTTGGGCGAAACTTCTTTACTTTCATTATAAGGGTTCGTTAAATACTCTGCGTATAATTCCCCTTGTTCTGGAGATATAACATTTTCGTCGTAATTGATGTCTAGGACTGTGTTGACTGTATTAGGCTCTATGACAGGGGCGGTAGGTTCAGTTTTGATTGGCTCCGGTTGTGGATCAGCTTGAGGGTACAGGATCGGCATTTGTGGCATTTGCGACTGTATCGATATGCCGATAGGTGTCGATTTCATCTGAAAATCAATAATAATCTAATTAGTATAATAATGAAAAACTATTTTACATTATGTATACTGCCAATTTCTTTATAAACAACAGTTAATAGCGTCGCTATTAACGCAATTTTAAATAAAAGTTTCAATGAAAGAAATGGTTACTATGAGTCAACTATAAGTGATAGAGATGTGCCATCGCGGATTTTTTTTAGGATTATAGAAGAACTAACTTTATTATATCATTTTAAGTGTATAATGAGGTTTTGCACGTAAGCCATGTAAATTTATTTTTCGGCGACTTAGATGTAAAATATTGTTAATTCCCCCAAGCTTGTTTTACCATCTGACAAGACAAACTGTCAAACGCCATCTATTTATGGTTGACATGCTTCCAGTTCGCTCAAAGCGTTTCGCTTATACGTTTATCATCCGTACCACGAATGAGTGGCATTCATTGCGAACTGTTCCATTTAGCTGTCTTCAAGTCTAAAAGGAGTGAATAGGTATCTACTAGACAAGCATGTTACATATTCGGGAGCATCTTCACTTTCCATCAGGTGTAATAGTGGTTAAAGGCTTGCTTATCTTGCTTGCTACAAAATAAAAAAGTAACAACTCGGCGGATAAGCTAAAGTCAAACCTACCTCATTCAAAGGTTGCAGCAATACAGACGACGTCAATGGAGATTGGTCATACAGCGGGTTTCTAATAGGCACCATCCCACTTATGGGAGTGGGAGTTACAATCCCACTTATCGGATGGGGAGCCACTATCCCACTAATTGGAGTGGGCGCCACAATAGGAGTTGGAGCTATTAACGTTGGGGAAAATTCGGGAGGAGTCTGCGATATATTGACGGGGGATGTAGGGATCAAAGTGGGCGATGTTGGGATGAATGTGGGCGAGGTTGGGATGAATGTGGGGGAGGGGTATACAGGTCTGGGGTTCGTACTGGCAGCGGGGAGGATCGTAGGCAGCGACGGGGGCAGCGGGGGCTGAATATGGCTCGGTAGACTGCCGGCCTTTGTGTTGTCTTGCACTGGAAACAATATATGACGTAAGATCGCCTATCGGTATTCTACTCGTATCGTTTACATTTTGGTGAATGAACGCAGGAATTAAAGGAATTAATTGCTCGTTTCGTAATTTGTGGTTGACATACCTGCATTTCGCTCGAAGCGTTTCGCTTCTACGTTTATCATATGTACTGAAAAGGAGTGAAACTCATTGTTTTCCGATCGGTATAATCTGGGAGTATTTAAGTTAAGAATGAATAGTAATCTTCTAGGCCATATTCGGCTGCATCATCACTTACCATCAGGAAAAATGGTGGTCATATGTTTACCTACCGAAAAAAATGGGTAAAATTATTAGGACAATATGAATTTAATGCTGTCACCCTTTTTATTGTAAGGTTTACATGTTATATATTTAAATTATGCTACTATTTTATCTTATTGAAAATGTAAATAGATATAGGCTATTTTTACAAAGCCTGTTTTATTTTCAATATCTTACTACTGCAATGTTTGTTCAAACTTAATAAAATATTATTTTTATAAAATCACTCGCTCCCAAATTTCATATATTCGAACACAATCTACGTGTACAGCTAAATATAAAACAATAATTATTTGTTTTATTTAAAACTATTACTAAAAAATGAGAATTTTGAAGCTTGTTATGTTATTTATAAAATATACAATATCTAATAGTTCTACGACTTTCTTCTGATGCTATATTTCCCGTAATCATTAAGATAATGATACCGTCACTTATCAGTGCATAAGTATCAACTATACAAAACGGACATATATTAATTAATGAAAACAATCGATCATCTGATTTAATTTTTCTATCGATCGACGACGATCTAGACTCTAGACGATCGTCCGAGCGTGTTCACAACCACATCCCAAAATGTAAATAATATATATTATAGAATACTATACAATACATAATTAATATTTGTTTTAACTAGGTTGTCACCACCCCACTTCCTTATACGCATGCCAACGCCAGTTGACACTTGAAAAATAATAATAAAATATTTGATCGAGTGAAGTGAGATCTCTAAGTAGACTTGGGTCGTTCAGCACTTTGTCCGTCCGTCCGTCCGTCTGTCAGAGACAATTAGCGTCTAAACCATATGAGCGAATGACTTCAAATTCTAATAGAATATGTAAAACTATAGGCCCAAAGCCAGAAGTAACATTTATATAAATGAAAATATGATACATGTAAGTAGGGAGCAAAATATTTTAATTTTTTTACTACCCTTGTGTGATATCATTGAAAGGGGCTTGACAAGTAGAGTACGAAACCGGATCAAAAAAAATATATGTTGGAAAATAACGTTTTGGTAGGCCACCAAAGTCACTTTTTTTAGACCTATTTTGTCCCGGGGTCTATCTCAAAAACGAATTCACATTGAACGCCGAAACTTAATTTTCATTGAACAAATAATTTGCTAAGCGGTATCACAAAAGACGTCGGTCTCATAGTTAGAATGATATCCCAAGAGGGACTTGGTATTCCATATACACCTGTAAAAAAATGTCATACCTTGAGGGAACAGTTCCTCCTTCAGATTAGGTAAGAATTCGCCGATCTTGCTCCACGTGATATACCAAAGCTCGTTGTAGCCATCTGCGTTGCTGAATATCTACAAACATGTACGATTCTCATATTAACGGGGGCCTTCTAAGCAGGGGTATCGGGTTCGATACCCGAAGGGAACACAAGTTTTCTCCCCATGGAAAATTTGGGTTTCTGGTTCCAGTTGCGATTGTGTGTGTGATGTGAATGTTTCCGGCATCCACGATACAAGTCATCAAACTTAGTGTGTGGCTGTGAGTATGAAAGCGTTTATTATAGCTTTGGACAAGCAAAACTTAGATATCTTGAATCAGCTTAGTTGCGTGGCCGTTCGCCTTCTGGGGTATCGGCTTCAATTCCCAGCGGAAAAACAAATTTTCTCACCAATGAATATGTGTGTTTCTGGTTCTGGTTGTGATTGTGTGTGTGTGATGTGAATATTTCCGATGATTAGAAGGCGAACGCTCAATCAACTAAGCCAACAGGCAATTCAAATACAATAAACACAGACAGTACAATAAAGACGTATAAACTAATGATAATGAATATTTGAATATAATAATCAAAATCTGTCCACGCAAGTGTCAAGAGCGCCAAAAGAACATACATACATAGGCTATGGCCCTAGCACGAACAACTTGCGAGAAAGTGTTCGTATCGTAAACGTCAACAATTTATATAAAATTTTAACAGCGCCTCTACAGTGCGTAAATTGAACTAAATTCGGCAGCACGAACGCTTTTGACAACGCTCCTATAGCCTTCGTATCGTCACGTTAACGTTACTTGAGACACTGATTACTCTCCTTTGCGTCGCGCAATCGGGTAAAAAGGGACAGTAACTGTAACGTTAAGTAAGTTACGTTTAGTATGACGGTCATACCCTGACAGAGTCCATGACGAGGATCATGTTCTTGAGGGACTCGAGAGCGGCCTCCGTGAGCGGGTCGTCGCCCGGGCCCGAGATCAGGACCCGTTGCACCTCCACCACGCGGGCCCACAGCGCACCGAACGTGGGCCGTGGGGACAACGCTGAAAGATGTTGCAGGAACACCTGGGACAAATATCAATGGGTATAGTCTTTAAACAAGTTATCTTTTTAACCGACTTCAAAAAATTTGGTTCTCAATTCGATGTTTTTTTCAAATTATGAATCGATTTTGATATTTTTTTTTGTTTGGTAGAGTATAATTCAGAGGTGGTCCCATATAAATTTTATCGAAATCGGGCCAAAATTAGAGCATTCAATAAAAATAAACAAAAATACGTTGTAAATATCCCGTTTTTAACAATAATTATAATTTGAAGGACTACATCAATTAAAAATCTTATATAGTCACCTTTGGTTCTACCACACAACTTGTATTTAGTCAAGCCACGGCGTATTAATTAAGAAGGCAGTGTAGCTTGTAGTTGTATTCAAGTCATGGCGTAGAAAGTAGTAAGAGTGGCTTGTGTAGTACCTTGCACATGATAGTGTTGGCGCGCGCGGCTGCGTCGGCGCGCCTGGGCAGCTGGTCCAGCAGTGGGAACAGCACGCAGTGGAAGCACGCCTCCCACCCGCCGCCGCCCATCGCCGCCAGCCCCGGCGCCAGCAGCGCGCGCTGCAAGTATGCTATCGCACTGTTCGCCACCTGCAACACGGCGAAGTGAAAACAAAATAGGATGGCTGACCCATCCATGTGCGATATATAGTCTGACTCCCTATTATTATTTTTATTATATTTTGGGGGCTGAGTCACCCACGTCCGTAGCAGGATACCCCTTAAGTCTGACTCCCTACACGTGGTCCCCGGGTGGTGCAAATCAGGTGACATTTGAGAGGTGGTAGAGCATTTTGTGAGTTGCTCGCCTGGCTTGCTACCAAAGTAGCTTACCACCATCAAGTTGAAAGTCTGCCGCCAAGCCAAATACGGTGTTCCGGCAGTTATCCTTGAGAGCATGCGTATTCCAGGTCTAGTGTGTTTACCAGCTTCGATCACATCGTCACTTACCATCAGGTGAGATAGAGGTCAAACACCAGCCAGGCACAAATAAAAAAAATAAAAAAAATTTAGTCAGGAAGAAAGAGAGAGAGACTACAGGAAAACGTCGGTCGATGGTAAGCGTCAGAAATACCCTTTACAGGTCATCCAGTGTCACATCTCACTCCACAGAGTATACATGTCTGACTACATAATATTAAATGATAGCTCATTTCCCCCATCAATGGAAACATTGGCCTTCAATAAGCTTTAAATTCAGCATTTATATTTAGATTTTTAATAGTACAGCAGAGTTGGAGATACTTTAAGAGCTAGGAGAGATTACCAATGGCCAGCTAACTGATGCAAACCTTCAGAGATTAGAGCCAGTTCCTATAGAAATGTTTTACTTCAAGCATCGTAATATATAAAGTTTGACTGTCTTCTATCACATAGATGCTTTTTTTTTAGGTTTTAGCTCTGCGAAATGTAATGTAAAATAGTACATTCCAGTCAAATTCAAGTCGTGCTCTAGTAGGGTTGTAGAAAATTTACTAGAACTTCTATTGGAGTTTTGGAGGAAAAGCTAAACTCACGTTTTTAATTTTACATGATTTGTGCGAGTAAAGGCAAATCATTGCACATTTACGAACTATCAATAGTTAATAATAAATGAATATTAATAAGTTTCAAGAAATAAATAATTATTATTATCCAAGTACACTCATACACACTCGTCACATAATCACAATATTTACTATTATTATCCAAGTCAGTGTAACTTCCACTCAAGTCAATATAATATTGGGCTATATTATTATGCAAGCGGTCATCTCATCCTCTTAACATATATACACGAGTATATTTATTATATCATCAAGACATTAATTTATATACTTGAAAGTTTCATAATATTGCTAGCGGCGATCCGAACCATAAGTATAATTTATAATAATAATATGCTGTCAATAAGATTTTTACTACGTTTATGTACAAATTCATATGTTTATAATGATGGCTAATAGTATAAATAAACTCGAACTATACTACCAAAACGTGCGTGGTCTTCGTACGAAAACTATGCAATTCCGTCAAAATATACTGGCACAGGATTACAGCGTTATTTTGGTGACAGAATCGTGGATAAACTCGACTTTTTATCAGGGAGAACTTTGCGATAATCGCTACCAACAATATCGCTGTGACCGTTCACAATCTACTTCAAATAAAAAAATAGGAGGAGGTGTTATGATTTTTACGAAGCGGGAGCTCCAGGCGCAGGAACAACCACAGTGGGCGTGCGCTGGCGTCGAAGCTCTCTGGGTGACTGTGCCCGCACGCTCCCTCCGAGCCGGGGACGGCCGCAATCTTCATATATGTACCGTGTATATACCTCCTGACGCCTTCCAAACTGCACGACTCGTTTCTGTGACTAATATGATTATTAGCGTTGTAACCTTATGCCCAAATTATTATTTTATTATTACTGGAGATTTCAATTTATCAAACGTAGCCTGGACGGATTCAGGTCCTACATTATTTAAACGCGGTTCTATCGATCTGCAAAATATAACATCTGAATTTCTTCAAATGTGCAGCGAAGCAGGACTCAATCAAAGTAATTATTTTAAAAACAGTAGCAACAACGTCTTAGACTTAATCTTTACCAACACAACGATGGATGTATCTATTTGTAATAACCCTTTAGTCCCAGAGGATAAATATCATCCATCACTAATTTTGGATGCATCGGACCTCATTTTGCCTAATTTTAAGTGTAAACCGATTTCTAGGTTTAGCTATCACCGCGCAGACTATAAAGAAATTAATAATCATTTGTGTGTAGTAGACTGGGATAAAATTATTATCGGAGAAACAATTAACGAAGTAGTAAGTAACTTTTACAGCAAATTACAAATTATTATTGAACAATTTGTGCCTCAAATAAATTCTTCACGCTCCAGTAGTTATCCTATATGGTATTCAAAGGCCTTGATTCACATAATAAAGGACAAACATAAAGCGCACGCGCGATGGAAGCAGTTTAGTAACCCCAGGGATTATGATGAATTCTCACTATTCCGAACTAGGCAGAAACGTATACAAAAAAAGTGTAAAGATGCGTATATCGATCGAATGCAATCATTCATCAAAAAGGATCCTAAACTACTATGGACGTATGTAAAATCACTGCGTAGTTCCAACTCTGGCTACCCAAACATAATGAAATCAGCAGATAATATATATAACAGTGAGTGTACTGTGAGTCAGGGATTCAGTAGCTTCTTTGAAAGCGTATTTCAAAAACCAGCACTATCGTATGAGGACTTACTAGCAGATTATGACGAACCACTAAAAACTACTCATAATATAAATATAAAATATAACACAGTGTTGAACATATTAAAATCATTAAATATCCACAAAGGTCCTGGCACCGACGGTATACCGTCTGTATTTTTTCAAAGATGCGCAGAAAGTATCGCTGCACCGCTATGTAGCATTTTTAATTTATCAGTTAACATTTTTAGTTCCTTTCCAGATATCTGGAAAGAGGCTCGCATAGTTCCTATACACAAAGGAGGAGCGCGTAACAGAATTGAACATTACAGACCTATTTCAATATTAAATGCACTTAGTAAGGTATTTGAGAAAACAATTCATCATTCTATAAGTTATATCATCTATTCTAGCATTCCTGAACAGCAACACGGCTTTATGACCCAACGTTCAACTGTATCGAACCTCACTGTTTTTTCGAATTATGTACTTCGTAGCATGGATGAAAAGTTGCAAATTGACGCCATATATACAGATTTTGAAAAGGCATTTGATAGAGTGGACCATGTTATACTGCTTCACAAGTTACAAGCGTTAGGAATAAGGGGAGACTTGCATCGATGGTTTTCTTCATATATCTCGAATAGAAGACAAGCAGTTGTTTTAGGTAGTGCTCGAAGTGACTACGTCTCAATCTCATCAGGAGTTCCGCAAGGTTCAATTTTAGGACCTTTACTCTACAACGCGTATCTATTTGATATATCGTCATGTTTTGATAATTCAAATTATTTAATGTTTGCTGATGACAAGAAAGTTTACCTCAAAATCAAAACTGTTCAAGATTGCATAGATATTCAAAATGATTTAAATAACCTTGCAGTATACTACGATAAAAACAGAATAAAGGTAAATACTTTTAGTGCGTACACATTACTTTTACGAGAAAACCAAAACCAATCAAATTTAACTACACAATTAATAATATTCCTATAAAAAATGTTAACTCTGTAAGAGACTTGGGAGTTACACTAGATTTCAAGATGGTACTAGCTGAACATGTTGATCACATCACTGATAAAGCATATAAACAATTAGGATTCATCAAAAGAGCATGCACTCCTTTTAAAAATTTATCATGTATTAAGGTCCTTTACTTCGCTTATGTACGCAGTGTGTTAGAATATGCTTGTAGCATTTGGTCACCTTTTTATATTGTCCACAAAGAAAAACTAGAGTCTATTCAGAAAAAGTTTTTAAAATTTCTCAGCTTCAAAGACTACAGGATTTTTGACACTTATGAGAAAGCATGTAGACATTATGGTATTGAATCACTTGAACACAGACGTAGGCAATACGACACGCTACTCTTACACGACATCTGGTCAGGTAACATGGATTGTCCTGAGCTCCTGGCTAATGTCTCGCTGCAAGTACCACGGTATCGGACGAGACACACTCCCTTGTTAAACGTGCCGAATGTAAATACTAATTATGCCCAGAACTCAGTTCTCTGTCGTGCAGCTAGGACGTACAATAAATATTATGCTGACCTAGACATATTCCACCTTACCAAGAATTCATTTAAAAACTACATCAAAAAGAAAAATCTCGAAACTAACATTACCTAGACGATATCCCCTCATTTACACGAAAAAAAACGTACATACACACACACACACACACCCTCAGACACGTTGAAAGAGCCACACATAGTTACCTTAAATAGTATTATACATGTATAGGTGTTTATGAAATTATTGCAACATTATTATATCCTGTAAAATTTATAAATACTCGCAATGCAATACGAGATACCTCTTTACTCCTCTAGTTCGTTAAATGTAAATGTAAATCTATTAGTGTAATCCTTTTTTGGCCTTACTTTATGTATAATAACTTCAATATTTATATCATGTCATGTAACGCTGTTGGATTGACGAAATAAATAAAATAAAAAAATAAAAAGTATTTATTTAATCTCACGGGTCTGTGCCCGGTAAGGCCCTTTGTAAGGCATTAGCGGAGCCGTAGCCAACGCTAAGAGGCCCTTTGGTATAATTACAGTTTAATAATAACATATTATTATTATTAATAATAATTCACCATTATTACACATGAACAATTGAAGAATCACAAGTTTCTGGAAAATAATACAAAATCAACATCTTCATTTTTTCACTTTTGCGACAAAAACCGACACGCTGTTCTATTTCTTATTCTTGTAGTAATCATTTACCAAAACGTAAAATAGTGTACAAACGCTAGCTTATCAGAGAATGGCAGTATTATGAATGGGTGTAGTTGGTTGTGCGTCTTCTAAGCAGCGGGTATCGGTTTCGATTCCCGCTGCACGGGCTTCGATACATGTTTCCTTCCTAAGAGATTTGTGTTTCTGGTTTTGGGTATGATATGAAATGCTTCCGACATCCACGATAGAAGTCTTTGAAGTGAGTGTGAGTGAGAGACTGTAAGTGTTTGTGTGTGTAAGTGAAGGAGTAAAAATATAGAAGTAAAGCAAACTATGAAAACAAGCAAGTTATATATTTTATGAGATCTTTGAATGAAGTCTAACAAAGATCTCTAACAAAATTTTGACAATCCAGTTGGCGCAGTGGACAGGTGTCCGCCCTCTGCTCCGTGGGTCCTGGGTTCGATTCCCGGCAGGAGCACAAATTCCTTCCCAAGGGATATTTGTGCTTCTGGTTCTGGGTGTAATGTGTGTGTCATGTGAATGTTTCCGGCACCCATGATACAAGTCTGTGAACTTAGTGTAAAAAAAAATACCTGTTTCCGTCTGTCAGTGCAAAATTGAGCAATTCCCTGTAACAGTGGTTTCCACGCGACTTCCCATAAGTCATAATCTTCAGCACCTGTAAATAAAGAAGTATGATAATGCTGTACCCAAACAAACAAACGCATTCACACTCACAGCCCCACACTAAGTTCAAAGACTTGTATCGTGGGTGCCGGAAACATTCACATCACACACACACATTACACCCAGAACCAGAAGCACAAATATCCCTTGGGAAGGAATTTTGTCTCCTCCTGGGAATCGAACCCAGGACCCACAGCGCAGAGGGCGGAGACCTGTCCACTGCGCCAACTGGGTCGTCTAAGTAACTTAAGATTCAAAGGGGTGATACCAAAATGTCTCCCAAAACGTTCTTTAGCTTGTTTTATTTTTGAGGCGTGTTTTCACGAAATTTGAACCATAAAAAATCAAACATTGCCAGAAAGTCAGAATTCAACTATTAGACCGTTAAAATTAGCTTTTAGTAATTAAATAATGTCTATAGATACCTTCTTGTTCGGCCTCGTCCCGCCACCACTTGAATATCTGCGCCGTCCGGCTGTGTAGAGTGTGCATCAGGTCAAGCAACTGAAACACAACACACAACATTAAATAACAAACACGTCGACGTCAATAGCCTCGATTCTGATGTACACTCACTAAATTAAATTTAAACTATCCCTGTCTCTTACAAAATAGAAACCCAAGACAGAGATAGCATACATTTTAGTGCTGTCAAGTTAGTCAGAACTTAGATGTCTATGCAAGCTTAGACGAGTATATAATTGGTGTTGACTAAAAACACGCGCCTTTCTGCTTCTGCTGTTCATATTATAATTGATAAACTAGCTTGACAGCACTAAAATGTATGCTATCTCTGTCTTGTGTTTCTATTTTGTAAAGGACAGGGATAGTTTAAATTTAATTTAGTGAGTGTACACCAGAATCGAGGCCAATATCTCTTAAACCTAGTCTTTTCTTTATTACATTTAAGGAGTAACTAGACATCTCAACAAAAATATATTTATTCCGACACAAAAAAGAAACAAAAACATTCGGACAAATTCGAAACCTCTATTTTTGTCACTGCGCATCTTGCGTCGGTGATTATTTGCGAGTTAAATTTTAAGTACAATCTGGGTGTTTTCAAGTCTAGAGTGAATATATATCTTCAAAGCAAGCATGTTACATCTTCGGTCGCATCTTCACTTTACATCAGGTGAGATATTAGTCAAATGCTTGCCTATCTAGCATGAAAAAGTGTACTTTTGACTACCGCGGTACATGGGTGTATTCCACCTAACATTAACATTTCATAAATAATCATAGTGAAGAAGACCCACCACAAGGTCAAAGGTAGTAGCGGAATGTCACAAGACACTACAGACACTCTCAGACAAGTTTGATGTAGAGGTAAAATGGATCAAAAGCCATAGTGCATGTCAAACTACAAATTTGAGTCCAATCGGATCGTTAAGTAGGTTTAATTTAGTCTGTAATCTAACCTTGCAAAGGTTAGATTACAGACCGACAACGGAACAGGTGAAACTAAATAAAAAATTATAATAAATAAAACGAGAAAATTTTTATACAAAAAAAATTTACTCCGTTTATATTTATAATATAAGTATTTGTCTTTATACCCGACTGCAGATACCCGCGAGAAACATAGACTGAGGAAGGTCTATGTTTTTCGCGGGTGTCTTGTATAGATAGATAGATAGAAGAAGAGCAGTTATACGATACTAAAAAATAACCAAACCTATCAAGTAGGGTATCAAAGATAAAGAAATTAAAAGGGTATTACGAAAAATTACACAATACATAAAAAGTAGGTTCACATTTTTCGCAGTCGGGTTTGTTAAGTTTATAAGGCTTGTCTTTCGAAATGGAATAATTGTTTTTTATTTGTTACCAAAATGCATGCCTCGTTGAGCCATGTTAATTATTTTTTGTGCCATGTGTGGTTGCCAAGTAGTTAAAATACCAACCTGTATGCTAACCAAGTGGTATTGGTCGAGGGTATCGACCTCCTCGTCGCTGGAGTCGTCGTACCCGCGTCTTCTCGCCGAGCTCGGCCGAGACTTGCGCCCTTCGCTCATCTTACTCGACTTCTTACCTGGGGGATGGAGGTCTAGTTCGTAACGCTATAAACACTTAAATAATGACAAGGATGCATGGAGGCGAACTGCGCAAGCGCATGCTGGCGAATACATAACATAATTAAAGATACGCCTAGGTTAAAATTATTCCTGTACTAGTCATTTAAAAATGTTTAAAAAATTATCTCTCTCCATCCGAAGGTTGCCTGGTAGAGAACGCTATTAGTGATAAGGCCGCCTGTTGTGATACTTTACGTTTAAGCTTGTTTGATCCTTTGTTTTATCTCATCTTGTAAAGTGGATCAATAAAGTATTATCGATCTATCTAAAAACAAATTAAGAAATGCGCCGCTGAGTTTCTCGCCAGGTTCTTCTCGAGATGGTTCTCATTTTGCGAGTCTGGCAGTAAAGTCATTAACTTTCATGAGTGCCTCTTTCGTTCTCTCTTCCATGTGAATAAACGATTTTGATTTGGTATGAAAGTAATAATTGGAGACATTTTTAACAACAATTACATTAAAATATATATATAATTTTTATTTTATTGCTCATTAGCCAACAATGGACGCAAACTCTCAATTACTTCGGACAAGAGTAGCTGACTACCTAGTTGGCACAGTGGGACCCGGGTTCGATTACCGGCAGGAGCACAATTTTTCCGCCTAAGTGACATTTGAGCTTTTGTATCTGGGTGTGTTTGCGTGATTGAGGTTTCCAGGCACTAACGATACAAGTCTTTGAACTTAATGTGGGTCTGTAAGTGTAAAAGTCTTAAAAAAATTATTTATAAAACTCTCTGGCGGAGAAGTTTTAGCTAATGCTAGTTAGGATAATGCTAAGCAGGTGAGATGGTGGTCAAATAATATAAACAAGTTTAAATAACTAATAAAGGACTTCAATCGCTAATATCTCCGAAACTCTTCATCAGAACTTGATCTAATTTAAATGGGACCATATGGAATGCTTCCCATATTTCTCCAGCTTTCAAATAAAAATAATCATCAAAATCGGCTCATATAGAAAAAAGGGTTCCGAGGTAGCAAACATAAAAATCAAAATGAGGAGGATTGAAAAAGAGAAGGTTCTCTATTTTTTACCGACTTCCCAAAAAAGGAGGAGGTACACAAGTCGACTTTTTTTGTATGTGTGTTACATCATAACTTCTCTCCACATGAGCCGATTTTGAATTTTTTTTTTAGTTTGTAAGATATCGCTTTCTAATTGGTCCCATTAAAATTTGATCAAGATCTGATCATTAGTTCTTGAAATATCGTCAATAATGCCTATTTTGTGGACTACTTTAACGCTGTTCTCAGTTAAACCTACCTACTTCAAAAGTTACCTCATAACTTATTTCGTTGTGAGCCGAGTGTGATGATTATTTTTTTATTTGAAAGCTGGAGCTTTTCATGTGGTCCCATTGAAATTTGATCAAGATCTGATCTCTAGTTTTTGAGTTATAGTCAATAATGCGTGTTGAATACATTCAATCTGATCAAGGTTCCGAAGATAAAGCGGTGAAGACGGTTTTTTAAAGCAAATTACAGTCAAATTGAGAACCTCCACTTTTTTTTGAAGTCGGTTAAAATGTGTAATGTTGCACCGTGACTCACCCGCGTGCAGCGTGGCCCGCGCGAATATCCTGACGGCGCGCACTGCCGCGCGGCAGTTGTGCGGCGTCACGTGAGCCACGTCGCGCACCACCAGCGCCAGCGCCTCGCAGCACCGCGACAGTGCCGCGGGTATGTGCGGCCGCAGCGTTATGTTCGACAGCTCCGGGTCGCCGCTGGTGCTTGACGAACTTACCTCATTTTTCACCTAAACATTATCACGCTGACATTACGAAACCGAAAGTTTGAGTGTAAACATAAACAACAAAGCCGCGGACAGACATTGCGAGGCGTCGCGAATGCTTCGTCACGCATGCCTCAACCAGAGGCATCCGCGCGCGATTAGAATGGACTGGAACCTTGTCAAAGTAAATTGAAAGTGACAGTTCTCTGGTAGCGTTAGCAAAAAAGTTCAAAATATTAATTATAAATAAGTTACTTCTACGATTTATAGTAGGTTTATGAAAATACACAAAAGTGTTTCACGGTTGTAATCCTTTTAATAATATGTTTAGGTATTGTACGGTTTATGCAAACCGTACAAAACACACATTCCCGAGGATTAGTTAACGTGGATCCGAGTCAGTGCTAATATTCATTAATATTGAATGAATCACTATATATGTTAATATAATTAATCATTATATATGTTGACGACCCAGTTGGCGCAGTGGACAGGTGTCCGCCCTCTGCGCCGTGGGACCTGGGTTCGATTCCCGGCAGGAGCACAAATTCCTTCCCAAGAGATATTTGTGCTTCTGGTTCTGGTTCTGTGTGTGTGATGTGAATGTTTCCAGCACCCACGATACAAGTCTTTGAGTGTGGGGCTGTGAGTGTGAATGCGTTTGATTGTTTTGTTTTATAACATCATCATGATTTATTTATATAGAAAATATGACTTGGGTCTTGTACCAACTTACCAATATCCAGCCTTGTGTTTGCGGCGAGTGCGAGAGTTCACTCTCCGAAGAAGCGCTCTGCGGTCTGCGGTCGCTCTCATCTTCGGAACCCTCAGACCGACTGGAAGCTGCAACAAAATACCACATTATTATCACAAATATAGCAACATTATAGTGCCTAAAAGATTATAAACAATGTTATTACAGATAGATAAAAAGGTTATAAATGACGCCGCTATCTACAACCCAATTGTATATATTTCCTAAAATTAAACTAAAACTATATACATCTATATAGAAAAGACTTAAGTTCGAAGGCATCAAACTTATAGGTAACTCAAGTGTTAAAGCCCACTACCAGTGCGCGTTCCCATCATGCCGACGGCATTGCCTCTCTAAATTGCAATGCTAATTAGTTGAGCCAAATGAGTACCAACATCATGATTACGCGTCGTAACCAGGTGTTCCGATTGTTTTTGAAATTGTTTAATTAACTAACATTTGTCATTTTACAATTAAATTCGAAATTTATAAACTTATTGCTCCAGGGAGCAAAAAAAAAATAATTTTATAAATATCAGTGAACATTGTATTATTGGTTTGTGCGAGTATGCATAGTTAACGCGATATTATCAACGGGTCCCGAACTAGGCGAATCCGCTTTATAGAAGTGACTTTAGAGAACATTGTTAGATAAAGTATATTTTATTTTCAAGCACCTTTTCTTCCACATTCCGTGATTAGATTCTATATTCGTACTGTGTGTGTATGTGTGCGAGTGAGTTTATGTTTTTACCGATTTCAAAAAGGAGGAGGTACCTACTATGTTCGACTGTATTTTTTTTTAAATGTATTTTCACCGATTTCTCCTTCATTTGTGGACTGATTCTCAAAATTCTTTTTTTGTTCGGTAGATCATACTTCAGAGGTGGTCCCATATAAATATTATCGAAATCGATCAGGCCAAAACCAAAATATAAGCGGTGAAGTCGTTTTTTTAAACTTTGCTTACGTTTAAGTTATTAATGTATACAAAGAATACTGACTGCTGCACAAAGCTGGCTGCGGACGGTCGAGCGGCCACGCGCCCGCGCCGGCCGCGCATAGTAAAGCAAACACTACGTCCCACTCCGCCGCGCTGTGGACGTTTTGAGCTGAGGTTTTCACGAGCTCGTAGAGGCCGCATGATATCTGAAACAACACAGTTACTTAAAAAAAAATGTTTCTACGACCTTCAGGACTTCAGTCCGTGTTTTGCTTACACGAAAGAAGTACTGGTAGGACAGTTTGTAGCAGCGAAAATTACATTGTTGGATATGAACGCAGTTATCAACTCCATACTAACCTACGGCATTGATTAGCGGGGCAAAGCTGCAGATTTCTATAGAGCGTTAATAGTAGGTACTGAATACTGACGCATTTGCCGGTAGAACAGTGCAGGCGTGGCACACTGCTCGTCGGATAATAAACGCATCATCTACTCCATGATCTTCTTATGACCTATGAAATCGATTACTGGGCAACTCTGCAGATTGCTTTGGAGGAGGTACCAGTGACCACTCGCGCCAGCAGTTCGCGCCATACAAGCGTGAAAAAGGTGTAGCGTAGACTCAGCTTAATAGTTGCATGACATAAACTCTTTTATCTACTCCCAAGTATCCCTCCTGACCTGCGGCATCGTTTACTGGGGCAACTCTGCACATTGCTACATAACAGTAGGAGGTACTGACCACTCGCGCCTGCTGGTAGAACAGCATGTAGGACAGAGTGAGATAGTACAACGCGAGCGCGGCGCACTTGTCGTAGACTCCCTACTAACCTAAGGCATCGATCAGTGGGGCAACTCTGCAGATACTGACCACTCTCGCCTGCTGGTAGAACAGCTTGTAGGGCAGCGCGAACAGCAGCGTGAGGTGGTGCAGCGCAGGCGCTGCGCATTGGTCGCAGCGCATGAGGCGCGCGGCGCAGCGCAGCAGCGCCGTGAGCGCGCGCGTCAGCGTGCCCGCCGCCCGGCCCGCCGCCCACGACACCACGCGCCGCAGCTGCGGGCCCGCCTCCTCCCACACGCACGCCAGCCGGTCCCTGCACACCAACGGACCCACACTACAGTGCCCTATCGATTGAGTCGTCGCCGTCGGGCCTGAATCATTGTAATCGGTCTATCTCGACTCGTTTCGGAATAATTATATTGGCCGTGGTATCGAGAAGACTATTTTGACGCGATTTAATTCTGAGACATCACAATAATATGTATATGTATCTATTTATTATTGCCTTAAGGAAATTATTTTGTTGAAGTATGTATACATATATACCTTCCTATATATTTTTAATTTTTTCATAATCTTATATTTACACCCCGTTTCGCTGAATTATTAAAAATCTTCTCCATCCAAAAATTGTCTGGAAGCGATCGCTTTTAGCAATAAGACCGCCAATTGTACACTTTAATTTAAGTTTTAATTTTTATTTTTGTAAGTAATTTATGTAAGGTGTGACAATAAAGCGTTATCTTTCCATCTATTATTTTTAAATTGTGAAAGTTTAAAAGTTTTACATCGGGAAATTAAATTATAAAATAAAATAAACATAAACGCTTTCACACTCACAGCACACACTAAATTTGATGGCATTTAGGCAATGAATTATATACTTCGCTGTACGAATGATAAACGTAGAACTTGCTCTTAAATATAATTCCTGGAACACCAATCGTTGTTTTGCGATAGATTTTTCTACTCTAAGGAGGTAAACACCGGATTACGATAGTGGTAGCTAGACAAACAAGGACATTAAAATCCTAAAGGTCTTTAATGTATTTTCTTTTATTTGTGGTGTTATCTATCTAGATAACACCACATATATAAAGAGTTATTATCTATACTCTGTTCCAAAATCTTAGATATTTTATGTAAACAAAGGGGATAACTGTGCAAAAAATATCTTTTATAATGGAAGTTTACTATATTTGACCAAAAAAATATTTAATAATTTGTATCTAGTCGTAATTTGATCAATTATAAAATAAAATTTGTTTTGTACTATTTAATTTAACGTTTTATTTGTTCTATACAATGTTATGATAAAGTAAACAATTTTTGATAGAAAAAAAAATTATTATACTGGTAAGACTGTAGAGGTTCTAAACATTTCTGCCGCCGTCATTTACCGTTTCAATCGTTTTTGTTTTCTAGAACTCGAATGTGCTTCTCCCTGCGTTTGTGCAATTGTGCTTTGTTGTTAGACTTGTTGGTTATTGTTATTAGTGTTTATCTTGTTGTTGTTACATTTTTCGTTAAGTTTGATCAATTACTTTCGGAAATGTGATCGCAAAATGGAGCCTCAGCCGGGTCCCTCGACCTCGCGGGCCTTGTCAACAACAGAAAATCTGTCGACAGTCAAAAAGCGGCCGCAGAAATCTATGAGTGCCACTGAAAAAGTCATGGTATTGAATGCGTACAAAGAGACATACAAAAAGTGGCCTGAGGGCGAATATTGGTCACTAACAGACTGTGCAAGTTGAAGCAAGATTCTGTTTTGGTGATGGATAACGCCCCATACCACAGCCGAAAAGTGGAATTATTACAAATTGTTAAAGAACACAAATTAAATTTTAGTAAATATGTGGTGGATGAGTTGGCAGCCCAGTATGGTGTCACCATTCTAAGACTGCCTCCTTACCATTGCGAACTCAACCCGATTGAGCTAGTGTGGGCCCAGGTTAAGGGGTATGTCGCACGAAATAACAAGACATTTAAGATGAATGAGATGAAGTAATTATTAGAAGAAGGTTTGATAGAGGTGACACCGCAGAAATGGGCTGACTGTATTAGCCACACAATAAAAATGGAAGATGAAATGTGCCAACTCAACCACATAATTGATGATGTAAGCGATAGATTTATCATAAATGTCAACGAATCGGGCTCTGAATCAGACAGCTTTTCAGAATTTTCAGAATAGTTTATAAGGTGTCTGGTCAATTCATAAAAATTAAGTAATATAATTCAATGTTTTATTTACACCTTCCTACAACTCTCTTACTTTTCAGAATTTCAATTCAATTCCAATGCAAAAAATAAAATCTTTTATTTAACTTGTTATCCTTGTGCCGCGCGAGAGCAAAGCCGGGGGAAATAGAAACAAAAATATTTTTCACAAGTGAAAAATGTTTTCGGCAACTGGCATGTCATTTTGACAGTGACTTTTCGTGACATTTCTTTGTTTACATAAAATATCTAAGATTTTGGAACCGAGTATATCTATCTATCTATCTACTCGACGATTTTGTCGAAGTTGTTTACCTGTTTTGTATAAGGGTTTGTCCGAGAAGTTCCATAAAGAATATAGTGATGTCTTCCAACTGAGGATTTAGTTGAAGACTCTCAGAGTCAGGCGGAGTGCCCACAGCTATCATAGCGCGGACCAGCTCCTGTAATAAAAATAAATGTAATCGTAGAATATATGAAAAACATTTCGCTTTTACACTCTCAGATCAAACAAAAAAAAGCGGGTTTCGAACCCGCTGTGTGGAAACACTTTAAAAAAATTGGGAAATTCAAATGACAAAACGCACGCTATTGATAGACCGATTGGTGACTTGAGTTCCCTGTCTTAAGTGATATATAAACTAATAGTATAAACTTTCTTTCACAGCTATTGTATCTTGGACTCTGACGTCATCGTCACAGAAAGAACGTCAAAATGACCACGTAGGCAATTGCCCGAACTTGATCGCATTTTCAAATATTTATTTTGATATGAAATGTAATGTTTTACAAATTTAATTCTATTTTCAACCGACTTAAAAAAAGGAGCTTCTCAACTCGACTGTATGTTTTTTTTTAGTGGAGGTGGCCCCATACAAATTTTATCGAAATCGACCAAGTAAAAACCTAAATTTTAGCGGTGGTCGGTATTTTTAAGCTTTGCTTGCGTTTAAATTATCGGTTATATATTCACGTAAACAATCGAATAAAACATTACCAAGTGTAAATGTAAACAATGTATATATTTTCGATCCTAATCCTGCGAAGCACAGGCGAAGCTATTAGGATGATAAAGGTCAAATTCATTTATCAATTGACATATTTTAGATGCATTGATTACCTGCAAACTCTCCACTTGTAAAAACTTAGTTTCACCGATGAGCAATCCGGGCAGGTTACATTTTGCTACACACTCTGTTGCGGCGTCGATAAGGGCCTTCTCGTGTGGAGTCGGCGCTCGCATGCCTGTGTTAGAAAGAGATAGATAGTAGTAATATAGAAAGAGATAACTAGCCGATTCTAGCTTGTTGCTACATAAATAATCATATTATTTTACTGAACGGTATAATCTGGGAGTCTTAAGTCTAGAGCGTAAGAGCTTATGCAGCATTAAAAAACTGTGTAAATTCTATTCTATTAGTAATTAGAATAATTAGTGTACAATTTATATTGTTTATTTTAAATTAACTAATATCATCTGTTGCCACGAGTAACAGAGCCATTATGCGCTTCTTTCTTCCCTTGGGGAGAAAGCTTGTGTTCCCACCGGGAACCGAACCCGATACCCGCTGCTTAGAAGGCGAACACCGCTATTGTTAAATAATAATGAAAACATTAAATACTTTTTTTTTATTATTCAAGATGCTATTCAATTTCTATGATATTCAAGCGACGATGGAGCAAGCTTGCCTAGAAGATACCTATTCACTCGCGACTTGAAGACTCCCATATTGTACTCACCAGAAAACACCGACTCAGGGGGTCTATTCCGGGCATCACATCGACGTCGAAATCGAACGATTTTCTATTGTTATGCACATCGAATCAACTGAAATTTCAACCAATCGACAGTCATATCGATTTCGCATCAATTCGAACAATCGTATTTTGACGACCAGAATAGACCTACAGGTAAGGAGGTCCATTCCGTTGCGGTTCGCACAATGAATGTGCGCATTAGTGGAATGTCCACCATAAAGCGGTGTCGCTTAGTTTTTTGCTTGTCCGATGATGACGGGGATAGGGGAACTAGATCGTGCAGTTAAATATGTTCTTGCTTATTTTGATTATCAACAGATTAATGAGTTTAACAGATTACCGGTCTCGCCGAGTGCGATGTAAGAGTAGATGCTGGAGAGTAATCCGGCTTCATTGCCTCGAGCCGCTTCTCGTTGCAGGGACACCGTGCCTCCCGGAGCTAAGTAGTCTTCAGCTTCCACTAGGCACTGGAAATGTTATAAACACTTTGAAATATTATAACCTTCTTAGTTTAGTGAAGTTATAAACTTTGTAGAATACAATTTATAGATAGATAGATAAACTCTTTATTGAACACCTTAATTGTAGTAAAAAAGTGTAACAATAGGCAGTCTTATCGCTAAAAGCGATCTCTTCCAGACAACCTTTGGATGGAGAGGAATTATGCATTAGAGTTGGACATCGGTGTGAAAACAACATTTTAAAGAGTTTTTATATCTGTTTTTATATTCCATTGACAACTTTCAAATATCCATTGCTGGAGCAAACAAACGCTTTGACACTCACAGCCCCACACTAAGTTCGATGACTTGTGTCGTGGTTGCCGGAAACATTCACTTCACACACACATTACACAATTATTTGTAAGACAATGTCAAATATTTTCTTAAATACATTAATACTACATGAATTGTAATTATCCTTTTCGGGTTTCAAGTTCAGAAACTCGTAGCTGCAGAACGATCGACTTATTAGCGTTTTAAGCGAAACTTAAAACACGTTAAGTTTGATCCGTCTACAATATTGATTGACAGTCGACTTCTCCAGAGTTCTCTTTATAGTTGCTATATCTATTCGAAACTCTTGTATTTAACGGCAGTGAATCACCATATTCGGCATATGTTCTTAGGACTCACACAGACGCAAAGCGGGCGAGGACAAGCGCAGTGCTTCTTACCTTAGGTAACAGCCGTCCCATGTATAACGTATTGACGATTTCTAACAGATGTCGCCAGGAAGCGCGTACGCAGTCCGCGTGACGTGCTGCCACCGCGCATGCGCGTCGCAACGCCAACTGGCACTTTAGAGACTGACCTAGAGTTACACCTGCGGTAAAGTGTTATGAATTAGTCTTCAGAATATACAGAAATATAAATAGCTTGACATAGGCGTCCGACTAATGCCTTACCTATTGTCTGAATTAATTATGTGGTATCAGGCTTAAAATATGACAGTTAATTGTTGATGTATGTTTCTCAAACTCCTTGTCAATGACAATAATCCGGCTCGAAGGACCAAAATATACGAGCGGTACGAAATTGCGTAACTTTAATTAATTCAGAGGTCAGTTAACAGATAGACGCAATATTTTTAATATTTTATGTTCAAAATAGATCTCCTTGGAGATAAATGCAATTATAAATATTTATAATTTTCACAAATATTAGCCGGCACTCACGACGCTCTCTTCACATGTTAATTATTACAATGGATAACTCTCAGGAAAGCTTCCATACAAGTTAAATATTTACAATTAGAAACAAGACAACCCGCTAGTTTTTGTAATTGAATAATGAGTCGATCATTTATCTAGACTTCCTTTAAAATATTAGAGCAATAGAGCAATATATAAAACGAATTCAATAATTAATGCAGACTACTTTTTAAATACTATAGCTACTTAGACAGTAACAACTTACCTATAGCGATGTAGGCTGGGTGTTGCGGCGACAGTAGACCAGTAAATTTACACAAAGTCAGTAACAGGGTGTCCACAGTGATAGAGTCCGCGGGTAACCTCGCCACTAGGGCTGCGGACCTTTCCAACCCTTGCAGAGCGAGTAACGCAGGGCTGTCGCGAGTGTTGTTGTTTTCTACTTCTTCGGGAGTGGGAGCGGCGGCGCGCTCGAATGCCGCTGATAGGGCTGTCACCTGCGGAATTAATTGAGTAACTAAGCAGTCAGAATAATGAAAAGAAGAAGGCGAATGTAAGCGCCCACAAGATTTAGTAATTAATTTAAAAATATAAAAGCTCTTTTTAGTCCGTACTTTTTATTGTTTTTAGAAGTGACTCTTTTTGCAGAGTCCGTCTGGGGCAGTATCACATCAATGCCAGACATTCATCCGCCAATCAGTAGTGTGCATACATTACTGTATTTCAGATTGAAGGGCAAGGTTTTAATTTTTTTTTCCATATATTTTATTCACTTATATCAATTCGCTGAGTCAGCGTACGCTATTAATGTAGTAATTACATTAGTATATTTTCTATCTATTAACAGAATTCAGAAGTGTAAGTAAACAGTAGTAGAACGTGGGCGGACAGGCGACGGCGAACAGTCTCGCGTGCAGCGGGTGCGGCGGGCGGCATAGTTACCGTGGGCGGGCAGGCGACGGCGAACAGTCTCGCGTGCAGCGGGTGCGGCGGGCGGCATAGTTACCGTGGGCGGGCAGGCGACGGCGAACAGTCTCGCGTGCAGCGGGTGCGGCGGGCGGCATAGTTACCGTGGGCGGGCAGGCGACGGCGAACAGTCTCGCGTGCAGCGGGTGCGGCGGGCGGCATAGTTACCGTGGGCGGGCAGGCGACGGCGAACAGTCTCGCGTGCAGCGGGTGCGGCGGGCGGCATAGTTACCGTGGGCGGGCAGGCGACGGCGAACAGTCTCGCGTGCAGCGGGTGCGGCGGGCGGCATAGTTACCGTGGGCGGGCAGGCGACGGCGAACAGTCTCGCGTGCAGCGGGTGCGGCGGGCGGCATAGTTACCGTGGGCGGGCAGGCGACGGCGAACAGTCTCGCGTGCAGCGGGTGCGGCGGGCGGCATAGTTACCGTGGGCGGGCAGGCGACGGCGAACAGTCTCGCGTGCAGCGGGTGCGGCGGGCGGCATAGTTACCGTGGGCGGGCAGGCGACGGCGAACAGTCTCGCGTGCAGCGGGTGCGGCGGGCGGCATAGTTACCGTGGGCGGGCAGGCGACGGCGAACAGTCTCGCGTGCAGCGGGTGCGGCAGCGCGGCGGCGCGGTACATGGCGGCGGGTGCGAGCCCGCGGCGCTGCAGCACGCGCCACAGGTAGGCGTCCCGCACCGGCCCCACGCGCTCCGCCGGCATCACCATCTCCTCGTTCCTGCAACGAACAGGGACCACGGCGGCACGTCACACATTGGAAGGAGGCAGTCTCCGAACGTGACGTGATGCCATATGGACAAGCCTATATACCGTCGTTGGTAAGTAGTGCACAATCCTGCAGGGGGTGGTTTAGAATCGACAACTGGGCGGGATAAAAATATTAGTTTGTTTTTATTAATACAAAAAAACTCCTTGCTGGTAAGGAAACTGTGGCGCGGACAGTTTAGTAGTAATTGTCAAGTAATATTAAGTCCAGCTCTCGGAATTGACATTTCGATGTACAAATGGATCAAGAGAATATAAAAAAAAATCACATGCACGTCGTGTGAACGTTAGTGGTAGAAGCGGAAATATTTATTTTACCTAAGCATATTCTTTGACTATTGTCCATTTAAAAACATTTGATTTCTACCCCAAATTCACACAAAGAATTTCGCTTCTACGTACATCATCCGTACGGCGAAGAAGTTCAACTCAATGGGCCCGCGTTATATTTCCCTGAATGGTATCTGGGAGTCTTCAAATCTAAAGTGGGTATCTTTTCCTTCCTCCTCTGATTAAGCCAATCGAAATAATCTGGCAGACTTCAAGTTAAGAGTGAATAGATATCTTCTCTAAGCAGGCATGCTACATCTTCAGCCGCATCATCGCTTTCCATCAGGTGAGATAGTGGTCAAATGCTTGCCTATCAAACATAAAAAAGAAGATAGTAGTAGTCAAATGCTTGCCATTCTAGCAGAAAAAAAATCCACTGATTTACTTTACTTTAATCATTGTCAAGTCTCCCCTCAAAATAAAAATAAACTTATCCTACCGACTGCGCCAATACTAAACCAGCAGTAAAAAACCGTTACAAATACAAATCGGTGTTATCTATTGATAACACCGTTTGTTCCATATCAATTGACTTACTGAAAAAGAACGTACATTTTGTGATTAACAATAATAGTCTACCAAAATTATTAAGAAATAATATAAAATACAAATTTAAGAAGCCACTTCTTTAAGCGCGATTTGAAACTCGCAGTGGAAGCACAGACTCTGGTAGACTGTTATAAACAGAAGGATCCATTATAAACACGGGCCTCTCAGATTTCCCCAGCCTATGTGAAGGTGTCATAACTCTGTCCTTATTTTTGATACTTCGTAGGGCTTTAGTCGTCTGAAACATATCCAAGTTATAACCTCTAATCAACTTACTTGATAGAATAAAACACTTCCTCCAACATCTTTTGATCGAAGTCCCCGGTGCCGTTGCACCCCCGGAGGTTCTTGACAAAGTCCTCGACCGTCATGGGCACGTTGAGTTTCTTGGCGTTGTGATTGTGTTGGTCCATGTTGAGCATTATCACTGCGTAGGCTAGGCGAAACGCCGCGTCTGTGTTCGCGAAAGGTTCCCCGTTTGTTGACTGTGGAAGAAAATAATCAAAATCGCTTATTCACATGGGCCCCAAAGAGGCACTCATATTCAGGTCATTAGTTCAAGCTAATGAATCTACTGCAACTCGCAAAATTACAGCCTATGTATAGTCAGATATGTATCCTTTGTCTGTCTGTTTGTCTGTCAAAGCCTTTTTTCTCAGGAACGTGTTCACGTATCAAGGTAAAGTGAATAACAAATACTATGGGGGCTGAGTCACCCACGTCCGTAGGAGGATACCCCTTAAGTCTGACTCCCTACACGTGGTCCCCGGGTGGTGCTAATCAGGTGACATTTGAGAGGTGGTAGAGCATTTTGTGAGTTGCTCGCCTGGCTTGCTACCAAAGTAGCTTACCACCATCAAGTTGAAAGTCTGCCGCCAAGCCAAATACGGTGTTCCGGCAGTTATCCTTGAGAGCCTGCGTATTCCAGGTCTAGTGTGTTAACAGCTTCGATCACATCGTCACTTACCATCAGGTGAAATAGTGGTCAAACACTAGCCTGTCACAAATAAAAAAAAAAAAAAACTCTGATTTATGGTGCCCTAGTCAGTCCCCTAACCCTAGGCCCCTTGAAAAAAAGGTAGAAAGTTGTTAGTTGTTAACGGTATAATCTGGGAGTATTCAAGTCAAGAGTGAATAGACTTTTGCGAACTTAAATCATGATTTATTTGATTTTTTTTTTATATGATTTGATTTTGATATAATTTGACTATTTTCGGCGGCGAGTGGGGATTTTCGATTTTAATATGAAATGTATTTGTCAAATAAGGCGACTAACATGCCAGCGTTCCGCGAACCGCTCCATGACGAGGAATATGAGCGGCGCCTCCCCCGGCAGCCGGAAGGTCTCCAAGTAAAGCCGCAGTGCTTGCTCGATGCGGAGCCCCGCGTAGTCGAAACTATCCGCAAACGCTCCCAGCACGCTCGGCCCTTCGTCTTCTTCGCCTCGTGAGGAACGCTTGCAGATGTATTCACCTGGAAGTGACAAAGTTTTACTTACCTCCAGTTCGCTCGAAGCATTTCGCTTCTATTTATCATCTGTACAGCGGAGTGGAACTCATTGCCCTCGTCTTTGTTTTTCGAACGGTATAATCTGAGAGTATTCAAGTCAAGAGTGATTATTTACTCTTGACTTGAAGCTAGCTTATTATCACTTTCCTTCAGGTGAGATTGTGGTGAAAAGCTGTTTAGCATAAAAAAAATCTAAACTTATTTTTGTTTACCTGTAGATAGTTTGCACTGTGACATTGATTAGAAGACCAACTTAGATATTTATTTTTATAATAAGTAATTTACATAGTATACGCTTTCACACTCACAACCCCACACTAAGTACGATGACTTGTATCGTGGTTACCGAAAACATTCACATTACATACAAAGTTACACCCAGAACAGGCAACACACATTTCCCTTGGGGAGAAAAATTGAGTATCCAGCGGTATTCCCGAACCGATTTCGAACCCGAATCCCTTTGCTTAGAAGGCCAACGCGCACCCAGCCAAGCAAACGGACAATTCAAAATATCATCACATTATAAGCTCACCTATCATTTTCTTATCTAAATCCGGATTTTCCCTTAGAAAGGCGGCGATCTCTCGGGGCTCCAGCGGCGTCCGGAGCACCCCGTGTTGCTGAAGAAACTCCACACCACGCTCGGGCTTCTGGTTGAATAGCTCCGTGCCTTGGGTTATCCACTGTTGATAATAATTACATATTCATCGAATTCATAGTTCATATTAATTTAATAAAATACAAGTTGTTTTATATTGCCTGTAAACCTAGCTTAAGTTTGCCTAGACAATAAGTTCTCGCCGTTAGCTATTACATACAAATATCCGGATGTCCGAGCTTTGCTCGGTTTTTTGTTTTTGGTAGAATGTGTTTGAATTTGTATCCTCAGAAAGCTCCATCTAGTGTCGAGTAGAAACAGTTTTTTACATCGGTCATGGCGTGATAGATGGCGCTGATAGTTTTTTAAACCCGGTTTTTCAAATGCAGTTTGGGAACCGGGCATTTCTCGGACCTGGAACGTTGATAAATCGTATCCTTGGGCCGAAAAACCCCTTCATGAAAATTGTTGGAGCCGTTTCCGAGATCCTGATTACACATATATATACAAGAAATTAAAGCTCGTTTAAAGATATTAGATATAATAATAACAACACATAATAATAAAATTATAATAATCAAAGAAATTGTAACGCAGCCATTTAAATACAACTGAGTTGCATGAAGTTGCATCGCAGATTCATTTGCTTTCATTTTGATGAAACATTTAACACACACAATCACACCCACACCTACAAAAAAATATTATAAATAATAAAAGCTTTCACACTCACAGCCCCACACTAAGTTCGATGACTTGTGTCGTAGGCGCCGGAAACATTCACATTTACACACAATCACAACCAGAACCAGAAACAGAAATTGTCCTTGGGGAGAAAACTTGTGTTCCCGCCGGGAATCGAACCCGTTAACCCTGCTTAGAAGGCGAACGCTCAACCAACTAAGCCAACAAGCAGTTTTTATTTTCATAAATTATTTTCTATGTTATAATGTTATAATCCTACTAATATTATAAATTCGAAAGTTTTTTTGTAAGTGTGTGTGTAAGTGTGTAAGTATGTTTGTTCCCTCTTCACGCTTTAACGGCTGAACGGATTTGGATGAAATTTGGAATGTACAAGGATTATACCTAGGATTAACACATAGGCTACTTTTTAACTTGATAATAGCGGGCGAAGCCGCGGGGCGCGGCTAGTTAATGTATAAGGGCATAGGAATATGGGAAGTAGCTGGATCTATATATTCTATTACATACGAGGCATAAGTCGCATTTATTATATTTTATTTTCATTACAAATTGAGACATCGTGTTCTACCGAAATATATTTTTTTATTGATTAGCCGCCTCTTTTAGTTTTGGTCCAAAATACATGAATTACATTTAAACAATGCTGTCATCATTGCTGTACATAGTTTTAGCTTAGTTTTAGGAAATATAGGCAATTGGCCCGTAGATTTTTTTTTGGGTTCAAATCCCGCCTCAAGCGATAAATTTTCCTTTCCAAATTTATCACTATAGTTCTGCCTAGCATGGCTAATGCTATATAAATAAAATCAATTGATTTGGGTAGACGTTATCAACACAACGTTGAGCTAACTGCAATGTTAGACTCGTTGGCCGTAGTAGTTTCTATAAACTGTTTCGGTAGATGACGTCACACGTCCCCGTAAGACGTTAATAATAAGGAAAGGTTAATTTCTTCGCTTCAGGCGGGGCTTGAGTAGCTCAGCGGTTAGAGCAATAGGGCATGAGACCCTATGACCGCGGGTTCAAATCCCGCCTCAAGCGATAAATTTTCCTTTCCAAATTTATCACTATAATATTATATAGATTCTTTTTGTCGATAAAAAAAACATGTTTCATTCATATCAAAAATTAATGAGAACTTCAGCTCACAAGGCCACTATATATTCACAATATTGTGATTTTTTTTGAGAAAAAATGTAACAAACCCCTACCTTTTTAATATTCCGTATATTGTCCAGCTCGGGCTCGCTGGGTATATCTGCGGGCTGCAGGCGTCCCCCGCGGCCGCATCCGAAGTACTGGCTGATGTGCGTCACGGGGTCCGATACCACCGACGCCTCGTCTAAACCACCTGCACAATGTACAACGCTTTTTTCTTTTGGCTCCTCAAATGTGATCAAATATGTAAAGTATATTAGTTTTAGAAAATCCTTATTATAATATATATATATAAAATTATAAATGCGAAAGTAACTCTGTCTGTCTGTCTGTTACGCTTTCACGCTAAAACTACTGAACCGATTTAAACGAAATTTGGTACACAGATAGTCTAGAGCCTGAGAAAGGACATAGGCTACTTTTTAACCCCGAATTCTGGCTGGTCCGGGACTTACGCGGGCAAAGCCGCGGGGCGCAGGTAGTAGAATATAAATTTTAAAATTTTCTCCCCAACGAAAATTTGTGTTTCCGCCCGGAATCGAATCCGATACCACCTGTTTAGAAGGCGAACGAACACCTAAGCCAACGGGCAATTTAAATTAAAAAACTAATAAATAAAGATTGTATACACATCACCTTAATTATTACAGAAAAAAACGCAAATGACTTCACAAAAAAGGAGGAGGTTCTCAAGTCAACTGTATTTTTTTTAAAGTGTGCTACCTCATATCTTCTTTCCACGTGAACCGATTTTGAAGTTTTTTTTTGTTTGAAAGATGTTGCTTTGCAATTGGTCCCATTTAAATTTGATCAAGATCTGATCAGTAGTTCTTGAAATATCGTCAATAATGCGTGTTTAGTACATCTAATCAAAGTTCCGAAGATAAAGCGATGAAGTCGGTTTTTTTAAGCTTTGCTTGCGTTTAATTATAGATATAACATATATAGATAAAATTTTCATATAAGCAATTCCAACTCACCCAATTCAAGAGTAACATGACCTCCCCTCCCATATTTAACCTCCTTATCCTCCTCCACCTCCAACTCCTCACTCTTCTCCCTGACAACCTGGCTTCCCATCTCCACAGCCTCCAATATAGTCAACAAGGCCTCCAATGACAACTGATGTATATTATACGCAGTAGATGACACCACATTCTTGGATAACAACTTCGTCAACTCCTCGAATACGTTCATACAGTAAACGTCGCAATCGTAATTCAAATACAGCTCTGTACAAAGACCTGGTATTCTGAACAGCTGTATCAAGCTCTCCAGGGCTAGATGGTGGATTTCCTTCAGCTCGTATATGGCTTTGGTGGTGTCTGCAGATATGATCTCTATGATCTTCTTGAAGTATGCTTCTAGTTGGTATTTGAGGTGGAAGCGCATTGATTCGAAGAGGAGGAAGGATACTTGTAAATCGAGCGCGAATATTGATATACGTTCTGTGCTTAGCAGCTGAAAAACATAAGATGTGTTTACAAGCTTTTATTTAACTTGCAATGTATGTAACTACATAGGTATATTTGTTTGTGTTGATTCTTGCAACTCAATTTTGAAGCAGATTTCTTCAACCGATTGAGCTGAAATTTTGTATTCACGTTTAGTTTGAATGACTATACATGGTTAGCTGTGTCATCATTCTAAATCCAACCTAACACTCATAAAATTAAATTCATAAATAAATGTCAGATAATAAGTAAAAAAATAAACAAAAAAAGGAATTTAAGTATAAGATCGTCGAACAAAGAATCAATCTTTAATTTGATAGGTGAGGGAGTGGAACTCATTGCCCGCGTCTTTGTTTCCTGAGCGGTATAATCTGGCAGTCTTCAAGTCAAGAGAAGTCAAGTGGTCAAGTGCTTGCCTATCAAAATTTAATATATATATATATATATATATATATATATATATATATATATAATAATTCTAAGCACACAATTTCTAAGCCATCAATGTCATCAAATTTCCAAAACATTTTGCCGAATAAAAGATTAGTACTGTTTTATAGACGACTCCTTGTCCGAACAAGAAATAGTTTATAGAGCAAAGAAACAAGCAAACGCATTTACACTCACAGCCCTTACCTAAGTTCAAAGACTTGTATAGTGGGTGCCGGAAACATTCACATCAAACACACATTACACCCAGAACCAGAAGCACAAATACCCCTTGGGAAGGAATTTGTGCACCTGCCGGGAATCGAACCCAGGACCCACGGCGCAGAGGGCGGACACCTGTCCATTGCGCCAACTGGGTCGTCAGAATAGTAAGCCTTTAAATTGCTTCTCTTTCAAGATAATTAGACAGCCGGCAAATAATTAAAGAAACGAACACAATTCCTTACAAACGGTTTATTTACCTTTGATAATGTAGTTGTATGTGGGTAGCACAGGTTTAGATTAATTACGTGTAGAAAAGACGTAGGCAATGAGTTCCACATCTCTCTCACTAGCTAGTGTCACAGATTTTACTTACAGTCAACAAATTTCGACACAGCGGGTCCTTGATCAGGTAGAGTAGGGAGGGGTAGTTAGGGAGTGTATCGCCCCCTACTTCTAGGGCGCACTGCACTAGGGATAGTCCTAGGTGCACCATCGCTGACGTGTTCTGCTGGTCTAGTGGGTTGCATAATGAAATCAGGAACCTGGGGAAAGAAATGAGGTGATTCTATTAAAGACTATCAATCCGCCCAGGCTTCCTGCGAGTGCAATTTTTGATGGATTAAAAAAATTTTTACATACAAACTTTGCCCAGACAATAATAAACACAACAAAAAAAGAATCAGCTAAATCGGTCGAGCCGTTCTCGAGTTTTTGTGAGACTAACAACGTCATTTCATTTTTATATATAGAGACTAGCTCTAACTAGACTCGGCAAACGTTGTTTTGCCATATACATTAAAAAAAAAGACCAAAAAACAAAAAAAAAAGTTTTTGGGTTTGGGCCACCCTTATCATTGAGATGAAAAATAGATAACAACCTATTCTCAGACCTACTAAGTGGAAATATAAAATTTCATCAAAATCGGTTCAGCCGTTTCGGAGGAGTATGGTAACAAACACTGTGACACGTAATTTTTATATATATAGATATAAATGAACCTAGTAGAAAAAAAGAGTCCTAATACGTAGCCGAAAAACACTACTTCGAACACTAACTGGAAGGCGTCTTTCTAAATACATTTATTTTTTAGATTTCAACTCTTTCTGGTACAAACTAGAGCTCGATATTAAAAATAAACGCTTTCACACTCACAGCCCCAGACTAAGTTCTATGACTTGTGTCGTGGGTGCCGGAAACATTGACATCAAACATAATTACAACCAGAACCAGAAATACAAATTTTACAAAAGAGAAAACTTGTTTTCCCGCCGGGAGTCGAATCCGATGCCCCTACTTAGAAGGCGAACACTCACCTAACTAAGCCAACGGGCAGTTCAACTATATGCAGTACGCTCTTTCACTCTCTCTCTCAATCGCTTGTCTAATGAGAAAAAAACTGTGCCCTTGTGGACCCAGTTGTCACAGTGGTCTCTGCCCTCTGCGCCGTAGGTCCTGGGTTCGATTCACGGCAGGAACAAAATTTTCCCTCCCAAGGGATATTCGTGCGACTGGTTCTGAGTGTGATTGAGTGTTTGATATGTTTCCGGCGCCCACGACACATGTCTTTGAACTTAGTGCGGGGCTGCTAGTGTGAATGCGTTTATATGCGTGTTTTTTCTAATGCTCGATAGGCAAGCATTTGACCACTATCTCACCCGATGAAAAATGAAGATGCGGCCGAACATGCTTGCCTAGAAGATACCTATCCACTTATGACTCGAAGATTCCCAGATTATACCGTTCGGGGAACAAAGAGTTGTTGTTTGTTATAGTAAGAAGCTCACCTAAACAACTCCTTCACACAGACAAGTCCGTACGGTTGCAGGTTCGATTCCTGTTCGTGCTGCGTGAACCGTATACCGCGGTGGTTCACGTACTCCTCGAGCTTGGCTTCCGCTTCCGGTGGGGGGGAAGAGGGGGGCGTGGCGGGGGCGATTCCGTCTTCCTCCGGGGCTGGTTCCGTTGTTAATGCTGAAAGGATATAAAAGTAATGGCTTAAAAAAATAACACTAAAATGAGCTACCTTGTGCCATTCAGTGATTGTATGATTTTTTTTTCTTTTGGCTCCACTAACTTTGTGCATTTAGCCAATGTCAAGTAATCAATATTTCCAGTTTATAATTAAACGCAAGTAAGATGGATGCGGCCGAAGATGAAACATGCTTGCCTAGAAGGTGCCTATTCACTCTAGACTTAAAGACATCCCAATTGAAGAATTGAGAACCTCCATCTTTTTATGTAAAAAATAAGAAATATATTTATTGCTATTATAAAAAAGAAAATTACATCAAATTAAACTAAAACCTTTACTATATACTTTTATAGAGCAATCGGAGTAAATTCGGCTTGTACTACGTGTTCATTTACATGAGCACACAGTGCTGGTTTTCAATTTACCTCAATCCTCGGCCTAAGATATATGTATATACCCCTCAGCAATGTGCAATTTCTGCAACAATATTGACGATGTATACCACATTTTGATAGAATGTGTCCGCAACGAAGCTATAAGGAATCAACTACATTAACGCAAATGGGTGGCTGTAACAGCATTCTGGCCAAGCCTTTATCCGACTCCGCCAGAATGCTTTATAAATTAGTTAAGAGGTAATTTAGTTGCTTGTGTTCAATCTCAAATTGTAAATGCTACCAATGTGTTAATCCTAGGTATAATCTATGTACATTCCAAATTTCATCCAAATCCGTTCAGCCGTTAAAGCGTGAAGAGGGAACAAACATACTAACACACTTACGCACACACTTACACACAAACTTTCGGATTTATAATATTAGTAGGATTACACTAATATTATTAATATGAATTTTCGTGTGTAAATTTGTAAATGTGTAAGTGCATAAGTATGTTTGTCTTCTCTTCACGCTGTAACGGCTAAACGGATTTGAATGAAATTTGGAATGTACATAGATTATATCTAGGACTAGCAAAACGCAAACGCTTTCACACTCACAGCCCCACACTAAGTTCAAAGACTTGTATCGTGGGTGCCGGAAATATTCACATCACACACAAATTACACCCAGAACCAGAAGCACAAATATCCCTTGGAAAGGAATTTGTGCTCCTATCGGGAATCGAACCCAGAACCCACGGCGCTGAGGGCGGACACCTATCCACTGCGCCACTGGGTCGTCGAAAGTATTAGTGTGATTACAACTATTATAGTGAGTCTCACCGTCGGCTGTGTCTTCAGTCCCGGGCAGGTCTGCGTTGACACACTTCTCCAGCAGCTGCGAGATGGAGCTGTTCCCGCCCAGCGCCAGCTCCATGGAGGAGTGCCGCGCGTGCCGCCCGCCCGCGGGGGCGGGGGCGAGAGCGGGGGCAGGGGGGGATGCCTCCACCGGCTCTATTGTTATTTCCGCCTCGTTTAGCAGGTTTTTGTCTTGACTGGAGGGGTGGAAGATA
Source organism: Lomographa bimaculata (assembly GCA_948107665.1). Lineage (NCBI taxonomy): Eukaryota > Metazoa > Arthropoda > Insecta > Lepidoptera > Geometridae > Lomographa > Lomographa bimaculata. The sequence goes on along the minus strand of OX403600.1, from coordinate 2,090,792 downwards.
CCGTTTATAAACAAGGTAGTAGAAAAATTAAGTTTAAAACATTTTTATTTTATGTTAGAATTTTAGAATAATTATAAGTCTGAGAGCGGACGATAGCGGCTAATGACGTCATAGTTCACGCACTTTGCGGGCAACTGACACCTAATTCCGCGCCATCTCGGGAAGAACCGCACATGACACTCAGCAGCGCATTCTTTTAGTAATTTCTTTTAAACATTCGTATTTCTACATTATGTTGACGCCAGAAAGCGCTTGTGCAGTTTGTCTGTATTCGTTTTATAATAAGCTTTCTTAAAAAATGCTAGTTTTATTACTGACTTGCCGTGCCCCGCGGCTTCGCCCGCTATTATCAGGCTAAAAAGTAGCCTATGTGTTAATCCTAGGTATAATCTATGTACGTTCCAAATTTCATCCAAATCCGATCAGTTGGCTGAAAAAGCGTGAAGAGGGAACAAACATACTTACACACAAACTTTCGGATTTATAATATTAGTAGGATTTAAAATTTCCCAGTGGTAATTCAGTTACAATTTTAGGATTTTTGTTGTAAAATCGAATTGTCCATAGATTTATTCGTTTTGCTTAATCTAAATACGCGACATTTTATACTTAAATCTGGTATTAAGATTGTGTGCCTTGGGAAATTTCGCATTCCTATGGACATCTCTTATCACCACATAGAAGCGTGGGCCGTGGCCTCTAAAGTAAATAAACATAAACGCATTCACACTCACAGCCCCACACTTAGTTCTATGACTTGCGTCGTGGGTGCCGAAAACATTCACATCACACAAACAATCACAACCAGAACCAGAAACACAAATGTTCCTTGGGGGGAAAACTTGTGTTCCCGCCGGGAATCGAACCCGATACTGCTTAGAAGGCGAACGCTCACACAACTAAACTAACGGGCAGGAAAATTATTCATTTATATACCTGAGGCGGAGACTTTCTGTTTTGCTTCCTAGTTCGTTGTCCGTAGTCGTAGGACTCGTTTGTTCCGTTATTGAAGACTTCCTTTCTAATGAATTAGTACCTGAAACCACACATTTAACGTAAAAAGTTATTAATATATTTATGAATTGAATAGTAAAATAAGTATTAACTATTTTTTTTAAACTTTCGCAATTCGAACACATAGTTTAGGTAATATCACGCGGCTTAATCGCGCTAAAAAAAATATTTTTATTTACCTCGACGTTTCGGCCAAGTTGCATTGGCCATGGTCTCGAGAAGACAGAGAGTCTTAAGTGTTAACTGTCTTGTGATAAGCTATTTTTTTTTTTGGCTTCGTAGTATTTTGCATTTAGCCAGTGTCAAGTAGCAATAATAATATATTTCAGGTGTATTTCATGTTAAAAGTCTTAGACACGTCACAGTCAAAGTCAAGTAAAAGAGTCAATGTCCAGTCATAGTCAAGTCAGGCCCTAGTAAAGTGGTAGACACTTTACTAGAACTTCTATTGGAGTTTTGGAGCGAAGGCGAAAATCACGTTTATCAACTTTGTATGATTTGCCTAATGCAAGTTTACTAAGTATTAACGGTTAATAATCCACCATTATTACCCCAAGAATCACAGGTTTTGGAAAATTATACAAAATCAACGACGCCATTTTTTCATTTTCGCGGTTAAACTCGTGATAAGCTATTGTGATAACAACGAAATATTGTAGGCAGTCGGTAACATATAGTACAACCGCGACTAACTAGATGGCGTTAGTAGTACCTTAAAACGCGCAAACGTTTCGTTCAAGGTTTCCAGGGAGACCTCGAGTCGACTTTCACTCTCTAATAAAAGGGTGTTTGCCACTTCGATGGCACGCGGGCTGGGCCTCGGCTCGGGCCGCGGGGTATGGACATCAAGACATACTCAACACGTAATTTTTTTAATCGAGAGGCAGTTGGCTACCTACAAGTACCGGCGCCTCCTTATAAATTAATATCCTACTCATAATAGATACATATCCTACTCTAATTAGGGATGCCCGATTTAATCGTATTGCATTGAATCGATCTTAATTCGATCTCGGAAGATCGTATCGTAATTATATAAAAATAAAAAAAAGCACAATATGGCATACTGTTATTAGTAGTACTAATATTATAAATGAGAAAGTTTGTGTGGGTGAAAATGTTTATCAAGTGTCATTGTGGCTGTAATTTTGCGAATCTGGCAGTAAAATCATTAAATTCCATGAGTGCCTCTTTGAGGCTCATGTAAATAAACGATTTTGTTTGTTACCACTTATCTCCGTAACAAATAAACCGATTACGATGAAATTTTGAATGTAGATGGTTTAGGATTTAGGTTCCTGAATAACACATTTAAGGTGGGTGACGCCGAGGGACACGTCTAATTAATAACAGATATAATCAGGTGAGGAAATAGTCAAAGACTTGCTTATCCAAACAGGGTTTGTCACTAAAGACACACAATGGAAACATTTTAAATATTATCAGTCTTTACCCCCACTACTTTTCGTCAAACCAAATAGGATCAGGATTTCAAAACCCTCCCATAAAAAAAAAAAAAATCACTTCAAAAACTATTTTGCTGTAAATAGTGTACTAGCCATGCTTCGCATGTTTAAGTAACAAATCAATACAATAAAAAAATAACAAATTCGCCTGTCAAAATGTAAATCGATTTTCGATAATTTTCCTAAAGGAAAGGCCACGACGACCGCATTATGGTTCCTCTATGGTTCCGCCGCGTCACGCCATTTGTAACAACAAACCGGGAGTTGTGAGCGTGAACACCGGGATTGCTCACAAAATAGTTTTAGACTGTGGTTACTTATTCACACCTCGATACTTACTATGGGCAGAGGTCAGGCCCTTTCTCTTGGTGAGTTTCTCCCGCTTTTTGAGTGACATCTCAGCCGTGTACGCGGTCGCAGAGTCCTCAAACTGCGGCAGCCGCATAAACACCAGCTGAGTCATGTCTCTCAGGCATTGCTCTGCGTTGCGACGGAGGAGCTCTGCAAAATACGGTCTTAATAAGGTAGCAATAAGAGTGGTGTTATGGTGTTTAAATTTTGAGTCTGTCTTACTTTGTTGATCCCAATGTCACACCCTTTTTTGTTTGTTATCAAGAATAATAACAAAAAAAAGAAACTGCAAAATGAAAACAATAAAGAGAAAACATTTTTTTTAGCCATAACACATCATAACAAAAAACAGCACACAATACAATAAAAAACATTAACATACCAATTATAATTCTTATATTATCTTCTGAATAAATAAATAAATAAATGTATGTCGCCCATTGCATCTTGATAACAGATCAAAAATAATGTGTAATGGGTGTAATTTTGCGAATCTGGCGGTAGAGTCATTAACTTTCATGAGTGCCTCTTTAGGGCCCATTTGAATAAACGATTTTGATTTTGAAAACCCGCTTTAAAGTCTCCTACTTGTGTTGGAGGAAATTAAAAGGCAAACAAAAAAAACCACCATGGTTAGCCACGGATCTAAAATTTTTCGAACCGGGGCTTCTGACGACCGGGGTTTTTGACTAATTCCGCCATTTACATTTAATCATTAAACAACCAAACAAAATTCAAGGGACATTGAGTTGCAGTTGATATATCACAAATACACATGAAACTTTAGTTCCACATTTATTATGAACAAGGCTAAGGAGTGCAACTTCTTACCCAAGTCGGTTTCCCAAATAATATAATCGCGGAGTCTAGAAGCCTCCAATGAATAGGTATCTTTTGGGCAATCATGCTCTTTCGTCGACCGCAACGTCATTAGGTGAAATTGTACTTAAACAATTGCCTATCCGAAATAATTTAAAAAATGACGCAACTAAATAGAATGACGCATCTTGCTGCCAAAAGGCCGACTTTGTTTTGATTTCTTTAATAATCATAGTTTTTAGTTCGAACTTCCCATTTCAAAATCCATCAAACAAGCATTACTCATTACCCACAAGGAAACGAACACCTGACTACACGTGCATTCAGTTCATACAATTATTATATATGTTGTACATATTCTTGTCATAAAGATACCCAAAAGTGTAAACCCCAACACTTAGATTGGTAAAAGAATATGTGTGCTCATTCTGCCCTACAACTTCCACATTTGCTTATAGCTTGATGGCTGATCGCAGATAAAAATACTAAAAAAAAACTTCCACATTTATACACTACTCCATCTATCTGCATTTTGTCCACCCAAAGGTTGTCTGGAAGAGATCGCTTTAAGCGATAAGACCGCCCATTGTAGTCTTTATGTATTATTTTATGTACCAGTTCTTTAAAGGTGTTAGTAAAGAGTAATTGTATTGTATTTATAAAATTAAAAAGTATATCTACCTGTGAGCCTAGTTTCGAAGCATATACGGAAACAGCTAAGCATTATCTCACAGACACTCTCGTCGGTCAACATCACTCCTTCGGGGCTCAGCATGAGTGTTCGTAGTACCTGCAAGTGATAAAGAACATGTAGGAGTGTGAGTGATGCAAGCACTAACCAAAATCAAAGTCAACAATTTATCCAGCAAAAAAATAACAAACATTTTCAAAACCAAGACCACCTTATAAATAACTAGCTGTGCCCCGCAGCTTTACTCGCGTTGATCAATATAAAATGTGTTAATCCTAGGTATAAGCTATGTACATTCCAAATTTCATCTAAATCCATTCTGGTGCACTGACAACTGGAAAATTGATACTAGCAGTTCTGTTATTAGTGGAATCTCACAACACAGCCAATTTTCTTTTTTAATTTGTCTGTCTGTATGTTTAGTTTAATTTGTTTTTTTTTTATTCTCGATAAGAAAGCATTTATTTTTCACCACTATCTCACCTGATGGAAAGTAATGATGCGGCCGAAGATGTACCATGCTAATGTAAATGTAAATAAACATAAACGCTTTCACACTCACAGCCCCACACTAAGTTCAATGACTTGTCATGGGTTCTGGAAACATTCACATTACACACACAATCACAACCAGAACCAGAAACACAAATTTTCCTTGGGCAGAAAATTTGTGTTCCTTCCGGGAATCGAACCCGATACCCCTGCTTAGAAGGCGAACGCTCACCCAACTAAGCCAAAGGGCAGTCCTAATATCTTGTAATTATATAATTCCTGTAATAATAATAAATTAAAACATGCTTCATGCTACAATTTTAGGTTTTACATCTGTTTTAGTTTTGTGAAATACTGATTATCTCACTTGTAAAATCTTCATGAGCACAACTCCATCGGACGAATGATCCGTGCCAACAAATCGTGCATGAGTCACGGCTTCTGCTATGTCTTCCACGGTAGCTGGCACACTCGGATGAGTAGGATCTGGAATTATAATTTTGTACATGGTGGTCAGGGGATTTAATATTTTTAGCATTGAACATTTAAATTGCACTGATATTGTCCAGAGTGTCTTTTTATGATTGAGTATTATTTCATCATAATTACAGGTTCTCAGACCCTATGTGAACTGGACAGAATTCCAAAAAAGGAGAATATTCTCAAGTCACTTGCTTTTGTCCCTTTTTTTGGGTATATTATCTTGTCTGCAGCATAAGCTTTATTAGTTTAGTCTAATGTTTGAAAAGGTATATTCTATAGTTGGCTCCATAAAACAATATAATCAATATCAGATTAAAGTTTCCAGTGATAGAGGCAGTGAAGTCAGTTTGTGAGAAGAAAATCAGTCTACTATATGTATTGAATTTGGTGACACAAGTAACAGTTTTAATAAGAATTATATGATAACCTGTATGATAATCATGAATTGAAAAATATTACACCATACAATAACATGCATATATGTTATTGCACATAATGTACTAACAAAACCAATGCGGGCTCTTATCAGCTGGGATCGCAAAGATAAAACTGTACTACATTGTGCATTATGCAAGATTATCACATAAATTAGTTTCAGAAGTTGTGTCAACTTATCAAACCATACAATTTTAATAATGCTCGGCAACTTAGGTGGACTAGGTTATCGATTATCCTCATCATCAGGCCAATTCATGATACATCACAGCTCTTATTAGTATTAATTATGACTGAACCCGTTACTAAAAGCATTGTTTAAAATATTTCCTAGTTATGAAAACTTAATCAATAATATCGAACTTAGTGTGGGGCTGTGAGTGTGGAAGCGTTTATGTTTAATATGTAGGTACTACTTTTACCTATGAGGCCATATGAGAGGAACTTATGTATAGCTGATAGAGCTAGACTAGTGACTGGACCAGTCGTCTCCTTGCTCCTGATGACTTCCAGAAACGGACTCAAGTATGTAGCCGGGTCTAGAAGCCGCAAGTCATCCACTTGGGTCAAGATTATTTTTAAATCTTGGAAGGTCCTCATCAGCACGTCGTATTCCTCGTTTGGGAAGGAATGCGACCCCCAACGAGTGCTCCGCCGCATCGCAGTGACGAGCATGGCCATCTCGCCCTGCACCACGAATATTCCATTCCCAGGCAGCGTCATTATTACAATTTAATTGCTAAAAACTGTACAACATCAACAACTTTTCCGAAAAACGCAATTTTTTATGAGCTATTTACTGAACACTACATGTTGCAATGATACTTTATGGTAGTGCTCACTTTACAGACACAGTTTCTATATAAATAAACACAAATTTCGTAGTAAATTATAAATAAAATCAATGGAAATTCACAATTTGATTAGCAAATTCCATCACGATCATGTTGACGTTTCAAAAATTTAATTTTGCTAGTTAACGCCAGGGCGCGCTAGTATCGAAGAGACTATTCTGGTAGCAAACAAAAATCGAATCGCGCACGATAGCCGTACAGCGCATTGATAAATCGATTTCTATGTATCTATCAACTAGAATCGACTAAAAGTGGTTCAAATGCCATGAGTAAATAAAATATAATTTTTCAATGTATACTTTTTTAGTAGTTAGCAACATTATCAATATGTCTGACTGACGGCCATGGTACTTCTGTGACAAAATTCAGAAAAAATAGTTTTATTCGCTAAACGGGACTTTCTAAACTTATTTGTTACACGTCGTATGCAACTGTAAGTGGGCAATGGTTTTATTTATAGCCTTTAGGTAACATTACACTGTTTCCGTTGGCCAAACGCGATGAATGTGCGTTGTCACGCGTGCAATGGCTATCGACACAGATTTGACAGTTTTTTCTTTTTGTGCTTGCAAAGTTATTCTTACCACATGTATCCCGTTACACATTACAGGAGGTTGCGCTGATCGAACGTAACGATGGTGAAAAAAAAGAGACAAAGCGACCCTGGAGAGAACGACGAATCGACAGAGTCCTGCGACGAGAGCGTGAAGTCAGCATGTCCTCACGTCACGAAAGCGGTCGACCTCACGCGTCTCAAGAAGGTGCTGAAGACGGGAGGATTTGAGAAGGAGTGCTCAGAGTGCCAGAAAGCCACGAAAAATGAGGTGTCGGACCCTGATTACGAAGAAGATCTTACACTGTGGATGTGCCTTCGCTGCGGCTCTCAGCTGTGCGGGCGAGCGCGCAACAAACACGCTCTTAACCATTTCAACACGCCACACTCAGATTGCCATGCACTCACCACCAACACAACCACCTGGGAAATATACTGTTACAACTGCAACAATGAAATCACCACAGCGAGTGCTAAGAAACTCCACGAGTGCATTGAATACCTTAAAAAACAAGCTACTGCTGGTGGCAACCCTAAATCCTTACCTCCTATTGAACTTCCATATGAAACTACGAGAATTGAAGTTCCTACAATTGAAACTGTTATTAAAACAGATACACCATTCAAGAACAAAGATAAGTCTCTGTACTTGAATAGAGTGCGAGGGCTCACTAATCTAGGCAATACTTGTTTTTTCAACTCTGTCATGCAGTGTTTAGTGCAGACCCCTTACTTGATGCAAGTCCTTCAGGAGATGGCAAACCCTGGTGAGAGGTTCACATTACCTGGTGGAAAATTGAAGATGAAAGTTGATGGAGAGGATGAGGGGAAGGAGGTGGATCTGCCACCGATAACTGGACAGCTCTCGGAGTGGGGAGCATTGACCAAGACTCTGTCTGAAACCTTAGCAGAGTTGCAAGCAGGTATGTGCATCAATTTATATACCTTTATTATGATATGTGTATGTATGAAAGCAGTGCTTTGCCGAGTAGGATTTTAAGGTAAACTCAAAACTCTGAATGGCATTGAACTGGTATGGGCAAACTTGGTCGCTTACCATCAGGTGAGCAACTTACACATTTCTTCACTTAATTATTATAAAAAAAAGTTTGTGAGGCCTTGTTAAAGCCTTGTGGATAAACTTGCAAAAAAACTGGTTTAAATTGGGAAAAAATTGTACTAAAATATAGCTAATAATATTTATCCTAGTACCAAATACTACACAGGGCAGAAGAAAGAGGAATATTATAAAAAATACAAAATCGTCTTACACTCGCTAGCATAATACTTCCTAATAAATGAGGAAGTTTGGACATGTATGCACATAATAAGTAGCGTTTTATGAATCGAGATATACTGCCTGCAAAAAGTATTGCGTGTATTTTAGTATTGCGTGGGCATCAGAAATTTAAACCCAGAGTGAGAGTTGAGTTTTTACCCTACTGGGATATTTGTATTACTGATTCTGGGTGTAATTGTGATGTGGATATATCTGGCATAAGTCCTTGAACTTATGCCAAACTGCACGGCTGTTTATGTGGAGCATTATCTTATGTTTTATATACATACTTAAATGTTATGATTAAAAGCACAGTTAAAATATTAGATAATAATTCACACTAATATTATAGTGTGTTTCACACTAATAAGTTAGTGTGTATGAGTACAGATGGTTGGATTGGATGATATTCGAAATAAAGATAGCTTTTAGAAATATAACTGACCGAAGCATGTCGTCCTCCTCTGCTCTAAATTGTTGTGCCCAACAGGGTCTCTAATGTACTGTTATTTATTTCTACTACCTATCTACATTTAGAGAATGCAATAAAGATTTGAATTTAACATAGACTGTTACATCCAAGTGCAGCTATTGATACTAATACTTGTTAATAAAAAAAATCCGCATCACTAAATTAACTTCTACCTTTAAATAATACTCAAAAATAATGATAAATTCTTAAATGGTTAGTCTACGATATTCCACACCCATTAACTGTCAAATATAAAGAAGCCTGTCATACTATTTAAAAACCTTTATCCCTTTTCTGGAGGCAATAAACTCTTATGCTTCTAAACAATATTCATTGAACAAGCTATCTCTCACAATAATAAACCATTTATGAGTTATTTTCCTTTGTTTACATCACAACTACGAAACAAGGAAATCCTTTGTGCAAATGGCTGTACAATATTTATGTAGTATCTATAGTGCATTCTACACAAATCTATATGTATACTAGCTTACCCAATAAACATTGTTTTGCCATATACATTATTTCATGCTGAATCATAAAAAAATAAAATACAAAAAATTTTGGTTTGGACCACCCTTACAATTAAGGAGTATGAAAAATAGACGTTGACTGATTCTCAGACCTACCCAATATGCACACAGAATTTCATAAAAATCGGTCTAGGAGTTTGGTAACAAGCAGCGCGGCACGAGAATTTTATATACAGTAGAACTCCAATTATCCGAACTCCGACTATCCGAATCGCCGATTATCCGAATCACAAAATGCGTGACCTGGCTGCCCGAAAACGGTTGAAGACCGCAAAACAGCTTACATTGACGGAGATGTTTAAAAAACAATGATTTTTATTTCTAAACTTGTACATAAGTACATTTTATTTATATTTAAAACATGTGAAAATTTCATGTTTCTTTCATTTAATTCAATAAAAAAATAGTGCAATATCAAAACGTAGCTTTTATTCTCTCCAATGGCAATTTTTTTTTTAAAAAATCCGATTATCCACTTTTTAAATTTGAACAATGCACGTTAAACAATACAGGGAACACAAGTTTCTCCCCAAAGAAAATTTGTCATTTTGGTTGAGATTGTGTGTGCGATGTAAATGTTTCATGCCATGTGAATTCCGACTTCTATCATCTCTCTAACCAAAAGATTTTGTAAGAAATAAAAAAATACTGTTTCAACTCTATTAATAGCTTATAGAGTTACATGAATTATTGAAGGCATGAAAATGAGTATGTTAACTGAATTCCGTCACATATGTACCCAAAAGTTTTAAATAAATTTGTTTATCGAGGTACCCTTGACGGTAATCTGTTGAGACATATGTTCCAATGATGCATTAAACATGTTGATGCTCAATTATTAATTATGATAACACATTTTCTTTTATTACCCGAATGTGTGACGCAAAGGAGGGTGATGTGTTTATCAAGCCTATGTATGTATGGATGCTTGTTCTTTGTTAGAGATCAAACGCGTGAACCAATTTGGATAATTCTTACGTCACTTAAGACATGGCAGTAATCGAAATTCAGACTTAATATTATTAGTGTGATAAATCCTAAAGTTTGTGTTTGTGCTGTGTGTGTGTGCATGTGCTAGTTCCCTCTTGGCATTGCAAAAACTGCAATGATTTGGGTACAATTGAGAATGTACATAACATACATACACACTCACAAGCACTATACAATCCTTTGAACTTGACACTAACTAGTTTTTGTTATGGTGGATAGGCAAGCATTTGACCACTATATTTCTTGTTGAGCTGTGATTAAAAGCATTTCTTTTACAATATTTGCAAGGACAACCCACCGGTACAACAGACGGTCTGACTTTCATCCACAATCCAGTTGGCTATATTTAGCAATGACCCATTTGTAACATCTTGTTAGTCACTGGAGACGTCCAGATATTATTCAATATCTATTTAGATACAGTTCTGGACTATAAATTCTGAACTGGTACATTTATATACCTAAACAATTTCGAGTTATTTCACTGTACCGCTGCAATGTGCTACTACATATTAACAGTACTTCAAAAAAAAATGTGTCGCGCGATAAATCTAACATGTTAAACATTTTTTTGTTCCGGGCTTCCAAGATACAGGCCTAGCCGAGTTTGGAGCTCTCAAGAAAATGGCTACACGAACCGAAAGCTTTATAATATTATTGAATTACGGCTATCACTCACGTCATTTGATCATGTAATTCAATAATATTATAATGTTTAATTCTCACGAAAACTTTAATAGTAAAAGAACCTAAAGCTTATGTTTTCACACACTGTACCTAGTTTCTAAGAGTGATCTAAATGAATAAATTACTTTATTATTATTATTAAAATCAAAATCGTTTATTCTCATGAGCCAAACAGGCACTCATGAAAGTTAATGATTCTACTGCCAGCTTGGCAAAATTACAGCCATCTCGAGCAGTACCTGGCAAGTTACTCAGCGGCGCATTTGTTTTTATTCATTTTTTAAAATCATTCTTAATCTCTAATACATAATTATATTACCCTAGCTGTATCTATATTATGTAGTCGCTAGAAAGCGTTTGTGCAGTTTGCCTCCACGCATCCTTGTCATTAACGTAGTCAATAGTTTTATAGTAAGCTTTCTTTATTAATGCCCGTTTTATTATTGATTTGAACTTTCCCAGTGGTAACGTACTGTTACTGTTATCCATAATATTGCAGATATTGTTGAATAATAAACCCCTAAAGGGATGTTAATGTAGACCTTACCACCCCATCGCATATGACAAATTATTGGTGACTTTAAAATGGGAATCCATTTCATAGAAAATATAAATATACGAAGGGACGATAAAAACTCGCGCATATTTTGACCATTTAAAATGGGAATCAGCATGGGGAGAGACGACGGCGAGCACTTCCCACTCATCCTAAAGAAGGCTTCTGAATGAAGCCGAAGCAATTGCCAATCTAGACATCGACAACGCGTTAGTCACGCTAAATCGCGTTATATTTATAACTAGCCGTGCCCCGCGGCTTCGCCCGCTATTATCAAGTTAAAAAGTAGCCTATGTGTTAATCCTAGGTATAATCTATGTACATTCAAAATTTCATCCAAATCCGTTCAGCCATTAAAGCGTGAAGAGGGAACAAACATACTTACACACTTACAAACTTTCGGATTTATAATATTAGTAGGATTTAATGGGACTTCTTGGTCCATGGGACTTTGATGGGGCATGTCTTACAGATGTTTTCTACTTTTTTTATGTTTGTTACCTCATTACTTCTTTTTACGTGAACCGATTTTTAAATGTTTGAAAGCTGTTACTATCCCATTGATCCCATTTGAATTTGATCAAGATCTGATCAGTAGTTTTTGAGTTATCGTCAGTAATGCGTGTTTAATTCATATAATCTGATCAAGGTTCCGAAGATAAAGTGGTTAAGTCGGTTTCTTTTAAGCTTTGCTTGCGTTTAATTATTTTGTGTGGACAGGTTTATGGCGGAATTGAATGCCTGTTTATCTATACATATTGTAAAAATGACTGTGAAAGTTTGTGTTTGAGTATGTTTGTTTTGCCTACACACAATAATGGCTAAACGGACTTAGATCAAATTTGGAATGTGCTTATACAAAATAGCTTTTATTTTAATAAAAATAAATTAAACTAAAAACTAAATTTAAACGTGCTTATAGATAGCCCAGGATTACTTTTTAACTTGATATACTCGGGCGAAGCCGCGGGGGACAGCTAAATGATATTAATAAATGATATTATAATTGTGTTAAATATATTAACATATGTACATGTATATACATTAAAACATAAAACATAAACGCTTTCACACTCACAGCCCCACTTTAATTTCGATGACTTGTGTCGTGGGTGCCGGAAACATTCACATCACTCACACACAATCACAACCAGAAACACAAATTTTCCTTGGGGAGAAAACTTGTGTTCCCGCCGGGAATCGAACCCGATACTCATGCTTAGAAGGCAAACGCTCGATCAACTGAGCCAACTCTTTATGTTACTAAGCAAAATGCTATTAATGAAACTAGTCTAAAAATTGATGTGTATAGCACTAGGTATGGCTAAACTAGGTCAACTAGAGCATCGAAAAGGTAAGTAAATTATTGTTGCTTGTAGTTATGAAGGTCAGTGCCGAAAAACGTCAATTACGAAACGTTTAGGAAGTATTTTTATCAGTATGTTTATACAGTAATTCGGTTATATAACCTCAATAACTTTAATTGATCTATTTTTTGTACATATAGCGTTGAATATCATCATGAATATAATAGAAACGGTATTTAGTACGTTATTACCCGACTGCTAAACAAGGGTTATGTTTTTCGCGCGTATATATGTATGTAAATTTCTTTGTTAATTCGTATTTTCCAAACGGCTGGATGGATTTCGACAGTTAGAGTATCTTTTTAAAAACCCAAGTGAAAACAAAATGGCGGATTTTATTAATATAAAAATGAAGGAAATTAAAAGGGGATTACATAAAAAGAAGGTTCTTCGGCCGCATCATCGCTTTCCTACGTGAGGTAGTGGTCTAATGCTTGCCAATCTAGCATAAAAAAAGTTTCACTTTTTTCGCAATCTGGTTTGTTTTTGATTTTTTTGTACATTGGCATGTTTTACAAACGTTTTAGAATCAATAACAATCTACCAATACCCACATAGATGTAATGTCCAATGGTTAATTGATAATAACAAATTACCACTATCTTATTAGGTACTGTGGTCATTTGACCATTAGAGACGACAATTACTAACGGCAGATAATAATTGCTTCTGCTGATAGAATCTCTTAAAAGGAAGCCTAGTGTATGGTGTACCTTTTCTAGTATTCATAATAATGTTGTTTTACATTTTACCCAATCAAGCTAGCAAATATCAACTATAGGATGAAACTGCCCATTGGCTTAGTTAGGTGAGTGTTCGCCTTCTAAGCAGGGGTATCGGGTTCGATTCCCGGCTTGAACACAAGTTTTCTCCCCAAGGAAAATTTGTGTTTCTGGTTCTGGTTGTGATTGTGTGTGTGATGGGAATGTTTCAGGCACCCACGACACAAGTCATCAAACTTAGTATCCCCACACTGTGAGTGTGAAAGCGTTTATAGGATTACATAACAAATGCAAAACTACATTAGTGTAAATAATGGAAAGGGTGCACCATACCCTAGGCTTTTCAAAATTTTGTTTTTGTCCCCAGTTTATTAAATTTAGAATATTTCCCCGACGCTCTATCTGTAAAACGGCTACACCTATTTTCATCAAACAGCTAAGACTATCTCGCCTGAGGCCGAAGATGAAACATGCGTGCCTATTAGAAAGTACCTACTCACTCTAGACTTGAAGACACCCAGATTGACTGTTCTCTAAGGATAAGTTTTGGGACTAAGGCCTAGATATTGCTCTGATGATTAACAAGATCTTCCCCACGGTTGCAGGCGAAGGAGGCACGTACAACCCTCGGAAGCTGCTATCGGCGCTCGTGACCAAACTCCCCCAGTTCGGTGGCGGAGACCAGCATGACGCCCATGAGTTGCTAAGGCATTTACTGGAAGCCGTCAGGTGTGTTTACAGAATATTCAATTCATAGTACAGTAGGTATAGGTGGTGGTAGGTACGCCACACCAACCCAAATCATCCTGCACATTTTCTGTCCATCCAAAGGTTGTCTGGCAGAAATCGCTTAAAGCGATAAGACCGCCCATTGTACTACCTCTGTTATGTAATTGTAATTTTTGACTATTCTGACTCATAACGTTGACGACCCCTGCGATAGAGGATACATACAAGTAAGTATGGATCCCTCGGTGTACGACTTGACTAGCGCGCTTGTCTGGTATCATATTTAAAATTATGAAGCAGCAAACCGCTTTGGTAATAACAGTGTGAGCCTATAATTACTACATTAGAAGCCCTTGAAGAATAATTACATTACCTATATTACGTGTATTATCGTGCGTGTATCTTTTACATCAGCTGGTTTGAATGTTTATGAGGCTAAAACAAGAGGCTATTAATTTTATTTACATAGACAATCACGAATTTTTGGCAATCAAAATCAATATCGTTTTTTCATATGGGCCCCAAAGACACTCTTCAAAGGTGATGACTCTACTGCCAGATTGCATAATACACAATACAGCCATCTTGAGAAGAACCTGGCAAGAAACCATCTAAACTTCAGCCAATTAGTCCCTCTGCTCAAAGCTATTAAACTGGATATTATAATCCACTTTACACTACCCCAGTTGCAACTAGCATAGACGATTGTGCTCTATCCTACACACATACACACAGGCTCACACACGCGAACACACACACACACACACATATACATACACACTTACACTCACACACATTTATACAATACATTATACTTTACATATCCCATAATACATCCCTGTCCCACACACACATACCTTCCTACACTTACCCAAAGTTAATTTATAATTTAAATTAATTTTAAATTTTATTTAGATCTTTAATTTGATTAGTTAAGTAACGATTCATTAACTTAATTTAATTTATTTTATATAATATAGATTAATGGCAATTTTCCTATTTTTAACTTTAACATTATAATTTAAGAAGAAATAGATTAATCCTAGATATCACAAATTTTGTAACTTGCTTTTTTTGTTTTGTTTGCCTAAGTATGTTAATTGTTCGTGACCAACCAATCTTGTTACAAAATGTTAACAATCATTATGTTAAATCGCAACCTACTGTTACTACCTTCTTAGTTACCCACCCAAACCGCAAGGTGTCGCGCGATAAATCTAACATGCTAAAAATTATTTTGTTCCGGGCTTCCAAGATACAGGCCTAGCCGAGTTTGGAGCTCTCAAGAAAATGGCTACACGAACCTAAAGTTCTTATGTTTTCACACACTGTACCTAGTTTCTAAGAGTGATCTAAATGAATAAATTACATTATTATTATTATTAACTCGGCGGCGTATTTATTGATTAATTTTATTTAAACCATTCATAAATGACTAAGACAGGAATTATCTTAACCTAGGTATATCTACAAGGTTACTACACTCTTCAACTCTAATGCAGGAATTATATAAGCATAGGTATATCTATATTATGTAGTCGCTAGAAAGCGCTTGTGCAGTTTACCTCCATGCATCCATGTCATTAATGTAGTCATTTGTGTTACATTAAGCTTTCTTAATTAATGCTCGTTTTATTACTGATTTAAACTTTACCAGTGGTAATTCAGTTTCTGTCTGCGCCTGAGGTCGTCTCATTTATCTCTTCGACTTCCAGATCCGAGGATCTACGCCGCTACCAGTCTGTGATCCTCAGCAGCCTGGGGATGAGCTCGAAGGTGGATCCGGCGAAAGTGGACGGCGAGGTCAAGCAGAAGGTCAAGTTCTACGGGCAGCAGGCATCTGATACTATGCTCAGGCCCGAACAGGTCAGTTAGGAGTTTTGTTTCTGTTGTAATGTCGCCAACACAGGCAGAATTGCCGTCAATATAACCAGTTAATATGGGCCTCATACAGGCACTCATATAATTAAACGCAAGCAAAGCTTAAAAAAACCGACTTCACCGCTTTATCATCGGAACCTTGATCCACCAGCTTTCAAATAAAAAAAGAATCATCAAAATCGGCTCACAACGAAGGAAGTTGTGAGGTAACTTTTGAAGTCAGGTAAACCAGAACATCGTCAATGTACGCATTATTCGTTATAAAATAGACATTATTGACGATAGAAACTACTGATCAGATCTTGATCAAATTTAAATGGGACCAATTAGAAAGCAACATCTTTTAAACTAAAAAAAAAATTTCGAAATCGGCTCACGTGGAGAGAAGTTATGAGGTAACAACACACATAAAAAAAAATAAAAAAATACAGTCGACTTGAGTACCTCCTCCTTTTTTGGGAAGTCGGTAAAAAGTGAATGACTTTAATATCAGAGATGCAAACATAAAAACCTGGCAGGAAACTATAGGTGACGCTTTTTATTTTCATTCATTTTCTGCCATACTTTTCAAAAAAGGAGGAGGTACTCAAGTAGACTGTATTATTTTATATGTGTGTTACCTCATATCTTCGTTCCACGTGAACCGATATAGATTTTTTTTTGTTTGAAAGATGTTGCTTTCTAATTTGTCCTATTTAAATTTGATCAAGATCTGATCAGTAGTTCTAGAAATGTCGTCGATAATGCGTGTTTAGTACATCTAATCTGATCAAAGTTCTGAAGATAAAGCGGTAAAGTCGGTTTTTTTAAAGCTTTGCTTGCGTTTAATTATTCAAATAAAGACTTTTCTAATACATACGTTTTTTTAACCTAGATTTATCTATATTTGCCGTCACCAGAAAGCGTTTGTGCAGTTCACCTCCATACATCCTTGTCAATAACATAATCATTGATTTTATAACAAGGTTTCTTTATCAACACTTTTAACAATTGTTTAAAACTTCTCCATTGGATTTTTTTGGAAATCAGTTACAGTTTTACATTAAAATTTAATAACTTTTTTTTAACTGTGTTTTTAATAACTAGCTTACATTGTCTCAATTTTGCTTCAGAAATACGACAAAACACTCTTAACAACAAGAATCGAACACACCCTATTTTACACTATCTAAGGTTATTAGAAAGAAATAAATTAATTTGTTGCTTTTTTTTTAAATACCCCCGACGATCTATCTGGAAAACGATTGCACCGATTTTCACCAAACAGATACACACACACAGAGACACGTCAAACTTATAACACCCTGTCTCTTTTGCTTCGGGGGTTAAAATACATCAAGTTAAACTAATACCTTTACTTAATACTTTTTATAGAGCAATTGGAGTAAGTTCTTGTACTGCATGTTCATTTACATGAGCACACAGTGCTAGTTTTCAATTTACCTCCATCCTCGACCTAAGATATAAAAGTGCATAGCGAGGTCAAAAAATATGTTGATTCATAAATTGGATTGACAGAATTATTATATTATTACACCAGTATCTCTATAATAAGACTGTATATAAATGATATGTAAGTTGCAGGTGTTCCGCGGCTTCCTAGTGTCGACTCTAGAGTGCCAGGAGTGTTTACACGCGTCGGATCGTGCCGAGTATTTCCTCGACCTCTCTCTACCCGTGGCCGCTTCCCGCCCACAGCCGCCCGCGCTCGTCAGAAGGAAAACTCCCAACGGTAAGTGAAATCTTTTATCTATTATTTAATTTCTTGTACACACAATGGTGTAAGCTATATACGCAAATTGTTACGCACATCAGTTATGTCTGTATTTGTTACAGTTTTTATGTGTAATTTGTTTATTTGAATCAATAAATGATGTGTAGGATTGGACCAGTGGTTAGATTGGAGGTTAGACTTTTGTTTTTGAAATCATCAATCTTCATCAGCCTACTTCTCCCACAGATGTAGGCTGTCGATATTTTGAAACTATACCAGTAGATGGTGTTAAGGCGTTAATAATAAGGAAAGGATAATTTCGTCGCTTAACGCAGGGCTTGGGTAGCTCAGCGGTCAGAGCACAACATGACACCCTTTGCCCGCGGGTTCAAACCCCGCAACGTGCAATATTTTTCATATCTACGTTTTCTTTTTTTTATTTTTGATGGGCAAACATTTGACCACTATCTCACCTGATGTTAAGTGACGATGCAGTCGACGCAACGATAGTAACTTTAAATATTGAACGTTCATATAAAATATGCATCAACACCACTTGTCAAATAGACAGTAGAGAAGAAAGGTACCTAGAAACTATTCGAGGAAGTAATTTTCTTTTGTGATCTTTTATAAAGCCAATATAATATATTACAATAAAAAAAAACCAGACCATATTCGTCTTTCTGCCATCTATTCTTATAATTCAACAAAGGAGTTATCAACCTTGTGTAGCAATATTCTTCAGAGTGTTTGTAGTAGCTATTAGTGTAATTATTAACTTATATAAAAATCTAACGAACCACATTACCCACTTACCTTGAATGTTGAAATGTTGTATAGAATGTGTGTTGTGTATAATGTGTGTTGATAACAGGGTGGCCGCTTTTTATTAAATCTCTACTCGTGTTTCTAATACAGAGCTACCCACCTGTTTGCAACCCTCGAACTCACTAACCTATAGTGAAACAGTGTAAGGTTGCCCGTCTACTGCAGCGGAGAGGAGCTGTCCCAATATTAACCAATAGAATTCAAGCTCAATGGACGCTTCAGTGGATATGGATTTGCAAACTTAATTAAAAATAAAGCGGGACAGGAAAGTAGAGCGGGGTAGCGGGGCTCGTCACCACTCGGCATTCAACCCCGCTCCACATACTCTCTCGCTCCTCTCCGCATACTCTGTCGTTCCTTTCCGTATACTCTCTCGTTTCTTCTCCGCATACTCTCTCGCTCCTCTCCGCATACTCTCTCGTTCCTCTCCGCATACTCTCTCGTTTCTCTCCGCATACTCTTTCGTTCCTCTCCGCATACTCTCTCGTTCCTCTCCGCATACTCTCTCGTTTCTCACCGCATACTCTTTCGTTCCTCTCCGCATACTCTCGCGTTCCTCTCCGCATACTCTCGTTCCTCTCTGCATGCTCTCTGGTTCCTCTCCGCATACTCTCGCTCCTCTCCGCATACTCTCTCGTTCCTCTCCGTATACTCTGTCGCTCCTCCCCGCATACTCTCTCGCTCCTCTCCGCATACTCTCTCGCTCCTCTCCGCATACTCTCTCGCTCCTCTCCGCATACTCTCTCGCTCCTCTCCGTATACTCTCTCGCTCCGCGTCAAACACAGTTCGCAACTCCGCTCCGCTCTACGCTTCAGTGGACGCTAGCCCGTCAGAGATTAAATTAAACAACTAAAGTTCTAGTCATTTAGACTAAATTTAAATCTCTAATGTATTATTACTGTTAACCCGACTTAATGAAAGCGACGTCCACCCTGTTTAGGACTTTCTGCATCGGTTTTATTGCACGGAGTTGCACTGTAATTCTTCAAGGCGCAGTACCCATGCGACCTATACATATTGTTTAGAGTTCAACCTACACATTCATATAAATCTTGAAATAAAATTGTTATACTATCTCCCTTTTAGAATCGCTGGCATATGTGGAAGTGAGATAAAGAATAACAAAACGTTTCGTTTTATACAATTTGTTGATTATTTTTGATTGAACGAACATTTTACTGTGAAGATATTGTGTGGCTTCGTGACATAAAGCTCGTGTACCTCAAAGCTATTGCGACAGAGTTCTATGTTATTGGACATTTCTAAGTAATAGTTTTTTCTGTGTCTAATTCTTAAATATATTGTATCCCTATTTGTAAATGGATGTTATATAAAGCATGAATTCTACATTATTTGTTTCTATTTAGAAAATTATAAGATTTTATGCTGAAAAATAACGGGTTATGCTGTGTCCCCTTATTTTTTTATTCCATGATAGGGTAGCCTTTAACCACTATCTCATTAGGTCTCTCACGCTAGAACTAGAATACGATTGGTTCGTTAACGATAGTTGCCGGCATCCATTTTAAAGTTGGATTTTTCTGTGACCAGATTTTTCTTTATTTTTTACGAAACAAACTTATACAAACACAAGTCACACAAAATCAATTTTAGATTTTTGTGTGACGTAGTCTCCATTACAGATTATTGGGACATAGCATAACAAGTAAAAAAATATATTTTGTAGAGTAAAAAAACCCATCTATTAATCAACTAAATCCCGTTTATAATCAAAACCTAATCCACTAGTGAATAAAGCATGAATTGACGTGAGCACATATTTCCAGAAGAGAATATATACAATTCTCAAGAGGATAACAAGCCCTCCAAGCATCAGGTGAAGAAGGAACGCATCGCAGCGAGAAAAGCCGCGAGGAAGAATAAAGGTGGTGCTTTATGGCATGGCTTTATGTAGCTGTAGGCGCTAAAGGCTGCTTTCTAGACTTAACGAGCTCCGTAGGCGATCCTACTGCTACAATTATTCAGTTTTTATTATATTGATCCCGTGTTATACAGGCATTCTTAGAATTACTACGGAGCTCGCTAGGTTTGCATTGGAAAGCGGACTTTAACTTATAAAGGGAAGAGGTATTTTCTGAATTCATATTCCGGTGTCATAATTATTCACTTAGTCCCAAATATGTTCATAGCCAGTAGCCAGATCATTAACGAATGAATGAACATAAATTAAAATATAATCCATCAGGTTCTCAAATACAAGAAAAGTCATTGCTTTAGTCAGTTTCTTCATCTATAATTAATGTCAAAAGCATCAACACAATTCTGATAACAAAAATGTTTCAATGCAGGTAACTCGACGTCCAAGGATGAGAATGAGACCAACGGCACTAATAAGGAGGACGGCAAGTCTTCTTCCGAACAATCCGACGCCGATGTGGAAGATAATCTTGACCAAGACGCGCCGCGCCCCGACACCGCCTCCACCGGGACTCAGGCCGTCGCGCAAACGGCTGCTAACTTCGCAGCATACCACATGGAATCGGGATACAACTCCGAAAAGGTCATCAGCTCCGACTCCATCCGGACCAGCCCCGTGGACCTAGACAAAGAAAAGACGGACAATACCCCTGAAAACGTGGACAAGGACAAAGAATTCGGAGATTCCGCTGCAGCCGATTATAAACCTCTGATCTCGTTGGAGAACCTCTCCAATCCGGATTCGGGGGTCGCCAGCCCGGAGGCGACCAAGCACAACTCGACCGAAACGGTCGACAACGTAGACTCCCCGACCAACGGAAAGGAAATGGGGAGTCACAGTTCGCTCTCGAGCGAGATCAATCTCGATCTATCGAGCCCGCAGCACAGCAAGAGTTCGCCCGTGAAGAACGAGTACGAGCGACCCGTGTCCAGAATATCGTTCGTTCGCTCCGAGTTCTCGAACGAGGTGGTGTCGCGGGGGATCAGCGTGCGAGGGTGCAAGAACCTTCTCGAACACAGCGGGGAGAGCAGCTACGAGTCTCTCACCGAGAGCAAGACTTTGAACGATTTGAACGACCACCTCGATAAACTGAAGCTGTATATGGGGGACAACAAGACACCGGAGAAACCCGTCCTTCCGTCTCCGGCCACGGACGAGAGCCCGGTGGAGGTCCCCGCGCCGCCGCCCGCTCCCAAACCCAAACTGAACAACGTGGAGGCCGACAAGAGCCGGGACTTCCTGCCCTACCCGCGCCAGAGCCAGTCGTCCCCGCGGTACGTGTACGACGAAGACGAGTGCAGCATCCAATCGTGCCTCAGCCAGTTCACGGCCCTCGAACTCCTCACGGGAAACAACAAGGTCGGCTGCGAGACTTGCACGCAGAAGATCAACGGCAAAGACGGCAAAACAGTCTACACCAACGCTACCAAACGGTTCCTGGTCTCGAGTCCGCCGGCCATACTCATCCTGCACCTCAAGAGGTTCCAGATCGGCCCGCGGTGCATGTTCAGAAAGATGTCGAAGCACGTAGATTTCCCGACGATTCTCGACTTGGCTCCGTTCTGCGCGATGGACAAAGTGACGAAGCTGCCCAATGTTGGGCGCGGACAGAACCACTTGTTGTACTCCCTGTACGGCGTGGTGGAGCATTCGGGCGGTATGCACGGCGGACATTACGTCGCGTACGTGAAAGTCCGGCAGCCGGCTAAAACTGGAGATTGGAAGTCCTCGTGGTTCTTGCCGAAGAGCGCCAATATTGTGGCTGCGAACGCGGGCAGCGGCGACGGCGATGCGGATTCGGAATCCGAGCTTTCGGGCTACGAATCTGGGGAGGGCCCCACGTCCGCGACCGAAGCTCCCTCCGGCAAATGGTACTACGTATCCGACAGTATGGTCACCGAAGTCTCGGAGGACAAAGTCCTGCGGGCGCAGGCCTACCTCCTATTCTACGAGAGGATTTTATAAAGTGACGGGGCGGCATTTATGTGGAAGACTGATGGTCTAAGGAGCGCGTTTAGTTTCGAGGGCTGTACATAGCTTGTTTACTACCCGCTTGTTTCCTTGTCGACGCACGTTGACGTATGTTATACCTGTATTACTTTTTGTATTATATTTCGTGTTACTGGTTGTTGTACGGTGAAGTCTGATCATCTGATGACTTTACTCTTGATGTGTCGCTAAAATCGGAACTGTTTAAATAGAACGACCAGTAATTCTCTAACGATTGCATATAGGCGAATCCATGGCCTATATCTTTTGCGTGCTATAGTAATTGTAACTAACCTCTTTCGAGCGTGATTGTAAGAAAGTCGAGCAAGTTTAAAGCGTTTCGAATACACCTAGCAGCGTCGCTACATCGCAATTTGTTTAAGAATTGTTTTCATGATCATTGATAATTATGGACTTGTAGTCGTTACGACTGCGCGAGTGCAAAGATATTTTATACGAAGGAATTGATAGAGGAACGTATTCGCGTAGTTTTTCAATACTGTAGTTTTGATATAAGTAATTAATACAATTTACCGAAGACACCACGTTCAATGTTTATCATCTCATTATTTAATAACCGGATGGGGATCGAGTTAGTTTTTTTTTAACTTTGTATTTATACTGTATTTATGTTTGTAATTTGTTGTATCTAATGGCTATAGATACTGTAATCCAAAACGTTGCTGCATACATTTCTAATAGGTGAATATGTTGATTTAAATTGATGTTCTAATGACTGACGATATTGCATGGTGTGTTGTTCTTCACAGCAATCTAGCATCAATTCAAAATGTCTGACTCAAACCGATTTGGGTTGGCTCTACATGAACTCATTTTTATATCGATGTGGTAAAAAGTTTTTTTTTAACGCACCCTGTTTCACCGGACCCTCTTTTGTTGTTTGTCAAGGGCACCACTTCATTTAACAAAGAAAAATAATGAATTTCCTGCAATTTTATGTCAACGGCCGTATTTCAAAATGGCTGTAACATTTAGTTTCAGCAGAGACAAAGAAACGTTGGTATTGAAATTAAATGAATTTATTTGCTCCAAGTGGGGGTATAAACATATATGTAGTTTAGTGTATCAATAGTTCAGGTGGCATACAAGTATAGATTTGAGGACATTGGCAATCAGTTATCTTTAAAGCATCATAATGATATGATTATTATTATATTTGATACATAATTACAATAAGTGGAAATGGAAAATCCATCATTAAAGTTTAGTAACCATATTATATACTGAGTTCATTTATTTGCAAATTGATTATTAAAATAAGTTACTTGTTAAAAACTTTTTTACAGACAAGCTTTTAGAAGCCCGCCATATTGGATTTAAAGTGACGTCATTTATTTTTCGAGTTATTCTCAGCAAGCCCTTTCATTTGATACCCATATTGTAGGAGTGCATTAAAAATTACTTGTCCGCCGTTTTGTGTGTTCCGCCATGTTGGACTTAAAATGACGTCACACAGCTAACCATGCATTGTCATCCAAACTAAACGTGAATACAAAATTTCAGCTCAATGGGTTGAAGATATCTGCTTCAAAATTGAGCTGCAAGATTCCACCCGAACAAACATACATACAGTGCAAGCTTAATAAAAGCTTGTCAAATGATTGGACCATGCCATGTCGTCGTGTTATAACATGAATGGTCTTCCATTGTAGCGAAATTCATTACAATTACGAATAAATGGAGTGCAAAGGCTTCTAGCTTAGTTATTTATTTTCGTGGACATCACGTTGTTAGGTCAATTTCATTAGCATCTCATTCGTTTTTAAATAATTGATTCATTCGTGTTATTCTCATTTGTTGTACGTATTTTAGCTAATGCTTTGTATTTTGTAAACGTAACGTTCACGGCAAAGTCGACACTCACAATATATTAACAAAAGTAAATGACGTATGCGATGACCAGCGAAATGTCAAGGCAGCATTTATGCTAGTCTTTTTACGCGTTGCTCGATTTAATGGAAGAAGTGGTTAAAGCAAACCATTGTTATATCTGGAAACTTTGAATGTTAATGTATTATAATATTTAGTTCTATAGAATCAACAATATTATAGATATATTAAATTAGCATTTGATTACGGATTTTTAGACAAAACAACTAAACAGAATCTCCTAGATCGATCACCTATCTGTTTACTGTGACTATGATATTATGATCATGTAATATAAATAATAAATGCGTTTTGAAGCTGGACATAAACAAATAAACCAATGAAATGTATTCATATGGGACCAACTAGACGTTAGACCCATTCAAACAAGAAGTCGTCTAAATCGGATTACGTACGCGGAGCAAAGAGACATCAAAAAAACTTGTCGAAAAACGTTGAAAGTTGTTGGTTATAAGTCGCCATTTTAATTCTCTGCTAAGTAATAAATGTTTCCGGTTATTTTCGACTTAAATACTTTACGTGTATTAATTTCGAATAACTATCCGCACGCTATTAAATAGTTTGTACATACACTTTTTATACATAACTAAGGTACAGATTATAAGGCTGCCCGTCCACAGGAGCGCGTATATTCCCAGTCGCCCCCACATGGATTGCAACCAGGTGGGAATCGGGAATAAAATTCCCAGTTGCCGCCGGGTTGCGAGTGGGAAGTTATTGCCCCCACTTCAAATCGTTGTACACTGCTGCGTGGATGTGGTTAAGAGCAGATAAAAACAATTTAACTGGTTAGATACACTTTGGCGGTCTTTTATTTATTTGTATAGATATAAAGATGTCTAAGCGCATCGCTTTTATGAGAAGTACATAAGAGCAGAAGTGAGTTTTACTAATCTCGAACTCATCCACGCAGCAGTCCAATGACAAAGACTTCCCAGTCGCCACCCGGCGGCAACTAAGAATTTTATTCCCAACTGCCACCTGGTGGCAATCAATGTGGGGGCGACTGGGAATATACGGCTCCGTGCCAGTAGAGGGGTAACCTAAAAGGTGTTTATTTTACGCGGCATTAATTGAAACTACATTCAGTATCATGTTGTAATATTTGGAAGACTAAGAACACTTTCTACAAAATGCTGAAGATTTTTTGAGATGTCGACCGAAGTATAAAACGATTTTATAAAAGTTCTCATCTTTTTATTGTTTAGAACGAATTGTTCGAATTAATTTTGATTCTGGACATTGGTTTTAGTTGCTCCCTAGTTTGTAGTATACTGGACCACTGGGCAATCTTAGTGTCAGGATAATTCAGGCCGCCTGAATTCATCCGACACGACATGGCTTAACGACTTTTGTCTAACCGCTAACTAATTGGTTTCAGTTATTGCGCAAGTACTGGGGGCTTCATCTATAGGTACCAAATATTGTTATATTTTTGCTATCGCGACATTTTCGCGAGTTTTTTCATTTTCATTCGTTAAACATTAAGTTTATCATTGTGAGTGCTCAATTTTAGTTAATGCTTTACCCGTTTGCGACTAAAAATTTGTGATATGCAAAACGCTTGGTGAAAATGCTGTACTTTACTAGAACGATCAAATATTTCATAATTTATTCGCGTAGTAACAATAACGAATACTTGGCATATTTTTGTGAGTTTTTAACCAGAACTTATAATTCTATTATGTCATTGTAATAGTAATTGAATGAAATATATAAACAGTATGTATAAAGGCATATATTTATTTTATACACATGTTTTTAGAACTCTTAAACAAATAGATGTTAGTTGTTATTCGAGTATATTTTAAATAAAAATAAGATAATCTTATTCTTTTCTCAGTAATTTTAATGATATGTCTAAAATGCATTAAATTATTAATTAATGTATTTTTTTAAGAACAGGTTATTTCTGTCCTGTATTTGTGGTGCAGTTCCTGATAGAGGTTGCGGGTTCAACCGCTAACGGAAAATGAAATCAAATGTTTCAGTTGAATTAGAATTATACTAATTAAAAAAGCAGCTATCAGATGGAAGTAATAACTGTTATCACTAACATAACTAAGTCGTTCAGTTTCTTGTTACGTAAGTGTATTTATATGCATGTATTTTTATATATTTCTAAAGTGCAATAACGTCACCAAGTTGTTTGCAAGGGAGAGTATTTTAACGTTTGCATTTGTGAAAACTAGTTAGTTATATACAATTAATTAGCTTGAATTAGTTAATTATTTTATATTATTTGATGAATTTTGTATAATATAGAACTCCACACTATTATTGCGTTATGAACCAGGTGTATTAAATAAAAATATAGTTTTAAAATGTGCTTCAGTATTTTATTTTGTCCTGTAGTTTTAAGAGTAGTACATCAACTATTTTTCGTATATTCCCAGTCGGCCCCACATGGGTTCCCACCAGGTGACAATCGGGAATGAAATTCCCAGTTGCCGCCGGCTGGCGACTGATAGATTATTGCCCCCACTTCAAATCGCTGTACAAGTACAATAAGCACGCTGTACAAGTAAGTCGCCACCCGGCGGCAACTGGGAATTTATTCCCAATTGCCACCTGGTGGCCATCCTTGCGGGGGCGACTAGAAATATACCTTATTTTTTGGATATTACCGTTAAATGAAGGTTTTTTTCATAACCAAGACCAAGACGACTTTTTGTTATGATCGTTTTAACAAAAAAGGCTACTAAGAAGTCTTTGGAGATTTTTCTCCGTAGCCGTAGCCCGCGGTTTCGCACATCGTTAATTAAGTAAAAGCCTATGTGATATTCCGGAACTTAAACTATCTACATTCTTAATTTCATCAAAATTGGTTTATTCTTTACGGAGTCTGTGGTAACAAACATTCACACACACAAACTTTCTCGCATTAGTCATATTAGTTGAAGTAGGATTTTATAACTACTAGATTTTCTTACAGGGCGATGTGGTCGCTAAGCGACAAAGCCCTTCAAATAAATTAAAAAAAAAACTTCACTAATGGACCCGGTAATTAATATATCATTTATTAGATCGTATTGTGAATCTAAATCATTCATAAATCCACCTGAACACACAAAAATTCATTCAGTTTCATCAAAATCGGTCCAGCAGTTTGGGAGTTTAGCCACACAACGATAAACATCATAGGATCCCTAAAAATACTTTTTTCTTTCGCCTTGCTCGTTAACATGTAATAGTAAATAGGACATAATAACTTTCCATTAGTGAGATAGCGGCCAAATGCTATCATAAAAAAATATGCAAGACAGGCCTCCCTCTTGATGCCAAGATAGCCGGTCCATTTGCATACAAATGTCAGTCTTTGACTAGAACTGTCGGGTCAACATTGTCTGCGATTTACCAAGATTATTTATAAATTATTCAATATGAACTGCCCAGTGTAACAATCTTTGTTAAAGGCGAATAAATAATTATATTCTAAATAATCTTCGTAAATCACAGATAATGTTGAGCCTCGACAGTTTCAAAGTCTAAGACTGTCGATGATCAAAACTATTCTCACCTTTTTTTTTATTTCATACAGGCAAACATTTGACCTCTATCTCAGCTGATGGAAAGTGAAGATGTGCTCGATGGAGTACGCTTGCCTAGAAGAACCTGTTCAATCGAGATTTAAAGATTGTACTTATCGCGAAACACTCGGACACAGAAACAGGATTTTTCAAATCAAAATGTATCTCTGATAGCCATCTGAATAAATAGGCATTAGTCCACTATCTTACCCGATAGTAAGTGATGATACGGAGTAAATAATCATGCTATGATTTTATTTATTTTCCGCATATATAAAGAAACACAATGTAACAATGTAAAAAGGTTTTATTAATATGACGGTATCTTCGTTGCCTACCCCCAATTTTTCATCAATGAGGTATGTTCAAATTTATGTTTGGTGGTGGGACACATACACATAGGACTATATCTACAAATAAAATGTTATGAGCTGCTTGCCATCCGTTTCTGCAATAACTCCACATGTTTGGCTTCGAAAGGCGTGAGACAGGTTATCTTCGGCACTTCTAGCATTGTTAATTCTATGATACAATACAGAACTTGAAGGGTATCCTTGGCTCTTTGTAACGCCTGAAATAAGAATAGGCTATGTTTATATTAAAATAGATATAAAAACATGAATCGCTAAATATTCTAAATCACATGGTACACGAAATACATGCAT
This sequence comes from Lomographa bimaculata, assembly GCA_948107665.1. NCBI lineage: Eukaryota > Metazoa > Arthropoda > Insecta > Lepidoptera > Geometridae > Lomographa > Lomographa bimaculata. The sequence continues at coordinate 2,061,841 of OX403600.1, read as the reverse complement.
AAGAAATATTTGGTAATTGGAATATGTTCAGCGCTAAGACTGCACAAACTAAGGGTTAAATAACGCGTAATCATACGAAGGATTGTTGTACCTTTCCATCAGAAACGTATATTTTATCGGTAAATCTGAGTTAAAATGTTTTGTTCGACTGATAAACATCAAAATATAATACTTAAAGGTACAATGAACAATTTTATTTGGATGTTTTCAAGCCTAGAGTGAATTTATCTTCTATATAGGCTTCTCTGTTACACTTTCGACCACACTGTCACTTTCTATCAGGCGATATAGTGGCTAAAGGCTTGCCTTGCTTGCCAAGCATACAATTTTTTTAAAATATGTCTAATTTTATTTATATATGTCAATTTTCGTTTGATTTTTTCCTTAACTTACAGTTACTGCTTTTTCCTTCATCTCCGGATTACTAGCAATCTGTTTCTTCAAGTGATTCATCTCTTGCGGAGTGAATCCTACCAATTTCGAAAGCACATCACTCGTGAAGTCCACGTCTATACTCCCCGTTCCATCCACAATAGTACACTTAAGACTCCATCCTTCTTTGCCAACCGATAACTTAGACAGAAGCTTCATAATCTGACCCTTTACTTTGAAAACTCTACCAGCTTTTTCACTGTCCAACATTTCATTGATCTGCTTTATATACACAAATGGTTCCGGAGATACAATTGAAATTTTACTTTGATTGGAAAAGGGTTGATTTTCGTTCGCATCGATTTTAGCTTCTAATTCCTTTAGATATTCTTCATCCTCTTCAAAGAAAAGGTCGTTTTCGTCTGGATAGTCCTCGACTGTATTACTATTACTGTTGGGATTGATTTTTATTGTTGTTTTATTTGTTGCACTTGTGTCCATTTTAATTTTCTTCTCAGGGTTGGTACTAATCTCATTTAGTGATCTTTTTACAGGTGCATCTACTATTTGGGCTTCGATGGCGGCTAGCTGGTCTACGTCTAAGTCATCGTCGTCGTTGAAGGAAGCAACTTGCAGGCTCGTGACTCGGGCCACGGGCCTGTGGTCGGTTGGCTCAAATGTTTGTATGTTTGGCAAAGATGGCGGCATCTGCGTGTGTGGCGTTGGGACGTTTGTGTTACGCGGATGGCTGAGTGTGGCGTTTAGATCCGGCTCTGAAATATAAACAAACCTCGTTAATATTGAAGGAATCGTAGTAAGCACAGCGGCCCTTGTACGGACGGTTGCCGTCTCGATGACTACGACTAGCTTGAGCTTTCGATGAAAGCAACATCGTAAAGACATTCATGTTGGTAGAACCAAATACTCAAATACTCATTTATTGATAAACATTGTTTACACGTCTTATATAGTTATATTTTTACAATTGTAATTTGAGTAAGATTTGTATAAATCTTTAAAATATTAAAATCAATGTCAGTACAAACAAATAAAAAATTATTTAAAAATAAAAATTAGTAAAATAAAAATATGTCATACCACAGTGTGCTGTATATTAACAATTATCAACTAATAATAAATTATGGTCACTTAAACACTAGATATAAATACATTATAAGAGTATAACGTTTGCTTCAGATCCTCATCTCATGTTCGCTTGGCGTGCTACCCTGTACCAAAAACAGTCGTACTACTTTATATATACCAAAATATAAGCGGGGAAGTCCATTTTTTTAAGCTTTGCTTGATGATGATCTTATCTGATGAAAACTTACTTGACACTGGCTTAACGGACAAAGTTGCGGAGATAAAATAAAAAAAAATAACGCAAACCTTGTGTAATAGGTAGTCCTAGTTTGGTGGACAGCAATCCCGCTACTGAGTTGCTGACAGCTATTTCTTGCACCTCACCTCCAAGTAGCTCGATAGCAGCCTCTGTGAGTAGCAACATACCGCGTCGACATTCTATCGGTCCTGCAAGTACAGACTATATTAGGGTTCCTTACCTCAAAAGGAAAAAACGGAACCCTTATAGGATCACTTTGTTGTTCATCTGTCTGTCTGTCAAGACCCTTTTTCTCAGGAACGCGTCGAGGTATCAAGCTGAAATTCATATAGCTGCGAAAAAATCAAACTTCTAAGCCAACGCAATCAAAAGATACAGCCGTTTATGCTACAAATTTTCGACACTCGGACGGAATCAAAACCTACAGGGTACTTCCCGTGAACTCAGAATCTTGAAATTTGGTACGAAGCAACGTCGTACTGTCAAATAGATAAAGGAAAAATTGCGAACAGCATTAATATTTTAGTTACATCAATATTATAATTTCATTTAGCAAAAAAAATACCATAACTTTTACCTACAGGTATGTACGGAACCCTCGATGCGCGAGTCCGACTCGCAGTTGGCCGGTTTTTTTATGCGTGATAAGCATTTGGTCACCACCTCATCTGATGCGGCCGAAGATGTAGCAAGCGTACCTAAAACCTATTCGCTCTTAACTTGAAGATACCTTGAATGATATGCAAATTCCCTGACCCAATAATAATTCCCTTATTTTTTTTCAAATCTACAACAATATTGATAACTTGGCCTTTAAGAACACTATCGTAAATATTGTAACTATTTTTGGCAATAAAGATTTATTTATGTATTTATTAATCTGCCTAGGGGCAGAAGCTCTTGCTGAAGCTCTGCCAGTGCTTTTCAGAGAAGCAGGATAGACAAGCATTTGGCCGCTACCTGTCCTGATGGATCGCGACAATGATATGAAGAATGCTAGAAGATACCTGTTCTCTGTAGAGTCCTAAGGTAACAGAAATAGTATGGTGGAATTAGTGTTTTCTCTAGTATTTGCAAATATTAAAGCTAACTCAAATTAATTCCCCCATACATTTTCTATGGATATACTTCTTGAAACATTTTGCAGTGAAGGGTCGAATACATTGCCCATGTGTCTTTGTTCCCCAAATGGTATAATTTGTCTTGAAGACAAATAGAACTTTCATTTATTAATAGCATTTGTTATCTAAAACAGTAAATTTGTTCTATCCCCTGAGCCACTCAAGCCCTGCTACAAAATTCAACTGATGAAATTATCCTTTCCTTATTTTGACGTGTGACGCCATCTGCCGGGATAGTTTGAAATTACGAGTCTAATATTCCAGTTAGGTACACTCTAGTCGCTATGGCTAGCGTGGTGCACCTATGGCCCTAGGTTTAAACTCTGCGTCGAGCGATATTTCATCATCATCATCTGTCACTGGTCAGAGACAATATTTTTTAATATTTGCAGGTTTGCATGCAGGCTGAATACATTGTACGTAATATTATTTAAAAGATCTTTTTGACATGTATTCTGGCAAATAAACGTTTGAGTTTGAGAGTTTGAGTTTGAGTCTTCTCCCAATGCCACTATTAGTATTTCATAGTTCCACCAAGCTAGAGGACATCTTCACAAAGATTTGCCATGTCGCGGTCTCCACTCAAGAACATGTCTACGAGTTGTATGGAAAATATGACCAGTCCGCTGCCACTTGCTCATCATATGGGCTATGTCAATAATTTTAGTTTAATAGTCAGACAATTTTGTTTCGAAATTAGATCCTTCAAAGAATCTCCCAGCACAGCCGTCTCTATAGCTCTCTGACTGACTTGAAACTGATGCCTAAGCATAGGTCCTACATACTTTCTAAATTTATATCTTTATGCTAATTCATTTTATTAACTTCTTACTGCTATTTTTTTTTTGGACCATTAACATTTGAACTACATCTAGAGTATATTCTCACCTTTTATTAGTATTTTGCAGCCAGGAGTGATGTCACAGCTGAGGTTTCTCATTGGTCTATATTCTATTGCTGTCACCTCTTGCACTCCATCAGTTAGATACAGCTTTATCATTCTGAAATTAAAGTATTTAAGGGTTGATTTGTAGGTACTAAAGTATGTAATATCTGATGTGGTCAGAGGGCCGTCGATTGAGCCATGACCCATACATTCCTTAAAAAATTTAGTAAGTAATAGTTGATATTTAATTATTTAAGTAAATTCAAAATGATAATAATTGAGATGAGAGAGAGTGGGAGAGGTATGTGGAGGTATGAGGAGAGGTGTATTCTTAGGCCATTAAACACCAAATTTGTATAAAGTAAATCAATTTAAGGAAATATCTTAAGAGGGTTAATTCCTTTTGTCTTCTCTCTCGTTCACACTACTCGTAATTTTTATAAATACAATTATTTTTGTGTGTTTTTGAAAATGTTTTCAAGTAACTATATGGATGTTTAAAACTTCTTTTCACTATTATATCCTTGAATAAGATGAATAAAAACGGAGTTTTAAAATTTCAATGTGATTTTCACGCTATGAAAAACGAAAGGTTTATTGATGTCCATATAGTTGGTTATTTATTAAAAATATCAAAATGTGCGAGCGAGAGAGAAGACACATGGAATGAACCCTCTTAATATGTTAACTGTGTGCATTACATTACAATGTTAATTCTATTGCCACATACAGTCAAAGTGTTGACGAACAGTTTTAATTAATTTTTCTTGTAAATTTGTAGATAGGTATCCAACAATACTAAGTGCACAGGTTGCCAAACTGCAAATGTGCAAAGTTCTTATTTGTGCTGACACAATGTTACCCACCTGTGACTCGATACTTTATCCTCGAATTTTATTGTGGCCTCTACATTCTCCATGTTTATCTTTTGTAACTTCAAATACTGCTGATAAGCAGGTGTACCTAGAATCATTTATAAAGTTAGAAGTCTTACATATATGTAGGAGATTCTTGTAGTGAACATTAGCCTTTTTAATATTTTGGTATTTCGATTGGTTCCAAAATAGTAACCACAAAAGGAGAAATAATAGGTTACCTGTAGAATCCACAGAAGTATGTAATCCCAACTTTCCTACTTATACTTTAATTTTGATTTGGTTTGGTTTGATCACCCGTTAGCTATGTTGGGCGAGCATTCACCTTCTAAGGTATTGGGTTCGATTCCCTGCAGGAACACAAGTTTTCTTCTCAATGAAAACTTGTGTTTCTGGTTGTGATTGTGTGTGTGATGTGAATGTTTCCGGCACTTATGACACAAGTCATCGAACTTAGTGTGGGGCTGTGAGTGTGAAAGCGTTTAGGTGAAAGCGTTTTTATAGTATGTTATGGAGTTTTATCATATGATATTTCTATAGTATGTTATGGAGGTTTGTTTTAGTTGTAAACTTTTTTATGAATCTATTATTTTCTATTTTTACCTAAACATACATTTATATTAAAATAAATTATTAATATATTTAAAAAACTAAGGGGCAAGTATCTAATCTGCTGGTAAGTGATAAAAGGTTTAAAGGACAATTGTAGGCCTAGTACAATGACCAACTGCCAAGAACCATTAAAGATTGGTGATACATTTTCAATCGACTTCAAAAAAGGAGGTTCTCAATTCGACTGTTTTTTAAGTATGTATGTTACCTCATAAGTTCTTTGTGGGTGAACCGATTTTGATGTTTTTTTTTGTTTGAATACTGGCATGTCCCAAGTAGTCCCATTTAAATTTGATCAAGATCGGGCCAGAAGTTTTTGAGTTATCCTAAATAATGCATATTTAATCACTTCATCTGATCAAGGATTCTGAAAAAGTTGCTCATATGATGGTAAGTGTCACACTTGCCTTTTAAAGTTCAGTGCCACCCAAAGTTTTGAACTTATACAGGTCAAAATCCTTCGCGGCAAAGCAATAAAGTCATTGGACAACCAAACATTTGACATTCCAAATAGCCAATAAAACTTAACTTGCCTATATCTACAGCAGCATTGATTTGCAGCACATATCTTCCAGGTAGCATTGTTTTTGGTTGGTTCTTTATATTCACAGGCAATGAGCCCGGACAAATATCCTTCAAATCGTTGAGAAGCCATTGCTCTCTAGCCAAATTTTTTATACCATTTTCACTGATATTGTTGCCGTTGTCTTCAATAAGATAATCTACGCATCTGCGAACGACGAAATATCAGCACTGTATCCTTTTTTGCAGCTATTAATGCTGTATTGCCTGCATGTAGCTGTTGTTAATACTTACCCAGTTAACCAATCGTCAACAACAAACATATGATGAGAGGCTAAATATTGTCGAACTGTACTGTGGATCATCGTTAATTACATATTGTTTAAACATCCTAAAACAAAACAACTACTTGCCCTTTCATATTTCTAGATAAAAGATTTTTAATACATTTTGAGAAACTTTATTTTCCCTCTATTTACATTTGAAATATTTTGAACTTGTCAAAATAGACAAGTTGTCATTTTTGTCATTGTCAATATGTCACTTGAATTAGCTCCGCTAACTTGTTCATTTAGCCAGTCAAGTATACATTTTTAGGTACAACGATTTCTCTTCGCACTTTTATTTATTTTTTCATTTAATACTTTACTGCACAGTAAAAAGTGTACAAAAGGAGGACTTAATGCTAAAAGCATTCTCTACCAGTCATCCAGCGGTGGAAAAAGAAATGACGTGAGGCGTGCATCAATCAGGGACAAGGAAAACTTGTTTCTGGTTCTGGTTGTGATTTTGTATGTCATGTGAATGTTTCCGGCACCCACAACACAAGTCATCGACCTAAGTATGGGGCTGTGAGTCTGAAAGCGTTTATGCGTTTACATTATAGGCCACCTGAAGGCAATCGTAGATATACTGTATTATATAAATATATCAATATACAGTCTTTTGCCATTTATGTGATTTTATCACTCTATGCAGTTGCTAAAATTAAGGTAACAAGTAAGTATGACACATCTAAACATGATTAAGAATTTTATCTTAAATAATGTTGATATAAAAATAGAAGTTTTTTCAAATAAAGTTATGGTAACATTATTTATGAGTGAAGAGTGAACGCAAAAAAGCTTGCCGATATTTCATTCATCCGTCTCCCTCGTAAATTTTGGACACGGGTTGATTGACAACACAAGGCACTATTTTGAGAATCGCTATTGTTTTTAAATGGTTCTTTGTAAATAAGTGTCGTGAACCAAGCGCCTGTATTCGCGATTTACGCCCCGGATGTAGAAATATGAAGCGGCGAAATGCCGATACTGGGAAGTTGCGGCGCCCCATAAAGCGCACAAAAATCACCGAAGGAATGTACGGAAAGTAAGTTCATATCCATACAAATAATTAAAAAAGCTGTAGCGTATTTACAAAACGTGAATCTGGTCTCAACGATGCAAAAAAATGTGGGAAACTATTGTGAAAGGCTAATGTATGTGGGTAGAAAGTACCATCTGGTTATGATCATACTGGCACGTTCATCTGTTGTGTGTAAGTAAAAAAAAAAACAATAAAAAGTAGGCCTCGAGCCCGATACAAATTCGTTTCTTTCTTTATGTGTCATCAATATAAAGAGTACCTACTAGAGTCTATATGTTTACAGCTGTTCTACTGATGCAAAGCTAAAATAAACACAGTTATTTTGAGTAACAACAGAACTATTCTATCTTTAAAGCATTAAGCTATCTATTTATCTGGTTTGATGTGTTTACAAATCTATCCTAAGGTTAATATATTTTATAAATAACTAGGACAGCAAAATTCACATGATATGTAGTAATTGTCAATAAAAACAAATCATAATGAAATTTCAATCTAGTACAAGTGATTATCACCTGCTAAAACTTGATTTCGCATTATTTTCTTCCTCAAATTGCCAGGATTAAATGGTACAAAATGAAACAAATTGAAGTTTTTGCAAACAATGAAATCTTGTACTTCACCTGGTGGTTACAGCATCCAAAATTAGTAGATTTTCTACAATAATCTCTTTTGTTTCTTTCATGCCTTCCCCCTGGATAGTACAATAAGGTACATTAATCTTAGATCTATCAGGGCTTAGAACTTTGATCAGGTTGACCAGGATAACCAATATCTAAGTAAATTTTTAAACATACTACACTAGTTTTAGAAATGCCAGGTGCGGATCTAGCCAGAGGTCGCTGCAAAAGTGTGTTGAATATCTTTCATACACTTAACCAATTGGCACAACAAGTTTTTGTTATGTATTCATTCAAAATTTTAGTTTATTTTTTATAATTCTAGGTCCGCCCCTGTTTTGCTTAAATGTTGTCCACTGTTAATGTTTCTAATTTGTATTTCAAATAAATATTTCAATTATAAATGAACTATTTGACTTACATGCTTAAATACGGGTATCTAAAGTATACCCAATGCCATGTCTGGAAAAGGGTTGCACCAATTTTCATTATAACTTGCTAAGAATACAAGCCTGTAGGTTAGCCAATAGGTTAACCTTGTAACACCCCTTTTGTGCTAGGGATTATAATAAATTTTGAAATAAAGTTTTGGGTAAATTTAAATCTTTTAAAATCATCTGTTCTGTAATGTGACACAGTTATGAGTGATATTCTTTTATCAGTTACTCTTCCTTCCTTCTTTAGCTATGAATAATATTAACTAAATAAATATAATTGCGTTATTAATGCCAAATGTTCTTGAACTCATTCAATGTGATGTAAACTTATTCAGTGTGAGGTAAGACCTGCACTGACATCCCACTTTGGTTGGATTGTGCAGGGAAATGCATAATTCAGCCAAATTCGGCAAAATGCACAATCTTGGGGTGCGTTGGGTGAGTTGGAGTGGAAGGGATAGTTATCCCTTCCACCCCAACTCCTTAAAATAATGGAATGTGGTGCCGACGGGTTTGCTGATCAAATTAATAATAATCTCTATATTTATTTTTTACTTAGACATTTTTTCTCTATTTTTTTCAAAAATATAGAAGTATGAGTATATTTCTTTACACATAAGTAGCTGGATGACCGAGCTTTGCTCGGCTGAAAACATGATAAAACAACGTTTTATAAAATTGAAACCTAGCAAACTACGGGCCAATTGCCTATATTTCCTAAAACTATGTACAGCAAAGAAAAAATAAAAAACCTAGCTAGATCGATTTATCCCCTCCAAAACCCCTTGCATACGTTGGAGCCATTTCCGACATCCTGATTACACATATATATTTACAAGAATTGCTCGTTTTAAGGTATTAGATATGACTTTTGGGCAACATAAAACAATTAGGAACTCATTGACTTTCTGTTATTAATGTTATCCCTAATCAACTGTTGTTATAAACACTCAAAATTGTACAACTTTTAACATAACTGTTCTTTTGAGGTGTGAAGTACATCAGAGTTTATACAAAAAGTAAAAACATCTTTTACCCTTCCTAACATATAGTGAATTTGAAGGTGAAGCAGCTATGAGAGAATCACGTACTTTGACATCTACACTACATACAAGTTTATATCATTATTAATTTATAAAAGCCAAATGCGGATTAACCGACAGATTCATCACAATCTCATATAATTGTTAATGCATATAATTGTTAATGCATATATATTACTAAGACATGCATGCGTCTTAAATCTAATCAAACATCAAATCAATTTATTTCATACAAAATAGAGTTTACAATATTTAACTTAATATTCATGGTGCTGCCGCAAATGCAGTAGTTCCTGTTTGACTCCATACATTTAGCTAGATGTGTGACTTGAGTATTACTACCTTTCTGTTACACATTGTATAAAGAATTAATGATGCATTCATTACATATAAAAGTCAATTCCTGTTATATTAAATATCAATTTAATTATTATTGTTTACATTTAATTTTATGTCTTGATTCATGCAATATATAGTTCATGCACATAAAGAAAAAACATCCTTTTTATGCTGGTAAGAAAAGAGACAACCTTATTCATCTAGTTAGGAAGCATTTGGTCTACTTCTTCCTGAGACATGACTTACAAACCAAGTCTTTAGTTAGTTATATATTTATTAATTTGTACTATTAGATTTGTTCATTACCCTTGAAACACTCACGATATTTTCATTACCCTTGAACATCTCTAGGCGTCATCAGGAATCACTACGCCAAGGGTGTCAATAGAAAAAGCAATTGTGAAGTTTTCTCTAGGTAACTGTCTCTAGGTACTGTGTATTTACTCATTATGTTTCTCAAATTTCAGTCCAATGTTGTACTTAAAATTTATTATACTATGGGCCTCTCTGGTCGTCGCCGACTACATGTTGGAGTTCAGGTTCGAATTCCTCTGGCCGTTCTGGATCCTGCTGCGATCTGTCTATGATACATATAAATATCAAGGACTTGTGAGTATAATATTTCTTTGTATAAACTTAAACTTTGTATAACCACCGGCTTGAAGATTGTGTATTAAAGTTTAAGATAACTATCGTTAAGCCAAGTAGAGGTCTTCAGGTGTCTTGAAATGTCCTGCACTAGGACTGACCATCAACCTATTCGACAAGCAAGCATGTCTGGTTCTGATTTTGTTATGATACCATTCTCATTCACAGTTGAAGGAATAACTTCTGTTTTCAATCACTATTAAATTTTCCTTTAATACCAAGTTTAATATAAATTGACATTTTATGATAAGGAAGGAAAGACAAGTTATTGGATGATGGAATACCGCATTTCAACAATGTGAACCATATTATAATAAACGGTTAATAGATATCTTATGTATATCTATTTTGTTTATGTCAGATAGGTAAGCATTTCGCCTAATAGAAAGCGATAATGTGGCCTAAAATTTTGCATGCTTACCTAAAAGATACCTATTCATTGTTAGAATCCCCGAACAGTATTTAATTTGGGAGTCTTCACTCCCAAATTATACTGTTCAGGGATCAAAGACAAGGCAGTGAGTTCCACTCCTTCGCTGTATAGATATGTAGAAGCAAAACGCTTCAGGTGGATATGAGGTAGATCCATTAGATATATTTCTAAAACAAAGCTAGAGATGTATGTTATTTTTATTTCAGGCATTCTCAGTATTTTTTATCTGCATCGCGCTGACGTCAGACATGATATGTTTCTTCTTCATACCAATACAGTACATATTCTTCGCTGCCAGTACCTATGTGTGGGTACAGTTTGTCTGGTATACATGTAAGTATTAATTTACCTATGCTTGTGTTTCTTTACCACACTAATCTTGCACAAACAGCTTCATCAATTTTATTATATTTTACCCGATTTCAAAAAAGGAGGTTGTCAATTCGGCTGTATTTTTTTATTTGTTACCTCAGAGTTTTCTTGGTGAAGCGATTTTGATGATTCTTTTTTATTTGAAAGCTGGTGCTTTACATGTGATTCCATCTAAATTTGATCAAGATACGACCAATAGTTTTTGAGTTATCCTACTAATATTATAATTCCGAAAGTTTGTGTGTAAGTGTGTAAGTATGTTTGTTCCCTCTTTACATGTACGTGTACATAGCATATACCTAAGATTAACACATAGGCTACTTTTTAACTTGATAATACTCAAGTTTTCTCTTTAAGGAAAATTTGTGGTTTTGGTTCTGGTTGTGATGTGAATGTTTCCGGCATCTACGACACAAGTCATCGAACTTAGTGTGGGGCTGTGAGTGTGAAAGCGTTTATGTTTATGACTAAAGTATACAAACCAAAAATAAAAAATTAACAGCCTGATTAAAAAAATCTTAAAGGTTTTTTAAAATTTTCTACTAGCTATTATAACAAGTTAAAACAACAATGTAGTTTCAAATAAAACCAAAACATACTATTATGTTATGTTTAATTTATTACAATGATGCAACATTCATATTATGAAGATTTTGTATTCATGTCCATGCTATTACTGTCCTTATCAGAGCTTCATGGCACTGTATAATTAAAATAGGGGTAATGGAAAGATGGAACAAGATAATAGAATGTAATGTATTACTTGTATAAAATCGATTTAGGTTACCAATCTATTTAAATATTTAGACTCAAGGTTTTGTATGATCAAGAAAGTCTAAAATCGTTTTCTATTTATTGAACTGGCTAATCTGCTCATAAAACAACACGGAAAAATAAAAATATAGCAAAAAATTGATTGAAATTGGACTATTAATTAAGATTAGAAAAAAAATTACATTTGATAGATAAAATAATTGATAGATAAATAGACACTAAACAGCTGTTATCAGGCTCCTTTCCCGGATACAAGTTTTCTCCGCAAGGGAAATTTGTATTTGTGGCTGTAATTGTGGGGACTGTGGGTGATGCGAATATTTCCGCACCTCCAACACAGTCCTTCAAATTTGGTTTGGAGTGAGAGCGTCCATGTTAATATGTATTAGAAGCATAATAATCTATTGCAAATTAATAAATATATATGCACTGCAAAAAGTATATGATTTAATCAGGATTGGAAGTATGCCCATCAAAACGAAGGCACATAATAAATAATCGCCTTAAAACTATTAATACCTATGTATACTTTTTTGTCGCATTATATAAAATATCCTAATCAAATTTTTTTTTTTTGTGTTAGTGTGACAAAGATTAAGATAAAGATGCTTAGATAGTTTGGATATGTAGAGAGGATAGACGAAAATAGATTGACGTAGCAAATTTATAAGGCGAGTGTGATGGGCAAGTTGGAAAGGGTCGATCAAGGCGAACGTATCACGACCTGGTCGATAGAAAGGCCAGGTCAAAAGTACCCGCAACCAACGAGCATGTATGAAAAACTCATGAATGTAGGAGAAGCAAAAGATGTGTGTCAGGATCGTAGCAGGTGGAGAGATGTGGTCGCCTACCCCAATGGGAAAGAGGCTTGACTATATGTATGTAAAATCTTTTTTACCACATACCAGCTCGAATAGTAAAAAATATTAATAAAAAAAAAAAATGTAAAAAAAAAATACTTACTAAAAAAAAAATACTTCCTCCAAATCTTACTTGAAAATAAATACTTTACTATAAATATTCCAAACTCTTTTTTTTTTTAAATAGTTTACTTTTGACGCCGTGTTCAGTTAGCCGTCATTAAATTGCAACAAAATGAAACAATTACACAGTTGAAATAATTTAAGAGCCACTAGTGCCATAGTAAACTTGTATGGGATATTAATTTTACAACCATTTCTATTCTTGTAATACATAGAATGGCTTGGCTAACACACAAATGTACTTCCACTTTACCGATACTTGCAATGTTTATTATACCAAATAATTTACGGAGTAATTGGATTTGGTTTGTACGTAAATAGATGATCATTCTCAACACCTAAATATGTAGAAGTTGAGCTGGGTAGACACCCAGGCATACACCCAGGTGCCCAGACACCTAGAAATCTTGCATATTTTTTATATTAATATTATAAATCCCAAAGTTTGTGTGTAAGTATGTTTGTTCCCTCTTTACGCTTTAACGGCTGAACGGATTTGGATGAAATTTGGAACGTACATAGATTATACCTAGGATTAACACATTGGCTACTTTTTAGCTTGATAATAGCGGGCGAAGCCGCGGAAGCAGTATATGATAAGTCACAATATAAGTCTTAATATGATAAGTTGGCTTAGGCCAACAATTAAAAAAATATGCATAAAAACATTAGGCCTACAAATAGTTATGCAAAAATAAACGGTATGCCCTAACATTATTTTGCCAAATCATGAATATGCCAAAAATTGTTATGCGAAACATTTTCGGCCAAATTATACTAGGAAATGGAAAATTATGCGAGTCGATAGGCACCCAATATCACGATATAGCTTAGTATAGACTAAACATGTACTTGGATGATTTGAAAATGGTATCGAGTAGCTGGAGCCATCGCCCGACCGAAATGACTAAGCGATTTTGTCATTGTCCAGTCGCAGACAAAGGCATATGCCTGCCGACCGTGGCGATATGCTGCTTCATAGTGTACGTGGAGGGCATGCGGGGCGGCGTGGGCGGCGCGTGGGCGGGCGGCGCGGGCGCGGGCGCGTGGGGCGCGCGGCCGCTGGCGGCGCACTGCGTGGGCTTCCCCGCCGTCACGCTCGGCGTCGGCGTCAAGAAGTACGTGGTGCGGCGCCTGCGCCTGCGGACGCAGCGCCAGGTGCGCCAGCAGAATGACTTCTACTTTGAGTTGATGCGGGATGCGGTGCCGCAGGTTAGTTGATCCTAATGTTTTGTGTAGGCCGTCGAGATTGTTCGTAATCGTAATTTATTTTGGGGCTGGAAAATCTGCCCAACAAATACGAGGAGTACTATTATTTTTGAGTTAATTCCTGTTTTGGACATCGAAAATAAATCTAAACGTAATAATAATATATGTTATAAATCAAAAATATTACACAATTTAGAAAAAAAATTGCTTATTTTTAATTCAGTATTTCTATTAAACTAATTAAATAATACACTTAATAAATAATCCAGTAATCATCTGTGCTAGCAAGAAGTCTTCTTGACTTCCTGTCAGCATGGGCGATCATAGCGACTATAAATTTCTATACATTCTTGACGGACTGTACATTTCGATTATCAGTTTGTGGTCCTTCGAGCCGGATGTCAGCTGGTGGGTATTATGAAGCATTTAAGCTAGAATCTATATGATATGGGTCATAAGAAAATATATGATATGGGTCCACGCGAATCGCTCAGGGAATTCTTTAAAGAAACAGGCATACTTACCATGCCTTCGCTTTACATCTTTGAAAATATAATGCATGTTCGCAAAAATATTAGTAAATATAAATTAAGAAGCGACGCACACAATCTTAATACTAGATATAAGCATAAAATTACAGTGCGCGCATTTAGATTAAGCAAAACGAATAAATCTTTTATGGCAAATGGTGTTAGATTTTACAATAGAATTCCTAAAATCGTAACTGAATTACCACTGGGAAAGTTCAAAACTGTAATAAAACGGGCATTAATTAAGAAAGCCTACTATAAAACCACAGACTATATTAATGACAAGGATGCATGGAGGCAAACTGCACAGGCTCTTTCTAGCGACTACCATAATAACACCTAGGTTAAGAAACTTATGTATTAGAGATTAAGAATGTTTAAAAAAAAAAAAAAATTATTGAAAAAAATATGCGCCGCCGAGTTTCTTGCCAGGTTCTTCTCGAGATGGCTGTAATTTTGCGAATCTGGCAATAGATTCATTAACTTTCATGAGTGCCTCTTTGGGGCCCATGTGAATAAACGATTTTTGATTTTGAATCATTAACATTCATGAGTTCCTCTTTGGGGCCCACGTGAATAAACGATTTGATTTGATTTGATAGACATGAATAGACTGGAAGTTGGTGAATTTTTAAAAAATGATTCGCAGAGTGAACTGGTGTGCGACTGCCCGCCGGCATGCGGCACTGCAACGGGGCATATGAATGGCACTGCCGGTGGCAGTGGTAAAAAACGCGCCAAGCAGCCTGAGCCTAACGGGCATTGCCAGACAGACGCGATCACTAAGGTATGTTGGTGGAAGGTGTGGAAAGACGATGGAAGGGTTCCGAGACTAATTTCAAAATAATAATAGTATCAATGACCTTCAAGCCTTTAAAGCATTGCATGTTTGCAACTACCCCCCTTTTTTTGCATATTTTTTACATTTCGTACATTATTGTAAGTTAGGTTTTCCAAAAACTCCGTTGTTGCCCTCGACGAAAAAGAGGGATGCTAAAAGTTTTATAGCGTGTATCTGTGTGTCTGTTTGTGACATCTTAGCTCCCAAACATTTTGGTTGTAGCAACGTGAGCTACGGCTGGACCGATTTTGATTTCGTTTTTGATTGATGAGTGACCTTTGAAATGGTTCATGGTGGGATTGTTCATACCTATGTTTGGTTAAAATCGGTGCAGCCGCTTTCCAGATAGAGTGTCAGCTTAAATGTATTTTTTCCACTTGCTGCATCTAATCAAACTTCGCAATCTCAAAATAGTAAAACTATTGACATGAGCAAGATTGGGTTTGATCTCAATTAGGTCAAATTTAACTGAATGACTAAGTTTATCTTTATTTTTTTATTTCTTTTGTTGACAGTTAGAACATATAGAACCGCCTATAGAAAAAGGTATAGATAAAAAGGTTACGCGGGAACGCGACAAGTCGTCACAGAACCACACGAGTAACTCGGTGACGAGTAACGGTAACCACTCGCTGAGTAACGGAGCGGCGAGCGGGCCCGGCTGTCACGAGGACAAGCCGAACCACTGTAAAGGTAACTAACGTAACCGCACAGTCACTCAGTGACGAGTGACGGCAACCACTCGCTCAATAACTAACGGCACTACTGCACAGTCACTCAGTGACGAGTGACGGCAACCACTCGCTCAGTATTATAGCGGTAAGCTGACCTGGTTGTCACTAGGACACTGTAAAGGTAACTTACGGCACAACTGCACAGTGAAGAGTGACGGCAACCACTCGCTCAGTAATGTAGCGGCGAGCAGGCCCGGCTGTCACGAGGACAAGCCGAACCACTGTAAAGGTAACTAACGTAACTAACGGCACAACTGCACAGTCACTTAGTGACGAGTGACGGCAACCACTCGCTCAGTAACGGAACGGCGATCGGGCCCGGCTGTCACGAGGACAAGCCGAACTACTGTAAAGGTAACTAACGGCTCAACTGCACAGTCACTCAGTGACGAGTAAGGGCAACCACTCGCGCAGTAACGGAGCGGTGAGATGACCTGGCTGTCACTAGGACACTGTATCGGGTAACTAACGGCACAACTGCACAGTCAGTGACAAGTAACGGCAACCACACGTAGTATTACCGTAAGTCATTACTTACGGTAGCTTAACTCGGTACTTACGGTCGACCACCCAGGTGGTCAAAGTAAAAGACCGTACATGGTAGCAAGTCAGGCTAGAAATTTTGCTACCATCAAAATATTTTATTTCAGTTTTAATTTTATTTGTTGTCTCTCTTATCATAGCAAATTATTATATTATGTTCACAGGTAGTACGAAGTGTTCGAAATACGATAAAAAAGAGGCTATTACAATAAAAGAAGAGAAAAAGGAAGAGAGAAGAAAACATAAAAGAGATAAAGATAAGGAAAATAGTGATAGTCATAAGAGTACAGAACATAGTAAGTATTTTTGTGTACTTTAGATATGTCTTTTATTCCTAAAAAAATGTGCCCGCGAATATGGAATATGCATGAGTATTCAATATACTTACTTATTCTATGTCGTTACTATGTCATACAAATTACGTTTGGTACACCGTTGGAATTACGATCTGACCTTAAGACTAATAAGTAATTCAATTTTGACCTAAGCTAAGTAGGATAGTATACTAAGAATGTGTCCAATAACACTTTTCTTACTGTCTCTATTATCGGGAAGACACTTTGTTCTTGTGTACTTTGTTAATAGCACTATATGACACTGTCACATCACTACTCAAAAGGTTTAGTTCTCTTGAGTCTTCTCACTAAATTTGTTGTCGAGGAGTTTGATTGCCTTAATGATGAGGTGATGAAGTCTTTGTCTTGACACCAGAAGATGCCATTTCTCTATGTCAAGTGCAACTTCCTGCCACGTCGTGGCAGCCACGGGGTGGGTTAGAGCTCGCGCAAGTCTAAGGATATATTTTTACTAATAACATTTCAAATCTAGGGTCTCTATTTACATATATGGACTAATTCGACTTGTTCCGTTTGTTACAGCAAAAGAACAAATAGTTAAAGATAAGGAAGTAGAAAGTACAAAAGAATGTGTAAGAAATAAAGAAGCTCACGGTAGTAAAGAGAAGGAAAAGGAGAGGGAAAAAGAAAAGGAAAGAGAAAAGGAGAGGGAACGTGAAAGAGAGAGGGAGAGAGAAACAAGAGAGAGGGAAAAAGAACGCGAGCGGGAAAGGGAACGCGAATTGGTAAGTTTGGAAATATTTTGGAATTGTATTGATACTATGTTAACGGATGTGAAACAACGAGCCAATATCACTACGTATAAAGCAGCCACCGCTAATAGTTGTTTTGCGCCACGCGCTGCGGTCCTTGGACCGCAGTGATCCCAGTCGGCATTTACGCAAGGTGCGGAACGTACGTATCTTGCCTACTATTCAGTTCAGTAACAAAGAAATATATTAAAAATGCCGTCTTGTGTTCTAAAAACATACAAACCATTCCAGAGTAAAAAAAAGACAGTGGCTTGATATTTCACCGATCGGCATATACATTTATTATATGATATACATTTATTATAATCGCGCTTAAGACCTTTTGATCGCGAGAATACTACACCCCGAAAGCTTTCATATTGCTGAATATAGCTTTGGATAGCGTCTCTATACGTAGTAATACTAGCTCAGTGCCAATGTATGAAATACTTCCTACTCTTCTATCATTAGCTTAAAATTGTAGTACTAGCTATGGTTAATTATAATAATAAAGGCCTAACTAGTCCCTTTTTATTTCAGCGCGAAGCCCGCGAATGTTTGGAAGAGCTCAAGCGAATACGCGCCGAATTATCAGCGGCAAGAAACGGTGAAGCGGAAGCGAAAAAAGCGCTCGCAGCCGCTTTAGCCGCTGAGAAAGTTCGCAAGGCCGAGCACAACCAGCTCAAGCAAGCGCACGCAGCGCTGCAGCACAAGTCAGTATTTTTGCAGAACATTCTTGTAATGGCCAAGTCGGTAGGATATTTTTTTTTACACACACTTTGAACTAAATTAATGATTAACGGGAATTGAAATATGCACGAGGTTTAAATATAAATCAATTATTATTTTTAAGAATAATAAAAACATTTTGTGTTCATATTACATTATGTTTTTTTAACTTTATTCGATTGTTTACGATTATACTTTGCCGGTTATAATAATCTCAATACATTTTATATAAAAATAAATATTAGAAAACGCGAGGAGCTTCGAGCATTTTTAAAGGCGGCCATTCTGACTTTCTTTCTATTACATCTACAGTTCTTTTTTTGGGAGGAGGGGATACCTAGCACTTGAACGATATGCCACTGTGGGCCACATGCGACACACACCTCCAGCGGGTGGAGCGCCGTATCCTCCGGCACCCCACATTCGTGGCAGGCCAACCATTTTGTTTTATTCTTATTTTTTTTTAATTTGCTTTGTCAGGGTGTCAGTGTGGCGCATGGGTGCGGGCGCGGCACTAGAACGCAAGTTATGCGAGGAACGTCGCGCGCGGCAACAAGCGGAGCAGTTACTACTCAAGCAAACTCGCACGCAGAAGTATGTATCATTGTTCCATGGACCCAAAGACAAAGCAGATTCTCTTTTATTTTATTACCCAAAACTGGATACAAAGATAATTTTACATAGGAGTTCCATTCCTCAGTTATATAATTGTTCATGGAAATGTTCCAGCGGTGAGTGCGAGAATTCAACATGCAAGTCTCGTCGCGCGGCGCACGAGTCGGAGGCGGCGACGATGCGGCGCGAGCTGCAGCGCGGCCGGGAGCGCCACGCGCAGCTGCAGCGGGACTGCACGCTGCACAACGAACAGGTCTGTCTACTGCCGTCACCACAAACCGGAATATCAATACTTCCAGCAGGCCAGCGCCATTCTCTTTCGCTATGGATCTAATAGGTTATATCATCGGAATAAAATACAAACTGCTGAGCGACACCGCTACATGGTAGACATTCCACAAATGCGGACGAAGCGTTTTGCTTTCACATTCATTGTGCGAACCGCAAAGGAATATAACACCTTGCTTGAGTCGGTGTACAATATGGGAGTCTTCAAGTCGCGAGTGAATAGGTACCTTCTGGGTAAGCTCGCTCCCACGTCGACCACATCTACGCTTACCATCGGGCGGCGAGATAGTGGTCAAAAGTTATCCTATCTTACCGTACCTACCTTAGGTACCGCAACGTAAGATGTAATTTTAGACGGTTTTGTACTGTAACATATGCACTAAAGTGTATTTTATTTTATTTTTTTCATTTGATTTTGGCTTCGCTATCTTGCGTCAAGCCTGTGTCAAGTAATAATATATTTCAAGTGTATTACATATTTAAAGTCACAAGTCAAAGTCAAGTAAAACAGTCAAGGTCCAGTAACAGTCAAGGTATGCCCTAGTAAAGTAGTAGAAACTTTACTAGAACTCCTATCGGAGTTTTGGAGCGAAGGCGAAAATCACGTTTTTCAACTTTTTACGATTTGCCTACTTATGTACGTTTACTATGTATTAACGGTTAATAATCCACCATCATTATACATTAACACTCGAAGAATCACAGTTTTGTAAAATACAAAATCAACAACGTCATATTCCCCCTTATTCTCCTTAGATAGCTAGATTTAGATAACCAGTATTCTAAGAGAAAAAATATTTACGATTATATTACCTGGTCACTTTCGCTCCAAAACCCGAGTGTATAGTTAGTCCGTGGTCCCAGGTGTCGGCGCTGGAGGCGCGCGTGGCGGCGGCGGAGGCGGCGGCGGAGGGCGGGGGCGGCGGGGGCGGCGCGGCGTGGGCGGCGCTGGCGGCGCGGGCGCAGCACCTGGAGCGGGCACTGTCCGCCGAGACGCGCGTCAAGCTAGACCTGCTCGCCGCGCTCGGGGAGGCCAACCGCAAGATGCACATACAGGACAGTCAGTATCCACCTACTAACCTCTTCCTTTCAACCGACTTCAAAAATAATTCTCAATCCTAGTGATAAATTTAGAAAGGGAAAATTATCGCTTGAGGCGGGATTTGAACCCGCGGCCGTAGGGTGTCGTGCCCTATTGCAATATATTCAATTTGACTGCATGCTTTTTTACCGACTTCCCAAAAAAGGAGACTCAAGTCGAATGTATTTTTTTTAATGTGTTTTACCTTATAACTTCTTTCCACGTGAATCGATTTCGAAATTTTGTTTTAGTTTGTTAGATGTTGCTTTCCAATTAGACCCATTTAAATTTGATCAGTAGTTCTTGAAATATCGTCAATAAAATGCGTATTCTGTGGACTACATTGAAGATGTTCTCGTTTTAACCGACTTCAAAAGATACCTCATAACTTCTTTCGTTGTGAGCCGATTTTGATGATTATTTTTTTATTTGAAAGCTGGTGCTTTTCATGTTGTCCCACTGAAATTTGATCAGTAGTTCTTGAAATATCGTCAATAATGCATGTTTAGTAAAACGAGTCGGTTTTTTAAGCTTTGCTTGCATTTTAATTGAGAAATAGAAATTCTATAAACCTAATTTCAATTTTATTGTTTCCTAATCGGCTGGTACTCGCGGCCGTTTTGTGGGTTTTCCGACTAGTTTCAGGCATGTTCGATGCCCATCATCTGGGAGGTGGCCGATCGCAACATTATTAACTCTCTAACTTCGATGTAGAAATTAAAAATATCGACATGGGGTGGAGTCCTCCTGCTATAACCACTGAGCTATACGAGCTTTGCTTCAATCGATGAAATTTGTCTTTGTCCTATTCGTAACGTTATATGGTTTCTCTATTGTACTTTGTTTCAGTATAAGCATTGATATACAGAACTAAAGCACATAATTATATGACATTAAATATAAGTCAAGTACTATTTGTACTGTAATATAGCTATAGAATATGCTTTTTAAATAGAAATATCAATAAATATATTGAATAATATTCATATTTTTTATTACTTAATAGATTCTATAAAACTATGTATATCACTAAAAAGAAAAACAAATATTTTATTATGTCTCTAACCGACATTTTGTTGAGATAGTTCAATATTGGTAATTATCCAATTTAGTCACTTTACAATACATAAAAAACTTACAAAAAATAAAAATAAAAAAGGGTAGAAAAAAAACTATATAACTCTCTGTGTATAAGTTGCAGTCAACAGCAATGATCAAAATAACAGTCACACAACAAAACACAGTCATACATTAAATTCAATTAAATTCATTATCAAATCCATTTCAGGTGTTATAAACCGTCAAGATAAAGAACTAGAAGAGCTCAAAGCCCAGATGCTAGCTGTAATGCCGACGGACTTCGTCACCCCGGTCTCCACTGCGGTGTCGAAGCTTCGTCTCCCGGACGGCTCGCCTCTCGACCCCAATGCGACGGTTTACACGCCCAACCAGCTGTGCTTGGACGCCTGAGGACGGGGTACTGTGCCCACTCCACAAGGATAAAGTATATAGGAGTTCGTTTGAGTTTCACGAGAACTAAACTAGATGGCGCCGCTAGTAAGTTTTTTTGTTGGGACTATTTTTAAGTATGGATTGTTTTGCGATTTGAAAAGAGAACGTTACGGAGAGCCGTTTTTAAGTTATCAATTGATTATCTCGTCTTTTTTATTGAAAGTAAGAAAGATGCAGCGTTTTTGCTTTTAACGAGGCCTTAGATTCGTCAATGGCTTGATTATTGGATAAACTTAGCAATGGCTTTCACTCATAGCCCCGCACTAAGTTCGAAGACCTGTATTACGGTTGCCGGAAACATTCACAATACACAATTACAACAAAACCAGAAACACAAATTTCTCTTGGAGATAACATTTGTGCTTCCAGTAAATGAACCCGGCATCCGCAGCGTAGAAGGCAATCATGCTACCAACTACGCTAGCGGACAGTTCTTGAATAAAATAAAAATGCGCGATATTCGTAAAAGCCAAAAACGCTGTATATTTTTACGTTTTTTTATTGCATATATATCCGAAAAAATCAACTAATGCTGTATCTAGAAAGTTCCTGTGAAACTCAAGTGAACATCCTATATTTCTTAGTATTTTTTTCATAACATCTATAAAGTCGTTTGAAAACAGCACTGGTATATTGGGCCTTACAATTTTATGCATCAAATAACTTGTCTTATCTTAAGCACGTCTTATTATTAACTTTTTGAAGTGCTACCGTGAGCCTAAACATACTAGTGCGTTTAAAGAGTTTATATACTACATCATCTATTAAGATCTCTATACACTTCTTAACGTTAGTCCTAGCCTGTGCCGGGTCCGATTTCCTAAGTTTTCTCCACTTTGCATAGCGTAAAATTTAGACCGTTTTGTACTCAAGTCGGCTATATCTTTTTTTTTTGTGTGTGTTACATCATAACTTCGTTCCACGTGAACCTATTTTGATTTTTTTTTTGTTTGATGTTGCTTTCCACTTGGTCAAAGTGGTAGTTCTTGAAATATCGTCAATAATGCGTGTTGAGTACATCTAATCTGATCAAAGTTCCAAAGATACAGCGGTAATGTCCGTTTTTTTTTAGCTTTGCTTGCGTTTCATTATTTAATGCTAGACTAGTAGTGCCCCGTGGTTTTGTCCACGTTAATCAAGTTTTTTTTATAGTTACAAAGTAGGCTATGTGTTAATACTTGGTATTATTTATGTACATTCCAAATTTCATCCAAATCCATTGAGCCGTTACAGCGTAAAGGGAAAATAAACATACACACAAACTTTCGTATTTATAACATTAGTGTTATAGGCAAGCATTTGACCACTATCTCACCTGTAATGTTGACGAAAATCTTTTGCCTGGCGAATGTTGCAGTAGAGTCATTAACATTCGTGAGTGCCTCTTTGGGGCCCATGTCAATAAACCATTTTGATTTTGTGTTACCATTTGAATTATTTTCGTGTTCTTTATAAGATCTTATGGAGCTCGTAATAGAGATCTAAATAGATATGTAGTTTATAAACGAGACTTTATGTAAGTGCGCCCGCAAGGCACGTAACGATCTGAGCTTTTAAACCCGACTGTCCGCGTCACTGGTCTTTGTATGGGCGTTTCTTCTGATCTCAATTTTTTAACGTTTTCTATTCGGTACCAAGACCTGACAATTATTTATTGTATTTAGTTAAAATAAAGCGTTTTTTTTTAAGTTCGCGTGGGTTTACTCGCGCCTCAATGATAGTGCAAAATATTTTTTAGTGTATTCTTGTTTTATGTGCGCAGCGGCTTATTATTTGACATACCCAACACAGGTGTTGCTAGTGAGAATATTTTTTGTATGATTGTAGTGTGGCAACCCAACAAGGTGTTCAGTAAATATTTTGCAGTGTCATTGAACCTAGATGTTTAAATCTGAAGTATAACAAACATCACAATGAATATTGCAATCAAAAAAAATCTGAAAGTTATTTTTGTACGCGCATTTTATAGCAATATTCTCGATATGGAAGTAAGCGAAGATACCAAATGTCCATACAAATATCGGTAAAATAATGAATCCGGAATTAGCAGACAAGATTACTATATAAAATTAGTTTTGTAACAGTGTACGTATAACAGAGCGTTTATTTTTTCATGGATTATAGTATTTCAATTTCGCTGTTGTTATGTAACCCCTTAGTGAGATGCCGTGAATCAATGAATTCCCGTTATATCTGGGAGAAATGTCATAAATTATTCAATAAATACCTTACACATCAATTTATTTTGCGAATTGTTAGATCAATTAAACATAATCCAACATAACGGAACAGACGTGTTATGTTATCCATTCATTTAACTGTACCTGACCAGGCGAACTGGTCCTAGTAGATCCATTCGATAGTTCCATGGAACCGCAACGTTAGTGATGGGCTACTGATTTAATTCTCCCACTAGTTCCATGGTACCGTAATTTTTCTCTTATATAATCAATCTAATTAGCAAAAAAGAAAACATATTTGTCCCTTTATGGACTGTTACATTAAAAGTACCCGTATTCTAAGAATGAAACCTAGCTAGATCGATTTATCGCCCCCGAAACCTCCTGCTTACTACATTTCATGAAAATCGTTGGATCCGTTTCCGAGATCCTGATTACACATATGTATAAAAGAATTGCTAGTTCAAAGTTATTAGATTAAAACGGGAATAAGCGTGACATACGCGTTGTCGATAATTGTTTCGACAAAGGCTTCCGAATGAAGCCGAAATAATTGTCGATCTAGACATCGACAACGCGTAAGTCCCGCTTATTCCCGTTTTAATTTTATAGTTCATAATAATGTGCGTGAGTTTTAATTCATTACGGACTATCGAATGAAACTACTGGGACCAGTTCGCCTGGTCCCAACAGCAAGTCATTGGCCTTGATTCTGATGTACACTCACTAAATTAAATTTAAACTATCCCTGTCTCTTACAAAATAGAAACACAAGACAGAGATAGCATACATTTTAATGCTGAACACGCTAGTTTATCAATTAAAATATAAACAGCAGAAGCAGAAAGGCGCGTGTTTTTAGTCAATACCAATTACATACTCGACTAAGCTTGCATAGACATCTAAGGTCTGACTAACTTGACAGCACTAAAATGGATACTGTCTCTGTCTTGTGTTCCTATTTTGTAAAAGACAGGAATAGATTAAATTTAATTTAGTGTGTGACATCAGAATCACGGGCAATATATCCCATTCAAACATTAAACAAAATCAAGGAATTCTCGTGTCATTAATATAGTATGTTTTATGACATTTCTTCCTACCGCCGAACATGGGCTATTAGTAATTAACAAACTAAGTACCTGAAAGGCCATTTCACTGCGGAATCTAGTCGTCTAAACCATTCCTGTAACTTCTAAATTACTTATAATAGAAGTGCCAAAAATTCCGTTATTCATGTAATAGACATGTAGACGTTACAAGATACTCATTTCGGCATTATTGTGTCACTATTGTTTGCCAACTATTAGCCTATGTACGGTCATTGTGTTACAAAAAGCTGTCCAAAATGATCTCGCGTGCATAATTTGTATTGTAAATTTAAATTGGTACAGAGCGAGATACGCTGCAGTCGAAAATAAGTGTTCTTTTTGAATTTTTATGTGATAAATTGTACAAATCTTAAGATCTGATTCGAGTCTTCTTCCTTGTATAGTAGTTTATTGACGTTTTAGTCGAAATTAACGCTAGGGACACTTTTTCGGTGACGCAAATGTACCTGACAAAAATGTTGCTTGGCCAGAAAAATACGATTTGAGCGAGAACAGACAATATAACTAACACTACGCCAGTTTAGAAGAAATCATAAAGATGAATTGTTAAAAAAATTAGACAATGTACTACTGTGCAGGCATGGTACTTAACTGAAGCGAACGACTTCTTTATCTCCTCTCTTAGCATTTACATTAGGTGAAATCAGCAACAAGGTCTTGAAATATCAATTGTTCTACTCGAAAGGGATCATCAGTTACGAAATGGCCTTCAACTTTTTAAAGTGATCCTTATCTTAACGCCTGTCGTAGTGTTATAATTTTCTTGTTAAAGTTTAAATTTGAATGTTAGTATTGTATCGACATGCAACTGCGCGGTTGTGCATATGCCAGGTGATGCCGATGTCTGACTTCCTCACACGCAGTTAGTGGTGAATTTAAGTTAATGTGTGATCGTAATAGTCGTTTTGTTAGATATTACGGATATTCGGCCCTATGACCCCTACAATGATAATATTTATCATTTTGAATACATAGTTAGTACGAAATAGTTACAGTAGGCACAATCTTGCAGTTCGTGGGAATGGCTGCGCAGTTGCTAATACCTTTTTTCAGAGGGTCAATAGTTCGTTGTGTCTACTGTTATTATTACAAGCTAATAAACATGTTATCTGGGAACTTGTCGTGAATATCAAATATGGGCTGAATGCAGATATGTTATTATCTTGCGCAGGATTTTACTTAAGTTCTAAATTCTGTATGGAAAGACTGTAGTGGGCAAGCGTATCGCTTTCCATCAGGCGAACGACTTGAACGACTTGTTTCTGTATGATAAAAAAATACGTATCTTATATAACACATAGCGTTATTGAAGCGTTTGTTGAATTGTATTTTTCACCACAATATACTGCGAAACGTATCCTTCCTGTATTTTGCTTCCATGTGTTTGTTGCATTTACGCAGTTCAGTATAATAAGATATTTATCGATATTGCCAAGGATTGAGTAATAAGTATTGAATGTATCGTTGGTTTCACGCGGGAATGGAGGATTAGATCATGTGGTTTCATGGCTGGTGGGATTGATCGGCTCCTCGGTTTGTCTTATTGTTTTGTCAAGCCTCCATATCCCCTCTGGCAAGCGTCAGGCCTTGCTGTTACACTACTGCTAATATGGCCATTTCCATCAGTGTTTCAGAGTTTGCCTGAGGATTTTCCCTTCTCAGTGCCCAAAATTGGTTGAATAGAACTCCAGGACTCGGCCTCATCAGTACTTTGGTATTGGTAACCTTTTTAAGACATACCACCTGTTGACGTATGCGTTTCTCCAAGGGAGTGGTTACTCCTATTACCGACAAAGATGACAAGGATATCTCCCCTCCCTCGGAGTTGCAATATTGGAATTTGCCGTGTTTGTTGATGGTTGATCTAGGTTTTTTTTGTTTTTGTTTCCTTCGTGATGGACATGGAGCTGTAGATATGACAAGACTGAGATAACTCTTCCAAGCCTTTCCAGCTTGTTTCATCGACTTCTTGAACGATGTGACAGCTGCAGCCCCACCAGCTATTGATCTCGGCTGTAATATACCCAAGTTGTTCTATGACCTCGATGTTCTTGGCTTTGTCAGTCACTTGGGTTGATTCCACTAGTCCCTTTAAATAGGCGTCTGGTCCTGTTTCAGAGACACTTGAAGTGTCAGATGGAGACTTCAGGAACTTAGTAATTAATAGTTAGATTTCCTCTGGCCCCAACAAGTCGCCCCCAACAGTCCACCTGAGGAGGAGTTAGGCCATTTGACTCCCCATGGTGTTTGTCAGTTAGTTTTGTTGTCAATATGGGAGAAATAACTGGTGTAAGTAGACTTATTCACATGTCCTGATGAATAAATTGTCATTATAATATGTAAGATTTTTTTTATAAAGGTATTTTGATCCCAAATCGAAGTGAAAGTACTTATCTTATTTAATTGTTTGTCAAATCAAAGCCCTTGCACATAATGGAAATTAAAAGTAACGTTTGGAGAGCTTTCTTCGGAGTTATATGACCTCTAACTCTATCACCTTCATACTTTAATATCCTATCACGTCTCAGGATTGACAGTGCCACCAACTGAACTGTAGAGTTAAAATAACAGCAACAATAAACGGAAAGGCACTTGAGTACAATAGTATAATAAGGTTGATATTGGTTCGTGCGAATGTCAAATGACAACAATCATAATCTAACTTTTAAGTTTGTTGCACTGCTTCAAGTGATAAGGTAATATTTACGCACATGGATTGGTAAATCGGTTAGTTGATGTGAACTTATATGTAATATTTTTTGAGATTGTGACATAAAACATCTAGTCTTAACGTAGGCCATTCTTGTGGTCAGTGGCAATTATTGTGGCTAAGGACAAAATTGTTATTATGCAGCAATAAGTGCAGTATTAGATTGCACCGTTGAATATTCTGAGGAGTGAGATTACACCACTGATTAACGGACCGACCTTTTAAGTTATTTGTAACTTTAGTTTATAATGACTGCAAACTGCACTTGAAGTCAAACTTCCGTTTTTTTAGAAACTTGATAAATCTAAAACTGTTTCTGTAACATGTACTTAATTTAGGTTTAGACACGTGATCAGTTTTCTAAATGAAATCTGTCAGCAGAACAGATAAAAATTATATTTTTTCACAAAAAGAAATCTGGATTTCATGAAAATATTGTAAGAGCAATATGGTACAATCGGAACAAATGTGAATTTCCACTAGTGAAATGTAAGCGATAATGTTTGTATCAACTGATGCTGCAACAGCAATAAAAAATCAGACTTGAAAATTGTTTTCTTATTTACTACACCATTTTTCCAACACACATCCAACAAGTGAAATAACCACTGTAAATTAAATTTCATCTTTAATTTAATCACCTAATAAAATAAAATAAATATTTTTTTTAAACATCACACTTACAGCCCCACTACAGATTCGATGACCTATGTCTTGGGTGCTAAAAATATTTATGTCACACGCACACAATCACACCCAGAAGTAGAACCACAAATTTCCTTACCATGGATCTAACTGAGCCAATGGATAGTTCAAATTTACTCAAATAACAGTTAAATATATTCTGGAATTGGACCCCTGACTAGAAGACCAGGATAAAACGATGGCGCCATCACGGCTTCAAAATATCTTTAGAAAATTTGGTAAAATAAAACATAACGACTAATATTACTTAGATGATTGATATTGATTAAAAAGTTGGGTTCCACCTAAGGATACCTGGAAACTCGAAGCAATACATAAAGGTTGCTGGAAGAAAATGCTGATTAGCATTAAGTTCGCCCATGTACCAGTTTTATCGTGTGCAATGAAGAATTTTGTATCTATCTATCAGCAAGTAAATATTACATCTGCATAAAATTTTAGAATTGCTCATCTGTGTGAGGTGATTGCATCAGAAAATTATAAGTATACATTTGTGTATATAACTGGATTTTGGTAATAAATAACCACCGAATCAACAAAAGCTACTATTCCATCTCTTAATAGAGAAATTTCAAATAATATGCTAAAGTTACAACAGCCAGATCTTCTAATGGTGGGCCTTATAAGTCACTGTTACTTTAACTACCTTTGTGTAGGGGATGCATGGAGGAAACAACACTACAGAACATGACAGCTTGCTGTGTCACTGGAGTAATTATATATAATCATAGCGCCATCAATGGAACGCTGTAACATTCCACAAAACAGAAAGACTTACATCACATACAACAGGTTCAGTACTGGATCAGTTATGCCATCACCTCAAAACCACTCTCATAAGAGCCTTAAGGTCACTTATCATCAGGCGAGATGGTGGTCAAAGGTTTTTTTCTAGGCAGGCATGCTACATCTTCGGCCGCATAAACACTTTCCTTCAGGTAAGATAGTGGTCAAATGCTTGCCTATCAAACCATAAAAAAAATTGTAGGATGTAAGTGCAGGCTTTACCACATTGAATATTATTAAACGCAAGCAAAGCTTAAAATAACCGACTTCACCGTTTTATCTTTGGAACCTTGATCAGATTTTATGTATTGCACACGCATTATTCACGATAACTTACAAACCAGAGATCAGATCTTGATCAAATTTCAATGGGATCACATGAAAAGCACCAGATTTCAAATAAAAAATTATCACCAAATTGGTTCACAACGAAACAAGTTATGAGGTAATTTTTGAAGTCGGTCAAAAACGAGAACATCGTCAATGTAGTCCACAGACTAAGCATTATTGACGATATTTCAAGAACTACTTATCAGATCTTGATCAAATTTAAATGGGACCAATTGAAGTATAACATCTTTCAAACTAAAAAATTTTTTTCCATATTTAGAAAGAAGTTATGAGGTACGACTTGAGTACCTCTTCTTTTTTTGGGAAGTAGGTAAAAATAAAAATAAAACTTGGCTAGGGGTTGGTGCTATAATATTTTATTTGTCAGTCAGATCAGATATTCTTGCTTCGCTCACTAAACTCTGGATTTCCACTTGAACCCTCAAAGCTTTCTGTAACTCCATATTTCTAAGTTGTGTTGCTATATACTTTCCATAGATATCAAATTCATCTTCTTTTACAACTAACGCAGTGCTGGAATCTGAACTGCTTCCAAAGTTACCAAATGCTTTATCCGAATCGTCTGTACTTGGGTGTCTTTGGCGTTTGAGTTTTTTCTTTTTTATTTTATATGGACTGCTGGTTTTCCTCTCGGAAGATGTGTCACTCGGTTCTGGCTTTAAAATAAGGAGTTTGAAGTCATCGGGTTCAGGTATTGGGTCCGAGTTGATGTGGTCAGAAGGGGAGGCCCAAACTGCTTCGCTAGATGTGTCTTCTGTGTCGTTGTTCTGTAATAAAAATAAATCATCTTTATATATGTATAAATCTTCTGTATGTGGCTGAACTCCTAAACAGCTGGATTGATTTTGATGAAATTTTTTGCGTGGTTTTAGGTAGATTTAAGAATGGTTTAGTTAAATTGTCAACCAATATACTTATTTTAAGTTTCTGAACAAAATCATTATATAAAACAGTTATTTTATTAGTTCATGAAGTCTCAGCTGAGAGCTCATAAAGCACTGAAATGGATGACATTGCTACCAAATCTACACCACTTCCAGATTCAGAAAATAATGCTTACTTAAGCTGTGCCCACAGTTTCAGACCCTGTGAAGTCTTACTAAGCCACCAACTTATATTCATGACAAACTCGCAAGACCCTATAACATATTATGTCTATTGCAATTATTTTAATTTGAAAACATAACTCCAAAAAAATAAGATTATTTACAAGATTTTTTTTAAGATTGCTTGATAGGCGATCATTGGCAAGCACTTCACCACAATCTCACATGATGGAAAGTGACTATGCAGCCAAATATGTAACATGTTTGCCTAGAAGATACCTATAAACATTTAAGTAAGTGGAACTCATTGACCTCATTTTTGTTCCCCAAATTATACCATTCGGGAACTCATTTCCCCTTATGTTTGTTCCCCGCATGGTATAATTTAGGAGTCTTCAAGTCTGAATGGTATAATTGGGGAGTCTTCAAGTCAAGAGACTTGAAAACTCCCAAATTATACCATTCGGGGAACAAAAATGAGAGCAATGAGTTCCACTTCTTAGTTCAGACTATGATTTAAGATTGTGATAAGTGAGTAGAAGATGATCAAGATGGAACTATGATAAAGATGACCAAGAGTACAAAGTATAATCTGCACCACATAATCAAACTTTAATAACCAACACAATCAAGGCAATAACGTAATAACTTTAGCTCAAATAAGTTGGCTAAGCTCGAGTCAAATTATAATATACAAATAAGAGAGTGAGAAGAAATATTGGATAAGTTTATGTCTTGCAATATGTATTAAAACTCACATCGGCAAATTCGTGCCCAACATCTAAAGAAATATCACTGTCTCCCTTCTTTATTGTGCTAAGGCATTTATACCACTCATAGAACCATTTCAGCGCTGGCTTGTAAGTCCACTCTTCATTTGAACGCTGTTTTATTTTTTGTATTTCCTGTAAATACGTTGACCTTAGATTCTTTATCTTTAGTTTCACCTCTATTTCATTCAATTTAATGCCAGTAGCATCGTAGAATTGAGCCATTATCTCTCTGTATGCATGGAGACGCATGTTTCTTAGTTTGTAATACGAATGTTCGGGATTCCATAGACATTGGTGGCCTATGTAAATTTTCGAGAATATGCATGTTTCATTTTCTCCCCAACGCATTTTAGAACAATTTACGATTCTCAAGCTTTGCTACATTAAACACTATTAAATATTGTTTTTGTTTTGTATTGATTTTCAATAATTGATGGACCAAGGTTGGACTTTTTTTAGAAATGTCAAAAAACTTAAGTGTCAGTGCCAAGTTTTGCTACGTTTCGAATTGCGTCCACAAAGTTCGGATGTTCGTAGAGGCGCAGAGCCGTTCAACACTTCATCCATTAATGCACGATGGGGTCTTTGCTGTGTCGCTTAACATACAAATAACTTTTTGATCATTGATTTCTTGCGCTAGCATTTTGACCATAGGATTTCTTCATGCTTGGTGGCTTTTATTTCGAGATCTTAACGCAGGGATGACAGTATCTGAGCCTGTCGACGGAGTTGCTGAGAGCGTCGCCCCGAGCAAGCGTCTCGTGAGCCAGCATGAGTTTTATGCGGACGGGTAGCATTGCTGACAGTTGACAGTCAAATAAAGTAGTCAATGACAATTTAATCAGTTTTGACGGAAAACGGGTTTGGCTAGCGCGTATAAAAAGTTCCTCTATGGCTAGCGCTCTCGGCCGCCTTGGGTCAAGGATGTTGTAGCTAAAGTAATAGGATGGGTAACTGACAAACTTACAGTGCCGAAAATCAAACATGCATGGAATCTTGAAATCGGGTGAAAGGTTAGAAAAGACCCCTGTGTCCCTCTCGCACAGAGCGACTAGTTCTAAAAAAGTTTCCCAGTGGTAGAAATTATATTCTGTGATAATAATAAGATCTTATCTGTCGTAATTATTTGTTTGTGTGTGCTACATCCGTAATTTATAAAAATATTTTGTATAAACAAAATAAAGTTATCCCCTACTATCATTCTTCCTACTAATATTATCAAGGCAAAAGTTTGTGAGTGTGTTTGTAGTTTGTTCCTTCTTGACGCTCAATTATGATTAAATTAATTAATACGTTTGTGAATATGGAATATGCATACATGCTTATTCGATGTTTCCGTTAATACATTGCCGGAAAGAATTTTTTTCTTCATAACAATACATCTCATATCAAAATAAATAGGCATTGGAAAATGCAATCAGGTTTTTTTTTATTGAAGTTAGGTAAACTTTTGACCACTATCTCACCTGATGGTAAGCGATGATGTGGTCGACGATGGAACAAGCTTGCCTAGAAGATACCTATTCACTCGTAACTTGAAGACCCCCATATTGTACTCATCAGGAAACACCGACTCAGGTAAGGAGTTTCATACCTTTGCGGTTCGCACAATGAATGTGTAGGCAAAACGTTTAGTGCGCATTTGTGGAATGTCCACCATATAGCGGTGTCGCTTAGCAGTTTGTCTGGTTGTCCGATTATAGAACGGGGATGTGATTATAGATTCCCAGCTTTTTTGCAGGTAGTTGGGCTTTTGACTCGATGAATGTACCAAAATTGAGTTTTGAAGTTAGAGTTAAACCGAGTAATTCGAGATGGTCAGTTACTGGTAGGGATACATTTAGGAAAGTTGAAGTCCGTTCAAATTGACTCCATATAGCTGAGAAAAAAGTTAAGGAAATTTAAACACAGCGATTTTGAAAAAACAAATAGAATAAAATGAAAGTTGACCAATCAGTGACATCAAAATTGTGTAACTTAGTCACGATCAGCTTAGCCAATAGCGAGCGCTTTACTATTTTAAAATTCCCATCCATTTTATTTATTAAAACTCCTAATAAAAAGCAATTAAAGAAGAAAATCATATTATGGGTGTAATTTTATAAAAATAATGACAAAAAAAATACTTGACCTGTATGTAATGTGTATGCTTATTTCCTATAGATAATTTATAGCGTTGTTATATTTTTCTTATATAACTATTATAGGCCAAAATGTATGGCATATATTTCATTCTTAAAATGTTGTGTTAGCGTTGGCTTGAAGAATTTAGTAATTTTTAATTTTGCATTGGGTCACACTCTTCGACAATAATTTGTACACAACAATTTATGTCAGTTAGGTGTCATAACAGTTAGGGTTTACCTTCATTGGATTTTTCATGGATATATTGATGATCTAGCCGTGCCGCCCCGCAGCTTTGTCTGCATTTGTCAAGTTAAATAGCAGCCTATTTGTTAATCCTAGGCATAACCTGCGTACATTCCAAATTTATCCAAATCCATTCAGCCGTTGCTGCGTAAAGAGAAAATAGACATACTTAAATAATGCCACAATTACACACAAACTTTCGGATGAATAAATTAGTTTGATGATGTAATAATAATATTTACCAAGATTCTGACATATCAATGTAGTCATAATATCTGTCATCGATTTATGGATTATCTTTATTCTAGGATATAAATTTAAACATGGGTTGTAAATCTATCTAGAAGCTTATTACAACATTTTACAGCACATATCTCCGCCATTTTGAAAAATATCGAACCTGCTCACAAAACATCACGAGAATCGGTTGAGAAATGCGACCTGTACAGGAGAACAACCGGAAATCCGGACCTACGAAAGTAATTTTGCCTGAGCTGAAAAGAAATCGCTTCGTTCCCGCTTTGCGCTGGTTCGGTTAATGAATCCGAAAGTAACTTAGTCTTTTATAATAGTTAGTCAGCTGACACAACCGGCGTTCGCCTGGGTATAAAAACAAACACATATACGCATATATTTTTATAGTCGGATAAGCTGCGTTCTTTCAACAATAATACGGAATGTTAAGAATAATTAGAAAAAACTCACTTTACACGTGTATATTGTTACTGATTAGTTATTGCTAAGCTTATATTATTGTAGAGGACCTTGCATCTAGACAAATCCTTACGAGGTTTACAGATGCATGATTTTGAATATTTTGTTAAACTATCATGTTGGTAATAAATAAATAAAAAAAAATGGTGAAAAAAAAATTGCGGACGAAACCGCGGATAGATACTAGTAAATAAATATATATAATGTTAATTAAATTTAAATGCATTTTGAAACATAAGTGTGGATTTTAATTACGCATAGTATATTTTAGTTTATCTTTATGTATGACCCTATGATAAGATTTTTATAAGATATCATATTGTAGCATGATTACACAGTTAAATATCATTCAAGTAGAACATAATTCAAATGGCTCAAAAGGTTATCCTACAAATCTCAAAATCAGGGTTACTCTAAAGAAAAGGGACACATAGGTTCTTTGTGACCTTTCACTAGGACACAGATTTTCGGCGGAGTAAGCTCTCCTTTAACAAACCGTAGGTTTGTTTCCTATCTCGATGCCTTGGGTATATATCTTATTTATCTCTGCTCGGCCGGGGCGTTTGTTTAGAGAGTAATCCGAATATTCTGTGGTTTGTTTTGTGGTTGTGTCATAAAATGTGATGCGATGAAGTGGAGCGAATCCACAACATTAGAGTTCGTGAAAATATATCTCAAACAAGAATGCCTCTGGAATCCTGTTCACGGAGCGTACAAACTGAAATACAAAAGGGACAAGGCGTATGCATCAATAGTAGCAGATTTCAAAGATTACACCGGAAAGATTATGTCTGTACCTGAGGTCAAGAATAAGATTAAAAATCTCAGGACTACTTATTCTCAAGAGGTGCACAAAATTTTGCAGAAGTCGAGTCCTGATTCGATATACGAACCGTCTCTCGTGTGGTTTCATGAAATGGATCGTTGCTTAAAACACGTTTCTTACAAACGTCAATCTATGAGTTATTATAACTACGTAAGTTACCTACTTTTATAACATTGGTAAAAATATATATATTATTTACCGATAACGATAAGAAAGTCGTACAATAGGTACATTAATAAATCACATTATACAATTTATATACATGAATTACAAGAGTTAATTCCCCAAGCCCGTTTTACCATCAACAACAAGACAAACTGTCAAACATCAACCATATATGGTTGACATATTTCCAGTTTGCTCGAATATCGCTTCTACGTTTATCATCCATACTGCGAAGGAGTGGAACTCATTGCTATCCTCTTTATTCCCCGAACGGTATAATCTAGAAACCTTCTAGTCAAGAGTGAATAGGTATCTTCTGGGCAAACATGCTACATCTTCTGAGTCATCACTTTCCATCAGGTGAGATTGTGGTTAAATGCTTGTCTATTGGGCATAAAAAAACATGTCAAAAATAAAATTGTTTAAAAAATTATTATTACAATATAGGTCTTCAAATGTGTATAAAGTTTTCTCAACAATCTATGATTTGAGCCTGTTCTTAAAAGACATATTTGTTAGTGAATCCCGTATCTGAGTAGGATGGTATAGGTATATTATTAACTATATTAGTAGGATTCTACATTTACATAATATATTATTCATGTTACTTTAAATAAATATCCTACAATTCCAGGAGAACACTGACATTCCCGAAGTTGACTCATCAAGTCATATATGGGCAGATGATCAGGACCAAGATCTCCACAACAGTAGCTATGAAAGTGGCAACCCTGACCCTCTAGTTGCTCAGGCGCTAACTGACACCGAGTTTGACATAGGGCTCCCAGAGGAACCACTATCTATTGTGAAAATAGAACCTATCCACCAGAAGCAAACCAAGAAGAAAAAACTCAAGCATAAACCCATACAAACTTATACCATAGACTCACAATCTGATGAAAGAGAAGATGAGTTTGATATCTATGGTAAATTCATTGCTACGCAGCTCCGACAGATGGAGTTAAACAAGGCTTTGAGGATACAACTTGCAATACAGAATTTGTTGAGTGAAGCGAGGCTTTCTGAACACAGACATACTTGATTTTCATTGATAGCTTTATGTTTAAAAGACATGAGTTTTGCATTTAACAAATTCAGTATTAAAATTCTCATAGCTGAAACAAAGCATCTATTTTAACCAAACATAACTAAGCATAGGGCATTTTCTCATCTATGAATACTCTTTACTAAAAAATAAACTTTAAAAATATGCTGCATATGAAATATACTTTAATATACATATACAAAACTACCTGGCATCTATCCCTGAGAGCTATTTACATTCTAGGCCTAACGCGTTTTTATATCGACAATATCATCATTTCATTGTCTTAGAAACGAATGAGCGAACGAACTAAGACAATAATGGTTTTGGTAGTCATGTGCTATTATTATCTGGGACAGATAATGCTCATGACACTTCGCCTTGTATGTTACTGACGTAACATTATAGGATCATCTTATTCCTTCAATCTTATCTATTGGATTGCTTATATACGTTTCAACCGTAATTATACTTTGCGAAGAGAACGAGTATGATTGTTAAGTTTATCTTTTTCGGGTCCGGACCCACCTAAGCCAGTTAGAATGAAACAGTATCAGCTACAATAGATTAATATTATTTGTTAAACCGAATTTTGATATATTTCCTACTTTTCGATTTTACGGAAACAATAAAGTCAATCTAAGTCTGAGTGGTAAGTATAAATGCTATATTTTTACTTAGTTGAATGCGCTCCTATGTTTATGAAGTAACTATTAGGTAATATGTTCCTCTGTATTACATTTTACGACCTATAAATTATGATTACATATAGGAATTTATGTGGCATCTAAGTGTGCAGTGGAAAAATAAGAAAGGAAATATTTTGACTAGGTACAAATACATTTACTATTAGAATGTATTTATAAATAAATATTCAACAACCAAATACAATTGTAATAGTAGTTATGTATGGCCGTAGTTATACTACATAATTATATTGGTATAATTTACAAACTACAACTAAAAATTCTAAAAAACATAGTATCTGACAAAATCAGGTTACTATATCATAATAACGAAATGGGTATTTTTAAGCATTGTAGAACACTACCTGTTAACACGCAATTTGAATATATGTTATTAAATGAACACTTTTAATGAAAATTAAAAAAGGTTATGCGGGCTGTTGCTCTGTACCAGTTGTGCACTCGAAAGCCCCAGCAATGTGTACGGGGAGAGGACTGCTAGCTACTTAGTTACTCGGTTATTTAATAAATTACCTACTGATTTACTCCACATAATTACGCCAATAAACATTAAAGTAAAAGTAAAACATTATTTTTTATCTAATCTAGACATACTTCATGATTAAGAGGCCGGGGTGGCTTTGAACGAGTCTATAGGCTGTCTCTGTTTAACTTGCAAACTGTGCCCTTGCTTGATGCGATAGCACTACCGAACGAACAATTATAATAGGTGCCGTAATACCAAAAATTATGAATGAAAATGTAATGTTTAGCCATTGTTTTTTGCATTAATAGTACCTTGAAATGATAGTCTATGTTCCTGTTGTAATGACAAAAGAAATGTGTTCGTTTTTAATACAAAACGAATAAGTTAAAGATGCGACATTTACGTCGTAATAATGTGTGAAAATCAATTGGTTTATATTTCGTTTTAGGTAATTATTTTGGACTAAAAACTATCCAGGAACCTAGATTAATACGTTTTTTATCTGAATAACAGCACAGTATGGTGGTTATATGCTTGAATTATAAATCATTTCGGTATTACGATTGTATGGGCAAATCAACCACTACCCGGCGCCTTAATAAATGCACTTACCTAGTTTTCTTTTCGATGTAGACTGAAAATGAAAGCATTATCCCTTCAAACCTTAGTGGTTTTTTAAATGCTATTACCGTTTGATTGTACCTACTCATAAAATATTTTAATTGGTAAATAAAGAAAAAAATATGAAAATTGATGATTGTTGCAATACTGAAAACATGGAATATATAATAATTATAATTATTTTAATGCTGAGTTTGGTGTTTGATTATTTGATTTTCTGTTAATAATATGCTAAATAATGAATAAGTATATAGAAACCAGTTTTATTTTGTGGTCTAGTTGTAAGAAGACTGAAGCTTGTTGCAGAGGCACGTCATGATTGCAAGATTCAGTTTTGGTAATTTGTAAAAAACCAGAAGCCTTTTGGGCCATAATTCCAACCATGGAGACCAAAGCCTTTCATGGTACAGCTATTGCAAATTCTTATTAATTTTTTTATCTTCTCTGTTAATTATTTCTATGGTATCAAGTGTCAACTGGCGCTGGCGTGCATATTTACGAGGCGCAGCGTAATTACGTTGCGGGACAGAAGTTTAAACTATTATAAACATCCTTCACAACTTCCTTAGTCACAGGGTAGTCCTCAACTGGAACAAAATACCAGGTCAGTAGATGTTGTATCAGCCATAACAACGAACGCCTTTAATACAAGCTGGATAAGTGGATACCCACAGGGGGAAAATAACTTCTGCACAGAGGTGCAGAAGTTATTTTACTTCATTGTAGTGTTGGACTGAACTTAGAGAAGTTCAGTCCAACACTACAATGAAGACATACCAGGACTGCACTGCTCGTCTACAAACATATAAAAATAATATAATGTAAAAACATAATCTTAATGATTTTTTTATTTTTTTATTACTGACTAAGCAAACGTTTGACCACAATCACACCTGATGGAAATTGGCGTTGCAGTCTAAGGTGGAACACGCTTGCTTAGTAAATACCTATTCACTTTACTTTTGAACACACCCAAATTGTACCTTTCGGGAAACAGACGACGGCAAAGCGTTCCATTCCTTTGCTGTTCTATAAATGAACGAAGACGCGAAACGTTTCGTGCGAATGAACGGTATCTCAACCATAAATGGGTGACGCGATGCCGATCTTCTAGATGTAAGTCAGAAAAAAGGTGAATCGGGAACAAGGTTGTGTAGTTCCTGAGCACATTCATCGTAATGTATTTTATAGAATACTGACAGGCTTGCAACTTTACGCCGATGTTCAAGACTTTGCAATCTGGCTTCAACCAAAGCGTCATTGTTAATTAGCCTCTTTGCGCGTCGCTCTATCGAATCCAAAGCCCGCAGCTGATACTTGGCAGAACCATCGACTACGGAATATAGGGAAATGAGCTAAGGAACAAGAACCAGGATCCGAGAACTGTCCGGTATCTGAATAATGTAGTCCTTCTCATCGACTTCAATGACCCAATGATGGCGAGCCCAGAAATGACTCAATGTTTTTTTTCTATATGAGCCTTAGCCAGCCCATGCATGAGCCATACAGCCCTAATGAGTTCGCCAGACTGAATGGTCTTAAATGCCCTACAACAGATGCTACAGAAAGTGGTCCCGCAGAGTTGTATGTATAAGTGCAGAAGGGCCTAATGTCTCTCTTTGCATAAAAAAATACTATATATCCAGGTTATAATATTATTAATA
Source organism: Lomographa bimaculata (assembly GCA_948107665.1). NCBI lineage: Eukaryota > Metazoa > Arthropoda > Insecta > Lepidoptera > Geometridae > Lomographa > Lomographa bimaculata. The sequence continues at coordinate 2,021,681 of OX403600.1, read as the reverse complement.
TTGTACGATCCATATTCCATGCTTCACGATCGGAGATCGAGGATTGCCGAGCCAAAATGGATTGCCCGGTGTAGATCAAGCGGATGTCAGGGCTTGGGTAGCTCAACTGTTAGGGTAATAATGTATGACAGACACCTTATAGCCACGGGTTCAAATTCTAAAAGTATTTTAGTTCTGTATAGTATGGCTAATGCTACAGAAACAACATCAAGTAAAATAATTACACTTTGCACAAATATAAATTTTCCATGTAATTTATATATATAGGTTTCATTAGCCTAACCTAGATTATCATCAAAAAAATTATGCACGGTAATAATGCGGATTTTTATCTCTGAAATGATTTTATTATTTTAGAGTAAAAAATCTAAATTAAGCTTTAAATATAATCATGTATCATTAAATTTTGCAATGGAAGTAAATGTAGACGTCAAACTAAAATGTAATAATTACTATTCATATGTCCTAGTCCTAATGACGCTCAGTATTATGTAAGTAATGATCCATAAAAAAGACACGTCTACTACCCGGATTTTTTTACATAGCACAACTCCAGTTAGAGAACAAAACAGTTGGTGAAACTCAATCGAAAGTTAAGTTTAAGAAATCAATTGAAAGTTAAATTGATCTGTGTCGCATTATTGGTTTTTAATAATGCTAGTTTGGGAGATACTTAATATTATCATTTTATCCGGTATATTAGTAGTAAAAGCTAAAAAGGTATGACTTAACTATAACGATAGCTGCCTATCGATATAAGACGTGCCAAATCATTAGACATTTTAAAAAATATGGTTAAGGAGCCTTATCTATCTCTCAACTAGATACTGATTTTTTTTTAATGCTTCACTCACATGTAGGTATTGTATGTAAATATTTATGTATGTTTGTGTGTTATGGTATTTAATATTTATTTATGTAAGAGTATTTGTGTAATATGTCGTTATTTGGATTTCATTATATTTTGTTATCTGCAATCTGTTATTAACGTTATGGTTACTAGTCAATAGTACACCCGACAATACCATTCTATCTAATCTCCCGTTTCCCCTGTCCTGGCAGCGGTCCAAGCCGAGGCTCGCACCTCCTAGGTGGCCCTTGTGCTAGTTGCTTACACCCTCTCTTTTGCGGTGGAGCGCCTTTCGCGCTCGCCCTCCCGCCCGGTGACGCTGCAGAGGCTACACACAGCCAGCAGCATGTAGTCCATAAAATAAAAAAAAAACATCACTACTGCTTGGCGGTTGAACTTCTGGCACTGGTGTGGTACTACCCTAGGCGGACTTGGCGAAAAGAGTCCCACCACTAACTACTAAGTTGAAATATAGGTCATGTATTTTTTTAATCTTTATAGCTATAGAATTACTAATAAATTAAATGCTTTTTAACTGTGAATTTTAATAAATAATAAGTATTAAAAAGCTTGGAAAATAAAAATGGCAAAACTTTTGAATTTAAAAAAAACCTTGAAAAATTGGTGAGTGACGTCAATTCACGTCAAACGCGTTTTTGATATCAGTGACTAGTCAATTATCCAACGCAGCAGCTATTCGCGGACTCTGACGTAACAGAAAGAATGTCAAAATGGCCGCACATCCCGAAATTTGAATAGTCAAAGGTAGCTATTCTTGTGCGGCGCTAGAATAAAGAGTACCTGGGCGACTGGAAGGTCAATAACCCTTACAAAGAGACCAGAACCTTTGGTCAGTATTAAATATCTATAGGTATGACAAACTATAGAGACTGTTGAAAAATTTACTCAACCCGGGGAAGCAGGGGCGGTTAATCTGGATATTGTAAGATATTTTTTTTCAACATTAAATATTAATGCTATCTATGGGCCAATTGCCTATATTTCCTAAAACTATGTACAGCAAAGAACTAAGTTACCTACAACAGACATCGAGCTTATAGGTAAATTTTAATATGTACTTAGATAGATAGATAGATAACGCTTTATTGTCACACCTTACATAAATCACTTACAAAAAAAAACTTAAATTAAAGTGTACAATCGGCGGTCTTATCGCTAAAAGCGATCTCTTGCAGACAACCTTTGGATGGAGGAGATTTTAATAATTCGGTGAAACGGGGGTGCAAATACTATTAGTTTATGAGAAAATAAAATACATAGGAAGGTATATTATGTATACATACTTAAACAAAATAAATTCTATAAGGCAATAATAATAAATACATAACGGTGATGTGCTCAGGAACTACACAACCTTGTTCCCGCTTCACCTTTTTTCCACCTTACATCCAGAAGGACGGCGTCGCGTCACCCATTTATGGTTGACGCGACGCCGTCATTCGGACGAAACGTTCATTCGCACGAAACGTTTCGCGTCTTCGTTCATTTATAGAACAGCAAAAGAATGGAACGCTTTGCCGTCATCTGTGTTTCCTGAAAGGTACAATTTGGGTGTGTTCAAAAGTAAAGTGAATAGGTATTTACTGAGCAAGCGTGCTCCACCTAAAACTACATCGTCACTTTCCATCAAGTGTGATTGTGGTCAAACGTTTGCTTAGTGCGTAATAATAATAATAAAAAAAATAATAATACATATGTATACATATACAAAATATTATAAAAAAGTAAGGATATTTGTTACAGCTTGAATCATGTTATGATATAAGTAGCAGAACAGTATAACACAGAAAAGTTATTGGGAGAGAAAGAAATTTACTTGTAGGTACTTAATCTGACTAATTCCTTTATTTTTAACACCAAAAAGTTTTCAGTTTACGTATATCAGCACCGAACATCCGAAAGTGACCTACTACAATAAAAAATACGTTTCATTCGCTAAACTCACCAGCCCGCGAAACAGTCGCTTAGACCCGATGTACTATGTCGGGCTCCATCTAACAACTGTTTACGAAATGCATAACAATATTTCCGTAAGTATCAAACAAATAATGGCATCTTTACCGACTTCACAAAGAAGGAGAAAGTACTCAAGTCGACTATATTTTTTTATTTATTTTTTTAGTTTATTATCTCATAACTTCTTTCCACGTGAACCGATTTCGAAATTTTTAAGCTATTGCATAGCTTCTATCGCGGGCCTTGAGCGTGGAGACCGAATCCAGAAATTCCGTAACGAAAATAACCTAGCACCCCCCACTCCGACCGGCGCAGCGGTGATACTTTTTAGTTTTGCCATCTATCGATGGTGGCGCGAGTAAAATCGCTGGCGTGTAAATAGCCCACCATTTACGTATTAATATTTTTAATGATAGCGGTAAATTATTTTGGATTAAAACATTGGCAAAAATCAGTAGGGATACACGAATCAATTTACAGTGTTTATTTAAGCTCACGTACCTTAGACTGCTTCGAAACCGCCTCCGGAGCTCCCCAAGAAAGGAACTACAGCAAACTGTATGTATGCCTAAGCGCACACACACAACTCCACGTCGCGCCGGCCGGCGAGTTTGAATCCGAGGAAATCCGAGAGGGTACGAGGCACGGAACACTAATCCTGATCACAGTTCACGCGGTCGATCACGATAGACACGATGAAGTTTTTATTTTAAGTCCTGGTTAATTAGATGATAATTATTTAATTAGTTTTCTACGTCACAAAATTCAATAGCGGAGCGTTTGTCGACCACACGGATCCGGTGACACACACGACTGAAGTTCTTCTTTTTTAAGTCTGTGAAGTTAGTCGCGAGTGCAAAAAATGTCACTCGATACAACTAGCGCCATCTCTAGGGTCGTCCTTGAACGATCTCTAACAGTGGTCAGCAGAGAGCCCAACACACTGTAAATGCATTCAGATATCCAAAGATTCTTGCCAATATGAATATTAGGTATATAAAGTGAAGTATTTATTCACAGATGTATAATTTACATTTATTATTTATATTATAAAAGGCAAAGACGCTTCACCATGCACCCCGCCTTGGAAGAGCGCAAGATCTTTCAAAAGAAACAGTAAGAGTTATTAGATTCTACTCGTTTATATTATGAAATAATCTAAAAGATCAATGAACTTTATGTCTGATCAGGCGTGAATGTTAATTATTTAAGTAATTGTAGCTTAATCCTAATAATGCGGAATACTTATATAAGCGCGCGTAGATATATAAATAATAAACAACAATAAATATTTTACGAATATACATTTATTGTGTCGGAATGGGATATAGTTTGACGATAGGGCGTTTAAAACTACCTGAACTGGTCTTGACCGTGGCAACACGAACAATACCGTCGGTGCCTTTATAAACTTCGGTAATAACCCCTAAAGGCCAGTTTAGAGGAGCTAAATTATCCTGCCCAACGAGTACTACAGTCCCGATTTCAACCGGTTTATCCGGAGTAGCCCACTTTTGCCTTACTTGCAACGTATGCAAATACTCTAAGCGCCATTTTTTCCAAAAGGATTGGACCATGCTGTCCAAAAGTTCTTTGCGTTGTACAAGACTGATGCGCTGATCAGAAAGATCGGCAGTGGATAAGTATTGCAGGGGAGACGACATTAAAAAATGGGCGGGAGTTATCACCTCTGGATGTGGATCAGAAGATACGACATTCAGAGGGCGCGAATTAAGAATACACTCTATTTGCGTCAATACGGTTTGTAATTCCTCATATGTTAGAAGCTGACTACCTATCACCCTGTACATATGAGTTTTCAAACTCTTAATGTTCGATTCCCACATTGCTCCAAAATGAGGAGCTCTAGGAGGAATCATTTTCCAGTCAATGCGTCGGGTCATCAACTCCTCTGAGAGTGACGAATTGAAACTAGAGTTCAATAAAAAAGTATATAGCTCATCCAATTGAGCTTTAGCACCAACGAAAGTGGTGGAATTATCAGAGTAAAGACAGGATACTGGTCCGCGGCGGGAAATAAAGCGTTTAAAGGCGTCTACAAAAGCCGAAGAATTTAATGAAGTTACCAACTCAACATGCACAGCGTGGGTAACCAGGCATACAAACAGACAGACATACGCCTTCTGCGCGTGTTGACCTCTACGGCGGGTAAGCGTTATGCGTATGGGACCCGCATAATCTACTCCTGTGTGAGCAAAGGCTTTCGCTTCTGAAACACGATACGCAGGAAGATCTGCCATCATGGGAGTGGGATGCGACGGATTCACCTTAAAACACGTATTACATTTACGACATTGAGACCTGAAGACAGTTCTGGCATCTAATATCCAGAAACGCTGTCGTAAAATCGACATGAGAAGTCCAGGGCCAGTATGACAGTTCACGACATGGTAATGTCGTATGATAAGATCAACGATATGATCGCGTTTAGGAAGTAGGACTGGGTACTTGGCATCAAATGGAAGATTTGACTTAGAAAGTCTTCCGCCAACCCGCAAAATATCCTCTTCATCTAAGAAGACAGCCAAGCGTTGCAGCTTCATGGATGGCATTTTTTTATTTTTAATGCACTGTATGTCATCTGCAAAATGAACTGATTGCACGGCGCGGACCATAGCACGTTCCGCGGCTGTCAATGCCTGAACAGACCGTGGCACGATGCTATTTTTCGGTCGTGCGAATCTCAGGATGTATGAGATGACACGCAGCAATTTGTCCCAAGACGAAATGCGTTGCGCCAACTCACATAAAAGCGGTTGTTCCGATTGAGAAGTCACTGTCAACACATTTGTCTTGTGCTCAGGAAGGTTACTGCAGTCAGTCGGCAAAAATGGCTTGATTGGCCATTCTTCAGGAGCGGAATGCATCCAGGAAGGGCCATTCCACCAGAGGTCATGCGAGACTAGCTGCGACGGCAGCATACCTCGAGACAGACAATCACTAGGATTTTCTACACCAGCTACGTGGTAGAAGTGTTTCGCGGCTAAGTTCTCTTGACACTGAGCGACGCGGTTACTCACGAAAATCGACCAACGATGTGGGGAAGAATGTATCCACGATAATGCAATAGTTGAATCGGAGAATGCATACACTCCTGCAATAGGAACGCGTGCAGCGTAAGAGTCATAGACAACCTTCACTAACTTAGACATAAGCACAGCAGCACATAACTCAAGACGTGCAAGAGTCGTGACTTTAGTCGGTGAGACCTTTGACTTTGCGCAAAGTAAGCGAACTATGATGCCAGCTGGGTAGGTACAGTGTAAAAAGATCACACAACCCATGCCATTTAAACTAGCATCACAAAAGCTAACGAGATTCACAATACAGTCAATATTTACACCTACATGGCGCGGAATCCGTAAGGTATCAAGCAAGGGAAATTCTTGCACAAGGGCGGAAAAGCGGACAACAATATTTTCCGGAGCGGGATCGTCCCAGCCACTGTTACTCAACCACAACTCTTTAATGAGCAATTTGGCATAGAGAATGACTGGAGCGACCAAACCCAGAACATCGAATAATCGTGCAACTACGGAGAGTATATTCCTCTTAGTGCATTTATCGGTTATTACAGCGGAAGTGAAGAAAAAGTTATCTTCAGAAGATTCCCAGGAAAGACCTAAGATCTTCGCGGAAATATTGCCTTCGTCAAAATCGAGGGATTTGCGGTGCGAATCAGGAAGACTACTTAAGAGAGCTGGTGAGTTGCTAGACCATTTCACCAGATCAAAATCACCCGATCTGAACATGTTTATTAGGTCTTGTGACAGCTGCATAGCGGTTTGTTCATTATGTGCAGAATATACCAGATCATCCATATAGAGACTGGATTCTGCAATTTTTGCAGCGTCAGGATAGTGTGGACTCATGTCGAAAGCCAGCTGTCGCACAGTGCGCATAGCTATATAAGGGCTCGACTTGAGTCCAAACGGTAAGCGTTTGAAGGCGAAAGTACGCACTTGTTCGTTCTCGTTGAAACGAAACAAGATGCGTAAGTATTTACGCTGGTCCACGGGTACACCTATGCGTAAGTACATTTGTTTTATGTCAGCGTTCATCGCGACAGGCAAACAAGCGGAATTGCAAAAGCAATAAAAACAGATCAGCTTGCAAATTAGGTCCTATATGCAACACGTCATTTAAAGACAAACCTGTGTGAGTTTTCGAACTTGCATCTAACACTATGCGCGGCATCGGCTTATCAGGTCGCACGACCGCATGGTGAGGTATGTAGTAGCCTCCACCAGAAATTTCGGTTTCATCGACAGAGCTAAGATAACCATTATCGATATATTCTCGAATGACCTGGTTGTAATTTTCCCTCAAATCGGGTGACTGGCGAAATTTTCTTTCTAGTGCCATAAATCGGCGAAGAGCAACAGCATGTGAATTGCCGAGTTCAGATGGATCCTTGCTGAATGGCAGCGATACCGTGTAGCGACCGACATCATCACGCGTCACTGATGACGTGAAAATATTTTCGCACTCCGCCTCTTCGGGTGACAACAAACGCATCGTAGGTACTTCTTCGAGTTCCCAAAACTTCTGTACTAGATCGTTCAGCGCGAGCGCGGTGAAAGAAGCGGTAGGTATGGTGTCATTACGTGGATAATCTCCCATCAGAACGTAACCAAAAGTGGTTAGAAGTGCAGGTGGAAGTCGCAGACCAAAGTCAACCCGTTTCCCCAAATAAATGTACGGAAAGAGTTGGGCACCTATAATTGCCTGAATGTCTCCTGGAATATTCCAATTCAAATCTGCGAGCGGGAGGTCGTGGTAATCTATGTTACGATTCCATTCAATAAATTGCGACGGCAATTGATCTGTAATACACTCCACGACAAGAGCGTGTATGGTGTATTTCTGTTGCGGGTATATGCGGGATTCAATATCCAAATACACGTATCCAACAATTGGACGCGAAGTTGAGCCAACACCTTTGACAAAAGAATTACTCAAAGGTATTATCGGCAAGTTTAAAGCGCGGCAACATTCAGTCGTTACTAAATTGTTCATGCTACCATTATCAATTAAACATCTGATGATAGTTTTCGGACCTGTACTACCTTTAGAACGCGCGTACACCTGAGCGGTTGATAATAAAACAGTCGACTTCGGTTTTGTTTCGGCGGATAGAAGCATGGCTGGTTATCTTCGTACAATGAAACGCTCTAGGTAGCGCCATTTTGTTTTTAGTGTTGTATGACATTTTGGGTTGGCTGTGATTGGCTAGCGTTTTTTTTTTTTTTTTTATGTACGATAGACAAGCGTTTGACCACAGTCTCATCAGTTTCTTGTCATATCTGTATGTCAGGAGGTATCATCGAGATAGGAAACAAACCTACGGTTTGTAATTTAGCTACAACATCCTTGGGAGGTATATATAAAAATATGACATGACAGTTTTTGTGTCAACTGAAGCCGCGTTTGGTTATCCTCTCCGCATTAATTGTAATAAAACCTGCTTTATAGCTCAAGCAGTTGCATATATGCAAAATGTATTACGAGTGCTGTGTGTGTAGAAGTTCGCGAGACGGGACGGTATTTTATACCATTTTCCAGGCACTGAGAAAAGACTCATTATTTGACTAAAGTGTCTCGACCGTGATGATTTGTAAAAGCTATCTGTAGAACAACTATCAAAGCTGTTTGTGTGTCAAAAACACTTTGAAAAGAAGTTTATCACGCCCAAAGCTCGTTTTCTAGGACGAGCTTACCCAACTCTTGTCTCTGCAGAGGAAATTTCGAGTGGAATTTCATTTCGTGAAAATCCCGGTAAGGTTTTGCTCATTTACTTAGTAAACATATATTGTAAATAGTGATGTAATTATACATAATAGTCATCAAGTAGAACAACAGTGCAGACATTACTGCTCCAGGCCCGAGAAAATTGCAGGGTTTGTGCACTATAAACTTCAGAGCGGGATGTCAGTGCAAAACATATCGCCCCCACTTAGACATAGAGATTTAATTTAAATTATGAAATTCAGTTCAGTCAACCTTAGTATTATTTTATCCTACTATTTAAACAAAGGATATGTCTGTTTTACATTATTCGACTAACCCACATAACTGTTTGTTACTATAATAGCCATTTCTATAAATATGAATACTTAAAGATCAGGGTATCAATGCTGAACTTTGATTTAAACATAACATAATTATTTATGCTAACTTTTATCCTATGTTTATTTCAGAAAATGTCAACCCACAGCCAGAGCATGCTTATTCGCGAAAGAGGCACTTTGACCATACATATTCAAAATGGGAACCACTGAGAGGTACCTACTTTCATAAACTAATTATATAATTACAATATTAAATGATGTATGGATATTTATGATTTTTTATATCCCTACTATTTATGCAGGTGTTATGTTTTTAGTAATTCTACTGTTTCTATTATATTTTACTAATAGTAATCGTTTTTGCATTTGGATGTGTGTTACTTGACATGTTTAAATAACACAAAAAGATTAAAGAGATTTTAATGTTTAACAGGTAGTTTGAGTGATTAGCTAACTAACAACTACTTCAAGTGTTTTGGATTTACCAGAAACATCAACAAAACTGCCTATGAGTCAAAACACAGCTACTCATGCATGCCATAGCATACAATTATTACATCCTACTTTTTATTTTTTTTATTATTTACCTCATTAAACACATTACATCACATAATATAAATCAAAAGGAATCTATTTGTTATCTATTCATAGCTAAAGTGCTGATTATAATATTGTAAAGTTTGATAGCAACATTATTTAAATCATAAAGACATCATATTAGCCCTTGAAGGTTCAGGGTAGAGCACAACTAGTACATTAAAATATATGTAACAATATGTATTTATATAAATATACATTTTACATTAAATGAATGACAACTTTTGGCTATGTTTTTTTATTTATTTCAGTAATGCCTGTTACCACTGGTTCTACTGATACTAGTCTCTTGGATTTACCAGGGACCATGCCTCAGGTATTATTTTTTATTATATTTTGTAGTAGATAGATACATAGTACACAAAAATGTAATAAACCAAGATAACAATTTTTTTTTTCTCTCTTTTAGGTTTCAACTCGCCAAGAATTCAATGCAAACCAAGAAACGGTTGCAGAGCATGTAAGAAACGGTTGAACTACAAATTAAAGGATTTAACACCAACAGGCCAAATTTTATAAAGAATACCAGAAAGTGAAAAATCAAGCAAGTGTATGCAAACATGCTAAGATGGCTTTGAAATTCAGTAAAGAGAATGCATTTGAAAAATTGTCTGAAAATATGAACCCCTATCCAAGAAGGATTATAAAAATGCAGATTAACCTTTGAACGAAAAATAAAAAGGGCCGCCGATTCCCAGAACAAGAAAAATTAATTCGTCTGACTTTAATCTCTTGACTGTACCGAACATAAAACGATGAGTCCAATCGACTGTACCGAACACATAACGATGCTTCTCACCCATTTAATTGCCTTATCTGTGAGGTTTACAATAATGAATTGGTGTAGTATAATTCATAAAATTTTGATAGGCACTGACATCTCAAGATTAAAAAATAGAATTTTACCAGCTATGCAAATGAAGGCATAATTATGTTAAATATCAAAAGAAATTGAAAAATAAATCATTTAATAAATAACAGTTGTTTTCCTTGTTTACTCTTAGCTATAACAGGCTTCATTTATGTTAAAATTTTTATCCTTAATAGACTAGCGTTTGAAAACTATCTTCTTTATCTTATTAGTGGTAAAATGGTCGAGGTTGGTAATCATGCTAGACCTAGAATATAAATACAGCTAGGATATAAAATAATATTAGTAATTTAAACAAAGCTTAAATAATGCCTTCAGTGGGCTGAATGTGCCACATGCAATAAGCCATATAGAGAAAAAAAATTACGGCAGAATGTAAAACATTACTTTGCCAATCTTGAACGAAAAAAAAAAAAAGCTGTCATACGACATTGAAAACAAAATGGCGCTATTAGTATACATTTTTGTTCTAGAGTGAGCAGTCTGTACGTAGTACTCTCTGTGGTCTGTGGATAGAAGCACAGCGGCATTATGTGACGTAAGCGGTAGATTTAAAGCGGGTGAAGGCGCGCAATCAGTCGGCGGCGGCGGCACCGGCGGCGGCGGCGTTGTCGGCGACAGCACGGGAAAATTCGCATAAGCAGTGTGTACATTGTGTGTGTGATGTGAATGTTTCCGGCCCCCACGATACAAGTCTTCGAACTTAGTGTGGGGTTGTGAGTGTGAATGCGTTTGTACATGCGTATTATTATTTTGTTTCACAAAATGTAAAAGCGTATGGTGTCGTTTTCTACATAACTCGCAGACAGATGACGAATTACAGGTCGATAAATTATGCGTCATACTGAGACAGTTTACACATCCACTTTTGGATTTAATAAAATCATAACGAGATTTAGGATCGTGTGTATTTTTGAATTTAGCACAAGTATATAAATGTGTGTGAGCGGTTTCATTACAAAATGCGCAATGAGATATGGCGGGCGGGTATGAGTGCGAAGCAGAGGTTCCGGTAGCAACCATTGGTACCTCGCTCGCAACAAAGGATTTATGTGTGTTTGAGCGTGTGTTCCGTGACGTAGAAGCGGGCGGTTTATATAAATGTGTGTGAGCGGATTCATTACAAAATGCGCAATGAGATATGGCGGGCGGGTATGAGTGCGAAGCAGAGGTTCCGGTAGCAACCATTGGTACCTCGCTCGCAACAAAGGATTTATATGTGTTTGAGCGTGTGTTCCGTGACGTAGAAGCGGGCGGTTTATATGTGTTATTTGAATTACGCGGGTTTGAGTTCATGTACATGGTCGGGTTCGAACGTCCGCTGATCAGCTGTTTTGTTGTAGGTATTTCAACATCTCTAACAGAAAGTTCAAAACATTGTGCGGTTTGAGTGTCTAATTTTCTAAGTGCGCAGTGCACGAGAATAAAATCCGTCAAATCCGAAACATGCAGCTGTTTGAGAGCAGAAATCGATGCCGAAAAATGATCGATAAATGAATCGAGACTAGCGGCAGTGTGAGTACACCCTTTTAAATCTAACACATTGTTGAGATAATGTGTTCCTAAAAGTCGCTTATCCTGGTATTTCTTGACTAAGCTATCCCAAATTATGCTGTATGTCTCACCCGTGGGTACAATACCCGAAATAACGGAATTTGCGGAATGACTCAATTTACTTACCAAGTATTGAATGCGTTGCGAATTACTTAGACGCGTATTATCGTGAATATTTGCTTTAAAAGATTCATAAAACGCTGGCCAATTCTGTGTTTTACCATCGAATTCCTTAATATGAAGCGGCTCCAATTTAAACACAGAAGCACTATCACTACGCAGCGGTGATACATTGGCGTGGTTATTCATCTTATTTCTAACACGTTTCACTCTTGTAAACAATTCGTCAAACGACTCCAAACAACCAAAATCGGGACTCGCGGAAGGGTTTGACATTAAGGTAATCTCATTAATTTGATCTACAATAGATTCAAAATTATTATGAAGGTCATCCATAGTTTCTGTTTCAGACATAAAGTTTTCATTCGACCTTGAACTCTCGAAAGAAGTGATGTTTTTAGACATATTAAACAAATGATTCATACGTTTAAATAACAACTCTTTCTTTCCTCCTAAAATGATCAACATCGTATCTGAACTTGGTTTCGACATGTTCGGTTATCGTTATGCTAATAATTTATGCACGAATAAACTACTAAATGTTTGTTTACAAACAACAAATGCGGGCGGGAACAAGTAGGTAAGTTAGCGGGCGGTTTATACTATAGGTAGTTATAAGCGGAGTGTATTGCACTTAGCAACGGGCGGGCGAACTTATGTATGAAATGTTTATGGTTAATAACTCAAAGCAAAAGGTAATTAAAACTGGACTATCCGGCTCGAAAAGGACCAAAATTATGGTGGCGCGAGTAAAATCGCTGGCGTGTAAATAGCCCACCATTTACGTATTAATATTTTTAATGATAGCGGTAAATTATTTTGGATTAAAACATTGGCAAAAATCAGTAGGGATACACGAATCAATTTACAGTGTTTATTTAAGCTCACGTACCTTAGACTGCTTCGAAACCGCCTCCGGAGCTCCCCAAGAAAGGAACTACAGCAAACTGTATGTATGCCTAAGCGCACACACACAACTCCACGTCGCGCCGGCCGGCGAGTTTGAATCCGAGGAAATCCGAGAGGGTACGAGGCACGGAACACTAATCCTGATCACAGTTCACGCGGTCGATCACGATAGACACGATGAAGTTTTTATTTTAAGTCCTGGTTAATTAGATGATAATTATTTAATTAGTTTTCTACGTCACAAAATTCAATAGCGGAGCGTTTGTCGACCACACGGATCCGGTGACACACACGACTGAAGTTCTTTTTTAAGTCTGTGAAGTTAGTCGCGAGTGCAAAAAATGTCACTCGATACAACTAGCGCCATCTCTAGGGTCGTCCTTGAACGATCTCTAACAGTGGTCAGCAGAGAGCCCAACACACTGTAAATGCATTCAGATATCCAAAGATTCTTGCCAATATGAATATTAGGTATATAAAGTGAAGTATTTATTCACAGATGTATAATTTACATTTATTATTTATATTATAAAAGGCAAAGACGCTTCACCAATCGATGAATAGCAGAACTTTTAATGACTTTTTTGAAATATCACGCTTGTCTCTTTAGTTCAGCAACTCGCCTCTAGGTGGCAGGAAAAAAATACTGCATAAATAAAATAAATAAATAATCATAATTGCATAAGTTGATAAAAAATGCTATGCAATAGCTTTAGCGCGGCAGTCCCCGAGTGCCACACGGCTTTTTTTTTTTTAGTTTATATGACGTTGCTTTCCAATTGGTCCCATTTAAAGGAGATGTTTCAAAATTGAAGGAGCCTGGGCCGCACCATGTACCATATACATACATATACCTATACAATAGTAACCGTTTTTGAATGTTTATTTTCTTTACTTTTATTTCGTTTTAATATACATTAAAAATATCTTGGTATGTACATCGATAGCAACACAACACAGTTACAAATGGCGGATTGCGACAATATTGAACTGTCATTTTGACGTGTCATTCATTGTCAACGATCATTTATTGTAAACAACATACCAATTCTAAAATATTTGGGTTTCGTTATAATTATAATAGGACTATAAAATAATATGTTAGGTACTCGATTGAAACTCAGAACCGAGTGACATTCAGTATCTTCTTGTCATGACTGCCCCAAAAAAGGGTTAATATATTTAAAAACTCACTAAATAATAATTTGAGGGTACAGCTGTAATCTTCTGCAGATTAATTTATTTGTATTTTTAAGAAAATGGAATATTTTTTCCCTTTTTTTCTATGTATGGTACATAGTGCTGGCTCAAAATGAAACATCTCCTTTGATCAAGATCTGATCAGTAGTTCTTGAAATATCGTCTATAATGCGTATTATGTGGACGTGTTGATGATTATTTTTTTATTTGAAAGCTGGTGCTTTCCATGTGGTCCCATTGAAATTTGATCAAGATTTGATTTGTAGTTTTGAAATATCGTCAATAATGCGTGTTTAGTACATCTTATCTGATCAAAGTTCCGAAGATAAAGCGGTGAAGTCGGTTTTTTTAAGCTTTGCTTGCGTTTAATTATTTTATGATTTATAGGCAAGCATTTGACCTCTATCTCACCTGATGGGAAGCGATGATACGGCCGAAGATGTAGCATGCCTGCCTAGAAGATACCTATTCACTCTTCACTTGAAGACTCCTAGGTTATACCGTTCAGGAAACAAAGACGCGGGCAATAAGTTCCACTGCCTCGCAGTAGGGATAATAAACGTAGAAGCGAAACGCTTCGAGCTAGCTGGATTATTATATTGCCACCATCCTAAACTAATATTTAAATTATCTTAGATTGGGAAGGTAGGTACTACCTACATTATGCTGTTGCATCTGTGTTTACGTTGATAATAAGCAAATAATAAGTGACACTGATGCTGGTGAAAAAGACATCCTATGTGTTATTTCCAAGTATTTTGCATTTAATTTCACCGAGATATTGTATAAACGATAAGAAACAATGTTATTAATAAAAAAGCGAAACATAATCAATATGATTCTTGGCTCATCGTCGTACTATTTGGATGCAGCGATTGTCGTAACAGCCATGTTGCAGCGTGCGCTGATATAGACGTTGTTGTAAAACATATACGATCGTTATTTGTACCAACCCATGACCGACCCGCTTCAAGATAATGTAGCTCGCAGAAATCAGGATTTACCACCACCATCTGTGCGGCGCATTTGTAACCACGTGGTCTCGCATGTGACGAAGCTGAAATGTATTCTGATATTCAGCAAATACGAACAAAGCGTTTTGCTTATACATTTATTATGGGAACCGCAAAGGAATGGAACACCTTACCTGATTCGGTGGTTCCTGATAGGTACAATATGGGAGTCTTCAAGTCGCGAGTGAATAGGTATGTTCTAGGCAAGCTTGCTCCATCGTCGACTCCATCATCGCTTACCATCAGGTGAGATAGTGGTCAAACGCCTGTCTATATTGAATAAAAAAAAGCTAAATGTTAAGATATGTGACCAAAGCTAACTACCCGATTTAAAAGAAATAAGTATCACGCTGTCTAGAAAATTGATATTTACTACGTATCACTATTATTTTTAATCCGAAAGTTTGTGTGCAAGTATGTTTTCTCTTCAAGCTGTAACGGCTATTTAGCTCAGTTTTTAAAAACTATGTACACAGGATAAAATCAAAATCAAAATCGTTTATTCACATATGCCTCTAAGAGGCACTCATGAAAGTTAATGATTCTATTGTCAGATTCGCAAAATTACAGCCATCTCGAGAAGAACCTGGCAATATACGCAGGCAAAGCCGCGGGGAACGGCTAGTAAATAATACCTATATACTTCCGGCCGTATGATACCTTCATAACAAATAATTTAATTTTTTAGTGTATACCTATCTAATTGTTCCAGTCTACGGAATCATTTTTATTTTATAAACGGGTAGGTATAATTTTGACGGCCACCAAAAATTCTAAACGGTTACCGGTTAAAAAAGTACCTATTTTACTACCAAAAAAAATTCTAAACGGTTACCAAAATGGATAAATGGTCACAAAATTACGTTTCCTAAAATAACATTTCCTGTGACAGAACAGAATCGGATATTTTTTTTTATAATTAATACAAAAATATTTATAATACGAAAAAATGGATTTATTTCATAATATTTTAGGAAACGTAATTTGGTGACCATTTATCCAACGTAATTTGGTGCCCATTTATCCAACGTAATTTGGTGACCATTTATCCATTTTGGAAACCGATTAGAATTTTTTTTGGTAGTAAAATATGTACTTTTTTGGGCGGTGTTTAAACACAAGCCTTTATAAACTAGGTAGAATTTTACTATCAAATATTGTTCATAACACTATATGTTTGTAATTAAAAATGTAAAAACTAGCCTGTTAAAGAAATGAATAATTAAATAAATACGAATTTCAGGTAGATTTCATATTCTACGAGTTTCTGACCAACAGATACAAACGGATATGGGTGGAGATGCACTTTAAGATATGCGACTTGGTACACAAGGATTCGTTCTTTGGAGCACCGTTGAGGCAGGGAAAGTTTGCGCAACCTTGCCCTTTTCCAGCAGTATGTATCATCTTCGCCTGTTTCAAATATGAAATACTCATTTATTGATAAACTTGGTATTCACACCATAGATTTTCACATAATATATGCCGCGGGCCCTGGGCTCAATTCCTGGCATTAGTATAATTTACCTTCCCAAGGACGTCAGTGCTTCTGGTTCTGGGTATAATTGTGTGTGAGATGTAAATGTTTACGATACCACTATTTGAACTTATACACTTATTTAAAGTTTATATTATTACTAGCTGCGCCCCGCGGCGTCCCGGACCAGCCAGAATTCGGGGTTAAAAAGTGGCCTATGTCCTTTCTCAGGCTCTAGACTATCTGTGTACCAAATTTCGTTTAAATCAGTTCAGTAGTTTTAGCGTAAAAGCGTAACAGACAGACAGACAGAGTTACTTTCGCATTTATAATATTAGTAAGGATGATCATCATACACTTACTTAGTCAAAAGTCACATTGAGTCTAGAGAAAAGCCTTGATTCAATCATAGTCACGTCATGCTCTAGTAAAGTGGTAGAATCTTTACTAGAATTTCTATTGTAATATCACTTTTTTCAACTTTGTAAGATTTGCCTACACTCATGCACGTTCGTGATCTATGAACGTTCGTGTACTCGAAAAATCACAACTTGTGGAAAATAATACAAAATCAACAAAGCCAATATACCTAGTTAGTACAAAATAAACATTATTGGTTTGGAAGCTATTAGCCTCTGACAGACGGACGGATAAAAAAAAGAGGTACTCATGAAAGTTAATGATTCTATTGCCAGATTCACAAAATGGATGATGACGGATGGACAGACGAACAAAGTGCTGAACACCCGAGTTAACTTAAAGACATCGCTTTTCTCGATTGTGTAATATCTGATTGCTATGTGTTGTTTCAGGGCGACTACCATTTGTACAACATGACGATCCCCCTGAAGCAGATTCCACCTAACTTCCCGTTCACGAAGGGCCGCATCTTTGCTAATTTAACGGCAACTGCCACGAGGGAATTGATTGGTTGTGGTCATATCGACATGGAGATCAAAGTATTCTCGGGCCCAAACAGGAAGAAGGAAAATTCGTCTGCATTATCCAACCTACATCAAAGCGAAAATATTCCTATAATAGCATAGAAACATGCTAGCATTTTAAAACTCTGATTCCGATTTTTCAAAGCTGTTCATTTGTTTTCTTTGATTTATTGTGTCGATCCTTAATTTACTGGCTTAATGGTAAAATAAAAAAATACATGAACCATTTATACTATCAATGGTACTATCATGCTAAATTGGACTAGTACTAGCTCTTGAGTCCATCGACCGGCGAGCAAAAATTGGCGATGATAAGCTAGTCGAGTCCAAATTGCAGAGTCTCGGTCAACGGCGTAAGGTTGCGAGCCTATCTGTATTCTATCGTAGACATTTTGGAGAGTGTGCGCAGGAATTATACGAGTTAATTCCACCTTATCCATTTTACCATCTAAAAACAAGACGAACTGTCAAACATCATCCATATATGGTTGACATACCTCCAGTTCGCTCGAAGCGTTTCGCTTTTACGTTTATCATCCGTACTGCGAAGGAGTGGAACTCATTGCCCTCGTCTTTGTTCCCCGAACGGTATAGTCTGGGAGGATTCATGTCAAGAGTCAATAGGTACCTTCTAGGCAAGCATGCTACATTTTCGGCTGCATTATCACTTTCCATCAGGTGAGATTGTGGTCAAATGCTTGCCTATAAGGCATAAAAAATAAAGTACCATCTTTCCCATAACTAACTTAATGGTAAAACTAGGATATCACCAAACGGTTCTTATATTTTTTTTTGACTATAAAAATAAGTTATATATCAATTTAAAATCGAAATATTCCATAAATCATACACATAATAATTACTCAGTCTAAATTGTTGAAAAAGTATTAGGTACAAATAATAATTATTAGGTAAACATAAGCACGAAATAAAATTAGATGAGCTTAGATTGGGCTTTGCTTTGACCTTCCAGTATTACGGTTGCTTTATTAGCAAATCAAAAATCAAATCAAAATGTATTTATTTGTCAGAGTATGGTAAGTAATTAATAGGCCCTTATCGTCGAAACTCAACTTTGGCGCTTATATCGATGCTAAGAAGCTGGGTATCCATGCTAAGTTCAGGCAGTACTTCACACCGGAGCAGCTTCTCATTTTATATCAAGCTTAAGTCTAATCGGGTATGGAGTACTGCGGCTACCTCTGGGATGGATCCTTAGGACCAGCTAGAAGCTCTTGAATCTATTGATCGGCAAACCAAAAGACTCATTGGAGAAGGTAAGCTTGTTGAGTCAAAACTGCAAAGTCTTGGTCACCGACGTACGGTAGCAAGCCTAACGATATTCTATCGCTTACACTTTGGAGAGTGTGCTCAAGAATTACATGATATAATTCCTCCATGCCCTTTTAACCGTTCCACGCTAACAACCGTTCTTTGGAGATCTTTGGGGGAGGCCTATATCCAGCAGTGGACTTCTTGCGGCTGAGATGATGATGCCCTTTTCACCATCTAGCAATAACAACTATCAAACCTCATCCATTTGTTTTATACCTCCAGTTCGCTCGAAGCGTTTCGGTTCATTCCCGGTCGTCCCCACACGGTCGTCCCCCCTGGGTACGACTGGGAAAAGCGTCCCCAGTGGTGAAGATTGGAACTTTTATTTCCCACTCGTTCCGCTATAGACCAAGAGTCAAAATACATAGGGATTTCAATAAGAGATTTCACGGATTGTTAAAATACTTTAATTACGACTTTCTGAGCAAGACTGAACAATTTTTTTGATTGAAAATAATTTTGAAAGAATAAGGTAATTAGTACAGTATTAACGAATTTACAATATTTCTTACAGTTATAAGGGTCGTTTCACAGATAATCAACTTATTTATAATAATTTTTGCAGTTTTAAGGTGCTTATCACAGATAATCAACTTATTTACAATAATTCTTACAGTTTTAAGGTGCGTATCACAGATAATCAACAAATTAAAAATATTTATCTACCATATATAGTATAAATGGCAAAATTATGTATCACAGATAATCAACTTATTTACAATTATTATTATTATTACAGGTAAAGTTCCTATTTTATTAGTTTTTGAAAATTCTAATCAGTTCTGTAAAAAAAAACTCGGCTGATCTCAAAATTATCACTTTTGAATGATTTTAAAAAACAAACATTTCAATATTTAATTTAAATAAAAATGATTCAAATATTTAAATGATTAATGATAAAAATTATAAAAATATAAATATTTAAATGATTCAAATATTTAAATAAAAAGATTTATTTAATATATGTATTTTAATTGGTATATTTTTTTTTGTTTGCATATTTCCTTAATGTTTTCTTAAATGATTGTAAATTAGGTTGAATGTCTATAATACACCACATTCACCACAATAAAGTATTAGAACTAAGGCCTTTTTAATTATTTTTAACTATAATGTTGCGATTATTGCATTTTGACTCTCGGTCTATAGAGGAACGAGTGGGAAATAAAAAGTTCCAATCGTCACCACTGGGGACGAACGAAACTTTTTTTTCCCACTCGGGCCGTGTGGGAAACCCAGTGGGGATGACCGTGTGGGAACGACCGGGAATGAACCAGCGTTTCGTTTCTACGTTTATCATCCGTACAGCGAAGGATGGAAACTAATTGCCTGCGTCTTCGTTTACTAAACGGTATAATGCAAGTGATAAAAGTCTAGAGTGAATCTATCGAGATAGTGGTCAGCATAAAAAAAAAACAAAGGAAGCTTTTTAACCGACTTCGAAAAAGGAGGAGGTTCTGAATTAAACTGTGTGGTATTCGTTTTTTTTGTATATTTGTTACCTCCTAACTTCTTTCTGGATTGTTTTGTTTGAAAGCTGGTACATCCCATGTGGTCCCATTGAAATTTGCTCAAGATCAGACCTGTGGTTTTTAAGTTATCCCCAAAATTGCGTTCTTAATTCATTTAATCAGATCAAGGGTTCGAAAATAAAGCGGTGCAGTCGGATTTTTTAGTCTTGCTTGAGTTTAAATTATGACTCGAAAAGATCGGCGGCGTGCGCGGTTGTAAGCGCGGGCACCGCTTTTAGAGAGGCGACCGCGCCCGCGTCCCCGCACGCCTTCCCTTTGAACCAGGTGCGTCCTGTGAGGCGCACCCATTAGGTTTCACCCGCTGCGTCTTGGCAAAGAGAGCTGAAACTCGAGACAGGTGATGTTTCACTTGCAGTGCAGCCAACATTTTTGCCATACATCGTATTTACTTATGTCAAACTGTCAAGTCAGCGTACGCCGATAAAGCATACATTTAGCAATTTTTTTAAATTTGTCTTACGAATATTGTTATTTCGACAGAAAACTAACTTTTAATCCAATAAAACATAGCATAAGACACTCAGGGATAGTCTAGCTTTTAATTAGTGATTTTTCTGAAACGGATCAGTAGTTTCACTTATTACCATTTACAAAAAAAATCAAGCAAATTTTACCCTCTTTATAATATAAGTATAGAATTAGAATAGATGTTGAAAATTTAAGTAAGAATGGTAGCTTTGAAATGGTCATTAAAAATAAAAACTATAAGAGAAACCTAAGTATAATTTTCAAATAATACTCCACTTAATACTTACTGTTCTTTTATTACTTTCTGTCTTATATTTAACCTGTATAGTTATAAAGTAGCATATATGTAATTTGAAACATTTTTCGCCACAATGTTCGTCGCTGCAGTGTCATTCGCCCTGGTGGAATTCGCTTCAAAGACTTTTCGCTCCAGCGCGGCGTACCACGCTAAAAGTTTTTCGCCACTACGAACTGTCGCTACGACGTCATTCGAAACTACGTACGGGACCCGTTCTTTTATCCTACTAATATTATAATTCCGAAAGTTTCTGTGTAAGTGTGCAAGTGTGTATATTTGTTCCCTCTTCACTTTGGATGAAATTTGGAATGTACATAGGTTATACCTAAGATTAACACAAAGGCTACTTTTTAACTTGATAATAGTGGGCGAAGCCGCGGGGCACGGCATCTTCAGAATAATCGCCGAGCTACCCAAAAAGGCCACGCATGCACTCAATATGTACTCGCATTTTATTTAAAAAAATCATCCAAATATGTTACTATATATCAATTTTTTCGTATAATAAATATTTTTGTATTAATTATTAAAAAAATAACCTTAACCTACTGTTATCCGATTCGATTCTGCCACAGGAAATTTCATTTTATTTTTGGTGGCCATCTAATTTATACCCCAAGCTAAAATTTGGTGCACGCGTGGCCTTTTTGAGTTATGAAAAGTTTTTTACATGACTCAAATAGCCTTTTGGATGAGGCAGTTTAGGGCAACGATTGTTTTTTTGGTGGTCATTAAATTTCATCCCTTATTTAAACACATTACATCCTGATCGGCTGAATAAAAAGTAGATCATTTTTACGTGTCAATTAATTAGCTTTCATTAGCCTAGCCTAGATTGTGATCAAATGATTCACAATGATAAAGCGGATTTTTATCTCTGAAATAATAAAAAAGCATTGTATATAATGTATCTTTAAATTGTTTAATGGAAGTAAATGTAGACATCCAACTATAATCAAGTAATTACTATTCATACGTCCTAATGACAATATTGGTAGTCCCTAGTGACGTTCAACATTATGCAAGTAATAATCCATCTAAAAAAATATATATATTGCATAACACAACTGCAGTTGAAATACGTGTTGGTGAAATGTCTGAATAATGTTCTAGTATTCTTTATCAGTATCAATTCAATAAAAAGAATAATCTATGTAAAATAATTGTTAAAAATTTGGCCATCAACAGTTAAAAGTATATCTTGAATCAAGTGAATGTTAACATTGATCTGTGTCGTATTATTTATAATAATGTTACTTTGGGAGATACTTAACATTACCATTTTTTTCGGTATATTAGTAGTAAACGCTGAGAAGGTATGGATCATTTACTTACACGTATTTTATTGCACAATCTCACGCTTGATATTATTTTTGATCGAGCGAAGCGAGATCTCTAAATCGACTTGGGACGTTCAGCACTTTGTCTGTCCGTCCTTCTGTCAGAGGCATCTAGCGTCATATAAGCGAATGACTTCAAATTCTCATTGAATATGTAAAACTACGGCTCAAAGCCAGAAATGAAATTTATAATTATATAAATTAAAATATTAAGGGGGCTCCCATACATGTATATTTTTTTATCTACCCTTGTGGGGTATCGTTGAAAAGAGCTTGAAAACTAGAGTAAGTAACCGGTTTAATAAATATATATGTTGGAATATAACGATTTGGTAGGCCTCCAAAGTCACTGTTTTTAGACCTATTTTGTCCCGGGGTCTATCTCAAAAACGGCTTCACACTGAACGCTAAAACTTAAGTGTAATATCCGTTATATCCTGTACTCGAACAACAAATACAGATATCAAACAATTATTATATAGAGAAAAAGTTATAAGCAAGTTACCTCAACATTTTTCTCTATGAGGCAAAATGTAGGCGCGAGATCTCAGTTCGGCGCGAACAACTAGTATAATTTGTAAATAAAAAAAAATTGCTGCCCATTAGCGTAGTTGGTTGCACATCTTCCTTTTAAGCACCGGGTATCGGGTTTGATTCTAAATTTCAACAACTTTTCTCCCCAAGGACAATTTCTGGTTTTAGGCGTGATTTGTGTGTGTGATTCGAATATATTCGGCACCCACGACTCAATTTTGTGCTCCAAGCATTTGACCACTATCTCACCTTGTAGGGCTATGAGTGTGAAAGAATGATGTTCTGCTTTATTTATGGAACAATTACAAAAGTAGTATTATATATAGAACGTTCTTTATTAATATTACGAAGATGATCATAAATTGTCCAGAAGAGTGTGAATTACAGACAAAAGTATGTAAAAGAGTTAAGTAGGGTCCATCATCCAGTCATAGTCAAATCATGGTCTAGTGAAGTGGTAGAAAATAAAAATTACGATTTTTAACAGTGTGATTTGTCTACTCATGGACGTTTACGAACCATTTTTTTTTCAGCATTTTTTTTTCTCTGAAATTTTGCTTCGCAATCTAATGCATTAAGCCAGTGCCAAGTAATAGAATATTTTAAGTTTATTTCATATTCAAAATCCAAGTCACAAGTCACAGTCAAAAAGAGTCAAGGTCCAGTCATAGTCATGCCCTAGTAAAGCGGTAGAAACAATACTAGAACTTCTATTGAAGTTTTGGAGCAAAAGCGAAAATTAGGTTTTTCAACTTCGTATGATTTGCCTTCACTTACACGTTAACTAAATATAACGGTTAAAAATAAAACAAAATCATCAACGCCATTTTTCACTTTTGCGCCAAAAATCCTTTTTTTTGCATTAACCATTATTCTAAGCTGGGGGGCGGTTAATATGGATTCTCTATACGTAACATGTAATTGAGATTTTTAATTTATTTAACACCACAAAGTTTTCAGTTTACGTATATCAGCACCGAACATCCGGAAGTGACATACTACAATAAAAAATATATATCATACATAAACGTCACCAGCCAGCGATTTAGTCGCTTAGACCCGCTGTACTATGTCCAACTCCATGCAATAATTGTTAACGAAATGCATAACAACGTTTCCGTAAGTATCACAAGTCAAGTCTGTAATGCTCACTCTGAAAGTTTGAATATATAAATAAATAAATATAATAATATTAAGCATTCCAAAACCCGACTGCGTAAAAAGTGAACTTGTTCATTTTATTTGACACTATTTTTAATTAGAATTATTATTATGCGATTGTATAAGAACTTTATTCTATCTATAACTATATATATTATCTGCGGGCTTCGCCCGCTATTATCAAGTTAAAAAGTAGCCTATGTGTTAATCCTAGATATAATCTATGTACATTCCAAATTTTATCCAAATCCGTTCAGCCGTTAAAGCGTGAAGAGGGAACAAACATACTTACACACTTACACACAAACTTTCGGATTTATAATATAAGTAGGATTAGGTACATTCGATCACTTAAGTAAAAATGGTTTATTGACATCTTAGTACTAGTTACATCAGGCGGTTTCATTTTATAAAAAAGTTTTCTTTTATTCTCGATAGGCAAGCATTTGACCACTATATCACCTGATGGAAAGTGAAGATGCGGCCGAAGATGTAGCATGCTTGCCTAGACGATACCTATGCATTTGCGTTGACGTTGATAAAAAGTGATTATGATGTTTTTTTAATGACACACCAATTTAATTATAAAATAATTCATCTATCCTTTAGACTAATAAGTGATTTAATTTTGACTTAAACTGCCAAAGTAGAGTAGTATACTATAATGTGTCCAATAACACTTTTCTTACTGTCTCATACGTACTTTATAGGGAAGACACTTTGTTCTTTGTTAATAGTACTCACTATATTACACTGTCGCATCACTACACTAACTCAAAAGTTTAGTTCTCTTGAGTCTTCTCACTAAGTATGTGTTATCAAGGAGCTGCATTGCCTCAACGTTCACACGGTGATGAAGTCTTTGTTCATGAGCTTCAGCAATCTTTTTATATATAACAAGTTATTTTATAACACTAGCGACGAGTTCCACTTTTAGATCCCGATGAAGTTCGTCATTTCTAATGTACCATGGTGAATTAAAAATGCCTCTTACTACTTTATTTTGAAATCTGATGCTATGTTTAGTAGGTACAGCCCCACAGCTGAATACCGTACGTCCATATCGGCATGAGGACTTGCTTGTACAAACTTTATTGTGGTTTATTGTAGACTGACAACGAAGAAAACTTCCCAAGTAGCCAATTCATTTTTCTGAAGCGAAATTCTAGCTCATCGCGTTTCTTTTCAACGTGTGCTTTTCAGCGAAGCTTAGCGTCCAGTGTCATGCCTGGGTATTTGGCTGTATTTTCGTACGTTATTGCTCGACCATTTATATATGCACAGGATGATAGTTTGGTCTTCTGTTGGTGAAATCTATATGTATAGATTTTGTGTCATTAAGTTTAATCTTCTATTTCTTTGTCCAAGCGCAAATGGTATTGATGGCTATTTGAACTTTTTTACTGCCTCTTGTGGGAGTCCTATTGCCATGATAGCTGTGTCTTCCGCAAAAGTTGCTGTAACGCTTTTCTCCTAGAAGTATAATAAGAACAGGACCGGACATAGTACACTTCCCTGTGGTACTCCAGCCTTTATTTGCTTTTGTTCTGAGTATGCATTTTCTTGTCTTACTCTAAACATTCTCCGTCTGTGGTGTAAGACTCTAAGATCCGCAAACTGCTTTGGAAGTAAATTTCTAAATTTGTGTGTGAGGAGTTTGTTATCAAATGCTTGCGCTACATCCAGGAAGATACATACTTTTCTTTCTTTTAAAGATTTTTCAATCATGTTATTAATTCTGTGCATTTGATCTATAGTAGACTGCTTTTGTTATGGTACTAACCGGCTACTAATCGCGTTATATAGTGTGTCGAAATACTCCGACCAGTTTCCTGCGTATACGACGCTCTTCATCTAGGAGTCAACAAAGCGGCCGATCCCGACGCCTGGCCGCACGCAGATACTTTCCTAACAAATTTTAGACCAAAAAATGTGTTTATGCTTACTATTTCTATTTATGACTAGCGCTGTATAATTTATAATATAAAACCTACCTAAAATATATTGAATAATATAAAACCTACTTAGCCTATTTAAAGGAATAATAATTTATACGCAAGCAAAGCTTAAAAAAACCGACTTCACAGCTTTTTCTCCGGAACCCATGATCAGATTCAATGAATGAAATTGAGGATAGCTACTACTGTATAGATCTTGGTCAAATTGAAATAGAACCACAAGGGAAGCACCAACTTTAAAAAAAAAAAACAGTTCACCCAGAAAGAAGTTAGGAGGTAGTAAAAAATACACGGTCGAATGAGAACCTCCTCCTTTTCTGTGAATTCGGTTAAAAATAAAAAATAAATAAAATTATACTCATTTCAGGTAGATTTCATATTCTACGAGTTTCTGACCAACAGATACAAACCGTCTTTTGTGGAGATGCACTTTAAGGCATGCGACTTGATACACAAGGACTCGTTCTTTGGAGCACCGATGAGGCAGGGAAAGTTTGCGCAACCTTGCCCTTTTCCAGCAGTATGTATCATCTACGGCCATATTAAATATATGAAATACTAATTTATTGATGAACTTGGTATACACATAATAGATTTTACATAGTCTATGTCGCGGGTCCTACATACGGGCTCGATTCCTGGCAAGAACATAAGTTACCTTCCCAAGAGACATCAGTGCTTCTGGTTCTGGTTATAATTGTGTGTGTGATGTAAATTTTTCTGGCAGCCACGATACAAGTATTTGTCTTATGTTTAGATTTGGTTCCGAAGAACTTGTGCATTTAGTGCCAGTGTCAAGTAACATACTTATTTAAATTTAATATTATATGCTACGAACCGTTATTCTAGACCTTAAACAGTGAGATAACATCACTTCCGGAACCTACGTCACGACCTCTTTTGTATCCCTCACATCCGGCTCCGCCCCACTTGAGCCGGGGGAGGGGGGAAGAGCTTGCCCGAACTGTCAGGCGCGCTCCTCACATTGGCATTTGCTTTCGGCGTGAACACACCTCTTAGAGCGGGTAACAGCGTTGCTGTTGGTATAATAATATTATTTTACTTTTTGTATTTTTAAAAAACATTTAATAATCGACTTTAATCTTTACTGTAGAAAGAAGATGGAAAGTTCTCCGAAGATGGAAGAAGGTGAACGGAGTCGCCCGCCTCCGCCAGCTTTACCGCTGACATCTTCGTCGTCGTCATCGAGTAGCCCAGCCCCACGTCGACGTCGAGCAGGCATGAAGAGGAAGATATCGGATGGTGACAGGTTAGACATGCTTTCAAATCAAGTTAAGGATATTTTAAGCTACTTGAAAAGTAACGAATCCGCTAAAGTGTCTAATAAAGAAGCAGAGCCCGACTCTGATTCAGATATTTCATTGCATCCATCTGATGACTTACGAGTCCAACTTGGAGATACTGAGCCGCTTTTCAACAAGCCGAAAAAATCTAAAGTTTTTGAATTCGCAATTTCAACCAATTTAAAAGAACCAACAGTTGAAAATGCTCCTGAGAGTAGGTTGCAAATTCTTAATAAACTGCACCATTTCGATTCCAACGATTGGCAAAGAGTTAGATATGTAGAAACTGAGAAAAAATATGTAGCTAAGCCAGGTTTCTTTGAGCTTGATGTCAATACCGAGCTTCGACATTGCGATACTGACTCTTCCTGGCTCAAGTCGCTTGATAGAACCTTTGGAGCCCTGACGCATGGTCTTATCCAGCAAAATGAATTATTAAGAAATAACTTTCAACAAATAATTGAATGGACTCACTCTCCTGGCTGTGTTTTGACTGCAGACACTCTTTTTGAAAAAAATAATATTTTTTTTTCTGAAAAGTCACCTTACATGAATGTGTCTCAAGATCTTTTACAACTGAGTTGTGGAAGGCGTGCCGATATCATCCAGAGACGTCGCGATTGTATAATATCAGGCGCCAAAGATAAATTTGTAAAGGAGGACTTGCGCAAGATTCCTCCAACAAATTCAAACCTTTTCAATCCACAGGAATTATCCTCCTTTTTGCAAAAAGCAGGTGGCACCAACAAACTGTTTACAACTCGAAAACGCTCGGCAGAAGATCCTCAGTCGTTGTCTATGCGTAATAGACACGACATGAATGCTAAGAGACCGCGGAGGTTGTTTAATGGCACCAACAACGAGTTCGAGCCCCGACCGTCCACGAGTTTTCAACCGACGGCAGGCAAAGGCAAAAGTGGTAAGGCAAACAATAAATCCGGTCCGAGACGTAATGATAATTTCAAAAGAGGCCCATCAGGCAACCGTAAATTCGATAAACATAAAAAGTGACTGTCATTTAAAGACTTTTTATGGGGGGCGTTTAAAAAATTACATTCAAATTTGGAAGAATTTCGGTGCTCCAGATCATATATTAAAAATGATAGAAGGTTACCGAATTCCTTTTTCAGTCATACCCCCGCTTGTAAATCCAAATATGTTGATTCGATTTCAAACGCCCACCGACAAATTAATGTCAGAACAGATAAAAATACTAAAACAACAAAAAGTGTTGGTACCGACAAAATGTTCACCAAGTTTTGTGTCCCCGATGTTTTTGGTGCAAAAATCAAACACCAGCAATCGGCCGATATTCAATTTGAAGAATTTAAATCTTTACCTAGTTCAAACCAGATTTCGACTTATAAACATGTTTCGCGTACCGGATTTTTTGCAGGCAAACGATTGGGTTGTCAAAATAGATTTATCCCAGGCCTATTTTCACCTGCCAATTGCCGACGCCCATCTGCCGTTTCTACGAGTATTATACGCGCCAGACAAGAACTCGGATCCAGAGTTGCTACAAATCACGTGTCTTCCGTTTGGGCTGTCCTCGGCACCCAAAGCATTTTCGACCGTGACAAATTGGGTTGCTCATCTTTTACGCAACAAGGGCATGCGGGTAATTGTTTACCTAGACGATTTCCTGATGGCCAATCAGGATCGCCTTACCTTAAGGGACCAAGCTGCGGAGGCTGTTGGAATCCTAAACTCACTCGGGTGGATAGTGAACCACCAGAAATCATTTCTGACGCCGACGAAATTATTAGACTATCTCGGCATCACGTGGAATCTCGGCCAGAATTCCAAATATTTGCCCGAGGACAAGATTCAAAAAATGTCAACTGCAATACGCTGCATTCTAAGAACAAATCAGTGGAGCCTAGACGATGCCCAACGCCTAATAGGTATGTTAAATTTCGCGGCATTCGTTGTGCCCAGAGGTCGACTTCATTGCCGGCCTCTGCAGATTGCTTGCAGAAAACTACCCACACATGTATTTTTAAAATGTCCGATCGATCAAAAAGTGTCGACAGCGCTGTCTTGGTGGCTACAAATGATCTCGGCAAAAACAGCGATCCATTCAAATCCTGTTTCACACTTTCTAACGACCGATGCATCGGACAAAGGCTGGGGAAGTATTTTAGACGGAGCTACTTTAAGCGGAGTTTGGTCCCCAAGACAAGAAAGATGGCACAGCAACATGAAGGAGATGTGGGCCGTGATAAAAACTCTATCTATACATCAGCGTTCGTTGCAAAACTCGACGATATTAATACAATCGGACAACAAAAGCGTGGTGAGCTACATACGCAACCAAGGTGGCCTACGATCCAAGAATCTCTATCAGCTAACATGTACCCTGTTCAAAATACTAGACAAGAACAGGATTCAAGTAGTTCCACAGTATATACCGGGTCAGTTCAACGTGGACGCCGACCTGCTTTCAAGACACGCACTACCCGGCGAGTGGACACTTGTAAAGGAGGCTTGTCTAGAGGTATTTCAAAACTACGGAATGCCCGAGATAGATTTGTTCGCCTCGAAGAGCGCACACGTTCTTGCGCGGTACGTCTCTCGAGATTGCAAGGACTTGAACGCAGAATTTCACGACGCCTTCAGCAGAAGTTGGTCATACCGTCGGGCGTGGGTATTTCCACCCCCACATCTCATCCCACGAGTACTGTCGCACCTGAACAATTGCAAAGGCCGATACATATTGATAGTTCCACGGTGGTCGAAAGTATTTTGGCGTCCGGATCTCAAGAAAAGGTCAGTCAGTGCACCCTTACGGATTTTCGACCTCCAACACCGGTTACTAGACACTCGAACGTATCTACCTCCCCCTCGAGTAGACCAGATCTGCCTGGAAGCATGGTTAGTGAAGGGTGGTGTCAAAATTTAACCGGATGGACACAAAGAGAAATGGATTTATTAAACTCTAGTTGGCGTCATTCTACAAAAAAGATTTATTCTGGTATTTGGAAAAAATGGTTGGCCTGGTGTTCTCACAATAACCTCGTTCAGGTAAACCCCACCGGGGTACAGTTAGCAAAATACCTTGCTTATTTGCATTTAGAAGTAAAATTATCTTACAAAACTATTTTGGTTTATAAATCTGCAATTTCCACTTTGGCTTGTACTAATGGTAATAATACTCTTAGTAGTGAACCTATTGTTCAAAGAATTTTGAAGGCGATTTCACTAGCTAACGTAAATTCTCATTCCAAAAAGCCCAATATTTGGGATCCGAGGCTAGTTGTCGAGTGGCTTAGTGCCAACCAACCGCCGTTATTAAATTTATTTCATGTTGCACGACGCACTGCTCTTCTATTGTTACTCGCATCTAGTCGTCGAGTCCATGACCTTACACTTTTATTTATAGACAGAGAACACTTTGAAGATCATTCCAATTACATTATTTTACACCCTTCTTTTGGGTCTAAGACTGACAGCTATACTCATAGACAATCATCGTGGAAATTACGAGTTCACAAGAATACGCAAATATGTACAGTTTGGTGGATTCGAAAATTAATTAATTTGTCGTCATCTCGTAGGGTAGGCACTGATTTAAATAACTTGTTTGTAACTACCCAGGGCGAAGTGAAACCCGCCTCCCGGACTGTTATTGGTGGTTGGGTAAAGACCATTTTAAAAGAGGCAGGTATCGAAGCCTCTCCCGGTAGTACTCGGAGTGCTTCAGCGTCTCTTAACTGGCTTGAGAGCTCTAATATTGAAGAAGTCATGTCTAAAGGTAACTGGAGTGTTCCTAATACATTTGCACGTTACTACTCGGCTGAAATAAATCGATTACCTCATAGTAATAATTTAGCACAAATCTTTGAAGCAGTATAAATGTACCTACTTAAATGTACTGTTTAATGTACGTAATAAATGTACCATGTACCTACTTTTGTGATTGCTAAAGTGTAATTCATTAAACATAATTGTCAGTATTAACATTTCATTTTTTATTGTTATGTTTATATACTTAATAATTAGAAATAAAACGTATTTATTTAGTAATTATTACAGTACAGTATGATTGGAAAACTTATGATTGTTTCTATAAATAACTATTTTGTTGTATTACATTGTGTCAAAGGTATAATAAATGGTTGTTGTCTATATTAATGTTTTATATTCAATGTTTTGGTTCCTTACTCTCTTCTACTACTACGTTGAACTTTATAGAATTATTTAAGAAATTCTTACTAAGCTATATTCTGAACTACCTTAGATTACATATAGTAACAGATATCTAATATTTACTACTGAGTACCTAATAGATATATCATCTTTATTCACACATTGGCATACTTCTTAGCTTGCCACCAGGCGATAATAAACACATCTCACTGTTTAAGGTCTAGAATAACGGTTCGTAGCATATAATATAATGTTTTACCTGAAAATAAAACAGTTATTATATGCGAAACCTTATTCTAGACCTATATTTAGAATACTGCCTGGTGGACTTTTCTTGTCCACCGAAAGTGAGATGCAATGTGAGGAGCGCGCCTGACAGTTCGGGCAAGCTCTTCCCCCCTCCCCCGGCTCAAGTGGGGCGGAGCCGGATGTGAGGGATACAAAAGAGGTCGTGACGTAGGTTCCGGAAGTGATGTTATCTCACTGTTTAAGGTCTAGAATAAGGTTTCGCATATAATAACTGTTTTATTTTCAGGTAAAACATTATATTATTATATTCATCAATATCCGGATGAACGAGCTTTGCTCGGTTTTTTGTTTTTGGTAGAATGTGTTTGAATTTGTAGCCTCAGAAAACTCCATCTAGTGTCGAGTAGAAACAGATTTTTACATCGGTCATGGCGTAAGAGATTGCGCTGATAGTTTCTTAAACCCGGTTTTTCAAATGCAGTTTGGGAATCGAGCATTTCTCGGACCTGGAACGTTGATAAATCGATTCCCTGGTTCGAAAAACCCCTAATCTGTAACTATCATGGAAATCGTTGGAGCCGTTTCCGAGATCCTGATTACACACATATATATATACAAGAATTGGTCGTTTAAAGATATTAGATGCACCTATTTAGTCCTAGTTAAGTCACAGTGAAATTCTAGTGAAAAGCCATGATTCAGTCATAGTTACTTCATGTTTTAGTAAAGAGGTGGAATCTTTACTAGAACTTCTATTTTACATTTTAAGCAATAACGAAAAATCTGAACAGGACTTGTCAAAAACAACATTAATGAACGACATAAGCGACGACTTGCTCTGTGAAGCGGGTCTGTGAAGTAGCTTGTGCAGAAACAGCTGGATATGGATATGAATATAGCAGATATATAATATGATATATCTGCTTATGAATATAGCTGCTTCCAAATTCACCCAATTTCTTGTAGTCATAGAAGATATTATGAGAATAATATCATTTTTTTTTATTGTATAAATATAGGTAGGTATACGTTATATTGTATTGTAGAATATAAGAAAAAATACTTTTTTTAAATGTAATAAACGAAAAGTGGTGTGTGGAACAAGTTGAATTCAACGAAAATGACGATTGAGAACTATCCGTTATCAGTTTTCCACTTGATGATCCTGATTATGTCCATCAAATGCTGAACTCGATCATTTGTAACGAATTTAATAAAATATGCCCCAAAAAATTGATAAAAGTGCATAACTTAACACTCATTTACAATTTAATGATTGGGCCACTAATGGTATACGGAAAAGTAGGAATATTATGAATCAACTCTATTATAAAAAATATCTCACGTCGGTGTTTAAAAAAAATACCCTGCCCAATTTTATGCCATGTTCTTCTCGAGATAGGTGTAATTTTGCGAATCTGGCGTAGAGTCATTTCATGAGTGCCTCTTTAAGGCCCATGTGAATAAACGATATTGAATGTGAATCAAATTAAATCACTTTTTTTACTTTGTATGATCTGCCTACACTCATAAACATAAACGCTTTCACACTCACGCCCCACACTAAGATGTCTTGTGTCGTGGGCGCCGGAAACATACACATCACACACACAAACACACCCAGAAACACAAATTTTCCTTGGGGAGAAAACTTGTGTACCGGGAATCGAACCCGATACCCCTTGCTTAGAAGGCGAACGCTCAACCAACTAAGCCAACGAGCAGTTCATACACGTTCGTGAACCGTTAAAGGTTTAAATTACACATAATACAATTAATAATACAAAATTAACAATGCTATTCTTCACTATCGCGGCAAGAACCCCAGTAATAAACATTACTGGCTTAGAATCTATAAGTGCTGTACACCCGAGTTGACTTAGAGACGGTTTACTCGCAGAACGTCCCATTCGCAATTGGTCACGCAGTCGCAAAACGTCCCATGCATACTGTAGACAAGGGCAGCATGCTCAATAAATACCACACTATATAAAGTGTGGTATGCTAACAAAATAAGACTTGGAAATGTAATTATATATTATCACACAGTATATAATATATTTTCAATTAAAAAAAATCGCTTTGCTCTGTCATATACCTATAGATTGTGTACAATACCTCATTGGAAAGTATCGTTACAGGGTGACTACCATTTGTACAACATGACCATCCCACTGAAGCAGATTCCACCCAACTTCCCGTTCACGAAGGGCCGCATCTTTGTTAATTTCACGGCAACTGCGACGAAAGAATCGCTTGGTTTTGGTCATATAGACATGGAGGTCAAAGTATTCTCGGACAAAAACAGGAAGAAGAAGGAAAATTCGTCCGCAATATCCTACCTACATCGGCCGAAATTATACCTACAATTTACGACAAAGAAACATGCTGGCTTTTAAAAACTCTAATTTGACAATTCACTTATCAATTAAACTTTGAAATTGAAAACAAATAATTATATCACATTGATAGCTGTCACATCTGGCACATTGATATTCATTTATTTCCGATGTTCATTTGTTTCCTGACCTCTTAGTATAAGAGTACTCTGTTGCGAGCAGTTTATATTTGAATTAAGCAAAAATAAACCTTATCTCTTTGTATTAAAATTGAAACCGTTCGCAACAGAGATAATAAGGTCTATTCTGGTCGTCAAACCACGATTGTTCGAATTGATGCGACGTCGATACGACAAGCGATCGGTTGAAAGTTCAGTCGATTCGATGGGTCATAAGAAAACAAATCGTTCGGATTCGACGTTGATATTAAGGTAATCATACCCGGAATAGACATATTTAGACCAATTGTACCATTGATAGTAGAAATAGTACGTCTATTTTTACCCCTAAGTCAGTTAATTAAGGATCGACACAATAAACAAAAACAAATGAACATCGGAAATAAATTAATATCAATGTATATTAATTTATTTCCGATGTTCATTTGTTTTTGTTTATTGTGTCGATCCTTAATTAACTAACTTAGGGGTAAAAATAGACGTACTATTTCTACTATCAATGGTACAATTGGTCCAAATTTGACTACTTACTACCAATTTTCCAGTTAATAATTGGAAAACTCAATGGTAAAATGGGACATCGCTAAACGGACCATATATTATGTTATAAGTATTTTGAAACAAGTTACATAGGTAGAGATTTACTACGATAACATGACCCTCCCCTCCAAAATTCAAAACGTTTGAAAGTATTTGTGAAAGTATTTACAACGCACCACCACGCATGTGTGCGTACTGCTACTGCCGTCAAACACCTAGTCGAGCTAGCAAATCTATGGATTTGTTGCTCGACTAGTGGCGTTCATTAATCGCTCTTTATTATTAGTATGGCGCTGCACTGACGTACTCTGTGAAACAGACACGTGCGTTGTCTTGCACGGTCAACAAGTTATGGTAAGTTGACCAACAAATCTGATAACAATTGAGATATTACGAATAATTACAACTACATACAAACTCTTTCGTAAGGATGTGATTACACACATTAAAACAGTAATTTGGAGGGGCGGGCCATGTTATCGTAGTAAATCTCTACTAGGTATCGATACAATACTGTAAGTATACTTCTATAAGTACTATATTTAATTTGAAGCCTTCGGTTTTATTTTTACTCCACCGAGTACCTTAAAGTCCTAAAACAGTACGTGGACATTGTATAAATGAATTTAAATAAGGTCTGTGGAACCCTTTGAAGTGATAGCCACAGAGGAACTGTTGTTGTAAGTTTATTGGTTTTCCTGACCTCTTATACTAACTCTGTTGCGAGAAGTTTCTATTTGAATTAAGCAAAAATAAACCTTATCTCTTTGTAAATTTGCCGTTTTAGAATTGAAACCGTTCGAAACAGGGATAATAGGTCTATTCTGGTCGTCAAACCACGATTGTTCGAATTGATGCGACGTCGATACGACAAGCGATCGATTGAAAGTTCAGTCGATTCGATGGGTCATAAGAAAACAAATCGTTCGGATTCGACGTTGATACTTGATATTAAGGTAATCGATGCCCGGAATAGACCTCTTGCGAATGGGACGGGCACACGAGTGTGTATGTGTGTGTCATTGTAACTCGCAAACGGCTAATGCCTATTATATTTGTGTTATTGAGAAATATATTTTCTTAAAATTTCCAAACGTCACTCGAGTTGACGTGACAGCCATTAGTCTTGTGTCACGGCCACAACCCCTAAATGAAGGCAATGGTGACCTCAGAGCTCCGATATAGTATTTGTAAATTTAGGTAGTTACGGTGTGATAGAATGAATTCTAGGTAGAATTCAGGAATCCAGGTGAATTGGGCATATATTAAAGAAATATACTCATATATATTAATTAAATAAGGAAAATGAATGAGATTTTAATAAAGGGCAGTATTCTTTTTTAGGGTTCCGTACCCAAAGGGTAAAAACGGGACCCTATTACTGAGACGCGCTGTCCGTCCGTCCGTCTGTCAACAGGCTGTATCTCAAGAACGGTGATAGCTAGACAGGTGAAATTTTCACAGATGATGTATTTCTATTGCCGCTATAACAACAAATACTAAAAATAAAATAAAATAAATATTAAAGGAAGGCATACAACAAACTTGATTTTTTATAGATAATGGTACGGAACCCATCGTGCGCGAGTCCGACTCGCACTTGGCCGGTTTAACTTTTTTAAATCTTCTAAGTTTTGATGTGCCCTACAGGGTCTATAAAGAACTATACTTAAAAAAACACCTATTTAAAAGGCCTATTTATTTCTATTACATTATTATATTGCAATAAATGATTATTTATAATCTTATTATCAGTAAAATTATACCTATAACATTATTCTCTTATTTAAATGATTTTAATTCAAATAAATAAAAAGTTATAAAAATGTATTGGAAATTCAAAAACGCAAAACGCACGCTATTGGCTAGGCTGATTCGTGACGTCAATTAACACATTTTTGATGACAATTATTGGTTAACTTTCCTTTACGGCACTAAATTCAAAGACTTGTACACTAGACACTCGTGGGTGCCAGAAACATTTACACTTATTCTTTATCATTTCTTGTTAACGATAAGTTATAAGTCATACAATTAATAAATACATTAATAAATTATACATACAATCAGAACTAGAAGCACAGATTTCCCTTGGCAAGGAAACAGCAGAAGTACACTTCTGCTGGGAATCGAACCCAGAACCCACAGCACAAAAGTCAGTCACCTGCCCACTGCGTCAACTAGGTCGTCACCATTTGATAATGTAGTTTTCTAGATAGGCAAGCTTCGATCACTACCTAGAAGATACCTATTTACTCATTGGAACCAAAAGCTCGAAATCGTGGTGGGATATGAAACCTTGTTTGCCCGATCGGGGACCGGACTTATTACCACTGCGCCGTCATCGCTTAAAACATAACGTGACATGTCTCGGCTCTAGTAAAAATATAGAATATTTTTACATAAGTTGGTCTAAGTAAACGCTTTATTTAAAAAAGCCTTTTTAATAACGTCTCGGTTCGCCCGCCGGCTGCCAATCTGCCATATTGGATTCCTCGGCAGCCTTTGACAAGACACCCGATATTGGCTCTGCATGATACTTCAAGACCCTATTGTACTGAGTACCTAGATATTACTTACGTTTACTTAAGAATAGCTGTATCCTGGGACTTGTCCTTAGATAATCGGGATAGGCACAAGAACTAACATAATAAGATTGATATATAGTTAGATAGATAATATTATTGATACACTTTACAAGATGAGATAGCGATCTCTACCAGGCTACTCATTGAATGTTGTTTTTTTTTTATTCAAGATAGGCAAACGTTTGACCGCCATCTCACCTGAGTGACGATGCGGTCGACGATGGAGCACATTTGCCTAGAAGATGCCTATTCACTCGTGTTGTGCCAATGATATAAACTAGTGGCTATGTGAGCTGAAGACTTCCTATTTTTCGAAATGGCTAAAGGATGTTTTTTTTACGTTTTCAACAATGAATTGACAAATTGATAATTGAATCGACAAAAATCTATATACTTTTCGAACCAGCTCACAAAATTTCACAAGAATCGATTGATAAATGCGACCTGTAGAGGAGAATAACCGGAAATCCGCCGGACACACGAAAACAATTTTGCCCAAGCTGAAACGCAGGCGCTTTGCTCGCGCTACGCGCTTACTCGGTCAATATCTTCGAACGTGTCCGAAGATATTGCTAGGGTGTTTTGGCGCGAAAGAGAAACAATGACGTTACTTATCAATTTTATATTATTTTCCTAAATGTAGTATTCTTCGTGTGTGGATTATTAGCCATTGATAGTTCTTGAACGTGCTTGAGTGTAGGCAAATCATACAAAGTGAAAATTGAAAAACGGGATTTTCGTTTTCAGTCTAATAGAGTCTAATAGAGGTTCTAGTAAGTTTGGTGAAGTTTCCACCACTTTACTATGACTTAACTGTGACTGAACCATTAGGTACTCTCTTACTTGATTTTGACTGCGTCTGGTATATACATATAATATGTATTAATAGTAAGTACCTACTCTGGCTAAATGTAACAGTTTGCAGAGCCAAATAAAAAAAAAACAAATGCGTGTTGGAAATAAAGATCGAAACAAGTGGCAAAATCAAAATGTTGATAAAACCCCCGACAACGCTCTATCTGAAAAACAGCTGCACCGATTTTCATCAAACATAGATAGAACACTCCCGACTGATTCATCTTTCAAACAAAAACAAAATCAAAATCGGTTCATCCGTTTGGGAGCTACGATGCCACAGACAGACACACACACATAGACACGTCAAACTTATAACACCCCGTTCGGGTTTACGTCGGGGGTTAAAAAAAAAGTTTGAAAAAGATTTTATTAGCTTCGTATTTACCTCACCAATACATCAGCTCGAAGCAAACTAAAGAGGTTCCATTCAAAGTGTGTTCCCGTTAAGATGCGCTTCTTCGCCAATAAATTGGCTATTGTGCGCCGCGGGGGCGCAGTCTCGGAAATGACCTATTTGGGGCGAATCTCCGAGGAAATTGTAGGCTTTTGCTATCACGCCGTCTACCTCCCAGTCTTTACGGTTCAATAAAGGCTTCCTTGAATAAATTCTTTGTGAAATATAAATTGAAAGCCTTCTTCCATTTCGATTACTTAAATACAATACAATACTCATGCGTAGTGAAGGTAGGTAAATAAAAATAAATATTATTGCGCTTCAGTTGCATTGTTTGTAAAAAATAAAGAATTGACGAATCAATTTTCCTTAGAGTTCAATCCTCAAAATAAAGGTCTATGTTTAATGTATGGAATAATACAATCACAAAAATCACTTTTTGATAGGATATTCTTAGAACTGCGTTAACTGTAAGATAAGATACGTAAAAAAAATTGGCATAAATACACAAAATCTACAGCTTACAGAGTCACTATAATTTAATCTTGATAAACGAGGGCAGAGTCAAGGGAATCCACTACTTTTAAATATATATATTTTTTTTAACTCTAGACCCTATTTTGTATCCCCAATTACCCGGATAAGTAAC
The DNA here is from genome assembly GCA_948107665.1 of Lomographa bimaculata. Lineage (NCBI taxonomy): Eukaryota > Metazoa > Arthropoda > Insecta > Lepidoptera > Geometridae > Lomographa > Lomographa bimaculata. The sequence goes on along the minus strand of OX403600.1, from coordinate 1,982,199 downwards.
TCAAGAACGTACGAAGGAACGAACAAACCAAGCGTTCCAAATTCAAAAGCACCGGAAGCTATTAAAACAAGCGCAAAGAAATAATATACAAAACCTTCGGGGTAAAAACCTAAAAATACTTTCGGCGGCGGCCTCGTTTAACGATTCACCAAATGTGAAGGCAAATCCGAACATTATTTTTGCTTACAATTCTTTCAACAAAGTCTTGGGAAGGGTGTTTGCTCCTGGGTAAATCCGAGATCAAATGATGTCCGGGAATACCCAAATATATGACAAAGTACTTTGAAGTTTAGGGGTAAAAAGATTATGTGAAAATATTACGTTTTATTATAACAGGCAGAAGGTTATAACAAATATTGTATAAGGGTTCTACATTTTTGTAAGGGCTTTAATATTGTTTGATTGATACCGACGATCCAGATGCCCGGACGGTGTACGCGCGTGCTCGACTGATGAAGGAGCACCGAGTGTTCCGAAACTAGTCTCGTAACAATGAGAGAAAACAAACGTGAGAGAAATCGTAATAGGCTTTAATATCGTAATTTAAGCTTAACCTTATTCATAGATAGTCTAATCAGTTTGACGACTCAGTTGACGCAGTGGGTAGTTCTCTGCCCTATGCGCAGTGGGTCCTGGGTTCGATTTCAGGCAGGAGCCCAATTTTATTTCCTAACGAATATTTGTGCTTTTGGTTCTGGGCATGATGTCTCATTGTGTGTGTGATATAAATGTTTCCTACACCCACGATATAAGTTTTAGACCTTAGTATGGGCTGTGAGTGTGATTGTTGATAAAGGAAATTGGAAAGAGGTTTCTCGAATGGCGTAGAATTCTTCCTCTATGTTGTGTAATACATAATTTTCTTAACCTAGGTGTTATTATGGTAGTCGCTAGAAAGAGCCTGTGCAGTTTGCCTCCATGCGTCCTTGTCATTAGAATAAGTTGGTTTTCACTATTACCCGACTTCGAAGCAAGAAGAAGGGTTACAATTGTAGCAAGTATTAATGTATCTACTATCTATGTATGTTCCCAGTTGGCGCAGGAGGTGCAAGTCTTGGGGTGCGTGTCAGTTAACCTCCTCGTGGTGCACTCTGGGCATCGGTGTGCGACTTCTCATTGTGAGATCTCGCTGCCGATGGCGAATAACTGGCCAGCCTTCTCTTTTGCGTCCCTTTCCCTTATTGTAAGGGGGGGGAAGGAAAAGGAAGGTAGTTGGGGAAAGCTTCTCCGCGTCCCTATGATTAGCATAGGGCGCAATGGACGAAGCAGGCATAGTGGGGGATCACCGTGCCGGGGGGAGTGGGCCTGGGCAGTATGACTGCTTAGGCGAGGCGCGGCCGGCGTCCTGGAGATTCCGGGTAGCGGTGGCGCGCGTCGAGGCGGCCTTGATTGGCTGCGGGGCCTGGTCGGCGTCTTGGCCATATGCCGAGTAGCGGCGATGCAGGTCGGAGATGGAGACCCAGTCGGCGCCCTGGATAGTCCGGGTAGCGGCGATGTGGGTTGAGGGAGGTTAATCGCGTGGTATGAGCTGGGGCAAAGGTTTCTGCATGACATTGTGTCAGGTAGATGCGCGGCCCCAGCTCAGACTACGCGTATGGGCCTCAGGGCCGGGGAAGGCTTTGTCGTGGTGGGAACACCTTCATGGATTTTCCTTGGGAGTGTTCCCTCCGCGTTCCAGATCCCTAATCCTAAGGTTGGCGCTCGCCGAGAGGATGAATGGCTGGGGGGATCCCAGTCGCGAGAGCGCACACCGGGGGACCTCACCCCTTAACAAAAAAAGGGAAAAAAAAATGTAATGGCGGATTTTGAAAATAAGTCCCCAGGAGGGTTCCGGGCTTGCGAGTCCGGGGAGTCCCTCGGTGTTGTTTCTGAAGTGCAAGACACTACAGAGACAACATCCCGCCTCTCGTACTCTGGGGGAGGCAAAAATCGCCCGAAGAAAGGAAAGGTAGGAAGTAAAAGGAATGGTGGGAAGAAAGAAAGGAGAGAAGAGGGGCTTGAGTCTGAGTCAGATTCAAGCGTGAAGTCGATGGCGTCATTAAAATCGATGGCGTCTGTCGGTTCGACGATATCGCTTAATTCGGTAGCGTCGGAGCGATCGATGATATCGGTAAAGTCTGCGCCATCTGGGCAGTCAGGCCGCTTATGGAGGGAAAAAGGTGAAAAACGGCCTCATCAGGATGGATCGTTGTCATCTAGCGATGGAGATTCGGCAGCCGCGGCATTTAAAAAGCCCACTCTTGCAGAGGGCGTAGGTGCTGCAGAGAAATGCCGAAAGAGAGAGTTTTTGGCCAAGAAAAGAGAGGAAGACAGCCTAAAGACAGTGAAACTGTTGGAGGAGCGGGCTTTTGAAGCCAGAACAAACCGGGAGGCTCTAGGTTTAGATATTAGGGACGAGAAAGAAACCTTAACGGCGGAAGCTTTGAATAACCGAGTTATGGAGGATGTCGCCCTTATCTTCGAAGTGGCGACAAAGTCCAAAAACCTCAAGGGGACGTTTGTCCGAACCCTGAAAGACTCTGCCAATTCTATTAAGGCTGTAGTCGAAGTTCTGGCCAAGAGAAACGTTACAGAGGAGACAGCCAAACTGCAGGCGGACAACGCCCGTTTGCAGAGTGAAATGGCTGAAATGAGGAGAGAGATGTCAGAGCTACGACAGGAAGTTGCCAGAGCCTCACAAAGCAACGGTTCAACATCCCCACGGCGTTCTTCGCCCCAAAACATGGAGGCTATTCAGCCTCTATCTTCTAAGGGTGACGACAGGTTCGAGGAGATCACGCGCTCGATAATGCTGCAAGTCGGCAGCATGGTGAATGCGAGGTTGGAGGCGTTTGGGGAGCGGTTACCCCCGGAAAAACGCCTGCGTCCACCACTTGCTGCAGATAAGCGGCATGGACATACAGCGGTTGATCACCCGAAGTCTAGGGCCGAAAAGGGACCAGTTTCAACTACTGTAAATGCCGTACCTAAGCCAAAGCTCCAGAATGGCAGCAAAGGCCAAAAAGTAGTAAAAACAGTGCCCCCTCTTCCAAAGGTGGCCCCTCGTCCTCTACCGCCAGCCCCTAAGTCCATGGACTTAGCATGGTCGACGGTGACGAAGAAAGGAAAGGTGCAGACTACGGCGGCATCACAGCCCCCTATCCCAAACCTTGCACCCAAGAAGTCCAAGAGCCAACCGGCTCCGGTGAGGTTGCGCCCGCCTCGGTCCGCGGCTGTAGTAATTAAGCTGCAGCCGGGTGCTGTGGAGAAGGGTGTAACCTACTCCAAGGTGCTCCTGGAAGCCAGAAGAAAGGTGGATATTACCGCATGCGGAATCAGCGGCCTCCGGTTCCGCACAGCGGCTACTGGTGCCAGTATCTTGGAAATTCCAGGTGCGGCTAGCGACGAAAAGGCAGACTCCTTGGCTCAAAAGCTTCGCGAGGTGCTGAACGTGGAGATCGCGACGGTCTCTCGACCCAAGAAGTGCTCGGAGCTGAGGGTCTCGGGTCTAGACGACTCAGTGACTACGGAGGAAGTCGTCGCTGCGATCGCCCAGCGGGGCAGTTGCTCGGTTGAATCCGTAAAAGCAGGAGAGTTGCGACGTGATTCCCGAGGAACCAGTACCGTTTGGATACGGTGTCCGGTGGTTGCTGCAAAGAAGATTAGTGAGGGTGGACGCCTTCTGGTCGGGTGGGTTGCAGCGCAGGTAAAACTGCTGCAGACCAGACCAATGCGGTGCTTCCGATGCCTGCAAAGTGGGCACGTGCGCGCCCAGTGCACTGCAGAGGTTGACCGCAGCGATGAGTGCTATCGCTGCGGCCTGCCCGGCCATAGGGCGGCCAAGTGTTCCGCGTCTGCGGCTAAGTGCTCACTCTGCACGGCCGCCAAAAGACCAGCGGATCACAGGTTGGGCAGCAAATCTTGTTGCCCACCCAAACCTAAAAGGGGGCAAAAAGCGGCAGCACCTGCCGCCAAAGCCCCAGAAGCTAACAGCCGCCTCCCTGAGCCCGAGGGAGGAGAGGAGGCGATGATCTGTAATTAGATTAATTATGGCTCATCGCTTTCTCCAGGCGAACGTCAACCACTCTGCCGGCGCGCAGGATTTGCTCCTGCAAACCATGGCAGAGTGGTCGATTGAAGTTGTGGTGGTCGCCGAGCCGTACTATGTCCCGCCCCAGGATAAATGGGTAGGCGACGTGGTTGGCTCGGTGGCCATCGTTTCTTCCGGTGCTTCTGGGGCACCGCCACTCGCAATAATTGCGAGGGGCCAGGGATACGTTGCGGTACATTGGAGGGAGACTGTTCTCATCGGGGTGTACTTCTCTCCAAATAGTAGCCTCGCCGAGTTTGAGTCGTTCCTGGGCAGGGTAGGGGCCCTTATTGGGCAGACTCTACCCCGTCCGGCGCTCGTCGTGGGTGACTTCAATGCCAAGTCTCTGGCGTGGGGTTGCCCTAGGACTGATGCACGCGGTGAGGCCCTTGAGGAGTGGGCGACGATGACCGGCCTTTTGGTTTTGAACCGGGGGTCGGTTAATACGTGCGTACGGCATAACGGGGGGTCCATTGTGGACCTTTCGTTTGCTTCCCCTGCCGTCGCGCGTCTCGTCCAGGGTTGGCGAGTAGTGGAGGAGGTTGAGACGTTATCCGATCATCTTTATGTTCGATTTGACGTTTCCCCCTCTGCGGCTGACCGGGTCGTTCGTCGCCCTTGCAGGTACCCCCGATGGGTGCTACGGACAATGGACAGAGAAGCGCTCTTGTGTGCTTCGATTGTCCAATCCTGGCAGTCCCCTCCGGACGCGCCTGTGGAGGTCGAAGAGGAGGCCGAATGGTTCCGGGACGCCATGTCGCATATTTGCGATACTGGCATGTCTCGAGCCAAAAACCGACCTCCGAAGCGCGAAGTGTACTGGTGGACTCAACCCATCGCAGATCAGCGCGCCGACTGCGTATGGGCACGACGTACACGCGACACCGCAGACGTCGCCGCCGCAACGTCGAAGAAGATGGACCGCTGTATGAGACCTATCGGGCGAAAACTAGGGCTCTACGGCTGGCCATCAGCAACGCCAAGGCCGCTGCAAAGGCTGAGCTCTTGGAGACTCTCAGTCACGACCCGTGGGGTCGGCCCTATAAGCTGGTTCGGGGGAAGATCCGGCCATGGGCGCCACCGCTGACTGAGAGTCTCGCACCTCAATTGTTGGACGGCGTGGTCTCTGCTCTGTTTCCGAACGGAACAGACCACATGCCTCCAGCAATGGCACCGTCGCAAGCGACGGAGGTGGAGGAGGATGCCGAGGTGCCACCTGTGTCGCAGGGAGAGCTTGGCGCAGCTGTTTTGAGGCTGAAGGCCAAAAACAAGGCTCCAGGACCGGATGGGATACCCGGTCGAGCCTGGGTCTTGGCGTTGGAGGCGCTAGGGGACCGTTTCCGCGGGCTATTGGATGCCTGTTTGGAGTCGGGACGGTTCCCGACACTGTGGAAGACGGGCAGGCTAGTCTTGCTGAGGAAGAACGGGCGACCAGCGGATTCTCCTTCCGCCTACCGCCCAATAGTGATGCTGAATGAGGCGGACAAACTGTTCGAGCGTATTATCGCAGCTCGCCTCAATAAGCATCTGGGCGGGGCGGGTCCGGATCTGTCTGGTCACCAATTCGGCTTCCGAGAGGGCCGGTCAACGATCGACGCCATCAGGCGCGTCAAGGCGTACTCGGAGGAGGCGGTGGCCCAGGGAGGGGTTGTGCTCGCTGTGTCATTGGACATAGCGAATGCATTTAACTCCATGCCTTGGGCCTGTATTAGGGAGGCGTTGTGTTTTCATAGCGTTCCTCCCTACCTCCGCCGGATTGTCGGAGCCTACCTCTAGGAGAGGTACATCTCGTACCCCGTGAGGGATGGCAGTACTCGCGAGACGGCAATGTCGTGCGGTGTGCCACAGGGATCGGTCCTCGGTCCGCTCCTGTGGAACATCGGGTACGACTGGGTTCTGAGGGGACATCTCGATCCGGGCGCCGGCGTGATCTGCTACGCAGACGACACGCTCGTGATGGCCCGGGGGGAGACATTCGTGGAGGCTGCCCGTCTAGCCACAGTGACAGTAGCGTCGGTCGTCGACAGGATTGGCGCGCTGGGACTTCGCGTGGCACTCGGCAAGTCGGAGGCTGTGTGCTTTCACGGTCCGAGACGAGCCCCGCCGCGGGGGTCCCATATCGTAGTCGGCGACACACGCATCGAGGTCGGGTCCGAGATGAAATATCTCGGCCTTGTCCTCGATGCAAGGTGGAACTTTCAGGCACACTTCAGGCGCATGGCCCCTCGACTGTTGAGTGCGGCGACCGCTTTAAAACGGCTGCTGCCCAACCTCGGGGGGCCTAAGGCTAGTACCCGCCGCTTGTATCTCGGAGTGGTGCGGTCAATGGCGATGTACGGCGCTCCCATTTGGGAGGAAGCCCTGACGGAGAAATCCATCGCCCTCTTGAGGAGATCTCAAAGGGTGATGGCCGTCGGGGTGATCCGTGGCTACCGCACCATTTCGTTCGAAGCGGCGTGCGTGCTGGCGGGATCCCCTCCGTGGGATCTGGAGGCGGAGTACTATGCGTCGATGTACGATTGGCGTATGGAGCTCCGCCTCCGAGGTGAGCGCCTAGCACCTAGGGAGGTCGAAGTGTGGAAGTTCCACGCCCGACAGTCCATGCTGGGGAAATGGAGGGAGCGGCTGGCTCAGCCACGAGCCGGCAGCTGGACTGTGGAGGCGATCCGCCCGGTCCTGGAAGACTGGGTGGACAGGGCACACGGGTCGCTTACCTTCCGACTAGTGCAGGTGCTTTCGGGGCATGGTTGCTTTGGCAAGTACCTGTGCAGAATAGCCGGAAGGGAACCGACGACCGAGTGCCACCATTGTGACTGTGGGGAGGACACTGCGCAGCACACGCTGGAAATATGCCCGGCTTGGGCCCAGCAGCGCAGTGAACTCACCGCAGCAGTGGGGGACGACGGTTCGCTTTCGGGCTTGGTGAAAGCCATGCTGGAGAGCGAGACGTCGTGGGACGCGGGCATCGCCTTCTGTGAGGAGGTGATGACGCTGAAGGAGGTGGCGGAAAGGGAGCGGGAGATCGCATCAAACCTTCGGATCCGCCAACGGAGAGCAGGGCGGCGGAGGAGACTCTACGCCCTCCTTCACCCCCCATAACTGAGGTCTGACGGCGGTCTCAGGGGACACCGCCGTCACTAGACAGGCCTCGCGAGGTGGTGCGCGCAGTGTTCCCGCGCGCCTCTCATGGAGATAGAGGCGAAGAACTCCAACTTCGCCTCTCAAACGGGATTGGGGCCCTGCGTAGGGCCAACGCCGCCAGGGCTGTGCAAGTGAGTTCGAAAGTGTTCCCTCGGCCCTGGCAACAATGGCGTCCCGTGGAGCATCGTGTGGTTTTAGTCGGTAGGGGCACCGGCTGCTGTGGGAGTAGTCGGTGTCGAGCCCGACACACCTCGTCGTGTCTCCCCTGGCGCGGCGGGACGGTACGTAAAAGGTATTTCCACACGTAAAAAAAAAAAAAAAAAAGGTGCAAGTCTTTGTTCTTCACGCCGTGGGTTCCGAGTTCGATTTCCGAATCAATTTTCACTGGTGGGCACACAGGTGACAAGGACGCATGGAGGCAAACTGCACAGGCTCTTTCTAGCGACTACCATAATAACACCTAGGTTAAGAAAATTATGTATTATTCATAATTTCTAATTAAGAATGTTATTAAAAAAAATGAATGAAAAAAATGCGCCGCCGAGTTAATTGCCAGGTTCTTCTCGAGATGGCTGTAATTTTGCGAATCTGGCAATAGATTCATTAACTTTCATGAGTGCCTCTTTGGGGCCCATGTGAGTAAACGATTTTGATTTTGATTCAGTACAAGTTATCAAACGAAGGCATGTATGTGTTCTCCCTCTCCGGACACCTGCGTGGAGCACAAGGGGCGAAGGTGTGAATATTTGATAGCTTTAGTTCTGTAACCATGGCAACGGTAATTTATTTATAGTTCGATTGGTAGCTTTCTTTTCTGGATAGTGGTCTGATCTACCAATGATTTATCTTAATTTTTAATATCACTCAGTAAAATGTGTCCTTTTAGCCAGAGTCAAGAAATAAACAAAATGAAATTAAATTATCATTCATTCGCACTTACAATTTTTATAAGGCTCTCACACTCACAGCCGGAAACATTCACTACACACACAAAATCACAACAAAATTCAAACCAAGTTTTCCTTGGGGAGAAAACTTGTTTCAGTCGGGAATCGAACCCGATGTTTAGAAGACGGACGAAACCCGACTAAGCCAACGAGCAGTTCGCAATAATGATAAGGAGTCAAGGTCCAGTCATAATAAGTCAATATCCGAATGACCGAGCTTTGCTCGGTTTTTTATTTTTGGTAGAAAGTGTTTGAATTTGTAGCCTCAGAAAGCTCCATCTAGTGTCGAGTAGAAACAGTTTTTTACATCGGTCATGGCGGAAAAGATGGCGCTGATAGTTTCTTAAATCCGGTATTTTAAATGCAGTTTGGGAACCGAGCATTTCTCGGACCTGTAACGTTGATAAATCGATTCCTTGGGCCGAAAAACCCCTAATCTGTAACTTTCATGAAAATCGTTGGAGCCGTTTTCGAGATCCTGATTACACATATATATATACAAGAATTGCTCGTTTAAAGATATTAGATAGGTATCTTAGTAAATTGGTAGAACTTTTACTGGAGCTTTGGGGCGAAAAGACGAAAATCGTATTTACTAACTTACTATGATTTTCCTACACTCATGTACGTCTTCGAACTATAAACGGTTAACCATTATTACATATTAACACCGAAAAATTACTAATTTTGAAAATATACCAACTGGTTCCGCCGGTCATTCCAGGCCCAACATATTTATCATCGTCGACTAACCTTGAGTAAGATAGAATGAGATAGAGGCGAGATAGAGATAGATAGATATATACCGTCCGGGGTAAGTAGTGCACAATACTGCAGGGGATGGTTTGGAATCGATAAAGGAGCAAATTAAAAAAAAAAAAAAAATTTTTTTTTTTTATTCGACTGGCCTGCTGGCAGTTCAGTAGTAATTGTCAACTAAAGTATGACCCTCCGTAGACAGCCGCTACAACAATAGCTTCCAGAGTAGGTGAGTGCTACGAGTGCTACGGGGTCATTGAACTAACATGTGACCTCTCGTCACATGTTAGTTCAATGACCCCGTAGCACAATGTTCAAAGTTCAAAGTATAATACTTAAGTTATCAAATCAACGAATTCTGGGAATTCAATACCTACCAGGTAGTAGGTACCTACCTAATTACTTACTGAAGACAAGTATTTAGAATTAGATAGGTGTGGTTTGCTTCACGTGAAACATTGGTTCTCGTAATTCCTGAACCGCCTTTCAGTGTGACCTCTCGTCACATGTTAGTTCAATGACCCCGTAGCACTCGTAGCACTCACCTACTCTGGAAGCTATTGTTGTAGCGGCTGTCTACGGAGAGCCATACTTTACTTGATAATGACTACAGAACTGCCAGCAGGCCAGTCGAATAAAAAAAAAATTTTTTTTTTTTTTTTTTAATTTTTTTTTTTTTATTTGCTCCTTTATCGATTCCAAACCACCCCCTGCAGTATTGTGCACTACTTACCCCGGACGGTATATAAACACTTTATTGAACACCTTAACAAATGCATGACAAGGAATAGTAATCTAGAAAATAAGTGTATCAACAGGCGGTCTTATTGCTAAGAGCGATCTCTTCCAGAAAACCTTTGGATGGAGAGGAGTAAAGCAATGAAATTGGACGTTGGTGTTAGGCCAAACGCTAGCCTATCAAAGACATAAGAATTTATCGAAATTGTCATGAAAGAACGCAGATCCTTTTATATTTTACTAGCCGTGCCTCGCGGCTTCGCCCGATATTATCAAGTCAAAAAGTAGCCTATGTTAATCCTAGGTATGCACATTCTAAATTTCATCAAAATCCGTTCAGCCGTTAAAGCATGAAGAGGGAACAAACACACTTACACAAAAACTTTCGGAAATGCGCACGAAGCATTTTGCTTCCACGTTCATTATAGGCACTGCAAAGAAGTGGAACTCCTTGCCAGAGTCTGTGTTCCCAGATAAGTACAATCTTGGAGTCTTCAAGTCGAGAGTGAATTGGTATTTTCTAGGCAAGCGTGCTCCATCGTCGACCGCATCGTCACTTAACATCAGGTGAGATAGTGGTCAAATATTTACCTATCAAAGATAAAAAAAAAATTGTACGATTCGCAACAAAATTCGAAACAAAAACATCCACATAAAACATCTGATTTCCTCAAAGAAAATGAGCTACAATTTCATTTGAAGGAAAACGTTTACGATATCTCAATAAAGTTTACCTTGGCCAATGCAATTACTGCTTTTCGCTCCGCAAAAACAGGGGGTTGTTTATTGCGCGGTTGCTATGGTTACGGGTTAATTGCGGGGGCGCCACCCCCGCCCTCTTGCATTGATTTTCTTATGCATTTAACGGTGACCGGAATACTGGATTTCAGAGTCAAGGCTTTGAACGTGCTTTAAACGCGGCCTTGGTACAAACTTTTTTTGTGCTCGATAGGCAAGCATTTGATCACAATCTCACCTGATGAAAAGTGATGCGGCCGAAAATGTAACATGCTTGATTAGAAGGTACCTATTTACTCTCTTGACTTGAAGACTGCTAGATTATACCGTTCGGGGAACAAAGACGAGGGCAATGAGTTCCACTCTTTCGCAGTACGGATGATATACGTAGAAGCGTAACACTTCGATTGCGAATGGGACGTTCTGCGAGTAAACCTTCGAGCGAACTGGAGGTAGGTCAAACATTTTGTTGAGGAGCTCTACTGCGAAAGTTACAAATGACGTTATTGGTCAAAACCAATAACGTTAACCAATAACCAACGGGCAGTTGAAACAATACAAATATTCTTTGAGCTGCTTATATTAGGTTGCATTAGTGTGGTACCCTATGCAGGGGTTTCGGGTTCGATTACCGATGGGAACACCAGTTTTCTCCCTAAGGGAAATTCGTATTTCTGGTTTAGGGTGTTATTGCCTGTGTGATGTGGAAGTTTCCTTTTCTTTTCTTCTATTTTTGGCTTTGCAATTTATGTGCAGTTAGGCTGAGTCAAGTAAAAAAAACTCCAAGTTTTTAAAAGAAGTTAAATCAGTCATTGTCCCCTCCCAGTCAATTGATACCCTAGTAAAAGTGGTAGAAACTTTACTAGAACTTAGGTATATTGGAATTTTGGAGCAAAAACGAAAACCACGTTTTTCAGCTTTGTACGATTTGCCTACTCTCATGCACGTTTACGGACTATTAACAGTAATACACCACGGATGTATGTTATAATAATAGTAGGTAATCTATTTTGTAGTTGTTCGTGCAAGTGGTCATATATACTTTAGAGTATAGGAGATAAAAAAACATGCAGGGCAGTCTTTGGGAGTCCCCAAAGAAAGCCGATAGAAGTGGAAACTTTATATACACAGTATACATTTAGCTCACGGAAATCGTTCGGTGACGATGACGCGAGTTCCATGATTTTTGTTCACTCGAGAAGTGCTCAACGCGCCTAAAGAAATTTTTACTTCAAAAACCATCTAAACCTATATGATCTCAAAAATTGGTTGTATGTAAGCGCCGACGGAAAATAAATGAGCACAAATTAATACATTAAGACGAATTCGCTAAACTTTTTTTAAGAGAGATTGTTTATCTTCAAATTTGAAAAATCCTAGTCTTTGGTCGTCATTAAACCTGCGTGTAAAAAAAAAAAGCTGAAGCTGTGGCGGCATCCTATTTACCCTTCAGACTAACACTACTGAATAGAATAATGTCTGCCTCTTGCGGTTTTTCACATTTCTGCGGTCAGTGACAGCGAATACGTGAATATAGTACTTACCTATATAAACGCAGAAACCACAATCGCACTTACAGCCCCAGACATTTTTTTTTTTTATTCCTGATAGGCAAATTTTTGACCACTATCTCACCTGATGGTAAGCGACGATGTGGTCGACGATGGAGCAAGCTTGCCTAGAAGATACCTATTCACTCGTGACTTGAAGACTCCCATATTGTACTCATCAGGAAACACCGACTCGGGTAAGGAGTTCCATTCCTTTGCGGTTCGCACAATGAATGTGGAGGCAAAACGCTTAGTGCGCATTTGTGGAATGTCCATCATATAGCGGTGTCGCTTAGCAGTTTGTCTGCTTGTCCGATGATAGAACGGGGATGGGGGAACTAGATCGTACAGTTCCTTAGCACACTCTCCGAAATGTATCCGATAAAAAACCGAGAGACTGGCTACCATGCGGCGATGACCCAAGCCCTGAAGCTTTGAATTAGTCAGCTGCTCGCTACCAATAAGTCTCTTGGCTCTACGCTCAATGGTGTCAAGAGCCTCAAGCTGGTACTTAGCTGAACCGTCCCAAAGATGAGCACAGTACTCCATACATGATCGGACTTGTGCTAGTCATTTGTTAGATGTTTATGTATTTATGCCTATGCAATGCCATGTTTAGAAAAAGTGTTTTCCTCTTTTACGTTTATGGTCGCCTAGTACTTTAATACTATACTATAACCTTATTGGATATGAACTGCCCTTTGGCTTAGGTGAGCTTTCGCCTTCTAAGCAGGGGCATCGAGTTCGATTCCCGGCGGGAACACAAGTTTTCTCCCCAAGGAAAATTTGTGTTTCTGGTTCTGGTTGTGATTGTGTGTGTGTGATGTGAATGTTTCCGGCGCCCACGGCACAAGTCATAGAACTTAGTGTGGGGCTGTGAGTATGAAAGCGTTTATGCTATGTTATATTGTTCATACATGAATACTGAAATCACGATATTGTAATGGGGGGTGGCGTTTGGAGGGTGAAAACTACTTTACGATCTTTTTCACGACGAACGAAGTTTTTGATATGGGGCAAAATGTAGGTGTGAGATCTCAGTTCAGCGCGATCCACTAGTAGTAATTTTGCCCCTTCTTGGAACCGAACCTTGGAACCATTTTTTTTTATTATAATTTCATGACCATGGATGCATAGTCCTTCAGTCGAAATATTAAACAAATATTAACAATTTCTATTCTTCATAATAAAAGTCTTAGTCACAAGTCACAGTCAAAGTCAAGTAGTCATCATAGTCAAGTCATGCCCTAGTAAAGTGGTAGAAACTTTACTAGAACTTCTATTGGAGTTTTGGAGCGAAGGCGAAAATCACGTTTTTCAACTTTGTATGACTTGCCTACACTAATGCACTTTTACTTAGTATTAACGGTTAACAATCCACCATTATTACACATTAACACTCGAAGAATCACAGGTTTTGGAAAATTATACAAAATCAACAACGCCATTTTTTCACGTTCGCGGCAAAACCTGACCTTGGACCCAGCAAAGCCTTTCTTGCCAGGTTCTTCTCGAGATGGTCGTAATATTTGCAAATCTGGCAATAGAGTCAATAACTTTTAGTAATAACTTTGGGGTCCATTTGAATAAACGATTTTTTTTTATTTTTTTTTATTTTGAATGATTTGCCCACTGCGCAACAGGTTCATCGGTAATACAAGAACCTGATTTATAATTAAGTCTATTAATGCAAGTCCAGTGCCGTAGTCAAGGTTAAATCATTTATATGCACATCATAGGCAATTATTATTTACTATTATACAATGAGATAATACACGAGATCGCGTGATCTGCGAGTACGGTAAGTAGAAATAATGGTTTTATTATTATTTTAGTTATTAACTCGAAATTTGGTATTTACGACGATGTAAAGGTGTGTGTGTGTTGTTGAATTTTCTGTCCCTTTTAATATACTATATGGCGTTATATTCGCAGTGAAATTGTTCCTATAAATTATCTATACCTCATTGTTGACAGCATCGTCACTCTCCATCAGGTGAGATAAAAGAAAGAAGGAATAAGAATAAGAAAATTGTATTGTTTTAACTGTGTACAAACATTTTCTTTCATGAAAGATTTTTTTTTTCATGATAGGCATACTATTGACCACTATCTCACCTGATGGTAAGCGACGATGTGGTCGACGATGGAGCAAGCTTGCCCAGAAGATACTTATTCACTCGCAACTTGAAGACTCCCATATTGTACTCATCAGGAAACACCGACTCAGGTAACTAATACTAAGTTTCATTCGTTTGCGGTTCGCACAATGAATGTGGAAGCGAAACGCTTCGTGCGCATTTGTGGAATGTCCACCATATAGTGGTGTCGCTTAGCAGTTTGTCTCCTTGTCCGATGATGGAACGGGGATGGGGGAACTAGATCGTGCAGTTCTTTGGCACACTCCGAAATGTAGGTACAAAGTAATTACAACGTTTATTTTGTTGGCTGTACCATTAATATTGATTAGTGTAGATTTCACCAGCCAGAAACCTTGACACAAGACGAACATCAATCACTTTATCTATAAACTAGATCAGACAGAATTTCGGCGTAATGATATTAGTCTAGTCTTAGTGATACTTTGTGATTTGTTAAAGCATTTAAGAGGCTGGCAAGACCTAAAAATCGAGTATCTGTAGGAGTTTTGCCGCGAAAGTGAAAAAATGGCGATGTTGATTTTGTATAATTTTCCAAAACCTATAAATAACCTAATAATGGTGGATTAATAACCGTTAATACTTAGTAAACGTGCGTAACTGTGGGCAAATCATACAAAGTTGTAAAATGTAATTTTCGCCTTCGCTCCAAAACTCCAATGGAAGTTCTAGTAAATTTTCTATCACTTTACTAGGGCATGACTTGACTATGTAGACTGACTACTTGACTTTTACAATGACTTGTGACTATGACTTCTATTATGAAATATAGAATTTGGTTTTTCTGTAGGTGCATTTTCCATGGTCATGAAAAATGTAAAAAAAATGATGATTGAATGATGAAAATTAACAATATAATTGTTAAGTAATAATCCAACTACTTATTTCATTAAATAATCAACTTAGCTATGACTTTTTGACGCATAATTCGTTCTTATTTTTTTTAATAAAAATCTTAAGAAAAACGAAACGAACGCATTCACACTCACAGCCCCACACTAAGTTCAAAGCCTTGTATCGCGGGTGCCGGAAACATACACATCACAGACATATTACACTCAAAACACAAATATCCCTTGAGAAGGAATTAGTGATTTTTTTAAGAGTTAGGTATTTAGTTTAAAGCATGTTTTAAAGAGTTATTTTGCCATTTCTTTATCCTGAAAATTATTCGGATTAATTTATCGGAATCTTGCAAATATTATCAAAAAAAGCATACATTGTTTTGCTGTTTTAAACTATGCATATTTTGCTAAAAATACGCTCGCATGAAGCGTGAAAATCCCATTTGATTCTTGTCACGGCCTTAAATGCCTACAACAGGGTGAAATTAAAACTTGATTTGATTTTAAAATCCTTGAGACTTCTACATAACTTTTTTCTTGTTTTATAGGCAAGCATTTAACCACTATCTATGATGATAGGAAATGATGGAAAGCGATTATGAGGCCGAAGATGTAGCATGCCTGCCTAGAAGATACCTATTCACTCTTGACTTGAAGACTGCCAGATTATACCGCTCAGGAAACAAAGACGCGGGCAATGAGTTCTACTCCCTCGCAGTACAGATGATAAACGTAGAAGCGAAACGCTTCGAGCGAGCTGGAGGTATGTCAACCATGAATGGATGACGTTTGACTGTTTGTCTTGTTGTTAGATGGTCAAACTGGTTTGGGGGAATTACCTCGTATAATTCCTGCGCACACATAAACTATACTAGGTATCAATTCTCAAACCCTTGACTACATTTCCGACATTCAAATTTTCAGTCACACGTTTAACAGTATAATAAGTTTTATTATATTGAAATTGTAACCTAATTCAACGTTTATAATTATGTATAATTTCCGGTACTCTGACTATTTTTTATCAAAACCATGTGGGATGGTACATAGACTTGATAACATATTTAAAAGCAAACAATCAAATGACTATCTACGGTTAATTGTAATTTTTACCTACAACGGAACGGAGAAGGTATATGTATTAAGGGAGAGAGGTTGTGTGCAAAACGAAGGGTTAACAGATTTAAATGCGGTTTTTTTACTTGAATAGTTATCACCAAACATAACTGTTTAACTGTAACCAGTTATGTTTGTGTAAATTGGTTTTGCCGTGTTTATCGGGGTATTAAAAAAAAAAAATAGCTTAGTTTTTTTATTGGTGTACTAAAAATCGGAAAATATGGTAAATATATATTTTTTTAAATAACTCTGTTTCGTTTGGTACACAAATGGAATAACCATTAAGCCAAATAAGTAATTTAATTTTGACCTAAACTGCTAAGTAGAGTAAACTAAGAATGTCTCCAATTACACTTTTCTTATTTTCTCTTATAAGGGGAAGACACTTTGTTCTTTGTAAATAACACTCACTATATCACACTATTCCATTACTTCACTAACTCAATAGATTTAGTTCTCTTGACTCTTCTTACTAAGTCTGTGTTGTCGAGGAGCTGGATTGCCTCAACGTTCACATGGTGATGAAGTCTTCGATCTTGAGCTTCAGCGACTCAGTTATTACGTAGACATTTAGTTTAGACTATTAACTTTTTGAGAAATATTTGAAGAACCGAAGGCACGTGTCTTTTGATACGTACCGACCGGCCTTCTGTGACGTAATAAGTTGAGTGGGTTATAATTATAGTATAGTCACTATATAACACAAAATTGTTATTTCTGTTGCAATTTTATATGGACATCAGTATAACATTTTGAAATAACAACCATTCAGTACCTTGACATCAAAATGTGTGTCAGCTATGAGCCCATTCCTATTTTCAAAAGATGAATGGTAAAAATCGTTAACCTTTGACTGAGAAATTTTAGTACCTTCGAAAGATATTACAAGGCATGTGATTTTTCTAATGTATATATGTTTTAGTTATCATTGATATCGTCTATTCATTTTTATCTGTGACTTCATGATCCAGTGAACTACAGTACTACAACATCTACTGAAAGTAATCCGAAGTGGCAATTCCTATGCAAAATTACCAATTTCGATTTATTTGATTTTTTGGCTATCCATTCGGGTTTGCCTAAGCTTCTTTTACTTAAAAACCCGTGTCGTGTGTCGTAAAGGCAAAAGATAGAAGTGAAGCTTTTGTATTACAAGGAAATACCGCCACCACTTTGCGACAAACAAAAAAGTTACGGATCAGTATTTTAAAGCCATAAAAAGTTTCATTTAAAAAATCGATCGAATTTTTTCGAGATTTTGTGAGACTAACGCATGGCAACCATCTTTATATATAGAAAAATAATATAGATGGAAAAATTATATCGATCTACAACTATTGACATGAAACATACCTACGGTATATAAAAGTATAATTATATCGTCGACTGTAACTGACTGGCAATACTTAGATGTTAAAACCATGGATAGTTTTTGCCGCGAACGTGAAAAAATGGCGTTGTTGATTTTGTATAATTTTCCAAAACCTGTGATTCTTCGAGTGTTAATGTGTAATAATGGTAGATTATTAACCGTTGATACTTAGTGAACGTGCATAAGTGTAGGCAAATCATACAAAGTTGAAAAACGTGATTTTCGTCTTCGCTCCAAAACTCCAATAGAAGTTCTAGTAAAGTTTCTACCACTTTACTAGGGCATGACTTTACTATGACTGACTACTTGACTTTGACTGTGACTTGTGACTAAGACTTTTATTATAAAAAATAGAAATTGATAATATTTGTTTAATATTTGGACTGAAGGACTATGCATCCATGGTCATGAAATAATAATAATAAAAAAAAAAACCATGGATCTACCTGACAAGTTTTTATATGAAAATGTCATCTAAGTAACAACAACCTTTTATATGAAATTTTCAGCTAAGTAAGTCTATAATGGTTCAAAAGTTTTTTGCAGCGACAGTGAAAAAAGGGCGCTAAAATCTATTTTTATTCACCTCTCGAGACCATGGCCAATGCAACTTAGCCAACGTCGAGGTAAATAAAAATAGTTTTTAGCGCGATTAAGTACCGAGATACCGAGGTTGCCTAATGCCCACCAAAGGACGTGATGGTTGATTAACCGGAAGATGCGGTAAATGACTGTCAAAATCCAATATGCAACGGAGCGTTCACTTGTTTTGATAAAGAAGTGCCTTATGCCATCGATCTGATAATACAAGCATTTAGGGACTTGTTATACAGAGCACCCGAGGCGCGCGTAAAGGGAGCGCGCCTGACGCGCGCCCGTGGCGCCCGTCCTGTACTGCCGTTCGTCGCGTCGTAAGGAAGAAAAACGTATTTTTTTGTCAAAATTGAGTTATATACATCAAAAATGTCTTTATTATTTAGTATATGCTATGACTTGTAGCAGTTACGTCTAAATTAAAAGTAAGATTTAGCAGGTTGTATATCGAATATTTTAAAATAAACAATAATAGTAGATGCGACTAATTTTCCTGATTCCGATGATGTACGTAACTTAACGATTTTGACAAAAATGCAGATACGTCTTTTTTTCTTAAGACGGCGGTATACAAAACAGCAGCGCGGGGTGAGGAATTGCAGGCGCTCTGCATATAAAGGTCCTTACGCACCATACATTTTACCTTCGCAACGCTCGGAGCATGCGCCATGTATACCACGTCTCGAAGGATCCGCGCTCAAAAATGTCCAAGAAAAATAGTTGACAAAACGAAATATACTTACAACCTCCCCGCAGGAAGCAGGATAATCCCGCCTCGCTTAAAATTCGTGATGATAATAATGTGACCGTTTGTTGTTAGTTAGTTGAAGCTGCGTACATAAGCTGTTAAACTGTAGTTGTAAGCAAAAGTAAGCTGTGTAGCTATCGGCAATTGGGGATTAGATAAAATAAATTATTTTAGCTTCTTTATAATTATACTGACCCTGACCGTTGGCTTTGTTTAGTGCGCGTCTCCGCTCTAGTTAAGCATGGGTATCGGGTTTGATTCCCGGTGGAAACACAAGTTCTCTCCCCAAGGAAAGTGTGTTTCTGGTTCTGGGTGTGATTGTGTGTGTGATGAATGTTTCCGTCATGACACAAGTCATTGAACTTAGTGTGGGGCTGTGAGAGTGAAAGCATTTATGTTATACTAGCTGGGCCCCGCGGCTTTACCCGTTAATCAAGTTAAAAAGTAGCCTATGTGTTAATCCTAGGTATAATTTACTTACATTCCAAATTTCATCCAAATCCGTTTAGCCATTTAAGCGCGAAGAGGGAACAAACATACTTACACATTTACACACAGACTTTGTGTGACTAGCCGTGCCCCACGGCTTCAACCGCGTTTATCAAAGTAAAAAGTAGCCTATGTGCTAATCCTAGATATAAGCTATGTACATTTCAAATTTCATCCAAATCCGTTCAGCCGGTTACAGTGTGAAGAGAAGACAAACATACTTATTCACTTACACATTCACTAATTTACACACGAAAATTCATATTAATAATATTAGTGTAATTGTATATCAGTGTTTGTATAAGTTTTACTCGATACATTTATTTTGTGGCGTTTGTGTTAGGTTCGTGGTCCATTTTGTAGGTCGATGCCTAAAGATAGATAGATGCCTATAGATCTAGGTACTGAGCCTTCGAGAATAAAAACATATAAAATATGACCACTTCCAAAAAAACTAAAACGTCATCCATTTATGGTAGACATTCCTCCGGTTCGCTCAAAGCGTTTTGCTTCTACATTTGTCATCCGTACTGCGAAGGAGTGGAATTCATTGCCCGCGTCTTTGTTCCCTGAACGGTATAATCTGGGAGTCTTCAAGTCAAGAGTGAATAGGTATCTTCTAGGCAAGCGTGCTACATCTTCGGCCGCATCATCACTTTCCATCAGGTGAGATAGTGGTCAAATGCTTGCCTATCGAGTATAAAAAAAAAAAACTTCCTATGAACTGAACACCTGTTCATTATTGCATCAATAATTCACTAAAAAAACAATCAATTAACAGCACACCTATTATCATACAACTTAAATGATACATATTATTCTAAAGATCAAACGCTACAAATGTTCAAACGAATTTCAATTTACTTATCTAGACTGTAGAGTCTAGATTCGTGTTGACATTTTTAGCTGAAGCATAGGTGGAGGTAGGTATGAATAGGTCGTGATTACTCGCGATTGCGCTGCATAGTTGGTGCTGACCTTCGAACACTCACGCCTTCATCAGTACTAGTGTGAGAGAATACCTAAGCTCTATTTGCTGTTTTGTATAAGAATAACACATAGGACAGGACGCATTTGATTCGAGAATTTCATGAGTTAAAAAAAAAGTTTTTATGTCAAGCTATGCGCTTGAGAGGTCAAATTTAAAGAACAAACAAATATTATATCTTCGGAGATCATTTGGAGTCACCTTAACATTAAAATGGAAAAATATTTATGTTTTGGTTTTTGTAATAAAACCTACTACTATTCTCCTGGAACCAATATTTTGTGGGCCCAACCAGAAAATAAAACATAACATAAAAACATAGAGTTTCACACTCACAGTCCCACACTAAGTTCGACTAGACCGACAGATAACGGGACAGAAATTAAATAAATGCTTGTAAAAATGAGAAACAGAGTTGTGGTAGAGACGCTAGTCTACTATATGATTTGCTTGTTATTAATTTATCAGTTTATCATTCCAGCAAGTTCTATTCTGGAAGTTTCGATTTTGATTCGACTTAACAGTTCCGAAGTATAACAGGAATCAATATAAGTTGCTGAGTACTTACGGCCTTTCTACTTGTTCTATTCGGCGCTCGGCAGTGGAGAACCAAGGAGAAAATCTATTCATATTAATTCATAATATCCGGATGACCGAGCTTTGCTCGGTTTTTTGTTTTTGGTAGAATGTGTTTGAATTTTTAGCCTCAGAAAGCTCCATCTAGTGTCGAGTAGAAACAGTTTGTTACATCGGTCATGGCGTAATAGATGGCGCTGATAGTTTCTTAAACCCGGTTTTTCAAATGCAGTTTGGGAACCGAGCATTTCTCGGACCTGGAACGTTGATAAATCGATTTCTTGGCCGAAAAACCCCTAATCTGTAACTTTCATGAAAATCGTTGGAGCCGTTTCCATGATTCTGATTACACATATCTATATATATAAAAGAAAGTCGTGTTAGTTATTCCACTTATAACTCAAGAACGGCTGAACCGATTTAGCTGAAAATTGGCAGGGAGGTAGTTTAGAGGTAGGAGAAGGACATAGGATACTTTTAAGGAACGTCACTTATTTTTTTTTTATATAGGTGTATAAATATCACTTTCTCATACGTCACTCGGATTTGGTAAAGTACTAGGCAAACATAAACACGAATGAGGTAATAATATAGTCACGTGGCATTGTAACGCATGCCGGGTATGGCTTCCTAAACATGCACATTCATTGACTGTTAGGCGGAACGAAGGTCGCCGGGACACCTAGTATATACATAAAAGAATTGCTCGTTTAAAGATATTATTAGAATTTAAGAGTTGAACTATAGGAAGTATTTGAAAGCGGGGGGTTCCTTAGTTATAAACCTGTGTTACCTCATAACTTCTTTTTTGGTGAACAGATTTTGATGATTCCAATTTTATTTGAAAGCTTCCTATGTGGTCCCATTTAAACGTAAGCATATTTGACTAAGTCCTGACCAGTAAAGTTTAAAAGCAAGCAAATTTTACAAAAATCGACTTCTCCGCTTTATCTTCGGAACCCCTGATTAGATCAAATTAATTAAATACGCATTATTGAGGATAATTCAAAAACTACTGGTCAGATCTTAATGAAATATAAATTGAACCAAAGGGAAGCACCAGCTAACAAACAAAAAAAAAATCATCAAATTCGTTTCACCTAGTAAAAAGTTCTGAGGTAACTCACATAATAAAATACAGTTGTATTGAGAACCCGTCCTTTTTAAAAGACGTTTAAAAAAAGAGAAGTCGACTTTTTGCCATGTTCTTCTTGAGATAGCTGTAAGTTTACCATCTCAAGTGATGCTTTCATGATTGCCTCTTTGGAGTCCATGTGAATAAATAATTTTTATTAATTGATATTATTATTTTCCAAATTATTCCTGTTTTCTGCGCTCGGTTGTACCCGTTCATCAACTAAGTTAGAAGTCAAGTACAAGCGGCTTATGTAAGGGAGATGACGAGTCGCAGTGCACCCAAAACCACTCGCAAAATCTTATCGACCTTCCCACCTTAACATAGAACTCATTTTTGTTTGCCAAACGGCACAGTTAGCTTAGACAACTTAACAATCAAATAGTAATTATACGTAACGTAAATGCCGTCGCTTTAAACTCTATTTCCAAGGACATAGGAGCTATAAGATAACCGTAACAGTTTTGATAAGTTAGTCACGGTTAAGGTAGCAAAGTTATATTTGCGCGTGTTCAATAATTTTTTCTTCTACAATTGTTGAGAAAAACAATTTTGTAAGTGTAGGATTGCACTTGTTGAATCGATGGTAGAACATCTGCAAGCAAATTTATCTTTGCGGTTGCGGAAACCTGGCTTGTTCCGAGCTGTTCTCGAGTTGTTCTTTCGCGGGTGCATTGGTAAAGTTGCAATGGATGAGTAGATAAAAACAAAGCTGATAACGTCACGAGGTGACCGGTGCCTGGCAGTGCCACTTTGTAGCTGCCCGAACATCCTCGTTCCAAGATTAAACCATCTGACGCGATCTAGGTAATCTGGTATTTTGATAACAATGATTAGACAGTAATTACTAGGTAATTAGTGCTTGGAATGTAGGAAAACTAATTATCATTGTTGAAGGTAGATGGAGGCTTTGCTAATTTGTACATTCAGTACATGTGTGACTGATTTGGTTTTAATTGAATTCGGATAGTTTTTTTTTAATTTTGGCTTCGCAATCTTGTGCATTTGTAAAGATAAAGATAATTTATTTGTAAAACATGCGTTTGCGTAAGTGGAATGCTTACATGCAGGTTGTTGTTTAATTTAGTTGGTGTCGATACATGTTTTCCCCAAGAGTAGGCGTACAAATATGAATAGAATAGAATAGAATATTTAGTTATTGGGAAACTGTCATGATAACATTGCAAGATGGAAAAGCATTTGGCGAATACAGTTTACCCCTTACGGGTATCCAACACAAACATGGTAATAGCAAATTTACAATCAAATTATTTATGAAATTTTTAACATACATTTTTTAAATGAACACTATTTTAATTACATATTCTACAATTATATTTAGATGTCAATTCATTTAATCCTATAAAAATTATAAATGTCAAAATGATAAAAAAATAAGGTCAAATTGTTAAATATATATCATGCAATACAATGTCAAAATAGCTTAGTAAAATATTCATTTAAATTGTAAAATACATTTTCAGTCAAAAGATTTTTGAGATCTAATTTAAATCTATTCACAGGTAGTTCTTTGATTGCTTGCGGCAAGTGATTATGGTGTTGGCCATAGTGACAAAAATGAAACATATTAATAATAACATACATAATTGATTACATTTTGTTAACAAAGAAATTAATTTATCATTATAATATTTATTTGTAGTGTGTCATTGTCAAATTAAATCCCAATAGAGATCTTATAATTTTCCAGTATTAATTGTCAAAATTGCCTTCCTTAGCTTGACTGTTTAGCTTCTCTTCTCAACATAGTATAAAACAAAGTCGCTTTCCGCGTCTGTCTGTCTGTTTATTCGCTAACACCACGCAACGGATTTTGATTTTCATCAGTTAGGTAATTTTTCAAGTAAGTTTTATATTTATACTAGCCGTGCCCCGCGGCTTCGCCCGCTATTATCAAGTTAAAAAGTAGCCTATGTGTTAATCCTAGGTATAATCTATGTACATTCCAAATTTCATCCAAATCCGTTCAACCGTTAAAGCGTGAAGAGGGAACAGACATACTTACACACTTAAACACAAACTTTCGGATTTATAATATTAGTAGGATAGGATATAATAAAACCTAATTAAGTTTATATGCGGGTAGAAAAAAACATTTTGCTACCAAGTCGCAAAAAAATAAATGTACATGGCATAAGTAAGCTAAAAAAAAAAAACCTAATAAGAAACAAATATAAATAATAAAATTTTAAACTATTTTTTTTTATTTAAATAATTAAATTCTAAACCTTAAGAGATACTAATAATAAAAATTATGTACGTACTAGAGAATTGTAGTCCTTCTAAAATGATAAGGATTACTCCACGATAACATATTAATGTATTTATCTGTTACTGTTGACAGTAACAATTTCTTTCATTTAAATTTCAATTAAAAATTTCTTTACTTGCGACGCTGGTCATCTTTGAACTTTGAACTACCCGCTGGCGTAGATGGGTGCGCGTTCATCAAAGCAGCGGGTTCGAATCTCGTTGCGAACATAAACTTTTTTCCCCACGGGAAGTTTGTGTTTCTGGTTCTGGGTATGACGTTAATGTTGTGTGCGTGGTGTTAATGTTTACGGCCCCACGACACAAGTCATAGTACTTTTAGTGTGGGGCTGTGGGTGTGAAAGCGTTTATGTGTACCTGAGCGACGCCGGGCGGGTCAGTTAGTTGTTTATAAAGAAATTCTATAATATAAGGCAGTTAACTTTACATTTTCACCTCTTTTTTTTCTAAATCCCGAGCGAAGCCGGGGCTTGTCGCTAGAAGTCATACACAATTTTTACTTTTTATGATAGCGTAAGAGGTTAACCTATATATTATGAAGGTCAATGGAAATAGGAAGCCAACGCGTGCATAGAAACTTGACGACCCAGTTGGCGCGGTGGGCACATCTCTGCCCTCTGCGTCGTGGGTCCTGGGTTCGATTCCTGGCAGAAGCACAATTTTGTGTGTGAGATATGTAAATTGTTTCCGATCCCCACGATACTTTTGAAGTCTTTGATCTTAGTGTGGGGCTGCGAGTGTGTATTAGTTTGTTTGTTTGTATTAAAAATAAACTAAATCGCTACGCCATTGAATACATTGTAGTATTCAACAGCTGCATCGTACATTGACCTCGCGGTTTCTAAACAATGTATTGGTCCATTGTATACATTGTTTAGAAGCAGCTGCGTACATACATTGACACTCTCAGTATCTGCTCCCAAATTATAGACTCCTACTTTTTAAGGTTGGGTAACCTTAAAAAAAGACAATTTGTCGACCACATCGTCGCTTACCATCAGGTGAGATTGTGGTAAAAAGTTTGCCTATAATTAATAAAAAAAATAAAAAGAGTGTGCGCAGGAATACCATGCCCCCTTTTACCATCTAACAACCAGATAAACTGGCAAACGTCATCCGTTTATGGTTGACATATCTCCAGTTCGCTCAAAGCGTTTTGTTTCTACGTTCATCACCGTACAGCGAAGGAGTGGAACACAATCAAGAGTGAATATGTATCTTGTAGGCAAGCATGTCAAATCTTGCCTATTTAGCATAAAAAAAACTTGACTACCTTTTCAAGCAAAAAAGACTATTCCAAATTGGCTCAACGTATTAGCATTACAATTCATGCATGAAATGCCGCCAGCATGATAGGGTCGCTACCCACTGGTAGCGGGCTTGAGCACTTGAGTTACCTTTAAGTTTGATGTCTTGTAGGTAACTTAGGTCTTTGCTGTATATAGTTTTAGGAAACATTGGCAATTGTCCCAAAATAGCACCTAAAAAAACTTCGAGTAATCGAGTAACATAGATAAAAAATATATAGCGACGAATTAAGAACCTCTTCCGTTTTTGAAGTCGGTTAAAATATATAATTATTAAGTTAAAATAATAAAACGCGAAGATATCCGTTTTTCTCATAAAACATGTATATTAATATCAAGAGATAACAAAAACTTCTATAAACAATATTACGCCATTATTGTGAAACATGACGTTTCCGACGATCAATAGCCGATTCATCTCCCGAGATGCTTCTCAAAATACTCATTGTTCCAATGTCAAAACACTCTCTCGTCATCGTTTTCTGTTCAGTTTAATGAATTCGATATTATTGGGCACTGGAACAAGGTAATTTGACACATTATTTTGTAAAACAATGGATTACAGCGACTAACAGTAACTAGAACGCTGGCGGGTATCGGGTTTGATTCCCAAGTGTTCTCCCCAGGGACAATTGTGTATCTGGTTCTGAATGTACCAGATAAGTATACAATCTTTGAGTAATTCTAATCACTTTTAATGTTAAAACTATCGTGAGTATTACACATTAAGTTTCGCCGAGACCCGAACCGCACACCTCGCCTCCGTGTATCGCGCGTCTGACCCATCCTGATGAGACAACTAATTTGTCCGAAACTAGTCGACTACAAAGTAAGTCGACATTTTCGTGTATTAAGCCAGATATAACATTGAAACATTCAGATCACATTTGTATTTCTGGTTCTGGGTATGATTGTGTGTGTGATGCGAATGTATCCGGTACCCATGATACGAGTTTTCGAACTTAGTGCGGGGCTGTGTGTGTAAAGGGCTAATGAAAAACTTAAATTCTTAGTAGGTAGCGTTCCCATTATGCTGGCGGCACTGAGTTTCTTTCAGCCAGGTTCTTCTGAGATTGCTGTAATTTGCGAATCTGGCAGTAGAGTCATTAAATTTCATGAGTGCTTATTTGGGGCCCATGTGAATAAACGATTTTGATTTGATTTGATTTTGCACCTAAATAGAAATGCTTAAAAAAACAATATAAATACAAAGCTGAAACTTATCTATCCGTCCGGGGCGAACGACTCCTGTCATTTGAATTGCAATTTTTTTGCTATTGGGCCACAGTTTTACATACTGACAATATGAAGTTTTTTGACTTACATGGTTATGGTAGACACTAAATGCCATCCTCAATCACATACCTACCTTCTTACTTCACCGTAGTCGGGTAAAAGATACTACAAAACTAATTATTCATCAAACAGATGAATAAATAGTTACATAATCCAAAATAACCAGTTACAGTTTTTGTTCACGTTCAAAAATATCGAATCAGTGATCATAGGCGCGTCATTTAAAACAACTTCCTAGAGATTTTAACCGTATTAAATTTAAACTTTATCTGATTGAGGTAGAGTTTAAATTCGAATAAAATAATTACAAAGTCAGTGACCGAGGTGATTCAATAGCAGCATTTGTATGATTGAATGTACGGCTTGTATGTAGACGTTTGGTCTCGAGATGCTGTTGATATGAGATAATCTTGTTTGAAGAACTAACTGGGACTCGCGGCTTTATTCGTGTTTATATGACGACCCTGGTGGCGCAGTCGGCAAGTATTTCAAGGAATTTTGACTTCAAGGAAAGCAGTTTTATACTCGCATGTAGAGAAAGAGTGTGCCTTTAATCTTTCTTCTTCTCTTATCTCTTACGTGCCAATAAACTACATATAAATCATTGTTACCATCATTATCAGTAACACTGGGCCCGTGGGGATCGGAAGCTCATTCCATTTTCAAATATTTATCAGATAACGCAACTTTTATCATTAAATGAACTACTCAAATACCAAAGATAGGCAAACGTTTGACCGCCATCTCACCTGATGGTAAGTGTCGATGCGGTCGACGATGGAGCACGTTTGGCTAGAAGATGCCTATTCACTCCTTAAAGACTCCCATTTTGTATTTATCAGGGAACATAGAATCAGGTATTTTTTACCCAATTTAACCCTCTTAGGGGTAGAATTTCCAAAAATCCTTTCTTAGCACACCTCTACGTACTAAGACATATGTTCCCTCCAAATTTCAAGTCTCTACGACCAGACTGTGCGTTGTCTCTAAGTCCTTCAGTCAGTCAGTCAGTCAGTCAGTCAGTCAGTCAGTCAGTCAGTCAGTCAGTATGTCAGGACAAAAGATTCTTATAGTATTAGATTTATCGTAGTTACCTCGACCATCATAGAAAATTAGTACAGTCAGGGAAAAAAAGGATTTCAAAAATGTTATGTTTTGATTATAATTCAATATAAACCTATATATATTGTCTATAAAACCATCTTCGCATTATTGCCTTTCAAATGAAATCGGTTTGGGATACTTCAGTTGGAGAGTTTCAAAGTCTTTATAGGACATACGTAGAAACATTTTTTGTATATCATATATATAGGTAGATAGATTGGTCTGTATATAGTACGTTATAAGTTACATAAATGAATAGACATGTAGTATAATATGTATAAAAACTACAATATTCTCTAAAATTATGCATCTCTGTAGTTAAGTTGTGTCCTAATTCGCCAGTTACCCGGAACATTGGAAGAGTCGGAAAAAACTGGGCGTCCTCGCTTGGTGTTGCTTTTTTTGTGCTGCTGCTATCGATACCTTGATGTTGGATGAATTGATAAATCGTTATAGAAATATGATAGTTGAATCTTTATTAGGACCTTTTATTATGCTGTTATGTTATGCAATTTCTGTTATGGAAATACGCAAAGCAGAACGAGTGTAGTTTTTTTTTTACTTTCGCGAAGTGCTAATATGTTTTTAAGAAAATCGAGTCTTTTTACGCTTAAATTTTCAAAATAACATTGTTTTACAGAACTATGTAATACCTTTGTAGTAGTTGATTTATACTTACCTGTTGTGAGAGAACAATAAATGATTTATTCACACTATATTGTGAATAGGCAAGCATGCTACGCATCTCCGCATCTTCACTTTCCATCAGGCGAGATAGTGGCCAAATGCTTGCCTATCTAGCATGAAAAAAATAGCATAAAGTCACCTTTTAATTATTATTATTTAATACTTGATTGTACAGTAAAAAGTGTACAAAAGGAGGACTTAATGCTAAAAGCATTGTCTACCAGTCATCCAGCGGTGGAAAATGAAATGACATGAGGCGTGCATCAATCAGGGATAAAGAAAATACATGTAAATGAAATTTATATCGAATTGTAATGTACATACATTTAATCACTATTATAGCGATTTTAGTTTATAAATATCTAATTTATATTGACGTAATTGTTGTTAAATAAAGAGCATTGACATTTCGACTGATGTCATGCATTATCAATAGCTACCACAATCAAAATAAGGCATTGTTCGTTGATCGTTTTGTTTTTCTGCTGCGGTTGGCGCGTTTTATATCTTGGAGATACGATAGACCTGCGGTCTATTGAATTGACGTGGTAATCGATATATCCATTTTGATATCTCAGACATTAAAATAACCGTTACTAACCACAATTACTTCACTGTAGATAAGCAAAAATGTTACAAGCGTTTCTATTGTTGTCTTTGTCAAAACATCTAATAACATTTTTACTTATAACCAAAAAAATATAATTATTTTCGGTAGGTACCTCTATGCTCCTTCCGTTAAAGCTAAACCCTGTTATTTATATAAAAAAACAGGGTGTATCGTTAAACACCTAAAAACACACGATAGTAGTTAAACTTTTGTATTATATTACAGGGAGCCACAGTGTTTACCCCACCACATTTCGTCACACAAAAAGGTTGCGGATCAGAATTTCAAAGCCCTCCCATAAGGGATTAGATAGCGCCCTAGCCGCGCGCCCGGCCGCTGCCACTGTATAAATACGTGCGCACTGTCCTCTAAGTATATTTTGTTACACTAGAGCCTATACAAAACGTCGGCAGCGCGGGGAGAAGCGTCGAAGGCGCGCGCCCGTCAAGTACATTTCATTTTTAACTTTTTGAATTATCAATATATTGCCTTGTTAACTTAATAAATAATAGACGTACTTCCTAAATAGACGTATCTATACTTAATATTATAAAGCTGAAGAGTTTGTTTGTTTGTTTGAACGCGCTAATCTCAGGAACCGCTGGTCCGATTTGAAAAAATCTTTCAGTGTTGGATAGTATATTTATCGAGGAAGGCTATAGGCTATATTATATTTTCAATAAAATTAGGGATCCTTACCAAAAGTCCAATAATCACGCGGACGAAGTCGCGGGCACTGCTAGTCTATCATATCTATTAAACCCTTTCATTACCAGAGAGCCAATCATGTTCGCAACACAGAGATGTCCTATACAGATTGGTCTAATAATCGGAAGCCTATACCAATCACTCAATGGCTTTGAGTAGACGAAGGCATGTGTAATGTCTATCGGTTCAATCTCAGGAGATACGTCTCGGGATATCTTGGAAATGATTGAACTAGCGTTCCAGTCGTGTACTGCATGATTCATATACATATAGTAGAAAACAACATATTCTTACCTACGAGATACGTGCCAATTGCCTACATTTCCTAAAACTGAAATAAAATAGTGGCTCTATAAGCTTAATTCCTTGCGCACTTGTCGAAATGGCTGAAATAAGTTTTTTTACTTTTTCAACACCTATAATTCCGCCAATTTGAAAATTTTTCCAAAAAATTAACCGACAAAAAGATCTATATAACTATCGAACCTGCTTACAAAATTTCACGAGAATCGGTTGAAAAATGTGACCTGTAGAGGAGAACAACTGGAAATCCGGACGTACGAAAGCAATTTTGCCCAAACGAAGACGCTTCGCTCGGTCAATTATAATACATAATAAAATACACCAAAAACCTTAGAAATAAGAGTATTGAGCAATTAGGTAAATTAAGTACTCAAGCCCACTACCAGTGGGTAGCATTCTCGTTATGCTGGCGGCATTGCCTCTCTGAAATGCAATGCTTATAATATCCCAGAATCGGCTATACATTCTCTTGATGAGAAAACTTGAGCTCCCAGCGAGAATCGAACCCGATACTCGCTTCATAGAAGACACACACCAACTACGCTAGATTATACTGCCATGAGATGAATATAGGTAAATTTTAAGTCCATTATTAAATAATCAACAAATGTGTTAACTGTGTCAAAATCTTCTTCTACATATTTTTTTTTCGACATAATTTATACAATTGGTTCTATAGTTATACTATACTTGGAACTACAAGAGTTGGAAGACTGAGTACAGACCATACAAAAAGACATCAACGCGCTGCTGTTTTTTTTAATGATACCTACCTATTTATTCCATCTTCTTCCGCATCATCTCTTTCCACCAGGTGAGATAAGAATAAGAATAAGAATTCACTTTATTGTATAACTGTGTAAAAAGATCTTAAAATATTTACATAGTTCCAACAGTCTATTCGTTTCGAACATACAATATTAATGTTTTGCTAAAAATATAATATTAATAACAAGTATATACACAATAATTAATGGATATAGCTACATTAGACACAACAGCTATTAATCAATATTACATTCAGTAAATAGGATAGTACAATTATATCATTTGTCACAGTAATCACTTAAATTGTAGTACGCTTTTGAAATTAACCAAATTTTTAACTTATTTTTGAAAATATTTTTGAAGATAGTTCAAATGATTGCCTATTCTGCATTTAAAAAAAAAGTAGTATCTATGGCAAATGGGGTTAGAATTTACAATAAAATTTCTTAAATTGTAACTGAATTACCACTGGGAAAGTTCAAATCCGTAATAAAACGGGCATTAATTAAATAAGGTTATTATAAAACGATTTACTACATTAATGAC
Organism: Lomographa bimaculata; assembly: GCA_948107665.1. Classification (NCBI taxonomy): domain Eukaryota; kingdom Metazoa; phylum Arthropoda; class Insecta; order Lepidoptera; family Geometridae; genus Lomographa; species Lomographa bimaculata. Next base: position 1,950,611 of record OX403600.1, on the reverse strand, counting down.
TAGGATGCATGGAGATAAACTGCACAAGCGCTATCTAGCAACTAAATAAAAAAAAACATAATACTTAGGTTAATATAATTTAAGTATTAGTGTTAATGAATTATTTTTAGAAATAATATGAAAAAATGCGACGCCGAGTTTCTTGCCTGTTTCTTCTCAAGATAGCTGTAATTTAGCGAATCTGGCCATAGAGACATTAACTTTTATGAGTGCCTATTTGGGGCCCATGTGAATAAACAATTTTGATTTCGAATAAATTTAGAAAGGAGAAATCGGTGAACATACATAAAAAAAAAACACATACAGTCAAACATAGTACATCCTCCTTTTTTGAAGTCGGTAAAAAGAGGCATTATAATATAATTTTTAATGTATAATAGTACTATAGTTATGTCTAATGGATGATGCTATAAAACCAAATAGATCTATCTACCCATCTCCGACCACATCATCAATTTCTGGTGATGGTGGTCAAGCCTATCAGAGAACAAATAAACAAAAGTACGTTCTTACCGAGCAAATGTTCTAAAACTCGTTAACCAGTTCACAGTTACTGTAGTCACTCGTTACTCGTAAAATAATCGAAAGTGGTACCCACTTCCGACGCCGTAACGTGTGACAACTATTACGCATACGTTATGTGTATGGTAATGCCTCTCATACAGTAATGCCTCGCATTTAGGTTATTATTTCACAAGCGTGCGCACATTGTGTTTTAAGAAATTAGCCTACAACGTGAGCTGTTTATGTTAAAGTTTAACATAACAGTCTTACTTATAGGGTATAATTTAGACGGCTACCAAAAATTCTAAACGTTTACCAAAATTGATAAATGGTCACCAAATAACGGTTTTTTTTTATGCATTATAGGCAAGCATTTGACCACTATCTCACCTGATGGAAAGTGACGATGCGGCCGAAGATGTAACATGCTTGCAACAAATTTTACAACTTTCCTTAAATAAAATTTCCTGTGACAGAACCGAATCGGATAACAGTAGGTTGAGGTTATTTTTTTTATAATTTTTAAATACAAAAATATTTATAATACGAAAAAAATTATTTATTTCATAATATTTTAGGATACGTAATTTGGTGACCATTTATCCATTTTGGTAACCGTTAATTTTTTTTTGGTAGTAAAATAGGTACTATTTTACTTTTTTGTTTAAGCACAAGCCTTACTTATAAACCCCGCTTAATTATTTATCAATTGCTTAGCTACAGTTTAGCAAAAAAAAACTTAAATATTAAATAAGAGGGTTTGTCGCGAAAGTGAAAAAATGGCGTTGTTGATTTTGTAAAATTTACCAAAACCTGTGAGTCTTCGAGTGTTAATGTGTAATAAATAGTAATACTGGTGGATTATTAATACTTAGCGTATAGCTAAACGTGCATAAGTGTAGGCAAATCATACAAGGTTAAAAAACGTGATTTTCACCTTCGCTCCAAAACTCCAATAGAAGTTCTAGTAAAGTTTCTACCACTTAACTAGGGCATGACTTGACTATGACTGGAACTGACTGTTTTACTTGACTTTGACTGTGACTACTGACTAGGACTTAATAATATGAAATACTAGCGATCCGCCCCGGCCCGGGTGTGATAAATGAAGAACCGCTCGACCAATTATGTGCAAACTTCACATAAACCATCTACTAAATAGTCCGAACAAAGCCTAAGCATTTGGTTTGGATAGGTGAGCCCATTCTTGAGTTATAAAATTACAACGAAAAGTGGATTGATTTTTATATATATATAGATTACATTAACACTTGACACTGGCTTAATGCTCAAAATTGCGAAGCCAAAACTAAGAAGAAAAAAAAACTTGCTAAGAGGCAAGATGGCGGGACTTATATCTTTCAATAATAAATGTGTCAAAACTTTTTACGTAAGGCGCAAAATTGTTTACTTCGACAACCGTTGAAAGTCACCTGTCTTTCATTTCAATTTCAACAGATTAATAAAACAACATTTTTGACAGCTGTATTCGTATATGTTCACTTTTAGTCGACTATTTTGGTTATAATCTGTGAAAACTAATTAACGTGTGTATTGTATCGTCGAGTTATTAGATTATTATTTTTGAAAGCATTCGGTGACGATGGCGTGAGCTCCATGATTTTTTTTGGGATGAAATTGAATGACCACCAAAAAAACAATCGTTAAAACCCTAAACAGCTTCACCCAAAAAAAATATAATATGTACAAATAAATGAAACCTGTACCAAAATCTTTCGGGCTATTTAAGTCATGCCTGCACTACAAAAACTTTTCATAACCCAAAAAGGCTACGCGTGCACCAAATTTTAACTTGGGGTATAATTTAGATGGCCACCAAAAATAAAATATAATTTTCTGTGACAGAACCGAATCGGATAGCAGTAGGGTAAGGTTATTTTTTTTTAATAATTAACACAAACATAATTATAATACGAAAAAAATTATTTATAGTAACATATTTGGATTAAATTTTTTTATTAAATGTGAGTACATATTTGGTGCATGCGTGGCCTTTTTGGGTAGCTCAGCGATTATGCTGAAGATACTTGCCTTTTTAGGTTAGCAGACTTTACGTTTATTGGTGATAATTTCATATTAAAATGGGGATTAAATTCTGGTAAGTACTTACGATTTTCGGGCGTTATTTTTCCTTATATATGGTGATTGCTTAAACCTAAGCCATTTTTGTTCACTCAAGTGTTCAAAGCGCCTAAAGAAGTTTTCACGTCAAAAAAAAGTTTTAAATATAACAGATTTATAGATAAATCGAAAATTCTCCACACGTCTTTGTCCTACATATTCTTTAGATCTCTATCATATCTGTCATTCTAAATAGGGCTTACACAATGTAAGGTGCGGCCGTGAATACTAATTCAGTACTTACCTAGTAGGCTAGTTACATCTTTGTTCTATTCTAGTATTACATACCTTGACATGTTAAACGTAGCTATGTCCGAAGAGTAACTTATTTTTACCCTTGTACGACGAAGCAAATATATATACAAATACAAATACAATACAAATACTCTTTATTGCAGAAAAATATTAATTAACAATAGAAAAAAATAACAATATAGCAGTACAATCGGCGGCCTTATCGCTAAGCAGCGATCTCTTCCAGGCATATATTACCCGCGTTTATCAAATCAAACAAAACAAACGCATTCACACTCACAGACCTAAACTAAGTTCAAAGACTTGTATCTTGGGTGCCGGAAACATTGAAATATCACATACAAATACACCCAGAACCAGATGCACAAATATACCTTGGGAAGGAATTTGTGCTCCTGCCGGGAATCAAACCCAGGATCCACGGCGCAGAGGGCGGAAACCTGTCCACTGCGCCAGCTGGGTCGTCAAAAAGAAGACTTTATGTTAATACTAAGTATAAGCTATGAGAGAAAACAAACATACATACACCTTTACACACAAATAAGTAGTAATATTACTGCGATAATAACTGTTCCACTTCACCCACGTTGATCAAGATAATAATTAAACGCAAGCAAAGCTAAAAAAAAAACCGACTTCACCGCTTTATCTTTGGAACTTTGATCAGATTAGCCTCACTAAACACGCATTATTGACGATACCTCAAGAATTACTGATCAGAACTTGATCAAATTTAAATGGGAGCAATTGGAAAGCACACTAATTAAAAAAAAAAAAAATTGAATTCGGTTCACGTAGAACGAAGATATGAGGTAACACATTAAAAAAAAATACAGTCGACTTGAGTACCTACTTCTTTTTTGTGAAGTCGGTAGAAAAGTAGCCTATATGTTATTCTTAGCTTTAAGAGGCCGGGGAGTCTTTGAACGAGTCTATAGGCTGTCTCTGTTTAACTTGCATTCTGTGCCCATGCTTGATGCGATAGCACTACCGACCGAACAAATTATGATAGGTGCCGTAATTCCAAAAATTATGAATGAAAATGTAATGTTTAGCTATTGTTTTTTTCATGAATAGTACCTCGAAATGATAATCTATGTTCCTGTTGTAATGACAAAAGAAATGGTTTAGTTAAATATGCGACATTTACGTTGTAATAATGTGTGAAAATCAATTGGTTTATATTTCGTTTTAGGTAATTATTTTGGAATAAAAATATCCAGAAACCTAGATTAATATGTTTTAAATCTGAATAACAGCACAATATGGTGGTAATATGCTTGAATTATAAATAATTTCGGTATTACGATTGTATGGGAAAATCAACCTCCGAGGGCCCCTTAAGCTGCATATTCCAAATATCAGCTCAATCCGTTCAGCCTTGTAAAGTCTCGGTCACCGACGTAAGGTAGCAAGCCTATCGGTATTCTATCGCTTACATTTTGGAGAGTGAGCTCAGGAATTATATGATATAATTCCTCCACACACTTTTTACCATCAAACGAGACAAACTGTCATCCATTTATGGTTGACATACTGCCAGTTTGCTCGAAGCGTTTTGCTTCTACATTCATCTTCCGTACAGCGAAGGAGTGGAACTCATTGCCTGCGTCTTTGTTCTGAAACAGTATAATCTGGGTGTTTTCAAGTCTAGAGTGAATAGGTACCTTCTAGGCAAGCATGTTCCATCTTTGGCCGCATCGTCACTTTCCATCAGGTGAGATAGCGTTCAAATGCTTGCCTATCTAGTACAAAAAAAAAAGCCTTTACAGCGTGAAGAAAAAACAAACATACTTAGATACACACACATTTAGTCATAAACTTTCTATCTTATATATAAAATTCTCGTGTCACAGTTTTCGTTGCCATACTCCTCCGAAACGGCTTGACCGATTTTGATGAAATTTTTTGTGCTTATCCGGTATCTATGAGAATCGGCCAACATCTATTTTTCATCATCACTTTTCATCATTATCAACGCGGGTGAAACCGCGGGGCGCAGCTAGTCTAATATATAAAATTCTCGTGTCACAGTTTTCGTTGCCATACTCCTCCGAAACGGCTTGACCGATTTTGATGAAATTTTTTGTGCTTATCCGGTATCTATGAGAATCGGCCAACATCTATTTTTCATCATCATCATCATCATCACTTTTCATCATTATCAACGCGGGTGAAACCGCGGGGCGCAGCTAGTCTAATATATAAAATTCTCGTGTCACAGTTTTCGTTGCCATACTCCTCCGAAACGGCTTGACCGATTTTGATGAAATTTTTTGTGCTTATCCGGTATCTATGAGAATCGGCCAACATCTATTTTTCATCATCATCATCATCATCACTTTTCATCATTATCAACGCGGGTGAAACCGCGGGGCGCAGCTAGTAAATTATAATGTTAGTGTGATTTTGATTTTACCTAATAACTTCAAAACTTTTATTTTTATTTTAACAAGTACTATTTACGTAACGGGTCAATTGCTTATATTTCCTAAAACTAAACTAAAACTATGTACAGCACAGAACTAAGTTACCTACAAGACATCGAGCTTATAGGTAACTCAGGTGCTCAAGCCCACTACCAGTAATAGTAGCCCGCTTCTATTACCACTTCTAAACTATTTATCATATTTGACAAATAAAAACGGAGGTGGAACTCCCTAACTGTATTCCCAGATCAGACAACTTGGAGTCATTCAAGTCACAATTTGTTTTTCTGGTTTTAGGTGTAATTGTGTGTGTGTGATATCTCCGGCACCCACGACACAATTCATCGAACTTCGTGTGGGGCTGTCAGCGTAAAAAAGTTTATAACGTGGAAGCGAAACGTTTCCAGCGCAGGAAATATCTACTACAATAATACAACGATTTCGATTCTAGGATATAAGTTCGAGCAAACAAAAAAAAGGCCAACCCTTATAAATTTCCCGCCAAGACACAACAATCCTTTCTACAGCCGAAAAGCCATACGTAATAGGGCAATTGCTTGAAAGAATCGGAGGTAGTTATTACGTGTCTGCTCCAATTTCCTTCCGACATGGCAATGGATCCGCAAGTGAAATCGATTTTCGTCACGCTGGCCGCACCGATGCGAAAACATGGACGCAATGGATTATTTATTCCCAACTGGGACAAGGCTTAGCTGGTAACTTGGTCATACTTGGTCAATTGACGCAGAAACATAAAAACCCTTTATTCTATGAGCCGTGTCAGATGTACTTCTACTAAGATTTTGAAGTGAAAGTTTCTATGGGAGGGCTTTGAAATTGAGATCCACAACCTTTTTGTGTGACGAAAAGTGGTGGGGATAAACACTGTGATGCATAATTAAAATGTTTCCCTGTAATAAAAAAGTTTCACTTCTATCCTGGGTCTTTATGACACATCCTGTTTTTAAATTTTAACCGACTTGAAAAAAGGAGGTTCTCAATTCTCAAATTTTTTGTATGTATGTTACGCGATATCTCTGCCAATTATGAATCGATTTTGATGTCTTTTTTTGTTTGGTAGAGTATACTTCAGAGGTAGTCCCATATAAATTTTATCGAAATCGGTCCAGGCAAAACCGAAATATAAGCGATGAAGTCGGTTTTCTTAAGCTTTGCTTGCATTTCAATTTTTTATTTATGACCAATAACGATATGCTATCTATGGCCAAATTGCGTATATTTCCTAAAACAAAACTAACACTATATATTTATAGTTAAAGCGGGTGAAACCGTGGGACGCAGCTATTTATTTCTAATAATAACTCAATCGACACAAAGAGCTGGTATTAACAATGTACATCATATTTGCATTCAACAATACTTATTGGTCATGACCTTTACTAGAGGTCGCGAAAGTGCTAAGTAGAGAATTTAGCACGTCCTTATTTCCAATTCCACAAGGTCGTCTTTGCCATGTTTGTTCTGCTGCCTTGTCATTACATATGATGGAAGTAGTAAGGAGATAAGGATTTACTATGCATTCCATATCTTGACACCACTTGACATTTTAACAATAGGCTCAGAAAATTTAGAAGAACCAAGAAGGTTTTTTGGCGCGAAAGTGAAAAAAATGGTTTCGTTGATAACTCGGGTAGAGTATATTCTTTTCTATGGTTGATTTGAGTATCTTATTTTCAACCGACTCCAACAAGGAGGTTCTCAATTCGACTGTATGTTTTTTTTGTAGGTATGTTACGCGATATCTCCGCCAATTATGAATCGATTTTGATGATTTTTATGTTTGGTAGAGTATGGTTTAGAGGTGATCCCATAATTTTTTTCTCGAAATCGGTCAAGCCAAAACCGAAATATAAGCGATGAAGTTGGTTTTTTTAAGCTTTGCTAGCGTTTCAATTATTAAAACTTGTTATCCTTCGAGTGTTTATGTGTAATAATGGTGGATTATTATATCGATAGTTAATACTAAGTAAACGTACATGAGTGTAGGCAAATCATACAAAGTTGAAAAACGGGATTTTCGGTTTCACTCTAAACTAAAATAGAAGTAGTCTACCACTTTAAATGCATGACAGTCAAGTAATGCATTTAAAGAAAAAAAAAATGACTGGACCAAAACTCATTGCTTGACTTAAATATGACTAGTGATTAAGACTACACTAAACTTAATAATATATACAAAAATAAAATATGTATAACTTGACATTGGCTATATGCACATAAAGAATTTGCGTAGCCATAATGATAGAAAATAATAACGTTTAATTTTTATTAACTTTAACTTTGGCTTCGCAAACTATGTGCATTTAGCCAGTGTCAAGGAATGCATGCACGTAAAACAAAACTAATAGTATATGAGTACACATAGCAAAGACATCAAGCCCACACCAGTGGGTTTATGATCGTTTTTGTGTACTATATCATGTTAATTTATTTTTAAAGGACCTCTATGACGATCTTATTGTGTTTTGTTATGCATATATTAACGAGTAATGCACCAAATACAATTATAAAAACCAAAGTAACTTGAGCTGCCCACGATATTTATAGGCTATTCATGATAATTGAATTGTTTTATAGTCCCAAAAACCCGAAAGGATAGGCAACTATATCACTGGCTTGCCATCCCTTAGATAGTAGATTCCACCATAAATTAGAGAAGATTAATTGTATAGGGCGACCTTCACAACGAGGAAAACTACCAGATGGAGAAATAACTACGATTCCCATCTAAAAAGGATAATAAAAGAAACAAAAGATAATCAACCATAGACATCAAAAAATATTATAAAAGAAACAAAGAAAAACAACCACAGATATTAATTCTAGCAGGTTACAACTTAACTCTCCAAAATAATGTAGCAAGCAATAAAAACGCTAAAATTATAGCAGATAATAACAAGCTAGATTAGATTTTATTGTCAAATTATCATTACTAGCCGTTCGCCCTGGACTGAGATCTCACGTTTACATTTTAATTGAGAAAACTTTTGAAGTTGGTTGCTTATAACTTTTTTCTTAATATTTATTGCTTGATTTCTTTATTGTTTATTTAATAAGAAGATATTTTTTTTTTTTTATGTTGAGTAGGTAATCATTTGACCACTATCTCACCTGATGGAAAGTGATGATGCGGCCGAAGGTGTGACATGCTTGCCTAGAAGATACCCATTTACTCGAGACTTGAAGACTCCCAGATTATACCGTTCGGGGAACAAAGACGCAGGCAATGAGTTCCACTCCCTCGCTGTACGCATATAATATGTATGTTAAAGCGTTATGAAGCCATTTTTGAAATAGACCCCGAAAAAAAATAGGTCTAAAACAGTGACTTTGCTTTCCATCTCAATTTTTTTTTAAACAGGTTTCCTACTCTTTTCGCAAAGCCCCACAAATAGATAAAAAAAAAATAATTTGCGTCCCACTTTCGTGTATGAGTGCCCCCTTAATATTTACATTTATAGAATTTTTATTGCCTTCTCTAGCTTTGGGCCATTACTTTACAAATTCTTTGATAATTTGGAGTTATTCGCTTGTAGGGTTTAGATGCTAAATGCCTTTGACAGACTGATGGACGGACGAGCAATGTGCTGAAACACCCAAATTAACTTTGAGATCTCGCTTCTCTCAAACAAAATTGTCAAGTAATAGATACAAGCAATTAAATACATAATAAACAAGGTATCTATCATCCATCTCATTGTTGACCTTGCAGCGAGGCTAAGAGGCTAACTCCGTTACGCTCCGACGCTGTCAAAACAACCGTCTCCGCGTTTTTGTAGCTTTCTTGGGAAATTTCGGTTTTAAATCTCCAAAACGGAGGTATTAAATGCAAAGGTAAGCTCGAGCCTTCGTGTTAATGAGATATAAACAAACGATTCATTGTTTTAATAACGCGCGCGTTATAGGAAAATTGTGTAGAGCGCAGCCGGTACTTCGTTCAGTCGTCTCGCGTCGGGCTCGCGACGCGGACTCGTTGTTGGCAGCCCTACGACAGCGGCTATTCGTCGCGAGTGTTCCAAATACGAATTTGAAAATTCTGTGCTATTTGTTTTTCTTAATTTTCCACTCTGTGGACTGTGCCTGGATTTTGCGCGGCAAAAGGTCGGTGTCATTTTATTTTTTTAATTGAGGTAAGGCTTACGTAAATTGGTTAGTGGGTAATTGATATTGTTCTAACATTGGTTTGTTGGATAACAATGATTTACCGGTCAAGTAAAAGTAAGGACAAAAAATTGCGGTTGGTCGTGTCTCAACGTAAAGCTGTCTGTTATGTAAAGACATCTAATATGATTATTGTATTACCATTGGCGCTGGTTTTTCCAGTGTCATCCATAATAAAACAACTACCTTGTATTGTTACCTAATCATATGATGGGAAGATATAAATTGCATTGTTGGGAGTATAATTATTGTTAAAATTATCGATGTACCTTTTGTTATTTTCTTGACGACTTGATTACACGTATTTTTAATCTCCTTTAATAGCTATAACAATTTATTCGTCTTTTATTTTAAACTATATATTATTGGACCAATATCAGATACCTTTGGATTTTAGAACAGGCAGACTGACAGATTTAGTAGCTTAGTGGCTAATACGATCCTATTTGCACCACATATCGAAATCAAACGTTCCTAAACTAAATTCATATATAAATGTTGATTCTAAATTGTTTTTTTTGAGTAATTAAATATGGTAAAAAACTTGCAGCATCGTAGAATAAATCGGCATTTTGCCACTTTTGCATAAGAGTAAAAAAGATCTCTACCGAAATTACGCTTATAGGTACGATGTTAAGAAGAGTCTCTTTTTTATTTATTTTCATTGCGGTGAAATTGATTTCATAATGGTCAAACGTATTATAAGTAAGGTTTTTGTTTGGCTAGATCAAGATATTTTTTATCGAAAATAATTTGGGTACCAAAAATCACATAAGTTATTTTTTTAATTTCTCCAATTGTTTCTTATTTGGTTACGTTTAGTGCATGAACCTTCTTAGAGTTATTTGTTATATATCCCAATTTTATGCCATCTTCTATTAAAACCTGTCAATGTCAACAAAGTGCACTGACCAAGGAGTTTGGTAAAGTAATAACTGTAGGGTTGTCTCCTATATCGATGGCATAGAATTATCGATTCTACACTACGCGCTACCTAAATAGTTTTAAACTGATTGAGCAAGTACCAAATATTCTAATATAGAAAATAAAAAGCTCAAACGTATTAAAAAAAAATCAAAACTGTTTTTTTTTTTGTCATGTTTCCACGCGAATATTTTGTTCACAATTATTAGAGAGAGAGAAAATTTGTTACGTTATAAATAAAAAAATAAAAGGCCATGCAAGATTCATACCCGGGTGTGTAGGATTTAAAGTCACACATATAACCACTGGGCCACTTATTAGCTATTAAAACATAAATAAACATAAACGCTTTCACACTCACAGCCCCACACTAAGTTCGATTACTAGTGTCGTGGGTGTCGGAACATTCATATCAATCACAACCAGAACCAGAAACACAATTTTTCCTTGGGAAACTTATGCTTCAGTCGGGAATCTACCCCGATCTAAGCAGGGATAGAAGGCAAACGCAACTAAGCCAATGAGTAGTTTAATAGTATTTAGTCTTCATTGTAAAGATTATTAATTATAAGCTTTAAAGATTTATTTATTTCATAAAGTTGTACACGATATATATGAGGTTACTAGAGGTCCCCACACTAGGGCAAGCCTGGGTCGCGGGGCCCTCTGCACCACATTAACAATTATATTGTACCTATTGTATGACAAGAGCCAATAAACTAATTAAAACGATAAAACTTAATGCTATAACTTAAATGAGTATTTAAGAAAAGAATAGGTATCAGCTTTAGCTGATTTTAGTTAGTCGAGTCCAAATCGCATTATCTCTGTCACCGACGTAAGGTGACGACCTTAGCGCCTATCGGTATTCTATCGTTAACATTTTGGAGACTGTACGCAGAATGACACGAGTTAATTCTACCTTGTCTGTTTTATCATCTAACAACAAAGCAAACTATCAAACGTCATCCATATATGGTTGACATACATCAGTTCGCTCGAAGCGTTTCGCTTCTACGTTTATCATCCGTACTACAAAGGAGTGGAACTCATTGCCCTCATCTTTGTTCCGCGAAAGGTATAATCTGGGAGTCTTCAAGTCAAGATTGAATAGGTACCTTCTAGGGGTTGGATTCCAAATTATTATAAGATTTTTATGAAGCCCTCGGTTTCGTCATAAGGTTGACTTAAAAGCCACTTCTATGAGACTATTTTGGCCTGGCGTATGGAGTACTGACATCGAGAATTTTGTTAATTTTATTGTAAATATACGGGAGCATGAAACCTTTGAGCCAACCTTGTTCTGACGGGACGTCTTGTCAAGACCAAGACTCGAATCGTTCTCTTGTCATTCAAAATCAATTTATGATCTATTTTGATGATAATTTCTACCAATAAATAGTTTTAAACTACAATCTTGAAGAAACATTGCGTATTCATTACAATATTACCATAGTGTAGATATATTGTGAGAAATTTAGTGAAACTCTTGGCATTGTGTACAAATATGTGAAAACTGAGACGTGGTGCACTTGAACCCCTGTTCTTACAAATACTATGTCTTTATTTTATCTGGATAAATAATTGTTGCCTATTAAGCATACAAAAATACTGTATTTTTAACCGACTTTAAAATAGGAGGAGGTTCTATGTCCGTCTGTATGTTTTTTTTGTGTTTGTTCACCGTTTCTCATTGATCGATTCTCAATTTTTTTTTTGTTTGGTAAAATATACTTCAGTGGTCGTCCCATATGAATTTTATCCAAATCGATCCAGCCAAAACCACAATATAAGCGTTGAAGTCGGTTTTTTAAGGTTTCCTCGCGTTTAATTATTTTTTGTTGTAATTTTCACAATTATCCAAAAGATTTCAGACAGATATGGCATATGCTACTTATACTTATCATCCCTGTTAAAACGAGTAAAACAACGGGCACGTCTTGTAAAATACATTTTTCATACAAAAATGTATGAGCTCATTAAACCTAAGTTTCATTAGGTACGCAAGAAATCTCGAATAACCTGTAAAGAGGTATTTACGTAATAAAGGTTAATTAGAACAAAAGATGGCCAGCATTTGTAAAAAAAGTTTTAGATATAACTTGTTAGGATCTTTTTATTGTTAGTAAAAAATGGTATGACCTTAGCTCTATGCCTTAGTTAAGGAAAAAACCGGTGTTTTAATTGACTTTATCTATGTAGCTATTTATCCTTAGTGATGGGTATCATGCCAGGCTCTTATCGAAATTTGAAATGCGCTGGCAATTGCAGTTATTAATTTTCACGAGTGACTCTTTGAAGCCTTTTTGTTGATGTGTACAGTTGTGTTATGTTTAAAATATTATTGAAGTGAATCTTCTAATCTTTCATATTTATTGATTATCATTCATCTTGTTAATAGTACATACTTATTGGCTGTAACAATACGTCATAGAGATGAATCTCTGAAATCTGAAACTAGGTTTAGCCTGATGAAATGACGATGCGATGGACGATGAAGCATGTATTTAAGACATGAGGAATAATAAGTAAATATTATATTATCTGTGACATAGAAAAAATATGGACGTAACATTTACTGGGAGGTTTGCCGCGAAAGTGAAAAAAATGGCGTTGTTAATTTTGTATAATTTTCCAAAACCTGTTTGACTGACACTGGCTAAATGCACAAGATTGCGAAAACAAAATAAAAAAAAAAGTAGACCTAAAAATAAAAATGTGTGTAGCACTTTCAGTCCATAATTTCGCTTGTTATAGTCGCAACCTACACGCACACAAGTGAACTATTCGAAAATGCGACAGTAAACGTAATACATATTTGGTAATCTGACAGTACGCAGCTCGAAACACGCACACACGGCCATTGGCATGCTTCAATTCACCCATAATGAGACGAGGCTACGTCCGTATTTTTTTCAGGTCAGTGTATTACAGTTGTTTTTAATACTGAAATATCAAGTAATATGAACGAATTAAAGTTATTTATTTATAATAATAATATGTTTGAGTATATTAATATATATATATAGTAATCAGGCGATATATAGAATGTGTTTGGGTGCTTAGTTCTTATATTTAAGCGGGGCATTTTCAAGCTTTTTTTTACCAACATTTCTACTTCTTTACCATGGATATACCATATCCTCCCTTGGCGTTGCAGCCGTTTTTATTTTTCATTAAAACAATGTTAATGCAATTGTGAAAATGTCAAAAAACATAAACAAAGCTTTCACACTAACAGTCCCACACTAAGTTCGATGACTTGTGTCTTGGGTGCCGGAAACGTTCACATCACACCAACAATCACAACCAGATCCAGAAACACAAATTTTCCTCGGGAAGAAAAATTGTACTCCCACCGGGGATCGAACCCGATGCCCCTGATTAGAAGGCGAATGCGCACTTAACTAAGCCAACGGACAGTTCAATACCTTACAGTGACATAAGCGATAGTAAATGATACCTTTCGTGATATTTTAAGGTTAAAAAACGCTCAACAAAATAACGCACATATTGTATATCCCATAATTACAAAACAGCCTTTAAAATTCGAAAAGTAAAGTTCTAATTTTTTTTCATTTTTCGTATCATACTATTAAGTTTTCTTCCGCTTATCTTTGTATATATAATTCTTCTGTATGTGTATGTAACTGTACTCCTTCGCAACGGTTAGACTGATTTTGATGGTTTTTTTGTGTGTGTTTTGGTGGATTTAAGAATGGATTCACGATTCTATCCGATAATAATGATTTTAACTTACGCGGACGAAGCCGCGGGGAACAACTAGTTATCTTACAAAAAGTGAGACGTTTCATCAGAAAGGCTTATATTTTTTTAAATAGTTACCTACTTGTTCTCTAAAGTTCAAGTTTATAGTATAAAATAATAATAAATCCAATGGAACTCCTTGATTATTGAAAGCCTCTTTGCAGGCATTTTAAAAGTCATTAAAGGTACTTTGACATTGACAGCGTCCACTCATGATTAGAGGGTAAATGGTTTTTAACTGTACCTATTAGTAGTTTGTTTAAAATTAGAAATAACTGAGATTTCGTTCGATAAGACATGATTTACGAGGTTTCTATCTTTCTTTTAATTCTGGCTTTGCAATCTTATGCATGTAGCCAGTGTCAAGTTATAATATATTTCATATTAAAAGTACTAATCACAAGTCAAGTAAAAGAGTCAAGGTCCATTCCCTAGTAAAGTGGTAGAAACTTTACTAGAACTTCTATTGAATAAAGTTGAAAAACGTGATTTTCGCCTTCGCTCCAAAACTCCAATAGAAGTTCTAGTAAAGTTTCCACCACTTTACTAGGGCATGACTTTACTATGACTGGACCTTGACTCTTTTACTTGACTTTGACTGTGACTTGTGACTAGGACTTATAATATGAAATACACTTGAAATATTATATTATCACTTGACACTGGCTAAATGCACAAGATTGCGAAGCCATAACTAAGAAGAAGAAGAAGAAGAAATCCCTCCGTAAAATCTGACGCATGTTCCATCGTCGACCACGTGATGAGATAGTTCTTAAATAAGCTGCTTGTTAAAAACAAGCTTTTAGAAGTCCGCCATATTGGATTTAGTGTGACCACGCTTTATTTTTCGAGTTATAATCAGCAAGCCCTTTCATTTGATATTCATATTGTAGGAGTGCATTAAAAATAACTTTGCCGCCATTTTCGGTGTTCTGCAATGTTAGATTTAGAAATACGTCGCATAACTAACCATGCAGTGTCATCCAAACTAAACGTGAATACAATTTCAGCTCAATCGGTTGAAGATATCTGCTTCAAAATTGAGTTGCAAGAAGGTGAGGTGGAAACCCGGACAAATATAGTTACATTGCAAGTAAAACAAATGCTTGTAACATTTGTATATTCTAGACAAAAAAAGTAAAAAAAAAAATATAAATTCGTTTATTTACAGATGAATTAACACTAAAGTACAGTTGATTTAGCATACAAAATATAGGTATTGTGAATCTTATCTGTGGGCCCCAAACTAGGCAAAGCCTGTATCTTGGGCGCCCGTTATCAAGCAAAAAGGTGGTGAAGTAAAACCTTAACCTTGCCAATGACAGTTCTCGTTTTTTTTTCTATGATAAGTACAAGACAAACCAGCTTCCTCATAGCTCTTCCGTCAACAAGCTTACGTTTCTACCCGAAAGCGTTAAATCAACTGGCGGTCTACAATCTACAACGTAATCCGAAATCAATCAGGAACCCCCTGGAGGGATCAAAGGTCCTTGATAAATTCAAACCATCCTGTCGAAACTTATTGGCGTTATCACGAAACTAATTAGTTCTGAAATCGTCGTCTTCGGATATGTAGAAAAAACTATTAAGAATGTCTTAGTATGAAAACTATCATGAGTTTTCGGCCGCAACATCGCTTTTCATTAGGCGACGCCCTCGACTTTTCTTTTTTTTATGTCCGATAGGTAAACGTTTGACCACAATCTCACCTGATGGAAAACGTTGAAAGGTTGCAACTAGAGCGTATACAGGCACTGAACACGGCTGCGTTAACTTGTATTGATAAACTCCTCACTATACTAGCGGAATAAATAAATAAATAATATAATCAATTTAATTCAGGTAAATCAACCCATAAATAATTACAAAAATTACAATAGAAAATTCACGAAAATAACAAATAAATTAAATCACAACACTAAATAATTATTAAAAGCAATATAAATGTCAATAATTTTAAACTAATCATTTAAATATAGGTTCCATCAATACCATTTGTGCGGGAACCCTAAGAACGAGACAAAACTCAACAATTACTCACAAGCAGATAGGCCACTGCAACTCATTACTCCAAATGCCTTCTCTTTGCCCCGCTCTACCCTTTGCCCAAACCGCCATTGCCCGCGACGTCTCAAATTAATTGCTAATACATAAACCTAGTCGTATTAGATGAAGCTAATTACTTATATTCTCCGTCCGCGTTTGATGAAGATCTTGTGTATATTATGTTAATGTAATTTAGTTTGGGAATTTTGTACTTTTGCAACCTTATGTAAGTAATAAGCAATGTTTATTAATAAAATATTTTATTGGTATTTATTTTATTTCTTATTTAGAGGGAAACTAACATAGTTGATGTAGGTATATAACATAGACTATATGATCTGTGGTATATAACTAGTCGTTCGCGCCGAACTAAGATCTCACGTCTACATTTTGCCCCATAGAGAAAAACTTTTGAGGTTAATTTTACTGTTTGTAACTTTTTTCTATATGTATAATAATTGTTTGATTTGTGTATTTGTTGTTCGAGTACATTATATAAAGAATATTATACGTAAGTTTCAGCGTTTACTGTGAAGCCGTTTTTGAGATAGATCTCGGGACAAAATAGGTCTAAAACAGTGACTTTAGTGGCCTACCAAATCGTTATTTTCCAACATTTTTTTAATCGATTTCGTACCATACTTGTCAAGCTCTTTTCAACGATACCCCACAAAGGTAGATAAAAATATAAAAATATTTTGCTCTCCAGTTACATGTATGGGAGCCCCTTTAATATGTTTTTCATTTATAAAATTTAAATGTGATTTCTGGTTTTGGGCCGTATATTACACACTCTATGAAAATTTGAGGTCATTCGCTTATATGGTTTAGAGGCTAGATGCAGCTGACAGACGGACGGACGGACAAAGTGCTGAACGACCCAAATCAACTTAGAGAACTTGCTTCGCTCGATCAATTTTATTTGCTTACAATTGTGTAGGTTATGAATTTATTATCTTTAAGTACTTACCTAGTTATTATTATATTTTTTTATGCCTGATAGGCATGCATTTTACCACAATCTCACCTGATGGAAAGTGATGATGCGGCCAAAGATGTAGCATGCTTGCCTAGAAGGTACCTATTCACTCTCGACTTGAAGACACCCAGATTGTACCGTTCGGGGAACAAAGACGAAGGCAATGAGTTCCACTCCCTCGCAGTACGGATGATAAACGTAGAAGCGAAACGCTTCGATCGAACTGGAGGTATGTCAACCATATATGGATGACGTTTGACAGTTTGTCTTGTTGTTAGATGGTAAAATGGACAAGGTGGAATTAACTCGTATAATTCCTGCGCAAACTCCAAAATGTATACGATAGAATACCGATAGGCTCGAGACCTTACGTCGCACATAGGAGTATTTTGATAAAAAATGTGGCCAAAATTATTTCAAGATGTTTATTACAGTAAATTACATTATTATACATTTTTAAATATATATAAAACGTTTTATCAGTAAAACATGCATGTGAACTAAAATTAAACTTAACCCACAAATTCAATACCATAGCCTGATTCTCAGTTTTTTTTTTCAATTTGTTTATTTATCAATTATTGTTCTTTTTTCAAGTGTTGTCTCCATAAATGTGAACTTTTCCTCAATTTTTTTTTCTGGAACATTCCCGCATGATATTGTATAATGACTTTCTAGTTATTTCCATTAACTTCTCGATAGATTCTGAAAAGAAATAAGAAGATATCAAAACCGAAAAATAAAAATAGTGTTTTTTTCAAAGTTATGGTAATCAAAATGGCGGGTGTTTGCGGATTGTTTTTATTCATTACCCTTATAAGAAAATACCCTATTTTATTATAATTTAAGACTCGTAACCCGGAAAGGCCCGGAACATGTACAAAAATACGTTTGTTTACAATAATATAACCTTAAGAAAGAACTTTATTAGTGTGTTATAAAAACAACAAAAAATATATTTAAGCAACATACAATTTTAATAAAATATATTTTATATCATAGTACGTACCTCCTTCTTCAATATCCATAGTGGTTATCTTTTAACTCAACTGAAAACTATCTTAAAACAGTCGCGAAACACAAGTCACAAAAGATGCGCCGAGAACAAATAACTGCGTTTTGAATGACGACCGATTTCCGACTGACTGTGTGACAAGATGAAAGGCAGGGGGTCTTCGAGGTACCTTTATGCGACAGTACCGGTTATCAAGCTGTTAGAAAGAGACAATTGCAGTGGGTTTCACCAAACTTTGCGTTTTCGACTTATGGCCAGGTTTTTATACAAGATACTCCTATGTGCGTCGGTGACCGAGACTCTGCAATTTGGACTCGACCAACTTATCATCAGCTTATTATCGTAGCATAGGTAATTATAGGGGCGCGTATAGCACAGTAAAATTATGGTGGTTACGCAATTAAATAGGCAATATAAATGTTAACTAACTGAACTGAGTTGAACTGCCAGTTGGTTTCGTTAGGTTCGCATTCATTTTAATCGGTGGGTATCGGGTTTGATTCCCCGTGGAAACATAAGTTTTCTCCCCAAGGGAAATTTGTGTTTCTGGTTCTGGGTGTGATTGTGTGTGTGATGTGAGTGTTTCCGGCATCAACGACACAACTTATCAAACATGTATGTACCTTCTATATGCAATAACTATGTATTTTATTTGATTTGTATTGGAAAACATGTATTATGCACTCAGTTCATCCAACTAATAATTTAGTTAAAAGGAAATCAATTTTTTGTACACAAAACTTGGCCTTACACTTTGTTGTTCGAGGAAACTTGATAAATGCATAATTATCTATAGGAAGCATTTTTTCTGCACTTAATAAAGCATAAGTACTTCAAGTATTGATGATGGATAAATCAGAAAAAAACATATTTATTTAGTAACCGTGCCCCGCAGCTTCGCTCGTGAAATGATTCTATTTTGTGTGATTTCACACAAAATAGAGTATACATATTGGTCTTCATGGTTGAATCATCCTTCTATTTTGTCATGTGTTGGCATGTGTAATTACATGTAAAATTAATATAATGATAATATTAAATTAAATTTATTATATTATATTAAATGTCAATAAAATAATTAAAATACAATGTCAAAAATAATAATAACGAGTTAAGTAGAAATACAGGTATTGATTTTAATATATTATTACGATGTCAATCTAATTTAGTATTGAAAAAAATCTTTCAGACAGTAAAAAGTTTTGTCTATCAAGTTAAGACGTTTCTATATGTTAATCCTAGGTATAAGCTATGTACAATCCAAATTTTATCAAAATCCGTTCAGGTGATACACATTGAAAACAAAACAAACACACTTACACACAAACTTTCAAATTTATAACATTAGTGTTATGTTATCCCTTATTAATACTATAAATGTGAATGTAAGTTTGTTTGTAACGCTTTCAAGCGAAAACTACTTAACCGATCTTCATGAAACAGTGTATACATATTTTTGGAGGTATTAGAAGTAACATAGGATACTTTTAATTTTTTTTTTTTACTAAAGATAAAAAAAAATCATTGCGAGCGAAGCCGCGGGTAAAAGTGTTAAATAAGTTTTAAGTGTTATTGTAGCGTATTATGATTTATTTATTGAAATATAAAAGAAAGCTTAAAGTAGACACCAAAATAAACATGTAATTTATTTAAAACACATTCGCACTCAAAATTACACAATACACATTCACACCCGCTGAAAAAACGGTTTAAAACTAACAGCCCCACACTAAGTTCGAACACTTGTTATGGCTGTCACTTGTTCGCCGGTACATTAAACATAAACGTAAACGCTTTCACACTCACAGCCCACACTAAATTCGATAACTTGTGTCGTGGTTGCCGGAAACATTCACATCACACACACAATCACTACCAGAACCAGAAACACAAATTTTCCTTTGGGAGAAAACTTGTGCTCCCGCCGGAGTCGAACCCGACATTATCCTTAGAAGGCGAACGCGCACTCACCCAGCCAATGGGCAGTTCAAACATTGTTGCAATAGAATCACACTCAGAATCCAAAACAATAACTTTAATTATCGTCATGACAATATGACAAAAGTTTTCGATTGCAATTTGCATAGCCACGAGTGTATTCCTAAAATTGAGGATGTCCAATCGAGATTATCAAAGCTCGAAGCCATAGTACCCACACCGAACGATCTGTAGGCATGTCAGTCTGTTTGCATTCGTGCCGTGGTTTCAAGGTATTTGGACGTCGGGCAAATTCCAAATGGGATTGGTCCATTCCGAATGAGCGCGTTCTAGACGGCTCTTGCAATACGGTTTGATGGTATAATACGATGTTGGTTTTAAAATATGAATGACATTAGACTTTCAAAAACATAGTGAAATCATCGAGATAGGAAACAAACCTACGGTCTGTAAATGAAATAAATATTATTTTTTGAAAAATAAATGAAGGCATGCCAAATTTACCAACGTATAATATCAATCTATTTATCAAAACGTTATTAATAAGAAAAAAATATGTCTTGTATAAAATATATTATACCTAACGGAGATTTTTATGATTTTGATTTTGACGAGTTCTGGAGTGGAGACCACGAATCTGTAAGAGTAGCAGAGGACGTCCTGTGACTAGGTGGAACGACGATATACGTAGGGCTGCTGGTAACGACTGGAGAAGAAGAGCCGAAGATCGGGCTCAGTGGCGCACCTTGGGAGAGGCCTATGTCCAACAGTGGACTGAGATAGGCTGAGTATGATGATGATGATGATGACCTAACGGAGATTTTGGCGCAAAAGTGAAAAAATGACGTTCTCAATTTTGTATTATTTCCAAAACTTGTGATTTTTCGAATATTCATTCGTAATTTAATGGTTTATTATTTATTAACTGTTAATAATTCATGAACATGCATAAGTGTAGGCAAATCATAAAAAGGTGAAAAACGTGGTTTTCGTTTTCGCTCCAATAGGTCCATAACTAATAATTGACTAGGGCATGACTTGACTACAACTTGACTATGACTCTTTTTTATTTGACTTGTTTTATGAAATACTTAGCAAATTTAATAAAACTTTATCACTTGACACTGGCTAAATGCACATAGTTGCGAAGCCAAAACTAGAAAAAAGACCTGACGATGTTCAAGTTTTAAGAAAAAAAAATAGTCATTGGCTCTTAAGGCATTATATGGTAAGTTTTTATACCAGTGTATCCACTAACTATAGTAGTGAGTATATAAACTTTAAACATTTTTATTTATATTTGCACATCACGTCTGCATGCAGGCTGAATACGTGTGGCTATTATTTCAAATTGTAATACGTTTTGGACATGTATTTTACTATTCATGGTATTGGCTCATTTGACTTTACCTGATAGAAAGCGATAACGCGATCGAAGGTGTAGCATGCTTGTACACAAGGATGATCAATTGATGAATACAGAAGTGAAAAGATTCAAACAAATAATATGTTAACCGTGAATGGATGTCGGATGACGTTGGTTTATTTTGTGCTGTAATGATAGAACTGTCCGTTGGTTTACTTGAGTGCGCGATCGCCTTCTAAGCAGGGGTATCGGGTTCAATTCTCGGCGGGAACACAAGTTTTCTCCCCAAGGAAAATTTGTATTTTTGGTTCTGGTTGTGATTGTGAATGTTTCCGGCACCCATGACACAAGCCATCGAACTTAGTGTGGGGCTGTGAGTGTGAAAGCTTTTAACCCTATGTTTTTATGTTATGTTTTATGTTCTGGTTGGGCCCAGAAAATATTGGTTCCAGGAGAAAAGTAGTAGGTTTTTGTAATAACAAATATTTGTTCATTTTAATGTTAAGGTGACTCCAAATGACATTTGAGGATACAATATTTGTTTGTTTTTTAAATTTGACCTCTAATGTGCTTGACATAAAATGATATAGGTACTACAACCGAGTCCTTGTTTTCTTTACAATAAAGATCGTTTGTTTGCTCTCTTTAAATAATTTGGACTAGTAAACAAGTTCTAGTAACTATGTAATAATCTGTGACGGTTCGCAGAGCGGTTCACACATATACACAGATATCATTAGTGCTTTACCTATGATGAGACTACGTCCGTATTTATTCACGTCTCTGTTTGTGCTTTCTCTATGATGAGACTACGTCCGAATTTATTTACTTCTCTGTTTGTGCTTTCCCTATGATGAGACAACGTCCAAATTTAATCACGTCTCTGTTTGTGCTTTACCTATGATGAGACTACGTCCGTATTTATTGACATCTCTGTTTGTGCTTTCCCTATGATGAGACTACGTCCGTATTTATTCACTTCTCTGTTTGTGTTTTACCTATGATGAGACTACGTCCGTATTTATTCACTTCTCTGTTTGTGTTTTACCTATGATGAGACTACGTCCGTATTTATTCACTTCTCTGTTTGTGTTTTACCTATGATGAGACTACGTCCGTATTTATTCACTTCTCTGTTTGTGTTTTACCTATGATGAGAATACGTCCGTATTTATTCACTTCTCTGTTTGTGTTTTACCTATGATGAGACTACGTCCGTATTTATTCACTTCTCTGTTTGTGTTTTACCTATGATGAGACTACGTCCGTATTTATTCACGTCTCCGTTTGTGCTTTCCCTATGATGAGACTACGTCCGTATTTATTTACGTCTCTGTTTGTGCTTTCCCTATGATGAGACTACGTCCGTATTTATTCACGTCTCTGTTTGTGCTTTCTCTATGATGAGACTACGTCCGTATTTATTCACGTCTCTGTTTGTGCTTTACCTATGATGAGACTACGTCCGAATTTATTCACGTCTCTGTTTGTGCTTTACCTATGATGAGACTACGTCCGTATTTATTCACGTCTCTGTTTGTGCTTTCTCTATGATGAGACTACGTCCGAATTTATTCACGTCTCTGTTTGTGCTTTCTCTATGATGAGACTACGTCCGAATTTATTCACGTCTCTGTTTTTTCTTTGATACATATTTTTAGTGACGAAATGAGCAAGTCGTGCACCTGATGGTAAGCGTGCCGATTACAGTTGAGTGCCACCCAGAGTGCCTGCTCGACAAAGCACTGCGTTCGTCAACCTTAGATATTTCCTAGATGGGAAATCTCTTTAATCCGGTTGAATATCTGGCAATGGTGTGATTCTACACCAGGTGGACTCTGCAAAAAAAGTGCTACCATTACTATATATATATATATATATATATATATATATATATAAAAGCACGCGATACGCACCGCTAGACGGGAGACCACTGCGGCCGCATCCCCGCATGGGATTCAAATACGTGCAGTGTGCCGTAGCTATAAACTCCAGTTTATATGTATAACAAATAAAAGAGCCATTTATTCTACTGATAAGCTTACTTAGTAAGTATTTATTTTATATTGTCACTACTTGATCTATTCTCAATTTAAAGAATACAATAAGTTTTATTCGTAATTATAATAATATTAGTCATTCACCAGGAACTGAGATCTCGCATCCTCATTTTGCCTAACAGCGAGAAACTTTTGAGGTTTATTGCATGTAACAATTTTTCTTTTTAATTATTGTTTGATTTTTTTATTAGTTGTGCAAGTATTGGATATAACAGATTATTATACGTAAGTCAACTTTAAATTTACAGCTAGTTTTGAGATAGATCCCGGGACAAAATAGGTCTTAAAACAGTGATTTTGGTGGCCTACCAAAATGTTATTTTCTAATATAATTATGTTCGTACTCAACTTGTAGAGCTCTTTTAAACTATACCTTACATGGGCAGAATAAAATAAAAAACATTTTGCGCACTCACGTGTATGGGTGCCTCCTTATCATTTTCATTTATATAATTTGAATTGCTATTTTCGGCTTTAGGCTTTGTTTGAAAGATGTTGGCTTCCAATTGTTCCCATTTAAATTTGATCAAGATCTGATCAGTAATTCTTGAAATATCGTCAATAATGCGTGTTTAGTACATCTAATCTAATCAAAGTTCCGAAGATAAAGCGGTAAAGTCTGTTTCTTTCAAACTTTGCTTGCGTTTAATAACTATATTATTTTTTGTAGTTGCTAGATAATAACATCACAATGTTATCGTAAATGTAACATACCTGTGATATAACTACGGTATCATCTCCACCGCAATTCAAACTGAGTACAAAATGATCCCCGATTGAGCGGCTGCCTAATTCCGATTCATCATGTATCAGATCCCGCAATATGTAGCCCATAAAATGCAAATGCAGATCCGCCCAGGGAGCTCTGGGCGGTTCTGGTTCTTGCGCCCTGAATCATATTGCGGGCGGAATTAGGCGACATTTGTGGTTAGGGTTTATTATACAATCAGGAGTTGTAGCTTCTTGATAGCTCAGCTGTCAGTAGATTCGGAAATAGAGTAGTTTTACGAGTCGCATGGAAACACCGACTTGTTTGAAATGTATTAAAGAATGTGTTTCAATGATGACACTGGTCTCTGTCACAGTTTTCATCAATACATCGGGCCACAATTCATAAACATGAAATTTAAAAATCTTGTGTCAATAAATAAATGTAAATGTATAATGATGAGTAAGGATTTTTGAAGTGAAAACTTCTTAAGGCGCGTTGAGCACTTTTTGGGTGAACAAAAAGCCTGAAACTCTCGTCATCGTCACCGCACGCTTTCCATGAGCTATATGTATACTGTATATATATATATATATATTATATATAGTTTTCACTTCTATCGGCAGTCCCCAAAGACTGCTCCGCATGTATTTTTTATGTCATTGAGAGACGAGAAATGTAAGTCTTGCCTGATGGTAAGCTTCAATCTTGCCCATAACAGTACAGTGCCACCTAGAGTTATGAACTTTTATAATTCGTACTCTTGAGCGGCAAAGCACTGCGCTTCTCACCTTGAGATATCAGATGATAAAATGTCACTAGAAACAATATTATGATTGTAGAATATAATTTTAATATGAGTCAAGTTTTATTCTAGATAGGTAGGTAAGCATTTGGCCGCTATCTCACCTGATGGAAAGTGATGATGCGGCCGAAGATGTGACATGCAAGCAATTTTCAATTTAGTGTACAATATGTATGAGATTGAAATATTGTCCAAGGATTGTTTTTCTTTAAAGATATAGAGTACGATAATACACGAGTAATATATGCTTAATAATTGGCCATCGGGATAAAAGAATGAGTGAGGAGTGAGAGTGTAAGGTAATTTGAAACATAATATGTTTAATTATTTTTTGTGCTGGGTAGGCAAACATTTGACTGACACCTGATGGAAAGTGACGATGCGGCCGAAGATGAAACATGCTTGACTTGAAGGTATATTCACTCTGGACTTGAAGGCACCCAGATTGTACCGTTCAGGGAACAAAGACGCAAGCAATGAGTTGCACTCCTTCGCTGTACGGATGATAAACGTAGAAGTAAATCCTTTCAAACAACCTTACACTCGAGTTTCCCAATACAGAACCACCAAACATTCTTACCGTCCCAATTCACAATATCAAAGACGAATCTCTAGACATACAGCTAGCTGCTCCCGACGGCCAATTAACTACGGGCACAAAGGAAATGCCCCTTAATGCGGCCCACGTGCATTACTTGTAGGTCGGATGACGGACAGACGGCGAATGCACGTACATCTAATATCTTTAAACGAGCAATTCTTGTATATATATATATATATATATATATATATATGTGTAATCAGGATCTCGGAAACGGCTCCAACGATTTTCATGAAAGTTACAGATTAGAGGTTTTTCGGCCCAAGGAATCGATTTATCAACGTTCCAGGTCCGAGAAATGCTCGGTTTCCAAACTGCATTTGAAAAACCGGAGTTAAGAAACTATCAGCGCCATCAATTACGCCATGACCGATGTAAAAAACTGTTTCTACTCGACACTAGATGGAGCTTTCTGAGGCTACAAATTCAAACACATTCTAGCAAAAACAAAAATCCCTTCCGGATATTGTTTATATAGAGAGTGCATGTATAATGATCACTGCCGCACCACCGTGCACCGATCACTTTTAATTAAACTTTATTATCCTCTCCATCGTAAGGTTGTCTGGAAGAGATCGCTGCTTAGCGATAAGAGCGTCGATTGTACTGTTATGTTGTTACTATTTAACCGACTTCAAAAAAGGAAGATCTCAATTCGACTTTGTGTTTTTCCGCCAATTATGAATCGATTTTGATGAATATTTTTTTATTTGGTAGATTATTTCAGAGGTCCCATATCAATATTATCTTAATTGACTTAGCGCTTTCTGAGAAAATCAACAAAAAACAATAATTAGTTGGTGCAGTAGGTTTTTAAGCTTTGCTGGCGTTTAAATTATCTGTTACTAGCCGTGCCCCGCGGCTTCGCCCGCCATTATCAAGTTAAACAGTAGCCTATGTGTTAATCCTAGGTATAATCTATTCCAAATTTCAGCTAAATCCGTTCAGCCATAAACGCGTGAAGAGGGAACAAACATACTTACACACATACACAAGTAGGATACCTAATTATTTTTCTGGGTGTGCAATAAAGAGTGTATTTTGTATTTGTATTACTTGTAGGTCGGACGACGGATTGACGGCGAATGCACGTACATAGATTCATCCTTACTAATATTATAAATGCGAAAGTAACTCTGTCTGTCTGTCTGTTACGCTTTCACGCTAAAACTACTGAACCGATTTAAACGAAATTTGGTACACAGATAGTCTAGAGCCTGAGAAAGGACTGCTACTTTTTAACCCCGAATTCTGGCTGGTCCGGGACTAACGCGGGCAAAGCCGCGGGGCGCAGCTAGTTATGTATATATACGAGAGTGGCCGCCAGCCGCCTTCACGGCGAAGAGTTTTGACCTTTGCACTAGACAGTTCCGTTTTCGTCGTCGAGATAGTATTTTTGGAATTAGCTCGTTGTAGGCTTACTTTAGAACTTCATTCTCTTGTGAATATTTTAAAACGATCTAAAAAATCTGTCAAAAATAAAGCAACATACAATCTTTGCGTAAATCGATGTTATTAGTATTTTTTATTGAAATTCAGAGAGGCAAGCATGATGGGAACGCTACCCACTGGTAGTGGGCTTGAGCACTTGAGTTACCATACATAATTATGACATCTTATTATGATTTAAATTGATACATTATGTTTAATGAAGCATGTCGTCCTCCTCTGCTCTAAATTGTTGTGCCCAACAAGGTCTATAATGTACTGTCATTTATTTCTACCACCTAACTACATTTAGAGAATGCAATAAAGATTTGAATTTGAATTACCTATAAGACCGATGCCTTCCACCTACAATGCATCGGGTTTATTTAGTTACCTAACTTAGCTCTTTGCTGTATAGATGTATAATTTTAGTTAAGTTTTAGGAAATATAGGCAATTGGTCCGTTGATAGAATCACCTTTTTTAATTCTAGATAAGCATGCATTTGACGATGCGACCGAAGATGTAGTAGTGTCCTTGCCTATAAGATATCTATTCATTCTTATTTTGAAAAAGACTGCCAGATTATACCGTTCGGGAAACGAATTGTATGTCAAATTCTAATGTGTTACGTAATATGTATTTCTTTGTTAATATACAACTATTATTATATAAAGTCGTGTTAAAAAGCCATCAAAAAACTATCCTCCATCCCTGGTCGTTAGTGCTGATACATTTTTGATGTCACCGCCCCTGTAATATCACCCCGTGCCATCAATTACACCGGTGACAGTCCGAAGAATCACAACCCTTCCGGGAAACCGCCCTTTACGTACCTTAGGGTCGAATAGGATACAAGATGTCGGGTTTTTCAGCGAAATGTAATTTGTTCTAGGCTTAGTATGTCGGGGTGTAATTTGGGGGTTGAGAGCCTCATGCGAGCTTTGCGACGGCGCTACGTCATGTTTGGAAGAGAAATAGTCGCCCCGAGACAGGGAATCCTAGTGGGATCTATTGCTCAATCTCATACCTTGTTAATAAGTATCCGCATAAATAAATATTTTTTATAAAATTATAATAAAAATAAATATTAATAATATTAATATTTCACTGGTAGTGGGCTTGAGCACTTACGTAACCTATAAGCTCGATGTCTTGTAGGTAATTTAGTTCTTTGCTGTATATCGTTTTAGTTTAGTTTTAGGAAATATAGGCAATTGGCCCGTAGATTATAAAATTAAATTATAAATGTTGCATTTGTTGAATTTTCTAACATCTAGATTCGCGATAAATTTTAGTGGTTTAATAATTTAAAAAAAAGTAAAAATTTTAAGAAACGTAAAGAAAGATGAAATACATTCACACTCACAGCCAAACTGCTAAGCGACACCTTTATATGGTGGAAATTCCACAAATGCGCTCGAAGCGTTTCGCCTCCACATTCATTGTGCGAACCGCAAAGGAATGGAACTTTTTACCATGTTTCCTGATGAGTACAATATGGGAGTCTTCAAGTCGCGAGTGAATAGGTATCTTCTAGGCAAGCTTACTCGTCGACCACATCGTCGCTTACCATCAGGAGAGATGGTGGTCAAAAGTTTGCCTATCAAGAATCTAAATATATATAACTCAAAGGTGACTGACTGACTGACTGACTGACATAGTGATCTATCAACGCACAGCCCAAACCACTGACGGATCGGGCTGAAATTTGGCATGCAGGTAGATGTTATGACGTAGGCATCCGCTAAGAAAGGATTTTGAATAATTCTACCCCCAAGGGGATAAAATAGGGGATGAAAGTTTGTTGTACTTCTTAATGCGAGCGAAGCCGCGGGCAAAAGCTAGTAAAAAAATAACAGCCCAACACTAAGTTAAAAGACTTATATCGTATGTGCCGGAAACACACAATCACACCCAGAACCAGAAGCACTGGTGTTGCTTGGGAAGGAATATTGTACTTCTGCCGGGAATCGAAACAGCTCAGACAGAGCCCGCGGCGCTGAGACCAGGGACTTGGTCATCGTGTCAACTAGGTGATTTTTTTTTTTTTTACAGTGATCTAGTTAAGAAGAGATCCCATACAAAAACAAATCGTCCTACCCACAGAGATTTCTGTGATGTTTAGTCCTACCGCTACTAACCGCATTTGTGAATATTTTTCTCTCTGCCTACGTCAACATTATTTATTTTAATGTTAAAACTATCGTGAGTATTACACATTATGTTTCAATGTTATATTCGGCTTAAAACACGAAAATTTCGACTTACTTTGTAGTCAACTAGTTTCGGACAAATTAGTTGTCCTTCATCAGGATGAGTCAGACGCGCGATACGCAGAGGCCCGAGATAGTTGACTACAAAGTAAGTCGAAATTTCCGTGTTTTAAGCCGAATATAACATTGAAACATAACATATTTATGTTATGTATTCACATAACGCCGTTATGTGCATCCCGCCAACTCCCCTAAACGGTGTTGTCAACACTTATAATTAATCGACTCTAACCACGTCGACGTCAAGTTTAATAAATAAGATACAAACGACGTTCAAAACACGCTTAAATTAAGATTTTGCTCAGTTTCAGCTTATTTGGCGTGACGTTTTTGCTAATAGGCTACCGATAGCGGGAAGCTTTGGTAGTATAAGTTTATAGGCGAAGCGATTTGATTATTGTTAAGCACTGAATTTTGCAGCCTATTAAATATGTACGAAACTACCATATTTCCTGAGGTTTTGCCGCGAAAGTGGAAAAAAATCGTCGTTGATTTTGTATTATTTTCCAGACTTGTGATTCTTGGATGATAATGTGTAATAATGGTGGAATATTAACCGTTCATAGTTCTTGAACGTCGATGAGGCAAATCATACAAAGCAGAAAAACGTAATTTTCGTTTCAATACCAAAACTCTAATAGAAATTCTAGTAAAGTTTCTATTACTTTACTAGTGCATGACTTGATTGTGACAGGACCTTGACTCTCATACTTGACTTTGACAGTGGCTGGTGTCTAGCACAGGTTTTATGAATAATATGAAATACTTGACCTGAATTTTTTTTATTACTTGAAACTGGCTAAATGCACATAGTTTGCGAAGCTAACACTAAAAAAATACAAGGTGTGTCGTATCTAGACACGATAGCATTGAAACTTTTGTTTTATAGTAAATAATTTTAATTATTCTGAACAATGTTAACCCCCACCATTTTTCGTTACACATAAGGTTGAGCAAAGCACTTCCATGAAAAGTTTTATTTAAAAAATCGAGCGTTTGTTGGTACTTTATTCACTTGCAAATCGCTGTCGCTCATCACTCAGTCACCGATTTCCGTAGTTTAATCCGTGACAGGTTGAATATAAAGGATTTGTATCCGAACTTATTCCGTTAATTTCCGTAAAGCTCACGGATTAAGGGTTTAATGTTACGGTAATTTGTTTTGATTTATATTTACTCTAAATAAATCCAGTTTGAAATATTTCTGTATCTTGTAAATAGTTGATAAATCGGATGTTTCATTGTGCAGTGATTGTACCTAACAAGCTGAAAGTTTAAAACTAAAACCTGACTACAATGTTAACAAAATAAATAAATAAAAATTAATTTATTGCATCCAAAAATACATATATTCACATTCATAGGTATATATTTTATATAAACATTGAGATTCCGTAGGAGTGTACTCAGCATGTGCTACGTGAACAATTCCATGGACACACAGCGCTGTTTTTCAATATACCATTCAACAGGAAGGAATAATTTAGTCGTTTGAAACAGGGCTTGGAAAGCTCAGCGGTTAAAGCAATAGAGCATGACATCCTAAAAATGTTTCTTTTTAAATTTACTTCTACTGTTAACTATCTGCTGCTTAGAGATCACGCCAGCGGAGAATTCAACTGATTCAGATTGACGTGGGCTCAGTCGTAGGGCTTTGATAATATCTTTGACGGTCAAGTCGGCTGTAATTTTGCGAATCTGGCAGTAGAGTCAGTGCCTCTTTTGGGCCCATGTGAGTAAATGATTTTGAACTAGAATTTGATCGAAAAATTGATGAAAAAATGCTGTATTGAATTTTACCAAACATAGCTAAGAACCATTATTAAACAAGTCATCTTTAAAAAAAAATAACGTTTTTTTTTTAATTCTAGATAGGCAAACGTTTGACCGCCATCTTACCTGATGGCAAGTGACGATGCGGTCGACGATGGAGTACGTTTGCCTAGAAGATGCCTATTCACTCGTGACTTAAAGACTCCCATAACAAACAATTTCCAGCCGTTTGGGAGCTCCGACGCCACAGTCACACACGGTTATAATTATTTTGCGTCAGGAATTAAAAATAGCAAGCCACAAAGAGTTTTGTTGACATCAAACTTGGAGGAAATCGAAATATCCGAGTCATAAGGTCACCTTCATGATAACTATTATCTTATTATTTATAATAATAATAGCGCTTTGTTAATAGAACAATGCATAATAACGTTACGTGACCGTAGGCACGGAGGTTGTTTGATGAATGATACGTTGATTATTTGCTTGAAAATATGGTTGCAATGCGGAAAATACGTAAAAAAAATGCGTTTTTATATCATTTTCTGTCTAGGCTAGAGATTCTAAATTTAAAACTTTAATCGAAGGTTAAAATGGTGGCAACGCGGAAAATACGTAAACAACTAATGCGAATTATATAATATAATATTCTGTCTCAGTTAGAGATTCTAAATTTAAAACCATAATCGAAGACTAGAATATGGAGGCAATGCGTAAAATATGTTAACAAATAATGCGTTTTTTTTATTATTTAGATTTAGATGGTTTTTATAAATATTTTTTCAACTGGCAGCGGTCTATTAGATTACGTTACATTTTGGAGAGTGTGTAATTCCATCATGTCCCTTTTATCATCTAACAACAAGACAAACTGTCAATCGTCATCCATTAATGGTTGACACACCTCCCGTTCGCTCGAAGCGTTTCGCTTCTACGTTCATCATCCGTACGGCGAAGGAGTGGAACTCTTTGTTCCCCGAGGGGTATAATTTGTGAGTCTTCAAGTCAAGAGTGAATAGGTATCTTCTAGACAAACATGTCACATCTTCGGCCGCATCATCACTTTCCATCAGGTGACACGGTGGTCAAATGATTGTCTATAATGCATTAAAAAAAAGTTTTGTACATATTTATTGATATCTAGTTATAGTTATTTTTATAGTTTTTATAAAGAAGTATGTTTGTATGTTACTTTGTTAATGTCAAAACTTGCAAGCTGAATAAGAATCACTTTTTTAATGCCAGATAGGTAAGCAATTGGCCGCTATCTCATCTGACGGAAAGAGACAATCCGGCCGAAGATGAAGCATGCTTACCTAGAAGATACCTATTCACTCTATACTTGAAGACACCCAGATTATACTGTTCGGGGAACAAGGACGCGTAAGTTCCACTCCTTCGCTGATAATAAATGAGGAAGCAAAACGCTTCGAACTCCTATCTCTTATCTTGTTGGTTTAGTTCTGGTACAATGGCGTTTTTATTGTATAAGCATGACCTGAATCGACATTCAGGACAGCATAGACACGAAATTTTGAGTACGCATTGAATGATAGCATATTTGGTTACAACGCTGTCTTCTTTTACTCAGCTGGTGCCGGTTTTGATGCATTGGGAGCATATTTTTTTCTTTTAAGCTAAATGAATGTTGTAGTTTCGGTAAGGCCTGAAGTCACAAACCTATAACTTTAGTTTTGAAGACCCAGTTGGCGCAGTGGACAGCTGTCCGCCCTCTGTGCCATGGGTCCTGGGTTCGATTCCCGGCAGGAGCACAAATTCCTTCACAATCCTTCATTTCCTTGTGCTTCTGGTTCTGGGTGTAATGTGTGTGTGATGTGAATGTTTCCGGCACCCACGATACAAGTCTTTGAACTTAGTGTGGGGCTGTGAGCGTGAATGCGTTTGTTAGTTGATGCTAAAGGCCAATTATCAGCTAGATCATTTGTCTCACTAAAAATATTTAATACTAGCCTTGCCACGCGGCTTCGCCCGCGTTAATTAATTTAAAAAGTAGCCTATGTATTATTCCGTAGCCTAAACTATCTACATTCTAAATTTCATTAAAATCGGTTTATTCGTTACGGAGATATGTTTTAACTTTTTTTTTGTTTTTTTGTGGTATCAAATATTCACACACATCATAATTTCACATTTATTTGTATTTTAGTTATTATCACTGGAACACTTCTCTATTCGACTACTGCATCCTAATCCATCCACAGTTACCTACTACCATTTTCCGTACAAAGTTGATTAGCTCGTAGGGCGGGGTTTGGGCGGCTGTAAGAACGCTTATCTCCCGCCCCAGGCCTTTGAGCCGACCACGCATAAATTATCAATGATCGATCGACAGCCGACAGTTTTTGTCAGTGTTTCCTAGTGATCTTATATCATCACACATTCAAAGTTTGGGAATATGCATGAAATTTAAATATAGGCCAAGGTCCGCTCCTTGGCTGCGCGTCATTTTTTTTTTTTTTATTCTCGATAGGCAAGCATTTGACCACTATCTCACCTGATGGAAAGTGACGATGTGGTCGAAGATGGAGCATGCTTGCCTAGAAGTTACCTGTTCACTCGAGATTTAAAGACTCCTAGATTGTACTTAACGGGAAACACAGACTCGGGCAAAGAATTCCATTCCTTAGCAGTACGTATAATAAATGTGGAAGCAAAACGCTTTGTACGCACCCTTGGAATATTGACCATAAACCGATGTCGCGTGGCTGATTGTCTGGATGTCCGATGGTAAAAGGGGGATGGGGGAATCAAATCATGCAATTCCGTGGCACACTCTCCGAAATGTATCCTATAAAAGACCGACATCTTTTTATGTAGCGGGTATCGGGTTCGATTCCTGGTGGAAATCTGTGTTTAGATTCTGTGTGTGATATTAATGTTTCTTGCACCCACAAAACACGTTTAAGAAATTAGCAAGTGGCGTATATGTAGTTCAATTATATATTTTTTTTTAATTTTGGGGCCTATTCATCGATTATATTTATTATATTATATTATTATTTTCGCTCTGAAATGCAGTGTTTTTATGAATTACGTTTTATTTTCGGCAATGTATGCTAAATAAAAATAAATATGTATGGATTTTCTCCATTGCCTTTTTAATGCCCGATAGGCAAGCAAATGACTAAAATCTCACTTGATGGAAAGTGGTGATACGGCCGAAGATGTATCATGCTCGCCTAGAAGGTACTTATTTACTCTTGACTTGAAGGCTCCCAGATTATACCGTTCGGGAAACAAAGACGAGTGCAATGAGTTCCTCTCGCAGAACGGATGATAAACATACCTGATGGTGGTTTAGCTGCATTATAGTTAGAATGGTGAACAGATACATAGTTAGAATTATTTGCTCAGGAATTACATGAGTTAATTCTCTCATGCCCTTTTTACCATCTAACAGACTATTAAACGTCATCAATTTATGATCGACATTCCTCCAGTTCGCTCAAAGCGTTTTGCTTCTACGTTCATCATCCGTACAGCGAGGGAGTGGAACTCATTGCCTGCGTCTTTGTTCCCCGAACGGTATAATCTGGGAGTCTTCAAGTCTCGAGTGATGGTATCTTCTAGGCAAGTATGTCACATCTTCGGCTGCATCATCACTTTCCATCAGGTGAGATAGTGGACAAATGCGTGCTAATTCTATATTCACTTTAGTTTATAATTATATCAAAATATTTAGATAGGTAACTCATATCGTACAAAAATAACCATCCATATACAAACATAGCTAAATTACTTACCTAATGCGAAAGTCATTGGTCGGCAGTGTGCCCAAAATGCTGGCTGCGTTATACGTTGTACAGTGTGACAAAATACAATCCAGTATATTAGTAACGTTTCGACTCTTTCTGTCTCCCAAAATTACGAGTGCACCTCATGGGCCAGGTTTACATTTATAGGGACTTACTACTTTGTGATAGGTGACATGGTGTTAAAACTGTAACACATGTTTTTTTTCATGACATTCTAGCTGCGCCCCGCGGTTTCACCCGCGTAAGTTCCGGACTCGCGGGAATTCCGGGATAAAAAGAAGCCCATATGTTCTTTCCCAAGCTCTGGACTATCTGTGTACCAAATTTCATTTAAATCGGTTCAGTAGTTTTGGCGTGAAAGCGCGACAGACAGACAGACAGAGTTACTTTCGCATTTATAATATTAGTAAGGATAGGTACCTAAGCATTTGGCCGCTATATCACCTGATGGAAAGTGACGATGCGGCCGATGATGAAGCATGCTTACCTAGAAGATACCTATTCACTTTAGACTTGAAGACACCCAGATTATACTGTTCGGGGAACAAGGATGCGGGCAGAGTTCCACATCTTCGCCGTACGGATAACAAATGTTGAAGCAAAACGCTTCGACCGGATATGAGGTATGTCGACCATATATGACGACCCAGTTGGCGCAGTGGACAGGTGTCCGCCCTCTGCGCCGTGGGTCCTGGGTTCGATTCCCGGCAGGAGCACTAATTCCTTCCCAAGGGATATTTGTGCTTCTGGTTCTGGGTGTAATGTGTGTGTGATGTGAATGTTTCCGGCACCCACGATACAAGTCTTTGAACTTAGTGCGGGGCTGTGAGAGTGAATGCGTTTGTTTTCTTTTTTGTTTTGTTTTATATATGGATGACGTTGGTTTGTTTGTCTTGTGGTCCGATTATAGAAAGGGAAACTTGGACTCAACCAGCTTGTCATCACCAATGAGTCGCTTTGCCTATCAATAGAGTCAATGTCGAAACATGTTTCGGCATGTATAAGAAAAACTCTCCCTTCACGAGACTGATATACTGCCAAAGACGAACAGCGTGAGTAGCCATTCTACACGCTAAACTGGTGACCCCAATGCGATGGTGCATGACTTGATGCAACCACCATTGCACGTGTAACCACGTTACCGGCTGTTGCAGCTGGCTTAAGTGCTACAATTAGTGCATACGTACGTCTTTAATTGAACTATAGCAACGTTTCCTATCGGTATCAATTCTGCCAATGTCAGCCAAGTGCAGCGATATTCTTTTCAAATTTCTATCAGAGCGCCTGGTTCAAGCGACGCGTGATCAAAATGCTGGCACTTATTTGGCTCAACGTATTAGCATTGCAGTTCAGAGAGGCAATGCAGCCAGCATGATGGGAACGCTACCCACTGGTAGTGTGCTTGAGCACTTGAGTTGCCTATAGGCTCGATGTCTTGGTAACTAACTAGGTTCCTTGCTGTATATAGTTTTAGTTTAGTTTTCGGAAATATCAGGAAATTGGCCCGTAGTGCAGCGTGATATTTTACAAGATGAATGTTTTAAAACTAAAACATTATAAATTGAGATGGACTTCAATTTAAAAATGTTTTAGTTTTAAATCTAGCTTAGGTTATCTAGAAGAGATTGCTTAATTAGGTAAGACTGCCTATTGTGAAACCTTTTAATAATTTACCTATTTAGTTAGTTACTAAGATTTGTATTGGTTACATCTTTTTTTTTGTTGATTAATTAATGCTATCTACGGGCCAATTGCCTATTTTTCTACTACATACTAAAACTAAGTTACCTACAAGACATCGAGCTTATAGGTAACTCAAGTGCTCAAGCCCACTACCAGTGATTAGCGTTTCCATCATGCTGGCGGCATGATTAATTTTATTTAATTTTCATTAATTTCATCTGCCTTAAAATATTCTAAACTAGCCGTGTCCCGCGGCTTCGCCCACGTTAATAAGTTATAAATCAGCCTATGTGTTATTCCGGAACCTATGCTATCTACATTATAAATTTCATAAAAATCGTTTTAATCGTTACGGACATACGTGGTAACAAACTTTTACACACACATACACAAACTTTCGCATTTATAATATTAGTAGGAAGTAGAAATCACAAAAAGACTGAATTTGGAATTGTCCTCTTTTCCATTACAGCCAGTCTTTTATCCAAGATTTATGTCTCCTCAAGCCTTGAATCTCGTAGATCCTGAAGCAATTCAGAGTAAAGTGGATGTGGTCGGCTAGACAGTTTCCTCGTAAATCAGAACTAGTACTCAACGAGACTCAAATCCGGGGACAAATTAAAATGAATACCTTTTTTTTCCTTTTTTTAGTTTTATAGGAACTAGCGATTTGGTATAATGCGCAGTTGTTATATTTTTTAAGTCTTTGAAAGAGGAAAAGAGTAAGTCGCTCGTATCATCATTATTTTGCTTCTATCTGAAGCTTATTTATTAATATGTAAGTATATATATTACATAAAGTAACATAAATAACAGAAGAAGTATGACTCAATATAAACTTAAAACTTCGTTTTTAAGTTGCCTATTTATTTTTTATTTTATTTTATGTTGTTTGAAGGACTTAAAGCTATTGATACAAAATAAGTCTAAATATGTACCACAAGAAGTCATTTATAAGCCTCCGCAGATAAAAAAACAAACATTATTGACATAGAAGCTTATTTTGAAAAATATATTAGACATAATTACAATATGCAATTTACACGCTATGTCGTTAAAGGCGCCTCCGGAGACTTGGCGTCTCCGGAGGCGCCTTTAATGACACTTCGTAGATAATACCTTTCTTTATTTATTTATATGATATGGGCCATAGGATCACGTTAAGTTTTCTAAGTTGTCTGAATTTTATAATTTTATGATCTATGCTAATATTATAAAGAGGAGAGATTTGTATTTTTGTATGTAATGAATAAACTTAAAAACTACTAGACCGATTTCAAAAAATATTTTTCCATTTTTTTTTTATTTGATTCACAAATTGGATGCAACACTTAAGCTTAGATAGGTTAACAACATATTATATAAAATGCAAGCAGTGTCTATTCTGGTACAGTGAACACAGCATGCACAAACGATAGTGTTAAATATCTAAAGAAAGATTTAATTTTGACAGTGACTTACAATAATAAGCAAAGTAATTTTAGGAAATAGTTAACACTTGAAATTGTGTACAGCTTTCAAAGATCAATAAAACATTAATAGGCAAAACTACACAGTTGTATTTTTTTATTTGTGACACTATCTCACCTGATGGTAAGTGACGATGTGATCGAAGCTGGTAAACACACTAGACCTGGAATACGCAGGCTCTCAAGGATAACTGCCGGAACACCGTATTTGGCTTGGCGGCAGACTTTCAACTTGATGGTGGTAAGCTACTTTGGTAGCAAGCCAGGCGAGCAACTCACAAAATGCTCTACCACCTCTCAAATGTCACCTGATTAGCACCACCCGGGGACCACGTGTAGGGAGTCAGACTTAAGGGGTATCCTCCTACGGACGTGGGTGACTCAGCCCCCATGATTCATTTCAAATTAGACAATTCACAAAAATATTATATTAATTAAAATACAATTTTTACAAGGTGGACCTTGGTTGAGGCTAAACAACCATCAAACATTAGAAAGCTTTTACGCATAGTGTGCAAGACTAGTCCATAATTAATTAAATCGCTACAGCCTCTCTCTAGCACCCACCCCTAACGCTTCTTACAACAGTCTGTGGGGGATGAAAAATGTCTCTCTCCGCGACACCGACAAGAAAACTGTTTCGCGACCGCCTAGATAAATTCATAACTTAAATAGTATTTATTGTTATTAACTCCGGGAAGCATATATTTTTATTACTCTGGAGACTGCCAAAATGTACTGCGATTTATTAACGGGTGAAATACTTTTACTACCGGATATTCACCCTGCTTTTGGCGTATGTTATGACGAAATTATGTACTCTATAACGTTTAAGCTTTTTTTTTTTTTTTTTTTTTATTTGTGACAGCCTAGTGTTTGACCACTATCTTACCTGATAGTAAGTGACGATGTGATCGAAGCTGGTAAACACACTAGACCTGGAATACGCAGGGTCTCTAGGATAACTGCCGGAACACCGTATTTGGCTTGACGGCAGACTTTCAACTTGATGGTGGTAAGCTACTTTGGTAGCAAGCCAGGCGAGCAACTCACAAAATGCTCTACCACCTCCCAATGTTAATTGTCTCAATTGTGTTCTCTATAACGTTTTTACAAGCTTTTATTTAGTTTCACTTGTCGAGTTGTCTGTCATTCTGTAATCAAATCGTACAAGCTAAATGACGACCCAGTTGGCGCAGTGGACAGGTATCCGCCCTCTACGCCGTGGTTCCTGGGTTCGATTCCCGGCAACAAATTCCTTCCCAAGGGTTATTTGTGCTTCTGGTTCTGGGTGTAATGTGCGAGTGATGTGAATGTTTCCGGCACCCACGATACAAGTCTTTGAACTTAGTGTGGGGCTGTGAGTGTGAATGCGTTTGTTTGATGTTTGTTTGTTTAAATTAGACCCACTTCCCTATGTCCAATTGGACTCAAATTTGGTGTATTTATGTATATTCGGTGACAATACAATAATACGAGCATGGTGTCATGGTTCTGGCAATAGACTCATTAACATTCATGAGTGCCTCTTTGGGGCCCATGTGAATAAACGATTTTGATTTAGATTTTTGATTTCTGGTCTGATACTAAAGCCGGAAAATGGTGATAGGAACTTCTGAACTAAACAAGATACACCCATCGACATTGGGCTCGTTTGATTCGTCTGGACAAGTTCTCTGTTGATATAACTTTTGGTGACATGTGTACTTGTTCTGGGTGTGTGTGTGAAATAAGTTTTCTGCTGAAGGACAATTTGTATTTCTGTTTCTGTGTTTCATTTGTGAATGTGAATGTTACCGGTACCCACGACACAACTCGTACTTAGAGTCGGGCTGTGAGTGTAAAAGTGTTTATAATTTTTATAGGCTTCCTTATTCGAAGTCTAAACGACTCACCTGTTGACCACTATCAATCTCGTCCTTGTCAAATCGAGTTAACATCGCCTCCTTAGCAAGGACAATGGGTAATTTAATATTAAAGAGTCGAGCCTTTTCCGACTATGTGTAATAAATGAACGATACACACGTGGAGCAGAAGTCGTTAGAAAAAACTGATTGTGGTACCTGAAGAAGTAACTATTGTATAATCTGTGCCTTAGTCGATCGGTCAAGTGATTCCCAAATTTAATAGGACAGATGAATTTGGTATTTAATTAATATTAAACTCTGATAAATTAATACCTACTTTGAATCGTTTGATTGAAATTTTTTTTAAGAACTAAGAAATAATCCGTGTTTTTTTGTTTTTTTTTGGATAGGCAAGCATTTGACCACTATCTCACTTGATGGAAAGTGAAGATGCGGCCGAAGATGAGACATGCTTGCCTAGAAGATACCTATTTACTCTAGACTTGAAGACTCCCAGATTGTACTGTTCGGGAAACAAAGACGCAGGCAATGAGTTCAACTTCCCTACTCGCTGTACGGATGATAAACGTAGAAACAAAAAGCTTCGAGCGTTGTCTTAGTTACGTGCGCGTTCGCCTCCTAAACAGGGGCATAGGGTTCGAGTCCCAGCGGGAGTTTTCTCTTCAAGGGAAAGTTGTGTTTCTGGATCTGATTGGTATATAATTCAATCAAATAATAATAATTATTATATTTAATTACGATTTCACTCACGGTTGGTTTCGTATTGTTCATCAGTCGCCACCATCAGTACCGGTACACGCCACCGCGGGAGGTTCTATGCGCATTACGGACTGAAGAAGCACCGACTGTTCCGAAACTAGTCTCGCAACAATGCTTGAAACCAAGTTTACCACATCTAAGGGAGCTTCAAATCTATTCACAT
Source organism: Lomographa bimaculata (assembly GCA_948107665.1). NCBI lineage: Eukaryota > Metazoa > Arthropoda > Insecta > Lepidoptera > Geometridae > Lomographa > Lomographa bimaculata. The sequence goes on along the minus strand of OX403600.1, from coordinate 1,909,694 downwards.
ATGTAGACATTCAAAAGCAACCAATTTATCTTTTTAACTTAAAAATAATTAAACGCAAGCAAAGCTTAAAAAAACCGACTTCACGGCTTTATCTTCGGAACCTTGATCAGATTTAATGTATTGCGCACACATTATCGACGATAACTCAAAAACTAGAGATCAGAATCAGATCTTGATCAAATTTAAATGGGACCAATTGGAAAGCAACATCTTTCTATCTAAAAAAATAATTTCGAAATCGGTTCACGTGGAAAGAAGTTATATACCTCATACATACAGAAAAAAAAATACAGTCGACTTGAGTACCTCCTCCTATTTTGGGAAGTCGGTAAAAAATAGGTGGATAGTGCTTACTAACAACAGGTGAGAGCCTGCGTATTCCAGGTCTAGTGTGTTTACCAGCTTCGATCACATCGTCACTTACCATCAGGTGAGATAGTGGTCAAAAACTAGCCTGTCACAAATAAAAAAAAAAAAAAAAAACAACTAAAAACGAGTGAAACAAAGTTATCGACTCTATTGAAAAATTTACTGCACATAGGCTGGCAACTGAATCTGCTATCTCTCAGCAATGACGCCTATTTGTCAAACAAATATAGGTTTATCAAGTTCCTCTCGTGACTTGGAGGCAGTAAATCCATTTCTGCAATTAAATGGCCTGTCCTGACCAAATAAATTGAAATCTATGTGCTACAAAAAGGACACAAGATATAAAGGCAAGGAATCCCACTGAACCGTGTCACCGTGCTTTGCAGTGCATGATAAGCTGACAGTCCCAGTTGTTAGTCGTAAGACAACAGTCGTTAAGCCATGTTGACTGCCCACTACTAAAGCAAACAAGACGCGGAATAAATTTTTTTTATTAGCTCACCTGAGATATTTACTCATGGTAAACTAGAAGTTATCAAGCACCTATCCACCTACTGGCTCCAAAAAGGTCCAAGTGACACTTATCACTTGGTTGCATAAGAAGTCAATGGTGAATTAAAATGAGCAAATATGCATGGGTTCCACTTTCCAACTCTTGGCTCAATCGTCAGGCCATCTTGAATGACATTTGCAAATTTTAAAATCCATACAAGTTTTTTTTTTATTCAAGTTAAACTTTTGACCACTATCTCATCTAATGGTAAGCGAGATAAGTGGTTTGTGGTCAATAGATTGATTTGAAACTTTCGTTTTATTTTTTTTTATTTTTTTTATTGTTATAAAGTGACGAAAGAGTCGGTCGCTCTCCTGATGGTAAGCGTCACGCTAGTCTATTAAAATTCTGTGCAATCCAGAGATTTTTTTTTCTTTGCTTAAAATCCTGCTTGTCAAAGCACTGCGTTCGTCACACTGAGATATTTTTTTTCTTTAAAGACCTAAGTTACCCATCTCGTGTTTCTTAAAATTAATTCAAAGTAATAATTAGTAATTGAACTACTCGTTAGCTTAGTTGGGTGTGTGTTCGCCTTCTAAGCAGGGGTATCGGGTTCGATTCCCGGCGGGAACACAAGCTTCCTCCCCAAGGAAAATTTGTGCTTCTGGTTCTGGTTGTGATTGTGTGTGTGATGTGAATGTTTCCGGCACCCACGACACAAGTCATCGAACTTAGTGTATGTTAATAATTATTAGAAACGACTATGATCACAAAATACACAGACATCATCTATCTATTAATATTAATTGTACGTCCAGTCTAATTAAGTTGAGACCAGCTAGTCTGTTCTTATATAAATAGTAATACTATTTTCAACTTTGGTATTGCTCGGTTAAGGCCCTTGAAGATTCATGAATAGATATAAATAATAAATCAGTTTTCGATGACTTTGGTCCGTTCAGATTCAACCAATTTATTTAAAATTGTTTCGCCTGGTAGCACGCTGCACGCGCGGTCGAGTTATCCCCGAAAAGCGGGACTTACCCTGTCCCGCGCGGGTCATTTAATTTTGATTAAAAAATCGGGACGTCCCACCAAAATTGTGACGTCTGGCAACGCTGAACGACTTGCTTATAAAGACGCGATTAAAGTCATTAACTTTCATGAGTGCCTCTTTGGGGCCCATTTGAATAAACGATCTATCAAACGTGTTCGATGCTACGTGGTGGAGGAAAATAACGCAAGATATTTTGTTCTGCAACGTGCTTACAGACAGGTCAAGATCACTTCTCCAAAAGCGATAAATCAGCCATTTAGATTCATATCACCAGTTCTCTCAAAGGGGTAGCGTCATAGCGTCACGAATATGAATGAGCTATTCACATGATTGGCGTAACATTGCTCCATTTTGTTTCGTGATCGGTTTGCCAAAGGTTAAAAGATAAGGCTAGAAAAAGTTTAAAAATAATGGCTAGGAAAGTTTTACAGAATAATGAGAGATAGGGATAAGTCTCGTAACACTTAGCTTCCCGAGACCTCACCTGCACGTGGTACCCCTGATGATTTACGTATGAGGATCCGCTAAAATAGCAAAATATTTAAGAGGGTTGACGTCAGGGAGGCGGTCGTACCCACACCAAAAATAGAAAATTAATTTCATCCCAGAAAGCACGTCGCTTCGTTATTTAAAATAAAAAAGCGTCCATGAAGTATTTTTGTGTATATATATGTCTGTCAATAATTATAGAACTTCATAGGTGTTGTATCAGAATTTAAGATAAGCGTTAACGTGTATTAATTGTGGGTTATTGCGTGCGAGGGTAGGCAAATTGTACAAAGTTGTAAAACGTGATTTTCGCTTTTTCTCCAAAATTTCAATAGAAGTTTTTTACCACTTCATTAAATCATTATTGACTATGACTGGAGTTTTTACTTACTCTTTTATGAAATATGTAATATAAACGTCATATTTTTATTAAAATATTAAATTCACGAAATTAAAAAAATATAAAAATTTTTAAGACTATGGTAAAAAATTACTATTTATCCCAAAACAGTTAAAACTGCTGCACATTAATTCGTAATTATTATTATTATTTTATTTTTTATTTTTATTTATGTACTACCACTTATATTGAGTATTTTATGTAGGTATATTTACATTACGTATATATGTATGTATATTTAGTATGTAATTGCTTTGATAGGTTCTTGTACTTTTTTTTTTATTTTTCCTTGACTAGTGTACACCACCGTCTAACACATTCCAGTTACATTTATGTCCATACTAAGGTAGTCTGGAAGAAATTGCTATACGCGATAAGACCGCCGATTGTATTACCACTAAAAAATATATAATTTCTAAGAATTTTTTTGTTGTACACTTTGTAAACTGGTTATACAATAAAGAGTTTTGTATTGTATTGTATTGTATAAAAATTAAGTTTATAACACAAAAAATTGTGTCAAACAGCGTCAGCAATATGTTTAAGTAGCTAAAAATCTCCAACCAAGATCTCCAAAAGTGGCGGATCAAATATGAACCCGGTCGCAATAACGAATTTGAATTCGAAATACCTTTCTCTGTATTAGGAAAAAACGTAATTGGCATACTTAATAATTACGAAAAAAAACATAAACGTAAGCAGAGTTTAATATATCGACTTCACCGTTTATATTTTGGTTTTAGCTTGATCGATATCGATAAAATTTATATTGGACCACCATTGAATCTATCAAACAAAAAAATAATTTTGAGAAGCGGTCCAAAAAAATACATATATAGTACCTCTTTTTTGAAGTCGGTAAAAATACACCTAAGCAATTTAAAACCTAATCTTTCTTTATTTTTCATTCGCAGTAGACGCCACAAATTTCTTGTTATGCAGCTAACTAACGTTATTACGCGGTAAAATGTTTGATTTATAATCACTTATTTATTTGGAGGAAGCAATAATAAGTACCAACAAAATAATATTTATATAAATATACAACCAAAATAAAACAAATTGTTTCTAGTCGGACTGCAAAAATTAAGTAAGATCTAATAAGTATTGATGTTTATCGTCATTTAACGAGTCTAAACTTGATGGGTTTATCGTATTTAGTTCAGTTCCTTGCGTTTTGCTATTTAATATTTCCCATGCATTTTTAACACGTTTTATTTATTACAATTCCTAATTAAAAATTAAAATACGACAGTAATGCTATAGGTGCAATTCTAAAGCTATAAAGATTAAAAAAAACTTAACCTATAATTAAATATCATGCTGTACTGGTCATTATGTCGTTTCATATTACCTCATTATTAACGGTCTTACGGGAAAACCTTTTTTAATTTGCTATTTATGAACGCGTCTGCTTTTCTTCCTCAAAAAGTAAAAGCTTTATAAAGAGCCTCTCCTAATAATATAAACTAATACATTAAAAGCCTTCTCTTGTAATAATTTAAACGCAAGCAAAGCTTAAAAAATCCGAATTCATTGCTTTATCTTCTCCACTCTCGATCAGATTAAATGAATCAAATACGCATGATTGAAGATAACTCAAAAACTACTGGTCAGATCCTTTTACCAAATTCAAATGACACTACATGAGAAGCACCAGCTTTCAAATAAAAAAAGAATCATCAATATCGGTTCACCTAGAAATAAGCTATGTTTGTTACAAAAAAATACAGTCGAATTGAAAACCTTCTCCTTTTTTGAAGTCGGTTACAAATCGCGTTGTTGCTCTACAAATAAACGGCTTAAGTAGAACATCTCATAAATTATCAACTCGTCCCACAAAACAGTTATACTTATTACAAGTAAGTATTCTTACCAAATCGCTCCTCGCAAAGAAACTAGCATTACCCGCTCTCGCTACCTCCTATACTCCACTTAACAGTAGATTGGCTATTCATCCCACAGGATGTGGTGATTGCGACACGGGCGTCTTTGTCCTCTTATGGCTGCTATTGTAACTCCCTGTGCTTTATTGTGTCTTGAGTTCTGTTAGTTCTCTGGTCCATACCAGATCAACCTAATGGCTTGGCCACACCGGATTTTATCTTCTTTCATATCGTTCGAGTGCTTTATAGAATCATTCTCGGCAAACGGAGGAGGGCATTGTTACACCATATCACAGGTCTCCTAGTTTGGGTACCAATGCTTTTTGACCAGGATTGAAGACCTGTTCAATTATTCTGTTTGATATGTGAAATAACGTTGTTGTTAAAAGTACAATAAATCATTCAATCAATCATTCTTTTACTTACAACTCTCGGGTACTTCCCAATGGATCATATTATCAGATTTTCACATAAACCGATCATAATTGTAGGTTCCATTGATCTCAAGATCAGTCACCATTGGCCATTGGGTAAAACGGGCATTAATTAAGAAAGCTTACTATGAAACGATCGACTATATTAATGACAAGGATGCATGGAGACAAGCTCTTTTTAGCGACTACCATAATAACACCTACGTTAATAAAATGATGTATTAGAGATTAATGTTTAGAAAAAAATTAATGAAAAAAACGCGCCGCCGAGTTTCTTACCAGGTTCTTCTCGAGATGGCTGTAATTTTGCAAATCTGGCAATAGAATAATTAACTTTCATGAGTGCCTCTTTGGGGCCCATGTGAATAAACGATTTTGATTTTGAGTTGCAACTAAAATAAATTATATATTATTGGTCTCGACTGATCATAAGATCAATTGCAACCAAAATAAATTATCTATTAATTGTTCTCAACTGATCTTAAGATCCATTGGAACTAAAATAGATACATGGTTTACATTCAGATACTTCCCAACAGATCATAGATCCGTTGATATGCGACGGAACCCAAAGAGGCACTCATGACAGTTACTGTCTTTAATTGCCAGATTCACAAAATTACAACCATCTCAAGATGGTTGGCCTGGCAAGAAACTTAGTGGCGCATTTGTTTCCACTCTTTTTTTATTTATGTTACGCTTTAAGACCACTAAGTCTAATATATATTTCTCACTCCACGGCGCATTTTTTTTTCATTAATTTACAAGAAATAATTCTTAAACACCATTACATAATTATGTGAACCTAGGTATATCTATATAAGTAATAGAACCTGGATGACCGAATTTTGCTAGTTGAAACGACGGTTACTAAAAATGAAACCTAGCTAGATCGATTTATCGCCCCCTAAACCCCCTGCATACTAAATTTCTTGAAAATTGTTGGAGCCGTTTCCAAAATTCTGATATAAATATATATATATATATATACAAGAATTGCTCTTTTAAAGGCATTAGCTAAAAAACGTGAACGCCACCCAGCGGTAGTGGGCTTGAGCACTTAAGTTATCTATAAGCTCTGAGCCTAGGTTTCTTACGTCTTTATATGCATATAGTTTTAGGAAATATAAGCAATTGGTTTTATGGCAAATGAAAAATTTACTGAGTAATATATTAGAACATTTATTTCTTTTTTTGAAATACTTATTTTGTTAGCAAAATACATGTATCTTCGTGGATTTAAATAATTACTTTATAAACTCGCAGATGTCTGAATTTGTTACAGATTTAGAATTTCAGAGATCTTGTTGAAAATTTCATGAATGCCAAGTTACAAAAGTCGTTGACTCTCTAAATTTCCTGTAGCATGCTCGTTGACAATTTGCCGCTAAGTTTTGTCACGGAATACCTAATATTTTAAAATTGATGTTTAATTATACATATTTTTACAATAAGAAAAAAGCATATTATGCAGGCTTTCTACATACACTAATACACACACCAATCAAAAAGAGTTCGTATTACCAGATTTTTCTAGTTCTTACTAGTTTTGGTATTCTTGTGTAAAAACTGGGGGTCTTTTCCGGGTACCCGGGTTGAACTGCCCGTTGGTTTAACTGTGTGAGCGTACGCCTTCTAAGCAGGGGTATTGGGTTCGATTTCTGGCGGGAACACAAGTGTTCTCCCTAAGGAATTCTGTGTTTCTGGTTCTGGTTGTGATTGTGTATGTGATGTGAATGTTTCTGGTACCCACGACACAAGTCATCGAACTTAGTATGGGGCTGTGAGTGTCTAAAGCGTCCATCTATCTTTACATCGACATCGAAATCGAACGATTTTCTTTTCTAATAGACCATCGAATCGACTGGACTTTCAATCGATCGACTGTCAAATCGACGTCGCATTAATTGTAGTTTGTCGACCAGAATAGACCTACTAGACACGTATCTCTACGGAGATACGTGTCCAGTAGGAATAAACATAGTACGAATAAACAGATTTAAACGAAATTAAGAATGTAAATGGTTTAGGTGCCGGAATAACACATAGGCTACTTTTTAACTTTATAAACGCGGTCGACGTCACGGGGCACAGCTAGTTGGTTTATAAAATAAATCTTGTTTTATAGTAATAACTAGCTTATTTTGTAAAAAGCGTAATAAATGTAATATTGACTAGAAAATATATTTCAGAGAACTTTCTAGCATTCTATTCATCACTTTTGTTAACACATCTGTGACAGAATATTTGACACCTGTCAAATTTGTGCATACTCTGAGCCAGGTGGTGGCACACGCCTCATCCCGCTTCTTTCCCCCCACCGGCCATATATATAAGGCTGCCGCGCCCGGGATCGGCCCTCTTTCTTCATTCAACGCAAACTCAGAACCTGTACGCATCTCCCGAGAATAAATCGAATAAATCTTCAAGCCTCTGTTATTTCAACAACCCGGCTAGAAGAAAATACACTTTTTTCCGTCTATTAATATATGCTAATTTAAAAAATTCTTCTCCACCCTTGCCACAGATAATAATCATTTTTAATTTTCACCCCGTCGCGTCTCATCGCCACTTGACACAGGAATCCGTTATAAAAATTCCCATAAGTCAAGAGTTGATTTATGACGAACCCCCAGGCCACCCCTAAGTAGCCGACATTACGACCCTTTCGGAATTCTTTAACGTAATTAAAAAGACTTAAAATTCTTGGAGGGATTCTTAATGGGCTGGCCGAGTGTTTTCAGGATGTATTGTAGTAATATAAAAGTGTTAAGCTTATTGAAATAAAAATTACTGCGCATAATTTTATTTACAGTAATTCATCATAGATAGATAACACTTTGTTGAACACCAAATCATAATATATATATAAGAAAAAGAACTTAAACTGTGTCGAAATGGCGGTTTTATCGCTTAGAGCAATCTCTTCCAGACAACCCATCCCAAAGGAATAAAAAACTATTTAAATATGGGCGGTGGTACATACAGATTTTCGCAAAGAACCTCCCTTTACAAAACAGTAAATAATATACAAATATATTACACCTACATAAATAAAAATAATAATTTAAATATCTATAATACATATAACATAACATTACATAAAAAAAAAAACGAATATAATATAAAATGATCATCGAACTTAGTGTGGGGTGAAGTGTTTATGTTTATTTAAACGTAAGCAAAGCTTTAAAAAACCGACTTCATCGCTTATATTTTGGTTTTGGCTCGATCGATTGCGATAAAATTGATATGGGACCACTTCTGAAGAATAATCTACCAAAAAAAAAAATAATTTTGTTAAAAAATAATTCGTTCCATAAATGGTGGAGAAATCGGTGAACATACATAGAGATAAAAATTGACCACTATCTTACCATCAGGTGAGATAGTGGTCAAACACTAGCCTGTAAGAAATAAACAAAAAATAATAATAATAATACATACAGTCGAACATAGTACTACTTCTAATAGTTAGTATGAGTCCTGCCGGGAATCGAAACCGGTGCAGAGAGCTGCACTGCGCCAACTGACACATCTAATGTCAAGTGTCTATCGAAACATTAGTCTTTCTTCTCGGAATTCTGAAAATAAACAACGTAATACAAGATGTAATAAAGTAATCCTATGGTCTTACACTATCTTCTATACAACTTTATCTACAGATCTATCATACCCAAAGGGCATATGGAATTAAACACCAATATTTGCTGGATACCTCAGGTAGTTATGGAGCCATCGTTAACGAGTACGATTTCCCAGGAGCAGGGGAAGCAAATATGGCTTTATTGATGAGCGGAATTTCGATTTACTTCCACCATCTTTCTGATGCATAACAATATTTAATGAGGTAACCTTTGTATGGATCTGTTGGAAGTGTTATGATATAATGATTATACTATGATAGAGTTTTACCTCCTCTATAATTTTTAAATTAACAAACAACTAAAAAAAAAACAAACGCATTCACACTCAAAGCCCCACACTAAGTTCAAAAACTTGTATCGTGGGTGCCGGAAACATTCACATCACACACACATTTTTTTTTTTTTTAAACAAACGCTTTCACAATCACAGCCCCACACTAAGTTCAAAGACTTGTATCGTGGGTGCCGGAAACATTCACATCACACACACATTACACCCAGAAACAGAAGAACAAATACCCCATGGGAAGGAATTTGTGCTCCCGCCGGAATCGAACCCAGGACCCACGGCGGCGCAGAGGTCGGTCTGTCTACTGCGCCAACTGGGTCGTCAGTAACTTTTTTATTGATCTGATTAATGAGTTTTTACATATATTTAGTTACCAACACAGAGAAAAATGTATCATTGTTGTTACTAACATTGTGGTGGAATATGTGACAATAATCCGTTCAAGAAATATTAACAGAAAACCAGTTGGGTAAAGTGAGAAATTTTGAGAAAAAAAAATGCATTTTTCCGGTGTTTAACAGTTATTCTGCTATTTGGGGGGAAACAAATCCGACAAAAAATCATTACAAAAATAGGTTCTGCCATTCTTGAGTTACAAATGATGTAACTAACCCGATTTTGTTTTAGTTATATAGATATCCGGTTGGAATTACGGTAAATATATAGCTGTGATATACTCGTCTACTGTGATACACCTGCCTAGCCCACACGCGTCCACACCTAATGATGAGGCACTGATTGCCCTCGAAACCGGTCGTGTTATGTCGAGGATATTTACCGTAAGTCCAACCGGATATAAGTAACAATGTGCAATACATAAGAAGCTATTTACCGAATAACAAATGAGTGCTGCAAAGCAGGCCGGTATATAAGAAAACAATGATGATGGGTAATTTCTTCATGTTTTACTATTAAAGTTTTCGTGAGAATTAAACATTATAATATTATTGAAATACGGCTATCACTCAGGTCATTTGATCGATATTGTCGACCTAGGTTTCGAGCATGTACGATGCTTTTCTTCGGGATGAGTTTACGCCGCGAGATCGCGACGAAGACTTCGTCGCGATCTCGCATTATTATTTCAATAATGTTATAATTTCTTCATGGTTGTCCGTCAAGCTATACTATTGTACTCTTGACTTGAAGACTTCTTGATAATACCGTTCAGGGAACAAAGACGCGGGCAATGAGTTTTATTGTATGCCAGTTAGGTAAGCATCTGGCCGCATCTCACCTGATGAAAAGTGATGACGCGGCCGAAGTTGTAGCATGTTTATCTAGAAGATACCTATGCACTGACTTCAAGACTCCAAAATTATACTGTTCGGGGAATAAAGACGCGGGCAGTCAGTTCCACACCTTCGTCGTAAAATCAAAATCAAAAATTAAAATCGTTTATTCACATGGGCCCCAAAGAGGCACTCATGAAAGTTAATGAATCTATTGCCAGATTCGCAAAATTACAGCCATCTCAAGAAGAACCTGGCAAGAAACTCGGCGGCGCATTTTTTTTTCATTCATTTTTTTTTAAAACATTCTTAATTTCTAATACATAATTTTCTTAACCTAGGTGTTATTATGGTAGTCGCTAGAAAGAGCCTGTGCAGTTTGCCTCCATGCGTACTTATGATAAATGTAGAAGCTAAACGCTTCGAGCGGATACGAGGTAAATCAACCATAAAAGGATGAATTTTCACTAATAATAAGTTTCATCCGACAGTAAATTATATATAGAAATAAAACTACTAGAACTCGTTAAAGAAAACTTCACAATTTTCCAGAGGTCCTACACAACAAAACTCGTGTTTTATGGCTCCACGGCCAATAAAGTAAACAATTTGTCATTTTACTGCAACTTAATGGCCCATACACCGAGGATAATGCATCGGGAATACCAGTATGCAACTGTTCGTTTTATCTGTTTGTTTCTTTGTGAGACTACTTTGTACTCTGTTGCTTTGTTCAACAAAGTCGTAGCCAATTACCATACACACTTGACATGTTTTGGCATGTTAATTTGGGAGAATGTTTTTTTAGGAACGTGGCATGTTTTCGACCGTTCTATAAGCGTGTACCAAAGGCTAAAAAAAAAGGTTTGATAAAAAAATTGTGCTCTTTTTCTTTTTTAATTATGCTCAAACTCAAACTCAAATATGTTTATTGCATATCACATAACACTTAGGTCTAAAATATAAAATTGTAGTTCCTGTGATACCCCGTAGAGGCACTGCAACTTACGAGAGGGTACATTTATCTTAATCATATTAAACTACAGCCATTAACAACAATATTAAATTGTTTGTCTTTAGTTTCATTTTTAATTGTTTCAGGTAAGTGATTATATAGTTTTATGGACATCTCCAGCGGGCCGGATGATAACAGTTAAGTCGGGAAGGTGGTGCATAAAGTAAGATAAAAATATATTACTTTACGACCCAATTGCCTATAGTTCTATATATTTAAACGAGCAATTGTAGTCCATATGTATATAAATTATATAATCTGAATCTCGGAAACAGCTCCAACGATTTTCATGAAATTTAGTACCTACGCAGGGGGTTTCGTGGGCGATTAAAAAAAAAAGAGCAAAGCTCGGTCATTCAGGTGATCTAAAATAAAACTACTATATATCTATATGTATAAACTACAAAGAACTCCTAATAAATTGACCAAACTCTCCGTGGTCCGAGCCCATCATCCTAGCGCCCATCTTTTTTGCAACAGTCTTCGTCATACACATGTATATAGTAACCTCGAAAGTATTTTTTCATGCAATATGAATGCTGTCTAACCACTAACCATCTCTGATTATGCCAAAGTTACCAGACTGCGCAAAACCGACCGCAGCACCGCTTCACCGCAACGCTAAATGGGATATAAACTCATCTCCGTAGTTTCTTGAGGAATGCCAAGGTAAAACCAGTTAAACCTTCATTATGGGCGCAGTTCCTAACCTCTATTTGCAGTTTAGATGCACTAGAGGCTGGCCATGCTATCTCTGCAATGGAATAAATAGGCAAGCTTTTAGTCACCGTCAATGTAACATACATTGATGATGACTAAACGCTTGAATATCAAGCGTAAATATTTTAAACGTTTACATGGGACCACCGCCAAAGTATAATCTACCAAACAAACAAGAATTTTGAGAGTCCACAAATGGGTGAGAAATCGTTGAACATTTACAAAAAATACATACAGTCGAATATAGTACCTCTTCCTTCTTTGAAGTCGGTAAAAAAGGCAATAGTTATCCTGTGATGGGCAACACCAAAAATTGTTGCACTCTCTATAGAACATAATTCGAAAGTAGAGGTGGTCCCATTACATTTTATCGAAATCGATCTAGCCAAAACCAAAATATAAGCGGTGAAGTCGGTTTTTAAGCTTTGCTTAAGTTTAAATTATTCTACTGCAAGTGGTTAAAAGCTACAACTGTACTGCCAATTAGCAGCCAGAGGAGCATTAGAAAATGCCTTCTACCATGGAAAAGGTAGCCTCCTTGATTATTGTAATCAGGTATCCGTTGTGGGTATAGTTAGCCAAAACGAGCCTTCAAAGGCACAGTTTGCGGAGAACAAAGGGAGAGTACGGTAAAGGAAACCTCGCAAAATGAACGGGCCCCGGGCGCTTTTCGGATACGTATAATCACAATTGATCACAATGAGGTACTGTATATATTGTTTAAATTTGTTTGGCTAACATAAAAAAAAGTTCTTTAAAATCAAGCTTTTACCAGCTGTAAATAAAAAAGGACTTAAAGTTATATAACCAGAGAACTTGTCAAAACAAATCAACAATACCCAAACTCGATTGGGTGTCAAAAGTTTATATTGCCAACTTCCGTTTTCATCATCAAACCAGCTTCATGGTACCATATCATTGCACTGTCTCTAAAGAAACATAAGTACACCAAATTTGAATCCAATCAGGCATCGGGAAGTGGGCCAAATTAAGCTTGCAAGATTTGATTTTAGAACGACAGGTTACGGGACAGGTGAAACTAAATAAAAGCTTGTAAACATACACGTGGCAATAAGCACGTGCAAACGTGGCTTTCAAATAAAATAAAAATTGGTTGATGTATAACAAATGTTCTAAAATATTAGTATTACTAACCGACTTTAAAAAACGAGGAGGTTCACAATTGATTTTTTTTATTTATTTTTTATATCAGAAGTCTGTCATTTATATAAAACGATTTTTTTTTATTTGAAAGAATATACGTTTAGATTAATCACAAAGATTAGCGCAGGCATGAGTCCTTTCCTCAATGCCCGAAGCTCGAAGCTTTTCGCTTCTACGTTTATCATCTCTACTCCGAAGAAGTAGGTACTCATTATTCAATCTGGGAGCCTTTAAGTCAAGAGTGAATAGGTATCTTCTAGGCAATCATGTTACCTCTTCACTTTCCATCAGGTGGATATATATATATACCGTCCGGGGTAAGTAGTGCACAATACTGCAGGGGGTGGTTTGGAATCGATAAAGGAGCAAATTAAAAAAAAAAAAAAAATTTTTTTTTTTTTTTTTATTCGACTGGTCTGCTGGCAGTTCTGTAGTAATTGTCAAGTAAAGTATGGCCCTCCGTAGACAGCCGCTACAACAATAGCTTCCAGAGTAGGTGAGTGCTACGAGTGCTACGGGGTCATTGAACTAACATGTGACGAGAGGTCACACTGAAAGGCGGTTCAGGAATTACGAGAACCAATGTTTCACGTGAAGCAAACCACACCTATCTAATTCTAAATACTTGTCTTCAGTAAGTAATTAGGTAGGTACCTACTACCTGGTAGGTATTGAATTCCAAGAATTCGTTGATTTGATAACTTAAGTATTATACTTTGAACTTTGAACATTGAACTAACATGTGACCTCTCGTCACATGTTAGTTCAATGACCCCATAGCACTCGTAGCACTCACCTACTCTGGAAGCTATTGTTGTAGCGGCTGTCTACGGAGGGCCATACTTTACTTGACAATTACTACTGAACTGCCAGCAGGCCAGACGAATAAAAAAAAAAAAAAATTTTTTTTTTTTTTTAATTTGCTCCTTTATCGATTCCAAACCATCCCCTGCAGTATTGTGCACTACTTACCCCGGACGGTATATATATGTATATAGTGGTAAAATGCTTGCCTATCTAGCAAACAAAATGAAGGTACTTGTATTTTAGTTCTTGGTGTCGTATGCCTATGACTTTATTTTCATCTTGACTGTCTCAAAACGTGATTAACTAAGCCTTCATTTGACGAACATACATATTTAATACATTTAAGAAGTTGACGAATCAAGTATTTGACAATCCTCGGTTTTGGATCACTGTCTAGCTTGAAAAAGCAAGGATTTGACGCGTCCATAATTTGACTAATAAAATTTTTCATATATGCTACGTATATGTATGTATTGGATGTATCCAGACTTTTCTTATTGCATCAATTCCACCTAGTTTTTGAAGAAGTAACAATAAATGAACTAGATCGTCTCGGTGCAGATTAACACATCCGCAATTGAGCGGGATTCCAGACGGCTGCAAGTGTCGCTGTGCATTTGTCTCTCGTCCAATTGTATCATACAAACATAGGATTGATTGAAAGCTTCGTAAATATTACACATATGGAAACTTCCGAAATCTACGATAGGGTATGAATGAGCATCGACTGCTCTGAAACAATTCTCGTAACAATGCGAAATAGCAACCGTAAGTGAAGCATACTTGCCTAGAAGATACCTATTCACTCATGACTTCAAGACATGATTATGTAATATATTCTGTTTACTTCAATTGTTTTTCTTGGTGTCCAATTAAGAGGATTTGTATTTTATCAACCGACTACAAAAAAGTAGGAGATTCTCAATTCGGCTGTTTTTTTTGTATGTATGTAACGCGATAATTCCGCCAATTATTATTCATCGATTTTGATGATTCTTTTTTGTTCAGATGTGATTATCGAAATTGATTTAACGCTTTTTGAAAAAAATCAACAATAAACAAAATTTAAGCGGTGATGTCAGTTTTTTAAGCTTTGCGTGCGTTTATGTTTTATTCCTTACACTATTGTTTTTATCGTATTTGTAATTTATAGCTGTCAAAATAATAAAATTCAAAACTCTACTAATATTTTCTGCTATCAGAAGAGTCTCGTGTTTTATGCCTCCTATCGTAAACAAGGGTGCGATGGCGTTTACCTTCTCTTCAAATTTTCTAGGTAGTGGAGACTGTTTTCATTGTATAACGGCTTGTGCCTGTGGGTAGTGTGTCCACAGAATGATTCAGATTCAGATTATTTATTCACCTTAATAATAACAGTGATCGTTATTCTAGGTATTTCACATTGGGTATAATTTAGACGGCCACCAAAAATTCTAAACGCTTCGGTTCTGTCACAGGACATTTTATTTTAGGAAACGTAATTTGGTGACCATTTATCCATTTTTGTATCCGCTTAGAATTTTTTTGGTAGTAAAATAGGTACTTTTTGGGCGGTGTTTAAATACAAGCCTTTCACATTAAAATTTAATAATTCGCATAAGGTAAATGTAACCTGTATGTGAATGCAGATATTGCATCTGATGAGCGATAACTATTTAAACGTGCGTTTTTTTTTCGTATTGGTAATCTGATATTTATAAAAGTACCTAATTTTTATGTAACTCGATAAATTGATTACTAAATTCAATGTGGGAGAAGTTAAACATTACACCTAAGTTTTATGTCCTAAAGACAACAATGTTTACCTCGTAAGTGTTGTGGAAATGTTGATTGATAATAGCGAATTAATTGATATCACGAGCCAGAATAGGTAGTAGAAATATGTAGCTGACTCCTGGTTTTTTAGTTTTCTGAAGAATAAAGTTTACAATTTAATTGATGAATAAGAAACGGTCATTTTTACAAATTAATTTAGATAACTTAGTCAGCATAACGTGCACAAAATAAAGCAAATTAATGTCTCTATCTAGATGTAGGTACCTAAATGATCGTCTCCTTCACGTTACTGGATGGTTGTTGTAAATTATATATTATTTTACTCTATCTAAAATATACTCTGATCCGTTAGTAATATTAGTATTTTTAAATTCGTATATATTGCGTGTAAGTTTTGCAACAGAGTTAGTGGGACCGGAAGTGTGAAAGTATTTATGTTTTTATGTGATGTTTGTCATGGTTCAAAAGTTTTACACCACAAACATTCACGCTCAGAATCATATTGTTTCTCTTATTTTGTTTCACCCGCGTTTGGTCAAATCATATTTTTAGCCAACGACGTGTTTTTCGTGTCATTATGGAAACAGGCTCCAAGATGCCCTACAAATTCTGTACATGTAAAGGTGGAAGGTTGTCGTATCTCCTCAATTTCGTACGTGCAGTCATTCTCAGGTTAATAAGACAGTGCTCTCCTTTGCTACAGTAGTCGTGTAAATAAAATGAATTTGTTAACAAATATCAAAATCTAACGTAGATCTTGTTTAAGATAAGTTGATATAACGTATTAGCATTGCAATTCAGAGAGGCTGAATGCCGCCAGCATGTTGGGAACACTACACACTGGTAGTGGGCTTGAGCTTGAGTTACCTACAAGCTCGATGTCATGTAGGTAACTTGGGTCTTTGCTGTTCATAGTTTTAAGAAAATATAGGGAATTAGCCCGTAGATAGTAAATTTTTCTCCTATATAACAGAACGGTATCATGGATTTATGGTAGGTAACTAATACATACTATGTTATATTTATATAGTTTTTACTATATTGTTAGATTTTTGTAGGAAATGCTTAATCTGAAGTTTTTGATAAATGTACATGTGCAACACGGTTCGAATAAAAACGTTGATAAAACATTTAACGAAGCAATAAAAATACTCAACTGATGATCTTTCATTTATTTTTTTACAGCCCTACGATAAGTTCGATGATTTGTGTCGTATTTACGACATACTTTTATACGTGCTAGCATATAGGGCTAGCATTTGACTCATAATTTCAAAATTATCTACTCTGGAATTGGATGAAAAGCGACGTTGCGGTCTGGGATGTAACACGTCTGCAAGACAATACTTAGTCTGATATTCAGAGAAAGTTTTTGAGTTTCCAGTCGTACTCCGCAATGCCAAACAATAAAGTTACTGACGTGAGCAAGCTTGAGTTAGAACTCAAAGTTGTCTCTGAACACTGATCTTAATTGACTTAAGATAAAATATTTTAATGTTTATATTGATCGGATAACAGAGATGCTCTGAAATAATTAGACATCATCTTCTAAAGTTTTGGTAAAAAAACAACGGGTTGCACTCCGGGAGTGCCGGTAGAAGTGAAAACTTGAACATTAACGTTGGTATTTTTGAAATAACAATACCATCGTCACCATAGAAACGCGGTAGAAAGAGAGAGGGTTAACTCCTTTTACGTCCTACGCCGCGCCGGCGGTCTACTCTACCTTCGTCTTACGAATTTTCCGTCTTACGAATTTTCGGTCAGGTCACGTGTCCTGACGCGAGTTTTCATTTTTTATCCACCACAAAAAAGTGCACAACGCCGCTAAAGAAGTTTTCACTTCAAAAAATTACAAATTCCAACAGTCCATCTCAAAATTGTATCTTAAAATTACACATAGATATAGTCAACATTTTAAATCAAATAGCCCGCCCTAACTGTATCTTGTGTTCAAAAGTGCCCTTGACGCTGGCAGCATTTCCTCGCTGTTAAGTATAACCGTAGCCTTTGCGTTAATCCTAGGCTATAAGCTATGTACATTCCAAATTTCATCCTTATCAGTTCAGCCGTTACAGCGTGAAGAGAAAACAAACATACTTACACACAAACTTTGGATTTGTAATATTAGTGTGATTTATCCTACTAATATTATAAATCCGAAAGTTTGAAAGTGTGCAAGTGTTAGAATATTATGCCTTTGGAAAGTACATAGCTTACACCTAGGATTAACACATAGGCTACTTTTTTACTTGACAATAGCGAGCGAAGCCGCGGGTCATGGCTAGTTCTAGTATAAACATTTATTTTAATGATATAATCGAACTTGTGTATCAGAATTTGTTTTCTTTTGAACGTTTGTAACCTATCAATATCAAATATCACTCAGGTCATTGTCCAGCGATGTTTTCAAACCAGTCGGGCGACTTTGTTGCGCAATTGTTGCCGAACCGGTATCGAGAGTGACCTACGAAGGTTGCTCGTTTGATTCGATCTTAATTATTTAAGATGATACCATATTATTAATAAACATGTGATTTTGCAATTGGTTTAACATTTTCTTTTAAATTTTATTTAAAGAATTTTAATGTGTAGTTCTGAAAATTGTGCAATTTATTTAACTGTTACCGGTACCTTCTCGTAACTCTAAAAGTCGTAATAAAATACGCATGAACATAGCGGTAACATTTTTCTGTTAAATCTTTATTGGGGATGTTGTGAAAGTACCTTTTGTAAAATAGATTTAACTGAAATGTTTTAGATTTTAAAATATGAATAATATTAATGTTTTATTTGTTCTCCAAATTTTGAAATTCAATTGTGTTTGGGAATTACACAATTTTTAAATTCCTTTAAATATCGGTACCTAACTCTAAAAGTGACAATACAATTCGTATAAAAACAGCAATAATATTATCATTGGAAAATTGTATCGGGGATATTGTGAAAGTATTGTAAAATTGATTTAACTCTAGTACATTCAATTTTAAAATGTTGAGTATTTATTTGTTTTGCAAATTGTGGTATTCCTTTGACTGCTACCGGTACCTAACTCTAAAAGCCACAATATAATGCGCATAAAAACAGTACTGGTAAATGTGTCATAAATATAGGGCACCGTAGTAAATAAAGGCCAGCGTTTGGTCACGCGATGCTTGAGTCAAATAACAGTTCGAAGTCTCGTAATAAAACAGCATTATTGCCTGAATAATAATAAAATGGTTTCTCATTTATAATCAAAATCTTAGTTTTTACAGACTACAAGGACAAATAAGGAGGTGTTTCTCAATTTGTTTTTGTGTGTGTATAACGGAGTTCTAGTCGTTATTTATTTACCGGTTTAAAAAAAATATATATTTATGAATATAAAAGTATTTTTTGATTCTCATGAAATTTGGTGACCACGTTCTATAATTATATGGAATTTTGTCGATTAAGTTTTTGGAGAAATTTTCAAATGGCTAAGGTACGGTTGAAAAAGTAAAAATGTGTTCACCTCATACAGCCACAACTATATAAGTATATATAATAATATATATATTATTATAGATGTCTATATTCTGATTTATTAAATTTGGGGTATTTTAGGCTAACATTTTTTTTATGCTAGATAGGCAAGCAAACATTTGACCGCTATCTCATCCGATAGAAAGTGACGACGCGGCCGAAGATCGAAAATGCTTACCTTGAAGGTACCTATTCAATCTAGACTTGAAGACATCCAGATTGATGAACTGCATGATCTTTTAGATCAAGTTTTGATCAAGTTTCTATAATTATAATTATGTTTGGATAATTTAAATTAAGTCAAAATTTTTAGTTTATTTTAATCTTATTATATAGTATATTTTAGTATATATTCACTATGGGTATAATAATTTGAAATACATATTTTTACATAAATTGTTTATTAAAATGTATCCTTTTATTTTCAGGTATACTTCTTAGATAGGATTTGACGTTTCCCTTGGCAAGAGTTCATCACCAAGTAAGATTCATCTTTTATTATCTATATCATTATTATCACTCGTTCAATTTATAGGTAGTACCCGCATTTTGATTACGCGTCGACTACTTACTTACGACTCAACCATGCGATATGATATTTTTTTGAAAATCCAATTCTACATTAAAGTATAATTATAGGAATATTAGAACACTTTTAAACAGCACGCATTGTGGACTATAAACAGAACAGTGTTTTTTCAATTCATGTTTCGCCATTTAACAGAGGCAGTCGAAGGAATTGGACACAATTTTGTAAGAACTTTAATTGGTTGACACAAGTAGTCCAAGGTCTTGCTGACAATCATGATGAATTGATAATGATCGAACGCTAATGAATAGACAGATGTGTTTATGTCGTCACTGTTTGTAGTAGCAGTTACATTATAAGATTATCATTTATAGGCCTCATTGTTCTGTTACCATTATAAAAATCAGCTAAAATTAAAAGGCTTATGTTTAAACACCGCCCAAAAAGTACCTATTTTACAACAAAAAAAAATCTAAACGGTTACCAAAATGGATAAATGGTCACCCAATTACGTTTCCTAAAATATTATGAAATGAATCCCTTTTTTCGCATTATAAATATTTTAGTATTAATTATTAAAAAAAATAACCTTAACCTACAGTTATCCGATTCGGTTCTGTCACAGGAAATTTTATTTTAGGAAACGTAATTTGGTGACCATTTATCCATTTTGGTAACCGTTTAGAATTTTAAGTGGCCGTCTAAATTATACCCAAATTAAAATGCATATTAGATATTTTTTCTCCGTGGCAACAGCTATTATGTTTAAGATATAAAATAGTAGACCTGTTTTTTGGATGAACAAATTTGGATGAATTTGGATGAGGTGGTAGAGCATTTTGTGAGTTGCTCGCCTGGCTTGCTACCAAAGTAGCTTACCACCATCAAGTTGAAAGTCTGCCGCCAAGCCAAATACGGTGTTCCGGCAGTTATCCTTGAGAGCCTGCGTATTCCAGGTCTAGTGTGTTTACCAGCTTCGATCACATCGTCACTTACCATCAGGTGAGATAGTGGTCAAACACTAGCCTGTCACAAATAAAAAAAAAAACTTAAAATTTAGGACGTATGTTTCTCAACACAATTGATAAAACACGTGTTTCAGCGTGTTTCAAATATCAACCCGTAAGGGAAGGGGGTCGATTTCGTCCCTTATTACTTGAAAGTTCAGATTCATGATTTTCAAAATGTTTGATGTAATACATGTTTCAGTGTTTTTTTTACTTAAGTTACCTATAAGCTCGCTGGCTTGTAGGTAACATAGGTCTTTGCTGTATAAGTATAGATGTTTATCTATAGGTTTACGTAATATAGACGGCCCTTACATAGAGCTGCATATGCACTGTACATACATAAGTATCAATCTGAGAGATAACTCTGTATAATATCTTTTGAAGTTCACAATTATTTAACATTAAATTATTCTTTACATTTATCACTTTACATTTATAATCGCTATAAAAACCAAAAATTTTAAAAGCGTACTTTTTAATTCTATTTTCAACGTTATTACCGTCGTAAAAATGCTATCAAAAATGCTTGACTTAAATTAATTTTACCAGACACAATGTTAACAGCGTTTCAAACAATTCTCTATTACAACCCCACGAAAGAATTTAATACAATATCTTATTGCAGGTCAAAAACGTTCCGCCCACATTAAAAAGTTGGCCATTGTCAACCGTTGTTGGCCATTGTTGCCAACATTGGCTGACGATGCATATTCAAAGTTTCAATGAGAAACTTTTAAGGAGAAATTACTTTGGGCACTTCTTTGTTACGCACTCAGACCTGGGCCTTTAGATGCGGCGATTTTTTGTAGCCTGTTCCATGATAAAAATGTATTTGTTTACTGCAAAATCATATCCTACTCAACAGAGCTGTGAAATAAAATAGACCAATGAAATGAAATTATCACACGCTTGTGTTTTGTCGTAAATTACTTTATAAATTATGTAACGTAATCAATTAACAAAAGGACCTTTGATAACATTGGTACCAAACAAAGCGTTTTTACAAGCTTTTATTTAATTTGCAATATATGTTTGTAACTAATGTTTGTTTGGGTGGAATTTTGCAACTCAATTTTGAAGTAGGAATCTTCAAGCGATTGAGCTGAAATTTGGTATTCACTTTTAACTTGGATGACAATATATGGTTAGCTTTGTGACGCAATTCTACTATCCAACATACAATCTACTATCATCGAGAATAGCTCGAAAAATAAAGTGACGTCGAAAAGTGACTAAATCAAAAAAGGCGGACATCTAAAAGCTTGTTTTTAAAAAAGTTTTTCAAAGATACTCGTATTATTATTAAGTGAAATAATAAAATTGATCAAGATTACAGCGAGGTGAGCGGTTGTATAGAAGTATAGTTCCGAGGATTTTTCTCTTCAAATTGGGATTATGTCTGTATAAAATGATAATTTTTATAATTTTTCGTATGTTCATTAAGTGTAAATTCAATGAAATTTGATTTAGCGGTGCGCCGACAAAATTAAAAATAATTTTGGCCATTAATTTCAGTAAATGCGGTGGTAGAATTTTACAGAGGCTGGCATTAAAAAGTAGATTACGATACGTTTTCATTATCAAAAATATAAATAACAAACAAACTTTACCTCTTTATAATATTAGTATAGATACCTAAAATGAATTCTTTATCGGAACTTCTCGACCTTTTTTCTTATTTTAGTCGTTATTTTGATCAATTTCAAAGCTGTTCTAGCTATTCTTCATCATTGGTCAATAATCAGAAATAAAATAGTTGCAGTTACCTTCACGCTGCAGATAGTTGCCGCATGTACGGCCCTAGAAAAGAGGGAAATTACTTTAGCTACTTCTTTGTTACGCACCTTCTGTTTGCTTAAATTGTTATTTAACTGGTGATTCATTGCCTTGCCCGCGGCCATGATGAAAAATATTTTAAATATTTTCAAACTTTGTATTGTTATGGCTGTTTTCATTAAAGTTTTTCAATACTACTGAGCGTATAACTCAAACTCATTGTGTTTCAAGAATGGCAATTTTCACGGTCCACAAAAGGACACGTAAATGACATGAAAGGACGATGCAAGGCTGTAAATTGACATGAAATGACGATGCAATGCAGTAAATGTGTATTTATAATTGTAAGGGTTTTATTTCACACAGAATAACTGATACACACACCTGTGATATTGATAGTTACAATCAAGTAGAGTACATTATGTAATATACATTATTTTTTTATGCAATTGAGTGACGAGACGAGCCGGACGTTCGCCTGGTGGTAAGCATCACGCCTGCCCATAACAGTAGCAGTGCCAGAATTGTGAACTTGCGAACAAAATCGTGCGCCGCACTGCACTGCGCTCGTCACCCTGAGATATAAGATGTCAAATCTCTTCATGCCCAGTCATTTCTCTGGTAACATTGCCCTTCAAACCGAAACACAGTAATGCTTGCACACTACTGCTTGAAATCATACATTTATCATTATACATCATACATTTATCACTATATTACACATTCATACACATAAATAACACATAAGTTTAAACACATACAAACCCAACATTATTGCTTTATTTATTTAAAATTTCAATTACAACTATCTTTACAGGACTATCCTAATGCAATAGTCAATATGACACTTAACACTTGAAAAAAAACTTCATTTTTTTCAATAAATAGTTCGTTCAGTATATCCATAATAACAGCATTTTCAGTTGACCGAGCACAACGAGGTCTGTAAGTTAACGTGGGTGGTTCAACACTTGATCCGTCCGTCCGTGCGTCTGTCAGAGGCTTTTAACGTCTAAACTATACAAGCGAATAACTTCAAATTCCCAGAGAATATATAAAATTATAGCCCAAAGCCAAAAATAGCAATGAAAATGATATAAATGAAAATATTGAAACGCACCCATACACGTAAGTGGGAGGCGATTTTTTTTAAGTGCGTGTGATGTATCATTGAAAAGAACTTTATAAGTAGAGTACGAAACCGTTTTTCATAAAAGTCTATGTTGAAATATGTAATAGTATAAAACTTTTACAGGAAAACATGTTTTTCATTTTTTTAATTTACGAATCCATACATCACAATATGTTAAAGCTCACATTTCACATACTTTTTTTGCGTCAGAATCAGCTCGAACTCCATCAATATGAGAAATAGTGTTGTTTGCGAACGTAGACAAATATCATCATAAAGTGGGATATTTATCACATTCCTACTTCACTCACAGAATATAAATAGTTGGTCTATAAACTATAGGACTAAGTGGTAATAACCACATAGTCCTATAGTTTATTTGCATTAGGCCATGGTAAAAAGTAGATGACACTCTGTAGATGTTATTTTTGATTTACGCACATTATTGGAAAAATAAAAGGACATTTGTGGTCCTTATAAATATTCAATACATGCTTTGTAAATAAAAAAAAAAAATGGCAACAAAAACTTACTTTTTAAGTTAGGGACCAAATGTTTGTCGTTGTTACTTCAGAGTTTAAAAATGGACAACTCATAAAAATGCATCTTTTTTAACGTTAAATTTTACACAATTATTACAAATAAGTTTATAAGATACAAATAAAAGTTTACTATCTAATATATAAAATTCTCGTGTCACAGTTTTCGTTGCCATACTCCTCCGAAACGGCTTGACCGATTTTGATGAAATTTTTTGTGCTTATCCGGTATCTATGAGAATCGGCCAACATCTATTTTTCATCATCATCATCATCATCACTTTTCATCATTATCAACGCGGGTGAAACCGCGGGGCGCAGCTAGTAATATATATATATATATATATATATATATATATATATATATTATATATATATTTATATATATTATATATTTATATATATATTTATTATAGTTAACTTTTAATCATCTAAAAAAAGATTAATCAACATGAATAAAAAAACGTGTGTGTATTTATGTACGCACGTAATAAGTTATACTTCTTTAGCGTTACAAAATAAAAATAACTAAAAATGTATTTGTGAAAAAAATACATTAAATTACTGCCTTGAATATAGTTATCAGTTCTCACGAAAACTTGAGAGACAATTACCAACCAACTTCATTGTGTCGATTTCAGGTGTCGGTGTGCTCGAGCATCCTAAAGATCATTATTTTTCCCAAACGCGCCAAAAGAAGTATCTATAACTTCAATTATAACACATATGTTGCATGTTCTACGCAATACTTATCATATCTCACGCCCGTTTTATAACAAAGAACAATAGAATATGGAAGCGCACGTGCGACGCAGCGCCCGAATGGTACACTTTCCTCGGACTTACACTCGTAATTAGAGGAGGGGGCCAAGGTGCAAGCGGCTAGCGGTTAAATTAATAATGATAACAATAAATACAAACATTCAAAATCAATAATATACACTACAACTAAATATATTTTTGATTTGATTTGATTTACAATATTATTTACATGGGCCAAAAGAGGCCCATGAGAGCCTGCGTATTCCAGGTCTAGTGTGTTTACCAGCTTCGATCACATCGTTACTTACCATCAGGTGAGATAGTGGTCAAACACTAGCCTGTCACAAATAAAAAAAAAAAAAAAAAAGGTATGATAATAATAACTATACTGCCAGATACGTAAAATTATAGCCATTAAATATTTAATACTGTGTCAGTAGCATATCTGTAGTAAAGAGATCATTGGGAAGAGAATATATGAACAAACATCCCAAGTTACAAGCAAATTGTTTTTAAACTTAGTGATCGCTTGATAAGAAAGCAATATTAAACCTTGATGCAAATATTTTTAGTCAGTTGGCACAACAGTTGAGGAATACGCTAAATAATTAAATTAATCTTTATGCAGAAGATTGAGACGATGGTTAAGACAATGCATGGTGTCGTAGTAAAATTAAAATGTAATTTATTTTTACCGACTTCCCAAAAAAGGAGGAGGTACTCAAGTCGACTGTATTTTTTTTTTGTTTGTTACCTCATTTCTTTTCTCCACGTGAGCCGATTTCAAAATTTTTTTTAGTTTGTTGATGCTTTCTAATTGGTCCCATTTAAATTTGATCAAGATCTGATCAGTAGTTCTTGAAATATCGTCAATAATGTCTATTATGTGACGATTAATGCGTACTTGACGATGTTCTCGTTTACCCGACTTCATAAGTTACCTCATAACTTCTTTCGTTGTAAGCCGATTTTGATGATTCTTTTATTATTTGAAAGCTGGTGTTTTTTATGTGGTCCCATTAAAATTTGATCAAGGTCTGATTCCTAGTTTTTAAGTTAAAGTCAATAATGCGTGTTTATACATTAAATCTGATCAAGGTTCCGATGATAAAGCGGTGAAGTCGGTTTTTTTAAGCTCTGCTTGCGTTTAATTTAATTATTTATAAGGTTAACGAAGAGGCAGGAAATTGTGTGGTGTTTGAAAATTTGAGCTTACAGCTTTACGGTTATATTGATTGCACTTTGCTTAAGTAAGACTAAAATTCAAATAAAATACAATTAACAACATAGTGTTTATTTTAAAGAAGACGTTTTAATCTTATTTATAGAAACTGAGACGACAGATTTTTTTTTCTTGCGATATTAATGCAAAAAAATTGCATGTGGTAGCGATTTAAACAGCGATTATTGAGGTTACTTATTATTAGAGACTCACTTTTAAAAGATACTAGCCGTGTCCCGCGGCTTCGCCCACTATTATCAAGTTAAAAAGTAGCCTATGTGTAAATCCTAAGTATAAGTTATGTACATTCGAAATTACATCGAAATCCGTTAAGCCGTTAAAGCTTAAAGAGAGAAAAACATACTTACACACTTACAAACTTACACAATTACATATTTACTCACTTACCCACAAACTTTCAGGTTTATAATATTAGTATGATAAAATACCGATTTCAATATATTATTTTATTCATACTATTTCACTTGTAGGTATTGCAAACTAAATTGCCAAGAAACAATATAAATATTTTAAAACTTACACAAGTGTGTTATGACTTTCCTCCTTCGCTTATGATTTGCGCCGCAATCAATCAGCATTATCGAGCGTACGGCTAGCGTACGTAGTTACGTAAGAAAGAAAGCATTTTACGCACTGCCGCCATTACGCGCAATGTTTCTCTACTATTTATTTATTCTGTGGTCACTGGGCGTGGGGTGATTAAAGTTTTATTATTGCTTAGGGCAATAATGCGGTAGAAGATATCTTTACTGGAGTTTTGCACGAACGTGAAAAAATGGCGTTGTTGATTTTGTATAATTTTCCAAAACCTGTGATTCTTCGAGTGTTAATGTGTAATAATGGTGGATTATTAACCGTTAATACTTAGTAAATGTGCATAAGTGTAGGCAAGTCATACAAAGTTGAAAAACGTGATTTTCGCCTTCGCTCCAAAACTACAATATAAGTTCTAGTAAAGTTTCTACCACTTTACTAGGGCATGACTTGACTATGACTGACTACTTGACTTTGACTGTGACTTGTGACTAAGACTTTTATTATG
Source organism: Lomographa bimaculata (assembly GCA_948107665.1). NCBI lineage: Eukaryota > Metazoa > Arthropoda > Insecta > Lepidoptera > Geometridae > Lomographa > Lomographa bimaculata. The sequence continues at coordinate 1,882,376 of OX403600.1, read as the reverse complement.
AAGAATATAAATTGTTAATATTTGTTTAATATTTCGACTGAAGGACTATGCATCCATGGTCATGAAATAATTAAAAAAAAAAAAGATATCTTTACTCGATTACAAGCATAAAAGAGGGTTATGATTTTAGCACCGTATATTATACAGCAGGACTAATGTATGTATATTGTTATTATTATTATTATATTATATCATTTACCTTGTATGTGTATAACTTAAATATTTATAAAATTAAATTACACCCCCGTTTCGTCGTTCTATTCTAAATCCACTCCACCCAAAAGTTATCTGGAAAAAATTGCTGTTAGCGATAAGACCGCCGATAGTACACGTTAATTTAGTAACTTTTATTTATTTTTAAAACTTTTATGCAAGGTCTGACAAGAAAGAGTGATCTATCTATATGTGGTCGTCTAGTGGTGGCACTGCGGTCGTCATCCTGACATGCTAAATCTTTTTAAGCCTTGTAATTACACTGGAATCATTGCCCTTCAATCCCAAATACAGTCATGTTTGCACACTACTGCTTGGCGGTTGAATGTCTGGCAATGCTACCAGGCGGACTCTGCTAAAGAGTGCTACCTACTTCTAAAAATATTACGCTTAGTAACTGAGTACGAATACAGATGTGTGATTATTTAATGCGAGGACACGTAATAGGCGTATTACTTACATCCTTACATCCACACTGCGATACATACTTATATAAAAGTGCATAATGTAGCGCGTTTCGGAGTTTGGTTAAAAAAAACTAAATTCGCCACCGACTTTCTTGCCAGAATCTATACGAGGGCTGAAAATTTGCAAATCTGGCAAATAAAGTCATTAACTTTTACGAGTGCCACTTTAGGGCCCACGTGAATAAACAATTCTGACAACAAAATGAAAACACATTTAACAAAATAATCACATTTACACTATTTTACACACACTGCCCCACAATAAAGTCGTAGGCTTGTATTGTGCCGAGAATGTTTAAATCACTGACACAATACACTACTACATCCTTCTACAAATCAAATATCCCTACAGAAGAAAAATTGTGCCCACGCTGTTAATTGAACCTCGGCGTAGCAAGCTAAGAATCAGATTCAGAAATATGAGTGTTCAGTGCAAAACATATGTGTTTTTTTTTGTTCAATATAGACAAGCGTTTGACCACTATCTCACCTAATGATGTGATCGACGATGGAGCAAACTTGCCTAGAAGATACCTATTAACTGATTATTACTTATACTCGCGACTTGAAGACTCCCATATTGTACTCATCAGGAAACACCGACTCAGGTAAGGTGTTCCACTCCTTTGCGGATCGCATAATAAATGTAGAAGCAAAACGCTTTGTTCGCATTTGTGGAATATCTACCATATACCGGTGTCGATTAGCAGTTTGCCTGCTTGTTCGATGATAGAATGGGGATGGGGGAACTAGATCCTGTAATTCCTTGGCACGTTCTCCAAAATGTGTAAAAAAAGATGGTAGGACTAAACATTACGGGACATCCGGTGGACAAATAGTAAGACTGTTGAACAACATTTGCTAAAAACGCATTAGCCATACTAGGCAGAACTATAATGGCAATATAAGTGTTGAAGACTAGCTCTGGATAAACAAAAGCTTAAAAAGCTCACTACCAACCTTCAATAACTGGAGCGGCACTGGAAGAAGAAAATAAACAATACAGTATCAAGAATTGCCCACTACGCCAACAGGGTTGTCGGTGAATATCTAGTGTACTTGTTAAAAAAAAATCTTGCTGTTTCTGATCAGAAAATAAATCTTCATGTTTGTAGAAACATTATGTACTGTCTTTACTGTACTGCATTAATATTTAGTTTTCGTGCTCTATTTCACCGAGAAACGTGTGTAAGTAACACTACTACTTAGTTCGCTGTGGTCATTGGTGCATAGCATCATAGTAGGTGGTTATTGGGCATTCTAATTCACTTTTTTCTTAAACGCTCGTTCACTCGCGTTTTTTCTCGAAAAAAGTGAATTAGAATGCCCAATAAAATTTTTGACTTTTGCCAATCGCTCATGTTGAAAAAATATTTTAGAATTTCCAATCTTACGTTCGATCATACCCGTTCGGTTATTCTACTCACGATCACACAAAAAGTATATTACGATTGTCAACTAGCACGTTTGAACTTACCAATTCAATTACAGTCATGGTGAATCATCATTGTATATTCCGGTAATTAAACACACATTGCACACCACCAGAACTTCGCAATGATTCCGTTAAGCTTAGTGGCCGATCGCTCAAAGTTTGTTCTAGCCCGATTGGTCGTATCATTCTGTTATTACACAAAACGACACCTAGAAACAAACCTTCACTAAATTGTCTCGGTTTCATTTACGAGTACCTAGTAAGCGACATCGATTAGACTTCACGTGACACAGCGCCGGTCGGCCGATTGCTCAAAGTTCATTCTAGCGCGATTCGTCGTACCATTAATCTAGTACTCTGTTTGGATAAACTCATCATGTTCATCCAAATTTTCCCAAAAAAATGGCACCTAGAAATGGAATTTTCAGTTGGCAGCTAAGTCAAACGTGGTGTCACCTCAATGCACACCACCAGAACTTCGCAATGATTCCGTTAAGCTTAGTGGCCGATCGCTCAAAGTTTGTTCTAGCCCGATTGGTCGTATCATTCTGTTATTACACAAAACGACACCTAGAAACAAACCTTCACTAAGTTGTCTCGGTTTCATTTACGAGTACCTAGTAAGCGACATCGATTACACTTCACGTGACACAGCGCCGGTCGGCCGATTGCTCAAAGTTCATTCTAGCGCGATTCGTCGTACCATTAATCTAGTACTCTGTTTGGATAAACTCATCATGTTCATCCAAATTTTCCCAAAAAATGGCACCTAGAAATGGAACTTTCAGTTGGCAGCTAAGTCAAACGTGGTGTCACCTCAATGCACACCACCAGAACTTCGCAATGATTCCGTTAAGCTTAGTGGCCGATCGCTCAAAGTTTGTTCTAGCCCGATTGGTCGTATCATTCTGTTATTACACAAAACGACACCTAGAAACAAACCTTCACTAAGTTGTCCCGGTTTCATTTACGAGTTTCTACTAAGCGACATCGATTAGACTTCACGTGACTCAGCGCCGGTCGGCCGATTGCTCAAAGTTCATTCTAGCGCGATTCGTCGTACCATTAATCTAGTACTCTGTTTGGATAAACTCATCATGTTCATCCAAATTTTCCCAAAAAAATGGCACCTAGAAATGGAACTTTCAGTTGGCAGCTAAGTCAAACGTGGTGTCACCTCAACTGCTTATAAATCAATGATAAAGGATGAAACGTAGTGGTTATATAATATTACAATGTACCTTAGTAATAGGGCATGTTTCACAATGCATGATTTATAACAGCTTATAAACACTGGTTATAATTCAGGCCGGTAAGTACGCTCTGTTGATATCATTGTCACTTTAGTTTTATAAATAAAATAGTGTTATAATTACAAAAAACACAGAATTATTGATTATTCATTATTTAGAAATATATGATTTAAACTAAATACTTATATAGATAAGTTGATTATATTCCTATAGATACCTTACTACAGAAAACACAAATTCTATGAGTGTATATATATTATTGATATAAATATCTTAAGTATTATTAAAAAGTAATAAAAAATCTATATTTAATTTTATATAATAATTATGTTATGTTGAATATACAAACTATTTTTTGACCGCTGGTTATCTTTAATCATAACATGTATTAAAGTTTTTCTTTTCGTATGACTAGCCCCTGTTGAAATAATAATCAATAGGTACTCGTAGTATTGTGCAACTAGCTACCTTGCTAAATAGCGCATGTTATTGACGTCACATGCACTTCTGCATAAACTGCAATAAAAGTACTGTCAACACCAGTTAGCTGCATGTTAGGTGATTTAACCGACCAGCAAAGACAGGTGTTAAAATTTATTGATATGTATGTAAATGTATGTCAATATATATATCCCTGTCCAATGTTACGTATATTTAAAAGACTAATACTTTACGTTATGTACGATGATGCAGAATTATTTTGTATCGATTTAATCTCCTTACCTGGTTGGAAAATAAATATGTTACCTTTAGCATTTCTCAAATGATAACTGCGCTCCGTCGCACATGAATAAATATTTAGTTAGTAGTACCTATTTAAAAAACAACTGAAACAAAATAAAATATATGTTTTGGAGCTTTCATGTGTTTCTTAAACAAAAACGTTACGCTCGAACATACATATAAAACACATAAAACATCATCGTGGTTTTAAGTCGATTAATTAAAGTAAATGATTGATTCGTGAGTGGATTATTATATTTCAGTGCACGTTTTCTGCTAAAGATATTTTTAACGTTGACTGTACATCCGGTGACCTCTATTTAAATTTTATCGCTTAGATTTCTAATATATATTTTTTTGTTATTGTTATCAATAATTTAATATTGATGACATACGAAAACAAGATTCAGGTACGCCAAACTGTTTTTAGTGTTAATAGGTATCGACATAAACTAAGTTTATATAATAATAATCGAATCTATTCGAACGTAAATGTTGACCACTTCTTATCAACATTATTTTTTTACACAAAACCTTGTGGGCCTGAACTGTGAATCACATTTCAACGACAAGCTTCAACGAACTCAAGATCCCGGAACAACTAGTGTCTCAGCCTCGAGGCTCTACAAGAATCCAGCAGCTCCAACGTGCTCATCGAGGCTTCAGCTACAACCTGCTGCAACGTGTGCTTCGAGACCGTAGCTGCGAGGGTCCCATCGAGCTCAATATCTTGCTGCTACATAGTTGTGAATCAAACTTCACTTCAGTTTAAATAATGTTCGTAAGTTTAATACTAAGTTTATTCCTATTACCTACTATAACATATTTTTATGACTTTTTTAGTCGGCTGTTAGCCCGCTGGACCATTCATCATGCGTAGTATGTTAATTTCTTGTTCTTTTGTTTGTTACCAGGTCGGACTCTGAGTACGAGACCAAGCGCTACCACAAAGATTCCGAAGACGAGCTGTTGCCAAAGTCAAAACGGTACGTTTTAAAATTATTTAATATTATACTAGGTACGTAGGTTTAACTCGAATGTGTATAACTTACTTGAATAGTCGGTTCAAAGGTCGACCTTTCGCTATTTACCTACATCCCAACCTTATGTAGAAGTTATTTATCGTCTAGTTAATTTACTTTTTTTTATTTCAGTGCCAACAAGCCTATGAAAAAGACAGCGAAACGCAAGATTAACCCAGAGAAAAAGGAGGCGTCTTTGTCCAGCAACAGCAGCGGGTGGCACCTTGACTTCTTCGACAGCGACGAGGATCGTGAGGTGACCCGAAAGAAAAAGTCGAGTTCACTACAGTCGGTGCTCACCAGACGCGTTGCCAACGGGGTTCTACGTCGTACCGCCGACCTATCGGGTGATGTGTTTGTTGAGCTGCGGCTCTATAATTATAAGGATATCCAGGCTGTCGATGCTAGGGAGCGCTGGGAGAAGGCGATCTTGTCTTTAAAATATCAAGTAGACTCCGACGCTCAGGAGTTGGAGTTTTTGCGATCTTTCGTACAAGCCTCTAAAGGGAAGTTCCACGAAGAGGGAACTTTTTTCGCGGACAAGAAAAAATAAATTAATTTAACCTATATTTGTTGGTTATTCTTTTCTGTTTTCTTGCTCTTCGCATTAGGTTTTTTAATATTTAAAATTTTTGTTTTTTATTTGTTAAAGCTCAATAAAGATTTTATATTACTAAAATCCCAGTATATTTTTAATTCTAATTTATATTTGAAAAATGTAATATGAATCAGGTAGGTATTTAATCATTTTAACGCTAACGTTTAGGTATACCTAGGCATCGTATTCACATATAGGCATTCTTTTACTTTTCAAATAGGTAGATAATTAATAAATCAATAGAATTACCTATTTTTCTTTTAACGCTTTTAGACTCACATCCCCACACTTATATTGATGACTTGTGTCGTGGGTGTCGGAAACATTCACATCACACAAAAAATTACGTCCAGAACCAGAAACACAAATTTCCTTTGGAGAGAAAACTTTCCACCGAGAATCGAACCCGCTGCTTAGAAGGCGAACGCGCACTTAACTAAGCCCTCAGGCAGTTCTTATTTTTGTACTTAATTATAAGACCTGATTATTTTTTAATAGTAAAGTAGGATCACCATTTAGTTTTTATTTAGATAGGTTGTCATAATGTCAACAAGAAAAATATTTTGTTCTGTTTGCGATGTATCTCTCAAAAGTTCGGCATTCTCAGCCCATCTGAGAAGCACTGTACATAAAAATAATAGTGCAGTTGAAGTAGATGACGGAATAGAAAAAATTAGTAGCGCATTTCGTAGTCGCATAGCATCATACAGAGTGCGGGATGTTGGGGTAGACGAGGGTTTCAAGTCGCCGGCTGCGTTCCTACACGGGATGCGCGCACGAGTGAGTCAGCTCTTGCATGCAAGGCTAGCCTCTTTTGATAGCATTAAAGTAAACTTCGAATTATTTGCCGAATTTGCTTTGCCTTCGAAAGACTCGCGGGAAGTTAAATCTTTTGCTACTGAAAATTATGTCGTTCATAAAAACTTTGATTTTAATGAATTGTTCACCAAAGTTATTTCGATTATTTCAACTCACATCGATGAATTCCAAGAACGTGATAGCGGTTGGTCTTTTTTAGGTAGTTCGTACTTGGAGATTAATATAAATAAGTATAACCCTTTAAGAGCATCAGGTTTTATTAATTTACCAAAAGCTTTACAATCTAAACGAGCATGTGTAAATATTCAAAACAGGGATCAATTTTGTTTTCTGTGGTGCATAGTAGCAGCATTATTTCCTGCTAAGAAAAACGCTCACCGCACTTCTTCTTATCCACACTATAATACCTTGCTTAACACTAAAAATATGTCTTTTCCAGTAAATTTTAATGACATAAAGACATTTGAAAAAAATAACTCACGCATTAGTATAAATGTTTATGGTCTTAAAAACAAAACGAGCATTGTTGGTCCGCTATACCGAACACAAAACAGAAGAAAACATCATGTTAACTTATTGTTCATAGAGAAAGGAAACGTTAGTCATTATTGCTTGATATCAAATTTAAGTCGCTTACTAAGGCATCAGATAACAAAACATCATGGAAAAGTATGGTTTTGTGATGATTGTATAATGTTTTTTAATAGCGAACAAAAATTAAACAATCACGTGTGCGGTGGAGTCGCGACAATTTTACCTAAATCTGGTACTTTCATACAATTCAAACATTACGAGAGAATGCAAGATATGCCCTTTGTTATTTACGCGGACTTTGAATCGTTGTTGCAACCTAGTAAGGATGAAAAACGTTCTAATTGCACATCATCATTACAAAGACACGTTCCAGCCGCTTTTGCATATTATGTAGTATGTTCATATAATGGTTTACTTAATCGGTATGTATCTTACCGGGGTGAAGACTGCGTTGAAGTTTTTCTTGAATTTCTACAAAAAGATGTATCTAAAATAACCAAAATTTATAAAAATGTTAAGCCTATGCTACCATTGACAGCAAAGGAGACACAATCTTTTTTAAATGCAAAATTGTGTCATATTTGTAATCAGACTTTATTTGATGATAGCGTAAAAGATCACTGTCATTTAACGGGCAGGTACCGCGGTGCCGCACACAGTTTTTGTAATCTTAAATTTAGCTTACCAAAGTTTATACCGGTATTTTTTCACAATTTGTCAGGATATGATAGTCATTTATTTATTCGGCAACTAGGACAAATGCCTGGGTCACTAAAAGTTATAGCAAAAAATAAAGAAAATTATATATCTTTCACAAAATTTTTTATGACCGAACCTCAACAGTACATGGCTCTTCGTTTTGTAGACTCTTTCAAGTTTTTAGGCACAAGCCTGGAAAAACTTGTTGTAAATTTAGGTAGAAAAGATTTTTTGCATTTAACTAATCAATTTCCTGAAAAAGAACAATTTGATTTGTTAACGCGAAAAGGTGTATATCCATATGAATACATGACTGATTGGAAATCATATGATGAGGAAAGTTTGCCCCCAAGAGAGTGTTTTTACAGCACTCTTTTTAATTCTACTGTGTCAATGTCTGATTACAATCATGCCAAAATTATATGGAAAAAATTTAACATTAAAAATTTAGGTCAATATACAGACCTATATCTAAAATCAGACGTACTCTTACTTGCAGATATATTCGAAAAATTCCGCTCTACTTGCAGATTAAATTACAAATTAGATCCTGCTTTTTATATAACCGCCCCAAGTTTAAGTTTTGACGCCATGCTTCTTAAAACAAAAGTTAAACTTCAGCTTATAGAAGACTTAGAAATAGTAAGAATGATACAGAAAGGTATACGCGGTGGAGTCTGTTTGTGTTCGACTAGACATGCAAAAGCAAATAATAAGTATCTATCTAGTTACGATCCAACATACCCAGATAGTTATTTGATGTACTGGGATTCCAACAACTTGTACGGAAAAAGTTTGTGTTCATATTTACCTCATTCTGACTTCCGAATGCTCAAAGTGTCGGAATTTCAATCACTTAATATTCTAAAAATATCAGACGATTCTGAATACGGTTATATTTTAGAAGTTGATTTAGAATATCCTGATCAGTTACATGACTCGCACAACGATTTACCTTTTTGTCCGCAAAAATTTATTCCTCCTGGTTCAAAGACAAATAAGTTAATACCAAACTTATATGATAAATTTTATTATGTCATACACTATGTACACTTGAAAATATGTATACGTCATGGATTGTTACTTAAAAAAATTCATAGAGTAATAGAATTTAAACAAAGTGCTTACTTAAAACAATATATAGATCTAAATACAGACTTGCGGCAAAAAGCTAATTCAACTTTTGAACAGGACTTTTTTAAATTATTGAATAATTCTATATTTGGAAAGACTTTAGAAGACCCGGAGAAAAGACTGGATGTAAAATTAGTCAATCAATGGGTTGATAATAGAAATAAAACGAAAAAAAGTTACACCGCTCAGCGACTCATAGCGAGACCTAATTTTCACAGTTGTTCCGTCTTTTCAGAAAATTTCGTGGCTGTTCAAATGAAACCAGAATCAATAAAATTAGACAAACCAATTTATATTGGGTTTACAGTTTTAGAAGTATCAAAAAGTCACATGTACGATTTTCACTATTCTGTAATAAAACCTTTTTACGGACCCAATGTGCAGCTCTGTTATACCGACACGGATAGTTTTTTGTACTCAATACAGACTAACGATATTTACAATGACATAAAACATAATTTGCAATCATATTTTGACACTAGTAACTATGACAAAAACAATATTTATGGTATAGTTTGTAAAAATAAAAAGGTACCAGGGTTATTTAAAGACGAGCTTGGCGGACAAGTTATAACGGAGTTTGTTGGCTTAAGGTCTAAGCTGTATTGCATTAAAACTGAAACTAAAGATATTAAAAAAGCTAAGGGAATCAAGAAGAATGTCGTCAAAGACTTGCACTTTAATGATTATAAAAGAGTGCTTAAACACAATGACGTTATAAGGAAAACAAATATTGTTTTTAAGTCTTTAAAACATGAAATATTTACGCAGTCTGTTAATAAAATTGCATTATCGTCTAATGATGATAAGCGGATAGTACTAAAAAATAATATATCGACACTGGCATGGGGGCATAAGAGCAGCCTGTTTTAATCAAAATTAGCATTGCGCTAACTTTAAATTTAATTTACCTACTTAAATCTATTAGTTTGTTAAATTTTATTTTATTAATATACTATGACTATAATATTTTAGAATATAAAAAATAATATGTTTTTTATTCATAATTTGTCGAGTGTTGTGTTAATAAATAAATAAGTTTTATAAATAAGTTATATATATGCTGTTTATAAATAAGTTTATGAATAAATTATCCTTATCAAATATTAAAATATGTTTTCATTTATCTTTAGTAATAAGAAACCTTTAAATAATAAAACAAGATTAGACAAGTACAATACGTATCATATTTACTATAGAGCTATGCGCTGACGACGCAAAATACATGAACTCGCATGAACTCATGACGAATCAGTGTCATGTTGGTTCACCATTTATTATTGCGACAGCACAAACTACTATATGATTAGTTCGATTTATTTTCAGTCATAAATAAATTGCAATTTGTTACGTGCAGACGAATACGTCCATCTCACTTCACTACATTTTAATCGTAAGTAAAATATTGTTTTTAATAATGTTCCCTTATGTTCATTCCAGCTATTGTCCTTCAGTACTAATAAAAACTAAAGTAATGAGTACTTATGTTTGTTACCATTTACCGGCGTTGATATTAGTGTCTAATATTTTGTTTCCTTGTTACAGACAATGTCTGATACGGAAATACCATGCAGCCAGTACGCACAACCGGATCCATGGCGATCACAATCACAACCCTTTGAAGAACTGTATCCAGAGATGTTTTTAAACGGGCGAGTGACAAAGCCGACGGGGAAAAAGCCTAAACAACGGCGTGATGCTGTCGTCAGAAAAAAGAAATGTAAGCTGCACGGAAAATCTTACGTGATAAACAATGAACCGCGACGGGGTACACGGCTTATAAAAATTAAAGTCATAGATCTGACCGCGTCGCCAGCCGTTTCCGACTCAGACAGTAATACCAGCCTTCTTCTTAGTGCACAGTACATAGTAAAAGATAGTGTTGACGAAATTATGGACGAGACAGAACGTGTAATAAGAAAAATTTCCAAAAAACTTTGCAGTGAAAGTGGTTTTGATTAAATCAGTGTACATAGTATAACTAGTTATAGCATCTTAGTATAAAAACTATCGTGTGAGTTATTCATTATAATAATGTAAGCGTGTATAAATAATGTAATGTCTGTTGCGTTTTGAAGCTAGACCTGTAAACGTAGTTCCCGGATGAAGGACATCGGATATGTCCGAAATCTGGTCGGAGAATTGATTTAAGTATGCGAGTGAGTGCTGGATTTATTTTATTAATTTATTTATTAAATCACAAAACAGGTAAATTACAATAAGAATTGCGTCAAACATATTCTAAATTAGTTTACATTATTATAATAGTTATAACATAGTTTTAGATCGTAATAAAGATTTAGTGTTATATGAAATAAAATGATTGACTCTATTTTTTGTTTCATTTTAAGTATTTAAATATAAGTCATTACAACATATTATTAGGGAGTTAGGGGAGTAGGTTTTAAATTATCAAACAGATAGTAATTTTAGAGCAATTTTATTCAATAGATACATTATTTTCTAAACACCATTTTTTCACACATAAAACATTTCTTAACGCACACATTTTATTATGAGCCAAACAATTAAAATTAAGTTTTTCTGGACAATATAACTGATATAATGTTTCTAAATTAGGCAATCCCTTGACACTTATATCTATGATATTAGCGTGAGTACATAACTCTTGGACCCATTTAACTTTTTCTTCACCTTTTACAATTAATATTTTATTTTCTAAGTGAGGTTTAATCATCCTTCGAAATTCTCTATAGTCTATGTAGCCTTCACTCCAATGATATCCTCTTTCTCTTTCTAACCATAGAACGCGCCGCTTTTCTTCATTAGACAATTTGGAAAACGGATATGGAGGTTTAATTAAAAATGTTTGAGTATGGTCATTAGCTATAGCTAATTCTTTAATAATAAATTGATTTTTAAGATTTTTGAATCCTTGCAAGTCCAAGAAAATGCAATTTTTATTCATGATATTTTCTTCACAATGCTACTCAGTGGTTTGTATTCAAAAATGCAGTCGTTTAGTATTAAGCAATAGGCTGCTGTCTGGTCAGGTATGTCTTGATCGGTTTCAATTTCAACTCGAACGTCAACAGAGCCTTTTAATGATTCGTGCTGGCGGGAACAATCGATCACAAATAGGGGAGCAATGTCTTTAAATTCTTTCATGCTCATCAAGGGTTCAGCACGGCGTCCGTAATATGACTGTTGAAATCTTGCATACTGTTCGTATAATAAAGAAAATTTGTTCTCAGAAAAGCTAACATTTAGGCCTTCGTATGGAAAGTAAGTAGAGTTCAAAAATACTCTTATGTCACGTACGTTACAGTGATCAAACTCTGCTGATGACATTTGAGCTTCATGTTTTCTATTCGTTTGTAATGCAATGACAACGAACCGCGGTTTTTCAATTTGTGATGAAGTTTTTACAGACCACGCATGTTTGCGCGTTCTAGGGAGCAAAGGGTATTCATACAAATCCCAGTTTCTAAAAGGTACAGTTAATGGACGATCTTTTTCTAAGCATTTCAATAAATTAATTCTTTCGCGATCAGATACTTTCACTTGAGGTACGCGCCAAATAATTTTATTTATTTCTATATCATTTATAACTTCACCCGTATTTAACTTTAATGCATTTAAATTAGTATTGCTCCTTAATAGTACCAACTCGTGTTTGCAATTTATTAGAATTTTTTGATAATCTTCCGCAAAACCCAATATTTTGTTTAATGGAATGGAAGCTGAAAACATGCCGTTTGTAACATTAGTTGTGCCAGACATAGACCAACCCCAAACCTGTGCAGATTTTGATTCTTGCTCATTTAAAGATAAATACGACTTCATTGTAGTTGTAATGCCTGCATTTTTAATTTTGTCTATTTCTACTCCGTTTAGTTCATATCGAATATCTTGAAATAGAAACAATGCAGGGTTATTAACAAAATGCACACTGGATACTTTTTCTTTCGGGTTATTTTTGTAAACGGATGCTATACCTTCGATATACAACGTGCTATGTGAAGGTAAAACATACAAGTCCTGTTGGTTGATAGGTATACGTATTTCGTCGTTCTTGTTGAAACTTGTTACGTATGGTTTATACGAATGGTATTCAAAACTTTCGATGCTGTTATCGTATTGCGTTTGTTGAGATACATTAAGAATATTCATTTTAGCAATCCAATTAATTTCAGGAACTTGATATTATTTTTTGTCAATTTTTTCTTTTGACGAGAAGGTCCTCTTTTATGAGATTCTGATTTGATACTGATTTCGTTTCTAGGCAAAGCAGGGGTTTTATTACTGAAGTTTAACATTTTTTTCTTAAATGTAAATATAGCTGCACTTCTTCTTCTCGTAAATTTATCACTTTATTTTCAGCGTCCAGTAATCTTATATTTATGGCAGTGATTGAATGTTGGTTAACAGGAAAATAAATTAGATTCTTAGGTATTTCTATGATTCGGTAACCAGGGGGAACATTTGGCACAAATTCGTAAATGATGTGACTTGCTATGCCGTTTACATATGAACCGCTCACCACATCACATTCGATGCGCACAATGGTTGTAGATAAAATACTCACAGGATACCGAGATTCACTGTTTATATTTGCTTTCAAAGTTTCCTTTCCAAAACCTAAGATTTTTCCAATAGAATTGTTTTTTTCAAAGTTAACAATTTGGGAACAAAATATCTTAGTCTTTAACGTGTTATTATTGCAAGATATTTCTAATATCTCATTGCTTTTAATGTTTTCTTTTAAATAATCACATATATCTTGTAGTTCATAAGAACCTTCAGGAATATTAATAACGTCATTTTCACCGTAATAAAATTTGTCATTCCTTTCGTCGATATTAGGAATAGAATTGAATGTGGAGAAATACAGAAGCCCGCATTCATATTCCTCACGTAATTCTAATGTTGGTGAATAGTTTGTGGTCAAACACGCTCCTCGCCCGGTTATCGATACAGTGAATGACATTTTTAGACTGATGATTATATTATACCATATACTATATTTAAACACGTTTCCAATAATGTTTTAGAAACTTTAAACAGAGATGACCACAGTTTACAGCGTCATACTTTTGGTATTGAGCGTAATTATAGTTAATTGGTGTACCTTTTAAATATTTTATTAATTCTAACGGTGGTTTTAAATTTCCAAAACTATCAAAATATTCACAGTACTTATTGTGTTTCACATAGGCTACCCAATGAGTTCCAGATTTATCTGAGGAATCCAGGTTTATAATTCCACACTCGATTTTTCTTGCTATTGCAGGTAACATATCTCTCATAAAAACTCCTCGAAAGTATGGAATATCACGAGCATGCTGTAATAAATCTATATTTGTGAGCGGTCTCCTGGGCAGCCTTTTGTTCAGTTTTTTGAAGGATTTAGATATAAACCAGCTCCTGTTTTGTAAGATTTAATATATAAACCTTTCCCAAGCGCTACCGCTTCCATCATTCTGTTATGCCGTATAGATTCGTGAAGGTTTTTTTGGTTAGTCTTGTAATCATTCACAGCTTTCGCAATACCTGCTGCACCGCCGGCCAATGATCCCAAAGCAGATAGTCCAGCAAATATTGGTATCAAAGGCAGCAATCCACCAGTTTTAGGTAGAGGAATACGACGCGGCATACGTATTTTCTTTTTGTTAGTTAATATTTTTTTTGCAGCTGCATATGCTATTTTTATTGCTGTATTTTGATCTTTAGATTTATTTTTCTTCAGTTGTGACCATATTTTTTTCACAACCGATTTAAATGAACTAATACCAGCCCCAGTTTTTAGTTTAGCTTTCATTGCATTTTTTACTATCCATGATGCAACTTTTTCTCCTTTACCAGAATCTTTTGACTTAAGTCTTTTTTTCGCCATGTTCAACAACTCTAAATCAGCTTTATGTCGAGTTTTCCGATCTTTATTAGTATACGCGATATCGTGATACATACAAGCCTCATCCAGTTTATTAATGCCTCGTTCACCTCTTTGGAGACGTTTGTCGAGTTTAGTTCCAGGACCGCAAAATTGATATCCTGGTAAATGTAGCTCAACAGGTAAGTTATTTATTAAACTATCAATTATACCACTTCCTTCCTTCATCGATTTTAATGAAATGCATGTGATTTTATTTTAACACTTTATTTATATGTATTCGTTACAATATAACAGATTTTTTACTTATCCAACTGTTCTCTTCATCTCCCAAGCCTAACCATTTCACAAAAAGCCTATTTCCTTTTCTCTTAATTACCTTTTCTATAAGATATATTTCAGGATATTTAGTTTTTTGCAGCTCGTATTCATAAAATGAACCTAAAATATTACGATCGTTTTTATCTTTTAGTAGATAAGTTACAGGATTGGTTTTGTTAACTTTTGCTACGATAAATATTTCTGTGGACCAATTGGGGGTATAGCCTTTGTAAAAAATACCTTTGTATTTGCTTATACGAACACTGTCACCAGCACTAAACTTTCTTTTAGGATTTGTAGAACGTTTTTGCGATTCGATAATGTTACATTTTACAACCATTTCATTGGATTTATCAACAGCTATAGGTTTGAATTTCGTAGTTCGATGAATAGTGTTATTATAAGATTTTACTACTGATTCTATATTCTTTCCAAGCCAATGATATTGTCCATGTAAGCTGAAGCACTTATAAAGTTTAGACTTAATTGTTCTGATCACTCGCTCCACAATCGATGCTTTTTTTGTAGAAAATGTAGAATAATGGTTGATGTTATAACTTTTCATTAGATTTTTGAAAGGCTCATTATAAAATTCTTTACCTAAATCTGTTTGTAAATTATTCGGTCGTAGCTTAGTGTTAGATAATATGTGTTGCATTGCATTGGTGACACAAACTTTGGCTTTTGAGATTAATGGAATAGTCCACACGTATTTCGAAAAACAATCGATTACTACTAATATGTATTTATAGCCTTTATTGGAACGCGCATAATTTTGTATATCAATGAGGTCAGCTTGCCATAAGTCATTTATTCCCTTGATGATTGTAGATCGACGAGGGAAATTTCTCCGAGCAGCTCTATGAAGTTCGTCAACGATATTTTGCTTACTCATTTTTACTTGATTTGGTTACTTGATTAATCATGTGATCAATGTCCGACTTTGAATAAAATCTTGTATTTAAATGGTTTATTGTTACCTTTTCTAAATTTCTTAGAGAAATTTGTACATTACTTTGTATTTTCTTTAATTCAGCTTTTAACGATTGCACTTCAATGTCAACATACGCTTTGTTCACAGCTTCATCGGAGTTATCTGGGGTCTTCAAGCCTTTGAGTCTTGATAGTTTTAAATCGTAATCTCCAGTATCAGATTTAGTTAATATGCAGCCATAATCAAGTGAATTAGATACTCGTAAACGTTTATGGACGTGATGTCCGAATTTATCTAAATTCATGTTGCAGAGTAAATTAACATCGATAGACTGTCGTAAAATATTAATAAATATTTCTTATATCTTAATCTATGTACCCTCCCTCGCGAAGTTCCTCTACGACAGAAATTATTTCGTTGTCTAAGCCAGTGTTACCAGCATCGCGTGATGCAATTAGTAATTTTAATCTCTCCACCAATTCGTTCGGATCGTCCCAATAAATGAAATCTGTATTCTTTTTATATATTTTCAAATTATTGATTCCTTTTCCTTCTGTAACATTTTTTATGCTTCCTATTTTAAACAATGGTTTTATTATTTGCATGTATTTAATTCCTTTGTTGCTGTTGATGGGTTTTTTCGGGTCACAATTACGACGATGTGCATTAGTCATTGTAAGGAGAATTTTATAATTTTGTAAATCTATATTCTTAATAACTTTTAAATTTGGTGTTCTTTTAAACAGGAGTTCTATCAATCCAGGCGTTTTCTTCATTACTTTATTTCCAATCTTTAATTTATCCTCGTACTCGATAACTGGTGTATTCCCTAGCATAATTTTTCCTCGATCCATTTTAACACCGAAAGGAACATCATTCATCACTTCAGAAGACATTGACCAAGATAGTGACATATTTTTTTTATCTGGTGAAGATCCGAAAGATGTAAATGAATCATCGCTCTCTTGTAGATCATCAGAAGGGGGAACTGTAAGAGTGACATCTGATTTTGTGTTTTGTTCATCTAAACTATCTTCTTCGCTACCTTGTTCATCAAACTCCTCATTTGAAAAAGAAGAATGCTCACTTACGGCGTATTCCGATCCTTTTAAATTATTTTTTTCTATATTTTCGGATTTATTTTGATTGGACATTATGTTGAGAGGATCTACTATTGGTTTAAATAAAGTTTCCAAAGTAAGATTATTTATAGCTTTGGCAGCTCTCATCATTTCTACCTTTTTCTTTACAGCTTCTGAAGATTTAACGATCCTTTCTTTAAGATCTTTTTCCATATTTGATGTGGTTGAACCCGGTTGGTATCAGAAGTAGAAATGATTTGATATAGAGATATCACTTAGTTATTAATGTTAATCTATAGTTATAAACGTGTCAAATTCCATTCTGTAACAACCTTGGTTTTTCTGACAGTCTTTGTTGATCACAAGGTAGCTGTAAGGTTGATTCCAGACGATCGAGCACATTTCCCGGAACTGATTCCATGACATGTCAGAACCCACATGCTCCTCGTAAACATGTTTTAAATTAACATCATCTTGTTTGAACAAAACTATCAGGTTAGAGTTATCTCTCACAAGTTGTTTTGGGATCTTGGAGTATGTTTGATTTATGTAAAAGCAATCTATGTTTTTATGTCGACCCATTGCAAAATAATCTCGTATATTATTCTGATTTTCGCATGCTACATCATCAAAAATAATAATTGAATCTGATGAAGCTTCATGAGGACTCAAAATCTCACTATTATGACTATATTTGTAAAATGGAACATCATTTACCATATTTAACACGTCTTCTAAGAATTTGTATTTAGGTTGGTATAAAGATTTAGAATAAACATACAAATTACAAAATCGTGGGCCGTCTTCATGTAATAAAAGACTTATGACTAAATTTGTCTTCCCACAATTTGACGGACCACAAACAATACAACGAATCGTATTCGGTAACAAATTTCCGTGACGTTTAAATCCCTCTGTAAGATTCGGACATATTTCACCTAATCGTAACGAAATTGCTTGTTTTTCAAACTTCATTGCAGATTAACTTATAGTGTTCAGTCTAATATGGCTTCATCCAAAATGGAACGTGAAAAAATTGTATTTGTTTTTAAATATATAAATGAATGAACCAACCAGTGACGTCGAACGTAAGATTGGAAATTCTAAAATATTTTTTCAACATGAGCGATTGGCAAAAATCAAAAATGTTATTGGGCATTCTAATTCACTTTTTTCGAGAAAAAACGCGAGTGAACGAGCGTTTAAGAAAAAAGTGAATTAGAATGCCCAATAACCACCTACTCATCATCACTTTTACCGACTACAAATAAGGAGGATTGCATTGTTAACCCCCGATGTAAACAGAGGAGTGTTATAGGTTTTGCATGTTGTATAAAACATATATGTCTGTCGCATCGTAGCTCCTAACTAGACTAAACTGATTTTTATTTGGTTTGTTTTTACCGACTTCAAAAAAAGGAAGAGGTTCTCAATTCGACTGTATTTTTTTACGTGTATACCTCAGAACTTTTACCGAGGTGAACTGATTGTGATAATTCTTTTATTTAAAAAATAATGACTCATATATCACATCATACAGATTCCGACGAATATTTTTAATTATTAGAATTCGTTATGATTGCCGAGTAAAACGGTTACAAAAACACCCGTTTTAATAGAAATTCTGGTATTACCCCCTCAATTGTGATAAGCGAAATGGATACTGCACTCATGGTTTTGGCTCCAAAAATATTGTTTTTAATATTTTTACTAGCTTTCATTTAACTTGCAATGTATGTATGTTTGTCCGGGTGGTATCTTGCAACTCAATTTTGAAGCAGATTTCTTCAACCGATTGAGCTGAAATTTTATATTCACGTTTAGTTTGGATGACAATGCATGGTTAGCTGTGTGACGTCATTCTGAATCCAACATGGCGGAACACACAAGACGGCGGACAAGTAATTTTTAATGCACTCCTACAATATGGGTACCTATCAAATGAAAGGGCTTGCTGAGAATAACTCGAAAAATGAAGTGACGTCACTTTAAATCCAATATGGCGGACTTCTAAAAGCTTGTATTTAAAAAAGTTTTTACTAGTGATTAACTGAAATAATAATAATAATAATGGTTTATTGGACATAAAATCTTAAGGCTAGTCTACGATTTACACAATATCTTAAACTATTTTTGTTAACTATTTATTATTTTTTTATATTTCATTATTGTGTGCCCATGTATAGACATATCTCTTATTAAAGAAATAAACGTTTGTTTTAATTACACAAAAGTTGGTAGCTCTTAATTTCCTGTTGCCAACTTATTTCCTGATAGTTTACTGATTTCCAGGGGTAACCAACCTTATCAGTTTCAGAACTAACTTGTCCAATAGTTGTAATCAGTTAGTTCGTCCTACAATGGGAATTATAACGGACAAACCCTGTGATTAATCGGATTTAAAACATGTTGTTATGTAACCATAAGGACCTAAAAATCCTTGTGGTTCGCTTGATTGAACTACGCGATCGAACCTCGCGGCCGGAGCGGTTTTTACCCGACGAAGCAAAAAGGAGGCGAATAACTTCTAATTCTCAGAAAAAATTTATAGCTATAGCCTAAAGCCATAGCCAATTAAAATATTTTTTTTTACTATTAAAGTTTTCGTGAGTTTGACACATTATACTTTATATAAATGAAACGGCTTGACTCACGATTTAAGGTTGATGATGGGGTCGGACATCCCCGAAACCTAGGTCGCAAGAGTCGACCTTAAATCGTGAGTCAAGCCGTTTCATTTATATAAAGTATAATTAAAATATATTTGAAAATGTAAAAAGGGCACATAAGTACTTACACCAAGTGTGGAACAAAATAATTTTACATAGATAAATAAATTCTTTATTTGCACACCAAAAAAGAGCACTTACAAAGAAGTCTTAAATTTGACATAGGAGCACAAAGGACGGTCTTATCGCTCAAAGCGACAACCATTTTACTATAATTTTCTGTCCGTGTGGGGTATCCTTGTAAAAAGCTCTGCAAGTAAAGAACGAAACCGTTAAAAATAATATATAGGCCTATTATGTCCCGGGGTCTATCTTTAAAAACAGCTGCACATTCTAAAGTCAAGTTTACGTGTAATATTCGTTATATTCTTATTTGAAACAAAAAATAGTAAAAAAAAGACGTGTGGCACTCGGGGACTGCCGCGGTAAAGCTATTGCATAGCATTTTTTATCAACTTATGCAATTATAATTATTAATTTATTTTATTTATGCAGTATTTTTTTTCCTGCCACCTAGAGGCGAGTTGCTGAACTAAAGAGACAAGCGTGATATTTTAAAAAGTCATTAAAAGTTCTGCTATTCATTAATCGATAAATGGCAAAACTAAAAAGTATCAACCGCTGTGCCGGTCGGAGTGGGGGGTGTTAGGTTATTTTCGTTACGTAATTTCTGGATTCGGTCTCCACGCTCGAGGCCCGCGATAGAAGCTATGCAATAGCTTAAAAATAGGAAATAAGTTATAAGCAATTAACCTTAAAAGTTTTTCTATATTAAGTCAAATTAAAACTAGTTATTATTTTCTAAACAAAACAAACATCCCTCACAGTAGGTACTGTAATCAACGACTAGCGAAACACTAAGGCCGAATTCGTACACGGTCCATAGACCGTACCGTAGTGGGACTGTACCGTAGTCCATCGTTACAGACGTTTAGCACCAAATGAGTCGCTCGTTACTGTTACGACCTTTAGCGGACTATTTAGCGATCGGACTATTTAGTTTTGTCACTAGACGTTTTGTTTAATGTATTTAAACCAATGATATTATTTGTGGGAAGATACGGTAGGTAGGCTATTTATTTTATTTCAAGCATTTGACCACTACTACTGTATTTCGGATTGAAGGGCATTTTCCAGTGAAATTACAGGGCTTAAGGAGATATTAAAAAAGAGAGAGAACGCAATATCTTTAAAAAAAAAACAGTCGACTTGAGCACCTCCTCCTTTTTTGTGAAGTCGGTAGAAAAAACGCTTTTACATTCGCAGCCCACACTTAGTTACATGACTTGTGTCGTGAATGCCAGAAACATTCACATAACAAACACAATGAACCCCAGAGCAAGAATCACAAATATCCCTTGGGCTAAAAACTTGTGTTTCAAGCGGGAATCGAACCCAATACCCGCTGCCTAGAAGGCGAAAGCAATTCAGCCAACTTTACATCAAATTATTATTTTCCACTCCCATGACTGTAGCCTTTCGCTTTGAGCACTGAACTGTTTCGCTCGCCACTTGACCACAAATCAACTCGATTGGAAATTTCTATTGACCTGTCAAATTAGTGGAAATTCATGCAATTTGATATTTGATAAAGACACGTATTTTATTTATAGAATATTGACCTAAATGTGAGTTATTCCTGCTATGGACTGCTTGAAAGTGGACCCGGGACCTAATGCCACTAAATATTTGCTGTTACAGCAATAGTTTGGGGTTTATCTTTTTACTTAACTTGATTCATTCCTTTCGTAAAGCAAAAAAAAATAATAATAATAATAATATGGCGAAATCATTAATTATTATACATTAACTTCAATTATTTAGTAGGTAATATTCAGGATTAATCAAAATACAGATTAAGCTAAACTACTAACCTAATACAAAAAGTCATTGGTCCAAAATGCTGGCTGCGTTACCTCGTTGCACAGCGAGACTTAATTGCTGTGCAAAATACAAACCGGCATTTTGGTCACGTGTCGACTCTTTCAGTCTCCCAGCCAAATCTTTATAAATATCAAGTGCACCTGGTCCCCATGAACCAAGAGTTTCTACTCCGAAAGGCACAAATATGTAACCTCTGTCGAGGCTTGAGTATTTTCGCCGTTTCGAAGATTCAGCTGCGGTAGCAGCGCCACTTGCCTGCTGCGATGTTGTTGGAAGATGAGACGGCGCCAAAGTGTCGATGAACGATTTTGTTTTGATATTACTGTCGTCTAAACTAAACTTAGAAGGTTTTTTTAATAATAATTCAAAAATTGATTTATTCTATAATATAAAAGTGTAGTAATTTATTATAATTTTTTTTATTGTATTTTAGTTATTAGGATTATTAATCAAGTTTGTTGCCTGCGATTTGACAAATCACTATAATATTGTAACGGCGAAATTTTGTTTGTTTGTTTGCTACTTTTTCACACTCAAATGGCTGGACCAATTTTGATGAAATTTATGGACGTAGCTGACACCCTGTAACACAAAGGTATACTCTTTATCTTGGAATTTCCGCGGGTTCGAAACTGACGCGGGTAAAACCGCAGGGAGCAGTTAGTTATTAATAAAGCTGACTAAATACCTAATAAACTCAATACCGACCTAAGGCGTATTAACACGAAGACAGTCTGCTGGTAAAGTACGATCAATCACAATCGTCTCCGGAGTCAGCGCGGCTAATGAAGTCCCACAAGTGACCAAGAGTCGTTAGCATCGAGATCGCGTATCGAATACTCGTAGTGTCGATCCACCGTTGGGCGATGTCGACACGGACCTTGCGACGATTACGCAGTGGCGATCGTCTTAGAGATATATTGGGATCGATTTTCAAGGCTTTCTTTTTCAATTTATTTAAGACTTATGGAGGATTATTTTATTGAGGAATACTTCCCAATTTGTGGTATAAATTCAAAATCGTTTATTCACATGGGCCCAAAAGAGGCACTCATGAAAATTAATTATTCTATTGCCAGATTCGCAAAATTACAGCCATCCCGAGAAAAACCTGGCAAGAAACTCGGCGGCGCATTTTATTTTTAATACTTTTTTTTTTAAGTCGTTCTGAATCTCTATTACATCATTATATTAATCTAGGTGTATCTATATTATGTTGTCGCTAGAAAGCGCTTGTGCAGTTTGCCTCTAATTTACAACTCCTTTTTTAACCCGATTGCCAAGGTTTTCACAGTGCACACACCGGCACATTAAGCTGTCGGCCCCGGTTGTTAGTCGTAAGACAACAGTCGTTAAGCAATAATATATGGCTTCAGGAGGCCTGAAAATCCTGGACAAGGACTGCCCACTAATATATACGAGAATAAAGTAGTCGAGACTCTTTTAGAATATGCCATTCTGTAAATTTAAATTTAATTCTAACTGACTTTTAGAAATCCTACTAATATTATAAATCTAAAAGTTTGTGTGTATGTGTGTAAGTATGTTTGTTCCCTCTTCACGCTTTAACGGCTGAACGGGTTTTGATGCAATTTGGAATATACATAGCTTATACCTAGGATTAACACATATGCTACTTTTTAACTTGATAATAGCGGGCGAAGCCGCAGGGCACGGCTATTAGATAATAAATAGAACTTTGATCTTCTCATAAACTCCTCCTCATGCACGCAGTTAATTGATATCAGACTAAACTGGTTAAGTACGTCAAGTTTGGAGGTATATTACTTAATCCGTTTCCATTAGTAAAGTTATATACTTGAGGGCTTGCGTGTAGGGAGGCCAAACGTCAGGATTTTTATTCTACGTACCTAAAGTAAGATTAGCCAAAGTACAGAAGCAGGGTATCTTCAACAAGATAAAAATGTGTAATAAATTGCCTACTGACATTTCTAACTTACCACTGCCACAATTTTTAAGAAAATTAAATTATTTTTTGAAAATAATTCTTTCTAAAGCCTTAATTAATTTATAGACATGAACTTAAGTAATAATTCTTTTGATAATGACTAAAATACCTCAAATATATTTTGACTGTTAATCAATTTTCTATTTTATTTTATTAATGATTTTATTCTTGACATACCTAATGCTTATAATTATATATTTTTATTTTATTACCTGATGTCTGACATATTCTTTATTACAGTATCAATTGTTATTAACGAATTATTAAATTGTAATTTGACATGTGTTAACGATGACGCGTAGGGATGTAGTCAGGCGTTCAGGATTTGTGGGTGTAGATAGATGAAGCAAGATTTATACGAATTATTGAATTTATTGTTATTACAAGTACATTATAAAGTAACGGCGAAAACGTGTCAATTCGAAGTGAAGTTGGCCTTCCGAGTCGCTGTGACGTGCGACCGATGCGGCGCGCCGATTGGTCCCAGCTTGCGGTGTACTTCAGAATAGTACGCTGTTGCACTTTATTGAAAATAGATGTCGCTATCGGTACTTAACATGGGCCCGGCCTTGGAAACAGCAGGTTCCAACAGGATTAGCAGATCTCCATGGGGTCCACGCTGTCAACCACTTCTACGGATGGGTCTGGTAGCGGGCAAATTTTCGAAAATGCTCGGCGCGTTATGCCTGATGTCGTTAGAAGATCCGCGACTCGTGCAACGCCGTTAGCTCCCGGAAAAATACGCGTGATACGACCCAGCTTCCATTTGAGTGGAGGCAAGTTGTCGTCCTTGATAAGAGCGAGCCGGTTGAGTTGGATTTCGCTCTGATTAGTCTTCCACTTCGTGCGTGTTTGCAATTCCGACACGTACTCCTTCGACCATCGTTTCCAGAAATTCTGTCTCATTTGCTCGATCACGTCGTAGCGTAGCAAGCGATGACTTGATGTATCAGTCAGGTCTCTGCAGGCTGGAGCGGTCAATGGCCGGCCGATGAGGAAATGAGAGGGAGTGAGAGGATGGAGGTCGGTTGGATCTGGTGACAAGGCTGTTAGCGGACGAGAGTTTAGGATGGCTTCTATTTGTATTAAAATCGTGTTGTATTCTTCGTATGTCAAATTAGCGCACCCTACTACGCGCCGCAAGTGATACTTGCAGGACTTAACTCCCGCCTCCCATAAACCACCAAAGTGAGGAGCGTATGGTGGAATGAAATTAAATTTAATCCCCTTGTTTGAAGCAAAGTCTATTATGTCTTGACTATCATTGTCAAGGAATGAAAGTAATTCTCGTTCAGCCCCTACGAAGGTTTTAGAATTATCGGACATAATCTCGATTGGTTGCCCGCGCCGAGAAATAAAGCGCTTTAAAGCGAGTATGTAGTCGTTTGACAAAAGGCTCGTAACTAACTCTAAATGCACAGAACGTGTGCATAAACAAATAAATAAACAAATGTATCCTTTAATTAGAGTAGCTCCTCTACCTCTCCGATTCAAAATCATCACTGGCCCGGCATAATCGACAGCGCATCGCATGAACGGGAAGCCGGGTTGCAATCGTTGTGCCGGTAAGTTACCCATCAGCGGCGGTTGCAATGTCTTGCCTCTGATACGTGTGCACGTGACGCAGTCATGCACAGTCTTCCTGGCTAGGTTTCGTCCTCCGAGAGGCCACCAAGATTCCCGCACATGAGATAGTAACGACTGAGGTCCACCGTGCAATAATCGTTTATGCTCATGTCGAAACAACAGTTGGGTAAATATATGTTTACTACACAATAGGACTGGATGTTTTTTATTATAATCGAAGTGTACGGAGTTATTTAATCTGCCACCGACCCGTATTAATTGATTTTTATCTAAAAAAACATTAAGACCGGAATTGATTTTCTTGGACTTCACATAAGATCGTTTAGTCAGCTCTTTGTATTCGTCGGGGAACGATTCCCGTTGCGCGAGACGCGAAAGAATTAAAACGGAGGCATCTAACTCATCGCAAGATAACGAACCGGTTTTGCGGTTTAGTTTGCTCGAGCGCACGTTACTTATGAATCGCAATACATACGTTTTGCGGTTTAGTTTGCTCGAGCGCACGTTACTTATGAATCGCAATACATACGTTTTGCGGTTTAGTTTAGTCGAGCGCACGTTACTTATGAATCGCAATACATACGTTTTGCGGTTTAGTTTAGTCGAGCGCACGTTACTTATGAATCGCAATACATACGTTTTGCGGTTTAGTTTAGTCGAGCGCACGTTACTTATGAATCGCAATACATACGTTTTGCGGTTTAGTTTAGTCGAGCGCACGTTACTTATGAATCGCAATACATACGTTTTGCGGTTTAGTTTGCTCGAGCGCACGTTACTTATGAATCGCAATACATACGTTTTGCGGTTTAGTTTGCTCGAGCGCACGTTACTTATGAATCGCAATACATACGTTTTGCGGTTTAGTTTGCTCGAGCGCACGTTACTTATGAATCGCAATACATACGTTTTGCGGTTTAGTTTGCTCGAGCGCACGTTACTTATGAATCGCAATACATACGTTTTGCGGTTTAGTTTGCTCGAGCGCACGTTACTTATGAATCGCAATACATACGTTTTGCGGTTTAGTTTGCTCGAGCGCACGTTACTTATGAATCGCAATACATACGTTTTGCGGTTTAGTTTGCTCGAGCGCACGTTACTTATGAATCGCAATACATACGTTTTGCGGTTTAGTTTGCTCGAGCGCACGTTACTTATGAATCGCAATACATACGTTTTGCGGTTTAGTTTGCTCGAGCGCACGTTACTTATGAATCGCAATACATACGTTTTGCGGTTTAGTTTGCTCGAGCGCACGTTACTTATGAATCGCAATACATACGTTTTGCGGTTTAGTTTGCTCGAGCGCACGTTACTTATGAATCGCAATACATACGTTTTGCGGTTTAGTTTGCTCGAGCGCACGTTACTTATGAATCGCAATACATACGTTTTGCGGTTTAGTTTGCTCGAGCGCACGTTACTTATGAATCGCAATACATACGTTTTGCGGTTTAGTTTGCTCGAGCGCACGTTACTTATGAATCGCAATACATACGTTTTGCGGTTTAGTTTGCTCGAGCGCACGTTACTTATGAATCGCAATACATACGTTTTGCGGTTTAGTTTGCTCGAGCGCACGTTACTTATGAATCGCAATACATACGTTTTGCGGTTTAGTTTGCTCGAGCGCACGTTACTTATGAATCGCAATACATACGCTAACGCACGGCGCATCCGATCATATGATGAAAATCGCTTAAAGTCAATTAAATCAACTTGGTTATTGGTATTGTTACATAACATGCTTATGTTTTGAACCTTAATTTCGGGTAATTGATTTTGATCGATTGAAACATCTTGAGTATAATTGATTTTTCGATGAAGAAATTCTGGTCCATGCCACCAGATATTTAGACCATTGAGCTCATCTAAAGTAAGACCTCGCGACACAATATCAGCTGGGTTGTCTTTTCCCGGAACGTGATGCCACAGTGCGTCACCAGTAAGTTCATTTATTTGTGACACTCGATTTTGGACAAACGTTTTTAGTTGATGAGGTGACATTCTTATCCAGCCCATGACAATAGTGGAGTCGGTCCAGAACACTACTTTTGTGAATTTTAATCTAAGTGAATTAATTATTTTACTATACAGCCGAGCGCCCAGCAACGCACCGCACAGCTCGAGACGTGGTATAGTGCATACGGATTTTACGGGTGCGACTTTACTTTTAGCGCATAACAAATTTACAGTTATCAAAGAGTCATCGTTATATGTACGTATATAAGCACAGGTGCCATATGCATCTTGTGAGGCGTCTGTGAAAATATGTAATTCGCAATTTTGTGTGCATTCACTCATGACGTAACGAGGAATACGTATATGACCTAAGCTTGATAATGTTTGTAAGAATCGATTCCAAGAGCATTCGATATCCGCTGGGACTTTAACATCCCAATCGATTTTAACTAGCCATAATTTTTGTAGCATTATTTTTGCTAAAATGATGGTCGGAGACAAAAGGCCTAATGGGTCATAAATTTGCGCTATCACGGACATCATGCTACGTTTAGTGACATTAGAATTGTTTTCTAGTTTAGTTGTGAAATGTAGCTCATCACTGTTGACTTGCCACCCCAATCCGAGAGTCTTATTTTGACAGTGTTCTCCGATCGCTAGTTCTTTAGATGTTTCTATATTTACGTCATGGTTGAATGTCCACTTTCGTAATGGAAAACATGCCGACTTTAAAACGAGTGATGTTTGTTCGCATAAGTTTGATAAGACCACCGGATCATTTTCACCAGTTATCATGTCGTCAACAAAAAAATCTTCGTTGATGACTCGAGCTACGACCTCATCTTTTGTTTCTCGCGCGAGTTGACGTAAACATCGCATGCTTAAATAGGGTGCCGATGCGGTACCGTACGTGACAGTATTGAGTTTGTATATACCTAACTCGTCGGACGAATTTTCGCGCCATACAATAAGTTGCAGGTTGCGCTGGTCGTCATGGATTAAAATTTGACGATACATTTTCTCGACGTCAGCGCAAGCCACATATTTATACTGGCGGAAACGTAATAATATAGAAAAAATATCATTTTGAAGTGGCGGACCGATCAGCTGTATATCGTTCAACGACTTGTTCGTGGTAGTCTTGGCACTTGCGTCGAATACTACGCGTAACTTTGTAGTAGTACTTTGTTCTCTGAACACCCCGTGGTGTGGAAGAAAATAATGCGGACGTGAGTAGTCATTTATCGGTGACATGTGTCCTAAATTAATATATTCACGCATGAATTCGGTGTACATATTCTTGTAACTAGGTGACCGGTCTAACCTGCGCTCTAACGATAGAAAACGCGACTTAGCTACCTCGTATGAGTCACCCAGCGAATCAGCTGACTCCTTTAACGGCATTCGTACCGAGAACCTACCACTCTCATCTCGCTTGGTAGTACTAATAAAAGACTCTTCACATTTACGTTCATCCTGAGTGAAAATCTTATCCGAGCTATCGACTTCTTCGAGTTCCCAAAATTTTCGCAATTGCATATCGATGCATGACGTTTGAGCAAAATTACAATGGACGTTCTTGTTTAATTGCGAAGTATTAGTAGTAATGGGACCCGAAATTAACCATCCTAACTTCGTGTTTTGTAAGTATGGCCCAGTGGGTAATCTAATCCTACCTTCCTCTAACAAGTGCCAAAATACGTCTGAGCCTATCAGTAAATCTACATTTGACCGTGAGTCAAAGGATGGATCAGCAAGAAAAACATCATTTGGAATTCGCAGCGATTTACGGTCAATGTGGCTTGACGGTATACTTGAAGTAATGCACGGCAAAACAAAACAATGAAGTTGCGTTTGAAAATTGTTTGTTTTCGATCTAATGTTAATGTCACAACATTTGTTCGATTGTGAGACCGACTGTCCCACCCCCGATATACGTATAGTGGACTGTATATATGGTACGTTTAAACGTTTATATAACGATTCCGAAACGAAACTATTTTGTGAACCACTATCTAAAAGCGCTCGGGCTGTGTGATAGTGATTATTATTATCCATGACCTCGACTAGGGCAGTGGATAATAGCACGTGTGATCTAGGTATTGAAGACGTATCGTCGTTTAATGGAGTCACCTGAATCCCGGAATTCAACGCCACTACAGAAACCGGTTTCTTCACAGCTGACTCCGCTGATTGCGAGTTATGCGCTCTCGACGTTAACAAATCAGGCGTAGATGCATTTTTATCTGTTTTCGTCTCGTGCAATAAACTATTATGTTTCGCATGACACTGTTTACACGACCCGTAAACGCATTCGGAAATAGGGTGATTCGCACGTAAGCAATTACGACATAGCTGCTTAGCCGCGACAAAGTTTATCCTATCTGTTACCGATAAATTCAGAAAACAGATACATGAAAACAGTGCATGACTACCTCCGCATAGTAGACATGACCGTGTTGATGTATCTGGTTTACCGTTACGCGTCGATACAAAACTATGCGTTTTATAAGTTTGTGCGGCATTCGTCTGCCGTTTCTTATCAAACGTATTGACAGGACGTTGCATTTGCGCGTGTTTTGAATTGTTGTTTTGAATCATATCTAACATGTCAGCGCGATTTCGTAAAAAGCTCAACAAATCTTCTAATTTAATCTTTTCCTTCTGCGAATCTACAGACATTAAACCTTTATGATTCTCCCATTCACGTTCAGTGAGAGAATCAAGTTTTGAGACCATTATGTGAATTATTAAAGTGTCCCACGAGTCCGTGGGTTCGTCCAGAGATTTAAGGGCTCGCAAATTACGTAACACCGTATCCGTTAACTTCCTAATTTGCATAGGCGAATCTTTGCTAACCGATTGCGCAGTAAAAAGAGAACTAACGTGGTTATGAATCAATAAACGATTATTGTGGTATCTAGTTTCTAATAATTCCCAAGCATGGTTGTAATTAACGGCTGTAAATTCTAATGCACTTATAACCTGTAGAGCTGAACCTGTCAAGGACGATTTTAGGTAATGAAATTTCTGAATCGCATCTAAATCACTTCGCTTGTGAATCATGGATAGATACGAATTCTTATACTCGAGCCAGTGATCATATGAACCGTCGAACGAAGGAAGTTTTATCTCGGGTAATTTAATTGAAATAGGCTTGTTTGCCTGCGTATGAGAACACCGAGGACTGTCACTTTCATTTTTAACCATTCCAACGTTAGTCAAACACTTTGCAATAGACATAATGTTAAAATATTGATCTTCAAACGACTCCCTATATTCTAGTTGTGTGGACAATTCTTCCTTTTCAGAATATTGTTCGATTTTGTCTTGAACTACGTTGAAAGACTTGAACAATCCCGACACAGAGTCAACACGCAATTGTAACTCATTCTGCTGTCTTTCCGTTAGCGTCACGTGTTCCAGTCTTCCAACGTATTTTTCGAACAAAGTTAATCTTCCCTTTATTGACCCTCTTTGCTTTTTAAGTTCACCTACACTCATAGAATCCCCTGCTTCACTGTAATTATCCTCACTCATTTTGATGGCTTATGTAAAGTAAAAGTCACTCACAGTTTGTATCTCTTAGCGGAGCGCAGGCACGGGGCAACGAAACTGGCGTTAACAAACCGTCATTAACCACCTGGATGGCGATAACGAAATGACGATTTGACCGATTGACACTGGAATCACAAACACCACGAAATTAACACAAATCCTGTAGGATGGGGAGCGAAAAGGAACGACTGGCCTGACCGTTATTCTGCTGATCCTCGAAGATGTGGCTCGAAGCTGACCAATGTTAACGATGACGCGTAGGGATGTAGTCAGGCGTTCAGGATTTGTGGGTGTAGATAGATGAAGCAAGATTTATACGAATTATTGAATTTATTGTTATTACAAGTACATTATAAAGTAACGGCGAAAACGTGTCAATTCGAAGTGAAGTTGGCCTTCCGAGTCGCTGTGACGTGCGACCGATGCGGCGCGCCGATTGGTCCCAGCTTGCGGTGTACTTCAGAATAGTACGCTGTTGCACTTTATTGAAAATAGATGTCGCTATCGGTACTTAACAACATGAGTAGAATAACGATCACTGTTATTATTAAGGTGAATAAATAATCTTTTTTTTAATGTCCTTCTAAAACTACGGGCCAATTGCCTATATTTCCTAAAACTAAACTAAAACTATATACAGCAAAGTACTAAGTTACCTACAAGACATAGAGCTTATAGGTAACTCAAGTGCTTAAGCCCACTACCAGTGGGCTAATTTATAAATAATCTGAATCTAATTTCCTGCTATCTAAGGCTTAGAAACTAGGTTTCAAATTCAGATTATTTATTCACCTTTGTTTGCGATAAAATCAAACAAGGAGTGTTTCTTTTCTTTTTATATTGCAAAATTGAATTAAAGTTGACTTCTTTCTTGATGAATTTTGTAGAGTGACCCCATGCCATCGCTAGGGGGCAGCCTTCTCGCTGGCTTGACAGTTATATCGTGATAAAGCGGCGAAGCAACAATAATGCGCCACGGAGTGCGTTCCCGCCATAGGCTGCAGCCAATCGCATCTCATCTAGGCTTATTGGCGATGCACATGACGTGATAAAACACCAATCCGCTCGCCAAACAGTTTGCGTTAGGAAATGGCGCGAACAACCTTAATAATAACAATGATCTAACGATCAAATTCACATTAGAATTTAATAATTCATCAGGTGAATGCTGGCCTAATGGTAAGCGTCACGCTTGCCTGTACAATTCAGTGTACCCAGATTTTTTTAACTTATATAGGGCAAAATACTGCGGGGCAAAACATTGCGCTCGTCAACCTAATATATCAGTCTTACTTATCCAGTGGCTTGAACACGTTTTTAGGGAAAACGCGGCAAATTGAACATGAACTCGACAATCTATGGAAGACCTCTCCGAGCGCGCGCCCGTCGGCAGAAATTCGAGTGTTAGGACCACTTAGAATGGTTTGCTTGCTAAACAAATGACCATTATGGGCTCGTAAAAGATTACCGTTTCATCTCAAGTGTTTATTGTAAGTGTGTTACAAAGTAATTGATTAAACACGTTAGAAGTTTGTCACAGGGAAAAATGAGGAGTTCTTCAGATATCTTTATTTTTTGTCGTAAATAGCGATCGATAACATATTTTTTTTTTGTTGTTAAAATGATTTATTTTAACTATGGTTTTGATTGCATATTAATTTATGTCATTGTGCAAATGATTAATTACCTTAAAAAATTAAGGAACGATTGAGTAAATTTCCCGCGCGGCGCATTAATTTGTCAAAACGCGCGCTGTAAATATGCGTTCATTGTAATTCATTTAAAACATGCAGGTGATAAACAAAAGTATTAAGCCGTTCCTTACCTTTACAATTTCATAAAAAAATAAACACCTTTCTCAGAAAAACTTGTTGTAATATCGGAAACTCTGATCGGAAAGAAAAAAAAACGCCTCGTTACCATAGTCACTTTTGAGTGACAATTGTTATTTGCCTTTTGACTTTCTCAGTAAAGAAACAAAATGAACATAGAGAAAAGATCCTCTTGTTGTCAGAAAAGTGCGCCAAATATTAACACTGTCATAATATTTACACAAAACAAATGGCTGAATTAGCGCGCGAAAGCATCGTCGCCCCGCGTCGGGCGAGTCCATTATTTATATAAAAGGCAAAACCATCATTCTACATATTCCACAAATAACGAAATTGTTTAAATTACATAAATGCTAAAACAATGTTTTTTCCAATGTATAAAATACATATCATAACATAGAAATTGGCGATTACCCCTTGAACTCGAGCCAGCAGTGCACCGAGAGCCTGGGCGAGTCCATTTTGGCGGCAGCAAAGGATTCTGCCGCGCCGGCATAATACGGTGATTACGCGTATATATGCACATAAATCTAATGATTAATACCTACCACGTCGTATTTCAGTAGCAGTTAGAGCAAATATAAAAAAATACTATAGTTATTACTTGACAAAAAATCATAACTTACGCAATGTTCGTCAATGTTGTTACTCGAAGAAGATATTTATTACTTTACATGCGTTTTTCATAAAAACCCATTACGTAAATAGATACAGCTTAAAACAAGGAATAAATATTAGTATAACACTCAATAAAATAACTTCTTACGGCAATTTTGTATTTTTTTTTTTAAACACTTAACTTTCCTTGCACTCAAACGACTTTCTCATTTTCATTGTTTGAAAATGTGTAATAGTTTCATTTTACTTTGACATTTTAGCGATGGAAAATATTGCTACATAATTAATCTTAATTTATCCATAACTTAAAGGAGTGCACACACGGCCAAACTTAAATTATGACGAAAAATCAGAGATACGGACCGACCACACCGTTTTGGTTCCAATTGGAACCATGTTCAATTGGGCTTGGCAGAAATCGGTGCCTCTCGGCACCGCGTTCAGTTGAGTCGTTATAAAAATGTCGCTAAGCAATGCTTAGCTCCTCTTAGTTAAGCAGCTCTTAAGCCCATAATCAATGATTGACTTTTCTTCAATCATAAACATTAGTTAGGCGCCGCTTAGCTGAGAAACGCACAGAGAATCGAAAATTATCGAAATTTACACGATCGCCACAGACTATAACCAAAAATAGTCGACTAAAAGTGTAATTATACGAATACAGCTGTCAAAAATATGGTTTCATTAATCTATTGAAATGAAAATCAAAGACAGGTGACATTCAACGGTTGTCGAAGTAAACAATTTTGCGCCTTACGTAAAAAGTTTTGACACATTTATTATTTAAATATATAAGACCCGCCATCTTGCCTCTTAGTAAGTTTTACACAAGGCAATGGCGGTGTTTAATTTTGACAACTATTTAAGCATTACTTAACGCTAAATCGCGTTTATGAGTGAAATTTTTGTTAAACTGTAGCTAAGCAATTGATTAAAAATTAAGAGGGGTTTAAAAGTAAGACTGTAGATGGTAAATCTCTTCAAGCCCTGTGTGGGGACAGGGGCGAGGATAAGAATGCAATGTTAGCAAAATGAATGCATGCCCCGCGCTCGCCCCTGGCCGGTCGTCTCTACACTTTCGTTCCGTGTTCATGTGTTCACTAGCTACCTATCTTATAACCTTATTACGTAATTCTGTATAAATTATCGAACACAAGAATAGTAATTTAATCTTGCATCCTCTTTTATTTGGACTATCCCGCTAGGCACCCAATAGCCTGTAATTTCACTGGTTCTGTTTGATGGTTTTAATATAATTATAGTTTTAAGGACTTTGATGTTTGAGACTTTATCTGTCCAGCTTATGTGCATGCGGTGATATGTCCACATCTTGAATATTTCGAGTCTCCAGGTGTTTTAGTGGAACCAAACTTGAAATATTATCTATAATCTCTTTACTAAAATATATTGCAGGTTGGTTAAAATTATTAAATGATATTTTATTGTTTTGACCTTTTTGCTGTTTTCTACCGACTTCACAAAAAAGGAGGAGGTACTTAATTTAACTGTATTTTTTTTGTGTGATACCTCATACTTCTTTCCGCGTGAACAGATTTTGAATTTTTTTTTGTTTGAAAGTTGTTGCTTTCCCATTGGTTCCATTGAAATTTGATCAAGATTTGATCAATAATTTTTAAATTATCGTCAATAAAACATTTAATCTGATCAAGGTTCCGATGATAAAGCGTAGAAGTTGGTTTTTTTAAGCTTTGCTTGCGTTTAATTATTTATTTTTGTGTCTATTTTTTTAGTATTTGTACCACACTAATTAATAACTGTATATGTATATCTTGGAATATTATGTAATCAGCTTCTTTTCTACTCAGATGTTAATTAACACTTTTTTTGATGTGGCGGACTCATAAAAATTAATGACTCGTCCACTGAATATAGAGTTATCTTCCTACGTGTCCAAAAATTACCACTCAAATGCCAACAAAACATAACATAAACAAAAACGCTTTCATACTCACATCCCCACACTAAGTTCGATAATTTGTGTCGTGGGTGCCGCAAACATTCACGTCACTACGTATTTGTAAATTTCTTTATACCTCGTGTCTTCCAAACGGCTGGAAGAATTTCGACAGTAAAGATATCGTTATATTCGTCTTTAAACTCAAGTTTTAATAAACAGGTGTTTAAAAAAATGGCGGATACCTCCACGCGTTACTGAGAAAAAGGGTCTTGATAGACAGACAGACGGACAACAAAGTGATCCTATAAAGGTTTCATTTTTCCCTTTTGAGATACGGAACCCTAAAAAAACCTTTCGAGTTGGGTATTAAAACGAAGGAAATGATTAGGGGATAATATAAAATTACATGATACCCACATAAAAAGTAGGTTCACAGATAATGCAGTCAGTATTTTTATTTTTTTGTAAATTGAACATAAACATAAACGCTTGTGTGTGAACACTTGTGTTCCCGCCGGAAATCGAATCGAGTGCGAACACGTATCCAACTAAGCTAACGAGCAGTTAGGCTAGTAAAAAAAAAATATCAGGATTTTCATGAAATGTGGTTATTCTAGTTGCGTGTGGATCCGAGCTTCCTTCTAATGGAATTAGGCTCTTTTACTGCACCTGAAGCTACTTGACAGGATTACATAAACTTAT
Source organism: Lomographa bimaculata (assembly GCA_948107665.1). Lineage (NCBI taxonomy): Eukaryota > Metazoa > Arthropoda > Insecta > Lepidoptera > Geometridae > Lomographa > Lomographa bimaculata. The sequence goes on along the minus strand of OX403600.1, from coordinate 1,846,526 downwards.
GACGTAGCTTTTCGCATTAATGCCTTTACAACAATTTGTAAATCATTTTTTTTTATTTATACCTTTTTGTCAGTTTTGATTTTGTTTCTCTTTTTGCCACAAATACATACACTTTATGTTTTTACTCGGGAAAGTATTGGGAGTGAGTGGACAGGTCACCGCCCTCTATGGCGTGGTCCTGGGTTCGATTCCCGGCAGGAGCACAAATTCCTTCCCAAGGGATATTTGAGCTTCTGGTTCTGGGTGTAATGTGTGTGTGATGTAAATGTTTCCGGCACCCACGATACAAATCTTTGAACTTAGTGTGGGGCTGTGAGTGTGAATAAGTTTGTTTGTTGTTTTTGTTCATTTGTTTCTGATAAGCTAGCGTTTGAACTGCCTATTAGCTTAGTTGGGTGCGTATTCGCCTTCTAAGGGGTACTTAGTGTGGGATTGTGAGTGTGAAAGCGTTTATGTTTATTATGTATGACGTGTTGATGTTGTCAAGGATGTTAAACACGATAGACCTAGAATGACTACCTTTCCAGGAAGTTTGGTTTGGTAGCGGCAATAGCGACCAGATGCAAAGTGATGATACGGTTGAAGATGTGACATGCTTGCCTAGAAGATACCTATTCACTCTCGATTTGAGGACTCTCAGATTATACCCTTCGGAGATAAATGACGCAGACAATGAGTTCTACTCCTTCGCTGTACGGATGATAAACGAAGAAGCAAAACGCTTCGAGCGAATTGGATATGTCAACCATAAAAGGATGATGTTTGACAGTTTGTCTGGTTGTTAGATGGTAAAAGGGGCATGGTGGAATTAACTCAAGTTATTCCTGCACACACTCTCCAAAATGTTTTTTTCTCAGAATATTTATAAAACGAAAACAACAAAACATAATTGGCTACAATCACAGTTCACCTTCCCTTTGATCATTATCTTTTCATATTATTTTATCTCTTACCTTAGATACTGTTTACCTCCCCATATCAAAGACATCTACATCAAACGAGTATAGAAGAAGATCGTAATCATATGAAGGAGGAACCCAACGAACCTTGAGATTTTCAATCGTGTCCGCGACGACCGCAGAATAACGAGAAGGGTAACTACAGTTTGGGAGATAAAATTAGATAGAATTAGTCGAGAACTACGATTGCGCAGAATGTTGCTCTTTCATCAACCAACTTGAAAAAAGGAGGTTCTAAGTTCGACTGAGATGTTTTTTTTTATATGTATGTTACGCTATATCACCGCCAATTATGAATCGATTTTGATGTTTTTTTTGTTTGGTAGTGTATATTATTATTTCAAAGGTGGTCTCATATAAATTTTATTGAAATCGGTCAAGCCAAAACCGAAATATAAGCGATGAAGTCGATTTTTTAAGCTTTGCTTGCGTTTCACTTATTTTACCGACAAAATGCTTGAATTTGTTACTAACTTTCTTGACAATCATAAATAATATCTTTGAAAAACTTTTTTAAAAACAAGCATTTAGAAGTCCGCCATATTAGATTTAGAGTGACGTCACTTTATTTTTCGAGTTTTTTCCAGCAAGCGCTTTCATTTGATACCTATATTGTAGGAGTGCAATAAATATTACTTGTCCGCCATTTGGAGTGTTCCACCATATTGTATTTAGAATGAAACTAAACACTAAACGTGAATACAATCAATTACAATGTTTCAGCTCAATCGGTTAAAGGAATCTGCTGCAAAATTGATTTGCATGATTCCACCCGAAAAAATATGGTAACATACTCGTACATACATTGCAAGTTAAGTAAAAGCTTCTAAAAAGTCTGATTTTACAAGCATTTATTTATTTATCTGTCGGTCTGTAATCAAATTTTACTAGTCAAGTTAGACCCACTTTCCGATGTCCGATTAGACTCAAATTTGGTGTACTTATGTGTCTTCGGTGATTATACTATGATATGGTGCCTAGAGCTGGTCTGAGGATGGAGACGAAAGATGGCCATCGGAATTTCTGAGCAAAACCATAAAAAATAGTTGTGGGTTTCCTAACCTTCTCTTTATTGTATAACTTCATTTATTGCACTTCGATATATCTTACATTCTTTGTTGTACACAGATTGATAAAAAAATTTACAATAAGGCCATAACAAAAGATGTACAAAGGCGAGCTTAACCCTTCACAGAGTGTCTATATCTCCTGAAATAGAGGGATGACTGGCAGAACACACTGTAGCATTAAGTCCTCCTATGTACATAGTATTTGTGCATGAAGTTTTTAAATAGATAAATAAACCCATCGAGTTTACGCTCAATTGATTCGTCTTGACAAGTTCTCTCGTTATATAATTGTTTCGTCCTTTTTTATTTCCAACTGGTAAAAACCGTGATTTTCAAAAACTTTTTAATTTATTACTTGTTTAGAATAACAAGTACTAATACATTTATTAACACAAGATTTTTACATTTATGACGTTTGTGAATCCTTTGTTACATTACGTAGTTGAAAACTGTGTTTCAGGGACATGTGTCTTCTCTCATTAAAATTTGTTGCTCGATTGTATGTCAATATTACATGCTAATTACAAGATGTATGCGTTTGCGTGTGTGTGGGTGTGTGTGTATGTGTGTTTGATTACATCGCTTCATCCCGCTCCGAGCTCCTATGTCCTTTCTAAAAAAAATACTAGCTTAGTTTAGTTACCATGCTAAAGTAACAAAACCTCCTGTTCTCCTACTATCAAAACGTTCACCTGCCTTATAAAAATAACAATCTCACAGTTTAAACGGGCCACATTTCTCATGCTCTTACCATTTTACAGGCCAGCAGACATGCAAAGCAAGTCTGAGAGAAATAATTGGGTTAAGTGCTTAGACGTGCGGACGTTCTTTTGACGTAGCAGCCTTTGGGATATGCGATAACATTGCACGAATGCAAAAAAGGAATAACTGTATATGCAACATTTTTTGTCCTTAATTTTGAATAATTTTAAATATTTAATTTGTAAATATTATTGAAACTTTATTCAGAAACAGTCTGAATTAAAAGCATTGCAAAATATACACGATTAAACAAAAAATGCGTTAAAATTCAATAAATAATAATTGCGAAAACATTAAATACTTAACTTCGTCATTGTAGTTATAAGTATATTCTTTAACTTCGCATAAAGAAATAAAAGTCTTCACACTCACAACCAACTAAGTTCGAAGAATTGTGTCTGAGACATTCAAACACAATCACACCCAGACCTAGAAACATGAGTTTTCCTTAGGAAAAACTTTTGTTGCCACCGGAAATCGAACCCAACATCCGCTGATTGAAAGCCACTGTTAGTCATTATTGCAAACTATCGTAGTCAAATGCTATTGATAATTAAAAAAAAACATCAGTACTTTCACACTCAAAACCACTAAGTTCGATGACTTGTGTCGTGGGTGCCTGAAACATTCACATCACATACACAATCACAACCAGAACCAGGAACACAATATTTCCTTGGGGAGAAAACTTGTGTTCCCGCCGGGAATCAAAACCCGATACCCCTGCTTAGGAAGCTAACACCACCCGACTAAGCCAACGAGCAGTTCAAACTAATCAGTAAAAGTAAAGTTAGCAAAAGAACACATGAACAAAGTGTTTAAATAAAAAAAAAAAAACGCATTCACACTCACAGCCCCACACTAAGTCCAAAGACTTGTATCGTGGGTCCCGGAAACATATACATCACACACACAAATACACCCAGAACCAGAAGCGCAAATATCCCTTGGGAAGGAATTTGTGCTCCTGCCGGGAATCGAACCCAGGACCCACGGCGCAGAGGGCGGACACCTGTCCACTGCGCCAACTGGGTCGTCAAATAGAGACAACAAGAAAAGTGTTGGACACATTCTTAGCCATAGCAATGTAGAAGTTTCTTATAAAGTTAAGTTACTGATAAGCCATAGTTTTAGCTAGACGTAATTAAAATACGGAACTTTGTACGAGGTGCCCTAGAAGTTAAAAAATAGTGTAAGTAAAAACACAAACAAGATATAAGAAACCAAATAATACCACGATGGCTGCCATAAATTTCATTGCCTCCATAACGCCTTTGGAGCCCTTTGTGTCCGAAATAATGTGCACAAGCCGTAAAACCAGGCATTAGCTGAAAATCGCGTTAAAATAGATATCAATAAAAAGAATCCCATGTAATCCGTCACATAAAAGCTTAACTACAGTAAGTAAACAATTTTACGATACTTTATCAATAAATCTCGCATCAGAAACAACGATATTACATCCAACAATAGATGTGCTATCATCCGCAAAAACATGGCAGTTTGAAAACAAGGCTTGAAGGGATAATTAAACGCAAGCAAAGCTTAAAAAACCGACTTCACCGCTTTATCTTCGGAACCTTGATCAGATTTAATGTATTAAACACGCATTAATGACAATAACTCAAAAACTAGAGATCAAATCTTGATCAAATTTCAATGGGACCACATGAAAAGCACCAGCTTTCAAATAAAAAAAGAATCATCAAAATCGACTCACAACGAAAGAAGTTATGAGGTAACTTTTGAAGTCGGGTAAACGAGAACGTCGTCAAAGTACGCAATATTCGTCACAAAATAGACATTATTGACAATATTTCAAGAACTACTGATCAGATCTTAATAAAATTTAAATGGGACCAATTAGAAAGCAACATCATTCAAACTAAAAAAAAATTTTCTAAATCGGCTCACGTGGAGAGAAGATATGAGGTAACAAATAAAAAAAAAAAACTGTCGACTTGAGTACCTCCTCCTTTTTTGGGAAGTCGGTAAAAAGTACCCGTGTTTACTCTCAGTCGCTCTGTGACCGCGTTGATGTCACGATGCCAACGTGTGCCGTAAAAAGTGTACTTTAAATGGTAGCAGATAAGGTTTACTATAATGATCTTAAGTAGACCCAATTCGACTTAAGTGTGACATCGTTCCCCGAGTTTGTAAACTATCGCCAACAAGATAAGGTATGTTTTTATATTAAATATAAATATTTGAATATGTTGTTACATTTCTGGGCGTTTCTGGTTTTTTATGTTCATAGGCAAAAGCTAAAATTCAAATAAAGATATACATGTGTTAATTATGTTTTTAGAAAAGGTGATTGCGATATGTCAACAAATAATATAGGTCTTGCGATGCCGCATTAAAATTGGATTTTGGTTGACACGTCAAATCAGTTGTTTTTTTAAGCTATTGCATAGCTTCTATCGCGGGCCTTGAGCGTGGAGACCGAATCCAGAAATTCCGTAACGAAAATAACCTAACACTCCCCACTCCGACCGGCACAGCGGTGATACTTTTTAGTTTTGCCATCTATCGATGAATAGCAGAACTTTTAATGACTTTTTTTAAATATTACGCTTGTCTCTTTAGTTCAGCAACTCGCCTCTAGGTGGAAGGAAAAAAAATACTGCATAAATAAAAAAAATCAAAATTATAATTGCATAAGTTGATAAAAAATGCTATGCAATAGCTTTACCGCGGCAGTCCCCGAGTGCCACACGTCTTTCTTTTTTTGTTTTTCTTTTTCAATTTCTTCTATCTACGGATCAATTGCCTTCCTAAAACTAAATTAAAATTATTCATCTATACAGCAAAAACCTGAGCTACTTACAAGGCATCTAGCTTATAGGTAACTCAAGTGCTCAAGCCCACCAGTGGGTAGCGTTCCCATCATGCTGGCGGCATTGCCTCTCTAAATTGCAATGCTACGTTGAGTCAAATAAGTACATCTATTGGTTGTAATATCGTCGATCAGACGCAACAAATATCAGCAAATCGAGCGAATAACACCGGGTAATAAAAAAAGTATTGTGACGTCATTACCCTGAGAAATAAAACTAGTAGTTCCTGTGTCACGTTATGACGGTACGCCGAGATCCGTCCAATTTCCGGCCCAAGTGTCGTAAAAGGAGGACGGTGGCCATAACTGGCAACAACAGCTACTGCCAGCGACGGTTACTGGCGACACCAGGCAACGGGATAACGTTTTATTGCACTTATTTTAGGTCATAGACGCAGACTATATAGAAACATGATGAGGAACATTCTTGACATTTAAATACAACGTTTTTTTTCCTTTTAATTTTGGCTTCGCAATCTTGTGCATTTAGCCAGTGTCAAGTAATTTTTGAAAGTAAAACAGTAAATTTTTTAAAGTGTATTTCATATTAAAAATCCTAGTCACAGGTCACAGTCCAAGTTAAGTATAAGAGTCAAGGTCCAGTCATAGTCAAGTCATGCCCTAGTAAAGTGGTAGAAACTTTACTAGAACTTCTATTGGAGTTTTGGAGCGCAGGTGAAAATCACGTTTTTCAACTTTGTATAATTTGCCTACACTTATGCACGTATTAACAGTTAATAATCCACCATTATTACACATTCACACTCGAAGAATCACAGGTTTTGGAAAATTATATAAAATCAACAACGCCATTTTTTCACTTTCGCGGCTAAACTTCCAACGTATATTTAAAACTCAGGAATATTTTTGTTTCGGCTCTACAATCTTTCTGCATTGCCAGTGAGGAATATATTTCAAAATAGAAGTCCTAAACACATACAAAGTCAAGGGCAAGTCAGTCAAGCCTAGTCATAGTCAAGTCATGCCCTAATAAAGTGATAGAAACTTTACAAGAACTTCTATTGGAGTTTGTGAGTGAAAGAGAAAATATTTTTTCAAATTAGTATTATTTGCCTACACTCATGCACATTCACTAAGTATTAACAGTTAATAATCCACTATTATTATTCATTAACACTCGAAGAATCACTAGGTTTCAAACAAAAAATGTATTTCAAAAATTATACAAATTCAACAACGACATTTATTTACTTTCGCGCCAAAAAAATAAATATAAACTTTAAAACGTCCTCATATTCCATTCATCCGGTAAAACGACACCTGTCAATTTAAAACAAATGATTGATCGAACATGTCAATCTTCTGACAACAAGGAAGATGAGTTCTTTTCCGGTTTCCGGGAGGCCTTTATAATGACTCCATTGTTTCAATTTCATTTGAAAAAAGAACTCCTTGTCTTTCGCGCCAAAATTCCAGCAGAATTAAATCACCTTGTGATTCGTTATTTTAATAAAATACTAGCTATACTCGGCATACGTTGCAATGGCAAGTAAACAAAAAAGTATGTTACCTCTTTGACGTTTATGTTTGCCTAGTACTTTAAAACCATATTCCATATTTAAAACTTACAGTCTTATTTATAAGATCCTCTTAATTTTTAATCAATTGCTTTTTAATAATAAATGTGTCAAAACTTTTTACGTAAGGCGCCAAATTGTTTACTTCGTCAACCGTTATATGTATGTCTGTATATGAATGTGTGTCTTTCATTTTACGTACAACTAAACTAAAACTAGATATAGCGAAGACCTAAGTTTCATACAAGACATCGAGCTTATAGGAGCTTATAGGTAACTCAAGTGCTCAAGCCCACTACCAGAGGGTAGCGTCCCCATCATGCTGGCGGCATTTTCTTTGAATTGCAATAAACGCTTAAACGTTTTCACACTCGCAGCCCCACATTAAGTTCGATGAATTGTGTCGTTGGTGCCGAAAACATTCACGTCACACACATAAGCACAACCTAAATTATTACCTATTTCATGTTTATGTTTGCCTTGGCCAACTAGTAATAGTTAGTACGTTACCTAGTCGGACAGACGGAATTCCGTCCAAAATGTAAAAAAAAACAACAACTTTTAAAGTCTTTTTTATGCTATCTAGGCAAACATTTGACCACTATCTCATCTGATGGAAAGTGATGATGCGGCCGAAGATGTGATCGTACCTCGCCTTCGATGTACGGATGATGAACGACGATGATGATGATGATGTCTTTTTAGACCAGGAATCTTTACCGGCGTAGGCAGAGTAACTCACCAAAGTTTCATCAAAATCGTCAATCCGTTCTCGAGATATCTTCAAAAAAGCTCCCAATGGTCCCCCTATGTTCCATATAACATTTTTGAGATTATTTTTATGCTAGATAGGCAAGCATTCCACCGCCATCTCACCTGCTGGAAAGTGACGATGCGGCCGAATATGGAACATGCTTGTCTAGAAGGCAAAATAAATATGTCAATAGTTATTCAGGGCGGAGACAAATCCAACAAATCAAAGATCATAATAATCAGTCCAGCCCTAGTTATAAATGGTGTAACTAAACAGACTTTTTTTATTTATATGGACTAGGTTAATAGACCCGGCATGTGTTGCATAACATAAACAGTAACATTTTTTTACAAACAGTTTTAAACAAATTAAAACCATAACAAAACACCGCATTGTTTTAACTCAAAAACAAATCTTTGTTTTAGTCCACGACAAAAAGTTTCGAGGCGAGAGGAGGCGAGCAAAAAATGCAGTGACGTAACCTGTGACGTCACCTTGACCTTTCGATACGGAACATTCTGGGTCGCAATGGAACAATGTTGTTTTAATAATATTGCAATTTAGATGTTTGTGATAGCTAGAGGAATTCTCTGGTGTACTTTTATGAGAAAATTTCGTGATTTCCTTTTAATTATTGACACGAGTAGCACGGTCCACCTTGTGGATCGTAACTGTTTCAGACCACTGCCTGGGATTTTTTATTGAGTGTCACCGTACTTTAGAGGGCACGTTAAGCTGTCGATCCCGGTTATTAGATGTAAGACAACAGTCCTTAAGCCATGTCGGAAACCTTCATGCGGCCTGAAAAATCCTGACACTAGGACTGCCCACTAGTCTATACGACAAACAAGCAATACAGTATTTTTAACCGACTTCAAAAAAGGAGGTTCTCAATTCGACTGTATGGTTTTTTTTGTATGCATGTCCCATATACATTTTATCAAAATCAATCAAGCCGAAACCAAAATATAAGCGGTGAAGTCGGTTTTTTTAAGCTTTACTTGCGTTTCAATTATTTTATTGATGTTTAATCAGAGAGGAATCGCCGCATATCATCGTATGCGTTTAGAACTGGCTCAGCTGCTAATGAAGATAGATGCCGGAACTCCGTTTAGAGCTTAATGACAGATTTTTACTAGAAAACTAGTAGACTACAATTGGATTACTAGTGGATTAGTAGCTAGGTACAACCAACCATTGGTAGCCATTGAAATTTGGGTGTGTTCTAGTCTAGAATAAATAGGTTTCTACTAGGTTAGCAGCATCATCGCTTTCCATCAGTTGAAAAAGCGGCTAAATAAGTATTCGGTAGATTTCTCAATTTTTTTAATCTATTTAAAAATCCCTACCTCTACCACCACATTATCATTTACCATCTGATGGTCAAACGCTAATTAGCCTATCAGAGATAAAAAGACTTAACAAATGCCTCCAGCAAAGCTGTAACACTGGCGACGCATTTAGCAAAAATTATATCTAATATATAAAATTCTCGTGTCACAGTTTTCGTTGCCATACTCCTCCGAAACGGCTTGACCGATTTTGATGAAATTTTTTGTGCTTATCCGGTATCTATGAGAATCGGCCAACATCTATTTTTCATCATCATCATCATCATCACTTTTCATCATTATCAACGCGGGTGAAACCGCGGGGCGCAGCTAGTAGTTTATATATTTTTATTTTTTTATTTATTTTTTTTGATTGACTTGATATGAAGAAGAAGAAGAGATAAAAAACACTAGAAGCACAAGTAGAGTTATAGGACGCGCCAGATAAGTCTCTACATGTGTACAGTCTCCTTCTGTAATTCTAGCTTCAGTTGAACTTATCTGACATTTGCGGGATGAGAATGGGCGAAACTATTATAATGTCCACTTAAAGTAAATAACGGAATTTTGTTCGGTCGTCCAACAATGGTTCATTAACACCGGATATGAGTTTACAGATCGATACTGCCTGTTCATGTGAGCTAGTGCAAAAGGCCGGTCTAATTTTGCATAAATATAATGGTTTATTAATTATGTGCAATTACGTGAAGATATTCCACAAATGCGGACAAAGCGTTTTGTTTCTACATTTATTTTGCGAACGGCAAAGGAATGAAACTCTCTGCCTGATATGCTTTGATAAATACAATTTGGGAGTCTTCAAGTCGCAAGTAAATTAGGTATCTAAGCAAGCGTGCTCCATCGTCGACCGTATCGCTCAGCCTCCTGATTCAGAACTTTTCAGTAACGTACCGAATTGATACTATTGGATATTTTTCTCGTATCGTTACTTGATATATGTGTTTTTCAGAACATTCGGTACAAGCGTTGCATTCGGTTGGAATAATGTCACTTTCGGTTCGGTTATGATTTCGATAATTTGAACGATAAATTAAAAATACATTTATCGTTCGATAACTAACCGACTCGTACGGTAACTGAGTTACCGAAACGTTCTGAATCAGGGGGAGGTGAGACAGTGATCAAACATTAACCTATACTGAATAAAAAAAAGAATTCGTACAAGCCCATATTTTTAGCGGTTGTTTTTTCACGATTAGTATTTCATTTAAAATGCTGCCTTCTACCGATTTACAAAAAGTTGATTTTTGTATTGAATGCAAATCTCAGAATAAGAAGAATAATTAAGAAAACAATTCATTGGCGATGAGTTCCACTTCAATATTCGACTATGAATGCGAAACGCTTCGAGGGTGTAGAAGGTCATCTAAATAAACGAGAATATTTATGTTTGGGTGACGGTTGTCATGTACATCGTAATGTCCATTGTTATATTATTTATGATAGTTGTCCAGTTTATATATTATTGTGGTGCATTTATGGTCTGTATATTATTTCATAACCTACTTCAAAAAAGGAGGAGGTTCTTAATTCAACTGTATTTTTTATGTGTGTTACCTCCGATTTTTATCTAGGTTGACCGATTTTGATGAATCTTTTTTTATTTGATAGCGGGTGCTTCCCATCTAGCATCTATTTAAATTTGATCAAGATCTGATCAGTAGTTTTTAAGTTATCCTCAATAATACGTATTTAATTAATTTGATCTGATTAAGGCTTCCAAAGATAAAGCGGTGAAGTCGGTTTTTTAAGCTTTACTTGCGTTTAAATTATTTGGGTGGTGCTATAAGCGATTGCTATTCTGGTGACCAGGATTCTAATCCTACTAAGGGTGCTAGTATCTTAAGCTTGTCTAAATTAATATAGATTTCTTCGTGCACAATGTATCATGACATATTTACTATGTATCGTTTATCATCCGTACTGCGAAGGAGTGGAACTCATTGCCCTCGTCTTTGTTCCCCGAACGGTATAATCTAGGAGTCTTTAAGCCAAGAGTGAATATGTACCTTCAAGGCAAGCATGCTACATCTTCGGGCGCATCATCACTATCCATCAGGCGAGATTGTGGTTAAATGGTTGCCTATCTGGCATAAAAAAAAATTGCGGTTATGTTATGTAATTTTGTTGTTATTTAATTTTCGAAGAAGTGCAACTTATTGCCCGCGTCTTTGTTCACCTTACGGTATAATCTGGGAGTATTCAAGTCAAGAGTGAATAGGTAGGTATCTTCTAGGCAAGCATGCTACGTCTCCGGTCGCATCATCGCTTCCCCATCTGGTGAGATAGTGGTCAAATGCTTGTCTATCGAGGATAAAAAATATTGCTTTTGACCGGTTAGTTGACGCAGTGGGTAGGTCTCCGCCTTCTGTGCCCTGGGTCCGGGGTTCGACTCCCGGCATGAGCACCAATTCCTTCCCAAGGGTAATTTTAGCTTCTTGTTCTGGATGTATCGGTGTGTGTAAAGTAAATATATAATGTCAATATACGTTGTTATCAATACTGCGTAATTAAACACTATGACTATTATTTATAAGGATAATGATAGCCTACGAATGCATGTAATTACCATGACATATCAAGCTAGTCGTGACGACGTACGACGCTCCCTTTGCAAGGTTAAGTTTGTACAAATTATTATATTAACAACAAATAACTCGCGTTAATGCATCTTTTAATTATAGTAACAACTAATTAAATGTAAAGAATCACGACTGTTTTGAATTAGACACGAAGAGAAGTCGTCCACTTCCGGAAGCAGTAAGTAATTCGCATTAATGCGAATTACCTGAATATTCAGTACCGGAAGTGATGAAATGGAGGATGATTACATTTAAATTGGTCACCATCCTCTTTATTACATAGACAACACTTAAATATAAAAAGTATTAATATTTATTTCGGTTTAAAGATTTGTTAATCCGATAAGTAATTCTGTTGATAATAAAAACAGTAGGTACTGTTTTTATTTAAGTGCGCGTCCGCCTTCTAAACAGCGGGTATCGGGTTCAATCCCGGTCGAAACAGTTTTCTCCCCAAAGGAAATTTGTGTTTGTGATTGTGTGCGTGATGTGAATGCTTCCGACACCCGCGACACAAGTCTTCAAATTTAGTGAGGGGCGGTGATTTTTAAAATGTTTGTTGTTCTTACGTTGGAAAGTGATAGAACTTTTATTACAATTTTGGAGCAAAAATCTGTTACAGTTTATTGTCTGTGGTCTAGACCATCTTCTACAATTATATGTGCCCGTATTCTTTATCTGTGAGCATTTTTATTATAAAAATATCGGACGAAGTAAAACCATATTTTTTACGTCTTGAAAACGCGGAATCGAATTTAGAACTCGATTCCATTGACCCTTACCGATAAGTTATCAAAGATCGACTGTCCCAACTTTGCTTAAGATTAATTTTATTTGCAGACCACTGGGTTCGCCATCATTTATGTAAAAAAATGGGACAACCCGGTCAAGTTTATTAAATTTGTTTTATTCGATTCGGTTTTCAATTTCGTAATTTTTTTCCACCCGCTATTTCAAATCAAGCCTCGAAATTATTATGAAGCTTAGCTAATACAAGTAACTTCACACAATGCTTGTTATATTTATACATAAACTCGTGACACTTGTCTTAGGTAAAGATAGGTGTATAAAGACGTGTGTGTCACTGCTAGCGCAACCCTATCTTGCCCCACCTTGGCGAGGGACTGCTCACGGGGGGGTTTTTAGTGGGTTCGAGCCCCACATACCCCTTTCCTTCATCTCTGGGAAGGAAAGGAAATGCCAGGCATTTTCCTCCCACAAAAAAAAAAAGGTGTATAAAGACGTATAAGAGTGTATAAAGACTGTCAAATTAATACATATATTTCCAAATTACTATCGGAGTTTTCTAGTATTTTTTTTCTGTATAAATTTATAACATTTTAGTCCGTATATACTATAGTAATTAGTTCATTAGTCATGTCGTACTTTAAGACCTGCTGTAGTCTACTGTAATTGAAGGAACATGAGCAGCTAAAAACATTTGTCTACTTGTAAGTAGTGTAGTGTATCCTATGATGTAAGTCCTTTTAAAATAAATAAAATAACCCTTAGATATGTTTCTAAAATTCATACATTACTGACCGAGCGAGCGCAAAGCTCCCTTTCAGCTTGGACTAAATTGCTTTCGTATGTCCAGATATCCGGATTTCCGATTGTTCTCCTCTACAGGCATTCCTCAATCGAATCTCGTGAAATTTTATGAGCAGGTTCGATAATTACATAGGTTTTTTGTACATTCAGTATTTGAATTTTTTTACAAAATGGCGGAGATATGGTGGTTGAAAACGTAAAAAAAACATATTTTAGCCATTCCGAAAAACACGCGAGGTCTTCAGCTCATAAAGCCACTAATATTTATGTTTGCAATAAAGAAATATGAATAGATCGAACACTTGTAAAAAACCTTTGGAACTAGTCAACCACTATGTGACATGTGACAAGTCCCAGAAGTACTACCCATTTCATAAAAACTTCTACAGAGTTTATGGTTTCTAAATTGCCCTTTTCCCACAAATATGAGACTGATGGTGACCTTTCCATAAACAAACGATTGACTCGAACTTCTCCGCAACTAATTCCTTGGCAACAACTCCACGGATTGATAGCCTCCGGATACCGGTGACGAAGGTTTGATGGCTGACAAATGGTTAGAAGATGTCAAAATGTTTTGTAGCTGCCGCGTAAAGTGTTAATGTAATAAGAAGTATACCTACATTCTTTATTTATTAACGCTTTTAGTCGATTGTTTAAGTGAATAAATTCATATACGTTATTGTAAACATTTATTGATACAAAAATAATTACATTGAGTAAAATATAGTATCAAAATGCAATCGGGTTCGGGAAGTTTTAAACACGGCCATTTTGGAGTTATTTCTGTGACGTCACATTCCACGATGAAGGTAAGTTGACTGGTCATTCCAGCGACGCGGCCGGGCGCCCTCTCTTTAAAGATATTATGTACCTATCATCTAATTATTAACTTAATCTCACAGACCAATATAAAATAATTTATCTTTTCAACTCACAAAAAGTTATATTTCCCATATTCGGTTGGTAAATTATCGGAATATTGACTCCATCAAAGTTAAACTAGCTTGTCCGCAAGTTTACGGATTGGCAGCTTCGGATACTTATTGAAGGATGAAGGTCGATAAACCGCCGTGGATAGGAACTGACTGAAAGTAATAGCATTACAGCTGCAAAATATCTAAGAATCAAACTGTATTTTTTAGAAACACTCACAGCCCTACACCCCGTTTCACAGACGCAATCATGGGTGACCATTTTTCAAAGCCTTATCAAATACACTAACAGGTCGCCAAACAGATTTTTTGTATCGCTGGTTGGTCACAGCAAAGAAGCTAAGGACAAAGCGTTTTGCTTCCACATTCATTGTGCGAGCCGCAAAGTTATTGAACTTCTTACCTAAGTCGGTGTTTCCTGATAAATACAATATGGGAGTCTTCAAGTCGCGAGTGAATAGGTGTATTAAGAAAGTTTGCTCCATCGTCGATTACATCTTTCCTTACTATCAGGTAAGATAGTGGTCAAATATCTACGTATATCGATTAAAAAACAATCAAAAAGATCAATAAAAAAAATTAAAAGAGGGTTCTGTTTTTTTGAACTGCCCAATGGCTTAGTTCAGCGGGCGTTCGCCTTCTGAGCAGGGGTATCGGGTTCGATTCCCAGCGGGAAAACAAGTTTTCTCCCCTAGGAAAATTTGTGTTGGTTCTGAGTGTGATTGCGTGTGTGATGTGAATGTTTCCGGCACCAACAACACAAGTCATCAAGTGAGATGTAGTGTAGAGAATTAGCTCACGACATTTTTAAAAGCCTTTTTTTTTTTTTTTTTTATTTGTGACAGTCTAGTGTTTGACCACTATCTCACCTGATGGTAAGTGACGATGTGATCGAAGCTGGTAAACACACTAGACCTGGAATACGCAGGCTATCAAGGATAACTGCCGGAACACCGTATTTGGCTTGGCGGCAGACTTTCAACTTGATGGTGGTAAGCTACTTTGGTAGCAAGCCAGGCGAGCAACTCACAAAATGCTCTACCACCTCTCAAATGTCACCTAATTAGCACCACCCGGGGACCACGTTTAGGGAGTCAGACTTAAGGGGTATCCTCCTACGGACGTGGGTGACTCAGCGTCAGCCTCAGCGTGTTTTGAAACAATATATGTATATATGATCTGAATCTCGGCTACAACGATTTTCATGAAATTTAGTACCTATGCAGGAGGTTTTGGGGACGATAAATCGATCTAGCAAGGTTTAATTTTTAGAAAACGTCGTTTTATCTTACCAAAGCTCCGGTCATCCAGGTACTTACTTCACATGCCTAACTACGGGCCAATTGCCTATATTTCCTAAAACTAAACTAAAACTATGTACAGCAAAGAACTAAGTTACCTACAAGACATCGAGCTTATAGGTAACTCAAGTGCTCAAGCCCACTACCAGTGGGTAGCGTTCCCATCATGCTGGCGGCATTGCCTCTCTGAATTGCAGGTACTTAAAACTAATCTTCACAACAGTTTCACGAATGACTATTTTTGTGTAAATATACCAAAATACTTCATCTAAATAATTAAAAGTAATGAAATTTCACTTGTAACCAATATATGAAATTGGTTTCAATTTAATTGTTACACACAAATTCATTCCATTAATTATTGTTATTTGATCAGTCTCACATTGATGTCTGATGTGATGGAAATAAATTGATTTGACATTATTTGCTGATTGATTACAGATTGTATCAATAATAGTAAATATCGATAAATTACACATATTATTATTCTGTTGTCAAGTAGGCAGCCGATCATATGAACTCATGGCAAATCTTATTCCTAACATCGACTTACGAGTAAGTGAATAACGTGATTTATGTTTAAAGCGTTTAATGTTTGTTGTGAATCTAAACCATAACTGAATCCATCTGAACACACACAAAAAAATTCATCAAAATCGAGTTCAGTCAACACACGTGCAGTAGAATTATAGTATACTAACCGTGCCCCGCGGCTTCGCCCGCTATTATCAAGTTAAAAAGTAGCCTATGTGTTAATCCTAAGTATAAGCTATGTACATTCCAAATTTCATCCAAATCCGTTCAGCCGTTAAAGCGTGAAGAGGGAACAAACATACTTACACACTTACACACAAACTTTCGGATTTATAATATTAGTAGGATATAAAGATATTAGTTGATCTTCGCGGCTACTCCCGCGTAAATTTCGAAATCATTATTTAGGTATTGGATCGATGTGAGTCCAAAACATTCTTGAATCCACCTGAACAAACACAAATCATTTCATCAAAACCAGTCCAGCCATGTAGGAGGAGCTTAGTCACGTACACATAGATATAAAAGAATTACTAATGCATAAAGATACTAGCTGTACCCGGCATGCGTTGTAATGCCACGTAAAGGAAAAGTGTTTCAAGTACCTGTTTCAACTTTATGGTTGCCTAGTACTTTACTATACTAAAAACATTTTGGATATCTATATATATAAAAGAAAGTCGTGTTAGTTACTCCACTTATAACTCAAGAACGGCTGAACCGATTTAGCTAATAATTGGCAGGGAGGTAGTTTGGAGCCAGGAGAAGGACTTAGGATACTTTTTAAGAACGTACATTTCTATAACAAATTTTTTTTACAATTCGACATGCTTTCCATATTCTCATACGTCACTCGGATTTGGTAAAGTACTAGGCAAACATAAACATGAAGGTTGTAATAATATAGTCACGTGACATTGTAACGCATGCCGGGTATGGCTTCCTAAATATGCACATTCATTGACCGTTAAGCGGAACGAAGGTTGCCGGGACAGCTAGTTGTTTATACAAAACAACTAAAATCGCGATTAAAAAATGAGGGATGTGGGTAGGAGGGTGAAAAATACTTTACAAGCTAAGCTAACATACCTACCAAATATACAAAAAAAAAACATTAAAATCGAGTGCGATCACATACACCGTGACACGAGAGATTTTTTAGGATCATTTCAAGAATTTGATAAGAAAGGTAGACAATCCTTCGTCAGAACAATGATTTTAATTTTATGCTAAATAAGAAGATGAGTAAAACTTTTCAAATTAATTTAGGTCTACTGATCAACACTTAAAAAAGATTTAATTAACGTTTTAAGTGTTTAGTAGGCGTAATTACAAAGCGTTGAATTTTCTTTATTGGGCTTGAATAAACCCCAAGGATTAACAAAGGTCGGGTCAAACTAGAAAGTAGCTTAGGTAGATTTATCAGCATATTTTGATTTGTCTTTGATATACTAGTAGCACAGACAGCTCAAGTCACAAACGACTTCACCGCTTTATCTTCAGTACCTTGATCAGATTAAATGTATTAAACCCTGAACCCCAAAAAGGACTGATCAGATCTTAATAAAATTTAAATAGGACCAATGAATAAGATTTCAAACAAAAAATCGATTCACATGATAAGAAGTTATGAGGTAAAACAATTTAAAAAAATACAGTCGAATGGAGTACCTCCTCCCTTTTTGGCAGGTCGGTATAAAAAAAAGCATTACTTGTTTCGAAATAATCTAATATTTGAACATTATCTCACCGGAAGTTAAATAACGATTCGATCTATAATAAAAAGAAATAATTGAAGCACATTTCTAAGTAGGTAATATTATTTTGTTAGCTGTTTATATAGGTATATATTTTATGTATCATATATATATATATTGTGTATATGTGTATTATGTATGTTTTTATTTCATTTATTTTTATTAATTTAGATATATTATATTAGTATAGAACGCCACACCAACCCAAATCATCCTGCACATTTTCTGTCCATCCAAAGGTTCTCTGGCAGAAATCGCTTAAAGCGATAAGACCGCCCATTGTACTACCTCAAATAACTGTATTATTTTAAGTTCTACAATTTTACTTTTATTTGGTGTGCAATAAAGATTTTGTATTTCTGATATGAAGAATGAAACAGTTGTCGAAGTAACTGTCCGCAATAAGATTCCCAATAATTACACCTCCATAAATACAGCATACTTTATGTCCCCAATAAGGCCCGGATCCTCTAAGACCCAATTTGGAGGAAAAACGACACTTATCGAGTACTCGTAAATAACAAGCGATGGCCTTGTGCCCTTCAGTTAAATTAATAGTAGGAGATACAAATCTTGACTATTCAATTAGAGGTGGAGTATGGAAACTAAAATATGAGGCTTTAGGCTGTTTTGAAGATGTGGTCTATGTAACTTTAGGGCGTTGATTTATCCATACAAACGTAATACCAAAATTATTTAATACTACCCGTGCCCCGCGGCTTCGATCGCGTTGATCAAGTTAACATTTAAAAGCCTATGTGTTAATGCTATAGGTATAAGCAACGCACATTCCAAATCCGTTCAGCCGTTGCATCCTACTAATATTATAAATCCGAAAGTTTGTGTGTAAGTGTGTTTGTACACGCTTTAACGGCAGAACGGATTTGGATGAAATTTGGAATGTATATAGCTTATACGTAGCATTAACATATAGGCTACTTTTTAACTTGATAATGGCCTCGATTCTGATGTACACTCACTAAATTAAATTTAAACTATCCCTGTCTCTTACAAAATAGAAACACAAGACAGAGATAGCATACATTTTAGTGCTGTCAAGCTAGTTTATCAATTAAAATATGAACAGCAGAAGCAGAAAGGCGCGTGTTTTTAGTCAACACCAATAACATACTCGACTAATTGCATAGACATCTAAGTTCTGACTAACTTGACAGCATTAAAATGTATGCTATCTCTGTCTTGTGTTCCTATTTTGTAAAAGACAGGAATAGTTTCAATTTAATTTATGTGTGACATCAGAATCGAGGCCAATAGCGGGCGAATCCGCGGGGCACGGCTAGTTAGAAATAAATTATCAATTTGTATTGCATTTATGGTTCACTATTTTGGCTATACATAAACGGTAGATATATGATGTCGCGGGCTTTTTTGTAGGACTATTGCAGATAAACATTTCCATTCTACATTATATACGTGTAACTGTAACGGTTTTTGCAGCGCACGCGAGAATAGCTCGCAGATGGCAGGATTTTTTCCTACTTACTTGACACTTATCGTTATATTTTAGACAATTCACACAGTATTTTTATAAATTATAGCCTATGTGTTATTTTAATGTATAAGCTATATTATTGTAAGGTTTCATTAAAATCTATTCAGTAGTGATTGTGGGTGTGATGTCCTAAATGTTTCCGGCACTCACGGTGCAAGTATCTGAACTGTGAGTGTGAATGCGTTCCTTGTTTGTTTGTTTGTTATATTTGAGTGTACATGTTTACATCGCAGGATCAATATAGTTTCTATTATGGAGAAATCTGTATTGTGATTGTATGGGCACTTCAATGTAATGGGAAACTTCTCGAACTCTCAAAGAGTGAAAATATATGTCGTACTATATTTTTTGCCAAGCGAGGGTTGGAAAATGTTGATATTGAGTTGTTTAGTATAATCCTTACATATTTTTTATTGTCATAAATGCGAAAGTAACTCTGCCTGTAAGTTACGCTTTCACGCCTAAACCACTGATTCGATTTTAATGAAATTTGGTACAGAGATAGGCTAGAGCTTGGGAAAGGAAGTAGGTTTCTTTTTATTCCGGAATTCTCGCGGGTCCAGGACTTACGCGGGCAATACCGGGGGGCGCAGCTAGTATCTTATATTTAATTCTTCTAGGCAAGCAAGCATGCTATATCTTTGACCGCATAATCACTTTCCATCAGGTGAGATTGTGGTCAAATGCTTGCCTATCAGGCAAAAAAAAAAGTTCTAGTGTATAATGTACTTCAATTATTATTGTTCAGTAGTTTGATTAAATTAAATGTTTCTTCTTGTTTAATGTATGGTCCAAAAAAAGTTTTTTGTTAAAAAAGGGCATGTGGACAAGGCCTGTGGTGACCATATTTTCAATAAAGAAAAAAAATGTATTTGGTTAAATTTGCGTTATGTTCTTTAGATCACAGAGCAGGAAACTCGCGCTTTTGTGAACGAGCTTCCTGCTCTGTGGTGTATAAAACCTCTAGACTTAGCTACAAACAAAACAAACAAACAAACGCTTTCACACTCACAGCCCCACACTAAGTTGGCTTGTGTCGTGGGTGCCGGAAACATTCACATCACACACACAATCACAACCAGAACCAGAAACAAATTTTCCTTGGGGAGAAAACTTGTGTTCCCGCCGGGAATCGAACCCGATACCCCTGCTTAAAAGGCGAACACACACCCAACTAAGCTAACGAGCAGTTCAAGCTGTAACTTAGTAAATAAAAACTTCGTCATGCACAAGCTTTATTGAATTTATTTGTACTTAAGTATAAGTAAACTCAATAACGCAATGTGTTTGTCAATAAAATGAAGGCAATTGACTTCCTCGATATCTAATTAAGTCAACTGACACGTGTATTAAATGATGCAATTGTTACCTTCCTCGTTATGCGCAGTTTCTATAAAACAGTCGAGAATATATGTACAAAACAGTCAGTGAAACAATTCCATACAAAATGGGTCTGCGAGATTAGGCAGAACGTGGACTGTGACGTCACAAGAATAACATAAAAAAGGCCGCGTTTAAATTGCCCCAAAACTTATTTATCAAATATTAATTTTAATACAAGTTGTGCACGGCAGCTTCTAATTTTCCTTTCATTTGTTTTCAATGTTGTAACTTAGCAGTTTAGATCAAAATTAAATTAATTATTAATCTAAAGGCTTGTTTGTAATTCCAATGATGTACTCAACGAAATAGGTATGTCTTTTATAAAAAAAATATATCTGGGCATTTATGAACACAATAATAAACAGCCAAGTCCATCGAGCAGTTCTCAATATTATCTTTCATATTTGTTTTTTATATCTTTCATATACTTCGATTTCATTTGTCCGGACTAAATGCAAAACTTGTATGATTTTATTACATGCAATGTTGCCTCACAAATTATTTAAATATGCCTTCTAAGCAGCGGGTATCGGGTTCTATTCCTGTTGGAAACACAAGTTTTCTCCCCAAGGGAAATTTGTGTTTCTAGTTCTTGGTGTGAATTGTATGTGTGTGAAGTGTGAAGTGTGAACGCGTACAAAAAAACGTTATATGAAATAGCGAAAATATTATGAACCATGTCAAAATGTTACAGATTATTGTTTTTCAAAGCATGTAATGTCTGCGAATAATTTGTTTTAAATCGGTCGTCAACCTAGGAAGAAAGATTTTACACAAGGTCAATAGATTAAAATTAAACACGGCCAGTTGGATACGCAAGTAAAACAATATTAAATCTAATATCTTTAAACGAGCAATTCTTGTATATAATTATCCTACTAATCCTACTAATATTATAAATCCGAAAGTTTGTGTGTAAGTGAATATGTTTGTTCCCTCTTCACGCTTTAGCGGCTGAACGGATTTGGATGAAATTTGGAATGAACATAGATTATACCTAGGATTAATACATAGGCTACTTTTAAACTTGAAAATAGCGGACGAAACTGCGTTGCACGGCTAGTGTATATATATATAATCTGAATCTCGGAAACGGCTCCAAAGATTTTCATGAAGTTTAGAATGCAGGGGTTTCGGGTGCGATAAATCGATCTAGCTAGGTTTCAATTTTAGAAAAAGTCGTTTAACTAAAAAACATCGGTCATCTTGTATGATTAGCAAATTGGAAGTTGAGTTCTATCGAAACTTCACGTAGAAAAAGAAATAAACGCTTTCACACTCACAGCCCCAAACTACTCTTCTGCGCCGCGGCAACATTAAGTACCTTAAATTTTCTTTTAACACTTCACACTCTCAGCACTATTAAGTTCAAAGACTTGGTGGGTGCCGAAAAAAATATATCGATCACACACACAAGCAGAGCCAGAAGTACATATTTTTAGGAAGAAAAATTCTACTCTTTTGGAAGAAAAATTGTTCTCCTTCCAGGAATAAGCGGCTGAACCCATAGATGCGATTTTTTTTATTTGAAAGGTGACTTGATCGAGAGTGTTCTTATCTATGTTTTGTGAAATAGGTGCAGCCGTTTATCAGATCGTCGGGACTATTTTCAAAATTATGGATTTGCCACTTGTTTTCAATCTTTTTAACCGACTTCAAAAAGGAGGAGGTTCTCAATTCGACTTTATCTTTTTTATGTGTGTTTATGTTACTCATAAAAATTTTCTAGTTGAACTGATTTTGAATACTCTTTTATTATTTGAAAGTTGGTGCTTTCTATGTAGTCCCATTTAAATTTGATCAAGAACCGACCAGTGGTTGTTGAGTTATCCTCAATGATGCGAATTTAATTTACTTAATCTGATCAAGGGTTTCGAAGATAAAGAGGTGAAGTCAGAAAAACAAAAGGTTATAACCTTTTTTTTCTTTCAATATTGGCTTCGCAATCATGCGCATTTAACCAGTATCAAGTATTAATATATTTCAAGTGTATTTCTTATTATAAGTCCTAGTCTTGAGTCACAGTCAAAGCCAAGTAAAACAGTCTTGGTCCAGTCATAGTCAAGTCATGCCCTAGTAAAGTGGTAGAAACTTTACAAGAACTTCTATTGGAGCTTTAGAGCGAAGGTGAAAATCACGTTTTTCAACTTTGTATGATTTGCCTACACTTATGCACGTTCACTCAGTATTAATAGTTAATAATTCACCATTATTACATTAACACTCGAAGTATCACAGGTTTTGGAAAATTATACAAAATCAACAACGTAAAGAAAAATAATGATTATTGTGGATTATTGTAAAATTGCTTTACTAATGGCGCGAATTGAAGAAACATTTTTTTTACTGATTACTAACATTTTAAAGCTTTTTGGTTACTTTCTGCAAATTAAAGAATTTAATCTTTCTTTTTACATTAAATACCACTTTTTGATATGAGTGATAAAGCAATAAGGGCCGGTAAATTATAGCCCTACTTGAAGAAGGTTGTTCGCAAACTGACGTGTCTCAGCGCCTTGATGTGAGTCTTTCAACTGCCCAGAGGACTTGGCAACGGTATCAAGAGACCGGTTCGGTCAAAAGAAGACTCGGTTCGGGAAGAAAACGATGCACAGAACCACGAGTTGACCGGTTTTTGGTGAGTCAGGCGTTGCAGAATCGTAAGGCGTCAAGTGTGGACCTGAAGAAGAGCCCTGAATAAGTAAGAGGAGTAGAAGTTAGCTTGTGGACGGTCAGGACGAAGCTTTTGGCTGCCAATATCAGGAGTTACCGTCCGGCTTGGGGCCCTAAATTACAATACAATACAAATACTCTTTATTGCACACCAAGAAAAATAACAATTTACAATAGAAAAAATAACAATATAGCAGTACAATCGGCGGCCTTATCGCTAAGCAGCGATCTCCTCCAGGCAACCTTAGGATGGAGAGGATAAAAAAAGTTTAACAAATAGTGATCGGTGGTGCGGCAAATATAATTATTAATGTAATTAAACAAATCATATACATATAGTTACATACATAAATAAATACAAAATATATAAATATTATACAATACATAAATAAATATTAAAATACATTTATAGTTATTAAAATTACTCCGTGAGCACCGTGTTGCTCGACTTAATTTTTGTTCGAAACTGTGCTTCATGGACTTGGAGGTCTGGAATAAAGTATTGTTTTTTGATGAACCTAGAATCGCTTTGTGTGGAGAGGACCGGCGCCGCCGGCGAGTGCTGTCGGCAATGCTATGCGGAAGTGTGGTTCGAAAAAACAACTCCTTATGGCGAAGGCTCCGTTATGTTTTGGGCAGCAATTAATTCGACGGAGCGTACGGAGTTATTTTTCATAGAAAATTGAACATTAAATGCACACCGGTGCATAATGGAAGTCCTAGTTCCATATGAACAACCCGCATTGACTGCACTTGAGGAAGATTTAATTTTTATGGACGACAATGCTCGCCCGCACCTTTCTAGCGACGTGGAAGCGTACCTACATGCAAGAAGTTGGGATCCGTCGTTTAGATTGGCTAGCTCGAAGTCCTGATCTCAATCCAATTGAGCATGTCTGGGATGTTCTAAAGAGATGGGTAAGATCAGTGCAACCTGCTCCACAAAACATCAGTGAGCTAAAAAGAATCATTGCAGAAGAGTGGGAACGTATTCTTCAAAACGTTATTAAAAACACCGTGGAAAGCCTGCCCAGAAGGATTCAAGCTGTGATTTTGGCAAGAGGAAGTCTCACTTGTTATTAGGTTTTTACATTTGTAACTTTATTTAATTAAAAAAAGTAAAAAAATCTTCTTGTCTTTATTATTGCCGACCACTTCTTAATGTTTGGCCGTGTACGGTTTTAAAGAATTCATCGAAAATTTATGAAAAAAAATTACAGAATTAACTTAACGCGAATTAATTTACACGATAATAAGTATACAGACTACGTTCAAACAATTTTAATATCATCATTTCATTTAATTAACTCAAATCGGCCTTAGAAAGTAAATTTCCTTAGGTGCCCATTTTTTTTTGCAAATGTGTGTTTGTAGGTTTAAGACATAGAGTATATTTAGTTATTTATTCTCTAAGGTTTAAGAGCTAAGTCACTGGTTGGGTATACACTGCGTTTACTCTATAAAACAGCTATGCTAATGGAGTTATGTCGGCAGCTGTCATGGAGGAAGAAGCATGAATATTTATACAATCAATCAGTGTTTACGCTCCGCAGCCAGCATTTTGTGTGGGCTACAGGTTTTATATAGGCCTGATAACTTATATATAAGTCACCGATCTAGTGAAGAAAACAGATACAACTCACGGAACATTGGAGTGAAGCAACACAAATCAGTCCACTAATAACCCATTCTATTTACTTCAATCGAATGGATTTGCTAACGACCTAGCCAGAACACCTACAGGAAACAGAACACCAGCAAGGTACCTTACGACGTAAGGTACCTTGCTGGTGTTCTATCGCTTGCATTTCGGAGAGTGTGCACTCAAATTACACCAGTTGGTTCCCCCGTGCCATTTCTGTAATCAGACCACAAGACGAACAAACCAACGTCATCCGTATATGGTTGACATACCTCATATTATCTGCTTGAAGCGGTTTCCTTCAACATTTGTTATCCGTATATTGAAAGAGTGGAACTCAATGCTCGCATCCTTGTTACTCGAACAGTATAATCTGGGAGTCTTCAAGTCTAGAGTGAATAGGTATCTTCTAGGTAAGCATGCTTCATCTTCGGCTGCATCGTCACTTTCCATCATGTTAGTTAGCGGCCAAATTTTTACCTATCTGTCATAAAAAAATACTTAATATTGGCTCCGCAATCTATGTGCATTCAGCCAGCGTCAATTCATAAATATTTTTTAAGTTATATAGGTCATAAAATATACACTTTCATATTCTGTGCCTTGTATCTGTATTTATTACTAGATCGATGATGTAAGTAATCTTAATCGATGTCGTAAATATTAAACAGAGGTCGTAGGTTAGTTGGTTGCTCGCTCACATTTGTATTGATAAGTTGTAACAATAATAAACGCATTCACATTCACAGCCCCAAACTAAGTTCAATGACTAGTGTCGTGGGTACCGAAAACATTAATATCACATAATATAAAATAACACCAAGATCCAAAAACTCAGGCAAAATTTAAGTTGCAGACAAAAATTCAAAATCATGTGCTTTTTTATGTTGAATAGGCAAGCATTTCACCACTATCTCATCTGATTTAAAGTGAAGATGCGGCCGAAGATGTGACATGCTTGCCTAGAAGATACCCATTCACTTGAGACTTGAAGACTCCCAGATTATACCGTTCGGGGAACAAAGACGCAGGCATTGAGTTACACTCCTTTGCTGTACGGATGATGAACGTAGAAGCAAAACGCTTTGAGCGAACTGGAGGTATGTCTACCATAAATGGATGACGTTTGATAGTTTGTCTTATTGTTAGGTCTATTTTCCTATCTATACCACTATTGGTGACCATAGATGAAAGAGAATCATCCGTGGTGGTGAAAATTCTTCGTTCTACATTATTATTCAAAGTACTCGTTTCTTACGTGTTTTTTTTTCTATTTTCCAGATCTTGACTCTTCGGCCGTGGACACACTAAATCAATATTGTAAGTTATTTTAACATTTACATATTGTCTTCGCTTGGGAAGTATGACATTTTCGCTAAGAACTTTAAAATCTCAAAGATGTTATGTTTTTATACATATTTACTTAAAATTAGCTACTCTTACAAAACTAGATAATTTCATATATTTTACAAGAAAAAATGCGTAATTCATTAATCTAACCTCCTACATGTCTATAAATTGCCCTGTGCCTACCATACACGTTAAAAAAAAAAGAAGCGGGTTACGATTTATTTTGCGAAACTCTCCCTTTTCAACGGAAAATTATTGTCTATGTCATAAAAATTTCATTTAATTATTTTTAATTAAATCACATACAATCTATAATAATAAATAAAACAATCGATCCCTAAATAAAAATTCAAACTAATCAAAAATAATAATCTTTGTAAGTGTGGCAAGGTAGCAATGAACGCTGGCTGTGTCTGCGTTGAATATATAGCGATTGGAATTATTTAAAAACAATGAATAATTAAATTATTTAATATCAACTAAATTTAGTAATAGTTGTCTGGCCATGTGTGAACGAATTTATAATAAGGTACCTGAAGATATAAAAACACTTAATGAGAATTTATTCAAAAAGAAGTTATTTGTATATTTAAATGAAAATATTTTTTATGACATTAAGGAATTTTTAGACAAGAAGTTTGACATAAATCTTTAGATATTAATTATATTATTATGACATGAATGCACCTAGATTTATAACAATAATTAAATATGTTTTAATATATAATGAATATACAATATAAATTCAATAGATAAATATGTACCTATTTGCATGCTAGATATTAATTAGCTTAACATGTGGCTCATTTCAAATGTAACATCCTTATACCATGTTAAAAGCAAACAAATGATTATGATTATTATTATGATTACAAAAAAAAGTTATAAACCTTCCTTATTTGAAGTTTGAAGGCTGCCTGCACCTTAGATAAGATCATCGTCAAGTGTGAAGTGAATTTGTTGTCTTTCAATTTCAATGATCATTTGCCCTTGGAGTTCAGTAAATAATAACAAGTGTCCCCAGCATATTTTGTCAGCCCATGTCCAAATAGGGCAAGTGACTCAGTGGACATTGGACAATAGTCAATAGTGGACAGTTGTGTCCAAGTAATTAGACAGCCGACGCGCGGCCTTGCGCTGACATTGGATATCTGTCACACTTATCTGATCATAGATTGCTAGTTTGTTAGTATATTGTGATGTTTGCGAGAATTGAGTTATTTTTTTATGGAATTTTGAGATGCTTCGAGGACCTATGTGTATTATTTTAGAAAGAAAGAAAGACAAAATGTTACAATAAGCTTTAAAGTTACTGACAAAATAAAGATAGATAGATAATACTTTATTGATCCACTTTATAAGATGAGATAAAACAAAGGTTACAAACAAGCTTATACGTCAAGTATCACGACAGGCGGCCTTATCACTAATAGCGATCTCTACCAGGCAACCTTCGGATGGAGAGAACTATAGAATGTAATAGACGAGGTATAATAAATGGCTGTATGGAATACCTAATTAACTTAATAAAAATCATTACTTATACTATGGCATAAATACAGTATGAATATACATAAACAAGTAATATATTATTATATAATACACAAAATAATTATATCAAATAAATAAATAAATAATAAAATAAATGATGATTCAATATTCAATGTCAAGCACATATTTTACTGTTCACTAAAATTACTAAATAATAATACCACTCATTATTATTATTATAATAACAATCGTCGCTATTCATGGGATTACAAAAGATGTCCTCAGTGAATGGTATTAAAGAGGTGATATTAATTATTTGTGGTAAATTTCAATGTCGAATACTATATTATCTTTGGTTGATAGAGTCGCCTGCATTAGAATATTTAAAATCAAATAAAGGTAGCAAGCCTATCGGTATTCTATCGCTTACATTTTGGAGAGTGTGCTCAGGAATCACATGATATAATTCCTCCATGCCCTTTTTACCATCAAACAACAAGACAAACTGTCATACGTCATCCTTTTATGGTTGACATACCTCCAGTTCGCTCGAAGCGTTTTGCTTCTACGTTCATGATCCGTACAGCGAAGGAGTGGAACTCATTGCCTGCGTCTTTGTTCCCTGAACGGTATAATCTGGGTGTCTTCAAGTCTAGAGTGAATAGGTACCTTCTAGGCAAGCATGTTCCATCTTTGGCCGCATCGTCACTTTCCATCAGGTGAGATAGCGGTCAAATGTAGTATAAAAAAAAAACAATAATGTACAGTACGATACAATACAAAACACTTTATTGTATACCAAAATAATATAAACAATGACAAATAAAATATTACAATCATCGTGGTAGTACAATGGGCGGTCTTATCGCTTAAAGCGATCTCTTCCAGACAACCTTTGGATGAACAATGTAAACAAATTTCAGAATGTTTACATAAGGTAATTAATTTTGGCACAAATACACTAATGTTTAAAGCCTTAGGAAACATAAACATAAACTCTTTCACGCTAAATTTAATGACTTTAGTCGTGGGTGCCTAAGAAATGTATCACACACACAATCACAACCAGAAACAGAAAATTTCCTTTGGAAGAAAACTTGAGTTTCAGCCGGGAATCGAACCCGATATCCCTGCTTAGAAGGCGAACGCCACCCAACTAAGCCAACGAGCAGTTCCAATAATGAAGGAAAAGAAGGAAAGTATGTATTTTCGTTTAAATGGTAATATATAGTATGGTAAACAATATTGGTGTTTTGGTCAAAAAACATGTGTGAAAACTTTGTATGGTTTGCCTACATTTCTGCACGTTTACGAACTGTTACGGTTAACAACCTAGTATTATTACACATCAACAAACAAACGCATTCACACTCACAGCCCCACACTAAGTTCAAAGACTTGTATCGTGGGTGCCGGAAACATTCACATCACACACACATTACACTCAGAACCAGAAGCACAAACATCCCTTGGGAAGGAATTTTTGTGCTCCTGCCGGGAATCGAACCCAGGACCCACGGCGCAGAGGGCAGGCACCTGTCCACTGGCCAACTGGGCCAACATACATAGAACATACATAGAATCACTAGTTTTGGAAAATAATGTAAAATCGACATGTTTTTACATTCGCGGCAAAACGCCAAAATAAATTTATGTCAAAATAAATACGTAGAGTCATCTTTACTAAAAAGTAGGTTATAGTACACAATCTAACTATGACAAGGTTGTATTTAAGTGATCTAAAGGTCAATAACACCTTAGTAAGGTCATCGACAAGTCATCACAACCTCAGCTGGTCTATCAAGTTTGTCTAACGAATTATTGATTATTGTTATAAAACTCATAAATGTGTTAATATTTGATTTTACTATTATCTTAAGTAGGTAGGTAAGCTTCTAGTCTAAAAATGAACGTGTAATTAACCAAATAACATAAAAATAAACACTTTCACACTCACAGCCCCTCACTAAGCTCGATGATTTGTGTCGTGGGTGCCGGAAACATTCATATCACACACGTAATCACAACCAGAACCAGACACACAAATTTTCCTTGAGGAGAAAACTTGTGTTCCCGCCGGGAATCGAACCAGATAGCTGCTTAGAAGGCGAACGCTCACCTACTAAGCCAATGGGCAGTTCTAAATGAATAAACATTTTTGTGGAGGATAGAGGAAGATTCGTGACTTATGAAGGGCGTGGACCACATAAATTAGGTACAATGCACACAATCTGCCTTAATCTCAATCAATTGAACTACCGTTCGTGTCGCACGCAAAGTATCTGCGAAATATTTACTTTTGAAATAAGCGACAATAATGTCGACGTGTGCTTTTGTTAACAAAACGTACAATTAGCTCAATAACAAAAAATTTAATAGACATCATTTATTTGTGACAAAACATAAAAAACACACGAGAGGCAGTTACAAAAATAGTTTATTTCACAAACCGACTCCAACTCAGATTATGATGGTATGGCTGCGCTTGTAGTTTCTAGTATCTATTATAGTTCAGTTGTTGTTTCGTCGATTTTTGAGCGTACTCTATCTTTCCACTTTTAATAACATCATTGGTAGAGAGGAGTCCTCACTCACCAGGACACGTACAAAACCAAAGTGACTGTCACAAATTTTGACTTTAACTGGGTAATTCTATTTAAGTGTTACCGAATTCGTGTTGTCTAGTTGATACTTGCCGAATTTTGGACTCGAAGATCTCTAACAATAATGAACGAGACATCGTGACTCACAATAGACTCAATTGCTATTTATTTTTTTAATTGATTAGTTGATACTACTGATATTAGACCGTATGCCTACTGCATGGAACTCTATCTTACAATATAGAACAAACAACCAGTATGTAGAGATAACCGACACTTGTCGTCGGCCGATGTGCAGCTTGGCACGTTTTGCAGTATAAGTCAAGAAGTGCCTCATTTCTACCCGAAAATAATTTCAAGCAAAGCTTAAAAAAATTTACTTCACCGCTTTATCTTCGGAACCCTTGATCAGATCTAATGAATACGCATTATTAAGGATAACTCAAAAATTACTCTAATGAGATCTTGATCAAATTTAAATGAAACCAAAAGGGAACAACCAGCAAAAAAAAAAAAAACCATCAAAATTGGGTTACTTACCTAGAAAAAAGTTAGAGGTGCACACATAAAAAAAAAATACCGTTGAATTGAGTACCTCTTCCTTTTCTTTGAAGTCGGTAAAAAACCTATATTGGAATACATAAAACCGAGCACCCACAACACCCCGAGCCAAACAAGTAAAAGACTGAGTCTTTTATTACATTGACACTAAAGCAAAATACCTCGATCATAAACAATCGTCGTTCGCTTGAAGACGAGTCGTCGACCTTAACACCGATCTGCGGCACAGATATACCTAGAATCTGCATTCGCATCGTTTATTTAGTGTCAGTTGGTTAAGAGCAGGCTGCGCCTTGATCCGAGCACGGTTGTCACCACAGGTGGTTGTAGTGCGAATGAGCGCAGCGGTTACGCAAGGTTGCACGTGACATACTTAGATTTTTAAGGTTTTCGTAACGCTCTTGAAAGTAAGAAATATATCAAAATCTTGGTTAAATAACGGATACTAAACTATGTTTTATAACTGTTAGTATTTATTTACGCCATAAAGTTTAAGTAAACTTAACGAAACATCCGAAAAAAAAAGGCAACATTTTCGTTAAAAAATCCATCGAATAAAACTCTTTTAATCGTAAAACCAGCTAAATGGAGGATAGATAAATATTCATATATATATATATATATTAAAGTTACTCGTGGATAAGTTAATATGTTTATGTATTAAAATAAGAATAACATGTATCTTCATGGAACATGTCATCAAGGAACATGTTAAGCATCATTTTATACAAAAAAGTTATAAGATTAGCGATGCTTTAGCTGACAAGGACATATTTTCGAAATTATGATAATATTCACCGTTTACAATATATTTTACAATTTATTTTATATTATTTGTTTTTAAAATTTTATAATGGACGATGTTGTTGCTGAAAATTTTGTAATACTTCTTAATTTTATTTTAGTGTAATATGAATTTTAAATTTTGTTTTCGACGACGCTTTCGCAAAATACTAATATGTTATTTTATCAATCTTAATAGTTAATACATAATTCTTTGAGTCAATATCAATCTAAATACTTAATTTTAAATTTATAACGTGTGTATGTAACCTAACTCCTCCTAAACGGCTGGACCGATAAGTATGAAATGTTTTGTGTATATTTCAATGGATTCCTGGATGGTTTGAAAACACAAAGACTGAAATTTTGCGAATTTGGCAGTAGAATCATTAACTTTTATGAGTGCCTCTTTGGGGCCCATGTGAATAAACGATTTTGATTTTGATTTTGACAAATGGACCCGGTAGGTGGCGCTGCTGTCGGCTTGGTAGGACAACGTCTGCCGAGTACGCTAGTGTATTCATAATTTGTACTTTATCGAATGTATTTGTTGCTGATGTTAAATTAAAAAAAAACTGAAATTGACATATCTTATGACGTGTCTAAGTGCATAATTAGTATGTATAAAGATAAATAAAGATACAATACAATACAATGTGATCGTCTCAGGATATCATTGCAAAAAGTAATGATGAAAATATGTGTGTAGATGGACAACAAAGTGACTTCTGAGGCAACAGTTGATTGAAGGGCAAAACAATTACATAAGTTATTGTTATTGCACATTGCAACACAAATTAATATCAATTGTCAATCCATGGTCAGTGATAATCAACCAATTTATAATAATAAAACGATTTTGCACAATCAATGCAGTACTGAACAGCTATCTCGAAATTCACTTTGTAATTTTGTAAGTAAATTTATAAACATAAAAAA
Organism: Lomographa bimaculata; assembly: GCA_948107665.1. NCBI lineage: Eukaryota > Metazoa > Arthropoda > Insecta > Lepidoptera > Geometridae > Lomographa > Lomographa bimaculata. Next base: position 1,813,654 of record OX403600.1, on the reverse strand, counting down.
AACAAGTAACAAAACAAACGAACTGCCTTAGCTTAGATAGGCGCGTGTTCGCCTTCTAAGCAGAGGTATCGGGTTTGATTCCCGGAAATCTCCGTTGCTTATATAACAAAAGGTGGACTTAATGCTAGGGGAATTCTCTACCAGTCAACAGCACATGATAGACGAGAAGAGGGTGTGTAGGCGTGCATCAAAAAGTTGTAGAGACGGATGGGAGACAAAAGAATGTAGAATGATTTGTTAAAATTATCAATAGCATATTAGATACATAATTAAGTTTTCAAAATACATATATACTAATAAATATACACAAATGATTACATACATTTATATCGGCATTATCTAAATATATATAACTCAAAGGTGACTGACTGACTGACATTGTGATTTATTAACGCACAGCCCAAACCACTGGACGGATCAGGCTGAAATTTGGCAAGCAGGTAGATGTTATGACGTAGGCATCCGCTAAGAAAGGATTTTGATTAATTCTACCCCCAAGGGGATAGAATAGGGGATGAAAGTTTGTATGAAACTTTGTAAATTTAAAATTAATACTTCTTAACGCAAGCGAATCCGCGGGCAAAATCTAGTTATTTAATAAAATGTGTAATACATAATAAATATATAAACATATAAATAATAATAAAATAATATCGATAGATTAGAAGGCGGATGCGCACCTAACTACGCCAGCGGGCATTTATTAAAGTTATTTCCTGATTATGATTTTACCTTTGCTTTTATAAATAGAACATCTGCATTCTGACGTCACGACACCAAGTGCTTTCAGAACATTAATAAGATAATGGATATTAATGACGTACTTATCTTTAAAACGTTAGTATGACCCTTAAACTGACAAGCCATAATAGGCTCCAAGTCTTAGCGTTAAGGTCTTAACTACAAAATTAAGTATATCCTTGTAAGCGGTTAGCTTTTATATTCGCCATGGAAATGTAAGCTTTTAGTCGTTGAGATATAGTTTATATTTGTAAAATAAGGATATTCTAAAGCGGAGCTTAGTTGAAAAGTTTATTTTAAATAACAATTTTTTTTAACAAACAAACGCATTCACTCCACTCACAACCTCACACTAAGTTCAAAGACTTGTATCGTGGGTGCCGGAAACATTCACATCACACACATTACACACAGAACCAGAAGCACAAATATCCCATGGGAAGGAATTTGCTGCCGGGAATCGAACCCATGTTCACACACATTACACCCAGAACTAGAATCACAAATAACCCATGGGAAGAAATTTGTGCTCCTGCCGGGAATCGAACCCAGGACCCACGGCGCAGAGGGCAGACACCTGTCCACTGCGCCAACTGGGTCGTCATTTATGGACAAAATTTTTTTTTTGGTCCGTGTTTTTCTTTGGAACTTAAACTTAGGCATACTAAAATCAGTATCAATTGAATTGCATGTCAGCTTAGATGGGTACGCATTCTAAGCATATCAGGTTCGATTCACACAAGTTCAATGACTTGTGTCGTGGGTGCCAGAAACATTCACATGACACACTTACAATCACAACCAAAACCAGAAACACAAATTTCTAAAAGAAATCTGTTGTTCCAGCCGGGAATCGAATCCGATACAGCTCAAAAGGCGAACGCGGACACAACTAAGTTCATTTACAAAGATTAAAAAAAAAAAACGGGTTGCACTCCGGGAGTGCCGGCAGAAGTAAAAACTCGCCGCGCGGTAGAAAGAGAGGGGGATAATACCTCATCTCCTTCGTCTTACGAATTTTCCGTCTTACGAATTTTCGATCAGGTCAAGAGTCCTGGGGGTCTATTCCGGGCATAGATTATCTTTATCGACGTCGAATACGAACGATTTTCTTTTGTTATGATCATCGAATCAACTAAAATTTCAATATTTTGACGACCGGAATAGACCTACAAACGCGTTTAACATTTCTTACCCACCCCAAAAAAGTGCACAACGTCGCTAAAGAAGTTTTCACTTCAAAAACTTCTCAAGCAACGGGCAGTTTATTTACAAAGATAATAAAAAAGAAAAGGGTGTGTCGTAACGACACACGATACAAGTGAGACTTTTGTATTATTTAATCTAATAGCTTTAAACAAGCAATTCTTGTATATATATATAATCTGAATTTCGAAAACGGCTCCAACGATTTTCATGAAAAAGTATGAAGGGGGTTTCAAGGGCGATAAAACGATCTAGCTAGGTTTCATTTTTAGAAAACGTCGTTTTAACGATCATAGTTCGGTCATCCAGCTACTTTGAATTATTCAACAAGACAAACAGTCAAACGTCATAGATTCATGGTTGAAATACCTCCAGCTCGCTCGAAGCGTTTCGCTTCTACGTTTATTATCCGTACTGCGAGGGAGTGGAATTTATTGCCTGCGTCTTTGTTTATCTGAGCGGTATAATCTGGCAGTCTTCAAGTCAATGAATCTTCTAGGCAGGCATGCTATATCTTCGGCCGCAACATCGCTTTCCATCAAGTGAGATAGTGGTCAAACGCTTGTCTATCGAACATAAAAAAAAAATCACATTGTTTACGCACCACTTTTCGTCATAAAAAAGGTTGCGGTTCAGAATTACAATGCCCTCCTGTAACAAGTTTCACCCAAAAAGATGTATTAGTTACTGGATATATATCAGTCTTTGTTGATTTGTTTGACCTCAAGAACTCTAAAAATACAAAGAAAACAATAGAATATCGTGCCTTGGGCATGTGTGCCGTAAATATCGATACCTCTTTAATATTAATATCGTTTCTCGTACGCGGAAACGTTGAATTATTTATGTATTAAATATTGTCGAGGATATTTTTGTTTGTACACAAATAGTTACACCTGTTGCCTTTATAACATGTATTAAAACATCTATTGCTGATGCTATACTTTTAAAAGTAAGGTTACATTTCTGCAAATTCTATATTATCTATATAATAAACTAGCGACCCGCCCCGGCTTCGCACGGGTGTAATTTAGACAAAAAACCGGCCAAGTGCGAGTCGGACTCGCGTACGAAGGGTTCCGTACCAAAACGGCAAAAATCATGTCTTTTGAGTTGTTCGTTTTGAAATGGCTAATCCGACGGCTCAATAGCCAGGTCTGTAACCTCATAGAACTAGTTGGTCTCGGAAGGTCACTGATAACTTGCCAAGAGCTTAGGGCTATTGAACTCACTGCGGGATGAAGTTTATTATTATTGGAGGGATTCGTCGTGAATCTACTAAAGCATTTTATCTTTATACCTTTTTTTACCCACGACGGAACAGAGAAATTATATGCGTTTAGAATGAGAGGTAGTTTGTTTGCATAATAAAAGTGTTACAGTGTTAGCCAATGTATATATGTATATTTTTCCTTTAGTTTTGTGGAGATACAACGTCAGGGCCGATTCTGATGCTACTTACTTCAATCGTTTGAATAAAAAAAAAACAATATGGCGACAACAATATGGTAAAAAACGCCATATTGTAAAAAATAAAAATGAAAATCGAATAATAGTGTCAAATAGGGTATGATTACATACGTAAATATTTGAAAATATTTTTTTGGTTTTTAATAGTATTTGCGTTTGAATTACCATTAAAGATCTATAAAGATTTAAAATAGTTTAGCAACCATTCTCATTTTAAACATTAACTTAATTAAAATAAAACAAAGATTTTTAGTTGTAAAAACGGCAAAAATCATGTCTTTTGTTCCCATACAACAGACAAGATTTGTGCCGTTTTTACAACTAAAAATCTTTGTTTTATTTTAATTATTTATTTTTGAAGTGAACATATACCTAATTAAATATTATGTGAATATTTTAAGTGTCTACATGTTGCCGTTATCAATATTGAGCAAAAACGAGCAAAAAAACTCGTATGTTGTATGGGAGCCCCCTGAAGTATTTATGATATTCTCTTTTTAGTATTTTTTTTGTAGCACACACACATCATCTGTGAAAATTTCAACCGTCTAACTATCACGGTTCATGAGATACCTGGTGACATACAGACGGACAAACAGCGGAGTCTTAGTAATAGGGTCCCGTTTTACCCTTTGGGTACGGAACCCTAATAAAAGAAAGAAATGGTTACTGTGAGTCAACCGAAACTGATAGAGATTTGTCATCGCGGAGTTTTCTTTAGAATTTTAAAAGAACGACAATTCTCTAGTACATATTTTTTTATGTATATCTTAAGGTTGAGCGTACCTAAGCCATATACATTTATTTTTTGGCGAATTGGTTGCATGACATTGTTTTTTTTCTACTTACATATAAAATGAATTAGGTTTTATTATATAAACCTTCCGTAAATAAAATATCAGGTAATGAAAACCGCATCAAAATCCGTTGCGTGGCTTAGGAGGAGTTCAGGGATAAACAGACAGACAGACGCGAGAAGCGACTTTATTTTATGTATGTTTTTTTTTTTTTTTTTTTTTTGTTTTTTTTTTTTTATTTGTGACAGGCTAGTGTTTGACCACTATCTCACCTGATGGTAAGTGACGATGTGATCGAAGCTGGTAAACACACTAGACCTGGAATACGCAGGCTCTCAAGGATAACTGCCGGAACACCGTATTTGGCTTGGCGGCAGACTTTCAACTTGATGGTGGTAAGCTACTTTGGTAGTAAGCCAGGCGAGCAACTCACAAAATGCTCTACCACCTCTCAAATGTCACCTGATTAGCACCACCCGGGGACCACGTGTAGGGAGTCAGACTTAAGGGGTGTCCTCCTACGGACGTGGGTGACTCAGCCCAGCTCTGTAGAGAATATAGAAGATATATATGAGAAAAACATCAAACATCTAAGATTTTCGCCGTAGTAGATATTCGCTCGACCAAATTCGACTCTATATGTTGTAGCATAAGTCTAATTTTAGACTGCAATAACAACCGTGCTTCCATTGAAGTCATGCAGGCCCGCTAATCAGCTCTAAGATCTTTATGAACGAGAAATATAAGCAACGCAATCAGCAAAAAACTCATACAACCTTTAATTCCATGTGTATCATTACAAACAACTATTCAAGCAATTCATCACCCATTAATCCGTCTATTCAAACATGGTATCATGTCATCCAAACAAAAACACCCATCGTTAACAAACAATTCATTAGATCCACAAGAGGAATCCTTGCTTCCTTGTATGGTGCAAGCATGTGGATTGCCACTTTGCTTTATTGGTCCTTGATTCTACTAACCTAAGCAAAAGCCATAATATTATAGTTACTAAGTTTTGTTTTGGAGCGTATAATGAGTAACTTATTGATTGAATAGAAAAAAAATCGTGTTTTAAGTACAATACGATATGTTTGGCTGTAACTAGGTGCTTAAATATGTTTTATAGCTTATTTTTATTAAATTTTCTTATTTTTTCACTGAACTGAATTTTGAACAAGTAGACATGCAATAATAATTCTATTGGAGAATATGCATGCCATCTAAAAATCATTTTGTATGAAATCTTTATAGCTATAGAATTTCACATATAACAATAGTCTTCATACTTCATATAGTTATTATATACAAGAACAACGATTTGGCAAATACTTTATTAAATGCTTTTTAATTTCGAATTTAATGAATAAAATAAAAACATAAATATTTGTATATTGGCTCAACTGATTCGTGACGACAACTCACACAATTTTGGTGTCAATGGTTGGTTAAATTTTCTTGACGGCAGCTGTTATTTGATTGTGGATGTCAAAGAAATAACACCAAAATGGTAGCGTTTACAATTGCTTGAACTGCTCGCATTATCAAATATTTATTTTGATATGGAATGTAATATTTTTAAGTTATAAAAAAAAGTTTAAAGATGGTTTAGACGATCCAAAGTTCCCAAAATGCATGCTGCATTACCACGCTGTATAGCAAGGCTTATACTCTTTTATTCATATTTTTATGAATGAAATTATATTTTCAGCAATTTATTAAAGTAAACAATGAATTAAAAACATGAAGAGAAGTTATGCATAATTCCTATTTAAAAATTAAATAGCGTATATTCAAAGATCAGTAATAGCTTCTTATGGTGTTAGTAGGAAGGTTAGCGATGGAAACTTTTCAGTTTTATTTATTTATTAACACTTGGAAAATTTCATTGTATACATAAATTTAATGCTAAGATGCATCTTCTAGCCATAATCCATTAGGTCATCAAATCAATTCAATCTTCTCTTTAGTCTCTGATCGCAAAATCGTCTCAATTCAATACAGAATCATTATGGAAAGAGGTTAGTAGAATCGACTCTGATCCGACGGTTGCAGTATCATCAATAGTCAGTCATGTATCACAAAGGCAAGGTCGTGTGTGTATGGCAACAGCTCCGTGTTGTTTTTATGGTGGCTAACCGACTGGAACCTTTTGTTACAAATTGGCGTGTTATTTAGATACGAGTCTGATGATGGAGAGTCATGGCGCGTGATAGTTTTAAGAATAATTTGAGTGACTGGCTATTAATAAAAAAAATAAAAAAATGTATTTTTATTTTATTTTAGTTGATAAAAAAATACTATGCAATAGCTTTTTTACCGCGGCAGTCCCCGAGTGCCACACGTCTTTGTTTTATTCAAGATAGGCAAACTTTTGACCACAACCTCATTTGATGGTAAGCGACGATGTGATCAACGATGGAGCAAGCTTGCCTAGAAGATACCTATTCACTCGCGACTTCAAGACTCCCATATTGTTCTCATCAGGAAACACCGACTCAGGGAGTTCCATTCCGAGTTCGCACAATTAATGTGGAAGCAAAACGCTTCGTGCGCATTTGTGGAATGTCTACCATATAGCGGTCTCGATTAGCAGTTTGTCTGCTTGTCCGATGATAGAACGGGGATGGGGGAACTAGATCGTGCAGTTCCTTGGCACACTCTCCGAAATGTATCCGATAAAAAACCGAGAGACTAGCTACCTGGCGGGGATGACCGAAGCTCTGAAGCTACATCCTTCGAATCGTAAAACTTCTGCGTGATTCTGATCTTCAAACAAAATTGAAGATGATTAAGCTAATAAAACTAATAGTTCAGTGTACTAATAAAATCAATAATACCGGTTCTACTGACATTTACGTTAAATTTGTGATTTTAAGTTCAATGACTTCTCTTTTTGGAGGCATCGCTCAGTATGCTAATTAAAATGTTATTAAATGTTTATGATCAAGTTTGTTTGTTTGTGCCCTCACGGCTGAATGGATTTCAATGATATATATATATATATATATATAATTTTGGACATATTATGTTTTTTTTTAACTTAGGTAATATAGCAAAAAACATGATTGCGTAAAGAGTGAACTTTTTTTTACACAATCACAACCAGGGTTGTGGTTGTGTGTGAGATGTGAATGTTTCCGGCAAATCATCGAACTTAGTTACAATAGAGTTGTCGCCATATTGGTTTTTTTTATTCAAACAATTGAAGTAAGAAGCATCAAGATCGGCCCACACGTTTCATCTCCACAAAACGAAAGGACAAACATACGTTATATACAGCTAACACTTTTATTATGCAAACAAACTTCAACTCTTGGTCCATGGGGACCAGGTGCACTTGAAATTTATAAAGATTTGGCTGGGAGACTGAAAGAGTCGACACGTAAATGCCGGTTTGTATTTTGCACAGCAATTAAGTCTCGCTGTGCAACGAGGTAACGCAGCCAGCATTTTGGGCACACTGCCGACCAATGACTTTTTGTATTAGGTAAGTAGTTTAGCTAAATCTGTATTTTGATTAATCCTGAATAAATTTAATTGTCATATATTATTACATTTAATGTAAAAAAAAACAAACTACCTCTCATCCTAAACGCATATAATTTCGCCGTTCCGTCGTGGGTAAAAAAAGATATACCTAAATATAAATCCTTAGATAAAATGCTTTAGTAGATTCACGACGAATCCCTCCAATAATAATAAACTTCATCCCGCAGTGAGTTCAATAGCCCTAAGCTCTTGGCAAGTTATCAGTGACCTTCCGAGACCAACTAGTTCTATGAGGTTACAGACCTGGCTATTGCGCCGTCGGATTAGCCATTTCAAAACGAACAACTCAAGAATGGGTCTTATAACCTTGGACATCGTTCTAGGGGCAGCTGGGGAATATATCTGTCACATTATTTGAGAAAATGATGATATTTGTAAGGAGTATTCTTGGCTACAAACCATTTAATTTAAGAGGATAACCACTTGATTGTGTGAAACATTCTCGTTTATTTTAACTATATTTGATTATACGAGTAAATCTTCTTGTACCTTTTTGTTAATTTGCCTAAGCTTAATGTTTTTTATTTTGCTTTCCACATTAAATAAACTGACTTTTATTACTTGTATTTGTATGTATTGTATATATAAATATGTAGTATTTTATAATATATATTTGACGACCCAGTTGGCAGCATGTGAATAAACGATTTTGATTTGATTAGAGTGGACAGGTCTCCATCCTCTGCGCCGTGGGTCCTGGGTTCGATTCCCGGCAGGAGCACAAATTCCTTCCCAAGGGATATTTGTGCTTCTGGTTCTGGGTGTATTTGTGTGTGTGATATGTAAATGTTTCCGACACTCACGATCCCGGGAATCGGTAAGCGTAGCAGACGACGCCCTGTGACTAGGTGGAGCGACGATATGCGTAGGGCTGCTAGTAACGACTGGAAAAGAAGAGCTGAAGATCGGACTCAGTAGACTGATGTAGGCTGAGTATGATGATGGTGATTGGTGGTAGAAAGGGGAGTTTTTTTTTTTTTTTTAATCGCATTCACACTCACAACCCCACACTAAGTTCAAAGACTTGTATCGTGGATGCCGGAAACATTCACACCACACACACATTACACCCAGAACCAGAAGCACAAATATCCCTTGGGTAGGAATTTGTGCTCCTGCCGGGAATCGAACCCAGGACCCACGGCGCAGAGGGCAGACACCTGTCCACTGCGCCAACTGGGTCGTCAGATATTATACTCATAATATATTTTTATTGTTAAAAAAATGTAGACGTACACAAATATTAGAAGACGGAGTTGGTTCAGGTTAACAATAATAGGGAATATGCATTATATAATGCTTTTAATAGATCGTTTACGTTAATATATTGCCGAAAATCACTAATATTATATAGGCGAAAGTTTGTGAGTGTGCTTGTATGTTCGTTGCTTCTTCCCGCTCAAACTCGTAAATAAAAATAAAGAGCGTAAATTTTGATGAAATTTGGCAAGGAGGTAGTGACACCCTGAATTAACATAGGCTACTTTTTATTTCAAAATTCCCGCGAATTCGGAATTTACTCGGGTAAAACCGCGGGGCGCAGCTAGTTCAATCATAAAAACATTATATTTCATATCAAAGTAAATGTTAATGAGCTACTTATTTCAAACTTTTTTAAAACAAGCTTTTAGAAGTCTGCTTAGAGTGACGTCACTTATTTTGTGAGTTATTGTCAGCGAACACTTTCATTTGATACTCATATTGTAGGAGAGCAATAAAAATTGCCGCCACTTTGGGTGTTTCGCCATGTTGGATTTAAAATGACGTCATACAGTCAACCATGCATGGTCATCCAAACTAAACCTGAATACGTTTTAGCTTCATCGGTTGAAGATATCTGCTTTAAAATTGAGTTGCAAGATCCCACCCAAACAAGCATAGTTCCTTTACTTTTCAAGTTAAATAAAAGCTTGTAACAAACGCTATAAGGCCGCATTTTAAACAATAATAGCCACACAAACACATACACACGCTCACCCACAAATACTCACACACACACCAAACACACACACACACCACACACACACACACACACACACGCACACACACACCACACACACTCACACACTACAAATACACTAATAATTACTTGTATAAGAATATAATATATTTTATGGAATGGATATGGAAGAGCGGGGTCTTCTGACACAGGTATTTTTATACTTAATAGAAGGTCCCAACCTACCTTAAGTTAAGCAAAACTTGGTTACAGAAATAAATCATTTTTCATAAAAAAAAAAAACAACAACTCAGTACCGACTATAGAAATGAATATACTCGACCCGAGGTACCGACTCTACAATATCTGGGTTTGACGGATGCCAGTTCGCAGCCAGTTGTTATAAACGTTTTAATTGACGTATCTGCTTTGACGTGCTTACGCCATTCGCAAATAGACTCGTACAATAGATAAAGCTGAATATCTACTGGAGTGCAGTGCTATCTTCTTATACAATGTGTAACAACTAACAGGAACTGCTGAATTGGCAGCAGCACCATGAATATTGAGTTATGATGAATTAAAGTTTCTAAAATATTATGTCACTTGCTACCCTATATCATTAGCTACCGTTCTATACCACATAGCCTTTGGACCTAGACTAGGAAATACACAATAGAGAATACAATTAAAATAGGTGCATAATTTTTGATTTTGTTTTATTTGTTTCATTGCTAATTGTACCGAACAAATTAAAGAAGTTTATTAATCACTAGCCGTGCCCCGCGGCTTCGCCCGCTATTATCAAGTCAAAAAGTAGCCTATATGTTAATCCTAGGTATAATCTATGTACATTCCAAATTTCATCCAAATCCGTTCAGCCGTTAAAGCGTGAAGAGGGAACAAACATACTTACACACAAACTTTCGGATTTATAATATTAGTAGGATTATTAATCATTAGAATTATATTTATTATTCATATTTAATAGTATAAGTGAATATCGTTTAAAGAGAGTTTTGAACTCGCGTCCATAGGGTGTCATGCCCTATTGCTCTAACCAATGAGGTACCCAAGCCCTGCCACATGCATTAAAAATGTAACCCAAATCAATAGATTTTGTTTCTATAGCATTAGCCATAAACAGAATAAAGTTGTAAACACTACATAATTATGAACATGTCACTCACTAGGCGAGCATCTTGTTTAACCCAAGTCAAGCAAACAAGATATATAAAGCTATCTCTTGCTTCGCTACTGTTTCACTGGATGGAAACCTTAATATGCACATATTATGTACACAGATTAAGTAATTACCGTTTGGTGTGTGACTGTTCTGCAAATATTTAGTTCCGTGCACATATAGTCTGTGGCTACGTTGAGAAATATTTTCTTTCGTTTGCTCAGATGTTATGAAGTTGGTATGTTACTGACCTACATGTATTCTGTGACTACAGGTTACGTCATATAGGTTAAACTATTGTTTGAATTGAGTTAAAATTATGTTTTTTTATGTCACAGACGACGAAGGTTTTATAATATTTCATGTTATGATAAAATGCTGCTCGCTGTATAATTTTTCTGAACCACCACAAAATATGTCGAAGATATAATTTCATCTTACAGTATCTTATATTGAGCGGTATATATTTTTGAAGGCGGCGTTGTGCACTTTTTTGGGATGGGTAAAAATTGTTAAACTCGCGTCAGGACACGTGACCTGATCGAAAATTCGTAAGACGAAGGGAGAGTAGACCGCCGGCGTGGCGTAGGAGAGGAAGTAATATCCCTCTCTCTTTCTACCGCGTTTCTATGGTGACGATGGTATTGTTATTTTAAAAATGCACAACGTTAATGTTCAAGTTTTCACTTCTGCCGGCACTCACGGAGTGCAACCCGTTGTTTTTTTAAAAGATACCTTTTCATGATACGATACACATTATAATATATCGGTTAAGATATACGTGTGTCACCTAGGACGGCATTCGAGAGAATAAATAATATCAATATATCATCTTATCTTAACTGCTTCATATGCAGATATCTTAACATCAAAGAAACGTCTTCACACTCACAGCCCTACATTACGTTGTGTATCACAGACACAATCACACTCAAAACCAGAAACAAAAATTTTCATTGGGGAGAAAACTTGTGATTCTACCGGAAATCGAACGCGATACCCGCTGCTTAAAAGGCGAAAGCGCACCCAACTTAGCCAACGGGCTGTCCTCAATATTATACTCGTAGTACCTATTGTTACAGTCTGTAGTAGAATATCTTTTCTACTTTGTTATACACCTGACTTAAAAGGCGAAAGCGCACCCAACTTAGCCAACGGGCTGTCCTCAATATTATACTCGTAGTACCTATTGTTACAGTCTGTAGTAGAATATCTTTTCTACTTTGTTATACACCTGACTGTAGGACTTATACAAAATAAATATTTGTAATATGTGCATGATAATATACATTTTAACAGTGTACCTAATTATATCAAAATATTAATAGGAAAAAAATATCTTCAACTAGCTGGCTTCTTATCCTTCTATAGTGTTAGACATAGACATATACATTATCATTTTCACGTCTGCTTGCAGACTGAATATATTGTGTCAATTTTTACATTAAGATCTTATTTACATGTATTCTGGCAAATAAACTATTTGATTTGATATGTAAAAAGTACCACCTGATTTCCTTAACCTATTATCATTACAATAATAATAAATAACATAGAAACTTCATAGAAAATTCCCGCTACCGATTCAATTTCGCACACAGCCCTCCAATATTATAAACAAGCATTACCGTTAACATTAAAAAGAATTACAAGTCACCCGAAAATACCCGAAATATCCGCATCTGAAACGCCCGAACGTTAATACAACGTTTATAACGTAATCTTATTGAAAAGGTGGGGAAAACCCGTTTCCGGTTCGTACCTTCCCTTGTGAAAATATCTTTATTGTTTCTACACGTTCTGATTCCAGATATCCCTTTCATCGCACCTATTGTGGGCTTTTACCTTCTTTGTACTAATACGTCCATCCTTTTCAGGGTTTCCATCGCCTTTGTTTTCTGACTCAATGCCCGTTTTTACTTTGTTTTTAGAGTTTTATACCGCGATAGTGAAAAAATGGCGTTGTTGATTTTGTATAATTTTCCAAAACCGGTGATTTTTCGAGTGTTAATGTGTAATATTGGTGGATTATAAACCATTAATACTTAGTAAACGAGCATAAGTGTAGGCAAATTATACAAAGTTGAAAAACGTGATTTTCGCCTTCAAACAAACAAACAAAATAAACGCATTCACACACACAGCCCTACACTAAGTTCAAAGACTTGTATCGTGGGTGCCGGAAAATTCACATCACACACCCAGAACCAGCAGCACACATATCCTTCGCTCCAAAACTACAATAGAAGTTGAAAAACAAACAATATATACAAACATATCATAAAATCAAAATAATATTTGACCCTCTAAAATCTAATTGATCTTTTGTAAATGAGCACTTTCAAACGTACTCAATGAATATTTAGTATATACAAAAATTTAAACACATTTTTTAGTTACTGTTTTTTTTTAATAATTGATAGTTGTTATAAATAGGTTAATGTTACCTATATAGTTTTTTCATTTCCACCCGAAATGATTTAAAAGATAAATCCAATTATATAAAAAAGTATCAATTTTTTTTTGCTTAGATGTAAACAGATTAAAATATCGATTGATTTTTATTCAATTTATGTCTATATACCTACAATCATAAAAAAGATGACCTTTTAGATATTATTGTTTGCTGTTGTTTGCAAAATTAAAACGATGATTAAAATGCATGCCTTTGCAAAGTACCTACGCCTTAGGTAAGGTTTAAAACAGGTCCACATTTTTGCTTAATTTTTTAAAAGTTTGTTATGTTAAATATTTATCGGTATTTTAAATTCAACAGTATGAAGTCTTTCAGAGGCGGAGCGCTTCATCAAATTCAGTCTTCGCATTTATAACATTGCATATTTCATTTTTATAAATCTCCTCACGGCGGAGCCCTGGCATAACTCCAGCATAGAAACTGTTGTTTTCTTTACAAATTAAACTAATTTTTAGTCCATTTGAGTGAAAAATTACAGCATTATATCAGGCTCTACCTTTACGCGAATTTGTGAAAATATGTAAAAATTTTCATGAGAGATACCTTAATAAGTAAAGTTTCCAGAGATATTCTGTCCGGTAAAGTTTTTCGGTGAAAATTTGTCGGGTAAATGACATATTGTGACGTTTTATGAAGATTGACTCTTTGTAGAGATAAATGACGATGCAGTTGACTATTGACGCACGTTTTTACCCGACTGCTAAGGAAAAGTTATGTTTTCGCGCGTATGTTATATGTTTTTTTACTTCGTATCTTGCAAACGGCTGGTTGGAATTCGACAGTTAAGGTATTCTTAAACCCAAGTGTTCTTAGGCGTTTGACAAAATAGCAAAGTGGCAGATTTTGGGTTCGAAATAGTAAATACGTTTATAAAACTTTATATCGAATTGAGTATCATAATGAAGAAAATGTTAATGATTTTGTCATTATTATATAAAAAAATAGTTCATATTTTTGCCGTCGGGTTTTTTGAGTATTTAGAAAAATATATCTGGAAAGTTTCAGCTTACTTACGGGAAAACTGAGACTTGAGTAAAGAGTTATATGTTTTGTGAAAATCATTGCAGCCGTTTTCCAGATAGAGCGTCAGGGGTATATTTTTTTTAATTTTGCCCCTTGTTCGTATACCTTGAACTGCTTGTTAACAATATTAGATTGCATCTGCATTCTAATCTATGCCTTCGTCGGTTTCGTTTCCTTGTAGGAACACAAATTTTCTCCCCAAGGAAAATTTGTGTTACTGGTTTTAAGTTTAATTGTGTGTGTGATGTGAATGTTTCCGGCACCCACGATAAAATTTGTGAAATTACAGGGCTTGATATATCAGGGTGACAAGCGCAGTGCATTGCCGCGCAGGAGTTCGAACTATATAAGTTCAAACTCTGGGTGGCATTAAACTGTAATGGCAAGCAACTTGCTCATCCCGTCTCTCAACGACACAAATCATCGAACTTAGTGTTGGGCTGTGAGTGTGAAATCGTATTTATGATAAGTTAATACAATAAATATAATAACAAACGTGGTTCCCTCATAATTATACTCATGATAAAGTAAATAATTTTATTGCTTAAGTCTGATTTTGTGAGCTTTTTTTACCGCTAGATAGGCAAGTATTTGACCGCTATCTCACCTGATGGAAAGTGATGATGCGGCTTATTCAATCTAGACTTGAAGACACACAGATTGTACCATTCAGCTGTTCATATAAATCGTTTAAGTCTCTTGTCATTATTGTCACTTAATCTTAGTATTTGAAGCTGAAATATTCGTAGGACTTGATTTTCTTCTAGAATTAAATTATTGTGTCCAAGATTAACAATAGCCGCAGTTTCTAAGGATTTCCAATTACGTTCCCACAAAGACCTTTTTATCTATAGAACTCCATACAGATTCTGAATAATATCAAAATGTGTATTATGGCATAATGTTGATATAACCAGATCCAGAAACTAGATAAATAGAACGATAGTCACTGTACTTATGGCCGAATGTTAAGCCGAAAATTCGGCTTGAATATAGAATAGAATAGAAGAAGCAATAGAAGCAATTTATTTGTGACAAAACATAAAAAGACACACGAAAGGCAGAAACAAAAACAGTTTGTCACAAATCGGCTCCAACTCAGCATAATACTGGCTGTACACCAGCGCTGGTCTTCCGCTGGAGCCGTTTGGTGAAGTCACGGCACAGACATACAATACACACACAAGTATGAACAACAAAACAATAAGGAAAAAAAGAAAGAAAAACACATTAACAATACAAATTTAAACGTTACAATATATCTACCACAACTCACCGAAATACGAAGTTTGGGTTTGTGTTTCGTGCAATCTGTAACGAAAACCGCAATTTTGTGACTAAGTTCGATTCTGAAATTACTTAGAATAACGTTTTATGATAAATAATTATTAATATTGGTAGCTTTTATAGCTTGATTTATTTTTTTAAACTGCCCGTTGGCATAGTTGGTTGGACGTTCGCTTTCTAGGGGTATCGGATTCGTTTCCCAGCGGGAATACAAGTTTACTCCCCAAAGAAAAATTGTGTTTCTGTTTCCAATTGTAATTGTGTGTGTGATGTGAATATTTCCGGCACCCACGACACAAGTCATTGACCTTAGTGTGAGTAAAACCTGTGAGTGTAAAAGCGTTTAAGTTATGTTATATCATATATATTCGTAGTAAAAGTTCTATAAATATTCAAATAATCCTTCATTTTGTTGCTATACTGCGCCTACTGTACCTCGGTGGTTTGTCACAGCAAATTAAAATATAATTTTATCATTAAATTACATGTATATTTAACATATATTACACAACTATATTATATAGTGTTATATACCTACACAACCAAACAAACATGTATCATCATCATAATAATAACATCATATTTTTTGTTTAGTTCGTTTACAATGTAGCCGTCATAAGATATTTACTAAATCTAGTACAATTTTATATTTATGTGTAAATATTGTACATTGAAATGAAATGAAATGAAATGCATTTATTTGCTTCAAGTGTAGGTATAAACAGATGTAAGGTTAAGTGTATCAATATAGTTCACACACTTGGTCATAATAGTGACATGCAAATATTGATTTGAGGGCTAGGTAGTTAGATATCAGTCATAATAATAATTTTGGTTATTGTTTATATATTCTATATGTGGCCCAATTACAATAAGTAGAAATGGAAATTATTTAATCTTGTATTATATTTATGTATGATAATATTATATATGAAATTTTTCGTGTATTAGTAGTATGTTATGTATATATGTAGGTATATTTTAAATCATAAATAAAGTTAATAGCACCTTCTCGGTTGACTGGCAGAAAAAATCTGTATAACCATTTAGTCCTCCGTGTACAACTATAATGGCCTCGATTCTGATGTCTCACACTAAATTAAATTTAAACTATTCCTGTCTTTTACAAAATAGGAACACAAGACAGAGATAGCATACTGCTGTGCCGTCAAGTTAGTCAGAACTTAGATGTCTATGCAAGCTTAGTCGAGTATGTGTTGTATTGGTGTTAACTAAAAACAAGCGCCCTTCTGCTTCTGCTGTTCATATTTTAATTGTTAAACTAGCGTGACAGCTCTAAAATGCATGCTATCTCTGTCTTGTGTTTTATTTTGTAAGAGACAGGGATAGTTTAAATTTAATTTAGTGAGTGTACATCAGAATCGAGGCCATTGTGCAAAAGAATAAAATAAAATATATCGATTATATAAAACGGTAAGAATGATTTTACAAGCTTTTTATTTTGTAAAATTTAACTTGTAAGTTCCTGTTGGAAATACTTTAAGTTTAAGCTGTAGTCATGAACTAATCGCGTTAAAAAGTTTGTTCATTTGCCAAGCCCTATTTGTTGTGGTCACAAGAAGACTGAGTCATCTCGTGACCACGGCTTAGGCAACTTGCCCGGAAAATTGTGGTAAACAAACAAAGTTCTTAGCATGTTATAATCTCTTCTGTGCCGTAAACTATGTGTTCAAATAGCGGGAGATTATAGAAAGTATTAAATTAGTAATTTAAACGCAATCAATGCTTAAAAAAACCGACTTCACCGCTCAACAGATTAAATTAATTAAATATGCATTATTGAGGGTAACTCAAAAAATACTGGTCAGATCTTGATCAAATTTAAATGCGACATGGAATGCACCAGCTTTCAAATAAAAAGTATCATCAAATTTATATACCTAATTAAAAATATAATTACGTTTAACGACCCAGTTGGCGCAGTGGACAAGTGTCCGCCTTCTGCGCCGTGGGTCCTGGGTTCGATTCCCGGCAGGAGTACAAATTCCTTCCCAAGGGATATTTGTGCTTCTGGTTCTGGGTGTAATGTGTGTGTGATGTGAGTGTTTCCGGCACCCACGATACAAGTCTTTGAACTTAGTGTGGGGCTGTGAGTGTGGATGCGTTTGTTTGTTTGTTTGTTTTGTTTAATTATCTAATACCTTTACATGAGCAATTCTTCTATACATATATACATAAAATCTGAATCTTGGAAACGGCTCCAACGATTTTCATTAAATTTTGTATGCAGGGGGTTTTGAGGGCGATAAATCGATCTCGTTAGGTTTCATTTTTAGAAAACATCGTTTTATCCGTGTTTTCAAGTAATGAAAAACTGCTACAATATCATTTGAATACGAAGCTAAATTTCGCCACCATCTACTAGGTTATAAATAGCTCAGGAGGAAATCGGGCTGTCCCAAAACCAGAAAACCCCTGTGTTGTTGTGTGTTGCATTTGTGAGAAAAACTATTATTGGGAGCCATTAATATATTTGCGCAATTGATTGACAAGCTGAACAAAAACACGTTTTACCAAAAAAAAACCGAGCAAAGCTCGATCATCCAAGTGCTTTGAATTAAATGTGAATCCGTAAAAAAAGTGTCAGTAAGCAAAATGCTTGCTCAAAACCGAATTTGATGCCGAAAATTCATCCCCTCACTACTAAAGGAACGTCGACGTGAGATCCAAGGCGTGCGACTGACAGTACCCTCATCACAGAGTACGAATAACTTGCCCTCGCTAAGTCTCGGTTAAACAAATATAACTGTGTTAAATTAAATTAGAATGTAACTGTGTACAGTCTAACTTTAAGTGCTTTTGCTTAAATGCCTTGCTAATGTAAGCATTCCTTGCTAAATTATTGCAAATTTAAACAACGTCACATCACAGCTAAGTCATGACTTTGTAAACATACTCGTATTTAGGAGGGATTAAATTTGAAATTGGTGTGTCTTAGAGATTTACATCTTAAATTTAACGTCTGCAAGATTACTTGTGCATGCTATTTAGTTGATATATCATGTTAATTTGCTATTTTAGATTGGCTGACCGTCCGCAGGTCAGGGTTCCGTTCGCACGGTACATGTATATATAGCGAATACTTATGGTGGTCAAACTCTTGCCTGAATAAAAAAAATAACAATTATAGAACACAAGTGAATGTTGAGGCAATCCAGCTCCTCGACAACACAGACTTAAGGAGAAGACTCAAAAGAACTAAACCTTTTGAGCTAGTGTAGTGATGTGACAGTGTAATATAGTGAATGCTATTAACAAAGAACACAAGAACAAAGTGTCTTCTCGATAATAGAGACAGTAAGAAAAGTGTTATTGGACACATTCTTAATATATTACTCTACTTAGCAGTTTAGGTCAAAATTAAATTACCTATTAGTCTTAAGGCTAGATCGTAATTCCAATGGTGTACCAAACGTAATTGGTACATAATAATAAGAAAAAATAATAATAATAATAGGACACAAGCCGTGCCCCGCGGCTTCATCCGCCTTTATCAAGTTAAAAAGTAGCCTCTGTGATAATCCTAGGTATAAGCAACATGAAGAGAAAACACTTACACTCAGACTTTCGGATTCATAATACTAATATGAAATTTTATACCCGCGTAATTCCTGGCCCCGCGGGGATTCCGGGATAAATAGTAGCCTATGTCCTTTCCCAAGCTCTAGACTATCTATGTACCAAATTTCCTCAAAATCAGTTCAGTGGTTTAAGCGTAACAGACCTACAGAGTTACTTTCGCATTTATAATATTATATATATATATAAGTAGGGATTTAGCTGCTTATTCACATCTAATTTTTTTTTAACTTTTATTACTTAAATATGTATATTATAATATAAAACTTGGTCTTGTTTAATGAATACTCCTACATATTATAAGAACAACAAACAAACGCATTCATACACACAGCCCCACACTAAGTTCAAAGACTTGTATCGTGGGTGCCGAAAACATTTACATATCACATACACAATCACAGCCACAACCAGAAGCACAAATCTCCCTTGGGAAGGAAAATTGTGCTCCTGCCGGGAATCGAACCCAGAACCCACGGCGCAGAGGGCAGAGACTTGCCCACCACGCCAACTGGGTCGTCAAGAAATACAAAATGCTCAGTAATAATATTGGTAAGGTCTTACTATATATTCGAGCAGCTATTTTTATAGGTCTTGCGTCCATAGCAGCTTCAAATAAAAACGAAAGCGTAGCTATTTTATATTAAAAAAAAAACAGTTATATAAAACATTTTGGTATAAGAAATTCAATATACGTGTAAAATTCCTCAAACGCCCCGGTCCTCAACAAAAAACTTTTCCACCTTTCGCCAGACGGAAAAAGGTGCAAAAAGCACAAAAAATCCAATAAAACTTCCCACGGTTGCCATTGCCATCACTTTCCCACCCTCTCCCCGCTAACCCAACAAGAAATAAATAGCAATTCTAAGTCCGTTGACAGAGTTGCCAGTCGAAAACCGCGGGATACATTTTTAACGATTTATCGCCTGTTACGTCACTAGTTTTTACGAAATTCGATTGAATATTTTATGAACGAAATCGAACTTGAAATCGAGATTAAGAGCATTTTATTCGTTTTTTTATTATTTTCTTCAGCCCACTGAGAACTTTAATGGTGAAGTAGATTTTTCCATATCATACAGTGACGTCACGCATGATGGTAGAGGTTTATTGTAATATTTCCAATTTAGTAATACTTTAGTGGAAATGTTTTGAACAAGAAATCATGATAAAAATGTTAATAAAAAAGTTTGGACGTCGTTTAAAAAATTCATTGAATATGGTTTTAAAACATAAATGCTCTCATACGCACAGCCCCATACTATGTTGTATGTGGTTGTGTCTTGGGTGCCGGAAACATTCACATCATACACACAATCACACCTAGAACCAGAAACACAAATTTCCCTTGAGGAGGAAACTTGTGTTTCCACCGGGAATCGAACCCGATACCCCTGCTTAGTAGGCGGATGCCCACCGAAATATCAACGGGCAGTTCGGTTATGTTCTTCCTACTTTTAAAACTTTGTTGGTAACCTAGCTAGAAACGCACCAAATTATATATTTCTTAGATATTTCTTTGTGAGTTGCTCGCCTGGCTTGCTACCAAAGTAGCTTACCACCATCAAGTTGAAAGTCTGCCGCCAAGCCAAATACGGTGTTCCGGCAGTTATCCTTGAGAGCCTGCGTATTCCAGGTCTAGTGTGTTTACCAGCTTCGATCACATCGTCACTTACCATCAGGTGAGATAGTGGTCAAACACTAGCCTGTCACAAATGAAAAAAAAATAAAAATAATAAGGGATAAGATCGCGTAGCAGTTAAAATAAGCTATCATTATTCTATTCTACACCAGCATATCAGTGATGTATTCAAAAGCCTATAGTAAGAATAGACTGTAAACTTGTGTCAAATATTAGTGAAAAAAAGATGGTAAAGACTTTAATACTTAACTAAAATCAAAACGTCTACTGTTAACAAAATACAACAACTGACAAAGAATTATAAAATATAAAACAACTCGAAAAATCACACCCTCGTTTTGTAACACACGTTTTAACAACACTAACAAAACCGGGGATGTAACCTTGTCACTTGGGTCACATTCACCCGCCCGGACCGTAACTTTACAGCCGGTGTAGTGGCATCCCCCGAGGAACCGGAATTTATTGCACTCTCATTATTTACTACCTTTTATTGGCCATGTTATTCAGGTCTTCAGCGGGCTTGTACACTAGATAATATTGGGGTACGTTGGTAGTTGTAAAGTTTGTATTGTTTGGGCGTGCGTTGAGATTTTACGAGGACTGTATACTTAATTTGAAGGAACGGCTTAATTCTGGATGTATTGCCTGCACTATGAATAATTTAAGGGACATCGCAATCGTATCTTATTTGAATTTGCGTTATAGTTTCTTTTCTCTACCTTGTGTTTGTTCGAGCATTATACAAAAACAAGTAATACTTTTAAAAGGTTTTTTAAATCAAGCTAATACCAATTGTAAATAAAAAAGGACCAAAAAGTTATATAACCAAAGAACCTCTTAAGACGAATCAAACGAGGTCAAACTCAAAATCTTGTTTAGTTAGGAACTGTGGCCATCTACCGTCTCAATCAGATGATGGTATTATCAGCTCCATGGTACCTTATCATTGTAGTGTCACCATATCATTATACAAACATACTGTATTTCGGATCAAAAGGCAATATTTCCAGTAAAATTACAGAGCATATAGAGATTTATTTTGAAATATTTAAGTTAGATTACTATTTAAGGTAGTTTAGATTTTGATTTTGAACTATTTAAGTTTAAAACTCTGTGTTTCAGTTCAGTGCCGAATTTATCACCAAGAGAGCGATATGCTCGTCTCGTCTCTCAATCATTATGTAATTGAGAGACGATTCGAGAAAAACTTGAATAATTTCGATTACTAATCGATCCCATAGCTCATTTAAGTAATCATTTGATGAACCAAATCGATTTTATTTTTAGATCTACTTCTAAGCTACACACATCATATTATTAGCAGATTTCCGAAGGTTCGGCCTATCAATAGAAGCTTAACTTCTACTTTAAGAAAGTACAAAACCGAACAAATTGACAAGAGGTTAAGTCCACAAAGCCGATACCCCCAGGCTGATATTGGTATCCTCAAGTACGGACCGCCAGCGGCTTATATCTCTCATGGCGACTCAAAGAGTTTAATCTGAGAAAAATCCAATAGAGTCTTGACCCCGCGCTTGAACGTGGATGTGGAGAGTTAGGTTAGAGATACCACAAGGAGTTTTGATGTAAGGATTTAGAACAGCGACATTTGTAAACTATATATAACATTACTCATTCAAGTGGAACGAGGCAATGTTAGTATGTTAAAATAATTGCTTTTCCGCTCTATGTTCAAAAACTTGTATCGTGCGTTGACATCACACACACAATCATACCTAAAACTTGAAAAGTTGAATAGGAATCTTCTAGGAAAGTATGTTCTATTTTTGGCCGCATCGTCACTTTCCATCAGTTGATATGATAAACTGCTTGTTTATCTAGAATAAAAAAAGAAACACATCTCACAACACATCATCCTTTGGGAAAAAGCTGCCCGATATTAGATACTGAGATACTGCTAGAAGGCAAACGGACAACTAACAGGGCCAAATATTAGTCATTGAAGTTCTTTTCAATGTGGAATGTTCCAATAAGACGTGCTCAGACTGTCCATGCATTTAAAATTCAATTAAAAAATTTCTTTCTCACCCAATAACTTTTCTGTGTCATACTGTTCTCCTACTTATATTTCATAATATGACTCAAGCTGTAACAAATATCCTTACTTTATTATAATATGTAGTATATATTATTATGTATTTATATTATAAACATATGTATTCATAAGTATTGCCTTATAGAATTTATTTAGTTCAAGTATGTATATACCTTACTTTATATATATATATATATTTTTTCCTAAACTTGTATTAACACCCCCGTTTCACCGAATTATTTATAATCTTCTCTATCTAAAGGTTGTCTGGAAGAGATCGCTTTTAGCGATAAGACCGCCGATTGTACACTATAATTTAAGTTTTGTTATTTTGAGTGATTTATGTAAGGTGTGACAATAAAGCGTTATCTATCTATCTATCTATTATTATTCTAATAGACTAGTCTAAAATGCTGAACAGGATAGGGCGCGTTCTGTTTAAAAATAATGATGTTGAAAATGCATTGAATGTATGTTCAATCAATGAAATATCTTAATAGAGTTGTTTACTTTCTGTTAAATTCCAGTATTGTTTTTTTTCAGCATGGTTTTATTCCAGTTTACCTTACAGTTTCTTGACTTAGTTCTGAATCCTGAAGATCGAAGTACCGGGATACATATATCTCCTTCAGGCTCTCAATCTCCCTTCATATTTATATACCTCTGGCCTGGCAATGCAAGTTTGCACTTTCAACCGAAACAAGCTTAGCTTGCACAACTACTATGTAAGTAGCTGTTCGGCAAACAGTTCGTTTATAACCTACCTCGGTTATAAACGGTGTCTATCTTACCTTGTGGAACTGAAAGCAATATAAAAATGTTTCTAGTAGCCCTGTGAGCTGAAGGCCTCACGTGCTTTTCGAAATGTCTGAAAATTCAATTGTTATATGTTTTTAATCATTTTGAAAATTTTCCAAAATCTGAATCGACAAATCCTACTAATATTATAAATCCGAAAGTTTGTTTGTAAGTGTGTAAGTAGGTATGTTTGTTCCCTCTTCACGCTTTAACGGCTTAACGGATTTGGATGAAATTTGGAATGTACATAGATTAGGTATTACCTAGGATTAACACATAGGCTACTTTTTAACTTGATAATAGCGGGCGAAGCTGCGGGGCACGGCTAGTATTCCATATAATTATCGATCCTGCTCACATAATTTCGAGAGAATCGAGGAATGCGTCCTTTAGAAGAGTGTTCTCTTCTACAGGAAGCATTCCTCGATTCTTCCGGATTTTCGCTGTTGCCGGACACACGAAAGCATTGAGGAAACTAAAACAAACGCATTCACACTTTAACAAACAAACGCATTCACACTCACAGCAACACACTAAGTTAAAAGACTTGTAGCGTGGGTGCCGGAAACATTCTCATCACACACACACACACACATATTACATCCAGAACCAGAATCACAAAAATCCCTTGGGAAGGAATTTGTGCTCCCGCCAGGAATCGAACCCAGGACCCACGGCGCAGAGAGCGAATACCTGTCCACTGCGCCAACTGGGTCGTCAGAGACGCTTTGCTCGCGCTGCTGAATAAAAAATAAAAAAAACTCGTTCCTACTGCATCTCCCACCGGTCAAATCGTAATAGAAATAAATCGGTACCGTATCTAACCCTTTGGAGCGCGGTCGCGGTGACCCGAACACCCGCACCCTCGGACGCCCGAAAATTGAAACACATTTGCTAGAAAATTAAACGCTGAGGGCCGGAGTACCGAAATGCTTATGTTCAACACTTTTTCGGCACTTTTAGTACCTGTCGACGGTTACGGTTAATGGTATGATGCTATCGGTTACGAGCAGTTATTTTGGAAATGGGTTTTGCATATTTTGGGGTTTTTTGATAATGATTTATGTTGTTATGCGAAGAGGGAAAGTTGTAGAGTTGACTTTATTGAAAATTTAGTTATTTTTTTGCTTTCTAAATTTATCACTATAGTTCTGCCTAGCATGGCTAATGCTATATAAATAAAATCAATTGATTTGGGTAGACGTTATCAACACAACGTGGAGCTAACTGCAATGTTGGCCGTAGGAGTTTTTCTAAACTGTTTCGGTAGATGATGTCACACGTCCCCGTAAGACGTTAATAATAAGAAAAAGGTTAATTTCGTCGGTTCAGGCGGGGTTTAAGTAGCTCAGCGGTTAGAGCAATAGGGCATGACACCCCATGGCCGAGGGTCCAAATCTCGCCTCAAGTAATATTTTTTCCTTTCTAAATGTATCACTATAGTTCTGCCTAGCATGGCTAATGCTATATAAATAGAATGAATTTAAAGAAAATGAATATTTTTAGTGGTGTTTAAAAAATAAGATAAATAAATAAAAAACGCTTTTATACTCACAGCCCCACACTAAGTTTGGTGACTTATGTCGTAAGGTCAAAATCAAATCAATCAAAATCAAAATCGTTTATTCTCATGGGCCCCAAAGAGGCACTCATGAAAGTTAATGAATCTATTGCCGTTAACATTCACATCACACCCAGAACCAGAAACACTAACTTCCTTTAAAGGTGAAAATTGTGTTTCCATCGGGAATCGAACCCGGCACCCACTCAATCAATCAATCAAAATCATTTATTCACATGGGCCCCAAAGAGGCACTCATGAAAGTTAATGAATCACTGCTTATAAAGCGAACAACGAACAATGGCAATTCTATGTTGGAATATCTTATTCACATCCGATTTGTCCATAGTTGGCACATAGCTACAACTGCACTTAGGGACTCTGACGTCATTACTTATGTAAAGCATAACTCAAGATGTAAAGTGGTGTTTTTTCACTGCAAGTATTTCTTAGGTCCCAATTCTTTTTATAAATTTCCTTTCTCGTATTTCACGGCGTAGTTACAACGTGACTTATAAGTTGCGGGTAGCGGGATCGGATTCCGGTGAGAATGTTTTATTGAGAAAGTTTATTTTTATAAATAATGTGTAAGTGTGTTTCGTAATACCTAAGTTTAATGTGAATGCTTTCATCACCCACGATACAATTTTTTTTATAAAATGCGAGGCTGCGAGTTTAAAGGCGTGTATGTTTTGAGAGGTGGTAGAGCATTTTGTGAGTTGCTCGCCTGGCTTGCTACCAAAGTAGCTTACCACCATCAAGTTGAAAGTCTGCCGCCAAGCCAAATACGGTGTTCCGGCAGTTATCCTTGAGAGCCTGCGTATTCCAGGTCTAGTGTGTTTACCAGCTTCGATCACATCGTCACTTACCATCAGGTGAGATAGTGGTCAAACAATAGCCTGTCACAAATAAAAAAAAAATGTTTAAGTTTAAAAAAAACTGCTTATATATACAGAATTATGAGTCTCACTCATATATTATCTCTCACGCCCTGACTACGTCTCGTAATTAAAGTCGTTTCTAATCTTAGTAAACAAACACTTAACTATTAAAAAAAAAAACAGATTTGTTCCAACAACAGGTTGTAAAAAATATAAGATAAAAAAAGGTTGCCTGTAAGAGATTGCTTTATGTGATAAGGCCGCCCATTGTACAACAATTATTATTTTTAGATTTTATGTTATTAACATGTTACTTAACTACCTTATTGGTGTTCAATAAAGAAGTATTGTATTGTATTGTATTGTAAGACTGACTGAAAAAATAATTGCACCAGAAATCCCTAATAATGTTAGGGAGCAACACGCTGGCAAAAAACAACAGGTTCCGAATTTGTATGTGTGTTAGCGAATCATTAAATTTTGCTTTTATAGAGTACTAGCCGTGCCCTGCGGCTTCGCCCGCTATTATCAAGTTAAAAAGTATCCTATGTGTTAATCCTATGTATAATCTATGTACATACCAAATTTCATCCAAATCCGTTCAGCCGTTAAAGCGTGAAGAGGGAACAAACATACTTACACACTTACACACAAACTTTCGGATTTATAATATTAGTAGGATTATTCTATACCAATAAACTCTCAGACCCTGATTCGTGTATTAACTCTTAGCTCTTTAAGTTCTACAACTTTACTTTCAATGTGATATTTTCGGTACTAATAAACATGATATATTCTGTACTATCAATTAATAGTTGTTTAAACTACATTGTTTCACAAAGGAAACCGCCGCGCTGCGCGTCGTAATTTGCACGCCAAAGCACGCGCCGTTGTTACTTGACACCTTAGATTAAAAAAAACGCTTTAAACGATTTCACGCTCACAGCCCCACACTAAGTTCGATGACTTGTATCGTGGGTGCTGGAAACATTCACATCACACACACAATCACAACCAGAACCAGAATCACAAATTTTCCTTGGAGAGAAAACTTGTGTTCCCGCCGGGAATTGAACCCGATACCCCTGCTCAGAAGGCGAACGCTCACCCAACTGAGCCAACGGGCAGTTCTTATTATTTAACAGAGATTATTCATAATAAAACAATTTATTTCAAAATTTGAAAATAGAATTTATAATACATTAACTACGAAAATCGTTGGTCTCAATGGTTGGAATGTTTTAAAAAGGTTCTGGTTTTTTACACATTTCCCTGTATATAAAGATAGATATAACTTTAACACATAACTTGTCCCTATACCAACATACAAAGTTTAGTAGAGTAGGTAGTTGACTTCCCCTTTCGCTATCGATACCGCACCTCTATAAATTTCACTAAGTTCACTACATGCCACTAACTTTTCCGGTAGTGTTGACTTGAATTTAAGCTCTTCACATTCTAGTGAATGCGTGTCTGTTTGTATCGTTGAGTGAATTGTATTATGTGGATACATTATGGTTCACAAATATAGTACTGTCGTATTTGAGGTGAGCTTTCGGCTTTATCAATCTAGGAATTTGCGGTCGGATGTGTTCGTGACAAAGAGTTTTTTTTCAAACTGCCTCACATTAAGTTCCGTTACTTGTGTCGTGGGTGCCCCAAACATTCACATCACACCCAGAACCAGAAACACAAATTTCTCTTGGGGTGAATACTTTGTTCGTCTAACGGATCAGGCCAAAAGGCAGTTAGTTTCTTGAATACATAGAACGTCATATTGAGTATTGCGGGTTAGTTCTGATAGGATTTGTGCCTTATAAGCCGATAACTCTTCAATGTTATTGGATACAGCGTTTGTTGCTGGTTTTTTAAATAATAATTAAGGACACCAAGCGTACGGCGACAAACAGGATCACAGAGGGTCAGTAAAAAGTTTCGAACGCATCGCTGACGTTTCGCTCAGCAGCTTGTTAGTGCATTCGTCTCAGTTATGAAGGTGTTATTTTTTTAAACTGATGAAAAAGTACTGTAAGCATGCTATTCTTTTATTCACATTATTATAAAGCCTAAATTTACTTGTCCATAATAATAGTGAAGCATAATTTTTATAAGCATTTTATATTTGTGTTTGCATTTAATAAAATACTTTTCGTTTCTAAAATATACATGTTAACGGCTTAGGTGCACTTCCGCCGCACCCTAACCCACTATTACACTATGGTACCCAAGTTATATTTATTAGTCTTTGCATCTCTATACCGCATAACTATTAGACGAATAAACAATATGTCTTATAACTATATAAATCAATATTATTGGGGCAAAAACCATTAGCCAAAACTTTACCTATACTGAAATAATATGCCAAAAAACAATTATGTCAAAATATTATTACGACATAAAAATATGCCTAGCTCGTTATGCCAAATTAAGTTAGGACAAAAAAAAATTCGAAAAAAGGGATTTCGAGACAAACCTAAGATTACCTTAGCTGCAAAATCTAGAGAGAAGAAGAAGAGAAGTATTATATGTATGGTTTATCTACTTCAGTATTTAAGAGGCGAAAATTTTAGTGATAGTTCTTTTAATAATAACATTTTTAGTCATTTTCCGTTGTTGCTGTGTTTGACGACCCAGTTGGCGCAGTGGACAGGTGTCTGCCCTCTGCGCCGTGGGTCCTGGGTTCGATTCCCGGCAGGAGCACTAATTCCTTCCCAAGGGAAATTTGTGCTTCTGGTTCTGGGTGTAATGTGTGTGTGATGACAATGTTTCCGGCACCCACGATACAAGTCTTTGAACTTAGTGTGGGGCTGTGAGTGTGAATGCGTTTGTTTGTTCGTTTGTTTGTTTGCTTCAGGTGTGCCAAATTATAGTTCTCCACCCTCAAGTCAAATATTCTGTTACAAAATCACTTATAATAATGATCGGGAGCAATCCTTGAGAACCTGTCATTTCAAGTCTAAGCGTAAACCTTACCCTAGGAAATAAACAGAGGTATTTTTTGTGTGAGTTTACAAAATGTTAAAAACCTTAAGGTTTATTAAATACTAGTCGTGCCACGCGCCTAACTCACGTTTATCAAGTTAAAAAGTAGCCTATCTGTTAATCCTAGGTACGAATATAAGCTATGTATTTTTCAAATTTCATCCAAATCGGTTTAGCTAATGCAGCGTGAAGAGAAAACAATATCTTCGAATTTATGATATCAGTGTGATTATACTGAAGTGTTTATTTAAATTGCATGTTAATCTTTAAGAGTAAAGGAAACAGATTAGACCCAATAAAGCAGAAAACACGCAAGGTATCATCACTTACCATTCAATGAGATAGAGAACTACGCTTGCCTATCAAAGATTAAATGTAATAATTATTTGTTTAATAATTAATCATCTTCAAAACTTTTATAATTATTCGATTTTTTGAAGAATTTGATCACTATACAATACAATACAATACAATACAAAACACTTTATTGTATACCAAGAAAATTATAAACAATGGCAAATAAAATATTACAATCATCGTGGTAGTACAATGGGCGGTCTTATCGCTTAAAGCGATCTCTTCCAGACAACCTTTGGATGGACAGTAATAGAAGAATGAATAGATATATCACCTAATGAAAAGCAAAACTGCGGCTGAAGATGTAGCATGTTTTTTTTTTAATAATATAATCTTTAATGTAGATAATGCCGCGAGCAACAGCTAGTTTCCTAAAGTTTTAGTTGTACACGCCACAAACCGCCCTCGGCAGTTGACAGCACCCAGTAAAGGGTTGAATTTCACGGATCTTTCACGCTACTGTGACCCGCAACTTACCCGAGTTGCGAACTTTTTCATTCTAACTTCTTTTAAAGTGTAACAGGATTATATTCAGATATTTTTTTTGTAGAAAGGTCTAGAACTAATAAAGAAGGTTGAGTTAAAACGATGTACTTTTTTTACAAGTTAATTTTGTTGTTTTAAACATAATAAAATATTATACAGTTATACAGGGTGTTTGGTAGAGGGTTAGCCAAACGTGGTGGACGTGTAGTTGGAATATTTCGAAAATACAAGTTTACGTAAAAGTCGCTAGGTGTTATTGTTTTTCTATAGTTGATTTTGTTATTTTTTAGAATTTTCCGAAAGGTTTACTCATTTGCCTTAAAATTTTATTTTCGGCTCTTTTCTGGTCAATTTTTTTATTATAATAGCCTCAGATGTTCTTTTGGTCTACTTAAGGCTCTTTTAGATCCCTACAATATCTATTATATATATAATATTATTCTAGGAAAATGAAACTTAAAAATCAAGTGGGAGACTTCCTATTCAATTAAAAATCATCCACTACGTTTTGCTAACCCTCTACTAAACACCCTGTATATCGATCTATATGAATTTTGGTTTTTAATAATAAGATACTTGTTAGTCGATCGTTACTATTATAGATACCAATATAATCTCACTAATATTATAAATCCGAAACTTTTGTGTAAATATGTAAGCATTTTTGTTTTCTTTTCACGTTGTAACGGCTGGATGGATTTCGATAGTTTAGGTATCGTCATATCAATAATAATAATCCATAAAAATCCAAGTGTCCTTAGATAGGTGCTTGGCGAAATTTGCCACGAATTAGAGATACGTTACTAAAAAAAATAACCAAACTTATCGAGTAGGGTTTCGAAATGAAGGAAATTAAAAGAGTTACATAAAAAGTAGGTTCACATTTTTTGTAGACGGGTTTCTTTTTTGTACTTTGACTTGTTCAGTAATATAAAGATCTAGAACTAGTAAGAAATGTTGAGTTAAAACGATGTCCTTTTTAAGTAGAATTCGTTTTCAATTGGTTTTTTCCTCATTTCAGGTCTCGCATGCTCTTAAGAAGCTAACATATTGCTACAGGAGGGGTCCTAACCCACAACCAAAGGTAAACACATTATATTTAAGTTATTATTTTATTATATATAAGTTTTAAGCCAACATTAATAAAATCTAATATGGGATAGTTATATTGTACATTATGACTTTGATTGAGAGCTCGTTACTTCGGCACTCACATCGATCATAACTTCTAAAGCTAATAATTAAACGCAAACAAAGCTTAAAAAATCGACTTCAATCTGTATTTTGGTTTTAGCTTGATCGATTTTAATAAAATTTGTAAAACAAAAAAATCATCATAATCGATTCATAATTGGTGGAGATATCGCTTAACATACATATAAAAAAACCTTTATTCGAATTGAGAACCTCCTTATTTGAAGTCGGTTGAAAACAGCCTTACTTTATAGTCTTGTGTTTAAGCAAACAAACGCATTCACACTCACAGCCCCACACTAAGTTCAAAGACTTGTATCGTGGGTGCCGGAAACATTCACATCACACACATTACACCCAGAACCAGAAGCACAAATATCCCTTGGGCAGGAATTTGTGCTCCTGCCGGGATTCGAGCCCAGGACCCACGGCGCAGAGGGCGAGGATACCTGTCCACTGCGCCAACTGGGTCGTCAAAAATTAAAATAAAGTGGGATAATTCTCCCTACAGCAACCATCGAGTAACGCGATGTTATTCATCAACACCACCTCATTTTCCGGCTTTTAACACCTATTCAAAGATAAAACCGCCCGTAACGTTTTTAATTTACCTATTCGCCTTAATAGCAATGCTTCATTTTAATACCGGCCCCAAACGCCCGCCAAAATAATGACAGGAGAGTGACACGCGAAATCCCACGAACATTTGCAAGATTTATTTTTAAGCTTGCCCCATTTGTAAACAAATAAATATCCCTAAATCTGAGACAAGAAACTCACGAAGCAATGAGCAGCGACTGAGCCTGTTGTACTCGTAAATCCATCCGCCTGGATCTGTGACGAAGGATCGCGTTCAAATATAAATTTCTTCTAAAAAAGGGGAGAAATAGAAAAAATCGGGGTGAGTATTTATTCAACTCTCGCTGCGGCTACCATATTTCAACCCGATACATCCACACAACTTCTGAATTATTTATATAATCGTGATAGATATAAATATATTTTTGTTATCTGTAGGCGGAGAGATCGCTGTCAATTTTGTAAGATTGTATTCTCTATTACATGTCAGTGAAAGAAGTATTGTTGATATTGCAACTAAATTAATCGCAGGTCTGTCGTATCTCGATACTAATCATATCACAGCACACTTAATATTATAAAGGCGAAAGTTTGCGGTGTGTTTCTATGTTTGTTACTTCTTCACTCTCAACTTGGCATGGAGGTAGTTGACACCCTGGATTAGCACATAGGCTTTTTATCCCGGAATTTGTGGGTTCGAGACTTGCGCGGGTATAATCGCGGGGGGCAGCTAGTATAATAATATTATCAATCCAAAAGAATCATCAATCAATCAATTAAAATAAAAAAATAAATACAAGGTGCTTGTTTAGTACTAGCCGTGTCCCCGGGCTTCGTCCACGTTTATCAAGTAAAAAGTAGCCTTTGTATTCATCGTAGGTATAAGCAATGTACATTTCTTAATCCATTCAAATCCGCCATTCATTCCTTAATCCATTAAGCCGTTACAGCGTGAAGCGGGAACAAACATATTTACACACTTACACATACACTTACAAACTTTTGGATTTACAATATTAGTAGGATAATATTACAATTCAGAAAGGCCATATTGCCAGCATGACGGGCACGCTACCCGCTGGTGGGCTTGAGTGCGTCACATATAAGATCGATGGTTTGAAGCTTATTTGTTGTATAAAAGTATATAATTTTATTTAGAAAATAATATCCCGAACTCGCCTTTTAACTTTTTTTTTATATTTTTAATATATTAATGTTTCTTACTTTATTTGAAATAAACTGAAACTATTGTAACACAAAATTCTTAAAGCTACCTTTGTGAATTCACTCAGAGAGCAACAAAATAAGTCTGTTTCTCTTGCACTAACGTTTAGAGTACGAAGATAAAGCGGTGAAGTCGGTTTTTTAAGCTTTGCTTGCGTTCAATTATTTAAATCCAAATATACCTACAAAGTTATCTATCAAGTCACAAGACGCACCGTCAGCTCTTCATAACGGTCAATTTATTTATACCAGCTAACACTCGTAACACCGATATCTCCACATCAGCTTCACATCAAAGATAACTTTCTCCATCAAAACAAAACGCGCCGCCAGCTCTCCTCCTAAGTTTACCTATTTATGTTATCGCTCTTTGCCCGCCTTGTTCTAACTCTATTGGTTGAACAGCACTTCGTTAGTGGCCGATGTGAAAAGAATACGTAATGTAACTCCTTTGTGGTTATAAAAATAAATTGGGTATTAAATAAGCGCTCGCATTTATTGGTTTGGGCTGCGGTGGATTTAGTCGATTTTGATGCTTATCGGGTCTGAGATAATCAAAATCAGTAAAATTCATGGACGGATTGTGTAACCTTCGTACAAAACTGCGGCCAACCCTTTTCTCCCCCAACGTCGATAAAATATCTGCGTGTGTATATTTCTTCGTTGTTCTTATATGGAATAGACTGAATAGCCTTTTTTAGTTTAAAGCTGGTTATATCTGGATATGATATTATTTTTCTTTCTCCCGCTGAATATGGTTGGCACAAAATTGAAATGGGTATCTAGAATTTTGAAAAAGTGACCCTCCTTAAACAAGCTTTTATGATTCATTGCAGCTTCGTTTGTTGATCGGCAGGGGCAATACGTGCAGGCAAAGTCGGCTTGGGCATGTGTTATACCACACTCATCCCTTAATATTACTGGGATGGTCGAATATATTATAAGGGTCATTCAATCTACGTTAAATTCTTTGCAAGGTGATTTAGAGACGGTCCAAGCTCCTAGGTAGGTTACTTAACTCCTAAAGAAAAAATTGTTTTAATCTCAACCTATATATAACTTGCAACCGTGACTGGCCGTAAAGTAAATTTGCCTTTTATGTTACGAATATCTACCATTATCAAACATTTCAAATTGAATAAAAACTGAAACTCGAGTCAGCAAACCTTTTTAGTGACTAACATTTACAAAAAGTAACAGTCACAAATCAAATAACAACTTGACGTGGTATTTTCCCTCCTCACAAAAACTCCTTACCCGCTGGTGAAATTTATTGTAAAGGAAAAGTAGCCTCATGCGCTGACTGTTTATCTACTGGTTTTAATCTTTGGTAGCAGCTAAGCTATTTTTATAAATAGATATATTTTTATCGATAGAACTGCATTACATAACGTTCGGTTACCTCGGATAACATCATTTCTAAACATTGCCCGCTTATTTTCAATCGAAACGTAATAGAAGGCGAAACAAAGCGTTCTTGGATCGTATTTACGTAACCCGATTGAGTTTGCCTTTGATACCCACCGCTTATTGTCCTACGTTTCGCATCGTTTTGTGTTGATTTTTGAGGATTAATCCAATGTTGTATTGAAGACAAAACACACACATGTATAAGATTTGACGGCGCATCGATTAAATGTCAACGTCATGAGTGAAACAAAACACACACATGTATAAGATTTGACGGCGCATCGATTAACTGTCAACGTCAAGAGTGAACTGTCATTGTCAGTCACTCTAGCGGAGCGTTGTGTCTGTGTTAGCGGGGCAGCCATGTTAGAATCGGCACTTTTAATCGAGAAGGCGCCAGCGCACCACGTCTGCAACAAATCGCTATCCATCGCAATAATCAGAGTAGTTTCGGACGTAATTTGATTTGATTTGCATAAATGTAACAATGATCGTGCTGAT
The DNA here is from genome assembly GCA_948107665.1 of Lomographa bimaculata. NCBI lineage: Eukaryota > Metazoa > Arthropoda > Insecta > Lepidoptera > Geometridae > Lomographa > Lomographa bimaculata. Next base: position 1,778,700 of record OX403600.1, on the reverse strand, counting down.
TAATGATTGATTTGAATTCAACCGCCATTATTGAAGTGAAAATTATACTTTGTTAATAGGACTACGTATTTGAATTTAATTCATCGCCCACATACCCACGTTTTCCAGGATGAGTTGATGAATAGATTTATTTGTATGTAAATATGAACGTTTATTATATATACTATAAGAATCTTTGTCCTGACATACTGACTGACTGACTTACAGACAACGCACAGCCTAAACCGCTGGTCGCAGAGATTTGAAATTTGGAGGGTACATTTTTCTTAGTACGTAGTGGTGTATTAAGAAAGGATTTTTGGAAATTCTAAGAGGGTTAAATGGGGGTGAAAACGTTTGTATGAAAGTTCTTTGTTTTTGAACTTATAGCAATAAAAATTGGTATTTGAGTGGTTGATTTTTTTTTTTTCATCTTTTTTTTGGGACTTTTAGAGTGGTTGATTTAATATAAAAAAATGTGTAAATATTTTTTACCAGGGTGCATTAAAGTGATGCAATGGGGGATGAATTCATGTGAAATTTCTGTATTTATGAAGTTTCATTGATGGAAATGAGCATTTGAGTAGTTTATTAAAATAAAATAAAATGTTATTAAAATCTTTGGCTAGGGGTGTATAAAGATGGTGCAATGGAGAGTTAAAGTTCATATGGGAAGTTTTAGTGTTGCAGTTAATGAGATGTGAATTGTATCTGAGTAGAAAGTGAAATGTAGGTAATTTTATTAATAAGCAATTACAATTAATTAGAAATAGCTAACTGATTAACGGGGGCGAAGCTGCAGGCGAGGGCTAGTTAATATATAATAACTACCAAGTAAGCACGGTGGGCAAGTCTGGCTCTGCACTGTGGGTTCATTCCCGGCAGGACCAAAATGTTCCTTCCCAAGGGATATTTGTGCTTCTGGTTCTGTGTGTGTGGTGTAAACTGTGTAAGAAACTGGTCAAATGCTTGCCTAACGAGCATGAAACAAAAATGTATTAAGAGCTTGGTGGAAGTAGACAGGAACATCTCTACTACTCTGCGACAACAGAAGTATATAATCAATTTTACATTCTAGCGACATGAATACTATAAATTCCAAGTTATTATCAACATAAACTATGAGCCTTAGATGTATAAACTAGGCTTAAAACTATGATTTATATAGCATATGGATCATTATACATATCCTTCATCATATCCTTCATTATACACTAGCTGTGCCCTTGGGCTTTGCTCGCGTTTATCAAGTTATAAAGTAGCCTATGTGTGAATCCTAGGTCTAAGCTATGTACATACCAAAATTTATCCAAATTTGATCAGCTGTTACAGCGTCAAAAGAAAACAAAATGTTTACACATTTACACACAAAGTTTCGGGTTTATAATATTAGTGTAATTGTAATGGTATCTATAAAAGTAACGATGGACTTTAAAAATAGATCTTAGTATTTATTTATTTATTTATTCATATGCATTACATGTACATTAGGTCATAAGACTAAACTTAGAAACTAAAGACATTCACCCTGTAATGTAGGGTATAAGCAAGTATGTTATCTATATAATTAATAACTAAACGCAAACAAAGCTTAAAAACCGACTTCAACGCTTATATTTTAGTTTTGTTGATCGATTTAGATAAAATGTATATAGGACCATCTTTAAAGCATAATCTACCAAACAAAAAAAAAACATCTAAATCAATTCATAATTAGCGAAGATAATATACATGCAAAAAAAGCAACATATACACACAACGTGTACAAGATTTCATTTTGTTTAAAACAACGAAATTAATTTGCTTATATCTTAATGTATTGAAGCACCACATCTGTTAATTATATATTTTGTAATTAATTAAAATATCCATTGAGATACTTTGTATAAGCACATATATTTTTGGCGTTCGTTCCGCATACGTGTAACCTTGGTCTTGTGTAACCGTTAATTAAATGAGATGTATTTAAGAGAACATAATTACCTGACTGCCGACTTTTTTTATTATTATTATTTTTTTTATTTGTTTTTTTTATTTATGTTTTTGGCACGTATCTTATATATATATATATATATAATATATATTTTTATACTCGATAGGCAAGCATTTGACCACTATCTCACCTGATGGAAGGTGATGATGCGGCCGAAGATGTAGCATGCTTGCCTAGAAGATACCTATTCACTCTTGACTTGAAGACTCCCAGATTATACCGTTCGGGGAACAAAGACGCGGGCTATGAATTCCACTCCTTCGCAGTATAGGATGATAAACGTAGAAGCAAAACGCTTCGAGCGAACCGAAGGTATGTCAACCCTAAATGGATGACTTTTTCCAGTTTGTCTTGTTGTTATATGGTAAAACGGGCATGGGGGAATTAATTCGTGTTAGGTTAAAGTCAGTTTATAAAAAAATCAGAACACCCAGCAGAGGCCATACATTTTCCTAACAATTTCTTGCAGCCATAACTCATACTTCCGTCTTCAGTGTAGTAAATGGTGAAGGATTTTTTAACATGACTGTATTCTTTCCGTGTGCGTCATTTATGTCTGTATTGTATTCTCTCTGCGCGTCGTATTTATTTGACATGCTAAGTCACAAGTAGTGGTTGTCTACCCAAATGTGACAGCTCAGACGTTGAGTTGCTAGCGCACACTCCTACTCTCCCACATTTTCGACGACAAGTGATAATATATTCATTGGAGCCTTACGCGTTCAAACGAATATACTTATAACATAATATTTTTTTAATGGGAAATCCGGGTCGTTCCGCGTTTTATGAAGATAATATTATTATAAGATAATGAAGATATATTTAAAACTGACTCTGACTGGAACTTTTGAACTGAACTCTTGAATATGACTGGACCTTGACTCTTTTACTTGACTTTGACTATGACTTTGGAGTAGGACTTTTAATATAAAATGCACTTGAAATATATTATTACTTGAAACTGGCTAAATGCACAAGATTTCAAAGCAAAAATTAAAAGGAAAGAAAATTGTGTTGAATAAAAAGGTTAGTACCCGGATGATGGTTTTTTGTAATATTGTTTTCTAAAAATGATACCTAGCTAGATCGATTTATCGCCCCCGAAACTCCCTGCTTACTAAATTTCTTGAAAATCGTTGGAGCCGTTTCCGAGATCCTGATTACACATATTATATACTAAAAACAGAGAAAGTTGGCAAAGAGTGCGCAGATCAGGTTGGTTGATCCGTCGAGCGGTCGGACAACAGTGTCAAGTAGTGTAGAGCCTCTCAGCCACCCTGTAATATTCACACGGGAGCCGGCGAATTCCAGCTGTCATCGTATTTTCCGTGGGTGTATTTAATTTCCACAACATTTGTTCTCACCTTTGTTTAAGACCTAAGTAGATGTAAAGTGAAAGCAATTTGAAAGTAAACATTATTGAAAAGAGCGAAGGCGACGAACGTGTGAGACGGTTTACTTTATTTATTAAATAGATTAATTCAACATCTATAATAATATTATAAATAGTCTGACTGGGAACGGAATCGCGATATCATCTTGTTTAAATAATGCTTTCAAGCCTACAAATAAATAATAAGTCTATTGAGCATTATTTTTTACCAGCTGCGCCCCGTTACCCGAGGTTAAACATTGTTTTTCTTTTTTTTAGGCCAGTAACCATTTATTTAATAAAAACCTTAGCCTGATCATAAAAATATTTACACAATAAAAACAATCAAGTCATCGTTCAGAGTTAGTTTTCATTCATGTAGCATTTTTTTTTATATTGAAATGTATAGATTTAAAGAAAAATAAAATCGGCCAAGTTTATTACGCACACCATTGGTTCCGTACTGGAAGATTTTCAACCTTCCAATCCAAGGTCTCGGTGTCTCGTGCGGGGTCGTCAATGAAACACCGTTAACTTCAGCAGTTAGCTATATATAATAGACTTAACTATCGATACTCCCTCAACGCTCAATCATCAGCATCTTGGTGGTGGGGTACCCCATGTGGCGTGAACGAAACGATTGCGAGTTTTAACGCCTACCAGCGCCATCTAGTTATCTTCTTCGGAAACTCACAACATCATAGTTCCTAACCAAACTAGATGGCACTGTCTCCGTACAAAAATAATTATGGTAAAATAACCAATTGCATTAAACACGTACCAAAACGAGTGCGACTCGCTTTTGGTTATTTTTTGTAAAACTTAGGGATTTTTCATTTGACCACCATCTCACCTGATGGAAAGTGATGATGCGGCCGAAGATGTGACATGCTTGCCTAGAAGATACCTATTCATTCTTGATTTAAAGACTCCCAGATTATACCCCTTGGGGAACAAAGACGAAGGCAATGAGTTCCACTCCTTCGCAGTACGTCCTTTGCAGAGAGCATTCGCCTTCTAAGCTTCTAGGTTCGACTCCCGGCGGGAACATAAGTTTTCTCCCCAAAGAAAATTTGTGGTTCTGGTTGTGTTTGTGTGACGACACGACACAAGTGTAGGGTTGTGAGTGTGAACATTGTTTTACGTTGATGTTTGTTTGGTCGAAAACTTTGATAGACTTTTAGGAAAAAAATTGTGATCGAAATATTCAGCGCTCCATGAATTTTCCCCTTTATTTACAAGTCCCGTTCATGTAAAAACACGCGCTCGACTCCCAGAGATGATTGACAACAAATTGATCTGACGTAGAAACGACAAAAAAGTCGGCTTACCGGAATTTTAATAAACAGACGCCGGAGGCCATTGTCACTACCGTCATCTACGTGAAAATTTAACCGACGCTTAACCGAGCGCTCACAAAAGTTAGTGCCCCATTGAAATAAAACAAAGAAGTCAATTAATTCAAACCTACGCACTGGAATAACAAACAGTACCTAGCATATTAAAAATTTCACTGTTTCAAGAGTGTGGGTGAGAAGTGCCTCTGTTGTCACCGTATCCCCCATCCCCATTTTAATATCGGACATCGCGACAGACTCCTAAGCGACACCGTTATATTATTATGGTAGATATTCCACAAATGCGGTCGAAGCGTTTTGCTTCCACATTCATTGTACGAATCTCAAAAGAATGGATTTTCTTACCTGAGTCTGTGTTTTCTGATAAATACAATATTAAGTTTTATCGCTCAGAGTGATCTCTTCTAGATATATAATTGATTTAATTTCATAATCTTTGCTTAGATAAAATATATGCAATCATCATAGCTCTGAAATATAAATAGATCTCCGCAGCGTTGCCCACGTAAAAACATTTTTTTATTTTTTTTTATAAACGCTTTGACACTCACATCCCACACTAAGTTCGATGACTTGTATCGTGGTTGCTGGAAACATTTACGTCACACACACAATCACAACCAGAACCAGAAACACAAATTTTCCTTGGAGAGAAAAATTGTGTACCCCCTGCTCAGAAGGCGAACGTTCACCCAACTGAGCCAACGGGCAGTTCAAAGTTCAGAAAATGTAGCTTGTGTGTTATTCTAGATCTCTACTTATATTGCAAATTTCAGCCAAATTTGTTCAGCCGTTACGGCGTGAACACACATACATTGCTTTTTTATTGTTAGTGTGATTTACTAATAAGCTCATCACCATTGATTACAACATCACTTACCAACAACTATAATAGTGGTCAAAGTTAGCCTATTTCAGAGAAAAACATATTTTCACTTTGTTATCTCTAATAAGCTAGCGATTTACTTCTTTTTTTTTGAACGGGGGATAGTGCCTACCACTTTCCTTCATTCCCAGAGGTGAACGAAAGGCTGTGTGTGCGTTTTACAACGATCTCAACTCTTTCTAAGTGGGCCTAAAATGTGACTCGATATGTTCGAACTAAGTCTCTGATTCTCACAATACGTTGTAAAAAGTTAACTGCGTGGACGCAATCACAGCTCGTAGCCTCGTAGCAATTACGTTCTCGTAGCGGTCTCGTAGTGCTCTACGAAATAAACGCTCGTAGACCCTGTAGCCCTGTAGCACTTGAAAAAGCAGTAATGAAACTTTATGAAGAAAATGTTCTTTTATATTAAACTTTTACTAAACTATGATACTATGGAAATGGAAAGGCGTTAATTTTTGTAGCTGGAACATCATTACACCTTAAAAACCAACATAAATAAATGTATAACAGCCGAATATCTGCGATACTAGGAGACCACTGAAAAAGTGAGATGACAATGCAAAGCATAATTCAAGTTCAAAATTATTTATTCATGTGGACCCCAAAGAGGCACTCATGAAAGTTAGTGACTATAGTTACCAAAATCACAAAGTTACAACCATCTCGAGAAGAACCTCGCAAAAACTCGTAGGCGCATTTAAAAAAAAATACTAATACATAAATTATCTTAAGCTAGTAATATCTATAAATGTAGCCACCAGAAAGAGCCATAAACTAAGAGACGTAACACCAATATAGTACATTGTCATTAGAAGTTCTAGATAGCACTTATGGTCAGCGAAAGAGAACGTATGCTTATCTGCTATAGATTTATCTATAGTAAGGTTTGGTAAAGAACCCGTATCAAATATTAATTCTAAAGAACGTAACTTAATGGATCGTTTAACGTTATCGAATGATTATTCTGCAAATTGGCCACATTTTCCGTCCATTGCCGTTCGAGAGCATCATTAAAAGCTGGAAAATAGAACCTAATTACGTGATCGTTTTGAATTTTATAAACTGAATTTCGTATTTTATTCTAGAAGTGTTTTGTTCAAGATGGTTTTCTTGAAATTGTAGCAGTGAAGAGAGATGTTTAGATAGTAATATCAAGCTTGTACATTTTATTATAAAAGACAGGAATACAGAAGAGACATATAGGTTCAAAGTCTGGCTTTGAGTCCTGTGAGACTTGATGTTATTCAAGACTTGATAAATTTACAGTATATAACTTGAATTTTTTTTTTTTATTTATGACAGGCTAGTGTTTGACCACTATCTCACCTGATGGTAAGTGACGATGTGATCGAAGCTGGTAAACACACTAGACCTGAAATACGCAGGCTCTCAAGGATAACTGCCGGAACACTGTATTTGCCTTGGCGGCTTGGGTATCTTTAATATATTAATAGCTAAAGGATCTTGATTATAATTTACATTGTAAATTTTAACAAATACACAACTTTTTCTGAAACGCTATTACACTCACAGTTCCTCACTAATATCGATGAGTTGTGTTGTGGGTATAAACAAATAAGTTACTGAAACAATTACTATAACAAAATAATTTACTTCTTTGACTAATATCACTTTTGAAGAACTCTACATTGTTTTCGTTTTTCAGAGATTTTTCTGCGTCTATTAAAAGCAAAATTAATGTTAGGAGTTGTTTAAGAAAAATAAAAGAAGATGCACAGTCCTATTAAGAGTCTTAAGATTTTTGTTGAAAAATATATTTATGAAATTTCTATAAAAACACATTCTATACGCTTATAACGAGCTTGGTACTTCCGTTTCCTACCTTCAAAACAATACAATAACTCAAATTTAAATTCAAATGTTTATTGCATTCCCTTAATTTAGAAATGTGGTAGAAATAAATGACAGTACTTTTTATTGACACCAAAATATAAATACACCTTACAAAGAAACTTATAGAGATAGGAATGTACAATGAGTCTTATCGCTTAGAGCGATCTCTTCCAGACAACATTCATTATGCAGACTGCAAAGGAGTGGAATTCTTTGCCTGAGTTTGTGTTTCCTGATAAATACAATATGAGAGTCTTTAAGTCACGAGTGAATATGCGTCACTTACCATCAGGTGAGATGGCGGTCAAACGTTCCATTAGTTTTTTTTTAATTCTAGATAGGCAATATCTAGAATTAAAAAAAACTAATGGAAATATAAGCAAAAAATGAATGTAGGTGGTACGATAAAATGAATAAATTAAGTTAAAAAAAATACTAACAGCTCAATCAAATCAGCTCGCTATAACAGTAATATGATTATCATTGCAATTTGATTACGTGTATATAAATATATTAAACTGAGTTGAATGCAAATTAAATTGGCTCAACGTTTCCGTCACGCTAGCGGTATTGCCATTCTGAATTTCAATGCTATTAAATTTCAGAGAGGCAATACCGCCAGCATGATGGTGATGATTTAAGTAGCCTATGTCCTAATCCAGAGTACAAGCTACCTACATTCCAAATATCATTAAGATTGGTTAAGTAGTTACGGAGATAAGTGGTAACAAGGATTCACACACACACATTTTCGCATTTATAATATTAGTAGGATAGGATAGGCTTGTTTTCTGTCGTATAGACTAGTGGGCACTCCTATTGTAAGGATTTTTCAAGCCGCCTGAAGGCATCCGACATGGCTTAACAATTGTTGTCTTACGACTAACAACTGTGACCGACAGCTTAACAAAGGCAATTTGTTAGTAGAATACTTACTTACTCCGCTGGCGCAGCGACCCAAAGTGGGTCTTGGCCTCCGACTCGAGAAAACGCCACCGTTCCTGGTCCTGCGCTGTGTCTCTTCAGTAGGCGATTTGGAGCTCAAGCAGATCCACCTCAACGACGTCCTTCCACCGATATCTAGGCCGGCCGACGGGTCGGCGGCCCGTTTGAACTCCAAGTTACGCCTTCTTGGCAGAATGGTCCTCACCCATTCTTTGCAGGTGGCCAAGCCAGGTGGTCGGTTGATGGTTTAAGTCTATATTTCATAAAATTGTATGTTGTTTCAGATGAGAGCGGTATCGTGGAGTATAGCGCTGCTGGCGCTCTTCGTAGTTACCTTGGCTGACTCCGCGGAAGGTAAGACCAATGTTTAAAAAAATACACTACACAGACAATATACACTAATATGTAAAATACCAGAATATATAAAATAATACCTATATATAATTTAACTCACAGAGACCAACGTTTTTCTCGGTACATTTTTTCATTTAAAAAAAAAAATATGTCCCGCGATATTACTCACGGGATACTTCTGGGTTAACGTATCAAGTGTTAACTGGCGTTCACGTGCATATTACGACGCGTGGCATTGCAGTGCCTTTCTTGCGAAATAGTGTTGAACAACTTTTAATAATACCAATAAGCAACAATTTCAATAAATGTGTTCGCTAATGAAACAGTGACTGTATAGCATCGCCTACGTCCGACTGAATTCTCACTGCTTACCATGCCTTCTGTTTATTATATCATCTAGCTGAAATTTCTTGTCAATGTTTGTGTACCAACTGATAAAGTTTTGACAAAAAACTAAATTTATAGACGAAGGAAACTTCTGGAGGAACATTGTTATTTCCACCTAGTAGACCCCAAATAGTGACATATGCGGAACGAATGAAGACGTAAAACGTATGTAACGCTCGTCTTTTGTCTTAAACACGAGGAAAACTAGGAAAATGCACGAACAATAAAATTCATCTCTCCATCCTAGCGAACGAGCTACAGTTTGATTTTCTCCCATCTACATAATACACTTATTTCAAAACCATTTTTGCTCTGCACGTCCGGGCTTGAATACGAATTTTCATTTTATTCGAGCGTACAGTGAATCGGAAAAATCTTCGGTTCTCTGTGCATTATTAAATCGGATACTTGCCAAAAATAACGGCTGGGCAGTAAAATATACGAGTATATTTTGGTCTTGACTTGCTTCAAAATGTTAAAACATACCACTGTTATCTAAAGCTGGAATTGTCTGATTGTAGACGCCTCAAGCAGGGAAATTGCATTTTACACCACTGCAGGACCCGTGATGTAAAATTTTCGATTACGGGTAGGAGAAAAATGTTACTCACTATAGGATATATTTTGTGCTTTTGGTTCTAGGTGTGGTTGTGTGTGATGTAAAACGGCAACAACTAAACACTTATTCGAACTTAGTGTTGAGGTATCAGTTGTAAATGCGTTTGTTTTGCTAGGCATACCTGTAATTCGCTTCAAGCGTATTCATTTCTACAGCAAAGTATGTCTTGAAGTCTAGAGTGAATAGGTAATTTCTGGGTAAGTATACAGCTTCGGCCGCATCATAAATTTCCATCATGTGAGATATAAATTTTTAACACACCTCTTCTCATCACTAAAAAATACGCAACAATCAAGCTATTTTTTTTTTAGCGAATTTTAGATGAATAATTAGAAATTTTGTTTTATATTCGTACTATTGACGCAGCAATTTTCGTAACTGCCATGTGCCGCGTCTGCTGATATAGACGTTAATATAATGGGAATTAGTTTGATATTTGTATCAACTGACGTACCTTAACGTCCGTAGAGTTCCGAGTCTTAAATATGGGCGTCCAGTGAATCTTCCAAATGGGCCATAACGGCCCAGCTCCGCGTTATTCGCCGATAAGCCGCCGAGCTGTTAACGAGCGTAATGAGCCACGCTTAGTGCGACATTTGTCTTTTGTCTCGTAAATCTATTAGGATGTTACTATATTTCAGTGTTACTGTTTGATATAGAACTGTTTGATATTGTTCGCATTCTACTATAGGATTGTGGAAGCAAATTTTGTAGGAGGATCAGATTGGTTAACGTTTGACCGCTCTACCTATAATACCTAATTGTTTTATGAAAAAAATAAATCAAGTAGGTTAGAATTTGGAAAAAAAAAAAACAGGGTAATATTGTGTGCGTTTTTTTTAATGCTAGATAGACAGCACACACAGACAGACAAGCATTTGACCACCATCGAACCTGGTGGAAAGTGAAGATGCGACCGAAGATGTAGAATGCTTGCCTAGAAGATATCATTTCACTTTTGAATTGAACACTCCCAGATTATACCGTTCCGGAAATAATGACTTGGGCTTTGAGGTCCACTCCTTCGCCGTACGAATGATAAACGTGGAAGCAAATAGCAAGTGGATGCACATTTTGTAGGAGCTAGTCTTTATCTCTAAAGGGCTCGTGTTTGAATCTCGTTTTAGCATTTATCCATAACTCGTACTATATACTTAACTTAAACGCTTTTACACTCACAGCCTCACACTTATTTCGATGACTAGTATTGTGGATGCCGGAAACATTCACAATCATACCTAGAACCAGAAACGCAAATTTTCAGAAGAAAACTTGAGTTCCCGCCGGGAATTGAATCCGTTACCATACTTAGGAGGCGAACGCATACGCAACTAAGACAACGGGCAGTTCAATATACGATGGCTTTCTCAGTTTTCAGTTCCGCAAATTACTATTAACGAATCTTTTATTTTTTTTATTATGCATACTAGGCAAGCATTTGACCACTATCCCACCTGATGGAAAGTGACGATGCGGCCGAAGATGTAACATGCTTGCCTAGAAGATACCTATTCACTCTTGACTTGAAGACTCCCAGATTATACCCCTCGGGGAACAATGACGCAGGCAATGAATTACATTCCTTCGCTATACGGATGATGAACGTAGAAGCAAAACGCTTCGAGTGAACTGGAGGTATGTCAACCATAAATGGATGACGTTTGACAGTTTGTCTGGTTGTTAGATGGTAAAATGGGCATGGTGGAATTAACTCATGTAATTCCTGTGCACACTCTCCAAAATGCAAACGATAGAATACCGATAGACTTGCGACCATCTTCCTTTAAATACTTCACAATGGATTCCATTGTGGCACAATAATTTGCTTCCACTTAATGATTAACAGCAAACGTAATTCCGCCCCTCGATTGCAGCACGGAACGTGTCGGAATCCTTCGGCTCAATGCGATCCGATAAATTAATCCCAACGCGATTAATCGGCTCGTTTGTGTACGTTAATCGATTAATTTTAAATTATGAAAGCGATTTTGGGAATGAAGCTTTTGGATTTCAGCACGTCGCGTCGCGTCGAGTTTGTGAGGGAGTGATAACAGTTCATTGACCCTGGAAACATTATAATATTATGTTGGAATTTGCACATATTTGCAAGTTTTATTATTTTTCCAGGTACTTATGTATATGTATATCTGTAAATTTATCTTTTAACTGTTCTGTTAACATATCTGTTTAATCTGTTTCAAATATATTTTGAAGAGTAATTAATGCTGGCACTTATTTGGCTCAACGTATTAGTATTGCAATTCAGAGAGGCAATGCCGCCAGTATGATGGGAACGCTACCAACTGGTAAAGGGCTTGAGCATTTGAGTTACCTTTAAACCTTGAATGATATGAGTCTTGAAGGTAACTGAGTTCTTTGCTGTATATAGTTTTAGTTTAGTTTTAAGAGTAATTTGACAGTAGATGATATAGGCCAGTGAAAGTAAAGTTATATAACGAAAAAAAGATCAGGTCTATGTCATTAAAAAACGGAAATATTCACATTGAACATGATAGAAATGTTCCCGGCACCCACGACACAAGACATCAAATTTAGTAGTGGGGCTGTGAGTGTGAAAGCCTGAAATTTTTTGTAATATACACAGTTTTGTTCTTGGTGACCAACTTATGTACTTAACAAAAATATCTATGTATTTCTGTACACGGTAGCTAGCCGAGCCAGCAAGAGACAGGCTACTTGTTGAAAACTTTTTAAAAACAAGCTTGTAGGAGTCCGCCATATTGGATTTAGAGTGATGTCACTTTATTTTCGAGTTATTCTCAGCAAGCCCTTTCATTTGATACCCATATTGTAGTTAAAAATATCTTGTCCGCCATTTCCACTGTTTCACCATATTGGATTTAGAATGACGCCATTTATTTTTCTAGTTATTTTCAGCAAGCTCTTTCATTTGATACCCATATTGCAGGAGTGCATTAAAAAATACTTGTCCGCAATTTTGTGTGTTCCGCCATGTTGGATTTAGAATAACGTCACACAGATAACTATGCGTTGGTGCTAATTCTGTTGAGCACCGAACTAACCTAAACTAAACTAAAAATAAACCGAACTAACCTAAACTAAACTAAAAATAAACTAATTTTAAGCAACGAACTAACCTAAACTAAACTAAAAATGAACTAATTTTAGTCAAAGAATACCTAAACGCTATTCTTGTATAAGAGCACATTAAAAATAATCCAGATCCTTTTCATGCAGACTAATTTGAGTTAAATTTTTTTATTTTTAGTCTTAATTTGACGTAAAACATGTACATCAGAATAAGAATTTGGTCATTTTCACTAAATAGAGTAACTAAACTAACTTAGTCCTGTCAAACTTAATTTTAGTCTAATCTTGCATTTTCTGAATAGGTTTTGGAGTAAAGCAGGACTAAAACTAATTTTAGGCTAGTTTAGTCTAATTCTGGACAACAGAATCGGCACCATTGTCATCCAAACTAAACGTTAATATAAAGTTTCAGATCAATCGGTTGAAGATATCTGCTTCAAAATTGAGTTGTAAGATTCCACCCGAACAAACATAGTTACATTGCAAGTTAAATAAAAGCTTGTAAAAATTACTTGACTTACTACTAACGTAACATCAGCTCGAGCTTGTCATAGGGTTCGAAAACGCGGCCGTCCCATCGTTTATACTACGACTGAGCTATCAAAGCTTCAACCTTTGCTGTCACCAGAGATGCTGTCAGGTTGTGTTGCACAGTGTGATATCTGATTCAATGCACACCGCAACAGTTGACACAGCTGATGGCCGCTTCAGTTAGTCTATTGAAACAGTCGTCCGTTCGCAGACCGCATTCGTAACTAGATGAAGGATTATTGTGGACGTAGTCAGAACTATTTCGCGGGGCTGAATTTAAACTGAAAGGAAAGTTCAAAATTAAAACCCGACTATATTTTGGCAATCCCATCTGCTAGCTTGACACTTTATCTGACAATATATTTTTGTACATATGTAGTGAAAGATCATATTATTATATAAAATTTCAAGACCAAGGGATATTTGTGTTTCTGGTTCTGGGTGTATTTGCGTGTGTGATGTAAATGTTTCCGGCTCCCACCATACAAGTCATTGAACTTAGTGTGGGGCTGTGAGTGTGAATGCGTTTGTTTTTGTTATGTTTTATATATATAGCCAGCCCCATCATACCCTATGATAGGGCTGGCATACCAAAGTAAGTAAAAATCCAAAATAAAATATAAAAAACAACCTCTACTAGACTGAAGCAAACGTTTGACCACTATCTCACCTGATAGTAAGGCTGATGGTAAGCGACAATGCGGTCGAAGATAGAGCGCGTTTGCTTAGAAGATGCCTATTTATCTCGCGATTTAAAGACTCCCTTATTATCAGGTAAGGAGTTCCATTCCTTTGCGGTTTGCATAATGAATGTGGAAGCAAAACGCTTCGTCCGCATTTGAGGAATGTCTACCATATAGCGGTGTTACTTAAGGGTCTGTCTCGATGTTCGATAATAGAATGGGGATGGGGGAATTACATTGTATAATTCTGTTGCACACTATCCGAAATGTATCCGACATTTATTTATTTGATTTATTGTATACATATGATACAGTATATAAATACCATGCTGAAATCATCTTTTTTTTAAATAATGTACCCCTTAGTTCGTCCTTAATTCAACCCCATTTAAAGCTTTAACTAGTACGCTATTCAGCCGTGTTTGGAATGAGCCGGCAAACAACGCGATGTAACTATCGCATCGTATATATAATAATCTGAACATAGCGAATTGGAATCCAATGTAAATAAATCATTCTAAACTAAAGATGACGCCCGTGGGGACCGAGAGCTCATTCTATTTTCAAAAATCTGCCAGAGTGCCTGGTTGAGGCGACGAGTGATCGAAATGCTGCCACATATTTGGCTCAACGTATTAGCATTGCAATTCAGAGAGGCAATGCCGCCAGCATGATGGGAACGCTACCCACTGGTAGTGGGTTTGAGCACTTGAGTTACCCATAAGCTCGATTTTTTTTTAAAGTAAAGAGACTGAAAATGTTGGAAAGAGTGCGCAGATCAAACTATTAACTTCATAATATATTATTACTTATTGGCAAGTTAGTTAGTTTGTAACTTAGCTGATTCTCATTTCAATTTATTGGAGGATTAATCCAAATTGAAATGTGAAGTTTTAATAAAAATCAGAAGTTTTAATAAAGCCTTGCAAATAAACTGATATTAGAAATCAAAATCTAAACCTCTCTTGGAATCAAGATACAGGAAGCCGCTATCTATAAAAACATCATCACGTAAAAGCCCTTCTATAAGTCGCGACAATGTACAAAAAGCCCGCCAAAACATCATTGTGCCGCGAAAATAGCAAGCAAATAAATAAAAGGATCCATATAGAATGGAACGTCGTACAATACATCATTCCAATCTGTCGATATCTGACCTCCGCGGCCAATGTCGGCAAATAAAGTTAATGGAAACGGGGGATGAGACACACGGACAGTAAGAGCGAGTGTTTTGAATCAATCAAATGTAGACATAATCTTAAGATCCAAGTTTTACCAACTTAGTTCGAACAAAAATATCTAGATGGCGTTAGGCGTCGAGTTAGATCACGGTTTTGTTTCGTTCCGTGACCACTAGTAGGCTCCACGAATTCAATGCTTTGAACCTGATTTCGTTACTTTGATTTCGGTGTTTTTTTTGGGGATTTGTACACATAGACGTATTTTTTTCGTGGCGAAAAAAACATAATTGTTATAAATGTAACATACTAGCTGCGCCCCGCAATCTTTTTGTGTAATGAAAAGTGGTGGTGGTTAACCGTTACCACCGTGATGAATAATGAAAATGTTTCCTAGAAGAAGTTTCATTTATATCGTATGTATTTACGACACCCCCATTATTTTTTACCACAAACCGACCTCAACCCAGCACATTGCCGGTTCCAAAAACCAACGCTTGTCTTCCGTTGGGAACGACTTTCTATAGTTGTGTGGCGACCGTTGGGACGTCACACAACTATAGAAAGGAATACAAACACAAACAATCTATGTACAAAATGTATGAGAAGAGGAACCTGTTCGAAAAATTTTCTAATTATTCTAGGATTTTAATGTTTCGTATCTTCGTCCACATTTCACTTACAATTCACTTACAACCTATCAAGGAAAAAAGAGTTTTTTATATCGTCAATATTGTATCACGTTTGATATATACAAGGTTATTGCTTGCATGATTGTTGACTGTAATTTTAACAAAATTGGATATGGCATCATTCAAATTGACATAAAATAAAATAAACAAAAATTTTATAAAATATAAGTTTCTAAAATTAACATCTATATTATCTATATAGTAAATTATTTAAACCAAAGATCAGTTATTTTCAACAAGAAACACAAGTTTTACGGACGAATTTCAAGCAACATGTTATATAAAGCTGCCAAATATCCATTAAGAACTAATTTATTTACAATTTTCGAACCACATTTTCAACGACAGATGCCAAGTTCATTACCGTTTGAATTACTAACAAGGCAGGTTACGCACTAATCTATTATTTACTTGTACTTAGTTAACGGTTATTATTCGCTTTTAGTGTGTGTTAAAGTTGAACGTTAAAAGTTTTTACACGTTCAACTTTAACTAAGCCTTTGCTAAGTGTCTCTTCATTCATATTTAATTGCTTTTGAGATAAGTGCTCCATTAATTCATACAAATATTGTGCGTATGGTGAATTATTTATATAGCTTTTATTTTTATATGAAAAAAAAGGCTGGGCTGGTAGATTGTGAAATAATGAATAAGCCTGCTGGCGTAGTTGGGTATGCGTCTACCTTTTAAGCAGCGAGTATCGGGTTCGATTCCTAATAGGAACACAAGTTTCTCCTATTCTTCTTACGAACAAAAATATTCAACAAACTGACGCATTAGCTTGTTAGGCATGTAAAACAACATTAACTATCTAGTGCTACTAAAATTATTTAAATGGTGGAAAACAAAAAATTTCTGAAATTGTTTGTTTTCCACCATTTAAATGATTAATAATATTTATAAATATCGAATCCAACAAATTCCAAAATATTTCCGAAAAAAATTAAGGTCTATCGTAGAGACACACGATAGAAGTGAAGAAAACATTTTTTTTTTCACAGTATTTACCCCCACCACTTTCCACACATAAAGGTTACGGATAAGAATTTCAAAGCCCACCCATAACAAATTTCACTCAAAAAAAGCCGTCAATATGTTGCCCATTCCCCGTGTCCGTGTGTCCCACGTCACGAAGAAAACATAGGAAGCTGTGTCAGTGCAGAAATCTTTCATTTCTTATCGCGGAGACGAACTCGCAATCTCGGAATAGTAGATATGAGAGTCTTTGTGGCGTCCCGAAGACGTGCTGACTTGGCAGTATCACAATAGGGAATATTACGACATTAATTACGTCTTTTGTACATCAACTGCAATAATTTTAGCTCGTAGTTATATTTTCTAGGAAACCTTTAAACTTATGAATTACTTTATATTAAAAAACGTGCGCAAGTAGATTATTATTATATACTCGACTAGTGATTCGCCCCTGCTTCGCCCGTGTGCAACCCCTGCAGCGCCATCTGCCGAGCTGATTTGCGAATCTAAACCATCCAAGGCGCCATCGTCACACAAACGCATACAAAAAGATTCATTCAAATCGGTCCAGCCGTTTAGGAGGAGTTCAGTAACATACACACGTACAGTAGAATTATAAATATAAATATATGCAAGCATTTGACTGCAATCTCACCTGATGGAAAGCGATGATATAGCCGAATGTGTAGTATGCTTGCCTAGAAGATACATATTCACTCTTGACTTAAAGCCTCCCAGATTATACCGTTCGAGGAACAAAGACGAGGGCAATGACTTCCACTCCTTCGCTGTACTATGATACAGTTAATGGAAAACGCTTCGAGCGAACCGGAGGTATATCAGCAATAAATTGATGACGTTTGACAGTTTGTATTATTATACCTTCTTACTCGCCACTTGTAGACTCGGGTAGGAAATACGGACGGAGAATATCAGGAAATACGGACTCGGGCAAGTTAAGTAGTAAAACATGGTTCTGGGTGTGATTGTATGTATGTTGTTAATGTTACTGTTTCCCAGGATGCCAGTTATTAAGCTTAGTGTGGGGCTTTTAAGTTAAATTTTGTATATTATATATAAAAAATGTATATAACGTTTGTGTCACTTTGTTAAAGTAAAAAAAATTTAACAGAAGTTTTTTAACAGCAACACACTCCAAAAACTTGAATCGTTGGTGCCATTAAATCACTCACACACAATTACACCTGAGAAAACCTGTGTTTGCACCGGGAATCGAATCCGTTACCCGCTGCTTAAAAGGCGAGCGCGCACCCATGTAAGCCAACGGATATTGAATTATTTGCTATGCTTCCATGGTTCAGCGGAAATTTACTGCAGTATTGGTATCGAAAATTATTTGCACTCGCCGTACTGGCTTCCTGAGAGACCCATTAAATCATTAATAAAAAAATACCCGAAAAACATTAGCAAAGGTCAAAAATTGCCCAAGACGATAATTTCATATTTCAAAACGACTAACTGGGTCGGAAACAAATTAAAAATGTATCAAAGTTACCAACAATGAACTCTAATAAAAAATTTCAGCGACTCCGCAATCGCAAAACATTTCCTGAAGTTAAATACGACCGTTCTCGGTTAATTTACAAACGCGAATTCTAGAGCACGCCTTTAAAAAAAGGGCTAAGAACGTATTAGGATCTCCTATAGGGTTCCGTAGCTAAGCCAAGACCTAATTTTAAATATAAGTTTTTTTAGCTAACATGGTCACTCATATTAGAATTATTGTTAGAAACGGGATAATTTCATGTTCTATAGCTATTTAATTGAGGACTCGATATTTCGGCACTGTTACAAGCACCATAGCCACGAGAACTAAAGCATTAGCGGGTGTCGGTGTTATTTAAGAGCAGACATATCTTTCAGAAGAGGCCTGCCATTGGACAATTAATATAGACCGATGATGATGAAAATGGCCTTTAAAGTACTCACAATAAGATATCGACATAAAGTTTGAGTAAATGAATATCAAGTCCCGCGGACGAATTCTATTTTACGATGAAGCGACGAAACTAATATCTGGTTCCGTTTCCCCCTTTTAATACCGAACCCTAATGGTAGAGCAGAGTTAGAGCAAACGTAGAGAAATGTGGAGCGAAGGCAATGTGAGTTTTATTAAAGCATTTAATGAAAACCGTTGCTCTCTACATAATTTACAGGCGGTAGAAGCCGCCTAGGTGTTTCTACACAATGAGCATTTTAAACGCTCAAGTCATGATACAGGTACTTTCATATTATTCGTGGATGTTTCTGGTACGGTCTCTCAAAGTACGTTTACTCGCAAAAATGCTTTATCTTACATACTGAGCTTAAGAAATGTGTACGAGATTTATTTATTTCCCATAGATTACAGCATCTGTTTTTTTTTGTCATTTGGATCTAAGACCCGTTGGCAGTGGAATGATTCTCGCCACGCCGCGTTCGCAGGACACTCTCCTTGTGATTTCGTACCTACAAATTACACCGCATCTTTGGATTTTTTTTACCACACTGCTATTGAATTTTTTTGCGTGTGCAAAGCGCAGATAAAACGCTGCATGTGTAGACACCCTACTACTAGATCGTCGGTTATGAGCTTCCCTGTTTGTATAAACTTGTGAACGTGATGTTTTGTTTGTGTAGTGACAACTTAAATACGGCTTCAAAGGTAAATGTTTAATTATAATGTGAAATAAACATCAGTTTGTAATTAGTGCGGTGTGTTATAATTCTCATTTGCTTTCTATGTAGTACACGTTGTATGAAGTACATAGTAAAATGACATTTATATTTAGGTACTTACTTACTCTTACTCCGCTGGCTCAGCGACCCAAAGTGGGCCTTGGCCTCCGAGATAAGAGAACGCCATTGGTCTCGGTTCTGCGCAACTTCTTGCCAGTTGTGGGTTTGAAGCAGACGCAAGTCCGCCTCCAGTTCGTCGATCCAGCGATACCTTATTATTTATATTTAGGTGGTACGATATAAATATTATAATTTGGAGTACTTATATCAAGTTTATTATTTCTAGATTTCAAGTTACCGTATACTAGGTAAAATTATGACAAAAAGTATATAATTTTACCTAGTATGTAAATAATTTTTACAAGTCCTATCCTATTAATTTTTGTTTAGCTTTTATTTAGTTTTTATTTTAATTGAGCATATTTACTAAAAATAACATTAATTAAATTGAATTAGGGTGCAATAGATGTATGTTTATCGCGTAGACTTAATAATCATTATCATAATTATTGGTAATGAGATATTACAAGTCAGTTATACAAAAGTCTTACTCTTGAACTGTCTTAGAGCAACAAAAGGCATCGTTTGTCGACGAATATCTGATAGCGGCAGATCTCAATGCTTTTCAAAGTACAGGAGGTAGAGATCAGTTAACGAAAACGTGGCCAAGGCGGTCCCTAACCCAAGAACTGCCCGTTGGCTTAGTTAGGTGAGCATTCGCCTTCTATGCAGGTGTATCGGATTCGATTTCCAGCGGGATCATAAGTTTTCTCCCCAAAGGAAATTTGGTTGTGATTGTGTGTATGATGTTTCCGGAACCCACGACACAAGTCATAGAACATAGTGTGGAACTGTGAGTGTGAAATCGTTTATATTTTTGTTATGATTACTCATTGCTCGTAGTAGGAAAAATGCTACGTCGTAGCTGAGCAGAGCTACACTATCTGTTACTTTAACCTGCATATTACAACAGGTAAACAGCCCATTGCCTAGGTGGGAACGCGAATTCCTACATACTAATATGGTTCTATACCCACCGTAATAAATTTCGTGTGCCGTCTCCGGTACGTCTAAATAACTCTATCTCTTCGTGCTAAGGGTTCAGTACAGTGTGAGACGGTGGCAAAGCTTTGCACAAGCTGATAGACTCGGATCACTAGTCAAGTGTAACGGCTCATTCAATTTGAATCCACAATAATTGAACTGCCTGTTGGCTTAGTTGTGTGCGCGTTCGTCTTCTAAGCAGGGGTATCGGGTTCTATTCTCGGCGAGAACACAAATTTTCTCACTAATGACCAGAACCCAGAACACAAATTTTCTGTTTCTGGGTGTAATTTAAATATTTCCGTCACCCACGACACGGGTGGGGTTGTGAGTGTGAAAGCGTTTATAACTACTTAATACTGGTACATCGTCATCTATACAGTAAATATGTTTCTCTGAGAAATTAATTCGTTTTAGCTATGACATCGCATGGATCTGCTTTATTACCTGTATTTATTTCATATAGAATAGTTACTTATTTTTGATTATAATTAATTAAAAGCATAATGACTAGGTTCAATCTCAATCTTTTAACCGGCTTCAAAAACAGGAGGAAGTTCTCACTTCGATTGTTTTTTTATGTGTTTTATACTCGTATATGTATACATATTTTTTTTATTTAAAAGTTGGTGCTTCTCATATTGCACATTTACATTTAAAGATAAACGCTTCACACTCATAGTCCCACACTAAGTTCGATGACTTGTGTCATGGGTGCCGGAAACATTCACACCACACACACAATCACATCCAGAACCAGAAACACAAATTTTTCTTGTGGAGAATACTTGTGTTCATGCCGGGAATCAAACCTAGAAGCTTAGAAGGCGAATGCTTATTTAACTAAACCAACGGCTAGTTCGGTTTGATCAAGATCTAATCATTCAGTTTTTTAAAGCTTTGCTTGCGTTTAAATTATTTAAACAACTTTTTGTCATTATGGAGCATATCAGCACATTTTTTTAGCTTTTAAACTATCTCCAAAACCGTCATAACCTTAGTTACTGATAGTTTCTCCACCAGAAGGGTTAATAAGCGGGGTATGTGCCTCCGGAAGATTTACAACCAGCTAAAGATTATCACCCACCGTGATCGCACGTAACGCTTTATGGATACATCCTCTCTAGAAGCTGAGCACTGGAATTAAAGCGGTCGTCGGAAGGCTTTTATTAAAGCTCCTTGATAATTTACTAATGCTGATATTATTTTAACGTTTATTGAAATTTTTGCTTTATTTTATTATCAGAACAATTTTTTGAAATTTTTACCTGACTTTACTAATTTCCAATAGTGGCCGAGTTAACAATCCAAAAATGATATAAAAATAAAGAGTTGCGACTCGACCGCGCGGACGAATTCCGATCGGAAATAACAACTTACTCGGTCAGACGGTATTCTAAGCAAGTTAGGCAGATGGCATAATGGTCATCACTAATAAGGTTCTATGTCACAGTCATCAATGGATGCTAGCCTATCGGTATTTTAACCATTAGAATAAGTAGTATGTGCAACGGAATCTCATGCAATATTTCTCCCATGTACTTTCTTCCGTTCTACTGGACAAGCTGGTTACCATGATCCATGTATGTTTGATAATCTCCAATTGACTCAAAATAATTCAATTACATTTTTGTTTTTATAGCATTATAGCCAAGCTAGGTAGAAGGCTTTTTCTTTGCTAAATTGCTACATTCGAAATGTATCTTTTTTTTTTTTTCAACTGACCAAAAATGGCTCCGTTTAATGCTAGCGTCTTTGTTTCCGCTTGGTATCATCTCGGTATCATCATTCAACTACTATCGTAGCTATTCCTCAGGAAGAACGCAAAGACCTGTCTACTACGCCATCTGGGTCTTCGATGAAGTAAGAAGACCTTTCAGTAGTGCCAATATTTCATAACACAAACAATATATATTTTAAAAATAGTTTGCCTCGGATCCTGTAAATGTGACATCAACCCTACTCTACTGAACCATTAATGCTTGAATTTACTTTTATACGACGACACGCTCACTGAATGCACAAGCCACCCGAATTCGTTCATGTAAAAAAACATTTCGCGTTCAAACAGAATAAAACGTAAAAACGAAACAAAGATTGGCTACAAACATTTTCAATATACTACAGGGACAAAGCTACACATCAAAAATCATATGAACTTTAAATTCAACTTTTTCACACACACACTAAGTTCAAAGATTGTATCGTGGTTACCGGATACATTTACATCACACTCACACAATCGCACCCAGAACCAGAAGCAAGAATATTCTATGGGAAGAAAAATTGTGCTTATGACAGAAATCGAAACCAGGACCCAAGTCGTAAAAGGTGGAGACCTTCCTACTGCGCCAATTGGTTCGTCATATTACAAACCTTATTTAAAACTTAGTTTATTTATTAAGTGGTTTTAAATTAAGCTTTTCTTTTATTCAAACACTAGCCGTGCCCCGTGACTTCGCCCGCTATTATCAAGTTAAAAAGTAGCTTATGTGTTAATCCTAGGTATAATCTATTTACATTCCAAATTGAATCTTAATCCGTTCACCCTTTAAAGCGTGAAGAGGGAACAAACATACTTACACACTTACACACAAACCTTTGGATTTATAATATTAGTAGGATATAAGCAAACTTTTTACCACTATGTCACTTTATGGTAAGCGACGATGCGTTCGAGGATTAAGTACGTTTGACTGCGCCCATTCACTCGCGACTTAAATACTCACATATTGTACGTATCAAGAAACACAGGCAAGGAGTTCCATTACTTTGTGGTTCGCATAATGTATGTGGATGGAAACAAAATGCTTCGTACGCATTAGTGGAATGTCTACTATATAGTAGTCGCTTAGTAGTCTGTCTGGATGTCTGCTGATAGAATGGAGATGGGGGAATAAAAAAGTATATTTATTTATTTTGTTTCTACAGCATTATTAAATAAATGTGAACAGTAGGGCATGACATCCATAGCCGCAAGTTCAAAGCCCGATATTTTATTTATTTTAACTTGGTATTTAAAGATTGATGAATGGTGATAAAATTTCCCTTTTATTGTAGTAAAATCCGCTGGTTCTTTTTTGCCTGGATTGGAAATCTATAGTCTTCTTCTGGCCTTATCGTATTTTTATTTTCGGTCGGCTCTTCTAATTGTTCTTTTCCAAAGATATCTTTTCTAAGTCGTCATTGGGTCAATATTTGGGGTCTTGGCTTCCAGAAATTTAAAGCACCTGCTTTTTTCAAAGTTTTTGTGCTAACGCATACATGATAGGTACATTTGAAATTTCATCCTAATCCGTTCAGCCGTTACAGTGCAGCATGAAGAGCAAACAAACATACTTAAACACATATACACAAACTTTCGATTTTATAATATTAGTATGATTAACTCAGTTGATCATACTATCACTAAGGTATATTTATGTAATACGTTATATTTATTACTTGTGTTTATTTATTAATTACATAACTTGACGTGTTAAAATGTTCATTATTGTTCTTGTTTGCTGAATAAGATGTTGACTTAGACTTTGATTTTAGATATATATTTAATACCATTTTTCTGGGAAAGACACTGCACATTGCAACATAGCTTTAAAACTAGAGGCAGGGCTTTAATGACTATACTATGTTACCTAAAATTGATAACAATAGATATATTACAGTATATATTTTTTCTTATATTCTATATTTTACACAAATTGATCAACAATTTTACAATAAGGCTATAACAAAATATGTACAAAGGCGAGATTAACCCTTCACAGAGTTTTCTTTCAGCAAACCCTTTAAGTAGGATATAATTTATAGAAGCGAGTAGGTTGTTGTGTACATAGAAACATGATAACAATACAAGTTACTAATAATATGTTAAAAATATACATTCAATTTTTTTATAATTATAGACACCATTTAAGATATAAATAGATAAATATATACAATATAATAAAGTAAAAATAAATATCAATATATATTAGTTTAGTTTTAGGAAATACAGGCAATTGGCCCCTATATAGTAAATGTTATGAATACTATTTCTATACTGTATTATCTATATATATAAAAGAAAGTCGTGTTAGTTACTCCACTTATAACTCAAGAACGGCTCAACCGATTTAGCTGAAAATTGGCAGGGAGGTAGTTTAGAGCCAGGAGAAGGACATAGGATACGTACATTTCTTTAAATTTTTTTTTACATTTCGACATGCTTTTCATTTTCTCATACGTCACTCGGATTTGGTAAAGTACTAGGCAAACATAAACATGAAGGTTGTAATAATATAGTCACGTGACATTGTAACGCATGCCGGGTATGGCTTCCTAAATATGCACATTCATTGACTGTTAGGCGGAACGAAGGTCGCCGGGACAGCAAGTATTTACATAAATAAACGCTTTCACACTAACAGCCCCACACTAAGTTCAATGACTTGTGTCGTGGGTGCCGGAAACATTCACATCACACACACAATCACAACCAGAACCAGAAACACAAATTTTCCTTGGGGAGAAAACTTGTGTTCCCGCCGGGAATCGAACCCGATACCACTGCTTAGAAGGCGAACGCTCACCCAACTTAGCCAACGGGCAGTTCAAAATATATTTTGTATTATGTATTTAAGCTACGCAAAGTGTCCCAATAAGGCTTAAACAATTTTTTTGCCTATTTCCTGACTAATATCACAGTACTTAAAATGTCTACTGACCTAATAACAGCATTCTAACTCAATAGGTATAGTAGGTACGTAGACATTTTAAGTACTGAGTTATGAGTTAGTAAAACGTTAATCCCCCACTACATGTAATATTGTTGATGTTAGCACAGGATCCAGACGTAATTTTCAGGGCGTTATTTAGCTTGGGCATACATGGAGTTGGTCGATCTCACTTTGCTGGGAAAATGTGAGCAGTGAGTAGAGCACTGTCTTTTTAACCGACTTCAAAAAAAGGAGGAGTTTCCCAATTTGATTGTATTTTTCATGTGTGTTTGAACTTTTTTCTAGTTGAACCTATTTTAATGGTTCTTTTTTATTTAAAAGCTGGTGCTGGTGTTTCTCAAGTGGTCCCATTTAAATTTGATCAAGATCAGACTTAATCAGAAATCTGATTAAATCAGATCAAGGGTTCTGAAGATAAAGCGGTGAAGTCAGATTTTCAAGCTTTACTTGCGTTTAAATTATTGATTTAATATCATGTATTTCAATATATTCAAGTCTAATCCAAAACATAAACTAGCGTAGAAAAAAGTTCAGAGCCATGAACATTAGAGTAAGTTCCACGAAATTAAACATTTGACATGTTTTGTATGGACTACAAATACGTATATGTCTAGGAGACAAAGAAAAATACCTAATTATATTCTGGTCAGTATTCTACTTTAAATAACAACTGCATCTACTTGATTATAACCCGTTACATATAAATAGCATGCCTTAACTCTTCAGCCAAAGTGCAAATCTAAAACTTGACCAAACAAACTATCCGCAACAACTTTTAATCCGACTACCAAACAACTCAGTTTGCGAGTAAAATGTAAATTCATCCACCTCACGTAATGTTGTTGACGTAATTCACTGAACGATATTTAGCTCGGGCATACAATAAAGATGGCCGATCGCACTGCAGTGAACAAACAAGCAGTGAGTGAAGTTGGTTACTTACTTACATAATTAACATTAAGTTATTTTTTTTATTAAAAAAAAAAATAATAATATATAGTCATAGTCACAAGTCACAGTCAAGTAAAAGAGTCATGGTCCAGTCAAAATCAAATCATGCTCCGGTAAAGTGGTAGAGACTTTACTAGAAGTTATAATAGAGTTTTGAAACTTTTTTTTTCACCCTCGCCGCACAACTTTTAACATGAAGTTAGAAACTAAAAACGTAAAAAAGAAAAAAAATATATGTTTGTCGGTTAGAAATTACTAACAAAAAAAGATAATATTTTCAGTGTGGTTGACGGATCTGTAAAGAAAAATGTTTCTTATGAAGAAAACTTGTGATCTCACTGGGAATCAAACCTGATACCAGCTACTTAGTAGACAGATGCGCAACCAACTACAAGTGGGCAGTTGAAAGAGCGAAGCTAACAGAGCGAATGTCGTGACTACTAAGTAAAAGAGATACGAGCCTTATTTCAAAGGTAGCTAGTTTGATTTTCGCACTCGACTGACAAGGATCTCTTAATTTATCCTATCAGATGCTTATCGGACAAATCCTGGCAACAGTTCCCCTAGCCTATTTGCAAGTGAAGCGTTCTCTATTTTCGCGATCGTCTCTACCATCAGCTAGCCAACAAACCTTAAATATTTCATATTAACGTTTAAAATTGCTCATTTCAAATAATGGAACTTTTTAATGATTGACTAAACTTATCGGCTAGATCTTAAGTCTTTTTGTTAGAGTTTCAAATTGCTTAACTATCTAAAACGATCGCAAATAGAGAACGCTTCACTTGCAAATAGGCTAGGGGGGGCAATCTGCCTACTAGTAAATTCGACAAGTTAGCAAATAATACGCGGTACGCTACGTACGTTACTGTTTTCACGATTCCAAACATTGAAATGATATTATTACTACAGTGTAGGAGCTTACACGCAATTTGCCTAACTTATTCGTGATTTGAACAAGGCCGGATGTTACTGGGAGATTTATTAACTGCTCCGGAAGCACGGAGATCAAATCACTCGCGTTTACATAATAAGATAATGGATTATGAGATTCTGTGGATATGGATATTATGTATTCTGACATGATTATGTTAAATATGATTTTATCAATATATTTGATGTATTTTTGTTATGTTATGAGCGAGGAAAGTTAATATGGAAATCAGTTTGATAACCAATTTTGCGTGGTAAGCAAGGCGTATGTCGCCTGACCTTTTGGAAAGCGAAGCTTGCGTATTTACTAAACTTAAAGTTTCAGATTATAAATGATTGACGACCCAGTAGGCGCAGTGGACAAGTGTCCGCCCTCCGCGCCGTGGGTCCTGGGTTCGATTACCGGCAGAAGCACAAATTCCTTTCCCAAGGGATATTAGTGCTTCTGGTTCTAGGTGTAATGTGTGTGTGATGTGAATGTTTCCGGCTCCCACGATACAAGTCTTTGAGCTTAGTGTGGGGATGTGAGTGTGAATGCGTTTGTTTGTTTTTGATTATTCTATTTTGTTATTGTTCGCTTTGAAATTAAAGTTTGTTGAACATTGAACGCTTTTACACTCACAGCCACACTGAGACTGAGTCGTGTCGTGGGTACTAGAAACATGCACATTACACACATTTAGCTGTTGGTAAATGATGTTGTGGTCAAGGACGTTGAACATATTTCTAAATGAAGCCGTAACAATTGTCGATCTAGACATCGACAACGCGTAAGTTACACCAATCTCGTTATCATTTTAATTTAATCGTTTTTGTATTAGTGTAGGAAAATTAACTCAAGCTTGTATTGACGTTTTAATGTTCAAACAAACAATCGTTAATGTACTAATGAGTAACAACTTTATTCTGAGACACAGAGATGGCGTTTCCAAAACGCCACATTCACCAGAATTTGTTAAATGAACTCAACGTCCAATTCAAATTCCGAACACTTCCGTTCAAACTCTAGATCTATTTGAACAGCTCAGTTAATATTATGCATTCTCGATTCATATGAGTTTCATGTTTGCATGGTGTTAGATTGAGGTTGAAGTTGCGAGCGAGTGCTCGTTCGAAACTAGTGATGGGTTTGTGTGATTATTCTTACGGTTTATTTTGATTGTAATACTGTTACATTTAGTAACAGTTTTTGAGGTTAATTAAAGTTTCAATGTTATATATGGCATGAAACAGGTAAAAATTTCGGCATACTTTGTAGTCGAATAGCTTAGTCATGCGCCGAGGCTCGAGCCGCTCGCCTCACGTGTCGCGCGTCTGACTTATCATGAAGGATCATAAAGAATAACTAATTTGTCTGTGTGAAACAAGTCAATAACAAAGTAAGTTACTGACTAATCAAACGTTAGACCACAATCACATCTGATGGAAAGTGACGATGTAGTCTAAGGTGAAGCACGCTTGCACAGTAAATACCTATTCACTTTACTTTTGAACACACCCAAATTGTACCTTTCGGGGAATACAGATGACGGCAAAGCGTTCCATTCTTTTGCTGTTCTATAAATGAACGAAGACGCAAAACGTTTCGTGCGAATGAAAGGTATTTCAACCATAAATGGGTGACGCGACGCCGTCCGTCTGGTTGTAAGGTGGAAAAAAGGTGAAACGGGAACAACTTTGAGTAGTTCCTGAGCACATTCACCGTGATGTATTTTATAAAATACCGACAGGCTTGCAACTTTACGCCGATATTCAAGACTTTGCAATCTAGCTACAACTAAAGAGTCATGGTTAATTAGCCTCTTTGCGCGTCGCTCTATCGAATTCAAAGCCTGCAGCTGCAGCTGATACTTAGCGAAACCATCCCACAGGTGACAGCAGTACTCCATACAAGACCGGACCTTTTTAAGTCGACTTTTTTATATGTTTTAATCCATGTTAAACATAGAAACATTTATAGATTGAAGAATTCATTGCCAAAGATAAACGCCATCACCCTAACGTATAGGAAGAAAATCGGTGTAAACGTCATAATATAAAGCACAGAATTCAGTGAAATTATCGCGTCTAAAACTAATCTCAACGTAGTCTATTTATAATATCAAATGCAAACTAAAGTAGAAGTTATCCAAAGAATGTTAATGAGTATTCACCGAGCCTCAGTGGGAATTATTCCACGGCTCTGATGAAAAATATTCCCGGCCAAGGCGCAGATTAAATTTCATTACTTTGAAATTGAGTTTTTAGCTGAAAGTGTGCTATTTCGAAACTAGAACTGTCCACGCAACGCTGCGCTGTGAATACAGGGATTTAAATTACTTGCTCGTTAATTAAGTGGGAATGCTTTTTGCTTTTTGTATTTAAAAGATAAAGTGTGATAGTATTTTTGGTAGATACAGTAGAACGCCGATTATCCGAATTAATTGGGTCCGGGGTTAATTCGGATAATCGGAAATTCGGATAATCGGACATAGACTGGTAATAAAGAATACGAACTGTCACACATAGAATAAACTTAATTAGGTTTAACAAACAAAGTGTAGTGTCTTGCCTTTAGCTTTGAACTTTAACAATTTAAATATATCTGGACTCCAACGAATTCCAACCGTTACAACAAAACAAAACAAAAATTACCTACTTGGATTTAATTTTTAAATTACGCTTAGGACCGATTCGGATAATTAGCAATTAATCGACGTTCGGATAATCGGCGTTCTACTGTCAAAACGTAAGTAGAAAGTGAAAGTTGCGTTTGTAATCAAAATATGTTTGTTTTTCTAGCAAATTTGTAATAAAACTAATGCAATCTGAAAAAATCTGATGCATACTTTTTTGTAATTAGCTTTGTATAAAACTAGTGCTTCTGGTTCTAGGTGTGATTGTGTGTGTGATGTAAATGTTTCCGGCACCCACGACACAAGTCTTTGAACTTAGTGTGGGGCTGTGAATGCGTTTTTTTGTTTTTTTATACAACAATATTCACAAAAAATATGTCAGTGAGTGAACCATAAAATTATTAAAATTGTTAAGTTTTGTTCACGAAATACATGCCTATTAGTCTTTCACTTACAGGTATGTATTACATTTAAAAAAAATATATATTTAAGAAACTAAAGTTTATATGATCTGACCAAGGACTGCAATTTGGTGGATCGAACCTGATACCTGCTGTTTAAAAGGCGGACGTACAGCCGATAAGCAAACAAGCAGTTCAAGAGATATCAGAGGTAGAAAAAGCCGTGTTGCTCAGAACAGCACGTAATAGCAGCTCAAATGCCTTCCTAGCTTACTGCTGTCTGCGAGTGTGA
This sequence comes from Lomographa bimaculata, assembly GCA_948107665.1. Classification (NCBI taxonomy): domain Eukaryota; kingdom Metazoa; phylum Arthropoda; class Insecta; order Lepidoptera; family Geometridae; genus Lomographa; species Lomographa bimaculata. The sequence goes on along the minus strand of OX403600.1, from coordinate 1,748,126 downwards.
CTGGTAGACAATAATCCTTAATGATACTCCCTAAACTCTCTTAAGTAAAGTGTGCTAATCCCCCCTTTATCACCATCCTTCCAAGCCTTGACTATTTCATCCTTATAATCCAGGCAATACATTAACATCTCCATTACTATTCACAAACCTCCTGGATCGAATCCCACCCCCACCCTAGATTCCATTAAACCTAAATTCACTTTCAACCCTTGTGGCAAGCCGAAAAACCTTCACATAAATATTTACTACTCCTATATAGTTTGGGGGTGATGGTTTTTTTGGTTACGAATTAAATGTTTTTAAAACTATCACGGGTTGTAAAACTATCCACACTATTTGCACATCATTAATAACTATTACTTTTTTTACGGAATAAGGTGAACGTACAAATCTAATATTAATAACATTAGTAATATTCACATTAAAATCCGATTTTTTTTATACTAGTGGGCCCCAAAGAGGCACTCGTGAAAGTTAATGACTGCAATTGCCATGTTCGTAAAATTACTATATAATTATATTTTCATTAATGTTTTTTTAAAACAAGCTCTGATACTAATATCTATGGGCCAATTGCCTATATTTCCTAAACTATTTGTAAGTATTTTCTTGACTAATTTAGGAGTACCATGAACTAAGGACAAGAAATTCGGTAACGCAATACTAGACATTTTACGTATACCTAAGCCTCCTAGTCTTACAGGTAAACAAGCTTGCAACCAAGCCCTGTCATCTATGTCAATATTCAAAACCGATATAAGAGTATTCTTTACGATATTGTCCATGCTCTCGAGGAGCGCGCCATGTTTCCATATATCACTAATACATGAATTGTCTGAACTTAGAAAGCAATCTGGAACGCTTGTGTATTTTGCTTTATCATAATAATATACATTGTTATAACAGAACTGCACTACTGAAATAAAAATATATAGATATTATGCTATTTGCGTAAACCATTGTCAATATTAATATATCCAATGACTCTCCACCTATTTCCCCAAATTGCCCGAAAGTTTTATCAAACAAAATTATACTTTACAATTTCGTGCACCCTAGTTTGTTTTTCTAGCCTTTCTCACGTGAAATGGTTGTTGTGTTTCCTTGTACTTATATCAAATTGTGGTAGTGAGTGGTATCTTAGCGATTGGCCACTCAATCCAATTCTATATAACATATTTTAACTTACGTAAAATAAACGCAATTTTCAGTCCACTTACAACCACTGAAAATTACGTTTACTGTAACTCTACAACCACTGATGTAGAGTTAAATTATAGTACGTACCACTATATAAGATAAGAGTCCGATTCTTTTCACCGATATTCTCACTGACATACTAGACCGTTTTTTATTATTTGAATCTCGTACTTGAAATAAATTTGTTATTATATTTGTTCACCTCTAACTGCGATCTCGTATCTACACTTTGTCTAATAGGGAAACATTTTTAAAGGATAGTGCTAACTTTTTTAATGGTTTCGTTTCTACTTTTGGAGCTCTTCACAAAGATAATCCAATCAAGCAGAAAAAAAATTGTGGTATTCACTTATGTGTCTGAGCGCCCCCTTAACATTTTGGCTTTGGGCCATAGTTTTAATCTATGGTCTATTTTCTCTGAGAATTTAAAGTTATTATTTCACTTATATAGTTTAGATGAAATGGCTCTGACAGACGGACGCACGGAATAAGTGCTGAACTTAGAGATTTCGCTTCTACTCAATCAATAATAAGCCTTACTTAAACGATATTAGAATAAAAGAAATAATTTACTAATGGTCTTGGTTTGTTGATGCAAGAATGATTTATCAAGAGATACTTAAGCAAAAAATTATTATCATGTAGCTATATTATTATTATTTTTGATTCAACGTCAACTTTTTCGAACTAAAATATACCCTTATAAAACAATGTAACTTTATACAACACGATATATTTGTTGTTTGTCATTTACGTCGAGTATACAGTGTAAAAATAATATTTTTTTCAAGGAATTTTCTACTCCTTCGTAACAATTCCACATTACATATAAGACGTCAACAGCCAACTCATTAACAAGCACGTGTATCTACATTGTAGCGACATAAACAGGTAAACGTAGATAAATAATATGAAGGTACTCACTCGATATTATTAGAAAATTTTATGCTCTGTTAGATAATAGACTATTAACGACAGACAGAAAAGCGATTACAGTAATTATATCATAGATACAACAGAAGTAGAATGGATCGAATTGAATTGACCTAAAGTTGACAGTCAATTTACAATTTATACTACTTATAAACATAAACATAAACGCTTTCACACTCACAGTCCCACAGCAAGTTCGATGACTTGTGTCGTGGGTACAGGAAACATTGAAGTCACACATACAATTGCACTCAAAACCAGAAACACATATTTTCCTTGGTGAGAAAACATGTGTTCCCGCCGGGAATCGAACCCGATACCCCTGATTGGCAGTTCAAACTTATGTTTTTATATTTACTTATGTATATAATAACTTTTTATTAACTTATGTTTTTATATATACTTGTTTTGGCTACACAATCTTCGTGCATTTAACCAGTTTCAAGTGATGAATATTATATTAGTTCGGAATCGAAATCGTCGATTCACATGGGCCCGAAAGAGGCACTCATGAAAATTAATATACAAAGCGAGGCGCGCGCCCTGTACGCGCGCCTCGGGCGCTTTGTATATCATGTCCCTTATGCTTCGATCTTTAATTTTATTTGCATTGGAAACGAAATGTAACGTTGACGATAGTTTAGCAAAATACCATATTTACTAACAAATTTGGAATCTGTCTCTTGACACCCCGCCATAAAGGTATTACAAATATTCGTTTAGAAAGACTTAACAAACACAACAACGCAAGGCACTTCAATTTATGTATGTATGTATGTGCTATTCAAATAATTACGCAATCAAAGCTTAAAAAACCGACTTTTGGTTTTGGCTTGACCAATTTCGATGAAATTTGTATTGGACCACCACTAAAGTATATTCTAAAAAAAACAAAAAAAACATTAAAATCGATTCATAATTTGTGGAGATATCGCGTAACATACATAGAAAAAAATAAAACACAGTCGAATTGAGAACCTTCTTTTTTGAAGTCGGTTGATTAAATGATTAAAAACTGTAAAAACCAACAGATAAATAAATAAACAAATTGTCCAGAACAAAACATCCAATTATAATACTTGCTTGGGCTGTGTAATTCAGTTACTCCATTATTAAACTCAACAAGAAATAAGTCTTAATAAAAAGGGCTACGAGAGAAAAACGAAAAGTTGATATACTTTTTAATAACGTCGTCGAGGACTTGAGAAAATCAGCTTAGAATATAAAAATACGAACAAATAAGAAAGGAATACTTGATTGACGTGCCGCCCTTTGTTGACTTTGATTATGACCTATTTGATAGGGATGTCACATCCGAAAACAGCTAAAACCAGTATTTTGATTTTGATTAATAAAAGCAAATCGCAAACGCTTTCACACTCACCGCTCCACATGAAGTACGATGACTTGTGTCGTGGGCTTTTTTTGATGCCTGATAGGCAAGCATTTGACCACAATCTCACCTGATGGAAAGTGATGATGCGGCCGAAGATGCAGCATGCTTGCCTAGAAAGTACCTATTTACTCTTGACCTAAAGACTCCCAGATTATACCGGAAACATTCACATCACACACACAATCACAACCAGAATAAAAAACTCAATTTTTCCTTGGGGAGAAAACTTGTGTTCCCGTCGGGAATCGAACCCGATATGCTTAGAAGACGAGCGCTCACTCAACCAAGATAACGGGCAGTTGAATGTTGAATTTGCAGAATGATTGATACCTATCTTAATTTAATGATCGGTAAGCGTATAAACTCTATCTCAACTGCTGTGTTTTAAAAACAAACATTCACATTGGGATTCGACAGAGCGACGCGCAAAGAGGCGAATTAACAATGACGCTTTAGTTGAAGCCAGATTGCAAAGTCTTGAACATCGGCGTAAAGTTGCAAGCCTGTCGGTATTCTATAAAATACATTACGGTGAATGTGCACAGGAACTACACAACGTTGTTCCCGCTTCACCTTTTTTCCACCTTACATCCCTTCTGGATGTAAAGTGTGGAAAAAAGGTGAAGCGGCTTTGCGTCACCCATTATGGTTGAAATACCGTTCATTCGCATGAAACGTTTCACGTCTTCGTTCATTTTTTTAGAACAGCAATTTTTTATTTGCTGTCATCTGTATTTCCCTAAAGGTACAATTTGTGTGTGTTCAAAAGTAAAGTGAATAGGTATTTACTGAGCAAGCGTGCTCCACCTTAGGCTACATCGTCACTTTCCATCAGGTGTGATTGTAGTCAAACGTTTGCTTAGTCAGTAATAAAAAAAAATTACACTCATAGTTAAGTTCATAAACTATCGATTATCGATTATATTTTAATAAAGCAAATCACATCCCTACTTCAAGATAATGAGTTTCTTTTCATAAAAAGAATGATTAGCGAAGGCCCCAAGAGTTGAATCAGAGAGTGACCTCGTGATACGGGGTTATGAAAAATTTTATTTCATTTAATTTAAATGTCCTTGTATTTATTTATGTTATGCTTCTGGCCGTGTGCTCTAAATGTTGAATGTGAAATTACAGTTAGCTAACTTACAGGGCCGCGGGGTCACGACTAGTTAGTCGTGACCACCCCCGCTTCGCTTGCGTTTTTCAAGTTAAAAAGTAGACTATGTATTAATCCTATGTATAAGCTATGCACATTCCAAATGTTATCTTAATCCGTTCAGTCGTTTCAGCGTGAAGAGGATACAAACATACTTACACATTTACACACTAGCTTTCGGATTTATAATATTAGCATGATATTAGTTAATAAAATACATATATTTAGTTAGTAAACATAAAAAAAACTGTCAAACGTCATATATTATGGTTGACATAACTGAGGTTCACTTGAAACAATTCGCTTTTACTATTCCTCCATTTCAAACGTGATATCTCCAGCTCTACTAGTAGATGTCATGAAAAAGATCTGAAAGCCCTCACGCTGATGTCCTTACACTAAGGATTGTGGGTGAACAGTATGTCATGCCGATTCTATAGCAGACGATGATACACACAGATTAAATTTACAGCGAACTTTTAATAATTATACTTATACTAATAATTACAAGTTGCTAAAGTTTGCTCTTCTTGGCTTTCTCTTTACGCTGTAATGTGGGAACGGATTTGAGCGAAATTTGAAATGTATCCTACTAATATTATAAATCCGAAAGTTTGTGTGTAAGTGTGTAAGTATGTTTGTTCCCTCTTCACGCTTTAACGGCTGAACGGATTTAGATGAAATTTGGAATGTACATAGATTATACCTAGGATTAACACATAGGCTATTTCTTAACCTGATAATAGCGGGCGAAGCCGCGGGGTACCTACGGCTAGTATAGCATATATCAAGGATGCACATATGCTACTTTTCAACATTTTTAACGCGGGCGAAGCTGTGTGGCACAGCTAGTTTAATAAAATCTACCCGCTGGCGTAGTTGGTTGCGCGTCTACCTTCTATGCAGCGGACATTGGCTTCAATTCCCGGAGGGAATAAAACACTTCCTATTACTCAATTTTGTAATAGGCAATCGCAATTAAAGCATATCTTTACATACTAGACTTTGGCCTGGTGATAGATTGGGTTATGCCACTGAGAATGGTTGGTTTTAGTTAAAATTTAGCCTTTCTACAAGCTCATTTTTTTAATTATTTTTTTTATTATACTTCGTAATTTAGTGCAATTAACCAGTCTCAAGTACATATATTTTAAGTGTATTTTAAAGTCACAGTCAAAAGTCGCAGTCAAAGTCAAGAAAAAGAGTCAAGATCCAGTCATAGTCAAGTCATGGCCCAGTAAAGTGGTAGAACCTTTACCAGAACTTTGGAGCGAAGGCGAAAATCACGTGTTTCAACTTTGTATGATTTGCCTACACTTATGCACGTTTACTTATTATTAACGGTTAATAATCCACCATTATTACATATTAACACTCCAAGAATCACAGGTTTTTGAAAATTATACAAAACCAACAACGCCATTTTTTCACTTTCGCGGCTAAACTCTCAACTTGTTTTGTTTGTATGTGCACGTCAAATCCTGTACCTACGTAATTTTTTACCATTTTCCTTTGTTCTTTTTGTTTTGTAAATGAGTCAGGATTTTGCATACCTGTCAAGTTTTGACGACAATACTATATTGTGATAACAACAAACTGATGTGATAATGGAGACGAAACCTTGACTAGAACAACAATCTATTTTAATTCGGTGAAAAAACTATTATAGTTTGGTTATGTTCAGGTGGTTTCGGATTTTTAACACCTCGTCTCTCTCGTTCGCTAATCTTATATATATAAAAGAAAGTCGTGTTAGTTACACTATTTATAACTCAAGAACGGCTGAACCGATTTAGCTGAAAATTGGTGGGGAGGTAGCTTAGAACCAGGAGACGGACATAGGATACTTTTTAAGAACGTTACATTTTTTTAATTTTTTGGTGTATAAAAATCATTTTCTCATACGTCACTCAGATTTGGTAAAGTACTAGGCAAACATAAACATGAAGGAGGTTATAATATAGTCACGTGGCATTGTAACGCATGCCGGGTATGGCTTCCTAAACATGCACATTCATTGACTGTTAGGCGGAATGAAGGTCGCCGGGACAGCTAGTAAAATTATATAATAAAATAATCCATTACAGTTTTGACTATTGTCACAGTAAGTAGAAAAACTAAAACATAACCTAAAACTTAAACGCTTTTACACTCACAGCCCCACACTAAGTTCGATGCCTTGTGTCGTGGGTGCCGGAAACATTCACATCACACGCACAATCACAACCAGAACCAGGAACACAAATTTTCCTTGGGAGAAAACTTGTGTTTCCGCCGGGAATCGAACCCGATACCCTTGCTTAGAAGGCAAACGCTCACCCAGCTAAGCCAATGGACAGGAGAACATCGATATACAAGCAAATGAACCTTGGGTCTCACACAAACTTCACGAAATAAGTATCGGTATACTCAATCGGTATACACAAAAGTGGATGCACTCATGTATGTGATAATGAACAAACTAAAATAACATAGGTGTTGAATCCCCGTAATTCGTATTTTTTTTGTTATTATAATATCGACAGATTTATGTAGGTAGCTTCACCTTTGTTCATCGCAATTTTGATATTTCTCACCAAATTGAGGGTAGTTTGTAAGGTGTGCTGCCACTTGCTTTTCGACCACGCACGAGTCTACAATCTACCGCGAATTGAGGAAGTGTTCCCCATTATAGCCGTCGATCATCTCCGTTAAACCTAAGAAACCTTTGTGATATGTGAAGATTTATGTGAATAGTTATTGGCGGGCCCGCCACGCGAGGACTGCCAGGTGTTTCGGTGAGTTGGTTTGCATTAACTGAGCATCTGCTTCTCTCTTTGGTGGAATTTGTGTACATTTGTTTGTCATAACCAGCACAACTCGGGGCTACTGCCCAAGACGTCCCTTGACTCGCGAGGGTGCGTAAACATTGGCCTTCTAACCGGATCCTTCAATGATGTTAACAGCTGCCCTGTTACATCATAAGAAGTGATAATTCGTGTACACATAAAACTGTCGATAGCTTATATTCGTCTGTAGCAAATAATTTGGTGGAACAATCGGTTTTACGTTTATTTGTTATAGGCTTTCGTGGCGCATAATTCTAGTAGGTAGATAATTTGCCGGCATAGCAACCGCGTATTTTCCTATGTCGAACTGCACACGAAAGCATATTGTAGGTAAATAATAGGTAGATCGCTCGGATGTACGCTTATTTATCATTAGTTGATCGGTTTTCTTAACAATTCAGTAGCAAGTCATAGTCAACTTTCGTATTTGAGGTAATTTAATAGAATAATTGTCGGCCATTACGTTGACAATAATAGTCGGTCACGTAATCGCAATTCGTAGTCGTATTTCGTCATACTTTGCAAAAAACTACTGGTAAACAAACACATCGTGGTAGATTGAGGCTCAAACTAATTATATTTTGTTGTATTTTGCATTAATTATCGCATTTTCGCTATGTATTTGGATGATGCAATCGTGCTAGTACGGCTAAATTGAGTGGCTCATCAATGTCTTTATTATAGTTTGCCATTTTGCATATTGTATTTAGTCAGTTAATAATTGTACTCGTTTGGTAGAAAACAAGTAGGCTTAACTACCGATGCAATTTATTTGAAAGAGAATAGACTTTTGTTTACACGTCGAGCATAAATCGTTTAAAACATTCACGTTAAATCCATTGTAGGTATATTTTGTTAGTAACATATTACTGTTAATGTTCTATTACCTATTCGTTATTTATTCATAGTGATTCCGTTATAAATATAGCAAGCGAGAATCTTAAGCTTATCAGCTGTTAATAACGTACTTGAATACAGTCCATTGCAATAAAATAGAAACAATAAATATTTTTCTTTGTCGTTTTTAATTAACAGTTATTGTTTACGATGTCGAAAGCTGCAGCTAGACGTAGTTTAGAGTTGAAGCGCGACGTTGCTATAAAAAGGATTAATGAATGTTTATCAGCCGCTTTAGAGGCTGAAAATAATATCTCGCGACTGCCTATTTTCTTATCGCGGTACAGTCGACTCGATAATTATATAGCCAGTTTTGAATCACAACATTTGAAGATTTGTTCTGAAATTTCGGATGAATCGTTATTAGATGATGAGGATGGCATTCGGCATGATGTCGACAGCAAATATTTTAAAATTTTAGAAATTCACTCAATGCTTACTTCCGTGCCTAGCGTTTCCGGAACGGAATTAGAATCGAATCGGACTGACTTATCAGTGAAATTGCCTCGATTGAATCTTTTGCAATTTAATGGGGACATCAACACATGGAGTACTTTCTATGATATGTATAACACAATGGTACACTTGAATAGAAAATTGTCAAATATAGAAAGATTTTCAATTTTAATTTCGCTTCTTTCCGGTGAACCCTTACAACTTTTGAAAGGTTTTCCACTTTCGGAAAATAATTACTTGGACGCGTATGCGGCACTTATTGATCGTTATCAATGCAAACGTAAATTAGCTTTTCGATACTGGGAAGAACTACAGAAAGTATCAATGAAATCGAACTCCCCGAGTGAATTGCGCCGTATCGTCGATACCTTCAAAGAAAATATTGCGGTTTTGAAAAATCTTAAATTGCCAGTCAAGGATTGGGACTTTCCGTTGTTTTATTTGCTCATAAACAAACTTGATATTGATACGCGTCGTCGATTTGAACTTCAAAATGATGATAGTAAAGATATTCCTTCGTTCGATTCCCTTCTGGAATATCTCAATAAGGCCGGTCAAGCGCTCGAACTTGCCGAGCCCCTGTCCGCGCGAGCGCCGCGCTCTGTACCTAGTGGTTCCGCCGGCGCCGCCCGTTTCTCGACCGCGCCGCAACAGACTTCGCGCGCTGCTGCTTCGACTGCGCAGCCACGCGCTAACGCATACACTCCGCGTTATCAAGCACCGACTAAAGCTCTTGTAGTTAATTCGCAATCGAACGACACTTGTGTTCTTTGTAAATTAAATCACACATTATGGAACTGCCCTACTTATAAAAGGCACACACCCCACGAAAGGCATGGTATTGTTAGAGAACACAACTTGTGTATAAATTGTCTTCGTCAAGGTCATCGAATAAAAACTTGTAAGTCAAGTAGTCGATGTTCAAAATGCGATCTAGCGCATCACACTACGTTGCACTTTGAAAAGTCGCATACCGCTTCGCCGACGGCTTTCGTCGTTTCAGATGCTAAACCGGCATCAACATTACCTATCGTTTCGTCATCATCGCATACTATTTTGCAATCTTCTTCACTTGAAGACAGTCAACCGACTGTTACTTTGGTGGCTGGTAGTGAACCAGCTACACACAAATCGTTGTTGGCCACAGCCGTAGTTGAAGTTAAGGATAAATTCGGCACTTATCGCAAAATTCGATTAGTCGTTGACAATGGAAGTCAGACAAACTTTATCACTAAACGATGTGCACACCGACTCGGACTCGTATTGAAAAACACTGCAATGTCAGTTGAAGGCATTGGTCAGTCATCGTCGATCGCGACTAATTCTACTGTTTATTACATGCGCTGTCATGACCAATCTCCTGACATTGAAGTTGAAGCTATCGTCATACCCGATATTTGTAGTCAGATGCCCTCGGAAAGCTTTGACCTCGCTCAGTGGCCGCAACTTCGTAGCATTAACTTAGCTGATAGTGAACTAAATGTGCCATCAAATATAGATGCATTATTAGGTGTTCAAATATTTTGTCAAATTTTCCTTGGCGAGCGCCGCACCTGCGGTTCCGATGGGCCTGTGGCATTCAACACTAAACTTGGTTGGGTAGTGATGGGAAAAATCCCTTGTGCAACCCTTTCGAAATCGTCTTCGCTGTTCTGTTCGTTGGACAACTTAGACTTGCAAGTCCGTAAATTTTGGGAAACTGATGAACTTCCCAAAACCTCGCACCTCTCCAAAGAGGATGTCCTATGTGAGCGTATATTTGATACGACTCATACTAGGACTGTAGAAGGAAGGTACGTCGTACGCCTACCTTTCAAGTCGCCGGAACCGGCTTTCGGTGACTCTCGCCCTATGGCACTTCGTCGTTTGTTTGCTCTCGAAAAACGTCTTTCTCGTGATCTTCAACTTCGTGAAGGTTATAATAAGTTTATGGAAGACTATCTCTCGTCTCGACATATGGATGTAGCCGACCAATCGGGTTCGGGCCATTCATATTACATTCCACATCACTGTGTGCTGAAACCGACTAGCACCACAAGTCCGTTGCGCGTGGTATTCGATGCTACTGCGAAGCCTGGCGATGGAAGTCCTGCGCTGAACGAGCAACTACTTGTTGGCCCACGTTTGCAATCGGACATCGGCTCGATACTTCTTCGTTTTCGATTGCACTTGGTCGTATTCACTGCCGACATCAGGCAGATGTATCGACAAATCTTGATCGCTGAAGCCGATCGAGATTATCAAAGAATCTTATTTCGCTTTTCACCTGACGATCCTGTCACGGAATTTCGTCCTAATACTGTGACATATGGAATGTCGTCGTCTAGTTACTTGGCACTTCGAACTATATTGCAGGTGGCGCACGATGAGGGAGCGGATCACCCGCTCGCCGTAGCGGCTTTATCTAACGATGTTTATGTAGACGATGTGGTGACTGGATCGCACTCATTAGACTCGGCTCGTGAGCTAATGAACCAGATCACTAGCACCCTTGGCAAAGGATGCTTCGAGCTTAGAAAGTGGACATCTAACTGTCGCTCTCTACTCGAAGACATTCCGTCTGAACATCGCCATGATACGTCGTTGTCGTTCGATGCAGAATCTTGTCATTCGGTCAAGGTTCTCGGTTTAGAGTGGAACCCAATTGAGGATGGATTCTCTTTCACTGTCACCTCGTTACATGAACAGTGTACTAAGCGAACCGTTCTCTCGGAGCTGGCTCGTATATTCGATCCGCTTGGTTTCTTAACGCCACTGACTCTTGCATTCAAGTGCATAGTTCAAGCTCTTTGGAGTCTTGGTTTGGATTGGGATGCATTCGCACCCAATCATATCGCCGAAGCTTGGACTCGTTATCGCTCAGAATTCAGTTCACTTGCATCTCTTGTCATCCCTCGCTTCGTACCTGGACTGAATTCTACTAAAATTGATATCTGCGGTTTCTGTGATTCCTCTGAAAAAGGATACGCCGCCGTCGTATATTTTCGCTGTGAACACAGTGACAATAGTGTCACTACTCATCTCATCATGGCTCGATCGAAAGTTGCTCCACTTAGAAAGATATCGATTCCTCGTCTCGAACTTTGTGCCGCCGTTTTATTGGCTGATCTCGTCGCACATGTTAAAGAAGTTTTTGCTGACAAGCTAAGCTTTCATGATATCCTCTGTTGGTCAGATTCAACAGTAACTCTGGCTTGGCTGAGCTCACCATCATCTCGTTGGAAAACTTACGTGAGTAATCGCGTAAGTCACATTCAGGATAAGGTTCCACCTGAACATTGGCATCATATTCGTTCTAATGATAACCCGGCGGATTGCGCCTCCCGTGGACTGACAATCGCGGAGCTTGTTCGCCATCCCCTGTGGTGGCATGGACCTCCGTGGCTGTCGTTGCATTGTAGTGAATGGCCGAATTCAGGTCATGTTGAAGAACATCCTGAAACTATTGAGGAACAACGCAATTTACAGACTTCGCTCTTTGTTGCGGTCGAACATTTTGATGAGTTTTTAGATAGGTATTCAAGCCTGCACAAGATTCAACGTATCGTTGGATATGTACTTCGCTTCATACAATTGTAGAAATGTATCTAATCGGAGATCTGATCATCTAGTGGCTTCAGAATTGAAACAGTCATTATTCGTTCTCGTCAAAATCGCTCAAAATTCGTCGTTTTCGCTTGAAATTTTAAATATGAAGAAAGGGTTGACTTTACCGAAACCGCTGCAGAAGCTTCACCCTTTTCTTGATAAAGATGGTCTCGTCAGGGTGGGCGGTCGTTTAGCTTACTCGGAGCTAGACTATGATTGCAAACATCCTTTGCTGTTGCCTCGGCAACATCGACTCACGTCGCTCATCATAGACCAGTGTCACAATGATAATTTACATCCCGGACTTCGCACACTCAGCTATTTGTTAGCTCAAAACTTTTGGATCCTGTCGTCTCGTCGTGCGATTCGTAGTCGGTTATCAAAGTGTGTACGTTGCTATCGGACTAATCCAAAGCCTATCACACCCCGAATGGCAGACCTACCCAAATTTAGAGTCTCACAAGTCAAGCCTTTCTCTGTTGTGGGCATTGATTTTGCAGGTCCCTTTCCTACGCATGTTCAACGCTGTCGTGGCTCAAGAACTTTCAAATCATACATTTGTCTGTTCATATGTTTTAGTACGAAGGCTTGTCACATTGAAATTACTTTCGGATTATCAAGTCTATCCTTCCTTGCCGCTCTCCGCAGGTTTGTAGCCCGGCGCGGACGGTGTCAACGTATTCACTGTGACCAAGGTACAAATCTAGTCGGTGCCTATAATAGCTTGCTCCCTCTCGTGCAACAAGCGGCTTCTAATGAAGCTATTGAGTTTTCATTTAACCCCCCCGCATCGCCACATTTTGGTGGTATTTGGGAGGCAAATATTAAGTCTTTTAAGACCCATCTAACTCGTGTTGTAGGCAATCAAATACTTACGTATGAGGAGTTCTTGACGTTGGCAACTCAAATCGAAGCAGTGCTGAATTCACGCCCGTTGTGTGAAATGGGATCAGATCCAAATGACTTGTCGGTATTGACCCCAGGTCACTTTCTAACTCTAGAACCCTTGACATCGATTCCAGAATCTGATACATCGAATATTAAACCTTCTTGTTTGAATCGCTGGCAATTAGTGCAGAGACTTCATCAGGACTTCTGGAAAATATGGCACGTAGAATATCTACATACGCTCAATCAACGTGCAAAATGGTTAACTGATTCGTCCGAACCTAAATTAGGATCATTAGTTTTGATTAAGGATGAACAACTCAAACCACTTAGTTGGTTGCTCGGACGCATCGTACAGTTGCATCGCGCTAAAGACGGTATCTGTCGCGTTGCGACCGTAAAAACTCAAACAGGTCAATTGCAAAGACCTCTGGTAAAGCTATGCCCTTTACCTATTACCGATTAGTTTGTAGTCTCAATAGTTACATGTTTCTAGATATTAGCTTTTAGTTGTAGCTTTGATAAGACATAGTTTTAGCTTAGATTTTGTTATCTATAAGATTTTATCGTTCTTAATCTTATAACTCAATTTTCGTAATTTGTATCGCATGTCGTTATTTCTCGTAGAAAATACATCGTGTCGTATTTTGGTGGGCGGAATGTTGAATCCCCGTAATTCGTATTTTTTTTGTTATTATAATATCGACAGATTTATGTAGGTAGCTTCACCTTTGTTCATCGCAATTTTGATATTTCTCACCAAATTGAGGGTAGTTTGTAAGGTGTGCTGCCACTTGCTTTTCGACCACGCACGAGTCTACAATCTACCGCGAATTGAGGAAGTGTTCCCCATTATAGCCGTCGATCATCTCCGTTAAACCTAAGAAACCTTTGTGATATGTGAAGATTTATGTGAATAGTTATTGGCGGGCCCGCCACGCGAGGACTGCCAGGTGTTTCGGTGAGTTGGTTTGCATTAACTGAGCATCTGCTTCTCTCTTTGGTGGAATTTGTGTACATTTGTTTGTCATAACCAGCACAACTCGGGGCTACTGCCCAAGACGTCCCTTGACTCGCGAGGGTGCGTAAGCAATAGGTAAACTCTATATAACAGTCCCACACCAAGTTCGATCACTTAATGTGTCGTGGGTGCGTGGGTGCCGAAAGCATTCACATCACACACAATAACAACCAGTATAATACACATTTTCTTTGGGGAGGAAACTTGTGCTACCACTTGAACTGCCCGTTGGCTTAGTTGGGTGGCGTTCGCCTTCTAAGCAGAGGTATCGGGTTCCGATTCCCGGCGAGAGCACAAGTTTTCTCCCCATGGAAAATTTGTGTTTCTGGTTCTGGTTGTGATTGTGTGTGTGATGTGAATGTTTCCGGCACCCACGACACAAGGCATCGAACTTAGTGTGGGGCTGTGAGTGTGAAAGCGTTTTATAAAGCGTTTACACTGGGAATCGAACTCGATACCTCTGATTGGAAGGCGAACACAATTTCGGGTACTGTAGAATGCTCGCCATCAGTTTAACCTAAGGCTTAACTGATGGTGAGTGTGTCATTTCTTAGTACAAAAAAGGTAAAAGTATGTGTGATTTTATCTTCCTGTCTGTAGTCCCGTAACTCCCGTGATATACGTATAAGTACCTATGTTCTAAGTGTTTCCTGACGCCCCTTTGTGCAAGATTCCACTTCGCACGTGAGTTGTACATTCACGCTCAAAAGTATTCATCTTTTTTTCATACCAAATAGGTACGAATATCTTTAGCTTTTTTGTCTAAGACCAACACCTTATCACAAGCTTTTATTTAGTTTCACCTATCCCGTTGTCTATATATTTGTTTGTATGTAATCAAATTTTACAAGCTAAATTAGACCCACTTCCAGATGTCCGATTGGACTCAAATTTGGTGTAGGTACTTGTCAATCAATCGATCAATCAAATTTTTATTGACATAAATTTGTAGGATACAATGTATCTTCGGTGACAAAACTATGATATAGTACCATGTATTTGGTCTGATGATGGAGACAGAAGACGGCCATGGGAACTTTTGAACTAAACAAGATAAACCAATCGAAATTGAACTCGTTTGATTCGTCTTGACAAATTATAAAATAGGACTAAAAGGATATTTAACTTTATAGTCTGTAATGATACATTTTTACAATTTATTGTATTTTATAATTGGTATGAATTTAAATTTGTTTTTATATAATAATAATATTTAATAATAATTATTATTTAAATTTTAGTTTTTAGTTTAATGTAATATATAATGTATTTAAGTTTTAAAGAATAAAAAAATAATATTTTTAATAATATAATAAAACTAGTTTTTTGGGTGGGTGGCGCGGTCCGCGAGCGGCCCGCGCAGGTGGGTGGTAAGTACTTTAGCCATACAAATCTTCAAATTCAGTTGAATACGGAAAAACTTTTTTTTTGCATATTTTTTCTGTGGCGGGGCAACCCTGATGCCGCAAGCCGATATTTCATTGAAACTCGTGATGAGCACACTAAAATACCCATGGAAGTCGAATTTGGGCCGTGGGCGAAACATTGAAAAATAAAGGGACGCTTGCCGCCCACAACATTTATTTTCGGTCGAAAACTCGTAAAATCTTCATTTTACGTCAAAAATAAAGAAAAAAAAATTCTAAAAAAATTTGTGTTCATCAAGGCGTCCCTAATGCCGCAGACAAAAATTTCGATCAAATTCATGATAAACGTGTCAAAACACCCTGTCAGTTCAAATATGGTCCGTGGCTGCAGACCTAAAAAGTCGTTACCGAAATGAGCCGCTTGCCGCACACAATATTTATTTTCTGTCGAAAACTCCTAAAATCTTCATATGAAGTAAAAAAAAAAAAAAATTCAAAAAATTTTTGGGTGCATGAAGGCGTTCCTAATGCCGCAGACAAAAATTTCGATCAAATACGTGATAAATGTGTCAAAACACCCTGTCAGTTCGAATTTGGTCCGTGGCTGCAGACCTAAAAAGTGGAAACTAAAATTGGCCGCTTGCCGCCATCAACATTTATTTTCGGTCCAAAACTCGTAAAATCTTCGCTTATGTTAAAAAAAAATAAAAAAAAAATTCAAAAAAATTTGAGTGCTTCGAGGCGTCCCTTATGCCTAAAACCAAAATTTCGTTCGAATTCGTGGTATACATGTCAAAACACCCAGGCAGTTCGAATTTGGTCCGTGCCTACAGACCTGAAGCGGGCCGCAAGCGGCCCGCCACCTGTTTTTTTGGTCGGACTGTAGGTGGGCATCCCCATTGACATCCGGCCCAAAATCGATATCTGGGGGCATTCGGGGGTGCTGATCACGAATCCGGGCCCTCAAACCAGGCGCGCGGGCCGCAAGCGGCCCGCGGCCTTTGTTTCGGTCCCAAATTCGTGATCAGCACCCCCGAATGCCCCCAGATATCGATTTTGAGCCGGATCGGTGAACCTCGATTTTGACAATGTACGGCCGCCATCTTTAAAAAATGTCAAAAATTGCTTTTCAGTTTTTTATTAAAATCAGAGCATCCAAACACCTTCAGATATCGATTTTGAGCCCGATTGGTGAACCTCGATTTTGACAATGCTCGGCGGCCATCTTTAAAAAAAGTCAAAAATTGCTATCAGTATTTTAATCATAATCAGGGCACCCAAAACCCCCTAGATATCGATTTTGAGCCGGATCGGTGAACTTTGATTTTGACAATGTTCGGCAGCCATCTTTAAAAAAATTTCAAAAAATTTTTCAATATTTTTTCTGTAATTTGGGCACCCAAAAACCCCGGGAGCCAAAATTTCGTTCCGATCGGAGCAACTTGAGAAATGGCGGCCATCTTGAATCCGCCATTTTGGATTTTTGACATTTTTGACAGATGTCCCCCATCGTCCTCTATGACATTTGGTCGAGCACCCCTAGCCTATCTCTTATGGTTTAGGAGATATAATTGATTTAATTTTGTATAGCGGCAACACATTTTTGTATGGCAACACCCATTTTTTTTATTTTTTTTAAAAGGTTCCCAGGATTGTCTATGACTTTAGTTTTTGAACTTTTGTTCCAAGTCTTACCGTTTCCGAGATCCCATGGGGTCGGGGGGTCTGGAAGCCAAAATCTGGTGATTTCGGATTTTTCCCCAGGAGATCTCTACACCCCCTACACTTTTCCCCTACATCATCAATACCCCCCGACACTCCTTCTGGGAGAACAATTATGTCAGTCAGTGAGTCAGTCAGTGGTAGTTTAAAAATATACTATAGAACTAGTTTTTTGGGTGGGTGGCGCGGTCCGCGAGCGGCCCGCGCAGGTGGGTGGTAAGTACTTTTGCCATACAAATCTTCAAATTCAGTTAAATAGGGAAAATTAAATTTTTGCATATTTTTTCTGTGGCGGGGCAACCCTAATCCCGCAATCCAAAATTTCATTGAAATTCGTGATGAGCACATCAAAACACCCATGGAAGTAGAATTTGGGCCGTCGGCGAAACAATTAAAAAAAACGGGACGCTTGCCGCCTACAAAATTTATTTTCGGTCGAAAACTCGTAAAATCTTCATTTGACGTCAAAAAAAAAGAAAAAAAATCCAAAAAAATTTTTGCTTGCAGCAAGGCGTCCCCAATGCCTCAGTCCGGAATTTCATTCAAATTCGTGGTAAACATGTCAAAAAACGCTGGCAGTTCGAATATGGTCTGTGGCTGCAGACCTGAAGCGGGCCGCAAGCGGCCCGCCACCTGTTTTTTTGGTCGGACTGTAGGTGGGCATCCCCATTGACATCCGGCCCAAAATCGATATCTGGGGGCATTCGGGGGTGCTGATCACGAATCCGGGCCCTCAAACCAGGCGCGCGGGCCGCAAGCGGCCCGCGGCCTTTGTTTCGGTCCCGAATTCGTAATCAGCACCCCCGAATGCCCCCAGATATCGATTTTGAGCCGGATCGGTGAACCTCGATTTTGACAAAGTTCGGCCGCCATCTTTAAAAAATGTCAAAAATTGCTTTTCAGTTTTTATTAAAATCGGGCCATCCAAACACCTTCAGATATCGATTTTGAGCCCGATTGGTGAACCTCGATTTTGACAATGCTCGGCGGCCATCTTTAAAAAATGTCAAAAATTGCTATCAGTATTTAAATCATAATCAGGGCACCCAAAACCCCCTAGATATCGATTTTGAGCCGGATCGGTGGACTTTGATTTTGACAATGTTCGGCAGCCATCTCTAAAAAATTTCCAAAAATTTTTTCAATATTTTTCCTGTAATCAGGGCACCCAAAAACCCCGGGAGCCAAAATTTCGTTCCGATCGGAGCAACTTGAGAAATGGCGGCCATCTTGAATCCGCCATTTTGGATTTTTGACATTTTTGACAGATGTCCCCCATCGTCCTCTATGACATTTGGTCGAGCACCGCTAGCCTATCTCTTATGGTTTAGGAGATATAATTGTTTTAATTTTGTATGGCGGCGAGGTATTTTTGTATGGCAACACCCATTTTTTTTATTTTTTTTAAAAGGTTCCCAGGATTGTCTATGACTTTAGTTTTTGAACTTTTGTTCCAAGTCTTACCGTTTCCGAGATCCCATGGGGTCGGGGGGTCTGGAAGCCAAAATCTGGTGATTTCGGATTTTTCCCAAGGTCACCTCCCAACCCCCTACACTTTTCCCATACATCATCCATACCCCCCATGACTCCTTCTGGGAGAACAATTCTGTCAATATGTCAGTCAGTGAATGGTAGTTTAAGAATATATAATAAAAAAATGTTTATTCACATATAAGTACAAGTTACAAATAACACACACAAATACAGGACACACAGATGATCACGATATCATTTAATTTGAATTGTATTAAATTTTTATATTTAATTTACCCCATTACTAAAATATTTGCAAGCTAATAAAGCATAAAACTGGCTGTGCCTTTTAATTAGATTTGATTTAAAACCTATAATTTTCGAATGTCACGAAGCACATGATTACATACATAAACAATAATCATTTGAAGTAGCAACAAAAAAATTTACTTCCCGCTAAAAGCCGAATAATTACAAGGCGCCACAGATACAAGCAATAGTTTGGGGACCTAGAGTGACTTATATATTAGTTATGGGTTTTCTTAATAAATAAATAATTATTTCCTTCACCCAATTACATTATGTAGTCGACTGTACGCAATTTCTTAGCGCGCCATCTCGGTACATTGAAATGACAATGTATTCTTTTGTCGCATTAAAATAACTCCTGTGTTGTAAATGTTAGCTGAATGTTGGTTATCCTATAAGTCATTAATTTAAGACAAAGTCAACATCGATCGTCTCAAAATGCTACTTTTTGGGTAAATGCCGTTTCACTTTTTAAAAAATTGATAAATAAATTACCCACGCGAAGTAAGGTCACTAATTTAACACTTTATTCGTCCGTCTATTTGTACGTCCTTCTATCAGAGGCTAATAGTTATTAGATTAATCAAGAGCATTGCTCCTAATTCTCACAAAATATGTAAATATATGCCCAAAGCCGAAAATGTCTGTTAAAATGATACAATTTAAAATATGAAGGGAACACAATATATTTGGTATTTTTTAAGCGCCTGTGACTTATCGTTATAAAGAGATTAGCAAATAGAGTACATAAACGTGACCGCTTTCACACTCACAGCCACACACTAAGTTCGATGACTTGTGTCGTGGGTGCCACAAACATTCACATTATGCACTTCGCTTGGGGAGAAAACTTGTCTCCCACCGGGGATCGAACCCAATAGTCCATTACTTAAACGGCGAACGCACATTCAACTAAGCCAGCAGGCAGTTCATATCCACTGCTTAGAAGGTAAATAAAAATGTTTATAGAAAAAATACTTACATATCATATCAGTAGTATCCTGTACAAAGAACATTCCTTAACGTTAAAAGTTTTTCCACTGGGCAAAATTGGGGCGTGAGGTCTCTACGAGCTGTAATAAAGTCATTTTTATATTTTACTAGCCGTACCCCGCGTCTTTGCCCGCGTTAATTAAGTTAAAAATTAGCCTATATGTTATTCCGGCACCTAAATTATCTACATTCTACATTTTATCAGAAACAGTTTATTCGTAACGGAGATACATAGTAACAAACACGCACACACACACATTTTCGTATTTATATTATTAGTAGGATAACCTATATTTTTCATTTATACAGTAAGTAGAGTTGGTAAAATAAACAGCTTGTTAGTAGTTAAGTACAATTTTTCTCTCGATGTCATCGGCTGTAATTTTGCGAATCTGGCAGTAGAGTTCATGAGTGCCTCTTTGGGGCCCATGTGAATAAACGATTTTGAATTAATAACTTTCAAATACTGATTAGCTATATTCAAATTTATTATGTACCCGCAAATATTGTAACAGTTTGTATCCTTTCGTCTCATATTGTTTGTGTATATGAATTCAGATTATATTGTACCCAGTATTACTTTATAGAAACTAAAGATTGCTACAATGTTTACACAATAAAAACTCTTCTTTGTATGTGTAGTTTTGCATGTAGATACTTTGTGGTGTGTCATTACATTTTCAACCAGAAGCACTTTGTCCGTAAATAATAAGGCAAGTATCTCCATTTTCCAAGGCTAAGAGGCATATTGAAGCCGACAGAATCACTCCAACTCTTTGGATTTGTTCCAAGTGTTTATACCTCAGTCGTTTTTACCGCCAAACCACAATCTGCATTTTAAACCGCATAAATACTGCGCAGTGCTAATTGGTAGTTATCACGCCAATGCGATGTTTTTCAATACCTTGAGTTGCAAACGAAGAAAAATACTGAGCACTATTTATGAATCGCTAGGTCATGTACTTATAAAATTGTTGAAGCACGAAACAGTGTTATTAAGATGGTTAAAAATCCACCCAATTACTTACAGCTCCATATTTTAAACCGGCTTTAAAATAAACGAGGAGGTTCTCAATTTGACTGTGGTTTTTTTTATTTATTTTTTATGTTTAACCTCGTAACTTCTTTCTAGGTTAAACAATTTTGAAGATTCATTTTTTTTATTTAAAAGCTGAAGCTTCCCATGTGGTACCATTTAAATTTGATAAACATATGTCTCAAAGTTATTCTCAATAATTCGTAATTAATTCAATTAATCTGATCAAGGGTTCCGAAGATAAAGCGGTGAAGTCTTTGCTTGTGTTTAATATGTTTAAAAGAAAGGAGGATACTCGAGTTGTATGTAAGTTTTTTAAATGAGACAATTATTCCATCTTTAATTGTTTTTCAACGTTTTAGACTTGTGCTAGAATATTGCAAATCATACAAAGTTGTAAACGTGATTCTCACTCCAAAGTACATAGATATTTCTAGAATTTTCCTCCACTTTCTCGAGTATGAGTTTGACTGAATGAATTACGACTCTTATACTCGACGTTGACAGCATTTTTTTTTAATTATATCATTTTTTTATTTGTTTTATGTATGGCTTAACATTTAAAAACATATTACTTAGCACTGGCTAAATGCACTTAGTTTACGAAGCCGGAAAAATAAAATTAAACGCCCAGCCATCGCGACTCTGATTGGTTCACCCTCTTTCCCACAGGGACCGCGTTCACGCTTGAACTCCATTAATTTCAGTTCCTCTATTAAGTAAGGTTATATTTTCCAAAACATAGATCGTTAAAGCATTTTGCACGAAGAGCAATATATTTAGGAAGTGCTATATACATCAAATTTCGTAACTTCAAGGATAATCAGATTAATTCCTTTTGAACATCAAATCAAAAGAGTCAAAGGGAATCGAGCAATCACGTTTCGCTCATCGCTCGTTAAGGGAAAAAAATAAACGATCATCCATTTCGTAAATAACGATCGCAGCGAACCCTCCATTGTTTTTATTTACATTAAAATTCTCTTCACGCTTTCACTGGAGCTTCTGGCAAAACATCACATTTATATTCTTTGGCATTCCGGTTACAGATGACCTTTTTATCAGAGTGCCAGAAGTGATGTTTTGGGAAAATTACCTAAAATTATATTAAAGGTTTCTGAACTCCGACCTTTTGAGGTATGACATAGTTTAATACTTAAAGGGTTTTGTTGAAGATTTTGATTTCATCCGATAAATTTCAGCTTTTGAAGTAATATTTGGCAGCCCTTTTGTGCCTTTTATTGGAGTGAAACTGGGCGTTGGAATTTGCGATAAGACTTTGACAGATTGGTTTTGTGTAGAATATATTTTATAAATTTATCTAATACTATAAGAATTTGTGTCCTGACATACTGATTCACTGACTGACTGACTTAGAGACAACCCACAGCATGGCTTGTGCTAGTCGTAGAGACTTGGAATTTAGAGATAACATTTGTCTTAGTACGTAGAGGTGTACTAAAAATGGATTTTTGGAAATTCTACCCCAGAAAGGGTTAAATGGGGTGAAAACGTAATGAAATAAACTTTAACATTAATAAAATAATTTAGCACTACAATAAGCTTAGGTATTCTAACAATGGTTTATCGTAAATCCTGCAGAGAGTGTCTGCTGCGAAAACATCAAACATCAATCTACAATATCCTATTCTCTTTTTAACAGAACTCCGAAGTGAATCGGCAGAAAGCGCCAGCACAGCTGGTTCACAAGAAGAGATTGAAGACCCCAAAGAAGCCTGGATGCGGGCACCAGCCGGTGGAGTAGCTGTAAGGAGCGGTGAAGATGCACTGCTGACCTGCGTGGTCCTAGGAGCGAGAGGACGGCCGGTGCTCTGGAGGAAAGCTAAGGATCTGCAGCTACTGACTGCGGGAGGAGTTAGGGTTACAAGGGATGACAGGGTCTACGTGCTTCATGATGACAGTGAGCAATGTTCTTTCTAAAAATATTATGAATAATTGACAGACCTGTACAATATTTGAAGTATAGGATTTTAATAAGGGATATAGATCAGCAGCTGCTAAAGGTAGGGTTAAGGTCACAAATCATCCCTTGTAATCTTAACCCTACCTAATTATGCTTTATCCTATTTACTTACTTACTTATACTCCCATCAAGTAAGACATCGACTGATGTCTTACTTGATGGGAGTAAAAGTAAATAGGATAAAATACTAGCTAATAAACATTCCAGCGATATCGAACCATATAGATAGATAGATAAACTCTTTATTGAACACCTTAATTAAGATAGTGTTGTAAATGTTAGCTGAATGTTGGTTATATATTATTTTCTGTTTTGTTTTGTCTTTATTAAACACCTTAATTAAGACAAAACAAAACAGAAAATAATAATTTACAAAAAATGTGTAACAATAGGCGGTCTTATCGCTAAAAGCAATCTCTTCCAGACAACTTTTGGATATATATAGGAATTACGCAATAGTGGAATACACATATAGTGGAATACGCAATACGCTTACAGTGGAGTATTAAATAGTAATCTTGTCTTAGTTAGAACAACATCTTACTAATTAGAGACATTTTATTCAATAAGTTATCTTAGTTCAGATTATTTAAAATACAGGCAATAAATTTTATTATTTCTGTCAGGTAAAGAGCCCTTACAAGGTCCTGGAATCAGGAAGGGTGGAGATGTGTGGGCGCTAGTCATCAAATCAGTGAAAGCTTCAGACGCTGGACTGTACATGTGTGAACTCAATACAGAGCCGCCAGTTAGGAGCTTCCACAGACTTACAGGTAAGTTCAGGCCAATTGCATTTTTCTTTGTTAATTAAAAACATTATTAAAATTTTAGTTTCGCCAGCCAACTTGATTTCGACGAATACTTTATTTGACTTAAGCAATTTTTTGCAGTAATATCAAGAGGATTAACACCTCCTGAGAATCCCAACACAACTGACAGCTATTCAGCTAACTCGCCAACGTTATCAACGTTAGCGCTGGCCCACAACTATACAGATTGCTGTATTGGAGCCAATGTCAGCAAATCGTGCTTGGGCTTTTGCAGCATACAGACGATATTGGAAGGAACTGGGCAGGACCCCGAGACGTGCCAGCCAGACTTTCCTGCAATAGTTAAGTAAGTGTCAAAATTTATCCAAATTGCTGTTATATGTGAAATAGATGATTCGATGCTTATAATTTCTAGAAGAGGGCTAGAGTGCGGAAGCATATTATTTGTATACAAAGCAGCCAAACAAATACATCAACACTCACATTCCTACACAAAATTCAAAGGCTTGTACGGTAGGCCGAAATTATTAACATCACACACACAGTCGCGCCTAGAACCAGAGGCATAATTAATGTCCTTTGGGAAGGTCAATGTTTGGCTAGCGCATTTTAAGACGTAAAGTTAGGTCTTTAAAATATCGTCATTATGATTATGTAAGTACTCGTCCCTGAACCAAAATAATTATTTCAGGTGTATGGCCGACGGTCGTAATCACGTGCCGTGCTGCGTACAAGAGCGCGTACCTACTATCTGCCAAGACGTCTGCAGAGGAGAGTTTACTCCAGTAACCGACAATATCAAGACGCATTATTCCTGCGCGTCCTATATGGAAAAGACACTGGCTTGCATCGTTGAAGGCATTGGTAAGGCTATCAGGCCCATAATGTCACTTAAAATCACAAAATCTATAAGCTCTATAATCAGGAACCCCGAGACGTTAACTTTGTTCCATATAAAAGGCAAAATGTAGGGGTTTTCATTGTTTATAGAATTTGGAATGTCATAAGTAAAAAAACAGTTTGAATGTTATAATCAAAAGCCGCTTTATAGCTGATAAGAAACTATATAAGATTGGACGTCACGTTAAGGACTTAAAACTTGTATAATATAAATAATATAGTACTTTTATTGCAGAACTTCTACCAAGCCAACCAGAAGACGTTGAAGTAGAACCTCTTAACGAGAAACAGCTAAACGTAACATGGAATCCTCCAATAGAGAACACAGACTCAGTCACAGAATACGTAGTCAATGTCACCACATTAAGATCCTTTGACGCCCACCTTATAGACCCTTCAGAAAGTTCCATAAAAAACAACGATACTATAAGAGTAACAATGTCAATGACGTACAAAGTACAAGCGAATAAGACATTCTTAGTGATTAATGATCTTCTCCCATTTACAATGTATGAGATTACGGTGACGAGTTTTAACATACATGGATCGAGTTTGCCAAGTTACGCTATAAGGTACGTATTTTTCCGATTAAGTATGATGGTAACAAAAATAATTATTAAATTATAGTATTGTTAATTTTAAAATTATATTGCGTGCGTTGACTTGAAATTATTTTAAGTTTGATCTTGGTCCTGAGTTCCACTCTCAGTCACATTTTTCCCTAGGTCTCTTACCTTGACTCCTGGTAAAATGAAGCCCAAAGACGTAGCAGCTGCTCCTCAGTTACCAGATGTCAAATCTTGCTGCACAACAGGTGGAGTCAACCACTACGGTTGTGTGGAAAAGCTCTGTGATCCTACGAAGACTTTTGAAATTGTCGTAAGTAACAATAATTGTCATTGCGATTTTGTGTGGCTTTGCATTACTGGATGTTCAATTAGATATTTCATCGCAGCTCTGTTTTTTAGATGTTGTTGGCTCGTTATTTTGTTCGGCTATAAATTTCATTGAAATACTCATATCAAAAAATCGTTCTACGTTCAAGTCTTATACATATTTCATGTCCATTGACTGTAACAAAAAATCATCCACATACACTATACATCTCACTCCTACCATCGATAGTAATTATGGGCCATGAAAAAACATATATGATATCACATATATCGAAGCAGCTATACCACTTCTGTGTTCAAATCACCCCACTCATCAGTGACTAACGCATAATCATTCCCAAAGGGCCGTTTTAACCGTTTAGTTGCAGGTGACAGATTTGATGATATGCGCGCCCTGGGCTGGAGTCACATTTGGATGTTTGGCGAATGGAATGGACCACACTCCTTGCTGTCGGTCTCGGGGTTTGCCTGAATCCTGTCTACCATTATGCAGCGGAAATATTACTACGTTGGACTTTAACCATTTCAAGTAAGTTTTGTCTTCATAACCATTTTGATCTAAATAATGTTAATTGAATGAACTGGTGTCGTGAAATAGAATAATAATATTTAGTCAAGTTTTTTAGTGAAGGTTGGTAAACGTGTAAGTAGTGTATTTTCTAATGCATTGGAGAAGGGATTTCTTCTCATATAAAAGTAAAAGTTGTTTTTTTTTCCATTATTTTAATTTCAACAGCTGTTGATCTTTACTTCAATGTTATTCTTTCATTATTATGTTTAAGTTTTGTGCAGAATTTTGCTTTTAACATTGTACAATGCGTATTTGTCTGCTTAAATTTAATTATATTTTCAATTATATTCATTATATTTTTGACGTTTACTTCCTTTACATAATTATAATTACATAAACAACGGTAATGATTGTAGTC
This sequence comes from Lomographa bimaculata, assembly GCA_948107665.1. Lineage (NCBI taxonomy): Eukaryota > Metazoa > Arthropoda > Insecta > Lepidoptera > Geometridae > Lomographa > Lomographa bimaculata. Next base: position 1,721,384 of record OX403600.1, on the reverse strand, counting down.
GTGTCAAAAAATGAACATGTGTATATTTCCCACCCAGGTGTCTTCGATATATGGGCTCTTACACCAACTGCCTTCTCCAAGGCTACGGCGTCCTCCCCGGAGAGCCCTCTAAACTCTACCTAACAAACATCGACACGGACTATGCTGTTGTACACTGGTCTCCTCCTAACACCTTGGCTGATACAGTACAGTTCTACAACCTGCATTACAAAACTCTTCAAGCTGAAGATGACTACAGAGCTCTTGAGAAGGTACATATTTTTTTTTAAAACGCATTCACACTCTCAGCCCCACACTAAGTTCAATCGTATTATATATTCAACATAAATTTTCAATAAGGCAAATGGCGCTGCGTCCGCCAAGGTGCCTTCCTCGGCCCTGTTCTTATTAAGATAAGATTTTTATATTTTTCATTTGTATATTGACATAATATTTGTTTGGGGTTTAACATTTTGGTAAAAACGTTATCGTTCCCGAGACGGTATCTAATTTACCCACAGTTCTGTGATCTGTGTAATTTACCTAATATCACCATGAATTATAATCGTTTTTAATATTTAGTTTGGGGCTTGTGTTTTATTATCTTAGGTCACCCTAAGCCTAAGCCATAATTCAGCAGTTCTTGCTTTATCATCTCACCCCCTATTCCCTGACTTTGTTACTTCGTTTCTCTTTGAATTAAGATTCTTATTTCTTTACAGTTTTGTTGTTTTTGAATGGAAACCGATTGCATTTAACAGAAGTAGACCTGTCGCGAAAAAGCCATGTTTCATCAAGGAAACTAACACGGTTTCAAGATCGTGAACTTACTACAAACTCTGATCCACTACCAAAGAACCCAAACACAGGATTCAAGCAATGTTTTACAAATAACAATAGTTTTGCTAATATGCTAGTAATGTCCTATTATACATTATTACAGTATATCGCATTACATAGTCAAGTAAGCGATAAACTACTCGTTAGTATTTACTGAGCGTTCAACAGGTGAATCGAGTCTCGGAAGTCCTTAACCGTCCGTGGCATAGTGCCAGCCGGAAATGCAATATTGCCAAGAGTATTGTACTCTGTAATAAAATCACTACTTACCCAGGATGCCAGGATGTAATGAAAATGTATGTCGTTGTTGGAAGTTGCTTCTGCAACTTTTAACGGTTTTAATAGGGTGGTATTTTTTATTTTATTTGAATGCCAAAAGATTACATTTCATTTCTACATATATTAATCTCTGAAGTCTTTGCTATATACTACATTCTTAGTACTTTCTTTAGTCATAAAATTTATATTTGTTTCTTTAAATTTAATGAGCAATGTCTTACAATAAATTTCACGGTAAAAACTAAGTCCCCAAAGAAAGTATGTATTTATGGTTCTGGGTAAAACATGTTTTCGCCACCTACGATACAAATCTATGACCTTAAAGTGGGGCTGTGAAAAAAAATCATAATAGTCGAAAATAATCCTTTCTTCACTAAGAAAGTTACAGAAAAATCTTGTTGTTAACTTATTTGGATCATTGCGATTCACAGGAATAATGCTAACTACCACGAAAGGCACATTATACCCTGGTTTGAGTACTTGAATTACCTATATAAGTTTAGTGACTTGAAGTGAGCTATTTTTCGAGCAAAAAGCGAGCATTGAAAATATTATTATTAGAAAATAGTAAAACATATGCATATTCATCCAGGTACATTCCCCATACATCTTGGAAGATTTGGAATCTAACACCGATTACGAGATCTATGTGGAAGCAGTCAACGAGCATGGAGTTGGAGATCCGTCTCCACGACTCATCTTCAGGACTCAGAGCCAGGTAAGGATCAAAACTACCATCAATATCATTAGATAAGTGTTACAAATAAATTCACAACTAGACTCACTTCAAATTTGGCACTACTGACTCAGATTGAGTTGGCTATCTAATATTGGTCGTTTTACAAAGATACTTCTTATCCTGGCACAAATAAAATAATTTATAGGTTAATTGATCTAGATACCTAAAACACCTGTTTTAGTTTACGTTTCTTTTATTTAATTTTAGCTATAACACTTCACGGACCTGGTGTCTGTGCCCAACTTCTTTCAAATAATGACTTCTTTTACATTACTTATAGCATAAGACATACAAATATGTAGAAAAAAACAAATAATTAACTGATTTTATTTATATAGCATTAGCCATGCTTTTTTGCCTCTCTAAATTTATCACTATAGTTCTGCCTAGCATGGCTTATACTATATAAATAAAATCAATTGATTTGGGTGGACGTTATCAACACGACGTGTAGCTAACTGCAATGTTAGACTCGTTGGCCGTAGTTGTTTCTTTAAACTGTTTCGGTAGATGACTTCACTTCCAATGACAATAGCCAATGATACTGCTTACCATCAGGAGAACGTCTTAATCGTTTCTTTATTACAAATCATTCTCCTTATGCAGGTGATTGAAGATGAAGAAGAAGCAGCCAACGCTTACAACGTGACAGCTTGCTGCGAGCGAGTTCAGCTTGCAGGAGTGTGCATGCCTCTCTGTTCGTACGACGCCAAGATGTCTGATCTCAGGATGCTGGCTCCAGTGTGCGCTCAAGAGTTCCATAAACTGCTTCGATGCGGTGCTGGAGGTAAAAAAAGGCACACTTTTACACTCTCAGCCCCAGAGGAGTAAGTCCGAGTGCAAATTCGATACCTTGTGTCGAGGGTACTGGAAACATTCACATGACACACACAATCACATCCAGAACCAGAAACACAATTTCCTTTCGGAAAATACTTGAGTTCCACCGGGTATCGAACTCGATGCCCGTTGCTTAGAAGGCGAATGCGTACCCAACTACGCCAGCAGTTCGTTGTGTTGGTGTGTTATTATATTTTCTTTTTTCGATGCGTATTTTTACTGAATGTGATTGGGCCAGAAAATTCCCATCAACACAGAATCACAACCAGAAGCAGAAACACAAATTTTCCTAATGGAGAAAATTTATGTTTCCGTCGGGAATCAAAGCTGGTAGAGACCCCAGTTTAGAATGCGAACGCTCACCCAACTAAGCCAACGGCAACGGGGAGTATAATTATATGATTTTTGTTTCTTTTCTCGTAATTATTTATTTTCCCTTTTTTTCAGCGTGTTAATGTTTGTTTGTTGTTAACACGTTTAAAGATTCCAATTCCAGTCATATTTTAACAACTTCAATATATTCCAGGGCGCAACCACGAGACCTGCTGCGCACGCCGCGGCGTGCCCGCGTCATGCCGAGGAGTGTGCTCGGGAGCTTACTCCGGAGGGATTAACACCTGCGTGCCATATATTGGCAATATAGTGCAGTGCTTCGAAGAAGGTACGTTAATTACAATATATAACAATCAGTGAACGTTTTTATTTTGACAAGGTTTCTTAATTATTCTTAGAATAATGTGTATAGGGTACTCTCACAGCTGTAGTGGTCCTACCACTCTTGCAGGGTCCGCCTGGGACTGAAATTCAACCGCCAAGCAGTTAGCAAACATTACTGTATTTTAGATTGAAGGGCAATGTTTCATGTGAAATTACAGGGCCTATTATATCAGGGTGATGAGCATAGTGATTTGCAACGCAGGAAATCGAAATATATAAGTTCTAAACTCTAGGTAGCCTGAACTGTAATGGGCAAGCGTGATGCTTACCATCAGGCTAGCGACTTGCTCAATGATATAAAAAAAAACTACTGCTACTATATATTTTAGTATTTTTGTTCATATTTAAGTTGTAGGAGGAATATAACTCCAGAGGCTTGCGTTCTACTGTCACCTTATTAGAAATATTGTGTATCGCAGGTGTCTGCACACTTATACGATTTCTAATTTTTAATTGATAATATTTGAAGAAAAGTTTATCCCATTTCCTTCAAAATATAATGATAGATAACTATAGTTTAGATAACCCCTATCTGGATTTTAGACTGAGCTAAGCGAGAACTCTAAGTTGATTTGGGTGATTCAGCACTTTGTCCGTCTCTTACAAGCATTTAGCGTCTAAATCATACGAGGAACCAACTTCTCAGAAAATATGTTTAGTAAAGTAAAATTTCTCACAAAATTTGTAAATTAAAATTTCTCAGAAAATATGTAAAGCTGTGGCCTAAAGCCATAAATGACTATGAGAAACATTCTTCTATCTTTAGGCACTGGCCTTCTCCCCGGACCACCTCGTGAACTACACTCCGTGGTAACTGGAGACAAACTGTTCCTAGACTGGATAGCCCCACAAGAGGGGGCCAATGCTACCTCGTTCACCGTACACTGGCAGAAAATAGACAACAACACTCAACCTTACAGCTACAACTCTATGCAGGCTACTTATAATGTAAGTATTTTAAAGAAAAAGAAAAACACTTGCAGAATAAGGAATATGTATAAAATAAAATTATATTTAAATATAGGTTAAGTATTATTAGATATGTTTTTTTTTGTACTCGATAGGCAAGCATTTGACCACTATCTCACCTGATGGAAAGTGATGATGCGGCCGAAGATGTAGCATGCTTGCCTAGAAGATACCTATTCACTCTTGACTTGAAGACTCCCAGATTATACCGTTCAGGGAACGAAGACAACAAATTACCCCTATGACATGAATATTATAATTAAATATTTATAATTAAGAGTTTTAATGAATAAAAAGTTATAAAAATGCGTCGGAACCATAAAATAGTAAAACGCTTGCTATTGGCTATATTGATTTGTGACAATAGCTCGCATATTTTTGATGTCAATAATTGGTCAACTTACCTTGCCGCTGATTTGACTGTGGATGACACAGAAAAATTTACAAGAAGTCGTGTTAAAAAAAAAAAATATTTATTTTGATATGAAATTGATTGTTTTAATGTTTTTCGGCAATATATTAGTAACGTAATTAATCGACTTAAAATAATTGCATATTCCGTAATCGGGTATGAGAATTGGTTAATTACCTATCTGTAACATTTCTATTGTTTGCATACTAAAATATACATATACCGAGTCTTAGCAGAACGTTTATGTAAAGCAGGAATAGGATTGTTGAAAGACTTGACCCTTGAGGTACCCCGGAATTTATATTAAAGTTCGAACAAACAGTCGACAAAGACTTTTGAATCAAATCGATCGTTTCCACAAGAACTTTGACATTAATTACCAAAACTTGAATGTAAACTATAACCAGGAAGTACCGTTTCATATAATCAATATCAAGCTCTCACTATGTAGCCGAAATTATTCGATAATCTCCTTCTTTAGTTCGATGTGCATTATTTACCGCCGAGTACTGCACAATCCTTTTTTAGCTCGATAGAGCCTGCGTATTCCAGGTCTAGTGTGTTTACCAGCTTCGATCACATCGTCACTTACCATCAGGTGAGATAGTGGACAAACACTGTCTCAAATAAAAAAAAAATTGTAAATAATTTTCCACCGGGTACTGTAACACGCATTTTTTCATAATAAATGTATAATGATTTAATTTGTTCTAGTTTTGATTTATTTCAACTAACGATGTGAAATTTGTATTTTGTGTTTGTATTTGAAATATAAATAGAAAAAGCCTTTTTTAAAGTAAGGCCAGGTCGAAAGTACCCGCAACCAACGAGCATGTATGAAAAGACTTATTTAGGAGAGGCGAAGATGTGTGTCAGGATCGCAGCAGGTGGAGAGATATGGTTGATGTATATTGAAGTGTGACTATGTATGTATAATTTTATTTCCCATAGAAAATGAACGTGACCGATACAATGGTGCGTATCGAACACCTCGAGCCAAACACCACCTACCATGTATTTGTGGTGGCTGTCAACGAGCACGGTGCTTCCTTACCTTCAAGCATGCTGCTGTTTAACGTTACTGATGGTAAGTTGACATATTGTATATCACAATTTGGATAGATACGGAAAACTTAGCATTCGAAACACAGGGCACCAAAAGCACGAATGCTTATTTATAAATTTGTTTTTTTTTTTTAATCTTAAATAAGTCCTAGTTATTATGTACATATAATGAATATAAGACTAAAATAAACTTAAAACTAAATTAAATGTAATATATCTAGTTGTAGTTAGTTTTGGTTGGTTTTAATTTATTTTTTAGTTTAATTTATACGTATTGTATTAGTTTATTAATTAGTAACAAAAATAATAATTATTGTCATACTTTTTATACTTAAATTTATTTTGACACTTGATCGTTGCCAAATTTGGTCAAAGGGTGTAAATTTTGAGACTGGAAGATCTCTATCTACACCACAATCTACAACCACTATAATAAAATTATCTGAATAATTCGAATATTTTTATAATTATATTTTTTAATAATTGTTTTGTGAATAAAATTAAGCCTTAACAAAAACTTTCTAAAGTAAATCATTTCAGAAACTAAACTAGAACTACAATAAGCTTAATCCAAAAAATATGTTCTCTATTACAAATGAAATAAGAATATAAATTATTATTATTTTTTTGTTGAATAGGCAAGCATTTGACCACTATCTCACCTGATGGAAAGTGATGATGCGGCCGAAGGTGTGACTTGCTTGCCTAGATGATACCTATTCACTCGAGACTTGAAGACTCCCAGATTATACCGATCGGGGAACAAAGACGCAGGCAATGAGTTCCACTCCTTCGCTGTAGGGATGATACATAAAATGTTCATAATGAAATAAATAAATAAAATATTATTTATTGCCAAAATTACACATAGAACATAACTAGGTGGGTACAACAATCACAAATAATAAAATAAATCAATACTATTTCTAATATGCATAATTTGGCAATTGGGAAACACTCAGCACTATGCTGCGAACGTCTACGCAGGGCTGGTTTTCAGTGCACTCCATAATAATTAATGTTACATAGTAAATCTTACTAAATATTTGATGCGTTTAATGCTCTACGCATACTTAAATGCCTAATGTTATTTTAAAACTGCACATTGACAACGTCTACATTGTTTACGATTAGCATAATATGCAAATTGTTTCAGCAGACTTTGAAAACAAGTGTCGAAAACACGCGCTTCATTTAAAATTGAGCTGTTAAATATTTGAACGAGCACAGTTTTAACGTATGTTTTGTATTTGTATTAAATCTTAGAGATGTATTCTTTTTTGTGAAAATAACTCATATTCAAAAGTCACGTTTAAGTACGAATATTTGTATTAGGTTAGTGGTATTTAGTGTATGTTAATTAAAGAAGGTCTTATAAATTATTTGATATCAACCGTGTTATTACAGAGGAAAAAGAAGTAAATGGGATACCATCTCCACCTCACTCACTCTCGGTATCGTCACACTCTGCCACCTGGCTAACTCTGATATGGCAGCCCCCGCAGTTCTCTCACCCAGATGAAAAGATCTCATACACGTGAGTATTGGAATTAGCTAAAGCTTTTCATCCTGCCTTAAACTTATGTATTCTAAGTTTGTTATATCAAATAAGAATGAAATTAATTTTTAAAACCGTGCATTAGATTAATTCTTAAATGAAAAATTTGGTGTCCCCTAAGGAATTATTCTCGGACCAATTTTTCTCCTAGTCTACGTGAATTAATTTTACATTTTGTTTTCCGCTAGCAACTAATGAGTTTTTCTTTTATATGTCTATACAGCATCTAAAACTATTATTCTACATATTTTAAGGATCTTTCTATTCTAATACATCAAGTTCAGGCTCTAAATGGTACATAGGTACATAGTATACTAGCTTACCAAAAATGGACAGTCACAATATTCTTACATACCATACCAGTAGTGCCCCGCTTGACTGATAGTGATAATTAACCAAAAGCTAAGTCCTTTTCCAGCTTCGATCACATCGTCACTTACCATCAGGTGAGATAGTGGTCAAACACTAGCCTGTCACAAATAAAAAAAAAATAAAAAAATCTATACCTATCTTACCAAAATATCTTTAAATTTGTTCCGGAGGTTAAGCTGTTTAAAGGGAACAAACAGATACAGAAACGATGTTATTTTTGGAGTTTTGTGATTGAATAGCGTGCTACATCTTCGGCCGCATCATCGCTTTCCATCAAGTGAGATTGTGGTCAAACGCTTGCCTATCGTACATAAAAAAAATAAGAATACTTTTTTTGTTTTAACTGTATATTTAGATGAGCGTTCGCCTTCGAAACAGGGGCTATCGAGTTCGATTCCTAGTGGAACACAAGCTTTCCTCCTAAGGAAATTTTGTGTTTCTGGTTGGGATTGAGTGTGTGAGGTGATTGTTTTCGTAGTCCACGATGTCATCGAACGAATTTAGTGTGGAGCTGTGAGTGTGAAAGCGTTTATATTTATTTACTTTACGAAACATTGGAGCCTTTTGTATAGAAATATTTTTGGTTAGATTTGATTTGAGTGTGACCTATTTCCACACAGATTGTTCTACAAGTCTCCAACTCAGACCTCGCAAGGCAATATTACGAACATCACTACATCAGTACCAGGACATACCTTGGAGAAGTTGACTCCTAACACCCAGTACGTGATTTGGGTGAAGGCACACGCTGTTGCGGGAGATTCACAGGCCTCCGAGACTTTGCTTGCTTGGACTGACCCGGCTTACCCAGCTTATGTAGAGGTAAGCAATAGGGAATATGCATAACTATTTTTATGATTTTATTCGATAGTTTACGCTAATTTGTTACCGAAAATTCATTCATAAAAACATTTCATTTCACACCAAAATAAATATGTATATGAAAAGTTGTTTTAAACGCGGCCATTTTGACTTTCTTCCTCTGACGTCCACGATCCAATCAAGCCGTAAAGGAAAGTTGACCAATAATTGAAATAAAAAATCCGGAAACTGACGTCACTTATCAATCTATCCAATAACTTACATTTTGATGTTCTGAATTTTCCATGTATTTTTATCACTTTGTGTTCATTAAATAACTGATCTGGCTGGCTAAAGATTTCTTAACCTTGTCAATCAGTTACGATCGACGACAAACCTCGCTACGAGTGTTATTCATTTGTTTGTGTAAATGTGTCAAGATAAATAAACTATAATATGATATTATAGGAGGCAGTAAAAAAACTGATAAATTATTCATAAGTCTATAACGCTCCACAACAACATTTCAAGTTTGTAGAAGCTTAGACAGGTTTATTTTAGTTTCTCGTGTAGAATTTAGACGTAAAAGTGGAGCTTTCAGCGTCTAAAATTAAATCCATGACATTGAAACTAACTGCATGAGGCTCGTGAATAAATTTAATTAAACACATTTTAACGTATTTTATCAAATCAGAAGTCTACTTGCGAGAATACAAGACGTGATAACGCCCATAAATGATAAAATACAGTAAAATACATTCAGCCTTCATGGAAACGTGCAAATATTTTTCAAGTCATCTGTTAGGAATGAATGTATTTATAAATGAAATTTTTAAACGCTTGTTCTAATATCTTTTAAAACGAACATATAATTGTTTTTACATCTATACACATTTGTTTTAAAAGGAAATCAATGGTACATGTTTTAAATAGTTACCGACAACTCCCCTAAAACCAAGACTCGTTTATCACTCTAATACAACTCTTTTGTATTTCCATGGAGTTTCCCCATAATATAAGTCCATAGCTTAGTAAATATAGTTCATTACCATGCCACGCTGTTAATGCAGCCTCTATTGAAACGGTCTAATTAGTATCGCATATGTTTGATACTAGCCGCTGTGGTCCGAAATATCAATCGCGTTGACTATAATAAAAAGTGATGATGATGATGAAATTTGTGTTATTCCAGGTTACGTGTTTAAACTTTCTGCTTAATCAGTTCAGCAGAATTTGCATAATCGAGTAACTAACAGCTTACAAATATCTTAACATCCAAACTTTCACGTTTATATACTAGTGGGATTATTTTTAATCCAGACACTTGAAAAACTCGTGAATGCATTTTCTTTAGTATTATTATATCTGCTTTTCTATCAGAATATGCAAATTGCCCTTTTGAGGTGCTCGAGAAATTGCGCGAAAACTGAGACGAAGTTCTAATGAAGTGTAACACAATTTACTTTTTCAATGAACGTCTTGAGATTGAAAATAAACCTTAACGAGTGGTATAAAGATTTCAATATATTTACAAATTTCATTTAGTTTGTTTTATTGAAAGTGCCTTTAAAGACAGTAGGTATATAACTTTGTATTTTGATTTAAACCATACCTATGTTTATTTGTATATATTTTCCGACTGCTGGGAAAAGTGCGCGAAAGAAAAGAGGGAAAGAGAGGTCATTTTTATTTCGCGCATCTTTATCTAAAATCTCTTCTCACCCATCTTTCTGAAATGGAACTAAATCTTTGCGCCCTTTTTTCTGGATCTACCAGGAAGATGATACCTATTTACGGTTTTGTAATTCGCACGGTGTAACAATTTTAGCCCAAGTCTCTGGGTGCATTATATGGCCTACGTACAATACAATACAATAAATACTTCTTTATTTAACACCAATAAGATAGTTAAGTAACATGTTAATAACATAAAATCTAAAAATAATAATTGTTGTACAATGGGCGTATTACGTATTAATAATTTTAAATATATATTTTTTATTGATGTATTTCAAAATGTTAATCTATCTACGGGGCAATTGCCTATATTTCCTAAAACTAAACAAAATTATGTTACTACATCTACTTATAATATTTGAACATTTACACTTAAAGTTTGCATATTGTTTAACATCATTCTAAATATCCGGATGACCGAGCTTTGCTCAGTTTTTTGTTTTTGGTAGAATGTGTTTGAATTTGTAGCCTCAGAAAGCTCCATCTAGTGTCGAGTAGAAACAGTTTTTTACATCGGTCATGGCGTAAAAATGGCGCTGTTAGTTTCTTAAACCCGGTTTTTCAAATGCAGTTTGGGAACCGAGCATTTCTCGGACCTGGAACGTTGATAAATCGATTCCTTGGACCGAAAAACCCCTAATCTGTAACTTTCATGAAAATCGTTGGAACCGTTTCCGAGATCCTGATTACACATATATATACAAGAATTGCTCGTTTAAAGATATTAATATAAATATAATAAAGATTAGAGAATAAAAGAAAACCCAATGGTATTGTGTTTATAAAATACAACATTCAGAACTTAATTCCATTTTTAAACCTTTTTGTTTTTATCTTTTTTTTGTCTACAGCCCCCAACCGTCAACCCCGTGAACTTGGTAGTCGAAGGATCAAGTATGACTATCCTCTGCATCGCTATGGGAACGCCTACACCTACAATTTCACTCTACATCTCTGGTAAGTGAAGATAAACATTTTACAAGCCACATTCTATTAGTGTAACATATATAGGTGTAAGTTCTTGCAGCAAGATATAAATCCGTGCAGCAAGATAAAAAAAATATGCATACCTAACGGCTGCGTCCTCCACCTCTGCAGCAACTGTCATAACATTATCGAAAAGTCAATAACAGAGTTAGGTTATTAAATCCTTCAAATACAGTTGTGTATTTTTACATGAGTTATTTTTCTGACAAAACTATTTTCTTAGATTATTTTAGTGACGTTTAATATTTTCGAGCGGTTCTTTACCAATTTATTTATTCAATTGAGGGTTATTTCCATTTAAAGAAGTTTAAATCTGAAGGTAGATAAAAAAATTGATATTTTTCATCTCACTAATAATGTGCTGCAAATGGATAGTATAAAGTTTTTGACTAAAGCATAAATTGATCCGATACTATATATATTTTTTTAAACCTATTTATAACATTTATTAGTGAATATACTAGTATATTGTACTGTGGCTTTGGCCGGGTTAATAAAAATAAAAATAATACTTTACTAACCCTTGATCAGATTCAATGTATTAAATACGCATTATTAAGGTTAACTCAAAAATGTATGGTGAGATCTTGATCAAATTTTAATGGGACCGCATATAAAGCTCCAGCTTTCACTTAAAGCGGTTCACATAGAAAAAGTTCTGAGACACATAAAATTTATATATAAATGAGTATATAGTCGAATTGAGAACCTCTTCCTTTTTTTGAAGTCGGTTGAAAACACTCTATTTCTTTCTTCATAATTTAAAACCATATCAAGAGGTTACATACATACAAAAGTTACAGTAAAATATACAGGTGCAAAGTGTGGTTTTTGTGAGTTATTTACTTTCATGAGTGCCTTTTTGGAGCCCATGTGAATAAACTATCTTGATTTTGTTTTAGACATATTTCTTGAACAGTGTGATATCATACGGTAAAAAAACATGTATTAGAAAATTATGTGACTCTCATACATTTATAGAAAAATATATTGGGTATATTTGTTACCCTTTCACAATTAATTTAAAAATATACCTAAGCTTTAACCATAAAACGCGTTTTCAATTTTATAATGAAAATCATAATTGGTTTCGGCTCCTATTATCTCTTTGGCTTCTGAGATATTTCCAATAATTTGATGAGAGCTTTACTACTTAGGCCGCGATCATTAGACTAAAGCTTCGTCGTACAATTAGCTAAGCGATAGATTCAAAATATTTTATTCACATGGGCCTCGAAGAGCCACTCATGAAGGTTAATGCTCTACTGCTAGATGCGCAAAATTACAGCCTAACATAACAAAATATAAACAATCTGAAATAAGGTTGTTCAAAGCGTTTTTTGCTATAATGTAGTATAATGGGTTCGATTCCCGGCGGGAACACAAGTTTGTCCCCAAGGAAAATGTGTTTCTGGTTCAGGTTATTGTTGTAAAAAAAAAACGCTAACGCTTGTGTCTCTATTATTCTGGTTATTCTTGAATCTGTTAGTGTGTGTGATGAGTACGTTTCCCGCACCCACGATATAAGTTATCGAACTTAGTGTGTGGTTATGAGTGTGAAGCGTTTATACTCGTATAAAAAATACATTATGTTTGCGACACTTCCTGATAGAATGAACATTGCTGAACCTCGTCAATCAGCTACGATCGGACGTGCTAAGAGTGTCACGAGAGAATGAGGAGCATTCACACACACGTCAACTACAAATCCAACTAAAAGTTACGCGTAGCTTCTAAAAAGCTCTACCTTTGTGCCTTAGAAACGTTATACCCATCTAGGTTTCCCAAATGCCTAGACGGCCGACCTAAGCTGGGATGATAGGCAGCAAAGGTCGACTTACTTTCGTTTGAAGGGCAATACAAAGCTTTTTATATTGATTGATATGACCCGATGTAATTTTGTTTCTCAATTGGTTTTGGTTTGTAATTATGGCTTTGAAATAAAATGTATTCTTTGAAAAAGAGAGAATATTATTCGAGTTTGTTCGATTTGAACTTGTAATTTAGTTAGCCTTTTGAATTTTATTATGTTTTTCTGTAGACGAATTCAATACTAAGCAATTTCGTTTTTTGCAAAGTAAAGTTTTTGGACGTTTGAAAGTTTTTATATCAATAATTATTTGTAATGAATGGAAAGTTCTTTTAATAATATCAATAATTTCAGATAAGATTACAAAAGGAGAATAAAACAAATAGTACTCAAAAATTTTGTGAACCGCTTGCCGAAGGAAAAGTGCCCAGAATACTGGCTACGTTTCCACGTTGAATAGCGATGCAAATTGTTTGTGCTAAATAAGAGCCAGCATTCTCGTCACTGAATTATATTCATAGACACCTCTTATCAAGACGTGGTACTTTTAATGATGAAAAATTGCACATTAGCTGACTGTTGACTGTTTTACCATATTGCTGTGAAGAACTACCTTACGCTAGTGGTAGCTCCCAGAATCAGCATCATTTATTTTTTACTACATACAGCGCTATCTGCCCTATCATGGCAGAACTGCTTACGCAACACCTAAAGCAGCCAATTACAGCCCGAGGCATGCATCGCGCAAGCGATATTTACACTGACATAACGCTACTATACAACTTCCAAGTTGGGAACATCGGACACCTGTCCAAGCCAAGATCACACCCGGCTCGGTCGGAAGCACTTCCCGTATTGTTGGAGGCGCTGCCGCAGTAGAATATCTACCTTATCCACTCTTTACTCTCGTATCCTCTCTGACGTGTGAATTTCATATAGTGATTACACCATCTGCTCCCAATGACCCACTACCAACGTTTTCGCAAGCAACATTTTTCATATAGTTATGGAGTTTACCTTCAATAACTCAGGGCATTAAAATTTAACTTTTAAAGTTTTCGTAAATTTGACACATTATACTTTATTAATGATACGGTGATCACAGTGAGCGCCGTGACCTTCCGTCTTGAACTCGCCTGATGATGAGGATCGGACATCCCCGAAACCTAGGTCGCAAGAGTCGATCCTAATCGTGAGTCAAGCCGTATCAATTATAAAGTATTAAAATTTAAGTTAACTATTCAACCAACTCCTTCGTCCACCAGGTCGTTTGGTTCGTCAAGAAGTGACCAGACACATGGTAACTGTCATACACAACGTGACTCGCGACATGGACCAGATTTCCTGTTACGCCGACAACGGGTATGGGACGCCCATGCAGTCTTCCAGGAAAATCAACATTTCACGTGAGTCAAAAGTACATTTAGTATGAGCCGGGTAAGTTGTTGTGGAATGACTTAATACGGTCATTCCACACTAACTCCCAACCGCAGCATAGACAACCGAGAACAAAAACTGCCCATAGACAAATTAGAGTGTTTCTTTAAAAAAAAGCAGAGGTTATCGGGTTCGATACCCGGTGGAAACACAGGTTTCATTCTTTGAGAAATTTGCGTTTCTGGTTCTGGGTGTGATTCTGAGAGTGATGTTAATGTTTTCAGCACCAACGCTACATATCTTCTAACTTAGTGTGGGGCTGTGAGTGTGAAAGCGTTAACATTTTTATTTAAGATTGTTCATAATTAAGGTGGAAAGGTAGATATACTCTTTGACATACGCATGGCTGGTTTTCACACACACATAATCACAACCACTGGCCTTGAGCACTTGAGTTACCTATAGCTCGATGTCTTGTAGGTAAGTTAGTTCTTTGCTGTACACAGTTTTAGTTTAGTTTTAGGAAATATAGGAAATTCGCCCTTAGTTCACGTTATAAATATTAGACTGAGGTCATTAAAAAAAACAATGTTATTTTACACTTCATATTGTATTGTAGACTTTGAAAATTAAATGTAGCTTTTTTTATTGTTTCTGTCAATAAATATGTTTTTTATTTTTTATGTGAATGTTACCGATACCAACGTTATAAGTCTCTGCAGTTAGTGTAGGGCCGTGACTGTACAAATACCGCTGTCTTGTCTTCCTGTTTACGATAATGAAATAAGATTTTTCTCCAAAACAGATGTGCCAATTATCCAAGCATCAGGCATAACAATGGCGGCAGCTGGTGATGCAGTGATCCTAGAGTGCCGAGTGGAAGCCCTGCCGAAACCCACAGTGGCCTTCTGGAGAGACCCCAACGGAAGGACCCCAGTTATAGA
Source organism: Lomographa bimaculata (assembly GCA_948107665.1). Lineage (NCBI taxonomy): Eukaryota > Metazoa > Arthropoda > Insecta > Lepidoptera > Geometridae > Lomographa > Lomographa bimaculata. The sequence continues at coordinate 1,705,958 of OX403600.1, read as the reverse complement.
TGGAGCCAACTATGCCATACAGCTGATATCTGATACCGAGGTAAATAAATACAGTTAGCTAATATTTGATATATGTTGTCGACCTAGTTGGCGCAGTGGACAGGTGTCCGTCCTCTGCGCCGTGGATCCTGGGTTCGATTCCCGGCAGGAGCACAAATTCCTTCCCAAGGGATATTTGTGCTTCTGGTTCTGGGTGTAATGTGTGTGTGATGTGAGTGTTTCCGGCACCCACGATACAAGTCTTTGAACTTAGTGTGGGGCTGTGAGTGTGGATGCGTTTGTTTGTTCGTTTGTTTATTTAATAAGTCCGTTGGCTCAGTAAGGTGTGCCTTCGACTTTTAAATAGGAGTACGGGGTTCAATTCCTGGCGGGAGCATAAGTTTTGTCCCCAAGTTTTTTTTTATGACAGTTAGGTAAGCGTTTGGCCGCTATTTCACCTGATGGAAAGTGACGATGCGGCCGAAGATGAAGCTTACCTAGAAGATACCTATTCATTCTAGACTTGGAGACTCCCAGATTGTACTGTTCGGGGAACAAGGATGCGGGCAGTGAGTTTATGTTAGTTTTTTGTGTTTCTGGTTCTAGATGTGATTCTGGGTGTATGTTGTGATTATTTCCGGTACTCATGACACAAATCATTGATCTTAGCTTGGGGCTGTGAGTGTGAAAGCGTTCATTTATTATTATGAATACTGTGCATTTATATCAGCATCAAATAAGCGTTGGAAATGAAAAGCAATATCGACGTCGCCTCCAGTGTATCAATTTCAAAAGCTCGTTTTCACAAAATCCAATTGGCCAGGCGAGAACATAAATTGAAACAAACTTGTATGAATAACGTCTGATGAACTCAATAAAACAAATAAACGAGTATTTGCTTCAAGTAAATTGAGAATTATTGAATAGTATACATAAAAATAGATTGGTTATTTTCTCAGCCGTTCTAGATTACCTTTCAAATGCACGCTGAGCGTTTAATTTCAAAGCTTTTATTTTCAATTCAAAAATTACAATGCGCTTAAAGAAGTAAACAAAGAAATCAAAGACTTATTCAATAACCCATCTTAACGTAGATACGGAACGCTTCGAGCGAACCGGAGGTATGTCAACCATATATGGATGATGTTTGACAGTTTGTCTTGTCGTTCATCCTACTAATATTATAAATGTAAAAGTTTGTGTGTGTGTGTGTGTGTGTGAATGTTTGTTACCACGTATGTCAGTAACGAATAAACCGATTTGATGAAATTTGGAATGTATATAGTTTAGGTTTTGGAATAACACATAGGCTACTTTTTAACTTAACGCGGGCGAAGCCGCGGGGCTCAACTAGCATAATAAATTCAAAAGTGGTGACAAACGTGTACAAGCAGTAATAGCTGATGCATAAGTTTTTGATGTGTATGGCTAAAGGTGAGATAAGCGTTTATAATTTATGATTCCATTTTACTTTTTCAAATTATTTTTCGTTTTTATTCCTAGGATCAAACCAAGTACACAATGCGGCTGATAATAAAGAAGATATCAGAAGTTGACGAGGGGGACTACTTCTGTCACGCTGAGAACGCGTTCGGTAAGACGCTGCGGCCCGTATCGGTACGACTGAGGCCGACGACCCCGCACCACAACGTCACGGAGTGTTGTGCACAGGTTAGAAAATATTACTATCTTTACATTACTATGTATACATAGATAGATAGCATTATAGCTTAAGGCGACTTGGTATCGAGTTGGTGGACTGGAGCCAAACTGTAGCCTTGTAGAATTGCCTGCATAGTCAGCGTGCGCGCTTTCATATATTTTTAAAAATTAATCTTACACTTTTTTTCCGAATAAAATATTTTGTGAACATTTATTACACAAAAATGCTGTTAATCGACCGTTTCAAATATTAAAGAATATGAATCGTCCAATTTGGAGCCTACTTCACCTTAAGCCATATTATTCCCTTTTTTAATGTACTACAATTTTTTCTTTTAATTGTGTCTTCGCAATCTTGTGCATTTAGACAGTGTCAAGTTATAATATATTTCAAGAAAGTGTATTTTTTATATATAAAATCGGTGGTCTTATAAGTATATAAGTAATTTTATAACAATATATATTTATATATATATAGGTATGTTAAATTCATTTTTTCACGCGCTATACAAAATGTACTATCTACCAAGCTCTATCGCCCCTTTAAATTGAGTCTATTGTACCGACTATACAAATAATCCAGACTGACTCCTGAACCTGTATCTTCACAATGCAGCCATTCAGAGCCAACTTAACTTCCCAAACTTTACAAATAGCTAGACTGAATACTAAGAGGTATTCGTCTATTTCAGTTTGTTAAATTTAGATGAAGATCTTTAGGTTCAACTAAAGTCTGACATTGATTATTTTCATGAATATTTGAACTCCCCTTGAGTTAATTTGGTAGTCCGCTTTCTAAGCAGCGGGTATCGATATCGATTCCAGATATAAACACAAGTTTCTCTCCAGGAGAAAATTGTGTTTCTGGTTCTAGGTGATAGTGTTTGAGATGTTAAGGTTTTTGTAAGCACGATACTGGGAGTGTGAAAGCAAAACTTAAAAAAATATAACTGCCTAAACATAACATTAGCAACTTGTTGATGGTTTGGTTTGTAATAATACTATAGGGTTGTTCAAAAAGAAGATAAGAAAAAATACATGTCCATTATTTGTTTGATATAATCTGACTGAAGGACTAATAAAATTTTGTTTTACATAGCCCTATTATTGTATAGCGGCCAATTTTAAAGCCGATAGTATTAACAATGGGCCATGATCCAGTATATAAAATACTAGCAGTGCCCGCGACTTTGTCCGCGTGATAATTGGACTTTTAGTAAGGAAGGGATCCTTATTGCCTATAGCCTTCTTCGATAAATGTTATATCCAATACTGAAAGATTTTTTCAAATCGGACCAGCGGTTCCTGAGATTAGCGCGTTCAAACAAACAAACTCTTCAGCTTTATAATATTATAAATCATATAATATAGTATAGAAAAACCTATTTCATACATACCTAGTTATATAATAGCATGCGATAATAATGTGCATCATACTTACACAGCCTCACTAGTGTAGCTACTAAATTCAAAGACTTGTGTCGTTGATACCGGAAACAGTTACCCATCACATCCAGAACCAGAAGCACAAAGGAAAGAAAATTGTACACCTGCAGGGAATCGAATTCAGGACCCACGGCATAGAAAGCAGAGACTAACCCACCGCGCCAAATGAGTCGTCAATACCAATAAAATACAAATGATATATATTTATTTTTTTCTTGCTACTTGTTATAATTAAATAGTGGCCTGAAAACCTTCAAAAGCTCAAGATAATTAACGTACCTATTCAAAAATAAATCACGAATCAAAAAAGCAACTTGTTTTCCCACTTATAATTTAATACACCAACCGAACTCGTCTAATTCCTCACAAATAGTCAATAAACTCACAAAGCCAGCAATCACGCCCGAAGGAAATAATCTAATCAAAATAATAAACTCAGTCCAATAGAAACATCTCATCGTAAATATCTCACCGAATAATTGATTCCGTCGACCGAAACAAACGCTTTGACGTAAATCAGAATCTTGTTACAAGATATCAAAGCCAAGTTGTGATACCAGCTCATTGAGTCAAGACATTGACTGCCTAAAATAACACAATAGTAGATAAGCTTATATTGAAGTTGATCCTAAATCTATCAATGTTGAATAATCCCTTTGGACCATCAAAACTGATGCGGGATATATCTGTTCAATAGGTTTGTTTTCAATAAGCTAGTTTGTTTGATAATATAACCTCTTATTTTTTTTAAAGCCTTGTCTAAACGCCCAAGTCAGCCAAAAGGAACTAACTAAACGAGCTAACATTTAATTTGCTGATACTAACGTCGAAGATTTTATGGAATAATATTAAATTCAATGATCGATGAACTCGCTGTTTCTATCAGTTTTAGTAGAAACTAGGTTTTGGTTAGTGCTTTCGATAACATGATATTTGACAGATTTCAGAATAGTAGTGAGCCAAAATAATCACCATAAACCATCTCAACAGCATTTAATGGACGACCTAATAGCTGCATTGATAACTGCTCAGCTTTAGACCAAGACTTAGATACTTCGAATTCATGGAGAAACCTTATCCAGCACTTGTAACTAATGATAACGTATTGTTTCGTCAACAGATGAACGTTTCTTCATCTTGCATTGACGCATGCAGCTTCCATCTTGACATGGACAACATCATGGACCGACCAGAGTGCATGAATGACTTTGACAAACTCATGAAATGCGCTGCTGATGGATCAGGTAAGTTTCCTATTCCAACTTAGGTTGGTCTTTTACAAAACGCGAAAGCAAACTTCAATATAAGGATCTTTACTTATCTCTTAAAGGAATGTGAATGATATTGAATTATACCCTTTTAGACCACCGAAGCTGTTGTGCATCTTGGGGCGTTCCTCGCAACTGCCTCGAATTGTGCCGCGGAGGTTCAGTCACGAGGACCTGCGCGCTGCAGCATGCAAGACGGGCGCTGGCCTGCTTCCGTGATGCTGGAGCCAAGCTGCCTGGGCCTCCTAGAAACTTGAAAGCTCACCAGGCGCCGACCAAGAACTCTGTTCTGTTAAGGTAAGGGAGTACAAACTAAATCTGCCAAAATTATTGTTGGCTGGGGTAGGAAAATTGTGCTCCGCCCTTGAATCAAATCAAACTGGACCGTCAATTTTTCTCATCATTAGGTCATTTTTTGAAGATGAATTTGTGTGGAACTAAACATTTTACTCTATTACAGTTGGGATACACCAATGAAGAATCCCCAAACAGTGTATCTGTACCGAGTATTCTGGCGCGCCTTAGGTGCCAAGGTTCCAGAAAAACTGGACACTAGTGAGACCAGCGTCGTGCTGACTGGACTGCAAGATGACGTGCGATATGAATGTGTCGTGAAAGCTGCTAATGATATTGGTAAGTCAGAACTTCTCCTAAGCTTAAAATTGATGATCAAGTTTCAGCATAATGACGGTTGGATACTAGTCACGCTGACTGCTAAGAAAGACGACCTTACAGTCAACTTTCATCATTGAAGGCAGCCAATTGTACAACACAAGATACTTGGACTATTATACTACTGCTTGGAGAAGGCAAGGAGCAAACATTAGAATATCTGGACACTGTGGTGCATCGTGATTGTTGCCAATATATAAGTTGGCATGTAGAAATATGAAGCATCAATGCACTAAATGATCATGGAATTAGTTAATGAAGATTTCCATTATTGATATTTCTGGCAACTAATGGACTTAATAACATACCCTATCTATTTAACTCCCAGGTACATCATCCCTCAGTGCTCCAATAATATTTACAACTGCTGGTCAAGAAACTGGCGCGGCTGCAGCACCTGTCACCAGCAGTGGAACAGCTTCTGCTGTTGGACTGGCAATGGCTATCATTCTAGTCACCGCGATACTGTTAGCTGCTGGGCTGTATTACAGACATAGGAAGGTCAGTATCTATGTAACATTTTTTTTTCAATAATATTTTACAAACCAGCACAAATTTCTATACATTTAGGATAGGGAATCGAACTCAATACTCGCTGCTTAAAAGATAGACGCTTATTATTACAAACCAAATATGGCAGCAGGCAGTGCATCATAGCAAATTAGATTACGATACTACTTGCCTGTACAAAAGCACAAGAAAGTCCAGGTGACTTAATGATAGAACAGCTTCTGTCATGAATGTCATACAATAAAAATTTCTTGTAGGCATATTATATGGGAGGTTTTTTTTTGTTAAGAGTATCCAATAATGTATTATCATTTGCAGAATCTTCGATTAAAAGCTCAAGGAGGTGTGGCATTTGAAAATCCAAGCTATCTCAGAGAACCAAACCCTGACACCATTATAAATGTGAGTATTCTTATTTTATTATTTTGATGTAACTTTACGTTTATGGTAGAATCTATGTGGTAAAAAGATAGATTTGACTGACCTATGAGAACCTCTTTTAGCGCATTGTGTAAGTAAAGGGATGCGTTTCGTAAGGCTTTTTAAAAAGGATGCGTTTCGTATCATGCGTTATCATCCGTATGATTAAAGAGTGAAAGTTAATGTCTGCATCTTTGCTTCCTGAATGGTATAATCTAGGAGTATTTAAGTTAAAAGTGATTCTAGGAAGTATTTTCTAGCAAAACGTACGTCCGTCAATTATATCAGGTAATGAGGATGAGGTTTCAATCGGATAAACGGAACTTGCTTCTGACCTGTCCTTAAGCAGACAATAAATTATACTCTTGTAAATGTTTCCTTAGGGCACAGTCACAAACGGCGCCGCCAACGGAGGCAACGGAGTAGTAGCCAACGGCACAAATGGAGTTTCCAACGGGGTATCAAACAGCGCAGCGTGGAGACAAGAAACCCTGCAGGCAGGGCCTACGGTTCCACCATTAAGAGAAGTAGACCCCACACTCTATGAAGAACTGAAGCTCGGTCACGATGGAGCGGGATTCAAAAGGCTGAAGCCATAGCCCGAGGTAAGAAGTAATTCCACAGATATTTTGGGAGGTACGTTGGAGACATGAGACCCTGAAAGCGAACCAATATTGAACTAAAAGAGATCAATAATTTCTACGGTAGAAAAACTGCTATTTTGTGAGTAAAAAATACCATAGATGTTTTGTAAGACCTCTGCTAAATTGATTTGTACTGGATACATTTTTAGAGATGAATTGCATAAATATTAAGAGATTCAAACTATATCAAATAAATATTATCCCACGCAATAAAATATTGCTGCTGCAAGCTATGCTTAAGACGAGCATCTTTTATTTGTAAATTAGTCCACTTTCACACACATTGGTCCACGTTGTATTAACGTCTATGTCGTTATTTAGATCGTTTCCCATTTGCTTTTTTGTTTCTTATGTTATTAAAAAAAGATTCTTACATTTTGAGTCAAGCAAGGCACTTGCATGATAATAAGCGAGTCTGCAATCCTACGCAAAACTTTAAATTGCATTGCGTTTCACTCCCTGAGATAGGTTACTCGATCTGCTGCGTCTGGTATTCCCAGTACTTACGAAAACCTGTTTATAAACTAACATTTTCCTATTACAGGTGTCGCGACGCTCACCGCTCCGCTCTCCGCGGCTTTCGTCGCCGCGGGTGGCGCCGCGGTACTGAGCGATCGCGGCCCACTCCCGGCTTATATACCCCGCGCGGGTGACGTCACACTGTTCTCGTCTCGCTCTCTTTTTACTAAAACATCGTTGATTCGGCAAAGCAATTTGCGAAATTTTGTGTTTTTTAAGTTTTCTTTCATATTTAGATGTGTAGTCAATTAACCTTGATAATAACACGAACTCTTTTGTAATATTTATTATATTTTAATAGTAATAGTGACAGAGAGTGAACGAGAAAAAAAATGTGTGATCAATGAACTTTTCGTAAGGTAGCGAACGTCGCACTATGAGCGGAGCTTAGATGATAATTAATTTAAAAAAATAAAAAAATATTATATTTTCAATATCGTACTTGTGATTTTAACCAAAAAAAAGAAGACCTCATATACTTCTCGTCATTCCATGTAAATAAATAGATACTAGACAAAAGAAATAATGATAAAACATGTACTTTATAGTGATCCATTGTACCTTTAGCTTGAATACCCTTTTGTAAAAAAAAAAACCACCCTTATGATTTGCATGGTCCTGGGTAACAATGTACAGTGATTTTTTTACAATTCGCCATTGAGAAAATATTTTAACGATTTTGAATACGTGCAATAAATAAGTATATAATAAATAATAATAAAGATTGTTTTGTAAGCTTGTGTCATATCAAAATGTAAGAAAACATTTTGGATGTTTTAATTTTTATTTCGATAAAAAAAAAACGCGGAAAAATTATTTCCAAAATCGTGCTGTCATTTTCTTACATAGAAAGAATGAATCAGATAGCGTCAGTAACAATGCTGCGATACTTTTCGTTAACAATCTGATTTACATTTGTATTAAAAACGTAGATTCTCAAGGTAAACAGTGTAAAAATACTGAGCTCTAAAAACTTAGAAATGAATTTCTTAGAATACCTTCAACTAAACGAAATTGATGTTAGGTCATTCTATAAAAAAACGTGCCTTCGAATGTTTTGTGTAGTTAGTGATAACTAGCTGTAGTTACCATTTCGGCCTGTAATATAAATATGTATTTAAATGTAAATATATGTAAACAAGGTCATTTGGTCAACGTCTATGTCGTTATTGAGAAAAAAAATGTACCTTTGAAAAATTTTTATACACTTGGGGATAAAGGTCGAGAGAAGAAAATTAATTTAATATTTTTTTTTTTATTCGAGATCGGCAATCTTTTGACCACTATCTCATCCTGGTATTGTATTCTCTTTGTTTCATTCTTTCGTTCCGGTCGTTGAATCGGCTTGGTTTTTGACGCTATTATGTCATTGTTCACAGATTTTATGTCACTTTTGACAGGTGGTATGTCACTTTTGACAGTTTTTTGACATTTAATGACGCCCATCCATGATACAGAATACGGCAGCTGATTGGTAAGCGACGATACGCTCGACGTTGGAGCAACCTTGCCTTACCTATAAAAATTAATAATTTTATACTAAATTATTAATCCATAAATTACTTTTTTTCAATTATTATTACAAACAACTATAAATACAGTTAAAAAAAAAGAAATAGTATATTGATTAAAAATAAGTCCAATCCCGGTTTTGCAGTTTTTTCTTATTCAATAAAGGGCGAATTAAATGTATTAAAATACTTTACAGTTAATTGTAACATTGTTAAATGTTTCGTAGCAAATCCCTAGTGACTAAAAAATTATTTTATTATGTATATGAATATTTAAATTAATTTCAAAGCTTTTCTCAATAACGACAGAGACCATTTAGATGTAAGTAAACTGTATTGCAAGTATCTCAAATAATTTTGTAGAAAACATTTTGTAATGAAATCCAAAATTTATCAAGGAGCATATCGTTTGGTAATTTTTTTGTAAATTTTGATCTCTATTCAAAAAAATTCTAGAAATGCCGATTGATAAATTAATTACTGAGATTTTTTTCTGCATCTCATTAAATTTTTTATCATACAGGACTTCTCAATATTGTATCTTGTATAAATTAAAATATTAATTTTTCATTCTTAATTATAATTGCCATATAAATCCACTTTAATTACGCCGGCAGCTATTGTATAATTTTCAATGTTAAAATTTGATGTCAAGGTATATTTTATTTGTTTAAATTTGTTAATTAAGAAATGTTTTACCAACTAATTTTGTTTTTACTAAAGCAGGTTTAACTATATTTGCTCAGATACCATGAGAATGTGATGTATTAGTTTCATGTATGTTACTAATTATAATTTTAGTTGAACAACGGATGTGATTAGACTTGTAAATAATAAAAACTACAAATAAACTTGGCAATTTTATTTCGTTACATTTCAGTACAAGCACGTCACGTTGCAGTTAAATAAGTCAGGATGCAGTTGCAGTTAAATAAGTCAGGAGCAGCAAGTTTTTGAATTACAGTAAAACTTTATTACAGCTCAACGTGCCTAAAAGCTACAATACACTGGAGCTTTATGGTGTAAAAATATGGATATGTTATGCCCTTCTCGCGACCGCGACCGATGATTCTTTGCGAAATAAGCTAGATCACAATCGCATTAATATCAACTTTCAGTATACTCGTAATGCGCTTGTACCTCTCTTACAGCGCCTGTAGCTTTCGTAGAGATATTGCTTTCAGTGAGCGATTGTAGTTCACGTAGACCGGTTGTAGCTCTCGTAGACCGGCTGTAGCTCTCGTAGACCTGCTGTAGCTCTCGTAGACCGACTGTAGCTCTTGTAGATTGAATGTAGCACTCGTAGCGCGCTCGTATTAATCGTATAGTAGCTTTCATAGAGCGACTGTAGTAGTCGTAGAATGGCTGTCGATCAGAACGAAAGGTTATATGTCCTTTTCGCGCACTTCTTTGTCTTTATGTAGCTTTATTAGCATTAAGCTAGACCACAATCGCGTTATTATCAACTTTTAGTGTGCGCCCCTAGCTTCCGCAGAAATATTGCTTTCAGAGAGTGATTGTAGCTCCAATAGAGTATCTGTAGCTCTCGTAGACCGGTTGTAGCTTTCGTAACGCTCACGGATTTATCGTAGAGAAGCTACAGCTTTCATAACGGCTGTAACACTTGTAGAATGGTCGAACTTAATCAATGCGGGCGTCCGCGTTACTTAAGTTAACAACAAAGAAGTCACGGGGCACAGCTAGTAGCAAATAAATAAATATAAACGCTTGAATGTTATTCATATGTGTTGAAAACATTCACACACACAATTACAACCAGACACACGATTTACCCTTAAGGAAAAAACTTGTAGTCCCACCGAAAATTTAATCCGATACCTGTTGCTTAGAAGAAAGACGTTCAACTACGCTAGCGAACAGTTGAGAATCTCTCTTACAATAATATTTCAATAATAACATTAAAGGATTGGAAGTTTGTGTTTGGTATGCTATATTTGTAACGGCTGGATGAATATAAATGAAATACTTCTGTATTTCATTTAGTCCTTTCTAGAAAGAAGATACATTTATTGACGACACGCAGAGCATAACACTTGGGCACAATTTTACCTAACAAGAATCTTATAGAAAGTGTGTAAATATTGTCAATGTCACGGATACGAATAATGCTTAGCAACTGATTTTTAGTCAAATTAGTATATAGAAGTTGACGCAAGCAAAGCTTAATAAAAACGATTTCACCGTTCGGAACCTTGATCAGATTAAATGTATTAAGCACGCATTATTGACGATCAAATACTACTGATCAGATCTTAATTAAATTTAAATGGGACCAAAGGGTAAGCAACAGCTTTAAAAAAAAAAAGATCAAAATCGGTTCACTTGGAAAGAAGATACACATCTTCATTTATTTTATGAAATTTCAGGTTAAAAGAGTGGTCTTATAGAATCGCGTCTATTATCCTAGCTGTTATTCCATAAACTCCGGAAACACAGAGATGTTCCTTTATACTTCCGGGTCTGTTCCCTTTCCTGTATTATTATTTCCCCTAAGGACATTAAGAGCGGTACTGACCAAGAACATTCAAGCAATAACGGGAAGGATTTGCAAAGTTTTGACCGACTGCTAAAGAGATCTTTGTGTTGTTATGCTAATGCATATGTGCTTCGCTTATGTTAGTTAGAATTTTAATAAAAGTAAGATTGTAAATAGTTTTTCGGTTCAAACATAAACACAGAGACGTACACAACGTGTACTTCTCTGTGCAGTGATGATGTCATTATCACTGCCCTTTTTTATAAATTTTTTGGCTTCGCAATCTTATGCATTTTGCGAGTGTCAAATAATATGTAAATGTACATGTTTCAAGTGTATGTTAAATTAAAAATCCTAGTCACAAGTCACAGTCAAAGTCAAGTACAGGAGTCAAGGTCCAGTCATTGTTAAGTCATGCCCTAGTAAAGTGGTAGAACCACGAGCCGCGAAGGCGAAAATCACGTTCATCAACTTTGATTTGCCTACACTTATTCACGTTTACTAAATATTAATGGTTAAAATTCCACCATTATTACACATTAACACTCGAAGAATCACAGGTCTTGGAAAAATATACAAAATCAACATGAACCATTTTTCACTTTCGCGGCAAAACCATCACCGCCCTTCTCTCACAAATATTTGCACTTTTGTAAACTCACTTGTGAATCTATATTATAAAAGATTTGGTATGAGATTTTATTAGATTAAAGGACGTCTGCCTGACGTCTACCCATGTTTGTTTAAAATGTTACGATAGAATACTTATATGCTTGCTACATTATGTCGATTGCTAAGACTATGTAGATTATAGTAGAACATTTTAGATAGAGAAAATGAGGCAAAGTTTGAACCCACGGCCATGGTTTATAGCTTTAACAGCTGAGCTACCCAAGTCTTGCTTCAAAATAAGAAATTTTCCTTAATCGTCTTTTGAAACGCATAATCTCGCGATTTATCGGAATAGTTTGGAAAGGGTTCGAAACTAGAAGCGGTATCCTTTAAAAAAAATCTACTTTTGTTTACCTGCTGTTTTATTAAAATTTACTACTAGCTAAAGAAACAAAAAATGCAATAATCATGTAAGTTATCTTTAAAAGTAATTTATTATCCATATTCAAACTACGGGCCAATTGCCGATATTTCCTAAAACTAAACTAAAACTATATTAGACAGCAAAGACCTAAGTAACCTACAAGCCATCGAGCTTATATGGGCTCCCCTACACAAAATAACATTGTTGTTATTATTATAGGTAATCCAAGTGCTCAAGCCCACTTGCAACACACCAGTGGGTAGCGTTCCCATCATGCTGGCGGCATTAACTTTCTGAATTGCAATGCTAATACGGTGAGCCAAATAAGTGCCAGCATTTTGATCACGCGTCGCCTAACTTAGGCGCTCTGATAGATTTTTAAAAATAGAATGAGCTCCCGGTCCCAACGGGCCCAGTGTCTCAACACCAAACGGCTAAAATATGCCACTGCCGAGATTTCCATAATCTTTTAACATAATTATGTTATTTGTGATCTCTCTAAAAATCTATGTGTATACACGTCCACGAGTAATTATATAAATCAAAGTCTAGTTTAAATTCACAACGCGAACAGTTCCAATTTGATTGTTATTGTAGCCCGTAGTTTGGGTTTAATGACCGAGTAAACACATCTTAAATGTTGGATTATGAGGGAAATGATGGTAATGGCAGGTGTTTATACAGCGAGGGTTGATACAATAAAGATACATTACCCATTTCTATATATTTTACTAGATGACCCAGTGAACTTCGTTCTGCGCCATACAAAATGACTAATTGTGTTGTATTCGGTTCTTGGGTTGTTGCTTTGAGTTATTCCTATTTTTTTAAACCAACCGAGGGCTTATTAAGGCGACAAAATAAATAATTATACGCAAACAAAGCTTAAAAAAATCGACTTCACCGCTTACCTAGAGGGAACCTAGACTCAGGAACCTAGACCAGATTTAATGTCTTAAACACGCATTATTGACTATTACTTAATAACTGGAGATCAGATCTTGATCAAATTTCAATGGGACCACATGAAAAGCACCGAACTTCAAATAAAAAAGAATCATCAAAATCGACTCACAACGAAAGAACTTATGAGGTAACTTTTGAAGTCGGGTAAACGAGAACATCGCCAAAGAAGTCCACAAAATAGGCAATAATTGATGATATTTCAAGAACTACTAGAGAGCAACATGGTTCAAACGAAAAAAAAATTCGAAATTGGCTCACGCGGATAGAAGTTATGAGGTAACACATAAAACACATAAAAAAATAAATACAGTCGACTTGAGAACCTCCTCCTTTTTGGGTCTGTAAAAAAAATCAAAATCGCTTCGCCCAGAAAGAAGTTATGAGGTACACACATAAAAAAATACAGTCCAATTAAGAACCTCCTCCTTTTTTGTCATGTCGGTTAAGAATACAATGTATCCAATAATACAATGACAAAAGTTGACGAAGTTTGAAGTTCCAAAAGGATTTTTGCACTATATCTGGCTGGTCTCAAGAGAAATCATCCGAAACGAAAAACAAACGGACAAATTGCTCGATTTCGACGAATAAACATTAGTTTTGAGACAAGTCTGGTTCTAAAGTCAATAACAGTGCTAAACTGGAGTGTATGTGTGATTTTAGGGCTACTAAAGTAATGTGATGTTCATCATGGTAAATTTCTGTAGAGTAAGTAGTATTTAATTAGTGTGTGAAGAACTTCTTACAATGTATCAAAAATCAAAATCGTTAATTCACATGGGCCCCAAAGAGGCACTCATGAAAGTTAATGATTCCTTAATATAGTCTTCTTCTTTCCTTGTCATTAATATAGTCGATCGTTTTATAGTAAGCTTTCTTAATTAATGCCCGTTTTATTACAGATTTGAACTTTCCCAGTGGTAATTCAGTTACGATTTTAGGAATTCTATTGTATAGATATCATACTATATCTGAGCTAAATCTTCCGCCGCATCTTTGCTTTCCAATAGATAAATTTTATTGAAATCGATCAAGCCAAAACCAAAAGTTTGACCGTTGAAGATTTTTTAAGCTTTGCTTACGTTTAAATTATGTTAAACATAAACATAAACGCTTTCACACTCACAGCCCCACACTAAGTTCGATGACTTGTGTCGTGGGTGCCGGAAACATTCACATCGCACACACAATCACAACCAGAACAAGAAACACAAATTATCCATGGTGAGAAAACTTGTGTTCCCGTCGGGAATCGAACCCGATACCCCTGCTTAGAAGGCGAACGCTCACCCAACTGGCAGTTCATAGTGGTCAAATGCTTGCCTATTTTAGGATAAAAAAAAACTTTCTCGAAGATTCTCAAGTGAACAATTATTCTAGTCTCCTTACTCGTATCTATGAATATTTTCCTACCCATATTTTCTAGTCCCGATTCCGCACCATAAACAAGGTAAACCAAGGGCCGGCTTAGGGCCGGCTTAGTGGCCCTTGACAGGGCGTAATAGGCACGTAATCCCTAATTTCCTTAAGCCGCCCCTATATAACGGCAAGCGGTAGGGATATAGAGAATACTTAATGTTGTACGGAACAGTGATCATTGTTGACGCTTGTTAATATCAACTGCGTGTGCAATAATTAAACAAACGAACGAACGCATTCACACTCACAGCCCCACACTAAGTTCAAATACTTGTATCGTGGGTGCCGGAAACATTCACATCATACACACATTACACCCAGAACCAGAAGCACAAATATCCCTTGGGAAAAAAATTGTGCTCCTGCCGGAAATCGAACCCAGGTCCCACGGCGCAGAGGGCGGACACCTGTCCACTGCGCCAACTGGGTCGTAGTCAAACGCAAACAAAGCTTAAAAAAAACCGACTTCACTGCTTCACCTCCGACATAATTCTGCTAAAATCTAATGAAACTAGAGAAGAATTATGTCGAAGGTATGTTTCTGTCGAAATAATTATCTGCCGAACAAGTGCACGTCGAAGCAGGGTTTGTCGAAGTAGTGGTCTTTCTAAAGCGTGCGTTGTCGAAGTTAGTTTTGTCGGACTATTCTTTGTCGAATATATGATCTGTCGAAGCAATGACTTGTCGAAATATATTTTTTCGAAGTAAGTAACTTGTCGAAGTAATGAACTGTCGATATTTAGTATGACACCCCATGCTGGTAAGCCCGTTGTTATTTTTGAAGTGAAAACTTATTTAGCAGCGTTGTCCACTTTTTTGGAATGGGTAAAAAATGTTTAACTCGCGTCAGGACACGTGACATGATCGAAAATTCGTAAGACGGAAAATTCGTATGACGAAGGGAGAGTAGACCGCCGGCGCGGCGTAGGAGAGGAAGTAATATCCTCCTCTCTTTCTACCGCATTTCTATGGTTACGATGGTATTGTTATAGAAGTGAAAACATCTTTAGCGGCGTTGTTCACTTTTTGGGATGGGTAAAAATGTATGCCTGCTCCTGATGTTTACAACGTTAATGTTCAAGTTTTCACTTCTGCTGGCGCTCACACGGTCGGTTGTTTTTTTGTCTCAGATAGGATAGCGCCTTACTACCATCTTACTTTATGGCAAGTGATGGTCGAGGATGATATCTAATCACGATAGAATGACCGGTTCTCAACGAACATCATTTTTAGTTATTATGGCGACAGATTCTCTTCTACGACTTTTCATACAGAATAGAAGAGGCCAGCACGAGAAAATTCCCTATCATCGTGGATATCATCATCACCGGAAGCTGAAGCTCATTCAATTACACTTGAAAGGCCCGTTGGCTTAGTTGATTGAGCGTTTTCTAAGCAGGGGTATCGGCTTCGATTCCCGGCAGGAACAAAAGTCTTCTCTCCAAGGAAATTTCGTGTTGAAGGAAAGGTTGTGATTGTGTGTGATGTGAATATTTGCGGCACCTACAACACAAGTCACCGAACTAAGTGTGGGACTGTCAGTGTAAAAGCGTTTTATGTTTATGTTGTCTGTTAAAAAATATTTTTAGGAATATTCACGTAATATTTTTCCATTTTGAAATCACAAAACTTTGGTTCCAACCACATCAATTTCAGATGAAATCTCTGCGGTCGAACAAACAACTTGGAACTAGATATTGTCGACGAAGCAAAAAAGTTTTCTCCCTCGGCGCTCGAGCGATATTTTTCGCTTCACTCGCGAATCTAAACTCTTATGACTTTTATCCAGTTTTTGTGGTGCATCGTCCTTTGATTACGTTTCTTATCTTATGTTACTTAAATACATCTCTCAGCAATATTAGCTGAGATTTATTTAAGTAAAGTAATTTTGTCTTTGGCCTAAGTTGCAAACGAAACATATTTAAGTATGAGCTACGTATAATATGCGAGTATATATAATTAAACGTAAGTCATATCATCATAGGCCTTATACGTCTATTTCAGACGGTTTAAACAGTGTCTGGATTAGGTACGAGATAAGCACTTGCGTTGGTGGCTAGCAAGACCAGCGCGGGAGCGGCATGCGCGGCCGCACTTGGTGCAAAAATGTACAGAGGCAGATGGATTGCCGATACTAGCATGTTTTGATGCACGCTTTTGGGCAAGAATATCAAACCACGCTTGGTCGTGGTACTGTTGACCTTCTTTTACCCTTATTCTCCAATCGTGTTTCTTCTGGGCAAGTTCCTCCCACTTGTCGTGCCCGATGTTAAATGAGGTCATATCTCGCTTAGCGCAGTCCTTGAAGCGAAGCATTGGCCTTCCTGTATCCCTTTTTGCGTCGGCCACTGCGCCAAGCATGACACGCCGAGGAAGTCGAACAGAGTCCATGCGGTGCACGTGCCCCAACCACCTTAATCGCCTCTGTTTGAGCATGGCGGTAAAGCTGGGCAGCCGTGCCGACTTCAAAACTCTCTCGTTTGTTATTCTGTCACTCCATGTAATACCAAGGATACTGCGAAGACAGCGCATATGAAACGAGTTAAGTCGGCGCTCCTGCTTTGCATACGAAGTCCAGGTTTCAGCTCCGTACAAAAGGATGCTTAGGACGCATGCTTGGTATACCAACATTTTAGTTTTAGTAGTAAGATGTTTGTTGTCCCATACTCTTGCACGGAGCCTACCAAACATGGTCGCGGCCTTACCGATGCGTACATCTATCTCTACATTAAGGCAAAGATTGTTCGAAACAGTCGACCCTAAGTAGCAAAATCTCTCAACTACGTTCAGAGGTGCGTTATCCAACAGTATGCTAGGTTCTTCCGTGCTTCCCTGCGCTAGTATTACAGTTTTTTTTGCATTTATAGACATAGAAAAAAGTGAGCATGCATAAGCAAACTTGTCTATTAAAGATTGAAGCTCTTCAGGAGATGTAGCAACAAAGGCTGCATCATCCGCAAAAAGCAAACTATCGATGTATAAGTCTTCGCGGTTACGCTTGGATCGCAAGAGTGATATGTTGTATAGTTTACCGTCAGTCCGTGTAAAAAGATGGATTCCCTGCTGATCGTTTCCAAAAGCTGCTTTAAGAAGCAAAGAAAAAAATATTCCAAACAGGGTCGGTGCCAGAACGCAGCCTTGGCGAACTCCTCTGCGCATATCAAACGATTCCGATATATTTCCGTCAAATAGCACAGACCCTTTCATGTCATCATGAAACGATTTAATGATACTCAACAGCGTTGGTGGGCAACCAATGGACTCAAGAGCAGTATAAAGTCCCTCCCTACTTACCGCGTCAAAGGCCTTGTTAAGGTCTACAAACGCGACAAACAGAGAGGTCCTCTGTTCTCTGCATTTTTCTTGTATCTGCCGAAGTGTGAAGATCATATCTACCGTCGAACGCCCAGCACGAAAGCCGCACTGGGCCTCAGGATATACACGGTCGGCAAGACGTTGTAGTTTCTTAAGCACAACTCGCCCAAAAAGCTTACCGACGATGCTGAGAAGGGAAATCCCACGGAAACAATTACAATCGCCACGGTCCCCCTTCCCTTTGTACAGTGTTATTATGTTAGCATCTCGCATATCCTGCGGAACAGCTCCAGCATCCCAGCATTTCAACAGCAAATTATGCAAAATTGGGATCATGTGCCTCAGTTTTACTATTTCTGTGTATATATTGTCAGCTCCAGGACTCTTACCACACTTAAGCTGTTTGATAGCCCCTATAAGTTCTTCAATTGTGGGTTCACTGTCTAAATCCCACCAAATATCAAATTTGGGAAGTGAGTAAACAGCTTCTGGGCTGATGTCAACTGGTTGTGAATATAGCTCGGAGTAGTGGCTTAGCCATCGCTCTAGCTGACGTTTCCTATCAGTAATTATAGCTCCATCTTTTTCCTTAAGCAATGGCGCTTTCTTGGAAACCGGGCCAAGTGCTCGTTTTATGCCTTCGTAAACACCGCTGAAGTATCCCGAATCTGCACACCATTGGATGCTTCGACAAAGATCAAGCCAGTATTCGTTCGCAAAATAACGCGTACTGCGCTGAAGCGCCGATTTGGCCTCACAAAGCAATTCACGTGTCGCGGGACACGGGTTCATACGATAATTAAGTGCAACTTGGCGTTTGACATCAAGCAGTGGTTGGAGCTGGACAATATTTTGAGCAAACCAGTCCTGAGTTTTCATTTTGTGATATCCGAAAACTTTGCCCGCTGTTTTTGTTAGAATATTCTTCACACGAGCCCACTCCTCTTCTAAAGACTCAGACTCTTGCCAAGAGCGAGTCTCAATGCGTACAAGCTCGTTAAAGGATTCCACCTTTGACTCATTCTTAGTTTCAGCAAGATTAATCCTTTGGTTACTAGTCGGTCTAGAAGAGTGGATCCTTTTGCGAGTAAATGCTACACGCGTTACTACTAGAGAATGATCGGTGTCGCAATCAGCGCTTTGAAATGAGCGTGTGAGAAGCGTGGATCGAAGATCTCTTTTCCTAGTTAGGATAAGATCCAGCTGATGCCAATGACCCGAACGAGGATGCCTCCATGAAACTTTGTGCGATATCTTGCCCTTAAAGTATGTATTTGTAACACACAATTGAAGACTAGAACACAACTCCAAGAGCCGCTGACCATTTTCGTTCATGTTTCCTAAACCATAATTTCCAATACAGTCCGGCCAGGCTAAGTTGTTCTGACCTACTCTGGCGTTAAAATCACCCAGGACATGAAGGCGGTCACTTGAAGGCACACCAATTATTGTTTCTACAAGCTGGTCGTAGAAGGCATCTTTGGCTTCATATGACGATGCGAGAGTTGGCGCGTAGGCTGAGATCAAGGTTACAAAGCCACGATTGCTTTCAAATCGTAACGTCATTATTCTTTCCGAAACTCCTTGAGGAGATTCAATAGAAGCCAAGAGGTCGTTTCGTACTGCGAAACCTACGCCATGCTCGCGGTTGGCCCTTGCATCCTTTCCTTTCCAGTAAAAGGTGTAATTTGCTTCACGAATGGAGCCTTCATCTGATAACCTTGTCTCCTGTAGACCTGCTATAGCGATACCCAACCGTTTCAGTTCCAGGTCTATGACTGAAGTCTTACGCAGGTCTTGGGCGTAGCTTGAGCCTCCACTGTTGTCCGAGAGGCCTGTCCTCATTGTGCGGACATTCCATGACGCAAAGCGCATGTTAAAGCAATGATGGTGATTTTTTAGTTTTTTTCTGTTTTGCGCAGGTGTAAAAGTCACAGCACCAATCGTCTACCTAAAAGTAGTGTTCCCTACACCCTACAGGAACAAATCAGCGCTGAGGCGGACCAGTACCTAATTGGCCGGGGGCTGCCCAGCTGAAGCGGGCGGTAACTGGTCAGTGGATCTACGATGGACCCTCCCACTGTCAGGAGTGACCCCTAGCGCTCGCACTTACGCCTATTCGTGCGAACTTATAACTGGTGACTGCCACTCCCCGTGTTGTTTTCCACGCGCCAACGTGGGTGAAGTGTCCTCTCCACAGACACTGCGTCGCCTGGGACACTTTTAAGGAAACGTAGGTTTGCCCACTGCCTACGCCTCCCTCTCGACCTCACCAGCTGCACCCACAGGAACGAAGAGCCGCTACGTGTGGAACTGGATCGGCTGCAGGACCTAGCTTAGCCTAACGGAGGTACCATTCCGGGTGGGATTCAAGTTTTCCTTCTCTGAATGCAGATGAAAGTGCATAAATATGTGAGACGGAAATTAATATTATCACGTCTAAGTACCTTAGTCGCCTCGTACGACACCCTGGTAAGAAAGTGGTCATGACTATTCTAATCTGCCGGTCACAGCACGGCTAAATAATATAATTAAACGTAAGTAAAGCTTAAACAAACCGACTTCACCGCTTTATTTTCGGAACCTTGATCAGATTTAACGTATTAAACACGCATTATTGACTATAACTCAATCTAGAAAAACTAGAAATCATATCTTGATCGTGTGTATTAGAGATGTATTAGAGATCGTGATGTATCAGAGATGAAGAATGTTTAAAAAAAATGAATGAAAAAAAATGCGCCGCCGAGTTTCTTGTCAGGTTCTTCTCGAGATGGCTGTAATTTTGCGAATCCGGCAATAGAATCATTAACTTTCATGAGTGCCTCTTTGGGGCCCATGTGAATAAACGATCTTGATTTTTGATTTTGATCAAATTTCAATGGGACCTCATGAAAAGCACCAACTTTCAAATAAAAAAAAATCATCAAAATAAACTCACAACGAAAGAAGTTATGAGGTAACTTTTGAAGTCGGGTAAACGAGAACATTGTCAAAGTAGTCCACAAATAGTAATTATTGACGATATTTCAAGAACTACTGACTACCTTTTTAGGGAAATCGGTAAAAAAGACTTTAGATCTTAACTTTTTAACTTGTTATTATGCAGTAATATTTTGTGGAAAGTAGGTGAAGACTAAAATTAAATTGATATTAACAATATTATTTGAAAAAAAATACCTCTAAAGTATATTTTTTATCTTTTGAACAGTCCGTTCAAATTCAAAATCCAAAATCTAACTATGGTATTATTTATTTATTTTGCTGTTTGTTTTATAGTATAATATTATGTGTATCATAAATAAATGTATTTTTTCTTTGTTTCTTTCTATAATTAAAAAAAATGTACCAACAACATTATGAATTATCATCAAGAACGAAGTCTTAAACAACTATTTTTCTAAATAGCAATAGTAGTGTATTGAAGAAAGAAAATCTATTATGTTTCACCAACAATTTCATAAAAGTACAATTATCTAATATATTTAAACAAGCAATTCTTGTATATATATATATATATATATATATATGTGTGTAATCAGGTTCTCGGAAACGGCTTCAACGATTCTCATGAAAGTTACAGATTAGGGGTTTTTCGGCCCAAGGAATCGATTTATCAACGTTCCAGGTCCGAGAAATGTTCGGTTCCCAAACTGCATTTGAAAAACCGGGTTTAAGAAACTATCAGCGCCATCTATTACGCCATGACCGATGTAAAAAACAGTTTCTACTCAACACTAGATGGAGCTTTCTGAGGCTACAAATTCAAACTCATTATACCAAAAACAAAAAACTGAGCAAAGCTCGGTCATCCGGATATTATTTTTTTTAATCTACAAGTGGTAACAAGAAGATAGAAATCAACTTCCTTGTTCCTAGAAGAGAATTCCTCATCCAACCATACCAACCTCAACTAACAACAGCTTAAACAATATTTGTTGACACTAGAACTTCTCTCAAACAGTAGTAACTATGATAATCGTCTATTAACTGTGGCCCGAGTTCTGAGTGAAGTTCGTGAGATACGCCGTTATTAGAAAAGTTTTGATAGGTGTGGGGCAGCTGGAAGTGTCTATAACAAACAATGCGAGGTAAATAAAAAGAAAACTCTGACGACCCTGTAGACCAGTGGACAGGTATCTCTGTCCACTGGTCCTCGGTTTGATTCCCAGCAGGAGCACATTTTAGAGTTGGGCTGCGCATTCGACTTCTAAACAGGGGTATCGGTATCGACGAACTCAAAGTTTTCGAATTTTTCCCCAAGGGTTAAATTCGTGTTTCTGGTTCTGGTTGTGATAGTGTGTGTGTGATGCGAATGTTTTCGACACATCGAACTTTTAGTTATATAAAAAGTTTTAAATACAAGGTATATTTTTTTGTAATAGCACCATTTTCTTGCTCAAGCCCGTCGTATGACTTGAAACCTTGACCCCTGATTAAAGGCGGATGCGGCGTCACGGCTTCAAAATAATAATATTACGTTGCTATGTTCACATTATTTTATCTGTGCTTCCTTCCAGTAAACATATAATTATATCCGTGTCTCTCTCTCGGCGCTCCTTTGATCCCGGTATGCCGTTCTAAAATTAACTTTTGTTTTCCACTTAACTTTGATATTTCCCGATTTCTGTGATCACTTTGATAAAGTTTGATTTCGAATTAATGTAATTAAGTGTAAAGTTTGGTTACTGTCCTTTTTGTGGAAGCTATTTTGGGGATATAAAGAAAATTATAAAGGTTTCTAACCTGTTACAATATACCCCTTACTCAAACAGAGAATACGGTCGATAACCTTTCATAGTTAAAATATATAATGTCAATATTTAACGCGTGACCTTTAATACCAGTTTCAGATTTTTACCGACTTCAAAAAAGGAGGAGGTTCTATGTTCGACTGTATGTATTTTTTTTTATGTATGTTCACCGTATGGTTTTGGCTTGATCGATTTGCTTGATAGGCTTGATTGATTGATCGGGGAATTTTTCCCCCATTTGTGGACCGATTCTCAAAATTATTTTTTTTATTTGGTAGATTATACTTTAGATTGGGTCCCATATACATTTTATCGAAATCGGTCAAGCCAAAACCGAAATATAAGCGATGAAGTCCGTTTTTTAAGCTTTACTTGCGTTTCAATAATGTTTTATTTATTTTATTTAAATGACTTATAGTCTTTTGCCAGACACGTTTAGCAGGCCTAGAATTTTAAAACTTCATGTTTACGTAGGTATCGTAGTATACCTACATATTATAAACAGAACGTAATGTAACGTATGATACATTTCAGCATCCTTGATTCAATGTTGTAGAGTAATAACTCTACAACATTGGAGTTAACCGGAAACATTCACATGACACACACAATCATAATCAAAATCTTAAACATATTATATATTTATTAAATTATTATCTATTATCTTTGGGGCAAAAACTTGTGTTCCCAACGGGAATCGAACCCAATAAGAATGCGAACGCGAACCCGTAATGCAAATTACAAAAAATCTGATCGAAAGTGAAGAATTTACGTTTAGTGAGACAAAGTTCAATATTAAATAAAAACTTTAAATAAATAAATCCGTAGTTACAGAGTGATTTTATAAACATTGCGGGGCTATTATTATTTTAAACAAAACAAAATAATGACCGTAATTTCACTTTACATATATAACAGCCTTTTAGAAATTTATAATGACAAAGAAATCTTACCTAAAAACGAGGACTTGCACTCATTTAACCTCAGAAACAATAATAAGTTATACCAGCCAAGAACAAGACTTGTTAAAGCTCAAAAACAAGGAAGATATATAAAAATAAAAATGTTCAATAAACTGCCCCAAGAAGTGATAGATTTAAACAAGAACGTATTTAAAGCTTTAATAAAAATATTTTTTGAAAATAATCCTTTTTATAATATAAATGAGTTCATGGTTTTAAAATTGCATAAATCTTCATTTTTTTCATAAGAATAATAATATTAAGTTGTATTTTTATTGTATAATTTGTTAATTAATGTATTTTATTATAATTACTTGATTAATGTTATTATTATGATATTATATATTTGACAATTATGATTATGATAAATGTAAATTGACATACCTAGTATAACGCACATTGTTATAATGGTGAATAAATAATTGATTTGATTTGATTTGATTTGATTTGCTAAGCTTTCATAATATTAATTAAATAAGATCTTATTATTTTGTACACAGTTTAAGCGAAAAAACTGATTCTATTCTATTCATAACAACACTAAAACAATACCTAATTGGCAATTATTTGCTGTAATTAGTCTTCAATAATATTGAGGTGAACATTTTCAAAGTTAGTAATAAATTTGATTCAAGCACATTACCTATTGCCTATTTCATCATACTAAAGATGGGATTAAGATTGGGATAGAAAATGCCTCAAATTATAAACTAAATGGCCCTCTAATCAAATGAGGTGCCTGTTTCTGGTATCTTCATATGATCTCTTTTTATGTCTCGTACTCATATCTCATCTAGAGCTTGGCATAGCTAAAGCTATAGAGGATATATAGCCTGAGCTATAGCCGACTTTAGGAGCGAAGACACGGCCTCGTTCCTAAAATGGGATGCGCACCGGGCCTATCTATCAAGTATCACAAGAATTAATAGTAAAAAAACATTTTTAAAACCAACTTTTTCGTGTTATTCTCAGCAAACCTTTTATTTGATACCCATATTATGGGAGAGCTTAAAAATAACTGCCATTTCCGATATAGAGTGATGTCATTTTATTTTTCGTATTTTTCTCAGCAAACCTTTTCATTTGATGCCATGTCATGGGCTCACACAAATAATAACTGTCACAAATCAAAAAGTTTTATTGCCAAAAACCATCCAACATATTGGATTAAGAATAACGTCACTTGTTAATCAATCGGTTAAAGAAAGAAACAAATAAAACTTATCGTCTAAAAACCATTACGTCCAGATCCCAAAAACAATGACTAAGTTATCACATACATCAACTCGAAGACGACATTAATTACCCTAATTATCATTACGTTAATAAATTTGCCTTCCCTTCAGATTCTTTAGAGCTAAGGAAGTTAAAGAAAAAGACCTTTAACGTCTCAAAGCAAGACTAATTAAAAGGGAAGCCTTTCGCATAAAGGAACAAGCCAAGAAAAAAGTCAAAAGTTTTTTTTACTGCGATTATGTCTAAAACTGACTTGAGAAGTGCCATTATTCAAAATATAGGCAGAAATAACGTTCAAGCGAATAACTTGCTTAATCTTCTTTCTTCATTAATAAAAAATCACTTGAGGGTTTCGCCGCGAAAGTGAAAAAAATGGCATCGTTTATTTTGCATTATTTACCGAAACTTGTGATTCTTCGAGATATGATATGGATTATTAACCGTTAATTCTAAGTTAACCTGCATTATTGTAGGCAAATCATACAAAGTTGAAAAACATGATTTTTGCTTTCGCTCAAAAAAGAAATTCTGTTTTGAGCGAGAAGTACGACTATGCCTTGACCTTGACTCTTCTACTTTGACTGTAACTTGTGACTAGAACTTCTATTATGAAGTATCTAATACACTTAAAATATATTATTGCACACTGGATAAATGCACAATAATGAGGAGCCAAAATTAAAAGAGTATTACCTAATCCAGTCACATACACACGTACAGAGGAATGATATATTTAAAGACTAGTTGTTCCACGCGGCTTCGCCCGCATAAATAAAAAAACATTATTTATCGGATTGAATTGTGAATCCAACCATTCTTAAATCCACCTGAACACACACAAAAAATGATATCATAATCGGTTACGCAATTTAGGAGGAGTTCAGTCACAAACAGAAGAATTATATAATAAATTGAATTATATATTATTATTATTATAAACCAAATAAATAATTAAACGCAAGCAAAGCTTAAAAAACCAACTTTACCGCTTTATCTTCGGAACCTTGATCAGATTTAATGTATTGTACACGCATTATTGACGATAACTCAAAAACTAGAGATCAGATCTTGATTAAATTTCAATGGGACCACATGGAAAGCACCAGCTTTCAAATAAAAACGGCTCAACGAAAGAAGTTATGAGGTAACTTTTGGAGTCGGTTAAAAACGAGAACATCGACGACGTATTATTGACGATATATCAAAAACTACTGATCAGATCGTGATCAAATTTAAATGGGACCAATGGGAAAGCAACGTCAATCAAACTAAAAAAAAATTTCAAAATCGGTTCACGTGGACAGAACTTATGAGGTAAATCATATATAAAAAAAATACAGTCGACTTGAGTACCTCCTCCTTTTTTGGGAAGTCGGTAAAAAACAACAACACCCGGGACTTTATTCAACTAATCTGCAGTACTTAGCCTAAAGAAAAAAATGAAGCCATTGAACTCAACAATGAAAACATAAAATATTAGAACAAAGAACAGTCTCAAGAAAAACAGTAAATGAAAGTTAAAAAGAGGAAGAAAATTCATTTTTATTGTTACAAAAATTTTATTTGTCTCGTAGCCGTTGTCCCTTTACAGGCTTTTAGGGCTTAATTAAAAGGGAGGCGACGATTTTCTTGTTTAATTACTTTCCTAATGAATCATTTCGAAAGGTAACAGATGTTTTGGCAAAACTTTGCTTGTAATAAAATTATAAGCGATCCGAGTGATTTGTTCAGAAAATAAGAAAAGTTTTATCTTATTGTTTTAATATATCATTTTTTTAAATAATAATTGTACGGCAACTCAAACTCAAATATTTACGATTTTTCATAAATAAAATTAAGATCAAATTATGCATAATGTATAAATAAAGAGCCAAGTTGATTCTTTATTAGTTTTTTTATTAAAAAAATATATTGTTTATGAAACAGAAGGGAATTAAAACTTTGAAGATAATTAAATTAATTTATTTTTGTAAGTAATCGGACAGAGTTTCGTCTTAACTTAGTGTGCAGTACAGAATGAGGCTCCAAAATGAGCTCCCGGACTATTTAAGTCTTTACCCCCACCATAATCCATAATGGAAGGTAGGCTAAGCGGGGAAAGCAGTGATGTCAGCGACCAATGAACAAGCAGGCTTTATTGGGTTGGTGGGTATTTGTGGTGACGGTAAATTGGAATGTGGCTTGGTTTGATACTGCTGGCTCAGGCTGGATGACATGGCTGGCTGGCTTGCCGGCTGGCTGGCTAGCGGGCTTGGCTGGCTTGGCTTGGCTAAATGGCTTGGCAGGCTTGGCAGGCATATGTCGCGTTACAATCGGCCATTCTGAAACAATTGCTCCGCAATGGGAACAGACAATCACAATTAGCTTTCAAGTAGATCAATTAAGTCTTCAGTTTCTAACTGGTCGTCAGAGCTGCTGGCACTATCAGACACAGGAGCGATGCTTTGGTACGGTCGTAAAGAGTCTGCCGAAACCAACCCCATAAAGCTTTTGTATCCCCTCAAACCCTTAATGCTCCTAATCGTATACCTATCATTGCCAACAACTTTTGTAATAATGTAGGGGCCCGAGTAAACATCATCTAGTTTGGTGTTAACCCTAGCCGCACTACTAGTAGGAGCTTGTCGCCATAAAACTAAATCACCCTTTTTGTAAATTTTACAGACTTTGCGACGTTTGTCAAAGTTACGTTTCATCTTAGCGCTAGCTTTTTCTATACGAGCACTAGCCTTATAACGTTTAGATTGAGTTGGCTCAGAAGATCGACCGGGGATAGATATGTCGCACAAGGATCTACCACTTCGTGAGAACATCAAATCATAAGGTTTGAAACCAGTTGTGTCATTTAAGGTATTATTAATACCCCAGATGACATCAGGCAGACAGTTAGACCAGTTGTTAGCGGCTTCACTTGGGTCAGTTGCACGTAAAGCATTGAGAATAGTACGGTTTGTGCGTTCAACTTGACCATTAGCTCGTGGGCATGCTATAGAAGTTAATGCATGTTTAAACTGTTTGTCTATGCAAAATTTCTTAAAATACCTACTAGTAAATGCTTTGCCATGATCAGTTACTATTATATCAGGGTACCCGAATAAGCTGAAAATTCTTTTTAGGACTCTAATAGTTTCAACTGAATTTACTGTCCGAGTGGGTTCCGCAATCACAAATTTCGAGAAACCGTCAGTTATAACTAACATGTACACGTGTCCTTTCTTTGTCCTGCAAAATGGTCCTAAATGGTCCACGTGTATTACCCTAAAAGGTTCAGTGGGCTTTGGAATTGGATGCAGTCTACCTTCCTTTTTTTCGTATTCACCCTTCCCATATGCACAATGTAAACAGGCCGTTACGTACTTTCGAATAAATCTTGTCATTTTAGAAAACCAAAAATCATTTTTAATCAATTCCGTACAACGCTTTAAACCAACGTGCCCAATTTCGTCGTGATGCATCTGAACTATTTTCCATCTAGCTGGGCCGGGAACAACAAGACGATTTCCATTAAGTGTTTTTCGATATAACCTATCGTCTAATAACACATAATTGTTTGTTATATCGAGTCCTGCCGAACCACTTTTTATCTGCTCAATTATGTTATTTAATTTATCGTCCTGAGATTGTACAGTGTAAAACCAGTCAGCAACCTCAAGGCGATTTATGTTCACAGCATCAATCGGGTTCCTGCTCAATGCATCAACATGTCGCATGCGCTCACCCGGCCTATATTCGACACTCATATCATAATCCTGTATCTGTAGCCACCACCTCGCAATACGTGGAATTATATCGCGTTTAGTGAGGGTAGCACGCACAGCCGTACAATCAGTAACTATCTTTACATGCTTACCTACCACGTAAACACGAAACTTACGTAATGATTCTACCACTGCAAGTGTTTCGAGTTCGTAGCTATGATATACGCTTTCCTCCTTAGAGGTCACACGGCTAAAATACATGACAGGTCGCAAGGTATCATCAGTTTGCTTTTGTAATAATATACCTGCTATCCCTGCCTTACATGCATCTGTATGTATCTCTGTTGGCAACTTTGGATCGAACAAAGCTAATACTGGTTTGGAGCACAGACACTTTTTCAGTTCTTCAAAACTACCGGTTTGTTTACTATCCCAGACCCAGGTCACATCTTTCTTTGTAAGATCTGTCAATGGACGAGCAATTTGTGCGAATTTATAAATGAATTTGCGAAAATAACTACAGAGACCGATAAACTGACGAACCTCATGAACATTTTTAGGTACTGGAAACTTAGAAACGGCGGATAATTTTGACTCTGCAGGTTGTATGCCATCTTGAGAAATTTCATGTCCCAAATACGTCACTTGACTTTGCAAAAACGTACACTTCTTCATATTTAATTTCAAATTCTCGTCTTGAAATTTTTGCAAAACAATCTCTAATGTTTTTAAACCAGAACAAATATCTACTGAGGGTAGCAAAAGATCGTCTAAGAATGCAAGGATTTCATTCCCAGATCTGTCACTGTCAGATTTAGTCTGGATTGAACTAACAATTTTATTGATCAACCGCATGAAAACTGAGGGGCTATTGGCTAAGCCATATGGGACGCGAACGTACTCAAATTGACCTTGTTGACAGATAAAAGCACTTTTATGCGTGTCTGCAGGTAGTAATGATAATTGGTGGTAACCTTGTGCCATATCAAGACGAGTAAAATATTTTTTCCCGGCTAATTTGGAAATGTGATCTTCAATGTTCGGCAAAGGATATCTATCTTTTATAGTGACTGCGTTAAGCGCGCGATAATCCACGCATAGCCTACTATCACCGTTCTTTTTCTTAACTAAAATGATAGGTGATGCATAATTGGATTCGGATTCTTTAATAACACCCGCATCTAACAACTCTGTAATTTTAGACTTTACTATTTCTTGTTCCGAGTGTGATAATCGATAGGGCTGACGATAAATAGGTTGATCTGTGGTAAGATTAATCTTCATCTGTACTAAATCCGTACAACCAAGGTCTTTTGTGTTAATTGCAAAACTATCTTTAAATTGCATTAATAAATTCAACAAATCATTACGCTCGTTTTCATTTATTCTACCTATTTGAATTTCGGCTAGTGGAACACCACCTATGCTGGGGCTAGCAGATGGATTCAAAGATAGTACTGTAGCTGGCTTGGCTGGCAAATTTGAAAAGCTAGGAGCACTAGACAATTTAGAGACTGGCAAGGGTAAATTAGGCAAGTTGGCTAATAATGGCATGGCTTGGCTACTGACCTGGCTAGTAGATGGCTCCTCACAGCTCTCTGCTCGTGTTAATACTTGGCCAGCTGGCCACACAACGTTCTTGTCGCCGGTGTTGACGACCTTGATGTGTCCTTCGCCCCCGCGCAGCAAGGTAGCAGGCAGAGAGTATGAAACTTCTTGGAACTCGTAGTGTCGAGGAGCAGTACAGACGTCGTTGTCATCACGGTTTCCCAGGATGCTCACTTTGATAATCGAGGCACCAGGTGGTAACGTCTCCTGGTTCAACGTGACCACTTTAAATTTCTGAGGTTCTACGGCTATGTCCATCCCAGCAGTAAAATCAGGGTCTCGTTTGAGGACAGCGGTTCCATCGCTCACAATAAGTGACATGTCGTGGTCATTTATAATGGGCTGGCCAATGAGTATGTGAATACCCTCCATATCAATATCCGTCAAGTGCGCTTTACTTTGTACTTTAACGTCATCAACTTCTAGATCGAATTTTACT
The DNA here is from genome assembly GCA_948107665.1 of Lomographa bimaculata. Taxonomy (NCBI): domain Eukaryota; kingdom Metazoa; phylum Arthropoda; class Insecta; order Lepidoptera; family Geometridae; genus Lomographa; species Lomographa bimaculata. Next base: position 1,675,397 of record OX403600.1, on the reverse strand, counting down.
TCTCCACGACTTGTTATCAATCCACCCGAAAATCCTTTCAAAATTGTGGTTGTAGGAATGACTTCAAGTGACAAAAGCCGACAAATTTGGCTGTTCATGACATTTACTTGGCTTCCTGTATCTATGTACGCCTTGACAAAGACTCCGTTGATTTTGGCTACCTTCTTGTAAATGTTATTATAATTTTGCAATAATTTGATATCTTTAACGCTGCCGCTTGCTTCAGTGGATGCTTTAAGCATAGTCTTGGGACATCGGGTAGCGATGTGGCCTTGAGCGCCGCATTTAAAGCAGGTGCGTTGGTCAGGTAGTGTGCAATTGCGTAAGATATGACCCGTTTTCTTACAGCGCGGGCACGGGTCGGTTTCGGGATTGATCTTTTTCTCTGGAACTTGTGACTGTCGAATGTCCTTAAATGATGTGCGAATTTCTGGTGTCGGGCCTCGGTAATCATCAAGAGCACAGAGAAAGGCTTCGTATAGTTCATCTGGTCGTTCACATTGAAATGCACGAGCATTTGGTTGTAAGGAAGTGGGTAGGCCTCGGATAATACATGAGACGCTGGCATTGTCGCTTAACTTACAGCGAAAGCACATGGCTGCTTTGTCCTGATAATATTTCGTCATAGTTTCAGTGGGTAGTTTCCTTCTCTGCATCATCTCGTCCAATAATGCGCTATAATCACGGTGTTTCGGAAAAGCGCGTAATAACATTTGTTTCCACTCGTCCCAGGAGTAATTGTATTCTTCTAGTCTGTTGTACCACTTACGAGCTTGACCGCGCAATTTATCTTGCAAGTGAAATGCTTTTATTTTGTCATTCCAATCATGTATATCACCTAGCTGATCAATTTTCTTCAACCACGCCGAGACAGTGCAGTCTTCTCCGTCAGGGTCAAATTCTGGAATGAGTGAAGCGGCACGGTGATTTTTAGTGCGGCCGAACGATGTGGTTTCATGGTCGAGTTCGCGTATCGCCCTGTCGACTTCGTCTTCGAGTAGATTTTTGAGTAATTTTCTAGCTGGCGGTAGAATGTCACTAGTTTCTTCGTCGGTGTCTTTTTGATCTCGTTTTGAAGAAATCCATCCAGGTGGGCGAACTCCCTGCCCATTTTCGTTAGGACGATTACGCTTCATATCCCACTTCTGAGTGAAACAGAAGGGAATTAAAACTTTGAAGATAATTAAATTAATTTATTTTTGTAAGTAATCGGACAGAGTTTCGTCTTAACTTAGTGTGCAGTACAGAATGAGGCTCCAAAATGAGCTCCCGGACTATTTAAGTCTTTACCCCCACCATAATCCATAATGGAAGGTAGGCTAAGCGGGGAAAGCAGTGATGTCAGCGACCAATGAACAAGCAGGCTTTATTGGGTTGGTGGGTATTTGTGGTGACGGTAAATTGGAATGTGGCTTGGTTCGATACTGCTGGCTCAGGCTGGATGACATGGCTGGCTGGCTTGCCGGCTGGCTGGCTAGCGGGCTTGGCTGGCTTGGCTTGGCTAAATGGCTTGGCAGGCTTGGCAGGCATATGTCGCGTTACATTTATGTTTATACGATTTGCTTGTACGGCAATATTTTTTCTACAGGCTTCACAAAAAAGGAGGAGGTACTCAAGTCGACTGTATATTTTTTTTAACGAGTGTTACATTTTATCATCTTTTCACGTGAATCGATTTTTAATAATTTTTTTTGTTAGATGTTGCTTTCCAATCGGTCTAATTTAAATTTGATCAACATCTGATCAGTAGTTCTTGAAATATCGTCAATAATGCGTGTTTAGTACATCTAATCTGATCAAAGTTCCAAAGATAAAGCGCTGGAGTCGGTTTTTTTAAGCTTTATATAAAGATAGATGTTGGTATAAGATCTCATAATCTCTTTGTGATGATCTATTTGGTAACACATTTTGGCGTATATATTTTGCAGTATAAATTGTCCGGCAGTTAACCTTGAGAGCCAATCATTCGAGATTTAACGTGTTTACCAACCTTAACCACATCACTTCTTACCATAAAATGACATAAACGTCTATCTATCTTTATATATAAAAACAATTGATCTGCGTTGGTTTCACAAAAACTCTGGAACGGCTCTACCGATTTGATCGATACTTTTTTTGTTGTATTCTTAATTGTCAGGGCAAGGTTTGTGTGTAACATTTCTTTTTAATCCACCGGAAATTGCACCCGGGCGAAGCCAGAGCGGATCGCTAGCCAGAAATATAATAAATGTAAGTAGCTTCGTTTTACAAATTTCAATAAATAAAAATAAAATTGTTTTGAAATAAACAACTCTTAGTTTAGAAGTAGGCTATTGCCCCTAAAATATTAAGTATTTGTTATTTACTTACAGAGTATTTTAAAAACCATTAAATATTTCAGTAGCCATGAACCGTGAATATCAGAAAATAATTTGGAGATAAGTAATTATACATAAATGATAATAGTGCATAAACATAAAAGCCAATTTACGTTTCCGTTATAAAAGAATTTAAATTTATTTCAAAGTATATATAAGTAAGTCAGTCTTAATGCGTTCCATAAGCTATCAAGACAAGTAGACAAATGCACCAGTAATTTTCCATAAAAAGAAGATATTTTAAAGTCATGCTTTCTATTCACATTATACATATAACATTATTTGGAACGCTTTGTCTTTCTGAAAAGGTAAGTTTCCTTTTACAAAGTTAATTTATTGTTTTTAGTGTTTATCCCGATAATGTTGTTAGGCTTCAAGCAGGATGCACCACCCGCCCGCCCGCACGCCGCGAAAGTTAGTGTTATTGGGGTGCGAACGTTAGTATTATTATCGTGGGAACCCCGCCGAAGCCTCTGCTCTCGCCGAACCCTGTTCGACACGTGTTTCGCCTCTTCACGAAGCATCCTCAGGAGCTGTTGACTCGCCAAATGCTAAAACGAGAGATCCTTTTATTTTATTTTTCAAACTATTACAGAGACTCGTATTGAGGGTACCTGACACACCATATTCGAATCACAGAACAAGAATTTTATACTATTATTATAATTTATCTACGTTTATCGTCAGTACCTACTGCAAAGGCGTGGAAGTCATTGCCCTCGTTCCCCGAACAGTATTATCTGGGAGTCTAAAATAAATAAAATTACACCACAAGTAAATAAGAAGAGAGTAAAACAAATAAATTGTCCGATTGGTGAGATAACAAGATAGTTAAGCCATGAGCCAGTTCTCTTATCACCAGCGTGCAGCAATGGCGTTAGGAAAGCAGTACGAATTTAGTTATTCCTTTAATTTCTTTTTTCAGATTCAATACATAAGCACAGAGCATCCTATGGTTACATATTACAACCCAAAATATATATCGTACGCAAACCTCACCTGCCAACGGTATGGACGCAACGATCCATTCTACTACGTTGGATTACACCTCTACTTTAATTGGCCGATATTCAATAATATCACGGTAATTTATATTATATTTTATCAATAACTACACATATCTACTTATCTTATATCTACACTTATATACTAATCTCACCTACTAATATTATAAATCCGAAAGTTTGTGTGTAAGTGTGTGTATAAGTGTGTAAGTATGTTTGTTTCCTCTTCACGCTTTAACGGCTGAACGGATTTGGATGAAAAATGTGGTACCATGACAGCAGCCTAATTCTGTCAGTCAGCTTCATGGATGAATGAACGTCACACCCATAGACAAATCTCAGAAGTTTTAGTCCACAGACTAAATAGCAATAAAATCTACCCAAGAAAGGCCAGCTGAGTTTTTTTGCCGCGAAAGTGAAAAAATGGCGTTGTTGATTTTGTAAAATTTTCCAAAACCTGTGATTCTTCGAGTGTTAATGTGTAATAATGGTGGAGTATTAACCGTTAATACTTAGTGAACGTGCATAAGTGTAGGCAAATCATACAAAGTTAAAAAACGTTATTTTCACCTTCGCTCCAAAACTCCAATAGAAGTTCTAGTAAAGTTTCTACCACTTTACTAGGGCATGACTTGACTACGACTGGACCTTGACTCTTTTACTTGACTCTGACTGTGACTTGTGACTAGGACCTATAATATGAAATACACTTGAAATATATTATCACTTGACACTGGCTAAATGCATAAGACTGCGAAGCCAAAACTAAGGAAAAAAAAAGAAAAAGGCCAGCTGCTTAGTCCACAGAAAAAATAGCAATAAAAACCTTAAATTTCATGCTCTGTGGTTTATGTTTTGTATTCTCTTTGTTTCATTCTTTCGTTCCGGCCGTTGAATCGGCTTAGTTTTTGACGCTATTATGTCATTATTGACAGTTTTTATGTCATTTTTAACAGTTGGTATGTCATTTTTGACAGTTTTTGACGCCCATCCTTCAAACAGAATACGCCTGCTGGTCTGTTATTGAAGACGGAAAGTGGCCATAGGAAATTTGAATAACAACTAAACAAGATAATCCCGTCCAGTTTGGGCTCATTTGATTCGTCTTGACAAGTTCTCTGGTTCTGAAACTTTTTAGTCTATTTTTATTTACACCTGGTAAAAGCTTGATTTTAAAACTCTTCAAAGTATTACTAGTTTTTATACTTTGTTTCTCTGATAAGCTACGCTACGTTTGACCACTGATCTCCACAATATATCATATACAATTTACAATGAAAATGGTGTTTTCAGGTGGACTTTGTATTCTACGAGTTTCTGACAAACAGGTATAAGCCTAGTTTTGTAGAGATGCACTTCAGGTTATGTGACTTAATTCACAAGGACAAGTTCTTCGGTGCTCCTTTAAAGCAAGGGAAATTCAACCAGCCCTGTCCTTTTCCAGCGGTTAGTAACTAAAAGAATGACACTTACATGACAGACACATATTGCTATAAATATGACAAATTATATCTATAAATATGCCACGTCTGTATAGGCATATAAAACTAGCTGGCCCGGCAGCGGCAGACGTCGTCCCGCCTGGAAAAGCACTCACATTGACATCGACAGCAGCGCCACCTACCGGGTCCAATTGTATTTTCTAACCATGCAAGACCCTATAGAAGTATACAAACAAAATTTCATCCAAATCGGTCCAAACGTTTAGGAGGAGTTGTATAGGTGACAAACACACATACAAAAGAATTATATATTAAGATAAAGTCAAGCTAGTAGCACCATTTTAAACTCAAGAACGGCTAGACCGATTATTATGATCGTTAATTTGTTGGATTTTATTTCGCCCCGAATATCAGAATAACTATTAAAACTTTAAAATCCACGAAAAAATGTGTGCATCCATTTTCTTTGTTTTGTATGAAACTTTAAAGTTTTGAACGGCTTTACGTATGTCAGACTTGGTAAAAGTACTAGGCAAACATAAACGTGAAAGAGATAAAACGCTTTTTCTTTAAGTATCATCTCAATGCATGCCGGGTACAAATAGTACCTATTGCTATAAAAATATATTACGCGATATCTCCGCCAATTCTGAATCTACTTAGATGGTTATTTTTTGTTTAGTAGCGTATATTTCAGAGGTGGCTCTATATACCTTTTTATCGAAATCGGACTAGTCTAAACCGAAATATAAGCGATGAAGTCGGTTTTTGTAAGCTTTGCTTGCGTTTCAATTATTCAATAAAGACTATTTTATTATATTCTATACCGAAGATATATAAAGATACGGAAAAATATTTGCATTGATATCTACTATCATGTTTGGTAGTTCTGATGTTCTAGTATACCTATATATATAGGAACTATTAAAGAGCGAGAGCCTGAACATTTCTTTGATTATTATTTTTATTTCCAGGGTGCATATAACTTGTACAACATGACGATCCCTGTGAAGCATATTCCTCCAAATTTTCCCTTTAGTAAAGGCAGGATTTACTGCAACATTTCGTCAAGTGACACTAAAGAGCTGTGCGCCAGTGGATATATTGACATGGAGATCAAGGAAACGCGTCTTAAGAGACAAACAACTTTAAGCAAAAAGGTTAAGAATTAAAGTTTGTATTATTGTTCGATACGGGATATTATTTTTGGTTATTTATTGAGGATCCGTTAATTCGGCACCGTTAGGTTTTGTCCGTTTGTCCACCGCACGTCTGTCACCCGAGTATCGTCCTGGCCACCCAAGTTTCAAGTAGTTCGGCGTGACCGCTAGAACTCGGCATGGTTTTATGAGGGGTTGATGGGCCGGCAAAACAAAACGTTTATTTTTGAACTCACACTACGTCGCACCGCGCCGTTTGCCCGATTTTCTACCGACTTCACAAAAAGGACGTACTCAGGTCGAATGTTTTTTTCCACGTAAACCGATTTTGATTTTTATTATTGTTTGAAAGATGTTGCTTTCTAATTGGTCCCATTTAATGTTGATCAAGATCAGCCCCCGTATTACGTATCTTTGTTGCACGCGGTTTCTATTTGAATTAAGCAAAAATGAACCTTATTTCTTAGTAGTTTTGTCAATTTAATATTGGAACCGTTTGCAACAGAGACAGGTAATAGGGGGTCTGATCAGCACTTATTGAAATATCGTCAATAATGCGTGTTTAGTACATCTAATCTAATCTAATCAAAGTTCCGAAGTTTATTTTTAAGCTTTTCTTGGGTTTTTTTTTTATTTTATTTTTTTATTCGTGATAGGCAAACTTTTGACCACTATCTCACCTGATGGTAAGCGACGATGTGGTCGACGATGGAGCAAGTTTGCCTAGAAGATACCTATTCACTCGTGACTTGAAGACTCCCATATTGTACTCATCAGGAAATACCGACTCGGGTAAGGAGTTCCATTCCTTTGCGGTTCGCACAATGAATGTGGAGGCAAAACGCTTAGTGCGCATTTGTGGAATGTCCACCATATAGCGGTGTCGCTTAGCAGTTTGTCTGCTTGTCCGATGATGGAACGGGGATGGGGGAACTAGATCGTACAGTCCGTACGGGTTTAATTAGTTTTATCTATTACTAAACCGACGAACTTTGTACCGCCAGTTAAAGTTGTCTGAACTTTGACAACAAACTTATATGTCATATTTACTGTGGTCAAATATTTATAGTGCGTTCAAAAATTAATTGTGTCTTATTTTCGACAGGTACAAACAGTTTGTATGGGAAAATCGAAAAGTTGTTTTTACTATTTTCTTTGTAATTTATTTATATTTTCTTACCTTTTGAACCTTCCTTGGACTTCTACAAATATTTAAAAACCAAATTAGGCAAACCTGCTCAGCCGTCCTCGAGTTTTTGTAATACTTATAAACGTCAATTGATTTTTACATATATAAATATCGGCGCGGGCGCGGTGGACAACGGATCGCAGTCATGTCATCTTAAACTCGGCTAGAAATAATCTCGTTCTCGACTAGTGGCCTTACAATCGCCACGACCACGAGAACTGAAGTATTTGCGGGTAGGTGTTGCTTACGAGCAGCCTACCCTCTTCTTTACTTCTTTTTTCGGCGATGCTGCTACCACTTAAACTCGTCTCACTACTCACTCGATATTGTTTGTGACCGACAATATCTGATTTAACCACAAATTCATCTTATTTTCAGCATTTACATATTTGAACCTCCGGATTTCGGACCCTCAACAATTTAAACCCATTATCCCTATTAAAAGACTAAGGTAAATATCTCCCCATTAAAAGTCTTAGGTAAATATCAAGTTTCTAACAATAATTCAAATGTGAGTATGTCAGTGTAAATAAAAAAACTTGAGAGGTGTCAAGGGACACCCGGATGGAACGAAGTTCAATTTCCGTCTAGCCCCCTTTCGCAACGCGCGATCACCAAAGTTAAGTAACGTCGGGCGCGGTCAGTACTTGGATGGGTGAATTTAAGGAACTTTCGTTCCAAAATTAAAAGAAACATGCAAAAACCAACATCATCCGGTGTTCCCAGGCAGTCACCCATCCAAATACTGACTGCGCCCGACGTTGCTTAACTTTGGTGATCGGACGAGAACGTGGTATGGCTTACAACTATAGCAAAAAGTGTCGTTACAACTTTTGGTCTTCATTTTTTCCGTCCAGCCCCCTTTTGCAACGCGCGATAAGGAACTTTCGTTCCAAAAGAATCAAAATGTTAGCTATTTTGAAACGCTGTAAAAATATATTTATATTGTAGATAGAGAGATAAAGAAATAAAATTACGTTAAAGAAACATATCATTTTATTTATACCCACACCTAAACTCTAATGTAATTAGCTACCTTGCAATGGACTCACAGTCTATTACCATGTACTCCTGTACAACATACCTGACAGGTCACGTGGTATGGTCCCAAAAGTTTAGGGTACCTAAGAGTTGCGTGTATTTGAATTAATGTATCCCCAGGAAAGATGATTTAGGATACATCCTGTGGCAAGAATAGGTAATTAGTTGAATAAAAGTAATAAAAGAACTTTTGGGATTACATTTTGATGAATTCTACAATATGAGGATACAACATATAGGAAAAACTAAAAAAATTCTCTTTCAGGAACTTTTGTTGAAGCTTTCAGTTCAATATATACAATAAGTCTAGTATGACATATTTAATAACAACAGTATTATTGAAGTAGCGATAGTCCAGTGTCGGGGTCGGCAACCTTTTGAGTCGGAATAGTCAAAAATCTCAATTTACAAAATGCCCTGCCATGATACTGTAAGTACTAGTACGGAGGGTAGATAACAATCTACTCGTTGAATTTACAATTGAAATGAAAGACCCGTTTATAATAGACCTCAAGTATAAATTTTCAATTGTTTTTTTTTTTTAGTTTTAAAAACAAAACAAACAAACGCATTCACACTCACAGCCCCACACTAAGTTCAAAGACTTGTATCTTGGGTGCCGGAAACATTCACATCACACATACATTACACCCAGAACCAGAAGCACGAATATCCCTTGGGAAGGAATTTGTGCTCCTGCCGGGAATCGAACCCAGGACCCACGACGCAGATGGCGGACACCTGTCCACTGCGCCAACTGGGTCGTCAAACAATTTAATCTGTATTTGTTTATTTAAATTATTTGTATAAAAAAAACTTAAATGGTTGTAGCAGATATCATACTCAGCCTATCTCATTCCACTGTTGGACATAACCCTCCCAAGGCGCGCCACACTGAGCCCGATCTTCAGCTCTTCTTTTTCAGTCGTTACCAGCAGCCCTACGTATAACGTCGCTCCACCTAGTCACAGGGCGTCCTCTGCTAAGTTACCGATTCGCGATCTCCACTCCAGAACTCGTCTACGAAAAATAGTTATGAATCAATAAATATTTGGAGTTTTGCCGCGAAAGTGAAAAATGGTGGTGTTGATTTTGTATAATTTTCCAAAACCTGTGATTCTTCGAGTTTTAATGTGTAATTATGGTGGATTATTATCCGTTAATACATAGTAAACGTGCATAACTGTAGGCAAATCATACAAAGATAAAAAACGTGTTTTTTGCCTTCGCTCCAAAACTCCAATAGAAGTTCTAGTAAATCACTTTACTATGACTAGACCTTGACTGTTTTACTTGACTTTGACTGTGACTTGTGACTTTTCATATTGCAATATATTATTACTTGACACTGGCTAAATACATAAGATTGTGAAGGCAATATTAAAAGAAAAAATATCATTCAATAAATTGATCCAACAAGTATTTATTTTTGAGGCACGGAGCCCTAAAACAAAAAACACCCTAACCAAACTTCACAAGGTTTTGTCCTTTGGCTTATTTACTATAAAAGTTCCGCTCTTCTAAAATGTATTGTAAACTTACGCTCCCTCTCCTTTTGTTCGGAAGTCCCGAGAGATATTCAAAGATGTTCATGCTCGGAAAGAATTCATAATCTTACAAAGGGAATGAGCGTAGGTCACTTTAATGTAGGCTGTCTACAGACTGAGCGTTTTGTGACGATCGGTTGTTTATGAAGAGTAGTACCGCTGGTACACTCAGATATACCCTTGCTTCCAGAGTGGTACTAGGGTGTACCGTTAATATCTTTAAAGGTACTAGTTTCTACAAAGTAGTACCGCTAGTACACTTTCTACCCTTGATTTTTTTTTTCTTTTAAGCTATTGCATAGCTTCTATCGCGGGCCTTGAGCGTGGAGACCGAATCCAGAAATTCCGTAACGAAAATAACCTAACACCCCCCACTCCGACCGGCACAGCGGTGATACTTTTTAGTTTTGCCATCTATCGATAAATAGCAGAACTTTTAATGACTTTTTTTAAATATCACGCTTGTTTCTTTAGTTCAGCAACTCGCCTCTAGATGGCAGGAAAAAAAAAACTGCATAAATAAAATAAATAAATAATTATAATTGCATAAGTTGATAAAAAATGCTATGCAATAGCTTTACCGCGGCAGTCCCCGAGGGCCACACGTCTTTTTTTAATTCTCATTTCTGAACTACCTGTTGCTTTTGTTTTTGCAACAATTTTCTTTCCAAATTTTTTTAATTTTAATACTAGGGGAGTTAAAAATTGTTTTTCTTCTTCTTCCTTTCTTTCATTTCCTCTTTTTTTTTACTATCTACCTAGCTCAGTCAGCGTTACTTATACACCTATACCCCCCCTTGAACACTGCTTGTGAGGTTCATGCTCACCACTTTAATAAGCATCCCTTGACGATATTGGTGTCACTAGTTGATATCGCGAACACCCCTCATGCACCTGATATTTTCTGTCAGTTCATCAGTTAACGCTCAAGTCATGGGTGGGTTGAAATTTATATTTGTTTTTGAAGTGAAAGTTTTAATGGTAGGACTTTGAAATTCTGGTCCGCAACCTTTTTGTGTGACGAAAACTAATGGGGGTATTTCCCTGTATACTAAAGTTTCACTTGTATCGTGTGTCTTCAAGACGCACGCTGTATTTTTTCAATTTTATTACATTTGAAATAAACTAGTTGACATTAAAAAACAATTACCTTGTATAGAGCCCTTGGAAAATGTGTGTTTCTGGTTCTGGTTGTGACTGTGTATGACAAGTTATCGAACTTAGTATTGGGCTGTAAGTGTGAAATCTTTTGTTTGTCAGTCGTTGAACAAGTACGCTAGAGAGCGGTACACGTGTATTATTTACCGCAGAGGGCTACGGGTCTGTAAACTGCCTTATACCCTCTGCCACAAATCGTTTTGCATGAGTTATGGTTAGTACACACCAGCCCGTGTCCTCATACGCTCTGAAGACTCACAATAGGACCTTAAGGATAATCTCTGGGTAACAATGTTCATTATATCCTTTTTTTCATGGTAATATGAAATAGGACTGTTGGTAAGTTTGTTTTGTATAGTAAAAATAATTATTTATATCATGACATATAAGTATTATTACTTATTAATAATACACATTCACATAACGTAAACGTTTTTACATCCACAGCCGCACAGTTTGATGACTTTTGTCGTGGGTGCCGGAAATATTTACATCACATACAAAATTTCACCCAGAAGCAGAAACACACATTTTCTTTGGAGAAAAAACGAATATTCACCGAGAATCGAACCCAATACCATTGCTAAGATAGTGCAATCGCACACACCACAAAGCCAACAGGCTGTTCAGTAAGTTTATTTGTTAATTGCACCATGACTAAATGATGTAATGCGCATTTTTGGCCGTAAAAAATAAATAATTATTTAATTAATTGATTATGTACATTTTACTATTAAAGTTTTTGTGATAATTAGACATTATAGTATTATCAAAATACGGCTAAGGTACTCAAATATCACATGAATCTTAGAAAGGTAAAAGTTTGTGAGTGTGTTAGTATGTTTGTTATTCTTCACGCTCAAACGGATGGACTGATTTTGATGAAATTTGGTATGGAGGTAGGCGCACATGTTATGTTGAATTATTAATCGTGTAATCCGCTTCCACATCGGCTACCATCTATGTCCGATATAAGGGGTAGATTGTAAATCAGCGCTGTGACCACATGAAAATGTACGCACAGCTTATGCTGAATCTACCCCTATTGCCCAAATTAAAAATTTGACCCCATGTATGCACATGAATTTTGAAAACGATGTGAAATTTTTCTGATTTTTTTTTGATGATGATGAAATTTTTCTTCTTTTTTTTTAGGGCAGTAAATATAATATTTTTGATTTGCTTTGATCATCCCTTACCACCACATGAGATAGTCTTTAAACGAAATTCTATCAGAAAACGATAATTGTAAGTAAATCCGGGGGTAAACGGTAGTAGTAGCTCTTATAACAAAGCCCTTAATATTCTGAAAGGGCAAGTTACGGTTGAGTCTCGGACCTTTACCGTTTTTACGCTTGTGTAATTTTGGCTTTTGTTGACTCAAACTCTTAGCAATAGAGGATGTAGGTTAAAGAGTTTGTAAGGGTTAAGTTTACTTTAGGCATAATTATAGTGCTCTTCTACCGACTTCACAGAAAAGGAGGAGGTACTCAATTCAATTTTTTTTTGTATATTACCTCATAACTTATTTCCAGGTGAACCGATGTTGAAAGATTTGTTGTTTGAAAGCTATTGCTTTCCCATTGGATCTGATCAGTCGTTTTTGGGTTATCGTCAATAATGCACGTTAAATACATTTAATCTGATCAATGGTCCGACGATAAAATACAAATACAAAAAATACAAAATACAAAATTGTTCATTTGCAAAACATATTACAATGGCTCCTTAGTTTCTATTGGTCCCCGCACTAGGGCTAGCCTGTATTGCGGGCGACCGGAACCGATTACTATATAAACCGTTAAAGTCGGTTTTTTTTTAAGCTTTGCTTGCTTTTAATTATTTTGATATAGTATACGCCATAATCCAGATAATAAGTTCCACTTTTTTAGATACATTTCATTTACATATACCTACGTAAGTTAAACAAAATGTTCACACTAATTTCACCCGGTATTTTTTAACTGCCAGTGTTGAATTTTGTTAAAGAGAATTTTTAAATATGGCTATATGTACATTTGTCGGAAAACGGTTTTTAGAAAATCTATGTTAAAAAATTACAATTTGGTAGGACATCAAAATAACTGTATTGGGACCTATTTTGTCCTGAAACTTTTAAAAATAGTTACTTGCAATCTACGGGCGCCCGCAGAGGGGTGACCTTGCTCACTAAGGCCACCCCCCAGACGTGGAGGCCGTGCAAGCCGATGGAGAGGTGCCCTGACTCTCCACCAGTGACCTCACTACAGAGGATGATTATAAACTCTTAGTTAATGAACGTCTACATATCTATCTAATATCTTTAAACGAGCAATTCTTATTATATATATATATATGTGTAATGAGGATCTCGGAAACGGCTCCATCGATTTTCATGAAAGTTACAGATTAAGAGTTTTTTGGCCCAAGGAATCGATTTATCAACTTTCCAGGTCCGAGAAATGTTCGGTTCCCAAACTGCATTTGAAAAACCGGGTTTAAGAAACTATCAGCGCCATCTATTACGTCATGACCGATGTAAAAAACTATTTCTACTCGACACTAGATGGACCTTTCTGAGGCTACAAATTCTACCCCATTCACATTCTACCAAAAACAAAAAACCGACCAAAGCTCGGTTATCCGGATATTGTTAAATTAAACTGGAACAGAAACAGTGATTTTCCAAAACAATTACGCAATTCGAATAAAATTCACCGGAAAATTTACATTTCTAGAATATTAGAAACAGTTTTAATTAATTTAACAAAGCGGTGCAGAGGACGGTAATACATTTCTCCTTCTGACAATAAAGAGACAATTTGTCCCCTCTATAACTCAGTTAATTCACATAAACTTAACAATTTAAGAAACGAACAAGGGGACAAAACTCAAATCGAAAATACAATGAAATTACGGCGGGCGCTGTCAAATTATTTAATGATTCTTTTGAGTTATAAACATATTTGAGTTATAGCCAACGAGCAGTTCAAGTTATATTTCACATTAATATTATAAAACCGAAAGTTTGTGTGTAAGCATGTTTATTTTCTATTTACGCTGTAACGGCTAGACGGACTTGGGTACAATTTGGAATGTACATAGCTTATACCTAGGATTAACAGTTGAACTTTTTAACTTGATAAACGCGGGCAAAGCCGCGGAGCACGGCTAGTAAGCGATAAAATCAATTACAATTATGGTTTTGCTACTGCCCGCTTTTTAATTAAGGTCCCAGTTAGCTGAATGAAAATTAAATTAGAAAAAAAAGTAATCTCCACGTGTGGACCTAAGCGGAAGTAACGAGGTGTTTAAATATTCCAGGATTTTTACTTATTCCAGGTAAAAACCTCGACTAAATTAAATCACGTTTTCTACCCTCCATGCATTTTAGCAGTAACAAGTTTAATATGGGATTAAATGTCAATTTAATTTAAACCTCTTTTATTTTTATCAGCTAATTCCTAACGAGTATGGGATATTAAAACAGCGGATAACAATAAAGAGCTCGACGGTAATTGGCACTATTAATTGTGATTGTGTGTGTAACATGAATGCTTCCGACGGAGTGTTCCACTGCTTCCGACACCCACAACACAAGTCAAAGAACTTTGTTTTAAGCTGTGTGTGAAAACCTTTAAAAAAAATATATAGCTAGATTTTCCAGAGCCAAGGTATTAGAAATGATAATTTCAAATAAGCCAGATGGTCACCAACAAGTATTGCCATTTTTACTCCCCAAAAAGCAATTATAAAGTATGAGTAGAGACCGGCTGGCGAAAGACAGGCCCCCGTTTATTGGTGAGTTTATGGGCGTCTTGGTTTCGGCATTCGGATGCAAATGGTATTCCGAGAGACAGAGTCGTAGTAAGGATTTGAAAAAGTTTGATAAAAAAATTAAGAAAATATCGACGCGAATTATAAAATTAGTTTATAAGAAACACAAGATGAGCAATAAACAAAACAAACAAAAAAAAATGCATTCACACTCACAGCCCCACATTAAGTCCGATGACTTGTGTCGTGGGTACCGGAAACATTCACATCACACACACAATCACAACCAAAACCAGAAACACAAATTTTCATGGGAGATAACTTGTGTTCCCAATTATGTTTGCAATTTATACTAAAATTAAAAAATATTTAAATTTCCAATGAGATATTATAATATGTTTCAATGTTATATTCGGCTTAAAACACGAAAATTTCGACTTACTTTGTAGTCAACTAGTTTCGGACAAATTAGTTGTCCTTCATCAGGATGAGTCAGACGCGCGATACGCGGAGGCGAGCGGCTCGAACCTCAGCGCGTGACACAAAGTAAGTCGAAATTTTCGTGTTTTAAGCCGAATATAACATTGAAACATAATGTGTAATACTCGAGATATTATAATTTAAAAATAATAATATTTCATTGGAAACCGTTCAACAAAGTCCTAATTGGCCATCGCTGGCGAAATCATGCGATGCGATTTCATTATCGCATTTCTTTTATTAGTAGTAGGACTCTTTTTACAGTGCCAGCCTGGGGCAGTACCACACCGGTGCCAGACATTGAAACCGCCTAGAGTGTGCAAACATTACGGTATTTCGGAATTCTATGACAATTAGTCACAAGCTCGCCTATAAAAGGAAGCAAAGAACGTAGGAAGCTTCCGATTACTCTATCGACACCATAGACCCACGCTACTTCCGTAGTCGCCGTCCGCGACACATCCTTCAGGACCCGCACGATCCCATTGCGGTCGCCATCACGTTGGCAGCGCAACGATCGTCCAGTACACAGACCACAATCAGACTAAACAGTCCTCGCCGGCGAGGACGTAGATTCTCTCGTCATGTCTCTCCAAATTCTAGCCAAAATCGATCTAATTGAACATTTAGCATTCATAGGGCCCTCTATCAACGGTAATCTCATGTACCGGGGCGTTTCTCTCCCGTTCCCCCTGTCCTGGCAACGGTCCAAGCCGAGGCTCGCACCTCCTAGGTGGCCCTTGCGCTAGTTGCCTACACCCTCTCTTTGGCTCCCGCCCGGTGACGCTGCAGAGGCTAGTACAGCCAGAAGCAAGTAGTCCGTTCGAAAAAAAAAAAAAATGGGATCGGCCATTTGCTCGTTGGCGTTCGAAGTGGAATCATCAATAATTCAGTCATAGTGGGTAGAACTGGTAGACACGTGAGTCATTCTTGTGGTGATTTTGTCAGTAGTTTTGAATAATTAGTACGTATAATTAGTAATTTTGAGTAATTGTAATTAAAATTTGTGTTAAGTCGATTTGTTTTGTTTTGTTTACTTTTCTGATTATTGTTAAAATGTTTAAATAAATTTAGGTTACTTAATTGTTTTTTTTTTAACTTGATCCATTCTGATAAATTAGAATATTATATTCTTCTATATTATACTAACGGGCAAAGTTTGCAGTAAAATTAGACAAACACTCACTAGCACTCTCACAGGCTAATTAAAAAAAAACAATGTATGTATAAGTAGTTTATAATATTCCGAATGTATAACAACAATGTAAAACTAGTGGGTAGTCATTATTGCGCTCGTGACACTTCCAGCTTAGTAACAGAGTCTCTGGGTCACCAAGATACAGGCCTAGCCTAGTTTGGGGCCCGCAGTAACATAACTTAATGACTGTAACTATGTTTATACAGAATGCATGACAAAATAATGTAATGTTTATGTATAATGTGTTACTTCATGTGTGTGGTAAATAAATAAAAATAAAATAATTAAACGCAAGCAAAGCTTAAAAAATCGACTTCACCGCTTTATCATCGGAACCTTGATCAGATTTAATGTATTAAACACTCATTATTTACTATAACTCAAAAACTACTGATCAGATCTTAATCAAATTTCAATGGGACCACAGAAAATCACCAGCTTTCAAATAAAAAAAGAATCATCAAAATCGGTGCACAACGAAAGAAGTTATGAGGTAACTTTTGAAGTCGGGTAAACGAGAACGCAATATTGCTCACAAAATAGGCATTTTTGACGATATTTTAAGAACTACTGATCAGATCTTCATCAAATTACATGGGACAAATTAGAAAGCAACATAGTTCAAACTAAAAAAATTTTTAGAAATCGGCTCACGTGGAGAGAAGTTATGAGTGGTCGACTTGAGTACCTCTTCCTTTTTTGGGAAGTCGGTAAAAATTACAGTGCTTACAGAGATTTAATATCTAATATCTCATGGTGACGAACGCAGTGCTTTGCCGAGCCGTATTTTGACCTAAGATCAAAACTCTGAGTGGCACTGAACTGCAATGGGCATGAGTGGCGCTTACCATCAGACGAGCGACTTGCTCGTTTCGTCACTCAATAATCATAAAAAAATATTGCTCGAGCTTCCTTCCAGTTTCAGTTCCAGACATATTATATTTCCCCATGCCCGTTTTACAATCTAACAATAAAACAAAAAGTCAAACGTCATCCATATATGGTTGACATACCTCCAGTTCGCTCGAAGCGTTTCGCTTCTACGTTTATCATCCATGCGAGTGGAACTCATTGCCGTCGTCTTTATTCCCCGAACGGTATAATCTGACTAGGTACCTTCCAGTCAAGCATGTTACATCTTCGGCCGCATCTTCACTATGATGCGGCCGAAGATGTAACATGCTTGACAGTCAGTCAGGTACCATTTGACAACAATCTCACCTGATGGAAAGTGTTCCTCAGGTAAGATTGTGGCCAATTGCTTGCTAATCGGGCATAAAAAAAAGACTTATACTTAGGTAAGTCTACATTTTTATACAGAAAGATGCCTGTAGTGCATATAATCAATATTCCTAATTCGCCCATGCCCCTTCAAAAGGGACATAGCCCCGATTGGCGATAGATTGAGTTTTTTACGAACGCTTCCGATTGTTTCAGATGAGATGAGAGCTGTTCCTGTTGAGCCTGGATTTACTGGTTTGCTTGGAAATAGCTTATTTACTAAAAAAAATATAAATAGCTTGGTATTGAGATAATTTTCCATGAATGTTTCTGGGTGTTTATTTTTTTCTTTTAATTTTGGCTTTACAATCTTGATTTTATTTATACAGCATTAGCCATGCTAGGCAGAACTATAGTGATAAATTTAGAAAGGAAAAATTATCGCTTGAGGCAGGATTTGAACCCGCGGCCATCGGGTGTCATGCCCTATTGCTCTAACCGCTGAGCTACTCAAGACCTGCCTGAAGCGACGAAATTAACCTTTCCTTATTATTAACGTCTTACGGGGATGTGTGACGTCATCTACCGAAATCATTTATAGAAACTAACCCCGTTTAAAATAACTTTGGTTAGAATGTATCGTATTTTCACCCTAGATAATCTATGAGAGATAACGTTTGTCGTGATATACATTCTATTTCACAAAGGCCACTACAAGCCCCATTTCAGTTACTGTTCTCGCACGAGGACACTGGTCAAACTGTCCTCGACTGCCCTCACGATGGAATTGGATATGTCCATCGCCTAATTTATAGGGACACGATCTGTTAAACTGAACTGCTAGGGAATGGACAAAAATAACGAAGATATCTGTAGAAATGGAAGAGTCACCCACGTCCGTAGGAGGATACCCCTTAAGTCTGACTCCTTACACGTGGTCCCCAGGTTGTGCTAATCAGGTGACATTTGGGAGGTGGTAGAGCATTTTGTGAGATGCTCGCCTGGCTTGCTACCAAAGTAGCTTTCCACCATTAAGTTGAAAGTCTGCCGCAAAGCCAAATACGGTGTTCCGGCAGTTATCCTTGAGAGCCTGCGTATTCCAGGTCTAGTGTGTTTACCAGCTTCGATCACATCGTCACTTACCATCAGGTGAGATAGTGGTCAAACACTAGCCTGTCACAAATAAAAAAAAAAACAAAAAAGTCCCATTTTTTTTACCATAGGTAAGATAAACAGTTGAGTTTTTTTTACAGACCCGCTTTGTAACAAGCCGGTGAGGCATGTTAGATGCCTATCATCGGGATCCAATTTGTTCTCTACCCGTCCCAGAAGTCCTTCGAGACTGAACAACTCTATCGCTCGAAATACTAGTAATTGACGACCCAGTTGGCGCAGTGGACAGGTGTCCGCCCTCTGCGCCGTGGGTCCTGGGTTCGATTCCCGGCAGGAGCACAAATTCCTTCCCAAGGGATATTTGTGCTTCTGGCTCTGGGTGTAATGTGTGTGTGATGTGAATGTTTCCGGCACCCACGATACAAGTCTTTGAACTTAGTGTGGGGCTGTGAGTGTGAATGCGTTTTGTTGTAAATAATAACATAAATATTATGGATAAATGTAAGGAATAATATTAAGAATAACACAAAATCAAATTATTATTGAATCTGGCTGGTGAAAGATTTTTTGAAGAGCGGACTAAAGACAGTAAAACATAACCATTCGTTATATGAAATGGTTCTAATTAAACAGCATATAAATGAAAAATATCCTACTAATATTATAAATCCGAAAGTTTGTGTGTAAAGTGTGTAAGTATGTTTGTTCCCACTTTACGCTTTAACGGCTGAACGGATTTGGGTGAAATTTGGAATGTACATAGATTATACTTAGTATTAACACATAGGCTACGTTTTAACTTGATAATAGCGGGCGAAGCCGCAGGGCACGGCTAGTATTTTATACGTGTATACTCACCATTAATTTTGACGCCTAGCAAAAGTTTATCTACTTATAGATAGTGAGCTACAAATAAAGAGATAACTAGCAAACAATAAAAAGGCCTTCATCGGGATTCGAACTAGCTATCTCCCGATCGGCAGTTACCTTTCCAACTGAACTTTTTTTTAAATTTGCGATAGGCAAAGAAGTGGAAAGTAAAGATACGGTCGACGATGGTGCATGTTGCCTAGAAGAATGTCTCATTACTTTATGCGGGGTATTGCTACCATTTTAATCGACTTCAAAAAAAGGAGGAGGTTCTCAATTCGACAGTATTATTTTTTATTTCTTTTTTATGTGTGTTAGCTCATAACTTTATAACCTTTTTTTTTTTTTTTTTTTTTTTTGTGGGGGGGAAAATGCCTTGCACTTCCCTTCCTTCCCAGGGGCGAAGGAAGGGGGTATGTGGGGCTCGAACCCACTAAAAACCCCCCCGTGAGCAGTCCCTCGCCGAGGTGGGGCAAGATAGGGTCGCGCTAGCAGTCACTATCTTGCCCCGGCGGTAGGCCCGAGTACAAACCGGGCCACTGCGCCCATGTAGGGGTGACCTTGCTCACCAAGGCCACCCCTCAGACTTGTAGGGCCGTGCAAGCCAGTGGAGAGCTCCCTGACTCTCCACCGGTGACCCATAACTTTATAACCTTCTTCAAGGTGAACCGATTTTGATGATTCATTTTTTATTTGTTATATAGCTAGTTCTTTCCATATAGTTTCATTAAAATTTGATCAAGATCTAATAAATTTCATATTATTTAGATTATGTATAATCTTAATTATTTTATATTTATGTACAATACTAAACGATATAAATTTCTATTATATTTCGTTATTACCTTACATATATTTTCTTTATCCTTGATTGATACGCGCCTCATATCATTTCATTTTCCACCGCTGGATGACTGGCAGAGAATGATTTTAGCATTAAGTCGTCCTTTTGTTAACTTTTTATTGTGCAATAAAGCATTAAATATAATCAGTAAGCTAATCGAGTCCAGGTTGCAGTCTCGGTCACCGACGTAAGGTGGCAAGCTTATCGGTATTCTATCGCTTACATTTTAGAGAGTGTGCACAGGAATCTTAATCCCCCATGCCCTTTTTACCATCTAACAACAGGACAAACTATTAATTTCATCCATTTATGGTTGACATACCTCCAGCGCTCAAAGCGTTTTGCTTCTACGTTCATCATCCGTACAGCGAAGGAGTGGAACTCATTGCCTGCGTCTTTGTTCCCCGAACGGTATAATCTGGGAGTCTTCAAGTCTCGCGTGAATAGGTATCTTCTAGGCAAGCATGTCACACCTTCGACCGCATCATTAGTTTCCATCAGGTGAGATAGTGGTCAAATGCTTGCCTACTGCAAATAAAATAAAAAAAGTAGTTTTTGAGTTATCCTTTATAATGCTTATTTAATTCGTTTAATCAGATCAAAGGTTCCGAGGCGGTGAAGTCGGTATTTCCAAACTTTGCTTGCGTTTAATTTATGTATATACCTATGATATAAGTAGTCATTTCTAGTGTCTATATTTCTGTTAAAGGAGGAAAAAATATAATACTCGTGGTCGCGATGGCAGACCACCCAATCCCAATTAGTTTAACAAGCCGTATTTATGGGATTGCGCTGTATTCTTTACTTTATATAACTGATACATGCCTACGGTCCGTAGCCATGTTTATCCGAAGGCTACGAAGGCTATACATTTCATAGATGTTTGTACTATATATATGAACTAGCTTTTGCCCGCGGCTTTGCTCGCGTTAAGAAGTATTATTTTAAAATTGACAAACTTTCATCCCCTATTTTTTTCCCTTGGGGGTATAATTAATCAAAATCCTTTCTTAGCGGATGCCTACGTCATAACATCTACCTGCATGCCAAATTTCAGCCCGATCCGTCCAGTGGTTTGGGCTGTGCGTTGATAGATCACTATGTCAGTCAGTCAGTCAGTCACCTTTGAGTTATATATATTTAGATAGCCTCTCGTATCGTTTACAAACTTATCGGCGACTTCAGCTGATGATTCAGCAGTACGGTTAATATGCAGATAAGCGAGGAGACAACCAAGACTAGTATAAGTCCCGCGTGGAACCTTAATGTCTTAGAAATAGAGATATTTCGGCCGCATCTTCACTTTCTATCAGGTGAGACAGTGATTAAATGCTTGCCTATCTAGCATAAAATATATAATGAAGGTGCTTTGTCTCTTATAAGTAAGAAATGAAACAAAAATCAAGCACTTACCATTTATTATCGTTTATATATATAAACTCAATAAACATAACATAAACATAAATTAACCTGCTACTACAATCTCTGTATATCCAAAGGTTATCTGGTAGAAATCGCTCTAAGCGATAAGACCGCCCATTGTACTGCCTTAAAATATTAATTTCGTAGCTGTTTTTATCATTTTTTGATGTACAATAAAGATTCTTTCTTCAAATCTGGAGTAAATAGGTATATTCTAGGCTAGCATTCTAAACTTCGGCCGCATCTTCGCTTTCCATCAATATGGTGGACAAATGCTTGCTAAAATAAAAAAATGCTTTCACACTCAAACCCCTACACTAAGTTCTATGACTTGTGAAGTATGTAACATTCACATCATGTATGATTATGGATTCTGTACCTATGTGATTGTGTGTACATAATCACACCCAGAAACACAAATTTCCCTTGGGGAGAAAAGTTGTACTCCCACCGAGAATTGATCCCGATACTTAGAAGGCAAACGTGCATCCAGCCAATGAGCAGTTCAATATTAGCACATGATTCTTTGATTTTACATAAAAGAAGCGTCTACGCGAATGATATCATAAAAGGTATGCCATTGGTAAAATCTCGTTATGCAACCCTATAATTATAGCTATACAAAATGTCGCATCTGGAAACCAATTCTTCATACATTTATTATGTCTGACTAACTATCGGTATTCTATCGTATACATTTTGGAGAGTGTGCGCAGGAATTATACGAGTTAATTCCAACTAGTCCATTTTACCATCTAACAACAAGACAAACTGTCAAACGTCATCCATATATGGTTGACATACCTCCAGTTCGCTCGAAGCGTTTCGCTTCTACGTTTATCATCCGTACTGCGAATGAGTGGAACTCATTGCCTTCGTCTTTGTTCCCCGAACGGTACAATCTGGGAGTCTTCAAGTCAAGAGTGAATAGGTACCTTCTAGGCAAGCGTGCTACATCTTCGGCCGCATCATCACTTTCCATCAGGTGAGATTGTGGTCAAATGCTTGCCTATCAGGCATAAAAAAAAAACTTTTTTAATAAAGTTAAATTCCCGTTTAACAAACTTTTTCTAGAATTTATTAAGAGCACTACAACAAAGACCGTGGTGAGAAAAAATTGCAAAACATTTCCACAAGAGCTGTAAACTGCTTTCTAACTTGCACTGGCGTTAATAAAATCCAGAATGATTTAAAATTAATTAGATGGTGAACCCCGGCTAGTGCTATAAAGAGGATTTACCAAGTTTTATACCCTGACATTATTCTGTTAACCTCTTTGCTATGCGCTGTCCAAAAAAATATTTGCGCTAATTCACAAAAAAAAATTAGTTTGATTGCTATCTTTTATCAACCGACATCAAAAAAGGAGATTCTAAATTGGACTGTATGTTTTTTTTTTATCTATGTTACGCGATATCTCCGCTAATTGTGAATCAATTTTGATGATCTGTTTTTGTTTGGTAGAGAATACTTCAGAGGTGGTCCTATATATATATATTTTAATTAGCTTTGCTTATGTTTCAATTATTAATTTAAAAGATGCATAACATAGAGTACAGAACATAGTAAGTAAGAGTAACATGACAACACAGTAATATCATAAATCCGAAAGTTTGTGTGTAAATGTGTAAGTATGTTTGTTTTCTCTCTCTTCACGCTGTAACGGCCGAACGGATTGGGATGAAATTTGGAATGTACATAGCTTATAACTAGGATTAATAGTAATATAATTTTCTCTTCATGGGAAGTATGAGCTTTTGGTTCTGGGCGTGATATGAATGTTTCCGGTGCCCACGAAACAAGTCATTGAACTTAGTGTGGGGCTGTAAGTTTGATTTTGAAAGCATTTATGTTTATGTTTAAGCCAGTAGTAAAATTTTCCTTATTGTTAATGTCTTATGCATGGAGACATGAGATATGCCATCTGCTAAGTAGACTGTCGTCAATAAATATATTATTTCATAACTTTTAAACATTTTATCTGAAAAACTATGTTTCATTTTATTAATATCATACCATTCTACCTCAAAATTAATTTTAAGTATTTTTCAACGCATCTAAACATTTATTCTAATTCTCTGAAAAGTTGCAGAGACTTCGAATAAGCGTCAAAATTTTATCCCGTTTTTTATCCGTCTCTAGCTTTACTACCGCTTTTATTTAAATCCATAATTTAAATGCAGATGAGGACTCTTTGGTGCGAAGAAATTGGTATAATTTCATCACGAATCGCTTGCAGTATTTCATTCCTTGATTTCTTATGTATATTTTTAAAACAAATTACGTTTAGTCAAGTTTTTGATGGATCTTGGAGCATTTGTATTTTGACTTAGCCTTAATAAAGTTATTATTTTTAACCGAATCCAAAAATAAGGAGGTTCTCTATTCGACTCCACTTAGTTTTGAGACTCTAAAAATAAGTTGTTTTTAATAACAACAAAAGATAAAGCTATCATATTTGGACAATTTCACTTGAGGATATAATCTAAATACTTAATTATTAATTATAATTTAAATAGGAATCAGAAACATGATTGGCGAAATTTTTTTCGACATAATATTTGTTTTTGGGTCTTTTGAAATTTCTATATAGTTCTTACATAGGCTCTAAAAAATATAATTATTAAATTTTACTAGGTTTTTTTACACAATTGAAATACCTAAATCGATAAGAACCTTTTTTAATAATACATCTATATACATTTATTATACAGTTTCTCTATGATTAACCGAGACGAATGAGACGTGGCTCTTATTCAAATGTTTATCGAATAAAGAACTCGTCGGACTTTTTCACCTCTTACAATTATTTGTCAAAATAATTAAACGTAAGCAAAGCACAAGAAAACCGACTTAAACGCTTATATTAAGGCCTGTTTGAATAAACTAACATTTAACAGGAACTAGAAACACTCTCTGCTCCAGCATTCACATAGCTTGCAGCTCTTCATTGTCTTGTTCGTAGAGCAAACATTAGTCCTGGATTGTTCACAAAGGCTTAATATCCTGCCGATGGCAGGCAGTAGAGCTGATTGCAGTGCCGCGGATATTGCCGCGAACGTTGTACAGCTTTGTAATTAGTTTTCACTTTGTTTACGAGAACCAAAAGCAAAGAAATAAGTTCTACTATCTCTTTTCTACCGACTTCACAAAAAAGGTGGAGGTACTCAAGTCGATTGTATTTTTTTTCGTCGTTACTTCGTTCCACATAAACCGATTATGAATTATTTTTTTGTTTGAAAAATGTTGTTTTCCAATTAGTCCCATTTAAATTTGATCAAGATCTGATCAGTTGTTTTTGAAATATCTTCTATAATGCGTGTTTAGTACATCTCATCTGATAAAAGTTTCGAAGATAAAGCGGTGAAGACGGTTTTTTTAAGCTTTGCTTGCGTTTAATTATAAAACAAATATTAAAAACTTCCGTACATAAAGGATTTGTACCCTTTATGTCATAAAGTATATATCTACGACATCTATTCTTTTTGTCTGTCTTAACCTTGAAAGTGCTATTTTTGAGAGGGCATATAGGTAGCTTAATTATGGAGGTTTATTATTATTGATCTAGACTCTCGACCTCATTGCTGTTACTAAATTCTTGTGCAATTTGTGACAACACAAAATCAAAATCTAGTACTTATTTATAACATAATTTTGTTAATCCAACCAAAAATAAAGGTTAAATGCTTACATATGTCATATTTTTATATAGATGTAGATACGTATTACCAGCTTTTCTAGTCATTAATAGTTCTGATAGTCTAAAAAACTAGACTATTGACTATTTAAAATTAAACTATATCGACAACATAATAAAATTCAAAATCGTTAGTTCACGTGCGCCCCAAAGAGGCACTCATGAGAGTTAATGACTCTACTACCAGATTCGCAAAATTACGAGAAGAACCTGGCAAGAAACTCGGCGGCGCATTTATTCATTCATTTTTTTAACAGTTCTTATCACTTATATAGAAATTATATTATCTAGGTATATCTACATTATGTAATCGCCAGAGAGCGCTTGTGCAATTTGCCTCTATGCATGCTTGTCATTAATTTAATCATTCTTTTTATAATAAGCTTTCTTAATCAACGCCCGTTGCATTACTGATTTAAACTCTCCCTTAGCAGGATCTTGTTGCTATATAACACAACTTTATAATAAAATAACATTCTATAAAATCTTTCAAATAATAAGATTGTTATGTTGTTCTTTGTTATTTTGTAAAAAGAACGTATTAATAGTAATGTTGAATGCCTAGTAGTCCACATTTTTTCTCCTTTTTTTATTCCTTTTTTTTAGTCTTGAGACGCGGCGATGTGACCGAAGATGGGACTTACTAGGCTTCAAATAGTTTAATCTAAACAACGTTCTAAATATAACATGGATACAGTCCCTTTTTCATCCCTTGTTATACAATTCAACTATAACGAACTTGTCTGTAATTGTCTTGTGTTTCATCCCATATATAAATTTTATTGATATATATGTTTATCGTTATTCATTTTAAAATCAATATTCACGTTACAATATGTCCAAAATATTTTACTTAGCGAACTCTCAACAATGGCAGACTGACGAATTTACAACTATTTGCTGCGACTGGAAGGACTGATTGCGTATCAGCATAATGAAGGCAATAGGAATAAAGTAAATTATACCAACCAATAACTAACAATTAAAAATGCGTTAAGATGGTAATAATAACAAGAACCTAATTAAAATCACATGTTTTTTTTAAATCCTGTGTATATTTTCAATCGAAAATAAAATATTTTTAGCTTGAAGATGATGTAGCAAGAAATAACATGTCATTTAAATTGCAACCAAAGCAGCCAACGAATTTTGGTCATGTAAAAAACTTGAGGATTTATGCCATATTCGTCCCAAGGAAGTTCGGCTCACATAAAAATCTGCTTTCGTCCCGCATTGTATGCCGTATTCGGCCCATGATAATTTTTTTGAGATATAATGGCCATATTTAAGGGCTTGGATAAGGAACTTGGCTGGATTTACCAAAAGCGCTCAGAAACTTTGTTGAAATAGATGGAATCAACGATGGGACGATAAATTTGGTGATATTGCAACAGTAAAGCTAGTAATAGATACATAATAAATTCACGATACTTTATTAAAAAACCGTCACCAATGCCAATATCTCTACAATATATTTTATTTTCTCACAAACTTGTATTTACACCCCCACTTCACCGAATTATTAATAATCATCTCCATTCAAAGGCTGTCTGGAAGAGATCGCTTTTAGCGATAAGACCGCCGATTGTACACTTTAATTTAAGTTCGTAAAAAAAATTGTAAGGGATTTATGTAAGGTGTGCCAATAAAGCGTTATCTATCTATCTTTGGATGCCCATAGCCCCTTCTGATTGTTGTTTATGCGGCCAATAACACCCCGACCGAAACAAAAAAAGTTTGATTGCAATAAAAGCAATATTCGGTTAAATTGAGAACCTTCTCCCCTTTTCGAAGTCAGTTACAAATAATGTTTTATTTATTCGAGTTACTGTTGATATCATCTTTTATTGCATTGAACAACTCTGATACGTAATACCAGCCTGTGAATACACGAACAGAGCCACACAATAGTTCGTTCCGCGGTTATTTATCATCCAATTACCTCAAATCTAGGTTGGAAAACGAATAAAATTGAATAACGAAATATATTCTGCATATGTTTCAACACAAATCAGAAATTGCAACAGATAAAAAGTCAAATGAATTATACTAAATAAATTATATAAAATATACGATATGATATACAAAGAAAATATACCTATCTGTGGTACTAAACGGCTATTCATCGCATGATTTTTGTGTCGAAGTAATACTCCGAAAATATACCTATCTAAAACTTAATAAATATTGATTTATTTTATTTAAATCATGACTCATTTGCAACTTACATAAACGTACTGCATTAAAAATTCTTTGAATGGAGCAAGAACTTTTGCAATAAATATCCTATACTATTAAAAAATGTGTGGATAATATTGTTAAGTGTGAAACACAATATAATTATGACTACAGCTACAAGAGTCCTAGGAGAAAATTATAGTATTTTCCAACAAACGCTTACCTATCAATAGCATTAAAAGCACAACTACAATATCTACAACTCGCTTAGTCAATTAAATTTGGCTTTTTGGAGTTTGGAAGCCAAATTTAATTGACTAAACGTGTTGTAGATAGAAAAAAAAATACTAAATAGCTTTACTTGCAACTTACTGATGTAAGTTGCAAGTAAAGCTATTAAAATCAAGTCGTGAAAGTAATAATAGAGGGTCGGTATGCCTGGCCAAAGAACTAAAAAAGTTTTCAGAACCTTTTTTTCCTATTTACGCACAAACAATACAAACATTTGTTTTTACCTCATTTTTAAATCAACCAAAGTGGGCTATTTATCATGCCGAAATATAGACATACATACACACATTATATTCACCCAAAGAAATAACCCATACTTTTAGAAATTCGCCCAAAATATGGGTTATTTTTTGGGTGATTGGCATCTTCGTCATTACAACTTCAAAAAAACCGTTTATTCGCAGAATGTCAAATTCGCAAAATGTAAAAACTGTGTACTTATTTATAAGTTGGTTGAACTGACTTCAGAAAAGTCGATTGTTAATATAACAGGCCCTGGGGCGCCGAGCTGAAGGAGACCTTCAATATCGTACTAAAGTTGCAGTCACCACACAGTATAAAGTATTCATATATTTATTTTCAAGACAGGGAATGGACTAAGGTGAAAAAGAAAGGGGGATTTATCATTGAAAATAATATAATAATAAGTTAAGAACCGCTGACAGCCTCTAACAACTGTTTAAACTATGTGCTCAAATATGTAAATCTTATTCAATTTATTTAAGTATATACTAATCTTAGTATTTAAGCAACAGTTATATGTTGTTGTTGATTACAGATCTCAATTTATCTTCAGCTACAATATAATTAAAACAAGAGCGTGTTTATTAGCGTGTTTTTATTCTCGATATGGAAGCATTTGACCACTATCTCACCTGATGGAAAGTGAAGATGCGGCCGCCTGCCTAGAAGATACCTATTCGCTCTTGAATATATAATAATATATATATCACATAATCTTTTAATTTATAGAAGGTACTTATGTCTTAGTGAGCATTATGTAAACTTAATTATATTTAAAAAAAAAAAAAAAAAAAAAAAAAAAAAAAAAAAAAAAAAGACCCTTGTCAAGTGTTGTTGCTTTTCTGGCTAAATTTCTTTTTCAGCTTTTATTCTTATTTTTAGGGCATAATTTGCCCACTGGCAGGTCCTGCGCCTTATGGGACTTGCAAGGTATTGTTTGTAGACCTAGAGATAATCACTATTTCGTTTTATAAGGGTATTTGTTTTCATTGCATTTTTGACATAAATAGTTCTATTTGCTGCTAATTTGTTATTTTGTTTTCATGGTAACGCGGCTGCGCGCCGGCGCTTTGCGGGCCACGTCAAGTCACACTGACGTCTAGAGATACTAAGATATCTTTATTTACTTTTGTGAAATGGCTCTTTGCACGCAAATAGTGACGAATACAGATGCCCTAAGTAGTGTGTCGCAAGAGAGCATGGTTTTGTGTGCTGTGTGTCCCCAGGCTCGATATTTTAAGGGTCAAAAAGGCCTTAAAATTCACCAAAGTAAATGTCATAAATTTAATGTCCCCTTATCGTTGCCAATTATTGATTCAAATATAAATAGTAGCAGTCTAACAAGCGCTGCTACTCCTCTCAAACCGTTTTGGGAGGTACTGAGCTTGTACAAAAATTCGGTCCCTCTTTTAAAGCGCATTCCGCGAGGCGCACGCATTTCGGTTGCTAAGTCCCTTTCAGGGGCAATTAAGAAAGTGGTTTTTCAAAATTCAAAGAGTGCCTGGGAACATCTCCTGACTTTTCCTTACCACGTACTTTACGTACCTTTTGACCCTAATAACAAAACGTCCCTTACTAATAGAGTAAAGGAAAACTGCGTAAAGTACATGGCATTGGAAGACATTTCTTTCGATACTTGCATGATTGTCCCGCCAATAAGGCGGGATAATACAAATTCTAAAAAAAATGATAATTTGGCGAATTATAAGATTGTAGAGAACAAAATTAGTGATGGTGACATTACAGGGGCAGCACGAGTCTTGTTCTCTAGCGACACTTTAGCCCCTTATAATTCGGATACGATACAGTCACTTCGTGACAAGCATCCGCCTGCGGCAACAAATCTCCATTTACCTGATCCACCTCAACAGAGTGACGTCACTGTTGAGGCGACCGCTCAGGATGTTGCTTCGGCTGTTATGTCTTTTAAAGGTGGATCTGCCGGTGGCCTAGATGGCTTAACACCGCAAATTCTAAAAGATCTTTTATGTGCTAGTTCTGGCGAGATTGGTGAGATACTTTTAAAAGATCTAACGGCTTTAGTTAACCTGATGTTGTCAGGTCAAGTCAATAATGACGTCACAGATATTTTGTATGGCGCAAATTTATGCGCACTTAACAAAAAAGATGGTGGCATCAGGCCTATAGCGGTAGGCACCACATATCGCCGCCTCGCGGCTAAAATCGGTTGTAAAAAAATGTTTGTTTCTTTAAGCAATCTTTTTCAGCCTATACAGCTTGGTTTTGGTTCGCGGGGCGGATGTGAGGCTGCTGTCCATTCCCTTAGAACATTTTTAAATCAAAATTGTGGAGAGGTGTTGCTAAAGGTGGATGTTAAGAATGCTTTTAATTCTGTTGATAGAGGCACCCTTCTGACCCAGGTGAAAGATAAAATTCCAGAGTTATATAATTTTATTTGGCAATGCTATGGCAAACCATCAAAATTAATTTACAAAAACGATGTTCTTTTGTCTTCCGTTGGCTGTCAGCAGGGTGACCCGTGCGGCCCAGCAATTTTTTCTTTAGCTGTCAATCCAATAATTCAACGTCTCCAATCCAAACTAAATGTTTGGTATTTGGATGACGGAACTCTGGGAGGTGATGTGAATACTGTCTTAAGTGATTTAAAATTAATAATTGATGAATTTAAAAAGATTGGGCTTGAACTAAATTTTTCGAAATGCGAACTTTTTGTTTGCGATAACTGTTCAGACAAATTATCGGTTTTACAAAAATTTAACTCATTGGCTTACAATATAAAACTAGTAGACAAGAGTTCACTTCGCCTTTTGGGTTCGCCGATATTAGATGAATCATTTTCACCTTTTGTAGAAGAAAAAATTCAAAATTTTAAAAATTCTTCTGACAGATTGCTCAAAATTAACACTCATATGGCTTTTACAATTATTAGATTCTGTCTTTTTGTCCCAAAATTTACGTATTCTTTAAGATGTTGTCCGCTATGGAAACATGGCGCGCTCCTCGAGAGCATGGACAATATCGTAAAGAATACTCTTATATCGGTTTTGAATATTGACATAGATGACAGGGCTTGGTCGCAAGCTTCTTTACCTGTAAGACTAGGAGGCTTAGGTATACGTAAAATTTCTAGTGTTGCGTTACCGGCTTTCTTGTCCTCAGTTCATGGTACTTCTAAATTAGTCGAAAAAATACTTTCACATAGTTTGGGTTCTTTAGAAATAGCAAACCTGACTGAGGCCAGAAGCGCCTGGGAGATGGCATGCCCAAATACCGGGCTCCCAGTGAGGTTATCCTCACAGAGACTGTGGGATCGGCCGCTCTGTGAACTAGCACGGAAACATCTTTTAGATACGTGTCCTAGCGTCACAGAGCGTGCTCGACTTCTAGCAGTTTCTGTATGGGAGTCAGGGCTTTGGTTGCAGGCCATTCCCTCTTTTAATACTGGTACACTTATAGATCCATCTGCTTTCCGTCTCGCTATATGCTTACGTTTGGGTGCAAGGTGCTATGTTGCCCATAGCTGTCAGTGTGGTACTGCTGTTGACCAGCTCGGTCACCACGGCCTCTCGTGCCAGAAAAGTGCTGGCCGAATTTCCCGCCACGCCAGCCTCAACGATATCATTCGCCGGGCTTTTACCAGTGCCAACGTTCCAGCCATTCTCGAACCGAATGGTCTGATGCGTGACGATGGTAAAAGACCCGACGGCATGACTTTAATTCCATGGAAGATGGGACGGCCTTTAGTATGGGATGCAACTTGTGTCGATACTTTAGCTCCGTCACATCTTCCTGAAACACAGAATGGGGTTGGCGTCGCGGCAACTTCGGCAGAGCAGCGTAAACGGCGCAAATATGGAAACCTTGGCAGTGGTTACATATTTGAGCCGTTTGGTGTTGAGACACTGGGTCCGTGGGGACCGGGAGCTCATTCTATTTTCAAAATTCTATCAGAGCGCCTGGTTGAAGCGACGCGTGATCAAAATGCTGGCACTTATTTGGCTCAACGTATTAGCATTGCAATTCAGAGAGGCAATGCCGCCAGCATGATGGGAACGCTACCCACTGGTAGTGGGCTTGAGCACTTGAGTTACCTATAAGCTCGATGTCTTGTAGGTAACTTTAGTTCTTTGCTGTACATAGTTTTAGTTTAGTTTTAGGAAATATAGGCAATTGGCCCGTAGTTAGTACAGAAAAAAAAAAAAAAAATATGAATATGAAGTCTCATGAGAATATGCTTACACATTTCAGTTAAACGTCTACTTATGACCTCGTCAGTTTTAGCATCACTATCATAATTCAATTATTTCACAACGCTCTTTGCCCCATGCTTTTTTACCCTGGAAGCATCCCTGTCGAGTCAACTGAAAGGTCAACTCTGGCATCGTGAAAATTTCATAAAATAAATACGCGACAGAAGATTGACATGAAAGTTCAAGTTTTTCGTCAAGCGCTTTTAAGCTGCCTTACATTGTTCTTGTAAAAATAAAGATATTAATATATTAAAAAAGGTTGATCTGCCCAGGTTTCGCTTGGACATATTATAATATCATAAATGATAAACGAAGCTCCTTTTGCAGCTGACGCCTACTTTTCATACAATTTAAAGTTACAGATTCATAGATAAAAAAATCGAGATATCGTGAAAAGTCAAGGATTTATAGGACTATTTGGTGTGTAATTATAGCAATACTATTACGTCTTTCCAATCAAATCAAATAAAAATCGTTTATTCACATGAGCCCCAAAGAGGCACTCATGAAAGTTAATGAATCTAATGCCAGATTTGCAAAATTACAGCCATCTCGAGAAGAACCTGGCAAGAAACTCGGCGGCGCATTTTTTTTCATTATTTTTTTTAAAACGATTTTAGGAATTCTATTGTCAAATCTAACCCCATTTGCCATAAAAGATTTATTCGTTCCAGCTTACAATACTTATTGATACGATACAATACAATAGTATTAAATTGTAAAATACACTGTGTTATACTGTACCATCACCTGTTTAATTCAACAATAAAATATTGAATTTGTATTTGTGTAGAGCGCCACCTACTGGTGATATTATAATAAAGGGAAATATTTTCGAGCAAAAAAAGTGAAGGGTGACTCTCTTGCCTTAGAAACATCAGGCACCGGACTAGAGTAAAGAGTACAGAAGATCCTTGTGTAGGCAAGGATAAAAAATTGAATAATAAATAATAATTGACAATTGAATAATTGAAACGCAAGCAAAGCTTAAAAAACCAATTTCATCGCTTATATTTCGGTTTAAGCTTGAAAAATGGAGGGAAATTTTATGGGACCACCTCTGAAGTATACTCTACCAAACATAAAAAAACATTAAAATTGATTCATAATTGGCGGAGATATCGCGTAACATGCATAAAAAAAAACAGTTGAATTGAGAACCACCTTTTTTGAAGTCGGTTGAAAAGATGATTGCCGACCTTCTGTAAAGGAAAGGCAGTGGAAAAAGTAAATCTGTGTAGACTCGTAGACACTCGTAGATACTCGTAGACCAAACCTCAAACACTTGTAGGCCACAGGTTTCATACTACTGCTATGTATACCCGTAACAGCCCTTTCACACGGCAGTCCAGCATCCCGTTTTCTACAGGATCCCGTTCGATGGCGAATGTGTTTATATGCTAGCGTTCACACGAGCATCCCGCATGCAAAAAAACCGATCCGGTCGAATTGTGCCATTCGGTTTTGTCACTAGAAACTGGATCCGTAGTCCAGTAAAAAGCGGGATCCCGTTTAATTACACATATATTTCAATAGCAGTGTTCACACGGCTTCCTGCGTGCGGACACTGTTTTATGCGGGATAGTGGAGTGGCTTTTTACTGAATCCTGCAAAACTAAACTGCCATGTGAACACAGCGTCCAGTTTAGCAGGATACCATAAAAAGCCGATCCTGCAAAACTGGACTGCCGTGTGAAAGGGCCGTACCCAGGCGGCGCCGTAGCACCATACTTGTAAATTTTCCTACCGCAACGGGCAGGGCGGAAATAAAAACAACATATCTAGGCAGATAGATACCTATTTGGAATGGAGTAGTATTTTGTATTGTATGATACACGCACAGTCTCAAGGGAAGGGTTTTCTTCTAGTGGACTGTATGAGGTGCGCAAATGGACAGGTAAGAGGTATATCGATCCTAACAATAAAAAAATTGAAAAAAAGCACTCCACCTTTAGATCCACGCCCGCCGAGGGCAGCAAGATCAGCGTAGTCACCGTAAACACCGTGGCTTCCTTGTGTTGTCTCCTTTTGTAAAAAGCACGTACAGCGCATAATAGAAAGATTGTTAGGTCCTCAGGGTCCAAAATGCTGGATTTCCACCGTAACCGAGCAGGTCAGCACAACGTGTGCTTAGCTCGATCATCTCGCAGAACTCAACTACCCTAACGGTAACAGATAATACAAATTGATGGAGTTTTGCAACTACCCTCAATCTGATGCAAAGATCAAACAAGTATACTAGTATGTAGAGAATGAAAGAATGTAATAATTAATATTTAGGTATAATTGGTTCACCAAAAAGTTCACCAATATCTATCTAATACCTTTAAACGAGCAATTCTTGTATATATGTGTGTAATCAGGATCTCGGAAACGGCTCCAACGATTTCCATGAAATTTTGTATGCAGGGAGTTTCGGGAGCGATAATACGATCTAGCTAGGTTTCAATTTTAGAAAACGTTGTTTTATCCGTGGTTTCAGCCGAGCCAGCACGGTCATCCGGGTACTAGATATTAAAATGACCCAGTAAATTTGTAATCATACTCAATTAAAATAAATTAGTATACTAATAATAATGAATCTTTGTTCACGTTTAATATCATATATTTCGTAAAATTTGAGATTAAAAAATTATAGAAACAAACAACAAAATATATAAAAATAAGGCATTAAGTATTATGCACCTATTCAATCGCGCAATGATATGTCCTATAGTATTGAAATTACGAAAATTGGATTTTATAAATAAGGCATCAAAATAAAGCAATCATCTTTTAGATGGATTTACTGATATATCTAATAGTGCAGTCGTTGACTTACCGATAATTCAATGACCTATGATAATAATACATGAATCATATGAGTTCAATGCAGTATTAATGATTCTATTATTTTGAAGTGTATATAATTCGTTGAGTAAAAATGAGTACATCCACTTTGATGTTTTTGTTGTTTCAGAGGACATAGTCACCATACAATTATTTCATACCATTGATTTATATCTGTGTATAAACAACCATCGAAATATTAAATGTCGATATAAACAACACAATGACATGACGAGATTGTTTTTGCCAAAAAAAAAATATTCATGATCCCGTCTCTTTCCTTCACCGTAGTCGGGTAAAATAAATATAGCTGTTAAATAACAATCTACAACAATATTCAAGAATTTATTAAACATACCTTTAATTCAGAGAGGCAATGCCGCCATGGTGGGAACGCTACCCACTGGTAGTGGGCTTGAGCACTTGATTTACCTATAAGCACGATTTTTTTTTATGCTAAATAGTCTTTAATAATATATTGACTACTATCTCACCTGATGGAAAGTGACGATGGGGCCGAAGATGTGACATGCTTGCCTAGAAGATACCTATTCACTCTTGATGTCTTGTAGGTAACTTAGATCTTTGTTGAATATGTATAGCTTTAGGAAATATAGGCAATTGGCCCGTAGTTTGAATATACCTTATTGCTTTTAAATATTTAGGATTCAAATTAAAGCTTTAAAACTACTTGAAATTCAAACAAATCACTTACATTTCCAATAAATGGATTTCCTGCTTCGGTACAGAAAGCAGTCAATTCAATATAAATATTTATGTTCTCGTAACCCCTTTATAGGTGTAATAAAATCAGTCGGCAGCGCTGTATATTTGGGCTATTACCCCTTCTTGGGAAGAGACTGAGAAGAACTACTGCGTTTTTTTTTTATTATAAGTACAATATCATAATATGTTTCATATTTTTTTAGATTAGGCTAATAAGTAACTTAAATTTAACTTATTCTGCTAGATTCATAATATGAAAGCAAGCAACCGTATATATTTTGATATATTTTGATTTCGATAAAAAAATATATGGGACCACCTCTGAAGTATAATCTACCACACAACAAAGAAGAACATCATAATTGAAATTGAAACGTAAGCAAAGCTTAAAAAAACAAAAACCAACTCAAAAGCACCATGAATGTTGATCGCAGCGTCACCTGAAAAAGAAATTTTTTTTCTTCCCTGAACGGTATAATCCGGGAGTCTTCAAGTCAAGAGTGAATAGGTATCTTCTAGGCAAGCGTGCTACATCTTCGGCCGCATCATCACTTTCCATCAGGTGAGATAGTGGTCAAACGCTTGCCTATCGAGAATAAAAAAAAAAAAAAAAAACCTACAAGACCCCATATTCCCAATCCGACAATTCTTTTGCTAACAGTACTAAAATTTCCTATCAAAATTGGTCAAGCTAAATCAAAATATATGCGGTGAAGTCGGTTTTTTTAAGCTTTCCTTGCGTTTAATTATTACTATTTACACTCACAGACCCGAACTAAGTTCATATCTATCACATAGACAATGTACACAGAACCATAAACACAAATGTCCCTTTGTATGAAAAACTGTGCTTTTGCCGGGAATCGAATGCTGGACCCACGCCGCTCACAAATTGCAGAGTCTCAGTCTCACGCGTACGGTCGCTAGCCTATCGTTATTATATCGTCTACATTTTGGAGAGCGTGCGCAGGAATTACACGAGTTAATTCCACCATGCCCCTTTTACCATTAACAACAAGGTAAATTGTCAAACGTCAGCCATTTATGATAGACATACCTTCAGTTCGGTCGAAGGGATTCGCTTCTATTTCATCACACAGTAAAGGCCTGGAACTTATTACCTGCGACTTTGTTCCCCAAAGAGATATAATTTCGGATTCTTAAAGTCAAGAGTGTATAAGTATATTTTGGACAAGCATGTCACATCTTCGGCCGCATCATTTTCCATCAGGTGAGAGGTCAAATGTTTGATAATAAACATTGAAATGTGCGTTAGCTTCAACCCTTATCGTTAAGGCGTACGCTGACTCGTCGAATTCAGCCCTTTGACCCTCCCCTACTGTGTAACTCCTAGAATGTTTACATTTGATTCATTAGCAATTTGCAAATCAGCTATCAGACCCCTTACCTATATATGTTGCAATCGGTTTTAATTCGAAAATGACAAAATTCTCAAGCAATAAGGTTAATTATTGCTTGTTTCACAATTCTGTTTCAAATTCAATAAAATTATATTCAACTAGCCGTGTCCTGCGGCTTCGCCCGCTATTATCAGTTTAAAAAGTAGCCTATGTGTTAATACTAGGTATAATCTATGTTTATTCCAAATTTCATCCAAATCCGTTCAGCCGTTAAAGCGTGAAGAGGGAACAAACATACTTACACACAAACTTTCGGATTTATAATATTAGTGGGATGGAATATGCATGAGATTTGTGTATTGATGATAAATGATAGATTGTTTTTATAATATACAAAGAAATCTTCATAGTTTGTAGTCCTACTGTTATATGGATAATCCTAAAATAGTAAAAAAAAAATTACACGAGTGAAGGTTTAATACAAACTTCATTAAACACCCTTTTTTAAATATAAAATATCTCCTTAGGCAACCGCTCAGATTGATGGATTTGAACAGACTGACTGGAAAGTAAAGACGAATGGAAGATTAAGTACTAGACTACTGCGTAAGCTCGGCAGTCGGCAAGGTAAGGCTAACATAGTAAGGGTATAACATCTCCCCCTTTAAGAGGAGACTTTGGGGTAAGCTTCAAAGTCTCTGCTAGGATCTAGTTCTGATGGCAGCAGGAGTCATTTCTAACTCTGGGTCTGTATTGTCTGTGGCGTCATGTGTGGGTTGGGATGGTGCTCTGGTTTTATTTACTTTAAAATAAATAAATAAAATCTATTTATTTCAGGTGAATTAACCCATAAAAACTAAAAAATTACAATAGAACATTCAAACAACAAATAGAATAATAACAAATAAATTAAATTAAAAAAAAACTTTAAATTAATAAATAGATTTTGTTCTGTTAATTAAATTTTAATAGTTATTCTATATATAATATAAAGATGTTTGTATGTACTTGAATGTGTCCGGTGTCAAACCATTTAAGACCGTCGATTTTCTAAAATGTGGCATTCTCCAAATGTTAAATTCTCTTCATGTTGAAATTTTCTATTTGCATAAACCCAACTTCAACCTAAAATGTTAAATTTTCGAAAGTATTGAATTCCCTGTTAATTTTTCTTTTGTAACATAAAATTCCTGTAATGTTACCTTGTTTTTTCCTACAGCTTGCAGCGTATCGTATATTAAAGTTACAAAATGTTTGAAGTCCCTTAACATCCTAAAATGTTAAATTCCTTTACGTAGACTTTTTCCTTTTGCATAACTTTTGTGAAAAACATTACTTTTTTGTTAATTTTATAAGTACTTTTTTAATTGTTATTTTCACATCAAATTTATTTATATTATACTTAATACTCTATAAACAACGCATTACAATAAAAAAACTTAGACTTTCATTCATAACCCTACTCTAAGTACGCTGACTTGTATTGTGGGTGTCGGAAACAAATTTTCCTTAGGGAGAAAACTTATGTTCCTACCGGGAAACGAACCCGATACCCGCTACTTAGAAGGTAGACGCGAAGCTAATAGAAAGTTCCAGAATATATTATTGTTTGTGCTTTACGCCAAACCAAATACGTAGCAGAAACAAAACCAAGCCACATTATCATACGCTGACTAGTGACTATCACATCAACGTCTATAGCACTATCAACAGCCTCTGATCGTCGTCAGCGAAATTTCTCAATCTCCCCATTTCCTCTGTTCCCATCACCCGATTCGGGAAATGTTCCCCGCGGGAGAATTTGCACCACTTTGTTATTCAGATTCGTAATCGAGGTATCAAAGGCGAGTGTTTGCTGACAATTGTTTCCACAGGGCTGTCTCAGTGGACTTACAATTATTAATAACGACGCTTTAAATCCTACTAATATTATAAATCCGAAAGTTTGTGTGTAAGTGTGTAAGTATGTTTGTTCCTTCTTCATGCTTTAACAGATGAACGGATTTGGATGAAATTTGGAATGTACATAGATTATACCTAGGATTAACACACAGGCTACTTTTTAACCTGATAATAGCGGGCGAAGCCGCAGGGCACGGCTAGTGTATAATAATAATAAAATAATAAACGCTTTCACATGCCACGGAGCGCAGAATCCTCGGAATCAAAAGAACAAACCGAATATCGTCAACATATCACCCTCCTCTGCTCTAAATTGTTGTGCCCAACAGGGTCTCTAATGTACTGTCATTTATTTCTACCACCTATCTACATTTAGAGATTTTTTTTACTTTTAGAGTACCTTTTCCAAATTACCCTATTTTACAATTTAACCAAACTATGTCTAATCAGTAAATTAACTTTAACATAAACTGCTACATTGCTATTACTAAGAATGTGTCCATCAACACTTTTCTTACTGTCTCTTTTTAAGGGTAAGACACTTTGTTCATGTGTTCTTTTGCAGCACTCTCACTATATATTACACTGATATATACTAACATTACACAAGTTCAAATGGTTTAGTTCTTTTAAGTCTTCTCACTAAGTCTGTTACGTCAAGGAGCTGACTTAGAGCGGATTTCGAGAATGCAATAAAGATTTGAATTTGAATTTAAATCAGGAACACAATATTACTTTAAGAAACCCAAGTAATAGACGTTTTGAAGAAAACCACACTTAAATAGGACTGGGCTTGGCACGTATGCCGCATGCCAGACTAGCTAAAACCACTTACAATTGGCTCCCAGCCGGAGCAAAACGACATCGTAGACGGCTCCGATGACGGAGATAAAGACGCTCACAACAAATGTTGGCCAAACTCTGCAATAATAGACCAAAAGGAGGCCTTTTTCCAGCAGTGAGACAACACAGGCTGATAATAAAAATAAACGCTTTCACACTCACAACCCGTCGCAGGCCGACTGCTGACCCGGGCTTTGTCGCAAGGTATCGATTCTCTCGGTAGTTTACCGGATACATTTCAGTGAGTGGGCTAAGGAATAACACGACCTAATTCCACATCATCATTCTATCATCGGATATCCAGACAGACTGCTAAACAACATTGATATAATATGGCTAATATGTAAACCTTAGTAGTAAAAGTTCCATAAATGAGGACGAGGCGTTTTGCTTCAACATTCATTATGCGAACCGTAAATACACCAACATGGAGTTTTCATGTCGCGAGTGAATAGGCATATTCTAGGCAAACGTTCTCCATCGTTGATCGCATCGTCACAAGCATATTTACATATCATAATATTTCAATGCTTGCAACTCTCTTTTTTTATGTGAAACTTCTTATTGGAGATCTTTGAAATTTTGATCCGCAACCTTTTTGTGTGACGAAAAGTGGTGGGCGTAAACACTGCGATGAATAATTAATTAAAACGTTTCCCTTTATTACGAAACTTTCACTTCTATATCGTGTATCTTTACGACACCTGTTTTTCTACTGATACAAAAGAAAATGATGAATAAATTAAAAATTCATCACTTTCCATCAGGTGAGATAGCGGCCAAATGCTTACATTATTATCATCATATTATCATAAAAAAAATTTTATGTCCAAGTGAGATAGTGGAGAAACGTTTATCTCTATTGGATTAAAACATAAACATAACACATAAACATACGCTTTCACACTCACAGCCCTACGCTTATTCCGATGACTTGTGTCGTGGGTGCCGGAAACATTCACTCCACACACACAATCACAACCAGAACCAGAAGCACAAATTTTTTTGGGGAGAAATCTTGTGTTCCCTCCGGAAGTCGAACCCGATTCCCCCTGCTTTGAAGGCAAATACCCAACTAAACAAACGTGCAGTTCAAACAATTATTACACATTATAATATAAATGCTTGAAAATCCAACTGTGACAAAAAATATTTTGGGCAACCCTATCGAAGTCGTCGCGACCACAAGGGGGTACGATATCAATTTTCTATTCAAACTATCTGCAAGCAATCAGACGTCAGATATTGACAACGATAGCTATAAGGTACTTCAAGGAAATATTGTTCATTGTTCGATTGAACTGAACCGATTGAACCCGATTGCCAAGGAAGGGTTATACTTTTCGCGCGTATCTTGTTTGTATGTAAATTTCTTTATTATATATCCTCGTATCTTCCAAACGGCTGGATGGGTTTCGACAGTTAAGGTATCGTTATATTTGTATTAAAAGCCCAAGAGTCCTTAGATAGGTGTTTAAAAAAAATTGGCGGATTTCTGGCGCAATATATTAGTAATTCGTTAGTAAAAATAATTAAACGCAAGCAAAGCTTAAAAAAACCGACTTCACCGCTTTATCATCGGAACCTTGATCCACCAGCTTTCAAATAAAAAAGAATCATCAAATCGGCTCACAACGAAAGAAGTTCTGAGGTAACTTTTGAAGTCGGGTAAACCAGAACATCGTCAAAGTACGCATTATTCGCCACAAAATAGACATTATTGACGATATTTCAAGAACTACTGATCGGATCTTGATCAAATTTAAATGGGACTAATTAGAAAACAACATCTATCAAACTAAAAAAAAATTACGAAATCGGCTCACGTGGAGAGAAGTTATGAGGTAATAAACATATAAAAAAAAAAACAGTCGACATGAGTACCTCCTCCTTTTTTGGGAAGTCGGTAAAAAACCAAACCTTTCGTACTCGAAAGGTTTCGTTTTTTTTATCCCTTTTTATTTTTATCCCCTATAAAAAGGGATAGCATAAAATTACATAGAAAGTAGGTTTACATTTTTTGTCGGGTTTTTATGATGCTTATTGCCTATAACAAAGTTTACATAGCTATTTGTAATTGAATTAGTTTTCTTTCATCACCTTCACATTTTTTATAACCGAATGAATTTCATTTCAACAGATAGTTTTTAACACACGGACCATGGCTACCTGGCAAGCAGAAGTGTATAGGTATATTCACATCTGCTTGCCAGGTAGCCATGCATGT
Organism: Lomographa bimaculata; assembly: GCA_948107665.1. Classification (NCBI taxonomy): domain Eukaryota; kingdom Metazoa; phylum Arthropoda; class Insecta; order Lepidoptera; family Geometridae; genus Lomographa; species Lomographa bimaculata. Next base: position 1,633,063 of record OX403600.1, on the reverse strand, counting down.
GTAGTTATTGATTATTTTTTTGACTTACCATTGACTTACTAGTCAATATAGCTAACTACACCGATCCGATAACCAATCGAAATTTGATATCGACCGATACAGAAAGAATCAAACAAAGAGAATAGTATTGTATTCTCTTTCTGTATCGAGGTTCTGCTTATACAATGTAAGTAACGGTCTAAACATATTACTTTAATCCTAAACTATTTTTACAAAACTGATCCAGTGGCGACTGTGTCGACAAACATACTTACTCACAAACTTTCGGATTTATAATATTAGTAGGATTATCGAAATTGTATGTATTGCACATCTGAAATAAGTACCAGCATTCTGATCACGCGTCGCCTCAACCAGGCGCTCCGATAGATTTTTGAAAATGAAATAAGCTCGAAAAATATTATATATATAAATATAAATAAAAATAAAAATTATTTTTTATTTTATTCCCATATAAATATATGTGATGACAAATATATATGATAACACTTTCAAGGTTTTATTGCCGCGTATTTTATTAAATGTTTCATTAGATTTTTATTCGTAAAATTATCGAGACGTAATGATTTGTTTTCTTTTTAAAATTTAGTTTTTGACTACAACTTTAACCATACATCCTTATTAGATCAGTAGTTACATAAATACCTATCTCCTTTAGAACTACCTATACATAAATACAATTTGCATCTAAAATATTACTAATATGATACTTTGATTGAGTAGGTGCTATTTAACTTCTAAGATAGTTTTGAGATCAATTAATAGTTGGAATTATGCTTCAATGAGTCACGTATTACATTCCATTAATAGTTGTAGAAATAGTAGATTTTGAAAGTACACTACTAATATTCCAAGAACAATCCACGGGCAAATTGCCTATATTTCCTAACACTAAACTAAAAATATATACAGCAAAGAACTAAGTTACCTACAAGACATCGAGCTTATAGGTAACTCAAGTGCTCAAGCCCACTACCAGTGGGTAGCGTTCCCATCATGCTGGCGGTATTGCCTCTCTGAATTGCAATGCTAATACGTTGAGCCAAATAAGTGTTAGCAATTTGATCACGCGTCGCCTCAACTAGGCGCTCTGATATATTTTTGGAGCTTCTGTAACAATAGAACCAAATAAACATAAACGCTTCCACACTCACAGCCCCACAATAAATCCAAAGATTTGTGTTGTGGGTGTCTGAAACAGGTACTAAAACATGACAGTATCATAAACGAAAACGCGTTTACATTCACAACCCCACTCGTAAGTTCAATAACTTATATCGTAAGTGTTGGAAACATTCGCATCACACACAATCACAACCAGAACCACACAAGTTTCCCTTGGGGAGAAAATTTGTGTTCCCACCGGGAATTGAACCGGATACCAGCTGCTTCTGTGGCAGACGCCCAACCAATAACGCAATTCAAACATTGAATATCTCTTTTTGAAACGTCCTTTGCCATAAATTTTATTGAGAAAGGTGATAATTCGGTAGTAGTCATGGGAAAAACCAACGCTTTGCATCTAACAACTCATATCTTAGTGTATATACCTGTAGTGTATATACCTGTAGTGTATATACCTAGCCAGCAAATACCTAACCATACCAGCAAGCCGTTCACTATCCCCCTAGCTAAAATCCAAAACGTTTCGCCTCTACTCTATCAAAAGAAACGCTTTCCAAATATACAGTAACAGACTTTAAAACTTGTGTACAAAGGTTTTAAATTGCTTGTCTGTAACTTTGCAATCTCAGTAAGCGCTAAATAACAAGTCAAGTTATTTTAAACCTTATGTTTACAAGTTTTAAGGCCTGTTACATTTAGAAAACGTTTCTTTTGATAGAATAGAGACGAAGCGTTTTGGATTTTGGCTAGGGGGGTAGTGAACGGGATGCTGGTGTAGTTAGGTACTTGCTGGCTAGGTATATACACTACAGGTATATACACTAAGATATGAGTAGTTATATGCAAAGCGTTGGCTCTTCCCATGACCACTACCGAATTATCACCTTTCTCAATAAACTTTATGGCAAAGGACTTTTCAAAAGGAGATATTCAATGTTTGAACTGCTAGCGTTATTGGTTGGGCGTCTGCCACAGAAGCAGTTGGTATCCGGTTCAATTCCCGGTGGGAACACAAATTTTCTCCCCAAGGGAAACAAGAGCCTGCCCCTAGCTAAAAACCAAAAACTCAGTCACTATATTGCGTGCTACTAAAATCTACTTTAACCAAACACTCAGTCTAAATTATTATTCAGAACCTAGGCTTAAAGTTCGTCCTAAATAAACAAGATGAATTTAATTGGACACAAGACCTTCAAACCTTCAAGCTTCACCTATTTGTAGAATAAATGGGGTTACGCCTACGTTATGACTTTGGCTATAGAACCGTGTCTAAATACAAAATGGTCGTGTGTATAGTAGGGTCAGTTATGGTTATTAAATTTGAGTTACATGATAAACACGTTGCAGAATAATCGTTTTGACTTTAAATAAATTAAACGCACACAAAGCTTAAAAAAAACCGACTTCACCGCTTTATCGTCGGAATTTTGATCAGATTAGATGTACTAAACACGCATGATATTTCAAGAACTACAGATCAGATCTTGATCAAATTTTAAATGGGACCAATTGGTAAGCTACATCATTAAAAAAAAACTCTCAAAATCGGTCCACGTGGAACGAAGTTATGACGTAACACATATAAAAAAAAATACAGTCGACTTGAGTACCTCCTTCTTTTTTATGAAGTCAGTAGAAGAAGAGGTCATGTCCCAGATGGTAGGAACCGTGCGTTGGAAGGTAACCCCATGTATGAAGGGAATATTATACCTTCCCCATTCGATAATGCCGAGGAAAGAATTTCTAATATAACCCCACACTTAGTTCAAAAGCTTGTGTCGGAAACATTCACATCAATTACACACGCAAACACACTCAAAAGTAACAATAGACGATGACACAGAATATACGTTAAACTTATAACGCCCTATTGTTTGTGTTGAGAACCCCTTTAGAGCCCCATAATAACCCATTTTTCACAAAAGGGGTTATATGGGGCTAACGTTTGCCGAGTATTGGTTCGACGACTCAATTGGCGCAGGGTGCATATCTCTGCACTCTTCTCTGTAAATATTGGGTTCGATTCCCGACATGAGCATAACTTTCCTTCCCAAGGGACATTTCAGCTTCTGATTCTGGATGCGATTGTGTGTGTGATGTAAATGTTTCCGGCGCCCACGATATAAGTCTTTATGCTTAGTGGGGGCAGTGAGTGTGAATACGTTTGTTTATTTGTTTATGTAGCATGCTCTGCTATTACTTAAAAAATGTTAAGTTAACTAAAATGTAGGTGTTTATTGTCTGTACCTATTTTGCAGAACAGGTTACCTCTCCTAGCGTAGCTCGAAGCAAGGCTGTGACGACCCAGATAGCACCTTGCGACTGCAGCACATAAGCAACTCATTATTTGTAACCATCGCGGCGTGAATCCAGTCTGGTTGTAGAGATGCTCAACCTTTGGCCACAAACAAACAATGAATACATATAATCAGGAGTTAAATAGGTTTCCAATAGCTATCTTAAAAATTATCTCCATAGTCTACTATGAAGATAAGTAAGAATCTTGAAGATAGGTTTTAGGTTTTAGGCCAGGAGTGCTTTTTAAAAAAGGCTCATTGGCGATGTTAAGCTAGTCGAGTCCAAGTTGCAGAATTTCGGTCACAGACGTAAGGTCGCAAGCTTATCGGTATTGTACCGTTTACATTTTGGAAAGTGTGCGCAGGAATTACATGATTTAATTCCCCCTTGCCCTTTTTACTAACTAACAATAAGACAAACTGTCAAACGTCATCCATATATGGTTGACATACCTCCGGTTCGCTCGAAGCATTTTGATTTGCGTTTATCATCCGTACAGCAAAGGAGTGGAACTTACTCACTGCCCGCGTCTTTGTTTCCCGAAGGGTACAATCTGGGTGTCTTCAAGTCTAGAGTGAATATGTATCTTCTAGGCAAGCATGTTACATCTTCGGCCGCATCTTCACTTTCCATCAGGTGAGATAGTGGCCAAATGCTTGCCTCTAGCATAAAAAGAACCCTTATAAGATATTTATGAAGTTTCACCACGAGAATACATATTTATCGGTTTCTTTGAAAGATCCAACAGGGCCAGTAAATTATTATTCCTAAAAACAGATATTTTATTACGAAGCCAAAAGTTGGCAACCTGCGATTTTGTCTATAGTCCGCGTTGCGACAATACCAGCCCTTTGTTTACAACTTGCAGACGGGACTTTGTAGATGTGCTGCATGTTTTGACGACCCAGTTGGCGCAGTGGACAGATTTCCGCCCTCTGCGCCGTGGTTCTTGGGTGCGATTCCAGGCAGGAGCAAAAATTCCTACCTTAGGGTTATTTGAGCTTCTGATCCTGGGTGTAATGTGCGTGTGTGATGTGAATGTTTCCGGCACCCACGACACAAGTCTTTGAACTTAGTGTGGGGCTGTGAGTGTGAATGCGTTTGTTTTATTTATAGTCCTATACCTCCATATAGCTAGAATATTCAAATTGGATATAATATAAATAAATTGTATGAGAACCTACGAGTACATAAATCAGTTATGCTTGTTGTTATTTCATCATTGGGGGTGAGTTCATCATCATACTAAATAGCGGGTATCGGGTTCAATTTCTGATGGGAACATAAGAGACAAGTTTTCTTCCCAAAAGAAATTTGCGTTTTTGAATTTGGGTGTGAGTGTATGTTTAGTGAGAATGTTTCCAGCACTCAAGATACAAGACATCAAACTTAGTGTGGGGCTGTGTGCATAAAAGTGTTCATGTTTTATTGGTGGCAAACACGGTAGTCCTAGAAAGTTACGGCTTTAAAGAAGTTGGAACACCTTTTTCACAGATTTTTCTACTTGAAACGTAAACGTTACGTAACTCCTTGTTTAAAAAGGGGTACGTAAATTGTCGAGTCCATGCTCACAGCAGAAACGTTCACGGTGGAGCCCTTTGAAGATTGTACTGAAAGCTTAATTATTTTAGAATGTAGGACACGAAATAAATTACTGTTAAACCATGTTTACATCAATGAAATTAGCGATGAAAAAGACTTACATAATTAAACGCAAGCAATGCTTAAAAAACCGACTTCACCGCTTTATCTTCGGAGCCTTGATCAGATTTAATGTATTAAACAGGCATTATTGACTATAACTCAAAAACTAGAGATCAGATCTTGATCAAATTTCAATGGGACCACATGAAAAGCACCAGTTTTCAAATAAAATAATCATCAAAATCGGCTCACAACGGAAGAATTTATGAGGTAACTTTTGAAGTCGGTTATACGAGAACATCGTCAAAGTAGTCCACAAAATAGGCATTATTGACGATATTTCAAGAACTACTGATCAGATCTTTATCAAATTTAAATGAGACTAATCAGAAAGCAACATCATTCAAACTAAAAAAAAATTTTTGAAAACGGCTCACGTGGAGAGATGTAATGACGTAACACACAAACAAAATAAAAATACAGTCGACTTGAGTACCTCCTCCTTTTTTGGGAAGTCGGTAAAAAATACCCTAACATGAAAAACGACCGAGAAGACTAAATGAAATATAAGCGGACAAGTGCAAGTATGACTCGCACACCGAGGGTTCCGTAAAAACTTGTAGATAGTTTGCCCATCACGGGAATCGAGTCCCAGTTTTGGAATGCAAAGTTTGAATCGTAGACAGAGTTGAACTGGGCTGCGTTCGGTGCCTACAACTTCGGTTGTTCAATTGTTTTTAATCTACGCTCGAAGGCTCCGAACGAAGTAGCACTATATAATATTAAATAGTAGTCATCTACATAATAATATTATTATGACACTTAATTTAATCTTTCTTATACATAAAAATTAATTGCTGTTCGTTAGTCTCGCTAAAACTCGATAATGGCTGGACCGATTTGGCTAATAATGATCTTGAACTATTTGTGGAAGTTCAGGGAAGGTTTAAAAGGTGAGCAAATTAGTAAAAATTTGTATTTTATTTTCCCATACAAACTGTTCGTACCTGTCAAACAGGAGATGTTTCTGAATATTTGACCACAGACAATTGGCGGTATGAAGTTCGCCGGGTCAACTAGTTCTACAATAAAAATTTCATGTTTAACTTTCAGTTTGACTTCACGTAAAGCTTTTTGCGGGCATTTTTCTAGAAACTCGGCATCGACAGGCCTCAGAGTCCAACCATCTCTCAAGGTGGTAGTCTGGTTATTGAATGCGCTAGTGTTTGAATACGCACTAACCCAACGTTATAACCAAGGTTTTTAACGGGCTAATAAGAAAGATTACAACCAAAGCGTAGGCACCGACCGCAGCCCTGATGAAGAAAAATAGACACGTTCTATACAGTTTTTTGATGTTAAACCGGCTTAATACGTTTGAATAACATCAAATGGAAATTTGTTACGTAGGTATGTAAGTACAAAATGTGGTAATTATGTTACAAATTGAATAGGTACAAACGTGGTGACAGTGAAGGCTGTTTTTTGGTCTGGTATTTCGAATGGCAGTTTTGGGAATCTAACACTAAGAAACGTGACTTTGATTGGCTCTTTGATCAAAGTAACTGATATTTTAGAATTCGCTTAGAATTTATTTTGCTGAAAAAATAAATAAATGGCATTATTATTTTGTATTCTTTTCCAAATCCTGTGATTCTTCTGTAATAATTGTAGAGTATTATCGAATCTAAGTTCCCCCAGACCAGGAACTAGCACGGCACTATAAAAGCGATCGCTCGTTGGGCCTCGGTTTCACTTTGTGCGTGGCGTTCGGACGCGTCGGACGTTTCGGTTATTGTTGTAGCTAAAAATAGGGTAGTTTAAGGATTTAGATAACTGTTAGAGTTTAATGATTTAGTTAATAGTTTGAATCATTGTATTAGAAGTGGTATATTGTTTTGTTTTCTTGTTAAATATATTTCGGGTAGATTTGCGTGTGATTTATTTTTTTAAAATCAAACTACTTTTCGATCTATAACATCAGAAGTGGGATAGACCACGTGTTTTTAAATGACGGGACGTCGATCTAGGGATGAAAGGCGCGATCATTCTCGTCGGCGCCGTCATGACCGCTCGAACTCTCGATCTCGAAGTCGGCTGCGTGAGCCATCGTTGGCGCCTAGGCGTCGTGATCGTTCTGTGAATAAAAGGAACGGGACGCCTATGCGACGTGATGGCTCCCGGCATGATTCCCGCGACCGTACTTTGGACCTTATACTCGCGAGATTAACGGCCATAGAAGGTACCTTACCGGGACCGTCTAGTAGCAATACATCATCGCATTCGTTTACCGAACGCCACGCGCAGTTATCTTTAGCCCCAGCTGCTCCGGTTTACGTCGAAGGGGGTAACGCCAGCGCACCCAAGACCGCCGGAACTGCGTCATGCAATTCGGTGGGTGAGGGTAGCAGTGCTGGTCGACAAGAGGACGTGACGGACAGGATTGTTGGAGCATTACAGGCGTTATCTAAAGTAAGGTCTCAAAATTACTACATTTTTCCTTTTGATCCAAGTGTGCATGATTTTGACGTATGGAGTGCGGAAGTTGATCGTGCTAAAGAAGTAAATCGCTGGGATGATGGGGAATGCCTCGGTCGAGTAGGCGGTAGTTTACGTGGAGATGCTAGATCGTGGCTTAATGAGTGGGTATCGAATGACCGTTCATGGAGCAATTTTAAAATCGAATTTAGATCATTATGTCCGCATAACATTGATGTAGCTACCGTATTGTATGACGTAATGAATACAAACTCGGATAAATTCGTGACATATGCGGAATACGCTCGTAAATCGCTTTTACGCTTGAACATAGTCACGGGACTGTCAGAAGAGTTGAAAGTTGCCATTATCGCCCGCGGCATTACCGATCCCCATATCAAAGCTGCAACAACTAACTCCAAACCATCGTCAAAACAATTAGTCGAATTTTTATCGGCCTTTGTCACACCCGATGGGCACTTTGAATACCTCAAAATGCCTTACGGCCTTGCCAATGCTCCCATTGTATATCAGAGGGTTATATCAAAGACGCTGAAGCCTCTCATAGACGCTGGTAAGGTCATGACATACATTGACGACGTCCTTATCCCGTCCAATACGATTTCTGAGGGGCTCGATACTTTGCGAGAAGTCTTACGGACGCTAGCCGCTGCTGGATTTTCGGTTAATCTTAAGAAGTGCACCTTTTTAGCTACCGAAGTTGAGTACCTGGGGAGACTAATTGGACGAGGCCAGGTACGACCGAGCTCAGGTAAAGTTGATGCTCTTATTAAATCCCCAAAACCAACGAACGTGAGAGAAGTCCGTCAGTTTTTGGGATTGGCGGGATATTTTCGGCGGTACATTGCCGGATATTCCTCCAAAACTGCATGCATTGCCAAATTTCTCAGAGAAGGTATACCGTTTGAATGGAGTGCTGAACAAGATGCTTCTCGTGAATACATCTTGCAGTGTCTAACTACCGAACCAGGTTTAGCGATTTTTGACCCAGAGTTACCTACAGAGCTGCACACCGACGCCAGCGCTGTGGGACTTGGCGCGATTCTGCTGCAGGAGCATGCCGGTAAGAAGAAGAGGGTAGTTGGTTATTTTAGTAGATCCACTCGAGGCGCAGAGTCGAGGTATCATAGTTACGAATTAGAGACTTTAGCGGTAGTTCGAGCACTTCAACATTTTCGGCATTATTTAATTGGAATTAACTTTAAAATCGTTACTGATTGTAACTCGCTAAAGCTTACCGAAAAAAAAGAAGGACTTGGTGCCTCGGGTCGCGCGCTGGTGGGTTTACCTACAAGATTTTCAATTTACAATCGAATATAGGAAAGGTGTTCTTATGCAACATGCAGACTTCTTGAGCCGCCATCCTCCTGTCGTGGTATCGCATATTCGCAACCCTAATAACTGGGCAAAAGTCGCTCAGACTGCTGATGAGGAGACACAGGATTTAATGAGTAAGTTAAGGGACGGTTTACTTGATCCTTGTAGATACGAAATCAAAAATGACTTGTTGTATTATAAATACTCTTCAACTGGTGCTGACTCGCGTCTATTGTGTTTTGTACCTAAAGGACATAGACTTAGCTTGTTAAGATTATTTCATGATGAGCATAGTCATATAGGTGTTGATAGGACTACTGATCTTATATTGCGAAATTTCTGGTTTCCGGGTTTACGCTAATTTGTCAGAAAATATATCGGTCATTGCCTTATCTGTTTATCGCACAAGAAGGTACCTTCGGGTCCTCCACAACCAATTGAATCTTGGACTAAGCCCGAAAACCCATTCTCAGTTATTCATACTGATGTACTAGGCCCTTTGCCTGAATCTAATGGATACAAATACATACAAATTGTTGTAGACGCATTTTCTAAATATTGTTTACTATATTCAATGTATAGACAAGATTCTGAAGCATTGAAACGAGTATTCTCAAATGTCGTGTCACTGTTTGGTACGCCAACTACTATTGTTTGTGATCGGGGTAGAATGTTCGAGAGTGCTGTATTTAAAAACTGTGTTAGTGAACTTCTTCGATACATTTTATAACTCCGGGAATGCATCGCGAGAACGGCCAGGCTGAGCGCTACTGCAGATCCGTTCTTAATTTGCTACGCGTCGAGGTCGGCAGCAAAGGATCCCAATGGTCTGATGTGCTGTGGAAAGCACAGCTCACTCTAAACATCACAAAACAAGCGACCACGCAGACCTCACCACTTCAGCTTCTGGTTGGCATAGAGGCAGCTACTCCAGTCATCAGAGCTCTGGTGCGCGATGTTGCATTAGATGATGCTAACCTCAATCGTGAAGCCTTACTAACCCTCAGTCGACAGAAAGCATCCGAATTACTTTCGGCCAATCAACGGCGACAAGACGAGCGGGTCAATGAACGTCGGCGGCAGCCCGCAACGTTTGCTGTGGGTGACTTTGTGTTCGTCAACAAGACAGCGCAGTCAACGGGCAAACTCGACTCCGGGATGCGCGGCCCTTACAAGGTTTTGCAAACGCTTCCACATCACCGCTACGAGCTGGAACTCCTCGCCGGGTCTTACGGCAAAAAGACCCAGGCGGCGGCCCAACATATGGTGTTGTGGCGCGGCGAGTGGACCCCGGACACGTGCAGCGCTTTCTTTGAGACTGGTACATGCAGGTTGAGGTGGGCACTTGTGTGCTTTACTTCCCATTTTTGAGGTCGAGGTGGGCATTTCTGTGCTTTACTTCCCATTTTTGAGGTCGAGGTGGGCATTTCTGTGCTTTACTTCCCAATTCTAAGGTTGAGGTGGGCACTTATGTGCTTTACTTCCCATTTCTGAGGTTGAGGTGGGCACCTCGGTGCTTTACTTCCCATTTCTTTAGAGCAGTATGGTAGAGGTGGATTCGGCCGGATTTTACTTCCCTACTGTGTGGCTGTGTTGTGTCGGCGGTGTTCATTACCTGTATCGGTGAATATTGACGACAAAACGCGCTACTGTGTTAGACGTTTCATATACGAGCTAACATAATACCACCGTGCGGGTGCCTTAAATTGCGCAGTTTGAGGCATCTGCACGCTATCCATTCATTTTACTTTTAAAAAATTTTTTGGCTCATTCTCGCTGCCGATGTAAGAGTGCACGCTTGCGCCTGTAGTGAGAATTCCAAATTTTCATTTTTAATCGCTTTTCCAAAACCTTAGGTTTTAGAACATTAACGCTTATATGTGATTTCTATATTGCAGAGGGTGAACTTGTTGACGCCAACTCTGATGTAGCTGGAATAGACATGCCGCTGCAGAGTGATGAAGCGGTCGAGGACGCCTCGCCATCAGGAACGGCCGTATTATCGAATCTAAGTTCCCCCAGACCAGGAACTAGCACGGCACTATAAAAGCGATCGCTCGTTGGGCCTCGGTTTCACTTTGTGCGTGGCGTTCGGACGCGTCGGACGTTTCGGTTATTGTTGTAGCTAAAAATAGGGTAGTTTAAGGATTTAGATAACTGTTAGAGTTTAATGATTTAGTTAATAGTTTGAATCATTGTATTAGAAGTGGTATATTGTTTTGTTTTCTTGTTAAATATATTTCGGGTAGATTTGCGTGTGATTTATTTTTTAAAAATCAAACTACTTTTCGATCTATAACAAGAGTATTAACAGTTAATATATATCGATATCGTGGTCATGGCAGAATCGATGGAAGATCTCAGCACAATGCTCGACGGCCTCAATCGAGTTTCCCAACGGGTGGGCCTTAACATGAACATGGACAAGACGAAGATTATGTCGAACGTCCATGTTGTGCCCACCCCAGTATCACTTGGGAACTCGATGCTCGAAGTTGTTGACAAGTACGTTTACCTAGGACAAACGGTCCAACTAGGTAGGTCCAACTTCGAGAAAGAGGTCAATCGTCGAATCCAACTCGGCTGGGCAGCGTTCGGGAAACTTCGCAACGTCTTTTCGTCCAATATACCTCAATGCCTCAAGACGAAAGTCTTTGACCAGTGTGTGTTACCAGTGATGACATATGGTACTGAAACTTAGCCTCTTACTGTGGGCCTTATAAATAAGCTCAAAGTCACACAACGAGCTATGGAAAGGGCCATGCTCGGGGTTTCTCTACGAGATCGAATCAGAAATGAGGAGATCCGTAGACGAACGAAAGTCACCGACATAGCCCGGCGGGTTAGCAAGTTGAAGTGGCAATGGGCAGGGCACATAATACCATCGAGATAGGAAACAAACCTACGGTTTGTATAATACGTAGAACGGACGGCCGATGGCACAATTGACACAATTGACACAATTTATTGACACACGATTCTTACAAGTCATGTTTATGAAGCCAGTGGCCCCTGATGTAGTTAAAAACTGTGTTTCAGGGACCAGTGTCTTCTCCCATTTGTGGCTCAATTACATGTCAATCTTACATGCTAGTTACAAGATTTTTCTGCGTTTGTATGCGTGTGTGTTTGTGTGTGTGTATGTGTGTGTGTGCGTGTGTGTGTGTGTGTGTGTGTGGTGTGTAGGTGTGTGTTTTAGTGTGGATGATGTGTGCATTTGCGTGACTCTATGTTAATACTACTTACACGTTACTTAGTATTCTTTCTACATCGTCATAGTCCAATTTGCTGAGCCAAGTGTGTATCACTTTATGAAATTTTTTATTTGATAAATTTTTAATGTTGTTGGTATTTAATTTATTTAACTTGTTATATAGGTGCTACATAGTCAAAATGTTTTTCTGCAATTTTACAGCAAGCTCGGGGTACAGGACATCGGTCTACACGTTTGTTGGAAACAGGTAATAAAGGCACTACTAGGTTGTGATATCGTTTTAAGGCTTGAAAAATAAACATTTTTCTTACAGAAAGTACCTGCGCTTTATTGTAGACAGCTGTGGTAGGATGTCTGTAAGGTAAGTACATAACGACTTTTAATACCGCACGTTGTGCTCTTTCTACAGAAATTAAATCTGTTTTTCCAGCATTGCCCCAGATGCAGATGCAGTATCTGATAATGGATTCACATAATGCCTTATATGTTTGTATTAACAGTAGATGGTTAGCTACTGCTCTTAAACTTTTAAATATATATATTAGCTTTCTTATTCTTGATGAGAGTGCAGTTATGTGACAACGCCAGTTTAAGTTTGAATCTACTACTACACCAAGATATTTTACACTTTCTACTCTATTTAATTTTTGACAAGTGCAAACTTAGTCCAGATTTTTGCTCAAACGATTACAGGGGTACATGTGTGTAATTAGTTCAAAATCTGATGCGGGACCGGCAGAAGCAGTCTTGCTAAAGCAGATAAAATTCGTTTTGCTGGTGGGGCCGAAAAGTTCTAGAATGGAGGCCACGGACTGGCAAGCGCAGTGTCGGAAGACAAGGTAGATTGACGCCATAGGGAAGACGCTGGATGCAGGCCGCTAACAACCGTTCTTTTTGGAGATCTTTGGGGGAGGCTATATCCAGCAGTGGACTTCTTGCGGCTGATATGATGATGATGATGATGATGAACAGTTAATACTTAGTGAACGTGCATGAGTGTAGGCAAAATATAAAAAGTTAAAGAATGTGCTTTTCACTTTTGGTCCAAAACTCTAGTAGAAGTTTTAGTAAAACTTCTACCACTTTATCAGGGTACTACTTGACTATGACTGAACCTTAATTCTTTTACTTGACTTTGACTGTCTTGTGACTAGGACTTCTAATATGATGACGCGTTATTTTAAATTTGAGAACCCTTATATGTTATGGATGCAATAAACAATAAATTTGAGTATTGAGTAATATTTTAGTACTTGACACTGGCTTAAGACACTCTTAGCCTGCGTATTCCAGGTCTAGTGTGTTTACCAGCTTCGATCACATCGTCACTTACCATCAGGTGAGATAGTGGTCAAACACTAGCCTGTCACAAATAAAAAAAAAAAAAACTCTTGTGGAGTCAAAATTAAAAGATTTCTTTTAAACAAGTCTTTGACTGTGACGTGTGATATAAAACGTGTAACTTGAAATATTATATAACTTGGCGTTGACACTGGCTAAATGCATGAGATTGTGGAGTCAAAAATAAAAGAAAAAAACAACCTTGTAATAAGTCTTGAGTTTTTGTTGCGATAAACGGTAAAAGAACGCTTGCGCGGTTCAATATTAGTTGTGATGCTATCTACTGATAGGTTAAAAGGCTAATGCTTTTCCTGCTTAACTGGGATAGTTTTTTTTTTGTTACGTTTCCTTTTTTTGTTATGTCTTTTATGTACAGCATATAATAAAAATTATATTTATAGCAACTTTGTAAAGAAAGCCGTTTTTGAGATTTCCGGAACAAAATTGATCTAAAACAGTCACTGTTCCAAAACCTTATTTTCCAATATTATATTTAAAAAAACACGGGCTTTTTACTCTACTTTTATAGTTCTTTTGAACAAAAAAGCGGGCAGAAATAATAAATATTTTTGTATGCCCCCATTAATATTTTAGTTTACGTCATTTTAACTGTTTTTTTGGCTTTAGGCCCTAGCTTTACAGACTCTCAGAGGATTTGAAATTACTCATTTAATGCCTTTGACAGACGGATGGACGGACGGATATAGAAACATCGCTTTGTACGGTCAATTAACCTATACTAAACATAAACGCTTTAACAAACACTACCCTAGTAATAGAAATTGCAAGACCAAAAAACCCATCGATTTTTATGTTTGTGCATTATGTTCACATCACATTTACACTTATATTATATAGGCGAAAGTTTGTGAGTGTGTTTTTATGTTTGTTACTTCTTCACCCTGGACCAATTTTGATCAAATTTGGTATAAAGGTAGCTGAGACCCAGGATTTATTCAGGAGATTTTTTCATCATTTTTAGAAGATAGAACTATACAATGTTAACTATACCTTCACGCTGTATTTAGCGAATACTGTTCTGATATTTTTTTATTTCATCCCGAAATTCCCGCGGGTCCGGTACTTACGCGGGTAAAACCGCGAAGCGCAGCTAGTGTGTTTATAAAACGGTAAAACCTCTCCGCAATCTCTACAACAGATTCTACCACAAAACAAACATCATTGATCAAAGGAACACGTCAAACTATCACTAAAGCAAGAAACGTTGCGTATTGTGAAATATTTTGTTGCTTAGAAACTTTATCACCAAGCCATCGTTCGCTTAAAACAGAACTTATCATGCAAGCAATTGAGTTCAATTTAGTGATACTGGATTGAATTGGCTTGTTGGTAGATCGAAGCTGAAGAAATGGTGGCAACTTATCATCTGAACAGTCAGCTGTAATAAATCGAGTGTTGTCAGTATTGCCATCTGTCCCTAAGTCTCCCTTGAGCTATATTTGTTTATGGCGAACTTGACTAATGGCCATTTGAAAGTTTTGCGGCAAAAACTGTGGGAAAATCTTATTGAAGGCTGTAAACACAGATCAACGAAACTAAATGGGTTCATGGGAAACAGTTTGCGAGGGCTTTTCTCACTTAGCTTTGGCTATAGACAAAATTTATGCTTTTCAAGAGGAAAGAACATAAAAAAGTAAATCCAAAAACTAAAACCCGACTACTAAAAAGAACAATTTTAAAAAACTTTTCAAGAGGAAAGAACATTAAAAAGTAAATCCAAAAACTAAAACCCGACTACTGAAAAGAACAATTTTAAAAAACTTTTTAAGAGGAAAGAACATTAAAAAGTAAATCCAAAAACTAAAACCCAACTACTAAAAAGAACAATTTTAAAAAACTTTTCAAGAGGAAAGAACATTAAAAAGTAAATCCAAAAACTAAAACCCGACTACTGAAAAGAACAATTTTAAAAAACTTTTCAAGAGGAAAGAACATTAAAAAGTAAATCCAAAAACTAAAACCCGACTACTGAAAAGAACAATTTTAAAAAACTTTTTAAGAGGAAAGAACATTAAAAAGTAAATCCAAAAACTAAAACCCGACTACTAAAAAGAACAATTTAAAAAAACTTTTCAAGAGGAAAGAACATTAAAAAGTAAATCCAAAAACTAAAACCCGACTACTGAAAAGAACAATTTTAAAAAACTTTTCAAGAGGAAAGAACATTAAAAAGTAAATCCAAAAACTAAAACCCGACTACTGAAAAATCGCTCTCCAAAAAGTATGAAATAAAAAAGATTCTCATCTGAATATATACGTGTATTTAATACATTTAAATTTATTATGTGTTTAATAGGCTATAAATATTGCATAGTTTAAACATAACAATTTCACATGAGAATATTCTCTTGTTTCATACGCTGTACAACTGTGTCTGGAAGAGATCGCTTTTAGCGATAAGACCGCCTATTGTTACACTTTTTTCATAAATAATTATTTTCTGTTTTGTTTTTATTTAAATTAAGGTGTTCAATAAAGAGTTTATCTATCGATCTACAACCCACTATTAAAGTTATTATTTTTAATTAACTCATTATCCATCAATAAGCAAGTAAATTGTTGAAAAACCCAAAGAGCATCGTAGTTATTACTACGCGTGCAATTTATTAGTTTTCCAATAAAAAACGAAGAAAGGGCAAAATCAATATAACCACATATTTGTGGCAAAAAATGTGACCCAGTTGCCAGCGCAGAAATGGATTTGAGGTTGGTTTTTGCAATTTATGACGCGGCGGAAGATTTATTTCTTTTTATGGGTAACATTGTTGAATGGCTGGTAAATCGCAAGTAACTGTAAAATGCCTATTGATTGAACTAGCAGTACCCAGAATGAGTTGCAATTTTCAATACCATGTAACTCAAAATAGTCATTCAAAGGAGATGTTTCAAAATTGAAGGAGCCTGGGCCAGCACCATGTACCATATACATTTATACAATATAGTAACCGTTTTTGAATGTTTATTTTCTTTACTTTTATTTCGTTTTAATGTACATTTAAAATATATTGGTACATTGATAGCAACACAACACAGTTACAAATGGCGGATTACGACAATATTGAACTGTAATTTTTACTTGTCATTGATAATTTATTGTAAACAACATATCAATTCTAAAATATTTGGGCTTCATTATAATTATAATAGGACTACAGAATATGTTACTCGATTGAAACTTAGAACAGAGAGACATTCAGTATCTTCTTGTCATGACTGCCCCAATAATAGGGTTATATATATAAAAAATAATAATTTGAGGGTACAGCTGTAATCTTCTGTAGATTAATTTATTTGTATTTTTAAGTAAATGCAATATGTTTTCCCTATTTTTCTATGTATGGTACATAGTGCTGGCCCAAAATTAAACATCTCCTTTACCTCTTTCACCGGTTCACAACTAAATTATTACCATCACATTTGTATGGAGTGGCTGGAGTGTCACCGAGGTGAGATGGCGGTAAAATTATTTATTTTTACACTTACAGCCCTACGGTATACACCCCCGACGGTATAATCTGGGAGTCTTCAAGTCTCGAGTAAATAGGTATCTTCTAGGCAAGCATGTCACATCTTCGGCCGCATCATCACTTACAAACTTTAAGAAAACCATATTTTCCATCTAAATTTCAATGGACTTCATGTCGTTGTTACGGTGTGTATAAAGACTATTAAAGACTCTACAATTGCTAATATGCGTATTTTACTTTGTTTTCAATTGCTTATTACATTAATTTATCTTAATATTACATTCAAGAATTCATAGAATATGGAATCAATATGAAACATACCAACATGAGACATATGAGACAAACCTAACGGCTTTTAAGGGAATCAGATAAGGGCAATTTTAAACGTGGCCATTTCTATATGTGACTTAGACACAACCATGACTATTATTTAGATTCTTCCCTAATTATAAAGCATTGAAATAATAAAATAATGTTATAAATAAAATCATTTTATTTCAGACAGTAGTAAAATTTCAATTTATGTTAGTCTTACACGCCTTACAAAAACTATGTCAGTAAACATTTAATTAATTTCTATTTAATTTCTATCGCTATAAATATTTAACAAAATAAAGTTATATACTTCTGAGCAATGTATTTTTGAGTAATATATATTTTTTATAAATACTTTCATACCACCCACCACTCACCGCTACCTACGACGCAAGTCATGGAACTTAGCGTAGGGCTGTGATTCCATGCCTTGTGTCGTGGGTGGCATTAGAGTCAATAACTTTCATGAGTGCCTCTTTGGAGCCCATGTAAATAAATGATTTAGATTTTTTATTTTGGTGTCGAAAACATTCACATCACACACAGTCATATCCAGCTTCAGAAACATAAATTTGCCTTTGGGAGACAACTCGTGCTCCAGCCGGGATCCCCTGCTTAAACGGCAAACGCCACGCAACTAATACAACGAGCACTTCATAATTACTATATATATACAAAATCGACATCGCCATTAAATCACTTTCCTTAGAACTCCAATAGTAATTCTTTTGTGTAATCTGCGTATTTTAGGATTTGGCAACATTTTGGTCTCTTATTAATGTAACCTAACCCCTTCATATTATGTTTATTCGTTAAATACTTCCGTGAATATTTTCAGTTTTCTTCCTTCTCAAATAAATTTGTTTGATCTCCATGTCGATATACCCACTCCCAACCAGCTCTTTTGTATCCTCTGAAGAAAAATTGACGAAGATACGTCCTTTTTGAAAAGGGAAGTTTTGGGGTACGTTTTTCACTGGAACTGTCATGTTGTATAAATTGTAGGCACCCTGAAAAAAATAGACTATAAGATACCTGAAAAAGATAGTTTATAATTTGACATATATTTAACCTATACAGTGAATTATTTAATAAGCAATCTAGCCGTGCCAGTAGCTTACGTACTTGATATGCATTTAATATTTTTATGCCACAAATGAATAATACTATGTATTACAAAAGTGTATACATAAACGTAATAAAACTATTCAATTAACTTCTAGTACATTGAATTGTGTATTTCTTTTTTTTACTTAAATTTTCTATAGGCACACTTTTGACCATCTCACCACACTCTCAACAGACTTAATAATAATAATTAAATTAAAATTAAACCGGGAATTAGCGTGACTTACGCGTTGTCGATGTCTAAATCAACAATTGTTTCGGCTTCATTCGGTTTCATGATTCCATGTGACTGTGGTGATTGTTTCATCGGCGAAACCGGTAGGAACGTGTCTACCAGACTCAGAGAGCACATCCGGTCCATGAAAAACATCGACAGCAACAGCTCCGCAGTGGCAGAGCACGCCCTGTCCTCCGACATGACGCACTACATAAGATTCGACAAGGCCCAGATTTTAACCAGAGAAAAGTTTTTTGTTCCTCATAAAATCCGCGAGGCAATAGAAATTAGTCGTCGTCCAAATTTCAATCGAGACAGAGGGTGGGCGCTGTCACAAAGCTGGAAAACTTGTCTTCATGGTACTCTGGGCAGTGTCAACAAAGTGAGTAGGAACACTATAAGTTTCGCCTGCCGGAGTAGAATGGTGTCATCATTTCATTAATTTTCTACTTCCGCTTGCCCTCTATGGCGTGGTGGGTGTAGGCCTCAGTCTTGTGACTGTTGCCTGGGCTGGGCTCTGGGTGCAGCTACACCCAGGGTGCGTTGTGAGCGCGCTGTGCGCGTTCTTGGGAGGTTGTTATGAGTGGCCCATTCTGGGCCACTGTGACCATTTATGGGGTATTTTTTTTTGTGGTTATGGTGTCATCAAGCAACAGTGATGAAGATGGTTCTTCGGAGCAGGATTCTGCTATACGGTGTATGCCGTCTCAAGCCCCACCACCACAACCACCCCCGCCGTCCTCCCGCGCTCTTCGTGCTGCTGTTCGCAGTGCGAGGTGGGACGCGACGGCGAGCGCTCCGCACTCATTCTGAAGAAGGCTTCCGAATGAAGCCGAAACAATTGTCGATTTAGACATCGACAACGCGCAAGTCACGCTATTTCCCGGTTTAATTTTAATGTAATAGTTCAAAATGTGCGTGAGTTTTTATCAAATTATTAATAAAAATTGTTACTTACTGCTGGAAACGGACAGGGTCGGTCCAACTTTCCTTGCTTAAAAGCAGATCCGAAGAACTTGCCTTTGTGAACCAAGTCGCAAGCGGAGAAGTGCATCTCTACAAAACTACGCTTGTAAACGTTTGTTAAGAACTCGTAGAAGTAAAAATGTATCTGAAATAACATTATTATATTTTTTTTAAATAGTTACGTGGAAATTTATATAAATAATTAAAAAACCATTACTTTGCGGGTTGCACTTCATTTATTTTGTGGGTCTATTATGCTAATATTTAGACGCAAAAGTTTATGTGCAAATTTGTAAAATGTTTATAAAATACTTTCGAAAATATTTCATAGAAAATTTACATATTTATAAGTTTAATAATTGTAATAATTAAAAGTAAAAATAACATTTCAAACAATCATAATGACATAAATGGACGTTGATCTATATTTAAAATTAGCTCATACCCGTCTCTACTGAGTTGGAATATTTTATACACCCTTAGTGAAAGTATTTTTAGTGCTCATCTGCAATACCAAAGGAAACTACCCTGAAAATTTACATCTCTATCGCCTATGGTTTAGGCTCTGCCTTGACTGTCAGTCAGTCAGCGGCAGGACACGACGCGGCAGTTTTATATATTTAGAAGAAACATGTCCTTATTCTTGTTCTACCTAGGAGTGGTAAGGCGTGCACTGAATAGTTAGCGCACCCACCCCAACTCCTTAATAGGAGTGTGGCTTTGGGTCGCTGGCACAATTGTTCCAGTAGTGAAGATGTAGGTGCGCATGATGTCGATTCTTATGCTTTAAAATGCTCATTATTATATATTAGCCGTGCCCCGCGACTTCGCCCGCGTTAATTAAGTTAAAAAGTAGCCTCTGCGATATTCCGGAACCTATCGGTTTATTCGTTACGGAGATACGTGGTAGCAAACATTCACACACACACGCACACACACACACACACACACAAACTTTCACATAATATTAGTAGGACAGGACCTATCCTATCCTACTAATATTAACTAAGAGTATCTTTATACTCTTAAGTTTCTTAAATCTTACAAATCCTACTAATATCATAAATGCGAAAATGTGTGTGTAAGTATGTTTGCTTCCTCTTCACGCTTTAACACATAAGCTACTTTCTAACTTGATAATAGCAGGCGAAGCCGCGGTATACGGGTAGTAATAAATAAAGGTATTTTTACGTACCGTTAAATTATTATCGAATGGCCACAACATGTACATATTAAATCCCACGTAATAAAATGGATCAGCACGGCCATAGCGTTTGGCTGTTGCGTTGGCGTATGATACATATTTTGGGTTGAAATACGTCACCGAAGGGTGTTCTGTGCTAAAGTATCGAATCTAAAAAACATTAAGAAGTTGCTTGCCTATATAGCTTAAAAAAACTTAAAGAAAAACAATGAGCTGTATACATATTTATGCATTAGCACTGCTAATGCATAAAAAAATATGTTTTGGAGAGTGTGCACAGGAATTACATGAGTAAGTTCCCCCATGCCATTATTACTATCTAACAACAAGACAAACTATCAAATGTCATCCATTTATGGTCGAAATACCTCCAGTGTGCTCAAAGCGTTTTTCTTCTACGTTCATCATCCGTACAGCGAGGGAGTGGAACTCATTGTCTGCGTCTTTGTTCCCCGAACGGTATAATCTGGGAGACTTCAAGTCTCGAGTGAATAGGTGTCATATCTTCCGCCGCATCATCACTTTCCATAAGGTGAGATAGTGTGTGGTGAGATAGTGGTATAATGCTTGCCTGAACCGAATGAAAAAAATTAAAAAAACTGCTTCGGCGCAAGATTTTTTTAGGCTCGATCAGTAACCATTTTACTTAGGATGATTATTTTCGTTACTGGTTCTATGTAATGTGACTTGTGTGTGTGATGTGAATGTTTCCGGCAGTGAAAGCTATAATGTGTGTGTTAAGAACTGCCCGTTGACTAAGTCGTCCGTTTACCTTTTGGGCATCAGGTCTCGGGCTTAATTCCCGGTGGGAACACACGTTTTCTCTCCAAGGGAAATTTGTGTTTCTGGTTCTAGATGTGATTGTTTGATATGTAAATGTTTCAGGCAACCACGATGCAAGTCTTACACTGAGGTGGGGCTGTGAATGTGAATGTGTTTGTTTTATTTTCATTTGTTTATGTAATAATACTTACTTTCTCAGCATTACATGTCACTTTTATTAGGATAAACAACAGCGTCACGTGTAGAGACCGCATATTTTATTTGAAGTGATTTAACTCACAAATAATTTAGATTATGTTTATAGATAGTAAAATTTATAGATTCCTCGTTTACGTAGATCAGAAATTTTTTCGTCGAGTTATTTCGCTTTATCTTTAGAATAAATTTAGTATAAAAAATTAATAGTGTAGATGATCTAGACCTTTGAATAATATATTAATATGCAGCATTCTATCCTTATTTATGCAGGAGTATTTTATTATCTTTGCAAAATTTTGCTATTAAAGTTTTCGTGAGAATCAGACATTATATTTTTTATAATTAAAATACCGCTACGTCATTCGTCGACCTAGGTTTCGAGCATGTGCGATGCTCTTCTTCGGGATGAGTTTACGCCGCGAGATCGCGACGAAGACTACGGACGTAGGCTCGTTTGCTATATTATTACTATAGTGATAAATTTAGAAAGGAAAAATTATCGCTTGAGGCGGGATTTGAACCCGCGGCCATAGGGTCTCATGCCCTATTGCTCTAACCGCTGAGCCTTTCTAAATTTATCACTATAGTTCTGCCTAGCATGGCAAATGCTATATAAATAAAATCAATTATATTATTACTGACTTAAGCGGTTCTTTAAGCTTGGCTTGCGTTTAAATTATTATTAATAAAGTTTCTGATTCTCACGAAAATTTAAATAGTTAAGGCTGACAAGTAATTTATAACTCCTGTTAGAGTTTTTAGACAGGAAGGTTAACTTTTTCTATATTTGACTAGCTGACCTGCCCCGCGTCACCCGGGTAAAAATAAATATAGCCTAGGACACTAACAAATAACGTGGCTTTCTATTGATAAAATAATTTACTAAATCGGTTTGGTAGATCCAATAATTACCCCCTACAACCTCACAAACTTTACCTCTTTATAATATTAGTATGTATAGAGAAACATTTCACCACTATCTCACCTGATGTTAAGTGACATCTTTATATAAAGATTTGCCTACACTTAAGCACGTTTACAAAATTAACAAAATCTTTATATTTATACAAAAATCTATTTTTTAATTACGTTTGAATTGACAAAAACTCTAGAACGGTTCGACTGATTTAATTGATTCTTTTTTGTTGTGTTCGTAATTGTCAGGGCTAGGTTTTGTATGGGGCGTTTCTCAAATAAATGGCCCGTTACTTAGGTGTGAATCATAATTTCCAATTAACTGAATTTGTATGAAATGGATGATAAGAAAATTACATGTATAATTTTTTTAATCCACCGTAAACTGCACCCGGGCGAAGCCGGGCGGACTACCGCGGCTACTATTAATTGTAATATTCTTATAATCAAGTTATCCATGTACATCTTTTGTTTTTTTTTGAGAACGCACGAAACGCGAACAAACTATGACGTTACTTTGAAATTACTCGGCAAGAAACCTTCTTTTCCAGGGTCTAGATTATCTACAAATAAACTAATTTTATTTAGCCGCACAACCAATAACACAACCGCACAAACTTTGAATGATAAGTGCAGGTTTTTTAGCTGGGTTAATATAGTGACACTACTGCATTAGTGCACTGATCAAAATAGCTTATTTGTAATTTATAATTATAAACAAAATGTAATAAAAGGCACTTTGGTGAAATTACACAAATTACGCCTTTTGATGCGAGATATTTTGATAAAATCTTGATGAGTAAATAAAAACAGTGAGAGCCTGTTTGACAACATTTGTATAAGGTTCTGTTAATTTATCTAGGAGATAACTTAATAAACAATGATTTCAATAGGACTCAGACTATATGAAATAATCGAAGATAATCGCAATCATACTAATTCCACACTATTATTATAAAACCGAAAATGTGCGAATAAGTATTTTCCTTTTTAACGCTGTAACGGCTGAACGGATTTGGATGGAATTCGGAATGTACATAGTTTATACCTAAAATTAAGGCATAGGCTACTTTACAACTTGAAAAACGGATTTGTTACTACTATCTCATCTGATGGTCATGTTGTGATGGATTTTTATATTAATGACATTGTAATAACAAATTTTAAGCAATGTGCAAAATATCATTGGTTGTGTGGCGAACAAACGTTAAATATCTGTCAAGGCACTTTAAGTACCTTAATTAATGAAATTGCACCAATTGATGTTATACGGTAATGAGATAGTGATTTTTATGGCGAATGGGTATTTCGAAAACATGTAATAGATATTTTCACATCGTTTTGTGCATCGAGGTCATTATTAATGTTTCTGTCATCTTGTTTATTTCTTAACTAAGTATATATTGCTCCAGCAGGCGTATTCTGTATGAAAGATCAGGAAGCAAATCGAGTCCAGGTTGCAAAGTTTCGGTCACTGACATAAGGTGGCAAGCTTATCAGTATTTATCGCTTACAGTTTGGAGAGGATGCTCAGGAATTACATGAGTTAATTCCTCCGTGCCCTTTTTACCGTCTAACAACAATACAAACCATCAAACCTCATCCATTTATGCTCGACATACCTCCAGTTCACTCGAAGCGGTTCACTTCTACGTTCATCATCTGTACAGCGAGCGAGTGGAAGTCATTGCCTGCGTCTTTGTTTCCCGAACGGTATAATCTGGGAGTCTTCATGTCTCGAGTAAATAGGTATCTTCTAGGCAAGCATGTCACATCTTCGGCTGCATCATCACTTTTCATCAGGTGAAATAGTGGTCAAATGCTTGCATATCATGCATTAAAAAAAATAGCATCACATCACACACCATCACACTCGGAACCAGAGAAGAGAAATTCCTTGCATAAGATTATAGGGCAATCGAGAATCAGGACCCGAGGAAAAACTAGCCAACTGCGCCACCACGCTCGTAATGTTTATTATTTCTTTTTTTTAACTGCGACTTAGGAATTAACTCAAGTGATTCCTGTGCACACTCTCCACAATGTAAGCAATAAAATTAAACAATTTAGTATTTCCAGTTCCAGTTTAGTATTCTATTTTTTATTATATATTAGCAGTTTAGCACAGTACCTATAGTATTTCCAAAATCGGAATAGTCTTTATTGTATAACTATGTTATAAACAAGGTGTAAAAAACTTGTTTGGTTTTGGTAGCAACAGTCTGCCAATTTCGGGCGTAATACTTTGTATACGTCTTGATACATTCATGACAGTACCATGTATCAATATTTTACTTACTAGTAAGTATTTGTTTTTTTGAGTATTAACAATATTATTTAGTATTCCGCACAGAGTTAAGCTAAAACAAATCTAAATCAGTAACTGCATTTATAAGATCACAACAATATATCAACCAGCACTGTACGATGTCCGATGCACACAATACAAATAAATTACCCCTCGCCGCTAAGATTTAGCAGTAGAATTGTGAGAAAACGTATTTTCCAGCAGAATCACATTCTACTGTAACTGAAGTACAATATCCTGTAAATAATGTACATTTCTGGGAAGTATATGCCGATGGCTGAGAGTTATGCCTCCAATGCACTGATTTAAGTTTAACAGAAGATTTTTTTAAGCTCGATACGTAAGCATTTGCTTTGACCATTATTTCACCTGATGGAAAGCGATGATGCGGCCGAAGATGTTGCTTGCCTAGAAGATACCTATTCACTCTTGACTTGAAAATTCCCAGATTGTACCGTTCAGGGAACATCGACACGCGCAATGAGTTCCACTCCTTTGCAGCACGGATGACATACGTAGAAGTGAAACGCTTCGAGCGAACTGAAGTTGTATCAACCATAAATGGATGATGTTCATAAATTTTATTTAAAGTCTCATAGATAAACTTTATTTAACGTCATATGGAATAGAACCTCTCCAGTAGAATCATTGATTGGGCAAGTGATTGACTTAAGCACACATCCATCATAACTCAAATTATCATAACTTTTGGAGAACTTACACAGATGTTTAAGTAGAACTTACAAATACTCACTTACAAACTTAAAAAAAAACATTTTTTCCATCTAAACTTCAATGGACTTCATGTCGTTGGTGTGTATGAAGACTATTGAAGACTCTACAATTGCTAATATGCATATTTTACCTATTTTGTTTTCAATTTTCAGAACTGTCTACGGGCCTATATTTCCTAAAACTAAACTAAAACTATATACAGCAAAAAACCAAGCTACCTACAAGACATCAAGCCTATAGGTAACTTAAGTGCTCAAGCCCACTACCAGTGGGTAGCGTTCCCATCATGCTGGCTGCATTGCCTCACTGAATTGCAATGCTAATATGTTGAGCCAAATAAGTGCCAGCATTTCGATCACGCGTCGCCTCAACCAGGCGCTCTGATAGATTTTTGAAAATAGAATGAGCTCCCGGTACCCACGGACCCAGTGTTTCAACACCAAACGGCTCAACATTGTCTTTGATGTGAGGTGACAGACTGACATTCCGCCACCGTGTATGTACGGTGTTAGAATTAGTGTTTTTTAGAGTAAAATGTTTAGTGTATCTTTGTTTATATATATATTATTATGTAGTTATATTATATTATTATGTTAATACCTTTTTAAATTTATAATCTATACTATATATGTATGTAGTGTCTTTTTTTTAAATGTTTGTTTGTATCGCTGTCCTGACGCGCGTGATGTCATGCATGGGTTCCGCCCGAAAATCAGTTACTGGGTAGGTAGGAGGGTCCTGCCCACCTACTTACCTAGTTATATGCTGAGTCGGGACCTCATTCGTGACATCACGCGGCGTTATATTGTTTATTTCTTGTATTTTGTTTTGTGCTTTGTCTTGTTTTTCTTATGTAAATAATGTAACGTCGCGTGTTGTCCCGAATAAATATATATTCTTTCTTTCTTTCTTTCAAATATGTAACCACTGCCAAGGTTTCCATATTTTCGCCGTTTGCGCTGCTCTGCTGAAGATGCCGCGACGCCAACCCCATTTTGTGTTTCAGGAAGATGTGACGGAGCTAAAGTATCGACACAAGCTGCATCCCACAAAAAAGGCCGTCCCATCTTCCATGGAATTAAAGTCATTCCGCCGGGTCTTTTACCATCGTCACGCATCAGACCATTCGGTTCGAGAATGGCTGGAACGTTGGCACTGGTAAAAGCCCGGCGGATGATATAGTTGAGGCTGGCGTGGCGGGAAATTCGGCCAGCACTTTTCTGGCACGAGAGGCCGTGGTGACCGAGCTGGTCAACAGCAGTACCACACTGACAGCTATGGGCAACATAGCACCTTGCACCCAAACGTAAGCATATAGCGAGACGGAAAGCAGATAGATCTATAAGTGTACCAGTATTAAACGAGGGAATGGCCTGCAACCTAAGCCCTGAAACTGCTAGAAGTCGAGCACGCTCTATGACGCTAGGACACGTATCTAAAAGATGTTTCCGTGCTAGTTCAAAAAGCGGCCGATCCCACAGTCTCTGTGAGGATAATCTCACTGGGAGCCCGGTATTTGGGCATGCCATCTCCCAGGCGCTTCTGGCCTCAGTCTGGTTAGCTATTTCTAAAGAACCCAAACTATGTGAAAGTATTTTTCGACTAATTTAGGAGTACCATGAACTGAAGACAAGAAAGCCGGTAACGCAACACTAGAAATTTTACGTATACTAAGCCTCCTAGTCTTACAGGTAAAAAAGCTTGCGACCAAGCCCTGTCATCTATGTCAATATTCAAAACCGATATAAGAGTATTCTTTACGATATTGTCCATAATCTCGAGGAGCGCACCATGTTCCCATAGCGGACAACATCTTAAAGAATACGTAAATTTTGGGACAAAAAGGCAGAATCTAAAAATTGTAAAAGCCATATGAGTGTTAATTTTGAGCCATCAAGGCCACCGGTAGACCCAACTTTAAAAGACATAACGGCCGCTGCAATATCCTTAGCGGTCGCCTCAACAGTGACGTCACTCTGTTGAGGTGGATCAGGTAAATGGAGTGTTGTTGCCGCGGGTGGATGTTTGTCACGAAGTGACTGTATCGTATCCGAATTATAAGGGGCTAAAGTGTCGCTAGAGAACAAGACTCGTGCTGCCCCTGTAATGTCACCATCACTAATTTTGTTTTCTACAATCTTATAAGTCGCCAAATTATCTTTATTTTTAGAATTAGTATTATCCCGCCTTATTGCCGGGACAATCATGCAAGAATCGTAAGAAATGTCTTCCAATGTCATGTACTTTACGCAGTTTTCCTTTACTCTATTAGTAAGGGACGTTTTGTTATTAGGGTCAAAAGATACGTAAAGTACGTGGTATGAAAAAGTCAATAGATGTTCCCAGGCACTTATTTAATTTTGAAAAACAACTTTCTTAATTTCCCCTGAAAGAGACTGAGCAACTGAAATGCGTGCGCCTCGCGGAATGCGCTTTAAAAGAAGGACCGAATTTTTGTATAAGCTCAGTACCTCCCAAAACGGTTTGGAAGGAGTAGCAGTGCTCGTTAAACTGCTACTATTGATACTTTCTTCATTAACTCGTAAAGAAAGGGAGACATTGATTTTATGGCATTTAGTTTTGTGAATTTTTGAGCCCCTCTGACCTTTAAAATAACGAGCCTGGGGACACAAAGTACACAGAACCATGCTCTCTTGCGACACACTACTCAAGACATCTGCATTCGTCACAATTTGCATGCAAAGAGCCATTTTACAAAAGTAACTTCAACTTCTTCTTTAAATAGCGACCATAGGGCTGTCGCACCATATTTCTGCCAATATCAAAGTAAATAAAGTAATCTTAGGATTTCTAAGACTGTTTCGTAGAGGGTTTTTTGACGTGAGTGAAAAAATGGCGTTGTTGTTTTGTAAAATTTTCCAAAACCTGTGATTCTTCAAGTGTTAATGTGTAATAATGGTGGATTATTAACCGTTGATACTAAGTGAACGTGCATAAGTGTAGGCAAATCATACAAAGTTGAAAAACGTGATTTTCGCCTTCGCTCCAAAACTCCAATAGAAGTTCTAGTAAAGTTTCCACCACTTTACTAGGGCATAACTTTACTATGACTGGACCTTGACTCGTTTACTTGACTTTGACTGTGACTTGTGACTAGGACTTATAGTATGAAATACACTTGAAATATTATATTATCACTTGACACTGGCTAAATGCACAAGATTGCGAAGCCATAACTAAGAAGAAGTAGGATTTCTAAAGACGTCAGTCATTATGACATGACGTGGCCCGCAAAGCGCCGGCGCACGCCGCGTTACCATGAAAACAAAAATTACGAATTAGCAGCAAATAGAACTATTTATATCAAAAATGAAATAAAAGCAATGAAAACAAATACCCTTATAAAACGAATTAGCGACTAAACTTGTCAGAGGTTTTTTTTTTTACGCGGCCCTTTCTTCATTTGACTTTGACACAACCATGGCTGCTATTTTGATTTTTCCCTAATAATAAAGATTTGAAATAATAAAATAATGTTATAAATAAAATTATTTTATTTCAGAGAATAGTAAAATTTCAATTTATGTTAGTCTTACACGCCTTACAAAAACTATGTCAGTAAACATTTAATTATTATCAAACATTAATTATATAGTGCAACTTTAGGTATAGATCTAATTCTATCGCTATAAAGATTTCAAAAATAAGGAATGGCCTACCGGGCTTTGCCCGTGGCCCACCTACATAGTCCACCTGGCTGTACCAGTGGCAATTTTTCATTCCCGTGGTTCACCTACATTTAAATCTAATACATATTATTTATTCAATGAAATCTAAACATTAAATTTATGCTTTATATAAATGAAACGACTTGACTCACGATTTAAGGTCGACTCTTGCGACCTAGGTTTCCGGTTCCCGAAACCTAGGTCGCAAGAGTCGACCTTAAATCGTGAGTCAAGTCGATTCATTTATATAAAGTATAATGTGTCAAACTCACGAAAATTTAATAGTAAAATTAAATTTATGTATTTATTTAAGACTAAATAAAACTAAAAACGAAATAAATCGAACCAAAAATAATTATAATTAGAATAAATGTACAAAACTTAGTCTAATATACTGCTGCCAGTTGGCAAACACTCTGATAGCAGCATTGCCACGTTAAATGGCATTGCTCAATCTCTAAACAGAGATAAACAACATTAAAAAAAATTTCGACTTCTTTATGTTAAGTAGCATCTTATAATAATTTTATTTCATCTCGTCATAAAATTACGTTTCTTATAGCAAAAAATCTAAACTTTGCAAAGAATCTCGTAACTTTGTTAGCTGAATTTCAAAGAGTATCTTACATTATTGGATAAACAAAGTTAAATTCAATTATCTGAGAAGATTGATGTGCCTTCGTTTATTTTTCTCAATACTTTTATTGTAGTTAACAATGTTATGATAACCAGAATTCATTCTAAAAACCGGCGAATTATCATTGTGCTTTCCTTTGTTGGTGACCATTTCTTTTACATAAACGCTTTCACACTGTCCCACAGTAAGTTCGATTACTTGTATCGTAAGTGAGAGAAACATTCACATTACACACACAATTGCAAATAGAATTCATCATCATCATCTCAGCCACAAGAAGTCCACTGCTGGATATAGGCCTCCCCCAAAGATTTCCAAAATGAACGGTTGTTAGCGGCCTGCATCCAGCGTCTTCCTGCGACCTTCATTATGTCGTCCGTCCACCTTGTGGCCGGTCTTCCGACACTGCGCTTGCCAGTCCGTGGCCTCCATTCGAGAACCTTTCGGCCCCATCGGCCATCAGTTCTGCGTACTATGTGCCCTGCCCATTGCCACTTCAACTTGCTAATCCGCCGGGCTATGTCGGTGACTTTCGTTCGTCTACGGATCTCCTCATTTCTAATTCGATCTCGTAGAGAAATTCCGAGCATAGCCTTTTCCATAGCTCGTTGTGCGACTCTTAGCTTATTTATAAGAAATCTATTTATAATAGAATTAGGAACACAAATTTGTCTTGAGGAGAAAACTTGTGTTCCTGATACCCCCGCTTAGAAGACGAACGCCCACCCAACTAAGCCAACAGGCAGTTCTAGCATTATCCTAGTACTAATGTATTTGCCTAGGTCCAATTCACAACTGAAATGCTGCTTGAATAATGGTTCCTCAGATGGTTACTAATATGTTGAACCAAGTACCAATAGTAACTAGCACTCTGTTTACAATCTTTCAGTCAGACCAGTGCTTGGATGGGTGACCGTTTAGTGGGATTTTCAGCTGAGTGTCACCGTGCTTCGGACGGCATGATAAGCTGTCGGTCCCGGTTGTGAGTCGTAGGAAAACAGTCGTTAAGCCTTGTAGGATGCCTTTGGGAGACAACTCGTGTTTCAGCTGGGATCCCATGCTTAAACGGCAAACGCCACGCAACTAATCCAACGAGCACTTCATCATTACTATATATATACAAAATCGACATCGCCATTAATTCACTTTCCTTAGAACTCCAATATTAATAATTATTTTGTGTACCTACTCTGCGTATTTTAGAATTTGGCAGCATTTTGGTCTCTTATTAATGTTTATTCGTTAAATAGTTCCGTGAACATTTTCAGTTTTCTTCCTTCTCAAATAAATTTCTTTGATCTCCATGTCTATATATCCACTCCCAACCAGCTCTTTTGTATCCTCTGAAGAAAAATTGGCGTAAATACGTCCTTTTAGAAAAGGGAACTGTGGGGGTATGTATTTCACTGGAATTGTCATGTTGTGTAAGTTGTATGCACCCTAAAAAAAAATTGTCTGTTTATATTTATTAATATATACCCTATACAATGAATTCATTAATATGATATTATCATGTCACAAATGAATAATACCATGTATTATAAAAGTGTATACATAAGCGTAACAAAAATATTCAATTAACTTCTAGTACATTCAACATTTTAAAAGGCAACAAATTTAAAGGTAGCCTTAAGAAATCGCTAAAATATCAAAAATGTATTACAACTTAAGTGAGTATTACGATGTGACTTTTGTGAAACTTTTTTTATTTCATAGAGGCAAACGTTTGACCACCTCAACACACTATCTACAGACTCAATAATAATGGTTACTAACCGCTGGAAACGGACAGGGTCGGTCCAACTTCCCTTGCTTCAAAGCAGATCCGAAGAACTTGTCTTTGTGAACCAAGTCACAGAAGTGGAAGTGCATCTCTACAAAGCTACGTTTGTAAACGTTTGTTAAGAACTCGTAGAAGTAAACATGTATCTGAAATAACATTATTATATTTTTGAAATTAGTTACGTGGTGCAAAGGCTAGCCATTGCTATCCAGCGTGGAAATGCTGCCAGCGTCATGGGCACCTTTGCACCGGGTACAATCAGGGGTGGGTTATTTTATTAACTTTTTTGACTGTATACGCTTTAATGACCCTTTTAGTATTAATTATATATGTTGTTGGTTACGTGGAAAAATATATAAATAATTATTTATTTAATTATTTATATATTTTTCCGCTTAGTTTGGACGACCCAGTTGGCGCAGTGGACTGGTGACAGGGGACAAACTTAGTGTAGGGCTGTGAGTGTGAATGCGTTTGTTTGTAAAAAAAAAAGAAAAATAAAAAGTTTGCGGGTTGCACTTCGTTTATTTATTTTGTGGGTCTATCATACTAATATTTAGACGCGAATGTTTAAACGTTCTTTTTCAAGTTAGTTATTGAATTATAGCTAGGTTAGTTTAGTACCTACTTAATACTGCATTTTTTTACCGACTTCACAAAAAAGGAGGAGGTACTCAAGTCGATTGTATTTTTTTTTTATGTTTGTTTCCTCATAACTTCTTTCCACGTGAAACGATTTAAAAAATTTTTTTAGTTTGAAATATGTTGCTTTCTTATTGGTCCCATTTAAATTTGATCTGATCAGTAGTTCTTGAAATATCGTCAATAATGCGTATTCTGTGGACTACGTTGACGATGTTCTCGTTTTTAACCGACTTCAAAAGTTACCCCATAACTTCTTTTGTTGTGAGCCTTTGATGATTATTTGAAAGCTGGTGCGTTTCATGTGGTCAAATTAAAATTTGATCAAGATCTCATTTCAAGTTTTTGAGTTATCGTCAATAATGCGTGGTTAATACATTAAATCTGTTCAAGGTTCCGAAGATAAAGCGGTGAAGCCGGTTTTTTAAGCTTTGCTAGCGTTAAATTATCAATTATTTTTAACTGCTATATGATTCGACTTGTATCGTAAAAATGTTGTTTTTTAAATAGGTCACATTACCATGAAACAAATGACAAATATTACGAGTTAGGTGTAATGGAACGTACCATTCGTAATGCAGAATGTTGCTCGGGAAGAGTATATTCTTTTCTATGGAATGCAGCGTATTGAGTGCTATTTCACAGACTTAGTTAAGTTGAATAAGCAATTTGTTAATCAGGGAAAAAAATACATTTCAAACAATCATAATGACATCAATGAACAGAGACGATTTTTATTTTTATTCTTACATCTTTATATATATAAAAATAGCTCATGCTCATCGCGACTGAGTTTGAATATTTTATATACACCCTTAATGAGAGTATTTTAGTGCTCTCCTGCAATACCAAAGGAAACTACCCTGAAAATTTACATCACTATCACCTATACTTTAGGCTCTACCTTAACTGTCAGTCAGTCAGCGACACGACGCGGCAATTTTATACATAAATTAAAAAAAAAATGTCCTTATTCTTATTTTAATAAAGGGGCAATAAGGCGGCAATATGGGGCGATAAGGCCTGCACTGAATAGTTAGCCCAGCCCTCTAACTCCTTTATATACAGGAGTGTGGCTTTGGGTCGCTGGCACAATTGTTCCAGTGGTAAAGATGTAAGAGCGCATGATGTCGATTCAGATGCTTTAAAAAGCTCATTATTATATAATTGCCGTGCCCCGCGACTTCGCCCGCGTTAATTAAGTTAAAAAGTAGCCTTTGTATTCCGGAACCTAAGTACATTAAATTAGGAAATTCTACATCAAAATCGGTTTATTCGTTACGGAGATACGTAGTAACAAACATTCACACACACACAAACTTTTGCATAATGTTAGTAGGATAGGATAGGATACTCCTAAGTTTCTTTAATCTTACAAATCCGACTATTATTATAAATGCGAAAGTGTATAAGTATATTAAACGGATTTGGATGAAATTTGGAATGTACATAGCTTATGACTAGGATTAACACGTAGGCCAATTTTTTACTTGATATTAGTGGGCGAAGTCGCGGTGCGTAGCTAGTAATAAATATAGTATTTTTACGTACCGTTATATTATTATCGAATGGCCACAACATGTAGAAATTAAGTCCCACGTAATAAAATGGATCAGCGCGGCCATAGCGTTTGGATGTTAGGTTGCCGTATGATATATATTTTGGGTTGATATACGTCACCGAAGGGTGTTCTGTGCTAAAGTATCGAATCTGAAAATATATACATTAAGAAGTTGTTTTCCTATCTAGCTTATTAAAACGTTTAAAAAACATGAGCTGTATACATTTTTGTGTATTAGTGTGCTAATGTTTTTTAAATTAGTGTGCCTGTGTACACTCTCCAATACATACATTTTTATGCAATGTATGTATTGGAGAGTGTACGCAGGAATTACATGATCTAATGCCCCCATGCCCTTTTTACTATCTCACAACAATACAAACTATCAAACGTCATCCATTTCGCTTCTACGTTCATCATCCGTACAGCGAAGAAGTGGAGCTTATTGCCTGCGTCTTTGTTTTCCGAACGGTATAATCTGGAAGTCTTCAAGTTTAAAGTTAATGGGTATCTTTTGTAAAGCATGTCACATCTTCGGCCGCATCATCACTTTATATCTGGTGAGATAGATATCAAATGCTTGCCTATAGCGAATAAAGAAAATAAAAAACTGCTTCAGCGCACGATTTTCTTTAGGCTCGATCGGTAACCATTTTAATTATGATGATTATTTTCGTTTCTGTTTCTTTGTAATGTGACTTGTGTGTGGGATGTGAATGTTTCCGGCAGCGAAAGCTATAATGTGTGTTTTATGAACTTTCCGTTGACTAAGTTGTCCGTTTACCTTCAAGGCATCAGGTCTCGGGTTCAATTCCCGGTGGGAACACAAGTTTTTTTCTCCAAGGGAAATTTGTGTTTCTAGATGTAATTGTTTGATATGTAAATGTTTCCGGCACCCACGATACAAGTCTTATACTTCGTTGGGGCTGTGATTGTGAATGTGTTTGTTTTATTTTCATTTGTTTATGTAATAATACTTACTTTCTCAGCATTACATGTCACTTTAATTAGGATAAACAACAGCGACACGTGTAGAGACCGCATATTTTATTTGAAGTAATCTAACTCACAAATAATTGAGATTATGTTTATAGATAGTCAAGTTATAGATTCCTCGTTTACGTAAATCGGAAATATGTTCGTAGTTTTTTCGCTTTACCTATAGAATAAATTTAGTATAATAAATGAGTAGTGTTGACGACCTAGACATTTGAATAATATATTATTATGTAGCTAACTATCCTAATTTATGCAGGGGTATTTTATTAACTTTGCAAAATTTTGCTGTTAAAGTCTTCGTGAGAATCAGTCACTATATTTTTTTTAATTAAAATAACGCTATCACTCACGTCATTCGTCGACCTAGGTTTCGAGCATGTGCGATGCTCTTCTTCGGGATGAGTTTACGCCGCGAGATCGCGACGAAGACTACGGGCGTGGGCTCGTTTGCTATATTATTACTGACTTAAGCGGTTCTTTAAGCTTGGCTTGCGTTTAAATTATTATTAAAAAAGCTTCTGATTCTCACGAATATTTTAATAGTTAAGGCTGACAAATAATTTATAACTCCTGTTAGAGGTTTTAGACAGGAAGGTTTACTTTTGTATCTTTGACTAGCTGACCTGCCCAGCGTTACCCGGGTAAAAATTTTGCCTAGGACACTTACAAATAAAATGGCTTTCTATTGGTAAAATAATCTACTAAATCGGTTCGGTAGATCCAGAGATTACCTCCTACAACCTCACCAAAGTTTGTGAGGGTGAATCTCTTTATAATATTAGTACGGATAGGGTATAATTTTACCACTATCTCACCCTGATGTTAAGTGAAATCTTTATATTACGATTTGCCTACTCTTAGGCACGTTAACAAAATTTATAAAATCTATATACATATAAAAATTAATTGACGTTTCAGTTGACAAAAACTCAAAAACGACTGATTTGGTTGATTTTATTTTTCTTCTTCTTTTTTTGTTGTGTTCTTAATTGTCGGGGCTAGCTTTTGTATAGGGGCGTTTTTCAAATAAAATGGACTGTTACTTATGCGTAAATCATAATTTCCAATGAATTTTTTTTAATCCACCGTAAATTGCACCCGGGCGACGCCGGAGCGGGTCGCTACTATTATATACAGTCTAATAATCAAGTTGGCCATGTACATCTTTTGTTTTTTTTTTTTGAAAACGCATTTAACGTGAACAAACTATGACGTCACTTTGAAATTACTCAGCACAAATCCTTCTTTTCCAGGGTCTAGATTATCTATAAATAAACTAATTTTATTCAGCCGCACAAACGATACCACAACCGCACAAACTTTGAATGATAAGTGCAGGTTTTGTAACTGGGTAAATATAGTAACGCTACTGTATTTGTGCACAAACACGCGGTAATAAAAGGCACTTTGGTAAAATTACACCTTTTGATGCGAGATATTCTGATAAAATCCTAATGAGTAAATAAAAACAGTGAGAGCCTGTTTGACATCATTTGTATAAGGTTCTGTTAATTTATCTAGGGGATAACTTTATAAACAATGATTTCAATAGGACTCAGACTATATGAAATAATCGGAGATAATCGAAATCATACTAATTCCACACTATTATTATAAAACTGAAAATGTGTGTGTAAGTATTTTCTTTTTTCACGCTGTAACGGCTGAGCGGATTTGAATGAAATTTGGAATGTACATAGCTTATACCTAGGATTAAGGCTTAGGCTACTTTACAACTTGAAAAACTTATTTGTTACTACTATCTCATCTGGTGGTAAGGTTGTGACGGATTTTTATATTAATGACATTATAATAACTAATTTTAAGCAATTTTCCAAATATCGTTCGTTGTGTGGCGAACAAACATTAAACATCTATATATAGGCACTTTAAGTGCCTTAATTAATGAAATTGCACCAATTGATGTGATACGGTAATGAGATAGCGATTTTTATGGCGAATAGGTATTTTGAAAACATATAAAAGATATTTTCACATCATTTTGTGCACCGCGCTCGTAATGTTTGTGGCATCTTGTTTATTTCTTAACTAAATAACTCCAGCGTATTACTCCAGCGTATTTCTGTATGAAGGATCAGCAAGCAAATCGAGTCCAGGTTGCAAAGTTTCGGTCACCGACATAAGGTGGCAAGCTTATCAGTATTTTATCGCTTACAGTTTGGAGAATGTGCTCAGAAATTACAAACGTTAATTCCTCCATGACCTTTTTACCATCTAACAACAATAAAAACCATCAAACCTCATCCATTTATGGTCGACATACCTCCAGTTCACTCGAAGCGGTTCACTTCTACGTTCATCATCCGTACAGGAACTCATTGCCTGCGTCTTTGTTTCCCGAACGGTATAATCTGGGAGTCTTCAAATCTCGAGTAAATAGGTATCTTCCGGCCGCATCATCACTTTTCATCAGGTGAAATAGTGGTCAAATGCTTGCATATCATGCATAAAAAAAATAGCATCACATCATACACCATCACAATCGGAACCAGAGAAGGGAAATTCCTTGCATAAGATAATAGGGCACTCGAGAATCAGGACCCGAGGAAAAACTAGCCAACTGCGCCACCACGCTCGTAATGTTTATTATTTCTTTTTTTTAACTGCGACTTAGGAATTAACTCAAGTGATTCCTGTGCACACTCTTCACAATGTAAGCAATGAAATTAAACAGTTTAGTATTTCCAGTTCCAGTTTAGTGTACAATTTTTTTTTATATACTAGCGATCCACCCCGGCTTCGCCCGGGTGTGATAAATGAAAAACCGCTCGACCGATTTTGTGCAAATTTCACATAAACCATCTACTAAATAGTCCGAACAAAGCCTAAACAATTGGTTTGGATAGGTGAGCCCGTTCTTGAGTTATAAAATTACAACGAAAAGTGGTATAGGTTTTTATATATATAGATTAGCATTTCATTATTGTATAGTATTTCCAGAATCAGAAGTCTTTACTGTATATCTATTTTATAAACAAGGTGTAAAAAACATGTTAGGTTTTGGAAACAACATGCTGCCCATTCCGGGTGTACAATTAATAACAAGTATACAAAAATACTTTGTATACGTCTTGATACATTCATGACAGTACCATGTATCAATATTTTACTTACATTACATTAGTAGGTTATGCCTCCAAGGCAAGTTTTAACCTTGATAGGTTAGCATTTGCTTTGACCATTATTTCACCGGGTGGAAAGCGATGATGCGGCCGAAGATGTTGCTTGCCTAGAAGATACCTATTCACTCTTGACTTAAAGACTCTCAGATTATACCGTTCGGGAAAATTGACGCGGGCAATCAGTTCCACTCCTTCGCACTGCACGAATGACATACGCAGAAGTGAAACGCTTCGAGCGAACTGAAGGTGTATCAACCATAAATGGATGATGCTCATAAATTTTATTTTAAGTCTCATAGATAAACTTTATTTAACGTCATATGGAATAGATTCTCCCGTAGAATCAGAGATTGGGCAAGTGATTGACTTAAGCACTGACATGCATCATAACTGAAATTATCATAACTTTTGCGAAACTACACATAAAGGACTATCTACGGGCCAATTGCCTTTATTTCCTGAAACTATATACAACTGGTAACTTATTCATAGATTTAAGTAGAACTACCAAATACTCACTTACGAACTTTAAGAAAACGATTTTTTCCATCTAAACTTCAATCGACTTTATGTCGTTGTTACGGTATGTATGAAAACTATTGAAGACTCTACGATTGCTAATATGCCTATTCTATTTTGTTTCCAATTGCTTATTACATTAATTTATCTTAATATTACATTCAAGAATTCATAGAATATGGAATCAATATGAAACATACCAACATGAGACATATGAGACAAACCTAACGGCTTTTAAGGGAATCAGATAAGGACAATTTAAACGCGGCCATTTCTTCATGTGACTTTGACACCACCATGGCTGCTAATTTGATTTTTCCCTAATTATAAAGCATTTAAATAATAAAATAATGTTATAAATAAAATTATTTTATTTCAGACGGTAATAAAATTTCCATTTATGTTAGTCTTACACACCTTACAAAAAATATGTCAGTAAAAATTTAATTATGATAGTGCAATCTGCGTATTTTAGGAGTTTGGCAACATTTTGGTCCCTTAATAATCTAGCCTAACCCCTTGATATTATGTTTATTCGTTAAATAGTTTCATGAATATTTTTTGTTTTCTTCCTTCTCAAATAAATTTCTTTGATCTCCATGTCGATATATGCACTCGCAAGCAACTCTTTTGTATCCTCTGAAGAAACATTGGCGTAGATACGCCCTTTTTGAAAAGGGAAGTTTTGGGGTACATTTTTCACTGGAACTGTCATGTTGTATAAATTGTATGCACCCTAAAAAAAAAGACTGTTTATATTTAACCTATACAGTGAATTATTCAATAAGCAATCTAGCCGTGCCAGTAGCTTACGTACTTGATATACATTTAATATTTTTATGCCACAAATGAATATAAATGTATACATAAACGCAATAAAAATATTCATTTAACTTCTAGTACATTCAAAGATTTTACAAGGCAAAAAATTTTAAGCTAGCCTCAAGAAATGGCTCAGGTATATCAAAATTGTATTACAACTTAAGTGAGTATTACGATGTGTATTTCTTTTTTGTACTTAAATTTTCTATGGGCAAATTTTTGACCATCTCACCACACTCTCAACAGACTCAATAATAATGGTTACTAACCGCTGGAAACGGACAGGGTCGGTCCAACTTCCCTTGCTTAAAAGCAGTTCCGAAGAACTTGTCTTTGTGAACCAAGTCGCAGGCGTGGAAGTGCATCTCTACAAAACTACGTTTGTAAACGTTTGTTAAGAACTCGTAGAAGTAAAAATGTATCTGAAATAACATTATTATATTTTTTTAAATAGTTACGTGGAAAGATATATAAATAATATACAATCATTAAAAAATATATTCATAAAAAATTAAATTATAAATATATTATAAATCCGAAAGTTTGTGTGTGTGTGTGAATATTTGTTACCACGTATCTCCGTAACTAATGAACCGATTTTGATGAAATTAAGAATGTATATAGTTCAAGTTCCGGAATAACACATTGGCTAATCCAATTTTCAATAATCAACCCTTAAGCGTGCTAAATGGGGTGAAAAATTTGTATGGAATTCTTTGCTCGCTTCGATTCACTCAAAACTCGGTACAAATAAACATTAAAGTAAATAATGAAATATGTATATTTTATTTTTTCAACCTATATTTTTTACCCCTAGTACTAGAGTTTGTATGGAAAATCTTATTTCTTGCTTCGATTTACTCAAAACTCGGTACAAATAAACGGTCTACTAGATTTGATAATAGACGAGACTGCGAATTCAAACCATTAATCTATCAATCCAAAATTATAAACTCTGAAAAAATTCAACCACAACTTTTAACTCACGCATGCGTAGCCGCGGGGCACAACTAGTATATAAATATTGAAATAAACCACTTCGTTTGGGTTGCACTTCGTTTATTGAACGTATTTGGATGAAATTTGGAATGTACATAGCTTATGCCTAGAATTAACACATAAGCTCCTTTTTAACTTGATAATAGCAGGCGAAGCCGCGGTGCACGGGTAGTAAAAAATATATATATTTTTACGTAGTAGTAGTACGCAGAACTGATGGCCGATGGGGCCGAAAGGTTCTCGAATGGAGGCCACGGACTGGCAAGCGCAGTGTCGGAAGACCACCCTCAAGGTGGACGGACGACATAATGAAGGTCGCAGGAAGACGCTGGATGCAGGCCGCTAACAACCGTTCTTTTTGGAAATCTTTGGGGAAGGCCTATATCCAGTAGTGGACTTCTTGTGGCTGAGATGATGATGATGATGATATTTTTACGTACCGTTAAATTGTTATCGAATGGCCACAATATGTTGAAATTAAATCCCACGTAATAAAATTGGTCAGCGCGGCCATAGCGTTTGGATGTTAGGTTGGCGTATGATAAATATTTTGGGTTGATATACGTCACCGAAGGGTGTTCTGTGCTTAAGTACCGAATCTAAAAATATACACATTATAATTAGAAGTTGCTTGCCTAAAAAAATTTAACTCTATACATATTTATACATCAGCACACTGCTAATGCATAAAACAATATGTTTTGAAGAGTGTGCACAGGAATTACATGAATTAATTCTCCCATACCCTTTTTACTACCTAACTACAAGACAAACTATCAAATGTTATCCATTTATGATCGAAATACCTCCAGTGCGCTCAAAGCGTTTCGCTTCTACGTTTATCATCCGTACAGCGAAGGAGTGGAACTCATTGTCTGCGTCTTTGTTCCCCGAACGTTATAATCTGGGAGTCTTCAAGTCTCGAGTGAAAAGGTACCTTCTAGGCAAGCATGTCATGTCTACGGCCGCATTATCACTTTCCATCAGGTGAGTGGTCAAATGCTTGCCTGTACCGAATAAAAAAAATAAAAAACTGCTTCAGCGCAGGATTTTCTTTAGGCTCGATCGGTAACCATTTTACTTAGGATGATTATTTTCGTTTCTGGTTCTTTGTAATGTGACTTGTGTGTGTGATGTGAATGTTTCCGGCAGTGAAAGCTATGATGTGTGTGTTATGAACTGCCCGTTGACATTTACCTTCTAGGCATCAGGTCTCGGGTTTAATTCCCGGCGGGAACACACGTTTTCTCTCCAAGGGAAATTTGTGTTTCTGGTTCTAGATGTGATTGTTTGATATGTAAATGTTTCCGGCAACCACGATGCAAGTCTTACACTGAGGTGGGGCTGTGATTGTGAATGCGTTGGTTTTATTTTCATTTGTTTATGTAATAATACTTACTTTCTCAGCATTACATGTCACTTTAATTAGTATAAACAACAGCGGCACGTGTAAAGACCACATATTTTATTTTATATCTAACTCACAAATAATTGAGATTATGTTTAAAGGTAGTAAAATTTATAGATTCTTCGTTTACGTAAATCGGAAATTTGTTCGTAGTTTTTTCGCATTATTGTACAATACATTTAGTATAATAAATGAGTAGTGTGGATGACCTAGACCTTTGAATAATATATTATTATGCAGCTTTCTATTCCAATTTATGCAGGAGTATTTTATTAACTTTGCTAAATGTTGCTGTCAAAGTTTTCGTGACAACCAAAAATACGGCTAAAAAAGCTACGTGAAAGTTGTATTTTCTACCGACTTCACAAGAAAAGTCTTCTTTCCACGTGAACCGATTTTTTTTTTTAAAGCTGTTGCTTTCCGTTTGGTCATATTTAAATTTGATTAAAATCTGATCAGTAGTTTTTGAATTATCGTCAAAAATGTATACAATACAATAATGTTTTCAGGATGATGTTGGGATTTCCCCGTTTTTGCAATGTTTGCATTAGTGCATGCAGTCAACCGCAAAAAGTTAGCATCGCTAACAAGGAGGCTCAGGGTCAATAACAATATCATCCTGAAGGTGGTGGCAGATGATCCAAATGCGCCTATTTTGTGACATTTCATGCGACCCATGTACCCCCATGAAATGCCTCGAAAATACATAACGCATTGATATTATACTTTTAATTTTAAGTTATTTTATTTTAAGTTTTAGTTATTTTAATTTAGTTTGTAGTTTTCCTTGTCTCGTGTACCTTATTTGTCTTTAATAAATACATTTTGAATTTTGAATTTGAATTATGCGTATTTTATATATTTAATCTAAACAAAGTTCCGAAGATAAAGCGGTGTTTTTAAGATAGGCTTACGTTTAAATTATTATTAATAAAGTTTCTAATTCTCACGAAAATTTTAACAGTTAACAGTTTTTTATGTTTGGGTAGGCCGAGAGGCTGACCAGTAGTTTATAACTCTTGTTAGAGTTTTTAGTGAGAAAGGTTTACTTTTTTATCTTTGACTAGCTGACCTGCCCGGCGTCACCTGAGTTAC
Organism: Lomographa bimaculata; assembly: GCA_948107665.1. Lineage (NCBI taxonomy): Eukaryota > Metazoa > Arthropoda > Insecta > Lepidoptera > Geometridae > Lomographa > Lomographa bimaculata. The sequence goes on along the minus strand of OX403600.1, from coordinate 1,590,071 downwards.
AAAAAACATAGCCTTGGACACTAACAAATAACTTGGCTTTCATTAGGTAAAAGAATTTACTAAATCGGTTCGGTTGATCCAGAAGAATTCGGTTGACCCCTACAACCTCACAAACTATACTTTTTTATAATATTAGTATAGATAGGGAAAAATTTTACCACTATTTTACCTGATGTTAAGTGACATCTTTGTATTATGATTTGCCTACTCTTATGCACGTTTACAAAATTTACAATATCTATCTAATATATAAAATTCTCGTGTCACAGTTTTCGTTGCCATACTCCTCCGAAACGGCTTGACCGATTTTGATGAAATTTTTTGTGCTTATCCGGTATCTATGAGAATCGGCCAACATCTATTTTTCATCATCATCATCACTTTTCATCATTATCAACGCGGGTGAAACCGCGGGGCGCAGCTAGTATACTTATATAAAAATCTATTGACGTTTGAATTGACAAAAACTCGAGAATGGTTCTTTTTTTGTTGTTTTCGTAATTATCAGGGCTAGGTTTTGTATAGGGCGTTTTTAAAATAAAATGGCCCGTTACTTATGTGTGAACCATAATTTCCAATGAACTGAATTTGTATAAAATGGATGATATAAAATTTTATGTAATTTTTTAATCCACCGTAAATGGCATCCGGGCGAAGCCGGGGCGGATATACGAGTATAAATTCTTATAATCAAGTTGTCCATGTATATCTTTTGTTTTTTTGAAAACGCACGAAACGCGAACAAACTATGACGTCACTTTGAAATTACTCAGCACGAAACCTTATTTTCCAGGGTCTGGATCATCTACAAATTAACTAATTTTATTCAGCCGCACAAACAATAAAACAACCGCACAAACTTTGAATGATAAGTGCAGGTTTTTATCTGGGTTAATATAGTGACGCTACTGCATTAGTGCACTGATCAAAATAACTTGTTTGTAATTTATAATTATAAACAAAATGTAGTAATAAAGCACTTTGGTAAAATTACACAAATTACGCCTTTTGATGCGAGATGTTTTGATAAAATCTTGATAAGTAAATAAAAACAGTGAGAGCCTGTTTGACAACATTTGTATAAGGTACTGGTAATTTATCTAGGAGATAACTTTGTTAATAATGATTTCAATAGGACTTAGACTATATGAAATAATTTGAGATAATCGCAATCATACTAATACCATACTACTGTTATAAAACCGAAAATGCGTGCGTAAGTATTTTCCTTTTTCACGCTCTAACGCCTGAACGGATTTGTATGAAATTCGGAATGTACATAGCTTATACCTAGGATTACGACATAGGCTAATTTACAACTTGAAAAACTCATTTGTTACTACTATCTCATCTGATGATAAAGTTGTGATGGATTTTTATATCAATGACATTGTAATAACAAATTTTAAGCAATATTCCAAATATCGTTGGTTGTGTCATGTGGCGAACAAACATTAAACATCTATCAAGGCACTTTGAGTGCCTTAATAAATTTAATTGCACCAATTTATGTGATACGGTAATTTGGGATTTTATTGGCAAATATTTTGAAAACGTATAAAATTATGTCATTTATTCACGTAATTTTATGCGGGCCCGGCAGACGTCGTCCCGCCTGAAAAAGCCCACAATATATTGACATCAACAGCAGCGCCACCTACCGGGTCCAATTGTGTTTTCAAACTATCCAGGAACCTTTTTTTTATGCCTGATACGCAAGCATTCGACCACAATATCACCTGAAGGAAAGTGATGATGCGGCCGAAGATGTAGCATGCTTGCACAGAAGGTACCTTTTCACTCTTGACTTGAAGACCCCCAGATTATACCCTTCGGGGAACAAAGACGAGGGCAATGAGTTCCACTCCTTCCTCCTAGAAAACGCTTTGAGGAGGTATATCTACCATATATGGATGACATTTGACAATCTTGTTGTTAGATAGCAAAACGGTCATGGAGGAATTAACTCGTGTAATTCCTGCGCTAACTCTCCAAAATAATAACGATAGAATACCGATAGGCTCGCAGCCTTACGTCGGTGACGGAGACTCTGTAATTTGAACTCGACTAGCTTATCATAGCCAATGAGTTTTTTTGCTCGCTGGTCGATGAACTCATCCCCAAAGGTCGCCGCAGTACTCTATACACGATCGCACTTGAACTTGATATAAATTAAGAAGCTGCCCGGTTTGAATTACTGCCTAACCTTTGCGATGATATCCAGTTTCTTAGCGGCCAGCTGAGCTCTGGGTTCGATGTAGGTACCAAAGTTAAGGCTCGACGACAAGGAAACGCCAAGAAGCTCGAGTTTATTTGATATCGGTATTGGTACATTCTGGAACGTCGGAGACTTGTGAAAAGGTCTCCGTTTAGCAGAGAAAAGACACGCCTGTGTTTTATACGCATTTAAACGAACCAAATTGGCATCACCCTAATCAGCCACGGCCAACAAGCTCGAATTCAATCGACCTATCATATCCTCTCTGAGTGACTGGACTTGTACCTCACCAGATCGTGCATTGGATACGTATCGTTCGTCAACAGTGCTATGATCTGCATACCCAAAGATACGGGGCTTGAGCAGATCGTTAATGTGAAGCAAAAAGAGCGTTGCCAAAAGAACAGACCCTTAAAGTACCCGGCATTAATTTCCATTAGATTGGACGAGCAGCCCTCAACAACTACTTGAATCGCTCGTTCCTTCAAGATATCAGATATCCAAATACGTAAATCGGGAGGCAAGCCATAAGTTAGAACTATAAGTAAGAAGCTTGCCAATAAGGCTATCGTGCCAAACCCTGTTTTTGACAGGGTTTGAAAGTCAGGGCCTTGGAAATGTCTTGCGAGACTGCAAGTGCCTCGCCGTGTTTTTTTAAGGTCTCGCTCCATATTTGAGTGGCATATGCAAGAAGGTCTCCTGTCGACCGGTTCTGGCGAAAACCATATTGTCGGTCACTTAGAAGGTTAGTTGCTTCAAGATAGCCAAGGAGCTTTTTGTTCAGTATACGTTCCATTGTCTTCCAGATAATGGACATGACTGAGATGGGACTATAATTGGTCGAGTCGAATAGGATACCTCACTAAGTTCAAAGTGTTAGGATTTGATACTGATCTATCGTGGGCTGCATCTAACCAATAAACTATTTATGCAAGAAGCGCAACTGGGTACATCATGGCTGCTTAGGTAATCTACCTGAGACCAAAGATAAAGTACACTTATTTGCAAAGTATTCATTTGCATACAAGTGACAACATGGAAATGTAATTATCAAATAGTAAATAATTAATGCTCCAATCCCGTAATGCTCTCATATTTTATTATAATATTATTGGACCATATATATCTATTTATTTCTTTCTTATGGGAGTATTCAATTCCTTTAACTCCATGTCGATGTGGCCGGCAGCTATTAGTTCCCGCGTGGTTGTTGACGTGATGTTACCATAGATGCGGCCTTTCATGAAGGGGAAGTTATCAGGAACTTGCTTCAATGGGATCGTCATGTTATACATGTGATAGTCGCCCTGTAAACAATATGCGCTGGGTAACTGAAGGCATACATACGTTTGATGACCACTATGGGCCCTGATATTCTATCTTTTGTAAAGGAACATTAAAATGAGGAGATATCTAGGCGTGTACAACGGTTGGGCATCATTTCGAAAGATAGAAGACATTCTCAAATTTTGCCAGATTTAACCCGCCTATTTAACCATTGCGTTCTGCCCACCATGACATGAAGCTGATACATGGACGCTTGCACAAATGGTTGGAGCAAGTCATGCTCGGCATTAAACTACAAGATCAAGTCCCAAATATCCAAATCAAACAATGAACAAAAATTGGAGACGTCGGAAAATTTGGAATGGGACTCCAATGGAGTGAGAATAAGGGAGAGGCCTATACCCAACAGTAGGATCAAAAGAGTAATGGACGATGATGATGATATGCTCTGATGATAAAGGATGGTATGATCAAGGTAGGTAAGCTCGATGGAGCTATATTGACTGGCATTTAGGGATGAAGGCTGCAACACTAAAAAAAAAACTTCGTTTTTTTTTTAGCTATTACAATAAAGGGTTATATTATTCTATTTAATTAAATGTTATTTACAAATACGAATAATGTTACTTGTCACCACTATTTAGACATGTCCCTGATAATTGTCATGCGTCATGTATTGCATTTATTATGCATGAATACTTCTATTATAGGTTTTACAATAGGCAGTCCCATCGCTTACAGCAATTTCATCCAGACAATATCTTGTTTTTACCGACATCCCAAAAAAGGAGGAGGTACTCAAGTCGAATGTATTTTTTTTTATGTGTGTTACCTCATAACTTCTCTCCACGTGAGCCGATTTCGAAAATTTTTTTAGTTTGAAAGATGTTGCTTTCTAATTGGTCCCATTTAAATTTGATCAAGATCTGATCAGTAGTTCTTGAAATATCGTCAATAATGTCTATTTTGTGACGAATAATGCGTACTTTGACGATGTTCTGGTTTACCCGACTTCAAAAGTTACCCCACAACTTCTTTCGTTGTGAGCCGATTTTGTGATTCTTTTTTTATTTGAAAGCTGGTGGATCAAAGTTCCGCTGATAAAGCGGTGAAGTCGTTTTTTTTAAGCTTTGCTTGCGTTTAATTATTACAGAAGTTCTAAAGTCTAGATTAATACGTACCGGTGGAAATGGGCAAGGTTGCTTTAACTTCCCTTGCCTCATTGCTTGTCCAAAAAACAAGTCCTTGTGTATCAGGTCACAAGCCTTGAAATGCATCTCAACAAACGACCGCTTGTATCTGTTGCTCAGGAACTCGTAAAAGATGACGTCTATCTGGAAATTTTCTGTTGTATAAATTTGGAGAATATTTGCTACAAGTGGGAATTAACAGTATGTAAGAATGACGTGTGGCATCTCAACGGTCGCGGGAATGAATTGAAATTGAGAATGTAATGGTGGAAGAAACACGACTTCGTCGCAGGAATAAATTGAGAATAGAGTAGTGGAAACGCGACGTTATGGGAATGAATCGATGTGAGAATGGTGTGGTGGGAACCTGACGTCGAAGGAAAGAGTCCTACAAGATGTAGTAGCTACTGAAAGTATGTATCATTAGAGGGAGGGTGCTTTTGGCTTTGCACGAGCCGACGATTGTATTTAGCCAAAGTCAAATGTTAAATAAGTCGGAATCGAGTCCTAGTGACTAGCCAATTTTGTCACAACAAACTTAAGTCAGTCAAATTTTCATGTAAAATTTTGTATAACCTCGCACTGCTACGAACGAGATTTTTGTTATATGGCTCCGATCAATAACAATTGAAATCGAATGTTAGTTATTTCAGTAAGTAGATAAACAAGGATGGGAATACACTTTTATTCATTCCTTACTAAACGACAAGAATTATTTTTTTCAGATTAAATCCATAATACAATTGATAAAATACTTTCATATAAAAATATGTTTAAAATGTATGATGCTTTGATGTAGCCTTATAAAGAAAAATATAACTTCCGGGTGTAAACAGAATAAAATACATCTGACGACGAAATCAGTGTCCGGATAGATACTGAAAAAGTACATATGTATATCTTTCATCCTGACTAAAAATGATTACATGGGGTAGGTATAGCTAGAATTAAACATCTCGGTGGTATCACATCACAGGTGAAGCAAGATGATAACTGAGTGATGGCCAACGCCAACGCAGTGTCGGACGTCCAGCAGCACGATGTTAGACAAAATTGTTAGAATTGCGGGTCCAATTGTGATGGATCAGCCACGTATCAGCTTAATGCTTTTGACTCCATTGATCGGCGAGCAAAGTGACTCATTGGTGATGACAAGCTAGTTGAGTCCAAGTTGTAGAGCCTCAGTCATCGACGTAAGGTAGGTAGCTAGCCTATCGGTGTCCTATCACTTACATTTCGTGTGTGTGCACTCGAAATAAACCAGTTGATTCCCCCATGCCCTTTTTATAATCGGACCACAAGACGAACTAACCAATGTCATCAATTTATGGTTGACATACCTCAAATCCGCTCAAAGCGTTTTGCTTCTATATTTTTATGCCCGCGTCTTTGTTCCCCGAACAGTATAATATGGGAGTCTTCAAGTCTAGAGTGAATAGGTATCTTCAAGGTAAGCATGCTACATCTTCGACCGCATCGTCACTTTCCATCAGGTGAGATAGCGGAAAAATGCTCACCTATCTGGCATAAAGAAAACTGAACAAGACTAGCACAGGTCCGAGGCGAATGGCAGAATATAACAGAGTTCATACCCAGCAGTGGGATTAAAAGGGCTATGGATAATGATAATGATGATGTCTTTCCTGGTCCTAACAGTCCCAAAGAATACACTTAAAATACATTTCTATCATATCCTAACTAGGAGGCTAGTTAGGATATGATTGTTCATACTTACTGTGATATTGTTATCAAATTGATAAATAACATTCATGTGGATTCCAACGTAATAGAAAGGGTCACGGCGACTGTATCTTTGGCTGGTGAAGTTGATATACTTCACATATTTAGAATTGTAATAGACTACTTTTGGGCGCTCGGTGCTGATGTACTTTAACTGAAAGCATGAGTATAGTTAAGTATAGTCTGATACTAACACCTTCAATTAGATTCCAACAGTTTATTGACTAAGCAAAACGAGGTATCTGATCTGACTTGGGTGGTTTAGCAATTTGTCCGTCCGTCCGACCATCTGTCAGAGGCATTTAGCGTCTAAACTGTACAAGCGAATAAATATAAATTCTCAGAGATTATATTTCATGATAGATGATAGAAATGAAAATATTAAGAGGGCTCCCATAAACGTAAGTGGGGGACAAAGTACTAAAGCAAAAACAACATTAGTCCTATAAACTGTCACTAGATGGCACCACAGGTAAAATTGACTTTTTTTTATATACTTGATATGCGAGCATTTGACCACTATCTCACCTGATGGAAAGTGATGATGCGGCGCAAGCGTTTCGTTTGTAGGCACAGAAATTCAAGACTTCATTGAAGTAAGAACCACCAAAATTGGTACTCGTGTTTCGTCTGACAGTGCCACAAAGGAACAAACATACACACATACATAGGCTGGGACACATTACCCTACAGTGCGCAGTAGTCACGCAGTCAGGCAAACAATGTGTCACTAATACATTATTATTTGCGAGTCTGTATGCATGCAAAATACCATGACATGCAATTAGACCCTATTGTAACTTGAAATGCCCATAGGTTTAGTTAGGTGAGCTCTTGAGTAGGTGTACCGGGTTCGATTTCCGACGAAAATGCAAGTCTTCTCCCCGAGGAAAAGTTGTGTGTGGTTGTGTTTGGGTGTATAGTGTGAACGTTTCCCATGACAGAAGTCTTCGAACTTAGTGAGGCTGTGAATATGATACGTATTAAATAATTGAAACACAAGCAAAGGTTAAAAAACCCCAGTTCATCGCTTATATTTCGGTTTTGGCTTGACCGATTTCGATCAAATTTATATGGGACTACCTCTTAAGTATACCCTCTACTCCAAACAAAAAAGAACCATCAATATCGATTCATTGGCGGAGTTATCGCGTAACATACATTAAAAAAAAACATGCAGTCGAATTGAGAACCTCCTTTTTTTAAATCGGTTGAAAAAGGGACAATCTTGGAAATAAATGATTTCATTGAGGATTACAACAATGTCACGAGATACTCACCTTTGCTGCCACTATCACACCAGAGAGTATAATAATTAACATATTCGATACTAACATAATTGAAAAACAATAACACACGTGTACTCAAGGGAGTTGAGTTCAGTGCAGACAATTAAATTTGATTACTATTATATATATACGCTAATTGTAAAATAGTAAAATGCCGTAAAAAATTGATAATATTTGCAATGAATTACAAATTATGTCACTTTAATTAGGATAAAAAAACATGGATTCGAATTGAGAACCTCCTCTTTTTAAATCGGTTGAAAAAGGGACATTCTTGGAATTACAACAGCGACACGTGTGGAGACCACATATTTTATTTGAAGTGATCTCACAAATAATTGTGATTATGTTTAAAGGTAGTAAAAGTTATTGATTCCTCGTTTACGTTAATCAGAAATTTGAATAATATATTTAATATTTTCGCGTTGTGATTGAACTGCTGACAATTTTTACTTCATGTTACGTATTGAAACTGCTGTCCTTTGTGAAATTCAAGTGTAAACATTACCTTATATAAAGACAAAATCTGTTTAAGGATGAATCATCAGCCACTTTACTTTTTTTTTACGATAACATCATTAGGAATTAATCGTCATTACGGCTCACCTAATAACAGAAGCATTTTAAAATTTATTGACATCCATTGAACATTCTAAAGGATAACAAAGCCGTTGTGTTGTTCCAAAGATAATGCGTCTCATTACTATGTTGCATTATATTGATCATAATCTAGGTTTTATTACTGTGACCTAAATGACTCAGAGAAAATATGGTGTGTTTTGACGACCCAGTTGGCGCAGTGGACAGGTGTCTGCCCTCTGCGCCGTGGGTCCTGGGTTCGATTCCCGGCAGGAGCACAAATCTCTTCCCAAGGGATATTTGTACTTCTGGTTCTGGGTGTAATGTGTGTGTGTGATGTGAATGTTTCCGGCACCCACGATACAAGACTTTGAACTTAGTGTGGGGCTGTGAGTGTGAATGCTTTTGTTTTTGTTTTGTTTTGGTTTTCATAATAACATGAGTGAAAATTTAAGAGCCATTTCGCACGATCAGTGAATAATCGAAGATTTTGAGCGCCTACTTTACTATCTAGGGAAAAGATTTCATACTGTTTTATATTTGTTAAATAAAGATCAATATTTGGAATTGTCACATAATATAACAGATTTTTTATTATATCTCTATTTTATAATATTCAATCTCCAGACCTTAGTTTTAGTAAAAACGACAACAGAGTAAAATTTAATTCAATTCAATTCAATTCAATTTATTTATTTCAGATAATTAATCCATATTTTAAAAGAATTCTATTACAAATATATAATAATAACAATTTATAGTATTATATTAATTAAATGTCTAATAAAAAATTTAATAATAATAATAATTGATTGAATATTAAAGCACATGCGAAATTAAATATAAATGTCAAATAAAATAAAGTAAAAATTAAATGTCAAATAAAATAAAATTAGATGTATGAAGGACCGCTGGCGTGCAGCTGCGTCCACCTCTTTAACATCGGCGAGTCCCACCGCTCAGACAATACGCTAAGGATACCGTTCGGACTGCCACGTACACGCCCTAATATTGAGGCGCACCTTTTTCTCATGATGGCTGGGAAATCATCCACTCGCGCCTCAGCAAACATGGCGGACGCGCTACAAAAGCGTGGCAACCCCAACAATATCCTAAACGCATTATTATACTGAATGTTCAATACTTTGTACGCCCGCTTTGTAAAGCTAGCCCACAGGCTGCACGTGTAGAAGGTCTGGCAGTATGCCTTAAATAATGTTACCTTAACTTGTTTAGAACAGCGTGCAAACCTGCGTGCCAGCATGTTACAGCGGACGGACAGGGCCCTGCGTTCCCTCTCAATGTCCTCATTGTCACAGAGGTCTTAAATGAACTGACCCTATTCAAACGCATGCCGCACAGAGTTACATGAGGGACATGAGAGTAGCTTTTGTTGCCCGCCTTAAACATCATGAACTCACTCTTCTTCGCGTTGTATCTGATCCCATGAGCTTCCGCGTATGATTGGCAAATGCACAGGAGTTTCCGAAGCGCCCCAATCGATGGCCTCAGCAGCACCATATCATCAGCGTAACTGATGTTGTTAACGCTAACCCCGTCTATGGAACAGCCGACCCCGGTACCGCTGAGCTCACCGATGAGCTGATTCATGTACAAGTTGAAGAAACGGGGCGAGCTCAACCCCCCCTGCCTCACCCCGCACTCCAACCCGTACACATCCGAGTGTGCACCTGCCCAACGCACTTTGTTTAGTTGATTACCGTACCAAAACCCAAACAAAGAGATGACCTCACGTGGTACCTTCGTCTCACACTGCAATTTCTGCCATAGTTTGTCATAGCACACCAAATCGAAAGCTTTTGCTAGGTCGAGATAACAAGCATAAACCGGTGTACCCCGACTGGTGTAGTATTGAACAGTCTGCTTGAGGCAGAGGATAGCCGTCTCTGTCGACAGACCTGGTCTAAAGCCAAACTGGGCGTCATAAAGTTGGAGATGCTTTTCCAACTGCTTATCAAGCAAACTGTCCAGCACCTTCGCTATGACAGTAGCCAGTGATATCGGTCTATAATTAGACAAGTCCGATGAGTCACATGTCTTGCCCTTTACGATTGGTACCACAACAGTATACATAAGTTTTTCTGGCAGGTAACTGTGACTAATACAAAGGTTAAAGAACAACGAGAGTACTCTAGGTAAATGCACTCCCGCGTGCTTCAGGTGCTCGATGCTGAGATCATCGTGACCAGGTGACTTGCCTCTCACCATCTTCTGTATAACCGTCGCGACTTCCTTAGCAGAAAGCCTGACGCTGAGTGTGGTGGGATGGTTCTCAGCAGCGGGCACCCGAGACGCAGACGCGGGCCCGAGCGGGGACTCGACCTTGAAGTGACGCTGAAATGCACAGGCTATGTCACGGGGATCATGTAAACCACCAACGCTGGTGGGAAGGCTCGACTTAGGGTTCAGCTTCTTCGTATTTTTCCAAAAACTGTTAAAATCTTTACTGACATGATTTTCCGCAATAATATTCATTTTTATTTGTGTTGCATTGTTTTGACAATAAGCCAATTTAGATTTAAAAATCTTTCTGGATTCGCACATATTAGTGTATACTTTCCCAGACTTAGGTTTACCGGCTTATTGGATAACATTGTGGTCCGTACTTAACTTGGCCGGTTTTTTCTAAGTCGGTTAAAACAATTGGACGAAACGGGTGAAGCTCCCTAGGTTCTACAAATTTCAAATTTATAAAAACGAAATTTTTAAATTTTTTATTTCACACTGAAACAATCACATCACACACACAAACACATCCAAATCAGAAACGCAACTTTAACTTACACAAAATAGGGAATCGAACACGATACCCCTGCTAAGGTGCACCCAATTAAACCAGTTTGAGTCGGAAAATGTGTAAGCTAAAATATTTACCACATAAGTATAATATCGTTAATTATAGTGGATAGAAAAACACAAAGTACCACCCTCGGTCATTTTTCAACCGACTTCAATAAAGGAGGTCCTCTATTCGACTGTATGTTTCTTTTTGTATGTATGTCACGCGCTATCTCCGCCAATTATAAATAGATTTTGATGTTATTTTTTTGTTTGGTAGATTATACTTCAGAGGTCCCATAATATATACATTTTAACGAAATCGATCAAGCCAAAACCAAAATATAAGCGGTGAAGTCGGTTTTTTTACCGACTTCCCAAAAAAGGAGGAGGTACTCAAGTCGACTGTATTTTCTTTTTATGTGTGTGTTACCTCATAACTTAATTATTTAATTCCTCATTACTTTTAACTTCCCTCCACGTGAACCAATTTCGTTTTTTTTTTATTCTGATAGATTTGCTTTCTAATTGGTCCCATTTAAATTTGATCAAGATCTGATCTGTAGTTCTTGAAATATCGACAATAATGTCTATTTTGTGGACTACTTTGACGATGTTGTCGTTTAACCGACTGCAAAAGTTACCTCATAACTTCTTTCATTGTTAGCCTATTTTGAGGATTATTTTTTTATTTGAAAGCTGGTGCTTTTCATGTGGTCCCATTGAAATTCGATCAAGATCTGATTTCTAGTTTTTGAGTTATAGTCAATAATGCGTGTTTAATACATTAAATCTGATCAAGGTTTCGAAGATAAAGCGGTGAAGTCGGTTTCTTTAAGCTTTGCTTGCGTTTAATTATTTTTCCACCGATGTATCGCTGTAAATCTAACCTTGCCTAACACATTATAGATTTCCAAAACTGCTATTGCGATTCCGTTCGCTGGATTGTAGCATAACAAAAATCACTCGTATATAAAACGATTTCACGTTTTTTCTAAGCGTTTGTATAGGCTGGATTGTCGTTTTTCTCAATTCCGCAGGTGAAAAGGTCGAAAATAAAAGTAAACCGATGCCGTGATAGCGCCGGATGTAAAACGGTGTTGATTGAAGCCCGTTATCGGTTTTTTTAGGCGTTTTATTTTCAATTTTCACTCCGAATCAACACAACTGGAAATTTTAAACAAAAAGCTGGAATACTAAAAGTATTATTTTTCTTTCATTGAAGTTATTTAAGGAACTACAACTTCGTACTTCAAGTATCTATCTTCTATTATTATATATATTCTATACATAGATAAATTCTTTATTTGCACACCAAAAAATATCACTTATAAAAAAATCTTAAATATAACATAGGAGCACAAAGAGCGGTCTTATCGCTCAAAGCGATTTCTACCAGACATCCAAAGGGAGATTATAAAAATATTAGAAACAGGAACGGTGGTGTACCTCAACACGTATTTAAATTAATAAATGTATTAGTATCTTATACATATATTACATTAAACTAAAAACTGAATTAAAATTAACTAAATAAACTATAATCCTACTTATATTATAAATCCGAAAGTTTGTGTGTAAGTGTGTAAGTATGTTTGTTCCCTCTTCACGCTTTAACGGCTGAGCGGATTTGAATGAAATTTGGCATGTACATAGATTATACCTAGGATTAACACATAGGCTACTTTTTAGCTTGATAATAGCGGGCGAAGCCGCGGGGCACGGCTAGTTAGATATAAATATGTACAAAACTTAATCTAATAGACCGCTACCAGTAGGCAAAGTACCCAAAATGCTGGCAGCATTGCCACGTTGAATGGCAATACTCAATCTCTGTTCAAAATATTTGCCAGCATTTTGGTCACGAGTTGCTTCGACCAAACGCTTTGATAATTCATTGTAGAATGTATGTGCTCCCGGTCCCCACGGTCCCAACGTCTCAACCCCAAAAGGCACAAATATATAACCACTATCAAGATTACTATATTTACGCCTTTTGAGAGTCTCTGCTGATTCAGCCGCAATACCAGCCTTATTTTTAGTTCCAGAAAGATGAGACGGTGCTAGCGTGTCTACGCAAGTTGCATCCCAAACCAAAGACCGTCCCATCTTCCATGGAATCAGGGTCATTCCGTCAGGCCTTTTACCGTCATCACGTGCTAGACTTGAACCAAATGGGTTCCAAAATAGCCGCATAGTTGGCGGTGGTAAGAGCCCGACGTATGATATCATTAAGACTCGCGTCGCGGGGAATACTTCCTGCACTCCTAGAGTAAGACAGACCGTGATGACCAAGCCAGTCAACCACAGTACCGCACTGACAGCGGTGTGGAGCACAACACGATGCGCCTAATCGAAGTGATGCTGCGATACGGAAAGCCGATGAATCCAATAGCGTTCCCGTAATTGGCGATGGGAGAGCCTGTAGCCACAAACCTGATTCCCACTCCGAACTTGCAACAAGATGGGCACGATCTGCGGAACTTAAGCACGTTTATAATAAATGATTCCGTACTTTGTCGCAGAGCGGTCCGTCCCAAAGCTTCTGAGAAGACAGATTTTCTGGGAAATCAGTGCCTGAACAGGCTACCAACCACGCTTTCTTGGCCTCGTCTATAAATGATATTTTTGTGTTAAATGGTAGAGCTACTTGTAATATTTTATTAGTCAATTTTTGAGTACTGTGTACTGATGACAAGAAAGCGGGAAGGGCGACTCCCGAAATTGATCGAATGCCAAGGCCTCCCAAACGCACTGGCAGTGAAGCTTGCAACCACGCCCTCTCGTCTAAATTCATATTCAAAATAGATGCCAATGTGTTTTGACAATGTTGTCAAAATTTTGAATAATATGTTCATGTTTCCATAGCTGGCAACATCGTAAAGTATATGTAAATTTTGGGACAAATAGACAGTATTTGAGTATCGTGAAGGCCATATGAGTATTATTTTTTAGTAGACGATCTAAACTCTGTATCTTTCTTCATCTGAATTTTTTCTTATACACACTTATAAATATATATATATATATGGCTGGACCTATTTGGCTAATGTTGATCTTAAAATATTAGTTAAACGGTGAGAAACATATATTAAGTAAAGGAAAATACTAAAAACGATAATTTAATTTTCCAATACAAACTGTCAAACGTCATCCATTGATGGTTGATATACGTCCAGTTCGCTTAAAGCGTTTTTTTTTTTCATTTTATCATCCGTACAGCGAAGGAGTGGAACTCATTGCCTGCGTCTTTGTTCCCTGAACGGTACAATCTGGTGTCTTCAAGTCTAGAGTGAATAGGTTCCCATTCCCCAGTAAAGTGGTAGAAACTTTACTAAAACTTCTATTGACGATAACTCAAAAACTAGACATCAGATCTTGATCAAATTTCAATGGGACCAGCTTTCAAATAAAAGAAAAATCATCAAAATCGGTTCACAACGAAAGAAGTTGAGGTAACTTTTGGAGTCAGTCTGAAGATAAAGCGGTGAAGTAGGTATTTTTGGAACTGCCCGTTGGTTTAGTTGGGTGGCGTTCGCCTTCTAAGCAGGAGTACCGGGTTCGATTCCCGGCGGGACCACAAGTTTTCTCCACATGAAAATTTGTGTTTCTGGTTCTGGTTGTGATTGTGTGTGTGATGTGAATGTTTCCGGCACCCACGACACAAGTCATCGAACTTAGTGTAGGACTGTGAGTGTATAAAAAGAAAAGTTTGGCTTGCGTTAAATTATATCGACTTTGGTTGTTCTACAGAGATACAATATTTCCATTTATATTCAGTTATGTGGATACAAAGTTTTCATTCTTATTATAATTCCATGCACATTGAACACGCCATCATTGCGTATAAGGAAAGTGGACGTATGTATTGTGTGCGTCGCATAATATGCGCATTACTATGAATTTGTGCATAATCTATATTTATATGTATATAAAAATCAATGCCACTTTTCGTTGTAATTTTATAACTCAAGAACGGGCTCACCTATCCAAACCAAATGTTTAGGTTTTGTTCGGACAATTAATAGATGGTTTATGTGAAGTTTGCACAAATTCGGTCGAGCGGTTGTTCATTTATCACACCCGGGCGAAGCCGGGGCAGATCGCTAGTAATATAATATAATTAATAAAAAAAAGTATATCCTATTTTTTACGCAGTCGGCTTTTTGTTTTTTTTTAAGTAGTTAAGGAATACCTATGTCGATATACCAATTGTCCCTTAACTTACCGGTAAAAATTAAAAAAAAAAACAGGAAAGAGGTGAAACTTTTGTATCACAGGGAAACATTTTTATTCATCACAGTGCTTACTCCCACCACTTTTCGTCAAATAAGAAGACTGCGGATCAGAATTTCAAAGCCCTCCTCCAAAAAATCACTTCACAAATGTAAATTAAACTGACAAAGGTATTGGTGTAGTTTACAACTTAACTTAATGTAACTTCGTTAAAGGCGACAACGTAACTTCTTCAAAAATGTTTCATTTGAACAACTGCTTTTCGAGTCATCTATATATATAAAAGAAAGTCGTGTTAGTTACTCCACTTATAACTCAAGAACGGCTGAACCGATTTAGCTGAAAATTGGCAGGGAGGTAGTTTAGAGCCAGGAGAAAGACATAGGATACTTTTTAAGAACGTACATTTCTATAAAAAATTTTTCCGCCCGTCATGCTTTCCATTTTCTCATACGTCACTCGGATTTGGTAAAGTACTAGGCAAACATAAACATGAAGGTTGTAATAATATAGTCACGTGGCATTGTAACGCATGCCGGGTATGGCTTCCTAAATATGCACATTCATTGACTGTTAGGCGGAACGAAGGTCGCCGGGACAGCTAGTTATATCATATAACTCCTTACGAGTCATTATACGCACACTCACACGACTCTCGCCTTTCGCGACGTGAGGAGGTTATAAATACAACTCATCGGTTTTTTACGTCATTCGTCACAATGGTGGACTTGGTAGTGCTTGGGGCGACCGGCTTCACCGGCAAGCTTGTGGTGGAGTGTCTGGCTAGCTGTGATGTGAGCTGGATGATCACTGGAAGGTCGCAGCAGAAGGTTAAGGAGTTAGTGGACTGTCTTAGAGTTAAAGGTATTTATGTTTATTTTTAAGTGACTAGACAAAATAAGGTTCCTTATCTATACTTCTATACTAATATTATAAAAAGGAAAGATTTGATTCTTTGTTTGTTTGTTTATTTGCATTGAATAGGCTCCGAAACTACTCAACCGATTTGAAATATTCTTTCACTGTTGGGAAGCTACACTATCCCCGGGTGACATAGAATATATTATATTTTCAAAAAAATTAGGGATCCTTACTAAAACTCCTATAATGTAACCCAAGGTGTAAAAAAATTATCTAATATTTTTGAAATTTTGAAATTTATGTTAAATACCCGTGCGAAGCCGGGGCGGGGCGCTAGTCATTAAATAAAAAGACAAACTGCTATGTGAGCGTTTATCAAAATATTTTTTATTTATCACTTTGTTATCTCGTGTATGCAACAAACAAGCGATGTTTATGAATCTTAGTACATAATTAATTATAACCTACCTTTCTGTGTCATATCGATTCAAAACATTGCATGTTATACCTAAATCGATGCGATTTTTAACGTTTACTAATAAACTCATTACTTTTGCTCATTTGGGTGCGCATTCGCCTTCTAAGCTGCGGGTTTCGGATTCGATTCCCAGTGGGAATAAAATTTTTCTTCCCATGAGAAATATGTGTTTCTGGTTCTGGGCGTGATTGTGATTTTTCTATTGTTTTCTAAAACTGTAACATCGGTGTAATATTTAGTTTTATATAATAACGGTTTATTATTAACCGTTATTGGGTATTGAACGTTCATGGGTATAGGTAAATCATACAAAGTTCTTTCCCGCTCCAAAACTCGAATATAAGTAAATAAAGACAATAACAAATAAACGCTTTTACACTCAAAACCCCTCGCTGAGTTCAATGCCTTGTATCGTGGGTGCCGGAAACGTTTACATCTCATACACAAAAGTTATAATAAAGTTTCTACAAATTTCGAGGACTTGACTTTGCCTTTGACTTTAATAAACCATTCATTCATTCGAATATTTCTAGTATGTTAAGTACTTTCACAAACAATGATAGTGATATAGTTAGGTACTTGGCAGGTTAAATGAGTTATGATTCAGTTTAAAAATCTGCTTGTTGGTTTTTTTGGGTGTGCGTTCACCTTCTAAGCGGGGTATTGAGTTTTCCCGATCCGATTCCCGGCGGAAACACAAGCTCTCGCCCCAAGGAAAATTTGCGATTCTGGTTCTGGTTGTGATTGTGTGTATGATATGAATGTTTTCCGGCACCCATGACAATATCATCGAACTTAGTGTAGGGCTATGCAGGTCAAAGCGTTTATGTTTATAAACATACTAAATCGTTGTTACCTACTCACTATCCTTGTATCAAACTGTACATACTAACAGTTATCCTACTAATATTTTAAATCTGAAAGTTTGTTTGTGTGTCAATATGTTTATTCCCTCTTCACGCTTTAACGGCTGAACGGATTTGGATGACATTTGGAATGTACATAGATTAAAAATAAGATTAACGCATATGCTACTTTTTAACTTGATAATAGCGAGCGAAGCCGAGGAGCACGGCTAGTTATACTATAAAAAAATATTACAAAAACCGTTATTATTTCCAGGTGTGGATATATCACACATCCCCACCCAAATAGTGGATGTAAGCAACAAAGACTCGCTCGCTGGTGTCCTACAACACGCCAAACTGGTCCTTAACTGTGTCGGACCCAATACAACTACCAGTAATTGTATCGTAGAAGGTTGCATAAGTTCGAGGACACATTATATCGACATATCGGCGGAGATCAATGTAAGTCTGTTTATTGAAGTTAAACTGCCCGTTTGGCTTAGATGTGTGCACGTTCGCTTTCTAAGCAGGGGGTTATCAGGTTCGATTTCCGGCGGGAACACAAGTTTTTTCCCCAAAGAAAATTTATTCTACTGGTTCTGGTTGTGATTGTTTCCGGCACCCACAACACAAGTCATTAAACTTAGTGTGGGGCTATGAGTGTGAAAGCGTTTATGTTTTTATGTTTATGTAATACACGTGTTATAGATAATCTTTATTTATTTTATTGTTTGCTCTACATTAGTATTCATTAAAGATGCAACTTTCGTTGCACTAAAATTTGCAATACAAACATAGTTAGTGATTGCCAGCGCACCCTATCATGCCCCACTTCGGCGAGGGCCTATCCACGGGGGGATTTTTAGTGGGTTCGAGCCCCATACACCCTTTTCTTCACTCTAGGAAGGTAGGGAAGTGGTAGGCATTCCCCCCAGGATGGCCTCTTTATGTTTTCATTTTTATCATTGTAATCACCATTAAATTATTATTATTATTATTAACAGTGGTTCTCAAGTTCCAATTAAAAATGTCGATTTGTTGAACATTCGCGTGTTAAATGAACACGCTTGACCGCGTTACTGGCGTAAGTAGTAAGTTGTCCTTGTGAACTGTGAGACCAAATGATATCAATATGATATAACTTGAGTTACTATGATAACTGATTCAACGTAGGTCTTTGCGATGTAAATGTATAATTATGTATGTTTTGAAATATATATTACTGAACTGAACTAAAACTATACATACAGCAAAGACCTAAGTATCAAGACATCGAGCTTGTAGATAACTTAAAAGTGCTCAAGCCTGTAGTTAGGCACCATCGAACTTATGTTTCTAGATCACAGTGTGATGTGATTAGAATAAACAGTTATATTTAGTAACTAACACAGTTGCTTCTTTCGCTCTCCTTTTTAATCGATTTTAAAAAAAGGAGGAGGTTCTCAATTTGACTGTGTTTTTTTGAATGTATGTTATGGGATCTTTCCGCCATGAATGATATGAATCAATTTTGATGAATAATTTTATGGAAATTAATTTAAACGTGTTATAATGACAATATCCGGCCGTGGACTTCTTGCGGCTGAAATGATGATGATGATGATAATGAAAATGCTAATAACTGAAATCTGAATATATAATTATTAATCTGTTTGCAAGGCAGTGTTCACACATTTACATCCAGAAAAATCCTCGCTGTGACCCCTCCCCTCTCGCTTCCGCCAAAAACTGGGTACGCCCATGTTCTAGGCCTGGCGTTTTACCACCCTCGACCACATTTCAATTACGAACACGTGAGATAGTCAATAATACTATTAATAACTAACCGTGTCCCGCGGCTTCGCCCGCTATTATCAAGTTAAAAAGTAGCCTATGTGTTAATCCTAGATATACTCTATGTATATTCCGAATTTTATCCAAAACTGGTCAGCCGTTAAAGCGTTAAGAGGGAACAAACATACTTATACACTTACTCATTTACACACACACACACTCAAACTTTCGGATTTATAATATTAGTTGGATAGTAGGATTAATCATAGGTATAAACTATGTACATTCCAAATTTCATCCAAATCTGTTCAGCCCTTAAAGCGTGACGACGGAACAAACATACTTACACACACACTTAAACACAAACTTTCGGATTTATAATATTAGTAGGATTGATCCTAGGTATAATCTAATCTATGTACATTCCAAATTTTATCCAAATCTTTTCAGCCGTTAAAGCATGAAGAGGGAACAAACATACTTACACATTTAGACACACACTTACACACAAACTTTCGGATTTATAATATTAGTAGAACACTAGCACATCATGCGCCCATTAGAGAAAAAACATGTTGTTTGGTAAACATGTTATAAACAAGCTGTACCGGAACTCATTTAATTCTAATTATATCTACACGCATAAAAACAGGTTTAGTAAAAACAGGTTAACAAGAAAAGTAGGTACAAGTTTTACCCGTAGGCAAAAAATATTTGTCAAGAAGATGGTTTTTGTTATACGTCAAATTACCTTTATCTAATATCTTTAAACGATAATTTTTTGTATATATATATATATATATATATATATATATATACAAAAATTTATCGTATTAATATATAACGGCTCCAACGATTTTCATGAAAGTTACAGATTAGGGGTTTTCCAGCCCAAGGAATCGATTTATCAACGTTCCAGGTCCGAGAAATGCTCGGTTCCCAAACTGCATTTAAAAACCGGGTTTAAGAAACTATCAGCGCCATCTATTACGCCATAACCGATGTAAAAAACTGTTTCTACTCGACACTAGATGGAGCTTTGTGAGGCTACAAATTCAAACACATTCTACCAAATACAAAAAACCGGGCAAAGCTCGGTCATCCGGATATTTGGTAATAAAACAACGAATAAATAAATATCTATACTATAATATTATAAAGAGGTAAAAAAGTTTGTTTGAATAAAGTAATCTCTGAAACTAATCCGCTTTTAAAAATTATTTCACTAATAGACAACCAGAACATTTGGTCTGTTACATAAAAATAAAATATGTTACATAGGGTACTTCCCAACGGATCATAGTATCGGATTTTCACATTAACCGATCATAACAGTTGTTCCCATCTGATCATAAAAAGTCAGAACATTTAGAAAGCGTTCGCGCGAAGAATAGAGACAACGCGTTTTGGTTTTTGGCTATGCCATTTATACCTGGATGACGGAGCTTTGCTCGTTAAAACGACGTTTTCTAAAAATGAGTCCTAGTTAGATCGATTTATCGCCCCCGAAACCCCCTGCATACTACATTTCATTAAAATCGTTGGAGCCGTTTCCGAGATTCAGATTATACAATGTGTAACAGAAAGGTGTAGTAGTACTCAAGTCACACATCTAGCTACATGTATGAAGTCTAACAGGAATTTCTGCATTCGCGGCAGCACCATGA
The DNA here is from genome assembly GCA_948107665.1 of Lomographa bimaculata. Classification (NCBI taxonomy): domain Eukaryota; kingdom Metazoa; phylum Arthropoda; class Insecta; order Lepidoptera; family Geometridae; genus Lomographa; species Lomographa bimaculata. The sequence continues at coordinate 1,569,106 of OX403600.1, read as the reverse complement.
ATATTGACTTAAGATAAATTAAAGTTTAAAATTAAATATATAATTTGCAATCTTATTTCATCAGCTAACGTTTTACACCACATAGCCTTTGGACCTAGACAATAGACATCTGACAGTGGAGGCCATAACGAGGGTCAAGGTCACGCGCCACAGATGTAATCGTAGGGTTGGCAAAAATATATTTTTATATTTTTGTACGGAACAAATATCTCCGATTGCCGCACATGTAACTGTCGGGTTGTCAAAAGTATTTGAAAAATTTTTTTTTTTTATTATTGTTCGGAAAAATTATGTCCGATTTCGACTTTTGTTCTCTGGCAGATGATTCCTGGTACGATACATATACACGCCACCAAGTATTACTACACCTTTTTGTTACAGGCTGTATATATATATATATACATATATATATATACAAGAATTGCTTGTTTAAATTATATAGTATTAGATTAGATAGATATTTCATATGCCATGATATGACAAGATAGACGGATGCTCTATACCTTAACATCTAACATTGTAAACTCTGTTTTTTATGAAATAAATTGATTTGATTTTATTATGTAAATGTTTCCAGCACTCACGACACAAGTTTTTGAATTTAGTCTGGGGCTGTGAGTGTGAATTGGTTTTAAAAAATCTAAATATTTTCTTTCCAGCATATTTTGGACCTTTACGTGAAATACCACAAAGCTGCGGAAGAAGCAAACGTACTTATCATACCCTCTTGTGGATTCGCTTCCCTTGTAGTAGCTTCTGGGCTGATTTACTTAAAAGATCAGTTTAAAGGTAATGTAAAAGAAAGAAAGAAAGAAAATACATTTATTCGAGACAACACGCGACGTTACATTATTTACACAAAACAACAAGACAAAGAACATAACAAAATACAAAAATAAACAATATAACGTGTGATGTCATGAATGAGGTTCCGACTCAGCATATAAATAGGTAAGTAGGGCAGGTCCCTCCTACTTACCCAGTTACTGGTTTTCAGGTGGAACCCATGCATGACATAACTCGCGTCAGGTCAGCGATAGACACGAAACAAAACATATAAACTATAGATTATTAATAAAAAAAATTTAGTATACCAACCCTATATTCATTAGTATCTACAGGCATAATCGAAGTATGTTAGTGATTATTATATTTGCCTTCTAAGCAGCGGGTTCTCGGGTCAATTCTTGGTGGGAACACAAGTTTTCTCCCCGATTTTTTTGTCTTTCTTTCTGGGTGTAACTGTGTGTGATTTTAATATCTTACCACGATGTTATCACGATACAAGTCTTCGAACTTAGTGACGCTAAAAGTGCGAAAGCGTTTTTGTGTTATCACCAAATTAGATTTCAGAGTGTTCAAGAGAATGACATGATCTTATCTCAGCATCACCATTCTACTACCGAACATCTAGGCAAACAGCAATGCGGCATCCTCTAATGGTTAAAATACCGACCATTTGCACGAAGCGTTCCGTCTCTACATTTTTTTTATGCAGAATAGGAAAGCATTTGACCACTATCTCACCTGATGGAAAGTGATGATGCGGCCAAATATGCATGCTTGCCTAGAAGATACTTTAATTATAAGAACTGTAAAAGAATGTAATACCCTGCCGTCTACTGTGTTTCCCGAAAAGTATAATATTAAAAGTAAGAAGAGATTAGAGAGAAGTCAGTTCAAGAAGAAAGTGAATACGTACATCTAATAGCCAGTTCTCTTGTCATTCCAGGGACACTTAACTCAGTAGAATGCTATTTTGAACTCGGTATACCAAAGAAGACCTACATCCCGTTTGTCAGCAGCCTAGCAAGTTACGGCACCTGGGCATCCTTGGTGCATGTGCTTAGGAACATGAAGGAATTCCAGAGGGTGAAGGGAGAAACGTTTCCAGCGGTCGAGCTGCCAAAGGAGATGGAAAGGTAATCAATGAAACGATTGATGTTGAGGCGACGCGTGGTCAAAATGATGGCACTTATTTTAAGAAAGAAAATACAATTATTTATTTATGACACACACAACATTACACTAAAAACATAAGTATATATAAACAAAGAAAAATAGGACAAGTATAAGAAAAAGAAGTGTCATATTGTGAGTGTCATGAATATAGGTCACGAATCAGCATACGACTATGGTTAGAAAGGTCTAACCATAGTCAGTGATTTGCAATCGTAATCCATAATCATGACTTCACGAACTTCAGGACAAAACAATACCAAACAATACTCAACGTATTAGCATTCCAATTCAGAGAGGCAATACCGCCAGCATGATGGGAACGCTACGCCCTGGGTTTGAGCACTTGAGTTACCTATAAGCTCTATGTCTTGTAGGTAACTTAGGTCTTTGCTGTATATAGTTTTAGTTTAGTTTTAGGAAATATTATTAGTTGGCCCGTAGATATTTATATGAAACGATAGAAAAGTCTAGAAGCAGATATTCAAATTTAAATTCATTTATTCACATGGACGCCAAAGTGGCTTTCATCAAAGTTACTCTAATACGTTGACTTTATTTCCAGATTCGTAAAATTATCTGCCTTAAAGTTAAAAAAAAACATTCGACGCTTTGATTAATCTCAACAAATTTCAATTTCAGAAAATTCTTCCACTGTCGGCGAAAAAAGCTATGGTATCCTTACCCAGGACCTGATGAAAATGTAATTGAAATGTCAGAAAGATACCTTCAAGAAAAACATCATATTAGACCCGTCCATTTCAAGCTGTACTCGACGATGCCTCTCTTGGTTCACTTCCTGATAGTTCCAGCGATGTACCTGTACTTCTACTTGAGTTACTTCAACTGGTTTTCGAAGCTGCTCTGGAAATTTCCACGCTTCTTTACCTTAGGCTACATGTCACATGAAGGGCCTTCACTTAAAATGAGAGAAGCGACAAAGTACAGCTTTAGTTATGTTGGCAAAGGATGGAGTGAAAACACTGAAGGACTATCGAAGCCGCCAAGTAAAGTTTTGAAAGTTAAGGTACTGTATTAGAAGGTTTATTTTAGAATTTATGGAAAGTGGAGATTTGGTCGACGATGGAGAATTTTGTAAAATGCAAAATATACATGTTCACTCGTGACTTGAAGCATGGTATATATTCGGCTGCATCATCACTGTCCATCACGAGAAATAGCGGCTTACTGCTTGACTGTCTGGCATTAAAAAGAATTTTATCCATTTTTAATGCCTCCTCTCCTATAGGCCTCTCATCTCCGTTTTACACTGATCGCATCCAGGGCTTTACTGCGACCGCTACTATTTCGTTGACCCATCTAACAGCTTGTCTGCCAAAGGCTCGCTTTCGGTATCTACTCCACCTGCCATCACCTCGCCTTACTACGTGTCCTGCCCAATGGCATTGCCACTTGAGTTTTCAATACGTTGACTCACATATCACAGTTTCTACTACAGATATATAATCAATCTGTACCTACGTATAAACATAACAATTAAATACTTAACGATATTGAAGTAAATTGTCAAATACTTGATTATGTAATCATAATGTTCCAGGTATCTTCAAATGACCCATACAAAACCACGGCGGTAGTAATGATTGCAGCTGCCATGACTTTGCTGAAAGAACAGTCACAAATGCCCAGGTAAAGAAACCTCCTAAAACTAGAAATGATATATATAACTAACCGAGGTCTCTTAATTGACTTGGATAGTTCAACACTTTGTTTAACCGGACGTACGGTCGAACAAAGTTGTTCAAAGCATTTAGCGTCTAAACCAAAGATGCGAGAAACTTAAAATTTTCAGAGATTATGTAAAGAGACAGGTACATACATGTAAGTGGTGTGCAAAATAATATTTTTTTTGCTTAGGATATCTTTGAAAATTGCTTTGCAATTAGAGTACGAAACCGTCTTTCAATAAATGTATGTTAAATAATAACAATTTGGTAGGACTCTAAAGATACTGTTTTAGACCTATTGAAGCCTTGTGCCAGGGTCAAACTCAAAAACAGCTACACATTAAAAGCTGAAAGTTACGTATAATAGGTATCTGCTATATCTTGTACTTGAACCACAAATACAAAAATCAAACAACAAATGTTTATTGAAATTGTTATAAGCAATTAACCAAATTTTTTTCACTGTTAGATGCGAGGTCTTAGATCGAATCGAATTACTAGTATATTACCTAATGTACTCTGGTCGAAGTACCCGGTAAGACTTAAGCTTGATATAAAATTATGAAATTCCCACGATGCGTGAAGAACTGCCTGTTCTTAGTGAGGATACCCAGTTTCTTATCTTTTTTCTCGGTTAGTTGAGCGCTGGCTAAACATTATTTTGTTGTTGTTTCCAGAGGTGGCGTCGTCAACGTCGAAGCGGCATTCAGTGAAACTAAAATCGTAGAAAGGCTAGAGAGCATAAAATATGAAGTATTACCGTAATAAGTAGTACGTTTTTTTATGTTTATAGGCAAGCATTTGACCATTATCTCACCTAACGAAAAGCGATGATGCGGCCGAAGATGTAGCATATTCCTAGAAGATACCTATTCACTCTTGACTTGAAGACTCCCAGATTATACGATTCAGGAAACAAAGACGCGGTCAATGAGTTCCAGTCCCTGGCAAATGATAAACGTCGAAGCGAAACGCTCCGAGAGAGCTGGAGGTATGTCAACCATAAATGGACTATAATTGAAAGAAAAAAATGTTTTTGATATAGCACATCATAACAAAAAATAACGATACATAATCACATAATACAATAAAAAACATTAACATACCAATCTATATATATAAAAGAAAGTCGTGTTAGTTACTCCACTTATAACTCAAGAACGGGTGAACCGATTTAGCTGAAAATTGGCAGGGAGGTAGTTCAGAGCCAGGAGAAGGACATAGGATAGAACGTACGTTTCTTTAATTATTTTTTTTACATTTCGACATGCTTTCCATTTTCTCATACGTCACTCGGATTTGGTAAAGTACTAGGCAAACACAAACATCGAGGTTGTAATAATATAGTCACGTGACATTGTAACGCATGCCGGGTATGGCTTCCTAAATATGCACATTCATTGACTGTTAGGCGGAACGAAGGTCGCCGGGACAGCTAGTTTACTATAAATGCATGTCGCTCAGTGAGGTCGCCAACTTGTGTTGGAGGAAAACAACAGGCGGATCAAAAAAAAAACATAAATTGTTGACTGTTTTTGTTAAGGTAAAACGGACTTGGGGGAACTAACTCGTGTAATTCCTGCGTACACTTTCTGAAATGCAGACGATAGAAAACCGATAGGCTCGCTACCTTACGTCGATGACCGAGACTCAACAGTTTCGACTCAACCAGCTTACTATCGCATAGGTAAATTGTTAATCATAGGTATATACATAAAATCATAGGTATAAATGCAGTTCTTTATAAAATGTATATCTATGCTAAGGTTGTCTAGAACAGATTGTTTTATGCGATAAGACCGCAATTGTGAAACCTCTTTAAGATTTATTTATTAAGTTAGTTTTTAAGATTTTTGTATTGGTTTTTCGATAAAGAGTATTTGTATTGTATTGTATTGTATATATAGGTAGGTATAATTTTTTGTGGTTTTAAATGAATCAAAAACATAAATGTATCTTAGACTGTAATGTGTCTTAGACTGTAAATCTATTTATTGTTTTGGTTAAGAGATTTTGAGAGGTGGTAGAGCATTTTGTGAGTTGCTCGCCTGGCTTGCTACCAAAGTAGGTTACCAACATCAAGTTGAAAGTCTGCCGCCAAGCCAAATACGGTGTTCCGGCAGTTATCCTTGAGAGCCTGCGTATTCCAGGTCTAGTGTGTTTACCAGCTTCGATCACATCGTCACTTACCATCAGGTGAGATAGTGGTCAAACTCTAGACTGTCACAAAAAAAAAAAAAGAGATTTGGCTATAAAGTAAAAGACTTGTGAATTTATTATACCTCAACTTACCAAAAATGTCGACTCAATTAACAAATAGTTATAATAAAGAACTCCGTTGACAGTAAGCAGGAAACCCTGATTTGTAAAATGGGTAGGTTAATATTATTTTTAAAAGTGCAATTTTAATATTATATGGTGAATGTAGAAAATAAAATGACGTGAAAAATATAAACACATAATTTTATGTGGACAAAGTAGTAGCTTTTCATTTCTTCTAGATCCATTTTACAATCCTTACTAATATAATAAATGTAAAAGTAACTCTGTCTGTCTGTCTGTCGCGCTTTCACGCCAAAACTACTGAACCGATTTAAATTAACTTTGGTATGGATGTAGCTGACACCTTGCATTAACACATAGGCTATATCCTTACTTATTATCCCGGAATTAACGCCGGTCCGGGACTTACGCGAGTTAAATTTACAATACATTTCCAAATTCAAATTTAAATCTTTATTGCATTTTCTAAATGTACATTAGAGACCCTGTTGTTTTAATTTAGAGCAGAGGATTTATAATAATATATCAATTTTATTCATAATAGATGTTATAATTATGTATTATTAACATTTACGGTTAGAGATTCATTTATTGCTCATAAAGAAATACATGTTCACTTATATGAGAACATTTTTAAACGAAAAGTAAGTAATTTAGTGCTTCGACAACAATTACATAGCTTATACCTGGGATGAACACAAGCTACTTTTTTAACTTGATAAATGGCGGGGCAAGGGTTGTTTATAATATCCCTTATCCAAGACAAATTGTAGCTCAATTAGCTATCGCCACAATCCTCTCTAGTTTGCAAGTGAATGCGAACTGAAAAGTTGTTAGCGAGTTTTAACAATGTATATTCAGTTCTGCTCTGCATTATCTAGTGCCTAAAGTTGTAATATTCCTATTTGTTTGAATTATAGTATGCTTATAAGTTACATTTTATTAGCACTTTAAGGTGGCGATACCAGAATTTCATCTAAAACGCGTTTTTGTAACCGTTTTACTCGGCATCCTTAAAAAACCAGATAAATAAAAATATATGTGATACGATAAATTATGCCTTCTTCTTAGAATATTCATAACGTTTATATACAATATAAAGGAAAAAAATATAATATCTCATGCAAATAACATCAATTTGTATTTTTATAACCATTTCGTTCCGGCATTTTATAACAAAAAACTGTGAAAGTTATTTCATCTACGCATATTTACTACACGAATGATTTCTTCAGCGCATTTTTTTTTAACCACGTTTTCACGATTTTTAAATAAAAACAATAAAAAATTTAAGATTGCCACAAGTGACCTTGCAAAACGGCCACGATGAAATTTACGCATATACACCTTTATGTGTAAAAGTGTAAGGGGATAATTGGTTTAGGTTACAAAAGGTGCTCGCATTGACGTATACCTGCCCCTTAACTGCGCCGAAGAGCACATTGTGGGATGCTGTAGTAGTGTTAGAAGCTGATGCTATGCATGCATAACAAAACACTCTTACTGCACAAAATATGCTAAATATTTTTTGTTGCAGTAAAAGTGTATGATTGTGCATGGATAGCAACTGCTGCCACCTCCGCAGCTGCCTACGCAGCAACTACCACAACCGCCGCATCAGCCCCCGCTCCACAGCAAGGCATCTTATCCGTATCGGATGTAACGATATAGAAAGAGAACAAATTTTAGTCTTCATAGTTCTTAGTTCATAGTAATAGTTAATGTCTTACAAGACGATGTTTATATGCACTGCCCGTTGGTTTATTTTTTTTGTTCTTCTCGATAGGCAAGCATTTGACCACTATCTCACCTGAATAAAAGTTATGATGTTGTCGAAGAAGAAGCATGCTTGCCTAGATTGTGTGTGTGATTCCGGCACCCACGACACCGGTCATCGAACTTAGTGTGGGGCTCCGAATGTGAAAGCTTTTTTGTTTATATTTAACCTCCATCTCACCGGATGGTAAGCAACAATTCGGCCAACGATGGAATACGAATAGACTTGACTCCCATATTGTTTTAATCAGGAAATATTAACTCAGGCAAGGAGTATAATGTAGCACTTTGTAGTCACCTTGCATCTTAGAAAAGACGTCCGATTAAAATAATATTATTAATTTCAAGCGTCGCAATTGACGAAGAAGGTTATTTATACAACCTGTTTGTTTTTTTATCGTCATTTGGTCGCGTGCGATGGCTGACATAGTAGTGCTCGGGGCGACCGGCTTCACGGGGAAGCTTGTGGTGGAGTGTTTGGCTAACTGTGACAAGAGCTGGATGATTACTGGGAGGTCGCAGCAGAAGGTCAAAGAACTTGTAGACGGTCTCAAAGTTAAAGGTATTATAAAATATTCTGTTACTATGTTCTATATATTATATTCTATGTAAGTGTAAAAAAAATTGTGTAACGCCACCTGCCGTAAGTGCGAGTAAACATACGCAACGTGTTTCCAAGCCGATAACTAGATGGCGCTGGGAGGCCTTAAAACTCGCAAACGTTTCGTTCGCGGACATCTGGTGCCTCCCGGCGCGCCGTTTACTATTGTGATCATAGAGGAACTTTCGTATTCCTTCCTCTCATATTGGTTCTGCATACTTTAGCTTCCACCTTGTTGGGACTATTAGTTGAATGAACTAATATTAAACGCCCTATCAGCCCCTGAGTGAAATGTTGCTTCCACCCCGTTGGGACTATATTCCTTCAGGAGTTCGGTAGACTGCGTCTATATAAATGTAATAGTAGTACTTTTCTACGTAAGTAAACTTCTGTTGGACATACCATCTATGCGATTGTTTCCCTCGCTCATCCCTCGTCGATATCACCCCCACAATTGTAAATTTGCCTATCATGAATAAAAATAATGTAAACGTGAGCAAAGCTTAAAAAATCCGACTTCACGGCTTATATTTTGGTTTTGGTCGTGGTAAAATTTATATGGGACCAACTCTGAAGTATAATAATCTACCAAATAAAAAATACATTTTTAAAATCGGCCCACGAATGAGGAAAAATTCGGTGAACATACATAAAAAAAATACATACAACTCCTCCTTTTTTGAAGTCAGTGAAAAAGTGTTATATTTTTCCGTAGGCTTATTTGGTGCGCGTTCGCATTCTAAGCATTCTATTCCCGGTGGAAAGACAAGTTTTCTTCCCAAGGAAAATTTGTGTATCTGGTTCTGGTCGTGATTGTGTGTGATTTGAATGTTTAAGGCACCCACGACACAATGTATCGAACGTAGTGTTGTTAAAGAGTTATCTCTCTTATCTATTTATCTAATACTAGCTTTTGCCCGCGGCTTCGCTCGCGTTAAGAAGTACAATAAACTTTCATCCCATATTTTATCCCCTTGGGGGTAGAATTAATCAAAATCCTTTCTTACCGGATGCCTACGTCATAACATCTACCTGCATGCCAAATTTCATCCCGATCCGTCCAGTGGTTTGGGCTGTGCGTTGATAGATCACTATGTCAATCAGTCAGTCAGTCACCTTTGAGTTAGATATATTTAGATTATAAATCTCTGAAACTACTGGTCCGATTCTAAAACTCTTTCATTAATAAAAAAAAAAAAAGATAAGTAGAGACTGTCCCTGAGTGTTATAGGCTAAATGTTAGTTTTAGTACAAAACTACAATATTCGTAAGATTATTTAAAGAAAATAAATTGATTGGCCACCTTATCAGCGTAGTCTAACTAAGTGTTTGATAAAGTTGAATAAAATGAGTGCCTAAAATGTTGGCATCAATTATCATTTATTATAAAAGAAATCTGCTTTTATATTTAACACAGAATAATAACTATTGTATGTAAAAAAAACTGAAAAGTAGAGGTCTCTGTTTGGCTTTTTAAGACATTTTATATGAATCCTTATCAAAATAAAATACTAATTTTCGACTATTTTTGTATTTATAGGGTTCAATCCTTTATTTGTAAATAATTTCGTGGCCTTATTTCATCTTCTTACGTATTTAATATAGATATAAATTTCTTGTTACTGCATATTATTTGGACACAAATATCTATAAATATTGTCAGTTAAAAATTAGATTAGTTTTAGCGCGGTAAACGCACGCACAGATTGAGTAACAGTTTCTACATAACTCGGCACATTATGAAAGTAAGAAGGGAAACATAGACAACTGGGCTGCACAATTAAGACACAAATTAATTGACCTAAGAATCATCAAAATCGAGCCACGCGTTTGGTCTCTAGGAAGCCACAAAGGAACAAACATAAATAGATTTGCTTGCTTGCTTGTCGTATAGACTAGTCTGCAGTCATAGTGTCAGGATTTTTCAGGCCACGCCAAAACTACTGAACCAATTTAAATGAAATTTGGTACACAGATGGTCTAGAGCCTGAAAAAAGGAAGCCTGAAAAGCTACTTTTTTATGCGATAAAACGGGTTGTAAGGGGTTGAAAAGGGGGGATGAATAGTTTAGGTGCCGGAATACCTAACACGTAGGCTACTTTTTAACTTAATTAACGCGGGCAAAGCCGCGGGGCACAGCTAGTTGAGGATAACTGAAAACTACTTGTCAGATCTTGATCAAACCTAAATGGAACTACATAGAAAACACCAGCTTCCACATAAAATAAGAATCATTAAAATCGGTTCAACTAGAAAGAACTTATATTATGAGGTAACACACTAAAAAAATATAGACGAATTGAGAACCTCTTCCGTTTTTGAAATCGGTTAAAAAGTAAAAGTCGTTGGTTGGCAGTGTGCCCAAATGTATTTGCTTTTTATAATTAATTAATTTAAATGATTTGAACTCCTAACATGATGCATATTGCAGCACTGTTCGTCGCAGGGAATGAATGCCACGCGGTCAATGGCGTTTACTTTTTAATTATAGACTACAATAAAATGTATTGTTTTAATAGCTCCAATGGCCGTGAAAACTATAATATACATTTCAAATACATCGTTATTGCGAGAGCGGCCGCAGCTCAAACTGTAGTTCTGTAGTAGTCTTCTTTATTGAACTGCCCTTTGGCCTAGCTGGGTGCGCATTCGACTTCTAAGCAGGAGTATTGGGTTCGATTCCCGGCGGGAATGCAAGTTTTCTTTCCAAGGAAAATTTGTGTTTCTGGTTCTGGTTTTCATTGTGTATGTGAATGTTGCCGGCACCCAGCGGATGAATTTTTTAGGTTAGATAACTGCTTCGCTATTTTGATAAACAAACAAACAAACGCATTCACACTCACAGCTCCACACTAAGGATAGGATATATAGTGAATGATTGGTCTTTGGATAATTTGTACGCACAAGAGCGTTTATTTTCTCTTTATAAAACAATGATTTGACGACCCAGTTGGCGTGGTGGGCAAGTCTCAATTTTCCTCCCCAAGGGAGATTTGTGCCTCTGGTTTTGGGTGTGATTGTGTGTGTAATATGTAAATGTTTCCGGCACCCACGATAGAAGTCTCTGAACTTAGTGTGGGCTGTGAGTGTAAATGCGTTTGTATTTTTTTATGACGCCACGATTATCTCACTGACAAAAGAGACTGGTGCCTGTGGTAAGTTCTATAAGATCCTGTAACATCATGTAAAACTCACCAGTTATACAAATAGCTGATTTTTTTTATATATTTTAAGTTATACTGTTACTTTGTCAATGGCTCCATTATAAACTACAACTAAGGTTTTGCCGCGAAAGTGAAAAAGTGGCATTATCGACTTTATATTTAACTAGCTGACCCGCCCGACCTCGCCCGGGTAAACAAAAGCTTACACATAAACGCTTTCACACTCACAGCCCCACTCTAAAAGTACTATAAGTTGTGTCGTGGGGCCGTAAACAATTAACACCACACACACAACATTCACGTCATACCCAGAACCAGAAACATAAACTTCCCGTGGGGAAAAAACTTTTGTTATTGTGTTCCCACCGAGATTCGAATCCGCTGCTTTGAAGACGAACGCGCACTCATCTACCCAGTGGGTAGTTCAAAGTTCAAAGATTCCCCACCCTGCGTCGCCCGAATAAAAAAATCTACCTACACATAAACACTTCCACGTTCACAGCCCCACACTAAGTTCAGTGACTTATAGCGTGGGGCCTTAATCATCCAAGATTCACAACATATTAAAAACAAAAATTTCTGTTACCACCGCGAATCGATCCCGCTGCTTTGAAGGCAAACGCGCACCCATTTACGCGAGTAGATAGTTCAAAGTTCAAAAGATGACCCGCCTGGCGTCGCCCGGTTAAAAAATATACAAATAAACAATTCCACATTCACAGCCCCACACTAAGTTCAATTACTTGTATCGTGGGGCTGTAAACATCCAAGATTCACACAACATTGACAACATACTCAAAACCAGAAACACAAATTCCCTTGGAAAAACACCTGTGTTCCCACCGGGAATCAAACCCGGTGCTTTAAAGGCAAACGCCCACCTAACTACTCCAGCGGGCAGTTCAAAGTTCAATGAAAAGTTATAACCGACTAAACAAAAAAAAACAGTCGAATTTATATCCTCCTTATTATGTAAGTCGGTTCAAAACATAGAAGTATGCCGGATTACGCAGTAACTGTTACATTCTGTGATCCACCGTTTTTACTTTCAAATAAACTTAACGATTTCTCCTAGACTATAGGTCCAAATTATATGCAGTGAAGAGCAAATTGGCAAAAAGGCAACGAAATAGAAGCCGCTATTTTTATGTGCAGGAATACGTAGTACGTGTCGATAAATTTCTGACCCGTCCCGTTCACGGGAGGACTTCCGTGAAACTAATTTCACGATTTCTCATAGACTATTCATCCAAATCACATGCAGTATAAAGCAAATTGTATCTACATGAACTACGTAAGACGATGAAATAGTTTATTTTGATAAGGATTAATACTGAATGTCTTAAAAGCCAACTAAACATAGGCCGCTTTTTTTTTCAGATTTTTAACAAAGAAATGTATTTTTTCTGAGCTATACATACATGTTAGATATATGCTGTCGCGGACTTTTTTGTAAAACTCATAAAGGCCAACATTTTTGCTATACATTGTATTCACCTATGTCTGACTGTTTAGTCAGCGTACGCAGATAAAGCGGAAAGTAAGCAAATTTTTCTCCGACTTGTCTTACGAATATTATTATTTCGTACTGATAACTAACTTCTATCCCAACAAAACATAGCCTATGACACTCACTGATAGTGTAGCTATCTATTAGTGAAAGAATTTTTGGAATCGGATCAGTAGTTTCAGAGATTACCTTTTACATACAAACAAACAAACAAACTTTACCTCTTTATAATATTATTACTAGCTGACCCGCCCGGCGTTGCCCGGGTAAACAAAAGCTTACATATAAACGCTTTCTCACTCACAGCCCCACTGTAAAAGTACTATAAGTTGTGTCGTGGGGCCGTAAACAATTAACACCACACACACAACATTCACGTCATACCCAGAACCAGAAACATAAACTGCCCGTGGGGAATAAACTTTTGTTATTGTGTTCCCACCGAGATTCGAACCCGCTGCTTTAAAGACGAACGCGCACTCATCTACGCCAGTGGGTAGTTCAAAGTTCAAAGATTCCCCACCCTGCGTCGCCCGGTTAAAAAATCTACACATAAACACTACCACATTCACATCCAAGATTCACAACATATTAAAAACCAGGAACACAAATTCCCCGTAGGAAGAAAACTTCTGTTACCACCGCGAATCGATCCCGCTGCTTTGAAAGCAAACGCGTACCCATTTACGCGAGTAGATAGTTCAAAAGATGAGCCGCCCGGCGTCGCCCGGTTAAAAAATATACAAATAAACACACTTTCACATTCACAACCCCACACTAAGTTCAATGACTTGTATCAAGGGGCTGTAAACATCCAAGATTCACACAACATTCACAACATACTCAAAACCAGAAACACAAATTCCCGTGGGAATACACCTGTGTTCCCACCGGGCATCAAACCCGGTGCTTTAAAGGCAAACGCCCACCTAACTAAGCTAGCGGGCAGTTCAATGATAAGACTAAACAAAAAAATACAGTCGAATTTATATCCCCCTTCTTATGTTAGTCGGTTCAAAACATAGACGTATGCCGGATTACGCAGTAACTGTTCCATTCTGTGATCCACCGTTTTCACCCTCAAATAAACTTAACGATTTCTCCTAGACTATAGGTCCAAATTATGTGCAGTAAAGAGCAAATTGCATCTACTTGAACTAAGTAAGCCGATGAAATAGGTTTTTTTGATAAGGATTAATATTAAATACTTAAAAAAAGCCAACGAAATAGATGCCGCTATTTTTTAATGTGCAGGAATTCGTAGTACGTTTCTGTACATTTCTGACCCGTCCCGTTCACGGGCGGGCTCCCGTGAAACTAATTTCAAGATTTCTCATAGACTATTTATCCAAATCATATGCAGTAAAAAGCAAAATGTGAACTACGTAAGACGATGAAATAGTTTATTTTGATAAGGATTAATACTGAATGTTTTAAAAAGCCAACTAAACAGAGGCCGCTTTTTTTTCAGATTTTTAACAAAGAAAAATATTTTTTCTGAGCTATACATACATGTTAGATATATGCTGTCGCGGACTTTTTTGTAAAACTCATGAAGGCCAACATTTTTGTCATACATTGTATTCAACTATGTCTTACCGTTTAGTCAGCGTACGCCGATAAAGCGGAAAGCTAGCAAATTTTTCTCCGACTTGTCTTACGAATATTATTATTTCGAACTGATAACTAACTTCTATCCCGACAAAACATAGCCTATAACACTCAGTGATAGTGTAGCTATCTATTGGTGAAAGAATTTTCAGAATCGGATCAGTAGTTTCAGAGATTACCTTTTACATACAAACAAACAAACAAACAAACTTTACCTCTTTATAATATTAGTATAGATATATTAATATTATAATATTATATATTATATATATTATAATATTATATATTATAGTAATAGTATAGAAGTATAGATATAACCTGTGATTCTTCGAGTGTTAATGTGTTATTATTGTGGATTATAAAATTTTAATACTCGTAGTTCGTGAACCTGCATGAGTGTATGCCAAAGATACAAAGTTGAAAGACGTTTTTTTCGCTTTCGCCTCCAATAAAAGTTCTAGTAAAATCTCTGCCAATTAACTAGGGCATGACTTGACTCTAATTGGATCATGACTTCTTTACTTGGCTGTGACTAAGACTATATTTACGAAATACTCAATTATACTTGAAAAATTTGACTTTGGCCCATGACTTTGGATAAATGCACTGGGATTTGATATTTTTAGAAATGAAGAAAAACAACTGCAGCAAATGCAGTTGTGAAACCAGAATCTGAAGAAAAAGATATTATAGTACAAGAACGTGATAGACAAGATGCAATACATGAGGAAGTGGGAAATGAAAATCGATCTAAAGTAGCAATAGTAGATAGCGAAGCCAAATTTAAAAAAAGTACAAAAAATATCAATGGACAGTCTTCTATCATAATACCGTTTTAATTTCCAGGTGTAGACGTATCACACATCCCAGTCCAAATAGTGGATGTAAGCAACAAAGCCTCACTCAACGATGCTCTACAAAACGCAAAAGTAGCACTTAACTGCGTTGGGCCATATACAACAACCAGCTTTGATATAGTTGAAGGTTGTTTAAGGTCGAGAACTCATTATATCGATATGTCGGCGGAGATTAACGTGAGTAACCTCTTACAACATACTAATAGTGGAATGTTTTAGGCGTGAAGGTGGGTAACCTTCATGCATAGGAAAATCCATCGATTATGTTAAACAACCTGTTTAGTTTTTGAATGATATTATTATCAACTTGCTGTTGCATTGCAATTACGATCTAGCCTTAAGAGGCCGGGGAGTCTGTAAAACGATCTATAGGCTGTCTCTGTTTAACTGACAAACTGTGCCCATGCTTGATGCGATAGCACTACCGACCGAACAAATTATGATAAGTGCCATTATACCAAAAATTATGAATGAAAATGTAATGTTTAGCCATTGTTTTTTGCATTAATAGTACCTTGAAATGATAATCTATGTTCCTGTTGTAATGACAAAAGAAATGTGTTAGTTTTTAATACAAAACGAATAAGTTAAAGATGAGACATTTACGTCGTAATAATGTGTGAAAATCAATAGGTTTATATTTCGTTTTAGGTAATTATTTTGGAATAAAAACTATCCAGGAACCTAGATTAATATGTTTTTAATCTGAACAGCACAGTGTGGTGGTAATATGCTTGAATTATAAATAATTTCGGTATTACGATTGTATGGGCAAATCAAACTTCGCAGGCCCCTTAAGACTAATAAGTAATTTAATTTTAACCTTAACTGCTAAGTTGAATAGTATACTAAGAATTTGTCCAATAAACTTTTCTTAGTGTCTATTATCTGGAAGACACTCACTATATTACACTGCCACATCATTACACTAACTCAAGAGGTTTAGTTCTCTCGAGTCTTCTTCCTAAGTCTGTGTTGTCGAAG
Source organism: Lomographa bimaculata (assembly GCA_948107665.1). Lineage (NCBI taxonomy): Eukaryota > Metazoa > Arthropoda > Insecta > Lepidoptera > Geometridae > Lomographa > Lomographa bimaculata. The sequence goes on along the minus strand of OX403600.1, from coordinate 1,552,673 downwards.
AGCTGGATTGCCGCAACGTTCACATGGTGAAGCTCATGAACAAAGACTTCAGTCTTTGTTCACGAGAAACAAAGACTTCAGTCTTTGTTCACGAGCTTCGGTAAAATAACGATTTTAGAGAAAAATAAGCATATAATAATATTAATGATTATATTTTGCCAAAGAAGAAATTTACATTGATTTTATATGATCTCTAACTTTCACACTGTGAAGTGAAAGATATCTTTCATAACAAAAGGTGTAGACATTTTATTTTTGTTAATTCACAAGAATACCTACTACCGCGTTTACTTCCGGTACTGTAATTTTATCTCTCTGGTAGTACTTATGACCCACAGAAGGTATTGAATGTATATCGGAAATATTACTTCACAACGGGCATTCCCCTATCTACCTCCTGAAAATTTTAATTTGAAATATTAGCACTAATAAGAAGAAAGAATGGCCTCGATTCTGATGTACACTCACTAAATTAAATTTAAACTATCCCTGCCTCTTACAAAATGAAACACAACACAGAGATAACATGCATTTTAGTACTGTCACGCTAGTTTATCAATTAAAATATGAACAGCAGAAGCAGAAAGGCGCGTGTTTTTAGTCAACACCAATAACATACTCGACTAAGCTTGCATAGACATCTAAGTTCTGACTAACTTGACAGCACAGCAGTATGCTATCTCTGTCTTGTGTTCCTATTCTGTAAAAGACAGGAATAGTTTAAATTTAATTTAGTGTGTGACATCAGAATCGAGGCCAATATCTACCTTAAATTTTATTTATAGCTACAGTTATTGATCCCTATTTTAGGATTAACCAATATTTTTTTATTTCCTTAGCACATTCTAGACCTCTACGTAAAATACCACAAAGCGGCAGAAGAAGCCAACGTTCTTGTTGTACCGTCTTGTGGATTCGCTTCCCTGGTGGTGGCCTCTGGGCTCTTGTACTTGAAGGACCAATTTCAAGGTAAAATGACTTGTTAGACTAACTACGGGCCAATTGCCTATATTTGCAGTACTAATACTTTGAGCCAAATAAGTGCCACCATTTTGATCACGCGTCTCCTCAACCAGGCGCCTGATAGATTTTTGAAAACAGAATGAGCTCCCGGTCCACATGGGCCCAGTGTCTCAATCTCACTGCCAAGGTTTCCATATTTTTGCCGTTTGCGCTGCTTCGTCTAAGTTGCAGCAGCGCCAACCCCATTCTGTGGTTTTAGGAAGGATTACTTATTAACATTACTATAATTTAGTATTTGCAATAATAGCATTCGCGCAGTACATATATATAAATTCATGTTCTTCTTCTTCTTTGCGTGTCGAACATTTATGCTGGTAGACCTTGACTACTTGTATTTTTTTACTATTATGAAAGGAAATAAGTAATCATTCGTCTAATGTCACGCTTGCCTTCATTTTCACATCTGCAGCACAAACCGAAACTTTGATACAAAAAAATAACGTGGCACTGCAATTTATATAAGGATTAAAACTTTCCCATTAAAACAATAATGTAATGTATTTTCTTTGCACAACAAAAGCGTATTTTATGAGAGACTAGCCCTTATAAATTTCCAGGTACCCTCAACTCAGCAGAGTGTTATTTCAAGCTCAACATACCAAAGAGGACGTATATTCCGTTCGTCGGCAGTCTGTTGAGCTACGGTACCTGGTCATCTATTGTGCACGTCTGGCGGAACAACAAAGAATACCAAAGGGTGAAAAAAGAGACTTTTCCAGAGGTCGAGCTGCCGCAAGAGATGAAAAGGTACACTCTACTCTACTCTTGCCCTTTCTAACTTCTAATGAATTGTTCTTGAACTGCGCGATTGCTTTACACAGATAAGCCATTTTGGATCTGTTACACCAAAGCTAAAGCCCCTTTGGCTAGCCGTTAATCTAATAGTCCACGTGACTGACTAGTTCCAGGTTGATACAATCGCGTAGTAAGAATATGATTCGTCTGCAGTTGGGGACAGGTTTTCGGTACTGTACATGATATACGACTTTTTTAACTCCTCGTTCCAATGAGACCTACATATGATACATAGTTGTCTTTCTTCTATTTTATTTTATGGAAGTGAAAACTTCTTCAGCAGCGTTTTTTGGGATGGGTAAAAAATTTTAAGCTCGCATCAGGACACGTGACCTGATCGAAAATTCGTAAGACGAAGGAGAGGAAGTAATATCCCCCTCTCTTTCTACCGCGCGGCGAGTTTTCACGTCTTCCTGCACTCCCGGAGTTCAACCCGTTTTTTTTTTTTTTTCAAATAAGTACCTTTATGCATACACGCTAAATCTGTGGCTACTTCATCGATTTCCACCAGGTGAGATAGCAGTCAAATGTTTGAAAAAATAATCTCTTAAATTTACATATATACAATCAGGATTTGATACCATTGTCTTTGTGTATTCCTTCTCTATCGTCCCACTAACTGCGTTTGTAAAATAATTACAGGCGATTTTTCCACTGCCGCCGTAGAAAACTTTGGTACCCCTGGTATGGACCAGACGAGAACGTTATCGAGATGTCAGAAAGATACCTCGAAGAGAAACGTCAAAAGAGACCAGTCCACTTTAAGCTATACTCGACGATGCCTCTCTTCATTCACTATTTATTCATCCCCGCTTTGTACCTATATTTTTACTTGAGCTACTTCAACTGGTTCGCGAAATTACTTTGGAAGTTTCCACGCTTCTTTACCTTGGGATACATGTCGCATGATGGACCTTCACCAAAACTGAGAGAAAAGATAAAGTACAGTTTCAGTTACATTGGCAAAGGATGGGATAAAAGTGAAGAAAATATTTTAAAGCCGCCGAATAAAGTTGTGAAAGTTAAGGTAATCATTATTCTAATATTATAATAAATCCGAAAGTTTTGTGTAAGTATGTTTGTATTCGTAAGTTATGTTATGCCTTCACTCTGTGACGGCTAAACGGATTTGGATGAAATTTGAAATGTGGCATTAAAACTAGCCATGCCATGCGAAGCCGCGGGGCACGGCTAGTTTTAATATAATACAGGTGTCATTACTATAGAAAACAAACAGATTTTTTCCTCCAATTCCGCCTAACGTGGCTACTCTATACTTCTAAAAACCAATAGATTTGAGTTGACGTTATCAACACAACGTGTATGTTCATAATTATTTACATTAGATAAAGTTAACTTCAATAATATTTCAGGCTTCTTCGAATGACCTGTACAGGAGCACTGCAGTAGTAATGATTGTGGCGGCCATTACGTTACTAAAAGAACAGCATCAAATGCCAAGGTAAATAAAATGAATGCCTAAGCATAAAAAAACAATTCAAATCAGTTAAGACACTTTGAAAATCAATATATAATTAAGTACCTTAATATCGAGAGATGTACCTCGCTATTCTGTTATTTTAAGATTGTGTTAGGCTACGGTTACTTTTTTAAAGTTCTAGATAAATATCCTACAAATATTATAAATCCGAAAGTTTGTGTGTAAGTGTGTAAGTATGTTTGTTCCCTCTTCACGCCTTAACGGCTGAACGGATTTGCATGAAATTTAGAATGTACATAGATTATACCTAGGATTAACACATAGGCTACTTTTCAACATGATAATAGCGGGCGAAGCCGCGGGGCACGGCTAGTTTTTACATATACTTAGAACTTTATTTGTACTTTTATATATATATTCATCTGTTTTTCAGTGGTGGCGTAGTCAACGTTGGTGCAGCGTTCAGTGACACTTATTACGTAGAAAGACTCGAGGAAAGTGGTATCAAGTACGAAGTATTGCCAAACTTATAATACTTACTTTTATCTGCTGGAGCTTTGGCAACAGATTAGTATAAATTAATACCTGATATGCTTCAAATATTAAGTCTGTTAATATCTAATTTACTCATGTACCTATTGGATGGTTGGGTTATATAAATAATGCTATTCATTTAAACGTACAGCTCTTACTATTTCGTTTTTATTTTATTCAAGACATTTCAAATGTAACTACCGTTGTAGGATGAGAAGCAATTAAATTACACTTAAAGGATTTGATCAACAATTTTGTTGAATCATTTCATAGATTTGATGGTTGATCTTAATGTCGTGTACGCGGAGTAGATAGACCTAATCACTGACATCAAGCAACTAAAACTCAGCGTTGTAATCCCCCCTGCGGACAACGTCATCATCTTCTGCGAGTTCTGCAGCATCACCATCACAGTCTTCATGTTATGTTTATCAAACATCTCCCACTTACAGTCATAAACTGATCTTTCAAACACCGAGCTGGCGTCAATCAGTCTCTGTCCAGTCAAACAGTCCATGGCCACCTGCATCAACGCAAAAGGTATTGCCAAATATGTATTCTCTAAGCCTCCGAGTAGAGCTGCAATAAGACCTACAACGAGCAAAGAGAACTCTACTGCTATAGCTCCTGTTAAAACATCTTCCAGTTGACGCAGAACAGTGACGTTTGCTGAATGGCCTTCTACAATAACTTTAAGATGTTCTTTTACATATAAATTTGCTGCCAGGTCTTCGGGTTTGTTAAAGACTGTCAAATTTAATGATGTGATACTATTTGTAGCTTCTTGCTGACTGTGTATTTTAGCATCTTCCCAAAGGTGGAGTAGTTCTTCACTCCACGCGAGCATTTCAGCCTCGATGTATCCAGAAGTGATGATCAGAAAGGCGGTAATATTAGCTACCAGATAGACAGTCAGACATACGTCCATAGACATGATGACAAATGCAAATTCGTAATTTGGAGACTCAAACATTGGCTCCAGACCTATGAGAAAAAAGCATAGACTTATAAATTTAATTTATAATAGCACTTTTGATTAAAATCCTAGCTTATCAGCTCTACATTGACTATTTAGCAATTGCTATAATTGTTGGTACATAAACCGGATCAATTTCCTGATGAAATAAATAATCTCTTCTTTGCATGGCCAGCTATCTAAACATTTACTGATTACTCTTTAATAACACTGATTACTATTTATTTCCAGCCTCATCTCACATTGCAGAACCAGTAACAATCTTTCAGATTTCAAGTGTAGATGTTTAAATCTGCGTGAATCTTACACACAGTTTTATATTGTGTACAATGAGAATATTTAGACACTGCAAGCAAATGATGATGCAATCCACATCAATAATGATAGGTATCTATAGCTATTGCATGCCTTTTACATCAATTAAATTACATTTTATACCATCAACCATTGTAAAACTTATATTATTTATGTTGAGTCTTACTAAGTATGCTATGACTTACCATAAATTATGTAAATATCTTCCATCAAATGCCTGCCGGGCAACACTATCGGTTTTGCGATATAAACAACTCCGTTCCCAATAACCAATATCCAGAAAATCATGGCTCGTTTTTTAACGTGTTTGAGAGACTTTGTTAAATTGATGGAGAATCTACTGTTATGAACCACGAGAGAGTTGTTAGCAAGGCACTGTGCAACAATTTGTCTTACTTTATCTCTGAAAAATAATAAATGAATACTAGCTTCATCTTCTTCTATACCATACAACTAGCGTCCTTTTCTTCTATACTACGCTAACTACCTCCTTCTTCTTTTTACATGCTACACCAACTAGCTTCGTCTTCTCATATACTATAGCAACTAGCTACCTCTTCTCATATGCTACACCAACTAACTTAATCTTCTCCTATACTATAGCAACTACCTTCCTCTTCTTCTATACTACACCAATCAGTAAAAAAGTTACCACAATAATTTTCTTGTTTATGCACTTTGTCGTTACCAGTTATCGTTAAAAATAATGATATCATCTTACTTACTCATTATAAAACATGAAGGCTAACTTAGCGATTCCAATCGCACTTGCCATGCCGAGGGAAAAAATGATCAGGGCTGCGAGGATGTCTCCTGTCTCCACACATTTTACAAAGACGAACCACACCATTGAGATCAGGTACAAGTAGAAATAGCAGCCAACGAAAGCCGCGGTCACAATGTAGCAGATAACAGGGATTTCTATAACACAATCAGTCGTATACTTAACAAAGATACCAAATACCTGAATTGGTACTTGGTATCTTTGGCAAGCATGTTCCATCTTCGGCCGCATCGTCACTTTCCATCAGGTGAGATACTGGTGAAATGCTTGCCTATTCAACTTAAAAAAATACGGCGAAAACTTACGATTTTTTTTTATGCATAAGAATAAAATATTACGTGTATTGTGGTGTAAAGGAGTAGAGCTCTTTACTAGAGTATGTGTGTTCTGCGCTTATACTTATATAATCTCGATGAATTCTAGTGTCAAGTAAACATTTGTATATTCTTGACAAAAGGTCATCATCAACCGCGTTGTCTAATAGCATCAGGCTTAGGGACAGTGGTAAAGAATAGCCTAATAGCACTTAAAGTTTAATGAAAATGCTGCACTTGTTTCCTAACTCGATATAAACAGTATTTTCAACCGACTTCAAAAAATAAGGTTCTCAATTTATGGATAAGTTTTTTTTATTTCGTTTTTGTGTGTATATTTCGCGATAATTCCGTCGATTATGAATCGATTTTGATATTTTATTTTTGTTTGGTATAATATACTTCAGAGGTAATCGATCAAGCCAAAACCAAAATATAAGCGGTGAAGTCGTATTTTTCAAACTTTATTTGCGTTTAAATTACCTATGTAAATAATACTCACGTTTCTGATTCCTTTCATCAATTTTAAGCGTGAGGATACGTAGAAACACGTCTACATTCCACATCATAGTTGGCAGATCGCAATATGATAGACCGAACCTACGCACTGACTCCCACATTATTGAAATTAAGATCTGAAAAGAGAAATGTATTTATTCAACAATAAATACTAATAAGACTAAATTGAACTAAAAACTAAATTAAAATTCTTACTTATACAGAGAAAGTAAACACTTTAATAACGTATGTAGACATAATAATACGTTAGACTTATTTTGCACAAGCGTGAACTCGGCGAGGCGGCTGCTTAGTAGCGACTTCTTTGATAATTAGACTCAATTGTTGAAATAATTTACAATATTCTGGTTATTGTCTTCGTTTGGATGTATACTTACTAAATTTTTGAAATTTTGTTACGTATATTCTATTTTTTCTTTGTGTAACAATGCGTTTATATCATGTTTGCGTTAATAGTACCTAAAATATTTTGTTTCTATCCGTGAGGACCAGTAATTGGCTTCGGTTGTTGGTCTTCCTTGTAAATAAATAAATAAAAATAATTATAACTAGAATAAATATGGACAAAACTTAATCTAATAGACCGTTGCCAGTTGGCAAAGTACCCAAAATTATGACAGCTTTATTTCAAAGTACATGGGAACTTTGAAATAATGCTGTCATCATTTTGGGTAGAAAAGAAACATGAAAAGAATAGTACCTGAAATGAATATGTTAACCACTTAGTTCTATAATCCTATTTGAACTACACTTCATAATAGTAGGTGAGCCACACCATTGGGCTGCGTTGAGGGACTAAATCGGTAGTTACTAAAGCGTCATGGGGACATATTGGATTGTGAAGATTAGATGAAAAAACGAAAAAGAGTTTATGACAAGTATGCCTTTTTGCGGGAGGGAGAGCTTGTACAAATTTTCGAAAATGTAAAAAAAAATAGTCACATTTTTGTATGATATATAGGCAAGCATTTGACCACTACCTCATCTGATGGAAAGTGAAGATGCGACCGAAGATGTGACATGCTTGCCTAGAAGATACATATTCACTCTAGACTTGAAGACACCCAGATTTTACTGTTCGGGAAACAAAGACGCAGGCAATGAGTTCCACTCCCTCGCTGTACGGATTATAACCGTAGAAGCAAAACGCTTAGAAATACTTGAGCGCATCAGAGATTCAAACTGTATTACGTACTACGTCTTTCTGATAACCGAGAGATATTAATCTGACGGTTTGTTAGTGGCGGTTGGCCATAAAAAAAGGTAGAAACAAAATAAAAACAATAGTTATTCGAGCGTGTCAGATATTCAGAGGGAATGTTAAATAAACTCAAAAAAAATCCTATTCAAATGACTAATGATGTGGATGCGACCAAAAGTCATGGCCGATTTTAGGAAATGTAAAAAAAGTGACCTTGAAATACTCGAGCGCGTCAGATTTTTATACAGACGGTGCAGCTTGATGTCCTAGTCGTCCTAAATTATAATCTGACAATTATATGGAGGAAATTAGTTACTGTTAATCTGACAATTTGAAAAATATATTTTTTTTACCATTATTAAATTAAAACGATTTGTTGTTTACTCACACAATAGATAAGATTTTAATATTACTATAGACTATCATTTCTACCACTCGGAAACTTTTTCTAACTAGTCGCTAGGGTATTTTTGTATCCTTTCATCGGGACCGCAACCACTGTTTATTTATTCAATTGATAAAACGATTTGTAAAAATCGACATTTTTTTTTCCGTACATAATCCTTAAAGAATTTCCACCAAAACAAAAATTATTAAAAATACGCTTGAATATTTCCAGGTGACATATTTTTTTACAACTTTGCAGCTCGCTCATTTATTTATGTCACGTTCAAATCTTCAGATTATTGAAATGTGCACTTTTCTGCGTGTAATTAACTTACCTTGTCTTAATATGCCTTCACTAATCTGATCGGCTGCCCTCAGCGTACGCCTCTATATTAAGGGTTCCTATTTGGGGGGTACATTTGAAGGGTGCAAGGTTTCTCCTTTTATGGTTTTCTGACGCGCTTGAGTAAATCGCAAAATTCGCTTGGGCTCCCCTACTATAACATTGAAGTTTGCAAGTGTACAGTCATATTTGAAATCCAATTATTATGCTTCTCTCTAGAATAAAATATCAACCAATTTATATTCGTCTTATATGTTCATACAACCCAAACGCTAGGTTAACGATTGGAGCTCAAATAATTCGCCTTTGAACAATTTCAGAAATTTAATCGTATTATGAATGATTAATTTTCAACTGAAATTAGCAATAATTTTAATGCAATATGTTCACCTCTGCCGTAACGCCCGTCTACAGAAATATCGAAATGGCATGGACGTGATAGTTACAATGCTCAAGACATCGGGCTTATAGGTAAATCAAGCGCTCAAGCCCACTACCAGTGGGTAGCGTTCCCATCATGCTGGCGGCATTGCCTCTCTGAATTGCAATGGTAATACGTTGAGCCAGATAAGTGCCAGCATTTTGATCACGAGTCGATACTTATAAGCTCGATGTCTTGTAGATAACTTTGGTCTTTGCTGTATATAGTTTTAGTTTAGTTTTAAGAAATAAGGCAATTGGCCAATGCTCAATATTGATGATAAAACTATATATATATATATATATGTGTATTTTTTTGTCATTACCTTGCGTTATCATAGCATCATTTATGTATACCCTTTATCTCAGCCCAAAGGAGCCTCTAAGCTGGTAAAGGTTTATACGCCGATGTATCAGCAGAGCGCTTTTTTTAATGCTCTATAGGCAAGTATTGACCGCCATCTCACCTGATGGGCAGCGACGATGCGGCCGATGTAGCTTGCTTGCCTAAGAATACCTATCCACTCGTGGAGACATATCAGGCGCATCATTTCGCCAAATAACTTACTGTAATTTATTGGCGAAATGACTAAAATCTAAAAAAAAACCTTAAATAAAATACATTGAATAAAAACAACCTGCTTTTAGTTTTATACACATAAAGAATTAAATCAAAATCTTATAAATATACGGTATCACAGAGTGAAACAAGCATATAGTAGACGTACCTTATGAGATGCAAACATTGTTATATCGTCACCTGATGTTTTAGCTTTTAAGGTAAAATATTTTCCACTCTATCAATCGTTTGTTTTTCAGTGAATGATTCGCTTCTATGATGATTGTAATTACATACCCTCCCATGACGAAATAATTGCGCTGCGATTGAATCAATATGGAATTGCGTGCCTCGGTCAGTCACAAGTTGCTTCTAAATCGGTGGGCCATCGCAAACCAAACCAATTATGCAAATAGACATCACAATCATTACCCTGTCAACGTTATTTTATCAAAATTTTACATAAAAAACGAAAATAGATAAAATACAAATCATACCTTAATTATTTGCCATATCCAGTGACTCTTACTGAATCATACAAATAAATTAATTATTAACCATCAGATAACCGTTATTAGGGTTTCAACTAAACTATGTACTCAGGAAATCAAATGGGCCACTTGCTTCAATGCTATTGGAAATCATATGGGTTGCTTGCTTACTGTTCTTTTTTACTCCTGCCCAAGTTGCAGTCTTCTTGCTTCATTTCAGAATCAGAAAATATTTTATTGTCTGGATTAACTGTGTACAAAGTTATTATTGAAGTGATTGGTATTGTTTTAACAGTTTATCTATTCCCGTCATACAATATATTTTATCGCAACTCTTACTACCAAATGTTTAATAAAATAGGTATATCAGAATATAATACAATACAATACAAAATAAAGTACACAAAGATAAGATACAAACGTATAACTACGAAATGAATATTATGAGGTCATCAATCACTCAATGGGCGGTCTTATCGCTTTCAGCGATTTCTACCAGACAACCTTTGGATGGACAGAGATTGTAGTAGCAACTGAGGTCGGTGGAGGTGTACAGTATAAATATTATATGTAAAGTTAATAAACTATTATATATCAGACTTGTTCCCATCTCGGCCGGTCATGAGCACAGACACGGTGTATGAGAAGGTGAAATCAAATGTTTCAGTATTTAAATGTGTACGCTCAAATCTTAACGACTTCAACAATACAAGTGACCAAAAATAAGAGCAAATCTGAGACTTTTTTGACTAGCGTCTTTACAAGAAAAATAACTCATAATTTTCCCCTCCTCCTAGCTACGCCACTGTACTAATAAATTAACAGCTTCGATCATAATAATATACCTATATCTACTTGTTCTGTCCGCGTTGACTGTACATCCTAGCTTCTGTATGACAGTGAACAGTCCGAAAGGCAACGAGTAAATTTGCTCCGTGCGGATGTCAACGAAAAGTTGGAAAAGCTCAAACAGAACAAAAGGAAAAATAATACGGGTTTTCGTATATTTAGGCGTTTTTAAACATTCGCCTTAGCGTACTCACGGTAGATATGAGGCTTTACTCTGGTAGATATTTTGGTGCGTTATGTTATATGTAAATATTGTATCATGAGCATATCTTAAGAAACTACTAGCCTTCTAAAGTATCCTACATGCTTTTCTATGCTTGGAATATACCTACCGTTGTAGCAAGAGCATCAAACAAATGACACATAAAATATTTGATCAACTATTTTATTGAGTCATTTCATAGATCTAATTCATTGTTGACCTCAAGGTTGTGTATGCGGAGTAAATAGACCTAATCACTGACATCAAGCAACTGAAACTCAGCGTTGCAATCCCCCCTGCGGACAAATTCATCATCTTCTGCGAGTTCTGTAGCATCACCATCACTGTCTTCATGTTGTGTTTATCGAACATCTCCCACTTACAGTCATAAACTGCTCTCTCAAATACCGTGCTGGCGTCCATCAGTCTCTGTCCAGTCAAGCAATCCATGGCTACCTGCATCAAGGCATAAGGTATTTCTAAGTATGTATTCTCTAAGCCTCCGAGTAGTTCTGCGATAAGTCCCACGACAAGCAAAGAAAATTCTACTGCTATAGCTCCTGTGAAAACATCTTCTACTTGATGTAGGACAATGATGTTTGCTGAATGTCCTTTTATAATCGTTTGCAGTTGTTGTTTTACATATAAATTTGCTGCTATGTTTTTGGATTTGATAAAGTCTGTCGAATCAAAGGATGTGTTTGCATTCATAACTTGACAGCTGTGTTTTTCAGCATCTTCCCATAGGTGGAGTAGTTCTTCACTCCATGCGAGCATTTCAGCCTCGATGTATCCAGAAGTGATGATCAGAAAGGCGGTGATGTTGGCTGGGAGGTAGACTGTCACACATACTCCCATGGCCATTATGATGAACGCAAACTCGTAGTTTGGGGACTCGAACATTGGTTCCAGACCTATGAAAAGGTTTTACAAAATTGAATAACGATTATTTACTGCAAGCAATTGGAAAAGCATTTTATAATTCTAATCCTAATAATATTATAAATTTCGTACGTGTATGTGCCTGAATATTTCTTACCACGTATCTCCGTAACAAATATACCGATTTTGATTAAATTTAGAATGTAGATATTTTAAGTTCCGAAATAGCACATAGGCAATTTTTTAACGCGGGCGATGCAACAGGAATCGGCTCGTCTGTTATATATTCCAAGTCTTCAAAAAAAGGATTTGTTCTTTCTTAGAAGGATGAAAAGTAGACTTTGTCCTATTTTACAGTTGAGACTATCAATATCAAATTCTTCTAGCTATAATAGAGACACATACAAAGTATGGATGTATAACATAAAACATAAACGCTTTCACACTCACAGCCCCACACTAAGTTTAATGATATTAGTCGTGGGTGCCGAAAACATTCACATTACAATCATAACCAGAACCAGAAACACAAATTCAGGAACCACCGAGTATCGAACCCGTTATCCCTGCTTAGAAGACGAATGCGTTTTGCATCCGCCTATGCCAAATGAGCTAAAGGCCAAATCAACAGAAGTGGAGAAAGGCTAGTTTTAAATATAGTACCGAGAACCACATTATTATAAAAAAAATTGCTACCCAATGTGTATAACAGTTTATAATAAAATACCACATGCAATAAAATACCTACCTATAGGAATGTTTAGAAAAAAACTGAAGTCGTTGTTACTTGACAAGACTTTTTACTGACTGAAATATTTTGAGAATACCAAATTCGATTGACATCGTAATACCTATTATATTAAAATCGATAACTGTATTTCTGCTTAATGCGTTATTATTATTTTTGACATTGTATTTTTATTTCTTTTATTGACATTTGACTATATACCTAATTTAATATTAATATTCATTTTAAATGTAATTTCACATGCCACTACATGGTAAAATAGAAGGACGATTCAACCATGAAGACCAATATGTATATTTTGTGTGAAATATACTCATTTCCTGTGTCTTTGTTCCCCGATGGGTATAATTTGAGAGTCTTCAAGTCAAGAGTGAACAGGTATCTTCTAGATAAACATGTCACATCTTCAGCCGCATCATCACTTTCCATCAGGTGAGATAGTGGTCAAATGTTTGTCCATAATTCATAAAAAAAAAAACATTTCAAAAACATTCAAAACTGATTGATTGGTTGGACTTACCATATATTATGTAAATATCTTCCATCAAATGCCTGCCAGGTAACAGTATCGGCTTTGCTATATACACCACTCCATTACCAATGATTACTATCCAGAAGATCATAGCTCTTTTCTTAACGTGTCTAAGAGTTTTCATCAGATTTCTGGAGAACCTACTGTTGGGAACCACGAGAGCGTAGCTAGCGAGGCACTGTGCAACAATTTGTCTCACCTTATTTCTGAAATAATAATTTAGTTATATATGTTTTCTTTATTAATAGATACAAGGTATAAAAGCTATTCATACATTCGAACATAATGATGATGGTAAATTATTATTTGTACGAGTAATCATAATAATAATACGTCTTTTTCTAAATAATCTCTTCCCATATCAGGATCTACAAAGTCAACTAAAGCTCTATTCACAAGGAGTGTTTCAGGCAGCCGGCCAAAGAAATTGTTCAAAAATATACCATGTTATTTTTACGCGGTGTCGGTGATACAGCAAAATGTCTAATCCTCGCCTGGCTAACTATATTCCTAAAATTAAACTAAAACTATATACAGCAAAGAACTAAGTTACCTACAAGACATCGAGCTTGTAGGTAACTCAAGTGCTCAAGCCCACTACCAGTGCGTTCCCGTTATGCTGGCGGTATTACCTCTCTGAATAGCAATGCTAATAAGTTGAGAATAATAGTGTTTACTGTACAAAAAAATCACCAAGCATCATGTTTTACCAATTATTCTTAACTAATCAAAATGTATTAAATAAAATAAGATAGCTAAGACCCATGTATTAGTAATTTTATAGCAAAAAATGTGTTAATACATAAATAATATTATTATGTAGTAACATAATTACTGGTATGTTTACCTTTACCTTCCTTATCACTCAGGAAAGTGTCAAGGTACAGCCATAAGGCACCTAAGCACCCTTTGCGTGAAGGTTTTCCAAATAGGAGAAGTAAACCTTTCTGCCACAATATTCAGGAGGCTGTTGTGGCTAGCCCCTGCTCATCAGAGAAACGGTACCATAACAGATATTAAAAAATTGCAAACTACGCTCACTCTGTACTTTTTTTGTTTATTGACGACCCAGTTGGCGCAGTGGACAGGAGTCCGCCCTCTGCGCCGTGGGTCCTGGGTTCGATTCCCGGCAGGATCACAAATTCCTTCCCAAGGGTTATTTGTGCTTCTGGTTCTGTAATGTGTGTGTCATGTGAATGTTTCCGGCACCCTCGATACAAGTCTTTGAACTTAGTGTGGGATTGTGAGTGTGAATGCGGTTGTTTGTTTGTTTGTTTGTTTTTAGAGGAAGAGATTAGCCAATAAATTCTTCTTACTCGTAAAACTTTGTTGTTGTTTAATAAGCTTTGATATGAGTTTTTATTACCAGCCGCCTGCTTGACGTTTTGGGAGTGCTTTGTATAATCTTACTTACCCATTGTAAAACATGAAAGATAGCTTAGTTATTCCTATCTCACTGGCGATTCCGAGGGAGAAAACGATAAGGGCTGCCAGGATGTCTCCAGTCTGAGTACATTTTGAGAAGACGAACCACACCATGGAGACAAGGTAAACGTAGAAATAACAGACAGCAAAGACCGCAGTCAGGATGTAGAAGACAACAGGAATCGCTGCAACACAACCAGTGAAAGAAATTGAGACATGGTTACCAACAGATGTAAACGTTATCGAGTCATATGACGCCCTAATGTCGTGCTCTTGAAACGTATACTATACGTTACAAGAGTACGACATTAGGGCGTTAGACCTTCTTTTCTATCGACTTCACAAAAAAGGAGAAGGTACTCAAGTCGAGTGTATTTTTTTTTTATGTGTGTTACTTCATTTTCATTCTTTTCACGTAACCCAATTTTATAAATATTTTTTAAGTTTGAAAGATGTTGCTTTCCAATTGGTCCCATTTAAATTTGATCAAGATCTGATCAGTAGTTCTTGAAATATCGTCAATAATGCGTGTTTAGTACATCTAATTTGTTCAAAGTTCCGAAGATAAAGCGTTGAAGTCGGTTTTTTTAAGCTTTGCTTGCGTATAATTATAACGCAGTGTTTCACAGCATAAGTCACGAAAAATTATGCTTCAGGAAACACGTGATTACCTAGAGGTCATGTCCCAGGTGGAGAATAGGAGCGCTTATAAGATGAAGGAAATCACATAGATCCTATGTGATGTCCTCACGACAGCTCACTATGAAACTCAATAAGTAATAAGGACTTTTGACAAAATTCACAACAAACAACAAACGCATTCACACTCACAACCCCACACTAAGTTCAAAGACTTGTATCGTGGGTGCCGGAAACATTCGCATCACACACATTACACCCAGAACTAGAAGCACGAATATCCCTTGGGAGGGAACTTGTGCTCCTGCCGGGAATCGAACCCAGGACCCACGGCGTAGAGGGCGGGCACTTGTTCACTGCGCCAACTGGGTCGTCAAAAATTTTGCCAGTCTTATTGGCGTGGTACATCTTTTCTGTCGAGCAGCTGCATATGAGTAATATGCAAACGATCTGATTGGTGAAGTCTCTAATTAATTAATTGATCACATGAGCCACGAACTACTAAATGAGCAGTGTTTCTCTATTTACCTCAAACACTTATTAAAAAGAAGTGGAACTCATTACCTGCCTCTATGTTTCCAGAGCTGATGTTATCTGGGAGTCTTCAAGTCATGAGTGAATTGGTATCATCTAGGCTAGCATGCTACTTCTTCCGCCGCATCATTACTTTCCTTTCGGTGAGATGGTGTTCTTTTCTATCTTGCAAAAAAACTTACGTTTCTGATTTCTTGCATCAATTTTAAGTGTTAAGATGCGTAGAAAAGCATCTACGTTCCACAACATGGTTGGCAAATCACAGTACGATAGACCAAACTTCCGCACTGACTCCCACATTATTGGTTTTGAATGAACTAACCTGTAAAAGTTATGAGAAACAGTTAAATCACGTATTTACGTAATGAAATGTCAGACATAACACATTAGTTGAACATATTTATGTTCAACTAATGTGTTATGTCTGACATTTCATTACTCTTCGGATATAAAGAGTATTCTATATTTGAATGAAAGAAGGAATGAATGAAATACATTTATTTGGCACTAAGGACAAGATAAACAAACAACAAAAACATGAAATAGACAACAAAAACAGCTTACAAAGGTAAGGCATAAGTAAAAAAAGTGCCAAAATGGTCGTGACTCAGTATTATTGACAAGTGTAACATTAGGCGCTGATTTTCAGCCACAACCTGTGGCGGATCTAAAACAGTAAATATATAAAAAAATATATATGTATAATATCATATTACATTATTATAAATTTATAAAAATGTAATAAATATCAAATAAATAAATAAAATAAGTCTAAATAATATGAAATATACGCATACACATACATATATATATAGGTATATAAATTTACATATAAGTTTAACATCTACTTTATAATTTTTAAATCAAATAACTTTTATCAACCATCTCAGGCTAGTTCCATCTAGTTCTTATATATTACGCTTAGGAACTATTTTCAGTACTTAAAATCGTCTTGCAGTATGAATTATTAATTTTAGACTGGAAGTGGCACTAATTAAATGAGTATTAATTAGATGCAACATATTTACCCTTACCGTAATGTGTGTCAAGAAATATCAAAAAACCATGGACATGATACTTTATAAAATATATAATAATTAAAATTCTTATCTTATCACCCAATTTGTAATTATAATGCATAAAATAAATGTTTACCTGTGTAATAAGTGTGTAATTAGTTGGGCGTATAGGACAATCAGCTTGAATTAATTAACTTTTTGTGTATCGATTGTTCGTAAGCCTTAATAAATAAGGAAGCATCGTAAGCTGCCCAAAGTCGGCAATAACCAGGTTTATGTATTATTTTATAAATCATATTATACCAAGGGTAATGGACTTATGTTCTCGTATCATCGTAGACCTTTATGACATACTAGCTGACCCGCCCGGCGTTGCCCGGGTAAACAAAAGCTTACATATAAACGCTTTCTCACTCACAGCCCCACTGTAAAAGTACTATAAGTTGTGTCGTGGAGCCGTAAACAATTAACACCACACACACACAACATTCACGTCATACCCAGAACCAGAAACATAAACTGCCCGTGGGGAAAAAACTTTTGTTATTGTGTTCCCACCGAGATTCGAACCCGCTGCTTTAAAGACTCATCTACGCCAGTGGGTAGTTCAAAGTTCAAAGATTCCCCACCCTGCGTCGCCCGGTTAAAAAATCTACACATAAACACTTCCACCTTCACAGCCCCACACCAAGTTCAGTGACTTGTAGCGTGGGGCCGTAAACATCCAAGATTCGCAACATAAAAAACCAGGAACACAAATTTCCCGTAGGGAGAAAACTTCTGTTACCACCGCGAATCGATCCCGCTGCTTTGAAGGCAAACGCGCACCCATTTACGCGAGTAGATAGTTCAAAAGATGACCCGCCCGGCGTCGCCCGGTTAAAAAATAATAATACAAATAAACACACTTCCACATTCACAGCCCAACACTAAGTTCAATGACTTGTATCGGGGGGCCGTAAACATCCAAGATTCACAAAGTATTCACAACATACTCAAAACCAGGAACACAAATTTATCGTGGAGATAAATTTTCTAGGTAAATTATCACCGGTAATCGAACCCGCTGCTTTGAAGGCGAACGCGCACCCATCTACGTCAGCGAGCAATTCAAGGTTCAGGAACGACCCGCCCGGCGTCGGCCGGGTAGTAAATATTAAAAAACATACCCATAAACGCTTTCACATTCACAACCCCACACTAAGTTCAATGACTTGTATCAAGGGGCTGTAAACATCCAAGATTCACACAACATTCACAACATACTCAAAACCAGAAACACAAATTCCCGTGGGAAAACACCTGTGTTCACCGGGCATCAAACCCGGTGCTTTAAAGGCAAACGCCCACCTAACTACGCTAGCGGGCAGTTCAAACTTCAATGATAAGACTAAACAAAAAAAAACAGTCGAATTTATATCCCCCTTCTTATGTTAGTCGGTTCAAAACATAGACGTATGCCGGATTACGCAGTAACTGTTCCATTCTGTGATCCACCGTTTTCACCCTCAAATAAACTTAACGATTTCTCCTAGACTATGGGTTCAAATTATGTGTAGTAAAAAGCAAATTGCATCTACCTGAACTAAGTAAGCCGATGAAATAGGTTTTTTTGATAAGAATTAATATTAAATACTTAAAAAAAGCCAACGAAATAGAAGCCGCTATTTTTTAGTGCAGGAATTCGTAGTACGTTTCTGTACATTTCTGACCCGTCCCGTTCACGGGCGGGCTCCCGTGAAACTAATTTCACGATTTCTCATAGACTATTTATCCAAATCATATGCAGTAAAAAGCAAAATGTATCTACATGAACTACGTAAGACGATGAAATAGTTTATTTTGATAAGGATTAATACTGAATGTCTCAAAAAGCCAACTAAATAGAGGCCGCTTTTTTTTCAGATTTTTAACAAAGAAAAGTATATTTTCTGAGCTATACATACATGTTAGATATATGCTGTCGCGGACTTTTTTGTAAAACTCATGAAGGCCAACATTTTTGCCATACATTGTATTCAACTATGTCTTACCGTTTAGTCAGCGTACGCCGATAAAGCGGAAAGTTAGCAAATTTTTCTCCGACTTCTCTTACGAATATTATTATTTCGAACTGATAACTAACTTCTATCCCGACAAAACATAGCCTATGACACTCAGTGATAGTGTAGCTATCTATTGGTGAAAGAATTTTCAGAATCGGATCAGTAGTTTCAGAGATTACCTTTTACATACAAACAAACAAACAAACAAACAAACTTTACCTCTTTATAATATTAGTATAGATGTGATCAGGTGCGCGCGGAGAGGCGACGCGAACGTTGCGATAGGATACCTCCCAGATGATGGGCATCGTACTGCCCGAAACTAGTGGGAAAATCCGTCAAAACCGCCGCGAGTACAAGCCGGTCAGTAAAAATAAATATAATTATTAAACTCAAGCAAGGCTTAAAAAAACTGACTTCACCGCTATTACTTCGGAACCTTGATCAGATTTAATATATTGCACACGCATTATTGACGATAACTAAAAAACTAGAGATCAGATCTTGATCAAATTTCAATGGGACCATATGCAAAGCATCAGCATTCAAATAAAAAAAATCATCATAATCGGCCCACAACGAAAGAAGTTGTGAGGTAACTTTTGAAGTCGGGTAAACGAGAACATCGTCAAAGTAGTCCACAAAATAGGCATTATTAACGATATTTCAAGAACTATAGATCGGATCTTGATCAAATTTAAATGGGACCAATTAGAAAGCAACATCTCTCAAACTAAAAAAAGTTTTTGAAATCGGCTCACGTGGAGAAAATTTTTGAGTTATTAAATTAAAATTAAAACGGGAATTAGCGTGACTTACGCGTTGTCGATGTTGTGTTTGCTGTTTTACACAAAGACCATGTCACACCCTTATTGGAGCACTTAAATAGCAAACATCCGAGGATAGCTTTTACTGTGGAGAAGGAAGTTAATAGTGAGCTACCGTTTTTGGATGTGCTTGTGAAACTAGAACATAACGGTCGGCTATCACACACAGTGTACCGTAAACCAACGCACACAGATCGGTACTTAAGAGCTGACTCACACCATCATCCTTCTCATCTGGCTTCTGTGCCTCAAACGCTGATAAACAGAGCACTAAGGTTATGTGATCCTCAATATGTGGATACAGAACTCAGTCACGTGAGATCAGTGCTTGAGGCCAATGGGTATGGCTGGAAACAGAGCACTCAAATAGCCAACGCCTCCGCTAAAAGTCGAGTGATGTCGGTAGAGAGAGCAGTGACGTACCTACCTTTTATTAAAGGAGTGACGGATAAAATCGGACACTTGTTACGCCGGAAATTTTGCATCAAGACGATATTTCGCCCCCCTTCACAGATTAGGCAATTACTGCGCTCTACTAAAGATAAGGATCCACTTGGAACTCCTGGTGTTTACATGATTCCATGTGACTGTGGTGATTGTTACATCGGCGAAACCGGTAGGAACGTGTCTACCAGACTCAGAGAGCACATCCGGTCCATGAAAAACATCGACAGCAACAGCTCCGCAGTGGCAGAGCATGCCCTGTCCTCCGACATGACGCACTACATAAGATTCGACAAGGCCCAGATTTTAGCCAGAGAAAAGTTTTTTGTTCCTCGTAAAATCCGCGAGGCGATAGAAATTAGTCGTCGTCCAAATTACAATCGAGACGGAGGGTGGGCGCTGTCACAAAGCTGGAAAACTTGTTTTCATGGCACTGTGGGCAGTGTCAACAAAGTGAGTAGGGACACTATAAGTTTCGCCTGCCGGAGTAGAATGGTGTCATCAAGCAGCAATGATGAAGATGGTTCTTCGGAGCAGGATCCTGCTATACGGTGTATGCCGTCTCAACCCACACCACCAGAACCACCCCCGCCGTCCTCCCGCGCTCTTTATGCTGCTGCTCGCAGTGCGAGGGACGCGACGGCGAGCGCTCCGCACTCATCCTGAAGAAGGCTTCCGAATGAAGCCGAAACAATTGTCGATTTAGACATCGAAAACGCGTAAGTCACGCTAATTCCCGTTTTAATTGTAATTTAATAGTTCAAAATGAGTTTTTATTAAATTAGAATTTATGAGGTAACACACATAAAAAAAAAGTACAGTCGACCTGAGTACCTCCTCCTTTTTTGGGAGTCGGTAAAGAGTGGCGTCTCGACCACGCGTTCGAGTATTATGCGGTGAGTTAACAACCAACCCAGCAATAATAAAACATCATTTTCTTCACTCACGTCAGATGTTGTCAATGAACTCACATGTTATTAAATCAAGATTTTATAGAAACTATTGATAAATAAGCTCTTTTGCATACACAATGCAAGTATATAAGTTGTTGCCGCATTGCTGGTAAACCTAAAAGATTCATTGAATGATTCCCTCGCTTGTTTACACACTTTTTAATGACGGAACCCACAGTGGTTGAATCAATATTGTATTGTTTGCTTTGGCCAACCACACGTGAGCTGGCTTTATATCGGCAATTGTTTTTTAATGCTATAGATAGATTGCGGCTGAAGATGAAACATTCTTACCTAGAAGATACCTATTCACTCTAGACTTGAAGACAAGTACTTTGACCACTATCTCACCTGATACAATATAAATAAAAATATTTTATTCTCTTCTAGACACCGTACCGTAAACATTTGACCACTATCTCCCTTAATAAAATTAAAATAAAAATATTAAGCTATTGCATAGCTTCTATCGCGGGCCTTGAGCGTGGAGACCGAATCCAGAAATTCCGTAACGAAAATAACCTAACACCCCCCACTCCGACCGGCACAGCGGTGATACTTTTTAGTTTTGCCATCTATCGATGAATAGCAGAACTTTTAATGACTTTTTTGAAATATCACGCTTGTCTCTTTGGTTCAGCAACTCGCCTCTAGGTGGCAGGAAATAAAATACTGCATAAATAAAATAAGTAAATAATTATAATTGCATAAGTTAATAAAAAATGCTATGCAATAGCTTTACCGCGGCAGTCCCCGAGTGCCACACGTCTTTTTATATTCTATTCTATTAATGGAAAGTGACGATGTGGTATATTTAGATATATATATATATATATATATATAGACATATATTTATTTATAACAAGCCGTGCCCCGCGGCTTCGCCCGCTATTATCAATTTAAATGGTAACCTTTCTGAATTTTGTTGTGTTAAAACACCGACGTCCAACTTTGTTGCGTAATTCCTCTCCATCCAAAGGTTGTCTGGAAGAGATCGCTTTTAGCGATAAGTAATATTTTGTAAGTAATTATTTTCTATCATGTTTTGTCACAAATATGGTGTTCAATAAAGAGTTTATCTATCTTTCTATCTATCTATGTGTTAATCCTAGTAGACTTAGTAGGATTATTAATTTCACATTTGATTAATAAAAAATAAAAAAAAGCGATTATGAATATAATTAATAATTATCATTAATAATTTGATTAATTGTTTTTTTTTAATTCAAGATAAACAAGTATTTGACCAGATCATCTCACGAGCTGGAAAGTAAAGATGCTGCCGAAGATGTAGCATGCTTGCCTAGAAGATACTTATTCACTCTAAATCAGGAAATAAAGACGCGGACAATGAGTTCCGCTCCTTCGACGTACGGCTGACAAACCTAGAAGCGAATCGCTTCTAGCGAACTGGGGGTAAGTCAACCATTCTAATATAGATAAGTATAAGTTATATCGCTAGTAATTTCATATTTCCGTATAAATAAAAGGCTTGCTGTTTTAGTCATTATTTTACTTTTCTTCTAAAATAGCGAAGTTTGTTGTCTCTACAATATCGATTCGTAATTTGTTGTTAACTTCTTGTCCAATAACATGTATTGTTTTTTGCGAATTTGATGCAAGCGACCACATACTGGAACACAACTACTTTTGACCACAATCTCACCTGATGGAAAGTGATGATGCGGCCGAAGATGTAGCATGCTTGCCTAGAAGGTACCTATCCACCAAGTAAATGATAGTACTCGTTAAAATTTGCCATATCCAGTGATTCTTAATGTAATGCAGTTAGAAGTTAATTACTTACGTTAGTTGATGACGGCTGTTTAACTTTTAACAGTTATGGACATATATATAAAGCAACCGTGGCGTGCGCCCCGGGCGCTGTGAAGGTAAAATGTATGGCGCGTAAGGGATCTTGATATACAAAGCGCCCGAGACGCGCGACCGGGCGGCGGGCGCCCGCTACTCATTCCCCCGCGCATATATATATTTTATGTGTTTTACCTTATAACTTCTCTCCACGTGAGCCGATTTCGAAAATTTTTTTAGTTTGAAAGATGTTGATTTTTAATTGGTCCTATTCAAATTTGATCAAGATCTGATCACTAGTTCTTGAAATATCGTCCATAATGGCTATTTTTGTGACGAATAATGCGTACTTTGACGATGTTCTCGTTTACCCGACTTCAAAAGTTACCTCATAACTGCTTTCGTTGTGAGCCGATTTTGATGATTCTTTTTTTATTTGAAAGCTAGTGCTTTATTTGTAGTCCCATTGAAATTTGATCAAGGTCTGATGTCTAGTTTTAGAGGTTAGTCAATAATGCGTGTTTATACATTAAATCTGATCAAGGTTCCGATGATAAAGCGGTGAAGTCGGTTTTTTTAAGCTTTGCTTGCGTTTAATTATGTATACTGCCATCATAGACGTAAGTATGTTTTAGTCAAAATTCAGTTATATACATTCTAGTAATGTATATACCGTGCCCCGCGGCTTCGCCCGCTATTATAAAGTTAAAAAGTAGCCTATGTGTTAATCCTAGGTATAATCTATGTACATTCCAAATTTCATCCAAATCCGTTCAGCCGTTAAAGCGTGAAGAGGGAACAAACATATTTACACAGTTACACACTTACACACAAACTTTCGGATTTATAATATTAGTAGGATTGAAATCAGGAAATATATACATAAACATATCATAAACATAAACGCTTTCACACTCACAGCCCTACACAAAGTTCGTCCCACCTTAAGACGCATCTACTATTTTTTATTTATTTTAAAACTAGCCGTGCCCCGCGGCTTCGCCCGCTATTATCAAGTTAAAAAGTAGCCTATGTGTTAATCCTAGGTATAATCTATGCACATACCAAATTTCATCCAAATCCGTTCAGACGTTAAAGCGTGAAGAGGGAACAAACATACTTACACACAAACTTTCGGATTTATAATATTAGTAGGATATTCAAACGTAACCTACTAAATCTTACTTTTAATTTAGACGCATCTGCTACAAGTCATCACATATACCTATTAATAGCAAAGACATTTCTTCTGATGTATATAACTCAATATTGACAAAAATATAGCTACTTGCGTCTTTTTTCCCTTATGACGGCAGTACCTACAGGGCGCGCGCCTCGGGCGCTGTGTATATTTTATCCCTTACTTTTTAAATCATAAATTTGTATAAAATTATCGTTAGGTATCCATAGTCAGATCAATTATTTAGATTAATCTAACCACTGACACTGTTTAGTGTCCTTGGTTAGACTGATAAAATATCAGTGTCCGTAGTTAGACTGGTGGACGTGGTCAGATGGGTTGTTTTTTAATCTAAAATTATGATATTTCTATCCGTCATAATTAGGTAGTTCAATATTATTATTTTTTATGTTGGATAGGCAAGCATTCGACCTCAAACTCTCATGATTGAAAGTTATGATGCAGTCGAGTATGTAGCATGCTTGCCGAAGATACCTATTCACTCCTATCTTGACTTGAAGACTCCCAGATTATACCGTTCGGGGAACAAAGACGAGGGCAATTTGTCCTACTTCCTCGCAGTAAGAATGATAAACTAGCTCACTGTCGCCAATGTGTCTTTTTCAATTCAATTCAAAATTATTTATTCAGACCATTGATCCATTACAAATAGTTAATACTTTTGTCTCGCTGGTCAGTAGATTCAAGAGCTTCTAACTGGTACATACCGGATCCATACCAGAGGTGGCCGCAGTAATCCGATGTTCTCCGAAGTTGAGAAGATGCCGGGCCCGGTGTGAATAACTGTCTAACCTTTGCGAGGATACCTAGTTTTTTTTGATGAGGTGCCAAGTTTAAGATACTACCATAAGGTAACGCCAGGGTGCTCAAGTTTGTTAGCTAATGGTACTAGCATATCTTGGAAGGTCGGAGACACATGGAAAGGTCTCCGTTTGATGGAGAAGAGACACGCCTGTGTTTTGGACGCATTGAACTGAATCAAATTGGCATCGCCCCAATTAGACACAGCCATCACGCTCTAGTTCGATCATATCCGATCATTGCCTCTCTTTGCGAATGGACAAGTACCTCACCATGGACACCACGGACAAGCACGAGCATTGGATACATATCTTTAGATAACAGTGTTATAATCTGCGTACCAAAAGATACCGGGCTTAAGCAGATCGTTTATGTGGAGCAAAAGGAGCGGTCCCGAAAGAACTGACCTTTGAAGTACCTCATGCTAATTGCCATTAGATCGGATTAGCAGCTGTCAACGACAACTCGAATCGACCGTTTCCTCAAAAAATCTTAAATCAAAGCACATAATCCGGGAAGAATATCATAAGCTGCAAGCTTGTCAATAAGGCTGTCGTGCCTCTATCGGCCTCAGAAATTTCTAGTGAAATCGCAAGTACTTCGCCATGTTTTAAAAAGGCCTCACTCCGTATGTGATTAGCATACGCAAGGTTTATTTGTTGACCATTTACTCATACATTTTTGCATTTATAATGAAAGTGTGATACGATTGTAGTTTTAAATTTTTTGACAAGGTTTCTTACAACTTGAACCTTCTTGTGGATAAGATTACTAAAATAATTTATTAAACAAATTGTAACCGATGGAGGTATAATTACGACAATATGTAATTTGTAAAACAGAGGACAACAACGACTACACCTTATTGTTAAATGGGTGTTATATTTTGACTAATATATCATTCAAACATTCAAATGACTCTCAAAGTATAATAATAGGTAGACTCTAAAATGTATTAAGTTACGACAGAAGACGTACAGTTGCCGAATTTCATTGAGAGCCAGTCATATTTCTGGCCTGTAGTATTTTTATTTACCACCCTCAAATAACTGAGATTATATATATAAATATCTAGTTTCTATTTAGTAGTCAATCGCTAGACGTAACTGAGAAAACTATATTCCTGTCAAAATGTTTTGTTATAAAACTTGACTAGAAAATATGCACAGAAATTGCACAATCCTAATCATAATTTTATATGGCACATCTAGACTACTTTATAACACTGTTTTTCGCATACAATTTCGCACAAATCGTATCGCGTCATCGTTCATTATTAATACAACAAATCACAGAGCGCTCTCCCTATATTAAAGTACATAAAAGTATTTACAATTTCAGTATGCGGTCAGCATCGCTGCATCGCCACTTTCTATAAGGAGGAAAATTGTTTTGTGTTGTCGGTTAGTTAAGTCTTGGAAACTGTTAAAACAACGAGCTTTGTTCAAACATTTAAAAGTATTATCAATCACTTATGTTATTGATTCAAAAAACTGCCTTTTATCGTAGCTGATTACATTTCTGCCTAGTACCATAGTAGATATATTTCTACTATGCTAATACCTTACGGGAACTGAATTCGAGTACATGTCTCGTTATTATATTTATTTATTTACACTATACATAATTTAGTGCAGGGCTGTGAGTGAATAAAATGTTCCTACTAATAATTTATCTATTTGAACATTTATTTCACATGAGTTCATACTACATTATTTCATGGTTGATCTCAAGGTCGTGTATGCGGAGTAGATCGACCTTATCACTGACATCAAGCAACTGAAGCTTAGCATTGTAATCCCTCCCGCAGATAAGGTCATCGTCTTCTGAGAAATCTGTAGCATTATCATAACTGTCTTCATATTGTGTTTATCGAAGATCTCCCACTTACAATCATAGACTGCTCTCTCAAACACCGTGCTAGCGTCCATTAATCTCTGTCCAGTCAAACAGTCCATAGCCACTTGCATCAAAGCAAAGGGCATCTCTATGTATGTATTCTCTAAGCCCCCAAGTAGTTCTGCTATAAGTCCGACGATAAGCAAGAAAAATTCTACTGCTATCGCCCCACTGAAAACATCTTCTATTTGACGCACTGCAATGATGTTTGCTGAATGCCTTTCTATAATAATTTTCAGACGCTGTTTTACATACAAATTCGCTGCTACATTTTTAGCTTTGTTTAAATCTGCCGAATTTGACGAGGTGTTAGTATCTGTTATTTCTTGAATGCAGTGTTTTTCAGCATCTTCCCATAGGTGGAGTAGTTCTTCGCTCCAGGCAAGCATTTGTGCTTCGATGTAGCCAGAAATGATGATGAGAAAGGCTGTGATATTAGCTGGGAGGTAGACTGTGACGCAGGTACCGATACCCATTACGATAAATGCTAGCTCGTAGTTTGGAGACTCGAACATTGGCTCCAGACCTGAGAGGAGTTAGAAATAGTTGTTCAAAAAGCTAAAAAATATAAATCGAGTGTCAAATGTTATCGATTGTTATTGAAAAATAAATATAAGTTATCTGATAATGATTTTGATATGATTATTATGTATCCTTTTCTGCTTACCGTAGAGGATAAAAATATCCTCCATCAAATGTCTGCCAGGTAGCAACAGTGGCTTTACAATATACACGACTCCGTTCATAATAATCACTATCCAGAAGATCATGGCTCTTTTCTTCACGAGTCTGAGGGTTTTCATCAAGTTGGTGGAAACTCTGCTGTTGGGAATTATAAGAGCGTCGCTAGCGAGGCAATGTGCAACTATTTGCCTTACTTTGTCCCTAAAAAGTAAAATACTATGATGATATATTGACAAAATATACATTGTATTATCTCTACAACAAGTATACAGTCATATCTATAGTAAGCTTGATGCCTTGTAGGTTACTTAGGTCTTTACTGTATAAATGTATATAGTTTTAGGAAATAATATAGGCTATTGGCCCGTAGAGAGTACAGTATATTAGAAAAAAAATACAGGGATATGTGTAAAATACCAGAGTGCTAATAAATTATTATAATTACTAAAGCTGTAATAATTATGAATAAACATTTTACTCAGTTCACAATGTTCAACCGACTAGCAAAATTAGATCTTTGTGAACTTACATGATAGGGCAGTGTTTAAATCGAAGATACAGGCAATATTCAAATATGTCTAGTTTGGAACCCATTGAAACTCTAATTGGTGTGTTGAGGAGAATAACTTTCATTCTTCAGCTCTCAGACCCTGATTTTTGTTGGCTTTTGGTTCATTTACTTCTACGACTTTATTCTGAATGCTATATTTTCCGTAACAATTAAGATGATGAATTCTATAAAATGTTTGAACTACACTGTACCACAAAGAATAACATCGCCGCAACGCGCCTCGTAATATGCACGGCACCTACAGTTGACACTTTTTTTTTGTCACACTCACCGCCCCAGACTTATTTCAAAGATTTGTATCGTGGGTGCCGGAAACATTCACATCACACACAAGCTACACCCAGAACCAGAAGCACGAATATACCTTGGGTTGGAATTTGTGCTCCTACCGGGAATCGAACCCGGGACCCACGACGCAGAGGGCGGACACCTGTCCGCTGCGCCAACTGGATCGTCACTTGGCACCTTCAATAATATATTATTAAATTTATTTGAGAAATTTTCTAGTATCTTCTTGTATCAAAATACAGAAATTTGCAAAAGTCATACCAAGAAAGACGTTGGTCTAAGTGGATGGAATGATATCCAAAGAGGTTTATGATATTTTACAAATTACTCTGTATGTTGGAGCTAGGTATAACTTATTGGCTTCTCTGTTACTATTACACAATCTATTTCAATTACAATACTGACTAATTTATTGATATGTCCATCTATCCGATGCCAATGATCATTTAATTTCAGCAATAGCATGTAACTTACGCATTATATAACATAAAGAACAGCTTAGTGATGCTTATCTCGCTGGTGATACCAAGTGATAGAACAATCAAGGCTGCGAGGATGTTGCCTGTCTCCACGCACTTCGAGAAAACAAACCATGACATGGATACCAGGTACACGTAGAAATAACAGACGGCGGAGAACACGGTCGCAATATAAAAGAATAAGGGGATCCCTGGAATAGAAGAGCATTTTCTAGAGCAAGAATTTTCAGTGGATTATTGTTGTTATACTTTTTCTATACGTAGAAATAACAGATGGTGGAGACCACGGTCGCAATATAGAAAAATAAGGGGATCCCTGGAACATAAGAGCATTTTGTAGAGCAAGAATTTTCAGTGGATTATTGTTGTTCTTCTTTTTCTATTATTTAATAAATATAAACATAAACGCTTTTACACTCACAGCCCGACACTTAGTTGATGACATGTGTCGTGGGTGCCGGAAACATTCACATCGCACACTCAATCACATCCAGAACTAGAAACACAAATTATCCTTGGGGAGAAAACTTGTGTTTCCGCCGGGATCGAACCCGTTACCCTCGCTTAGAAGGCAAACACGCACCCATCTAAGCCAACGGGCAGTTCATTAGAAGAAGTATTAATAAGTAGTATTAATAAAAGATTAGATTACATTTTAAATTGACACATTTTTTTATTATTTTCTTATGTTATATTTATATTAAGTATTTTATATTTTTGTATTTATTTTAAAGTTTGTAGGATATACATTTATATTATATCTAGTTAGAATAGAATAGAATAGATAATTCTTAATTGTACACTAAATACAGTTAGTTACAGGGGTAATATTAAAAAACTAAAGTACAATGGGCGGACTTATCGCTAAAAGCGAACTCTTCCAGTCAACCTTTGGATGGAGAGAGGGATAATTTTATATAATGAGGTCGGTAGTGTAAAAACATACTAATAGACATAAATACAACTTACTTAGATACCTATCTATACATATACATTAATACGTACTAATAGACATAAATACAGCTTACTTAGATACCTATCTATATACATTAATACATACATACATATAACCATACATTACCATCTTACATAATTCTTTTTTCCATGAATTATGCATCTATTTTGTCATTTAATTTCTACCGCTGCAGACAACTGGCAGATAATGTTTTCAGCATTAAGTCCCCCGTTTTTTTACTATTAATTTCCGTAAAAATAGCTAAATTTACGCTCTTGTTTCTAATGAGTCCTTTTACGGATGTGCAGCATACTACTAGACAGCATTACTGCTAGGTCGTTCCCAGAACATCTATATCTACATACTCTTATTGCTATATTAGCATAACTAAATTCGAAACTATGTAGACATTTCTTGTCTATAATATTACTTACTTTTCTGGTTTCGAGAATCTATATTGAGTGTAAGGGTGCGTAAGAAGATAGCAACATTTGACAGCATAGTAGGGAGGTCACAGTGCGCTGGGCCAAACTTACGCACCGACTCCAACATTTTAAAATTAATTACTCGTAAACAGAGCAAAATCGATTCAAACAAACTGGGTTCCTGTTGTCCTCCCTAAAATAAGCAGTAGAAATAATCAACAATGTGATATTCAATAAAAATAAAATATATATAATACTTTATTCATAATTTTAGTACATTTAGCTATAAACAGTGTCTAATTATGTTATGCTCAGGTATTATTGTAATAATAATATATTTTACACGGTTGCCTATATTTTTGCATAAAATTTAATGTCATAATTTAACACGGCATACTTTTACTTATCCTAATAATAGTTACGTACAATATATTTTTTTTTGGGTAATTTTAAATTAGTTTTTAGTTTAATGTAATATATGTTGTTGAACAATACTTATTTATAATATAGTTGAAAAACATATTAGTGTAATTACAATATTAATTTGGCATAACGTTTAGGCAGAATTTCTTAAAGTATAACTACTATAAGCATTATACACGTTCAGCATACTATTCTAAAGCCTAAATTTACAAGCGCATAATGATATTTAAGCATAACTTTTATAAGCATTTTATATTTGTGTTTGCATTTAATAAAATACTTTTCGTATATAAAATAAACATGTTGGCGGCTTAGGGGTGGCCCAAGTTCAACCCCCGCCGCACCCTAACCTACTATTACACTATAATACCCAAGTTATATTTATTAGCCTATTGATATTTATGCCTAATAACAACTACACGAATAAAAAATACGCCTTATAACTTTAAGCAAATCAAAGTTATGGCAACTTTATTTATGCTTACTGAAATATTATGGCAAAAATCAATTATGTCAAAATATTATTATGGCGTAAAAAATATGCCTAACTGGTTATGCCAAATTAAGTTAGAGAAAAAATTGTCGAGGGAAAGGGATCCCATTTAACACTAACGACAGTTTTTTTTTCTTTTTTATAAATTTTGCTAAACCAAGGAGCTTGTTTGCATTTCAATATCTATTATCTTAAACAATTACGCTTTTTTGTATTCGGAATAGGCAAATATGTGACCACTATCTCATCGGATGGTAAGTGACGATGCGATCTACGGTGGAGCATGCATATACTCAGTAGCAAAGTATATAGCAACTTTAAAATCAACTGTCTCTGGGGTCAAGTTGAATGATTTGAAATACACTATGAAGAACGTGTGCTATGGCGTTCGAGGCGATGATTTTTTTTCGAAAGTAAAGCTCTTTACTAAAACTATGCTTTATATAATATTTTTTTTCTGTATATAAAGTTTGAAGTGTTGCTTAGTACCTGCCTATTACAATGTTTTCCTTCCTTTGAATTTGTATTGAGCTATTATTAGCATCTTCCTTTCCTTAACCTAAAAGTTTTAGTTAAAAACTTATAAAAAAAGTTTATATTTTCGTGCTTACCTGCTGATTGTTCAACGTACCGTTTAGCTTTTAGAAATTGCTTGTTGTTTGAACACAAAAATACAGAGTTTTAGAAGTAAATTTCAGGTGTTTTTCTGTTTGTTTGTTATATGATAATTCTTTAGGCAAACCCTCTTGCCGTACCATCTAAACTGAAAAGAGTATGCAGATAATTTTTGTTTTTAAAGGGGTATACGCACCCTTGAACCTCCTTTAATACGTTTCGTTTGCTAACAGATGTCTGTCTAGATGACGCCCCATACTCACCAAATAAACATATAGCAAACTTAAACCTGCGCGACCATGTGTTGATGACATTATGGGTGGTTAGCTTATTTGCCCATAACTGTATCTTCACTGTAGAATAATTTGCTATCCCATATTTAATCACTGAATATTTTTAGAATACCTTTGATCCGCATATTTTGTTTATTCATAAAGTACTTTTACATAATGAGCTAGGCATTAGATATAACTTCTAATGGTATAATAATACCAATACATATTTTTTTCTGGCGTATTAGAGCGAGTGAGGCGAGCGTGTCGAAGGCTGGTGAAGCGCCCAGGTTTAAAACATAGTTAAATCTTTCGCGTAGCGTAAGGCTTAAAACAAGTAAGGCGTTAAATATAATGCTTTAATATGCAATGCAGCCAGCATGATGGGAACGCTACCCACTGGTAGTGGGCTTGAGCACTTGAGTTACCTATAGGCTCGATGGCTTGTAGGTAACTTGGTTCTTTGCTGTATATAGTTTTAGTTCAGTTTTAGGAAATATAGGCAATTGGCCCGTAGATAGTGATATTATTATTTAAATTATTTTTTTCTTTAATATTAATACCTACGGGCCAATTTCCTATATGGGAAATATAGGCAATTGGCCCGTAATAATAATATTATATATATATAATTATATTATGCCTGATAACAATTAGGATTAGCAAAAGTATTACAATGTAAATTATCACATTACAAATTTTATGCGAATGTGAAAATCCTATTTTTCCGTAATTTTTATTCATAGTAGAAAGCAGCGGTTTATTTTATCTTCTGTGGCAATTTTTTTTACAAATAACTCATTATGACTAGGGCTAATATGTTGAAAATTTTTCAAAAAATATATTGTCATTTTTTTATGTGACTTCGATTTGATTGTACCAGTAGTTAATATTTACAAGATCCATAACCCTTATATTTTTTATGATCGAATGGCAAGTATGTAATGTAATTCGAGTACTTTTGTAAGTATTAATCTGGTTGGAAACTTCTCAGAAAGGAGAAGCTTGTTACTTTTAAAGATAGCTATCGGCGTAGATGCTTTCATAACGAAACCTGGAATAACGGAGACCAGAACATATGCGATATTGACACTCAATAGATTGTCAAATTTGGTGGATTCATTATTTGCAGAACGTTCAACTTAAAATTAGACAATCTCTTCAAAAATCTGACTGGATGTAAAGGTTTCGCCAATCAGGACGTATTTGGTTGAATCTGCGCGATGCGCGATCTAACAGATAGCAGTTCGAACCAAGTGCGTTAACCAAGCCTTAAAAAAGCCACCACATTTAGAAGTCGGTTAGGTTTGAATAAAAATTAAGAATCTTAATGGAACAAATGGCTTTTATTTTGCGACAGATTTGATGTTTTTACCGAACATTGATTTTACAATTAAACTCTTCCATTACTAGACTTATAATTAACTTTTTACTATGATTTAATTACTGTTGTAGCACAATAAGGTGGATTTAAAAAAGTACAATTAAGTTACATAAATTTGTAATCATTTTAACCGACTAGGGTTAGTGAACTAGCTATATCATTTGTATTAATCTCATAAACTGAAGCATTTCTAAAGTCATTGATAACGTTCACTTACAAAACGTAAATTATAACAAAGGATAATGTGCTTGCTTGTCTGTTTGAAGTAGTTCCTAAGTAGCTTACCGTTTAGAGCAATAGCAATAGCATGATACTAGGAAGATAGATAGATTGATAATACTTTATTGATCCACTTTATAAGATGAGATTTAAAGGTAACAAACAAGCTTATACGTAAAGTATCACAACAGGCGGCCTTATCACTAATAGTTAACTCTCTCCGCCCGCGACCACGGTCAAATACGCTGCATAAACGTGTCGCTCCGTAGTAAAAATCGAAATAAAGTATATTTTTGCACAATTCGTTTGGATAAAAAGTAAAAATGTTTAATAAGTGCCATATTTACGTGTTGTGAAAGTATAAGTGTGATACCTTGTGAGTGAAGACCCAAAACGTCTCTTGACAACAGTGACGCGAAAAAAACGCTTTGTCATTTTTTGAAATACCTACTATTTTTATCGAGTGCCCCCTAAATTTTCAATTGCTATCATTTGCGCTCTATAAAGACGCAGATATAGATACCACTTCAGGATTTTTCCCTTCAGGGATTTTGGAGATACAGCGAAATTTTGGACGAGAGATTTTATGTGGTAGTTCTTGGTTTTTTATCCGCGACTTTCACTGAAAATTGTGGCCAGCTTATCAGACTTGTATCATTTTGATTTATAGTGACAGTTAGAGACATTCAATCACTTTCTTATTTATCTTCAATCTCGATTCTAGGATAAAAATAGACAAATTGAGGCAAAAAATCACGAATGTAAACAAAGAGTACTGGCTACCGTGATAACTTTGTAAGAATAAAAGGCAGTCACGACTGATTAGGTAAATAAAACAACTTGTAGCTACTTGCGTAGTCGTGTTGTGGCATTCGGGTTTTCTTTTACTTTTCTGGTTTGCAATAGTTTGGACGCTGTTAGTATGTCTTCGGTGTCTTCTAATTCCTCGAAGAGTGGAGTTTCGGCTAAGGGCTCGGTAAGTGGTAAACCGGACACACGCAGGAAAGTGCTTCTGAAAAATGCGGATAAGACGAAGTGCAAGAAGGTTACATCAGAGAGCGGATCGTGCCCAAAAGCAGTCGAGCCTGATGAGCTTACAACTTCAGCCACCACCACACCTCTCGAGTCTCCCGATACATCGCGCAGGTCATCCGTGGCAGATCTGGCCACACCTCTTGCTGCCATGCCAGCTACGGCAAACCGGCTTTATCAAAAAGTGAAGGATCAGATTGAACAGTCTGAAAGTCTGGATACTGCGACGAAAGAGAGTATGTTAAATGGTCTAGCGGGTATGTATGAGATCGTTCTTCGCCAACATGAATCGAGGCAGACTCTGCAAATCCAACTCGAGAAAGCAAAATCCCTAGCGAAGGAAGAACTGTTCAGCCGAGAGAGAGATCACGCCAAAAACTTAGCCCAGCTGGCCGAGTCAGTCAAGGAGGTAGACGTCAGGTCCCCCGTTGATGAAATTTTAGCAGAAATAAAGTCACTAAGACAAATAGTTATTTTTGAATTGGTAGAAAACCAAAATATAACGCCAATAGCAGCCAGAGACCCCCTCTTGGATAAAGCAGGAGTAGCACAGTTATCGCAGGGTATCAGAGAAATCAAAGAGAGCATCAAAGAAGTGCCCTCCCTAACGGCAGTGTCCTTCAAGGAAAGCCTGGAAAAGTATCAGGAACAAGAATCATCCATGCCACTATCATATGCGGCAGCGGCAGCGCGAAAAACACCCCCTAAGCACACGATAATAGTGTCCTCACAACAGGAGAAGGATACCAGCGAAGATGTTCTTGGAAAAATTAGGGGAGTGGTCGATGCTAGAGGCATGGGCATCCAGGTCACAGGCGTGCGAAAGGCTAAAAACCAGAAGGTCCTTATCAGTTGTCAGGACAAAGAAGATGTTACGAAGATCGCAGACCAACTGAAAAGGTCCAGAAAAGACCTTAGCGTTGAGGAGGCTAAGAGTAAGGACCCTATGGTCATTATTTGCGATGTTCTATCGTATAACACTGACGATGATATTCTCAAGTCCCTGAAGACCCAGAATGCTAAAATCACCGGAGACATACCAAACGACGAGTACAGAGCGGTTGTGAAGTATAGACGACGAGCTAGAAACCCACTGGAAAGCCACATTGTTCTCCAGGTATCCCCAAAACTGTGGCAGCGGCTGACGAAGGCAGGAGAAGTACATATAGACTTCCAACGGCGAGCGGTTTATGACCAGTCCCCGTTGATTCAGTGCACAAAATGCCTTGGTTTTGGCCATGGGCGAAAATTGTGTAAGGAAACGTCGGAGCTATGCAGTCACTGCTCCCAGCCACATCTAAAGAAGGACTGCCCGGTGTGGTTAGTTGGAGAAGTGCCCTCCTGCCGTAACTGCTACATTGCAAAAATGGACCGGAGGGACCATGGTGCTTTCCACTTGGACTGTCCGATTAGAAAACGATGGGATGCGCTGGCTCGATCTAGCGTGGCGTATTGTTAAGAGAAAGTTTCTACAACTTATAAAGTCTTACAAGCCAATTTGCACAAAAGTAGACTTGCAACATTAGAGTTTTTCGCTGAGGCCCAAAAAAGAGGAACAGGATTCGGTTTACTGCAAGAACCTTATGTCGGGGCAATCGGTAGAATGAAGGACTATACAGGGATTCGCATAATACAACGATCTTTGACCAACACTACCCCAGAAAAACCAGTAAAATCGGCAATCATCGTAATGGACGATAACATTAAAATAATAGCCGATCCTACTCTCTCTACCGAAAATGTAGCATTCGCCATTTTAAAGACAAACACCTGGGAACTCGCAGTGTTGTCGGTTTATTTCGAAGAGAATCAGCCTTTGGACCGCTACCTTCACCATGTCAATAAAATAATAATAAAGAACAACTACAAAAACTTACTTATTGGTGGTGACGTCAATGCTTGGAGTCAATGGTGGGGCAGTGTTGCCGAAAATAGAAGGGGAGCTGAGTTGTCTGCATTTTTAGACGAAATGGGTCTCCATATTTTAAACACAGGCGATAAACCAACGTTTGAAACGGTGAGAAACGGTAAAATATACCAAAGCAGAGTGGATATCACAGCATGCAGCAATGATATTCTTCATAACATCGACAACTGGAGCGTGGATGACACTGTATCGAGTTCGGACCACAATGCCATAACGTTTACAGTAGTACTGGAAAAACCGCAGGCAGATATTTTACAACTAAAAACAACTCGAATGTATAATACAAAGAAAGCGAAGTGGTCCGAGTTTGATTCAGTGTTAGCCGAGTATCTAGTAGAAAGAAATGTCAATGCTGCCACAGTGAGAACTATAACGAGCAGCGAAGAACTAGAAAGTAATGTAGATGCATTTAGCGGAGGTATATCAGCCGCGTGTGAAAAAACCATTCCAAAAAAACGGTCTAAGAGCAAATTCGAACTGCCTTGGTGGAATGAAAATATAAACATAAAGAGAAGAGACATGATTACCAAGAAGCGAAGAATTAGGTGTGCAGCTCCAAGTAGAAGAAAGTATGTATTTTGAGGGTCGTTGTCTGCTCGCGTCCGGGGGATTTAGCCCTAGTTGTCCTCCACGTGACCCTTGGGTGGTGCCAAAGAGCAACCAAGAAATAATTAGGTGGGAGGCTTCGGCCGCCGGCTATTTTTTTACCACCTCCTGAACAAAACCATGGTGCCAAGTGTCCACTTTTCACCATGATGCTCAGGAAAGCCGTTGGGACATGTAGATGTGGGCAGTTGAGTTGGATCGGTAGACCGGTTTCGCGATTTTTTCGGTGTGTTAGCGGTGAGGGCCTTGCTTCGGAGGGTAGCGGGATCCGTGGCACGGTGATCTCTGCTGGCCGACCGCAGGTTGTAGGGGGCCCAAGTAGTAGTTTAGCCAGCTACGAAAGGCTGCCCCACCGCCTGTGTAAAATCCTGAGTTTAATCATTGGGCCGGTTGGCGACCGGATGTGAGGAACTGATGATTCACCTCAGGGGGGCTCGGGCGTCCCCGCAGTCTCCGAGCAAGCTCCTTATTCCCGTAGGCACTCCATATTTCTCGCCATGGTTGATATTCCAACTCCTCGTCTGCATTTACCCGTCTTACCTATTCACAAATAATGAAGAAAAGTAAACGAAAGAGCAAGTTAAAACGGCAGATGCACGTCCTCACGTTGCAAGTGCACCTCACCAATATACGTGGGTTGCACTCAAATCTCGAAGCGGTCCATCATCATCTTGAGACCTCGAAACCGCACTTGCTTTTTTTGACGGAGACGCAGATTCGCAAACCATCTGACACGGCTTACTTGGACTACCCAGGCTACATCCTGGAGCACCGTTTTGTCCCACGCGCTGGTGTGTGTGTGTATGTGCGAGATGATATTTGCTGTCTGCGTCTTCGTAATATTGAACACCCCAAATTCTCTGTGGCTTGGATACTGGTGGACACTGGCATAGAGAAAATTATCTATGCCTGTGTCTACCGGTCTCATAGTGGAGATTGTGACACAACTCAGTTGGCTGAACATCTCAGTGAAGCTGCAGATTTGGCTCAAATGCGCTATCCTGAGGCTCAGTTGGTGCTTCTGGGGGACTTCAATGCTCACCATCAAGAGTGGTTAGTCCCACACCAGTTCACTGATCACGCGGGAAGAGAGACGCAAAGGCTAGCTTTGACGCTTAATCTCTCCCAGCTCGTCCAAGAGCCTACTCGGGTGCCTGACATTGACAGCCATACTGCCAACTGCCTCGATCTGCTGATGACAACTGAACCAGACCGTTACTCAGTATCAGTATCTTCACCGCTTGGTAGTTCTGATCACTGTCTGGTGAAGTCCGTCTCAGTTTACTCCCCGCCGGATCCCAGCTTTAAAGGTACAAGGCGTGTGTGGAGATATAAATCAGCAGATTGGGACGAGATGCGGCATTTCTTTTCTTCTTATCCTTGGCGGCAAGTTTGTTTTTCTTCAAAAGACCCTACCAACTGCGCAACTGCTGTTTCTGAGGTCATCAATCAGGGAATGGAGTATTTTATTCCATTCTCTGATAAGTCTCTAAACGGTAAAGCTCGGCCCTGGTTTGGATCCGATTGTTTACGTGCTGAAGTACTTAAACATGAGGCATTTTTGGCCTGGGCTGATGCTCGAAAGCGTAAGTCTCCTGACACAAAGGCATTGAAGCGAAAATTTAACGTTGCTGCCAAGATATGCAAGAAAACATTAAAGAAGGCCCGCTTCGACCACGTCAGCAGTATAGGGACCAAACTGGCTTCTTACCCCGCTGGTAGTAAAGCGTTTTGGTCCTTAGCTAAATCAGTTGAAGCAAACTTCTGCCGCTCCTCACTTCCTCCTCTGCTGAAACCTGATGGTTCGCTAGCTCACACTGCCGATGAGAAGGCAAACTTATTTGCGAACCTTTTCGCAGAAGCTTCACGTCTAGATTGTTCTGGTGAGGTACCTCCAAGCCTGCCTCACTGCGGGGTTTCCATGTCTGAAATTCGCATCCGGCAAAAAGAGGTACTAAAAACACTTCGAGCTCTAGACGTGAACAAAGCTAGTGGTCCTGATGGTATACCAGCAGTTGTGCTTAAAAACTGTGCTCCTGAGTTGTCTCCGATATTGACACGCCTGTTTCGAATTTCTTTTGACGCCGGCCAAGTCCCGTCGTGCTGGAAGCTTGCCAACGTACAACCTGTACCAAAAAAAGGTAGTCGTGCTGAACCTACAAACTATAGGCCCGTATCTATAACCTCCCTGCTTTGCAAAACGATGGAGAGGGTGATTAACAACAGGCTCTTGGCATACCTAGAACAAAATGATCTACTTAGTGACCGACAATACGGGTTTCGCCGAAATCGGTCCACTGGTGATCTTCTAGCGTATGCCACACACATTTTGAGCGAGGCCATTGAAAAGCAGGGTGAGGCTTTAGCTGTGTCATTGGACATCTCAAAAGCTTTCGATCGGGTCTGGCACGACGGCCTTCTTAACAAGCTCCCATCATTTGGATTGCCTGTGGGTTTGTGCACATGGATATCTGATTTCTTGAGGGAACGGTCGATTCGAGTAGTTGTAGATGGATGCTCGTCCGACCAAATGGCCATCAATGCCGGTGTACCTCAAGGATCCGTACTCTCTGCAACACTTTTCCTACTTCATATCAATGATCTGTTGAAACCCGGTACCTTTGGGTATGCAGATGATACGACAGTAGTTGCAAGGTACGTACCTAACGCTCGCGCAAGTAGTGTAGATATCCAGCACCACCGTGAGGATATGGTTGAACAGCTAAACTTGTCCTTAAAGGCTGTGTCCAACTGGGGTGATGCTAATATGGTTAGGTTTAATGCTTCTAAGACTCAGGCGTGTCTATTCTCTGCTAAAAAAAGCCAGTTTCTTTTAGCTCCCATCTTCTGTAATGTGCCCATCCAGATAGGCAATCAACTAGAACTATTGGGTGTCAGTTTGGCATCCAACCTCAACTTTGGTTCGTATATCGAATCTAAGGCCAAAGTAGCTGCTAAAAAACTTGGTATTTTGTCGAAGGTCAGGCGGTACTTCACACCGAGACAGCTTTTAAACTTGTATCAAGCGCAGGTCCGGTCGTGTATGGAGTACTGCTGTCACCTGTGGGATGGTTCTGCCAAGTATCAGCTGCGGGCTTTGGATTCGATAGAGAGACGCGCAAAGAGGCTAATTAACAATGACGCTTTAGTTGAAGCCAGATTGCAAAGTCTTGAACATCGGCGTAAAGTTGCAAGCCTATCGGTATTCTATAAAATACATTACGGTGAATGTGCTCAGGAACT
This sequence comes from Lomographa bimaculata, assembly GCA_948107665.1. Lineage (NCBI taxonomy): Eukaryota > Metazoa > Arthropoda > Insecta > Lepidoptera > Geometridae > Lomographa > Lomographa bimaculata. Next base: position 1,512,143 of record OX403600.1, on the reverse strand, counting down.
ACACAACCTTGTTCCCGCTTCACCTTTTTTCCACCTTTCATCTAGAAGAACGGCGTCGCGTCACCCATTTATGGTTGAGATACCGTTCATTCGGACGAAACGTTTCGCGTCTTCGTTCATTTATAGAACAGCAAAAGAATGGAACGCTTTGCCGTCGTCTGTGTTTCCCGAAAGGTACAATTTGGGTGTGTTCAAAAGTAAAGTGAATAGGTATTTACTAAGCAAGCGTGCTCCACCTTAGACTACATCGTCACTTTCCATCAGGTGTGATTGTGGTCAAACGTTTGCTTGGTCTGTAATAAAAAAAAAAAAAAATGTAGTCAAAGAATATTTAGAAGCTAAAAAAATTTACGAAGAAGAAGCAGAGCGACTGCAGACAAGTAGTTGGAAAGAATTTTGTTCAAAACAAGACAGAGAAAGCCTTTGGGATGGTATATACCGTGTTATAAAACAGACATCAAAGAGACAGGAAGATGTACTGCTGATCCAGGACGGAAAAACCTTGGGCCCACAAGAATCAACTGATTTACTCACCAGTGTCTTCTACCCTGACGATGACGAAAGAACTGACTTACCTTACCACGCTGCAATGCGGAAATCGATAGAAGAGGCACCGAGTGATCATGGCACTGAAGACGATCCGCCCTTTACTGTATCGGAATTAATAAGCACTGCCAAGAGTTTTAATCCAAAGAAAGCTCCTGGACCCGATGGACTTTCTGCGGATATTTGCATTCGAGCTATAGATTCAAACGTACATTTATTCTTAGAAATAGCGAACAAATGCGTGGAACTTCAATATTTTCCAAAAATATGGAAAACAGCCGCTGTTATTATCCTGAGAAAGCCAGGGAAGACCGACTACAGTCAACCAAAATCATATAGGCCTATTGGGTTACTACCGGTCCTAGGCAAAATCCTAGAAAAAATGATGATAAAGCGATTACGTTGGCACCTTCTCCCGAAATGCAACCCGCGACAGTATGGTTTTGTACCCCAGCGCTGTACTGAGGATGCCCTCTATGACTTGGTAAATCACATTAGAAAGGAGATTAATACTAAAAAAATAGCAGTTCTCGTCTCGCTGGACATAGAGGGCGCTTTTGACAGTGCTTGGTGGCCAGCTGTGAAACACCAAATTGCGATGAAAGGGTGTCCGCGGAATATCAGAGGATTAGTTAGTAGTTACCTTTCGGGTCGGCAAGTAGAGGTGAGATATGCAGGAGAGCGTAGCGTAAAGCACACCACCATGGGTTGCGTTCAGGGGTCAATAAGTGGCCCTACGTTCTGGAATATCTTACTTGACCCACTTCTGGATGAGTTGGACTCGATGAATGTATATTGCCAAGCCTATGCCGATGACGTTGCGCTAGTGTTCTCGGGGGAATCAGCCCTGGATCTGGAATCAAAAATAAATCAAACATTAAATGAAATAATTAAATGGGGAACTAAAAACAAACTGAAATTTGCTGCTCATAAAACATTTGCTATGCTTTTAACGAAAAAATTGAAATATGATATTCCAAATTTAACTATGGGGGGAAACCCAATAACATTAACGAATGAAATTAAGATATTAGGACTAACTATTGACAGAAAACTTACATTTAATAGTCATGTCACAAACATATGTAAAAAATCTATAAATATTTATAAACAATTGGCAAGAGCAGCCAAAATATCCTGGGGGCTGAACCCTGAAATAACTAGGACAATTTACATTTCCGTAATAGAACCGATAACTTTATATGCGGCAAGTGTATGGGCTCAGGCAGCAATCAAAAGTTCAGTCAAAAAACGTTTAAATTCAGTCCAGAGAGGATTTGCTCTAAAAATTTGTAGGGCTTACCGGACCGTTTCGTTGAACGCTGCTCTACTGCTGTCGGGCTTAATCCCGCTCGACATGAGGGTCCAGGAAGCAGCTCAAGTTTACATGGCTAAACGAGGTAAGCCACTTATTGAATATATAGCTGACCGTCAATTGGAAACCAGAGAAACCTTTCTCAAGGCATCTCACCCAGCAAAAAGTATTACTGTCACTTTCCGATGCATTGAAGAATGGACTGAAATACGTTTAGCTGAAAACAATATAAGCGGTCTTTTGGTTTTCACTGATGGTAGTAAAATTGAGGGTAAAGTTGGTGCTGGCATTTCTTGGTGGAAAGATGGCGAAGAAATAAACTTTAATAAACTTAAATTAGAATCGTATTGTACAGTTTTTCAAGCTGAAATGTATGCCCTCTATTACGCAACAAATTTAGCTTTAGAAATGGAAGAACCAAAAATAACAATTTTTAGTGATTCAAGATCATCGCTGGAGTTGCTACGGAATTTCGATACATTTCACCCTCTAGCCTTTGAAATTAGAAGAAACCTACAGGAACTTAAAGAGCAAGGAAAGAATGTATCCCTATTCTGGGTAAAGGCTCACGTGGGAGTCGAAGGAAACGAGCGTGCAGACCAACTGGCTAAGGATGCAGCCTTAAATATCAATTCAAGTGCTCATTATAACAAATGCCCCATCTCCTACGTAAAACGCGCTGTAAGAACCGCTACCATAGAAAAGTGGCAGAAGAGATACGCTGAACAAACGACAGCAAGTACCACTAAATTATTTTTTCCGGATGTTCAAACTGCTTATAAAACACTTCACAAAATTAGACTTACCCCAGAATTAGTACAAGCGTTTACGGGCCATGGAGGATTTGCGCAGTATCTACATAGATTTAAGATTAAATCTAGCCCTGCATGCATCTGTGACCCAGCCGAGGAGGATAGCAGCGTCCACGCTATTGTAGACTGTCCTGTAAATATAGTCAAAAGAACAGAATTAGTAATAGAGTTTGGTAAAACAATCGGAAGAAACAACTTACAAGAGTGGCTACAAGATAAAGAAACCAGAGAAAGATTTTTAAAATTTTGTACTTACGTAACATTGAAGTGTAGAGGGAGAAACAAGACGACGTAGAAACTTGTTTTCTCTTCTCCTTTCTGCTATTTTCTTCTCTTTCTTTCATATGCACTAAAAACGAATGTCACAAGAAAATGTATCTATGAAATATATATATATATATATATATACATATATTAAATACCTATGTAATTAATTAACAGCATTGATGTACACAAATATGTTCACGGTATGCAGTGAAATTATGTACATATTATTCATATTATTTTTTTGATTTTTAGGTTATTCAAAAATCACTAGTATAAGACCAAATAAAAAATTGTGTATAAAATCTATATATAAGATATATTTTAATATATATCACTTTATATAGAAGTACAATGTGTGCATTTGTGAATGTTACGTGTGATTTATTAATTGCGTGATAATATTTAGACAGTAAGTAATTAGTATAGAAATAAATAATAGGTAATGTATAGGCACATAACACATTAAATGTTTATATTATATGTATGGGTAGTTCGGAACCTTCAAAAGCATAATGTGTATAAATATATTACTTATATTTGTAGACATTACATAAATGTTAAAAGAAATTCCGAAATTAACACTCTCATAATGCATTATGAGGGTGTAATTCAGGAAGTGTTAATGAATACCGCGCATAAAAAAAAAAAAAAAACTAACATACATGATTAAAATGGCAAAAAAAGAAAAAATATATGACAAAAAAAAAAAGAAAAAGAAAACAAAAAAAAAAAAAATTATATATAAAAAAAAAAAAAATATATATATATGTATATACGTAAAAAAAAAAAAAAGCCATTACTATTTATTAGTACGTAGGTTAAATGAATTTATAAAATAATATTATCTTGACTTATAACTTTAAATATAGATATATAGATAGATAGATAACTCTTTATTGTACACCAGAAATAAAGGAAAATACATTAAGGATCTCAAAACTAACTTAGGCTAGTACAATATGATGTTAACTTTAGATGTAATTATGTTATAACTGCTTTTACAATCGTAATAAAGGCGAATCATAAAAGATACGACCTTGAAATAACCTGTATAAAGAAATGTTTAGCTGAAAAAAGTCTCCGATTTTTGTCGGAGGAAAAAAGGCGGAACAAACAAAAAAAAAAAAAAAAATAGTTAACTCTACCAGGCAACCTTCGGATGGAGAGAACTATAGAATGTAAAAGACGGGGTACAATAAATGGGTGTATGGAATACCTAATTAACTTAATAAATACCATTACTTACACTACATTCACACTACATATTGGACACTATTTCTATTTCAGGGTTCAATTCCCATCAAAAGGAATATATTTCTTTCTAAATGTTTACTACATTAGGTCTGCCTATAGTATGACCAATGCTATAGTAGAAAAATCTATCTAATTCATCGTAGCGCTCAAAGTCGTGTATGTCGAATAAATCATTTTTATGATCGATAGAAAGCTTATAAAGTTTAGCTCCACTATATATCCCGCAGTTAGAGTCATATTCTTCTGTGACGTAACCAGCATCGTCAAAGCTATCTTCATATTTTCTGTATTAAAATTTTCCCACTTACAATCGTATACTGCTTTCTGGAACACTATACTCGCATCAGTCAGTTTCTGTCCTATATAGCAGTCCATTCCAACCTGGATAAGCGCATATGGTACTTGCATGTAAGTGTTTTGTAGACCTCCAAGCAGTTCAGCTATGAGGCAAACGAGGAGCAAACCAAACTCTACAACTACAGCTCCTCTAAATACTTCCTCTAGCTGACGCGAGATGTCTATATTTGCCGCATGAGCAATGACTATATCTTTCAAACGTTGGTTTACGAACTCATTGACAATGAGATCTCTTTCCTTGATCACATCTTTATTATCAAAAATCGTGTTATCTTTGGTTGTAATACAAGTTGTATAATGCTTTTCTGCGTCTTCCCATAGGTGCGTCAATTCTTTACTCCAGGCTTCCATTTGGGCCTCAATATAGCCCGTGATGATGATCTGGAAAGCTGTGGCATTAGATGGAGAGTAAGCTGCCACCAAAATGCCCATCGCAGTCACGGCAAAGGCGATGTGGTAATTAGGATTTGCACTTATTGGTTCCAAACCTGGGGACAATAAAGGACATTCTAAATAATTGATAAAGTGTGACGGTTTTCGACAATATAAATGTTGCAAATTGAAAGTCCTTATAATTTAATGTTAAAATAAGTACTACCATAAGGTACGAAAATATCATCCATCAAATGTCGACCAGGCATAAAGATTGGTTTCAATATGTACAAGATGCCGTTGCCTAACATCATCGACCAGAAGAGTATGGCTCGCTTTTTCACGACCCTCATAGAAGTAGCGATGTTTATGGATAATCTGGATCCTTGGTTGACTAGTGTGTCTCTAGCCAGACACTGACCAACCATTTCGTTGATTTTCTTTCTGAAAAATAAGAGATTCCTTGGTAAAAACTATAATATGTGACTGCCAATGTTATCGGGTACCGGTCGTACCTGTACTGGTTTTATCACGTATTTATCACGCGGTTTTCACAGTTTCACTTTTTGAGTGAAATCAACAAATCATGTTTTACTGTCTCATAATATTTCTAATAATCTCTAACTACTCCATAACTCCTGTAATACCCCTTTCATTGTGTAAATTTTGTAACCTTCTAGTATATTTTAATTTGCTCAATAATTTCTGATACCTAAACGAAAGGACGCTGCGCTATTTCTTTGGGTAATTATTGTCATACATTGCAGCATGTTAACATGCTTTTGAGCTATTCAACACTAAATCGCCATCTTCCGGTTAAACAGCCATTAGCTCTTTTACTAGAGTTGGTGCATTTGGAAATAAAAGGTGTACCTGTGCATTGAGAGTACTTTATACTAGGTTCTGAGTAAAGTAACGTACTCACAGGCACAGACTGTACATAGGAAAACTGGCGGATGTCAGGAGGAGAAACAATGCATGATCAATAGTAAATAAAATTACATGTAAATGTTAGTTTATTTAACACTTACTTAAAAACTTGCATAAAGACAAGCTTGAACGGGCCTATCTGGCTGGAAGTTCCGAGGGAGAAGACGATCAGTGCTGGCAGCACGTCTCCAGTTTTCATGCATTTGTAGAAAACGAACCAAAGCATCGAGCCCACGTATACGTACAAGTAGCACACTGCGAACGTTAGGTTCATGATAATAGTGATAAGAGGAATTCCTGCAAAAGATAGTTCTGTAAGTTGATGAAAGTACCACTCTAGACCGCTTTAATGTTTTCGTAGATGCATTCTCACTCACAGCCCAAAATGCAGTTCTAAAACATGTATCATGGATGCGAGAAACATTTACTGCATTGTAAATGTTCAAAAAATCACACACAGAACCAAAAACACTAATGTTCCTGGGAAGGAAAATAGTGCTCATGCCTGGAATCAAGCCCAAAACCCTCGGCGTAGAGAGCAGAACGTGCCCAATTTGTCAACTGGCTCATCAATAAAAAAAAATAAAGAATGGTCAATTTATCTTCCGCGTTTATAATAATATCTATGATACTAACGTTTTTTGTTTCTTGGATCCACATTCAATGAGACTACACGTAAAAATAATGATATGTTCCACAGCTTAGTCGGAAAGTCACAGTATCCCAAGCCAAACTTGCGGATTGTGTTCATCATAATTTTTGCAACCCTGTGTTGTGAGATTCAGCTTCTTCCAATAAAAATTACTTATCATAAACAAGAACATCTGAAATAAATTAATGTTATATGATAGTGGTTAGGTAGGATTTCATCTACAAGTAACTAGATGGAAAGAGAGTGTTCCTAATTAATGAGCAAAGAAATAATGAATGGTGTACATGATACATTACGTGACACCGTGTTGTTTATCTTAGTGATTTACATAGTGTAGTGTAATCACAAACGTGATCCTGTTAGAAACTACACAAATTATTACAAAAAAAAGAGAGAAAATACTTATTACAATAATTAACATTGAGATTATTATTACCAAGGTATAACAACCGCATAAATGAACATAGAAAATCGATGCAATAATATTGTTTTGTTTATGTGTTTCAATAGGTAACTAGTTATTGTATCTTCAAGCTTGCTTGCTTTTCATATGAACTAGGAGACAGTCCTGGCAGGTTTTCTGTCATCTCACATGGCTTATTGGCCTTACGTTTAACAACCGTGACAGATAGGGAACCACGGTAACGCTCAGTTGAATATCTGGTTGAAGAACTGCCTACAGGGCCTTACTGTACATTGTTTAATCTTGCCAATCAGTTAAGGATTGACCAGGGGGCTGCGCTATAGCGATTTGTAATCTATAGATTAGATCTTAATGGAAATAATGACAGGTCGATCATCAGCTACCAAGAATCTATTATAGCGATTTGTGGAGTTGGACCTTTACTGTTTTCGTATTGTAAAGTACCTATGCGAAAGTAACTAGAGATAAAATACCCATTAAGTGCATTAAAAAATATAAAATCTCGCTGACACAAATTACATTTGCAAGGTAAAATGACTTGATTATCAATTTTGAACATTACGTGACTGAAAATTTAATTTTGTGTTAGAAACAAATATTTTCGGAAACGAATCTTGCGCTCATCTTTTTCTACATTCTATCATGAAAAAATATGTCGGGCGACATTATCCTATCTATTACAAGTCCTATAGTTTGGGAGTTTGTTTGAAACGAATTTCATTTATACAATATATTATATTCTATTCTATTATATTCTTCTATAAGCTATGTACGTACATTTCAAATTACATCCTAATCCGTTCAGCCGTTACAACGTGAAAAGAAAACAAACATACTTACACACAAACTTTAGTATTATTGGATGGATTTTTTGAAGTTCCGTTGCACAGCTATTATTTAAGAATTACATGAACTTTGAAGAGAACCTGTGGGTTCCTCTCCTCAAAGTTAATGTATTGACACATTATAGTACTACCATAGTATTTCTGGATGATTACAATTTAAATAAAAATTAAATGAGATTACAAGTTTTATTGTAAAAACGTAGTCTACGTGAGTGTTCCATCGTCCATCGTTCAAACGATTGAATCAATCCTGTATTTTAACAGAATATAAAGAGACTCGTAAATTTGAGGCACAATTTGTATCAGTACCCGTTACCACTATACTACACTCACTGACGCTTTCTATTAAAAGCTGCAATTATTCTGTTGTCAATATCCAAGTATTTCGTAACAAGTATATAGGGAAACAATTGTTTCACTGACAGGATAATGCTTGACTACGAGCGTTAGCCTCAATAATTAGCTTATGGAATGATATTGTATGGGCTAGTGTTTTGTTTGTCAGTAACTAATATTCCACTAATGTCGCAAATATGAGATTTTTTTCTACCGACTTCACAAATAAGGAAGAGGTACTCAATTCAATTGTTTTTTTTATGTGTTTTACCTCATAATTTCTTTTCGCGTGAACCGATTTTGAAAATTATTTTTTTTGTATAAAGCTCTTGCTATCTCATTGGTCCCATTTAAATTTGATCAAGATCTGATCAGTTGTTTTTGAGTTATTGTCAATAACTACATTTAATCTGATCAAGGTTTCGATAAAGCGGTGAAGTCGGTTTTTTTAAAGCTTTGCTTGCGTTTAATTATTTCATTACGTGCCAATTTCGGTTGGTACCATTGGAATTACAATCTAGCCTTAAGTCATGAGTAATTTAACATTGACCTGAGCTGCTAAATAGAGTCGTATACTAAGAATGTGTCTAATAACACGATTCTTAGTGTCTCTATTAAAGGAAATACAATTTGTTCTTGTGTTCATTGTTTATAGCACTTACTAGCAATCTTCTTGTACCTTTTTGTTAGTTTTAGTGTAAGTGTTGGCCAAGATTGTTCCTTTTTATTTTGCTTTCTCATTTTTATGCTTTTTTTTCATGTTTAATAGACATAATTTTATTATATGTATGTATTGTATATTTAAAAATATGTAGTATTTTAATATAATAATATAGTATCTGTTTACGTGTATGTAAATTTATTATTTATATATCTTCTGTTTTTATTCACTGTTCTGATTCTGATCTTTTATGAACGTAGAACGACGTCCTATTACATTTCGTTATTCCTCTCCATCCAAAGGTTGTCTGGAAGAGATAGCTTTTAGCGATAAGACCGCCTATTGTTATACTTAAATATATTTTTTAAGTCATTCCTATTTTGTGTTCTTTGTTATTTTAAGGTGTTCAATAAAGAATATATCTATCTATAATCACACTGTCACTACACTAACTCAAAAGGTTTAGTTCTTTTGAGAATTCTCACTAAGTCTGTATTGTCGAGGAGCTGGACTGCCTCAAAGTTAACATGGTGATGAAGTCTTTGTACATGAGTTTTGGATTGGTATAACACTAGCGACGAGTGATCAAGTGTGCTATGTGTCATTTCTTATATACCATGGTGCACTAACAATGCCCCTGAGTACTTTGTTTTGAAATCGTTGTATGATCTGGATGTTGCAATGCTAAGTACTTCCCCACAGTTGAATACCGTACGTCTATATTATATATCGGCAAGAGGACTTGCTTGTACAAATTTTTTTTATAGTAGACTGACAACGAAGAAAACTTCCCAAGTAACCAATTCATTTTTCTGTAGCGAAGCTTTAGCTCATCGCGTTTCTTATTCACATTTGCCAGCAAAGCTAGGCTATTTTGGCTAGAGGTTTAAGAGGTAATTATCTCACAAAAGAATTAATTCACTTATATGAGAAACATTAAAACTTAACTTTAAATATTAACTGGACGTAGCGTACATTATTTTTAGTTCATAACATATTTAAAATGTATAGTAAGTAGAAATATAATAAAAGCTGACTGGATGAAGGTACTTTGAGATTCTTTACACACAATTAATGTAAATATTTTGGCTAGCTATTTGACTGATTTGTCGGATTTAGTATAAAGTTTCAGCAGAAGTGTGTGTGAAGTATGTGTATCTGAAATACCAGAGCGTTGCTCATGTATTACTTACCTTGCTGAGAAGACTCCCTTAAACATTTTGGTCTTCTTCTCTCATACAAGCTCTGGCAAAACTCCACAATCCGCGTCGAATGGTCGTATTGCGGAAACTTGCTACGGTGCTAAAATTTCTTTAGCAAACTGAAAAAGGAAGTTACAAAAACTGTACCTTGCTGATTCAGGCTATCGATAATAGGGTATGAATCCACTGCGATGTCAAGCTATAACTTTGATTACGTAGACGTTTGTACGCGAAGGGTACGGCAAAAGGGTCGTTTACACACTTTTGCTGTGTTTTGTTTACTTTACCTCTCTGAATCCTTGCAAAAATATCTTTATTCGGAGTTAGCCTATCTGTATTCTATCGCTTACATTTTGGAGAGTGTGCTCAGGAATTACATGATATAATTCCTCCATGCTCTTTTTAGCATCAAACAACAAGACAAACTGTCAAACGTAATCCATTTATGGTTGACATACCTCCAGTACGCTCGAAGCGCAAACTTCTACGTTCATCATCCGTACAGCGAGAAAGTGGAACTCATTGCCTGCGTCTTTGTTCCCTGAGCAGTATAATCTGGGTGTCTTCAAATCTAGAGTGAATAGGTACCTTCTGGGCAAGCATGTTCCATCTTTGGCCGCATCGTCACTTTCCATCAGGTGAGGTAGCGGTCAAATGCTTGACTATCGAGTAAAAAAAAAATGTTTTTGAATTAGACACCCATGATTTAGGCTGCGAGTGTGAAAGTGTTTATGTTTATGTATATCCTGTACTTGAAGAACAAGTACAGAAATCAAACAATTATTATTAAAAACAAAAGTTATGAGCAATTTACCTTAAAGAGTTTCCTTGCTAAGCAAAATGTAGGCGCGAGATCTCAGTTCGGTGCGAACGACTAGGTATTCGAGTGAAGAAATAAAAAAATAATTGAAAATTTTCCGTAACTGCCGAAACGTGCTGGTTTTCCCATAGAATCCAGATATCAAATGGCATTTAGAACGGTCTAATTGGATCCCTTTTCGAAACTAATACCTCCCTTCGTTATCCCTCAAGGGTTGTCGATGTTATATATCTGCTGCAGAACCTGTATTCAATCAAATTGATTACATCGTTACATTTTTTTTTATATTATTACGTGCTGTTTTTAATTTTGAACATGAGCAAATGTCATCAGTACAAACAAATAGATACAAATTCTACATTTTAAAACTATGATGTTTGCCTAACCCTAATAAAAAAAACAGGGTGTGTCGAAAACAGTGAAACTTTCATAGGACAGGGAACCATTTTAATCCCCAACACTTTTCGTCCTATAAAAAGTTGTGAATCAAAATTTCAAAGCCCTCCCCCAAAAGTTTAACTTCAAAAACTGTGTCGTAATCCTACTAATATTATAAATCCGAAAGTTTGTGTGTAAGTATGTTTGTTCCCTCTTCACGCTTTAACGGCAGAACGGATTTGGATGAAATTTGGAATGTACATAGATTATAACTAGGATAAACACATAGGCTACTTTTTAACTTGATAATAGCGGGCGAAGCCGCGGGGCACGGCTAGTCCTATATAATTTTTTTTTTTTTTTTTTTTTTTAAGTAAAAATTGTTTATTTCATAAATTATTGTACATTTTACAAATTGCGGCCCTAGTTACCAAACTGGGTGTGAGTAACACCCGTATCTTGGTAATTAGTTCCTTCCTAAAGTGAACATTTTATTAAGTACTTCTTATCTAGGTCGTTAAAACATTGCAAAATTAGATTAAGAAACAAGACAAAATAAAATTTAAATCAAGCGTTATTTTAAAATTATAAGAACATTTTTTACAGTTTATATAAGTAAAATAAAATAAAATAAAATAAGTTCCGCAGCTAAATTTTAGGGTAAACTACCTAAGTCTACATAAGTCATGTTTCTAAGATAATTTGTATATATATTTATTCTTACATGTTTATTTTTACATTTATTAAATATTGAATTCATTGAAATTAATTGATTCATTAAGATTTTTAAATGTCACTGTAATTAACAATATACCATAGATATCAGATGTATTCAAAACAATTTCATTAATCAATGCATAATGCTGCGAGAAATTAAATGAGTTAAAAGAGTTTAAGATTTTCAGTTTTTTTTTTTTTTACATTTATTTTTATTTTTTTGAACATTTTATTTGAACATTTATTTTAATTTAATTTATTTTAATTTGTATATGTCAATTAGAAATTTTCATGTGTGTATGTGAGTGTGTGTGTGTTTGTGTGTGAAATGTGTGTGTGTGTGTGTGTGTGTGTGTTTGAGCGATTGCATGTAAATTTAAGATAGTCTAATTTAAAGCTTTCAGTAGATTTTCAGTCTCATTGTAAGATAATCCTTTCAGCCATGACAATAGAGCATTTTTGCATTTCGCCGAAGACATGGGGTAAATGTGTAGACACTTATTTATTTTATTGTACAGCCGTGTGCTGAGTGCCTCAAAGTGTCGTCCAGCTAGAGCAGTTCTGTAAGACCTCACCTTACATACAACATGTTTCCGACGTTTGCCGTTGAGCTCATTAGGGACATAAGTGAGTTGAGAGTGCCTTCTTAATATCAACTGATGTACAAAAAGTTGTCTAATTGTGAGGAGTGAACACTCTTTGTAAAGTTTAGTTGTAGGGTATCTAAAAGGTTTTCCTAACATAACCTTTATTACAGCCCTTTGAGCTCTTTCTAAACGCAACATGTTGGTGGGATATGTACCTCCCCATGCTGTGATACAATATGACATGACCGATTGTGCTAAAGAGTAATACACCGTCTTTAAAAGTTCTGTGGAGGCAATCGGTCTGAGTTTCTTGAAAACAAACATAAGCTTCCTAATACGAGGGATGAGCGCCTGTAGCTGTCCATTCCAGTTTAGCGTGCTATCAATAACTACACCCAAATATCTAATATTTTCACTGCGTGTTAGTTTTAAGCAAGTACAAGAACTAATTAACGAATCACTGCAAAAGTGAGCTCTAATATTGATAGAATCCAGAGAAGGTTTAAGTTGTGGGTTTGACGAGAATGCAATATAACTGGTTTTTTTGACATTCAGGGTTAACATATTGTTACTTAACCACTCCATCACCTTTTTAAGGGCAGCTTCAGCAAGATTTTGGGCCATCTTCCAACTCTCCTCATAAACTAGTAATGCTGTATCGTCAGCATATGTGAAAATTTTGCAATTTGATAGTGACATTTTGCAGAGATCATTTATGTAGATGATAAAAAGGGTCGGCCCCAAAACGCTCCCTTGAGGAACACCATATGATATGTTTCTCTCAGCACTGATATAGTTTCCTATTTTAACACTCTGTTTTCTGTCTGTTAAATAATCTTTGAAAATTTGCAACGAAACTCCACGGATTCCTATATTCTCTAACTTTTCCAGCAAAAGGGGGACAGAAACAGTGTCAAAAGCTTTGGATAAATCTAGAAATATACACAAAGGTTTAAGTTTTTTATCAAGGAGACGTACAATGTTATTTGATAAATCTAAAACTGCATCTTCTGTGGATTTTGCTTTCCTAAAACCATATTGATTTTCTGCTAATATTTTAAAAGTTTCTAAATAGTTAACCAGTCTCGCATTTAATAGTTTTTCTAAAATTTTTGAAAGGATTGAAAGGACCGAAATGGGTCTATAATTGTTAACACTATTTCTATCACCACCTTTGAAGATGGGATGTATGAGAGCTTTTTTGAACCCAGCAGGAAAAACTCCAGTGGATAGGCAAAGGTTGCAAATATGGGTTATTGGTGGGACTAAGTGTAATCGCGCGTATTTTAGCACCCTGGCTGATATCTTGTCCCATCCTGTAGCGCAATCGATTTTAAGACCATTAACTAGAGAGTCCACCTCTTTACAGTCAGTAGGTAGCATGACAAATGAGTTGCTCACATAACTACTAGAAGCATTAGCATTATTAGTGGTAAAATTATTTTTGGATGCCAAAATTTTACTTGCTAGTTCTTCACCAATTCCGGCAAAAAAGGCATTTACCTGGTTTGTTGATTCGATAGGATTTTTGTTTAACTGCAATAAGTCGGTTGAAGGTGAATTTTGCGTTGTAATTCCTGTGATTTTCTTTAACACAGACCAAGTGCCCTTAGGGTTGTTTTTGACCTTCAATAGCTCATTCCTTTCATAATTATTTTTTAACTTTCGTAACCGATTTGTACAAAAATTGCGATATCTGCAGTATGAAATTTGTAAGATCATATTATCTGGATTTTGTTTCACTTTTTTATGTAATTTATCGCGATGTCTGATACATTTTAAAATACCTGGAGTTATCCAAGGTTTTAATATCTTATTTTTCCTTGAAAAATTAATAGCTCTAGTGTGATTTTGAATAATTATAGATACTATAGATATAAGATTATCGGCGGCAAGATTAGCATTGGTAGAGGAAAAAATACCAACAAAATCAGTGTTTGCAAGATCCATGGTGATAGCATGAAGGTCAAGACGAGTCTTTTCAGTAAAGTTTTTTTTTGATTTGCTTAGACAAGCAAAATTTAAATGAAATATTACAGGCGCGTGATCCGTTATGCACGTGTCGAGAACCAGTGTAGTTGCATTTTTAAGGTAAGTTTTTAGTAAAATATGATCCAGACAATTTTTGTCTCGAGTTGGAATAGTGTGTGTAGGCAGAAGTCCGTGCATAGCGGTTATGTTTAAATATTCATCAGCCAAAATATCACTGGTCTCCGGGTTTATGTTAATATTAATGTCACCAACAATAAGTATCGTTCGATATGATGATAGTGAAATGAGTAGATCATTAAGGCTATTTAAAAAGCTACTTAAATTTTTATAAGACGGTGATCTGTAGATTGCTATAAGCGCAGTATCAGGATCACACTTGACCAGTAAGCTATTACAGTCTTTTAGATTTGGTTCCGACACTGAATATTGAAAGTGCGACCTTATATAAACAGCCACACCATCATTTTGTGTTATAAATTTAGATTTATGTCCAGTATAATTGTCAATTGTAGGTAGCTCATAAATTTTGCTCAACCATACCTCCGTCAATACAATCATATCGCATCTCAATTTTATTCTGTCCAATAACATAATGGTTTCGTCTAGGTTACGATTTATACTGCGAATATTAAAATTAAAAACTGTCAAAGATCCTCTGGTTTGCGTAATATACTGATCACAGTCATCTGGTGAGCATTTAAATGAGTTTGCTACACAAAAAGATTCAATATCATCTATACTTCTATACTAATATTATAAAGAGGTAAAGTTTGTTTGTTTGTTTGTTTGTTTGTTTGTTTGTATGTAAAAGGTAATCTCTGAAACTACTGATCCGATTCTGAAAATTCTTTCACCAATAGATAGCTACACTATCACTGAGTGCCATAGGCTATGTTTTGTCGGGATAGAAGTTAGTTATCAGTTCGAAATAATAATATTCGTAAGACAAGTCGGAGAAAAATTTGCTAACTTTCCGCTTTATCGGCGTACGCTGACTAAACGGTAAGACATAGTTGAATACAATGTATGGCAAAAATGTTGGCCTTCATGAGTTTTACAAAAAAGTCCGCGACAGCATATATCTAACATGTATGTATAGCTCAGAAAAAATACTTTTCTTTGTAGAAAATCTGAAAAAAAAGCGGCCTATGTTTAGTTGGCTTTTTGAGACATTCAGTATTAATCCTTATCAAAATAAACTATTTCATCGTCTTACGTAGTTCATGTAGATACATTTTGCTTTTTACTGCATATGATTTGGATAAATAGTCTATGAGAAATCGTGAAATTAGTTTCACGGGAGCCCGCCCGTGAACGGGACGGGTCAGAAATGTACCGCCACGTACTACGAATTCCTGCACATTAAAAAATAGCGGCTTCTATTTCGTTGGCTTTTTTTAAGTATTTAATATTAATCCTTATCAAAAAAACCTATTTCATCGGCTTACGTAGTTCACGTAGATTTAATTTGCTCTTTACTGCATATAATTTGGACCTATAGTCTAGGAGAAATCGTTAAGTTTATTTGAGGGTGAAAACGGTGGATCACAGAATGAAACAGTTACTGCGTAATCCGGCATACGTCTATGTTTTGAACCGACTAACATAAGAAGGGGGATATAAATTCGACTGTTTTTTTTTTGTTTAGTCTTATCATTGAACTTTGAACTGCCCGCTAGCGTAGTTAGGTGGGCGTTTGCCTTTAAAGCACCGGGTTTGATGCCCGGTGGGAACACAGGTGTTTTCCCACGGGAATTTGTGTTCCTGGTTTTGAGTATGTTGTGAATACTTTGTGAATCTTGGATGTTTACGGCCCTCCGATACAAGTCATTGAACTTAGTGTGGGGCTGTGAATGTGGAAGTGTGTTTATTTGTATATTTTTTAACCGGGCGACGCCGGGCGGGTCATCTTTTGAACTATCTACTCGCGTAAATGGGTACGCGTTTGCCTTCAAAGCAGCGGGATCGATTCGCGGTGGTAACAGAAGTTTTCTCCCTACGGGAAATTTGTGTTCCTGGTTTTTAATATGTTGTGAATCTTGGATGTTTACGGCCCCACGCTACAAGTCACTGAACTTAGTGTGGGGCTGTGAATGTGGAAGTGTTTATGTGTAGATTTTTTTACCGGGCGACGCAGGGTGGGGAATCTTTGAACTTTGAACTACCCACTGGCGTAGATGAGTGCGCGTTCGTCTTTAAAGCAGCGGGTTCGAATCTCGGTGGGAACACAATAACAAAAGTTTTTTCCCCACGGGCAGTTTATGTTTCTGGTTCTGGGTATGACGTGAATGTTGTGTGTGTGGTGTTAATTGTTTACGGCCCCACGACACAACTTATAGTACTTTTACAGTGGGGCTGTGAGTGAGAAAGCGTTTATTTAGCTTTTGTTTACCCGGGCAACGCCGGGCGGGTCAGCTAGTCGTTTATAAAATTAATATCATCCATTATTTGGTTTAGTTAAACATGGGTGCTGTCTTGATGTCCAAACATTGAAAACAATGCTTCTATCCAGATTATAGTAAGAAATTATTTTAAAAGTTAGATTAAGTAATAAAATGTCAAAAACGTAGTAACCACAGCAAGAGTGCTCTGTGCTTTCCCCTTCGTATGTGCTTAGTGTCATTTTAGACTGCGTAGGTAGTAGTGTAGTGTAAGTGTTAATTGTGAGTGTAAGTGAGTGTGTATGATTAGTTGCCTTGTACATTTTTTGGTTCATTAAAATTGTGAATAAATAAAATTTAAATTCTAAACATGAAATAATATGATTGACAGATTGCATGCTAATTAAAAATATTATTAATATTAACCTAATAAATTCCTTCTTTAAGTTTTGATAGATCCACTTCCGAGTTGATCCTGATTAGAGTTCCGCCATCAGATTTCCTTATATAAATTTTTGAGTGAGCACTCCAACAATATTTAAAATTATTTTCCTTGGCGAACTCACGAGCCATGTGAAAGAGTTTTCTCATTTTGTACGTGAGGTTTTCCGAGATAAATACTGGCTTGGATGGTCCTTCTATTCTAAGGTGAATTGTGTTCAGCTTGTCATTTCTATACGCCATGTTGTAGGTTTTCACAGATTGTAAAAACTTTTCCTTGTAGATAACACTGGTAAAGTCCACAATGATAGATTTGCTGCTCGGGTTGCTGCCGGAACGGAAAACGTCTCTTATATCTAGTGACTTCAGAGGAAGATTTATCACTTTACTTATCTTTAATACTAACTGTGATAGCTCATCTTTATTTTCCGCTTTTTTGGAAGGAATATTCCTGATTTCGATGCTAGTTGCCCTCTGGTATCTTTCAAGGTTCTCTATTTTTTCTTCTAGAGACTGTATAGCTGCCAAATTATTTTTTCGTTCTTGTTCTAAGTTACAAATTTTTTCCATCACTGCTTCGTACTGCTTGGCCATGAAGTCGACAGTTTCTCGTATAGCGGTGAGCTGTTGGCTGAGATCTTTAATGTTACTATCCAGATTTGAAAAATTTTGTTCTTGCCGCTCTTTAAAATCGTCAAACATTTTTCGCATATCCGACATAAATGTTTTAATATCATCATCACTTTTTTGGCTATTCAAAGTGGTAGGATTTATTTTATCTACTCTTTTCCTTTTTGATGGATTTCTAGTCGGCGCGGTTACATCCTCTAGTAAACTAGAGGTGGTGTTCTGTGCACTTTGATCCATGTCTGGGAAGAGCTCCGGAACAGGAGACGCTGGTGGCGTTCTTTTCATCATAGTTACTAGGATAGCAGCAGACACTAGGAGGTTTCACTCAAACAGTCAAAAAGTCAGAGAAAGCCAACGAACTCAGACTACAGCTACTTTATTTCGGCCGCGAGTACCAGGAGATAAGGTACGGGAGTCGGTGTATTTGAGAGACGCAACGTACCTCGCTCGGTCACCAAACCAGTATTGCAGGCGCAGCGGAGGGCGTGGCCGCGACAGGCTACACCCCAGTGACGTCAGTAGAGGTGCAACGTACGACGATGACCGCTGCAGGTCACGAAAATCTTCTCACAGTTATGGGCTCCTATTTTTACGCGGCTTATATTTTGTGTTTTAAATTTATTTTAAACTAGCTGACCCGCCCGGCGTTGCCCGGGTAAACAAAAGCTAAATAAACGCTTTCTCACTCACAGCCCCACTGTAAAAGTACTATAAGTTGTGTCGTGGGGCCGTAAACAATTAACACCACACACACAACATTCACGTCATACCCAGAACCAGAAACATAAACTGCCCGTGGGGAAAAAACTTTTGTTATTGTGTTCCCACCGAGATTCGAACCCGCTGCTTTAAAGACGAACGCGCACTCATCTACGCCAGTGGGTAGTTCAAAGTTCAAAGATTCCCCACCCTGCGTCGCCCGGTAAAAAAATCTACACATAAACACTTCCACATTCACAGCCCCACACTAAGTTCAGTGACTTGTAGCGTGGGGCCGTAAACATCCAAGATTCACAACATATTAAAAACCAGGAACACAAATTTCCCGTAGGGAGAAAACTTCTGTTACCACCGCGAATCGATCCCGCTGCTTTGAAGGCAAACGCGTACCCATTTACGCGAGTAGATAGTTCAAAAGATGACCCGCCCGGCGTCGCCCGGTTAAAAAATATACAAATAAACACACTTCCACATTCACAGCCCCACACTAAGTTCAATGACTTGTATCGGAGGGCCGTAAACATCCAAGATTCACAAAGTATTCACAACATACTCAAAACCAGGAACACAAATTCCCGTGGGAAAACACCTGTGTTCCCACCGGGCATCAAACCCGGTGCTTTAAAGGCAAACGCCCACCTAACTACGCTAGCGGGCAGTTCAAAGTTCAATGATAAGACTAAACAAAAAAAAAACAGTCGAATTTATATCCCCCTTCTTATGTTAGTCGGTTCAAAACATAGACGTATGCCGGATTACGCAGTAACTGTTTCATTCTGTGATCCACCGTTTTCACCCTCAAATAAACTTAACGATTTCTCCTAGACTATAGGTCCAAATTATATGCAGTAAAGAGCAAATTAAATCTACGTGAACTACGTAAGCCGATGAAATAGGTTTTTTTGATAAGGATTAATATTAAATACTTAAAAAAAGCCAACGAAATAGAAGCCGCTATTTTTTAATGTGCAGGAATTCGTAGTACGTGGCGGTACATTTCTGACCCGTCCCGTTCACGGGCGGGCTCCCGTGAAACTAATTTCACGATTTCTCATAGACTATTTATCCAAATCATATGCAGTAAAAAGCAAAATGTATCTACATGAACTACGTAAGACGATGAAATAGTTTATTTTGATAAGGATTAATACTGAATGTCTCAAAAAGCCAACTAAACATAGGCCGCTTTTTTTTCAGATTTTCTACAAAGAAAAGTATTTTTTCTGAGCTATACATACATGTTAGATATATGCTGTCGCGGACTTTTTTGTAAAACTCATGAAGGCCAACATTTTTGCCATACATTGTATTCAACTATGTCTTACCGTTTAGTCAGCGTACGCCGATAAAGCGGAAAGTTAGCAAATTTTTCTCCGACTTGTCTTACGAATATTATTATTTCGAACTGATAACTAACTTCTATCCCGACAAAACATAGCCTATGGCACTCAGTGATAGTGTAGCTATCTATTGGTGAAAGAATTTTCAGAATCGGATCAGTAGTTTCAGAGATTACCTTTTACATACAAACAAACAAACAAACAAACAAACTTTACCTCTTTATAATATTAGTATAGAATAAGGATTAATACTGAATGTCTCAAAAAGCCAACTAAACATAGGCCGCTTTTTTTTCAGATTTTCTACAAAGAAAAGTATTTTTTCTGAGCTATACATACATGTTAGATATATGCTGTCGCGGACTTTTTTGTAAAACTCATGAAGGCCAACATTTTTGCCATACATTGTATTCAACTATGTCTTACCGTTTAGTCAGCGTACGCCGATAAAGCGGAAAGTTAGCAAATTTTTCTCCGACTTGTCTTACGAATATTATTATTTCGAACTGATAACTAACTTCTATCCCGACAAAACATAGCCTATGGCACTCAGTGATAGTGTAGCTATCTATTGGTGAAAGAATTTTCAGAATCGGATCAGTAGTTTCAGAGATTACCTTTTACATACAAACAAACAAACAAACAAACAAACAAACAAACTTTACCTCTTTATAATATTAGTATAGATACATTAGCAATTAAATACAGATTTCTTAAACACGTCTGTACTCCTCAGAGGTCCGGGGGGAAGGGGGAAATAATGGCATAATGCTCTTTATGGTTTAATTTCCAGTTCCGATGTTTTGAAAAGTAATGGAAAGAAAGGCGAACTCGTAGTTACACGATATTATTGTGATGTTTTATATCATAATTATAGCATATTTCCATCGTCGAAAAATAAATTCTCTACCGACACATTTTCCTGCACAGTTCAATCAATCTCTCAAATGTTCCTGTAAATGAACAGTTCCAATAACTGCGCCAAAAGGATTCAGCTAGCCGTGAAATTGACACCAGTATTAGTTCTGATAACTGTTTAAGTAGGTATACAATATAATAGTGATGTTTTACCTGCAATTAAAACATTTATTAAACATACTTACCTGATTCGAAACCCAATTATACATGAGAGTAGCGTACTTGACTTCCTCCGAAATTGCCGTGCTGCGATTGGTCCGCCCGATCCGTTCGTCCAATCACCGTCGACTCCGCCCTTTCCGTTTCCCGTCAACGTCACCCGTCACCCCAGGTGGTGCGCTGAGCGCGATATCGCTTCATTGGATTTCTCATGTTATGTCACCAGGCAGAATTAGAAACTATTGGGTTTCGAATCAGGTAAGTATGTTTAATAAATGTTTTAATTGCAGGTAAAACATCACTATTAAACTACTGTACCGTGATTCGAAACCCAATTATACATGAGAGACGTGTTTGTTTTCGCCTGGTGGTGACGGTGACGCCAATGTGATCTGTATATAATGATTGTCATACTAAGAGAAGTTATGACTTTGGTATCAAGAGCAAATGATACAATATGCCCAGAACACTGTATCGCTATTATTCATCATAAAATCTTAACATTGTAATGGTTTTAGTAAATTCCACTGATTAAAATAGCTTTAAAATATGTTTATTTTAGTTCGAGGTTCATTCTAGGCTTCATGTGAATTTGATAACAAATTAGAGGGTGCGATTTCTCACGTTGTGTTGTATAATATCCTAGTTTCTTTCAGCCAATATTTAGTCAAGAGGATGATTTATTTACGCACTTCACAGATGCTACTGAGACAACAGTCATTCTATGTATACAATACAATACAGTCTACGGTCATGGTATGTGTTGTATAAACTATATGTATGGTTTTATTTGTAAACGTAGGTGGGCCAAATAACAAAATCAATTTGATTAGGCAGTTCAGTACTATACTGACACGACTATTTCACGGGTGTATGCTAGCCTAGCTTACTTTATTGAGATAATTTGGGTTACCGATTGTTGGTATAGCATCAAACTTAAACATATCGCACACCAATCGCGACATAATCATGTTTGTTACACAATATCCCACTGAAGAAGTTATGCCAACGAGCCACGGCAATACTCCAGCCAACAAGGGAAGGTAAGATTACTCCATCACAAATTAAAATAAGAAGGTGATCAATTTGTGAAACAAAAAATACACATAGTTCATAGGTATCTTGAATCTTCCAGTACATTTCTCTACAAAAACTTGAAGGTCTCTGATTGCGAGTGATCAGAGAATCCAGTGCTCTGGTAATCAGATCAATTTTGTTATTTATATAGACAAACATTCATAATGGTGCTATTACCGAAGTTAGCCTGCAGTTACAATTATGCGTCATGGACGACCTAAAAAGACACATTCGGCATGTGCTTTCTGACGTGACAAATGGTCTGCATCTGTATTGTAATAAATAGACCTAATGACGTTTTCGTCGTGAACTATCACGAGAATCACGGTCGGTTTTCATAATGCTGTGTTGAAGTTGCAAAGTATATTTCGCACGTATATTTGTCCATTTCAATAGGCTAGGTAATTATCTCGTTATCGTAGTATACTTCTGATTTGCCGAAACAGCTCGGGCTTAGGACTTCATTCAGTATTCGCTTGCACATGTAAGGCTTTATAATCCAGCGCCCATAATAATGCTCTTAGAAAACAGCGTTTGCCTAAGATTAAATAGCACACGAACCTTGTCCACCTTTTGATATCATAATCAATTGCCAGGGCTAAACAAAGAGTCCATATTGGGGTAGGTTTCCGTTTCCAACCGAGTTGTCGTCAAGGTTATGCGTATAGTGACCGTTTGGTGTGAATTTTCAACTGAGTTAAGAAGGTCTGTCAAGTTATTTACCAAACTTGTATATCATAAAACGACAGTGGTAAAGTTAGTTGGATGACTTTAGGCGTCTACAAAACCTTGACAATAAATACCAAGCGACAAGCAAGAAACTTGTGTCGATTTTGGTCCAACCTTGTCTGTAATTGCTTCTAAAGTTTTATCAAATTTCTTTGTTTCGCCTTATATTCCAATTTATACATTTTTGTTCGTTTACCTCTCGAAGAATTTGAGAGTAGGCTCACGTCAAATGTTTTGTGACGTACCTTTACAGTGCTAGTGGGTTCTGTTAAACAATGTGTCGCAGTAATTGAACTCAAGGGAACCTTGATGGCTCAATGTGACTCGAAGATGCTTATCCTTGTTAATGCTATCGAAAACTTGAAGTCGTATAGTTCCGTCGCCTTTCGGTAATAATGACATTGATGGTGAGGATTGGCTAGGAATATGATGTAACATGATTTTGCATAATCATTTCCGTGTGCTTTTCCCAGCAAGTGGAGTCAAGCGTAGTTTTATCCAAAGAAACTTTCGGCTTTCCTGCCAAGTTATGTACTTATTTTGCAGTTGCTCAACAAGTGTAATCGTGTTTTTTAATTCACGTTTCAAAATATTCATTCACACGGGCCGATTAATATTATTGAGTTAGTGCTTTATGCGTCAGTTTCGTAAGCTTACAGCCATATCGATAGGAAGAGTAGTATGCAATAGCCAGTTGATATAATACATAGGGCAGACGGACCCAAAACATTCTCCAATGAGTAGTTAATTGCCAGATTCGCAAATTGACAGCCATCTCTATAGTAAGAATAGTACGAGAGACAATTATGAAAGTTTAGAATAGCGAAGTTCCTAGAATTTTGCAATCAGTATTTTAGTTCAACGTAAAATGTTCTATCAATAACCGTGAATAATTAATCTCGATAGAAAGAACTGTATACCGGAGACCAATTCATGTGTAAAATGTAGGGCGGGCCCCGAGCATTCTCTAATCAATATTGTGGTTCAGCGTGAAACGATCCGTCAATAAACATAAATGATTAATCTCGATAGCAAGAGCTGAATATGAGAGACTTCATGTTTGGAATGTAGGGCAGTGCCCGAGCATTCTCCAATTAGTGTTTTCATACAGAATGCAACGTTCAGTCAATAAATATGAATAATTCTTCTCAATAGTAAGAACGTCTCATGTATACGAGACAGTTATACAGTTTTAGAATGTAGGGTGGAGCCCCAAGCATTCTCCGATCAGCTATTAGTTCAGCATAGCGTCTTTAGTCAGCAAATGTGGATAATATCTCTCGATGTAGTAAGAACTGCATGCGAGAGCCAGTTATGAATATTTAGAATGTAGGGCGTAGCTCCAAGCATTCTCATGATAGTATTTTGTTCTGCGTCCATCCATTTTCAGTCCGTCTTCTCTTTGCTTCCATCCATCTCGGTCCGTCTTCTCTTTGCGTCCATCCATCTTCGATCCGACTTCTCTCTGCGTCGATATCCTAAGTGCCGAGGGTCGTGACCCCCTCCGCGTATCACTGTCTCTGACAATGTAGTGCCACTTGTTCATATTCTCAGATGCGTGTATATCATTTTGTACTTTGTTGTCGAGTGTGGTGCGGATTTGATACGACCAGCCCATCGGGCATCGGCTTCAGTCCATAAATGTGAATAATTCCTTTTGATTGTAACAACTGTACACGAGAGACAGTTATGGATGTTTAGAATGTAGGGCGTAGCCCCGAGCATTCTTAAGTCAGAATATTTGTTCAGCATAAAATATTCATAAATGTGAATCAATTCTTTTGATAGTAACAACTGTACACGAGATACAGTTCTGAATGTTTAGAATGTAGGGCGTAGCCCCGAGCATTCTTTAGTCAGAATATTTGTTCAGCATGGAATCTTCAGACATTCAACGTAAATACTTCCTCTCCTATCCCGATGGGAGTAGGGGGAATTGCGCCTTTTGTAGGGCTTGTACATAGTTTTCTTTGTTGGTTACTTCCTCATCCTTAATATAAGATACAGTCTACAAGTTGCAGGTTATAAGTTAGTCATTTTGTTGGTTGTGAACCGTAAAAGACTAGAAGCGTTTCGAGTTTCGAGAAATGCTTTCCATTCGGCCATAAAGAGGGTAGTAACACCCCTAGTTTTTTAAGCCAATGGTTACACTTTCAATTATCTTCGAATATGGTCGTCGATATTAAATACTGGCTTTCTATTAATATGTATCTTACCTTGCTAGTATTCGTATTAATTGACAAAAAAAATTGTCGTTGTGCTCGATGTTCTCAGTGGAATAAATATTATAAACTGGGAGGAAAATAAAAAGTTTCTGTGCAAAGTAGCGCGCTACTCAAACCAGGTTACTTTAAAGTAGAGAGCATGAGGCTGCATGCTGTAGTTTTTACAGAAAAAACTAAATTATTGCTCGTGAGGTTCGGTAATAATTAAGTGACGCTGCCCTGTGGAGTTCTTCTTCGGTGTATTACCATAATGTTTGGATCCCGAGGGGTAAGTAGGATGATTCACTTGTGGTAACGTTAATTGTTACCGTTCAACCGGGATTTGTTTTCCGTTATTTGTAAAATAATTAAAATTACTCACTTTTTATGTTCCTCTTTCCTATGTTTTGTATTGTATCCTTTTTTGTCACTGGTAATCTGCAAATTAGTTATTTGCTAATGCTTTATAAAGAATCAGTACTAGATTCAATGCGCAAACGTCTCGTTCCTGCAATCCAACGTTGGGGCTGGACCTGTATATCCATTTTAAATATCTAAAACGAACGGTAACACCGTTAAAAAGAAATTTATTAGATATTAATCATTCTTACTTATAATATAACAATGACCAATAAGTAGGTACAATTTGTATATACAATGTTATAGAATTCGTTATGAGCTTCAGCTTACCCGTTATTGAAATATTTACCCTTAAAATTATAATAAGCAAGTATTTCACAAGCACGATGCAGTTCGTAAAGTGTTGGTACGACCTTACGACCGCTCCGGATGAAAATCCAAACGCCAATGCAGCGATATCGCGCTCAGCGCACCACCTGGGGTGACGGGTGACGTTGACGGGAAACGGAAAGGGCGGAGTCGACGGTGATTGGACGAACGGATCGGGCGGACCAATCGCAGCACGGCAATTTCGGAGGAAGTCAAGTACGCTACTCTCATGTATAATTGGGTTTCGAATCACGGTACAGTAGTTTAATATGTATAACTATAATATATTATATTTATGTATTTGTTACATATTTGGTATTAACAACTTTATTTTTTTATATATAATTTGTTTTGAACTGTTAAAATTATTTTGCTATATCCTCTCCATCCAAAAGTTGTCTGGAAGAGATCGCTTTAAGCGATAAGACCGCCTATTGTACTAGCCTAAGTTATTTTTAATGTAATTGTTTGCTGTTATTTTCTTTTTTAATTGGTGTACAATAAAGAGTTCATCTATCTATCTATCTATCTGTTTTATGTCGATTTGCCGAGACCAGCGTGCAGCGTATAAAATGTTTAATGGTCATGGTAAACACATGATCAATATAACTACAGATTACAGAGACATTCAGCGAAATGAACTTATTTTATGAACAAAAGTAGTAACTACTCGAAACATTGCTTTTTAAGTAAATTTAGCAAATAATAGGCACGCCGAAATTGTCATGCATATCAGAAAAATCCCTTATTGTACCTTTAATTTCAAGTAATTTAATATGTATAATGTGGCAGTGGTAGGTATTTAAAATAAATAAATTGGTAAATAAATAAACATAAAATCATGAAACTAGTGAATATGGAAATATGAAAACTACGAGAAAAAAAAATTATTATTATTAGATTCAGTGGGAAATATTGCTCCGCCGATGACTGCCCAATCATTATGTTTGTGATTGTGTATGTGTCATGTGAATGTTTCCGGCACCTTCGACACAAGTCATCTAACTAAGTGTGGGGCTGTGAGTGTGAAAGCGTTTAATTTTATTAGATAACTAATATTTCTAATTTTCTGATTTATAAAAAATCTAACACAACAAAATGAAGGATAAAATATATATGCCATTATAACCTAAAACTGAATATTTAGCGGCTAATTAAAATATCAAACCCTTTATTTCTATAATAATGTATGAAATTTACATAAATAGTAATTACTACATATATAAAAAGCTATAAGCTTTTTATAAGCAAGGTAAAATCGAATATTTAGCGGCTAATTAAAATATCAAACCGTTTATTTCTATAATAATGTATGAAATTACTATTTATGTATGATAACTACTGGAAACGTTTCCACGAACATCGCCCACAGGTGACAACGTCAATTATTTAAGAATGACGCGACGTATGGAGTGGAGGAGTCGGAAAGCACCAGCGGTAAGGAATGTGGCAGACAACCTTAGCCGCATATTTACGTAGGAAATAAAGTAATTTCCCTCAAGATCTTTCTGCTGCTGTTCACTGTGAGTATATTAATTTATCTCTCTTAATAGGTTTACATCATTCATTATTGCTATACAAATACAAAATAGTTCTCCAAATAACACTTTACAAATTAGGGCTTGCCTGTATCGCGGTACGATTTACATAAAACATTTTTGTGGAAAACTACAAAATAAATTATACAGATTTTAATAATTCCTTTGCAAACAAATGTAACAAAAATAATTAAATAAAACAAAAAGAACAAGTCGAATTATTTTGTGGGGACACGTATGAATATGTGTTTGTGAGGGTGTTTGTGCATGTAAGTGAAATGTGCTAAGAATCGTGGTGTCAGGATCCATTTGATTTCACGCCTCCTTCTTTTTAAATCCAATAACGCCCTAAGCGCCTGATAGCATCAGCTTGAAGAGCTTCCTTTTACTTTTTAGATCTTGAATCGTACTCGCGAGTGGCCTTATTTTCAATTATTTTCGTATTGGCCAACAATCGTATTTATTACGCATTGAGCGAACGAAGCGAATATATAAGCGGAGGTTAGGAAAAAATAAACATATTTGTGCGTTTGGCAATTCATCGCATCCACAGCAATCGCCTCTAGTACCACATTATTATATCGAGTACCTACTTAGCAGTTGTAGTGAGCGCAGGAACTACACGAGCTAATTCCCCCATGCCCGTTTTACCATCTAACAACAACACAAACTGTCGAACGTCATCTATGTATGGTTGACATACTCACTCACACAGGCTCGAAGCGTTTGGCTTCTTTATCATGCGTACTGCGAAGGCGTGGAACTCAATGCCCGCGTCTTTGTTCCCCAATAGTATAGGTAGGTGTATTCAAGTAAAGAGTGAATAGATATCCATGCAATCCAAGCATCTTCGGTGCCACCATAACTTTCCATCTTAAACTATAAAGTTACTTAATATTTTATTATTATTTTATCAGTTTTTAGATTCTTCTGCACTTGCGGCCAGTTTGGCTGTCGTAAATTAGCTTATGTGCACTGTATGCGGGCCGTGATTTCACTAAAATGGTTCCTACAGAATACCAGTGTCGGAGATAGGTGGGCGACTACCTTCTTTGATATTGTGCTGAGTTGGGACCATTTTGTGTGAGTGCACATTAATGATAGGGTTGTTTCATTTATTTTCATTATATTTGTTCTTCATACTAGTTATTAATGTGACTATATTCATTAATTCATTCGTCGGGTGAGATATTAGTCAAATGCTTGCATTTCAAACATTAAAAAAAGTACGTGAAAATAAGAAACATCGTAATTTCAGACGGGAAGGTGGATTTAGGCTGGCTGCCGCGTAGAATCCAGTTATAAGAAAGTGTTCGAATCGCGATTCATCCCGAGATAAATCTGCGGATATCGTGAGTGTTGTGTGTCATAACAATAATTACTCACAAAACCAAGTACGAGTAGTT
The DNA here is from genome assembly GCA_948107665.1 of Lomographa bimaculata. NCBI lineage: Eukaryota > Metazoa > Arthropoda > Insecta > Lepidoptera > Geometridae > Lomographa > Lomographa bimaculata. The sequence continues at coordinate 1,483,404 of OX403600.1, read as the reverse complement.
GGAGTCGCCATTTCCCACGCTGACAGCTGCATCTCCAGTCTTCTCGAGACTATGGCCAATGCAACTTCGCCGAAACGTAGAGGTAAATGAAAATAGTTTTAACGCGATTAAGTCTCGAAATATTACCAAAACTATGAAAATATGAATTTGTTTACTTCTGTCTCGCCAAAACAGAAAAACAACCTTCAACTGTTTGTTTGCGCAGAAATCGTTACCTTTCGTTCGGACCTTTTTCTTAAGCCACATCAATCGTAAGGACCTCTACATCCATAGAAATTAATCAGTTTTGGAACACATTAAAATTTCATGTATTTTTTAAAATTGAAATGACGATGTTTTTTTTTTTTATTTTTTTTATTCTGGATAGGCAAGCATTTGACCGCCATCTCACCTGATGGAAAGTGACGATGCGGCCAAAGATGGAACATGCTTGCCTAGAAGGTTTGTTAGTGGTTGAACCGCGGCGTTATCAAACACGTCATATCAGTATCAGAGAGCGGTAATTAAAAGTTGAAACAGCCTATGCGCAACTTGCTTATAGAACAAATGCGATTTTAATAGCTCTTCAAAACTTTCAAAGCTTAATAATAATGAGAGGAACAATTAAAACCGTGTTAACATTATTATTTCAGTTAATTATTAAACCCGATTAAGCACTGAAATACGAAATGACTGTCACAGAACTCATTGAAAATAAAAGTGATATATATTAAGTTATGAAATACGAATATAAAAGTACCTAAGGGAAGTTAAAAATGTTGAACAAAATACGTAAATTTGGACTCGAGTGTGTCGATCTGCCAACCATGATTTGGAATGTGAACTTCTTGCTAAGGTTTATGACTATCAACATCGACAGAAGAGAGAAAAAACGTAAGCGCTATACCTTTTTTATATCCAGTATTTTAAGAACGACTTACAACCCGGTCCGGTCACAATATCTGTGCACCTCGCTGGAATGCGGCGCCTCTCCCGCTTCCCCTGTCACCTCTCTCTCACCTCCTCACCTCTGTGATTTGAAAGGGTTAGTAATTTTTTTTTACCTTCACATTTCTCGAAAAACTTTTTTCACACCGTACCCAGACCGCCGATATGACGTCACGAGGTCAGGTGCACAGATATTGTGACCGGGTTGTAAATAAAACTGCAGGCTCTGGCAAAGTGTTAGTTTTAATACTCAACATATCTTCATAGTTGATACTCTATCTAGTGCCACCAGCCAAATACCAATGGTCCGCGTTTTTGCGCAAGTGTGATCTATCCATCTCCACTTGCTGCGCCCTGTTTAAACTCAAAGACCTTGATTTTAAGGGGTTTACCAATTAGTACTAAACCGCTTCTACGTTAACATCCATACGACGAAATAGTTTTTTAAATCACGATTACCCGCATATTAGTATAATATCAAAGTCTGTAAGTCAGTGAACAGGATTTTCAGGCGAACATGCTTCATCTTTGCATCAATAGAGATAGTAATTAAACGCTTGCATAAGCACCATTATAAAAAAACAACGGGTTGCACTCCGGCAGTGACGGCAAAGATGAAAAATTGAACATTAACGTTGTAAACAGCAGGAGCAGGCATACATTTTCGCCGCGTGGTAGATAAAGAGAAGAAAGGGGATATTACTTCTTCTCCTTCGTCTTACGAATTTTTGATCAGGTCACTTTTCCTCGGATTTAAAATTTTTTACCCATACCAAAAAAGTGCGCAACGCAGCTAAAGAAGTTTTCACTTTAAAAATGTTTTTATTGTATTTATCAGTATTTTTTTTTAAATTCACGATTCCCTGAAAATATTTGAATGTTTATGTGATACTACAGAGGCTACCTTTATTTTCAGCGATCTCTCTGATTGCGTATATCCTGACATTGTTTTGCGTTATCTGCTATTTCTACGCTTACTTGTTCTCGGCACTGTGGTTTGTTTTTTGGCGTTGTGAGAAGAACTGTAACCTCCCTGCAGCTATGGTTGTCTTGGCACTCTGCGTCTCCAGCATAATCTCTACCATCAAGCTAGTCTACATAGCTACACACGTGTAAGTATGGTTGTTATTAATACTAATTTTTTTAACCGTCCTCTTTTTTTAAAACTCGGCATGCCTAGAGACCCCTCTAGAGGGGTGCTAACTTTTTTGAGCTTACTATACTTTTGTTTTGCTGAATCAAGTAACTGTCTGTGTTATATCTGCAACGCAATTGTTTGTGGGTTATTTTGCATGTAAACATAAATGATATCATCAGAAAAATTGCAATTTGTGTAGCTTATTTACCGCCACCAGTCAAATTGGAGTCCTTAAACTGTTTTTTTGACTCTGTAGACCTTGTATTAAATCAAAGTCAGGAGGTCATAATTTTAGGTGATTTCAACCTTGGGTTCATCCAATGGTCTAAAGAAAATAATAGTTCACATATGATCCCCAATAATTATACATCTAAAATTGGTAACTCACTCATTGACTTCCTATCTTTGAATAGCATGTATCAATTCAACTGCATAAATAATTGTGATGGTAAAATGCTCGATCTTGTAATAAGTAATATACCAAATATAACTGTTGAGGAACCTCTAGATCTACTGACAAAATTAGATGAAAAACACCCTAATTTAATGCTAAACATACCATTAGCAAAAATTAACTTCAGCTGCGATCAAAACCGTACTGACTATAATTTTTTCAAAGCCAACTATGATGACATTATTCCTGAATTGATGAGTATAGAGTGGCAAAAGGAACTATGTGCTTGCGATAATGTAGATGATATGGTTACAGAGTTTTATAAATATTTAAACATGTCTATTGAAAAAATTGTACCCAAACGTAACATAAAGAAATCTAAGTATCCGACATGGTTTAGTAGTCAATTAATTAAAATGCTTGTAGAAAAAGAGAAAATACGTAAAAGCGTCGCCGTTTATGGTAATCCCCGGGACAAAATTGAATATCATATTCTTAGGCAAAGATGCCACAACTTATACGATATCTGTCACAGCAAATACAAAGCCACAATTGAGTCTCACATAGCAAAAAATCCAAAAGCTTTCTGGAGCTACATAAAAAATAAAAGAGGTGGGCAGTCGGCGTTACCTTCCACTATGGAACTTGACGACACCGTGGCCACTACTAATTCTGATATTGCCAATCTCTTTGCTAAACAATTTTCATCTGTTTTTACTCCAGCTGTCGTTACGCCTGGTACATCTTTACAATCACAAATACCATTTTGTTCAATTAATCAACTATCTCACCTTAAATTTACAGAAAAAGACGTTAAAAACAAAATCAAAAAAATTGACCAATCAAAAGGTCCTGGTCCTGACAGTATACCTCCCATTTTTGTTCAACAATGTGTATTGGGTATCAGCCTGCCTTTAACAATTATATTTAACAAGTCACTTGAAGTTGGATATTTCCCCTCCGAATGGAAAAAAGCTCGTATAGTTCCCGTTTTTAAAAAAGGTGACCTTAACTCTGTAAAAAACTATAGACCAATTTCGATTCTGAGTTGCTTCTCCAAATTATTTGAGTCACTTATATGTCCCTTCATTTACGATCATGTTAATAATATTCTTACTGAATTTCAGCATGGTTTTCGTCGCGGTCGTTCAACTGAAACTAACTTAGTAACGTTCGTCTCTGAATTGGCTATTGACCTTGACAAAGGAAAACAAATTGATGCTGTTTATCTCGACTTTTCTAGTGCATTTGATAAAGTTGATCATAGCATTTTGCTTAAAAAGTTAGCTTGCTACGGTATAGCTGAACCTCTACATAAATGGTTAGCTTCATACTTGGTTCGAAGACACCAAGTTGTCGCGGTGAATGGCTCCAAATCTACGCCATATTTTGCAGACTCAGGGGTCCCTCAAGGGTCTCATTTAGGTCCGATATTATTTGTTTTATTTATCAACGACATTAATCAACATATAGCTCATTGCAAACTATCGATTTTTGCCGATGATATCAAAATATATCGCCCAGTCATTTCCCCTTACGATACAGATCTTATACAGCAAGACCTTAACTCCATTCTAAATTGGTGTAAGCTGAACCATATGGTACTAAATGCAAATAAGTGCTTCCATATTAAATACACTAGAAAGAAAAAGCCATTCGTGTCCACATACAAAATAGGCTGCGTACAAATACAAGAAGTACCCGAAATTCGCGATCTTGGTATTTGTATTGACAGTAAATTAAAATTCGATTCGCATGTAAATAAAATAGTTACCAAAGGAGCTCAAATGTTAGGTTTTGTAAAACGTAACTCCATAGGTTTCAAAACACATACTAAAATTATATTGTACAACGCCTTGGTACGCAGCCAGCTTGAATATGCATCCGCAGTCTGGAGTCCACTGTACGCTATACACTCACAACGTATTGAAAGTATTCAAAGATCTTATACTAGGCATTTGGCTTTTCTATCGCCAGAATTCTCTCACAGACATCCTTACAAACTAAGACTAGATAAATTTAACATGATATCACTCCGCGATCGTAGAAAAGTAATCGATATGACATTTTTACACAAAATTATGAATTCCAAAATACAGTGCAGCCAATTACTAGAAAAGTTTCCTCTTTCGGTTCCCTACTTATATCCTCGACATCCGATAAAGAATATTTTCCATACCCCAGCTTACCGTACTAATATGGGTTTACAAAATCCCACTTCACGTATCGCAAATGAATATAATAGTTTCAACAATCAAATCAGTGACCTTGATATTTTTTGCAATTCTCTAGCAGTATTTAAGCTCAAAATTTTGAGATATATGTCGCAATCACAAAGTACATTTGACCCTAAGTAAATTTTCAATGTAAATTAAAGTTATTGTATTGTTTGTTATTTTAAGAATTCCTTCTATTTTTATTTTCATTATTTTATTATTTCTTGCTTTTTGAGTACATTTGGCAAATGATAGGCACGCCGAAATTGTCATGCATATCGGAAAATTCCCTTGTTGTTAATTTTAAGTTTAATTATAATATGTATGATGTGGCAGTGCTATATTAATAAATAAAATAAATAAAAAAAACGCAATGCACGCATTTGGATCATGTGTATTGAAACCCGCGCCTGGGACCAAATGCGTATCGTGTGTGGCTGCTTCTAGCAGCAATATCTATGTTTATAAATAATCTGAAACTACTAAAATACCCTTTAAATAGGAAATACATCGTCGACCGCATCGTCACTTAACATCAGGTGAGATAATGGTCAAATATGTTTGCCTATCACAATAAAAAATAACAGATTTAACCACATACTTATTATTAAGTTTCTTAGTGCAATTCAACCGGCTTTTTGAGGCTCCAATAATTGATCTTTCCTTTTGGTTTTGTTTCACTGTCTAGTAATGTCCAATCGTACTGCAATTTTGCAAGACGTAAATATTTTTTTCTTTTGTGTCAAAACTGCTTACATAGATTAAGTGTAAGGGACTTGATAAACATAACGTTTTCACACTTACAGCCCCACACTATGGCCAATGACTTGTGTCGTGGGTGCCGTAAACATTCACATCACACACACAATCACACCCAGAACCAGAAACCCAATATCCCTGATAAGAAGGCGAACGCGCACCTGAGCCGATATTATCTGTTCGATCCCCGGACTTATAGATATTTTATACTCTTTACTTGTTACAGATCGAGCATGCGGTTGTTGGTAGATCAGTGCTTAGGAATAGATGCTCTCTCAGACCCACGCACCAGAATCTCCAAGTATATGAAAGAAGTACTAAGAACAGTAAAAATCAGAGCAATTTTCTTCTGGATTGGTGTTGTATTAATTGGGGTAGTATATCTCATCACGCCAGTGTTCATGACTGGAAGACATTCGCCAGAAGATTTGTTTGTGTTTTATGGTTAGATTTCTAGAATGTTTTTTTTTTTAAAACCAAACAGCCTTCTTACAAAATAAGACTATATTTAACCAAATAATTAAGTATGAATGATGAATACGACTCACGATAGTTTTAGTAATAATATTACTAAAACTAACTAATTTCCATTTAAACTTCAAAATAAGATGACATGTCGAATAATTTAACATATAAAAAGCCAGTTGAAACGAACAAATATAAACTTTTGGGTTTTTGCCGCGAAAGTGAAAAAATGGCGTTGTTGATTTTGTATTATTTTCCAAAACCTGTGATTTTTCGAGTGTTAATGTGTGGTAATGGTGGATTATTAACCCTTAATACTTAATAAACGTGCATAAGTGTAGACAAATGACACCAAGTTGAAAAAACTTGATTTTCGCCTTCGCTCCAAAACTCCAATAGAAGTTCTAGTAAAGTCTCTACCACTTTTCTAGGGCATGACTTGACTATGACTGGACCATGACTGTTTTACTTGACTTCGACTGTGACTTGTGACTAGGACGATATAATATGAAATACACTTAAAATATATTAATAATTTACACTGACCAAATGCACAAGATTGCGAAGCCAATATTCAAAGAATAAAAATAGAAAATATCTAAATGCTGATGTTGCACAAATATGATTTTAATGTACTTATAAATCTTCCTGATATTTCCTTTTTTTTATTTTCCTGATATTTTTATTTTCGCAGGTCTAGAGCCAGCCCTGGAGTCTCCCAACTATGAAATAACGTACACCATAATGTCATTTAGTGTACTTTTCATTAGCTACACCGTGTCCACAGTCACGGCTCTCAACATTATCCTCGTTGGGTACACGGAAGCACAAATGATATCTCTTAGCAAGGAAATCGTTAGCATTTGGGATGATTCTATTCAAGACATAGATATGAAAATTGAAAGTTTATGTGATTTATTTAATGCAGATCCAGTATTCGATGACTCCACAAAGATACAAATCAATTTAAGTATAAGAAAAAGCCTCATAAATTGTTTACAAATTCATTCACAAAACATTACCTTGCTTAAAAATATAGATGAGTTTTACAACGTTCCCAATGCCGTAGCATTTGTGTGCTTGGGAGTCGCTATGATTGCAGAACTTCTAGGTGGCTTGGAGAATACATATTTACAGGCACCATTCACATTTCTACAAGTAGCAGTCGACTGCTTCACAGGGCAGAAGATAATGGATGCGAGCGACGCTTTCGAACAAGCTGTATACAATTGTAGATGGGAAGACTTTGACAGGGAGAATCAGAGAATCGTGCTACTGATGCTGCTGAACTCGCAGAAAACTCTGATGATGACTGCAGGTCGAATGACTGTCATGAACTTCGTTTGCTTGATGTCTATCGTAAAAGCTGTCTACTCAACATATACGACGTTAAGAACGATGCTTTGAAATATACAACTAAGTTTAAAATGCATTAATTATATATAACATAAAGGTGTAGTAATACTCAAGCCACGCATCTCCATTTATTGAGGATAACAGGAACTCTGAATTCACGGCAGCAGCATGAAAATTGAATAATTGAACTAGAATGATTTAAAGTTTCTACAAAATTATGTCATTAGCAACCCTATTTCATCAGCTACCATTTTACACCACATAGTCTTTGAACGTCTTACAATGGTGTCCATAAAAATGACAAGGTCACGCGTAGCATATGTAGCCATAGGGTTGTCAAAAACATTTGAATAATATATTTTTAAGTTTTGTATGGAAAAAAAAAATCTCTGATTTCGACTTTAGTTCTTCTGTAGTCTGGCAGACGATTCCAGGCGTGATACACATACACACTACCAAGTATTGCAACACCTTTCTGTTACAGGTTGTATTACACAATTGAGTCTATAAAACTATTCCGTAAGCTAAAACATATAGTTTTAATATTAAAGATCTATTTATTGATTTGTAAATTGTGCGTATAGATAAAAAAGAAAAGCTTACATATGCACGTTGTTACAAATACTTCACTTTGATACATGTTCTACCTTTATAGGCTTATTAATATGGTGTTAGCGAATGTGACCGAATATATAATTATATTAATGATCACAAGCTTAATCAATTGCATTTTACAAAACAACGATGTGCTTTTATACATCACATTAAATAAGAATCATACGTGTACGTGTTTTTATGCTTTTTTTGTTAATTACCCATTGTGTTGCCTCCTAGTCCACCATAGACTTATTTACAAAGCCATGTACCTAAACAAGTATCAGCAGTAAACTCACTATCAGAGACAATCATGTCAATAGTGAGCTCATCAAATAGAAAATAACTGCAAGGTTTGAATTACATGAAGCTACCGATTCTTATGAAGTGACATCGAATATATGTACTTTGAGTAACTTATGTAGAAGTACTAGTTCTATGTTCCATTTCTGGTAATTCTGTGGTAATAGTCACATTGGTATTTAAATTTTGTACTTTTTTTTGTAACACAAATAACCAAGGATTTTGTAGCTAAAGTAATCGTAGGTTTGTTTCCTATCTCGATACAAATAGCCAATATACCTAATTTGTAACTTATTGTCTTCATGAATAATCTCAATTTATTCAATGAATTAATGCCCGATAAATATCTAAATGTTCTATGTTGTTTGTGTGAGACACGATCAAGTTACTATAACATAAATGTTCAACATATCCACAATTCAGCCATAATTTTTAACATTTATTATTTTTACTCTCTGACACACATTAATATAGTCGTGTTTCAAATATTGGAGTAATACAAAAGGTACATTTTAAAATAGCGGTAACCTGAAAATCTACACAAGTTATTGATTGCTATATTTAAACTTATTATATTGCCCTACGGAACAAAAATTCAAGCTATTAACCTTCGTTTGCCCAATCTTCTTTGCATTGACCAAACTAAATAAACACCAATATTACAAGTTATTGGAAAAAAATAACCCCACCCATTTGGGAGCCATGTTGAAGAAAATCCGAAAATTCGGACCAGCGCACTCTGACCTGCCAACAGTAATATGGAACATCAACTTATTGTTAAGGATCTTGACCATTAACATTGACAGCAGGCATAAAACTCGTAAGTATTTTAATATTATTAAAATGTTTTTTATGATTTTAACACACGTGTAGAGATCGTCTACACACGCAAGCCGATCTGTTCGATCCAAGAATGGCTTCAACCAATAATGAATAACATAGTACAGAAGAACCTGATCCTTACATATCCTCTACAGAAGGCAAAAATGGATTTTACATCGTGCTGATGCTAACAGTTGTTCCTTTATAGCAATACCACTGATATTCTATATCCTGACAGCGTTGTGCGCTATCTTCTTCACCTATGGATACATACTGTCGGCGGTTTGGTTCGTGTTTTGTTACTGCAGGCAGACTCGAAACCTGGTAGCAGCGATGGTGGTTCTGTCTCTATGCGTCTCCAGTTCAACCTCTGCCATGAAGCTGACTCATATGATATTGCATGCGTAAGTCTTTCTGAAAACTGTCATGTACAACCTGCAATTGCTCACAAAGGGTTCTCTCAAAGCTTAACCCGAGTTATTTTATAGTCATGTGTATGACATAACTATCTTTCATAATATTATTGTTAGTTTGCCTCTCTGGATGAACCAGATGTTGTTCTCATGTTACGTTTACCGTTTACGGTCGTCTACTCGGTGTTACGACTTACACATCAATATACTCCACACTATCTGTACGTTTAAAACACGGTCGCTTAAAAGATTGCTCGTTCAAGCAGAAATTATATCTCATTCCACTTTTAGATTAAACGTGTGAATTCATCACACGTATCCTTACACTATAAACAATTTTTATTCTTCTTCAATGTATAATTTTATGTCAAACTCATCGAAATTTACCGTTGTGGTAAATGAAATGTATCCACTATTTTTAGATTTCAAAGATGAAAACGTAATAGAAAATGTTATCAAATATAGTGGATCCTTATCCAAAGTCCGAAAGCTAGATATGCGGGCACAAATATCGAATCGAGCAAAGCGTTTAAACTTGAAAGTATGAAATAATATGGTTCATCCCCAAATTGAATATATTTGTATCACATATTATAATGCGAGGAAATTGATACTGTAGGGATATGTAGCTTAGACCTTCGTATACGAAGTTATGAAATTATAATACTCATCTTGACACTACAGGTGGCAAATTGTATTTCAATCAAAGCTTGATTTCTAAATAGAGATACATTCTTTATTGTTTTCATTTATTTGTTTTTTCACACTCACAGGCCCACACCAAGTTCGATGACTTGTAAACTACTGCGGGCGGAACTAGGACCAAATGTTTCATGGATGGACTACTTCTCGAGCTTGGAAGAAAAAAAATATCTCATACTTATACAATTTATCTGAATGAAAAATCTTTTAATTGAAACATTATCTTCTATTTTTCAGGTCCAGAATGCGAGATTTAGTTGATCAATGCTTGGAATCCGATGCTCTTTCGGGGCCAGATACCAGGTTATGGAGGAATACAACGGAAAATCTTAGAAAAGTCAAATTGAGAGCTCTACTGTTCTGGTTTTGCATAATGCTGATTTCAGTCATGTATTTACTTATGCCTGCCTTACTACCAGGAAGGCATTTGCCTGAAGATCTGATGATTTTTTATGGTCAGTCTTATGATTGAAAATTAATATACTATATAATTTAAACGTGAACCCCGCTTAAATATTGGTTTTATTTTAATTTAATTATTTATTTTTAAGTGAATATATAACTAAGTACTGTTGCCGTTAACAATATCGAGCAAAAATGAGCACAAAAATCACGTTTATTATATGGGAGCTCCCTTATATATTTATTTTATTCTGTTTTTTTAGTTTTTGTTGTATAGCGGCAACAGAAATACATCGTGTGTGAAAATTTCAACTGTGTAACTATCACGGTTCATGAGATACAGCCTGGTGACAGACGGATAGACAGACGGACGGACCGCTGAGTCTTAGTTATAGGGTCCCGTTTTACCCTTAGGGTACGGAACCCAAAAAATTTACGTGTTTATATTTGTAACCAGCCTTGCCCCGCGGCTTCTCCCGCTTAAATGAAGTTAAAAAGTAGCCTATGTCTTATTCCGGAACCATAACTATATACATTCTAAATTTCATCTAAATCTGTTTACTGTTTACGGAGTTACGTAACAAAACATTCACATACACAATTTTAAAAAATATATACAAGCAATAATAAAAAACTACAAAGTTTTCTAATCCGGATTTTATGTCCACAGGTCTGGAGCCACCATTCGAGACACCTCATTTCCAAATTTCGTACGCCGTAGCAGGAATATCCGTCATCTTCATCTGCTACACCTCCTCCACACTGACTTCCTTCAACATCATCATTCTTGGATACATGGCAGCACAAATGGACTCTCTGAGCAAGGAAATACTCTGCCTTTGGGAGGACTCTATCCAGGACATAATAGAATTCAAAATAGAACATCTTTACGCTTTCTCTGAAAACAAATGTTCAACATTCGACGAAGCAGCAAAAATAAAAATAAACTTAGGTGTCAGAAAACGCCTTCTTAACATCATACAGAGACATTCACGCAACGTCGCCATTATAAGAAATGTCGATGACTATTATAATATACCCAACGCAGTCACATTTGGGTGCTTGGGAGTTAGTTTGATTGCCGAACTCTTAGGTGGACTAGAGAATACCTATCTACAGATACCATACACGTTTGTGTTAGTTGTCATGGACTGCGTCAGTGGGCAGCGGATCATGGATGCGAGTGTAGCGTTCGAAAGGGCTATTTATAGCTGCAGATGGGAAGACTTCGACATAGATAATATGAAAATTATACTTCTAATGCTTCAAAATTCTCAAAGAACGCTTACTATATCTGCAGGGCGTATGGCAGTGCTGAATTTACCATGTTTAATGTCCATTGTAAGAACAGTTTACTCAACGTATACTACGTTGAGATCGGTGATATCATGAATGTACAGATCTTCTCTCGTAAATTTATTAATAACCGACTTCAAAATAGGAGGAGGTTATGTTTCATGGCGTATTTTATTTAATTGTTGATGTGAAACTGGTAGATTAATGTAAAACAGATATAGGATAAGAATATTTATTAAACAAAGTTTTCAATTCTAAGATGGGATTTTGATACCTTTTCTTTTTTTATCAAAGACCTTTTCTATTTATAAAAGGTCTGCTCTACGCAAAGTGGTCAAAAGTATTATTATGAAAATATCATCTTTATCCGAATTCAAATCATGTTTTTGTCATATTTGTTGATACACTTTTCATGTTCAAGTAACTTTTACACAAATGTTATATTTATCACACCTACAATATTAAATTCATAAAGGAGATAATAATCTGTTACAATAATAATAATTGGTCCTATATATATCACGCAATTTTTCCAGAATAATGATAGAATATTCAGGATAAATTCTGTCTTTTCAACACACACACTCTTATAAATATTCAATTCAATAGAAAACAAAGCGAACTTAGTTATTAAATATATTTTCAAAATACACATGTTTTTAAACGTTTTTTTCCAAAAGTAAAATTATGTTATACAAAAAACGTAAATATAATGACTTAGTGTGTAATATATTAGGGTAGTTTCTTTAATAAAATCTATACTTATATAAAACAAAGTCGGGTTAATAGTTATACCAATTATAACTCAAGAACAGATGGACCGATTTTTATGATCCTTGATTTGTTAAATAATATAATAAAAACTAAATTAAAACAAGATAAGATTAGAAAAGGGGGATTAAAACAAATAGTACTCAAAATTTTTGTAAACCGCTTGCTAAAGGAAAAGTGCCCAGAATACTGGCTACGTTTCCACGTTGAATAGCGATGCTAATTTTTTGTGCTAAATAAGAGCCAGCATTCTGGTCATTTGTCGCCTCGACTAAACGTTTGGATAAAAATTTAAAAATTTCGTGTGCTTCCCGGTCCCCACGGACCCAAAGTTTTCTACCCCAAACGGTACAAACATATAACCTCTATCAAGTGTGTAATTAACTAATGTATGATTTCATGCAGTTCTTAGCAAAATTTTCACTCCTATCTAGAGTTCCAGACACCTAAAAGAAATGGTCAAAAACTATGCTATTTATAGCTGATCCCAAAACTGTTATCAAGGTCTCATTATCCGCAGATATTACAGGCGAAGTCGATTTATGATTTTTTTAAGTATAGGTCAAAAATAATCTATCGCTTAATAGCTTAGCTATCAAGTTAGGTACCTCTAACGATATTACAGAGGCATAAAGAACCTTTAAAAAAATCATCAATCGCATAATAAGTAGCACTCCAACGTTGTTCAATTAGGTAAGCATGAAAATATACCAAGCACGTGTTTGCTATCTTAAAGCTAGACTGACCTATACGCAGCAGATGAGATTGATACTTGTCCACTTTGTTTTCTTTTCCAAGCACAAATTCCGAAACAAAAAAAATATATTTGTTAAAAGTTAACTCTATCAGCTAACTATTTATTTGCTCACAAGTCACAACTAAATTAGAGATCTCAAAAATCCACGACTTCTTCGACCGCGTTTAGTCTGGTCTCTCTAAATATATAATATCTATGATAAATAATAACACATTATGTGAGACTGTTGAACCTGTAATTATACATAATAAATGGATGTTAATGGATTTGAAATGTAATTTCAAATATAAACTCAACAATTATAGAGGCGTAGTTAAAGTAGGTGCGAAAGTTCGAAGGTATTTCTGTCAAAATATTCGTCTTCCATTTATTAAAACGCTTTTGACTCAGACAGGCAGTCAAGACTCACAGTTTATATAGACTTACCACGCAATAGTCAGCTTCTGCTTGTGTACACTTACAACCGACTCAGGCCAGGATTATATCCCAGCTGTTGAAGAAAACAACAATGTTTGGTCTTATCCGTAAGTTTGGTCTGGAGTATATCGAGCTGCCAACGATTATGTGGAATTTGTCTTTTTTGCTTCGAGCCCTGACCCTCAATATCGACACTAATCGTTACAGGAGTAAGTGGTTTCTACTATATTATTACTATTTAGGTATAAGTATAGGTTTCTTACTATTATTAGAAACATTTTAAGAGAAAGAGGGTCTATTCATTGATTTGAATACCTCTTAGACATGGCCTTAGCCAAGATTTCATTGTATTAATGAAAGCATCGAGATTGCTAAGTAACATGACAAACAATTTGAAACCTTTATTTACCTGATTTTAGATCTATTGATTTTGTAATCTTAGTGATTTGATTAGTGATACAATAGATCTTGGGTAAGGCACTGGTCATCGCCTCACACTAATAAATATCCTAATTTAACTCACAATGTTTCTTCATCATGGCTTAAACGCTGCACGGATCATCGACCAAGACACGTAGAAGGACATTATAAAGTGGTTCTCTTCTGATTCATCCTCGTCATCAAAATCGCGAAACCTTGGGTTATAGCTATTTAGAAATAAATGGAACCCAGACATAGTGTAATCTTGGCATTTATAAAAAGAAATAACCACTCATCGTTTTCACCTAATTTTCCATCCCTGACCAGGAGCCCAAATAATCTTCTTCATCCTGACTCCCATCGCTGCCGGATGTTACTTCTACGTGTATTTAGTTTCCATGGTTTGGTTTGTCTTCTGGAGGTGTATGGAGACCGGAGATAAGTTGGCAGCGCTGATCGTCTTCTCGCAAGGAGTCGCCAGTGAAATCGGTCCAGTGAAGCTTTTGTATATGATATTGCACATGTAAGTATTAAAATCCTCTTGGTAATTGCAAAATAAGATTGACATAAGTGAATTTGCATGGATTTTTGTTTTGTTTTAATCTTTTCACAGGGGTAAAGTAAGAAACATAGTAGCGACTTGCCTGGCTTCCGACAGTCTCGTAGAGCAGGGAAGTCGCTTCTCCACAAACCTCCAGAAAACTCTCAGGAAGGTGAAGAGGCGAGCTATAGTCGTCTGGCTGATAGTCATGACTAATGGGATAGTGTACATAATTAAGCCGTTCGTCATGCCTGGCAGACATTTGATGGATGACACCTTTATTTACTACGGTATACCAATTACTTAGCAATAATTGATTTTTTTTTTGTTGCTTGTCTTAAAGACTAATAAATAGGTAGTCCTAGTGTCAGAATTACGTGTGTAGTGCCCTCCGAAACAGCCAAACACTGGTCTTTTTTTTTGTGGGGGGAAATGCCTACCACTCCTCTTCCTTCCCGGGGGCAAAGAGGTGTGTGCGGCTCGAATCCACTAAAAACCTAAAACCGAGAAGTCGCACGCTGAGGTGGGGGCAAGATCGCGCTAGCAGTCACTATCTTGCCCTGGCGGTAAGCCAGGATGCAAACCGGCTCACTGCACCCATGGAGGGGTGACCTTGCTCACCAAGGCCACCCCCCCAGACGTGTGACCGTCCAAGCCGATGGAGAGGTCTCCTGACAGTAACCCCGAAGCACTGTTCTGACTGAACATTATTATTAAAATTTTCCGATTCGTTTACGCGATGTACTAGCACACACTAGTACACAACCCTTTTTTATCACTTTACGTGTAGTTATTAATAAAGATTCACAGGAATATTTTGATAGTCCCAGATCAACATTAATTTTTCACTTTCAGGTCTAGAGCCAATGTTCGAGACTCCTAACTACGAAATAGCTCTTGCTATAACTATAATGGCAGTCCTATTTACTTGCTATAGTACTGCTTGCATCACAACATTCGTGATCGTCAACACCGGCTATGTGGAGGCCCAGATGCGAGCCTGGAGCGAAGAGTTGATCCTTCTCTGGGATGATGCTGCTCACCACACTATAAACAAAAGATCAAATATTAACAATATCAATATAATAAATGCCTTAGATTACAAAGACAGAGAAATGAACGAGTTTGTTAAAACAAGGCTAAGAGAGATCATAAAGAGTCATGCTAGAAACTTAGATCTCTTACAGCAGATTGAAGACGTATTCAGAAGAGCAATTGCTGTAGAATTTTTCATTCTTATAATAGCACTTATTGCTGAGCTTCTGGGAGGCTTAGAGAACACTTACATGGAGGTGCCGTTTTCTTTCGTACAAGTTGCTATGGACTGTTTAGCTGGACAGAGGTTGTCAGACGCCAGTGAGCTGTTCGAGAGAGCCGTGTTCCACTGTGGCTGGGAAAATTTCGACAGGTCCAATATGAAACTGGTGCTGCTGATGCTGCATAGCTCACAGAAGACGATGACTCTGTCGGCGGGTGGGCTGACAATGCTGAACTATAGCTGCCTGATGTCGGTTGTTCGATATATTTACTCGGCGTACACGACATTGAGATCGACCATGATGTAAAATCATCTGAGATAGTTTTTTAAATAATTAAATAGTAGTTTTAATAAATCCTATTTTGTATTGCAGTTCATTATTTTTAATAACGGCTTTTTGCAATCCACGCAAACAGATAGAACTAGGAAATAGATTAAACTAAATAAGAAGGCAGAGAGTGTTCGAGATAGCTCAAAGTAACTAAGAATAAAGAGATCTAAAGACTCAGGGTCCTGCGCTCGTCGCAGGAGTGCAGGACTTTGCCGATTGCTTTGCAGGATTTTGAACTATTTAAGTTTAAAGCTATGGGTAGCAATGAATTGTAAAAGGCAAGCATGACACCATTTCGCAAACGATATGTTCGTCTCAACACTCAATGAAATAAAAAAAAACATTCGAGTCACTCGTACCTTCGGGTGAATAATAAGTGTAAATGGTTCCAGCTCATCGTACATAATAATTATGTGTAGAATTTTCTGTGTATGGAAACTTAGAATTATTAACGCAGAAATATATCGTGTGGAAACATTAGACACAGATGCGATTTAAACACATCGCAAATGGAAATACGTTTGCAATTGCATTCCGTAAACGTGTAAGTACGAGAACGTTCGAGACTAATTCAATGTTAGTTACTGATGTTGTATAATATATACATACATCATGCTATACCTAGCTGCAGAATTCAGGGTTTTGCATATATTATTATTATTATATTATATATTAGCGGTGCCCCAAGGCTTCACCCGCGTTTATCAAGTTAAAAACTAGACTACCTATGTGTTAATCCTAGGTAAAAGGTATGTGCATTCCGAATTTCATCCAAATCGGTTCAGCCGTTACAGCTTGGAAAAAAAACAAACATACTTACACACAAACTTTCGGATTTATAATATTAGTGTGATATACAGGGTAATTTGTAGAATAACAGAAAACTCTTGGAACATCATGTCATTGTAAGACAGGAGACAAGCATGACGATCGCCTATTGGTAGGTAGGCAGGAAACGGGCATTAGGAACATAATATACAAAGCGCCCGAGGCGCGCGCCCCGGGCGCTGTGAAGGTAAAATATATGGCGCGTAAGGGACCTTGATATACAATGCGCCCGAGGCGCCGAGTGGCGGGCGCTCGGGCGGCAGACATGTCTGATGTATGTGACTCAATTTTGACAAAAAAATCAGTTACGTTCATTTGCCTTATGACGGTAGTACAGGGCGCGCGCCTCGGGCTCATTTTACCGACTTCCCAAAAAAGGAGGAAGTACTCAAATAGACTATATATATATATATTTATTTTTTTATGTGTTACCTCATAAATTCTCTCCACGTGAGCCGATTTCGAAAATTTTTCTTTAGTTTGATAGATGTTGTTTTATTATTGGTCCCATTTAAATTTGATCAAGATCTGATCAGAAGTTCTTGAAATATCGTCAATAATGCGTATTCTGTGGACTACATTGACGATGTTCTTGTTTTTTACCGACTTCAAAAGTTACCTCATAACTTCTTTCGTTGTGAGCCGATTTTGATGATTATTTTTTTATTTGGAAGCTGGTGCTTTTCTTGTAATCCCATTGAAATTTGATCAAGATCTGATCAGTAGTTCTTGAAATATCGTCTATAATGCGTGTTTAGTACATATAATCTGATCAAAGTTCCGAAGATAAAGCGGTGAAGTCTGTTTTTTTTTAGCTTTGCTTGCGTTTGTTTATTTTATATCATATATGCGATTATATGATGTTATAAGATCTTTATTATAAGTATTGACCAACTGTTAATCGTTATCACACTAATCTATATATATAAAAGAATGTCGTGTTAGTTTCTCCACTTATAACTCAAGAACGGCTGAACCGATTTAGCTGAAAATTGGCAGGGAGGTAGTTTAGAGCCAGGAGAAGGACATAGGATACTTTTTAAGAACGTACATTTTTTTAAATTTTTTTTTTACATTTCGACATGCTTTCCATTTTCTCATACGTCACTCGGATTTGGTAAAGTACTAGGCAAACACAAACATCGAGGTTGTAATAATATAGTCACGTGACATTGTAACGCATGCCGGGTATGGCTTCCTAAATATGCACATTCATTGACTGTTAGGCGGAACGAAGGTCGCCGGGACAGCTAGTATTGTAATAAATTTGGAATGTACATAGCTTATATCTAGGATTAACACAACTTTTAACTTGATAAACGCGGGCAAAGCCGCGAGGCACGGCTAGTAGATAAAAAAGTAATCTCAAAATGAAAAATGGTAAAAGAAACCTAAATATAATTTTCAAATAACTATTTAATTAACACATGTTTTTCACAATATGGCGTCTTAGTTGTCGCCATATTGAATTTTATTACTGTCATATTTTCTGTAGTGACACTCGCAAGATTAACCCAAATCGAATGACGTTAAAATAATCAAAATGGGCCATCGCGTTTGGTTTCTAAAACGCTACAAGAGAACAAACATAACATATAGGCTGAAAAACACACTACTCTCCTTTGCATTGTGCAGTCTGGTAAAAATACATTCGTTCACAATAGTTATTTTAGCAAATCATTAAATAAAGATAAAGGTACATAATAATGAGAATTTTTAGTCTCTGTAATTCCTACATCAGGTTCTGAAGCTACAGCGTCGCTCGCATCGTCACTTTTTTTTTATTCAAGATAGGCAAACGTTTGTCCGCCATCTCACCTAATAGACGATGCGGTCGACGATGGAGCACGTTTGCCTAGAAGATGCCTATTCACTCGTGACTTAAAGACTCCCATATTGTATTTATCAGGGAACACAGACTCAGGTAAGGAATTCCATTCTTTTGCAGTTCACATAATGAATGTGGAGGCAAAACGCTTCGTCCGCATTTTTGGAATATCAACCATATAGCGGTGTCGCTTATGAGTCTGTCTCGATGTCCGATGATAGAATGGGGATGGGGGAATTAGGTTGTGTAATTCCGTTGCACACTCTCCGAAATGTATCCGATAAAATACCGAGAGACTCGCCACCATGCGACGATGCCCCAAGCTCTGAAGTTTTGCATCAGTCAACTGGTCGCTGTTAATAAGTCTCTTGGCTCTTCGCTCAATGATTTCAAGAGCCTCAAGTTGGTATTTAGCTAAACCGTCCCAAAGATGAGAACAATACTCCATACATGAACGCACCTGCGCTTGGTACAAGTCGAGCAATTGTTCCGGAGTGAAGTACCGTCTCATCTTTGCAAGGATTCACTAGTATGGAACTAGTATAGAAAGTATGGAGAGTAGACTAATAGGTTAAAAAAATTGTAAATACAAACAAACCTTCAGAAGCAATCGATAAAAATAACAAAATGTCGAGGTTACGACCTATACATATTGTCACGTGGTAATCAATCTTGAAAATGATACATTCAAGGTTTTTAAGATCGTATAGTAGTATAAAGTTTATAAAGTTTTGGCTAACACAACTATATAGTTTATTTCCGTAAGCCAAGCATTGGACACGCTTAATAATTAAACGCAAGCAAAGCTTAACTAACCAACTTCACCGCTTTCATAAGATTTAATGTATTAACCACGCACTATTTACGATAACTCGAAAACTACAAATCAGATCTTGATCAAACTTCAATGGGACCACATTAAAAGCACCAGCTTTCAAATAAAAAAACATCAAAATCGGCTTACAACGAAAGAAGTTATGAGGTAGCTTTTGAAGTCTGTTAAAAACGAGAACATCATCAATGTAGTCCACAGAATACGCATTATTGACGATATTTCAAGAACTACTGAAGAAGATTTTGAATTGTTTTTTTTTTGTTTTAAAGTTGTTGCTTTTCATATGATCCCATTGAAATTTGATCAAGATCTGATCAGAAGTTCTTGAAATATCTTCAATAATGAGTGTTTAGTACATCTAATCGATCAAAGTTCAGAAGATAAATTGATAAAGTCGGTTTTTATTAAGCTTTGCTTGCATTTAATTATTTTTAATTCAAGATAGGCAAACTTTTGGCCACAATCTCACCTAATAGTAAGCGATGATGTGAACGACGATGGAGTAAGCTTGCTTAGATGATACCTATTCACTTTTGACTTGAAGACTCCCGTATTGTACTCAGTTCCAATCCTTTGCGGTTCGTATAATTAATGTGATAGCAAAACGCTTCTTCTGCATTTGTGGAATGTCTACCATATAGCGTCGTCGCTTAGCAGTTTCTCTGCTTGTCCGATGATAGAACCGGGATCGGGGAACTAGATCGTGTAGTTCCTTGGCACACTCTCCGAAATATATCCGATAAAAAGCCGAGAGGCTAGTCCTAAGGTCTGAAGCTTTGAATTAGACAGCCGCTCGCTGCCATTGAGTCTCTTGGCTCTTCGCTCAATGGTGTCAAGAGCCTCAAGCTGGTACTTAGCTGAACCGTATCTTAATAAATTCAAATTCATTTACTGCATAATTTGTAACATTGCAGTATGAATCAATGCGTTACAAATTGACGTCTTAAAATATAAATAATATAGTGAAAAAGTTTAAATTCAAATAAATTATTAAAAATATATATTAAATTGACTGTTTAATCAAACGTAAAATAATAGTTTATTTTATTAGTATTAATTTCATACCTACTCTGGCACTCGGTCATCAGGCATGCTAACTCACTCGTGAACAGATCACAGTGCGTGGCTTTTATTTTTGGAAAGTGACGATGTGGTGGAAGATGGAGCAAGCTTGCCTAAAAGAAAAAGCACTAAGTTTATTAAGTCCAGTACCTAGTATAAGTATTATATTTAAGGAATTTTTAACTTTATCTTGTTTCAAGCTAGATCTATAAAATGTATTACTTCTACCGGTGCATGTTCATATCTGACTTAAAGGACCGGTATATTTTCGTCATTCTGTTGCTCGTGTGCCAGATTGATATCATACTCCGGTGAATGTAAAATAAGCACCTATAAGAAATATTTAGTTGAGCAATCACTCTTACATAATACAAGAACAACAATGATATATTATATATAGCCTTATAGCGTAGCTGAGAAACTTATTATTGTTATTAGACTAGGTATTTTTTTGATATTTTATCTGTTTAAACCTTTAACATTTAGGAACGACATCATTAAAACAAAACCAGTTTATTTTCTAGTAATATAAAAGACAAGGCTGCATATTGTGTGTCACAAATCGGTAAAGCATGCATCTAAAGGTACGTAAAACTTTTTTAATTTAAACATTTATTTGTATGTGTTTGCTTAGCAATGACGAGTTATATCAATAGCATCACAATTGTTGTATTGTTTTCAATTATGTGAAGGTGTTTAAAATAGTTAAATTTTAAATTAATTTTACGTAGTAACCTAAACCTGCCTTTTTGGATCCCTGTGCTGTGCAAAAATGCGTCCTGCATTTGGTTCTGCATTTCGGCGTGCGGGGACGCTGGCGCGGACATCGTTATATGGGAGGAAACCGCGCCTGCGTCCTCGCAGGCCATCCATTCGAGCCAGGTGAAGCCTTCTTGGCGCAGCCATAACACAGTTGGACATCCGGAAACAAATTAAGTGCTTCTATAAAAAATGACAAACGAAAACTTTTAACAAAGTTTAGATTCAAATACATATTCAATGACACAGTTGGTCGACTTCCATTTCTTTATTTTTCACAATATGGCATCTTGTGATCGCCATATTGAATCGCTAGATCAAGACTAATCGATTGACGTAAGAATCATCAAAATCAGGCCTTGCTTTTGGTTTCTGAGAGCCACAAAGGAACAAACAAATACATTACCTCCTTTGCGTCGCGCAGTCTGGTTTAAAGAGATTAAGTCAGAATTTTTTTTCATAGATAACGCGTCGAAAATATTTTCTGTACAACACAAACATTTAATTTTCTGTTTCAGGTACTGATTGCGGTGTGGTGTACAACTATGTGTGTCCACATAGTTCTCGGTAACCCAGATGCCGAGACCACTTCTAAGACAAAACCCGCTGGTTGGCAGGAAGCCCCTGTTAGGTATGGAGAAAAAGATGCATCTCGACCTTATCTAACTGCGCCAGCATCATTTAAAGTGGGTCTTTCGGGTCCAGATTCACAGGGATATGCTAAAAAATTCTAGGTTTTTAATTTAACTAAACTTTTTAACGCGCATGTATCTTGAACTGTCGAATAGCAACTGTAAGTCGAAACAAATTTAGTAATGGAGAATGTTCGGATTAAATGTTAAATCTTTCAAATAAAGAAACCTTTTCACAAGCTCTTATTTAGTTTCACCTGTCCTGTTATCTGTCAGTCTGTAATCAAATCATGCAAGCTAAATTAACTCACTTCCTTATGTCCGATTGAACTTAAATTTGGTATACTTATGTATCTTCGGGGACAATACAATGATATGGTACCTTGGAGCCAGTCTGATGATGGCGACGGAAAATGGTCATAGGAACTTTTGAACTAAACAAAATATACCCATCTAGTTTGGGCTCGTTTGATTCGTCTTGACAAGGTCTCTGGTTGTGTAACTTTTTAGTCCTTTTTTATTTACAACTGGTGAAAGATTGATATTAAAAAACTATTACTTGTTTCAATATAGCTCCCCGAACTCTTACTATATAAGTACCATACTCTTGTTAAGTGTGTTTTAATAGTGTGCTCATAAATGTAGATCCTGTGCTGTCTTGAATTTCTCGATAGGTTCTTTAACAATTATAATAAACGACTTATTATTATTAGATTTACAATCGTATGGCCGAAATTATTTTTATTGCTCTTTTAGAGCGGTCACCATCCAAGGTTGATTCACGAATTTTACGATACAAAGGAAATCTCACCGAGCCAACTCTCTGCCAGTCACAACACAGATACAAAGTACAAACATAATCACAGCTCCGCACCAAGTTTAAATACCCAGAACCAAAACAACAAACAATAAAACTCACGCAATCTCATTCACTCACTGGTCCACAATAAATTCAAAGTCTTGTATGTAGGTGCTGGAAACATTTACATATCACACACACAATCACACCCAGAACCAGAAGCACAAATGTCCCTTAAGAAGGATAATGTTGTTCCTGCTGGAAATCGAAAATATGACCCAGAACGCAGACTTGATCACGACGCCTACTGGATCTTTTAATAACAATGAGAAATGATGAAAAATCTTTTTATTTTATTTGGACAAAAAACGTAACTAATTTGTAACTCTCTTAACAATTTGTAACTTCTAATAAGAATAATTATTATTTCTATACAAATATCGAACTGACTATGATAAGTAGGTAATTAAGTCAATAGATTTATTGGAGACCCTTAGCGTATGAGACGACTAGTGGGTAGTCCTACTTTCAGCATTTTTCAGGCCGCCTTAAAGTATCCGACATGTTAAGGTGCCCTCCGAAGAATGGTGACACTCATTTGAAAATCCCAACAACGGTCACGCATCCAAGCACAGGCCTGACTTGGGCCGGACTAAGCATTGTTAAACCTTGTCAATCAGTTACAATCGGCCATCCGGCCGCGGTACAAGTGTCACCTCAATTATATCATCATCATCATACTCAGCCTATCTCAGTCCACTGTTGGACATAGGTCTCTCCCAAAGCGCGCCACTGAGCTTAATTATATAAACACATAAAATAGGTATATGTCCCGGGTAAGAGTGTCATAAAATTTTGGTTACGTATTTTTTCTGTTGTCAAATAAAACAAATATAACAAAGATTAAGAGTATCAAAGTTCAGGGGGGCTCGTGAAGTCACGACTTATTAAAAAGTGTACAAGGGAATTTCAACGCTCTATATCTTTATAATTTTTTTTAATTGACAAAAGAAAAAATACGTGCTCTTTTTTTATAATCTAATAAACAGACGAATTAGAATACAATAGAATACGCATAATTGAAAACTTATAAATATATTAGGAACTAACTAAATTAATAAATCTTAAAAGGTTTCACAATAGGCGGTCTTATCGCATAAAGAGAAGCATTTTCAGGCATCTAGCCTGTTCTTCAGAAAGGATATTTTTGTGATGAACGTGGAATTATGTAACTTTTCTAAGTTTAACAAGCAAAACTTTCGTAATTCACCAAAAACTTTGTTTCCTTTACACACTAGCGGAGCCCATGCTGCCCTTTTTACTCGTACAACCCATTGAATCAAATAGAAGGGTAACAAGGCGGTTTTTATGTACTTAGGACAATTTCCGGACCCATATTTAAAGCATCGCAATCTTGGGGACAGAGGTCCCCAAGTCTAATAAAAGTCCCAGAGGGGACTTTTATTCTTGGGATAAAAGAGTTTAAATCAAACGATTTATATACTTACATACTTTGTTTTATTATATGTATGTTTTTGATAACGGTAATCATACTAATATTATAAATCCGAAAGTTTGTGTTTAAATGTGTACCTACGTGGGTATGTATGTTTGTTGTTCACGCTGTAACGGCTGAACGGATTTGGATGAAATTTGAAAGTATATAGCTTATACCTAGGATTAAAACATAGGCATTATATGCATACATTTATTTTACTAATAAAAAATGTATACGTGTGTATGTATGTTTGTTTTCTGTTTACGCTGTAACGGCTGAACGGATTTGGATGAAATTTGAAAGTATATAGCTTATACCTAGGATTTAAACATAGGCATTCTATGCATACATTTATTATGATACTAATAAATGTATACGTATGTATGTATGTTTGTTTTCTGTTCACGCTTTAACGGCTGAACGGATTTGGATGAAATTTTAAAAGTATATAGCTTATACCTACCTAGGATTAATACATAGGCATTCTGTGCATACATTTATTATGCGCACTGTTAAGTAATGCCTTACCCTGTGTTTTGTGATACGTATAACCCAGGAGTCTTTAATTCACGAGTGAACAGGTATCTTATAGGCAAACATGCTCCAACGTCGATTGCATCTTCACTTACCGTCAGGTAACTGAAGACACGATTTTTTAAGGATTGGAACTCATTGCCTGCGTCTTTGTTCCCTGAACAGTATAATCTGGGTGTCTTGTATTCGACAGTGAATAGGCCGCATCGTCATTTTCTATGAGGTAAGATAGCGGTCAAATGCTTGCCTTTCTAGCATAAAAAAATGAAGTTTACTTCACATCATTTCCATGAAAATTTAAGAGACATCTGAAAAAAACCCATCTAAAATAAAAATACCTGCAAAGACCTTAAAATCGTTATTAACCTCTAGCACACAATATTTAATAATAGCACTTAGTGTACTATAACAGTACCTGTCAAAAACAGTTCCTAATTACCTGTAGTTGTATATAATGTACAGTCGTTAAGTTAAGTGTTCAGTATAATGCTACTTGTAATCTTGTGGTCGCTATTGTTAAACCTCTGATTATCTCGTTATTAGTCCGTTATTAAACCTAACTAGATAGTAATCTAGGTTATCTGCAAAATGCATTAGCCGCAATCAGCCCTTAACTACTCCTACTATACCATAGTAGAAGTAGTAGGTAAGTAAATACTTTAATACCATCTTCTTCTTCTTCTTATATATAAAAATGAATTGCTGTTCGTTAGTCTCGCTAAAACTCGAGAATGGCTGGACCGATTTGGCTAATTTTGATCTTGAAATATTTGTGGAAGTTCGGGGAAGGTTTAAAAGGTGAGAAAATATAAAGAAATTGCAATAAAATTAGTAAAAAGTAGTATTTTATTTTCCCATACAAACTGTTCGTACCTGTCAAACAGGAGATGTTTCTGAATATTTGACCACAGACAATTGGCGGTATGAAGTTCGCCGGGTCAACTAGTTAGGTATAAATACCTCGGAACTTAATCGCGCTAAAAAACTATTTCTATTTACCTCGACGTCTTCTCGAGTCTTCTCGAGACCATGGCCAATAGAACTTGGCCGAAACGTCGAAGTAAATATAAATAGATTTTTAGCGCGATTAAGTCCCGAGATATTACCTAAACTATGTGTTCGAATCGTGAAAGTTTTAAAGTTACAATTACTTTAATACCGTTTGGTGTTAAGACACTGGGCCCGTGGGGACCGGGAGCTCATTCTATTTTCATAAATCTATCAGAGCGCCTGGTTGAGGCGACGCGCGACGTGTGATCAAAATGCTGGCACTTATATTACTCAACGCATTGCATGGCAACGCCGCCGGCATGATGGGAACGCTACCCACTGGTGTGCACAGTGGGCGTGAGCACTTGAGTTACCTATAAATTCGATGTCTTGTTGGTAACTTAGGTCTTTGCTGTATAAAGCAAAGAGAAAGAGAGTTTAGTTTTAGGAAATATAGGCAATCGACCCGTAGATATCAGTATCAAGGTATAACGTAAGGTATCAAGGTATAATATATGGACTTTGTCTGAAATAAAAATTATAATAATAATAATAAAATAACTTTTGGCTTGAAAAAAATAAATATAGATAGGATTTTGCGAGGACGCCATCTGGCTAGGTGGAGTGATGACATACGTAAAGTGGCTGGCAAATGTCGGAAAAGAAGAGCTGGAGATCGAGCTCAGTGGCGTGCTCAGCAGCAGTGGGCCAATATAGGCTGATGATGATGATGATGAAACACAGATAAAAGTTGGCTTTTATACAAACTTTAATAATACATACACGGTTTAACCCCACAAGTAAGTTCGATTACTTGCGTCGGTGGTGCCAGAAACATTCACATCACACATACAATCACAACCTGAACCAGAATCATAAAATTTCCTTGGGGAGAAACCTTGTTTTCCAGCCGAGAATCGAACCCGATAGCCCTGCTTAGATGGCGAACGCGCACCCAACTAGGCAAGCAATGGATAGTACTGTATTATTATTTTAAAGACTTGTGTTGTAGGGTCCGGAAACATTTTTTATCAGACACACAAACACATCCAGAACCGGAAGCACAAAATATATCCCTTGGGAAGGCAAATTGTGCTCGTGCCGGGACTCACGGTGCAAAGGGCGGAGACTTGACGACCGCGCCAACTGGTTGCCAATTATTTTAATATTTTAAATTCTTATGTTGTATAAAGTTTGTCAAACTAGCATCAATACCTAGGCATTGGACCTTCTTATTTGAGTGCTTGATCGGAGACAAGATCCTGACTTATTTAAAATACAATGTATGGAGTACTGTGGCCACCTCTGGAATGGACCAGCTAGAGGTTCTTGAATCTATTGATCGACGAGCGAAAAGACTCATTGGCTACTAGTAAGCTAGTTGAGTCTAAATTGCAAAGTCTCGGTCACCGACGTAAGGTGGCAAGCTTATCGGTATTATATCGCTTAAATTGTGGAGAGTGTGCACAGAAAGTACATGAGCTAATTCCCGGATGCCCTTTTTACCATCTAACAACAAGACAATCTATCAAACGTCATCTATCAAACGTCATGACGACCCAGTTGGCGCAATGGACAGGTGTTCGCCCTCTGCGCCGTGGGTCTTGGGTTCGATTCCCGGCTGGAGCACAAATTCCTTCCCAAGGGATATTTGTGCTTCTGGTTCTGGGTGTAATTTGTGTGTGTGATGTGAATGTTTCCGGCACCCACGATACAAGTCTTTGAACTTAGTGTGGGGCTGTGAGTGTGAATGCGTTTATGCGTTTGTTTGTCATCTATTTATGGTCGACATATCTCCAGTTCGCTCGAACCGTTTCGCTTCTACGTTCATCATCCTTACAGCAAAGGAGTGGAACGCATTGCTTGCGTCTTTGTTCCCCGAACGGTATAATCTGGGAGTCTTCAAGTCTCGAGTAAATAGGTATCTTCTAGGCAAGCATGTCACATCTTCGGCCGCATCACCACTTTCCATCAGGTGAGATAATGGTCAAATGCTTGCCTATCTGGCATAAAAAAACCAATACAAAAAATCATCAAAATAGTTCCAGCCATTTAGGAGGAGTTCAGTGACATAGGTACGTATAGAAGAATGATATATAAGAAGAATTGACTTATCTTATCTATATATATACTAGCTGCGCCCCGCGGTTTCACCCGCGTTGATAATGATGAAAAGTGATGATGATGATGATGATGAAAAATAGATGTTGGCCGATTCTCATAGATACCGGATAAGCACAAAAAAATTTCATCAAAATCGGTCAAGCCGTTTCGGAGGAGTATAGCAACGAAAACTGTGACACGAGAATTTTATATATTAGATATAAAAATCAATGCCACTTTTCGTTGTTATTTTATAACTCAAGAACGGGCTCACCTATCCAAACCAAATGTTTAGGCTTTGTTCGGACTATTTAGTAGATGGTTTATGTGAAGTTTGCACAAAATCGGTCGAGCGGTTCTTCATTTATCACACCTGGGCGAAGCCGGGGCGGATCGCTAGTTACTAATAAATATTTTTACCACTCTCATATCACTCTGTTAAATAAAATAAACCACGTACTTACCTTCAAATAATTCAATTAGGCACATACATACCCATCAAATTTAAATGACAAAGGCAAGTTATAATTCCGGACCATTTTACCTTATTATGCAATTATTCTGTAAATTAAAGGCCCCGGAAGCGGCTGTATAAATAATTATAGTAGATACCATCACTTTACAAGATGTCACTTTATTATCTACGTGAAATGTTCAGTTATATTTACGTCTTCGGGCTTGAACCTTGTTCGTTGGTTTTGATTCGATTGGATTTCGAAACATCGAGGTAAGTAACTTCTTCAGTATACTTAAACGCAGCGGGTATCGGGTTCGACTCCAGGTGGAACCACACGTTTTATCCCCATGGGATTTTTTTGTTTCTGATTCTGGGTGTGATTATGTGTATGATGTGGATGTTTCCGGCTCTCAGGATACAAATCAACGAACTTAGTATGGGACTGTGGGTGTGAAAGCGTTTGTTTGTTTATGTTGAGAGGAATGAATAATTGAACAGATACCGAGAAATCTATACACAAAAACCTTTAAACGAGCAATTCTTGTGTATATATATACACAAGAATTGAAACCAAGCTAGATCGATTTGTCGCCCCCGAAACCCCAATAAATCGATCTAGCTAGGTTTCAATTTTAGAAAACATCGTTTTATCCGTGTTTTCAGTCGAGCAAAGCTCGGTCATCCGGGTACTTATAATAAAATTGTAACAGGCTAATGTCTGTACTGTAAAGATATTAAAAAAAATGGGGTGTCTTCATTAGAGCAACAGAAGCCAAAACAACCATTTTTAGAATTCTTGTTTGTTCGTCTGTCTGGATGTTTGTACGCGCATCACTCAACAACAGTAAAAAGATCCAGTAGAGTTTATTAACTCTCTTTCTGCAACCGGACTACCCGCGCAAAGCGTCGTATCTGAAAGTGGGTATTCCGATTATGTTGCTTCGGAACATAACCCTCCAAAGTTGTGCAAAGGATTATGAGGAAAGTAGTGTCGCTTCGATATAATACTGTAGAAGCTGAAATTCTTACGGGCTCGATATCGATATCGAGTGTATAAGAGGGGTGAATTTCATCATCAGTTTAAACGATAGTTGTAATAACTGCATTCCGAATAGGATTGAAATATTTCAATGTTTCAGCATAATATTTGTTTTGTGATATTATACCCCACAGATGCACACATGGTTTTTCGTAGCGTGCGTCATCCTCATTTCCGCCATCGCACTCTGGAGCCGTCAGCGGCGCGCCAGGGCTTTGCTGGCTAGCTTGCCTTCATACCCACAGCTACCCTTCATTGGAAACCTGTTACAAGTAGCTGGAGATGGAAGGTGTAAGTGCTCAGCTTTTTTATTAGGAGCTACGGAAAATTTAAAAGAAAAAAGGAACCCTAATGGGATTATTTCACTATCCGTCTGTCTGTCTGTTAAGACCAATTTTCTCAGGAACGCGATGAGGTATCAAGTCGTGATTAATAACAAATATTTGGGTCTATGGTTCCTCAACAAAAAATCTTCCATCGCAACAAAAAAATTGCCGTTTATGTGACATGTTTTGGCACTCGCAAATAAATCAGAACTTATTGAATATTTCCCGCTGACCTAGAATCATGAAATTTGGCTAAAAGCATTAGGTCTCTAGAAAGCCACAAAGGAACAAACATATGAGAGCCTGCGTATTCCAGGTCTAGTGTGTTTACCAGCTTCGATCACATCGTCACTTACCATCAGGTGAGATAGTGGTCAAACACTAGCCTGTCACAAATAATATATATATATATATATATATATACATAAACATTCATACATACATAGATAGACAAACATGCGATAGAAGCTACTCACTCACTCGCGCACTCAAGTAAAAATAAATGCCTTCACACTCACAGAGCAACACTGAGTTTGTGATTGTATCTTACTTATATTACGAGTACCGGAAACATTCACATCAATCACATCCAAAACGACAAACACAAATTCCCCTTGGAAAATCCTCGTGTTTTCATGAATCGAAGCCAGTTTCCTCGGCTTAGAAGGCAGGAGCGCTACCAACAACGCCGCGTGGGCATTTCAAATTCCGCCGTCCCGTATATTTATTTATTTTCTTTTATTTTGCAGCATTATTCCGTTTGTTAGATGACATGTCAAAAAAGACTGATGAAGCTATGAAGCCGTTTCAACTCTGGTTTGGACCATTTCCTATAATAGGTAAGGAAACGGATTTCAGGTATTATTATTATTGTTTTCTTTTAGGGACTTGATATACAAAGCGGCCGGGCGCGCGTATTTATACAGTGGCAGCAGCAGCGGCCGAGGCGCGCGTACAGGGCGCGCGACAGGCGCTCGCATATAAAGTCCTTTAAGCGCTATACATTTTATCTTCAAAGGCAGCGCCGCCGCGCCGGGGCCGTTCATTGCCTGCGTCATTGTTCCCCTAGGGGTATAATCTGGGAGTCTTCAAGTCAAGAGTGAAGGTATCCTCTAGGCAAGCATGTCACATCTTCGGCCGCATGATGATGCGGTCGAAGATGTAGAAAGTGATGACTTTCTATCAGGTGCGGTAGTGGTCAAATGCTTGCCTATTTAACATAAAAAAACCGTTCAATTTGATTAAGTTAAAAAAAAAGTTAAGTTATAAATCGATAAATTCGGAATTTTTAAGCTTTGCTTGCATTAAAATTATTAAAATTATAACTATCCTCACTCCCGTTTTAGAGCAATTATGCTACAAAACGAGCTAATCAGACAAACCATAATCTTCAGTTTCATTCCAGTGCTGAGCGACCCTGATGACGTAAGAACTGTCACCAATGCTTTCATTGAGAAAGCCTACTACTACGACTTCGCGAAGATCTGGCTGGGAGACGGACTAGTCACGGCCCCTGGTGAGTATAAACGGCAAACAAATGCTGGCAAATTTATTTTAAAACACAAGTCTCAATTACAATTACGTATTGTGTACCAGCATTTACTTTGGTTCGGTATCTTTTTAAACCTTTTTACGTTTCTAACCTCGTTTAACCTAAAACTAGCTAGAGAGCTTTGGCGCGAAAGTGAAAAAATTACGACATCGATTTTGTATTATTTTCCGAAACTTGTGATTTTTCGAGTATTTATATGTCATAATAGTGGATTAACCGTTAATTTTTTTTTTTTTTTTTACTTCTAGAGTACTTCTTACAAAGTGCCCTATTATAATTACAATCTAGCCAAACTATGGCTAATCAGTAATTTAGCTTTAACTTAAACTGCTACATTGCTAAACTAAGAATGTGTCCATTAACACTTTTCTTATTGTCTCAATATAAGGGTAATACACTTTGTTCATGTGTTCTTTTACAGCACTCTCACTATATATTACACTGATATATACTAACATTACACAAGTTCAAATGGTTTAGTTCTTTTAAGTCTTCTCACTAAGTCTGTAACGTCAAGGAGCTGGATTGCCTCGACATTAACGAGATGATGAAGTCTATATTGGTGAGCTTCTGCGTATGTATTTATTACTTTTTCAACGATCTCTATCTTAAGGTCCCTATGAAGATCGTCATTTCTGACGTACCAGGGAGCGTTGACAATTTCCCTTAGTACTTTGTTTTGAAAGCGTTGGATAATCATTTTATTGTTCTGTTTGGTACAGCCCCAAAGCTGTATACCATAAGTCCAAACAGGCATAAGGACTTGTTTGTACAACAATATCTTATTATGTGTTGACAACATAGAATGTCTTCCAAGCAACCAATACATTCTTTTGTATCGCATTTCTAACTCACTCATCCTTTTTTTTCTTGACGTGTGCTTTCCAGCGTAGCTTTGCGTCAAGCGTGATACCAAGATATTTGGCTGTGTTTTCATATGGGATTAACCGTTAATTGCTTGTAAACGTGCATGAGTGTAGGCAAATCATACAAAAATAACGTAATTTAAAAAAAAAACTTTTTGATGTATTATTTGCATTACTGCCAGTTCATTCATTTCAATTGCCAATATATCTTTGTTGTCTATTTTTTAAACCGTAACGCGTCTTTAACTTGCTACCCTTGTAAAACATGATCCTTCTACATTTTACCAAATAAAATTGACTCGCAGATATTTTCTTTTGCATATTATACGCAGATTTTATTGCATTTTGCATGTTATACCTTCAAAACAATTAAACATTCAGGCGCTATTTGGAAGCAAAATATCAAACGCCTCGCCAACACCTTTAACGCTACCACGGTGGAAGGCTACCAGCTGGTGTTCAACGCGCAAGCGCATAGACTAGTAGAGAAACTGAAGAAGAAAGTCGGGAGAGAGCCGTTTAATGTGATGCATCTGCTGTCTCTAACAACGCTCGAAAGTATTTGCCGTAAGTATAAATAATTAATATATACGAGTTTAAAAAACTAATAACCGAATTCAATCGCGAATATCTCCGAAACTCATCATCTGATATGGATCTGATGAAGAGTTTAAAACTTGTATTCCCACCGGAAATCGAACCCGCTTCTTAGAAGGTGGACGCGCACACAACTAAGCCAACGGGCAGTTTCACTATTGGGCACATAGTTGATGACATACTTTTGATAACTTTAGCTTGGCAAGAATCTTTGAATCGACTGATGGTCTGAAGAATAATGTCGTATTTTCTTGCGTCATCTCAGAAACGGCTCTAGGTGTGGACAGCATATCTGACAGCATTGTGACCGAGGAGTACCACGAGGCGTTCAATCGCTGCCTGGAGCTGCTCATCAGGAGAGGACTGAACTTGCTGTACCACCCAGATTTTCTATACCGCTTCACCAGCTCCTACAGGGAAATGAAGAGCAGTGTCGCTGTTCTACATAATGTTTCTGATACGGTAATCTATTCTTATCTCTAACCTCTTGTCTTTTGGCTTATTTGGTCCTTAAGTCATTTTGCATTTACGATCATTGATATTATTAATAACGATGTAAGGTCGCAGCTCATCGGTATTCTACCGTTTGGAGATTGTGCGCAGGAGTTATACCTACGCGTTAATTCCCCATGCCCGTTCTACCCATCGAGATAGGAAACAAACCTATTGTTTGTAAAGCTATAAAATCCTTTTACCAACCAACAACAAGACAAACTGTCAAACGTCATCCATATGTGGTTGACATCTTTTTTTATGCCAGATAGGTAAGTATTAGGCCTCTCAGCATCTCACATCATGAAAACTGATGATGCGGCCGAAGATGTACTCGTAGCATGCTTAGTTGCTTACCTATGAAGATACCTATTCACTCTAAACTTGAAGACTCCCAGACTATATATTAGGAAAAAAAAAAAAGACATGTGGCAATCGGGGACTGCCGCGGTAAAGCTATTGCATAGCAATTTTTATCAACTTATGCAATTATAATTATTTATTTATTTTATTTATGCAGTATTTTTTTTCCTGCCACCTAGAGGCGAGTTGCTGAACTAAAGAGACAAGCGTGATATTTAAAAAAAGTCATTAAAAGTTCTGCTATATATCGATAGATGGCAAAACTAAAAAGTATCACCGCTGTGCCGGTCGTAGTGGGGGGTGTTAGGTTATTATCGTTACGGAATTTCTGGATTCGGTCTCCACGCTCAAGGCCCGCGATAGAAGCTATGCAATAGCTTAAAACTATGAACTAAACGAAATTACGTCAAGAGGTATTGAATTTCCGTATTATATTTCATTATCTTTATAATATTATTAAAATACGGCTAACACTCGCGTCATTTGATCGATATTATCGACTTAGGTTTCGAGCATGTACGATGCTCTTCTTCAGGATGGTTTTACGCCGTGAGATCGCGACGAATTTATTATCTTTGTTGCATCGGCATGATTGTCATCTCCGTCATTGCAGTTATTTGACATTTATGTCATTGTTGACGCTCATCCTTCGTTTGCGAGTCACGAGTAGGTACAGGTGCAGGGTCATAAGTGTAGGTACAAGCTCAGGTACAATATTGAAATACAGTGTACTAAACGAATTAGGACAAAAATAAAAAATAAATAGTATGTCATTTGCAATGTTGTAGTTATTTTGAATGAAATCTGTATTTTGTTATTTTTGCTTTTTAACGTTGTGACTTTTTATATATTTTTTTAAATGTAATGCCTTTTTTCATTTTGTTTTAGTGTATACCTTAACCTTAACTTAAAGGTTTAAGAGCGTCCAATGTCTAAAGATGTTATAACTTTAACCATCGCATACTTAAAAACGGACTTGTTTGTTGTAAAGGCCAAAAGGCGAGAGGTGAACAACGAAAGGTCACTCTCAAAACATAGGTAATAATTGTGGCGCAAGTCGGCGCAACCGTTTGTGAACTCGGCATCTTATCTACAAAATTACTTTACAAATCGCATAGAGATGGTATTTTGTTGCAATAGCATGATAAACAATCTAGTGTTTCATAGAATGCCCGTTTGAATTGCTCGTTGGCTTAGTTGGATGAGCGTTCGCCTTTTATTGCGGGAACACAAGTTTTCTCCCCAAGGGAAATTTGTGTTTCTGGTTCTGGTTACGATTGTGTGATGTGAATGTTGCTGGCAACTACGACACAAGGCATCGAATGTAGTGTGGGGCTGTGAGTGTGAAAGCGTTTATGTTCATAGAAGGACGTCAACTGATCGGTTCACCCCTATTAGTACGACACTCAAGTAGCTCGAACGAACTAATGTGTGACTTCGTATATTTACAAAGTGTGCATAACAATATATTTTTTAATATTCCATAAATGTTTGTGTCAATACCGGGTGGTTCTAATCAGGTAGCATTTGAGAGGTAGTAGAGCATTTTGTGAGTTGCTCGCCTGGCTTGCTACCAAAGTAGCTTACCACCATCAAGTTGAAAGTCTGCCGCCAAGCCAAATACGGTGTTCCGGCAGTTATCCTTGAGAGCCTGCGTATTCCAGGTCTAGTGTGTTTACCAGCTTCGATCACATCGTCACTTACCATCAGGTGAGATAGAGGTCAAACACTAGCCTGTCACATAAAAAAAAAAGAAAAAAAAACAGGATATTTACCATGTGTTTTGTTATTTTTGGGTTTCCTATCCTTCGGCACTGTTGCAAGCGCCAAGATCACGGAATAATTGGAGTAGTGCTGTAAATGTCACGTCAGTAACACAAACATTTATGGCGAGAGTCACCATGGTAGCTTAAGAAACATTCCAATGATATTTTATTTTAAGTATGAGGTAGATATGTCTTCTTCTTCTTCTTCTTAGTTATGGCTATGCAATCTTGTGCATTTAGCCAGTGTCAAGTAATAATAAAATATTTCAAGTGTATTACATATTATAAGTCCTAGTCACAAGTCACAGTCAAAGTCAAGTAAAAGAGTCAAGGTCCAGTCATAGTAAAGTCATGCCCTAGTAAAGTGGTAGAAACTTTACTAGAACTTCTATTGGAGTTTTGGAGCGAAGGCGAAAATCACGTTTTCAACTTTGTATGATTTGCCTACACTTATGCACGTTCACTTAGTATTAATGGTTAATAATGCAACATTATTACACATTAACACTCGAAGAATCACAGGTTTTGTAAAATTTTACAAAATCAACAACGCCATTTTTTCACTTTCAATCAAAACCCCCGGTAGATATGTCGCTCGTTCCTCGATAGAAGTACCTGACAGCTGTCTTGAAAGTCGCACCTCATCTGGCAGCGATGACCCACGGGTTCACGATTCTTTCAAAATGTTATAGCACCATCTTGTTTATAGTAAGTAGAAAAATTACACCAAGGCAACTAAAAGGCTGCTAGAATTTGAGTTTCCACTTCATAATCAAAAAAACCCAAACCCAAACCCTGTTTAAAAGGTTTTAATTTGGTTTCAACTCAAATTAACTATTAGGGCGTTGGTTCGGCACCTCACAAGAATGAAATAGGTAGAGCATATCCTATTTAGTATAAGTAGGTTGAACGAGTATGTTTCACTGTATTTATTGTAGTTTCTTTATCAAATTTATCTATTGATACAATATCTATGAATATTTCACGGTATGATCATTAATTGTTGGCTAACTTTTAAAAATGTAATCATAGCTGTTTTGTTTAAAAAAATGCGACATTTACTTCTCTTTAAAAATCTCTTAAACATTTGATTTGCTTAACCAAACAAAGACAAAGCTAAAGCTATGAAAAGGCAACAAACAAACAGCCAAAACTACGCTGACATTTTTGATATTAGATAAGTCGACACACTCGTATAACACGATTCAAAAAACGTACACCTACATAATTCTAAACCAGTTATCCATTCCGTTTAGGTTCGCTATAATTTATGACGATAATAAAAATAATATAATGAAAGATGAGTACAACGACAGAGTTTTGATTTGCCTAAGATATAATGAGTTAATTAAAAACACAAAACAAGACAAAAATCTTTTATTTAAAATAAATTAAAGCTTACAAAACATAAAAATCAGGACTACCTAAAGGTAGGTCACATCTGAGGTCGTTCGATAAAAAACGTGTTTTATTTAATTAGTTAGACTTCCAGTCTGACCGGATCGAAATCTGTGCAGGGCGTTTATATTTCAGACTGGGAAATCTATAGACATTTAGGTACATTAGATGAGTATTTTATAGACCTAATACCCGCAAAGTACCAGCTAGAAGCTCTTGAATCTATTGACCGGCGAACCAAAATACTCATTTGCGATACTGAGCTAGTCGAAGCAAATGCAAAGTCTCGGTCACGAAGGGTAACATACCTATCGTTATTCTATCACAACGATTACACGACATGAGTGGCCTCCATGCCCTCCTGACAAACTGTCAAACATCAACAATTTGTGGTTGATATACCTCTAGTATCTTCGAACGAAGAGTTTCTTTTCTACGTTCATTCCATGCTGGGATCAAACCCTGCCTCATCCAAACATTTTCCATACTAAAATTCCTACTTTATTTCTGCCTTACTTGAGTTTACCAATATGTCGTTGTTGCTATATTATTGTATATCAATTTAACATAATGTTTACATATTAAAATAAACTTAAAAAAAATTCAACCGACTTCAAAAAACACAAATTTAAGTCATAGAGTAAAAAGTGAATAATTTAATTTACTTGGATGACATAATACATTTTTCATAATCGATTTTAACGAAATCAGTTTTTTTTTCTGTTTTAATTTTGGCTCCACAATTTTAGCCAGTTTATACTCAGACTATATTTTATTAATAAAAAATGTTTTCACGAAATCGGTTCAAAAATTAATTAACAAACAAAATGAATTTTAAACTTTCTCCTTTTTTTGAAGTCGGTTAAAAATAATAAGAGCTTTACAGCATCAGTCTCTATATTATGAGTACACAGTTTTTACATAATTTAACGTTATATACAACTAAATGCCATAAGTACTATACTATGTATCTTGTTGTAAGTACAAGTAGTACGTAGTAGGAAAGAGGTTTGTGGTTTACAGTTATGTGTCAAGAAAACAATTTCAATGATGTCATGGTAGTCACAATTCTGTCGCATCATTTCCTCCTTCTAGCTGAGTAGTCAGCTTAGCAGATGATTCTCCTAGTACTTTTACCTCATATTAACAGCTTTTTATGACACATTTAATCTTCAAGCTATGGTAAAGATCTGTTTAATCCGCGTCAATAAAGAACAGGACAGGGGGACATTGCATTTCACTCCCACAAGCTATAAGCGGCGCAGTGAGAGTAAAACAGCATGTCATCTGTCGTCAAACCTAGTCCCTTTCTTCATTGACACGAGTTATAGTTTGTACTATAAGATTGTGCTGATCTTCTCCCATCACCCTCACGATGTAAAGAAGACTACAATTATCAACATTGTTCAGTTCAAAGACATATAAATTCATATACTATGCATGTGAATTTATATGTATTGTATGTATTGTAAAACATATAAATATTTATTTAAAATTTTAAAATACGTATCAGAGTCTGATGTGAGTAGAACAAAGTAAAAAAGAAAATAAATACATTTGCTATGTATACATTGTAAAAAAAAATATTTTATTTAAAAAACAGCTCTGACTCAGTGTCTTCTGTGAGTAGAACAAAATAATAAAAAGAAAATATATTTACTACACAGAAACACATTTGTTATGTTAGAAACATAGAAACGTCTCAGATCACACTTTTGATCTTGACATTTTTATATGGAGTCATCTTACTACGCAACTTCTTTAAATAACTGGACAAAACAACAACAATATGTTTTAGAATGCTTCAGATCATTAGCAGGAATTATACATAGCAAGTACCTCTAGCATTAGATTTATTGAAGGACAGTTTTCAGAACTCTAGCACGGGTGTTATGGCAATTTCCTGTATAATAATAGGTTTACATATTGTTTTTATACTTTGATACTTATGCAGGAAATATATAATGTTTTCCTAGTTGTACTCTATAATTATATCACATTGAGCAACCTCACTGACACATTAAACTATACACACCGAGTTACCTACATTACCATCAGATGCATCAGTAGGCAACTATAATTCACAAACTAAAAGAGATGGAAAAGATTCATATCGATACAACTTCTGAGCTCGCAAGGTTCGCAACGAGTCCATTTTTTACCGACTTCCCAAAAAAAGAGAAGGTACTCAAGTCGACCGTATTTTTAATTTTTTTTTTATGTTTTTGATACCTCATAACACCTTTCCACGTGAGCTGATTTCGAAAATTTTTTTTAGTTTGAAAGATGTTGCTTTTTTATTGGTCCCATTTAAATTTGATCAGTAGTTCTTGAAATATCGTCAGTAATTCCTATTTTGTGGACTACTTTGACGATGTTCTCGTTATTTCGACTTCAAAAGTTACCTCATAACTTCCTTCGTTGTGAGCCGATTTTGATGATTATTTTTTTATTTGATAGCTGGGAGCTTTTCATGTGGTCCCATTGAAATTCGATCAAGATCTGATCTCTAGTTTTTGAGTTATAGTCAATAATGCGTGTTTAATACATTAAATCTGATCAAGGTTCCGAAGATAAAGCGGTGAAGTCGGTTTTTTAAGCTTTGCTTGCGTTTAATTTTTTATTTTGATCTACCGATATGTCTACAAAATGCTACTAATACTTAATTATGGCAATTCGAAATTATAAACAGACAAAATAGTTATACTTTACGTAACTCTATATACTCTCGTACTTATCTAGTGACAAGATCCTTGCTCTACCATGAAACAGCCATAAAAAAATTAAACATCCAAATTAGGTTTTCGTTCGAAACGGGATATTCACCTTGTATTTTTGTTATTTTTTTTTTTTTGAGGACTTGGTAGTCTGTATATAAACTGTTTGTAACAATAATGCTAATGTAAGTGTTCATGTGAGTTTAAAATCTTATACAGATCTATGTATATTAATTTACCAATTTCTGATTCTACATACGTGTGTTGGAATTATTAAAGTGCTCGTATTTCTTCATTATGCAAGTGTATTGATTGTACAGCGTTTAGTCTACTTTCTTGAGCTAAATTCATCTAGGTTTGGGATACGCTTTAGAATTTTTATCGTATCCAAACAAAAGATAATTCAATAAATTGACTTTGGCTTTTTCTACGGCTATCGCGAGACTACTAGAAGTGGTGGTTTCCACAGGCAGCGAAGAGGATGCTGTAGAAGGTGTAGGCACCGAGCTTCTAGATTTATCAACTGTCACAAGAGTATTCTGAGACCCTTTCATTGAACCCTCTGATGCAGAAATTGAAGTAGATTTCTGGCCCTGCGAAGCTTTTTCTTCAGATTCGTTAGGAATTTTCGCATTCGGCTGCACTACATAGTTATGGTTTATCGTAATCATAGGCTGATATAGTTGGAAAATGGTAGTCGGATTCAGTTTGTCGGTCTTGATTGAAGGTTGGAGTCCTGAAGGCACAATGGAGTTGCCAGGTTGAGGCGACTGTTGATTTCCTAACAGTGCTTGAAGAGCAGCGAGGTTTTCAAGAGACAGGCCGAAGTCCGAAGGATTTAATACATACGTGTTGAATTGTCCTGAGGAAGGAGTTCCTGGGAAAGCTCGGGCAACATCGTTTATGGCGTTTAATGCAGCAGGCTGTTGATTTGACTGTTCTGACGTATTGCTAACTTTTGTCGTATCTATTGGAGCAGTCACAGCCATTCTCATTAAGAGCATTCCAATCAGTATCTGAAACGTAGAAATAAAAACGAATTATTAAAAATATTATAATGCCACTTGCTCCTTTGCAAATAGAAGTTCTCTCACGTACCTTTAGATGCATGTTATACCAGTTTGATACGCAAAATATTCCTACCTCAGAATTGAAATTGGAATTATCTTTTATACTAATACAAAAACTGGTCGCTTCGTAAGTTATGTTACAAAAGGTTTTATGTCCGTGATATTGAAAAATGACCTCTGCGAAGTTGAAATAAGAATTTTAATGCGAGCTATGAATATGTTTATAGCTTCGAGATCCTGGTGTAGATTCAATAATGATACTATACAAATTCTCGATACTAGTTTCACTGACTCTAGTAGAATTACTATCCATATCTATACATATGTCGTATACATTGTCGAAATAGATACTCACATTTATCTTCATAACTGGATTGTGTACGATTACTTCTATTAGGGGCGGAAAACTGAACAGACTTTTGAGTTATCGTGTATATGAAGCAATCTTGGACACTTCCCGCACTTTGCACTACGTCTCAATGACTTGAGACTTTATACTGGTCATCAGCATCACTGGTCTTACAACATCAGGGGCCACTGACTGAAAATAAAACTTGGCGAGAACTGGAACACGTTGAACTACATTACAGACAAACTTTGTTCGTTTTATTAGTTGACCAGCGAGCCGGCTTCACGCGGTCGTTGTTCTAGCCATATGACGCTATCATTACCCCTCCCCCACGTCGACAGGTCTTGCGGCCATCTCCATACTTGTTTGTGACTTGTGCATGGTCTACAAGGAAAATATAGCGAGAATGTATTGCTTGATTGTTCAAAATCTTAGGTTTTTGTGTTAGATGTTTCATTGTGTTGTGTGAGGCGAAATTTTATTTCAAATTTGGAGTTTTAATTACGCCGGCCTTAAAACCTTCTCATGTATTCATGTATGTCATTGACTACATAACAACAGGCTGTAGAACGGTCTTGAAAACGGTTTCACGGAACTTTAGTCTTTTATTTAAATCCATTTAGGTACAACTATAACCACATAGTTTTACCTGTGTTACTAATTAGACAAATAAAATATTATGGCATCTAAATATATTCAACCACGGGCATAAAAAGGGTTAACTTGTTTATCCCGGATAAACAATAATGAAACCACTTTATATGCACACCTACTGTCATTTATTTTTTTATTCAAGACAGATGATACGTTTGACCACTATCTCACCTCATGGTAAGCATTGCATGTCGACAATGCAGAGGCTATGAACCATGTTGGCAATGACAATATCCTAAGCTCTGAAGCTATTTGCTGGAACTTAGCAGAGCCGTCCCAAAGGTGAAATCAGTACACCATACATGTACGGACTTACTCTTGATACAAAATGAGCACCAGTCCCGGTGTCATTTAATGAGTTGATTTTCCAAAATAAAACTGCAATAAACAAAATCAAACAAATAAATGTATATTTATTTGGCCAGTTTCCTCCCCATGGGAAGTTTGTGTTTCTGGTACTGGGTGTGATATGAACGTTGCCGGCGCCCACGACACAAGTTATTGAATTAAATGTGGAGCTGTGAGTGTGAAAGTGTATTATGTTTTATGTTATACACAAATTATATTAAAACTGGGCAGTGGAGTTTTATTATGGATTTATACAATTTCACTCACGGTTGTTTTCTCGCATTGTTACGAGACTATGGAGAAAACAACCGGCGTTCTGCGGAACCCAAAGTGACATGATGTACGAAGCGCCCGAGGCGCGCGCCATGTACTGCCGTCATAAAGCCGCGTACATACATTACATCGCGAGGCGTGCGAATAGCTCGTTACGCATGCCTCGTTGCTGTATGGACGTGTGTGCTCACTGTGAGCATTCGCCGCATACGCTCGTTGCAATCGCCGGTTCAGTGCGAGCCGTGTGCTACGTGCAGACAAACGGGTTTTTTTTGCAGGCGCAATGCAAAAAATCATGCTTCATGGAGACCGATACCGAATTACTGCGTGAACTTGTCCAACTTTATGAAAATAACAGTGTGTTATGGGACTTGAAACATTCTGATTATTACAATAAATATAAACGAGAAGACGCGTAAATACATGAAGAAAAAAAATACAGTCACAAACGAGATCAATTTGTACTGACAAACACCGTGCGTGATTATTTGCAAGCTCAGCTTGAGCATGTATCGTTCATAAATGTGTCGTCGTTTGCCTCAGGTTGAGGCATGCGTGACGAACTAATCGCGACGCACGCCTCGCAATG
The DNA here is from genome assembly GCA_948107665.1 of Lomographa bimaculata. NCBI lineage: Eukaryota > Metazoa > Arthropoda > Insecta > Lepidoptera > Geometridae > Lomographa > Lomographa bimaculata. The sequence continues at coordinate 1,440,398 of OX403600.1, read as the reverse complement.
TCTGTACGCGGCTTAAGGAAAAAGAAGTAACTGATATTTTTGTCAAAATGAGTTATATACAGTCTTTGCTATTTAGTTAATCAAATCATATCAAATCGTTTATTTGCCTAGTACATAAAATCTTATTGTAAAAAGTGACACAATATATTCAAACGTGCAAATGATAATGTCAATAACGTTTTTAAAAAAAATCTGGGTCAGTAAATGCATCTATATCATATTAAAAATCAATAAATGCATCTATATTATAAGTTAGATTTAGTAAGTTGCGTTTGAAAATTTTAAATTAGATAAATAATAGTAGATGCGTCTATTTTCCTTATTCCTTTAGTGTCAAAAATACAGTAACGTCTTTTTTCATTATGACGGCAGTATACAAAACGGCAGAGCGGAGGGAGGAAACGCGGACGCCCCCCGCCGCTCAGCTGCGCGCCTCGGGCGCTTTGTATATGATGGTCCCAAGTTGTTTGAAATTATTACGATGTCTATTAGGTTTTTCCTTGAAGGTTTGTTTATTTGCACAAAATTGTAAGCAATTACTACCACTGACTCACTGGCTGATTCATCTTCAATCTTGGTATAAACAGAAATCATTATAAACATAACGTCTTATACCACACATTTTTACGACGCTTATACAGCCACAGCCCCACACCAAACTCGATCTATTACATTGTATCGCAGACGCAAACGTAAATATTTCTTTATTAAATTCAATCATTCACATCCAAACACAAATCCAGATCCAGCCAGATACCAATATAGAGAAATTGTGCTCGTCGAAGCAGAGAGATAATCCAAACACCAACATAGCATAAAAATTAGTCTTTTGAAGCAGGACTCGGGTAGCTCTGAGGAGTAGCAGAAAGGCAATACACCGTCTACTCGTTATAGAGTGTAGCCGCACATTGAAATCACACCGCAAGCTATATATTCCTTTAAAAACTATAAATTATTTCCTTGAAAAAAATTACTTATATAGTATCATGCATGAAACCATAAGATTGCCATAGTGTGCGAGTTTGGTAGTTCGAAACGGGCCTCGTAAACCCTCGTTTATACCCTGTACCCTAGAACGATTCAGCCACTGCTTTTTATTGGTCCAAACCATTTTTTTTTTTTTGGACAATGTTTTAAGTTTTTTATTTTTTTATAATTCTGTATGAAATAACGATATAGCAAAACAACGTTTGCTGGGTCAGCTAGTAATGTATAACTACATATTTACCGTTACGTTTTCATTAGTACACGTTTCGCTGAGATGGATAAACCCAATCGGTTATAACGGAATAACTTGACTCGGCGTGCTTGGTTTCACGTAGTAACTATTAAGAAAGCTGTGTCGGAGTTTCCAAGTTTCCAAAAAAAAACAACGTTTAATAACTGGTCCACCCACTATGATTCAACACGCAACACGCGCAATTATGTATGAATGACTTTAATATATAAAGCATAAAATTTAAAGGCATTTTGGTTTATACGTGTTCGGGCTTAGATTGTCCTATGTCATTATGTGCTATAGATAAAGTTGGGAAGGGAAGTTTGTTAGGGAAGTTTCGATTACGGTGTTCCGATGACCGTTGGATAATTATAAAATGTACGGCACTAAACCATTTATTTTAAATTTATGAAAATGTTTTGAAGGAACCATTATATTGAGAAATTTTCTGACTAGAAATTGTATAAATGAGACGCTCTTTTAAAATCTAAAAAAAATTTTCGTACTTTTTTAAATATACGTACGGAACTTGATATCTATTGTTATATTTTTTTATGTATTGTTGAGATGTATATCTATGTTGAGTGACGAAACGAGCAAGGCACTCACCTGATGGTAAGCGTCAAGCTTGCCCATTGAACTTCAACGCCACTCAAAGTCTTGAACGTATGGGTAATCCATGGGTAATGAAAAAAAAAACACTCGTTCACGAATTGTTAGCTTGCAACAGTAAGTAGGACCATCATATGCAACATCACCTAACGTCGGTTCATAGGTTACAATAAAGTACTCGAGCCTCCTGTAAAACATTATTCATAAACATATCTTAATGAATACCTAGCAATTTTGCTAATAAACATATTAATGTTCTTCGCTATTTACCTTGTAATCAAATTATTCAAAGATTCTTCACGGCCGCCGTCGAGGCTATACGTAAAATCAGATGCATTTTCTTTGTATTTTACTATTTCTATGTTGTTGTACCTCAAAACAAGCAACTGCATTACTCACAGCCCCATATGAAGATCAAAGAATTGTATCGTAGGTACCAAAAATATTCTCATCACACATAGTGGTACCAAAACTGCAGGCACCAAAATGTGTCCTAGTGATTAAAAAATGTTCCCAATTTAATAAACCCAAATCAAACCCAAGATCTACGTACGAAATCGTACCAAGCACACTTTCCAAAATGTAAGCAATAGAATACCGATACGCCTGGATAAGTAAACTTTGAAGTCCGTGGGTAGGTAATGTTTTTTTGTATAATTCCCAGGTTATGAAGAAAAGAAAACAAGAGAGAGAGAGAAATAAAAAGAATAACGCAGCAGGCGGCAATAAAGGTACACTGGAACATCCTAGCAATAAAGCACTATTTTATTTGGAATGGTTGCACTCTTATCTTTAATTTATATATATATATATATATATATATATATAAATCATAAGTCTGTACGTGTCTATGTAACTGAATCTTCCTAAACGGCTGGACCGATTTTGATAAAAAATTGTGTGTGTTCAGGTGGATACGAGAATGGTTTAGATTCACTATTCGGTCGGATGAATGTTTTTTAATTAATTAATTTAATCAAGGGTTTACTAGTTTATTTATAAAAAAATATATGTACCTATATAACCTACAAAATATGTAACAAAGGTAAATATCATAACATATAAGCAAAAAGAAAATTTATGTTATATGAACCTTGAGAGATATAATAAGTGGCCTAAACGCTGTTGCTTCATCATGGAGACCCATCAGATTTAATTGTTATTATTGGCATTGTATTGTTAATAATAATTTAAAAAATAATAACATTAAATGAAACTATTTCTTCACAAAGTTTCTTAATGTTCTCTCAGCTTTTATTTACTTTCACCCCTCCCTGTGTTTGTTTGTTATCAACATTTTGGAATTTAAAGATGAAGCTGAAATGTTGCGTGCATTTTATGTAAATTGGATGACGGTGCAATATTATTATGACATAGAGCTGATCTGATGATGGAGCCGGATGGTGGCCATGGGAACTGTGTAGTAAAACAACGCAACCCCATCGAGTTTGGGCTCGTTTGATTCATCAAGTTCTCTTGATTTATAACTTTTTAGTTCTTTTTCGTTATTGTCTTATATAATTTTGTTTTTTTTTTTACTTTTTAAAGTATTATACCTATTCAAAGACATGTTAATTATTACATATATTTAGGTTATTAAATTGAGGTGTGAAACAAAAAATATTTTTTAAATTACTTTGTCCATGACTATTTACTATTTATCTTGTACTATGTAAAGTAATTAAATCTAAAATCATTTTCGCATATATAAATCTTCCCAAAGCCCCGGAAATAAAGCATTCCCTGAAGTCCAAGACTATTGAGCCTTTATTGTTATGAAAACTATAGTCAGTGGTATTCATATTGATTATGTACCGGTTGGAGTCACGTATTGTTTAATTTAATAGAGAAACTCGACTGGTGCCCGAGCGATATAGAGATAGACGCTCATTATCTTGAGTAGGTATACGCGGTAGCGGCAACGAGCCTTTCATTCAAATAACAGTGGAAAAATATACATTAAAATTCTGTTATCATTTACACCCTTTTATTTTTACCTACAGATCAGGAGAGGAAATTCCAGGCTCTGCTGGACATCCTCTTGGATCTGAGCGAGTCAGACCCTAGGCTCTCAGAGCAGCAGATCAAGCATGAGGTGGACACCATCATAGTTGGTGGTCAGGAGACTGTTGCCTCCACTCTTTTCTACGCTCTGCTGATGATGGGCTGTAGACCTAGAGTGCAGGAAAAACTGGTCATTGAGTAAGTGTTTGAAATTTTTTGCTTTATTTGTATTTTTCAGTTTCTATTATCCCGTTATCTATGTTTGCAAATAATATTATGGACATATCCAGGTCCAGTACCTAAAGTTTGCATTTATTGTAAATAAATAGAAAATCGTAACTTCAATATCTATGAAAATGTTTTTGTTTTTATAGCATTAGCCATGCTGGGCTATATAGAACTATACCAGTAAATTAAAAAACTGAAAAATAACGCTTGAAGACTCATGACCCATTTTATCATACAGCTGAGCTACTCAAGCCCTGCCGCAAGCGACGAAATTATCCTCTCCTTATTCATATAATTCATGGTTCAATCCCCGCCTCAAATGATATTTTGCCTTTCTTTAATTGCTACATAATCTGTCATACATACAAGAGAACATAAAAGAGTCCCAGTATCTAAGTCAACTTTGCCACTACACTGTCTCCAATACTTTCAGGTTAAACTCCATATTTGGCGAAACCTTCCGTCCCGTTGAAAAGGCTGATCTGCTGAGAATGCATTACTGCGAGGCAATCATCAACGAGACTCTTCGGATGTTTCCTCCTATTCCAGGCGTTATGCGGTACGCAGACCGTGAGCTGCAGCTCAGTAAGTATTTTTACCTTTCTAGAGTTATGAAGGAGTTTTCATATCTCGTAAATGTTCTTACTGCAGGAAATCCTAAATGGCTTTTGCTTTTAAGTAATAGTTTTCTTTAGAGTATATCCAATATCAGGGCAAGATTGTTAAATGGTTTATAATTAAGAATAATCCGAAGAGCTGTTCATATTATTGATCTCGTGGTTTTATCATCGCATTGCACGCCAACGCAAGAGGTTTTATCCACAGTAGTCTTAGACTACTGTCTTAGACTTCCACACATCTATCCACCCGTCTTCTCCTCTGGGTACAACATGGGTCACTTCAAAATTGGATAGAAAGTGCTTAACTCATAATTATCACAACGGCTATTCTAAAGCGACAGTATAGTTACCATCAAGTGGACCATCAGCTTGTTAGCCACCGCCTATGAAGAAGCCGGAAGGAGAACCACCTATGAGACACTTCATATTTTTCACAATATATTGATTTGGGTTCCAGAATCTTGCCGAATCCCTAAAGGTACCGGATGTGGCATCAACGTATGGGGAGCTGGCAGGTCCAAAAGAATATGGGGCCTTGACGCGGAACAGTTCGACCCTGAGCGGTGGCTGGATGGCAGAGTTCCTTCCAACTCTGCTGCGTTCTTACCTTTTAGCTATGGACGACGAGCGTGTATAGGTGAGGGTTTTGTAGATCATTTTTGTATCGGTGGTAGAGGCCTACTTTGTATAGCACTTGCATGTATGATCTATATCGATTTAATATGATGTTGTAGGTGGTAACACTTAGCCGTATAAGAGGTACTTCTGCTGATTACTGAACGAGGCTGACGAAGAAAGAGAAAATAATATTATGTAAACCAGTTCACGATTGAGTAGAAATACATTTTTCACTCATACTTTTTCTCTAGGTAAAGAAAATGTTGTGCTGCACTAGGACTTAGTAGGAAAAGGGAAGAGAGATGATGGTATTTTATTTTTAATTACAGCTGTTCATGCAGAAGAATTCGCGGGAATAAGCTAGTTGTAATTAAAAATACTACAATAAAACAAAACAGTAAAATATACTTTTAAAAGCCAACCTTTATATAGTAAGTTTACAGTTGGAGCAGGTTTTTTGTTGCAACACAGAGGTACTGGATTTAAATCTTATCAACAAAAAAATGCAGAACAAAAGTCAACTGAGCAGTTTAAAATCATTATGAGACAAGTTTGTTTCAGGAAAGAAATATGCAATGTCCATCCTGAAGACTCTCATAGCTTGCTGCGTGAGAGAGCTGGAGTTCACGTCTGAAGCAGATAAGCTGGATTTCAAGTTAGACATCGCGCTGAGACCGATCTCTGGAAATTTGATACAAGTCTCACTTAGGGAAAAGGAAATTATAACTAAGATTTGTTAAAATATTGCTTGTATATATATATATATTACGTAGAGGCCGAACCACTGTAGTGGTCTATACCACATTAACTTTCTTTAACAGGTAATCTATGATTTTGCTACAATTGCTGGAAACCCGTTCGCTAGTTAAAACCCGTTTGATCCAACAATAAAATCCAGGACATTATCAAAAATCAAATCAAAATAGTATTTATTGCTAAAATTATACATATAACATAAAAATAAAACGATAGGTGGGTAACGCAAATATAATAAATATAAAGCATATTATAATGATATATTTAGGAAGGAAAAATTATCGCTTGAGGCGGAATTTGAACCCGCGGCAATAGGGTGTACCCTATTGCTCTAACCGCTGAGCTACTCAAGCCCTGCCTGAAGCGTCGAAATTAACTGCAATGTTAGACTCGTTGACCGTAGTAGTTTCTATAAACTGTTTCGGTAGATGACGTCACACGTCCCCGTAAGACGTTAATAATAAGGAAAGGTTAATTTCGTCGCTTCAGGCAGGGCTTGAGTAGCTCAGCGGTTAGAGCAATAGGGCATGACTCCCTATGGCCGCGGGTTCAAATCCCGCCTCAAGCGATAATTTTTCCTTTCTGAATTTATCACTATAGTTCTGCCTAGCATGGCTAATGCTATATAAATAAAATAAAGCATATTGTTTAAATATCCAGAAACATTCAAATGTCAATGTATCAAAATCTCGGTACACCTGAAACTGGTAGCTTTAAAGGAAGACCGCTCAATAACTGGAAGACTATTAATAGCTGCATAAACGACAGTTACAATAATGGTGAACCTAGATGTATTATAGTCTTTATGGCTGTAATTTTGCGAATCTGGCAATAGAATCATTAACTTTCATGAGTGCAATATGAAAATTAAAACTATCGTGAGTATTACACATAATTAATGTTGTATACGGCTTGAAACACGTCTAAATTTCGACTTACTTTGTAGTCTTTTTTTTTTGTAGTCGACTAGTTTCGGACAAATTTGTTGTCCTTCATCAGGATGAGTCAGACGCGCGATACGCAGAGGCGAGCGGCTCGAGCCTCGGCGCGTGACTAGTCGACTACAAAGTAAGTCGAAATTTAGACGTGTTTTAAGCCGTACACAACATTAATTTCATGAGTGCCTCTTTGGGGCCCATGTGAATAAACGATTTTGATTTTGATTTTTGATCTTTTAAAGTAAACTAGCGACCCGCCCTGGCTTTGCACGTGTGCAATTTCCGGTGGATTTTCCAATACATTTCTTACATACAGACTGAAACAACAACAAACAAATTGGTCATGCCACTTTCGTGTTTTTACGATATCGGTATTTTTACGACATTTTTTGATAAATAGATATATATATATATATATATATATATAAATATATATATATATATATATATGCTATATATTTTTTACTATTATAGGTCACAATAGCGTGTTCGCTATTTATGTTACAATCTAGACAAGATTAGGCTAATAAGTAACTTAAATTTAACTTATTCTGCTAAATACAAAATATCCAAGAATGTGTCCATTAACACTTTTCTTATTGTTTCTAACAATAAGACAAGTGTTAATGGACACATTCTTTGATATTCGATCTATTAATGTGACACTTGGTTCATGTGTTCTTTATGAGCAGCACTTATGCACTTACTACATTACACTAACACTAAACAAGTTCTAACGGTTTGTTCTTTTGAGTCTTCTCACTTATACGTGTGATCGAGGAGCTGGATGGCCTTGACTACTTGAATAACAAATAGATATATATATAAATATTGTAATAATTTTATGCTACATTAATTAATTTAAAATAAATAAGTCCAGACCTATATCTACAATAATTCAAACGCAAGAAAAGCTAAAAAAAACGACTTCATCGCTTATATTTCGGTTTTGGCTTGACCGATTTCGATAACATTTATATGAGACCACCTCTGAAGTATGATCATACTTCAGAGAGGTCCCATATAAATTTATGGTTAGATTTAGTATAATGTAGAAGTATTTACTGGAAGATTAACAAAACAAAAAAAAACATCAAAATCGATTCATAATTCGCATGACATATAAACAAAAAAAAACTACATACAGTCGAATTGAGAAGAACCTCCTTTTTTGAAGTCGGTTGATAAAGAAGTAGGTATTGCTTTTTATACAAAGAAACCGAATGAGATGTTAACGTTCTGTGATTTAAACATCACAGTAATCACACAATCATAAATGCAAAAATCTGTGTGTAAATGTGTTTATTTTCTCTTCACGCTGTAAATGCTGAACGGATTTGATAAAAATTTTGAATGTGAGTAGCTTAAACCCAGGATTAACACATAGCCTACTTCTCAACCTAATGGATGCGCAAGCACTTAAATAAATTAGAACAATATATTTTTATGGAGGGTGAGAACGAGCTTACAACATATTAAAACTAAGTAATTACCATCCTTCAAGAGTTGTGGGCTGATTCTCAGCACAAACGAATTGTTCTTACATATATACATTTCAAATGTTGCTACTTAATAACCAATTACTGTTTGATGATGCAATGAATATGATATAATATTCGTTACGACAATGACCTTTAAGGTTTCGAAAGTACTTATATTAAAGTTCATCTAAACGTAAAAACTACTTGCAGAGCAATGTTTGAGGTGAAACTGCGAGATAAAACTTCTTATCTAAGCAAACGTTAAACGGGGTCTTTGAATCGAGGTAGGCCTGACACTTTAGCACTTTGATTGTACGCAAGGCAAGCAAAGCAAAACGAGATTGATATTAGACTGACTCGAAGCGCAAGCAAGTTTCCTGCTCTGTGATTTTAAACCTATTTTTGCCAGTGGTTTAAAAATTGTAAACAATACAATACAATACTCTTTATTGAAAAACTACAAAAAAATTAAGAACTAAGTAAATAAATAAATCTTAAAGAGTTTTCACGATAGGCTGTCTCATCGCATAAAGCAATCTCTTCCAGGCAACCTTAGCATATACTCATACTAGCCGTGCCCCGCGGCTTCGCCCGCTATTATCAAGTTAAAAAGTGGCCTATGTGTTAATCCTAGGTATAATCTATGTACATTCCAAATTTCATCCAAATCCGTTCAGCCGTTAAAGCGTGAAGAGGGAACAAAAATACTTACACACTTACACACAAACTTTCGGATTTATAATATTAGTAGGATATACATATTAAAAAGAACTGCATCTAGCGAAGTACATTAAATCGTAATAAATAGAATGGAACTATTAATATAGAAATATAAAATAATCAAAAGTGCATAGGTGAGAGGTTTTTATTACAAACTAACTGAGCTAAGAACCTACTTTCTTTAGGTCGGTTAAAAACCAACAACAGCACGAGGCGTGTTGTTGTTAAACGTCTTAGATTTTTGTATTTCTTGTACAAGCCGGTTTCCTTACGATATTTTCCTTGTATTCCTTCAACTTAGAGCGGGAACTAATTCCGAACGCAACTGTCAAGTCAAAATAAAAAATGACGACTCGGCATTCTTTGCGATGTTTAATTGTATTTTTTTTATGTAAGTACTATTGTATTTTAACATTTAACTGTATTTCGTTTTTGTTTAAGTTATATTGTCTTTCAGCGTTTTTAGCTGTGTATAATTGTGTAATATGGGTTTTTTGCCTGAATTAAATGAATTATTATTTTTATATATTATAAAGTATTGGTCGGGGCACCGAGATAGAAGACAAACTTACTATTACTTCAGCTCCGAAACCCCTAGTGCGGTGTTTTAACCATTAATAAGAAAATACTAAGTCGCGAGTGAATAGGTATCTTTTAGGCTTGCTCCATCGTCGACCACAACGTCGCTTAACATCAGGTGAGATGGTGGTCAAAAGTTTGCCTATCTTGAATAAACAAAAATACTTACCGAGGTTTCAACATTCAGTATTAAGTATTTTTAGCGTCTATAAAGTCATTAATACTATCCATCTATCTAATACTTTTAAAGGAGCAATTTTTGTATATATGTAATCTGAATCACGGAAACAGCTCCAAAGATTTTCATGAAATTTTGTACCCCTGCATACTAATGCAATTTCATGAAAATCGTTGGAGCCTTCGGGAGGGATAAATCGATCTAGCTAGGTTTGATTTTATAAAATGTCAATTAACATTTTAAAAATACCGAGTAAAGCTTGATTATTTAGGTACCTACCATATTATATACCATGTATAAAAGAGCTTAGCAAGATCACTAAATAGGTACCATAGCTAAACAGACACGATTTTTATGTTAGTTAGGTACTTAGGAACAAGTTTACAACGGCTATATGTGTATATGTGTGCTTACGTCATTAATTATTTATTTGGTATGCCAAGGTCCATTAAAAATTACCGGCAATTTGTATAATTCAGGGTTTTTTTGACTGACTTGTAAATAGGAAGAGGTTCTTCAACTGAATACTTATTACTTTTTTACCAGACTGCGCGACGCAAAGGAGAGTATTGTGTTTATCAGCATATGTATGTATACAAATAAACGCTTTCACACTCACAGCCCCACACTAAGTTCGACGACTTGTGTCGTGGGTACCGGAAACATTCACATTACACACACAATCACATAAACGCTTTCACACTCACAGCCCCACACTAAGTTCGATGACTTGTGTCGTGGGTGCCGGAAACATTCACATCACACACACAATCACAACCAGAACCAGAAACACAAATTTTCCTTGGGGAGAAAACTTGTGTTCCCGCCGGGAATCGAACCCGATACCTTTACTTAGAAGGAATACATTTATAAATATGGTACAAAAATAATAACAAACAATAGCAGATTGCTAACGAAAAAGTCTTTGTTTCATTTAAAGCTTTCAAAATAAATAAAAAAGACACAAAAGACAATAGTGTTCACAAACGCACGTTTACTTATTCATACAGATTTACTATTAAAATTAATTACATGTTCTATTATAATTGGTTTAATCTTTTCCTGGACAATATAAAATCCTACCTAACTTGTCAAACCTTAGTCGAGTGGAGTCAGTTGGATTCTACTGAATATATAGTATATCTATACTATACAAATATATAATACACATATTTATCTCTGCTGAAATTCAATTTAGTTCAGGAAGAGTTGATTACGAAATTTGAAGTTGAGAATTCAAATGAGGAAATAAGTCATGTGGGAACCAGATATAATGTAATAGTTTTGTATGAAATAATCAAATTTGTATATAAATGATTTCCGCATTATTAGGAAGAGAAGTCATCTTGACATTTATAATGTTCTACACACTTTAAAAGACGTACCTGCAGAAGCACAAACAAAAAAAGAATGGAATATATAGAGATTTAAACTTTTTTAGGGAGACGCCTGACGGATGCCTGAAACATTCTATAAAGTCCATTCAAAAAATATCGGACACGTATTTAATCAGTTGAACTAAAAATACGAAGATATAGTACGTTGTAATTCTCCGTGACGTCACGCTTCAATAAACTTTTTACTGAGACGTGACGTCACGAGCCCCGAACATGGACGCTCTTTATCTTTGTCAATTTCTATTGATTTGCTAAGTAAAAAAATACATATCCAATATTTTTTGTTAATCTAACTGACATAATAATTCGTTCTTTTTTTACCCAGGCATTATCCCTATTTAATAACATAGTCAAAATCAATGTATTGTAATCATAATAACAATACAATGATTTTGAAAAAAGAGACTGTAATTATAGATATTTCACTATCTACGAGACTATATAAAATATCCATTAAAGTCTTCGATTTAAGTCTAAACACTATTAGAAGATTGGACATCTTACAAACAAACAAATAACCCTGGCCTCTATCATCGTAACATAGGTCATAATTAACATAATATAGCCAATCAGTGGTCGAGGACCCTGTATATAAAGATATTTGAGCTTTGAGGATTATAAGTAGTAATGAAGAATAATGTTTTATCTAAATGTTATTTGAGTGCAATTAACGCCGACTCTCTTATAACAACCTTAAATAGTTAAAAAATACATTTTCCTCGATATTTTAGCATCAATTTGCGCCTCTACCAACGCCAGCGAACGACAAAGTAAAGTCAAAACAAGTTAAACAGCTTTGAAGAGGAAAATATAGTCAATAAATACTCATCAAAGCACAAACTAATGCCTGAAGGTCATATTACACATTGTTTTTTAATATATCTGACGTGGAATAATAATATCTGTTGAATACAAGGTAATTTATAATATACCGGAAAGCTCTCAGACCTTGATCCTCATTTAATTCTATCACTTAGTTCTGAATGCTAAATTATCTATATTATTTTAAATAATGTATTGTATACTATGTAATCTGTAGTTGTTTAAATCACACTGTCTCGCAAAGAACGGCATCGCCCGCCAACTCCAGTTGACACTTGACACCATAGACTTAGAGAAGATAAATAATATATTTTATAAATAATTATAAGACAATTTATAAAGCAGAATTTGCAACAACCCTACCAAAAAAGACGTCGGTCTCTATGGTTGAAATGGTCACCCAAAAAGTTTCTCCTATTTTACAAATTACGACGTTGGTTTCTATGGTTGAAATGGCAACCCAAGAAGTTTCTCCTATTTTACAAATTACCTTGTATATCGACAGTGTTTAAGTCTGAACTGACTTTGACAAACTGTAATTCACAGTAAATTGCAAATGTAATGCAATCATCAGTAACATAAGCACGCACTAGAGACTACACTAAATGCAAGTTCAAACCAAGGTTGAACGCTATTTGGTCAGGATCGCACATATGTTTGGTGATACAATTTATAAGTCCTAGCAAGAAATTCCAAACAGAAAAAGAATATTTTTAACTATGACACTGGACACTGGCACTAATCGTCATCATCATTGTAATTATAACTGTAATAATCGTCGTCACCATTTGATGCCGCTGTGGTAGTAGTAGTGGGTTCTGTTGAGACAGATAGAGGGATAGAGCTGCTGCTAGCCTGCTGTGGCTGCACAGTTGTTTGCACTGGAGTAACTGTTACACTGGGATTCGTTTGCACTGGAGTAACTGTTACACTGGGATTCGTTTGCACAGGAGTATCTGCAACACTGGGATTCGACGGTGCTGTCTCTACGACGGTAGGGTTGATGACTTGAGGTGGAGAGGCCACCGGAGCAGTGCCAACTGACTGTGGCACGTTTACTTGATTTAATCTGTTATCTGTTTGTGGAACTGGAACGTTGTTACTATACCCTGATCCTAGACCCGTATTCAGGCTGAGCAGACTTGGGTTGGATAAGGATATCATAGGACGAAACAATTGCAATATTGTCGTCAGACTCGGCCTTATCTCTTGAGCACTTGGGCTTCCGGATTGTCCATGTGACGGATGTATGATGTACGTATTAAATATTCCTGACGTTGGATCCTTTGGTAGCACATCTGAAGCATCTTTTCCGAAGATATCTGCAGATATCTGTGGTTTTGCTAAAACTACTGTTAGGGTCAACACCCCGATCAATATCTGAAATAAATATTTTTAAATTAATGTCTTTCACGATTAATTTAAAAGAAAATTAAGATCTACTCGACATAACTCATTTTTTTAAATCGGTTAAAAAGTAAAGGGCAATCTACTGTAGAGCCGATAACTTTATTCTCAAAATTTAGGCTAAATCCAGGGTAAAGCTGTCTCCAGGATCAGACTTGTAAAGTTCAAATTTCTAGGTTACAACCAATCACTGAGAAAACTTCTTTCACAAACACACACCAGACTGGACTGGATTATTCATTACACAAACACACACTCACAAACTTTCGCGTAATGTACCGTAGTTAAGAAATATAAAACACTTCCATATTATATTTGTAATAATTAAAAAAAAATAAGTCGTTCACTCGCGTACCTTGAGATGCATGCTAGACCAGTTTTGTATACAGAATATATGAGCAATAACGTTGTTTCCTCTTATATAGCAAGTATAAAACTGGTATTGGACGCATCATCCACACGGTCGCAAAATACCAGCAGAGAACGGAAAACCCGTAAAGCGCGAGTGAGACGTAAGCCTGAGAATTCCTTGCGCGACAATTCATGCAGAAAAAGACTATGTGAGCTTTAATTGATGTGTAAGTTCACCTACATAATAAAATTACCGCTATATTTCTATACAGATATAATATGTTAATCAAGAAAAGCGAGATCTTTAACTTGAATTGGGTCGTTCAGCACTTTGTCCGTCCGTCCGTCTGTCAGAGGCATTTATTTATTTATTTATTTAATAGTTTAGCACAAAACAGTGTACAAGGAATAGCTTAACGCTATGAAGCAATATCTACCAGCTTTCCTGGGCGCGTAAGAAAAGTGTTTGGGCGTGCAGCTAAAAGATACGCGTACATAAAATAAATAAAAAATCATCCTCATCTAGATGAGGATGATTTTTTATTTTTTATGAAGTCATTCGCTTATATGGTTTAGACACTAGTGTCTAAACCATATAAGCGAATGACTTCAAATTCTCATAGAATATGTAAAATTACGGCCCAAAGCCAGAAATGATATTTAAAATTATATAAATGAAATTATGAATCTCATAGGTACATGTAAGTGTGGAGCAAAATATTTTTTATTTTTTTATCTATCTTTGTGAGGTATCGTTGAAAAGAGCTTGAAAATTAGAATACCTAACCGGTTTAAAAAACAACCTTATGTTGGAAAATAACGATTTGGTAGGCCACCAAAGTCACTATTTTTAGGCCTATTTTGTCCCGGGGTCTATCTCAAAATCGGCTTCACACTGAACGCTGAAACTTACGTATAATATCTTTTATATCCTGTACTTGAACTATAAATACAGAAATCAAACAATTTTTATATAGAAAAAAAGTTATAAACAAGTAACCTCAAAAGTTTTTCTCTACGAGGCAAAATGCAGGCGCGATATTTCAGTTCGGCGCGAACGACTAGTAGGTATATTTCAATACAATAAAAACAGGTTATGATAGGTAAGTACGTAGGTACTATACGTAACCACATAAGTGATACGTTACATGCAAGTGATACTAAGACGAGCAAGTCGTTAGCTTGATGGGAAGCGTTTGCTCGTCATCGGTAGGTAATAGTAAAATTTAAAAAACGGCCCGGTACCTATTTTTTCTTACTTAAATATTGACACAACCGACTGACAGAGGTTCGTTAGGTTAAATTTTGTTTGTATTTGTGTAATAATGTGCATAAACAACTAATTTAAACAATTTTTTTTTGTGTAAGTGTGTAAATGTGTAAGTATGTACGTAATGTACGTTCCCTCTTCACGCTTTAACGGATTTAGATGAAATTTGGAATGTACGTAGCTTATACCTAGGATTAACTAAATTAATTCATAAATCATAAATCTAAACATACACGATATAATTTTAATTTACATATAGATAAAATTGACGAAGTAACGCACACAAAATTCTTAGGAGTAACAATTGACCAAGATTTAAATTGGAAATTGCACATGGAAAACCTAAGTAAGAGAATCAATAAATTTGTATACGCACTTAATAAAATAAAAAACGTAACAAATAAGAAGACGGCCATTGAATCGTACCATGCGTATGTGGAATCAATATTGCGTTATGGAGTCGTAATGTGGGGTAATAGTACTGATACAAATAGAGCATTCGTTGCACAAAAAAATGCATCAGAGCTATCTCCGGAATCCGACCGAGAGAATCATGTAAACCGCAGTTTGGAATACTTGGCTTATTACCACTACCTGCCCTCTATGTATACGAAACCTGTATCTTTGTCATGCAACATAAACATTTATTTGTAAGCGCATTCGATGTTTCAAAAAGGGTACAACGGGACCCACATCGGCTGGTATACAATGTTATACCAAAAAGTGCTAAATATAGTAAAAACTGTGTAGCTATGTGTATAAAAATATTCAACAAATTACCAAGTGACTTTAAAAATTTTAATATTACAAAATTTAAAAATAAATTGTATAAATGGCTACAAAGTAAATTAATGTATGATGTACGAGAATTCTTTAATTAAATACAATTTCGTTATTACTTATACATAATTATATATGTTTAGTTTGGATAACGACAAAAGACTATTGCTATATTTTAACAATGTGACTTTGTAAATTTGCATGCTACTAACCTATAGCAAAACATGAGTGCCTCACTAACATTCTACTATTTAAGATCTTCATACCATGTTTTACGCAAATAAAGAATCTTTATCTTTATCTTTATCTTTAACACATACCTAGACGACCCAGTTGGCGCAGTGGACAGGTGTCCGCCCTCTGCGCCGTGGGTCCTGGGTTCGATTCCCGGTAGGAGCACAAATTCCTTCCCAAGGGATATTTGTGCTTCTGGTTCTGGGTGTAATGTGTGTGTGATGTGAATGTTTCCGGCACCCACGATACAAGTCTTTGAACTTAGTGTGGGGCTGTGAGTGTGAATGCGTTTGTTTGTTTGTTTGTTTGTAGTTTACTTTTTAACTTGATATAAGCGGGCAAAGCCGCGGGGCACGGCTAGTTAATAATATAGTAGGGGAGAGCGAGGCTAAAAGTGCTGATTTTGAGTAATCGCTCAAAATAACTATTAAAATGAAAACTAGTAAATATAATTTGAGGACAGCTTGGCTAATTTTTTTAAGTTTTATTTATTTTATATATATCTAAAATAAGCTATTTTGTAATATTTTTAACTGATACTCAAATTAATTAAACTTGTCCACAAGGCACAATTGACCGCACCGATTTTGATGATTGTTTATTTATTTGAAAGCTGGTGCGGTCCCATTGAAATTTGATCAAGATCTGATTTCTATTTTTTGAGTTACAGTCAATATTGCGTGTTCAATACATTAAATCTGATCAAGGTTCCGAAGATAAAGCGGTGAAGTCGGTTTTTAAGCTTTGCTTGCGTTTAATTAATTACTAAATAAACTCTTATCAAAACCTAGTTGAGAAAATAAAACAAAAACAATCAACATATTTTCTTGTTTAAGCTAACTAAAGTCAAAACATTACTTCTAATTAGTTTTTATAAAGATAAGTATTTTCGTTTGATTCTGTGTTGGATTAAGAATCACAACAAATGATAAATTAACATTCTAATTCATCGTCCTCGTCCTCGCTCTCAGTATCTTTAAATTGTAAAATTTTCTTTTTACAATAAATATTTATAACATTATATCTAATATCTTTAAACGAGCAATTCTTGTATATTTATGTGTGTGTAATCAGGATCTCGGAAACGGCTCCAACTATTTTCATGAAAGTTACAGATTATGGATTTTTCGGCCCAAGGAATCGATTTATCAACGTTCCAGGTCCGAGAAATGCTCGGTTTCCAAACAACATTTGAAAAACCGGGTTTAAGAAACTATCAGCACCATCTATAACGCCATGACCGATGTAAAAAACTGTTTCTACTCGACACTAGATGGAGCTTTCTAAGGCTACATATTCAAACACATTCTACCAAAAACAAAAATCCGAGCAAAGCTCGGTCATCCGGATATTAAAATATTATCCTAGCCCTCTCGCCTACTTGAAATATAACCAGGAGAGACACTGGTGCTAATTCTGTTGAGCACCGAACTAACCTAAACTAAACTAAAAATAAACTAATTTTAGTCAAAGAATACCTAAACGCTATTCTGATTTTACGTTGAACTTAATTTAAAAGTTCACTTAATGACAGGACTAAAATTGATTTTGACAGCAACCAAATTGAATTGTATTCACAAGAGCCGCAATCACATATTCCTCCAGTATAGACTTTGTAGGTCAGTATTTGCTTCATTAATTGCACTTGTTATTCTTTCAAGTATAAGATCACATTAAAAATAATCCAGACCTTTTTCATACAGACTAATTTGAGTTTAAAATTTCTATTTTTAGTCTTAATTTGACGTAAAACATGTACATCAGAATAAGAATTTGGTCATTTTCACTAAATAGAGTAACTAAACTAACTTAGTCCTGTCAAAATTAATTTTAGTCTAATCTTGCATTTTCTGAATAGGTTTTGGACTAAAGCAGGACTAAAACTAATTTTAGGCTAGTTTAGTCTAATTCTGGACAACAGAATCGGCACCATTATATATACATTTTAATAAGTTTTATTTATTATGTAACGTCATTGTGGCATTTTAACTACAAACCTATTATTGTTTTTATGTTCGAATAGAACATGCTGTTGAAACGATATTTTCTTCAAAACATTTATTTTTCTGTTCGATTCCTGGCAGAAGCACAATTTTCCTTTCCAAGGAAGATTTGTGCTTCTGGTTCTGGATGTGATTGTGTGTGATATGTAAATATTTCCGGCACGACGACGCACAATGCAAGTCTTTGAACTTAGTGTTGGGTTGTGAATGTGAAAGCGTTTGTTTGTTTGTTTTAGTAATTTACTTGAAATACCTAAATGTACACAGTTTTTCAATAAAGATTATTCTATTCTATTCTAAAATGTTTTGTATATACTACTTTAATACCTTATATTTGTTTCTTTAGAATTATGCATGCTTAATTTAACAGCCATCTTAATTTACTTACTCGTAAGTACCAACCCATGTGTCAGACATACGTTTCGTCGCGTCGCGTCGGGGGCGTCGTGTACCCCTAGTGTGAGTTTTACAGCAGAATATCGTTAACGTAACTGCGGCGTTGATCGAGTATACGAAAACGATTTTGGTTATATTTTGATAGCGAGTGTAAGTTTAATTGGCAACTGTCCGTAAACAGTTTATTCACTCAGTTGATAGTTAATTTTTGTTTGTAATGTTGGTGGCTTGCTATGCTGGTGTCCACACCAACCTCACAAGTATGCGGCGTATCTTAGACGTGGGAGTCGATGAGGTGTAGTTTTTACTTGAATCTATTATTTTCCCCATGTTTCCTTCATCATTGATTCGTCATCTTTGGATTTTCCTCATATAATAATAATAATAATATACAATGCAATACTCTTAAGTTTTTACTCGCATTAGTCACAGTTATTGTCAACCCAATATCATCCATCCCCCAATCCTTAGTTAATAATATTATATAATTAAATTGTAAAGGCGTGTGCAAGCATAAAACGGCGAAAGATGACATTCTAACGAAGAGATGTCTGTCGTATGTTTGGACACGCCTGATATGTTATTATTAAAATGTAATTATACCAAAGGGCCTCTTAGCGTTGGCTATCGCTCCGCTAATGCCTTACAAAGGTCCGGGCACAGACCCGTGAGATTAAATAAATACTTGGATAATAATAATAATAATAAACATTTATTGACATAAGTTTTTACATAAAATTTTATGAATCCATAGGCTCCTGAACTAGTGTTAGAACACTGTGTTTCAGGTGCCAGTGGCTTCTCCCAATAATTAATCTTATTATATCTTATTACGTCACAAATGTTTATATAATACGGAATCTAACATACTTACTGGTATATATTAATTTAGTGCTCGAAGTTGTAATATTACCTCTAAATAGATAAATCTTGTATTATAAGTAATTTTTTACCCGACTACGGTGAAGCAAAATAATTAAACGCAAGCAAAGCTTAAAAAAAACTGACTTCACCGCTTTATCTTCGGAACCTTGATCAGATTTAATATATTGGACTCGCGTTATTGACGATAACTCTAAAACTAGAGATCAGATCTTAATCAAATTTTAACAGAACCACATGAAAAGCAACTGCTTTCAAATAAAAAAATAATAATAAAAATCGGTTCACAACGAAAGAAGTTATGAGTGTGATGATAACTTTTTAAGTCGGTCAAAAACGAGAACATCGTCAAAGTAGTCCAAAGAATACGCATTATTGACGATATCTCAAGAACTACTGATCAGATCTTGATCAAATTTATATGGGACCAATTGGAAAGCAACATCTTTCAAACTAAAAAATAAATTTCTAAATCGGTTCACGTGGTAAGAAGTTATGAGGTAACACAAATAAAATAAAAAAATACAGTCGACTTGAGTACCTCCTCCTTTTTTGGGAAGTCGGTAAAAAAAACAAAATACTTTATACCCTATAGAGACGACACTCATGAAATTAATGCGACTGCGTAAAAAGTGCTAAGTAGGCAGTTAATATGTTTATATGAGACAACAGGGTCTTTTCGCGCTTTTATTTTCAAAATAGCATTATTTTGACTAACCTCGACGTTTCGGCAGGGTTGCACCGGCCGTGGTCACGAGAGACTCGATATAAAACTTATCGATAGTTTAAAAAAATCTATATAGTTAATTGCTTTTTTATTTTACAGTATTTCGTTTCTAAGAACTATTATGCCATTATATATTATATTGTTATAAGAAGAACTGTATCATAGCCTTATATTATAAGTATTGAAAATGCAAGTGAGAAAGGTTGATAATGAACTTTAAATCATTATAGATCTCTTTAGAGGTATTTCCATGGTCTTTAGTTTCACTAAACATAAACACTTTCACATTCACAGCTCCACACTAAGTTTGATGACTTGTGTCGTGGGTGCCGGAAACATTCACATCACACTCACAGCTACACTAGCTAGATTAAGACAGATTTACTTTAAGGATCATCAAACTCGACCCAAGCGTTTGATCTCTAGAACGCCACCATGGAACAAAGTAATATATATATATATATATATATATATATATATATATATATATATATATATATATATATATATATATATATATATATATATATATATATATATATATATATATCTAATATATAAAATTCTCGCGTCACAGTTTTCGTTGCTATACTCCTCCGAAACGGCTTGACCGATTTTGATGAAATTTTTTGTGCTTATCCGGTATCTATGAGAATCGGCCAACATCTATTTTTCATCATCATCATCATCACTTTTCATCATTATCAACGCTGGTGAAACCGCGGGGCGCAGCTAGTATATATATATATATATATATATATACATAGGCTGATAAAAGAAGGAGGATTGTTATGATATTAGCACCGAACGTATGTATCGAATCTGCATTTTCGGTTTTTCTTAGGTATCGTAGAAAATAATAGAAATCATCTCAAGCTCCGGATATCATATGCTATTGTTATAATACATGGCGCCCATAAATCAACACACAAGCCCGCTGAGAACACACTAAAGATTTGAGAGAAGGCCGAAACAAATCAAAATATATACCTAATAATATATTTTGTATTACGTTTTCATTAAGCAGCTTCATGAAAATGAAAAAAATATATTAAACTTTTAAAAGAAACAGTAAATACACGCTGTTAATAAGATTGATACATATAAGTATATAATAATAATATAATAACCGCTACCGTATATGAGGTATCAATACTTTAATGTAGATGTATTCAGCATGCGCTACTCTGAATACATGAGAAATATAATTTATTTTATAAGTTCCTAATTGTATATCTGTCGTGTCCTAATTGTATATTAATTACTAGCCGTGCCCCACGGCTTCGCCCGCTATTATCAAGTTTAAAAGTAGCCTATGTGTTAATTCTAGGTATAATCTATGTAATACATTCCAAATGTCATCCAAATCCGTTCAGCCGTTAAAGCTTGAAAAGGGAACAAACATTCTTATACACTTACATACAAATTTTCGGATTTATAATATCAGTAGGATTAGCTATAATTAATAATAGTGTAAAATTATTATTTTAATTTGTTGTGCGTCTTGGCATTGCTGTAAGCGCGACAAGCACCTATCTATAAATAAATAAATGAATGAATAAACACCATTAGGTACTTCATCAGCTTAGGTAATAACTTAACTAAGCTTTCGACAAATATAGACGTATTCCAGGTCTAGTGTGTTTACCAGCTTCGATCACATCGTCACTTACCATCAGGTAAGATAGTGGCCAAACACTAGCCTGTCACAAATAAAAAAAGACGTGATGCGAGATTATCGAGACGATACTCTTCGATTCCACGTTGCTAGTAAAACTGCCTTAAGATGGTTGAAGGCCCGTAGTGGATTCTGCGTACCAATCAGACTATCAACACTGTTGAGGGAACACAATCAATCCGTCTGATAGTTTTTAAATTTAACACCCCTATTTAAATATAGACTCGACTTTGTTGGACCTTTCTCACAAGCAACTGGGGGATATGATCATTTTCCAAGTAATCATACCTTCCATCCCCATAGAGAAACCACTCACTTACGGCTTTATACCTCCATTAACAATGTTTTTGCGATGCAACACAAGCAGTCAAGCACTCGCGCGCGTCTACCTGTTTAGTGATCTGGTTAGTGGTCTTCATAGATAAAATAACCATTTGGTGGTCTTAGATGGTTGAAGGTTCGGTATACTTATATGTTAGGTTGCCTGCTATCAATTTTTCCGGTGTATTACTTCACTCAACGCTTCACCGACTCAATACGATCTAAGATCAAGTCATTTCGCCCCAGTAGATCGGCATACTACTTAATATCATTCCATCATCCCTACCCTCGGCTACGTTTACTACGTTTTACAAATACCCTCTATAACAAAGATAAAATAAACCATCGACCTCTAATTAATAATGCTCGCTGGCCTGAAACACTCCGCCTGCTCCGTCTTGCTCAGTCACCGCTGAAGTTAAGAAACTAAGTATCTAGGAAGCCTCTATGCATAGCTTCGTTTCCGCTACAAAACTCCAACAGAAAAGTTCTAGTAAAGTCTCTACTACGTTAAACGATGACTTGACTGGACCATAAGACTTTGACTGTGACTAGTACTAATTATATAAACTACTTATGTTTATAAACTTAAACATTATAATATTTATTAATTAACACTAGCTAAATGCACATAGTTTGCTTAGCCGAAATTGCAAAAATTTACTATTTGTTGATTAAGTCAATGTCATAAGTCATTTGTCAATTTGTCATAAAATACCAGTCGTCGGCTAACTTCACAAAATGCGAGATGGAAATTGAGAGATAATCTTCTAATCAAAATAAAAATAATAAATAAATGACTGAAAAATTATTTTTTTTTCTATATTAAAATGAGCATAAAGAGAAACACACAGTTGTTCGATTTGTATTGGGAAGATATTTTAGTTTCTAAGGTGTTACCGTATTTATCCATACGAGAGTGTTTGAATTTTCGTTGTGTATCGAAAACTTGCTTGCAAATTATAAACATGTACTTTGCCAAGATGAAATCATTGAAACTGATGAACAAAGGATTCTCTCCCCAAACATTCAGAGTAAATATCCTGTATTGAAAAGCTTTCAGTGCGACATTCATGTTATTCCTTTAAAAAAATATGGTTTTCTTGCAGGTGTTCGCATTGACCTGTACTAGGTTGACAGTATTGAATTTGAGTCGATGTTTAGTCTTGACGGATTCGGATTTGATTCCAATGTTGTTGCAGAACCGTGAGTTGATTATGTTGAACCTCAGTCAGTGTAAGAACTTGTCGGCCAAGTGTTTGCAGCCTGTGATACTCTACAGCAATAATTTGCAAACGTTGAAGTTAGCACGCTGCTCATGGCTGACTACAGGTGCAATGGAGGCACTAGCGCTACACCAGTCTATGCTCGAAGACGTAGATTTATCTCACTGTCCTCACATATCCGAGGGCTGTATTTTAATATTTATAAAGAAATTCCGCCATCTAAAAACTTTTAACTTGGAAGGCAATAAACAAGTTACAGACAAATGCCTGTATGCTTTAGCCAAATATAGCATTAATCTGAAGCTTTTGAATCTGGGGGGATGCTGTGATATCACTGATAAAGGTGTAAGGTAAGGTTTTACTCAGACATAACATTCGTGAGATTTAATTATTTATCAAGTACATTTTTTTATACTTATTTATTTTTTTAGCAATAAAATCATTTTCTTATTCCAATCCTATTTAACTAAGATTTTAATAAATAAAAAAAAATTAGAATATTCAAAATAGCAAAATGCACATTATTTTTTAGACTGACTAGTAACATGCCTTTTTTATTTCAAAGACCTTTAAACTTTCCTTCACAGCAGTTGGGTTGTGGACTGTGACGTCACAGGAGTGGCTGCGATTTTAATTGCCTGAATCTAATTCTGTTTTTAATATTTATTTCGAATTCTAATGGTGATTTACTTTTGGGCTATGTAGTTACAATAATAATCTATTCAAAATGTTAATAAAAATCTACATATTATTATTCACCATTAACTTTTGTTAAAAACATTTGATGTCAATTTCTTAAAAATTATATATCTATTTTCAGAACACTGGGATTACAAAGTAAGAAATTAGAAGGCTTACTCATCCGAGGATGCACCAAAGTGACTGAGAACAGTCTCAAGCTCATGAGGAATAGAGTATACCTTGATAGAAGACCTTCCCAACCTGTACCTGTTCCCATAAATGTACAAATATAGTTAAAACTTTTCCTATTGTACTTACTATTAATCATTAAGTTATATGTAATATTAATGTGATAAAATGACATGGAATTACTTAATTTAGAATAATAGTCAGTGGCCTCGATTCTGATGTACACTCACTAAATTTAATTTAAACTATCCCTGTCTCCTACAAAATAGAAATACAAGACAGAGATAGCATAGATTTTAGAGCTGTCAAGCTAGTTTATCGTTTAAAATTTTAACAGCAGAAAGGCGCGTGTTTTTAGTCAACACCAATAACATACTCGACTAAGCTTGCATAGACATCTAAGTTCTGACTAACTTGACAGCACAGCAGTATGCTATCTGTGTCTTGTGTTCCTATTTTGTAAAAGACAGGAATATTTTAAATTTAATTTAGTGTGTGACATCAGAATCGAGGCCACTGGCCTCGATTCTTATGTCACACACAGTGTCTGAGAGTTTTCTAGTATTTTACAATTAACCCATTGTTACTTATATTATTAATCATTCCATTACCCAGATGAAGTACTATGTTGTGCTTTGTTATGAAAACAAATGACCATGTTTATGAAACATTTGAATATAACTTTTCACTATGAGCTGTAATATATATAATAATATGTGCTGTCAAGTATTATGCAACTCACCTAACCTTTTGTTTAAGTCTACAAACTGTATAATTTATTCATAGGTTTGAGGTAAGGTAAGTACTTCTATGCAAAATGTAGTACTTATTAAGTATTAGGTAAAGCAACCAATTTCCATCCAAAGATTGTCTGGAAAAAATTGCTCTTTCCGAGAGAGAAACCAGCTATTGTTACACTTGTTTTCTTAATTATAATTATTTCTTGTTATGTATATGTTAAGGTGAAGAGTTATATCTCTCTCAAATATAAGTAGTTTTAAGCTAATAATAAATTAGTCAAAATTATGTGGTCATATTTGTAAATACTGATATATTTAATATTATCAATTTGTTAAATCGTTATATAAAATATGCTGTTAATTTTGTATGTATATAATGTTTTAAAAAAATCGATATTTTAGATTTTAATACTGTATGTAAAGGCATAATTTCCACATTGAAAAAATGAAACATCAGTAGCATAGACTTGTTGATGCTTACATAATTAGTATGTAATGAGTAAATATGTTGTTATTTATTTTCATTCTTATAAAGCTTCTCGATATATTATAGTTTCATGCAATATTGGTATGTTTAGTGTAAGTAATACAGTGAAATATAATGGTGTCGATTCTGTTGTCCAGAATTAGACTAAACTAGCCTAAAATTTGTTTTAGTCCTGCTTTAGTCCAAAACATATTCAGAAAATGCAAGATTAGACTAAAATTAAGTTTGACAGGACTAAGTTAGTTTAGTTACTCTATTTAGTGAAAATGACCAAATTCTTATTCTGATGTACATGTTTTCGTTCAAATTAAGACTAAAAATAGAAATTTTAAACTCAAATTAGTCTGTATGAAAAAGGTCTAGATTATTTTTAATGTGATCTTATACTTGAAAGAGTCCTGTCATTTCAACTTTTAAATTAAGTTCAACGTAAAATCAGAATAGCGTTTAGGTATTCTTTGACTAAAATTAGTTTATTTTTAGTTTAGTTTAGGTTAGTTCGGTGCTCAACAGAATTAGCACCATTATATACATTTTGTTTAGTGATTTAGAGTATTTTCGGATATAGCAGTCATGAACTGGCCACATTTGCAATCTGTTGGTAGAGTGTATATTTAGATATAGATGTCATCATCAGTTTGTATTGTATGACTTTAAAAGCCCCACACTGTACCACCAGGGGAATGGTGGGTCTGAAGCGTAATTTAACAATTTTTTCTTTTATTTATTATTGTTCCATCAGTGTCTGTGTCAAATACTTGCTCCATAGTGGTCAAATGCTTGCATATTAAGCAAAAAAATCTGTAGTGTATTGTGTACTATTTTCCAACTTTTTGAACTTACGTTGGATTAATTGGGTGAGTATCCCCTTTTGCAGCGGATATCAGGTTCGATTCCCGGTGTAAACCAAGTTTTATACCCAAGGGAAATTTGTTTTTCTGGTTCTAATTGTGTGTGTGATGTGAATGTTTCCGGCACCCGCGACACAAGTTATCGAACTTAGTGACAGTGAGACCGTGTCTTTAAAACATTAATGAATCCTTATCTCAAATAATTGTTTGTAATATTGTGTATATTGTAGTGTGATTCATACATATATAAGCCGCCGGAATGCTGCCAAAGAAATTTAGTTGAGGTATGTTTGTTTAATAGTTTACTTGTTATAATGTTATTATGTTAAAATAAATGATTGTTTTCAGATATAATTTGCGGTTTCCATGTATTCACAACCTCACATTTAACGTATATACATAAATCTAATATGGTTTTTAAATAAAATAAAACAACAAAATTTTTCACAAAATTATATTTTGTGTGATAACACCTGCTACATGTCTTATTGTTATTGTATTTACAATATCTTTATATTCTACACATTAGTAACAAATAACATTCATAACCTCAGAGGAGCAGATCTTACGAATAATTTACCGAAAGCGGCGCGAGCGCACACTACGCTGCAGGAGTTAACTAAAAACTTAAGGACGAACTAAACACGAACTACAATACTTATACTGTAAAACAGAGTCAGTGTTAATAACATTTGGCAATAAATTACTGGGAAACGAAAATAATCCTTAAAAGCAAAGCGAGAACAGAATAAGTAATTAAAAAAAATTATAACCTAACATTGTAAAAGAATAAAAAAATTACTAAAATATAAAGAACTGTCCATTAGGCCTGTGCAAAAACATTATCTTGATTCCTCTTATTACACTATCACATTGATCAAATAATCCTGATTTACAAATATCCTAATATTAGGTCATAACTATAATAAGTATGTATACAGCCTTGTGTTAATTCAAGCGGAACCATTTACAAATATCTTACACGGTTTGTTAGCAAAGGGGATGGGGACAGAGGCACTTGAGAACAAATTCAAAAACTAGGATCCTATCATAATACTATGGTTCGATAGCCAACTGTACAAGAGATTGGTTCGTCTCACACATGTATATAACAAACAGGATATACATATAAACCGAGTTTCCAAATAATTACATCCAAACGTGACAAACACATAAAACAAATTGCACTCATGTGAAACGTCACCAAATGCTTAACATTATTGTTTCTTTGGAAATAATATTTTTTACGATCCGTGCACACCGCCTCGGACTACCACTAAATCGCAGGATTATCTCAGTTCTCCAGTGTGCACAAATAAGTGGCGTCAAATTTGACCAGTCCATACATTTATTGCACTATATAATTATGCTACATTTCGCCTTTATTATAAACAGATTTTAAAATACACAATTTACTCGCAATTTTGTACTCTCATTCAGCTTACCAGGTATTGATCTCAATTACGTACATATCATACAAAAAGCTACAAAAAGCCACCATTATTGTAATACAATCGGATCCCGAAGGATAAGGCAACCGAAGTGGTGTCAATATTTACACTTAAAATTAGAAGCACGTTTGTACTATGCCTTAGATTGTCTTATAGCTATACACTGTCAGTTTTTGGTCATTGTTACGTCTAATGTCATCCGTGGTGAGTATTGGTTTAATACTTTACGTTCACTGTTCACTTTGTTCACTTCACGCACTGTTACCGACGCATTGTTGAGTTGAGAGGCTGCATAGAGAGAGGTGGGGGAGGGTTGATGTATTGGTAGTAGACATTGGATTGTTGGGCTCGTGGGTCAGGGGAAGGGTACTGCACTGTAGGTTGCACATTCATCATCTGGAGGTTGTTGAACTGTTGCTGCGGCATCCGGTACCCATTCATGCCAAACTGACTGATGATGTGAGTGTTGAGGTTGGGAGACATTCGGGAAGCAGGCGCCATCTGCATATGCTGCATGGAGCTCAAGTTACCTGTGGTAATAAATAGTTGTTGGGATCTTTATATTCTTAGCCAAGCAGGCAAATTTTATTACAATTGACAACTTCCTCTCTTAACATGTGAATAAAACAGTTCACAACTTAAACTCATTCCAGCTCCATTGCATTATCTTCCATACAGAAATGGGGCGGAACTCATTGGGGAACAAAGACGTATCTTTGTTCCCCAAATCTGGGTATCTTCAAATCTAGAGTGAATAAGTTATCTTCTAGGCAAGCATGTGCCGTCATCTGTTTCCATCAGGTCAGATAGTGGTTAAATGCTTGCTTACCTATCTTACATTAAAAAAGCAATAGTGGAAACGACCGTGAGCGTTGCTATCACATTGGACGAATTCTAGAACGTGGGGGTATGTGCGTTATACTGACTGGCATTCCTGGCGTTTCTTGGAGCGTCAAGTTGATTATGCGGCGCGTAGTACTTAGCGGCGGCTGCGGCGTGGTAGTGGCCCGTACTCGCCGGTGGAGTGCCGGCTTGCTGGTACTGGAATGGATCGAGGAACTTGAATCAGTTAGCTGTTCAATTCATTGAACAAAACAAACGCTTTCACAGCCCACACTACTGCTCGTTAGCTTAGTTGGGTTCGTGTCCGCCTTCTAAATAGTTTTCTCCCCAAAGAAAATTTGTGTTTCTGGTTTTGATTGCGATTGTGTGTGTGGTGGGAATGTTTCCGGCACCCATGACACAACTTAAGTTTACTAAGTTCGATGACTTGTGTCGTGGGTGCCGGAAACGTTCCCATCACACAAAATAAATCGATCGAATCGAAAAAATTTCATATAAATTTGATCGAGATCGGACCAGTAGTTTTTGAGTTATCCTCAATTTTGCGTATTTAATTAATTAAATCTGATCAAGTGTTCCGAAGATAAAGTGGTTGAATTGATTTTTTAAGCTTTGCTTGCGTTTAAATAATTAATTTTCATAGTAAGTAGTAGAAAGAAAGAAGATCGGCGTCGCGTCACCCATTTATGGTTGAGATACCGTTCATTCGGACAAAACGTTTCGCGTCTTCGTTCATTTATAGAACAGCAAAAGAATGGAACGCTTTGCCGTCGTCTGTGTTTCCCGAAAGGTACAATTTGGGTGTGTTCAAAAGTAAAGTGAATAGGTACTTTAGGTACACTTTCCATCAGGTGTGATTGTGGTCAAACTTTTGCTTAGACTGTAATAAAAAAATACATAAAAGGAAATAATTGTATTAAGAGGCTAGATTGTAATAAATATGAAACACACCATCATGACCTATAATAGTAAAAAAAAAAACAAGTGTACACAAAACAGTACACAAATGAGAAAAATAAGAATAGTAAAATAATACCTGGTGCGGATGCTGCGGCGCCTCGGCCATCTGCTGCAGCTTGGCGAGCGAGCAGGAGGGCGGCGCCCAGCCGGCGGCGTACTGCTGCTGCTGCTGGAACGGGATGTAGCCGCCCTGGTAGCCGCCCTGCATGCCGCCCGCCCCGCCCCCGCCCGCCCCTGCTGACCACGGAAACGCTACCTCCGTACATTTACACACTTTAAACTATTACCTAATAAGTTTACATTAAGCTTTATAACTTAGGCTAAGTTAGTATGTATGTGGCTTTTTATCTAATAAATCTTTAAACCTGGAATTTTGGCGCGAATGTGAAAAATGCCTTTTTTGATTTGGTATAATTGTGTTCATTTGTCTAATTTTCGCATCATCACTTTCCATCGGGTGAGATTGCGGTCAATGCTTACCTATCGGGCATTAAAAAAAATCAAAAGCGTTCGAGTGTTATTGTGGAATAATGACGGATTATTAACTGTTGATACTTAGTAAACGTGCGTAAGTGTAGGCAAATCGTACAAATATGAAAAACGTAATTTTCGCCTTTGCTCCAAAACTACAATAGAAGTTCTAGTAAAGTTTCTACCACTATACTAGGGCATGACTTAACTATATTTAGTGACTTAATCATTTTGCACAAATCAAAGTATAGAGAATGGCCCAAGCACCTAATAAAGTACCAAAGCCACTCATCATGTAGCCTTCACGTGATAAACACCTATCCATCAATATATTATTATATTTTATTGAACTGCCCGTTGGCTTAGTTGGGTGGCGTACGCCTTCTAACCAGGGTATCGGGTTCGATTCCCGGCGGGAACACAAGTTTTCTCCCCATAGAAAATTTGTGTTTCTGGTTCAAGTTGTGATTGTATGTGTGATGTGAATTTGTTTCCGGCACCCACGACACAAGTCATCGAACTTAGTGTGGGGCTGTGAATGTGAAAGGGTTTATGTTTATTATTATCTCTTCTTCACACCAGCAACACCACCTAACCGTGAATGCCAGTCAGCCCCCTATATAGGATGCCGGACCTTTCTTAAGAAGTAGAAAGAGATACATATAGATCAGAGCGACGTCACTCTTCTACTACTTTAATTAAATTTTGTGAGCAGGTTTAAAACCGAACCTGCTCTCCTCATGGAATTTTGTGTCGATTCAGTTTTTAAAATTCAACGAATAACCTTTTCATCCGATTAACTTCCAAGGGGTCGGCAGTGTGAGAGGATGGAGAATAATGAAAAAAAATCGCATTTTTTTTTGTGTCAAGGGCATTTCATCAGCTTTCAGAATAAAACTGTGATTTTTTGTGACTCGAGAGATCTTCAGCTCACTAGTAAATCAATATTAATAGAGAAATCCATTTGCCCACCAATTAATTCGTAGAATTCATAAGGATCATATCTCTTCTCGGTCCCCGACGTAAGGTAGCAAGCCTATCGGTATTCTATCGCTTACATTTTGGAGTGTACTCAGGAATTACATGATATAATTCCTCCATGCCCTTTTTACCATCAACGAGACAAACTGTCAAACGTCATCCATTTATGGTTGACATACCTCCAGTTCGCTCGAAGCGTTTTGCTTCTACGTTCATCATCCATACAGCGAGGGAATGGAACTCATTGCCTGCGTCTTTGTTCCCTGAACAGTAATAATCTAAGACACCCGTCTTCAAGTCTAGAGTGAATAGGTACCTTCTAGGCAAGCATGTTCCATCTTTGGCCGCATCGTCACTTTCCATCAGGTTAGATAGCGGTCAAATGCTTAAATGCTAATCTAGTATAAAAACAACCTTGCATTTTTGATATTCGAAACGTAATTAAAAAGAGTTTTTTTGATGTTTACCTAAATTTTTTTTAATAAATGAATTAGAATAAGTACCGTGCGGCTGGTGCGGCGTGGGCGGGGTGGCTCGATGCCTGGCCGGCGGCGTTGCAGCGCCTCGCATTGCCGATTGCTTAGCCTCGGCATTGCTGCTGTTGTTGCTGTTATTGCTGCTGTTGCCACTGTTTCTGCAACACACCATAATCATTCTACGATATATCTGATATTTTAGAAAAAATACTACATCTTTATATCTATAATTCTTCTGTACGTGTGTATGTCACTGAACTCCTCCTAAACGGCTGGACCAATTTGAATGATTTTTTTTATATGCGTTTGGGTCGCGCCCTGGATGGTATAGATTCACAAATCAGCCCGGCAGATGGCGCTGCAGGGGTTACACACGGGCGCAGCCGGGGCGAATCACTAGTAATATATAAAATACTGTTTGGTATTAGGTCTATACTTTCCACGGATTGGTGTAAAATTATTGATTGATCAAAAGATTAACGAGCCTACCATATCACATCACTTACTAACAAATCAAGGTATTCAAGTGCTTCCACTGATGTTGGAGCACTTAAATACCTTGATTTGTTATTTGTTAGTAAGCTCGTTCAGCTTTTATTTAATTAGTAATATTGCACCAGTCAGTGTAAAAGGATAGATGTTATGCCAAATTTTATTCTCTATTAGACTTCCTGATCGTCAAAAACAAATGGTAGGTGTGCGGCAAATATAAAATATCCTAATTTATGAGCCTAATTATAAAAAAAATTCAACATTGAGTAGATTAAATAGAGAACATATAATATAATGTATATTTAATTTAAAACATACAATACAATCACACATATAGCTTATAATGGAAACCAACTCTTGAGGACAGCATGAGCCGCTGCTCATACTAGAAAATGTTTTAAGCGGGAACAATAAAAAGAGTTTGCATTTTTGTTGAAGGTAAAAATGTATGTAATAATCTAATAATAATATAGTATGCTTACCTATTCCTATTATTGATCTTCTGGTGTTTGGTCTGGTTGGGCTGCGTCATTATAGAAGGTATGTGTATAGAGGAGTGCGGGTACTGAGGGGAAGGCGCCGGCGGCGCGGGGAGGTGAAGCATCGAGCACGGCGATGCCAGATCCGAACCTATCGACGTCGGGGATTCCAGCCCCAGCTGCGATACATCCAGCTCGCACGCCGAATACTGAACGGAATGCACGCTATTCGACGTCGAATCCGGCGTGTAAACTCCCATAGACTGCAACGCGGGTGACATCGCTTCCATCTCCTCTTTACCCTCCTTCGGGGACTCCTCCTTCTTCGCGCGCGATTTCTTCTCGATCTCCTGTTTGTCGCACGGCCCGTTTTGACCGTACACTTTACAGCCCGGGGACGTCATCGCGTGCGGACTCTGCTGGCGATACTCGCAGCCGGCATCCTTCTGCCGCTGCATCATCTGCTTCATCTGATCCCCGTGCTTTTTCGATTCGCACTGCGTTTGACACGCCGTCGTCGTTTTTGGCTGTTTCGCGGGTTTGCAGTCCGCCTTCTGCGAGCACTCCGCCTTGGACGTAGGAGTTTTAGTCTCCTTAAAGTGCGGCAGCCCCGTAGTTGCGTATATGCTCCCGCCGAGGTGGCCGTATGAGATATTGTGAAAGTCTTTTTGATGGAGTTTTTGTGGCGATTTCTGCATTTGATCGAGTTGGGGTAAATTGAAGCTTTGCAGCTTGTCGAGGTAGTTTTTATCTCCCACGCCGCCTTTCATGTCGAAGAGCCGATTGTGGTCCCACGTTTGCAGACGCGTCGGGTCCCAAGGAGGCCATTGGTATTGTCCATGCGTGCTGTGGTAGTTCTGGATCTGGTTCATAGCGTAGTCGGCCTTGGGCGCGAGCTCGTTGTCGTATTTAAACTTGGGCAGCATCTTATTAAGATCGTTCTGATCGTTTTTGTAGTTGATCTGCGCGGTGCAGCTTTTGTCGTGCTTCACGGATGCGTTTTTGGAGTTTGTCGCGTTCGACTTCTCCTTCTTTAAAAAATCTTGCTTCTTCGGCGCCTCCGCAGGCTTCGTCTCGAGCTTGGCGGCGACGGGGGCGGAGTTGATCACGTTGGTGGGGACCGATGTTTCCGGTTTCCGCGCGTTGTGGTTTTGCTCCGGAAAAAACATTTTCGGCTCGGGCGTGCTCCGCGGCGTGGTCTCGTTCTTCGATTTCTTTTCAGTCTTTTCCGTTTTATTGTGCGCAGAGTTGACCCGCACTTCCCGGAGTTTGCTCTTCTCCCGCGGCTTTAAATTGGGGTCGTTTTTGTCCGAGTTGGTCGGGATGACGCTCATCGACCCCGACAGAGGGTTCTGCAGGTTACTGACGAAACTTTGGTCTAGATCGGTCCGGTCCAACCCCATGCTGATGGTGGCGTTGGCGCTCTGGCACCGCGGTAAAAAATTGATATCCGTCACGTTCGGCACTTTGGGAATAACCGGGTTTATGACCGGAGACGAGATGGGATGGGGTACTTCTAGCTTCGTCGGTTTGCTGATGACCGGCGAAGGTTCGGGCATGCTGTTTATGACGCGGTTCTGCTCGGCGGTCTTCGCTTGGGCCTTTTCAGTCTGAACGCCCTGCGATTCTTTGCTCACGTTCGCTCTGTGATTAAGAAAGGAATGTTGAGCCGTGTTTATCTGCTGTATCGTCATCGAGTTCGCCACGGGGTGCTGGTACGTCGGCAACGTTTGCTCCACTAGGTTCCTCGTGATAATAATTTCGTCCTTTCGCGTATTCATGATTTCGTTACGAAAGGGAATCTGGCTCTCTTTACTCGTCATGGGCATATGAGGCGTTTGATTTTTATTTCTACTATCTAGTTCCGGAAAAGAGTCTACCCGCGGCGGGTCCGGCTTCTTCATGCTGGCCATGATGTCTCTCTGGGGATCGAAATTTTGCAAGATCGATTCTATTTTACTCGGGGACTTCTTCTCGGTACCCTTGCAGTCGTCGAACGTCTGATGCTGAATGACCGTCTCCTTTCTGATTTCGCACTTCTTCTGCTCGCAGACGGCTTCCGCGATCGACCTCTCGGGGGTCTTCGACCGGCGGAAGGTATCGGCGACGACCGAGCCGTCCTTCGCGGGCGAGACGCCGGGGCGCGGCGAGACGGCGCTATCGGACTCGGCCTCGACGACGATCGTCTCGATGGGCCGGATCCGCGGCACGATGAGGTCGACCGGCGGCCTGATCGCGTTCACCTCCTCCTGCACCTTGGGGTCGAGCACGATGTGCGCGTTCTCCGTGGAGACGACGGGGATGACTTTCGAGGGGCTGTCGTTCTCCTCGACCTCCTTCGGTTTGTTCTCGTCGGCGGGCGGCACCGGCGCGCTCACCGCGTTCGGTTTCGGCGACGGCAGCGGGCAGCTCTGGCTGTTGTTGTCGTCCGATTCGGAAATGATAATCGTGTCCTTCTCGTCGAAGGTCGGCGGCAGCAGCGACGGCGACCTCGCCTCGTCGCCGCGGCCGTCGGACAGCTTGTCGTCGTCGGCGGCGTCGGGCGCCGGCGCGGGCTCGGCGGGCGCGGGGGCCGCGGGCGGCGCGGGGGAGGCCGCGGGGAGCGGGTCGAGCTCCATGTCGCTGACGTGGTGGTCGGTGCTGGTGTCGTCGAGCGCGCGCGGGGACGCGGCCGGGGCTGCGCGCCGCTCCTCCCCCTCCTCCACGTCCATCTCGTCGTCCGCCTCGCCCGACGAGTCCTCGGAGCTCGCCTCGGAGTTCTTCTTCTCCTCGATCGGCGCCCCCGCGAGAATCGTCGGCGAGACCGCCTCGGGCTCGTCGGCCCGCGGGAGCTCCTCGGCGGCGGCGCCGGCCGGCGGCTCCTCGTCGTCGACCTTGGGCCGCTTGGGCTCGGGCGAGGCGGCCCGCGGCGGGGTCCGGCCGACCTTCGGCCTCTTTTTCGTCCGGCCGCGCCACGCGAGTTTTCTCTTGGCCTTGGCGCGGGCGGCGGCGGCGGGCGGCGGCTCCCCCGGCGCGTCGACGCTCTCCTCCTGGCTCCCCTGACTGTCCCGGCTCGCCCGGCTGTCCCGCCCGTCTCGGTCGGAGTGGAGCGGCGGGGCGGCGCGGGAGGCGCGGCGGGCGACGCTCGCGCTCCGGCGCGGAGTCTCGTCCTCCCTCGGTTTGACGTCGTCGGCGGCCTCGGGGAGCTTCCCGGCGGCGTCCCGCTTCCTCTTCCTGCCGGCGTCGAGCGCGGGCGTCGTCTGGTAGGTGGTCTCGCTGTACTTGAGCGGGCGGGTCCGACGGCGGCCCGAGGACGTGAGCTCGACGGGCGGCTCGGCGGCGAGCGCGGGCGCGGGCTCGGGCGCGGTCGGCTCGGGGTCGGGCGGCGCGTCCGAGACGTCGCCGTCGGTGCGATCCGAGTCGGCGGCGGCGTCGTCGTCGGCGCGGAAGGGGTTGACGGCGGGCGCCAGCAGCGGCGTCCAGCGCAGGCACTCGGGGTCGATCTCGAGGCGCGGGCGCGCTTGCAGGCGCGCCACGTGCGCGTCGACCCGGCGCCAGTCGACGGCGAGCCCGAGGCCGGCGGCGGGCGCCCGCGGCGCGTGGCGCAGGAAGCCCAGCAGGCGCAGCGCCAGCGCCACGTCGTCGGCGTGCACGCCCGTGGCGCGCGCCGCCGCCGCCAGCGACAGCGGCGCGCCGCGCCGCGCGTGCAGCAGCTCGAGCACGACGGACTTCCAGTACGCGTGGTACGACACGCGCCCCAGCTCCGACAGCGGCTTCTCCGGCGTGCCCGCCTGCCCCTCCTCCTTCGACAGCAGGTAGCCTGCGGGCGATGACGACCTCCCGTTAAACTTTATGCTATCTACGAATTTGGAACTGGGTCGGGCGAACGTCGTCCGATATTAAGACTACGAGGACTTTGTAACGAACTGCGGTCGGAGCACGGCGTAGACAATTTCAAATTAATTAATTCTTAAATTCTCCAAAAATATTTCAAAAACGAGTTACCGAGACCCTCGAGTCTCGAGTGAATCTTAAACCGGATTATTTCTTTCAGTTCATAAAACAGCTATAAAAGTATTTAACATAGGTGCATGGTAACAATTGAAAAGCACTACTACTTTACAGCCTTAAATAGCCTGAAGTCGAAGAGAGGAGAGATACGACTCAAACCATCGCAAAAGTGTTCCATGAATGCCAGGTTCACATAGCTTTTCTAACAACATACTATGTTTGACTCAAATTTGAAGTCAAATGCTTTGCTGTAATCAGTATATATTGCATGAGTTTTAGATAGGTGGTAAACCATCTCTTTCTAAAACCTCAGCTTCATCATTAACATATTATTATCACATATCACCATTCAAAATGGATCACTATTGTTCTGCTTAGCGTGGCTAATACAATATAAATAAAAATCAATAATTAACATCACCAATAAGGTAAGTAGCTGTAACCCAATAAATCTTTATGGAGCCATGTTGACTAGTATGGAGCAATTGGGATATGTACCAGTGTATTTTATTAACTACTATTTGATTCAAGCAATTTTGTGGTTCCAAAAATAATTAAGATAACACATCTTAATTATTTTTATATTTGATGATAATTTGTAATTTGGGATATATCTACTTTTTTGTGTTTCACAAAAGGCCCACATATTCTTTTTCAATTTCTTTGGTAATTCTCCAAAAGATAGGGATTTTAAATTTTTTATCATTTAGTAATAATATATTAACATTTTTGTGTTTAAGTTTACGTTTAAACTTACTTCTTACTGTTATATGCAGGATGGTGTGGATCTTGGCTTACTAAAGTACTAGTTATAATATACAAGTTAAAGGAAATATTTTTTGTAAATAAAAATATTCTATCATCGGCTATGATTTCACCACTCACTGAAATGGATGAGGAACCGGCCGAACCCCTGCCGCTGGTACTGCGGCATCGTCATGATGCAGGACACGTTGTACTTCTGCTGGCAGTGCTTCTCCTTGGAGAAGTACCCGACGAGGTGGCAGCCCTTGCTGTCGTTCTTTGTGAGCACATAGAAGAGGAACGGTTCGACGTCGTAGTAGAGCGTCTTGTGGTCGAGGAACAGCTTTGCGAGCAGGCAGAGGTTCTGGCAGTAGATCTTGTTGGCGTTGCCGTCCACCTCGAACACGGAGATGTCGCCGCAGCGGTAGATCTCGGTGGCCGGCGGGTGCCGCCACTGGCACTTGTCCAGGTGCCGCAGCAGCACCGCGCGGCTCTTCGCGTACTTCAGGCAGAACTCGCACAGGAACAGCTTCGGCAGCCTGCAACGAAGCCAACTCGTCAGGACGAGCACCCAGCGCGGCGACCGGTCGCTACGGGGGCGCGAGATAATAATATAACCTTACCTAGCATACTCCTGCGGGAAGGGGCTCGAATACCAAGTCTCGATCTCCCACTGACCGAACTCTATAGCGGAGGGACAGCGCGGCGCGGCGGACGCGGAGGCCGGCGCGGGCGACGGGCCCGGGGTCGCGGCGCCGGCGTCGGCGGCCGGGACCGGGACCGGCTCCGGCGCCGCGCCGGCGGCCGCCTCGCGCGCCTGGTTGAACAGCTCCGAGTCCGCCTCCGTCACGCCGGGCGGCAGCCTCTTGCTCTCTGCGAACGGAAACGAACGGAAGTTATAGTACTCACTGAACGCGGCGGGACGGCGAGTCGGCGAGTTCGAACGGGCGAGCCGCGACCTCGGAGGCGCGGGCGAAAGTGCCGTGTGGACACCGCCGAGCCCCGAGTGCAGCGCGGGGGGGCGGGGCGGGCGGCGGCGGCGCGACACACGGGCACTTCCCCCCGCGCCCTCCCCTGCTTACCCTGAGCGCCGCCCGCCCCGCGCCCGGCTAGCGCCGCGCCCCGCGCCAGCTTGCGCTCCGAGCCCGCGCCGCCGCCGCCGCGCCGCTCGGCCGCCGCCAGCGCCACCAGCGCCGACGCCGACGCGCGCACCGCGCCCGCCGCCCGCGCGGGGGAGGCGCTGCGCGACACCGGGCGGCGCCCCGGCGCCGGGAGCGCCGCCCGCGAGCGGCTGCGCGGCCGCGGCTCCGCGCGTGTTCGGGACCGGCTGCGCGGCCGGGGCTCCGCTCGCACGCGCGACCGGCTGCGCGGCCGAGGCTCCGCTCGCACGCGCGACCGGCTGCGCGGGCGGGGCTCCACGCGCGCCAGGGACCGGCTGCGGGCGCGCCCCGGGTCCCGCTCGCGACACGCGTCGGGGCGGGCGTCGCGGGCGGCGCTGCGCTCGCGGGAGGGGCTACGCGCGCCGCCGTCCCGGCGCAGCGCCGCCTGGTAGCGACGGAACGTGCTGCGCGTCTCCTTGAGCACCTCGCGGTCCTCCGGCGGCCGGACGTCGAGCGCCGCGCGCGCCCGCGCCCGCGACTTGGAGCGCACCGAGTAGAACTCCGACAGGCCGTCGAACAGAGTCGTGAGCAGGCGCTCCCCGCCGCGGCTGCGCGCCCGCGCCGTGCGCCGCGCCGGCGCGGGCGCGGCCGCGGGCGGCGCCTCCTCCGCGCGGCGGAGCTTCTGCGCCTCGGCGGCGAAGCCCCACGCCCCGCCGGGCCCGGCGTCGGCCGCGAGCCGCTCGAACACGGTCGACACGTGCGCCGGCGTGATAGTGCGCGGGAGCGGCGGCGCCGCCGCGATCGCCGCGAGGGACTCGCTCGACCCCCGCGACTCCGACTCGCCGTCCGTGAGCGCGTCGAGCGCCGAGGCGGGCGAGACCGGCGAGGCGAGGGACGAGGGCGAGGGCGGCGAGGCGGTCGAGGCGAGCGAGGCGAGGGAGGCGGGCGAGGCGCGCGAGGCGGCGCGGTGCTCGAGGCGCAGCTCGAGGCGCTGCACGCGCGTGACCCGCACGCCGCGCCAGCGCGCGCCCTCGCCCCAGCCCTCCCACTCGCCGGACGAGTCGCGGCGGCGCCGCTTCACGAGATTGAAAGCGGAGAATCTGAAAAACTTCTGCTTCTCCTTGGACATTCTGTGCTCGGGCGGGGGCCGCGGCGGGACATTACCGTCGGAGGGCTCGTCGTCGGAGTCGCGGCGCGCCGGCGGCCTCGGCTTGCGGGCGCGCGCGCCGCCGCTCGCCGTCGTCCTGCGGAGGAGAGCGCGTTAGTGTCGGGTCGGGGGCAGGGCGGGGCGGGGCGGGGGGCGGCACGTACCTGGGCGCGGGCATGGGGAGCGCGCAGGGCCCGCAGCGCCAGGGCGGGCGCGTGCAGCGCGCGTGCGCGTGTCGCGCGCAGGCGGCGGCGCAGCGCGCGCCCCAGTCGGCGCCGGCGCCGCGCCCGCCGCACGCCTCGCACCACGTGCACTCGCCGCACGACCACCGCGTCGACTGCACAAATATCGTGGATTAGGTAAGCGACATATTATATCGTTTGCAAGCGGCGTATTCTATTCCGGTTAACGTAGCTCGGCGAGACTGCGAACGGCGCGCGTCGCCGCCTTCTTCGACGACGATAAGAAGATGAACCCGGACGTCGTGCGCCGACCGGCTTATTGACCGTGACGGGCGGCCTAAACGTAAAAGCCGGCATGAATCGAGTAAGAAGCCGCATGAGACCTTTAGACCTTGGAACACGATCCTAGTCGTATTTCCCAGAATTCAGTCATCCGAGTGAACTCTCCCGATTGTCGTTTATAAATTATATTGAAGTGCGCTATTATAATAAGGCCGCTGCGACTTCGGGCCTATGGCTCTGCTATAACGTGAACGAACTATACCAGTATTCCTGATATAAAATATTATACTGTCATTTTTTGTTTCATTATTCTATCCCTTAGTGATTTAAGTCGCTTACTTTTGCAATCACCATAGGTAAGAAATTTTTTATCAATTTCGAATACATGACCATAATAAGATTTCGTAGTAAATTTGACATCATTCACACTCGAGAAGTTTTTTCTAATCTCGATTTTATCTTCTTTATGCATCCTAGGTAAACACCTCTCTCTAAATCACTCTTAAAAAAAGAATTGTTTCTACTAAAATATAGCCCTTTTTAAGTGAGAAAGGAAGAAACATAAGATAAACGCTTTCACACTCACAGCCCCACACTAAGTTCGATGACTTCTGTCGTGGGCGCCGGAAATGTTGACACGCAATCACAACCAGAACCAGAAACACAAATTTTTTAAAGTACATTTCCTAAGCCAAAGAGCAGTTCAGCTGGTTAACTACATGGTATTTATTTCTGCAAATCTGGCAATAAAATCTTTAACTTTCATGAGTGCCTCAATTGAGCCCATGTGAATAAACAATTTTTTGAATTGAATTTCCATGTACTTGAATAAGCAACATACCTTGATAATAGTTTGACTGAGCTGCTCCAATGAATCTAGACAAGAGGGGTGTGCAAAGGACTTGCACTGGTGACAGCTGATAAGTGTTTCAACTTCACCAAGTCGGTTCTTAGTGTCTGTCCCCAGGCACTCACTGCAAATCGGCACTCCGCTTTGGCTCTGTGGAAGTATCAAACAAGAGTTGGTACAATATAACAACATTTACTTGTATATAAATAGCAGCTAAAACTGTAAATATTGTTTTCATATACATATCAGTTATAAAGTTTGAAGTGGTTGTTATCGAGGTTCTTTCTGTAGTATTAAATACTTTCTAATAATCATTCTTTTATTTAACCTTTTGAGTTAGTGATGTAAGTGAGTATAGTGATGTGACAGTGTAATATAGTAAGTACTATCAACAAGGAACACAAGAAGTGTCTTGCCTCTAATGGAGACAGCGAGTAAGTTCCCTTTAATAGAGACAGTAAGTTTGACGACCCAGTTGGCGCAGCGGACAGGTGTCTGCCCTCTGTGCTGTGGGTCCTGGGTTCGATTCCCAGCAGGAGCACAAATTCCTTCACAGGGGATATTTGTGCTTCTGGTTCTGGTTGTGTGTGTGATGTGAATGTTTCCGGCACCCACAATACAAGTCTTTGAACTTAGTGTGGAGCTGTGAGTGTGAAAGCGTTTAAAAAAGTGTTTTGGACACATTCTTAATATAGTACTGAACCTAGCAGTTGAGGTCAAAATTCAATTACTTATAAGCCTTGAGGATAGATCGTAATTCCGACAGTGTGCCAACTGTCATTAACAAAAATTTATGAAACATCAACTGGTTAATAATTCAGCGACAAAGCCCTTTTCCAAGCAATCAAATAAAAAAAATGTTTCATAATTTTTACCGACTTCCAAAAAAGGAAGTTTTTTTTTTTTAATCTGTTTTACCTCATATCTTAAAATTAATTTTTAGTTTGAAAGATGTTGTTTTCTAATTGGTTCCATTTAAGTTTGATCAATATCTGATCAGTAGTTCTTGAAATATCGTCAATAATGCCTATTTTGTGGACTACTTTGACGATGTTCTCATTTACATGTTTCATAAGTTACCTCATAACTTCTTCCGTTGTATGATTTTTTTTTTTAAAGCTGTTGCTTTTCATGTGGTCCTATTGAAATTTGATCAAGATCTAATTTCTAGTTTTTGAGTTTTAGTCAATAATGCGTGTTTAATACATCTGATCAAGGCCCCGAAGCGGTGAAGTCGTTTTTTTTAGTTTTGCTTGTGTTTAATTATTTGTAAACAATACTAAAAAAAAGTAATCATTACTATTACTGGAGGATATTATCCAACAATGTTATTTGACAAGATGTAATATTAAAATATCTAGGTGTATTTGAATTTAGAACAATTTATTTATTCCAAAACCTAGTTTTAAAATTATAAATATTCAAGTTAAAAATAAAATTGGTTAAAGATAATTATTTTATAAATAGAACAAGTGAGTTTAAAAACCACAAGATTAAAATTAATGTTTTTTTTTTATTTCTTGAATTTAATTAATCATAATTATGACTTAAATCAATCTACTACTGTACTAAAAGATGGTTTTTACTGTCTTCATAATAATTAATGTCTAAATAGGAAGTATGCACAAGATTTAAATAATGCATAAGTACATTTTTTCTTTGTAAAGAATTACACCTATATAACAATACTATCTTATTCAAATGATTTTTTACCGTGAATTTTAATTAATTAAATGTGATATAAATGCATGGATATTTTGATAGCATAACTCACGCTATTTACTAACTGATTTGTGACATCATTTCACATCATGTCAATGATTGGTAAATTTTCCATGACAGTGACAGTATTTTGGATGTCAGAAGAACATCAAAATGGTTGCATTTAATATTGCTTGTAAATGCTCATGTTTCGATATATTTATTTGGATATGAAATGTTATGTATTTAAGAATAAAATGTTGTATTCATCAATATATTTAAAGCAAATAGTCGATTAAAAGCATAAAATAATTTAACCTATATTATATATTGGTTTTGGAATTCCCCATAATTTTTATAATGCTAATGATTTATTAAAAAAGAAAACAAG
The DNA here is from genome assembly GCA_948107665.1 of Lomographa bimaculata. Taxonomy (NCBI): domain Eukaryota; kingdom Metazoa; phylum Arthropoda; class Insecta; order Lepidoptera; family Geometridae; genus Lomographa; species Lomographa bimaculata. Next base: position 1,397,463 of record OX403600.1, on the reverse strand, counting down.
TAAGACATTTATCTGATGGTGACACACCCTCTATACACATTTGCAATCCTATTTGGAACTTTTAACAGTTCCGCATTTGAATGTGCTCCTCTCACTGGCACTTAAGATTTTATGATACGACTCATTTTCCTTGTTTTTCAATATTACATACACAAACAAGTGATAATCAGACTTGGTCAAAATTCAAAATTGTTTATTTCCATGGGCCTCAAAGAGGCACTCATGAAAGTTAATTACTCTACTGCTAGCTAGATTAGCAAAATAACAGTGTTTGTCACTTGCCTGATGGTAAGCATCACGCTTGCCCATCACAGATCAGTGACACCCAGAGATTTGAACTTATATAGGTAACTCGAACTTCTGCATGGCAAAGCACTGTGCTCCTCAACCTAAGATATTACATGTTAAATATCTTACTGTACATGTCATGCATATATATAAATAAATAAACTCTGCAGTGCATTTTTTATCAATCTTTCTTTAAACATTCCTACATGAATTATATAATATGAATTATCATATTGAAATCTTCTCCTATGGCAAATGGGATAGAAATTTTATGGCAAATGGGGTTAGATTTTACAATAGAATTTCTAAAATCGTAACTGAATTACCACTGGGAAAGTTCAAATCTGTAATAAAACGGGCATTAATTAAGAAAACTTACTATAAAATGATCGACTATATTAATGACAAGGATGCATGGAGGCAAACTGCACAGGCTCTTTCTAGCGACTACCATAATAACACCTAGGTTAAAAAAATGATGTATTAGACATTAAGAATGTTTAAAAAAAAATGTGCCGCCAACTTTCTTGCCGGGTTCTTCTCGAGATGGCTGTAATTTTGCGAATCTGGCAATAGAATCATTAACTTTCATGAGTGCCTCTTTGGGGCCCATGTGAATAAACGATTTTGATTTTGAAAGTTGTTAACTAGTAAATATTTTTTTTTATAATAGTTTTAACACCTTCATAGCCACATAGGTCACAAGTGACCTGCTTTGTATTTACTTCCTTGGTGATTAGTGTTTTAAACATATCAATCAATCAATATTTATTTAATAATGATATTAAGAATATTACATTAATAGACAGAGCGTTAACATTGGTAGTAATATCAAATAGAATGATTGTTGATTATATTTTAAAAAAGATTTTCAACTAGATCCCAATATTAGGTACCTCACAATATCTAATCCTCAGGTGATTTTTATGGCATTATGTTACTTGTCGTAATTGAGACCTTTTGTTAAAGGTATTGGGCTTGAGCACTTGAGTTACCTATAAGCTCGATGTCTTGTAGGTAACTTAAATTCTGTATATAGTTTTAGGAAATATAGACCATTGGCCCGTAGATAGACTATAATATTTGTTAAAGGCATAGCACACATGCGTAAGACAAATTACTGGTGCTAGCATATTAGGTCCACCACCTATTATAAAACTGGCACTATTCTGTGGTAGGTATTTTAAATAAAAACATCCATTAACCTAAATTGTTATTAGGACATCATCAGCTTTCCTTTTCGCAGTAAGTGTTGTGGTGTAATGCCGAAATGTAACAAAGCTGCCTACATTTATATACTAGGTGTTCCCTGCACCTTCACCTGCATGAATTAAAAAACATGACTTATGGGGTCGAATTGTGAATCTAGACCATCGTTAAATCTACCTGAATACACATGAAAAATTTCATCAAAATCAGTCCATCTACTTAGCAAGAGTTCAGTCACACATATACAGAAGAATTTTATATATAACTAGCTTTTGCCTGCGGCTTCACTCGCGTTAAGAAGTATTCATTTAAAATTGACAAAGTTTCATACAAACTTTCATCCCCTATTTTATCCCCTTGGGGGTAGAATTAATCAAAATCCTTTCTTAGCATATGCCTACGTCATAACATCTACCTGCATGCCAAATTTCAGCCTGATCCATCCAGTGGTTTGGGCTGTGCGTTGATAGATCACTATGTTAGTCAGTCAGTCAGTCACCCTTGAGTTATATATATTTAGAAGATTAGAAGATTGATATGGTAAACAATCTGCTTCTTAAAATATCATACTATAGCATTTTTTCTTTTTATGACATTGAGAGACGAGCGGCGCAAGTCACTTGCCTGATGGTAAGCATCACACTTGCCCAATACTGTACAGTGCCACCCAGAGATTTGAAATGTGCCCCTTAACCTGAGATTTTAGATTTTAAATTTCTTTAAGCCCTGTAATTTCACTGAAAACATTACCCTTCAATCTGAAATACAATACACACTACTGATGACAGTTGAATATCTGCCAATTTTATGGCACTGCCCCAGGCAGATGCAAAAGAGTCCACTATAAAAGTTTAACAGTATTTCAAATAAATATCATAGCTACAATACTCAAAAAAGTATATCTTCAAAGCCAACTCTTTCCTTTATGTCAGAAGCAGGTCATTTCAGACAGTGACAGCGGAAGTTTTCCTTAAGATCTTGAATATGGGTTTCAGGTTTGGAGCCCATACTTCCAAAAGGATATAAACATTATTGAGAGTGTACAAAGGAGGGCAACGAAAATTCCTGAAGCCCTACACAAAGGTGATCTGTTCCAACAGTGGTTCACAATTGGAACAGATTACCAAAAGATGTTTCTGTTACCACAATAAATGGATTTAAAAACAAGCTTAACAATTGGTTGCACATTAATAAACAAACTTTGTTAGAAAAGTGAACTTGACAACTGACTTCAAAACTGTTATATAGACATATCAGCATTCTGCTGCTCTCTATACTACCGTCATAAGGAAAAAAGACGTATCTGCATTTTTGTTAATATTGACTTATATACATCATCGGAATCAGGAAAAATAGACGCATCTACAATTTTTTTAATTTAAAACTTTCAAATGCAACCTACTAAATCTCACTTTAAATTTAGACGCATCTGCTACAAGTCAATACTAAATAGTGAAGACATTTCTGATGTATGTAACTCAATTTTGTCAAAAATGTCAGTTACGTCTTTTTTCCTTATGATGGCAGTATAGATAAATATAAGTTTCCAGTTAGAAAAAGTTCCCTCCATAATTCATATAAAATTGTGTTGTACTGTATTATTATTAGCAAAGAATAGTTATTCATGTGTAACCACAAATTATTGCAAAAGGTTGTTCAACAGGTCATTGTCCTTGATATTGAAATGGAACAAGTTATTGAAAAATGATATATTTTGTGGATTCAATCTTAATTGACATTCATACTCTGGTAACAAATGATACTTTGATCAAATATTCAGCATTTTAGGAAATAAAGTCTTTGTAAAATTGAAATTAAACTATTATGATGAATATATTATATTATATGATGAAATGGACATAAAACAAGAGAAAATTATTTAGTGAGTCATATTATATCATATTATAGCACACACTGGTAATAATTGTAGGTTTGGATTGTGTTTTATAGTAATAAGGATAAGGAAGATTTATCCTGCTAAACCCTCCTATCAATATTTGTTTACATTTGTGAAACAACAAACAGCATAATATTCTTACCTCGTCAGTGGACTCCAATGAATTCTTTATTTTTTTATTACTAGACTCTCCTGATTTGGAGACAGGTCTCGCAGTGGCTTTGTAGAGCCCAGAATGGTGGGTTAACAGTCCTCTGGCCACTGCACGTTTAGCCGCACACTTTAACACACTTTTGACGTCCACTTGTGGTTCCACAGTCACTTGATACACAGTGTAGAGGTGTCGCTCAACTGCTTTTAGCGTGGAGCCGTCCCGTTCACACAGTTCGCGAACAGCCTTGGCCACGGCGCGCGACACATCAGCGTCAGGAGTGAGCTTAAGCGTGCGCGAATGCGATCCACCCGGGTCCTTGTACGAGCTCTGCCCCTTGTTGTACACTTTCAGCACGACACCCTCGCGCACCGCCAGCTCTAGCCGCTCCGCCACCACGTCCTCGTGGTAGTTGTGGTGCTGCCTGATCGCGTGACAGATCCTCTCCACGCTGGGCCTCTGCTTCTGTGCCCGTATCTTGTGTATCGCATCTAATATCCATCGCTTCCACACTTCTTTTCCAACGTCGTCCGGCTCGCACATCTTCGTTTGTCTGTGCTGATTATTACGTACGGCCGCCTGAGTAACGGTACGGTATTGAACTTATGTCAACACCCGTCGCATTTTCGCGCCTCGAGCGAAATTCCATTTTATGCATTGGAACCTCGCCGAAAGCGGCCGGTGAGTCGGCCGCGATGCGAGTCGCCGGTTTACACCATGTCACCGTTCGCCGATGACACATCGAGCCGCGAGAGCGAGTTTTGGCGGAACGAGCATCCGACAGCCGCCATCTTGTGGCGATCTAAATTTTACGTAGCGAACAAAACACGCGACGTAAATAATGACGATTATCACAATTCAACACAACACTTCAACTTAAACTACCATGTAACAACACAACAACGCAATAATTACATAAAATAAATTTGAATAAAATTTTAACAAAACTAAAATACGGTAGTATATTTTCCGGTTCTTTATTCCAAAATTTGAATTCCTCAAACAAATTAAGCAGGTAACAATAATTAGTAATTTGATTCATTAAATTAGTACTGTGTTTTGTGTAATTGTATCACTTTTGTATCATTGATTTATTACAAAAATTACTTGAAAACATTCACAAAACACCAACAAAAGGCTCTTCAAAATGGCTATCAATTAGATTGCCTTATTAAAAAAATACGTTATTTATCCTGTCTGATTTGTTGCCATTCATATTAAAAATATATATTGTCTTTGATATGTCACGGATCGTGCTTTATTTTTAGTAGACATAATTAGAAGCTTACACTGGGACCATATACATGCATAACATAAAGGGTTCCGTACATTTAGGGCAAAACCGATCCCTAATACAGTTATTGCTTTCTGTCTGTGTCCGTCCATTAAGTAACTCGACGCGAGCTCTTAGAGTCAATTTATATTTATTCGAACATAACCAGTGTTGCTTAAATGTAAAAAATATTGTAAAAGATAAAATAGCTATTAATCTATTCAGGAATATTTTATTGATACATTTTGGACTATATTACTAGTAAATACCGACATTTAATATTATTAAACATTTTAAAACTTTTCTGACATCCTTTTATTGACATACAAAAATAAAACCATAATGCCAAATAAATGAAAGTAGTTACCTACGCATGATTATTAATAATAACATAAAAAATAATAATGCACATACTCCTAATATAGATTTTTATCGAATCCTCCTCTCTTCTAATATTTTATTTATTTACTAAATGCCGCCGACAGACGGACGGACAGATAGACAAAGTGCTGAACCACCCAATTTAACTATTCATTATTCCATGGTGCTAAGTCTTTTGGAGACTTCAAGTAAACGGAGTGATTACAATATCTTTGACTTCAAGCGGGGATAAAAAATAATCGAACAAGCGAAGTTAGGCATGAACGCAGTTTATTTATATTTCCAATTAGTTCACTCATCTCCTTTTTTTTTTCCTTAGTTTTGGCTTCGCAATCTTATGCATTTAGCAAGTGTCAAGTGATAATAATTATATTTCAAGAGTATTTCATATTATAGGTCCTAGTCACAAGTCACAGTCAAAGTCAAGTAAAAGAGTCAAGGCCCAGTCGTAGTCAAGTCATGCCCTAGTAAAGTGGTAGAAACTTTACTAGAACTTCTATTGGAGTTTTGGAGCGAAGGTGAAAATCACGTTTTTCAACTTTGTATGATTTGCCTACACTTATGCACGTTCACTAAGTATTAACGGTTAATAATCCACCATTATTACACATTAAGACTCGAAGAATCACAGGTTTTGAAAAATTTTACAAAATCAACAACGCCATTTTTTCACTTTCGCGGCAAAACTCCCACTCATCTCCTTCTTCCGGTACGAATGTTTTTTTTTCGCTATGGCAACTTCTTTATGTATTTGCTGAAGTAGCTCGAATTTCGGCGGCCAAAGTTTTTTCCACTTGCTTTTAACTTTTGTTTTATGCGTTTTACCCGGTTTTCCTTTTCTTTCAAACAAGTAATTATATGGTTAAAGCTTTCTAGTAAAGTAAGGTTTTCTGATGGTCCTACACATTCATTCAAGAATAATTTGCTGCCTTTTCATGCTGAAATTTGACACCATTATTTAAGTTTGGTGTTAGTTTTTGAATAAGCACAGGATGCGGTGAGTAATTTCATATCATTTTATTAATAATTAGCTATCGCATTAAGTTCTCTTCAGAAACTGCACTTCAAAAGAATTTTCAATGCATATAATAATATGTAGGTAGGCCTAAAATACAGAATCTTATCTGATATCTTATATATTACTTTCTATACCTATAGTTATTCCTATACTGTGTTGGTATTTGAAAAATTAAAATATATACGTATACAAACAAAGTGTAAAATAATTGCGATAAAACCAATAAAGTTGTTTAATTCAATGAATTTGTTTAAAACTATAATTTGAAATCATAATAAAAACGAATCTTGCTAATAACTATACTCGTTCACTATAAATAAGAACAGAAATAATAATATGTACCATCATTACAAATATTTGAATTATTTACAGGGCTCCTAGAATCAAAGTTAGAACCCAACAACAGCAGCGGAAACCAAAACCAATAGACAGCGATTGCCTGTTATGCACTGGCAAGATTTGTCAGAAAGGACCTAATCCTTACCAGCAAGCTAAAATAATCACAAGGAGTATAACAAAGTGGAAGAACGAGTTTAAAGAAATTATAATCTATGAGACGTACAGATGTATGCCATTACTCGGGGATGAAAAAATGCATGCTCCTGATTGGGAGGAGCATATTGTAAGATATCATATTGTTTTTGTTAAAGAGAGTTTATAGATTTATCATACTTTTTTTATATTACCATGCATTAAACCTATACTCAAAGTATGGTCCAACATTCTCAGTATTATAAATCACCTTTAATAGCACCAAAAAAGTAATTATGACTAATGTTATACTGTTATCTGAGGGAAGAACTAACCCCAATATTTTGAACAAAGCTGTAACTAATATTAGGGTCAAAATCAGATGTCCAACATTGGTTATAAATATTGAAGATTGCCATAATTTACCCAAGGCTTTCCTACTAAATTTAGCAAACATTAAATTTTTTATGCTTACTGATCTCGATGATTATAGTAAGGTATCATTATTTTTGACAAAAAAACTGTGCTTATGAAACTTTATTTCCAAAAATATAACACATAAAGATTGTCATTATTAGTTCTGAATTTTTATAGATTATGAAGGCATCTAATGTGGTTCTCAATAGTTTACAAGCTTTTTAGGTAACTTTAGTTATAACTTTAATCTCGGATTGGTTTAAAACTACTATATCACACCTGGCGTGTTTACCATCATCTAGGTAAATCCTATAATTTTTAATAGAATATAAAACTCCTAAAATATTTACTGTTATATTTTGCTATGTTATACAGATATTTTCAAAATTAAAAAATGTTATGGCAATATTTACTTATGCATGAACTTGGGTATATACCATCATTGGTAAGTTATGCAATATCCTGCAGAGGATGGTTTAGAATCGACAACAGGGAAGAATAAAAAAATGGAAAAAAATAAAAATTTAAGCACAAATTTTTTTTAGTAAATTGTGTCAGACTACAAAACTGTAGTAACTGTCAAATAAACTGGCAACTCTTAGACAAATAAAAAAAAAAATTTTTTTTTTATTTGTCCCAGTTATCGATTGGACAGGATTGTGCACTACTTACCAATGACGTTATACATAGTACATGTAAATATTGCCTCCTTCCTTGATTAGGCAACTGATTTCATATGACTCGGATGAACAGATAGATACAGATACTATTTTAGGATTAGAAACATGTTTTCAAATTTTAATATACAAGTGTTATACTAAGCAGACTAATAAACATAAATGATTAAGATGACTGTAATTTTAGTCGTTTATAAGTGTTCATTTTGAAGTTATAGTTTATTAATATTTTCTATTATTTTTGCTGCAGGCGTACCATCAGCAATATATTGTTTTTGAGTACTGATAGTCTATGGAATAATTTTTTGCTAAGAATTTCACATTTAAAACATGAGGCTTTTACAAAAAGATACTGTTAAAATTTGTAGATTATTATACATTACATACAAAAGTAAGTTTTGAATTATCTACATTCCTAGGTAACTTAGTAATAACTTAGATTAAGACATAGCTGGACTATTTTATGTACGAGTATAGCAGACGAACACATTGTGTTAAAATATACCGATTCAAATTCATCCATAATGCTATGTTATTGAGAGCAACCATTGCTTTTATGAGTACATAACTATAGACAACAAGTGATGCAAGTTGTATGTTTCCACTTTTGACAGGTCTGAACTTGTGTATATGTTAGACTGATTAGAATTATGTATTATTACCAAAATAGTTGAAGAACTACCTAAAAGACGGTTATTATAGTTAATAGATAAAGAGATGTTAAGAATTTAACTATTTCACTCACGGTCGTTTTCTCGCATTGTTACGAGACTAGTTTCGGAACAGTCGGTGCTCCTTCGTCAGTCCAGTACGCGTATACAGAGCACACGCCGGGACGCCGCGCCGGGCGGTCTACACTCGTACTCGACTGTTCCGAAACTAAGTATCGTAACAATGTGAGAAAACAACCGTGAGTGAAATCGTTAAATCCTTGATACTTGTAATATTAGACAAAGTGACTTCTGTTGATCTCAGTTTTGAGTTTTTTTACTAAAAAATGAAACAAATATGACTAACTTGAGCCAAGTGCCAAATTAAATTTATTTCTAACTAGTTTGTAGAAACATAGGATATGTAAGATAATATACATAAGGATATTAAAACAAACCAATAATCTTAGAATTTGTTGATTATCATTTATCTATTTCATAAGTAAGTACAATTTACATGTATCAGTGTGTAAAGTTACAATATTTTTGAGATATTTAACAATAAAGTATCTACAACATTCTTGACATACAATATTTGTGAAAAGTGACAAAAGAAAACATTACAAAATTTATAAGATTTTATTTTTGATTACAGTTTTGTTAAATAAATCGTGTTTCTTTATTTGCTCGTACCTGCGATCTTTGAAAGTTAGATAAATAAGTAATAAAATTAAAATAAAAGGGAATAACGGCAAAATACGAGAACTAAACAATATCTAAGAGTGAAATACTATATTTTAGCGAATACACTTTATTCAAATTCTGGGACGACTTGCAATTTTTTTTAGAGCCGTTAATTATGAAAACTAAACAAAATATTGTTATTTTGGTTCGTTAAAATCATTCTGTTTGCCATTTTTCATTACAATTCATTTATTTAAAAATATCGTAGTCATTAAACATAACAGTCCCTCTAAATTAATTACTACCTTTAACCAATGAATTCAGACGCGTAGGATAGAGCCCAGTTCTTATACGGGCGCTCTGAAGACAAACTTACTGCGACCCAAAATGCCGCTTGGCGGCGTGGCAGTCGTCAGACGGACGTTCCCCTACAGCAAGAGAGATGGACGTTCCCCCAGTGTATCTTAATTACGAGAGCAAGAGAGATGGAGAATGACGCTAGCGCCGCCAACTATGAACTAAACTGTGGGCAGACCCCACTTGGAATCGGCACACGAAATCCTTATGGTCTGCGCTTCTATCCTACGTCTGAATTCGTTACCTTAACAAAAAGGGTATGCCATAACTGTGTAGGTTGCTGCGGTGGACCGGTGCGGGAGGATGCGACATCAGCAAACCTTCGCACCGTTTTATTACTGCAGGAACCTACTCGGGTTATACAGTATCCCCACAGACTGTGCATGTATTTCGGGCTCTTAAATTACACTACATACAATACATAATTATGTAAAATATTCTGTGGTATGTTTTTCACATATTTTGTCTAGGCGATCTATAAACCTTTTAATTTTTATGTGTTTTTTTTACAAATTGGCACTGTTGCCATAGATACCCTTATGTCCACGGACTTGAAAGAAATACGAACGTAAGCTGATCAAATCATGGGTGAAGCGTGCATATATCCGTGTGCGCGTGCATTTTACTGCACCTGTCACAGACAACTAGTTACTAAGTGTATTGGCGCCGATTGTCGGACTTATGTTGTATTTGTGTGCGTGTAGCTCTCGTAATGACCGAATTTTGTAGGACCTATGTGCTTCACTGCCGTTTTGAATGTGGCATTACGTCCGTGTTTATGTCATGCAAGAGTCAAAGAATCTTTCTCAGTCACAAAAACCAGAAGGTATCTCTGTATACAAAATAACAAATATTGCGAGTGTCAACTAGCAATACACAATGTCTCCGTAGAGATCTTCCAGTCTAAAATATTAACCCCTCCACCAAAATTTGACCCGTGTTTGAAGTAAACGACTACCTATCTTATGTTATATTATATGACAAATAGGTACTTTGAGACACCATATCCCTTTCTCACTAAGCTCAAACTAAGTATTATCTAAGCAAGTTATGCAACATTCGATGTTCATTCTGAGCAGAATTCTTGATATAGTCTACTCCAACCGCAGAGAGAAATTTTTGGTCATATTTGCAAACTTTAATATATTTTTTTTCTTTTTTCGATAAGCGATACCATTTCATATCACTTGCGAAATAACGATGCCAACAAAACGGTTTTTTTATTTTTTTAAAATATGAAAAACATTAGAAAACTAACAACTGAAATAACAAACAAAATCAATCCACAGGCTAGCACATTCTACAGCGAAATTACATTAATGGCAGCTTCTCATCCACCCCGTACTACGAAACGCTATAGAAACGTCAACGACAAGAAAGCGATAAATAAGTCTATGTAGCGCTATCGTTTTCTTTCAACACTAACATAATACTTAGGGTCAACGACTGTTTTCCGCTCTGCGTAAGGAATAGACTTAAAAATAAGAAGATACATATAAAAATATAACGTAATATAATATAGGTAAATTATCGTTTTGTCACGAATATTTACAATGTATATCATACGTACTCGTATTTAATCACAAAGTCAATTCTAAATTGTACTCATATTTCATAATAAACTACAATATAAAATCGTAGAGAAAGTTTTTAAAATTTCAAATAGCAGTTCCTAAATGTTTAACATTTTAAAGGAGTCAGAATGTTGTGTTCTTTTTCCTATTTAAGATATGTATACACAAAAGATAATGCTCATTTTTATAGGAGTTTACGTTATGAACCGGAAGCGTATTTATACCTAACACATGACAATACACGCCTCATATCAAATACATGTAATATTTTGGTGAAAATTTATGTCATACTTTATAAATCACATTTATTTAGCTTGGCCCGGTAATAAGAGCATTATCCTTTTTTGATTTGTACGACTGCTGAGTAAAACATAAACAATTACTTAGTGTAAATAGCTGCAAGTGTTGTGCAGTAAGTGCAAGCTACAAGGAACTTAAGGTAGGTAGTATTCAATTGTGCAATATGCATTTAGTTATTTGTCGATCTGCTCAGAATTAATTGTTAACGAGTTCAGATCTATTCATAATACTATTACAAATGGGTAACATAAGGTTTTGCCAAGTACAAGGCTGAGGAATATTTGGTTCTATTTTCTATTGGTCTTAATAACATCTAACGTAAAGCGGGTGGGCATTTGGTCTCTCTTAGACTATGTATCTAGGAATGAAGTAACGATTCAAAATCTTTGGGTGTTTATATGTCGTTGTTATTGTGGGCACTTTCTATACCTAAAATTCTCTAAAATAAATTCAGATGTGTCAAACTCAAGACGAAGTTAATTTTAGAGAATGCATGGAACTAATATGTTGTTACATAGTAGTTCCATGAAAGAAAGACGAAAAGGAATAATTACGGTTTTGCTGCAAAAGGCTCCAAAATAAACGCAAAGGGCAAGAAGTAATTGCTGTCAAACGATATTTACATTTAGGAAATTTCAAAGAAGGACACAAAATTCTCTAAAATCTTTTAATTTAGAGATTGAGTGTGGAAGAAAATCGCAGCCAAAAATTCAGATAATAAAACTGTCGCACAGTGTCACAAGAACTCACAAATTACAACAGAGACTATTGATATTATTATTTAATGTAAATTAAGAAATTAAGTCAATACATATATTTCCCACATTCCAAAACTCGTCTGCAACTCTCACGGATTCGTTTCACTATTGGGCGTGATCCTGTGGTTCTCTGCCTTGAGCCCGTCTAGTCAAGATGACGTCACAAATGACGTTCACGTCACGATCGCTGCAACCGTGGCGTGGGTGCGAGGGGGGACAAGGTCTAATATTCGGCGGTCAACCTTTAAAAATTCGAATACATTTCCTATAATATAAAGGGACCGCATTGTCGTTCCGCTTAGATCAAACGCCACCAACGCTCACGCCTTTTGCAGCGGCAAAAAGTGCGATGTGAGCGTGAACGCCACGATTGCTCAAGAACTAGTTTTGGTACGTAGGGAGTCGTATATACACACCCAAGTATTTTAAAATTATATAACTACTTTTCACAGCGCTTATTAATGTTCTATTAACTTAAACAATGAAGAGTCTAATTCTTCATAATATTGACCTATTTTCACTAGTTCCCACCCCGCGTGCCATGTACGAATTGTGCGCGTTTGTATTACCTAGTTAAATCTAGCACATACATACATACATTATGTACAATATTGCTGTTTAAGTGGTGGCAGACACCGCTTTCTTATAACACTAATATAAATTTAATTAACATTGATCGAGACAACTTATATTGCATTTGTTCCAAATTGTTTTTAGAAAGAGAAATAACTAGCCAGAAGTGAAAGTTTTACGCGCGGACGCAATTATAACACATTTTTTATTTTTTCGACCGACTGAGTCAAAGCGGTCCTGATGAAGGGTTCTGTACACCTACAATATTTTTGTGGATATTTAAAAAATCTGAGTTTATCTATCTACACAATATAATAATAACAAAATAATTTCAACATAAAATTCATGGCCAAAACAAGGGTAAATTTACTTTCATAACGGCATTGAACGCGAATTGCAATTATTTAATCTAAAACTGATTTAAAGTAATTGATGTCATATACAGATAAGACAATATAAAAATACGAATTAAAGGATCAACTCGATCTTAATTTTAAACCCAAATCTAAACACATCATTAAATTATTCTGGTTTTAGTACCTATATTGTCCAGTCACAATCATAGACAAATCTATGGTCACAAAAGTCGAAGAACCCTTAATAAGGAGGCATTACATACTTATATATCTCATATACTATCCATTCATTAAAAAAATACATAATATGGGTGCCGATACCATTGACATACAAAATCACACCCAAAAACAGAAACACAAATTTTCCTTGGGAAGAAAACTTGTGTTCCCATCGGGAATCGAACCCGATACCTGCTGCTTAGAAGGTGGAAGCGCACCCAAAACAAACGTATTTTTTTTATATATATTTTAACTGACCCAAATGCTTTAACAGATTTTAAAATTATTGTCTTAATCGACAATTTAAACAATCGTTTGTTACCTATTTACAAATATATAAAAAAAATATAGTTCAATTCTACACAAAAAGAACAGATAGTATCCAAAATATACGATAAAGTAATAATCACCTTAAGCATGTGGATGACATTGACAGCTCAGCTAGTTTCAAATTTGACAATTCACAACGCTGCGTTAGTTCCAATTTCCGCCACGCCACATTAGGTACCCCAACATTTCAAAACCTTTAACACGTACACGATTTAAAGTCACTCGTCCCAGTGAGGGTGCAGCCAGAATTCTGTATAATATGCGTGGCCGCGTATATCCCACAATGAACGCATATAGTATACGGTTTAGCGAGCACCATTTGGCTCAGAAAGCCGCCTGTGAAAGCGTCGCCAGCACCGTTAGTATCGACGATTTTTTCTCTGCTGAGGACGGTCACGGGGATGAGACTGAGCGTTCCTTTCTCCACGAGTATGACGGGGTCGCAGCCTTGTGTGATGACGACCACGCGCGGGGTGCGGGGGTTAAGTTTGGGGAGCGCTGCTATTTTCAACGCGACTTCGTTTAGGTCTTTTGTGTCTATGTTGAATGCTAATGCGAATGCTTCCGCTTCCTGGAATTTGAGATTAAATATTGTATAGCAGTTATTGATATATCGCAACTCGGGCTTATTGAATTATACAAATGTTAACGATTTTTTTAGCGTATATTTTACATAATTTTTATAAATAAGTTAAATGGTATTCATTCAAAAAATAACAATCGCGAAAACTTAAGAAGGCGTTATTTAAATATTTGTAATCTATTAGTAACTTGTTAAAACTTTTTTGAAGATAAGCTTTTAGAAGTCCGCCATATTGGATTTAGAGTGACATCACTTATTTTCGAGTTATTCTCAGCAAGTCCTTTCATTTGATACCCATATTGTAAAAGTGCATTAAAAATAACTAGTCCGCCATTGGTGTTCAGCCATGTTGAATTTAGAATGACGTCACGCAGCTAACTATACATTGTCATCTAAACTAAACGTGAATATAAAATTTCAGCTCAATCGGTTGAAGATATCTGCTTCAAAATTGAGTTGCAAGATTCCACCCGAACAACATAGTTACATACATTGCAAATTAAATAAAAGCTTGTAAAAAATACGAGGTAAAACTCACCGTCTCATTCCCAAATAGAATATCTACATAGGGCATAAGCTTCTCCAGCGGTTCCTTGTAGAACTGCGATACAAACGGCGCGCTCAAGTTCATTGCGAACGGGAGTCCATTTTTGTGTGCTTGTTTCGCCAATATCATTACAGATTCAGGCGATACCACTAGGAAGAAACCCTGCGGGAAGAGAAAAATCGTACACTTATTTATTGAAGGTTATCTGGAAGAAATTGCTATATGCAATAAGACCGTCGATTGTATAAATTCAAAGACTTAAGGAAACATTTACATATCACACACGCCCACTGCGCCAACTGGATCGTCAGCCCGTTTTTTACGTAGCGTAGTCGGGTAGAAACAAAATATCTCACCGAAGTGTAGAAGAACTTTGCTTTCTCTATACTCTGCTTGCACTTGTCTTGGGCGAGGTGATCCTTTGTGAACTTCTGCGCGGCCGCGAGGTTGGCGCACAGCGATCTTTGGGTGCCGGTGACCAGGACTGCGCAGGTGCCGGTTGGAGCCTCGGTCGTTATTTGGTACAGAACATTGACACCATCTGCTCTGGAAATGGAAAGCAATTACTTAAGAGAAACGTTTTAACATCTGCTGTATGTATAGGCATGGAAAATTTCATAAGTAGCATGTGAAAAATCATATGAAATGTATTATAATTCATCATACGTGTTACTTTTCATCGTCACGCCTGTTACTTTTCATCACGTCGTAAGTTTTTTTTTTCTTTGAATATTGGCTTCGCAATCTTGTGCATTTAGCCAGTGTCAAGTAATAATATTATATTTCAAGTGTATTTCTATATTAAAAGTCCCAGTCACAAGTCACAGTCAAAGTTACTTGACTTTCACAGTCAACAACACTCAAGGTCCAGTCGTCAAGTCATGCCCTAGCAAAGTGGTAGAAACTTTACTAGAACTTCTATTGGAGTTTTGGAGCGAAGGCGAAAGTCACGTTTTTAACCTTGTATGAATTGCCTACACTTATGCACGTTGACAAAGAATTAACGGTTAATAATCCACATTATTACACATTGACACTTGAAGAATCACAGGTTTTGGAAAATTATACAAAAAAAACCTACGTAATTTTTTCAGTTTCGCGGCAAAACCTCACTCACGTAAGTTACAAATCATAAAAGCACTCGATGAAATCATTGACTGAGTTCGGAATTATTCGGATTTCATCGTAATTTCATTTGGTGGCTCAAGAACGAGCGAGTTGGCATGCATCGTAGAAGATGACGTGGGAGCGAATTAGAACGAGCAAAACATATTGTCCTATTTAATGAGTCGATTACCGATCGGTGAATAAGTATAAGTATAAAAATGTAGAAAGTGTGACAATAGATCAACGAAAACGAAAAATCATTTCACTGTGAAAAGTAGCAGGTGATATCACTGAGAAAAAAATAAATCATCGTATGAAAAATAATTAAAAGTAGCAATAATTTCTATGCCTACTAGTGTATTTGCAGTCTAAGCAACTTTTTTTTCTATGATTCACAATATGGTGCCTGGCTTGTCGTATACCAGAGAATATAATTAATCAAATCTATGACGATTGAAAGTTGGCTAGCAACCATTGTCACTTATTTTTCAATATTTATAATAAAGCTGTAATAAGGTCCTTATACGTTATAAGTTTCTTATATATTAGCATAATAGCTTAAAAAACTGACTTCACCACTTTATCTTCGGAACCCTTGTGCAGAGTAAATTAATTCAATACGCATTATTGAGGATAACTCCAAAGACGTCTGGTCAGATATTCATCAAATTTAAATGGGACTACACAGGAAGCAACATCTTTTAAATGAAAAAAGAATTATCAAAATCAGTTCACCAAGAAAAAAGTTCAGAGGTAACACATAAAAAATATAGTCCAACTGTCACCTCCTTTTTTTGAAATCGTTTAAAAAGAGTATGTTCACTTTTTACGTAGTCGGGTTTTTTTTCAGTAAGTTTACTGAGTTGTTAACAGAAACTAAACAACCCTTTTCCTGCATCAGGTTTTATCTTCAAGAGGGCATCATGTCATCTTTTTGTGGTTTTCAATATACAGTTGTCGAAGTAATCTTTACACTGTTGACGCAATCGAATTCTATTCTATTCTAATACCTTCCGTTTACCTTCAGACAAAAGGCGTATTATTTAATTGGGGAGCGACGTTAATACGCACGTTTCAAATTATAAGAAGGAAATAACTGATTCTTATACGTAGTCATAGTGGGCTAGGTGCCTGTAAAAACATATTAAGTCTGTCATTTACATTATAGCAAAATATTGGACACATTTTTTTTCTTTTATCAATCAAATAGATTGGCTGTGTTTGAATTTAAAATCAAAAAATTACGAAGTTATAGTGCGTAGAAATTCCGCATGAATGACGTCACGCTTCAGTACACTTTTAACAGAGGCGTGACGTCACGAGCCCCTCTCGAACTTTGACGCTCTTTATCTTTGTTAATTTCTATTAATTTGATTAATAAAAAAAAACATGCCAATATAATCTAACCGACTGACTAGATTATTTTTTACCCATGCATCATCTCTGTTACGCCATATCATTTCGGAGTTCCCAAAAAGTACTTTTAATATTTTTTACCATGAATAGCGACTTAACACATAAGGTAAATAATGTATTAATCAATCAATTGTCCAAGAAAGACGTTGGTCTCTATAGTTGAAAAGATTTCCCAAGATTTTTCGGGTGTTTTACAAAATGTATATTTTAAAGACTAGCAGTGCCCGCGACTTCGTCCGCGTGATTATTAGACTTTTAGTAAGGATCCCTAATTTTATTGAAAATATAATATAGCCTATAGTCTTCCTCGATAAATGTACTATCCAACACTGAAAGAATTTTTCAAATCGGACCAGCGGTTCCTAAAATTTGCGCGTTCAAACAAACAAACTCTTCAGCTTTATAATATTAGTATAGAAGTATAGATAAATGATGTAACGTGCACCCAGAATTCACAGTAAACAAGATAGCAGCCCAGCGACCGGCGCTGATAACTTTTGATCTTTCTATCGCAAATATCTATAACTTTATCTTTGTATGAAAGACATGTATATAACTTTTATCTCATGTGACATTAAATGCTTTGTTTTGTAACCTATATTGTTATAATGGCTTTATTCTCGGTTGATTCTCTTTTGTAAGGCAATTTTTGGCTCGAACCCACTACCCGTGCAGTCCCGCGAGGCAAGGTAGGGTCGCGCTAGCAGTCGCTATCTTGCCTCAGCGGCAGGCCCGGACGTAAAACGAGCCACGAGCCACTGCACCCATGGAGGAGTAGAACTCCTTGTTCTTTCTCCTTCTTTGCAGCACAATCGAATCGGATAAAAAATAGTCCATGTTTTATATCCAGATTTCTACTCAATACACAAACTACATAATTATCACCGGTCTCTAAAGGCCTGTGCTCATCGAGGCATCAACGTAAAAAAGCGGTATTGTGTAAATTATAATGCAACAGAAACGTGATACATATTTACTATGTGCTCGTACATTTTATACTTCCGCGATCATTGTACTAAAACAATCTATGCAATTGCTACAGTGGTATATTCCCTGTGGTCCAGAAGGTTTGTCCAGCATGGTAGCTAATAAGCTAGTGGGTCTGTGGGATATCGCGAGTCTGTCTTTGCATAATTAGCCCCCGTATCTCCGCAATTTAGTAAAATTTAGCATTTTTTACCGGCTTCCCAAAAAAGGAGGAGGTACTCAAGTCGACAGTATTTTTTACTCGAAAAATAATTATTGGTATCGGCGTTGTGAGGAAACAAACGATCATACAATCCTTTTTTATTCGAGATAGGCAATATTCTGACCACTATCTCACTGAAAAGTATCGGTACTAATATCATAACCTTCTTTTTGTGTTACTGTATTCAGGTAAAATCAAATTACATTATCAAGAAAAATGAAAAATGAAAATGAAAAATCTTTTTATTTAGACAAAAACTTAACTAATTTGTAACACTCCATGTACTTATAACTATCTATAGTAATATTAGGAACACTATTGTGTGTCAACACAGCATCTTATATTATAACTTGGCTCATACAGGTGGTTCATAAATAAACTATGCTGATCAGATATTTGTTGTGTACATGGATAAACCCTAACTCCTAACTAGGTTGCCCTGTGTGTAGGATATCAGTGCTCTCCCGCCATCTCACAAATAGGTACTTTACTGTATAGTTTATTGTAGATTGTACAAACAATTTAATCGGTAATTAAATTCTGCTGAATGTAGTTTTAGCTCAACTAAACAGGTAGGTAGTTAGTGACAGGTAGTTTTACATATAAAAGACTTTTTTTAAATTATTACTATTAAAACTAATGTTAGGTTCTATTGTGAATCTTAATGTGAATAGTACTTACACACTTACTTGGTTTCATAATAATGTCCCAACATTCACATTGTTCACCACACTATGCACCAAAGATAATCCGATAGATTTATAACATATCGAAATTGGAAACATTATTTTGTGGTAAAACATTATATTTAAAGTAGATTAGAAATATTATGTTAATTAAACTTTAAATAGGTCATGTTATGCACTTAGAATCACCAAAATAAAATACACATTCAGCACGTTAGTCTTTAGTCTACCCTCTAGTTACTTATTAATGTAATAAAAATGAACCGGCGGGTGTATTGCGGACAAAGCTATACTATGCACTGACATAGATACAAAGAATTGTCGCCTGGAAGTGGCAGAGGGTTGTTAGAGTGGTAGTACTGTTTCAGTGTAAAAGCGTTTATGTATAATGTAGGCAAGCTTAGTTATTATTGTAATTGTAATGTATTATTATCAAGATAAGAGACTTATCACTTTACAAATACTTTTATAGGTGTTCCATGCAGTACTAGTTTTTAAAAGCAAGTGGAATCTTGCAACTCAATTTTGAAGCAGATATCTTCAACCGATTGAGCTGAAATTTTGTATTCACGTTTAGTTTGTATGACAATGCATGGTTAGCTGTGTGACGTCATTCCAAATCAAACATGGCGGAACACCCAGAATGGCGGACAAGTAATTTTTAATGCACTCCTACAATATGGGTGAAATGAAAGGGTGAGAGGGCTTGCTGAGAATAACTCGAAAAATTAAGTGACGTCACTTTAAATCTTTAAAGACTTCTAAAAGCTTGTCTTTAAAAAAGTTTTAAATAAGGCCTTAAGTTTTTAAATAATGTAAAATATACGCTAAAGAAATGGTTAACATTTTTATAATTAAATTAGCCAGAGCTGCGCTATATCCATAAAGATAAAGATAAAAAGTCAATAGTTTTTATCAACTTATCTAATTGCAATCACTGGCACTGAATGGAGCTATGTTTTAAGCTAGAACTACACTACATCGAAGCACACGTCTGAGATTGGTGTACACACCTGACTGACGCCATGCGACATACGTCTTACACCATAGAGTACCTTTGTAGATACATGATTATATTATTATATATTATGTCATAAACTAAAGCAGAGAGAATTTATCCTACTAATATTATAAATCCGAAAGTTTGTGTGTAAGTGTGTAAGTATGTTTGTTCCCTCTTCACGCTGAAACGGCTGAACGGATTTGGATGAAATTTGGAATATACATAGATTATACCTAGGATTAACACATAGGCTACTTTTTAACTTGATAATAGCGGGCGAAGCCGCGGGGCACGGCTAGTAAGAACATAAAGCTGATTCTTGATAAATTTACTAAATTTGAAGACATTAATGACCTAAATTAGTAAGAAACACTAGTATCTGTTAGCGGCAAATTAAACAATTCCCGCGTCACACGTCTAAGACATAGGGCTACACTATGCACATGCTTACAGAAGCCTACGAAAATCTTTTTTTTTTTTCGAACGGACTACATGCTGCTGTGTGTAGCCTCTGCAGCGTCACCGTGCGGGAGGGCGAGCGCGAAAGGCGCTCCGCTGCAAAAGAGAGGGTGTAGGCAACTAGCGCAAGGGCCACATAGGAGGTGCGAGCCTCGGCTTGGACCGCTGCCAGGACAGGGGGAACCGGAGAGAGACGCCTCAGTACACGAGAGTACCGTTGATAGTGGGCCCTATGAATGCGAAAAGTTCGATAAGATCAATTTTGACTAGAAATTGGAGAGACATGACGAGAGAATCTACGTCCTCGCCGGCGAGGACTGTTTAGTCTGATTGTGGTCTGTGTACCGGACGATCGTTGCGCTGCCAACGTTGCGACCGCAATGGGATCGTCCGGGTCCTTGAGGATGTGTCGCGGATGGCGACTACGGAAGTAGCGTGGGTCTATGGTGGATCGCTTCACGTTGCGTCGCGTGGCGTGGATCCAGTGTAATGCAGCTAGTAACCACCTAAAAAGCATGAGAGGTCGACGCGTCTAGATCGGGGCCACGTGTGTCCGGTGTAGTCCTGGCTTTATACATAAAGACAAGTATTACGCAGGTTAATCTAATCTAAAATATATAACCAATCTGTTAGAGATTATAATACGCGGATGCTTTTATTTGATTGATTAACGCAATAATTTGTTCATTAACCTATACGTATCATACATAGTAGGTGTGTGTAACCTGAAGAATAATTTTCAGTCATGTTGACGCTTATTCTGTATTAATTGATAATGATTTGATTGTTAACAAGGGTTTAATTTTATGATTGCTATATTTATGTCGTTTCTTCTTAATCGCCTGATAACCATTTTTACATTAAAATTAACACGGGAATTTGCGTGACTTACGACGTTGTCGATGTCTAAATCGACAATTGTTTCGGCTTCATTCGGAAGCCTTCTTCAGAATGAGAGCGGAGCGCTCGCCGTCAATTGTCGATTTAGACAAGCCGAAACAATTGTCGATTTAGACATCGTCACGCTAATTCTCGTTTTAATTTTAATGTAATGTGCGAGGTGGGACGCGACGGATTCTTGGTACGGTGATTTAACAAAAGTAATAATTAATGCAATTTTCTAACTGCCCGTTGGCTTGGTTGAATGAGCGCCCGCCTTCTAAGCAGGGGTATCGGGTTCGATTCCCGGCGGGAACACAAGTTTTATCCCCAAGGAAAATTTGTGTTTCTGGTTCTGGTTGTGATGTGAATGTTTCCGGAACCTACGACACAAATCATCGAACTTAGTGTGGGGTTGTGAGTGTTAAAGCGTTTATGTTTTATAACAGAGTCACTTACACAGCTCTTTGTCTCAATATATCGGCGTAGTCGTCATTTCCAACACATCCCATATAGGTGCAGATTCGGGGCTTCTTCAGGATCCACTGGGCGACGCGTAACGTGTTCTGTACACTACCACCCGCTATGAACTCGGCCTTGTATCTGCAACGTTGCCAAAACAAATACATTATGAATTGGTGATCCTCCTATTTAGGTGAACCTCTTAATTAGAAAATCTTCCTTAAACGAAGATTTATACAGTACTAGTAGCAAAGTATTACTTGATTAAGATTATTCTGTTAATTGTTATATCTGTATTTTATTCAAATATTGATGCCAATATCATTTTTTTTTATTCCTTCGCGATTTCATGTCTGTATGGCTTCGGCAGAATTCTCAACACACGAAGCCATTATCGAAATATTTTCTCAGGGCATTTTCGGCCGCATCATCGCTTTTCATCAGTGGTCAAATGCTTGAGTATCGAGCATAAAAATGATACTGTGACATAAAACGGCCGATATCAAACGGTAGAATGAAGCGCATCTCTTTCATGTGAATTATTTGCGAGCAAAGCCCCAGGGCATAGCTATGTATTAACAAATTCTACCACATTTCTTTGACAATCCACAATGTCTTACTTTAATAGGTACATTATTAACATAAAAATGCACAAGTTGTACTAAATGTTGTCATATTCATGCTATATGCTTTTGAGTTCATGCCACAACAAATTATATACCACAACAAGTATTATTTACTGGGGACATAAATATGTATATACAGTATGTAGATAAGGGAGCATGTATAGTTGCACAGGCACTAACTGTATGGTATCTGTTTTTAAGATGTACTATATAAAGGAAACTAGTAAGTATATACTTATGGTGTGATATGCATAGTTATACTATTTTTAAAGTTTATATTATACCGACTTCACAAAAAAGGAGGAGGTACTCAAGTCGGCTGTATTTTTTTTATGTGTGTTACCTCATAACTTCGTTCCGCGTGAACCGATTATGATTTTTTTTTGTTTGAAAGATGTTGCTTTCCAATTGGTCCCATTTAAATTTGATCAAGGTCTTGAAATATCGTCAAAAATGCGTGTTTAGTACATCTAATCTGATCAAAGTTCCGCAGATAAAGCAGTGAAGTCGGTTTTTTTAAGCTTTGCTTGCGTTTAATTATATTACTTTGTAGTAAAGAAATAAAAAGAAAATGGAAAATCAATATATTGAAAATATCCCCGACGCAAATCCCTATGGAAAGCCGCCTACAATCAAACTATTAAAATTTTCAAATAAAACTATTAAGTGTGTTAACTATTAATCAATAAATAAAATAAAAAGTGTGTAGCTGTAAATCTTGAAAGCCTTATATTAATACTAGCCGTGCCCCGCGGCTTCGCCCGCTATTATCAAGTTAAAAAGTAGCCTATGTGTTAATCCTAGGTATAATCTATGTACATTCCAAATTTTATCCAAATCCGTTCAGCCGTTAAAGCGTGAAGAGGGAACAAACATACTTACACACAAACTTTCGGATTTATAATATTAGTAGGATTTAATAGTAATATTATTTCAACCTGGAAATAAAACAATAGAAAAACTGTGGGACAAACCCACAGAACAACAATGATATAATACAGCTTTATCTAACTACTACGAATTTGTCTGTATTCAAGATAATATTGACTATATAAGTAATGTCTTAAACTCAAATCAAAATTGATTAAATCGAACTTTTCATAGGGCCTATTATCAACGGTACTCTTGGATCTCTCTGTATCGGAATATTTCTCTCCCGTTCCCCCAGTCCTGGTAACGGCCCAAGCCGATGCTCGCACTTCCTAGATGCCCTAACGCTAGTTGCCTACTCCTCTCTTCTGCAGCAGAGCGCCTTCCGCGCTCGCCATCCCGCTCGGTGACGCACACAGTGCAATCTCCGCTACGCTAAACGCGCCGCTTCTCCATAAACGAGGCCATAGTAAAATTAGATCATTCCACTGCATAATATACACACAACCGACTAGCACAATAAAGTGCTAATAGGTACACAAAACGTTCTATTTATATGCTAAAGTACCTAACTTAGTTAATATAGAACTAAACTGCTCAAACTAAAGCTAAAATAACTATTATAAATAGTAAACACGTTCACACTCACAGCCCCACACTTTCGACAAGTTCGACGACTTGCGTCGTGGGTGCCGAAAACAACATCACACACACAATCACAACCAGAAAACTTCTAAATTGTCTAAATATTGCTAATTTATATTTTATTTGTACATCTACACTCTTTATTAAAGTGTTTTGTGTTAATAAATATGTACGTAAATGAAATGACAAAACTTTCCACAAACATGGAAAATTCTATAGTAAATTCGAATCTGATACTACTCTAGTTTAGTCACATTTCCAAACGGTAGCATCTCACCTAGGGGTCCCTTGATCTGTCCTATAAAAATAGAGACAAACATAATTTACTCAAACAGTAAAAAGACTTCTATCCCAACTGTTCCACTGTATTGTAGAACATAACACTTGGCCTTGGCCACCATTTGAGAGAATTAAATCAATAAAGACATTTTGATTTATGAGACATAACAATTAACAACTCATATTTTTTGAAAGCGTCAGGTTGTCGGTAGTATGCCTGCTTACTAATTGGGGTTTGCGGCTTTGAATCCTGCAATGGGTTTGAGCTTCTAGTGTGAGGTAACATCGTGATGAAATCCATGGTGTTAGGGCTCTCAGGCTCACCGGGCTAGCTATCCTGTACCAAAATACCGTAATAGCCCACCACTTTCTTTCACTGTGTAATCTGGGAGTCTTCAAGACAATTACAATAAATAGGTATCTTCTAGCATGCTATATCTTCGGCCGCATCATCACTTTCTATCAGGTGATATAGTGTTCAAATGCTTGCCTAACAATCATAATAAAACACCCACAAGTAAAACAATCTGTTCTCATGGTCACAAATAATTATGTTTTTGTAGCTATCCTTGAGAGCCACTCAATTAAGGCATAGCATACTTACCATACACAACCACATCATCACTTACTATCAGGTGATATAGTAGTCAAAAGCTAGCCTATCAGGGATAAAAAAAACTTAAGGACAAGATAGACTTTTTTTAAAGTTCTGGGTGGTATTGCAGATATTTAAAGCTACTCACCACCAGACAAACAACTTGGTCATGGCATAAATTATGCTTTTAATAGACTGTCTTGCTCTAGCACTTTAAGGAAAACTGATTCAAACTGGAAATTATTTTTACATAGTTTTTTTTATACTATACATTCTCTGTAGGGGATTTCCTTATATGTTTTCCTCATAGAGCAAAATTTTATCTGCAGATAATTCATGTAGATTTGAAATGATCTTCCAATGTGGCTGAATGAAAATGTATTTCTCATCTTATTTTGATCAAGCATTTTCAAAAACATCCAAAAATAAAGCAGCAAATGAAATCTAAAATTAAGCTCCTTATTAATTGGAGATCTAGGTGCAATATCATTTAATAATTATTATTAAATATCTACAGGAGACCATAATTAAAATTGTAGATTAAACAGGGCCACTGGGTATCGAACCCCATACCTGCTGCCCATACTATCGAAATTGAATGATGTTGCACAAACTTCACATTTTAATATGATTGTTGTTAATAGTAATACTAATTTAAGGTTCCTGAATTTTTGCATTGATTGTGTGATTTCTGCAATCTAAGAATTTAGAGGCTATTATTGAGAATTGACTTACTTTTCCGTGAGTTCTTGATACAACGGCATATGTTTCTCTTCAGCCATTATGGCATCATTTGGTTTCAGGTCATATTTCTTCAGCAAGTCCTCTCCAACTGTTGCAGAGATGTCTAGGAGGGGGTTACCAATTCCCAAGAGGACACCCTCACCGCATATGCAACTACAAAATTATAAATCGCTCATAATAATTTTACATAAGCACTAGCATAACCGTTAATTACATTAATGAATTTTAAAAAAAGTCTGATTAAATTGTGAATCTTAACAATTCTTGAATAACACAGAAAAGCATTTCGCTAGTATTTATATATTATATAGTTTAAACTGTTTGTTACATCATTGACATAGGTACATTAAAGAGCATACTACATTTTTTTTTTTTTCAGTCAAGCTGTGACCCGCCGTAATTAAATAAAAAAATTGTCTGTGTTATTCCAGAACCTTAACTATCTACATTCAAAATCAGTTTATTAATTATAGAGATACATGGTAACAAACATTCACACACTCATAAACTTTCGCATTTATAATATTAGTAGAAAAATCATCCATAATCTGTTAGTAATGATTCTATGGGATAATTGCCTAAAACTAAATAAGTTTATGCAGCCAAGACCTACGTTACCTAC
This sequence comes from Lomographa bimaculata, assembly GCA_948107665.1. NCBI lineage: Eukaryota > Metazoa > Arthropoda > Insecta > Lepidoptera > Geometridae > Lomographa > Lomographa bimaculata. The sequence continues at coordinate 1,371,168 of OX403600.1, read as the reverse complement.
AAGGCAATAATAATAAAAATAGGTTTTAATATTTATAACGTATATTCGTACACGTTATTTGTAACACAAGCGAGACTAACCAGTAAAAAGTTAAATATTAGTGCTTGGTATGTGTGTCTAATTTAGAATTATAAAATACAATGGCAACTATGACGATATAGAAAATATTTTTTGGTTCCACATTATATATTGAAAATAACATGCTTCTGTATAGTCAAGCATTATAATAACCGCGAAAGGAAGTTGCTATTAATCACGAAAATATTCTCACCTGTTCATTATGTAATATTTGGGCTTATCCGCTGAAATATTTACAACTCTTAATGAAGTTTTTATTTACAGTTGCAGCCAATAAACAATGTAATAATCTAGTTGGTCGGCTTGAGAGACTATCGCATGTTTTGTTGATAAAAAAATAAAAACGTGCTTGCTATCTCCCACACGAGTCGCAAAGCATTGACAATTCTGTGAATTCTGTCGGTCCTTTGAAATGAAATAAACTGACAGTCTGTCAGTCACATTTGTTTGACAGTTTGTATAGATTAAATTATATAGAATTTAAAAAGTTGTTCATTTCCGGACTATAATTTTTTTATTGTGCTTCCAGTCTCTTTTCCATGGGCATTCAGTATTCCAATTTTAAATTAAAATTATATTCGCCAATGAATGAACAGTAACCTTAGCGCTGATTGGCCAGAATTTTTATTTGTCTATGGATTACATACAAAAATGATTCCACAGATCTAACAATGGTCTAATTATCCTTCATTTCATTCAGTATTTCATAACCTACAACCGGTGGACGATCACGTTTTGCGATCCCGGCGAGAATTTTCGAGAAGTCAAGTTTAGGAATCTTCTGCAAAGTTCTGTTTTCGCGTTCTATCAACTTTTAAAAATGCTGCGCCTACCTCGTGTGGTTCGTCAAACCATCTCACTGCAGAAATCCCACCAGCTCACAAGATTTTACGCCAAAGATGTAAGGTTCGGTGCTGATGTAAGAGCTCTCATGCTCCAGGGTGTGGATGTCCTAGCCGACGCTGTCGCCGTCACAATGGGTCCTAAGGGCAGAAACGTCATTCTAGAGCAGTCCTGGGGCTCACCCAAAATCACTAAAGACGGTGTCACAGTTGCCAAGGGCGTCGAACTAAAAGACAAATTTCAGAACATCGGGGCCAAATTAGTACAGAATGTGGCTAACAATACGAACGAAGAAGCTGGAGACGGCACCACGACCGCCACAGTTCTCGCCAGGGCTATCGCAAAGGAAGGATTCGAAAAAATCTCGAAGGGTGCTAACCCTATTGAGATCCGCCGAGGCGTGATGATGGCAGTCGAAGCCGTCAAAGAAAAGCTGAAAAGTATGTCGAAGCCGGTAACAACGCCCGAGGAGATCGCGCAAGTCGCTACAATCTCTGCTAACGGGGACACCGCCATCGGCAAACTGATCGCTGATGCAATGAACAAGGTTGGTAGAGACGGCGTCATCACCGTTAAAGATGGCAAGACCCTCGTCGACGACTTGGAAGTCATTGAAGGTATGAAATTCGATAGAGGTTATATTTCACCATATTTCATCAACTCCACCAAAGGTGCTAAAGTCGAGTTCCAAGATGCTCTGGTCCTCTTCTCTGAGAAAAAAATCAGCAATGTACAGACAATCATCCCTGCCCTTGAACTTGCCAATCAACAAAGAAAGCCATTGGTTATCATTGCTGAGGATGTAGATGGTGAGGCACTTTCCACACTTGTAGTTAACAGGCTCAAGATCGGTCTGCAAGTTGCTGCTGTAAAGTCACCAGGATTTGGAGATAACCGTAAAGCCACCCTCAGTGACATGGCCATAGCCACAGGTGGTGTTGTGTTTGGGGATGATGCTAATCTCATTAAGCTAGAAGACCTACAGCCTTCTGACCTTGGACAGGTGACTGAGGTTATTATCACTAAAGATGACACTCTGATGTTGAAGGGCAAGGGTAAGAAGGCCGACATTGATAGAAGAACTGAGCAAATCCGTGATCAAATTCAAGAGACAACTTCTGAATATGAAAAGGAGAAGCTGCAGGAGAGACTCGCAAGATTGGCGTCGGGTGTTGCTGTTTTGCATGTCGGAGGTTCTAGCGAGGTGGAAGTCAATGAGAAAAAGGACCGTGTCAATGATGCCCTCTGTGCCACCCGTGCTGCTGTTGAGGAAGGTATCGTCCCTGGTGGTGGCTCTGCCCTCCTCAGATGTATCCCAGTTCTAGACAAGCTGACCTCTATAAACAGCGACCAGGCTACCGGTGTAGAAATCGTTAAGAAGGCCCTCAGAATGCCATGCATGACCATTGCTAGCAATGCTGGTATCGATGGTGCTGTTGTTGTTGCTAAAGTTGAGGACTTGGGACCTGAATTTGGATATGATGCTCTCAATAATGAATATGTTAATATGATTGAGAAGGGCATTATTGACCCCACTAAAGTCGTGAGAACTGCATTGACTGATGCCAGTGGTGTGGCTTCCCTCCTCACGACAGCTGAGGCTGTCATTTGTGACTTGCCCCAAGAGAAGGATTCAAACCCCATGGCTGGCATGGGAGGCATGGGAGGCATGGGTGGCATGGGCGGCATGGGAGGCATGATGTAAGCCGCACAAGTGAACTTCTCAAAGCATTTATATATAAATTGAACTGTTACTTAGATAGTAGATATCACCGTTATGGGTATTGCAATCCTGTAGTCTTGACTGTGTTACAAATATGTGGAGTGAATGGATATTTTCCTTTTTGTTTGAGTCTGATTGTGTTGAAATGAAAAAAGGCAATTGTCTGTCTTACAATTATTTAGTATTGCTTGGTTTAGTGCGAGCAAGGTGTTATTTTTATGATAAATATTAATGTTTTTACATGGTTATTTCATTTAACAATGCCCTTTAGTATTATTTTGTAAGTACCTATTTCAAGATGACCCATAACTATTTATACCTACAACTGTACTTGGCTTGTATCTAGACTGTACCTAGGTACAGTCTAGATATGTACATCAACTGGCTATTTGAGTTAAAACCAGTTTTATATTGGCCTCATTCTACTTGTTGCGGTGAATATTGCCAGTTGTAGGTGTGTCCCTCAAACGCCCGCGTCAATTGGGATTTAAGTAGTTACTTAGGTATTACGTAGGTACCTAGGTAGCGTGTCCGACTACATATCTATCTATATATATATATAAAATTCTGCCACTTTTCGTTGTTATTTTATAACTCAGAACGGGCTCAGCTATCCAAACCAAATGTTTAGGCTTTGTTCGGATTATTAAGTAGATGGTTTATGTGAAGTTTGCACAAAATCCGTCAAGCGGTTCTTCATTTATCACACCCGGGCGAAACCGGGGCGGATCGCTAGTCCTTTTTAAAAATTATTCACATGTTATTTTTTACCGACTTCCCAAAAAAGGAGGAGGTACTCAAGTCGCCTGAATTTTTTATTTGTGTTACCTACCTCATAACTTCTCTCCACGTAAGCCGATTTCGAGCATTTTTTTTTAGTTTGAAAGATGTTGCTTTCTAATTGGTCCCATTTAAATTTGATCAGTAGTTCTTGAAATATCGTCAATATCTTATATTGCCTATTTTGTGACGAATAATGCGTACTTTGACGATGTTCTCGTTTACCCGACTTCAAAAGTTACCTCATAACTTCTTTCGTTGTGAACCGATTTTGATGATTCTTTTTTTGTTTGAAAGCTGGTGCTTTTCATGTGGTCCCATTGAAATTTGATCAAGGTGTGATCTCTAGTTTTTGAGTTATAGTCAATAATGCGTGTTTATTACATTAAATCTGATCAAGGTTCCGAAGAAAAGCGTGAAATCGATTTTTTTAAGCTTTGCTTGCGTCTAATTATTATATCACCAACATTAGACGAAATGTTTCTCGAAATTTCCTAAATGTTCTGAGCTGAAGTATGTAAGCTATTACATAACAATAGTCAATACACGCAGGTAGAGGCAACAGCGTGAATTTGATAACACTGATCGCCTTTATTTGCTCTTAAAAAATGACTTAACGCTGATAAGCTTTATCTACTTATCACAGTTCATTGTCCAACAATGGTGGTAACTGGCTTTTATCTTGTGAACTACGTACTACGTATGTCACTGCCGACGGAGGGAAGGGGTTACTTTTGTCAAAGTTAACTAAAACAGCCACTCAGATTAACATTTTTGTCATGTTGATTCAGTAAATAACATTTGTCTCTAAAACATATTCTTACATAACTATACCTATACATAATGCAGGTGGATAGGTGCTTATCATCTAATGTAAATATAATTGGTGGATAGGTCATACACATATAACAATCTCTTTACAGTAAATATTTATAAAAATATTTGATCTTCATCAGAGTCTCCAGCACCATAAACAAAATGTCGCCTTAAGACATTTTCATTGTCAGGTATTGCACTGTTATCGGACGCAACATTGCTGTTCTTGCAAGGTGTTACGGGATATCTGACTGGGCCCAGCCATTTTCTGCTAAGTCCAAAATTTCTTGGAAGTGCTACACTTTTTGAAGAACTACTTTTGATAGATTTGTCTACACTGTTCAGAGATGATTGGATGGATTTCAATGAAGAATTTTTTAATAAGTCTTCTGTATTACTATTCAAGTAATCTTCAGGTTGTTGCAAATCTATCGGGATGCTGAGACTTAATGGACGTCGCTTAGGTCTACCGTTATTTACTTGGCATCTCCATGTGTTAAACTTTTGAGTATTCCTCTTCTGCGGTGTGCTCTCTTGAGATGAGTATATTCCTATGTCAGACTCCTCATAGACATTTTTCTCTGATATACTTTTATGTAAACTTGTTTTGTTTGGAGTTGTTTGTCTACTGGACTTGTCCTTCATTCTACTTATAACTTTTTCTTTTGTTAACTTGATGAGAGCATAGATAGTTTTTAAAGCTTCTTCATTTAAGAGCTCATCATCTGTAAACTCCCCATCTAAGGCGCTCGCAATACTGCTTGTTAAAGCATTTCTTGTATTATTTCTTTCTGCCGATTGATACTCCATACTGTTAGGCTTGCTTGCATTTTGCAGAACTATGAGTTCCACTTTCTCTGGCGCAGCCTGTAACATCGACAAGGCTTTGTCGTAATTAACATTTAACAAAGTTTTACCATTTACAGATATAATCTGATCTCCTGGAATGAGTTTATTGCACAAATCCGCGGGACTCCCTGTTGTTATAGATTTTATGTAAACATTTCCATCGGAACCCTCGGCAACTTGAAGACCTAAAGCATTCATGTTGTCCCTGTGCAATATGCAGGTTACGAAAATTCTTTCCCCTTGAACTTCCATGTTGTCTAACTTCTCAAATATAGATGTGTTCAAGCAGGAGTCGTTGCTTGTCGCATTGTAGTTGAATGCTTCCGGATATACTTTTGGAGATTCTAAGACAAAAGCAGTTGGCGCAATGTATTGACGTTCGGGTAATAGCTTCATGCTATTCACGATACAATGTTGTCTTAGCTCTGAACCCTGATCATCAGAGTCGCTTAGTGTAGTAGCCATGTCTCCATCAGTTTTCAGACAATCATTTGAACTGCTGATGATGTCAGGTGACCTTGGGCTCTTGTATAAAGGTGACCTCATACCATGAAATACTCTAGTACCCATTTTGACTCCCTGTCTTCTTGGTAGACTGCAACTTTCTGAGGAAGACAGTCCATCATTGGACAAATGACCCTGATTCATGTTTGATGCATTAATTACGTCACTATTGCAGTGCGGTAACAATATTTGTCTCAATAATTCCTCTGTGTTCGGTTTTTCGTTTTCTTTATTTTGGGCTCTTTTATCACCAAAAATGTCAACCTTGAACCTTCTTCTCACTGGTCTCCTCGATCTAATCGGATTCCTGACAGCTAAATTGTAACTATCTTGGTAGTTACTGCAGTCAATTTGTCTTGGACTCTCATCTATATTCACAGAGCAACTGAGTTCATCTGTTAAATAATTTATGAAGTCTGACTTTGCATACAGTTTTAAATACAACCTGTGGTGTAGAGAGGCCAACCAAAAGGCAAAGTAGCTTTTGTTGTCTGCCATCTTTAATTTATATTTGACTCCGATTTTAGATAACCCTGAGTAGGAATTAGGCATGATGTATAAACTCTTTTTGTTATAGTAGAATGTGTGTATGTGATGCCAGGGCAGACTCTGAAGAACTATTCTATTTGGACAAGAGTTTGCTTCATCTGTAACATGATTGTTGCGCGAATATAGAGTGATACCTCTAGGCCCAATTGACAACCAAACATCTCTGCAAAATCCATCTCTCGTCGCCCAAATGGCAGAGTAAAAGTGAGCGCCATAATCACGAAATGTTTGCGCCAATGTTATGTAATTTATTACAGCTTTACTTCTGTCCAACCCACGCCTAGATTCGTGCGCCCTTTTCATACGTAATTTAACCTCTGCCATGTCTTCCGTGATAACTGTTTCTGGTAAATAATGCTCAAGCAGAAAATAATCAGCAGTTCCATGTTCCCTATAAGAGAACTCCCCAAACTCAATATGTAAGGCATACCCAGCTAATAAAACTAGATTCTGTATTGTAGAGGTTAACTGCCCTTCCACAGTAGCTCTCCTGAGCTGTAAATATACTCTGTGTCTCCACTCCCCACCTTGTACATTAGTTGCAATATTTTTAGGCAGAAAGAATTTGATTCTTAGAAAAACTGTCATCGATACATTCTCTTCAAGAACTCTCTTTTTCCCAACTGGCTTGTGCCAATTCTCTGGGGCAACCTTTTTAATTTTGTAGTCGTCTGGTAGAAATATGAAATCTCCACTGATTAATACAGCTATACCAAGCATGAAGTTGTGTTCATATTTCTCAATATGAACCAGGGCTTCGAACAGCTGACCCGCTGTAATCACATTTGGATCGCAAGTGACTTCAAATCTTTGACCATTTAATAGGACCACCATGATCATCCTTTTGTCAGCGTTTGCTGAGAGAGTCAAATCAATATATTTGGCAGGCTGTGATGCTCTGACTATAAATTCTGGTCCTACACAACCTTCTTTCCCTTTATAGCCACTGTCTGCTTTGTATAATCTAGAAGCAGCTCTTTGTACAGGCTTTCCTCTCCTAAAGTTTGTATTCATTGCTTGTTGGCTTTTGGATCTATCATTTGAAGTCATGGCATTTATGGATATAGCATTGTTTTGTATTGCTTGGTCTTCTATTCGAGTGCTGCAAGCAATATCTATGGTGGAATGTGCGTTACTTAGCCCCCCTCTTCTTGACGTGTCAAACAAGTTGAACACTGCTTTTCTATGGTTCCTTGGTATTCGACAACTTGGAAAGGGATCTTTCTCATCTGGGGATTTTATGAGGCCAACACAGCTGCGTGGTCTTGTGGTAACTTTAAGATCTGTGTTTGTGCTGGCTTCCTGAGTTTGAAGTTGTCTTCGAGAGACATAGTCGAGTTCATCTATGTGGTCCATGATTGGACTGAGGCCTATAGAGGCAGCTGAGCAAGAACTTCGTCCGGAGTCTTCATCAAAATTACGAGGCATCCTGCTGAAATGCATACAACAAAAAACATTATTATTATCTTTTTTATGAACAATAACAATATTACAATTCAATACTACCAGTACTATAAAGTAAAAAATCTGTTTTAAATAACTCTGTTTGCCTGCTGGTTACAACGATAGGGAATTTTCATGATGAGGTTAAGTATTTTTATAATAATTACTAGTTGTGCCCCCAGACTTTGACCCTGTTAATAGCAATAGAAGCATAGATTAGCCTTACCCAAGGTCTATATTATCTATATACCAAGTTCCATCAAACTCCGTCTAGCCATATCAGAGAAACCTATGGTTCCAAACATTAATAAAGTTTACTAAATTACAACCTTGAATAAAACAAAAACACCACACATTGTATTACTCAATTTGTAACAATGAATAGAACCCACCAAGATAGCGGTATATAGATACAGCAATACATGTTTTATTAATTAATTACATTCATTAACTTTTCAAATAATTACAGGTGACTTGACATCACGCTAGAGAAAGTTAGAACTGCAGACAAGCATATTTACCTACCTGCAATAGTTGTAGAAACAATGCCGAGAACTGATAGGTAACGCATAACTTTCTGATTTTATCTATTTAATACAATAAAAATAAATTCAGTTAGCAATAAACTCTTAACACAAAACTTCGTTAGCTATTTAAGTATACGATACATTCAAATAATAATATGTAATGACATATTATGTGTTTGGTATTTAAGGATTTTGTTATATTTTTTGCCGCCTAAACAATAATTGTGCTTAAAGTTTCAATTAAGATTTATTAAAATTAATAATACCAAAGGTCAAAGACAAAACATAAAAAAAAACACTGAGGAAATATCCCTCCTTATACAAATTAAAAAAAATAATCTCTTCAGCCAAAGATATATTGATCACTATGTCTAGAGCTACACAATTTTTTAGCTTAGTGCTGCCAAGTCAATGAAACAAAAAATTACCAAATAACTTGAAAAGATGATAAAAATCTTGAAAGAAATTAAATTTCGTATTATAAAAAGTGAATAAAACTATGGATCCGTTAAAAACATTTGCAATGCCATTTATAAAGTCACCTAAGCATATTAAATCTCTAAATTACCTATGTATTTTTGTATCATGTTTTTTTAAAATATGGCAGTGCTTTTTGATCAATTACCGTAATCACCGATGGGTTTCAATTTCAATCATTATACGAGTAAACATAATTAAACACGTTTTCCCTCTCAAGGCAAAATTCCAGTTTGTTGCTCATGGTCAAACTGGTAAGGTCATTAGTAATTTTTGTTCCATTTTAGGCATTTGCATTTTCTGTAGTTCATCTAGTTATACCACGGGCAATTGTAAGAATAATTTGAGAAATATAAAAAGTAAATCACTTACACAATCACTCACTATACACAATGAATACTTCATTAAAATTCAGTAAATAAAAAAGACAAATTATGCATGTCTAATAATGCCCTGACTTAGCGCGGGCGGATATCCCCGCAAAATTTTATGGACAATGTTCGTTCAGATGATTTTATTATATTTCGATATATAGCATGTAATTTGGGATAGAAGTATAAATATTTTTGCCGTGATAACGTCTTATAAATCGATGAACACCGGCTGCATGCATAAAAAAGTGCCACGTTCCGCCTCAGCGTGCAAGCGAGAGCGCGGAACAAGCGATAGAGAGGCACGAACGGCCTAAGCGTTCGTCTTATGACGTTATCACGCAAAACTATCATCCGTAAACCGACTTTACAGACAACCATTTTTTATTATTTGGTGTCGTATACACTTGTCATTGTTAATATTTAATAGTTGCTGATCAATAAATACTACCGAATATTAGTTAGTCTTTGTTCCCCGATCGGTATTGGTGCTAATTCTGTTGAGCACCGAACTAACCTAAACTAAACTAAAAATAAACCGAACTAACCTAAACTAAACTAAAAATGAACTAATTTTAGTCAAAGAATACCTAAACGCTATTCTTTCAAGTATAAGATCACATTAAAAATAATCCAGATCCTTTTCATGCAGACTAATTTGAGTAATTTTTTTTAATTTTTAGTCTTAATTTGACGTAAAACATGTACATCAGAATAAGAATTTGGTAATTTTCACTAAATAGAGTAACTAAACTAACTTAGTCCTGTCAAACTTAATTTTAGTCTAATCTTGCATTTTCTGAATAGGTTTTGGACTAAAGCAGGACTAAAACTAATTTTAGGCTAGTTTAGTCTAATTCTGGACAACAGAATCGGCACCATTATCTGGGAGTCTTCAAGTCAAGAGTGAATAGGTATCTTCAAGACAAGCATGCTACATCTTCGGCCGAATCTTCACTTTTCATCAGATGAGATAGTGGCAAAATGTTAGTCTATTGAGAATCAAAAAAATATTCTCAAAAGCTGCCAAATGTAGCTTAATAAATACAAACTTGTGAATTGACATTTCGTAAGTCAAAAAACCCACAACAAAAAGTGAGCAGTGCGTGTAAAAGCGCATTTCAGCGCATAGCGGAGTGGGCTGTCTCGTTGTCACTGTCTGTCTGTCAACTCTGTCATAAATGTCATGTCCTTCGTCAGTGAAGTGATTTGTGGTTTTTCTCTCAAGTAAACAAAAACGGTAGAAATGTAAATGCAAATAAATATTAAAAACTAAACTTTGTTGCAATGGCTACTCTTATCCAATCTTACGAACAACAATATTCGGTGCTCACAGCTGATATTACGTCTAAAATAGGACGTCTGAAGTCGGGCAACGAAGGTAAGAAACATTGGACAACTTTAATACAAATAATACAGAATACACGTCATTAATGTACAGGTACAGTCCAGGTTTCCAATTTAATTAATTCTTACCATGGATCATAGAAATCATGGACCTATCCTTATTATAGAGAGTTTTGCAACTACGTTTAATTGCAAACTATGTGTTACGTATTGCATTTAGAACTTTTAACCTACCACCTTATAATAGTCATCATATTATCATAATGATAAGTTTATTCATCCAAATGTTTACATTTTCTTAACTTAGTGCACTCAATTAATATCTAATATCGATTAGTGGTAGAAAGGTAAACCAAAAAAATATTTAAGTAATACAACACTTTGGTAGCTGTGCTAGGTCGAACCTGCGTTACGGCTGCCTTATTCGGATGCAGGAACTTTTAACAATAAAAATACAAACAAAGCTTCTGCTTTGTTAATTTTACAGTTTTAATAATATTATTAAAAATTTTTTTTTTGTTATTTAATTGAGTGATTAAAGCAAGTCGCACGCCTAATGTTTAGCATCACAATTGCCCATTACAGTTCATTGCCACGCCGATATTTGACTTATATTGGTCAAATTCCCGAGCGGCAAGGTACTGCACATACCATTCTGAGATATTAGAGGTTAAATCTATTTAAGCCCTATAATTTCACTGAACTATTTTATTTCTAAATGTATTATTATTAGGTACTAATTTAAATAATAATTAATAATTCATTTATTAATTATTTTTAATAACAGACAACCGTGACCAGTTGACCAGAGAAATTAATGCTAACTTTGAAGAAGCCAATGACTTGGTAAGTTTTAAAAGAAGAGATATCATAGAATTTATGAGATTTGGTGCAATTTAACAATTATAAAAATAAAGTCAGAAATCAAGATTATGTATAATTTTTGTCACATAAATAAAGTATACATAATTGATTGATTGATTTTGTAAATGTATTGCCGAATATTACATTTTAATAAAAACAAAAATTACTTTTAAAAATGTATATTTTCAAAAATGCAAGCATGGTTGAGTAATTTTAAACACATCCGTTTTAATTTTTATTCTGTGGTACCCGTAATCCAATCACCGCCAATGAAAGTTGACTAATAATACACATCTAAAATGTGTGAACTGATGGCACAAATCAGTTTAGCTAAGAGCATGCATTTATTTATTTCCCATACATTTTTATTGGATATTTATCAAAATTGCTAATTAAAAAGCAATTAATATGGTTTTATAATAGGTGTAATAACTATAGCTATAAAGATAACACTGAATGTAAAAATAAAAATGCTCAACAAATATTTAAATATCATGCATAATTCCGCTTCAAAATGCCAACTTCTGTGTATGTTTTTTTCTGAGTGTGATACCAACTCAATCCAAAAATTCACGCACATTTAAAAAAAAAAAAATAAGCCACCAGAACAAGGCAAACGTGCTTACTAGACCACATTGTCTGTAACATAAACACTTTCACACTCACAACCCCACATGAAGTTCAGTGACTTGTTTCATGGGTACTGGAAACATTTACATCACATACACAATCACACCCAGAACCAGAAACACAAATTTCCATTGGGGAGAAGACTTGTGTTTTCACTGAGAATGGAACCTGATAGCCATTGCTTAAAGGCAAACACTCTATCAAATAAGAAAACGGGCAGTTCATATTAGTCTTGTAAATATTAACTCACATAAAAATAAACATACATGTTGTTCAGAATGATGCCCCTTGTTATGAACAGGTTAGGCGGTGACCCAGAGCCATCCTATGCTACATAAAGTATCTGGGATGGCTTGGGTATTTGCTGTCAGGGGGGAAATGTACAATACACTCCAAGTGGGACGTCAGTGCAAGCCATATCGCCCCTATTAAAAAGTAATATAACCAGAGAACTTGTCAAGACGAATCAAACGAGCCCAAACTCGATGGCTTTATCTTGTAGAGTACAGAAGTTCCTATGGCCATTTTCCATCATCAGACCACATACATAGTACCGTTTCATTGTATTGTCACCGAAGATACATAATGGCACCAAATTTGAGTCCAATCAGACATCGGAAGTGGATCTAATTTAGCTTGCAAGATTTGATTACAGACCGACAGATAAATGAACAGGTGAAATTAAAAAAAACAAGTGGCAAAGGAAGGATAATGCAAATTATGAAACTTTCCAGTTGGAACAATTGGAACTTGAGTCCCGAGGCGTGGGCGCGGGCGCTCGGGTGCCGGCGTACCGCGCAGAGTTGCAACGAGTCAGGGAGGAATACCGGTTGGTGCTAAACAGTGGACCCAATGCCTGTAACTATGTTTATTATATGTTCTTTCGACTTATTTTGTTGTTCCTTATTCATATGACTCATTAGCAATGATAATCTAATCGAGTCCAAATTGCAGTCTCGGTCACCGACGTAGGGTCGCAAGCCTATCGGTATTCTATCAGTTACATTTTGGCGAATCTGTGCAGAAATTACACGAGTTAATTCCCCCATGCCCGTTTTACTATCTTATCCATTTATGGTTGACGTACCTCTGGTTCACTCGAAGCGTTTTGCTTCTACGTTTGACATCCATACTGCGAAGGAGCGGAAGAAGTTCTTGTTCCCCGAAAGGTATAATTTGGGAGTCTGCAGAACCACACAATAGCTATTGTTTGGTTCTGCCCCAGAAAAGAGTCCTATCACTACAAGCAAGTTGTTTAATCAATTGATAACATTTATGTAAATCTAAGTAATAATTTCATTTCTCTTTAGTACTAAAAGCATCATACTAGAATGTTATATGCGTCTCATTTTCCTTAGTACTTATGCTTACTATCTAGCATGATATTTCAGACAATTTAGACACAGAAGAAGCGTACGATGACTGGGGGGCGAATGAGCAGCAACGAAAGCTCCTCGACAACACGGAGCGACTGGAGCGCAGCGGGAAGAACCTCACCGAGGGATACCGGGTTGTGCTGGAGACGGAGCAAATCGGCGCTGCGGTGCTACAGGACCTGAGCGTCCAGCGGGAGACGATACAACGCTCAAGGTCCAGGGTGAGTTGGAAATGAGGGACTTATATTTCGACAGTCGTTAGTCAGAAAGTTTGAGCCTTGCTAAGTTCTTTGTTGTTCTGTTATGTTGGGTACATATACAATTGCATTTCACTGATTTAAAAAACAGCCCCACATGAAGTTCGTTGACTTGTATCGAGGGTGCTAGAAATATTCACAAAACACACACACACACACATGCAGAACCAGAAACATAAATTTCCCTTGGAAAGAAAACTTGTTTTTCAACCGGGAATATGTCCCTATATCCGCTGCTTAAAAGGCGAACGCGCACGCAACTAAGAACGGGCAGTACAGTCACTATGATGTTTAGTGTAATATTAATAAAATCAAATCAAAATCGTTTATTCACATGGGCCCCAAAGAGGCACTTATAATAGTAAATGGCTCTACTGCCAGATTCACAAAATTATAGCCATATCAAGAAGAAAAAAAAACCTGGCAAGAAATTTTTCATTCATTTTCTATCATTCTTAAACACTAATACAGGAATTATATTAACCTAGGTATATCTATATTATGTAGTGGCTAGAAAGCGCTTGTGCAGTTTGCCTCTATACATCCTTGTCCTTTATTATAAATTGAAATTATAGTAATGACAAGTTATTATTCATTAATTTGATATATTATAAACATAACATAAACATAAACGCTTTCACACTCACAGCCCCACACTAAGTTCGAAGACTTGTGTCGTGGTTGCCGGAAACATTCACATCACACACACAATCACAACCAGAACCAGAAACACAAATTTTCCATGGGGAGAAAACTTGTGTTCCCGCCGGGAATCGAACCCGATACCCCTGCTTAGAAGGCGAACGCCAACCAACTAAGCCGTGCAGTCGTTATGAATGAAGCATATTATCCTCTGCTCTATTGTTGTACCCAACAGGGTCTCTAATGATCTGTAATTTATTTCTACCACGTATCTATATTTAGAGAATGCAATAAAGACTTGAATTATAATATGTTCCAGCTCCGCGACACGGATGAGCAGCTGAACCGTTCGTCCCGCCTCATGAACAGCATGGTGATGCGTGCGCTGCAGGACCGCTTCATCCTAGTGATGGTATTCCTCATCCTCGGCATCCTGCTGTGTCTGGGGCTCTACATGTATGTCACGTAGCTACTTGCGCTTTTTTACATGGTACCTATGTTTAGATGTGAATCGTCGCGAACTTTCAATCATATTGAAATATGTAAAAACCATATTTAAGTTGTAATAACTGGAACGATGATGTAAAAAAACTATGGATTTCCTAATAAAAGGAATAAATTTGCAAATGTGAAGTATAAAGGAAAGCTTCCAAAGAGTTTTATGTATACAACCTGTAACAAAAATGGGTAGTAATACTTGGTCGTGTGTATGTGTGTCGTGCCAGGAATCGTCTGCCAGAAAACGAAACTCGAAATCGGACAAAAAATTTTCCGTATAAAATTTAAAATTATATTTTTAAAATACTTTTGACAACCCTACAATTACATGTGCGGCAATCGGAGATATTTGTATTGTACAAAAATTAAAAAATATTTTTTTGCCAACCCTACGATTACATCTGTGGCGCGTGACCTTGACCTTTGTAATGGCCACTACTGTCAGACGTCTAGGTCCAAAGGCTATGTGGTGTAGAACGGTAGCTGATGAAATAGGGTTGCAAATGACAGTTTCAGACACTTTGATTAATCATAACTCAATGTTAATGGTGCTGCCGCGAATGCAGAAGTTCCTGTTAGACTCCATACATGTAGCTAGATGTGTGACTTGAGTATTACTACACCTTTCTTATACATATTGTATAATCAATCTTTGTAGGAGCCACAAATGTGGACAGTATTATTGAATTTCGATGCTTCCATATGTGTGACAAAATATATTTAGTTTATATAATAACATTTGCTTTCACACTCGCCTCACGCTAAATGCGATGACTTGCACTTTTGAGTGGATATGTATCTTCTAGACAAGCATGTTACATCTTCGGCCGCATCTTCACTTTCCATCGGGTGGAAATTGGTCAAATACTTGCCTATCTAGCATAAAAAAGTATCGTGGGTGCCGGAAACATACATCACACAAAAATCACACCCACAATCTGAAACACAAATTTGCCCCGGGGAGAAAACTTGTGTTCCCACTGGAAATCAAACCCGTTACCCGCTGCATAAAAGGCACCGTGCACCATCGGGCGATTTAGTTTAACCTTTTTCAAGTATGATTATTATGCATTACTTATAGATTACTAGACAAAGTTAAAAAACTAATGATAACTCTTTACTAGATATATAAAAAAAAAACTACACTATGAAGTTAATACCACACGTGCTATTAAAAAAAAACACTTACAGTGTGAATGTGTTTGTATGTTTGTATTATAAAACAAATCTTACTAGTATTCTGACTTATTTATTCTTTAGATATCCTTATAATAGTCCTTAACATACTGTTTCATTAAACTGCCTACTATGGAGGTTATAATTGACTTTTTTTTTAAAAAGCCTATATTATGATTCTTTAAATTTTAATAATGATTCTACAATACGTTATAAGTAGCATTAGATTATTAGTTTGGACGCTTTAGATCAGATATATATAACATACAAACACTGCTTGGAACATAGCCCTCCTTTTTGCTAACTTGAAGTCGGTTAATAGTACTAATTGAAAAATAATAAATACTAGCTTTTACCCGCGACTTCGCTCACATTGATTTTTTATATTTGCTAAAAAAAAAACTTGAGAGGTGTCAAGGGACACCCTGATGGAACGAAGTTCAATTTCCGCCTAGCCCCCTTTCGCAACGCGCGGTAAGGAACTTTCGTTCCAAAATAAAAGTATCCCATGTCCTTCTAATACCTCCAAGAATATGTGTACAAAGTTTCATGATGATCGGTTAAGTAGTTTTCGCGTGAAAGCGTTATAAACAAACTTACATTTACATTTATAATATTAGTAGGGATATCGGGCTGAATAGTAATGACAAAATTAACTATTTAACGTAAAATATGTTTATGTACGAGTATTTAGTTATTTTTTTTAGTGTAAAGTGAATTAACTCTGTTTGAAAGACAATGTACAAGTGAGTAAGTAAATAAGAAATTGGATATCATGTTAAATAGCTTATTAAATTATATTATCTTAAATTAAAAATATATTGTAAATTATTTTTAAATCAATTAATTTTTGTAAAACTGAATTGTCAAGACTTTGATTTTATTATTTGTATTATAAATTTTATAAGATTTCATGTTATATTGAAGAAATTATGTAATATTAAGAGTACAATTGAAAAAAAATCTTTTGTAGCGTACTTTGAGTGATATAATCTATTTATTTATTTACTTAATCAAATTGTTTAATCAGTTAATTATTTAAATGATAAATTGTTAATTTAAATTATAATTGTTTAGGTATTTCTTTGCTTGATTTATTTTTAATATGTAACAGATATTTGATTCATAATATATTTACGAATATTATATCAAATTTAGATTTTAATGATTTGGTCAGTCATATTCTTAAAATGTTTTATTATAAAATGTAAGTAGATTATTGATTTACTTAATATTTCATGTAAGACCGTGTATGATGCAGGACTTGGCTCAGCTTAAGCTT
Organism: Lomographa bimaculata; assembly: GCA_948107665.1. Taxonomy (NCBI): domain Eukaryota; kingdom Metazoa; phylum Arthropoda; class Insecta; order Lepidoptera; family Geometridae; genus Lomographa; species Lomographa bimaculata. The sequence continues at coordinate 1,354,136 of OX403600.1, read as the reverse complement.
TTTCTATCAGTCTCTATCATTTATTCACTTATTCTGTTTTATTATTAAAGTTTTCGTGACTTTGACACATTATCTTCTATATAAAAATAAGTCGGGTTTTCCTTCCTGACGCTATAACTCCAGAACGCACGAACCGATTTCCACGGTTTTGCATTCGTTGGAAAGGTCTCGGGCTCCGTGAGGTTTATAGTGGCGAAACGGAGTTCGCCGGGTTTGCTAGTACCTTATAAATGATACGGCTTGACTCACGATTTAGGGTCGACTCTTGCGACCTAGGTTTTGGGGATGACCGATCCTCAACATCGGGCGAGTTCACGACGGGAGGCCACGGTGCTCACTATCATTACTACTCTAATATATTATACTAATTTTTCAAGAGATTAAATAGTATCAGATCGGCGCGCAATTTATAAAGATATACACGTAATTAAATGATAATAAGTTGCTAGTTAAAAACTTTTTTAAAGACATGCTTTTAGAAGTCCGCCATATTGGATTTAAAGTGACGTCACTTTATTTTTCGAGTTATTCTCTGCAAGCCCTTTCATTTGATATCCATATTGTAGGAGTGCATTAAAAATTACTTGTCCGCCATTTTGTGTTCCGCCATGTTGGACAGAATGACGTCACACAGCTAACCATGCATTGTCATCCAAACTAAACGTGAATACAAAATTTCAGCTCAATCGGATGAAGATATCTGCTTCAAAATGGAGTTGCAAGATTCCACCCGGACAAACATACATACATAGGTACAGTGCAAGCTAAATAAAAGCTTGTAAAAAAAATAATCAAATTTAAATACGAACTTGCACGTCGCACGAACCGTGGCGGTTCCCGCCTTTGCCGCTATACATGCCATAATCTTAATTATGTCGTAATTTCCGTCGCCATTAGTCGTTTATGGCGAGATTTTCCTCCTAATTCATAAGTTTGTCTCCTATCTTATTGAAGAGACGTGATGCACGCTCAACGGACTAACTTGTTGCTTTGTACGTTGGGCTGTACTACTCATACTGTCTCAACCGGCAAAAAGACCTGTGCAAGGAATTACCTTGTTTTTAAACTTTTTAACTAATATATAATTGATTTCATGTAGTCAAGCATTTTTGTCCGTCCATTCAAACACACCGCCATTTTTAAATGTCGCCTAAAAGAAACATGCAAATTCCTCTTTATGCAGTATAAATTTACTTTTTTCTGAGGATACCCTCTTTTTGTTGTATCATGTCATTTATTAAAAGTTTATATATAACGTGTATGTATAAGACTGTTATGTAGGTGTAGATAGGTTCAAGTGTTGTGTAATTAGCTTTATTACCGTCACTGTAATCAAATGTATAAATGCTTAAATTCAAACTGTATATTATTTATCCCTGCCATTTGTATAGTTTGTGTCCCGCGGTTTGCCCGTGTTAATCAGAATAGAGTCGTATGTCTTATTCCAGGGCTAAGTTACGTTCCTTTACAACAATGTCCGCACACTGAAACTATTGAGTACATATTATGATCCTTGTACAGTTTTATACAATAAAAATATTCTAGTCTACTCTCAAGTCGCGAGTGAATAGGTATCTTCTAGGCAAGCGTGCTCCATCGTCGACCGCATGTCGATTACCATCTAGTGAAATAGAGGTAAAAAGCTAGCCTGTACTTAATAAAAAAATCAGTTTTGGAGTAATTATTTTTATCTCTGATAACGCTGTTCTTCTATCTTACTTGATGACAGGTGATAATGTGAACGAGGGTGGTAAAACGTGTTATGCCCAGAATGAGTAGGTCTGAAGGATAGATACCGGAACATCCATAGTACTGATTATGGATTGGGTTTCTGTGAGTATCACACTAAAACAGCCCAAGTTTAATAATTACAATACTTATTCAAAAATGTTGCGTCGGACTTCGTTTCTATTGTATAAGTAGGATTTTACATAAAAGGGCTGTAGGTTTTAAAACGGTAAATATTTTTGATAAAATCAGGACACTAAAATAAATAAATTATTGTGTGTAATTATCAGTGAAAACTTTTAATAAGCCTTCAGTTTAATAGATATTTATTGTTAGTTTTCCCAAAAATAAAATAACATAATATAAATAATAAATAAAACCGGCCAAGTGCGAGTCGGACTCGCGCACTAAATGTCCCGTACCATTATCTATAAAAAATCAAGTTTTTGTATGGGATTTGTATTCCCGTTTTTACCCTTTGGGTACGGAACCCTAATAACGAAAAATATTGTATCAGTATTGAGCTTAGAATTTGTCAAATAAATATAATATTCACAATCTATACAACACTTTATTAAGTAATTTACACACATTACAATAATAATTCCTTAATAATACAATCTAGTAATATGTAACATCGGATACTCATTATACTCTTTCTCTAACAATTTACAATAAAAATAAATCTCTGTTATTAATAAAATAATCAGCATACGATTTTATTTACAATGGAAAAGTTAAAACAAATAATATTAACTAAAAAATTAAGCCTTGATTTACATAACTTGAGTACATTATACTCATTGAATAAATATTTGTGAATTTTATATAAGTCAAGTTGTAAGAAAACATATCTCATATAAACAATAAGTGAACAAAACAATGCTATTTGTGCATCGGTAAACAAAATATATAATTTATCTTAAAGATTAACCCTAAAAATATGGATAGCTAGGAGATCGTCCACTCTGAAAATGAACATCCCGTCCACCAAAATGTACAAAAATCCGACAGAGGGGCGTTCACTTTTAGCAGTTGACCTCTATGTTTAAAAGGAAACATTAAACATTTTTAAATTAAGACGATAACCAATTTTTTTCAGACGTGCTATTTACTCGCTCTTCTGTAAGTTCACAAAAAAAAAAACCAATAACTGTATATAAAGATATCGCAAAAGTAATGTTAGGTTACAGCAGTTGCCCTTTTCGCACACATTTAACATAATAATTATGAACAACACAACATATTACAACAATTGCTAGTCTTCATATCGAGACAACATTTGTAGAAAGATATAAACAAATAGATCAGTGCTGCGTAGTTTGAAAAGATTTCTGGAAAATTTTTAAAGACGTTTGCCAAACATTGTCAAAACGAGGTTCACCGATCCGGGTCAAAATCAATATCTGTGGCCATTCGGGGTGCTGATCACGAATTTGGAATTGAAACATGGCCATGAGTGGCTTAATCAGAAGTATCTCGACTCTAAAAAACTGCATAGCGTCTTAATAAGACAAAATGTTCACAGGAAATAATGCCTCCTTCTCCAACTTTCTGATTCAAATTCTATTAATTTAGTTAAGGCATAATAGATATCTTCTGGGCAAGCATGCTACCTCTTCACTTTCCATCAGCTGCCTAAGGAAGGCCTAAGCTTCGCTCGGCTTAAAACACGGATAAAACGACGTTTTCTAAAATTTAAATCTAGCTAGATCGATTTATCGCTCCCGAAACCTCCTGCATACAAAATTTCATGAAAATCATCAGAGCCGTTGCAGAGATCCTGATTACACACACATATATATGTATATATACAAGAATTGCTCGTTTAAAGGTATAGATGTACCACCCGGAAGAAGTCGGGGCGAGTCAGCTATAAGTTAACTAATAAAACGTTAATGAAACCAGCGTCAAGCTAAGGTTGCAAAGGTTGTTAAAAGAAATAGTGGAAAAACTCACAAATAATACCCAAAAATATATTTCTTACAAGAATAGTCGCAGATACATTTTTTTATTTAGTACAATAATAGGCGTCACTCGACAGTCGAAGCGTAGATTAGTTGCAGATTCTTTTATGAAATTTTAGTGATTTAGCAAACTAATTTTAAAAGATCAATAAACACAAGGGACGTTTGCCTGTCTAGTGTTAGTTAATTCATCCTAATTCTAATGTAATTCACGCTTGCTACTTCTATGGCAGAAAATAACATCAATATAGTCTAGCGCCTGATAACTATCTCACCCCGAGATAGTCAAACGTAAGGTCGTCGATAGACTATAAAAAAAATTACACAGCTACTGCGCAATAACAGTGTGTATGAGTGTGAAGGCTATGTAAGCGTTTTTTAATTATCCCAATTAACTTTTAATAATTTAGAACTTTGGTTTCGGAGTTTTGCCGCGAAAGTGAAAAAATGGCGTTGTTGATTTTGTATATATTTCCAAAACCTGTAATTCTTCTTGTGTTAATGTGTAAAAATGGATTATTTACCGTGAATACTTAGTAAACGTGCATAAGTGTTGGCAAATCATACAAAGTTAAAAAACGTGACTTTCGCCTTCGCTCCAAAACTCTATTAGGAGTTCTAGTTAAGTTTCTACCACTTAACTAGGGCATGAGTTGACTATGACTGGACCTTGACCGTTTTACTTGACTTTGACTGTGACTTGTGACTAGGACTTTCAATATGAAATTTAATAATAATACACTTGAAATACATTATAACTTGACACTGGCTAAATGCACAAGATTGCGAAGCCAAAATTAAAAGAAAAAAAACTTTGGTTTCGAATGGAATCAAATTTTCTAATGTTTCCATCACTCACGACACCAGTTTTCGAACTTAGTGTAGGGCTGTGAGTGGGAAGGCGATGAAAGAGTTTTATTTTAAATCAATTTAACTTTTCATTATGAAGATTTCATAACATAAAAAAAAGAATCGCGTAATCGAAAATAATTTTTCATGTAAACAAAATTAAATGTGAGATGATGTAACTAGATGACAAAAGTTGTAGGCAGGCGTTATCATCAGACAAACGACTTTGCAGTCTCCTTCGATAGCACGATAAATAAAACGTTAATTCTTTATGTTTTTGCACGAGGCGTGCACAGATAATGCATTGATTATCTTCGCACGCCATGAAAAAATATCTTTGTTATCTATACAGTAGACAAGACAGGCGTTGCCGCGCTTAATGAGGGTAGTTCCACAGCTAGGCGCGCCGCCATCACGTATGTGTTTCCGTTTCCGGCGGCGAGGGCGCGTCCTCCTCTACGATTTGTCCGAGCGATACTAGTCGCAACTTGTATTCATTCAGCTTCATATCCTGGAACAACATCGACGGTTATACAACCAGCTAGCATTAACAACAAACGCATTCACTATCACAGCCCCACACTAAGTACAAAGACTTGTATCGTGGGTGTCGGAAACATTTATATATATATTTCATCCAGAAGCAGTAACACAAATCACCCTTGGGAAGGAAAATTGTGCCTGCCGTGAATCGAACCCAGGACCCACGGCGCAGAGGGCAGATTGTTTGATTGTTGCCCACCGCGCCAACTCATTTCATCAAAATTGGTCCAGCCGTTTGAGCGTGACGAAGTAACAAACATACAAACACACTCACATACTTTCGCATTTATAATATTATTGCGATACAGCTTGACTCACGATTTAGGGTCGATTTTGTTTACCTGGTCAGCTAAAAGCAGCAGCAAGTCGTCTTGATCCTTGTTCAGTTTGTGGAGTTCCTCAGCTGCGGCGTTCTTGGCTTGTTCACAGGAGCTGAGTTCCACAGTCAGCCGCGACACGGACTCGGTCAGAGAGCTCACTTGTGCCTCGTATTGGGTTACTTTTGTTTCGGCTTCGATTAATCTATAAAAATATTTTTGTAGTGTAGATTGCATATTATTCTCGAAATCGGCACTTCTTAAACCCGTACTCGTCATACCGGTGCTTACAATAACGCATTCTTAAGAGGGTTTATTCCTTTTGTCTTCTCTCTCATTCGCACATTTCGATATTTTTAATAAACTATACATTTTTTTCAACCAACTTTATGGACATTAATACAATGAATGTTTTAATATACCTTTCGTTTTTCATATCTTTAAGTTAAACGAAGAAAGCGTGAAAAACACATTGAAATTTGGGAACTGTGTTTTTTCTTATCTTATAGAAGTATATGAAAGCGAAAAGAAGTTTGAAACATCCTTGTATTCATGTCCATATAGTTAGTTGAAAACATTTTCAAAAGCACATGTACCCTCTTAACGCATTCACACTCACAGCCCACACTAAGTTCAAAGATTTGAATTGTGGTTGCCGGAAACATTTACATATCACACACAATCACACTCAGAACCAGAAGCACAAATGTCCCTTGGGAAGGAAAAGTGTGCTCTTTCCGGGAATCGAACCCAGGAGAGGGCAGACACAGATTAATAAGTACCGGTAAGGCGCTAATACAACCATTTGAATGCATTAGTTGCCAATTTATTATTCCTAATTAAATTTAAACAAAAATAAATTAAAATTTTAACTTATTATTATATTTTTAGTCTCTTTTTAATTTCCTTAATTTTGATTCCCTACTCGACATGTTGGTTAAAAAAAAATTTACTCAAAATTTTGCGCCAAAAATCCACCATTATGCTTGTTTTTAAACAGCAATCTAAGGACACTTGGTTAGGTAAATCGAATGATACCTTAACCGTCAAAATCCATTCAGTTGTTTGGAAGATACAAGCTAAGAAAGGATTTTAAAAACATACAAACAAGATACGAGGGACAAACATAATCCTTCCTTAGCAGTAAAAAAAAAACCAATAACAGCTAATAATGCCCGCTGCGTCGTGGTTCCTGGGTTCGATTCCCGGCAGGAACACAAATTCCTTCCCAAGGGATATTTGTGCTTCTGGTTCTGGGTGTAATGTGTATGTGATGTGAATGTTTCCGGCACCCACGATACAAGTCTTTGAACTTAGTGTGGGGCTGTGAGTGTGAATGCGTTTGTTTGTTGTTTGTTTGTTTATATCGTTACCTGGATGCATCAGGCGACGCAGGCGCAGGCGCGGGCGCGGCGGCCGACACCTGCGCTTTCAGTAACGTGTTCTCGTCTTTTAGATGAGAATTCGCCGATAACGAGTCATTCAGTGCACTCTGAAACAACCAACTTACCAATGAACCGGTTTTACAAGAGGATCAAACTGTCAAGTATTTTGGTAACATAGAAACTTAGTGTGACAGGTTTCTTAAAATCTCACGATGCTTTCAAGAATAGCTAGCGGAATACCATTTTAAAGCTGGGCGACAGATTTTTCTACTAAGAGGTCCAATTGTATTTCATGGTCCTTCGAGTCGGTTAATACTATATCCTACTTACTTGCAGCGCCTAATTCTATTAAACCACTATTGCAGCTGAGACTTTAAATTCCTGCAGTCCGATCAATGACTTTTATGGTTAATTAAGCATATCACGTAAATCACGTTATATGCTTAATTAGCCAGAACTCGAGCAAAGAGTTCCATTCGTTAGCAGTACGAATAATAAATGTAGAAACAAAACGCTTAGTGCGCACCCTAGGAATATCAACCTTCTACCAACAAGACAAACAGTCAAACGTCATCCATAAATGGTTGACATCCCTCCAGTTCGCTCAAAGCGTTTCGGTTCTACGTTTAACATCCGTACTGCGAAGGAGTGGAACTCATTGCCCTCGTCTTTGTTCCTCTAACGGTATAGCCTGGGAGCCTTCAAGTCAAGAGTGAATAGGTTCTAGGCAAGCATGTCACATCTTCGACCGCATCATCACTTTCCATCACGTGAGATTGTGGTGAAATGCTTGCCTATCGGACATAAAAAAAACAACCTTAAAAGTTGCTCCTCTCTAAGCCTTGCTTGTACTTTATGGTCCTTCGAGCCGGATAACACTGAGCGACTTACCTGCAGCGAGTGATTCTGTAGCACTAACTGGTCGAGCTGCGCCATAAGTTCCTGCAGCCGCGCGTCCTGCTGTCGGATCAACGACTTGTATTGCTCGAGGTTGCCGCTCTCAGCGGTTTGCTCGTGCGGTGATGCGGTGCCGTTCTCTTTAGCGGTTAGACTTTGAATTAGGAGACCTGAAAAATAACATTGTGTTTTATTTTCGGAGCTTTTTAATAGTTTTGATGGTGCATAAGTGTGCGTATTGTCGAGCTCAAGAGATTAAGACTCGGAATTCTGTGAGTAATTTTCTTTGTTGCGGGTCGGTAAAAACGATTTTTAGCTTTAAAAAAAGTACAATTGAATTAGGCATATAAAAATCATATTCCAGAAGTGCCTAGTTGGTCGAGCGAAGCGAGATCTTTAAGTTGACTTAAGTGGTTTAGCACTTTGTCCGTCCGTCAGTCAGACAGTAAACCATACAAGCAAATAACTTAAAATTCTTAGATAATAAAAATGAAAATGTTAATGTGGCATCGATACGCGAGGGCCAATTTTTTTTATGTACTTTTGTGGGGTATTTTTGAAAAGAGATTGGCAATTAGAGTCCAGAAACGGTAAAAAAAAAATCTATGTTGGAAAATAACAATTCGGTAGGCCACCAAAGTCACTGTTTTTAGACCTATTTATCTCGGGGTCTATCTCAAAAACGGCTTCACAGTTAAAGCTGTTAAGTATAATGGCCGTTACATCCTGTACTCGAACAACAAAGACAGAAATCAAACAAATACTTTAAAGAAAAAAGTTACAATTAACTTCAAAAGATTTTCACTGTTAGGCAAAATTTAGGCGCCATATCTCAATTCGGCGCGAACGACTAGTAATATTTGGAAGTAGGATAGAATGTAATGTGTTATAATAAATGTTTCATGGTCTAATAGACGAAAAATAGGCGAGGTAGATTAGAGGCGTGCTGTAACCGTAACCTTCAGTGATCTTGAAGAGCGCGCAGAACTCGTAGTCGAGCACGAGGTCGGCGGAGGTCCTAGCGCGCGGGTGCGGCTGCTTGGCGGCGCGGCTGTAGGCCTCGTGTCGCGGCGCCTCGCACAGCCGCGACAGCAGCGTCTCCAGCCCGATGCGCTTCGACACCAGCTGCGTCAGCGCCTCCTGCGGGACACGGGACACAATATAAAAACCACCGACCACCTCTTTATTTATCACCAAAAAATAAGCATCCTACATCTTCGGCCGCATATTAATTTTCTCTCAGGTGAGATAGTGGTCGAATAGACGACTATCGAGTATGTAAAAAAAAGACTGAACAAATTGTGTCACCACTTACATTAAGATCTTATTTACACGTCTGGCAAACAAACGATTAAATCTGAGCAGTATTTTTTTTTTATATTTAGTAAAAAAAACATGTGATTTTACAATTAGAACCTTGTTGTTTACAATCAATATAACTAATTATTATCATACAAAACAAACAAGACAATAAGATGCAGCGTTAACATTCGTGCTCGGTTGCCCTGTGTCACGAATGCTAACCTTATCAGTTAGATATATATTTTTAAGTTATATTCGAACATTGTACAAATACTAAACAAAACAAATATGTATATTGTATTATACTTACTCACTTAAAAAAATGTAGGTAGTCTCACAATAGTAACAGGTGTTAATCAGCATAGTAACCTAACAAGGTAGTGAGGCGCACCGAGTCATCCAGAGGCAAGCGATAATACAGTATAAGTATAAAACAAGCCTCCAGTTACCTTGGAGTAGCCGTCGATGGAGTCGTCGTTGTAGTATATGCACAGCGCCAGCAGGAAGGCGGCCAGGCCTTGCAGGAGGCCGTCCCCGTCGTCGTCGGGGCTGCACACCTGCGCCACCAGCCACGCCACGGCGGCCGGCACGCGCAGGAACGAGCCCACGGCGCCGCTGCACGCGTGGCACCACGTGCACAGCAGCATCAGCAGACCCACCTGCGCACCCGCCGACCTTTACCACACGCGTCCCAGAAAACAACGTAATATACCACTCTTACGCTCTCCAACTAAGTATGCCTCCCCACACTTCTATGTATTACGACACACGTCCTAGAAAACATCGCAATATAACACTCTTACACTCTCCAACTAAGTATGCCTCCCCATACTTCCATGTATTACGATCCACGTCCCAGAAAACAACGCAATATACCACTCTTACACTCACCGACTAAGTATACCTCCCCACACTTCCATGTACTACAACTCACATCCCAGAAAGCACTCTTTCAATCATCCACAGTACAAGCTGGACGTTACGGGAACGATTTGACATTGGATATCAAATGACCCAAATCTCTGCCAATTATTTAGAATTTTGTAAAAAAGTCATTATTTATTGAACCTTTCTACCAACTCCTAAACCGCTGCATATTGCAATATATTATTTTTCTATTTATGTACTAGCTGGCCCGCTCGGCTAGGCTGGGTAGAAAAAACATAAACGCTTTCACACTCAGTCCCACACTAATTTCGATGATGATTCGTTGTGTCGTGGATGCCGGAAACATTCACATCACACATACACAACACCCAAAACCAGAAACACTATTTTCCCTTGGAGAAAAAACTTATTTCCACCGGGACTCGAACCCGTTGCTTAGAAGGCGAACGCGCACCCAACTAAAACGGACAATTCAAAATCAAAGAGAAAAAGTAAACACAAATATTAGGCAGTCCACGCTGTGGGAGCCAAACTGCACCTTTGCACTTTATTGCGTGATTATAAGGGTCGCTATTTAATTTAAAACTTTTATAATTGTGTTCTATGCTATTACTTATCATCAGAATACCTACATCTTAACTAAGTCTGAACTAAATGTAAAAGTCAATGAAATATCTTCAAACACAACCTCAACTCTCATATATTAAGAGTAATAACCGCGAAGGAAATAAATATTCATGAAATATTCACTCATTATTAAGGTTTATAGAACTCGACTCGAAAATGTGTTTACTCATTTTACATTCGGCACTTGAGCAAATAAATTTAGTATTTTTGTAGTAAATGTATTTGTCGGAATCAGTCCGAATGTTAAATTAATATTACATATAGATTACACTAACAAGTATTTTGACCTATTGGAAGTTCACAATTTTATTGTGAGTGGGATCTATAATAGAGAAGCATAAAGCTTGCCATTAGACGAGCGATGCGATCGTCTCGTCTCTCGATTGCAACGCGGAAGCAGTTTAGGGCCGTCCGTTAATTATGTGATTAATTTTTGTGCGCCGAACCTTTCCCGAACTCACGTGGGGGAGAGGGGGTGTCTCAACAAATATCACGTTTTTTTTTTGCTAGAAAAAAAAGACAAATTTCGGGAAAACTGGGTTAAATTGGGTAAAAAAACGACTGAAACATGGCTAAATCATAAAGTTATTAAGTAGGGGTTAGTCTTAAATAAAAAGAATTTAACAAAATGTGTGTTAAAAAGATTCAGATTTTTTATTTCAGAACGCAATCAAGCACAGATTAACTTATATACGAGTATATTACATATACGACATCCCACCAAGGGGGAAGAAAGGGTCGAAAAATCGCCAAAATCACCTCACGTAATTAATGGATGCTCCCAAGCTATCACCTTTACAACTAAGTCATCTTTTAAACGAAAAGAGGCGCGTTATAAGTAATTGTATTGTGTTTCTGTGTGTCTGTGTTCTGTGTGTTCAAACATTTTTAAACGCAGAATGAACGTCAGAATATCTGACATTCATTCTGTCACGTCCACTGAAGGAAAGTTAGCCAATCATGGACTAGAAAAATATGTGAACTGACGTCACGAATCAGTTTAGCCAATAGCGTGCGTTTTCTGTTTTTTATTTCTCAAGGATTAGAATTATTGTTAGAAACGGGATAATTACCATGGATTTCTGGATTTTTATTGAGAATTCGATATTTCGGCACCGTTACAATGTTACAAAGCCATGCATTTTTTATTCATTAAAACTCGCAATCTAAAAGGATTGCAATAAACAAATATGTTAATGGTGTAATTTTATATAAATAATACCTGGATGACCGAGCTTTGCTTGTTAAAACGACGTTTTATAAAAATTAAACCTAGCTAGAACGATTTATCGACCCCGAAACCCCCTGCATACTACATTTCATGAAAATCGTTGGAGCCGTTTCCGAGATTCGGTTTATATATTTATAAACAAGAATTGCTCGTTTAAAGGTACTAGATATATATATATATATATATACTTCTTCTATATTGAATTCTATAGATCTTATGCACATATATACCCTTTTATTTGTAACTAGCCGTGCCCCGCGGCTTCGCCCGCTATTATCAAGTTAAAAAGTAGCCTATGTGTTAATCCTAGGTATAAGCTATGTACATTCCAAATTTCATCCAAATCCGTTTAGCCGTTCAAGCGTGAAGAGGGAACAAACATAGTTACACACTTACACACAAACTTTCGGATTTATAATATTAGTAGGATTGATCTAGTATCTTACCGCTAAGTGCTACTAACCTTAGGCCTGTATTTAGTACTATGCATCAACAGCAACACACATTGATGCAGCAGCGACACGGGCTCGCTGCCGATATTAGTCGCCAGAAGCACCCTCAACAGTTGCTCCTTCTGCCCGGGATTGTCCACCAGAGCATGCATCAATGCCACCCCAGAGAACCAGTTGGACAAGGGGTCTGAGGAGAACAGCCCTCCGCATAGAAGCTGCCCGCTGGTCAATGATGAAACTTCGGTGGAGGAAGGGAGCAGAGTCTGGACTAGAGCCGCTTGGCTCATTTCGTTGCGGTACAGGTAGCATTGGAAGCAGTAGAGTATTGCGCATCTGTAGGTGTTAGATTTGTGTTATTGTTTGATTCAACTACTATCTGAAGCTTCGACAATACCAAATACATTTTAATTATTGTAGCTGTTACAGAGATATGATGTTTCTTTCATATACACTTATGCAGACGCAAACTTACGCATTTATAAGGTTATGTAGATACCAATACGTTATCCACATGCGTATTTTTTAGCAGACTTTCAAAAAGGAGGGGGGTCCCAAATTTGTAACGTATATTCCGTTTTTGAATTTAGATTTTACGTGTAATAATATATCCGGGGATGCCTTGTTTCTTTTTGAGTATGTAACAAAAGAAATAGATTTTTTTTCTGCATACCAAAGAGAGGCTTAATATTTACTTATTCAAAACTTCATGCACAGTTACTGTATACATAGGACGACTTAATGCTGCAGCAATTCCTACCAGTCATACTGCTATTTCAGGAGATAAATATAAATAAATGAAGCTATACAATATAAAAGAAGTTAGGAACCCTAAAATTAATAGAAAAAAAAATTAATACCCAACGAGTGTATGCAACATCTTAAAAATTATTTCAACAGTCGAGTATTAATTAAGTGATAAGAAAATTAATTTTATAAATAGGATCTTCTCACCTCAAGCTAAAAGGTTGCTTCTCATTGACCATAGACATGAGCAGCACCACAATGGCTGGTCGCGGCGGATTCGAAGGCGCCATCACGTTCCCGAGAAACTCCTGGTTCACCACATTGCCTCTCTCCACCTCGCCCACAGTATTTATCGTCTCCGTCAAAATATCCGCCGGCACTCCACTTGACATCAAAATGTTACATAGTGCATCCAATAACCCTACGTTCTTCATGATCTGCTGGCAACTGGTCACTATGTGTATGGAATTACTCGGAGATACTAAAGTTCTAACGATAAGCAACATGCAGTGGACATTAGATACTTTCTGAGGCGACCAACCGCCCTCGTCCAATTCTTCTTTAGCGTGGAACATAGGTAGCATTTTCTGTATGTAACTACCCTCTTTGAAAAAGTTTATATTACTACTATTATTTTTCAACAAGTTCAGCATCAGTAAAAGACAATCTTCGACTATGATGCCTCCGTCGGAGTAACCTTCCGAGGAAACGATTTCGAACAATCTATCAAAGGCATTTTCGAAAGCGACTATTTTCTGAATATTTGCGTTTCCTTTAGTCAATTTAATTAGGAGTAAAAGAGTTTCATTGCGGATAACTTCTCTAGAGTCGCCTAGGAGGTCCATCATTTTGGACACAGCCATGGGTTTGACTAGGACTATCTCCTGGATGTCTTTGGGTCTGTTTGTCAGGACTGAGGTAAGCAGCTGTACTGCTGACAGTCTGACTCTGAAATCGTACTCGTCAAGTAGATCTAGTACCAGTTGTATGTTATTGTGTTCTTTGATGAACATTTCTGTGAATTGTTCTCCTATGTTCATGGGCACGCAGGGGTTGTTCTCCTCCTCTTCGAATTGTGTCGGAGACATTATATTGTTTAGTGTGTCGAGGGCGTAGTTTATTGTTTCGTTGTCGGCTCTGTCTAATTCCAACACCTGTAAAAGTTACAAGCAATTAGGTAAATCGTCGTAATATGGCAACATTGTGTTTCTAGTTCTGGGTGTGTTGTGTGATTTCAATGTTTCTGACAACCACGACACAAGTCATTGAACTTAGTGTGGGACTGTGAGTGTGAAAGTGATTTAACAGTTTAATCCAGTTTCATCAAGTAGTTTTAATATTGTTCAGCGTACGATTATGTATTCTTTAGTTTAGCCTTGTAATTCCTACTACGAGTATGTTACGTAAATAAGCGTGAAATTAAATCTCGAATACTGGAGAATTGTAGTCATATACTTCTTCACAACTTATTTCTATAATACATTACAATATAATCACTCTTTATTGACACCATTAAGGAATAGGTACATGAAAAAAAATAATATCGAAATAATATTATTTTGAGATTAAACGCAAGGAAAGCTCAACAAAACCGACTTCAACGTTTATATTTTGGTTTTGGCTTGACCTATTTCAATATAATAACAGTATGGGGGTAATATGCTTAAATTATAAATAATTTCGGTATTACGATTGTATGATCAAATCAACCACTGGAGGCCCCTTAAATCTACGGCTCTAGGGCATGCCTAACCTAAAATCGCGGAACGACTTAAACAATAAACAAACGCATACCAAAGTGCTCGAGAGAAGGAAAGTCTAGATCCAGTAAAACAAGGTCTAAACTGACTAATCTTTGTCAACACAATGGCACAATCCCAACTTTCGACGCCACCATCACCAACTCTAAGTTTGAATATGATGTGTAGGAACCATAACAGCAACAACCTGTTTAATGCCATTGCACTCGTAAACATCAGACCCAGGGTGAACAACCTAGAATCTAGCAACAAGTATTAACGCAGGGAAAACGCAACCTATTAATTACCATGAAAAATATGTTCCAACATCATTTAATAACAGACATTCTATATTATGCTAAACAGGGTAGTAAACAATTTGCTTCAACAATGTGTGACGAAAAGCTTATTTTGTAAGTCATTGACTCCATAATTAGTATTTATTTGCTTTCGTCAATCAATGAGCAATGATGCTATGTTTATGTGGAAAACATCTGTTAACAGCATTTCCAGATAGAACTGAAGGGTATTGTGATGTTTAAGACCCCATGAGGCAACTACCTGTGCCCTGTGGCTTGGGTCATATTTGTCATACATAAAAAGCGCAAGCAAAGCTTAAAAAAACAACTTCAACGCTTTATCTTTGGAATCCTTTATCAGATGAAATTATTAATACACAAGTTTAAAATAATGACGTAGTATATACAGGATGATTCATTCTGCATGGTTTGAATGAACATGGATCAATGATCTCTTTTGCCATATATTTAAAAAATCATGAACACTTCACAATTAATAATCAACCATTATTAAAACATGTTATTATCGAAGAAACACATGTATTGGAAGATTTTGGAAAGGTTGCCCAGGAATTACATGAGTTAATTCCACCATGCCCATTTTACCATCTAACAACTAGATAAACTGTCAAATGTCATCCATTTATGGTCGACATTTCTTCAGTGCGCTCTAAGCTTTTTGCTTCTACGTTCATCATCAGTACAGCGAAGGAGTGGAATTCATTGCCTGCATCATTGTTCCCCGAGGGGTACAAATCAGTCTTCAAGTCAAGAGTGAATAGGTATCTTCTAGACAAGCGTGTTACATCTTTGGCTGCATCTTCTTCACTTTTTCTTTTCCTCACTTCATCAGGTGAGATAGTGGTGAAATGATTGCCTACTTATATCACAGGGAGTATTTTCAACAAAACCATGCGATTAATAGCCAGTTACTACCACAAAGATATCACATTTATGATTTTTCCCATCAGAATTTTCAATAGTATATCACATTTCAAATAGGACCGTATTTACTGTTCTCGACCACATCCATTTACAATCAGGTGAGATTGAATTTGCACTCCAACATTACAGAATAATTTAAAAACAATATATTATAAATATTACACAATATGGATCCAGCAAATGGCATAAATTATATCGTCTTAATGAGTCAAAATGGTAGAGCATACTTGGGTGTACAATCTATACACAATTAAACACCCCACATTGTTTGATCTATGTGATCAATTACCCTGTATAATGTAAACAATACTATACTTCTGTGACCTCAGCACTTGCAGGCTGCCTATACAAAGGGAATGACTGGAAAAAACATGGCTAGAAAATAACATACATATGTGTTTTATGGAACTAGGTATTTGTTTTATAAGTCATTATTCTTGTAACATTGTAACTTCTAGCAATTCATAGTCTAATAAAATAAAATTCAAACATAATAAAACAGTTAACAAGTGACTTCTCGTGTAAAAACTTACTACAAACCTAGGGAATAAACGCTTGATAGTCTTTTAATGATTAAATCCATACTTTGATTTTTTTGACAGCTGCTTGACAGATATAGATTTGGTATGTAGATAATATAGAGACCTTGAAAAGAGCAGTCTACTTTAATAACCTGATCAATTTAAAGCTGCAAGGCTACTTTATCAATAACCACCAACTTACTTGTTTCAACACACCCATGCCCTGGGCTCCGACCTCAATGCGGTAAGTTCTAGACATGGCCTTCAGAGCGCGGCATGCATCTCTACGATCCTCCAGAAGGGTGGAGCTCTGCACTCTGTCTACAAGCCTCTCCACCTGTGGAAAAAAAAAATTAAAGTTACCTGTCACCTACATAAGATAGGCTTCACAGATAGCCTACAGTATTATAAGGGGATGCATGGTGGAAAATGAAATAATAGAAAATGTAATAGCTCACTGCACTTCTTGACAGCAATGTGATTACCATTAAAAAAATTAAAATAGAACAAATAATTGCTCCACAATTCATAAAAACATTTTTTAAAAAGGCTTATTATTAATACAATATTTACTACACTTTCACCGCCAAGTTGAAATATTATTCTCAAATCTTGCATATTAGCAGAGTAGACAGCAAAGTGATTATATATGTTTCTACAGACCTCAAATGCATGTGCTTCTCCCACAAATTAAGGCCAGCTTGATAGAAATTACTCTATCTTAAGTATAACCAATAGTAAAGAGTATCCCTTACTCCTTCTCTATCTTACTTCTTTATCTATCGAAAGGATTCCATGTTGTAGAAAATGTATCATGTGTTCCAATATATTGTATTGAAAATTAAAGTCTGTACAAATTGTGTACATTTTTTCCACAATAATAAAACACACTAGCTACAATCACTGTAATCTATCCATTTAAAAACATAGTAATGATACAGTTTTCAAGTCAAGAGTGGATCTTCTAGGCAAGCATGCTACATTTTCGGCAGCATCATCACATTCCATCAAGTGAAAGAGTAGTAAAATGCTTGCTTATCTAAATAGAAGCCAATCTAGAAAGAAATAAAGAATATATACAGATAATTTTGAGTTTTGAGTAAACTATTTAATTTGCCAATAATGCCAGTAAGTTAATCTTTTTGATAATGTGTATTAGCCTAGCTCAAGCTTTGATTTATCGCTTGCAAGCAGGAAAACGAAAGTGCATAGGTATATGCTGTGTTTATGATCAAAACAATCAAAAATTTTGGGTCGCGATTGGAACGCTCTCCCACGCAAGAATGTTAGATAAAAAGCCAATGTAATACTCTACTATTAATAGGTCAAGTGGTGTTATTATTTCTAGGTTTTGTGAAATACTTACTGTTTCTGCTCCAGACGGCTGGTGGCCGGGCTCGGGCGCTCCGAGCACAGTCTTCAGACCACTTTTAAAGAAATCCATTTTTAACAACTTAAGCACCACTGTGAATTAACAACTACTGCATTAATAGCATGAAATCATTTCAGAAAATAATTTAAACTCGCGAAAATATAATTTTCTGGCCCGTGGACGAGAGACACGTCAAGCAGCAACTTTTGATTTTGACAACTGTCATTGCGTTTCGAATGTTCCATGTTTTATGTGTTCTAGTTACAAATGTGTATGGAAATAATATTGAGCAAGTAAATAAATAATTCGTAAATGAATGAACAGCTGTATCCAACAAATAATATCAACATGCAGATAGCAAAATGAATATTATTTGTATGAGTGTGATCAAAGAATACTGGAAATTATTTGACTCGAAATCTCACGGCTTGTTATTTCTTCCGAGCTGTCTTGTAGATTTGTTTCGACTTTTGATTTGACAGTATTCTGTCTATCAAATCTGACATAACAAACAACAGTTGTTGTTATGTCATGCAATGTCATTGATACCTATTTATACAAACATTGAAAAATAAAATATAATTCCAGTAAAAACTAATAAAATTCGTACTTAAACAAAATGTCTACTGATTTAAACGCTAGTTTTAGTGAACAGTTCATGAATATAAACATCAAATTGAAAAAGTAAGTTCTGGAAATGTTTTAAACCGTGGTATGGTCTCGAGAATCTGATTCGTTTTCACACTTTGCTCTGATTTTCAGGCGTTTCATGCGTAAGCCGAATGTATCTGAAGCCACAAATGAGTTTATAGCTCTTGCTATACAATGTGAGCACTCTGAACAGCCAGCATTCGCAGCTCACGCTTACGTAGGTGCGGCGAAGTGCGAAGCATCAGTTGGCAATTCTCTAGCTGAAGCGGAACATTACGTGACCGCGGCCCGGCAGTTTATGAAGGCGGAGAAGAAGTTACGCTCGCTCAAATTCTACAGCCCAGACAGGGAAAATTTGGAGGTAGGTAGGTATTTCATATGGAATTTTAAGAGGCTCGGGTCATATGCCTCTTAATAGGTTAAAATGTATGATGCGAAAAGTTAACAGCCCCAACTGTGGGCTGTGTGGTTTTTTGGATGATGTTTATCATTGTTTGATTAACTGCATATGCAGCAATTCAATGAGAGAGCTCTTACACAATAGGATTGGTTTTAATCAGTTTGATGTGGGTTTGTACCAGAGCATCCTGGTAGCGCAAACATCTGATGCTGCCAAGTTGCTCTATCAGTCTGCTAATGGGCTGATCAAGCTAACTCCTATACTTAATAGTTAAGTCTATTGAAATGTATCAACTATGGGACTGACAGTCGTTGGATGACTCATAAGTCCCAAAAAAACTCTATCTTGGTCTTGGAGGTAGTGATCACTAGGGAATTATTTAAACTAATCTATTTATTATAGAATATTTAATAGCATTAGAAACAAGGCATTTACGTGAATCATATATTTTCAAAATAAACATGAAAGAGGTAAAAATGTAGTCATTAAACATAAACGCTTTCACACTCACAGGTTAATTAAGGTTTTAGTATGGAATTAAAGTACTAGGCAACCATAAACATGATTAAGGTTTTATTTAGTCATTAAGATTAAAACATATTTTTTTCTTTACTTGGTATTGCAATGCAAGCCGGGTACAGCTAGTACAGTATAAAAAATATTCCAGGCTGCAATTGGCTGTTTTGTGGAAGCACTTCAGAAATATCCAGAGCGATCGCCAATCCGTACATCCATACTGATGGAACTGGCTAACAACCTGGCCTGCTTGAAGCACTACGCTGAGGCGCTGGAGTATTATGAACAGGCGTTACAGAATGTCACTGAAAGCACTATGCGTCTGATGTGCTTGAAGCAAAAACTTAACCTGCAGATAGACTGTGGTAAATAACTTTAGCTATTATTCTCTTTGTTTATATTTTTTTCTAAAGAAGAGGTTTTTTTTACAATAATTTTATAAAAGTAATAAATAATACAATATTACAAAATAAAGAAAACTATAAGCTTTAAAAAAAAACCTCAACCTAGTATGCCACCAGCCGCACGGTAGGGCCCAAGCTACCGGTAGGTCAGTGTTGTAGAGTGAGGAACCTCCTGACAATGACGTTTAATAAAGAACTATTTTATAATATGTTTAATGGTTCTATGTGTTATTTTATCTTTTGTTTCTTTGGGTAAGTTATTAATTAGTTTTACTACCTTCTGAATCTAACCATTTAGCAAAATCCTCTTGAGGTGTTGGTCGAAGCTTTTTGCTATTAGCCCATTCGCCAAGACGACTATCGGGACACATGGTAGTTACCTCAAAGGCCAAGTCAAGATTACTTGCTTAGCATGTCCTTCTGAGCCTTCATGAGGTTTTTATCATGTGGGATTGTGACGTCAATGAGCAGTGCCACTGCGACTTATCGGTCAGCACGATATCAGGCTTATTGGCGACAATAGTCCTGTTCGTGTTGACAGATCGGTCCCAACAGAGTGACCATTCAAACATACAAATTTTAAGGTCATAAAAACCTTGGCTTTATTACAGTTTTCTTAGATATAATTTTGTTTTTTCAGAGAAATATGATCTAGCCTTGGAAACAGCAAATGCTATTGCAGACTCCAAATTGAACATACCAGAAGACATATTAGCTGAGTAAGTAAAATAAGCAAGTTTGACAACTTAAATTCTGCTAAAAAAATATTTGTCGAGCTTAATTGTTTTGTGGCTAATTGGCTGCTATTCTATAGGGGAGCAAAGTAGGTCATGTTTTTTTATTTAAATAATTTTTATTTGAAGGACCTTTATTTATTATTTAATAATATGACGGTCCCATTGTATATTCTTACATTGTACATAAAAAAAATCTCTACTAAGAATCACAGTATACGTTAGAGTAAACAAAATAATGCTTAAAAATATTGTTAAACTAAATTAAATGAACTCGGCTGATCCACAAAACAAATCAGCCTCCTGAGCCATTTGCAAAGATGGATCGGAAAACATTTTGTGAAACCTGCCAACATCATAACTGTTAATGTTGTAGGTCAGCTCAAGGTACTGCCTTGCACTCTGGAGATGTGTACATTCCAATAAATGGTAAACATCGTCCAAAACCCCACATTGCACACAATTAGGAGAGCCAACCTTTCGCATCATAAATGCGAATTTCAGGGGAGGCATGTGTAGGTCATGGTAAAGTGGTAGATTTGTTAATAAAAAAAGCTGAAAAATGTCCACCTCAAACATTGGTTGTTCAAGTTACTATTGTTATTTTATACTTCAACAAATGAAAGTTTCAAGTATTTTAGCTGAAATATTGATCTGGAGTAACATATAGGTGTTTTTCATGATTGTCAATGCAGATGAAATTGTGGGACTCTGCTAAGTACTAGTTAGTCAAAGAAGACAAAAAGAAAAAAAAAATAGTTTCAACTATAATAATTTTCTTAATCCTACTTCCTACTAATATTACAAATCCGAAATTTTCTAAGTGTGTGTGTAAGTTTGTAAGTATGTTTGATCCCTCTTCACGCTTTAAGGGATTTGGATAAAAATTTTTATGTACATAGAGTACCTAGGATTAACACATAGGCTACTTTTTAACTTGATAATAGCGGGCGAAATTGTGGGGCTCGGCTAGTACTTCATAAATTTTTCTTTTTTACAGTTTGCAAATTGACAGAGTGTTTCTAACTCTTCTTGTGAAGCCTCCTGAAGAGAACAAGCCAGCTTCGTTAAAACAGCTCTTCACAGATCTTATGAATGACACTGAAAGCGATAGTAAGTTTTTTTTTCTTCTGCATTTAGCCAGTGTCAAGTAATAATATATTTCAAGTGTATTTCATATTAAAAGTCATAGTCTAGTAATGCCCTAGTAAAGTCGTAGTTTATTAGATCTTCTATTTGAGTTTTGGTGCAAATGCGAAAATCACGTTGATTTGCCTATATATTTACTAGAATCACAGGTTTTGAAAAATTATACAAAATCAACAACGCCATTTTTTTACTTTCGCCGAATAATTCCGATTGTAAATTTCTTGTGTATAGGTATGCCCTGCGGTTTTGTATATGCTCATACTATTACTCAGCCAGAAAAAAGTTTGTCTTATTCAGCCCTAGATAAAAAAAACTTAATTTGTGAGTCTTTCACATCCCATCAATAATATAGTAAAGGCAAAAGTTGTTTCATCAATTTTGTTTCAGTATTACCAAATGGCTACACTGTTAAACGGGTCCATATGGGCTCGCATAAAATCTGAACTCTGAAGTCATAATTTAAAGTGGCATAACAAGTTTTGGCCCACGCATCAATACGCCACATGATGATAAGCATAACATTTTAGGCATAATAAAATTCCGCATAACAATATTGAGCATAATGATAAAGTGGCCTAAAATGAATGTGCATAATCCTGGCGCTTCGCCGGCCGCACCCGCGGCACGCTCGCTCCGCTAGCTCGGCTCGCGCGTTTTTCAACCTAACGCACCTCCTCGCTTCGCTCTTCGTCGCTCCTATATCTAACTTTAGCCAACAATTCAAATATTATGCCTAAAAACATTAGGCCAACTAAAAGTTATGCAAAAATAAACGGTATTATGCTAAAATTATTATGCCAAAACTTGTTATGCGAAACATTTTCGGCCACATTAAACTAGGAACTGGAAAATTATGCGAGTCAATAGGCACCCATGTTAAACTCAATAAGGGCCAATAACTTATTCTCCTAGTTTTTACTGGAACCACTGGTAAGCGGCATAATATGCCGCTTACCAGTGGTTGAGACTGATGATGCAGCTATCATACTATATTATAGTATGATAGCTGCATCATCAGTCTCAACCCTTAGGTCTATACCCACAACAACTTCTGTATTTGTACAATGAATACATAATGAAATCTATTTCAGTGGTCCCATTCAACATGGATCTACTCCTTACACTGCAGTCCATCATAATATCAGTAGTGGCAGGCGACGTGGTGGCACTGACGAGCGTTGCGAGCGAGGCCCGCCGGCTGATCTCTGTGCGACAGGAATCGCTGCTTTGCACTCTGCTAGGCAGAGAAAGAGAATATCGATTGATACTTACATAGACTAAAATTTGTACCCATTTTTTTTGTTCATTTAGTATTTATTTGCTTTTTTGTCTGACAAATGATCTCGAAATAGCTCTTATGTCGACATAACTAAATATTTCCAAAACTAAATTTGAGTGTTTTGTATCATGTCTGAGAAGTACTAGTCAGTGGATGAAAATATGTATAGTAAAAAATTCTGCATGATTATTATTATGATGAATTAAATTATAGTCTAAGCCACTTTATTGTATGTTAATAAGTGTAGTCATTCCACAGAACACTTCATGGAATGCTCTGTGGATAACCTATGCAAGTATTTATGTAAACATATTATTATGTTATGTAAGTGTACATTCCAAGAGGAAAGATATTTTAAGTTAAGGTATTTTGATAAATTATAATTTATGTATAATTCTAATAAAATTAAATTTATGTATAATTTGCAACATTTTATTTGATTAAAACCCGATAATAACAATCTACACATCTGATATAAACAGAACACAAATAATCAGATATTTTTTAATTTTTTTTTCATCAATCTGTTTTTATGAATTTGATGATTTTTCCACATTTTTCCTTTTCTACAGAAGTAGGTAAATAGGTAAGATTGTATTAAGACTTTTTCTCAATACTAGTACTTCCTATATCATCATCTTTGTTCGGTATGATACCAATTTCATTGGCGAAATTTACTTTTTTGTCAAGCTTTGGGCTCGCACCCTGATCGTGATTCTCAAGTTTAACAGCATTGCCGAAGTTGGCTGCAGTATCAACCTCTTTCTTTTGAATGGAATGAGTCCACATTTCCTCAAACTCATCCTCCTCATCATCAACTTCATCTTCCTCGCCACTCTTATCACTCTTAGCTTGCTTGACTTCATTGGTCTTCTGCCAACAGTACTCAAATGGATAGCTAGTATTCCTGTTATCATCCAGCGCTATTTCGAAACGTGAAGACAGAGAGTTGTAGGTAGTATGGACTCCCTCTAACATGTTAACATCAACCTCTTCGAATCCTGTTATTGACTTAAATAAGTCATCAGCTGACAGCATGTCAGGGACTCCTTTCTTCTCAAAGAACTGAAAAACAAAGACAGGTATTTAATAAGATGATGTCACCAATTCAATTCATTATCATTGCAAAATTAATTTACACAAAGAATCAAATGATATTTCAAGGTGAACAACTCGGTCATGTAAGCAACAATTACATAACATTGGCATAACTAGTGCTTATTAATTATTATTTGACTCACATTGGCAATATTACGGCAGTCCCTTAAAAGGAACTCCAACCCACTAGGATGGTCTGGCTGGACGGACTGTGACACATCAATAAACCAACATTTATTATCCCACCAGAGTATATTGTACTCTGAAAGGTCGGCGTGCACCAGATGCCCAACATTGTACATTTTGTGCATAGCATCAACAACTTCAGTGTACACACTCTGCCATTTCTCAGGCTTCAGTATTACATCTCGCAACTTAGGCGCTGCCTTATTATCCCTTCCAATAAATGACATTAGAAGAATATGCTTCTTCAAGCAAACCATGTCAGGGCAATGCAGCCCAATCTTCTGTAACCTCATCATGTTATGCATCTCTTTCTCAGCCCACATGTGCACAATCTTGCGTGGGTTTTGCTTTGAGAACCTGTCCTTAAATCTATAATCTGCCTCAATATACTTGTCGCGAGTTTTGAACTCATTCAGAGTAGTTTTAAAAACCTTGATAGCGCATTCCTTGGGAACCGTTAAATCAGGGTATGAAGTGTCTCCATGGGCATGCAGGACAACAGATTCTTTGCCAGTGGAGATCACACCGTTTATATCTTCCAACACCCCATTGTTAATAAGCTTGAAGAGTATCAGTCTTGTGGGTTCATCAAGCCCCATCTCAGCAGTGGCATGGCTCTCTTTCCTATCCAACATCTTATTTTTACGTGTCTGGTGGTGTTTTGTTTGCTCTCTTAAGTGGTTGAACACAGAGTTAGATAGTTTCATGTCGAATCCTGCACCATCACCCGTGCACACTTCTGGGGGAAATGCCATCACTCTGCAAGCATTTCTTCTGCCGTTGATGACACTATCATGCTTGGTGACCATTTCACCATCTTTCATAATGAACCCGCGTTTGGGTAAGCTTGCAAACTCTTTCTCGTTGGTCTCAAATCTGTCCCAATCTTTCTTTCCGGTCCTGTCGAGGTCTTCATCTTCGGAGTCTGAATCGTAGACCAAGTGGTCTGGAACATGGCGGTAGTTCTCATAGGAAACTGAAACCTTCGCATCTCCGTTCTTTTTCTTCTCGACTCGTTTGATTTCTTCGTCGTATTCCTTGTCGAACTGACATTGCAACACTTTTGCAATAATCGCATCGGAGTCGCAATAACCAGTGACGTTGGAGTCCTCGATTTGTTTCAGTAGCTCCGGCGGTATATCGTTCGAGGAACTCACATGCTGGTCAGACATCTCCTCAGCAAACTTTATTTCCTCTTTTACCTGAAGACCTCGGGCTATCTCTTCAGACATGATTTCAGATAAGTTTTGCACCTCCGCAGGAGCAGTAACTTTCTTCCAGGGATTCGACATTTTTTGAAAACTTAATTAATCTATATCACAGTCAACTTTATAATTAATCCTGTAGCAGGAATAAAGAAATTACAAAAAATTTAAGCAATGCGAACTTGCTGCAAGCAGGATTCTGATATTTCTGATTCTGACGCTTTTTCAGTGACGTAATATTTTTGAAATTGACATTCCGTAAGTTGACATTGGTTACATTCCGAATCAAGTCTTGAGTGATCGCTGCAGCCACGCTGGCAGCCTGTTTTTCTTTGCACTTGGAGTTATCACTTTACTTTTAGTTAAGAGTACGGTTTTAGTGAATGTGGGATGTAGTTATTGAACTAATGCAATACTCCGTCTACGTCCGCGCCAATTACGTTCGCTGCAACAGGTTCACACTCATAATCTCCTTAGGCCGCGCAGCCGTCAGAATTAGTGCAATAATCGAAAGTTGGAACACGAAAGTTTCAAAGAAGTTCTCCCGGGGTTAAAGTCGCGGTATAACTGTTGGAATGAAAACTCAGGTATGATGCACCAAATACAACCAATTGACTACCCTTAATCGTATACATGATCACTTACCAATAATTGAGTTTTTTTTTAAGTTAACAATCATGCTAACTACGGGCCAATTGCCTATATTTCCTAAAAACGAAACTAAAACTATATACAGCAAAGAACTAAGTTACCTACAAGACATCGAGCTTATAGGTAACTCCAGTGCTCAAGCCCACTACCAGTGGGTAGCGTTCCCATCATCATGCTGGCGGCATTGCCTCTCTGAATTGCAATGCTAATACGTTGAGCCAAATAAGTGCCAGCATTTTGATCACGCGTCGCCTCAACCAGGTGCTCTGATAGATTTTTGAAAATAAAATGTGCTCCCGGTCCACACGAACCCAGTGTCTCAACACCAAACGGCTCAGATATGTACCACTGCTAAGGTTTCCCTATTTTCGCCGTTTGTTCTGCTCTGCCGAGGTTGCCGCGACGCCAACCCCATTCTGTGTTTCAGGAAGATGTGACGGAGCTAAAGAAACGACACAAGTTGCATTGAGATAATTTTCACATGCTAGCCTGTCATGAATTAATAAAAATTAATAGCCTGTTTGATATTGTATACATATATTGTTATAATAATTTTATTTAGAAATAAATTGTCAGACAGAATCGCCCCATTATGTACTTAAAACAATTATTTAATTAATATTTAACTAGATTACTTTTTTCATTTAGTGGGAAAAACGAGACAATCCTCATCATCTATCAAATCGAAAAAAAAACAAACATAAAACATTTGTCTGACATAATATGGTAAATTATGATTAACTAGCCGTGCCCCGCGGCTTCGCCCGCTATTATCAAGCTAAAAAGTAGCCTGTGTTAATCCTAGGTATAATCTATGTACGTTCCAAATTTCATCCAAATCCGTTCAGTCGTTAAGGCGTGAAAAGGGAACAAACATACTTACACACAAACTTTCGGATTTATAATATTAGTAGGATTAACCCATAGGCTCCTGAACTAGTGTCTAGCACTGTATTTCAGGTTCCAATGACTTCTCCCACTAATAATACTGCGGATCATGTAGGCACGTGTGTGCGTGTATGTAGTGGGGGAAGATGTAGGGTACCCAGTGAGGACAACAGTGGGGACTACCGGGAATAAAGGGTTTAGAATTGCGCGTTCAAAGGGTTGAGATATTTACGTGCGCTTAATATTAAAAATAGTGAGGAAAGCCGATTTTGTATGTTTCATATTCTTACATATGAAACTCACTATTATTTAGAATAAGAATATAGGCTACCCGCTCAGTGCAGTGGCTAGTCTAAAATGGAGGGGGAAATGTACAATTCACCCCAGTTAGAATATGAATAAGGGCTACCTGCTCAACGCAGTGGCTAGAGTAAAATGGAGGGACCTGCTCAGCGCAATGGAGCCTGGCTAAGCTGAAATGGAGGGGGAAATGCACAGTACACTCTAGTTAGAACAAGAATAAAAGGTACCTGCGCAGCACTTGATTTAAAATCACTAGCTATAGGTGTTAAAATGAATAAAACGACAACTGATTTTTAAATTTTTATTTAGCCTAGCATTTACTTCCCAGGTTTCTTACCGCCACCGCCGATCTTGACACTGGCTTGCTGTGCCTTGAGGACCTTGACAATCTTCTGTTCTTCTATGAGAAAAGCTCGGACAATACGTTGCTTCACACACTTGTGGCAAAGGACACCTCCGTACACTCGCTTGACTGTCTTCTTGCGGTAGCAGAGGCGGGAACGCTCAGCTGGCCTGGCAGGCTGGATACCGCGGAGTTTGCTCTTGCACTGGCCACATCTCGGGATCTTCTTGGGCTTCTTAACGTACTGATAGACCAAGCGGCCGCCAGGTGTTCTTACTCTGGAATTTAAAAGAGTCAAATAAGTTTCAGTTTAAATGCATTTATGAGCATAATATAAGTGAAGTTTACTGCCTAATACACGCTACATTTTAATAGTCTGATCCGGTAGCAATTTACCACCATCTTACCTGTTGGTAAGTGATATTGTGGGAGATAAATTATTTTTAACTTTATTAACAACTACTTTGTTATAAAATTATGAATACTTTAGTAATTAGGCATAAGATTAATAGTGTTGCGAGACACATTCTGCATGTACTGACTTATATTAAAACAATACTTATCAAAAATAAGCAGCACATGCTTAATGACTTTATTCTATGATTTGATCTGGACTAATTAAAAATCTTAAGTATATAAGTATACAAGTATACGAGTATACACAACAGCATTTAAATTCAACTGTTTACTGATTTCATTCAAAATATATACACGAGTCAATTGACAGCGCAAGAGTTAAGTGTTATTTAGTTTATCAGTTAGTTTTCTTATTAATAAATTTTAAAAAACACTTTCCAACTCAAAGCCCCACACTAAGTTTATTGACTTAAGTCATGGGTGCCGGAAACATTAAGATCACACACACAATCATAACTATAACCAGAAACAATTACTGAGGGAGAAAACTTATATTTCTACTAGGAATCGAACTCGAGTCTCCTGCATAGAAAGTGAATGCTCACCCAACTAAGCCAACGAGCTGTTCAATGATCCTCATAGAGTTTAATGAATCACCCAGCTGCAATGAGTTAACAACAGAACTTTCTGTTATTCATCTTATTCCATTACAAACAATTACAAAACAAGAACAGCCAGTACTAGGTTATCTAAATAGAAATAAGTGCTCAAATGATGTTTCATTAGAATCATTAGGCATAGAATCGATCTATGTTGTACAAAGTAATAAGAAATCAGCCTACTGTGAACATAAACAGTTTATTTTGTTTATAGCAAAATATTTAACAAGAGTAGTGAGACTAAAAAGGCTGTATAGGTATTTGTTTACCAACAATGTTCTACTGCTAGGTTATTTCATACGAATCTTGTGCTTTTAGCGATCATTACGTTATAACTTAAAACTACTATATGACGACGAACCCAACAATATTTAAACATTAATACTTACAAAAATCAACAAAAACCCTTCCAATGATCAAGTGACACGCTGTTCTACTGTGAAACTGTGATCGACTTGTCATGTTTACTAATGACTATCAATGAACTTAGGGATTATCTCAGCTTTAACAATTAACTGAATAAAGATTACTAGTTAAAGGCTTACAATGACGTGTATTAAAACATACAAAACAGAAAAATCGATCGGTAGTATCGGCACAGTGGAGTTATAGGTTATGTTACTAAACTACAATTATAAGGGCTATGTTGATGCTACTCCTACCTAATATCACGAAAAATTACTTAGATATATACTGCACCTTCTTTACAACTGGAATTTACTTACATTCTCCTCTGGTTTGACTTTGTATTGTACGACAGTCGTCGTCTGAACGTAAGCCGCTGCACCATTATGGAGCTGAAATACGAACGTAATTATAAACTACTAGCTATGCACTTATAAAAACACAATCCTAAGGCTTTCAGCACTCCATTTATCGTAGGATTAACATAGATTTTTATAAATATTTCACTGATCACACAAATTCCAACCTTTTTGACAACTGTTGACAGGAAAAGAAAAAACAATTCCAAGACTGGCAACTTCGGATCCTGTCATAGACAATAATTTATTGGATTTGAACAAAAATTTAAAAAGCCTTTATTCATGACCCTGCTTATTGTAGGTCCCACTTAGGTACCGTCGCGTGCTGGACAACAAAGTGGCGATAAAGAATCGGTAGACAGCGATTGTCAAGACCAAATATTAATGACAAGTGTAATTAACACTTTTTTGTCACATTATTGATCATATCATAATGCCATATCACTTCTGGGGTTCCCAGAAGTTATTTCTATAATATTTTTTTATTGTCACTGTATATGAATGAATACTTGAATAATTATACTTTCCACAGTCAATGTACATCGCTAGTCTAAATAATCATAATTCTATTTTTAATAACGACTATTTTTACTCTAATTATCCCTCGTCCTATTACAGAAATAAAGGTTATCTGCTTGTCATTAATCCGTCATATAGGTCGTCCACAAACCCAAACTGGAACAATAATCGATTGCACCGCCGCCGCCGCGCCGCTCGCCATGGATTATGCCAGCCATTATATATTATGCTAGCCAGTCTTAACTTTAACATTTTTATTTAATTTTTTTGTTAATTTTCTGAAACTTATTAGAATATAATTAATAAGCAAACTGTCAAACTTTTACTCTTCTGTCAAATCCATTAAATTTTAAATTCCAAATTGAATGAATTTTCACAAAACAAGAAGGAAACGAAGTGCAGCGAGTAGTGAAATGTTTGCTCTTTAGCAAAGAGCAAACATTTCTCTACTAGGAGATTTTAATATTGGCAATTGTTTTAATATTTTCATAAATAACATAAAAAAATTACAATACGATTACGGAAGGGTAGGGACTACCTACCCTTAGAGTAGAAATCAAATATTATGTTCCTGTTAGGTAGGTTTCTACTCAAAATTTTTCAACGTTTGCTAATATTAATATAAGATGCCTTGAAAGTTGTTATCAATGTTATTCATTAATTATAGATAATTTAGGAACTAGATCGAAAAATAAGTCTGTTAGGTAACCAAAAAACAAAAACATTACAATGCAAGTGTGACGTTTACCATCCCGCGAGCGACTAACTCGTTACTCAACAACCATTTCGTTAACTATAAAAAAAACAAATTTCATTTTCATGCATTTGATATGTACAAACTCATATTTAAATGATTTTAAGCTATTGCATAGCTTCTATCGCGGGCCTTGAGCGTGGTGACCTAATCCAGAAATTCCGTTAGGAAAAAACCTAACACCCCCCACTCTAGCGACTTCACAAAAAGTTTTCGGTCACGTTGCGATGCGAACTCCGTACCGTTGCATTCGATTCAGTATCCTATACCAATCGGCTAGTGAGTCTTCTAACTGTAACTTCGAAATAAGCGTATAGGTTTTGACGCTTACGTTTTTAAAGTAAACGTTAAGGCGCCGGGTAGTGGTTGATTTGCCCATACAATCGTAATACCGAAATGATTTATAATTCAAGCATATTACCACCATACTGTGCTGTTATTCAGATTAAAAACGTATTAATCTAGGTTCCTGGATAGTTTTTATTCCAAAACAATTACCTAAAACGAAATATAAACCAATTGATTTTCACACATTATTACGACGTAAATGTCGCATCTTTAACTTATTCGTTTTGTATTAAAAACGAACACATTTCTTTTGTCATTACAACAGGAACATAGACTATCATTTCAAGGTACTATTAATACAAAAAACAATGGCTAAACATTACATTTTCATTCATAATTTTTGGTATTACGGCACCTATTATAATTGTTCGTTCGGTAGTGCTATCGCATCAAGCATGGGCACAG
Organism: Lomographa bimaculata; assembly: GCA_948107665.1. Classification (NCBI taxonomy): domain Eukaryota; kingdom Metazoa; phylum Arthropoda; class Insecta; order Lepidoptera; family Geometridae; genus Lomographa; species Lomographa bimaculata. The sequence continues at coordinate 1,322,717 of OX403600.1, read as the reverse complement.
CTTGCAAGTTAAACAGAGACAGCCTATAGACTCGTTCAAAGCCACCCCGGCCTCTTAAGACCTATATGCTTATTTCGAAGTTATAGTTAGAAGACTCGGTAGCCGATTGGTATTATATACTGATTCGTATGCGTCGGCACGGAGTTCACATCTCAACGTGACCGAAAGCTTTTTGTGAAGAAAAATGAAACTGAAAAATAAAAAATGCTATGCAATAGCTTTACCGCGGCAGTCCCCGAGTGCCACACGTCTTTTTTTATTCGTAGGAAAGACGTAACTACAAGATTATTAAATGTTTTCATGTTTTTGATAAAACTGTATACATTAAAATGGCAAAATATATTAATTAAAACTTGAAAATCCTATTAAAGGAAACTTCAAATATCTCCCACATCGCAGCGTCGCGTTGCGTCGTCGCGTCGTCGTCGTCGTCGCTGCGTCGATCGTCGCCTCTCGTATCGGTCTTGTATATTTAGTACTATGTATCATCATAGTAGAAATATATAAGTAAGTTGTCTTCATAGAGTGGTACCAAACGCGGCTTGTATGTGTGCACGGCCGTACGCACGTGCCTCAGCACGCACACTATGACAACAAACAGACCGGCGAAGCCAACACGAGCCGGGGCCGCCCCCGCGCTTGCCGTCAACGTTTGGCCGTGTTCGCGCCATTCGCCACGGGCCTTTCCGCGCAGACAGATATCGCGTGCCGCGCGAAGCGTTTCCCTCGAATTATGTCTACGTCAAACAATCGGACCTATTGTTTTGTCACTCTACGTGCTTATTCAATTTAATAGCTATGTAGGTTTTTAAAGTGAAAACTTCTTTAGGCGCGTTGAGCACTTTTTGGGTGAATAAAAATCATGAAACTCGCGTCATCGTCACCGACGGCCAATATTTGTTGAGCTCTATGCGTGATACATATTGCTGACGATCGGGGATCAACGTATAATGGCTATTTATGTAGAATGTGTATATATACATTAAATATAGTTTTCACTTATATCAGCAGTCCCCAAAGACTGCCCCGCATGTTTTTTTTGTAATTTAAGTAAAAGATTGATCTTTTACCGGGTCGTAGACAAGTACATGCTGCGAACATTTATTTATTGAAGCCTTACTTAGCTATGATAGTTTTCCTTTTAATTTCGTTATATATACTACTAGCCGTGCCCCGCGGCTTCGCCCGCTATAATATCAAGTTAAAAAGTAGCCTATGTGTTAATCCTAGGTATAATCTATGTACATTCCAAATTTCATCCAAATCCGTTCAGCCGTTAAAGCGTGAAGAGGGAACAAACATAATTACACTCTTACACACTAACACACACACTTACACACAAACTTTCAGATTTATAATATTAGTAGGTTTATCGTGAGTTCTTTTGAAATATACAAAAACAAATTTTTTTCAAGATTTTGTTTTGACTGTCGGCGTGGCTAATATTTGTATATTCATGCCGAATTACAGCTTTCATGCAAATGAAATCATTTATTATTATACTATTTTATTGTACCTACTTGTTGGTTTGTTATAATATACATTTTACATATCCTTTAGGTACCTTTAAAAGTCGGAGATAGTGACAACCCTGCGTATTCGGCTAGAGTAGGCGTTTGAATCTCCTACGGGCCTCGAGTTATCTTACTGATATATTTCTACTATGGTATCATGTCGTAATATGTCGTTCAGTGCTTGACCTTGGCTGGACGTATAATACGAAGGATCGTGAATGGTAAACTTCTTGGACTATTTCTCTGATAGAATTTTATTAATTTTCACGTTTGGAAACACTGTCCTTAAAACCAAAATGGCAGCTGTTTTGTGATGTTTGTGTACGAAATTACGAATGTTTTCTTGTGAAAATAGATAAAAAGTGATTTTGGATAAAAATGGGTAAGTTCCAAATCAATTTCTGCTTATGCTATTGTGTTAGTTGGAATTAGTTAGTATTTTTATTCATTTTATGTGCCTTTCCCGAACTACTTCGTTTCGCAAAGTCAGATATTTTGGAAGATGCTAAATTGTGGTTTTATAGAACATTTCTTGTCGTTCTGTGTGATTGGAAGCGTGCGTTCTTCATGGACATACCTAAGTACAAAGGTTTTTAAACCCTACCCTGGGTTTAAACTTAGTCCACTGACTGCCGCATGTCGGTGATATTAGCTGTCAGAACTACAGTTTCAGTTTTACTGCCTTCAGATTTCGTTTGCCTGTAGTTAGGCTAACTTGAGCATGTAATATACTTATTATAAACACTTATTTGTTGATCAGAAAAAATATAATCTGAATCAAATTGGTACTGTAAATTCTCTTATTGATTTGTCATACATACATTCTATTACTTGTCTAAAAATGTCCTATGTAGCTGCTAATAAAGGTTCACATAAACACTGGTACAATGGTACTAATACAATAAATATATAAAAATCAACATTAAAAGCCCAGTTTCTTGCCTGCAAGTTGAACTCTGGCTTTGATTAAGAGCCCAAGTTAAGATTCGACCATAAGGTTTGGTATCGGTTTTGTAACAACTAGGTAAGTTGGTGATAGACATCTGGCTTTTCCAGATGTTACCTTTACATAAAACTGCTCACTTCACTGCTCAAGTGAAGGTGACGCTTTTTAAAGCGTTTTGTCAGTCTTTTTACACATGCAGCCTATGGGTCAAGCATACAAAAAGTCTTACACTGCCCTGCATACCCCATACCACAACACCTTCAGGGAGCCACAATATGTACCTGCAGTTGTTTGCATGGCGGATGGATCTGGATTGCCCAATTATGCAGAACTGAACTAAATTGCATGTTGAGCCTTCTGGGTCCAAGCCGAAGTATAGTAATATAATAATAATGTATGTGTTTTTTTTTTAATTCATTTTATGTACATAATTAATTTAATTTATTTGTTTATTAATCTTTTAATAATGTCATATGTTTTGTAATGAATTTGAAATAATTTTATGGACTTTGTCTGAAATAAAAATTATAATATTAAAGGCTTTATTTTTTGTAGTGAATACATACAATACATACATGCCACACCACACTGTTTTTAGATGCTAAGTTTTAGTAAGACCAGCTTGAGTTCAATTGCCAAATTATTACCTCTATTCAATTTAATTTAATTTTTATTTTGTAGCTGTCTGTGGTAACGCTACCTCAATTTTTCCAATGTCATGTGAGACCATAGGACGCAAACAAAATATTTACATAAGTTTTGTTGCCTCTTTTCGTGGCTGGACTGGTTGTATCTGCATTAGACACATATCTCTCAACAACAGTACTGTCATCTTCAGGTTAAAGCCGATTGCTAATTTGGGGAAAAATGAGAGATACCATGGTGTTAATTGGCATAAGATTGTACAAGCAGCCACTACAACCACACATTGATCATTCCCTCAAGTAGTTAGAAATCAAAGCGCACAATCTGGGAAGTAAACTATAAACTGGAAGCTTTTAATAAGGCTATGGTGGCAGACACTGTTAAATTCTTTAGAAATGTCTAGTTAGCCCTTACTACTGCAAGCCCTTTTTATTTTAAAGGCTTTACGAGAATAGCGAATATGTAAGAGGGTTACCTATGGATCAATTCTGGTTAAACCCATAATAATATTGCAAGTTATAGATAGATAACTTTATTGTCACACCTTACAGAAATCAGCGATCTTATCGCTAACAGCAATCTCTTCCAGACAACCTTTGAATGGAAGGTATTTTTAATAATTCTGTGAAACGGTTATTTGCTTCAAGATAACCTTAAAGAGCTTTTTATATAGTACACATAAGCTGTGTGAACGAGCACTGGACAATTTTTTTTTATATAATCTTTTTTAGTTATGTTTGAAAAATTACGATAAGTAGTGGATAGCAGTATGTGCACTAACTTCGTAAGCTCTACTATCATAGACAAAAAAAACATCAAAAATGTCATCCCTGCAATTGCAAAAAATTACCCTTTTCAACTACTCCATATAAGAACCCCTTGTAGTGGATTCTAGAGCAATTTTATTATTAATATTCAAACAGAAAAATAATTAGTGAAATAGAAAAAAATTACTCATTACGATATTTCTTACATAAATTCCATTTGAGAAATACTACTAATACTAAAAATGGCTCAAAGATGTTCATAGAGGTGTGCAATAAAATAATATATAACAGAAGTTGATCAGAAACGGCAAACTTGTTTTGGCCCGATTGCTATTATCTTTTAGAGAATGGATGTGACCTGTTATTAACTTGTTGTCAAGGACTATCCTTAACTTGTTGTCAAGAACTATCCTTTGTAGGCACAGGCTGCACATTGGCATAGTTTTGGGAGTCTTTTTGGGTGCACGTGTCCTTACAACAGTGGCTGGTATATCTTCAAGGCCACTTGTTTAAATTGTTTAGAGCATTTACGTAGTCAATATATCTTCGGATTTCCCACAAGTACAAAACCCAAACAGATAAACTTGGTCGTTTTGGCGTGCAGAGTGTATACGTATATACATATTTCCACTCGCCTAAACAGTGTGCCCCATCAAGCTTCAGCAGTGTACGAAGTCAAGGAATATCCTCAATTGACATAATTAGGAGCCAAAATATTTAATAAGCTAAGTAATGCGGTAAGAAGCAAGTTAAGCATTATAAAAAAGTTTTACCAAGATTTGGCAACTTTAATGGCTTTCTTCTTTTGGAGGAGGCTTCTCTCCTTAGCCTTACAGATTCTAGTATCAGTCCAAGCAGTGTAGACCTCATGTTTTAGTGTAACTGTGCTACCCCGAACCAAGTCCATGCTTTGTCGAATAGAAAGAGGATAGAAGAGACAAGAAAAATTTAAGTATTAACATATTAATTTAACGGTGGTAATTCGATAAATCTCACGCGCATTTTAAACTATTAATTTGACATTAAAAAATTAAATAACGTATTACATGCCTTAATGCAGCAAATGCCACAGCATCCATACATGCAGAATATACATTGTTTACCAGCATACATGATAAGAGGTTGGAAGCAAGTTGGAGATCTCATTTTTCCTTACAGCTTACAGTCAATTTTAAGGTAGACCCATAAAAACGTTGTGGCTATTGCAGTCATATCAACGCTTCACACAAAACTCCTTACTTTCCCTGCCACACAATACAATAAATCTTCAGAATCCAATTTAAAACTCCAATTTGGTGGTTCACGTAAGGATGCGCGTACGCATTTGTTATGCGCCGTGTTTCATCCGAGGTGTCAGAAATAAGCCTTTTATAAAACGTTTATAGGCGCTTACGACGTTTACGGCTGCACGCCTGTATCAAATGTATACTAGGCAACAGTAGCTAATGTTACTGGATTTCTGATTGTTAACAGTTGCGGAATCAGTGCCGACTGACATTACCTGATATTGTCTTAATCCAAGACTCATTTCAGGAATCTGTTACCTTGCTCTGGACTACTGCGTCACTAGCTACAGTAGATACTGATAGTTCAGATCGATTACTGGTACACTCAGAACGCGCGGAAGCGATACATCAAATTGAACTAGTGCTTATACCGGTCGATATTACCGTGAATACCGTGATATGTTTTCATCACAAGATTCATAATTATTTTGATGTGATGAACTTGGACTTGATTGTGGACTTGATGTCAATAAATATTTGATTGATTGATTGATATACCTACGCCCAATTGACGCAAACAGTTCCAGAGTATCCCTGCTTATAGAACATTCACGCTTAGCTTAGCTTATAAACTTTGAGATATTTATTCTGATTTTAACTAGATTTTTAATCGACTTCAAAAAAGGAGGAGGTTTTCAATTTGGTTGTATTTTTTTAATTTTTGTTACTTCAGTCATTATCAACCAATTTTTAACTTTTTCATTTATTTAAAAGAATTCAGATATGATTTCAGATAGGTCCTATAGACATTTCATCAAAATCATTTTAGAAGTTAATGTCATCCAAGTAAACGAAATTGCTTTCTTGTGACTTTACAATGTTCATGCCCATTTATTAGGACAGTAATGTACAATTATTGTTATCGTAGTCCACGAAGACCCGGTTTTTCTATTGACTATATCGTAACTTGGTATTAACGCCTGCCTATCCCGCCCACTAACTGGTATTATTCTAACTTTATTCACTGCATTAGTTTGTACACTGTAGTCCTTGTAACTAACTGCTAAGCAACGTTCCGAGAACCCATCGACATTGAGATGGGTCATTTTTTAATAACAATAGCAGGGATACTAGACAGGGTTGCCGCTTGCACGAAAAATTAAGCTGAATAGATAAGAATATATATATTACTTACATAATATGTATACCCATCTAAAGTATACATATTACGTAAGTCAAATAATTTAATTGCAAGCAACTCAAAAAAAACCGGGTTCACCGCTTTATATCTGGAACTTTGGCTATATGTATATGGGACACCATAACCCTTTCAAATAAAATAAAATTTAAATCGGTCCGGCCGTCTACGAATAATCACGTTAAAAATATACAAAAACCATACAGTTGAATTGAGAACCTTCTCATTTTTTGAAGTTGGTTAAGAAATAATTAGTAGACGTGAAAAGAAAATAAAAAAAAGGTTTATTTATGTTTAATGTAGGTTTTCAAAGTATTAACTAAGTACGTATTTTAAAATTACGATGACGAAGTATGTTTGTTCCGTACAGATTAAAAGTCTCAAACTAACTGTAGATTGGTGGTAATTTGGATAAATATCACGCGCATTTAGAACTATCACAATTAAAACGGGAATGAGTGCGTGATATGAGGCCACGGCGAGCGCCCCGCACTCACCCTGAAGAAGGCTTCCCAATAAAGGCGAAACAATTGTAGATCTAGACATCGAAAACGCGTAAGTCACGGTAAATCCCGTTTAAATTCAATACAAGGTTACTTTTAATTAGCGCTACATACTCCACAGGGTATCAGGTAGGGTATCGACAATGAACACAAAAAAAAAATATAAAAAAAAAAAAAAATATTTTATTTTTTGATAAGTTTGTAAAGTGCCGAGCTACGATTACAAACAATTATCCAACACGTAAACTCAAAAATAAAAAACAATACAACTAAAACAGTTAGCGTGTCCTTCGTTTCTACGCCACGGGTACCGGGTTCGATTCCGACCAAGAGCACAATTTTGTTAAGTAATGGAATAAGTATGTCTGTATGTTTCTATATATATATATATATATTGGTTTTTCGGTTAATTTTAAAGAAAAAATAGTTCTATTACTCGTCATAAGTTTTTTTTCGCTGTCATATATTTTCTGTAATTTAATAACATTCATCTTCCTACTGTGACTTCTATATAGCTTGGTGTATCTAACGAGTCACAGTATAACACGTTTAGTGTGACTGGTTGGGAACCTACTGGTGCCACGTGGAATAAATCTTGTTTTTGGGACGATACCTATATTATAGATATTTCGCGTCGTGAGTCATGGACACGACGGTAGTGTCATAGTTCATGCCAAACCAGTCTATGAATAATGGAAACTCACGTTGTGTCGCGTTATTCTATTTGATACAAATGATGGGGACTGGTTATAGCCATAAAATATTCTTTAAATTCAGATGACTTTGTGGCAATAATTATGAGCAAAAAAAGAATTGGGGGGACAATAAATGTATCTACTGTAGTCTAATAGTATAATTGGCCAAATGTTAAACTAGCTGTTATCTGTTTTAAGAAATGGTAGTATTTCATGATGACTATTTTCGAACTGCCAATACTTTTATCAATTTTGTTAGTAAATAAAATAAACAATAAAATATGCCATTCAGCTATTGCTTTCTACTCTTTTCTGACAGCTATACGCCGTCCGGTCGTAATAATTACTACAATTGGTGTCATTTAGTAACACAAAAAAATTACTCAAAACTTTTTCAGAAGCGCACAACCCTAACGGCGCGCCCGTAAACCCGGCTAGCTTTCTTTTTCGTTTTTCCCTGACAAGGCCAGCCGACACCTCGCGACAATGGCGCGAGCTCTTCTCTCGACCATTGTCCACGGTTGCCGTGGATGATGAAAATATCTTTTACGAGTAACAACAAGATATTTAGTGACTTTTTAACCGATTTTAAAAACGGAGGAGGTTCTAAAATCAACTGTATGTTTGTATGTTACCTCATAACTTCTTTTTGGGTGAACCGATTTTGTTGTTGTTTTTTTTTAAAGCTGGTAAGTACTTCCCATGTGGTCTTAATAAAATTTGATCAAGATTGGATCGGTAGTTTTTGAATTATCAATAATGGGTATTTAATCTAATCAAGGGTTCCGAAAATAAAGCGGTGAAGTCGGTTTTTTTAAGCTTTGCTTGCGTTCAAATTATTGTTAGCGATTTGAACTTTAAATAATTTACCAAAAAATCTTCGTTTAATTTTTATTATGAATTACATTTCATTTTCCTGGAGAAGGTAAAAGTTAAGAAGTAATCATCCCTTAGCTGCTCGTGAATCCATGTTGTGAAAAAGATTTGGCATGTGTGTGTCGCCGCCTGTCTGACGTCAACTCTAATTGGGATTACTCTTTTGGAGCAGCCTCGTTAGTTAATGAGCAGGGGTACCATGTGCAGACCACCCAGCTTAGGCAGCTAGTTCTAAAGCTCTCACCCTTCAGGCTGAGATGACCTAAAAAAGAAGAAATAATGTTTTTCTCTACGTGCAAGATTTACACTGAACGAGGATAATCCATTAAAATCTAGTTATTTTCCTCATCAGTCATAGATTCATAATCTGGTTCGAAACATCTGGTTATGGTTGCTATGAATAATAGTTTTTCTTCAATCAGGCACGAAGAGCCATGCTAAGTGTCGTCCGTACTGTTGTCAATAAAGTGTTAATTTTATTTTTTTAAGCGTATCTTACTACAGTCATCTGCATAGTTGGAACACGAAGGAAAACCCATACGGAAATATGAAGCATGCATCGCGCTAACATTACAATTCTCAGTATCCGTCTACAGGATGTTTGAATGGTCCATCTGTTACTAGAACTAAAATAATAATGAACTTTTCTTCGTCCCGGGCGCAGGATGTATAAATAATAGCGTTTTGAGTGTTCGCTCGACAATTGTTAGCTGGCAGCCGCCCACTCGCTCGAAGCCTTCATTGTTGAGAGTTTGAGACTCGAGCGAGTGTTACAGAACGTCTATGAATCTTGTTCCGTGCATAAAAACGTCTTCTGACCGTGGTTTATGGGTAGGCGTCACAGAACGGGCGTAAAAGACGTCTTACTGAGGTATGTAGGAAGTAAGCCAGGACCAGTGACAACAAGACAAACTGTCAAACGTCATCCATTTATGGTTGACATGCCTTCAGTTCGCTCGAAGCGTTTCGCTTCTACGTTTATCATCCGTACAGCGAAGGATTGGAACTTATTGCCTGCGTCTTTGTTCCCTGAACGGTACAATCCGGGTGTCTTAAAGTTTAGAGTGAATAGGTACCTGCTAGGCAAGCATGTTCCATCGTCGGCCGCATCGTCACTTTCAAACGCTTGGTTCCAGCATAAGTTAATTATGCTACTTACATGAATATTTAAATAATTATATGGCAGTCGTAAACAATGAACACCATGGTACCTAGTGTAATCAGATAAGTATTACACTATCGGATGGGCTTATTCCTCAGGCGTCGTGTTTTTAAGTTGATATCATACTGTAATTAACGCCTAAAATACTGTATACCTACTGGAAGGATTTCGATTTTTCGAAAGTAATAGGTTTTTTTTTTTTTTTTTTTTTTACGCATTCACACTCACAGCCCCACACTAAGTTCAAAGACTTGTATCGCGGGTGCCGGAAACATTCACATCACACACACATTACACCCAGAACCAGAAGCACAAATATCCCTTGGGAAGGAATTTGTGCTCCTGCCGGGAATCGAACCCAGGACCCACGGCGCAGAGGGCGGGCACCTGCCCACTGCGCCAACTGGGTCGTCGGTATGGCCATGGCTTACATTACTACAGAACAGAAAGAATAAGGTATTAGGTATATACAATAATAATATGTAGAAGGCAAAAGTTCTCGAGAATGGGTGTAATAAAAAAAAAACTCCACACCATGATACAGTGCTCACAAAACACCACTAATCGTTATGGATGAAGAAGCATAGTACAAAATCTACCGCACGATGATAGTCCCAGACTGAAAAATAATAAAGCAAGTAGCAAAATGAGAAATTTTAAATTATACACGACGCACTATCTCGAAAACGGGACTGATTTTCACCAAGCATAGCTTAGAACATGGAATCAATTTACATTACAAACAAAAAAAAACAAATCAAAATCGAGCCATTTGAAAACTACACACAGATACACACAGCGGCGGATTTACACAATTTCCGCCAGTAGGGTATATCATTTTGCCGCTCTTACCAACCTCTACAATTCAATTACTTAGTTCACAATCATATTAATTGCAATGTTTTCGTCAATGAAATATTATGATTCCCAAATCATAATGTTGCAATTTCAATAAAAGGTTAGTGTAATAGGATGATAGTGTATATTACACCATCTTTTGCCCGTAATTAGTATGAATGTAAACTAGTCAAAAAAAAATTGGTCCCAAATTTGCCGCCCCTAAAATCTGCCGCCCTAGGCTCCAGCCTACTCAGCCTGCTGGTAAATCCATCACTGGATACACATAGTTAAACTTGTAGCACCATTGTTAGAGTTTTAAGGAGTATTATAAAACGGATCGGAGCTCTTTTAAGGTGCAAGTTCTGCTAACATTTACCGTCTTATTTTATGATGGTCTCGAATGTCCCGCGGTCTGTGTCTAATCGGAAACCCTCCTTAATATGGTCACGTATAAATCCGATTCCCTTGATTTCCTCCAGGAGATGAACATAATTCCACCTTTGCTGTAACCGCAGCATCTTCCAACGCCAGATCGATGTAATGATTATTTTCGATTGGAGCGATTACATCATACTTTTTTAAGGGCTTATGAAATGGTTTGTACAGTATTTTAAATTGATCAGGTCTATTAGTAAACTGTTGCTCGTCATGATTCGACATTTATAGATTTCTTTGTTTACTTGGTATTGGTGGCATGATTCAACCACAGGAATTTCATACTTATATGTAGAATGGATTGAATGGCTGTAGCCCTTGACCTGACGGCTCATTCATGTTTCGTGCGTGCGGCGACATGACGGTCAAAAAGCTCGCGTTGATAAGACAGTAATCATTAACGAAGACTTAATAATAATGATTATATCATTCAATACAGTCATTATATTATCTTCTTCAAAGGATAAGGTATTGCTACTAATGACTTCAATTTACTCCTAGATGAAGGTCTTTTTATGACCGGGCACTAAATACTTATAGTTCGAAAATAGATGATTATTTTGGTTATGATATTATTAAAATACGGCTATCACTCACGTCATTTGATCGATAATGTCGACCTAAGTTTTTTTTTAGGTGAGTGATAGCCGTATTTTAGTAATATTACAATGTCTAATTATCACGAAAACTTTAATAGATTATTATGGTGTTAGTGATGATGGTGATGTTATAGTAATCAAACTCGAGATTTGTGAGTCAAACGCTAGCGTATCAAATAGGGCATGCAGAACCGAGTCCGGTTCCAAGTTTCTGAAACCCGGTTCCAAATCGAGCTCAGAACCGGGTTACCCGGTTCTACCCGGTTCTTTTATAATACCACGGAAAAAATACGAAATAAAACAAAAGTATTAAAGTAACTGTAAAAGTAGGTACCTGATGTGTCTTTTATTTTACGTGCCTTGTGTTTTTGCATTGTTTTGTGTGTAGAAAATGGTTATAAATTAATAAATAAATAAAATTTTAATCACAATTATACTTCTCTTTATTTATCAGTCTTATAAAATCAACTTTATTAAATTATTTGAAATTGAAACAAACTCAGCTCAGTAACTACCTTGTTATCGTATCACATATAAACTTAAACCTTATTCATTAACTGCAAAAAAAAAAAGAACTATGAATATTACTGCACTCCCCCTTGAGGGGACGGGGCGAAGGGGGTTGATGGGAACAAACCCTGCACTTCAATAAAACATTAAATATAATCAAAAGCTTCATTTTTTCTTGGTCATTACCAAATGTATTTAAGTAAGCTAACTATATTATTTATAACCTCTGAGATCAACTTAAACCTACTAATGAAATAACTGCAAAACAAAAAAAGATCTCTAAAATAAAAACATGACTGGGTCATTAATTGAAACATAAAATAAAATCAACAGCTTTTCAAATTCACGATAATTTGTGAATTACTTAAATCTAATAAAAATATTTCTGCTTATCAAAACATAAATCAAATCATTTTCGTAGCCTCATTTTTTTCTTGGTAATACGACCGTAGGAAACTTATAGAATCTAAGGAGCAGTCGCTTAAAGAAGTGCGTAAGCGATTGCAGATAACACCTGCAGATGAGAAAATTCTCTCAGGCTCTACACTCGTTGGTGGAATAGCTGTCAAATATTTATAGGCTAAAGTAAGGTTTTCCCCTCGATTACCGCCATTTTCGAATAAGGTCATTTCTATTTTGATCGTTGTGAATAAGTTTAAGAGAGTCTTGTTCGTGTCTCTGTCTGCTACGGTTTTGAATTTTGATGGCCTTTTGTATTTCACTATCAAGCTCCTCTTTTTTTGATGTAGATGCAACTGGAATGTTTTCCGCCTCGCTATTATCTTGTTGTTTGTCTTGTTCCTGAATTTGCTCATTTACTCTGGAAGATTTCTGCAACAGTTTGACAATTCCTGCGCACATTTCATCCGACGTTGGTCGAGGGAACAGTTCCAAATCTTCATTTGGGAGTTCATCAAAATATTGATCTGGATTAGTGAGGTAATGAAGCGTGGCTGCTTCGATCATTCTCCGTTTGGAATATCTGTTTTTCAGTGCACGGGACATTTCTCTGCTCAAGGAAGTATTTATTGCAAGCAGTTTTTTTAAGGCGTACTTTATTGCAATATCTGCAGTTAACAATGAAGCGTCTCGGCGACATAAGCTTTCTACGATTGTTTTTATTATGTCCAGTATTTCATGTAGCTCATCCAATGTGTTCCATTCATCTTGACTAAAATTAATATCCAACTTGAGATCTAGCAGTGCTTTGGTTAAACAGGTTTTCAGTTTTATGAATCGAGCTAACATCTCAGACATACTGCTCCACCTCGTCTTTGAGTCTAAAACCAAAGGATATTCTTTACCATACTCAGAAACAACGTATTTTTGTAATATGTCGTCATTTTTAGTAGGTGAGTTTTTGAATATCTTGACCACTTTTCTCACTTTTGATAGCAAATCGTAGTATCTGAAATTTGGCGAGTTTCTTTCTGTTTCAGGATATCTCGTTTCAGTAATAAATTCAATGCCACCTTCATCATTTTCACAGCTGTCTGCAGGTTCACCTTCGAAAATATTGTCATTATTATCTGAGTTCTCGTAGTCTTTTTGTTGCTGCAATCTGGCAAATTCAGATAACGGTATGTCTTCATCGTCACTAACGAGCTGAGGTCCAATGTTTTCGACGTCAAAAATTTCCTCTGTTTCGGCTGGTTCCTCTGTACTTTTTTTATAAAACACATCTTGAAGAGCTAATTGGATAGCGTGGGCTATACAGAGTTGATGTAAAGCTGTAAGCTGCTTTCCGACTTTTACCATTAGGCTACAACCATCAGTGGTGTGTCCAACTATGTCTTTTTCCAAAGATATTCCATACATTTCGAGTTTTTTCTCAATTTCAGCAATGCATTTTTGTGCTGGTAAAGATCCATGAACACGAACGAGACCTAGATTTTTAAATTTGAAGGGTCCACTTAACGCCGCAGAATGAAGATTTAAGCTCAAATATCTTTTATTTCTATTTGAGGTCCATTCATCGTATGAAACAGCAAACATTTCCCTTACAAGCAATAATTTTTCTATTTCCTTCTTAAGTTCTTGTTTTTTAGCTTCACTATGTTTAATAACTATCTCCCTAATAGTGTTTGCAGACTTAGGTATCTTGTATCCAGCTTTTTCAAAAACTTCTCTAATATCTTTGGAGTTCGTCAGTGTGCGGAAGGCTATACCATCTAATGATATAATTCGTGATAATCTGGTTTCCAGTGAGGGATTTTCTGCTGATTCGAAATATTGCGTTAATTTAGTTTTTTTTTTACTAGGTGGATTTGTAATTTCAGGAATTATATTTTGAGTACTCGATGTCGACGGTTCTGGCGTTGTTGATGAAAACAGGGTAACTTTTTTATCGTGAACATTTTTTAAATGTTTGTGCAGTGTGCTAGTACTACCACCCAAAGTTTTTAGTATTTTATTACATATTTTGCATTTTGCACTGTTTTTATCTTTGGCTCGAAGGAAATGTTGCCAAATAAGCGCTTTATCGGCTGTGTTTTCTTCGTAATCCATATTCCCTACAAAGAAAGAAAGTGATATAAAGACTGAGATTAAAAACTATGATAATCCTACTAATATTATAAATGAGAAAGTTTGTGAGTGTGTATGTATGTATGTATGGATTTGGTATGTAGTTATCTGAAACCCTAAAATAACACATAGGCTATATAGGGAAAACTTCTCATTGCCAGGGGAAAATTAAGGAGCGCGATATGAGCGAATTTCACGCGGGCGAAGCCGCGGGCGGAAATCTAGTAATTTTAATAAATCTGTACCTACTAGGTGTCGTAGGAGGCTACTGTAGTTTCTGTTTCAATCAATAGTAGGTACTGTTAATCAGTAGTAGGTACTGTACTACTACTGAAATGAAATTAATAATAAAAAGCAAAATTACATTTATATTTCTTTTGAACATAACAAGTACTTTCTTTTACCTACATTGTTATTATCACCTATTGTTTGCACTTCAAATTATAATCATAGGCAATAAACTTAATTGCGGAAACGAAACCTACCCTATTCAGTTCTGTCTGCAATATTTATGTAAACAAGAGAATAACAAACATAACCTTAGTTGGTAGGTATAACTAACGATTATCTCCAATTATTTTATCACTAAACGATGAACAAGAACGAACGATGAACGTTGAGGTCAAACACCCCCGTTCCGTACAAAATTACAAGTGAGTAGCCGTGTAGTTGTAGTGTATCCTATTAATATCTTCAACTATGTCAACTAAGTAGAGTACATTTAATGAACTTACCTTACATTGATGTATGTTGTATTTGGATATTTGCGTCGCCCGTCGTAATTAAAAATCTAAAACAAAAACACTAAGCACGCGCACCGTCCGTGACATCCACGCCGAGACAAAACGCGGCCAGCTGGCCGGCACCGCGCCGACTCGCCGCGCGTCTGGTGAGAAGACAACCAATCAGAGCCACGCGTGAGGCGTGGCGCGAAAATTCGCGATGCACGCGAGTCCGACGTTGCCAGATAGAATAAATTTGTTAAAATAACGCAGCAAAATATAAATAATACATTACATTTTAATATTTTGGTCGGAACCGGGAGAACCGGGTTTCATATTATTCAGAACCGGTTCTCAAGATCATCGAAAAACCCGGGTTTTCCCGGGTTTTTGAGAACCGGGTAAACCCGGGTGCATGCCCTAGTATCAAATATAGAAAGTCGCCCTTCTAAACTCAGTCTTCCACATTTGGATCTGGACCGTTTTACTGTCCAGTTAGTGATACAAGATGTTCGTAACATTTGTTATTTCGTTAACCGAACATCACTTACCACCTTTCTTACCATCTAGCATCAGTTGCGATAGCGGTCAAATTATTTCACTTGTTGGTAAGTGATGATAAAAGATGTCTTACTAGGTATGTCCTCAGCTTCACACAATGAAACTCATTGTGTGAAGCTGAGGACATACCTAGTAGAGTTTAGTACCTAGTACCTACGCAGTTACAATATCTTCGCCAGGGTCGTTCGTTTTTCATCGTCGAAACCTTATAAAGATCACTCGGAACAGACTTAGTTTTTCCAGTTTCCTTAAAACGTCACAGATTATTACGTAGCTGCTTATTTCTGGATTCTCGCACACGTCTGTTTACGAGTCGCTGACCCCAGCGAGAAATACTAAGAACGTATTGTTAAGCATAACACCGTTTACAATCTAGGGCGTTACCCCTCTAAATTGAGCCGGTTGTTTAACAACAATGCTCAGTTTGGATTACAACTATGTATCGCATTCCATTGGATTACTATTACAATAATTGTTTTATATTTGTAATGTTTGCATGATTGATTTCCTTTGAATCACTTTTATTGTTCAAGAAACAGACCGTATGGCTTAGCATTTGTTTCCATTATTACCGCCGCGTAATCTGCATGTAGAACATTGGAATTACAAAAGCGTAGAATCACTAGAGTACCATAATATTTTTAACGTATCTATTGTAACGTATATAGTAATTTAAATCATCGTCCTAACACACTTCAACATTTGTAACACTTATCGATGCATTTAAAGCAGCCTGGGTCCCGTAGGCGTCTCCAAGAGCCCTGAAATTAAATATCAACATCTTCAGAGATCGTAAGATAGAGCCCATGTTGCAGTGAATAACGATCTTCTAACTGATGCCTATTTACCGAGGTTCCATTGATAAATGACCTGGTTGTATGTGGGTTGATGTAGATACCTGGCTGTTGATAAATCTGAATAGTATCCGATTGCAAAAGAAAAGATGCGTATAAATTTAAATGATAATTGGTCGATGCTTGCTCTGCATAACACAATCTTTTTGGAGTTTATCATCACTTCCGAATCCGACCGATTGTTAAAATTTGGGAAAAGGAAAGGAGAGGAAATAATGGATAATGAACATAATCCCACAGCAAAGGCTTGGGAACAATCACTAGTACATTAGATATACAGGTTCGGTAAACAATTAAAAATTTAAAATGAACTCATTAAAGTTAAGGACTCTAATTGCCGATTAGCAAACTTGGCAAGGTCGGTGGCAAATTTTTTTCATTCAAGCTTTCATCAATCGTACATTACCTATGTATATCTATATTATACAGTCGCCACAAAGCGCTTGTGCAGTTTGCTTCCAATAATCGTAATAAGTTATTAGAAAAAAAAGACACTAATAATCTATAAACAAAACAAACCAAATAAATGATGAAGCATATGATGTAAAGTAAAGTACCCCGGTAACCCGGACTACTTAAAGCACATCAATTCTATACAAACACAAACCGTAAATCTAACTCTTTGTGGCTTGGAGAAGGATGCACGGATCACGGAGATGGTGCGATAATCCTGTTATTTATTCATCCTCTCGATGCCACTAATTAAACTTAGCTTGAAAAACATCCACTAATGCTGACATATTTGGTGTCATTTGAGGACTGGCACGAATACCTCTCCAAATGTTAAGAGCGGCTTAACGACCTTAAAGCCTTTCCTCCCTATAGTTGGTTAATGGTTAGAGATTTTTATTTTATTTTACTTTACCCAAGTTATAAGGCATCGTATCTCGGTTGATCTATGCATGAAAAGCGTTTTTTTCTATTCGTCGATGCGCGTGCTTAATGCCTTTTCTCTCATTTCTTGCAGAAAAGAAGTCTTAGTCACGATAGCTCGTGCATTCAACTTCTATTTTTCACTTAAATGTGGAACATCTCGTATTGTTATTACTTTGTATATACTTGAGTTGCACACTGAAACAGCCCGCACGAATGGCAATCCGTGGCGATTTAAAGTTTTTCGTTTTGTGCGTCGTGTAGGCTTGCGTTTTGCGGTCGAGCGAAGGCTGCACTATTGCCTGCAATTTGTTCGTACGTGCGAAGAAGGATTGCCTCCTTAATTGCTGTTTCTGAGCTCGCCTTCCATTTTATTTACTTCACATTACCGCTCGCATCGAATTTACTTCTCGGAAGTGGTCAATTTGTCAGTGGAGCCTGGGCATGTATAATGTGCTTGATTGCTCTGCGATTTTCTAAGTGCGTAACCCAAAGTATTTTCGTGAGGTTTTCTATGAGTTTCAGTACCATTTTAAAGCTCTCTCAACTGTTCGTACGTGGCTTGCATTGTAGTG
The DNA here is from genome assembly GCA_948107665.1 of Lomographa bimaculata. NCBI lineage: Eukaryota > Metazoa > Arthropoda > Insecta > Lepidoptera > Geometridae > Lomographa > Lomographa bimaculata. Next base: position 1,304,690 of record OX403600.1, on the reverse strand, counting down.
TCGGTTTCCTTAACAATTTTCCAAGTCAGCGGAGTTTTAAATCTTGATAATCGTGCCTATTAGGGCCCGTTCATGTCGGTCGCCCGTAGGAGTTACGAGCGCTCATATAAGGGCTCAGAATGGGCGCCGATCTCGCGTCCGAGGGGCTCTGAATAGCGAATGTCGGAGCACTCGCGTGCTTGACTCGAAGGTACACGTCCTTTTTTCTTGGAGCGTTGCAAACAAAATTACCGCTGGTTCGGCGCCGCGCGGCCGCAACAACTCTTCTTTTTAACGTGGTGCGCGTCCAAGTTTATTATTTTTATTTAACACCTGCGCCCCGTAATCAGTATTCGACGACCTTCCAAACGCTTAACTCTTTTTGGGCGTGTTTTTGTGTCGGGACCGGAGGATTTATAGCTTTCTTGTTTTGTGCACCGAAAAGTGTCGTTTAATTTTTCATGTCGCACCATTCGAGATCGACTATGTTCGCCCTTGATTGTATCCTCGGCCCTTCGATATAGGTCTTTTATTTTGAACGTGACTGTTCAATAAATCGGTATCATGGCGCGGCTCTTATTTGGGCTTCATTGATTTGCTCTATAATTGTAGAGGACTTAAACGCTAATGGCTACCGGCAGCGGTCTGGAGGCTGCGCCGGTCGCTGCTGCACCCCGTTATTATCTAAATGCACGGAGTACCTGCCACCTATAATTCCACTCCAACATTGATTCAGACAACGACAATGCGATATCGGACTAATAACGGGTGAAAATAACTGGGCCATTGTTTTATATTATCTTGTTGTTAGAAAAGCATTGTGACTATTTTGTTAAGTTACTAATTGAAAACGTCTCGAGGCTGATAACTTGACCCCAATGCTATCTTTATATTTGATTTTTGAGAGACCAGCATCTTTGACCCCACTTCCTTCGATACATTTATGACTCGCGTTTGATCTAGCTCTCTAATCCCATGCGTAATATTTGACTTTACAATTAGGGTTGTATCAATTCCACAAATTAATAATAACTACAATCAGTTAATGGTAGTTTCGACGTAGATACCTGGAACATCGACCGATCGGTATGCCGCGACGCGACCTCGTATCGGATTATAAAATGAAATCCCAATTTAAAAAAATACGGCACCGTGGCGCCTTCTTGAACAATCATAACAACATCCACAAAGGGACCAAAGGTTCTTATCGCGCTCATTTTAAAGATTATTTTATTTCAAATGGGCTTCATATATAATGTTGCTAAGTCTATAAATCATATTCGCCTCCATTGTGCCCCAAGAACGCGTGTTTTTACACTTAGAAATATACATGGACAAATGGAATAAATATTAGTTTCTACCTTTTGAAAAATGTCTGACGTGAGGCGGAGCCGTGGTGATTATGATTGCAAATTAAATGCATTGGGTGTGCTGTGTCGTAAATAAGGATTTCTAAGATGTAAACACGTATGTGTGCCTCTTATGGTGGTTGACGGAATAAAATCTGCTATTGAATATAACTTCAACATTTGGGCTAATATATAAGTTTTTGATGATTAGAAGCCAATCCACGTTAGTAAAAAGAGTGCGTGTTCGTGTTTGTATAACATTTATAAAGCAGCTACTTTTTAACAGACTTAAAAAAAGGAGGAGGTTCTATGTTCGACTGAATGTATTTTTTTTACCGCCTTCCCAAAAAAGGAGGAGGTACTCAAGTCGACTGTATTCTTTTTTTTTTTTATGTGTGTTACCTCATTACTTCTCTCCACGTGAGCCGATTTCGAAATTTTTTTTTTAGTTTGAAAGATGTTGCTTTCTAATTGTCCCCATTTAAATTTGATCAAGATCTGATCAGTAGTTCTTGAAATATCGTCAATAATGTCTATTTTGTGACGAATAATGCGTACTTGACGATGTTCTGGTTTACCCGACTTTAAAAGTTACCTCACAACTTCTTTCGTTGTGAGCCGATTTTGATGATTCTTTTTTTATTTGAAAGCTGGTGGATCAAGGTTCCGATGATAAAGCGGAGAAGTCGGTTTTTTTAAGCTTTGCTTGCGTTTAATTATTATTTTGTTTATACATATATGTTCACCGATTTCTCCCCCATTTGTGGACCGATTCTCGAAATTCTTTTTTGTTTGGTTGTATCTACCGTACGTTAAGACTTTAGAGGTGGTCCCATATACATTTTATCGAAATCGATCATGCCAAAACCAAAATATAGGCGTCGAAGTCGGATTTTTTAAGCATTGCTAACGTTTAAATTATTATGAACGTATGGTGCAATGTCACTTACAGTACTTTCATCTAAGAAATGATCCTCGATTTTGAACAAAAAGTTTTAAACCGTAAGATCAGCATCTATGGTTTGGCTACCCGCAATAATAATGAACTATACCTGATTAATTATTGAAATGCCTTGTTATTTTGAACATTTTACTCTTTAAGTTTATAGCGTGAGAAAAATTAACTTAAAATTATAGAACGTCAGTGTCGTGTATCTATAAAAGGGTCTGATATGTAGCCTTCTATAGGCGAATGGTTCTTGTCGCCATACAATGCCAATCATCCCTTTTTTGCAATCTTCCCCTTCTATGCTTGTACGTCTCTCCTTATTCATCGGCTGCATTGCCTTACGTAGTTCAGTTATGCCATTTAAATAATATTTTATAACATCTCTAACATACGTCGAAATTACTTTTGAAATTAAATACTGTTTTAACGATATTTTTATTGGATGTACCTTTTTATGATGCAAGAATTAATTGGTTTTAAATACTGAGTGTCATTAGTTTTGTCGTAAATTATTTTCAGCTCGTTCCTCGCGGCCGGCGGCGTTTGAGCCGACGCCGCGCGCCAACAAGGCGCTAATGTTTTTCTGCGTATCTATTATACAACTTTTTTTGTCTAAACTACAAATCCATTCGTTATGCAAAACTTCGAAAACGCAATTAGGGAGGCGCTACACTTTGATTCGATTCAGTTTTAATAGCATCCGGAAATACCAACATTAAAAGGAATTTCAAATCAACCTATTAATTACCCTAAAACTATGTTAATTTGATTTTGTTCCAATTCCAAATCTCTACCATTTCGTGAATTGTAAATTTGAATATCTCTGAACACATTTTTCATCGACGACGACGTCCGTGAACAAGCTTTTTCTATTATCTCCACCGGAAATAAAAGTAGACATACCGTTTTAAATGCGTATTAGAGTATTAACAGTTTATTTAACGACTCACTTAAATAATCTTAAATGTCTTAAGACGGTTCGCCTTTGTTTTAGAGTCAGATATTATAGTTTTTATAGTTTCTATATCGGTATGGAATGTATTTTGTAGAAGTTACGTCGGTGATTTCATCGGACAATCATTGGAACATTCTGAGTGGTGTATTGTGTGCAATGAAATGATACATGGCGGGTATGATTGACGTTCCTGGCTTCGTTAAGCCTCTCTTCAAAAGTTACGTGGGCTTGTGTACTATCGTACCCCGTCAGTCCCCGTCTCACCACTCGTAAATAATACGATCTCATCTCCATTTACGACGTGTGATATTTCTTGTGGTTGGACTAATATAATTTTCTATAGCTCTTTACTGCTCGGTGTGGCTTGACGGAATTGAAAGCGATACTCGCTCGTTTTTTTTCTGTTCGATATTATCCGTTCGTCTTTTGATCCTTTAAAAAGTTTTACAGCCGCGCTGAGCATGTCACTGTCAGACCCTCTTAAATAACCTTTATAGACCCTGACTCGTCTCTTTTTCTGCCTAAGAATTTGCTTTTAACGATTCTATATCTTAAAAGATCTCTTATGTATTCTGAAGTTGGAGATATAAACCAATAGATGAAACGGATCTAACGAAAACCATTCAAAGAATGTTTTTATAAAACAAATGAAACAGTATTAATATTCTGACGGCGAGAATCTGTGAAGTTTACTGGAGTTTATACAGCAGATGTTTTATTAAGCAACTCGTAGTGATATAACGTCACGTCAGTCAGTTTGATTGACGGCAGGCGCCACACCAGCTCCATACCATACCCTCCACGCAAACGCCACCGACGCCAGATTGCTTTCATAGAATCAGTGTTCCATGTCTCGAATACATTTGAACTCAACTTCTCATCGTCCATTTTTGTTTATTCTATGGATATTCATAGATATTTACTACTCTAAGCGAAAGCTCCACAGATAATCAAATACAGAATGTATTATAAAACAATAAAGATGTTTCTGCTTAGCTTCTATAAATCATGTCTTATTATTAGTTGACTTAAATGAACATTATAACTGCTCTCTTGACTAGTTTTGTAAGCTTGTAGGTTTGGTTGGAGCGTAGGCGACGAATCGGCCTAAAAACAAACCTGTAACACGTTATAATAGAGGAAAAATGGTTATATGTCAATTGGTTACGGAGAAATAAATGATTTCCGCCGCTTGTGGTCGCGGAGGCGTCCACAAAGGGGGCTCATTAACTAAATCCGACACCGGCTCTAATCCTTTCGTTAGACCTCTATTGTAATCACGACCCAGTGCCTGAACTAAACTTTTTCTGCTTGATTAGGTTTTGGAACTTTATTTTGTTAACAGAACGGATTCAATACCTTATAGCGTATATAATATATCATTATTCTTATGTATTAACGTAAAGACTTTTTGGGATACTTGTTAGACGAATTAAGCGTTCGGTCGCAGCATGACTGGGATACTCTCTGCTAGGACCGTGCACAGTCTCACTGTAATTGCTAAAATACCGTTCATGTTACCATCGTTATGGTCAAGTTATTACAATGTGTGATTGGGGGAAGCGTTCATGCTTACATCACAGGTTTTAAGTCTGTTTTAGGCATCCGAGGCTCAAAGTATGTTATTGTTGACAATATTTTTGCATCATTAGTTTTAATGTCACTAGTGACTAGAGTCTCTACTAGAGTGTAAAAGATAAGAAATCAATTAAAGTATTAGAAAAAAACATTTCGGTTATTATAATCTTTATAGCTGTGCCAGTGCATGATACAATTTCGCCATTTTTGATACATATTAATCATATTATATTTACATAAAGTACATTCGACCCAATTTATATAGTATTCTTCTATAGTAACATTCAAATAGTATTATTGCTACCCATCATTATCTCAATTGAATAGCCCGGCTTCTTGTCTTGCACTGTGTAGAATAGAGTGTTCCCATTACCGTGATATTCGATTAATTGGTTCATCTCGCAATCATCGTCAATAACATCCGTGATTCTCTTAGATTGCAAATTGTTCCCTATTATTGCAAATTGTGCAGCCGAGACGCAAACGAACTGCAATTGGAGGCGAACGACAAATGAAAGCATGACAAATCTTCTAATCAAAGTGACACACATAGCGCCAAATATTCGCCCATTGTTACATGCTATCGGCAATAGCTGCTGGTACGATGATCTCATTCGGGGATTTTGGTTCGCAGTATTTTGGTCTACTGCCAGTAATTAAATATGTTTGAAGAACAAGATCCTCGTCAAGTGTCACGTGCAACCGCAGGCTAGACAGTGACGGAAGATTCAAATGATTATACCATGAAATTGCAGAAGCGAAGAAACTAGACGACAAATAGTTACATGTAGGATTACTGCTATAGAGAGGATTGTTTAGGCGTTTGATTTCAATTATAGAATTAATTTAAGATACCTTAGGGAATTAGGTCTCAAAATAGCACTTAACTCGAATTACCTTATTCTCCTTAAGCCTGCCACACAAACAATTACGTAAAAAAAATAAACCAAGACTTTATCAGTATGCTTGTGTAGTAAATTTCTGGTACAATCTATTCATGTTATTGTGCAGCGAATTGAAATAAATTTAATTAAGCTTCATGCAGACTCATTACGCTTAAATTAAAACATAAGTAGAACTTAAAGATGGAGATTTCAGATTTATACTGTTATGTTTTAAACCTAATGAACAATACTATAAACAATAACCTAATAAATGTGAAAAGATAGGTATCTAAGTAAGTTGTATTTATGTCTATTATTATGTTTTTACACCACCGACCTCATTATATAAAATTATCCCTCTCTCCATACAAAGGTTGACTGGAAGAGATCGCTTTTAGCGATAAGTCCGCCCATTGTACTTTAGTTTTTTAGATTACCCCTGTAACTAACTGTATTTGGTATACAATAAATAATTTTCTATTCTATTCTATTCTAAATGTGTTCCATTACTATGTACAGAAAAAACTATACAAGCTGAATATATTGATAAGCATCTTTTATCCTAATTGATAAGCATAGTTGATAATCGTCCTAATTATATGTTGTTATCTTGTTTTAGTCTTATTTTAGCATCAATATCAATTTGTATAGTACGCTCTATTGCGCAACATCACAGTGAAAACTAGTTTATTCGAATATCAAGCAATATTTCAATGGGTTATGCCACTGCGCTCCACGACTATTGTTCTCAAACGATTGGATGTCCATACCTTGTAACCACTGGGCTCCACCAAACAAAAACTAAAATTGTATATTTAGTCGACATTGCTCCATGGAAATTTGAGTATTAACAGTACTTCAAAATTCAATAGGGTCTCGTGTTATATCGTTGAATTGTAAGAAAAATTGTTTAAATAATTATTTTTAGCATGTTTTACTTAATTTATTTTTAGCAATTAAGTATTATTAGCATGTTTATACATATTATTTATTATAAAAGCATGTATGTTGGATGTAGTCGAAGTCATTATATATTGTTTTACCTAGTAATCAGCCTTTGGGTTGTTAAGTATAAAATAGCAAATGGTGTAGTTTTACATTAGCTACCTTTATTAGTTAGATATGTTCGTTGTAGCAAATTATCTACGAGGAAACTGATAAGTGTTAGGCTCAGACTAAATCTTTGAGGTGCCGAAATTTCTAAGAAAGACACTTGAGGTCGTAAACAGCTTTTGTTATTGTTAATAGCCTAGAACACGTATGACATTACTTTTGGTTTGCACTTGATGCCGCTAAACTAATAGGAACTCTCTTATTGCTCAATGAAGATGATCCCACCACATCCCAAGACGTGCATAAAATACATAACAAAATACAAAACAAATACATGCATTAGCAAAAAAACGTCAGGAAAAGATAACAGACTATATTATCTAATATTAGAATAATTTAATTACACATTAAAACAAATATTAAAAAGCATTGTGATTAGAATTTGGTTGTCTCTCATTCTTCACTTCATATAACGAAAACTTTCTATAACGATAAGGAATGCTCGGTCCCTTCAGTATCGTAATAAAGAGTTTACACTGTATATCGAATTGCAAATCGAGGCAACACCAAAAAAACCTAGAAAAAATGAAGAAACAAAAACCAATATTGAGCTATTTTTCGTTCAAATCTCACTGTGAAACGGTTTTAACATAAAAAGTGAAAAAAAAAAAACATGCTGATTATTTGTTTACAGTAAACAAGGACCTCCTTTGGTGTGCAATGCGATTTAAAATAGCAACCAGTGATGTTTGATAAAAAATAAAGAGAACAAAAAGCTTTGAGAACAAAAAATTTAAGAGCATGGAATGGATAAGATTGCTTTGATTAACTCTCTCACATTAACATTAAAAACGCGTCTTTGTTCCCCGAACAGTATAATATGGTCTTCAAATCTAGAGTGAATAGGTATCTTCTAGGTAAGCATGCTACATCTTCGGCCGCATCATCACTTTCCTTTAGGTGAGATAGCGGCCAAATGCTTACTAAGTGAACAGGCTTATATTTTAAGGAAATTGTACCTATTGTATAAAAATCCTTAAAGTATATTACGTATAATTTAATGATAATGGTAATTTAAAATAAAAAAGCACTTAAAATATACATAACTGGACCATAATTAAATGAAAACTCTGTGGCTGTGCTCGGACCGGCAATAGGATTAATTTCTGGTTATTATCAACTTTTGTATTATAAACTTTAATAACACAGCCACAACATGCACAAGTACAAACAACAGTTACTTGTAAATATATTTATATTTATTATGTATTGTATCTTTACAGTCCAAGGTCAACTGTTCGACAAATTTACTCATTATCCTAAAGTTTAATAAAACAGTGGACTGTTAACTTGTTAGAGATAACGCTTCAGATTGGCCGAGAAAGCGCAACCCTTCTGTAAATGGTTGGTTTGACAGCTGCTGCTTTATATTGCTGCAAGTCTTTATATTTTTAACATGTTTTGTTTGTATCTTTTCTGTTAGAAACGCCTCAAAGAAGCGAAACGTAATAACCACATATATTTACCAATTTTTATGAGCTTTACTGGTTGACTAAATCATTTCTTGTGGAGCGAAGTGGAATAAATGTACTGACTTACATTATTTAAATTAATAGTCAGAAAAAGTGCTCGTGGAGGGATGTCCGCTATTTCATGGAGCGCAGTGGCATAACCCATTTTAATATCCTAATATTCTGGCCGAAGACTATTTTCAGATACATAAACCAATTACAACTACAAAGACCAATTCGCCGATCAATGTTTTAGTCATAAATGTGTTAGACTAATATATTTTATGATGAGCTTGGCAACATACTATAAATAAAATGCATCGTTTTTTATATTTATGATCCAGTAAATAATCCTAATTACATCTTTACGAGACACCCACTATGTCGCTCAAATTAAGGTAACAGTTTTACGTCCCCTATAAATTAATTCAACTTTTCTGATGTTGCGTTCGTATCAAATTGTTCATAAGTATCCAATTAAGTCCGTAAGCTACCTTTAACTTGGCGGCGAGTTTAAAGCACTCTTAAGTCTTATCTCAAGTTGACAGCTAACAAAATCCTTTTAATTAGCCCCAGGGACCGGAGTGTGACTGTCCCAATCCCACGCTCGACCTCACACCCTTCTCCTTATTGATTTGTTTCAAATTATATGTGGTTAAGATCGATTACTTTCTAAAAGTTCTCGGCAAAATGTACAACGAACAATTAAAAGCATAGCGATCACATGAAAAAATCACTCAGAATCAATCAGAAATTGTAAAAGTGAAAGATCTCATTATCTGATTTTATATAACTCTGTTCCACCTAAAACAACGTTTACTAAATTACAAATAACGCTCTAGTGTAATTTTCTATAGTAAACCAGCTTCCAATATTTACTGGTGGCCTGACGTCCACATACTTTGTTAGCTTTACTTTTGTGAAGCTTTCTTAGTAAGACTTGTTTGAATAATCCTATGAATATTCAATCGGACCGCTTCTATGAATTTCAACATCATAACATCAATATTAGTTTTGGATTCTGTCTCGTCTAATTCTTAGTACACGTTAAAATATCATTGGGTTACATTGTAGATGTTAGGTTGAACTTACTCCGTTTCTCGAATAACTATTACAAGTTGAGCTACATTGCTCTTGTTATCATTCTCCCCTAGTGTAGATAGATCTCGTTTAAAGTTTTACGACAGATCTCGTTTGACTGGTTGCAATTTGCAAAGCTAAAGTTCGCTGAATGAGCGTAATCGGTACACCCGTAAAGGGCGCTCGTATCTGCTGCTCTCGTCGTAAAAGTCCACATAAAGTGTATGCTGTTGGCACTCCGAAAATGTGGTTTATTTATATGTGTCGTGGATTTAGCGGCGAGGAAGGCTGCAGCATCCGACGGCACGGTACGGAAATACTCAGTCGCTGCTGAATTCCGCGACGTCTAGCGGGTGAACGACCTCCTCGTGAAATACTGCCTAATGATAACATTAGCTTTAGATGTCGGTGACATATGGCGCTTCGGACGATCACAGTTACAACCTGCAACAGATGAATGATAAGTGTATACGATAAAAATATGAACGTACGTTGCTCGTACGTTTCGATTCAAACTTTTTTACGAGCTATTAGAGTTTTCTGTTTCTTATGTTACCGTTAAATCTTCATTGATATACCTACGATTACAGATTAAAAGTTGTTCTTTCTATTGTTGTCAAATACACAATGCACCTGAGGTATATTTAGTAAATTTAGAGTAGCCGCTATTTGGCGATTTGACGTACCAATAACGTTTTTTCCACAATCTACTCAAGTTATGTATTTCATTCGTTAGTAAGGACTATAATAATCCGAATATTTTATTCTCTTTACAAAGTATTCAACCATAAGATGAAATCGTTTTGATAACATAATTCCGACATTTTCGACGTCCTCAAATACCATTCCTGTACCATTTATAACGTCAATTCAAATACTCCATTTCGTATATATGTCGCGTGGGACAATTTATTCGTGAAATTATGTATGTTTACTGGTCCTCTGGTGGAATAAAGTGCGTCTGGCATCGCGAGGGCCATTGTGTTGATGGTGTGAAGTCCCGCGGTGCCCAATTATTCCTGCGGCGGCGGTGGGTGCGCAGGCGCCGCGCCCCCTATCGCGGCTCGCCATCGATTACCGACCGGTTCGTTTTTCGTTTATGGGTCGGACAAGAGCATCTTGATATTGAACTCTCCGAACGGGTTCATACAGCATTCCTAATATGGATTTCTTGTTATGAGCATTATTCATTCTCGTCCTCGTTACATTACAATTGTCATTTTATATTCTACTTTTTTTTTTGATCGACCTTATATTTTCTTTATTGCGTTCGATGGCCAAGGTAGCTTTCCGACCATGGTGGACCACATTAACTATTACCTCGTCAGTTATTTCCATTTATTTAATTAGATATTGAAGCCATTTCTTTTCCGTGGGCTTGGATAAGGTATTCGTTTACACATAGCGCAAGTTTATGGCATTTATTATTTTCATTCAACAAGGGTTTTCCAAGTACGGGTGTACTAGTACGCCTTACTCATGTCTGTTTAATCGATTCTATTACCTTATTTAAACAAACTATTGGCTCGCACGTAGAATACGTAATAATTGTAGCATTTTGTATTAACTTTGTTTGTCGTTTAGTTCAATTATACATCCATAATGGGAACGGTTCCACGCTCGTCTATATGCGCAAATTGCCCCGTTTACTGTCCTTACTCAGGATATAATTCGTCTCAACTCTGCGCAATTACAACCGCTAAGCGACTCAAAACATTCTCTTTATGAGGTGCTTACAACTGGTTTCCTCGACTCGTGTCACATAAATGTTATTATCTAGCTCTTAACAGTTTCCTCCGCCGAGCAAAAAAGGTTTATCGCATATCTCGAACACGACCGTGAAGGATTCCGTGACTGCAAGTTAGGGTTATTCATTTAAAAGCAGTCATTATGTGCAGAAGCTGCAATTTGGTTCTCACATGACCCCGTTGCGCGGACCGTGAGATAATCGCAAACGGTAGTGTCCGAGCACGTACTAGCTCCTTATTAGGCAAGTGAGATTTTTTTCTTGTCGCCGTCTGCCTCCTACCGAGTTGAGGCATGGGATTGAGCGCGCATGCATGATTCCGACCGCATACCCGCAGAACACCATTTTTAGACCTCACTCGATTACTGCTTCTAGTTAACCTGGCTTGAACCTTTTTGTTACGCATCGTCGTGAAGAAATTCGTAGATTAAATTTTTTTTAATGCGCAGTAACCGTTCAGAAATAGCTTTATAAATTGCTGTTTTTTAATAAAACTAGGATCGCTTCATGATGGTCGTAAAACTTTTGATAGCTGTATAACTGTCGTCGACCCTCTCTCAATTTAAAAGTTAAAGAAACTTCCATAGGCCATTTTCAATTTTAATAAATATCATCAGAATTGTAAGAGACCCTCATCTCGTATCCCATTAAAGTCGAGCGGGAGTGTTATAGTGAAATATGATAATTTCCTCCGTCACTTGTTCGTTCGGCAACAAAACGATTCGGTGCTGGCGCCAGCGGTCCTGCCCTCGTCCTCATGTCTTAAATGACCAGTTTTTATTCCGCTCAGTATGGACCATTAAACTGAGCAGATTTTTAAGTTCGCGCTTCACCGGGCGGCCGCTTGTTTATTGCTGTCTCCTTTGTTTCCCGATCGAGCGCCTGCAATCTATTGCATGTACTCTTTGCGCAACAACTTCCCGAATGGCCCATAACTTTGCTAAAGGGATTGTCGTTGTCGCTAATAGAGTCGAATGTCTAGAACAAAAGGCTGCGCAAGCCGCGCGGCTGTCGAATGGTTTGGCTTCGTAACGAGTCGATCTATTTTCAGAGTAATTTAGCTTATTAAGCTACCATTTTAGGTATGCAATAATCTGTATATGGATACCCGGAAGACCGGCTTCCTCGGTGCTAGAGCTGCGTAGCTGGAAACTCGTGCCCTTATGAATTATCCAAACGCCAGGGCGTCGCGACGGCGCGCGCCCGCGCATGCGATGAACTAGTATCGTATTCGAACCAACAGTAAACATCGCCCGAGATAATAAACGAACGCGTGTGTTTGTTTCCTTTGTATAAATCTTGTCTGTCATAAAATTGCAACTGTTGCTACATAATTATACAATCTAATATGTGACTATGTGAGCAACACATACATGATACAAGCCTAGAGCTTTGCGTAGTCAATGTGGCTCTGGAATGTTTTAACAAACAACTTATGAAATTGTCATATATTACACCCGTCGGTATCGCAGATTTTTTTCTCCTTTTGCTTTCTTTCATTTATGAAACTTATGTTACCAATAGGTGACTGAAGTTATTATTTCCTGTTTTTTTAATTTTTGTAATCAAAACGGCTCCTACATTGTAGGCTGCATATTTTTAAAAGATTCATGCTCTTGGACCATTTATGTATGCAAGTACAGTTGACAATTACGTTTGTCAGACAGCGGTTAACAAGTCGCCTGCAGTTTCCTTATAAGGTTTAGATCTGTCATTTTGTATATACAAGCTGGCTCTTTAATCTTCCAGATCTATAAAACTTAATGGCTTGTCGCTAAGACGCATTCACTTAATTTCTGAGTTTATGATCTATAAAACATCGTCTTAAATTGTGCTTTGCTATTTTAGACTTATAATTATTTTATTCATTAACAATTTTACAAGTGTATAAAGTTTACCCTTCTTTTTAGTGGCGGGTTTGCGATTATGACTGTAGTTTAATAGTATATAATAGTCGATGTTGATACTTAATAAAATCGCGATCCAAGTCTGTACTGTTCTAATTTAAACAAATCAATAAAAGAATAAAAATACTACACTCAATAATGTAGTTAATGGTAACATAATATAAAAAATATATTGTCAACAATGTTTAATCAATGTTACTCTAAAAAGTAAATTTGAGACGTGGACCAAGTAATAGAGTAAGACAAATGGCCGCCAATGTTTAAATGTTGTCGCTTTTTACCGGATCATATTTCATGTAGACTATCGTCGATTTGTTGCCGTGATGATTTGATTTTATTATAAAAAGTTCAATGATTATCATAAATAAGCAAGTTGTATTATGGCTTAAATGTGTAGTAGGTATAATCTGCAGCGATACTGAACACGAAAACAAAATCATTGAAGGTAATTATAGCATGTTGCGGAATATTTTTTTCTTTTTCTATGCTAATATTATAAAAAGGTATAGTTTATTAAAGGCCTCTGCAATGTTTTATTGTGATTATAGTTCGTTTTCACTTCGCAACAACAGTATTCTAAGACAAGTAGAAAAAAAGAGTATAATTGGCCTCTTTATCAGCATATGCTGACTAAAAAGTTTGACAAAAGTGAATACAACGTATAGCAAAAATATTGCCTTTACTAACATTACATAAAAGTCCGCGAAAGCATATATGTTTTATTTATATATTATTATAGGCTGTTATAATTTCTTTTCATAGTTAAGAATATAGAAAATATGTTTAGATTGCTTTTCGACGCATTTATTCTTAATACTTATCAAAATAAACTATTTATTCTTATATATTTTATGTAGATACAATTCGCCTTTAACTGCATATTATTGCAAATAATCTAAAATATATAATTTAGAGCGTTAGCGATGGAAGATGTCATAAATTCAATAACAGTAACTAAGTAATTTGGCGCTTTGTGCGTGTAAGAACAATGCAGTTTGACCTCTTCTTCTTCTTTCTTCCTCAGCTTTTAAGGGTAAATTTTTGGACATAAGCCTCTCCCAATTTCTTCTATGATTCACGATCTCGTGCCTTGGTCATCCAGTTATGTCCTAGGTGTCCTCGAATGTCATCTTTCTAACGTTCCGGTGGGCGGCCTCGTTCGCAGTTCGACCACGAGCAAGAAAACGATAATTAGGTCTACATTTGAAAGAACTTGTACAAAAAAGAGGTTCTTAACTCGACCGAAAATTTTGACGCCGGGCGGGTCAGCTAGTTAATAATAATATTAATATGAAATAAATAGGATTCGAGGTTCGCATGCAACGCTTTCCCCTGCCTTCAATATAATTAATCTAGACTAGATTATTCAGCTGAGCTCGCAACCTTTCTAAAGATCGAGCGTTGCGTTCATAGCAGTCTAGCATCAGGGTTGACTGCTTTCTTATTACTATTTCCGATATACAGAAATGTATCCCTTACAAGTTACAAGATTTTAATTAACAGTACTCCAGTACCAAAACTTATATTGCAGTAAGCAGAATTAGCTGTTATACGTTAATAGTAATTATTGTAATTTTTTTATGTTTAATTCTGCAAAGCGCGTTGCATGGGCTGAATCGCTTTCGTCAAATGAATTGATAAATGGTACAGCCACTTTCATCTTTTGATCAAACTGTTTCCTAATTATTATTATTATATATGATCATTGCCACTGCTCGGTACAGCACGTAATTATGAATGAAGGCCACATTATTAGGCACTCCGTAGCAATCACGCTCATCGTACACCAAAACGTGTACGATCGTTGCTTTTATAGCTCTTGGGCTTTGCTAATTCTGGATGCGTACTTCTAACATATTAGCCGGAAAGGCAGATTTATTATTTGTTTCAAGAATAATATTATTTTTATTGCTGCTCCATCGTTGTCATTAATATAATAAACACGAGTCCCTCTGCGAACCCGCCACGGGCAGATGTTTTCGGAACATTATGGGAACGTATATTTTTGTTTATACAATAAATAATATTTAAAAGACGCCGATTTAGCTCGTATATTTTTATGTGGGCGGTGTCTGTGTCTCTTTAAATAGATTGACCTGTTTTTCATAGAAATTCCTTGACTCCCGTTTATGTTGGCTGTTTTTCATGTTTACACACCACAAATATGCTGATTTCTCTGAGATTAGTTGCATAATAGAAACTTGGATTCTTTATTTTACACCATTTCCATATTCTCTCGATAGTCTCTATAAAACTTTATGTATAGGTACTTAAGAGTCGATCGACTCTAACCGGATGATGCTTTAATTTCTAATTACAATCTCATAATGAAATATCTGATCGATCTTGATTTTAAAAACGAAGTGCAAAATTAGCGGAAGGCACAGTAATCATTTGCATGCTAATTTTTATTTATTGGTGAACTCGTATTAATAAGTTTTACGACCTCACCTTCCTCACCAGGTGCCGAATATTGCAATTTTGAAACACTTTTATAACAGTTATAAACTATTTATTCGCTGATGTAACGATCTCTACATTTAATCTTATTCTTCTTAATTATGTTTGTCAAGTGTTTACACAGGCCAATATTAGATACTTTGCATTTTGTTTAATCTGACTTGATGATATCCTAATTTCATAATAGATGTTAGTCAGATCTTTTTCAATTCAATAAAAGAATATGACTTCCATAAGTTCAATTTACATAGCATAGAACACCCACATCCTGCGCGCTGCAGTTGCTAGATAACAGCTAGATAAAGCTAGAGACAGTAAGGTACAGAATAATTTTTCAAACCGACTCTGATAGGAAATACTTTGCACAAATTCTGAAACTCGCATGTTTACGACTTTCGACTATATCATCACTTACCAACATGGAAGATGGCGGTCAATCATTAACCTATCAAAGCGAAAAAATATGTTTAAAATGCTAATGACATCATGGAGATAGTCCAATTTTATTTGCAAAACTAATACATTTAGTAAATCTCTTGGTTTAAATGAATCCCATCATTTGTTATAAATTTCGATCAAACTTTTATCTCTTGGACCTGGATGTACCATTGACTGGTATTGGATAACCACAGATGTAAATGTTGTTGGCAGTACAATTAGCCGCGTACATTGTGTGCGACACCAATTACACTTGAAATCGGGACGCGTCCATCCTCCGCTAATTAATTGTAATGTACACCGCCGCGCCGCCTCGTCAGGTGGTAGGGCTGTCAATGTACAGGCAGATAACATAAAGTAAAAAAGTATTATACTATCGCATTACATAGTCGATTGAAGTATTATGTGCCATATTCGGAAATTGTGTTGCTATTCATATCACATTTTCATGTAGACCACATTAGAGGTAAATAACAGTAAATTATTTGATACCTATTGATGTCTTTATTTATGATCTCTCTGACAAATTTTATTTAGGTGTTATAATTTTAATTGGATATTGATAACCGCTAGTAAGTTTAAGATCACTTTTGGAGCAGTAGATTAAATATAATATTTTAATATTTAAGAACAATTTCAGAAACAAAGCTACAAGTAACTATTTGCTATTTTATTAGAGTGAAGTTTGGCAGCCCTACTACTAGCTAGCCCGCTACAATAGTTCCCCTACAGAATACCTAATATCGCGACGCCTCGAGCCTGGGCACCGAACCTTTGTGATTTATAGGAGAGGATGCTCTTTTGGTGGCCAGCATTGGCGTCAATCGGATTCCTGGTACTGTCGCACCGTTACGCATTTAATTGTCTTTGGCGCTTCTTCCAATTATAATTTAGAAAGCTGTTTGAAGTATAGATCGCCACAATTTTACTTAAATGAAGAATAAATAAGTGCTAGTTATTCGCCAGTAGGTAGCTGTTGCTCAGTAATTACTAAAGTCTAATAAAAAGAATCAATAAATCTATTTTATGTAGTTATTTTTATAAATATTAACGAGACTACAAATAACGTCGTCACGAAGATCTCTAGTTCTGTATTTTGCTCATTACTCGCTACAGTTATTTCTGTAAAATATTTATCTCACATTGTGATCTTGCGAGCGAAATTCTTTGAGATGTAATGATGCTGTTGCATTATTCAGGGTAACCGAGATGTGAAATTTTAAGTTGGAACACGATATTTTTATAGCTGTGTGGTATTTAGCCACTCGATGATTATCCAACGAAATTTAAGTTCTTCTGAGTCTTTTACCAAATCAGTGATTATATTCTTGATTACATTAACACAGTATTGGTTACACCGCTATAGATGATCTTTAATATTTTAATCTTTTATATAACTTATTTGGTGGTTGATAAGATCTGCTGGCTTCTATTTTGTAACTCACTTATATCATATACTAGCTGTCCCGGCGACCTTCGTTCCGCCTTACAGTCAATGAATGTGCATGCTTAGGAAGCCATACCCGGCATGCACTTCAATGCCACATTCACCTCCTTCATGTTTATGTTTGCCTAGTACTTTACCAAATCCGATTGACGTATGAGAAAACGATTTGTATACAACCATTAAAAAAAAAGTGACGTTCCTAAAAAGTATCCTATGTCCGTCTCCTGGTTCTAAGCTACCTCCCCACCAATTTTCAGCTTAATCGGTTCAGCCGTTCTAGAGTTATAAATAGTGTAACTAACACGACTTTCTTTTATATATATAGATTTCAAATAAACCGAGGTGTCTGGACGAGGGGTTACTTCTAGGGCCTTAAATATTATTTATGTTGAAAATCTAAACTACATTATTATATTTGATAATAACTAAAATTTGCATTTGTACTTGAGCAGAAAGCTCGCCTAAGCAAATAATTACCAGGTTAGTGCCAAGTACGAGTACAGTGAGTCTCACCACAGTAAACATAAAGAGTATATTGCCTTGTACCTTTAAGGTCGTTTGTTTATTCTACTATCATTCAGATGATGGAGGGATGGATTTGACATGGGAGGCAACGGTTGCTACGGATTCAACGTTCTAATGAATATTTAACTTCTTGCATTTATAATTTAAAGATGTGTCTGTATTTACTTACTTCCTAGAATTTTAAGATGATCTTATTAACATTTCTCATATTTAACTCTAAACCCTATTTTCCGAATCTTATTGTGGCTGTGAACGTCATTGAATTGATGAAACAAATAGATTTAAAGGTTGTTAATGGATGCACATCGTCTAGCCGCTAGGAGTGGCCAATTGGCCATTTTGATGAATTGATTCGTTTTACGAGCTCAGGTCAACGGTCATCGGTATCCATTTGATCTGACTGTTAACCTGTTTGCATCACCAGATATTACCAAGATACCAAGTGTGAACCACATGAAATAGTTGCGCAAAATATCTGTGCAAAGTGTCGGAGTGTTGAATCGTGCTCAAATCAAGCGCGCGGGTGATACGTATCAAATTTCCGTGTGTGCATGATCAAAGCGACATATCGCGTCACCAACTGTTATTATAGCCCCTTTTATAATTTACTCGTCTTTTATTGCTTCATACGAGTGTTTACGTTTGTTCTCATTAAGCATCACAGCCCCTTTGACTCTGTTAATTTTAACATGCTTGTTGATTGCTCACTTTCTCACAGAGTTCCTTTGATCCACGTTTTATCTTGTACGTCTTCCTGTTTGTTCAAGAGTGTTATCCTTTATCATACTTAACCAGCCTTTGTAATACATAATCTTTTGCTTCCTTGTTAATTTTAAGAGTTCTAATTTGACGTGAATTGACTACAATTCACGCCAAATTAGAACTTGCTACATCTAAATTACTACTTCATTTTACAGATATATGAAAAAACATATTAAGTAGACGAAGCTATGTGATATTTTTTATGCATGATAAGCTTGCGTTGACTCTTGTCTGTTCCATTTGAGACTACGTTTGGGCTTAGCGTCGAAACAATTTTAGACTCTTAAGGTACAGCTGAAAAACAGCATTGGTTCTGATCACCTTTATATGTACTTTTGTGTATACTTTAAGTATTTAGGCAATCTGATATTTATTTTTACTGTTATGTTTTGTGTTTTATGGATCAATGCTCTATTTCATTATTTTTTTATTTGGGTCGTGAGGAAAGCTCTGTATTTTTAGCGCGTACGTAGGACCGTTCCGACGGAGTACGGTCACGTATGAGTCACCGTGGGAAACTAGATCTGTACAATGCGAGATATAATCGATACACCGACTGAATGACATATCGAATCATGTAATGTTATATACCATTCGGACACGCCATGTTTTGAAATCGACACTATTCTTAAATCCGTTAGGCTCGAACCTCGCCGGAAACTGCGGTGTACTTGCATGTTGTACTTGGCAATCGTGGCATCTCGATTGATATGTTTTCGGTGATTCCCTATCTTAGTTTGAATCTGTATAGGCGCCCGTTTAGTCCGAGAATTGTTTGATTCTGTAAATTGATGGCTCTGAGAAATGTCTTTAGTATTCATGCTTGTAGTTTATATGATGTATTTATTTTATCCTTATCCTTCAAATTAATATTTTCTACTATTTTTTCACAGTGAAAGTTTGTCTAAGCAAATAATTTTGTGATTTTATCTATGATGTATCATCAAATAGAACGATATCGTTTTTTCATCTGTCAGATGCTACAATCGAGTTCGCGTGTCTACGAAAATGATCTCAAGCTTGTGCCTCGAAGCTACATCATCAATCATTTCATCAGAGGTGTCTAGTGTCGGAGCGTCGAAGCCAACTGTCAGAACAAGATTGAAAGGATAGAGGGGACTAATTTGTTCTTTCGCGTTTGCGAGCTACTTGTTATTAACGACCATACGTTTTTAAGTATATTTGTTATCTCGTCGCGATAAGCCTAGGGTTATGTCAGCGTTCTAAATTCCTTAGTGCGATAACATTCACAGGTACTGGAAATGCGTACATAACTCAATTAGCCCAATTTGTTTACGCGGAATCGAGTATGTACTGGTCGCGCCGAATAACTCGCCATTTATGGATTGTTTTGCAATGCAAAATGTCGAAATAGCAAGGCAAGACAATTAATGTTAATCTGTTTCCGACATCAGCCAATATCACTATCGACAACAATTTTATGAATCTTATGAGTATAGTATGAAGTACAAAGAGATTTTTTAAAATATTGTAGTCTTTAAACTATAATAAACGTTAATTTAATAAATTTCCTATTCTAAACGATCATAATTAAATCGTACTAAGTAATGTTACTTAGTTAATCCGCGATATGGATAACACCTACTTGTCCAAGCCGTCTTCACCAGCGCTTGGTACACGGAGATGATGAGCTAACTCGTACTGTTATGCTTTGATACTATAACTTATGACTTTAAAAAGCTGTAAGCATGTTCGCCCACGTCAATATTCCTTTCGCAACATCAATTCGCGTTCACATTAAATTAACGTCATTAACGGATACCATAAAAACAAACAAGTGAGTAATGCCGTCCGTAAATATTGTTAACGAGAGAGAGAGGAGAGTGGCATTGTGAAATGTTTGGGAGAGTTTCAAAGGCTCGTTATACGATGAGAAATTTATATTCACAAAATAATTCATTGATATTTTTAACAATATTTTGTTAGTAGGTTCTTAAAGCTTTACTACACACTAAACAATTTTAAGAGCACAGTGAAAATAATTTGAAATATTTATAGAATGAGGCTATCGAAAGGCACGATATGATACTTACCGGGATAGCGCATAACTAATTAGGTTCCTGCGGTAGTGTAGCGGTCCCGGAGGGGTGGTTGTGTTCGGTAGTGGATTGTTCGTTAGTGAAACAATCCACGTGAATTGTTCGCGGCACGGGTCCCGAATCGCTCCATTACCGCAGGAACCTACTCCGTAATACTTGTACATAGCCTTGTCTGTAATCTTATACTCCTACCGTATCTTTAATTTACATCCAATAACGATTATCAAACCATTGAGAGGCAAGCAAAAGTTGTACGTTCAGTGCTCTGTATGACTTGAAATAATAACTGTCAAGTTGACTTGTTATACGATTAACTGCTATAGGGAAAAATCATAAAGCTCAGTTTTGACACACGCGAGATGATGCCAATAAATCTTGTATGATATCCAAGCTTTAATAATAAACAACACGCACCTTATAATGCATCATGCTATACATTCACAACAATATGTACTTTTGAAACAATTCAAACACAAAGAAACACATTCACACTTAAAGCCCCATACTGAGTTCAAAGATTTTCATATTGTGAAAGATTTGTATAGTAGTAGTTTATAACGTTAAATATGTATATCCGATTGATACCAGAATATTTCGCCGATCAAAAAATAGAATAAAAGAATCATTATAATCGTCTCGTCATCTATTAAGACTGCTTAAGACATCTATAAATCCAAAATCTTAAATGAGGGGTCATTTAAGTTTTTGGATGAACAAAATTCATATTAATTCCTACAAGTAAATCTCTTCATTATGATCCTATAAGTATTCCACGAAGTGTGCCGTGACCAAAAAACTCGACAGGAAAGATTCAGTTATCCTACTAATATTATAAATCCGAATGTTTGTGTGTAAGTATGTTTGTTCCCTCTTCACGCTTTAACGGCTGAACGGATTTGGATAAAATTTGGAATGTACATAGATTATACTTAGGATTAACACATAGGCTACTTTTTAATTTGATAATAGCGGGCGAAGCCGCGGGGCACGGCTAGTTATTTATATTTTAATCACGTGATCAAAATGGATCCGTATGTCTGAACGTACATTTTGACTCACCATCGTGAGAGATTCTTTCTTATATTTACTAAAATATAGCTATGCAGATATAGCTTTTAAAATTAAGTCTAACCAAGGAAGCCGTAATAGTAGAGCAATAAACATATCCTCAACCCCACATCCAATCACTAGCCCCGACCATTACCAATTTACATTCAATTGGATTTGTCTCCCAAGATGATGATGGATGCACCCACTGCTCCACGATCGGTTTCCTGCCATCATCCAATATCATTCAATTACGTTCGCAGTGTGACCACGTTACTCAGCCGATTGAGGACAATAACCGGTCTTTCCTCATCATCAGCAATCAACCAGTCAATTGTTTCATCGGTCCTCAGTTTTTCACTTTTGGTAGCACCTGAACCATATTCTGACAAATAAATATAACTGTTGATTTCGATTAATATTATCTAACTGCAAAGTTAATCATTTTATATTGATCGTTGTCTGTGTGAAAATTCTAGCTACATCCTTCAACGCCTCTACATGCCGCATGTAGCGCTACCTCTTTTGTGACTAAAGGAAAGCCTTTCAATATATTATGGATAATGCTTCTTTTTTAATTTTTATGGTCGATGGCATTAAACTGCTATGTTACAATATTTTGGGACATATCTTTCTCGATTTCCATATTTCGGAGTTGGAAATGCTTTTTCCAGCTGTGTCAGATAGAGCAGCTGTTTGTGTTGTAGAAACGAGAACAGAAAAACTGACTTTAAAATAGGAGGGCGTATGTTTTTTTATTTATTAAAAAGTAAGTTAAATTAAGTAAATATATTACATTTTTTAGAAGGTGGGATTTATTATCTTATATCTCAAATGTTATGTTATAAATGGTTTCTAAAATGCCTCAGTCTAGTCCTACTCCAATGTCATACTTTGAAAGTTTGATTCGGTATGACTACATCATCCGAT
This sequence comes from Lomographa bimaculata, assembly GCA_948107665.1. Taxonomy (NCBI): domain Eukaryota; kingdom Metazoa; phylum Arthropoda; class Insecta; order Lepidoptera; family Geometridae; genus Lomographa; species Lomographa bimaculata. Next base: position 1,282,029 of record OX403600.1, on the reverse strand, counting down.
GTATGCGGGCCCTCGATAGATGTAAATGGGAACACAATTGGCCCGGGGCCGAGATTACTCTAAATTGATATTACTGCTTGTTAAACGACTCCTGCCTCATTTGCTGCATGAATAACGTCGCAGACTGAACACTTTATGATTTGCATGCTTTACAGAGAACTCGATACTAAAGCCATGGTCTTAGATTGAACATTGTAACGTAAATGTGTTTGCTACGACGGTTATTGCCAGCTGAGAATTAAGTTAAATCGATTTTTAAAGAATATTGCTAAAAGTTTCATTGGTTAGCTAGATCTTTGTCACGTATGAACTAACACAATGTGATCATACGGCGAAACGGTCCGCGTATCGCTCTGTTTATAAAGCTCAAAGGAATATTTTTAGTTAAAAAAAACTGATCCTTAGACATCCTGCCCTGTGTAAGTGCTAGTTAGGTTAGACACATACGGTTTTATTTATTGAAATGCATGCAATCTGAATTATGCAATAAAAAACTCGTCTCTCGGGATGAGATTGATTTAAAAGTCTATCAAAAACTAAAAATTATGGAAATAATGGCCTCGATTCTGTTGTACACTCACTAAAATAAATTTAATCTATCCCTATCTCTTACAAAATAGAAACACAAGACAGAGATAGCATGCATTTTAGTGCTGTCAAGCTAGTTTATCAATTAAAATATGAACAGCAGAAGCAGAAAGGCGCGTGTTTTTAGTCAACACCAATAACATACTCGACTAAGCTTGCATAGACATCTAAGTTCTGACTAACTTGACAGCACTAAAATGTATGCTATCTCTGTCTTGTGTTCCTATTTTGTAAAAGACAGGAATAGTTTAAATTGAATTTAGTGTGTGACATCGGAATCGAGGCCATTATAATATTCTCTAAAAATATATTTCTTAATAACAAATGAAGCTGTTAAAGAATAGTGCGTAAACCTGTGAATCTGTTTGTTTGCTTGGAATGGATTTGTCTTGGGTTACCTGAATACCGAGGCCCCAGATGGTTGATAGGAAAACTTCCGTTGGAAGGTAAAACTTCCTAGTGTATAAGAGATTTCAAATATTTACTCAGAACACAAAGCTGATTATATAACTTAAGATTTTTATATCTTCGGACTCAACTTAAAAACATGATTAACAGATACTATATTTAATTATTTAATATTGATTCGTTTTCTGATTATCTTCGTCATCATAATGAACACGGGCTGTGACCCGTGGAAGTATGTTTCTTAAAGAATACTTCCTCGTTTTAAGTTTTCAATGTATGATAATGTGGATTTTTACAGCTATTTAGACGTTAAGACTGAAAGTCATTATGATACTTGTTATTTGTAGGTATAATAACAGTGAGAATCGTCTACGTAATGTTCCTTTTCCGCTGGGTGCGGTTCTGCATAAATCAGTGGTCCGACAGACTGCCCCGAGGGTATTGTCATTACGTTCACTTGTTGTAATGAAGTGGTGCAGTTCTCGTTTCTTGCATTTAAATGAGAGTAGTCTCACGAGGAAGCTACGCGAACAAATTTAGTACTTGTAAAAATATATTATATGAGAATTCATAATATATGCGTAACCGCTGGTTATGGTTAAAATAACACAAACGCATAAACGTTCACACACTCACAGCCCCACATTTAGTTCGATGACTTGTATCGTGGGTGCATGGGAAATCACATCGCACCGGACCAGAAACATAAATTTCCCTTGATAAAAACTTATGTTTCCACCGGGAATCAAACCCGATACCTGCTGCAGTATAAAACAAGGTTCCGGTAATACTGATAACCATAAGGTTTTTAATTGTGCTAACATGAGTGTTGTGGTTTGTTTGAGTTTTGTTAAAGTTTTTTCGTTACCCGCGACTCAAGTCTTCGATCCTAGCGCGAGTCTCTGAACGTTCACGATAACGTCCCGTGTTCGGTAGATTATATACTACACAGATTAATATAACGCAATAAAATGTTTATTGGCATATTTAAGCTTGCATATAGTAAAAGACAATTTGTAACAGGATTCTTGGCTGTCAGTAACCTGCGCCTGCGCCCAGTTACAGCACTGCACAATTATGCAGGCCAGTGTCAAGCAACGCTAAATTATTGCAATTTGTGTATAGCGTGGGCTGATTTCGTGGGCTTGACGCATTGCAATCGCGGCCGATACTAATATTGGCGATTACGCCGCCACCATCGCCGGTATCGCCACCTATATCGGCTGCAGCTCAAGGACCATTATCGCTAATGTCTGCATTTCATTTGCTTGACGGCCTCGAGCTAAAGCTATATCCAGTTTTTCAAATAAGATGCATAATATGAGCAAATTGTAGGGGCATATAGAGTTGCTGCGCAGTCAATTAATTATGCACGACAACGGTCGAGAAGTTAAATTCTCAGTTAGAGAATAGTCACTTACACTCTATACAAAATTTTTAACCCGCAATGTAATTAAAATAAAATATATTTAATTGCAGAAGCTGTGTTATAATATTATTATTTGATTTAACGGTTTGTCTCCCAACGGACGTGTACTTACAAGCAATCAAGTGAAAGATATTAAATAAGTTATTGACAATGTCGATATTAATTAATTACGTGTCAAAAATGTCAGCTCTTTGGAATTAAATAATTGATATGAAATCTAATAAATCTTGAACACATAACCTAATTTAATAATATGGGGAGGCGCAGGTTTGCCTATATTACAGGATTTTAAACCTAGCTTAGGCATCTGAGGCTTATAATATGCTATTATTGACAATTTATTATAAAGGCCCAATAAATAAATTGATAGGAATTAGAACTATTCAAAAATAATTCCTTTATGTCATAAAAACACTTTTCAACAAGTGCAAAAAAATAGGGGCGTTATAAGTTAGACGCCTGTTATGACGATGACGCCGAGATTGATGCAGCTTGGGGGCATAACTTTTCGCTTCATAACTCTTGAAACAGATTGCCAGATTACAGTGAGTTTAGTAGAAAATTAAAGCTAGTTAAATCGGGATGGTTTTTCGTCTTGCTTATGAAAATTGGTGCAGTAATTTTTCAGATAATGACATGTCGTCGGGCGGGAGTGTTATCTTGGCTTTGCCAGTTTGTAGTAGTTCATTAAATCACGTGCACTTGGTCGGCGAGTTTCGACTCCATAAAAAAGTGTAAATCCAGACATGGTAAATTCTTGGAAACGATTCTCGCGTCTGCAGCTTGATCTTGAATTTATGTGAAAAATCTTGTTCTTCTGTACATTCGGGTGTAGTATGCGAATGTCTGGCTCCGCGGGACGCGTGATAAATCCTTGGGAACCATTGTCCTGTCGCGACGAAAGTGCGCGACTGTACCGCTCTGGAACAGCGCTTCGCAGAGTCGAGTTCGCGCAATAAACTTTAATAACTACATAGGAACGTACTTAGCGATGCCATTACAGATTGTGGGTGAACGTGCTAAGATACCAATGAAAATAAAATTACTCAGCTCTAGACAAGGTGCTGAGACCGAGAACGCATCTACCTTTTATGAGGCTTTTAGCAATGAGCATTAGTAATGCTCAAGAACGGATTAATTTCAAACATACATCAACATGAAACTACGATTTGGTGCTACGTAGAAACATTAGCAAAATTGTGTAAAACGAAGTCATTAGCGGTGAGTGATACGTACACGTAATTTTTGTGTAAAATTGCAATGTATCCGCAATTATGTGGCTAGTTGCGGTTTCCGGGCGCTAATGAGCCGCTCACACGCTAACGGCCGCCACTTGTTGAAAGCTCCTCGGATTCGTGTTCTTTCCACTGGCCATATTAGAGCCTCGTGTTTTACAATACCTCCAGACTTTTTGTTCGTATACGCCGCGGGAAGTGCGAATTTCGCGCCGCGCCTGACTCCATAAAAATAACACCCTATCGAATAGGTTTACATTCTTCCAAGAAAAAACCTAAAAGCAAGATCTTTTGAAATTTACGGAAGGTCTCACATCAATAATCCGACATTAAAAATCGAAGAGGCTCCAATAATCCGATTAAAATAATATCTTTAGATCGTAAAGCAGCAGTGATATAAGTAACGCCGTCACGCCGCATTAGACCAGTTTTATTGGATATTTCTCAATATTTTTATTGATCAGCATCTATAAATCTCAAACTATAAACGTCGGGATCGGGTCTGCGGTTACAGCGCGCTGTATATCACACCGGGGATTCTTTTGTCGATAAATCATATGAGCGCTCAGTTATTACAATAACCACGCCTAGGTCGGCCTCCGGTGACTCAACTATTAACTTAGGAGGACTTATGCGGGGAAAATCACACTTCCCAATATGGAGGATTCCTTTGAAGCGAGAAAAAGAAAGAGCGTGTTGAATTGCACAAAGAACGGGACCATCCATTCTGAGAGCGGTTGGCATGTGCGCGGAAATGCCCTGTTTACGTTTCGATCACGGATTCGGACAGCTCCTTTTAAGTCTAGTTTATTGCGTTTCTGTACTGGTAACAAGGGTTTTGCAACTCCTATTTCTGGCAGACAATGAAATTATATCTCCTCACTCGTGGGCCGGTATCCGAGAATTCCGACGATGGATTTCCTAACAGCAAGCCCATTTTAGGTCTGTATGACATATTGCTTTTCCATTCTGCATTTGCTGGGTAACTTTACTATTCGATACGACCAAGTATTGTTAATTAATTATACATGGTAATACGGCACGCGGGCGGCGGTTTTTCAAAGGCGCTTTTAATAAGGACGTGTCTTCTTAAAAAGCCGATGGTCACAAACATTCCTACAGGGGTTTGATCTCCACATTTGTGTATGTACAGTCTCGTTTTTTTCTTGGAACATTTCCCACCTCTCGTTTTGTCGAGAGAATTTAAACGAGCGCGCACCGATCTTGATCGTGTTGTGCTCTCTGTTCGTTTTATTTGGATTTCGTGCGAGAAAAATATTATGGTGAGGACGGTATACAACTCTACGTTATTTTTACGACAGTTCTTAAACATTTTGCCGCAATAGCAGAGTTTATGTGTACGTTTATGAGGCAGGAACAAATAGCCAGCAATATTTACAAGTAATGCTTTTCGCTATTTTGGTCTTTTGGTTCATTATGGTTCATTTATCTTTATTAATCCATTGAAGGGACGTCTAAAACTAGATAGAAAGGTATTATTAACACGAAAGCGCACCTGCTCACAGATGGCATTATTCATGAGCGATCCAGTCATTGTTATGAAGCGAATTAAAGGATATGTAGAAATATGGTCAATGATATAAGTTTCGTTTTTATTTCGTTTGTGCCTGGTCGCCGCGGCGGGCCGCTGGTTGTTTTCTTTTTGGCTGAGTATTGTGCGATGGACAGCGGATTAACAAGGGCGTCGGCGCCATCCAGAGCGTGTGGCCACGGCCGGGACGGAATAGCAAATGCGGCTCGTTGTGCGGCGCTCGTATCTAGATGCAAGCAGGAGTGCGCGTGCGCACGCTCGCTCCCGTCCAAGATGTGCGCGATTGGACGCATTAACATAGTACTGCAGCCCGTTTTAATTCAGCTCCGAATGCATTATAAACGTGCGGTTCCTTTGAAATTCATATTTATGGTGCCCTACACGTACGATCGTTAAGTTTTCGTGTATGGCTTTTTACTTAGCAGGATTATCCTGTGACTGTTAAACCGGCTAATTGACGTAGGGCGTTGTGCCTTCAAATTGTGTTTAAATATTTGCTGTGCGGACGCGTAAAGCGGAGTGCAAACACACAGTCCGTCCGTCTGTTTGCCAAGCCCAATGAGCCCAGTCTGGCGTTGTTTGCCCCTTATCTGTACGTGATCTCTGCTCACCGGACGGTTTACTCCATCTCTTGGTATTTCTTTTGTCTGCCATGTAAGGTATGATCTCTACGTGACATCGTGTTGCCACGTATTTGGTATCCGGGAATCTTATGGTTTTTATTTCAGTCTCAGACAGGTCCATTAAGTCCGTGTAGGATCTTATCTATATTCTGAATTTTTATTATTTTCAAAATATATTTTCTTATTACCTAGTACTTAAATTGTGTTATTATTTGTTTCAGGTATGTAATGCTGTTAATCACAATTAATTTGGTCAGTGAGTAATAAGCATACATATTATTTTAGTAATATTAATGAGGATCTATTAATTTGTTTTATGGTGTGTATTTTTACAGTGTAATAATTGTATAACTGTCGTTCTGCTATGAATTCGTCATAAAAGCCAACTATATATAAAGAATAGGAAAGAATATTGTATGTAAAGACCTTTGATGATTGGATTTCTCTTATTTGACTATGACGCAAACTAGTGTTGTTGGTATGTTAGATTCCGGAGCATCGCTTAAATCGAATTTAATATCAAAACTTATAAAAAAGTAATGACTATGCTATAATTTCTTTATCTCTAGACACAGGATAAAAAAAATATACCTATTACTATTAAAACAAATATAAGCAAAGTCGTCCCATTCATGTAATTGTTTACTTTGTTCGTTAGAACAACTAAGTGCGACGCAATCTGATTAAAGGAAACACTGGGATTCCTAGAGGAGTTGGCATTTGAGTCGGCGATATGCGGTGCACGTGCTAATTCTCGTTAATTGCGGGTAGGCATGTTGAAAGATATTGCACAAACTATGCGCAAGTAGTCAGCAGTCCATTTCCAAGCAGTATACCCATAGATGGTCTACTAATAAATAGTTATGTGCTTTGATCTGACGCTGTAATAATTCTCGTAACCCTTGTATTTTTACCGACTCCAAAAAAGGAGGAAGTACTATGTTCGACTGTATGTATTTTTTTTTGTATGTATGTTCACCGGTTTCTCCCCCATTTGTGGACAGATTCTCAAAATCCTTTTTTTGTTTGGTAGATTATACTTCAGGTTCCATATATTATTTTTCGAAATCGATCAAGCCAAAACCAAAATATAAGCGGTGAAGTCGGTTTTTCAAGCTTTGCTTACATTTAAATTATATAGATTCAACTCCTAAAATTGTACTTTATAATTTATAAGACTTGACGAAATAAAAATCTCAACTCTCAGCTTTGTGTTTTTACATTGCGGGGTACAAGTATAGATTCAAAAACTCTCCGAATATCAGACTCATAGTGGCAATTTCTACCGCAGACTTCATTTTATGCGGGGTTATGCCTCGGATACAGTTATATCAAAATATATGTCATATCCTTGTTGTGTTGTCACAAATTTTCTCCGCTTAGTCCGTTGTCAAGTTCCAATCGAATAAATATTATGCACCACTTCTCACCGTTTTCTCACCGCCATCCACCCGATTACACATTCCTCCCGCGTACAGTTTGACGGACAGGAGCGCAAACAACAGTCAAACCTAAATTAATCAATTGCAAATGTACAGTTTCTGAGTCGTTGCATGTTAAGTGCACGAGCACATTAGCCGGCGGGTCACATAGGAAGTGTCCGGTTCTGTACCGTTGCATGTGAATTATATTGGCGAAGATACTGGGTCCAAGAGTACTCCGGAACAGTAGAAGATGTATGAGTTATAAATTACTCTAAAAGTTTCAAGTCTTCTCGACATGTCTGAGCCAAATCGTAGAAAATAAATAGAAGCTGGTTGTAGAGTCCAATAAGTTTTTGTTCGAACGGGATACCACGTGAATATTAATTTCCGAATTGTCTTTAATCTCACCCGGTCAGTGTCAAGTTTTTATTATTTTAGCATAAAATGTTTTCGTTCTTACTTTTCAACAGACTTTAAAAAAGGAGGTTTTCAATTCGACTGTATGTTTTATTTTTGTTTGTATGTAACGCGATATCTCCGCCAATTATGAATAGATTTTGATAATGTTTTTTTGTTTGGTAGAGATAATGTTTTTTTGTTTGGTAGAGTATACTTCAGAGGTGGTCCCATATAAATTTTATCGATGTCGGTCAAGCCAAAACCGAAATATAAGCGATGAAGTCTGTTTTTTTAACCAGTCAGCATAAAATCTAAACTATCTCGAAATCTTTTCCATTCATAAGTTTTTATACGTCTTAATTAATTATGCAAGAATATTAAACACCGGATGTTGAAATTAGAGTTTTTGCGGTTCTTTAACGGTATCACTGTCGGATCATCAAGCTGAGTATCGTTTAATCGCAATCAGTTAAAAAGGTGAGTAACCACGGTATGCTAGGCGATACCATTAATCATAGATGGATACGACATAAGGACTGTCCGTCGGACATGGTTTACAATAATTATTCCAATGAGGATTATATTACAAATCATTATAACCCTTGGTAGTGTATTGTGTACTATTATTTATACTTTGACGTGGTGCTAATGCTTGAAGCAGTTTTCAGAACAAACCCTGATTAAATCAAACAAAACTGTATTTATAATCTTGTGATTGGATTTAGAGTGTAGTAGTTTTGAAGTGGATAGACTCTTATAATAACTGGCGTTTAAAAGTTTTCTCTTATTACTAACTTATTACGACTATACGAGCTTGTCATTGCACGGAACAGTTCTTTAGCAATTTACTATTAATGACACTAAATATTTACAATAGTATAGCTGAAAAAAAATACTTTCAGGAATTCTTCTGTGAGATGCTTATGTAAGTTTATTATATACTAGCTGACCCGCCCGGCGTCGCCCGGGTAAACAAAAGCTTACACATAAACGCTTTCACACTCACTGCCCCACTCTAAAAGTACTATAAGTTGTGTCGTGGGGCCGTAAACAATTAACACCACACACACAACATTCACGTCATACCCAGAACCAGAAACATAAACTTCCCGTGGGGAAAAAACTTTTGTTATTGTGTTCCCACCGAGATTCGAATCCGCTGCTTTGAAGACGAACGCGCACTCATCTACCCAGTGGGTAGTTCAAAGTTCAAAGATTCCCCACCCTGCGTCGCCCGATTAAAAAATCTACACATAAACACTTCCACGTTCACAGCCCCACACTAAGTTCAGTGACTTGTAGCGTGGGGCCGTAAACATCCAAGATTCACAACATATTAAAAACAAAAATTTCCCTTAGGGAGAAAACTTCTGTTACCACCGCGAATCGATTCCGCTGCTTTGAATGCAAACGCGCACCCATTTACGCGAGTAGATAGCCCAAAGTTCAAAAGATGACCCGCCCGGCGTCGCCCGGTTAAAAAATATACAAATAAACACTTCCACATTCACAGCCCCACACTAAGTTCAATGACTTGTATCGGGGGGCCGTAAACATCCAAGATTCACAAAGCATTCACAACATACTCAAAACCAGGAACACAAATTCCCCTTGGAGAGAAATCTTCTAGGTAAATTACCACCGGGAATCGAACCCGCTGCTTTGAAGGCGAACGCGCACCCATCTACGCCAGCGAGCAGTTCAAAGTTCAGGAACGACCCGCCCGGCGTCGGCCGGGTAGTAAATATTAAAAAACATACCCATAAACGCTTTCACATTCACAACCCCACACTAAGTTCAATGACTTGTATCGTGGGGCTGTAAACATCCAAGATTCACACAACATTGACAAAATACTCAAAACCAGAAACACAAATTCCCGTGGAAAAACGCCTGTGTTCCCACCGGGAATCAAACCCAGTGCTTTAAAGGCAAACGCCCACCTAACTACTCCAGCGGGCAGTTCAAAGTTCAATGATAAGTTGTAACCGACTAAACAAAAAAAAACAGTCGAATTTATATCCTCCTTCTTATGCAAGTCGGTTCAAAACATAGAAGTATGCCGGATTACGCAGTAACTGTTACATTCTGTGATCCACCGTTTTCACCCTCAAATAAACTTAACGATTTCTCCTAGACTATTGGTCCAAATTATATGCAGTGAAGAGCAAATTGCATCTACGTGAACTACGTAAGCCGATGAAATAGGTTTTTTTGATAAGGATTAATATTAAATACTTAAAAAAAGTCAACGAAATAGAAGCCGCTATTTTTATGTGCAGGAATGCGTAGTACGTGTCGATAAATTTCTGACCCGTCCCGTTCACGGGAGGACTCCGTGAAACTAATTTCACGATTTCTCATAGACTATTTATCCAAATCACATGCAGTAAAAAGCAAATTGTATCTACATGAACTACGTAAGACGATGAAATAGTTTATTTTGATAAGGATTAATACTGAATGTCTCAAAAAGCCAACTAAACATAGGCCGCTTTTTTTTCAGATTTTTAACAAAGAAAAGTATTTTTTCTGAGCTATACATACATGTTAGATATATGCTGTCGCGGACTTTTTTGTAAAACTCATAAAGGCCAACATTTTTGCTATACATTGTATTCACCTATGTCTAACTGTTTAGTCAGCGTACGCCGATAAAGCGGAAAGTTAGCTAATTTTTCTCCGACTTGTCTTACGAATATTATTATTTCGAACTGATAACTAACTTCTATCCCAACAAAACATAGCCTATGACACTCAGTGATAGTGTAGCTACCTATTAGTGAAAGAATTTTTGGAATCGGATCAGTAGTTTCAGAGATTACCTTTTACATACAAACAAACAAACAAACAAACAAACAAACAAACAAACAAACTTTACCTCTTTATAATATTAGTATAGATCATACAGGGATAGATTATCTGTACTCTTAAGTAGAAAGTCTACCTTTTAACATGGCAAAATGTACTCGTTATTCGTCGCGTAGCTTGACCTAGAGGACATTTACCTTATTATTTTTTTTGGCTCTGCAAATTCGTCATTCCACCAAACAGATGGATGTTGTCTCTAATTAAGTAATTAAATAGTCCGTGCAAACAACATTTCCTGCTCATAACGACATAACGTGAGAACATTTGCAGGCAAATAGGCTTCTGGTCATCAACCGATCATTTCTATTGCATTGAAGTTGGGGGGGAGTTACTATCAACTTATAGAATTAATAGATTGAGAAATAATTCTACCACCATCCCATCGATAACATTTCTTTTCTTACTATTGAGTGTAGATTCGCGTTTCACCAGTCACCTCACCTGATGTTAGTTAGAAATCCTTTCTATATACCGTATAGAACATGGTAAATATCTCGTGTCTAACAATAATCACACATCAGATTATGTCAGTCATGACCATTGCAGTTTAAAAATATATTTTATTCTAAAAGATGCTTATTCTTACTTGAAATAAAATCTGCCAAAACGCTTGGAGGTGGGATATCCTCCATATAGCGATGATGTAAGGGCAGCTCGTTTTGTTGTCAGATGATAAAATACGGTAGGGAGAGAGTATTAAACTATGTAATTCCAAACCTTTCTCCCCGAAAGGTTTCCGGTAAACAGACATGCAACCATGCAGCTATCCTCCAGACCTTAAAGCCTTGCATCGTTGCGGATTAACTGCTTCCAAATTGTAGATATTGTTTATGTTGCGCGCATACCAACTGAGTTTGAAAGCGTTTATGTTTCTTATGTATGTTATATTGTGGCACACAAGATAGGTCGAGGTCATCACAATGTCTTAAAAAAACGCAAAAAATATATTATTTTATTCTATAGTACAGCATTATTTAGTAGAGATTGTCGACATAATGTTGGATTTACTATGAATGAGATATTCGAAAGGCCTGGTGCGTGACACAGATTAGATCATTATTCTTTTCCTAAGAAACTAGTCCCGTTTTATAGCAATTCTGTCTGTGGAGCCCCGCGTTCATGATAAATTAATCTCTGTGAAAAGAAACCTTTTGTAAAATCATCTATATGTCTGAATGCTTTCTAGGCGGTAAATAGTCCCCTTTGACCAATATTCATGAAACCCTTTCGTGAAACTTCGCTTTCGGATTACAAGAATTTGGCTAAGAGTCCTTTAGCCGTTCGAATTAATGACGGCAGATTTGAATGAGATATCAGTGTTACTTGCTGTGTCATTCGGACTTGCTGGTTCAGATTATTTTCCAGAGACCGATCAGGTGAGAACAGTAAAGTTATTTGTTTTAGAGCAACTATTGATACTATAGATACGTATATACTTAGTATCTACTGTCAAATTGTAACAGTATTCATTGCATAATTTATTACTGAATTCCCTAAAAATCGTGATGCAGCTGCAGCAGTCTATATAACGTGTTCCAAAGACCATGGTTGCAACTATAGCACGAACTTATTCTAGTCAAAGTATTTCATTCGATTAATTCTTGCTTGCACAACCACTATTAGTATCTGATGGATATCTTGAATACTGCCAGATAGATTTAATAGATAGATTATGATATAAAGATTTATACGTCACGATCTGAAAGGTTGCTAATGCAATATGAATATTTGAGTGAAGTTTAGGGTTTCACTGGTGAAATTGAAACGTTCACTACGGTAAAGTTTCTCAGGGTCTTATCCTACTTCCTACTTCCTACTAATATTATAAACGCGGAAGTTTGTAAGAATGTATGTATGTATGGATGTTTGGATGTATGGATGTATGGATGTATGTTTGTTACTCTTTCACGCAAAAACTACTGAATAGATTTTGATGAAACTTTCCCATAATATAGCTTACACATCAGAATAACACATAGGCTATAATTTATAAAGATATAATGTTATTTATCCAAAATATAACGATAAGTGTCAAGTAAGTAGGGGAAAAATCTGCCATCTGCGAGCTATTCTGGCGTGCGCTGCAGAAACCGTTGAAGTTATACGTATATAATGTATAATGAAAATGTTCATCTTAAATATTCCTACAAAAAAGCCCGCGACAGCATATATCTATCTTTTATGTGTAAGCCACTATCGCCAAAATAGTGAAACAGAATACAATAAAAAATTATATTTTATTTCTAAGGCACATTTGGTAGTAACAAATAGATCCTTATATAAAAATAAATACTTTTATCGCATTTGGGATTTTAAGTAAATAAAATTTGTCTTTTACACTACATCATTTAGACAAATATCTGAATAGTTATGACGATAAACAACTGAGTGCGCGATATTATGGTATGGTCCGGTGGCAGGCGAATGGGACGGGCGCGCGGGCGGGCGGTCGGACGACTGCGGGCGGGGTAGGGGAAGAGTCAGATGTCGCTCAGTGCCGAGCGCGACCCGAATACGGATAGACGTCGTTGACGGTTGTGTCTGTATCGTGAATTTTCAAGGCACTAGCGATTTGTTAAAAACTCACTGTACCTATATAATGTAATAGATAGGTATTGGCAGGTTTATTTTTGTGGTTAGGAGACACGTATAAGAAGATACTTCACTTTTATTTTTATTGTTACATCGGTAGGTTACTTAACTTAACAGTTACTTACAATAATTCTGATGGAAAGTGATGATGCGGCCGAAGATGTGACATGTTTGTCTAGAAGATTCCTATTCACTCTTGACTTGAAGACTCCCAAACTTTTGCATTACCATCAATCATCATATACATCCGTAGAATATCTTTCATTCTTTATGTGCACGCCCCTCCTCCAAAGGAGATGTTTCATTTTGGGCCAGCACTATGTACCATACATAGAAAAATAGGGAAAAAATATTGCATTTTCTTAAAAATACAAAAAAATAATCTGCGGAAGATTACAGCTGTACCCTCAAATTATTATTTTTAAATAACCCAATGCAACCCTATTTTTGGGGCAGTCATGGCAAGAAGATACTGAATGTCACTCTGTTCCGAGTTTCAATCGAGTAACATATTCTATAATCCTATTATAATTATAACAAAACCCAAATATTTCAGAATTGATATGTTGCTTACAATAAATGATCAATGACACGTCAAAATGACAGTTCAATATTGTCGCAATCCGCCATTTGTAATTGTGTTGTGTTGCTATCAATGTACCAAGATATTTTAAATGTACATTAAAACGAAATATAAGTAAAGAAAATAAACATTAAAAAACGGTTACCTACTATATAGTATAGCTATATGGTGCTGGCCCAGGCTCCTTCAATTTTGAAACATCTCCTTTGTCAAACGATCGAGTGTCCAATGTATAAAAATGTTTATGGAGGGGCGTGCATATTTAGAATGTAAGATCTTATCTATCTATCCTTACAAACCATAGCGTTTATAATACCTATAAGTGAGATTATCATAAAAAATACTTAGTTCCGATTTACATACATTACATAATGTAATTGTTTTCATGATTTTTAATTTGTTGGATTTGTCTCCGTCCTGAATAGCAGAATAATATAAAAACATTGAAAAATTGACGACATAATAAAATACTTTCTATCATCATTATCATAATTTTCCATTACCACGCGGGTGAAACCGCGGGGCGCAGCTAGTATTAAATAATTAGGATATGATATTGAACGCAAAATGATATAAATGACTGTCTAACCATTCCTATCGGTACGTGTTACACTTAACACCTGGCTAAACATTCTGAAATTGGATATTACCGGTTATAATTATTACTCGTATCGCAGATTTCCACGAGCCCGATACAAAAGCGAATAACTAGACCATTCATCAGTCGGGTGTGGTTTCAATTCCGAACCAATAAAGAACGCAATAAATCCAGTCGCATCGACTCGTATCGATTCTAGACCGAATCGTAATCGATACCTAACCTCTAATCATTCAACTGATAACTATTTAATATACCTCTAAGACCGAGCGCACATTGCGACAGCGGCGGCGGCCGACGCGACGCGCGATTTGCATTAATGTCGCGTAAACTTGTGAATTTAATTACTTGGGTATATAAATAACTCTAGGTATTATTTATGCTCAATGAAATAAACTACTGGTGATGTTACGAGTATGTTACGGCCCTTTATATATAAACAGATATATCTGTTACCGTTTAATCGATAGTGGAGTAATATCTACACGAATATGTATATATAGAATGCTAAGCTCCTGATTTGCTGGATCGTAATTTTACCGTATTCCTTAAACAGTGGTTGAAAAATTTCATGACAGTAAAAAATACCATTGCAGTGGTACAAAATAAAGCTTGGCCTGACACAGATTCAACACTACAGGGTTGCGCAGTTGTCTGTCAGATGAAATTGTTTCTCTAAAATAACATCGTTTCCAATAAATCTCTAGTGATAATATATCTCATTAGGATCATGCATTTAAGGCAGAATATATGCCACACTCTATCTATTCTTTAGCGCTTTCTTGTAGTATAATAGTACTGCTACAGGTTGAGTTAAATGAGGATTAGGTGTAACTACAACGCTTACCATCTAGCTCTTTACATCATCTTATAAGTGTGTTTGAACAATGTTGCCCATCAATTATGCCAACACACCAGCAGCAGCCATTAAGGGTTAGGTACCTACTACTTACAGCTGTCAAGTGATAGCTCGGTAGTATTAGACTCGCTATTACCACGTTAACTCGCTGTATATTGTATGTGTGAATTTGAGATATTGTGGCAATATTTTTTAACGGTCTCCGCCACTGTATCAAATATTAAACAATTAAGCTTTAACTTTGAAATTGTGCTAATTGTCGAAAAGATGTTTTCTCGCACATATTAATTTGAATCCGTCATCCGTCTAGCATATTAAAATGATTATAGATAACGATAAATGTTACACATATTTATCAATATGTTACATATTTTCAAGTCCTGAAATCGCGTTCGGTAACACCAAAACAGCAGCATTAGTAGGTGCGGCTGTAAGCGCATAGGCGGGTGACAGAGCGCGTCATGGACTCGCTGAGCCGACTACCACAGTCACCACTAGCTCTGTGCGGTCAGTTCTCAGTATCAAACTGTCTCTACAAGTTCGTTGATGAATTTCTAAACTCAATGAATGTGGTGCAGGAAATTTACTTTATGAAGAATAAACGGACGGGCTAGTGCTATACATCAGTATTTGCGGAATCCGCAGAGCAGTAGAGCGTACAACTGAAATCATCAGCTGAACAATTCGCTAATGGATGCTGATGATCGGTAGATGATACTAAGAACAACTCTGCTGTTCATGTTGTGTAAGGACGTAAATAAGTTTCTTTAAAAGGGCTTAAATAAGAAGCTGTCCTATTTGATACAGTATTGTAGTTACATACAGTAAATTCATAACGAAATCATTATGAAGGTATACAATATCGATGCTTATAATTCTCTCAGTACTCGGCATTATTGCCAACATTACGGGTTTGCTACTTACCCATAAATAGAGAGTCGTGCCCCGATGCGTAAAAGTTGTTTCCATCATACTTTTTACGTCTTGCAATAATTATTAATTTTATTCCATTTAGGACTAAGTGGTCTAAGAGTTGTTTCTCCTAAAAAAAATTACATGCCTTATATGGCAACTTTTTACAAGTCTACAAAAAGTGCTAATGGTCTGTTAGTCCAGACAGCAGTAAAGATAATGTCAGTTATGTGGTCTGTAGCGACAACGACAGCATCCTAAATTGGTGTGAAGTGAATTTGCCGCATTTTACACAGAATCGCAGACTTCGACAAAAAAGCGACATGACAGGGTTAGAATTAACTGCTCCGCGGTACGCGTTCGAAGAATCCCAGTCTTTGTTTCGCGGCCAAACAAGTTTTGAGATTCCTGAATCTCTATCGAGGTGTCAGATCTTCAGGGTCGTCCAGAACTCGTGTTAAATCTTTTTCTTACACAAGACTACTTGTGCACAACTCGTATTCTTATTTTTCGCTATGTGAATCGTGTCTGGCTTTAAACGCTTTCTACAATTTATTGCTTTCTCCGTCCAAAAGGGAACATGGATCCAACTTAATAAGTGCCACATCGGCCATTTGCGATTTATTTTAACAACCACTTAAAGGTCAAAGCTCTGAAAATGATCGATTACATACAATGTTACAAGCATAGATATCTGGCTACTTATTTGTTACTAGTCGGTACATACTTCCCCTATAGATCAGTTCTTTGAGTTCTTATAATTTGTTTGTATATTTGTCTCGGCGCGACCTCAAACATCCGTGAAGCGAGTCGCTCGTGCTCTAACTCCGACTTTTTGTTCAGTCGTTCGTCGCGCCGCCATCTTTCTGAGAACTGTCGTTCAACACCAACAAATAAAAACTAATCCCTACCCGACTCGCGGTCGACAAAGGTGTGAATATAATTAATGGTTTATCAAAGGACCCGCCTACCGACTTCGCGTTTTACCCAATGCTGCCTATTTGGACATGAGCTCATTTAGCAACTCGACTGCCGAATTTTGAGTCAGGCTAAAGGTTCATTAATTCGTTTCGAGATTATTTTTGTCCGCACATCGATCATGAAGCGGTCGCTTATCAAATTTTAATTGGGATGCTCGTAAATCTGAGTTATGAAGAGAGTCTAATTTGATCTCTCCTTTGCGCTGAGGCGGTCGTTAGTCGACACCTTGGCTGCATATTTGTTGCTCATTTCACGACTATCGTTACGTTCTCAGGGATTAAGCTATTTGTATACTCTTTAAGATATCGAGTTTCTCCTCTTTATATTAAGTTACATGTCGTGTAATTGTTTATCTGTCTGGAAGCAGAACGTGTGAAAAAATGTACCAAGTTTGTTCAGCCATAGATCGCGACCTAATCTAAAAAGTTAGACCTACCGAAGTCTCGCCGAGAAGAAAATGTAACTTTTGAATACAAAAAAAAATGACGTAGGTACTAGTAGCTATACTTTGACTTAAGAAAGAAAAATCATTCAATTTGATTTAAGACCTCCTAGTTACCACCGCTGAGTGCAATATCCAGCTAACCAGTCGCTGTTCACGCTGTGAGGAAAATGTTCATAAGATAACCGTTTTGCGGAAATGCAAATAGATTTCATAACGGCTTCGAAGAACGTGGGTGTCGTATGCGTTCGGCTAACACCTCCACTGACAAGTCAATGAGGCATTGTGAGGCGGTGTCGGCTGCGCATGTACCAGAAACTGTCGCTGGGTCAACGTTTGTAGACGGAACGGCTTTGCTTTATTATCAATATTGTATACTAGCCGTGCCACGCGGCTGCGCTCGCTATTATCAAGTTAAAAAGTAGGCTATGTGTTAACTATGTATATTCCCAATTTCATCCAAATCCGTTCAGCTGTTAGAGCGTGCAGAGGGAACAAACATACCTACACACAAACTTTCGGATTCATAATATTGGTAGGATTAGTAGGTTAATGTATTCGAAAATATGATAACTCATAAATTAGCTAACATGAACAGTAGGTACCAAGCTCTTGTATAATAATTAAACGCAAGCAAAGCTTAAAAAAACCGTCTTCACCGCTTTATCTTCGGAACCTTGATCAGATTGAGTGTATTGCACACGCATTATTGCCGTTAACTCAATAACTAGAGATTAGATCTTGATCAAATTTCAATGGGACCACATGAAAAGCACAAGCTTTCAAATAAAAAAATAATCACAGCGAAAGAAGTTATGAGGTAACTTTTGAAGAGTCGGTCAAAAACGAGAACATCGTCACTGTAGTCCACAGATTACGCATTATTGACGATATTTCAAGAACTACTGATCAGATCTTGATCAAATTTATATGGGACCAATAGGAAAGCAACATCTTTCAAACTAAAAAAATCTAAAACGGTTCACGTGGAAAGAAGTTGTGAAGTAACACACATAAAAAAAAAAAAAAAAAAAATACAGTCGACTTGAGTACCTCCTCCTTTTTTAGGAAGTCGGTAAAAACCAGTGACCGCAACTTATCTATGACCATAATTACTTACTTTAATCATAATGATTTAGTTAATGGTCAACATTATGATGTTACATAATAGATATTTCCGTAGTTAAGAATCCGATGTTCAGCACATCATAATGGTTGTTAGACCAGCTCCCGCGTGAAAATTATTTGACGTGATCGCTGTTTTAGTTGAGCTGCGGTAACGAGCAAATTTCAAATAGCTCAGTTTGAGTCATACGTGCGGATATAATTGGAGATGATTTATATATTCGTACCTATAACGATTCTAAAATTTACTTAATGTTTATTATTTGGATTTTATAATTATTTATATAACAATATATATAATACTAGCGATCCGCCCCGGCTTCGCCCGGATGTGATAAATGAAGAACCGCTCGACCGATTTTGTACAAACTTCACATAAACTATCTACTAAATAGTCCGAACAAAGCCTAAACATTTGGTTTGGATAGGTCAGCCCGTTCTTGAGTTTTCAAATAAATCGAAAAGTGGCATTGATTTTTATATATATAGATAGATGAAATTCATACTCAAATTAAGAAAACAATTTAGCATTTGGTTGTAAAGAAGGTGAACGACAAATCTTGTAAGATTATTAACGTGACGGCTGAATAGACAAGTTTAAATAAAAAAATATATATAACAGACATAAACGTAAATCTTTCTTTCTTTTTCGATACTCGTGTGCATAGTCGGATTGTGAAGGTTCCAATCGTTACGCTCCAGCGATCTGTTCAATAGCAGGTACTGGACAGGTAGGCTTTAGAAATATCTTAAACCTTACACAATCAGGATAACTATTGTCTGCAGACGACGTCGTGTCTGGCAGATGCGAAGGTGCATTGTGTCCACGGCTTTTGTAATGTGAGAAAAACACGAGTTTCCGAGAAATAGTTCGATTCGATGCACATGTGCGCGGGGTAGGTTTTATACCTGTTACCTTGGTTCGTAAGGACTCATAAAATGGCCCCCATTGTTAGAATTTCAAACCGTGTAGCGTTACGAAATGGTTAGAGTTATATTGGTGTTGAAGTGTACAAACTCTTGGTTATTCGTTCGTATTGTCAAAGGCTCCTTATGATGAGTGATAGAACGACAAAAGTCAACGAACTTAGTGTAGGGCTGTAAGTGTGAAAGCGTTTATGTTTTGTTTAAATCAGGCTTATATTATACAGCAGTGGATGTCTTATTAAGCAATTTATGGTATTAACCGACCTTCGACCTTTTTTTGTTAATGATGCTGCGCTTGCTGTGTGGTTAGCTGACATTGCAACATCAGTGTTTACAGATTTGCAACGGCAATTCAGCCTATGATGTGAGGCTATCATCCACTTAAGTTTCGTTCTCATTTAGATGATAGCCTCGACTTTCAAAATCGTACTTTTTGATGAGAAATCACCTCAATTTTAGGACGTCTCTCTTAATTTGTATAGATCTTTCATTGTCTGAGCTCCTTTCTATCATACGCACAATGCAATTTTATCAAATAGCTACCTACTCTTCTTTCGAACCTAATACTATAAGGTAAGTACAGTGTCGGTGATTACCTTTTAAGAAATTCCTAAAGCATTTATTTTTTTAATGCTCGATAGGCAAGCATTTACCGTTCGGGGAACACAGGCGAGGGCAATGAGTACCACGCCTTCCTAGGCTCCTTTCCTAGAATTTATATCTATAAGAGGCAGAGTTCACGTGCACTTGCAATAAACCACATTGTATTGGTAATGACACATCGTATTTGGCATAAGATTACTAAGGACGATGATATCAGCTCTTGGTTTCGGCCAGACGGCCCGGCGCGTAGGCACAGAAATACGCGCGACACCTCAGCTTGGCACTGGCACGCGGATGTGTCGCCGCTGTTGTGTCTATCTGGCTGGACTATTCCGGACAAGGCACACCTGTACAAGCAAGATTATTGTTTTGTATTTGGAGTAATACAGTCTAGTTCTCATCAGTCAATAATACTTACTATTTATATCTGTGTGACTATCACATTTGTAGAGTCATGAAACAATTCACTGATTTACCTAACTCTCAGCTTCCCAATGCAAAAAGTCGTTTGGTAGGCAGTGAACCCAAAATGCTCCATGCGTTACCTATTACAGCGAGACTAATTGCCGAGCAAAATACAATCTAGCGCTTTGGGCACGTCACACTCAGGTGTGTACATATTATTTTGTAGAAAAGAAAGTAAACTTTGACATAACACATTAAAGGTAAAAAAAAGAAAGAAATGTCATGAATGATCCTGGTCTGAGCTTTGCATGTCAGTCAGTTGACTTGCCTCTGCCTACATTAGAAAAATGTTTTTTTACTTGTAATTTTTCATTTTAAATTTCAACTAGTTGTTTTGTATTATTTGTCGTGTCATTTCGCGACTTTGATCGCTTTGGTATTCCTTTCTTAGTGCTTCTCTAGTCCCTACACTAACAAAGGAAGGTACCCAGAAACTTACACTTTTCTATCATTCTTTAAGGATAAACATTGATTCTCAGTCAGCGACTGCACGGTTTTATGTAATACTAGACGCGACCCGCGGCTTCGCCCGCTATTATCAAGTTAAAAAGTAGCCTATGTGATAATCCTAGGTATAATCTATGTACATTCCAAATTTCATCCAAATCCGTTCAGCCGTTAAAGCGTGAAGAGGGAACAAACATACTTACACACTTACACACAAACTTTCGGATTTATAATATTAGTAGGATTATTATTTAGATAAAACGTTATAGTCAAGATACTCCACGAAAGCGAACAATAATCTTGCATTAAAAAAAAATAGGTTTATCAATGTAAACACTAAAATACCCACTACTGGCTCCTACAGCACAAGCAGAGGGTAACCCATTCAAACCAAATATTGAATAAGTTAAAAGACTGTAAGATGATAGCTGCAGTGCAGTGCAATGTTACTTTAGAAATAGCATGCTGAACACACAACGATCGCATACATTTTACCGTTTTCTTAACATTATGCCTAAGTGGATGTTAATATTTATCGATAAGGGAGAGTATATAAGTAGTTCAGTATCTACATATACCTACACAGCAGTCTGTGCCTATTCAAGTGCGAATGATTGTGGTACTGCGTATATCACTTGCCTTTGGTATGAAGCCCACTGATGATTTAAACAGTTTATCTCTGGGTAAAAAAATGATCTTGCTTACTGATTATTTCACTACCCGTGCCCCGCGGCTTCGCCCGCTATTATCAAGTTAAAAAGTAGCCTATGTGTTAATCCTAGGTATAATCTATGTACATTCCAAATTTCATCCAAATCCGTTCAGCCGTTAAAGCGTGAAGAGGGAACAAACATACTTACTCACTTACTCACACACACACACAAACTTTCGGATTTATAATATTAGTAGGATGTTTTAATTTTATTCATGTGAGATAGTGGTCAAATGCTTGCCTATTCAATTTAAAAAAAATAATTAAGTTATCGTAATATTTTCTTAGATCTTACCATACATTCACTAAGCCCTTTGCGTCGGTTTCTTAACATTTATTTATCTCTAACATTTGAGATTAGTCCCACTAACTAAAACTGAAATTAGTGGTTCACAAGTAACTATAGATCGCTTTTTTAGTCACTCAGCTTTAGAGTGAACAATAATTTATGAAATCAGTGGTTGCCTCTTCAGCAGCTGTTAACACCAATACCTGAGGTAGTGTTTATAATAATCAAATGATAAACTCCCACGAGGTCAGGGAGTTGATGGGAAATCGAGCATACTCGATTTCGCATAATGCTGTAACCTGTATATTGAAAAGAACCGTACTGCTATGTCGGCATGACTCCCACGGCAAGTTCTTTGCAAATAATAACCTTTTTAATTCTAAGAGACTTAGCATAGGGCTACCATCACAATATCGCTAACTAAGCACTGTTACTCAGTGAACATCTGTATTAACTTTTAAAACTTCTTAGTTTTGTGGATATATTATAATTAGTTACGTTTTAACCACATCGAAGTCATTTCAAAATCGGCCCAAAGAGGCTCTCATGAAAGTTAATGACTCTACTGCCAGATTCGCAAAATTACAGCCATCTCGAGAAAAACCAATTACAAATATGGTGGCCAATTTTTTTTTTTTTAATATCTTTTAACACTAATACATAATGATATTAACCTAGATTTATCTATATTATGTAGTTGCTATTTTGCAGTTTGCCTCCAAGCATCCTTATCATTAATGTAGTCAATCGTTTTATAATAAGCTTTCTTAATTAATACCCGTTTAATTACTGATTTGAACTTTCCCAGTGCTAATTAAGTTACAATTTTAGAAATTCTATTGTAAAATCGAACTCCATTTGCCATAAAAGATTTATTCGTTTAGCTTAATCTAAATGCGCGCACTGTAATTTGATGATTGTTTTGTCGCTTCTTAATGTATATATATCAATATGTTTGCGAACGATGTTAAGCAAAAGCTTGGTAAGTATGCTTGTTTCTTTAAATAATTCCCTGAGAGATTCGCGCGGACCCATATCATAGATTGCACGAACCGCTCTCTCTCACTAATAACACAAATATTGCATGCCATTACATTGCTCTCAGCGAGGAGTCTAGGACTAGTTACTTTTACGTACTGCAGATATCTTTTCGAAAGTAATTCCTTAGCTTCGATATGTACGGCCGTGCGAGGCGATATATCTTCTTATTCTGTGCAGTTATTCCAAGGGCTACAAACTCTTCTCATAGAGTAACTAGTTGTACAAAGATTGTAATTATCAAGCTGACGTAATCCGCTCCGACCGCCCGCTGAACGGATATCGATTCTTTAGATTAATTAGCGATACTAGGAAGGATACTCACTGCTTCGTAGCTATATCATGCTGTGAGGAAACGGAAAATATTGGCATCCCAGAGCCGTGTCATTTAGATTCCCCTAATGACATTAAGGAGGATTGTAAGATTCCCTGTTTTTGCTATAAGATTTTCATTTTTAATTGACATCATCCCGCAAACGGCAAAGCATCATACATTTTCCTGAATTATACTTATTCCTAACATTCTCTGTTCTAAATGTTATCCATCTGGTCCTCTTAAATTACAACTTACCTATAAGTTATAACAAATAATTTATCTAGCAAAGCGAGATCTCTAGGTTGACTTAGGTTTTTCAGCATGTCCGTCCGTTCTTAGGGTCTAAACCATAGAAGACCATAAAATCTTCAAACTCTTAGAGAATATGTAAAGCTATGGCCTAACGCCAATCTGTATTGTAGAATAACAATTTGGTAGGACATCAAAATAACTGTTCTTAGACCAATTATATCCCGAGGTGTATCTTAAAAACGGATACATATTTAAAGCCGAAACTTACGTATAATATCCATTATAACTTCTAATTAAATAACAAACACAAAAATCATACTCATACATATCATCATCATTATAAATATAAAAAAAGTTTTAAGCAAATAACCTCAAAAGCTTTTTTTCTCTATTATGCAACATTTAGGCGCGAAATCTCAGTTAGTTGCAGTTTTTTGATAATTATTCGTTAATCTTACATACCTATAATATACATTTAAAAACGAGATATAAATGCTATGAATACATAAATATTTAAATTAATTTAAATATTTTGTATTGTATGTTTTATATAAGGGGATAAATCAATATAAACATCAACCTTCAAGCAGCCGCGTAGACGTAGTAAGCACAAGTTATGACTTCGCTACACTTGCACGGCATTAACGACAGCAAAGAAAAACACCTAAGATTTATGACGTCTAAGCATCGCAGACTAAATGATTTATCTCTTAAAATTATTATCTACGAATAAATTATTCACGATATATCGACGACAGTAAACGAACGCTTGTACACGTTCATATCCTAAGTTTTTTTTTTTCTTATAATTTTAAACAATAATCTTTCTTGAAACATACTCTGGCTCTCTTTTGAGTTATTTTCTCACTCATTTAATTGTCAGTTAAAAAATAGTAAAAATAGACTTGCCTAGCAAACAATATTACTGGCATAACTTACATCATTGACGTCTATTTATTATCGTTCCAAATCGTATCATTTAATGACATCACTTCCCTTACAGTATTGTGATTTTATCGTCCAAAGTCCAAACGGAATATTTAAAAGCCCCAGGAAGATACTGCTCAATATTCATGCGACGTAACTGTAAGGGCCTCTTAGACACAGGCTTCGATGTAAGTTTGTAATAGAATTCAATTTGCATTCAAATTTACTTCTTTTCCAATGGGTTTGGCGACTCGACTCGTACTGGACGTGTCCAATTACCATTTCAGAGACAAGTTTCTCCTTTTCCTATCTATATCCATCGTTATTAGACATATTCAATTTCAAAAGCTAAAGCTTATCTATTTACAAATATAGCACTTATTAATATCAAGCGTTAAAGATTCAAATTATAATCTTCCGTCCTCAAGTCCTCGCCGAGTTTTACATAGTTGTTATTCATTCATCTTCCCGGAATTGGTTACAAGTTACACGTTAAGTTAGTGGCGTATTCATTCTAATTATACGAATGATTAATTATATTTGAACACATAATTGTTGGGAGCTAAACAAGAGACCAGACGAAAGGAAACCTTATTGAATAAGCACACAGACTCGAAGATGACACCAGTTGAGAAGATAAGTGAGAATAATAAGATACAATTTACTCGGGCATTTGCACACAAATATCCATACCTACTAAACTGCTCGCGCCGAGGTACATTCAACAACCTTGAAAATGGCTCGATATGGCATTGGATATTAGAACACTAACTGAGTGAACTGCGTCAGCATTTGACGTTACAGTAGCTGAAACAGACGAGGATCACAAGACAGAGATAGCTCAGAAAGGTGAACTGAAATACAATTAGATGGCGCACACCGCAATTGGTACTGTAATCAGTGATGACGTAACTGGCACCGAAATGATCGACAGCCGAGCACAGGCGGTAGTAAACATGCGTAAGCGTCATTCACAGACGCGGCCGGAAACCGAGTGTGTGTGAGAACTGGGAATACATACACACGTCACGAGTGTGTCTGTGTACGCAGTGAAATTATGAAGTCATTTCTATACAGAAAATGTTTCCACATTGTTTGGAGACTGTTGCATCACTTATGGGCATGGAAGCACGCATGCAACGCGATCCATTGTAATCGACAAACGACACATGCAGTTATGTAATTGATTTTATAATGAGAGAAGATCATCTAATTGTTCTCAAATGTATCGACATCGGTGCAGCTGCACCGACCCACGCTATTTTATTGACAATTGATATTCATTGTCCGATCGCTATTGATGTCGGCCTATATTCTGTCTAGGCTTTTTATAATGAGATACACCAAAAAGAAAGCGAATCCCGTCGAGTCTTGACTTGTCTAAAAGTAAGAGGTCACGACTGCAAAACTAGTTTCCGATATCGCCACACCCAGCAGTAAAATTTTGTTAAATATAATTGGGTCTACAACTCACCACAAATCCATTTAGTGAACGGTAAATTCTTGGGAGCTTAATTATTGAAATATAGTTGATTGCACGCTCCAAGGACTTGAATGCATTTGGTATACAAAATATCAGCAATTATAAGCTGACGTGAATTATGATAATAGTTTACTTCAGTGATGGTTATTAATTTTCTTAATATTAAACAATTTTAGTTTAAGCAATTGCCCATGGATGCAATCAAGATTCCTTTGAATACGTCATGTATTCTTTTTTATTTCGATTATAGGTGCATCTAAAATGTGACTTATTGAACACTAATTGATTTCCTTAAATTAACATGACAACCTATTTTCAATCTTTTGCGAGTCATGAAAATGCGCACTCCACATCCTCATATCTGTTGTTACAATTAGTAGATTCCTATTCGAAATTTAATAAATATTACATATATATCATTTAACAGTTGCTTAAGCTCTGGCGCAGGGAGTTCAACGACGAAATGAAAGGTTGCTGCACGTCTGAGCCGTTATATTATAGAGCTGAATGGTGCCCCATCAATGAACCACGTATCTCCATTTGCATAAACATTCTGTCGTAACTCCATGCAGACTTGTAGAATCGACTTCATTCACAAGCTCGAAAGTTCTTTGGAATTCAAAATTAGTATCTTGTTTGCATAATGATTGTTTTCGCGGTTCTTACTTATGATTATGAGTTATATATTTCAAATCATTGTTAGATTATGCAGCGATGTTTTATTATTATTACGGTTATGAATAACAATGCATAATAACTTACAAAGTTACAAAGTTGCCTTAAGAAAGTCCACGATTACTCTTGTGAGTGAGTTAACCCTATTTGATATATATTTTGAGTATTTTGCATTAGGTTTACGTTTGTTTTTGAAATTGTAAATTTCTTAACTGGTTTTACTAAAATCTTCGAGTTTCGCAATGGTACTAATTCAATTAAACAGGTGGCCGTTTTCAATTCTGACCAATATATTATTATTATCGACTGCCAATAGGTATGTTAATCAGTTCTTCGTAAATATTAATGGTGTTTGTATATGCCACCAAATCGTGCATAATTATATGGAACTATTGCCTTTGTTTTGTTTTGCTTGACTGAACCCGGTTTATAAGTACAAACAGTTTCCTTGGATAATTTTTGAGCAATTTTTCTTACATGCTGGCAAAATTCTATGTCATAATTCATATTTAATCTACAAAACATAATTATGTAGGTACTCCTGGTATAATAATATTGACCTATTGTTTTATGCCTCATAAAACGGATTCTGTATTAGTTAACTCCTTCGTTTATATTTAGTATTCGTTTATTTTCTCTTGTTTCAAACACGACAACACGGTAAAATACAATTATCTTAAAAATAAGATATAAAATCCGATAGAAGCTGTATAACTCAAAAACAACAATCGCAAGAACCTAAGAAATCATTATATCCCATCTTGGCTTCGTGTAATCATGTCCTCAATAACACCCAATAAAACAGCATGTGCGACCATACGATTGTAATTATAAACGTATCAATTTTCGACCTCAGGTCCTGGTGATACAGGCAGCTATACGCCCACTGGCCTGGCACTGGCACGTGCGAACCTAACTCGATGCACCTTTATCTCGCTTGTTTCATTTTTGTTTTAAAGGGCCACAACTTCTATTGCCCCGCAAATATGCTCTGGAAAACTAAAATTAGGCATATTTTTATTTTGAATTTCATTAGTCACCATGATGCCCAATGGCTTCTGTCTAATAGCGATGGATTATGTTTACTGTATATACCTAGTTAGACTAATCGCGCCTTGATATGACTTTGATCATTCTAAGTCTGTAGGCACATCGGGTGGGCTTGAATAATGTCTACTGATCTGGCAAGCTACATATTAAACAGTGCGCTTCTACGAAACTAGCATGCATTAGTCAGGCTGGGCGCAATTTTGTAAATTCACGGCTGTCTCTCGTTAATCGGCGTCTATCAGTTGACGTTATCAGTCCGCCCCCGGGACTTCGCATCCATTAGCGACGTGGAGTCGTGGAGCCCCCGCGTTCGCAATACTCATCAATTACCGAGGTAATTGGTTGTGGAACACCTCTGCAGCCCTCCGCAGGCTCCTCAGTAGAAGCTGTTTCTCAATCGTCTAATCATCTAATGGGTATAGCGTAACTTTAGCGGTGTGGGCGGCGGTGACCTCTCGCCACACGTGGGCGGCACTTTCTACAGTTCCGCCGACGCCTCCCCATCTCAATATCTAAAACTATAAATATTCATCTCATATTTTTGTAGTATTTATTCGTTAATGGGCTATCACTGAATTCTTGCCATTCTTGGAGCAATTTCGCAACGGCCTAATTTCTCGTATTGATTAACAGCATCCATATAATTTTGATATCTGTTCGCGTTCGCTCACGTTCCTAAGAGTCGGTGTGGTGAATAATTTTAAAATTAACTTTGTTTTTGTAGACATCAGTGACACCTAATAAGCCGGAGCAAGGTTGAACACACACCGCAGCTGTCGATGGCTGATATTGAGTTTCACAATAAAAAATCTAAGTATTACTTAACGAAACAGAAATTTCCGCGCGACTACGACGCCGAGTCGCCATGATTTCGGCTTAACGATAAAATTTTCGTTTTGGTGATAAAGTATCAGCTTACATACTCGATTTTATATCGCTTTAGTAGTTAAATGCTTAAGAAAAATGTTTTCATATTTAAATTCATAAGGGGCAATCTTTGGGAAGGTTAATGGCGTTACTAAATTCTATAATTCAATCTTTCATGATGATACATGCATACACTCTAATCCAGTTTGTCATTCTGTACCATTAAGATGAGTTTAATGTCGGAAATTTCATCGTATTATACGAAAGCGATACCTACGAGCCATAACACGAAATTATAATAGTAATGGGTGTCGTGTGTCAGCCGCGAGTTCGACATTAATGTTGTCTCCAACGGCTTTAATGCTGCGGAAGTCGCCTACGCCGATCGATTAAAAAGTTCACTTCACGACCCAACTAAACTTCTACCTACCACTTAACTTCTTCCTCCTTCAACGTATTTGTCACTTGCTTTATTTTTATCGATAATGAGATTAACGAAACCCATTATAAAACTATTAGATTCGTTGATGAGCCGGCCGCCTCTACTTAATTTGAACTCGACCGATCAAACGAGTTCATGATTCTAGAGTTATCCGAAAGGGCTACCGTTGCCGTTAATGTTATTCAGCATATCTAATTCTCAATTAACTTCTGACCGGGAGGTGAGCTGTAATCTATGGACGAAATGCAAATTATTATAACGCTATTTGAGCTTAGCTCATACCGTGGAAAATTTGATTTAGAACTTCTTGCGTTTCATTTTGAATATATGATAATTGTAATGACGTTGCGCAAGTTGACCACACACACACACACACACAACACTCGTGAATCCACATAATAATATTCCGGTCAAAAGTTCGCCGTTTGAATCCACCCACGCCTGGGACCGAGTTGTTTGAAGGCTCTTGCACATTACAAATTTCTATTAACTGAGATATGGACATATCTTGAACTCGATTCATATTGAATTGAATAGATTATTACATCAATACTGTCTTTTTTTAATTTATATATGTATATGTATATATTGCTCTTGTCGTATGTGTGACTTAGCATAGCATCACCAAGCTGAACATTCTTGTTCTTCAAAAGCACATGTCGTAAAGCGTTGTTGTCATGTTCGTTACACGCAAACAAAACATAAATCGCCGTAGGTAAATCGTGTGTCGATGAGGCGTAGGTGTGAAGAATCGATACACCTTCGATATTTATTGCCTCACGCCGCCGTTGTCTTGGTTAATTGTTATTGTTAAATCATAGATTTTGGGCATGTTAGTTCCACGGTGGAGTTCGTTAGCATTTGACCCGTGGTCCGGAGACAGTAACTCACGCGGACTCGACCCCCCTGGGGCTACTTCGACGTGGGCTCTCGGATCGGCGCGACTTTCTCGGCTGTGGGCGGCACCTGTCGTGCCATGCCGCCTGTTTGCGAACTTATCCATACCGAGATGTAGAACTTTTAGTTTACTGACAAATACATAGTTTTAAAAATGATATATTTGTTTTGACAAAATTGTGGTGGTAAATAGATTGTCTATTTATCGTCTAGTAGCCGTGCCCTGCGGTTTCGCCCGCTATTATCAAGTTAAAGAGAAGCTTATCTGTTAATCCTTGTTATAAGCTATGTACATTCCAAATTTTATCCAAATCCGTTCAGCCGTTAAAGCGTGAAGAGGGAACAAATATACTTACACACTTACACACAAACTTTCGGATTAATAATATTTGTAGGATGTCCGTCTTTTTGTGCTTAAAATAATAGTTTTACTTAACTCAAAATACAAATTATTTTATTGCAGTTTCTGAGTAATCTAAGTCGATAATACTATTATTATTCTAAGTTTGAGGCGCTCAGACGCTTTTCCATAATCATCATTCTCGTCTCCGATGCGAAGTGACGCTTGATTTGCTCGGTTAGCATACTAGCTTTGAGCCGGGGGGTTCGCCTACGTGCTGTTTTATTTATGTGTATCGCTATTACAGGCGATTGTTCGATGTCAGTCATCCGTTGGAATTACATTGATATCACTTTGATTGACAACCCATTTTGTATTTTGCTTTTTAAAATACACCCACTTTGTTCATTTTTTGTCTTGAGTCAATCTATTAATCTGTCTTTTCTTACCTTGACAGATCATTAATATTCTCTGTCTATTGTTTCGATTTGTTCGAACTTACTTATAAGACAGAACTTTGTAATCCTACTCTATAATCTGTTCGATAAGATTTCATTGTATCTGAGTAAATTACGTCTCTTTTGTTTAGATATCGAATTATCGACCGATACGTGGCCTATCTGCATTCTAACTGCGCAGTACATTGTACTATTGTATTTTCGACAGTGATGTAATAATTTTGTGTATCTATTGTCCTTAGGGTAAGGTTGATTATGTTTTCAGCTTTGTGCTACGTAAATTTTGTATTAACGTAACGTACGTTACATTCCGATAGCGCACGAAATCGACAAAAATAAGTTATCAGGTTTTGATTGTCCAAGCTGCGATATGACGGTATCGCAGATTTCTCGGTGCGGCCGCGCCCCTGCATTTAGATTATTTCTGTGATTAAAACATTATAGATGACCTCAAATAATGTTCTAATTTGATAACTTAGGTACTATTTGTATTATTGATCTATCGTAAATTCGTGGATACGTCGACTTATATATTTTGTAAAACTCATGTGACAGGTGACTATCATAAGATCGAACATAATTTTATTTGTTAAGTGTTTAAACTATCAAGCATGCATTGACAATTTGTAGTTATCACAGATAATCGTTCATTCAAATCATTCATTTCCAAGTGTAGTGTTGTTACGTTTTCCAAGTATTAATATTATCGATATCATGTTATTGTTTTGCAGAGATCGCTTGAATTGGGACGACGACGGTTGCATCAACAAACTACGTCCCGAGTGTTGCATAATTGTGGAGGAACAGTTAGCCCGCGATAAAACGAATCGTGCACGTCGTACGTAGAAAACTCGATGCTTTATACAATCGCCATCATGAATATGCAGGAGAAATCGATCAACATGTTAATGTCAGTCGCCGGACGGGCTCCATACGGCGTAAATTGCTAGGCGAATGGTTTACTGGACATATATCTGTTGGATCTTGTGTCTCGTCGTCGCGAATTACCTGGTAATTGTATTATAAATCGTTGGAGAGCTGTTACTCGTCACGTCAATCGTTCATATCATATTTATATTGGTAAAATGATATTACAAGTTAAAAAAACATTATTAAAAATAGTCTTACTAATACCATCTAATACTTAACATGATATATCAAAATATTTCAAAGCAATCGGCATTCTATATAAAAAATGCGAAAGTTTGTGTGTGAATGTTTGTTACCACGTATCTCTAACGAATAATAAACCCGTTTTTAATGAAATTTTGAATATAGATAGTTTAGGTTCCGAAATAACACATTAAAGCGGGCAAGCCGCGGGCACGGTTACTTACTAAAATAAATAAAGAATTTATTTATACTTTTCTACATTAGATCGAATAAATAAAAAGCCTGATCAGCAAGCCATTTTTTAACCTTTAACTTAATAAGTTAAATGTGCTAGCGTCAAAAATGTCTCTAGCAACCTGATGTAGGCAGCCCGGCCATGACATTCACTAGCTTCGATGACATCCGCGAGAACACTTGTAACCGATGTGCGTTCTTTGTAGCTTGTTTGTGACCAGCGCTAAGCATCGGGTACTCCCTCCAATGTCCTCTTGCGTACAGTGCCGCTTGTAGAATCACCAGAGACGGCACTGTCAATATTATTCACGACTAGCTTTTGCCCGCGGCTTCGCTCGCGTTAAGAAGTATTATTTTAAAATTGACAAAGTTTCATACAAACTTTCATCCCCTATTTTATCCCCTTGGGGGTAGAATTCAATCCTTTCTAAGCGGATGCCTACGTCATAACATCTACCTGCATGCCAAATTTCAGCCCGATCCTTCCAGTGGTTTGGGCTGTGCGTTGATAGATCACTATGTCAGTCAGTCAGTCACCTTTGAGTTATATATATTTAGATTGAAATAAAGGCTTCGCGGAAGTATTTTGTGGCAATCGCAACATAGCTCGTAGGTACACTCTTTTTTGCATTCTAAAGACGCACTCGCAATAAGGGGCACGTTCCTAAATTTCGATGCCGTACTGTATGAGCGAGTGCACAGAATCGAAGTAGTAATTTCGCACCATTTCCGTGGGTAGGACAGCAGACACTTGCCACAGCGCACAAATTCTCTCCCACCCTTGTCACCATGACGGTGAAGGTATGTATATGTTCAATACAAATACAATACCTAATACGAGTAGTCGAGATACTTACACAGCTTATTTATCACTTAAATTCGATAAAACTTGTTAAGTGTTTTCTTTCGATTTTCGAATCAGACCAAGTTATCACGAGTACCAACATAATCAGACACTTCAATTTGAATATTTGTGATGTATGTACATAGTACTGGGGCAGGGCTCATCATTATCTAATATAATGTTCTCCCTTCTTTTGAACGATCTGCCTGAAAACGTTGGAAATGGTCACGTATTGATGTACGCTGATGATGTTGCCGTGATTGTGAGCGCACCTTCAATGGAACAGTTGGAGGTCAGGATTAACAAGGCATCATCAGATTTAAATGACTGGTTTAAAATTAATGGGCTTATTTTAAATATTAAAAAAACACACTACATGTGCTTTAATTTAGCCGGCCGCAACCAGAAGCCTATTAGCGTGAGAATTGGCGACACAGAAATTGCTCATGTTAAGCAAACTACATTTCTAGGTTTCCAATTGGATAGTGCTTTAAAATGGGACATCCACATCAACAAACTGTGTGAAAAGGTCGGAAGTGCGTGTTTTGCGCTGTGGCGGGTGTCTGCTGTCCTCCCCACAGAAATGGTACGCAACTGCTACTTTGCCTCTGTGCACTCGCTCATACAATACGGCATCGAACTCTGGGGACGCGCCGCTGATTGGGAGCGCGTCTTTCGAATGCAAAAAAGAGCTGTACGAGCTATGTTGCGAGTGCCACAAGATACTCCTGCGAAGCCTCTATTTCAGTCGTGGAGGATCTTGACAGTTCCGTCTCTGGTGATCCTGCAGGCTGCCATTTATGCAAGAAGGCACTTGGAGGACTATTCTAGGCTTGGCGATGGTCACAAATACGCCATAAGAAACGCCCATCGGATACGAGGAGTTTCACGGCGGCTCACGAAGTCATCGAAGCTGTTGCATGTCATGGCACCGACTGTATACAATAGATTGCCAGAAGATGTTCGGAACGCCACTTCCGAAAACTTGTTTAAAGTTAAAATTAAGAAATGGCTTGTTAAGCAGGCTTTTTATACATATGACGAATTTATTGAAATGAGAATTACTTAATCGTATGTACGCTATTTTGACATGAATTTATAATAATTTAATTTATTATCCTTAAATTAATTACTATTTATATTGACATTTATGAATAATTAATTTTATTTTATTTATTTTTACTTTTTGACTATTATTTTTAAATATGATTATTTCTACATTGTTTTGACCTGTAATAATTATTTACCAATAAAATGAATATGAATACTGCAAATTTATGTACTTACTTTATTTTTTTGTAACACTTTATGCAAAAAAACCTAGCGTAGCGTGTTTACCAGTTACCATTCTCTTCAATATAATAGTTACAATTCTCGGTCACATCAAGCAGGTAATTAAAGATAGTAGTCAAATGATGCCTTTTAACAGAGATACAAAAAAAATATGTATATAAATGTATTGTGGCATTTGATTAGTCTTGATCAATTATTTATAATCCATGCATGACTTTAACTACAAGGTAGATCATAGTGGAAAATATGACATTGCATGATTGGATCCAGCAGAGGTAGAGCGCTGGATAAAATGATAGTCATTACATATTTATGACATATCCACGGTTCTCACGTCAGGTAAAGATAGCAGTCCACATTCGTTACAGTGGTAAATATTGACACTGTCTGGTCTGTTTATCGAAGATTCGATGAACTCGAGTCGTGTACAAGTGTTTGTTGATGTTACTATCTACTGGTTGCGTTATATGATAAGGAATTAAATTAAAAAAAAAACGTCATCACTAGTCAGTTTACCAGTTTAAATCTACCAACTTTTTTTATGCATAATAGGCAAGCGTTTGACTACTATCTCACCTGATGGAAAGTGACGATGCGGCCGAAGATGTAACATGCTTGCCTAGAAGATACCTATTCACTCTTGACTTGAAGACTCCCAGATTATACCGACATAAAGTGTGCATTTATATTTTTGTCTACGTTACAATAGTGAAATGTACTTACATATTGTTATAATAAATTATGGAGTACTTTTTAATCACTTTCACATTCTCAAAATGTACCACTGTTGTACTGTTAATCAGTTAGTCTATCAAAGCATAAGAAAAAATAAATTTACAATAATACAAAATGAAGGTTAAACAAACGAAAATAAAATTAAATATGGCCTTCCTCAACCATAAACAGCGCAAGATTAAGGGTGTGTAAAAACTATTACGTAACCTGCGTTTAACCTGATACTCCTTAATCCCCCAATCCACAAAAAATAGTGACGGGATCCTGTTTTGAAAGGACCCGAGAGATGAGCGGGGAGAGGAGCGGAGTGAGGTACGCGCGGCACCTTCCAGGCGCGCCACTCTGCCGCCGAATAAATTATGTTCTTTGGCCCTATCTACTAACCCGCGCGCCCGCACCCCGCCTAAGGGACCTTATCGATCGGCTCGGATAATCCTAGAGGTCGCTAGATCGCCGGCGCCTGCGCTCCATACGACGATGACCTTTCACCCTGCGGCTGCGCTCGCGCGCGCCGCCTCTTGCCCGATCCCGCCGGAATCGCATTTGCAATAGTCACGACAAAATCCAAGATAATCTGACGAGCTATACTTTCCCACCTATCGCAATTCCATTATGTTGTTTTTAATAACATTTCGTATTACTCACTCGATTAGATGCATTGATCTCGTCTCGACTCTGTACTTTCTCGGAAGTAACCAATAAGATGTTTATCGGTATAATCCGATTCGGTCGACAGAACGCCGGTCGAGTTTATTCATATCTAAAACGAGATGAAGTGCGATGCGGTGTTCCACATCGACTTCATAGTGATCGATCGCCCTTTTACTGGTATCTTTTACAAATCGATTTATATGATCGGTTGCATTGCAATTGCAGCTCTCTCGACGACCAATATGCGCAGTCGACTATATCGGGCACATCTGTGCCATTCGCCGAAACTCGGCCACTTTTGCACGTGTTGCGGTTGCGACCGCTCAGAGCATCATTTCGTGAATTCAAACGAAAGTAATTATTTGGAGAATAGGTATTACTGATTTTCTATGCTCTATAATGTTCTCATATTAAATAGTACCCAGACTTTGATGGCTTTCTGATGGTGTATTTAATGTCAGGAGCATTTCCCACGAGAAAACGAGCTCTCTTCATAGTCCCATGGATTGGCTCGCCTTTAGAGCGTTGCAGAACTAAAATTATCTCTGAATGCGACACAATCACGCAATCAAAATACGAATCGCGAAACGCATTAGTCTAATAGCAACGATTATTTTTAAATTGATGTCCTGGACGAGGCTCGAGAACAATAGTCGGGGCCGTGCACGTGTCGTTTGAATTCATAACATTCATTTACATTACGTTTGGCAAACGTCATTAGTTCAATTGGAGTTAGCAGCGCTGCGTTTTCATATGGAATCCATATAAATCGGCGATAGTTTAAGAATAATTTAGGCTTCTGCACTCATAGGTATATAGTAGGATCACAATGCTATTTTTCAATGAGTTATCTTATTATAAACTTTCAGATACTTTTCCCGCGGTTTTTTTACTCAAAATGTACGTATCCTTGACATGCATTATGTCTGTTGATGTTTGGCAAGAGTTACTTACTATTACTAATTCGGCACGCGACCACATGTGCGATCTGCGCTGAATCGCGAGATAAGATCGATGCCCAAATCTGTCAACCGCTCGCGACACGACCACCTTGCCGACTGCCCTTACTGGGAACCTTCCAGCCTCATACAATATTTCTGATTCCCTCCACGGAAACGTTGAGAAAGCGAACTATTGGGAACATGGGCCACTCGTAAATCTAGGAGCATGGCACAGCACATTTGCAATATTCCGTTCCGACTGTCCGGTTTCGGTTAGAGTTTATTACTTATGTTTCTCTAATAACATGTGGAAGTAGGAGTATAAACGCCGGCTCGTAAACTATAAAAAGCTTCAGCTTCCGACAGATGTTGAATTTCAAGAACTGCTGCTGAATTTATGTCTCCCGCTAAAATTACATACGTATTTACGATATCACCTAACTGCGTCCATTTTATCTGCAACAGCTTAAACAATTTATAAAAGACTCCGTTATCCCCGTAATATTTTATCGTGCTCACTTTTGATACATTTCCTCGAACGCTGAGTGAAGTCCCTGTTTCTCCCACAAAGACAGCGCCTTGTTATTTTTTAATAGACTTGCCATATTTGGACCATGATCGGCTCATTTCGTTCCTGTCGCTCTCGCTTCACAACAAAGTGATTGTTGTGTTGATTATTAGGCCGGCGACATGTCTGTTTATGTTTTATAAGTAGAGCAATAAACAGTTGGCAATGTATCAGTGTGGCGTCAATGAATCGCATCGTGCATTTGTGTATATCTCCGATCACTCATGTGTGATGCGGCTCGCTCGTTGTGTTATCTCGGCCGGAGCCATGTGGAGGCTGTGCAGCGGTGCATACTGCACGGGAGGGGCGGGGCGGAGCGCGAGGGACGCCGCTGGTGCTCCGCCCGCGCCCGCCATTCTCGCCGACCGCGTCATCCGAACGCGACGTATCTTAGTCCGCGGAGTCCCGCGCTCGCCGACACTAGCGTCTCCCGAGAGACGGCGTGCGTTGTCACCGTATATAATCTCGGCAGTGTAAAAATAAAGCCGGCGACAGACGACGGCGTCCCAAGTTATATTTAAATGATAGCGCGGACTCGGGGCCGGGCTCGCCTCGATCGCTCTACGCCAGCATGAGACTAAGTACGTGTGACACCTGAACTAGATCATAGATCCGAGCTAGGCCTCACGCCAACCCACATCGCGTCACGGTGCGACGAGGCAGTCGGCTCGTCTCCAAGGATCATCCTGCAGTGTTTGTTGTGTCTTCTGCGTCGAAATCAAAAGTTGAATAGTGATCTAGACGTGTATCAGTTGCCGCTTTTAGAACGGATTTGTATAATGAAAGGATGTGCAGGCTGAATCATTGTTGCGTTTCCTGTCTTTGTCATGCATTTCTAAATTCTATTTGTCGTAAGTAAATAGCTTGATTCGCATATTCATAGAGTTTATAGAATTTGCTCGATAGTGTCAATACTTTTGAAACAATACATTGTTTGCATAAGTTCTTTACATCTATCCTCTCATTCCATGCAAACGTTAAATCCAGTATGCGCAACTAGTATTTGTTTACATGTCTCAGGTTTCTTTACCTTTATGCTGCCCTGTACTTCTAGCCAGTATATTTAGCTTCATCCATTTTCATGTTAACTAATTACATTTTTTGACATTTTGAACTGCTAACTAAATAAATACCCAGAGCTATGTTTACTAACTAAATCCAATTATGTTTTCTATATTCTTGTATCTGTACTCTGTAATCAAAAATATTAAAGTTAATATCAATTGCATAAATTTTACGACATAACTTGGTTGGTTCATTTAATATTGCTTGTCAGTTAAATTAAATGTGTATTATCATAATAATAACTAAACAAATTGCATGATATTATTATCCTCAATCGTAAATGAGTTTCCAAGTCAAGTGTCTTGATCACACCTATAAAAAATATTTTATTAATAAATAATGATAATAATAATTATTCACTTTTGAAACTAATATCATTACTGATTTTACATCTCTCATTGTTGATTGCAAGCTTTTTCAGTGCAGTTAAGACCTAGGATTGTAACCATATAAGCATTTGTAACCAATGTCTGGCATTATGTTGCCATCGTATACCTAATTCAACGTATATGTTTGTTTCATTATATTCCTCATTACCATATGTATGGTTTTCAAGATCTACCTGCTTAAATTCTATTGTATTCAGGACCTTTTGTTAGCCACGCTCGATCTCTCGGGTGGATGGACCGAAGGGCGCCTGGTACCTGTTTCTCGGCTCCTGCCATAAAAAACTACATCTTCGGACGCCTTGGGATGCGTGTCGATCGTAGCTGTGGAGCTCACACTCCTTTACAGCATATATATTACATAACGTCCAATTCACCTGTTGATGCTTCTATTTCTGATGATTGCCTTATTTCAACTTGTCCTCGATAATTCTTATTATTGATATTATGTTACAAAATGTCCATTATTATAAGATTAGATCATAATCATTCAAATACACAATGACAATAATCTATTTGATGATGACAAGTATAGTTTGACCTTACCAGAATTATTATTTTATTCTTTATTGCACAAAAAGTACAAAAGGTAGACTTAATGCTAGGGGCATTCTCTACCAGTCAACCACACATGGTAGACGAGAAGAGGGGTGTAGGTGTGCATCAAAAAGGTATAGAGAGGGAGAGCGTCAAAAGAAAGTTAGATGATTAGTTAAAATAATAATAAATATAAATGATTATATACATCGGTACTTATAATTATAATATGCGCTTTATATAATATAATCTTATCTAATAGTTTAGTGATAACTAAACTATTATCTTAGAACATGCTATAATGCTATTCATAGTCGTCTAGTAGTATGCGGAATTCGACATCAAACCAATGCATAAAACTAATTAAATTAGTGATCATCGTTAACGTGTCCGATTACTTCGTTATCCGATACCTTTGAATAATTTTACGACAACAACATTGTTAGCTTATTATCCACAAGATCGGTTCCATGTATATTAACTGGTTTTCTTCTTGCCTTTACTTTGTAGAACAGCGCTATAACATGCGTAAAATAATTGATGTTGAGAACATCATTATGATATTGAAGAATGTCCGTTTGCGTAGAGATTGCATGTAATAACTATATTTGCATGGATATTATCGCGAATAATGTCCAAATTTCCATGTTTACGTGTGTATTTTCATGTTTTGCTATTATTTCTTTAATTGGAAAAACTCATAGTAGATCATAGAATCAGAAAAAAAAAACAAAATTATTTATTCAGACCATTGATCCAAA
This sequence comes from Lomographa bimaculata, assembly GCA_948107665.1. Taxonomy (NCBI): domain Eukaryota; kingdom Metazoa; phylum Arthropoda; class Insecta; order Lepidoptera; family Geometridae; genus Lomographa; species Lomographa bimaculata. The sequence continues at coordinate 1,242,092 of OX403600.1, read as the reverse complement.
ATCAAAATCGTTTATTCACATGGGCCCCAAAGAGGCACTCATGAAAGTTAATGAATCTATTGCCAGATTCGCAAAATTACAGCCATCTCGAGAAGAACCTGGCAATCCATTACAAATAGTTAGTACACACAATCTTAAACACTATGTTAGTATACGTAAAAATTACAGTTTTTACTGGGACACTAGTTGCACATGCGGCTGTAGCCTGCAAAACCAGTGTCTGATAATGTTGGAGCTCACATCTCCATTTACAATGGCCAGAAGACTATTGGTGCCCCCACGTATGCGGCTCAACAGGGATGCTGTTCTTTTTCGCATAATGGCAAAGAAGTCATCGACATGTGCGTCTTCAAATCCCTAATGCGCTACATAAACGTGGCAGCCCCAACAGCATCCTGAAACCATTGTTATATTTGACTCGTAGAGAGTTGTAGGATTTCTGTGTGTATTTGGTCCACAGACTGCACGTGTAAAACGACTGACAGTACGCTCTAAATAATGACAATTTAACTCGCATAGTACAACGTTAACCCATTTCAATTTCATTTCATCTAGGCAGTTATTTTTATCATAATACATTTTAAGTCAGCTCATAAATTCTTAAATAATTTTCTTGGGATTTTATTTTAATTCTCAGCTAAAATGTCTTGCTTACCATCAGTTGAGCGTTTACTTACATATAAAACCTTCGCCGCATATCCTATTTAGACAAATTCATAATTTCTAAGAGCCACAATTTTATTATAGTAGCAAGCGGCAGTGTCAATGGCACGGCGGTTTCGCTTCAATAGCCATAACGGCTGTGTGTTCTCTTACCATATGAATCTGTATAATTGTTGAGTCTTATATTACACCAAGGAATAAATAATACCTAACGCTCCACATCGCAAAAAATGCACGCGCAATGTGCAATGAGGCTTGAAATCTTCATCTTTACGTTAGCCGATATAAATCAATTTGCACCTTGCTGTAGTGTTCGTGGAATTTGTTATTTGCTTTCTTGATTTTGCCTTCAAATTGTATTTTGTAATACAAGGGTCAGTCACTTGTTGCGGTTGTTCTAATTGGTCATCATTATTTCCATTCTGATGTGTTGAATTAAATTTATATCGTTGTTGTTTCTTAAAATCCCTTTTCCTTACTGTTTGTTTCGATTCTTCGTATAAGGTTCATTCATTCGTATAAGGAAGTTTTTTCTTGTATTTTAGTTGGATTTTGATTGATGCTGTTGTTGTTGTCAATGAGAAGTTTGCTCATTGCTTTCACGTATCATACACATTACTCACTCTGACATTATTCACCGTTAATACACATCCAAGTTTTATTTTTTCCGTATCGTGAAACGGTCTTATATAATTTTATTGTAACTTTTTACTCGAAAAAGCACTTATTTTTATCTTAACGTCCTTGATTTATGTAATTTCTCTGTTATCTTAATAATTTGAAAGAAACACGATTTTAATTACATGATTGATTTAAATTCTTAGTTCCGGGCTTAGGTATCTGCCTATAGATAAGATAGAGGCTAAATTTACTGGAATTTTTAATTTTTTGGTTTCCTTTGTTTCTATACTACTTCATTTTAATTATCGCTATGTAGAATAATAAATAATTGACTATTTTTATCCTGATTTTTCACAGAAAGCACACACTATTTTGAATTTATTTAGCGTGTAATTTTCTTTTTAGTATGAATCATTCATTGATTTACTGTAATTAAATTAACGTTTTATTTAAACATTATTTCTGAAAATTTTAGTTAATGAACTCTTAGTTAGTTTTAAGTGGTTTTCGTGAAATATGTTTATGTGTAAGTAATAAAAGTAAACTATATTTGTACATGTGAGCCCTATTATATGCTAGTCGCAAATAAAGGCTATTTAAGGCAAAGTTTAAATTGTTTTGTATGATAAATAATTACTAGTGTCTAGCTCATAGGAACAGAATAACTAATAGTACAAGCAAATGCCCATAAGTGACTTCTTTCTTATTGAAACCAAATAACTTGAAAGAACGTCGCTTGTGAATCACGAAATCACTGAATATCGCGAAATGGGCGCAAGATCGTAAAACTGGCGAAAGCGAAAAGAGAGACCCTTTTCTGCATCGGTGTCTGTTGAAGTTAAACAGGAAAGGCTGTTTAAAATAGATTTTTCATTCACACACGATGATAAAGATAAGCTTCCTACATTTTCGGTGTTACTTGTCCTTGTTTATAACGTCGTGCGTCCAGGAACAGAATTTCCTGACAGGACATTTCGACACGAGCACAATTTTCCTTTACTTAAGGGATATTTTTTGTTCTGGGTGTTATCTTGTGTGATGTAAATGTTACCTGCACCCGCTATGTAATTCTTTGAATTTAGTATGTACGTTGTGACTGAGCTCGACGAAAGTTAGAAGAGCTATGAGTAATCCTACTTATATTATAAATCCGAAAGTTTGTGTGTAATTGTGTTAGTATGTTTGTTCCCTCTTCACGCTTTAACGGCTGAACGGATTTGGATGAAATTTGGAATGTACATAGATTATACCTAGGATTAACACATAGGCTACTTTTTAACCTGATAATAGCGAGCGAAGCCGCGGGGTACGTCTAGTATAATATAAACGCAAGCAAAGCTTTAAAAACCGACTTCACCGCTTTACTCCAATCTGCGGAACCCTTGATTACATTAAAATAAATTAAATAAGTACGCATTATTGAGAACTTGATAAACTTCTGGTCAGATCTTGATCAAATTTAAATGGGAACACAATCATGGAAAGCACCAGCTTTCAAATAAAAAAAATAATTATCAAAATTGGTTCACCTAGAAATAAGGTTCCGAGGTAACACACATAAAACAAAAAGAAAAAAATATATACATAGTCGAATTGAGAACCTCCTCCTTTTTTGAAGTCGGTTGAAAAGTGATGTGCTGACGATTGTTCTTGAATGTTTTCAGGTCGGGGCCTGGTGTGCGAGTGCAGCGGCGCGAGCGCTTGCCCCGACGGCGCCGCCAATGGCACGTGCGTGACGCAGGTTGGCGGCTTCTGTTTCGTGGCCGTTGAAGAGGTGTTGGAGGAAAATGGCACCATCGGCACCGAGCGGCTGGCTGGATGTCTGCCGCCCGACGAGGCTGGCTTTATGCAGGTGAGGGAACGTGCTAAAACTGATCTCGGTGTTGCTAATAATTTGTGGGAGTCCAGAGATGTGGCTATACTGGGTATACAAAATCTTTCGAGAATAAGTTTTAAAGTCTCCAGCTTGTGTGAGTTCATTTTGGAGCGTTGGAGAAGTTCCAACGTGACTCATTTAGGAGAGATCCTTTCTATCATCAGCAAGACGAAATGCTTGAACTTTTAATGGCAGATATTCTAGCAATTCTAACCAAGTGCTAATTCTAATTCTGAATGAGGGCGATAAGTCCTGCATTAACGTCCCGCTCTGTTATGTATTGTGCATTTCCTCTTGCCAGCCCCCACCCGAGCCATCCCAACTGCTTCACATAACTGAGTTTAGTCCTGGGATGCTGGCATAGTTGTTTAATCGTGATGGGTGGTGAGATAATTACCAAATGCTTTATCCTAAGATTTATTTTGCGAACTGTAAGTAAACGTACATTTTGCGCGTTTACCGTGTGTCTGTTTGTCGTTACTGCAACTTAGGTATTTTCAATTCAAGAATAAATACCGTGCCCCGCTGCTTCGACCGCTATTATCAAGTTAAAAAGTAGCCATGTTGTGTTTATCCTATAGGTTTAAGCTATTTACATTCCAAATTTCTTCCAAATCCGTTCAGTCCCTAAAGCGTGAAGAGGGAACAAACATACTTACTCACTTGCACACAAACTTTCGAATCTATAATATCAGTAGGATCTCGTCGCTCGACTGATAATAATGGGCGGACATTAATGCTATCGTTTAATATCAGCATACTGAAACATCATGAAAAATACGATACTGCACGTTCTTCAACATATACTCGGCGCGGCGCTTCGGTTTAACTTTCATAGGGAAGCCTCTAACTTAGGTTCCACCAATAGATAATAAGCGGGCTCTCACTCGTCTCATTTTCCGTTTCCAGTGCAAAAGCTCACAGGTGCCGCACCAGCACCCGAAGACGATAGAGTGCTGCCAGCAGCGCGACTACTGCAACCGCGAGCTGCGGCCGCGCCTGCCGAAGGGCGCGGGCGGCGCGGAGGCGCCTCCCCCGCCGGACGCGCGGCCGGCGCCCGGGCCCGCGCCGCCGCTGCTGGTGGCGGGCGCGCTGGGCGTGGCGCTGCTGGTGTTCCTCGCCGCCTTCCTGCTGGCGTGCCGCCGCCGCCGCGCGCCCAAGCGGCCGCCGTCGCCGCCCGCGCCGCCCGCGCCCGCCGACCTGTCCTCGGGCTCCGGCTCGGGCCTGCCGCTGCTGGTGCAGCGCACCGTCGCCAAGCAGATCAAGATGGTCGAGTCGGTCGGCGCCGGCCGCTACGGCGAGGTGTGGCTCGCGCGCTGGCGCGGGGAGCGCGTCGCCGTCAAGGTGTTCTTCACCACCGAGGAGGCGTCCTGGTTCCGCGAGACCGAGATCTACCAGACGGTGCTGATGCGGCACGACAACATCCTCGGGTTCATCGCCGCCGACATCAAGGGCACCGGCTCGTGGACGCAGATGCTGCTCATCACCGAGTACCACGAGCGCGGGTCGCTGCACGACCACCTGCGCGCCGTGACGCTGGACGCCCGCGCGCTGCTGCTGCTGGCGCACTCGGCGGCCGCCGGCCTCGCGCACCTGCACATGGACATCTTCGGCACGCGCGGGAAGCCCGCCATCGCGCACCGCGACATCAAGTCCAAGAACATCCTCGTGAAGCGGAACGGCACGTGCGCGATCGCCGACTTCGGGCTCGCCGTGCGGTTCGTGGCCGAGCGGGACGAGGTCGACATCGCGCCGAACACGCGCGTCGGCACGCGCCGCTACATGGCGCCCGAGGTGCTCGCCGACACGCTCGACGCGGCCGACTTCGACGCGTTCAAGATGGCCGACGTGTACTCGCTGGGGCTCGTGCTGTGGGAGATGGGGCGGCGCTGCGGCGCCGGCGGCGCGGCCGAGCCGGCGGCGGCGCCCTACCACGACGCCGTGCCGGCCGACCCCAGCTTCGACGACATGCGCGGCGCCGTGGTGGCGCGCGGGCTGCGGCCGGCGCTGCCGCCGCGCTGGCGCCGCGCCGAGCCGCTGGCGGCGCTGGCCGCGCTGTGCGCCGAGTGCTGGCACGCCTCGCCGCCCGTGCGGCTCACGGCGCTGCGCGTCAAGAAGTCGCTGGCCAAGCTCACGGCCGACGCCAACGTCAAGCCGCTGTGACGCCCCGAGGGCCCGATATTTATTTTGTGTACTTTGTGACGCGGCCGTTTCGTTTAAATCTCAGTATTGTTAAGTTTATTGGGCCGCGCGGCCCCGCCCGAGTCTCGGTTCGTCCTGGGTTCCCGCCGCGTCCGTCGGGCGGGCGCGGGACGGACGTCCGGTCGTCGTTGTGATATGTCGACGATGAGAAGCCCCCGCGGCGTCGGCCGCTCGCCGTCGCCGTCGCCGGCCGGCAGCCATATACGCAATGCATTTTTGTTCGGATGTTTCTCGTGATCGTACTTAAAGTTGATAAAAGACTAATGTGTATCGTGTGAGTATTAGGATGTGACGCGCGCGGCGTCTTCCGGGGATGCCTTCGCCCCGACTAGTATTAACGTAGGTTCGTTTGTCCGCGCGCTTGGCCCGGCTTGGATGTTGTTTTGGACGAATCTATGTATAATAATATTTCTAAGGGACCAGACATGAAAGAAATTGTAAATAATACGTAATTTTGTAACCCGCCTATGTATGGGTCGTTTCTAATGAAATCCGTCGGTGCCGATTTCAGATTTAACTCGACTGAAATAAGCTCGCCCTCGTTACGAAACTATTGTCTTCCAAATTGCTCATTTTATGTTATGTATAAATCTGATACCCTATTGACCTGACGGGAAACAGATTTACTTTTAGCGCGAGGAGCCGAGGAGAGTTAATATATCATCAATATATTAGCGACGCCCGCCATGACCAATATCTTTGTAGAAATACATTTAGTACCACGTAGTCAAAAATTCTAAATCGTATGCCTGCCCACGATTTTTTAGTGAGTCACGTTGACAGTTATTTATTTCGTATAGGCTCATAATGCCAACTTCGTAAAATGTCAACCATTAGCAACACGTCAACTTTTCATAATCATAACTGCTCAAAATGTCAACTTCTCGATTTGACAACTTTTCTAATGACGTCAAAGTGGTCAAACGAGAGATAAAAAAACAATGAAAATAATCTAAACTACAATAAAAAACATCGTATGATATTATCTATCATACGATGTTTTTTATTGAATGGCTTTATTTGTTAAATAAAACTGGTCAAGTGCGAGTCTAACTCGCGCTCTCCTTCACTTCATTAAAGTAATCTTTACTTATTGTATAGTTTTTATTTAAAAGTAATTTATCAAAGTTGTCATACTGCATTGTTACGAGAAACTGTGATATTGAAAGTTGTCATTATAAGAAGTTAAAATTTTAAGAAGTTGGCATTATGAGAAGTTGTCGTTTTTCTAATGGTAGGCATTTTGCGAATGCTTACCATTATGAGCATGATGTTCTTTTTGTTTCTCAGGACTATTGTATTCAAATGTTTATTGCAATCTCACAACAATATTACAGCAGAGGAAGACGTTATATTTTATAAAAATGTTTAATTGCAAAAATAAAATTTATAAAATAATTCATTACAGTAATATCTCGGGAAAACTATTTTTATTTAACTCGAAGTGTCCGCCAAGTTGCAATGGCCATGGTCTCGAGAAGACTTCTGACTGATCTCGAGTCTGTCTATGTGTTCGAATCGCGAAAGTTTAAAAGTTTAAAGTAATAATATAAATCAATATTTGCCGTCAAATTATTACGTTTAGTTGACAATAATAACAATGAGTAAATGGGATTTAATAATGGATTGGATTAATAATGCATTTGTCGTTAAGGTACTCTTCTACTGAATAGTAGCTTTTGTCAATAAGGATAAAATTAGGATCAATAAGTATTTTAGTTTGGGTCGTTTACTGTGTGTTCCGGCAGCTTATTGAAATTTTAATTGACATTACCGAAGGACTTTCGGAATGTAGTTTAAGGTACCTATTTCTTACATGTAATATTAGTCGGTGCGCGTGACGCAAGCTTTCGTTTTTTATTTATCTTTAACGTTTGGTATAAAATATACAAATTTGTAATTTTCTGGTATATAATTGGTAGAATTTAGATTTTTTAAATATAGTTTGCAGCCATCTCTGTATATGATATTCGCTAGTATGCGTGTTGGTATTTTTTTGTAAACTGAATATGATGAGTGTTGCGGTTACGTTGCACCATAAACTTACTCCATAACTAAACAAACTTTGTGCGTACCAAGAGTATGCCGCCAGCGCAGTCTTCAAATTCTTTTGAAGGTGTCTGCTAATTGTTTTGGGTCCGTAATTTTAATATTATTTATTTGTTTATTTATGTTACGTTTTTTCATTCGTCTAAGTTTATTTGTTCCTTCATTAATTATTTGCTATATAGTTTTATTCGGTCACTGCACTGCCCTGCGTTATAATGGAAGTCATTGGTCAATTGCTTCTCAATCTGAAAAGTACCACCGAGAAAGAGTAGGACTTCTACTACTGATATCACGTCTATGTCAAATTCAAATTCGTTTATTCACATGGGCTCCAAAGCATTCATAAAAGTTAATAACATGTAATTTTTTTTTTCTGACGAACCAGTTTGACAGAAACTACTCATAAAAGACTATGCAAATGATTGCCCCTTGCCCAAAAATCGTATTAAAACAACATCCAAGCAAGTACTTTAGATGTGTGTATTTGATAATATAAATGGCCAAGTGAGAGGTTAGCATTTAACGGGCGTGTGCCCCCTGTACAGTTTTGTAAATATAGGTAGCTGACATTGCATAGGTATCTAATACTGTTGATAGTTAAGTTACGAATAAATATTAATAATGGATATGTGCTGTTTTGTTAATCTTTCCCAAAATTTTACTCAGAACTTCATTTAATAATATTGAAGATGTCTTATTACCCTATATTTCCTAAAACTATATACATGTATAACGCAAAGACCTTTTTTTTTGTAGGGGGGAATTGCCTAGCACTTCCCTTCCTTCCCAGGGGTGAGTGGGGCTTGAACCCACAAAAAATCCCCCCATGAGCAGTCCTTCGCTAAGGTAGGGCAAAATAGGGTCGCGCTAGCAGTCACTATTTTGCCCTAGCGGGTAGCGCTCCCATCATGCTAGCAGCATTGCAATGTTAATATGTTGAGCGAAATACTTATTTAGCTCAACTAGACTAGTACTTAAACTGCATGAGATTAAAATATGGTCAAGTATTATTTGTATTTAAATCTTATTTATCTCTAATAGAATTCATATTCTTATTATTTCTAATAAACTAGTGATTCGCCCCGGCTTTGCCTGTGTGCAATTTCCGCTAGCGGACCCCTGCAGCGCCATCTGCCGGGCTCTGGCTCTCAGGCTCATCTGCTGATTTGTGAATCTAAACCATCCAGGGCGCCACCTAAACGCATACAAAAAAATTCATTCAAATCAGTTCAGCCGTTTAGGAGGAGTTCAGTGACATACACACGTTCAGTCACATTCATGAAATCGCAATCCATCAAATTGTATACCTACATATTGTTTTATAATACCTACTAGCTGAATCCCTGTTACGCATGTAAAATAAAATACAGATAGTTTTTCTGGCGCTTCGCCGGCCGCTACCGCGGCGCGCTCGCTACGCTCGCTCGGATTGCGCGTTGTAGTCACAAGAAATCTAACACTCCTCCTCGGTTCGCTCGTCGTCGTACCTATTGATGACTGCCCTAGCTCGAGTCAGTCCCAGCTAAATTCACATTACTATTGTCACTCTTCCGTTCTACAATTTTTCATTAAACATTGGAAAACACCATCAAATTTGTCGTTTGCCGACGCCATATAGACAGTTTGCGCTAGGTGGCTGAAAGTCGAACTAAATTGAAATGAAGAGGCTAGGCAAGTAATGAAAAGTCATCGATCCAAGTTAGTTATTTGCCTGCCGATAACACGCAGCCAGTAAAACGCTACCAATATATGAATTTAATGTAGGTACACGAAATATCAGGTCGCACAATACTGGCCGTAGAATACAGGTCGGAAAATACAAGCTGATAATATACAGCCAATTTAGCACGGCTGATAATTCATGGACAAACAAATGTCCAGTAATTTCAAGAGGGCAAGGACCTTCCTCTGTTATAAGTTTTCTTACAAACTGTTTATTTTCTTACTTCCTACGTTAACTGTTTAGTTTTGTCGCAATTCAAACCTAACCTTAACTAGACTTGCAGCCACTCATCGTTTATTAATTTATTTTTATAAGTCATTTCACAATACAATTTTGATTGACATATGGCGTCATATAAGACCATAGAGAAGCAAATGTTTTTAATGTTCTTAGGCTAGAACTTTTTAATAGTCTGTGCCATCTCTTCTTAGCGGCTCGCCTAAACAAACGAGGCATCGCATAGAGAGTATGTATTGTTTGTCTATGGCTGGCTTCCAATTATTGGCGGTGCAATATCGACTCGGAGTAATTTTACGCAGCCAGTATTGCACGCACATTATTGCACACACTGATATTTGGATGCCATGTACATACATTATTGGCAGTGCATTATCGTTACGGACCGATTTTGTATAGGCAATAATTGGCGACACGGGAATGCAAGGCCTGATTTTCCATGTACATGAATTATCAGTGTGTATATTATTGGCTGTACAAAATCGGGTCGTACATTATCGTCTCCCGTCTAGCAATATTGGTTCCCAGAAACAGACGCTTCCTAGTTTGGGCTCTTGTAAAACTCCAATATAGACTTAGCTGTGTAGTTAGTTTTATGTAAATTTTACCATTCGGTCTAGGCCTATTATGTTTACCATCCTCGACCACATCACCAATTACAACAATATTGTTTTGTCACACTAAGGTTGATATTTCGAGAAAAACATTAGTCTTATCTTATTAGATAAGACTAATGTTTTTCTCGAAATATCTATTGTTATTACAATCGATACTACTTCGCTCATCCCCTCACTTAAAAATTTATCAGTTACTTTCATTAGTAAAATAAAAAACAGTTGTTACTTAAGACTGATATTTTATTCTGCTTATTTACATTAATCGAAAACATAATAATATTGCATTCACATAAAGAATCCACTGTGGTGTGGCCACAGTGGATCAAGTCAGTCACACATCACCCTGGTTTCTTCATCCTACACTCGTAGAAAGGACATGGGGGATTTAGAAGTCATCCACAGCACAAATGCTTGGATTAATACAAAGGTGCCTACAACTAAAGATACAGCTGGTTACACCAAAAAAAATATGTAAGTATATAGTTGACTAACTGATTGGGGTCTTGAAAGCTTCTAATATACACAATGTAAAATTTGTCAACAGCAACTACTGAAAGGGCTATAAATTTCCAACTTGTCAATCTAAATAAAGCATTTAGTGAATTAAAAATTACTGGCTGCCCAGTAGTTTTATTTGCATTTCCGAAGCGCACTCAAGGGCTTGGTTTCAATGAATCCAAACATTGAAATACCGATAATCTCTCTGGAGTACACTCTTGAACACTGAGCCTTGTTCTGCTACCATATAATATCAGGAAAGATAATAGTCAAGAATAAAAAAGTGCACAGGCATTACTGCTTAAAACAGCAGACATGGCCTGTAATTGACTTAGCCCAAAATATTGTCACTGAAGCTCTGAATGAAAGACACTTTGTCTGACAGGAATTAGCTTGTTCAATGAAACGCTCATTCTTCTTTGTTAAAAGAAATCGTCTTAATTCCCTCAATTATTTTATCCTCAAACAGTTCAAAAATACTCCATGTCCTTTAGTAAATACTAATGTATTTCAAACAGTCGTGTAAAAACCATTAAGTGGTTCATTGAGTGTTGCTAATAAATTAAAACTAAGTTCAGTAAGGAGCATATCTTCTGGACGGAGACGGACCACGCATTCCAGGCCTGGAACAAACAAGTTTAATTAAGAATAAAATATTGAAACCAACTTTTACAGACCATTTTATTAAATGCCTGTTGGCTTAGTTGGGTGAACGTTCGCCTTCTAAGCAGGTATACTCATTGCTCAATGATGAGTGGCAAAAGTTCTATACTATCAAAATTTTTGAGTGTACACAATCTCTAGTCGGAGTTCACGAGCAACAAATGTTGGACTGCAGCTATCCTCAACAGCTAGTCTCATTCTGTTAGATGTTTACCATCTTTGATCACACCACAACATATAAACAGGTGAGATAGTGGTTATAATTAGACAGTCTAATAAACATACAACATAAGAAATGAAAATACCACAAATAAGTACTGAAAATGAAAGTACTCAGTGATAGAATATCATGTAAAATTGCCCATAATCATCACTTACACATCACAAATTAGTATATAGCTCAAAGAAAATCAACTCACCTTCTGTCATCAAAGGTATCCCGACTGAAATCTTCATACATCCTGTAAAAATAAACATTCCGTTAAGACAATTGTCTCATTAAATACAGTATGGTATACTGACTATTCCAAACATACACAAACATACAAGATTGCTAAGCTGTACACAGAAAAGTATCAATACTACAGTCAAGAGGGATGCATACACATATCCCAAAAGATAATTCTCAGATTTACAGAGCAGCCATGCACGGAGAAGTATTTAAGTACAACAGGTGAGCTGAGCTTCGATACAACATCTAGTGATACAGGCCACTAAATGGTGCGGAACACGTGAAGTGGTGAAGTCTCACCCCCGGGACATCTGTGGTCCTGGCGGGGGGCTCCGCCTGCTGTACATATCATCATACGACGACCTCATAGATCCCATGGCGCTGCGCATCGGGGGCAGGCTCTGCATCGGCGGCAGTGGGTCGCGGCGAAGCGGCGGCGACGCGAAGTCTCCGCGAGCACGCGACGCACCCAGCTCTAGCCCGCGCGACGCGCCGCCTCCCGGGTAACGCCGCTCGAACAGATCCCGCGGAGAGTCGAACCGCGCGCGCTCATAGTAACCATCGTACGGATCCTGCATCAGACATCACCGAGTCAATACTGACAATCACACAGCCAATATAAACAAATCGAACATTGTAGTCATGAGCGAGATTGGACTGTAGCATCACCGGGACTGCGCTATCGCGTGGTATCGTATAGAAGCGACCGCGAGCGGAGACCGGCGGAATACTCGGGAGTAAGAGATTGAGAACGCGTTACCCCAAATCCTCCCATCATGCGATCGCGGAGGAACGGCGGCGGCGGCGGCGGGGGGTAGGGGTCGCGGCCGAAGGCGCGGTCGCGGAAACCGTTGCGGTCGGGGCCCAGCGCCTTGGGGCACTCCTTGGACCAGTGACCGCCGCGGCCGCAGCGGTAGCACTGCTCGGGGTCGCCCATGCCGGGCCGCTGGCGCACGCGCGACGTGGACATCTGCACCTTCATCGGCTGTCCGTCCACCATCATGCCGTTGAGCTCTTTGATGGCCTCGTTGACGTCACCGGTCGCGTCCAGGTGCACGAACCCGTAGTTACGCACGATATCGCACTCCACGACGCTGCCGAACTTCTGGAAGAGCTCGCGGACTTCGGGCGCGCGCGTCTTGTCCGTCAGGTTCCCGACAAAGATTTTCGTGGTCGGCGTCGACGGTGCCTTACGACTCTTCGCCGCTTCTATTTTGATCGCTTGACCGTGAACTATCTCTCCGTTTAGATTCTGAATGGCTTCGCGGCCGGTTTGCTCGTTTTCCATGTGCACGAAACCGTAATTTCTGACGATATCGCATTCTACGACCGTACCGTACTTTTCGAATAGCGGTCTAAGATCGGCGTCGGTAGTTTTATCGGATAGATTCCCGACGAAGATTTTGAAAGTACCGGCGCCCGGCATTTTAGGTTCTGAAACGCATACACAAATTGACGAAATGAGTCAGCAGCGTCGTCTATTCCTACAATGTCATTTCGCGACGGAATAGTTGCTTTTTGCCCTAATCTAAATTTGAAATAGTACTTACCTGACATACACAGTGTTTAACACGACAAATATCACAAAACTAACAATAAATATTTAACACGAATGATTACTAAACTTCAATTATTACGTACAAAGAAATTCTTCAAACTAGATCACGCACAGGCTTACACAAAATGGCGTCCCCTTTCTTTCTTTTTCATAAAACCACGCATGCAGTGTTGCCAGTACCCGCTTAGATGAAAGACAAAAAGTTTCCTGCTAGCAAATTAAGTAATTTGCAGTTGCGATTATTTCTTCAATACAAGTATCATCAAGACTGTGTTAAACTCGGCTGGGAATCGTTCTGGAACCTTCGCAACGTCTTTTCGCCCAAAATACTTCAATGCCTCAAGACGGAAGTCTTTGACCTGTGTGTGTTACAGTGATGACATATGGTACTGAAACGTGTCCTCTTACTATGGGCCTAATAAATAAGCTCAAAGTAGCACAACGAGCAATGGAAAAGGCTGTGCTCGGGGTTTCTCTACGAGATCTAATCAGAAATGAGGAGATCCGTAGACGAATGAAATTCACCGTCTTAGCCCGGCCGATTAGCAAGTCAAAGTGGCAATGGGCAGGGCACATAGTACGCAGAACTACTGCTACTATGCGCTGGATGCAGGCCACTACCGTTCTTTTTGGAGATCTTTGGGGGAAGCCAATGTGAATGTCCAGCTGTGGACTTCTTGTGGCTGAAATGGTGGTTATAAAATGTTTCAGCGGTTTCTGATAATAACTCGTGATTTGTCTATTTGTAAGCAATGAAAAATAATGTATATGCCCTACTCGACTTTGTACAGATCTTGGCAAATTTAGACTAGAAGGTCTACAGAAAAATCAATCAAGTATTTTGTATACATAATTGTAGTATTTGGTGTACCCCTCAGTTGCCGAGTGAATGGTATAGTTTTAAGGAAAGAAAAATTACCGACGACTGTCAACATCACTTCCATGTTGTAACTGTCAACTGTCAAAAAATCTACAATAATTGGGTATGTCTGTTCGGTTGAATTTGTTTCTGGTAAAAATATGAAATAGCCACAAAACTGTATTTTAAATTGTGAAAAGTGTTGCTGTGTGATTTCAAAAGAACAATACAGTTCCCGCAAGACTTCTGCAGTTGGTAAGTGCTACTTTGACGAATCTTTTTCGAGAAAATCCAGTGTCAAAATAGGTCAAATGGTTCTACGAATCATATTATTGGCAATTTTGCTAATTATACGGTCGATCGGCGTGATGTACGTACTTTGTTTTGTCTACGATGTGTATACGGAGCCGTTGAATACATTCATCACCGCGATGGTTTCTTTATTCCTTAATATTTGATGATTTACTTATGAAATGCCTAGAATTCCTGCAAGTGAAGTCCTTTCAGGACTACGTTACCGGTATATAATCACAGGAGACAGGTGAACTGCCAAGTTAAAAAATTAAGTAATTTATGACATTTTTCATGTTAACTTACATTACCATTACATTTAATGAAACAATTTTACAGTTACAGAGGAAGGTTACAACATAATATATGTAGGTTGGGTGTAGTGTAGCGAATGGATGTTATATTGTGATCTCAATCTGCATTTATAAACTGACATTCAAATTATCATAATCACACTTCTCATAACTATTATAAATCTGGCAGTATGTCTCCTGTTCATCTCACCCTATAATAAAGTGATGATGCGGGTGAAGATGTTGCATGCTTGATAAGAAGATGCCTATTATCAGACTTACCTCTTCAGCTTGACTGAGGTATGCTGTATTATGTGTTTTCTTAGTAGATGTGAAGTACAATTACAAAGAGGTGTATAAGGGTGATAAATAAGGATTAGTTTTTAGATATCTTTTTGAAACTATGCAAAACGTCATGTCTACCCATGGGATATACATATTATCAGATGTTGTGAAAATAAATGTGACAACTCCAAAAACCAGATAGGATCTAATATTTTCAATAAAATTCCTGTTTGCATAAAAAAATTTAATATAAATCACTTGCTAACTTTTAAACTTCCAATTGAAAAATGCTTTTATAATGTTAATGACTTTTTAATACTAATGATTTATTGCATTTACATTTCTTTGGATATTAAATATTGTTATTATCGCATTGTTTTTTTTTGCATATTTTATTGATTTTACATTGTATTTTACATTTTGTTATTGAGTGATTGAGTAGAGCCATTCTCGTAAATGGGTATGCCAATCTAGACAAGTCACGATGGCCAGATATTATTAATATTGTTTTGCATGGATGTTTGAGTATGTATTTAACTCATGTTTTGTACAAATAAATAATCCGTCTCCCATATAATAGCTATTATGTATATTGTTGGTACACTTTCACACTCACAGCCCCACAATAAGTTCAATGAATTGTGTTGTGGGTGCTGGAAACATTCCCATCGCACACACAGACACAACCAGGATCAAAAACACAAATTTTCCTTGGGGAGAAAGCTTTTGTTTCAGCCGGGAATCAAACACATGCTTAGAAGGCGAACTTCACCCAACTAAGCCAACAAGCAGTTCAAGCATGTGTTTGGTAGAATATATTTGCAATCATCAGATAGGTTTTATATGAGGAATTTTCTCCGTATTTCATAAATATTTTCACTGCAGATCGTCTAGTAAAAATGTTATAAATATAAGTTATATTACTGCAGTATATGTGACTGTAATAGTCTGTATTAACAGCTTCATACTCTTTTGCCAGTTTGAAATTATATGACTTTATTAAAATTGCAATGTTTATGTGATAGTTTGTTTAGATATGACTATCTTCTAAGCTGAATAAAATTAGAACTACTTCCTCTTATCCTACATATTTTTTACAAGTTGGTTCAGATCCAATGACAATGTATTTTATTGTAGCAATACCTGAATCGACACCCTTGATTAGCTACAGCTAAGGAATACTTCAATGGTCAACATCAGCAATTAAGATCTAATGATGAGAATGTTAAACTATACTGCCCCACAAACAAAGGCATTGCCTCACTGCACCTTGTAATATGCACGCCAGTGCCAGTTGACACTTGACATAAAATATATATCATATATCTTTTCTTTATTTGAAAAATCATAAAACAGAATTTGCTATAGTCGTTCCATAAAAGACGTTGGCGTCAGTGATTGTAATGATGTCCCGAGTGATTTTTACAAATAACATAATCAATCACTTCACTTTACATGGTCCATGTTTGCAACATGTAAACGTCTGAGTTACACTTTCAGTTTCAGTCATTCTGTGACCACCGTCTGCTTTGATGTCACGCGAGGCCCACATATGCCGTTAAAGAGTAACGTGTAATAAAAATTTTTGCTCAATTACTTTTGACAAATAGTTGTTTTACTGTTGAAATATTCTGGAGAGAATTTCTTGAGAGAGACATGTGCATAAAAGTTAGTTATTCATTTGGAAAAAAAAAATGTGGGAGTGCAATGTTCCTTCCTACTCAATGACTCTGTAGAATCAAACCCACGCCACAAAGGTAGAGACCTGCCTACTATGCCAACTTGGTCATCAATTATATCATTAGTTCTTTAATTTATTTAGTTTTTAATTTACCACATATGAATTGCCACATAAAGAAGTGTTTAACCTCTTTCAAATTTATGTTTGCCTAGTACTTTTTCAAGCCCAACAAACATAATCATTTACTAAATTTAAAAAAACTTGCAAATTTCCTAATTCTTAGCGACAGGAATCTTTGCCATTCTCACCAGAACAACTCACCAAAGTTTAATTACAATCATATAAATGGTTTAGGAATGCATAGATTTACCTATTCGTATTTATTTATTTATAGATAATGATGAGGTATCTTATACCTAACAATTTAAGGTAATTTTCCTCATGCTGCTTTAACAGCTAGCAAACCACACAATCTGCACTTGACAATTGAAATCAATGCCTTTACGCTTGTTTCGATTGTGCGCTATCTATCGCCGTCTCGCCCACTTGGGTCTATTGTGAACCCAGTGCTCGGCGCGCAATGGACGCCACGCTGATTCGAACATACAATCCGTTGCAGTAGATAAACTTGGTATTCATTTAGACTTGCAACCAATTATTTATCATCAATCAATTATTTATTTGCACTATGCACAAAATTGTCTCAACGCATTTGGTCTTCAAGCAGGAGTACATGTATTATGTTTTTCTGATATAATTCTTTGTAACATTTATTATGACTCAGCCAGAAAGGCCGGCATGTAAAAGCCTATCTTTATTGAATCATATGAAGAAATAATGCCACTCATTTTGTATAACTGAACTTTGTAGGCAAATAAGTTGTTAAGGCAGCAGCAATAATTTCTAAACTTCTAAATAATGAGCATAGCTGCGCGCCACTGATTGTTTCGTAAGTAAAATCAATTTAATTAAAAACACAATAACAGTATATTACTGTTTTTTGTGTCTGCTAGAATTCGCCTGTTTCAGAGCTGCATAGTTTTGTTCTAGATTCATATCTAGTCATCCTTGTGTGCGTGCGCCTACTAGCTAGTCATTTTGTGCCTATTTAGTTTACTGTTATAGTGCTACCAGTGGTAAAACTGTCGCGGTTGTGACGTTCATGGTTCGAGTGTGGGAGGAAAAGAGATGCCTGCACAACTGTTGATAGGGTTGGCAAACAAATTGAAAATTTTTAAAAAATGAGAAAAATAGTTGTTACCATAAAAATGTAATTCACTCGAGTTATTTGTTTTTGCCCAACTGTTCAGAATGAGTTAGGTGTCACGCACCCTGTGTTAGCGCGTATTCTCTTCTGTCTGTAAACTTCTATAATAAGAATTTTAAGATACAGATTTAAAAAAACAGTTTGTTGCTGTTTTTTTTGCTAGATTTTTTTATGTATGGAAAATGTTCTATGCATTTAACCATTTGATCACTTTTTACTCCTTATAATTAATTAAACAGTATAATATAACTAAGTAAATAATGTTATGTAGAGATGTAACTATAGCTATAAAGTTAAAAATATTAATACTTTAACTGTATTTGAATCTCATTATTATATTATGAGGTCATTTAGAAGCCAAAAAGGTTCAAATCAGCATTATTGCCGAGATTTGATACTCTGTCTTATCTATAACTCTTAAATTTCCTACAAACTGACAAGTACTCCTTTTAAATATAAAAGTTTCCACAATAATCTTGTATTCTTTGTGCTACATACATCGAACTTATTACTGTCATTAGTTTGTTAGCGAGTTTAAAATCGCACATGTCAACCCTACCACGTGCGAGAGGGTCGGCTATAGAAGGAGGGAGAGTGAAGCCGCTCGATACAGCACGGTTTCGTAGGGGTGCCTGCCCCGCCGCCCCCTCGCCCAACCGTTATGTAAGCGGTCCATGGGAAACTCGGGAATGTAGCCAGCGAAATAATTGCCCGGTGATATTCGCAATTTGAGACTTAACATTGAACTGAGATGAATCGAAATATATAAACAGAAGTAGTCAGAAGAGGGTAGACATACGGATTACGGATTAAGATATTTATTTCTCTAAAATAATACAATTCCCTTACAAGAGAAATACAAGGTAAGTTATTACTACAGTGTGTACGACAGTAATTAAGTATTTAACAATAAAAACCAAACTAATGCGTACTATCTTAATTGCGAGTTATAAATGCCAGGCATAATAAAAATACTTTGATATTATATTAGAAACTAGCAGCGCCCTTGGCTTTGCCCGCGTCAATTGATAATTGAACAAAAATATGTATGAAGCTAAAGAAAAACCTAGTATTTCTATGTAGTACGACTATACATAGATAAGTTACGAGTAGCCGTGTACAAATCAGTGCAACCGCGGTAATGGGCGGAAACGCTGCGGATTCCACCACAGTGATTCACCGGTTTTCGACACTCGCTCAGGTGTCACTTATCTATATAATAATGTGTTAGGTAGTCGGTGAGTCAAACGGGAAACGAAAGTCACGCTCCTAATCTCGGTAATTGCTGATGGTCAGATGTTTGAATAAGAAGCAAGTAAAGACATCTGAGCATATAATAGTGTTTTTTGTGTCGGTCGAAGTGTACATTTTTTGGAGTGAAACTTTTTATGGGAGGGCTTTGAAACTCTGATACGCAACTTTTTTGTGTGACGGAAAGTGGTGGGAGTAAACACTGTGTTTCCTTGTAATACAACAGTTTTACTTCTAACGTGTGTCTTTACGACATACCTTGTTTTTTTACCGACTTCACAAAAAAGGCCTGTTTTTTGACTGCGAGCACTGCCTGATACCGCTACGTGCTACAACTTCTGTATAATTAAGTTTTATACTATTTTTTGTATAGACGACCCTCATTCACTTTTATAAAAACTACGACGGAAGAGAAAACGTCTCTCATCTAATAAAATTATAAAATATTGTATAAATGATAAATAAACATCAAACAGAAGCACAGGAGTTTTCATTTTGGGCAGTCTGAGCCCATTCATCTGGCGACCGTGACAGGACCTCAAAATCTTCGGATTACAAGAAAAACAAGTGGAAAAAGGATGGTTAAGCTGCACAAAATTTTCCTTCGCTACCTATTGTGAAGAAGCCTGCTGCCATCTCAAACAATAACGTGGATAGGATCATCCTCCATTGCAGCCACCGCCGGTCATCGATCAGCAATAAGCGTCCAGCCGCAGCCCTGGCCAATGCAGATAAGTGTCCATCCCACGTTTTCCTTCCAACCTAACTCAATACCTAAGATTCCTGTGCATTTATATCCCATTTCATATGTTTATCAATGTACTACTAGTGCTAATTATCATTATACAGTGTCCATATTCATAATTCGATCAATAGAATCAGTAAAAGTCAATCTACATACAAATTATTAACTCATATGTTTTTTCAACTTTGAAGGTGATATAGTGTACCTACCTACTTATATTTTTCATAATAAAAACTTCTAATGGAAAACGAATATTACTACAAACTTAGCATATTTTACAAGTAAATATACAAACGTAAACGCTTGCACACTCACTGTCCCGCACTGGGTTCGATGACTTGTGTCGTGGGTGAACTGGACAACGTTTTTTTTCCCCATTTTGTGCAAGCATTATTTAGCTATCAATTCACTGTCATTTGCCAAACATTCCAGGCTAACGTTGCATAATCAGTGCACGTACCAACACATCCTACGTTCAGCAATAAAGGCCCCGACCTGCCGCCCGGCGGCGCGGCGGCGCGGCGCTCGAACAACGGGATAGCGGTACCTACTTGCAGGACTAGATTTTGGAAAGGTGACGCCACAGTGCAGGAGCGTGAGCTAATTTTCTCTTATTAATAGAAACAGTATTTGAAACCGACTTTGTATTGAGTAACTTTTGTAATATAGATCAAATTATCGGGTCGAAATTACCTTGACAAAAGATAATATTGATTACTAAAACAATTTTTTAGTTTTTTAGTCATCATGGGAGGTGAAGCTAGTGCTAAGGATTCACAAGAATTACTAGATTTATTTGTCAAACGCAGTTCTGTTAAGGGTCAAATCACCAAGTTTAAAAACTATTTAAATCATACGATTGCAAAGGAAACGCTAACTTCAATTGAGTTAGCCGAATTAACAATTAAGCTTGGCAAGTTTGAGGTACTTTCTAACCGTTTTGAGGACTTGCAGAATCAGATAGAAGTATTAAATTCTACTTATTTGACCGATGAAATTGATGAGAGAGATAATGTTGAACAATTATTCATTTCAAACATTGCATCTGCTCAAAGCATCATTCAAAAATACAATGCGAGTAAGCACGATGAGAGCGAATCATACAAAGATCTTAACTCAAGTCACAATAACATGCCTTGTGCTCAATGTAATGTCGATCATCATCATTATGAACCATCAGGATTTAAATTGCCCCAGATACAAATTTCTAAGTTCGATGGATCCGTTTTTCATTGGATCCAGTTTCGGGATCTTTACCAATCTCTCATACACACCAATCAGCGTATCGCTCCTATACATAAGTTTCATTACTTAATATCCTATCTAACAGGTGACGCGGCACGCATTATTTCAAATTTAGAGGTTTCCAGCACTAACTATAACAACGCTTGGAAACTAATATGCGATCGTTACGATAACAAGCGTCAGTTGATAGAGCATCACTTAGACTCACTGCTCAACATTGAACAAATACGCGAATCCGACAAATCATTAAGATTTATTGTTGATCACATAACTAAAACCCTGCGTGCATTGTCTAGCCTTGGGCAGCCTACAGACAAATGGGATGTATTAATAATTCATATGATGCGTTCCAAGCTGGACAATCACACACTTTTAAAGTGGGAGGAGAGTCGTAGTGCGTTTAATGAAGCACCTACCTTAGATCAATTTTATAAATTTTTGATAGATCGTGCCGACGTGCTTGAATCCATCAACCGAAACAAATCATCACAATCTAGAACCACGACTACTAAAAACAATAATAATAACCGGGCGTACACAAAGACTTTTACAAGTACCAACGTTGAAGGGACACCAGCGCCTGCTCCGCGCATTACGTGCGCCGTTTGTCAGGAAGGGCATCGTATTTATGACTGTCCAACTTTTTTAGCCAAAGGTGTGGAGGAGCGCATTGCCGAAGTCCATAAACTTAAATTATGTACCAACTGTTTAAGGCTCGGCCACAAAGTACAAACATGCCGGCTAGGTCCATGTCTTAAATGCAAAGGGAGGCATAACACCCTCATACATAAACCATTCAACAATAATGCAAATAAAGAGATTTCTATTTCCAGTGCCGTGACAACTATGTCTGACACCACTGATGATACTATAGTGAATTTTTCGAATGATAGTTCAAATGAGGTATTGCTGTCTACCGCCCTCATCGAGGTGGCTAATCCTCGGACGAATCAAACTGAAAAGGTTCGCGCCCTATTAGACTGCGGTAGTCAGAGCTCGTTTTTAACTCAGTCACTCAAAGACAGGCTGTCGTTACCATCCAATCCAAATTGTCTTGTCAACATTATCGGGATAGGTAATCAACAAACTGGCAAGGTCACCGAAACTTGTACGGCGCAATTGAGGTCATTAGTCAACCATTTCAACGTCACGTCAGGTTTCCTTATATTACCACAGTTAACAGGTCAAATTCCTAGATTCCCTATTGATAAAAAACAGTTACAAATACCTAACGATTTTAAACTAGCAGACCCAACGCTATTTGATCAACCAGCGCCCATGCCGCCTATTGAAGCGGTTATCGGTGCCGATCTTTTCTGGGATATACTTGGCCATGAGCAGCACTCACTTGGTCCTAATAAGCCTCAATTAAGAAGTTCCCAGTTTGGTTGGATCATATCAGGTCATATTTCCCATTCAAACTCTAAATCAAACAAAAACACAGTTCAATGCAATCATACCATCATTGCAACCAATGATAATGATCACGATATTTGCCACGATCTCGCTAAGTTTTGGGAATTAGAAGAGGTTCCCCTAAGATCGAAATTTAGCGAAAGTGAAATGGCATGTGAATCTCATTTTTTATCCCACACCTTCCGTCTAGATTCAGGTAGATTTTCTGTAGGTCTACCCCTCAAAGATTCCCTCGATTGTCTTGGAGAATCATACAGCATGGCCAAGAAAAGATTATTAAATCTAGAAAAACGATTCAAGAGACAACCTGAAGTCAAGTCCCAATACGTCGAGTTCATGCGTGAGTACGCTGAGCTTGGACATTTATCCGAGTCTCGTATAACTAAACCAGATAATGCCTATTTTTTATGCCATCACGCCGTCTTTAAAGACAGTAGTGAATCCACAAAAATCAGAGTAGTGTTTGATGGTTCCGCTCCAACAACATCTGGGCATTCCGTTAACGACATTCTACTAGTAGGCCCCAATATGCAAGATTCACTTTTCTCCATTCTTATAAGAGCTAGGCAATACAAGTATCTTCTTACCGGTGATGTTGAGAAGATGTACCGTCAATGCCTCGTTAATAAAGAAGACCGAGACCTTCAGCTCATATTATGGAGAGAGCAGGAATCCATGCCTATTAAAACGTTGCAACTAAATACTATTACTTACGGCATGGCAAGTTCTAGCTATTTAAGCACACGCTGCCTTTGGCAGCTAGGTGCGGAATGCACAGATCCCAAAATCAAGGAGATAATACAAGGCGATTTTTACATCGACGATTTGATTACCGGTGCGAATGATAGAAATACATTAAGCAATATACATCAAGCTGTGTCTGCAGCCCTACAGAAGGGCTGTTTCAATCTAAGAAAGTTTAAAACAAATCTGCCTGCAATTTTAGAAACTTCATCTTTAAGCTCTAATGACAAACTAATCGTTAGTGAATCATCATCTACTCTTGGTATGGGTTGGAATCCATCCACTGATCAATTAAATTTTCCCTTCAAGGTTCCATCCTCTTCTGATAAGCCCGCTCTTACCAAACGATTCATTCTTTCATCTATATTAAAGATTTTCGATCCGTTGGGATTATTGAGTCCCTGTGTAATTAGAGCAAAGATGTTGTTGCAGCAGTTGTGGCTGCACAAGCTATCGTGGGACGATCCGATCCCTAAGGACGTCGAAAAGGATTGGTACAGATTTGTTGAAACTATACCTGCTCTTCTTAATCTATTTATACCCAGATGGGTACTTTGTAATAAACCTATATCAATAGAGCTTCATTCGTTCAGCGACAGTTCCAAAAGGGCTTTTGGTGCTTGCATTTATTTACGATCAATCAATTCAAATAATGAAATTACAGTTAGGCTACTCTGCTCCAAATCAAAGGTGGCTCCAATCAAGGCTACTACAATCCCACGGCTCGAACTGTGCGCTGCTCTTCTAGCTGCAAGGTTGTGCAAGGCTGTCAGGGAATCACTAAGATATGACGTACAGACAGAGGTACACTGGTGTGACTCAACGATTGTACTAGCCTGGCTCCGCAGTAGCTTCCAAAACTTGAAAACATTTGTTGCAAACCGGATTTCAGAAATTAGCGAATTAACTAACTCCCTTTCCTGGCGCTATGTGCCAACTTCTGAAAATCCAGCAGATCTCATATCTAGAGGGGTAAGTCCAGACCAATTAAGTAGCAAAACTTTGTGGTGGTCAGGCCCGTCGTTTCTCTCTCGATCTGAGTGCAGTTGGCCCATTTTAA
Source organism: Lomographa bimaculata (assembly GCA_948107665.1). Classification (NCBI taxonomy): domain Eukaryota; kingdom Metazoa; phylum Arthropoda; class Insecta; order Lepidoptera; family Geometridae; genus Lomographa; species Lomographa bimaculata. Next base: position 1,217,797 of record OX403600.1, on the reverse strand, counting down.
ACGATACTATTGAGCTCACTAACTTACCAGAAACTAAAACAACAACGACAATAACTAACTTAACTACAAACAATGAACCCATAATACATTTTCAGAATCATTCTAATGTAAATAAGCTAAAACGAACATTTGCCTACCTAATGCGTTTTTTACATAACACAAGGAACCCTACAAATAAATTTACTGGTCCACTAACAGTAGAAGAACTAAACAATTCCTTTCTATACTTATGTCGATTATCACAACAAGAATCTTTTGCGGCCGAATACGAGTTACTTGCCAAAAAAAAGGAATTGAGTCCCAAATCACGCATTTTGTCATTGACTCCGTATTTTAGCGATGATAGAGTAATTCGTGTAGGAGGGCGATTAGATGCGTCAGATTTCAATTTCGACAAAAAACACCCCGTACTACTGCACGCTAATCATCATTTTACGAAAATTCTATTTGAACACGAACATAAAAAAAAATTACATGCTGGACCTCAATTACTGTTAGCCAGCATTCGAGAATTTGTGTGGCCAGTCAATGGCAGAAAGCTAGCTCGACGCACATTTCATAATTGTTATAAATGTAGACGCCTTCAGGGAAAGACAATGCAGCCTGTTATGGGTAACTTGCCAGCACAACGCATTACACCAAATTTTCCATTTTTAAGTGTGGGCTTAGATTTTGCTGGTCCATTTTTTATTTTAAATAGAAAAGGACGTGGCGCTGCCGTTATCAAGGCCTATTTATGTATTTTTGTGTGTTTGCGCTATAAATGTGTACAGCTCGAGGCTGTCAGTGATCTTACAAAAAATGCATTTGTTATGACGTTGAGGCGCTTTATTTCCCGTCGCGGACGTCCGAACGAAATATTTTTAGACAACGGACGAAATTTTGTTTCTGGCGCAAAGGAAATTACCCAATTTTTCAATTCTAACAAAACTGAGCTATCTGATTTTGCAAGTGAAGAAGGCATTAAATTCATTTTTTCTCCAACTTACGCTCCTCATTTTGGCGGAATCTTCGAATCAGGTATTAAATCAGCAAAATTTCATATAAAACGCACAATGGGCAATTCACATTTAACCTACGAAGAATTGTCAACACTTTTTGCACAAGTAGAAGCCATTTTGAACAGCCGTCCTTTATGTCCTTTGTCTCCTTCACCCGACGATTTCCTTTGCCTAACTCCTGGACACTTTCTCATCGGTCGGGCTCTAACGGCTTTACCTTCCCCAAATCTAGAAGACAGCAATCCAAACAATTTACTACGTTATGCTCGTCTACAGCAGATACACCAACATTTTTGGAGACGCTGGCAGTTGGAATACATTGCTGAACTGCAGCAACGACACAAATGGAAGACTAATTCTTCAAATCCTAATGTAGGAGACCTGGTTCTCTTACAAGAAGATGACGTTCCCCCTCTTTGCTGGAGAATGGGAAGAATTTTAAGGCTATTTTATGGTCCCGATGACAAGATAGCCAGAGTTGCTGATGTTACTACATCTAGAGGATGTGTGCGCCGTCCATTGGTCCGCCTAGTTTCTTTACCTACTGCTGAAGAATTAAAGGGTTGAAAACCACAATTTTTCAACGGGGGGAGGATGTCAACGCCTGTTTTTTGACTGCGAGCACTGCCTGATACCGCTACGTGCTACAACTTCTGTATAATTAAGTTTTATACTATTTTTTGTATAGACGACCCTCATTCACTTTTATAAAAACTACGACGGAAGAGAAAACGTCTCTCATCTAATAAAATTATAAAATATTGTGTAAATGATAAATAAACATCAAACAGAAGCACAGGAGTTTTCATTTTGGGCAGTCTGAGCCCATTCAAGGAGGTACTCAAGTCGACACAAACAGTGCAGTGTGCGAGACATCAGTAATAAAAATAATGTAAAATATACACAACGGTATAGCATGAATTTAATATCTTTGACATTTTTGTAGTGTTCTTTATATTTCACAAACTAATTATATTTATTGTATCTTATTCATCATAAATTCCAAATATCTATAATCTAAATAATGAAAATTTGTATGGCTTGTATAATCATATTTTGTGACATTAGACGCCCGAGATGGGTCAACTGTAATAACATTACCTGCAATAAGAACTCGCGAATACTAACAATACAGTTTTTGCCAATAAAGAAATATCTTATCTTATCTTACGAAATATTTTTAAAGTTGTACACTAACTTTTGAATTGTATTACAATATTATGAAACCACGAAATGGGTCTAATGGTGAAGTAAGTAGGTGGCTAAAAGGAATGCGCAATCAATTAGAGTTGATAGTCATTTTACTCAACTGAGTACCACTTTTCAGATGATTTTAAGATTCATAATCAGCTAGTTACGTTATTAAAGGAGAATGGGTGATAATCATAACATTATCTTCTACGATCTTTCATTATCTTCAACTGTGGGTTGGAAGCTGATGCCTGTGACCAGCCCCACACTAGTTCAAAGACTTGTGTGAGAGCCGTTAGCATTTATATCACACACACAATCACACCCAGAACTATAACTCGCAGAGTTTTATCACTGATCTGACGTAATTTATACAAAACAACTACCATCTAAAAACTATCAAACGCCATCCATTTATGATCGACATACCTCCAGTTCGCTCGAGGCGTTTTGCTTCTACGTTCATCATCCGTACAGCAAAGAAGTGGAACTCATTGCCTGCGTTTTTGTTCCCCGAACGGTACATGCTTGCCTAGAAGATACCTATTCGCTCGAGACTTAAAGACTCCCAGATTATATATAATCTGAGAGTTTTCAAGTCTTCAAGCATGTGACATCTTCAGCCGCATCATCACTTTCCATCAGGTGAGATAATGGTCAAATGCTTGCAAAAAAAAAAACCGTTTTGTTTGGTATTAGTACTCCTAATTATTTGTATTCGGAACTACAATCGGCTTTAATGCTTCCCTCTGTATTCCGCTACACTTGCGCCTGTCCTGAATTCCATAACTGTTCGTACATCCGAAACTTCTAAACGTAGGCTATATCCATTAACCCACATACAAGGGCTGGAGGATGCTCGAAGGATTCATTTGAGCGCTGGAGGCGGGAGGAACGGAGATCATGAAACTAAGATTATTCGGCGCTATACGCTTTGTACCGAGTTTAAGATAGTTTACGATAAGTCTAGATGATGTGGCTCTGAATCTGACTCGGGGATTATAATGGCTATTAGTTAATAGTCGTTTTATATACAACTAGCCGTGCCCCGCGGCTTCGACCGCTATTATCAACTCAAAAAGTAGCCTATGTGTAAATCCTAGGTACAAGCTATGTACATTCCAAATTTCATCTAAATCCGTTCAGCCGTTAAAGCGTGAAGAGGGAACAAAATACTTACACACTTGCACACTTCACACAAACTTTCGGATTTATTATATTAGTAGGATCTTGGGTTGGTACCCAAGATTTTATATAAAACGACTATTACATAGATGTTAACTAGGTAGTTATTAAATTAAATTAAATTAAAATCATTTATTTCAGGTTATGACCCATACTTTTTACATTGTCTAGTGTACACATTAATAAAAATAATAAAAATTCAAATGGCAAATTATAAGTTCTAATTAAATAATAAATATAATGTCAGATAAAAAAACAAAAAAAAAGGTAATAATTAAATACTAAAACAATTAAACAATAGATGTCAGATTTTGATGTCCCAAAAATATTATAATAATTATGTATATAAGAAAAATTAAGTCGTAGTCCTAAAATCTAAGTTATCAATCAGTCAATATATTCTGTCCGGCATAGGTACTGCTATATGTCTGTCGCAACAATGTCGAAGAAAGGGACAATCTAATCTGCCAGCTATCATCATCAGAACGGAATTGTTATGATCTATGTGAGAAATTTAACTCGAACACAGGCCCGATGTTTGAAATAAAATCAAATTAAAATATACGCATTCACGCTCACATCTTTATAAGATAAGCTTTTCATCAGCTAATGGGAATCTCAGAAGCTGCCTGAAATGCGATTGAGGGATTCCTTTGAGTGCAGGAAATAGCTTCTTAAGCGCTTTCATTACGGAAGGATTGTTACTGTAAGATGTTGATGAAAAAGTCAAATGAAAATATTATAAATTATTTTTTCTAATAAAGCTCTCATTTACTTTACACACACGATCACCCTTAGTTAGATCCAGAAGCTCAAATGTCGGTTGGGAAGGAAAATTATGCTCCTGCCGGGATCGAACCCAGGACCCACTGTGCAGAGAACAGAGACTTGCCCACTGTGCCAACTGGGCCTCAACTCATACATATCGTTTCAAATAATACGTTTCCCGTTAATAAGAAGTTTTGGTACAGACTTTCTATTTCACGATGAAGGTTTGGCCATAGTTTTAGAAGTGACATGTACAGACAGGCGGGTTTGTGTGTGTAAACTGAAGGAGCGTTAGCAAAGAAATGTGAAACGCATTTTTAAATGAAGGCTTTATTTTTTTTACTGCGATTTATTAAATAATGAGTATTTTGCTCCTATAACATTTTTTGTACTAAATGTAATTTCCATCAGGTTAAATGCTTGCCTATCCAGCATATAAAACCGGTTATAATACTGAAAAGGTTAGCCCGTTTAATATTAAAATCGTTACCGGCACCCACGACACAAGTCATTGAACTTAGTGTGGGGCTGTGAGTGTGAAAGCGTTTATGTTTATGTTTATGTTAGTACTCTACCGATACTAACATCGGTAGAGTATTAACCGATTATAATATTCAAACTACTCGGTTTAAACTACTCGCACTTGTCTTCAAAAAGGTTTAACATTTCTAAAAGAAATACATTTACAATTTATGTTAAGTTTTAGGATCTAAAGCCACTTACAGCTTAAGTAATTCCATTAAACGCATTATCGAAAACACTTGGCCTTGTGCCAAATATCTTCTAAATGTTTTACTTTTCGAAATTCAGTTCAAAAGATATCTTAGTTGTTTTCTAATGCTGTTTTTAAATGTAACATTAAACATATTATTCGAGTATAAGTACTAATATTACAATACCTACGTATTACTTACTCGTTATTTTACTATAAACATTTGTATGACTAATTATTGTAAGCATTATACCAGTTAGTAAAAAAAATATTGTTATCGTTGTAAGTGTTCATTGGTATATCGTATTGTTTTTACTCTGAGACAAGTCTCTATTTCTTTATGAATTATAACAAATACACTAGTTCAATAGATACTATTTTTACGTTTGTTATAATTTCAGAAACACAAAACTTGCCTAGAAGGTACCTATTCACTCTAGACTTGAAGATACCCAGATTGTACCGTTCAAGGAACAAAGACGCAGGCAATGAGTTCCGCTCCTTCGCTATACGGATGATAAACTTAGAAGCGAAACGCTTTGAGGGAACTGGAGGTATGTCAACCATAAATGGATGACGCTGTTGTTAGATGACAAAAAGGGCATGGTAGAATTATATCATGTAATTCCTGAGCAAATTCAAAAATGTAAGCGATAGAATACTGATAGGCTTGCAACCTTACGTCGGTGACCAAGGCTTTACAGTTTTGACTCAACTAGCTTATTATCGCCAATGAGTCTTTTGGCTCACCCCGGTCAATAGACTTAAGAGCATCTAGCTGATACTTAGCGGATCCATCTCAGAGGTCGCCGTAGTACTCCATACACGAATGGCAGCTTCTCATTTTATATTAAGCTCAGGTACGAACTTGAGCTTGATATTAAATGAGAAGCTGCCCCGGTGTGAAGTACTGCCTGACCTTAGCAAGGATACCCAGTTTCTAAGCACCCAGTTGAGCTCTGGCTTCGATATAAGTGCCAAAGTTGATATTCGGAGATAAGGTAACGGCAAGTAGCTCAAGCTTGCTAGCTACCTTACATATCGGTAAACAAACGAAAAATGGCATTTCAACATATTATCTTGGTCCATTTTGCTATAGTTAGAGTAGCATATAGAATAGAAAGTTAGAATGGATGATTATAAATCTTTAATGCACAAAAAATGCGTACAACAGACTGAAGCTGTTTGTCGATAGAGTTAATTAAATCCACCACAAATCGTGTCTCGTCCAGCCGCGCAACTAATCTGGTGCAGTCTACTGTGTACAGTGGATCATGTAGAAATGCCCACCGACAAACTTTTCATTCCATGAATACAACATCTATTGGTCTGAGGACATGTACCTATGTTTCTATGCGTTGCATACAATTTGTCTGTCACAATCGCAATAGCGTTTGTTTTACACGCATAGCATTTTATGCTTGCGATATTTTTAAATCTACGCATAGCTCAAGTACCAATACAAATTCAGTGGTATACAATCTTCGCCTAGTACATTATCTCCAGGTTTTGTTTACTTGATGTTAGAGCATGCCGTCTTTTCCCACATGGGAATGTCATTGTCTACCTTACTATTACTATACAAATACTCACTAAATGAGCTGCAGTTTGCAGGTTTTTATGTAGTAAATATGAAAATATCTCGTTTACCGGTAAATCGATGATAACTAACACTCGTATAGAGCGTCTGGTCGATCAGTTTCTGTGATCTGTGGGTCGATCGTTACTGATTTATAATGAGTACGAGCAATACTTAGATGAGTGGCCATTTAGTGAATTTTAAATTTAATGTTACTAAACTACCGTCGAAAGGCACGATACGATAAGCAGTCGGTCCCGGTAGTTAGTCGTAAACCAAAAATAATTGATCCACGTCGGGTGCCTTTGGCTTGAAAAGAGCCCTTTTGACAAACAATATATTCGTAACATTAGGGTTTCTGTAAATGAGAAAAAGAAAGTAACTCTCTACCTAACCTACACCAAATTGTCTCGACGACTTATTATTATAATCAGATCATTATTCGATATCTAAATAAGTAAGGTTTCTTATAACAACGTGGGTTTACGAAATATGCGTAGGAATCACATACTTTATTCCTTGTTCTTACTCAACTTTTACAAAGCCAAAATAATGAGTTCTTACGGTGATTCAGACTTGATACATTTTTATACCCAACATAAAATCTAGAAAAATAAAAACACCTAGAGCTTTACTATTTTCGTTAACTAGTTTCCAATTATAGATCCTTATGTTTATGTTAGCGCTTAGCGAACGTGTAGCAACCTGAATAAATTAGTCGAGCAACACTCCGAGACGCGACCGATTGCGGCGAGCGGTGGGTTACTTACTATTCTGTGGCACGTGGGCGCGGGGGAGCCCGGCCGGGGGACGGGATACGACGTCAGTCAGCCCATTGATCGTGTGACGTCACAAGAATACTGCAGCGCGTCTTTGTGCCCGGGCTCGTCAGCCGCTAACAGTACATTGAGGAGCCAGTAAGGGGTAACTTTTAGTGTTGGAAAATAAACATGTAATTGAATACTTGGCATGATAAGATGTGTTATGGAGGAGGGTTTTAAATTAGCTCATATTCTAGAAAAAAGTATTATAAGGTGGCATAGAATATTAAATGGTTTGATGTGAAATCCCGAGAGTGAAGAGTTGGCTGTATTTCGTTCAAGATGGAGGGAGAAAAGTACATTTGGCAATCCAGGATTTGTTACACTTGCCGTTCGCTGTCCGATCTTTTATTAAAGAATGTCCCATATTAAACAAATATTGTTGACATCTCACGGCATCTAAAAATTTTTTTGCCTGTTCGGCAAACATGCATGAGTTCTTAAGCTACCATAGACACTTACTTTAAATATTTGTATTAATAAATATATATTTGTTATATATCTAAATATCGGTAACATAACAAACAAAGGTATTTACTCTCACAGCCCCACACTCAGTTCAGAGACTTGTTTCGTAGGAGCTGGAAACATTAACATCACATACACAAGCTTGGTGTGCTTGTGTATATATACACATCAAATAACATGTTCGGCAATTTTCATGAAATATTGCTAATCCGGTAGGATAAGGATAGCCTATTAGATTCCCTTCGTTCTTTTCCATAAGGTCACAATAAATAATCATAAATACTATTTAACATAAGAAAAATGTATACTATAAATTAACTTATTTTTATTTTATAAGTAACCTAAAAAAATCTAATTTTGTTTAAATGATACTGGTATTTTGAAAAGAATATATTAATATTTTATTATTTATTTTTTGTTTTAATGTAAACTAATGTATCATATGCAAGTGAGAGGTGGTAGAGCATTTTGTGAGTTGCTCGCCTGGCTTGCTACCAAAGTAGCTTACCACCATCAAGTTGAAAGTCTGCCGCCAAGCCAAATACGGTGTTCCGGCAGTTATCCTTGAGAGTCTGCGTATTCCAGGTCCAGTGTGTTTACCAGCTTTGATCACATCGTCACTTAACATCAGGGGAGATAGTGGTCAAACACTAGCCTGTCACAAAAAAAAAAAAAGTATTTGTCATCATCTCTATCTGACCTGATTGAAAGTAATGCTCGCTTTAGGGATGATGAATACAGAGGGGCGCTGCACGCTGGCACTTCACCGTATGCGTGTGACAGAACCAAAAGAAAACATTATTGTTATTCGGACGTTTCTTACTGATGGTATGTGCTTATTATACACAGTGAATAGGGGAGTTTTGTAAAGGAGCCTGTTTGGCATTGAAATGCCTGCCGGTGACTTGTATGTGGGCGTCTCAGTTAGTTGTGCTAATAGAATGTAAATAAAACTTAAAATAATCATAACTGGAACACTACAAAAAATTGGGGAACTTACATGAGGTATTTTCAGATACCCGTTGTGGTAAGGCATACATTTTTTTTCATCGGATGTCACTGTTTGGTCCATCCTGTACTCCCCGCTTGCACCTATGGACCACTTTCAACGTCTGACAAGATGTAAGAACCATCGAGACGGTCTGATAACTAAGAAATCGACTTTTGATAGTTGCTCAAATAACATACTTAAAATTTAGCTTTTATACCATAACGAAAGTCTAATTACAATCGCTTGCTTGCTTGTCGTATAGACTTATGGGCATCATATCAGGATTTTTTATTACTATTAATAATAATATAAGGGACAGGGGGTAGGATCCGTACTGTCTGACGATGGACGACGTGATTTCTAATATTCAAATATGTTATAAAAACAGAGCAAATCCTTAACGAATTTGACATACAATTTTTTATTTATTTACCTATGCTATTCTCAAAGACAGATCCAAACTTCATATTCGGGGATTTGTGCGTTATAACCTACTAGGGATATACACAGAGAAACTTTCAGCTTTTATAAAATAACGAAGGTGAGATCGTCGCGGGCTCTTGGGCTATAAGTAAAGATAATTTTGATGATCTTTATACACATTATGTTTAACCTAAATTATTTTTTAACGAAGTGAGAAGAGTGTTAATTCTTCTCGCTTCTTTTCTCACATCTACCTCTTACTCTTTCCAACGTCATCGCTTCATTGTGTATTTTGAAAAAATATTTTTTGATCTCTGACAGACTAGCGTTAGACCACTATCTCACCTGATGGTAAGTGATAGTGTGGTTGAAGCCTTAAAGCTTTATATTGAGTGATTTTGTCCATAGCTCTTTCTACTTTATGGTGGTAAACGACGCGACGGCTGTATTTTAGTATAGTGTAGCTAGTGTAGTGTTGTGTTAGAATGGGGAGCACTAGAAAATGCTACCACCATAGTTTTCGCAGAAGTTATTTAATACAGCAATTTATCATAAATCAAGTAACATTAGTAAACTTGTAACCAAGAAGTTCTGCCGTTGATGTAAAAACTCCGGAAGTCGTATATTAAGCCTCCATCTGTGGCCTACTTTAAAGGGTCCTGCTTTAAACGAAAATTCAACATTTTCCCCGGGACGTGTAAATTACAGCATGGCCGGGAAACGGGATTTTTTTATCCTAATGCTCTCTCAGATTTGGGCCCTCCCGGTTATTTTATCATGTGGGCGTATCCAGGATTTAGGTAAGGTGGGCAGATAGGCTGAAAAGTGGAATGATGTATATGCATGAGAAAATGAATTATTCATGTACTGTAATGTGAGGACAGAAGAATGTTCCATAAACAAAGAAATGGAGGAAAATGTTAAGCGTAATAAAACACTTTATTTTTACTAGTGGGGCCCGCGGCTTCGCCCGCCATTATCAAGTTAAAAAGTAGCCTATGTGTTAATCCTAGGTATAATCTATGTACATTCCAAATTTTATCCAAATTCGTTCAGCCATTAAAGCGTGAAGATGAACAAACATACTTGCACATTTACACACACACTTACACACAAACTTTCGGATTTATAATATTAGTAGGATTCGTCGTTGTATTTGTTTAAGCCTATATTGACGACCTACTTGGCGCAGAAGACAGGTGTCCGCCCTCTGCGCCGTGGGTCCTAGGTTCGATTCCCGGCAGGAGCACAAATTCCTTCCCAAGCGATATTTGTGCTTCTGGTTCTGGGTGTAATGTAAATGTTTCCGGTACCCCCGATACAAGTCTTTGAACTTAGTGTGGGGCTGTGAGTGTGAATGCGTTTGTTGTTTGTATAATAACAATGTGAGTATGTTGTTACGCGGGGTACAATTGGTACACTCACTTAGTAGTTAGTTGTTAGTATTCTCTACACTGATTTATAAACATGTTTCTACTTTTAATTCATATTTGTTTCGTAATTAACAAAACAAGATACGTAATGTGCCAGTGAGAAAGTAAAAGAATATTTAATTTGAAGTTAATTTCATTCTGTTGGAAGATAAGCAAATGTATTATTTAAAAAATACTGCTGCCCCTTCCTCTGAGTACATTCCCTATCGGAAAGGGGCAGGCTAGATTACTGATTACACCGTCGTACTCCAAGATAATTTGATAAAGCCCGATCGGGGGCAGCATTCGATTGGCTCTCAGGTCTTCTTTTTTAGAGAAACGACGCTGAGTTCACTTTATTATGCCTCGAGAACCTTCTATTTTTGCGTCGAGTGCACTCAGTTCTGCTTTTTGAGTTAGATGAAATTTTTGATCTCACTTCGTACTTAGTACTTGTTTCTTTAATTTTACTGAAGTTATTGAAGATTACGAATTTAAATAATAGAACTAAGCCAAGCTAATGTTTGTGTTTATGGTACTGGATGTAATTGTGTCTGTTTGTGATGTGAATGTTGTGATGTGATGACAAGTCATCGAACTAGTGTGGGGCTGTACGTGTGAAAGCGTTTTTTTCTATATAATACTTGTATTTTTAAACAGATACTTATATTACAATTTTCATTTCTAAATATAATGCATGATTGTTAAGCAATTGGGCACATATATATAATCACTATCTCACCTGATTGAAATACATGATGCAGTCGGATCCAGATATGGCATGGCTCTAGATATAGAACATAGTCACTTTAAACTTGAAGACTTCCAGATTATGTTGTTCGATTGACAAAAATAATACATTTAGAAACATTGACTTAATTAGAAAGTGATTGATTATCTTTTTAGGTATTGTTATTAATTTGACGTTGCGCGTCGTAAAGTAAAATTTATTTTTTTCGAAAACAAAATTTTTTTTTTTTTTTTTATTTGTGACAGGCTAGTGTTCGACCACTATCTCACCTGATGGTAAGTGACGATGTGATCGAAGTTGGTAAACACACTAGACCTGGAATACGCAGGCTCTCAAGGATAACTGCCGGAACACCGTATTTGGCTTGGCGGCAGACTTTCAACTTGATGGTGGTAAGCTACTTTGGTAGCAAGCCAGGCGAGCAACTCACAAAATGCTCTACCACCTCTCAAATGTCACCTGATTAGCACCACCAGGGGACCACGTGTAGGGAGTCAGACTTAAGGGGTATTCTCCTACGGACGTGGGTGACTCAGCCCCCAAAAAAAGTAAAAAGGCCCATTTACATAAAAAAATTATATTGTTTTCGATCAATATTGATGTATGGTCAATTTAATTAACACTAAGTAGGTATATGAACTGTGTTGAACTGTAAGCTATTTTGACTCGCAAAGTGTACCATGTACTCGTAGTACCCATTTGCTTGATTTCATAAATTGAATTGAATCAGAGTGACCCAGACACATAAGTCCAACGCGGGTAGTTTTTGAGCCCGGTCTCGGACGGCCAAATAATTGAGTACTAACAGCAGTTACCTGCCCTTATTAGCAGGGCTTCTTGAGCCATCGTCGACCCGCATTCCACGCCTAGTACGCAGAAACGGGAACTAATTACAAATGTACGAGGATTCTGGAGGACCATTTAATTCTATAATTATTACTGAAAGTTTAATGATATTGAACGGTATGATGGTATTTAAAATTATTTGCCAAGTTTTCGGTGTGAAATGTTGGTCATTTAGCAATTTCTGAAGAAAAACAAATAGTTCATATTAATGGCGTTGGAAGGTGAAAGTTGAAGAAAGAATAAACTATTGTTCTCGATTTTGATAGTCGCAATACGATTGTGTTATTTTTGTTATGTTTTTTAATTATTGCATTTTAACATCATCAAGCAGAGTAAGAAGAAAGCTCAAAAATTTTTTCACACACAAACCACGCTAAGTTCGAAGACTTATTCGTGGGCGTCGGAAACATTCACATCACATGCACAATTTATCTCACAAAATCTCTCAGTAATACAAATTTATAGGAGAAAATTTATGTTAGGCTGTTTAAAAAGCAGACGCAACAACTGAGTCAAAAGAATCGCTTTCTATAGCATAAATATCCTATTATACCTGAAACCTGATTATCGATGGCTTAATTGCGCAGTCGTGTAGCATTGAGCATACCGTTCTAGCGTGGGTGTAACAAAGGTCCACACATTATGCGGCAAATACGCGCCCGATCGCGCTGAAAAACTAATGGCTAAATTAGTCTAATTTGCCCTAATGAAGCTACAGAGGCCCCTTGTATTATTGCATAACTTCTGCATAGTTTTTTGAGTAGGTATGTATGTGTAAAAAACTAACCAATAAAGGTTTGGTTTAAATTTCGCTTGGGATGAAACTTGTGCTTCCATCGGGATGCGAACCCAACTCGTTGCTTGAAGGTGAGCGCGCACGCAACTTCGCCAACGGGCAGTTCAGTATTATAATTTTAGTTTGACAAACGACCATTTGTAACTTTTTTTTTATGTACCATAGGCAAGCGTTTGACCACAATCTCACCTGATGGAAAGCGATGATGTAACTTTTTGAAGGAAGCTTTAAATACACTAAAAGTAAGGTCTAGTACTAAACGCTAGACGTTTAGTTCCTAGACGATAGTGAAAAACATTTGTCTTGAAACTTTTAATAGTTCTTAAGTCGCTGATTTTTGTACACATTATTTTTTTAGGTGTATTTAATTTAGATTCTTTCAAAAAGGTACAAAATTTAGATTCAGATTGTTTATGTTTTTCTTTTAAATAGTCATGTATTGAGTAGTATACTTTTATCCTACTAATATTATAAATCCGAAAGTTTGTGTGTAAGTGTGTAAGTATGTTTGTTCCCTCTTCACGCTTTAACGGCTGAACGGATTGGGATGAAATTTGGTATGTACATAGATTATACCTAGGATTAACACATAGGCTACTTTTTAATTTGATAATAGCGGGCGAAGCCGCGGGGCACGGCTAGTAATTAATAATCATTAGGCTTTTCAGGAATTTCGTGCTATTTGTTTCTTTTGTAAGGTCTGCTAAAATGAATAAACGCGGCTACTCATTGCTTTATCGAAAATCTTAGATGCAGACAGATAATAAAGCTATTTGGATCGGTCTTTGAGTTCTTTTTATGGATACTTTTAATTATGGACGTTTTAAGCAGGCCCGGAAAAATCCCCTGTTCAAAAGATTAGTTTAGTAATATTATGTAGAAAGGAAATAAGAGTTCATAAGCGCAGGCTTTGAGCAGGCTAAGTGGAATCTCATCGACACCATAACTATACGTGTGTACAAAAACCAGCGACTAAAAAATATTCAAGGTTACCTTACTGCTAAGGGGTAACTTGTGCTTGAACTATAAGCACAGGCTATACTTAGTTTAATTAGGTACTTAAACTTGATAAAATCCGCCATCAAGTTTCAGCGGAACCATTCTGTTTTTACGTGGAAAGGGCTTCAACCCCCAAAATTAATTGGCGACGAATAACCGAGTCGATCATAAATAACAGACAGAGGCAACCCAACGCCATTACTCATTGAGATTTATATATTTTATTAGACTAATAAATACTCTGTTATCATATACTATGTCTAGATTTTTATTTGTACATTTTTTCAGTATCGATATCAGTAAATTCAAAATACTTTATCACATTTATTAAAATCAAAATAATTTATCAATTATTACAAAAAATCTCTTAATTTATTCTTATATGATTAGCTAGCGTTTGATCTCTGAATTACCTATTGGTAAATGATGATGTGGTTGGTAAACACGTTAGACAATACGAGTCAAGTATAGCTCCTGGAACAACATTTGAACTTGGCGACAAACTTAGACGCATCCTCGCACCGCTTATCTATAGTGCTGCTCTGGTGGAAACGCAGCCTTAGATGGGAGATCTGCGATTCTTAAGAATTTATTCCTGGATAATGCTTCTAGAGCAATCATTTTCTTTGTTAGGCTGTATTTTTGCGAATCTGGCAGGAGAGTCATTAACTTTCATGAGTGCCTTTTTAGGGCCCACGTGAATAAACGATTTTGATTTTAATTATTCATAATATCTAGGTCTGCTGTAGACATGCCCCTGTCATTTCTTTTTTTCAGCGACTAATTACTATAGAAAAACAAAAAAAATATGCGCCGTTTTCGTAGAGCCACCAGACAAATTTGAAAAGCTTTTGACATAAAAAATTATAGGAGTCTTGACATACACTTTCTTAAAATATTAATGGCATAAAATAATTAACATCAGAATAGGCGGAGAAATCGGCAATATAAAATGTCGATCTCGTCACGTTTTCTGTCTATAGGTAATAGGTATAAGCGGTTTGTGCTGCATCAGTCTGTAACGAGTCTTAAGTCTCTAACTCTGTACGGGTCTGCCTGTACGGGTGGCCCCCGTTACAGTCTGCCGGCTTCAAAGCGCGACGGCATTTGTTTCTTTAAATACTTAATTTTCAAATTCTACGCAGGCTACCTTCACGCTCGCGCTGTAGGAAGCCCGTTGTAGGATTCGAGACCGCAACCGATCGAAAGGCGCGGTGATAGCTTGGTAGTCATTAGACTACCAAGCTGCAAGTATCACCGCTAAATATAGGGCATAATAATTTAGGGTCAGTCATGCGATACCTATTCATATTGACTTTCATCATGGCACTGATGAAAGTTAGATAATTATTCATACAAAAAATAAAACTTTCGATAAACCAACTAGAGTTTTAAATATGTTTTGTCTTTTTTTGACACGTGACATTGAACATAATTTTGATGCTCGATAGGCAAGAAATGATAAAACATTCTAATTATAGAAGATTTTACGTATGTTTTACCATGTGGGCGACGACGTATCGTTTTTCCATGTACTCCTACATAACGCGAATAATTATCTACATATATAAATGAAAGTCGTGTTAGTTACACTATTTATAACTGAAGAACGGCTGAACCGATTTGGCTGAAAATTGGTGGGGAGGCAGCATAGAACCAGGAGACGGACATAAGATACTTTTTAGGAACGTCATATTTTTTTTGTATTCTAATTATTTTCTCATACGTCACTCGGATTTGGTAAAATACTAGGCAAACATAAACATGAAGGAGGTAATAATATAGTCACGTGGCATTTTAACGCATGCCGGGTATGGCTTCCTAAACATGCACATTCATTGACTGTTAGGCGGAACGAAGGTCGCCGGGACAGCTAGTCATATCATATAATTTATTCTAAGACAGTTACATTCAATATTCTATATAAAAGATAAGAAAAGATAAAAAAGTTAAGTCAAGTATCGTTGCGATAATATATTCACCTAAATAGATTATATATTTTTATATTAAATGCTATTAGTTTCGCCACACCCCTATATATATGTAAAGTTACCGATTTTCATATTATTCGCTCCTTCGTCCTCGGTTTGCTCCCGGTCGCCGAGACGAAGGCTGTGCAACGTGATCGCCCTTTCGCGGCACACGATTTATTGTCGCCCAAGTTTTTTGCGAGGTTCGTTGGAATAACAGAGCAAATACTTTATTGGTTGGATAACTTTGAATAATTTAGAGTGGTAGGAATAATTTTTAAATTTAGCTTTCGCCTTTTTGTGAAAATTGCAATTTATAATACTCTGGGCACGTAGCCTGTGATTTGATCGAGGCGGTGCAGGTGGGGTTGCGTGGCAATTTTTTTTTATTCTCGATAATCAAGCATTTGACCACTATCTCACCTGATGGAAAGTGACGATGTGGTCGAAGATGGAGCATGCTTGCCTAGAAGATACCTGTTCACTAGAGATTTAAAGAATTAATTTCAAAGATTTCAAAGATTTATTAGATAAAAAGCCACATACATACTTAACTTAGCCCCAGTTATAAAGCTTAATATAAACTTATTACAAACAATCTAAGTTCAGGTAAGGTACATATTGGCTGTAACAATGCGTCATAGAGATGAACCTCTGAAATCTGAAACTAGGACTAGCCTGTTAATTGCGGTGAGTGGAGATGAGCCCCAGTTTATAAAGCTTAATGTAAACTTATTACAAACAATCTTAGTTCAGGTAAGGTACATATTGGCTGTAACAATGCGTCATAGAGATGAACCTCTGAAATCTGAAACTAGGACTAGCCTGTTAATTGCGGTGAGTGGAGATTAGCCGTTATGTAATAACCACATTCTGTTTAACTAAATCGCTAGAAGCAATAAGGCTTTTGTTTTTCAAAACCTGCTACCAGGTCTCCTTACTCGGGGTTGCTGGCCTGCCAGTGCGTGATGATATGCGGCCGCGTGTCGCGTCGAGCCCTGACCTAAAACCGTTGCAAGCATTCCATTTCAATTGTATCAGTAATGCTTGCGATGGATGTAGAACTTTACATGAACTTTAATGCTACTGTGGAAATAGTAGCTTACTTTATTGTTTTTATAATTGTAGTAGGTAAATGTTTCGATGATGCTAGATCGGCAGTGTGAGCCTTTATTGACATAATAAGTAATTCAATTTGAATTTAAGGTCCTAAACTATTTAAAATCTATGTTTCTAGAGCCAGTAGTTTATCTCTTTACTAAGGTACTCAATATCACTTAAGTCCAAATCCAAATGCACGCATATGCTTGCCATTGCTATGTTAATAAAATTGCTGAGTAAATTTAGTCATAACGTATTATTTGGAGTATTTCTTAAGCTCTTCGGTAGCTACTACTATCGCCAAGCAACGAACGGTTTTTGCAGTCGAGTTAGTCTTGAGAGCCGCTAATGAGTCACACTTGCGAGTCAATCACATTTGAAAAAATGGTCAAAAGATTTATTAAAACAAAATAATCATGAATAGCATCGTCATTGTATATGTAGGCATTGTCTGTGAATTACTGTTATTATTTAATACGCACATTAGTCCTATTCTATTCGAATCTTGTGATAATAATTCGCCACATCTATTGTTTGATCTTGTGAAATGGAATTCTCCTAAACCTAAACCTAATTATACGACAACGTCACCTTTCACCTGCTATAGCAAAGGTCATACCGTCTAAAAACATTTTAGAACTTAACATTTTTAGCCACGATGCATGGACGCATGAAATGTCCATGTAATTGGATTAAAAAATCAGAGTGCAGCTTTAATTTTTTTAAGTACAAAGGTGTTTTATCTTTTAAACCAGCAGCCGCGATGAAAAATGTGTTCGGTTTGAAAATTCTGTGCTCGCAGATTTTGTAATTCTAAGGTCGGGTGAACCGCTTAGATAGGTTTCAGCCGATGACCTGTCTAGGGCAAAGTTTAATGAGTGTCATTGTCTAAGAACCTCTATTCATCATCTCTGGTATTATGTTTAGTCTAACAATATTATCTATCGTACTTTAATTTGAGAGAATTGCTTGTTTATGTATATCTGTGATTCGGTGTACTTATGCCTTTTGTTCAATATTCAATATCATTTTGCTTCGTAATATACACCGCCAGATGGGTTCGGAGTACCTACGTTCAGTTTGGTTTAGGTTCATGTACTTCTAATATTTGCAAAATATTTGTCTATATTCTGAATATCCATCGAGTCCTTGAAGGCTTTTACAATATTGGAAATTCTCCAGTTGCAATATTTTGAGTTGCTCTGAACTCTAATGCGAAATTGGCATGCATAAACAAACTGTATTCACATTCATAACCTCGCACTACTTTCAAAGACTTGTGTTGACGTTTACATTCACAACACACACAATAACATCCTGTACCTGAAAACAAATCCTTTCGAAATAATTTTCTTCTGCCCGGAATCGACCCTTGCATCGTGGCGAACAAGTCGAAAGGCTGAACCTCTGCGAGAATAGATCAGTCAAACAGTGCAAATTGATATTATATTTTATACCTGTACATTATTTCTAAGGGCTCCAAGTAAATAACTTCAAAGTTAGTTAATTAAAAGATAACACAGAATACCCAAAACTTTCATCATTAGCGCGGACAGGCTTCAAACTTGACTACTAGAACTACTATGGGACTGATACAGCAGTTTTGAAAGTTTTGACTTGTGCGAATCATGAAATCGGGACAAAATAAATAATCTCTACATAAGTTTATTTAATGTTAGATATGGGTGTCAATTTTTGAAAACTAAAACACTAACTCACCTCATCTTCGTCTTTTGAACATCTTCCTTAGCTTACGTCTATTCCCTATAAACTACTCGTACCTACAGTTTTCGAGATATTAAGAGTGTGTTCAGTGAATCAGTGAATTTTCTTTTATATACAAAGATTTGTTAGGAAATTGCATATGCAGCCTTGGAGCTTAATCGTAGTACTCAAAGAGACTACTCTTTGAGTACTACGAGTACCATTTGGGTATCATATTTATTTAGCTAGCCTATATATTTTGCCAGTCGCATCCAAACCTTGCCCGCTGTCTTTCTAGCCTTAATGATTCATTAAACCCATTTGTAAACAAAAAACTTCTACAAAATCGCAACTTAAAAAAAAAACTATAATTTAGACACGCTGAAATAAGCGCTTGAAAGGGTAAGCTTTTTATAAATATAGCATCCTGTCAGCGGATAGTGATACTTGTTTCTGAAGATGTAAGTTATATTTTGGTATGGCGAATAGAGTGGTATATTAGCAAGGCGTGTTCTGTGTTGGCTCATAAAACTGTTAAACTGCTGGGCTTTAAAGCCGCTGTGACAGTTGAAAATTGCGCTGCGCCGAGCTGCCGCCGGATTGCTTTCTTTTGGCGGAAGGCATGAAGAAGGAAGTTTAAGTTAATGCGGCTTATGCTCTTTAGTTTTATGGAATACTGCGGTTTTCTTATGGTAGATGAGAGAAATGGATATGGTAGAAAGAGATATAGTAAAAGTGTATTAAAAACTGGAATGAAACGTATAAGTAGTATGTATTTTAGAAGCATATAACGTAGACAACAAAGAGCAATCATCCATTGTAGTGAAATAAATGAGATGCTAACTATAGAATTTCTTATTTCGACGAGAATGTATTGAGCCCCGAGTTTATAACTTTCTTAAGTTGGGTCTCTATAGATTAAATATTAAGGCATATTTGGCAAAACGACTTTTAACTATAAGTATGATAAATAATGTACTTAAATGCTAAAACTTATTTACCTTCTTTAGGTCTTATGACAATAATGGTACGATGATGTGAGATGATGGGGTGGATTAATTTAACATCCCTACTATACAGTTCTACGTTCTACCCGTCCAAAGTTCTAGAACTCTTCGAGACGCTAACATCCCTGTCTAGTTAGATTCAGCTCACAGGTCACAGCACTAATTTATTAACACCCGGCGCATTGCCGAATTAACGTGTAACAAGACCTGAGCGGGAAACATCCTAGAGTAAAATACAATGAATGCGAGGTGTTAATGTAAAAAGTAAATACGTCGGACTATTTGTAACAGAAGAAATCTAGGAAGTTCTTAGGCTCCTTGTTTGGACATTGCATGGTTTTTGTCTGTTAGAGATTTTCTGTACCAATTGTTAGTGTATCACGTGTCATTTCAAATCAAATTGGATCATATATTTTTGATGGTTTAATTTGAACTGGAATGCTCACAGTGCCACCTAGTTTTGTGGGTGCCGGATACATTTACATTCATACACACACAAACACATTTAAAACAAAAAGCACTAATGTCATTTGGGAAGGAAAATTGTGGTGCTACCGGGTATCGAATTCAGGACGCGCGGAGTAGAAAGCCAAAAGCAAGCTTGCTTTTTGACACAGAAAACTTAGTCTGCTGCATTAACATGTAAACATCGCCTTATTTTTAAAGGTATCTAACAACTTATCTAAACAGTATTTGTGAATTGATCGATATCACAATGATCTTGATTATTATGATGTTTTGATATCAGTTGAAATGGAAAAAAATTGAGAGGTTTACATAATGCAGTCGACTGTACAATTAACCACGCCGACAGGGTCGTCAAATTACCAGTCCCTCTCTATCTTCTCATTCTTGTAACATTACTGACCTGAGTCTAGAGGACAGACGTATATTTTATTCAGCTCTCGGCCTGGTAATGCGATAAGTGCCGTCAATTTGTTAATTGGCGAACGGCATCCAGAGCTGCGGTGTTCAGGTGAATTTTCATGGGTTTGTTAACCTTTTCGACGAAACTAATATTGTTTATCGCTCATTAAAATGAAAACACGCAACCTTTTCACACAGTGGTAGATTTTTGTTTTTTTTATTAACCTTAGGTATGGTCTTATAAAGGATAGTCATAAATTCAGACACTGGTAGGCAAGCTACTTCCAAAAACAATTAATCAAAGATAACAGTTCGGACTTTTGTACCTAGATGTGGACTATCGCGGCCAGACAGAGGTTTTCAATGTTTTGGCAGTTTTATCTCTTAGATTTTTTTCTTTACGATGTAATTTTGATTGTACATATGTCTAAAACAGGGTAGCCAGGCAAGCTTAAGAAAATGCCCTAGACATCGTTATGGATTTAATCAAGGTGTTGGTCCATCCTATCGCAGGATGTGAAACCCCAACCGCCTATTCGCCCGTCGGTCGTGTACATATACATATACCTACACATCTACAATTGATCTATCATCGCTTCGAAAATATATGAAAATGCGCTTCAAAAAACACTCATAAAAGGACTAGTTGTAAACGTTAAGAACCCTCAAACGCATGTCTTTACTCTTATTGTTCTTTTACAACTGTGAACAAATCGAATGCTAAATCTGATAACAATATAGGTATGCTATTATACTACCTTCAGCAAATCTGCTTGTGAAATTCAGTCCAAAAGCTTTCTATTTTCTCTATTTATGGCATTCCTAATTAACTCTGAAACAAGGCCCAGAACAAAGAGCGGAGTTACGGCTTCTAAACGTGTTTTATTTGCGTTGTTGGCTTATCTGCTTTTGTTTGCGCTGTATTTATATCCTTTGTAGGAATGGCCGCTTTTTCATGCGGCCCGATGCGATGTTCCGATAACCAATAGACTAGACGAATTTTATAGTAGAGAAATAACTACTATTTTCCAAAGGCGCGTGCTTCTACAGTATACGTTAATTATGGACTAAAAAGTAATAAAGGTCACCTAGCCTGGGCGGCTATATAGTATATGAGTATTAATTACTCTTAATTGCCAGATTAGCAAATTTACAGATCTTAAATCTCGAATTCGAAAAGTTGAGACCCATCCGAATAACCTGGGAAGAAACTCTTCGGCTCTTTTTTTAATTCTTGTTACAAATAAAACACATCTCTAATACACAAATTATCTTAAGCTAGGTTTATCTATATTTTTAAATCGCCAGATAGTGCTTGTGCAGTTTAGACACCAGTTTGGACAAGGATGCATGCTTCCATGCATCCTTGTCATTAACATAATCGCTGATTTTATAATATTTTAGTTTTAAAAACATGCATTTGTTAATTACAGTTACAGTCTCACGAATTTTGTTACAAAACCTAACCGCATTTGCCATTAGAAACTTATTGTTTAATATAAACGCGCTTACCGCAATATTATGCTTATGTCTATTATTAAATCTATGTACATCACTTCTTAATATATGTGTTATTTTTCCGAACATGCATTATATTGACCCAAGATGAATAACGATGTCAGGTAAATAATAACTATTTCTATAAAGAATTATGTGAGGGATTCGGAATATCGGCAGCAGATCCCCATAGTAAGATGCCGTAACTCATCAAACTATGAGAATATGCAAAGTGTACTAAACGGAAGAAGACGAGTGGAAAGACATGTAATCAATTTCGTTAATTTTAAGTAATAAACGCTGTAATCTCCTTCTAAGTAATTTTTTCTCGAAGGAATCTTGTACCTAGTACAGTTGATATTAAAATTGTCCAATATTTTGTCCAATTTTGCAATATATTCTCTCAGCCAAAAGAAGCTTCTTCGATTGATACATTCGAAGCGAGAAACTTTCCAACGTTATATTGCGGTTCAAAGTATTCAGTGCTTTTCAATAAGAGGTTTTTGATTCCAGCTGTTTCCTGCGAGCAATTCCGACGCTGCAATTTAAGATATCACGAGGTTGGAATTGGAATATAAAATCTGGATAATCGTACAGCTGAATAGTTTTAACTTAGATATAGATTAAATCTTATTTAAATATCTAACGATATAGACGTTAAAGCTTACTTAAATTTTGTAAATTAATTAATTAAAGCATTTCAAAAGCATTATTAAATTATTATATACGGCGGAAAGTTCATGATTGCAGTACGTCTTATTCGTATGCTCGTCTGCTCGAAACTAATAAGTCGATTGTAAAGTATAGGGTATCGTTGATATCGTTTTCATTGGACGGGTATCATAGGCTAGGTTTTTATATAACACATGGTGTAATAAAGAATGACGTAATGACATGGCTTTTAATTATGAGAAGAGTACTAGTCCTCGGGTTTTAGTTTTTAAACTTTCGTCTATTTTTAGGCAAGCGTTTGACGATATCTAATCCGATCTAATCGATAAGTTAACTTGTAATTAATTAGAGCTGCCGGAATACCGTTTGGTGTCTGGCAATTATGGTGATATCTAATTAAAATACCCTAAGTACTGCCATGGTAATGGAAGAAGAAAAATTTAAAAAGGAAGGATCTACAGGTTTTAACGCGTTATTAGAAGAATCGTATTACGAGTAGTTCTCGAGACAATTTGTATTGCAGTTGGCTTAAGATTTAACTTTGAGTAGTCACTTGCTTGGCTTACAAACTTAACGAAAATAAACTAAACTCTTTCAAACTGCAGCACTTATCTCGGAAAGAAAATGTCGTGTCTGAACCACCACGTCTGCTGTAAAACAAGCAAAGGACTCAAGATATCTCAAGTTTCTGGGCAGGTAGCGCTTACTCGAAAAAACGTTTACCCTCGGTCGTTACCTCCGTTTATTGAATTTCCTAACGGCGGAAGGTAAATGTATACTTATGTTTGCATTCCTAATGGCATTTTGGCTAGGTATGCCCGAGATTTGTTGTATTCATAATGTTGGGTCGGAATGTATATGCGTATTATTTTATAAATGGCGGGTTTTCTGCTCTGATACATGCCAGAAGAATGTAAGATTAATTATTTGTAATTTAAGATAACACATTTTTTATGTAATCGAGAGATTAGCAAGTCGCCTAATGGTAATCACTACTAGATACTTGTTTATTAACAGTCGTGGTGATTGTTTGTCAGATTTTTCTATTTTCGGGCGCCTTTCTTATGATGGCCGTCTTACAGGCCTGAAACTAGTCGGACAAGCCGATAAAAACGCCGACTTCCAGCCGGTTATAATACAAATATGTATAAACATAAACGCTTAAACGCTTTTACACTCACAGCCTCAGTATAACACACGCGATAGTAGTGGTACGAAAAACAGCCTGTCAGACAGGCTGTTTGTTGGAAAACTTGTTAACTTGTGTACTTTATTTAGTACCATTACTTGATCTAAGTACTAAATTAGATCAATGTTTATTTATTTATAAACGAGCAAATTGGGCAATTTATTACTACTCATCAAAGTCTTTGAAGGGATTTTTATAAGTGTTGTAGGAAGACTGTTTTAACTCAATGCGATAGACATAGAACCTTTAACTCCATCATACGAGAAGAGTCGCAGGATTCAATAATAAAACAAAGATTATTTTAACATAGAATTAAAGCTAGTAAAAAATATTAGATTTATATAACTACACATACAAGAAGTTAAAGCCTTTCCCAATTCCAAAAAACAAAGTAGAGCTCTTAGCGACTTAGTGCACAAGAAATGTCTTTGAACCTTAGCTTAACCAAGTTACGATTCACTTTGACTACCGGGGCTTTGGGCTGCTTTGTGCTGCCGGTAGACTTAAGTCTATGCCCGTTTCTATAGCCTCTGTGAGGGCAGAATGAGTTAGTGGGAAATTTCCTATACGATTGATCAATCCTGTATAATATGTCTGATAAAGAAATTCGACCATCTTTAAGCTGTGACCAATTTTCAAGAATATTAAAAATATGCTGATAATATTGTGCATTGCACAATACACCCCAAGCGGGACGTCAGTGCAGGCCTTAACGCCCCCATATTGAATAAGATGCTGATAATATTGAAAAATACGTCACAACCTATTCTCAAAAAGAAAAACATTAAAATCGGTCGAGCCTTTTCGGAGGAGTTCGACCGCAAACACTGTGACACGAAATTTGTATGTATTAGATTTAACAGACAAGCATGCTCCTTTCTCCACTCAAAATGAGACAAAGATCGATCGAAATGGAAACTCGATAATTGATTAGTGATGTACTAATCAATTACTTATTAAGTTTCCATTTCCGTCTCCTCCTTTGACTTGTCAAAGAATCCAAAGACACGTTAAATTTTCACACATTACTGCGACGTCACCCAAGTTGGTCCAAGTTGTCACATCCACTCTTAGTTAATTACGTTGGAAGTTTGCAACGGCTTCTCGATTTTCGTTTTGAACTTGGCTCGCACTCTTATTCAAATGGTTTTAATTGCATATCTTGGAAAGTAGTGTTTGGTTTATTATTGTCTTGAAATGTTAGAATACGATAGCGCATTTACATCGTAACCATGAGGTTGTAAATTTTTCAATGTATGTTATGATTGGTAATGTTTTCTTATATACACAAAAAACTATGACAACAAACTGAAAGACTAGTGTAGAATAATTTTTTTGAGCTTTAAACAGCTCATACATATATATATGTGTATAGTTTTTCGGTTATTGGAGCTGGTTCGAACCACTCGGTATTATACCGTCGCAATTTGTAATGATTATACTGCGCCGATCGTTGGCGTTAACTCCCTGAGCAATATCGAATGTTCGAAACAAAGGTCGATAAATTGACGTCAATAAGGACTACCTATTGTAACAATTAATAACTGCCGAACGAACGAAAACTTTCATCTATTTGTGGCAGTCTGTATTTTACGTGAAGTTTTTCCCGAGGTGCCTGAGAAATGAATAGACACGCCATGTGCCAGCCGGAATCTGAAGATTCATTCTACACCTCCTTTCAATCACGCCGCATCGTAGACTCGGCCACATTTATCACGTCAGCATCGCATTGTGCTTGTTATATGGACCCAGTCCGTGTAACACACCTGCGCTACTATGTGATACTCGTAGACTGTATGGCCTGTCTATTAATGTCTAACCTAAGTATAATAACACTATGAAATACAGTTTGTTCTAACATACGATTAAATGTTATGCCAGAAGTACAATTACTTCGCCTAAGTGAATGTACTTCTTGCAAAGTAAAGAACTCTTTACTTTCTGAAACCAGTTATTAACAATCGCATAAGTGCCCTATAAATTCTTTTAAAAAACTTATTAAACATGTATGCAAAAAATCGAAATTAAACTTTCTGATTTCACTAAACGCTTAACCACCTAACATACACCTACTATGACATTTAAGACAGAATCGAATTTTATATATTTAAAATGCAATATTTAGATATAACATAATTTAACGTAAGAAAAATAATCGTAGACAATTCGTACAGGAACGTTGAAAGTCCATCCAGACACATCACAAAAACTTACTGAGTAAACATCTCGAATACAACTGGATCCATCCCGTGTGAAAGTGCTATAAATAGTCCAACCAATCAGTTCAATGTGGCAAGCCGGCCAACGTCTGAAAGATAGCGCTAACGTGGCTGCGGCATTCTGGCCTTCGGTTTGTTTTAACTAGCAACTGCGGAGACCTTGAACTTGTCGCCTTCACATAACATATAAAGAATGTTTCATGGCAAATGCTTCTCTTTTCTGCAAATTGATTTCGTTTTGACGTCTCTTTATTACGCCAATTTCGGGATAAGCGAGTCGTCTTGTTAAATGGAAGTGTGGTAAAATGAAACGAAGGCGTCTGATAAAAATGTTGTCTGTCGAGGGCACGCAAATTGCGGAAGTCCAACACTCTTAATCATTCCGTCGTCCTCGCTACGGAGACCCTTTATAACGCAGGCTTAGAATAATAAAATGGGGCGATCCGGGACTCGTCACGCGGAAAAATTCGTAGGGTCAGTGAAGACTGATCGTCTTTAGTTTCGCTTAAATCACGTGTAACTTGGACCCAAAATGACAGTGGACTGACGTCTATTTCCATCTCCACCTTGCATCAGGTGAGATGGTGGTAAAATGTTTGCCTATCTAGCATAAAAAAAGTTCCCGGTAATCAGAGCCAAATAGTTTTTTTATCGTATACCTTGGTATAGATTACTATAGATGCTGCAACATAGCGTACAATAGCCGATTAATTCTAATATTCTCCCAAATTTCTTGGCTTAGCTTTACTCTCAATAACGTAACAACGTTGTTGGGAGTACGGAGAGTAATAAGAGAAACTAAAAAGTTGCACCTTACTCATAGGAGACACAAGTTTCTTTACAATGTCCGAAACGAGGCAGGCTGTACCACTGCCAGTCATTCTTTTTACACCTTTTCTTCCCCCTACATGGGGATGTTTCATCATTTCAAGATGGTGAAATCCAATTTCTCAAGGGGCCTATTCAGCACTATGGCTCGCACGCGGCACCACGCGCCGCGTAACCCGAGGGCTACGAAATACGCTACGGACGTAGCCGGCCGATGCCCGCACGCCCTTTGCGTTTAATTTTCACACCAAGATGTACTCGATCGATTCATAGTTTGTACGTGAGAGCCGTGAGATACGCCCGTAGCGTTTGTTTCGTGGCCGAGCCATAATTCGCGGGCACGCGGCCCATCAATATTTCTGCGTTCCGTTTTACGACAATAGCCTCTTACCATTGATTCCTTTTTATAGCTCAGCTGCGTAATCATGTTCTTTGAAAAATATTTAGGGGCTATCATAAAGTGAGATTTGGGTGATGGTGACGCATGTGTAAATAGTGATATGTATAGTTCGGGGGTTTTTGACGAATTAGATTTTATGATATTATTTTATACCATCCCAGTCTTAGAGAATCAGCTGTGCTCTTTGATCAAGACATTACCTAGTCTAAAGGCTATTTCAGGGTCTAAAAATACCTATGTTAAGAGAAAGACGTGAGTTATCTTAATCGACGAAAAGTTAAATTTTATTTATTCATCACTCAACAAATGCTTTTCTTACTTTGGGCAATTTAATGTTTACTAAATTATACCGTATCTGGAGTGTCATCCTCAGTGCAGTAGTTTTGGATTCCACCGACATAGAACGTAAGCAATGAGAAAAATGTATCTTGCGCGTTATTATTTTATACGATGACGTCTAGAGAGCGTTTCCGCGACGTGAATATAATGCGGAGAAAACTCGAGCTTACATTACCCGGCTCCCCTGAGAGCCTCTGATTTGAGCCAGGGCACGGAACCGACGGTTCTATACCTACACTTTATTCTGAGCGTAATAGGAGCTGGTTTCTGAAATCTTTATTCTAGCCGTAATAAGAGCTAAGGTGTAGGTAGTGTTGCGATAAATATTTTAAAAAACTGCTTTTTTTAAAATATTTATCGCAAGTGTAAGAGCTAAGAGCTGTTCTCATTTGATTTACTAGTATCCCCCGCGCTACTCTTTACGCTGTAACACGATAGAACACAGTGCGATCTGTAATAAAATAAAATTAAGATCAGAAAATGTTATACCAGAATGGTGCCTCTGAAATAGCTGTCCATACGTGTACAATAAAATACACCGTAACAGTAATATTGCTCATTGTAAAGACGTTTTCGAATTGATGAGAATCCAGTTTTGCTTTGCTTTTGTCGTGCTGCGTTATTAATATATATACGAAATAAAATATGATTCTTCTGTAATCTCTTAACGAAAATACAAACTTTTTTTCCACGTAATCTAAGTTTAGGTGAAATCATCATCAATCACTCCTCACTAAACTATTATTCCGCGTTTTTCAGGTGGATTCGTACCGAACTCAAGCTCACAAATGTTTAGGAAGTCAAGGTCTTGGCAAAAAAAACTTGTACACAAAATATCAACATCATATACATAAACGTAATGTGTATGTTCTTTGACCTAATAATATCCCTGACTTAATAATATTTCTGATAACTTGACATTTTAAACTGGATCATAGGTACCTAAGTGTTTTATGTTGTTTTATAATTATGAATCTAGACATGTGTTATATTATACAAAACATATTTTGATATTTTAATTTATTTGAAATTTATATATGTTATTTTGTGTATTTCTAAATGTATTGACATTCATAAGTGTACCTATTTGTACCAAAGTGGAAAAATAAAATTGAACAGATTGAATTGACAGCGACCGTGACTGCTATAGAACAATGAATCGATGTTTTTTTGCCAGAAACCAAACTCTACGAAAGCGGCTCACGTATCCGCCAGATACTATAATTTGCAAAAAGTATTGCTTTTTCAGCAAATTTTATTCGTCAACATTTTATGGAACAGTAGTGCGCTAAGCCTGTTATAGTACAATCGAGCAAACTATACTAAAATTCAATAACACTGCGCTCTGCATGTAATTCATTTAACCAATTCATAGCCATTGGCTGCGAACTCTGATCATTCGAGATGATTAAATCGGTGTATGTCATGCATTCGAAATCTAGCAGAACCAAGATAGGTTTATGTAGAAAGACAATGTCAAAATATTGATTCAGCGATTGAAACAAAACTAACACTATAATTTGTTAAAATAATATATCAAAATATAAAAAGTAGTTTATGATTCTATTACATTATTAACAGTCAAAACAAAATATGAATATCTAACACTACTTTAAAATAAAAGTTTAAAAAGAACAATAGAAAAGCATTATGAATCTCTGTAATTTTCTTTTGTGTAATGTTTTTAAAATGACAATCTTAAAAATAAGTAATACAGTAATTAGTAATACAGTAAAGGAACAGTCGTGTTCCTTTATATACATCCTGGTACAATTCCTATAATATTCTAATTAATACTTTATTAATCTGTATAAAGCTTGTTTTTTATTTATACAGCATACATTTTTCTCAATACAAGCCTACAAGTTCAGTAAGAAGTGCTTAGAATGGCTTATATCCTTGGCAGCGTAGGTAGCCGTTGTGGCTATATTAATCCCTTTTCAATTATTTTTTCTAGATATATTTTTGTCATTCCGAAATAATTGTTTTGCACAAAAAAGGCGATAAATCTGAAATAGAAAACTATCGACCCATCAGCCTTGTCTCACATCTCTACAAAGCCTTCATAAAAGTGATAGAAAGCCGCATCTCAAAAGATTTAGATACCCATCAACCTGCTGAACAAGCAGGATTTCGATGTGGACTCTCGACGACCGATAATCTTCATTCATTGATTCAAGTAATAGAAAAACACCATGAATTTAAAATTCCACTATATCTAGCTTTTATAGATTATTCTAAAGCATTTGATAGCCTTCACCATACAGCTATTTACCGAGCGCTACACAACCAACGTATACACAGCACTTACATTAATATACTCGAAAACATTTATTACCAAAGTACTGCAGCCATCAAATTACATAGAACGGGTCAGTCATTCCAGGTACAAAGAGGAGTCAAGCAAGGCGACCCACTGTCCCCCAAACTTTTTACCGCCACTTTAGAGGAGGTATTTAAAGAGTTGGCACCAAGCTGGGAAGAAAAAGGTATCCTCGTCGGCGGAAAGAGGTTAACAAACCTCCGTTTCGCCGATGACATCGTCCTTTTTTCTTCTACAGCTTATGAACTGGGTCTCATGATCCAACAGCTAAACACAGCAAGCCTTAAGGTGGGACTCCGGATGAATATGTCAAAGACCAAACTCATGACGAACAACACAAAACGTAGAATAGGCATCGATGGTGTGGAGATTGAGTATGTCCAGGAGTATGTATATCTAGGCCAAATAGTCTCATTCCAGGCGAGACAAGATAAAGAAGTTGCTAAACGCACCGAAAACGCCTGGAAGAGCTATTGGAGCATGAAAAAGAAAGACTGGACAGACAAAGCACAAAATCGTCTCTCATAGACAGTCATGGCTAATATAATAATAATTTTATATAGCTATTCTGCGTCTCCAGAAAATTACTCGATAAGTATATCAAATATTGCTACCTCAAGAACATGATGTTTCATCTTTACTGTAATTCGTTAGAATCTTTATAATGTCAGTAGAAGGGATAGATGTTATGCTTTTTCTCTTTTGTGCTCATAAGAAAATAAAGATTATCTTATCAATAAAGAATTTTTTCAAAATTGTGCTTATACTTAAAGTTAAAAGACTGTAAGTTCCATATAGTCTACTTTTTTAAAATATCTTTACCCACGCAAATCTGAACTACACTACAATACAATCAAGGTATTTACCATAACTAAAAAGTTTTTAACTAAACTAAACTACTAAAATCAAGGTAACCTTTACTCTATAGAGTAAAGGTTACCTTGATTTTAATTCTAAATTTTCAATATTTTTGTTGTTAAAGATTTCGCCTTGATGTTTCTAGATTCCAAGAATCCATTATACATCTTTTAATGTTACAAAATATTTCTAAAATAATTGTTTTATTTGTTGCCCAGTCATAATATCGTGAGTTATTTCGATTGCCAGGGAAAGTTGAAAACTGCGGGTAGTCGGAGAAAGTTTCTAGCGGGCCTTTATAGAACCACGTACTGCGGAGTTAGTTTCCCATTCAAAAGACGTAATATGCCCGCGGGAAGTTTCGATCAGTTAATTAAACATTAATTAAATTATTAGACTAAAGCTCTTATTAGTTTCGTGAAATAAAGCTTAAGGGCTTAATTAATGCTACCACAAAGCCGACTGAACTATGTTATTTATTTTTACTATTAGTTGCAATTATTTACTTAATTGCTGCTTTGCAAACTATCATCATTCTTATGATCCACGGATTGTATCAGATCAGAAGTCCTAAGAGATCCTTTTTGAATTACTGATCTGCGCTGATAGGTCTTTCACATTGTGTGTGTAATGTGAATGCTTCACCACCCACACGAACGATACAACTACGAACTTGCGTGGGACCGAATTCGAAAACGTCTTTATTAGTAATATTGAAAAAAAAAATTAAATACATTATCTATATTATTATGTCCATTGGCTAATAGAAACTAAAATTTCTTACACCATTTTGCTAACCAATCATCGCTTACTTCGAAGTGTAACGCATTAGAATTTCGTAACGGGGGATAATGCTCTCGATCCGTTGAGTTAGCCAGTGGACTATGAATAACGTGGAAGGATGGGCGCACGATGAAGAATCCAGCCTATTTAGCTGGCACTTTTATGTTGTGTAACGGCACGGAGGATATAAGCGCTTGTCTCAATGTTCTATAGAACTTCTGTATTACGAAAATAAGACTCAAAATGTAATGCAAAAATTGATGGTTCTAGTGGCCAGCTGAGAGAAATGCCTGATAACAAATACGATCGATAAAATTGTGTTAACAAATTAGTTGGTTTATGTAGAAAAGAGCGCTCTGAGCGAGTATGTGTTTTACAGCCTATGTAGGTATGTATATTCTTTTTTGGCGTGCTAGAGACCAAACGCTCGGGGCGATTTTTATGATTCTTACGTCTCGATCGATTTGTCTTTAGTGACACTCGCGAGATTAAGACAAATTGATCGATTGGAACGTCATCAAAAAATGTCTTATATACTCGCAAATAGGTATTATCAATGAAATAATATAAATTATCTTCTGAAATTGTCTTTGGCTAAAAATAACAATGTAAACAAAATTCTACTTATCTTAAGACAGACTATTCACTAGATCAGACTATCTTAAATCAGAGTTTAAGCCAAACGTACAGCAACACTAACAACTTGTTATTATGTTGTCTGGATTCAGTTATTCAAATCGTTACAACGTGTTCGCAACAAAACTGTCAGCGCTTCTGCGTGACAATTCAATAAATGTAGGCTCAAAGCAAAAATAGAAATTGTTAAAGGGTTTCCTACGTCTTTATTATTGCGTAAGACGCTTCTTTGTAGCACAAGTAGAAGACGTAGTATTTGCTTTTAATGTCGGGATATGGGTTGAAAATGGATAGCTTTTTACTCTTATATTTGGAATATCTTCATAACACATCAAAAGGGGCCAAAGACTCAAATAATTTGTATAATAATGTCGGTAACAATTTTTTTTTAAAATAACTTACATACTGATATTTGTGTTCGTCGAGGACGTAATAGGTTGATTCTACTTATTAATATTGTAATATCTCAATTTACTCTCTCGCTGTTATTACTTAATTAGCTACGTATAGTATCGATTAGGGCTAAGTAAAGCTAGAATATTACCCGAGACCTCAAGTAGCCCTCGAATCCTTTGTAAGAAATTCTATTCATAAGTCCCCAGAAGCCACGGACTCGGCGATTTATTCGCCTTACAGTGTCAGCGGAAGTCTCATATTGACCCAGAAACACACGATATATGGGCCTGGATTTAATAGAAAATGTGCGAAGATAAAAGACGTTGGCAACGTGTAAATATCTCCTGTTTAAACATTTGCGTGCGGAGATAAACTCGAAATTGTTTCCAAATGATAAGTCAGTCTCTAGAATCTCTCTCCTATAGAATCTCTTACGTTGAATGAAAAATCATTGGTTCAATTTGTTTATTAAATAGGCACAACAAACATTAATTAATGTAATAGTATCGTCATTCAGAATTTTCAAAGGCTCCGTTAAACTCCATTTCAATTATTTGTTTAACCGCAACGTAGATCTAAAGCATCGGAATTCGGAAGCCGCAAGCATAAATGATTATTGTTTCAGTTTTCTGCTCTGGCATCCACCATTAAATTATTTGGGGCAATATTAGCAAAGCAGTTTGTCTTCGCAAGACCCTTGAAGCGATGCCACATCTTGCGTAAAGATATTCCTTGTGCCGCGTCGAAAATGCGAGGGTGGCGCGCAGGCCGCGGCGCAGGCTGGCCCACAGTAACCGCGCGCCACCCGAGGGGACCGCACGTCTCCTCTTCCAACTTCTTTACTTAAAACTAATAACTAGTGAGCATATCTTACTCTTGCACGCAAATAATCTACAATCAGTGCGTGGTCCGTGGTCGGAGATGCGAGCCGGTGAGTTGGTGTCTGTAAGTGTTTCGCCGATAACAGATGGCGCTCGGGTGCCGCGTCCGTATTGCAGCTGTAAAGGTTTTTGTTGGTTTTCCTAACAAAAAAAGTTGTTTATTATGTAACATAGCTCGTGTTATGTATTATAGTATCTAGTGACTTCGTAGCTATTCATAATGATCTGTGAATAGCTCTCGTACTTCTCCCAAACCAGGCATTACTACCGCTATGTGGCTCGGTAATTTAAAGAATTGCCGCTTTAAATATTTAACAATTACATTCACTTAATCAAAACATAAACTTAATTATATTATTCAATTCGAGTTCATTCCTTTTTCTTACCAAACATTTTAAACAAAATGTTCTTATGCTATCCAGGCTCAATCTCAGTGGTATTTCGTTGCTGAAACATTGTTACGAGAAATTCAGTTTTTAAAAATTATCACTAGATTTTCAGTACTATAACGGCACTTTTAGCTTTTACAAAGATGTAGCAAGTACTTAGAGGTGTAATGGTTTGTATGCTCTGCTAAGTTTGTTTTTGTATTATTTACTATCAGCAATATCATTTACTACCCGCCCGTCTTTGCATGGATGGAATATTTCAAAAAATGTTGATTCATTGAAGTTTTGTACTGACCTCAACGAACACAAAAAAAAAATCGAAATCGGTTAAGCCGTCCTCAAGATGATCTTTTATACATGCGGCTATTGATTTTTGTTCATATAGGTTTCGTTTAATTCTTGATTAGGCAAGATATTTGTTATTGCAGATCTCGTGAATAAACCATGCCTCATTAATTTTATCAGTGACGCTATAGTGTAAAATGAAGAAACGTTATAAAATATGTAGATCGTTGTATTATTGGTAAAGATATCACTATGACTCGTAACAATTGGACGAAGTGTATCAAACAAAGGGACAGGAATTCATACTCACAAAGTTCAAAGACTTGTATATCATAGGTGCAGAAAAAATTACATATTACACGCACCATCACACCCAGAACTAGAACATGTGTGTTCCTCTGGGTGGAAAATTGTGCTCCTACCAAGAACCACCTGCAAAGTGAAGAGACTTGCATACTGCGCTATAATAGTAGTCATAAAAACAAGTAACGAAAACCCATTATCACTACCGCAATGATTCGGCAAATCCCCTGACGCCACGCTGTAATCAGCAATTTGGGAACACATCGCCCTGCGGCCATCTCTTACCTCCTGCTGTATATTGAAATACAACCTAAATTAGCTTCTTTAACTTAATATTGTTGAAGCATTTTGGTTACTTCAAAGCCAACTAAGCAAAGGCTGGGAACAATATAATCTTCTTTTTAGCGTGTACTTACACTTTTTTAGTCCAATACTCGTTGACGCTAACAGCTTTCGGCCTGGCTTCATAAAGATCTACTCACTACTTTGTCTCACCGAGCACGAGTAAATGAACCATAGTATGCGGTGACGCTCCACAATCGCATCGGCTTGTGCTTAGGTCGATATAGCGCCACACACAAATTGTCTTTTGATCTACCATCCTGGGTACTATACAATAAATCAAGTAAATAGCTCTTAAATTAGCCTTGTATTCCGACAAATCCCCTAAAGATTTCATGAATTGGAAACTCTTCGCCCCGCAGTCTAAACAACTCTAGTATATAAGAAAGGTCAAAAGTACCCGCAACTAACGAGCATGTATGAAAAGACTCATGAATGCAGGAGAAAGATATGTGTCAGGATCGTAGCAGGGAAGTGAAAGATGTGGTCTCTGTCTAACTCAAATGGAAGAGAACGTGACTATTTGTATGTAAGTTGTAATATGACCGCTAGATGATGTCCTTGTGAGTACAAACATTGTAAAATACAATCAGCATTGAATCTTTAGATAACTTGGCAATTAGCAAAAGTATCTTTAACTGTATAAATATAAGTCATCATGATCTTGAAGCAATTGGAAATTAAAATTTCTGAATAAAAACATTTAACAATATGTATTAAGTATCTTCTAGTTTTGAGGTGGAGTGTGACTTTAAAATGTTTCTCCAAATAATAAGCTAGGTAACCTCGATCGCTAAAATTCCAAATAACAGATGTCAAAACTATCGCAAAATAAATACCTCATAAACCCCTATATCGCTAAATCGAATATCGCCCGCTATATCGAAGGAAATGAAAATCCATTGAATTGCCGCAGTGTTCCGGCGAATCCCCTGACATTACTCGACAGCAGCTCAATTTGGTAGTCCATCATTCCGCTGTCGAATAATCCATAATTAAATGGACTAATGAAATATTATTTAGCTAGAAATTTGTCATCCGATAAAGATTTGGTAAAAAAATACTTTAGTGGAACCATTTTTTTTATATATTTGCGATGGGGGCATACGTTTGACAATGACGGTACAATAGTAATAACAAATTAAATTAGCGCAGTCTTAGTGAAAAATTTATAACATTCGATTATAGTCTTAGGCCTAATTAGACATTTCAATTTGAACAATGCAGGTGCTGATTGCTAATCGTTACATACTATTTGATATAATAGACGTCATACAAGCAATATCTAAAAATCCTAATGTGCAACAGTGAAGTAAAAACTCAGTAAATTGTAGCAATTCCCCGGGCTCGAATTCCCCGGCCTCGAAATCCCCAACGCAACTCGCCAACAGTCCAATGCGGTAACAGCGCCCCGGTGTTGGATGTTCCACTAGCCGAGCTGGGTGACTGCTCTCACATATAAATGTAAGCACGATGATTGCTAAAGTATTGATTTTTGGAGTTATAATGTTCGTACTTAGTGAGGGGCTGGGTGTGTGAAAGTGTTTGTCTGTTATTTCTGATGGGTAAGCGCTTGACCACTATGACCATCTCACTACAGTAGGTGATGACTAGCAGTGATGAGGATGTGAGGATGGTAAGCACGCTAGAACAAGAGTGTTTCAAGGATAGCTCATTGTGATATTCAAAGCCGTGGTAGAGTTCACTTGCACCTGCGACCGCAACACCGCTATCGTCCTTATACTTAACTATTCACTTAGTTTGCATAACTCTTAGAATATGTTTCTATACGCAGTTTAATCTTACAACTCTAGAACTCTGCCATATCAACCTTAATACAGACAATATAGTGAACAGTCGCTATACACGAAATATCGATTCAAAAAGTTAAACAACAACTTCATCCTTTCAAAAGCAGTTCCTGGCAACACTGGCCCGTCCATAACGAAGTCAATCAATCAGCTCTAAACAAAGGGCTGCACCCCTTCCAAACAGTGCGCCATTAACCTCGTTTAAGGTGTCATTCCACCCCACAGCATGCCGGTGTGTGCGCCTTTGAGAGTTTTGCATTCACAGTTCGCTGAATTGCAAACTTCGTACTTATATTGCCACTTAAAAAAACTCGTGTCCACAAAACTACACTGTTGCGGCTTTAATGTAGGCCCTTTTAGAACTTAACAAGGCGCGCTTCTTATCACAAAAAGTATTTACCTAGTCGCATTAGTGACTAAGATGTTCGCGCAAAATATTTGGATTTCTTGTTATTGATATCCCCAAGGACATTATTAACGTATATTATATACTAACGACCCGCCCCGGCTTAGCCCGGGTGTAATTTAAACAAAAATATGAGACGAAAAATGTAAAGTTACTGCACGTAATTATTATAGAATGTCTTTATACATTTTTAAGTTTGTTTATCCTATATCTGTATTTTATAACGTTTATGCCAGAAAAAAAATATAGGAAATGGTTACTTGTGGGTCAAACGTTACTGATGGAGATTACTATTGCGGAGTTCTCTAGTTACTAGACAACTCCGTGATACTAATCTTGAATCTAGTACATCATTTTTATGTAGCTGTTAAGTTTTAGCCTACGTAAGCCATGTTCGTTAATTTTTAATTAGTTTATATTATATATATAAACCTTCCGTAAAAAATATCTAACAGATAGTGAAAACCGCGTCAGATTCCGTTGCGTGGTTTAGGAGAAGTTAGCTGATAAACAGAAAGACGCGAAAAGCGACTTTGTTTGATGCTATGTAGAGATTTTACGTAAATTGATAAGTTTTACCGTATAACATATTTACCCTTCGTTTAAATATGACAAAATTAAATAAAAATCTTCCAGGTAATTTCAGAGAAGGCATTCAAAGGCCTCTTCAAAGATGCCATCTCCAAAATCTTTCCTTTCACGCTTTCATTTTGCGAAGCTCAATGTTATGCGGAATTCATCACGATCTTCGAGTATTTTGTGTAAAGCTTAAGCTTTTCTCGTTATATTTTAAAACATTTTCATGGCACATAAGGGATAATGACCGTAATAATAGAGTGACGTAGCTTCAACACTTCGCTGTTAATGGCAAGCTGGAGTATTGCGGCAAATGTTAACAATTGCCAATTCGACACTCGCTCGGAATGTGTTCACAAAGCAAACAATGTTACAGGGTATTTATATAAAACGCTGTAGTAAATATAAATAATTAACGAATATTTTACAATGTAAAAGGAAAGTCAAGCATTTGAATGGATTTACATTGGAAATAAAATAATGTAAGTGTGTAAGAGTTTCAGCGTCTTTACGCTGTAAATGGAAATAGGCCCATTTAAACGCAAAAGTTTTCCTTGAGAGCCTGCGTCTTCCAGGTCTAGTGGTAGGTGAGATAGTGGTCAAACACTAGCCTGTCACAAATAAAAAAAAAA
Organism: Lomographa bimaculata; assembly: GCA_948107665.1. Taxonomy (NCBI): domain Eukaryota; kingdom Metazoa; phylum Arthropoda; class Insecta; order Lepidoptera; family Geometridae; genus Lomographa; species Lomographa bimaculata. The sequence goes on along the minus strand of OX403600.1, from coordinate 1,179,440 downwards.
AAAAAAGTAACTATAGAAAGGAAAGATATTCGGGTCAGCGGGTCTTCAACCCGCGCCCATGGGGTGTCATGCCCTACCATGGCTGTAATTTTGCGAATCTGGCAGTAGAGTCATTAACTTTCATGAGAGCCTCTTTGGGGCCCATATTAATAAACGATTTTGGTTTTTGTTACCGTGTAATGTCCTACTTTAATTCTGCCTAGCATGGCTAATGCAAGTAAAAACCTAAGTTTTGAAACCTGCTAGAGATTTTCAGTCAGACTTGCCAGTGCAGTCCTGCCCCCTTAGCCATAAACCACACGTACAATTCTATTCGAAAATTCGACTAGAGAGATTGCTCTATTCTCTCGGTAGAATAGAGAAAAAAGATCGGTAGCCATAAGCCACATTTACGCTAACGCCTATTCTACTTTCTAAGTTGTAAAAAGTTGGAACTTTGTCTATGGTAGCGCATAGAAACGTCAAATTCATCAAATGAGTAGGAATGCCTAGGCTAAATAAATATACACTCGATTTGACTCGATTAATTTCATGGCCATGGAAACAGAGCCCTTCTACGAGTCATTAACAAATGGAAATAGTGTTGAAAACAAGTCAATGAACAACAGAAAATTCAAATAATCCGACTGCGAATTTTTTACATGTTTTTTATGTGTTATGTAATTTTATGGAATCCCGTTTTAATATCCCTCATTTTGGTATCCAACTTGATTGGTTTGGTTATTTTTTTTATTAAAGTATTACTATTTTGTATCAATAATCCATTTGTGGACACATGGGTTTTAGGACGAATATATATGGGTATTTCTCATGAAATTGCGAAATTTGAGATATCATTGAAGATTTTTTTTTTTTGATAAACTTAGATTTTTTTGCAGATATCAAAAATATTTTTTTAGGAGATCTATGAAGAAGTATTGGTCTTCCATATTTTTAGTATATTATCTATAAAAAATAAGGTATTAAAAAATAAATAAATGAGGAAATCTTTAATAGAGTGAGAGAATGATTGATTATTATATTATAATAAAAAACATGAAAAAAATATAGGAAATTATGTAATTTTAATTGAATTAAACTATGAAATATCATATTCTAAATAAAAAACTCAACTTTTGTACTTAGTCAATACAAATATATTATATAAACACGGAAAATAAAAATAAACACTATTATAGAGGTAACAATTAATGTAATTTTTTTTTTCTGCATCACTCAAATTCTTTGGTCGTGTCATTTTACCTGTTTGAAATTAAATACCATTTTGCAAAAAATCAATAAAAATCTAAAATAACTGTAGAATACTGTATAAATCATTCTCTCACTCCTAAATGCAGTGAGGGAATGACTGTGAGGGAATGACGAATTTTAACTAAAGCTACAAAACACCGACACATAATCTCAAATTGCTTGCTACATTTCGAATATAGATTTTACTCCCAAAAACGAATAAAATGAACAAATAATATACATATATACTAAAATGCTTAATGCATACATGTAACGTGAGGATGATAATGATCGCAATAAATGTCACTCCTAAATTTTTTTTACATATCATGTTTTTGCACAAACTCACCTACGGTTGAGAAGAAATCGCCGCGGTTTGAATAATTTGAGAGTGTTGCCAGGTACTAAAAATTTTAGGTTGTCTTCCTAAATATCGTTCGATACGTTTAGAAATCGAAAATTCGTGAATGATTTTTTTTTCGGGACATTTAAAATCGAGATATCGTTTTTATAAATTCGTCGTTGTGAGATAGAAGCTTTTATAGACAATAACAAACATATTTCTAATATATTAGCATTTTTTTTTATTAAGAATATTGATATATTTGAGATGATTTCTAACAATAGTGGTGTAGACAGCGAACATTGAAATCAAAAAAGACTTACCTATTTAGTTAATGCATATGACTCGGCACTAATGACCCGGGAATCAAATTTCGAAATTTGATAAGAAATACCTATGTAACGATATCTTAATTGTCGAAATCCATCCAAAGATATGAGGGGTTAAAAAGTTGCTAAAAACATCACGTGATTTAAGGACGACCCCAAAGCCGTTATTGTTATAGTTAGTCCCCTGAATAAAATATATAACAATTTATTGCCATTTTTGTCGCTTATTTTAGTTGCCTTATTTTAATTGCCATTTTTGGCTTAGGGCAACCGTTTCATGTTATTTGAGAATTCAAGTGATATTAATGGTTTAGAAGCTAAATGCCTTTAACAGACGGATGGACGGGCAATGTACTGAATCACCAAATTAACTTTATAGACCTCGCTTCGCTCGATGAACAAGACAGTGTAAATTGATGTCGTTAGCTTGGTTTAGATGCTAAATGCCAATGGACAGATGGACAAAACGCCGAGTACCTGAATAAACTTAAACACTTTTCTGCGCTCGGTAAATTACCTATAGTAATGTAATAACATAACATAATAATGAAAAATGAAAAACAGATATTTTTGTATAATCGATATGACGTATAGTGAAAAAAAAATCGATTGAGAACTCGATGATTGAAATTGACATAAGTAAACAAAAAATGCGGCGGAATTATTGTACTCTCTGTGGTCTGCGATTGTTTTCTAAAAATCTATTAATTTGTTTCCTTTATTTCAAGATGTAGGCAAACTTATAAGAATCATCATGAATCATGTTAGACAGAAGACGCAAGCAGGGAACCTGTGATTCCATCCCTAGGGCAGATAATTAAAGATCTATTCGAAAAACTATCGTCGACTGTGCATGTACAAATCTATGAATTGTCTTGTTCAAGTGAAGGATAAAAAAGCCCATGCATCGAACACAAATGTAACTAATCAAGCGTTCCAAACAGAAATATAAGGAAAACAATCGCGAAGTCAGAAGTGCTCATTTCTACCAAGAGGATAACATAGAAGTTACCATATGCCGTACTGTCAATTAATGTATTAATAATAACTGCGGCTTTGTATCACCTTTCATCAGGAAATGTGCTGTCACAAAATACGCTACAGGAAAACTTATTAGAATCTGGAGCATAAATAAATAGCCATATGTATAAGACTGGTGCCACTGATGTCGTGGCTGCCTGCGGGAGAATGAAACTGGAAAACGTGATGTTGCACTGTGAGGCCACAAAAAAAATATGATCCAAAATTGGGATAAGTACATGAACATTCCAACGCAACAGAGTCGACATCATGCAGACTTACATTACCACTGGAACAATTGAGCCAGCACTCCGATATATGAAGGAGTTGGGGTGGCTGGCAGGGGGAAATGCACATTACACCCACCAGCGAGACATCAGTGCAGGCCTTATCACCACCAGTTAGAATTTGAATTACATGGAAAATCATTGGAATATAACCAATCTATTAAGTGTTCATTTCAACTGAGAAACTACAATCTGTCAATAAATAATAAGGGCCTACATGTGCTGCAATGGCTTGTCTCTCTTGATGTCCTACTTTAAATGTAATTATATAATCATAATATTACTTATTATTAGTGATAAATTGTATTAAGTAAATATAATTTTAAAAAGGTTTGATTAAATATAATAAAACTACAAGAACTTTTAATTATTTTTATTACCTTATCTTTAGAGCATAAAGCTGTCACATGTTAGAGTGGTTACACAGTTAAATAAGTATTAATCTCCGGTACCCAAATTCTACTTATAGGAAGCTAAATTATGCATGAGTGTTTAGGTTATTTTTATTGAGTACTATATATTCAATTGATTCCACAAAATCATTTACACTCAGCCCGACACTAAGACAAGTGAAGTAAAATGTGAAAAAGTTATTGTATTATTAACAAACATGCGGTACATTTTAATAAATATAGGTGTTATGTGATCTGCCTTTGTGATTCTCTGTGACCAGCGCTAGGTCTGCTAAGTGCCTGTATAGCTGGATTATAGAGACACTCGCCAGTAACAATTTGTGTAATTTATAGTATTAAATAAAACCACAAGAATTTTATTTTATTTTTATTAAATTACATACTGGAAAATAACATAAGTAAGTCATAGATTGTAAGGTGAAATTTCATTTGTGAAACCTGAAACAGAAGACATTATTGTGAAACAGTATAAATGATTGACATGATATTCTATCATTAAGATGGTTTATAGAACACTTAATGGTGTATTATAGGAGGATGTTCAGAACACACATACACACACCTGTCTCTTAGTAAAAGGTAACTCTGAATCTACTGGTCCTGTTGAGAATCGAGCCCTGGGATCCGACTTGCTAAGAGGGTTATCATCATACTTTTTAGAATCATATCTCCACATCATCATAATTTAAGGTGATCATTATAGGAGTGAATGGTAAGAAATGAAATAGAAATCAACGAATTAGTCAACCGGACTAATAGCCCAATTATTACAAAAAGGATTTTGAGTCTGAACTTATTAGATACTGTTGTATATATATATATAAGTTCATTTATTACATACATACATACTACTTGATTTAATTATGAACTAGCTATTTTACAAGCTTTTATTTAGTTTCACCTGTCCCGATGTTTGTCAGCAAATCTTGCAAATTAAATTTGATCCACTTCCTGGTTACTGATTGACCTGAAATTTTGCATACATGTGTAAATCGCGTGACAATGCAATATAATGATGACATGGTGCTGATTTAATGATGGAGCTAGGAGGTGGCCAAAGGAACTTCACAATGAAACGACACAACCTCATCGAGTTTGGGCTTACTTGAATCGTCTTGACGAGTAGTTTGTCTTTCAGTGGTAACCAAGGTCTGATGATGGAGCTGGAAGATGGCCATAGGAACTTCTGAACTAAACAAGATAAACCTATCGAGTATGGGCTTGTTGGATTCATCTTGACAAATTCTCTGATTATATACCGTTTTAATATTTTTTTATTTTAAGGAAGAAGCTTGAAATAAAAAAAACTTTCATAAGTATTATACTTGTTTTTAATATATTGATAACCCATTGTTTCAATATAGCATACACTAAACTACTTAAATTGAACAAATATGTTTTATGCAATTTGTATTTCTTTAATGACATTTAATTGCTTGTTATAAATAAAAACTCCTCTATGGATAGTCATATTGAAATATTTTAACAAGTTAACTTAGTACTCACCTTGTACTCTATCTGTTTTATTTAATGTGTAGGTATATAACTTGTTTGATGTCTGGACGAGCATATTAATTCTTGAAATGATAGGCTTCTAGAATCTTGCACAGCATCTGGGTACAAAGATACAAACATCAATTTATAGGTAAGAAGTATGTTAATTCATTTTCTTACTTGGGTAGGCAATAAGGGTGGGTGTTACTTATACTAAATGTAAAGAGTTTGTACTCTTACCTTTGATTTTATAAAATCCATTTTTTGGGTTCTACACTGCGTTTTCACATCATTAAAAACCTTTGAAAGAAAGGTTCATAGCCGTTTACCGTCATTAATATTGTATTTTCGCCTGTGTACACATTTAATATTATAATTGTATGACACTTCCCGTACGTTCGAAAACAGCTGACCAAAACAGACGCCATTTTTATTGTCGTCTTTCGTGAACGCCTGTCAAATAGTGGTTTATGACTACCGTTTTTAGATATTTGTATGGGAATTTTTCGTATTCGTTAAACTTTTACGAAAAGTTTCGTTTTTTCGACACGCTATCTTGGTTTATGGCTAGCACTTAGCTATTCTATCAAACTTTACGCTTGAAATGTCATTTTCATACATTTCTAGCGTTTCTCCGAGCGTTGTCGAAAGTAGAATTGGTTTATGGCTACGGCCCCTGTCATTCGGCTGTTTGAAAAAGGACAGGTATCGCCCTAAGAGTACTTCCAAGCATCCTTCCATCAAAATGTCACATCAAAATGGATCTTATTTTAGGTAATCCTGTGGCTTCCCGCGATAATCGGAATTAATATTAGCCTAGATTGATACAGAGATCTAGTTTTGAATAAACACAAACAGTCAAAAATTATAAGATAATATTTGTATGAAGTTTTACAAATATTTAATTAGCATTTATTCATACATTCACAAGAAGCTTTAACATATAAACCACTATAATTAACCCAAACTAACGAGCATTGTATGCCTCGAGCCTATTTAACAATAACATGTGTTTGGGTGAGCATGCTTGAAAAGCACGCTCAAATTAAAACAATGATACACGTTCATTTGTACAGTCAGTGTAAAATATGTGTTAGCGTCCAAGCCCAAGTGTCAAAATCAAAAATATTGAAATATGTGCGCAAACTTATCATTTACATGAATGCGGTCAGAATAGAAATTTCTTTACTGTACATCAAATAAAGTTAAGTTATTATAGGGGTATTCTTAAAAAACTAAAGTACAATGGGCGGACGTATCGCTAAGAGCGATCTCTTACAGTCAACCTTTGCATGGAGAGAAGGATAATTTTAAATAATGATGTCGGTGGTGTAAAAACACAATACAAACAACAATACTTACATAAACAATATTTTACATAAACTCATTTAAATTTAACAAACAATACCCAGTTAATAATTAATGTCTGACACGAGTTTATCGTTAGGTACTGAGGAAAGATAAAACATTTTAAACTTGGTTTGGAAGACGGCTGAAGAAGTAGCTTGCCTGATTGTAATAGGAAGACCATTCCATAAACGCACTGCCTCTACAGAAAAGGATGCGTTATAAAAACCAGTTTAATGGACAGGCATCTTCAATCTAAGATCTTTTGAAGATCGGAGGTTAAGAGAATGAGTACAATAAAAATACTTGAACCGTTCTTTGAGGTAAAGAGGAGAGAAATAATTGTGGAGTATATTATATGAAAGAGACAGAATATGAGTATTCCTGCGAAGGAAAAGTGGCAGCCACTTGAGTTTTGTACGAAAACTAGAAATGTGGTCATATTTTCGGAGACTGAAATTAATTTCAGTCACTTTTCAATCATTTTGGAGACGCTCAAGTTTATTCAACTGGTCCTCCGTAAGAACGAGGTAATAGACATCGTTATAGTCAAGGATAAGTAAAAGGAGGGATTTGCAAGCATAACTTTAGTAGCAGCCGGCAAGCTTATTTATTTTGATTAATTGATTGTTTTTACAAAAGTATAGTTTTGAAAATAAAATTGTTTAAATACATACAACAGTTTCAATTTAGAATTATAATTATATCAGCATACAAATAATTATCTCATAAAACCATATTGTTATATGTACTCGGAGTGTTTATTATTAATTTATCTTTGCTACTTCAGTTTTACCTAGCATAGCTAATGACAGAAACGAAAATTGCGATAAATGTGTATAATTTCCTATATTTCCTTTTGTGTAAAGTTTTACAGAGTCTTATTGATTTTCTATCGTGTAACGAGCAACTTTCCCAGTGAGCCAGCGTTATTGAAAAGCCATTTTTCAAAACTAGGTGTGTCAGGGACCCCGCCTGCTCGACACTGATGCATTAACGCTACTCGGGGTTCTCGAAAGCTAATTGTAGTTTATATTTCTTAACAAAACGGTGTAATCATTTAAACCTGAAAAAATAAAGTATATGAATTTTGCATTAAACCGCTCCGGAGCTAAATAAATCTTTTTATTTTATTGAATTATTTATACTTTTGTACAATTTTGCTTGAATGCAAATACAGCATTTTCTGCCAGTCACGAGGAGATGCTGGAAATAATCATGGTAGATCTGTGAAAAAGTTATTAGTAAAAAGCAAATCATGTAGTAAAAAAACAATGCGTCAATAGCCAGATAGACTTTATTTGACTAATAAGTCAATTAGCAAACGAATACCTTTATTTGTCCCTAGATGAGGCGATATTCTATAGATTTCGACGCGACATGTCACGCATGTCAGACAATCCACGCGTCTAAACCAATGTCAAATGTCTGATAAACATCGCTCTCTCTCTCTCTCTCTCTCTAAATATAATTACAAAAAATACAGATAACTATCTGATCGATAACAGAATGAAACAATTTAAACACTTTATTTGGTACTACATTGAACGCGAAATTGTATTAATTTAATAACTAACTAATAAATGACCTATTTGTTTGTAAGGATCGCAAACTATGCTTCTATTAAGAATCGAACCCTCTAAGTGCGGCGTAGAAATTCAAGACCCTTAACCTTTATGCAATGATAAAAGTAAGTATATAAATTATTTATTTTGTTATGATTTCGAATACCATGAGTACCTGGCGACGAAACTTGTCGCTCGGGAAATAAACGCTCATTGAGGCATACCTGTAATCACCGAGCTTACCCTACGCGCTAAGTTCTCGCCGTAGACATTGCTACGTCGTAGCTGTCTACAATGCAGCGTAGATATCGCTACACTTTTTACACCCTAGTCGTTAGTGGAGCGAGTGACGAATGATAAATATTTAATAGGACGATAGCACTGTAGACATTGTATGGGTTCCATTAAAATTAAGTCATTTTGTATTAGCGTGAAAGCCTGCGTACATGTGTAACGCAATTATTTGTCGTAGCATGTGTCCATACCTTTAATATTTAGTTAGTAATTACCTACTCACGACAAAGCCTGGCAGATTTTGACTTACAGGGAATAAAATAACATAGTATGAGTTCTTTATCGACGCCGAAGGTATTCTGAACGTATGACGTCAACTAACATTAATAAAAAAGAGATTTACCAGTTCTTGAGTTCGTAAAATTTTTGCACTCTGTGATTTTATAACCTTCGACAAAATACAAAAGAGAGTATGATTTTATTTATATACCTATGGCTTTTACTACTCGATGCTCTTTTTTTTAATAGATCATAATCCGATGATTCCATTTGGAAATGTATATCATATTGATAGCATGATATTCCATAAATTGTGGGAAAAGTATATGAATAAAAAGTTACAAACAAAGCAAATATATAAATGAAAATTTACTGATTAGACAGCTTGTGTTCCAGTTGAGGAGACTACTACTTTTAGATTTTTTTTACAGTTTGATAGTAAATTTTTGTAAGATCTAGTTGAAGTTCAAAATAGTTTTTGAATGAAATATAGCGTTATTTAGAGGTTATACAGGTCATATTCGCTTACTTTTCGAGCCTTATTCAATTTATTAGTTACAACATTAGCTATTATACAAAGGCCGTCCGTTCTCACAACTTTAATTTGAGTATAAATTATTTGTGCTGCGATGCGAGTCAAGAAACCGTCGAATAAAGTTTGAATCAAAAACTTTACTCGTGCATAGCGCTCGGAATGATGTTTCATAAATAAATATCAAATATTTTGGAATAATATTATTATGTATTATATTGTACGACATTTTCTTGTTATTTTTTCTGACAAAAATCTACTTAGAACTTATTACATCTATTTTATTGGCGTAATATTTAAAATGATATATAAAAATATGTTTGTCATTTAATACACATATTAGAATTTGTAGATTTTATTATTATTTGGTTTATCGAATACATAAATGTCATATTGAATGTTATGGATTTAATCACCTGGAGAATTGAGACACATATATCTTAAGTATATAAATTTTTGAATGTAGATATAGCTTGGAGCGGGATTCAAGCTTTAAAAGCTCAGTGAATATAGCGGTAGGGCAAGAAATAGGGTTTCTTGCCTGCTGATTAAATTCTTGCTCCAAGCTACATTTTTCCTATCTAAATTTTCTAATACCTTATTTGTTATCAGTTTGTTAGTTTGAACTCTCAAACTAACAAACACTCGTGTTGGAACGTAATAACATTCATATGTTGCTCAATGCATTTACAGGTTCTCCGTAAAAATAGACATTATCATAAGATTGCATTACCGAGTAATTACGTGGCTACTGTCACTGACACGTCCTATCTATATCGGCCGCACTAGCTCTCGCTTCATCTCCGTCCATCTTAACTCACAGTAAGAGCAATTAATGGAATAATTAAATAAGAACAGCCCAAGACCGCAGCCTGAGAACTCTGTTTGACTGTGGTTTGCCCCCGTCTACTCCTACTTATATACCTTATAACTCATTTGAAGTAAAGCAATTAGTAAAGTTACTTGATAGCCAGATTTTTGAAATAGCATAATTTCTCGAAATTTTAACCATTTTATCCTGAAGTTCTTTGAGTTTGGTGTAGTGTTTCTAGGTAGCAAGATATTGAATTGGAAAATAAATGCTATATATAGCTGCTACACTGAACGCATTTGGTTTGAGCAGAAGGTGTGCTGGAGTCTCCCGTGCAGCGGTCTCCGCACATGCGTCTCTGCTCGCTGCCCGCTTGTACCAAATGCGTCTAGTATGTAGCAGGTAATATAAATATAAAATACGGTGTTTCGTTTGATTTACGAGGATCAATCATTTGGCCACTAAGGCTTATCTATATTCTTCATGGTGAAGTTAATCAAGACAAAGAAAAAAAAAATTGGTGCATAATCCGAATCTCAGGAGAAATAGAAGGACTACGATGTGGCAAACAATTTGTAATAATTAAAATATTGTAATAATCTGGTATTGCAATTATTAAAATGTACGGAAACTCGTCAACTAAGCTAAAACAAGGTTAAATTTCGTATGGTACGATAACACTGGTCGAGCGAGGGTAACGTAGTTCTCTGGAAACTATCACTATCTTGTTATAAAGTTACAAAGGCCTATAATGCATACCTGATGGAACTTAAACGAAGTTCTGGATGCTTGTATGTGTCGCACGGTACGTAATATAGGTTATAGGAAATCGATAGAAACTGGAAATGCTTTATAAAAGATCCACAACATTGAAGGCTTTTGATGCTAAAGTAAAAGAATCTTGAGAAATGGTATAGGCCTATATCCCGTTCGTAGAAACTAAGGCAGCTTACAACTCAGAAAACATAACAGAGACGAAATAATAAAAAATACCGGCCAAAATTTCGCATACTTGAACATCAACGCTTTAACACTCATAGATAGCCCCACACTAAGTTGGATGACTTGTGTCGTAGATGCCGGAATCTTTCCCATCACACATTTTTTTTTTTTTATTCAAGAGAGGCAAACTTTTGACTACCATCTCATCTGATGGTAAGCGACGACACACAATCACACCTAAAACTAAAACACAATTTTCCCTTGGGGAGAAAACTTGTGTTTCCACTGGGAATCGAACCCGATACTCGCTGCTTAATAGGCAAACTCAACTAGCCAGCGGGCAGTTTATCAAAATGTTTGCTAGAGGCCTCGGTGCGTAAATCAGACTCGCACTTGTCCGGCTTATTATGGATAGGAGTTGTTGCGGACTCAGTCTTACTGATATTTATACCCTATACTAGTTTTTGGAACTTAATAACCTAACCATCTCTGCTTTTTTCAGGTAAGTTCACCACTACTGGCGTGAATTCGTAAGTAGCCTTTTAGTTAATTTATTGAACAAGATCATATACTTAACTACAGCACGACCACTGGTGTAGCTTACATTCTGTAAGACAGTAAGGCAGTATTGTAATTCCACCGGTAGGTACTGGATTTTTTGTCCGAAAGTGTATGCTTTACCTTTTTCATTTTTTAATATATGCAAACTTATAAGTATGATACATTTAAAACTATATTTCTGCTTGCTGTAGATAGTAAGCAATGATCGTAAGACGGCTACGACACGTAGCGCTGTAGCACGTGCTACATCAACTTGTATAATTTTTACTGTAATAATGTTTTTTCATTAAACCGCGTGAGGTGATGTATGCTTATTTTTTATATGTTCTCTTTTTGTGTGCTCATATGTTACATTTGTAGTAGTATCTCTGGCTTGAAGAGGTTTTCCGTGCGAAATATCGTATAGCAATAGCTGTGAATGCAGGGTTGTATTAGAATTCCTTCGTATCCGTTCTAGTTTCTATTGCAATACGTATCCAAATTTCCGTCTCTTTCTAATACTTGAGATGGAAATGCCGCTGCATTGAAAGTAAACTTATATTTCTTTAGGAGTGTAGCTCATGTTCATAGTGCTTTTCTGTCTTTTCTACCGACTTTACAAAAAAGGAGGAGGTACTCAAGTCGACTGTATTTTTTTATGTGTATACCTCATATCTTCGTTCCATGTGAACCGATATCGATTTTTTTTTGTTTGAAAGAGTTTCCAATTGGTCCCATTTAAATTTGATCAAGATCTGATCAGTAGTTCTTGAGATATCGTCAATAATGCGTGTTTAGTACATCTAATCTGATCAAAGTTCCGAAGATAAAGCGGTGAAGTCGGTGTTTTTAAGCTTTGCTTGCGTAATTATGTTTTGCGTATTAACAAAACTTATAGCAAAATTAGTTCTTGTTTTGGCACTTGTCATAGCTAGTTATGAATAGTACCATCCTAGCGACGTCACTGTCGTCCAAATAAATCTATGACGAATGTCAGAATTAGTAAAGCGCATTAAAAAATATACCTTAATATTTCTATTAAACCAAATCCCCCATTTCCGCTAAAAATGTATCAGGACTTGCGTAAATCAGTTTATGTGACAATGGACGAAATCTCCTGGAAATTATTAAGTTGCGAGTTTCATTTCGTTCGAGAACCTCCTGTTTTATTGCTCTGGTACTTTATGATCGGATCTTCGGATTAGTATTATTGTTTGCTTCGTAATAAGTCGATTAAAATTTTTGGTACACGTTCCTAGCCATTGATTTTTATCGAGAATATATTTTTTTATACATAATAAATTATATACCAATAAAATAACACGCTATACTAGGCTCCGACTTATGAAAACAAAACATATAATAGGTTGATATAATTTTAAATGGAACTAATAGCAACCATTGAGAAATGATTATTTTGGATAACAATTCAGGGAAATTGCAATGTTTTTCGTTATAATTTTCATAAAATTTTATAAGTTGGTTATATTCACGTAATGAAAAAGAAAACATGATTAAATATTCAGGCGGCGTCCTTTGAGCTTTATCTTTGATAGGGTAGCGTTTGACTACTATTTCACTTGATATTGAAAATAATAATACATCTATATATTTTAATAATTGAAAATAGAATTGCTAGACACAAAGTACAATATAAAGCTATTCTGAAACCCTTGTCAAACACTTTCTAAGAAAAACACATGTTGCAAACAATATTTGAAAAGGTAAAAGTGGAGTGGGTATTATCTGTCTATACAATCATTATTCAATTTTGCTGATAAAATATATAAAAATACGCGAAAGAGGTTCCATTATTAAGTTACTTTTCTACTTAGGTACCGTAAATATTTGAGGAGGAATGTAAGAGTATTATAGAGTACTGTTTAAGCGAGGTATAAATATGTATGCTGTAAACTTTGCTCGTTTTCTTGTAGCTTGGACCGTATGCATTCGACATGGTAACTTGCAATCGGTAACAGGCCTTACGAAAAACAGTTTTTCGGTGTAGTCGGTCAATATACGGAGTGGTAAGAGTTGTAAGACTATTTCCAGAGAATGCTTGGAGCGGTTTTACCATTTGGCCAACAGCTGAATAAATTATAATAATAGCAGCACTTTTAGCACGAAGTATTATTTCGGCTAAAATGGCGAGTTCGGCATATGGGAGTACATGTCGGGCAGAGGAACGCATTAAAAAACATACAACTAGTAAAATCGAAATCTCGTAAATACCCTTGACCCCCAGATAGGGCATCTGGGAAACGGCTGCTCTGGTTCAGCCTTTTGGGAGTTTCAATGTCACAGATACACACATTAAACGTTAAATGTATACCTCTTTTTGCGTTGGTGGTTATAAATAGGATTCATAATAGAAGAAACAGCTGGTAGCTATCAAAAGCATATCCTTGCAGTGATTTCACACCAATATCTGCTTCACTTATCAGAGGTTAAGGTGAGTTAATACGAGGGTAGCAACCATGTTGCTACCCTCATTTGTTAAGTAAACATGCTTACATTTGTAACACAATACTAAAACAGCCCGAAGTAATTGTCAAAGATATCGCCGTCATTTATAACGTCCATTTATTTTACGAAAGCTGGCTACAAATAGCCAAGGATCCCAAATCCCGTCTGGAGGATCCATTCAACCTAGTGAGTAATCGCGCGCGATAATCGCTAGTTGGAGAAAGATTGTGCCTGTGGTACAAAATACAACTCGTTATCATTCATTACTCGTTGATGTTTAGAGGATAATGCCGGATTATACGACGTAGTGACAGTCAGAACACGCAGGGAACCGTGAAGTTATCATTGAATTTGAATAAAGAATCGCAATCAGCGGCAATTTCCAGCGAACTATTGCTTTTGATGATGAGAACGTTGATGCATTAAATAATAGAAGAAACGATACACCAATGATGATGAAAAGACTCACCTTAGTCTTTACAATACAAGCTGGGCGTTAGATCATTGCTTAAAAATGCACAGTACCAGGTTCAAAATAGAAGCTTGAACTTCAATCCAAAGCAACAAAAACAAGCTTATCAAAATCCCCTCATCAATAACAATATTAGCTCGTCGTTTTTGCGCCTTCAACGACAAGTCGACAACAGGGCGATTCGGCTTCCCAAAGGGCTATGACTGATGATGTTTGTTCGCTTTAATGGATGGAACTGGCCGGTGCTAAGACCATGCAGAGTAGCCTGGTATAATCAACTAAAGCTTGAGTGTGTGCACAGACACGGTATCGCGATTAAACAAATAAGCTAACTTTTCTGTCAAAGTTTATTTTCTACCGACTTCACAAAAAAGGAGGAGGTACTCAATTCGACTGTATTTTTTTTATGCGTGTTACCTCATAGCTTCTTTCCACGTGAAACGATTTTGATTTTGTTTTTGTTTGAACGCTATTGCTTTCCCATTGGCCCCTTTTAAATTTGGTCAGGATCTGATCAGTAGTTTTTGAGTTGTCGTCAATAATTTAATACATTTAATCTGATAAAATTTCCGAAGATAAAGCGGTGAAGTCGGTTTTTTTAAGCTTTGCTTGCGTTTAATTATTTGATGTATCTCAGAATAAGTAAAAACAATGCATCTTATTTTCCTTTGTGTAACATCGAAAGACGAAAGAATTTTAAATGCCTACAGGGAAAAGAAATCTTCCGCCGACTCGAATCCATCGAAAATAGTGGTTAAGCGCTTGCCGGCTCCTAACTTTAAATAGATCATTTATTTATTGAAAATAATAAACTTAGCTATATATTACTTAGTTTGGTCACGTGTAAAATTTTAATGAAATAGGTCTAGTGTTTGCCCCACAGGACATGTGAGCGTGGAAGCGTTTATATTTATGTTTATATCTTGACTCATTTATAAGCAACCCACTACGTTTTTTCTTTGCCTTAGTATCACTTCAACTGATAACGAGTATCTAAGTACTTTCCGATACTCGTAGACTAAACAAGCTGTGCTTATAACCACCAAAGGGCGTGGACCCTTAAGAGGGCGTTGTGGGGAGCTTTCAGGGGCCTATATAAGTGCAATTATTCGGAATCGCACGCATTCAAATCTACCCCTTTCTATTAAAGTCTATAGATATTTTTAATGATGTGCGTCTGTCAGATGTCTGATGAGTTAGGCTTGAAAGTTTTAAACCAGCGCGATAAATTTATTTAAAAGGTCTTATAATGGCAGTCTCGGTCACCGAACGCAAGCCTATCGGTAGTCTAATGTCGGGTCCACACGTTTGCCAAACCTCGTCAAGCATCTACAAATTCAAACATGTAGATAGAATTGGCTTGGCTTGCAAAAGTTTGCAAGCGTTTACCACCGATCCGAGCTAAGTTAATTTGGAGTTTGAAGTTTGCGGCAAGTGGCAAACGTGTGGACCCGGCCGGCATAACAGTTATAATTAAGAAAGTGTGCGCAGGAATTACATGAGTTCATTCCCGCATGCCCTTCTCACCATATAACAAGAAGACAAACTGTCAAACGTTAAGTCAAACTACTTTAACACCTATAATAGATGAGTACAAAGCAATATTAACAACTTTAAACCATAATTTGTTCAATTTTATATCAGAGTACCTGTAGTAGTCAAATCGAACAGTTAAGACTAGGTATTTTAGCTGATTTTAGAAATATTGACCATGTTTAAAATACTTGTAATGTTTTATACATTGGCTTAAATAAAGGAAGTTTATTTGTGCCTTACATTGGATTCAATAAGGTAATGCTGACGATGAACTTACGATGATGATGAATGATACGACTTACGGCAAATAAAACTACTTCTTACGACAAACGACTTACGGCAAATAAACTTATTGCATGCATCACTCTCTCCCTCCCTAGTACTTAGGTACCATCCGGTGCATATAGGATTACAAAAAAATAGTATATATATATAGAACGTAAAAAGTATCAAATGACCTTATCAAACTGTCCCCTTTCTATCGGATAATGTCTATAGATGTTGACATCCGATCCCGGTTCGGATCATGACGTATATAAATTGACGACCCAGTTGGCGCAGTGGACAGGTGTTCGCCCTGTGCGCCGTGGGTCCTGGGTTCGATTCCCGGCAGGAGCACAAATTCCTTCCCAAGGGATATTTGCGCTTCTGGTTCTGTGTGTGTGTGTGTGTGATGTGAATGTTTCCGGCACCCACGATACAAGTCTTTGAACTTAGTGTGGGGCTGTGAGTGTGAATGCGTTAAAAAAAATCTTTGCCGGGTTAACTTGGGCGGAGTCGATATTATTCGAGTATCCGAGAGAGTGTGGTGCAATCACTAGTTTCGTTAGGAACAGCCCACCTCCATTTGCTACCCTTAATCAAAATTCGCTACTGCTTAACCATTTGTAGGAACTTCGGAATATTTTGTGACGATACTGTATACCTATGTTCTTCTAGTTTATTTGATACATATTCACACACAGACACAAATAACAACAAATACATGCATCAACAAACTCAATTAACCCGTGTAATTTTTCCTTAGGAAAAATTACTATAATAATCTTCTTTACAACATAAAATTAAATTATAATATAGTAAATATAAAAGGTAGCGTATGTGTTAGTTCAGGGCATAGGTACCAAATTGCTTTCATATCTTTTCTATCGTTTCAGTGTGATGGGGTAACAAACAGTGACTCACACATACAAACATACACACGATATAGATTCATCATATTAGTGAGAATTGTGGTAGTATGACGTGACTAACGTAAAGGCTTAGCTCTTTGGAGACGTTCACAAAGTGGGGTCTCCCTATTAAATTATAATGAATGAACCTGTTTATCTCATCCAATTAAGCGCAGACAATGGGTAAACAGCAAGTAGTGGGTGCTCCCTTAAATTTTATACAAACAAACACGAATCTCTCCTGCGCTGCTCAGTTTAATAAGCTCTGAGCAAATAACACGCGGGAATTCCGTTGTAAGTTGTAGATGGAATGGTTTCAATTTTAGAGAAATTCTGCGACTATGAACTAGAATTAAGATGCTTGCAGGTTTTCGATCTTATGATAGATCACACTTAACATTAATATAATAAATACGACAGATATGTGTAAGTATGTTTGTTTTCTCTTCACACTGGGCTGAACGGATTTGGAAATGTACATAGCTTAACACTTAAGGTACTTTTAACTTGATAAAAGTGGGTGAAGCTTCGGGAAACGGAAAGTCTATACTTCTCTATACTATAATATTAAAAAGAGGTAGTTTATTTGATTGTAAAAGATAATCTCTGAAACTACTTATCCGATTTTGACAATTCTTTTCCTAATAGACTAGATAGCGAGAATATTCCTGACAGTAGATCCCCAAATTATTTAATTATATTTTTACATGTAAGTATAAACTTTCCTATATTTCTAGTAGACTAAACAAAGCTTCTTATGCGGTATATAAACAAAACATTTAAACATTTTAGAGGACTTAGCCGCTAAGTTCTTGGAACATTGCGTGGGATAACGGTGTCTAAGCTTCACAGAAATTATACTCAAACAGCGACTTTGTTTACCGGATTTAATGAAGCTAAGCGTAAACATAATTTTGCTGTTTATTCCTGCCTCGTTAGACTCTGTTCACATGAACACGACACCATACTGTCGTCCCTGTTACAGTGTTATTTTAGTTTATCTGAGATATAGATGTACAAGTACTAGTATTAAGTATGAGAAAAATGTATCTTTAAGTAGAGCGAATCAATGCCTGGAAAAAGAAGTCTCTCATTGCTATTTTCCCTGTAATTTTAACTGTTTTCCGATCCGAGAAATACTTTATCATGTTGGATGAGCAAACTTTGTCTTCAAGGGAAATTTGTTTTCTGGTTCTGGCTCTGATTTTGTGTATGATGTGAATTTTTCAAGCACCCACGACACAATTCATCGAACTTAGTGTGGGGCTTTGAGTGGGAAAACGTTAATGTTTATGTAGTATGCACTATAGAGCAAATTGATATGATGATGAGCCGAATTGATATAAACGGCAAGCTATGTGAATAATTTAGTTAATCCTTCCTAGTCCTGAAACTAAATTCATGTAGCCAGTCGAGTGAACCGACGCATGGAAGCATGAAGCCGGTGTAACCGAATGAGCCAGTTTGACGGAGCACCCGTCTGTATGTACTCACTTGCATCGCTGGGTATATATTGAAATATTTAGAACAGGATATTCTTAACCCTGTCATAAGTGAAGTAGTAATAATACGCAGAAATTTCAAGTAAAACAATACACTTTTATCATATGTGTATTCCACAGAACAGGGTGGAAAAACTACTCCCTACTTAGAGCGGTAATCGAGAGAATCTCTTCGAGGGGTAGATGTTCCTTAAGTTTCTGCAGGTGTCATGAATCCCACCTAGAACACCAGCCGATCCAAAAAATAATTGAAAAATCAAGGATTAATACATAAGTCAATTTCAGGACATATAAACACATTTTTTTATGCTGGATAGGCAAGCATTTGACCACTATCTCAGCTTACGGAAAGTGAAGGCGCGGCCGAAGATGTAACATGCTTGCCTAAAAGGTCCACCTACTCGCTCTTGACTTGGAAGATACCCAGATTGTACCATATATGAACAAGATATTCAGCGCTACTTTTTAAACTCTCCTTAATAGGAGAGTCTCTTTTAAGTCTCGACGTTTTAGAAAATTTCTCTTTTACCAACATTAATATATTAAGCGAAACAATCTAAACTCGTATAACGTCCAATCCCTTAAAATCCCGTAATATTTAATTGAAATCGTAGCTTCAACCGAGTATACAGTCGTTTTATAGCTACGCTGAATTTCTGAATGTGACTAAAATAAACGTGTAATTGTCGGAAATTGTAACAATATAATCTATTTATCTAATTTTAATTTTGAATGCCTGTGAATTTAGTATGTATGACATTTGTTTTTATTTTTAATTATAAAAGTGCTATTTCTCTTTCTCGTTGACGTGTATGGAAAATATGAATAAATGAATATGAATATACACAGTAAAGCCGCACAGAGTAATCGAACGAGCAGTTTGGCAGTGCCACAACTTACAGTTTGGCAATTTGGCTACAATATTTGTATTCGCACATACGTTCTGCAATATGAAGCTGTACCTAATGGTATTTGTATGGAAATTGATGCTGAATTCGCAGTGCGAAATGTTTGCATTAATGGTAATGCAGCTGTTGCTGCGGATTCCGTGAATGCTACAAAGATAGTATGAAGCTTGCATGTTGCAAAATCGATAGTATTGACACGTACAAGTATGCTTTTAGGTTATGTTAATAACTTAAGGGTTTCAGGTCGGTCTGCCACATTTATTATTAATGCTTTGCTCTTGTTTATGTTATTTAGAGAAGTTAGGCGTTAAAGAGTAAGGACTTAAGTAACCTAAATTGTTTTTAACTCTTAATTATTTTAGTAAACATAATATTGCAAACGAAATAAACTACCTTTCACAACATAGGCTCGCCTAGTGTGGAAGTTAGAAATGAAAACTTGTTGTATTCTCTTTTAATTAAGCATGGTAATAAATAATAAAAAAATACACCTCTTAACTCACAGAACCTATTTTATGCCCTACTATTTAAGGCTATTTAGTATTTACATTAAAAAAGTTTAAATATTATTTCATATTCACCCTCTCTACATGCCACAATATTATCACCCAGAAATCTCACAAACTCATCGCACAACGTCCAACAAGTCTCAACCACATGTCCTTCAGAAGTCCGCTTCAAGTATTCATCCGCAAACTTTAGGGCCTCATTTAGACAGCCAACTTATACATGAGCACATCCCAAGTTACGACAAGTCATACAAGAACACAAGTTATACATGCGCCTTTAAGTCATACATGAACAATCACAAGCTCTGCTGGTGTACAATGCTGGTACTGAAAATACGAACCTAGAATCATTAAACATTATTTAGATAGAAGTTTCTAAGCAAAGTTTAACTTAAATTTACTTAATGATATACAAAGCATTACATGCTAGTGATTTAAGAAGCCTCTTTGACAGCAAAAAGTCTATTAATCAAGATTGTTGACTATACTTCTACTAATATTCCGTGACTTTGGTCTCAAGCCAAATACCAAATGGAGTCTGTATAGAACATCCTTTATATATGTCTAGTAAATGAATACCCCATGTTTTTACATCTACTTCATATTATTCAACTTAAAAGAATCGTTTGTCGGGAGGCCTATGGTCTGGCTATACAACGGCAGGTACTCATTCAGAACTTATGGTGGGGGAGTGGTTATACCATGTTTATACAAATTCAATGATACATGCTCGAAAATGCATTATAATATAGGACCTTTTTTATTACCTCGGTTCATTTTTCCATTTGAAGCACGTTAACAGTCTGTTGAAAATTCACTATGTGACTATACAATTTCCTAAGTACTATGTGCACTATGGGTCAAGATCGACAAGGCGGATCCCGTTCCGAGCTGTTGCAGGAGTTTGGGAACATTCACATCTTTAATAAAAAATAAAAAATAAAATACATTTATTTCAAGTAACTATAGGACTCATAAAAGGAAACACAATACAAAATTAATAACAAATCAAACTTATAAACTAAATGACCCTGCTGACCACGACATGCCGATCGCAGCAATGTCTCATATAAGGGCAGTGTCGCCCGTCCGCTATCATCGCCAGGACGGCATTGGTGCTGCCACGCGTCCTGCACACCAGAGATGCACTCCGCTTGCGCATAGTCGCATGGAAACAGTCTATGCCCGCCTCGGCAAACATACCCGAGGCGCTGCAGTAGCGAGGCAGCCTCAATATCGCCCTTAACGCGTTATTATACTGGACCCGAAGGGCGTTGTACGATGCACGCGTGTAACTCGCCCATAAGCTGCACGTGTACAGGGAAGTGCAGTACGCTCGGAAGAGCGTTATCTTCACCTCCCTCGAACAGCGCGCAAACCTGCGTGCGAGCATGTTCGCCCTCACCGACAAGGCCCTCCGCTCCCGCTCTATGTCTGCATTGTCCTTGAGGTCAGACGTAACTATGTGCCCTAAATATTTAAATTGTTCCACCCTATTCAGAGGAACACCATTAAGAAAAACCGGTGGGAAATTATGTGGGCGCTTCGAACCGGCCTCAAAAACCATGCAATTACTTTTTGCAACATTGTACTTTAACCCATGTTCACAGGCGTACTCCTCACAGGTTCGCATCAGCTTTCTTAGGCCACAAACCGAAGCGCTCAGCAGCACCATGTCGTCTGCATAGCTAATATTGTTGACGCAAACTCCGCCAACGTAGCAGCCGACATGTTGGTTGCTGAGCGCGACTATCAGGGCATTCATGTACAGGTTAAAGAGTGAGGGGGATGACAACCCTCCCTGCCTCACCCCACACTCCAGCCGATACGGTTCCGACATTGCACCCGCCCACTTAACGAAGTTAACCTGATGTCTATACCAATACTTAAAGATGTTGATAAGTTCACGTGGTAGGTTAATACTTTCTAGTTTATCCCACAAGATGTCGTACGAGACCAGGTCAAAAGCCTTGGACAGGTCGAGGAAGCAGGCGTGCACGGGCGTCTTCCTATCCGTATAGTATCTGACGGCATGCTTAAAACACAATATTGCACTCTCAGTTGACAGTCGAGGCCGAAACCCGAACTGGTTATCGTGCAAATCTAGATAGTTGTCTAACTGTGTATTAAGCAGACCGTCAAACACCTTCGCAATGATGGTAGCAAGCGAAATCGGCCTGTAATTACTTTTGTCAGCAGTATCTCCAGTCTTATTTTTCAGTACAGGTACTACTACGGTTTTCATAAAATCAGATGGTAAGTATGAATGGCTCACGCACAACGAGTAAAACATTGCCAACACCCTGTATATATGTGGGCCAGCGTGTATTAAGTGCTCGATGCTGAGGCCATCATGACCCGGGGATTTGCCTTTAGACATAGATTTTATCACCCTAGCCACATCTTTGGCAACAAAACTATTCCCCACGGTCTCGTCTGGCATCTCGGCATCCAGCACCGTCCTCGCTGGCCCCAGCGGGGACTGAATACGAAATTGGTCACTGAAAATATTAGCAACGTCCCTAGGGTCACTTACACCATCCACGCTCACCGGAAGTCCAGGCCGAAAGTTTAATTTGCTAGTACCCTGCCAGAAGCTGCGAAAGTGTCCACTATTATGTTTATCGGCAAGAGCATCCATTTTGATTTGGTCCTGATGATTTTGGCACCATTTAAGTCTGGACTTGAACAGTCTTCGACTTTGGCTCATTTCGTCATATGCACAACCAGATTTAGGCTTTCCGCACAGCACCCACTCCTGAAACCTCGCCCTGGCCTCCCGGTGAGCCGCGCCTACGTGTTTATTCCACCCTGCTATACGTGGCCCATTCCCATCCTTACTTCCCTTACGACTACTTCCTCGACCCGTCATAGTCGCCGCCCGTTGTAAAGCGGTTACAATGTCAGAGTAAAGACTGTCAAGGGTACACCTATGGTCTGGGTCATTGCAATACCTATCTGCACAATTTATAAATTCTTTAGGAAAATCAATACATCTTAGTTTATTATAACACGCTGTTTTATAGCTAGCGATTTGTTCATCCGTTCTATCTCCCCATAATACACCGTTATTTACTACAATTTTTGCATGAAATTTTGGTACTAACAAATTTAAATTACATTCAATTATGAGTGGAAAATGATCAGACCAAAAAGTGTCATGATCGACATACGCGTTAAGAACAGAATGTTTTGCCGATTCTGTAACAATACAGTGATCTAGCCAACTGCAAGTACCGTGCGCCTCACTAATAAAAGTATAGGTACCGGAGTTTAATCCTAACATTTCAACATCCACACACGACCAGAACTGCTCGCTACAATAATTTATAAGTTCGTTATAGAATAGCTTAAACGGTTCGGCATTAAAATCGCCAAGAACAAAAACTGATTCTACCCCGTACTCTTCTATAATAGCACTCACCGTTCCTAAACAATCCGTGAATTCCGGTAAGTTTTCCGTCATGTTCGTTGGCATGTACACGCTCATTACAATCACCGGCCGATCACTTGTAATAATTTTGATTGCGCACACACGAGCGTTATCGCACCTTAAAACTGTCACATTTTGAAAAATACTACTTCTCCATAAAAGGGCGACGCCGCCGTACGGCCTCCCGCGAAGCATTCCTGCCGAAGTGTCCATCGCCGAAGTTCCCGTGTACCCGAACTCATTGCTGACCGTGCTCAAGTATGGCAATTCATCCGGTAGAAGATATACTTCCTGTAAGGCGATCAAATCACAGGAACAACAAAGGTCTCTGATGTCGTCAATTGAACGTTTTATGTTCTTACAATTAAAACTAGCAAACTTATAAGGGGGCTTAACCATTGTTATTGTTAGAAGTACCGGTCACACAGTTAGTACTATTCTCATTTTTGTGGATATAATTCACAAAACGCCTGAAAATAATACCTTCAGGCCATAATTTTTCATCCAAAAACATAGGTAGCTTCGCCTCAGATACGAAAAATTTAAAGGCACAATGATTTGTTTGCTTTTTAATATAAATCTTTTGCAAATACACGGACTCTTGTGTTTTCATACGAATATATTGAATTATATCCTCTTTTGTTGTATCACTATGAACATTCGTAATAAATATGGGTATTTTCTTTTCGGCGGCCCTGAAGTTAGACTCCAAATCTCTCGCTGTCCCCGATTTGCCAGAATACCTATATTTTATTGGCTTCTTACGCCTTTCAACCCGTTGCCATCCACCATTGTCAACATTCAAAGTATTGGATACATCGTCCGACAAAATGTCTTCATTTCGTGCAACACTACCGGTGCCGTTATCGCTATGAGTCACCTGCAGCGCACCTGCGGCCTGTGGATCGGCCACCGGTAACATAATCGCAACAGCTGGCGCAAAACCGGTCTCAGGCGCATTGCTCATGTGACGATGTCCGCTATCCGCGCTCTTGCCGCTTACGTCACCGATGCTGGGTACCACTGACTGTGTTGATAATTCACATTCGGTTGGTTTTACTTCTACCCTCATTATTTCTCGGTATTGTTGACGTTTGGAACTCTCATTAATGTTATCAGATGATTCTTTATCGCTGGTATGACACTCGTTTAAAGTAGAATTATGGTGATGTGATATCCCCATTGGGCCACTGTCCATTCCCCATGCGCCTCTCCGCATGTTTACGTTGCACACTGAAGTAGGTAGCAAGGAATCATTTTTTAATTGTAACAATTCCGTTTTTAGTTGCTCAAACTGATTTATCGTCGCATAATTTGTTTTAAATTCTTCCAAGTCCGACTTCACTCGAAGAAGATCTTTTAACAGTTTTGTACAGTCGAGATGATCCCAAGTAATCGGGGGCAATTTCTCCAGTTGACGGGCTACAAACACTGGAATTATATCTGGTTCTACAGATTTAAAAAGATTCACGATATCTGCCAGATCTCTTTCTTCTTTTCCTTTATTCTTTCTAATAATTTTACGAGAATTTGTAGGAATCGATTCGAATAACAATGACTTCGATTTCTTAATTTCCTCACTTGTAAACGAAGATGTACATATTCGCACTAGGGTTTCTTCATCGATGACTGAAACTTTATTTTGTATATAAGCTAACATTTCGTCAATGACGATGTTACACTCATTACATTTTAACACGTTCGTCATATTTTTCGCGATACGCAGTTAGCGGCACGATCGAATTTACGCGACCACCACGGATGGATGCGCGCGCGAACTTGATTACTAATTTAAATTAGTAGTTTATTAGTATCAAGAAAAGGTGTCTTAGGTTAGAGCTTGGGCTTGTGTCTGCTGGACTTACCGTAAAATTTTTGATATGAGTTTGTGTGGTTTCAAAGTTCCCTCGAAGTTGGGTGAAAGAACCCCCCCCCTGGCACCGTCTCTGTATCACTGCGTAGTCAAATAAACGATGGAAAGTGATTCACACGGCGGCGCCGAGCGTCTAGACGAGGCACCTTGGATGCCTGGTTTTAGGAGCCAAGTATCAGAAATTCTGTGAGGATGACCACTTCACTATTTTATGTTTGGGTAACTCAAAAATAAAATAACATAAAAACAACGTTATAAAAACAACTCTATAATGTAATGCTCGTATACTGGATGCTTTGGGCCCGAGTTGTCAAAATAAAAATTTGTGTTTTTTTAACACGAGTAGGTTTTATATACATTCAATAATTCAGCTGTTACAGAGATACCCCGTATCAAACATAAAAAAAATTAAGTCGTTGACCACATCGTCGCGTACCATCAGGTAAGATGGTGGTCAAAAGTTTGTCTATCTAGAATAACTAAAAAGTATACATTTTATTTGGTAGAGACACGTCCCTACTTCACGCTGTTCATATCTTCTCTATTTTACCAAAGTTTGTGCAAACATAACGTTTAGCGATGCCTCGCATTGCTTCAGGCAAAGCTCCCCCAGAGCAAACACGACTGAGGAAATAGCTTCAATTACCTCTACACCTTCAAGTTTAAACTATCCAGACGGGAATCGTAGGATACGAACTATGTGTATCTATCTGTATACGATATAGACAGATGCAATAGGTTGGCGAGACTTATTAAAATACTTTATCTTCTTATTTCTTTGTTTGCTACAGGAGAGGTTGTTAAATCGATGGAGCCTCTTCTATATATATTATTTTTGAACTGCCCGTTGGTTTAGTTAGGTGCGCGATCGCCTTCTAAACATCGGTTATAGTTTTGACACATAAGTTGAAACGCAAGTTTTATCCCCATAAGAAATTATGTTTCTGGTTCTGGATGTACTTGTGTGTGATTAGTGGGTGTTTCCGGCACCCACGACACAAGTCATGGAACTTAGTGTGGGCTGTAATTGTGAAAGCGTTTGTTTATTTTCATTCAGTATAGGCAAACGTTTGACCACCATCTCAGCTGATGGTAAGCGACGATGCGGTCGACGATGAAGCACGCTTGCCGAAAAGAAATTCACTTGCGACTCCCACTATCTGAATAGGCTCTTTGCTGAACACAGTATTCTGTTTTAATAAAACCTAAATGTTGCCTGGTCTGGGGAACTGCGCCATCTAGGCCATGGTCACCATCTAAAAACCATTAATACTTGTTCTAGCTTCTTGGCCAAATTTGGCTTCTTGCCAGTTGCTACTTCTATTTTATGTAACGACTATCCGGTAACTTGGTTTAGTTATTATTTCTTTGTTCCGTTAGTTATGCGAGTTTGCTAGTTATTAGATATAGATTAGAGCAACAATTTAGGACCATATCACAGCAAAAATAAACGATAAACAAACAGTGGTGATTTTTTATATCGCACTGTATCGTTTGTATAAAATAGTTGTACTGATTTTTACTAAACATTGTCAGAACCATACTGATAAAATATCAAAATTGAGGCCCATCCGCTACAAAGCTAATATAGATCTAACACAAAAGATTCAAACTTACACTAAACTTTTACTTATAGCTACATCTTCGCACTATAACTTTCCATTGATTTTCCATCAGGTAAAATAATGAGAGAGATAGAGAAAAAATATATTTTTAACACAGCATAACGTGCAATTATTGTCATTAAAATTTATGAGTGCCTCTGTGAGGCCCATTAATAACCAATTTAGATTTTATAATTCCGTTCTTTTTGGGTCAACCAAGGGATTAAAAAGTACAGAAAATTCATTCACTCCCTAAGTTGTAACTTTGTGATCAATCGGCCATTAATGATAGTGACATCTACATTTAAAATGTATGTATAAATTTCATTGTTAAGAGTTTTGATAACCAGTATTTACTTTTGTTATTCTATCATAAGAGCCTTTTCTATCATACATATGAATACAGCGATACATGGTAGGAAAGGCCCGTAGCTATAACTCCTAAAACATACCTTACATTTTAAATTCGTACCACACCTGCACTATTGCATCCCCCAAGAACACTATACTTTGGCCGTCGCGTCGTCGGCAAATGGGAAGTATTTCCCCTCCCATTACGGCAATCGGGATATTTATCCCTCGGGACACGTTCGCCGTATTTCAGCGGAACCGGTTATATAGTCTGCATCAGAGCTGTTACCACCTGTAATGCAGGTAGTGTAACGCTGTAAGCGTAAGGAATTAAACAGATAACTGTTTTATCTCATAGCTTCACTCCACGTGAGCCAATTTCGAATTTTTTTTAGTTTGTAATATGATGCTTTCTAATTAGTCCCATTCAAATTTGATCAAGATCTGATCAGTAGTTCTTGAAATATCGTCAATAATGCCTATTTAGTGACGAATAATGCGTACTTTGACGATGTTCTCGTTTACTCGACTTCAAAAGTTACCTCATAACTTCTTTCGTTGTGAACCGATTTTGATGATTCTTTAATTATCGTCAATAATGCGTGTTTAATACATTAAATCTGATCAAGGTTTCGAAGATAAAGCGGTGAAGTCGGTTTTTTTAAGCTTTGCTTGCGTTTAATTATTTTTATATAATTGAGAGACGAAAATGTCGATCGCCTGATGACGGCAAGAGTTACGCTTGCACATTACTGATTAGTGTTGCCCAGAGATTTTTGAGCGTATACAGGTCAAAATACTGCTCGGCAAAGCACTGGCTCCTCACCCTGAGTTGTTAGATGTTAAATCTCTTTTAGCCCTGTATTAACACTTTAACAAAATGAACACTTTATTGACAACAGTACGGACGACACTTAGCATGGCTCTTCGTGCCTGGCTTTGGCACCTGGCTTTGGCATTTTGCATTCTAAGGCGCGAATACGTGATAACGTCTTATAAATCGATGAATACCGGCTGCACGCAAGAAAAAGTGTCACGTACCGCTTGAGCCTGAGCGTGCAAGCGAGAGCGCGGAACAAGCGATAGAGAGGCACGATCGAACTAAGCGTTGTCTTATAACGTTATAACGTAAAATTTTCGTACGTAAACCGACTTTACAGACAACCATTTTTTTTAGCTGTGCCTGCGTCTTCGCTCGCGTTGATGAAGTTAAAATGTAGCCTTTGTATTAATCCTAGGTATAAGCTACGCACATTCCAAATTTCATCGAAATCCGTTCAGCCGTTACAGCGTGAAGAGGGAACAAACATATTTACACACAAACTTTCGGGTTAATAATATCAGTATGATTCTCGATGGTATCTTAACCATTGATCTGATGATTATAACAGACAGTGACAATTATTTTATTTATTAAGCTATTGCTTGCATAGCTTCTATCGCGGGCCTTGAGCGTGGAGACCGAATCCAGAAATTCCGTAACAAAATAACCTAACACCCCCCACTCGGACCGGCACAGCGGTGATACTTTTTAGTTTTGCCATCTATCGATGAATAGCAGAACTTTTAATGACTTTTTTGAAATATCACGCTTGTCTCTTTAGTTCAGCAACAAAAATACTACATAAATAAAATAAATAAATAATTATAATTGCATAAGTTGATAAAAAATGCTATGCAATAGCTTTGCCACGGCAGTCCCCGAGTGCCCCACGTCTTTTTTTATTTATTTATTTTATAATCTGTGTTCTGAGAAATTACGGAAAAACTTCTTTGATAAAATGTTTTCTGTCACCTTTTTATTGTATAAATAAAACGTGCCACCGTTACTATGTTAACTGTTACTATAAATCCCTGAAACAGACACCTTTTTTTTAATTTTCAATATAATCTTTTTTTTTTTTTTTTATTCAATATAGACAAGCGTTTGACCACTATCTCACCTGATGGTAAGTGATGATGTGGTCGACGATGGAGCAAACTTGCCTAGAAGATACCTATTCACTCGCGATTTGAAGACTCCCATATTGTACTCATCAGGAAACACCGACTCAGGCAAAGAGTTCCACTCCTTTGCGGTTCGCATAATAAATGTAGAAGCAAAACGCTTTGTTCGCAATTGTGGAATATCTACCATATACCGGTGTCGATTAGCAGATTGCCTGAAATGAAATGAAATGAAATGAAATATATTTATTGCAGAAACTGTGTAATAATAAATGCTGTTATACTTTGGATATTGAATCAACAGCTTGTCCAACTATGAACGTGCAATATTTACTTAATTATAAATAAAGTTAAACATAATTTTAAATGAATTATACACAATGTCAATGTTAATATTACAAATGTCAGCACAATGGATTTGATTAATTAAAACGAAATATATTAAAAACAGGCGCTCATAAAAAAATACAATAACCTTAATATTATCTATTCATAAATAATTCCTTCATGTCATAGAAACATTTTTCAACCAGCCACATATAAAGCTTTGTCTTAAATTGCTTGATTGGTAATTCTCTAATATCTTTAGGTAGTTTGTTAAATGTTTTAACTGACATCACGAAACAATTCTTACTAAATAGAGCAGATTTACAAGCAGGTAACAATAAGCGCGTCGGGTCTCTATATTTAATCCTTGAGCTCACTTTATCTGTGCATCGGCTGAATAATGATACATGCTCTTTCACAAAACATCCTATTTGAAAAATATACAATCCCGTTAGAGTTAATAGATTTAATTTCTTAAAAAGTGGCTTACATAACTCAAGTGGGCCGACTCCACATACTGCTCGGATACATTTTTTTTGAGCTATGAAAGCTTTTCTGACGTCAGTGGAGTTACCCCAAATTATAAGACCATATCTTAATACTGAGGCGACATAACCGTGGTATGCAGTTAATGCAGTGCTTTGGCCTGTGGTGCGTCTCAGTTTTTTTATTGCAAATACAAAGCGGTTTAGTTTTTTACACGTACTTTTAATATGTGATTTCCAATTCAAATGCTTGTCTAGTGTAATACCAAGGAATTTAATTTCGTCAACTTTATCAATAGATTCATTTTTACATGTCAAATTTAAATTAGAATTAGTATTATTATTGTTATAATTATGAAAATTCATGTATTTTGTTTTTGAAATATTCACTTGTAGATTATTACTATCTAGCCAATTTACAATATTTTCTATTTCATTGTTAATTGTGCCTTCAAATGTTTTGCTTTTTTCTTTGTTACCTATTATGATAGATATGTCATCTGCAAAGAGCACACACTGATGTTTCGTTATATTTGGCAAATCATTGATGTATATTAAAAATAGCAACGGTCCCAAGATGCTACCTTGTGGCACGCCTACCTTGTTATATTTAGCACCTGATTTTGAGGTAGTTAACATCAGATTTTTATCGCAGCACTTTATCTCGACATACTGTCTACGATCAGAAAGATAACTTTTTAACCAATCCATAGCCAGTCCTCTAATACCATAAAAATTACACTTTTCAAGAAGAATGTCATGGTCAACAAAATCAAAAGCTTTGCTCATATCAAAGAATATCACCGAGACAGGAATACGCTTATCAATAAAATCACTTAAATGATGCACCAGAGAAAAAATAGCCAAACTAGTGGATTTGTTTTTTTGAAAACCGTTTTGCTCTTCTTTTATTATTTTAAATTTTTCCATGAAAGTAGATAGACGGTAATGCATCGCCTTTTCAAAAACTTTTCCTAAGATCGGGATAAGAGTAATAGGCCTATAGTTACTTAGTTCTTTTTTACAATCTTTTTTGTGAAGTGGTTTTACTACGGATAACTTAAGTCTTTCTGGAAATATACCCTCTGAGAGAGAGAGATTTATTAGATGTCGTAATATGGGACTGATAACTATTACACATTGTTTTAGTATATGAGTTGAGATACCGTCATATCCTACCGATCTAGTATTATTCAGAGAAAGCACGATTTTGAGCACCTCTTGATCTGATAAAGGAGTTAAGAAAATACTAGATGAATTTTTTTGGGGCATCATTTTATGTCTTGTTATATTGGCCTCTTTCCGTTTAGTTTCATTCGTAGTACTTATAAAGAAATCATTGAAAGCTTCTGCTATTTTTTGTGGTTCGTTAATAGTTTGGCCATTCTTATCGTAGACCATGTTTATGCAATCCAATGATTTTTCACAGTCCACTTTATCCTTTATAATTTGCCATGAGGCTCTACATTTATTTTTAGACTTTGATAAAAACGATAGATTCATCTTCCTTCGTGATGTGGTTATACATTGCTTCAATACTTTACTATATTTTTGGTAAATTAATTTATGTTCTGATGTTTAGAATTTATAGCAACGATATCTCAGTTCTCTTTTATGCCTTGTAGATATTTTAATGCCTTTCGTTATCCATTTAGCCGACGACGAATTACTCAAAACTTTATGTTTTTCAAGAGGAAAGCACAAATTGTACAATAAACAAAAAATGTCGTGAAAAATATTAAAAGCTTTATTAATATCAGGTTCACTGTACACATCTATCCATGTCAGTGAGGACAAATGATTGAAAAATGTGTTTATGTTATCTTGACTGTAATTCCGAGTTTCTGTATACCAATGATCTATACGCTTAAGTATATGTGCAATAGGAAAGGTCAAAGTTTGACTAGTGTTGTGATCGGAAAGGAATGTTGGGTGAGTATCGGCTACAGCACCCTCTATATTGCTGATAATGTGGTCAATACAACTGTTTTGTCTAGTAGGTTTTGTAATGAGAATAGAAAGATTGTAGTTAAGGGCAAGATCTTTTAGACGTGAGGCTGCTGTGCTTTCTTTCAGTGTGTCAATATTAAGGTCTCCAGCAATCACAACCTTCCGGGAGAGTTTTAATACTTGTTTATCTAGTAATATCTCTAGCTTATTAAAAAATGTATTTATATCGCTAGATGGAGTCCTATAAATGCACAATATTACATAATTGATTGAAGATATAATTATTCCACAAACTTCGAATGACTTTTCTATAGGAATGTCTTTACTTAAATCAAGTTTTTTAAAACCTAGTGAGTTTCGTGTTAGTATGCACACACCCCCACGCTTTTCGTTAGTCCTTGAAAAGAAAGAAGCTAGCTGAAAACCTTTTAGGAAAATATTCAATTCGCTACCACCTTTAACGAATGTTTCAGTTAGGCATATTATTCCTATTTCCTGACGTTTTTCTTTGAACTCATCAATACATACTTCAAGTGAATCAAGTTTATTTAAAAGTCCGGCAATATTTTGGTGAAAAAGAATGATTTTAGGTGAGGTAGAGCTACGAGGACACGATGGGAATTTACTATCGAAATAACTGCTTCTTGTTTTCCTTGAGGTTAAATTCTTGTATATTTTTTTCCTTCGTTTTAAAATAATATGGTATTGTGCCTCTTTTTGGTCCATTGATTGCTGAGCCTACACCGCAGTCTACAGAACAGCTTTCATTTTTCATTTTTTGGAAATAGTAGGGTATGGTTCCTTTCTTCGGCTGATGTAAATCAGGTTTTTTGTTTTGGTGATTATTATGTACATTGTTTTGCAAATGTGATTTTATTGAATCTATATACATATCATTATAATAACGTGAGTCAAGTATAAAATTAATTTTCCTACACAGATAGTTAATATACTGCGAATGTGAATTCATTTTAGGTATAGATAGGAACACACACCTTTTATATTGTATGCAAAGGTCTTTTAGACAGCTATTTAACATATTTTCATTAAAGCTCTTGTTATGGTTAACACTAACAATAATTGTATTGCAACCAAGCAATCTGATGGCATTAGAGAGCTCATAAATTAATTTGGTTACATTTGTGTCATTTTCTCCTACACATAAAATCAATTGGTCGTTTTCAGTTAGTT
The DNA here is from genome assembly GCA_948107665.1 of Lomographa bimaculata. Lineage (NCBI taxonomy): Eukaryota > Metazoa > Arthropoda > Insecta > Lepidoptera > Geometridae > Lomographa > Lomographa bimaculata. The sequence continues at coordinate 1,146,348 of OX403600.1, read as the reverse complement.
TAAGCAAGTCACATGTTTTGATTATATCCTCTGTTTTTGCAAACGGTTTAATTAATGAGGTTATATCATAGTTTTCATAGCATGACACTAGTTTTCGTAATTCCAGTAATGTACAAGAGAGTCCACAAAATTGTTGGCTTCCTAGTATCAATAAGCGTGGCTTTGAATTCGCAGTTTTGTATGTATTTATATATGTTCCTGTATTTTTTTGTTTAGCTTTATCTTGTGATGTTCGGCTACACTGAACTTTATTGTTTGTAGCTGAGTTAATAATATCAACCGAGTTTTTCTTAATAATGGAGTCATTTTCAATATTTCCAAGAGTTCCATCCATAGGAACGATGGGGAGTGTTGCCGATGATGTGGTGATTTCCAAAATGTTAGACGTTTTCGGGTTTAATTCCTCAAAAATAGGGTCTTCAGTCGGTGCGTCGGTGTCGCTTCCTTGTATATTTCGATGCTGAATTTCGTTGTCTGTTAAACAAAGGTTTTTTTTTGCTTGTCTTTTACAATTTTTACTGTTAGGTGTGCAAATCCGTTTTAAATTTTGAATTGTTGTATCACGTTCAAGGATTTTACGGCTTAGCTCGCTTTTTTCAAGCAATAAGTTTTCTATCTCTAAGTGAGCGCTGCTGAGTTGCAATTTTAAGTCTTTGATTGTCTCTCTTAGCTCCTCTGTGTCTTCATAGTGCCGAGTTGATAAATCAGGAAGACTTCGCCTGAGGTTAGAGTCAATTGAGAGAAAGGAGTGTTCTTCATCACCTGACAGAGATAACTGCAGTAATCTATCACGTCTGGTGTCCCGTAGTGTAACATATTCTCCTGAAAAAGTTTGTGAATTTTTTCCTATAGTGCTAAGATGTTGTACTTTTTGTAGATCTGGTGTACCAAAAGAAGACGTCCCATTTTTTTCTGTTACGTTTGGAATTTCTGGTGTAACTTGTACCGGTGAACTAGAAGCACTTTGTGCCGCCATAGCTGTCTCTAAATCTTTCCGCAAATGCGCTTTCGTCTCTAGGCATACTTGACAACTCCAACTAATTTTCTTATCTGTAGACATTAGAAGATAACGCCTCATCGGAACATTTGCGCAATGTAAATCAAGTGTACGTTTGCATTGCAGGCACTTAAGCGCGTATTCTTTAACGCCTAGCATTTTGCAACATTTACTGCATTTGCCAGTTTTTTCACAATTCGTCATAATATTTTTGGTTGCCGACATCACTAACAACGTTTTAGTTGACAAAACGAAAGGCCGCCTGCTGAGATTCGATCCCACGTCTCGTAGTCGTAAGGCAGCGTATGGAACGCACAGACCACAGAACTGTTAAGTGAGGAAGCGAAAATAAGGTTCAGTAATGTTTAATGAATGTTGACGTCATAGAATGAGAATGTTCAATAATTAAACAAGTTCAAAGTTCACTGTTCAAGAAATTTCCTGCTTGTTCGATGATAAAATGGGGATGGGGGAACTAGATCGTGTAATTCCTTGGCACATTCTCCGAAATGTATCCGATAAAATACCGAGAGACTAGCAACCTTGCGACGATGTCCCAAGCTTTGAAGCCTTTCATCGGCCAGCTGCTCGCTGTTAAAGAGCCTCTTGGCTCTTCGCTCAATGGTATCAAGAGCCTCAAGCTGGTACTTAGCTGAACCATCCCAAAGATGAGAACAGTACTCCATACATGAGCGGACTTGTGCTTGATACAAATTAAGCAACTGTCCTGGTGTGAAGTACCGTCTCACCTTTGCGAGGATTCCCAGCTTTTTGGCGGCTAGTTGGGCTTTTGACTCAATGTAAGTTCCGAAATTGAGCTTGGAAGTTAAAGTCATACCAAGTAACTCGAGATGGTCTGTTACTGGCAAGGATACATCTCGGAAAATTGGAGTCAGTTCAAATGGACTCCGCTTTGCAGAGAACAAACACGCCTGTGTCTTGGTGGCATTAAACTTGACCAGGTTGGCATCGCCCCAATCGGAGACTGCCTTTAAGGACAAGTTAAGACGCTCAACCATGGCCTCCCTTTGTGACTGGATTTGTGCTCCACTAGCTCGTGCGTTGGATACATAACTCTCAACAACTGTGCTGTCGTCTGCATACCCAAATATACCGGGCTTCAGCAGATCGTTAATATGCAGCAGGAAAAGCGTTGCTGAGAGAACCGACCCTTGAGGAACCCCGGCATTGATTGCCAACTGATTAGACGAGCAGCCATCAATGACCACTTGAATTGATCGATCTCTCAAGAAGTCCGATATCCACACACAGAGACTAGTAGGCAGGCCGAATGATGGAAGCTTACTAATAAGGCTATCATGCCAAACCCTGTCAAAAGCCTTCGAGATATCTAGAGAAACAGCAAGTGCTTCTCCATGTCTCTCGATGGCTTCACTCCAGATGTGTGTGGCATACGCTAGAAGATCCCCAGTTGACCGGTTTTGACGGAATCCGTATTGACGGTCACTGAGGAGGTCATTGTCTTCCAGGTATGCCAGGAGCCTGTTATTCAGAACACGTTCCATAGTTTTGCACAGTATGGACGTGACTGAGATTGGCCTGTAGTTGGCAGGGTCGGCACGACTACCTTTTTTAGGCACGGGCTGCACGTTAGCTTGCTTCCAAGATTTTGGCACTATTCCAGTTTTTAAAGAGAGGCGAAACAGACGTGTTAAAATAGGAGTTAGTTCAGGCCCACAAGTTTTAAGTACTATGGCTGGTATCCCGTCAGGCCCACTGGCTTTGTTCACGTCTAGATTTAACAGCGTTTTGCGAACCTCAATCTGCCGGATGCGAGTTGTACGCATAAATGTTTCGCACGATGGAAGACTTGGAGGTTCTTCGCCTGCAGTGTCTAGACGCGATGATTCTGCGAAGAGATTGGCAAATATGTTTGCTTTCTCCTTGGCAGTGTGGGCCAGTGTACCGTCAGGTTTCAGCAGTGGAGGTAGTGAGGGGCGGCAGAAGTTCGATTCGACTGCTTTAGCCAAGGACCAGAACGCTTTACTACCCGCTGGGTACGAAGCTAGTCTGTTTCCTATTTGGCTAATGTGGTCAAATCGAGCCTTCCGTAGAGCTTTCTTGCAAAACTTGGCAGCCTTATTGAAGGCTTTCTTCTTAACTGAGATATCCTTGGCTTTGCGGTTTCGAGCGTCAACCCAGGACATGTATGCCTCATGCTTAAGCGCTTCTGCACGTCTGCACTCGGCCCTGAACCATGGTTGAGCTTTGCCTGACATTGGCACGTCGGAGAATGGAATAAAATATTCCATCCCTTGACGCACCACATCTGTCACAGCATCCGCGCATACAGAAGGATCATCCGAAGAAAAGCAAATTGGCCGCCAAGGATAAGACGCAAAGAACGAGCGCATCTCATCCCAGTCTGCTGACTTGTATCTCCACACTCGCCGGGTGCCTCTAGGGCTAGGATCGGGTGGTGAGTAGATAGATACAGATTTCACCAGACAGTGGTCAGAGCTACCCAGTGGTGATGATATTGACACTGAGTAGCGGTCTGGATCAGTTGTCAGCAGAAGGTCTAAGCAGTTAGCTGTTTGGCCGTCAACATCAGGAACCCGAGTTGCCCCTTGGACCAGCTGGGTGAGATCTAACGCTAAAGCAAGCTTTCGCGTCTCTCTACCAGCATGGTCAGTGTACTGGTGTGGGAAAAGCCACTGGTGGTGAGCGTTAAAATCCCCCAGTATCACTAATTGGGCAGATGGAAACTTTTGCTGACCGGCATCCGCCGCCTCACTAAGGTATTCTATGAGCCTGGACGTGTCCTTATCTCCGCTGTGCGATCGGTAGACACAAGCATAAAGAAGTTTCTCCATACCCGTATCCACCAATACCCATAACACTGAGAAATGAGAGTCTTCAAGATATCGGAGACGCTGATAGCATATGTCGTCGCGGGCGTACATGCACACTCCCGCACGGGGTTTGAAATTGTGCTCCAGGGAGTACCCTGGGTAAGAAAGGTACGCCACGTGAGATGGACATGCTATCTGCGTCTCCGTGAGGAATAAGAGATTTGGTTTATCGCTTTCAAGATGGTAGTGTACTGCGACTAAGTTAGAGTGCAAACCTCGGATGTTAGTAAGGTGCACTTTAAGAGAGAGGGAGTGCAGCCGCTGTTTAATCATTCTCTTATTTCTCTGCTTTTTCATTTTTATTTGAGTGATGGGGAAGATGGTAGTGGATAGCAGATCATAGCAGCTGACCTTCAGACACACAATGGGAAGCTACAACAATGGAAGACTAGCCTGGAGACTGCGGGGACGCCCGAGCCCCCCCGAGGAAGTCCATGGGGCCCTCTCGTCCGGTCGCCAACCGGCACCATGGCACATCCCGGGATTTTTCGCGAGGTGGCGGGGCAGCCTTTCGCGAATGGCTAGATCGCTACTTGGGCCCCCTACTACCTGCGGTCGGCCAGCGGTGCACCGTGCCTCGGATCCCGCTACCCTCCGCGACCAGTCTGCCGATGCAGCAATGGCAGTATGTGTCAGATTGGTCTGACTGTCATGTTGATACCATCCGACCCATTCCCCTAGGATGGCTACACCGGTTAACACACCTTAAAGCGGCTAGGCCACTGTGGAGGTACGACTTACGCCGGTGGGTGGTCGTTAGCCTCGGCAAAAGCCTCCCACCTGTCACCTGATTAGCACCACCCAGGAACCACGTGTAGGGAATCAGTGTTGAGGGGTTTTCACCTACGGACGTGGGTGACTCGGTTCCCTAAATATTTAATCTCTCCTCATTTAGAAAAGGGTTCACAGTTAACACTAAGTTACTAGTCGTTCGCCCCGAACTGAGATCTCGCGCCTACATTTTGCCTAATAGAAAAAACATTTTGAGGTTAATTGTTTATAACTTTTTCTTTAAAATATTTGTTATATTTCTGTATTTGTTGTCCAAGGACAGATATTCAGATATTTTACGTAAGTCGCAGCATTAAATATGAAGCCGTTTTTGAGATAGACCCCCGAACAAAATAGTTCTAAAAATAGTCCCTTTAGTGGCCTACCAAATCGTTATTTTCCAACATGGATTTTTTTAAAACGGTTTCGTAATATTCTTGTTAAGCTCTTTTTTAAAGATACCCCACAAATGTAGAAAAAAAAATGTATTGCTCGCTAAAACAAACAGTGATACATATCTATGGATATAAGCTAAGCATTAAGACTTAACACCATTAACAGGTTTTCGCATATTGAATCTAAAAATGCAGCTTGCTCTTTATAATATATGCCCCCTAATGTATGCCCCCTTAATACGGGGTGCCCCGTTATATCTTCATTTATATCGTTTTAATTGTTATTTTTGGCTTTGGGCCATTACTTTACATATTCTCTGAGAATTTGAAGTTATTTGCTTGTATGGTTTAGTTGACGCTAGATGCGTCTGATAAATGGACAGACGGATAGACAAAATGCTTCACTACCCAAGTCAACTTAGTATGTTGTATTAGTCAATAAATGGAAGATATTTAATTTTATTTTTGAAATAAATAATTGTTTCGTGTATTTTGAGCTTTTGAGTTTGCTCTGTCTCAAGTGTAGTACTCAAAATAACGAGCTTTTAACTTGAAAGTTTACCCGAGTCCCTTTGATTATTTAGGATCGATACGGGCTCGTTTGCACACTTGTTGTGTGTTTAATTATTGTCATCAATAGTTGAACCGTGTTTGAACTGCCCCTTGGTTTAGTTAAGCACGCGTCCGCCTTATCCGCAGGGTTATCGGTTTCGATTCGCGTTGGGATTACAAGTTTTCTCCCCTAGAAAAATAGGCGTGTCAGGTTGTAGGTGTGCTTGTGTGTGTGTGACGAAAATATTTCCGGTATCGACGACACAAGAACTTAGTGTGTGGGGTTGTGAGTGTGAATGTGTTGGTTTTTTTATGGTTTATGTGTTACTAGCCGTGCCCTGCGGCTTCGCCCGCTATTATCAGGTAAAAAAGTAGCCTTTGTTTTAATCCTATATATTATTATCTATGTACATTCCAAATTTCATGCAAATCCGTTCAGCCGTCAAAGCGTGAAGAGGGAACAAACATACTTACACACTTACACACAAACTTTAGGATTTTTAATATTAGTAGGATAGTAGGATAACACCATTTAATTGTTGTACACCGATACATTCAATATCGTTCGTGACTTGATCGTAAGTGTCCTTAGCTATGTTTCGTGAAAATCGGTGAACCGTTTTCCAGAGAGGCCGTTTATCAGGAGATTTAGTTTATAATTTTTTTTATTATTTTCGTATTTTTTTATCTGTCGAAGATGGCAAACGTGTGTCCACTCTCTTACCTGCTATTCGATGACGATATGGTTGACGATGAACCACTTTTACTTAAGAGGGTTCACCTAATCAAGTTTTAATCCGCATTCTCATAACGTAAGTAGTAACCGCGATAATGTAATGTGTTCTCTAATAATGTTATCCTAGCTTACCCTAGCCTTGATGGAAAATATAGGCAAAATCGGGTAAGATTAAGGTTATAGTATTAAGTCTGGTGCTAGAGGCGAGACTCCTTTAGAGCTTAGTCTATTTAACTTAACGGCGTCGTTAAGCTTAATATTATATTACTTAATAAGTTCAAGCACGTTTTATATAATAATATCACGGGTAACAGCAGAATTTTGTTTAAATACTCCTTGGAGAGAATTGTTAATTAAATTTTAATGAATTATAAGGATTAAAATTAAAAGCTGTTTACCTACAGTGAGTTTAGTGTTTATAACTATTTTATATCATTACAGAGAAAGTTTATGAGTTTATGTGTAATTGAGAATATAAGTGAGTGTCTAATAAATTATATTTCTCATGATATATGTAATTAAGTACACCATGCTGTTTTTTAAGTCTGATCTATCTCACCCTTCGGTAAGTGATGATGTGGTCAAGGATGTAAGCACATAAGGCCTGTATTGGACTGGATTAGCCGGATACCTTTTCATTTTTGTTGAAGCTAGGAAAACATAGACAACGTAAAGTCATGAAGTTTAAAATTTTAAGTCCTATATGTGGCGTAGATCTAGACGGCTCTATAGGATATTAATAAATCAAACTGAACTAAGTGCCAGCGACGCGACGGACGTTTGGACGGTTGACCATCTGATACTGCATCGTATGTGAGATGTCTGTTTGATATTTGAACATTTATATTTATAACAAACAATGTGGTCGTTGGATTTAAGGTATCTCTTATGTTTATCTGACGAGGAATTTGGATTGCATTCCACGAAATCCTATCCTACTAATATTATAAATCCGAAAGTTTGTGTGTAAGTGTGTAAGTATGTTTGTTCCTTCTTCACGCTTTAACAGCTGAACGGATTTGGATGAAATTTGGAATGTACATAGATTATACCTAGGATTAACACATAGGCTACTTTTTAATTGTATTACATTAAAACATAGTTAATTACAAAGAGACAATACAATAAGTACATACTCGACCGTTGCAACGTGAAGAGGGAAGAAGCACACACACTTTCAGATTTAAAATATCAGTGTGATAGGCTGCGTTAGTAGCTCGACCGGCAATCCACAATGGCAGCGAGTTCGATTCCACCGGGAGAATTGTTCCAAAGACACCGTGCAAAATGTATTTTTCTATGCGATCGTGGATCTCACATAAATATTAGCTTTAAACCCAGCCCGCAAATGTTTTTTAAAAAACAAGTATTGCATACAGTACGGTTAGTCTCACCCCAAACAACGGACATATAGGGATGCGTAGCCAACCCTAAAATAACAATGCAAGTGCTCACAAGGGCTGCAATTGGTATCTTAGGTAGTTCATATCTAGGAAATAAAAACGAACAGACGGATAAAATGTTAAATGATTTTTCTTTAGTTTGTCGGGTGTCTGTATCGGCGAGCAATAATTGCAGACTTCCCTTTTTCTGCATTGGCAGTAAATCGTAAAACGTTCTAATTTCTTTATTATTATTATATTTGCCTAAAGAGACCATGAATAATACTTACTTAAGTTTTTTTTTATGGAGTAATGTGAAGCAAGGCTCTCGTGTGATAGTAAGCGATATTCCCGCCTATAGACGAACCGCAAAGGAATGGATCTCCTTGCCTGAGCCGGTGTTTTCTGATAAGTACAATATGGGAGTCTTCAACTCGCGAGTGAAACCATACCGTCGCTTACCATCAGATGAGATAGTGGTCAAAAGATTGCTAATCTTAAATTAAATAAAATTAATAAACTGCAGTGCCTCCCGGAAGCATGAAATAAATAAATTTGATCCGTATTTAAATGATCTATAATGTTTTTTTTTTGCGTTTTAACAAACAATAATAAACTTTTAATCGCGCATATTTTTATGAAGTATAATATATATAGTACTTGACTCGTAGCACCGTAACTGTTTTCATATTTATGTGTGTGTGTGTTGTAAATCTTATGACTTCGTCTCTTGTAGATTAGCAACACTACTTTTATGACGTTATAAAACGAAGTGCTGATGTAAGTTAGTATGTAAATCACGTGTTAGAATCTGCTCGCGTTGGGGTGTAAAATATTTTATAAGTTATTTTCTGAGATGAATAGTCAATATGTATATCTTATTCAGATGCGTAATCCAGTGACTTATTGCGAGTATTTACATACACCTTACAATCCAGATGCTTATGTTAGTATATAATTTGTGAGAAGTTTTTGTGCTAACATTTAATATTTATATTTGGCAAGGCATTGTTAGTAAGAAGGTAGATCTACCGGCAAGGGTAAGATTATGTACCTGGAGTGTACATAATCTTACCCGCGTGTTTGGGTTATAACAAGAACAAATTTGGCTTCAATTCAAAACATTTCCAAACAAGTTCCTAAAATAAATTAGATTTTTGAGCATATTGGTGAGAAATAAATCACTTTGTGAAATCGGAAAAATATATTTTTTTTTCTAATAAAAAAGTACACTTACTTCTAAGTATAAGTATTGAAGTTTACTATAACTAATTATATTTTTAATTTTTAGTTAAGTATAAAATATGTAAAATTTAGCATTAAATAATATTGGTACTAATTATGAAACATCCAAAGGTAAAAATATCTGAACTGCAATATGAGTTAGAATATCGAATTGTTAGGTTGTCTTAGTTATAAAATGATACATTTCACTAAAGCATACGTTTATTTGTTAGAATATATGTAGGCGTGATTTATATATTGTCAATTTTATTTTTATCAAGCTGTAGCTCTGTACAAATAAATACTATTGTTGAAATATAACTATAGCTTCCTATTGGGATTACTTAATTTTTTTTATTTTAGATTATTTGACACGCCTCTGCTTGTCTTGCGATATCTCAGTAACAAATTTATCTAATAAAATAGTACAATATATGCTATGAATGCTTTGGTGGTTAGGGTTTTTTATCTCAAAGACATTTTGTCTTTTGGACAAACCTTACCTAAATACAAACCGCCAACTGATTGGACCAAATTGTGGCGCATAGAAAATGTTAATTTATATTCGCAATTATTCGACGTCAGATTGAACGAGCCGCGTCACCGGTCTCGTTTGAAATAAAATGCTTTTGGAAATAAATCGTTCAAACGAGGTACGAGTAATTATTTAAATGCCTGGTTATTTTTCGTGGAACATTTTAAACTTGTTCAACAATTGAATATTCTATACAATGTATACTTAAGACCTACGCTCCTACGTCGCCGTAGCTACGAGATCAATGATTTTTAAATACGTTTTTTCAATATTGATAGACATATGATCGTAGCGTTTTGAAATAAACTTAGTACGCACTTTTATGTTCAACAGCTATAGAAATGCCTCGCGCTGAACATTGACAAACTTTCGCATATAAAATGTTAACATTGCCTTGGCATTATCCAGGTTAATCGGGATATAGATATGTTTTTTTTTTTTTATATTTGCTAGTGACAGGCTAGTGTTTGACCACTATCTCACCTGATGGTAAGTGACGATGTGATCGAAGCTGGTAAACACACTAGACCTGGAATACGCAGGCTCTCAAGGATAACTGCCGGAACACCGTATTTGGCTTGGCGGCAGACTTTCAACTTGAACTGTCCCACTAGTTGTTTCCCGTGGCTTCGTCCGCGTAAATTAAGTTGAAAATAGCCTATGTGTTATTCTTGAGTACAATATATACATTCCAAATTTTATTCAAATCCATTTACCCGTTACAGCGTGAAGAGAAAACAAACATACTTACACACTTATACATTTACAGTCTTACACACAAACTTTCGCATTTATAATATTAGTGTGAAAATTATCAACGTACCTATATGCTAAAATCTGTCGTGTGTATCGAAAGAAATCGCGCACGTCGTCGCCCATCGATCTTCTGCATTATTAATCGCACAAATACCGTGAAACATGCCATAGAGCGAGAAAGGTCACAGACGAGGTTCATTTTGTGTACTTTGGCTTATGGAATCTTGCATTTTTTATAATTGACATTTAGTGCGTTTGGAATCTAGTATTAGGTGTGCCTTTTTGTTGTGCTATTTTTGTATTCCGGATTGAAGGGCAATGTTTCTAGTGTAATTATAGGTTTTAAAGAGATTTAACATCTGAAATATTGTGTGATTATTTGTATTATTTGTGGGATGATTTTTGCGTGTCCATAGAATGGCACAGTTAGTGATAAACTTCAAAGTGTTGAAAAAAACCCGCATTACAGCAACCCAAGCGCAGTCGCTCGACGATAGGTCATTGACGCTTACAGAGCGTTCATTGACATAGGCTATGAGACTTTGAAGCTGTGTCAAGGTAGTTCGATGTACTTGTAAACATGTTAGCAGATTTGAACAAATATTTTCTTTCAAAACATCTCCGTCCCATTCCTATTTCGGGCCAAAGGTTACTTTGCCTGCGTTTGTGGCGATCAACGTGAATCAATAAAGATAGAAAGTAGTCTGTAGATTAGCTCTTGTGCCGTTGCAGCTGGAAGGAGTAACAAACGATTTTTGAGATTAGTGTACTTTGTATAAATAACTAGCGATCCGCCCCGGCTTCGCCCGGGTGTGATAAATGAAGAACTGCTCGACCGATTTTGTGCAAACTTCACATAAACCATCTACTAAATAGTCCGAACAAAGCCTTAACATTTGGTTTCGATAGGTGAGCCCGTTCTTGAGTTATAAAATAACAATGAAAAGTGGCATTGATTTTTATGTATATAGATTAAAATGATAATCAGTAGCGGCTTTTAACTGACGCCTAGGAATAAAATATGCGTCTTATTAGGATCTGTTTTATATTTTGTTTTCTCCGATTTGTTTGGGATTTGTGAGCGATAAACAAAATGTACTATTTTCGAGTGTGTTGGAAATAGACATTGGTAGTATTATTTTTTTGATGATACTATATGACTATCTGCGCCCCGCGGTTTTACCCGCGTAAGTCCCGGACCAGCGTAAATTCCAGAATAAATGATGCCTATGTTCTTTCCCAAGCCCTAGTGTATCTCTTTACCAAATTTCATCAAAATCGGTTCAGTTGTTTAAGCGTTAAAGCGTAACTATTAGAGTTACTTTCGAATTTATAATATTAGTAGGGATTTGATATATCTTCCGTCAGCTGTAAGCACTTTTATACTTTGCCTCTTATTGATTCACGATGTCGCGGTCGTGAGAGAATGCTATACGAATAACTTCAGCTGACTGGCATGGTACTAATGACGTCACGCGCGATCACGTGACCGGCAAATCGATACACACATGTGTCTCGAGACTAGTCCAGACACTGCGACACTATACACCTATTATAGTGCATGTAGGTACCATGTATCTGCTAATATTAATGTGCTGCGACACTGAGAATGTAATATCAGTTGTAAATAATGTTCTCGGTTTATTGCTAGAATTTGGTCTCGGTTTTGTGTAGCTGTTACGTAACTTGGAATTTCTGAAACAGAAGAAGTTTCTCACGTATTGTATAGATCGAATTCAGTATTGTGGTACTTATGAGATTGTTCTTGTGACTTTTACATTTCATCATACTTCTTAGTTTAGTTACGATACACGTAGCGAGCTCATCTTCACGTAGTGATAATCATAGGGCGGTCCGCCTGATCTATCGTAACTGATTAACCAGGTTAAGCAAAAATTGATAAGGCCAGTTCTTGGATGAGTGACCGTCTACTGAAATTTTCAACTGAGATAAGATCTAATACATGGGTTATTTATGTCAATTGATCAACAAGCCCTCGTAGATTTTTGCTTTTACTACAGGTACACTGACATTACTGAAAATTATTAAATAAAAATATAAAGCAAAATATAATAAAAATAATGAAACGCAAGAAAAACTTAAAAAAACGGACTTCACCGCTTTATCATCGGAACCTTGATCAGATTTAATGTATAAACACGCATTATTGACTATAACTCAAAAAGTAGAGATCAAACCTTGATCAAATTTCAATGGGACTACATAAAAAGCACCAGCTTTCAAATAAAAAAAAGAATCATCAAAATCGGCTCACAATGAAAGAAGTTATGAGGTAACTTTTGAAGTCGGGTAAACGAGAACATCGTCAAAGTAGTCCACAAAATAGGCATTATTAACACAAATAAAAAAAATACAGTCGACTTGAGTACCTCCTCCTTTTTTGGGAAGTCGGTAAAAAAGCTTCGTTACCTCCATCAGTGACAGAACTGTAGTATTAAACTCTTTAACTCCAACACGGCAGTGACCAAAATGTTTGTATGATGTTGATTTTGTGCTTAAAGATCAATGTTGGAACAATAAAGCTCGTCAAAGTGATGTATTGTGCACAGATACGATTGAATCTCAGTTTATATACCACTTCAATCCCCAAAAGCGATATAACATTGGCGTAAATCTCCAATGATGTCAAATGGTGCCATATTTGGCAGCAGCGAAGCGACGCTAATGCGTCTCTGAGCTGCGTTTGATGACGCTATATTTGAAAGAGTACGATTGTTAGGAGGCTGTAATATTGCGAATCTGACAGTACAATCATTAACTTTCATGAGTGCCTCTTTGGGGCCCATGTGAATAAACGATTTTGATTGATTTTTTATTTTGAGTTCAGATTATTTATATTACTTTAACTAAATCTTTAAATAACCAACTAACAAATACATTCACGGTCACCACAAGTCAAAAAACGTATCAAAATCAAAATCGTTTATTCACATGGGCCCCAAAGAGGCACTCATGAAAGTTAATGAATCTATTGCCAGATTCGCAAAATTACAGCCATCTCGAGAAGAACCTGTCAAGAAACTCGGCGGCGCATTTTTTTTTCATTCATTTTTTTTAAACATTCTTAATTTTTAATACATAATTTTCTTAACCTAGGTGTTATTATGGTGGTCGCTAGAAAGAGTCTGTGCAGTTTGCCTCCATGCATCCTTGTCATTAATATAGTCTGTGGTTTTATAGTAAGCTTTCTTAATTAATGCCCGTTTTATAACAGATTTGAACTTTCCCAGTGGTAATTCAGTTACAATTTTAGGAATTCTATTGTAAAATAACCCCATTTGCCATAAAAGTTTTTTTCGTTTTGCTTAATCTAAATGCGCGCACTGTAATTTTATGCCTATATCTAGTATTAAGATTGTGTGCGTCGCTTCTTATTTACCAATATTGTTGCGAACATGCATAATATTTTCAAAGATGTAAAGCGAAGGCATGGTAAGTATGCCTGTTTCTTTAAAGAATTCCCTGAGACTATGTTGTGGGTGTCGAAAAACATCAAGATCAGGAAAACAGAACCAGATTCTACGATAAGCTAGCTATAAATATATCGTATGCATTGTTGATAGAGCGAAGCGATCGCTACGAAACCGTTTAAAAAAAATCTGTGATGGAAAATTTAGTAGGACAGCAAAGTCACGGGTTTTAGACCTATTCCATATACCATCTCAAAAACAGCTACAGATTTAAAACTGAAACTTGCACATAATATCCGTCATATCCTCTTATTAAACAACAGAAATCAAACAATTATTATAAAGAATAAAGTTACAAGCATTAATTCCAAAAGATTCTCTATTACTCAAAATGTAGGCGTGAGATTCCAGTTCGGGATGAACAATTAGTGTTATTTGATTAAGTTATTCATCACTAATTCTTCTAAAATTACAAGGCTCACCTGCGTCGATGATGTGAGTGCACTATCCTACACTGCACTAAATTTTCTACACAATACATTCGTGTAAATATCTTGTCTTATCTGTTAGCGTGTGTCCTCGTACAAAACTGCGCTAATTGTAATAGGTCTTAAGTTGTAAAAGTCACTAATCGTCGACTAAAATTGTGTCTGCAGATTTACACCTTATTGTTGTAATAACTACAAATGTAACAATAATATAATTGAAGAGAGCACGCTTATTCTATATTGATGTTAATATCAATAACTATTCAACAAGCGGTCAACATTAAAAGTTTGAAAATGCCTCTAAAAATCTACCAGGAAATTGTTGCACCGAATTTTACCAGCTTAGCTAAAACACTCTTGATCCAGTAACCCTTCAAATAACAAAAAACCGTATCTAAATCGGTCAAACTGGTTTGTAAATAAATGGATTCGTTATGCACAAAAACAACCTTTCACCCTAAAACCTTCCCCGTTACGTCGTAAAAGAGAAAACATGTGTATATTATTTTCTAGTATATGCAAATGAACGGTTGAAATTTAAATTATTTGTGGAGATGCCTCGTGGGCGCAATTTTATTCAAACGCAAACTGCTCAGTACGGGCATTCGTTGATTACTACAAAAAAAATGGCGCGGTGCCAAAGGATCGTAGCATGAATAGCTACACTAAGTACTACACTATTAAGTGGGAGGTTTCTAGTCTTTTTTTATTGAATATTACGTTTTATATGTTGCAGCAAAACTTGCAGCTTGCAACCTTTTAAGTTATTTTGGAAATATCTGTTTTTTTTTTATGCCTGATAGGCAAGCATTTGACCACAATCTCACCTGATGGAAAGTGATGATGCGGCCGAAGATGTAGCACGCTTGCCTAGAAGGTACCTATTCACCCTTGACTTGAAGACTCCCAGATTGTACCGTTCGGGGAACAAAGACGAAGGCAATGAGTTCCACTCCTTCGCAGTGCGGATGATAAACGTAGAAGCGAAACGTTTCGAGCGAACTGGAGGTATGTCAACCATATATGGATGACGTTTGACAGTTTGTCTTGTTGTTAGATGGTAAAATGGACTAGTTGGAATTAACTCGTATAATTCCTGCGCACACTCTCCAAAATGTATACGATAGAATACCGATAGGCTCGCGACCTTACGTCGGTGACCGAGACTCAGCAATTTGGACTCGACCAGCTTATCATCGCCAATGAGTCTTTTTGCTCGTCGGTCGATGTCTATAATGGGTTTATTTACCGTAGGTCTGTGGTATTTCGTAGCCTGTCCCATATTGAAAACAAATAATTTAAATTGTTAACGTATCATCCACTACATCATTAATCGGATATGCAACGGTAAAGACTTCATACCAGCACTTTACAACCCCTATTAAAAACATAGAACAAAGATAATTCTGTAAGTATAGATGCGTTGCTTTATAGGTGCGTTGACTAATGGGATGCCTCCCCTGCATCTGATAATATCATTAAACAAAACCAAAAGTTTTAATGAAAAACTACGGAAGACATTCATGTAAAATCGTAGCTGGGTTGAGTGCTACGCCAAAGCTCGTTGTACTTCGTAGCTAAACTACGGTGCTACGCCGTAGAATCCATTATAATAATTTCTTCGGAAAATTACTTTGCCGTAAGTGGAAAGTCACGGTTTTTTTTCCAAGAGTCGTTTATTTTAAAATAATTATTTTTTTAGTTTTTTATAGTAATCTGTCTTGTAATAAATATCCTGTCATCTATTTAAGCGAAATTAACAAAAGGGTGGTTACTGATCCGCCCAATAACTGTTATATATTTTTTGAAATGAATATATTATTCGAAGAATATAAATCCCTAAGAGTGAAAGTCGTGCTCTGCCCATAAACACTTTTGTATTTGTAAGTATTCATACCCCAACAGAGTTAAAATTAAAATTACGGTCGGTATATACCGGAATCGAGAGCTCGCATATTCCGCTTTGAAATTAAAAAAGTTGCCTCGCAATTATACTCTACTGGTCAAACAAATTCAATGAATTTTAAACATTTTCCTTTGACATCACAATACATAACATAATTTTAAAGGTGAATTTATAATCAAAATATTGTTTAGAGCAAATAAAGTAAAGATTTCAAACAGTTTTTATCGGCGAAGCTTACATTTATATTATACTATTAGTAGTTATTCGCGGCTTCACCCGCGATATTGATTATGAGACATCAGGATAAAAGATACCGACAGGATAGATCCAGTAGGTTAGCTGTTAAAAAGGTATAGTTATTGGTATGCTATGGCTAAGAGGAGACGGACGGATTTAATGTTATATAGCTGATCAGTCTGATGGATAATAAGGAAATAGTACTAACCGATTTTAATGAAAGTTTTGGATTTGAAACTTAAATTATATAAATACTTCCAACAGCCTTACCTGGGTTAGCCTGATTCTCTATAAGCGTTCCCAGGTGGCGGATAAGGGAACTCCCGTTGGTAGGTAAATCTCCCCAGATAGGAGGGAAATGTAATACCTCCCATGGACCACAAGGCTGGAATGATGTAGCTCCGTTAATAAACATAGTGGCTTTTTTTTATGCCCAATAGGCAATCATTTGGCCACAATCTCACCTGATGGAAAGTGATGATGCGGCCGAAGATGTAGCACGCTTGCCTAGAAGGTATCTATTCACTCTCGACTTGAAATCTCCCAGATTATACCGTTCGGGGAACAAAGGCAAGGGCAATGAATTAGGTAGAACTTCTTGCGTGTCCGCCATGGGCGGTACTATATCCTTTTACTAAACAGCCGATTGGAGGAATGGTTTACGCTACCAGGACTAATTCGGGGTGACAGCCAGTTGATAGTGTCCGTAATGACACTATCAACTGGCTGTCACCCCGAATTAGTCCTGGCATAATATGAGACGTAACTCCTGTCTCTAGGAGAGGAGCGCCTTGCAGGAACGTTATTTAAAGTTCCACATGGCTCTGCAAAACATATCAATGCTTACGAAAGGTGAACGTCTTGCTTTTTTTTAATTTTTTTCACAGCCCCACACTAAGCTTATTGACTTCTGTCGTGGGTACCGGAAACATTCAAATCACACATACAAAACTTGGCATCTTTATTACTGGCATAAAAAATACAAAAAGTCCATGCAGATGAAGTCGTAGGCATAACTCTAGTAAAGCATTAAAACCGTTTGTTGAAGAAATTTCGAGGCTAAATAAGCGATTCGTTTTTTATGATAAGGGTCTCATGTTATTTATGGTTCAAGGGTGAATATATTGACTGAGTTGTTGTTATTTCATCTGTTTGTAATGTTAATGACGCTATTTGGTCAAACATAATTTGTCTTGCGTTTTATACAATAGGTTTTTTAATGCTACTAATTTTCATTAAAATATTGCCGAAGATAAATGTTCATTAATAAAAAAGCTATTTAAACGCGGCCATTTTGACGTTATGTCTGTGATATCCACAATCCAATAGTCAAGAAAAGTTGACCAAAACATCAAAAATGTGTGAATTGACGTCACGAATCAGTTCAATGTGTTATTTTCCCATGCATTTTTATCACTTTTTCTTTATTCAAATTCCTAATTAAAAAGCATTTCAATAATATAGTTATGTTATAGGCGTAATTGAATATCTGTAAAGTTTCAAAAGATTAATACTTAATCTACATTTAAACCTAGAAAAATTAATACATTTACTAACTTAAAATGTTGTGAGGTTTGAGAGTCTATTTTGATATATTTCTCTAAAGAGCGAAACACTTTATTACTCCGGACGTGTATCATTGATTTATGCGCAATCACGTATCTTATTCGTAAATAGCGACCATCCTCTACGCGTGTCTTTGATTATCTACGGCTCGTAGCGACTTGTTACTACGACGCGTAGCACATGCTACGTGATCTGTTTCATACTAATGAAGATATTGTCTTGTTTCAGATAAGGCGTAATCATTTTGGCAAGTGCTGGTAAGTAATAGTTTTGTACTCAAAGCCATAATTGGGCTTACATCTCATGTTAATATTGTTAATCTTTCTACACAAAACCCAACATACGTCGGTATTCTGCAGTTAATAAAAATGTGTTTGCCAATTTGTAAAGTACCTATTAAAACTGTTGAAAATCTTACCATAAGAATATGTACAGTTTAATGTAAGTTATATCATAACTTTAAAATGCTATTATCACCGATTTTTTTATTTGGCATCGAAGACACAGCTTAAATAGCTGCTAAGAAACTGTATCCTTGCTAAGATTAGGCAGTACTTTACTCTGGGGCTGCTTCTTACTTCGTATCAAGCTCTAGTTGTAAGAAATACTGCTGCCACCTCCGGGATGGATCTGCTAAGTACCAGCTTAAAGCTCTTGAGTACTATAGTATGGTCGACGAGCGAAAAACTCATTGGCGATAGTAAGGTAGTACAGTTCAAATTTTAAAGTTCTTTTAACTATGGTCGCAAGCCTATCGGTATTCTATCGTTTAAATTTTATCGAGTGTGCCCTTGACCTTAAACCTGAAACATATTAATTATTAATTCCGAATAATGCAGGGAAAGTCACGAGGCTCAGCAAGAGTATCATATATCTTTGTATTACACCGGCACCAACCCTACGTGTTCGTCATAACATAGCTGCCTTCCCTGACGTCCCTTGGTTTATTTCCTTATGAATAATTCCCTCTGCCCACACCTTTGATGTCTAACGACGATAAATAAGAGATGTCTCATCTTGTTCTACTTCATGATTTTTGCTCCAAAGGCTGTCCTGAAAGGCCAGCTATTTTTAAATTAAAGATTTACATTCTAGCAATTACATTTAAATGTTGAAAGATATTGATATTCCATTCAAAAATTTAATAATAGATAACATTTAAAACGACCACGTTCAAACTTACAGTCTCACATTAAGTCAAAGGACTTATATCATGGGTGCTGGAATACATTCACATTATTCACACACAAAACCAGAGGCACAAATATCTCTCAGAAGGAAAATTATTCTCTTGTCGGAAATGGAACTCAAGACTCCCGGCATAGAAAACAAAAACTTGCCCACTACGTCATTTTGCAATAATTCATATACTTTGGTAGCCAAAACTAAATTGTACCTATCAATTCGCAGCGTATCTACTATGTCGGTAGCTTTTCCGGAATTGTTTTGTGCAATATATAGAAGAAAAAAAATACTATGCCGTATGTTGTTTACCGAAAAGTATATAGTGTTTTATTAAAAATTATAAATGGTAAGAACATGAATAAAAATAATAAAATATTAAAGTGTTTTATTATAACAATGACACCACCATTAAAAAAAAGTTATATGTTTGCTTGTTATAAAATATAGCTAATCAATACAAAACATCATAACCGGTAGTTCCAAGCACCCTCTACCAAATTAAGCCATCATTTCATTGAATAATTCAAACTAGAGTACTATCAACTAACGCACCAAATGAATTAACACTTTGTCAATATACTGCAATCCATCATCAACATAGGGGACGAGAAATAAACAAAAATAACATGTATGGCACAAGGTTTAAGGTTGCAATTTTAATTTGGGAGTTATGTAGTTAAATATTTCATAAGGGGGATATGATTTGTTCACTGGTTGTGAACTCCAGCTTCGGATTTTCGCTTTATTATGAACAGCGGTGGCCGATTCGATTGACTTCATTGATGCTGTTTACCTTTTCCAAAGGAAATTGATCTCTCACTGATGCGAATTTGTTGGGAAACGTACGAATAAACGTAAAAGCATTCAAGTGAGTACGTTTTTTTTTAGAACTAATGTTCGAGAAAGTTAGAGAAATTTTTTTCATGATTCTTAGTATGCTTCAACACTCACGGTACAAATCTCCTAAATTATTGCGAGTCCGTTTGTTAACTTTTGTGTCCGCCCTCTGCGCCGTGGATCCTGGGTTCGATTCCCGGCAGTAGCACAAATTCCTTCCCAAGGGATATTTGTGCTTCTGGTTCTGGGTGTAATGTGTGTGATGTGTATGTTTCCGGCACCCACTATACAAGTCTTTGAACTCTGGGTAGGGCTGTGAGTGTGAATGCGTTTGATAAAAAAAAAAACTTGTACTCAGCAATATCAAAACGGTAAGCTTTCTCGCTTAGTCTAGTCTAGTCACGCTTGATCAATAAAATAAAATATTGACCAAGCGTGAGTTCGAACTCGAAAGTGGTCTCTGAATACAGAGACTTCAGTTAATGGTGCTGTAGTTATAGGAGTATGGGCGATTGCACATAGTGCCCAATCCGGCGGGCGATCTGCCAGATGTGCCTCGTTAGTAGTGCCACCTTAGACATCTATACGAAAATGTGTGTGCGCATTAAAAGCTTACGGTTTGTATGTTTTTAAACTCTATTAGAGTAGACAAGCAAGTCGTTCCGTAAGATCTCACGTTTCAAAAGTGTTATTATAATACTATACTTTGACAAAGACAGAATCGATCTATCAGAATTCAGTACTGATCAAATGGAACGGTGTCTCCACTTGTAGATTTTTAATCTACCTAAAAGAGGATATCTCTCTTTTTTATGATAGATAGACAAGCATTTGATTTCACCTGATAAATAAATAATAATAAATATAAATTAAAAACTATAAATCATCTGAAGTACGAGTACGATATACTATCACTATACACGAGGACATTATGCATATGTAAACATATATTCTGATAATTTTATTGTTTTTATACTTAGGTTGAAAAATACTGCGATCTCATGTTTATAGTTATGATCAATACATTATAGTTTTGGAAGTATTGGCAATAATTTACGACGATTTTTTAATACTCTACATTTAATTACTATTTTAAATAGGAACGATCAATGCTTGAAAACTATGTAAGAAATAATCGCCTAAAAAGCTGTAAAGAACCACCAATTGGAGCATGAGCGGTTCGATTTGAACACCTCAAAGTAAATAAAGCGATAAATCGTATCTTCAATACGCTGGAGTTAAACGGCCAGAGACATAGATGAAGGTATATCGGGTATGCAAAGGCAAACTCACCGCTATTACTTCAGTTATGCAGATGTTATCGCTTCAGACTCCCTTTGTGTTGAATTGTTAACGTAGCGAGAAATAAAGATAATTAAGCGCTTGAACTCAGCGTTTACTGTGTTTTATACTGATAAAAATCTTGTAAGAAATTGTTATTAATACGTTGAAAAAAATTGCATATACTTTAGCTCAATAAAAATGTTTATTAAGCTTCGCAGGTATCTGAAAATTTGCCACTATCTCTAAGTAGTAGTGTGGGTAAGTAGTAAGTGTTAGTTTTGTCAAAAGTGGCCAGTATACTAAGTCTCATTGAAATATCTAGGTGTAGAATAGGCAAGGGCTCTAAGTGGTCCCCGGCCGGCTGCGGCCCGGAACGATAAGTAAAGCATTGCAACAGAGTTCTCTATTAAAAGTTAAGAAATTAAATCTATTTTCTTTACGGATTTTTAAGTGAGTTCATGTCTTTCTGACCCCTTTCGTTGAAAGAAGGACAAGTTGGCCATGAAGAGTTACGTATACCATTTGTTCTCTTTTAAACAAAAGCAAATATAATAAAATAAAAGTACTTAAACACTTTACCACAATTTACGAGTTAAATTTCAACAGCGGCGCATTTTCGGCTCACAAAAACAAACGACACAAACATTCAAATTCCATCCCTTCAACATAATATGCTTCTGAAATACTGAGTCCCTTCATACGCTGCCCTGTCCATCAGTGCAGATTAATTTTGGAATAGCGGCTCAAACAGCCCTCGGTACTATCACAAATTGGTTTGTCCTGTGTAAACAGTACGGTTGAGGCCTGTGTGTTAGGCCGGTTCTGCATTTGACGGTGCGGTAGCAGGTTTGGAATTTATTTCATCTATGCACTTTCCATTGCGTGAAAGCGCCATCCTTATTTAATCGAGACCTAAAATCTCATACTACTCGATTTCGGCGGTCATTTCTGCTTTGGAATCAACTTACTTTTCGGTTTATGGAGCGCTGCACGCTGTAACATAGATTACTCTAAAACACCTAGTGTAATACAAATATTTGAAGTCACGAACAGGTCAGTGATACCCCGAATGTTACAGATGTCTCAAGGAGAACGTTGATCGACGGTAAATACATTCAATTTGTATCAAGGGGGTCATCTGCTTGTTTGCTTCATATTATATTATATATAATTTGAATTATATTAAAACACAAACCTAAATCACACCGATTTACGCGGAACGATCTCCCGTCGTCGTACAAATCTTAATTCTGAAGAAGGCTTTCGAATAACGTCAAATGTCAATCTAGTCGCGGCGTCATTGTCAATGCATAAGTGAGGCTCATTTCCGTTTCAATTTAATATAAAAGTTAAAATGTGCGTGAGTTTTAATAATAAGAGCTGTTATACTATTAAGTCATAAACCTCTGTAGCAGCAGAATTAATATAAAGGAATTTACATTACCTTACAACTCTCATCCTGCCCTACAAGAGAGTAATGTTGGACTATGTTTAAGTGTGTTTTTGGTAACGAAGCTCTACTACCAACCGACAAATGTGCTGCGACCGTAAGCTTGTCCAGTAAATACACTAAATAGCTTTGGGAGCGGTTGCTCATACTAGTTTCTATTGTTGCGAATTTGAAAGCGTCGTATTGACCGGAACTCGTGCTATTAACTTTACATTTGTACGCTGAAACCTTTAGCTGATAAACTGTTAGCATAATCGTTTATATTGCTTGTAGAATAGATTAACTTTAAATATAATTAAACGCAAGCAAAGCTTAAAAAAACCGACTTCACCGCTTTATCATCGAAACCTTGATCAGATCTAATGTATAAACACGCATTATTGACTATAACTCAAAAACTAGAGATCAGACCTTGATCAAATTTTCAATGGGACTACATAAAAAGCACCAGCTTTCAAATAAAAATAAAATCATGAAAATCGGCTCACAACGAAAGAAGTTATGAGGTAACTTTTGAAGTCGGGTAAACGAGAACATCGTCAAAGTACGCATTATTCGTCACAAAATAGACATTATTGACGATATTTCAAGAACTACTGATTAGATCTTGATCAAATTTAAATGGGACCAATTAGAAGGCAACATCTTTTAAACTAAAAACAAATTTTTGGAATCGGCTCACGTGGAGAGAAGTTATGAGGTAAAAATACAGTTGACTTGACCTAATCCTTTTTTTGGGAAGTCGGTAAAAAAAATTGTAAAAAAAGTTTCAGATATATATGTAAGTATTACAGCGATTGTATTGTATCTTCTACACTATGTCCTCAAGCGTACTATCACTAAAACTTCTAGTCTACTTTTTCAATAGTTAACTAGTCTTCTAGTCACGAGTGACCTATGGCATCTGTTTCAACGTCGACACGCTAGTAATACTTTATCTTCTAAATAAAAAAATATCAGGCTTCTTTATTATGTAGATCATATTAGTAAATACATAAAAAAGCGCTTAATTGATTTGTAATACGGTAGCACCCCAAGTCATAAGGTTATGAGCATGACACACAGCCCCATTACTTCCTCCCCTGGCTCCCGGACTCGGGCCGGGGACAATCATAAGACATAAATTATAACGACAGTCGTAAATATCTCGGAACTACTGAGATCTCATGAATTTTACAAAGCTCTGATTTATTTCGAAATAGATCCCACTGCATTCGTAAAACGACAGCTGAAATTGGCGTTTTACTGATCTTAAATATAGAGGAGTTTCTTAATTCGTTGAATATCTTGGAAAACCTTATTACCTAGCCTAACCCACGTTTTCTTTCTGTCAGTTTTTTTTTTGCTCGTTCGGGGCTTTATTGATCTAGCAAACAGATAAGTGTTTACCACCAGCCCATCGCTAGGTACAGCCGCGACCGTGTAGCTGTTAAATAATTTAAAGAATGTACGTTAAACGTTTGTTTGTAATAACATTAATTTAAAAATAATCAACAAGTCTAATTTAATACTTCTATAGAAGTAAGAAAATTAATTTTTAGATTACGTTTAATGACGTCGATCGCTTCATCACTTAACATCTGGTGATACAGTGTCAAATCTTTGCCTACTATAAAAAAAAGTTTTAACCAACAATAGAAACTAAAAAAGACTGGTACCAGTCCTTTTTTATATATGTTTACAAGAAAAACCTAAAAATTTACCAAAGTTCCTCTTTGTGTTCATGCTATTTTTTCAATACCGATTTCATGATAATAATATTTTAAACACATTTTAGCGTTATATATTTAATTTTCACGCAATCAGTTCAATAACGAAACCAGCCATAAATTGACAGAACCTATCTAAAACGAACTAGATGTGGAAACCTCACCAACTATTAAATTCAATGAAGTTGAACTTCAAACTGACTAACGTAACTGAACTAACTTTAATATTTCTTGTCCTGTCGTATTTCATTAAGTGGCAGGCTAACTCCCACACAGTACAAAAATCTTTTAAAATGTATAAATAGAAAAATACTTTGAAGAAACTGAATAAAAATGATAATAACTTCTTTGAAACTTCTACAATATGCCTTCTGGGAATTTCAACTCACGCGTAGACGTTTTATTTCACAAATTGTTTGAAACGAATTTGAAACATTTCAAGTAAACTCTGTTAGATCTTTTGTATTTCGTTTTATGCGACTTCTTAAAAACGAGTAGAATATTTGACTAAATATTCACATTATAATTAATATCTTTAGTATACATTGACCGATTGGATGATTGTTCTTCCCGACGCAAAAAGAGGTTTAACGTGTGTATGTCTGTGACATCGCTACAAAACGGCTGAACCGATTTTGATTTAATTGAAAGTTGACTTGATCTAGATTCTTAGCTATGTTTGTTGAAAATCGGTGTAGCTGTTTATCAGATGGGGCGGCGTAAATATTTTCAAAATGTTGATCTTACTACTTGTTCTAGTATAGACCAGCAGGTCTCGTAAAAAAATCAAGTTCCATTATGAGACCGCTTTCGAATCTACACGCAATTTCACAATGTCAAAACAAGCTGTGATAGCACCGTCTTCGTCGGAAACCCGCGTTCAATCTAGGGTCGCGGTTTATCTTATCTATGAGGTAACATCTTTATAAAATGAATGAAATCCATCGTGGTATAGCTAATTGTCTTTCTCGCCTGACTTGCTACATTGTATCAAATACAGTCATAGTTCATCACCGTTAAGTAGAAAAATTTGACGCCATAATTACTAAAATGATATTCCGGTAGCTATCCTTTAGAGACAGTAATTTTGGCCTAGTGCATTTACTATCCTCGACCACATAATTACTTACCATTATGAGAAAGGTCATCGGTAGCCTATCAGGGATAAAAAAATATATAAAAAAAACAGTGACGATAGACCAGCTACTTAATACCCTAGAGACAGTGTGAAGTGAAGCACACGCAGCTAAACCAACCAATGAAACAAAATATTATTTCTTCCAACGTTAAGTAAACAGTTAACTCCCTGTCCACACTACCCAAAATAAATCTGACTTGTTCACAAACCGCATCGACCACAGAGTTTTTCCAAAACTTTTTTGCTGTCGACAGTTGCAAAGTGCCTGCGACGTTCAGTGGCTGATTTCCCGCCGGCGGGAAAAAGTTGGCGGGGAAAAGATGAAAATAAACATGCACACAGCCGGTGTAAGTAAACGCTCTTTTGGCTTGTACAACGAAAACTACTTAGATTTAATAAATGGTAGATAAAGTTTAGTTCAAAGTTTAAGTAAAAAGCGTTGTTTTTGGTTTGAGTTTAAATACGTCCTACGCTCGCAAACTAATATATATATATATATATATAATATATATATATATGTTGATTAAGTTAGACTGGCTGCCAAAAAACTTGGAATTCTAGCCAAGGTGCGACAGTACTTTACCCCAAGACTGATGCTCAACTTGTATCAAGCACAAGTTTGTTTTTGTATGGAGTACTGTTCTCATCTTTGTTACTAAATAATACCAATAGTTACTATAGATACCAGATTGCCTGTTCTTCTTTCTAGTTATTGGTTAAAATTGTAGTCAAATTTGGCGCTTACGTAAAGAACCAAGCCCTTACGAATCTGCCAGACGCCAAGCTGTGGAAGCACAGAATAAATAATAGTAGAAGACAAGTACTTAATAGAAGTACAATTTTGAGCAAACTTTGGCTCTACATACAAGTATTTAGTACATATTCTGTAGAATACATAACTACTGCTGTCAGTGCGTCGCTTGTGCGCTGAAATATGCACGGGATTACGGGATTCTGCATAGTAAATATACGACGCGGTCTGGCCGGTCGCAGTCTCTGCTCTTGCTATTATACGAAACTGAACTGTGTTGTTTGTTGGTATGTACACTTAACTAAAACAGCATTGAAGTCAAGTGAACACTGAACTCTCGATTGGGGTGCGATTTCGAATCCTACGACGGAGTTGAGCTTCTGGTAAAGGTGATCATGAAATCTATGCTGGTAATGCATTTTCTCGTACTCGCGTAATTTTGAAATTACGAAATATATTGATAGTTCACCACCTTCATGTAACAAGTCTGTTTCCTATTGCTAACTTATGTTCCGGCAGCTATTCTTGAGAACCAGAAGGCCAAATGAAGCTTGCTCCATCGTCGACCACATCGTCGTTTACCATCAGGTAAGACGGTGGTCAAAAAGTTTGCCTATCTTGAATAAAAATAAATGTCCCGTGGGAAAGAAAAGTATGCAGAGAATCGATCCTAGGAAACACCTACCCACTGCGCTAACTAGCCACTATACCTACCAAGTTTAAAATTTCTCAAGATAGAGAACGCTTCGCTTGCAAGTGAACTAAGCCAGCTAATCACGCAATACTCTAATTTCACGAGCAGTGTTGCCAGTAAGCATAATATAAGTTCTGATGAACTCTTCGATTACCTCGCGTATTCTCACCTTCCTCAACACTTCAACTAGCCCTTAACTCAAAGGCCGTTGACTCCGAGCCCCCGAGAAAGACCGTAATAATCATAAACATTTGCTTTCAAATAATCCTGGCTGTTATCTGCGCGGCAACAACGTTACCGCATTAAAACCCTTACAGCTAAGCGGATAAAGCCCATAATTTCTTGATTTAGATGCATTATTAAGATTGCACAATAGAACAAAACTGTAATTGGAGTTTTCACGGTCCGACGGACGCTGAGCCATGTGTTTTCGGAGTGGGATGTACGGGAGAAAATTGTGGAGAGCTAAAATAACAGGCATACTGAAGCTTGAAATCAAATTATTTATCTGTCGGAACTTTATTGAATATCGCATTTTCCGACCAACCAATTTTTTTATCTGGTGTATGGCGTAGTTCATCATTACTGACTCATCTAAACGCGGTGCCCCTGCCCAAAGAACAAGTCTCAGATGATAAGAAGCAATCCTAAAGAGGGTTATCCTTTAGGAGAACCTATACCTTTTTTTTAATTTTTTTTATTTAAATATTTTTTCTTTTGCATATTTTGGGATTGGTACAACATGTATTCTATCAAAAAGTAGAGTTAAACTGAAGAATGGACAATTTATCCCTAACTCATGAACCCATGTTGTGAATAAGATTTGGCGTGAGTTTCATAACCAACCTAACGTAAACTCATCGGAAATGGTTGTTTTAAGTCACCTGAGCTTTGTTCGTTGATCGGCTGGGGCACCACGTAAAGGTAAGGTCTGCTTAGGTTGTGCGGCTAGGTTATAATGTCCTTATTTAACTGCGTTACATAACAAATGTTGATTCACAACCAGATTTAGTACCAGGAATGCAAGAGAAACAAGCTTACTTCAACGGGCGTGCTCTCCGAAATAATGTCCGTGTCTAAAATGACGTTGCCCAAACATCCGGGCACGATGCACAGTTTGGGCGGACAGTTAATTGGACTTCCTGATGTTTTCCAGTTTGGCCAACTTAAAACTGTCAGTTCTGCCAGTC
The DNA here is from genome assembly GCA_948107665.1 of Lomographa bimaculata. Taxonomy (NCBI): domain Eukaryota; kingdom Metazoa; phylum Arthropoda; class Insecta; order Lepidoptera; family Geometridae; genus Lomographa; species Lomographa bimaculata. The sequence goes on along the minus strand of OX403600.1, from coordinate 1,118,258 downwards.
TCCAAGTCAATTAATATGTATTGTTGTTGTTGAGGCAAGGAGCTAACAAATAAAGGAAAAGGTTTTATTTATGGTGAAACTTTTTTTAATTTGTTATTTTTTTAGGTTCCATAACACAAGGAGACAAAGAATCCTTATAGGATTATCTGTCTAATTGTCAAAAACAATTTTCTCAGGAATGTGTAAAGGTATTAAGTTAAACAAACGCTTTCACAGTGTGGTTGTGAGAACCACACGTTAAGTTCGATGACTTGTGACGTAGGTGCCGGAAACGGTACATATCACACACACAATCACACAAAGAACCACAAGCACAAATATCCGTTGGGACTTTGTTAATAAAAAAGATATACTGACGTCACATTTCAACAACCCTAATTGTTTTTCAAAGTAGTTTTTTCAAAGCACGCGAGCACTAAGTGTTTGCTCTAATGTATGCTCTAATGCATACAACGTCAACCGTATAAAGATTTTCGGTGGCTTTTCGGCAAAATTAAAGCACATTACCGTCGAAAACTTGTATGATTTTTTCATTCAAGCGTTGAAGCGCTTTGTTCGACACGCGACGCTACGTCAAGCATTTCGAATAAATGTAGTGGTAAATAGCGTTGCGCTGTCAGAGCCCGAAGCGTTTATTCGCTTATCGAGAGATGGATTTTTAAATTCGATCGTGAAAACTCGATTTTGACGCCGCACCCGATGGAGCTTATTTTGCGGTTTTGTATTTCATTTTACTTATTGGGTTTTGAAGTGAAAGACTTCTTTGTGGATATTTGGTATTACTTTTTCTCTATAAAATCTTATCTATAAGTCTTGTAAATAAAATACACAAAATATATGTCACACAACATATTATAAGTCCGAATGTTTGTATGTAAGTATATTTATTTTCTCGTCACGCTGTAACGGCGGTACGGATTAGGATGTAAGTTGTAGTGTACATAGCTTATGCCTAGGATTGACACTTTAGGCTAATTTTTAACTTGATCAAAGCAGCTAGTCTATATATATTATACCTGGCAAACGTTGTTTTGTCATATATTAGAAAAATTAAAATGGCCGGTAAAAAATAGGGGTTAATTGTAGAAGGGTGAAAAAATAGGTTCGTATGTATTTTTTAGCGCTGAATAATAAAAAAATAAAAACAAAAAAAAATTACAAAAATTTAAAAAAAATGTTAAGGGTGATCAACCAATCACTTAGGGGTACGAAAAATAAATAGTAGCCGATTTTCAGACCTACTGAATATACATATAAAATTTGGTAAAAATCAGTAAAGCCGTTTCGGAGGAGTAAGGTAACTAACATTGTGACACGAGAATTTTATATATAAGATATATTAATTGACGTCTCGCAAAAACTCGAAAATGGTTCAACTGATTTTATTGAATATTTTTTAGTTTTGTGATAGAGTTCACAGTGATGTTTTAGGATAAAAGAAAATTAGGAAAAACCCAAGGAACTGCTGTTAAATCGAAAATATCTAAATTGGTAAAATGAAAATAATTAGTGTAGCACATTGGATTACTTTTAATAGATAACGCGTTTCGAAGTTCAAATCATTTAGTCAAAAAGAAAACAAGAATAACTTATAAAATATACCTTCTACAAAATTGTGAAAAATGACGGTGAACGTACGAATCGAACTAGGTGTCGGACAAGAATCGAGCTACGTATAAGACGTTCCTACTTCAAAGTTAGCACGATTACGTGACGTATTAGGATGTCCTCTGGCTCTGTGGTATTACGCAAGATTGCGGTAAACCATTGGTAACGTAGTTGGCAATGATCCCTCAACTTGGCGAATTAGATCAACTAGCTATTGCCAAAGGATTTAAGCAAACGTTCTTGGTAAACATTCCGCCATGAGATGCAAATTACAAACCTTTTTTAACACAAATACTAAACCTGGGTAATATTTAAGAAAAATAAGGGATACATGCGTGCTGTCTCTTAACAATCTTGAAGAATACAGAAAAAATGTATTGGGAATAATTTAACTGTTGTACTACATACGGCTTTCTAAATAAATAATTAAACGCAAGCAAGGCTTAAAAATAAACCGACTTCAACGCTTTATCTTCGGAACTTTGATCACAATAGATTTATTAAATACGCATGGTATGGTCAGATCTTGATCAAATTTGAATGGGACCAATCGGAAAGCAACATCTTTCAAACAAAAAAATAATTTTTAATATCGGTTCACGTGGAACGAACTTATGAGGTAAAATACATTAAAAAAAGAAAAAAAAATGCGAAATTATATAAACAACAAGACAACTCAACGATATCCTATATGTTACTATAGGTTTATTAGTTAAGACGCTGTGAAGGAAAAAACAAACATATTACATACATACGGTGCTAAAATCATGGTCCCCTTTGGCTTCGCCGTAGTCGGTTAATAAATGAGCTCAAATAGTCTCAATACTTCTTTTCGTACCAATAATATGTCTTTTTCATATTCCCAAGCACCAGTAACGTATGATTTTTTTGACAATATGATATGTACAGTTATACTTTTTTTTCCAAAAGGCAATATATCTCTCTTTTACCAAATACCACGTCGAACACTTTCGTGTCAAAATAATCACAAAGGAAAGATCAATAATGCGTATAGAAGGTCCTAAATAAACGAAGGTAATAACTCCCCATCCCAATCGGGATTATAATCATTTCTGTCGAATTTCGGTGAGTTCGAGCGATTTTCTTTCTTACCTATATTTTCAGGCAATTTCGTGGAATAACTGTAATTTTGAATAATTTCGCAGAGATGTCTTATTTTCCTTATTTGTTAGAGTTATCTGTTTTATTTGCGAGAATTTGTTTGGTAAGTTCTGTTTGCAATTAGATCAATACATGTTTAAGAAAACTTTACCTACGAATAGATATTTATACATATAAAAATAAAGAGATCCAAGCTTTAATCATACAACTTCAATTAACAATAATCACTTTTGTTGATTTATAAAATTTTTGTTCGGTAAATACTGCAAAAGTGATTGTCGTAAAGCGGCAGATATTTCTGCATGATGAATGGAAAATTTGAATTGTAATTTTATTGCCATCACGCTTAATACAATATGATATATTACGTTGATAGAGGATAGATAGATAGATAGATAATACTTTATTGATCCACTTTACAAGATGAGATAAAACAGAGGCAACAAACAAGCTTATACTTAAAGTATCACACCAGGCGGCCTTATCACTAATAGCGATCTCTACCAGGCATGAGAGAGAGGATGTTTTCCTTGTATGTTTTTTGTTGCGGTCCTTATTATAAATTATTACTGGAAATGGTATACACACACGAGGCAATATATACGGGAACAAATTGCAACATTAATTTAACTAATAATGTTTTTTACATAATAAAATAATCGTGCGAAGCCAATCAAAATCAAAATCGTTTATTCACATGGGCCCCAAAGAGGCATTCATGAAAGTGAATGAATCTATTGCCAGATTCGCAAAATTACAGCCATCTCGAGAAGAACCTGGCAAGAAACTCGGCGGCGCATGTGTTTTTCATTTATTTTTTTAAAAAACGTTCTTATTCTCTAATACATCATTTTCTTAATCTAGGTATAATTATGGTAGTCGCTAGAAAGAGCCTGTGCAGTTTGCCTCCATGCATCCTTGTCATTTAATAAATAATAATAACACAAGATATACACTAACATATAATATAAAATAGAAGTTATTGAATTCCTATTATTCGATGCTTATTTGTAACATATTTCATTACTGACCTCTGATTTAATCACACGCAGTCAAATTTCGTGGAAAATCCTTCAGATTGTAATCGAACAAAACATTTCTTTTAGCGTAACCTTAAAACTATGTTGCCGGTCGATGCGACCCTGAAGCAGAACTTTCTGTGACACATTATAGTATATTTTTCTAGTGTACAATAATTATCTTGTGCTACTAATTAGATATGTATTTATGGTTTCAAAGCCGGAACATTTATTAAAATAACAACATAATCATATATAATAAATAACCATTATAATAACAGATCAACATTGCAATTGCCTATATTTCCTAAAACTAAAATAAAATGATGTACATCTACACACTAAAGACCCAAGTTACCTACGAGACATCGATCTTATATGTAACTCAAGTGCCTAATTCTTATGCAATAGTACCTTATTAAAACAGAACTATCCCAACTGCACTACGGGCAAGTCACGTAGAGAATAGCAGGATTTTCTAATGTATGAAAATTTACTACATTATAATATTTATAGTGTGATCATAATCGTAATGTCCCAATGTCAATGCGTATAGCTATAAACGTAAACAGTGAAGTAAATAAATCTTAATTACTGTCTAGAGTTTCACGCATTACTTTTTTTTTTATCTGCAACTGAGCTCTTCTATGGACTACCGAAGGAGAGTACAGCACACAATGATAACTTGCGGCTGTTTTGAATTAGTTAAACATAATTATGTTGTCAGCAAAGCTCAGCATCCCCTTACCTTGCCTGCGGCAAGACACGCGTCTCTCTCGCAGACACAAATTGGGACTCTGCAGTTAACCCCACTGATCCGCACATAACCGGATCTCGCCGAATATTTCCGGGCACGGTGATTTGGTGATACTTTGACAGCCCTCGTGAGTTTTGGTTTTTATTATTTAGATAGACTATGTAGGCCAAAACGTTAGCTAAGTTGCCAATATCTGTTTCTCTAAATTGGTAACTATGATTGGAGAAAGCCCCTCGATCTGGTAATAGCGATTTCGATTCCTACGACAGGCATGAGCATCCGGTGAAGGTAATAGCTACAGGATAACAGCTGCCGAAACATAATTATAACTTTTTTGGTAGCTAACCAAATCACCATACAATCAAATAGAAAAAATATCGCCAAGCTGTAAGTTGTGCTTTGGCGCGTTTCCTTGAGAGCCAGACATTTTAGCTTGTCTACTTCTTAACCTTATTATAACCTACCATCATCTGAGATAGTGCTCAAATGCGAGCCTAACAGATTTTGAACCGATTTTGAAATAAGCTTAGATAACTCACGTCGTCGTGGCTGTAAAGCCCCAATCGATACATACAACACAGAAAAAACAACATCCACTTCCCCCGACCGTAAACCGTAATATAGTGCCTCGTTTGAGAAACTCCAGTAACTCGCCGCAAGCATAACAATTGATGCCGTTTCGCGGTAACCGATACTCGCACGTTTCTGCGAGAAACAGCCCCAAGTGCCTTCACGCCTCAGGGGCGATCCAAGGGTTGAATGCATAATTGGCCCTGTTCGCGGCGTTGCCAGATTTCCTTGCTTCTTCGCGACGTTGCATGTTTGAAGAAAGTGAAAACGCGATAAGCCGCTATGTTCGTAAGCTCGTAGTCATCGGATTAGTCTTCTGTAGGCTTCAGAGAAAGCTCAATAAAGCGGTTACTTGATTTGCTTAGGTTTTTGATAACGCCGGCAACGGTGTTCTATCGCTTACATTTCGGAGAGTGCACTCGAATTACACAACAACAAGTTGATTCCCCCATGCCCTTTCTATCATCAGACCACAAGACGAACTGACAAACGCCATCCGCTTTTGTTGAACTATCTTATATCCGCTCGAAGCGTTTTGCTTCTACATTTGTGATCCGTACGAAGGAGTGGAACTCACTGCCCGCACTTTTATTTCCCGAACATTATCTTTTGAGAGTCTTCAAGTATAGAGTATAATAGGTGTCGTCTAGGTACGCATGCTACGTCTTCGGCTGCATCATCGCTTTCCATAAGGTGAGATAGCGGCCAAATGCTTACCTGTCTGGCATAAACATGTTATAACATAATCTGAGAGATTTTTGTTACTAAAGCTAACGAACAAATGTAACAATTAAATTCTCACTGATAAATAATCTTATAATTATAGAAGAATCGATAATAGCCCCACGTGAACATTGACGGGTTAAAACGTTTCGACAGACAACATGGCGGCTTGGAGTTTTGCCGCGAAAGTGAAAAAATGGCGTTGTTGATTTTTTATAATTTTCCAAAACCTGTGATTCTTTGAGTGTTAATGTGTAACAATGTTGGATTTTATTAACCGTTCATACTTAGTAAATGTGCATAACTGTAGGCAAATCATACAAAGTTGTAAAACGTGATTTTCGCCTTCGCTCCAAAACTCCAATAGAAGTTCTAGTAAAGTGTCTACCACTTTACTAGGGCATGACTTGACTATGACTGGACCTTGATTCTTGCACTTGACTTTGACTGTGACTTGTGACTAGGACTTTTTTTTTAAATACACTTGAAATACATTATTATTTGACACTAAATGCACAAGAGTGAGAAGCCAAAATTAAAATAAAAAAAACATGGCGGCTTGTGAATTGTCAATTTGCATACAGATTATATCTGTCGCGCGCGGCCAATTCTACAAGTTAATTAACAGTGAGCCGGGAAGTGCGCATTTTATTCGGATGGGACAAGTGACACCTTCACTACAAATATCAGGGTTAGCAACCTGAACCTGAAACCCTGTAAGGCTCAAGAAAAATTTGAGGGAGTAGGAGTGCCAGTTTTTATCTGAAAACTAGCTGCGCCCCGCGGCTTTGCCCGCGTAAGTCCCGGACCAGCCAGAATTCGGGGTTAAAAAGAAACCTATGTCCTTTCTCAGGCTCTAGACTATCTGTGTACCAAATTTCGTTTAAATCGGTTCAGTAGTTTTAGCGTGAAAGCGTAACAGACAGACAGACAGAGTTACTTTCGCATTTATAATATTATATAGTAAGGATAATAAGTATATAAACAAAAATAAATGTATATAAATAATTGTAGATAAGTTATGTTTATTCATTTGTTAGTACCTGGATGACCGAGCTTTGCTCGTTAAAACGACGTTTTCTAAAAATTAGTCCTAGTTAGATCGATTTATCGCCCCCGAAACCCCCTGCATACTACATTTCATTAAAATCGTTGGAGCCGTTTCCGAGATTCATATTATATATTTATATATAATACAAGAATTGCTCGTTTAAAGTTATTAGATTATAATATAAGGTTTAATATAGTCGCAGAAATTATTTATGTATTATTATTACTATTAGATTTTTACACCTTCTGTTAAAATAAGTTTGAAGTTATTATCTTATAATTCCAAGAACAACGGGTCATTCTCGGTCGGTAACACCCTGTCGTCAACACTTTTGACGATCGGAGAAGAAAAGTTGCGTTCGTTCACAGTGTTGTCGAACGCTACTTGTTATTTCCCAATAATACCATATTTTAATACAAATTAAATGACAAAAAATTGCAATAATATGACACGGATTTTTAATTACGACTTTCAAAGATAAATCAAGGTATCAAAACGTCTGACTTTGATTGATAAAAAAAAGTTGTTACCATTCAATAGGTACCTACCAAATAATAAAGGCCTCATAAGTCGAGAGGAATAACAAATGGAGGTAGAAAATATGAAACTGCCCAAATAATATAGCTGACCCGCTGACCTGATATATCCGTTTCCGGCAATAAGTATTACTGTCCCTCTTATTGGCTATTATTTACTGGAGCAGATTATTCACGTAATCATAATTAAAGGTATTTTTAACCGACTTCAAAAAAGGAGGAGGTTCTGTGTTCGACTGTATGTATGTTCACCGATTTCTCCCCCATTTGTGGACAAACAAACAAACGCTTTTACAGTTACACTCAGAGCCCTGTACTAAGTTCAAAAAATATCGCGGGTGCCGGGCCGCACAAATTTCCCTTGGGGAGAAAATTTGGGTTTCCACTGGGCATCGGATCCAGCATCCGCAAGCCGCAGCGTAATAGGCATGTAAATACGGCAACGGGTAGTGTAAAACGCTAGCTCATCTAAAAGTTTCAGGTATCGTTAATATCGCGGACTTCTCTGACCTCAATACCCTGGGTATGTCTCGTGAATGCCTTCATCAGTCATCACGGCCTTTTAAGCAGGGTAGCCTCCGGAATGCTTAGTCCCTTATAATGTATGAAAGCATGTCTAGTTTTAAATACTGAACGTAAATAGCCTCATTGCTTAAATAGTAGAGTTCTTTTCAAAGGAAATAAGTAATTTATAGTTAGTGGCATTTAAAAGCTGATATTATCGACTTAGAATCTACTGAATACGTGGGGCAGCATATGCGTATGAACCAGTTAGTGAATCTCGAAGTTTGTAACATTAGATTATAAAAATTGGACACATATATATATATCAGATAGGTAGATAAATGATACTTAATTGATTATATTCATAAGATGAGATAGAAATTAAGCAAACATGCTTATATGTTAAGTGTCTGGGAGCCTTCAAGTCTAGAGTGAATAGGTACCTTCTAGACAAGCATGACACATCTTCGGCCTCATCATCACTTTCCATCAGGTGAGATTGTGGGAAAAAAAAATGTGTCACAGAAGGCGGCCTTATCCCTAGTAGCGATCTCTACACGGCATTAGCTGCTATCTTTGGAGATAATTGTTCTAGATATTTCAGTTATGATAGCGGTGATATTCTCATAAATTCTGCGTGATCATTAGCACATCAGTAGACTAATGTTTAATATAATTTAATATATGTTCTATATTATTAATTCTGTAGTTAAATCCAGGCATTCTCTTGATACTATTATTTTACCTTGACCTGACCTAAGCAATCTCTATCAACCATTGCATGGTTTGTGACGGTCTGATGCCAAAAAATAGTTTTCGCTGTTTGGGGGTGACCCGAATGTCTGAATCAGGGCCTGCGTGCGCTACTACTGTAGAACTGTTAAAAGTTCGCGACTAGTCTTGATTTATATAGGCACGATGTGGAACGGCAACACGCAAACAAGGTAGTCAAGTGCTTTTTATTCAATTTCAAATTGTCAAGTGCTATTCATATGATCGGTTGAGAACAACAATATATAATTTACTGGAGTCCCAACGGATCTTATGATCAGTTGGGAAGAATAATATATAATTTATTTTAGTTGCAACTGATCTTATGATCAGATGGGAACAACTTTTATGATCGGTTAATGTGAAAATCCGATACTATGATCCGTTGGGAAGTACCCAACTATGTCTATGCTGGTTAAACAATTATTTAAACACTATTTAGCGTGATACGGAGTGATGATGCGATCGAAACTGTAGCATATTTGTCTAGAAGGTGTCTGTTCACTCTTATTTGGGCCACTGCACATCTTTCTGTGGTCAGCAAATTACTTAGCGCCAACGTTTTATAATTAAGTAATTGTAGTTATTTCGCACTCGGACTCCGTCCGGCGCGGCGGCATAGCATTATCAATAAACATCTTGAAAAAGTTTTCTTACTTGCAGTCACACACTAAGTTCGATGACTTGTGTCGTGGGTACTTAAAACGTTCAGATCAAATAGACTATTCAATCAAGCAAGTTTTATTTGTACCTCGAACATATACTTTTTTATTATTAAAAGACTTTAAGACGTAATGTAAGATGATCCACGAAATACAAATATGCACGATGAGCTGACGTGATTATCAATTTAAGTTAAATAGGAACGAAAATCTAGCCCGCATCCTAACAGAGTTAAAAAATATTGATATGTAATATATAGGATACCTTGACATCTAGATTACTAAATACTAAAACAGAGATACCGTGACTTAAAATACTGGCTGTTGGCGTAGTTGATTGCGCGTCTGCCTTATGCAGCGGGTATCGGGTTCTTCTATTCTCGGTGGAAAATAGGTGTTACCCTTTACGGCATCTACGATATAAGCATTAAAATTTTGTGTGCGGTAAATGCATTTACACAGCTATAAACAGCACTTATAGCATGCATCGTTCCATGGGCGGGCGGAAACTAGAAGAGAAAAAAGGATAAAATAAGAAAAAATATAAGAAAATATAAGTACTTGTATGAAATCGGAAGTCAAACTCGTGAAATATCTCCATGGCGACAGGAAGGAAGCTCGACAAAAGAGGAGATTTTTTACTTTTAGATTTCACTTACCCCTTTCGGCGTGGGGCTGTCTCGCTAAAAATAGACTAAGACCGTAAAACACTGCCTCGGTCTTTTCCTCCCACTTAGTTAATTGGAATTACGTGTTTGTTCATGCCTTTTTAAAGGATTCCATTCCCGGGAGTTAAATTTTTTTGGTAATTAATTTAATAAGTATGGATGTTGGTTTATTTGTATGTGTGTGTAGATGTAAACATATTTAGTGTTATGTAGCCTAGTCTAAACAGCATAGGTCATTTATGATACAGATATACATCGCAACCTTATGGGAGTGAAACTAATTTTGTAGTATTAAATAATATTTTAATCTAGCAGGGTACATAACTACACAATAATAAGTTGTGTATGTTATTCAACTATGTATTATACACATAACAAATATTAATTGATAGAGTTAGTAATAACAGTATTTGCCTGGTATTAAAAATATTCTTTACAGAACGAGTAGTGCTAGCCGGTGGTATCAAGGGTACGAAAGATAAGTTCAATCAGACGATTACGAAAGACATAGAAATCTCCTCAAATTTCCTCCCGTTCTTCCAGCCCTTGACAAAGTCCACAAACAGTGATTCCCATTAGTCGGCTCGGCAGAGCGCGTTGTTTGCGGCAATCTCTGGTGAATGGACCCGAACGGACGGTAAGGGTGCTAATATAGTCTGACAAACCTAGGTATGTGGGAACTGCACTATGCACGGTCACAGTTTAGATTTTAGTAACACAAAACGGATTTAGTAAGTGAACGAACTCCTTGCCGGAGTCTATTTCCCGAAAAGTATAATCCAGATCAAAGTCTCAAACGTTGGCCCATCGTAGACTGTATAATCATTTAAAATGGGCAATAATGGCCAAGCAGAAACAAGTGGGAACATAGAAAATAATAAAGAAAGTAGCTGTCCAATGATGACATGAGTAATGAAAAAATATAATCGCAAACAGTAAAAAGTCTATGGTTCCAGATCGCTCGAAACGTTTCGCTGCTACGTTTATAATACGTACTGCAAAGGAGTGGAACTCATTGCCCTCGTTTTTGTTTCGCCGATGGGTATGATCTGGGAGTCTTCAAGTCAATAGTGAATCATATACCTTCTAGGCAAGCATGTCTTCGGCCGCAACATCACTTTCCATCAGCTGAGATTTTGGTTAAAACTTTCTGCTTATTTTATTTAATCTTATGAATTCGAGAGAATCAGATACTATAATGTTATTGAAATACGGTTGTCACTTACGTCTCTTAAAGATTTCGATCATCGCGAGATCGCGAAGAAGACTTAAAAGAAGTATTTAAATAATGTTACAACTTTCCTCCTTGGGAACTCGTTAAAATAGGTATAAATATGTAATCTGTTGAAATTAGATATTTCCTCTGAAGACATTATCGTTGTAGATTATTTCCCAAATAAATCATCCTTCCTACGCGCCATGAGTTGCTAAGAAACGTAATTGAGCCGCGGGCCTCCGTGGAGATCGTATCTCGTTCGAATAATATTCGATTATATAATTAATTTTGCCTTGAATAGTAAATATTTGTTAGTACCTAATTACGAAAACAATATCCACGTTCTTTTTTTAAAGAGAGGTTTTATAAATTTAACGAAAACGTCTTTGGCATCGTAGCTCTCAAACGGCGCTGGACCGAATTTAGTTTTAGCTTTTTTTTTGTTTGAAAGAATACTTGATCGATTTTTTCACCGACTTCTCAAAAAAGGAGGAGGTACTGTATTTTTCAGTCGACTGTATTTTTTTAATGTGTGTTACCTCATAACTTCGTTTCACGTAAACCAATTTTTATTTTTTTATTTGAAAGATTTTGCTTTCCAATGGGACCACCCATTTAAATTTGATCAAGATCTGATCAGTAGTTCTTGAAATATCTTGAAATATATAATTAATAATGCGTGTTTAGTACATCTAATCTGATCAAAGTTCCGAAGTTGAAGCGGTGAAGTCGGTTTTTTTAAGCTTTGCTTGCGTTTAATAGCTGTTTTCCAGATATAGCGTCGAGGTTTTTGTTAAACATACTTACGTAATTTGACTATTTCGGAAGAGTATTAGCGTTGCAAGCACCTCGCCATACTTATAATAAATTTAACTTAATACTTAATAGTAACATTTGTAGTTTATTACATAATTTCGACCGAATTTCGGCGATGAGTTCCACTCCTTCGCTGCACGAATGATGAATGTAGTCATGAAACGTTGCGAGCAAATCGAAGGTACTTGTGTATAGAAAAAAAGATAAATAATACTGTATTGATCCACTTCTTAAGATAAAAAAAGTAACTTACAAGCTAATTAATGGGTGTATGGAATACCTTACTTAATAAGTATAATCACTACACAATAGCTTAAATATAAAATAGCCTAACTATAATATGAATATACATAAACTAATAAAATATTTTTGTGTAATACGAGTAGGTACATGAAATAATTACACATTTAAATATATATATGATAATAAATAAAAATACGAGTTAAATATGAAATATTCAATATATTGTAACATGCCATATTTAACTCTTTTTCATTTTCTTTTTTACCAGGCGAGATGGTGGTCAAATGCTTGCCTATCAGTCATTATAAAATCCTAGATACTTTTAACTACACGTTAAGACAAGCTCACTAGATGTAGGATGTGTATCTTATGGATTTTCCAACAAAGGCGAATAAAATACATCGAAACATAAAGATTTCCAATTCTTTTTGCAATGCCAAAGCATCGGTATTTCAATAAACATGCTCCGCGAAGCAAACTTTTGTTCCGTGCCTACTTTTTGTGAAGCACGTAAAGCTACGATAGAAAGCTATCGAATTGTTTTCGTATTATTTTCTGCCCATAGAATATAGAAACAAAAGCTCTGAATGATCAGTATTTATTAGTTACCTACTTTTTAAACACAAACAAGTTAAGTTTCCTACTGTCGATATAATTACACCAAGCATACTAATATTTCAAAACCAATATAAATCAACATAAAAGCTATCACACTCGCAGCCTCACACTAAGTTCGATGACTTGTGTCGTGAGTGCCGGAAAAATTAACATCACACACAGTCACAACCAGAACCAGAAACACAAATTTTCCTGAGAAGAAAACCTGTGTTTCACCGGGAATCGAACCCAATACCCTTGGTTTGACGGGAACGCCACCCAACTAAACCACCGAGCAGTTTACATAGATATACGTTTGAATCACCGTGTGCTATTATTCCAGACCAGTTCACACAATTTCGAATATATGACCGTCGTCACAGTGTACCGGTCAGTAGAGAAATTCTATTCATCCGTACAATCAATCAGTATGTTTGTGTGCTTAGCGCACAAAATGTTGTTAAATAATGTGTTTAGTGTTTATTTCTCCGAATAAAGTTGGCTCCGAAAGTTATGCTTAGAAATGTAGTTGTATGTAGCATTGTGAACCCTGCACTCAGAACTAAGTCTTTACAGCCTGTACAGGGGGATTACAGCAACCTTCTCTGATCATTGCGCTTTATGAGTTATATGTAAATGTTTGACGATTCAGTTGGCGCAGTGAACAAATTTTCGTTCCCAAAAGACTTGCTTCTAGTTTTGGTTGTGATTGTGTGTGTGATATGTCAATGTTCCGGCACCCACCAATTACAAATCTTTGAATGTAGTACGGGGCTGTGAGTGTGAATGCGTTGGTTTATTTGTTTTTGTTTTGTTTAAATCGTTGAGTTCACCTTCTGGCTTCCATGAACACTGTGTCCGCAAGATTAGGAATTCGTGCGTATTCGCTGAGATGGATATCTTATCGAATCTGAGGCCGCTTGATCAATAAAACGGCAATTCGCTTTCCGTACTGATGATGTTTCGTATAAGGTCTAATTTTTTATAGAAGACTAGTAAGTAAAAACAATTGTGGGAATATGTAAGATTAAATTAATAGTTATTCTTATATAAGATAGCACGTGAAATAATAAGTCAATGTAATAGTTTAATATATTTTATTTAGTTTTATTTATAATGTTTAGTATTATATTAATTGTTCTCTCTCATTTAATGCTTTATCAAAAAAAAATAGTTGAAAAAGGGCACGGACAATTATACGTCTGTGGTGAGCTATTATTGAGTCTGACTTCTGTATATTTTTTTTTGTAATAGGTACTGACCATTTGTCAAGTTTGTGTTTAATTTATTTATTCCGATTGTTCCAGATGGTGAAGAACCAAACAAATTGTGATTTTAATAGACAAAATGCAAGTACGGAGTTTATGGTAAGTTTTATAATTTAATCTTTAAATAAACGAGCAATTCTTGTATATATATGTAATCTGAATCTCGGAAACGGCTCCAACGATTTTCATGAAATTTTGTATGGAGGTTACGTTGGCGATAAATCGATCTGTCGGTAAAATTTTTAGAAAACGTCGTTTTAACGAGCAAATCTCGATCATCCAGGCACTTTATTCTTTAAACCAACAAACCGGCGTCCGGGCGGGACATTTTCTCTTGTTTGTATGGTACTCTGTACCGAAATACAGTCGAAGTAAAATTAAGAACAAAAACCTGTCGCTAAATTATATTCAGATACCGTTTTTAGTAAGCTGAAACATCGCATTGTTGAAACAGTAGTTTCTGACGTGATTAATACTTCTTGTATTGTATAATAAGTATGTGTGGTATTGGAAAATTAGACATAAATGGCATATTCTAGACCTAAGTTCTAGACCTAGTGTGTTCACTGTTTCAACACTATCGACCAAATTAGTGAAATTGCAGGGCCTAAAGAGATCTAACATCTGATATCTGACCTGCTCGTTGGCTTAGTTGGGTGGCGTTCGCATTCTAAGCTTATAGTATCGGGTTCGATTCCCAGCTGTTACACGAGTTTTCTCCCCAAAGAAAGTTTGTGTTTCTGCTTCTGGTTGTGTTTGTGTGTGTGATGTGAATGTTTGCGGCACTCACGACACAAGTCATCGAGCTTAGTGTGGGGCTGTGAGTGTGAAAGCGTTTATGTTTGCGATATCTCAAGCATGTCCCACCGTCGACCGCATCGCCGCTTTCCATTAGGTGAGATTGCGGTCAAATGCTTACCTATTGATCATAAAATAAATAAAAGAAGACGATCAAATGAGGTAGTGGTTATCAGATACTATCAGAGATAAAAATGAAAATAGAATATAGGTTTTTTTTAAGGTATTACCTTTGTATTCAATTTTAATCTCCAAACCCTCTGACTTTCCCCCTAAGTTATATTTAGCCTCACAGAGGCAGACGTAATAATAATAATTTTGCAAGCGGGTCTGCCTCCATTCACGGTTAAGGGAAAATTTTCCTAATTCGGAAATCGCCGGAGGACACCCACATTGTGAATGTATACAGTTTAATTAAAAGTTGTTGTGTTATTTTTGGTCAATAGATACATTGTGTAGGGTTCATTTTTACCTTTGATAAGCTTTACATATAACATGGGAATAGGTAAACGTGGTTCAGAAATAACTTTTGTATCTCGTGATCAAAATGCTGGCACTTATTTTGGCTCAACGTATTAGATACATGGAACTTTAGAAAGCAATACCGCCAGCATGATTAGAACAGTACCCACTGGTAGTGGGTTTAAGCACTTGAGTTACCTATAAGCTCAGTGCCTTATTGGTAATTTAAGCCTTGCTGCATAGATTTATAACATTTTAGTTTAGTTTTAGTAAATATAGGCAATTAAAATTTGAATAGAATTATTTTTTTAAATATAAGTATTAACAAGTTGAGGTAGTAAGTTATACACAATAAATAAGTACTTATCCACAGTGTTTTCCTATTAACTTCTAGTTCAGTGTTGTAGTTATTAACTTAATATTTCTTATTCAATAAATTTAGTGTAAGGTTATCTTGGAATATATCTCTCTGCCAGGGGAAAATGTATTTGATGTAAGTACTCTCTTATTCTTATACGCATTATATATCGGAAAGTTTGTGTGTATGTTTCCAACCAGATAACTCTGTAACTGACGGATTTGCATGAAATTTGGTTTGTAGATAGTCTAGACCGTGGAATATCATATAGGCTACTTATCTTCATAAACGCAAGTGAAGTCGTGAGGTACTGGTAAATGTTATAAGTATCTTGTAATGTTAACATGGTTAATAACTCCTTGCTTTTGACGCGGGTACCATGATTGTGTTCCGGCGAGAACAATCCTTTCGAATGTACTACAATTTTTGAACTCTGCGCGGGGTTTTATGTAAAACTTAGTTATTTTTTTCTTATAATAACGTACCAATTACGTTTGGTACAACATTGGAATTACGATTTAGGCTCAAGACTAATAAGTATTTTTTTTTTATTTAAAATAAGTTTTCTCACATTTATATATAATTTTTCTCTGTTTCTTTTCTTTCTTTCTAATTTAATTTTGACCTAAACTGCTAAGTAGAACGTAGTGACAACATTATTTTTGGCTGTGGATATGGAATTAATTATTTTTCTATTTATACTTTGATAGTTAGATAAACATGTTAATATATTGTTTGATAAAATAACTTAATAACTATTCAAAACAGCATATAATACCTCGGTACATTCATAAAGCGAGAATGCAACAGGTTTCCAAACATCGAGAAGTTAACAATAAATGCATCCATTTATCAAAGCGATTGAAATGTTATTTCGTTAAAACCAGGTCACCCTACAAACAAAAACATTTATTTGATTAATGCCTTGTTAGAAATAAAGTTCTATATTCTATAACTCAATTTATTAAACGTAGGCCGTTCTAAGGCAACAAATGAGGGCAAAATAAATAATAACATGTTTTATCTTGTATTGTTGACAATTTAAAATTCTATGCCTACCGTATCTCGTAATGAACACATATGCTTTTCGAAATTTTGTCGCCGATAGTAGTAGCGAGAGGATAAGGAACTAATACTGCAATAGAAACTTACAATATAATCATAGAAAAAGTAAAGTCTGTTAATGTCAAACGCGCACAAACTCAAGAGTCATTTAAAACTAAAGTCAAAAACTTTATTTGTCCAATCTGTAAACGTTAAATAATATGTATTATAGGTACTTACATGTAATTATTTATTTATTTTATGTAAGTATATCCTGATATTATTATTGGTATGTATTGTTTATGTATTTTAAATATATTTCTATTATTCTACATTTTATTTCATTCATTTTATCGCACCATCATCCCGACATTATCTTTTCGTCTATATTTCCATCCAAAGGTTGTCTGGAAGAGATCGCTCTAAGCGAAAAGACCGGCCATTGTACCTATCTTTATAAGTTTCTCTGTAAGTTGTATATATCTTTTGATGTCAATAAAGAGGTTTTCTATTGTAAAAAGATACAATGTAGGTGTCGTAAAAGAGGTTTTTGTTTAATACTGTAAGGACGTATAATTTATAATACTATTAATTATATATTATAAATTTACTAGCTTTGCGGTTAGCGGTGCGGAAGCTAGCGGCTACGTTAGTATTTACTTACTCGCGACAGCCATTTGAAAAAACTGTCAATTTTAGTTTGAGGTACGCTCTCTTTGAATTGGCACATTTATCCAATCAACTAAAAATAAATATCGAATCAACTGAAATCGTTTATTTGCCAGAATACATAAAATAAGATGTTAATGTAAGTAGTGACACAATGTATTCAGTGTGCAAATGATGATTTGTATGTCTACTAAACAAATATTATTCATATATGTAGAGTTGAAATTGGTTTAAAAAAAATCCTTTAACTCCTAAACATTATATAAAAAATTGCTACGAAGCCAATTATTAAAAGATTTTTAAAATCTGTTTCCGTCCAATATTTTAATGTAATTAGTTACACTGTTAAAAAAAATATACACTTATGTCCCACCGTCGACCGCATCGTCGCTTTCCATCAGGTGAGATGGTGGTCAAATGCTAGCCTATATGTTATATAAAAAAAAAGAAAATTTGTATAGTATAAGTCCTCTTGGACAGTCGGTGGATATAATAAGTTAGTGTATTTAGTTATACGTATAAGTACTAGGTCTTGAATGACATAACATGTTGAGCATACTGATATAGATACATATCAGAGCTACATTATCATTAAATCACCAACTACATAAGAGAAAACAATAGAACTAATAATATAACATTCTAAGAAGTTATTATGTCAATTATTAGACTTGAATGAACTAGACGAGGAAAGGTCAAACAAATCGACTCCAGTTGAATATAAATAGATTTGTTGGTCTCCATTTAGGCGCCCACTTTCTAGACTTGAATCTCAGCTTACCGTCTAGGAAGCCTAAAACTTTGCTGGAATTTGTCAATTCTGCCGCTACTCCGTTTTATTTGCGGCCGGAATACTGATATGGGGGATTCATCTCGAATACGCTGAACGATAGATTTTGATTTTGCAAAAGGGATCGGTTATTCCACTTTGTTTGATCACTCTGATCTTTCTTTTAGGCGTATTTCCAGTACGTTGAACTTATAGAACCTTCACGATACCTGCTTGGGAGCGTTAGGAGGCCAATCAATATCTTGGGCACACGAAAATAGCTGCCCGATCAGCCGAGCGATATACGTATAAGTACTAGCAACTTCTAGCTTCGACGATAATCAAACATTACATACGTCATTTACTTGGTGACTCCTATATTGCTGTATCAGAAAAAGATCACTGAGTTCGAAAAAGAAGACTACTCGAATTACTTTGTAGGCAGAGAATAATTTTGGGATCAACCGAGTACCTAACTTTTTACAAGCTTTTATTTAACTTGCAATGTTAGTATGTATAGGTCAAATCTTGCAAGCTTGAAAGAACCACTTCCTCTTATCTTACGGAGTAGATTTTTTACATGGTGGTTTAGTTCCGATGAAAATGCATTTTAATGATAAACATGATCTGATTCTGAGTCCAGGATAAGCTCCAGATAATAGAACTCATCAACGGTCAACATCAAAGACACGAAATTTTGTGTGACATGGCTTCTGCACTCAAGGTTGGCTTCTTAAAAGAATGATTTTTTCGTTTTAATTTATTAATTTTATACTCTAGAATTGTAGACGGCACGGTTTTTTACATTATGGGGCGGAGCGAAGTCGTACTGGTGGTCACCTGTACGACATTTCGTTTCACCCATAAAGTTAAAACCGTTCCTTTAATGTAACAAACATGTAACATTTAAATAAATACTTATTGTTAAAGCCGAAAAGTATATAGAGAACTAGGTACTTATTTTCTGCTCTAGAAATGTTTCCCAAATTGGAGCTTATTGCGTACATATTTACTGATACTTCGTTTGCAGACATCGGAGCATACATTTGCCGATTCACAGGCCGTTGTCGGCAGTCCGCAGAGAAATTAAAACTTCATCCATTCCATTGCAAGCGGATTTGAACCCTAAAACTTTACTATTACGTGCGAGGATGTAACGAGGATATGTGGAGCTGAGTTAGTTGCATTTTGCATTCATTTCCCTGGGCGCTTCGCTGAAATGTGGTCTAAGTTGTGACAGAGTCGTCGGTCCCCTTGGACCTGATTGTTAGGACGAGTCCCTTGTGGGTTTTGTGAAGTGGTCGAATAAACTTGAACAGACTAGTGACAAGTTAAACGGAATGGGAAGAGCGGAAGATCGAGCTCAGTGGCGTGCCTTTTACGTCTAGGACATGATCGTAAGAAAGTTTCCTTTGTGTATTAAATACAATTGTTTAACTGAAAATGCCAAATCGAACAATTGGTCAAAGGTGTAGCAACACAGCGATTGCCCGCTCGTGCGTCGAGCCAGAAGCTGCTGGTTCGATCCCGCAGGCTCGCACCTACGAGTTAGTTATCCTAAAAGCGTTAACAATGTGAGAAAACTTAATAAGGAAACCTGGAAGTCCGGGACCCACAACTTTCCAATACATTGTCATCACTTTTATTTGTGTATGACTTTATATTATGCACAATTCTAAAAGCAGCAGACAATCAAGATGCTTCTAATGATACCTCATTTTTCAAATTATGATATATATCATTTATGTTGTATACGGCTTAAAACACGTACAACATGTCAACTCACTTTGTAGTCGACTTAGTTTCGGACAAATTCCGAACCGTCTACAATATAAATTATATGTAATACTCACGATAGCTTTAATTTTCACATATGATATGTAGTTTAGAAGCTATGAGGGAATGGCTCATACATACATTCCGGTAAAAATTATAACCCTCCTTTTGGCTTCGCCGTAGTCGGATAAAAAGATAAATTAATAAACGGTTACACACTCACAGCCCCACACTAAGTTCCGATGACTTGTGTCGTGGGTGCAGGAAACATCCGCATTACAATTATAACCAGAACCAGAAACACAATTTTTCCTTGCTGAGAAAACTTTGTTCCCTTCTTAAAAGGTCCGCTCACCCGACTAAGTCAACTTGGTTTCTCTTTCGCTTACGATATAATAATACGTTGTTCGCTTTATATAAATAATTACTTTTACTTATAAGTATATTGATTGTTACATGTGTATTCCATATTACTTAAATAAAATTCAACATATTGTATATATATTTTGATTTATATGTTCGCTTAATAAAGCTACGTAATACCGTGTACATCAAAATCTCCAAGGTGTGTTGATAAATACCAAAATATAGGTATTATAATTTGCATTTTCCATGAATGAAATTACCATTCGGGACATTCTCCACGTCTGTAGAACTCTCTTCTCCGGGCGGGTAGTTTATAATGTAATGAATGTACCCTCCGCAATCCGTGTCATAACATTTAATAAAATGAGAATCGTGGTATAAAAAATAAATGCCTACCGTAGGAACAAATCCATCTTAAAATACAGAAAACAAAGCGTATGCTCGTGGTTTTTCTAAGCCCAAATACAGATTAGATTCATAACAACAATGTTTATTTTTAAACGCTTTAAAAAATTGGAAATCTTTTCTCAGCCGTTAAAACTTAGACTGATTTCAGATGAAGAGTAAGACCTTAGGTCTACAGGAACTTTATTCTAATACTAGCCGTGCCCCGCGGCTTCGCCCGCTATTATCAAGTTAAAAAGTAGCCTATGTGTTGATCCTAGGTATAATCTATGTACGTTCCAAATTTCATCCAAATCCGTTCAGCCGTTAAAGCGTGGAGAGGAAACAAACATACTTACACACTTACACACTTACGCACACACTTACGCACACACTTACACACAAACTTTCGGATTTATAATATTAGTAGGATAACTAGGAACTTTATTAAAATGATTATGCGGTCGAGGGTGATAAGCACACTAGGGCTAAAATGACAGGATCTGAAGGATACGACTTTTTTTATTGAGGAGGGTAAAATACGACTATATTTCGGTATAACGTAACTAAGTACATATGAAAAATTCAATTCTACCCTTCGATTCCCGGTTGGAACACCCGTATTCATCCCTATGATTTTTTTTGTTTCTTGATCTGTGTGTAATTGTGTGTGTGTGTGTGTTCGGCATATAACCCGAACACCTTACACAGTACATTGCACCGTGACGCGAGTCGCATTACCTAACTAATCAAAAAACTACCATTTTGAATTTAGTGCACTTTTGGCGACCGCGGCACACGGGTGCATTTAACCTAACATTAACAATTCATTAACATTTAACATAAGAACATACTTTAAGAACACTTTACATGAACAATAAACAGTGATAGTTATTAGAAACAAGTTTGCTGATGACACGTCACTTATTTTTAAAACAAATAGGAAAGACGTAGAATTAAATGAAGTAAATTATGAATTAGATCTAGTCTCGAAATGGTTTGCTGCTAATAACCTATTGTTAAATGCTAGCAAAACCAAGTGTATCAAGTTTTCCCTTCCTAATGTTCCTTTGGTAGATGCAAATGTAACACTTGAAAACAACAAATAAGATCTTGTAAAGAAAACTATTTTCTTAGGTCTGACTATGGACTCAAAACTGCAGTGGGGTCCTCATATTGATGTGCTTGCAGGTCGCTTGAGTTCCGCTGCTTTTGCGATCCGTAAAATTAGACAACTGACTGATGTAGCGACGGCAAGGCTGGTTAACTTTGCATATTTTCATAGTTTGATGAGTTACGGAATCTTGCTATGGGGATCTGCTGCCGATGTTGAAACTATTTTTATTCTACAAAAGAGAGCGGTTCGTGCAATATATGATATCCACGCGAATCTCTCAGGGAATTCTTTAAAGAAACAGGCATACTTACCATGCCTTCGCTTTACATCTTTGAAAATATTATGCATGTTCGCAAAAATATTAGTAAATATAAATTAAGAAGCGACGCACACAATCTTAATACTAGATATAAGCATAAAATTACAGTGCGCGCATTTAGATTAAGCAAAACGAATAAATCTTTTATGGCAAATGGGGTTAGATTTCACAATAGAATTCCTAAAATCGTAACTGAATTACCACTGGGAAAGTTCAAATCTGTAATAAAACGGGCATTAATTAAGAAAGCTTATTATAAGACTACAGACTATATTAATGACAAGGATGCATGGAGGCAAACTGCACAGGCTCATTCTAGCGACCATAATAACACCTAGGTTAAGAAAATTATGTATTAGAAATAAGGAATGTTTAAAAAAAAAATGAATGAAAAAAAATGCGCCGCCGAGTTTCTTGCCAGGTTCTTCTCGAGATGGCTGTAATTTTCCGAATCTGGCAATAGATTCATTAACTTTCATGAGTGCCTCTTTGGGGCCCATGTGAATAAACGATTTTGATTTTGACTTTTACCCGTCTTCAGGATAAAATCCTGACGCAAAGCTACCATTTCAACTTCAGAACAAAATTGCCAGCGTTCGTATTACCCTCTTATTAGCACTCTAGTAGGCTATAATTAGATAATCAACTAATTTCGTTGATTACCCGCTTCGGAAATTGAAATAAGTAGAGCTTTAACTATGGTTAAGTTTATTAGTGTCTGTGCTACACGACTTCGCTCGCGTTTATCAATTGTATATCAAACACCTTGTTATCACTTATTTGTTAAATATTATTTAAGAAAATCGTGCACACGGTTTTTATGCAATCTCAACCAAATGTTATAATAATATATGTTACTTAAGTCGTAACTCTACGCAATAATTAGTTATTATATGTAAACCTATATAATAATAATTATCGAACATAAACTGTACTTTGCTATTTGATACAGGGTCCATATCAAAATGTCATTTCTTGTAAAAAAAAAACAGTTTTTCTGAACGGTTTAATCTGGGAGTCTTAAAATCTAGAGTGAATATGTATCTTCTAGGCAAGCATGCTACATCTTCGGCAGCATCTTCAATTATCATCATGTGAGATGGTGGTTAATTGCTTGTCTGTCTAGCATTAAAACAAACCTAAATACAGTCATTTTACCACTGAACAAGTAAAAAAATCTGTCGCCAGGCACTAAATGGTGTTTCGGCAGCAATCCTTGAAAGCCGGTTACATTTAAAACCTGTTTATCATCATCACTTACTTTCTTGTATGAGAGTATTCTCACGTAAGAGAGAATATTTGAAAGGATCGAAATTTCTAATATTAGTTTTACCAAGCGAACCTAAAACCTAAATGGTGTTTCGGCAGCAATCCTTGAAAGCCGGTTACATTTAAATCCTATTTATCATCATCACTTACTTCTTCTATGAGAGTATTCTCACGTAAGAGAGAATATTTGAAAGGATCGAAATTTCTAATATTAGTTTTACCAAGCGAACCGTCGCAAATTTTCCATTTACTATGAAACCCTGTGCTCATATGCTTACTTTGAACACTCAAAGACGCTATTAATCTCGTTACCGCGAAAGATACCGTCCAGCCTCAAGAGCCGGCTTTGAAGGCTGGCAGCCAGCCAGAATCATATTAGGACATTATTTGACGCGTGGCACGAAAATAGAAGAGGCTCCTGTATCGGCTTTTACGATATTACAGTTTGTATTGCTCCAATTTGAAGTACTTTGTATTAACGCCGCGTTCGGCAAAGCATGCATGTTATTTTCGCTGGGATTATGAAGTCTATGACAATAGACTGAATGATATATGTATATAAAAAACAATGATTTTATTCGGAATAAAACATTATATTGTGTTAGTATGATTACAAAACATGTATAAACATAAACGCTGTCACATTCACAGCCCCACACTACGTTCGATGACTTGTGTCGTGGATGCCGGAAAGATTCACATCATTCACAAAAAGACAATCAGAACCAGAAACACAAATTTTCTGGATAAGACGCATGCGCACTAAGCCAACGTACAGTTAGCAATCAATTCGACTGTATGTTTGTTACTCTTAGACGGCTGGGATGATTTGGAAAAATGTTTTTTTATTTCAACGGTATGGTGTCCCATATGAAAATTGTCAAGATCTGATGAAGGATTCTGGAGATTTCTTTCAGTGTAACTTACTTGCAGAGGAGCAACAGCTAGTAAACAAAAATTAATATTGGTTACGTGTATCATATCACTACATAATGCTCTTAAGTAAATAACTATTCACTAAATAGAATCTTATTTCTGTTAAAGTTTGTTAATTTGCAATCATAATTGATATTTTATATCGATTAATATTATTTAATATGGGTAAGACTGGATCTCTCATGGCGCCACTGTCGGCCTATGATGCCAGCCAATCATAGAGCGGAATTTAAAAAGTATCGGGTAATGATCCGGGTTGTGATAGTGTTTGATTGATGTCATCGAGCGGATGGTGGAGCTGTAAGAAGGAAGTGAGAGTTGGTCGGGAGCTCGAAGCGAAAAGGTGTGCGAATTAAGAGAAGAATATAAGTTGTGACGTGATAAGTTGTGACGCGATTAACAGCCGGTTAGTACCATAACAAAGAATATAAGTGTTCAAAAGCAAGTTTATTGTTTGATTCTTGACGAGAAACCCTGATATTATGGTGTCTTATCACATTTCTATAACTGTAATTTCAAGTAATTAGTAAAGACCATCTGTGGCTGTGTGTGTCTGTCTATATCTGTGGCACTCGACCGTCAGAAACAGTCTAGCATTCCACTAGCTCGCGTCTTCGTTGTAAATAAGAAATGTTTCGCAGTTTCATTATTTACATAAATCCTTTCTTTTCAATGTTTCCACATATATGTGTCTTCTAGGCAAGCATGCTACATCTTCGATCGCATCATCGCTTTCCATCAGGTGAGATAGCAGCCAAATGCATAATTACAAGGCTTAATTTTTTTAATTAAAATTGTACCGTTCGGGGAACAAAGACTTCCACTTTCCAATGACTTTCACTCCTTGCCTGTACGGATGATATGATAAAACCTAGTAAATGTTTTTATAAAATATATGTGACAGTTTAAAAATAAAAAACTAAGTGACACAAAATAATTATTCGCAAATAAAAAGCATGTTTAGTGTAGCGCATTCACTCGCTCCAATTACTGGCGGGCACTTGACACGGTTGTGGCACTCGCCCGCCCCGGCAACCGAGCGGGATGCCTGCATTGCTACACTATGTAGTAGTGAGGCGCTTTTGTAAAGTATCGTGGAAATTCTGTAGGGTTACGTTGCTTGTCATTGTTCTTAGTGTTATTAATAATACTATCTGACTGCCAAGTAAGGGTTTGGTTTTTCACGCGTATCTTGTATGTATGTAATGTATGTGTATTTTTAAATTTCTTTATTATCTCGTACCTTCCAAACGGCTGGAAGGATTTCGATAATCTAGGTATCGATATATTCGTCTAAGAAAATCCAATCGAGTTGGGTCTCAAAATGTAGGAAATTCAAAGGGGATTAAATTGTTTTTTTTTCAGTCTAGTTTTTTGAATGTTTAATATATTGACTTGTTATTGTTTATATAACACTAATATTACATAGGCAAAAGTTTGTGAGTGTGTTTGTATGTTTGCTACTTCTTCACGATCAAAAGGCTGGACCAATTTTAATGAAATTTGGTATGGAGGCAACTGACACGCTAGATTAACACATAAGTAGGCTATTTATCCCGGAATTTACGAGGCTGAAGCCGCGGGGCGTAGCTAGTTGTTATACATAAAGCAATTTCTGGTACCTATAATTTCATTTGGATTAATTCTAATTCATAAAACGGGTATTGGTGAATTTAATTTATGGACTATTATATACGTACTAAGTATTATCTTGATCAACGGAGGTGAAGCCGAGCTGCACAGCTGGTATATTTAACAAAACAAACAAAAATATTTACAAGATGTTTAAAAGTAATGAAAAAAAACGAAAGAGAAGCGTTTATTCGTGTTCGTAAACGTTCGCCAACCCTGCCTGACAAGCAGCTAAAATGCTGTATAGTAGCAGCACGTACAGCGACGCTGCATGTCGGTGCACTCAGCATGCCATTCTTGGAATGGCTTTTCGAAAACGAGCACAATGACGTTTTACTACGCATTGCCCGGCACAAACGGCGTCCCAATGTTGAAGAAAGAACACCGAATGAATTCTAACAACAAACATAAAAGTTATAAACCGTATCTTTATTTTCGCTTTAGATATTTTAAAATTATAATTAGAAAATTATGAAGATATTTTATCTCGCCTTGTATTAAGCAAATTATACAGAAACTGTATAGACACTCAAACGTGTTTATAAGAGTTCTTGTGTAAGAGAAGCTCCCATATTTATTTTATTTTTAATTTATGTATTAGCAAACAAAACAGAAATATAGTGATAAATTTAAAAATAAAACAGAAATAATCATAATATTTCTAAAACTTAGCGGCAAGTAGGTACTGAACTAAACTATATTTGGGGGCTGAGTCACCCACGTCCGTAGGGGGGTTACCCCTTAAGTCTGACTCCCTACACGTGGTCCCCGGGTGGTGCTAATCAGGTGACATTTGAGAGGTGGTAGAGCATTTTGTGAGTTGCTCGCCTGGCTTGCTACCAAAGTAGCGTACCACCATCAAGTTGAAAGTCTGCCGCCAAGCCAAATACGGTGTTCCGGCAGTTATCTTTGAGAGCCTGCGTATTCCAGGTCTAGTGTGTTTACCAGCTTCGATCACTTACCATCAGGTGAGATAGTGGTCAAACACTAGCCTGTCACAAATAAAAAAAAATAAAAAAATTTAAAACATATATGCCTAATTGCATTTTAGTATCGATACCTACATTATTTTCTTACAAGGTTATGATGTAGTGATTAAAAGAAGAATAGAGATAATCAAATGCATAATTTAACCTCAATCCCATGCTTTTATCGGGCTTAGAAACCATTGTTTCAAAAAAACATGTTTCAAGCTTCCGTTGGCGTAAACTTCCATACCATTTATCCGCGGCTCGCATAAAACAGCGGCGGTTTAGCTCCTGAATAAATGATTGGCCCATGTCCGCAGCGCCGCCAGGGGCGCGCATAACTCATGCCTGCTGCCATTACGGGCACTGGGGCAAATCAGGGCACATTATGGATGGTTAGGAGCATTGGCAATAGTAATGTTCATTAAGGAATCATCGGAAAGGGAATGCAAAATTTGCGTCATTGATTTTGCCCTAGCTTGATTCTCTAGAGGCCGCGTCCCTAGATGGCAAAACTCCCCAGGGTAGAAGGAAATACAAGAAATACAATACTCTCCGCGGTCCACAAGATGGTAACACGATAGGTCTTCTTGCGAGTCTGTCTGGGCGTTACCCTTCTACCAATAGCAGGATCCATTACGACCAAAAGAGCGAGATGCCATTTGAGACTTTTAATCTCGGAGAGAGATTGCTTTCAACAACCGAATAGCAGGATCCAGTCCGACTGATAGAGAGAGATGCCAGTTTTATTACTGGGCAATACTGGGCATATGGGACATAACACCTTTACCCTGGCGTCTGGCGGTCGCCATATTACATTTTGATTTATGTCATATCTTTAGGGAGATTAATACAAATCTATTGACGTAGAAATCGTCAAAATCGGCCCACGTGTTTAGTCTCTAGCTACAAAGGAACAAACATACATAAATACATACATTGACTGATAAACAAATTACCCTCACTTTCGTTGCGTAGTCGGGTAATAAAGGCATTAGTCTTAATGTATATAGATCCTAAAGCAATGATGTAAATTGCGCTATGCATTCTCAAGCAGAGAAAACCCCAGGCTATAGATAGAATATAAGAGTATACGTGCATATGGTGGGTATATGCTACGGATGTCGTACGACCTTTTTATGCCTTGAAGCTCTTGAAGAGCTGCTACGTGGGCTTCGAAATAATGATATGCTTTAGATAGAAATTTCATTTGAATTGGTCCGTTTGAAACTTACTTACCTACTCGTATACAATTAATTATCCTGCTAAAGTATACGGGTTCCATATTATGTTCTAGATTCATTTAAATGTTAGGGGTATTATTTTTTGTAACGAAATAGATATGAACCCTGTTTATTATTTAGTTTACTTCTTGAGAAGTAAAGTAAATAACAGTGCTCATATCTATTTCGTTTCTATTTCGTTAATTTCTAAATCGTTATATTATTTTAATAAAATTGTCGGCGCAAAAATATATTTGCCGAGAGCCAGCCACTGTAAGCCTAGCGTCGTTACCAGCTTCAACCACATCATTAGTAGGTGATTAATCAATTTATTTTTGGTAGATAGATCTAGATCTACAGTACCAACTATTTGCCGTGGCACTGCGATGCGATCATCTCTCTAAACGTGTTATATCTCATATACCTAAGAAATAATGTAATTTATTATATATAGTTATGTTATTACATTGTTTGTAGCTACTTGACTTGCTGTCGAATAATATTTTACTACTTTTAATATTTTCTACCTATTGAACTTGTTGACGTATAAGCAATATGGATTAATTGACGACCCAGTTGGCGCAGTGGAAAGGTGCCCGCCCTCTGCGCCGTGGGTCCTGGGTTCGATTCCCAGCAGCAGCACAAATACCTTCCCAAGGGATATTTGTGCTTCTGGTTCTGGGTGTAATGTGTGTGTGATGTGAATGTTTCGATACAAGTCTTTGAACTGAGTGTGGGGCTGAGTATGACTGCGTTTGTTCTTTGGTTCTACGCAAAAAAAAAAAAAATTTACAATCGCAACCAGAATTTTACAATCACACAATTTTCTCTGTGGGAGAAAATTTGTGTTACCGCCGGGATTCGAACCCGATACTCCTGTTTAAAAGGTGAACGCACACCTAACTAAGCCGGGCAAACTAACGGGCAGTTTAGTGAAAATGAAGTTCACTGGTAACTCGCAAAAAAAAGAACCAGGTAATAGTATGTAGACTAATCGTGCATATGTATGTATCGTCGGTTGAAAACTTGTGCCTCATAAAACACATCCTGAGTGCGTCCTCACTCATCTACAGATATTCCAAAACTCCTCTCGAATCTCATCTCCCGTCGCTGTAGCAGTTCTGTAAGCTGTCTGCTAGACGCCATATTGTTTTACTGACGCCATTTAAACTTGTGAACGCTTATAGTCGGGGTATATAAATCTTTTTGAATAGGGCATTTTCTGTATTATTGCTTTAAATTCGTTAAGTAACAGTGTATTGCGCGCTGGCTTTGTTGGAAGCGTTTGCCTTCTAAACAACGGGCATCGGGCTCGATTCTAGCCGAGAACACTTTTTCTCCCCATAGAAGTTGTTTTTCAGCGTCTGATTGTGTGTACGTGACGTGAGTGTTTCCGGCATCCACGATTCAAGTCTTGAATTCAAGTTTTTGTCTTAGTGTGGGGCCGTGAGTGTAAAAGCGTTTGCAATATTTAAGTCTCGAAATATTTATTTAATGTTTTAGTATAATCATGAGCTCTTAATCCTATACGCCCAAGGTTATACTTTCAATTTCAAACAGCTTATACGATACTTTTTCTACTCTAGACCGACCACGAGGAAATTGCCACTTAAAAATGTAAATTACTCATTTTGCCATCTCGGATTATGTTGCCACTTGCTCCGAGCCTAATTTAAATTTAATATTAATTAAATCTCTCAGTTGTCTACTTCAAAAACTTTTCGAGTTGTACCACAGAATCTACGAAGTTTGACTTAGAGTATATGTCTTATTTTACATTTGAAAGTCCCAGTCGGGAAACTGACGAAACTGGATGGCTCTCCACTCGGCTTACTTATTAGTTTCTGTTGGTTTTCCTCTGTGCCTTCTCCAGCGGCACAATGAAGAAAAAATTTGAACACGCAGTTTTAATGTAAAGTTGTAGCCGTAAATCTCCGACAAAATAGGAAGATAATGAAACCACAAGCCCCTGAAGAGCCATAATGGGTACAATAGAGGGCTCCTTAAAAACTTATCAAGAGAGGCGCTGTTGGCGAAATATAAATAACAAGAGATGGACGTATTAAGGATTTTTTGGGTTCAAAATTACGTAAAAAAATAATAATTGTTGGGTTAACTGTAGATAATAGAAAAGGGACCCATTTTCACAACATTTTCAATGAAAGTAACGATTAATTATTAATTATTACCCGACAGGGTCCATAATCTTATATATAAAAATGAATTGCTGTTCGTTAGTCTCGCTAAAACTCGAGAATGGCTGGACCGATTTAGCTAATTTTGATCTTGAAATATATGTGGAAGTTCAGGGAAGGTTTAAAAGGTGAGAAAATATAAAGAAATTGCAATAAAATTAGTAAAAAGTAGTATTTTTTTCCTATACAAACTGTTCGTACCTGTCAAACAGGAGATGTTTCTGAATATTTGACCACAGACAATTGGCGGTATGAAGTTCGCCGGGTCAACTAGTTGGTACTAATTTTAAGTTTACCATCTAAGTTACATTGTGGAATGCAAACAAAATATGAATATGAATAATTACTTCCATGGAAGTAACGATGTAATGATGAAGTAATGATTGGAATGGAAAATGTTATCCTGATAAGATTAATATTATAAGCCTTATCCGGGGTAGTAATTTTGATCAGGACTTTAAACTGTACACGACACGAGTCTTTAAGTTACTCGTGACTAGATATTTTTAGGCAAACGTGCACCATTGACACTTACGATCAGGTGAGATCATGATCAAATGTTTGCCTGTCAAGAATTAAAAATATCATTCTCATCATGTTGAATCACAGAGCATCATAAGTAGTCATGTCGTGTGTCGAATCGTACGCTGACCCATTTTTTAAGAGGTACAAACCCGCCCTGGCTTCTCTATATCAACTAGAGTCGAGTTTGAGGACGTCGAGAGCCAGGGCTCTCAACTTCAAGTAACGAGTGTTTTGTAGGTTGTAGGCGGTAAGCCTTTCAGCTTTCAGGCTACAATTGGCTTCATTTCGAACCTCGTTACAGTGGGCGGGGACTGAATGATATTGTCAAGCGGTGTATTCGTTGTGAACAATAGTTTCGGCGCCTTTTTTAGACTGCAAAAGGAACTATTTCTTTGTCAACTAGAATTCTTTGTTATAGTGCTTTGGTTGTTGGCTTTTAGTGAGATAACTCATAAACATAATTAAAAATAATTTATCTGTATCATTGAAAATGCAATAAACTTGAATGTTTTCTAAATTAAAATTGTATTTTTATATTAATACTCTAGGTATTAATATCCAATTCAAAATGAATCGGATTAATATCCAATAAAAGAATCCATTCCAGCACAAATACCCCTCGGAATGAAACATTGTGATCCTGCCCGGAAGCGAACCCAAGAGGTTATAATTTTAAGTTAAATCTGGTATATATTATATTTCATTAATCTTTAATTTGATCTTTGTTGTCCCCAGACGTAACCAGCTAAGCTAGTCTTCCACTCGGCCCCAAGACTGATCCTGTGATAGCCAAGCACTGCTGGCTGCCCGACAATAATCCAAGGCACGTAATTTATGGAGAGCAAGCACACCTTCTATAAGGAACATTTAATAAAGTAAGTCTTATGAAAGTCAAAACTATCGTGCGTACTAGTACCTACAGTCAAACGCGTAAAAACGTCGACTAACTTTGTTGTCGACTAGTTTCCGACAAATTGGTTGTATTTACTTAGGAAAAGTCTCGTCATGCCTTGGCGCGTCGACATCAAATTCAGTCCTTGTTTTTGATCGTAGACAACATAATAACTTAACTTCTTTGCTATTTGTATTTCCTTTATTCAAAACTATAACTAAGATTTTGAACAGCGTTAATTCAATGAATAGCATTCGGGGCCAAAATGGCTAGCAACCTATTTTTGTAGTGCTTAGACGAGGAGTCCTTTGATCAGCAGTAAACGTCTTCTGGCTGATATTAGTTCAAACTCTAGCAAAATAACCAAAAGAAGACAGCTTCTGATGGTCAGTAAAATCTTGTCGCCTATTCACATCTGCAATACCACGGGCATTGCCGGTGCATTGCCAACTTTTGAATATGATAACCCATCTCTTGAAGGGTTAACAGAGAAAAGAAAGTTTGTGAAAAGATCTTGGAAATTGGCATTCCAGAGACTGCTAGAAACGATTCCGAATTCTTAAAGAATCCAATTGTTCGTTCAGGTAGGGGTAGTCCATGCCCCACGCGGCTCCCGTCTCCGCCATGTCGGCCCCGACGCGCCACCCGCACTTCTACACCGTCGAGGTCGGCGACACCCGCTTCACGATCCTCAAGCGCTACCAGAACCTCAAGCCCATTGGCTCCGGCGCCCAGGGCATCGTCTGGTGAGTTTATTGGGAGGTGGACAGAGACCCCTCTACTCCATCGAGATCGTGAAACCCTGCATTTCCTGGAGCCAACGGAGACTGAAGTCTTTTTGTTTAGGGACTCAGGTCGGCTTCCGGATTAGGTATGTTGATTAAACTCAAAGAAGAAGACATTACATGTAAGTTTACCAGGATGATAGAGGTATGACTAGGTTAAGCGCCATTGCTTAGATAGTAGTAGTAGGGTAAGGTTATGATAAGAAATTACCGTTTATGATTAACATAGGCTTTATATTTGATAAAATTTTAATTACACATAACATTTTTCAAACGAGAAAATATCATATATAGATGAAATTTTTTATGTATTTTGGATGGTCTTTAGTACTCTATCAAGTTAAGGTTATAGTTCAAAATAACTGACGCTTAGTTTATTTTTAAGGTCATATTATTAAATAACAATTGCCAGCTAAGAAAAACTAGAAGAATGAGAGACTAGACTAGACTAGAATAATGTTAGATAGATAGCCAGATAAAGTCATCTTAATGGTAAGACGACGGTGAATGAACCTGATAGGAACGAATAGGTGCCAGACGCTTCAGTTTCTTCCACGAGACGTATCTAGTCGATCGATAATATCCAATCCTTGGTAAGTTAAAAATATTTTGATATGGTTTGAAAATATATTGAAAACAACACCACAGACGGTAAGTTTAGTAATTAACTGGGATGGACAAAGCCCTACGTATCACTAATAAAGAAGAAAAAAACACCACTCATCTTACTTTAGGTAACGGGAATACCAAAATCAGTACGCGATTTAGATCCAAAATTTTGAAGAGCGTTAATCCAATTAATATCAGTCCACACCATTATTAAAATTCCACCATGTTTACTTTGTACATACACATTCGTTTCATAAAACTTCCATTTGTATTTAATCATCGTTATTTATTCCTACAGCTATTCTATTCGATCCAGATCTTCGAACACTAAATAGTAACAGTTTACAGTCTACTTTAAATGCCATTCTATTTTATATCTTTAATACTTCTTAAGCATGCAAATAATTTGGTGCATCGTGGTATTCCTAGTCTCACGTTTATTTCACAGTAGACGGAGTTTTTCCAACTTGATTTTTTGCACGCACTCATTTTTTTGCATGTGTTTTGCACAGCCATACCACACTATACTCTGAAATCTACTCGGATGCGTTTTTAGGGTTGTAACGAAGCAGTATTTATTTTATTTTCGTGTCGTTTATTTTCCGTGCATACAACCAAGTTTTACTACCACAGTAGAACGGTGAAGTTGTCAACCCGTGACAAAATATTTCACGTGACAAATCACGTATGTTGGCGGTTACTTATTAATGTCTTCTATGGCGGTAACAATAGTTATTTTATATAAATTTGTATTTTTTGGCCGTTCGTCACAACCCTACGTACAACCACACGAGTCCACACGACACAGGTGACACATAGAGTAGAACACACCGCCGGCACGCACACCAATGTGATTTGTTTCTCTTTATAGCTGATCGAGTAGTGAATAACCAGTAGAAATGGTTGAGTTTTACTCTGTGGCACTCGGTGACACGGAGTTCTCTGTGCCGACGCGGTACACTGAGCTCGAGCGCCGGGGCGAGGGCGCCCAGGGGATGGTGTGGTAAGGACCCGCCGCCATTTTGTTGTGTCACGATAGCGCGGGAAAATGGCGGTTTTGTTATGCAAAATGGCGGATGCTTTAAATGTTACGCTTATTTCAGGACTAATTCGAACTAATTGATTGTTGTATTTTTCTTCTAGGTTTCTATGTGAAACTGACTTCAAATAACAGATCATTTTTCATTTAATTGATAAAACCAATTTTATGAAACATGTTGTAGGTTACTTTATCTTGCCATCCGATTAGATTGTTAAATATTTTGAAGTCGGTTACTACAAATAAACATTATATACTTTAAATTATTATATTTCTTCAATATAACAATGTGTATCCCATTTTGGCTGTTTTTAATCCACAAGCTGTAGCGGCAGAACTGCGTAAGCACATAGCACGCATGACACTAAAATTAATATGCAATCGTTTATGAGTTTACTTATAATTACCACATATTATCAACATTTAAATCACGTTCTCAAATTCACTGTGTATGCTATCTACTAAACATAATTACTGCTACGTGGCGGTGCATATTCGATTAACTAATTTCACTAACAAACACACGTGCATGGTTCACACATCACGTTGTTAAACATCAAATAAATGGGACTGTTTCAGTAGCCACTAAGTTCACAAATAACCTAATATAAAATGTTAATATTAAGATTTTGTATCTAAAAAACGATGTTTAAAATAAAATTGTTAGGTATCCATATGTTATGTTTAGATAACCAGCTGATACATTTTTGATGTTTCGTTGCAGTGCCGCATACGACACAGTGACACAACAGAATGTCGCCATCAAAAAGCTATCGCGGCCATTTCAGAACGTGACACACGCTAAACGAGCGTATCGTGAGTTTAAACTCATGAAACTTGTCAACCACAAAAATGTAAGTAACACTCTAGGGTCCATATAACTGTACTTTAGCACATCTACCTTTAAACGAGCAATTCTTGTATCTCGGTAACGGCTTCAACGATTTTCATGAAAATGTGTATACAGCGGGTTTCGGGGGCGATAAATCGATCTAGCAAGCTCGATTTCATTTTTAGAAAACGTCGTTTTAACCGAGCAAAGCTCAATCATCCAGGTACCATTTCTTAAGCAAGATGACGTAACAAGGACAATGTAATGTTTTACCAGGGGTCCCAGTTTGAGCGCCACTTGGCCTTAATGGCGCCCAACGTGGTGCTGGCGTAATTTGGTTACAGCAGCTGCAATTTATTCTAGGCAGCTGTAATTTAGGCAGATTTGTATTCAAGCGTTGTTGAGGAATTGATAAAGGCTTACATTTTCATTTCTACGAATATTACTGACTAAATTAGTCCGTTTTCTCAATTGAGAAAACTTGAGACAAGATGAAAGATAAATATTCGAAGCCTTTTTTTTCATAAAACCTCGATTTTGTTCGAAAAGATGCCTGGGAAATCATTACTCCTGCGGCACTTTCTTGGGTGAGGTTTTGATTCCTCTTTCGCTCTGCTTGTTACTTCCTATTTTACTCCTAATAGTCCTTATTTCCGTTAACATTTAATTTCAAAAATACAGAGCTCATCTGTTCTTCAAAAATGTTTCAGATAATCGGTCTTTTAAATGCGTTTACGCCACAACGGAGTCTCGAGGAATTCCAAGACGTGTACCTGGTGATGGAACTCATGGACGCCAACTTGTGCCACGTCATACAGATGGACTTAGACCACGAGCGGATGAGCTATCTGCTCTACCAGATGCTGTGCGGCATCAAGCATTTGCATTTAGCTGGGATAATTCATCGGGTAAGTGAAGCTAAAGTATGGGTCGTTTTGAATGTTGAGCGAAGATTAATTCCCAAGTACATACAAGTATGAGTAAACACTTAGTAGAGTACGACAAACTGTATTGGAAATAACTTGACTTGTGACAATGGAGCTATGAATAAATTATTTGTATTTGTATTTTGAAATATTTAGGTACTAATCAGGTAGAAACTTTCTATTTTCCTGATTCTGGTTTTGGTTACTTCCTTTCATCTTTAGTAATACATTTCTTTGCAAAGATTGATCCTTATCAGCAACAAAATCCATTGGTTCAATAATATATGGAGTTTTTTATTTATTTATTCAGATCGAATTCCGTCAAAAGTAAAAGATTAAATAAAACTAAATATGCATTATGACTCCTTTCACTTATATCTAACTCCCGTGGTTTCGGACTTGGCCATCACCGCCCCTCTCAAAAAACCATACTGTATATGCTAATATCGTTTATACTGATATAATCATATTAAACCTTTTGATCCGTTCTACATTAATAATTATAATTAGACTAAACTTATAAATACTGAAAAATTAAATAACGTTTCGATTATAAACTTTCAATGGTGTAGCTTTAGATTTTATCGGTATATTGTAGGATCTGAAGCCGTCCAACATAGTGGTGAAGAGCGACTGCACGCTGAAGATCCTCGACTTTGGCCTGGCGCGCACCGCAGGAACCACATTCATGATGACGCCCTACGTCGTCACCAGATACTACCGGGCCCCGGAGGTAGGTCACCGCTTCGTCTGCCGCTCCCATTACGAGCATTTCTTAAACATAAACGCTGTCACACTCACCACACACTAAGTTCAAACACTTGTGTCGTGGGTGCCGGAAACATTTACACATCACACGCACAATCACAACCAGAACCAGAAACACTAATTTTCCTTTTTTTCCCAACCTTTGCTTAGAAGGCGAACGCCCGCCCAACTAACCCAACGGGCAGTTTTTTGCCATGTTTAATTATTTACTTCCATAGTTTACATTTTATGGTTACTATATTTAATGAAGACATGTAGATAGGGTTCGAAAATAGATGCACTATTGATTGACTCTAAACATCTTCGTTTTACTGAAAAGAAGGCTTAATATTAAAACTTGTTTTTCTAGTTAAGAAAATGAAGAGTATGTCAGAAATGTAAAACCTATTTTCGTTTATTTATAAAAATAATATTTTTGCAAGTATTTGGTAAGTAACTTTTGAAATAGGATTGTATTGAAAACTGATTACTTTATTTAGGGGTTGTTTTAGTTGATATTTTACCTTGAATATGGCTGAAACTTTAGATATAGACCTACACTAAGATGTTTTTTTAAAACGAATGGGTTTTGACCAATACAATATCGTTTTGCAGGTGATCCTGGGCATGGGCTACACAGAGAACGTGGACATCTGGTCGGTGGGCTGCATCATGGGCGAGATGATCCGCGGCGGAGTGCTGTTCCCCGGAACTGACCACATCGACCAGTGGAACAAAATTATAGGTCAGTGTGACTCGATAATAACATATTTTATCACTTTACTGTCAAGTTTGACAAACGTTTATTACTTTGTTGACAGGCTTATACTAAAAGAATAATATGTAGTGAACTCGCCGGTCCGCGGTGCAAGGAGAACATTGTTAGGAGTTAAAACAATGTTGAAAAATTGCGATCCCCTGTCAGTTAATAAAGGTGTAGGGCAGCCATAGCGTGAAATGAAACAAACGGTTTAAT
Source organism: Lomographa bimaculata (assembly GCA_948107665.1). Taxonomy (NCBI): domain Eukaryota; kingdom Metazoa; phylum Arthropoda; class Insecta; order Lepidoptera; family Geometridae; genus Lomographa; species Lomographa bimaculata. Next base: position 1,080,511 of record OX403600.1, on the reverse strand, counting down.
CAATTTCTACTGATCAGGATAAGTTGTTATATTTAGTAAAACAGTTTTTTATATAACGGAAAGAAAGCTGGTCGCAGCGATCTAACAATAGAAACCCAACAATCAACGAAAGATTTATTTAGCATTTGCACACTGGTCGTTGGTAGAAGAGATGCTAGGCCTATATTTTGTTCTGGATCGCTAAGATAGCTGTTGGAACACCATTTAGACATTGGATTTTTCTAATTAGGAAGTTAAACTATCTACATAAACAGGCAAGCACGAAAAAAATCTCTCCGTTTATTTCATCACGATGTTACTTTCTCCGAAAGCTTAAATTCCGTCATAGGGTTCAAAATTGCGACAAACCGATCGGGAGGCGCATGCGGTATGAGTGACTACGACCTATTTATCATGAACTAGCTAATAGGCTCTTTAGCAAAATACCAGAAACATCTTGGGACATCATTCCAACTATTAATGAGACCAACGCCTTCGTGGCATGGCCATTGCAAATTAAGTTCTATGATGCCTTTCTTTGCGGGATAATGAAGTTTAAACAATATATATCGTAGATTATATAGAATACATCATCGTAATTATTACAAAAAAAAGCAAAAGAAAGTCGTAAATAAATGATAATGACATAAAGAGACTACAATAAGTTGTTATCACCGCTTCGAGGCTAGATGCAAGACCGTGTTATTCCGTGTGCAGAACAACTGGGCACGCCGTCGGCGGCGTTCATGGCGCGACTGCAGCCCACGGTGCGCAACTACGTGGAGAACAGGCCGCGCTACTCCGGATACAGCTTCGAACGCCTCTTCCCGGACATACTGTTCCCCAGCGACAGCAATGAACACAATCGACTCAAGGTTTGCAATTAACACAATCGACTCATGGTTAGCAATGAACACAATCGACTCATGGTTAGCAATAAACACAATCGACTCATGGTTAGCAATGAACACAATCGCCTCAAGGTTAGCAATAAACACAATCGACTCATGGTTAGCAATGAACACAATCGCCTCAAGGTTAGCAATGAACACTATCGACTCATGGTTAGCAATGAACACAATCGACTTATGGTTAGCAATGAACACAATCGCCTCAAGGTTAGCAATGAACACAATCGACTCAAGATAACGCTATTACACAAATTTCCATTGCGAAAACTCACTTGATTGCAATATTGTTAACTTCTTGTATTCTCATAAAGGGAGATTTTATTAACTGCCGACCCTTAAGTAACAACCTTTTTTTATGAGGAAGCAACCTCTTTTTCTGAGGCAACAACGCCTCCCTGCACACGTCAGTCAAGTGCCACAAGATCGCTGTCGCACTGTATATAGTTATGAAAGTGGCAATGATGCATTAGTATGTTTGTGTGTGCAGGCGTCGCAGGCGCGTGACTTGCTGTCCCGCATGCTGGTGATCGACCCGGAGCGCCGCATCTCTGTCGACGAGGCGCTGCTACACCCCTACATCAACGTGTGGTACGACGAGGGAGAAGTCAACGCTGTGAGTTACATCACTACTTACAAATGTTTATATTTCAATCGTTTTTATTGTATGTTTCAGTAGAGATGTTGATGAGAAAGTAGTCCGTCAGCTAGATAATCAATAAATATAGGACATGTATTTTTTTATTTAATAAATCAATAGAAATTGACAAAGACAGCGTTAAAGTTCGGAAGTTCGGGAGTGCAGGCTCGTGACATCAAGCCTCAGTAAAAAGTGAACTGGGGAGTGACGTCACGCGGAATTTTGTTGTTTAACAAAAGAAAAAAAATGTGTCCTATATTTTTTGATAACGTGAATGACAGACTAAATATAATTTTTCAGGCATATCTAGCCTATTATAGTTAATTAACCCCGACGCAAAAGTTGGGATGTTTTAAGTTTAACATTCGGTTAACTAGACCGTATTTTAATAAAAATAATTGTTTAAAAGGTGTTTTGATCGAGAGTGTTATGTCTATTTGGGGAAAATCGTTTTCTAAAAAAAATTGTTTTTGTATTTGTTTTACTGTTACAAGAATTAACTTTTGAAATTTTACTACATCTATTATTTTTCCGTTTAAATTTGTATAAATGGAAAAGGGCGACTTGGGAAAACTGTAACGCGGTATGCATTCTGTGACTGGTGATTCACAACCACCAGTCACAGTCAAAGTTTTATGAACCATTAAATAAGTTCAACTCGCGTCCTGATGCCGGAAACATTCGAGTCATAACAATCGGAATCGGAAACACTTCTTCCCTAGGGGAGAAAACTCGAACGCCGTTTCAAAGGCACCCCAACTCGGCCAGCGGGCAGTTCAACTTGGAAATCGCGCCAATCATAATAATAACTAGTTATATCCGGTAGACGTTGCAATACCACGGAAGCAAAATAACATTTTACCCCACTCACATTTATGGCCGCCTAGTACTTTAACACCACACCATAAACTTTGTTACCATGGGCGGTTAAGATTCGATAAACATACAAAAAAAAAATTTTTTTCTGACCAGTTATCAATTCTGAACCACCCCTGCACCCCAGTTACCAACGTCGGTATATAAATAGAGATAACAATAATGTATAGTGACGTGGTCGTGTGTGTATGTGTGCAGCCGGCGCCGGCGGCGTACGACCACTCGGTGGACGAGCGCGAGCACACGGTGGAGCAGTGGAAGCAGCTCATCTACCAGGAGGTGGTGGAGTACTCGGCGCCGCCGCCGCCGCCGCCCGACGCGCCGCCCGCGCCGCCCGACCGCGCCTCGCCCGCGCTCGCCACCTAGGCACGTATCACGCCCTCCCCGCCTGTCTGCCACCGACCGAGACCCACGGGTGCACGACACGTGCAACGGTAGCCCGATACTGTCGCTGGGAGCGATCGAATGCTAGTTGAAATCAACGCTCGATTCAATCCTTAATATTTCTTCGAAACTGACGTTTCCAACTTTTGAAAAATAAAACTTTCTCTGACCCAAATGATAACCAGGCTAGTAAAAAAAAATCGCCGTCCGGCGGAGTCCCGTGAACGTTTGCGGGAACCACCCGCATAAATAGCGATTTAATCATATTTCTTTTTCTATTTTAAATAAGTCGGTTTATATGTAAAGCTAAAATTTTAAAATTTTTTAATCAATTTCAAACAAAATTGCATGAGCGACGGCAGACATTTTAACTGGAACGACGTCATTAAATAGTTAAAGTGGCCTGCGTTCCGAATCTGGGAGTGCGTTATTCACGATACGAATTAGTGACGTCCCCGACCGAAACGACGTGGCGGCTAGCGTATTCGCGTGAAAGTTAATAAAATTTAAATTCCCGTTAGGCCCCTTATCGATATCATAAAATTGAAATAAGAATTATAGGGGCTTATTAAAATAATAAAATTAAGCCACATTTCAAAAATATGTGAATATTGGCGGCAAGCAATTTCTTAGGTCCTCTTTCTCGTAACGTTCTCTCGATTCGAGCTAAGCCGTGGTCGGGCGACTCGTATCGAGTCGAGGTAACATCGTGGTCGAGCGACTTCTCGATTGGAGTCGAGCTATCGCCGAGATCGAGCGACTCTTCTCGAATCGAGGTAAACCGTGGTCGAGCGATTCGTGTCGCGAGCGACACGCTGTCCCGGGGCCGGGGCCCGGCTGGCGCGGGCCGGGCGGAGGCGGACGGCGGCCGGCGGCGCTCGGCGCGGGCAGCACCCGGGAGTGACGCCCGCTCTCTCACCCCCATACACATTCACCCTTCGCCTTTGTCTTGTAACCCGCTTATTATTACGCTCGCTTCGCTCGCACTTTTTGGTTTGCAACCCGCTTTCGACATGTCATATGATATTTTATAAAATAAATACTTTGTATCTAAAATATCATATTATTATAATTCTTTCTACTCGTTGGTCCTAAATCTAACAATTTTCTGTAATTCGGGTTTGACATATACGCGGCGGGGAAGGGTCCCCGCCGCGTTGCATGATTAATATTTATTAATTTTCCGCTTTACTCATGTTCATTATTAAACGATTGCTCTCTAAAAATCTCGATACGAATTAGTCCTATCGGAGATTTTTAGATGTGTACAAAACAATAAGAAGTGGCAAATGTTGCAGGTGTCGGCCGAGCAGACCGAGATATAATCCGGGAGTAGTGCGAGGACGATTAGATCGTGCGGCTCGTGCGGCCGTGCCGTGGACGGGACGTGCTACTAGTGCTGGAACGTAACTCGTTAAATACGACCGTGTATATATTCATCGTGGAAATGTTATGTGCAATACTCGACGGGATAAAATCAAGTGCAAAATAATTAAAAGAGGTAATTTTGAGTCGTTCATTTTCATGTGTACGAGAGTGGATGTTACGGAGACTTATGATAATAAATTAGGCAGCATTATAAAGGATAACCTGTAGCGTAGCAGACATACGTTTACTCTTATTACCCATGTACCGATTTGTTTGTATCGTTTTGAACCGTTCACATCTTGTCTAATTGTAGTTTCTTCCTGTTTCTTATTATATAACGTAGCCGTAAGTTCTAATTATAATTTACAGACACGATCGCTTCTACATTGAGTTGTAAGATTGAATGTTCGGTTCCTATACACCCACCCCGTTGTACACTTTGGCTTTGACGTTTGATTTGCATGAAGGAGTGCCTTTTGCGAATTGCAAAAAGTTGGTGATTTACAGTTAAATGGACTGACTTTCGTATGTTACAATATTTTTGTAAAAAGGACATTTTAAATAAAATAATGAAGGAAGCGATTTCCTATTGTGGCATGCAATATTTTTATCTAAAGATTTCTTTTTATTTTATATTTTGAATGAAATGTTAATATAATATTGATAATCGTGTTGAGCTTAGATGTGTTAATGTATTTTTAATTTTTTACTCTATTGTGCAATCATTATTATATATGTACTCGTACTATGTAATCTTAATCGAGTCTGTTTGTGTGATCACTCTTGCAAATTTTCCTGATTCCAAATTGCCAATAACCTATAAAATTACAAAACGAATTTCAAGTACAGTGCCATTGAATACCTTATTGCCATAGGTACTTGTCAGATATAATGTATTATGATAATGTAACGGACGCTAGTGTTTTGATGAATTTGCAATAGTGAGTGCGTGATTTGAACTGTGCGAACTGTGCGGTATGAATTAATTTGTTAGCGGTACATCATCAAATACTTGGGATTTTGTGATGTTCATAGTTTTTCGTAAGTAGGCCCTAGTTACGTTGTTGATAATATTGTATTTACCGAACGGTAGTAGATCAGTAAGTACATTTCTACATAGGTAGTCACTTTTAGATATCCTCACACGTTCCACTGGAGAATTGAAATACGTAAATAATCAACGAGTTCTCTCAAATGTTTAACTTCGACATATTTTACTCTAGACGTCTGCATTTAATTTTGCAATTATTATTATTAGATGGTAGTTCGATTTCATTTCATTTGTATATAAACAAGCAATAGTCCGTTAGCCTGTCAAGAATTATTAATATTTGATCGGCACAACGTGTGAGGGACATAGGTTTTTGATTGAAACCTAATTACTTAGGTGATATATTATGTAAATTAAGGATAATAATGAATGAAGATAGTCTTATCGGGTGGTTTCAGAATAGCACAATCTATTAGCTATAGAATAAACGCTGAACGGTGAGTATAGGCTGGTGGGATCTGAATTCGGAGGTCGTTTTATATAACTATTAACGTAATACAAAAGCAATAATTACATACTGTTATTTTTCACTTTCTACTGCGATCAAACGTCTGCTGTATAATTTGATATTATTTTGACATATCATGGACGATCAATATATGATTTGGCCGCCATTGCTGCATGATGGTTTGATCGCTTGCTCTTGGTTGTTGGTTTGCTTTTGTTCCATATTTTGTCTGAAACACAAAAAAGAGTTGGCGTGCTAAGTACAAGTCAATTGTTTTGTGTATCAACTCAGAATTAAGGTATTCAGTAGTTGCTGTACAAATTGAATACATTTATACTATATCACGGTCCAGTATGAAGTGTAATTTCTAAAAGTGTACATTAAATGATTTAGGACTACGTATAAATAATAAATCTTTGTAAATATTAACAAAATATTGTATGGAGCAAAAGTGAAAACAACAGCAAATAACCTTAGAACATCCTGTTTATCACTATAGTAATAAATAAAATCACAACTGTACGTCCAAAATGTCCATTTATATGTTAAAATGTACCTAATACAAATTACAATAATGTAATCTTTAGATTGTAATTTAGTACTCTTGGTAAACAAGGTGATAAGGTAGTCGCAACGTTAAACGCAGGCCGCGCGGCTTCTAGCGATGTAAACTTGAGTTGAATCACTTCGATGACTATCTGTAAAACAACTTATTTTTACTGTACACGTAAGTTATTTCATATTTTAACTGAATAAATCGAAATGGTTATTATTCAATTTGTTTGATTTCTGTCTTCCTGTCCTTGCACAGTAATGCACTGAAGAAAATGGACTCTAGCGATGGATGTGATCCCTCTGACCACTAGTGTACGATGGTATACTCTTATGTGCTTATACCTACGATGGTGCACTTTCCCAACTGTACTATCGATGGTATACCATTGTGTATCATAGTATTCATAGTACTATTGTGTTTAGTACACTGTACAAATGATACTGTTCTATAATCAATAGTACTAGTGGTATCGTTAGGTAAGGTAGTAGGTTCGTGAATATATTATGAAGTGGATGGCGCTCGAAAGCTAATGGAAGTCGGTACTCTGTGGGAAATCGTTCTTGACTTAACCGAATTATTTAATCTGTGTTTCCGGTATGATGGAAATATTTTTCTTACTAGCTTCGTTTCGAATTGGATTTTAGCACGCTGTTATAAATAGTTATGCCACGGCGATAAATCCCGTTTCAAAAGAGCGTGGACCATGCCAAAACCTATTCGAAAGGCAGGGTTTCAAAGCTAGTTCGACATAGTTCGACAAAACAGTATAGAATAATCATTATAGTGATTGCCATACTGACAAATTCGTTCTTGACTTCCTCTCAAGTAGAAACTGGACGATGATTTCTAGGCCTATCGAGTTCAAGAACTATTTAAAGTTAATAATCCACCATTAATCTCATATCTTTAAACGAGCAATTCTTGTACATATATATATATGTATGTGTGTGTAATCAGGATTTCGGAAACGGCTCCAACGATTTTCATGAAAGTTACAGATTAGGGGTTTTTCGGCCCAAGTAATCGATTTATCAAGGTTCCAGGTCCGAGAAATGCTCGGTTCCCAAACTGCATTTGAAAAACCGGGTTTAAGAAACTATCAGCGCCATCTATTACACCATGACCGATGTAAAAAACTGTTTCTACTCGACACTAGATAGAGCTTATTCAAACACATTCTACCAAAAACAAAAACCGAGCAAAGCTCGGTCATCCGGATATTACATATTTTAACTCGAGAATCACAATTTTTGACTGGAACAGATCGCTTTTAGCGATAAGTCCGTCCATTGTACTTAGATATAAATAATATGATTGTTTTTTATTTAATTTTATTTGGTGCAATAAAGTGTTTTGTATTGTATTGTAAGTTTTGGAAAATAATACAGAATCGACAGCAACTTATTTTCACTTTCACGTCAAAAGGATCGTACCTACTCCATGCTTGATTGCTTGATCCTCGGTCTCGTCGGGTAGAATGTTTTTTTTTTATGGCTCAACCATAGAAAAAGCTTGAGAGCGCGTAACCTGTCTGTCACATGGTCATTTTTATGTCAATGTCATAAAGTGTTCTCTCAGACGCAGTTCTCTGTTGTTTGGCTGTCACTGTCACTCACTAGTATCAAATGCATTTGGATTTTGTATGTTTACACGAAAACTTTCAAAATGTATCAATTCTTCCTTTAAATTCAGCAAATTCAAAAGATTGATTTGTATAACGACACTACTACACTCGCCATCATGGCGGATAAGGATAAATCCAAAACGATTGTGCAAACCAAACACGTCCCGAAGGATGCTCAAGTGATAATGTCTATCATGAAGGAGGTCGGGATCACAGACTATGAGCCTCGGGTCGTGAACCAGCTTCTGGAGTTCACATTTAAATACGTAACATCAGCGTTGGAGGACGCGCGTGTGTTTGCGAGCCACGCGAAGAAAAAAACCATAGATCTGGAGGATGTTCGGTTAGCAGTTCAAATGCAGTTGGACAAATCGTTTACGAGTCCGCCGCCACGTGAAGTGTTATTAGAGTTGGCGCGAGTGAAGAACGTTAACCCACTACCTCTGATAAAGCCGCACTGTGGGTTGCGGCTGCCACCTGATCGGTTAGTGCCTCATTGCTCTCAATTGTTTATATTACCTGAGTAGTAATAGTTTGCATCTCTAAAGTGGCATTCAGCCCACATTAGAATTTTGTTTGGGGATCGGGAATTACCTGGAAATATGCTTTAGAGAAGACAGGAAATTTGGATGGTTTCCTGTTCGACTAAGCCCCAGAAACTAGTTATGGATAAAAGAAAATAAATAAATATTAGAAGTAAACACTTCGACACTCACAGCCCCACATTAAGTTCCATGACTTGTGTTGTGGGTGCTTGTGGGTGTAAAACATTCACATCACACACACACAACATTCACAACAAACCTAGAACTAGAAACACAAACTGCCCTTGGGACAAAAGTTGTGAAACACAAATTTGCCTTGGGAGTAAAAGTAAATTGTTTCCATTATTTGTTTCAATGGCGAATCGAACCTGATACCTGTTGCTTAGAAGGCGAATGAGCATCTGACTAAGCCATTGAGCAGTTCTACTCATTCTAATGCAATAATGGTTTAATAATTAATAAATCTACTAATAAACTAACATATGTAATAAAAAATACTCAATCCTTATTCACCTATATTACAGCTACTGCCTCTCGGCTTGCAATTACCGCCTCAAAGCAGCCACCAAGAAGGTTATCACTAAGACTATATCCTCGGGTCCAATCAAGACGGTAACAACTTCCAAACCACCACCCTCTCAGAGCATGGTGATGAAACGGCCACCGGGAGCCATTGTCAATATATCCGGGAGTAAGCCGAGTGTCGTGCCTAAGCCGGTGTTGAAGTTTACCTCAGGGAGCAAGGTAAAATCTTAATGAGTTTTTAAAATTATTAATAGAAGAGTTTAACCTAATAGGAGTCTAAACTTAAAATAAACCTATAATTTATGTATTATTTCAGTACCTAATAGTGAGATATATAGCCCTTTGTGTAGGGGATGTATGGAGGAAAACGAAACCGTAGAACACGTAATAGCTCAGTGTGCTGTCACTGAAGAAATTAGAGTCAACACTGGAATGCTAGAGCAACATTCCACAAAACATAAAGACTCACCTGAAGACTCACAGAATTCAATTACAAATACAACAACCTCATCACTGGAACAGTTATGCCAGCACCCAAAAACCACACTCCGTTATTTTAAGGAGCTGGGGTGGATGGGGTAGTTCCTGGCAGGGGGAAATGCACAATACACCCCAAGCGGGACGTCAGTGCAGGCCTTAACGCCCCCATATTGAATAAGAATAAGTGAGATATTTTTCAGGTGGTAGCGAAACCTGCAGTCCGAGTGACAGCTGGGCCTCCGCAGGCACCCGTGAAGATGGAGGTTGATGATCCAGGTGGGGCACACAAACGGAAGCGGGACGATGATGACTATGACATGTAAAGTAGACTATAGACTAGGAAATAGATATTAACTTTGGTGTAAGGATGAATAAGTGTATTTTTTAGTAAAATAGTAAAAGATTTTTTAATGATTTTGACGTTTCATTTAAAACCTGATTTTTATGAACTAAGTAAGAACGGCCTAGTTGCGGAAAACAGCCCACGTAACAAGTTCCAAGTATATTTTTCATTAAATATTTAAGTCTTTAATGCACAAAGGGTGGACTTAGTGCTAAGGGAATTCTCTACCAGTCAACCAGACATGGTTGACGAGAAGAGGGGTGTAGGCGTGCATCAAAAGGGTATAGAGAGGAAGAGACCAAGAATAGGAACTATGTAGGACAGTAGGTATGAAATAAAACGATATCAACATACACACACAGATTTACGCTCACAGCTCCACACTAAGTTCAATGATTTGTGTTGTGGGTGCCAGAAACATTGACATCACACATACAATCCTACCCATCTAGTTTTTGCATTTGATCTTGACTCTTAAACTAGACCCCTGATTTACCTTATCACAACTGAAATGCTAGTTCGAACTATAGTTTTCAATTTAGAAAGAAAAATAATATTGCATGAGGCGGGGTACTCATTTGCGTCCATAGACAACCATGCCATATTACAAAGATAATTGCACTATACATAATTTCTCTAACTGTTGAGCTACCCAAGCACTGCCTCAAACAAAGGAGATATTATCTATTTTATGGGGACAACGCAATCTACCATAATAGTTTTTAAACTACTATGGTACTTGTCTTGATTTATTTTTAAAGAAATAAACACGAAATAAATATAATAAACATGATTTATTAAAATATCAAACTTTACAATACATTATATTTATACTTATTTCTTCTCATACTTATAAAAGCCCTCTCCGGTCTTGACCCCGAATTTCCCTTCGGCAACGAGTTTGTTGAGCAGCGGGATTGGCTTGAAGAGTTGTTGGTCGGGGTATTTGTTGTGCCAGCCATCAAGGATAAACTTGGTTGTGTCCAGGCCGACATAGTCTCCGAGTTCTAGTGGACCCATTGGGTAGCCCGCGCCGAGTTTCATGGCAATGTCGATGTCGCGGGCTGAAGCGTCGCCTGAAATTTTTATATTTTTTAAAACACACATTTACATATTGATAATCAGGCGTAGTCGGTTTCGATGGCATGGTCTCTAGGGAGAAAATGTGTGTTACTAATGGTAATAGTACCCAGCGTCCATACTTTATAAGGCAAACATGGAGCCAACTATGCCAGTTGGCAGTTTGTCCCTTATCTCTATGATTAAATTAAGTTAACCCATCGTCTTTAAAAATGTTAAAATAAGAAGTGTGTAGTGCTTTCTTTATCTTTATTGTTGAGTCTTTTCCCGAATTCAATCACACAACTGACTCTTAGACAGTGTAAGATAAAAAGATCTATAAATAGGTTATATACCTCTCTCCAACAGCCTGATAGCTTCACACATGTACGGCACCAGCAACCTATTGACCACGAAGCCAGGAGTATCCTTGCATGTGATGCAAGTCTTCCCCACAGCCTTGCCCCACGCCATCATGGTGGAGTAGGTGTCTTCTGAGGTTTCAGCCCCGCGCACCACTTCAAGAAGACGCATCACCGGCACCGGGTTGAAGAAGTGGAGACCACCAAACCTTGAATGACAAAATTCTAATTACTAATAGGCAGTTCTTTTAGTGGGGCAAATAATTACCCATCAATTGTGAGATTTGATGGGGCTGTTTTCATACACACACAGCCCCACATAAAACTTAAGGCCTTGTATTGTAGATGCTGTAAAAATTCACATCAAACCTATACCTAGAACAAATATTCTTTGAGAAAGATAATTGTGGTACTGCTGGTTCTTGAACCCAGAACATGCAGTATAATAAGCAGACTTGCCAACTGGGTTGGCATTTTTGAAGTGTCAAGCAGCCACATTAAGGTATTGATGAACAGGCTTCAAACAACAATCATAATTTAAGTGGGAAGCCTTCAGGTAGCCTGTATAATTCTGACATTAGGAATCTGACCTTATAGAATCAGACCTTCACATAAAAATAAAGTAAGCAATTAGTAACATATATTATTTGAAATTGATTCAGTCAATAATTTCACATACTTATCTTTCCTTTTGACAGCAGCTGCAATTTCATTGATGGAGAGTGAAGAGGTGTTGGATGCCAGGATAGCATGAGCTGGTGCTGCCTGTAATTTTATACATTGTAAATATTTTTTTTGTAAACAAACACTTTCACACTCACAGCCCAACACTTAGTTCAATGACTTGTATTATGGATGCACACACAATCACACCCAGAACCAGAAACACGAATGATCCCTGGGGATTAAACTTGAGTTCATGCCAGGTATCAAACCCCAAATCTGTACTTAAAAGGTGAAAATTCACTCAACTAAGCCAACTGGCAGTTCAGCAATTAATGTAAGAAAATTTGAAAAATATTTTTCATATCTGTTTATAAAAACTTATTGGATCACATCATCTTAATATTAACAAAAGAAGTATATATACACAGCAATTTTATTTTCAATGACCTAATTTGACATATAAACAAATAAGGTACAAAACTGATAGGTTTTATTATTTACATTCATTGTTATATAAGAAAAGTAGATTGCCTAGACTTACCGCATCTAATTGCTTGAAAACCTTATGTTTTACATCCAGGTTCTCAACAATAGCCTCGACTATCAGATCAGAGGCTTTAGCACCTTCCACTGGATCTGTGGAGGTCTTTATCCTGGCAAGTGACTCTGCCACGAACTTCTCTCCTTCCTTCGGGTTTTCTTTGTAAACCTTCTTGGCTACCCTACTGAGATTACCAGCGATGGACTTTTGGGCCTTGGCTAGCACTTCCGAGTTTGTATCTACAAGGATGACATTTTGACCGGCCTGTGCTGAGACCTAGAAATGTGAAATAAAATGTGTGTTACATTACAATTAAAGAGACAATGCTGCTAGCTTGATGGGCAGACTACCTGAATCATTGGTAGCAGTTTGAGGACTTAAGTTGCCTATAAGCTCAGTGGCTTATAATGAGCTAATATATAGGTTAATATAGGTTACTCTTTTGCTGAACAGATATATATCGTTTTCATTTAGTTTTAGAAAATATAGGCTAGTGGACTGTAGACTTTTTTTATTGTTGTTTTAAAGTGTATATAAGCTAAGTGTATTGTGTAGGCTGGTAGGTAATTTTCCGTAGTTTGTGTTCGTGGACTTCTATTTCTAGAAGCAGGTACTTTTAATCACCTGGGCTATACCGGATCCCATCAAGCCGCCTCCGATAACAGTAACATTTTTTATTGCACTTTGCACAGCAGATGAACTTGAGAAGTTCCTTGCAAATACACCAAATTGTACCAATTTAGACATTTTGTTTTCGAAAGTTTAAATAATGAACAATAAAATAGTAAAATATCTAGAAACTCAAAGATAATCTTATCACTTGTAGGAACTTATCAAAAACTTTTACAAGATTAATTCAGTTAATTCCAAAGTTCATTCCCACCACTTCCGTGAATGAGAGAGATGAATTTACTAATAATGTGTGAGAAAGACAAGGATGGATTTTTTGCCAATCAATTTTACCTTGAAAACTATTTTACTCGCCACGTCCCGTTACACGCTGCAAATGTAATAACAGCTGTTATTGACACCTGTCAATTGTCAAATCAGTGAAAACGGAACGCATATCAATAATAAATGTAAACAGTATGCAGATTTACTATTTTCTCAAAATTATTAATACCTTGTTCAGTTTTGCCTTATCAAAATGTGTTGTGTTATCTTGTTGGCTCACACAAAATGCTTATATGGCAGGTAAGTAATACCTTTGAACCTAACATTAACTGAAAATGTAGACACGCTACACGGTGATCATGTTTTAATTTTATTGTTGTTTTGGACTTTGCACCGGTCTTATTATAAGCATATCTCGATCAGCTTGAAGTGAAGTTCGTGTTGTTCAACTTGTTTACTTGTGCTCGTCATTCTGCCGGCTACTTTCACTCAACTAACTCGGTTTTCACGATGAATAAGTTAGTTGGATTAACGAGGAACTTTTCCACTTCTCCTACGTATAATGCGATAAAAAATGTAACTGTCGTCGGTGGTGGCCTAATGGGCTCTGGAATCGCACAGGTAAGATGGATTTCAACTATTAACTAAGTCTAACTAGCCACTTTCTAATACACACAATTATTAAGTCGCTTAAATTAAGAGTGTGTTGTGTTCATTTACATTAGTTATTGTATGCAATGACAGACTTTGAAATCGATGTATTCTGCATTATAACAAGCTATGCTATACAATTCTGGCTATTTAAATTGGCATACCATTTAAAGGACCTGATGACTAAGTCTCATACATAAAGAGCACATAACTGAGTAGGTGCCTGTGGTAGTATCCATGTAGTTGATGCCCCTACCACACTGCTCTATTATCGAACACACCCCGCCCACACTACGCAACTACAACAGGTACCTACTCAGTTATGTGATAAAACTATAGTATTATAGTAGTATATTTATACTAGTATATGTGATGTCAAAACAGTCTACTTTTGAGACATGAGACAGTTTGAGTCTGTACTCAAAGTTAGTCTCATATTTTATAGTAAAAAAGAGGCGCCATAGATATTATAGGCAGATGTTATATTTAATATCAGTGGGAATGTTCCAAGATAATGTTGCTGTTATAACCAACATGTACTATGGTGTTAGGTTTGATTAATGTTTGAAGCATTTTCTTTTTTGGTACTAGCTTAAGGATCTAAATTTGTGACTTGATATAAATACTAATACTTTAATATTGTTATTGATGGAACAGTAATTAGTAGGTTAGGTACACAGGTCTCTTAGTAAAAAGTATATTCTGAACTCAAACATTTGAGTTTCACACAGGTCTCTTTGTAAAAAGTATATTCTGAACTTAAACATTTGAGTCTCACACAGGTCTCTTTGTAAAAAGTATATTCTGAACTCAAACATTTGAGTCTCACACAGGTCTCTTTGTAAAAAGTATATTCTGAACTCAAACATTTGAGTTTCACACAGGTCTCTTTGTAAAAAGTATATTCTGAACTTAAACATTTGAGTCTCACACAGGTCTCTTTGTAAAAAGTATATTCTGAACTCAAACATTTGAGTCTCACACAGGTCTCTTTGTAAAAAGTATATTCTGAACTCTAACATTTGAGTCTCACACAGGTCTCTTTGTAAAAAGTTTATTCTGAACTTAAACATTTGAGTCTCACACAGGTCTCTTTGTAAAAAGTATATTCTGAACTCAAACATTTGAGTCTCACACAGGTCTCTTTGTAAAAAGTATATTCTGAACTCACTCATAGGAGTCTTACACAGGTCATTTAGTAAAAACTATATTCTGATCTCAAACATTTGAGTTTCACACAGGTCTCTTTGTTAAAAGTATATTCCGAACTCAAACATTTGAGTCTCACACAGGTCTCTTAGTAAAAACTATATTCTGAATTCAAACATTTGAGTCTCATACAGGTCTCTTTGTAAAAAGTATATTCTGAACTCAATCATTGGAGTCTTGCATAGGTCTCTTTGTAAAAAGTATATTCTTAACTCAAACATTATAGTCTTACACAGGTCTTTTTAAAGCCTATTAAATCAAATCATATTTTATTTCAGATAACATTAAGAAAAACTTTCATAATAAAGAGTACCTTCAAAAAATAGGTACAAAATTAACCTTTGCACTGCCAGTAAGTCGTACTGATAAGCAATCTTGTAGTATTTTGGGTAAATATGATAAGATAGGATGGTACTAGTTTGTGTAATCTACACTTGTGACTTGATAAAATATCTTTAATTCGTATAGGTAGGTATATGCATAGGTAAATATAGGTTATATAATAAAAATGTTAATGAAAAGTATGGTATTCAACATTTACTTTGCATAGACTTGGGGTTATAATGGGTCCACCCCTTCTCACCCTGTAGCTGTAGGTGTTGTCAGACAGGGACAACTGAATATAGGGTATTATCATTTTAGGCCTTATTCTAAGATACTTACCACCCTAGACCACATTTTCTCCTACAACATCAAAAGATAAAGAAAAATACTGCTCTCCGTTTTTGCTGAGCAATTTGTTACCAAGTGTTATTTTACTGTTTCTATCGCCCACTACTCAAGTATAAAATGCAGGGATTTTAATGTGAAAGTGTTTGTTTCATACTTTAATGGTTAATTTGATAGGTACTTCGAGTAAAGTTTTATCAATAAAATTATTCTAGAAGCAGAATTGGTTTAGTTTTGTTGTTTTTAATAAGATTCAACTATAAGTAATCCCTTCATCGACTTCAAGGTTGCAGCACAAGCAGGCCAGAATGTGACCCTAGTAGATCTGCAGCCAGAGCTGCTGGAAAAAGCCCAGAAGTCAATCCAGGGCAACCTCACCCGAGTAGCCAAGAAGATCCACAAGGATGATGCAGCTAAGGTTCAAGGGTTCGTCAAGGAGTCATTTGACAGGATTAAGGTTTCCACGAAGGTCGAGGATGGAGTCCAAGCTGACCTGGTGGTTGAAGCTATTGTGGAGAAGTTGGATGTGAAACAAGAACTGTTTAATAAGCTTGATCAGGTGAGTAAAGTTTTATATAGCACAATGGTTAAAATTAAAACAAAGTGAGTTTTGGAGAAATGTACCAAAAGGCAACCTTAATGCTTACATATACGAAGTGCAACACTTAGAATTTGCACCTTGTATAGTCATATTTACAACTCCAGACATCTTACTCTCACTAGAAGTGCGTTTGTGTACCTCGGTGCACACATGTCGGGTTTGCACCTATTTAGCTTGACTCTTGTTAGCATATTAGTGATTTTTACACTTTATCTTTATAACAAAAAATATTAAACTACCCCCGACAATGCAGCCCTAAGTTCCACACTAGGCTAGTGCCCGTGATGAGGAATATAGTCTGTTTGAAAACAAAACATATATATGCATGCTAAGTAAGACTGTTTGCTAATCCATAAATGAAGCTTTTTTACCTAAGTATAAGTATTTGTTTGCATTAATATATACCTATTCATAATAATTTTTATGGATGATAATTTCAGTTATGCCCAGCACACACGATCCTGGCCACGAACACCTCCTCTATTTCAGTCAACGCGATCGGCGCTGGCGTCAAGAGGAAAGATAAGTAAGTTATATCAACGTATCGACAACGCATTTGGCGCGGTGAGCAACGTTGCTGGGTGCGGTTCCTGGCAAAAGCACACATTTAATTATTAAGGGAAGTCAGTGCTTTATGAAAATGTTTCCAGCACCCATTATACATGTGAACTTTGTGAGAGGTTGTGATTATGAATATGTTTGTGGACCGCCTCGGAAAAAAAGCTTATTCATTAGAGCCCTTGGAGACACCAGTGGGTTGAACCCTACTGAGCTGTTCGGGCCGAGGTTGTCACATGTGAAAGCTTCAATTCGGAGAGGAATTTCGACGCTGCGGAGCGGAGCACAGCTGTATTAAAAATTCTAGAAAAAATCTATCGAGTGAAACTGGCTTCATGGAAGATAGAAAAAAGTCTGAAAATTTTATATTAAAATTAAACATTGGATAAGTGATTGATTTGAAATATCATTGCGAAATATAATAATATTTAAGGAGCCTGCTTTTAAGAGATGCCTGAATATAATTGACATAGGATACGGTATAAGTGGAAGAATCGACCATAGTCACGAACGTTGCTAATTTGAGGATCACTATCGTCAACAATCCACCACAAAACGTTGCAGATTCGGCGGTCTCCACTTCTTCAATCCGGTGCCGGTGATGCGTTTGCTCGAGGTGATCAAGACTGAGAACATCTCCGAGGAGACGTACCAGGCCATGATGGCGTGGGGCAAGGCCGTGGGGAAGACTTGCATCACGTGCAAGGATACTCCTGGCTTCGTGGTCAATAGGCTGCTGGGGCCCTACAGCGCTGAAGCCCTGAGGCTGTATGAGAGAGGTGAGTAAAACTAAAAGGGGAATTAGCGTGACTGACGCGTTGTCGATGTCTAGATCGATAAATGTTTCCGCATCATTATTCAATATTCATTATAAAAAAATTACTTTATTTCACTCCATTTTGTGTATTTCTCCGACTTATTATTATAAAATGATTGTAACATAGTAATTTTAAATTGCAAACATCAGTAGTTAAATAATGAAACATTTGTATGATCTATATAATCGATTTTGTGGCGTTTGGCCCGAGATGGGTCAGCCGTACTAACATTACCTACTACAATAAGACCTCGCGAATACTAACGATACAGTTTTTGCCCATAAAGAATTATCTTATCTTATCAATCAGAAGACTTCTTCAGGATGAGTGCGGAGTGCTCGTCGCACTCAAGTCACGCTAATTCCCATTTTATTTTTAATGTATTCAAATGTGCGGGAGTTTTTAATAAGGTCAATTTAAATTATTTCATTTTACTGAGCTTGAAAATTTGTTACTGAAATCATTGATACACGTTTATAACTACATAATTATATATTTTGAACTGCCCGTTGACTTAGTTGAGTGGCGTTCGCCTTCTAAGCAGGGGTATCAGGTTCGATGTTCGGAGGGAACACAAGTTTTCTCTTTATGGAAAATTTGTGTTTCTGGTTCTGGTTGTGTTTGTGTGTGTAATGTGAATGTTTCCGGCACCCATAACACAAGTCATCGAACTTAGTGTGGGGCTGTGAGTGAGAAACTGTTTATGTGTATAAGTTTTGGATCATAGAAGCTTTTGGGTGGCTTTACGTTCTTCTTTTGGTGACTATCTAAATGACGAGTGTGTGAAAAGCATTTTGTACATGAAGGACAGAAAAATACTACTTTCTTCTTCATGATATATTTTGGCACATTTAAAACCAATATCACAGAATAATAGTAAGACGTTAATAATAAGGAAAGGTTAATTTCGTCGCTTCAGGCGGGTCTTGAGTAGCTCAGCGGTTAGAGCAATAGGGCATGACACCCTATGGCCGCGGGTTCAAATCCCGCCTCAAGCGATAATTTTTCCTTTCTAAATTTATCACTATAGTTCTGCCTAGCATGGCTAATGCTATATAAATAAAATCAATTGATTTGGGTAGACGTTATCAACACAACGTGTAGCTAACTGCAATGTTAGACTCGTTGGCCGTAGTAGTTTCTAAAAACTGTTCGGTAGATGGCGTCACACGTCCCCGTAAGACGTTAATAATAAGGAAAGGTTAATTTCGTCGCTTCAGGCGGGTCTTGAGTAGCTCAGCGGTTAGAGCAATAGGGCATGACACCCTATGGCCGCGGGTTCAAATCCCGCCTCAAGCGATAATTTTTCCTTTCTAAATTTATCACTATAGTTCTGCCTAGCATGGCTAATGCTATATAAATAAAATAAATAGTATATAATATTCTATAAAAAGTTATAGCTATAAAAACTTAGTCAGCGACCCAGAGCCATCCTACATAAATTAGCTGGAATGGCTCGGGTAGTCGGTCGGTAAAGCACAATACACCCCAAGCGGGACGTCCGTCCATATCTCCCTACCACAAATTAAAATTCCATAAATGTTGGACACAAAATAAATAGAACAAAAATATTATACTATATGAAATGTATATATAATAAGTTATAAATAAACGCTTTCACACTCACAGCCCCACACTAAGTACGATAACTTGTGTCGTGGGTGCCGGAAACATTCACATCACACACACAATCAGAACCAGAAACACAAACTATCTTTGATGAGAAAACTTGTGTTCCCGCCAGGAATCGAACCCGATACCCCTGCTTAGAAGGCGAACGCTTACCCAACTAAGCCAATGGGCAGTTCAAAATGTTGACACTAACAGACAACTCAATCTAGTCAGATACAATTAATCACAATCGCAATATTCATTACTAGCCGTGCCCCACGGTTTCGCTCGCGTTGATCGAGTTAAAAGTAGCCTATGAGTTAGTCTCAGGCATAAGCTGTGTACATTCCAAATGTTATCCAAATCCGTTCATCACACACTCAAAACCAGAAACACAAATTTCCCATGGAAAACTTGTGTTTCAACCTATACGGAACAGTTGCTGATGAAATATTTTAAATATTTGTCTGCTCGAGAGCAAAAAGTTAAAGCCAATGATCACGAGAGTGACATAAGTTTTAATAGATTTGGAGTACCTCAAGGAAGCACGTTAGGACCGTCCCTATTCCTCGTTTACATCAACGAGCTGTGCAAAACATCTTTGCCAGATATGGAGCTTCTCATGTTTACGGATGACACAGTTCTCTAATTAAATAATATTAAATAATAGAAACTTTAATTGACGACCCAGTTGGCGCAGTGGACAGGTGTCCGCCCTCTGCGCCGTGGGTCCTGGGTTCGATTCCCGGCAGGAGCACAAATTCCTACCCAAGGGATATTTGTGCTTCTGGTTCTGGGTGTAATGTGTGTGTGATGTGAATGTTTCCGGCACCCACGATACAAGTCTTTGAACTTAGTGTGGGGCTGTGAGTGTGAAAGCGTTTGTTTGTTTGTTTTTGTTTGTTTAATTCATCAAAACTCAATATTCACGGTGCTGCCACGAATGCAGAAGTTCTTGTTAGACTCCATACATGTAGCTAGATTTATCACTTGAGTATTACTACACCTTTCTGTTACACATTGTATTATACCTAAATAGTTGATTTCCAGTGCGTGAATAATTGATGCAGTTACTTCTTGACAATGTTTGGGTTAAATATAATGTATTGTAAGTAATTATGTTGATTTAATTGCCGAGTTTGTTTGTATTATTGCTTTATGTGCCCTCGTCTTTCTGCGCTTACATTATATTGCTTTGGGTACCTTTTGATTGTGTTGACTGTAGGTTTCTGTCATAAAAACAGTTTTTGCGAGTTATTTCTTTGTCACATACTTTATTGCTCAGATAGTAGAGAAAAATCGTAGTTAAGACTTGTTTTACATTAGATAGGCTACCGTTTGACCTCGTAAGTGATAATGTGGTCGAGGATGGGAATGTGATATGTTATTTTCTTTTTTTTTATGTTTGCCTATCACAAATAAATAACAAACAAGTTATACCTAGAATTACTAGCATTCAAGGACAACTGCCGGAACCTACGAATGTTTTTAGTTTATTCGTAGGCCGACATATTTTTTAGTGAAATTATTAAAATAATTTTGTGTTCCTCATTGCTAATTGACCACACCTCTTTTATCGACAAATCCTTCTCAGTTGTTGCTGTAAGACTGGAATAGTCTACCCTTGGATGTAAAGAATTGTAACTCCAAAGAAGCTTTTAAAACAAAAACTCGAGCTTATTTTATCAAAAAGGTTTACAGTTGACCTTGCAATAGCAATTACATATCATCAAAGTACTTTTTATGCTTACATATTATATATATAAGTATTTGTGTAAGTTTGTTGTTAAATAGTATATAATAATATATTTATAAATATATATTATCATCATTATGTATATCATTTACATGTATTCCTATATTTATACATTTATTATCATTTTATTTTTCAAATATATTTACTGCACCGCCACCCTTTTCTCTGCACCTCCAGGAGGACTGGCAGAAAATGTTATTCTAGCATTAAGTCCTTGTACTGTTGTTTTGTGCAAAAGTATTAAATAAATAAATAAATTGTTTAATACTTATTATATAAACATTAGTAGTGCTTACTTCACTTAAAGTTAACTGTCACATAATGGATTAAAAGCATCTTTATTGGTTTAGTTGCATCAGTTTGTACAGTCGTTGTTTACCACCATCAAGTATGATATGTCGCCACACTGATTGACGCCGGTCTTTATATCAAAAGGTGTTCTGGCAGCTGTCCTCGAGAGCCAGTTTTCAATTAAGGATTGGCATGCTTTTATACTTACCTCGTCATTTACTAACTGGTCAAGTCGGATGGTCGTCAGTTAGTACTCACCCATATTATAGTGCAAATTGGGGTGAAAATAAACATTCGTTTC
Organism: Lomographa bimaculata; assembly: GCA_948107665.1. Taxonomy (NCBI): domain Eukaryota; kingdom Metazoa; phylum Arthropoda; class Insecta; order Lepidoptera; family Geometridae; genus Lomographa; species Lomographa bimaculata. The sequence continues at coordinate 1,058,797 of OX403600.1, read as the reverse complement.
AGTCGTTTTATTATGAAAACTATCGAGATTGCTATTTATAGTGATCTAACTTACTACACATTTTAGTCGTGGTTGAAAACATGATTTTGTTTCGTTTGATTTACACACATTTTGGGTGAGGAAATAAAAAATAAATTGCAAAATCAAATTTTTGAAAATACGCTCTATCTACAAATTGGCTGCACCGATTTAACCAAACATAGCCGAGAACATTCACGATCAAGTCACATTTCAAACAAAAAACTAAACCAAAATTGGTCCAGTCGTTTGGGCGCTACGATGCCTCAGACAGGCACACAAATACATAGACCCACGGATATATACTCAAAACTTATAACATCCCCCTTTTACGTCGGAGGTTACAAACAAATCTATGCAAAATCACACTAAATGCGAGTGTTTTTAATAAATGTGTAAGTAGGTTTGTTTACGCTTCACGCCGTAACGCCTGAATGGATCTAAATGAAATTTAAAATGTGCATAGCTTATACTCAAGATGAACTAATAGGCTAATTAATTTACGCGGGCGAAGCCGCGGGAACAACTAGTAGTACATAATATATTACATAATTTGCACATCATCAGTATCTGAGCGTCCCTAAACTGGTAACAACCTTAGAACAAAAATAAAGTAATTTTTATATACATTATATATAGTTAATATCTTCATATATATATTCATTTAATATACAATTTCAGGCGATGCGACCAAAGAAGACATAGACATTGGCATGAAACTAGGCGCCGGGTATCCAATGGGACCCTTCGAGCTCGCCGACTACACGGGGCTCGATACCAACAAATTCGTCCTGCAAGTTCTGTACGAGCTGACTAACGATCCGGTGTTCCGTCCCATCCCACTGCTGGACAAAATGGTGGCCGACGGCAAGCTGGGGATCAAAGCAGGGGAGGGATTCTATAAGTATAAGAAGTAGAGTTTGAATATTTCAAGATAAGCATTTTTTATTTGAAGAATGGTGCATATGGTACTGAAATGTAATGCAAACTCACCTGACCATCAGGTGAGCGACTTGTTCTCGTCTCTTAATTGCATATGATAAAAGAAAACATTTTTATTTTTCCTTGTATAATGTTCGGGACTGATATTATAATGTATAGTAATAATGACAATTTTTTGTTTATTTCTTATGAATATATTATTTTGTTTTCATTTTTAAGTATTTTTTTCAGAATTTATATTCTAATGTATTTTTATAGTAATTTAACTAAATGCGACTTCATCGCTTTATCTTCGGAACCTTGATCAGATCTTGATCAAATTTAAATGGGACCAAAAGAACAATTTTTACACAAAAAAAAATTGAAAAATAAAAATCTGTTCAAGTGGAATGAAGTTATGAGGTAACACACATAACAAAAGAAGAAAACATATATATATACATTCGAATTGGGAATAAGTAAGATTAAATAATTTGCTCAATAATATGTTAGGTTGTATTAATATATATATTATATATACTCTGTTTATTTTCTTCAAAATAAATCACGATAGAATGTGCCGTTACGGTTCTGTGTATTTAAAAAATAAGGTGCTAGGTTTTTTTATCTGTTTTACTCTGACAATTATTAAATATATATTTTTCACAGTATACAATTTGTATATTTATCAATCCCTAACCGTTATTATTTTTAATTAATCTAGGGGGCCAATTGCTTATATTTCCTTAAACTATGTACATCTATACAGTAAAGCACCGAGCTTATAGGTAACTCAAGTACTCAAGCACACACCAGTGGGTAGCGTTCCCACCATCTGGCTATATCTTTATATATAATAATATATAAATTCCTAATAAAAAAAAAAAAGTTATATGCCTAAATAAAATTCCATAGCGTCACGGCTGTTCCGAACTAGTCACGTCATTCATCAGCCAAACAACATTGAACCATAGGAAGTTCTCTCAAAAATCCTGTGACATAACAATCCTTAGTCAGAAAATTGTGAACAAAGGAGAAGACGTGTCGCTCGAATGCAATCGCAAGACCGCTAGAATAATCTTTGAAATCAAAATCGTTTATTCACATGGGCCCCAATGAGGCACTCATGAAAGTTAGTGATTCTACTGCCAGATTCTCAAATTCTCGAGAAGAACCTGGCAAGAAACTCGGCCAGACGTATTAAGTAGACAAATAGTAGTTTTTGTGTTTCGTGCACATAAATATACTTATTTATTGCTTGTACAAGTAAAAAAGACAGTAAACTAAAATACAATGCCCTTAATCTAACAACCAATATCTTTAGGAAACGCTTCCGTTTCCAAAATGCTGGTTGCATTGCCCACTGCATAGCATTGCTAATTCGCTGTGCGAAATATAGGCCAGCATTTGGTCTCGTCCCATGTTGCCTCGACCAGACGCACCGATAATCCTTTGTCCCCAACGTCGCAGCGTCTCAACCCCAAAAGCCACAAATAAGTATATAAGTATATCCATTACCTCTCCCACCCAATCCCCCAGGTGATGCGACAGCGGCTGACATAGACACGGCCATGCGACTCGGCGCCGGCTACCCCATGGGCCCGCTAGAGCTCGCTGACTTCACGGGGCTGGACCTGAAGCAAGCCATCCTCGCCGTCATGCTGGAGAAGACGGGAGACCCCGTGTTCAGACCGATTGGAGTTTTGGACGGGTTAGTGGAGCGGGGGAACTATGGACGGAAGACGGGGGAGGGGATCTATAGATATGAAGGCGGGAAGAAAATATAGTTCCTCAGGACGTCCTTTAATACTGACCCCTTTAAAATTCGGACCCTGTTGGTGGTCGCACAAGCATGTCGTATTAATATAACCAGTAGGATCGCATTAAATCTATTATAACATCTTTTTATTTTTCAAAATATATGTATATATATAGTAATATTTGTTTACAAGTTTGTCAAGATTGAATTTTACCTGAGTGCCAGCTAGAAAGGTTACATATTTTGTTAGAATTTGAAGATGTTCGCTTGTTTAGTTTAGACGCTATATGGTCTTAACAGACGGACGGACAGAGTACTGAAGTACCCAAGCCAACTAAGGAATATTTAAATAGCTTTTTTATTCAGCTAATATACAGCGTTTCAGTGTTACTTGGGAGGTCAGTGGAAGGTAATGCAAAAAAGTACTCATAGTAGATATTAAATAACTGTAGGTACTGTACAATATAAGTTTTACTTCGGTGTTTTAAAATTATCTTTATTGTCATTGTATATCTCAAATAAACGATCAATCATTCAGTTGTTTTATTATTATTGAATGATATCCCGCGGCTTAGAATAAAAAGTAGGTAATATAATACATCCTATTCCAGATCTTTATATACATTATAAAAATTACAAATTAGCTAGGTATGTCCTGTCGTTTCGCCCTCACTTATTAAGTTATGAAGTAGGAAATTTTATTACATGTAAACTTTGTCTTAATAATTACAAATACCTACAACAACAAAAAACAGCTAAATCGGTGGAGGTGGAGCCGTTCTTAAATGACAACCTTAACCTCTTGTCATACATTGTGTATGTAGTACCCACCACAAAGGACAGAAAAAATCTTTTTTGTGGCCTTTGGGGTACCCGCACACAACCCAACCTTTCTGATGTAAGTATAATAGTACTTACCTACGTAATTTTTTTATAAAGAATATGGGCGATATCATAACTAGCCGCTCAAGGCAAATTCGCTTGCACGTTCCAGCAAGACGGTACTGTAAAATGTAATATAGCTCAGTGAATGGTTGACTACATCGCATAGTGGGTATAATAAAACAACAATATTTTCCGACTTCCTCTTATAATGCTTACGTATTACCGCGATAATGCCAAGACAATCTTGATTTATGTGCTCTCCTGATTAGATAAATCAATATTCTACACAAATTCGACAGTTTCGCAAATACTTTTAAATTGTTTCGCGAGTAGTTCGCGCAGTTTTCATCATCAGTGCCAAGGTACTGTAACCGTTTTACCTTGACCTCTGTTTTTGAAATTCATGATAGTGTATGTAAATATCGCAGAATATTTGACAGTATGTACGCGTGCAGTGGGCTAAAGTAATATTCAGTTCACTAAGTAATTCAGGTGGTATCCAATTTACCTAATGCTTTGTTATTGTGTTAAGTGTATGACTTGTACTGTATGATTGAATCATTGAATCATTCAGGTTTTTACTGTTTTACTCTTGGTGGGGAATATTGCTCTACAATATTGTTTTGTGTGGTGTTACTTGCGGACGTAATCTAGTGTTACATTTTTTCGGGTCCACCTCCTGTGTTGACTGCAAGTTTAGAAAGAAATCGACCCAGACAGCTAACCGACAATCGGTGTATACAACATAAAAAAGCTAGGAATAAATTATTAAATAAGTGCCAACCTAGTAACTTTTCAAAGTCTGTTTAAATTAAGTGAAGTTGGAATTGATACTGTTTAAAAGTAAGTAAATATAATTCTTCGAACTTCGTGAGCATTACAACTATGATTGCATTTTAAAAATATAAATTTATTACATTGATCTATTTGTTAACTTTTGAATCGGAATTTTGCATTGAACATGAAAGTGCCATGAAAGATAATTTAACCGAATTACATTACCGTTATTAATACCTAGTTAATACATTACCGATTTACAAAAAGCGATGTAAGCATATTAAATAGTCAATTAAAATTGTTTATATTCACATGAGTCCCATAGAGGCATTTATGAAATAACAACTAAAATAGCAAGTCAACCCTGTCTGTCTCTGTATGTATGGAACTTATATAGTGTTTAAATACCAATATTTTGATAGTTATCTGTATAGATATTACATTAGGTATCTACGTCATAGTTAAAAGAACTGGAGGACATAATTTGATTGTAATCTTATCACTAGAATTCAGGAAAATTTGACGTAATACCTAACAACTTAAATGTCAATCATAAAGATATATATTATTTTTCAATGATACTAGGTACATGTATAATGTACATATACACAATCTACGTGCCAATGCCTACATTTCTTAAAACTAAATTTATACTGTATACATCTATACAGCAAAGACCTAAATTATCTACAAGCTTTACAATTAGTTTAATTTCCCGTATATCCCGATACATTAGAATAGAAATAAGCACATTAAGAGCTGGTTGTCTAGCATCTTTGCCCGTGTTATTCAAGATAAAAGCAGCTTCTCGTAAGTGCAAGTTAAAGTTAGACTTGCGCATCCGAGCGCTCCGTACCACGAGACTTGACGCCTGCCCGAGTCCCACTAGGCGGGTTTTTATTACTTTATGATTGACTTCACAATTCTCTTCTTCAATCTCTTCGAGCCTAATGCGTCCTTGACGCCATTCAGCCTTTAGCTAAACACCTACGTTCTTAATCTTAGGTGGTTAATACTAATTTAGATAGTAAGTAAAGTAGTAGTAAAGTTAATACGAATTTAAATAGTACAAAGTACAAACAAAGTTTTACAACATATGACAATTCCTGCCTGCGTATTCCAGGTCTAGTGTGTTTACCAGCTTTGATCACATCGTCACTTACCATCAGGTGAGATAGTGGTCAAACACTAGCCTGTAACAAAAAAAAAATAATACAATCCTACTAATTCTACTTATATTATAAATCCGAAAGTTTCTGTGTAAGTGTGCAAGTGTGTATAAGTGTTTGTTCCTTCTCCACGCTTTAACGGCTGAACGTATTTGGATGAAATTTGAAATGTACATAGTTTATACCTTAGTTTAATACATAGGCTACTTTTTGACTTGATAATAGCGGGCAAAGCCGCGGGGCTTAGCTAGTCAGCATATAATTATTGTTTACCACTTTAGGTAGGTACCTATTCTTGCAAAATGATTCAGTATCGTTACACAAATACAGAAAAATACGTGTTGTTTCATCTACTGTAGTGATTCAGTGATCATTCGGTACATTTTTAACGGCAGCCGTGGTACAATAGAATTTGAGTAGGTAGAGCTAGCTACATCAACTTAGACATATTGTTCTACGTACTTACATAAATGACTGAATAAGAGTACAAACCTAATTATACAGTTCGGTTTTAACAATGAGCCATCCTTCTACTAATATTATAAATCCGAAAGTTTGTGTGTAAGTATGTTTGTTCCCTCTTCACGCTTTAACGGCAGAAAGGATTTGAAAGAAATTTGGAATGTACAAAGCTTATAAGTAGGATTAACACATAGGCTACTTTTTGACTTGATAATAGCGGGTGAAGCCGCGGGGCACGGCTAGTATATAATAACCCGACTTAACTCGTTAGGTTATTCTTATTATACTCGTGTTAAGTGCTTATGTATATATAAAAATAAAACTTAAATACGTAACTAGCTAACTACTTCATCGTCGTATAATGCCCGTCTTCAAATCAGGGGATGCTGTTTCGCATCCTACGAAAGGCTTTAGCTTCTGGTTAAGGTAACATCGTGATGATATCCATTGTAACGAAAAACGATGCTCCCGCAGTTATCCTTGCAAGCCAGTCATTCGAGGTTTAACGTGTTTAGATACCATCCTTGACCACATTATCAATTACCAGGTGAGATAGAGGACAAACGCTATACAGAGATAAAAGGAAATATCTTCGGAACCCTTATATATTACTCATATCCTCTGAAACAAGAAATAATCATTCGAATCGGTTAACAAGCGCCGTAGTTATAAAGTAACATAGTACAAAAAAAGGAAATATAAGAAATATATTCGATTTGTGAACTTCGGATTCTGCTTTTTGTAACGACGACGCGACGCGACGATAGAAATGTCCATTCTAAAATATTTACAAAAATAAGTCCTTGCTTCAGGAGAATGTAGATTATTGCTTAAGTATTATATATATGTATGTATACATGTATCTATACATATACTATATATTATATTGCTTAATTAGATACTACTGTGATGTTTGTGCTCATAAATGAAAAAGTATTAGTAGTGTGGGTTTTAAGTTTTTCATTTTGTTATGACTGTACAAATGTTATGTGAGCAATTCAATGCAAAACAAATCGTTAATTCCATTCGTTTTCAGCTAAATATATTTTTAGTTTCTTTGACAATGTGTATGTAATAAAACTGTTTTAGTGCGTACAATTAATCTTGGCATGTCATGTTGTTGTAATAAATGCATTTAAGCACTTTATCGCGTGCGTTTTACTTATTAACTTTATTTCCCTTCATAAAATATAAGTTTACAATGACTACTACAACGTAGGCCGATATAATATATTCTTGTTCCTCTATCATATATTATGTGCTCGTGAATCGTGATAGGCATACATAAGAGTATATGTATATAATTCGATCCAAATATTACACCTCATTAAAAATATGATTGTATTGTGCACGATAACTAACTATTAATAGGAAATAATCCACCATTATTATATATTAACACTAAAAGATATTTTTTCACTTTTGCGGCAAAAAACCATGTTATTATTATCAGATGGTGTACGTTTTTGAACCTGGAGACCAGCGAATATATGTTGCACTGAAAAATCGTAGGAACATGTTGAAACTAAGATCCTTTCCATTTCACAAGCATGTCATCCTGCATTCTGTGGGGCCGACCGGCACACAATGTTTTCTTTTACGACGTCGCTAACGAAATTTTTTGAACCGCTAAAAACTAGTCGTCAAATATTTAAATACAAATGTAGGTTCTTTCTACGACTCTAGAAGAGACTGCTTAGCTTAATATTATCGGTATAACAGCACAATAAAAAAATGTTGTGTGCCTCCTTTCTACGCATTTAGTTATCATAGTCGGTTTTAAGTTTTACCATGACATGGTTGCTGCACTCAGGGTTGGGTGCTGGCTAGGGAACTCCTCAGCGCATACCTGAAAAGTTGTACATGTACGCATTCTATTATGATCCCCCATTCTAAGCGTCTCAATGAAATTGTTGCTGCATGAAAGGTTGTTCGTACATGTAAATTTTTCTAATAGATAATGGATATAAGCGGTAGTAAAGGAAAACTCTAACCAGAACTCCTTCTCCAGGCCTAGATCTAAATGAGCGATGCAGGTCACAAGAAGAGAGCGCCCGTGCGGCGGCAGCGGTCCATTTACCAAGTACACTACTCCATCAAGCGGCGAGAGGAGATGACGGCGAAGCCTCTGGTGTTGCCCACCAGCTCGCTTGAAATACAGAAGTATGGGCAGCAGGTGGCAGGCCACAGACACGCAGAGGATACCAAGTTTCTGGGTAAGATAACCATATCAGAGTTATATATTATACATAACATACACGTTGATATTATCTAATCAACCATAGCTGGTATTTTTATTGTATAATATGATAGGGTAGCGTTAGACTACAATCTCACATGGTGTTAGTACTAATCTTGTGTAAATAAACTTCTTAGTGATAGCCTCAACTATGGCTAGCTAGTAGATTTACATTTGGACTAAGATTTAATAAAGCTTCTTCGTGAGGTGATCACGTAGTTAGAATTTAAATTATTTATTCAGATTAGTCGTATCCAATTCGGCTCCCGGGTCTGGTGTGTTTAGAAAATCTGATATAGCTAGTTAGGCTATACCTATATACTCTCATTGCTCACATTCACCGAGTCTAGCTAACAAACTAGCTACCGAATAAAAAACCGCATTCAAATTGGTCTATCCGTTTGGTAGCTGTGTTGCCACATCTAGATAGGCTTCATAAACTCCTATTGGGTTAAAAACTATGAGTGAACCAAATTTTCATTTGTTTCATCCGATTTTTGGTTTGTTCGATTCTCATTTGTTTTCGTCGATTTGCAAAGTCGATACGTAATAAGTTCCGTGATAGTAAAACTGATACTAGTCAAGAACAGATCTTGCATGTACCATTTGTACCATCAATAGCCCATCAAAGTTACATTAGGTTGCCACTTCTTACCAAAAGCTTCACATCTCGTTACAGGGTTACTCCAATGCAACAACGGCACGATTCTCAAGCCTATTATCAAAGAGGCGCAGAAGCGCGAGGTGGAGTTCTACTCCCGCCTCTCCTCCTCCGCCGATGTAGACCTGTTGGAGCTGAAGAAGTGCGTGCCAAAATACTTCGGCTGCACTCAGTACACGTACGGAGGGTACACACAGGAGTACATCATCTTGGAGGATTTGGTGGGGATCAGGATGCTGGAGCCTTGTATCATGGATGTCAAAATTGGTGAGGCTTATGGTTTTGTTGGTTGTAAATTGTACAGTTATTGATATATATTTTTTTTATTTGTACAGGCTAGTGTTTGACCACTATCTCACCTGATGGTAAGTGACGATGTGATCGAAGCTGGTAAACACACTAGACCTGGAATACGCAGGCTCTCAAGGATAACTGCCGGAACACCGTATTTGGCTTGGCGGCAGACTTTCAATATCTAATTACTTACGTGCAAATAAATGTCACACAAATATTGTTATGTCAGTCTGTACCTTTTTGCGGGTAAACTGCTGGATTGATCTATATTGACATTAAATAGGGTATTTTTAATTATTGATAGGCAAGCATTTGACCTCTTATCTCACCTGATGGAAAGCGATGATACAGCCGAAGATGTAGCATGCCTGCCTAGAAGATACCTATTCACACGTGATTTGAAGACTGCCAGATTATAGCGCTCAGGAAACAAAAACACGGGCAATGAGTTCCACTCCCTCGCAGTACGGATAATAAACGTAGAAGCGTAGCGCTTCAAGCGAGCTGCAGGTATGTCAACCATGCATGGATGACGTTTGAATTCGTATAATTTCTGCGCACACTCTCCGAAATGCCGATAGACCTATAGCCTAGCCAGAATCAACAGTTTTGTCTCAATCAATTTATTATTCGGCGGTCAATGGATAAATACTTTAAATAATAGAGAAAGTTGTGAAAACGAAAGTATGTGTGTTTTTTATGTTTGTTACTTCTTTACGCTCAAACGGCAGGACTTATTTTAATGAAATTTGGTATGGATGTAGCTGACACCCTGGATACGGCGCAGCTAATGAGCTATAAACCTACCAACGTTTTGGTTGATATTTTAGCACTCCACAAAAGTGACCACGTCATTACAGATCCTCGAGTTACTTTCCATTGACATATGTCCTTCCAGGGAAAAGAACCTGGGACCCTCAAGCCACAGAGGAGAAAATTAAGAGTGAGCAGAAAAAGTATGCGCAATGCAAGCAGCAGTACGGGTTCTGCATACCAGGGTACCAGGTGTACAGGCTGACGACCGGCCAGCTCTGCAAGTACAACAAGGATTATGGGAAGAAGCTACACTCACATGCTGTTATAGATGGTGAGTGAATCCACCGGTCTTCATAAGAAGTGGTTTTCTTTTCCTCATAGGAAGTTTCAGGTTTGCAGGTCGGCTGCCTAAAAAGTGCTGCTCACTAAGTTCATTGGACAAGCAATCAACAAAGTTTACACGAGTTGAGGTCTACAAAGTTCCAGATTTACAGATTGGTGAACAGCTCGACATACAGAAGACGCAGTTTAAAATATTAATTATACTAAGATTTACAGATGTCCAGGTGTTAAAGCTAAGGACAGCTCTGATAGCTTCTAGGTTTGCATCACGAAGTTTCACTCGTTGTTATACTTTTACTTTGAACTGCCTGTTGGCTTACTTGGCGTTCGCCTTCGAAGCAGGGGTTCGATTCAGTGAGATTTCAGATTCAGTCCAGGAACACAAGTTTTCTCTCCAAGGAAAATTTGTGTTTCTGGTTTTGGTTGCGATTGTGGGTGTGATGTAAATAATTTCGGCACCCACTTCACGAGTCATAGAACTTAGTGTGGAGCTGTGAGTGTGAAAGCGTTAATTAATGTCATCCGTACAGAGTTGAGCTCATTGCTCGCATCTTTGTTTCCTAAACAATATAATCTGGGAGTCAAGTATAGAGTCAATAAGTAGGATCTTTGAGGCAAGCATGCTACATCTTCAGTCGATCGTCTTCACTTACCATCAAGTGAGATGGTGGTCAAACGCTAGGCGATCTAGCTTAAAATAAAGTGTTTTAAATTAAACATAAAAACATAAACATAAACGCTTTCACACTCACAGCCCCACACTAAGTTCAATGACTAATGTCGTGGGTGCCGGAAACATACACATCACACACACAATCACAACCAGAACCAGAAACACAAATTTAAAAATTAATTCTTCAACCTATATTAGAATGTGATACATGCATTGTTTCCAGCTCTCCGCAACTACCTGAACGAGGTCGCCGGCGGCGGGCTGTGCCGCGCGCTCCTGCTTCAGTTCCTGTCGGAACTGTGGAAGATACAGAAGTGGAGCCGCCACCAGACCGCGGTCCGGCTCTACTCGGCGTCGCTGCTGTTGCTATACGACGCCGCCAAGCTGCGGGACAGCTGCCTCTCGGAGGACCCCATGTAACTACATATTCCCCACTTTCCAAAACTAGTTCGTGAGCAATCGCGGCATTCACGCTACTTACGGTGTTGGTGTCCCAAAAGGCGTGAGCGTGACGACGTTTGATCTAAGAGGAAAGATAATGCGGTCGTCGTGGGCTTTCCTGTAAAAACATATTCGAATTTTTTTTTTTTTAGTTTTTGTTAGACGCCCGCGCCGAAACACCTCGCACCCGCGGTCGTGGCGTGAGCGTCATTTGTCATCTGGACTTGACAGGGCCTTGAGATAGACGATCGTCATGGTCTTCGGCTCTTCTCATCCAGTTTCTGCCGGTGTCCTGTGCTAAGTTTGCCGAGTCGCGTTCTCCACTTAAGTATGCGTCTACTCCATCGGTTATCCGCCCTCTATAGACGTGGCCAGACCACTGCCATTTCAGCTTGCTAATTCTTCGAGTTATGTCGGCGACTTTAGTTCTCTGTCGGATCACCTCGTTCCGGGCTCGATCCTTCAGAGAAATACCGAGCATCTATCTCTCTCCATAGCTCGCTGAGCAACTGAGCAAGCTCTGTAGGATAGACGAAAGCCGCCCAGCCCAGCCGAATCCTACTATCGGCCTCTCGCTCAAAGTTGTTTCTACCTAGATTTGCCTCCGCCTCCACTAGCAGATAACAATTACAACATCGAAAAATGAACTCATTATCGTTTTCCGGCTTTTTTATTGATATCTCGAGCACGGGTACTAGGCAACCATAAACGTGAAAGAGGTAAAACATTTTTCTTTACGAGGCATTGCAACGCCTGAGTGGCACAGCTAGTTACCGATATATAAACTTATTTTGAAGCGCAGAAAAAGATATACGTCGGATGCGTGAACTCCGTTCGACAGATTCTTGATAGCAACATTTTGCGACTTATCTATCATCCGGGTAGAAAATATTCCAAGCATGTGTAGAGAAAATAAGCATAAGTAAAGCTTATACAGTCTACGGGCGAGTAGGTCCCGTTATTTATATAACGTATATATATAACGTATACGCCTGATAGTAAGCTTAAAAACAAACCCCCAATTGTACAGGAACCACAAGAAAAACTTACATTATCAGTTGTTCAATACTAACGTTACCATACAACACCCAGGTCCAGTCCGCAGCTGGCGCCCCGGACAGCCGTGGCTCCCCCGCGGCGGCGCTCCATCCACTCTTGGCACAGCATGGAAGGCACTACGTTCAGCGGACAACTTTCCTCCAAAGGCCCCGTCTACAAGAAGCTATCTTCCGTCCCGCTCGCACCGCTCCGTCTCGCTCAAACCAGCTTCTCCCCGCCCCCGGCCCCCGCACAAAACTCCCCCTGGAACGAGGCCCTCAAACGCCTCAACCACAACCACTCGTTCGAGCACAATTACGAAGACAAACTATCGAAAATCAAGATGAACTACCGCGCCACGCTAGATCAGCTCTCCTCGGACTCCCCCACCCCCAACCCGTGGGGGACCGTCAAGATCATAGACTTTGCGCACGCGTTCTTCAACGAGGAGGAGGATAGGAGTCTGGACGATAACTTTAGAGAGGGCATAGACAATTTTGTGGAGATCTTCGAGTGTTTTTTGAAGGAAACGGACGATCAGGTTATTTGATGTGTTGATCCGAGTGGTGTGACATATTATTTATATATTTTTATTGGGACTAATGTTCTGCTGTCCAATGCAAACTGCATTTTTTTTTAAATCCTAAATGTGCATTTAATCTTAGTTCTAAGACAATAACAAAGTTAATGTACAAAGTTTTTAATTACCAACTTTAAATTCGTAAGTCGAATTGAGCCCCCCACTAATTGCCTGAACTGCCGTTGGCTGGATTGGGTGAACGTTCGCTTTGTTAGCGGGGTATCGGGTTCGATTCCCGGCGGGAACAATTTTCACCCCAAGGAAAATGTGTTTCTGGTTCTGGTTGTGATTGTGTATGTGATATATTGCCGGCACCCACGACAAAAGTCATCGAACTTAGTGTGGGGCTGTTAGTGTGAAAGCGTTTGTGTGTCGCAGCATGGCACGTATAAGGTTACGTAAGTAAACAGACCCGGGGCGCGGTACTCAGGCGCGGTACAGTGCGACCCCTTCGCAGCACAGAATACATTGTAGTAAGCTGCACCGAACATTGACCTCACAGGCACTCATCGCTCCCAAGCATTCGTTATTTCAAGATTTATTTAACGTGTAGGCCAAATACTGATTGCATGTACTTAAAAATAATAATAATTATCAATCTTATATAGGTACTGTGAACTGCTAAAATAGATCTAAGTTATTATACATTCATTCACTACATCATTTGTTACTATTATAGTTCATGCTCAATATCATATACGTACCTATTTTGTATGTTTTTTTATTTATAACTAGTTTCTCTATTAAGAATGTAAATATATGTCTACATACCTAATTAAATATTTCTAACATTATCTTTAATTCTACGTCAATTTGTTTGTAATTTATATTTTGTTATTAACTTTAAGAATAGGTTTTCTGTAATAATAAAACAGTTGTTCGCTTTCGCATTATAAATATTTTATTTTTCGTAAATCAGCCAAAATTATTTCTCCCAAATAAAAAATATCTATAAACTTAAATATACAAAAATCTATTTAGAAATTATAAAGTGGCAACACCCAGCCAGAAATAATACAGATATTTCGATACATAGTCAAAATAGTTATTTGAGTTAAAAATACATCTATGTGTTTTGACTGTGTACAGTGTGGGTAAACATGGATAGTGAAAGATCGTCGTTACAATTCAACATCGAATATTTAGAAATATCACACTTATTTCCTTTACAGTAGAATACATTTTAAAACATTTCAATAATGATCAATTATTTACGACTTGCTGATGGAATATAATCAATTTGTGTACAACTATTTGAAGAACTAAGGAATAAGTGCAATTGAAACTATTTTGAAATATCGTCACAGGATACTAGCATTTAGCCTGGATATTCAGGTCACTAGACCTATTTATTACCTATTTCTGTTTCAATTGAAAACCGACAAAACTCTGAAGAAACAATTCTTAACTTTGTTTAATTCAAATAGAAACAATAAGAGCAATAAGTGTCAATACATAATGCAACTACAGTTTAAAAAATGACTGAATGTCATACTTTCGGCAAGATTGTTACCCGTGAAGTTAACAACGACGCAATTTTTTTTTATTTAAGCTGGTTAGCTGGTAGTAAATGTCATCCTCGGTCGCATCGTAACTTTTCGTCTGAGTGGTCTGGCATGCACATGCATTTTGTTGCACAAAACCCGACTTGACTATTTCTAGATGAACCGAGATCTTGATTATACATTATGGGACCAACTGAAAAAAATATAGTTTGAAACAAAAAAATATAACTGTCAAAATTGGGTGATAAAATATACACGCGAATATAGCGGGGTAGAAATCAATATTCACCGTGAATTGAGAACTTCCATTGTTTGAAGTCGGTTAGTAAAAGAATGCTAACGAAGTAGTAGGTATGTCTACACACTATGTATACATATATGTTAATTCACTATGTTAGCAATCTTGTATTTAAATTAATAACTAATGATTGTGTTGTTAATTTCATACAAATGTATAAAAGCCGTGCAATCAATACAATTTTCAAAATGTCCACAACTAGGAAACAGTGCACTTGTACTGAAGATCTTTCATTCAAAGAAAATACATTTACGCTCCAACATTAAAGTTCAAAATACAATAACAACACTTTTAGAACAGTACCTTATATTACCTATAACATTAGAGCCGTTATTTAAGGCCTGCTACGGAAATTTGATCACTAAATTCATAGATAACTTAAATAAAATCAGATAAATATTTATGTAAACCGATAAAAATCAACAATAAGAATATTATAAATTACAATGGAAAAAATGTGTACTAATAATTTGATAAGTCCTATGTATAAACTAATATCCTAAGAACATGTCCAAACACTAGAAATTCGAGTGCTTCGTAAAATAGTTATAACGCAGAATAGGTTTAATACAAAATACCTATTCTTTTTTTAATACGCCTATTTTATTTTTACTCTCACATCCCAATTCACTGTACGTATATACCTAGAATTAAAATACCCTAACATCATCATTAGTGTTGCCAGTTTTAAAAGACATATATTTATTTGTGGCAAAAAAAAATATTATTTATTTTTAGATTGATTGACTCGATAACTACTGGACGGATTAGTGTTAATCAAGTTTGAGAGATGGTAATCTAAACAAAAATATTTTTTTATCGTATTTTGATAGCTGGGATATATGAGATTATTTTTTTATCATAGATTATCTCTACATTATAGAGAACATTTCATAAAATTTAAGAATTTAGTGATCAAATCTTCTATATATTAACATAAAAACTAAGATGACATTCTCGAAGTCGAGTTATCTATATTTTGACTTATTTGTCTACTGTTAGATTTTTTTTAGCAAAACAACAATATATAATAATGCAAGTGCGTGCATGTATTCAGAAATCTGGTACAAAACTACTTTACTATCAAATTATTATTAAAATTTTCAACAGAATCTTAGTTGAGTTCAAACTCAATACCCCGAAGTATATAATAGTTCATACCAATAAAAAATACGTGCCCGCGTCTTTCCTGAACGGTGTTATCTTAAGTCTACAGTGAGATTTCATGCTTCTTCGGTCTCATCATCACTTTCCAACAGGTGAAATATTGTATCAAGTGTTATTTTATTTTCATTCAATAATATATAAAATAGTAAAAATAATTAGTAAATTAGCTCATTGATAGTGTCACTAATTACTCCGAAAGGTCTATTTCTACAGTTTTAGTTCAAATAAGACTACGTCATAGCCAGCATTGGATAAATAGTAGATTGTGTACAGGCTTTATACATATAGTTTTTTTTTGTTTTTTTTTATCGACATTCAAGAATGTCATCGTAACGTAACTGCACCGGGCGAGCTGAATAAAATCAATTAGGAATATTATATAATTATAAAGCATCTATTACGCTATGTTATAATGTACATACAACAATGGAGTGAGCGGACGCGCGCCGAGCGTCGCGTCTTAGGAACTTTACTGAGAGAAATACGACAATTTTTAACTATTATTTTATATATTTGTTTATTAGAAAACATTTAATATTTGTGTATTTATTTATTAGTAAATTGGAAGTGTATACAATATCTGAATGATCTATAAAAAGTCTAAATGATATTGGCGAAATCGAAAAAAAAAAGAATTATTATTTTTAAAAACAAACAACTCGTGCTCTTATCGACTTTGCATGCGTTTTATAATTTAAAACGATAAATGAAAAGTCGATTTTTTTATTTACATTAAAATGTATTTAATAACTAGTGTGTACGAATAATAAAGATAAGGCAGAGACAAACAGTTTATTTCTAGATAAAAATAAACGATTTCCAAAACAAAAATTAATATCACATGAAAATATCCAAAAAAAAAAACAACTAAATAAACGCTCAGCGCGCGTTCGCGTAGAGTCCATATACAAACAAATCTAGCACACAGATAAGCACCTCAAATCGTCAAGGGCCGACACTTTACACTTCTAAATTTATATTTTTTTGTCAAATTTTTCAATTAATTACAAAAACAAACACACACATGGCAGACGATTTTAACATTTTTATCTTAATTTAGGTCAAAATAAAAAGAATAATATGATATCACATCGGCGCGACTCTCAGTCCGAAGGGCGCGCTACAGCGACAGAGCTCGCTTGCATCACAACTCCCGAACGAACATACATTTGTATGACGCTTTGAATGGGAAACAAAGCTCGCAAATACACATACAAGGGTCAAACTTGAGTTATATTTACGTAACGAACTTGGACCTTCAAAATACATATAATTTTCCAAAAACCATTTAGACCACCCAGGTCAAAATGTTGACCTAAAAAGAAAACATTCCCAATAAATCCGTATGATGGTAAACATGAGAGAAAAATATGAGAGAATTTTGTATGTTCCGTGCGAGAGTTACGTATTACTGCAACTTACAGTCGAGTAATAGTCACTATGTACACCACGTAATAACATTATATAATTAATTTATATTAACGTCTAGAGCTTGCTCGAAATAAAGGTTAGTTCTTACCTAATGCAAGTTAGAACTGTAAAAATATATTTATTAGTTTAGTATTTATTTAGTTCGACGCGGTTTCAGATACACAAACTATAGGAAATCGGACTCAATTACTCTTAGGTGAAAACAATTCCTAGTTGTCTAAATAAGAATTTTGTTTGAGATGTATTTTAGAAAAAAAAAAAATATTATTGAATTTTACAAGATAATTGTCACCGTTTTAAAACATCATCTGTTACTCCGTCGCCCAAGTTACTCTGGATACCCGTCAGGACTCAGCCCGAACTTCCATACGTATACCCGAAAACCGCGTCGATCTAAACGGGCACATTACACTAATTTATTGACAGATTTTCGTTACATCATTAACAATACTCGACGACTCAACCGCTGCAACGTTTAAAAAATTACACGACAACTCGGACAAATTTGTTTGTAAAATTATATACATTTATTTCTAGGCCACCGAGAGAGCGGAGAACTAATAGCCTCCCCGAATCGCCCGTCTCGGCCGGATAGGAAGGCGGGCTAGATCATTCATTCGGGGCTTTCGGGCTAACGCGCACTCACTTTCGAAGGTTACAAATTAATTAAACATGCACTCAATTCCAGGACAAGATGTATTTCCGAATTCGTATCGAAGAGCGAGTCGCCGCAGAATCGACCAAAACCCCCCCGGGAAAGACACATTTCCCGGAAATAAAGCAATTCGCCAGCCCCAAAAGACTATTTCTTCTACACCTCCCAGGCGAACTAGAAACAAACAACGGGCGACTATCTCAAATTAAAAAAAATGTGGCATCAATAAAGAGGGTGTGGCGGTGGAGCGTGGTCGGCCGCGTGCTATATCCGCGGCAGCGTGGTGTTCCTGGGCGGCGCGGGCGCGGGCGGGCGCAGCCCCTTGTAGTCGTAGGCGCAGCCGTGCACCTCGGCGTACCGGTGCGGCGCACAGAAGGCGGCGCCGCAGCGGCAGCGGTGCACTGTCGCTATCGACAGCCGCTTCTTGCAGAACCCGCACCGGATCCTGCCCGCGACACAATACATATTATATTCAGTCTCTTAAGCGACACCGCTATATGGTAGATATTCCACAAATGCGGACGAAGCGTTTTGCCTCCACATTCATTATGCGGACTGCAAAGGAGTGGAATTCTTTGCCTGAGTCTGTGTTTCCTGATAAATACAATATGGGAGTCTTTAAGTCACGAGTGAATAGGCATCTTCTAGGCAAACGTGATCCATCGTCGACCGCATCGTCACTTACCATCAGGTGAGATGGCGGTCAAACGTTTGCCTATAAAAAAAAATAAAAAAAATATCTCCCGGTGCTTTTTGGTAAATTTAGAACTAAAAGTTATCGATTGAGGCGGGGTTTGAACTCGCGGCTGTAGGGTGTCGTGCCCTATTGCTCAACCCGGTTGGAGCGATAGGGCGTTAACCCGTATGGCCGCGGGTTCTAACTCCGGCTCAAGTGATAATTTTTTCTTTCTAAATTTATCAATATAGTGTATCTATCCTAGTGGCTCTGTGAGCCGAGGACCTCGTGTATTTTTCGAAATGACTGACGTATGTTTTTTTACGTATTCGATTCCCGTAAGCCGTTTAAAAAAAAAACAATAACTCACTCGACAAACGAATTCTATTTACAATTATCGCACCTGCTCACAAAATTTCGCAAGAATCAACTGAGAAATGCGACTTGGAAGGAAAGAAAAACCGGAAATCCAGATATCCTGGCGTACGAAAGCGATTTTGCCCTGGCGAAACGGAGACGCTTCGCGCTCGCTCGGTCAATAAGTTCAAAATTCTGGGTGATACGATTGGCCCGGTACATATTTGAAATCAAATCTTGCAGAGTTGCAATATCGTACGCATATGTAGCATGCGAAAACCGGGTAACAATGCAATATTATTTTGATATGAAACTGATCTGATGATGGAGCCGAAAGACGACAACGGGAACTTTTCTCCGTAATAAAACGACGCAACCCTATCGAGTCGGGCTCGTTTGATTTATCTTAACTAATTATCTGGTTCCATAACTCTTTAGTGTTTTTACTTTCGTTTTTTATAGTACCTTGTTGAAGTATAGTTGTTTATTTACTTCGACGTGAACTATTCGCAAAAATTTACGCATTTACGCAAAACAAAACTCAAAAATTTACAAGAAAAAAGTTACAACACATTAAGAAGCCGGGCACTTTGTGAAACGAGTCGATTGTAAACTGTCTCTGTTTAACTGGAAAAATGTGCCCATGCTTGATGCGATAGCACTACCGACCGAACAAAATTTGTTAGAAATTATGATAGGAGTCGTAATACCAAAAAATATTAATGAAAATGTAATGTTTAGCCATTGTTTTTTGCATTAATAGAACCTTGAAATGATAATCTATGTTCCCGTCGTAATGACAAAATAAACGTGCTAGTTTTTAATACAAAACGAATAAGGTAAACATGCGACATTTACGTCGTAATAATGTGTGAAAATCAATTGGTTTATTATTTCGTTTCGGAATGAAAACTATCCAGGAACCTAGATTAATACGTTTTTAATCTGAATAACAGCACAGTATGGTGGTAATACGGTTGAATTATAAATAATTTCTGTATTACGATTGTATGGGCAAATCAACCTCCGCACCGGTGGCCCCTTAACATTAAAAGTTTCGTTGTATTAGGCAAGTGTAGTTGTAAAATGTAACCGGGACATACCTGATCTTTTTCTCCTTGAGTATGGGCGCGTCGTCGGTGGCGGTGGTGGTGGTGGTCGTGGTCGTGGTCGTGGTCGTGGGCGGCGCGGGCGCGCGGCGGCGCGGCGGCAGGTGCAGGCCGTCGTCGCTGAGGTGCAGGTGCTCGCGCGGCCGGTGCCGGGACAGCGCCGGGAGGAGACGACTGCTGCAACTTACACAACGACTCTCCTCACTCATTTTGACCACAGGAACCTTGTACGTTTAGGCAGTCGAGTTACTAAATATTTATTTGTAAGGAAGACCGACCGCCGAAGATATTTTTTAATGTTTTTTATGATAATAATTAAGATTATTACGGGTCCTCCTTCCGGCTAGAAAGTTCTTTAATTTCAAGTGTATTGCATGTTTCATAAATTTATTTAATTTATGTATTGTTTATAAGAAATTAAATCAATGTAGTTACACATTTATAACAGATTCTGGTCATCAATATAACAAAGCAATTTATAATAAAAATCATATTAGAAACTTGTCCTAATCACAAACCACAGACAAAATTAAGTAAGAGTCACGGTCCAGTCGTAGTCAAGTCATGCCCTAGTGGTGTTCCAAATTTTACTACAAATTCTGATACGTTTTTGCGTACACAAAATGCGTGTATGCCATCAATTTACATAAAATTAAAATGTTAAAAAACGGTAAACAATAACGGTCGCTAATCGACTCGAAATCACGAGAGATAATCGTTTAAACTTTTTTTTTCGACGTACAGCGGGACGACCGCTGACTTATTAAATTTCGATTACCGTCACGTCCTTAGTGACGCTCGTAAGAGAGAGTAATTTTGTGCGGCGCACAGTCGGTTAAAAAGTATAAGGGGGGTAGAGCGGTTTCATTACCTGTTCCGTTTCAAGGTGTCGAGGTCGGAGGTGGAGGAGGAGAAGAGTGCGTCCTCGAGAGGCGGGCGGGGAGGCAGAGCTCCTGCGCCGCCGCATCCGCTACCGCCGCCTCCTCCGCCCGGCAACGCCGACGCAGAGTGCGCGTGCGCGCCGCCCCGCCACGCGCCCGCGCCGCCCACGCCGCCCACCAGCGGACCTACACACACACACACACACACACTGTATAAGGCAGCCCATGCGACCGACATTCAACAAGTACGAATCGCCGTGAACTCGCCTTATGATGGGGATCGGCCATCCCCGAAACCTCCAGGATTCGACCGCAAATCGTGAGTCGAGATAGATAGATGAACTCTTTATTGGACTCCAATCCAAAAAAAAAATAACAGCAAACAATTAAATTAAAAATAACTTGGGCTAGGGCAACGGCGGTCTTATCGTTTGAGGCGATATCTTCCAGGCGACCTGTGGGTGGAGAGAAGGTAGCGAAACAATTTTGGACCTGTGGTGTCCTCCGGTTCTAGACGAATCATATATATAAAAAATTAAATTGTAGATACTAAATATGTAACAAATACATGCATAATATATTACATTTCCATTATATTGTATACCTACTTAAACAATTACATAAATATACACGTATATATGTATATAAATATATAAACAAATAAAACTTATATAATAATAAAATGTTACACCGATATTCATAACACCAATTTGAGATAAGTAGAATTTTTAATTTTTTTTTTAATATCCTGTGATGACAAACCGTATTATTAATAAATTACTAGCCTGGCCCCGCGGCTTCGCCCGCTATTATCAAGTAAAAAGTAGCCTATGTAGTAAAATTCTTTCCACCAATCTGATCGCTCCCATCGAGGTTCTTCTCGAGATGGCTGTAATTTTGCGAATCTGACAATAGAATCATTAACTTTCATGAGTACCTCTTTGGGACCCATGTGAATAAACGATTTTGATTTTGCTTATCTTCGAGCCTCGGCCTTATTCCCGAGTTGATATTACTTGTGCTTGTTAAGAATGGACGGGTCAGCCAGTCGCTGAGTATTTAGTAAACTTACAGTTCATTATGAAGTTACAACTGGCCCTTGGCTAAGTTGGGTGAAAGTTCGCCTTTTAAGCGGGAGTATTGGGTTCGACTCTCGGCAGGAACTCAAGTGTCTCCCCAAGGAAAATTTGTGCTTATGGTGGCTATTTGTGGGTCGAGCCAAGTCATCGTACTTGGTGTGGGGCCGCGAGTGTGAAAGCGTTAATGTTGAAGTAGTAGGTACCGTAGTCAGTAGCGGGCACGGAGGCCAGGGCTCGTGCGGCGAGCGGCGGCGATTCCTGTCGCAGGCACTCCTCCGCCAGGCACTCTTCCAAGATGGCGGAGTCCCGACCCTGACAAACAATTATTTTATTAAAACGATCTGGAAAGAAATACGGATTTGGCCTCTTCCAATCATTGGTGAAAAGAAATGTCCGTATGTGCGTGCATCTCGCTGCAAACTGTCACAGACAACTAAATAGTTACTTTCTTTGTTACGTCTTTATTCCCAGAACGTTACAATCTGGGAGTCTTCAAGTCTAGAGTGAATAGGTGCTTTATCAAATCAAATCAAATCAAATCATTTATTTCAGAAAGTCATCCATATTATGAATAATTTAAAACATTACAAATTAAACAATAATACACACTGATAAAGTTAAAAATTTAAATTAGGATGTCAAAATAAATACACAATAAAATAATATTAATAATTAAAAACTATCGATAATTAAATTTTAAAACTACGTCAATAATGTTATGATTTAATTATAAAAATATTTACATTAATGTTATGGTTTTTTTTTTTTTTTTTTTTTTAACGCATTCACACTCACCGCCCCACACTAAGTTCAAAGACTTGTATCGTGGGTGCCGGAAACATTCATATCACACACACACATTACACCCAGAACCAGAAGCACAAATATCCCTTGGGAAGGAATTTGTGCTCCTGCCGGGAATCGAACCCAGGACCCACGGCGCAGAGGGCGAACACGTGTCCACTGCGCCAACTGGGTCGTCAATTATAGGACAATTTTACTTAAGTAAAAAAGGCAAGCATGTTCCATCATCACTTTCTATCAGGCGAGATAGTGGTCGAATGCTTGCCTTTCCAGCATAAAAAAAAACTAGGTGAATTGGTGCCGTTTGTCGGACCTTTGGTGTATTTGTGTGCGTGTAACTCGCATTATGACAAGCGAAATTTGAAGGATCTAGGTTGCACCCGTTTTGTACTCGATATTACATCCGTGATCCTTTAATTATTTTTTAGTAATTTTTTTAAAATTAATGTTTTTTCGAGTGTCGCGTAATAATTCCAGTAAAATTAGCGATCAACCTCGGGATGAGGGTTAATAAGCCGAATTAACGATCGAGCGCAAGATAATATGTTTAGTCAAATTCTATGCTCTACATATTGTATAATAGATGTTAACATCATCGGCGCAATAGCAACCGAGATAGTCGCGAAAAACTGTAATTTTTTACCTTTGATCTTGAATAACTTACAACGCAGACCCGGGATTTTTGAGACTTTAGAGACAACTTTTAGAACGCCAAAATGAAGGTGTACATGATAATTCAGCCTATTATATGCCGTCATTGGAAAGTAGGGTACAATCCTGCGGGGGGTGGTTTAGAGTTGCCACAGTATACTAGACAGACACTATAAAAATAGCTGCGCTAAAGTTTTCTTTCCAGTAAGAAAACAACTTTTTTTTTAATAATATTTATATTTAATATTTAATAATTTTAATTCAAGCCAGTTGTCGATTCTAAACCACCTTGCAGGATTATTCACTACTTACCAATGACGGTATATATAAAGGAAGTTGACCTCTTTTTTATGTTAAAGTGATATCAATCCGAGACTGACCCCTTTTTTATGTTAAAGTGATATCAATCCGAGACTGACCCCTTTTTTATGTTAAAGTGATATCAATCCGAGACTGACCCCTTTTTTATGTTAAAGTGATATCAATCCGAGACTGACCCCTTTTTTATGTTAAAGTGATATCAATCCGAGACTGACCCCTTTTTTATGTTAAAGTGATATCAATCCGAGACTGACCCCTTTTTTATGTTAAAGTGATATCAATCCGAGACTGACCCCTTTTTTATGTTAAAGTGATATCAATCCGAGGTTGACCCCTTTTTATGTGTGGGAACAATGTGTGATGTAGTGTATGTGCGTACTTGTCGGTGCAGCGGCGCGCGTTCGTCGGGGCGGTCGGCGTCCCGTGCGGCCCGAGCCGGCACCACGCGCCGGCAGTACCGCGCGCCCGTCCCGCACTCCACCTCGTACCTACACACACACAAACACAAACATTACTACACTCATATTCATATTCATTCATTGAGAACTGTAAGTTAGTTTAATTGGGTAAGTGTTTGCCTTCGAAGCAGAGGTATCGGGTTCGATTCCCGACGGAAACAGATATATTCTCCCCGAGGAAAGTTTGTGTTTCTGGTTCTGGTTGTGATGTGAATGTTACTGGCACCCCGACACGAGTCATCACGAGAAAATTTCACGAGAATCGGTCGAGAAATGCGACCTGTGGAGGAGAAAAACTGGAAAACCGGACGTACGAAAGCAATTTTGCCCGGGATAAAGCGGAGACACTTCAGTCAGTTACTATTCAAGTTCCCGAAAAGTTGACAGGTTATCGACATCTAAAACGTGGACCGCACTATTTAGAATTTCCTATGCATTTTTAGTTATTCATTAAAATTCCTAATTACGAAACATTTAAATAAGAATATAATAAAGGTGTAATTTTATACCTATAAACATAAAAAAAAATTATACCTTTATTGAAATGTCATGCACATTCCGTATTAATAGAATAGATTTTACGAATTTGTCGGTAGGCCATTATGTAATACTAGCCGTGCCCCGCGGCTTCGCCCGCTATTATCAAGTCAAAAAACAGCCTATGTGTTAATCCTAGGTATAATCTATGTACATTCCAAATTTCATCCAAATCCGTTCAGCCGTTAAAGCGTGAAGAGGGAACAAACATACTTACACACAAATTTTCGGATTTATAATATTAGTAGGATGTATAGGAGTTGCTCACGGTCGTACAACTATAATACCTATAACAATCTATATTCGGAATGTAACATGAACCTAGGAATGTGCCAAGTAGGTGCCATTGTAATTCGAGTATATTATATCTCTATGTGTCTCTTGTAACTAGACTCTAAGTAGAATTTATAACCTGTTTTATAGCTTAGTGCTCTGCTCTCACACTAGACATCCCAGTGTCGTACCTAGTATAGTCCCTGTCGTAGAGCGGCGTGTAGGAGTCCTCGGCGTCGTACCTAGTATAGTCCCTGTCGTAGAGCGGCGTGTAGGAGTCCTCGGCGTCGTACCTAGTATAGTCCCTGTCGTAGAGCGGCGCGTAGGAGTCCTCGGCGTCGTACCTAGTATAGTCCCTGTCGTAGAGCGGCGTGTAGGAGTCCTCGGCGTCGTACCTAGTATAGTCCCTGTCGTAGAGCGGCGCGTAGGAGTCCTCGGCGTCGTACCTAGTATAGTCCCTGTCGTAGAGCGGCGCGTAGGAGTCCTCGGCGTCGCTGTAGGGCGTGTAGGCTCGCTTGTAGTCGCCGCCGTCCTCCAACAGGTGCGCCACCGACAACGTCTCCTCGCTGCGAGTCTTTTGTATCTCCACCTTGTCGCCTGAAACAACAATTATTCATCTTTACCCAGTTGGCGCAGTGGACAGGTGTCCGCCCTCTGCGCCGTGGGTCCTGGGTTCGATTCCCGGCAGGAGCACAAATTCCTTCCCAAGGGATATTTGTGCTTCTGGTTCTGGGTGTAATGTGTGTGTGATGTGAATGTTTCCGGCACCCACGATACAAGTCTTTGAACTTAGTGTGGGGCTGTGAGTGTGAATGCGTTTGTTTGTTTTGTTTGTTTACATATATTACTAGCTGTACATGGCATGCTGTACATGGCATGCATTGCAATGCCACGTTTAAAAAAGTGTGTTACCTCTCCTATAAATGGGCGCCTAGTACTATACTAAAAACTTTTTGGATTTTGTTCATACAAAAATACTAAAATCACGATTAAATAATAGGGGTGGGGGCAGAGGGGTGACAAATACTTTACGACCTATTATCATACCTACCAAACATACAAATAAATAGTTTAGGTAATATCTCGGGACTTAACCGCGCTAAAAAACTATTTTTATTTACCTCGACGTTTCGGCCAAGTTGCATTGGCCATGGTTTTAGGCTGGCTGCCGCGTGGAATCCAGTTTTAAGAAAGTGTTCGCGTCGCGATTTATCCCGCGATAAATCTGCTGATATCGTGAGTGTTGTGTGTCGTGATAATTATTTCTCACAAGACCAAGTGCGGGTAGTTGGAGACAATACTCGCCCTTTCCCACGCTGACACCCGCATTCTCCAGTCTTCTCGAGACCATGGCCAATGCAACTTGGCCGAAACGTCGAGGTAAATAAAAATAGTTTTTTAGCGCGGTTAAGTCCCGAGATATTACCTTTACTATAGAATGGTCCTATACTATAGGATATAGATCTGGTTGTAGAGCACGTCGGATGAATGTTTGTGTACCTGCGCGCGGGTCGTTCCGTTGCAGCGACATGGCCTCCATGCGGCGCCGCAAGTCCATCATCTTGCCCATGGTGACGGCGTTCTCCTGCAGCGCCGGCTTCAGAGCCGGCTCCGAGCTCTCTACCACGTGCGTCAGCCGCGCAGAGTCTGCAAACGTACGTCTCACATACATAAACATAACATAACATAAACGCTTTCACACTCACAGCACAGCCCCACACTAATTCGATGACTTGTGTTGTGGGTACCGGAAACACTCACGTCACACACACACACAATCACAACCAGAAACACAATTTTCCATATTACTTGGATCAAAATACTTATAAAAAAATCATACATAGACATTAGAAGATAAATGCGTCCGAAATACGTACAACACTGTTCAGGAGACAATAATGTAGAACCCGATATTTCACGGCCCAATTTTGGACAGCCAATAATGCACACCTTGATAATTCATGTAAACGGATTCGTAATATCATGCCGTGCATTCCCGGGTCGCCAATTATTGCCTGTACAAATTCGGTCCGTATCGATAATGTACGGCCAATAACGTACATCCAATAATTCATGTACATGGCATCCAAATATCAGGGTGTGCAATACTGGCTATGTAAAATCAAAACGTATCGATATTGTACGGCCAGTATTGCACAGCCAATAATTGGAAGCCAAACATAGACAAACATATTATACTCACTATGCGATGCCTCGTTTGTTTTGGCGAGTTGCTGGGAAGAGCTATTAAAAATTAAAAGTCGTTGCAAGACTAGGTTAGGTTAGGTATGAACTGCGACAAAACAAAGCCCGAGCCGAGCGAGCGAAGCGAGCGTGTCGCGGAAGCGGCCGGCGAAGCGCTCAAAAGGTATTAAAGAAGAAAAAAATTAAATAAAAACAAACACTAAATTCTTACACTTTTCTTTAGAATATAAACAGTTTGTATGAAAACTTTAAACAGCCCTCTATCCATCTCCATATCTAGCCCTCTTGAAATTACTGGATCATCCAAACGAGGCTTTGTTTTGACATTTGTATATACACGAATTATCGGCCGTGCATTATAGGCTGTACATTATCAGCTTGTGTTAATATTTTCCGACCTGTATTGTACGGCCAGTATTGCACAACCTAATATTTCATGTACATTGAATTCAAATATTGGTTGCATTTTTCTGGCTGCATATTATCGGCTGTTCTAAATCGGTTCGTGTTGTTATTTCACATCCAATAATGTACTGCCCGTATTGCACAACCTAATAATTTGAAGCCATGTCACGGAATACTGGGTGTGAATTATTATTTTTTTTTTTTTTTTTTTTTTCTTATAATGATGTACCAATTACGTTTGGAACACCATTGGAATTACGATCTAGCCTTAAGACTAATAGGTAATTTGATTTTGACCTAAACTGCTAAGTAGAGTAGTATATTAAGAATGTGTCCAATAACACTTTTCTTACTGTCTCTATTATCGGGAAGACACTTTGTTCTTGTGTTCTTTGTTAATAGCACTCACTATATTACACTGTCACATCACTACACTAGCTCAAAAGGTTTAGTTCTTTTGAGTCTTCTCACTAAGTCTGTGTTGTCGAGGAGCTGGATTGCCTCAACATTCACATGGTGATGAAGTCTTTGTTCATGAGCTTCGGCGAGTCTTTTTATAACACTAGCGACGAGTTCCACTTTTAGGTCCCGATGAAGATCGTCATTTCTTATGTACCATGGTGCATTAACAATGCCCCTCAGTACTTTATTTTGGAATCTTTGTATCATTTGGATGTTGCTATGTTTGGTACAGCCCCACAGCTGAATACCGTACGTCCATATTGGCATGAGGACTTGCTTGTACAAAAGTAATTTATTGTAGACTGACAATGAAGAAAACTTCCCAAGTAGCCAATTCATTTTTCGGTAGCGAAGCTCTAGCTCATCGCGTTTCTTTTTGACATGTGCTTTCCAGCGAAGCTTAACGTCTAGTGTCATGCCAAGGTATTTGGCTGTATTTTCGTACGGTATTGCTCGACCATTTATGTACACTGGGTGATAGTTTGGTCTTTTGTTGGTGAAATCTATATGTATAGATTTTGTGTCGTTAAGTTTTATCCTCCATTTCTTTGTCCAAGCGCAAATGGTATTGATGGCTGTTTGGACTTTTTTTACTGCATCCTCTTGTGTGACTCCTGTTGCCATGATAGCTGTGTCATCCGCAAAAGTTGCTATAACGCTTTTCTCCAAAACTGGAATATCACAAGTGTATAATAAGTACAGGACCGGACCTAGTACACTTCCCTGTGGTACTCCAGCTTTTATTTCCTTTAGCTCTGAATATGCATCGTCTTGTCTTACTCTGAACATTCTCTGTGTGAGATAAGACTCTAAGATATCTGCAAACTGTTTCGGAAGTAAAATTCTAAGTTTGTGTATGAGACCTTTATGCCATACCTTATCAAATGCTTGTGCTACATCCAGGAAGACGGTAGTACAAACTTTCTTTTCTTCTAAAGTTTTTTCGATCATGTTGGTAATTCTGTGGACTTGATCTATAGTAGAATGCTTTTCCCTAAAACCGAATTGGTAGTCAGGAATCAAGTTGTTTTCTTCTATGATTGGTTTTAAACGTTTTAAGAGAAGTTTTTCGAATAATTTTGATATTATGGGAAGTAGAGAGATGGGTCTGTATGATGTGGTCTCATTTGAAGGTTTACCTGGTTTAGGTATCATAATCACTTCGGCGACTTTCCACGTATCAGGTACATATTTTAGTCTGAATGTAGCATTGATAAGAGTAGTAAGTTTTACTATAGCTTTACGAGGGAGATTTTTCAACACTTCCCCCGTAATAAGGTCATAGCCAGGAGTTTTCTTGTGGTTCAGCTGCTTGATCCCATTCTGAACTTCTCTTGGTGTTACGAGTCTTATTTCGTTGCAGGCATGGTTTAACGTTTCATCTTGAGTAATGTCATCTTCTTGTTCGTCATTAGGTTTGAAAATATTTTCCAAATGCTGTGCAAATACACTTGCTTTTTGTTGGTTACTTACTGCCCATTTTCCACATTCTTGTTTTATTGGTGGGATATGCATCATCGGTTTCTCTACATTTTTCATCGCTTTCCATAATGAGTAATCAGTTGTACGATCGCTTGTTAGATTACTAAGGTAGGTGTTTGTCAATTCATTATTAAAATTCTGGATATCTCTTCTTAACTTTTTGGTGAGATTATTTAGCAATTTCTTGTCGTTCGGAGATCTAGTTGTGTGCCATTTTTGTCTTTGCTTTCGTTTTATAGCTATAAGGTTGATTATTTCTTTTGGATAATAATTACCTCTTATTTTTCTCTTGTAATCAGGCGTATTATTCCAGGCGCATCGTTGAATATCTATTGTAAATTTGTTTACTTCTATATCTAGTTGTTCTTGATTTTTTAATGGGACTTTCAGATCAATTACTTGTTCAAGGTCTAGCTTAAAGCTTTCCCAGTCCGTATTTTTATTAACTA
Organism: Lomographa bimaculata; assembly: GCA_948107665.1. NCBI lineage: Eukaryota > Metazoa > Arthropoda > Insecta > Lepidoptera > Geometridae > Lomographa > Lomographa bimaculata. Next base: position 1,028,577 of record OX403600.1, on the reverse strand, counting down.
GAGTAGGGTTGCTTTCTTTTTGTACAATAGTCTCGCTGAGTGTTAGTATGATCGGTGAATGATCTGAGCTCATGTGGCAACCTTCCTCAATGCGAAGAAAACTACTTGAAATGGATTTATATATAAAAAAATCTATTAGATCTGGGATCTTGTTGGGATCAGTGGGCCAGTAAGTAGGTTTCCCTGTTGACACAACATTGCAATCAAGGTCTTTTATAGCACATAGCAATTCTTTACCTTTAGTTGTGGTAAGTCTGGATCCCCAAAAGGTATGTTTGGCATTAAAGTCGCCTCCTAAAATAAATCGGTTACCAAGGTAGTTCAAGAAGCTTCTGTACTGTTCCTTTTTCAATGCATATTTTGGTGGGCAATATATGGCTGCTATGGTGATTGGATAACGTTTACTACTTACATGTACAGCAACTGACTGAATGTATTCTTCTTCATATTTATGTTGTTCGTAATGGTGTATATATTCTTTTATTATTATAGCGCTGCCTCCTCTTTTGGTGTTATTTGGGTGCAATGCATGATATATTTTATAACCTTTAATATGCATGTATGATTCTCTTGTAAAATGTGTCTCAGAAATAAGGCACACATCAACATTTTCTGTGTCTAGGACCACTTGTAGCTCATTTTGATGCTGAAGTAATCCATTAGCGTTCCATGCAATTATTTTTAGTTGTTTCATCATTTTTTCTTACCGGTAGTAGCAGTTTTAGCGCTATTTTCAAGTGTTCTTAAACGTTCATCGAATGATGATATGAGCGCTAAAATTTTGTTTAGCTTTTCGTCCACGTTCATAGCTGTGCTCACTTGCTTTTGATGCATATTTTGTGACTGGGGCAATGGGCGTGGCTGAGCTCCTTTTGCAATTTGGGCATATGAAATATGGTCTGTAACTTTTTGACCAGCACTAGGCATTCTTATTTTACTGGTGCCTGGAACAGGGATCACAGATGCTGAATTTTTTTTCTTATTTGTTTATTTTTAATATTTTGAAGTTCCTTGGCTACTATGCAGCCCCTGTAATTAGCTGGATGCTGTTCACCGCAATGCACACATTTTGGTTTTACTTCTGCTGATTTTGTGCAGTCCTTAGTTAGGTGCTTACCTGTGCATTTCACACACCTGGCTACTTTACAGCAGTACTTTTGAGTATGGCCGTATGCTTGACATCTTTTGCACTGTGGGATAAGCTTAGATGTTTTTATTGCTTGTATTTCTACCTTGCATCCCAAAATAGATTTTATGCCGTAGATATTTAAACGTGTGAATTATTAACTTTCATTTTCATGAAAGTTGGAGTCGTTTCCGAGATCCTGATTACACACATATAGATATATATATATATATATATCAAAAAATAAAAGAATTGCTCGTTTAAAGATATTAGATATACAAAAATGTACTGTTTGCGTAGTTTCAACAATGTTAGTATTATTTTTAATTTTATTTCATTAATTTTATCGCACCGTCATCTCTACATTATCTTTTCGTTATATTTCCATACAAAGGTTGTCTGGAAGAGATTGCTAAGAGCGAGACCGCCAGTGTACCTATATTTATAAGTTTCTTTGTAAGTTGTATTTATCTTTAAGAGTTATTGTATTGTATACATTTTGTTCTAGTTCTAAATAAAATAACTAAGCCACTTATTTACATCATTAGATTTAGATGCAATATACATGGCATACTATCTGATATTTTTATTAAAAATCAAATAGAGAAACTTAAAAGCTCAGAAAAAGTGTACTAGGTTGATGTATGACATTCGACAGATTCTTGAGAGCCACACTTTTGCCACTTATCTGTATTCCGGGTAGAAAATTCCAAGCATGTATAGAGGAAATAAGTATAAGTAACGTCAGTCCCGTTTGCCCCAGGCGTATCGCGCATCCGACTAATCCTGATGAAAGACAACTAATTTGTCTGAAACTGCTCGAAAAAAGTAAGTCGTCATTTTTTACGTGTTATAAGCCGTATATAACATTATTTTCTTCATTCCTTTTCTTTTTTTTATACACTCTCTGCCCCACACTAAGTTCGTTGACTTGTGTCGTGGGTGCCGGAAACATTCACATCACACACACACAATCAGAACCAGAAACCACAAATTTTCTTAGAGGAGAAAACCTGTGTTCCCGCCGGGAATCGAACCCGATACCCCTGCTTAGAAGGCGAACGTTCACCCAACCAAGCCAACGGGCAGTTCATTAAAACATAATGTGTATTCACACATACTCACAATAGTTTTAAGTTTAAAATAAGTTTATCTTACATTTGTTGTTGTCTATTGGCGAGTAGGTCCCGTCGTGGTTCTCCTTGACGCGCATCATGTTGACGCGGTGGCCGTCGCGGAACACCAGCACCGTCACCTTGCAGCCCGTGCTGGTCCACTCGATGTCCTCCCTGCAATGTACACGCCTCATATGCAGCTGACCACTATATACTCTGTTCGTTTGTCTGTGGAGTGTTAAACCGCTAGCTGTCAGTGTGAGGCGGCCTAAGTCTGGCGTGGCTTAACGACTAAAATCTTAATTGTGTGAAATGTCATTATAATTTGGAGATGCGGGATTTGAGTACCTTGACACAAAGAACCGCATTTTGGCATTTTTATTGATTTACTAGTTGCGCCCCGCGGTTTTACCCGCGCAAGTCTAGCCTATGTGTTTATCCAAGGTGTCAGCTACCTCCATACCAAATTTCATCAAAATGTATCAAGCCGTTTGAGCGTGAAGAAGTAACAAACACAAACTTTCGCCTTAATTATATTAGTGTGAAGTGTGATTGATAGACAGCCAATTAGTACATACTCGGACAAATAATGAAGCTTAGGCATAATAAGCCTGACATAAATTGCAATGATTATTATTATCCTTTTTGTTTATCGGCAATCCGTGGGATAGATGTGTATTTTAGTTCTGTGTTGATGCGAGTTTAGAACGCGAATCGGCTTACTTTGAACAAGAACACCCTCCGGTTATGTTAAGCAAGGACATACGTTAAATGGCAGTGCATTGGGAGTGATAACAGGAGTAATGTAAAAAAGTGACAATAATGCCGAGCTGGCGGGGGATCCAGCAGAAATTATCTGCATATAGCCGGGGTAGACTCTAGCTGAAGTCCAGTAAGTCGGTTGACAAGTTTATCTTCCAAAGTGGCGACCTGTTGGAGTCCAGCAGGCGCTCGATGTCGGGCCAGGGCTCGGCGGAGGCGGGCGCGGGCGGCGGCAGGCGGCGCGTGGAGATGGGCCCGCCGCGCATGCCCAGCACCAGCCGCAGCCGCGCCCCGTCGGAGATCGCATGCTCGCGCAGCGATGACGAGTCCTCTAGCTCCTTCAGGTTGTACAGCAGATGCTGCTGGGACACGGGGATGCCTGCCGATTGAGATACTACGATTACTTTAAAGACATTGATGGGCTCTCTAATCCCCTATCTAGAAAGAGATAACAGAGATCAGAGACACATCGCATTATCTCAACGTGAAAAATTATAAAATATCGATTTATATCATTTGTTGATTTTATTTATATAGCATTAGCTATGCTCGGCAGAACTATAGTGATAAATTTAGAAAGGAAAAATTATCGCTTGAGGCGGGATTTGAATCCGAGGCCATAGGGTGTCATGCCCTATTGCTCTAACCGCTGAGCTACTCAAGTCCCGCCTGAAGCGACGAAATTAACCTTTCCTTATTATTAACGTCTTAAGGGGACGTGTGACGTCATCTACCGAAATTGTTTATAGAAACTACTAAAGTCAACGAGTCTAACATTGCAGTTAGCTACACATTGTGTTGATAACGTCTATATCCAAATCAATTGATTTTATTTATATAGCATTAGCCATGCTCGGCAGAACTATAGTGGTACATTTAGAAAGGAGAAATTATCGAATTTGAACCCGCGGCCATAGGGTGTCATGCCCTATTGTTCTAACCGCTGAGCTACTCAAGTCCCGCCTCAAGCGATAATTTTTCCTTCCTATATTTATCATTATATCATTTGTGTCTTTTATATAGGTAATTTGATTAGGTTCTTAAGAGAAATTAAAATGAACCGTTAATTTTTTACAGAATAGTTATCACGATTTGTCACGGAAGAACTCAGATAATTTTTTGTTGAGAGGTGAAATGCTTAGTGTCTTAAAACTCTGAATATGAATTGAGCAACTCCTCTATTTTGAAAACTTTAAAATAAAATAGAAAGTCATCTATCACCAAAGAAAAAGTTAAGTTACAAGACTTACATGGGTAATCTTAAAAAACTAAAGTCCAATGAACGGACTTATCCCTAGAAGCGATCTTTTCTTTGGATGGAGGAATAATTTTAGATAATTAACATCATTGGTGTACATATAAATAAAAATATATGCCTACCTATACTACTATCCTACTAATATTATAAATCCGAAACTTTTTGTGTAAGTGTGTTTGTTCTCTCTTCACGCTGTAACGGCTAAACGGATTTGGATGAAATTTGGAATGTACATAGATTAAACATAGGAATAACACATAGGCTACTTTTTAACTTGATAATAGCGGGCGAATCCGCGGGGCACGGCTAATAAATACATAATGTGTAATAAATGTGTAATGTAAAAGTACAAACGAAATCGCCAAGTGCCAGGTGCAAGACTATCAGTGCCTTCGAGCATCTACAACTACATATTATCTCAAGAGTGACTTGGCCAGTCTTCGATCACGCTATAAAAAACTGAAAACCAATAGAAACCAATATATTTTGTTGACTCAGTGTTGAGCGTGATGTATCGGACTATATCGTAAATCGTGCACAATGAGCAATTCTCGTAAATTCTAATAATTTTAGATATATTTAGAAAACAATTTGCGTTAGAAATTGTTTCGAAGACACTTCAATGTTTGCGGTGAAGTTGATTTATCATGCATAGGTTCGGTTTTTATTATATTACTAGTTGTTCCCCGCGGCTTCGCCCGCGTTAAGTTTCAAATTATCATCAAAACCCCCAAAAAAAAATTGACGTTCCTAAAAAGTATCCTATGTCCGTCTCCTGGTTCTAAGCTACCTCCCCACTAATTTTCAGCCAAATCGGTTCAGCCGTTCTTGAGTTATAAATAGTGTAACTAACACGACTTTCTTTTATATATATAGATGTTAGTTTTTCTACTAATTGCTATAATTAGTTGACAAAGTAACAACAGTATAAAGTACTGACCTAACTTAAAAATAAGGTGTATTATGTGTTACCGGGGAGGGTCGCTGTAACCCAACTATACGGTATCTTAATAGACCTAGTGCTGGAGACAGAAAACCACAAAGGCACATGTCGTACAGGCTCACACACTATCTAAAATATGTGGATATTAAAACGTGACTTGTACACACACATATGATACTTGTTGTGAAATAGAATTGCATAAAAAGTTACATTTCTTTGTGGTACGCACTATACACAAATTAATTAACTACCAGAATAAATAGTTTGCTTATCATGTTTGGGCACCTGTGAAGGAACTAACGAACATTTATTTATATCACACTAATATTGTATATGCGAAAGTTTGTATGCAAGTGACTTGAACTACTCGTTGACTTAGTTGGGTGAGCGTTCGCCTTCTAAGCGGGAGGTATCGGGTTCGATTTCCGTCGGGCACACAAGTTTTCTTCCCATGGAAAATTTGTGTTTCTGGTTTCGGGTGTGATTGTGTGTGTGTGTGATGTTCCGACACCCACGACCCAAGTCATTGAACTCAGTGTGGGGCTGTGAGTGTGAAAGCGTTTATGTTTTATATATCCCGTATTTTCACGTAGGCGCAACGGTCATTCTCCTATGAAATCTACATTTATTTAAATACGTGTCACCAAAATCAGATGTCCAATGAAATAATTGCGAGTCTAATTCGAGCTCCCAGGGTTCCGTACAAACGAATATGTACGTTTTTTACATTTTTGACAACAAATTTAACGTATTTTTTAATATTCATTATTTGTGCTATGAGACCTTGCTGCTTACCAAGTTTTATGCTCCTATTAGGTCCTATCAGGTCTACGGGTCTACCTTTATGTTTTGATTTCTTTGCGACGGGTATAAATAATAATATGCTGCATAACTTTTGAATGTATATATGAAATTAGTTTTTTAACAGCTCCGTTAACTTTAAATATTCGATATTAATTTCAATTAAATATTCTTCAGCGTTCTAGACAAATCAGTTTAATAGGCTGACAGACAGACCGTCAAGAAGATGAACAACGAAATGTCCCATATGGTTTCCTTATTTCCTTTTGAGGTACAGAACCCTACAAATCTGATAAAAGCAATCCATCGGCGGAGACAGGTGGCCACGTGAATCACCTGGACCGAGGCCAAGTGACATCATGCTGTACTTTCTCTCGATACAAACTCCTGTTAAAAATAGCATGTGTTTGTGTTTAGTAAACACGGTTGGCCGGTGCTATTGAGCTTTGTGTCCTGGATTGGTGTGCCGATAACCAGAATAGTTTAATAATGACTAGATGACCCGGCAAACTTCGTACCACGCCATCTATTGAAAGTAAACCGAAGTGGCAATTACAATATTACGAATTTAGATTTTTCGTCTGATCTTTTGTTTTAGTGATCAAACTTCTAAAACCTGGCAGTTTCCACCACCAGCGGCATTTCCATTGGCATATAATCCCAACGCAGTAAACACGCAGAACAAGTTTCGCTGCAAAACGAACCGAGACTGCCGAGATGGTTTGGTACGACGATAAAGGTTTACCAATAAAACGTTTTACGACGAAGCGGGAAAGCCGAGGAACACGTACGATACAATTATGAAACTGTCATGACGACCCGACTTCTACTACTCAATGAGTTGCGGTTTGTATCCAAGACTATGTCAAACGCTATGTCGATGGTTAACGGGTATCCATTATCACACTTGATGGTAAGTGATGATGTGTTTAACACGATGGACCTAGCTAGAATAATTGACTCTGTAAGAAAAGCTGCTGGAACATCATTTAGTGATTTGAAGACAGATTTTTCTACTTGGTAGGTAGCAAGCCAGGCAAGAACCACGTAATCCCCTCTGCCATGGGTTTTATCACGATGTTACCATCACCGAAACGCGGACGCTCTAGCTCGTCGCTCGACCACCCGATAGGGAGGTGCGCTTACTAGTTGGTGGCGCGAGTAAAATCGCTGGCGTGTAAATAGCCCACCATTTACGTATTAATATTTTTAATGATAGCGGTAAATTATTTTGGATTAAAATATTGGCAAAAATCAGTAGGGATACACGAATCAATTTACAGTGTTTATTTAAGCCCACGTACCTTAGACCGCTTCGAAACCGCCTCCGGAGCTCCCCAAGAAAGGAACTACAGCAAACTGTATGTATGCCTAAGCGCACACACACAACTCCACGTCGCGCCGGCCGGCGAGTTTGAATCCGAAGAAATCCGAGAGGGTACGAGGCACGGAACACTCAATCACCTCACAGTTCACGTAGTCGATCACAATAGACACGATGAAGTTTTTATTTTAAGTCCTGGTTAATTAGATGATAATTATTTAATTAGTTTTCTACGTCACAAAATTCAATAGCGGAGGGTTTGTCAACCACACGGATCAGGTGACACACACAACTGAAGTTCTTCTTTTTTAAGTCTGTGAAGTTAGTCGCGAGTGCAAAAATGTCACTCGATACAACTAGCGCCATCTCTAGGATCGTCCTTGAACGATCTCTAACAGTGGTCAGCAGAGAGCCTAATACACTGCAAATGCATTCAAATATCCAAAGATTCTTGCCAATATGAATATTAGGTATATAAAGTGAAGTATTTATTCACAGATGTATAATTTACATTTATTTTTTTATATTATAAAAGGCAAAGACGCTTCACCACTAGTTATTACCGAAGACGCAGCTATCAGCGCTTGAATTCCCATTATAGACTATTCAACCAATCGTATTCATTAAAATATGAATACGTATGAATGCGGTCACATGCTTGCCTATTCAGCATTGAAAAAAATGTACATGGTTGTAATAAAACACCATTATAGCCCAAGATATGGAGTCATATCTTGGGCTATAATGGTGGAAAGGCACTTCGGGAAAACCGCAGGAGGCCGCATAAGAAAGTTCGGTATGAGGTAGAAAATAAAAAAAAAGTTTATTTAGTAGTGTGGGATTTCCAAGAGACGATTATACCCCTTCAAGTGAGGGCGAGAAGAACAGCGGTTAAAACGCAATACCAAAATTAAGTAGTTGGAACAGTTCTTCTACGTTGTAGATGCGGCAGAAGTCACAAACGATATCTCTACGTATACCAACTAATACCAAGACGCTATATGTTCCATGATTTAAGGATCCTAGACAATTCTTAACGAATTAAGAGTGGTACTCTGCGCCGCGCCGTTCCAAAGGTTTTTATCGAATTTTGTGGTTTTTGTATGTACAAAAACCACCCATGGACGCTTACAAATAATTTATGCATGTGTTTTCAAGTTATTTGTAAGCGTCCATGGGTGCGATCGATCATAAAGCTCAATACCTCCGACTTGGCTACATAGCCGGGTAACTGTTGCAATCACAGCAGTGTTCAGCAGCACTGTTCTACAACCCCTCAACATGATTTCCAAAAATTTTAATTGAAGGCCTCCAAGGACGCTATCTATAATCACTTTTGCTCTTGTAACCTTATAAAAACGAGCAAAATATAATAACAGGTTACAAACCTCTAATAGCTACTGCCATGAAGCTAATTGCTTCATGGCAGCTCGATAGATGCCTATAGATCTACGCTGAAGCAATCTCGATCTAATTAGAACAATTATTATTGTGATGATGATACACTAATTGTAATATGGTTCTTAATTTCTTACATAGAAAGAGGTAGGTCGGTAACTGGGTACTTGACCTTTGACGGAATAACGTAACAGATACATTGAACATTAATTTCCAGCGGTTTGCATGTTGTACGGACATCAATCGACTAACCTTGAACGATACGATATAACGTACTATGATGTACCCACAGAGTATTACCTAACATCTAGTTGTATTGAAATTGTTCATCATAACAGAGCTATGACTCTTGCAGACTAGCAGTAGATAGATAACGCATACTATATCACTGTTACTTTGTTTAAAAATAATTGGAATATTACCGCCGATTACTTTATGTGGAGATAACATTCCTTGGGTGTCGTCACTTCGTCGTAATAGGCGAAGAGAAGCCAGGGTATCAGCTGGAAGGAGTGGATGGCAGAGTAGTTCGTTATCAGCGGCGCGTTCATGCTTGCAGAACTAGGTATATTCAAAGTTTACCTACTTCCAGCACCGCAACGACTAAGGAACTATTAAATTAAAGGTACCATAAATCATAAGCGCCAATAATCATAAATCATAGGTACACCCGGGTACACCGAAACAGGCGCGGAAGCCATTGGCACAACATCAAACCGGCATCCGTCTCATTGACACGACCACGTAGAACAGTGACCAGTGTGAACACGGCTTTATCACGCTAAAAATAAAAACAGCTGTTGTTAATTTTGTGTGGACATTGAAGACATTTTTGGCAGGTGCTAAGTATTTTTTCACGGAATGAAAATGAAAACCTTTTTGGGAAGCAATTCATTTTGAAAGACTCATCTGTAGATTGCATCATTTGCTAATGGCAATGAGATAAGACGTAATTTTAAGCAGAACAAATGTCTAAATAAAAACAACAAGCAAACGCATTTACACTCACAGCCCAACACTAAGTTTAAAGACTTGTATCGTGAGCTACCACATGTATCACAAACACAACGATCAGAACAACAAGTATTAATGTCCTTTGGGAAGACAAATTATGCTCCTGCCGGAAATCGAAACCAGGAGCCACGGCATTTACGACCGTGATAGAGGAAGATAGCATTTAGCTTGGAAAAAATCGTGATTTAGTTTAAAAATTATCTTCAAAACAGAGTTTTCAAACTAAATGCAACAGAAACTAGTAAAAGACGTTCTTCACGAAAAAAAGAAGTCTTGGAATTTTGGAAGTGTAAATATTAAATATTTAGAAAAATATCTCTAAAGTTCATATTAGCGCTGCTTGTACCAAGAGACAAGAGAACGGTCTGGCGTTTTTCGAAAAGATGCATCTCTAAAAGATCTCACGTACAAAAGTGCTACCCGACCTGAGGTAGACAGTGATACGTAGCCCACGCTACGGCGACATGATCGCCAGGTTCACGTCACTGAAATAAAGACGTGGTGAATGAAGTTACACGTACGAATCATATCATAATATTATTATGTAAGTACGTACGACGTACGTAGCGATACATACGCGACAGCCTCGGAGATCGCGAGACGAAACGTATCGGATAAGCTGCGGGAATGACGTTTGCAGTAAGGCTATATTTTAAAGCCGGTGGAATACGTTGATAGTCTATGCTGAGACATTTCGATGTCGGGCTTAAGTTCATCCAAACTTGAAGTTGTGTAGGACGATGTGAGAGCCAACATTAATATCCAGGTTCCTATAAAATCCTAATTACGAAAATTTAATTAAGAAAATAACATAGGTATAATTTGAACTGCCCGTTGGCTTAGTTGGGTGGCGTTCGCCTTCTAAGTAGGGGTATCGGGTTCGATTCCCGGCGGGAACACAAGTTTTCTTCCCATGGAAAATTTGTGTTTCTGGTTCTGGTTGTGATTGTGTGTGTGATGTGAATGTTTCCGGCACCCACGACACAAGTCATCGAACTTAGTGTGGGGCTGTGAGTGTGAAAGCGTATTTTTTTTTTATAACAATCGCAAGACTACTAAAGACTTAAGGACTAAGGAGTAGAGTGTCAGGGGCTCACATCGAAACATGCCATGGACTAGCGCTTAGTAGAAGAGTGAGATAGTAAATTCTAAGACATCAGAAATGTCTCCAAAGTAAAAACCTATGCCAGATAGCTCAACCAAATGCCACCAAGACTAGCTATTTTATGCTAGTAGGGAAGGTAATATATAAAAAAATCCCGCATGGGCATCTCTCTTTAAGACAGGTATGGTACGTCTCATATGATCGTTAATTACACTAGCAAATTCAGCCGGCTAGTGCAGGGGTCGGGAACCTGCGGCTCGCGAGCCACATGCGGCTCTTTGGATGTGAAGCTGCGGCTCTTTAGTTCCATACGCAAATATTATTTATTTAAAAAAACATTTTGAATCGATTAACGAGGATTAGACACTATTCCTATCGAGCCATTAACAATCCTTCAAAGGTAGCAAAAAAGTACAATTATACTGTTGAAACAAGTAAATTATGGAATGATTAGGTAGGTATAACGCGTGCATAGCGTTTTCTATACGATACTCGTAGTACAGCAGGTATTGTTGTTGGCATTAAGCAAAGACTCTGGCTAATTGATCTGTGGCATTAAGGATCTTTGCTGGCAAGAAAAAAATTTGTGGCTCCATAAAACTATGAAATTTTGTAAAATGTAATTTTTGGCTCTTCCGACTCAAAAGGTTACCGACCCCTGGGCTAGTGCGGTCGTTATAAGTCTGTTTGACAAAAGGGGTAACGGGGGATCTTCGCCTGATGGTGGGACTTATCACAGGTCACTGATAAATAACCACATGTATAAGATTGGCGCAACTGATAGTCCCTTATGTCGTGGCTGCCTGCGGAAGAATGAAACTGTGGAGCACGTGATGTTACACTGTGAGGCCACAAAAGAAATACGAGCCAAAATTGGGATACATTAACATTCCTATGAAATAGAGTCGACATCATGCACACCTACATCCTCACCACTGGAACAATTGTGCCAGCGACCCAAAGTCGCACTCCGATATATAAAGGAGTTGGGGTGGCTGGGCTAACTGCTGGCAGGGGGAAATGCACGATACACCCCCAGCGGGACGTCAGTGCAGGCCTTATCGCCCCCAGTTAGAATTAGAAAGGGGTAACACCGACAAACTCGCAAAAAGTTCTACTTCTTGGCTTGTTGAGTTCTATCTCTTCTAGTATAATAAAGAATTATGAAGTTCGAACTGTAGACACCTTAACCTTTTTGATACCTAATTACATTGTTACGTGCACGTAGTTTGTCAGTTATCTTAGCGCTCGATTATGTGACAAAACCGCAGTTTCCAAGAGCGTATCATCCATCCATGGCCGTTCTCGTAATCTGCCTCGTGGTACTGGACACTGGATTAAGCCCATTCTCTTTATCATGATTTCTTACACAATAGGTGCAGGCTGGACTCAAGCCTTACGCCGCTGTCTGTTTGTTTGTCCTTTAAATGTTAATCTTATTACCATAATAGGTGGCTGGATGAAGTGTTCATTAGAATCAAAATCGTTCACATGGGCCCCTAAGAGGCACTCATTAAAGTAAATGACACTACTGCTAGATTAGCCATATTTCAGCCATAACTTATACATATTATATTTATACAATTTATCCAAATCTATTCAGCCATTTTTTTATTTTTTATTTTGAATATTTGACCACTATCTCACCTGATGGAAAGTGATAATGCGGCCGAAGATGTGACATGCTTGCCTAGAATATACCTATTCACTAGAGACTTGAAGACTCCCAGATTATACCATTCGGGGAACAAAGACGCAGGCAATGAGTTCCAATCCTTTGCAATATGGATGATGAACGTAGAAGCAAAACGCTTTGAGTGAACTGGAGGTATGTCGACCATAAATGGATGACGTTTGATAGTTTTCTTGTTGTTAAATGGTAAAAAGGGCATGGGGGAATTAGGCCATTACATAATGAAGAAAAAAACAAACATACTAACACATATTTATGATATTAGCGTGATAGGGTGATGATACCGGTATGTATAATTTCATTAACTACTCGGACAAAGCCAGAGCCTATTTACCCATCTCACACAGAAAATTATGGATATGCATACGCAAAACCGTATGTACTTTGTAATTTTTCCTTAAATGACCAATTCAGTTTCGTCAAATTCAATGATAATAAATGTATTACTCATTCCATTAAATAAATTGTATACTATATTTATGGTTTTCCTATAAACATAAATTAATATAAATAGGGCATAGGGCATGAGACCCTATGGCCGCGGGTTCAAACCCCGCCTAAAGCGATAATTTTTCAAATTAATATAAAAATAAAAGCAACATTCGCTCATTAGTAATAATATAGTATGAATTTCTAAGTGCGAGTGTGCTAAAACATGGCTCAAAATTAATTTGTAACAATCAACTTACCGATTGTATTCATTTCATTCAGAAGATAAGAATAAAATAAGATAAGCCTTGCTATACAGCGTGGCAATGCAGCAAGCATTTTGGGAACTTTGCTGAACATTAAAGATTGTCTAAATCATCTTTAACCTATTTTTTTTTCTTAAACTTGAATATTTATAATTGTAAAACTAGGTTTTGGAATAAATAAATTATTTTCATTAATGATTTTAAATAGGAGTAATTGTTTTATGGCCTGTTTCCAATGTTGTTATTAATAGTAGGAAGATATTGTACAGTCTAACATCATGTAAAGAAACTGGATTAGATACTATATGAAAGACATAACATAAACATAAATTGGCTTGCTAGTTTCAAATCCTGCAATTTCCAAAACTTTTTTTTTATGTTGAATAGGCAAGCATTTGACCACTATCTCACCTGATGGAAAGTGATGATGCGACCGAAGGTGTCACATGCTTGCCTAGAAGATACCTATTGACTCGAGACTTGAAGACATATTATTGATTATTTCTAAGGAAATGCTTTATTTCTACCAGAACCTGGTTGTCTTATTCATAAGACAAAATCTGAAGTAACATTAGAAAAGCCAATTTATTTGTTGCTATCATTAATCTACCATTAGTGATCATGTTAAACAGTAATTTTGTGGATGAAATGTTAAGATCAAGTCCATCAGTCACATCTCGTTTAGTTAAAACTAGCTGTGGTACCCGGCACGCACTGCAATGGCACATAAAGAGAAAGTATTTTACCTATTTCATGTTTATGTTTGCCTAGCACTTTAGCGAGTCCGACAGACGTCAAAGTTCAGGATTTTTTTTTATGGGAAATGTCGAAGATTTATTTCATGCTTATTGCATCGCTCCAGTGTTCAAACCAGTTAAAACCCTCTTCCCATTATTGCATTCTAATTCTAACTGGGGGTGAAGGCCTGCACTGACGTCCCGCTGGGGGCGTATTGTGAATTTCCCCCTGCCAGCAGTTAGCCCATCCACCCCAACTTCTTTATATATCGGAGTGCGTCTTTGTGTCGCTGGCACAATTGTTCCAGTGGTGAGGATGTATGTTCCAGTGATGAGGATGTATGTTCCAGTGGTGAGGATTATGTTCCAGTGGTGAGGATGTATGTTCCAGTGGTGAGGATGTATTGCCTTTTAAATGAAAACAGATTAGGGCAGTTTGTAAAGAACATAGGTATTTTTTTTTGTATTTTATATGTATAGATAGATTAAGATTAGGAAATCTTTGTACATTAACAGTTAAAAGATTTTAAAGTTTTATGTTAATTATAAACAATACATTTGTAAACAGTATGAGATAAGTTTATAAAAACAAATGACTTCATAGATCATTTGTTTCAATTAACTGTAACACTAATTGGGTGTAGCTTTGTTTGATAACTTGCATCCACTCTACTCATGCAATGGTTGGGCGCGGACCGCTTTGATGTGACCTCATGTTGCATGTTTATTATAATTGTGTGAAGAGAGTGTATCTGATATAAGTATAATAAGTTTTGTTGATATGTGTGTGAAACATCCAAAGAAGTTAAAAAAAAGCATATAATGTGTTAATCTTGGGTATATGCTATATACATTCCAAAATTCATCTAAATTTAGCCATTACAGCATTACAGTGTGAAGTGAAAACCAAAATATTTTGTCATAAAATTAAACGCAAGCAAAGCCTACAAAACCGACTTCACTGCTTTATCTTTAGAACCTTGAACAGATTTAATGTATTAAACACGCATTATTGACTATATCTCAAAAACTAGAGATCAGATCTTGATCAAATTTCACCACTGACCACATGAACACCAGCTTTCAAATAAAAAAATAATCATCAAAATCGGCTCACAATGAAAGAAGTTATGAGGTAATTTTGAATTCGGTTAAACGAGAACATCGTCAATGTAGTCCACAGAATACGCATTATTGAAGATATTTCAAGAACTACTGATCAGATCTTGATCAAATTTAAATGGGATCAGTTACTCTGTTACTGTCTAACTGTTCCAGTGATGAGGTTGTTCAATTACAAATACAACAACCTCATCACTGGAACAGTTATGCCAGCACCCAAAAACCACACTCCGTTATTTTAAGGAGCTGGGGTGGATGGGGTAGTTCCTGGCAGGGGGAAATGCACAATACACCCCAAGCGGGATGTCAGTGCAGGCCTTAACGCCCCCATATTGAATAAGAATAAGAATGGGATCAGTTGGAAAGCAAAATCTTTCAAACTAAAAGAAATTTTTGAAATTGGTTCACGTGGAAAGAAGTTATGACGTAAAACACATAAAAAAAGAAAAATAACAGTTGACTTCAGTACCTCACCACCTTTTTTGTAAAGTCGGTAAAAATCACACTGTATTTTACATACATATCTACTCTAACACTACTTGTATTGCATTTTTATACTTTGCACATAGCATGTGTCATACATACATACAAAAATGTTGTATGGAACCAATAACTTGCCACTTTAAGACACCTTATTTCAGCAACAATAATAGTTTTATGCTTTTAATACGCAAAGTTGATCATTTATATAAATGAACAAACAGAGTGCATCATAAAGAAGCTACAGATATTTATCTTGATAGTGTTGACCACCTGACTGTGGGCAATAATTCACAACAACTCGAGATAAGTGTTCATGTGTAGTTTATAAATAGCTTCCAAGTGGTGGGATTTCATGTAATTGAGGTAGCACTTAGATACACCCACAATATATGCAGGTACAATAAATAATTTAATGTGTTCCAGTATTATCTATTTATTATTGTAGAACTGCCCGTTGGCTTAGTTGGGTGCACCTTAACCTTCTAAGTTCCAGTGGACATCGGGATTGATTCCCGGTAAAAACAGAAGTTTTCTACCAAAGGGAAATTTGTGTTTCTAGTTCTATGTGATTGTAATGTGAATGTTTGTGGCACCCATAACACAAGTGTCCCTCAAAATTGTTTATTTTTATGGGACCCAAAGAGGCACTCGTGAAAGTTAATGACTCTACTGCCAGATTTGCAAAATTACAGCCATCTTGAGTAGAACCTGACAAGAAACTAGGCGGCACATTTTTTCATTTTTTTTTACTCACTCACACCCCGTTTATTATTAGTGTTTATATACTAGGTGCTATAACGTGATGTGTATGTATCATTTTATATGAAAGGCACAAGGTAGATATGATACACTAAGTAAATGAAATACAACCCAGTTGGAACCCTTTGCTGTTTGTCGTGAGTTTGATTTCGGGCAGCATCCCAATTTTCCTTCCCAAGGAACATTTGTGCTTCTAGCTCTGTGTGTGATTGTATGTGTAATGTAAATGTTTCCAACACCCATGATACAACTCTTAGTGTGATGGGACTGTGAGTGTGAATGCATTTGTGTTTGAAAAAGTGTACAGAGACCACTACACCTTTTTCACTTATTTATTAGTATTTTCTCAATAAGTAGAGTAAGGAATCATATTCTCTTCTCTTCTTCAAGGAGTAACAGTGAATGGATTATTCAATTATTCTGTAAATAAGATGTGGCATGATGTGGATTGCTTGTTATTGGTTAGCTAGGTATGCTAGGTCACTTATCCTCTAAAAACAAGATCCATAACAATCAACCTCACATGATAAGGTTTTTCTATTCATATATTATATTTAATACAATGACCTATGACAACTATCAAAAATTTTACTATCTGCCCAGAATTGGTGCCCACTAATGGCAGAGGTTTAATGATACTTGTTCTTGGTCTAAATTACTCACAATGTTAAAAGGTTAATCTTTTATCAATGTACCTACAACTGTATAATGATAAACTATACAACAATATTATCAGTCATCACTATAGGGATTAAACAAACACTAAGTCCATTAAACAATCTAGACTTATAATATTATTTTGATAGGGAAGTACAGGCTGTATTGACCTAGTGTAATTTTATACTACATTTGTATTTTAGTACTCAATTAGTGTGGACAGTAGTGAATACAAATCATCTTCATTATCGGCTTTTAGGTGTGGATAGCACAATAGCCAGTAGAGTGAAGAAAGAATATATATTATGAATAAAGACTATACAATCAATTTGAACTATTGTTTTTAAATTATAGATTTGAACTGCTTTGACTACTAGTCATAGTTATGTCTAGAATAGTAGAAAACTTCATAAAAATGGACTTGTAAGTACACCTTGTGCTAGTATAATCAGTTAATAGACCTTCACCTTATGCATTCATCTAATTGGATTACAATAACAAGAAGTTTTTCGATGGCTTTACCTGCACATAACATGCACAATGTTTGTGCATGTATTTACTGGCGACGCTCAGTAGACCCATTGTGCCGCGATGTTTACAAGCCCGCGGCGTGCGCGCTCCGCGTAAATACCACGTCTTTGTGGCGCGAGGATGACGCACGTTCACCATGTCAGCCAAACTACAGATTGTGTAATAGTGCGCGAGGAATCCGGAACTCACCTTCTACACGGAATATCTTCGACTTGATGGCAAATATCGTGTCCGACGGCGATACCGTCATTTCGAACGCGGTCCCCGTGAGTGTCTCCACCAAGAGCTCCATCGTGGGCTGGCTCCCTCCATCCTCTTGGAACGCTTTGGATCTATTCGACAGTCTCTCCGGACATCCATGTTGTGACATTTCACACGCGTTTCACTGTTCACTATCTGCACAACATCGCACTACACAAATAATAATGGAAAATTTGTTTTTAGACAAATACGAAGCACAAGACAATCACACGATGACGAAGTAAATAAAGTTACGTAGATGGTCACGAGCCGACATTGAACTAATTTTTACATGAACTTATGATGTACTAAAAAGCGAAATAAATTTTTATTTTAATCTAATTTAATGGTATTTGCAACAAAAATAAATATTACAATGAAATAAATTCTTCGTGACAGACGATTATTTTTTTTGTAGAGTCAAAGAGAATGTAAATTGTAATTGAACTGAACCAAAGAGTATAATAGTATAAATATGAATTAAATAAATAATTGATTAAAAGAAAAACTTCTGTAAACAAACGTGGACAAAATCATTAAAAAAATATTGTAGACCGTAGAATAATGTATAGAAATATGTACATCATCCTAGTGTATACCACTCCGGCCGATGACCTGACCCCCTATTACGTATCTTTGTTGCACGCGGTTTCAATTAAAATTAAGCAAAAATGTACCTTATTTCTTAGGAGTTTTGTCAATTTAGTATTGAAACCGTTTGCAACAAAGATAGGTAATCGGGGGGCTGTCTGCATAAAAACGAACAAAGATAACTTAGCCGTATATCAATAATTTGCTAAGTTGTATAATTTGATTTTAGCTTTAAATATAATTTAAATAAGCTGTGATATATAGGCAAGGCATAGCCCAAGGAACCCTCGTGCCGTGACGGCAATAATCGTAAATAATAGGTTTAATTCACGTAATAGAGAACAAGCTTTATTCATACGGGCAACTGATTAGCCGGAAATCGTTCAATGTCATCGAGGCCGTCATCATTTGTCTATGGTCAAAATAAATTCTTTTCCATCGTTCTTCGTTCAACGACTCGGAGGTTAGAAACATGGTGCGTAAAGTTTTATGAAAAATAATAGTTATATTGCAGTAAAATATCCTAAAATTGTGTAATAATGATTGTGAAAGTGATGTAGTGTCGCAGTTTTGTGAATGGTGCGATATTTTTTGTCGGTTCGCAAGATGCACGCGTCACCGACACTAGTGACGAGCATGTGGTTTTCAGAGTGGATTTCTGTTTTCAGACTCGTAAACGCCGGAATGGAGGACGCGCCAAGCACGGCCGCGGCCACGTCAAGGCCGTGAGGTGCACTAACTGCGCGCGCTGCGTGCCCAAGGACAAAGCTATCAAGAAGTTTGTCATCAGGAATATCGTTGAAGCGGCTGCCGTTAGGGACATCAACGAAGCCTCCGTTTACTCGTGTGAGTAGTTACTTCGATTCACCAATTTCAGAGTTTACTTCTATTCAGGTCCCAAAACCGATATTGGGTCATCACCATCAGTGTTGATAGTAAATTATGAAAATAACCTCCAATATATTGAAGCGTAACCTGCCCGCTTTAAAAGTACAGTCATAGCATGATCTACTGTTCTGTTTATCAGACCACCGCCTAGCATTTTAGTTATAATATTTTACTGCAACCTCACCTGATAGCGAGCAATGTAGCAGTTAGATGTAATAGCATTAAGGTATTTAGCTATTTATTTAGCTCATCGACAATTAAATCATCAAACAATTGCCTACTAATAAAGAATGTATTCCTCCACAGCATTCCAGCTGCCGAAGCTGTATGCCAAGCTCCACTACTGCGTGTCATGCGCAATCCACAGCAAAGTTGTGCGTAACAGGTCCAAGAAAGACAGACGCATCCGAACACCTCCTAAGAGCAACTTCCCCAGGGACATGGCCCGCCCACAGAATGTGCAAAGGAAGTAGTTTATAAATAAAAACTAAACACAATTTGTTTGTTTTATTCCCATGATTGATTATGTTAGGTAGATATCTTATTATTTAATATTAAAATTTAGAGAGGTAGTAATGATGGAAATAATACCCGGAGGTAGTGGGCTTGAGAACTTGAGTTATATTTAAGCTCGCCTCAAATTAAAGTTGGCAATATACATTTTTTAAAACAATCATTTGATACAATTGCAGGCATTCACATTTACATGAGAACCTACATTTATTCATTTAGACTCTGAAGCTATCCTATCTAGAAGAAAAAAGCCCATGGCATAATTATTGTTGTGCAATTTGATCTCTAATTACTAAATCCGACCAAGTGCTAATGAACTGCTTGGGTCAGCTGCATGTATAAGTACTATACTATGATAGATATAAATTATAGAAATAATCCTTATTTCTTGTATGATCCTATGAAGAATCTACATAAAATTTGAAATTAGTAATAATAAAAAAGTTTGCAGAATAACTTAGGCTCACAATATATTCTATTGGTAGAAAATAAACATTGTAATGTGTAGAAACGATTGTATTTACCTTTAGTCTAAAGGTACTATCATTTGTGGATAGATGGGGTACCTTTATACTATTATATTATGAACGCTAAAATTTGTAACAAATTTAGTACATAGTCGTGACTAAAATTTTCGGTCTACCAAACTGCGGCCATTGTGGTCCCGAGGTATGTGTATGCTTAGGCAATCATTGACCTCTATTTTACCTGAGGGAAAGTGATGATGTGGCCGAAGAAGTAGCATGCTTACGTAGAAGATACCTATACACTCCAGGCTTGAAGACTCCCATATTATACCATTCAGGGAACAAAGATACCGTCAATGAGTTCCACTCTCTGCTGTATGCATCTACAGTTAAAATTGGCGTGCTTCAAGGTTCAATATAAGGACCCTTCCTATTTTTAGTATATATTTATAAATTATTTACCTTATATGACGTAAGGTGGCAAGCTTATCGGTATTCTATCGGTTACATTTTGGAGAGTGTGCCCAGGAATTACATAAGTAAATTCCACCATGCCCTTTTTACCATTTAACAACAAGAAAACTATCAAACGTCATCCATTTATGGTTGACATACCTCCAGTTCGCTCAAAGCGTTTTGCTTCTACGTTCATCATCCGTACCGCAAAGGAGTGGAACTCATTGCCTACGTCTTTGTTCCCCGAACGGTATAATCTGGGAGTCTTCAAGTCTCGAGTGAATAGGTATCTTCTAGGCAAGCATGTCACATCTTCGGCCGCATCATCACTTTCCATCGGGTGAGATAGTGGTCAAATGCTTGCCTATTCAAAATAAAAAAAAAATGAAAACTACCTATGCTAGCCAATTCAGCCGTTAAAGCGTGAAGAGGGAACAAACATACTTACACACAAACTTTCGGATTTATAATATAAGTAGGATTTGATATAAAAGGTACTGAAAATAAAACAGTTTGTATATCAAGTTCATAATGTATTCAGATACTATACAAAGACATTGATAAGAACACCACAAGCACATGAAAATCATGTTTTCACTTTAGTGTATAAACTATCTAATTAAAAATCGAATCTATAAACCTAGACCAGATAGATATAACTAAGAAAGTTTTCTATAATTCTAGAGATGAAGTTATCTACAGGTAATTAAAATTTCGATTTTCCAAACATTGCAGTGTTCAAATTTTTTTTTAGTAAGCTAACATTTAACCACTCCTATCTGACCTGTTGGTTGAATTGAAGGTAAATATGCAACGCCTATCATAATTATATACTATTTTTAACATTACTAATTTTAGCTACTAATACAATAAACCACATGTTAACACACATTAACTGTAAAACATCTACTAATTATAACCAAGCATTAAAAGATGTTGACAATCTTATACAATAAAATAACAATATTACATTTTCATGCAGCAATTTTATTTATAAGTGGTATCTAGTTTCATAATAAAAACATAACTTCTACAAGATGCAATGTAATTAGTCACCAGTTAAAAGTAATCATGGCAAAGACGAGAAAAATATCCAACTAAAACTAAATTTTTACGTTCTAAACTGATTCAAGCCATTAGTCCAAATCATGACTTTTTAAAAACATGTCTTAAAAAAAGAATGTAACGATTCGATGATACTTAACAAACTGTTCTATCTATTTATACTTCGAACTGCTCCTCGGCTTAGTAGGGTGCGCGTTCGACTTCTATGCACGGGTTTTGATTCCCAGCGGGAACAATAAGTTTCTGATTCTGATTGTGTGATGTGGATATTTCAGGTACCCATAATACAAGCCTTGGAACTTACTGTGGGGCTGTGTGTGTTTGTTTATTTCATGGTTACAGCAATTCTGCCATCACTGTAACACTGTCTAGAAATATAATAATCTAAAACTGCTAAGTTATCTAGTTTTAAAATAAGTTTAATATTAAAGGATAGCTGTTAGAACACTGTACAATACTTTTTCTACTTCAAGATGGCACTACATAAGTTGTAGCAAGGCAATATATAATGTTTAAAAAAATCCACCACAATTATATTTTTAGTGTGCCTTGGAGTTTAAACACGTAAATAATTATTGCGAGTCTAATATACAAAAAAAAATAATGAAGTATATACAGTTGAACACAGCAGTTAGATATAACTAACATTTCTAACAACTTTTGCCTATCATTTGACCAATTTCAATTATTTATTGCATTCTGTAAGTACATTAGATGATATAATATAATTGTTTATAGTAACATTACAGGCCTTGTTGGACACAGCGACGGTTAAGAAAGGAAGCTTGTGTAGTCATCAATATTTAAAAAGTTAAAATCAAATTTAATTTGGTGAAGGAACATGCATTTTTAGACAGAGAGATCTCTACTAACACATTTTACTAGGTATATTAACAAATTCATAGAACTATGTATTCCTACGATAATATCTTAAAATTTCAACTTTGCACTCTGCATAACACATCAGGGGCCCTTAATCTTATAAATAGTCTGTGGAAATTTAGGTATTCCAGGCTTTTCCACGGTTTCAAGTGCTTCTTTCAAATTCTTCTCAAAAACTTTCTTGGCATCGCAGAAACCTTGCTTGGTTTTGCCAAAGGAGTTAGGCCCGGCAGAGGTAGGAGTTTCTCTGAAAATAAAATGTTACATTTATCTAGTACCTTTAAACAAGCAATTCTTATATATATACAGCTCCAACGATTTTCATGAAATTTAGTTTGAAGGGGGTTTTGTTACATAAAATTGTCCTTGGAGTGTTTTAAAATTCAATAGAGCTTTGTTTGTTGATAAGTCTAGTCTTGTCCATAAAAACAAGTTTGAATTATTCTCACCTGCCGATATTTCTCATCCGCATCCTGGCCTCAGCCGGCATCTCCTCAGGCTCATCATCATCATCATTGAACACGGAGGCCACTGTGGGTTTCGGAGCCGAGGATTTAGATGGTCCTCCAAGGTTCATTTTGATGGGCCCTTTAGGCTTTGTGAAGCCGATGGAAATAGGCGTAATGCGCGGCGGGGGAGGGGGCGCAGGAACTTCTTCTTCAGAACTGTCCCAGTCTGTGTGAGACTTTCTATGACTTCTGAGGTCTGAAAGTATTGTGTCGTGGTAAAAATATGATAATTTAGTATAAAATAATAATCAGCGCAATATTTATTGGATACTTTGTTACGCCAAGTTACCTTCATGATTCCTTCGATCTCGCTCTTTACTGTGCCTCGGAGATGACGGGGAGTATTTCCTGCTCATCGGGGGCGAAGGCCGACGTCTAGGAGATCGCGAACGAGACCTGGAACGCCTCTTCTCGTTGCGCTCCTTGTACTCCTTTTGTACGTCCTTGTACTGCCTAGAATCATCACGCGTGGATCGAGACGACCCTGCCAATGTGAAAACACTGGCAAAGATAAATAAAAATACATATTTGAGTAAAATAACATTATAAATGAGCGGATTTGGGTGATTGTGTCACATCGTCACAGCAACTTGCTTGAATTTATGAAGACCATGCCATTCGAATACCTTTATAGTCATCGTGCCGGCCACTCATTGTTGATTAGCTTTCGAGAGTTTTTAATATCAAAACTGGATCTAGCGAAGGTATCTATTAATTTTCTGAAGGATTTTTTTATATACACTAAGCAGGAAAGGTGTCCGCCATTTTCTTGTGATACTTTTTTAGTTTTTTGACATGTTGGAGTACAGGTGAAATTGACAGCGAAATGACAACAGAAGAAATTAGTACTTCGGCCAAAGAGTATATGAATGCTACTCTTCTGTCGAAGCATCGAGATTGTAAACAAACCTACGGTTGTCGAAAGTCAGTGAGGTGTATGCTGTCTGCTCTTGGGCTTTAAAAAAGTAGGACACTGCCCCCCTATTCCGTCAATTACGTGCCTTTGTTGCACGCGGTTTCTATTTGAATGAAGCAAAAATGAACCTTATTTCTTAGGACTTTTGTCAACTTAGTATTGAAACCTTTTGTCTGTCTTTTGTTTCGTCTCCTATCTCAATAAAGTTTGAATACATATTATTGTATGTCCGAAAGGGATAAACTGTTGTGACGTATTTATATAATTACACCTAAAAATGTACACAGTTAGACAATAAACCATATTCTATTCTATACATAATATGGTAGAGTATATTCTTTTATACACACGTATATCTACTCATAGCACAAGAATTTCTGAAGCTGCTGGTAGACGGCTGTTACTCATATATTATTTTAGTGGAATGGTCTCTTTACCAATTGTCAATGTCAATGACAAAATCAGCTGTCTGCCTAACATAGAGGTTATATTGTTTGTTTTCGTTTTTAAAATTAATTAAAAATGCCTGCTTAAACTGGTAAAAGTGCAATAAAACTAATAATATGTGGTCCTTGCAACGCTCTCAGCGTTTGATCAATAGTTTAAATAAGATTTCATACATAAAATGTCGATGTTTATATGGTACTTTAAACAATACTTACAATAAGGATAAAATCAAGCAGGGTCCAGGATTAAAAGAGTTTATAGCGGGAAGTTCTGAGCCTATTCTCACCGACCGTCCTCATATACCATACTTGCCTGATAATGTTGAGTTTACGGCGAAACGTAAGGTTTACTTCGACGTGTACGGATGTCAAATGAACCTAAGCGATACCGAAATTGTGTGGTCAATACTGAAGAAGGAAGGTTTCGAGAAGACTGAAGTGGAAGACGAAGCTGATATATTTCTTGTGATGACGTGTGCTATACGAGAAGGCGCAGAGAGTAAGATATGGCACCGGTTAGACCACTTGCGAGGGTTCAAACGGCGTGCGATGGCAAAGAACAAGAATAAAGCTGTTAAGATTGGCATTCTAGGGTGCATGGCCGAGAGACTGAAGGAGAAACTTATTGAGAAAGAAAAGGCAGTCGATGTGGGTAAGTAAATTCTAAATTCTCCAAAATATCAATAAAAAATTTATACAAAGGAAAATTGTCAGTTTGACAGTGGCCACATTATACAGAACTGTTTCTTTACTTCCCATAATATCAAAACTATTCAAGAAATGTCTATTATAATATTAAACCAATCATAGAAGAAAAATTCCTGAATTCAGTTTTAGTGAAAAGTATTCTTCTGTAGATCAAGTGCACAGAATCACCGACATGATTTAATAATCTTTAGATGAAAGCAAAGTTCATACTACCATCTTCCTGGATGTAGCACCAGCATTTGATAAGGTGTGGCATAAAGGTCTCATAAACAAACTTAGAAACATACTTCCAAAGCATTTACATATTTTCCAAAATATCTAAATAAAATTTTTAGAACTAATCTTATATTAATACAATTGTATAGAATAACATTTATATAGATAGTATGTACAGGTGGATACTTATACTTTTTAAAATTTCTTTTCATATTTTTATAGGCATTCAGCATGATACTGATATGTGTGTATTAAGCACAATTAAAATTTAAAATCCTATATTTTCTTATATTAATTCCAGTGGCAGGTCCCGACAGTTACCGTGACTTGCCCCGCCTCCTGGCGCTCACAGAAAGCGGACATACGGCTGTAAACGTTCTGCTGTCACTCGATGAAACATATGCCGATGTAGTGCCAGTGAGGCTCAACCAGGACAGTGTATCAGCATTTATGTGAGTTTTATGGAGATGTTTATGGATTATTTTTATTTATACATAAAAAGCTGACAGTAACTGACGACCCAGTTGGCGCAGTGGACAGGTCTCCGCCCAATGCCCCGAGGGTCCTGGGTTCGATTCCCGGCAGGAACACAAATTCCTTCCCAAGGGATATTTGTGCTTCTTGTTCTGGGTGTATTTGTGTGTGTGATATCTAAATGTTTCCGGCACCCACGATACAAGTCTTTGAACTTAGTGTGGAGCTGTGAGTGTGAAAGCGTTTGTTTTGTTTGTAAATAGAGTCCATCACTAAAGCGGTATTTAAAATCCTTTCAAAAGTGAGGCAGTTAAATGCAATTTATTTTCTTGCTAGAGATACCCTAATGACATCACGATGCAGTCAGAGTGGTGTTAACATGCTTGGCCTACATTGGTCTAGGTTACAGAAAATCATAAAAAAAAAAATTATTCTCGATAGGCAAGCATTTGACCACTATCCCACCTGGTGGAAAGTGACGATGTGGTTGTAGATGGAGCATGCCTAGCCTAGAAAATACCTATTCACTCGAGTTTTAAAGACTCCCAAATTGTACTAATATTGGGAAACATAAATTTGGCAACAGATTTTTTTCTTATGATACTTGCAAAGGCGAGCAGACCAATATGCCATGGATTTTATCATGACATTATTTGAAAATATGACTTCACTAGAAACTCAAGCATGCAGTAGGTTCCAAAAACACTGCATTTAAGAGGCCTCTCATATAACACCTTATTCTGAAGGAAAAGCACCTTCAAAAAGCCTTCAATATATTAAATCACTTTTACAACCTAATTAATTTGACACATATTATTACTGCTCTATACAAGAATACAAAGCCCTCCTGGGGCATCTGCTAGTGTGGGCCCACACTGATATCATCGAGGGATTTTTTAAATATGAACCATTGTCATATGACTCATACAAACTAACATAATATTGTGAATATCATAATATTTTGTATAAAGTTTAAATCAAATTCATGTAATTAAAATTTTTTATCATATGAGGTTCTAATTAAACTCCATTTTTGTCTGAATTATCTGATATTCCAATCTTATTTGAGTTGTTATTTAATTTTGATTGAGTTAAGTATTTTTTCCAACTTCAAAAAAAGGAGGAGGTTCTCAATTCGACTATGGACTAGATCAGTCATAAATGGGAATTTATAATTGATCTAGATCTGACCAGTATATTTTGAGTTATCCTGAATAATGAATATTAAATCTGATCAAGGGTTTCGAAGATAAAGTGGTAAAAATGGTTTTTTAAGCTTTGTTTGCATTAAAATTTTATAATTTCTTATGGAATTCTATGATTTATTTATATAATAATAAGAATATCATAAATGTCAAATGTATTTAAATGATTAATGATTGTAAAAATGTATTCTTATTGTAGTTCTATAATGCGCGGGTGCGACAACATGTGTACTTACTGCATCGTCCCGTTCACTCGCGGGCGCGAGCGCTCCCGCCCCTCCGCCTCCATAGTGGAGGAGGTCCGACAGCTGTCGGCACGGGGCGTGAAGGAGGTCACGCTGCTCGGACAGAACGTCAACAGTTACCGGGACCTCACGGAGCGAGGGACTTACAGTAGCTCGGCTAGAGGTCAGTCAAAGGTAGATTGACTAGAATTTGAGTTGGATAGGCTAGAGATTGGCTAGGATTCAGATAGGCTAAAGGTTTGTTAGTCTAGAAGTGGGCTTGAATGGAGATAGTCTAGGCTAGAGATTGGTAAGGCTAGAGGTTAGCTAAATTACAGTCTAGGTAAAGATAACTTTGTTTATAATTAGAGATATAAGTGTTTATTTGAAAAAGAACAGAAAAAATGCTCAGCCGAGTTTCTTGCCAGGTTTTTTTCGAGAAGGCTGTGAATTTGTGAGTCTGGCATTAGAATTTACTTTAAAGAGCGCTTCTATGGGGCCTTGTGTGAATAACAAATTTGAATTTTTGAAACTAGAAACATTTTGGACTAGATTTTGCCTAAAGGTTAGGTAGGTTGTAGTATCTATGTATACAATTAGTGAATAATAATAAAGTGATGTTAAAAAAAAATGGTAACCAATTGTGCCTAATAAAGTATATAATTATTACATTTTGTAAAGGGCACGTTGGGCTTTGATGGTCGCATTAGAGCTATTACCATCACCACTTGACTGTATACATATATAAATGGTCTTTTTTAGGTTTTAAAACGGTGTACAAGCCGAAGCAAGGCGGGCTGAGGTTCGCTGACCTTCTAGACCAAGTGTCGGCCGTGGATCCCGAGATGAGAGTCAGGTTCACAGCCGCGCACCCCAAGGACTTCCCAGACGAGGTGAGTGGAGCGGGGAACTCAGTCTCACTGATTACTGAGGACATTCGTATCACATAATCCATGGCATGGATGGCATGGATTCCATGCTCCCTGGTACGTTAGAAACGAAGATCTCCACTGGGACCTTTAAATTCTAGTTCTCGCATCTCTATTCTATCTTCGGACAAACAGACAAACTGAAAAGCGACACCGCTATATGGTAGACATTCCACAAATGATGTGGATGAAGCGTTTTGATTCCACATTCATTGTGCAAACCGTAAAGGAACTCATTGCCTGAGTCGGTGTTTCCTGGTGAGTACAATATGGGAGTCTTCAAGTCACATGTGAATACGTATCTTCTAGGCAAGCTTGCTCCATCGTCGACCACATCGTTGCTTACCGTCAGGTGAGATGGTGATCAAAGGTTACACTAAATTGAATAAAAATACAAAATTAATCGTTGAAAAATTGTAAAATAAATACCCAGAAGCTCGCCAACCTAGACATCATCATCATGTGAATGTCGAGGCAATCCAGCACCTTGACGTAACAGACTTAGTGAGAAGACTAAAAAGAAATAAACTATTGGAACTAGTGCATGTTAGTTAATACATATCCGTATAATATATAGGGAGAATACTGCAAAAAAACTTCATTTTTTTTTTTTAGTTTTTTTAGTTCAAAATACAGAAAAAACAACCATCTTTTAAGAATGTTATGTTACAGAGCAAGAACTTGTCAAACGTATTAATTAATTACAATTACTAAATAAACACACACGCACACACAGAAATTCACACACACGCACATACACACACTCATTCACACGCACACGCACATATACAGTAAAAAAAAGTTTTTGCTTTGTAACCTAATTAAGTTAGATATTATGTATGGTTTGTAGTTATGTATGTTTTTAGATAGTTTCGTAACTTAAATTATTTATGTTTTTCTGAAACAGTATCATTGTTTGAAATTGTGAATATAGTAACAACATATTTCGGAGGAGGTCGTTGGCAGCTGCGACACAGTTTTATACTACAACTTTGTTTTGATCCTAAAATAAACGATTTTTCCATTTTCGTTTTCAATTGTTGAGAAAAATCCACAACATTGGTATGTTGTACATTGGTCCTGTTACAAATGTTGTAGGTGTTGCAAGTGATAGCAGAACGGGCGAACATCTGCAAGATGCTTCATCTGCCGGCGCAGGCGGGCTCCAGCGCGGTGCTCGCTCGCATGCGGCGCGGCCACTCGCGGGACGCCTACCTCGACCTCGTGCGCCGCATACGGGGCACCATCCCGGGAGGTACGTTACTCGGCCTGGCTGAAGGCGAACCTCAAAACACTCGTACTTTACCATATGCTCTATATATCTAGTATTAAAACTATGTACAATAACATTAAGTAAACGTTTTCACACTATTACCCCCACGTTATGTTCGAAGACTTGTGCGTTAGGTGCCTTTACTTGGTACTTGGTGCGCGAGTTATTTTCCGCAACTAGGCCGTAATTCGGCCCTTTTCGCGTGATGGTTGGTCAGCGCAGTTGGTCAGTCCAGCCACCCGATGTCTGCTAAGAAGACCAGCAGCTTGATGTCGGTGAGTGTTCTCTGTGTCGTAGGTGCCGGAAACATATCACACACACAATCACACCTGGAACCAGAAACATCCTTGGAAGAACTGGGAAGAACTTTGTGTGGAGCTGTGAGTGTGAAAGCGTTTATGTTTATCTACTTTTTTAGGTGGATAGGCAAGCATTTAACCCCCATCTGACCTGATGAATAGTCAAGATGCGGTCGAAGATATAATTATAATAATCATCATCAACAACAAAACAAAATTACAATCTACTAGACTATACGTCCTGATTAAAGCGAGAACTGAACCAAAAACCAACGAAAAATAAACTTTATCGTCTTGAGCGGCTTGAACCCCATGCTTTTTTGTTTATTTCCTTAAACATAAGATTTAACAAATTATTAAATAAAATGCGTCTTAAACCTTGGATAGATTTGTCCAGGCGCATGGTCCTCCTACAAATTACGTGCACATTATTAACATGTTTATAATAATATTATCATAGGAAGGTAACATTTCCTCCGGTAGGTACAAACTAAAAACGTATGCGTAGCTATACCTACGCTAACAATCACACAGGTAGTCAGGTAAGAGGTTCCGTGGACTTATTTACGAACAACAACATTTTAGGTATACCTGCATAGCAAGCGACAGCACTCTAAATAACTCCGATTTGCTCCGGAGTTAACTCTGAAATCCCTCGTTGTGCTCAGGGTCCAATAGACCGCCCGTATCGTAAGACACTCCTTTAACCCGGTGCATAATCAGGTAGTAACAATAAAAAAAATATTGTTCTATGATTTGTTTGTTCCCCAGTGGGCTTCTCAACGGACATAATCTGTGGGTTCTGCGGTGAAACCGAAGAGGAATTCCAAGAGACTCTCTCCTTGATGGACCTGGTCGATTACAACGTGGCGTTCCTTTTCCCATACAGCATGAGAGAGGTGAGACTAGCTTCTGTTCCGTACAGGAAGATAGGTGAGACTAACTCCAGATCTATGCAGCATGAGAGAGGTGGGATTTTGTTCCAGACGGAATGAGGAAGAGAAGTGAAATTCTCATACTGTATGCATTGGGAATTACATCAAATGCTATCTAAAAAAGCAGATGTCCTCATCCCATATAAGACAGAAGCTAGCTTATTCCTCGTTCTCTATGGAACAGAATCTAGAAAATCCCCTCTCTCGTACAGTCTGGATCAGGAATTCCGTTTCACATTCCTGTTCCGTATAGAATAGACTTCACCTCTCTCTCATGCTGTAGGCATTGAGAATTATTGGGAATTATTTCCCAATGCCTACAGTATGAGAGAGAGGTGACATATTGTTCCAGACAGAATGAAGAATAGAGGTGAAATCCGAACACAGAGGTGAGATTTTGTTCCATGCGGAATTAGGGAAGTGACACTAACTCCCAATGCATACAGTATGAGAGAGGTGAAGTCTATTCTATACGGAACAAGGGACGTGAAACGGAACTTCTGATCCAGACAAAACGAGAGGGGGGATTTTTTAGATTCTGTTCCATAGAGAAAGAGGAATAAGCTAGCTTCTGTCCTATATAGGATGAGGACATCTGCTTTTTTTAGAGTTTGATATAATCTCACCTCTTCTAAAGCGATAATGTAGTCGATTAGGGTAAGTAGCTAGGCAGCGAGAGATTGAGGCAGGCGGTTGTCTCTTTCTGCGAAGCAGTAATGACGCCGAAGAAGGCCAGAACGTGCCAGAGCGGTCTATCCTCAATGTGACCCGGCGTAGACAATTTAATTTTTTTATATAGTCAAAAAACGTAAACCGTATATTTAGGAAAGAGACCTAGGCTACCTACTTTTGTTCGTAGTATATAGTCTTTAGTATTTTGTTTTTTATGATCAATAGGCAAGTATGTATGTATACATTTACAATATAAGTATGTATGTATATATTTACAATGTGGGTGTCCTCCGGCGATTTCCGAATTAGGATAATTTTCCCTTAACCGTGAATGGAGGCAGACCCGCTTGCAAAATTATTATTATTACGTCTGCCTCTGTGAGGCTAAATATAACTTAGGTGGAAAGTCAGAGGGTTTAGAGAATTTTATTGAAATGTAATACAAAAGTAATTCCTCACATTAAAAAGAACCTTTATTCTTTTTTCATTTTTATCTCTGATAGGTCAAGTATAACTATTACCTCATTTGATTCTCATTTGACGATGTGGTCGACGGCAGGACATATCTGCCTAGACGACACCTATTCACTCTTGACATGATGAGGTCTAAATTATACTTATAGGGAAACAAGAACGAAACCAGGGTGTTACATTCCTTTGCAGTTCGCGTAAAAAATGTAGTGGCGGATCTCTTGGTTCGAAAAAAAAAGAATTGAAGGAATGTCTACCATGAAAAGATGTCTTGTTTTAGTACGCATTATTGTCCGATGATGGAAAGGAGCTGGAGGAGTTAAATCATGCAGTTCTGTCGCACGCTCTCCAAAAAGTATCTTATATAAATAAACAAAAGCCCTGAAAATTATGCAGGTACCTCTATTTACAGAAAACAACCGCTTATCGTCGTTTCAAAGACGACGTGCCAGAAAATATAAAGAAAGATCGACACAACCGCCTCATGGCCGCCTACCGACACAAGTGCCAGCGGCTCAACGACGCAGAAATAGGAAACGTGCATCTGGTGCTGGTCGAGGGGACCCGCACCAAAACTGGGCAGCTGACAGGACGAAACGAACTTTACATTAAGGTCGTATTCGACCAACAAGTCTTAGGGTATCGAAGTGAGATAGACAGCAATAGGGAGATGGTAGATGGTGGGAGGGAGATAGAGAAGGGCGATTATGTAGCGGTTAGGATTGTGGGAGCCAGGTCGTCGGTTTTATCCGGCGTTCCCCTTTTTAGAACTACATTGAGTGGGTTTTATAAGGAGAGGGGGTGGGCGGACAGAATGGCCGTCAAGGTGTGAAGGTATAGATCGGAGAAGCAAACTGTCAATTATTTTTGACAGGTGATAACACACACAGCCCTCAGGCGAATAAGCTTTGGCTAATCTTATACCCATTCGTTTTTTTTAAGCTGTACATTGTAGTTAATAATAAATACGTACATAAGGATTTATATTGTTGATTTTTGTTTGATAAACAAGTTAATGATGTTGTACTTTTTTGTCTCTTTTTTGATACGGTCTTATAAACTAAAACATAATTAATGCTTTCACACTCGTTCGATGATGACTTGTGTCGTGGGTTCCAGAAACATTCACATCATCAAACAGACTACCCAGTTGGCGTAGTGGACAAGTCTCCGCCCTCTGCGCCGTGGGTACTGGGTTCGATTGCCGGCAGGAGCACAAATTCCTTTCCATGGGAAATTTGCGCTTCTGGTTCTGGGTGTAATGTGTGTGTGATATGAATGTTTCCGGCACCCACGATACAAGTCTTTGAACTCAGTGTGGGGCTGTGAGTGTGAATGCGTTTGTTTGTTTTGTTTTTTATATTAACACTAGAAAAATCACAGGTTTTTGAAAATTACACAAAATCAACAACGCCATTATTTCACTTTCGCGGCAAAACCCCATTGTATGTGTTGTTTATTAGTATTATACTAATGTTGTTTCTTGCTATCACTAGATGGCTCACAGGTAAAATTGGCTCGCGCAAGCGTTTTCACTTACGAGCACGAAAAGTAAAGACGTTCTTTGCACTTCTTCCTTCGGCCAGTCGTCACTTAGTTGGTGGCCACCAAGCTATATGGCGGAGAGCGTTTAACGTAATTGCGGTTTAAGAAGAATGCTGGTAGATCGAAGGATTAGCGGGAAATGGTGATGATGTAGTGGACTGTATTTGAAAGGGGTTGAAAACGAGTGACTAACCTGGGTATCCTCGGGCTGACGAGTATAGCTGTGGCACCCCTCGGTCTCCTGGTGTTCTGGAGATATTCCTGGTAGTTGTTAAGGCGTCGTCGTTGTAGGTAATTACGGGTGGAGCCGTTAGTACACGGCTTTCAAAATGATGTTCACAAATCCCAAAGGTTGGGACAGGAACGTAAAGCGCGGTAGGTAACCAAAATGGCGGTGATCCGTAGTTGAGAGAACTGACGGACGTGCGGAGGCATCCACAGTCGACAAGGGACGACCGCAGACTGTTCGCTTAAGCAAGCAGTACCCTCATCTACCACGAATGGATAATTCCAGCGAAAGTCACTGTTTTCTTAGGAAAATGAGGGTAGGAAAGGAAAAAAGAAGCGTCAATAAATGGCGCGTACAGTTGTCAATTGTCGCGAGGTCTCATTACGGGCGAACACTAGTCCAATAATGATTCCTCTATGATGATTATATGATTCAATATGAGATAGGGAACTTTATAACATGTTTATAACCTTACAAACAAATAATTAAACGTAAGCAAAGCTTAAAAAAACCGACTTCACCGCTTTGTCATCGGAACCTTGATCAGATTTAATGTATAAACACGCATTATTTACTATAACTCAAAAACTAGATATCAGATCTTGATCAAATTTCAATGGGACTACATAAAAAGCACCAGCTTTCAAATAAAAAAAGAATCATCAAAATCGGTTCACAACGAAAGAAGTTATGAGGTAACTTTTGAAGTCGGGTAAACGAGAACATCGTCAAAGTACGCATTATTCGTCACAAAATAGACATTATTGACGATATCTCAAGAACTACTGATCAGATCTTGATCAAATGGGACCAATAGGAAAGCAACATCTTTCAAACTAAAAAAAAAAATTCGATATCGGCTCACGTGGAGAGAAATTATGAGGTAACACACATAAAGAAAAAAAACACACACAGTCGACTTGAGTACCTCCTCCTTTTTTGGGAAGTCGTTAAAAAAGAACAAGTTACTAACCGTCGCGTCGGTCGTTTGTAAAGTATTTTGTTGTACTTACAAATACGACCACTAGATGGCGTTAGCATGCGAGTTAGCTCGCGGTGGCGCTGCGTTCAACGATGTTGTGATACTAAGTAGCACTATGTGAGTTGTTCTGAAAACAAATATTAAATATTTTGTATTTCTAAATCTTATTTTCAATCATTCATTGAAAATGGGTTTGATTGAACTTTTATTGAATTAATTGAACTTTTAATTAGAGACACGTTAGATTAGTCATTATGTTTACTTGGAAATCGTTCCACGTAATCCTTATAAAATCCCTAAATCCTATAAATACCTCATAGTTACAGATATCTAATTCGCAAAATGTCAAGCGGTTGCAAAACGTCCAATTCGCGAAATGTGCATGACGCGGAATGTCCTATACGCGAAACTACTGAAACATTCTGCGAATTTGAACAGAATGTCCTACATCCACGGTAACTACCACGCGGTTTCATGTACGGCTATTATGATGCAAAGTAAACTTTAAACTATAATCCTAATCCGTTTAGACATTGAGGCATCAAGGAAAAACAAACGCACACACATTTTGCATTTATAATATTACTGATGTGGTTAGCTGTGGTCGTTTATGTGATTTCCTATATTGCCCTATATAGTTAACATAAGCTAATGGTGGTTTTTTATTTCGAGGGTGTGGAATCCGGCGTCCACACGTCGGAGTGGAAGCGAGGGTAAGGAGTGGAATAAGGTGGATGTTCCACTGCGGAAGCGCCTCCATCAATCCGGGATGTTTTTCCGCCCGAGCCGGGTGATCTTGGCTCGGGGACAACTGTCCGATGTTTCCAACTTGGAAGTTGCATAGTTGCAATGACTCCGAGTAAATATAGCTTGCGTGATGCAGGCCTCGGGCTGTGATTGGTCGAGCTGGTTGGTGGTCTGTTTCTTCGATCACTAGGTGGTTCTGCCACAGTGAGGCAGATAGCGCTGTACATGTGGCGGAGGTTGCCACAAGGCCATAGAGACGTCGCCACTTTATAAAACGGCCCATTATATATATTGTTATTGTTCTATTGGAATAATTATAAATACCTATTAATTTTCTTCCTTTTATAATTTTATGTAAGCTTTTTATTGGTTTTAATTTTATATTTTGGTGTTCGAAAAATAACGATGTATTTCTTTATATCTTGCTGAACAGAATTGATCAAAACCCAAGTTGTGCCTAGGATACGTTTGTGTGTATGTTGATAAGTTATGTATCCAGTACAAACACTTTGAATTTGAAGTACTTATCCAAAATAGTACACATCACGTACCAAATTTTAGGTTACTTTTTATTATATTTTAATAATAAAATGAACAAAAAATGTACATTATAAAATATAATGACGGCTTTAAAACTACTAAAATGTAGTTTAGGTAATATCTCGGGAGTGAAATAAAATCGGCGTTAAAACTATTTTTATTTACCTTAATGTTTCGGCCAAGTAAAGTGTGCCTTCAAATAGCAAACATTCTTTAATGAGTGCTTTTAGTTCGTTTTGTAAATAATTTTAAAAATATTATTTTGTCGTTTCTAAAAACACTATTCCTCTAACTATATACCTCTATATATATATACTCTGTTTTTCTTTTAATTTTGGCTTCGCAATATTATGCATATAACCCGTGTCAAATAATAATATATTTGAAAGAAAGAAAAGAAAGAAACAAAATACATTTATTTATGACACACACAACATTACACTAAAAAAACAAACAGCAAAATAAATAAATATATTTCAAGTGTATTTCATATTAAAAGGCCTAGTCACAAGTCACCGTGGAAGTCAAGTAAAAGAGTCAAGGTTCAGTCGTAGTCCAGTCATACCCTGCCCTAGTAAAGTGGTAGAAACTTTACTAGAACTTTTATTAGAGCTTTCAGTGGATTTTAGATGTGGTATATGAGCACGAAAAGTAAAGATGTTCTTTGCACTCCCTTCGGCCAGTCGTCACTTAGTTGTCAATTGTCGCGAGGTCTCATTACGGGCTAACACTAGTCCTTTGATGATTCTTTTATGAGGATTATATAATTCAACATGAGAACTATATAACATGTTTATAAAATTATTAATAAAAAATAACAAGTTACTAACCGTCTTTTCAATATAAAAACAGTTAAAAACAAGCGCTTAAAAACGTTAGTAACCGGCTTAGTACATAATATCTTAAGTTACGTTTTAAGGAAGGTTTTATTTAAGAGTATTTTTAAACGTTAAAGTATTTCGTTGTGCTTACAAATACGACCACTAGATGGCGTTAGCATGCGAGTTAGCTCGCGGTGGCGTTGCGTTCAACGATGTTGTGATACTAAGTAGTGCTTTGTGTGAGTTGCATGCCAGTCAGAGATAAATAAGATATATACCCAAGGATGCCAGTTGTTAATCAATTTTTAAAAACTTATTTTCAATGAATCATTGAAAATGGGTTCGATTGAACTTTTATTGAAATAGTTGAACTTTTTGTAGAGATAGATTGGTTAGATTAGTAATTATGTTAACTTGGGAATAGTTGGGAATCGTTGAACAGAATTGATTAAAACCCAAGTTGTGCCTAGGATACGTTTGTGTGTATGTTGATAAGTTGTGTATCCAGTACAAACACTTTGAATTTGAAGTACTTATCCAAAATAGTACACAATACACATCACGTACCACATTTTAAGTTACTTTTTATTATATTAAAAAAAATTACATATCAAATTTAATGACGGCTTTAAAACTACTTAAATGTAGCTTAGGTTATATCTCGGGACCTAATTAAAATCGGCGCTAAAAACTAGTTTTATTTACCTCGACGTTTCAGCCAAGTAAGCATTCTTATATGAGTGATTTTAGTTCGTTTTGTAAATATTTTTACAATATTATTTTGACGTTTCTAAAAACACTTTTCCTCTAACATACTTTGTTTTTTCTTTTAATTTTGGTTTCGATATTATGCATATAACCAGTGTTAAATAATATTATATTTCAAGTGTATTTCATATTAAAAGTCCTAGTCACAAGTCACAGTCAAAGAGAGATGTAAAAGAGTCATAGTCAAGTCATCAGGGCATGACTTGACCATGACTCTTTTACCCTAGTAAAGTGGTAGAAACTTTACTAGAACTTTTATTAGAGTTTTGGAGCGAAAGCGTACATCACGTTTTTCAACTTTGTATGACTTGCCTACACTTTTGCACGTTTACTAAGTATCAACTAAATATATAATATATCTATTATAGGTTAATAATCCACCATTACACACTAGCCGTGCCTTCGCCCGCTATTAACAAGTTAAAAAGCAGCCTATGTGTTAATCCTAGGTATAAGCTATGTACATTCCAAATTTCATCCAAATCCGTTCAGCCGTTAAAACGTGAATAGGGAACAAACATACTTACACACTTGCACACTTACACACAAACTTTCGAATTTATAATATTAGTAGGATTAACAATTAACACTCGAATAATCACAGGTTTTGGAAAATTTTACAAAATCATCAACGCCATTTTTACCGACTTCCCAAAAAAGGAGGAGGTACTCAAGTTGACTGTATTTTTTTTTTCATATTTTTTACTTCATATCTTCTCTCCACGTGAGCCGATTTCGAAATTTTATTTTTAGTTTGAATGATGTAGCATTCTTATTGGTCCCA
Organism: Lomographa bimaculata; assembly: GCA_948107665.1. Classification (NCBI taxonomy): domain Eukaryota; kingdom Metazoa; phylum Arthropoda; class Insecta; order Lepidoptera; family Geometridae; genus Lomographa; species Lomographa bimaculata. The sequence continues at coordinate 990,259 of OX403600.1, read as the reverse complement.
TTTAAATTTGATCAAGATCTGCTCAGTAGTTTTTGAAATATCGTCAATAATGCCTAAAATATCGTCAATATTTTAAGCTTTGCTTGCGTTTAATTATTTCACTTTCTTTCCGATTTTGAAGGCTTTAGTAACCTTCAACCTGCAAAATAAATCATGCTAATACCAAATTATACAAATTACTTTCGTGTTATAAATATTTATTTTACCTATATATATAAATCAATTGATGTTTGTTAGTCTCACAAAAACTCAAGAACGTGCTGAACCGATTTACCTAATTTCAGTTTTAATATATTTGTAGAAGTCCAAGGAAGGTTTAAAAGGTTAGAAAATATAAAGAAATTGCATGGAGAGAAGTAAAAACATCTATTTTAGTTTACTATACAAACTGTTCGTATCTAAGATTACTTAAGATTAGTCACAAAATTAATTTCTGATTGCACTATAAATATTTTACCACAGGCAAATGTGTCATATATATATTTATAATACTAGTGATTCGTCCCGGCTTCGCCCGTGTGCAACTCCTGCAGCGCCACTGCCGGGCTGATTTGTGAATCTAAACCATCCAGGGTGCCACCCAAACGCATACAAAAAAAAAAAACATTCATATCGGTCCAGCCGTTTAGGAGGATTTCAGTGACATACAAAAGTACAGTAGAATTATATATATATAAAGATATATATGAGAAGAACGCGGAAACTTTTTTACTATGCCAAGGAGAAGACGACCTTTAAAGCTTTCTTTTTTATTTATATACAATGTGTAACAGAAAGGTGTAGTAATACTCAAGTCACACATCGAGCAAAATGTATGGGGTCTAACAGGAACTTCTGCATTCACGGCAGCACCATGAACATTGAGTTATGATGAATTAAAATTTCTAAAAATTATGTCATTTACAACCCTATCCTATACCCCGATGTCTGTCAGTAGTGGCCATAACAAAGGTCAAGGTCACGCGCCACAGATGTAATCGTAGGGTTGGCAAAAAAACATTTTTTTAATTTTTGTACGGAACAAATATCTCCGATTGCCGCACATGTAACTGTAGGGTTGTCAAAAGTATTTGAAAAATATATTTTTTATTTTTTTTTTACGGCAAAAATATGTCCGATTTCGACTTTCGTTCTCTGGCAGACGATTCCTGGCACGATACACATGCACACCAACAAGTATTACTACCCCTTTTTGTTACAAGTTGTATAGATAAGTTCAGACAACTTATATCGGCGGTACGAAGTTCACCGGATCAGCTAATAATTTAATAAATAAAACCATATCGTTTAGTTTGTGACACTTGCAAAGTGCATTTTATTAGAACCAATAAATCAGTTAAAATTAATTATTACAAACGGTACAAAATTAACTCAATAAATAATTATTATTTATTACAAAAATACAAACGCGTGTGTACTTCAACTACTTAAATAAACTTATTATTTTAAAACCAGGCACTCTTGATTATACAACTATTTATTGTTTCAGTTTTGCTAAACTATAGCATTATTATCTAATAAATAACATGACTAATTTACATAGTGGTCAAAGATTCGAAAAACACGCTTTCACATTCGCATCACCATACTAAGTTTGATGACGTATGTCGAGGGAAACATTCACATGACACCGAGAACCTGAAACAGAAATTTATCTTGGACTGAAAATTTGTGTTCTCACCGGGAATTGAACTCGATACCCGCTGGTTAGCCTGCATGAGATAAAAAAATGCTGTAGCGGCGTGATGAGTAGACAGATATAGGTACTGACAAAGTAAATATATTTCTATTTAATCTATGGTAGGTATTGATTATGTATTATAATAGTTATACTCAAATTGATTAATACCTAATATTAGTTTGATATGATTTTGAATTTATACTTTTTTGGCGCGTTTGGGATAAATGACGAGTGAATTTTCACACCGACACCTAAAAGGGACACAATGAAGTATTTTTTTCTTTTAATCTTGGCTTCGCAATCTTGTGCATTAAGCCAGTGTCAAGTTATAATATATTTCAAGTGTATTTCATAATAAAAGTCAAAGTCAAGTAAAACAGTCAACAGTAAAGGTCCAGTCCTAGTCAAGTCATGCCCTAGTAAATTGGTAGCAACTTTACTAGAACTTCTATTGGAGTTTTGGAACGAAGGCGAAAATCACGTTTTTCAACTTCATTATGATTTGCCTACACTTATGCACGTTTACTTAGTATTAACGGTTAATAATCCAATCATTACTCGAAGAATCACAAGTCTTGGAAAATTATACAAAATCAACAACGCCATTTTTTCACTTTCGCGGCAAAAAGGCACCATGAAGTTGATTGGTAATTCTGTCTATCAAGTTTTCGTGAGAACTGACAACTATATTCAAGGTAGTCGTTTCATGTATTTTTTTCACAAACAAAGAGTACTGGCACACGGGATAACATTTTTAGTTTTTTTTTTCTTACGCCAAAGAAGTATAGCTTCTCACGTTTTCATTTTCCATTTTCAGTTAAAAACTTATTAATTGCTGTGATGAATGTGTATATTTTGTGATTTAATGTGGCTTAATAATAAACGTATGCAATTAACATAGTGTTTCCTACAACTAAATCGTGACATGGCAACATTTACAGATTTATATTCTACGTGAAGTTTGTACTGTTTCTATTATTTTTATTTAATTTTATATTTTTCTGTGCTCTGTGACTTATGATAGAAACTTGACTGAGGTACACTCGTCGACGTGATAGTGTAAGAGTATTTCAGTGTGGTTATCGTTTAGTCTGGCACAATCTTATTTTTATCGCTTAAGATGCGCCCACATTAATAAAAATTGCTAAATAAGTTTTAATTTTTCATGTGTTTTATCTGCGATAAAGAAAATAAACATTTGTCGATTAGTAAATGTTTTACAGTCAACGAGCACAGTCGAGTCTCCGTCGTCAGACGTCATCGTGACTGTGATTTTTATTAATGTGGACACAGCTCTCACCTACATGCTACGTAACTTTCCAAAGCCGTGTACTTCTCGATCTACATAATAAATCTACAAGACAAGCAAATATGAATCGTTTATTGTCGTTCAGTATAAGTCGGGTATACTTAATTTGTAATAGAAAAGGGTTTCAAACAATTTCTCGGTCACATGGTCGTCATGTAAACATAGCTCGGGAGCTATGTACACTGTGTATGCTATATCCACAAAGCTAAGATCGACCAACAATTGAAACCACCAACGCTACACATACTAGAATCGACCGACAATTTCATCACGACATATGAACAATTCTATAGGTTACGTCCAACGCGCCGGCGACTGGTCTAAACCAAACTGGAGGCCCCGATCCGGGCGGGCAGTTTCCCCCCGCCGAGGTCGGGGTCCACGTGGCCGGACAGGCTGGGGCTGGGCCCCTGCGAGCTGCCGTACACCTTGGTGCTATAGCCCGAGTCGTTGTGCGAGTCTCGGTCGGCCTGGCTCTGCGCGTCCGTGAGCTGCGTGTTGATGGCCAGCGACTGCAGGCGCGCCTGGCTCTGCGCGTCCGTGAGCTGCGAGTTGATGGCCAGCGACTGCAGCCGCGCCTGCAACCCGTGCTCGCCGGCCGCCGGCCTCCTCGAGCTCGCGACGTACGCGTGGGGGTCGTAGTACCCGCGAAATTGGTCGTTCTGGTTCGCTATCTCCACCTCCGCGTTCTGGTCGAGCCTCTCGCTGTACCGGTGCGGTCTTCTGTCCATCTCGCGCATCATGTGGTCCTGCATCATAGCGTCGAACACCCCGGTCTGGTGGTGGTACAGCGGGTTTCGGTTTCGGGCCTGGACTTGCCCCTGGGGCAGCCCGGGCCGGTCGTATTCGAACTGAGTCGGCGCGTACTGCGGCAGCCCGTTGTCGAGCATTTGATACGGCATCTGCCGGTTGGGAATCTCGTGGAAGTACGCGTCCTTGGGGACGGCCGGGCGGCGGTCGCGGTAGCCCGGCGGAGCGCTCGGCGACGGCGACTTGTTCGACACGGCCTCGTAGTTCGGGAGCGGGAGTGTTTGGAGCAGGCTGTCGTTTCTTAGGGGAGAAGGTTGCGTGGTGCTTGTTATCGGGTCGTCGTCCTCGTCGCTGCTCTCCGAGTGGTTCCCGTTGTCCTTTGGCGGCGGTTGAAACGTTTTTCTCGTCGGGAAGGGGATCAGGTTGTGCAAACTGAATCGCTTGCTTTTCGGCGGCTTCTCCTTCAGCACTGGGGCGGGTCTGAGAGGCTGCTGGGGCATTTTAAGAATACTGGGGTTCGGTGGTGCGGGTACAATAGGCGGTTCTAAGTTTTCGGTGGGTTGCCCTCTCCTCGTCGCCGACATCGGCATGACGACGGGCTCGGGGGATATACATCGCTGCTGCTCGACTCGGGCCACTAATTCTTGCACAGATTTTCTCGGTTCTCTCTCTACGCCCTCGTCTATTTGATGCTTTCTTAACTTGACGTATCCGTCCTGCGAAATGTCCAAGGATTTCGAACTGTTGCGGGCTAATACTTCGGACATTTCTTTCTCCAGTTCGACCCTCTTCCTGATGTCGTCGGCCGTTCTCTGCAACACTTGGCTCTTCCACGACGGTCCTGGCTCTTTCTGTATTTCATCGGGATCGTTCGGTCTCAACGGCGATCTGGCTTCGGATCGTCGACCGGGAGTCGAGTACTTGACGTACCCTCGAGTTTCCATCGATACCGGGGACTGAGAAACTGAAACCCGATTGGATTTGACGTGTATTTCGGCCGTAACGTTATGCATATGGTTCTGCTCGGGGGCCGGGCTGGAGATCCTGCGAGGCGACCGGGAGCGTCGACTGGGCCCTGCGTCCAGCTGGTCGCTGCTCTTCGAAATTTTCAGATGCCTATTTCTCGGGCTCGGTGACCTTCTATCTAAGACTTCTGAGCTCTTCGACGTAGCCTTGCTGTCGTTCAAATCTTTGGCGTGGCTGTCGTACTGTTCGGAATTTTTATTGAACGTCTCTATTATCCTATGAACCCGATTCCATTCCTCCGTGTCCAAGATCTCGAGACTCCTCGTTCTCTTCAAAGGCGGAATATCGAGGGAGCCCTTCGGGCTGAAATCCAACTTTTTTACCCGCTCGGACGCTCTGAACATCAAGCCCCGCTTCAGCCATTGCTCCAAGTGTCTGTGTCTCTCCTTGCACTGGGCCCGCTCGGCGGCGACGAACCTCGTCAGCTCCGATATTTGACCCTGAGTTTTCACCTCCAAATCGGTAACCTTCTGATCCAAACTCTCGTGAGCTCTATCGATGTGACGCTTCAGGTCCTTCTTGTCCTCGTTCAATTTGTCCTCCATGTGCTTGAAGAACGGAGCGCAGTAGCAGGCGTACCCGGCGCCTATCGGGCCCTTCTTGATGTTCCCGGCCAAATCCAAATAGTACTGCTCGCCCTTCCTCAGGGGGTCGGCGGGCAGCGAGCTCAGTTTCGGCTTCGGGAAGAATTTGGGATCGGGGTAATAGTGACACCCGTACGGGGACCACTGGACCCGAGGAGGGTTTTCGAAGTGGACGTTTTTCTTCTTCTTGTCCTTGCTGCGGTCCCGCTTGGCGGCGTCGGGTTCGTCGAGGGAGCGCTCCTTGCTCTTGTCGCGCTTCTTCTTGTGCGGCTTGGCGGCGGGCGCGTCGAGGATGTGCAGGATGTCGTGCAGCCCCTTCCTGGCGGCGATGTCCCGCGCGGTCTCGGCCTGCAGGTTGGCGGCGCGGCGGCAGCCGGCCTCCAGCAGGATGCGCGTGAGCTTGCGGCGCCCCATGGCGGCGGCGATGTGCAGCGCGGTGTCGCCGTTGCGGTTCTGCTCCGACACCTTGCACTGCGCAGAGATGAGGATGCGCGTGACGCCGGCGTGCCCGTACCGCGCCGCCGTGTGCAGGGGGGTGTCGCCGTACTGCAACATTAAGTACTCGTTACAGGAATGTTCACCTTTCTGCCAAATAATTCAGCGAAGACTGATCGCTGAATTGCTGATTAATGTGGTCTGGAATTAGTGTTCCGTTGGTATAACAAACATAATAACACGTAGGTTAATATAATTATGTATTAGAGATTAAGAATGATCTAAAAAAGAAATAATGAAAAATGCGCCGCCGAGTTTCTAGCCAGGTTCTTCTCGAGATGTAGTTTGATCAAGTTTAGTGTAAGCAATTGGTCATAAATTATTTTCGTATATAGCGCTGCGGCTGCATCTGTTTGGGCAGAACAAGCGGAGCGGTTGGAACTGCTTCATAATTTTCGGCCTATTCAGATACTCACCGTATTGTGCAAGTCGGGCGAGGCTCCCGCCAGCAGAGCTTCGCGGCAGGACTGGTTATGTCCATTCTGGCAGGCGAAGTGCAGCGGAGTGAACCCGGCTCCGTTGAGGATGCGCAGGTCGGCGCCGGCGCGCGCCAGCAGCCGCACGCAGCACGAGTAGCCCTTCCACGCCGCCTCGTGCGCCGCCGTGTTACCGTACTGTGGATGAAAGACAGGGACCTTATATTGTTCTTCTTGAAATACCTGTCTTCAAAATCTGGAATTGTAACTAGCAGTACAAATTGTCTTTTTGGATTCATGGAAATATAAAATGCTATGAATGATCAGTGTAGGTAATGGTGTAATATAGTGAATACATTTCGTTTCATTTCATATAAATAATCATTAATTTAAAATCGAATTTGTTTTATCCAAAAGAAAGCTTCGAGAAACAGAATAAAAGGAAATAGGTAATAACTACACTACATCAATTAAACTTATTTGATAACATTGATTGGCGACATGCCAGTTCGTTTTGGTAATTATCGAAGTGATTTCCTGAGTGATAAGCAGAGTAATACACTGTAGGTAAGCTTCTATCTACAGGCGCCTCACTGGACGAAATTGGTTTGAACAGATCGGTGTACAGGTCCTGTGTTACAGGTGTAACTATGTGTGTGTGTGTGTGATAGGGGATTGCTTACCACATGGTCTTGTTTGTTGGGGTCAGCTCCGTGTTGCAGCAACAGTTGCACCACCTCCACGTGCCCCTCCGCAGCTGCGCGCTGCAACGCCGTGCGACCGATCTGCAACAAATATTTCTTTCAGTAAATCTTTTTAATCATACATACATGCCCATGAACTGCTCGTTAGCTTAGTTGGGTGGCGTTCGCCTTCTAAGCAGGGGTATCGGGTTCGATTCCCGGCGGGAACACAAGTTTGCTCCCCATGGAAAATTTGTGTTTCTCGTTCTGGTTGTGATTGTGTGTGTGATGTGAATGTTTCCAGCACCCACGACTAAAGTCATCGAACTTAGTGTGGGGTGTGAGTGTGAAAGCGTTTATAATAGTGTTTTATACAATTGCTGTAGTAATTTTACTAGTTTTTTTATTTGGCTCTTATTCTGTTGCCTCACTATGGAGTAGTACGTGCTCTACAGCTTCGTCTACCTTCATACAGCCTCTGCACAGGGGACTGTCAGTAGACCCTATTTTATGTAGATGATATTGTAGGTTGCAATGTTCCGTGAAATACTTCTACCTACCATATTTTTTTTTTCTGTAACGTTTCATCGAAAATTTGACGTTGGAAAAACTATTTTTACAATTGTAACTACGGCCTGTATGTCGGCACTGTGAAGCAACAAAACTCATAAAATATTCTACCGGGTAATAGTAGGTACCTACTATTACATATCATTTAAGAAATATTTTCAGTATTAACTACAATCTAACCGGCCGGTTATTGCAGAATATTGTAGGTAAATGTATAGCTACGTATACCGACATCGTATTTCTACGTTCACATAAAATTTAAATATTCATCGCAGTGTGTTTACGACCGCACTGTAACATGTTGTTTAGTTAGGGTTAGCATGAGATAATATTATGGAAAATTAAATATATAAACAATCCTCTTGCTGCGCAGTCGGATCAACAAAGTCTAAATAGTAATCAATTTTGTGCCTATCGTTTTAATATTTTTAAGGATATGTATCCAAAACAAACGGCATTCTATCAGTCTGTCCAAGCCTTCTTATCTTTAAAACCTAATAGGTAGTCTCCTAATATTTTCACTGTAGGTATATATGTGTACAGCTGATATTCTAACTAATACACAAGAAACATGTAAATTTTCCATACATTTATAGTTTTGCTTTGTCGTGTAAAATGGTACCACAAGCAAGTTTCAAACTTTGTGATTATATTAAGTAAAGCAAAGAAGAGTAAAAACTATCTAACGATAATCTTATATCCATGGGTTGATCGGATTTGGTGATTTGAACAGTGAGCATAATAGTCGCCTAAACTGTTTAGCCAGATTCCACGGATCTAGACTTTCTCAAGGTAATGAGAGAGAGAGAGAGAGGGATATCTTTATTTTAATAAACTATATAAACTATAATGGCCACTTTTAATCAATCTTACTTCTGCTACTACATTTACCCAGTTCGATTCATGGCAGGTTTTTTTCCTAATTACAAGTGTAAGTAGTAGCACGTACTGTGACCTACGGACTGATTCTGGTGTATATTAATAAATAATATTATAGTAATATTATTTATTAATTTGTTATTTATTGATCACCCCACATATAAGTTACACTATTACGTTCACATCAAAAAATCATTTAAATATACATTTAAGTATCATGACAAATGAAAGCGACGAGAACATTAAAACTTTAAACGTTTTGAACGATTATGGAGGACTGATAGGCAACCCTTTACAATACCTCATTTAATTAAGCTCGTAATTGGACAGCGTTCTAGAGTATACGTTATATAGTAACTGATATTAAACTGTGGTCAGGTTAATAATCTATCAACAGCTTCAGCAAACGTAGACTTGCTGACAATTAAAACATTAATTTCATAGCTATTAAATGGTAACTAGTCGGTGTACTAGGACTTAATATAATTATGTCATTCCTGTTTTGAAAGTGCCTCTAGTGTATACCTAATATCACTATCTGTGCCACACGACTTCGCCCGCGTTCATGACCATATGAATTACGAATTGGGATAAGAAGCTAGTTGAGTCCAAACTGCAGTTTCCGGGCAATAGATAATATAGCGTATTGAATTTTGATTACTGTTATGCATCGAGATAGGAAACAAACCTATTGGAAGCAAAATTTTGATTACTGTTATGCAATGAGATAGGAAACAAACCTATTGGAAGCAAAATTTTGATTCCTGTTATGCAATGAGATAGGAAACAAACCTATTGGAAGCAAAATTTTGATTAATGTTATGCAATGAGATAGGAAACAAACCTATTGGAAACAAAACTTTGATTATTGTTATGCAATGAGATAGGAAACAAACCTATTGGAAGCAAAATTTTGATTAATGCTATGCAATGAGATAGGAAACAAACCTATTGGAAGCAAAATTTTGATTAATGTTATGCAATGAGATAGGAGGCCTGGTATGGTATATACTTAATGTACATGCATGTTTACATAAGTACATTAACTACACTTACATACACTTCTCATCAAAAAAATCGAAACACCCCTAAAGTTTAGTTTTGAATGACTCTTATGATTTTTTTACGCTATAACAAAAGAAAGAAATAATGCCAGTTAATTGCGGATACTATAAGGTATCGTTTGATGAACATTGATGTTTCATGTTAATATTAAATTTCTTTAGCTAGCGTGTTTTATTTATAGGATTTTTTTCGTATGTTAGAAACAAAGACGTAAGACAAAAAACTATTTAAAAAAAGTTTATTCAGCATCTCATATTTCCTCACCGGGCTCTAATGACTGCTTCCATGCGGTTCCTTTTGGAACGGATGAGATTTACAATCTTAATCTTATGTTGTGGCATGTTATCCCATTTTTCTCGTATAGCTTTTTTAAGCTGGCCAAGCGTCTCCGGAGTAAAATCTCGACACATTACCTTTCTTAGTGTCGAGTAAAAAGAATAAACGACGCACGCGAGCAAATTGCCAATGTCAATGAGCATGACGCTAACACCGAAAGTATACTCGAGTGCCTTGGGTATATATCTTATTTATCTCTGCTCGAGAGCATAGTAGTGTAGTAGACTGTGCTCGAGAGCTTTGGTGCAATAAAATGTCGTGGTAGATTTTGCATTATTTTCCAAAATGTGATTCTTCGAGTGTTAATAGTGGATTATTAAACGTTAATAGTTCGTGACAGAGCATGAGAATATGCATTCATACAAAGTAGAAAGACGTGATTTCCATTGATTCCCTTAATCCATTAGAAATTCTAGTAAAGTTTCTAATACTTTACTTGGGCAAGGCTTGACTAACTTGACTTTGACTGTGATTGGTGACTATACGATTAGGTTTATGAAATACCTAACTTGAAGAATATTTATAACGTACTGGACATTGGCTAAGTGCACATAAGTTACGAAGCCAAAAATAAAAAAAAGTTTACCTACTCGACAGCAGACTCTCTCGATAAGGATGTATGTAGCTCTCGCTATTGTAAGTTATCGTAGATTTGTTACCTATCTCGATGCTCGCAACTCAGTCTCAGTCAGACTCAGTAGATAAAGTAAAAAAACCTGGAACCTTGGAACCATTGGGCCTTCATAATTAACTGGGTTTGTAACAAGTTGTTTACGGTTCCGAACATGGCCACAGATGTGATACTAACTAGATACTCGTCACGAGTTCATAGCAACATTCGATTTGCAGACAGCCAAGACAAAAAAATGATTTATCGGCCGTGGTATGCATTAATTTGGTATGACATGAGACTGGACGCCGTTTATTATTAAAATTCTTGCTTGTTTATAGTTATTTACTTAAAGGGGTTCATCACTCCCGGTAGGGAGTAATAGTATTCTGTGGGCTTCATTCGGAAGCCTTCTTTAGCCGAACAATTATCGATCCAGACATCGACAACACGTAAGTCACGATAATTCCCGTTTTAATTTAAATTACATATTTATTAATATTATTTTCCCGAAAATTATTTCGTCTCAGGACTTGGGATGTTCCGGTATACCTACCTAACGAGGATCACGGGCTTAGCCAAGTGATCTCCATGTAGGATTCTAAATTGGTAGCTGCTTCGGTATGATCACCTTGCAGGGATTTGCGGACTATGCGGCATGTATCTAAAATAGAGGCTTATTATTATTATTAGATATCAGTGTCTTTGGAGGCAGCTTTTATGACGATCATCAGAGCTTCAAAAGTCAGAACATTTTGATGCTCAATTAATTAAAGGAAGTAGAACATACACCGACTTCCTTTTATCCTATCTACCCGAAAAAGATTATTCTTATCTGATAATCTGTTATAACACGACTGAGTACTCCGCAAAGGGCTATGTGCAAAGCTTCTATTGTGAAGTCCAACAATTATAAGTTTATTTAGCATTGCATAAAACGTTCTCACATACCGCCTGCCATGTCCAGTCATTCCGTGGCGTTAATAACGCCAGATATTTCTCTATATCTGTGTTTCTCGTACGTTCCAAACTCCGCCTTATTTGTTCTGTTTTAAGGTATAGTATCCAAGGCTTGTTTGCACAATGCAATCGTCATAGAGCGTGGTTTACCGGAACAAATGCACACGAAACCAACGAGTCGTGCGGAATTTCTGAAGGAATAGAGCGGGGGTTAAATACCCCGTATGGTACTTGTTCGTCGTCTGGCTATTTTATTTCGATGGCTCCTTTCAAGGGAAACTATAAAAGCCACAAAAGCAATTTACTTTATAGCATTTATTTACAACGGAGGAAACTAAACTGTTTATAAGCAACGCCACATTTTCACTTTAGCGGCGAGAACTACACTGAAAATACGAAAGTTTGTGAGTGTGTGTGTGAGAATGTTTGAAACAAAGTATTTCTCTAACGGATGGACGGATTTTGATAAAATTGAGTATAGTTAAACCTTGAAATCTAAATATATATAACTCAAAGGTGACTGACTGACTGACTGACATAGTGATCTATCAACGCACAGCCCAAACCACTAGACGGATCAGGCTGAAATTTGGCATGCAGGTAGATGTTATGACGTAGGCATCCGCTAAGAAAGGATTTTGATTAATTCTACCCCCAAGGGGATAAAATAGGGGATGAAAGTTTGTATGAAACTTTGTCAATTTTAAATTAATACTTCTTAACGCGAGCGAAGCCGCGGGAAAAAGCTAGTCAGATATAAATTACTTTTAAAGCTCATTAAAGCGGGAAAAGCGTTCGATAGGCAAGCACCTGATGGAAATGACCGCTATGTCACCTGATGGAAAGCGATGATGCGGGCGAAGATGTAACATGCCTGCCTAGAAGATGCCTATACACTTACCTTATTACATTAACCTGCAATTTAATGTAATGTGAGTGAATCTTCGATCGCGTCACACAACTCACAACACTTGCAGGGATGCGAAACCGTCGATTATATTATCGATCTACGAGTATGTTGTATATGTAACCAACATTAACTCGACAACTACAAGCCGCAGCCTCGGGCGCTCGGGTCACAACACAACACTAGCCCGTAGTGATGCAAAACCGTCGATAAAGTTGTAGATGTCGCGTGAACAATTTATTTGCGTTGTAGCGGTGTTGCCAGCCGTATTTCACCGTCGGTTTGTTTGGTTTACGAACCTGAATACGATTTCTATATTGAAATATAAAGGATTTATTTATTTCTCAGGTTAAAACTCGAACGAATGTTTTATGCCAACAACACAATTTACAAAAAAGATATGTCTATCTTATTTTTTGTTTAGATTCTTAAGTATTAAGAAACCCATTTTAATAGCTTTGTAAAAATAGGCTATTAAAACAAAATTCACACATACACACTTCTATTAGAATAAATAAAAAGTAAATAGACGCTTTCACACTCACAGCCCCACACTAAGTTTGATGACTTGTATCATGGGTGGCGGAAACATACACATCACACTAACGCAAAATCACAACCAGAACCAGAAACACAAATTTTCCTTGGACAGAAAACTTATGTTCCCGCCGGGAATTGAATCCGATATTCCCCTGCTTAGAAGAATTAATGCTCACCCAACTAAGCCAACGGGCAGTTTAAGAATCAAAATCAATATAGATAGGTAATTAATGGTTTTCTAGTAGTAATCCTTGAACTAGGACCAGATTGCTACCATCATTACTTACTAACGGGTAGATTGCAGTAGGTAATACCATAGTAGAAATATATTTCTACTATGATAATGTAATACGCTATAGCTATACATATAAAAGTCAAATTTTTGTCTAAGCTAAACTAAAAGGTGATGTTATTTTTCAGTAGTAATAAATGTATTTTACCTACTGCCTAAGGTACCTTAACATATAATTATAAACTAAAGTGGGTAGGTATTGATGCAAATAAACCAAATTAGATTATAAATATAATAATCACAATCACAATTATTTTATTCCAATAGATGTTAATTAATCACCGGAAGTTATTTTGTTTTTTAACATGGTAGCATCGAGGCTTCAATTACATAGTATGAATTCAACAAGCTATTTTAACACCTTGCTGTACTAAAAAACTGTAACGTTATTAACAGTTAGCACGTTATTTATACTGACTCGATAATTACTTCCTGTGGTATAATATATCTAATGATGAGTACCTATGCAATGTACGTTATTTACATTTATTTTTCTAATACATTGTGCCTTCAAGATTATTCGTAGGTACTTAATAGTACAACTTATATAATTTTAGTGATTTTGGTGATATTTGATGTATGTGTAAAGTTAAATATATATTCAAAATTTTTATTCACACGGTCCCCATAGTTGTATAGTACTCATAAATGTTAATGTATATTAAAGTAAATGCAATAAAAGTAGGTAAATAGATTGCTCTAGTAAACTATACCTAGGTATTATATTATTTATGATTCGGCTAGACCAGGGGTCGGCAACCTGCGGCTCTTTGGATGTGAAGCTGCGGCTCTTTAGTTCCATACGCAAATATTATTTATTAAAAAAAAAGTAAATTTATATAAAGGTAGCAAAAAAGTAAATTTATACAGTTGAAACAATTAAATTATGATGATGGATGATTAGGTAGGTATAACGCGTGCATAGCGTTTTCTATACGATACTCATAGTACAGTAGGTATTATTGTGAACAAGAAAAAAAATTGTGGCTCTTTAAAACTTTGAAATTTTGTAAATTGTAATTTTTGACTCTTCCGACTCAAAAGGTGTCCAATCCCTGGGCTAGACTAACAATTTATCATTGACTCTTGCGACCTAGGTTTCGGGGATGTCCGATCTACATCATCAGGCGAGTTCACTGCGGAAGGTCACGGCGCTAGCTTTAAGTAACTACATAGCTTATAGTTTACTATCTGTTATTCACTTTACCTAAATACATAACGTAATATTACTTAATTAAATTAATTAAGTAATACAATAAATTATGATTATGTAAGTAGTAAGTAGGCAGTAAATAGCTAACTAAGGAATATGTTTTTCATTTAAAATAGAAACAGTAATTTAATTCCGGTAAAATAATCTCAACATTAAAATCACAAACACGTAAGTATTAAACACTTCCATTACTAAATGAAGTCCGATTAAACTTAACTAATAACTCCACACACAACAAATTAATCTCAAGTTCTAATCTCCCGTATAATCAGGTTATAAAACTGTTTAAAAGAAACTTTTCCCGCCATAACAATTAGTAACGATAAAAGTGTTGCCACATATAAGTAAATGTTTAATTCGATACGACAAAACAAGTTGTAAAAATGTCCGACGTCTTGATACGGTGCTTTCACTTTAAATTCGTATTATGTATGTTAATATTCAAATCGGCCGTAACATGGATGATTACTACATTTTAACTTAGCATATTAATCGACATTGATCATAAGATATAACCTACGAATATATTGAGCTATTATGAACGAAGCTTGCTATTAAAATATTTTGGCTATGATCAAGATAGTGCCTCTACTTAACGTTTATTGAGATGGAAACATCTGTATCGAGAAGGTTTAAGTACTTACCTAACAGGAATTTTGTTTTTTTTTTTGCCGCGAAAGTGAAAAAATGGCTTTGTTGATTTTGACTTGACACTGTCTAAATGCACTAGATTACGAAGCCAAGATTAAAATAAAAAAAAACATGAGTTTTATGCGAAACTTGGCTCAAGTGGAAAGTAGTTGTAACTGCCCATCATTTTATTCAAATTCCTCATGAGGTATGTAAGCCTAAGAAGGCGGGAGAGTACCGAGTTCCGACGCTATAAAACCTATTTTGAATTAAAAAAGTACAGCTGTCTAACAACGTCAAATGTTATGACAGTTATTTCGCTGTGTTGCCACGCGTAGAAACCGTTGCCAATTTATTTTTTATGAGCTGAACTCATAAATCAATCATTTATAATGAAATTGGACGCTTCCTGTGAATCGTAACGAGATTATTTCTTTCTCTTTATTAACGAGCCTTAAAAGTAAAAACCGTTAGTTAATCAATTCGAGATAGCAATTAGAATGGTAACGGCTAATTTCGGTCGATAACACGGGCGTTAAAGCTACAAAGCAATCAATGAAGCGAGTTTAAAGTGAATAAAGATTAGCTCTCCTGTGGTCACACGCAGCGTGTGTATTTTTATCGTCTTATTTCTTAGTTGTGCATGTTTAAAAAAAAAACATGGCGTGCCTACTATATGCTACCATTCTATAAAATAGTATTTGCTTAGGGTTTTTGCATTTTCGACTATATTGTTCTTTCCTTTGTTATAGGGTTAGCTCATAATGGAATAATGAAACCTTTTTTATTTAACCTCAGGTTATACAGTGTTATTTGTTAAATATCAGAAAGTTCTCAGATCTCCTTGTTCAAAGCCTTGGCTTATTTAGTTCTTGATTTTATTTATATAGGATTAGCCATGCTAGGCAGAACTAGGTGATAAATTTAGAAAGGAAAAATTATCGCTTGAGGCGGGATTAGAACCCGCGGCCATAGGGTCTCATGTCTTATTTAGTTCTATGTTTTTTTTCTGAATGCTATATTTTCCATAATAAATAAGATAATGTATTCAATACAATCTACAATTCAAAGTTGTTTTATCTACACTAACCCGCGTTCGTGATATGACGTACGCCAGTTGACACCTGGCTTAATAGAAGAGAGAAGCTATTTAAAAAATCATAAAACAAAATTTGCAATAGTCGTACCAAAAAAGACTTTGGTTTCTATAGTTCAAACGATGTTCCAAGAGGTTTTTGGTATTTTTCAAACCTATACCCTGTACATTATGTAGGTAGTTATAAAGTATAGAATACAGTATAGAAGACAGATCTATCTTTGTAATAAAAACAACACGATAATCATATTAAGTTGCGTTTTGTTGTTTGTATGTAGTACAAATCTAAGTTTCCTTAATAGTACGCGGCTTCTGAAAGCGCATTTTCATACTAAACCTATCCGTCTTACCAATCGTACCATCATAACTTATTTATAGGTCCTACCGTTCTTCCGGAACATGCAATATTTAAATTAGGCACGCGAATAAAGGACTTTATGACTTTAGTTCTGAAAATCATTAATTTAGCCATTTGTACTCACATTGACTGTCTTATTTTGGTTGTACGATGGCTTATCGAGCAAACGTTCTATAGCGCAGATGAGTAAATGAAAATTAAATAATTGTATACATTGACATAAATTATATTGACATGTTCTTTATGAAGTTCTTATATTTTAATTTTATTTTGTATTTTTTTCATTTCAACTTTTTTTTTTATTAAAACATAAACGTTTTCACACTCACAGCCCCACACTAAGTTCAATGACTTATGTCGCAATATCTTATTCTCGACTGTACAATAAGACGTGTAAACTAATGTATATGAATATTAAATATTTGTGGATATTTTAGATGTATATCGAGTATCGAATATTTTAAAGTTTGCTGGTTTATTGTTTTTTTAGAATTCGAGACCAATGAGTCAGTTAATCACTGTCAGTCGATTTATAAGAATTTATATTTAGTAGATAATATAACAAAATGATGTATCACCTTTTCTTTAATATTAAACTTATAGGTTATAATAATATCCATAACCATAACATTTAACATTATAAATCTGAAAGAGTGTGCATGTGTGCATTCGTGAGTCTTGAAAGCGGTAGCAACGGCTTTCTAATGGCTGAACTATAATCAGGTAAGCAGATAGCAACCTCGTAATATCAAAATATAGGCTACTTTTCATTACGACTAACGAAGGCATAGTTACAGGGCATAGCTAGTAAAATAATGAATACGTGCATGCCTATACATATACATTCAGATCTTAGTATTTACTGTCATCGTAAAAAACGTTACAAAGTAAGAGACACACCATTAATGTCCTGGAAAGGACTTGTTCTCGGTTTAATGTGAAAGGACAAAGATTTAGCTTTTTGTTCGAACTTGATTTATAGCTTCAATTACAATTTTAGATGAGAAATATATATATTTTTTTTATTTGTGACTGGCTAGTATTTGACCACTATCTCAGCTGATGGTAAGTGACGATGTGATCGAAGCTGGTTAACACACCAAACCTGGAATACGCAGGCTCTCAAGGATAACTGCCGGAACACCGGACACACACCAAATAACTGGCAAATTAACAATAATGGAGATGTTTAAGAATTTAAGTTTGATAATTTAATAAAGCCCTATGCGTAAATATTCTGTTAACTGTTTTAATACTTTTTTTTGAATCAACTAATAATAAAATATAAAATGCTAGTACTTATTTGATTCAACGTTTTATCATGGCAATTCAAAGAGGCAATGCTACCAGCATTATGAAAATTCCACCGACTGGTAGTGGGCTTGAGCACTTAAGTTATCTATAAGCTCGGTACTTCGTAGAAAACTCAGGTCTTTGATCAAGTATACCTATAGTTT
The DNA here is from genome assembly GCA_948107665.1 of Lomographa bimaculata. Classification (NCBI taxonomy): domain Eukaryota; kingdom Metazoa; phylum Arthropoda; class Insecta; order Lepidoptera; family Geometridae; genus Lomographa; species Lomographa bimaculata. The sequence continues at coordinate 972,402 of OX403600.1, read as the reverse complement.
CAATTTAGTTATAGGAAATTGGCCCGTAGATTGATTTTTAAACCGCTTTCTTCACTACAGTGTACAATTAAATGTTCCCAAGAGTAAACACATGTTTTTATAAAATATTCAATTTATTAATTTCGTTTTTCAGTTTCAGTTATTAATCTTGTTGTTCTTCGCATCACGACATGGATGCATCTAGTGGAACATCTAGTGCAATTTTGCATAAAATATTAATGAATAATGCACTAAATATACAATAATATATTATGGTAAAATCAAAATCAAAATCGTTTATTCACATGGGCCCCAAAGAGGCACTCATGAAAGTTAATGAATCTATTGCCAGATTCGCAAAATTACAGCCATCTCGAGAAGAAATAATGTATATATAGTAAATAACTGCCGGAAATCAACCGACCTCGGTACCACACTGCATCTAATAGGTTAACCGCAGCATAATAAAACAAAGGTTAAATAAATCATGTGCACGTCGTTAATTTTTCTTTCTATTCAGTAGGTAATTGATCCTACAAGTAAATGCTCGTATATGTAGGCCCCACTAGTTATCAATATTAACCTGCAACGATATATAGTAGCCCGACGCGGCGGCGACTGGCAACATTCTACGTCTGGATAACAGCTCTAGAATATAAAAGTTAATTGTCCCGCCAACATGGTCACCGGCCGTTTTCCCGCTTTTTGCAACTGACAGCTTGTAGTGTGACAGTTCTAGGTGGCTGTTGTGGTTTATTTAACTTTAATTTAACCAAGCACAACAACGATTATCCTTTTTAAAGGTGTTAAATTGCGAGTAACCATTGTATTTTACAGCTCAATCTAAACCTGACTGGTACGACGATAGGAACAAAATTATCAACGACAGAAATTTTTAATTGACTGAAAATAAAAAGGAGGTTAAACAACCTCAGAATATGCTTAGCGAATATTTTTGTTACATAAAACACAAATTAAGATTTTCGAACCGATTAATTTAATTATTATTGAGGGCTTAGTAGCCAAAGGGTGCAAACGGGACTTCGATTACTAAGCCCACGCATTTTTCATGTATTTTAACGACAGCAACCACCAAGCAGCAAACTGAAAATTTCACAGCATATGTGTTATGGCGAAACAATAAACGAAACAGTAAATACAATATTATAAGGGGGTGAAACGAACGTATAGAATCGTGTTTTGTTCCATCGACATGTTTCATGTTTATCTCGAAGGTTTTTTGTTTCCGTTCACGATAGTATGAAACGATTCAAAACAGTATTTATTCTTAATTTTTGTAATGTTTGTACATATAACTAAGTGAGTTTTAAACTTAAAACTTATTCATAATTGGTATAGTAACATTAAATACCAAAAATAAAAACAATAAAACGATAAATCGACTCAAACTAGGGTTTTTAGAGTTTTATAACTCAAAAGGAAAAAAGGAATTCTTATAGGATCACTTCATTGTCCGTCTGTCAGTCTGTCAAGATATTTTTTCTCGGCAACGCGTAGAGGAATTAAGTTAAAATTTATATCAATTACTTAGGTCTACGGTCTCAAGCTTCTAATATAATTCTAAAGATCATGCTTTTTAAGTAACCTGCTATATAACTAACTAGCTATAAGACGGAGAAGTGAGGCTACGCAGACTCATAGACTCACTAAGTGTAAATTATTACTTGGAACATCAAGCGAGACACCTCGATGGTTTGAGTCCTAAGAAGTGGACGACAAAAAATAGGGGCTTCTCAGCATTCATGAAGCTTTAGGAAAGCAGGTAAATGTTAGTCGTGACACCACGAACTATCGCTAGGTATAGTCTGTAGGAGTAGCTACCTGCCTAAAAAATGGCGTTGTTAATTTATTATAATTTTCCAAAACCTGTAATTTTTGGAGTGTTAATGTGTAATAAGTGTAATGCATAAGTGTAGGCAAATCATATAAAGTTGAAAAACGTGATTTTCGCTTTCGCTCCAAAACTCCAATGAAAGTTCTGATAAAGATTCTACCACTTTACTGGGGCATGACTTGACTATGACTGGACCTTGAGTCTTTTACTTGACTTGGACTGTGACTTGTGACGGGGACTTAAAATACGCTTGAAATATATTGTTAAATGCACAAGATTTCGAAGTCAAATTAAAAAAAAAAAACAAAAACACGAATTCTTCAAAATAGCTTAGTCAAACGTCAACATTTTATTCAGCGACTAAGATCAAATGTTAACATTTTCAATAGTCAAGAAAATAAAAATACTACGTTATAGTTACAATTTAAATATAAATTAATCTAAAGATAGCCAATACGCGTTACAAACGACTTCGGAAAAAGGTCCTTCAAGTTCGACACACTAAAGTGAATCTAGTGTTTTTATTGTGGTCTAAAGAATACTTAAATAAAACCGGCCAAGTGCGAGTCGGACTTGCGCACGAAGGGTTCCGTACCATTATCTATAAAAAATCAAGTTTGTTGTATTGGTGCACCCCGTAAATATTTATTTTATTTTGTTTTTAGTATTTGTTTTATATAGCGGCAATAGAAATACATCATCTGTGAAATTTTTAACTGTCTAGCTATCACCGTTGTTGAGATACAGCCTGGTGACAGACGGACGGACGGACGGACAGCGAAGTCTCAGTAATAGGGTCCCGTCTTTACCCTTTGGGTACGGAACCCTAAAAACAACAATTAATTATTTTCATTGTTGTTTTAAAAAATGTGAAGCTGGTCATAAAAACTTCTGCGTCTACAATTTTTTTTTTTTAATGGAACTTCAACCGAACATCCCTGTCTCGGGGAGACTATTTCTCCTTGTAGAAGCGAAACGCTTTGAAAATTAAAAGTACTACTTACTGAAATACAATACTTGCTTATTGAAATTATTTCATATAATCTCGTCAGTAGATAATTAATATTTTAAGAATATAATTTATTTTGTTACTAAACCAGATGAGAAGCTTTTTGCGCAACTTTTCAGACTAGTTTACAACCAGTTTAACTCTGCAATCTAATTATATTATGGGCCATATCTGTTTGATTGCTTGATTCGATCTAGATTCAGGTCTCACAATTTAATCAAGTAGCAAAAAGGTTTCTATTTCTGCCAACCATTTCTTAAACCGGCCATTCTTCATGGCCCATGTCGTACGTCGAAATGCCAGAGTCCAACGGAATAAAATTAAAAAAATATAACAAGAGTGCGTTCGAAAACCGGTTGTAAATAAGAACTAGTTTTTTAATGGTCCACGGGCGGGACCGATACGGGAAGGCTCGGTATAGATGACAGATGATAGAATGTAAGATAGTGAATAAATAATTAATTGTTTGGAGTTCGGAACGCGAGCGGCTGCAAGAAGTCATGTCAGGTGCGTTTGACACAACTCGTCGCTATATTTATTTGAATGCCGCGTCTGTCTAGCTGGAAGAAATTTATCTGCTTAGCAGTTTAATTAAACTTTATTTTTGGAACGAAAGTTCCTTATCGCGCGTTGCGTAAGGGGGCTAGACGGAAAAAATTAACCAAAAGTTGTAACGACACTTTTTGCTATAGTTGTAGGCCATACCACGTTCTCGTCCGATCACCGAAGTTAAGCAACGTCGGGCGCAGTCAGTACTTGGATGGGTGACCGCCTGGGAACACCGCGTGATATTGGTTTTTGCATGTTTCTTTTAATTTTGGAACGAAAGTTCCTTATCGCGCGTTGCGAAAGGGGGCTAGACGGAAATTGAACTTCGTTCCATCCGGGTGTCCCTTGACACCTCTCAAGTTTTTTGGTATAATATTTACATCTCCATCTAGCGTGAAGCTGGATTTACGATATTTATATTTAAAATAATGTATTTATGGTCCATCCTTGGAAATTATGCGGTTGTAAAGCTCCGGAGTAATCGGCCATAAAGTTTATGGCTATTATGATGGCATAACTGAGCGGCATTGAGTCTTGTAAAGTTGGAAGTGGTGTTGCACCTGCCCGATGATGTTTTACTATTTATCGAAGATATATGCCGGATGTTTGTATAATTTTCTCTAACAAAAAACTTTTCAGAAAGCATTATAAGTAAAATAGTTTTGATAATGAGCAGATTATCATGCACCTAACGTGCTAGCTCTTAGATCGGATTTCATATATCAATTGTCATTCTATATGTTATGGCTATCGATCGATTATTATTTGGATATTTTATATCTAAATGTGTAAGTAATGCCTGTTAATTTAATCTTATAATATCTATCTACTATCTAATAATCCTGCACTTTAATTATTATTTGACTCTACGGACAATCTATTGCTCTAGATGGATTGGTACCTCTGATCAAAAATTAATGAAGGCTGAACTAGATCACCAAAGGATTTTTAGGCGATAGATGGTCTATTAAGTAAATTTAATATATAAATTAAAACAAAAAAAACCCAACTAGCTAACTTTAAATTGTTATTTAGGGTCTAAACGGTCATTCGAAATTATTAATGATACGGTGTAACATAAAAATGATTTTCAAATACCTATTCAATACTAACACACTTGACAGTTTGTCGAATTATTTTAAGCTATTGCATAGCTTCTATCGCGGGCCTTAAAAATAACCTAACACCCCTCACTCCGACCGGCACAGCGGTGATACTTTTTAGTTTTGCCATCTATCGATGAATAGCAGAACTTTTAATGACTTTTTTGGAATATCACGCTTGTCTCTTTAGTTCAGCAACTCGCCTCTAGGTGGCAGGAAAAAAAATACTGCATAAATAAAATAAATAAATAATTATAATTGCATAAGTTGATAAAAAACGCTATGCAATAGCTTTACCGCGGCAGTCCCCGAGTGCCACACGTCTTTTTTTTATTTTTCACAATATATCAACATATGGAATTTTGATTAGAACTAAGCTGAAGAATCATAAAAATCGGAATACAAGTTTGATCTCTAGAAAGCTAAAAAGAAACAAAAATAGGCTGATAAACACTAACCTAACCTCCTTTACGTCACGCAGTCGTGTAAAACCAAGGATGTTGTAGCTAAAGTAATAGGATGGATAACTGACAAACTTACAGTGCCGAATATCAAACATGCATGGAATCTTATCACAACTGACTTAGAGCGTATTTACAATGTCAAATCGTTTTATCAATTGCATAAAGATCCAATCGTGGTTGCGGTCCCGACGAAATCGGGTGAAAGGTTAGAAAAGACCCCTGTGTCCCTCTCGCACAGAGCGACTAGTTCTAAAAAAGTTTCCAAGTGGTAGAAATTGTAGTCCGTAGTAGTAAATTGTTTAATCGAAACCTTACAGAATATGTTTCTAAATGCCCTACCTACTATCAAACTATTCTCAATAAACCGTTCTTTTTTCCTAATAGCATTAGGTTTTATGATATTATTTTTCTCATATGGGTATACAAGCCAATCTACACAACTACATCCGCCATTTATAAACATATTTTGTAAAAACAAAATAAAGTTATCCTACTATCATACTTCCTACTAATATTATCAACGCAAAAGTTTGTGAGTGTGTTTGTAGTTTGTTCCTTCTTGATGCTCAATTATGATTATATTAATGAATACGTTTGTAAATATGGAATATGCATACATTTTTATTCGATTGTTGCCGTTAATACATTGCCGGAAAGAAAATTTTCCTTCATAACAATACATCTCATATCGAAATAAATAAGCATTGGGAAATGCAATCAGGTTTTTTTTTTATTCAAGTAGGCAAACTTTTGACCACTATCTCACCTGATGCTAAGCGACGATGTGGTCGACGATGGAGCAAGCTTGCCTAGAAGATACCTATTCACTCGCGACTTGATGACTCCCATATTGTACTTATCAGGAAACACCGACTCAGGTAAGGAGTTCTATTTCTTTGCGGTTCGTACAATGAATGTAGAGGCAAAACGCTTAGTGCACATTTGTGGAATGTCCACCATATAGCGGTGTCGCTTAGCAGTTTGTCTGCTTGTCCGACGATAGAACGGGGATGGGGGAACTAGATCGTGCAGTTCCTTAGCACACTCACCAAAATGTATCCGATAAAAACCGAGAGACTAGCTACCATAAGCGCGGCGATGACCCAAGCTCTGAAACTTTGAATTAGTCAGCTGCTCGCTACCAATGTGTCTCTTGGGTCTCCACTCAATGGTGTCAAGAGTCGCAAGCTGGTACTTAGCTGAACCGTCCCAAAGATGAGAACAGTACTCCATACATGATCGGACTTGTGCTTGATACAAATTGAGCAACTGTCCCGGTGTGAAGTATCGTCTCACCTTTGCAAGGATTCCCAGCTTTTTTGCAGCTAGTTGGGTTTTTGACTCGATGGAAGTACCAAAATTGAGCTTTGAAGTTAGAGTCATACCGAGTAACTCGAGATGGTCAGTTACTGGTAGGGATACATTTCGGAAAGTTGGAGTCAGTTCAAATTGACTCCGTATAGCGGAGAAAAAAGTTTAGCAAATTTAAACACAGCGATTTTGAAAAAACAAATAGAAATAAAGGAAAGTTGTCCAATCAGTGACCTCAAAAATGTGTAGCTTAGTCACGATCAGCTTAGCCAATAGCGAGCGTTTTGCTATTTTGAAATTCCCATGCATTTTATTTATTTAAACTCCTAATAAAAAGCAATTAAAGAAGAAAATCATAATATGGGTATAATTTTATAAATATAAAGATTTAAAAAAATACTTGACCTGTATGTAAATTGTATGCTTATTTCCTATTGATAATTTATAGCGTTGTTATATTTTTCTTATAAAACTATTATAGGCGAAAATGTTTGCTTGAAGATGAGTTGATTGGCTTGAAGAATTTAGTAATTTTTAATTTTGCATTGGGTCACACTCAACGACAATAATTTGTAAACAATAATTTGTGTCAGTAAGGTGTCATAAAAGTTAGGGTTTACCTTCATTGGATTTTTTATGGATATATTGATGATCAAGCCGTGCCGCCCCGCAGCTTTGTCTGCGTTTATCTAGTTAAATAGAAGCCTATTTGTTAATAAATTCAGCCGTTGCCGCGTGAAGAGAAAATAGACATACTTAAATAATGCCACAATTACACACAAACTTTCGGATGCATAAATTAGTTTGATATAAGCATGTAATAATAATATTTACTAAGATTCTGACATATCAATGTAGTAATAATATCTGTCATCGATTTATGGATTATCTTTATTCTAGGATACAAATTTAAAGATGGGTTGTAAATGTATCTAGAAGCTTATTACAACAATTTTACAGCACATATCTCCGGCATTTTGAAAAATATCGAACCTGCTCTTATAGTCGTATAAGCGGACGAAGCCGCGGATAGATACTAGTAAATATATATAATGTTAATTAAATTTAAATGCATTTGGGGCATATAGTGTATTTTAGTTTATCTTTATGAATGACATAATAATATTTTTATTAGATATCATATTGTAGCATGATGACACAGTTAAATATCATTCAAGTATAACATAATTCAAATGGCTCAAAAGGTTATCCCACAAATCTCAAAATCAGGGTTACCCTAAAGAAAAGGGACACAGAGGTTTTTTGTGACCTCTCACTAGGACACAGATTTTCGGCGGAGTCGTCCCTCCTTTTACAAACCGTAGGTTTGTTTCCTATCTCGATGTGTAAAACAGATGCCGCTCACAACAACCTCTTACTCCAAAGTTATTACGACACGTAAATATTTCAAAGCTATCACAACATAGATAACATTCCTTATAAGAGAGCACTACAAAAAGTGGAGTATTTTTCCTACTGTCGAGGAACGAGCTTTCTCTTGTCATGATGGATGCCAGGAATGGGCATTTCGGATAATGAATGGCTATCAGCTATCGCTGCCGTACAATTTGCTTAAGATTTGTAGTTTTGCGTGATTATAACGTTCCGAGATGCAAATAATAATGATTTGTGTGTGTTTTTTTCAGGCACGAAGAGCCATGCTAAGTGTCGTCCGTACTGTTGTCACTAAAGTGTTAATTTATAAAGTGTTTCTATATTTCCGTTATTTTGTTTCTAAATATTGTATGGCAAGCATTTGACCACCATCTAACCTGAGTGACGATGCGGCTAAAGATGTGATATGCTTGCCTAGATACCTATTAACCCCAGAGTTAAGTAGCACAAAATTAGCTAGTCTTCGAGTGTAGAATCTAGACTCTACACTCTTTATACCCTTTTTCCCTTTTCATGAATGAGTAGGCTATATATATATATTTGTATAGTATAAGTACATAATACAGATAATTATTATATGTTCTACATCTTTAAATATATAAATAATTCGTTTGTACGTGTCTATGAGACTGAACACCAGAACGGCTGGACCGATTCTGATGATTCGACTACAGTAGGCGTCGGTAGAGTCGCTACCACTTCCGAATTTAAGTAAAGTTAATTTATCACTACTCGGGTGATTAAAGCACAAAAATACCTAAATCGTCATTTTTTTAATATTATGTATGCTTATTAGATGTAAGTTATTTTAGTATTTACATGAGCATCTATGTTTTACATTCTAGTTTTTTCAATCGTTTGTTTTTCGCTTTCACACTCACAGCCTCACACTAAGTTTGATAACTTATGTCGTGAGTGCCGGAAACATTCACATTACACACACAAACACATCCAGAAGCAGAAAACATTTTTATTTTGGTGATATAACTTGTGTTCCCTCCGGAATCTATCGAATCCGATACCCCTGCTTAGACGGCGAACGCTCACGGGCAGTTCTATAATGAGTTTCATATAAGTATGAGTATAAATACACTGTTTTATTCATTATTTACTGCAAACTATTTTAATTGTTGCGTATAAACGAGTTGTTAAAAGCGGTTATAGATCTAAATGTACAATAATTATATCTGTATCTGAATAAAACTGTATTAATTGATTGATAAACGTAGTTAAAACGTAGGCACCCCAACGTCCCCAACCTATATTATAATACACACATATAGACACGTTTAACGTTTACGAAGCCTTTCTAGGCAGGTGCATATTTCAACGCTCCTGTCAATACGGTCTAAAAACTGGATCGAACAAGTGTTTCAAATTACAGTGTAACTTAATGACAGCATTACACACTTAAGCTCCCCGTGTGTATTACTTTTTATAATTATTTTGTATATGGAAAGAATATATTAAGATATCCCATTCCATTATGGATTACGGTAGTCGTTTTTAATTTTTTTTATTCTCGAATAACTAAATCAAAATCAAAATCGTTTATTCACATGGGCCCCAAAGAGGCACTCATGAAAGTTAAAGAATCTATTATATATAATTATTAGTATTAATATATATTAATATATAATAATTATATATTAATATATAATAATTAGGGTTTGGCTTTATGTAATTGGTTATCTTGTCAAAAACTAAGCGAGAAATTATCGTTATTTAACCCAATGCCTCTGCTACGCGCTACGCCATGACTACCTATAGGTTCGACTCACGGTGGGAATAGTTATTACGCTTCCCAAATGAAACTAGCGTTACAGTTTCTGCTAAATAGTTTAAACACTATCTTTTAACTTTTTTCTACCGGATTCACAAAAAAAGGAGGAGGTACCCAATACGACAATTTTTTTTATGTGTGTTACCGCATAACTTCTTTCCACGTGAACAGATTTGAAATTTTTTTTGTTCAAAATCTGTTGTTTTCACATTGGCCCCATTTAATTTTGATCAAGATCTGATCACTAATTTTTGAGTTATCGTCAATAATGCGTGTTTAATACATTTAATCTGATCAAGGTTCCGAAAATAAAGCGATGAAGTCGGTTTTTTTAAAGCTTTGCTTACGTTTAATTATATGAATAGCACTTGTATGCTACCTGTGATGTTAATATTTCCGGCACCTATAATACAAGTCATTGAACTTAGTGTGGGGCTTTTTATACCGTATTAAGGGAATACCTTCATACGAAATGCAGTTTAATTTATATCATGCTCCGATATTATTCTTGCGATGCTGGCCACAGATCCAGAGCTATTTGTAAAGTTAGTCTAGACCCTTTTTAATTATTTTAGTACTTCGTAAACTGCATCACATTCTGTCTTGTTATACAAAGATTGTCAAAGATATCTAGGGTAAGCATTAAAGATATATTAAGTCTTACAACAAACAAAGCGGTTGTTCTCATTTAGTCCAATTTATTTAAATCGCAGTTCAATTAGCACGATGGTCCATGTCCAAACTATGGGAAAAAAAAAAGAAATCGATACTATACTTGGGTACTTTGAATTAGCAATATCAAGTCTATAAATTGAAAACTTGTAACTATATTCACAATTGCAATTTCTTCGCAAATTAGACTTTTTATCTACCGACTTCACAAAAAAGTAGGAGGTACTCAAATCTAATGTTTTTTTTATTTTTTTTTTAATGTGTTTTACTTCATAACTTCGCTCCACATGAACCGTTATTGAAAATTTTTTTTTTGTTGATAGATGTTGCTTTCCAATTGGTCCCATTTAAATTTGATCAAGATCTGACTAGTAGTTTTTGAGTTATCCTCAATAATGCGTATTCTGTGGACTACATTGATGATGTTCTCGTTTTTAACCGACTTCAAAAGTTACCTCATAACTTCTTTCGTTGTGCGCCGATTTTGATGATATTTTTTTTATTTCAAATAAAAATCTGGTGCTTTGCATGCGGTCCCATTTAAATTTGGTCAAGATCTGATGACTAGTTTTTGAGTTATTATCAATAATGCGTTTTTAATACGTTAAATCTGATCAAGATTCTGAAGATAAAGCGGTGAAGTCGGTTTTTAGCTTTGCTTGCGTTTAATTATTAATATTAAGCGTTACTTCTCGTAGTTGTCAAGATATCGTTATTAATCGATATGGCCGCTTCGATACATCGTTTCAATTTAATTTATTCATTAATCGATTCTTATAGAACCGCCCGGGAGGGCTGCACTGGTTAGTCGTTGTATTGCCATTTTTGGATTACCGAAATTGAACTCTGCACTACAGTTGTAAGATTAAATTTTATTTGAAGTTGTGTTATCAATTTGCGTGAAATAATTTGTTCGCCGTTGGGTGCCAATCTTTAACAGATTTGCTACTGCATTATTACCGACAAGGGAGGATAAATGGTTGCAATAATGAAATTAATGTAGTATGTTGCGGTTCTGCATTTGTTTTGTTTTATTTATCTTTTGTTTTGATGTTAGTTGTTAAGGATCCTTCACATGCGAACCTTTACATAGCGCCGCAAGTAAAGCGACGAGTAGCCGCCACTAGCATCTGTAGCAGTTTTACGTTTATCACTGATGTTCGAATCGGTACTATACTTACACATGACATTTTGTGTACCTTATAAATGTCACTATCGCTAGATCTAATACTAATTAATATCATCATCATCTCCTTGACCATCTCCTTCCTAGTAAGTTCGGCAATACGTGCACTTGTGGCAAAAAGATTTGGTTTGATTTTTTGACCGTCCGCTTACCTACCTGAGATATAAGAATTATCTCGTAAACCGGAGCCTCGTTTTATAATTAGTAATAATTGCGGTGAACGTCTAAAATGTAAAGCTTTTCAAATCTTGTTATAATATAACAAACAACCTCGTCTCCATCTCGTCGAAAACTATTTTTGATACCAGCTTACTATACCTGCCTACTAAATCCGTATTAAAAGTACATATAAAAATTCAAATATAAATAAAATTAAGTAATTTTACCTATTATGGACAAAACCTCAGAGCTATTTTATAAAATTAAAACAGATAAAATAATTTGTTCCGTGAATTAACAGTGAAAACACTGCTACTATTTTAAAAATATATTGCAACAAACGGCTGTCATTGAAAGCTTGTAATTTTAGATCATTGGCCACATCATGAGTAAAAGGTAGCATAGGTATAATCACTGTAGAATATTTTTGTTCGTATTTTTTCGTAGTGGAAAATATTAACAGTACGTAATTATAGTATTTGAGGTACCTCATCAGTGAGCGCGAGAGAGCGCGCATCCGCGGCGATCGCTGCCGCGGCGGTGGCTGCGTCGCCGCGCGTCGCCGCGTCCAGCAGCGCGCCGCCGCCGCCACCCATGCGACCTCACGGCATCACTGCAACAATACAACAAACAAGATGAATACACGCAGCTCACTAACTTTCAAACAACTATTTGATCGAATTAAATAATAACTCTTCACGGACTTTATCGCCTACATTTTACACTAGCTGATTGCCGCAGCTTTGCCCGCGTTAAAATGTAACATATGTGCTTTTGTAAATTCTTGATCACCATTTAACTACATTCCAAATTTCAGCCAATTTCAGCAAAAAAGAGTGAAAAACTTCTAAACTTTCGCGCACACTGCGCCCGCGGGAATTCCGGGATAAAAATTCAGAGAAAGCTACCTCCATACCAAATTTTATCAAAATTGGTCCAGCCGTTTGAACGTGCAGAAGTAACAAACATACAAACACACTCACAAACTTTCGCCTTTATGATGTTATTGTAATTAGATTAGACGGATAGATGTAAAAAAAAAAAAAAATTGCACGAGATAAAACTGGCAAATAGGCGAATAAGTATTACATCTAGGATTAAGTATTTTTATTCCTGACGTTTTGAACACTATGCAGCAGCGTTCGTGGTCTCAGAGTTTACAGTTGTCTTGAACATAAATAAAGTAAAATATGTAAGAAAATAAAATGCATGAAAGTTGTTCAGTGAACTGCCCGTTGGCTCAGTTGGATGCGCATTCGCCTTCTAAGCAGGGGTTCGATTCCCGGCGGGAGCACGAGTTTTCTCACCAAGGAAAATTTGTGTTTCTGGTTCTGATTGTGATTGTGTGTGTAATGTGAATGTTTCCGGCACCCGTACACTAGACGTCAAACTTAGTGTGGGGATGTGAGTGTGAAAGCGTTTATGTTTATGTAATGAATAACAATGGCGAAAACCTGACAAAAATAAAAGCTAAAATTCGTGCAATACACACAAATTATTATTTTCCGCCTCGCGCAGGACATAAGGAATATTTCACAATAGGTATATATTATACGTTTATGTTTCGGACGAGATAATAATTTTAGGTATATCGGTCTTTACGCGATGCAGTCTCGTAGAGCTACAAAAAGTTGCCGCGCATAACGACTTTTTGAATTTAATGACACTTGGAGCACTTGTGTTTTCACGAATTATTGGTATACAATTAAGTTCTTCACAATTAAGTTAGAAGTAAGTAATGATTTTTGCTGTGGTCTTTCTGTATTCTGAGGCTGTGGTATAAGATCTGTATGATTATTTAAACAACGTAATTTTAAATATGCTTTGCGCTATGCCAGAAAGAGCATGGGATGTCATTAAATTACATAACTGACGATTCCGCTCCAATAAGCTCGACGTAGACGCCAATCATGCGTAACCAAGAAAAAACGCATTATTATAAGCACTTAGGGCGATGGTATACTGAATAATAATTATAGTAGTTATACATTTATTGCAACATGTACTTAAATACAGTATTTGGCCTGTAATCCCTTAAAATGTATTGCAATAGATATTAGTGCAAACAGACCGATTAGATCATTTACCTACTAATCAATAATTGACAATTTATTTATACATCACTAGTGGTTCCCCGCGGCTTCGACCGCGTAAGTTAAAGAAACATTACAATCCGTTCTAGAAATATTATCAAAAAACTAGGTTACATAAAATAAGAAAACTTTAATTTAATTAGCGTGTTTTAATTTTAATAGTTAAAGAAAATAAAAGAAGTTTTTATAGTTAAAGCGAGAAATCCAACAAATCAAAGCGGTTTAGCCGCTCTTGAGCTATAAATGTTATAACTAACCATACTTTGTTTTATTTATAAATATATACAGAGAAGATTGAAAAGTTCGTTTATGTGGTGGTTATAATATATATTCCTACTTCCTTAATTTAGAAAAATTACGAGAATATATCTGTCAAAATATTCATGGGAATCTTGACACTCGAAATCATATCCTTAAAAATGCCTTATAAAAGAATTTACTTAAAGGGAGAAAGAAAAAAGATAAATTTATCAAAAGGAAAAAAAAAGTGACCTCATCGCGCTGACTTAGTTTAGCTCAGGCAAGAACTTATTTGTTTTTCGGGGCACTGTAAGCAAAGACTTATCATTATTTAGCTATCTAAATACGTAATATATACCACCAGCTACAAATACCCTTTATAGTAAGATTGATGTTCTAAAAAGTATGCATAATTCTACGATTATACCATAGATTATGGATAAGTTACATGATTACACATAGAATGACAATAGGTAGGTACTGTTATTTGCTCATGTACTTGCTCAATGTAATCTGCATTTAGAGTGACGTTATTATTCGAGGCATCTCCGCATTGAATAGGGTTATGTATATTTAAAACAATAACAAAGCTTATTTTATGGGCATCATTATAACCCACATGCTATCTACATATAGGGTATTTGATGCTCTCCAAAGTTAGGCATAAAATAAGCCATCGCAAAGTCTACTTTCGCAGCATGAAATAAGACTAACAATTAAATTTAATTGCAGCCGTTTGTACGATATTCAGATAGGCAAATAAACCATCCTTTCGAGGTTTGTTTACCCTTAGAAATACGTAGGACATTTTAATATGTGATGGCCATACAATGAAAAAAAAACAAGTTTATCAGTATTAAGAAAAGGATAGTTATTCTTTAAATATGAGTTAATTTTGCTTATATTCAGTGAAATTTCAGAGCATAAAGAGATTTAACATCTGATATCTCAGGGTGACGAACGCAGTGCGTTGCCGCGCAGGATTTAAACCTATTTAAATAACTACGGGTAACACTGAACTGCAAAGGGCGAGCGAGGGGAGTTTTGCCGCGAAAGTGAAAAAATGGCGTTGTTGATTTTGTGTAATTTTCCAAAACCTGTGATTCTTCGAGTGTTAATGTGTAATAATGGTGGATTATTAACCGTTAATACTTAGTAAATGTGCATAAGTGTAGGCAAGTCATACAAAGTTGAAAAACGTGATTTTCGCCTTCGCTCCAAAACTCCAATAGAAGTTCTAGTAAAGTTTCTACCACTTTACTAGGGCATGACTTGACTATGACTGACTACTTGACTTTGTCTTGTGACTAAGACTTTTATTATGAAGAATAGAAATTGTTAATATTTGTTTAATATTTCGACTAAAGGACTATACATCCATGGTCATGAAATAATTAAAAAAAAAAAAAAAAAAGGGCGAGCGACTTGCCAGAGTATCTTTACAGAAAAACATTTAAAAAAAGTTAAGAGAATAATTCGGATTTCGGAAACATCCACTCATTTGATCTCTCACCGAAATTCAGCCTCAACAATCAACTCTTTCTCTCAGACAGAAATCGAGATAATAACAAATTCATAAAACAGGAAACGCCAACCCTAAAACCGGGTCCCGTTTCAATGATTCTTCAAACCACCAGTTCTGCAATTGGCATCAGCAGATACATCTCAAATTGAACCTTACTTCACGCGTTCACAGATCGTAGTTGCATAGCTTCTTCTAACCGAGATCTAAAGAAGCAAGATGTAGCAAGTCGACGTGTCGGTGGCTGTTTACGCCAAGAAGGCTCTTTTGACCACCGCAAGCGGTATTATTATGACGTCTAAATTACAACTCGAGGCAGTTTACTGCGTCAATACGGGCTTAGGTTTGGCATTATCTTAAACACAGTGTTTGGGCCTGGAATATACCGCTATTATTATAAACGCGTAAGTCGGGACGTTTGGTCCTCAATGAGCCGTAAATAGGTGGGCAGATACCATCGATACATATAAGTTTGAATATTTATCTAAATGAAATAAACTATTTTATTTTAACATCATTTTGATTGGAGTTATAATACAGGGAGACATAAAACTTATATCAACTAATTCATTTTAGCTTATCATCAGATGAAACAATTAAACGTTTGTATATTTGAGTAAAAAAACTAACGAAAAATAAAGAATATCGACATAACGATCGTGTTTCCAAAATCACATCACACAAATACTATAAATGCGAAAGTTTGTGTCTAAGTCTAATTGTTTTGTCTGCACGGTGCAAAGCTGAAACGAATTTGGATGAAAATTGGAACGTTGGTAGGTTATTCCTAGGATTTACATTTTTAATTTGATTAACGCGGTCGAAGTTGCGGGAATCTGCTAGTAAATAGACACGACATACTAAACTATAGATAACCCGTTTTTAACTATAGATGCACTGAATAGGATATACATTCTTTTTATCTGAAAGGCTAGCGTTTCACTACCTCTATCGCTAATATGCTAAAAAGCGTGTGAAATCGCACTGCACAGCGGATATTATAAATACTGACGTTCAAGGGGATAATGGTCTATAAAGGTTGGATACGCTTTGACTGTCTTAAATTAATTAATTAATACGATTTAAGAAAAAAACACTTTAAGAGGCTCAATAAAAAAAAAACCCATATTATTTGCCCAATCATATTTTTTTTTTATACCTGATAGGCAAGCATTTGACCACAATCTCACCTGATGGAAAGTGATGACGCGGCCGAAGATGTAGCATGCTTGCCTAGATGGTACCTATTCACTCTTGACTTCATATAAAGATATCAAAACATAATTAAAATATCAGAGAAGCAATCAAGTCATCCGTTCTGTTCCGCCAATTATATCATTTACATAATTTTATTCAATGCATGAGAATACTGAACAAACAACACACAAAAAAGTGTGAAGAAACGCGATCGTAGATTAACAAAAAAAAACAGCATTTTTTATAAATATTTGCTTACACATAAGAAATTTATAGACTCCAATAAACTGATGCTTTTCTCTTTTTAACCGACTTCACAAAAAAGGAGGGGGTTCTCAATTCAACTGTATTTTTTTATCTGTGTTACCTATCTCATAACTTCTTTCTATGTTAACCGATTTCGATGTTTTTTTTTGTTTGCAAGTTGGTGCTTTCCATTTAAATTTGATGAAGCTTTGATCAGTCATTTTCGAGTTATACCTCGAAATATAAATCGAAAATAACTGAATTTTTATTTATTTAATCTGATTAAGGGTTCCGAAGACAAAGCGGCGAAGTCGGTTGTTTTTTAAGCTTTGCTTGCGTTTAAATCATTCTCCGTTTATTTCAATAAAATGTATAGGTATGTATATTAAAGTACCCATAAGCGTTTACTTATATTATCATCTGAAACTTAACTAATTACTCTAGCTTAATATCAAAATTTCATGTATTGTTTTTAATTAAGTCTTCTAAACTATGTCGATAAAGATATTATTTATTTATTTATTATTGTAGAGCATAATTAAATTAAATGTATGAATTCTAGCAGTATATACGAACTGTTGGCTTAGTTAGGTGCGCATCCGCCTTTTAGGGTGATCAGGTTCGATTCCCGGTAAAAACACAAGTTTTCTCCCCAAGGGCAATTTGAATTTCTGGTTCTGGGTGCGATGGAAATGTTTTCGGCACCAACGACACAAGTCGTCAAACTTAGTGTGGGGCTGTGAGAGTGAATGCGTTTATGTATGTGTTATGTTAAATACTGTGGAATATTATTGATAGATCAAAGTACACGTTTTTGTTTATTTGCGTGGCAAAATAATTGTTTTAATGGGACATGCACGATCGATTTTATAGTTAGAAGATTTTGAACGCTCATTTGAGCTTTATGAACGCACGCCCTACATGAGCGAATCGCGTTTTTGAATTGCCGTTATTTGTTTTGAAAGTGATGAAAGGTTCACATGTAGATGGCGATTTAGTATGCAGCTGTGTTATGTAACGCCAAATAATTGTAGAGGTGAGTTGCGTATTTTGTAAACTTTAACAAAAATTTCACTTTTAAGGCCTGGATATTGTAAAATAACACGCTTTCTCACTTACAGCCTCGTACGCAGTGCTTATGTCGTGAGTGACGGAAATGTTCACATCATCAGCAATTTACAGACATCATAACTAATTTTATCTATCACATTCATAACTTATTTTTCAAATATCAATATGAAGTATTGTGCTAAAAAAAACAATATTTCTATCTATTAAGTATAAAAACTTCGTCTGGTAAACTCATATTCAGCAATTTTCTGTCTGTATGAACTTTCAACCAAGTATTAAAACCCTTAAAAAAAAGTTGAATTAAATCGCTAAGGCCGTTCTTAAGTTATGGCGTGACCAAGATAAATACGGATTCATTTTGATATACACACACATACTTACACACAAACTTTCGGATTTATAATATAGCTCTAACTATAAAGATTTTTTAAAATAGGGAAGAGACTGGGTTCCACGACACAGGTCGTCCTAGTGTGGGACCCAGGCATTTACAGTTTTGTAATTTAGTTTTTTGGTGCAAATAAAGGTTTATTATTATTATATATATGTATATGACAATGTCAAGATATTTTTGATCCCCAAACTAGATTAACTGAATGAATAATTAGCTCCACATTTAGTAATTTAAGAATATTATTAATATTCACAAATTCAAGCAACTTGAAACCTTACCTGCACAATCATTATTCCATACATATACTGCACAAAACACATTTGACCCAAAGACACATTTTCCAAAATACACGTCCAAATCTTAAAGATTGTGATTTCACAAGTGATCACTCAATTATATTCACGTAAATAATTAATAAACTGTGATAAATCACTGTGAATTTCGTACCAGAATAAAGTAAACTAAGTATATACTAGGTTAAACAGTTGAAAATCGTAACGCACATTTTACAAGTGTTGCGTTCGGATCGCGTGACCGATACTGGGGCAACTGCGGTAATCGCCGACGATGGTTCGTGTGTTACGTGCTTAGCTGTCAATACTTCGACTGTAAGGTTGGTATGCCTGTACAAGCGCCAGAGGGATACATGGGCTCTATCGCTAATCGCTAGGAGTCTAATGCCTCTTAAATTCTTCTCTGTTAGGCTATTGTTTGACAACTAACATTTGTTCTAAGATGATTTGGTCGAGGGTGGTATAAACACTAAGCAGGCCTTTTTTAGGTTTGGGATTAACTCTCAAGGATAGCTGCCAGAACACCATTTAGAAATTGGCGATAGTTTTAATTGTATGTAATAGTTTATTAGTATACTTACCTTACTAGTACGCTTATCATATCCTACTATTATTATAAATCCGAAAGTTTGTGTGTAAGTATGTTTGTTCCCTCTTCACGCTTTAACGGCTGAACGGATTTGGATGAAATTTGGAATGTACATAGATTATACCTAGGCTAATTAACACATAGGCTACTTTTTAACTTGATAATAGCGGGCGAAGCCGCGGGGCATGGCTAGTTTATTTATATTGTAGTATATATATTCATATTTCTTTATTGCAAACATATACAGTTACATTAATATGGTAGTAGTAAGTAGATATAAAATGAATTGTTCTTTTTTAATTAATTTATTGCCTTAAACAAAATGTTTGTTATGAATAAAGGGCACTAACATTAGGACTGTGGTGAGTAATATTTAATAAAAAAAACTATCCTAGCGTGTTGTCACTTCTACGTTATAAGATGTTTATCTCCCCGCTCCGCTCATCACCGAGCCAGTCCAGGTGAACAATAAGGAATCGTCCGCGCTCCACTGCGGCCCAGCCCTTCCGTAGAATTGCAACATGTCGTCGCTTCCTCTGCCACTCATCTTGTTTATTACGTGCTTATCAGGCCAGATGTCAGGGATCGGCTATTTCCTTCTATTATTTAAATTTATAGTCAGTCAGCATTGATTGTAGCCAGTAGAACTACTCGATGATCACTTTGAGGCATAGACTAAATAATCGGTAGAGCCGAAGCAAAAGCAAGTCGACATGTTTTTTTTTTAATTATATTTTTATTTTCTTTTAATTTTGCCTTCGCACAGATTTTGGAAAATTATACAAAATTAACAACGGCATTTTTTCACTTTCGCGGCAAAACTCCAATAATAAGATTGAGTTATATTTTTAAGCGTATATTTTTTTAATTAAAAAAAAAACTCCAATGTGAGGGATGCCAGTTTAAAATCTCATATTGTAGCAATATTACCACCAGCAATATTTAGCAGACTTGCTTTACCAAACTTTGCTATATTATATGTTCAAGTCATAAATGAATAAGTTATATATCCAAGGGTACAAGTTGCGCTTGTAGGTCATGGCGACCATAGAGATTCAAATGTGATTGTCATGGATTTTGCAAAGATCTAGGACTTGTATTTAGCCTCCAGATTTTGTTCTCCCGTAGATTTATTCTGTCTAAATTCAACAACTTGTGTATGGTTCACGCATGCTAGGCGACGTGAGAGCAGAATGCTAATTAAGTAATTAACTATAGGCTACAAGCAAGCTAGTTCGATTGTGACCAAAGATAATATAACCATACTACTTGTGACCGATCACGATTGTCAAAATATCACGATATAGCCGACCGTGTTAATTGGACTAACTACACATAGTCCATTTAACAATGCACTAAAAATAAAAAAAATCTCGACTGCGAAAAATGTAAAACTACTTTTTATGTAATCCCCTTTTAATTGCCTTCGTTTTAAAACCCTAATCGATGTGTTAAAAAAACCGCCATTTTGTTTTTTTTAAACACCTTTTTAGTATTGGGTTTTTTTGACAAATATAACGATACCTTAACTGTCGAAATCAATCCAGCCGTTTGGAAGATACGAGGTAATAAAGAAATTTACAAATACATACATACAAGATACACGCGAAAAACATAGCCCTGCCTTGGCAGTCGGGTAAAAAAGAGAACGAAAATCAGTGAATATTTTTTTGTCAACGGCACTTAAATATATAGGTAAGACTATAAGGTAATACATGTCACTGTAAAGCCGTAGATCTCGTCCAAGCTGAAATGACGCGCCCCACTACTTAATTAGTTTATTTAGATGTGTGAGTACAAATATTAATGACGACACTTCATCTGTATGGGAGCGTCGATTGTTCAGTGAACAATGGATCTGCACGTGTACAAGACGGTCGACTAGTCGGGTGATAAATCCGACCACGCTCGCTCAAATAAATGCGAAGGTGGAGCGCGTCATTTCAGCTTGGACGAGCTCTACCTACCTTATTCTAATTCTGAGTGGAGGCGAGGTATCACTTTGAGGTGTATTGTGCTTTTTTCCCTGCCAGTTCTCACCTGGGCCACCCCAACACCTTTACATAACGGAGGTCATAATATTGCCCTGGGATGCTAACATAGCTGTTCCAGTGTGTGGGTATTGTAGATGGATGTTGCGACAAGCATTATGGTGGTGATGATAGCCCGATACATGGTGTTGGCGGCCCCGAAGGAGACCTCAAGTGAGTGAGTTGCTACGTCGTCACTATAAAAAATCTTCGAACAGCCTCTGTTGCCTCACTATGTAGTAGAACGTGCTCTACAGTTTCGTCTATTCTACCTTCATACAGCTGTCAGTAGACGAATTTTATATTTTTCATACTAACCTTGATAGATAGATAGATTTTTATAAACCCTAGAAAGATAGATGGACTTTTAATAGAGATACTTTTTGTCAGAAATTTTGATTTTGAAACAGGCGGCTTTATTACAAAATGAGTTCTCTGCCAGAAGATACCTATAATGTGGAATTATAGGTATCTTCACATCGTCACTTTCCAAGAGATGAGAAAGTGGTCAAAGTCACTAGCAAAAAAAATTTAAGAAACGGATTAAAAGAATCAGGATTATTTATTTGTTATAATATGTATATAGGGTGTTTGATACTGTGATGCGTCAGTGTTATAAATTACAATAACAGTATTATTTAAGCTCGTATGTCGAACTATCAAAATAGCGGCGCGGAAATAAAATGTTAAAAAGATATTTACAGGGTTTCTTGTCGTGACATTTCGTTTCAGAGTGACAAAATAACGTAGGTGGGTCCGGTCTACGATCTAAAAAACGGAGCAATGATTTACACAAAATAAGTAGGAATCTAAAGTTAAGAACCGTCTCGGTAACAGCAACTATCTGATTTAAAAAAAAAATAGTAAAGAAATGCTTAGAAGCACACCAACTAAGCAGCCATATTTTAATCTTTAACCATCTCGCTCTTCAATATAAAACTGTTATAACAGCTTCTTTGTCTTTTTTTCCATTGTTTCATTCCATTGCAAAACCAAGACGGAGGCAAGGCTATAAAAGTCGATTAAGCCGTCCATCTAACATACAAATCGTGATAAAAACAGCACAAAGCCTCCGGGGCGTTGACAAGATCATCACTTTCCTAGAACCATGAAATAACCATCATAAATAAACCTCTATCGACAAACGAACCAATTCCAGTTTCGTGACAGTATGCGATACGTTAAAAAAACTCATTAAAATTCTCGCTGCATTATGGCACGCGGAAGACATTGGATAGTCTGTGATGAAACAAAGATGGCGGTCATGGCGGCAAAAACAAAGCCGTGGATGGTGTAAACTTGTAAAGTAATGATGTGAGAATATGCATGCTATCCCAAGAAAAATGATAGTGCTATTTCTATTTTATTATTATATACACGCTACAATCGGTTCTCTGCTTTTACGAATCTTTGATTTTGAATAATAAAGGTAGGTAACGTATCCTTTTAGTTTATGGACTTTAGACGTTCCTTGTCCGTATAATTTGTACAATAATGACTACAACAACCTGATATAATGAAATGCCTAAGTACTTCGACTGTTCAATTTAAGTAATTGAAGTGCCTATATGATTTGTTACAAAAAAGAGACACTGAATGTAATAATTACCTGAGAAAATTACTTTGTGTCGCACTTTTAACGGACATATCGAAGTTCACTTTATAGACTTCAGAAATCCACTTCCTTTGGCCCGTCACATCATATTGCACTAATTTCTACAGATCCCTACTACCTACATTATAAATCTGAAAGTTTGTATCTGTGTGCGTGCGAATATACATAGGTAGTAAGTCTATGTGTGTTGAAACGTATATCTGTGTCGGCTTGACACATTTCAATGAAGTTATTCTGGTAAGTGAATGGCGACATAGCTGTGGGGCACAGATTTTATATTATAAATAATTGAATAACTCTGTGTGCCTGTTACTGCATCACGGCTAATCCTCTGAAGTCTGACTCCCTACACGTGGTACCGGGTGGTGCTAATCAGGTGACATTTGAGAGGTGGTAGAGCATTTTGTGAGTTGCTCGCCTGGCTTGCTACCAAAGTAGCTTACCACCATCAAGTTGAATGTCTGCCGCCAAGCCAAATACGGTGTTCCGGCAGTTATCCTTGAGAGCCTGCGTATTCCAGGTCTAGTGTGTTTACCAGCTTCGATCACATCGTCACTTACCATCAGGTGAGATAGTGGTCAAACACTAGCCTGTCACAAAAAAAAAAAAAAGAATATAAAGTAAGTATAGAAGTTTTTTTTTTGGCCTATACCCAGCAGCGGGATCAAAAGGGCTGTGGATGATGGTGATTGAAGTATTTTATATAAAGGTGGGCGGCATTTAGAACCAACCTCATGGTTCCAGTCACCTTTATTCTTTAATATATAAAAATCTCGTGGAACGGTATTTGCGGCCGAACTCCTCCGAAACGGCTCGACTGATTTTAATTAATTTTTTTTTGGAAATTTAGTAGGAATAAATCCTTACTAATATTATAAATGCCAAAGTAACTCTGTCTGTCTGTCTGTCGCGCTTTCACAACAAAACTACTGAACCGATTTCAATGAAATTTGGTATGGAGGTAGCTGACACCTTGGATTAACACATAGGCTACTTATTATCCCGGAATTCCCGCGGGTCCAGGTTTTACGCGGGTAAAACCACGGGGCTCAGCTAGTTATTAATAAATTATAAATTATTTTTCACTCTCCTCCTACCCCCATCCGCCATTTACTTATCGTGATTTTAGTACGAAAAATATCTTTAAAATGTTTAGTATGGTATTGAAGTACCAGGCGACAATACACGTGAAAGAGGTAAACCGTGTTTCTAAACGTCGTCGTGGCATTGCAATGCATGCCGGGAACACCTATAGTTATCTATAAAATTAGGTTATTCTTGTGTTGTTATATCCGGCACGTTTAATTTTCTTTGTGTATATTGAATTCTCTTTCATTACCATCGGATCATTGGCTATTAAACTTTAATGGATATTTTAATAAAACGAATGAATAGAAGTACAAAAACGCTATTCACTTTTTGCTCAATAGTAAAACCCAAGAAGTGTTTTGATGTGTTTTTTATTGCACACACAGGTAGGCAGGCGCTCTACGTACCATAAACGAAAGATTAGTTTAACAAACAGATAACTTAGTATTATTAATGTGAATATACAATAATTAAACGCAAGCAAAGCTTAAAAAAACCGACTTCACCGCTTTATCATCGAAACCTTGATCCACCAGCTTTCAAATAAAAAAAGAATCATCAAAATCGGCTCGCAACGAAAGAAGTTGTGAGGTAACTTTTGAAGTCGGATAAACCAGAACATCGTCAAAGTACGCATTATTCGTCACAAAATAGACATTATTGACGATATTTCAAGAAGTACTGATCAGATCATGATCAAATATTAATGGGACCAATAAGAAAGCAACATCTTTCAAACTAAAAAATGTTTTTGATATCGGCTCACGTGGAGCGAATTTAGGAGGTAACACACATAAAAAAATACAGTCGACTTGAGTACCTCCTCCTTTTATGGGAAGCCGGTAAAAAGGCTTACTCTTGCATAAGGATAGTCAATTACAGTACTTAAATTTCGTTATGAATATAACATAACTAGCCGTGCCCCGCGGCTTCGTCCACTATTGCCAAGTTAAAAGTAGCCTATATGTTAATCCTAGGTATAAGCTATGTACATTCCAAATTTCATCCAAATCCGGTCAGCCGTTTAATCGTGAAGAGGGAACAAACAAGAGCATTGGCCATGGTCGTCTTCATAATTTACATACGTTGTATGTCTTTGAGCCGAGTTTTACAATTTTAGTACAATCCGCCAAAAGTCACAACATAGACGTAGGTACATTTATAATTAAAATAGTTAATTCTACATGATTATATATACCTACCCATTTCAGTGTAATCCTACAAATATTATAAATCCAAAAGTTTGTGAGTAAGTGTGTGTGTGCAAGTGTGTAAGTGTGTAAGTATGTCCCTCTTCACGCTTTAACCGCTGAACGGATTTGGATGAAATTTGGAATGTACATAGCTTATACCTAGGATTAACACAGGCTACTTTTAAACTTGATAATAGCGGGCGAAGCCGCGGGGCAAGGCTAGTATTTAATAAATAACACTATGAAGTAGGTCCGACTGTAACTTCGTAGCCTAAGTTCCCAGGCTTTACAACCCACCGTTTAACGAGCAGCCCTGCACGAACCTGAACGTACAAGCATTCTTTGTGTCTTCGGCTCTACGCCGACTTGTAATTAACTATTTGTTCATAACCAATCGTCCACTTATCTAATAAATGGAATGAGCGTGTTTTTAAAACCTAGCAGGAAACTTTGTTTTAAATGTGATGGAGAGGAGTCTCATCTCCCCCGCTCCCTCGACCCAAAAAGTTAGTATGGTTGAATCTTTTTTTCTCTATCTAGATTATCGTAGTTTCCAAAGAAATGAACCGATTTATATTCGGTGATAAATTGATAATACTTTCCGCGTAACGTTAAAAGTTATTAAAAATATAATTTTGTAAATTATTCTCACGGGGAAGACATAATATTTCTTTTTATAGGTCACAGATAGTATGTTTGAAAACCAAGCAACGTGATGCCGTTTTCACACTTTTCAGTTTGTTTCAGTGGATTATAACAACTTTATGGTCGATATCGATGAAATAAACTAAGCCTATAATTTTTATTTTTATGTCATCGCAAGGTTACGAACAAAGGCGTTACAAGGCTGTTCCGAATACCGGTTTCTTAGACCTTTTTAGACGAGGTTGTGTTATTCTGATCATTATTTGGATGTTTTTTACATAGTAGTATTAGATCAATATTGGTTGACTGGTTGTACAACTCGGCTTTGCCTGAATTATTCAGGGCAAAGTGGTTTATATATAAAAAAAAATAAAGTTGATAATATAAATATATT
The DNA here is from genome assembly GCA_948107665.1 of Lomographa bimaculata. NCBI lineage: Eukaryota > Metazoa > Arthropoda > Insecta > Lepidoptera > Geometridae > Lomographa > Lomographa bimaculata. Next base: position 946,326 of record OX403600.1, on the reverse strand, counting down.
TATACATTTCATACCAATGCACATAATTTAATAATGTTGCTATTTACATACAAATTTTTATACGATTCGGTTCTACCGCACACAATATGACCACCTGATGGAAAGTGACATAAATACTGTCAGAGTCCAGAATATTATTATTCCATATATCACAAGTCATAATCGATTATAATGCTCCGTAGTCTAGTAATTTTAAAGAGTAGAAACATTATGAATATTACTTTATATGCTATGTGAGTCTTCCTGGAGTGTGATATAAGAATCATGTCACATAACAAGAAAAGGGTGTATAATTTAAATGAAGGATTGTTTGGTTCAAAAGTTCTCGTAGTAACAATTTAATTTGTAATATTAACGGGAAATCTCTTCATACATTTCCTCTTATGGGGTTACGAAATAATTACTAAATAAAAGCCAGTCTTAGATCAATAAATTATTTATAATGTGTGGAGAACGTTTTCCGTTCAAATTATATTTGTCAGTTTAAATTTATATTTCTGTTAATTTGTAAATTATAATAGTTTCGGTATAATTAAATTATTTATGAGGTTGATTTTAACATGACTCACATATTTATAAGCCTGTTTTTTGTTCTAGTTTAAAACAATTTTAACAAAGAAGGCTGTTGTAATGTTTTAAATCTTTTTCGTGCAAAAGGTTATGTTTATAATTTAAGCGCAAGCAAAGCTTAAAAAAAACCGACTTCACCGCTTATATTTTGGTTTTGGCTTGATCGATTTCGATAAAATTTATATGAAATATAATCTACTAAACATAAAATATCATCAAAATTATCACGTAACATAAAAGTCGGTTGAAAATTGCAACGTACCTCAACCAAATACGTAGGTTCTTAGATAGGTAATCGGGAAAAAAATAGCACAAGAGAAAATATTAAATATACGTTAAAAATAGGAAATAATAATGCAAAAAAATGTTTGCGATACAATAAAATAATGGGAAAATTTGCTAACAACCCTACATTTTACAACAAACAATATAATCTCTCTATTAGTCTTACCTACCAAACAATAATGGTCTGACTGTGACCTAATACATAGGCAACTTCGTCAGCGTATTAAGTTCTAGAAACGTTGACGAAGACATACTGGTAAATATATTTTGTAACAATAATTAAACGCATGTAAAGCTTAAAAAAACCGACTTAGAATAGAATATAATATATTATAATAGAATATAAGAATATAATATATATACCTAATATTAGATTTAATGTATAAACACGCATCATTGACTATAACTCGAAAAGCACCAGTTTTCAAATAAAAAATATAATCATCAAAATCGGCTCAAAACGAAAGAAGTTATAAGGTAACTTTTGAAGTCGGGTAAACGATAACATCGTCAAAGTAGTCCACAAAAATAGGCATTATTGACGATATTTCAAGAAACTACTGATCCAATCTTGATCAAATTTAAATGGGACCAATTAGAAAGCAACATCTTTCAACATCTTTCAAAATTTTCGAAAGCGGCTCACGTGGAGACGATTTATGAGGTAACACACATAAAAAAAAAGTCGACTTGAGTACCTCCTCCTTTTTTGGGAAGTCGATAAAAATGACACTTATCAACTTACCACAAACGAGATTTATTATATTTCCATAATCACAAACAGCGACTTCGGCACTCCATGACACGATACAGAAACAATTTGTATGAATACAGAATCAGATATATTTTTTTTTATAAAGATAACAAACAGTATGAAAACGATATGACCTCTGGCGCTTTTAACAGGTTACAGGCCTGTGTTAACAAAACACTGTGCAGTGTTAGCGGCCGTTACCATGGTAACAAGGTTGAAAGTCTAAGGTTAATTGGAACCATTGGGGCCGCGCAGAATAGATACAACAGCGTAGCGTGCCGTGGCCTGGCATGGCCTGGCATGGCATGGCGTGGTGTATCGCCATAACCAATCGCGGAAGGAATTGACGGATATTTATTGAGCTTTTGTTGTTGTACAGTAAATTGTGTATTTGTGCTGTCATATTAATTTTTTCATTACTTTAGTGTATTAAAGAGTTCAGTAAGCTCTTTTACTATAATGTATTGTGTTAGAAAACCTAGGTAATATGAAATAGTTTAGAACCTTTGACTAAATATGTGTTTATATATGTCAATATAGAAAATATATGTATGTATACATATATGAGTACTATGAGTAGTAACATGTATCAAAACGTATGTATAAATACTTTTTAAAATAGTCTTTTTTTATATATAATACTATATGCAAATTAAAGATTATGTAAAATAAAACAACTTTTTACCGAAGATGTGCACTACCATATCGAAATATCCTCGATACACCCAGGTTAACTGGAAGAAAATGCTTTGTAGCATTAAGTTCGCCTATGTACCTATAATACTGTTTGTGCAATAAAGGATTTTCTATCTATCTATCTATTTCTTATTCAATGAAGGAGTAAAATATACAATAAAATATTAGATAAGAGTATAAATAGTAATATATGTATTTAACATATATTACTATTTTAAACAGTGATACAGTGTAAGTCAAACTTCATGAGTTTGATTTGTAGAGTTAAAGATATTAATCACTCGATGTGCCCCAAACCTCACTCACGTTTATCTATCATAAAAAAATCTGATTACATTTTTTCTATTCTGTGATTTAGTATATAGATCTATCAAACACACGCTGTCGCATTTCTAATATTTCTAGAAATGGACTGAAAATATGCTAACTATCAAAGATTTTTACAATTTTCCAATCGATTAGTACAGATCCAAAATCAAAATCGTTTATTCACATGGACCCCAAAGAGGCACTCTTGAAATTAATGATTCTACTGCCAGATTCGCAAAATTACAGCCATCTGGAGAAGAACCTCCAAGAACCAAAAAAATATTCCTTTTAATTTTAGCTTTTGACCACAATCTCACCTGTTGTTAGCTGATGATGTAGTCGAGGGTGGTAACAACGCCGCACAAAAAAATCTCTGAATTCAATCAATTATCACTTCCAGAAATTGTTTGGTAACGATGTCAAAGTACCAGTTGATTACACGCGTAGAGTTTCATAGATACGTACAAAAACACTCTCACTACGACATTACGGCACGAGCAGGACGTGACGTCACACGTATCAGTTTATCAAGTTATCACAGTTCCGGTGGGCGTGGATAGTGACTTAATTTACGCACTATTATCTATTATGTTAGTGAAAGTGCCCGCAGAGGGACTTCCGGCAGGGGACGGTATTAGGCGCTTGAGCACGTGGGCTTCATGTAAATGGGTTTATTTATATTGAAGTGGGTACTAGAGTCACGAATACATTATAAATGTATTCGTGACTGTAGTACCCACGACACGTCATAGAGAAGTTGCAGCCACAGGGTTAAATGAGACTTCAGGCACTCAATTGAATGTCTAGGCTGTTTTTAATGCTGGATATTTTTTATGCTTGTCTATAGAGACAGAAGCATTTAACCATCATCACGCCTGATGGAAAGTCAAGATCCGGCCGAAGATGCAGCATGCTTGCCTAGAAGGTACCTATTTACTAAGACTTCCAGATTTTGCACATACAGATTGTTAAGATCGACAAATCTATTTTATTTTAAGTAGACTATTGTTTATCTTGATTAATCATCATTTTCTTAATGATTCAGAACGCGGCCTATAGCATGCTTGCCTAGAAGATAGCTTTACACTCTAGACTTGAAGACTCCCAGATTGGTATAATCTGGGAGTCTTCAAGTCAAGATTGAATATACCTTCTATGAAAGCATGCTACATCTCCGGCCGCGTCATCACTTTCCATCAGGTGAGATTGTGGTCAAATGCTTATCGGGAATAAAAAAGTACCTAGTTGACACTACCAGGTACCATAATAAAAAACACGTACTGTGATCAGTATATCATATATGTACAGTGCTAGTATATAGATGTATAGTTCGATAGTAAATAAGCGTCGAGCGAGGCTTTGTTCTAATTCATTTGAAGCTCCGCACAATGGTGTTCCACCGGGTGGTAGGTACAGTTGTACACCGTCGATGGTGAATTTATGCATACGCACGTTATAGAATGGCGCTTTTGTTCTTAATTCCATTAAATTGCCAAAACAATACGCGCAATGTTATGAAATAATAAGTAAACGAAAATCATTACCTAGTACTTTACATTATTATATGTGGGGGTACGAGTACACTACCATAGAAGGAAAGGGCAAACGAAAGCGTCATTTGACTCTCTTTGTTCTTATAATTCATGGAGTATTAGGTACGAATACTGCAAAGGGTAAAATGGAAGCTAATATTGCATATAATAATATATTGCTTGGTTGGGTATGCTTGCACCGCACATATTATCGGATCGGCGTGCGAGGACGCGGGCGCGGGTACCTGCACGGGAGGAGACCCACCCGCGCCTGCTGCATCCAGTGTTTACCTATTAGGTAGATATGTTGCATTCTTCTTGCATTTTGTATAAGAAAATTGAAATTGTTTTTGACCGACTTCAAAAAAAGGAGGAGTTTCTAAATTTTTTATGTGTGCTACCTCAGAACGTTTTTTATAAGTGAACCGATTTTGATAATTATTTTTTCGTTCGAAAGCTGGTGCTTCCCATATAGTCCCATTTTAGTTTGAACAAGATCTGACTAGTAGTTTTTGAGTTATATTCAATAATGTGTATTTTATTTATTAAATCTGATCAAGTTTACCGAAGATAAAAAGTTTTATGAGTTTTACATACAGTCGAACATAGAACCCCTTCCTTTTTTGAAGAAGGTTATAAAAAGTCCGTGACAGCATTTATCATTTAGCTTTTATCTAACATGTATATTAAGCTCAGAAAAAATACTTTTCTTTGATAAAAATCTAAAAATATTGCGGCTCTGTTTTGTTAGCTTTTTTGAGCATTCACTATTTATTATTATCAGAATAAATTATTTCATCGTCTCGTCATTACGTAGTTCACGTAGATACAATTTGCCCTTTACTGCATATAATTTGGACCTATAGTCTTGGAGAAATCGTTAAAATTATGAGTAACAGTAACTGCGTATTCCGGCATACTTCTACGTTTTGAACCGACTTTCATAAGAAGGAGGATATAAACTCGACTGTTTTTTTTTGTTCAGTCGGTTATAACCTATCATTGAACTTTGAACTGCCCACTGGCGTAGAAAGGTGGGCGTTTGCTTTTGAAGCACCGGGTTGGATTCCCAGTGGGAACACAGGTTTTTTCTCCAGGGTAAATTTGTGTTTCTGGTTTTGAGTATGTTGTGAATGCTGTGTGAATCTTGGATGTTTACGGCCCCACATAGTACTTTCAGTATGGGTCTGTTAGTGTGAAAGCATTTATGTGTAAGTTGTTTACCCGGGCGACGCCAGGCGGGTCAGCTAGTTTAAAATAAAATACTACATACCTACATCAAACATTTCTTGAATGTAACTTAACAATTTAATTACTGAATGTTAACCAAATTAGGTTCTTCATTAAAATCTCAAAACACAGGCTCCTAACACAATATGAATACGCCTTGTATTAAATGTTTAAACTCACATTAAACCGGTGCGTTCGCTAACATCTTGCTCAAATAGAAGGGCCTCACGAGTTTCACGTTTCTCGGGGATGGCACTTGGCAGACGAGACACAAAAGGTTTTCGGCTTGAAACACTTCAAAGTCGACAAAGTTAATTTATTATATTTAGTGTTAATCCCGATAATGTTGTTAGGCTTCAAGCAGGATGCACCACCCGCCCGCCCGCACGCCGCGAAAGTTAGTGTTATTGGGGTGCGAACGTTAGTATTATTATCGTGGGAACTCCGCCGAAGCCTCTGCTCTCGCCGAACCCTGTTCGACACGTGTTTCGCCTCTACACGAGGCATCCTCAGGAGCTGTTGACTCGCCGAACGCTAGAACGAGAGTGAATCACGCGGGTAGGAAACCGCTCTTTTAAACACTCGCTCCGCTGCCGCCATCTGTTGGTTGTGACGCACACCTTCCAAAGAAAATACGTAACAACGGCGATGAAACCAGATCTGTTTGTTCATTCAACAGTGTAAACATGTCATTTTTATGTTTTAATATTTCTAATTGTTCCAACACACTCATACGGAACCCTTTTTCGGAAATATGTAAGATATTGAAACTATTATTATCGCGAAGTGTATGACCGGTATCAATTAAATGTTTGGCAAAGTGTGATTTATCGGGATGATCGTTCCTATACGCGGAAATGTGTTCTTTAAATCTAGTTTCGAAATTACGGCCAGTTTGACCCACATAGACCCCGTTGCAGACTGATGACAGACAGATGGCGGCAGCGGAGCGAGTGTTTAAAAGAGCGGTTTCCTACCCGCGTGATTCACTCTCGTTCTAGCGTTCGGCGAGTCAACAGCTCCTGAGGATGCCTCGTGTAGAGGCGAAACACGTGTCGAACAGGGTTCGGCGAGAGCAGAGGCTTCGGCGGAGTTCCCACGATAATAATACTAACGTTCGCACCCCAATAACACTAACTTTCGCGGCGTGCGGGCGGGCGGGTGGTGCATCCTGCTTGAAGCCTAACAACATTATCGGGATTAACACTAAATATAATAAATTAACTTTGTCGTTATGGATTTCCGAAAAGTAACGCCTAATTCAATTAATTTACTTCAAAGTCGAAGATACTAGAATGTCTCCTAAAACGCGTGACTTAGTAACGCGTGTTTTTTACGTTCGAAAGCATTTGACCACATCTCACACCAGGTGGAAAGTGATGTTGAGGCCGGAGATGTAGTATTCGTTTAGTTTTCTACAATAGTACTACATCTTCGGCCCCAACATCACTCTCCATAAGGTGAGATGTGCTCAAACGCTTGCCAATCAAGAGTGAATAGGCATTTTTACCTATTCACTCTTGATTTGAAGACTCCCCAAGTTATACCGTTCAGGGAACAAAGACGCGGTCAATGAGTCCTACTCTTCCGCAGTACAGATAAACGTAGAAGCGAAAGGCTTCGAGCGAACTGGATGTCAACCTAAAATGAATGCAGTTTGACAGTTTGTATTTTTCTGTCTTTTTTGAGGTCAATTTTCGCGAATTTGCACAAAAACATACAAATCTAAGAGTAGGTCAGTATAATTTTGTCAGTGTAATCCCAAACGGGAACTGAACTAATTTCGATTTAGTTTTTATTGTTTGAAAGGTGATTTCATCGAAATTGTTCTAAACTATATTCTTCGGGTGTATTTTCGATATTATGTTTTTGTCACTAGTATGTTTACAGAGAAGCTATAGAGCCTTCTTGGCTACACCTCATAAATAAACGTCATGTATCGCGTCTGCCTTATCTTGAGCTAAAGAAAACGAGTGAAATTATTACTTCAAATATACACTCACACAGGTGCCTTTCAAAAACAATGCACTCGTAGAACAAAAAATACAGACATATTTTGATGTTATCAGTGTTTTTTTGTCAATATGTAGATCGAATCAGTTAGAGCGGTTTTTTTATATTTTGGCTTCGCAATCTTTTGCATTTAGCCAGTGTCAAGTTATATAATATATTTCATGTGTATTTCATATTAAAAATCCCAGTCACTTGTCACAGTCAAAGTCAAGTAAAAGAGTCAAGGTCCAGTCATAGTCAAGTCGTGCCTTAGTAAAGTGGTAGAATCTTTACTAGAACTTGTATTATATTTTTGGAGCGAAGGCGAAAATCACGTTTTTCAACTTTGTATGATTTGCCTACACTTATTGGACGCTTACTAAGTATTAACGGTTAATAATCCAACATTGTTACACATAAACACTCGAAGAATCTGGTTTGAAAAATTATACAAAATCAACAACGCCATTTTTTCACTTTCGCGGCAAAACTCCGCGTTCAAGATTACAGTTTGAACTGTAGTGTATAACCACAGATAAGATAATCATTACTTCGAAAATACATTGTATTCGAAGTAGAAGTTTTGGCGCGAAATTTTATAGATATGTTATGGAACCCTTCGTGCGCGAGTCCGTCTCGCACTTGGCTGGTTTTTTATTATTATGTTATGCACAGTGTAGTTAGTGTGTTATTGCTTTCTTTTGTTTCGTCACCTGTACTTAGTATCAATGCTGACTAATCTGCATTATTAATCTCAATACCTAGTATCAAACGCTTTCACACGCACAGCCCCACACATCGAATATATTTATATAAGTTAAAACAGAATAAATATTCACCTTACTAAACATATTTTGCATAACATAATCATAAACACTTTCACAATTGCAGCCCATACTAAGTTCGAGGACTTGTGTCGTGGGTCCGGAAACATTCACATCACACACACAAACACAAATTTTACTTGGGAAGAAAACTTGTGTTCTCGCAGCTCGATGCATCTTAACAAAGATATTTTTCCTGACTTTTCTTCATTGTTTTCCACAAGATCTAAACATTACCACGGACATTTGTGGGAAAGTGACTAGTTGTGATTTGAACAACTTATGATTGTAAACACATTTGTAAACCGGTGTTTTCATTGCACATTAGTTGTGAATGGACCACAATTTCAGTAGTTTTGTAATGATTGTCGGTGGAAGAGGTGGTGATCTAACATGGTGAATTAAAAATGATTGGAGTTAATGTGAAGGTTTTGTTGATATGTTTGGTCGTGTTAATAAATGGTTAGATCAAGTTATATAAGTTCTAAGATTAAGGAAATCTCGATGTAGTTTTTACGAATGGGTTTACAGTTTTAAGTACATTTGCCTTCTAAGCAGGGGAGAGGTATCGGGTACGATTCTCGGCTGAAACACAAGTCTTCTCCCCATGGAAAATTTGTGTTTCTGGTTCTGGTTGTGATTGTGTGTGTGATGTGAATGTTTCCGGTACCCACGACACAAGTCATCGAATTTAGTGTGGGGCTGTGAGTGTGAAATCGTTTATGTTTATGTTATTTTATGTTTATGCATTTAGCGGGTAACAGCATAAAATTATAGTTTGCTTGTTTATATAACAAACAATTAAACAAATCCTTTCACTTTCATAACCCCACACAAAGTATAAAGACTTGAACATCGTAGGAGCCGGATTCATTTACAAATCTCACACAATAACATACGGAACTAGAAATACGTTCTTTGGGAAGGAAAATTGTACTCCTATCGGGAATCCAACCCAGGACCCAGGGAGTAGGACCCAGTAGAGAATTGGCCACTGCGGTCATCATAACAGGAGCACTTAAATAACTTCTAAGTGTTATTTATTATTATGACTATTATTTGTTTATAAGCGAGCAGCGCAGTGCTGGTATATCTACTTCATTGTAGTGCTGGATTGAAGTTGGAGGTGCAGAAGTGATTTTCCCTCTGTGGATAGCTACTCGTACTTATCCAGCTTGTTTTTAAAGGCGTTCGTTGTTGTGGCTGACAATATCTTCTGGTAATGTGTTCTAGTTGTAATCTTGATATTGGGACATATTTTTAAAAGTTCTTATTTTCGCAGTGAATCATACAGCAAGCATCATTTGGCACGAGATCAAATGTTCCTCCGATGGCGACCAGACCATCCCAGACCGCTTTGTTCCGGAAATCGGCAGGTTTCCGTGGATGGGAGTTGTGCAGCATAGCTTTTGTGAGTACCCGACGTAAGACTTTGAGGAAGCAGACAAAATAGATCACGTGTTCCTCATTGGAAGAAAGAAAGTATGGCTTCTGTGAGTGTGTGGAATTCATTTACTTTCGTTTTAAGTGGCGAAATGATGAAACATTATTTAAGGCCAAGAAGTACTGCGGAATTTAGCTCCAGGAGAGACAACTGCATTTGTGATCATTGAAAATGTGACGCAAAACCAGACAAATAAAAACGTTTTACACGTTCGTTTAAAAAGCAAATACCAATAGCAAAAATGTAGAGTACATATCTCGGCGGACCTTACATTCTCTCGGACCTTACAGATTTTATTTTTATTTATTTATTTAAAAACTTCATACACAAATACTATGTACATAGGAGGACTTAATGCTACAGCATTTTCTGCAAGTCATCCTGCTATTTCAAGAGATATATCGGCGTGCAATAAATGAAGCTATATAATAAAGAAGCGCTAGTAATTAATTTTAAATATATACATATATGTGTATATAAAAGATAAACTTAATATAAAACATGTGTATGCAAAAACTTTAAGAATTCAATACATAAACATACCAATGTTATATGTATATGTATATAAAAATATTCTATATAATATATTAAAGTAATAGTACCTATAAATTCGATGTTCATAATAGTTTTTAGTGTAACGATTCAACTTTGAAAGACTCATGTTGAGGAAAGAGATGAGGTTCCTGCTAAGATTCTGGAGATGACTTATGTTGTGGAATATCTAAAAAGATAAGCAAACAATGTCATTGAAATGAGTTTTACTGAGGTAGTTAGAAGTTACAACAGACCCAGCCCACTGTGTAATGTGTATTGCGCTTCCATTGTTGAAGATCAAATAAATGTTCAGTAGCCTCAAATATATTGGGCAAGCTGGCATCTGACCAAGGCCTGTATGTTCCCACGGTAACGTTCTGTCTCCTCGTCTCATCTGAGTACCTGCCATGAACGTTCTGATGTCATTATTTTCTATTCTGTTTTGTCATAAATATGGTCTTCAATAAAGAGTTTCGAGTTTATCTATCTATTATACGTCACCAAGACTTGAGTCTATGTAAAATATGCCAGTAAATTGTTGGGTTGTACCTAATTGAAGTATTGTGAGATACTTCTGCAGTATTGTGATTGAATCGTGATGTGTGCAGATGTCGGCGGGCGTGCCCACTACGCCATAACTGGCAGCGTGCTCATACACCCCAACTACGCCATAGCACCCGCCGAAGACATCTCCAGGATCCTGCGAGGTCAACTGTTGTGAGTATTGTACCCTTTTCAGAAAACTATTTTTAAAGATTCACTAGGCTGATGGGACGTTGCTTGTCGCCATCAATTCTCCATAGCTGCGCTTCGCTAATTCTGTAGTATTTAATCAGGATATAAAATAGCATGTTTCTTTGTTTAGTCAAGTTACGTCAGAATGTGTGAAAACTTTGCAGTCATATTGTAACTAATAGAAGGATAGACTATAAAGTGACCGGACAGACAGAGTTAATTTAGTGTGGGTTATAAGTTCAATTATTCATCCGGTAAAAGTTCCTCACACATAGGTAATGAGTGGTAAATCATTACCTATGTGTATCGATCGCGATCAATGCAACGCCCTATCATATAAACTTGTGCTATTAAGTATTCTGATGTGAAAAGGGTTTATGCCACCTGACTTCCAGCGTCTGCCAGGACCACTAAAATATGAAGTGCCGTTTACAGGAACAACACGAAGATCATCCTATGGCATAGTAGAGCCGTAAAGTACGCCCTGGATGTGACTGACTACCTCTTACCCCAGGAGTTTGAGGAACGGCGTACCCTGGCCACTATCGCCCTGCTGCAGATCATGACTAACGGAGAGACCGGCGTAGGGGAGGTCGCGAGTAAATATAATTATGAATAAATACTGAACGGTGACATCTCAGTCGTCCTAAAGGCTAACTTTGACCATCATCTCAACTGTTGGTACATGTCATGCGATAGTCATTATGACGGGACTACTACTAGAATGTGACTGCAGGATCTCAAAAATACCTTTTAGACACTTTTTAGAGATGGCTACCGATTTTTTTATGAGGCCGGTAATCTACGACCATAAAATCAAAATCAAAATCAAAATCGTTTATTCACATGGGCCCCAAAGAGGCACTCATGAAAGTTAATGAATCTATTGCCAGATTCGCAAAATTACAGCCATCTCGAGAAGAACCTGGCAAGAAACTCGGCGGCGCATATTTTTTTCAATCATTTTTTTTTTTTTTAAACATTCTTAATCTCTAATACATAAGTTTCTTAACCTAGGTGTTATTATGGTAGTCGCTAGAAAGAGCCTGTGCAGTTTGCCTCCATGCATCCTTGTCATTAATATAGTCTGTGGTTTTATAGTAGGCTTTCTTAATTAATGCCCGTTTTATTACAGATTTGAACTTTCCCAGTGGTAACTCAGTTACGATTTTAGGAATTCTATTGTAAAATCTAACACCATTTGCCATAAAAGATTTATTCGTTTTGCTTAATCTAAATGCGCGCACTGTAATTTTATGCTTATATCTAGTATTAAGATTATGTGCGTCGCTTCTTAATTTATATTTACTAATATTTTTGCGAACATGCATTATATTTTCAAAGATGTAAAGCGAAGGCATGGTAAGTATGCCTGTTTCTTTAAAGAATTCCCTGAGCGATTCGCGTGGACCCATATCATATATTGCACGAACTGCTCTCTTTTGGAGAATAAAAATAGTTTCAACATCGGCAGCAGATCCCCATAGCAAGATTCCGTAACTCATCAAACTATGAAAATATGCAAAGTAAACCAGCCTTGCCGTCGCTACATCAGTCAGCTGTCTAATTTTACGGACCGCAAAAGCAGCGGAACTCAAGCGACCTGCAAGCACATCAATATGAGGACCCCACTGCAGTTTTGAGTCCATAGTCAGACCTAAGAAAACAGTTTTCTTTACAAGATCTAATTTTTTGTTTTCAAGTGTAACATTTGCATCTACCAAAGGAACATTAGGAAGGGAAAACTTGATACATTTGGTTTTACTAGCATTTAACAATAAGTTATTAGCAGCAAACCATTTCGATACTAGATCTAATTCATAATTTACTTCATTTAATTCTACGTCTTTCCTATTTGTTTTAAAAATAAGTGACGTGTCATCAGCAAACAAGACAATATCTAATGCTAGCGAAGTTGTCATATAAGGTAAATCATTAATATACACTAAAAATAGGAAGGGTCCCAATATTGAACCTTGAGGCACGCCAATTTTAACTGTAGACCCGTCAGATGTCACACCATTAACGCCTACTTTTTGTTGCCTACCCGATAAATATGAATCTAACAAATCAAGAGCAGTCCCACGTATACCGTAATGGTTTAATTTGCTAATAAGCGTTTTATGGTCCACGCAGTCGAACGCTTTGGAGAGGTCACAAAATACCCCAATTGCATCCTGCGATCCCTCCCAAGCCCCGAGAATGTGTGACACTAACTTAGCACCGGCATCTATTGTAGATCGACATTTAGTAAATCCGAATTGGTGATCATGTAATATTTTATGTTCATTAAAGTGGGAGAGTAGCTGTTCTAGGATAATTTTTTCAAATATTTTACTGAGGGCAGGTAATACAGAAACTGGTCTATAGTTAGAGGGAGTATGTTTACAACCCGATTTGAAAATTGGAGTAATTTTGCTGTGTTTCATGAGATCAGGAAATACTCCTTGATCGACCGAGAGATTGAATACAACGACAAGGTAAGGCGTAATAGTATCTAGTATGGAACCAATAACTTTAACTGAAATACCCCACAAATCTTCAGTGTTTTTTATAGTTATCCTTTTGAATGCCTTTTTTATGGTATTAGCCGTTATGTGACGGAAACAAAAATTTGGAATTTCTTGTGTGAAGTTTTGTTGCAACAGTTTTGCAGCTAATTCGGGAGATGAGTCTAGGGATTTTGTTGCTTCAAGGGGAATTTTTGTAAAAAAAGTATTAAATTCATTGGCTACGTCAGTTTTGTTAGAAATTAATCTATTTCCAATTTTTAGACTGTAATCACAATCTCTATTTTTATTTTTACCAGTTTCTGTGTTAATAATATTCCAGACCGTTTTTATTTTATTATTAGATTTTGAGACTTTATCACTTATGAATTTGGATTTGGCCTGGATGCAAACGCGTTTAAAAATTTTCGAATAATTAGTAACATACTTGTGAAAATGTTCATTAGATGTAAGAGATTTTTTATAGTAAAGCTCGTACATGAAATCTCTACTTTTCCGTATACCATTAGTGGCCCAATCATTAAATTGTAATTTAGTGTTCACTTTTATTAATTTTTTGGGGCATATTTTATTGAATTCATTACAAATGATCGAGTTCAGCATTTGGTGGACATTATTTGGGTCATCAAGTGGAAAACTGGTAAGGGATAGTTTTAAATCGACATTTTCGTTAAGTTTACTCAACTTGTTCTCAGTAAGTGGTCGTATTTCTATATTAGAGTCAAAAGATTGTTTTTTTCTTGATATTGTTACCTTTTGTCCCATGTGGTCTGATCGTATACCACTGATTTGACATTTATTTTTAATTTCAAAATTTACAATAATATTATCGATGCAGGTTGCTGAAGAGTTGGTTATTCTAGTCGGTTCCTTAAATAAAAAAATTAAATTAAAAGATGCAAATAGCGACACAAGTTTTTGTTGATCTGCCGAGTCCTCTAAAATATTTACATTAAGGTCAGCACACACTACTATGCGTTTATTACATTTAAATAGTTTTCTTAAAATTTCTTCCATGACTACAAGAAATTGGGATAAATTGGAAGCAGGTGGCCTATAAATACACAAAATTATATAACCAGCGATTTCTGCACAAGCTACTTCACAGACCCGCTCCACAGAGCAAGTAGCCACGTCATTTCTTTCTTTAAACTTAAGGTTGTTTTTAACAAATATTATTGTACCACCGCCTTCAGCAGACACTCTGTTGAACGTACTAGCGACCACATAATTGTTAACATTGAATGACATTTTATGAGGCTTTAGCCACGTTTCAGAAAAACATAGAACATCTAGGTGATACTTATCTGTAAGCAACTCTACATCTAAAATTTTGCCAGAGAAGCGATTAATATTTTGATGATAAATACATAATTCATTACTTCTAATTTTACAAGTCTTATTCGTTGGTTTCGTAGCGGTAGTACACATTGTATTATTTTTTAGACATATATTTATAGCACTGCTGGAAGAACTCTGTATATTTTGATGGAAGGCAGAGAGCTCAACCATTGTCGGTGCAGTCAGTTTAAACTAATGTTTGCTGACTGATGCAGATTCATCTTATTAGTAATACTACTAACCTGAGAGTCGTCATGTGACTGTGTTATATTATCTATAACGGGGTCATATATATTATATGCTAATAATTTAGCAAGTGTAGTCTTACCTCTATTGGACAGGTACAAAGTATCCTGAGTCAGTATAAACTTACTAATAAATATATTAGTGTCAAAATAAAGTATGTCTTTATGACGACATGTCAAATTGTATATTTGCATATTTAAATTATATATGTCATTATTTTTACCTAAACTTAGCATATGAGAATAAGGTAATGCACATAATATTACCTTTTTTAAGCCTAGCTCAATTTTACAATTTAAAACATCTATTAACCTACTTATATTTCTCTTATCCACTGAACAGCTGTTACCTATTTGAATTATGAGAGAGGTACTCTCGTCAAATTTTCCTGCTTCAATCAAGCTTATTATTTGGTCTATTGATGCATTTGGTAAGCAATTATTAATAACATTTTGCTGTAAACAATTTGCTAGCAATTTTCCCATTCCTACACCTATCTTGTCTGAGTACATAACAGTTCTCTCAGTTTGTGACTTGTTATCAAGAGACTTGGTTATTGGTTGTTTAGATAAAACAACCTGCTGATCCTCTCCACTCACCTGATTGTTAAAAGCAGATGCAAAACATGTATCAAGCTCAGAAGGGGCTGTGTAACAACAATGCTTGGATGGTTCGAGCACAGGTGTAGCGTCCTGGGGGTGTGCTTTAAGTAAACAATCAATAGCCATTACAAGTTCTTTACTTTCATTTAATGACTGCTCATATTTATGGGTTATGTCTGTGAGACTCTTCTTAAGTTTGTCTATTTTTGCTGACTGGTAGTCAAGTTCTCTGTTGTTGCGTCCTAGTAGATTATAACAAGATTGTAGTTCCACATTTAAATCTAATTTGTCCTGAATTAATTGTGTTGATTTTTTAAATTGTCTATGACACTTTAACAATTTCCGAGTCTTTTTAATGAATCTGCTCAATTTCAGATACTTTTTTATCTTGTTGGAACCCTTAATGGGCGGTGAGGTCATACGTGTTGTGATTGGTGAAGTTAAATCGATCATTGGTATACTAGGCTTATGCTCTTCTACAAGTTCATTATATAAACAAAGGGTATTTTTAGTGTCATTTTCTTGTATGATTCTTTGAAGTTCAGTTATCTTGTTTTTGGCCATTATCAGCTCGAGATCCTGGTCCCTGACATGTAGCAGTAACTTTTCATAAGTATCTTGGTCGTTGTTTCTAGAGTCCAATGCCAGTTGTAACTGATGACGTTGGTCTCTCATATCTTCTAGCTGAATATCCATTTCTGATAGTTCATTTTTCAAATCGCAATTTTTGTTGTTAATGCGTTCTATTTCTGCTTCGCTATCGTCCCGTTCTTGTAGTAGTTGGTCTCGCACCCTGTTGCTCTCTTTGAGTTCGAGGAGAGCATGCTTGAGCTGTGTTTCTAAGTTGCAGGCTCGGCGTGTCATCATGTTTAGGTTCGGTGCCTGAAACCCAACGTAGAATCTCTAAGAAGTCTAATAGTTAAGTAAGTGTTATGTGAAGGTCCTATGTGTTAGTATGAGAATCTATTTTTAAAGTATATTTATTTGTAAAACAGATAAAATAGGAAAATAAAAGAATAAAAACAAAATTATTGCAATATAAAGAAAATAAGTACTATGGAAAGTTTGAGAAACAGTTTAGATTAAATACAAAAGTTTGAGATAGAAAAATAAGGCACATACAGTCAAAAGATCAGAATTTTATCTGCCCTCATACAATGATACTTTTCTTATTGAATTTCACAAGTTTTGTGGGATAACTTCTTACATACTAAATGCTACTACAATAAGCAAAGTTTACAATTAGCAATATATTAAATTATTATCTGATAATTCTCTGGGTATTTTGGTCTAGATTGTGTAGATGTTATGAGTTATTTGAAGTGTTTTGTTTGTGTGAGGTTTCTGTTAAATCATTCAACTTTATTTCCACAAATTTGTCAAATAAAGAGAGATAAAATCAGACCTGCTGTATTTTTCTGACGTTGCTCACAAAAGTGAAGGCTGTGTGGTGTATGTTACTGTGTGGAAGTGTCTTGTTGATGTTAAATGAACACAAATACTCCCAGGCTTTTGTAGCAGGTCATCCAGCTATATGTCCTCAATGTAACGGTTTCGCCAGTGAGGTTAGGAACCGCCGGTGGAGAATGTATTACGGCCCCGTTGACAGCTGTAGTCCGGTAGTTTTGGGTCTTCTTGTTTACGATTTGAAGGGAACCTCAAGCAGACAGTTCACTTCCCTTTAAATTTTATATACGGTACCGGGCGGCGCGACAAACCGTTTCACAACGCTGAATTTACACAAGTATTTTGACACAGATCTGATTGGTTTCGAGTTACACTAAAAGTTATTTATGAAAATTAGGACTATAAACGTTATAATTAATCACGAATTATATAATACTAACACTTAAAAACTAATTTAAATTATTTCTAAAATACGCGAGTTATTTTTATTTGCATAGAGAATAAACATCTTATTAGCGTCTGTTTCGGTATATACTTAGAACAGAGTAGCTAGGCAGCGAGAGAAAATGCCCTGTCATCGTGTATTCCATCATGAAGGTGCTTTCACCAGCGACTCTAGACCGAGGTAGGGTTCAAACCGCCCCGATCGCTTCGAATTACTGAATTGTGATGCGAGATTCTATCAATGTTATGTTATACATTTTGTTGTCCTCCCATCGAGTGTTACTGTTACTCAATGAAACCTTTTTCCAGGAGGTAGTACACTACGAAGAATTTACCAACGAGTCTCGTTAACTCCATTTGGTGTGAATCGTTTGGGAACCCACCATTCTGCATAGGTACTATGGTTATTCCACAGATTATACTAAAACATGAATTTTCAGACCCGGTGCTGCCTATTTGCATGCCTATCACGGGTGCTGGTACTTTCTCAGACCTTTATGCTGTCAAAATGACTGACGGTAAGTACTTGCGAGTAGACTACCAATAAATCAGAGTAAGTCCATCATATTTTATAGTTTTACAAGGATATAAATAACATGACGTGCTAATTAGTGTTTGTATTCTCGTTGCGCACCACGTTAAATTTAAGTATAGTTTAAATAAATATAATTTAGTTTAAAGGAGGTAGAGTTAAGTATCACAGAGATTTCATCGCCGATGGCGAGAGTGGGTGTAATTGGATATCCTACTAATATTATAAATCCGAAAGTTTGTGCGTGTGTAAATGTGTATAAGTATGTTTGTTTTCTCATTGTAGTAGATTTGGCCCAAAGTTCATGCTGAAGTGGGATTAGGCAGGATATAATAGGCATTCTGCAGATATATCCTGCCCAATCCCACTTCAGCATATTTGGAATGTTTATAACCAATTACCTAGAATTAACACATCGGCTAATTTTTTGCGGGCGAAGCCGCGGGGCATGGCTTGTTTACTACTAAAACAAAATATTGACCATACTTGCAGTGGGCAAGGAGTTGCAGAAAGAAATTTTCAAAATGACCTACGTCAGTGAGAAGGACTGCGAAGACTTTTACTACAACAACAAGGTAAGTCCAATAATTTAAACTGAGCCTCATTTAGTAAGTTTAGTCAAGCAGATCAAACTTATAACTTTCTTCATACCAGTTCAACTAGCAGTTCAAACTAGTTCAAATGTTAAATTAAGTAATGACTTGTTCATGGAGAAGTTTGAACGTATTGACCTAGCCAATAGTTTGTGTTGTGAATTCTAGAGAATCGGAAGTCGAAAGTTGTCTGAACCATTTTTCCCACCCGAATCTCTAAAACACGCAAACAATTGGATATTATAAAAAACAAAAAAAAACTATTTGTACCTTTTGTCAATTGAATTTTTTTGCCACAAATAAATATATGTCTTTATGTCTTTATAAAGTCAAGCAGTTCAAAATTGTTCAAGTCTGAAATGAATAACTTCGTCATGAAGAAGTTTGAACCGTTTGACGAAACTAAAATAGTTTATCTTAAAGAAGGATGGAAGTAGAATAGAGACTACATCCGACGGCACGCTCTCTCCCAGGCAGGACGCAACAATAAGGTTCTAAATCCAGCGAGTTACGCAACTTGATGCGGGTCGGTACATACAAATATCAAGCGAATACACCTTGTACTAACGACTATATCAGCACGCGCTGCAACATGATAGTTATATCATATTAAAAATTAAACGGGAATTAGCGTGACTTACGCGTTTTAATTGTAATGTAGTAGTTCAAAATGTGCTTGAGTATTTGTCAAATCATGACAGTTTTGACAATCGCTGCGTCCGACAACAGAAAAAAAAAATTAATCATAATTATTAAAATTTGCTTTAAAAAAAATGTACTCTTACATTGATTTGGTGAAATATCGTATCAGAATACTATTAGATTTAGAAGATATTTTACATGTTTTTTAGATAGTTGATTTTTAGGAACGAGGAAAACTTTATTTGTTTTTTTTTAAATCATTTTTAAATTCATTCGTGTTTTGGTCTTAACGACATTGTCACATCCTTAAGAATAACTTACTTAATTAAATTACATAATCATACAAAGAGTATGATATATTTCAGCAGGATAGAAGTAAGTTGGGGGTTGCGTACCGAATTAAGGTGATGGAATCGAGGCGAATGATACATGTTTGTGTATTGCGTAAATGTATCAAGTGTGATATCTTACTTAGTATCTACCTTTATATACTATTTATACATTTTACGGCTCGCTGTGTTTTCGTGACCAAGTACAGATGGAAGCACAGAACTTACTTTATATGAAATGCTCACAAAACTCTGCTGCAAAAACTCATATACCTCGATGGTTAGAAAATGACATTATTTTGATGACAATACATAAAGTAAAACACGTAAAAACATTAATTTATTTCATGGCAACGATGCCCGCATTAACCACAATGTTGCCAGCATAGCGGGTAATCCCCACAACGCCGTGTTTAATTCGGAATTTACGACCTTGTGGCAACACTGAGTGCGGGTAAGATAACTTGAATATGACGCTGTAGTAACAATCTGTATTTTGGATCGAAAGTGAAAAATTTCTTCGTCGATTTTGTAATATTTTTACAACACTTGTGATTCTTTAAGTGTTAATGAGTATAATAAAAAATGATGGATTATTAACTATTAATAGTTCAGGAACAAACGAACAAACAAACAAACAAACGTATGCAAACACACAGCCCCACACTAAGTTCAAATACTTGTATCGTGGGTGCCGGAAACATTCACATCACACACATTACACCCAGAACAAGAAGCACAAATATCCCTTGGGAAGGAATTTGTACTCCTGCCGGGAATCGAACCCAGGACCCACGGCGCAAAGGGCGGACACCTGTCCACTGCGCCAACTGGGTCATCTGAGGAACGTGCATGATTTACGAAATACATGGTAAATATCTCGTTATTGGTACAAACATGAATACCGATAGGCTTGAATATCTCTATCTCTAAAATCGTTATCTCTTCCCAGCTAACATACAGCCGGATGACGCCCACAAATTCCATCTGCGCGAAGGTGGAGAAACCGATGCCACCCTGCATCTGGGATGGCGGCGTGGCACTCATCACCCGCCAGTCCTGGGGCTTATGGAAACTTGTACGTACCAGCTCCATCAAATAAGTAAACGCATCGAAGGAAACTGCACTAGCTTCCTAGCGATAGCAAATTTAAACATAAACATACACTAAGTTCGATAACTTGTGTCGTGAGTACCGGAAACATTCACATCACACACACAATCACAACAGATCCAGGAACACAAATTTTCCTTGGGAAAACTTG
Source organism: Lomographa bimaculata (assembly GCA_948107665.1). Lineage (NCBI taxonomy): Eukaryota > Metazoa > Arthropoda > Insecta > Lepidoptera > Geometridae > Lomographa > Lomographa bimaculata. Next base: position 925,511 of record OX403600.1, on the reverse strand, counting down.
TGTTCCGAGAATAGAACCCGATACCCTATATCCCCTGCTTAGAAGACGAACGCTACTTAACTATGTCAACGAACAGTTCAAATTTGAATGATACCTTAACTCAAAAAACTGTATACAAAAAAGTTATAGTTCAAAAAAAAATTATCAAGCTATAGCTTACTGTTTTTACTTATTTATAAAGTACTAGCCGTGCCCCGCGGCTTCGCCCGCTTTTATCAAGTTAAAAAGTAGCCTATGTGTTAATCCTAGGTATAATCTATGTACATTCCAAATTTCATCCAAATCCGTTTAGCCGTTAAAGCGTGAAGAGGGAACAAACTTACTTACACACTTACACACGTACAAACAAATTTTCGGATTTATAATATTAGTAGGATACTTTATAAACAAGTAATACATTTAAAGTATTTTAAAATCAAGCTATTACCAGTTGTAATTAAAAAAAGGGGATTAAAAAGTATATATAACTTTTTAGTCCAGAGAACTTGTCAAGGCGAAAACTCGATGGGTTTAACTTGTTTAGTTTAGAAGTTCCTATGTCATCCTATGAGTCATCTTTCATTTCCATCATCAGACCAGCTCCATTGTACCATATTATTGTATTGTCACTGAAGACACCTACACCAAATTTGAGTATAATCGGACATCGGGAAGTGGGTCTAATTTAGCTTACAAGATTTGATTACAGACCGACAAATAGACAGACAACGAGACAGACGAAACTAAATAAAAGCTGTAAAAGTTGTAAAAAACAACTAGGGCTCAATGCCTTGAAGGTAACTTGATCTTTGTTTAAGGTACTCTCTTACTTCTATCTTAATATTATACTACTATCTTGAATTTAAGGTAATATTGACAATTGGCCCGAAGATAGCCACGATTAATTTAAAAATAAATAAGTAGAACTAATAAACGGTTCACTTCGCATTCTAAATCTTACAGATCGCACGTAATATCATGTTTTCATGACAAATAAATTTTAATCGTTTTTATTTAATAAATACCTAATAGTAACGATTGAATTCTACGTAGATTTTATAACAGATAATATGTGCCTGTGCATATCTGAATTTCGTAAATTTTCACATTAGTACTTACGTATTATACTGGTCTATATCAGTCTAGTCATATATAATCTTTATATGAGGCTGATGGCTATATAATAGAGACCAAAGCCTTTTGTGGTACAACTACACAAATTCTGTTTTATGATATTTATATATATATATATTAAAAAATATATAATACCAAGGTGTCTAGGACTGTACTGTCTGTACTTAATAATTTTCTCGTGGAGCGCAGTGGAATAAATGTACTGGTTAATATTAAAAGTCAGAAAAAGTGCTCGTGGAGCGTTGTCCACTATTTAGTGGAGCCCAGTTGCATAACCCTATCAACTGGCGTTGGCCTGCGCGGCGCGGTAAGACAGTTCTTTGACAGTTTAGTTTATACAACTAATTATTATAGATTGTATAGAATATCATCTTAATTATAATGGAAACTCTATAGTTTACAAAAAACAGTGTGTTATCATATTTTTTGGCGCAAGGGAGAAAAAATGACGATGTCGATTTTGTATATACAATTATGCATTTTTGTCTACAAAGACAAAAATGCATTTGTGATCATGCTAGCTTAAAACTTATAATAAACAAGTCAATGTACTAAAATGAACCTACTTTTTATGTTATTTTATGTAATCCCCTTTAAATTTCCTTCATTTTGATACCCTACTGGATAGGTTTGGTTATTTTTTTTTCTCTAACGTATTACCAACGCCAAAAATCCGCCATATTGTTTTTATTTCAAACACCTATGTAAGGACACTTGGATTTTTAAACCGAATATAACAATACCCTAACTGTCGAAATCTATCCGGCCGTTTCGAGGTAACAAAGAAATTTACAAATATACATACATACATACAAGACACGTGCGAAAAACAACTATTCCTTGGCAGTCGAAATATATAAAATGTAAAACAGTAAGGTCGTGTTCGGTGGCAGCTGGGGTTCAGCGTGCGCGGGCCGGGGTGCGGCGCGCCGGCGCGGTTCCTCGTCATCAACGACTACCTGTGGTGGCTGGAGGAGGCCGTGGCCGGCGCCGTGCTGGAGCCCGACTTCGGCGCCCGCGAGGGGCTGCACCGCATCGGCCTCCGCCGGATCTCGGATGATCATCTCGTCATGTTTAAAGGTCTCTGTCGGCTTCCGCCGGATCTCGTTGGATAAACTCGTCATGTTCAAATGTCATGTTATCGATTATTTTACACTCTGTTGATAAGAACTCGAGTAAGTCATTTTGCTTTGTCATTTATTTGTATCATTTGTTTAAGTAGCGTCTCTGTGCGGGTGCAAATTTTATACGACACGGATGGATACGAGAGTCCACCGAGAACTTTCAGCTTGTGAAAGTACAATTTTTCGTTTGCAGGGAGCGACGATAATCATTCTGGCCAGTGATTTTCAAAATATACTGCCATAAATATAACATATCTAAATTTTATCGTTTGACATTTCAATATTTAAAAATATCTTTTAAATTAGGTCAAATTTTATTATTTTCAAATCGATATGATATTTTAAATCGATTGATGTGACGGATACCTTTTTATGACAGGTGGCAAAATCGACGCTTTATCTGCGAAACGGCTGCACCTATTTTCATACAAACACACAGCTGAGAACACTATAGTTTAGTCACTCTTAGAACAAAAAAAGTGTGCATGTACTTGGAGGCTTCCGTCTACTGGGACCGCAATTAACTAGGACCGCGGTCCCAGTCGCCGGATCCGTTACGCACGTAAGAAGTTTGATTTTGTTAGCGTTCGATATTTCGGATTGAAGGGCAATAATTCCAGTGATATACATATAATATAGACATTTTAATGTCTAATAACTCAAGGTGATGAGCGCAGCGCATTGCCGCGCAGTATTTTGAATATGAAGTATAGAATTTTGTGTGGCACTGAACTCTACCAGGCAACCGTGACGCTGACCATTAGACAATCGCCTTACTCGTCTCGTATACAATAACAATGAGATAAAAAATTGCAGCCCACGATCGCGAGGGCCAGTTCCAAGGCCAGTGCAGGAAAAAGGACCGGGGAGCTGTCCTCTACAAGGATTCGTTCGAAGTAAACGCCAACAAGGACTTCGGCCGGGGGTTCTTTTACGTGAGTACCGAGACGCAAATAATGTGAAACCATGTGGTTGTGCCACTGCGCTCCACGAGCACTTAGTTTCACTGTTCATTAAAATAATATAAGACAGAACATATATTCCACTTCGCTCTACAAGAAAATTATTTGGTACAGTCAGCAAGACCAGCTCAAAAAATTTAAAAATTATATGTGGTTATTACGTTTCCCTTATTTGAGGTGTTTATAAGAAAAGAGACAAACAAAACATGTGAAGTATTCATATCCACTGCCCCGTAAACATAAACATAAACATTCATATTGCCTATGCCAGAGATGGCGAAACTTTATTGGTGAAAGTAAGAAAGTAAAAAAAAAAAAAAAAATCTTTTATAAAACTATAATGATGTTGAAATGACAGACCATCAAGGAATCTTGACTTAATGATGTAATGGACGGAATCAAAACAAAAAATATTACTGAAAATTCTTTAATTGATTACTGAAAGCCTTTATTTTTTTCTTTAACTGGCTTCTCTTTTTAATGCAAATATTTGGTGATCAAGTAAGTACTTACCTATAGATTAGTTAATTATTTGCGTGCTCCTTCGATCTCAAATATAAGTATACCAAAGACGTGTTCGCCATCCCTGGCCTATGCAATAATGATGCCTCAGAATTACCCGACTGCAGCAATTCAAAATACAGGGCTATTTATTTTTGTACCATGTAATTAAGTGTGTTTGCGCGGACGTAGCTGTGTGTTTGTTTCCTCACATTAACTAACTAATAGACAAATATATCGTATTTTGTGAAAATTGTAGCCATGTATCTTAAAATGTTTAACCTACCTTAGCATACATTTTACTAATTATGATACTGTATTTGAACCTTATCCCTTACATAAATTATAATGAATATAATTTTAAAAAGACTATCTGTACAAAATAATTTGATTACCATGATAGTTTTTACATAATTATTATATTATGTGTTAATTTATATAAAAAAAAAATAACTAAATAATAAACTAATTGAATTCGTCTCAGTTATCTTTCCGTCGCACAAAATGTATATAAATAAAATATTTATTTTAGGTAAGTGTTTGAGTAATATAATAAATAAATTACTTAGAAAGTTCTCGAAAAATAAAGTGACGTCACTCTAAATCCAATATAGCGGAGTTATAAAAGCTTATTTAAAAAAAAAGTTTTTCTTTTGTTATTATTAAAATACGGCTATGTATCACGTAATTTGTCGAAATTGTCGACCAAGGTTTCGAGCTGGTCGATGCTTTTCTTCGAGATTAGTTTTAAGCTGCATAGAACTTTTGGTGGTAGTGGCGATGAAGAGGACAAATTACTTCGTACTTGCTCGAAAACTAGCTCGACAAATTCGACAAATGACGCGAGTGATAGCCGTATTTTAATGATAAAAAATGTATCGTCCGATTCTCACGAAAATTTTAATAGTTTTTAAGTAGCTTATACAAGTAGGCTATTGAATAAATGCGTTATTGATGTATTTATGTAGGAACGTATCGTGCAGGTGGTAGTGAACCAGATAGCGCAGTTCACGTGCGCCACGGTGACGGTGTACGAGGCGGCCGGCCGCACCGGCACGCTCATGTGGATCGAGCACTACTGCCACCGCGAGATCACGGGGCTCGCGCACGGACAGAAGCGCCCCCGGGACTACCGCAAGTACTGCCTCATCCCACCTCGATACCCAATTAGAACACTCTCACCCGATGGAAACTGATGATTTCGTGTAACGGACTCGGTCATCGGTTGGTCATTGTACAAATTTCGTTGTTACAGCATAACATAAACGCATTCACATCCACAGGCCCACATTAAGTTCGATAATTCGTATCATGACACATTCACATCGGACACGCTCACTCATGGATTTCATCACGATGTTACCTCGACCGGAGCTCCCGGGCGGCCGGGAGGCCGGGAGACCCGGTCCCGACGCGGCTGCCTCTCGTGTTCCAGACGGGAGTGCTTCCTGTACTTCAAGTCGGCGGCGTTCATCCACTTCAACTTCCTGTTCTCGTGGCGCGCGCGGCTCGAGGTCATCGTGTACGGCAACAACGAGGTGCGCCGCAACATCCCCAACCCCTTCTTCACGGACGAGACCACCGACAGCTGGTGGCCCACCGCTAAGATCATCCACTGGGACAACTTCAACCCTTTCTACCTGTGGGCCTGGGCGCTGTAATCTATACGGAACAGGCGGCTGCATCCACTGGGACAACTTCAACCCTTTCTACCTGGAGGCCTGGGCGCTGTAATCTATACGGAACAGGCGGCTGCACCCACTGGAACAACTTCAACCCTTTCTACCTGTGGGCCTAGGCGCTGTAATCTATACGGAACAGGCAGTTGCATCCACTGAAACAACTTTAAACTAAAACTTAGCGTTAAATTTTAGACCGTAGCGTAGCGTCAAAATAAACTTAGTATTAACTAATAAATAAATATGAAAGTTCACTAAGTGTTTGATTTCCCGTATGTAATAAAGAATATACTATTACTTGTTCTCTATTGCGTCCAACGTCGCATCTAATTCGTGCATGTGTGTTGTTTGTATGGGTATACTAGTAGTTTATGCCGAACTGAGACGTCACGCCTACATTTTGCTTAGTAAGGAAAAACTTTTTTTGCCTAATAAGGTTAATTGCTCATAACTTTTGTTTTTACTGATCATAGTTTGATTTATGTATTTGTTATTCAAATTCATAATAGATATTAAAGGCAAGTATCAGCTTTAAATATGTAGGCGTTTTTCAGACCTCGGGACAAAATAGGTCAAAATACAGTGACTTTGTTGGCCTACCATAGTGTTATTTTCCAACAAAGAGTTTAATAAAACGGTTATGTACTCTACTTGTTAAGCTATTTTTGACTTAATTAAAAACTATCTTTCTTGCCACTGACGTGCCTCTTATTATTTTCATTTATATCATTTTAATTGCCATTTCTGCGTGCTTTAGGCCATAGTTTTACATACTCTTTAAAAATTGAAGTTATTTGTGTGTATGGTTTAGACACAAGATGCCTCTGACAGACGGACGGACGGACGAGTAAAGTGCTGAACCACCCAAATCAATTGAGAGATCTCGCTTAGCTCGATTAATTATGTGTTAAGTCTAAGGAGTTTATTAGATACATTTATATAATGGGGCAATGTTCAACATTTTTAGTTGCCTGAAATATTTGTTTTTGTATTTATATTTATTTATTTATTTCAATTCTTGGGTCTAAGCCCTTCCTTTTTTAGGCTTAGCCAATGCTAAGAGGCCTTTTGGTATATTATTTACATATTTATAATGTCATCAGGCGTGTCCACCACGACGGACATCCCTTACTTAGTACTTAAAAATTAGTAGCTTAAAGAAAGTACCTAGGTTAATATCTAATTACATATGTAGCATTTTAAAAAATCGGCAAACGCCTTATGTTCATTATAATCTTATTATAAGAATTAAAAAAAAAAATTGTTTTGGCTTCTGTTGCTCTAATAAAAACCCCTGGTTTTTACCGACTTCCCAAAAAAGGAGGAGGTACTCAAGTCGACTGTATTTTTTTTTTTTTGTGTGTTACCTCGTATCTCCTCTCCACACTGACGAATAATGCATACTTTGACGATGTTCTGGTTTACCCGACTTCAAAAGTTACCTCACAACTTCTTTTTTGATGATTTTGATGATTCTTTTTTTATTTGAAAGCTGGGGGATCAAAGTTCCGATAATAAATCGGCGAAGTCGGTTTTTTTAAGCTTTGCTTGCGTTTAATTATTTAATATCTTTAATGGACAGACATCGGCCTGTTACAATTTCATTAAATGTATAGATAATTATAATCTTCAAATCAAATTTAAGTACAGATGTTATTTCCGAATTTAAACATCTTTACCAATCCGTATGTGATGTTTATCGCACGCATACGTAACATATCATATTATTTCGAAATAAGCGATGTTTACGGCGTCCATCTTTATGTGAAATAAATTTAGGCCGCGAGCGATGTGGGAGGAAACATCGATCGAGCTTTATTCTCATCTTTTATTATGAATAAAATATAGTCATAAGATATAGACTTAAACAATAAATATTCGTCAATATCACACGCGCCATTTTTTATAAATTTACTGTCTGAAATTTACATGTATTTGATTTAAAATTAACATCCAACTTTTATGTAACCTAGTACTTTGCTGTATATAGTTTTAGTTTAGTTTTAGGAAATATAGGCAATTGGCCCGTAGTTTTAGAAGGATAAAAAAACAAAAAAAAAAAGCAAAAAAAAACTTTTATGTATATATGTATACATAAAATTCTTTTGTACTTGTATATGTCACTGAATGCCCCCTAAACGTCTGAAATTATTATGATGAATTTTTTTGTGTGTGTTTACGTGGATTTAAGAATGGTTTAGATTCACAATTTGACCAGATAATGTTTGCCGCGGGGAACAACTAGTTATTATTTATAGAAAAAGTTTGTACTAACTCTGCCCCGCAGAATATAAATATTAGAAGTTCGTATAACAATCATCGTTAAAATCTATTCAGCAATTGTAGCAAGAAACACACACTCACAAACTTTCGGATTTATAACATTAGTGTGATTGAACTGCCCTTTGGCTTAGTTGGATGCGCACGGCTTTTAAGCAGCGGGTATCGGGTTCGATTCCCGATGCAAACACAATTATTCTACCCTAGGAAACATTTTATTCTGAGTGTAATTTTCTGAGTGATGTTATTGTTTTCGGAACCCAAGACATTGCACTCAGTGTGGGGCTGTCAGTGTGAAATCGTTTATGTTATTTACCCGACCCGACAGAAGCACAAATTATTTCTTTAGAAACATTATATGCCACTAGATCACAAATAAAAAAAAGGTGTGCTCCTGTCGGGAATCGATCCTACAAAGTCGATTACATCCAGATTACATTCCCATACGTATATATACCACAGTACACCTAACAGCCGACAAAGCTGCCACCCAAAATAAACACAAGTTAAATTGCCGTCATATAATTTTGCATACATGTATAATGTTTGATATCTATATTTATTCACATCGTTAAAGATTTAAAAACATTCCAAAGGAAATGTTGAAGCCATAAAATCAATTTTGCGAAAGAGGTTTCAAAGTGTTATATTTCGAATTATTCTACTTTAAACTCTACCATATTTAAATAAGGTCTATTTTGGAAAGTGCTCGATAAGAATTTCTTTGTGTTTTAAACACGTTATCGGCTACGATTGACATTTTCATGGCTTCATCGGAAAGCGTTGGTTTCAAATGTCACTGGTTTAAAATATATGGGGATTTTTATGAAGATAATGGTATTTTACATCTTAATTTTTAACTTAGTGTGGTTAATTGAGTTTTAATATGATTTTATTAACAGAAGTTTATCGTGACATGTTCAAAACATGGAAATAAGTTCGTTGCGCATTTGGGACATAAAGTAGATACAATTTAATTAAAATATAATCTTGGTAAAAAAATATAGTAGTTTGCTTTTGTTTAAGATAACCACATGAAACCCTCCTTTTTGTAAGTCGTTTAAAACAGCTTTCACATTCGCAGCCTCGTAAGAACAGAATCTTGTTATGTAGATGACGAAAACATTTACGTCAAACAAAATCAATCATAGTCAGAAGTAATTTCAGAACCCAATGAAAACTAATTTATATTTAGGAGGAAAAATTTACTTCTGCCGGAGATAGCACCGGCTAATCATGGCATGCACGAAAGGTACTAATAATACTATAATAATATATATTACACCTCGTATTATGTCTGCAATTACTGGGCTTTTGGAAGCAAATCCTGACTTTGACTTTTTTGCGGACGGATAGAAGGAAATTTTGTGTGTTGACATTGTATAATAATATTTGACCTTTGCTAATCAATGACTGACATTATATGTAAGTAAAATAATTCAATTCTTATATAATTTTACTGATATTAATATTTTTAATTTTAAGTTTACCAATAATTTATAAATGTTCTAACTAATAAATCTAACACAATATGACATTATTGTGTTAATTAGTGTAAGTGGTTGTGGCCGTTCTAATTATCAAAAAATAAATAAATCAATACAATCCATTTACGATTGATTTACCTTATACGCTCGAAGCGCTTTGCTTTTAGATTTATCATCCGTACATCGAAGGAGTGGAACTCACTGTTCTTTGTTTCTCCGAACAGTATAATTTGGGAGTCTAGAGTGAACAGGTATCTAGGCATTAAGCATGCTACATCTTCGGCGGCATCATCACTATACCACGTGAGATAGAGGACCAATGCTTATGCGTGTTTTATACGAGAAAACTTTGTTACGAATGTACAGACACAGATATGCTTGAACTGCCCTTTGGTTTAGTTGGATGCGCGTTCGCCTTCTAAGCAGGGGTTCGATTCCCGGCGAGAACACAAGTTTTCTTCCCAAGGCATATTTGTGTTTCTGGTTCAGGTTTTGATTGTATGTATGTGATGTGAATGTTTCCGGCACCCACGACGCAAGTCATCGAAGTTAGTGGGGGCTGTGAGTGTGAAAGCGTCTATGTTATGTTTATGTTTTTTGATATCTGCGGAAAACGTTTAATCGAAGAAAGAAGACATAGCTAGCCACCACTATTAGCGCGACTAAAGCCACAGGGCACATCTTGTATTGTTAATCAATTTATTTTCATTTTATTAATTTATTTTTTATTTATTTCTTTATTCAGGTGAGATAGTGGTCAAATGCATGCCAATCAGGCAAAAAAAAAAAAAAAAATGCAGGTAATTTGTCATATAAAGTACACGTACTTCGTGGGGCTGTCGGTGAGAAAGCATTTATGTTGGAACGAAAGTTCCTTATCACGCGTTGCGAAAGGGGGCTAGACGGAAAAAATTAAGACCAAAAGTTGTAACGACACTTTTTGCTATATTTGTAAGCCATACCACGTTCTCGTCCGATCACCGAAGTTAAACAACGTCGGTCGGTCAGTACTTGGATGGGTGACCGCCTGGGAACACCGCGTGATGTTGGTTTTTGCATGTTTCTTTTAATTTTGGAACGAAAGTTCCTTATCGCGCGTTGAGAAAGGGGGCTAGACGGAAATTGAACTTCGTTCCATCCGGGTGCCCCTTGACACCTCTCAAGTTTATTTTTATGTTTTATTTGAATAAAAACTTAATAAATCAAGTTACATGAACTCGTTAGCTGCTTTACCGTGATTGAGGAGGCTTGGGTGTTTGTTTGTTAAAACAAACGCCCAAGTTTTCTTATTAATTTGTTTATAGGCATTCCTAGGATTCTAAAATATAAGGAACATGCAATGTGAACATTCTCATGTAAATTCATGTTTCACGGTGACCATGTCGGTACAAAAACTTATTTACCGTGGGTTTGTAGAAAGTAGCGCGCGTTGAACTCTTTTGTTCGATCAAATCAGTGCGTAGACGCGGACGCTCTACGTGCGCGAACATTAGTACGTTTTATTACAAAACGTAAGATTACATTGGAACACTGCGAACTTACGGCGATCTTTTTTTGTTTAAATGTAAATTGGGTCAATATTGCTTTTGATTTGATTTATAAAATCGTTGAAACTATTACACACAATACACATATAGTAAACGCTGAGGTGTGTAGATTTATAGGCATAATTTTACATTTCATAAAGTTATTCTGCATATATATCCTACTAATATTATAAATGCGAAAGTGTGTGTATATTTGTTCCCTCTTCACGCTTTAACGGCTAAACGGATTTGGATGAAATTTGGAATGTAGACTTCTTTTAAACTTGATAGTAACGGGCGAAGCCGCGGGTCACGGCTAGTTATATATACGTATAAACCTTGATCGGAATCGGATACTCACGTATAATCGGTGAGGTTATGTTTTTGAGCTTATTACTATTATGTATTAAATCCTCCATGCACAGCTAGTGTGCAAAAAAATAAATAATAAAAATGAAGACTATCATACATTAGGGATTATGCAAATAAATAGGACTATTTTAATAATTTTACAACAAAATTAATTTTCCAAAAAGTTTTTGGGAGCTTTCACTATGGGTTGAATATGAGGAACCTTTTCCAAAGTAAGGTTAACGCATATTTATAATTTAGTTTATACCTAGGATTAACATATAGGCTACTTTTTAACTTAATAATTGCGGGCGAAGCCGCGGGGCACGGCTAGTCATAAATAAAGACATATTTGATACATAGAAAATCGTCAAACAAATAAGTCAATAGTAAATTTGTAAAACTAAATCACAGACACATTTTTATATATTAAATTTTTCTGTACTTGTGTATGTGACTGAACTCCTAAACGGCTGGACCGATTTTGTTAATATTTTCGTTCTTGTTCAAGTGGATTCAAGAATGGTTTAGATTCAGCAGAATAAATATTAATTCAATTCAATTTAACAGTTATCCTTGAGAGCCTGCGTATTCCAGGTCTAGTGTGTTTACCAGCTTCGATCACATCGTCACTTACCATCAGGTGAGATAGTGGTCAAACACTAGCCTGTCACAAAAAAAAAAAAAAAAAACATTTTCTCAAGGACATGAATACGTCACTCGAATTTGGTAAAGTACTAGGCGCCCATAAACGTGAAAGAGGAAAAATGTTATTTTTCTTTACATGGTATTGCAATACATGCAGAGTACAGTTAGTAGTTAAATATTATAGGTACTCCAGGAAGGTACGTAAAATTATATGTACCTGCACAGAAACAGATCTCTTCAAAACAAATAAGTATATTTTTTCCAGTCGTTATTTGGTCCACAATACGTCCGTTACAGCTAAAGCTAACGATCCATTGTCATTAGAGATGTTATCTCACTTGATTGATGATCGTTGATGATAGCTCTAACCGAACAGTTTTAAAACTTAATGATTTTTACAAGATTGTCTTTTTTTTATTGACAATAATTTAGAATGTTGATCGATTTTAATTATACGTTGCTTGAGTGGACAAGGTCTGGTATTGTGTATTTTAAAAATATTTCCGCATTCGGATATAATAAATATATGAAATAGTAGAACCTATATCCAAAATTTTTGTCCAGTTGATAGAGTGGATTAAGCCAGAATCAAGTATGAAGTAATTAATTAATTAATTACTAGCCGATCCCCGCGACTACAACCGCGTTTATGAAGTTAAAAAGAAACCTGTGTGTTAATACTAGCTATATACTATGTAGACTTAAATTTCATGCAAATCCATTCAGCCGTTACAGCGTGAAGTGAAAACAAACATACTTACATACATACTTTCGGATTTTTAATATTAGTGTGATTAAGCCAGAAAGTTAGGTTAATTGTCATTTTAAAATTTAACTGGATGATCACTAGTTTTTCTTATAACTGAAAAGAAATGGAAAGAAGAGTTTCTAGGAAATAAATCAATCTTTATCATATTTATAATGAGCTCTACTTTAAATATTTAAATAGTTGAATAACATAAACACATATCTATTTATTTATATATAGAAACAACATAAAGATGATTTATGTAAGTACCTATCTAAATAAAGAGGAGTCGGTTATAGTAATTAGAATAATAATCATATGTTTTTATTTCAATAAATACGTTGTCAATGTTATATTACACCTATAAAGTATTACATAGTCACAAGTACTTTATAGAAGGGCAATACATTATTATAAGTTTTTTTTAAATTAACTTATATAATAATATGCCACAGGAAATTCTTTAAAGAAACAGGCATAACTACCCATGCCCTCGCTTTACATCTTTGAAAAGAAGCGACGCACGCAATTTATATACTAGATAGAAGCATAAAATGATAGTGCGCGCATTTAGATTAAGCAAAACTAGTAAATCTTTTATGGCAAATGGGGTCAGATTTTATGATAAAATTTGTAAAAATTGAATTATCACTGTGAAAGTTCAAATTTGCAATAAAACGGGCATTCATTAAGAAAGCTAAAAAATACAAGTGACTACATTAATGACAAGGATGCATGGAGGCAAACTGCACAAGCGCTTTCTAGCGACTACATAATGTTGAAATACCTAGGTTAATATAATCCATTTATTAGTGCTTAAGAATGATTTAAAAAATTAATTAAAAAATGCGCCAGGTTCTTCTCGAGTTAGCTGTAATTTTGCGAATTTGGCAGTAGAGTCGTTAACTTTCATGAGTGCCTCTTTGGGGCCCATGTGAATAAACGATTTTAATTTTGAATGTACTTTGTTCTTTAAGATCTTTAAAAAACTTTTGGTACTTTGGTAAGTAAAGATTTTGAGTTCCAAACTTACCTCCGATTCATCCAATAAGACTGCAAGTATTTCCACGAATGTATCGCAATACACACACCACTGCACTACTACACACAAATCCGCTGGAAACAATGCAAGCCATCCATCACGTCGGGAAACATCTGCCGCGTCACAACACTACGACGGAAATCCGCACGTTATATCACTGCACAACTCAATAACACTAATTCGAATTTTCCGATTTACAGCGCACGGTTATCACTAGGTAAAATTAAAATAAGTTACAGATCTCTAGCGTTACGCGAAACGCCCGTAGCTTGGGACTATTTCCCACGAACTGACGTTAGGGGCCGCCACAGGCTCGACGCAAACGCAGCCTTCGCGCAAACTACTCTCCTCTCTTTCCCTCCCGCACACAACCCCTTACAAATCTGAAAAAGACAGAAATATGATTAATTGAGGCTTCGATGGAATGAAAGCTTTTGATGCGTTACGAAAAAAGTTGTAATTTTTATATGGAGGTCGGGTAATGGGGGACCAGTTACAAGTACTCGAAGTCTCGAACGACGTCGAAGACTCGCAATCAAACATTTTGTATTCGATAACGGTAAAGTAATATGACATTCGATTCTTAGTAATTATGTTCGGAATGATGAGAAATGCGCGACAATAAAACAAACACTTTGATGGCCCCAATCAAGGGCTGATGACAGTAATGGTCGAGCTTATGGCTTTGTATCATATTAACGTAAGGGGAGCGAACACTTGAAAATTGTTAACCGTCGTCGCTCGTCTTTTTTTTTTATTCTCGATAGGCAAGCATTTGACCACTATCTCACCTGATGGAAAGTGACGATCACCTGTTCACTCGAGATTTAAAGACTCCTAGATTATACTTAAAGGGAAACATAGACTCGGGCAAAGAATTCCATTCCTTAGCAGTACCTATAATAGATGTGGAAGCAAAACGCTTCGTACGCACCCTTGGAATATCGACCATAAACCGATGTCGCGTGGCTGATTGTCTGGATGTCCGATAGTAAAAGGTGGATGGGGGAATCAGATCATGCAATTCCGTGGCACACTCTCCGAAATGTATCCTATAAAAGAAAACGTTTCATTGATAATGTTAAACTTTTAAATTAAACTGAATTTTAGGCAACAAAGCTGTACTTATTTAATTTTTCACTCATTTTCTCCTGGTTTGTACAAAAATGTCATTCACTTAAACATAATCAACGTTAAATGAAACCGTCTCTTCCAGACAAGGCACGGATACGATTGTTAATTTGTAGGTACTTTAGAACTTGGAGCTGACTTTGTATATTTATTCAAATCCTTAACTAACTTTGCCGTGCTGGAATTCGAACCATTTAAGTTCAAACTCTGGGCAAAGAGCTATAATGGGCAAGCTTGACTCTTACAATCAGCGAACGACTTCTCGACCCATCTCACAAAAAAACGCGTAGATTACGCTAAAAACTGATTGCACTTTCATTACTCTACTTAATTCGGCGCAGCGAGCCAAATAGAGTCTTGGTCCGACACTAGAAGATACCACTTCTTTCCGTAAATGATGAAAAATATTCTATTTATGCTGTGTTGTCGAGATATATACATCCAATGCATGAGTCGGTGAGGTACGAGGCCAGTCTTAAAGAAAGATAAGGAAGAGGAAGGCAAAGATTGGAAGGCTGAACTCGAGATTTTAAGTTTCCCATTGAGACGATAACTACGTATGATTTTACTTAAATGTTTTCTTAGTCAGTTACAAAAAAAAGCTTGGTTTCGATTTAATCCGTCCAAAACATGCGAGTCTCTTCTCCGCCAAACGGAGAGCTTTCTATCCTAAGCCCAACATTATCTTAGCCTAAACCACATCATCACTTACCATCAGGATAAATAGCAATCAGTTTATCAAATAAGTTAGATATAGAACAACAAAAAGTTATTTATTTTTGTATAGTAAAGTTTCCACAATGCTCTGGCGGAAACTACGCTCATAAATCTCAAAAGCCATATTGTAAAGATCAAAAGCTCATGATCGTCTTGTGCTATAGAAAGCGCCGGCGGCGGGTGACTATTGGGCCCCGTTCTCATTAGAGGCTTCCTTATTCGGCGCAGGCGCACCCGCGGCTCACCTCCACTCATCAAAGGGAAGGTATTGTGTGTAATGTAAACAGTATTATGCTGCGTCACGAATAATGTAGATTTTATACGCTTTTTGTATTAAATGAGTTATGTTGAACAAAAAACTGTTTTAAATTTATTATATCATTTTGGCTCCGAAATCTATGTCCTGACAATGTCAAATTAAATATTTTTCAAGTTGTACTAGATAGTTTTAGTCATGTGTCAAGTTGTACTAGATAGTTCTGGTCGTGTGATCTAGTCACCTGTCATAATCAAAGTCAGATATAAGCGTCAAGTCATACTCTAGTACAGTGGTAGAAACTATACGTGAACTTCTGTCGAAGCTTTGGATTATATATCTTCACTCGAAAACGTACACGTTAAACGGTTCATAATTCATTGGAAATTTAGAGAGAAAACTAACTTATTTTATTTATCTATATTTATCTATATTATTGCGGTTTCAACTTTTACACTCATTTTCGTTCACCGACTATTGACGGTTAATATAATACCTAATGCTCTAGTTATATTCCTAATTAATAATTGAAACTACTTTTTCGCTTATATTTCGGTTTTGGCTTGACCGATTTTGATAAAATTTATATGGGACCTCTGAAGATACTCTTCAAAGCAAAATAAACATCAAAATCGATTCATAAATGGCGGAGATATCGCGGAACATACAAACAAAAAAAATACAGTCGAATTGAGAACCTCCTGTTTTGAAGTCGTTTAAAAAGGAGGATCAAGGGTTTCATAAATTATGAAATTAGTATACCTAACTGAATGTCCCGAAAACTACGAAGTCACATAAAAAAGGTTTCTTACTAAATGCTTGTTAGTAAATGCTTGCATGTATTGTTGGTTACAATACATGTAAGTTATATTGATAATAATGGATCCATACTTTATGATAATGAATGTTGGCGGAATATCCGGTTAGATAAATCGTTCGTGTAAAACGGCATTTGTTAAGTTTTTAATTAATTTTACGCTAAAATTTCCGACCACCTGAGGAGAGGCCAGTCTTTTATTGTTTACGCCTACGCACACATTCAATTTGTTATTTGGTTTTATTGACTTAGTGAAAATATTTCAATTCGGTATTCGGGTAAGTTGTTAAATTTAAAATCAAAATTGTAGGCCCCAATTAGGCACTCATAAAAGTTTATGTCTCTAATTGATAGATTCGCAAAGCGGCATTAGTATCCAGTTTATTGTGTATTTGTTATATTAGTCTTACATTATTTTCAAGGCACTCGCAGGCGAGCTTATGATGATACGGCGTCGGGTTGATTAGTGTCTTTTATATAATGCAAATAACGTCCTATTAGCCGACGCTTCACTGGACAAATTACTTTCAGTAGGAAAATTTGTGTTATTTGTGTCAGGTGGAAATCCACATACATTGTCTATCGTAAATAATTGTTGTTTTCATGTTTACTTTGTAATAATGACTTCATTATATGACCGCAATTTAACTAAGCATTGTGTAAGCCGTAAACTTGTGATGTAATCCGAGCACAGTCGGATGAAGAAACAACACCTTCTCTCGCTTCGGGTTGTAATCTGAGAGATGAATGGTTTTGACACCCCGGACCACCGGCGACCATGCCCACTGACGCTGACCATCGGGTTACTGATCTGACATTTAATACATTCATGCTCCTTGGAGTTTTTGCTTGTAACACGAGATAAGCCTATAAACGTATAAAAAAGAAACGATATTTTTTACTTTAACTGATCCTTCAATAATGTGGTATGTTTAGTGTTGAGTTTCTTAAGGAAGTAATGGATGAATCGATAGGTAGGTACTCTATATAAACTTTATGAGATATCACAAGAAAAGTGAAGTATCACAGCTGTAACAATAGGGAATATGAATGAGGTATAAATATATTTTTAAATCTTTATAGCTATAGAATTACACCTATGACGTTATATTATTTTTTTATACTGATAAAAAAAAATACATGGGAAATTAAAGCATACGCTATTGGCTCGCAAAACATACGCTATTGGCTAGACTGATTCGTGACGTCAGTTCACACATTTTGGATATCAACGATTGTTAAAGTTTAAATATATAATATATATATATATATATATATATAAATGGTAAAGTAACCTGGGTGTTAATCATAGGTATAAGCTATGGCCGTCTCAATTTTATTAAAATCTGTTCAACCGTTAAAGTGTGACAAAAAACAAAAATATACGTACAGACTTACACACAAACTTTCGTATTAATAATATTAGCGAGATTCGTTGTTTTTATTGATAGTTAATTGAGATGTTTTTTTCTATCTTCACCGAAACAAGCGTAACAAAATCATTTTGAATTTAATTTAATGCACGCGTAATATCATATTATACATTTATATTAGTATAAATATTGCAAATGGCACAATTACCTTATATTTTTGAATTTCAAAATCTTTAATCTTCATATTAATATGTCCATGCAGCCGACAGTACATAAACCGACTGCCAATGTATTCAGCTTGTAATTTATGATAAAGCCTTTTCTTATTCATAATTCATGATAGTAACAATAAAATCCCTATAGATCAAGAGTTTCTAAACAATAGATCATCAAATGAAACAAGTTTTGATATCTCTACCGTTTAGAAACAAAAATGCTGACAATAATTTGTGACAGTTTTAATTTATAGCAACACGGACAAAATAATCTTGCTCTTGGTATAATTAATTGAATGTGTTTCATATACATGATTTGCAATATATCCATGTACTAAGTATTAAGTATTGTAATAGGCCCCTATTGCCTACATTTCCTAAAACTAAATACATCTATTCAGTAAAGACCTAAGTTACTTACAAGGCACTGAGCTGATAGGTAGCTCAACTGCTCAAGCCCGCTATCTAGTCAATGCCGCCAGCATCACGGGTAGCGTTCCCATGATGCTGGCGGCATTGACTCTTCGAATTGTATTGTTAATACATTGAGCCAAATAAGTACCAGAATTTTGATCAAGCGTCGCGCCTGAACCGAGCGCCTCAAATATTTTTTTGACAATAGATTGAGCTCCGGTCCCCACGGGCCCAGAGACACCAAACGTTTGAGTCGTTTGGTGTCTCAACACCAATCTGAAATATGTAACCATTGCCAATTGAACTTACATAAGAAAGAGGATCTAATTCTAAAGTCTATTGTTTTTATTTTTGTTTAGCTAATTCTAACCACAAAGGAGACATTTTTTTTACGTACAATGTTCTAACTTATGTTTGAACTTTGAACTGCTCACTGGCGTAGTTGGGTACGCGTTCGCCTTGTTATACACCCGCCGCAAGCGCGATATTCCCGGTGGGAACACACATTTTCCACCCACGGTACATTTGTGTTTCTGTTTCTGAGTGTGATGTGAATGTTGTGTGTGTGATTTAAATGTTTACGGCCCCAAGATCCAAGTCATTGTGTCACAGTGTGGGGGGGGGGGGGTGTCACAGTGTGGGGCTGTAAGTGTGAAAGTGTTGTGTATGTTTATTTACCCGAGCGACGCCGGACGGCTCACTAATGTGTTAAAAAAGTGAAAAACACATTTGATTTAATTCTATATAGGCAAGCATTTGACCACTATCTCACCTGATTGAAAGAAGAGATGCGGCCGAAAATGAAACATGCTTACTTAGAAGATACTTATTCACTCTAGACTTGAAGACACCCGTATGGTAACGTTCGGGAAACAAATACGCAGGCAATGAGTTCCACTCCCTCGCTATACGTATGATAAATGTAGAAGCGAAACGCTTCGAGCGAACCGGAGGTATACCTACCATATAAGGATGACGTTTAACAATTTTTCTTGCTGTTAGGTGATAAAAAGGACATGGGGGAATTAAATCATGTAATTCCTGCGCACACTCTCCAAAATGTAAATGGTAGAATACCGATAGGTTTGCGACCTTACGTCGTATGGTATAAGGGGACGCGTTAATATAAAAAATAGGAGAATAATAATGGTGTTAATAGTATATTAGCTGCATCATATCGACGTCCATGATATGAAACCTGCAATTTGGTAGAGTATTATAATAATAGCCACTCTAGGTGAAGAGACAACGGAGACTCATTCTAACGGGGCGAGTAATGAGAACGAGATTATTTTGTTTAGGTTATAATTATGTAAGTAATATCTAGACAGAGCATGCCATGTTTTCGACATAGATAAATATTTATTGTATAAACTGTGTACACAGATTTTTTTATCGCCGTAAATAGTATATGTAAGTGAAGATGTGGTCGACGATGGGACGTTTGCCTAGACGATCCCTTTTCACGAGTGACTTTTTCTTGGGGAGTTCAGAAAACTCCCAGATTGTACTTATCGGATAGCAGAGACTCGGGCAATGTTTTTTTAGTATTGTAATTAGTTTTTAATCGAAAGTTCATAAAAAACAGTTTTTTTTAGAATTACAAAATTATAATTAAGTATGTGTCAATACACATACTCTACTATAATTTTGCAATTTAAACAAAAGACTGAACTCTTCCTAAACTGTTGGACCGATTTTGATGATTTTTTTTGTGTATGTTCAGGTGGATTCAAGAATGGTTTAAATCACAATTCGAAAATAATGTCTTAAACATAATGCGATTACTATATTTTTGTAGTTCTAACGGTAACTAGAAACCCACTTGTCGCGAAACACAAGCGAAATCGAGCAAAACTGCTGACCTCCTATATATATTATAAAGATTTAGGTCCTTAATCGTAGAACACAATAGCTCTCCTACTATATGCCACGTTGTTGTCGAGTCACGCGCATTAATTTTAATGCAATGTAAAAGCGGCGGAAGTCAAGTTATGAACTAATAATTCAATTGGAACAAGGTTACTCAAAGAAACTTGCTCGCATTTTTGTACATCCACAGACCAATGTTTTAGAGATTGTGATGATTTTTTTGACAGACAAAAAAACATAAACTAACAAACGCATTCACATTCACAGCCCCACACTAAATCCAAACACTTGTATCATGGGTGCCGAAAACATTTAAGCACAATTAATGTCCCTTGGGATGGGACATTGCTGAAAATGCAACCCAAGACCAGAGGGCAGGGACCTGCCCACTGTGCCAACTGGGTCGTCGATAGACATTTCTGATTTATGATATACGTTTATGTATCAAATATGATAATAGTGTGTACCTATTCAATTAAAGAGGCAGTCCATAATATTTTCGTAGTGCCTACTTTTTATCAATATACGCATATCTTTGAAATGTCCGTTGGCTTTGTTAGGTGCACCTCCGCCTTCTAAGCCGAGGTATCGGGTTTGAATCCCGGTAGGAACACAAGTTTTCACCCCAAGGGAAATGTATGTTTCTGCTTCTTGGTGTAATTGTGTGTGTGATGTTTCCCACATCCGATACAAGTAATTGAACTTAGTGTGGGGATGTAAGTAAAAGCGTTTATGTTCATTTTATCGCCAAGATATGATTCACGTCGTGTAGCAAGCGAATCTTGTCGTGTGGTTCGTCAGATTTGTTCTGTAAGAAACATTCCGCTCGCGATGCATGCGGCCGCGGCGACACACGCGCCACAAACCAAGATGAGTACTACGTAAATGAGACTACTCATTTACGTAGTCCAGGGCCATTGCACTGTGCGTATAGAATCCATCGCCTAGCGAGGGCTAGTACCTTTCCCTGAGAACCCAGCATCCCTGGGATCGAAGCAGCACCGCGCCACGTAGCATTACTGTAGACATAGCACGCTTGTGCAAGATGAAATGCTCTCTACATCGCAGTTATGAAAAATTTTTGACAATTGCAGGTTTCGCACTCTGCAAGTAGAGTAAGAAACCGGTTTTAGAAAAAATCTATGTTAGAAAATAACAATTTGGTAGGACACCAAAGTCAATGTTTCAGACTTATTTTGACCCGGGCATATCTCAAAAACAACTATAAAAACTATGATATCTGAATATACGTATAAACTGAAACGAACTATAATATCCGTCATACCCTGTGCTTGAACAATAAGTACAAAATCATACAATATTATTAAGAAAAAAGTTAAAATAATCCTTACCAAAATGAAGGCGCAAGATCTCAGTTCGAACGACTAGTGAAATAAATATACCATTTAAACCTCTTCAGTACCAGTTAGAAGAAAGTACTTGTTGGGCAGTCAGTAAAAGGAACAACTTTGACAGATTTCTTAACAAAGCTTTTGAATTTATAGCTGCTGTGAACTGAAATATCCATTCATACGTAATCTGGCGGAAATCTGAGAACTTTAGATACCTAGGTGCCGCATTGTGCTCCTCCAACGTGGGAGAGCCGTTACGCGTGTCTACAACACAGACAATATTACAGATATCATCTGCTATATTGGATGGTCGAATGGATTACTGGATCAAATTGTTTTTTTATCTCTCTAGCTTTTGACCACAATCTCATCAATCGTAAGAGACGATGTAGTCCGAGATGATAAACGTGCTAGGTCTAGAATTACTGGCTATCAAGGACAACTGCCGAAATATTTTTTCTGGTTTTGGTTGTGATTGTTTATGTGATATTAGTGTTATCGGCATCCTCAACCATTAAACGCAGAGTCTACGCATCGTACAACAGGCTCCCTCAAATAAATACCTTATTTATACATCGCACATTATGAAAATATCAAATATGAATTGAGAAAGGATGATTAAGCTCTTGAGTTTAGTATGTTTATCACTGCTAAGTTTTTTCTTTTTTTTTAAGGCCAAGTTCTTTTATTTTGGATGCCGAAACATTTACACACACACACAATCGCATACCGAATCAGAAGCACGAATGCCCCATGGGAAGGAAAATTGTGCTCCTACCCGGAATCGAGACCAGGACCCGGGACACACAGAGCTTGCCCACTACGTTAACTGAGTCATCAATCCTTTGTTAGAGGCTTTGTTATCGTTAAGTAACTAGGCTCGAGAGTCATCAAGGTAAAAGATAAAGTATATAGTATCAAAGATATAGGTACTTGCTGCATTTTAACGTTACATCAAATTCCTATCAATCTCTTTGACGTGGGTATATTTATCGATTGCACAGTCATTGTATAAACTTGTTCAGTTTAAGGATGTAAACAAAGACCATGTCATTGCCACCGAAAAAAACTGCCTCACATCAATTGGTATTTCCAAATATACATACACAATTAAATGGCAAGAGAAATGACATCACCCATAAAATCCCCTATCGTTGCAATAGATATCGAACGGTTGTCTGATAGATAAGATACCATAATAATATAATTTGATAATGTAAAATAACATAGTGAATCAGCCGGTGACGGACGTAACACTTCTATATTTTCAAACAAAACGTGAATTCGTTCTTCATTCTGTTGTGCTTTGTTATTGAAAGATCAAGTAGTGTGATTTAGAAGAATGGTCGAAGAAAATGAAAATTTTGAGTATCATATGCGAAAGAAGAAAAACAAAAAGAAACGTAAGGACGTTAAGTTAGTTATCAAAACGGAAGAATATGGAAGAGATACAGAGTCTGAATCCGTGGATATAACGCCGCAAAATGAAGTAGAAAATGTAGAAGGTGACATTTCAAACACATTTCCATGGAGAGCAATAGGTGTAGATGCAGTGCGATACGCTGAAGCTCAAGCCAGTTATTTTGAACCACCATCACCGATAGAAGATAAGATTTTAGACCCATACCCGGAACTAGAACCTCCTATCGAGGAGCATTCAGAATTGATCACGCCTATAAACGAGAAAGCTCTACGAAGATTTGCGCCTACATACGAGTTGGAAAGGTTTAAAAAGAACGCACTACTAATATTCAATCAGGAAGATATAGACGACGATCCAAGAATCGGCACACACGTAGATGTCGAAGCTCTCACTAATACTTTCGAAAAATTTGGATTTGAAGTTAAAGGTAACATTCACCACGATCTGACGAAGAAAGAAATAATGGAAGAAGTGGAAAAGTTCACTTCGAAAGACTACACTGAATACGGATGCATCGGTATTGTGATACTAACACACGGCTCTAGGAACGGACGTCTACGAGCCAAAGACAGGGTCTACAGTGAAATTGAGATTATTAACCAGTTAAAGGTAGGTAACAAAAGCACACTTGTCACTAAACCAAAGTTTGTTATCATTCAAGCTTGTCGAGGCACGAAGGTTAAGGCACCCGTACCAGTGTTTCTTTCTGGTATTATACGCACAGACACGGACACTGATCTGGAGCCATACCACTTGCCCGAAGAGGCAGACATGCTGATTCTGCACAGCTGCTACATCGGCAGCCCGGCATTCCGGGATGAGGTGAACGGCACTTGGTTCATTCAAACGCTGTGCGAGGCGATCGAGCAGCTCGCCCCCACACATGACTTGGAAACTATCATCACAGAAGTCAAAAGGAGAGTCGCGATAGATAAGTACCAGCAGGAGCGCGAGAAACTTCCCATGCAGATGTGTCAGATGCCAGTACTTACCTCCACGTTGATAAGGAAGTTGTACTTGAAGAAATTCGGTGAGCCAACGCCACTGAACGCGGCTTCAGTATTGCCCATTGGTGCAGGGGATCAGAGGCTGCTTTCGCGGCGGGACAGTCGGCTGGACGAAACGGCGACGACACCACTCTTGCCGACTTATGGGCCGTGCTCGTGCTTCCTAGACCATTTCAATTATATGAGAGACTGCTTAAAACATTTTGTGCAAGCCAACCCTGAAGACAGAGAGGCCGAAATATTCTTGGATCTGGCAAACGAATACCAAGACGAGGAGTTTAACACGCGTAAACAAAAAATGTTAAAGATAATCCACAACCACCTGAGGAACAATGCAAAAAGTGCAGAATATTATAAATATTTGCATTTCTGCGAAAAATATTTTTAAATTGTGATACTTAGATATTAAGTTATTAGTCTATGTACATACCTACCCCAATATTTTGTATACGTATTAAATTGTTCACAAATTAACTTCATGTGGTTAGTCTTATTACCCGACTGCGCGACGCAAAGGAGGGTAATGTGTTTAATAGCCTATGTATATGTATGTTCCTTTGTGGCTTTCTAAAGACCAAAAGCGTGGGCCAATTTTGATCATTCTTACGTCAGTTGATTTGTCTTAATGGTGCCAGTGTCATTAAAGACATGACAGTGATCAAAATTCACAATATATGGAGACAAACAGACGCCATATTGTGAAAAATAAAAAAATGCAATTCGACGAAATTTTTTTTATATCATTGAATAAGTATTTGAAAACATCTTTAGGTTTCTCTTATCATTTTTCATTTCGAATGACCGTCTATAACGATTTGAAGTTAGATTATATTTTGGATTAGGAACCTTTCTCACTTAAATTTCAATACTTAAAATAAAGATGAAAAAAAATTCTTATATAATCTCATAATTAATCTTATTAATTATGCGATTATATCTTTTTTAAATTTATTTTATACTTCTTCATATAAAATTAATAAAAAAAAAAGATTAAAACACAAGTCATATATATTCTAATGCGAAACATAGTGACTTTGACAGTCCGGACTCATTGTTAGAAAAAATTGATATAGATATAATTCAAATATAATATTGGTTGAAATTTAGTGCTACACAGGAAAAGTCGAGAATTAATTAATTTAGTGTTGATGTTGTTACATATCAATATTAGTTTTTACGAGTATTAGCTGTTACTGATATTCGTAATACTTATGATATTATTTTCGTAATATTAGTGATGGTATAATAATGACGTATTACTAACCATTAATAGTTCGTTACCGTGCATAAGTGTAGGCAAATCATTATAATTAAACGCAAGCAAAGCTTAATAATACCGACTTCACAAAAAACGCTTTATCTTTGGAACCCCTAAATAAATAAATCGTTTACTTTTCTCTCACAACACAACTAAACTACTATAAATGTATAATATCCTCCTCCTCCTCCTCCCCCTCCTCCTCCCCCTCCTCCAGCCGTTGACTCATTGCTGAGCGTCATGACGTTCCCACCGCACTTGTTTTTCACTATTTCCCGTCATTTGTGACGGTCTTTGGCGCGGTTGTGGCGGTCATCGGAGATTTTCGTATCCAGTTGTTTAGATATTTGGTCGGACCATCGTAAAGTGCTGCGGCCTCTTGGTCTCCCTCTTTCCATTTTTCCCGTTACGATTTTGAGGTTTTTCCAGGTTGATGAAGGTTTCGAGCGATGTGGCCAAAGTATTGTAGCACTCTCCTAAGGCAGATGCTAGATAGTCTGCCTGGGAAAGTTTTAGTTTTTTAAAGATGGATGCACTGTGAGCTGTCCACGGAATACGTAACATGCGTCTCCAGCACCACATTTCAAATGCATCGATGAGCTGTCGGTCAATCGCCTTTTTTGTTCATGACTCAATACCATAGAGAAAAATGGGAAAGACTAGTACATAGTTCGTAGGTATATTATGTACAATGATTATACCCGTGTTGTAGGAGCCTGGTCCCTGGTGTCTGATGTAAGTTTTTTTTTAAAACGTGAATTACTGGACCCTTGATCAGATAAAATGAATGAAATACGCATTATTGAGGATAACTCTTAAACTACTAGTCAGATCTAGATCAATTAAATGGGACCACGTGGAAAGCACTTGTTTCAACAACACACAAAAAAAATACAGTTTAATTGTACCTCCTCCTTTTTGAAGTCGGTAAAAATATATATTATATGACTGAAAGCTGTTGTCATGGCATAGGCAATTGGGCATGTCATGTAGAGGGATGAAAGCAAAGATTAAAGTCATTTAACAAGTGTTAGGTATAAAATGTATAACAAAATTGGAGAAATGCCAAATAAAAAATAGATGGATCGTAAAACGAAAGTATTTTAAACTAGGAAAAATTAATGAAAACATCTGTTTCAAAAACAGAATTCCGGTGCTTCAACTTAAGACGAAAGGTAAACAATACTTTGGGGCTATTCTAGTGATCGTAAACACAACTGTAAAGTCACAGAAAAGCAAAATACGCAATTTCGTTTAAATAACAAGTACTTTGATTTCAAAAACAAACTACAGAACTGATTCAACGGGACCAATCTGAAAGTGTAATTTTTCGAATTAAAAAAGAAGTTTCCAAATCGGTTCATAAATGACAAAAAAAATACAACCTCCTCATTTTTTGAAGTCGGTTAAAAACCATAGCTCTACTCGTACGAAATGTCTTATTTAGTTTAAAACGACTTTTTTAAATTCTCGATTGGAAGCATTTGACCACTACCTCACCTGAAAAGCATTGAGCAAGAGATGGAAAGCGATGACACAGCCATAGATGTAGCATGCTTGCCTAGAAGATACCTATTCACTCTTGTCTTGAAGACTCCTAAGTGAGATAGTGGTCAATTGCTGGCATTACTGACATAAAGGTTAGCCTAAGTCAGGGGTGGGCAACCTGCCTCGCGAGCCACATGCGGCTTTTTGGATATGAAGCTTCGGGTCTCTAGTTCCATACGCAAATATTATTTATTAAAAAAACATTTGAAAAAACGTTCTGAATAGATTAACAAGGATTAGGCACCAAAACTATCGAGCCATTAACAAGCCTCCAAAAGTACATTTATTCAGTTGAAACGAGTAACTTATGGGATGATTATGTGCATATCGTTTTCGGTATTACATTTGCCATTAAGAATTATTGTTGACAAGAAAAAAAAATGTGGCTCTATAAAACTTTGAAATTTTGTAAATTGTAATTTCCGTCATTGGCTCTTCCGACTCAAAAGGTTGCCGACCCCTGCCCTAAGTAATATAATTATATTAATTTGTAGTATTCGCTGAATGGAAGAATCAATATTTCGTAAGTATATACTTAACATATAATGGATATATATCGGTATTCGTTAATAAATATCGAACCCTAGTTATAAAACTAAATATTGATAAGGATATTATTAACACTTACATTCTGCAAAGCTGCACCGTATATTGATCAAATTAAAGCAATTGTAGTGTTAATCAGTCTTGGTAAAATAAACAAATATATTTCTAATTACCTGGCCACCTATATTTAATAGGATACTTAGAATTTTTTTCGTGACTTGGGAAACACAAACATCTTTTTGTCCAAAATAAAGCTTCTTGTCGTGCAAAAATAAAGGTAGCAATGTGTATATGGGTTTGATAAGGAAAGGCATGTCAGGTGCCTACTGACCTGAAAAATCCTGACACCAGGACTGCCCACGACAAGCAAGCAGATAATCAAAGAAGGCGACTCAATTGACAGAACTCTAGTATAGTTACAAATTATTTAAAATGAACAATGTATTATGTGGAAACAATTGCGGGGCGGAAGAAGGCAATTCAAGCCAACAGCCACGCCTTAATGTTGAAAAATCAAAACCGGAAGTTCACGAGCATTCAGAAATATACTCTAACATGCCTAACATGAACGCTCTTTCTAGATATGCACCGACTTACGAGCTTGAGAAGTTTAAAAAAAACGCACTACTTATATATAATACATAACGAAAATAGAAGACCCATGCCAGGATTTCGGACACGGTTAGACGTCGAAACTCTGACAAAGACGTTCGAAAAATTTGCTTTCGAAGTTAAAGACAACATACACTACGATCTGGTGAAGAGTGAAATAATAAGCACGGTGAAGCAGTTCACTTCGAGAGATTACACTGATTACGGTTGTATCGGCATAGTTATTATATCTACCTGCAGTGGAAATGGCTTGTTAAAAGCCAATGAGACTACATACAGCGATAGAGAGATTTTGAATTGCTTAAAGACGGTTAACAAAAGTACGTTTGTGACGAAGCCAAAATTTCTTATCATTCAAGCTCCTAAAACAAGTGAAGCCTATGTGGACGATTTTCGCGCTTATGCAAAATGCGCTTACGCTAGAAAAAAAACATTTATATCCTACCACTTGCCCGAGGGTGCTGATATTCTGTTCCTGCGCAGCAACTACGTCAGCATAACATCCTCTGGGAACGAGTGCACCTGGTTCATCCGGACGCTGTGCGAGACGATCGAGCAGCTCGCGGCCGATCATGACTTAGAGACGATCATCACCGAGGCCAGGGGAAGACAATTTAACAATTTTTATTATATTATCGCCAAATGGGTCGTATATCTAATTATAGCATTCAAATTCAAAATCGTTTATTCACTTTGGCACTCAAAGAGGCTAGCATGAAACTTAATGACTCCACTGCCAAATTCGCAAAATTACAGCCATCTTGAGAAAAACCTAACAAGAAATTCGGCGGCGTTGTTTTCCATTTATTTTTTTACAAATTTTAATCACACTAATATTATAAATGTCAAAGTTTGTGTGTAAGTGTGTAAATAACATAAACATAACGCTTTCACACTCACAGCCCCGCACTAATTTCGATGACTTATGTAGTGGGTGTCGGAAACATTCACATCACACACACCATCACATTCAGAACCAGAAACATAAATTTTCCTTGGGGAGAACTTGTGTCGAGAATCGAACACGATACCTCTGCTTAGAAGTCGAACACCACCCAGCTAAGGTAATGAGCAGTTTAAATGCGTATGTATGTTTGTTTTCTCTTCACGCTATAACGCCTGAACGGATTTGGATAAATTTGGAATGTACATAACTTATACCTAGAATTAACACAAGGGTACCTTTTTAACTTGATAAACGCGGGCGAAGCTGCGGGAAACGGCTAGTTATTTATATTATCAAGCCAATGGGCTCTGCTCTCTGCGCCTTGATTCCTGGTTTGATTTCCAAAGCAAAATATTATGCATTTCATATCAAAATAAATATTTGAAAATGCGAGCAGGATCGAGAGAAGTTTTGTTAATAATTGTGGGCGTTTTGACGTTCATTCTGCGACATTTAAAACGATAACAACGAG
This sequence comes from Lomographa bimaculata, assembly GCA_948107665.1. Classification (NCBI taxonomy): domain Eukaryota; kingdom Metazoa; phylum Arthropoda; class Insecta; order Lepidoptera; family Geometridae; genus Lomographa; species Lomographa bimaculata. The sequence continues at coordinate 896,091 of OX403600.1, read as the reverse complement.
AGAAAAACGATAACTAAACATTAGACCACTATCTCAACTGATGGAAAGTGAAGAAGCGGCCGAAGATGTAGCATGCTTACGAAGAAGATACCTATTCACTTTTGACTTGTAGACTCCCAGGTTATACCGTTCGGGGAACAAAGACGCGGTTAATGAGTTCCACTCCTTCGCAGTACGGATAATAAACGTAGAAGCGAAACGCTTCGAGCGAAACGGAGGTATGTCAACTTCTAAAAGCTTGTTTTTGAAAAAGTTTTTAAAGATTTTAAACTATCCCTGTCTCTTACAAAATAGAAACACAAGACAGAGATATCATACATTTTAGTGCTGTCAAGCTAGTTTATCAATTAAAATATGAACAGCAGAAGTAGAAAGGCGCGTGTTTTTAGTCAACACCTATAACATACTCGAGCTTGCATAGACAACTAAGTTCTGACTAACTTGACAGCACTAAAATGTATGCTATCTCTGTCTTGTGTTCCTATTTTGTAAAAAAACAGGAATAGTTTCAATTTAATTTAGTGTGTGACATCAGAATCGAGGCTATTATTGTATTTCCCATGCATGGAAACATTTACATATCACACGCACACCCAGAACCAGAAGCACAAATCTCCCTTAGGGAGGAAATTTGCGCTTCTGCCGGGAATCGAACCCAGGGCCCACGGTGTACAGAGGGCAGATACTTGCCCACCACGGCAACTGGGTCGTCAACTTACGTCAACTGGGTCGTTACTTTGCATAGGTAGGTCTTTAAGTAATGATCTCATCATCCAGTTATCCTTAACGCGAATAGCGATCAAGGAATTATATACTATCCTTATAATCCCTCCCTCGTGTCCACATCCACGAAACAGAGGTAAAAGTGTGAGGTAGGGATTTTTGCTGCGAAAGTAAAGAATATTTTGAGTGTTAATGTGTAATAATGGTGGATTATTAAACGTCAATACTTACTAAACGTGCATAAGTGTAGGCAAATCATACAAAGTTGAAAAACGTAATTTTCGCCTCGATCCAAAGCTCCAATATGTTCGAGTAAAGTTTCTACCACTTTATTAGGGCATGACTTTACTATGACTGGACCTTGACTCTTTTACTTGACTTTGACTAGTGACAAGGACTTTTAATATGAAATACTATAATATATTATTACTTGACACTGGCTAACTGCACAAGATTCCGAAGCCAAAATGAAAAGAAAAAAGTGTGAGGTAGTTTCGAGCATCTTGCCCCTTTTACTATTTATACACAAACTTAAGGAGATTCGATTTTTTTAAAGAAATTTCAGTCGCTATTGTATATATAGGTCCTGTAGGTGTTTCATATACATCCGCTGATAATAGCTGCGGGGCAAGGAACCTATCTTATTACTCTGGAAGAAGACTCGGAATGTAAGCATAGCCTGCATAGGTATCTTAAATTATAAACTAAGCAGACAGGAAAACAATTTCTGTTTTTTTTTTATTATTAGGTACAATGACTAAATCTAACATGAAAAAATATTAATTATATAAAAAGCATCGTATATCCTTATAGATGTGAATCTACCTTACATATTAATACATACTTAGGTTATAAAAATTTGAGAGGTGGTAGAGCATTTTGTGAGTTGCTCGCCTGGCTTGCTACCAAAGTAGCTTACCACCATCAAGTTGAAAGTCTGCCGCCAAGCCAAATACGGTGTTCCGGCAGTTATCCTTGAGAGCCTGCGTATTCCAGGTCTAGTGTGTTTACCAGCTTCGATCACATCGTCACTTACCATCAGGTGAGATAGTGGTCAAACACTAGCCTGTCACATATAAAAAAAAAAAAAAAACAGATTCCATGCTACGTACAAAACGCAACGTTTATCGTGAAGCCAGAAATGTATACGTGGTGAGTGAGCGCGACGCTCGCTCACGTAGGTACCTATATTTACGTCGTAAGTATATACTAACTGCATTTGCGTTTGTGTGTAACACGCGTGTAAGACCAGCGCGTAGAGAATTCCCTAAAATGTGGGAAGTATTAATAGTATAGGATCCCGCTATACAACGACCTTCACCGAGATGCTTATTTAATGAGACGTATTTTTTATGTTATAAGATATGCCAATAAATATATCCTATATGGGTTGCCTAACAAATTTCAGTCCAGAGTATTTTTAATTAATAATTAAAAAAACTTTTTTTTTTAAACATTGCACCGGTGTGATTATTAAATAAATTTGATACCAATCGAAAGTTTGAAGCCCATAGAATATGCAAACGTTAGGTTGCCTATTTTTTTCCGGTCACAACCACGGGTTGCCAGGTGTAAACAGGTAAATCTATACTAGCATTTTGCAACGGTCTGATTATTGAATCAAACTTAGATAAAATGAAAGATTATTTCATAAGGAACACGGTGGTATAGGGTTGCCTGCGAAAAATCAGTCCAGAATTACGGTTGTCGAATTTTAAATAATAAAATATCGCTGCGAGTGAATGTGTGCGAGAGAGAGGTCCCAGACCAACCATCCCATGCGATAGAAAAGGATGCAGCGTAGCAGCTGTTTAAAGTCCGCCCATTTAAAGAAGGAGAGTGCGCATGCTATTTGTGCTTGGAAATGAAAAGGATAGCGATAGACTCGTATATGCTGTGCATTATTTTGGAGTAGATTGTCGCTATAGATACAAGTGAAAAAACGTGCTGCTATTTATTGTTGGAAAAAATGGCCAAAAAGTATTTTTTGTGTGATTCGGATGACGGAATAATTGATTTTGATGATGAAACTTTTGAAAACTGTGCATTAAAGTTAGCTTTTCGTAAAAAATAAAATTTAAATACAATTTTGTTGAGCTACCCAGTGCGTCACTCCAATTTGTAGGTTATCATACCACGTGCTACAAAAAAGTGACTGTTTTGAATAAAAAATATAACGAAGAATTTCTTAAATTTATCGCTGAATATACAGTAAGTACATAATAATTGAATCTTTAAAATTATCTAAGGTAATACCTCTTCTATATTTTTGTCATGTTGAAGTAATTGCTAGTAAAACTCACTCATGGTTTTCGAAAACTTTTTAAAAAAAATAAAAGGCTTCGACTCCCACTCCAGAGGCTCCAACTCCATACCACCATGCTGGATATCATTAACTCAGAAAATTTTATGAACAATTTTCGTAAATTCCATGTGGCTTAATGCAGCGGATCCAATATGCGTTAAACTTCAGCCTGAGAACTGCGGTTGGTTCTTAGATGAATATTTAAAACCAGTAGGATTCATTGGGGATCATACACCTTTAAAAATAGAAGACATTGTCGAAAAAACTGAAACGGAGAGTGATGACGAAGAAGATTCATAAGTTGGAGATCACAGTTATATGTCCGATGACTCGGAACCTGAATAATTTTAAAAAAAATTGTATTTTAAATTTTTTTCAATAAACAGAAGTATTCTTTTAATTGTTGTTTTTTATTTCGGCTCCTAATAATAAAGATAAAATTTGCCAGATTAGTAATATATATGTATTACTCTAACTGTCTTTTTTACTAAAGATGTGTATATACTTTAGTGTCACATAAACAATAAACATAGATAAATAATTAATTGATTAAAAAATAAAAAATTAAATAACTGTTTCTCTATATTAATAATAAACTACTCCAAAATAATGCACAGCATATACGAGTCTATCGCTATCCTTTTCATTTCCAAGCACAAATAGCATGCGCACTCTCCTTCTTTAAATGGGCGGACTTTAAACAGCTGCTACGCTGCGTCCTTTTCTACCGCATGGGATGGTTGGTCTGGGACCTCTCTCTCGCACACATTCACTCGCAGCGATATTTTATTATTTAAAATTCGACAACCGTAATTCGGGACTGATTTTTCGCAGGCAACCCTATACCACCGTGTTCCTTATGAAATAATCTTTCATTTTATCTAAGTTTGATTCAATAATCAGACCGTTGCAATATGCTAGTATAGATTTACCTGTTTACACCTGGCAACCCGTGGTTGTGACCGGAAAAAAATAGGCAACCTAACGTTTGCATATTCTATGGGCTTCAAACTTTCGATTGGTATCAAATTTATTTAATAATCACACCGGTGCAATGTTTAAAAAAAAAAGTTTTTTTAATTATTAATTAAAAATACTCTGGACTGAAATTTGTTAGGCAACCCATATAGGATATATTTATTGGCATATTTAATAACATAAAAAATACGTCTCATTAAATAAGCATCTCGGTGAAGGTCGTTGTATAGCGGGATCTTAGACTATAAATATGTAAAGGATAATTTTTATTATTACTGTTGATGATTTGTTGTGTTATTTATTATTATTTGTTTTATTTCATTTGATACTAGCTTAAAGTAGTGTGAAAGACAGACTATATTGGACTTACAAAATATAGTTATATTTAAATACGGAAATATTATTGAGATTCGATTTAAGTAATACATAAAAACATCTTTATATGAAACTGGTATTTTTTTTGTTATGAAAATACCGCAAATCCCTTTCTTTTAGTTAGCAGGCCTAGTCGCGTTGTTCTTGCTCTTTCATCTTTAAATCTGTATATTATGGTCGTTGTTCAAATTTTCTTCTTCGTCATCATCAGACATTGTTTAAGATAGATACTAATCCTGAAAATATATATGTGTTATGTAAACAGTAATTCTAGAATAAATAATAACTAAATTATGTAGATGGTATTACATGCGAGATATTTTTAGGGTGTAGGTACGTAATTAACTGTTTATATAAAAAAAAAACATAATTCTTGTGAAACATTCCAAGGAATATGTAAGTTTCTGTTAAAATTAAGTTTCCAAAAATAAACAAGATATTATGTATTTGTCTACATCACTATATCTTCAACTAATTGTATAATAAAAAATAAATCAAGGAGATTACAAGCAATTATTTAAAACTGTGTTATATTATGCATCCCAAAATGTTTTTCATGAGGTGTTAAAAATATGGGTAAATAGATTTCATACCCTTGGTACACTTAAGGTATTGCGTCATATTTTATTTTTTCGCTCAACATTTTTTTTATTAAACTATTATTTTAATACATTTAGCAAAGAAATAAACGGTGAAATTGAATACTAACTTATGTAATGTGACGTTAGTGATCATATCTTTTTTGCAGTGTAATTTTTACACGATTTCACAGCACAAACTGTCATATTATTAAAATAAAATTCCGGCTCGTGACGTGATTTCGCTGCAAACGTTACTTAACGGGTAGAGTGGGGAACGAACGAAGTCGCCAATATTGGCGACTTGTATTTGGAAGCAATTTACGGTGGCCCACTAGGCATCTGGACATTTTTATAATCTAAGAATACATACTATTGATTTAACATATAATGTACTTAAACTTGAGAAAAAAACAAAGTAGCCAGATGGAGTGGACCAAAAACAGAAATTTACGAAAAAAATAATAAATATAAGAAATAGACGGGTTGATTGACAAGGAAGTAGCTTAATATGACAAAGCACAATTTTAAATTTTATTGAGTTTAGTGAACCATAATGAAATATGTCGATTGTTATTGTTATTGAGGTATTATTCTATTGGAATATCAATAAATGCCATAGCAATTTAATAAGTATATACTTGCAAGCAAGTAATAGGTTACAACAACAACAACATTTGAACAAGTTCTAGAGCATGTAATGAGAATGATTAATTTCCTGTAAAACCTAGATAGACACAACAGGACAAAACGAGGATTAATTCATTTACATTTGAGTGACTAACTAAAGCACAATATGTAATGCAGTGTCGTGACGACAGTGCAATATTATAAATAGTTATTAAAACCGTCAGAGAAATGAAAGACAAAAAAGAAGACGTATTGGACTTGGAACATCAGGCTCTAATTCAAAATAATGAGGTGAAATTTATCGATCACATGTCAGTTAAAGAAACAAATTCTAGCATTTTGGTAAACGAGGACATCGACCTTACACTTACCTCATCGAAAGACGAAGGTGATACATATAAATGGAAAACATCACCAAGAAAAGCATACGAAGAAGTAAGGAATGTGTACCACGAATCGCCAATAGACGAAACAGTTCAAAAACCTACAAAAATTAAAAAAAAAACAGGACTAAGCTCTAACACGCTTTTAAATGGGAAAGCTCTGTCTAGATATGAGGTAACTTACGAGTTGGAGAAGTTTAAAAAAAACGCACTTATAATATTTAATCACGAAGACATAGACGACTTAGACGAGCCGAGAACGGGAACACATTTAGACGTCGAAGCACTTACGAACACATTTGAAAATCTCGGTTTCGAAGTTAAGGAAAACATACACCATGATCTGAGGAAGAAAGAAATAATAAGTAAGGTTACCGAGTTCACTTCGAGAGACTTCACCGAGTATGGCTGCATCGGCATCGTGATACTCACACACGGCGATGACAATGGCCGCCTGTGGGCAAAGGACAGATCCTATAGCGAATTAGATATCATTGAACACTTAAAGCTCGATAACAGAACCCTAATGACTAAGCCGAAGCTGGTGATCATTCAAGCTTGTCGAGGCGGTGATGTAAAGCCGCCAGTGCCAGTGTTCCATTCCGGCATCATAAGCACGGAAAGTGACATTGATCTGGAGCCCTACCACTCCTTTTACAACTTGCCCCTAGATGCTGACATGCTGGTTCTGCACAGCTGCTACGACGGCAGCCCAGCCTTCCGTGATCTAGACAAGGGCTCATGGTTCATCCAGACACTTTGCGAGACGATCGAGCAGCTTGCGCCCGCACACGACTTGGAGACGATCATCACTGAAGTCAAGAGGAGAGTGGCGATAGACAAGTACCAGCAGGAGCGTGAGAACGTTCCCGACGAGTACCAGATGTGCCAGATGCCGGTAGTAACATCTACCTTGTTGAGGAAGTTATATTTGAATAAATTCGGCGATGGTTCGCCTGCGTACAAACGCTCGGTGCTGCCTGTGGTTGCAGGAGACCAGAATCTCTTGACGCGACAAACCAGTCTTCTGTTGATGGAATCTTTTAGTCAGCATTCACATTTGTCGACGACGACGCACGAACCCTGTTCTTGCTTCCTAGGCTGCTTGAAAAGCGTCTATGAGGGACTGCTGAAGGCCTTTCGTTGACACCAACGCTAATGTGTAAGAAGCCGATTCTTTCTTCGTTATATATTCTATATTCAAGGCTGATGAAATTAACACAAGTTAACAGAAGTATTATAAATCTAAAAGATTTTGTGAAGTAGGTGCCTAGTTTATAGAAAACGTGAGCGGATTTTGGTGATTGTATCAAACAAGGTTTACTTTTTCTTCAAACTTATAACCCCCGACGCAAAAACGACGGGGTGTTAGGTATAAGTTTGAAGTGTCTGTGTGTGTGTATCGCAGCTCCCGAACGGATGAACCGATGTTTTTTTTATCGCAATTAACGAGGGCAAAACCGCAAGGCACAGCTCGGTCATGATACTTCGTACACCTATTATACCTAACATGTGATCGAAATATCAATATGAATAACGTGGCGGTTACGATAATCACTGATAATTAGATAATAAGTGTAGGTAATACATTTCTTTTGACGCTATTATCTGATTTCAAATCGAATTACGAAATCACTACAATGCAAACATTAAAAATACTTGTTTTTAAAAATGTGTTGTTGTTTAAATTCTTGGTTAAAATATTTTAGACAAATTGTTTAAAACCAATTCAGTCTATCACACTAATATTATAAATGCGAAAGGTTGTGTGCAAATGTGTAAGTATGTTAGTTTTTTCTGAACGCTGTAACGGTTGAATGGATTTATATGAAATTTGGAATACACATAGGTTATGCCCAGGATTAACACATAGGCTACTTTCAAACTAGATTAACGAGGGCGAAGCCGCGGGGCACGGCTAGCACATAATATTATTATGACGTGTCAGTTTCTTAGAGTACCTACTTCAGTGCAGCGCCATACTAATAATAATCCTACGAATATAATAAATCCGAAAGAGTGTGTGTGTGTGTAAGTATGTTAGTTCCCTCTTTACGCTTTAACGGCTGAAAGGATTTGGATGAAATTTGGAATGTACATAGATTATACCTAGGATTAACACATAGGCAACTTTTTAACTTGATAATAGAGGGCAAAGCCGCGGGACACGGCTAGTAGATGAATGAATTTATGGACACGTGCTATGAAAATTTATTCGGTTTTATCTCAATTCTATGGATCAGGAAACACCGACTCAGGAAAGGAGTTACATTCCTTTGCGGTTCGCACAATGAAGCGGTGTCGCTTAGTACTTAGTTTGTCTGTTACTGTACATGGTAGACATTCCAAATATGCGGACTAATTTGGCTAAGTTAGGTGAGCGTTCGCCTTCTAAGCAGGGGTATCGGGTTCGATTCCCGGCGGGAACAAAAGTTTTCTCCTTATACTTCCACATTCATTATGCAAGAGGAATGGAACTCCTTGCCAAGGTCTATGTTTCCTGAGAAGTATAATGGAAATCTTTAAGTCGCGAGTGAATAGGCATAAACGGCTCCATCGTTGACCGCATCGTCGCTTACCAACAGATGAAGTAGTCGTATGTATGACTATTTTGAATAAAAAGCACTTGCTCCAGGCAGGATCTACCTATAATATTGTACTTGGTACTGTAAGTCTGTCATGTGGTAACTGGAACAAGTCAGTGGGGCTATAGGAATTAGGTACCGCGCACGACATGGCACGAGTAACGCGATCTATTAAAATTATTCGTATAGGTATATTGACCTGGAAACAGAACCGTTATTTATTATATTAAAGTTCCCAAACTAACCTAAAAAGCCGCTAGAATAGGTATGAATTACGCTACACGCTGCATAAGTGCAATATCCAGTCCATTCTGCTAGACGCGACGAGACTTACGTCTAAATGTGCATGACGAATATTGGTATGTACATAATATAACGTGTGGCACTCGGGCTAGAACATTTGTAAATTCCGCTCTCATTTTTCTGATAGTCCACACAAAGGTTCATACATATTTGACTTGCATAAAGGTAGGAAGGGTCCTCGGTACAATAAAACTAACGAGTATGTCTCATTTTGTATATTTCTTTTACAATACACTGTACAAGACATCGCTCGGTCCTATAAAAGATAATTCAGCACAAACGATATCAGCTCCCGCAAAAGAGGATCACTTCTCGAACTATCTACTATTTTACTCCGCATCATATTGCCGTCGTTCGTCGCCAACGCTTTACTCAAAAGCAACACTAGGTCTCCATTTTTTAATTCACCAACCATATTTACCACACTGGCGACCTGAGTCCTGGACAAATTCTTAATCGCCCGTTTCGACATCGCATTGTACACCCTCAAGTAAGCGAGAACGTCGTCCTCCCCCAGACCTTCCACGTTTCGATAGGCGTCGTAAAGAACGAACACGATTTCGTTCTCCACGTCCCTGTTGACCTTGAACTCGGGGAGAGGCCATCCGGCGTTTTCTGTCGAGAAGTTCCTCGCCAGCGCGTTCAGCTTCATGCCGCACAGCACGTTGTCGACGACGGCCAGCACGCCGCGCGCCTGCGCCCCGTCCCGGGCCCGCCTGCCGACGGAGTGCAGCCACGACATCAACCCGTACCCCTCCACAAATATATCGACCGCCCGGGGAATCGCGACCAACGCGGCGACGACTTCCAAGATCCTCCCCCGGGTCCTCCTATCGCAGAGCACCGACGAGTAAAAATCCATGATCATCTTGACGCACATGGTCTTGAAGACGACGTCGAGGTCGGCGGTCGTCCTGGTCCCGTGGCGGACGACGTCGAGGATCCAGAGCCGGCGCTCGGCCGCCTCCACGTCCGAGTCGTGAAAGAGGCCGAGGAAGTCGGGCACGACGGAGAGGTCGAGCGAGTGCCGGGCGATGAGCAAGTTGTTGACGGGCTTGTACAGCGGGTGCGAGGGCGCGGCGCCCACCAACAGGGCGCTCGCCAGGAACAGAGCGCCGGCGGCCGGCGCCCGCGGGCACGCTGCGCCCGGCGTTGCCGGCTCGCCGCGCACACTGAGCCGCAGCGTGCTCATGAACTCGCTCAGGAACAGTTTGTCGTTCTTGTGACGCCTGCAACGGACAGTGCGCTGGTAAGAGTGGTGGAGCTGTTGATGTGCTTAGTGGAACGTACAAGAACCGAATAACGATAGGATATTTTAAATTTAACGACCGGAAACGAAGGAAACTCCTGGTCTGAGTCTATGTTCCCTTACAATATATTATAGGAGTCTTTAAGCCGCAAGTTATATTCGCATCATCTAGCCAAACGTGCCGCATCGTCTCTCACCATCAGGTGAGATATTGGTCAAATGTTTTCCTATATATAAGCTTATAAAAAGAAACAAAAATTAACGTGCTGTAACGCGTTTGTCTATGGTGGGAAGTTCGAAATTTTAAAGGGTAGAACGGAACGACTTTATAATATGTAGCCGTCGAAAAAAACATTGGATTATGGTATATCGTTTTTTTTTACATTCTGGCAACACAGCAAATAATGTCATTGAATGAAATGGATGGATGAATGTCAAAATCATTGTGATTCGGCATTGAACTATTGTGAATTTGTAAGTGCATATACCTAAAGTCACTGTTCACACAGGGCCATGTTGTCCTTGCAAGTGGACAACGTATTTTATTAATGACAGGGATGCATGGAGGCAAACTGCACAAGCGCTTTCTAGCTACTACATTATATAGATAAACCTAGGTTAATATTATTACGTATAAGTGTTTAAAAATGATTTTAAAAAATTATGAAAATAATGCGCCGCCGAGTTTTTTGCCAGGTTCTTCTCGAGATGGCTGTAATTTTGCGAATCTGGCAGTAGTCATTAACTTTCATGAGGGCCTCTTTGGGGCCCGTGTGAATAAACGATTTTGATTAAGCCCGCATTCCCAGTTCTGAGGGCCCTTAAACTCGATAAGACATTTTAATCAAATCCGAAACACGGCCAATATTGAGCTATTGGCCATGTTTCGGAAGCAATTCGGAGTCATATTAGTTATACATGTTGGATGCTTCATTGATGGAAAGTGTCAATAATTTTAGTTACGCTGATGACATGGTACTGCTGGCTCCCTCAAGAAACGCGTTGAGGAAGCTTATTAGCTACCTCAACGCGTTGATCGAGAACGCTACTGATCTTGGCCTCAAGAATAATTCTTGTAACAGTGAGGTAATTATTTTTAAGGCAGGTAAACAGAAGCCTACTAGTCGTTCACGCTGAACTGAGATCTCGCCTCTACATTTTGCCTCATGGAGAAAAACATTTGAGGTAACTTGCTTGTTACTTTTTTTCTATTTAATTATTATTTAATTTCTGTATTTGTTGTTCAAGTGCAGGATATAACGGATTTTATACGTAAGTTTCAGCGTTCAGTGTGAAGCCGTTTTTGAGATAGACCCCGGGACAAAATAGGTCTAAAAACAATGAATTTGATGGCATACCAATTTGTTATTTTCCAACATACGATTTTTTTTAAACCGGTTACGTACTCTACTTGTCAAGCCCTTTTCAATGATACCCCCCAAGGATAGATAAAAAAATAAATAATATTTTGCTCCCACTTAAATGCCCCCTATTTTCATTTATATAATTTTCAATGTCATTTTTTGCTTTAGGCCGTAGTTTTACATATCCTATGAGAATTTTAAGTCATTCGCTTATATGGTTTAGACGCTAGATGCCTCTGACAGACGGACGGACGGACAAAGTGCTGAACGACCCAAGTCAACTTAGAGATCTATCGAGCAAAGCATCGCTCGATCAATTATGTGCCTCCTGGTTTACTTGACGGCTCCGTTTTAAAGGTTGTTGATAGATTTAAATATCTTGGGCATATGTTGACTGAAGCACTAAAAGACGACCTACATATAGAATGAGAGCGAAGGGCATTGGCAGTAAGAAGCAATATGCTGGCTCGCAGGTTTGCTCGAAGCTCACAAGAAGTAAAACTAACTCTTTTTAGAGTCTACTGGCAAACCTTTTACTCGAGCAGCCTGTGGGCTCAGTATACGCAACGTACTTACAATGCCCTCAGAGTGCAATATAACAACGCTTTTAGAGCATTGTTGGGACTACCATAGCGTTTCAGAGCGTCTCGAATGTTCGCAGAGGCGCGGGTGAATGGTTTTCATGTTGTCATGCGAAATGAAGTTGCCTCAATGTTTCACCGTCTACGTGCTAGTTCCAACAGTGTTCTGAAAATGTTTGCATCCCGCTTCGATTGTCCTATCAAAAATATTGGATAGGTAGGTATCGCTACAGGCCAGACAAAATATTTATCTAATACCTTTAAACGAGCAATTCTTGTATATATATGTGTGTAATCAGGATCTCGGAAACGGCTCCAACGTAACAGAAAGTAACAGATTAGGGGTTTTTCGGCCCAAGGAATCGATTTATCAATGTTCCAGGTCCGAGAAATGATCGGTTCCCAAACTGCATTTGAAAAATCGGGTTTAAGAAACTATCAGCGCCAACTGTTTCTACTCGACACAAGATGGAGCTTTCTGAGGCTATAAATTCAAACACATTCTACCAAAAACAAAAAACCGAGCAAAGCTCGGTCATCCGGATATTAATTGTAATGTTCTCCATATCACCATACTAACATAGATTTAATTTATAATGTAACTAACCTATCTAACTAGGATTTATCCGAAATAAATATTTTTTAATTTAAATTAATTTAAATAGGAGGACAAATTTACGCGCTCGCTTTTCATACTGGCGCGGCGTACAATTTTTATCGTTCATAATTAAGAACCATTTCGCACGTTCAGGGAATAATCGATTTTGAGCTTTTTTTAAGATTTTGAGCGCCTAATTCTAAAAATAAAATGCAAGCGCCTAACTTTAGGGCGAGCGCCCACATTTTACGAAATAGCTCCTAAGATTTATCATCGAGGAACAGGCGGGACATATATGGATATAAAACCACGGGGATTTAGGTGTCGAGGAAGTATAAAATATATAGGGACACATTTCTTTTTCTGAACCGATCGAACCACCCGGACCGGGTACCCGGTAAGCGAGCGCGGGCCGATGCAAAATAGTACTCACATGTCGGCGTCGAGCAGGTCGCAGAACCTGTGCAGCACGTGCGCGGCCGCGGCGCGCATGCGCGGGCAGTGCGCCGCCAGCGCCGCCGCCGCCAGCGCCAGCGCGCCCGAGCGCCACGCGCGCGCCGCGCCCGCGCCGCCCGCCAGCGCCGCGCTCAGCAGCGGCAGCACGAACGCAGCGTCGTACACCTCGGCCGGCCGCGCCGCGTGCGACACCAGCGCCGCGTCCGCCGCGTGCAGCGCCGCCAGCGCCGCGCCGCACCGCGCCCGCGCCGCCAGCGCGCCCGCGGGCCCCTCGGCGGCCCGGGCGGCCCCGACGGCGCCCAGCGCGGCCCCGATCGAGTCGCCGCCGCCGTCGATGCCGGGCGGCTCGTAGTGGTACTCGAGGCGCTGCGTCGCGGGGAAGTGCCGCACGGTCCGCTCGACGACGTCCCGCTCGAGCAGGCCGAGCACGCGGTCGGCCGAGGGCCGCACGCCCAGCGAGGCGGCGGCGCGGCCCCGGCGCAGCGCGTAGTGGCTCGCGGCGGCCTCGCCCCACGCGTACGGCTTGAACTCGTCGAGCGGCAGGCCGCCCGTCTCGTAGCGGTGCAGGATCGCGAGGATCGAGCGGTCGCTCGGGCTCCGCGTGGCGCGGTACGAGCTCAGGTACGCGGGGATGTGCTCCCTCCTCATCGCGGCCCGGTTCATCGACACGGCCGCGTACAGGAATTCGGCGAGTCGCGTCTTCGTCTCGGAGCCGGGGCCGCTCAGCATCACGTTGAGAAACTCGGAGTGCGAGGTGGCCATGTCGAAGAGCGAGGCGACGTCGTCGTGCTCGTCGGGGTAGAACAGTTTCATCGAGCTCGTGAGTAGGCACAGGAGCTGCGGCCCGACGGTCTTTCCTCGGTCGGCCCGCTTCGCTCCGAGCGAGTCCTTGAGGGCGGCCTTGCAGAAGCTCTGCCACGTCGCGCTCCCCGTGATCTTTTTGTATTCCTCCTTCTGTATCCCCCGGAGCTGGGGCACGATTTTGGTCAGCTGGACGACCCTGTAGACGTTTATTATGATGTCCTCCGATATATTCGGGTCTCTGCCCTCTTTCAGGGCGATCGTTATCGAATGCAGCATGGCCGCGAAGTAGTTCACGAGATGATCTCCCGTCACGCGCTCGGAAGTGCAAAGCTTCAAAAATACCGATTGCAGCAGATGGACGTGGCTCGATTCGACCGACTCGAACTTGTGCGATTTAGAAAATAGTTTCCCGCATTCTTCGATGTCCATGCACTCGAGGATCAGTTTCCTTATAAATTCCGAATTTGCGATATAAACTTGTCCGGCCTTGTGGGGTTTCTCGAGCATTTTGTTGATATTTGATTTGTATTCGTTGTAGTAGTCGACGAGCAATTGCCGGTTCTCTAGCAAGAATGACTTGTGACTTATGATTGCACTTCCGAGAGGTAAAGCCAGTTCTCTTTGGCTCAAAACGTCAGGTTTTCCGATTTGTTCTTTGAACGTATTGCAGAATTTAATATTATTCTTTAGTAAAACAAACGCGAGATGTGATGTCGTTTTTCTTAGTGTGTTGGCATCGAAGAACTTCTTAAAGAGTTCATCGGACACTTTGTTCACTTGATGCGGCTTGTTTTCTAAGTATTGCGCCAATGAGGTTTCTAGTTTAGTCAAATTTGCAGTAATTTCTTTATTCGTCAATAAGTTTGTGTACAGAATCATGCTTTTCCTCAATATTTGCGGTTGCAGTTCCAAAGTAACAGTGTCCGAATATTTGTCAATGAGATGCCTCAAAAGTTCCAGTGCCAAGGTCGGCTCCTTGTCATCCCCCACACAATGTCCGGGCTCTGCGCTAAATATGAGACTGAAAACTCGCGCATCATCTTCGATAGCTAATCCGATCGTTTCTAACACATTCATCATATGCTCACATTTTGCGTTCGTCCTGCTCTTTATTTTCTCAATTGCTTTCACTATCTCATTATAATTTTTCTGTTGATACGACTTAAGAACTCTGTACTTGGAATTCAAATAGTTGACTATATCTTTGTGATTGTTGATTACCTCTAGTAAAAACTGTGTTGCAAGTAAACGACATTCGTCTTGATCAACATCTAGAGGTTCATATACCTTGAGCACATGTGGATTTTTCAGCAAGTTCAATATTATTGTGCGACAATCATCAACCATGAGATGTTTTCTGCCGATGGCAATAATACATTGGAAGAGGTCTCTTACGTTCTGTTGTTGCCTGAATGTCAACTGTTTCATGTCTGCAAGTCTGACTGTGCAGAAAATAAGATACTTGGCCCATATCAATAACTCTGAGCTGTCTATGCGTTTTTCATAATTAATTTTATATGGTGTTTCACTCACTATAATGTCTTTATCTTCTGCTGTTGCTTCTTCAAGGAAAGGAAATATTTCTGTTAAAATAAGATCTTTATTCTCAATAATTGATTGAGAAATGCTTAGCAGAATTTTATCTTGGCCTACTATACTATCGGGCAGCACAAGGGGTTGGCTTGCCCAACCAGCGACATAGCTCCTCGCTTCCAGTTTGCAGTCATTCATGAGACCCTCAGTCAGTTCAGGTGAGTAATTATTGTGGAGCAAATTTACTATATACAATGATAAGAAATGTTTTAAATTCTTTTTAACATTCTTATTCTCTTGCAGGTATTTTATGCAGCCGACAACGAATGGAGAGGGCGCTTTGTTTTCTATAAACGTATTATTTTCCGAGATACGATTTTCTGAAAGATCATCAAACAGCCTGTTTAATGATGCAATGCCATTTACATCAGCGATTTCTACATTGGCAATGTTACTTCTTACATGTTCTGATAGTTCTTCAATATTTTCTAGAATATACTCCACAACATCGCCGATTAGTGAAGGCGGATTTACTTTTGAGTTCCTCAATGTGTACAAGATCAAATGAATCTCGTCTTCATCTGACTCAAAGATCGCTGTGTTTTTGAAGAAGCTTCTCAAAGTATCTTTAGCTTCAGCACAAGTACTTTGGTCATCACTCATATAGACGTCTAACATAATGAGAAACAATTCTTTAAACATAGAATTTTTCAGTGATATAGCTGAACTGTCTAGAACAAGCCAAAGCGACACCACTTTGAATTTCAAGAGTGATACATGGTTGTCAGAAAGCGTCACTGAGTAGTCCAAGATCTTTTTCATGTCTATAGTTCCTTCTAGTGTATCGAAAAATGTCGGATGAATATCATTGTACAACAACAATAGATCTACTAATGATATAAGCGCGTCAGTGTCACTTATTTTAGGGAGTGAGTAGTCTTCGGCAGGTAGTGGTTTCTTTTGGTGAGCGATGACCTTATCAATGAGTGCTGAAATCGCAGTGGGTGCTGGCATGTGTTTTGGTAAAAAATATTCAAGCCTGTTCTTCAAATCTGTAATTGCAGCTGAAGAATCATGCGTTTCCAAAATTTGCATATATCTCCTCAGTGTATGCAGCATTTTTACCAATACCCTGACGCAATACAGAGAAATTGTCTGATCTTTTCCTAGATTATTTTGTATGAATTTGAGCAATGGAACCGGTAACGTAACAAATCTGACGAAGTTAGCAGTATGAGTCGGAGGCAAGCTAGCCATTCTAAAAAGTAGCTCTGCGGGTTGCAATTTACTCAGTAACTTTATAGTGAATTCAACACTCCGTTCCCAGATCGGTGAATGTTTTGGTTCAAAGCTTTGCTCAATAACACTAACAATGGCACGGTGCAAATCTGGACACTTGTGAATAATTTCCAGTATTGTATCACATTCCACTTCATTTTCCCATGGTCGTTTCAAACTGAGCAATGCTTTGAAGAGAACAGGATTTTTATTCGCATCTGACATTCCTAAAGAATTGTCAACAAAATGTAAACCAATTTTGTGATTAGTGAAAAGCGTCACTAGGATATCGGATAACAGAGATACAATTTCAAGTCGGGATTCATTCCTGTTGGCGTAGCTGGTCTCTGGTGGCCCTTTCCATGAAAATATTTTAAACATGTTATGCAACATGTACTGGCTGAATGTTTTCAATTTCGTACTTTTCGAAACAAGAGAATTGTCAACAACATTCTTTTTTAGAATGTTCAAAAACATCAACACAGCATCTACTTCATCGTTGATCAAGCCGGGAATAACGAGGCCCAGCAGCCCCGGCTTCTCTAACAAAGCCTTGATTAGAGGCAGATGTCCTTCTAAGAGGAATGATGTCATGAAGTGTACGAAACACGTCCTCACATTGTCTTTTTCTTTGTAGTTTGACTTTTCAACGATATGCTGCAGATGTTTGGGTGTGAGAGGAGCCAGATTTAGAATTTCAATGCCCAGGTCGGAATTGAGGGTCACCATGGAGGTCAACAATTTGAGAACTATTTTCCGATGCCTCGGGCCAGAACTTTCACTGATCATTATTTCCACTGTTGACATGAACGTGTTTAAGAAGTAACGGCAAGCTTCTTCCGTGATTGTGATCATGTGTGGGAGCGAGGACTGTACTTTGAGTATAATCAAGTGGAATAGGTGAAATGCTGGTGTTGCGAGTGTCAGGTTTTTCTTGCCGTCCTGGGTGATTTGGCGGAGGATCTCATGGGAGTTGCCTCCACATTTGAGGTACTCCAACAAGTAATCTTCATCATTGTCAGGGTTCAGGCAGACTTGGAGGAATTGTGTTAGTACTGAAAAAACCCAAAGAGATCAAATCAGCATCTAATATTTTACAAAATAACATAAACATATAAATAATTTTAAGTTAATGAATACTGACTTATCACCATCATCATCTTCTTGACCTTCCAATGAGGTCAGCAGTAGCACAACATGCACTCATTCGTGAATCTATGTTATCATTGTCAAAGTCAAAAACGAACATCGAGTTTCGCAGCTAGAGGGAAAACCAGTGTTGTTGATATTTTATTACTAGTTTGTATCCAAAACTTGTGATTCTTCAAGTGTAAATGTGAAATAATGGTGGACTATTAACCATTTATAGTTAGTAAATGTGCGTGAGAATAGGCAATTCATAAAAATAGACGCATTCGGTCCAAATCGCCTATAGACACAAGTTCGAGTAAAGATCACTTTACTAGGGCATTACTTCACTATGACAGGAACATGACTTTGACTGTAACTCGTGACTAGGACTTGTAATTAATGAATTATAAACTTGAAACATTTATTATTACTTGTCATTGGCAAAATGCACTAAGTCTCCGTAGCCAATTAATAAAAAAACTAAGATATTCACATATCAAAACAATCGTTCCAAGTGGTCGTCACACAGCACGCTGAGTGCCGAACACTCGGATCCGAGCGCTAGGGATGGCAATGGTTTAGTTCACTAATATATTATAGATATTTGTTCCACGATTGCATTTATGCGTACTAATATGTCACAAGATTTTGACAAATCCGTGTTTTTTGATCAAATTCCAGAATATTGATCAAAATCATCCAAGGAAACTAATCAAAACCAGTTTTTACTTTATTTCGGTTCCCTTCGGTTCTTGAGCAAAATCTTGTAACATATGACAGACACACACACACGCATAGGACACACACAGAGGGCATACACACATATAAATACATACATAACATTGTATACAGTTCAGACGTACCATCATCATGAGAGACGTGTCTTGTATCTTAAAAAAAAATGTAAATAAAATATACGCATGTGGAGAATCATTTATTTAGGAAGAAAACAACAAATCTGAGCAAAGTAGCGATACAATCAAAAGTAACAAAAATCAAATCAAAGCAATACAGTCAAAGTATCAAAAAACATCATAATTATAAGTTTAATTAAACATTTTGGCTGAATGACAGTGAGATACTCAAAGAAAAGTACAAAGAACTGAAACAAAAACCGAATCTAAAAAAAATTGTCACTTGCAAAAATGAGTGATCTCTTGACATCAAAAAAATAAAATATAAAAAATGCAATTTCAAAATTCTTAAGAATGTGCTAGGCAGAAAAATTTTGTGCAGAAACCTGGAGAACCTTCACATTGCTTACATTCGTAAATTGTTTGCACCCTCTTTTTCTGTGCTTTGCAGCCTTTGCATTCTTTTCGGGCCACTTCGGTGGTTTCTTTCACGACACTTCCTACTTTCTTTATTCTCGCTCGGGTCTTTTCTATTTTAGTGAGTTCGTGCTTCACTTTCAAAACATTGCGTCGATTGACTTTATTAGGATCAGGTAGAAGCCTTTCCAGTATCTTCAAGCGGAAATCATATAGATTTATTTTATCATTCGCCGAAAATTAGTTGTACAAGTAATATCCATTACTTAGGCTCATTTGCAGCATATGCACAAACAGCTTCTTGTACCAGTGCAGCGTCTTTCTTTGGACTGGATAATAAGCCAGCATCTGATCTTGAAGATCTACGCCCGACATAAAATTATTATAATGGATGATTGCCATTGGTTTCAGTGCTACAGATCCCCTTTTGGTAATAGTTTCCATCATCTCGTCATCATGTTCTGTGGAAATATACAGTACATAACGTTTTTCCCTCCATTTTCCAATATGAACACCATTCAAGAATAAGGATTTGTTTTCTCCTTTTTTCAATGAGATAGTCCCAATATCAACAGGATTATCTTTGCAGTTTTCTCTTAACGTTCCTGTGCAGTACGTCTGTCGATCTAGCAATTTCACAGCCAAACCATATGAATTATAGTAATTATCCATATAAACATGGTGGCCAGAATCTAGTCTCTCTTCTAGGAGTTTGAAGACGATCTTACTAGCATGTCCTTGACCTGATGTCTCATCATTTGCACCTGCGTAAACTTGGTATTTTAAAACGGTACCATCTGGCTCAGCTAGGACATAAAGCTGCAATACCATATTTATGCCTTTTGTTCTTAATGTACTGTCTGAACAGCAACCGACCGCGCCACAAAACCATGGACTCATCCAATGACAACTGTTTACCCGGACAATAAATAGTGTTCATTTTATTGTTAAAATGATCCATAACTGGACAAATTTTTTTTAGATGGTCTTCCTCACTTGTTTCAGACGTAAAGTGCAGGCATCGTAATATCAGTAAAAAACGGTTTCGGGACATGAATTGTTCGAAGCATGGAATATTAAATAAATAGTGTCGTTTCCAATAATCGCTTATACGGTTTAGTCGAATTGTTCCAGTGTGTAGAAGGAGCCCTAGAAATGTCAGCAGTTCTTCCCTCGTTAAATCTTTCCAATTTTTTATTCTTGATTTTTGCTTCACATTCTCTGCAGTATCCAATCTTAATGCGTTTGCATTCGTCTCTCGAACAATAAGATCCAATAAATCGTCGTCAATTAATAAACAGAATGCTTCGTAAGGATCTTTTGGAGGTGGCACTAAAAGTTCCTGTTTCTTAGTAAAATCAATAATTTTCATTGAAATTAGATTACTGCTCCAGGTGCCAGTGGCTCCTTGACGAGAAGGTGAGTTATTGTGTGAATGTTCAGGTAATGGGACATCATCATTATCACTTGGTAATTTTGGAGAACTACATTCAGACCTTGGATCTGGCAAAGCAGAAGGAGAGGCGTCATTACGCTCTGGCGACAAGTTTGGAGTGATCGCATCAGATCTCAGAAGAGTGGGCCCATCTCTAAATATAGGTTTCAATTGCTTACATTGAATAATAGGGCTACCGTATGACTCACTTAAACCTCGCATTGATGCTGGTGACCTTGAAGGTTGAGCTGGTGTATCATCAGCATGTGGTCTATGGCTGGACGTCTTTGTTTCCAATCCTGAATCAAAAATACTTAAATCACTGTCGCTACCAGATCCTTCTGAACTTGAAGAAAACTCCTCTTCATGAACTCCTTGCAAATACACTTCTTCATCACTATAATCGGGTGGGCAGGATGCGGGCCGGCATAGTATAATGTATTAGCTTGCAAAGTTAATAATGGTTTTTAGCAAATAATAAATTGGTAATTTAGTATTAAGTATGTTTTTATTTACGTAAAATAAACTGTCCTTTAATTAAAATAACAATGCGCAATGACATTACAGTTTTTACACACACCTTGCGCCACGGAAGTAAGCGGATAGAACTTGAAACTAATAAGAGTGCGTTCCATTTCTATCAGTTAATCACATACTTTGTCTAATTTCATTCATTATACAATACAATACTACATTCCTTATCACACAAAGTAAAAAAGTAAAAAAAAAAATAAATACAAAACTACCTGTTTATTTTCAATATAGTGATTGCAGCAGCAGCTCTGGTTTCTGCTCGTCATAGGCAATTCAAATACATGTGAGAAGCGCTCTAATAAAGAAATCACAATATTTACATTATTTATAATATTTTTAATTAATCCTAACGTTTATTTATTCATATTGGTTGATATTATAATGATGTAGATAAGTTTTAGGACCAAGAAAACTCTTTTTTAAAAACTAAACTATAATTAATTAAAGTCAAATTAATTGTTAAAATATGTGCGATACATATGAGAGCTGATTTAGAACTAACATACAGAGTGGCTTAAAACTATAAGAGAACAAAGCTTATCTATGTTTACACATTCCGATGGGTTCTAGGAATATCGGACCACCGGACGGGAGCCAGACGCAAGTACAGCAATTATATTGCTGACGCATCGATTGCTATGGTATTTGGTCTGTTTCCGGAATGCATAACTCCTCCCACCATAACTTCGAAATTATCGGGAGAATTAACTTCATCCTGAGAATTTCGAACACACAGTTTTACAATATTTCGGTACACAAAATCTCTAAAATGTATTAAAATTAGTAAAGCTACGAATATGTACAGAACCAATGTACCGACACTTATGCCTTTTACATTTATAACACTTTCGTTTCTTTCTACGCTAACACTTTCACTTTTGGATAGCACTTGTGACAGTTGTTGAAGATCGCTCAGGTTCACGTCATCCAGGTTTACTGGTTTCAGCTCCAGCTCTGATGTCATCGGCAGCAAGGCTTCAGGAAGGTTTATAATTGGTAGAGCAGGCAAGGAATATCTCTCATGATATTCTCGATGTCTTTTCAAGGTAACATCTCTGATGATGGCTTCGCATTCGTCGTCTGCAGTTATTATGTATGTTCCGCGGATGTGCTGATGGGTTATTTCGTTTGTACAGTTTTTGGTAAGTAACAAGGGTGACTTGGTGTAGAGCAT
This sequence comes from Lomographa bimaculata, assembly GCA_948107665.1. NCBI lineage: Eukaryota > Metazoa > Arthropoda > Insecta > Lepidoptera > Geometridae > Lomographa > Lomographa bimaculata. The sequence goes on along the minus strand of OX403600.1, from coordinate 873,823 downwards.
CCATCTATTCATCTGTATCTTCTCTATCTTTACATCTTCAAACTTCACAACTTTAGATTGGCATTCCGTGGTGTTGGTGACATAACTCATCAGGGCGATGACGCAATCGTCTTTCATCAACAGGGGTGAGTAATCTTCTTCACAAGGAACAGCGACACGTCGACTCCTTTACAGGGGTGCAGCAGGGACACTGTTTTCAACCCTTTCATCAAAAGGTAAGGATATTTAGGAACTACCATGGAGGTTTGGTTTAGAGGATTAGTGATAGGTAGAGGGAGAACTCTATAATATGTAAATAGATCATTTTTAACTAGGGGAATATCCATGATAAACATTATTTGATTTTCCTTTACAAAAGCCTTAAGTTCTATACATGATTCTAACTTATACATGTTATCTAAAGATACAGGAAAAACTAGTTTGCTATTTGACTCTATAGTCTTAAGTAATAAGAATAGTTCATTGGTGTTTACCAAAGATTGGTGAAGTGTTCCTAACTTACTAAACGCTATTGTTGTTTCTATTTCGTCTAGTCGAATATAAAGCGTTTCAAAGTTATGTAAAAAGAGATTATAAACATTAATAATTTTTAACTCGTTTACGGAGTTTTTCGTATCCAGAATTTGCTTACGGATTTCTGAAATTGCATTATCTAGTATTACAAAATTGTGTTTTGTTGAGTTTGAGATACTCACAAAGGATTGCATCATTTCAGAGACTACGGTCATCTTTTTGTCTAGAACGTTTTGATTTGCCTGAACTTCTTTAATAAGAGCGTCGTATCTTATCGCATCATCGTTATCTAAATTACCGGTAACTAATTTTATAAGAGAGCCAAGAGGATTTACAATTCCACGTTTGGATCGTTTAGACGGTAATAGCTGGCTTAGTTTTTCAATGGTAAGATTTTGCATGTAATCGGTTTCCATTTTTATGTTAATAATTTCTGCGCTAAACGCTTTTCTGCCAAATTGCTTATTAAAATCTGCATATTTATTTGTATTAAATTCTAAATCGTCTCGTATTAAACTTAAATCTAGTATCTTAACTAATGTCCACTTATCATTGCTAATTAACGCTTGTCCTTCCTTAATTGGGAGGATCCCGGGGTTGTGATCGACCGCCTGAAGTAGAAGGGCCGGGGTCCCGGACACGTGTGTCAGGAGCAGCACGAACCTGTGAAGGTCGTTTAATATCCTTAACAGGGGCTCTAGTATCATGACGGTGGAACTTAACAGGAACTATATTTCTGTCTATTTCACCTATGACTTTAGCTTTTTCGTAACGCGGTTTATCTTTGTGTTTATTTTTTTCCTTACATTCACGCCTTTCATGTATACAGTATCTCCGACCTGTATATCGAACTCCTTTTCTCCTCCGCGCTTATCCCTAATCTTTTCTTTCTGTTTTAATGCTTTGTCTGTCAAGTACTCATAAAGATATTTTGTGCGGTTTTTGTGGTCTTGTAGTAATTTTTGGGTATAGTTTTTATTGAACTCTACATCGAAAGTACTTGTCGAGTCTGTGTGACCAAACACGACCTCAAAAGGGGTGAGACCAGTAGAGGAATGGATAGTTTGATTATATGCCATAATCGCGTATGACATAACCGAGGCAGCGTCTGTGATCTTATGATCATATTTAGCTAGGCGATAGATTTCTACGAGGGTTAAGTGGAGCCGTTCTATGAGGCCCATTGAGTTGGGGTTGTGTGGGGTGCCAATGTGTAAGTCTACTTTATAGAAACTTAGAGTTTCCTTAATAAGATCGTTGTTAAATTCCGTTCCAGAGTCTGAGCTAATGCGGCGTGGGACACCATACATAGAGAAATATTTAATAAGGGCTCTAACTATTTCGGGTGTCGATTTGTTGTTGATCTCTAAGGCTTGGCCAAGCTTACTAAATGCGTCTATTATTGTTAAGAAAGATTTTCCTTCTATTGTGAAAACGTCTACAAAAATTTCTTGAAAAGGTCGGTTTTGTGTTTGGGTTAGCTGTAGTTCTGGCTTTAACGGCTTTCGGTCATATTTCATTGATTTACAGGTCTCGCATGAGTTAATTACAGTTGCTACAGTCAAGTCCATGTGATTCCAAAAGTAAGTACGTTTTAGGTGAATTAATGTTTCTCTAATGCCGCGGTGACAGGTTTTTCCTATATGATATTTCGTGACTATTTGACGTTGTTCGTTTTCGTCCTCAACGTAGACTACTCTCTGTTTACATTCGAATAGTTGAACTGTCCCCTTTTTAAATAGGGCTATTGTGGCTTCCGCAAATTGTTTTCTGTGAGTCTCTTCCTCAAAGTAAATGAAGTGCTTAATTTTAGGTCTTATATACTCTTTTAAAAATTTCTTGACTAAATCGGGTCTATTGAGGGGCAAGTGAACTTCTAAAACTTTCTGTTTCGGTCTGGAAAGATCTTTAACAGTCATATCTTGTCTAAACCAAGAGTGAATAAGTATTTGGTTGGGTTTAGTATCTATTGCTTCGTCAAGGATCTTAATACCGTCTGTGTCGACCTCGTGTGCAGAATGTCCTGTAAATGTTTCACCAGATTTTTCTGATGCTGAGAGAGTACTAATAGATGGGGATGGAATAGAAAAGTTCTTTTCAGAATAAGCTTTAATACTCATGGTTTTATCGGAGTCAGATGAAATCTCAATAACCGGGGGTGCTACACTGTCATTCGAGTCCTCGTGGATCTTTTGGAGTCTTTCGAATTTCCTCATTTCGTCATCTATGAGCTTATTAAGGTCGTCAACATTATCTACATTTACTTCCATAGATCTTTCGTCCTCGCTACCTAAGGCATTTACTTTCATGCGGGACAGAGCATCTGCAACGCAGTTTTGCTTGCCATTTTTATAGATGATATCGTAATCGAATTCTGCAAGGCGAAGCTTCCACCTGGTCAGTTTGCTGTTTGGTTCTTTAATAGAATTTAACCATGCAAGGGGTCTATGGTCGGTATATATGGTGAATTTTCTACCATACAAATATGGTCTGAAATGCTTGACTGCCCAGACTATTGCTAAGAGTTCCTTCTCAATAGTGCTATACCGAGTCTCTGCTTCATTTAACGTTCTACTGGCATAGGCTATGGGTTTGTCTATTGTTATAGGGCCTTGAGATAAGACTGCGCCCAGGGCGTAGTTAGACGCGTCAGTTGTTAAAATGAACGGTTGTTGAAAGTCTGGAAACTGGAGAACAGGGGCATTTACTAAGAGTTCTTTACATCGTTCAAAGGCTGCTATATATTGTTCTGTTATTTCGATCTTATTTCTCTTCTTTAAACAGTTTGTGAGTGGTTGAGTAACTTTGGCAAAATCTTTAATGAATTTACGGTAGTAACCTATCAAACCTAAAAAGCTTTTGATTTCAGTGGCACTTTTGGGGATGGGGAAGTTAAGCACGGCTTGGATTTTGTCGTCATTTGGTCTTAATCCATCTTTCGTTATCATGTGTCCTAGGTATAACACTTCCTTTCTGAAAAACTCACATTTGTCTAGCGTTACTTTTAAATTGGTCTCTCTAAGTCGGTCAAATACCATGCGCAGTTTATCTATGTGTTCCTGGAGGCTACAACTATAGACAATTATATCATCTAAGTATACAAGGCAATGCAAGCCCTGCAGGCCTCTGAGTACATTGTCCATTGCGCGCTGAAAAGTGGCAGGAGCCGTTTTCAACCCGAACGGCATTCGTTTGTACTCATAGTGTCCTGACTGAGTTGAAAATGCAGTTTTGTGTCTGTCGTCTTCGTGGACTTCGATCTGATGAAACCCACTTGCTAAATCTATGGTGCTGAAGTAAACTGATTTACCTAATTTGTCAAAAAGATCTGAGATATTTGGAAGAGGATATTTGTCATCTGTTGTTATATCATTCAAACGCCTGTAGTCTATAACCATTCGGAATTTCCTTTCACCTGAGGCATCTGTCTTTTTGGGGACTAGATGAACTGGGGCGCTCCATGGAGAGTGAGATTCCGTAATGACGTCACTGCGTAAGAGTTTATCTACTTGGTTCTGAATTTCATCATTTTGCATGGGTGGATGCCTATAAGGCCTAATGAAGATAGGGTCCTCATTTTTCGTCCTGATTTGATGTTTAACTTTGTTAGTGAACGTGAGTGGCAGCTCATCGCAGTAGAAGATGTCCCGATATTCGTGGCATAGCTTCTCGATGCATGCTCGCTCCTCTTTATTTGTGTGATCAAGCCGAAGTTTCTTAAGATTTTGTTTAAGTAGTTCGTCCATCTCACACTCATTCATATCTTCCACAGTGTTCACGATACATTCTTCTCTATCATACCTTTCTACCATTAGAGGCCTACCAAATGTCATTGTTATCCTGTCCTCAGACGCGTTTTGAATAACGGTATAGGCAAATGAATTTTGACACTTGACTAAGGCACTAGGCATTCTTACTCCCTGTCCAAAATCAACATAGTCTATAAGAGCATCTCCATTTTGTAGATTGGTAGGGACTTTAATACGCGTTTCCGACCTGGGTTCAAGGGTGACTTCATAAGGAGGGTTATATATTATTGGGATATTTGTATCGCGTGTATGCAGTATCTGATGTTTCATGTCAATGGTAGCGTCTAGTTGTTTTAAAAGGTCTGATCCTATTAACCCGTCGTACCTACCGTCGACATCATAGACGTAAAACTTATGTTTCCCTGAACTCTTGAAAGTCTTTAAAAGCGGTATGTATATGGCTTCATTATGCTGACTGCGAGCGTGTGTGCTTATGACTTCAAACGGTTCGTATAATTTGAAGTTTGAGAAAAACTCATCTACTTTCGCGGGGCTTATGAACGAGCGTGTGCTACCTGTATCTATCATAAAGCGGGCATTTATTTCTGGAATTACGATGTGAGGCAGCTTTAAGATAGAGTCACAGTTTAGTTGTATTATCTCGGGTGAGATTGGGAGGCTTGTGCCTGAAAATTTTCAGTGTAATAGGAGTCAGCGTCCTGATAATAGACTTCGGGTGTCTCTACATAATGCATCTCAGTATTGGAATGTGGCATGTCTAAGTTATACATATATCCGTAGTTTCCGTCATAAGTCGCGCTTTGGTATTCTTCCTAGTCATGCTCGGGGGTAGCTTCCGTTTCGTTATAAAATACGTTACTATTGTCGTCAGTTGTGTTCGGGGCGTCTAGCATATTTTGCCTAAGCGGACGAGCGGTACGCATAGACACGTCGCTATCTATAGGTTTTTGGTTCTGGAGATTTTGGTGAGGTATACCAAATTTGAAATTGTTTTGGGGCTGATATCCCAGCTGTGGTCTTGCAAAGTTATTTTGGGGCTGAAAACCTTGTGGTCTACTGAAACTATTCATCATTGGTCTGTAACCCTGGTTTTGTTGGGGAATCCCGAATCTAAAGTTTTGTTGGTTTGGAATACCGAATTTTAAGTTCTGCGGTTGGTTTGGGATACCAAATCTATAGTTTTGTGGTCCCTGAGTAAACTTAGGATTAAAGCCACTATGTTGGTTATGTGCACCAAATTTGGATGCCATTTGAGGTGGATGTGGGATCCCAAACTTAAAGTTCTGGTTAGGCATGTGGAACTTGTTTTGCTGGTTACCAAATGAAAATGGTACTGGTGGTTGTGGTACGTGCGGTTTACTACTTTGTGACGCAGATATCTGTTTCCTTTTCGCATTATATTGCTTTAAGAAATTAACTTCTTCGACAACAATGCTGAGGGCACTTTCGAGGCTATCGCATTGCTTAAGGCGGACTATGCGGATTAAATCTTCCGGCAAATTGTATAGGAAGACGTTTAAGCACGTATGGTTATAAATAGTTATTTTAGCTGCTTTTAAACCGGCATCTGACAGTAAGTTTACTTTTGCGAATAAATTACTACGCATATGCTGGATTCTTTGGCAAAACTCTATGTAAGACTCGCTATTTTTGATTTTGATTTGCTCGAGTTCGATGGCAATGCATTCTTCCGACCGTGGGTCTCCGAAATGTTGTATTAATAGTTCTTTTAGGGATTCAAAAGTAGTGATATCTTCCCGTTCACTTAGTAAGGCAGCGGCTCTACCAGTTAATCTACTCGTAATTGCTTGGAACGCATACTGTGTTTGTAGCGGGGTACCAGTGGAAAATCCTGTATGGATGTATTGTGATTTCCTTAAAAATAAGTTTAATAGGTTTTGTTCACCTTCGAATTTGGGGATGAGACATAACACGTCTTTTGGGATAGCTCTAAGCTGTTCCATTATTACTAATTAATTAATACTATATTAAATCGAATCACCGATATATGTGTGAATCTAACACTATTAACTATAATAACACTATGCTAAGTACACATAAAATATAACACCGAAGTTAGTGTGTTATAAGGAAAATCAAATAACGATTTATAATCTGGCAAACGGAAATACACAGGAAATGAGGGGAAAGTGAAAAGGTTTACTCACAGTGCCTCCAAACTCATGCTTCCGTTGTCAGCCAGGAGAGTCCTTGGGTTCCTCGATACTTTCTTGATTTGTTTGGTTCGTGGATTTCCGCGCAAGTGCGAAGCGGCACGGCGAAGATAGCTGGATCGCGATTTTAATTGGAAATCGTATGACACAGTTTTTCGCGCACGGGAATCCTACCGGCTGCGCCAGATAAGTTTTAGGACCAAGAAAACTCTTTTTTAAAAACTAAACTATAATTAATTAAAGTCAAATTAATTGTTAAAATATGTGCGATACATATGAGAGCTGATTTAGAACTAACATACAGAGTGGCTTAAAACTATAAGAGAACAAAGCTTATCTATGTTTACACATTCCGATGGGTTCTAGGAATATCGGACCACCGGACGGGAGCCAGACGCAAGTACAGCAATTATATTGCTGACGCATCGATTGCTATGGTATTTGGTCTGTTTCCGGAATGCATAACTATGTATAACGCCATAGTCTATTTTTTATTTATTTATTTACTTGGTTTACCAACAGTAGATACACAAATACTTTCATAATTTATAAACTAAAACAATTATATCTATGTGTACAACCAATTATAGGTAAACACAGCATGCACTACTTTAAGCTATACAAATAACAATAATAACACATTCAATCTATTTATATAAGGGACATTTTATATAATAACAGAAATATTAATTTCACAGCTTCAGGTATTGCTAGCATAATTATATATTAACTTATTTGGTTAAAAAAGTTGTTTATATATTTTTATATTTAATTTTAATTTAATCAATTATTAATGTATTTAACTGTAGTATTTGCATGAACAATATTGAAAAGGACTGAATCCCAAGACACAGGACTCATCCTAGTGTGGTATTCAGGGCTCACCAGCAGAGGCGTAACTATATAATTTGGGGCCTGTGGCAATTTTTTTTGATGGGGCCCTATTAAATAAATTCGTCATGTTGTTCTTAGTTTAATTTTAATAAACCACTAAAGTAGTTACCCAACACTAAACATCAGAAGAAACTGCGATAAAATATGTTCACTCTGATCAAACTTTCCGGATCTTGGAGACGCTCATCTTTGCAAAGTTCGTCAAAATGGCGTTTTACTTTCCTCTGACGAGTTTTAGAAAATTCAGGGGTGATGGACCATTTTTCTGCTACACTATATGCTTCCATTTTCAAATTTAGAATTCATGTCGATATCTTTCTAATTCTTCTAGACAAATTTTCAAATGTTTTAAGGCATTTGAAAGATCAGTTGCTTGAGACTGAATTGGTTTAGAAGCTGCATTGGTAGTTTGTAGTATTTTGCAATTAAATTTTTGGGCCGGGGCCCTCTTGGGTCGGGGGCCATTTTGCCAGCCCTTCCCCCCTATAGTTACGCCACTGCTCACCAGACATAAGTAATTGTAATGTTCTTGTGTAAAATTTTAAGTGTCAATTAATAAATTATTATTATTTTGATAATATAAAAAAAACTCCTGAACCTTCCGAGTCATTATCTTTGTTGATGCTTTTTTTAAGCACGAGATGTGAAAAAAATCTGTTTAATTTTACTTTTAAACGACCAAGCCTTGCTGTCAATTATGGCGCTAAAATACCTTCTGTACGATCGTGTGTACAAATCACTACCACACTGAAAGAATGAAACCAATACTCGTTTTCGTAAGTTGACTATATGGCCAGAGTGGCCACACAAAGCAATGTAGACTCGCCTCAAACATCGGCAGTTACAAACTGAATGGGACCGTTGCTCGGATCCGAGTGGGAGGCGCCGCTACTATAGCCCCCATGCCAGCAGCTGTGACAGATGTGAAACTAACTATACCAGCTTACAGCTGACAGAATATGTATATGATTTACAATTAATTTTAAAACCAATTTATAAAATAATTTTAATCGAAAATAGACACAATTAATTAGTACCTAACATAGACTCAATCGCTAAGATAGTAATTTAAATAGGTATTTTAGAAATTGTAATTTACTTCACTACAAGAATAGGTTAAGCCTCTGTTCATGATGATGATAGATGAGAGTAATAATTTAGGTAGCCTTTGTGTTTATCCTTGGTATAGGTATGGCATGGCAAAATCTTTCGGATTTATAATATTAATGTGATATTATATTATGGTGCGAGATACTAGTTTATTATACCTACCAACAATTAAAACAACAAGTGGAACATAGAAGAATTGGCGTGTGGAAGCAATAACAAGACAGCCGCATATATTTGTTGATCTAAACATGCTATAAAAGGCAGAATAAAGGCCCAAAGAAGTGTGAATTGAGACTTACCAATAGTCTGACCCTGTTTATTTGCTAGTTCTTTACGAAGATGTTTGACATCAAATCCGCGATGATTCCCCTTTTTCTCGTCAGGATGTACTACATCGTTTTGAGGTTGTTCGCCGTCTTCAATAATAATTTCAACAGCTGCATCATTTTTCGGCTTTTTTGAAGAATCTTCTGTATCATTTTCGTATTTACGTTTCCCCATTTTTGTTACACTATTTAAGAAAATAATTAAAGAAAATAAACCATGTGGGTTTATTTATTTTGTTATGTTTCGATCAAAGCCACAGAGTACCAAAGATATTGTAATCACACTTTGTATTATACAGAAAATCAAAACTGACACCTGACAGCTCGGGTAGAGTACAATTTATGCCTGACACTGACTTATAATAATTGCCAAGAATCACGATATTTTTTGATTTTGGAACGATGCACAATAATTATGTGTATGTATGCATGTATAAAGTTTATTTAGCGTTACAAAACAAAATTTCCAAAAAAATATAGTAAGTACCAATATTCTTAGTTTATGAAAAAAAAGACATTAAATGACTACCTTGAATACAGATATCAAGTGACACCCGGATAGAAAGAAGTGCACTAATACATCAAAATATTACTACATTTAATGCGCATAGGTACTCGTGCAAATAACAGATAATAATTTTTGGAACAAAAGTTCCTTATCGCGCGTTGCGAAAGTTAGCGGTTACTTTAAATATTATTGTTATTAAATTAACACAGTATTATAGTGAATAATTAACACAGTATTTTGTTTAGCCCTATGACTCCTCCTTATCTAAAAAAATGTTTTCATTATCTTCATTTATCTCATTTCATTTCTCTTCATTATTCAAACACTCTTCTATTAAAACTTCCCTAAAACACAGCAGTTTTTTATGAAAGTTCCTTCACACACAAGCTGTTCAACTGTGGAATACTCTGCCCGTGAATATAAGTATTATCGGTATTCTACCGTTTACATTCTGGTAAGTGTACGCAGAAATTACACGAGTAAATTCCCCCATGCCCGTTTTACCATCTAACAACGAGACAAACTGTCAAATGTCACCCATATTATGGTTGACATAACTCCGATTCACTCGAAGCGTTTCGCTTCTCGTTTATCATCCGTACTGCAAAGGAGTGGCACTCATTGCTCTCGTCTTTGTTACCCGGGAATAACTCCAAGTCAAGAGTGAATAGGTACCTTCTAGGCAAGCGTGCTACATCTTCGACCGCATCATCACTTTCCATCAGGTGAAATGCTTGCTTATTGGGCATAAAAAAACAAGACACGCCAAAACTATTAATATCTTAGAAATTTGGTCAAGTTACACTACCTAACAAATATTTTTTGAAACTAACTAATTAAATAATACATATATACCTATAGCTTTTTCGTATTCGTTGAGAACACCAGCTACAGAAAAATATTTTTACATCATGTCCATCCAAAGGTTGTCTGTAAGAAATTGCTAAGTGATAAGGCCGCTCATTGTACAGCAATTATTATTATTCGTTTTTATTGTTATATATATTACATATAGGTGTTCAATAAAAGAATATTGTATTGTACAGTGATTAACATATTATTACCGCCTGGTAGGTACAGACTAAAACAATTTTCGGTGTGTTTTTTCACTGGAGTTGGCACAAATATAGGCGCAATTCAATATTTCTAAACTATTTTAGTGATCCACTATAAGAAAAACAATTAAAACGAGATCGCGAGCGCAACAAGCCATAGTATCTTGGTACGGAAGCGTCGCGTCGTCGACTCGCGGCGTGACGTCACACGTGAGCGTCACGCATGAGTACTTTAATAATCTGTCATTTTTTAAAGACAGGAAAAAAAAAAACGTCTAACAAATCGTAATCTTTTTTCGCAAGATATCTATTTTTTAGATAAGCTCTATTTTTTAGAATTATCTAACTAATAGTGAAAACAGCACCATCTGTTGTCAGGAGTTAGCAAATATGTAGATAGATGCGGAAAGCTATTTTGTTTTAAACTAAGTAGAGATGTTATAGTTCTCATAATAACGCCCTCTTACTGCGCAGCGAAGACAGTCTCGGAAGGCGGATGGTTCTAATGATGTCTTCAGTCTTCCATCGCTCCAGCTTAAGAAAATGTTATAGGAAAGGAAGAAGTGAGCCTCATCACTTATTATTTACTAACTTTAAGGAGTGCTTTCTCGAAACGGCTCGGTAACCTGTGGTAAATTAATGATGCCCATACATTGCAAAGTTATATTTTTATTCAAAGTCACTGTATAAAACATTGATTATTACATTTAGAGTATCATCATTAATATTGTAATGTTGTAGTAATATTAAAGCTGCAAATTTAGAAAGGAAAAATATAGCTTGATTTGAACTCACGGCCACAAGAATACATTACATATTATTCCGGTAGATGGCGTCACATGTCCCCAAAAGAAAAACAAGGATAACATCGTTGCTTGAAGTAGGGCTACTACCCACAGCCACCCACCCTGGTTAAAGCACTTGGACTGGACTTCCTATAGCCGCGTGTTTAAACCACTTTCCATGCGATTTTTTTCCTTTCTTTTACAACTTTTAGTTCTGTCTAGCATCGCTAATGTTATAAAAACAAAAATCAATTGATTTGGGTGGAGTTTGTCAACATGTTTCAAACAATTCAGGTAGATGGCGTCACACTTTCCGATTAGACGTTAATAATAAGGAATCAATAATTTCGTCGCTAAGCCGGGCTTGGGTAGCTCAGCGGTTAGAGCAATAGGGCACGACACCCTCATACCACTCCTTAAGCGATGTTTAAATTTTATTCATCCACTAATTGCCTAGCGTTGTTAACGGTATAGAAAATAAACGGATTGTTCCCAGTAGTCCCCTCTAGCCTTGTCCCCCGGGTGACAGCTGGGAATTGTCTTCCCAGCTGTCACCCGCTAGAGGGGACTAATGGGAACAATTATAATGAGAATTGTTCCTAGTAATTGTCACCCCGGGAGACAGGGCTAGAGGGGACTACTGAGAACAATCCAAAAAAACAATATTTAGTATTCTTAGACAATAAAGCATAGTATGTCACAAAAAAATAAAATTATACGCTCTCGAGTATTAATAATATGCTGCGGCCAGGCACGTGGCTACCAGAAGAACATCGTATAAGGCCCGATACGTGGTCAGAGCATATTCTTCTGACAATACGCGAGCAAGTACCGGTAAACAATATTCTATTAATAACATATATCTCAAAATAGCTTTTATACTAGTATAGTATTAGTAGAGTGCACCACTGGTAAATATATCTCCAAATAATATATTTAAATAAAATATTATAATTAAAAACAAACTAGAACAATTTGAGGAAGTAACCCATTACGGGGGTTATGAAAGTAACACCCTACAGTGTGGTTCAAAAAAGATTTAACTGGACGGGCGCGTAGAGAATCTGAACATTATTGGCGTATCACGTCCATTTAAATCCTTATTAAACTAAAAATGCATAATTTACGAGTTTGAACACATAGTTCCCATGAAAGTAAATGTAAGTAACATTTACTTTCATGGGAACAATAATTACTTACATTTTTTTATTTTAAAAATTCTCGAACTTTCTGTCATAAAAGCAGCCATGATACATTCAACATTGTTAGTTAGCATTATTTATAAAAAATAATATAGTTTTAATATGTCCACGTAGTTAAAATCAAGCTAGGAACATGCTAAGTTATGATATTTCAGGCTGATAAATAACTGCCTGTCTATTGTAAATATCGCTATAGAGTTTACGTTTGACGTTGGACAAGGGTGCCTCAATTCCAAACATTTGGATATCGTAAATTATTTCGTCTTCCATTCTTAATAAAAACAAATATATCGTACAATATTATTATTAACAATCTATAGTCTAAACAGTCTCGAACCTTTCCTTAACGTCACATAACACTATTGATATTGAAATAATATAGTAAAGAAAAAATACAAACTTAATATAATCTATTTTAGTCGACTACGAAAATACTTCGTATAAATGCTTAAGTCATGTTTTAAAACGTTTGGGAGGAGTAGTCATGAAGTTGCAAGTAGCCAAGCTACTATTATTAGGTACGGCTACTACAGATCCTCTATAACTCTGTTGCGATCAGTCTATTTCATGACAAAATATAACGTTATTCTTGCCGTTTGTCGGTTTTATATTGAAGATGGTAATATACGGCCAGATCCTCTTTACCCATCTCTTGCTATCGGTTTCAATTCGAAAATGACCAAATAAGAAATAAGATTATTTTTCACTTAACTCAAATATAAACCGCTCGCTACAAAGATAGGTAATAGGGGGTTATATCACTTTCAGTGATTTATATACTTAATCTTAATATTTCATACAATTCTATATTATTTAGGGCAGGAGGTTGGAGGACTTAAGCTTTTTAAAAATATTAGGTGGTACAGGCAGGCGCATTCGGTTCGTGCGGACGGCCCCGCCTGTACCACCTAATACGTATCCTAAATATTATTAAAAAAAAGCTTAAGTGCTCCTACCTCCTACCCGAAAATATATAATAATGCGTGCAATGTGTAGAAGCTACAAACATTTTATCCCTACCCATCCCACTAGAAATTGACGGTGCGGTAGACGATGGATTATATCTAGGATGTGTACTTAAGCGGTAAACTAGTGTATAATGTTTAAATGCGACCTACTCTATCAACAATAGTTATAACCTGTAATAAAGAAAACATTCTGGGGTCGACGACAGCTGTAATGGTATCTCACTCTGACTATTGCCGATAATCGCTTGTGCGAGTGAGATGTCATGTCCGCTGCCGTCGATATCACAACTTATCTTTATTAAGAGCCATTTCACAAAACGTAAGCGCCCGCGCTTGCATTTACATCGCAATTTATAGCAGTTCCAAGTGATGATAAATATTGTTTTGCGAGTAATGTAATGAATTGATAATTTTTTTTACTTTTGATTTAGTTTCAATAAAGACCAAAGTCACATAAACGCATGAATTTTGTGTGACAAATGTGACTATTTTAAATAAATATTGAAGTGTAGTAGGGTTATAATAGGGATTTTTATTTGTTTTTTATAAATCAACGTAAATAAAAATCTAATTTCCGCTACATTATGTGTCTATAATATTACGTGCCTGATGTTTAGGCATACTTAACTAATCGATTCAATTCATTTTAATCAGTGAATAAGAAGCTTAAATTTTACTTTGTTTTCGTTTTACTAAAACGATAAAATAAGAGATATTTTAAAAATCTGTTACATTATGTAACATTTCCAAAGATTGATCTTTATTTAACAAACATAAAACAGTATGAAATCTTTTCCCAAGATAGTAAATTAGGCGCTCAAAATCTTCGATTATTCAAGAAACGTGCGAAATGGCCCTTAAACAAGGTTATAAGTATATCACTCCGCTCTCACCATCCTTATAGACATACTTAGAAAAGTATATCTTGATTCTATAAGGATGGTCTTTCCTTTAACCATACTTAGACTTTATAACGATTACACCTATCCTACTTTAGACTAGATTTAAAGTCAGAATAACCTTTGGGTTACATTTGGATATATAAGTTTATTTAAGAATTGAACGATAATTTTTGTAAAACTTTAGAATATAGTGGCTCCGGATGAAAAGTGGAACAATCAATTTTAAGGTTTCTGTCTCTCTCAATCGTCATCATAATATTATTCACTTTCCGTCAGATGAGATCTTGTACAAATGCTTGTCTATTGAGCATAAAAATCAGTTATTTATTACGTAGAATGAAGGTTTATGTCTCCCTCTAAAATCATATATTATCAGTTAAGATTTATATTTATTTTCTCAGAAGTTTACTATGTATGTATATTAAAAATGTTACGGAATTCACCTGATTTCAAATGTCATATCTAAATATATATTTAATAGATATACTATTATAACAAAATATAGTTAAAAACTGCCATTTCGATAATCCACATCGATGAAATCCACGAGCGATATAATATTACAGCCATTATGTCGTCAAAATCTATCATGTCGGGAATTCAAACGTTAGAATCCACGTGCGATATAATATTACAACAATATTATATCGTCAAAAACTAGCATGTCGGGAATTTAAACGTTAGAATCCACGTGCGATATAATATTACAACAATATTATATCGTCAAAAACTAGCATGTCGGGAATTCAAACGTTAGAATCCACGTGCGATATAATATTACAACAATATTATATCGTCAAAAACTAGCATGTCGGGAATTCAAACGTTAGAATCCACGTGCGATATAATATTACAACAATATTATATCGTCAAAAACTAGCATGTCGGGAATTTAAACGTTAGAATCCACGTGCGATATAATATTACAACAATATTATATCGTCAAAAACTAGCATGTCGGGAATTCAAACGTTAGAATCCACGTGCGATATAATATTACAACAATATTATATCGTCAAAAACTAGCATGTCGGGAATTCAAACGTTAGAATCCACGTGCGATATAATATTACAACAATATTATATCGTCAAAAACTAGCATGTCGGGAATTCAAACGTTAGAATCCACGTGCGATATAATATTACAACAATATTATATCGTCAAAAACTAGCATGTCGGGAATTCAAACGTTAGAATCCACGTGCGATATAATATTACAACAATATTATATCGTCAAAAACTAGCATGTCGGGAATTCAAACGTTAGAATCCACGTGCGATATAATATTACAACAATATTATGTCGTCAAATACGTCACGAAACCAAACGTCGGATTAGACGTGGCATCTAATATTACAATAACATATCATCAGATATGCAGTATCACTTACAGAGAGAGCGACTCAAAAATAATAGCAGTTTACAATAGTCGGCAAATCTTTAAGATTCGGATAGCCCGACGCATAGTTCCCCGCACGACACTCGGCCATCCTAACGAACAGTCGTCCCAAACCACAACGAGTGTGACGATACTTACATGCAGCGTTGGCTGTAACATACAATCATAAAGCTGTTTGAATTATTGTTAAAGCCTTCAATGGCAAACTGTGGCACTTATATTAGTTTTGCTCCACGCGAGACCTTCTTGAATGGGTTTAATAGATCTTAAATAAGATTTTATTTCAGTCTCTGTTGAAACATTTTGTGTTGTGTTTGAGGCCTACGCCTAGCTGACTGTGATTCGTACCGCGGTATTTTTGTGTTTTTCTTTAGTAGGTGTTACACATTGATGGCTCTTTTAATCGGGATGATTTTTGATGGGTCGGTGAAATTCGGCGCAGCCGTTTTTTTATCTATTTTTAAATTGTTGATATTGCCGTATATTGTGATTTTTATACTGTAGACTTTTTTCATTGTGATTCTTCGTTCTAGTTGAGTATATGTGTCGCCGTGTTGGTTTACTTTTCGAGCATGTTGTCGTTTCTGCGCGCGAGTATTAGTTGTTCGAAGTCAGGCTCGAGCTCGCGGATGCGCGTTAGAAGAATATCCGCGAGATTCTGGCTGGAGTCTGCATCTGTAATGACGGAGCGTGACATCACAATCGGACCGACATTTGCTCAACTGAAAATTAAGTCAATTTTCGTGCACTCAGGTGGAAATCGATTAATATGGTGAAATGAAATAACATCACGAAAATAAGGTGGTCGAACAATACTCAAACGATTTCTTAACCATAGCTTTTTTGACATATAGTGAAAATTTAATAGATCAATGGGATAGGTGCAAAAAACGTGAAAGATCTATTGACATTAATTTTGATGTTCTGTGACATTTATTATTTTATTTAGTTTATGAATTTTGACATTATACAATTGATTATGTTGCAGTCTTAGGTTCTTTAATATGAATCCAATTATGATCTACGTGAGATAAATGTAAGTGTATTAATTCGTTTTCGTCTCAATAAACAACTTTAATATAATAGTTTCGGCGGCCGCTACCGCAGCACGCCTATTTCTCTCACTCGGCTCGCATCGTATCATCAACATTAACTTCATTGTATTTCTCGCTTCATTCGCCTGGTAGAGAGGTCGCTATTAGTGATAAGGCCGCCTGTTGTGATACTTTACGTATAAGCTTGCTTGTTACCTTTGTTTTATCTCATCTTAAAAAGTGGATCAATAAAGTATTATCTATCTATCTACCCTGACACGACTTTAATAAAAAATATTTTTGGTGAGTCTATATTTATATTCTTTCAAGAACAAACAATATTTGATTACAATAATATCGTTCCTATATTATAGTTACTAATGCCTTTGGAAGCTGTATTGTAAAAGTTTTCTTGTAGACCATAAAATACAGTCGAACTGTTTCGGATTATAAACCTATCACAATTATTTTGATATTGTTGAATTACATAAAATATATCATGTACATCATTGACCCTTCATTGAACACCTTACAATAACAAAGAACACTACAAGGTATACCAGTAAATAATTACATAAGTGTAACAATAGGCGATCTTATCGCTGAGAGCAAACTCTTCCAGACAACCTTTGGATGGTGAGGAATAACGCAACGTAATAGGACGTCGTTCTACGTTCTTAAAAGATCAGAACAGTATGTCAGTTACAGTGTGAAGCGATGTACTCACGATCATAGAAGACCAGCTCGCACTTGCCGCGGCACGACGGACTCTTGTCGATGATGCTACGGAGAGTCGAGCAAAAATCTGACACAACCACATCCACGTCTATGTCCGCTAGCTCTATAAAGGAATAATAAATCTGTCAGTAGATCCCGGATTGTCCCGGAAAATCCCGGACTTTCCCAGGAAATCCCGGATTTTCTCATTAAAAGGAAACTACATTATCACCGAGTGCTGTAGACTAATATACTATAACACTCTTATAATAATAATAATAATATGTTTATATTTACGGACAACTATACAAGATCCATATTTGTTAGTTACTTACTTAACTATAAAAACTTACAATACAATACAATACAATAAAAACTATACTATACTTACTTAACTATAAAAACTTACAATACAATACAATAAGGTTAGTACTTATACTTATAAGGAAGACAGTAACTTAGTAAGTCATGTATTTCGGAGGCATCCTCTGCGAAATCATGGTTCGCACAAGATGCCTGAATACAGGTGCATGCGGGTCATCCGCTATGACTTTCAGGATGCTATTATCACTCCCCCGAAGCCTTCTCACCAGAAACGCCACCTTTTTTCTTATACATTAACACACAAACACTCACAAACTTTCGGATCTATAACATTAGTATTATTATTATTTTTGAAATAATAATTTTATGACAGGCAAGGTATTACCGCCAACAACGTACAAAAAAGGGTATATTCCCCGTATATGAGGCGAGCGAGCGCGAAGGGCGAGTGCAGCGTCTTCATTTCAGCTCGGGCAAAATCCTTTACGGACACCCGGACGTCCGGATTTCCGGTCGTTCTCCCCCACAAGTCGCATTTAAAATTTTGTGAGTAGGTTTTATAATAATGATTTTTTAGCCAATTCATTGTTTCAAATTTTTCACGGCGTAACGGCGGAGATACGGGTTTCAAAAACGTATCAAGAGTAGGGTTCGTTACAACACTTAGTTTAGGTAATATCTCGGGACTTAATCGCGCTAAAAAACAATTTCTATTTACCTCGACGTTTCGGCCAAGTTGCATCGGCCACGGTCCCGAAAGTTTAAAAATTACAAATGTTACACACTTATAACTAGCGTACGGGTGGACCAATTTTAATGATCTTTGATTATATACTATGATTTTTGGGATTTATCTCCACCCGAGTAGCATAATAACTAATAAAATCTCCGACAAGTTTACAAAAAGAAAAAATTCTCCTATATTTTGGAAGCGGGGTTCAGATGATATTTCGAAAATCAACGCGGGCGAATGACTAGGATGAGACACACTTGAAATATTTACTAGACACCGGCCAAACGCACAAGACGGCGAAGCCAAAAAATTAAAAGAAAAAAACTAGAAAGGAGGAGAGGGTACCCACCCTGGTAGACGGCGCGGTTGTTGAGCACCTTGTGCAGCGTGTGCAGCGGCGACGCACACTCGGCCGCCAGGCACACGGGCGCGGGGGGCGCGGGCGCGGGGGACGCGGGGGCGGGGCGGTAGATCTTGTAGGCCGTGTTGCGGTAGGTGCGGTTGTGCACGCCCGCCACGTTGCGGATCACGTCCGGCGTAGTCTGCGGAACCACACCTGTCGGTTACTTCCTGCTCATATACTTATTTAGACGAGACTTGAACACTCCCAGATTATACCGTTCGGGGAACAAAGACGCAGGCGATGAGTGCCACTCGCTCGCTGTACGGATGACTGTGTGTGGGTGTGTGTTAATATTTGTTCCCCCTCCCAGCTCCCCACCAAGTTCGAAGACTTGTATTAAGGGTGCCGGAAACGTTTACACCCCCCCGCACGAATACACCCCGAACCGGAAGCACGAATATCCCTCGGGAAGGAATTTGTGCTCCCGCCGGGAATCCAATCCGGGACCCCCCGCGCGGGGGGCGGCGTCCCCTGTGCCGACTGGGTCGTCGATATCTCCGTATTGACCGATTTTGATCAAACTTAGAATGTAGGTAGTTTAGGTTCCGGAATAACACGTAAGCTATTTTGTAACTTAATCGACGCGGGCGAAGCCGCGGGCCCCAACTAGTATATAAAAATATCAAGTATTTCCCGATGCCGGAAACATTCACATCACATACACAAATGCACAGAATCAGAAACACAAATTCGCCTTGGGGAGAAACCTTGTGTTTCAGCCGGGACTCGAACCCGATACCCGTACCGAAGGCGAACGCTCACCCAACTAAGCCAACAGACAGTTCTGCACGGCTAATGCTATAGAAAACAAAAGGCAATACTGTTAATCATCTGCATTAAAGTAAAGTGTTCCACTGACGTCGAACATCTCCAGATGCGGCACGTGCGTCCCGCGGTTAAACTGCTTGAGATCGGGCGGCGAATACAGGTCCTTGGTGATCACTATGAACAGCTTCCGCACCGGGAACAACACGCCGTGACGGTTCGACAGCTCCTGGGAAACGACACACTTTGTTCTACAAGCTTCTATTTCACTTGCAATTAATGCAACTTAAACAATGTTTAATGTTTAGTTTTTGTAGTTTAAACAACGCAACGATTGTATTTCAAAAAAAATTCAAAAAATGAGGTTCTCAATTCGACTGTATGATTTTTTTCTGTATGTATGTTACGCGATAATTCCGCCATTAATGATTTTAATGACATCTCAATTAAGGAGGAGGTACTCAAGTCGACAGTATATATTATTCTTTTATGTGTGTTACCACATTACTTCTTTCCACGTGAATCGATTTCGAATTTTTTTTTTAGTTTTAAGTATGTTGCTTTCCAATTGGTCCCATAAATTTGATCAAGATCTGATCAAAAGTTCTTGAAATATCGTATATTGTGGTGGACTACATTGACGATGTTCTCGTTTTTAACCGATTTCAAAAGTTACCTCATAACTTCTTTCGTTGTGAGCCGATTTCGATGATTATTTTTTAATTCGAAAGCTGGTGCTTTTCATTTGTCCCATTGAAATTTGATCAAGATCTGATCTCTAGTTTTTGAGTTATAATCAATAATGCGTGTTTAATACATTTAATCTGATCAAGGTTCCGAAGATAAAGCGGTGAAATCGGTTTTTTTTAAGCTTTGCTTACGATTCATTGTTTTTTTTATTGGTAGAGTATACACACAGAGGTGCTCCAATATAAATTTTATCTAAATCGGTCAAGCCAAAACCAGAACATAAGTGGTGATGTCGGTTTTTTTAAGCTTTGCTTGCGTTTAAATTATTGTTTATTTCATTCATTTTATGCCACCGCCATCCCTACATTATCTTTTCGTTTATATTTCTATTCAAAGGTTGTCGCTCTTAGCGATAAGACCGCCCATTGTACCTATCCTTAGAAGTTTATCTGTAAGCCGTATTTATCTTTTGGTGTCAATAAAGAGTTATTGTATTGTATGGTATTGCAACTATGTTTATTCAGGTGGAATCTTGTAACTTAATTTTGAAGCAAATATCTTCAACCGACTGCTGAAATTTTGTTTTTACGTTTAGTTTGGATGACGAAATGGCGGAAAGTTATTTTTAATGCACTTCTACTATATGGGTATCAAATGAACGGGATTGCTGAGAATAACTCTAAAAATATAGTGACGTATGGCGGACTTGTAAGAGCTTGTTTTTAAATATTTCTTTCATATAATATCATATTATATCATAGTATGTAAGTCATATTTACACACTAGCCGTGCCCCGCGGCTTCGCCCGCTATTATCAAGTTAAAAAGTAGCCTATGTGATAATCCTAGGTATAAGCTATGTACATTCTTAATGTCATCCAGATCCGTTCAGCCGTTAAAGCGTGAAGAAGAAACAAACATAATAATCATAATCATTTATTCTTAGGTTTAGTTGTTGCTTAAGTACTAGGCTACTGATTTTTTTATAATTTTTTAAACACTTAAATTACTATTACAGAAATTATATAAACCTAGATAGAGCCGGGTTTAACGAGTCCGATTAGTATGTAAGTTACATCCTACTAATATTATAAATCCGAAAGTTTGTGTGTAAGTGTGTGAGTATGTACTATTGTACCTATGTTTAGTTAATTTTTGACGTATATATATATTATATATAAATGATTATTAGCTTTGCTCGGTTTTTTGTTTTTGGTAGAATGTGTTTGAATTTGTAGCCTCAGAAAGCCTCATCTAGTGTCGAGTAGAAACAGTTTTTTACATCGGTCAGGCGTAATAGATGGCGCTGATAGTTTCTTAAACCCGGTTTTTTCAAATACAGTTTGGGAACCGAGCATTTCTCGGACCTGGAACGTTGATAAATCGATTCCTTGGGCCGAAAATCCCCTAACCTGTAACTTTCATGAAAATCGTTGGAGCCGTTTCCGAGATCCTGATTACACACACATATATATATACAAGAATTGCTCGTTTAAAGATATTAGATAGATAGATGTTAGCCTAGTACTTAAGCAACAACTAAACCTAAGAAAAATGTCAGTTACCTAGAAAAAAGTTCTGAGGTAACACACACCAAAAATACAGTCGAATTGAGAAGTCGAAGAAGGAGGCTCCTTTGCTTTAAGTCGGCTAAAAAGGTAAATAGATTTGCATAATACGTTAGATACATGACACAGGCTACGTTTTACCGACTTCCCAAAAAAGGAGGAGTTACTCAAGTCGACAGTTATTTTTTTTTATGTGTTTTACCACATAACTTCTTTCCAGGTGAACCGATTTCGAAAATTTATTTTTTTAGTTTGAAAGATGTTGCTTTCTAATTGGTACCTATTGAAATTTTATCTAGATCTGACCTCTAGGTTTTGACTTATCGTCAATAATGCGTGTGCAATACATTAAATCTGATCAAGGTTTCGAAGATCAAGCGGTGAAGTCGGTTTTTTAAAGCTTTGCTTGCGTTTAATTATAATGTTGATTATGTTGGTACAACTAGACATCGAAAACGCGTAAATTTCTCAAATTCCCGTTTTAATTGAATGTTGGTACAAATAGTTAGTAATGTTGGCATCAGTACTTGTATGTTCTCCTCGAATCCCACGAAGCTCGCTCCGTCCGAGGGGATGATGTGCATCAGGTACCCCTCGAAGTAGGAGCACGCCATCCCCACTCCGTAGCTGATCATCGGCTTGGCCGCCTGGTGGAAACCACAGGGATGATAACATGACTTAGTAGTATTTTATAGTGTTTGAATATATAAATATATATATATATATATATATATATAAAACCGGCCAAGTGCGAGTCGGACTTGCGCACGAAGGATTCCGTACCATTATCTATAAAAAATCAAGTTTGTTGTATGTGAGCCCCCCTTAAATATTTATTTTATTATATTTTTAGTATTTGTTGTTATGGCGGCAATAGAAATACATCATCTGTGAAAATTTCTACTGTCTAGCTATCACCGTTCTTGAGACGTTCTGTCACCAGGCTGTATGGTGACAGACGGACGGATGGACAGACGGACAGCGAAGTCTCAGTAATAGGGTCCCGTTTTTACCCTTTGGGTACGGAACCCTAATAAATGAATTGCTGTTCGTTTGTCTCACTAAAACTCGAGAATGGCTGGCTGTTCAGAGAAGGTTTAAACTGTGTGAAATTTTTAATGAAAACTCGGGATGTCCGATCTCTTTTGTATTTTTAGAAATAAAAAATAGTGTCACTTGGTTGTCAGATATTTATAGGTGCGTTCGAAATTGGTCTGTTTCATAGCTGTAGTATGAGGTCCGATCTCTTTGGTCTGTTTTGTTGGAATACAAAACATCTGTTAATACAAAGTTCTGTTTCAGAAATAAAAAATATTGTACAAAAATAAATAATAAGTGTCAGTTGGTTGTCGAAAAAAATTAAATCTTCTATATTATTAGTTCGCCGGGTCAGCTAGTAAAGTATACATTTTGATTTTGCCCTTTGTTAATTTGGTCTATAAAAGTACATTCTTACCTTATATTTTTCTACACCAAATAAAATTGTATAACAAGGAATACTTTAAATTTTTTTAAATGAAGCTGTTATCAGTTGGAAAAAAAAAGGATTAAAAAGTTACATATCGTCGTTGTGCGTGCAAAAGTCGCTATGTGTTTTTTCGTGATATTCGGTTTTTTATGAAGTTTTAATCGGTTCCCTATTGATTCGACTAATATCTTTAGCCCTAAAATTGAATCGCATAAAAAAATTGACTCCTAATATTAGTTACTACTAATCATCATTACATACAATATCACTGCCCCTCATATCACTTGTCAAAACCGAATATCACGAAAAAACACATAGCGACTTTTGCACGCACAACGACGATATAGGTATACCAGACAAACTTTCAAGACGAATCAGACGAGCCCAAACTCGATAGGTTTAACTTATTTACTTCAGAAGTTCCATGGCTGTCTTCCATCTCCATAGTAATAAGGCTCATTTAATCGGTCTGCGTATAAATAAAAGCTTGTAAAAAGCTTACCATTTCCGGATACTTGACCAGCAAGGAAGCGAGCGCTACGAAGACAAATTCTTTCTGGAACAGCTTCTCCCCGGAGTAGAGTAGCGTAGCAGCTGACAGCAGGTATATGAGGGCGGAGCTGCGGGCTGCTCGAGCCGCCGTCACCAGGCTGGAGGGGTCCCGCGACGAGTACGCCTGCTGGGCTAGCTGGGACAGTGATGCTACCGCGTGGACTGTCAAAATGTAGACCGCGAACCGAGCTACAATAGAATACAATTTCCTTTATTGTAAATTGTGTAAATAAGACAGTATTAAAAAAATATATATACATACTAGCTGACCCGCCCGGCGTTGCCCGGGTAAACAAAAGCTTACACATAAACGCTTTCTCACTCACAGCCCCACTGTAAAGTACTATAAGTTGTGTCGTGGGGCCGTAAACAATTAACACCACACACACAAAATTCACGTCATACCCAGAACCAGAAACATAAACTGCCCGTGGGGAAAAAACTTGTTATTGTGTTCCCACCGAGATTCGAACCCGCTGCTTTAAAGACGAACGCGCACTCATCTACGCCAGTGGGTAGTTCAAAGTTCAAAGATTCCCCACCCTGCGTCGCCCGGTTAAAAAATCTACACATTAACACTTTCACATTCACAGCCCCACACTAAGTTCAGTGACTTGTAGCGTGGGGCCGTAAACATCCAAGATTCACAACATATTAAAAACCAGGAACACAAATTTCCCGTAGGGAGAAAACTTCTGTTACCACCGCGAATCGATCCCGCTGCTTTAAAGGCAAACGCGCACCCATTTACGCGAGTAGATAGTTCAAAAGATGACCCGCCCGGCGTCGCCCGGTAAAAAAATATACAAATAAACACTTCCACATTCACAGCCCCACACTAAGTTCAATGACTTGTATCGGGGGGCCGTAAACATCCAAGATTCACAAAGCATTCACAACATACTCAAAACCAGAAACACAAATTCCCGTGGGAAAACGCCTGTGTTCCCAAACGCCCACCTAACTACGCCAGCGGGCAGTTCAAAGTTCAATGATAAGACTAAACAAAAAAAAAACAGTCGAATTTATATCCTCCTTCTTATGTTAGTCGGTTCAAAACATAGACGTATGCCGGATTACGCAGTAACTGTTCCATTCTGTGATCCACCGTTTTCACCCTCAAATAAACTTAACGATTTCGCCTAGACTATAAATTATGTGCAGTAAAGAGCAAATTGCATCTACGTGAACTACATAAGCCGATGAAATAGGTTTTTTTGATAAGGATTAATATTAAATACTTAAAAAAAGCCAACGAAATAAAAGCCGCTATTTTTTAATGTGCAGGAATTCGTAGTACGTGTCGGTACATTTCTGACCCGTCCCGTTCACGGGCGGACTCCCGTGAAACTAATTTCACGATTTCTCATAGACTATTTATCCAAATCATATGCAGTAAAAAGCAAAATGTATCTACATGAACTTCGTAAGACGATGAATAAGTTTATTTTGATAAGGATTAATACTGAATGTCTCAAAAAGCCAGCTAAACACAGGCCGCTTTTTTTTTCAGATTTTTAACAAGGAAAAGTATTTTTTCTGAGCTATACATACATGTTAGATATATGCTGTCGCGGACTTTTTTGTAAAACTCATGAAGGCCAACATTTTTACCATACATTGTATTCAACTATGTCTTACCGTTTAGTCAGCGTACGCCGATAAAGCGGAAAGTTAGCAATTTTTTTTCCGACTTGTCTTACGAATATTATTATTTCGATCTTATAACTAACTTCTATCCCGACAAAACATAGCCTATGACACTCAGTGATAGTGTAGCTATCTATTGGTGAAAGAATTTTCAGAATCGGATCAGTAGTTTCAGAGATTACCTTTTACATACAAACAAACAAACAAACAAACTTTACCTCATTATAATATTAGTATAGATTATACGAGTAACAACAACAATATCATCAGCAACAACCTATCATCAGCAGGATCAGTAATAACTTATTACTGATGCTGCTGATGATATTGTTTTTGTAACTTGTATAATATTATAAGATAAGATAAGATAAGATAATTCTTTATTGGCTAAAACTGTAGTGTTAGTATTCGCGAGTTCTTATTGCAGGTAATGTTATTACAGTTGACCCATCTCGGGCGTCCAATGTCACAAAATATAATTATACAAGCCATACAAATGTTCATTATTTAGATTATAGATATTTGGAATTTATGGTGAATAAGATACAATAATTATGATTAGTTTGTTAAATATAAAGAACACTACAAAAATGTCAGAGATATTAAATTCATGCTATGTCAAAAAATTTTTAAGGAAATATTCTTTCAAACTATAGAAAACATTTTCAGTCAACCAATTTTTTAAAGCAGATTTAAACATATTCATAGGAAGTTCTTTAATTCTCTTAGGGAGGTGGTAATAGACCTTTATGCCAGACACATAGGTACTCTTCTCAAAGATCTTACACTGTATAAATGGAAGATGTAAGTCATTGTAACACCTCATTTGAGTACTTCTTACACGCACATCAGACTTCGTTTTGAAAATATATCTATTATTCCTGACAAACAAGCTAAGTTCCATTATGTATATTGCTGTGAGTGTTAAATATTTTTTATTTTTAAAAATTTTATATTTTTTTAAATTTTGCCGTTTTAACGTTTCGCCGTTCCAAAAGTCGACAGCGTTATTACTAATAACCCATCTCGTACTAGCGGTCGCTGCGGCGCGGCGTGAATATTGTCAATTTTTTTTTTTTTTAAACAAACATGATTTTCTACTACCTATTCAGTTACA
The DNA here is from genome assembly GCA_948107665.1 of Lomographa bimaculata. Taxonomy (NCBI): domain Eukaryota; kingdom Metazoa; phylum Arthropoda; class Insecta; order Lepidoptera; family Geometridae; genus Lomographa; species Lomographa bimaculata. The sequence goes on along the minus strand of OX403600.1, from coordinate 847,195 downwards.
CTCCACCCCAGTTGCGTACGACAACTTAATTTTTTTATTTTTGACAGTAATGACGACAAAATTAATGACGTCTAGTTATCACCATAATAACTAGACGTCATTAATTTAATTTAATTAAAGAAATATTATTACTAGATACAATAATATGTATTGTATACAATAATATCATTATACAATGCTTAATGTCACATACAAAATAAGAGAGTCTGTATACCAAATTCAATAAAAAATACTGAAATCAAATTGTCACTAAATAATTACAGAAATGCTTACCTATCTGTCTTAAAAAATAAAAATAATGGACAAATACATGCATACATAGGGTGATAAACGATTGCGTGGCGCAAGTCGGGTAAAAATACCAAAATCTAGAAGTCAATCACCCGTTTCAAATATCTTTTTTCAGCGTTTTATCGAGCTTTCTGTCTTACTCATGTTTCTTAAAACAAAACTGACAATGACAAAACAAAAATGTTGCTTATCGATTCGTGATAGCGAACCACTGCGCAGTGCAAATCAAAAGCCTATTCTGCAAGTTTGTATAATAAAGAGACAGTCGTAACATTAAGATATTAGTATATATTAAGCAATGAGTTATCAAAATGCGATAGGACACATTGTCTGTACAAAAGTTTTTACAATATGGATATGCATATAAATTTTTACCGACTTCGCAAAAAAGGGGGAGGTACTCAAGTCGACTGCATTTTTTTTGTGTGTTAACTTTCATAACTTCTTTCCACATGAACCGATTTCAAAATTTTTTTTAGTTTGAAAGATGTTGCATTCCAATTGGTCCCATTTAAATTTGATCAAGATCTGATCAGTAGTTCTAGAAATATCGTCAATAATCCTTATTCTATGGACTAAATTGACGATGTACTCGTTTTTAACCAACTTCAAAACTTACCTCATAACTTTTTTCGTTGTGAGACGATTTTGATGATTATTGCTGGTGCTTTAACAGCACTTTTTTTGTACTTTTTTTTTAGTGACTCGATATATTATTGTTCAGTCTGCAAGCAGACGTACAAATGATAATTTCCATGTCTACTATATTATCTAGTCATTCTAGTCTATAGATTAACAAAAAAAGCTGAAAATCCTTTACACTATAGAAACAATGACTAAGCTGTCTAGACAAAATCTTTTAAAATTTGTTTCCATCCAATATTTTGATTACATTAGGTACAATGTTAATAATTAAACGCAAGCAAAGCTTAAAAAACCGACTTCACCGCTTATTTTGGTTTTGGCTTGATCAATTTCGATAAAATTTATATGGGACCACATCTGAAATATAATATACCAAACAAAAAAAAAATTATCAAAATCGATTCAAATTGGCGGAGATATCGCGTAACATACATATAAAAAAAAGCATACAGTCAAATTGAGAGCCTCTATTTTTCAAGTCGGTTGAAAATATAGCATGTAGAAGAAAGACTTTAAGGCTAAATGAGTTTAAGGTTAGGATAAGAATCAGGGTCTGAGAGCTAGAACGTATTTTAATTACCCCATAGTTTTTTTTTTATGCCTGATAGGCAAGCATTTGACCACAAACTCACCTGTTGGAAAGTGATGATGTGGCCGAAGATGTAGCATGTTTGCCTAGAAGGTACCTATTCACTCTTGACTTGAAAACTCCCAGATTGTACCGCTCGGGGAACAAAGACGAAGGCAATGAGTTCCACTCCTTCGCGGTACGAATGATAAACGTAGAAGCGAAACGCTTCGAGCGAACTGGGGGTATATCAACCATATACGGATGACGTTTGACAGTTTGTCTTGTTGTTAGATGGTAAAATGGACAAGTTGGAATTAACTCGTATAATTCCTGCGCACACTCTCCAAAATGTATACGATAGAATACCGATAGGCTCGCGACCTTACGTCGGTATTATATTATACGATTATTCTCTTTATTTATTATTTATCTGACCCTTGATCCAACCATTTAGCGAAAGCCTCTTGAGGTGTTGATCGAGACTTTTCGCTATTAGCCCATTCGCCGAGACAACTATCGGGACAATGATCGTCGAATCCACATCCCACATGGCGGTTACCTCGAAGGCCAAGTCAAGATACTTGCTTAGCTTATCCTTCTCAGCCTTCGCGAGGTTTTCATCATGCGGGATAGTGACGTCAATGAGCACTGCCCGCCGTTGCGACCGATCGGTCAGAACGATATCAGGCTTATTGGCGACAATAGTCCTGTCCGTGATGACAGATCGGTCCCAATAGAGCGTAGCATGACCATTCTCGAGAACCGGCATCGGTGTGTACTTATAGTACGGCACTTCAGATTCAACAAGACCATATTGAAGAGCAAGTTGCTGATGTATGATCCCAGCTACAAGGTTATGTCTGTGCAAGTACTCGCCGTTAGCAAGATGAGAACAACCAGAAATAATATGCCTGAGTGACTCACCAGGACGACGGCATGCCAGACAAATGTCGACCGTACCGTCCTTGATGATATATTTCCGGTAGTTATTCGTCTTGATAACCATATATATATATATCGTACGATTATTATTATTATTTATCTCTTTATTGCCCAAAAATGGTGCAAAGACTTAACGCTAAAAGCATCCTCTACCAGTCAACGTAACATACATACAAAAAAACACTACAGTTCTTATAACTGTTTTCTTTGAGTACAAGTTACAGCTTAGTAAAATATAAATTAAACTCACCAATATGGAACCAGTTTTCTTTGTCTTGAAAGTTTATGATTTGTGATCCTGAAAAGTAAATAATATGAAAAAACCGCCTGTGACTTAGTTGGGTACTTCTAAGCAGCAGGTATTGTGGGGCTGTGAGTGTAAAAGCGTTTATGTTCAATGCTTAGTCTTATGCTGCATCACCAATTTCCATTAGTTGAGGCAACTAATTTGGCAAAACATTTTTTTAAGGAATGTTCAAGCTATTTTGATTACTTAAATAACCATTAGGGACCAACTAGAAACGATATAAAAAAAAAAACAAGATAATAACCAAACCGGTAACAAACAATACGCTGAGTTATAAGGTATCGTCTTCGAGCAAATAGTTGAATATATATTTTTTCGTCGTTCGCCAGTTTGGGTAAGTTACCTCATACCGACGTACATTAAAAAATATTATTTATTCTATTTTATTTTCTATTTAAAAAAATAAAAATCTTTTGATGTTTGAAAAGATATATTATTATCTAGTTGGTCCCATTGAATTGAAGGTTAAAACTGGAATATTTTGTTTCTACTCCACTTATTCAACTCACACTCAGGACACGCACACAGCTATTTGCTTAAAAATAAAACGGTCAATGCTTTATAGAACTTCAGACGGGTACAGTCAGCGTCAAAGGAACGTGTACACAACTCAATATTATTTTTCATTAATCACTCGAGTCTCGAGATGTCTTTGATAATAAATCAAAACAAAGATTAACCTTTAAGTTTTAATTATTCTGTGCTTATACTGCCATTCTACACATACTATATACCTTCCTCAAAATAATCTACGTATAAAAAACCATTTAAAGCGATTGAGCTGTTTTGACCAAAAATAGATACAGGAAAACATAAATGTTTCACTTTTATATATTAGTAGGGAACTAAGAAATAAACTTATTACTTCACAGCCCCATACGCAAAATTAATATCAGAGGTGCCAGTAACACTTACAATACACACGTTAAAAAAAAAGTAAGATAAAATTCAGAAGCACAAATATTATGAGAAGAGAGAAATTGTGCATTAATTAAATAAAATATTTACCAGAATTAGAACCATCAATCATTAATCTGTTATTATTATCTAAGGGTACCCTAACTCAATGCACCTATAAACCATGATTCAGACTCAGAGAGCGGTTCGTGCAATATATGATATGGGTCCACGCGAATCTCTCAGAGAATTCTTTAAAGAAACAGGCATACTTACTGCCTTCGCTTTACATCTTTGAAAATATTATGCATGTTCGCAAAAATATTAGTAAATATAAATTAAGAAGCGACGCACACAATCTTAATACTAGATATAAGCATAAAATTACAGTGCGCGCATTTAGATTAAGCAAAACGAATAAATCTTTTATGGCAATTGGGGTTAGATTTTACAATAGAATTCCTAAAATCGTAACTGAATTACCACTGGGAAAGTTCAAATCTGTAATAAAACGGGCATTAATTAAGAAAGCTTATTATAAGACTACAGACTATATTAATGACAAGGATGCATGGAGGCAAACTGCACAGGCTCTTTCTAGCGACTACCATAATAACACCTAGGTTAAGAAAATCATGTATTAGAAATTAAGAATGTTTTAAAAAAAAATGAATGAAAAAAAATGCACCGCCGAGTTTCTTGCCAGGTTCTTCTCGAGATGGCTGTAATTTTCCGAATCTGGCAATAGATTCATTAACTTTCATGAGTGCCTCTTTGGGGCCCATGTGAATAAACGATTTTGATTTTGAGACAAGGCACTAACAACAACTTTTATTTAAAAATCATTATAAAAATATTATATTTTACTTCTTGATGGTTTTGCACACTTGAAAATTTACTTCGGGCTTCTATTATTAATCTATTTTATATATATTTAGGGATAACTTTATCCCACAGACAAGAGAAAAAAAGAAACAAGTATTCGCCGTAAAGGGAGTAATCGTAAATAAACGAGACATTGATCGAGAACTCGACATGCTGAGAATCAGTCGCTGCAAACTCTGAGGCCGGGGAGTCTTTGAACGAGTCTATAGGCTGTCTCTTTTTAACTGGCAAACTGTGCCCATGCTGGATGCGATAGCACTACCGACCGAACAAATTATGATAGGTGCCAAATTACAAAAATTATGAATGAAAATGTATTGTTTAGCTATTGTTTTATGCATTAATAGTACCTTAAAATTACAATCTATGTTCCTGTTGTAATGACAAGAGAAATGTGTTAGTTTTGAATACAAAACGAATAAGTTAAAGATGCGACATTTACGTCGTAATAATGTGTGAAAATCAATTGGTTTATATTTCGTTTTAGGTAATTATTTTGGAATAAAGACTATCCAGGAACCTAGATTAATATGTTTTTAATCTGAATAACAGCACAGTATGGTGATAATATGCTTGAATTATAAATAATTTTAGTATTACGATTGTATGGGCAAATCAACCTCCGCAGGCTCCTTAATGCCGGGAACCATTTCTTGCTGCAACTGCCTGTACCTTTTATCTTTATGAAAATAAACTTACAAATTTAAACAGAGGAAGCTGTGTTCAAAACAATGGGACCATTATATTTTATTAGTTTGCCTTCTAGTTACTTCAAGGAATTGGGTAACAGGTACCTACTAGTTATATCGACTTGGATACCCTAACTGATGAATATGAAATAATTAAACGCAAGCAAAGCTTAAAAAAACGACTTCACCGCTTTATCTTTGGAACCTTGATCAGATTTATGTATTAATCACGCATTATTGATTATGAACTCAAAAACTAGAGATCGCATCACGTGGAGAGAAGTTATGAGGTAAAACACATAAAAAAAAAAAACAGTCGACTTGAGTACCTCCTCCTTTTTTGGGAAGTCGGTAAAAACGAGAGGTCTTCGGCCTTCATAGCTTCTAGTGTAAAAATAAATACATATGTTTATAAAATACTATACAAATACTAAATTGGACAGGATGCTTAGCATTATACCATAGCTTTGCTAAACAGCCACAGAGCAGCATTGTGCATGCATGACGCAGGACTTATTTTAGTGGGAAGGGGTAGTTTCTAGTGTGACGGCTTATTAATATCCAATACTTAAGTCTTAATAACTTATATTACTTACTTAAATGTCTTAACAACAAAGATCATCACTTTCCATCAGGTGAGATAGAGGTCAAATGGTTGCCTATTTAGCATAAAAAAATACAAAAAATATGTGGTTTTTAAGTAAGTGTGATTGTGTGTGTGTAATGTAAATTTTAACAGCAGCCCCAAAATGTTTTCAGCACCCTCAGAAATTAAGAATTAAAAAAAAAAAATTAATGAAAATAATTGCTGAATCACCAAGTGACGAATATTTAAAAAAAGTAATGAAAAAGTTCTACTCGAGATGGCTGTAATTATGCGAATCTGGCAATAGATTCATTAACTTTCATGAGTGCCTCTTTGGGGCCCATATGAATAAACGATGTTGATTGATTGATTGATCAGAACTAAATGAGGGGTTGTTTGTGTGTGTGATTTTTTATCCGCTTTTACACTAATAGCCTCACACTAAGTTCAAAAAGCCGGAAACATTAATATCACACTACAATCACAGAACCAGAAGCATAATTGCCTTGATGAGGAAAATTGTGCTTCTGCAGGGATTCGAACCCAGAACCTGTGTTGAAGCAAGTAAATTCTTGCCTACTACGCCAATTGCGTCATCAATGTTATTTACTGTTTACACTAAGGCATATAATTTTTATCTCATATTTGGCAAAAAATTTAAACAGATTTTTCCTCTTAACTATGCTATTATGTACATGTATGTAACTATATTATTATGGTACAAAAAGCAGTTATTTTTGTACCTATATTGCAGAGGCAATTGTACTTAATTACAACTTACACACCAACATCTACACTCAAAACATACGAGCATGTCACACGCTCACTCACACTAACACAGCCTGTACCCACACAGCAAAATATAATAATACACTCACTACTACATTTATCGTATCTAGCCCGTACACGTACCTACCTACACTTATGCAGTCAACATCCACGTGACGCATGCACCGGGCGGCGGCGGACCGGTTTGTCGCTTGCGCGCGCATCGCTATCGCTGTTACTTAGGTACCTACTTACACACACTTTCGCACAATAATTATTTATATTATTTACTAATTTTTGACACCGTAGGTTAATAGCGTAAAGTAGCAATACCTCATTAGTTTTATAATTTAGATACGGACTGTTAAGTCAATTACTGTTTTACTTATATTATCTGTTAAGTCCTAAATTCTGATAACACTATAGGTACCTAGGTTCAAACTAAATGTTAAATTCGCGGAGTGGGGACCTGGTGACCTGTAATACAGGTTTTTTTAAACCTACATCAGGCACCAGTCTCTCACAACACTGGTTTACGCTTTAGTAATAAGTACCTTAATTGTTAACTAGCAGATAAGTATACCTGTGTGAGAGAAAAATAAATACATTTATTATTTATTTATTATTACTGCATTGCATTGAGCTACTTGAAACTGTCCCAAAGAATCCTTTTTTTTTCGTTTCAAGATGTCGATAGATAAGCTTGAACCAGCAAGTGGTGTCCACTTAAAACAGTTTTGGCCCTTAGGAGTTCTTGAACTATAAGCATTTATATTACCGCTATTAACAGGCATCTGGCAGACAGTTTACTAGTAAAGAACAGGTCTAAATCAAGGTTTAAGGCTGATGTTGATGATTTTAGGTTTTTTTTTCTATTTAACAGGTCTAATCATATTTACCGATAATTTGAGTGCTATTATTAGTAACTTAAGAATATTTTAAAGTTTTTATACCTAGTTAGATATTGTCTCATATAGTTAGCGCCTTGGCAATTGCTGTAAGCTTACTATTTTCTGAAATAAATAAATAAGGCACTTACAACCTTGTTGGTACAACAAGTTGGTACATTTTCATTATAAATGTTTGTATTATCTTAGTGACTCTTGTTATATTTGTATGAGTAACAGGATATTCACCAATTTAATTTGTTTTGAGTTTCTGATATTTAGGCGCTGTAGCAAGCACTATGATGAAGTGTATATAATTTTTCATTTTATTTTATTACTTAAAGGGAATATTACAGCTAGGTAGTTACATAGATGATTAATGTGGATCTAAAAGTGTAATTTCAAAAATCCACTTTTAGGATCAAGAAAATAATTAAATATCGACTAATAGTTACAGAAATTAGGGCTTAAAATATGCATGAGATAATGTTATCTTACATACACTTACTTTTAATAACAGGTGTGTTATATAAGTCAATAAAAACATATAACATATACTTACACTTTCACAGTTACAGCCCACACTAATTTCGATGACTTGTGTCATGGGTGGCAAAAACATTCACATCACACACACATTCACAACCAGAACTAGAAACACATATTTTCCTTGGGGAGAAAACTTGTGGTCCCAACAAGAATCGAACCCGATAACCCTGCTTATCAATATATCAATATTGTAGTGTTGTAATTTGACAAGATTGAAATATGTCATATATGACAATGAATACCTCTTCAGTTAGTATGCAAACATTTATAAATTCAAGTATATCAAAAATATAAAAACTTACCAACTGCTACACCAGCGACAACTAGGATCTGTACCAAGTACACATAACTATGATTCATAATAAGACTTTGCAGTTGGAACCTTAATGTCCTGAAACAAACAAAACAACATTATACACAAAAGAGATTTACTTATAACCAAAAGTTTACCTTTCTAAATTTATCACTATAGTTCTACCTAGCATGGCTTATAAATAAAATCAATTGATTTGGGTGGACGTTATTAACACAATGTGCAGCTAAGACCTATTTATTTATATATATATTGTGTAAAAAAATCTGTCACAATTTCAATTCATTGTTGCACTCTAACAATCACAAGAATTTTATCAATATTACCCTGACCAGTTTCAAGCATATACAAAGCTCTTTTTCAAGGAGTAGGACGTCAGCGGGCCTGCTGCTACATACTTGGGAGCACCTGGCCTGCTTACTCCCAGGAGAAGAGTTCCAAGTCAAGTTTTAGCACGATTATTTATGTTTAGTTTTTATTGAGCTTATTTGTAAGTATTCAAATATTAATGATAAAGCCTCAAATTGTTTTTAAACTCAAAGGTACCTAAACATACTAGGGTCCTCCATGTCCATGTGATTCTGTAGGAATATAAAGGGTTAGTTGAATAGCTAAAGGGAGCCGGTTGAATCGTGGTTCCGGTGCGGCAACAGCTTTCCGGCTAAATTCGCACTAAATATTTTCTGCTGTGCAGTAAGAGGTAGTAGGGAATAAGTATCTATAGGTACTTAGCACCTATGAATAAACTATTACTCGTAGCTTGGCACTTACTTCTGAACCATATTTTACAAATATCAGTCGCACTGAAGAGAATCAGTCTGCCATAATAAGTAACAAAGATAATGTTTACCGGTATACAAAGTTCCTCCTATGGATAATGTTATCACAATACACACCCTTAGGTTACATATATCTAATTACTATATTATGTTCACGACGTTTGAAATAAAACAATGAAACACGGTGTACTTATGCAGGTGTACCTACGAGTGATTACAATATCTTTGGTACCTACCTCCATGCAATAACAAAGAAGTTGCAAAAGAGAAATGATGGGATTTGTGGGATATCATAGGGGTATATAAATAGAACAGCTCACAGAATACTTATATACTACACCGGGAGGAACTTCTAGTATATATACAAAATACCTACTCTGTGAGAACAGATGTGACAGCACGATACTGTTACCATAGAAAATAATATACTCTACACTGTTACTATTTGCAAGGATGTTGTAGCTAAAGTAATGTAGGTTTGTTTCCTATCTCGATGATATTAGTGGTGCTACTCTATACCTCGGAACAATATTAATTTGTTATTGTTCCGAGAGAATGGATCTGAATCTATCCCCTTAGGTATATAACTTATTTATCGACTATTAATATTAAGGAGTTTTGCCGCAAAAGTGAAAATATGGCGTTGTTGATTTTGTATAATTTTCCAAAACCTGTGATTCTTCGAGTGTTAATATGTAATAATGGTGGATTATTAACCGTTAATACTTAGTAAACGTGCATAAGTGTAGGCAAATCATACAAAGTTGAAAAACGTGATTTTCGCCTTCGCTCCAAAACTCCATCGGGAGTTCTAGTAAAGTTTCTAAAACTTTTTTCTTTTTTTTATGCAGATTGGGCAAGCATTTGACCACTATCACACATGATGGAAAGGGATGATGATAATGCCTGGACCACTCCGTTCGTGATTCTTTTACTTGACTTTGACTTGTGACTAGGACTTTTATTATGAAATGCACTTGAAAATTACTATTTTTATTTTTATATTATTACTTGACGCTGAATCAATAAACGCAAATGGACAAGATATCCGTACTCTCCGTAGGGGTAATAATATTCTGTGGACAAGATTGTGAAGCCAAAATTAAAAGAAAGAAAATAAACTTATTTATCTATGAATTTAACAAACAAAACAAATAGGTTAAATAAAATTTGTACATTTCCAGCTTAAATTAAAGAATAACTAAGGTTTCCAACATGCCAGAACTTGATATAAAACGAAAAGCAGAAGACTATTCCGTAGTACCTTCGAAGAGGACTCGACATGAAATATCTGTTGTCGGCACAAGGGAGAAAGCTGTTGTTACATCTGCAGTAAGTAAAATAATCATTTATGTATCATATTTTAAGACTTATAAACAAGCTGAGTATATCACCCATATTCTTATGAAAAACTAGCCTTGCCCCGCGGCTTCGCCCGCGCTTCATGATAAGACATAAAATTTGATGTTTATACATACCTTCCTTCCCTTTCTACAACCTTCACGGCATTTGACCACTGCTATCATCGCTTCAAAATGTATATCAGTGCCTGGGAGTGTAAGGGGTTAAATAAATAAATATGAGTTTGTCATAATAAACTGGCGAAAGCATCAGACACATGCTAAGTTTTTAAATCTTTTATTTATTTTACAGGTACCTCGTACCTCAAATCTCTATGCACCAATCATGCTGTTGGAAGGCCACCAAGGAGAAATATTTACTTCCAAGTTTCATCCTGAGGGAAAACATCTTGCGTCAGGTGGCTTTGACAGGCAAATATGTGAGTATTGTTAACCCTTTATTATTTATAAGGGACAATATAAGTTAACGGTAAGTTGTTTCATGTGATTCTAGTTATAACAAGTGGCTTTGTGAGTTGGAAACATTGCATATTTTTTAAAAAATTGTTGAAATGTGAGTTACTTACGTACCCCATTTTGAAAAAAAAAACAAAAAATGAAACAACAAAAAAACTCCATATAATTATCTAACCTGCTCACTAAATTTCCTGAAATTTGTTGAAAAGTGTGACATGTAGATGAAAAAATTTGGGCATCTAAAAGCTGATTTCTCATGCTGAAATGAAGAAGCTTGCGCTTTGCGCTGCTTGTTCTATTATTATAAAATTGTCGCCAAACTTGATGGCCTTGTTGGAGTGGACACTTGGTTGACGATATTATGAAATGTAAACCCAAATCCAACAAAACCAAAAAAACCAACAAACTAAACAATTTATGCATTGTTTGGTTTTGGTTTGCCTTGGCTTTACCCAGAATTAAATTTTTTTATGACCAATAAGCCAGTATTAGACCACAATCTCACCTGATGGAAAGTGATGATGCGGCTGATTACTTTACTATATAATTTTTTATGTGAAAAACATTATATCGTCGTTGTGCGTGCAAAAGTCGCTATGTGTTTTTTCGTGATATTCGGTTTTGACAAGTGATATTAGGGGCAGTGATATTGTATGTAATGATGATTAGTAGTAACTAATATTAGGAGGCAAATTTTTATGCGATTCAATTTTAGGGCTAAAGATATTAGTCGAATCAATAGGGAACCGATTAAAACTTCATAAAAAACCGAATATCACGAAAAAACACATAGCGACTTTTGCACGCACAACGACGATATGTATTGTTCTACCATATGTGCAATAAATATAATTTTGCTTTATGTTTATTCTCTATGTAAATTCAACAAAGTACATGCTATTACATATATTTCAGTCCTATGGAATGTGTACGGCCAATGTGAGAACGTGATGGTGATGAAGGGTCACACGGGGGCCGTGATGGAGCTCTGCTTCTCTCCGGACGGAGCGCACCTCTACTCATGTGCCACCGACCAAAGTGTTTGTGTCTGGGACGTACCCACCGGCACGAGGGTCAAGAAACTCAAGGGACATGCCAGCTTCGTCAACTCTGTATCAGGTATAAAGCAAAATATACTGCTTCTCACAGTTTCAGGCCTGACACGAGCCTGTTATACATATGTGTGTGTGTGTGTGTGTGTGCATTCTCAGAAATATTGATAAATATAAATTAAGAAGCCACACTCATAATCTTAATACTAGATATAAGCATAAAATAGCGTTGCACGCATTTAGATTCACAAAACGTTAATAATAATTAAGTAAACCTCATTTCATAAATTTTATTCGATTTTAAAATTTTCTTAAATTGTAACTGAATTACAGTGATAATTCAGTTCCCAGTGGGGAAAGTTAAAATCTATACTAATATTATAAAGAGGTAAAGTTTGTGAGGTTATAGGGGGGGATCTCTGGATCTACTGAACCGATTTTAAAATTTCTTTAACCAATAGAAAGCCACGTTTCTTGTGAGTGTCATATGTCGCCGGGCAGGTCAGCTAGTCAGGAATAAAAAGGACATTAATTAAGAAAGCTTACTATAAGATGAATGACTAATGACAACAATGCATGGAGGCAAACTGCACAAGAGCTTTCCGGCGACTACATAATATAGATATACCTTGGTTAATATAATTCCTGTATGAGTCATTTAAGAAAACTGATGAAAAAATGCACCTCCGAGTTTCTTGCAAGGTTCTTCTCAAGATGGCTGAAATTTAGAAAATCTAGCAGGAGAGTTTTAACTTTAATGAGTGCCTCTTTGGGGCCCACGTGTAAATGATTTTGATTTTGTGATGGCAGGCGCACGGCGCGGGCCGGAGCTGGTGGTGTCTGCGTCGGACGATAACACCATCAAGCTGTGGGACGCACGCAAACGGAACCCGGTCGCGTCCTTCGACGCACACTACCCCGTCACCGCTGTGCTATTCAACGATACCGCCGAAAAGGTCTCACGTACCATTTATTTGTTCTTTTTTTTTTTCTTTTTTTTAATTATTTCATGACCATGGATGCATAGTCCTTCAGTCGAAATATTAAACAAATATTATCAATTTCTATTTTTTATAATAAAAGTCTTAGTCACAAGTCACAGTCAAAGTCAAGTAGTCAGACATAGTCAAGTCATGCCCTAGTAAAGTGGTAGAAACTTTAGTAGAACTTCTATTGGAGTTTTGGAGCGAAGGCGAAAATCACGTTTTTCAACTTTGTATGACTTGCCTACACTTATGCACATTTACTAAGTATTAACGGTTAATAATCCACCATTATTACACATTAACACTTGAAGAATCACAGGTTTTGGAAAATTACACAAAATCAACAACGCCATTTTTTCGCTTTCGCGGCAAAACTTCATTTATTTGTTCGATTCTATGGTATTGCCATAAACAAAGCTACATTAATTGCCGGACCATTTTTCGACCCCCTCTCTCCCCTTGGTGAGATGTCGTGAGATTTTGCTCGACCCCCTCCCCCTCCCCTTATCTCATAATAAGTTAATCTGTGCTTGATTGCGTTTCATTTATTTAACACCTCATATCTTACTATGAGATTAATTCTTTTTGTTTAAGTTGTACACCTCATAACTTATTATGAGATTAATTCTTTTTGTTTAAGACTACTAACTATATGATTTTTCCATATTACAGTAGTTATTTTTTTACTTAATTTAACCCAGTTTTTTCGTAATTTTACACTGCTTCTTGCAAAAAATAAAATACGTGATATTTGCTGAGACACTCCCTATCCCCCACGTGAGATTGTTTGAGGTTTGTCTCTACTTCAAAAAAGGAGGAGGTTCTCAATTCGACTGTATTTTTTTATGTTGCCTCAGTAGTTTTCCTACGTGAACCGATTTTGATGATTCTATTTTTATTTAATAGCTGGTGCTTCCCATGTCGTCCCATTTAAATTTGATCAAGGTCTGACCAGTATTTTTTGAGATATCCTCAATCCTCGTATTTAATTAATTTAATCTAATCAAGGGTTCAAGATAGAGTGGTGCCGTCGGTTTTTCATATGATTAAAATAATCAATATTTTCTCCAAAATGTGTTTAATTTTTTCAGATCATATCTGGCGGCGTAGACAATGTCATCAAAGTGTGGGACATCAGAAATAATCAGATCGCTTACAAGATCAAGGGACACACAGACACAATCACAGGTTAGTTCAAAAAGCTGTTTTGAAAAGCTTTTCGTCGATTCAATGACCACCTCTAGTACCTAGCTCGAGCTTTAATAAAAAACAACCTAACAAATAAAGTTTTAGGCACTGAACCCAGCAGGCCTACCATGTACTTTTTAAGCCTGCCAAGTTCCGGGCAGTTCATTTATTGGATCGATATTTGTCCTGCTAAAATGTGTACTTAACATGAACATACAATTGCTGAACTATTTTGACCTGCTTCGGGCATCACAGAGTAATTTATCTAATCTAATACAAATTTCAACAGGACAAACACCGATCCAATAAATGAACTGCCCGGAACTTGGCAGGCTTAAAAAGTTCATGGTAGGCCTGCAGTTAGTTCGGAAGTTTTGCGGCGGTGATGAGGTTTTTATTTTAATATTTATTTTTAAAATAAATATATGTATAAAATATTCTGTGAATTTCAAGCGTCTACCAGTTGCCATTATCAATATCGAGCAAAAGAATCACGTTTGTTGTATGTGAGCCCCCTTAATTTATTTATTTTATTGTTTGTTAATATTCGGCAACAGAAATACATCATCTGTGAAATTTCAACTGTCTAACTATCTCGGTTCATGAGATACAGCCCGGTGACAGACGGACGGACAGCAGAGTCTAAGTAATAGGGTCCCGTTTTACCCTTTGGGTACGGAACCATAATAAATAAACAAGTAATTGATATTCTGTGGTGGTCCAGGCATGTCGCTGTCGTCGGACGGGTCGTACCTGGTGTCGAACGCGATGGACAGCACGTTGCGCATCTGGGACGTGCGTCCGTTCGCACCCACCGAGCGCTGCGTCAAGCTGCTGTCCGCGCACGCACACAACTTCGAGAAAAACCTGCTCCGGTGTGCCTGGTCGCCGGACGGATCCAAGGTGACAACTATACCTATTATTCATTTCTTATTCATTGAATCAATAGGTACCTTTTAGGCAAGCATGTCCTATCTTCTGCGGCATCGTCACTTTCCATCAGGTGCGATAGTGGTCAAATGCTTGCTTATCCAGCGTAAAGAAATAGTTAAAGCAAAATAAATTCAAATGTCTACAATAATAAAAAAAAATGAAATGAAAAGAAAATGTAACTAAAAACAATAATATATAAAAATGGTAATTAAAAATAACTCATTTTTATATTGTATATAATTCTTTTGTATCACTGTGACTGAACTCCTTCATACGGCTGGACCGATTTTGCTGTAATTTTTTGTGTTCAGGTGAATTCAAGAATGGTTTAGATTCACTATTCGATAAATATATTGCTTTTTTAATTTCCTCGGGCAAAGCTGCGGGGAAACAACTAGTAAATTATAAAATTAATAATAAATTCATAGATAATAATAATATATAAAACATATCTGATGCAATAAACTATTGAATATGAAGTATGAGGTGTTAGAGTCGGAACAATTATTATAAACTAGACGTGCCCCGCGGTTTCGCCCGCGTTAAGTTTAAAAGGAGCCTATGTGCGAATCCTAGATATAAGCTAAGTACATACCAAATTTCATCCAAATCCGTCAGCTCGAAGAGGGAACAAACATACTTCCACCCAAACTTTCGAATTTATAATACTAGTAGGATACGAGTAGGAATGTTCGTCTTCGGCTGCTTTGGAAACCAGTAGAAAGTGTCCCTTTGGTCGGCAGGTGGCGGCGGGGTCGGCGGACCGGCACGTGTACGTGTGGGACACGACGTCGCGGCGCGTGCTGTACAAGCTGCCCGGACACAACGGCTCCGTCAACGACGTGCACTTCCACCCCGCGGAGCCCATCGTGCTCTCCGCCTCCTCCGACAAGCAGATATACCTCGGGGAGATCGACCACTGACGCGACACCTCTTTTTAGGCAAAACGTTTGACCCCTACCTCACCTGATGGTGAGCGATGATGCGGTCGACGTTGGAGCACGTTTGCCTAGAAGACGCCTATTCACTCGAAGGACTCCCATATTGTATTTACCTGCGATCATCTTTTACCTTTACCTACCTCGGGATTGACCAGCGTTGTGACATGACTGACTGACAATGTAACTATTTTTTGTTCATGTAGCATTTTAGCCATGCTAGGCCGAACTATAGTAGAAAATGTACACAGGAAAAATTTCCGCTTGAGGCGGGGAATGTATACATATGCGGGACGTACCAACCGTTGAGCTACTCGAGCCCTGCCTGAAGCGCCGAAATTATGCTTTCGTTATTATTAACGTCTTACGGGGGACGTGTGACGTCATAATTTAGTTTTCCGTGGTAGCTTCAAACTGTTCGGTAGATGACGTCACACGTCTCCGTAAGACGTTAATAGCCTATTAGTTACGAATGGATAATTTCGTCGCTTCAGGCAGGGCTTGAGTAGCTCAGCGGTTAGAGCAATAGGGCATGACCCTCTGTCCGCGGGTTCAATCCCCGCCTCAAGCGCAAATTTTTCCTTTCAAAATTTTCTACTATAGACAATATGTTTAATCTAGGTCAACTATGAATGTGCCTGAATAAAGCTAGGTTCATATTGCTGTGTCGGGGCCACTCGGGACGGGCCAGAACGGAACGGTTGCTTTCATTTACTAGATTCAAATAGCTCCACAACACAAAATATTGAAGTGAATCTAGTCATAGCAATTGAACGTAACCAATTGCGTTCTGGCATGTCCCGACAGCTTTATGAACCTAGCTTTAGTTTCTGGGAACAATAGTCCGATTATAAGGACAGATTCTCTGACTCAATTGCTAGAGATGAAGGAAATTGGATACTTTAGACTCTAATAAAAGAGGTATCGACGGTTATATTATTACGTATAGCCGTTACGATTGTGTAAATTGTAAATGACAAGTTATTTTTAAGTAACAAATAAAACATACTTTGTAAGTAAAATGCAATTTATTTATTAAACAATTAAAAACAAATCTATCAGTCGTAACAAATCTTAGGTCAGCTGAGTGATACAAGAACCTGTCCAGTGTCCACGGATCATCCTATTCAAATTTAGTTATGCCAAAACTGTTAAATGAATTTCAATTAAATTTGACAGATATTACTGAATAATTGCGAAACTTATATAGTTGAATAATTATTAATAATTATTCAACTATATGACAGAGGCTTATACATATAGTTGAATAATCATTATTCAACTATATCAGCTTCCTTTTATCTTGCTTAAGATGCTACATAAATTTCTTGCAAACTTACAATGAGTTGTTCTGAGTAATTACAAAAGATAATGTTATCTTGTTGAAACCGAGAATGGAACTATTGAACTAAAAAGGTTAAAACTAAAAACTATTGAAATAATTGGTGAACTATTGAAATAAAAAGGATAAACAGTAAGTTCAATGGATTCCTCAGCAGGATTCTGTTAAATATCACAGGTGATTTTTTAATAAATACGAGATTAGTGCTAACTTAATTTTAATATCTACAATATTAATTAAAAACAAAGAGATTGTGGTGGAGGTAACTCTGGCACCAAACCCATTTTGAAATCCTCGCTTTTGAAAGCATCAAGATCATCTGCGGACAACTCTTCCATTTTGCTATACATGCTCGTATCCCCCTGTACTTGAGCTTGTTGGAAAACATTCTGGTTCATGGTAAAGGGACTTTGGTTTTCCGATTTTTGGAATACATTCTGATTTTGAGCAAACGGTGAACTCTGTTGGTTTTGGGAGAACATTGCTTGTGAGGCACTCGCAAATAAGTTTGCAGGGCTGCTTTGAACATTAGACGGGGCATAAGCATTCTGTGTAACCTGAGCAAATATTGATTTTGCTGCTGAATCTGTTTGAGGCCCAAATACATTTGCTTGAGAGTTCATGTTTATATTGCTAGGACTCTGCCCTCCAAAGACACTAGGACTTTGTTGAGTGTTGAAGGAACTCTGATTAGCTTGTGCAAAGATTGATTTAGCAGCATCAGGGGTGGTATTGCTTTGTCCAAAGATGGAAGGTGCATTGTTTTGAGAAAAGATTGAGGGTGTAGCATTATTTTGATTAAAAATTGAAGGTGCCTGATTGGTCTGACCAAAAGGTGATGTTTGTACAGCACTTTGAAATACTGAAGCTGGATTGTTTCCAAATGCAGAATTTTCTTGTGGATTCCCAAAAGGTGAGGCGACATTCTCCCCTTTGTAGAGGCATCGGAACACTCTTGTTATGTTTGAATTTTTAAGTAGCAGCTGCTCATATTTTGCTTTTGCTTCTTTGAAGAGGTTATTCATGTATGCCACCTGCAAGAAATGGACAAAGACTTGTATATTTAAATAATCCAGTAAAAAGAAACCTCATAAAATCTAATTTAACCATTTATGAACAAGTTACTATTCTTGTTTAACATCTATTATTATGTATTTGCTTTCACTACTTGTAAGACATTAGAAATTAGCCTACTAATATTATAAATCCGAAAGTTTGTGTGGAAGTATGTATGTTCCCTCTTCATGCTTTAACGGCTGAACGGATTTGGGTGACATTTTGAATATTTATAGATTATACCTAAATTTAACACAGGATACTTTTTAACTTGATAATAGCCAGCGAAGCCACGGGGCACAGCTAATTTACACACACAATAAGAGTGAATAGGTAGATACTAGGCAAGCATGCTACATCTTCGGACACATCATGGCTTTCCATCAGGTGAGATTGTGGTCAAATGCTTGCCTATCGGGCATTACATAAGACATATATGTCTGCAGTAATCAAAATAGATTGTTACCCCATTTTAATTCACATAAGTAGGCCTCGCATCAGCAGGCCCAACATTGCGTAGGGATAAAAAAAATTATCCCATATTTTTATGTACACAGCATGTTACACAGAAATGATCCTCGTTCGTAGGATGTAGGGTTAATTTTGACAAAGTAACTAGATGTGGATTTTCCCTCCTTATCCACTTTTGTCCATGCTCGGGGTGAGGAAAAAATGACAGAAGGGAAAAGACTTTTAACTACTCCCCAGGGAAAAGTTTCCACTCGCCATGCTAGGCCTGCAGCAGCAAGAGAGCAGACACCACTCCCTTTTTACAAACTTAATAATCCGCTGATAACTGATAGTAAACTCATTAAGTAGCAACTCACAGCCTGTTCCAGGTTATTGCTCGCTTTAGCTTCGTAAATGAAAAGCCTCGCTTCTTCCGGCGAGAGGTCTGTGATGCCGGGGAATGCAGCTTTTTCCTTGAAGGGTGCATAGCTGGAGAGAATCCACTGCCCGCCTCTAAGGACTGCCTGAACGTCTGAGTGCACCTGATTGATAAGTTGCTCGTCCGTTACAGCAGGAGCGGTGGGCGCAGCCTGAGAAGGCGCACTTGCTGTAATAATGTTATCGTGAATCTATTGTTTTTAAATTGGCTAAAATACTTAATATATAAATTGATATTATAAAGTATACCCTTACAATGGTAGGAATATTTTGAACCGTAGACGTGTTCGAATCTGCAGTTCTGCCCGTAGCGACAGCTGCCTTGCTGGAAGAACTTGCACACTACCATTTTTAGAGGAATGAAACCTTTAGATTACGTCGGTGCATACAAAATTGTGTACTTAATAGTTAAAATACAAAATTTTATCGCGATTTACATTTACAAATTACAGGAATTCAAACAAATCACAGAGTACTCAATTTAATATAATGCACAGACCACAGAGAGTACTATGTATTCATTTGACAATGATGTAATCACAGAACACACGATGTAATGAAGGTCCTATTAGACTACACGATATTCAGTCAGTTTACACTTGACTGGGCTATGATTATAAAGCGGCGGCGCGGGCGTGCGGCACAGACTGATCGTTATACAAAGTTGTTATAATATGGAGTTGACTCTCTAAAATTTTAAATTTGCTTCCTCAGACAAAATAGAACTAAGACCAAAAGTCGTGCTTTATAAAAACTAGCTGTCGCAATCGTTCGTCATTATCTAGTCGCGATGCGGAGCTCCGTATATTCTATATACATATTTTTAATAAAATATGTCTAGTAACCCGTTCTATTTTGTCTGATTGGACGAGCGTAGTCTAGCGGATCCTCTTTAGAGTATGCCCTCATTTTCCCGGAGCCCGCTCGCCCGTCTGGCAGGACGTAGTGAAGCGCGACCTCAATTTAATATTATAAGAATCGGAATATTATCGGAATATTAAATAAGAACCGTTTTAAAAACAACTTAAGAACCTGGCTTATTTCTAAAGCGTTTTATAATATTAAAGAATACTTTGATATTTTAATACAATGCTGTCAAGATATGAAGACTAGCCAATATTGTAATATTATATTATGTTGTATGGTTCGTTATGGTATTTTTGTAAGATTTTCAAAGTTTTTCGCAATAAAATTTTTGTGATTTGTCATTTGTGAATCTTTGTCCTGACTTACTGACTTAGAGACAGCTCACAGCCTAAACCGCTGGTCGTAAAGACTTGAAATTAGGAGGGTACATTAGTTGTCTTAGTACGTAAGGGGGTATTAAGAATCGATTTTAGGCAATTCTACCCCGTAGAGGGTAAAATGGGGTGAAAACGTTTGTCTGAAAGTATTTAATTTAAAAAAATATGTTACCAATATTTTTTTGCCAGAAATGCATTAAGGTAGTGCAATGAGGAGAAGTTCATGTGGAAAGATTTTTATTTATGTTAATGTGATGTAAATTGTATCTGATTAGCAAAATAAAAGGTAATTTTATTAATAAGTACAGTAAATTAGAAATACCTACACCAACGCGTATTTAACTCTATTATAATCACACTAATATTATAAATCCGACTGTTTGTGTGTATTATATGTGTTTGTTTTATATTTACGCGCTTAATTGATTAACGGGTAAACATTTGACTGAAATTTTCCAATGTAGCTTATACTCAGGATTTAAACATTGGCTACTTTTTAACTTAATTAACGCGAGTGAAGTCGCGAGACAAGGCTAGTAATAAAATAAAAACTTGAGCCAAAGATAATGTAATCACTCCGTTTTAGTGGCCTGTTTGGTTGGCAGTGACAGACGAGAACTGCGAGACATAGAGGAACTATTTAATTTTTTATACCGCTGCGAGATGTAAATAGAAAATCCTTGAAGAAATCTTTTCCCTTTGATTTTTCAGTTTTATATAAATCTGGAAAAGATGTGTGAAAAGATATAGAGAAAATGACACGACTAGAGTTAACGCTAGCGATAATAAAGCCTCATGCTGTTAAAAATCCCGTTGCACTGTATTACATCAGAAACATTCTGAAGCACAAGTTCGTAGTCGTAAAAACCAAAAGAGTTTCTCTCGATACAAAAACCGCAGGTGACTTTTATAAAGAACATGTGGGGAAGTTCTTCTACAATCGTTTGGTTACGTTTATGACAAGGTATGTGTTCATTTATTCAGAGACCTTGGTAAGGGCAGTAGGGTCATTTCACTATTGGCTTAGATATAATTTTTTATTTTTACAATATTGTTTTTTCCCTGGCGTGCTAAGTAGACTGTGTTCTATATGGAACTATGCTCATCATTGACGACTATCAAGTGACATGCCTCCAAACAAAGAGTCAGGTCTATTATCTTTCTTTCCAAATATAATAAATTATACCTGTATGAAGTAAATAATTGGGGATAGAACAGATGTCTTATTTTTGTATAGTATCTACATACCAATTGATACAAATCCATCCAGCTTTTACAGAGG
Source organism: Lomographa bimaculata (assembly GCA_948107665.1). Lineage (NCBI taxonomy): Eukaryota > Metazoa > Arthropoda > Insecta > Lepidoptera > Geometridae > Lomographa > Lomographa bimaculata. The sequence continues at coordinate 825,360 of OX403600.1, read as the reverse complement.
TACCTAATTTCAAACATACACATCTAGACTTGGATTAATAATATCAGTGTGTTACTGCTCAAGTTCCCCTCTGCAATATGAAATCATGAGGCGCTAAAATGTTCATCTCTCTGATTTTTATTTTGCACAAATCAATCTTGGAGAATGACCTAATGCATTATAACATTTTCCACCAGCCTTCCCAGTTGTGAAAGAGAAGCAGTGGGCGTCAAATAAAATAATTGAATATGTAATTTTACTAAATATAATACTACTTAATGAATATGAATATATTTAATAAATTAAACATACATAAAATTATCAAATAATATGGAAAAAATATTAAGAAAACAATTAGATCTACTAGGAGATTAGGAATTTGGTTTTTCTTTATGGATAAGTTGTTTGAATATTATTGGCAAATGTTTTTTTTTTCAGTGGCTGCATAGACCTGCATGTAATAGGGCAGCAGGATGCTGTGCATCTCTGGAGACAGATACTGGGGCCCACCAGTGTTTACAAGGGACAGTTTCAAGAGCCCTACTGCTTGAGAGGGATGTTTGGCATATCAGACACGAGAAATGTGGCTCATGGATCAGGTATATTGCTTCTATTCTCTCTAAATACTAAAAGAAAATATTAAAGTTTTATTTTGTAGTATGTATGACTTATATTTAGTGACTGTAACGCGAAAATAAGATAGTGATTTTAACATAATTATGTTTGTTGAGCAGACAAACAAACAAACATAATTATGTTTGTTTGTGTGCATAATAAAATAAAGTTTATGCTTTTCACTGCATTATTTTGATCAATGATTGAATATAAATACATTTAACTTCTAGTATTTAGTCACAACAGACCTTTGCTCCCTCTGAAGCTATCTTCTAGGCAACCATTTTACATCTTCGCCTGCATATTAATTTTCCATCAGGTGAGATGATGGTCAAATACTTTACTATCATAAAAAATAAGCTAGTGAAAATTTATACAGATAATTAGTTTTTCACGATGATAAAATGGTGGACAGGTCTGTTCTGTGAGAAAATGCCTAAGTGTATATCAGAGTAATATAACATAAAATTTAATTATCTTTCAGACTCTCCCACATCAGCAGCAAGAGAAATAAAGTTCTTCTTCCCCGAGTTTTCATTCTACAAATGGTACAATGAGGACGAGGTCATATACAGGAAGGGCCCAATAATATTCAATAACTTTTTGTTTCAACATGTTAGGAAATTATAGCACAATATGTTGTACACAGGTGAAAAGTAGTGTAATTGAGAATGTGTGTGTTCTTTTATTAATAGTACTCATGTGATTTCATGCCAAAACTTAGTGATGATTATGTTTATTATTATTGCTATTAATTGAACACATTCCCTTTCCAAGTAATGAAGAGTCTAAAAAGAATGCTCTGTAATTTATATCTGCCTAGCGAGACTACAATAGTAGCTTCCTACAGACATGGAGGAGATTCCTTATTGGATGCACATGCAGTTGATCAAGTGCTGCCATTAAAGTGACAGCAATTGTTTTGGTGAGAAATTCAAAATGTACATTTTGTATTAGGTTGTTAGGTCTATATTTATCCACCGGACCACCAGTACCACCAACAATGGTACAATTGCGATGAGTGGTACACATTCGTACCACTTTGCACCATGATCACGAGAAGGTATAAGAATTTACTTATGAAAATTGGTTGCATTAGGAAATAACGTAAATATAAACTTTAAATGTGTTCACTGACAAAACCTAGCTCCAAATATGTGTTTATTTGAATTTCCTGCTATAGACAATGCATAGCCCGCCTAGCTACCTTAGCGTGTATAAAACTAACACTGAAAAAGGACTGAAAGAAATCCTGTTGTCCTTTATCAAATAATGATATAGCTTCTAATGATATTAAAAGTGGAAAAGGTATGGTGGTACGCTTTGCGAAGACTTTCCATAGCATACAATTATTGTATTTTATTCTTGAGCTATTTGTATCTTGTAAAAAGCCTTGATGCCTCTTTTACAAAAAAATAACTCAATAACTTTCGTTTTTAGCGTTTTTACCGCCATATTATTATACCTTAAGTTTATTCAGATAAAATTTTTAAAAATTATCTGAATTAAAATGGATGTGTGGAGATTGGAGATAGATTATGTATTTATGCCTAGAAAAGGGGTATGTTAAGATATATTAACTCGGAAAGTGTTCGTCATCGTATCGCTTTTCGCCTCGCCCGTCGACCAGGAGTCAACCTAACGTAAGCACGTAACCAAAGCGGATCAGCACCTCCGGAACGTCGACTCTGCTACGGCTAGGCGACGCCCCGCTTACGGCTCGTCGACCGCTGGTTGACGGCTAGACGGCACCAGTTCAATCAGTTCTGCCACAGGAGGGGTGAGAGGGGCAAGGGTTGACGAAGAGACTTAATCTCGGGTACGACGAGCCGTAAGCGCGGGAACTGCAAGTTGAACACAAATCGCACCGCGATTCGTGATCTTGTCCCGAGGAGGTTACGATTCAGATTAGTGTGCGTTGCAGTGGGAGTTTCATTTAAAACATACTGAACGGCTTGAGTTGATAATTTGATATGTGTGCGACCTTTCAAGTACCTGGATAATTATGTTGTATTATTAACGAAAGTATTGTGTCGATTTCCTAATGTGAACTATGAATGACTTACTCATGTCAATTTTTAAGTTAACTTTTTATCGTACACCCATGGTGGGTGGGACGTCGTCTATAGTTACAAATGTGGTACTATACCTAGTCTAACCAATGCCTATTATGTAGCTGTTCATGGTTACTTATTGTTAAAAGACCCATTTGCAGTGAGCAAGTATTTGCTCTCTGCTCTGCAGGTCCTGGGTCCAATTATCGATTTCCAGCAGCACATTTTTCTTGCCCAAGGACTTGCTTCTGGTTCTGGATGTGATAGTGAATGGGTGTATGTTACCACGATACAAGTCATATGTGTTTTGTTTTTGTTCAATTTACTGAAATGTTGAATATAATTCATTATTAGTTATGGAAATACAATTTCTATACGAAACAATCCTTTTTATTCTCTCCAAAGAATCAAATGATCTACATAACACAACAAATTGTATTTAAAGATCCAAAAAGCTATAGAAACACTGTATACCATACAAACATTACATTATATTAATTACAATACAACAATAACATACAATTAAATTAACAATTCTAAAGTATGACAACTTATCTGAGATCACAAGAATTTCACTAGGCGAAACATTAATGCCCATTTTGGCTTTGGACGGATTAACTCGGAAGAATCAATTTTATAGACCACAATTAATTATTTGAAGTCCTTCAAATAAACACCGCGCTCTCGCAGTGACGCTCCCATCTTAAAACTACAAAGTCGCCACTAAAATTTGATTATACTGGTTCCGAACATTATATGTACACGTTTATTCTCCAATTTTCACATAGACCTTTGGCCTCGAGAAGACCTTGATGCCCTCTTCTAACTTGGCCAGCTGTTTCTCGAGCTCCATCTTTCTGTTTCGCATCCTTAGCGTGTCCGTCTTCACCGGCAACTTGTTTAATTCACTTACTAATTCAGCAAAACCTGAAATATATGATACGAGTTGAATAGTCTAAAGATGCAGAACATAAACAACAATTCCAAAGGTTGTCTGGGAGAGATCGTGGATTGCTTTTAGCCATATATTTATTTAATTGTACCTAAAAGCGATTATGCATAATCTTTTACAACATAACATTTCATATAAATATATTAGAAAATGCAAGCATTTTTGAGCAATATTAAAAGCGGCCATTTTGATGTTTTTCAGTGACATCCAAATCCAATCACCGTCAAGGCAATTTGACCAATCATTGAGATACATAGGTGGACCATGGGTAGAAATGTGTGTGTGATGTGAATGTTTCTGGTACCTACGATACAAGTCTTTAGCTGTGAGTGTGAAAGCGTTTATGTTTTAAAAAATAATTATTTAAAAAATAAAAACACTCGGTTATCTTGAGGTGGACCACGGAGAAACCAAATTGCCCCTGGTACTGTACTAAGTTGTAGTTATGTGTAATTCTATAGCTATAAAGATAAAAAAAATCTGCTAATAAAATGTATTAATAATATTTTTTGTAAGTATATAAGTCTGAAATCGGTGTACAAAACAACATGTGGCAGTCTTTGAGGACTGCCGATAGAAGTGAAAACTAGAAAGAGACAGATGCCAGTAGCCAGTATACGCGTTCCGTGACGATAACGCGAGTTCCATGTGGGTTAGTCTTTGGGGACTGCCGATAAAGTGAAAACTAGAAAGAGACAGATGCCAGTATACGCGTTCCGTGACGATAACGCGAGTTCCATGTGGGGCAGTCTTTGGGGACTGCCGATAAAGTGAAAACTAGAAAGAGACAGATGCCAGTAGCCAGTATACGCGTTCCGTGACGATAACGCGAGTTCCATGATTTTTGTTCACACAAAAAGTGCTCAACGCGCCTAAAATTTTACCTTCAAAAATATTTTACTAGCATTGTTTTAAAAATAAATGAGGTGATTTAAAAAAAAGGAATAAACTTATGGCTTTATGCATTGGTGGTCCCTTTAATAAAATAATACAATTTATTGCATAAGCGGAGGTTTAAGGATAGAAGGTTAGTAAGGATAAGAACTCCATGAGAAAACATATTTATAATATTATTGAGGTATTAATTTTTAGGGTTCCCTACCCAAAGGGTAAAAACGAGACCCTATTACTGAGACTTCGCTATCCGTCCGTCCGTCCGTCCGTCACCAGGCGCTATCTCAAGAACGGTGATAGCTAGACAGTTGAAATTTTCACAGATGATATTGTATTTCTATTGCCGCTATAACAACAAATACTAAAAATAAAATAAATCTAATATTTAAGGGGGGCTCTCATACAACAAACTTGATATTTTATAGATAATAGTACGGAACCCTTCGTGCGCGAGTTGGTTAAATTAATATAAAAGTCCGATTTGAGCCACGCCACGAAAATTATTTGGTTTAAATTAAATACACGACTCGCAACTCAAGAAATATACGCCCCTTTGACCTCAATTGTGGTGTTCTCTTGTGGTGCTCCAGATCAGCTGGAACATTAATAAGAGACTCACTAAAATCAGGAACGCAACAGACGTGACATAAGTCTCGAAGACATAGAAGATGAAACTTAGAGGAACTGGAATGGCTACATCATTATTATTTACATTATTACTCTATACACAAGAGCTCTATTTGCAAAACTATGGAACAGCACAGGCAGCCCGATTTGTACAAGTCTGTGTTGTCTAGCATTTGATAACTATCTGACATGATAGGTATGAACCGCTGGTCACAGCCATTGAGTTGTAGATAATCAGGAGAGGCTGGCACAGGAAGATAACTTACTATTCCTAAGCATCCTGAGTGTCTCCTTCCGCTCTGTGTCGGGCAGCGCCACGTGGCCCGGAGGGCAGGCCTCGTCGGCGGCCCCCGCGGCGGCCGTCGCGCCGCCGGCCGCCTCGCCCCGCGCGGGCTCCTTGCGCTCGCGAAGGTACTTCGGAATCACGCCCTTTTGGTAGCCTGCAATTAGTACATTGTGAAACTATCAATAATCATATAACTTTTATAAGCTTTCACTATTACTACCTAAACTAGCGATCTCCAAACTTCAAAGCGTTAAAGCCATAATAATTTTTTTAAGGGTGTTTCAAGGGCAAAAACAGTTTAAATTTTTCTGCCCTTAACTATATTTTTAGACTAGTCGCAAAGTGCGAGACCTAAGCAAACATGCGCTTTTTTTGTATTTCAATTACTATTGTGTATTGTGACACTTAATGACATCTAATGGCGAGTAGTGCTACTATGTATTGTACTATGTACTATCTATTTCACCTACCCACTAACAGGAGGCATTAGTTGTAATTTAATATTTGGGAATTTGATCACTTTGAGATGGCAGTAATTGCATATGAAAAGGCAAAGCGGCCAACTGCAGTTTTTTTAACAGTCAGTTTGTGTAGAGGCGAAGGATGCGAAACTGTCTATGTCCAAAGAAATATGCCCCTAAAAGGAAAAAAGTTGTTTAAAAGTGTCAGTTTTTCAGCAATCACTGTGGCTTGGAAGGTCAAAATATATCATCTCAACTGTGTGACAAAAATTTACATCTTGAGTGGTTTTCTCTAGCTTTGGATGAGTCAACAATGTGTCAGACTGCTCAGGTGTTGGTTTTTATTCGCAGAGTAGATAAAAGCTTTCATGAAGTTTATAAGTTTATGAAGAACTTCTTGATATTGATAGTTTTCACGGCACAACAACTGGGGCAAATATTTTTAGTGAAAATGCCATTAATAAAAAGAACCTTCACTGGATAAACTTGAACACAACTGATGGAGGCAAATATATGTGTGGTAAAAAAAATAAAGGAGTGGTAGCTTGTGTCAAAGGCTGTAGAAAATATTGGTGGTTCAAAACTATTAGTCTTACATTGTATCATCAATAGTCCTTGTGCAGAAAATGTTTGGATATGTCTGAAGTTCTAAAAACACAGTCGATAAATTCATCATATCCACTGCTGAATCACTGACAATTACATTACTTGAACAGCTATGTAGCTATAAGTTTTTGAGTTGGAGCCAGTTTGTTTTCTTTTTTTTTATGCCTGATAGGCAAGCATTTGACTACAATCTCACCTGATGGAAAGTGATGATGCGGCCGAAGATGTAGCATGCTTGCCTAGAAGGTACCTATTCACTCTTGACTTGAAGACTCCCAGATTGTACCGTTCAGGGAACAAAGACGAAGGCAATGAATTCCACTCCTTTGCAGTACGGATGATTAGCGTAGAAGCAATAGGCTCGCGACCTAACATCGGTGACCGAGACTCTGCAATTTGGACTCGACCAGCTTATCATCGCCAATGAGTCTTTTTGCTCGTCGGTCGATGGACTCACATGTGACATGAAGTGTTTTGTTACTGCCTCATGTGTTTTTTATGTTTGTAACATATAAATTATTTCTATTCTATTCAATGTTAGTGACCTAAAGTTACTAGTACTTATTTTGTCGAGTTGGGTTGCTTGGGTAGTAATTGCAAGGGGGAAATGGTCAAAACATCCCAAAATTTTTACTTTTTTTTGCTTGAGCTAGGCAAGCATTTGACCAGCAACTCTCCTGATAGAAAGTGACATATGTAGTCGGAGATGTAACATGCTTGCCTAGAAGATATCTATTCACTAACTTGACTTAAAAATTCCCAGATTAGATTCAGGGAATAAAGACATGGAAATTAATTCTATACCTCGTTGTATGGATAATTAATATGGGTTAAGTTGGGGAGGTTATATGGTTAGTGACCAACTAGTCAAGTTATAATCCTAAGAGACAATCTGATTATGTTTGATTTACCAGATGGTAGATATGGGTCTTTAGAATCCTTTCTTTCCAGGATAGCATTTAGTTTACTGTGAATGACTCTATCCTGAGAGGGAGCCTCGTCACCAGCCCGTCGTGGTGTCTGTGAAGATGGAGGGGGAGAACGATGGTGACCAGAGTCACCACTCGCTTTAATTTTTTCATCATCTCCATCTTTCTTAGGATATAGAACTGTCAATTTAGCACTTTCAGCCAATTTGTTAGCTAGATTAGATTCAATTGTCTGGCATCCGATGTCCCTGAGACGCCCTGATGACACGGTCGACTCCAAGTCTTCATCAGGCGATACTTCATCAACTAGTTTAGCTTGTCTCTGTTCTTTCCGTTTTAAAAACTCGGCCATATCGCCTTTTTTAATCCGAACATCGGGATGCTTTTTCCGCGCGTTGGTGGAACTCGTCTTGCCGACGTTGAGAGCTATTTTGCCACTTTTGTTTGAGGGAGAAGACTTTACTTGACCGAGAGAGCTGCCTGCGGCAATCGGGTTGGTCAGTCGCGGAGGGTGTACGGCTTTCATGGTGTATTTTGGCTCTTTTGGAGACTTTCCCTGCATGAATTTTAGCTGCTTCATATTTTCCCTTATGAAGTTCTTTTTCTGTTCTTTCTCTGAAAAATAAGTTAATTTAGAAGCCATTGTAGATATGGGCTCATATATTTTGTTGTAAATGTCCATTGACGTTTAGAAAGTCAAAAATACTCACTAGGTTCAGGAAAAATACCCTTCAAAGTATACATTATCACAATGAATCCGTTACAAAACCCAAACAAAGAAAATATGCACTCATCATTTAGAGTTCAACAACGCACACTTTCACAGTTAATCGTAAATGTTCATCGTGAGGCACTTTTATAATATTTTCCAAAATTAATAAAGATTTTTGTAAGTTGCGCTCGGTTTTTGTCACTTTTTCAAACATCTGTCAAAACGGTTTGCTTATGGTCTAAATTTCTTTCTGGCCGCTTTTGTTTTTAATTAGACTGTTGTCACTTCCGGTTTGAATATTAGAAAATGTTTATAATGCCACATTGTCATTACCTAGGCAAATAATCCGTGTTTGGTTTATCATACTTTAGTTTAGATATCACCTCATTAGTTATCGGCTCGTAATAGTTAGTAAAAATTATGAAAGGATGATATAAAAGGTAAGTATCTAGTTACTCTATTATCTACTTTTCTCAAATTCTTATTTCCCAAGAGATAGTATGTAGATAATTAATAATGTAATTTTTTACCTCAATAATATTTGTTTTATGCTAAACATTTTAACTGATATCTAACTTACGCATTTTTTACGCACCATTCATTAGATAAGCGACTCCTATATATTTAGGTTATTCTTAACCAAAGAGGATAATTCTTAACCTTAAGAAACTTCTAGGTTGGTAATTCATTTCATCAATCGACTTTTTACTTCTTAAACTTATTAATCTACTCTATGGTTTAATTTTTTATATGTTTTTGCTTGTGTTTTGACGTTGCGAATTTGCGGTATTTTGTCGAATTGAGAATAAATAAAAATATTGTGCTAATATTTTATTATAATTATACTAAATTACGCAAAAATGGGTGCTGGAAAGCGTAAACGCTTGGCAAACTTAAGGGCAGACGTTTTTACTAAATGAAGATACAGCTAAAATGCTGTATACTTACCTATTATATAACATAATATTCACTATTGATTTGTAATGTAGTATTTTTGAGAAACAGAACGAATATATAATTATCATATAGAAATAAAATATCATAGAACTGCTCGTTAGCTGCTTAGTTTGGTGGGCATTCCTCATCTAAGCAGGGGTATTGGGTTTACTTCCCGGCAGGAACACAAGTTTTCTCCCCAAAGAAATGTGTGTTTTTGGTTTTGTGTGTGGTGTGAATGTTTTCGGCACCCACAACACAAGTCATCATGCTTAGTGTAGGGCTGTGAATGTGAAAGTAAGAAATAAAGATTATGTTATCTCTTTTACTATTTATCTAGAACCTTTATTACTTCTAATTAAAATAATACGATAGTTTGTGTGTGTGATGTTCATGGATAGGTATCATAATCTTGGCTATGGTTTTGTTTTCTAATGTTGTCTGCTTAGTTTTTGATGTGATATTAATTCTTTTTATTTCTTGTTAAATACGAGGCAAAATTAGTTTATTAATAAAATCTAACCTATTTTTTTATAACTGACAGACAAGAGTTTCTAGCTTCTATATTTTCTCTTATTGGAATCCTCCATCTCTCCATTATTATTAATCAGTTCTAGAAAAATAACTAACTTACTACCCTCAACCTCATTATCAAGTGGCCGAGGGTGGTAAACAATTTTGTTAAGCAATTTTTTATTTTTTATTATAGAGAGGCAAGCATTTGACCACTATCTCATCTGATGGAAAGTGACGATGTGGCCGAAGATGAGACATGCATTTTCAATGGTAGATTACGAGTCCGCCTGGGGTAGTACTACTACCCTTTGCCTAAGGTTGTTAGGTAACACCTAAGGTTGATTAAATGTTTTTTTATTTTTTTGCTAGGCCAGGGGCGGCAACCTTTTGAGTCGGAAGAGTAAAAAATTACAATTTACAAAATTTCAAAGTTTTATAGAGCCACAAATCTTTTTCTTGCCAACAATAATAGTGATGTTTTACCTGCAATTAAAACATTTATTAAACATACTTACCTGATTCGAAACCCAATTATACATGAGAGTAGCGTACTTGACTTCCTCCGAAATTGCCGTGCTGCGATTGGTCCGCCCGATCCGTTCGTCCAATCACCGTCGACTCCGCCCTTTCCGTTTCCCGTCAACGTCACCCGTCACCCCAGGTGGTGCGCTGAGCGCGATATAGCTTCATTGGATTTCTCATGTTATGACACCAGGCAGAATTAGAAACTATTGGGTTTCGAATCAGGTAAGTATGTTTAATAAATGTTTTAATTGCAGGTAAAACATCACTATTAAACTACTGTACCGTGATTCGAAACCCAATTATACATGAGAGACGTGTTTGTTTTCGCCTGGTGGTGACGGCGACGCCAATGTGATCTGTATATAATTTTTGTCATACTAAGAGAAGTTATAACTTTTGGTATCAAGAACAAATGATACAATATGCCCAGAACACTATATTTCTATTATTAATGAGTAGGTATTTTTATATGTGCTCATCATAATTATCTTAATATCGTAATGGTTTTAGTAAATTCCACTGATTAAAATAGCTTTAATATATATTTATTTTAGTTCGAGGTTCATTCTAGGCTTCAAGTGAATTTGGTGACAAATTAGAGGGTGCGATTTCTCACGTTGTGTTCTATAATATCCCAGTTTCCTTGAGCCAATATATAGTCAAGAGGATGATTTATTTACGCACTTCATGATGCTACTGAGACAACAGTCATTCTATGTATACAATACAATACAGTCTGCGGTCATGGTATGTGTTGTAAAACTATATGTATGGTTTTATTTGTAAACGTAGGTGGGCCAAATAACAATATCGATTTGATTAGGCAGTTCATTACTATACTGACACAATTATTTCACGAGTGTATGCTAGTCTAGCATACTTTATTGCGATAATTTATGTTGCCGATTGTTGGCATAGCATCAAACTTAAACATATCGCAAACCAATCGCAACATAATCATGTTTGTTGCACAATATCCCACTGAAGTAGTAATGCCAACGCGCCACGACAATACTCCAGCCAACAAGGGAAGGTAAGGTTACTCCATCACAAATTAAAATAAGAAGGTGATAAATTTGTGAAATAAAAAATATACATAGTTCATAGGTATCTCGAATCTTCCAGTACATTTCTCTACAAAAATTTGAAGGTCTCTGATTGCGAGTGATCAGAGAATCCAGTGCTCTGGTTCAAGAGAGATCAAGTTAAACATTCATCATTGCTATTACCGAAGTTAGCCTGCAGTTACAATTATGCGCCACGGATGTCCTAAAAAGACATATTCGGCATGTGCTTTCTGACGTGACAAATGGTCTGCATCTATATTGTAATTAATAGACCTAATGACGTTTTCGTCGTGAACTATCACGAGAATCACGGTCGGTTTTCATAATGCTGTGTTGAAGTTGCAAAGTATATTTTGCTCGTATATTTGTCCATTTCAATAGGTTTTGTAATTCTCTTGTTATCGTAGTATACTTCTGATTTGCCGAAACAGCTCGGGCTTAGGACTTCATTCAAGTATTTGCTTGCACATGAAAGGCTTTATAGTCCAGTAATGCTCTTAGAAAACAGCGTTTTCCTAAGATTAAATAGCACACGAACCTTGTCCACCTTTTGATATCATAATCGATTGCCAGGGCTAAACCACGAGTCCATATGGGGTAGCGTTCCGTTTTCAACCGAGTTGCCGTCAAGGTTATGAGTATAGTGACCGGTTAATGTGATTTTTCAACTGAGTTAGGAGGGCCTGTGAAGTTATTCACCATTCTTGTATGTCATAAAACGACAGTGGTAAAGTTATGTTGGAAGTCATTAGACGGTCTCCAAAAACCTTGACATTAAAAGCCAAGCGACAAGCAAGAAAGCTGTGTCGATTTTGGTCCAACCTTGTCTGTAATTGCTTCTAAAGTTTTATCAAATTTCTTTGTTTCGCCTTATATTCCAATTTATACATTTTTGTTCGTTTACCTCTCAAAGAGTTTGAGAGCAGGCTCAGGTCAAATGTTTTGTGACGTACCTTTTGCAGTGCTAGTGGGTTCTGTTAAACTGTGTCGCAGTAATTGAACTCAAGGGAACCTTGATGGCTCAATGTGAATCGCAGATGCTAATACTTGTTAATGCTATAGAAAACTTGAAGTCTTATAGTTCCGTTGCCTTTCGGTCATAATGAAATTGATGACATTGATGGTGCGGACTGGCTAGAAATATGATGTAACATGATTTTGCATAATCATCTCCGTGTGCTTTTACCAGCAAGTGGAGTCAAGCATAGAATTATCCCAAGAAACTTTCGACTTTCCTGCCAAGTGATTGGAGTGGAGTGTACTTATTTTGCAGTTGCTCAACAAGTGTAATCGTGGCTTTTAATTCACGATTTCATTCACACGGGCCGATTAGTATTATTAAGTTAGTGCTTTATGCGTCAGATTCGCAAGCTTACAGCCATATCGATAGGAAGAGTAGTATGCAATAGCCAGTAGATATAATACATAAGGCAGACGAACCCTAAACATTCTCCAATGAGTAGTTAATTGCCAGATTCGCAAATTGACAACCACCTCGATGATAAAAATAGTACGAGAGACAATTATGAAAGTTTAGAATAGCGAAGCTCCGAGAATTTTGCAATCAGTATTTTGGTTCAACGTAAAATGTTCCATCAATAACCGTGAATAATTAATCTCGAACTGTATACCGGAGACCAGTTCATGTGTAAAATGTAGGGCGGGCCCCGAGCATTCTCTAATCAGTATTGTGGTTCAGCGTGAAACGATCCGTCAATAAACGTCAATGATTAATCTCGATAGCAAGAGCTGTATACGAAAGACTTTATGTTTAGAATGTAGGGCGGTGCCCGGGCAATCTCCAATTAGTGTTTTTATACAGAATGCAACGTTCAGTCAATAAATATGAATAATTCGTCTCAATAGTAAGAAAGTCTTCGTCATTTACATGAGACAGTTATACAGTTTTAGAATGTAGGATGGAGCCCCAAGCATTCTCCGATCAGCTATTAGTTCAGCATAGCGTCTTTAGTCAGCAAATGTGAATATTTTTTCTCGATGTAGTTAGAACTGCATACGAGAGCCAGTTATGAATATTTAGAATGAAGGGCGGAGCCCCAAGCATTCTCATCATAGTATTTTGTTCTGCGTCCATCCATTTTCAGTCCGTCTTCTCTTTGCGTCCATCCATCTCAGTCCATCATCTCTTTGCGTCCATTCATCTTCGATCCGACTTCTCTCTGCGTTGATATCCTCAGTGCCAAGGGTCGTGACCACCTCCGCGGATCACTGTCTCTGACAATGTTGTGCCACTTGTTCATATTCTCAGATGCGTGTATATCATTTTGCACTTTGTTGTCGAGTGTGGTGCGGATTTGATAGGACCAGCCCATCTGGCATCGGCTTCAGTCCATAAATGTGAATAATTCCTTTTGATTGTAACAACTGTACACGAGAGACCGTTATGTTCAGAATGTAGGGCGGAGCCCCGAGCATTCTTTAGTCAGAATATTAGTTCAGCATAAAATATCCATTAATGTAAATAATTCCTTTTGATAGTAACAGCTGTACACGAGAGACAGTTATGAATGTTTAGAATGTAGGGCGTAGCCCCGAGCATTCTTTAGTCAGAATATTTGTTCAGCATGAAATCTTCAGACATTCAATTTGAATACTTCCCTCTCCTATCCCGATGGGAGTAGGGGGAATTGCGCCTTTTGTAGGGCTTGTACATAGTTTTCTTTGTTGGTTACTTCCTCATCCTTAATATAAGATACAGTTTACAAGTTGCAGGTTATAAGTTAGTCATTTTGTTGGTTGTTAACCGTAAAAGACTAGAAGCGTTTCGAGTTTCGAGAAATACTTTCCATTCGGCCATAAAGAGGGTAGTAACACGCCTAGCTTTTTAAGCCAATGGTTACACTTTCAATTATTTTCGAATATGTTCGTCGATATTAAATACTGGCTTTATATTTATATATATCTTACCTTGCTAGTATTCGTATTTACAAAAAAAAAAAAAAATATCGTTGCGCTCGATGTTCTCTGTGGAACGAATATTATAAACTGTAAGGAAAATAAAAAGTTTCTGTGTAAATAACGCGCTACTCAAACCAGGTTAGGTGTGGAGCGTGAGGCTGCATGTTGTAGTTTTTACAGAAAAAACTAAATTATTGCTCGTGAGGTTCGGTAATAATTAAGTGAAGCTGCCCTCTTCTTCCGTATATTACCATAATGTTTGGATCCCGAGGGGTAAGTAGGATGATTCACTTGTGGTAACTTTAATTGTTACCGTTCAACCGGGATTTGTTTTCCGCTATTTGTAAAATAATTAAAATAACTCACTTTTTATGTTCCTCATTCCTGTGTTTTGTATTGTATCCTTATTTGTCACTGGTAATCTGCAAATTAGTTATTTGCTAATGCTTTATAAAGAATCAGTACTAGATTCAATGCGCAAACGTCTCGTTCCTGCAGTCCAACGTTGGGGCTAGACCTGTATTATTATCCATTTTAAATATCTAAAACGAACGGTAACACCGTTAAAAAGAAATTTATTAGATATTAATAATTCTTACTTATAATATAACATTTACCAATAAGTAGGTACAATTTGTATATACAATGTTATAGAATTCGTTATGAGCTTCAGCTTACCCGTTATTGAAATATTTACCCTTAAAATTATAATAAGTAAGTATTTCACAAGCACGATGCAGTTCGTAAAGTGTTGGTACGACCTTACGACCGCTCCGGATGAAAAACCAAACGCCAATGAAGCTATATCGCGCTCAGCGCACCACCTGGGGTGACGGGTGACGTTGACGGGAAACGGAAAGGGCGGAGTCGACGGTGATTGGACGAACGGATCGGGCGGACCAATCGCAGCACGGCAATTTCGGAGGAAGTCAAGTACGCTACTCTCATGTATAATTGGGTTTCGAATCACGGTACAGTAGTTTAATACCTACTGTACTATGAGTATCGTGTAGAAAACGCTATACACACGTTATACCTACCTAATCATCCCATAATTTACTTATTTCAACTGTATAAATGTACTTTTTTGCTACATTCGGAGGCTTGTTAATGGCTCGATATAAATGGTACCTAATCCTTTGGGACCACTTCTGATGTATACTCTACCAAACAAAAAAAATCATCAATATCAATTCCCAATTGGCGGAGATATCGCGTAGTAACAAACATACAAAAAAAAAACATAATCGAATTGAAAACCTCCTTTTTTGAAGTCGGTTGAAAGTTAACTCGTCATACGAAGTAAGATCTCACGCCTACATTTTGCCTAATAGAATCTTGAGGTTAATTGCTTAGGTACATCTTTTTTTTAAAAGAATTATTGTTTATTGTTATACTTGTTTTTTATTAATAGGATATAACAATTATAACATGCAAGTTTCTGCTTTATATATGTAGCTGTGTTTTGAGATAGATCCCGGGACAAAATAGGTCTAAAATATGTAGCCAGTTTAATTAGGTCTAAAATCAGTGACTTTGATGTCCTGCTAAAATGTTATTATCCAATATAGATATTTTTATTAACAGTTTCGTACTTGCAAAGTTCTTTTCAACGACTCACCACACGGGGGCGGAATGAAAATTGATTACATACTGCTTACTGTTACTACTTTACTAAATAACCTTTAAAAAGTATTAGTTATACTTTTAAAAGTTTTTAAAAACGAGCTTTTACTAATTATAAACAAGAAAGGATTAAAAGTTATATAATCAGAGAGCTTGTCATGACGAATCAAACGAGCCTAAACTCGACGGGTTTATCTTGTTTAGTTCAGTTCTTATGGGCATCTTCCGTCTTCATCAACAGACCAGCTCCATGGTATCATCATTTTATTGTCACAGAAGATACATAAGTAAACCAAATTTGAGTCCAATCGGACATCAGGAAGTGGGTCTAATTTACCTTGCAAGATTTGATTACAGACCGACAGACAACGGGACAGGTGAAACTAAATAAAAGCTTGTAAAAAGAATTCATATACCAACATCAAAATAGTTTATTCACCTTCACCTTTTTAGCACCCAAAGAGGCACTCATGAAAGTTTTTTTTTTTTTTCATGACCATGGATGCCTAGTCCTTCAGTCGAAATATTAAACAAATATTAACAATTTCTATTCTTCATAATAAAAGTCTTAGTCACAAGTCACAGTCAAAGTCAAGTAGTCAGTCATAGTCAAGTTAAGCCCTAGTAAAGTGGTAGAAACTTTATTAGAACTTCTATTGGAGTTTTGGAGCGAAGGCGAAAATCACGTTTTTCAACTTTGTATGACTTGCCTACACTTATGCACATTTACTAAGTATTAACGGTTAATAATCCACCATTATTACACATTAACACTCGAAGAACAGGTTTTGGAAAATTACACAAAATCAACAAAGCCATTTTTTCACTTTCGCGGCAAAAAAAAAACACTCATGAAAGTTAATGAATCTAATTGCCAGATTCGCAAAATTACAGCCATCTCGAGTAGAAGTCATTACTTTTTTTTAAACATTCGTCATTTGGTGATTCAGCACTTTTTCCGTCCGTCCGTTTGTCGGAGGCATATGTAAATCAAACAAGTGAATAACTTCAATTTCTCTGAATGGAGTATATTCCATATATTCAGTGAATTTGCACACTCCAGATTTTACCAAAATCATCTAATTTTTATATTTTGGCTTCGGAATCTTGTGAATTTAGCCAGTGTTATAATCCACCATTTTAACACTCGAAGAATCACAGGTTTTGGAAAGTCATACATAAGCAACAACGCCATTTTGTCACTTTCGCGGCAAAACCCCCATCATGAAATTCTTAATTTTTTTTCTCTATGACTACAGAGTGCCTACTTTTGTTATAGGTACACATTTTATATTCATCGAGATAGGCTACAAATCCTTGCTTTTTTTTAAGTACGTCATTTATTGTATTCTCTTTGATCGGTTTAAAAAGTTCCTTTATGCTCTTTGATATTTACTTCTATGCTTATGAATTTCATAAATCCAAGTTATTTCTATGAATTTGTAAAGGTGTTTTAATTTACTTTTATAATATTGTGATACCCACACTCACTGAATAATTTTCCAACAAGGCGCGACTGTACCAGAAAAACTCATGAACTCCCTTCCATCACAAACCAGCAAGTTTAGGTTATCTAGACGAGGAAAAAAGTTATCGGTTATTGATGACCCCAGAACGCTGAGTGCATTACCGAAGGAAATTTCTGAGAGATCATGGTTAGCACCCAAGTTAACAATCACGACACAATTAGCTAATATAAAGTTTTTTTTATGCTGGATAGGCAGGCATTTCACCACCATCTCACCTGATGGAAAGTAATGATGCGGCCGAAGATGGGACATGCTTGCCTAGAAGGTACCTATTCACTCTAGTGTTCTGTTGTGTGTTTAAAGTAAAGAGTTTTTTGGGGCACTGCACGTGTCCGCCAGCTCCTGCTTCTAATAAGTCTTTTAGTTTTATCACATTCACAGTCTAATTGACCAAGAAGAGCGAGGTCACTAAGTTATGTACCTAAGATAGGTAGTTAGCACTTTGTCCGTCCGTCTGTCAGTCAGAGGCATATAGCTTCTAATCCGAAGAGGTTCTAGCTCACTAGAAAGACTGCTTATAATGCTCTGTGGTCACAAGAGAGGTTGAGCACTTTATAAGAGGTTCTACCTCTTTTTCAATTGGCGAAATATACCTACGAGCACGGAAATACGGACGTAACCTCATCCGATCAAGGGTGAAGCATGCCAGTGTCCGTGTGTTTGTGTGCATCTCGCTGCAAGTGACAGTTTGCAGCGAGATGCAAAAAACAACTTAGGTTGGGTACACACGGCATTCTCCTGCACGGTTTTTGCAGTGTTCGATTCGAAGAACCGATTAATTTTATTTTTATTTGAAAGAAAAAAAAAAAATTACCAAATGGAAAGCACCATTCCATTTGGTAATTTTTTATTATTGTTATTAATGTGATGTATGCATGGGACATTTTCTGAATGGGACGGTTTGAGAATGGGACAGACTGCGAATGGGACGGTTTGAGAATAGGACGAACTGCGAATGGGACCGTTTGAGAATGGGACATTCTGCGAATGGGACGTTTTGCGAGTAAACCTTCGTAAGGTGGACGTTTTTTGTAGTATTAGCGACGTGTGAACGGTTCTATGTACAACGCATATACCACTATTTATTTGTTGAGACGTAAACTTCAAAAAACGTGCAGGACAATATCGTGTGAACCTAGACTCCTAGACTAACTATACCAACTATTAGATGCGTATATAACTATACGCATCTAATAGTTAGTGGGTATATTGGCGCCGATTGTCGGACCTTTGGTGTTGGTTTGAGTGCGAGAAGCTCGCGTTTAGGCAAGCGAAATTTGTAAGCTTTAACCGTTTTGTCTGCGGCATTAATTTCTTCATCCGCGCCTATGAGATTTTGGCGCGTAAAATAAATAAAATACGCTATTATTTTTTGAATTTGTATTATTATCAAAACTTGCATTTCGAGTGCTAATGTCTAATAATGGTAATTTATTAAATTGACCGTTAATAACCGTGAATGTGCACGAGTGTCGAAAAATAATACAAAGTTGAATAAAGTACTTAATTTTCGCTTTCACTCCAAAACACCAATAGAAGTTCTAGTAAGGTTTCTACGAATTTATTAGGGCATGAATTGACTATCACTGGACCATGACTTTTTTACTTGACTTAGACTGTGACTTTGGATTAGGACTTCTACTATGAAATATGTTCCGCTTGAAATGTTTTATTACTCAACACTGGTAATATCAAAAGATTGCGGAGACAAAATTAAAAAAAAACCTACGCGTGACTGTAGTGTTTGTGACCATTGTAAAATTGAGAAATGATTGCGCACAAAATTAAACTTTTATAAAAATGTTCAAGGTACGAAATAATATTTAAAGAAGACAACGATTTGTTAATATTCGACATTCGCGAGGAGATACTGGAGACTGCGCTCCAAATTGGGTACGATCAGTACATGGAGCGCCAGAACGCGCCCTTCACGGTGTTTTGCGCTGCTGAAGCATGGCTCAAATTGATAGACTGGTACTTCAAATTGTTTATCTTTCCCATCTAAGTCTTGTTTTTCGTTTTCATTTAACCATATCCCTCCATCAGCAAGTTTACGATGGCTGGTTCCTAGTGCCCATTCATAGTCATAGTAGTCTATTTATTGTTTAACATAGTTTAAAAATATGCGTCACCGAATTTCTTCCCAGGTTCTTCTCGAGATGGCTGTAATTTTGCGAATCCGGCAATTAGAGTAACTTTCATTGTTGCTCCATTGCTTTGAATGAACTGATCTAAAGTAATGATGTTTCAATTGTTATGATGTTTTAAAATCAATTAAAAAGCGCCAGTTCTGTTTATCGTACTAATAATGAGTATGATACATTAGAAAATTTGAAGATGTTTATATACTTGTGCCGACTGTCTTAAATAATAAAGATTGTACAGTTGTTTTTTCTGTCCATCCCAAAAGTACTCTTGTAATGTGAACAGTTCGAAGATATAATATTACATTGATACTGGACACGCTCTAGCATATCATAGATTACAAGACGTAAGACGTTGTAATTTTAAAATTGAACCCTTATATAAACCAGGAAAGTAAGTAAGGCTTCGCCACAATTATATATCTCAGAACCAAATGCTTCCTTTTGGTTCGAGAAGATATCGGCCCAGCGCGTTCCCACACGCCATCCTTTCGAACCGTGTGTGACTTGTGCGGCGAAGCCTAAAAAAGGCAAATACAATGGTTTCTATTAGGTAGACAAGTTTACTTTTAAAGTCATGCTACTGACAATTATTATTTTAAAAAGCCTTTCTTATAAGCTGATAATGATGATGATTCCAGGCATTTTTACCGGCACGATCCTGGCGAGGAGCCGAGCGCTTACCCCCCTTGCTTCATCCCCAAACGAGTAGAGTCCTGGGTAGCAGATAAGCTCCCCGACCCCTCTCCCAAGGATAACTGGTGCCGACAGGAGATAAACGTAGTTGAGGTCGTGTCCGAGGAGACACTGCTGCGATCGTCTAGCGATGTATCCTTGGTATACCCAGTTATTGATGACATTCCACAGGAGTACTGGTGAGGAGTAGATACTTTTGGGTTGTTTTCATAAGAGGCATTCTTTCTCGACTCCAAATGCGAACCTATCCTCCATTCTTCAACCCTAAATGATTAGTGATCCGTGGCTGCCTGACTATCTTCGTACTCTCTTCATAGCTACAAGCGCCTACAGGAGAGGTGGTACTCCTTCAGTCTATATTTCTCTTTTGCGCGAGCGATATAAGATAATATACACTAAAAAATCCCAACTGATGTAACTAAATATATCTTACAATTTTACTAAGGGCTAGTTGCTTTGTGGCACGGCCACGATAGATGATAATGTCTGAGATATCTTCCAAACTAAAACCGCTAGCTCTTAATATTCGACCTTTTTCTTTATACTACGTTTGATCTGCCGAAGAATGTAACCAGACCCCCTATTACGTATCTTTGTTGCACGCGGTTTCTATTTGAATTAAGCAAAAATGAACCTTATTTCTTAGGAGTTTTGTCAATTTAGTATTGAAACCGTTTGCAACAAAGATAGGTAATCGGGGGGCAGACCCTCTATCACCTATCTGTCTGTTGCGATCAGTTTCAATACGAATTCGACAAAAGTTTTAAAGAAATAATCTTCGTTTTTTTCAACCAAATCAAAAGCTATCGCAATTCGATGATCGCAAGAAGAATATATAGGTAGTCAGGAAGTCTAGTATACGTGTCGATCGCAAAAACTAGATTTCGTTTTGTTCTATACCATACATTCCTGTGAGTACATACAGGATAAACTTAACGAATTCCATTTTCGCAAACGATCGAAACCCTTACCTACTACATTCCCTTTTAACCTCGAGGAGAAAAGGCTGTAGCTTAGAGCGCGAGCATATGATTGTGAAACATTTTCCAGGTTCCCCGGTAAAATAAATTGGCCCGAAGAAGAGAAAATTCCAGAAGTCATTACATCCGATAGCTACGTAAGTTCCAATTCATAGGTAAATAGATAGTAGTAGTAGAATATTTAATATCTCTAGACGTAGTCGCACCGCGGCCTTTGATAACCATGTTATTTGCTTTCAAGGGCATTGCTATATAAATAAGTTCAGGCACAGGCAGCGCGAAAACGAAATATTCACAGTTTATCCGTCTTACATTCATGTATGTCGAAATGTTTCCAAAGTTTTCGTAATCACTCTTCGCTACACAAATAATAAAATGATGTTTAAATAGACATCATTTTATTACGTGTATATGTATATTTGTGGAAAAAAAGCAAAATAAAAAGTAATGAGCTTGGGCAACACTTGCACTAAAACAAACAAAAAGGTACAAGAATCGACCAGATTAAAAAAAATATTAAGTGATTTTGCCCTTCTTATAAA
Source organism: Lomographa bimaculata (assembly GCA_948107665.1). Taxonomy (NCBI): domain Eukaryota; kingdom Metazoa; phylum Arthropoda; class Insecta; order Lepidoptera; family Geometridae; genus Lomographa; species Lomographa bimaculata. Next base: position 803,765 of record OX403600.1, on the reverse strand, counting down.
CGTGGAAGTAAATTGCTTAGTGCGTATTTTTGGAATATCAACTACGTTTCCGGGCACACGACAAAAATCAAACTTAGTGCGGGGCTGTGTGCATGAAAGTGCTTATGTTATAATAATATATTCGAGATAAGTATAGATAGATAGATAGATAGATAAACACTTTATTGAACACCTTAACAAATACATGACAAGGAATAATAATCTAGAATATAAGTGTAACAACAGGCGGTCTTATCGCTAAGAGCGATCTCTTCCAGACAACCTTTGGATGGAGAGGAGTAAGCAATGAAATTGGACGTCGGTGTTTAGTATAAATATAATAATATAGAAAATACAATAAACATACATAAACAATAATATACCTAAATAATATAGTTATATATAAGTTTTAATAATAACATATCTTGGTACTTATGTACAGGCGTCGTACGGATCTGGCTCGGAGATCGGCGCCGACAGCGAGTTGGTGCAGAACGTCACTGACTACAGCATTGAGGACCTCAGCAAGAAGGTTAGCTTTTTTATGCCAGAGGAAAGTGAAGAAGCGGTCGAAAACGTAGCATGCTTGCCCAGAAGATAACTATTCACTCTAGACTGCTAATAATGATACTAGCTGATACCAATAATGTTATATGCAAGGTTGTACAATGTGCCCGGTCACAGATGTTGAAGCTTTTAGCTGTCTGGCTGTCTATTTATTGGGATATTCAGGAATTATTCTTAGAAATTTAATTTATATTGAGGAAGACCAACAGCTTATAAATCTAACAATTTACAGGTTAAGCATAATACAATGAGCCAATTAAAGGTCCTCACGGTTAGAAAACATAGAAATAATACAAATCAAGCTTATGAACAGCTAGGAACACAGTTAAACAAATAAATAGCTAAGTATAAGGAAAAATCATGTTGCACTATGCACATGCACTACTGCTATTGTTAGGAAAAAAATGGTTAAGTATTAATCGACATTTTTATAAAAAGGCTAGCTGCGCCCCGCGGTTTTACCCGCGTAAGTTCCGGTCCCGCGGGAATTCCGGGATAAGAAGAAGCCTATGTTCTTTCCCAAGCTATAGAACATCTGTGTACCAAATTTCATTTAAATCGGTGCAGTCGTTTTGACAGACAGACATTTATAATATTAGTAAGGATAGATAATAATGTAAAAAAGTAAAGTTTAAAAAATATATTTTTCTCATTGCAAATCTTTTGTTTTTATGAGAGAACCCGGTCTTTTCGCTCTTTTTTTTTTCAAAATAATTAGCCTTTTTTTTTAAGTTTATTGAGTCTCACCTCGACCTTTCGGCAGGATTGCACCACCACCGTGGTCTCAGAGACTTCTCGATGCCCGATTGGACTTAAATTTGGTGTACTTATATATCTTCAGTGTCAATACAATGATATGGTACCCTGAAGCTGGTCTGATGATGGAGATATCACCCCTACTAAAAAATTTGAATTAGAATTCGTTCGTTTGTACCGGCCATGGTCACGAGATATTAGATATCTTCCGACTAAAGACCTAAAATTGTGTCCACCAGACGTCCACAACCAGCGTGCTGAAGGTCACGACGCCCGTGGAGGAAGGCTCGCTCCACGGGGCCGGAGACTCCACCGTCATCCGAGAGAGGAGAAAGATCGACAGGAGAATGGCTAGCAAGGCCAGGTACGTAACCAATGCATCGCAGCTGGTACTGAGAGCTTATTACTGGGAAATGGGACTGCCCATTATCATTTGGTAGGACTTTATAGCGGTGTTTCCCTGGGGTACCACGCTTTAGCTAAACAGTGTGCAACATTAGGTACTGTTTTGCGGATTGAAGCGCAATATTTTCAGCGACTTTATATTACAGGGCTTTTCATCCTGTAAGTATTTATTAATTGGACTTAAGCCAAATAGAATAGAGTAGAAAAGGATATAATTTTTTTTTATGAGTTAATTCAATTACTAGTATGAGGAATAAATACAATGAAATTAAAAGACTTAAAACTACCCTAATAATTAATGTGCACTCACACAAAATGGTCCCAACTCAGCATAATCACCGATCAAATGGAAGGGACACGACGCGATGGAACTAGTATTTCACACAAGAAAGAAAGACATTCGCTGACTGGATTCAGTAGCGGAGTCTCACTCTTTCAGTTGGATCCGTCCCGGCTAACGCAGCCCTGCTTTTCTATGCATTCAAGCCCTATTGATCTAAGTTAATAATAAGATAATCACCGACCAAATGGAAGGGACATGAAGCGATGGAACTAGTATTCCACACAAGAAAGAAAGACATTCGCTGACTGGATTCAGTAGCGGAGTCACACTCTTTCAGTTGGATCCAGCCCGGCTAACGCAGCCCTGCTTTTCTATGCATTCAAGCCCTATTGATCTAAGTCAATAATAAGATATTCACCGACCAAATGGAAGGGACATGAAGCGATAGAACTAGTATTTCACACAAGAAAGGAAGACATTCGCTGACTGGATTCAGTGGCGGAGTCTCTCTCTTTCAGTTGGATCCAGCCTGGCTAAGGCAGCCCTGCTTTTCTATGCATTCATGCCCTATTGATCAAAGTTAATAACAAGGAATGGATAAAATTCGTCGCTTGAAACACGCTTGAGTAGCTCAGTGGTTAGAGCAATAGGGCATGACATGGTACTATATGAACGCAGGTTTAAACTGCTCCAGGCGATATTTTTACTGCAAAATTACGCGATGCAAAGGACGATAATGTGTGCATGTTTGTACGTATGTATGTATGTATGTATGTTCCTTTGTGGTTCTATAGAGACCAAACGCGTGGGCTGATTTTCTAATCGGATTTGGGTGAAATTTGGATTGTACTTTTTTTTTATACTGGATAGGCATGCATTTAACCGCTATCTCACCTGATGGAAAGTGACGATGCGGCCAAAGATGGAACATGCTTGCCTAGAAGGTACCTATTCACTCTAGACTTGAAGACATCCAGATTATACCGTTCAGGGAACAAAGACGCAGGCAATGAGTTCCACTCCTTCGCTGTACGGATGATGAACATAGAAGCAAAACGCTTCGAGCGAACTGGAGGTATGTCAACCGTAAATGGATGACGTTTGACAGTTTGTTTTGTTGTTTGATGGTAAAAAGGGGCTAGAACACCGATAGCCTTGCTACCTTACGTCGGTGACTAAGACTTTTCAGTTTTGACTCAACTAGCTTACTATCGCCAATGAGTCTTTTGTCTCGTAGCTTCTAGTATTAACACATAGGCTACTTTGTAAGTAGTGTGGGCGGGCACGGCTAGGGTAAGTATAAGTGTGCGTTTGTTGCAGCGTGGGCCCGGGCCGGTCGCGGGGTCAGTTCCCGCCGGCGGCGCGGGACTCGCGCTCGCGCGTCACTGAAATCTCCGACTGCCGGCTGAGGACGCTCAGGTAATATTGTTTGTTCGAGTTGCGCTAGTGTCTCCGTTTCAGCTTTGGCAAATCGCTTTTGTACGTCAGGAGGTTCGGACGATTGATTTCTTTCTCGAAGTTGGACCTGCCTAGTTGGATCGTGTGTCCTTGGTAAACGAGCATCGAATTTCCAAGTGATACTGGGATGGGCACAACATGGACGTTCGACATAATCTTCGTCTTGTCCATGTTTATGAAAAGGGTGGGCTGTTGGAAAACTGGATTTTACCTGGATTTTAACTGGAGAGTTTTTGAGGTCTATCTGTACGATGAAGTCTACAATGCTTAGAATAGTTACACCGCCATCTGTCGGTCGTCAGAGCCTCGTTCGTTAATCAGGATATATCGCGGGTAGGTGAGACCGACTTGGAGCAAAAGGTGGTGTTCAGTTCCCATACATCCATATCATATCTATCGCCGTAATTACTAAAAAATATATTCCGGTAGCTATCTTTGAGAGCCAGTCATTCTAGGCCTAGCGTGTTTACCACCCTAGACCACATCATCCTATCGAATATAAAAAAAATATCATTATGGTATATAGATTGAACTGGTGATGAAAAATGTGACGTCGCCTTAGGAGTTTACGACGGATCATACTAACTAATATAATATAAATTAAATAATATTATTTAGTTTTTTATTTTTTACTTTAAAGTCCTTATAAGTATATTGTTATTAATAATATATACGCTTTAGAGCAACTAAACCTTGTTGATCAAGCTCTTTAAATAAATATAAAAAAATATCTGTATATAAGTAAGTAGATTTCCATAAAAATAACTCAATTTACCATCATCTATAGTGTGTTATCAATGAAAAAGGTAAATAGGGTTGTCCGTGAGAACACAACGTGTAGTGACGACGCACGCGCACGTGCAAAATAACAATACGCACTCTGTTGTAAAGTAAGCCCTCTTGGTATGGCTAGCGAAGGCACCGTATAAGGGGTGTACTAGAGCAAAAAAAGTTAACATAATAATATAAGAATAAAAATAAAAAAGGTGATTAAAAAAAAATCCGATTATTTAAAAAGTTAACTAAAATATACTGAAAAGGAAACGTTCAGAAGACTAGATTTCTGTTGATATCCTTTTTTATTTTATTTAACTCAACATGGCGACATGCAGACGCCATATATATGATGAAAAAAAAAGTCTACGTAATGTAATACAATATGGCGTCTGGATGTCGCCATATTGAGTTAAATAAAATAAAAAAGTATATCAACGTTAAGTCAGATTTCCTTAAATAGGTATTTGGATTAATTTTAGGTTTCTTTAATATTTTTTCATTTGAATGACCTTTTAGAATCTATAACAATTATAAGTTAATGTAATAAGTGGTTAGAAACCATTTTCACTTAAGTTTTCAATACTTATAATAAAGCTGTGTGAAAAAAGGGCTTTCTGGTTGATTAAAAGGCAACAGGCTGATTTCTGATACAAGCTAACAAATGAATCTATAGGTCAGTAACAAATATAGGCACAGTTTCCTTCATAACACAATGCACCAGCGTGAAGCGGGAGAAGAGGATAAGGTAAATCAAAGCTTGTGATTGGTCAATTCCTGCTGTGATTGGCCGATTGGTCTTGCCGCAACTGTCGCGGAAAGAACAATCGTAACGGGCTAAATTGATGCTTCAAAAAGCATGTTGTTTTCGAAGGAAAGATACTAGCAGGCAATTCTGTTTCGCAACTTTTTTGTGTGACGAAAAGTAATGGACGTAAACACTGTGGCGAATAATTACAATGTTTCCCTGTAATACAAAAGTTTCCTCATAACTTTTTTCTAGGGGAACCGATGTTAATGATTATTTTTTTATTTAGAAGCTAGTGCTTCCTATGTGGCCCATTTAAACTTGTTAATTATATCGAGAAGCTCCAAATGTTTTAATCTAAGACCCAATAAATATTAAAATATACCACGACCCCCTGTACATTCGGTTCACCTCAGTGCGTTGCCCTTTATCTTTTGTCTCCATATAAATATGTAAAATATCGTATGGGATAGACCTTGCGGGGCAGACTGGAATAAAAACTTGTATTCGATCAATGCAGCATTATGCACGTTTTGTTGATGTGTGGAGCTGTGGACACTTGTGAAGTACCGATAGGGTTGGCGCGTAAATAGTTTTTTTTAATATCGAGCATAATATAAGACTAATTTGGAGTATTACTTTCCTCTACAAGTATCTAATTTAAGAGATTTTTTACTCTGAACTGCCCGTTTGCTTAACGTTAAACGTTCGCCTTCTAAGCAGGGGTTCGATTCCCGGCAGGAACACAAGTTTTCTCCCCAAGGAAAATTTGTGTTTCTGGTTCTGGTTGTGATTGTGTTGTGTAAATGTTTCCGGCACCCACGACACAGGTCATTGAACTTAGTGTGGGGCTGTGAGTGTGAAAGCGTTTATGTTTATGATTTGCGCATCAGTCACAGATATTTATACATTTCTTTTTGTTTGACTAATTTTAAAATGTTCCAAAATTTACAATTTATTGATGGGATAAAGCCTTGAGCACACCTAAAATGTTAATAACTGTAAAATTTTAGTTGTGCTCGAGGCTTTGTCCCTGTCAATCGCGAATAACCTCGATTACATTATTTACACAAACACACAAACTGCCTTCTTGAAACTAATGAAATAATAATTGATCGAGCACAGCGAGAAGTTTGAGTAGACTTGGGCGGTTCAACACTTTGTCTGTTCGTCCGTCTGTCAGAGGCATTTAGCATCTAAACCATGGAAGCGAACAACTTCAAAGTCTCAGAGAGTATGCAAAGCTATGGCCCAAAGCCAGAAATGGCAATTAAAATGTATAAAAGAAAATGGCATACGCGCAAGTGGGGAGCAAAAGTTTTTTTTTAAAGAAAAATGTTATTTATAAGCATATAACCTTAATATTTTTCTCTATGAGGCAAATTGAAAGCGCAAAATCTCAGTTCGGGGCGATATTTATGTCATATATGCAAAAGTGTGTGAGTTTTTTCTAAATGTTGATGAGAATAGTGGCTACCCTGCATAGAGTGCCCCAGGTCCTCCACCCTCGACCGGTGACCCGCACCGAGGGCTCCATGCATCCCGCCGTACCTACTCCTTACTTTGTAAGCTTCAATGAAGTTGTGCCAATAGGACTTCATAAAAGAAGCTCATACATGCTTGTCATTGTAGAGCGAGCTTTTGTTCACGTTCCTATATTTTCAACTTTGTAGTCCTAAATTACATATATTAATATTAATTTATATACAGTCAAAAACAGAAATAAAGATCATTCCAATGAAGCTAGCTTTAAATGCGTTGGAGACGGTCCATCAGTACTTTGAATATGCGACGGTTGTTGATCAAGCAATATTCGACAAAATTTATGAGTTAGAGAAAAACATTCAAAATACAAAAACAGAAACCCAAATAAAATTGACGGATTTTTTAAGTGTAAATAAGTTCTAAATAAAATAAAATTACATAGTGCATGAATTTTTGTTTTGTTTTCGTAAGCATCTTGATACCTACCCTTATAAAGTACTTATAATGTCTAAATCTAATGAACGTAACATATACACACTATTAAAATATATATGTACATAATATATGTCGTGCATATTATGCACATAATTTTATCATATTACATATTTACTACATTCGTACTTGCTGTGACTTGTTATTGCTGCGTACCTCTATAAGAGAGAAACACTACCCATGTACCTGCATTAGCGAGAAACTCGGGTTAGTGAGAAACCTCTATAAGCGAGAATGAGATTGTGCTCCCTTGAACTCTCGCTTATCCAGGTTTGACTGTAAATATAACAAATTCTGGTTAGGTTAGTTGTCGAATCGATTTGAAATTTTGAAAGATAGACTGAGATATATAGAATAAGAAATATAAAGATTACACACAAATCTGATGACAATACAATACTTTTAATAGATTTGATAACTGATCTGATGGTTGTGATTCGTGGACTTCAAAGACTACCGAAATAAAATGCATAGGGAAGGTTTTAACTTTTCAAGTAGAGATTGGTTTTGACCAGTCCAAAACATTACACTTGGTGACAAGGATCTTATGATTGAGCTGGAAGTGCATAGTCGATGGTGTACGTCAGTCACGTTAAGAAAGGCTTATTTGGATTGTTATCGCTTTGACACTCACATCCCCACACTGAGTGAGAAATTTGTATCGTGTTCGTGGGTGCTGGAAACATTAACATCACACACACACAATCATACCTAGAACTTGAAACATACATTTCCTTTGGGGAGAAAACGTGTGAAACCCAATACCCGCTGCTTATAAGGCAGACGCGCACCACGTGCAGCGTGCAGCTCAAACCATAATAAAATTATTAATTTGTGACAATATTTACGTACCGTGTCGTACCACAAGTGTAGCTTTTTAACCGACTTAAAAAAAAGGAGGTACTCAATTCGACTGTATTCTCTTTTAATTTTTTTGATGTGTGTTACCTCATAACTTCTTTCGTCGTGAGCCGATTTTAATGATTTTTTGATGAAAGCTGGTGCGTTCCATGTGGTCCCATTCAAATTTGATCAAGATCTGACTAGTAGTTTTTGAGTTATCCTCAACAATGCGTATTCTGTGGACTACATTGACGATGTTCTCGTTTTTAACCGACTTCAAAAGTTACCTCATAACTTCTTTCGTTGTGAGCCGATTTTGATGATTATCATTTTATATGAAAGCTGGTGCTTTCTATGTGATCCCATTTAAATTTGATCAAAATCTGATCTCAAGTTTTTGAGTTATCGTCAATAATGCGTGTTTAATACATTAAATCTGATCATGGTTCCGAAGATAAAGCGGTGAATTCGGTTTTTTAAGCTTTGCTTGCGTAATTATTAAATAATCAGTATTCAGGTAGTCTCCAGGACTGTTATTAATTACTAATTGTGCCCCGCGGTGTAAGCAGATAAACAGTTACTTTTTCCTACTTTTTTTGTGCCAGGAGCCATTTTCTTTCATACAAACCTTGACCTGACAATTGCCAAATCAGTCAAGAAGCTGTTCTTGAGTTTTTGCAAGGAAATTGATTTATATACAAATACTCGTATAAATGATATATTATGTCAGGAAATAGTAGCATGAATGAAAGCTTTACACATTATGCTTATGTACTTTGCTGATTGAATAGCTTTAATCTAATAGAGGCTTTGATGTCATCTCCAGGGCGTCTATTGTTACAATCTAATTACTACACTATACTTGTAGGTATAAAGTAGTGAGCACAGAATAAATACAGCATTCTGATAGACCTTTTGTATTGAAACACCTACATTGTTGTTTGCAACAGAGCCAAATGTTTTGGCTGGCACGTACGGAAAGTATGAAACGATTGTAAAGTTTAGACAATAAAGATTTTTGAACGGGATTTTTTTTCTGAGATGTTTCGTAAATATTATCAGAGAAATTATTGGGCAGATATGTCTATAACTTTGCTTTCGAAGAGAGGTCAAGTTATTGCTGCGGTACTACAAATAATACAGGCGAACGACCCGCAACCACATCGTCGCCTACCATCAGGTGAGATGGTGGTCAAAAGTTAGTCTATCATGAATAAAAAAAAGTCTTTCTCTATTTGGGTAATAAGATACTAAAGCGTCTATGCTCGGTGGATTTGCATCCCGATTTGTAATTAAGCCAAAGTAACACGGGCATTTTTGTTTAATTTTTCATCCCTCTATCTTTGAACTGTCCGTTTGCTTAGTTGTGAGTTCGCTATATAAGCAGCGGGTATCGGGTTCGATTCCCAGTGGAAACACAAGTTTTCTCCCCAAGGGAAATTTGTGATACTGGTTCTGGTAATTGAGTGTGTTATGTGAATGTTTCCGGCGCTCACGACACAAGTCATCGAACTTAGTGTGTGACTGTGAGTGTGAAAGCGTTTATACCTACTGAAAACAAAATAATCTCAGATCTCGTCCAGATCTCTACATAATGAAATTGAAAATAAATAATATTATTTAATTGCAGAAATGTTTGAATTAAAATGAGTTCTGTGAAATACTTCAAAGACAACCTCCCCCGTAATTAAATGTGCAAAAAAATCTGATTTATTTTATATTAGTAGCCTTGACTACAAAAACATCACCTAATCACAAGATAGAGAAAAACAAATCTTTTATCTCAGAAAAACAAAGTAAACAAGGAAACAATATCTTTATTTATCAACGGAAAGATTTCTCTAAAAATGGGAGAAAAATATCTCGACTGTGTAGGTGGGCAGTGGGTAGTCGGGTACATCATTTTTCGGCGCGTGGACAATGGTTTTTGACACGACAACACAACGACGCGACAAATGACAAAGCGACAACAATGGGCCACGATGGGACGTCGACACGTCGGAACAAGCGTCCATCAAATCAGTACGATGGACGCCTGGGCCCCACTATCGAGAAATGCGTTTTAATCAAAAGGGGAGCGACTACTACGCAATACAGATTGAAAGCGGTAGCTGATATAGTAACAATTATACTTGGGTGTATGTTTGTGGACCTGGCAGTACAGTGCAGTAGGCTAAATTTTTGTTATAACTGATACAATGTACGAGAACGCCTATGTTTTTCTCTCTCTCTTTCGGATCTGGCATTAATATAGTTTTATGATTATCGTATAGCTGTGCCTGTTTTATTCCTCCTGATAGATGTAGAACTTGCATATTTGGCTTATTTGCGGAATCTGCTAATAGATTGTATCTTATTATGAGTGCTTCGTTTCATAGTTAAACGAGATGTTTCAAAATTGAAGGAGCCTGGGCCAGCACCATGTACCATATACATACATATAGCTATACAATATAGTAACCGTTTTTGAATGTTTATTTTCTTTACTTTTATTTCGTTTTAATGTATATTTAAAATATCTTGTTACATCGATAGCAACACAACACAGTTACAAATGGCGGATTGCGACAATATTAAACTGTCATTTTGACGTGTCTTTCATTGTCAATGATCATTTATTGTAAACAACATACAAATTCTAACATATTTGGGTTTCGTTATAATTATAATAGGACTATAGAATATGTTACTCGATTGAAACTCAGAACAGAGTGACATTCAGTATCTTCTTGTCATGACTGCCCCAAAAATAGGGTCAACATATTTAAAAACTCACTAAATAATAATTTGAGGATACAGCTGTAATTTTCTGTAGATTAATTTATTTGTATTTTTAAGAAATTGCAAACATTTTTCCCTATTTTTCAATGTATGGTACATAGTGCTAGCCCAAAATGAAATATCTCCTTTGAACGTGTGATGGAAACTCAATTTGATTCTAATATTACAGCAAAAGTTTGTGCCTATGTCTGATGCGAGATCTATTTCTTTTCCGGTACCTGCGGGGCATAGTAAAGAAATATTTAAAAGAGCTTTGTTTCCATAATATTTCTTCCGAGTGCGTAGTTAAATTCTTCGTTGAAAAATGTAACAAATTACTTATATTTCTAACGCTTTTAAAAGGATGAACATATACTGGAAGTTGTTATTTAACTTTGAGCACAAGGTGTTCATACAAGTGACATTGTGACAAGTTGAGTTACTCTCTTTACGTGCGGCTCTCGATAGGACAAAGAAGCGCTTTGCCCTAATTCCGGGATATTTGCGCTATTCAATTAATTCCCATTCGCATTAGTTTGAAGCGGTTGAAGGTCTACTATCTCAGTATATATAGGATTAGGGATGCGCTAATCCGGACACTTTTCGGCCGGATATTAGAAATATACAAATGTGTACCGTTTTAGATTTTCAGCCACACATTATAAGTAGGAAAATAATTAAAAAAGGCGCTTTTAACTGCGTTGAAATAACTTGGGGCTTGAGTCGGTGTAAAATGTAGGATTGTGATTGGCCGATTCAAGATTATTCAAATAATTGAACGAAGAAGTGGAACTCATTGCCTGCGTTAATAGATTAGAGCACTAGTTTCAAATAGATGAATGCAAAAGAACGCATGAACAAAGTGTCTTACACTTAAATAGAGACAATGAGAAAAGTGTTAATGGACACATTCTTAGTTTAGCAATGTAGCAGTTTAAGTTAAATTACTGATTAGCCATAGTTTGGCTAGATTGTAATTATAATAGGGCACTTCGCAAGAGGTACACTAGAAGTAAAAAAAAAAAAACTTGTGCTAATAATCAATAACATCCATAAGTAACAATTACACATAGATATTAATAATTAATTGATCTTTTGATTGCTAGTCGTGTGAACTGGTGACCAGTCAAGGTCTGGTGTTATGATGTTTGCCTGAAGGAATGTAAGAAGACTTAACTACCTTTGTATTACGACTAATGTCGTCATGGTACACAGTTAAAATTCTCTATAAACGGTTGGCCATCCAAGTACTCGTCGAATTAAGGACGTTTGCTATTGGAAACGAGTTTTTTGTCTAGTTCTTCTCTCTGTAAATTTGCGAATCTGGTAATGGACTTTAAGAATCATTAATGCCTCCATGTTGTGCATGTTTTTTTTATTATTTGTTTGGTACATCATTGGAATAACGGATCTAGCCTTTAGACTAAAAAGTAATTTAATTTTGACCTAAGCCGCTAAGTAGAGTATTACTAAGATGGTGTCCAATAACCCTTTTCTTACAGTCTTTATTAAAGCGAAGACACTTTGTTTTTGTGATCTTTGTTTATAGCACTCACTATGATACACTGTCACATCACTATACTAACTCAAAAGGTTTGTTCTCTTGAGTCTTCTCACTAAGTCTGAGTTGTCGAGGAGCTGAATTGCATCAACGTTCACATGGTGATGAAGTTTTCGTGAGCTTCAGCAAGTCTTTTTATGACACTAGCAACGAGTTCCACTTTTAGATCCCGTGTGGTATTGAATAAATAATTTTGATTTTGTGGACTTATTTGTAAGCCGGTTAAAAATTTCCGGTCTAAGCTCTACACCGCGTATCTATCTGTACACGTGCGAATTACCGCGTTCCGAAATGAAATGCGGTCGCCTTGTAAGTAACAAAAGAGGTTAATTGCTAGTGATTAGACACAAGTGGGATGTATCGTGCTTTGATAATTACACGTTTGAGATTTACTGTGCTTTAGATGAATTCGCACATTCAGCTATTAAAACATAGTTGGCAACGGCTGTTCCTCATTATTGCTCGACTGCTCAGCGAATTTATTTCATCGATGTAGGAACAAATAGTACTACTTACTACAGGTGAAGTATTAATGTTTACGTTTGTTACTCAAAATCAAAACTGTTAAACGTATTCTAGTGTTTGACGATATAGTTTTCAAAAATATGGCATAAGCTATATAGCTTATGTCCATCACCTTTGTCACTACAATTATATAATTGTAGTGACAAAGGTGATGGACAATTAAAATAATGGTGTTTTATGATAAAAAGAGATCAATGTCATAATCCATAAATTAAACTGTTTCAATGCATTTTCATTCGTAGAGAAATTTGGTTTGTATTTAAATTGAATTTTGTACTTCTGGTTTTGGGTGCAATTGTGTGTGTGATACGAAAAAACCCTTTCCAAAGGATGAAATTGTTTCCATTCGGAATCGAACCAAACAAGAAAAAATAGTAATAAATGATTTGGCTACTGCGCCAACGTCATTATAGAAAACATTCCTCGTAGAAGTCCCCGATTACCTAATCTAATGTGGAATATAGATAGCACCAACCTACCTTCATAAATTTCAACGTGGCACTTATCTTGGGAATGATGCTTCTGTCAAGTTATTGTATAATGTATTTGTATGACATTACGCCGGTCAGTGCCTGTCAAGTCAGGAGGCAGGGTGGAAGGGCACTCACCTTGGTGGCGGGGAAGGATCTGGAAGCATTATGTATCAATTGAAATATATTAAGCGATACCTATTATTCCGACAGGCAGACGTGGCGTGGTCATCTCAATAGGGATGTTGAATGAAAAAATAACAAGTTTATTGAAAAATATGATGAGTGACTGAAAAACCTTTATGTTGAACTATATGAGCTTGTGTGTTTTACATTTATTAATTCTACCCTATAATAATGTACACTTTATTGAATATTTCATTAAACTAAATTAAAATTAACAAAAAAAAAACTATAACTAGATATAAATATGCACAAAACTTAATCTAATAGACCGCTACCAGTAGGCAAAGTACCCAAAATGCTGGCAGCATTGCCACGTGAGCAAATAATAAGTGAAATGAGAGCTTGTGTGTTAATTTTCATTTGACATATCGTAAATATATGTTACGTTTGATTTGGTGAACCTTGATTCAATAAAGCCGCGGATTTAAGGGTACAATTTTTGACAGTTTTTGGTTAGGAGACAACATAAAATACCACATGGCTTTAGAGATGGAGCCTCTAGCGGCAAACTAGATGGTAAAACTTGCTTACTTTATAGCAAAAAGTAAAAGAACACTTAGCTTTACAATGAGGTGCTTAAGAAAGAACGAACTTCCCATTTCGTATTTAAAGGGACGAGTAAATAACATATAATTAGTATAAAATGATAAGCATAGCATAAATAGATATTTTCCGTTCTGATTATACTACATAGCTAATGCTATAGAAACAATGAATTTGGGTGGACGTTATCAACACTAACTGAAATGCTAGTCGCGTTGGCTGTAGCAATTTCAAAATTATTCAGGTTTATAGCGTCACACGTCCATTTGACATTATTAATAAAGAAAGGATAATTTGGTCGCTTGAAGCAGGACTTGGGTAGCTCAGCGCTTGAGCAATGGGGCATGACGATTTATGGCCGTGTGTTCAAACCGAGCTTCAAGCGGTATTTTTCAATCTAAATATAATGCTTTATAACCATGAAAAAACACACGAACTGGATGGGAATTCCATCCAACAAATTATATCACGCCGCTCAGTCGTGCGTTCTGATATATCTGGTTTTCCATACATAAATGTATGAATTTGTAAATACTTGGGAGCATTCTTAATGCTGTGAACAACGAACTGTCATGCCCTCCTCTATTAAACTACGGGGTGACTTCACGCATTGGTATTCATAAAATTATGCATTTTTTTGATTTTCAAATATCGAGGTATGATTCGGTATATTCGTGGTCCTGACGTGCTGTTGCTTTTGGCCTTTGTTGTTCGTAATAGCAGAGGACTCCACATAACTGTTGTAATGGTGGAGTTATTCAATATTATTTTAGGGAGTAGCTGAAAATTTATGAATTTCATGATCTATAGATATTGTATGACGTCAAGTAAACGTGTATGATAATTTGAACCCAGTGCATTTCTTGAGATTTTGCGGTAAACACTTTACGCTGAAGGAATGTTCTCCCAGTGGTTTTTTCCCGTGGCCTCACGTGGTTGGATAAAAAGTAAAAGTGAGATAAGTGTTATTACAGGGACCTTATAGCTAGACTATATTATAAGATACGAACAATAAGAACAATAGAAACCGCCCGAGGGCTTAGTTGGTCGCGTTCGCCTTCTAAGTAGCAGGTATCGAGTGCGATTCCCGGTGGAAACACAAGTTTTCTCCCCAAGGGAAATTTGTGTTTCTGATTCCGGATGTGATTCTGTGTGTGATGTGAATGTTTCCGGCGTTCACGCCACATAGACAGTAATCGGACTTAATGTTGTCTGTGAGTGTCTTCAAGCGTGTTAAAGCGTTAATGTTCCGATATCTTGTTTTATGTAAATCAGTCCAGCCGTAAGTACATATATATAAGTATAGTCCGTTTAAAACATAGTCACAGTTTATCACAGATATAACGTTGTATTTGAAACTACTAACGTTTGGCCCATATATACCTATACATGATGCCTACCAAAAATCTTACTATAGAGTCTCCCAATTTATAATATTTGACCTATTCGCTAGAAAAGGTAGAATAATGCTGCATTAAAAAAAACAAATCGTTGGGGAACGCGTAAGTTCTTCAAATAATCACAAACTTGATGAGACATGCGAATGTCACAAGCAGATTGTCCCAACTAAATACTATGCAGTTGTAATTTAGTCCCATTTACTCCACCATAAAGAGTTGAACGTAAATTAAACATCCACTTGCTTTCTATACGTAATCGGGACACGACTGATAGCTATTTAATCCAATAAAAACAACATTTGGGACGAGACCACTCGCGATCGCGTCCCAAAACTACTGGGCATTTATCTTAATTCCCTATTTTTTACACAAAAAATACTGTTCACAGCCAAAAACGCTCGTCGTCTCTATCACGTCAAGTTAAATATCAAAATTGTATAGCAAAATATTTGGAGGGTAGAAATACAAGATGGCGGGTGGTCGCGTTATAGAAATGACGCTTTGTTTGCTGGACACTGACCCGTCTTGTTACTTTTGTGTTGTCATTACGGTTAATTGACTTATCCTATGTTTGAATACACGTGTATGTTATTTTGCCTTCAATAAACAAACCTATGAATAGAATAGAAAAAATATATATGCTCATAGCTTTTGTGCTGCTCTCTAAATATTTGCTTCAAAGCAAGCTCATGTAATCTGTAACAAATTACTTTAGTTTTTTAATTAGATTTTTCATTTTGATTTACCATATGCGATAAGACACCATCATATCAGGGTTTGTAGTCAAGAATTACACAATAAACTTGCTTTTGAACACTTTTATTCTTTTGATTAATTCGCACACCTTTTCAATTCGAGCTCTCGACCAACACTGACTTGCTTCTTATAGCACTACCATCCGCTCGATGATATCAACCAATAACAACCCGGGCTCCTACCCGCTACTTTTTAAATTCCGCTCTATGATTGGTTGGCATCATAAACCGACAGTGGCGTCATGAGTAATCTAGACTTACCCACATAATATAATGTTCACAGATTTATTATCGATATAAAACACCTATTATGATTTAAAAATTAACACAACCCTAACACATTTTGCAAAATGAATCCTTAAATCTATAATGATTTAAAGTTGGTTATAGCAACCATTTAAACAAAAAAATAATTTCTAGAATCGGTCGAGGCGTTTTCGAGTAATAGTGGAACATACATAAAAAAATATTCCGACAAATTGAGAACTGGATATGAAGTTGGTTAAAAATGAAAAACAATCGTACATAATCTCTGGCATAAGATTTCTCGTAGCAACCGTTCTCGTACTTGTTTCACAATATTCCACATAACAAATGAGGTTTTTCTGTAACGCATTATGCATGCAGATCTTCCATCGGCATCAGCAAGTCACCTTCGGGCTGGCAGGTCAGACACCTTTGGTATACCTTTTTGTAGGACCACCATGATCATGTGGACCGTTCAATGATATAAATTAGTGAAAATTTTAAATCAAGCTTTTGCGACTAAAAAGGACTATAAAATTATATAACCAGAGAACTTCTAATTCTGACAAATAAGATAATTTGAATTTAAATATTTGTCAAGTCGAATCAAATGAACCAAAACTCGATGGGTTTATCTTGTTTAGTTCTATATGACCATCTTCCGTTTCGATCATTAGATCAGCTCCATGGTACCTACACCAGCCTGCTCTTAATTACTTAATAGTATTGGTGAACTGCCTGTTGGCTCAGTTAGGTGTGCGTTCGACATCTAAGCAGCGGGTATCAAATTCGATTCCCGGTCGAAACACTCCTTGGAAACTAAGGTTTCACCCCAAATGTAATTTGTGTTTCTGGCTCTGGGTATAATTGTGTTTGTGATGTGATAGTTTCCAGCACCCACGACACTAGTCATCGAACTTGACTGTTAGTCTGAACGAATTTATTTATATTTCTTAACTTGCTTATCAGGCATAAAACAAAGGTGAAACACAAGTATCGTCATAGGACGAAATAAACGGCATTTCCTAGTTCCCAGCATCCGTACAAACTAGTACAATTTGGGAAACTGCAATTATTCAAGATATCCAAGGCTCGGCCCATTCATCCCGGGACTCCCAAACCCTTGTCACCCTGCGCATCTATTTCCGTCTTTACCCAAAACCTACGAAACCAACAGCCCGCTCTGCAAGTATAATCGCTCAAGGCGATACGCGGGTTCAACGCCTGACTGAATTAACTTCCAATTGGTGCAAGAACAATGGTTGCTGACTGAATATTTATCTTTTATTCAGAAAACTCTCTAAATAGGCTAGGAATGGACAGTCTCTTGTTTATGTTGTTTATTTTATTAAAAGTGGGAAGATATTTGATTAGTTTCTAAGGACGTATAAATTTGCCTAATCCACTCTTAGTTGCATGTCTCTAGATGCATGTTGTCCAGATATTGTTTACTTTATGTTAGAGCGTACCTTATCTTTCCACTTTTAATACTGTCACTGGTGTAGGGTATAAACATTTCGATGCACCGTGTACGGAACTGCCAAACTAAGTTTGATCCTGCCTGTAATTCAGCATATAGCGCCCTCCCCTGTAACGTATCCATAAGACATGCTTGGTATGCTGATAATTTCGATTAAATTTCTAATACACTTTAATACAATTTTTTAACACAATACATCGCTTACTGGTATTTTGTTTACTTTGATTAGGAATAATTTTATTGTTTATAGATATCAGTAGAGGAGAAATGTAACTACCTACTGTAAAACCTACAGTAACTAAGTTATCTTCGGGTTCTGAATCAGGGGGCAGGACTTGGATATGACTGGACTATTACTTTTACTTTGACCCGTTAATAGAAATATTTCTATGATGAATAAATTATAAACGATTCAGTTCGAAAAGAAATAAAGACGGTATCATTATTCGTCTTAATTGTTTGTCTTTAGATTCAGAGATTCTTTATCCTGCCTATTTTGTTTCTGTTATAGATTGGACACTCAGTACGAGATATCATCAGAGAAAATGGAGTCACCATCAAATGAGCCAGTTAAAAGGAAGTAACATCTATCACTACGTGTGTACCAGAACATTATTGCGATTAATTAGTTAATTAGTAATTAACATAAGTAGCCTAGGTCCGACTGAAAAAGGAGGTATTTGGGCGTATGTGTAAGAAGATAGAATCTTTTTGAAAATGGTTCCATGCATGTGTGCGTTTCATTCTAGAAAATTAAATTATTTATTAAATGGGTAAAATCTATAGTCAATAATTGAAGCATCGTATAAATCAGCAGCAACTAAAACTTGCATAATAGGAACTTGATTAAACAATCGGTACCTATATTATTTAAAAATAATAAAGCTAGTTTTTGCTTGAGATACGATGATTATGGTTTAAAATATTGACAAAAACAAACTTATATGATAAAACATGGAAAAATAATCTGAATTGATCGCTGCTCAATGCTAAATACAACTACGAACTACGAATCATATTCAAATCAGCTTTTTATAGCACATACAAAGTAAAATCACAAAAAAACATAGTCGGACGTTTTTGATATTTGGTTTAGTCATTGAGGGCTCCAATAAAATAAAAATTAAATTAAATCAACATGGTTTTGCTAGCGATTGCCTACTTTCTTAATAACTACAACAATATATGTATTATGTTTTTATTATACAAATATAATATTATAATTTTGTAGAGAAAATAACAAACTAACATGTTAAGAAAGTAGTCAGTTTTCATACCATGAAAAAGTAATTGAGATTGTAGCCCTTAAATAAATAAACGTAGCTAGAATTTTATTTTTATATTTTTGCGAGATACCAAGATATATTTTATTTATCTTTTTCTTCAAATCTAAAGGAATATAAGAATATAAACTAATTTGACAGTACTTGTCACATGTTTTATTTTACCTATAACTGATTTTTACAATATCATGTCAATCAATCTTGATTTTAATGATTTTATTGATTATATTTTATGGACTAGCAGTCAATAAAATAGTTAGTCAGATTCGCAAGTATTTTGTTAATAATGAATACGCACGAAGCGACATGTTTCATACGCACCGATAATGTTACCTTACCCTAGTCTGAGTATCTCGATAAGTATAATGCGGGAGATTTCAAGTTGTCGTCGACGATGAGATAATGTCAAAAGTTAGCGTATTATGTACAATCTGAGTCTTCAATACAAAACCTTAAAATTTGTCTTTCTGAGTCCAATTCTGTGTTTGAGACAAAAAGTATCACTAAAATCATGTTGAATCTGGCTTATTGTTCATTTCAAGATTGGCAAATATTTGACCTCTATCTCATTTGACATTACTCAACGATTGAGCATGGTGGCCTCCAATATTCAATCATACGTGCAAGACTTAAACTTGATTGTACTCGTCAGTCTCGGATACTCCTAGGAATAGAGTTACATTACTTTCTTTTTTCCTACACATAATGAATGTACCTAGAAGCATAATACTTCGTCCGCATTTGTGATATGTAGGGATTTTTGTCTGCTTTTCCGATAATTATGGAATCATATTAGATTGTACAATTCCATGACACACTCCACTATCAACGGATTGAGTAAGAATGATCCTGATTAATAGTGTTAATGGTAAAAACAAAACACTCCTGAGTGACTCCTGAAATGGTTGGAAACAGTGTTTTTAGAGGGCGTGATGCTCGCAAAGTGTTGTTTCATCTAGGCTATCCCATCTTGCAAATGTACAAACACGTCGCGCGTGACGGATGGTGTTTGTGGGACGACGGCGTGACGGGACGATCGATGGCGTGACCCTTTTAGCGTGTTGGTAACACTATCTTAGTCTTAAAGTATTTTTAGATTTACCTAAAGGTCTGGGAATTGTTCCGTGAACTTCGTAGATTATGACACCACTTGCTAAGCGTTTTACAGTTACTAGCACGAGATATTGGTCAATCGCTAGCCAGTCAGAGATAAAAGAAAAGTTCCCCACGGAGTCTATTTACAACTCTTACAAAAGTTTTCTTTCAGATGATTTAGACTGATAGTTTTACTTATTTCGGCGACTAAGTTCTCTAATTAGATTCAGGGTAGATAGTCAGGAACGAGCATGACAAAATGTCCCACCGCCATGGACTTCATCACGATGTTACTCTTACCGGAAGTGTTTTGATTCTACATTTATTGTGCGAACCGCAAAGGAATGTAACTCCCTACCTGAGTCTGTATTCCCTGATAAGTGCAATATGGGAGTCTAAGTCGCGAGTGAATAGTTATCTTCGAGGGAAGCATCCTCCATCATCGTCGCTTACTATCAGATGAGAGGCGTTTGTCTCCACTGAATAAAAAAATGCTCAAGCCCGTTGTACTTTGATTCATTATGAGTTTCTAGGAACAAAGTTCTGCCTCCAAATAAAACTAGCCTATTTCATCTCACCTGTTATGTTGTTAAGTCATCCCTTACGCCGTGCTTACGGTCGATGAGCGAGAGAACATGAATAGCTACTGCTATTTGTGCCTGATTTGGCGACAGATTGTTTACTTGAGGTAGTAAACTACGGCTGTACATCCACATGGCTAGTAGGTTTACTCTTTACGGTTTTATCACACAAACCTAATGAGTACAACTTGGGATGCCGCAGGCGTCTTTTCATAGCTTCACGCCCTTGCGGTCTCCCTTATCAAAAGGCCCAGTGAAATAGCCTTTCTGCATCACAGAAATGCTATTTGGGCCTGATGGTATCTTTGTTGGGCGTGTTGGTAAGCTGTGGATTTTTGTAAAAACTCACATCTCCATCAGGATTTGATCCATAATTATGTAAAGACATCAATCTAGTTCTAATTAGCTTTGAGTAATGGATATTTATTTTTATTTCGGAGCTTTAGGCTTAGAATCATTGCCATGAGATGCACTGTACACAGTCTCGACCATAATGTCAGTTTTATGGATTGGTTTACTAGAAAAACCTTCTATAGAAGGTAAATAATACTTTTTTATGTTAGATAGGCAAGCATTTGACCACTATCTCACCTGAAAGAATGTGAAGGTACGGCCGAAGATGTAACATGTTTGCCTAGAAGATACCTATTCACTCTAGACTTGAAGACCCTATTACGTACCTAAATAAGCAAATATCTGTTTCTATAGAAGGTTTGCTGATAAATACATGAAACTTCCAATTCAATAGATTTAATCCAACTTCTAAGCTTAAAAGCTGCCTACCTACCTAATAACTTGGAGCGCGTGGCCGCCCTTGCGCCCTAATACAAAACTGCCCTCTAGGGCGGCCCTCTCATATCCTCATTCATGAGTGAAATTCCGCCCTTAATACTTACCCTTACAACGGTCACGGTTTAATTATATTTGGAGTTTCTCTGAGGGATTAGAGCGTTCTATTGTGTAACGTTACTCAACGTTACGGTGATGTCGTGCAGGTTTCAATGAAGATTTTGTAAACGGTATTAATATTGCTTCTGGATATAATGATAAAAAAAATATTAAGAACGAGGTAAAATAAAATAACGAGGTCAGTCGAACCTCGTTCTTCATGTTTTATTTACTATGGTAATGACGTAAATATGGTAACGGTAAATGACCTGTCCTTGGGTATACATCTTATTTAACGACGCGTGCGTCTCTGGAATGCTCTGCCTGTGATTATGACTGTGCAAAGTCTAAAGCATAGAATTAAGACATTTAATATACATATATATATATATATATATATATATATATATATATATATATATATATATATATATTATAATTCTAAAATTTACGGCTGACCGGATTTGGATGAAATTTGGACTGTACATAGATTATACCTAGAATTAACACGTAGGCTAGACGCTATTATCAAGTTAAAAAGTAGTTTTTAACTTGATAATAGCGAGCGAAGCCGCGGGGCACGGCTAGTTGAATATAAGGTATTTATTTTATTAATTTCACACCATCGTCGCTACCTAAGTACCTACAATTGCTTTCCATTTATATTCCGTCCATAGGTTGTCTGGAAAAGATCGCATTTAGAGTGTATATATTTATATTATTATTTATTACATATATATTTATCTTTTTCATAACTTACTTATATTGTGATTTTAAACTTTATCAACATTGTAAGATCTTAACCAATAAAAACTCAATGTTCAATCCCCAAGGCAGTGTGTTGGGGTGCATCCTGTTTGAAAGAAAGAAAGAAAGAAAATACATTTATTCGGGACAACACGCGACGTTACATTATTTACATAAGAAAAAACAAGACAAAGCACAAAACAAAATACAAGAAATAAACAATATAACGCCGCGTGATGTCACGAATGAGGTCCCGACTCAGCATATAACTAGGTAAGTAGGTGGGCAGGACCCTCCTACCTACCCAGTAACTGATTTTCAGGCGGAACCCATGCATGACATCACGCGCGTCAGGACAGAGATACAAACGAACATTAAAAAAATAATAAAACACTTCATACATATATACTACAGATTATAAATTTAAAAAGGTACTCACATAATAATATAATATAACTACATAATAATATATATAAACAAAGATACACTAAACATTTTACTCTAAAAAACACTAATTCTAACTCCGTACACACACGGTGGCGGAATGTTAGCCTGTCACCTCACACCAAAGACAATGTAATCTGTTGTGTTTCTGATCTATATAAATGACTTGCCAAAGATCCAAAAATAATCACGCGCTCGCAGACGACATCTCCTTCCTTACATCATGAAAAAATGATACCAACCTAAACTCAAAAAGTCTTGTATATATGTGTAATCAGGATCTCGGTAACGGCTCCAACGATTTTCATGAAATTTTGTATTCAGGGGTTTTCGGGGTCGATACATCGATCTAGATAGGTTTCAATTTTAGAAATGGTCGTTTTTCCGTGTTTTCAGCCGATCAAAGCTCGATCCGGGTACTAATATTTTAAATAACACTAAGTTGGCTGTCCGACCACAATCTCGGAATAAATTTCATAAAAAATAAAATACAATTCAGACCGTATCAAAAACAACCTCTTATTATTAATTATATAATCTATCTATCTAATACCTTTAAACGAGCAATTACATGTGTGTAATCAGGATCTCGGAAACGGCGCCAAAGATTTTCATGAAATTTAGTATGCAGGGGGTTTCGGGGGCGTTTAATCGATCTAACTAGGTTCATCCGAGTACTGACATGAAAATTGAATGCGTCAACGCAACGTCTTTTTAATTATTAGGAATATATATTGACACTAACACAAATTGGAAAATCCGATTCCAAGCATATGATGCAATAAACGATTGAATATGAATATGATGTCAATAAAGAGTAAATTTTTTTATTCATTTTCGTTTTGTTTCGTATATTATTATATCGCCAATATCAAAATCAACTACGTCTTACTTTTAAATATTCCTAGTAAGTAAGAATTTCTCTCAAAATAGATTTCCCCGAAAGAAAATTGTTCTTATCCGGGGTGTTCGGCCCTTCTCCCCTCGCCGGGACCTTTTAGGGCCCTTTATCAAGGTCCCTTTTAACGAGGAACACTTGACGAGATCTCGACGTCTTTATGTTTTTTTCGAGAAATTGTTTTGTTGTTATTTGGCTAACACTTTAGATACAAATGTGTTTGAAGTTTGAGAGTTCTACGAAGCCTGTTGCTTGCCTGATGGTACCCCTATTAGGTGCTACTATCACAGGGAAATAATACCTTTGAAACACTAAACTATCCTACTAATATTATAAATCCGAAAGTTTGTGTGTAAGTGTGCATGTAAGTATGTTTGTTCCCTCTTAACGCTTTAACGGCTGAACAGATTTGGATGAAATTTAGAATGTACATAGATTATACCTAGGATTAACACATAGGCTACTTCTTAACTTGATAACAGCGGGCGAAGCCGCGGAGCACGGCTAGTTTAAAATAAACAAGCTTTTTGAAGTCCGCCATATTGGATTTAGAGTGACCAAGATTCCACCCGAACAAGCATTATTACATACATACGTTGCAAGGTAAATAAAAGCTTGTAAAATGCATTGTTATTGGAGCTAAACCAACACGTACTGCCCTTAAACTGCCATAATTAATAATTTTACGTAATTTTAATTAAATAAAATGTATATACTATATCATAATATGCTATACTATTTTTGTGAATAAAGATTTATTAACATTATTATTACGTAAAAATTAAGCTCCGTAGAATAACAGGAAGAGGTTCTTATTCAGCTTACAGCATACAAACACTGCAAGTTAATTAAGAGCTCGTTAAAATCTTCCCGTTCCTAATTTAATTTTTAACGTGTCACATTTCGGACATTAAAAGGTCATCAAAAGATACAAGTACCTATAAATAGTTGAGTAAAACGCCTGCCTATTCTCGGGCCACCCTTCTTCGTGCCTGAAAGGGGTAATATTTTAAATTAAGTTTAATTAAAGATTTTACGAGTTTTTTACGCCTAAGCAAGCAGTTGCAGGCATTAGGGAAAAGTTTTGAGAGCTTCCGTTGGCATTTTAAAAGGAATACCTGTCGAAAATAAAATTTATGGGAAGTTAATTACTTGAGAACATTCCTTCTAAAGTAAATTTCTTAGCTACGTACTTTCTGGGTATTGTGCGTAGATGGGTATTATACTAAAATCTCAATTGTACAATGTGTCAACTGTGGTCAAGTCATGCCCTAAAGAGGTAGAAAATTTACTAGAACTTCTATTGCATTTTTGGGACCTTGTTCCCGCTTCACCTTTTTTCCACCTTACATGCAGAAGATCGGCGTCGCGTCGGTCCATTTATGGTTGAGATACCGTTCATTCGCACGAAACGTTTCGCGTCTTCGTTCATTTATAGAACAGCAAAGGAATGGAACGCTTTGCCGTCGTCTGTGTTTCCCGAAAGGTATACAAATTGGGTGTGTTCAAAAGTAAAGTGAATAGGTATTTACTAAGCAAGCGTGCTCCACCTTAGACTACATCGTCACTTTCCATCAGGTGTGATTGTGGTCAAACGTTCGATTGTCAGTAATAAAAAAAAAGATTATTATAGTACCTAGTTTGGCAAAGTGAAAAATAGGTTGGCTCGATTATCTCATCATTAAAATACCTAAATAGGTGTTTTAATATATTTTTTTATTTTTGATAAAATAAGATAATTCTTTTATAGAATTATACGGCTCTAATTCAAATATATTAACCATATATACTCTATACGAGTAGGTACGTTTCCCGTTTGATCGTGGTAAAAACCATAGCGAATTTTGCACCACTTTTCTCTCGAATTTCCTTCCCTTTTTCAACAAACTAATGAATACCATAAGTTCCCTTTCGTTTTTCACATCAAAGGTAACTTGCCTGAAATATAAAGAACGGGATAAACGCACCTATTTGTTAAGCAGAGCATCATCAAAGGTGGGTCAGCGAATAGGGGCGAGGATGTATGGCGCACTTTGATCGGAAACGACATGGCTCGATTGTAATATGTTGTTTCACATTATTTAGGGTTTTTATTGTTATGGTATCTAGATATTATATTGTTTTTTTTTTCTTTGAGAATCTTTGATTGTTCTTAATAATCAATTTTGGTTTATTTTGATTGTACAGTTGTAAAGTAGGTTCTGAGAATTATTCATGGCTTGATAGTAAACTTAATTGGCTTAATTTTCTAAACAATATACTTTTTTAGGTAATACTTTTAAAAGTTTATTAAAATCAAGCTTTAACTAGTTGTAAATAAAAAGGACTAAAAGTTAGGAGTGAACTTGTCAAGACGAATTAAACGAGCACAAATTCGATATGCTTATCTTTTAGGACAAAAGTTCCTAAGGGCATCTTCCGTTTCCATCATCAGACCAATATTATTTCCTTTCTTTTTTGTAAGACCTTTCTTTGAAAAGATTGATTCTATACGCACATCTATTGGTTCAATAATACAGGAATCTTTTTATTTTTAAAACATTCGGGTCTATTTGCGTCAAAAGAAAGAGATTTAACACACTGATATGACCTCTTGTAATAAAGACATTTGATTTGATCACTATGTTGCGAAATCAGTCTCGTAACCATACCTCATTGATTATTTAATTGCCATTATTAGTTCATTAATTAATTGGCAACCATTTCGGCTGGTTCGAGAGTTTGTCAAATTGCAACATTTTCTTGAGTTCACCCACGATACTCACAAATTGTACGCTATCCATTGCTGTACCTACTTATTATTTCTTCAAAAAGATTTATTTCGCTAAAACAGTATTTGAAAATTTTTTGAATAACACATTTTTCAAATTACCTCTACTTTGAATTCTTTAGTAGCAATACTTGACACCACTGTTGTTCATTATAAGTTTTTACAGAATACTACATGTGTATTTCATTTTTATCCTAAAGCTCTCATTTTGATAAAGAGCTTGAGTTTTATTATACTGTTAAATATCTTCTTTACAAATTACAACTTGTTTTTATTTCCCGATGTTTTTTTTCCAAATATATGTTATTCAGAAATTATATTTTACAGATGCGACTCAAAAATATACTCTTTTAAACTATTTTTATTTATTACACACACAATTACATTACTGCCTAAGCCGAGCTTTCGCGATTCGAGCACATAGGGACTTAAGAGTCTTCTTGAGACCATGACCAATGCTACTTGGCCGATACGTCGAGATAAATAAAAATAGTTTTTAGCATCCCGAGATATTATCTAAACTATGCGACCTAAAAAGTCTGGTAAACCGATCTCCGACTATCTGATGACTTAATCGTTTTTTCCGTTGCTGAACTGATAAACTAGTCTTTTTCTTATCATGCTACTTGACAACTATTCTTATTACATTTTGTTTAGAACGTGATAATTATTATGAGTACAGATAAGAAAGAAATAAAAATCAGTAACAATATTATAGATTTATACTTAGTAAACCGTACGTGGTTCTATACCACAGTAGCAATGTGATGCAAAAACTATTTACCCTCGTCTTATATAAACGCGTTGTATCTAAATTGTAGTTGTGAAGTTTGTGATTAATATCAGCTATTACGGTTCCGTTCCGCTACCTACCGGTTCTTGTCTTGATTAGTTTCCAGTTTAGGGCCGCGGCCGTTACAGATATTAATTGTTCTTGAAAGGATGTTGAGAAATTATTGGGTGAGCCGTATATTCGCACACGGTCACAACACACATATCAATTCGGAAAGGGATCGTCACCGCTATTCGCCTCGCCCTCATCTAGGCGTCAACCTAACATGAGCACGTATCAGCGGATCAGCACCTCCGGAACGTCGACGCTGCTAGGGTTAGCCGACGCCGCGCTTACGGCTTGTCGACCGCTGGTTGACGGCTAGACGGCACCGGTCAATCAGATCTGCCACGGGAGAGGGGCAAGGGTTGACGAAGAGACGTAAGCTCGGGTAAGTAGAGACGTAAGCGCGGGGATGACGAGCCTTAAGCGCGGGAACTGCAAGTTGACCACCATCGCACCGCGGTTCGTGAGATTGTGCCGAGGCAAGGTGATTACGTTACGATTCTGATTAGGTAGTGAGCATTGCAGTAGGGATATTCACATAAAACATACTGAACGGCTTGAGTTCTTTTCCTATTCCATGATTATATTGTGAGAACATAACCATATTACACCAAACACATGACAGGTCTTCGTGTATCAAACTATTGATTCTCCGTTTCCACTTGTACCAACAATCGAGATGAAAAATCCGTATGCCGAACAAAAATAAAACCCCTCACAATATTCGGAAAGCAAAACATCTTACCCTAACGCAGTTTCCATAAAGACTATCATTATTTATCCCAAAAAATTCCGCACATAATCTCGCGGCGGCATTTGTCACGCACGCCCATAAAGCAGAGTGCGATCATATATTTATGTTTATAGTCAGCGCCATACGAAGTAATTGCATTTTTTATGTAAATATGATAAACGGCGAGTTGTTGTTTGGACGGGAACGGTGCTTGTGATATTTTTTGCCAGTTCTTTCTTGTTTGAACCGGGTTAGTTGTATTTAGCAGCTTTTGAAAAACTAAAAACGTGGCTAGGCTACCGTTGTTAGACGACCGTTGGGTATGTGAGCTTTCATTTCCAACTTAGTGTTAATCCGTTTATTCCATTGGGCCCCAATGAGGCACTCATGAAAGTTAAAGACTACTGCCAGATTCGCAAAATTACAGCCATCTCGAGAAGAGCCTGGCAAGAAACGACGCATTTTTTTATTTTTTTTTTATCATTCCTGAATACGTAGGTTAATATAATACATTATTATATTAACCTAGGTATATCTATATTATGTAGTCGCTAGAAAGCGCTTGTGGAGTTTGCCTCTACGCATCCTTGTCATTAATGAAGTCAATCGTTTTATGATAGGCTTTTTTTTATTATTACTGACTAAGCAAACGTCCGTCTGGATGTAAGGTGGAAAAAGGGTGAAGCTGGAAAAAGGTTGTGTAGTTTTTGTGCACATTCACCGTAATGTATTAAATAGAATACTGACAATTAATGTCCGTTTTATAACAAATTTGAACTTTATTGTAAAATCTAACCCCATTTGCCATAAATGATTTATCCGTTTTGCTTAATCTAAATGCGCGCACTGTAATTTTATGCTTATATCTAGTATTAAGATTGTGTGCGTCGCTTCTTAATTTATATTTACCAATATTTTTGCAAATATGCATAATATTTTCAAAGATGTAAAGCGAAGGCATGGTAAGTATGCGTGTTTCTTTAAATAATTCCCTGAAAGATTCGCGCGGACTCATTCCATAGATAGCACGAACCCCTCTCTTTTGTAGAATAAAAATAGTTTCAACAATAGTGTAGCTAATACTAGCATGAAAATTATTTTAACTTTTATTTCAGTTCTACTTTGGTGGACAAACTGCACAGCGTTCTCTGGCGATAATATAGATATACCTAGGTTAAGATAATTCCTGTAATAGAAAAAAATTATGGAAAAAATGCGCCGCCTGGTCTCGAGATGACTGTAAATTTGCGATTCTGGCAGTAGAGTCTAGTCTACTTTTATGAGTGCCTCTTTTGGGCTCATAAAGGATTTCGAATTTGAATAAATCTAACATGTGTTCCTATAGCAATATAATAGAATATTCATGCAGAAAACATCTAAACTTTTGCATATATACGCCGACTTCTATTCAAGTAATAAGAAAAAGATCTGAAGCAACAGAAAAAATACACCAAATCACCTTCACCTGAACAAATGTTGATGAGAAACAGCCAAACTGCTTGTTTCCTCAGAAAATAAACAGAAAAAATCCTACATCAAGCGAATCCAGTGAAAACTGGCATCAAGGAACTCGCCTTGAATTCCTGATGTTGGGCGTTTTTCATTCAAACAGGCCTTATCAGGATTGTGTTGTCTATGGAACGTCAGCCGGAATGACTTTTATTAGTACTGTGCCTTTTTTTTTTCCGGGCTTTCCTTTTCAACTAAATATTATTAAAAACCCGGAGGGACCCGAAGGATGTGATGCGGAAACTTTTTTATTTTTGGGTTGATTTAGCCTTGCCGTGACGGGACAGTGCCTATCAGTGGCGGATCCAGGATTTCGCTAAGGGTAGGTACACGACTCAATTCGCTTAGCTACGAGTACGTTTCTGGTGACTATCAGTGGCGGATCCAGGATTTCGCTAAGGGTAGGTACACGACTCAATTCGTTTAGCTACGAGTACGTTTCTAGTGACTATCAGTGGCGGATCCAGGATTTCGCTAAAGGTAAGTACACGACTCAATTCGTTTAGCTACGAGTACGTTTCTAGTGACTATCAGCGGCGGATCCAGGATTTCGCTAAGGGTAGGTACACGACTCAATTCGTTTAGCTACGAGTACGTTTCTAGTGACTATCAGTGGCGGATCCAGGATTTCGCTAAGGGTAGGTACACGACTCAATTCGTTTAGCTACGAGTACGTTTCTAGTGACTATCAGCGGCGGATCCAGGATTTCGCTAAGGGTAGGTACACGACTCAATTCGTTTAGCTACGAGTACGTTTCTAGTGACTATCAGTGGCGGATCCAGGATTTCGCTAAGGGTAGGTACACGACTCAATTCGTTTAGCTACGAGTACGTTTCTAGTGACTATCAGTGGCGGACCCAGGATTTCGCTTAAGGTAAGTACACGACTCAATTCGCTTAGCTACGAGTACGTTTCTAGTGACTATGAGCGGTGGATCCAGGATTTCGCTTAGGGATAGGAACACGACTCAATTCGCTTAGCTACGAGTACGTTTCTAGTGACTATCAGCGGCGGATCCAGGATTTCGCTAAGGGTAGGTACACGACTCAATTCGTTTAGCTACGAGTACGTTTCTAGTGACTATCAGTGGCGGATCCAGGATTTCGCTAAGGGTAGGTACACGACTCAATTCGCTTAGCTACGAGTACGTTTCTAGTGACTATCAGCGGCGGATCCAGGATTTCGCTAAGGGTAGGTACACGACTCAATTCGTTTAGCTACGAGTACGTTTCTAGTGACTATCAGTGGCGGATTCAGGATTTCGCTAAGGGTAGGTTATATTGCACGACTTAATTCGTTTAGCTACGAGTACGTTTCTAGTGACGTGACGGCGCGTAATGCTCTTGGGGGGAAATGGGCTTGCGCTCCTTAGTCCCCTCTCCCCTGGATCCACTATTGGTGACTTATTATTTTATTCCTCTGACATTCGAGCTGATTTAATGTTATAGTTGAACCAATTTCGGAGACTGGTCAATGATATTTAGAGTCTTGGCTGCCCACTAGTATTGGGCTCGAGCACTTGAGTTACCTTTAAGCTCGATGCTTTCTAGGTAACTTAAGTCATTGCTGTATAGATATGTATATCGTTTTAGAAGATATAGGCAATTGTCATGTATACATATATATACCGTCAGAATATACTGTGACTTTGTGTTTTTTTTAGCAACTACCTACCAGGAGCAGTAAAGGAGGGTTCGGAAACTTACGTATAATATCCTGTACTTGAACAACAAATATAAAAATTAAACATTAAAAAAAGGGCAAATTGTAGGCGCGAGATCTCAGCTCGGAGTGGACGACCAGTGTATGATTTCTTGATTATTTTAAACTAAAGGTGCAGTAAAAAGTGGTATTCCCGTCCCGTGATTAGTAACAGTCTCTTTTCCCTCCGCGCTTACAGAAGCACGAAAAATGGCCATTTCGCCTTTTCACAACTGAATATAAAGTATCATGACCATTTGCATATTTTCAGTAAAGAATGTACTGTTGTGTGTACAAACTTGGAATGGCTTGGAGATTTGTTGTTAGTACTGGACGACGAATTACAATAATCTTTTTATAATAATAATAATAAACGATTTCGAGTTCAAATCCATCTATTTTTTTGCCGGGAAATTTCTGTTCGTTTTTTTTAATTGTAAACGAAATATAATATAATATAAAATATAATATAAAAACGCTTTCACATTAACAGCTCTACACTCAGTTAAAACAATAAACGCTTTCACACTCATAACCCCACACTAAGTTCGATGACTTGTGTCGTGGGCGCCGGAAACATTCACATCACCAGAATCAGAAAGACAAACTTTCCTTGGGAAGAAAACTTGTTCCCGCCGGGAATTAAACCCGATACCGCTGCTTAGAAGGCGATCGCTTATTAGATAATGATAATGGCGCTTGTAACGTCGCCGAAATATTGAATCCTCAATGAAAACCCAAAAATTGTAAATATCCGGTTTCTAACAATACTGGTAAATGTCCGTTCAAAATCGAATTAACTTATATTAACTCTTAAAAAATATACATACACATTTTAAAATTCTTAAAATGGCTCTTCTCTCCTGTAAACCATGCACAAAAGAATAAACATTTTGTTTAAATCGTCTAGTTATTAAAAAAAAGGCTAAATAGGCAAGTATTTGACCACCTTCTCACCTGATGGAGAGTGATGGTGCGGCCGAAGAATTGACATGCTTGCCTAGAAGATACCTATTAACTCTTGATTTACTTACTAATTATATTAACTTTAGATTTTTTATTTAAGACTCCCAGATTATACCTCTCAGGAAACAATGACACTGGCAATGAGTTCCACTCCTTCGCTGTACGGATGATAAACGTAGAAGCAAAACGCTTCGACCGAAAATAATGAGTCTTGTAACAGTAATAATTAACTTAATTAATATTTTTTATAATTTCGGAATAAACATAACAAAAAACGTATATAAGTATAGATACTTTGCTATAACATTTGTTTAGTATTACTCAAATAAGTTGTTGTTTTAGGATCGGACCCGATGGGATTATTTACGTGCCCTCATCCCCCCGAAGGGTAAAGAAGGAAGCTGTAAGGGATGTTTATCTGATAATTTCGTAAATGTAAATAGATTCACTGCAAGATATACAGTTCTCCCCGTTCGTTGTATAAAGGGGCGATAGGGTTTAAGATGAAAAGAGCCAAGCAAGACGATTGCCTGATTGTAAGCGAGACGCCCTCACCATAGTAGAAATATATCCCTCACGCTTCTCTATATACTATCCAACAACAAGACAAACTGTCGAACGTCATCCACGGTTGATATATTTTCGGTTCACTCGGAGCGTTTCGCTTCTACGTTCATCATCTGTACTGCGAAGGAGTGGAACTCATTGCCCTCGTCTTTGTTCCCCGAACGGTATAATCTGGGAGTTTTCATGTCAAGAGTGTATTATAAGAATAGGTATCTTCTAAGCAAGCGTGCTCCATCGTCGACTACATCATCTCTTACTATCAGGTGAGATAGTGGTCAAACGTTTGCCTATAAAAAATGCAAATAAAATATAATACAATATTTTTTTATTTATATATAATTAGTTATTTAGTAATATTAATCAAAATCAAAATCGTTTATTCACATGGGCCCCAAAGAGGCACTGTAATGACTCTACTGCCAGATTCACAAAATTACAGCCATCTCGAGAAGAACCTGGCAAGAATCTCAGCGGCGCATTTTTCTTTTTAAGTCGTTCTTATTCTATTATATGAATTATATTAACCTAGGTATATCTTTATTATGTAGTCGCTAGAAAGCGCTTGTGCAGTTTGCCTCCTTGTGTTTATTTGTGTTATATGTAATACAGTTAGGCATTACATTCAGAATCAGAATCATAATATCCTTTATTGTCAGACTGTGTTTGCAAGATGTTAAATATAATAAATACAGTTTCAACAGCTTGCCCATTTCGAGCGCCATTTAAGTAGACTTAACGGCTGAAGCTATCTTATCGAAAATTATGTCATTAATGATTTGGCATTAGTATCTATTGCCATCAACAATAATTAAACGCAAGCAAAGCTTAAAATAACTGACTTCGCCGCTTTATTTTTGGAACATTGATCAGATTTAACGTATTAAACACGCATTATTGACAATAACTCAAAAACTAGTGATCAGATCTTGACCAAATTTAAATGGGACCACATGGAAACACCAGCTTTCAAATAAAAAAATAATCATAAAAATCGGCGCACAAAGATAGAAGTTATGAAGTAACTTTTGAAGTCGGTTAAAAACGAGAACATCGTCAATGTTGTCCACAGAATACGCATTATTGAGTATAACTCAAAAACTACTAGTCAGATCTTGATCAAATTTAAATGGGACCAACAGGAAAGCAACATCAATATACCAAAAAATAATTCAAAATCGTTTCACGTGAAACGAAGTGCGAGGTAGCACAAATTTAAAAAAAAATTAAAAGATACTGTTGTCGGCTTGAGTACCTCCTTTTTTGGGCAGTCGGTAAAAAAAGAAACTGATACCGTCACATGTAAAGGCTTGGGTAAGATTTGCTGCAACAAGTGACTGCCATTAGCATAGAGCTTTTAATAACTAACAAAATGCATATTGAGCCATTACTTATCCGTGTTTATGAATAATGCACTAGAGATAAGTGTTGCGTAGAGGCGCACGCCGCCGCCGCGCGCCGCTGGCTGGCAGTCAATGGTCAAGCAGAAAATAAACGTACTCAGTAGGCGATGTCCCGGCACGGTAGGCACCCAGCTCAGAGAGTTGGTCCTGTTCTAGGCTTAGCGTGTTATTAGTTACCAACAGGTAAGATCTTTGCAGAAACTAGCCTGGTATGTAAAATCATAATGTTTTTTGTATTACTAGCTTTGTTTGCATTTAAAACAAGTAGCATAATCAAAGTTTTGAAATACTTGCGACACTCTACTTGGAAAGCGTATGCACCGTTTTTACCAAACAAAATTAGGAATTCTCACGGTTTAAACAACAAACCTACGTCAAAATCGGTCTAGCTAGCCGTTTGCCGTGTACGTTTGTCGATCTACAATGTCACAGACTGATACACAAATTCAGAGTTAAACTTATAACACTCTTCTTTTTGAGTCGGTTAAATAACCTACGTTGTTCTCAATTATTTAGTAATTATAGCACCTAGTCGCCTTAGCTGACTTCACCTGCACATAGTACCACTGCCGATCAATAAACGAGGTTCCAGTGTTTCACAAGACCATTTTCGAGGGTTTTAGGAGGGTTGACGTCAGGCCGGTAGTAAATCAAGCTAAATCATGTACAACTGCTTTTAAAAGAAAAAAAATGTTGTGGTGACCTCCACACGAAGTGGAGGACATGGATATAAATAGTGATGATGATGCAAGTCCTTAAGGACTCGGCAATGATCGAAGACAAGTATGCAGTTTCAAGCTTTAAGTATATAGCTTTGAATCACAATAGGGATGATGCCTAGGTAAAAAAACTAATTGGTCCGCCTCAGTCAGATTATCAAAAAATATTGGACATGTACTTTTTTATTTAGTTAATCAATAGAAATTGACAGATAAAGAGTGTCAAAGTTCAGGAGTGGGGGCTCGTGACGTCACACCTCAGTAAAAAGTGTATTGAACCGTGACAAGACGCGGAACTTCTACGCACTATATTTTCGTAAATTTTTGTTTAAATGACAAAAAAAAAAAATACGTGTCCAATATTTTTGATAATGTAAATGATGCACTAAATAGAATTTTGCAGGCATCCTGCCTATTATCTTCACTTGTCGTACTGGTAATCAGTACATTCTGTGACACGGCTTGGAAACCTTTCTAATAGCGGTGCGGCGCGGCGCCGGCGCCGGCGAAGAAAGTGCCGCGCCCTAACGCTAAATGAGAAGGTATATTTACTGAGTTACTACTACTGTTTTATCTTGTAAAAGCGATTGAGAAACTGTCAGAGATGCTTATGGAAACCATCTGTTTTCATTACACTAGCGGCTGCGGTTTGGTGCTATACAGCGCTTCAAACTTTATTAGCTATGTATAAAAATGGAAGTGCTATAAGTTTATAGTGTGTATTTGTGTGTCTGTATGTGGCACCTTAGAAAGCTAGACGACTTTGATTAAGTTCTGATCGAAAGTACTTTTTCGTTCTTTGCTATGTTTGGTGAAAATTGGTGCAGTCATTTTCCAGATAAAGCGACGGGGATTTTCAAAATTTTGATTTTCCCCCTTGTATGTAGATTTCAAGTTCATACAATATGTATGACTATAAAACTTTGAGTAACTCAACTAAACGCGATCGAAAAGTTTTTGAAGAATGATTATATTTTTATTGACGCGTTCCTTAGAAAAAGGATAGACGGAAAACTAAGTTATTCCTTTTTTCTACCGACTTTACAAAAAAGGAGGAGGTACTCAAGTCGACTGTATTTTTTTAATGTGTGTTACCTCACATCTTCGTTCCACGTGAACCGATTTTAAAATTGTCTTATTGTTTAAAAGATGTTGCTTTACAATTGGCCCATTTAAATTTGATCAAGATCTGATCAGTAGATTTTGAATTATCGTCAATAATAGGTGTAATCTGTTCAAAGTTCCGAAGATAATGCGGTTCCGAAGTCGGTTTTTTTAAGCTTTGCTTGAGTTTAATTATTCTTTTGAGGTATGAGACCCTAACTATTAACTGTATATCGTTGTATGTGGTTTTAAATATAGATGCTATATAAGTGTAATACACGATTAAGGCAACTAACAACCCAACAGGGAAACCAGCCCCCCGATTACCTATCTTTGTTGCAAACGGTTTCAATACTAAATTGGCAAAACTCCTAAGAAATAAGGTTCATTTTTGCTTAATTTTAATTGAAACCGCGTGCAACAAAGATACGCAATAGGGGGTCAGAGAATCGTAAATCATCAAAGCTGCAACACCACGTAAAAGTCAAGAGGAGCTAAACGTCTACGGGCCTTTGTACCTCGCAGTAGGAACGGTAATTTACGGCAGTTCGTTTAACAGTAAACTGCCAATAATGTTGAACTGGTGCAGCCCTTTGATCATGATGTTTTGCCTTAAGTCTCAAAATGGAGTCTCAATAACGGTTTATGATTTTTGTATGTGTTGTTGGAAAAGATGAACTGAAGATCGGACTTGAGGGGCAGGTATACATCAATGCGAGCATCCCCCATTCTTTAATACGTAATTTGTATATGATAACGTCAATTTGTATATTCACATCGCAATATACACTTATAAGGTGTATATTGCGATGTTTATATACAAATTGACGTTATTTGCATGAAATTTGATTTTTTTCCTTTATATTTATGGACTTTATGGATATTCTAAGAAAAAGGCATCATTTATCGTATCACACAAATTACGATGAATTAATTTATTTATCTGGTTTTATTATGAATGCCGAGTAAAAAGGTTACAAAAACACGCATTTAGATGAAATTCTGGTCTTCTTCTTAGCGTGTCGATGGCAACACTTACACCTTTTTTGCCCAATACTCGGCGATACAAACAGCATTCGGCCTAGCTTCGTACAGGTCTTCTAGTGTGCAAGAACTATGGCTTGCTGAGCATGATAATAAATGAGCTATAGTTTGCGGTGACGCTCCACATTCGCATTGGTTTGTGCTTGGGTCGATGTAGCCCCACCTGGACAGATTGTCTTTTGATCTGCCCACCTGGGTATGCAGCCTGTTGAGCGCCTTCCAGGTTGGCCAAGGAAGTTTGTGTCTTGGAGGTAGTTTTTCTGCCGGTGGGACAAACGTCGGGAGGGAGAATTTCTCAACCCACAAACTTTCTCTTGCTTTGGGGGCGCCATCTTCACAGGCAGTCACGGATTCAAGAAAACTATTTCTGCTATTTAGCCTTTTGGTGACTGGCCTTTGGTCATGTAGCGGGTGTCTGGAATCGGTTTCTTGTTTCCGCTTTTCTACTGCACTGGCTATTTCTCTGCGGACTGCTGGGGGAGCAATGCCTGCCAGTGGATACAGCATCTTTATCGGAGTCGGTTTCAAACATCCTGTTATTTGTCTACACGTGTCATTAAAAACTGTATCCACTTTTTTGGCATGGGCTGATCGATGCCAAACAGGGCATGCATATTCGCCCGCAGAGAAACATAGCGCTAATTCTAGCGAAATTCTGGTATCGCCACAACAAGCTTTGAAAACATTGGTGATTATGATTTAATTATACTGCTTCTGTACCGGTATATTGGTAAATAAGTTCCCTTTTTACCTGATTGCACGACGCAAAGGAGTGTAATGTGTTTATCAGCCTATGTGTGTATTTATGTTTGTTCTTATGTATTTTTATTATTACCTACGTCAATTGATTTGTCTTAATAATAATTGTGCGAATGGTTTAGTTTCATGCAGTCGACTTTTTTGTTTATAGAATTATTCTTTTTGTTGTATTCACTGTGGAATTAACATGAATGGCATTCAACCAAATATTGCGTCCAACCATAAAAATAGGTAGGACGAAGAAAGCAATCGGTTTAGAACTTTGGACACAACTTGAATTCGGTTGCATTTATTGGGATAAACAGTTCACAGTACATCTAAATAAGTGTTGTACACACTAGATCCATCTTGGTTGAACTGTCCGTTGGCTTAGTTGGGTGGATTTTCACCTTCTAAGCAGAGGTATTGGGTTCAATTCACGGCGGGCACAAAAATTTGTATTTTCGGTTCTAGTTGTGTGTGATGTGAATGTTTCCGGCACCCACGACACAAGTTATCAAACTCAGTGTGGAGCTGTGAGTGTGAAAGCGTTTATGTTTGTACATCCAGATTTGTTTTTAAATATAATTACTCATTTTATTTAATATATTACTCATAACAATTAAAGTAATTTAACACAAATATAATAACTATGTTAAAACTATCATAATACTATATATAATGTATATATATACACATGCTATCTACGGGCCAATTGCCTATATTTCCTAAAACTAAACTAAAACTATATACAGCTAAGAACTAAGTTACCTACAAGACATCGAGCTTATATATATAGGTAATTAATTATCATAATACTATATATCATAATAATATATAAATTCAGTGAGTATGACCCAATTATCCTGGCAAAGTTCTAACAACAAAAAACATTACGAGTATCTTTTAAAAGTCATCTACTTTTCGAAGTTAGGAGGAAAATTCTGAAACTTTATAATAGGGACGTGGTGAACTGACGTGTTTGTTGACAAGAATGTTCTTATCCGACTCGGGAAACTGATTTTTGACATTGGCGTATTCATCAGTCAAACGTCATCTATTTATGGTTGACATACCTCAAGCTCGATCGAAGCGTTTCGCTTCTACGTTTATCATCCGTACTGCAAGGGAGTGAAACTAATGAGTTTCACTACCTTAATTAGTTTACCTGCGTCTTTATTTCCCGAACGTATAATCTGAGAATCTGAGAGTTTCAAGCTATTGAGTCCTCATTGGACTCAAGAGCTTCAAACTAGCAAGCCAAAAGACTCATAAGCTAGTTGAGTCCAAAATGCAAAGTCATGGTCGCCGACGTAATGTAGCAGGCCTATCGGTATTCTATCGATAAAATTTTGAATAGTGTGCGCAGGAATTACTTTATTCCCCCATGCCTGTGTACCATCAAACAACAAGACAAATTATCAAACGTCACCTATTTATGGTTGAAATACTTCCAGTTCGCTAGAAGCTCTCAGTTCCGCGTCTACGTTTATCATCCGTACAGCGGAGGAGTTATACTCATTGCCTGCGTCTTCAATCCCCGAACGATGCAATCTTGACTTGGGTGAATAGATTTCTTCTAGGCAAGCATAAGATACATCTACAATTCCTTTATACCAAGTATATTGCTTTATTTAAGTATAAATAACAGAAATAATCTAATAGCGGTTAAAAAGTATAACTAAATAAAAGAGAAGTGTTACTATGCTTAACAAACCTCATTCTTAAGTCGGATAAAAATCCGAACAATCTTGTACCCGTCCTATCCCATCCCTACAAGCTTTCGCAACACGAAATGATCCCTTCGGCACATAACTTGTTTACTCAAATGTCGATGATTTTTTAAGAGTCGGAGTTGGCAACTGCCCTCGATCGTTATTTCCGTCTTATTAAGAGGAGCGCGAGAGTTTGTTTTACTTTCGAAGTGGAGAATTTTTTGAGTAGAGTTTAGATTAAATTTATGAGGTTATTTATATCTGTCCCTCATTCCGTCTTTTATAGATAATTCTGCCGTTTAATAAGGACTTAGCTGCTCGCTCCAGCCCTCATAGCGCACAGCTCTAATATACTATTACTTCCTAATTCTAACATGTATCCATACACAGTATCTATCTTCATAATGATGTATCTATCTATACATAGATACATAATGTCGTTCAAATTCTTTACATTATTAGTTTTATAAACGACCATACATAGATATTAACATATTTACTTGCGAAAATCATAACTTTCCATTTTGCCTTGTATCGGGTATTCTGTGTGTACTCTATCTTAGAAACATTGCAAGATTAGATATAAAATAGAATATGAGATATTGGAAAGAATACATATTTAATGATGAGATTTAATGGAATACAT
The DNA here is from genome assembly GCA_948107665.1 of Lomographa bimaculata. NCBI lineage: Eukaryota > Metazoa > Arthropoda > Insecta > Lepidoptera > Geometridae > Lomographa > Lomographa bimaculata. The sequence continues at coordinate 763,662 of OX403600.1, read as the reverse complement.
AATGTATACATAGGTTGTTTTTATTTGCCCGACTAGTTCAGTCGATATACCATGTGACTCTTTTTTTATATCTGTGTTAGGCAAATTGACCACTATCACACCTGATGCTAAGTGACGGTCGACGAAGGAGCACGCTTGCCTAGAAAAAACCTATTCATTTTCGACTGAAGATTCCAAGATTGATGTCATGGAAGCTCATTGCTAGTTCTGTTTTTTTAATCTAGTTCGGCTACTCCATCGCGTCACGGCACATCCTCAACCGTGTCACGTCTCCCATCGACACAACCTCCATAAACAAATTCAGGCTATCTGGCACATCTTCACGTGTACATCCGTGATACAATATTGTCGTGTTTGTTCATACGACACTCGTGGGCGGGACATCCAAAAATTATGGTCAGTGCACGTGTAGCCGCGGGTCGGACAGGCGAGTACATAAGTGACAATGATTTTAAAAATATTCAAATCAAAGCTTAAAAAATCCGACTTCACCGCTATATCTTGCGAAACCTTGATCAAATTAAATGAATTGAATACGCATTATTGAGGTTAACTCAAAAAGTACTGGTCAGATTTTGGTTAAATTTAAATGAGACCACGTGGAAGCACCAGCTTTCAAATAAAAAAAGCATCATGAAAATCGATTCACCTATAGAAAAAAGGTTATACACAAAAAAACAGTCTTATTGAGAAACTCCTCATTCTTTTGAAGTCGGATAAAAACTAGCGAACTGTTCGCTCGCTTTGCAACCGCAAGGCAAAAAATGTAGTTCTCTTTTATTTCATTTATCCTGCTTTAACTTTCTCGTTTCTTATTTCAGGATCTTAAACTATGTATGTAGTACTATTGCTGGGCAGGGTTATCTAGTTTCTACGTGTTGTGTTAAATTGTGTTACCTATGCTACTAAGGTAGAGCTATTGTTTATTAATTTGCTCAACCAATATAGGTAAGCTTTTTTATGCAAGTGAGAGTATGAGATGCAATGAGAAAACATTACGCAAATGTGGTAGTAATGGTCACTCTTGCACATATACAGTTCAAATTACGCAGGTTTTTTAACTCACCCAGTTCAAATACTAGGTGGGAGAATGTACTGCGCTATGTCAAACTAAGAAACATATTTGACATGACAAGTTTAAAATGGGCAATTAATTAGCGGTGTTTTTAATTATCTCATTTAAATTATAATCAAATGACTTAACCGGGTTAAAAATACACGAGGAGAAGTTACACTTGATTAAAAATAAGGATGTCCATAAACTCAATCTACGCAATAATGACAAATTATATAGGCCCAGAATCAAATTAGCAAAGGTACAAAAACAAGGAATTTATAATAAAATTACTATGTACAACAAATTACCACTTACAGTGACCGAGTTAAATGCAATTGACTTTAAACGAAAAATAAAACTGTTCTTTGAAGAAAATCCACTATACTCGCTTAATGAATTTATGGACATGCGTATATCGGCAACAACATTTTAAATTAAGAGTATTGACATGTCAGAAAATGTAATAATTGGAATCATTTAATTTTATCATATTCATTTACTTATTAATGACATATTAATTTATTAATGTAATGATTATAATAATGTGACACAGCTAAAATTACATAAGTAAGATATTTAAAAATGATATTTTAAATTCAATAATATTAATTAATTAATGACATGCTTTTACATTTATTTTTTTACTATGGAATATAATTAACAATTTTTTATTTTTTATTTATTTACATACTATATTATTATCAATTTTTAGTTAAGTGTCAAATTTATTATAAATATAAATAAGTTTATCCTACTGTTATTTAAGATGTAGATACATATAAATTTATCGTATATTAATTGTAACAATGTGACTTGCCCAGTGTAACAATCTTTGTTATAAGGCGAATAAATAATTCTATTCTATTCTATTCTATTCTAAATCAGTTGCTTAATGCGTAGACGGTGTATACTGTAGACTTATCATGTGTAAAAAATGTTAAATATACTTGTAAAGTTAGACTAAGTAAGTTAAATTAAATAAATCATTCATTCATTCATTCATTATAACAATATTAAAAAAAAACTGCTGGCTCCACCAAAAAAAGTTTAAAACTAAGAAGCCATTGGTTGTCTGTGTGCCCGTCTAAGACAATAGCAGCTCCGTAGCGGATACATAAAAAAAATATAATTTAGACTGATTTCAATGCGGTTCTTTATTTAGTTTTATTTCATGATTCAAAAACGAAACCGGTGTTTGGTGCAGCCGTTTTTCAGATATTTACGGCCTGTGCTCATATCAGCTGATTGTAACTTGATAAAAATACTTAAATACTTAACAACACATTCAGGTTAGCCATATCACTGCGCATTGGTTCACCTTGCGTTGTTCCCCACCGTTGCACATGTACTGAGCAAGTGGACCGCCTCGGTCACCATGGTTTGTCTTGTAGCAAGAGTGCTGGTCGTATAGCTCGTCACAGTGCTTTAAATGATGTCATACGTCGTGCCTTTGGAAGTGCAAACGTTGCGGCTGTTTTAGAGCCAACTGGCTTGATGCGTGACGACGGCAAAAGACCCGATGGTATGACACTCATTCCTTGGAAGATGGGTCGGCCTTTAGTGTGGGATGCCACGTGTGTTGACACTTTGGCGCCATCCCATCTTCCTGAAACCACGCTACAAGCTAGTGGTGCAGCTATGGCAGCTGAATCTCTCAAACGGCGCAAGTATTCCAAACTTTACAAAGGTTTTATATTTGTGCCGTTTGGGGTTGAAACGCTAGGCCCATGGGAACCGGGTGCTTTAGAAATTTTCAAAGATTTGTCTAAGAGACTGATTGATTCGGCACATGACCAAAATGCTGGTTTGTATTTGGGGCAGAGGATAAGCCTTGCTATACAGCGTGGTAATGCAGCAAGCATTTTGGGAACTTTGCCGAACATTAAAGATCGTCTAAACCATCTTTAACATTTCTTTTTATAATTTGTATCTTACTTCACTTAATTTAGCTATATTTTTATGTATGTATATCGTTATATTTTATGGTTCGTTATTAAGAGTTAAATAATTAAATAAATGAATCAAAAAAAAAAAAAAAAACTTAAATACGTATTATATACGTAACTGTACTTTGAGTTTGTCGAACGATGCGTCGGAAATCTTTTACGACGAAAATTTAATAGACTTCGATGCTGCGAGGCGTCGCCACTAGATGTCGCTAAGAACATACAAACCTACTAATATCCTACAATCATTGCATCGCACTGATTTAATTAGTTGAAAATTGTTTGTTTCTGGCGTAACGTATAATCACACAAAAACGGCATTTCATGAAATTTTTGAGATTGGCTGTACTTTTAATCGCATTACCTATGTCATATAATCTGAATCTAATTCAAATGTTGTTATGTGGTCTTAAATTATATTAAATATTTAAATTATTTTATTCCAGACAATGTAAAGCTCACATGCGTACGAGATTACATTACATTATTATTATTAAATTAAAATATATAATAATTATATAGTACTTGTCAAATAAGTCAGTATTCATTAGTTAAATAATGTAATATTATAAGAATCTTTGCCCTGACATACTGACTCACTGACTGACTGACTTAGAGACAACGCACAGCCTAAGCCGCTGGTCCTAGAGACTTTAAATAAGGGTACTTTTGTCTTAATAGGTGGAGGTGTACTAGGAAAGAATTTTTGGAAATTCTACCCCTAAAAGGGTTAAATGGGATGAAAACGTTTGTATGAAAGTTCTTTGTTTTTGAATTTAAAGCGATGAAAATTGGTATTTGTGTAGTTCATTTAATTTAAAAAAATATATTATCAATATTTTTGCCAGGGGTTCATTAAGGTGGTGCAATGGAAGATCAAAGTTCACGTCCAAAGTTCTTTATTTATGAAGTAACACTAATGGAAATTCGTATTTGAGTAGTTCATTTAAAATAAAAAAATGATGTTATCAAAATTTTTTGCCAGGGGTGCATTAAGGTGGTGCAATGGGAATGAAAGTTCATATGAACATATATTATTTATGTATAAAGTAAAGTTACATTTAATTTATGATGTATCTGGTTAGTACAATGAAAGGTAATTATAATAAGTCATTACAGTTAACTAGAAATAATTACTCTAACGTGTAGTTAAATCTATTATAATCACACAAACATTATAAATCCGAAAGTTTGTGTGTAAATGTGTTAGTGTAATGTTTTTAAGTATGTTTGTTTTATCTTTAAGCTGTAACGGCTAAACTGGTTTGGCTATATGTACATAGCTTATACTCAGGATTAGCACATGGGCTACTTTTTATCTTAATTAACGCAGGCGGAGCCGTGTCAAATAGTATAAATAGTGTCAAAAAAATATTGAAAATAAATCAATTCAGTTTTAGAATAATAAATTAAACAGTGTGCTACATCTTTGGCAGCTTGGTTATTTTTAACAAAATGTATGGTGGTAAAATATTATGATACAAATTTAAAGTTTCATTGAATATAATGTATAATATAGGTACATGAATGACTTCCGTCCAATGGTGTTATAAAAAGTGAGAATATACGGCTCGTACTAACAAGTAACTTTGGTTTTAAAAAAAAAATTGCGGAATTTGACTAATTAAAATCGGTTTATTCGTATGTAAACTACGATGATGTAGAGACAAATATACACGTCATACTTATTACACTCCTCTGTTTAGTATATAACAACGACCATGCCCAAAATTATTATAGGAACAGTTGCCAAGATTGTATTTTGTCGAGATAAATATCAAGCATGCTCGCTCCAAAATGATTAGGTATCAAAATTGTCAACAACATCTGATTTTCTTAAGAAAACACACAAATTCGATGAAAGTAGTATAGCAAAGACGTCAAGCAGGCATCCGATCACAAAAACGTATGCCCAGTCTTATTATTAACAACATGGGTTAACTTTTCTTTCAGGAAGATAATGCTGCTGTGCTGATCCCGCGGAGAAGTGAAATGATTGGAAATATATTTCAATAAGAAACCGTCTTTCAACGAATTGCACTGAAGACAGATCCAGCCGCGAACGAGCGGTCGCGGTTTCGAATCTTACGAATCGGTGTAGTAAAATCGTGATGGAAATAGCTCATGAAAAAGCATTTTCAAATAGTTACTAGGTAGGTATATTGGTGCCGATTTTCGGACCTTTGGTGTATTTGTGTGCGTCTAGCTCGCGTTATGATAAGCCAAATTTAGCCTAGGGTGCTTCATCCTCATCAAAGCTGCGACACAAACATCTTTAGTCCAGAGTTCCCGAGACGCTGAAGACCGCAACAAGTGGAGGCGCATCGCGGGGGCTGTTTTAACCAATCAATATCGTTGCACGTCATCAACCACGACCACTCTGTCAAGAGTGAACGACTAAGGAGGAGGAGCTTCATCCGTTTTGTGAGCGGCATTACGTTAGTATTTTTTATGTCCATGTCCAAAAAAAAAACATTTAATGAAATGTTCTGAATCGATTAACGAGGATTAGGCACCATTTCTATCGAGCCATTAACAAGACTCCAAAGGTAGCAAAAAATACATTTATACAGTTGAAACAAGTAAATTATGGTAGGGTATAGTAGGGATGGTTAGGAAGGTATAACACTTGCATAGCGTTTTCTATACGATACTCATAGTACAGTAGATATTATTGTCGACAAGAAAAAAAAATGTGGCTCTATAAACTTTGAAATTTTGTAAATTGTAATTTTTGACTTCCGACTCAAAAGGTTGCCTATCCCTCTTATAGTTCAAATCAAACCTCAAACCATAAACGACTTAAATGGGGTTTTTCCAAAAATAAGGAATATTTGGCAATTAGCCTTTAGCTTATACAAAAATCATAATAACAATAACACGTTCAAACAAACATGCTTAGTTCCAAAACAACGGAAACTTTCGCGTCTCAAAACAACAAACAATAGATTCTACACAAACAACTTATACAATCTTCTACGACTTTACTTATTAAAGTTAGTCATCATTATATATTTATACGTATTATATATATGTACATAGGTCTCAATGCCACCTATAGGTATCGGACTAGGTGCCTACATAACATTGTTATGACTGCTCCTATAGAAATTAATAATTAAATTAACATAATCAATTGATTGTTAGGTATTGTTTGCTCGCACGTGTCAAGATAATCGTTGGATGTAAATACTAAATACAAACACATACAAACTGTGGGAGTGTTTTGTATGTAGGTAAACATGTATGATAGTGGGTCATAAATGCGACTTGTGTTACGAACACCGGACGGATTCGTGGATTAATTTAATTGAATTATATGACTAATTGATTTTGTTTTTATATTAGCCATGCTGTGCAGAACTAAAGTCGTCAATTTAGAAAGGAAAAATTATCGATTGAGGTGGGAATTGAACTCCCAGCCGTATGGTGTTGTGCCTTATTGCTTTAACCGCTGAGCTACTCAAGCCCTGCTTAAAGCGACGGATTTATCCTTTCCTTATTGTTGACGTCTGATTAGGTACATGTGGTAGTTTTGAGACTACTACGGCCAACGAGTCTAACATTGCAGTTAGCTTTCTGTTATATGATATAGGCAACAAACATTGAAATATATTATTTTACATTAATCTCTAGATAAATAATAACTTAATTAACTTGAAATTGTCAACGAATAATTCAAACTCAAGCAAGGCTTAAACAACCGACTTCACCGGTCTTGATTAGATTAAATGATTTAAGTACTCATTATTGATGATAACTCTAATGCAACTGGTCAAGTCTTGATCAAATTTAATGAGACCACGTGGTAAGCACCAGCTTTAAAATAAAAAAGAATCATCTAAATAATTTCACCTAGAAAAAAATTCTGAGGTAACACACATTAAAATAAAACAGTCCTACTGAAAACCTCCTCCTTTTTTTGAAGTCGGCTAAAAAGATGGCTATTGAATTATCTAATTGTATTTATGCAAATCCGACTAGCCCACAAAATAAATAACCAATTGACTGGCAGTAGGTACTACTAGGTATTTTTCCATTTCACGAAAACACATGTCTTTACTTCAAAATACATGTATACTCGCGCAGTTACGAAAAAACAATCATAATTACTGAATTGAGGCTTCCCTCAATAGTTGATTGGTCGTTTCGTAACTGCCGCCGGCATCGGCCAATCACAAGCATCAGTCGATCACAATAATATATTTTATCTCGTCCTTTTCCGCCTCTGGTGAAATGTGTTATGAAGGAAAATTTATCCTGAGCTATTGAATGGTTTTATAATGTTGACTACATTTAAGGATATTTAGGTGATAGTTTGTCATGAGTTTTTTGTATAGGGCCTTAAATCATGATACATGTATGAATCACTACTAATATAGCGTCCTTGTTCCCCGAACAGTATAATCTGGAAGTCTTCAAATCTAGAGTGAATAGGTATCTTCTAGTAAAGTTTCATCTTCGGCCGCATCATCACTTTCCATTAGGTGAGATAGCGGCCAAATCTGTCATAAATAAAAATATTACCTACATTTTCTAAGACTACCTAAATAGCTAAGTAGTAAATAATGGTAGGTAATGATGACCTAGTTGGCGCAGTGGGTAAGTTTCTGTCTGGGCTCGATTCTCGGCAGGAGCACCGAGTGAGGTTTAGTATATGATGTGAATGTTTGCGGCATCTACACAAGTCTTCCAACTGCCCGTTGGCTTAGTTGGGTGAGCGTTCGCCATATAAGCAGGGGTATCGGGTTCGATTCCCGACGGAAACACAAGTTTTTTCAAAATTGTGTCTCTGGTGTGTTTCTGGTTTGTGTTTCTGGTTCTGGTGTGAATGTTTCCGGCACCCACAACACAAGTCATCGAACTTAGTGTGGGGCTGTGAGTGTAAAAGCGTTTTTTATTTTATTTTGTTTTAACTGAGTGTAGAGCTGTTAATGCGAAAGCGTTTTTTTATTTTATTTTGTTTACAATTAAAAATAAACTATTTTAGTACTTTCAATAACAGAACCTTTCCTGCAAAAAAAGAAATATTTGTACTCACGGCCGAGGGTGTACGTGTACTAATAATGTATTTGTATGAGAGTTGTCAAGTCCATCCCTGCCGTTCCACGTGTATGGCTGCATGTACCACATTAGTGGAGCGTACTAGGTAGTTAGTACAGTATTGTTTATGGTAGATTAGCACCAAGGTCGCACGTGGATGTGTTATGTAACTCGATACCATCCTTGCTATCTGACACTCAAATATTTAGGAGGGAGACGAACGTAAGGTGTATGGGAAGAGTATATTTTTTAACAACTAAACATTTTTTTTGGTCGCCATATGTATTTCCCGAAAGGAACAATTTGGGTGTGTTCAAAAGAAAAGTGAATAGGTATTTATCTTAGCAAGCATGCTCCACCTTAGACTACATCAACACTTTGAATCAGGTGTAATTGTATAGTCAAACTTTTGCTTAGTCAGTTAAAAAGTTCCAATCGTCACCACTGGGGACGAACGAAACTTTTTTTTCCCACTCGTACCCAGTGGGGACGACAGGGTGGGGACGACCGGGAATAATCGTAATTTAAACGTAAGCAAAGCTTAAAAAAACCAACTTCACCACTTATATTTAGGTTTTGGCTAAATCGATTTCGATAAAAATTATATGGGACCACTTCTGAAGTATAATCTACCAAACAAAAAAAGATTTTTGTGAATCGGTCCACAAATGGGTGACAAATCGGTGAACGTACATAAAAAAAATACATACAGTCGAACATAGTACCTCCTCCTTTTTTGAAGTCGGTTAAAAACTACTAATAGACTTCAATCGCAGATATCGCCGTACTCTTTATCAGATCACAGTGACTGCACCGAGTTTAACCAAATAGCTAACAACAATCTCAATCAACTCACCTTTCAAACAAAAGAAAACTAAATCAAAATCGGTTCAGCAGTTTGGAAGCTGACAAAAATACAACAAACGTATAACACGTCTCTTTTTCGTCCGGGGATTAGTTTAAAGTTTGTCCATAATTAAATTAACCGACGAGATAGAGGTCAAATGCTCTCCTATCTAGCGTAAAAAAAAAAATGAAACTCAAGCAAAGCTTAAAAAAACCGACTTCACACGCATTATTGACAATAACTCAAAAACTAGAGATCAGATTTAGATCAAATTTTAATGGGACTACATGGAAAACACCAGCTTTCAAATAAAAAAATAATCATCAAAATCGGCTCATTACGAAAGATGTTATGAGGTAACTTTTGAAGTCGGTTAGACACGAGAACATCGTCAATGTAGTCCACAGAAAACGCATTATTGACGATATTTCAAGAACTACTGATCTGATCTTGATCAAATTTAAATGGGACCAATTGGAAAGCAACATCTTTCAAACTAAAAAAATTTTTTTTATCGGTTCCCGTGGAAACAATTTATGGGGTAACACACATTAAAATATATATATATACATATATATATACAGTCGACTTGAGTACCTCCTAATTTTTTGTGAAGTCGGTAAAAACAACCTACCTATCTTTACTGTACATAAATTGTGTATTCGTGTCGATTAATACGAACTATAGGTACCTCCCTAACGAACCAAAAATTGTTAAATCTAACCAAATCAATCAACATAGTTTTTTAGTAAACCTTGATAACTGGTTCTGCACGCTATAAAAATAACAATTACGTAAAAAAACTCGTGATGTTTTTAGGGTTCCGTACCCAAAGGGTAAAACGGGACCCTATTACTAAGACTCCGCTGTCCGTCCTTCTATCCGTCCGTCTGTCACAGGGCTGTATCTCATGAACGGTGATAGCTAGACAGTTGAAATTTTCACAGATGATGTATTTCTGTTGCCGCTATAACAACAATTACTAAAATAAATATTTAAGGTGGCTCCCATACAATGATTTATTTGCTCGTTTTTGCTCGATGTTGATAACGGCTACAGGTAGACGCTTGAAATAATCACAGAATATTAAGTTATATATTCACATTAAAAATAAAAAGTTAAATTAAAATAAAACAAATATTTAAGGGGCCCCCTTAGATATTTGTGTTACAACAAACGTGTTTTTTGCCGTTTTTATAGATAATGGCAAGGAACCCTTCGTGCGCGAGTCCGACTCGCACTTGGCCCTTTTTTTACTGAATATGTGTCAGTAGGTGTTTTTTTTTTATCCAATCGCCACTTCTGGTGGCTACTTATTTAGCAACGACATTAGTAACTGATTGAGGAAGTTGTAGTGTTGAGTAATATATCAATGACCAAGTAGTTTATGTATTAGACTAGGTTTGGTCACGAAACGTGGTCACTTTTGCTAAACTATATAAGTAGGATATTATATTTTTTATTAACAACAATCGAATCTGTGACCTCGATGTTTTTTCAGTGATTTTCTTGCAGTGTGTACTCAACATTATGAAATATAATATATAGCAAGCACACAGGACTTGACAGGACCCTAAGTAACTTTGCAGTTATTGTATATATTTTAAGTATTAGTTCTAATTATTCTATTAAGTATTGCTTTTTGAGTACCTACATTGGTAAATGAAAGGCACACCGAAATTGTCATGAATATCAGAATATTCCCTAGTTGTGCTTTTTATTTTAAGTTTACTTTTAATAATTATGTATGATGTGGCAGTGCTATATCAAATAAATAAATATTAATTCTAGAGAAATCGGTAAGATTAGGTGATTTTTTATTTTTACAGTAGATAGGAATTTGACCACTATCTCACTTTATGGAAAGTGACGATGCCGAAGATGGAACACGGTTGCCAAGAAGATACCTATTCACTCTAGACTTGAAGACATCTAGATTATACCGATCGGGGAACAAAGACGCTGGCAATGAGTTGGCGAAGACTATCGAGATCTCGTTCCATGTGGAAAGATCTTGAGCTGAGTAAACGTCTCTTCAATAATCCTGATAGGATTAGGATATAGGAATATTTATCTTGTTACGTGATTCTTTCGAAATGAAAATTATGGTCTTTCGAGATCTCGCTGCGTCAATTCATCTTGATGAAGAGCATCATATAATCTTATGCGCGAGTTCGCTGCGTGAACTCATATTGTTCAAAAACAATGTTGCAATAAACTGCGCGTCGGCTTGGTTGAGTTCTAAGTAGCGGGTATCGGGTTGGATTCTCGGCGGGAACACTGTTTGTGTTTCTGGTTCTGGTTGTGATTGTGTGTGTGATGTGAATGTTTCCGATCTACGAAATAAGTGTGGACCTGGAAGTGGAGATGGATTTGTGTGTGTGATGTGAATATTTCCGACACCTACGACACAAGTCATCGAACGTGGGCTGTAAGTGTGTAATCATGAAAAAAAGAATGAAAAAATATTTCGAGATTTATATTGCCTATGTCCAGCGAAAAATAGGTCGAATTATTTGAACTTTGAATATAAATAGCAATTCATTAACATAATTAACAAGGAAATTTATTATTCTGTGACTTAATTTGAATTCTATAGTTTTTAACCGATTTTCTGTGTGTAATTCTATTTTTAACTTCTAATTTGTCATTACCAATAAATATATTATGCATATTATTAGTTTTCAACAAACATAAACATAAACGCTTTCACACTCACAGCCCCACACTAAGTTCGATGACTTGTGTCGTGGGTGCTGGAAACATTCACGTCACACACACAATCACAACCAGAACCAGAACCAGAAACACAAATTTTCCTTGGGGAGAAAACTTGTGTTCCCGCCGGGAATCGAACCCGATACCCCTGCTCAAAAGACGAACGCTCACCCAACTGAGCCAACGGGCAGTTCAAAAACACGGAAACACGTACCTTTTTCGTTACCGTTTACCGTCTTTAGCCTTTTATCCGACTTGTCCTTGAATGTTTAATTATTTAGCTGCCTGGTTCATATAATTCAATAACATCTGGCTCTGAATACAACCCATTCAGTAGCAGCCGAGACCCAGCACCCATCAATTAGGAACGCACTCAAACTCAATCGCACCGACTCCAATCATCCTAATTACCAATGATATTTGACAGGAACGTGTGCGAATATATCCGATAACTATAACCTTGAAGCACAATAACAATCAATTAAACACAATAAAATGAACTCAATTTTGAATGTGTCACAGTTGAAAATTGCCTGATATTTGAATCGCTCCGAAACCTGTTATTGTTAATCACGAACTGAAAATTGAGTTTTACAAGATTGAGTTTAGGTCTACTTTTGGTTGTAATCGACGTTGTTAAAACATCATTCAATTTTAATCTGTATTGCTTTGTGTTAAGGATTGAATTTGGTGTAGTTAAACAAATAGTAAACAATACTATAGGATTCGAGGCCACAGCTCTCGGCATGTGGATTAATGCTTTTGTATCGCTCTACCAAATATCATTAAGGATAGATGGGTACTATAATCAAAGGCGTATTTCAATTGATATTATGTTTGCTGTTAATTTGATCTTTATTAAATCTCTTATTAATTACTACAGTAGCGTGTATTTTGGAATAATCTAAGATAATAATTATATCAGTTATATAGACCTATAATTGATTAAAGTAGGTTTGTATGTTAAAGCATTTTAGTCTGAAAATCATCAAGTCGCAAGCGTATGAGTTTGAGGCAAACGTGCTTCATCGTCGACTGAATCGTCATCAGGTATAGTGGTAAAACGTTTGCCTGTTCTGGATTGAAAAATAACTATATTTAGTTGTGGTAGCTTTGAATTACAATGACACATGTGGCAATGACGATGTGGTCGAAGACTTCGACCACATCTTCACCTTCCAACAGGTAAGATAGTGGTCAAACGTATGCCTATCGCGATTAATAATAAAACAATGCATATTGTACTATTTTTACCGTTGATGGTAAAAATAGAACTCGACTAGAATTATGTTGGTAAGCTTTTGACCGCTATCTCACTCGACGTGGTCGAGGATGGTGAACATGCTAGACGTACGTAACTGTTTATGCAACATTTGGGTACGGGTCCCAAAAATACAGTACAACAAGTAGCAAAACCTACATTTTGAAAATAGGTCTCCCGATACGTTCTATCTGGAAAAAGGCTGCACGGATTTTCACCAAACATAGATACTTGCACTCTCGATCACCTTTTCAAATAAAAAAAATCCACAGCCATCGGTTCACCCGTTAGCGGTCAAACGAGCCAACCGCTTCAACACAATTATGGTGAAATAAAAGTAGACACGAAATATCAACAAAGAATGATTTTCGCAAGATTTTCTCATTTCCAAGTTAAAACAAAGTTTAATTAACTTAATTAGACATCTTGTCCGCGAAATGTTTCACAAACATTGGATTTTCGTTTGGCCTATTTTATTTATGAGAGAGTTTCTGCTTTCAAATTTATCATTGTAAAGTTTTGAGGAAAAGCATAAGTTTTTGACTAAACTGTCCTCGAGGCTGATTTCCAGGTTAAGTTCGTGCACACACGGAGATATAAAGATAATTGATTGAACGAAGCGAGATCTCTAAGTTGAGGTCGTTCAACACTTTGTCCGTCTGTGAGGGTTCTAGCGTTTAAGCCGTAGAAGCAAATTACTTCAAATTTTCAGAGAATATGCAACGCTGTAACCCAAAGCAAAAAATGACTGTTAAAATTAAATACATGATAATGTTAGGGATAATATATAAGATAAGTGGGGGGAATTTTTTTGTTGTTTTCTACCCCCAGGGTAGGCGAACTGAGAGGCGCGAGCTCTCAGTTCGGGGCGAACAATAGTGAGAAAATTTATAATAGTGAAGTGACTAGACGAAGCGTTAAATTAATTGCACAATTATGCACATCATCATTATCAAAGCTGATCATAAAAAATACGTTTAAAATTAATTAATCAGGTACTTATTTAAATATTCACCAAAATAATAAACAGAAGCCAATGCAAACTTAGGTAAATTATTACAAAAATTATAATTTATTAGTAATGAAGCTATAAATCATTTTATATTATATTTGTCCAACAAACTTGTCCGTTCTGATGCAATTCTGAATTGTTGATGAGGCAACGTGCTCGATTATTAACTAAATAGTATTTACATTTAAATGGTAATCCACGTGATTAATAACGTGATATTAATATAGCGGGCGTTTAATAATATTTTTTACGTTTTGTTGCGTAAACACCGTGAGACATGTCTAAGAAAATCAAAATTCTGAGAGTCAAATCAAATCAAATCTAAATCGTTTATTCGCATGGGCCCCAAAGAGGCACTCATGAAAGTTAATGGGAATGGCGAATCTGGCAATAGAATTGCCAGATTCGCAAAATTACAGCCATCTCGAGAAGAACCAAGAGTGTTTTCCCGAACTAGACCAATATTAATAAAAAATCATTATCTTTTAATTAGAAAATAATACGTTTTAACGTAGTGTTTTATCGTCTCGTTCTGCTACCAAGTGTGTAGAACCCTAACCCTTTCGTGTTGCCAGTGTATTTACAAAACTTGCCACTTTCCGCGATGATCGGGTAAATTAATTAATTTCTGGAACACTTTGCGCTACTTTGCGTTACTTTGCGAGACTTTGCTATTTCGCCTTGCATTTTAGATGGGGTTATTAAAAGCTGCAAGAGTTTATAAACTGTTTTCGTAAACGATTTTGTTATTATGTTCTGTGGTATAGATGAGAGAAATATAATAAAACAGTTTGATCCTGTGATTACGAGCATTGGGGGAAACAAGCATACCAAGCAGTTGATTATGACAATGACAGATGATGATTCTTGTCATCACCGACGTCATCGAGCTTGTCAAAAATTGCTGAATGGTAAGTTCTACTTAGCATCCAGCAATTTTTTACTGATAAACGAAGGATACTAGTAGAATGGTATCTGCTTCGTGAGCTTCAATCCCTATAAAATAAATATATTTTATGATGTGCCTATGTTCACTGAGCAATTATATATCTGTACTTTTTTGTGGATCAATGACAAACCTTCCAGCACATTTATGAACATAAACACTTAATTAAACCCTTTAAATGCTAACTACATTCAACTACGTATTATTGCGTAGTTGCTATTGCCATTCGATAGATTAATGAAAAGTAAATATTAAAAAAAATCTATGGATTGAAATTAAGAATATTATAATTCTCTATTCCTACAAGTTAGGTACTTGGCCTATGCCTTCGTAATACACACCTTGGCTCATGCCAAATTTCAGCTTTCTAGTTATAATGATATAGGAACTATTTATGATGCCGTTCCTCCTCAAAATTGTTTCAGAAGTTTCTCTAACATTTCCAATTATGTACCTACAGAGAAAGTAGAATTACTTTTAAATAAAAATTAGATTCTCCATACATATACCAAGACAAGTTCACGACTTCACACCCACCGGCACGACCGCGGTGAGAAAGGATGCCGCGGTCGCCGAGACGACATGTGGCTTCCTGCAGTAAAAGTATTTTTGCACCGGATCCGCCATTATGTTCCTCAATCTTACAATTCGACATTGTTTTGACCTCACATAACTTTGCTGATATTTGTAATTTTTTTATGCCGGATAAGTAAGCATTTGGCCGCTATGTCATCTTATAGAAAGTAATGATGCGGCAGAAGATGCAACCTGTTTACCTAGAAGATACCTCTTCTCTCTAGACTTGAAGACTTCTTCTAAATTATAATGTTTGAGAAACAAAGACGCGGGCAGTGAGTGGAGTGGCCTTCGCCGTACGGATGATATATGAAGCAAATCGCTTTGAGCGGATATGAGGTAGATCAACCAAAAATGGGTGACGTAATAATACATGACAGTACTTCAGCCGGAAAAAATGATTACAAAAGGATTCCAGTAATTTTCTTTTGAACCCCTAAAAGGCCATACAAATAGGTACTCGTATTGGTTATAATTTATACGTAAGCGAAGCTTAAAAAACCGACTTCACCACTTATATTTTGGTTTTGGCTTGATCGATTTCGATAAAATCTATGTGGGACCACCTCTCATAATCTACCATACAAATATAATTTTAAGAATCGGTCCACAAATCGGGAGAAATCGGTGAACATACATAAAAAATATACAGTCGAACATAGTACCTCCTCCTTTTTTGAAGTCGGTAAAAAGAGACAAACATCTAACTCAGTGGAATTAAAGCAGATACTTTCTTTTACCGCGTGGCGCGTCTCTAACATTATCAGAGATTTAAGAAAAAAGGGTAAATTATTTTTTCATCAATTTAATAAATTAGTTGTTTACATATTATTCTTAGTCTAGTAAGCAGATACTATATAGTTATGTGTTGAATAAGGTAAGTACCCGATCGACCACACATCATCCCAATGTGTTATTCATTCTCCCCACACCCGGGCTAGGGTTTACGACCAATAAACTTTAACTGCGATTCGACTACAAAGTGGTAACTGGACTACGGTTATTTTGAGGTTCAAGTTAAATGTGTAAATGAATTGATATAACAGCTGGCAGTCGCTCGTTAACTGTGCCTCTTTGAGGCCCAGGCGAAGAAACTATTGTTTTAATTGATTTAGAACTGCATTTGAAGGTTGATAGCACGAGATCGCGTTGTATGGGTTTAAGGATAGTCTTTACTAGACATCATGCAGTTGTAGCTGTGATAGCGCCGTTCCAGTTAAGGTTACATCGTAATGAAGCTAGCTTCCGTATAGCGATATAAAATCGTAGTTCACCTTTAGTTTAGCTTCAGTCAAAAAAATTGTCGCCAAATGATGTTCCAGCGGCTGTAAACGTACGGCAGTCGAAATCAATTCGATTATTAAGGACATTCTTGTCGAATAATGCTGCCTGCCTAGTTCTTAAAGCTGGAATTACCTATATATATACAATTTAGCATCTTTTTTTTTATTTATTTTTTTATTTGTGACAGGCTAGTGTTTGACCACTATCTCACCTGATGGTAAGTGACGATGTGATCGAAGCTGGTGAACACACTAGACCTGGAATACGCAGGTTCTCAAGGATAACTGCCGGAACACCGTATTTGGCTTGGCGGCAGACTTTCAACTTGATGGTGGTAAGCTACTTTGGTAGCAAGCCAGGCGAGCAACTCACAAAATGCTCTACCACCTCTCAACATCTAGAGCACACTATTGCAAATGAAACGGGCAAACTGTTGTTACTTGTATAATATTATATTTTTTTACCATCTTATTTACACAGTACCTATACAATAAAGAAAATACTATTCTATTATGTCTAAGTAAACTTTAGGACTAAAGAAACTTTGTTAATTTTGTCTCCAATATAGTTTGTGTGAGGTATTCCGTTCTTAACCCGCAGTTTTAACCTACGAGTATTTTTTTCCGTTTTCGACCTAACATGCTTGCCGTTTTCTACCCATCGAAAAATAATTTAATAAATATTCCGTTTTTAACCTACGAAAGCTTCCGTTTTCTACCTACAACGTATTACACGTAGTAATTATTATCTTATCTGTGCTATTGCGATTGCCTTTGGTACGATCAGAAAAAATACAACTTGTAGTGTTTTAATTGTCTCTGTAATTAATTAAAATAGGTAACTTACTAAAAATATACCTAGTTAGTTTGATGTTATTGTTTCGCGTGTCTATCAAACCAGTTCCCTATATGGTATACATTTTTTATAAATATATTGAACCTATTAGCAGTTAAGTTTAACATAGTATGGGTTTATCTTCGCATCAGCAGCTTTAGAAGTCGTTAAAAGGTTATAAACTTAAGTGGTCTGCTAACAATGGCTGCGGCAAACCTATAAAAATGGGCTCAGAATAGTTTTTTTCTTATTTTTTAATGGTTTAAATACCAAACTTATATTATGTTGTTTTTCTCGAAGATTACGTAAGCTATAAGAATTATATTTCACGAAATTTTAATAATAAACATAAATGTAAACGCTTTTACACTCACAGCCCCACACTAAGTTCGATGACTTGTGTCGTGGGTGCCGGAAACATTCACATCACATACACCATTACAACCAGAACCAGGAACACAAATTTACCTTGGGGAGAAAACTTGTGTTTCCGCCGGGAATCGAACCCGATACCCTTGCTTAGAAGGCGAGCGCTAACATGAAAATAAAAAGTACGATTTATAAATAAAACTGATTAATGATTTAGATTGTAAGTATTTTACACATCATATGAACATTTTCACAATCACAGCCCAGACTGTGTTCGATTACATGTGTCGCGGGTGCTGGAAACAATCACACAATCACACCCAGAACCAGAAACACAAATTTCTTAGAAACACGTGTGCTTTTTGTTACGAGTGTGATCGTGTGTGTAATGTTAAATGTATATGTAATGTTTCCGGCAACGACGACACAAGTCTCTGAACTTAGTGTGGGGTTGTGAGGTAAATAAATGTGAATAAAATATAAAATATTTGTGTGATCGTGTGTTTATTTATGTTCGATTAGAATGATTTATTTTAACTGGCATGCTTTAATTGAGCCATTGCGAATGACACGTGTAACTGGAACCGGTTATATTATGTTACACTTCCGAGTCACGTGATAATTCACGTAAAAAATAAAGCGAAACGTGACAATTATATATAATTAGCGGTAATATATAAAAATCAATCGATTCTGTTTATTTGGACTGTTATTTTACAAACCGTATTATAACTTTAACTTATGTAACTAACTTTGGTAGGTTTACTTAAATTATACTTAAATCAGTTATACTTAAATCGAACTGCTCGTAGGCTTAGTAAGGTGCGCGTCACCTTCTAAGCAACGGGTATAGTGTTCGAATCTGGTAATTTTAATTTTTTTATGCTTGATAGGCAAGCATTTGACCACTATCTCACCTGATGGAAAGTGAAGATTTGGCCGAAGATGAATTTATATCAAAATAATAAATTCTGTGATGTCATTAGTCATAACCTAAGTAAATTAATTAGATAGGGCGGGATAACCTGTGAGTCTTTAGATTTAAACAAAATTTGCAACTTGGAAATAACATAAAAGTTGTGATTGTGTCTGTGATGTGAATGTTTCCGGCACCCACGACACAAGTCATCGAACTTAGTGTAGGGCTGTGAGTGTGAAAGCGTTTATGTTTTATGTTAATAGGTATATTTTTCATTGACATGATCACTCACATTTTAATTAATGTAAATTATGTTGTTATAGCATATTGCTGATCTATCAAATTACATACTTAGTTAATAGGTATCTTCTAGATAAGCATGCTGCATCTTCGGCCGAATCATCACTTTTCATCAGGTGAGATAGCGGCCAAATGTTTAACAATCTAATCATAAAAAAGGTTTTTTGTGAGCAGAAAAACTAAAAAGAGTTTATTCCTTAAATACGCATAATCGCCATCACAATTTTTTTGTGTTTGCCGAGTCTCTTTTTTTATCCAATTATAAATTGTAGGATATTTCACATTATAGGTAGGTACGATATATTGTTGCCAACAATTTTTTTGCACTCATTATTTATTGACTAGCTTCACGATATTTTCATGACCATTTTTGTAACGACGCAATAGGACATATACTTAGAAAGAAATTTCGACAATCTAAATTAAATGAGAATTAGTCACTATAAATTATATATGTTATATTGTGATAAAATAGGGAACAAGCATTATATCCAATACATGACTATGGGGTCTGTATGGTTATCTTATCTTTGCCTATCTATATATATAAAAATCAATGACACTTTTTGTTGTAATTTTATAACTCAAGAACGGGCTCACCTATCCAAACCAAATGTTTAGGCTTTGTTCGGACTATTTAGTAGATAGTTTATGTGAAGTTTGCACAAAATCGGTCGAGCGGTTCTCCATTATCACACCCGGGCGAAGCCGGGGCGGATCGCTAGTGCCTTATATAATTTAGAATAGGAAACATTTCTTTCTAGTCGATCGTAATTCATAAGTATTATAGTGTAACATCATAGTCGGTCGGCAAAGCCAGTCTCTACGCGTCATATAGCATAAACTATAATGTTGATGAGGTTTGCTTATTTTTTATGGTTTATTGATGCAAAAAAGTAACTTTGTACTTTTGTATTTTGATAGTCAAACGATAAGGTACATAATATCACTGAGAAATGTGACTCCGCAAAGATTTAAAAAGCCGATTTTGCATTTTCAAGGAATAAACGCTCTTAATATGATTAAATAACTAAGTAGCTCGACGCATTCAAGCTATATTTCGTAGTTAATTCGTTCCCAGTAGGGTCGGCCTCAACAAAATGGACTCCACTTAAGTCCCAACTTTAAGTTATTAAAATGTATGAATTACTTAAAACCTTCACAACTAAAATGAGCCTTGTATTTTTGCTTCAAATAGTTTGTTTATTTTTGTTTAGCTGTACGTAATGGTAATCATTATTAATAATACTTCAATTTACGAACATACGTGTAAATGTGTAAGTATGTTTGTTTTCTCTTCGCGTTGCAACGGCTGCACGGATTTTGATGAAATTAGGAATTTGCATAGCTTATATCCAGTATATCACACAGGCTACTTTTTATCCTGATCAACGGGCAAAGCCGCGTAGAACATCTAGTGATAAAAAAAATAAGTATCCTTATCTTACAAAATGTATACCTAATATTATTATATAGTTTGTGAAATAACAGAAAAATCGCGTAAAATATGTCACCTACCACGCATGTCACGGGCTGATTACAATGTATCTACATACTACACTATATTGTCTTTCTTTTTCACCTAGCGACCCATATTGCCACATCGGCCTTGGTTTACTAAAATTTGCATTTTATAATGTATTCAGATCATGTGTGTTTTTCGCCATGTGTATTACACAAGTGTTTTACACCTATTTAAATAAACGATGACTAACTGTTAAATATGTCATTAAACTCCGCTTTAGTTAATTTATTTAAGGTATAGGTATTAACGAGATCCAACAGCTTAATTATTGATTGTTGAAATGATATTAGTTGTTGTGATATCAAACATCTCGTCGTCTGTAGGTAGTGTGTTTTACGGTAAGCAACTGACCAGTGAGCACCATCTTACCTGACGTGTTATAAATATCACGGTGTTGTCCAGGAAGGTATCGATACCATCCAGGACCACACCATAACATAATAAGACATACCGTGATCGATCACGGTGGGTTATGCCACTGCGCTCCACGGCTATTGTTCTCAAACGATTGAAGTCCATACTTTGTATCCACTGGGCTCCACCGAACAAATTAAAATTATATTTTTAGTCGACATCGCTCTATGGAAATTTGAGTACTAAGAATATAGCAAAAGAATTGCCGGATTCGGTATGTCTGGAACAGTATTTTCTGTAGCGATATTTCAACTAATGACGGCCCAATTGGCGCAGTGACCAAGTCTCTGCCCTCAGCGCCGTGGGTCCTGGGTTCGATTCCTGGCAGGGGCACAATTTGCCTTTCTTGGGACATTTGTGCTTTTGGTTCTGGGTTTATGTGATATGTAAATGTTTTCGGCACCCACAATACTAATCTTTGAACTTAGTGTAAGGCTGTGAGTGTGAATGCATTTGTTTATTAAAATTTATATTAGAGCCGTAGAACATCAAGGGTTCAATCGAATAAAGGAAGTCAGTATTTGATTTCATTGAAAATGTTATTGTTATTATTAAAATAAGGCTTGTGTTTAAACACCGCCCAAAAAAGTACCAATTTTACTACCAATAAAATTCTAAACGACAACGAAAAAATTCTAAAATAAAATTTCGTGTTACAGAACCGAATCGGATAACAGTAGGTTAAGGTAATTATTTTAAAATAATTAATACAACAATATTTATAATACGAAAAAAATGATTTATTTCATAATATTTTAGGAAACGCAATTTGGTGACCATTTATCCATTTTGGTAACCGTTTAGAATTTTTGGTGGCCGTCTGAATATGTACCCTTACTTACTTACGTCTCTATACCTTTAAAATAATACTTTTTTATAGATGAGCCTGGAACGTATTGCAGCCTCGGCACTTATTTTTTTTCTTTACTTCCCATCTGGTCAGATAGTGGTCAAATGTTTGCTTATCTAGAATAAAAACAACTTATTTATTCGATATTCCGGGGGGCTCTTCAGACGACTGTCTTTCTATGCCACCAATTTTGTCTAAAGACTCGCAGATTATCCCGCCGTACCTTATAAACTTACTTAGGGTATGAGCATATTCAACAGGAAAATCTACGGACAAAGCTAATTCAGGGCGTTATGTTATTGTCTTTATTCCATACATTATCGCTTCATTTTCCAATAATTTGCCAAATGAATTTGTTTTCCGTGCCGCATTCAAATTGTCCATCGCAATATCGCAATAACAATTCTTCCTGCAGTAACGGCTTCATATTCCCGCGGGAATTCGTATATTATCCGGAATTATCCGGATTTCCCATATGAAGCGATCTCGTAAAATTCTATGCAGTAATTTGTATAATTTCACCCTGGGCTCAGTACTGATTGAGAGCAGTAGGTCAACTTCATAACTTTGCACGTGATTTATTTAGCAGGTGATTGCTTTATCTTAATTTCAGTACTATTTATATTAAGAATATCTTATTGTATTCAAGGTAACCTATTTTTGATCTTCTGAAATATGCAACTGTTTTTACTGAATTATTTTTACTTTGTTTTTTTTTATACTAGATAGGCAAGCATTTGACCGCTATCTCACCTGATGGAAAGTGACGATGCGGCCAAAGATGGAACATGCTTGCCTAGAAGGTACCTATTCACTCTAGACTTGAAGACACCCAGATTATACCGTTCAGGAAACAAAGACTTACCACTTTTTTGTACACAGCTTTTTGCAATAAATATTATTCTAATTCTGATTCTGATTGCTTTTATTTATTTCGTGTGGCGTTAATATGTGTTATAAATACAGTAGCTTATTACAATAGATTACATTTTTATGATATTTAACCTCCGTAAATGTAGAACAGGTTCGACGTACTCGGGTGAAAGAAATTATTAACCGGTCTAAAAGTAATTGGAATATATCCGCGATCAATGCAGTCACGATGATATGCGCCCGTTGAAATCACCATTAAAAGTACCTACCCAATAATATAGCTAACATATTATGCGCCTAACGGCCCAACATTATTACACTCAGAGTTATAGAGTCGTACCATACTAAAGGTGCACGCCTTTATGTATCGGGTTCGATTCCTGGCGGGAATACAAGTTTTCTCCCCAAGGAAAATGTGTGTTTCTGGTTCTGGTTGTGATTGTGTGTGTGATGTGAATGTTTCCGGCACCCACGACACAAGTCATCGAATTTAGGTGTGGCTGTGAGTGTGATAGCATTTATTATATATGTGCGGCAGAACCCTTACTGTGTATTTCTTTGTATTTTTACGAAGAACGGACAGGGAGGTGAGCTACGTCCGCTACGATTACACATAACGGCTTGTTTACGGAATTGGGCGGAAGCGGAACAAAGCGGAAGCGGAATTATGGAGGAATACGCATCGGAAGCTCATCCTCGTTTGTTATTCGCGTTAATTGGCTATCTTGCTGATAAATAAATAAACAACGAGCAAAATTGGGCAAAGATTTCCTGACAGGATCAAGTCGGCTCAGAAATTGTTATTATCGGAAACCTATATTATTTTCTTCTTTATGATATTAAGTATGTAGTCAAACTATGGGAGCTGAGACTTTACTTTTTTTAAACTAATTTATTTTCAATTAAAACTACGTGTAGATTTCGAGGCTTTAATATTAATAAATATCTTAACTCTTGTTCTTAACACGAAGATTTAAATGATATGTTAACAACTAGAGTTCTTACTCAACTCTACAGAGAATCTCTATACAGAAAATTTTATCGGATTGCATCAGAGCAATCCCACTCTAACCTATTATCCCTACAGAAAGGCGAAAGGGATACATAAATACCTATAATTAATCGTATCAATCTGTTTTTGTGTAAGCTTTTTTTGATTGGCAAGAATGCATTACCATGATATACTATCATGGTATGAAAAAAGCATATTTATAATTCTGCACTTCTGTCTTTCACGGATTTAAAGCCATTCGAGTTTTGCCCTGAATTCCGATACGTGATAAAATTTCCGAAGCCCATAGATAAAGCGAATGGCAGCATTGAGCAAACGGTCCAACTTTTTTAGTAGTTCTTCGGAAACGTTAAGGTAGCATATGTCAGTATAATCCAAGATGGGGAGAAGAAGTGAATTTACAAGGGTTATTTAAGTTTGAATAGCTAACTTTCTGGACACTATCTTCACTTGAGCTGTCCATGTAAGGTTAGAATCCATGAAAATACCCAGGATTCTTAACGATTGTAGAAAAGGGGATAACACTGTCATTATAACGTAAGGGAGTTAAATTATGGATACTGAGTAAAGGAAGCTGTTGACTGCTTCCAATAACAATCGCCTAGCATTTATTGGGATTCACTGAAATTCCATACAAAAATATTTCTACTAATTGACACTGGCTTAACAGGCAATTGTTAAATAATTAAACGCAAGCAAGGCTTAAAAAACCGACTTCACTGCTTATCTTCGGAACCTTGATCAGTTTAAATGTATTAAACACGCATTATTGACGATAACTCAACAACTACTGATCAGATCTTAAAAAAATACAGTAGAGTCGAATTGAGTACCTTCTCCTTTTACACACTAAATCTGTGACTGCAGTAAGTAATAAAAATCAGCATAATAAATTAAACACTAAGTAATTAAAACTCCACTTAAATTACCACAAATTAAAATTTAAATGCAAAACAACAAACTATACTCGAATAATGTATGTTTTGTGGTTTAGGCATCATAAACTTACGAATAAGTTAGTACTCAAATAGCTTGTCTCAGATTATCTACAAGTAAAGGTTCATTTTTGTTCTTATTGACTGAACAAAATTATGACATGACTTTGACATTTTGGGAAGTTTTCAAGCGTTTTGCTTCCTATTGTTTACCAAAATGACATGAAACATCCTCCTAATAGACAACTTGCTGCATGAATTTCCTGTGATATGTGTGGCGTATAATGGCAGCAACAATTAAAGTGTAATCGAACACAATCACAAGATCAAGGCTTGTTCTTCTCATGTTTATATGAGAAAACCGGGTCTTCTCGCGCTTTTATTTTCAAAATAGCATTATTTGACTAACCTCGACGTTTCGGCAGGGTTGGACCGGCCGTTGTCCCGAGAGACTGAGGTTGCGGGTGTCATTGTCTTGATTGGCGAGCAATATTTGCAATTAGTCAAAATAATGCTATTTTGAAAATAAAAGCGCGGAAAGACGCGGTTTTCTCATATATTCGCGAAAGTTAAAAAAAAATATTGTTTTTCTCAGTCGTCCAGCTCTTGGTAGAGCGGTCGTTTTCGTCAAAATTCAAAATTGTTTATTCCCATGAGCCTTTAGAAACACTCATGAGAGTTGATGACTCTTATGTAATATGCACTAATTTACAGCCATCAAACAAACAAACAAAAACAAACACATTCACAGCCCCTAAGTTCAAAGACTTGTATCGTGGGTGCCAGAAACATTCACATCACACACACATTACACCCAGAACCAGAAGCACAAATATCCCTTGGGAAGGAATTTGTGCTCCTGCCGGGAATCGAACCCAGAACCCACGGCGCAGAGGGTAGACACCTATCCACTGCGCCAACTGGGTCGTCATCTCGAGAAGAACCTGGTAAGAAAGCAACGCATTTTATTTATTATTTTTTCATATTAAAACTTAAATCTAAAGATGTAAGTTTTTACATCTCTACATGATACATAAGTTGTCATTACCTAGTTTTATCTATATTTTGCCTTCCCAGAAAGCGCTTGTGCAATTTGCCTTCATGCATCCTTGTCATTGACAAGCATCCATGTTGTATTGAGCATTCGGGTCACGGTTCTTTTCCATATTTTTCTATTTGAAGTCAGCCTGGTATATACACTCATGCAAGGGGCTGATTTAATCTAATTGGTCTATCGGGTGACTCCACTGTGCACTGCACATATTAAGGCTAAAAAGTTGAATACCTGTAATTCAACGGCCTATTTAATGTTGTAACTCCGAAATATCCATTCAACTATAAATATTTAAAATGTACGTCTGTTGACTATATAGTTATTAATTATGTTGATACTATTTAGTTGACTACTATTTTGGAAACAAAATGTATTCTATAATTACGTAGGTCGATGTAGAATTATAATGAATGTTCTCGTGTCATGTTTTAAGGTTCCCTGTTCTCGGTGATGTTCTTAAATATACCTTTTTAGTTTGAGAGTTATCGTTGAAACTGCTTTAACAACAAACAGTATTCACTACGTAAGTTAATTCATGTTTATTATAGAGATATAGCCGGCGCCAGAGAAGCCAAACATAATATTATTAGTTTATTTGCATACAAACGACATCTCCAAATAGGTGGAAGGTTATACGCACGATTTGACACAAGATTTTATTCAGTATTCATGAACTTGTTAAATAAATTGTATATTTGGTTTTTGATATCAGATACGAAAATCTTGGAGAGAACAATCCTATCAATATTATAATGTGAAAGTTTGTGTGTGAGTGTGCAAATGTGTAAGCATGTTTGTTCCATCTTCACGCTTTAACGGCTGAGAGGATTTGGATGAAATTTCGAATGTAACTAGCTTATGCCTAGGATTAACACATAGGCTACTTTTTAACGGGCAAAGCCGCGGGGCAAGGCTAGTTAATTATAAAGATCTGCCCGCTGGCAAGTTTGTTGCGTGCCTGCCTTTTAAGCAGTGGGTATGTGGTTCGATACCCTTCGGAAAAATATATCCGTTTATATAGCGACGATTTGATCACGGAACAGTATGCTGGATCAATTGGCTATTTGCAGACGTAGAGTGTTAACACAAAATAAATGGTTTCACACTCTCAGCCCCACACTAAGTTTCGATAACTTGTGTTGTGGGTATTGGAAATATTCACATCACACAATCACACCTACAACCAGAAACACAAATTTTCCTTAGAAACCCGCTGCATAAAAGGAAAATGTGGACCCAACTACGAGCAAGTTCAAATTATAAAGTTCTTTGGGAAGATGTTGACCGCCCTTAAATACACATAAAGTCTAAGTATATCTATATCTCCATCCGAAAGTTTATGTGTAAGTATGTTTGTTTTCTCTTCACTCTGTAACGGTAAACGGATTTGAATAAAAAATTTAAATGTCCTATGCCTAGGATTAACACATAGGTTACTTTTTAACATGATCAACGCGAGCGAAGCCGCGGGGCACGGCAAGTATTTACATAAAGTCGCAAGACTGTTTAGGTTTCAATGCGATTTTCTATTATTCAGTAAGTACCTCGCAGATTAAAAACATGCTCCAGTTCATAACTTACGCGTGTTTTGGGAAACGGAAACGACAGAGAAAAATGGCGGCTGGCGAAGTTAATAACACTTTAAGTTCAGTATTTTGAGGACCCGAGGGAAATCTCACGGTTCGCGGGCTTATGGGATATATCAAGTACAACCGTGGAGACGGACATGCCAACTTTGTATTAAAAAGAAAAGATATAAAAATGTTATGTTCGGGAAATTGTGCGTGGCCCACGCCGGCCTTTGGTGGCCGGCTTTTGGGACACAATGCCTAAAGGCTCGATTATTTCATACATGTACCATATACTCCTATTTCACCACACGTTTGACTTTCAATGTATGGAATAATCGAGACTTTATATATTAAGCCCCAAAAATGGGGTGAGCGGTCCATTTCTGGAATAACTCCTTTATTGTAGACTATATATATACTAGCCGTGCCCCGCGGCTTCGCCCGCTATTATCAAGTTAAAAAGTAGTCTATGTGTTAATCCTAGTTATAATATATGCACATTCCAAATTTCATCCAAATCCGTTCAGCCGTTAAGGCGTGAAGAGGGAACAAACATACTTACACATACACACAAACTTTCGGATTTATAATATTAGCAGGATTTTAAGATCTGTCTTATTATGTATATATCTTATATCAGTACTATAGTATGTATATAAAGTTCCTAATTCAAAGGTTTGGTGAGTTTCCTAATTCAAAGGTGCGAGCGAAGTTTTTTATTCTATATAGGCAAGTATTTGACCACTCCTCGCCGAAATTGATGATGCGGCCGAAGATAGAAGACATATTCGATTTTGATTTGAAGACTCTCATATTATACTTTTCGGGGAACAAAGACCAAGGTAATAAGTTCCACTCTTTTGCTGTACGTGTGATGAACGTAGAAAAATAGGTAAGTAATAAGCGATAATAGTATAAGTGATAATAGTCATTTGATTCTGAAAAAAACATGATCACTTACCATCAGGTGAGATACTGGTCAAAAGTTAGCATAACAGAAAAAGATTGGTCTCAAAAAGGTTGTAGTCAATAGGCATCAAAGAAATGTGCTTACATTTTTGCAAATTTTTCTATAATTTGTTAATCAAAATGCGCAGACTAACATTAAATTTTCATTACATTACATAAAATAAAGCTGTAATAATCTTATATTATAATAGCATGACATGTCTTATTAACAAAAAACTGTGATATAAGTATTTTTTTATGCAATTGGGTATTGTAATTTCTAACATAATTTTTATATTTAATATAATGTAATTTTAATATTATACTTGTAATATTATGTGCCTCTGTGTACTTACTGTACATTTAACGAACAATAAACAACCTGCACAGAACTGGCAAGTTTTGCATATTGTTATTTAGGATTGAGGTCGGCGCAAATCAGCCTCTTTCTATGCTGGAGATTGCATATTAAATAACTATCGGTCGGCCATTGTTAATGCCTGGCTAGTGCTGAGACGATATAATGTATCTTAATGTATCAAGGTACGATATTATTGTAACTGATACTGATACATATCGATATCTCAAAAACTGTACGTTGCAATATTTTGTCATTTCCTGTCTTGAATTACTTGTCGCGTTGTTTAAATATCAGACTCAATATATCGGTTCAACCAAACTACGGTATTATTTTTAACAATATCTGATGTATTTTGAGTACGTATCGATATTTTGGGTAGATATTTAAATGCGAAGTTTGGTCTTAAACTTTCATTGTGCTTTAGTTGTTGCGAGGTGGTTTTATGACTAAAGAGCGGAATATAAAGTCATCTGAATTACGGTAACCTAGTAACTCCTACTTAATGGTCAAGTATTAGCCGTACTGAACGTTGCTTATTCCTGTCAATTGGATAATAATCTGACAGTAGCTCTTTGTCGCTTTATCACTTACCCGCTTTACTGCAAGGTGACTCTGATCTATGTTTATCTCTTTCTGCTAAAAGGCAAGTAAATAGCACGTCTGCATTTTTGCGCTGCCGTCTTAATTAAATTTGTGTATCGTCTTTACTATTATTGCTACGGTTCAGGTACTAAAAGAGAAGTTAGCAGCTAACGAGCTGTTCGATTTTCGTACCCATAGGCTACGGCATGTGGGTACGAACATCGAACAGACTACCATTTATAACGGTCCTTCATTAGAACATTTTTTCGGGGTGTCCTCCTTACAGATTATAGTATCACAGCGAACTGCAGGTATCGGAACGAAAGACTAGTATGGATACCGAATCCTGCATACTTCCAACTCTATCCTGGCCTCGGTATGGTGGCGGCACGCGCATATTATTACGATAATTATAATTTTAGTTATTCCTATACGCCACCATTATTGTGCGGATTCGTATGCAATACGCGTACGTTACGTGATTCGAAGCTAGGCCGGGAGGCAGCCCTATAACTTTAATTAAGGTGTTACTGGGATTCATGTAATTAATATTATTGATATTAGCTGGGTGTATTTTGGGGAGGTATGAGTAGATTAAGGCAATAATTATAAGCAGGAGTAAATCGATTTTAATTCAATGTTATTACTTGCTGACTTAGATCCTAAGGCCCTACGGGGCAGTGGGTAGTTACAATATTTATCCATTCGACTCTATCTATGGCTACTCGCTTTATCTCACTCCAGGTCAGTCCGATGAAATGTAAGACAATTATATAAATAGAGTGATCAATTGATGGAAACTATATATCTTATTATTATTGTTTCTTTTATAATGCCCTAATTATTCAAAATTGTAAATAGCACTAAGCACTATGCTGCGCAAACTGCGCTTACGCTGAGCTGGCTTTCAGTGCACCCCATACTGCTCGAACTCGGATCTAAGTCGAGTTGAAAAAAAAAGGTTTCAGCGAGCAGCGGAAAATACAAATTAAAACAGGTAAACAGTCTAAAATACAATTTGAATACTAAAATATGTGATACAATACAATACAATACAAATACTCTTTATTGAAAAACCAATTCAAAAATCTTAAGAACTAACTAAATAAATAAATCTTAGAGGTTTCACAATAGGCGGTCTTATCGCATAAAGCAATCTCTTCCAGACAACCTTAGCATGGATGTATACATTTTTTTTTGTGATATTAGAGGTGTTTAATTTGAGAATGTTATTTTTTATGTTTGGCAAGCATTTAATCACTCTCTCACCAAATCAAATCAAATCAATTTATTTCATACAAAATAGAGTTTACAATATCAGATGTTAAGGTTTACAGTGTCCGTCTATCCTGTCATATAATTATTATTTAAACAAATAATTATGTCAGTGATTGTTGTAAATGTATTAACACCCGATGGAAAGCTATAATGCCGAAGATGTATTATGCTTGCTTAGAAGACCTACTCAGAAGACTTTCAGATTATACCTTTCGGGAAACAAAGACGCTGGCTATGAGTTACTATCCTTCGCAGTAATGATGATAAACGTAGAAGCGAAACTCTTCGAGCGAACTGGAGCTAAGTCAATGATAAATTGATGACGATTTATATCTAAAGTCTATCTAATACAAGGTTTTTACATACTCATAAAACCATGGTACATCTTACACCTACGCCTTCGTCAATAAACCAACGTATCAACACATCTGCCTCCTACACTCGTTTCCATATTCACGGGGCGTCAGGTGCGTGGTGACCGCATGTCAACAAAATTGAACAAACCTACATTGATATGCCAATCGCACCTTCAAACTGTTCATGCAGAAGATGCTCACCAATAGTGGTCAATCGATAGCCTATCGCACTACAATTATACACCCGAAACTTTGTTTGTCTGTGTCTGGACGGATATGGTTTAAATTTCATATTTTGATGATTATTTTTTTATTTGAAAGCTGGTGCTTCCCACTCGATCCCATTTAAATCTGATCAAGATCTGACCAGTAGTTTTTGAGTTATCTTCAATAATGCGTATTTAATTCATTCAATTTGAACAAGGCTTCCAAAGATAAAGCGGTGAAATCGGTTTTATTAAGATTTGCTTGCGTTTAAATTATCATGTAAAGGGAATATGTTTATGATAGCCGCAGCACAATCTTTTGTGAAGAATAAAGTAATGTAGTTGTATATTATGTTTCAATACATTTTATTACGTATTATTTCCACGTATGTGTTGCCAGGCGGTTACTTTCTTCCGCATTAGCATGCTGCCCACTGCGTCACGTGGATTGAAGGCGGCGATATCCGTGCATGGAAGTTTTAATACTTTGAAAGTGTATATGTGTTTCTAGCTTTGTTTACAGCCTAAATGTTGAATCTGAGATTAAATTGTCATTTATAGACATTAGGCCTGGAACTGAGATAACGCGGCTGCCAGCGACGACGGGCATCGAGACGGTAGCCTTTTTGTATTGAACCGTGCGTGCGTTTGTCTTACGCAGTTTCAGGCCTTAAACAATCGGATTATTTGGCTGTAAAATTTAAAAGACAAGATTTACACACTGGAAATAAAAAGAAAATTTGTGTTTTTAGTTCTGGGGTGTATGTTAACTGTTTGATGTGTTTGATGAGAATGTTTCCGGCACGTACGATACAAGTCATCAACCTTAGTGTGGGGCTGTGAGTGTAAAAGCTGTTAACAACCTAAGTTTATGTAGTTGCCAATGTGCTTGTAGAGACAAACTTCAAGTGCAGTTTGTCTCTACAAGTAAATATGTGAAACTTTATTCATAATTCAATATATAGCATTGCTCTGGGTACCAATAAAGATTTTCCAGTGTTAGGTAAGTAAAGGGTGAATTCTCGAGTCTCTTTACGCATGGTATAGTTGTCATAGACATAAGTTAGAGCTACATGGTGTTGTATATTATATTGATATGGACTATGTTATGGGACAAATGCCATAAGAACCATCTAACAAGATGTCAGAGAAGCATGGAAAGAAGTATGCTAGGTTTAAAACAAAAAGACAAAGATAGAATTATAGATATCAGGCAAAAAACAAAATTAACAGACATATTATTATTACAATATTTTTTTATACTAGATAGGCGAGCATTTGACCGCTATCTCACCTGATGGAAAGTGACGATGCGGCCAAAGATGGAACATGCTTGCCTAGACGGTACCTATTCACTCTAGAATAGACCAACTTATAGACTAACTTGAATGGACATGGACTGGACAGATGCTCCGCTACCAAAAGAAAAAGTGGAGCGCACATGTAACTGTTTGGTACCCAAGGGATGGCACTAGGGGTCGGGAGGATGAGCCGAAAATGACCTTAGGACCCCTTTGGATGAGAGTAGCGGCAGCCATAAAACAGTGGAAAGTGTTGGAGGAGGCCTTTGCCGTAAGGCATACCGAAATTAGGGATATTTTTTAAATTCAAGCATAACTTTATAATTTTTAACTATTCAAATATGCATTAAAAAAAACATAAAATATTGTAAATATTTCGGAAAATAAAGGCTATATTATTATTATGTTATAATTATTTGGTATTCTATTAGATGCGGTTTATATGGCCACAAGCAGGATTCAGGATTTCATTTAAAATTCAATCATGACAATTTAATTTACCTACAATCAAAAATAGCATTCGTTAAAACTAAGCATATCAATTTAGAACGATTTCTGGAAAAATATTTTTGACCTTTAACATATTTAAATATAGTATTATTATGTTCCAAATTGAGATAAAATATCAATGTCTATGCTGTATTTTGTTGTTTAAAATTAATTTGTTTAAGAGCCTCGGCCTCCAAATCTTGCCGAAATTTCGTATATAATTTTGAAGGCGACCCATAATTTTCTTCTGTGTATTACAGGTAACAAGAAGCATTTACTATAATGCCTAGGGTTTATATGTATGTACCTAGAAGTCTAATTAGTGGTGCATGTGACTGTTACGTAAACTGTGGTGGACTCGCCCACGGGCTGCATAACGTGCTTGTAAGGACGGTTTCCGTTGTCTATACGAAGACGATATTGAAGAAAATAGATATTTGGTTGCTATAATAATTCCTTGCTATACAAGACAAACAAAAAAGTTCTAGTAAACCCGCCTATTTGTAGTATTACAGAAGGTATCAATCAAATATGTACAAGGATTTTTTTTGGTCGTTGATGACGAAAAATCTAAGGCATAGAAGTATTACAAAAGCATTAGTTAAGTTTTTTTAACACGTAATTGATTGATTAAATGTCGCGTTTGCTAGTGGGTAGTTCTGGACTTCGGTGGCAAGGTTTATAGGTCTTTATTTGTCGTTTAAACAAAATGGTGACCAAAAAACCTGTATATGGATAGGTAACACGATCACTTATCTAAATACTAGCCGTAGTGTATATAATTGACCTTATTAATTAATTTGGTTATGATAGACAATGCAAACTGTGTTTCCAAAAATTAAAGGGTCGTTGTTGAAACTAGCCGCTTTATTATATCTCTTATCAACTTTTTTGAGCCTACCTATATACATTTTTGAGATAGTTCCCGTTTACTTTAATGTATTTTTAATTCAGGATTGGAAACAAAGACGACCAGCCTTAGACCACGTGCTGATGATACACCAGCTCAACCTTCAAGGTCATCAGCATCAAAGCGAGGTTTAAGTGAGTCATACGGCAGCGCTATTATTCAATGTAAGCGATTGAAACCTATGTTTAGAGTTGGGCCCACGAGAGTGAAAACATCAGGTACACGTGATACATCTGCTGAATCCTCAAAGTTACCAGATTCAGATATTGGTTCCTCAGCATCAAAGTCAGCGCCTCGCCAACTAGAATTAGACGGAACTGGTAGTTTTGAGTTCAATTACGAAATTGACAGTCGTGCAACATTGCCATCTATCGTACGAGTGTCTATTCGAGGATAACCGTTCAGTCTACGCCTACCGTATCTCTTTTGAGATCTGATGCGATCATTCCAAACTTGTTGCCTGAGCGTAATGACGCCTCTCCTTCTGCTTTGCCGGATTCGAAGTCTAAATGTAGTTCTCCGAACTTACCAAGTGATAACGATAATATTCCATTACCTGACCATTCACACAATAGCTCACCTTCTCTTCAAGGAGCCACTAGCACCTGGAGCAGTAATCCAATTTCAATAAAAAATATTGATTTTACTAAGAAACAGGAACTTTTAGTGCCACCTCCAACAGATCCTTACGAAGCATTCTGTTTATTAATTGACGACAATTTATTGGATCTTATTATTCGAGAGACAAATGCAAACGCATTAAGAGTGGGTACTGCAGAGAATGTGAAGCAAAAATCAGAATAAAAAATTGGAAAGATTTAACTAGGGAAGGACTGCTGACATTTCTAGGGCTCTTCACACTGGAACAATTCGACTAAACCGTATAAGCGATTATTGGAAATGACACTATTTATTTCATATTCCATGCTTCGGATAATTCATGTCCCAAAACCGTTTTTTACTGATATTACGATGCCTGCACTTTACGTCTGAAACAAGTGAGGAAGACCATCTAAAAAAAATTCGTCTATTTATGGATCATTTTAACAATAAAATGAACACTATTTATTGTCCGGGTAAACAGTTGGATGAGTCCATGGTTTTGTGGCGTGTTCGATTGCTGTTCAGACAGTACATTAAGAACAAAAGGCTAAAATATGGTATTAAGCTTTATGTCCTAGCTGAGCCAGATGGTACCGTTTTAAAATACCAAGTTTACGCAGGTGCAAATGATGAGACATCAAGTTAAGGACATGCTAGTAAGATCGTCTTCAAACTTCTAGAAGAGAGACTAGATTCTGGCCACCATGATATTTACTATAATTTATGTATAATTACTACAATTGATATGGTTTGGCTGTGAAATTGCTAGATCGACAGACGTACTGCACAGGAACGTTAAGAAAAAACCGCAAAGATAATCCTGTTGATATTGGGACTATCTCATTGAAAAAAGGAGAAAACAAATTCTTATTCTTGAATGGTGTTCATATTGGAAAATGGAGGGATAAACGTTATGTATATTTCTACAGAACATGATGACGAGATGATGGAAACTACTGCCAAATGGGGATCTGTAGCACTGAAACCAATGGCAATCGTCCATTATAATAATTGTATGTCGGGCGTAGATCTTCAAGATCAGATGCTGGCTTATTATCCAGTCCAAAGAAAGACGCTGCGCTGGTACAAGAAGCTGTTTGTGCATATGCTGCAAATGAGCCTAAGTAATGCAT
The DNA here is from genome assembly GCA_948107665.1 of Lomographa bimaculata. NCBI lineage: Eukaryota > Metazoa > Arthropoda > Insecta > Lepidoptera > Geometridae > Lomographa > Lomographa bimaculata. Next base: position 728,149 of record OX403600.1, on the reverse strand, counting down.
TTTACTTGTACAACAAATTTTCGGCGAATGATAAAATAAATCTACATGATTTCCGTTTGAAGATACTGGAAACGCTTCTACCTGATCCTAATGAGGTCAATCGACGCAATGTTTTGAAAGTGAAGCACGAACTCACTAAAATAGAAAAGACCCGAGCGAGAATAAAGAAAGTAGGAAGTGTCGTGAAAGAAACCACCGAAGTGGCCCGAAAAGAATGCAAAGGCTGCAGAGCACAGAAAAAGAGGGTGCAAACAATTTACGAATGTAAGCAGTGTGAAGATTCTCCAGGTTTCTGCACAAAATGTTTCTGCCTAGCACATTCTTAAGTTTTTTGAAATTGCATTTTTTATATTTTATTTTTTTGATGTCAAGAGATCACTCATATTTGCTAGTGACAATTTTTTCTAGATTCAGATTTTGTTTCAGTTCTTTGTACTTTTCTTTGAGTATCTCACTGTCATTCAGCGTGACAACATTTTAAATTAAACTTATAATTATGATTTTTTTTGATACTTTTGACTGTATTGCTTTGATTTGATTTTTGATACTTTTGATTGTATCGCTACTTTGCTCAGATTTGTTAATGTCTTCCTAAATAAATAATTCTCCAAATGCATATATTTTATTTACTATTTTTTTTAAGATAACAAGACACGTCTCACATGATGATGGTGCGTCTGAACTGTATACAATGTTATGTATGTATATAAAATTGCCATCCCTAGCGCTCGGATCCAAATTTTGAATGTCTATTCTCGTAAATAAAATCAATGGAAACGCACCCGGGACCGGTTGTAATTTGTTTTGATAACAAATCTTGTTCGATCAAGTGGCGTGTCCCGGGTCGCAGCTTCCACCGTTTGTAGAGAAAGCTACGAATGATACCAACTACTTTGTTCCAAGGTTTATCGCAAAGCTTTTTTACTGTGTAAGTCTCTTTGTGCTTTCGTGATGCCGTGGAATACAAACAAACTAGCAAACAATCGCAATCAGAGTATATCCTCTCTTTAGTTAAAGGTATTCTCTAATTTTTGTATCTTACATTTTATGTAGAAAGTCGTTTTGTACCTACTCATAGTTTTGTTATATCATTTTTTTTTATTATTTTATTGAACAGAAGGATTTCAATGTATTGAATTCTATTATTTTCAACCGACTTCATAAAGGAGGTTCTCAATTTGACTTTTTATGTATGTAATATACATATTACGCGATTTTGATGTTGTTTGCTAGATTATACTTAAGAGGTGGTCCAATATAAATTATCGAAATCGATCAAGCCAAAACGGTGGTAAAATCGGTTTTTTAAACTTTTCTTGCGTTTCAATTATATTATACTCTACACAACTATTTCGTTCTCTCTGCGGTGTTGTTTTGTTCATATGTCCTAAATAGAATAAATAGCCCCTACAAAAGGCTGTAAACGGCGTAAATTAAAAGTACGTTGATATTAATAAGGAATATTAAAAACCAATTTAGCACCTTGTTTTACTTCAACTTTAAATGGGTATAAAAATAAGCAAATCCTTTTATGAAACTTGTATGTATTACTTTCACAAATACATTAAGTATACAAAAGGCTTTCTGGAAGGTGAAAATTGTATGAGCACGACTGTCTGTTTGTGATGTTGTACATTAACCATAATAGAGATGTTTTCTGTATGTTTGCACAGCGTCATTTTGTTTGGCTACCAGCTTGAAACCCATTAATAAGAGGTGGTAGATGTGAAGCAGCTTGTAATATTAAGTTGTTAATAATTCCTTTCTAAAATTACAACTTTAGAGGACTAAAGTTGTCAACTGGGTCGTCAGCACTGGGTAAAGCAGGAGCTTTACCCAGTGCTGACGACCCAGTTGGCGCAGTGGGCAAGTCTATGCCCTCTGTGCCGTGGGTCCTGGGTTCGATACCTGGCAGAAGATTTGTGCTTCTAGTTCTGGGTGTGATTGTGTGTGAAATGTAAATTAAAAAAAATTAACGCTTTCACACTCACAGCCCCACACTAAGTTCGATGACTTGTGTCGTGGGTGTCGGAAACATTCACATCACAAACACAATCACAAGCAGAACCAGAAACACAAATTTTCCATCGGGAGATAACTTGTGTTCCCGCCGGGAATCGAACCCGATACCCCTGCTTCGAATGCGAACGCCACCCAACTTAGCCATCGGGCAGTTCAAATGTTTCCGGCACCCACGATACAAGTCTTTTAACTTAGTGTGGGCCTGTGAGTGTGAAAGCGTTTGATTGATTGTTTGATTTTTTGACAGCTATAAATCTAAAGATCCATCCATAAAATATTTAAAAGCATAATAGAAGTTGACGACGAAGTGGGCAAATCTCTGCCGTCTGCGCCGTAGATCCTTGGTTCAATTGGCGGTTGGAGCACAACTTTCCTTCCTAAGGGACATTTATTCATTAGGTTCTGTGTGTGATTCTGTGTAAGAAATGTATTTTTTTCTGGAACTTACCCGCCATCAGTCTTTGAGCTTAGTGCAGAGCTGTAAGTGTGAAAGCGTTTATTTATCTATTCATGTGTACGATTTTTTAATGAAATAAAAACACAATTGAACGTAGAAACGCAGCCAGTATTTTGAGCACTTTTCCTTCGGCAAGCGGTCTACAACAATTTTGGTTTACTCCCCTGTTTTAAATTTAATCATTTGGTAGGGGATGATAGTTATAATCTTTTGATCGTTTGTTATCATCATTGATTTATATACCTACTTAGAACAATCTTATGCATCCGAAGTAAATTAAATTATATATGAAATAAATGATTATCTTATCTTATATATTATACGTTCACGACAATTTGACATACATAACATACATAACACTGTTTGCAAATGGCTTCATGCGCTGCGGAAGATACTCGGCCGTTTCGAAGCCAAAGATGATGCAACCTGGCAACACTACCGATCGAATCGAATAAAAACAAGAACTCCATCTCGATCGCAAACCGGTCCGCTGTTAAAAATAATAAAACGTTTATTATATATGCTAACTGCTTTGTTTTTATCATGGGATGACGTAGCTTTTGGATGTCTTGGGCTTACTTGAATGTTAATTTGTTTGTTTTGCGTGGGCTACTCGTGGCGTCTATTCCAAACAAGGTTGAAGCTTGAAGCTGCGTAAGCGCAACTCGCGTTTCGAATCTTACGACGGGCTTGAGCGTCCAAGGCAAATAACATACTACTATTTGGGCACCTTCATTGATGGTGGTACTCTACCGACTGTAATCAGGTACAGGCTAGCCAGGCAGTTATGAGTAAATGTTTTACTACGATGGCAAATATATAGACGTGTGATAATAGAATTTTACGCTTTACTACTATTACTAGTTCTTATTTTTAATTTTCTTTAATTTCTCCGCAGGTCGCCATGTGATATAGGTTGAGCCCGATGACTGTCATCCTATATTTGGGGTTGGTATCCAAGGTTAGGTGGTGGTGCTGGTGCATTAAAAAAAATATTGTACTGATATTTGGGCTTGGTAGCCAAGGTTAGGTGGAGGTGCTGGAGGATTAACAAAGAGATTGTATTGATAAAAGGTCTTTATTTAAGTTAAGTACCTAACGTTTTATTAGCATTTAACCACGGATGTAAGAAACAGCATTAAAAAACGGGTGAAGCACCCTAGGTCTTACAAATTGAGTTTGTCGTAACGCGAGCTACACATATACACCAAAGGTCCGACAATCGGCGCCATTAAACCTAGTAAAAGTATTTAGTTGTTTGAGACAGTTTGCAGCGAGATGCAATCGTTTTGCTTCTACGTTCATCATCCGTACAGCGAAGGAGTGGAACTCATTGCCTGCGTCTTTGTTCCCTGAACAGTATAGTCTGGGTGTCTTCAAGTCTAGAGTGAATACCTATATAAATATAATAGAGGTACCTTCTAGACACATGTTCCATCTTTGGCCGCATCGTCACTTTCCATCAGGTGAGATAGCGGTCAAATGCTTGCCTGTCTAGTATAAAAAAAAGACGCTTCGCTCGCGCTGCGCGCTCCTTCGTTCAATATTCTGTGGACCAATAGAATCACTCTCGATAGTTATTGCATGGCCTAGCTGATAAATCCTAACATTTATGGTGTTTTCCTCCGCCCACATTCTGTCGTATATAGCGACGGGTTTCCTAATCGTTTATGGCGCCTCTATAACGCCATTCGAGTCGCGTGTAGATGGTAACACCACAAATTATATATGTTTTCTTATCTATCCGACTGCCAAGGAAGGTTAATGTTTTGCGCGGGGTAATGGGTAATCTTGTATGATTGTTTTTAAATTTATTTGTTACGTCATAATTCGTTTTTCAATCTATGTTAATGTATCGTTATATTCATCTTAATAACCCAAGTGTACTTGGAAGGGAGTCTGAAAAATAAAGTCGGGTTTTGGCGAGAAATAGTAATACGTAATATAAATAAAACCGGCCAAGTGCGAGTCGGACTCGCGAACGAAGGGTTCCGTACCATTATCTATAAAAAATCTAGTTTGTTGTATGGGAGCCCCCCTTTAATTTTAATTTTATTTTATTTTTAGTATATTTTGTTATGCGGCAGTAGACATACATCATCTGTAAAAATTTCAACTGTCTAGATATCACCGTTCTTGAGATTCAGCCTAGTGACAGACAGACGGACGGACAGCGAAGTCTCAGTAATAGGATCCCGTTTTTACCCTTTGGGTACGGAACCCTAAAAAATATCCAAACCTATCGAGTAAGATATCAAACTGAAGTAAATTAAACGGGGATTACATAAAATTACATAGATATAAAGTAGGCACACATATTTTGCACGCGTGCTTTTTGAATTTTTTGTAAGTACTTGTACATTGATTTGTTCAGACATTTAGTTTTGGATTTGGGAGGCTGCTACGTTACATTAGATTCTTACTTTTAATAAAATATATTTTGTATGTTTTATCCAGCTCCATTACTAGATAGGATTAAAGCCATTTATCGAGAACCATTTCATAGAAAAATTACTAAGAAAAATTACTAAAAATAGAAAAATTACAAACTAACTTATTACTATTATGATTCTATAATTATGTTAAATAATAGCATATGAAATTAAATACAATCAGTGAGTCGGTTTATTATAGTGAGCTCCAAAGAGGCACTCATGATAGGATGAGGAGGATGAGGAGATGTAATGAGGATGATGATTCAAGTTTTATTGACATCCAGTTATTACACCAACAAACAAGGTGACAAGATAACATCGAGATTGAGTAGTACATAGTTCTTTACGAACTGGGTACTTTGTAATCCAAAAGCCACAACAACACCAATTTATTTAGATAATCGACAAAATCTTGTGTTATTCAGAACATGTTGTTTCCCTATTCGATAACAATTTTATTATGGTAAATATGGTAATGAGCCCGCCCGCCTTGACGCCGTCTAAACAAGATGTACGGTGATGGCGAGATTGTGCAATGATTTTTAGTTGTGGTAGGTATTGTAGTTTTTATAACATTTTTAATGATGTATTATATTAAGTATAAACTAAAATTGATAGAAACGTTGCGTGCGACATACTTGTAACCTGCAACACAAAAATGCAACGAAAGTAAATAGTTTCTAAGATAACTAGTGGTTCACGCCGAACTGAGATCTCGTGCCTGCATTTTGCCAAATATAAGAAAACTTTTGAGGTTAAACCTTTTTCTTTAAGTTTCAATTTTAAACCCCTAAACAAAAAAGGTCTAAAACAGGAACTTTGGTGGCCTGCAAACTGTTATTCTTCAACATTGTTTTTTTTTAAACGGTTTCGTAATTTAATCTCCAACTCTTTTAAAATTTTCTTTGCTCACCACTTACGTGTATGAGTGCCCTCTTAATATGTTCATTTATATTATTTTAATTCCCATTTCTGGCTGTGCGTCATAGTTTTAAAATGTATCTGACAATTTGTAGGCTGACTGTCTAAGTTTAAACCAAAATTAATACTAATTATACTAATTAATACTACCTACAAACTGCAGTACAAAAATGCAACGTAAGTAAATCGTTTCTCAGGTAAAGATATTTTTGTGTGAGAATTAAGGGATCACAAATTAAAATATCTAAATGAAACGATCAACATTCGGTATTTATTTGGCTCTACGTATTGCAATTTAAAAAGGCACGACGTAAGGTAGCAAGCCTATCGGTATTATATCGCTTACATTTTGGAGAGTGTGCTCAGGAATTACATGATATAATTCCTCCATGCCCTTTTTACCATCAAACAACAAGACAAACTGTCAAACGTCATCCGTTTATGGTTGACATACCTCCAGTTCGTTCGAAGCATTTTGCTTCTACGTTCATCATCCGTACAGCAGAAGGAGTGGAACTCATTGCCTGCGTCTTTGTTTCCTGAACGGTATAATCTGGGTGTCTTCAAGTCTAGAGTGAATAGGTACCTTCTAGGCAAGCATGTTCCATCTTTGGCCGCATCGTCACTTTCCATCAGGTGAGATAGCGGACAAATGCTTGCCTATCTTGTATAAAAAAAAAAAAAAAAGGCAATGCCGCCAGCATGATGGGAACGTTACCCACTGGTGGGCTTGAGCACTGGAGTTACCTATAAGCTCGCTGCCTTGTAGGTAACTTAGGTTTTTGCTGTATAGATGTATATGGTTTCAGTTTAGTTTTAGAAAATACATATATGAAATTGGCACGTAGATGAAAAAAAAAATACACTAAGTCTAATTCTCACTAAGTCCAAAGACTTGTACTGTGGGTGCCGGATACATTTACAGAACCAGAAGCACAAATTAGGGTAAGGAAAATTGTGTACCCGTCGGGATTCGAACCCAGGACCTTCGGCGCAGTAGGGCGGAAAATTGACCATTGCTACAACTAGGGCTTCAAAAAAAATTACGTATAAATCTTACAATTGATGGGTGCAATCAACCTGTATCAGAGTTACTTCTAAAATATTTTGTGTTGGAAATACTATCAACGGTTCAACCTTCACTGAAACTCACGCTGTAAATAAAGATTAATCTAAGCACATACACACAAATGACGAAAACACAGTTCTCTCGAAATCTATTTGCCTCCTTTCCTAAGCGTTATCACTTCGGTATCGCAGTAAGTAGCTCTGATCCTGCCGCTCTTATCATGGAGATTTTAAGCTTAAACTCGGCCACCATATTGTAAAAGTACTGCTTGGTAACAAAAAGCATGGTGTAAAATATAGAGCAACTCAGGTTAGTAAATAGTCATATAATGTTTATGTCACAAGAACTTGCTTTCAAAGCTAAAGGAGGCGGCCCGCCCTTTCACATCTCATGCATTATTTTGATGAACTTGGTGGTGGGTCGCTGTAGTTTCATTGGTTTCTATACATTATTTTCCTGAGTACCAAAATTTAAAAACTTTATACGCTGATATATTTCTAAGATCGATATTTACTGTGATTACGATTATGTCATTCAAATTATGTTTGATGCAATATCTCCAGGCACGAGCTATCGATATTTGAGAAGGAAATTTTTGGCTTTTTTATTTACAAATCTACCGTACCCTGATCTGCGTTGGGATGACTTATTACGGAATTTACAATAAGAACATATTTAGGAAACCAATAGAAAATAAAATTGTTGGTATTTTTCGGAAGCTAAAATATGACATTAACAACTATAATTAATCGCAAGCAAAGCTTAAGAAAACCGACTTCACCGCTTTATCTTTAGAACCTTGATCAGGTTTAATGTATTAAATTGATGATAACTCACAAACTAGAAATCAGATCTTGATCAAATTTCAATGGAACCACATGAAAAGCACCAGCTTTCAAATAAAAAAATAATCATCAAAATCAGCTCAAAACGAAAGAAGTTATGAGGTAACTTTTGAAGTCGGTTAAACGAGAACATCGTCAATGTAGTCCACAAAATACGCATTATTGGCGATATTTCAAGAACTACTGATCAGATCTTGATCAAATTTAAATGGGATCGATTAGAAATCGACATCTTTCAAACTAAAAAAAATTTTTTTCGAAATCGGCTCACGTCGATAGAAGAATACATAAAAAAAACTGTCGACTTGAGTACCTCCTCCTTTTTTAGGAAGTCGGTAAAAATACAGGTTTTATTATATATGTATAGATACATTCTATTCAAATAAACATAAACACTTTCACAATCACAGCTCCACTCTCAGTTGACTTAGTGCAAACAGAATCAGAAACATAATTTTCACCGGGAATCGAACCCGATTTCCGCTGCGTAAAAGGCGAACGCTCAGCCACATACACTAGCAGGCAGTTCATATACGGAAACATTCAAAACCAATACTTTAATATTTTTACCGACTTCAAAAAAGGAGAAGGTACTATTATCGACTGTATGTATTTTTTTTATGTATGTTCACCAATTTCTTCCCCATTTGTGGTCCGATTCTCAAAAATATTTTTTTGTTTAATAGATTATACTTCAGAGGTGGTTCCATATAAATTTTATCGAAATCGATCAAGCCAAAACCAAAATATAAGCGGTGAAGTCGGTTTTTTTAAGCTTTGGTTACGTTTAAATTATGCCTCAAAATTTCGTATAAATTGGTTTTGCATATGCCTATGTGTATATAAATTCAAGTGAACTATAATGTTTAATATCTTACTGCGGCCTCCTGTGTAGAGGTAGGTATAGTTAAAGTACTTAAAGTTAGACCATGTCAGAGTTCACTGCTCGCCAACCTTATTCATTTAGGTCACACTCACACAGATGCAGAGTGAGAGAGTGTGTGTATGTGCATCGCTCAGCTGTTGTTTGTAAGTATCGAAGGCCTCGAGTGACGGGTTAACGACCGACTCAAAGAGTATTAAGCTAGAACGGACATTTCCCAGCAACAAAATGTCTACTATACTATCAAGTACATAATAATAAGATAAGAAGCATAATTGAAGACACGCTAAGAAAGGTTCAAACATGTCAACCTTTCAACTCCATTTGAATTAGATATGAATAATACCTATTACGAATGTAAGATGTTTTATAAAAAACAATTCTTTAGACAGTAAACTTTAAATATGGTTCTAGGCTTGAACATTAATCATCTATTATATATTTTCAACTTAAAGTTTCTTCTGTTGGAATTGGTAACATTGTAATTGAAATAAATGCCTTATTTAAGGCGTTCTTGAGATACTGATATTAATAGACAGTACTGTATTATTTTAAATAAGATAGAATTTCATAATTGGATTATGCCAATTCTCTTCCAACATCAATCAAAAGCCTCATATCCTAAATCTCAACATCGTAGATGTTTTACTTATTCAAACCGAGATTATCGAAACAAATTATAAAACAGCAAACAAGTACAACCCTTCGAGCAAACATTTCCGTTTGCCGATAGACGTGTATCTTCAAGTGATTATGAGTATATTTTGATAAGTGGGTTACATCTTTGTACTAACTTTCCTGGCTAATTGTGTTTAAATTTAATGTTTGATTTAAAAGATAAATATGGGTGAAGTCACTGGTTCCAGACACAGTTTTTAACTAGTTCAGGAGCCCATGGATTCAATATTAAATTAAGAATATAATAGATTTGAATGAAATAAGGCAATTAGAGAATTGCCTAATTTATTGATAAATTTAGAAAGGAAAAATTATCGCTTGAGCCGGGGTTTTATCAATATAGTTTTGCCTAGCATGTCTATATAAACAAAATCAATTGCCTAATTTAATTTCATCAGTCTATTTAATATAATAAATAAAAAAATAGGCAGTCTTTGGGGACTGCCGATAGAAGTGAAAACTAAGTAACTTGTGAATTGTATCGTCGAGCTATTAGAAAGCGTTCGGTGACGATGACGCGAGTTTCATGATTTTTGTTTACCCAAAATCTGTTCAACGCGCCTAAAGAAGTTTTCACATCAAATATATTAATTTTGATACTGTAGTTTTTATAGAAAATCCAAACTATCGACAGTCACATCTGGGTTGGTTACTCTATGCCCCTAGCAACAGCAGGCAGCAAGTGGCCGCAGTTGCGCAATCCAAGGCCCGCTCAATATAAACAACATATTGTTTGTTGTTCAATAGACTATACTATAACTACCTCTCGATAGTACCTGTGGTATGGTGGTCATATAAAATCCTAAAACATGATAGATAGATAATAATTTATTACTCGCACATTAAAAACGACATATTATTTATCAGAATCGGTTCAGATGTTTAGAAGTTTGAAAACTTTGCGTATAAGCGCTGTCTGAGTGTATTGTGACTGACTGTACCTTTTCAACGCTTCATGGAGTACAGTGAAACTTAATATTACGATTTAATAATATTTCAATGGAGCTGTTTGGGAATTGTTGGTGAACAATCACTGGAGTACTTTGAAAATAATTACAAGTACCTACGGAGTAGGATGCAACTTAAATGATTTTTTTTTTTGTAATATTTAATTCTCTGTAGTAGTTTGAGAATTAATGTATGAGATTCTTATCTTTTGAGAGCAAAAGAATGGAGTACTTTGGGAACAACCCCTTCATAATATGAGTTAAAACAAAGGTAACAACCAAGGTAATATGTAAAGTGTCACAACAGGCGGCTTTATCAGTAACAGCGATCTCTACCAGGCAACCTTCGGATGGAGAGAACTATAGAGTGATCTTTGAATGTAATAGACGGGAATGTATGTTTGTTGGAGAATAGAAATAAAGTGGGAAGTTATTAGACTATATAAAACTGCACTGCAGTTGCATTTAGATTAAGCAAAACGAATAAATCTTTTATGGCAAATGGGGCTAGATTTTATAATATAATTTCTGAAATTGTAACTGAATTACCACTGGGAAAGATTAAATCAGTAATAAAATGGGCATTAATTAAGAAAGCTTATTATAAAACGAATGATTACATAAATGACAAGTATGCATAGAGACAAACTGCACGAGCGCTTTCTGGTGACTACATAATATAGATAAACAAACAAACGCATTCACATTCACAGCCCCACACCAAGTTCAAAGACTTGTATCGTGGGTGCCGGAAACATTCACATCACACCCACATTACACCCAGAACCATAAACACAAATATACCTTGGGTAGGAATTTGTGCTTCGGCGGGGAATCGAAAAAAATCAAAAATGCGCCGCCAAGTTTCTTGCCAGGTTCTTTTCGAGATGGCTGTAATTTTGCGAATCTGGCAGTAGTATCATTAACATTAATTTTATCATGTTACGTCGTGGTTTGATTTCAGCCAGGAGGAGGTTATTATCCTCTGTGTGTTTCTGATAGATTTTCTAGATTTTATGTGCCCGTTTCTTACATTCCCATACATACAGTTCGAGTACCGTAGTTACGGCTATCCGTGACATTTTCCACGGGATTAAAAAATAACAAATAATTGTATGTATAATCGTTATGCTGGGCGCTCTACAGGTGGTAGAGTCAATACCTTAAATACTTGCTGGTTAATAAATTAAAAAACTTACGCATAAAACTATTTTCATGCATCCGAGCGGGTAAAAAAATATATTTATATAATTTTTGTCTAAATTTTTTGTTATTTTATGAACCAGACTTTCGTGAGTTTCCTAGGTCATTTATGCTAACATAGCTTCGGTAAAACAGTGACATAGCAACCACGATCGTTTCCAGTTACAAAGGTTATTGCTAGCGAATAATGGATATAATTATTCGTTTTCTATTAAAACAATATGTAAACACGTATAGGGAATATACATAAGCGCTTATCGTCAGACGGACAACTTTCTTTTTTATATCTAAGCTCCAATACAAATATCACAGGCGTTACAGCAAGGTGAAACAAACATACGCACGAACTCTCACAATATTTCGCATTTATAATATTCGTGTCATAATTTGTTATACACAATGCATTTAATTAAAGTTATAATTTAAGTCAATTAAAATTGCAAGGTCGCGTGATGGTTCTTGAGGTAAGCATTTACACAATCTTAATTATACCTATTGACGGTACGTGGGTTAATTAAAATCATTGTTGATGAAATTTACGTTTATTCCGAGTTATGAATAGAACGAATTTCTAATAAGTAGGATACGAATGTAGATATCAGTATATAAGTAAATCGAAATAATCTATATAAATAAAAATCTATCGCCGCATGTATGAAAGATCATAGCTTTAGAACGGGTCAATCGATTTTGCTGTTTTTTTTGTTGTTTACGAAATAGACAAGACGGCAAAAACAACAAAACATTAATACAAAGATGAAAGATATGATTATGATCCACCGAAAATAGCTCTCGTGCCAAGCCGGGAGCGTCGTTAGAATTATGATAAAATTATTTATTAAAGAAGAAAATATTTACCAAAATTGTATTTATAACATTAAAACAGTTTTAAATGCTTGGCATCTGAACTCGGATTGATCCTGTATCTCAGGTGACAGCGCTCTCAATATTGTATACTTTCCAGCTATCGTGTACTTTTAATTCAATTTGTTTGTCTTATTTTGACATTTCACATCCATCAAAATAAGTAAGAAACACATATTTTGTACAGAAGGTTTATCACATTTTTAAACTTTTTTATGAAAAAAAGGGGCTAAAATCTGACAAAACATTTATGATTTAGAGGCTTCACTGCGGATTATTCCCGGTCGTCCCCACCCTGTCGTTCCCACTGGGTGCGAGTGGGAAAAAAAAAGTTTCGTTCGTCCCCAGTGGTGACGATTGGAACTTTTTATTTCCGCTATAGACCGAGAGTCAAAATGCAATCATCGCAACATTATAGTTAAAAATAATTAAAAAGGCCTAAGTTCTTATATTGTATTGTGGTGTATTATAGACATTTAACCTAATTTACAATAATTCAAGAATGTAAATATAATTAACCAATTAAAATACCTATTGTAAATAAATCTTTTTTTAAATTTATGAATCACTATTAAGGTATTCAGGTACTCTTAAGACGAACTTACTTTAATTTGAACTTTAACGTACTTTAATTTGAACTTACTTATTTTTAATTTGTTGATTATCTGTGGTACGCACCTTAAAACTGTAAGAAATATTGTAAATTCGTTAATACTGTACTAATTACCTTAGTCTTTTAAAATTATTTTCAAACAAAAAAATTGTTCAGCCTTGCTAAGAAAGTCATTATTAAAGCATTTCAACAATCCGTGTAATCTCTTATTGAAATCCCCATGTATTTTGACTCTCGGTCTATAGCGGAACGAGTGGGAAATAAAAAATTCCAATAGTCACCACTGGGGACGAAAGAAACTTTTTTTTCCCACTCGTACCCAGTGGGGACGACAGGGTGGGAACGATCGGGAATAAAGGGTCGCAGATTTGTGGAGCTAACTGACTCTGTACTACAGAGTCAATACAAGATTATCAGAACAGCACAATAAGTAGTAATATGTCACATCTAGTTTATCTTATATATTATATTTATTTTATGTAATATTATCTGGATGTGATCTCTGACATAAAGGCGGGTGCACACAGGTCGGCGCAGATAACCAAGTCGGACGCAAGCCGTCTGCTCTTTGAACCGTAATTGTGATTATTATGAGCAATATATCCTTGGACATTAGTGAATACAATAATATTGAACACTTAAGTGTATATTATTATGTCTTAAGTCATGTAATTAAGTAAACACAGTAGTAGTAAGTTGATAGGATTCTTTTGTAGTGTTCGCCGGGGCAGTAACACATTATTGCCAGACATTCAACCGCCATAGTGATAAATTTAGAAAGGACATAGGGTCTCATGCCCTATTAATAATAAGGAAAGGTTAATTTCGTCGCTTCAGGCGGGGGTCATGAGACCCTATGGCCGCGAGTTCAAATCCCGCCTCAAGCGATATTTTTTTCTTTCTAAATTTATCACTATAGTTCTGCCAAGCATGGCTAATGCTATATAAATAAAATCAACATTCAACCGCCAAACAGTAGTGTGCAAACATTTACTATATTTTGGATTGATGGGCAGTGTTTCCAGTGACATTACATCTACTATCTCAGGGTGACGAGCATAGTGATTTGCAGCTTAGATTTTTTACATAAGTTCACAACTTTGGGTAGCACTGAACTGCAACGCGCAAGCGTCACGTCTCTCAATAAAGATAACATTATAATACAAGAAAATCTGAGTACCAAAAGTAGAGATGAAACTCCATGAATATACAAGGTAGGTCTTCTTGCGAATCCGGCTGGGGCGTTACTACGCCTTTGCCAAATAGCCGTAGGTTTGGTTTCGGCTGACAAGCCAAGTTGCCCGTACAATACTTGGCATATGAGAGGGAGAGAAGCGCACTGCAATCCCACGTCGAACTTTTTTGTACAATTTCGGTGGAGCTGTAGATCTTTTAAGCGAGCGTAATGCTCACAGAGCAGGAAAATATAGCAGCGCGAGCGAATTTCTGCTCTGCTTTGCTAGTCTAAGAAAACTTGCCTTTAAAAAAATATGTGATTGTGCACAGAACGAAACATAATTTGATTTGTTTTTATGTGGAAGGACTTCTTTTATGTTGAAACAAATGATATGCCGATCTAATATGTGACTGCATATTAGAAAGTTGTCTATAAAATGTAGGTACACTGCAATCTATGGACGAAGGAGTATCCAAATTTTAAAATATGTCATGATAATAAATGTTCATATAGTGCTTGACGATCCAGTTGGCACAGAAAGCAAGTCCTTGCTCTCTGCGCTGCAGGTTCTGGGTTTGATTCCCTGCAAGAGAACAATTTTCCTTACGATTGAGGTTGGTGCTCTGGTTCTGGGTATTTTAATCACGACATAAGGATTTATAAGATTTTACTCACACTTTTTTTCAAACAATGCGTGCAAAAAAACCGCATTTAAAATCGTACAAATCATTAATATGTAGTGATAAATTTAGAAAGGAAAAATTATCGCTTGAGCCGGGATTTCAACCCGCGGCGATAATTTTTCCTTTCTAAATTTATCACTTTAGTTTTGCCTAGCATGTTTGATATGTGTAATATTTACGAATCTTGTAATAAAGACCTTGAAATTCATTCAAGATTCCAGTTTTCTATTTTCTATTAATCTAGTAAATTCAATTCATACGAGACAAAACCATGGTTGGTTCAAATGGTAATTCCAGCTGTCATAAACCGAGCGTAAAAAGTAGTAAAAAGAAAAACTTATTGCAAAAAGGTAAACAAAAGCTTGAATAATATATAATTTGTATTAAAATAAAAGCTTTATTCCGTGGAAAGATTAACAAGCCACAAATGAAGCCGCGAATGTTTTAATTTAGTGTCGTGTTTCATTTACGTGTTCACGGGACTCCGTGGGGACACGACACTAGGGACGCCAGCGTTTGAGATTTTGTGGGATATGACCTAGTTTTTGACCAATTCGGTACACCTCCAGTTTGCTTGAAGCGTTTCGCTTCAGGCAGGTCCGGTTTCGAACCCTTCTTCTTCTCTGAGGTCGGCTTTCATTAAGGCTATACGGTACTTAAGGATACAGCCGCTCGAATAAGGGATCTTGTGCTCAGATCGAACCATATTTAAAGGTTTTTCAGCCACGAGGTACGTTTTCTTCCGGGTCTTCTGCAGCTTTGGATCTTTCCCTGCATTCTTAAAATTACATAGTTCTTATTTCTCGTTTTGCACGATATGACCGAAATACGGTCGATCCCTAACACGGGACTAAGCTTCCGGTAAAGGTATCATCTAATACTGTAAGAATCTTTGTCCTGACATACTGATTCACTGACTGACTTAGAGACACGCACAGCCTAAGACTCGAATTTTGATGACTTCGTACACACTTGAATTTTGGAGGGTACATTTGTCTTAGTACGTACGGGTGTATTAAGAATGGATTTTTGGAAATTGTACCCCTAAGAGGGTTAAATGGGGTGAAAATGTTTGTATGAAAGTTCTTTGTTTTTGAAATTAATGCGATAAAAATTGGTATTTCAGTAGTTTATTTAATATAAAACAATTATGTTATCAATATTTTTTTGCCAGGGTGCATGAAAGTTAATGTAGAAAGTTCTTTATTCATGAAATTAAGCTGATGGAAATTAGTATTTGAATAGTTCATTTAAATTAGAACAACGATGTTGTCAATATTTTTTGCCAGGGGTGTATTAAGGTGGTGCAATAGGGAATAGAAGTTCATATGGAAAGTTTTTGACATATAATCCAAAGATATCATAGTTATCCGCGACTCTGCTGTTATAAAATCGTAGTTTACTGCCTTTTAAAAAAAAATACATCATCAAGCAAACGAACATTCTGACAGGTACTTCCAAAGCTAGTTCCTTTTCTAAACCTAAAAGCCAGCTATTGTTTGGGTCCAATTAGAAATATTTATATTCTTCGACTGCATTTTACTAAAGCAAGGGGTGGCTCGCAGCTTCGCCCGCGTTTATCAAATTAAAAAGTAGCGTATGTGTTAATCCTAGCTATTTACATTCCAAACTTATTTACAAACTTACACACAAACTGTCAGATTTATAATATTAGAGTAACAGTATATTTTTAAGTGTTATAAAATGATCAACAAGAAATTTATTAGGGTAGGTATAAAGCGATAGGCTAATAAATCATGCAATCAACAAAGCAATTAAATACAATTAATTAATAAAATAAACAATGTTGCATGACAAGTAAACATTTTAAAAATGCATCTGCACTAAGTTTATTTCTTATTTCTTGTGCATACATTACGCAATATGTTTTCATTTAAACAGGAGCTTCTTTTAATTAATACTCAGGCTTTCACGCGGTTAAAATAATCAAAGTGTTCATTTAAGTTCTCTATGGTCGTAGTAGATCAGCCTCTAGACTTCTACACTACAACTTGGGTACTGGGTTCAATTACTGGCAGAAAAACCATTTTTTCCCACGGAATAATTGAGCTTTTGGTTCTTGTAATGATGTGTGTAATGTAAATGTTTCCGGTATTCGCGATATATATCTTTGAACTAAAAGCGGGGTATGGAAGTGAAAGTGTATAAAACAGATGTATTCTAGTGCCGGCAAATAACAGTCTAATTATAATCATTTCACAAGACTTAACGAGATCCTTATGGGAAATAATTACTCCTTTAATGAGTAATTCATCAAAAAAGCAATCTAAAAATGAAGGCTTAGTAAAATTTCAGTAAAGTATTTTCATATACATGAAATCAATCTGTTTAACGTTTTATGGTTGACATACCTCCAGATCGCTCGAAGCGTTTTGCTTCTTCGTTTATCATCCGTACTGCGAAGGAGTGGAACTCATAGCCCGCGTCTTTGTTGTCTGAATAATCGGGGAGTCTTTAAGTCAAGAGTGAATAGGTATCGTTTAGGCAAGCAAACTATATCTTCGGCCGCATCGTCACCTTCCATCAGGTGAGATAGTGGAATACAATATAAAAAATATATAATATAATGATTACTAGTGCTCCACATACAAACCTGTCTCGTCCCAATTAAAAACATTATAATTATGCACTTTAGACAAAATATCTATGCTGTAATCAGCAACGACAGTCACTTCGATTGAAATAAATGAATGATTATATAATATATCTTAGCACACATGTTTTATGAATCACTGTAATATTAGGTAATCTGTAGTTATATCATGAATTCGAATGTAACTGTTTGTCATCTTCAGCCGGATCTGTTCACAGAAGGTGGGTGAGGCAGACCACTAAACAACAAAAAATCAACCCAGACAACTAAATAACCTCATAGATAAGAACAATCTCGATAAAGTCACCTTTCAAATAAAATAAATAAATACAATAGTTTAAAAATATTGAAAAACACGCTTTATCGATATCAAAAAAAAATACACATTTTTGTATTGTCATCGGTCTTTGATAATTCTACGAATATTGAAAAACACGCTTTATCGATATCAAAAAAAAATACACATTTTTGTATTGTCATCGGTCTTTGATAATTCTACGAAGTTTAAATGAAATCTGACGGTTTGACGTGGGTCAAAATCAAGCCCAAAGGAGTTGGTTAGAAAGAAACATACATACATATAGGTGAAGCTAATAAAAGCGTGTTAAAAATCGCATCCAAATCGATTTTTAGAAACAGCTATTTAGAATCAGCGACATGAGTTATGTATGGCATAATTTCTAGTCTAAATTACTGCATTTTGAACTCAGAGTGTGAGTGGAATGTGTTTGGCATTACAGAGTCTCTGCTTTTCCGGCGCCATGGTCACTATACACGGAAGCAACACAAATCAACAGCCGACGATTTTCAGTGCAGGCGTAAAACAGACGATTCCAGAATTTCGGGTCACTTTTATGACTCCGCGAAATAGAACAAACTGATAAATTGATAGCACTTTATTTCAAAAGTAACTCAGGTGTATATAAAAGACATAAAGACTTATATTTATTCGTGGCAAAAAAATTGTATTGATAAAACAGTACAAATCGTTTTTTTTTACTTTTTTACCACAAACCGCCCTCAACTCAGCATAATACTGGTTTAAAAAACCAGCGCTGGTCTTCCGTTGAGAACGGCAGGTGACGTCGCACACGAAAAAACAACACTGAACAGCTGTGACAGGAAAACAATTACAAACAATTTGGTATTAAATTTAAGTGAAACTGGCAACATTATTCAAACACATAAACGCAGCGCAGTGAAGTGGGTAGTGTGGCAACATTATCGTCACACTACCCGTAACGAGTTTTGCCGCGAACGTGAAAAAATAGCGTTGTTGATTTTGTATAATTTTCCAAAACCTGTGATTCTTCGAGTGTTAATGGTGGATTATTAACCGTTAATACTAAGTAAATGTTCATAAATGTAGGCAAGTCGTACAAAGTTGAAAAACGTGATTTTCGCCTTCGCTCCAAAACTCCAATAGAAGTTCTAGTAAAGTTTCTACCACTTTACTAGGGCATGACTTGACTATGACTGACTACTTGACTTTGACTGTGACTTGTGACTAAGACTTTTATTATAAAAAATAGAAATTGATAATATTTGATTAATATTTCGACTGAAGGACTATGCATCCATGGTCATAAAATAATAAAAAATAAAAAAACATAAACGCAGCGCAGTGAAGTGGGCAGTGTGGCAGCATTATCGTCACACTACCCGTAACAAATACATTTTTTACACAATGTATCCGGTGGAGTTTAAAGAAGATTTTCAGTATATTATAAAGCTGAAAAGCTATTTAATTTTCAAGTCGCTAAAGTTGAAAATAAGCCTTCAGCTACAACTACTTATAATACATGCAAGCTATTTGACTTGATATGAGGTTCTCTATGAAAAACGAGCAGTGTGCCGCGCCTTGCATGCTTTCGGAATAAAAGCAGGCTATGTCCTATTTAAGGTTGTACAAACGTACACATCAAATTTGAACAAATAGTTCAGACGTTATAAATGTAATACCTCGTCTCAAATATAATCTTATAATTGATTATTGTCAAAAATTGACAGATTACGGAAATTTTTGGGAACTTTAAAAATAAAATAGTTTGACCTTGTCTCCAAGTTAGGATACAGTTTTTTTCCAGTCGCTGTTTACGTTTGAACATTTGTTTTCGCAATATTTCTTTTCATTTTTATGCAATTTTTTTATAATTTTTTTCACATGCATACACGACCCAGTTGGCGTAGTGGATAGGTTTCCGCCTTCTACGCCGTGGGTCCTGGGTTCGATTCCCGGCAGGAGCACAAATTCCTTCCCAAGGGATATTTGTGTTTCTGGTTCTGGGTGTAATATGTGTGTGATGTGAATGTTTTGAACTTAGTGTGGGGCTGTGAGTATGAATGCGTTTGTTTGTTTGATAATTTTTTATCCTACTATTTTAATGTTAATATAATAAATTCGAAAGTTTGTGTGAATGTTTAACGTACGTAACTCCGTAAGAAATAAACCAATTTTGATGAAATTTAGAATGTAGATAGTTTAGGTTCCGGACCAACACATAGGCTACATTTTAACTTAATTAACGCGGGCGAAGCCGCGGTGCACAGCTAGTTAATTATAATTCTATGTTTTTTTCTTGACCAAAACAGCGGTATTCCCTCTCATTTGATCCCGAGAACAGAATCAGAATCCGAGACAGAATGACATTCGAATTTATAATATGAGTGATTTGCCACTCATTGCTCGATTATTCATACTTGTACTTGGCGTAATATTTGATAATTTTTATTGAAACAATATTGTTTGCACGCATACAATAAATGTAACAGTAATCTGCCAAATACAAATTTACAAAACCATGGCGCCATAGCAGGTTCTTAGTTCTATGCTAACGTTCGGCCTTCCTGACGATAATGACAATACATAACATTTTAATCAAAAAATTGGGAAGTCTGAGGAATTGATATTGTTGGTATATTTTTTTTTTTTTTTTTTATTTGTGACAGGCTAGTGTTTGACCACTATCTCACCTGATGGTAAGTGACGATGTGATCGAAGCTGGTAAACACACTAGACCTGGAATACGCAGGCTCTCAAGGATAACTGCCGGAACACCGTATTTGGCTTGGCGGCAGACTTTCAACTTGATGGTGGTAAGCTACTTTGGTAACAAGCCAGGCGAGCAACTCACAAAATGCTCTACCACCTCTCTATGTGCATGCTTTGTCTCGACGAAACTTGTACTATAATCAGTTATAGCCACAGTTTTACAATCAGTTATTACTAATGGACTAATTATGCATCACAGGGCTCTGTGACTTGTCAAAAGTCACGAAAATGGTAAAGAACACAGTTATGAGTCTCAGCGAGAAGAACATCAAATCGTTTTGCTTTCACGTTCAGTATGCGCACTCCACTGAACTCTTTGCCTGAGTCTGTGTTCCCAGATAAGTACATTCTTGGTGTGTTCAAGTCGACAGTGAATAGTTATTTTCTAGGCAAGCGTGCTTTATCATCAATCGCATCGTAACTTAACATCAGGTGAGATAGTGATACATTTAGAAAGGAAAAATTATCGCTTGAGGCGGGATTTGAACCCGCGGCCATAGGGTCTCATGCCCAATTGCTCTAACCGCTGAGCTACTCAAGCCGCGGGTTCAAATCCCGTCTCAAGCGATAATTTTTCCTTTCTATATTTATCATTATAGTTCTGCCGAGCATGGCTAATGCTATATAAATAAAAATCAGGTGAGATAGTGGTCAATTGTTTGCCTACAATACAATGATATTTAAAAAATATGTTTTAGTATATTATGACTATGCACGCAGCAGCACGTTTAAATTACATTCAAATATGTAAATGCTGCGCCGTGATTCGAACCAAATTATAAAATTAACCATAATTACTCATTTATATTCCGAATGATGTTTAACATAAGACATATTTAAGGTTTCTGTTCAAATTATTTACTCAGACTTATTTTTAGAGGAATCAGACGAGCACAACTGAACATTTTCATTTTCAACTTTTGAACTCGACTACAGCGAAGTAAAAATACGTACTTTATTTAGCTACAAATTTGGTGCAGATATCTATAATAAATAAATACACAACTTTTAGTTTAAGAGGATTTAGAATTGTTCCCTAGAATATGGAAGAATATAGGTTTCCACCTACTCTATTTAATTTTCTAGGCAAAACAGAAGAATAACAACAGAGGAATATCAGAAAGGGAATATCAGTTTTTTTAAGTACAGTTATCTATTCTGTGTTGTTCAATAAAGTGTTATTTATCTATGTATACTTATTTGGCTCCAAAGCTTAAATCCAGAAGAGTAATGATATAGTCAGTATGATGGATGCATGGTGAATTTGGTCGTTTGTAGTCAGCTCTCTTGCTGTATACAAGAAATTATTTGCTATTTTATTAAACTTAGTTTAAATGCGCTAATAATAGAAGCCGACTGCTATTAGTAAGGCTTGAATTTGAGATATAAGATGCGGGTTCAAGACCCGCTGCCGGCTATATTTTTACCGACTTTTTACCGACTTCACAAAAAAGGAGGAGGTACTCAAGTCGACTGAATTTTTTTTGTTTGATAGATGTTGCTTTCCAAATGGTCCCATTTAAATTTGATCAAGATTTGACTAGTAGTTTTTGAGTTATCTTCAATAATGCCTATTAACGATGTTCTCGTTTTTAACCGACTTCAAAAGTTACCTCATAACTTCTTTCTTTGTGCGCCGATTATACTGATTATTTTTTTATTTGATCCCATTTTAATTTGGTCAAGATCTGATAACTAGTTTTTGAGTTATTGTCAATAATGCGTGTTTAATACATTAAATCTGATCAAGGTTCCGAAGATAAAGCGTTGAAGTCGGTTTTATTAACATTCGTTTATTTATTTCTGAACTTTGTCTTCTTTCTACCTCAAGTTCCAAATAATCTAAAACTTCAGCATCGCAATATTAGTTATAGTACTAAAAGATTTCCGTATATTCTGCAGTACTAAAATATATTCTGAAATGAGAGCTCCGCAATTTGAATCGAAGCCAACTAAATGCAATTCTGTATTTAAGATTCAACGCGATATATTTGATTGTTTGTTTATAGCACAGTTATTAATTTAACACGTGTTTACGTAGCTTTAATTAATTAATAGTTACGAATAGTTGTAAAATCATTGTGTTCTTATTACTTTTTTTCATTTGAGATAATTTTGTAAGGAAAACTTCTATCTACGGGCCAATTGCCTATATTTCCTAAAACTAAAATAACATTTTATAATCTATACAGCCAACACCCACGCTATCTATAAGGCATCGAGCTTATAGGTAACTCAAGTGCTCAAGCCCACTACCAGTGGGTTGTGGACTTAATTATAATTTACTAAAATTTTATTATACTATTTTATTTTGTTTTTATTTTTATTTTGATGAAGTTTATCAAGACCGTTTTTTAATAATTTAATAATAAAAAAAATAAATTGAAGCTTCCATGAAGTAGACACTCATTTCAGTAGACGATGCTAATATGGAGTCAGGACAAAAAAATCTCAAAATCTAAATTACTCCATGTCTGTGCCATATTTAAAATGTAATCAAGTTTGGTCAAGTGGTTTAGCAATGTAAAGGTTAAAAATAGATAGAGTTACTGTATGAGAGTAGTTACTTTTAATTCGTTGCCTGCGTCTTTGTTCCCCGAACGGTCTAATCTGGGCCTCTTCAAGTCAAGAGTGAATAGGTATCTTATAGACAGAGTTACTGTATGAGAGTAGAGTGAATAGCTATCTTCTAGGCAAGCGTGCTACATCTTCGGCCGCATCATCACTTTCCATCAGGTGAGATTGTAGTCAAATGCTATCGAATATAAAAAAAAGCATACATACATATTTATTTTTACATTCTGATATGCTAGTATTTTTGTATAACATAAATAGGTAAAAAAATATATGCATTTAATATTTTCATGAAGTGTATTATGACATCGTCTGGTAATATTTTTTAATAAAATAAACATCTATTTACTAGATTTCGCATGCTAGTTGTTGATGAACCATGTTGAACAATTATAGCATATTGACATTTTATATTTTAGCATGTTTCATTTGTATAAATAATTTCATTTTCTGAGCAACTATTAGCTACTCCTCCCAAAATTTAAGAAAACATCATAGCGCATCTTTCAAACATTTGTCTAGAACCAACATTGGTGCAAACATTGGTACATGTGACAAATTATTACAAGGCCGGCTTGCACAAATACCCACGTTAAGTTAATACTAATTAAATATGACAAAGGTTACTGTAGTGTACTAATAATACATGTGACGGTTGTGTTTGTAACAGTTTCTCAGTTTGTTATCTTTTACGAGAACATTATTGCATTGTCTTCAAATTATTTAAATTGTTTAAACAGGTATTTAAAAATTAAATTTAAGATTGACATCATAAATTGCTGGTGTTATTTTTAAACGGGTATAATTAAGACGGCCACCAAAAATTCTAAACGGTTACCAAAATGGATAAATGGTCACCAAATTACGTTTCCTAAAATAAAATTTCCTGTGACAGAACCGAATCGGATAACAGTAGGTTAAGGTTTTTTTTTTTAATAATTAATACAAAAATATTTATTATGCGAAAAAATGGATTTATTTTATAATATTTTAGGAAACGTAATTTGGTGACTATGTATCCATTTTGGTAACGGTTTAGAATTTTTTTGGTAGTAAAATAGGTACTTTTTTGGGCGGTGTTTAAACACAAGCTTTTTTAAACAAGCTTTTTGCTGCTTTTTTACCCACGGCAAACAGGATAAAAAATATACGCTAATATAATATAAATGATGTTAAATAAGTTCAAATCTTATTAGTTCCATCGCTACACCCAAAAAAAAACACGAGTACCTACATAATTATAAATTAAACAAAATAACTCTTTACTCAATTCTATGCCTCTTTGTAGTTGTCATGCAAAGAATCATGACGACCTCGCGGGAGCAAATAAGCAAATGCATTGTGTAACACCGGTGTGCATGCCCCTTTATGTTTGCACACGTGTGGCTATGTTGGAGCTTTGGGCCAGTGTGACGCTGCCTTTATGTAGAGCTTTGTATAAAGTTCCATTGGTGCCATGCACTGTTTTTGATTTAATGGTTTCCACGTGCAATGCCAACGTATATTACGTAGGTAGCTTGTTCGATTTGAGTTTAGTTCAACATCATTATAAACTTTTGCCACAACATCAATAATGCACAAAGGTTAGTTGGAATAAAATTGAAAAAATGATAATAAGACAGGGATAAGCTTTTATTATTATAAGTTATATTGAAAGAGTCCATGTTATAAGAATTGAATTACGCTAGCACACTCACACACACACTCACACATAGTAATTTGTAAATTTTAGATGCTTATATATACAAGATATGTATGTTGTTAATTTTTTATTGTATAAGTCTTGTGGTTTTTTGTACTATGTCATAGGTTTTAATAATTTATTGACCTTGCAATCTGTTTCTACATAAATACATCTTTGTCCGATATAAAATTGTAAATTGTAAATCAGAGCTGTGAGCACATGAAAATGTACTCAAAGCATATGCTAAATATGAAAAAAAAAATGCATTTGGGCAACAGAGGCCCAATTTTAGTATTGTATTTTATTTGATTTATTTTAGTATTGTATTTTATGTGAAGATACATGGGATTAATGTGAAGATAGTGTTGCTTGGCTGTAATTTTGCGAATCTGACAGTAGAGTCATTAACTTTCATGAGTGCCTCTATGGGGCTCATGTCAATAAACGATTTTGATTTTGTATTTTTTATTGTATTTGTACTTATATTTTAGATTTGATTTTTGATGATAGTGTTTAATGATACGTCACTACCATTACAGATTTTTACTTAATTTATATATACTACTTTGATACTTAATTCAGTTACATAGGTAATCTTATCATAGGTCACATTTCAACATACTTGTATCATAAATTAGCGCTGAAGATTAAAAATTAGTCATATATATTCGATATCAAGTTATTTCTATGTCACTAATACAAAAAATTCCTAAACTTGTCACATGAAATGCAATCGGTGTCATAACAAGTCCATAAAAATATAAAATTATGGTTATATTATACCATGGGCGGCCCTGGGGAACTGAACAGCTTAATGATTTAGTCGAGTCAGCCTTTCGAAATATGAAACAAGTAATCATAATAAATAATCAAATGTTATATAATAAGCAGTAGTTCGCTCCCAATTGAGACTTAGTTCCACATTTTTCCTGATAGAGAAAACCTTTTAGGTTAATTGCTTATAACTTTTTTTAATGATGATTGTTAGATTATTTTATTAATTGTAGTTCAAGTGCAGGACATAGCGGATATTATATGTTAGTTTCAGCTTTAAATGTGCTGCCATTTTTGAGATAGACTACGGGACACAATAGGTCTAAAACGTGACTTTGGACTACCAAATTCTTATTTTCTAACATAGATTTGTTTAAACAGTTTCGTACTCAACTTACACAGCTCTTTTCAATGACACCTCACACGATCAAAAAAAAAATCGTTTAATGTAATACCTTTAAACGATCAATTCTTGTATATATAATCTGAACCTCGGAAACGGCTCCAAAGATTTTCACTAAATTTAGTGGGGGGTTTCGGGGGCGATAGATCGATTTAGCTAGGTTTTAATTTGAGAACAAGTCGTTTTAATGAGCAAAGCTCGGTCATCCAGGTACTATCAATTTAATAGCTATTTCTGACTTTAGGCCGTAGCTTTATATATTCCTTGCGAATTTGAAGATATTCGCTTGTGTGGCAGACGATAGATGCCTCTGACAGACGGACTGACGGACGAACGGATAGACGGACAAAGTGCTCAACCATCCAAGTCAACATAGAGATCTCGCTTCGCTATTCGATATTTTGGTATGTGGACTACACGTGCCTGGAATCATCCTGGATAACAAAGCCGCGGGCTCCGCTTGTTACATAAAACATTGTGAGACTATACTACATTTTAAATAATTATCTAACACAATGAATATAAACAAATTATTAGAACTCCATTGCCATAGATAACCGAAGTCAATAGAGTCCACCAAGGTGATGCATCGATATTACCATTCGAACGAGGTCGCGTCTGTTTGTTCGCCCCGACCTTAAATTATATTTATTTAGCGCCAAGGGCTAGGGCGCAGTACAGATACATCCAGTAAGAAACATTAAGGGCAAATTCATTTAACGAAGTTTTAATTATCAATGTTTGAATTTTGACATTGTTTAACCGCTATCTCATCATACTTATATTTTTTATGTGATGACGCGATTGACTATAGAGCACTTTTGCCTGAGTTTACTAGTAACGCTTCATGATTTTTTAAGATTTTAGCTTTATTAAGATTATACTTTTTAATTTATCATAATTAAATGTTATTATTACTTTATAGTACACTAGCACAACGCCCCGCGGCTTCTCCCGCGTTAAATAGAAGCCCATGTCTTATTCCAGGTCCATTTACATTAATTCAAATTTTAAGCCAAATCCGTTCCGCCATTACGGTGTAAAAAGAAAACAAACATGATACTTTTATATTTACACACAAAGTGACATAGTATGATTTGGAGAAATATTCGTGTGGTTGTGACTGAATTTGTTAGTTTGGTAATCAATAAATTAAATCAAACAATAACATTTGATACAGTCAAATATCTTCGGTCAACATGATTGGAAAGTACTTCACTCTCGATTTAACGGCACTTGGAATCTGTATTGATCGGTTGTACATACTGTTCAGCGTTTCCGCTTGGTAATGCACAGAGGCAATTTGCTTTGAGCGTTGGTAAAAGAAGAGCCTATTATGGTTCCTGCCTCGCTCGTCCCACTATCTTGTCCCACATTTCAAAGAATTCCTCGTTCGTCCCACTTGAGTTTTAAAGTCACGACTCGTCCCACATTCCCGACAAATTCAAAGTACAGTTGACAATAAATTGAAATAATTATTTATGAACGCTCGCTGCTGCAATTGTTTATCCTGCATCGGAACATGCTGAACAAACGTTTTTTAATGCTCTCATAACTTGATTAAATCAATCGTTTAATCGATAAAGAAGAGTACCCCGAGCACAAAATAACAAATAGTACTATGGCCCGAGGCCAAATTATTGACAAAAAAACATTTTAATAACAGAATTCATAGAAGAGTAGAGCAGGTGTCCTGATGGTAAGCGTCAGTTTGGCCCGTAAAAGTTGATGTTATATTAGATTTTAAATCTCTATGCCCTGTAATTTCACTGCAAACATCGCACTTTAATTTTAAAAACAGTAATGTTTGTACACTACTGCTAGCGCATGGTTCTCTGGCAATAGCGTAGTATTGCCAGGCGGACTCTGAACAATAGTCCTACCGGTACGAGCTCTTTGTAGACTTGTGCTACTGTCTATTCTGTAGTAGTAAGGGCCGAACAGATAGCTATAAGATAAATAGAAGAACTGACTTCCGCAGCCTTTGTTTGTAGTGACAGGCCCTCTAAAATTTAAATAGGGAAGGGTACAATCAATATTGAGATGAATAAATTGAATTTTTCGAGTGTTTGAGCGGGCTTTGTTTTCCCTCTTCATTATGACGTCAAAGGAGCTTGCAGCTTCTATCGAAATTAGATTATACTTCTGAGCTTTGTGGGTTTCGATTATGATTCGAGGTACGTAGATGAAAAGGGAAAATGACGTAACCACAGTGTGTGATGACAAAATCTTTGTTTTTCGCAATCTACAATTTTCTTTTTCATTTGTTTCTCAAACAAGTGAATTCTGGTCAAATTCATACAAAGGTTAAGGCAAAGAAGACTCATTAACGGGATATTTACCATGTATTTCGTTTGTTTTAAGACTCCGATATTATATATATTGGTATACACAATCATTTGGATTGAGTGAGCATAGTAGCTCAAAAAACTTATGACGCTATTATATGTTTCTTCCCCGAGCAGTATAATCTACGAGTGTTCAATTCTAGAGTGAATAGGTACCTTCTAGGCAAGCATGTCCCATCTTTGGCCGCATCGTCACTTTCCATCAGGTAAGGTAGTGTCAAATGCTTGCCTATATAGCATAAAAAATGTAGCCGGATCTTAACATGCGTTATTTTTAACCAACTTCTAAAATAAATATTGTCAAGCTAATTTTAGAAGCGATAATTTAAACGTAAACAAAGCTTAAAAAACTGACTTCACCGTTTACCTATATTTTGGTTTTGGCTTGATCGATTTTGATAAAATTTATATGGGACCACCTCTGTAAAATTTTTGCCACAAATAAATATATGTCTATGTTGTAAATCGGTGAACATACATAAAAATTATACATTCAGTCGAACAAAGAACCTCCTCCTTTTTTGAAGTCGGTTTAAAATCTCGTAAAACTCGCGAGCCCTCGGGAAAGCATCCTTTATTACGTGCTTTGGCTCGTAAACGGAGTTTGGAAACGTCCTCCAAAAGCTGTTATGCAAATAAGACTTAAACAGCATTAAAACGTCAACACTCAAGTTCTGTAAGGGCTGTGCAGGTCTCTTTGATCAGCTAACATATATTAGCGTCACACTGGCTGATCCCCGACAAACACTGCGATAAATCATACTCGTTTGCACAGACCGGTGTGATGGGGAATAAACTCGCTAATTCCTCCATGCCCATTATACGAAAAAAAATGCGCCGCCGAGTTTCTTGCCAGGTTCTTCTCGAGATGGCTATAATTTTGCGAATCTGGTAGTAGAATCATCAACTTTCTTGAGTGCCTCTTTGGGGCCCATGTGAATTAACGATTTTGATTTGATTTGATATCATCTATCACCAAGAGAAACTGTCAAAGTTCGCTCGAAGCGTTCCGCTTCTAGGATTAACATCCGTACTGCGAAGGTGTGGAACTCCTGGACTGAGACCCCGTGACAACTTTGAAAACTGTCCGACAAATTTAGTGTTATTATCGAACTTAGTGGAGTATGTGAGTGTGAGAGTGTTGATTTATGTTATTAAGAAAAAAGACGACCAAGTGGCTCGATGAAGCGTCACGCCTGCCCATTGCAGCTCAGTGCCACCATAGTAGAAATATATTCTACTATGGTGCCATACAGAGGTTTGAACTTGTATAATTCGAACTCCCGCGCGGCAAATCACTTCGCTCATCACTCTGAGATATTAAATGTTAAATCTCTTTTTACTGGATACATTGTGTTCATGTCGGGAATCAAACCAAAGACCAGCGGCAGCTTAGAAAGCAACTTATCCACCGCGTCAACGTCAAATTAAACACATTAAGTTTGAAAATTAAAACTATCGTGAGTATCACACATAATGTATGTTGTATACGGCTTGAAACACGTAGGAAATGTCGACTTACTTTGTAGTCGACTAGTTTCGGACAAATTTGTTGTCCTTTATCGGGACTAGTCGACTACAAAGTAAGTCGACATTTTCTACGTGTTTCAAGCCGTATACAACATAAATTAGACATTAAGTTTGCTAGCGTAGCTTCTCTCCCCCAACAATCCTAAAAAGCACTCAGAGTCAAGAAAAGTATTCCGTAGGTTTAATTAGTAAAATATGTTAAACAGGGTCCCAAGGGTCCTAGCTAAGTAGAGCCCTGGCTTTGCTTGTAATCGGGATGGACAAACAGGCGGGAGCGACTCCCAGCCGACTCGTTTTGCAAATCAAATCAGGAGATGATTTGGCATTCATTGGATCCATGGTCCATACAAATTCAAAGCAGGTTTTAGTTGGATTCAGGGTCCTTTGGAACCTCTAAGGTATCCAACCTCTAATATAAAAATGTATATCTGTTCTTTGGCGAGAAAAGAAAATAATAGAAAATTTTTATATTTTCTTCGATAACGTATAGAACAAATGGTACCTATTCTATTTCGGGCTAATATGTTTTGAACCAAGTTTTAATTGGTAAGTTCTGACCTAGGACAAATTATTTATTTTCTTTCAATTTATTCCTATTTGGAACCCAAATAGTAGGAGGTTTTGCGACTAGATATAACTGTTATTTATAATTTTTATTTATGTCTCATATCTCTACCGTACCTACGTAAACCGATGAGGATGATTATATTTTTGAGAGAGTGGGTATAGCGTGCAGTTGGTCAAAAATTTACATGTACAGAAATGTACAAGTCTTGCAACGCAGTTTTTCTGCCGTAAAAAGTTGTGAATTCGAATGTAAACCAAGTCGGTTAATTCTTACCTACCATCTATGGGAGCAGCTATGCATTTTGTCATAAATTGATAACTTGGTAGATAGCTGACAACATTTTATAGTAAACATATCAATATTACATTTCTTTATTACTTTAATAAATAAAGTACTTCCTACTAATATTATAAATCCGAAAATTTGTGTGTTAGTATGTTTGTTCCCTCTTTACGCTTAACGGCTGAAAGGATTTGGATGGAATTTGGAATGTACATAGATTATAGAACATTAACACATAGGCTACTTTTTAATTTGATAATAGCGGCGAAGCCGCGGGGCACGGCTAGTATATTATAAAGATAAAAGATAAGAGAGATCTTTATAAATTGACGAATTTATAAAGATCTCTCTTAAATTAGTGTTGAAGGTCTCGTCATTAATTATCACAAACATTACGTATGTGAGTAAAAATAATCATCGGACAGGTTATGAAGTACGAATACTCCGAAATTATCTAGCTAATCCTATAATATTATTTATTCCGTAGCTATGACGTAAATGTATCACTCTTTGAATATTAAAATATTAGGGCAGATGCCGCTTCCGAATTATTCGTATTTATTGTTACAGCTCTGCCTACTTGTTCACGTCGATCGTGTTGATCATAGAAAGTGTACAGATGGGAATTGTGAAAATATTTTTTTATCGATCGGACTAAATGCTGCTTGGTGCGGGTAGCCTCTGCAGCGTCACGGGGCGGGAGGGCATATGGAGAATCACCAAAACATCTACCTAGAACTGTGACAGGTGACTAATCACCCGACAACATCTTCACTTACCAACAAGCTACTTAGCCAGAAGACAAACTTTTCACTAACAATAAAATTGTGAATCAGTTAAAAAGTTGCGGCAAAATTTTGGGTTGTGATCTTGTGGCTAACTTACCTAGCTGTAACTGAAGTTCGTCCCATCATAAATATAAAAAATACTAGCTGCGCCCCGCGGTTTTATCCACGAAATTCCCGGATCCGCGCCAATTCCATGATAAAAAGTGTTAATCCAGGGTGTCAGCTACCTCCATACCAAATTTCAACAAAATTGGTCCGTTTGAGCTTGAAGAAGTAACAAAATACAAATACACTCACAAACTTTCGCCTTTATAACATTAGTGTGATGTGATAAGTGAGTAAAAATAATTATATTTAATTGAATACAACTTTTTCTTTAGGTATATTCATTAGATATGATAGAACAAACTTCAGTTACATGTAGGCAGGTTCGTTTAATAATTATAACCATGTTTCATCTGTTGAGTGGCCCTGAAATAATGACCATATTTGTTTAATAATTTAATGCGGCTTTATTTTTAATAATATTTACAATATATAAATATGCATGAGGATAATATAATCAAAATAAAAATCATCAAAGATGGTAGCTATAATCCAAATTTATGCCCAATTAATTAAAATGTTAACCAGAATTATACACGGTCTTAATAACAAAGTTTTTAACTGATTATAAGCTATTTATATAAATGGCTACACGCATGACATTTTTTATTATAATGAAAGTGTCAACGTGATCATAAATAATATATTAAATTATTTCCTACGAAGACGACAAAATGTTGAAATATTTTGTTAAACAAGAAATATTTTTATACATATATGACACAACGTAGTATAATTTGAATACTTATAATAATTAAAATTAATAATTTAATTGTATTTTTTTCTTAATATGAGTGATAAGTGCATTCACATTCTCAGCACCACACTAAGTTCAAAGACTTGTATTGTACTACCAACTAGTAACGAAAACATTTACATCATTCACACAATTGACCAAAAAACCAGAAGGTAAAATCCCTTGGCAATGAAAATTGTGCTCCTGCCGGGAATGGAACCCGCGGCGCAGAGAGCAGATGAGCTAACTGAGAAAAAGTAAAAAAATCGGTATCGGGTTACATTCCCTGCGGGAACAAAAGATTTCTCCCCGAGAAAAAATGTGTTTCTGGTTCTTGTTGTGATTGTGTGTGTGATGTGAATATTTCCGGCACCCACGATACAAGTCATCGAACTTAGTGAGGCAATGTGAGAGTAAAAAATTAACCTCTTTTGTCGCTTCTGGACTTTTATCTGTGCCATGATTTAGTCCAGAGCACACGTGCTATATAGGTCAGCGATCGAATTCGCCCACGCACCGAATTATCATTCAAATAATCACTCGGGCTGCCCCAGTTGTACAACTGGCGAAAAATAGATATCTTTCTTTAAAAATATTACACATTTATTAAGTCGCGTAATAGCTTAAATCTCATCTAACCTAGACTTATCATATTTTCAAAAGTTTATTTTCAAAATTTGTATGCTCCTTAGTCAAGTATTTGACCACTATCTCACCTGATGGAAAGTAATGATGCACCCGAAGATGTAGCACGCTGGCTTAGTAGATACCTGAGGAACAAAAATTATTCAGAGCGCTGGGTTGAGGCGACGCATTATCAAAATGCTAATACTTATTTGGCTCAACGTCAAACGTCAACGCATTGCAATTCAGAGACGCAATGCCGTCAGCATGATTTGAACGCAACCCACTTGTAGTGGGCTTGTGCACTTGAGTTACCTATAAGCTCGGTAGTTTCTAAGTTAGTTAGGTCTTCTGTATAGATTTAAATGAATTCATTTAATTTTAGGAAATATAGGCAATTTACCATTCGTTTAACTCATTGACTTCGATTCATTATTAAAAAAAAGACAATAAATAAAATTTTAATATATATGTGTGTGTCTGTCTGTTTTTCACAAACGTATAGTGACGCACAGGGAAGAATGCTCTTACGTTTGCTATCAGATATTCAGGAATTGACCCTGACGCCGTTATTTATGGCGCTTGTCGTTGCTTTCGTTTTTCAGTCGTTACATTCGCGAGTGTTAGATTATTCGCGATCTCGCAAACGACATTGTTAAAATAGAAAAGTCGAATGTATTTCCTTGTCTTTAACTTTGACTTCATGGAGGAACTAGTCATATTTGGCGTAAATTACAATTTGTGATACACCTATAGTAATTAATAAAGCTATTAAAATTAAAGAAAATGTATTAAATGAGAAGGTAAAATGTAGATAGAAATAGCATTGCTTTATTAAAAACTAGCCGTGCCCCGCGGTTTCGCCCGCTATTATCAAGTTAAAAAGTAGCCTATTTGTTAATCCTAGGTATAATCTATGTACATTTCAAATTTCATCCAAATCCGTTCAGCCGTTTAAGTGTGAAGAGGAAACAAACATACATACACACTTACACACACATTAACACACAAACTTTCAGATTTATAATATTAGTAGTATTAGTAGGATAGGATAAAATAAATGTTTTTTTTTACTATACGATCTATTTTTTTATCTCTGATAGGCTAGTGTTTGATTATTATCTCATCTGTCCGTAAATGATGGTACAGGGAGGTTGAGAGTAATTGTTTACAATTAATACAATATATACCTATAATAATAATATAATATATATATATATATATATATATATATATATATATATTATTATTCGCAGCTAGGGCTCCAATTAATCTCTTCTATTTGTCAATGTATTAATACAATTACAAAATGAATTACGTTTGATAGATAATTAATGTGTAATAACGAATTACCTATCAAACTTTGTCCATTGTTGACATTAAACCAGCTCGCTCGAAGCGTTTTGCGTTTTTACGTTCATCATCCTTACAGAAAAGGAGTGGAACTCATTGGATCCATCTTTGTTAGAAGTTTAGAATTAATAGGTATGTTCTAGGCAAGTATGCTACACTTTTGATTGTATCATCACTTTTTATCAAGTGAGATAGAGAGGTGAAAGGGTTGCATATTCAACAAACATAAAATCTTGAAACAATAGTGCTATACCCAGTAGGTAACTAAGTAAAGGACTGTAAAGTGGAGTTACGACGTAAGTACTTTAACTAAAAATAAATAACTCAAAAAGACTGACGAAAACAAAAACAAGAGAATAAAAATAAAACAACGATAAAAATCTATCGCGTTGATAAACCCGGAAGAAACCTATATATAAAACCGAAATCAAACTGTCAGTGACTACACAATGACAAACTAACAATCAAAGAAATACCTATATTCAATTCTATGCAAGCACAGACGTTACAATTGAAATGTTTTAATAGTTTTGTTTATGATGATTAATAAAATCAAACGGAAGCAAGGCTTAAAAAAATCGATTTTACCACTTTATTTTTGGATCCCTTGATCTGATCAGGGGTTCTTGAATGATGTATTCAATGATAATCGCAAGATTGAGAGAAATCGAGTCTTAGATATTCAGCCGAAGGAAGATAGTCGAAGACTTCTTCAGCTAGAGCCATGTGACCGATATTTAGATTTCCTCGACAATTTCTCACAGTACAAAAGCGGGGGCATATGGCCCATCCATTAAACATTATTAATTCTAAACAAAATTTCAAATGTTCTAGATATAATATTGTTAGAGGTCAGTTTATTTCAGTATGGAATTCCATTAATGATCAAGGTTTTTCTGAAGCGGACAACATTACCCATTGGGCCTACGGAAGAAATATAAATGTGCCAACATCTTTATTTAGCTTACGGTTATAAAAACATGAGTGTGAAAAAATTAACACAGATTTAACTGAAACTAATGTAGTGGCGCTTACGTTTCAATGTCGTTTATTTTTATATTAAAACGAAGGGTTTTCTCACAAATTTGAAGTAGGAATGCGGTACCTTCTTGTTAGATTAATTATACTAAAGCTTCATGAGGAATTAATTTAAAGCATGGAGGCCAACTACACGAGCGCTTTCTGGTGACGGAAAAATATAGTATTTTTTAAAATTGTATTTACTATAGACAAACGTTTGACTACTAACTTACCTGATGGTAACCGTTGATGTGGTTGACGATGGAGCAAGTTTGCCTAGAAGTTACGTATTCACTAGCGACTTAAAGACTGATAATGTATTGGGGTTAGATTTTACAATAGAATTCCTAAAATCGTAACTGAATTACCACTGGGAAAGTTTAAATCTGTAATAAAACGGGCATTAATTAAGAAAGCTTACTATAAGACCACAGATTATATTAATGACAAGGATGCATGGAGGCAAACTGCACAGGCTCTTTCTAGCGACTACCATAATAACACCTAGGTTTAGAAAATTATGTATTAGAAATTAAGAATGTTTTTTTTAAAAAATGAATGAAAAAAATTAAGAATGTTTTTTTAAAAAATGCGCCGCCGAGTTTCTTGCCAGGTTCTTCTCGAGATGGCTGTAATTTTGCGAATCTGGCAATATATTCATTAACTTTCATGAGTGCCTCTTTGGGGCCCATGTGAATAAACGATTTTGATTTGATTTGATTTGATTTGATTTTATAAAGATACTTCTAGGTTAAGATAACTTATGTATCAATTAGAGAAGTAAGATTTTGTTCGAAAAAAAGAATCCAAAAAATGCGCTACTCAGTTTCTTCTTCTCGAGAACGAATATTGTATTAACTTTCATGAGTATCTCTATGGAGCCCAAGTAAATAAACTATTTTGACCTTTAAATTTAGATTTTTTTATATTCAGACGGAATAAACGGTGAGCCAAATAAGTAAGTAATACGTTGAGCCAAATAAGTAAGTACCTGGTTGAGGCGACGCGTGATTAAAAAATCACGTGTCGCCTCAACCAGGCACTCTGATAGATTTTCTGATAAAATATTTCGAAGAAGAGTATATTTTCTCAAAATAATAACTAGGAATCTATTTAGTTACTGGAATTGCTCATTGGCTTTCACCATTGTATGTGATGACGTATGATTTTGACAGCTGTAATTAATTGCTATCTCCTGATTAAACCACTGTTGGTTAACTCAGCCCTACCTAGGACTTTTTACCGACTTCCCAAAAAAGGAGGAAGTACTCATAAAACATAAACGCTAACTAAGTTCGATGACTTGTGTTGTGGGTGCCGGAAACATTCACATCACACACACAATCACAACCAGAACCAGAAACACAAATTTTCCATTGGGAGAAAACTTGTGTTCCCGCCGGGAATTGAACCCGATACCCTTGCTTAGAAGGCGAACGCCACCCAACTAAGCAGTTCAAACTCAAGTCGAATGTATTTTTTTATTAACTTCATCTCGTTACTATCAGATGAGATCTAAATCCAAACTAATAATATACATGTATTTGTAACGGTACTATTTTATAGTATTAAATCATCTCAGAAATAATTTAAAAGTTGATACGACCAGCCGGATGTGAACTTTTTTTTTATAATCAAACTCAATTTCTTGGCTTCCTGTTTACGCTTAAAAAGTTATTTATTACATTCATTAAAAGTATGCCGCTTTTTATGATCTCACTTATTCAATTTTTATGATAAAAACGACGAGAATAATGCCCTAAGTTTTTTTATGTTTGTGGATTTTTTCAGAGCACTTAAGGCTTTTGTATTATGCATTATTGAGTTTATGTCGAAGTGCTACTAATTTTATGCATGTATATTATACTGGTATTGCTGATATTGTGATGGTTATGAGTACGTAATTTTATGTCATTGTGTTTATCCACGGTTCAACCTGATATTACACCAATCTATGACTATTTTCAGCGTTTTATAACCTGATCTATAATACAATTTAGACTTTAAAAACCAGTTTGATGTTTGTACTGTAATTCGTTAATACGGAATGAATTTCGTTGATGATGATGCAAAGTGAAGATTCAGCCAAAGATGTAACAACCTTTCCTAGAAGATATTTTAATTTCCAGTTTTTTTGATTTTGAAAAACCAAACCACTGAACCGATTTTGAAAATCTGTTAGACCAATAAAAAATCAGCCATTTTATTTTTAGCGAAAATGACTTTATTCAACAATGACGACTTTGACTTTAATTAACAAGTAAGGATATTGGATCATTATATTAAATTTTTTGAATTTTAACGATATTATATAGATTATTTTTGAAACTTCAGAGTTTTAAAGTAGCATACATTAATAAAAATACAACTGAATTGAGAAAACAATCGGTTAGTAGAATAATTAGCAATTAAATTAGTCACCAGTGCTTCGATAAACAATACCAGATATATGTTATGGAAGATTCATGGTATAGAAAAGTCTAGACTATTACGTTCGCTCATTCAATTTGTGCAGTACATTTTCTGCTTTCCTTGCCTAAGAGCAATATTCACAACTCACAGGCACTTTAGCTGTAAAAACAATAATAATAAAGGGGTCGACGACTCGCTGACGTCAGCAGATCGCGTGGGTGACTCCCTCGAGAAAATAGGAAGGTACTACAAATTTAAACCGGGTTTTTCACTTTATCCGCTATTTTTGCCGGACGATATAATATAAAAGTTACGTGAAAACAGGCAATACTTTAAAAAGTTTTTAAAGGCAAGCTTTTATCAGTTGTAAATAAAAAGGACCAAATAGTTAGATAGGATAGGAGTAATTGTCAAGACGAACTAAACGAGCCCTAACTCGATAGGTTTATCTTGTTTAGTTCAGAAGATTTTATGGCCATCTTCCGTCTCCATCCAGACCAGCTCCATGGTACCATATCGTTTTATTGTCACCGAATAAGTACATCAAATTTGAATCAATCGGACATCAGGAATTGGGTCTAATGTAGCTTGCAAGATTTGCTGGTATAAACAAAAGGTTTGACCTACAGACTCAGATGTCAGCTAACCATTACTTTGATATTATATCCCAGTTTGCGATGTTTTTTTTAATGGATAGTTTTCTTGGTAGATCTAATGAAACTTAAAAAACTCAAAGTTTCCCAAAGACTATCTAGCATCTGCCTTAGGAGAGTGCTATAATACTTTGGCCACATCGCTCGAAAGCCTCATCAACCTGGAGAAATCAATCGTCATGGGAAAAATGGAAGGAAAGAGACCAAGAGGCCGTAGGCCTTTACGATGGTCCGACCAAGTATCTTAACAGCTGGATACGAAGTCTCCGCAGCATTACACCGTGCCATGACCGTCACAAATGGCGGGAAGTATTGAAGAACAAGTGTAGTACATCACGACGCTCAGCAATGAGTTAACGGCTGGAGGAGGAGGAATGAAACTTTCTTCTAATGGAAGTGATACTGAGGATTGAGGTTGCTTATTAGAGGATAATAGTTGACGTAAACGACTTCAAAAACAGGAGAAGGTTTTCAGTTCCACTGTATTTTTTTATGTGTTACATCAGAACATTTTTCTAGGTGAACCGATTTTGATGATTCTTTCTTTATTTGAAAGCTGGTGCTTCTCATGTGGCCTTATTAAAATTTGATCAAGATTCGACCAGTTCTTTTTGAGATATCCTTTATAGTTCGTGTTTAATTAATTTAATCTGATCAATGGTTCCGTAGATAAAGTGGTGAAATCGATTTTTTAAGCACCGAACCGATTTAAGTATGATATAAAAATAAGTGATAAAAAAGCTGACACAGCCATACTCGTATATGATCGGACAAATTAAAAGCAGGTTGCTTTTCTGTGACAAGAATGAGTCAGACGACGGTAACTTTTTTTTATTAACCTAAACCAGAATGCTCATTAGTGCGTATTTGTTGATTTGTTTGATCTGAAATTCGCATTTTAGAGGCTGAGTCAGTATTATTGTTGCTAACATTAATACTGACTCAGAATTTCTTGGTGTACCATAAAAATGATGATGATGTCGGTTATTTAATGATAAAATGATTGCTTTCTATTACCAACTAAGAAATGAACTGCCCTTACGCTTAGTTGGGTGAGCATTCGCCTTCTAAGCAGAGGTATCGGGTTAAATTCCTGGCGGTTTAACAAGTTTTATCCCCAAGGAAAATGTGTGTTTCTGGTGAGTGTGATGTAAATCTTTTCATCACCCACGATACTAGTCATCGAACTTAGTGTGGTACTGGCATATAAAATTAAAAAAAAAAATTAAATTAATGAAAAATTCACCGTGGCGGCCGCCGGCAATTTTTATTTGTTTCCCTCTCTATTTACAATGTGATAAAAAATCGTTATCACGACTATTTGAAACAGATTTAAATAGTTTTGCTACAGCAGCGTGACATATTTCTGTACCCATCAAGACACGTAAAACGTGTGAAAGCATTTCTTTTGCGTCATACGCGTAGGTGAAAATGAATGTGTATATAATTATACAAAAATCTCGCAAATTTTCAGTCAATGTTTTTGAGTCAATGAGGTAGAAATATATATTACAAATCAGATCATAATTATTTGGCGTTTCTCTCCACATTTCAGCGTTGAAGCATGCAAAATAATATAAGTAACAATTTTTAAAATACTTATATATTTTTATTATATTATAATAAAAAAATTAAATATGAGTATTTTTACGCTTTTTAATAAATGACAACATATTATATAATCCGTTATAAAGTATGATTCGTGAAAATTAGGTTAGTGGATCAAATCAAAGCATTAATTGTTAATAGACTTCAAAACAGAAATAAAAAACATACACATGTTACATGTTATTACCTAATTTACTCGATAGATAGATAAACTCTTTATTTAACACCTTAATTAAGACATAAAAAAAAACAAAACAGAAAATAATTATTTACAAAAAAAGTGTAACAATAGGCGGTCTTATCGCTAAAAGCGATCTCTTCCAGACAACCTTTGGATGGATAGGAATTACGCAATACAGTTGGACGTCGGTGTCGGACGTAGGTCCGATAGGCATTTATATAAATACAAAACAACTTTAAAATCATGATATTATTATGAAATAGATTTAACATCATTTTATGGTTATTAGCTATAAAATTTTATGAATGCGTATATAGTGTTTGTTCGTTTATCAATAAGCTAGCCTGTCAGTGTTATAGAAAAAACATGATTTTAAACAACATAATGTATCGGGACCTTAATTTTCCTTGGGCTGATTTCCCCACCGTAGGCCCGGTTAAATTTAACCAGGTTTTAATTAGTGTGTTTTTTCAACGTGCTCTAATATTCCATCTCGTCGGCCATTTTCATTATGAATTCAGATTGAGCCCGTGAGATGGACCTGGTATAATTAGGGGTCTTGGGTTAATACAAGGAGTTTGCAGGATGGGGTAGTTCGGTTCTTTGCAAGGGAATGAGATGGTGGACTTTATTTACATATTTTGTTCTTTTTTTTGTATACTGTTATTGAGTATCTACGAAATATGGAGATGACTTATTCAAAAGGATACAAGGAAGTCGTTTGTTTAGTTGTAAAGGTCACATTAGCTTTTACATAGCGATTTAGCATACTTAGTATATATCCACAAGCACTCCACTGCGCTCCTTTATAAATGTGTATTTTAATTATGCAACAAAATACTGCTTATACTTAACTCTGAGGAAATGGGGCTTCCTACGACTAAAGTTTATGTCCCATATGCCCAATATTTTTACTGGTAACTTATTTTACCACTGTAACAACCAAATGTCATTCCATTACATTTGTTGACAGTGGATCCAATACTACGTATTTCTTTAA
The DNA here is from genome assembly GCA_948107665.1 of Lomographa bimaculata. Classification (NCBI taxonomy): domain Eukaryota; kingdom Metazoa; phylum Arthropoda; class Insecta; order Lepidoptera; family Geometridae; genus Lomographa; species Lomographa bimaculata. Next base: position 687,043 of record OX403600.1, on the reverse strand, counting down.
ACACTTTCTCCCTCATCACCCACAGTAACTTCATGGACTTGCATCGTGGCTGCCGGTATCATCCACATCAAGCAAATGTCACACTTGAACCAGTCACTCTAATTTAAAAACTTGTACAGCGAAAGAGTGGAATTCGCTGCCCGCGTCTTTGTTCCCTGAACAGTATAATCTGGGAGTCTTCAAGTCTAGGGTGAATAGGTATCTTTTAGGTAAGCATGCTTCATCTTCGGCCGCATCATCACTTTCCATCAGGTGAGATAGCGGCCAAATGCTTACCTATCTGACATAAAAAAAAAACTTGTTTACACTTCTTTCTAATTCTTAGAATACATCGCGCTATCAACAAAGCCTGCGGGCAGTTCAATATTACCTTGCTGTTTACCATTCGACGAGTAACTTGGAAGTGGAGCCACTTTACTGTCATAAACTGCAGTTTAAATAAGTTACTAGTCAAAAACTTTTTTAGAGACAAGCTTTTAGAAGTCCGCCATATTGGATTTAAAGTGACGTCACTTTGTCTTTCGAGTTATTCTCAGCAAGCTCTTTCATTTGATACCATATTGTAGGAGTACATTCGTATTTTGCAAAACATGTCCGCCATTTTGGGTGTTCCATGTTGGATACATAGTCATCCAAATTAAACGTGAATACAAAATTTCAGCTCAATCGGTTGAAGATATCTGCTTCAAAATTGAGTTGCAAGATTCCACCCGAACAAACATACATACATTGCAAGTTAAATACAAGTTGTAAAAAAAAGAATAACTTACCGCTCCTATAATTCCAAGAATTAACCATTTATTTAAATAAAAACACTCAGCGCAAAGAACATCAAGACGGAAACAAATCTAAAAAATATAGCAATATGTAGCCTTAATTGCTCAAAGTTTAAGGGATTAAAAATCTAAGATTATGAAACAAAAATAATCCTCTGCAAAAGATATTATACTTTATAATTATACAGACAGCGATGCTCGAAAAAAAAATTAATTTGCAAATAAAACAACGAAAGATAACCCGAAAATAATTTTGTCCATTATGAATAAATAATGAAGCTTTTAAATAGACCTTTGTTTCTAACCATTCGATTTTTTTCCGGGTCTGGTTTCACAATCGATTTAACGGGTCATTAGATAGAACGAGACTACACTTAAATTTAAATAAAGAAAAGATAATGGAATGGATTTCTCTCATTGACTGAGATTTATAAAAGAAGAGGAGCATTCAGTTTTGTTATAAATTACTCTTACATATAATATAAATTGTTTTTTTACTAATTAATTTACCAGTAGTTCGCCCTGAACTGACACGACGACGCTCTAGCTTCTTCGCTACTTAATAACATTTTTAAATAATAATATTTAAGTGGAAATTCGACTTTAAGTTAAAATGAAAATTAATATTACAGGTAGGTATCTATTATTAATCACGGTTTAAAAAACTTAAAAACAAGACTTTATTTATCAGTAATATACTAAATCGTACAATTCAAATGATCTGTAAATAATTTTAGGTGTCTTTTAACCTTTGAAGAGTTCCACTTTCCACCTCCCGGCTCCATCATCAGACAGTCACAAAGTAGAATGTACTTATTACACGAATCTAATGGACCAATTGATGCGTCATGTTTTGGATTCATTCATTCAATGATGATTTCAGGAAACTAATATATTTGTATATTAGTTTCAGTGAAACTTTGGTTTCACTGCAATCGTACAGCCAGAATTCTGGTTGTAGAGGTCTTACTTATCTTATCAAACTATTCTTATTGAAATACCCCTAGTTAGTTCGGAACGTTTAGCTTCTACGTTTGTCATCCGTACAGCGAAGGAGTTGAACTCATCGCTGGCGTTTTTGTGCCCCGAACGGTACAATCTGGGTCTGGTCTTCAGTCGAGAGTGAATAGGTAGCTTCTATGCAAGCACATTCTATCTTCGTTCGCATCGTCATTTTCCATCAGGTAAGATAGTATCCATAAAAAAGAGTGATACAAGTCTTAGTAGTTGTATGAATATAACCTTCCCTAGCAACAAAGTAAAGTTGGCAAACAGACTGCACGTCTGGCCTGTTGTCGAGTGTCACTTAAACCGGATCGCACCGGTTTACAGACGATTACGCTTCTAAACTTAGATGGGCATGTTCCAACCATATTAAATTACAACCACACAATATATTATAAACCTTATTTAACCAACTTTAGAGCTCGTTTTGGGTCGCGGTCGAGATAAGTACAAAGTAACAGTTTATGGTAGTTGGAGATACGTGAGTCGACTTTTTTAGCTCGTTGTTTACGATGTTTTCGTGATGTGTTTAAGGTTCCGTATATAAGCTAGTGATTGATCAGGCGATAAAATAAATTTCTTTTGTTTGACTGACTATTTTATTGTGAAATAATGATAGCCGTACGTATAAAATAGTTATAAAAAAATAACAAACGCCCTACACAGTCACGTCTTGGCAAAGTGAATAGCTACTCCATCTTGTAAGGACTTATTTTTGTAAACTTGGTTAACTTCGTGTAGAGAATGATGGAATAGTTATGTATTCGTAACGAAGGTTGGCAGTTCAGAGTGTACGTTTGTGGAACAAGCTGCCTATCGATATAAGACGTGCCAAATCATTAGACATTTTCAAAAATATGGAGCATTATCTATCTCTCAACTACTGATATTTTTTTTAATGCTTTACTCAAATGTAGGTATTGTATGTAAATATTTATGCATGTTTATGTGTTATGGTATTTAATATTATGTAAGAGTATTTGTGTAATATGTCGTTATTTGTATTTCATTATATTATGTTATTTGTTATAACGTTATGGTTATTAGTCAATGGTACACAGGACACTACTTCTTCTATCTGCATCTGGTCCATCCAAAGGTTGTTTGCAGGAGATCGCTTTAAGCGATTTCATGTAAAATTGTATTTTTTATGTACCAATTCTTTTAAGGTGTCAATAAAGAGTAATTGTTTTGTATTGTTGGTTTATAAAAGTTCTGGATTTGGCTACGAGTTAGTCCTCAAATATAAGTATCGAAATAGAGCGGTCTCTATTTCGATAGTTATGGTATATAACCTATACATAGTTATAGTATATAAACGGTCACATTTATATAAAGGAGGTCCTGTATCGCATGAACTACCAATCAATCTCTACCAAATTTTTCATATAATTGTTGCTCAATCGTTGCACTTTAGTGGAGTGGTGTTTAATTTTTAGAAGAGATGAGTATACTATAAGCTCGATATCTTGTAGGTAACTTAGGTCTTCGCTGTCTACAGTTTTACTTTCGTTTTAGGAAATATAGGCAATAGTTAGGACTACAAACATGTACATAAAAAAGTTAAGAAGATATCTATTGGCTTATATTTTAACGATAACTTATTTATAAGTTATTCATGCTAATACCAATCGCCGCGATCAAATAAGTATTTCTAGGCAAACTTATTCTACCGCCTACATCAGATTACATCAGGTCAAACTTTAGCTTATTCGGCAGCTAACTGTTTTCGTAGGATATTATAGTGCTGTATAGTAAATTTTATAAGATTACTTATAAAATTTACTATACAGCATTAAATTATGCCTACTTATCTTACCTATTACAACAATTAGAGACTATTTGCTAGTATCTTTTTTAATTAAAAATGAGGCTGGGAAAGGGTCTGCTATTCCAGCTATACCAATTTGTCATACGTAAGTACATATATAGTTACGCCTCTTTCCAATTGGGGTAGGCAGAAACCACTTCTCTCCACTTGCTACGATCCTGACACACATCTTTCGCTAGTCCAACATTAATGAGTCTTTTCATACACGTTAGTTAGTACCAGGTACTTTAGACCTGGCCTTTCTTTAAAATGTTTTCAACTCGATCAAGTTATGAAACGGTACGTTTGCCTAGATCGACCCCCTACCAACTAGCCCATTCACACCTGCCTTATAAATCTGCTTCGTCGATATATTCTTGTCCCTTCTCTCTACATATTAAAGCATACGTTTCTCAATCTTAGTCACTACATCTTCTACCAAGCAATGTTTCATTTATCAAAATTATTATTAAAGTAAGGCACTTACTATTCTTCGCCATGTTTGTCAACATAAATATTAATTGAGGAGATATAAATCAGCCCTACGCTAGTTTTAAAATCATAAATAAGTCAACAACAAAACAGCTGACAAGGTTACTGGGATCAAAGAAAAATGTATCTAAGAAGACGGAAAATATAATCTGAAATTCATTGGGTTTTCATAGCATTTTAGTTTAGTTTTGAGGCCACGGAAATGATACATTTTAGTGGCCTCAATAGATACTAAGATTTATTGACTATGAAAAGTCGCGGAGAATATGTATACGGATATTACGATTTTTTAAACTGGATTTATTATTCCGGTTTAAAAGCAGACGTTAATAATATTGTTGTAAATACAAAACATGAATCAAATTAAAAAATAACCAGTAATATATCTTTAAATCTCGAGTGAACAGATATTATGAACAAGCGAGCTCTATTATCGACCACATCATCACTTTCCACCATGTGAGATATTGGTGAAATGCTTGCCTATCGAAATAAAACAAAAAGAAATTTAAATATCAACGTTGATTAGTCAACTTGATTAGTAACTGAAGTTACAACCAAGTTACGGCATTTTCTTTTAACAATTAGACATTTATTTTTCTTGTTGGTATGGCTGGCCTATTACTTAACCTATTATTAAACTTACTTTACGTTCTACAGTAGAGCATCAATCGCGAGGCACTAATCAGTGTTCTGGTAGCTATCCTTATAAATTTCCAATGTCGGCTATTTAGGTTCTTCTGGATGGCTGTAATGTTGCGAATCTGGCAGTAGAGTTATTAACTTTCATGAGTGCCTCTTTGGGGCCATGTGAATAAACGAATTTGAATTCGAAGTGAATTTGAATTTTTTCTTTGCGTATACTACCAATATATCTACTAAACGTAATACTTAGTTATATATTTAGTTAATAAAATTGAAGCAGATATAATATTATGTGTAGATGTACGTTAGCGCAATGGGCAAGACTATTCTACCTTCTGGTTCTTGGAGTGATTGTGTGTGTGATATAAATGCTTCCGGCACTCGAGATCTAAGTCTTTGGACTTAGTGTGGGGATGTGAGTGTAAATATGTTTGTTGTCGTTCGTTTGTTTTGTGTATCACGTAATATATTATATATTAAATGATGACGAGGTAAGGTTAGTGTCGGATGCACAGGAAAGTTAGAAAGTCGTTATTTCCTTTGCTACCTTACTGTAGAAAGAGGTCAATGAATAACGTGATGGCCGGCAAAGTGTAAGCGTGGTGTATTTTAAGTAATGTACCTACGTTCACATTTTGAACTTAAAAAATGATTTGAACTTATATACTGCCCAATGGCTTAGTTGGGTGAGCGTTCGTCTTCTAAGGGTATCGGGTTCGATTCCCGGCGGGAACACCAGTTTTCTCCCCAAGGTAAATTCGTGTTTCTGGTTCTGGTTGTGATTGTTTGTGTGAATATATCCGGCACCCACAACACAAGTCATCGAATTTAGTGCGGGGCTGTGAGTGTGAAAGCGTTTATGTTATGTTATATCATTCAAATGATGCTTGTACGAAATGTTCGTTAAATCAGTCGTTTTACCTTCGAGCGTTTTACCACCAGTAGGACAGGTCAGTGGGACATCAGTGCACCGAAAACATTTATCAAGTAAAAATTCTCAATAAAAAAAAATAACCAACCAGCATATTATTTGAGATATAATTTTCATTTCCACCATCTGTAATAACAATTACTGAAGAGCTGTTGCGACCACGATTTGTGCGTTATTAGGGACATCCATCACCTCGAACGAGGCGAGGAGTGTTAATATTATATGAGCTCCAATCGGACAGGGTAATGACAGACATGCCGTAATGGCATTTATTTTTTCGGTAAACATTATCACTTTAATGGAATACTACAATTAATTGTCACAACTATATCATAAAATCGAAACGTACAACAGGCTGCCCGAAACTGTAGCTTAACTTTACCACTCGCAGCTTCAAAGTAAAAATTAAATACTAGACCACAGTTTTTATGGTATACATACAAGAATGTATATTCCTAAATTTTCTGAAATATAGGAAAGACTGTTTAAATCATAAAATTAATATCTATGTATATAAAAATCAATGCCACTTTTCGTTGTTATTTTATAACTCAAGAACGGACTCACCTATGCAAACCAAATGTTTAGGCTTTGTTCGGACTATTTAGCAGATGGTTTATGTGAAGTTTGCACAAAATCTGTCGAGCGTTTCTTCATTTATCACACCCGGGCGAAGCCAGGGCGGATCGCTAGTTATTCTATAAATTTTAATCAATTCATTGTCTTTTGAAAATTTTATTCTTATTTACTAATTTGTATTTGAAAAACTGTGTGTCTGAATATGTCTGAAACTCTAATAACTATAAACTACTCTAAACGGCTGGATGGTTTTAGATGAAACTTTATATATTATCGTAGGCTAGATCTTGTAATTAAATAATATGTAGTTAAATCCCGCGGCGTCACTCGTGTTAATATAGATAATGTCGAGCTTGATAATAATGGTCCCAATGATAATAAAACCAAGGGTATTACAGATTATTTGTCTGTAATGTTATACATGTAGTCTTTGTTAAGTCCATATCATATTCACCTACCTTTCATCAAAGTCTGTTTTTAAACAATCAGCCGTACACTGGTTACATACAGATAGACAGAGCTAATTCGAATATAAAACCTTATTGTGGAAATGTAGATAGTAACAGTTAGATAAAAAATTTGCGGTAGGCTACTACGCATCAAAAAAACAATAAATAAGGACCATTTTTCGATACTCTCGAGTACTTTTTACAAGTTTGAAAAAAGTCTTATTATTAATTCACGCGTGGACACCCCTAATGACACAGTGTAACAAAGTAATGACCCTTTTATGTCGCACTGAAGGGTGACACCGCTTCCTGCGGAGTACATTATGTGGAGTGCGTGTCGTGACGTCATCAAGGACTTAGGAAATGGAATAACAATCAAGGCTTATCGGAGAGTTCCATGTTAAATAAGTAAAACTTTTTATAGTTTTTAAAAATCATGCTTTTACCAGTTGTAAATAAAAAAGTTATATATTACCAAAGAACGCGTCAAGACGAATTAAATGAGCAGAAACTCGATAAGTTTATCTTGTTTAGATCAGAAGTTTCCAAGGCCACCTGCCGACTCCATCATTAGACCAGCTTCATGGTAACACGTCATTGTATTGTCACCTACGATACAACCCAGATTGATTTGACGACCCAGTTGGCGCAGTGGACAGGTGCCCGCCCTCTGCGCCGTGGGTCCTGGGTTCGATTCCCGGCAGGAGCACACATTCCTTCCCAAGGGATATTTGTGCTTCTGGTTTTGGGTGTAATGTGTGTGTGATGTGAATGTTTCCGTCACCCACGATACAAGTCTTTGAACTTAGTGTGGGGCTGTGAGTGTGAATGCGTTAAAAAAAACAGTACATCAAATTTGAGTCCAATCAGACAGAAGTGGGTCTAATTTAGCCTCCAAGATTTGATTACAGATCGACCGTAATCTGTCGGTCAGATGAAACTAAATAAAGATAGTGAAAAAAATTTATATAGACATTTATTACGATAAATAAATGATTTAAAAAAACCTAATTTTGACCCATCGATTGATTTGACCAATAACTAGTTATCTCCGATGGAAAATGACAATGTAGTCGAGGATTGAGCACAGTTACAAATATACCTACGTTTCCAGTCTAGAATTTTAGTTGGAATAGTAGTTAAGAAGTAGTTTTAAACAGTTGTTCGTAAAAAAAAATGCATAAATTTATGCACAATGATGTATTGTTTGGTTTATATCACAGCCATTACGAGCCAACTGCTGAGATAGTGGTCGAACAATAGCTAATCAGAGCTAATAAAAATAATCAGTGTATTTCTTGATCTACATATATATGTATTATTATATTGTCTTATACAAAAGTACAAGTGAAAATGTAAACGTATTTCTAACAAAACCATATGTACACAGATTCGGATGTTCCGGCAACTAACTATGTTAGCCAGTCATTCTAGATCTAACGTGTTAAATACCCTCGACCACATCATCACTTACCATCAAATGAGATATTGATACAACGCCAGCTTATCAGAAATAAAAAAAACTCGGAAAATCCCCACTGAAATTATGTAAAACGTTTTTCTACACTAAATTCAATTAATTGCTTTAAAACTGGCAATTACTTCTATTTATTATTAGGCTTATTATCATGGACGCTAGCAGAACGTTTCTTTCAACATGGGCAGTACAATAAATAAAGTTTCAAAATAGCTTTACCTACATCTGTCTCATTAAAAAAAAACGAAATGGCCACCATAGAGTAATAAATTAGATAAAAGTTTTTATAAAAATTGCACTCGCGTAGGTCCGGCCACAGAACAACTTAACACAGAAGGATTACTACCTAATTATGTGGAGAGAAGGTCCCCGTACTTACCTACTTTTTTTTATCTCTATAGACTATCGTTTGACCAATATTCTCGATTCGTTCTAGACCTAATAATGTATACTAATACAATATAAATAAATGCCTAGATAGGCTTTCAAAGGTATCTTCCGGAACGCTTGACTTTCAATCTTTTTTTTTTATGAAACTAATCAAATACATATTTATATCATCCTAGAACTATCGTGTTTACCATCTTCGATCACATCGTCAATCAGGTGAGTTAGAGGTGAAACGCTAGCCTATCAGAGGTAAAAACTAACACACATAGATTTTATATATTTCTAAACTACTGACTAAACTTTTAAATAGGACATATATTTCTATCTATATACATAATATATAAATAATGTATTTAAATAAAAATCAATTGCTGCATATTGTATGAAAGAACGTATCTCTAATTATTGTAATTGGAATAAATGTGTATTCTATTTGTGTATAAATAAATAATATGTATGAATAAAAATCAACTGCCGCATATTGTATGAAAGATCACCACTTAAAAATGGCTGGATCGATTTGTCTGTATTTTTTTGTGATCCTATTCTTGTCAAGACAAAGGTTGGTACGCAATATTTTTTCAGAAATCCACCGAAAATTGCACACGTGCTTAGCCGGGGTGAGTTGCTAGTTTAATATTTATAAATAGTAATGTAGTTTATTTTTAAAGTGTATGTAGGTATAATTATATTGCATAGTGACATTACCTACCTCACTAGCTGTGGTTCGTGCGGGCTCGGGCGCGCTCGACGACTCTCGGCTCGGGTCATCGATCTGACCTAGTTCTGCGCGCACGCAGCTTCGTGTTGTTGCCAAGCGAGCGTTTATGGCTATGTCGTAGGTGCAGCTAGAAATTGGGAACTTGGCATACAAACTGTAATTGCAATGGTAATTCGATTTGATTGTTCAACTCACGGTCGTCAATGCCGACTGTAAGTACAACAATCTAACAAAATTACCGTCGAACCTTTTACAATTGAATTTCGAAATGTTATCTTAATATAGGTTCCATTCAAGTACAACTTTAATTAATTAGCTATTTGTGTAGATAGGTTACCTTTAGTGTTTAAGGGAAATCAATTTCTCAACGCCTATCAGTTAAATTAATTAATAAGTATTAAAAATGGCTAATGGCTATTAACTTTCATCTTTTTGCACGATATCACGATTTGCTAAAAGATTACAGGGTGTGTCATAAAGACGCGAAAGAAATGAAACTTTCGAATTATTATATTTCGTATTCGGAAAACATTTTAATTATTTACTACACTACTTTTTGTCACACAAAAAGGTTGCGGATCAGAATTTCAAAGTCTTCCCATAAAATGTTTTATTTCAATAGAATCAAAAGTAATACTAAAAAGTTAAAATAACTGAATCAAGGTGTTACTTGTTTAGTGTAAAAAATAGTTACTGTTTACTTTTAATAACCTTACTCATGAACACAGTACACATTGGTATACCCACACACACATAATTAGCGAGGATAGAAGTCCTTCATGGTGTGTACTAATAAGTACTAGTATGTGATCTGTCAGTGAGGTTGGTATAATTTGTTTAATGAATGCCATTCATAAATTGGCTGACATTTTTATTATAATTAGAAATGTTGGTGCAATTGAAAACTATTTAAATTTATTTTTAATCCAATATGTTATCCAGCCGTGCTTAGTGCTGCGTCATAGGGTTGCTATGCCTACATTAACTTACTTACTTACTTACTCATGCATTAGACGAGGCGAGTAAGTCACTCGCCTGATTGTTAGTGTCACACTTCTTCAAGGAATCAAATTAGGTAGAGCACGTAATCATATCACAGATAATGAATCTTTAGACAAAGCATTGTTTGCCCAATAATCTCAGTGCACCCGCTACACATCTATTAGTAGAGTTGCGTGTCAGATAAACGCAGTAGATGGTAGCTGGTGAGTGGTAGCAGATCGTAAACAGTGCTTTATGGTATGCCTTGACTGAAGCGACGGTAAGTCAATGTTATTTATTACCTATAGATATCACCTATACATATGTCCGGTAGCAAACGGTATCATGCTGGACGTAGATGTCTTCTAACAAAAAAGCGAAGGAGCTTGTTTGTTTGAACTCACTGCTCGCGTCTTCCTGAACATTATAATTTGCGAGTCTTTAAGTAGAGCGAATAAGTATCTTCTAGGTAAGCATGCTACATCTTCCGCTGCATCATTACTTTACATCAGGTTAGATAGCGGACAAATGCTTTCCTAAATGGCATAAAAAAATACAACAACCGCGTTCATAAATCAGTATGTCAGACCGCCAGGTGGTTGAATCAGTCTTTCTTCTAAGAGCGGTTGCCAGTTTCATTTCCCAGGGGGCACACACATTTTTTCGCAAGGAAGGTACCTGGTTCTGGTTGTAGTTTTGTGTGTGTGTGTGTGTGTGTGTGTGTAATATGAATAATACCGGATCCCGCGAATAATCTTCGAACTTACTGTGAGTGTGAAAACGTTTGTTTTTTTTTACTGTATCAACTGTTAGAAGTGATGTGGATGAGGATGTTAAGCATTCTAGGCCCAGAGACTCGCTCTCAAAGATAGCTGATGGAACACAGTTTGGTGCTTGTCTACTTGTCCATAGTTATAACTAGCTTTAGTTTGACTAAGGTTATACTAGCAAGTTCACCTTTGCTATGGTATAGAGTCACAAAAACGTTCGATCTCTACATTCTTACTATACCGCTTTAAAATAAAGATATATATAGAAGTCTTAAAGGTCAATATTCCGCCGGAACTGTATCATTAGTAAGTACAAAAGCAAATAATTATTTTCCTAAATGTCAGGACGACTTTCATTCGAACAAACAACATGGTACAGTCGACATAAAAAGGATAAGCAGAAATGTAATGTTTCAGCTTATAATAAATTGTTGTTGGTAGGTTTAGCTTGCTTTACAACGGACAACAAATAGTCTATTTATTGAGAATAACAGCCAATCTACTTTTAAAAACAGACAAGCCATGCCCCGCCTCTTCGCCCGCCTTTATCAAATTAAAAGTAGTCTATGTGTTAATCCTTGGTATATTTTATGTACATTCCAAATTTCACCCTAATCCGTTCAGCCGTTACAGCGTGAAGAAAAAACAAGCATACTTACACATTTACACACAAACTTTCGGATTTATAATATATGTGTGATTCCATGCGTCCATAATGTAATCGCAAACAAATAACATTTGAAGGGTTAGTAGATTATACCAACTACAAAATAAAAAAAACTGGCGTAGTTGGTTGCGTATCTGACTAAGCTGGGTGTATCAGATTCGATTCCCAGTGGAAACACAAGAATTCTACTCAAGGATTTGTGTTTCGGGTTCTATATGTTGTCGTGATTATAATTTTGAATGTTTCCAGCACCAACGATACAAGTCTACCAACCTTAGGAGTCGCCTAAATGAGGATGCCACGATGAGATGCCATGATTCTCAGTAACATTCGCATACACTTCTAAGCTGTTATTAGTTTTAGTTGTTTTGCAACCAGTACTCGACCCAAGCTTTCTGGCACGAACCGAGTGAGGCGAAATGTCAGTACATATCTCAGTGACAGACAGACGGACGGACACGCGTGTTGTTGTTGCTCTCCGCGTCTAAACACGGCCCTGCCTCACATTGTATGCAATGAAAAGGTAATATAAATAATACATTTCGGTATTAGCGATATAAATGTGCTAAGCTGATCAGTATATTTTGCTTTAGGTTTTCATGAATAAGCTTGACGAGTATCTTCGAGGTTTTAACTAGAGAGTTAATAGGTATTTTCTAGATAAGCATGTTCCGCGCCCCGGGCGCGTGTGAAGGTAAAATGTATGGCGCGTAAAGGACCTCGATATACGAAGCGCACGAGGCGCGCGGCCGAGCGGCGGGCGCCCGCTCGCGACTCCTCCCCCCGCGCTGCCGTTTTGTATACCGCCGTCATAAGAGAAAAAGAAATATCTACATTTTTGACAAAATTGAGTATATCTTCGGAATCAGGAAAAATAGACGCTACTACTATTTTTTATTTATTTTAAAATATTCAATCGCAACCTACTAAATCTTCTGTACTAAAAGTCCGCTCTTCTAATACGAGTACATCGTTCGAGGCACGAACGGTGTACTCGTATTAGAAGATTCTAGAAAAGATCAAAAGTTCTTTTTTTAATTATTTAGGGACCTACTTAATTAAAAATATCTAATTTAATTAAATACATTTTAAGTGTAAATTATGAATAGTACTTACGTAATTATACGTAATTATAATATACACAAGCTAATCGATATTTTACCCGGCTGCGCAAAGAAACGCAAAGGAGGTTAATGTGGTCTCTAGTAAGTCACAAAGGAACTAACATACATACATAGGAATCATTCTATGTATGTATGTTTGTTTGTGTCTTACTAGATACCAAACGCGTGGGTCGATTTTGATGATTACGTTAATAGATTTGGGTTAATTGTGCAAATGTAACGAAAGACATGCATGTTGCAGTCACTATGTTCCGGATATTTTGTCTACTTGTTTTTAAAATCGGGTTTTTTGATTTATCAATAAAAAAAATGCGACGTGGACAACTGTGGAGAATACGACGTGACTCTAGTATATAAATGTTTATATCTTTCTACAAAGGCAAGTAAGTTGAATAGCACTTCCAATTCGTTTTACTTAAATAAACATAAACGCTATCACACTCACAGCCCCGAACTAAGTTCGACGACTTGTGTCGTGGGTGCCAGAAAAATTCACACCACATACACAATCACAACCAGAACCAGAAACACAAATTTTCCTTGGGGAGAAAACTGGTGTTCCCGTTGGGAATCGAACCCGTTACCCTGCTTAGAAGGCGAACGCTCATCCAACTAAACCAATGGGCACTTCCGAATAATATAAAGGTTTACATCTTAATAAGTGTCCACTATTATCAAAACTTCCGTCTCAAAATCGCATTTGCATACACCGTTGGTAAATGTCAGCATGTCTTGGAAAATTCAGCTGATCGTTCTTGCAGCTTTCATATTGTTGTTCGGCATAATTACTGGCGGCGCCGGCGCCGACGCTTTCTAATATCGCCAGTTTGGTACAACCGGGTGGTCAACGGTTTCGGAGTTAGTTTATTTTCGGATTAAATAATTGGAGTGATTTGGCACAAGGTCGTGCTCACGCGGCGTTACGTGAAATAACACAGGTCTTATTATTAATCTGTTATGTTTTAAAGATACGTTGGTATAGTGATTTCCTTGATTCGAGTACGGATTTGTAGAACGTTTGGTCTAATGGACTCCCATTACAGCTCTCCTGATAATGTTTTGAGATGTTGTAATTTAGCTGGTACATAAAATGTTATTGTAATGACGATAGATCTTTGTGGTGCAATATCCCTTTAAATAATGTTATTAATAATTCTTTGACTGCTATATCAATTGTTTATGTGACTTAAAATGTGGCTGATTAAAGCTTTGCTTTAGCGCCATGATTGGACTATGAGTGACGCAAAAGAACTAGTTCTTTAATGGCTCAGAACATAGGCAGAATTAACACGATTACATTTTGCGTATAAATAAACAAAACATAAAAGCTTTCAAACTCACGGCCCCACACTAAGTTCGATGACTTGTGTCGTGGGTGCCGGAAACATTCACATCACACACACAATCACAACCAGAACCAGAAACACAAATTTTCCTTGAGGAGAAAACTTGTGTTCCCGCCGGGAATCGAACCCGATACCCGTACATAGAAGGCGAACGCCACCCAACTAAGCCAACGAGCAGTACAAATTAGTACTAAAAATAATGCCTTTGGCAAATAGCGTCGGAACAAAAAGTGAAAAAATTTAAATACATCCCACTTGAACGTTAAACTAAACAAATTGACATGTCAGTTGAATCGCTTTAAACCAAAATCAATTCGAAAAATGACGAAAGTCTTTTCTTCATGCAAGTACAATGGAGTAGGACAAGTGGTGACCGCGCCTAGCAACCACACCGGTTTGGAGATCACAAATTGAACTCCACATATAGGTAGGTACTATACATACATACAACATAATATAACAATATGTGTAATACTTTTTCATACAAGAAATCGTTGAGAATATTTTTAATTGGATCCTCACAATATTATTAGTATTATAGTGATGTATAATCAAGCCAAGTATGATGACTAAGTGGAAAAAAGAGTTTTTGTTATATTTTGTTTCAATTTTATTCCCGAATAATGTAATCTGTGATTCTTTAAGTCAAGAGTGAATTAAAGGCTATAATAAAAAGCTTGTTGATTCAGTTATTAAAATTTGCTAATTATTGTAAAGTAGAGCAGACTTATTGCGTCGTGTGTGCTGGAAATTACAAACGAAAGTAAAACCTAGTACTAAACCACTTCCTATAATCTGTCTATATTCTATCCTACTTCTACGTAGAATGTTTCATAAGTTTATTAACATACACTAATTGCACAATTGACGACTAGGAAAACATTGTGAACTAGTGAAAGAGTAAATAACTAACAACTCGCAGTAAAATCATAATTTAGCATTTCCTCCATTGCCCAGGAAGCGGAGAAATCAGCAGTTCGTAAATTAACTCCTATATAAATTATATTAGCGCTTAATTGCTCAATAGAGTGGGTAACAGTAATACAAATCGGACACTTTCACGCCTGTACAAATCTATTTCTCCGTGCCCGATGACTCTCCGGAACTCTCTTGGTGATGCACGAATTACCCATGTTACGTAGTTGATTTGACGGCATGACATGTGAATTTATCATATTTGTTCTTACTTAAAGGTACAAAACTAACGTATCTAAAGTAATTGTGTCACTGCTGGATTTGTCAGTAAACCTTCACCGTAATTCATTGGATTTTTTACCTAATAAGGCCAATGCAATAAAGCTAAGGATAGAGACAATTATTTGTAAAATATAATACAGATAATATATAGAAACAAAAATGTAAACCTTTCCACTAAATTAGGTAAACACAAATTTTCAAAGCGTTTTTGAAATAGGAACCTTATTTCAAAACGATAACACTAGATAAAAATTAGGGTAACACCCGTACTGAGCTACTGGTAACCTCTGTATTGTGCTGCAGGAAGGCAATATAACGAAGGCAATACATCTCGCGATAAGTCCAAAGGGCAGGGTTCCAAACTACGTGTATATAGCTTAATGTATACATATGTACAATGTTCGCCTGACATTTAACTCCGAGGGACCTTCTGTTATGACTTGACCTCATAATTTAAGACTTGAAACCCTAAATGGCACATTAATTTTGTTGGATAGGGAGTGACTTTGTGCTTTAGTTAGGGCAAAGTATTGAATATGTTTTTTAATTACTGTAAAAAATAAATAAACACATAAAGCTTTCACAAACTCTCAGGTGGCGTTGGGTGCGCGTTTTAAGACGCGGGTATCGGATTCGATACCCGGTGTGAACACAAGTTTTTCCTGCAAAGTAAATTCCACCTGCGGCAGTGCCATACCATTGTCAGTAATTCAACCACTTAGCAGTAGAGTGCAAACATTCATGTGTTTCGGATTTATGGGCTATGTTTTCAGTGAAATCGAACCCAATACCCCTACTTAGAAGGCGATCGCTAACTAATCCAACGGGCAGTTCAATTAACATCTAATATATAAAAAATCATCTATAAAAGAGACTTGACATCTAATATCTCAGGGTGACGAACGCAGTGCATTGCCGCGCAGGTTTCTGAACAGCAGAAGTTTTTTTTTTTTATTTGTGACAGGCTAGTGTTTGACCACTATCTCACCTGATGGTAAGTGACGATGTGATCGAAGCTGGTAAATACACTAGACTTGGAATACGCAGGCTCTCAAGGATAACTGCCGGAACACCGTATTTGGCTTGGTGGCAGACTTTCAACATGATGGTGGTAAGCTACTTTGGTAGCAAGCCAGGCGAGCAACTCACAAAATGCTCTACCACCTCTCAAATGTCACCTGATTAGCACCACCCGGGGTACCACTTAAGGAGTATCCTCCTACGGACGTGGGTGACTCAGCCCCCAAAAAAGCAGAAATGTTTAAATCTGGGTGCCATCGAATTAAAATGTGTAAGCGTAAATCTAACCATCACGCGAGTGACTAACTTTTGCTGTCCAATGCTAATATGAAAATACGATATGACTGTAATATCATATCATTAATTATGCAATATCTCATAAAGTAAAGTACCGACGTTATTTGAAGCCATCAATTAGGTTAATGATCGAGTAGAGCGTACCAAGCCAATTTATTATAATATTTATATACCTACAAAATTAGAATAATTAAACGTAAGCAATTCTTTAAAGAAACCCACTTCGCCGCTTATATTTTGATTTTGGGTTGATCGATTTCGAAAAAAATGTATGGGACCACCTCTGAAGTATAATCTACTAAACAAAAAAAAACATCAATATCGATTCATAATTGGCGGAATTATCGCGTAACACATAATATAAAAACATACAGTCAAATCGAGAATCACCTTTTTTGAAGTCGGTTGAAAAGTAAATAAGGAAACTATTTGAGTAGAAATAGTACTCAGTATAAGATCTTTAACTGACAGGGTCACTCACAGTAGCATTATTTTCAACTGACTTCAAAAAAGGAGGTTATCAATTCGACTTATAATATTATAAGTCGAATTGAGAACCTAAAGGAGTAAGTATTATTACTTATCTTTATAGAAAAATATAAAGATAAGTAATAATACTTATCCTTATATTTTTGTCTTTTTTATTTTTAAAAATATGGCGTCTGGTGGGCACCATGTTGAAATTAGATTACTGTCATGTTTTTCAGTGACACTAGCAAGTTTAAGACAAATCGATTGAAGTAAAAATCGTCAAAATTGGCCCACCCGTTCGGTCTCTAGAACGCTGCAAAGGAACAAACATACATATATAGACTAATAGACACGTTACACTCCTTTGCGTCGCGCAGCCGGGTATAAATACATAATATTGCGTTTCTGACAAAAATGCATCGTTTTTGGGAACGCAAGTAAGGTTATATGACAATTGAAAAAAAAGTTAATCGAAATGTAACACATCATTATTGCCACGATGTCTTACACCTTAACTTTATTTGGTGGTACAGCTTAAAAGGTAATTTATTATATTTAGTGCTAATGTCGATTAGTTTACCTAATTGTAAGTAAAACTAATACGAGGTTATGTATATAAAATTACTTTTAAGCAGTTATGGATTTCCGAAAACTGTTATCTAATTCAATGCTTTGTGCTTGGAGCTTTTTGAAAGATTTGTAACGTTTACTTGGCTGACTACCACTTCACTGTACTACTTTACAATATGTCACCAAGCTCCAAACGCTGTTCTGGTAGCTATCCTTGAGCCGGCTACCAATTTAAGCTTTGTGCACAGACATCGCCATCTAAATATAAGATGGTATCTACGAACCTCGACCATGCATAATCATCTCATACCAACAGGTGAGATCAACAGCTACTTATGACACAGAATATTATAGTTTTAATAATATAAGTAAAAAAAACACCGTATGTTGATAAATTACGTATCACAGAAAAAAATCAACAAAAAAACGCATTGACACACACAGCTCCACACTAAATTCAAAGACTTGTATCGTATATGACGGAAGCACTAAATTATCACCCCCGAAACTAGAAGCAGAAATGGCCCTTAGGTAGGAAAATTACTCCTACTGGGAATTGAACCCAAGACCCACGGCGCAGATGCAGAAACTTGCCAACTGGGTCGTCAATAATACAAGTACCTAAATCAAAAACTAGAAGTTTATCAAATAATGGCCTCAGTACTTCAATTTCAAAAGCCAAGAACGAAAGGGCTTATTCATTATCTGACATGATGGTTGCTACTATTTTAGGACCATGACCTACATACGTTTAACATTTTATGTTGAAAGAATCGTCTACTAAACAGATCTGCCGTATTTGCTTGAAAGCTTGAGTACTCATAAAAGGGCCATATAAATTGTATTTTATTACCATAAATATGTAACGTGTGCGTTGTTATGCCACACGAGTTACCAGGCACACTCTACAAAACATGGGGATTGCGAAAAACATTATGAAACTCTGTAATACCAAAATGGCTGACCATTACAAAACTAAACGCTACTACTCGGAAATACTATATTTTTCACATTGGGGTAGGTTCATTCTAGATACAGGTCGATGACTCTACTATACAACAATATTCTGCCACTCACACAATGAAAGCACCGTTTTGTACACTGACAAATATCTACCTCTGAGCTGAACTAACCCCATAACAAAAGTGTCCAAGAAATAAAGTCTAAATTCATTTGATTTTCATTTTTCCATCCGCAAAATATAAGTTTGTCACTTATATAATCGAATGCAGTTCGCGCTAGTGTGAGTGCCGCTTGAAAGATAATAATAGAGTTGGGAAACGATTGCGAAATTTTTTGTCGAATCGACTAATAAGACATCGTATCACTCGATCGGTTGTTTTATAATTTGTTTTATTGCATGTCGGAACGGTGGTGATTACGGAATCTATCTAATTGGGCAATTTGTTGTTTCCAAGTGGTGGTTTGGGACGGGAACTGCTCATCAGGTTGTTGTTATGTTTGATTCATTGTGACTAATCAATTTCGGAATTATTAAAGTTCAACAACTTTCGATCACTTCTGAAATAGATTTTGATTGAACACTTTATTTTCACATATCATATATTAACTTGAATTTAGATGACGAGAATGTAAATCTTTACATGAAAATTTTATCTAAAATACTTCCTATAACCTTTTTAAAATGTAAAGATATATTATTATATTTAAATTTTCTACATAAATAGAAAATTTCTATAGTGTACTCTATTATTCTAATGTTTATGTAAATACATTTCTATAATTAATTTAATATCTTAACATACAAGTTAAATCTTCGAATTGCGAGTATTGATTTTATATATTGTATTTATTGTAAAATTTAAAGCACATTGAGGCGTCTTTGCGTTCTTTTATAAATTATAATACAGAGTTTTCCTAAAATCTATCACACACATCCACATTTATTCTGTATAGTATCTGTTTGAAATTCAATAAACCAAATACCTTTACAATTTTCATATTAAAAATACACCTAATTTTAGTCTTCTCAGGTTGGAAAACCTAATCTGGAGTGTGTGAGTTGCGATGTGATACAAAATTGACAATTATTTATTTTGCATGCGAGCAGCGTCCTTGTAATACTTGATGCGTCGGGAAGTACAAATTTGGGAAGAGAGACCTGTGATCTAAGATCACTGATGGATTTACCAGCAGGCTGAGTAGGCTGGAGCCTAGGGCGGCAGATTTTAGGGGCGGCAAATTTGGGACCAATTTTTTTTGACTAGTTGCATTCATACTAATTACGGGCAAAAGATGGTGTAATATACACTATCATCCTATTACACTAACCTTTTATTGAAATTGCAACATTATGATTTGTAAGCATAATATTTTATTGACGAAAACATTGCAATTAATATGATTGTGAACTAAGTGATGGAATTGTAGAGGTTGGTAAGAGCGGCAAAATGATATACCCTACTGGCGGCAATTGTGTAAATCCGCCACTGTCACTGATGATATATCTCCTGAAATCTATTAATAAAAGAACGATATAAAGTCTGTAACCTCGAAAGACAACACTAGTGATGGGGCACTGCACTCACTCACACATACAAGCTGCTCTACCTAGCATTACATTATAAAATCTATGCTAGCAACCGAAGTGAAGGCAGAAAGATCTGCACTGCCTCTCCACTACTTAATTCTCACTGCAGCCGACGGCTTACACCATGTTTAGTTTACATTGCTGGTTTTCTGTTAGTGATCTAGATTGTATTGATGAAAAATGGGTTGTGTATGTGAAGATGATGTTGTGTTTGTCTTGTAAGGGTTAGCTGGTGTCGTTTCATAGAATTGCTTCTATTTTCTAGGTTGTACAGCAGTTAGTTAGGTAAAAACAAGTTCGTGCATGGTTTTATATTTTAAATGACGGATGCATTCGCCATGTAGGACGAGCTGGCTTTTCTAAAATGGGCTGGAAATGTACTTGGGTTTGTATTAAAAAATGTAGAGTGATTGATTTTACCAGGTTTCTATTTCATTTGCATTTTCGTATGGTTGCGTTGGATTTAAATGGTTTTTGTTGGGATACATGAAATTGCTTTTGAGGATCTAGGGTTTCTAAATAGGTTTCACTAATTGAATCTGATGGAATTGCACTGATACTTGCCGAAATAAAGTAGATTTTAGTGAAAATAGTCTTTTTTAAGAAAGATTTATGATTCAGCTAATATTTTCATATTTTTAAATTGGGTTTTTTAAGATTTTATGGAGCTAATTGTAACGTTCTTAGACCGGTCCCCCTGGTCGATCGTAGCTGATTAACAAAGTAAAGCTCTTTAGAGTAATCTTCAGTCAGGCCGGTGCATAAGTGACCGTTTATTGGGATTTTCAACCGTGTCTATACCGTGTCTGATGTGTAACAGTAATATGTAACAGTAATGTCGGATGATTCCAGGCGACCTTAAACTCCTGACACCAAGACTACCTACAGTTTTATACGACTAGCAAGCAAATATTGAATCTTCTGCTATAGATTCAGTTATGATCAAATTATGTTTTTTTTAATAATGATGGGAATGTAAATCCTTTTTCATTGATAGGTTACAGTTACATTTCAGGCTGTAAATATCCTGAAGGCGGTTCACAGATACAATAAAATATAATATTACCTATACATGTACCGTGTCCCGCGGCTACGCCCGATGATAACGATAAAGTCAAGATAAAAGATCTTTGACCTTCGCCATAATTCAAATTTAGGTATGAACTATCTTTTGTATTTTTGTGGTGGAAGTGAAGAAAAGCGATGTCGATTTTGTATTATATTAGAAAATTGTGATTATTCGTGTGTTAATGTGAAAAAATGGTGTTACTGGTATAATACTTCTGATGATATGTCAAAGGTACTCATTTGAATAAAGTGAATATTTCTCCTCCTATATTAGAAGTTCTAGGAAAGTTTCTACCACTTTTTAGGGCATGATTTGACTTTGACTGACCATGACTAGTTTTATTAATCATTAATTTGACACAAGCTACTTCTTATCCTGAGGGCATATCTATATAGTAAATGTATATAAGCCTATCTAAGATAGTATATGAAGTGAGAGTGGCCATGGTAGTTTAAAAACGTATATCTAAGACAGGCCTTTTCAGATTCAAATAATTTTTTGCATAAAATACAGGTATAAAGTAAAAATACAACAAGATAAGAAACAGTCCTCGTTCGTATTTTGGCTATGAAAGCATGCAAACATTAAAATTGATAATAGTACAAAGTATTCAATTATTTTTTTGTGGATTTTGCTTGCTTGCAACAAACTTGTCAATATCTAAGCACTAGGATCATGCACGTGATATATTATATTTGTATTAATAAGCATGACCAAAAATATTGCTGAACAATTGATGCATCATATTCAGTCTCCTGTTTCTAAACACTCCAATATTTACGAACACAGAAGTCGTGCCTTTATTAAAAATACAATTTCGCTTACCAAGAACAATGTCGGCTACCTAATTTATTTCACTGACGAGCAACTTGATGTCATTGCATAACACATGTACTTACATTGTCGTTGGTTGCATATATTTCCACTTGTGGTTGGTCATGGTGGAGTTTCACGTTTCTTCAATTAACTGGCCAAGTTTATGTTTGTAAAGTATTAAATTGTGTGCATTGTTACCAGTAAACAGAATCGTAAAATGTCGTCAAGCTGATAAGACGCGTCTTTAATTATTTAGTTACTGGAGGCGTGATGGAAGTAATTACATTTTTATGGAAATAGATATGGTATCAACTGAAGGTGACTTACCTATTTACCCGACTACAGCGCAGCAATAAAGTGGATTAGAAATTATGTATATGAACAGACCGTTGGCTTAGTTGGGAGGGCATCCACCTTCTAAGCGGGGGTATTGGGTTCGATTCCCAGCGGGGACAGCCCAAGGGAAATTTGTGTTTCTAGTTCTGGGTGTGATGTGAATGTTTCCGGCACCCACAACACAAGTCCTTGAACTTAGTGTCGGGCTGTTTAAGTTTAATCGTTTAAATAATGTATGTTCGTTTGTTTTTCCTCTCTGCGTCCAAACTTGCTTCTGCGGATGTCATAGGTTAGATTTTTTATATATAAAGAAACAAATGGCGTTTTTGGTTCTCCATTGAGTACCGACAAAAAGTATTAAGTAAATATAGGCTAAAAATCTAATGCGCGGACCATATAATCAATAATAGTAAATGCTTTAATCCTAATGGTAGCATCATTGTGACCGGGCACCCAAGATACAGGCGTTGCCTAGTGTGGGGCCAACAGGGAAGACGCACTCCCATGGTCATGAGTCCACACGTGTATTGATACCTATGTTAGTACCACTTTATCTGAAAGAAATACTTTTTTACTTTATATTATTATGAGTTTAAAAAAACTGTTGACCGCCACATTACATCGAACTACCTGTTGGGTCAGTTGGATGCGCGTTCGCCTTCTAAGCAGGGGTATCGGGTTCGATTCCTGGCGGAAACAAAAGTTTTCTCCCCAAGGAAAATTAGTGTTTCTGGTTCTGGTTGTATTTTGTGTGATGTGAATGTTTCCGGCACCCAAGACACAAGTCACGTACTTAGTGTGGGGCTGTGAGTGTGAAAGCGTATAATAAGCGTATAATAACAACATTGAGTAAGATTGCCAAGCACCAATTAGTGTTCCGGCAGCTATGATTAAGAGCCAGTTCCCATTCTGGGTGTAGCGTGGTTACCACCTTCGACCAGAAGTGAGATAGTAGCCGATCGCTTATCCATGCATTCCAATTAAAATAACGTATTTCTGTCGTTTGTATTTTGGAGGGTTTGCGCAGGAAGTACACAAGTTAATTCCCCTTTGCCCTATTCGCCATTGTACAACCTGAAAAACTGCTAATGTCATCCATTTATGGTAGCCAGTTACGTTACAGCCTAACGTTTTGCTTCTACGTTCATCATTCGTGCAGCGAATCGTACAACGAAACTCGTTGCCTGAGTTGGTGTTTCCTGATAAGTACAATATGGAAGTCTTCACGTTGCGAATGACTAGATATCTTCTTGGCAAGTTTGTTCCATCGTCGACCACATCGTCGCTTACCATCAGGTGAGATAGTGGTCAAAAGTTTGCCTAGTATTGCCAGCGTCTTAGTTTCCTGAACTATGTAATCTTCAGGAACAAAGACGCTGGCAATACTCACTCTAGACTTGAAGGCTCCCCTTCAAGTCTAGAGTGATTATGTATCTTCTAGGAAAGCTTGCTACATCTTCGGACGCATTATCACTTTCCATCAGGTGAGTGGTCAAATGCTTGCTTATCCGGCATAAAAATATATACAAACAGCTAGGCTTCATGAAGGTGATCCAACGCTGGTCCGCAGGGTCCCCTCTTATTTGCGGTTTGACCTCACCCTTGACCCATTTCCATTGTGTACAGTCGGCTGCAATAACAAACTCCAAATTAATAGATCTCCAAATTTTCAAATGTATGTTATTTAATATCTATACGGAATTTGTACACTTCTGATCCCAAACATCATTAAGACGTCCTTGTAAATTCTACCTCATACTCAACTTTTGTTAATTTGTTTTATACGAAAAATATATTTTTTTTTTTTATTCTAGATAGGCAAATTTTTGACCGCCATCTCACCTGATGGTAAGTGACGATGCGGTCGACGATGGAGCACGTTTGCCTAGAAGATGCCTATTCACTCGTGACTTAAAGACTCCCATATTGTATTTATCAGGAAACACAGACTCGGGCAAGGAATTCCACTCCTTTGCAGTCCGCATAATGAATGTGGAGGCAATACGCTTCGTCCGCATTTGTGGAATATCTACCATATAGCGGTGTCGCTTAAGAGTCTGTCTCGATGTCCGATAATAGAATGGGGATGGAGGAATTAGATTGTGTAATTCCGTTGCACACTCTCCGAAATGTATCCGAAATGTTCTATTTACGGGCCTATATTACCTAAACCTAAATTAAAACTATATAAATCTATACAACAAATACCTAAGTTACCTACAAGGCATCGAGCTTACTTAATAGCTTCCTAGTTATTATTTTGAAAATATACTCTTCATCACAGCGTGCTATATCTTCGGCCGCATCATCACTTTCCATCAGGTGTGATAGTGTTCAAATGCTTGCCTATCGAGTATAAAAAAATTTACAATATGTAATTGTGATATTATTTAAGAGCAGATGTTTTCGGCACTCACGATACAAGTCTTTGAACTTAGTGTGGGGCTGTGAGTGTGAATGTGTTTGTTTAAAAAAACACCAAACGGCTCAAATATGTAACCACTGCCGAGGTTTCCATATTCTCGCCGTTTGTGCGCGCCGTCGCTTATTCTGTGTTTCAAAAAGATGTGTCGGAGCTAAAGTGTCGACACAAGTTGCATCCCACACTAAAAGCCGTCCCATCTTCCATGGAATTCGGGATAGTAATTTTAATTAGGGGTTGGAATGTGTTGTAAAATACATTTGAAAATGTTTACATGTTAATGCAGCTGACTGTACTTTGGTAACAGCTTTTATTGACTGTTAATAGATTTCTAAATTGAAAACTGCCTTATAGACCGTGGGCCGGTTGTCGTCAACCCTACCTCATCGAGTACCAAGATGAGACCTATATGGGGGTGTCGTGTGTAAAAAGTTATGCTAAAAAAATCAGGGTTGCCTGTTCCTAGCCTGGAGCATTTTGTGCAGGCGACAAAAAACTGATCCATTTTTTTGGTGAAATTTACCTCATCGAGTACCAAGATGAGACTTATATAGGGGTGTTGTGTGTAAAAAGTTATGCTAAAAAAATCAGGGTTGCCTGATCCTAGCCTGGAGCATTTTGTTCAGGGGACAAAAAACTGATCCATTTTTTTGGTGAAATTTACCTCATCGAGTACCAAGATGTGACATATGCCAATCGATAGCCCCGTTCTTCCTTCTATTAAAAAAATAGGGTTGCCGGCCCTAAACCTGGAGCATTTGTTTTTCGGCCTACTTTAGTGTTCAGGCATCAGAAGTAAGTTTTATGAAAATAACATCGAAATGATATATTTTAGTTATTTAAACAACAAAATATAGTAGAAAATGATGATGCGCATCATACAATTGACTATTTAGTACTGTCAGAAAGAATGTGACCTCACAGTGAGCCAAAACCGTGGTGACGGAGAATACAATACTTTGTTTTACAATTACAACGAGTTTTGATTGAGCAACAAGATACCATATATGGCGATCGATAGTTCTATTCATCCTTTTACTAAAAAAACTGGGTTGCCTGGTCTGATTTCGAAGCACTTGTTTTTTGGCCTAGTTTAATATTAGGGCGTCAAAAGTAAAGTGTTTATCAAAATCACTTCTAAATTACATATTTAAGTAGTGTAAACGACAAAATATTGTAGAAAGCAATAATGAGCAACGTTATTTTGACTTTCAAGTCCAATCAGAAAAGAAGTGAACACGTAGTAAGATAAAACATAAATCACACAGTAAACAAATCATATAATGCAATTACAACGTCTGTTCATTGAAATGAGATAAATAATGTGTGGCAATTGATAGCTCTACTCATCCTTTTATTAAAAAAATTGGGTTGCCAGGCCTTATATTAGAGTATCAGTTTTTCTGCCAAGTTTAATTTTCAGGCAAAAAATTACCTCATGGAGTACCAAGATAAAACATATGCCAATCGATAGTGCTGGTCTTCCTTATATTAAAAAAAATTGGTTGCCGGTTTAAAACTTGAGCATTTGTTTTTCTGCCTGCTTTAAAGATCAGGAATCAGAAGTAGCCTATACGAAAATGCCTTGTTTAGTTGTTTCAACAACAAAATACTGTACAAAGTAAAAACATGAAACATACATTTGACTATTTAGTACAGTCAGAACAAAAAGAACACGCAGAGAGCAAAAACAGTGATCCACAAAATTGGTACTGTGCACATATTACGATTTTGATTGTGTACTAAAATACAATGTATAGCAGTCGATAGTTCTATTCATCCTTGTATTAAAAAACTTGGGTTGCCTGGCCTAAATGTAACGCATTTGTTTTTCGGCCTATTAAAATATTCTGGTAAAAGGAGTAGTTTTTATGAACAACATGATATCTTTTGATGATTCAAACGACAAAACACTAACGAAAGCGATAAAAAGCATCACACATTTGACTATTTAGTACTGTCAGAAAAAAAGTGAACACATAGTAAGCAAAACAGTAATCACGCCATATACAAAACTATACTATGCACGTGTTACGAATTTTGATTGTGTACTTAAACACAATGTATAGCAGTCGATAGTTCTATTCATCCTTGTATTAAAAAACTTGGGTTGCCTGGCCTAAATGTAACGCATTTGTTTTTCGGCCTATTAAAATATTCTGGTAAAAGGAGTAGTTTTTATGAACAACATGATATCTTTTGATGATTCAAACGACAAAACACTAACGAAAGCGATAAAAAGCATCACACATTTGACTATTTAGTACTGTCAGAAAAAAAGTGAACACATAGTAAGCAAAACAGTAATCACGCCATATACAAAACTATACTATGCACGTGTTACGAATTTTGATTGTGTACTTAAACACAATGTATAGCAGTCGATAGTTCTATTCATCCTTGTATTAAAAAACTTGGGTTGCCTGGCCTAAATGTAAAGCATTTGTTTTTGGGCCTATTAAAATATTCTGGTAAAAGGAGTAGTTTTTATGAACAACATGCAATCTTTTGATGATTCAAACGACAAAACACTAACGAAAGCGATAAAAAGCATCATACATTTGACTATTTAGTACTGTCAGAAAAAAAGTGAACACATAGTAAGCAAAACAGTAATCACGCCATATACAAAACTATACTATGCACGTGTTACGAATTTTGATTGTGTTCTTAAACACAATGTATAGCAGTCGATAGTTTTATTCATCCTTGTATTAAAAAACTTGGGTTGCCTGGCTTAAATGTAAAGCATTTGTTTTTCGGCCTATTAAAATATTCTGGTAAAAGGAGTAGTTTTTATGAACAACATGATATCTTTTGATGATTCAAACGACAAAACACTAACGAAAGCGATAAAAAGCATCATACGTTTGACTATTTAGTACTGTCAGAAAAAAAGTGAACACATAGTAAGCAAAACAGTAATCAAAAAAGCAAATTATGAAAAGAAACAAACATTGAACTATTTTTTTTGAACTTTTTCTTTTACTTTGTGTTTTGGTCGTTGGAATCATCAAAAAATATCATGTCATTCATAAAAACTACTCCTTATATCTGAATATTTTAATAGGCCGAAAAACAAATGCGTTACATTTAGGCCAGGCAACCCAAGTTTTTTAATACAAGGATGAATAGAACTATCGACTGCTATACATTGTATTTTAGTACACAATCAAAATCGTAATATGTGCACAATACCAATTTTGTGGATCACTGTTTTTGCTCTCTGCGTGTTCTTTTTGTTCTGACTGTACTAAATAGTCAAATGTATGTTTCATGTTTTTACTTTGTACAGTATTTTGTTGTTGAAACAACTAAACAAGGCATTTTCGTATAGGCTACTTCTGATTCCTGATCTTTAAAGCAGGCAGAAAAACAAATGCTCAAGTTTTGAACCGGCAACCAATTTTTTTTAATATAAGGAAGACCAGCACTATCGATTGGCATATGTTTTATCTTGGTACTCGATGAGGTAATTTTTTGCCTGAAAATTAAACTTGGCAG
This sequence comes from Lomographa bimaculata, assembly GCA_948107665.1. Classification (NCBI taxonomy): domain Eukaryota; kingdom Metazoa; phylum Arthropoda; class Insecta; order Lepidoptera; family Geometridae; genus Lomographa; species Lomographa bimaculata. The sequence goes on along the minus strand of OX403600.1, from coordinate 658,627 downwards.
AAAAACTGATACTCTAATATAAGGCCTGGCAACCCAATTTTTTTAATAAAAGGATGAGTAGAGCTATCAATTGCCACACATTATTTATCTCATTTCAATGAACAGACGTTGTAATTGCATTATATGATTTGTTTACTGTGTGATTTATGTTTTATCTTACTACGTGTTCACTTCTTTTCTGATTGGACTTGAAAGTCAAAATAACGTTGCTCATTATTGCTTTCTACAATATTTTGTCGTTTACACTACTTAAATATGTAATTTAGAAGTGATTTTGATAAACACTTTACTTTTGACGCCCTAATATTAAACTAGGCCAAAAAACAAGTGCTTCGAAATCAGACCAGGCAACCCAGTTTTTTTAGTAAAAGGATGAATAGAACTATCGATCGCCATATATGGTATCTTGTTGCTCAATCAAAACTCGTTGTAATTGTAAAACAAAGTATTGTATTCTCCGTCACCACGGTTTTGGCTCACTGTGAGGTCACATTCTTTCTGACAGTACTAAATAGTCAATTGTATGATGCGCATCATCATTTTCTACTATATTTTGTTGTTTAAATAACTAAAATATATCATTTCGATGTTATTTTCATAAAACTTACTTCTGATGCCTGAACACTAAAGTAGGCCGAAAAACAAATGCTCCAGGTTTAGGGCCGGCAACCCTATTTTTTTAATAGAAGGAAGAACGGGGCTATCGATTGGCATATGTCACATCTTGGTACTCGATGAGGTAAATTTCACCAAAAAAATGGATCAGTTTTTTGTCCCCTGAACAAAATGCTCCAGGCTAGGATCAGGCAACCCTGATTTTTTTAGCATAACTTTTTACACACAACACCCCTATATAAGTCTCATCTTGGTACTCGATGAGGTAAATTTCACCAAAAAAATGGATCAGTTTTTTGTCGCCTGCACAAAATGCTCCAGGCTAGGAACAGGCAACCCTGATTTTTTTAGCATAACTTTTTACACACGACACCCCCATATAGGTCTCATCTTGGTACTCGATGAGGTAGGGTTGACGACAACCGGCCCACGGTCTATTACATGGGCGCCATATATCTGACCTACGATTTTATTTACTGTGACTATAATCATATCTTTCAATCAATGGACTCTTATAAACATAAATGCTTTCACACTTACAGCTCCACACTAAGTTTGAAGACTTGTGTCGTGGGTGCTGGAAAAGTTTTATTTAAGCTTCACATCACAATTAAAACCAGAATTAGAAACACAAGTTAATCTTAGGAGATAGTTTTTGTTCATACCGGGAATTGAACCCAGCAACCAACTACGCCAATAGGCAGTTCAATAATACACTACACATATTTTATTGGTTTTATTATATTGATAATAATATAATACTATTTATAAGGAAGATAGAATATTATATGTATATTTTTTGCTTTCACACTCACAGCCACACACTAAGTTCGATGACATGTATCGTCCATCACAACCAGAACTGGAAACACAAATTTCCACGCTTCCCAAGTTTCCCCAATTTCTATTCTTTCATGAAAAAAAACTCCAAAGTCGTTTTAGTGAAAACTTTATAGAAATTGATAACAGTATCATCGAACCGAGAGAGTCTACTTTAAAGAATTCTGGAAGTTCCCCGTGAAACAACGTAAAAGGGGGAGTGAAATGGAAAAAGTTTTACTTGCGTGGATATTATCAGTGGCCGGAATTGAGTCCTCGGGTGAAATAAAAAAGTTATTGAGAAGCAATAAATAATAAAATAGGTTTATATACTAAGAATTAAAAAACCCGACTGCGAAAAATATGAACCTACTTTTTATGTAATCCTTTTTTAATTTACTAAATTTTTTGACCCTACTAATAGGTTATTTTTTTTTATTGAAGTATTAAAATTTCGCGCCAAACATCTGCAACTTATTTTTCACACACCTGTCAAATGACTCTTGGGTTTTTAAGGCGAGTATAACAATACCTGTGAAATCCATCCAGCCGTTTGGAAGATACAAGGTACTGAAGAAATATACAAACATAGAAGATACGCGCGAAAAACATAACCCTTCTTTGGCGGTTAGGTAAAAAGAAACAAATTATATACCTAATGGTAAACGCCAAACTTAGCAGCAATATGTCACAACAACCCGAAATGTCACAATTTAAGTTTTTTCGTACAATATGCACGAAGCAACAGAATCACATAAACATAAACGCTTTCACACTCACATTCCCCTCTAAGTTCTATGACTTGTGTCGTGGGTGAGGGAAACATTGACGACCCAGTTGACGCAGTGGACAGGAGACCTGGCCCTCTGCGCCGTGATTCCTGGGTTCGATTCCCGGCAGGAGCACAAATTCCTTCCCAAGGGATATTTGTGCTTCTGGTTCTGGGTGTGATTATGTGTGTGATATGTGAATGTTTACAGCACCTACGATACAAGCCTTTGAACTTAGTGTGTTCTAAGCATCGGGTTCGATTCCCGGTGGGAACTCAAACTTTCTCCCCAAGGGAAATTTGTGTTTCTAGTTTTCGGTCGTCAAATTGAAAGAAAAAAAATGAAAAACCAAATAAACGTCGAAATACCAACAATGAAATTGACAAAATTGTAACAGACATACGACATCTATCTATATTACAGAATGTTTATGTATGGTAATTGGTTAGAATCTGATAGCATAGAACAAATATCCGAGAGCGCCTCAAGGTATGCACATAATTGTGTTCTCGATGGATCACAATTATGCGCATATTTGACAAGTGTGCACACTTGCAGGTGCGTATCTGTCTCCCCATGACCCGCGTCTCTATTACAAGGGTGTCATACTAAATTTTGACAGTTCATTACTTCGACAAGTTACTTACTGCGAAAAAATATATTTCGACAAGTCATTGCTTCGACAGATCATATATTAAACAAGGAATAGTCTGATAAAACTAACTTCTACAACGAATTGGATTTTTAACGCAAAACTTAAAAAAGAAATGTAGTTAAAAACATTTTTCAATTATGTTTAATAAAAACCTTTTTGGTACTTGAACTCATCAAAATAAGCAATAACACAATTCATTCCGAGTTCGTACTGCCTCTATCATTAGATCATCTTAATGTTACCAATTATTATGTATTGTCATCGAAATTTGATAGGTAAGTATTCAAAATAGTAGTTGTGAACAACGAAACTGGGTCGAAATACATGTTGTATGTAGTATTTATTATCTATGAGTATTAGTTATATATTTATATTCATGTAAAAGATTTGACTGCCATGTTAGGTAAACTTTAATCTATATATAAAAATCAATGCCACTTTTCGTTGTTATTTTATAACTCAAGAACGGGCTCACCTATCCAAACCAAATGTTTAGGCTTTGTTCGGACTATTTAGTAGATGGTTTATGTGAAGTTTGCACAAAATCGGTCGAGCGGTTCATCATTTATCACAATTTTTGTAGGGTCAGCTAGTAGAATCTAAAAATATTTTGTTTATGTTCAAGTTAATTATAAAACTTAATAGTATAAACACTTTCACATGAATACCCGCTCTAAGTTCGAAGACTTGTGCCGTGGGCTGTAAACTTTTACTTATAAGAAAACATTCTCAACCAAGTAATTATTAAAATATTCTCCTTCCAAAGGTTTTCTGGAAGAGATCGCTTTTAGCGATAAGACCGCCGATTGTACACTCTAGTTTAAGTGTATTTTTTTTTGTAAGTGATTTATGTAAGATGTGACAATAAAGCGTTATCTATCTATCTATTATTTTCCTATGTAAATTATGTTTCAGCCAGGAATAGAAGGAACCCACTATCCGCGGTGCGTAGACTCAACTACGCTATAACAACTCCTTTGATTCAAAACAACCATTCGGAGTATTCAGACAAAGTAGGTAAAATAAATAATATAATTAATTACCCTAATCTCCAAAAATTTGAAATCTGTAGAAATATTGAAAGCGGTAGAAACAAAATGAGCGAGACGGCACGTTGGGAACAAGACACAAGATGGGTTGAACAGTGCGGGGCGAGAGGGGAGTGTAGCGATCGAAGCGAGCGGCGGGCGGCGCGGCGCGGCGGGCGGCGCGGCGCGACGTCACTCCGCCGCGTCGACTCGCCGCGACCACGCGCGTCCGAACCACAGCCGCCGCGCCGCGCCGCGCCGTCTACATAACTTTACTACGAACAAACACCAAGAAACTTCAAGGTTACCAGCTTCCTGTTATGACTCTGCCCTGCTTGATGGACTGCGATCAATTCATCCGGGAGATTATGGCCCGCCCCGAGCTGTGGAAGCATAAACACCCCGACAGGAAAAACAAGTTCAAGGTCGCTCGCCAGTGGGAATCGATTAGAAAGCTATATCCGGAATTCACAGGTAAAAACGTTATTGTAATTTTTTTTATTAGTTGCATTGTATCATGTATGAAATGTAAGTATATTTCTACGTTTACAGCACCTGCCTTTTAACTGCCCGTTGGCTTAGTTGCGTGAGCGTTCGCCTTCTAAGCAGGGTATCGGGTTCGATTCCCCGCGGGAATACCCAAGGAAAATTTGTGTTTCTGGTTCTAATTGTGTGTGTGATGTGAATGTTTCCGTCACCCACGACACAAGTCATTAAACATAGTGTGGAGCTGTGAGTGTGAAAGCGTTTATGTTATGTTAAGTGTAGAAATGTGAGTAAACAGTAGAATAATATCTGTGTGTTACCGATTAGTGTGGTAGACAGGTTGCTGCCCTCTGCGCCGTGGGTCCTGGGTTCGATTCCCGGCAGGAGCATGGCAACGGCTTCATTGTGAAAGGGGTAAAAAAATGTGACCTATGCATTCGAAATTTTCTACAAAGAGAAGGTTTTTTTTATGCTGGATAGGCAAGCATTTGACCGCTATCTCACCTGATGGAAAGTGACGATGCGGCCGAAGGTGAAACATGCTTGTCTAGAGGGTACTTATTCACTTTAGACTTGAAGCCACCCAGATGGTACCGTTCAGGGAACAAATAGTTACAGGTACCTATATGAACTATGCAATAATATGACTCGTTCAGCTAAAACTCTTTCTTATCTGTGACCTCCTTTTAGGTAGGTATGTGATACGCCTCCTGCCTCTACTAATTTATGTGTAGGTTTTCAGATAAACTGGGTCGTTGCTACACTGCAGTAACTGATACGTAGACTGTGGTTGCTTTTTCTTTGAGTACATACTATGTTCGTGACTGTGGCTTGGCAACACAACATTTGAGTAGAAAAGATATCAATATTCCTACCTACGTATTATGTCTGTTAATCTTTTGTATATTTTAGTATTCATGGTAGGAATAATAGTTTATTTTCTTGGCAATATATGTATTCCATGTTAGTACTTATTTAAAAAAAAAAAATTTCAAATAAGAAAAAAATCCCACAGAAGTAACAGTTTTTTGGTAGTCATGTAGTTAAACCCTGAAGCACCTTTTTAGCCGATCTCCAAAAAATAAGTAGGATTCTCGATTCCATGAAACATTACTTTTTTTTAATTATTAAAATTTGGCCAAATTTGGCCACTTGCTTTTTGTGTCCATGATGACTAGTAAACCTATAAAAAAAGAATAAGGTAATCATAACTCTCCGTTTTTCTTCGCCGTAGTCGGCTAAAAAGAAATTCAAAGTGTCATCTCAGTGTCACGACTATACTTTTTTTTTAAATCAAGATAGGCAAACGTTTTACCGCAATCTCACCTGATGGTAAGTGACGTTGCGGACGAGACGATGGAGCACGAAAATTAATTGTTAGTTCCTTATTTTTTAAGTCGTTAAGAGTTCCACAGTGGCCTATATGTTTCCCCATATAACCTGGTTTTCTTCAAGTCATGAGCGAATAGGTATTTTAGGCATTATTCGCTTTTCATTATCAACCGAAACAGATCGCATAATGATGGTCTAAGGTTCAATTTTAAGAAATAAAAAGACAACATTTTTTTACTTTTTAAGTAGGTTCAGCTGTATTGGTATTTTGGGGCACGTGGGGAAATATCGTATGCAATTAACACTTGATGAACAAAATACATATACCCACAGATTTAAATTAATTTTCACAAATACACATTTTAAGTTAGGTCATCATTGAATCGTCTTCTGTCGATTCTTGATCATCTGTTTCATCAACTACAATCGGATCTGAGCACTCATCCTCCTCTATTTCGGAAGAGCTCTGTGGGTTTGCAGGTGGTAGTGATTCTTTATGCTGTTTCCACATGTAGTTGCACAGTTGATCTCTGATTGATACCGCGATAGAAGACGAGCGGTTGTTCCTCCTCGATTTATGCTTCACCAGATTCAAATATATAGCACCGTTATCCACATGACCAAACTTGCTGAAGTGCGGGTCTCTATCGCCATCTCTGTCTTTCGTAATATTATGCAGCAAGGTAGTCACATTAACGACTATTTTGACCTCTTCCAGACGGATATCGAAGGGTTTCGTAAAGATTTTCCACTTCTCTGTAAGAATCTCGAACGCTCCGTCGACTGTCACTCGAGCCTGCTTCAACCTCTCGTTGAACATCTCTCTGTCCTCGTACCTTCCAACCATGCGAGTTCTGGTGGGATACGGTTTCATCAAATTACTTTTAAGTGGATATGCCTCGTTTCCGATCAAAACCAGCGGCAGCATTATCTCTGTCCCAGGAAGAAACTGTACGCCGGTTATGGTAAACATCTGCCGGAGGAAAGAGTCATCGGAATCTCGCCTTCTGATGACGTAAACGCCTATGAAGCGGAAGTTTGCATCGACCACGGCACTTAAAATAATTCTTTGAGTGGTTCCTGTCGCAGTATTCACTAGTCGTATGTATTTCCCTCCGATGGCTCCCACGCAATTAGGGAACCTCCATTTCTCATAATATTGCTTTGCTAGGTAACTCATCTCGGCGTGAGTGGGTTCACGAAGATGTACAGGACTGAGTTTTTTCGTAATAGCGTCCATTGTCATGAAAATCACTTTTTTTGCCAAGGAAATGTCTATGGAGAGATTATGTGCCACTGTCTTAATGTTCATCCCCGTGGCGAGGTACCTGAAAAAATAATAAATTTGCGGTTTAGGCTAGCAGTGTAGAAGCTTTCTACAATCTCGTGTTATTAATCTACGCTGGTATAAAATTCGACGAAAGCGTCGATAGAAGCGTCTGTCTGTCGGTAACTAACTGACTCCACCACGCACCACGCAGCAATATAGGGCAACTGATCGCAGGCTGTAACTTAATCTTACATATTTTATCCTGATTCAGCATCATCATTAATCATGAACTAGTTTTAAAGGTTATGTGAAATTATAGTAAAGTCGACCAATATTTTTTTTGTAGTTATTACCATTAGAGATCGTTAGACCATTTTTTGTAGTAGGTTAGGCTGGCAACCTCAAAAAAAAATTTAAAGCCATGGAATATGAATTCTGAATTTAGATTTTTTAGCAGTAAGCTGGAAGGCGTGGAGCTCATTTAGTCTCAGATTAAAGTAATAATAAAATAACGTTTATTGATACAAAATTTCTTTTACAATTTTTAATACATTTTTGGCCCCCAAACTAGGTTCACCTGTATCTTGGGATCTCCTTCCTATTTGGTACAATTAAGTAAGTAATGCTAAATGATTGTCTCTTTTTTCAGTGGACGAGTTAAAAAAGAGATGGAAAAACTTGAAAGACACGTATCGTAAAGAGCTAAAGAGGCTACCACAATCACGACCTGGCGTTCCCGTAGAAAATATGAAGTCGAACTGGAGATATTTCGAATCGCTATATTTTATGAGAGATGAACTATTTTCCCTCGGAAAAGAAACTGATGAGTACATTATATGTCAACCAGAGCCTGAGAAATACATGGAAGCCATAAGCCAATCTCCAACGTCACCAGTTTCATCCAAGTCCGAAGATGAAGGTGAAGGCCCTTCTAGTTCAAAACGCCAACCAAGAGAGCTCAGAACAGAGCTTTTGAAAATAGAAAGAAGAAAGATGAAGATATTAGAAGAAGAGATTGCTAGAAACAACAAGTACCTGAAATCGGATAACTATCACTTCCTGATGAGTTTATTGCCGGAGATGGATAAGTTAGCTCCAGTACAGAAAATGAGGCTCAGAACGAAGATAAGTCAGGCTGTTCTAGATGAGGTGTCTATAGCTATGTATGATGGACAGCAAGCCTTCAACGAAGTGCAGCCAAATGAACAGATGCACTTTCAAGACACTCCAGTTGAAACCATCGAATCTATTAATATTATAAAAGAAGAATCCATTAACATGTACGATTGATTTGAGGGAATTTTCATGTTCTTAGTTTCTGTATATTCTGGATCAACAATGGGGAATATGCATATTTTTATGCTTTTGACCTATTGTTTACGTTTACACATTACCGACAAGAAAGTTTCATTCATAAAAGAATAACATTATATATCTAAATGTATGTTTTAAAATACAAGCAGGTTCGGGCAATTTATTCTTGGTATTTTTTTTCGTTTTTTTGTTATTTCCATGATCAAATCATGGCAGCTGCAGCCGTAAAGTGGAATAATCATTGATATAAAAAATCTAGAACTGACGTCATTTTTTTCTCGCTACTGCGAGCGTTTTGCTGTATTGAATTTGTCGTGCATATTTATCACTTTTCATTCATAGTAATTCCTAGTTAAAAGGTATTTAGGTATAAAAAATATGCATATTCCCTATTAAAAAACAAACTAAAAATGTGTTGCTAATGAATGTATCCTTGTTTCCCAATACTTTAATATATGCAGATTGTAAAGTAGAATATAATAATGTGATGGTATAATAATAGGTAGGTATAAATAATAAATAAATTCATGCATTTCAAAATATTATGCCCATATTATATTAGCATTGTAAGCCAGTCTCACACACATTGAATATGTTATTTTATCGATTATCATTAATACTTTATATTTATCATGTATTTTCTCATATTTTGACTTTATTATTAGTACCTTGATATTATGACGACCCAGTTGGCGCAGTGGACAGGTGTTCTCCCTCTGCGCCGTGGGTCCTGGGTTCGAATTCCGGCAGGAGCACAAATTCCTTCCCAAGGGATATTTGTGCTTCTGGTTCTAGGTGTAATGTGTGTGTGATGTGAATGTTTCCGGCACCCGCGATACAAGTCTTTGAACTTAGTGTGGGGTTGTGAGTGTGAATGCGTTTGTTTGTTGTTTTGTTATGTGAGATAGTAGACAAATACTAGCCTTCTAGAGATAAAATAAATTACATTTTGAATTGAGATGAGTTCATTAAAATCGTCTCGTTCCCACTGCTGGGACAAAGGGTCTTTCTTACTGGTCGAGACTCAGCTGTAATCTATTTACTACATTATTTATAGTGGAAATTCCGCACATTACCAGACCTTTAAGCTGAATCTCGCGTATTTTTCATAATAATTGCATTTCTATGTTTCAACCTCCTTATCTACGACATTATTAAATTTCCAAAACTGACTCGACAAAATAATCCTATATAATAATCGAACCTGCTGACAAAAATTCACGAGAATCGGTTGAGAAAAGCAGCCGGACATCCGCCGGACATACGAAAGCATTTTTGCCCAAGCTGAAACGGAGACGCTTTGCTCACGCTCCTCGCTCAGTCAGTAAAGTAATTTGTGTGGCACCTGTAACTCGGTAAACGTTATATAAAATTAAAATAAAAGTAAAGGCACGAATCAACAGTTCGTCTACCTATATATAATCACACTAATATTATACATGCGAACGTTGTTAGTCGTAAGACAACAGTCGCTAAGTCATGTCGGATGCTATCAGGCGGCCTGAAATATCCTGATACTAGTGTATACGACAAGCGGCAAGCAATGCGGAAGTTTGTGTGTAAGTATGTTTAAAACCCGACTGCGTAAGTGTACTTACATTTTATATTTTATATACTTTTCGTTAATAAGACCAGTTATATAAAGAACGATATCAAAGCTATATATATATATATATATATATATAAGCTTAACTGAGCTATATAAGTAATGAACAGTATGAATGGTTCCTGACTAACTTTGAATCTTTATAGAACCAATAAGAAAAACCTACAGAGGATTTTCAAATACATATTCAATGATACACCACTTGACTCCATTCTTCAAATTAAAATTTCAGTTTGTCGCCACATTGATTTTTAATTACTGTCACGTCTTAAGTGACTCTCGCAACATTATTGATTAAGTTGACTTGGGTTCCGCACTTTGTCCGTCCGTCCGTCTGTCAGAGGCATCTAGCGTCTAAGCCATATAAGCAAATAACTTAAAATTCTCACAGAATATGTAAAACTATGGCCGAAAGCCAGAAATGGCAGTTAAAATTATGTAAATTAATACGTTAAGAGGGCATCCATACACGTTACCGCGACCAAAAATTTTTTTTTTTTTTATCTACCCTACCTATTGTGGGGTATTGTTGAAAAGAACTCTGCAAGTAGAGTAAAGATCTATATTGTAAAATAACAATTTGATAGGCCACCAAAGTCACTGTTTTAAGACCTATTTTGACATGGGGTCTATCTAAAAAACAGCTTTATATTTAAAGCTGAAACTTACATATAATATCTATTATATTCTGTACTTGAACAACAAATACAGAAATTCGACAATTATTTTAAACAAAAAAAGTTATAAGCAATTAACCTCGAAAGTTTTTCTCTATTAGGCAAAATGTAGGCGCGACATCTCAGTTCGGCGCGAACTACTACTTTATTTGTTTAAAAGGTTATTTTTTCATAATTAACTGACAAAATTAAGACAGATCGATTGACGGAAGATCATCACTAACGGCCGATGCACTCAAGAGACCCACAAAAGAGCAATAAAACCGGCCAAGTGCGAGTCGGACTCGCGCACGAAGGGTTTTCGTACCATTATCTTTAAAAAATCAAGTGTTGTATGGGAGCCCCCCTTTAATATTTATTTTATTTTATTTTTAGTATTTGTTGTTATAGCGGCAATAGAAATACATCATCGGTGAAAATGTCAACTGTCTAGCTATCACCGTTCTTGAGATACAGCCTGGTGACAGACGGACGGACGGACAGCAAAGTCTCAGTAATAAGGTCCCGTTTTTACCCTTTGGGTACGGAACCCTAAAAAACGAAATGTAGGTACATATAATTATGATTGAAATCAACCTTCTTTTTATCGTGCAGTTGGGTAAAAACGTCGCGGTGGCGGCGGCGGCAACAGTGAAGAAAGCAAGTATACATCAATAGAGAAATCAAGTAATACGTCAATTGTTTGTAAATGCTGATGTAGTCGAAGGTGGTAAGGAAACTGCCTCTGGAATGGTAAGAACTGGCTTTCAAAAATAGACGATGAAATCAGCGGTTAGAGCAAAGAACATGAGACCTCAAGCGATATTTTATCCTTTATTAACCGACTTCAAAAAAAGAAGGACATTGCCAGTTCGACTGTGTGTTTTTATGTGTGTTAACTCAGAACTTTTCTAGGTGAACCGATTTGATGTTTGTTTTTTGTTTGAAAGCTGGTGCTTCCCATGTGATCCCATTTAAATTTAATCAAAATCTGACCAGTAGTTACCTATACAGTATCCTCAATAATGCTTTTTAATTGGTTCCGAGGATAAAGCGGTGAAGTCGGATTTTTTAAGCTTTGCTTGCGTTTAAATAATAATACGTACAATGTACATACCACCTTAGATATGAAGACAAAAATGCAATATTTGAAACTTACCCAAGTGTAACGCACAGTTTCTCCTCCGGTGTGGTTACCCAAAATGGCGTGTCGATCGCTTCCAAATCACTTCTCAAATTTTCTAGAATGTAATCGAACGTTTCCAAGCTAATATTTACTTCCTCGAAAAACTTAGCTGGATTCTCTCTGAGTACTCTGTATTCGTTTAGAAAAGGGCTAACAATTATTTTTCGCCGAGTTTCCTTCTTGCGAGTTAATTTGCTGTTCGAATATAGTAGTTCCATTTTTAAATATGCGCTGGTTTCAAGGCACATCAGTGCAGCTTTAGATAGTGGCATATTTGTGAATGTGATTTTTTTTTAGGATAAACGCGTGCGGTCTTTGCTCTGGTTGGAGGGTAACTGAGCGTCCCGCGCCGCGCCCCGTCCGCCCGCTTCCCCGCGCATGCTTGTTTCTTTTTCCAACTTCGAAACAGGAGGTTATCTATTCGTTGATTTTTAACCGACTTCAAAAAAGGAAGAAGTTCTATGTTCGACTGTATATATTATTTTTTATGTATGTTCATCGATTTCTCTGTCCATTGCAGGCCGATTTTGATGATTTCTTTTTTGATCGATTATTCATAAACATTATTATTCATAAACGGCTGCTTTGCCAATTTTTTGTATTTGAGGAAAAATAAAGCCCTTGGTAAATAATAAAAACAAATAAAAGTGGTGCCGCCAAAAAGTTAAGGTAATTTTAATGCTACGAAATTGTACGTTATATGAAGGTTGAGTAGTTTTTGCCAAGTTCAGTAATAAGTTTGAGTTATAATTGTGAACACAAAAAATAGGATGATGTTGGGAAAACCATAATTATCTAATTGATGTAGTTAGTACCTATCGATTACATTTAAGCCAATAAGCAGGGCGAATACAATGTATTCTCTCGAAATATTTGAGATAGTATCAAAAATATCTATACAAAAATATCCTTTTTTTTATTTGGTATAAGCAAGCATTTGACCACTATCTCACCTGATGGAAAGCGATGCGGCCGAAGATGTGACATGCTTGCCTAGAAGATACTTATTCACTTGAGACTTGAAGACTCCCAGATTATAACAAAGACGCAGGCAATGATGCCTCATGGCCGAAGTTCATAAACACAAACCCACAACACATTCTCCTGTGTCCTTCACTGTTGCTTGAGATGACGTGGTTATAATTTTGATAGATGACTATGATTAGATGACTATTTAACATTTATATTTTTTTATCTGTGATAGGCAAACGTTTGACCACTATCTCACCTGATGTTAAGTGACGATGCGGTCGACGATGGAGCACGCTAGAAAATACCTATTCATTCTCGACTTGTAGACTAATTAAAATGTTTATAGTTTTGTCACGAAATTGTAAAGGTCTTATTGATTTACCACTATTTTCCAAAAGTTAAGATACCAGCGGATTGATAGATAAACTATTTATCGTACGCCATTTGCAAAAACAAAATTAAATTCAATGTGAAATATTAAATAATTAAACGCAAGGAAAACTTAAGAATCGACTTTATTTTCGGAACCTTGATCAAATTAAATGGGACCAATGGGAAAACACCAGCTTTCAAACAAAAAATAATGAAAAACATTTCACGTGGAAAGAAGTTATGAGGTAACAGACATAAAAAAACAGTCGAATTGAGTACCTCCTCCTTTTTTGTGAAGTTGAAAAAAAACTTAGGCTAGTACAAAGTGCGCGGGCCGGGTGGTTCGTTTAAAGCGGTCTCTTTCAGACAACCTTTGGATGGAGACCTTACTACGAGTACAAACAGTACATATCACACGTTTTTTTTGTTTCTTTTTTTTATTTGTGACTAAGCCAGCGATGGAAAGCGACGATGCGGTCGAAGATGGAGCACGTTTGCTCAGTAAATAATAATGATAAATGAATAAATAAACGCTTTCACACTCACAGCCCCACGCTAAGTTCGATGACTTGTGTCGTGGGTGCCGGAAACATTCACATCACACACACAATCACAACCAGAACCAGAAGCATAAATAATCCTTGGGGAGACAATTTGCGTTTCCGCCGGGAATCGAACCCGATACCCCTGCTTTGAAGGCGAACGCCCACTCAACTTAGCCAAAGGGCGGGTCGGTACCTATTCATGTACGTTTCTCATGGACAAGTGTAAGAAGTCACGTGTGCAGTTCCTTGCCTCTAGTTGTGCATGTAGATTATTGTAGATGGTCGCATATAATACAGTACTTACCATACCTTATGTTATTTCATATTCAATCGCGTACATTATTCAACGATTTGATCACGTCAAGTTATTCCTGTTGTGACGAGATGTGTTTGTTAGGATTGGTAATGTGTTGCTAGAGTTTTACCCAACTGCGCGACGCAAAGGTTTTATTGTTTATCTGCGTATGTTTGTTAGTTCCTTTTTGGTTTACTAGAGACCAAACGCGTTGGCCGTTTTTGGTGATTCTTTAATCAATCGATATGTCTTAATTTTGCAAGTGTCATTAAAGACATACAATTAATTAAAAATTTAAATAGGCAACTACCAGACACCATATTGTGAGAATAAAAAATAAAAGTCGAACTGTATTAATGGTATCATTGAATAGGTTACATATGAAAATCATCTTTAGTGTTGTTAGATGGTAAAACGGGGATGGGGGAATTAACTCATGTAATTCATACGCACACTCTCCAAAATATAAACGACGCGACGTTTTCGAAATCACGTCAATCATATCATGTCATCCAAATCCGTCCAAAAGTTGAAATACCCTATTTTAAACATACAAAATCACACATATTTATTTATTTTCTAGGTGACCCGCCCGGCGCGGACTATTTCAGAACGATTTTTTTTAAAGGAATAAATTCCTTTATATATTTTTTCACCTTTCAAACCTCCCTTGGACTACAAAGATTTCAAAACCAAAATTAGGCAAATCGATTCAGCCGTTCTCGAATTTTTGTAAGATTAACAAACGTAAATTGATTGATTGATTGATTGAGTATATATAGATTGATCACCAACACAATTAACACCGTTACATGCGTATAGTTGACATGTTACTATTGAAAAAGGCTAGTGACATTACAATCACAGGTGAAGACTGCATGCAGATTAATTTAAGTAACAATTATCTTTCTCATAAATTTCATTGCAAATAATAGTTCAAAATAATCTCGATTGTGACATAACATACAAACTTTCGATTGTAAGTTTATACAAAGTATGTTTAATGATATATTATATGAGATGAAAGGAATGTCAGAAGTGATATATAGTGACAATTATATTATCCCTTAGTATCATTAATAATAAATTCGTCTCTGAGAGCGATAAAACTTGTTTACAATACCTATCCAACCAGTACTACGCTAGTTCCACGTGTAATTTTTTATTTGCTCTCCAAGGTCAGCGAAAACCTGCAGCTGTATTTGAAATTCTAATTCGATGACATCTCCGAGAACATAACAAATTGTTTACGAATGTTATTGTTCTGTACATGAATATTATTATTTTGCACAGCCGCAGATGTGTCCAGAACTACTTTTATGAATTTGAGAGAAGCTAGAGTGTATCTCGTAATTGATATGTGATGATAATGTTAGTACCTATTACATCCATCGAACTGATCTTTCGGGTTAGTAGTTACACGTCTGTCTTCTAACATGTTAGTTGGTAGGTAAGTACGGGGTATTCAAAATCAAAATCGTTTATTCACATGGGCCCCAAAGACGCACTCATGAAAGTGAATGACTCTTCTGCCAGATTTGCAAAATTACAGCCATTTCGAGAAAAACCTGGCAAGAAACAAAGTTGGCGTCGCATTTTTTTATTTTTTTTAAACACTCTCATAAGACTAATATAGGAATTATATTAACCTGGGTATATCTATATTATGTAGTCGCCAGAAAGCGCTTGTGCAGTTTGCCTCCATGCATCCTTGTTAGTTGTTTTCTAATAAGTTTTCTTAATTATAGTATTACATCTATCAAACTGATAGCTATTTCGGGTTAGTAGTTACACGTCTCCCTTCTAAGATGTTAGTTGGTAGGTACGGGGTATTAGGTTCAAAGCGTCGTCCGCTTATTGGGGCTTTCAAAAAGCTATGGTTAATTTTCGTTATTATTCCGAGTCAACATATCTAATCAAACTAAAACTTTATTATTTTACAGCCCTTTTTCTTCTCTTTTCTAAAACTGTTTCACAATTGAATGTATTTCACTTGATGCATTATTTCTTTGAAAATGAAGACGTTTTAACTTACTTTGCATTTTTTTTTACAATTAGGTTTAGGCTTGTGTCGTAAATAAATACTAACAGTTAGAAAATAATTGGAGTTTATAATGCGTTGTGACTACATTTGGTTTTATTGCTTACACTTATTTTAAGAAATTTTCGACGGTCTTGTGTATTTGTTTTTAAAAACTTTGAACAATTTAATTAGCGGATATTACATGTAAGTTTAATCTTTAAATGTGAACCTGTTTTTACTCCAGGATAAGAAAGGTCTAACAGTTATTTTCTAGCATAGTTTAAAAAGAACTGTTTCGTACTCTACTTGCATAGTTCTTTTCAAAATTACGTCACACGGACAGAAAACAATTAAAAGCATTTTGCCCCCACTTATGTGAATGGGTGCCATCTTAATATTATATCCTCTTAAATTTATTAATTTTTATTGTCATTTTTGGTTTTGGGCCACATTTTTAAGTATTCTCTCTGAATTAAAAGTTATTCGCTTGTATGGTTTAGATGCTAAATGCCTCTGACAGACGGACGGACAAAGGGTTGAACCACCCAAGTCAACTTACAGTCTTACTTATAAACGCCTCTTAATTTTTAATCAATTGCTTAGCTACGGCTAAAGTTTAACAAAAATTTCACTCATAAACGTGAGTTAGCGTTAAAATATCGTTAAGTAATGCTTAAATAGTTGTCAAAATTAAACACCGCCATTGCCTAATTTAAACCTTGCTAAGAGGCAAGATGGCGGATTTCAATTGTATCAGCTGATTAATCGAACTCGTAAATCTCACAGCCTTACTTATAAAAATTAGTTCTCGCTTCGCTCGGTCAATAAACTTGTTTAAAGTCATGGAAATAACTAGATGTTATCTGCACGCTGTGAAGCAAATACACGCGCACCCGAAAATAACCTCATTATGTTAGTGTACGACTGCACTTTCGCATGTCTGTATTTTTAGCGCATACAAAACACATGTTTCTAAAAACAAGTCGACACGAGTATCGGAAATAGATATTTACAAGGTCACTTATGTCAAATATTACGTCACCTGTCAAAATATTCATCAGTGTAATGACGCTGTGGCACTTTCAGTTACAGTCCTTAGGTATATGTTTTATTTATCTGTACAGTTATGGCTGCCAACAAAACGGATCTCAGAATGTATACACGTGCAAATATAATTATTATCATTGCCCGTCCGTGTCAAACGTGTCAATGAATTTCTGTTTCTGTTTAGAGGGTAATGAAACTATAGAAAGCTGCGATTGTCAAGCTTTAGAAACTTTCTTATGAATTTATTGACCTTAAGTCCGAAGAAAACATATTTTACATTTACATTTTACATATTTTTTATTCGACTTCGAAAAAGAATGAGGTTGTAAGTTTGACTGAATATTGAAGATAATTGGTGTTATACTTCAGTGATATATCTTGTTTCTTTTGTTTTAGTATACCTTATGTTGAATAAAATGAACGTCCTGTGAACATTGATTGATTCTAGATCAAATTCAGAGCTCCAGAAAAAAATATTTAGAGAAGTCAATTTTTAGTAATATGAAATGTAACATAGAACAAAATCAAATTGAGAAATGTTTATTTTTTTATGTATAAAAACTCTTTGATAGCAAAACAGGTTTGGATTTAGTAACATGGGGAAGATATTCTACACTTTTGAATGAAACTTTGGGGCTCAGTTAGTTGATACTTCTATAATATAAAAATGAATCGCAAAATGTGTTGGTAAGCGCATAACTCAACAACGCCTGGACCAATTTGGCCAAATCTTTTTTTAAAATGTTCGTTGAAGTTCAAGGATGGTTTTTACGGCGAGAAAAATTAGAATTATTGCTGGAAAAACCCTAAAAATAGCCCTTTTCTTTTTCCCATACAAATGATTTGTAACTAAAACGTAGTCAATTTGAGCTTTATTGCTATGGTATAAAGTTCATATTAAATTACAAGCACTCACTGTTGTCTAAGCAATGTAGGTGTGTTCCTAACGTCAAAGATCATATCTATCAAAACAATGTGCGTGTGTGCGTTGGAGCACAGAATACATAGTTGGAGGAGTTTAATGTCGCGTTCCGAAACTCGCGTTTCTTTTGTATTAGTTTCGGCACGCGAGATAAAATGCATCAGTTTCCACGTCATTACATCAGTCAAACAAAAATCGCGTTACCAACAGTGTTTTATTATTTTTAATATCCAAATTTTAAATAAATAAAACAATTCGTACGGCTTAAAAGGATTTGACTTCAAGTCATATCAAATTAAAAAAAAAAAAAAGTTGTCTATTACCTAATCTACTGAGTTTGCTTTTGTCAACTGATACACGAAACAAATTCGTATATCGTGTTTTTTGCAGAGTGTTTAGTTAGTTAGTGTTTGTTTAGTTCGTGATTAGTGAAAAAATAATTTATATTTGATATGCCTCCTATAAGACGAAGCAATTTAGGTAGAAGAACCAGAAATGCTACAAACCAAGCTAATTACCGATCTAATCGTACTGCACAAGAACGTGACGACGGAAATGAACGTGAAAGAATTCAATTGAGAATTTTTTAAAATACGTAGGCACAAAAACTGCCACATTACAAATCTTTTTGACAGGACGAAGTCTGTCGGGTCAGCTAGTATATTAATAATTATTGAATGAGCTACCAGTTGGCTTACTTAATTGCGCGTCTGCTTTCTAAGCAGCAAGAATCGGGTTCAATTCCCGGTGGGAACACAAGTTTTTCTCCGCAAGGAAAATTCGTATCCTGAGTTTAATTCTGTGAATATATCCAGACGCAAGACATCTAGGGGCTATGAGTCTGAAAGCGTTTATGTTATGTTTATGATAATTATTATGCCTTGCTGATGTTTTGTTATATTAAAAACCCTTTTTACACTACACTTCTGCTACAAAAACTATTGAGAAATCACTTCAAAGGCCCCTCTAACATATAACACGACCGCATTAGAGTGTGTTTCCACTAAGAGGTTAAAAACAACAAGTTAATTAAAAAAACACGTGTTAACCGTGTATTAATTAGCCATTAGTCAGTCGTAAATCTCCGTCAGTTTTCGGAAGATTTCTTTAAATTTAGACGGGTAGCGTGGAGTGACGGAACACAGAGGTTTGGCGGGAGGCCAAGAGTTGGCCATGCTGCAAGCGTAGGGCGATGTTGGAGGTGCGAAATTCGTTAGGGCATATCTGTCAGCGTGCATAAGAATCTATGATGTAAGGTCTTATATATTGTTGCATGTTTTATTGGCGCCTACTTACAGATATCTGGTACAAACCCCGGTGGCAACTCCCCATGGGAAATTTGTGTTTTCTGGGTGTGATGTAAATGTTTCCGGCACCCACGACACGTCATTGAACTTAGTTTGGGGCTGTGAGTGTGAAAGCGTTTGTGTCGTGGGTGCCGGAAACGTCCTAGTGTTTGACCCAGGGATCTACATTTTTGTATTTTAGTTTTTGGTGCAAATAAAGGTTTTTATTATTATTATACACAGAATCACCACCAGAACCAGAAAAACACATTTTCACACTTTAAAAGGCGAACGCTCACCATCTATAAGTTTAAAGTTAGATTAATTTTTTTTTTCATTCACTGCACTTAGCAAGTTTCACCTGAATAAACTACTATCTAGTCAAACCGCAAAGTACTTTACAATAGGGTTTAAAAAAGAACGTATTCATGAACGACTTTCTTCTTGTTGATAAAACATGGTCTGACACTAACGATCAGTATCGTTTTCCATTTTACAGAAGGACACTCACAGCCCCACACTAAATTTAAAGACTTGTATCACGGGTACCGGAAACATTCATATCATACACAATCACAACCAATGAAACTAAACTAAAACAATAGTTTTAGTTTAGTTTTAGGAATTATAGGCAATTGACCCGTAGATAGTACAGGATATAATCTTGTAAGACTGTAAAAAAAAAAATCACAACCTATATCAGACACAGTAAAAATAGGGGAGAAAAATTGTTATCCCACCGGGAATCGATCCCGATTGTCGCTTAGAAGGCAGTCGCACGACCTATTACGCCATCGGGCAACTCTCACTGACCTCGTGGGTTTACATTTATCTGAAATGACGAAAGTATTTGCTGCGATATTTTTAATTTTTATGATCATCTCTTTAATAGTCGTAACACATGTTAGTAAACAAGAGCATAATGTATTACAAAGTTACTGCTGATGGTGCCAAAGTATCTGGCACTATGGTTGCCTAACAATGAAAGCTTATTTTATTACGTACAAATCAGATATTTTAACCGACTTCAAAATAGGAAGAGGTTCTCTATTCGACTGTATTTTTCATGTGTTACGTCAGAAATTTTTTCTTAGTGAACCGATTTTGATGATTCTTTTTTTTATTTGAAAGTGCTGGTGGCGCGAGTAAAATCGCTGGCGTGTAAATAGCCCACCATTTACGTATTAATATTTTTAATGATAGCGGTAAATTATTTTGAACATTGGCAAAAATCAGTAGGGATACACGAATCAATTTACAGTGTTTATTTAAGCCCACGTACCTTAGACTGCTTCGAAACCGCCTCCGGAGCTCCCCAAGAAAGGAACTACAGCAAACTGTATGTATGCCTAAGCGCACACACACAACTCCACGTCGCGCCGGCCGGCGAGTTTGAATCCGAAAATATACGAGGCACTGATCACTTAGTCACATCACAGTTCAAGCGGTCGATCACAATAGACACGATGAAGTTTTTATTTTAAGTCCTGGTTAATTAGATGATAATTATTTAATTAGTTTTCTACGTCACAAAATTCAATAGCGGAGCGTTTTTTTGTCAACCACACGGACAAGGTGACACACACGACTGAAGTTTCTATTTTAAGTCTGTGAAGTTAGTCGCGAGCGCAAAAAATGTCACTCGATACAACTAGCGCCATCTCTAGGATCGTCCTTGAACGATCTCTAACAGTGGTCAGCAGAGAGCCTAATACACTGCAAATGTACACAAATATCCAAAGATTCTTGCCAATATGAATATTAGGTATATAAAGTGAAGTATTTATTCACAGATATATAATTTATACTTATTTCTTATATTATAAAAGGCAAAGACGCTTCACCATGCACCCCGCCTTGGAAGAGCGCAAGATCTTTCAAAAGAAACAGTAAGAGTTATTAGATTCTACTCGTTTATATTATGAAATAATCTAAAAGATCAATGAACTTTATGTCTGATCGGGCGTGAATGTTAATTATTAAGAAATTGTAACTTAATCCTCATAATGCGGAATACTTATATAAGCGCGTAGATATATAAATAATAAATAATAATAAATATTTTACGAATATACATTTATTGTGTCGGAATGGGATATAGTTTGACGATAGGGCGTTTGAAACTACCTGAACTGGTCTTGACCGTGGCAACACGAACAATACCGTCGGTGCCTTTATAAACTTCGGTAATAACCCCTAAAGGCCAGTTTAGAGGAGCTAAATTATCCTGCCCAACGAGTACTACAGTCCCGATTTCAACCGGTTTATCCGGAGTAGCCCACTTTTGCCTTACTTGCAACGTATGCAAATACTCTAAGCGCCATTTTTTCCAAAAGGATTGGACCATGCTGTCCAAAAGTTCTTTGCGTTGTACAAGACTGATGCGCTGATCAGAAAGATCGGCAGTGGGTAAGTATTGCAGGGGAGACGACATTAAAAAATGGGCGGGAGTTATCACCTCTGGATGTGGATCGGAAGATACGACATTCAGAGGGCGCGAATTAAGAATACACTCTATTTGCGTCAATACGGTTTGTAATTCCTCATATATTAGAAGCTGACTACCTATCACCCTGTACATATGAGTTTTCAAACTCTTAATGTTCGATTCCCACATTGCTCCAAAATGGGGAGCTCTAGGAGGAATCATTTTCCAGTCAATGCGTCGGGTCATCAACTCCTGAGAGTGACGAATTGAAACTAGAGTTCAATAAAAAAGTATATAGCTCATCCAATTGAGCTTTAGCACCAACGAAAGTGGTGGAATTATCAGAGTAAAGACAGGATACTGGTCCGCGGCGGGAAATAAAGCGTTTAAAGGCGTCTACAAAAGCCGAAGAATTTAATGAAGTTACCAACTCAACATGCACAGCGTGGGTAACCAGGCATACAAACAGACAGACATACGCCTTCTGCGCGTGTTGACCTCTACGGCGGGTAAGCGTTATGCGTATGGGACCCGCATAATCTACTCCTGTGTGAGCAAAGGCTTTCGCTTCTGAAACACGATACGCAGGAAGATCTGCCATCATGGGAGTGGGATGCGACGGATTCACCTTAAAACACGTATTACATTTACGACATTGAGACCTGACGACAGTTCTGGCATCTAATATCCAGAAACGCTGTCGTAAAATCGACATGAGAAGTCCAGGGCCAGTGTGACAGTTCACGACATGGTAATGTCGTATGATAAGATCAACGATATGATCGCGTTTAGGAAGTAGGACTGGGTACTTGCCATCAAATGGAAGATTTGACTTAGAAAGTCTTCCGCCAACCCGCAAAATATCCTCTTCATCTAAGAAGACAGCCAAGCGTTGCCGCTTCATGGATGGCATTTTTTTATTTTTAATGCACTTTACGTCATCTGCAAAATGAACTGATTGCACGGCGCGGACCATAGCACGTTCCGCGGCTGTCAATGCCTGAACAGACCGTGGCACGATGCTATTTTTCGGTCGTGCGAATCTCAGGATGTATGAGATGACACGCAGCAATTTGTCCCAAGACGAAATGCGTTGCGCCAACTCACACAAAAGCGGTTGTTCCGATTGAGAAGTCACTGTCAACATATTTGTCTTGTGCTCAGGAAGGTTACTGCAGTCAGTCGGCGAAAATGGCTTGATTGGCCATTCTTCAGGAGCGGAATGCATCCAGGAAGGGCTATTCCACCAGAGGTCATGCGAGACTAGCTGCGACGGCAGCATACCTCGCGACAGACAATCACTAGGATTTTCTACACCAGCTACGTGGTAGAAATGTTTCGCGGCTAAGTTCTCTTGACACTGAGCGACGCGGTTACTCACGAAAATCGACCAACGATGTGGGGAAGAATGTATCCACGATAAGGCAATAGTCGAATCGGAGAATGCACACACTCCTGCAATAGGAACGCGTGCAGCGTAAGAGTCGTTGACAATCTTCACTAACTTAGACATAAGCACAGCAGCACATAACTCAAGACGTGCAAGAGTCGTGACTTTAGTCGGTGAGACCTTTGACTTTGCGCAAAGTAAGCGAACTATGATGCCAGCAGGGTAGGTACAGTTTAAAAAGATCACACAACCCATGCCATTTAAACTAGCATCACAAAAGCTAACGAGATTCACAATGCAGTCAATATTTACACCTACATGGCGCGGAATCCGTAAGGTATCAAGCAAGGGAAATTCTTGCACAAGGGCGGAAAAGCGGACAACAATATTTTCCGGAGCGGGATCGTCCCAGCCACTGTTGCTCAACCACAACTCTTTAATGAGCAATTTGGCATAGAGAATGACTGGAGCGACAAAACCCAGAACATCGAATAATCGTGCAACTACGGAGAGTATATTTCTCTTAGTGCATTTGTCGGTTATTACAGCGGAAGTGAAGAAAAAGTTATCTTCAGAAGATTCCCAGGAAAGACCTAAGATCTTCGCGGAAATATTGCCTTCGTCAAAATCGAGGGATTTGCGGTGCGAATCAGGAAGACTACTAGAGAGCTGGTGAGTTGCTAGACCATTTCACCAGATCAAAATCACCCGATCTGAACATGTTTATTAGGTCTTGTGACAGCTGCATAGCGGTTTGTTCATTATGTGCAGAATATACCAGATCATCCATATAGAGACTGGATTCTGCAATTTTTGCAGCGTCAGGATAGTGTGGACTCATGTCGGAAGCCAGCTGTCGCACAGTGCGCATAGCTATATAGGGGCTCGACTTGAGTCCAAACGGTAAGCGTTTGAAGACAAAAGTACGCACTTGTTCGTTCTCGTTGAAACGAAACAAGATGCGTAAGTATTTACGCTGGTCCACGGGTACACCTATGCGTAAGTACATTTGTTTTATGTCAGCGTTCATCGCGACAGGAAACAAGCGGAATTGCAAAAGCAATAAAAACAGATCAGCTTGCAAATTAGGTCCTATATGCAACACGTCATTTAAAGACAAACCTGTGTGAGTTTTCGAACTTGCATCTAACACTATGCGCGGCATCGGCTTATCAGGTCGCACGACCGCATGGTGAGGTATGTAGTAGCCTCCACCAGAAATTTCGGTTTCATCGACAGAGCTAAGATAACCATTATCGATATATTCTCGAATGACCTGGTTGTCATTTTCCCTCAAATCGGGTGACTGGCGAAATTTTCTCTCTAGTGCCATAAATCGGCGAAGAGCAACAGCATGTGAATTGCCGAGTTCAGATGGATCCTTGCTGAATGGCAGCGATACCGTGTAGCGACCGACATCATCACGCGTCACTGATGACGTGAAAATATTTTCGCACTCCGTCTCTTCGGGTGACAACAAACGCATCGTAGGTACTTCTTCGAGTTCCCAAAACTTCTGTACTAGATCGTTCAGCGCGAGCGCGGTGAAAGAAGCGGTAGGTATGGTGTCATTACGCGGATAATCTCCCATCAGAACGTAACCAAAAGTGGTTAGAAGTGCAGGTGGAAGTCCCAGACCAAAGTCAACCCGTTTCCCCAAATAAATGTACGGAAAGAGTTGGGCACCTATAATTGCCTGAATGTCTCCTGGAATATTCCAATTCAAATCTGCGAGCGGGAGGTCGTGGTAATCTATGTTACGATTCCATTCAATAAATTGCGACGGCAATTGATCTGTAATACACTCCACGACAAGAGCGTGTATGGTGTATTTCTGTTGCGGGTATATGCGGGATTCAATATCCAAATACACGTATCCAACAATTGGACGCGAAGTTGAGCCAACACCTTTGACAAAAGAATTACTCAAAGGTATTATCGGCAAGTTTAAAGCGCGGCAACATTCAGTCGTTACTAAATTGTTCATGCTACCATTATCAATTAAACATCTGATGATAGTTTTCGGACCTGTACTACCTTTAGAACGCGCGTACACCTGAGCGGTTGATAATAAAACAGTCGACTTCGGTTTTGTTTCGGCGGATAGAAGCACAGCGGCATTATGTGACGTAAGCGGTAGATTTAAAGCGGGTGAAGGCGCGCAATCAGTCGGCGGCGGCGGCACCGGCGGCGGCACCGGCGGCGGCACCGACGGCGGCGGCGTTGTCGGCGACAGCACGGGAAAATTCGCATAAGCAGTGTGTACATGCGTATTATTATTTTGTTTCACAAAATGTAAAAGCGTATGGTGTCGTTTTCTACATAACTCGCAGACTGATGACGAATTACAGGTCGATAAATTATGCGTCATACTGAGACAGTTTACACATCCACGTTTGGATTTAATAAAATCATAACGAGATTTAGGATCGTGTGTATTTTTGAATTTAGCACAAGTATATAAGTGTGTGAGCGGTTTCATTAGAAAATGCGCAATGAGATATGGCGGGCGGGTATGAGTGCGAAGCAGAGGTTCCGGTAGCAACCATTGGTACCTCGCTCGCAACAAAGGATTTATATGTGTTTGAGCGTGTGTTCCGTGACGTAGAAGCGGGCGGTTTATATGTGTTATTTGAATTACGCGGGTTTGAGTTCATGTACATGGTCGGGTTCGAACGTCCTAAGATCTTAGCCTGATCTTGAACGAAACTGATCAGCTGTTTTGTTGTAGGTATTTCAACATCTCTAACAGAAAGTTCAAAACATTGTGCGGTTTGAGTGTCTAATTTTCTAAGTGCGCAGTGCACGAGAATAAAATCCGTCAAATCCGAAACATGCAGCTGTTTGAGAGCAGAAATCGATGCCGAAAAATGATCGATAAATGAATCGAGACTAGCGGCAGTGTGAGTACACCCTTTTAAATCTAACACATTGTTGAGCTAATGTGTTCCTAAAAGTCGCTTATCCTGGTATTTCTTGACTAAGCTATCCCAAATTATGCTGTATGTTTCACCCGTTGGTACAATACCCGAAATAACGGAATTTGCGGAATGACTCAATTTACTTACCAAGTATTGAATGCGTTGCGAATTACTTAGACGCGTATTATCGTGAATATTTGCTTTAAAGGATTCATAAAACGCTGGCCAATTCTGTATTTTACCATCGAATTCCTTAATATGAAGCGGCTCCAATTTAAACACAGAAGCACTATCACTTCGCAGCGGTGACACGGCGTGATTATTCATTTTATTTCTAACGCGTTTCACTCTTGTAAACAATTCGTCAAACGACTCCAAACAACCAAAATCCGGACTCGCGGAAGGGTTCGACATTAAGGTAATCTCATTAATTTTATCTACAATAGATTCAAAATTATTGTGAAGGTCATCCATAGTTTCTGTTTCAGACATAAAGTTTTCATTCGACCTTGAACTCTCGAAAGAAGTGATGTTTTTAGACATATTAAACAAATGATTCATACGTTTAAATAACAACTCTTTCTTTTCTCCTAAAATGATCAACATCGTATCTGAACTTGGTTTCGACATGTTCGGTTATCGTTATGCTAATAATTTATGCACAAATAAACTACTTAATGTTTGTTTACAAACAACAAATGCGGGCGATACAAGTAGGTAAGTAAGCGGGCGGCAGTTATACTATAGGTAGTTATAAGCGGAGTGAATTGCACATAGCAACGAACGGGCGAACTTATGTATGAAATGTTTATGGTTAATAACTCAAAGCAAAAGGTAATTAAAACTGGACTATCCGGCTCGAAAAGGACCAAAATTATGGTGGCGCGAGTAAAATCGCTGGCGTGTAAATAGCCCACCATTTACGTATTAATATTTTTAATGATAGCGGTAAATTATTTTGAACATTGGCAAAAATCAGTAGGGATACACGAATCAATTTACAGTGTTTATTTAAGCCCACGTACCTTAGACTGCTTCGAAACCGCCTCCGGAGCTCCCCAAGAAAGGAACTACAGCAAACTGTATGTATGCCTAAGCGCACACACACAACTCCACGTCGCGCCGGCCGGCGAGTTTGAATCCGAAAATATACGAGGCACTGATCACTTAGTCACATCACAGTTCAAGCGGTCGATCACAATAGACACGATGAAGTTTTTATTTTAAGTCCTGGTTAATTAGATGATAATTATTTAATTAGTTTTCTACGTCACAAAATTCAATAGCGGAGCGTTTTTTTGTCAACCACACGGACAAGGTGACACACACCACTGAAGTTTCTATTTTAAGTCTGTGAAGTTAGTCGCGAGCGCAAAAAATGTCACTCGATACAACTAGCGCCATCTCTAGGATCGTCCTTGAACGATCTCTAACAGTGGTCAGCAGAGAGCCTAATACACTGCAAATGTACACAAATATCCAAAGATTCTTGCCAATATGAATATTAGGTATATAAAGTGAAGTATTTATTCACAGATGTATAATTTATACTTATTTCTTATATTATAAAAGGCAAAGACGCTTCACCAAGTGCTTTCAATGTGGACCACATTGAAATCACTTTCAAATAAAAAAAAATGAAATTTGTACAAGATCTGACAAGTAGTTTTTAAGTTAATCTCAATATTTAATTAATTCAATTTAATAAAGGATACCGAAAATAAAAAAAACACCAAAAACGCTTTCACACTCACAGCCCCACACTAAGTTTGATGACTTGTGCCGTTCGTGTCGGAAACATTCACATCACAAACATAATCACAACCAGAACCTGGAACACAAATTTTCTTTGGGGAGAAAACTTGTGTTCCCGCCGGGAATCGAACCCGATACCTCTGCTTAGAAGGCGAACGCCACTAAGCCAACAACTTTAAAGCGACGAAGTCTTGTTTTAAGCTTTGCTTGCATTTAAATTACATAATTTTGAATAATTTCCAGCAAAGGAGACTAAATCTATATAATAAATTAAATTTACTCTGCGAACTACCCACCGAATTGGAATGTAGTACCTATATCAAAGTTAATTGAGATTATTACATAAATTATCTGACAATTAATTTCATAAGTGCCTCATTGGGGCTCTTCTGACGATTAAACCATAATTAACTTTCTTTAATTATATTCATAAAGAATTATCAAAAAAAATTGCCTCGTTTGATACACGGATGCTTTAAATATGAATTAAGAAAAATACTTATTATTAGAGCGTCAATAACAAAAAAACATCTAGTGAAAACCCTAACCACGTATATTTTACGTCCAAGCTATTACAATCATAATATTTTATATACTGTTTCGTAAAAAGAAACGTGCATTTCTGCACGCCCTGTGCTCGTTGACCTAAGCTAATGACGGACAGACGCGCTCGCCCGCATTAATTATAGTATCTGATCAAAAACATGTTTTAAGACGAACGCCAAAATTTAATTGTAACGTATCTCTAGGGTGAAAGTGACACGTGTATAGTGTTTAACCGACTTCAAAAAAGGAGGAAGGATTTATGTTCGACTGTATGTATTTTTTTATGTATGTTCACCGATTTCGACCCCAAAATTATTTTTTTGTTTGGTAGATTATACTTCAGAGGTGGTCCCATATACATTTTATCGAAATCGATTAAGCCAAAACCAAAATATAAGCGGTGAAGTCGGTTTAAAGTTTTGCTTACGTTTAAATTATTGTAGACTAGCCGTGCCCCGCGGCTTCGCCCGCTATTATCAAGTTAAAAAGTAGCCTATGTGTTAATCCTAGGTATAAGCTATGTACATTCCAAATTTCATCCAAATCCGTTCAGCCGTTAAAGAGTGAAGAGGGAACAAACATACTTACACACTTACACACAAACTTTGGGATTTATAATATTAGTAGGATAGTTTGCAGACGAAAGAAATAAAACAATAATACATACACAGCGGCGATTTACTTCATCAAGACTTGACAATGTATAAATGAAGTGAAAGAAAAAAAAAATATAGACACTCACTCACACATAAATATTATTAGGGAAGAGCAAACAGTTTGACAAGTAATCCACCATATAGTGCTATCCTAGACCACCATCTCACCTGTTGAAAAGTGAAGACGCGGCCGAAGACGTAGCATACTTGCCTAGCAGATAACTATTCACTCTAGACTTGAAGACTCCCAGAATATACCGTTCAGGAAACAAAAACGCGGGCAATGAGTTACACTATTTCGCTGTAGGTACGGATGACAAACGTAGAAGCGAATCGCTTTGAGTGAACTGGAGGTAGGTCTAATAATTTTTTATTTTTTTTTATTTGTGACAGGCTAGTGTTTGACCACTATCTCACCTGATCGTAAGTGACGATGTGATCGAAGCTGGTAAACGCACTAGACCTGGAATACGCAAAATGGATGGTGTTTTGCAGTTTTTCTTGTTGTTCGATGATAAAAGAGATATGGGGGAATTAACTCTTATAATTCATATGCACACTCTCCAAAATATAAACGTAATGTCAAAAATCAATGACGTTGTATACACGTTCACAAATTAATTAGTTGGCCGACGTCCACAAAGGCCGAACATTATATTATCTTTGCCGACCAACAAATAGACACGTGTCATAAACGAGTGGTGTAATCATCTGCGAATGGGACCGTTTGAGAATGGGACAATCTGTGAATGGGAAGATTTGCGAATGCGAGACCAATTGCGAATTGGACGTTCTGCGAGTAAACCAACCTATCTTATCCTAATTAATATTATAAATCCGAAAGTTTGTTGTGTAAGTGTGTAAGTATGTTGTCCCTCTTCACGTTTTAACGGCTGAAAGGATTTGGATGACATTTTTAATGTACATAGCTTATACCTAGGATTATTTAACACATAGGCTACTTTTTAACTTCATAATAGCGGGCGAATGTTTTTTAGAGTTAGATTCTCTAAAGTTAAAAAAACATAACATAAACGCTTCACACTCATAGCCCCACACTAAGTTCGATGACTTGTTTTTCTCCCCAAGAGAAATTTGTGTTTCTCTGATACTGAATGTGATTGAGTGTATGATGTGAATGTTTCCGGGACCCACGACACAAGTCATCGAAGTTAGTTTCTAATATGTGAACTAGAGTGAAACCGTTTTATAGAACCGTTTATTTATTATAAATAGCTTAAAGCGTTTTGATTCTAGTTTCTTGATCCGTACAGCAAAGAAGGAGAGCTTATGGTCCGTTTTGTTTTCTGGACGGCGCGTATAATCTGCTAGGCAAACATTTTTCATGCTAGACGCATTGAGATCGCCTTACAGCAGCACCCTAGCCAAAAGCCAAAACGTATCGTCTCCATTCTATCAAAAGAAACGCTTTTTAAATGTAACAGACTTTAAAACTTGTGTACATAGGTTTTAAATTGCTTGTCTGTAACTTTGCAATCTCGGTAAGCGCTAAATAGCAAGTCAAGATATTTTAAACCTTATGTGTGCTAGTTTTAAGGTCTGTTACATTTAGAAAGGTTTTCTTTTGATAAAATAGAGACGAAACGCTTTGGTTTTTGGTTAGGATGGCAGGTCAGGCATCACAATTATACTATTTAGCCGTTACAGGGTTAAGAGAGAACAAACACACTTACATACACAATATTTAACAATACCTAGTGTGATAATTCTGCACATAACTGGCCATAAAGAGACCTGTTTATTTCGTTGCATGACTTATTTTTATTGCGAACCTAGCAGAAAAACAAGTTTGATTGATGGCCGTCGTAGAAAAACATTTATAATTCTAACTTAATTGTTTTGTTTATTCTCAAACATCGTAAACATAATAATCTGTTTTTCCTAATCGTTAAAACGAGAAGAAAAATCTTTCCCTTGGCATTTCCAGAGCACATCGTTTGCTAAGTGTTATATTTACAAGTAATGACTGCGGTTTCACTCGCGTCTATAATATAACTTTTCGCAAAAAAAGGTGTGTTACAAGTTTAACGTGTGAATCTGTGTGTATATCTGTGACAGTTTCTTCCAAATGGCTAAACCTAATTGAATCAAATCATATCAAATCGTTTATTTGCTAGAATACATGTACGTGGCATAGTTCGATGCCTACCTCGACAAGTACGTTACACTATATATAACTCATTGATCAAACCTCATATTGAATATTTGATAGAACTATGGGGCACATCTGCTAAAACGAATTTGGCACTCCTACAAACTGCGCAGAATAAACTTATCAAAGTATTATTTCACTATGATTTCCTTACATCAACACAAAAAGTATATAAAGAAACTAAGCTCCTGAATATCTCACAAACGTACATTTATAATACATGTATATTAATAAGAAAAATACTAAACAAGAACATACATACACAAATAATTTTCACAAAAAGACAACAAATACTGCAAACTAGACGACGACATGCAAATGAACTATTATATGCTACGAACCGTTATTCTAGACCTTAAACAGTGAGATAACATCACTTCCGGAACGACGTCACGACCTCTTTTGTCTCCCTCACATCCGGCTCCGCCCCACTTGAGCCGGGGGAGGGGGGGTGAGCTTGCCCGAACTGTCAGGCGCGCTCCTCACATTGGCATTTGCTTTCGGCGTGAACACACCTCTTTAAAAGCGGGTAACAGCTTTGCTGTTGGTTATAATTTTTATTAATGTTATAATTTTAACAATAAATTTAATTTTTTATTATAAAGTAATAAACTTCTTTATAATTTTTATTTTAAAAAATATTTAAATGTTAACAATTTAACTTTTATAATATTTAAACGTGACTAATTTGTGCTTTTATTTTGTTATTGTAGCACTCGTAATATTTTTTAAAGATTGAAGTAGGTGAACGGGGTCGCCCGCCTCCGCTAATTTCACCACTGATATCTTCGTCATCTTCACCGTTGTCATCGTGTAACCCAGCCCCACACCGTCGAGTCACCGCGGTCATCGAGCGAGAGACAAGCAGAGGGGATGCGGTCAGGTTCGATGCGAATTCAAATTTGCTTATTTCACAAAACGAAAATGATAAAAAAAACCCATGAGGGTAAGTTGCACATTTATAATTAACTGCAGCTTTAAGATTCAACTAAGATTAGGTTTCTGGAATGAGCCTACTTACCCCGCTCGATTTATAAACCAACAATCTTGTTTCAAAAATATGTGTATTGTCTGTCCTATCTGAATTGTACGATGCGAACCAAATCATCCGAAGCAGTCGCACTTGTATAATAAGAGTCGAATTTCTAAAGTTGGACTCGCAAAGGATCCACGCAATTTAAACTTTTCAATTCACAGGATTTCTTTCCTTTCTTACAAATTATAGTTAATAGACACGACAAAGATATCGCATAAATTGTATATTTTGTTTTGAATTTTAAAGGCTGGACATGCAAAGTATCCGCGCATTAACCTTTTCAATCCACAGCATTTATTTTCTTTCTTACTAAGAGCCAGAGGTTCAAAAAAGCTGTTTACAACTCTAACTTGAGGGTGAGCCCCCTGGCTTTCCACCAGTGGTCCCACTACAGAAGAGGAGAGAGGAGGCGGGCGAACTGCCTCATCCTCCCTCCTGGACGTGTGCGCCGGATCGGGTCAGACTGAAAAGCCCGCTCCGCGGCCTCTCAGTCGGAAACGCAGAAAGAGACCATGCACCGCCTCCGCCTGCCACGATCTCTCGCTGTCGAGCATGTCGTTAACAACTCGAACGCTGTGGGAAAGAGCTTTATTCGTGTCTATGCGGAATAGGCACGATGTTTGCAAAGCGACCGCGAAAGTCCTATTATTGCAACAACAATGAAACTGAGCCGTCACAATTACATACTTTAAAAGCTGGTCGTCAACGAATTTTCATCCATAGGTAAGAACCAAAAGCTGCCAGAAATAAATCCGATCCGAGACAAAATTACAGTAGCAAAAAATTCCCGATAACTCGATACATATTAGCTTAATATTTATGATATTAATGCAATACAATGACTATTTATTGACATCAAAAGCTAAATACAGCTTACAGAGAAACTTATAAATATATGTCTTATCGCTAAGAGCGATCTGTTATATCTTAGATTGTATTATAGATAGATAGATAGATAAACTCTTTATTGAACACCATATTTGTGACAAAACATAATAGAAAATAATTACATACAAAATAAGTGTAACAATAGGCGGTCTTATCGCTAAAAGCGATCTCTTCCAGACAACCTTTGGATGGAGAGGAATTACGCAACAAAGTTGGACGTCGGTGTTTTAACACAACAAGATTCAGAAAGATGCAAGATTAAAAAAAAAAAATAATTATAATATAAATTATAATATACCTACTTAATTATAAATAATGATATATAACAATTAAAATACACTATTATATATACCTATGTACAATTATGACCTAATATAAATACATATTATCACACATTATAATATAATACGTAAACTACATAATATAAGTACATAAATATAAATACCAATATTATGAATAAAGAATGGATTTAATGGGACAGATTATATATACATAATTTAATTATTTTCAGCGAGATAGTGAGCTTTAACTTGTTCCTTAAATATGGGCAGCGACTGAGCTCGCTTTATTTCCATGGGAAGCGCATTCCACAGTCGAACGGCTTCGACAGTGAATGAGTTGCCATAGAACGAGGTTGTGTGTGGTGGCATTTTGAGCTTGAGGTTCTCCGACGACCTCAACCCTAACGAGTTAGAGAGGTTAAAAAACTTAAAACGTTCCTGGAGGTAACGAGGAGAGGAAGGGTTGAAAAGAATATTGAAAAGGAGAGATAGAATGTGAGTATTCCTTCGAGCGCGAATGGGAAGCCACTTGAGCTTGGAGCGAAATTCGGAAATGTGGTCATATTTGCGCAAGCCAAATATAAACCTGATAGAGAAATTTTGAAGTCGCTCAAGTTTGTTTAGCTGGTCCTCCGTAAGATCTATATAACAGGCATCAGCATAGTCAAGAATAGGAAGAAGGAGAGATTGTGCTAGCGTAACTTTAGTTGCCGTAGGAAGAAAGTTCCGGATTCTTCTTAAAGAGCTAGCAGATGCATACATTTTCCGACTGACTGCTTCTAACTGAGGGCCCCAAGTAAAGCACCGGTCAAAAATAACCCCCAAATTCTTTACAGTAGCACTGTATGGAATTATTACTCCATTGAAAATTATTTGAGGTAATGAGTTCCAGTTAATTCTACAAATAGTGCGAGAGCTGCCCACAATTAACACTTGTGTTTTCAGCGGATTGACTTTTAGGCCATACGCTTCACTCCAAGTGTGAATTTTATGCAGATCAGTATTTATAGAATCTACAGCGCTAGCAATGTTGTCAAGGCTGGCTTGGGCATAGATCTGAAGATCGTCTGCATACAGATGGTAGAAAGAAGTGAGATTTTGAGAAATAGAATTGATAAAAATGGCAAAAAGAAGAGGTGAAAGTACGCCGCCTTGAGGTACACCGGCAGACGTGTTGCACCACGAAGAGTAGGACTCGTCTAAGCGAACCCGCTGACGGCGACCGAAAAGATAACTATGGAACCAGTCAATCACCGCTTGTGATACATTAATTGAACGGAGCAATGCAAGAAGTATGTCTAAATCAACGGTGTTGAAAGCGTTGCTAAAATCCAGCAAAGTAAGGACTGTAAGCTCACCATTTTCCATTCCGAAACGGATATCATCAGTAATCTTCACTAGGGCAGTCACTGTACTGTGACCAGGGCGAAACCCAGATTGAAATGGATTAAGGAGATGGTTAGAGACGAGGAAGGAGTTTATTTGTTTATGAACAAGTCGTTCTAAAACTTTGGAAAGGAAGGGCAGTATAGATATGGGACGGTATTCGGAAAAGGATTTAGGATTTAGGTTCTTGGGAAGAGGAATAATTTGCGCTTCTTTCCATGACGAGGGAAATGCGCCATTTGCTATGGAGTAGTTGAAGATATGGCAAAGGACAGGAAGGATGATATCCAGAATCGGAACAAGCATGTTTCGGCTGATGCCGTCAATCCCCACTGCATTCGAACTAATGGAAAGTATACTCTTTCTAATATCACAAACGGTGAAATCACTAAAGATAAACGGCGGATGGTCAGGCGATGTATTGGAAGACAGAAGTTGTAGTGTCGAAAATTTGTTAGAGTCTTTTATGTTGGATGGTGAAGAAAAATGGATATTTAGAGAATTAATGTCCAAGTCTTTGGGTATAGAATTTTGGCGGGATTTGCCTACTCCAAGCGACCGAAGGAAATTCCAAACCCTAGCTTGATCCTCACTTTCAATAGATTTATGTATATGGCGACGTAGAGCATCTCTACACATCCGATTGCAGCGATTTCGAGCTAAGGCATATTTGTCCTTATTTTCGTCAGTCGGACGAAGTTTATATTTCGACTTTGCAACACATTTTTTGTGCATAAGCGACTTGATGTCATCACAAAGCCAAGGTGCAGGAAGGTGTTTGATTTTAATGCGACGTAAAGGAGCATGAATGTCGTACAATTGTGTTATAATAGTGTTAAAAGTAGCCACTTGATCATCAACAGATTTAGCATCAACAACAGGTGTCCAATCTATGTTTGTAGCATCTTCAATGAAGCGTTCCATATTCATGCTACTAAAGTTACGCTGCAAAATAATGGTTGGCTTGGGTTTTGGAGGACGAACTTTATATGACAAAAACACCAAGTCATGATAGGAAAAGGCGTCAGCAGATAGCTGGCCGTGTTTTGCAACATGCCCTAATGAAGAGACAGTAATTAAATCTAGAAGAGAGGGTGTTGCGTTTGGAAAGTGGTGAGTGGCGTTGAGAGGGAGGATATGCATGTTGTTTGAACTAATAGTAGATTTGAATTGGGAAGAACGATAGTCGTTTTTTAAAAGACAAGTATTAAAGTCACCCATTATGATGGTGTGACTGTAGGAAGGAAGTAAATCTTCAAGAATTTTATCAAAGGAAGAGAAGTAATTGATGCGCAGGGAAGGGCTATAGTAGACACCAAGGAGAATTTTGGTGTGAGAAAGAAGAATTTCAATGAATAGATGTTCACCAGAGGTGGGGAGTGGAGGTTGCGCAGATACACTGACTACAGAAAAGGAGATGTGGGCACGTAGGTAAATCGCAACTCCGCCTCCCCCACCACCAGTTCGATCATTTCTAATTAACCGGAAACCTGGCAAGGGATAAAGGATAGAAGGAAGAGAAGGTTTAAGCCACGATTCCGAAACTAAGATGGCCTGAATTTTATTGTTGTCAAAAGACGCCAGCATGTCAGAAAAATGGGCCGGAATACTTTGTGCATTTATATGAACAACGTTAAAATTTTTTGGTACGTCAGAGAACTGCAAATCCAAACTATCAGCCAGCGAAGGTATGCTAACAAAACTGTCACTACTATTCTCCTCGGACGAGGAAACGGATAAAAAATGTTCACTGTCACTATCATTGGATGACGACATACTAATATGATAATAAATTATATATTATAATAATATTAATATAATATAAATATATGTATTATAATATTTTTATGGGACTTTATTGAAATGTACCTACATTTTAATAATATTACCGAATTGCTTCTTTGGCTATAATACCCTCGCTTTTTTAAAATATTTTAACAGTACCCCGGTAGCTGAGCGTGTATTTAGCAATAATCTAAACAATATCAAACTTTACTTGGTATTGAAACCAAACATTTTAATTTTTTGTTTCTCGGATCGGACTTATTGTAAGCGATCGAATTGTGATCAAAATATACATTGACCCGGATATTTTGTTTACGTATTTATCGCCGGCGCCCATCTACCGTCGGTTCTAGTAGGTATTGTACGCGTTGGACTAGAAATCGAACCCAGAGCAACTACACTAAACAAGTATCGCCTTGCCTGGACTAACTAAGCTCGACAAGCTATTCAAGTCATCGTTCGTGTGAGTGATGCAGAAGTCCAATCTGACGCCAACTAAGGATCGTTTTTCCTAGACGGACTAAGCTGCGGAAGCTATTATGTCCTAACCTCATTCGAGTGTGTCACAATTTTTAATATACAATTGCAAATAATTCTGTAACATTGACTTGCCTTGTGTAACAGTCAGTTGTAATGGCCAATAAATGCATTTAATTTATTTTTTCTGATGCCAACCAGGGATTGTTTTTCCTTGAAGGACTAAGCTGCGGAAGATATTCATGTCCCAACCTCGATCGGGTGGATTGTGAACTATGAGAAGTCTATTCTGATCCCAACCAAAGTCATTTATTATCAAATGGAATCCAAGCCTAAACTCCACGTATTTGCCCGGGTATAAGAAGTAAATATGGCTCAAAAATATTCGCTCTAATCTAAAAGCAAATTGGTGGAGTCTGATAATACCTGGTAAGCATATTAAACTTTACGGTTTCGGCCTAGTTAGTAACTGAAGGTATCTGTTTCACTTGCCATTCCTTGCAGTTAATTTGCAGACTACCTAACTGAATTAACGAAGTCTTTTCTTTTAAGTAAGTACTTGGTCTTAATAGATACAAAGAATGGAATCAGTTCTTGTTTCATACCTTGTAACGACCGTTGTCTCATGCGTTACAGTGGAACCTATTAGATGGCACTATATGTCTTCTAAGCACCAAAGACGTTACTGCAATCTGATGTACTAGTGGGGGTTTACCGATACTCACATACGTAGTGAAGTTACTATTTATACATTCCATAGTAATTGTATATTCATATATGCATTATTTAGTGTGTTATAGCTTGTGTTATAGCTGTATTTATTTAGTGTGTTACATTACACTGGTTAACAATATGTACACCATCCTGTTATCATTACACAAACTGTCCAGTAAGTGTACTCTTCTGAAACGGCTTAGGAAGAGACATTGTGAATTTTAAAACGCAGATAGATTTTCTCGCTTCAACGAGCACACACTTTCTTTTTCGCCATGTTCGTCTCATACGGTTCTGATACTTAGTAAAAGCTTCAACTTACTCGGTGGTTTGGCGTCTGGAACTCGAAAGAGCTGATAGCGGAACATTTCTGATGTTTTTTAATGGTTGATCACATTCTTAATTTCTCCGTCATTTTAGTACAAAGTTTTATCTGGTATTTGGCAATAATGATAATGTTGATCATATATCAATCACATTCACGTGCTCCCTTTGCTTAGTTAAGCACTCGTTCATTTCTTGCTTAAATGCATTTAACATTATTTAAATATTTAATTTTTAATTACCATAAGGACGTTACTACAACGACGTTTTCCAATGGAGTGCCAATAAGAGTTTTACCTTAGCCTGTGTGTAACGGTCACGTAGACCAGATATATTACGAAAGGACTAGCTATAGATCCCAGTCTTGACATTTATAATTTTATTGTACTTGAATGGATAAGTGATCAACCATTCCTTTAAAATAATATTTCAGATGAGTACTTACATAAGGTACGATTTTCTTATTGCTTCTCGAATGTAGAAGTCAAGCCCGCAATTTTGCACATTTAATTATCGACCAAAGATCAAAAACGAATTGAAACATGTTT
Source organism: Lomographa bimaculata (assembly GCA_948107665.1). Classification (NCBI taxonomy): domain Eukaryota; kingdom Metazoa; phylum Arthropoda; class Insecta; order Lepidoptera; family Geometridae; genus Lomographa; species Lomographa bimaculata. The sequence continues at coordinate 620,120 of OX403600.1, read as the reverse complement.
ATTGACATCCTTTCTTTGGGTCTACCTACTCCACAAGTATAAACCTGCCGTTGCAGTTATTATGGAGATTACAGATCTATTAGAATAAATGTCTTGTTGTAGATATGTCTTGTTTAATGATGTAGACGTAAGAAATGTGTTTTCATCTCGTAGGGTATGCAATAATCTAGTCGGGGAGGAGAGAGTGCGCGAGCGGCGCGGCGGTCGGCTGCTAGTAGCGGCCGGCGCGGCGGCATCGCTCGAGTCAGTGCCATCGAGAGCCGGACCAAGGCAGACGTATGAACATTCCCCCGCACTCCCCGCGTTGTGCCACACGCTAACCGCGTGCTGTTTCTTTAGTGTGTAAGCTAATGTACCGGTTGTATTTAATAAAAGTGCTTCAATATTACGTTCCCCGTGTCTTCAATGTGAACCCCCGCACCTAAATCTCTATAGTAATCATGTAATAATGATTCGGTTTGGGTAAAGATGATTTTAAGAGGCAAGTATTGAAGCCTCTTCATACTTTGTACTTGGACTACTTCAGTACTTGCAATAACTTGATGTTTGAATTAAGTGCTTTTATTTTTACAATGGCCCCTCAAGGTAAATTTATGACGTATCCCTACGTGTGAGCCTATTCGAATTGAAGCACTGTAGCATAAACATATATAACAATATATATACAAATGTCATTGAACTGTTATTAGATCAATAAATGATCAAATTCTTTACCTACCTGTCTATGCATTGTAACTAATAGTCATTTTAACATTTACGATTGTTAATTCCTTGTCATAACATTATTTTAGTTAAGGTACCATAATAATTTGTATTTGTCGTGAGTTACAAGTATAATTATTCTAATTTCAAGGTGACTTTCATCCCTCTGTTCTGCAGGTACTCCTATTCATGGGATATATATCATAGATTTGCATAACCTAGGTACACATTATAAAGTACCTGGTACTATCAATTATATTTATTCACACATTGGCATACTTTTTAGCTTGCCACCAGGCGATAATAAACACATCTCACTGTTTAAGGTCTAGAATAACGGTTCGTAGCATATAATATGATGTTTTACCTGAAAATAAAACAATTATTATATGCGAAACCTTATTCTAGACCTATATTTAGAATCCTGCCTGGTGGACTTCTTTATCTTGTCCACCGAAAGTGAGATGCAATGTGAGGAGCGCGCCTGACAGTTCGGGCAAGCTCACCCCCCCTCCCCCGGCTCAAGTGGGGCGGAGCCGGATGTGAGGGAGACAAAAGAGGTCGTGACGTCGTTCCGGAAGTGATGTTATCTCACTGTTTAAGGTCTAGAATAAGGTTTCGCATATAATAATTGTTTTATTTTCAGGTAAAACATCATATTATTACTGAATCCGCGCACAAATTACGGCAAAAGATGTTTAATGTATGAGGGAGCCAAAATATATAACAAGCTACCCAGTGACATCAAAGATGCTAAATCACCAAGAACATTCAAAAAACTTCTAAAATACTTTGTAATAAATAATATGTAAATCGGATATCAACACAATATGCATTAGAACTACCACTAACACCGTAATATAGAAAAAATATTAAATAGTAATAATTAAATAATTAACTATAATCTATAAATAAAACATAAATAAATAAAATTTAAAAAAAAAAACCTAATAATTTATCATAATATTTATGTAACCACAAAACTAAAACTAAAAACTCGGCACTTCCAGTGACACTTGTTCTGTGTGTAAACAAAGTATGGTCGAACGAATATCATATAATTAGTGAACACTTTTTTTGACCTACCCTCATTTGATCAGTTTGTATAAATAATGTTATAATGCACCTAAAAGACGCCAAAATACTGTCTAAATACCTACATTTTCTCATTTAAGTGAATGTTATTCTTTTTGAGAAAATAAAACATCTTAAACCAGACATGTACATAAGATCTTAATGTAAAAAGTGACACAATATATTCAGTCTGCAAGCAGACGTGCAAATGGTAATGTCTATGTCTACTATAATATCTAGACTAATTTACTAAACATTCTTAAACTCCTTAACACTATAGAAACAATGGATAAGAAGCCAGCTAGTTAAAGATTTTTTAATTTGTTACCTTCCAATATTTTTATTTCATTAGGTAAACTGTAAAATATGTATATGCACATATTATAAACATTTCTTTTGTATAAGTTGAATATAGTTTTTCGTTGTGTGATAGGAAAATTAATCGAGTTTGTTCTGTAAAATGGCATAATAATATAGTGTGATAAATATGTAGCTGTGTTTGGTGAAAATCGGTGCAGCCGTTTGACAGATAAGGCGTTGGGGGTTGAGGATGGTAAACACATCTTTACGTTAACCGCACTGTTAGAAGACTCAAGAGAAGTACCACTTTTGAGTAAGTTTAGTGATGTGACAGTGTAGTATAATAAGTGCTATCAACAAAGAGCACAACAACAATGTGTCGTCCCTTTAATAGAGACAGAAAAGTGTTAATGGACACATTTTTAGCATCTACTACTCACTACTGAACACCACTACCTAAAAAAATACCTAAATACCCAATAATAATACCTAAATTCTACTACAGAACATCTAGGCAGACGGCAATGCGGCATCCTCTAATGGTAAAAAAAATCGACCATTCGCACGAAGCTTTTCGCTTCCTCTTTAATTATGAGAACTGCCAAAGAATGGAACGTTTTGCCGTCTACTGTGTTTACCGAAAAGTATAATATGGGGTTGTTCAAGAAGAGAGAATAGGTATTTACTAAGAGAGAATAGGTATTTACTAAGAGAGAATAGGTATTCTCTATCTTCGACCGCATCGTCGCTTTCCATCAGGTGAAATTGTGGTCAAACGCTGGCTTAGTCTCAAATAAATAAAACTCAACTTAATAGCTTAGGTCAACGTCAAGGCTAGATCATAAGTAATTGCAATGAGATACCGTTTTCGGTACATTATATCAAATATTTTAACTACGGGCCAATTGCCTATATTTCTTAAAAGTAAACAAAAACTATATACAGCAAAGACCTAAGTTACCTACAATAAATGAAAAATTAATTAATAGTAAATTATTTTTATAATCAAGCTATTATTGTTCGTATTCTTCTCAGCAAACCCTTTCATTTAATATCCATACCTATTATGGGAAGTCTTAAAAATAACTAGTCCGCCATCATGGGTGGTCCACCATATTAGATTTAGAGTGAAGTCATTTTATTTTTCGTATTATTCTTCGCAAACTCTATAATTTAATACTTATGTCATGCCCAAATAACTAGTCCGCCATCTTGGGCCATCCGCCATATTGATAGAATAACATCACTGAGCTAACCGTGCATTATAACCACCATCCAAATTAAACATAAGTGTATTAATCTTAATCGGTTGGGTTAATAAATTCTTTAAAATTTAGTTGCAACATTTGGCCTGTTGCAATAATTATAACTATATTTACGAGACAAATATAGAAGTTTAATAAAAGCTAGTAAAGAAAACCGGCCAAGTGCGAGTGGGACTCGCGCACGAAGGGTACCATTATCATTATTATTTTATTTTAATTAATTATATTTCAAGAGAACATAAAACTAAACATTCTATGAATAGTCAAAGTGTCTACCTGTCACCGTTATTAGTATCGAACAAGAAACGATAAAAAAATCAAGTTTTTCGCCCCCCATTAATATCAATTTTATTTTATTTTTAGTATATGTTGTTATAGCTATAATAGAAATACATCATCTGTGAAAATTGCAACTGTCTAGCTATCACAGTTCTTGAGATACAGCCTGGTGACAGACGGACGGACGGACAGCGAAGTCTCACTAATAGGGTCCCGTTTTTACCCTTTGGGTACGGAACCCTAAAAAAAGTACAAGCCGAAGAGCCTTATACCCCTTTAGTTTCTGTGATCTGTGCTTATCTTATCAATATTATTCGAGTCAGATTCTTTTGGTATAGAAAGTAGAATAGCTAGTCTACTATTTATAAAGCATCATCAACAGACAGAACTACTCGACGGTAACTAATTATTATATTGTCGTTGTTATTATATTGGGAATATTTATTGTATTGTGACCAGGATTCATCATTAAAATTTTTGATTATTTTTAAAACCACGAGGACCAATAATTTGCTATGTTAAGTTTTATAATAAATACGAAATTGGAAATTCAAATTCAAATTAAATTACATACTCATGCAAAGTTTCGATACGACACCAGCACTTAAACATGTGTGTCATTTATACATATGTATTACTAAATAATACACATACATTATCTTATATTATTTCAAATGTGTATTGCCTTAATTGTGTAAAAATCTATTTACTTAAATACATGTTATTCTAGTTTGATCCCGGATATTCAAACACCAGCCGGGTCTCGCGGCTTCTGCATCGATGATAGCTCATTCTAAGTACAAGTGAATTCCATGTTTTAATTCATGATGCTGATAATGATGTCGTCCGCGTCGTATCCGTCGCTGGCGACTCTGGCTATTTCTTGGCGTGTGCTTGTACGTGGCTGGTAAATCCAAACTTCGGCTTGGAACTCCCGGTCGCAAGTCTTAGTAGAGCAGTAGAGCTGGCCCGTGCTGTTGTATGAGTAGTTACTCCACTCTCTAATTAGTAGTTACTCGAAAGTACGAGGGCTTGGCTCGATTTTTGCGAGTTTGGCGCTTCAAGTCTAAAGCCGAAAGACGAAAATTTAGACACCCCTCTACGGTGTCTGCCGTAACATTTTTATTGTGTTCGTTATTGTTACACTATTTTATTTAATTGGCCTCATATTAATGGCTTATGTGACCTATTCTTTAGCTGGTATAATTTTGATACTAAATTGTGCATAAAACTTGAATACTTTACCTACTATTTTTATTTTATTAGAACAACCAGCTACTTATTCTGATCAAATGTTGTTTATATAATTAAGTAGCAGCTATAATATTTATATATATATATATATATATATATATATATTATGGTTGTTATTTTACCTCCTATTTTTAAATCTGACACGTGCGGCGATAAAACAACGACGGAATAATAAAAAAATAGAATAAGGCATTAATTCAAAAGTACAATGTAGGTTAATTAAAAGTAGGCATTAAAGTAGCAAATAAGAGGTTATCAAATATTATTATGTTGTTTTTCAGTCTTACTTAGTGTCACACCTGCTGCTCTGCAAGGACAATGTTGTACATTGCACGAATAATTGGTTTTTGTAATTTAATCTAAGAAACATGATAGACATCAAGACAACCATTGGTTAAATTTGGTTCCTTAGGTTTCAACTTGTCGTTCTTATCTGCCTAGCTACCGAAATACAGTCATAGATTAACGGTATATCTGGGAGTCTTCAAATCAAGAGTGAATAGGTACCTTCTAGGCAAGCATGCTACATCTTCGGCCTCATCATCACTTTCCATCAGGTGAGATTGTGGTCAAATGCTTGCCTATCATGCATAAAAAAAAAGAATTTAAAGGGTTATCAATATTAAGTGATTGCTTTAATGGTGTTCCGGCAGCTTTCCTTGAGAGCACATTCTAGACCTCGGGCTTTTCTGTCGATCACATCACCATCATAGGTCTAACACTAGCCTATCGACGCGACGATGAAAAACCTTATAAGTCAAAGTTTTTATTATCTATATTAATGTATCCATTACTAATACCTAATCTTTGCAATCACAATTCTTTGTTTTCATTTCCAATGCATAAAATATTAATCTTACGCAAGCCGGATAGTTTATTGACTAAGTTTGTTTTATTTTGTTCCGTACTGTAATTTATTGGGTTATTTTCGTAATATTTTATAGGTGGAGCGGAGTTATCTCGGCAGGGAACAAAAACAAAGGTGTTTTTTCCTTTTTCCTGCGATAAATCTTGAGGTTTGTCTTTTTGTTCTATTTCGTTGGTCTTAAAAAGTTCTCGTAACAGTTTGAATTCTATGGGCTTATGTGATACTAGTTGTGCCCTGGGGCTTAGTTCATTATTCAGGATAATAGCTAGTCTAAGGATTTCACAATTTATACATACTTAATCATTGTTAAATGTCTATAGATTGGTTTAAACCCCTTAGTTGAACTAGCATATATAAACATAAGTTAGTAACATACAGATATTTTCAGCTTTTTATAATTATTAGAATGTACTGATTACTAAATAATCGCTTTCACTCACAGCGCTACTCTAAGTTCGATGACTTAATTGTGTCGTGGTTGCTGGAAACATTCACATCAGTCACACGATCACAACTAGAACCAGGAACACAAATATCCCTAGGGGAGAAAATTTGTGTTCCCGCTGGAAATCGAACCCGATACGCTTGCTTAGAAGGCACACCCAACGAAGCGAACGGGCAGTTCACATATATATATATGGTGAAGCACAAAATGTGCTTACTTAGTCATAAAGTAAATAGTAATATTATGTAAGTTGGGAGTTACCTTGAGGAGTTACTAGCCATTACGTTATCTTGCTTTCAGCTACTAGATTCCCAAAACACATTTTAAGAAAAGTTGTTTTGGTTAGTGGTTGTGTATGTGATTTAAATCCCCAATCAACACCCGCGACACTATATAGTCTTTGAGGACGATAAGGACGATATTTTCATTCAGTTCCTCTAGCTTGTATTTGATCCCAGTTTTCCGCCGTTTACTTTGTTGTGGCCCTGCATGGCGCAGGGCAAGACTTTCACAGTTTCATTATACCACGGGTACCAACAAAACAGGCAAAGGCAAGCCAGGGTATCCGCAGTGGTGTTATAAAACGATTGACTACATTAATGAGAAGGATGCATGGAGGCAAACTGCACAAGCACTTTCTACAGACTACATAATATAGATGTACAAAGGTTAATGTAATACATGTAATAGTGTCTAAGAATCCTACTAATATTATAAATCCGAAAGTTTGTGTGTAAGTGTGTAAGTATGTTTGTTCCCTCTTCACGCTTTAACGGCTGAACGGATTTGGATGAAATTTGGAATGTACATAGATTATACCTAGGATTAACACATAGGCTACTTTTTAACTTGATAATAGTGGGCAAAGCCGCGGGGCACGGCTAGTGATTTATAAAAGAATAATGAAAAACATGCGCCGCCGAGTTTCTTGCCAGGTTCTTCTCGAGATGGCTGTATTTTTGCGTAATTTTTTTCACTTTTTAATGAGTGCCCCTTTGGAGCCCATTTGAATAAACGATTTTGATTTAAATTGATTTTGAAGTGTAGAACGTAACTTTTTTTTATTCCCGCTATCGCACAGTTGTAAAATACCACTTTCAAGACACCTTTCGTTTTAGCAGCTATCCTTGAGGGTCAGGTCAAGTGAGATAGTGGTCAAGCTCTAGTCTTTTGGACATAAAAAGTCGTCATTACTGGCACGTCCCCGGGCACGGTCCATGGGAAATGTCCCTGGACCTTGTTGGAGCTATTTGTCACAGATATGGCTCAAGGCCGCTGGGATTGCGGCTATTTTATGTCGGCTATAGCTTTGGCTGAGTAGACAATTGTGGCTTTCCCACCATATAATATAGGTATATTATATTGCAAAAAATAAAGCAAAACTCGCCTTGTTTGTTTTGATCTTTTCTCGTTTTCTACTGAAAATCTGTTTTTTTTTTAATTTAATTTAGGCAAACTTTTGACCACAATCTCACCTGATGGTAAGCGACGATGTGATCGACAATGGAGCAAGCTTGCCTAGAAGATACCTATTCACTCGTGACTTGAAGACTCCCATATTGTACTCATCAGGAAACACCGACTCAGGCAAGGAATTCCATTCCTTTGCAGTTCGCACAATGAATGTGGAAGCAAAATTATGACATAAGAGAAATGTTTTAGTAACCCGTAGGTTTGTCTAATGTGATACATGTAACATAAAAAACCATGTTATAATAATCTTATATATTACTTTTTTTATTGAAGCCAGTCATTATAGGCCGACCGTGCTTACTTTCTCCGACCACATCATCACTTACCATGAGGGTCAAACGCTGGCCGATATTCTATATATGAATAGTAATCTACTTAAGTAGTTCCTTTTTCAATTATATTAAAGTAAAAATTGTCCGCGAGTTATACTTAATAAAGAGGTTGTGCAAATGATTAAAAACTAATTAGAATTACGACTGACAACAGTACATCACCTCAGATAATGAAATAAATAAGAATATAATTTCTCTCTTGATAAGAGTAAGTACCTAATGATTCATGATTGTTCAGTAAAGTGCTCTATGCTTTTATTTTTTACCTGACTGCTAAGGATGGGTTATGTTTTTTGGGTGTAACTTTAATGTACTGGTATATTTATGTTTCTAAAGTTATTTATTACCTCGTATCTCCCAAACGGCTGGATGCATTTCGACAGTTAAGGTTTCGTAATATTTTTCTTAAAAACCCAATTGTCCTTAAACATGGCGGATTTTTGGCGCGAAATAGTAGTACATATATTACTAAAAAATATAACTAAACCTATCGAAATTACATAAAAAGTAGGTTCACAATTTTCGCAGTCGGATTTTGTAAATTTTTTGTTCATTGACTTTTTTTGGTGTAGTATTCGGAATAGGTGAAGCAAGAAAAAAAATCCCACCATTCTATTACTAATTTGTATCTTTTCTGAAATATCTTCGGCATATCTCTTCTGAATACAATTTTACTCTTATTTTATTCTTGATTGATGTCAATTTGCAGATCAGGCATTAGTCAATAACTTTTATAAGTGCCTCTATGACACCCATTTGTATAAACACTTTGAAATTAATTTTCATACTTGTTTTTTGTAATATGTTTTGCACCGAGTGTGCGGTGTCACTAACCGTGATGGAACCAACTTGCGCATTGCATCAGACCATCCACAAGGCTACAGCCCGCAGACTAAGTACGTAACGTCTTTGTGCAGAAAATTAGCCTATTCTGTTGCTATTGTAAGAATACAACAAGGTCAACCGAGAATCCTACTAATATTATAAATCCGAAAGTTTGTGTGTAAGTGAGTATGTAAGTATGTTTGTTCCCTCTTCACGCTTTAACGGCTGAACGGATTAGGATGAAATTTGGAATGTGCATAGATTATACCTAGGATTAACACATAGGCTACTTTTTAACTTGATAATTTATTTGAAATTTAAATTTTATAATTTTAATGATTACTTTACATTTCTTTTAGTATTGTGTTTTAATTTATTTGTTATTTTTGTGAATTTTTCTATTGTATTTTTTGTATTTATGTATGGGTTGATTTACCTGAAACAAATGGATTTTATTTTATTTATCATTTATTAGAACACTATCTCACCTGATTGAAATTGACGATGTGATTGAAAATGGAGTATATGCTAGTCTAGAAGGTACCTGTTCACTTGAGATTTAAGGAATCAATATTGTATTTCCGTTAAATTCAAAATACATTACGATTTTACTCGACCACATCCCGACAGGCTAGCTATTATTATTTATTTTTTAACGTAAATTATAATTATTTTTTAACGTAAATTATTAATTATTTTTTAACGTAAATCATTCTTTCAACCTTCGGTCAACTTCAGTTCGTGACGTTATAAACTAACAAAAACCACATGTTCCGAAAACGGGGCCAAAATAATAAGCAAGCATAACTGGACCATGCTCATAACACTTCGCAAAATAGCTCTATTCCTGTGAACGTTCTGCAGCTCAGTTTGTTGACTTTCAGAATAAAATTAGAAACTACAAAGTTCTCGATTGAGAAATACGTGGGCATATATAAACATATAAATAAATCCCGCATATTACTAGTAAATAGTATAATGAATTAAAGTAACTACCCCTGACGCCTTATCTGGGAATTTAACACTACCGATTTTTTTAAATCTTTGCATATATTAGTAACGTTTAATAATGTTTATGTAAGTATATTTATGTTGCATGTGATGATGTAGGTGTATATTTATATTATATATGTAGATAAAGAAATACTGTAAAATATGAGCCCCACACTAAGTTCGATGACTTGTGCCGTGGGTGCTTGATTGATTTATTTGATTTGTTTTGATTTGAGTCGGGAATCGAATCCGATACCCCTGCTTAGAAGGCGAAAGCCACCCAACAATGCCAACGAGCAGTACAATCAGTAATTCTACACATCCTCCGATATTCAGTAACAATACAATACAATACAACACAATACTAAAACTCTTCATTGACACCAAAAGATAAATACAACTTACAAGAGAAACTTATAAAGCTAGGTACAATGGGAGGTCTTATTGCTAAGAGGGATCTCTTCCAGACAACCTTTGGGTGGAAATATAAACGAAAATATAATGTAGGGATGGTGGTGCCATAAAATGAATGAAATAACATTTAAAATTATAGAAAAACATTGTTTTAACTACATAAACTATACATACCAATAATAAAAAATATTTTTTATGGTAAATTTTTTTTCTTAAGATATAAATAACGTATACGTTATCATTACTGTGATTTAAATGGTTTAAGTAATTGGGTTATTTTGATGTGATTTTAAGCCATTAAGCCATTACTTTAATCCATTTTGATAGAAACATAATCAGAAGCAGTTGACCATCCTTAAATCATAGTTTAATTAATCATAGCTCGAAATATTCTTTCACGAAAGCTTGCGTACCTTCCGTGACCAACCATCGTTTAATCTCCTTCCCCTGTTTATTGTCGACTTTGTTCCGTCAGTTCAGGGTTGATATTTGTTTAAATTTAATTTACATTGTTTTAGTTTTATGTTCATTTTAAAGGGTCGCTATTAATTTATGTTTTGGTCGGTTTTATTTATTTAATGTTTCTCTAAGGACGGCTAAGCGGCTATAAAGGGATGGTGCTATGCGGAAACACAGGCGTATAAATGAATACCTTTTATTATCTGTGCAGGTTGGCCCTAATGGGTTGGGTAATCCGGAAGTATGTTATGTTAAATTACATTCGAATTTAATAAAATTGCCTCGTAATTTTCGGCGCAAGTGTCCTTAAATAGAGCACTTTGAATTTAGTTTATGAACTAATCACTTATTTATGTCAATCACTTAGTAATCTAAGTAGTAATAAAAAACTGGTTTGTTTTTAGTGCTTGCAATGGTTTAATGCCCTAAAAAAAATATATATAAAAAAAAAATCTAAACCATATGTGGAAAATGCTCAGAGTACCCTTTCACAGTCGTCCTTCTGCTGCTGATACACTAGTACCCACTAGTACCTATAACTGAAAACCTTATAATGACAAATATGAAGTATGCACATATGATGATGTAATGACATTCATATGTATACGTCTTATCTGCTATCTCTTTTATGTAAAAGGAGACGTTTTACTTCATTACCTACCCTAAGTCATTACATCCTCTCCGAAATCATTTCCGTCGCCGCTTAGCAACAAAAAAGCCAATTTCCAGTGATTTTACCATGTAATTAGTGAAATGTTATGTTAAATTGAATTTGCCGTTCCAGTTGGCGTGCACAAAGGGACCAGGAGGAAGGTGGAAAGTGGCCAGCCGAGTGTATCTCCGAGCGTGCGCGGGCTCGTGGTCTAGTATGGGACGACAGCAATAGTGGAACTGACGGAGACTGTAGGAACCATCAATCTTGCTGATATGATGATTATACAATCTGTCTTTAAGTCATAGGTCATAACAGCAGTTTGTCTCAAAACGTTTAACGTTGTTTGATTCCTATGGTAAGTTACTGATAGCAATCTAACTTGTGACTGAATAAATAAATAACCTATTGTGGGAAGTATCGTCATAATAATTCAGGTGCATCGCGCGGTCAATGCATGCCTTCTCCTTTAAATTACTTTAAGTGTTAGTGAAGCTAAATGTAATCACGGTATTATAGAAGAAGCTTGTAGAAAGGAATGTTATATCACCATATATTCACAGCTTACAGATACAACCTCGCCATTGTCAGGATAACAGTGTCAGACAGTTATACTATATTTATTTAGTAGCAAACAAACAATACACAAACAAATAAAAATAAGAATTAGGAGTTACTGCCAATAATGATAAGATTTCTGTGTTGCCAACGACAATATGGATTTTAAATGGAAATAAACTAGTTTGATTATTATTAAAGAATTAGGCAAGGCTTAGGTATATAGTAATATAAATAAAATCTGTATTTAATGGAATACTTTTTTTTTTTTTCAAATTTAAAAGTCTTGTATCGTGGCTGCCGGAAACATTTATATATCACACATATACAACACACCCAGAACCAGAAGTACAAATATCCCATGAAAAGTAAAATTGTGCTCTTGCTGAGAATCGAACCCGAGACCTACAGCACAGAGGGCAGATACTTGCCGTCCACGCCAACACCATATCTGAATATGCTGTGACAGGCACCACAAAACCCGATAATACCGTCCTGGTTTACATTAAAACCGTGTATCAATGCACACGCACACCGCCCGATCACTATCATTCCAGCATGCAGATCGGATTATACCGGCGATAACTAGCTTTTTAACTTTCTGGGTCATGCCGATAGCGTGGGGTGTCAGGTCGGATGCCGTGTCGGAGGATGAATGGCGTGTCGGGTTGTTTATGGGATAGGAAAGAAGGGAGGTTAGGGTTCATTTAAATAAAAAACGAAATCATCATGTATATTTATATTGTTTGATAATTAGAACAATAGTTCTTACTGGTTTGTACGAAAAATCACATTCACGTTTCTAGGACATGTGTTGGTGATTTAAAAAAAATCGATGGTTTTGATAATGACCATTTTCTACCATTATTCCATCTGCTATAATAAAGTACTTTGTTCTAGTCAAAACATTCCACATAATCTGAAAGCTTTTTACGTCCTGACAAAGTACGCTTTTATCTCACCGTAAATCAAGTACTTCTTGATTTATTGCCCTTTATTTATACGCTTTTATCTCACTTTCTGGATCAATCTTTTTGAATTTTATGATCGTCTAGAATATTTTAAAACAGGTACATCGTCAGGTATGGCTAATGGCCTATATATTATTACTAGCTTTTGCCCGCGGCTTCGCTCGCGTTAAGAAGTATTATTTTAAAATTGACAAAGTTTCATACAAACTTTCATCCCCTATTTTATCCCCTTGGGGGTAGAATTAATCAAAATCCTTTCTTGGCGGATGCCTACTTCATAACATCTACCTGCATGCCAAATTTCAGCCCGATCCGTCCAGTGGTTTGGGCTGTGCGTTGATAGATCACTATGTCAGTCAGTAAGTCACCTTTGAGTTATATATATTTAGATATAGATATAGATAGATAGATAGATAGAAGATATATTTTCTAAAACTAAACTTTAGTTTAGTTATATACTAAAAACTAAAACTATTTGATCTGTACGTTTCTTTAATAATAAAATCCCATCAGCGTTTTAGTGCTGCTGGTCATTTTATACCAGAAAGCCTTCTTGCTTGCCTATCTATCACCTTAAAAACTATTTGGAACAATATATTTTTTATTACGGATAGGTTAGCGTTTGAACACTATTATGAGAATCTATGTTCACCATCCTGGATCACATCGTCACTAACGATAAGGTTTGAGGTTGGTGAACACGTTAATCCTAGAATGACTGGCTCTGAAGGATAGCTTCATCAACATCATTTGTTTGTGATTAAGGCGACGGATTTTTCTACTTAAATCAAATCAAATCAAAATCGTTTATTCACATGGGCCCCAAAGAGGCACTCATTTAAGTTAATAATTCTACTGCCAGATTCGCAAAATTACAGCCATCTTGAGAAGAACCTGGCAAGAAACTCGGCAGTAAGTAAAAGCAGTAAAATTGATTATATACACACCTGCTATAACTATTGTAGATGGTAGATTTCGTGCTCTCCATATTAAATATAACTAAACTAACGTATCCTATGGATACAATTAAAATGTGATTTGTTCAACAAATTCTATTATATTACTTCTTTACTTTTCCACACGATATGTAATAAGTTAAACAGACCTAGCCAAACAAATTGCCCCAATACTGACCACTTTGTTCAAAAGATGCTATCAAACTCTAGCCGACTACAAAGGGTAACAATGACCATACGGCAAAATAATTACCATAAAGTTGTCAGAGTTGCCACCTGCCACATGTAAACATGTTAATATGCCACGAAAGAGATCTCTATCGAAATTAATTTAATACTTTATTCGACAACATCCAATCTAGCAACCGGAAGTTTGTAAATTACTGTTTCAACTTTGACCGTGAGAGAGAGGTGTTGCTAGTTGCTGGGAGGGAAAGAGAAAACAGAAAGCTTCTGTTCTGTATAAATCAGTACCTAAACTATTGTAACTTGTCGTAAAAATACCGGTAATTCTTTTTAAAACATCCTTGAAAATTCGGTGAAGCCATAATTGTATCTGTATCAAAGCATACAAATTATTTATCTACAGTTCTTAAACATGATAAAAAGTAGTAGGTTTTGATAATGAATAAATTGTATACAAATTCGTCCAGCCGACACACATTCTCCATAAACACATAAGCCAAAACAAACATACTCAAAAATGTTAGTATTAGTAGTAAAGAGAAAATCGTTTTAATGAGTTTTGAAACTCCTGTAATTTCCTGGTCATCTTACAAGATTTGCAAGTCAGGGATTTATCGGCTGATATATTAACATCTAGGTATTCAATGGCTTTAAAATTCATGTATTTGAAAAAAATCTGACGTAGTTACAAATTACTATTCGTTGACATTCTTACAGATACAATAATACATTGAATTACTTACAGCATTTACATTACATACGAGCTACCAAGTTACCATTTACAGCACCAATTTCAAAGGTCCCATTCTCCAGTACTGCTTCATTGGTAAACGTTATTGTTTTTTGGAAACAAAGACAAGGACGATTTACGAGGGGGCAAGTTCTACCATTGTTTCGGGCTCAGCGAGTTCCAGTAATAAGATAGTTGCTGTGGGACACGCCCCATGATGGACGACTGTGGTCCGCAAATAAGTATTTGTGGACGGCGAAAACTCGGTAGCTTTTAGCGCTGAAGCAGAAAAGCAACAACTGATTAATACAAGTTTCTCTGAATATTGCAGATGATTATATATTTAGGTAGTTGACTTGGAAACGGAGGAGTTAGCATAACTTTGCTACCAGCATTTTCACTGGGTTCTCATATTCAAGTGCCAAAGGCGTGGGTGCAACAGTGGATCACGTTTTGGTTTGATTAAGCGTGCCGCTTTCTCATTTATTATATACATTTATGCTTAATAGGCAAGCATTTGACTTCTATTTCACCTGATGGAAAGTGACGATGCAACCGCAGATGGACTTTAACAAGAAGATACCAATTCACTCTAGACTTGAAGACACCCAGATTGTACCGTTCAGTGGACAAAGACGCAGGCAATGTGTTCCACTCTTTCGCTGTACGGATGGCAAACGTAGAAGCGAAATATCATCTCTTTAAAGATGAAATAAGGCCCATGGTGGCCATTGTATAAGAAGAGATGACTACCAACTCGAAGTTACATGTATCTTTATTGGCGAGTTGAACGTAACGGCCAGATTGTGCTTATATGCTACAGCTGTTAACGAAAGTTTTACTCACTTCTGTACTCATTCTGGCACCATGGTTTTCGGTGACCTCACACACGCCTTGTGCCTTCAGAACTGGTTTCTGCTGAAAGGGCAAAATTACCAGCATGGGTATACAACTAAGTATATTATAAGCCCTTGCAATCACAATATTGCCACAAAAGACTTGAGTCAATCTCCAAAGCCTCAGGGAATTTTTCGATTGACTTAATGAGACTACCGAGGCCATCTGAGTCCCGTTTATTTTGGGCTCGTTAATGTGTAAGTGTTTTCGGTTAAAATATCTATTTCTGCATTTCCGTACCTCAAAAGGCAAAAAGGAACCCTTCTGTGGCCGAACACTAAATTGTGATCCTTCAGCTATACTTGTATTGAAAGTCCGTTGCTTTTGCGGTCCAGAAAACAGGACTATGGACTAATGTAGTGACGATGGCAAGATTTACAATTACCGAATTACCAATAAGAAAGTTTAGATCAACAGTAAAAAGTGAGTCAATAACAAAAGCATATTGTAAAACCAATTTAAAGAATGCTTTCACATCCACAGCCCTACACCAAGTTCAATTACATGTGTCGTGAGTATTGGACACCTTCACATCAGACAATCACACCTAGAACCACAAACACACATTTCCTTTGTGAAAGCTTGTGTTTTTTTTAATGAATTACTTAACAGGCGGACGCGCACCTAACTAAGCAGAATAACGAACTACCCGTTTGTTCGTTATTATATTATTATGTTAATGACACGGATATATGGAGGCGGTCTGCAGAAGCACTTTCTGGACTGCATAATATAGATAAACCTAGGTTAAGATGACTTGTGTAACAGGGATGTAAATGTAAATTCGAAAAAAAAATATTTAAAAATGCTTTGCCGATTTACTTAATGCCAGGTTCGTAAATTTGCGAA
Organism: Lomographa bimaculata; assembly: GCA_948107665.1. Taxonomy (NCBI): domain Eukaryota; kingdom Metazoa; phylum Arthropoda; class Insecta; order Lepidoptera; family Geometridae; genus Lomographa; species Lomographa bimaculata. Next base: position 603,638 of record OX403600.1, on the reverse strand, counting down.
TCTGGCAATGGAGTCATTAACTTTCATGAGTCTCTATGGAGCCAATGTGAATAGACAATTTCGAACTTTGACATATTTGGCATATTCTACGTCTAACATATTTATCACCCCCCAGTAAGACAGTGGTCAAACGTATTCTGACATTTAAAAAGTCATGAATACTAGTTCCCTTTGTGGTATGAGGAAGAAGGAAGAAACGTCAGGTTTTCTGTACTTTCGTTTAAAAAAATAACATAAAACGAGGCGCAATAATATGTCAAAGTTCGCGTGCCTGCCTCCAATACGTCAAGCGCGAAGCCACCTTAGTAATGGCTGCTCATAAACACCCTGACTTGTTTACCGCTTGTGCGATACGGAATAACAAGGTTTCTGGGGAAAATAAATGCAAACAACTCACAAAATATGTTATATTTCACTTTGTATTTGAATGGAAACTCGTGTAATAATGAACAGAGAGGTCTAATTAAAACACATTTTTAAATTTCTTCATACTCTTTTGTTAAGACAACAGTATGAATGAGTATAAAGAAATTTAAAAAAGTATTTTGTCTTAACAGTATAACTGTCATCTGACGATTCAGTAAGCGCGGTGGGCAAGTCTCTGCCCTCTGCGCCGTAGGTCCTGGGTTCGTTTCCCGGCAGGAGCACAAATTTTCCATCCCCAGGGACATTTGTGTTTCTGGTTCTGGGTGTGACTGTGTGGCAAAGACATAAAAGACATAAAGACATATATTTATTTGTGGCAAAAAAATTCACTTGACAAAAGGTACAAATAGTTTTTTTTTTGTGTGTGTGATATGTAAATGTTACCGGCACCCACGATACAAGTCTTTGAACTTAGTATGAGGCGGTGAGTGTGAATGTGTTTGTTTGCATTTTTTTTGTCATCAAGCCACTTTGTGACCACAAACGCTGCCAAGAGTTCAAATATTCAGGAATAAAAAATAGTGAAATATAATAAGGTAAGGCTTTTTTGAAGTTTCACGGATGCACATTAATATTAATCATAAGGATATAATAATTACATGATACATGTTCTATCAAAACTATTGTAAGTTCGATTTTGAAACTCCCTAATCACTTAATTTTCTTATTTCAATTTACAAAATTAAAGTAACAAAAAGTTCGATCGATGAAAACCAGTTTATCAACTAGTAAACAGATTAAAATTAACCAATAGCATAAAAACACTGTAATAGCCAATCAGGTATAATTGATAGCGTGCTAAACGGCTGTTTTATAGTTTTTATAGCTAGGAAGCTACCTGGCGTAAACAACACTCGATTTGAATAACTGAACTCAACAGATTGCTTCACAGTGCATTTGCAAGTGTAATGGTAGGGTGACCACACCTAAATAGACGATTTTTTTCAATGAGGATTTCTTGCATAATTAAACGCAAGCAAAGCTTAAAAAAACCGACTACACCGCTTTATCTTCGGAACCTTGATCAGATTTAATGTATTAAACACGCATTATTGACGATAACTCAAAAACTAGAGATCAGATATTGATCAAATTTCAATGGGACAACATGAAAAGCACCAACTTTCAAATAAAAAAATAATCATCAAAATCGCCTCACAACGAAAGAAGTTATAAGGTAACTTTTGAAGTCGGTTAAAAACAAGAACATCATCAAAATAGTACACAGAATACGCATTATTGACGATATTTCAAGAACTACTGATCAGATCTTGATCAAATTTAAATGGGACCAATTGGAAAGTAAAATCTTTCAAACTAAAAAAAAAAATTTCGAAATCGTTTCACGTGGAAAGCAGGTATGAGGTAACACGTATAAAAAAAAATTATTACGATTTGAGTACCTCCTCCTTTTCAGGGAAGTCGGTAAAAATGGTACATTTTTGACATTGTTTAGCAAGTGAATGTACCGTATAATATATATAAAAAACGCTAAATAATAACGACTTTTGCATAAAAGCACCGAATAGTATCCATTTATACCATAACACGGAATCACATAACACTCACACTAATTTTGAATCCCACTCTGGACTGATCAGCATGAAGCTTAGAACAGTGATAGTTTATGTCATAGTCAAGTATTTAGAGTACTTTTTAACTGGATTAGTCGTTATCACTACGAGCAAAGCCGCCGGTCACAACAAGGTATTACACTTATATTATAAAAGCAAAAGTTTGTGTGTAAATGTGTAAAATGTTTGTTTTCTCTTAATTTAAATTTAAGATACCATAAAAACAAATTAAGAGATCAACTTTCCATTAACAAGAGTATTTTAAATATTGATCCTAGTGGTCACTGACCAATAATATCCATTACAAACTGAAAGCCATGGTCACCGCAGGCCGCAAAATTATTGCCCACTTCAATTGTTCGTTGTAAACTGTAAACAAGTAATAAATTGCAATTAACAAGTGATAAAATAATTTAGTTGCGTGACAAGCATGGCCCACGAGGCGAGATACTCGTAAATGTAGGACCTATTGTTGTCCTACCTATTATTGAGTCTCCGTTTCAGCTCGGGCAAAAATGCTTTCGTATGTCCGGATTTCCGGTTGTTCTCCTCTATAGGTCACATTTCTCAACTGATTCTCGTGAAATTCTGTGAGCAGGTTCGATAATTATATAGTTTTTTTTGTCTATTCAGTTTTTGGAAAATTTTCAATATGTCGGAGATATGGAAGTTGAAAACGTAAAAAAGTAAGACCCAAATTATCATTCAAACATACTTCCTATAAATTAAAACCAGAAATTGATACATTTCTGGTATTAATGTGTTCCAAATGTGTGTTTTTTGAAATGGCATCTAGAGGCTCTTTCATTTGACCCATTTTTATTCCCCTTTAAAAAATAAATAAATAAATCGGTGCAGCCGTTTCCCAGATAGAAGGTCAAGGGTATTTTCAAAATTTTGATGTTGTTACATATAACATTTTTGGTATCGGATGGTTTACCATGGACATCATTTTGTTAGATATCTAATAGATTACACATAGTGTCCTTCCATCAAAATATCATACAATTACCAAAGTAAGTCCCGCCTATAAAATGACAAAAATGCTCTATAATTATATAACCGCTAATAACATAGTACCGATCGTATGTGTTCGTGCATTAGCAGGAATTAAATATAACTGGCAACGCATAGCCGGGGTGGTAGTTAATGTTTGTTTGTCTCTGGCAAAGGCAACACTGTTTACTAAAATGTGCTACGATACAATGTGGGGCAGAAGAAACTGTACACTAAAATTTCGTAACCTTTTTTTTGTGATTGGTATACCGACCTTGAAACATAATATATTTAGGTTTTCAGTGTTCATAATGGTGTGTGTGATAAAGACACTGTCGATCAATAGGTTAGGCACTATAACGACTTAATTAATTACTTACTTGCCTAGAAGATTTTTTTAAATTACTAATTTAAAAAAATCTTCTAGGCAAGCGTGCTCCATCGTCGACCGAATCGTCACTTATCATAAGGTATCTACCTGAGTAGTGTTCGAACGTTTGCCTGTACTAAATTTTAAAAAATAGTCTTAATAATGGCCGTGATTCTAATGTCACACACTAAATTAAATTTAAACTATTCCTGTCTTTTACGAAATAGAAACACAAGACAGAGATAGCATACATTTTAGTGCTGTCAAGTTAGTCAGAACTTAGATGTCTATGCAAGCTTAGTCGAATATGTAATTGGTGTTGACTAAAAACACGTGCCTTTCTGTTTCTGCTGTTCATATTTTAATTGATAAACTAGCTTGACAGCACTAAAATGTATGCTATCTCTGTCTTGTGTTTCTATTTTGTAAGAGACAGGGATAGTTTAAATTTAATTTAGTGAGTGTACATCAGAATCGAGGCCACTGTATAGTTATTCAATTATTATTTAAATTATAGTAACGTATCTCAAGCATAAACAAAATTATGAACAAATAAATAACAAGGACAACAAAACTTCTACATCGGTTTATAAATTATAAGCAAGCCGTGAGTTAATATTAACAATATAAAGTGACCTTTGTTTACAATTATCAGCATGTCGAGGTAAATATCCACTTCCTCTCGGAAACGATTGTTGCTACACGGACAATCACAAACAACTAAGTACATAATGTGTACAAACATGTTATTGAGAGCTATTTATACCGGACTGAGATATGTTACATAAACGGATCACTATTTTTAAACCAACCTATATTTAATTTAACTCAAAAGTTGCAGTCAATGCCATGAAGAAGCACAGCACAAAAGCTCTTAAAAATAAATGTTGTTTTTTTTATTAAAGGTTTTAAATCCGAAATCTTATTCACAATATAGCTCCACAAGTATGTGTTATTTAAATACGTACCTATTCTATGAAAATAGCTTCATATTACGGTTCAAAAGATACTTAAAGTTATGATAGAGAAGATACCTATTCTAAGCATGCTACATCTTCGGCCGCATCGTCAATTTTCATCCCGTGAGATTGGGGTCAAATGTTTGCCTATTGAGCATGAAAAAGACAGACGGATGACGCGTTGATAGCGGAGTAGGCTTAGTAATAAAGTTCCATTGGGTTCAAATACTGCGTGCAAAACCTAAAAAAAAACAAAATCAATCAAAATTAAATCAAATTCAAAATCATTTATTCACATGGGCCCCAAAGAGGCACTCATGAAAGTTAATAATTCTATTGCCAGATTCGCAAAATTACAGCCATCTCAAGAACCTGGCAAGAAACTCGGCAGCGCATTTTTTTTCATTAATTTTTTTTAAAACATTCTTAATCTCTAATACACAAAAAATGCTGAGTACTTTTCTCGGCCGTAATTATACAAGTACCCAACAGCTTTATATCCGGGAAGCACGCGAGCGAGAAGCACGTTGTTACATTTCGGGCCAACTTCCGTACGCAGTTAATAACTTTTCATAGTGTTCTTTGTACGTTGGTTGTTTTTGTGCACTGTACTGTATTGTATTGTTCTGCGGAGCCTTTGTGTTTGGAAGCGTAGGTTTTTAATTCGGAGGCTTAAAATATTATTTGGGAAAGTTCTTTGCCTTGAGTGTAGTGCGCAGTCCACACAATGTATTGTAATTTGTAGTCTCTCTGTCCGTCTGTAACCTTTTTTTTAATTTGATAAATTGCTTTATATGGATAGATAGATATACTCTTTATTGAACACCTTAAATAATAAATAACACAAATATTAAAATGTATAACAGTACATTTTTAGAAAAGACTAACAATAGGCGGTCTTATCGCTGAAAGCGATCTCTTCCAGACATGGAACTTGTCATTGGAATAGCTTATCCCCTTAATATTCATTCCATTCTGAGTCTTTACAAATGTTGCATAGGGTATCGTTGAATTCGTCTCAATTCTACGATTTACAAATACCATCGTCTCTCAGAAAATCTCAAGCTCTCCATGCCTGTTCATAAAACTACATTTTATGATGCGTCGTTTACGGTGGAAGCAGTGCGATTGTGGAACACTCTACCCATTTCCATAAGGCAAGCTACTTCGCTACCTGCCTTCAAAGCGAAGGTTAAAAATTTCTTTCTCAACTGTAACGTCTAACTTGTAGATAGTAAGTTTCAAATACTGTATAGGTACCTATTATTATTTATTCAGAATTGTTTTTTAAATATGTTATGTTATTGTATTATGTATATATTTATTTATATGTTATATGTATGAATATATAATATTATAAATATATTTAGTTAATTACAACACCGACCTACGTTCTTATATATTGTTTTTCTCTTTTTCCATCCAAAGGTTGACTGGAAGAGATCGCTTTTAACGATAAGTCCGCCCGTTGTACTTAGATATAAATAATATGATTGTTTTTTATGTAATTTTATTTGGTGCAATAAAGTGTTTTGTATTGTATTGTATTGTATCGTCTCATATATCAATATAAAAGTATATAACACAATAAATATAGTAATAAAGTACCACGTAATTTTTTTAAGACTAGCTATTGTTGCCCTTGTGTACTAGTAGTCGGGTTTGACTTTTTTTTTCTTGTTTATCTTTGATAGGCTAGCACTTGACCACTATCATAACACGCGTGTTATGCTTCTACTATAATAACATGTTAACATGTGTGTGAAAGTGTATTGTTTTAATATTATTGATGCTCATCATGGCGTAGTTATCGTCCGGTACAAAGACTACAATCAGATTAAACAGTATTCGTCGCGTTAAAGACGCATTTACTCTATTCATGTCTCTGCAAACTCAAATCAAAATCAATCATTTCGAAACCATAGAGCCCACTATCAGTACTTTCAAGTACCGGGGCGTTTCTCTCCCGTTTTCCCGGTCCACAGCTGTGGCAACGGTCCAACCCGAGGCTGCACCTCCTGGGTGGCCCGTGCGCTAGTTGCCTACTTCTTTCTTTTGCGGCTGAGCGCCCTCTGCTATCCTTTCCACCCGGTGATGCTGTAGAGGCTACACACGGCCAGAATCAAGTAGTTCCTTCAAAAAAAAAGGGAAAAAGGGGAAAATCATGGTGTAGTTAAACACCATCCACGTCTATGGATGTTGGATGCCATTTGAGTAGTCTGCGCATAATTATACTAATACTATAAATCCGAAAGTTTGTGTGTGAGTATGTTCCCTCTTCACGCTGTAACGGCTGAACGGATTAGATGAAATTTAGAAAGTATTAACACATAGGCTACTTTTTAACTTGACCAACGCGAGCGAAGCCGCGGAGCACGGCTAGTAAAATATAATCATAAAGGTAAACACTTTCACACTCACAGCCCCACTCTGTGTTCAATGACTTGTGACGTGGTTGCCGGAATTATTCACATCACACCCATAACCAGAAACACAAATTTCCCTTGGGGAATAAACTTGTGATCCCGCCAGAAATCGAACCAAGACAAATGCGCACGTAACTAAGTCAACGAGCAGTTCAACTGCTTCATAATGGATTCTCTTGATATTGGTGCCTACAACTAATACACACATGATCCTAATTCCTGCAATATCAACGACAACTTTATCATAACACCTTCATGTCCGTTACCCATTGGCCCTATTCCCGGAACGGGCAAATGGGTAGATTACCCGGTAGTTCGGGAAAGTTTACGCGCACGCATAATAGGTAGGTTCCCAATACCCATCTCCGTTTTGCGCCTAAGTTGCCCAATGTAGTGGAAACCACTGCGTGACAGATTTATAGTAGGCCTGCTGGGGTGATACACAGTTAAAATACAGTGGGGCTTGTTCGTGGTTTTGCTCTATTCACGTAATAAACTACGAAATTTAAAAATAAATCTTTCTTATTATCATTTGAACACAACAATACACTGATTTTAACTGTAATATTTTATCAAATGGTTTTTTTTAAGTTTATCTTCGCAGAGTCTTTCTGTAGCGCTACACAACACCTAACTGAGAAACTTATTTGAGAAGTAAACTAGTCCGATAAATATACTCATAAAAATAATTACAGAATCAACGTTTCACTGCAAAAGTGTACTTACAGTAAATCAAATCAAATCAAAATTGTTCATTAACGTTCACAATAAATTAGCTGCGTATGAATTTAAAAATATACATAATGTTAACGCTTTCACACTCACAGCCCCACACAAAGATATAATACTCGTGTCGTGGAAACATTCACGTCACACACACAATCGCAACCAGAACCAGAAACACAAATTTTCCTTAGGGAGAAAACTTGTGTTCCCGCCGGGAATAGAACCCGATACCGAACGCTCACCTAACTAACAGGCAGTTCAATACCAATAAAAATACATAATGTTATGTTATATTCGGCTTAAAACACGAAAATTTTGACTTACTTTGAGGTCAACTAGTTTCGGACAAATTAGTTGTCCTTCATCAGGATGAGTCAGACGCGCGATACGCAGAGGCGTGCGGCTCGGGCCGAGGCCCGAGCCGCACGTCTGTCCGAAACTAGTTGACTACAAAGTAAGTCAAAATTTTCGTGTTTTAAGCCGAATATAACATAACATAATGTGTAATACTCAAGATAGTTTTAACATTAAAATTAGAAATACATACTTAACAAAATAATCAAAATAAATCGGGTTGGCAATATACCCAAAATACCGGCTGCTTTGCCCCGCTAGCGGTATTTACACCCCGAGCAAAGTATAGACCAGCAATCTGATCACGTGTCGACTGTCCTGCCAATTCTTTTCGTTTTTAATATTTATGTAGTTTTCCTTCTGGTCTCTTGACTGTGGCAGTTTGCGCAAGACAAAGTTCACCGCGACCTTAGCAAATGGCGCGCCCTACATTAACTCAAAGGTTTCCATTTTGTTCCAGCGTTATTGTAATAACAGTTTACTATCTCTTTTGAAAGGTTCCGATTATTTTTAATGCACTTTCAATTCATTTAGGGTTTTAAAGATGCTGTAGCTAGGTTATCCATTATTTCTTTGTTTGCTTTTCTGTATACACGCTATATTATATTGACCACATTAATATCTACATGTTATAAATCCGAAAGTATTTTTGTGTGCAATTTTATAAATATATCAATTTTATAATTCCTTCTATGCAGGGGTATCGGGTTCGATTCCCGACGGGAACACAAGTTTTCTTCCCAAGGAAAATTTCTGTTTCTGGTTCTGGTTGTTATTGTACGAATGATGTGAATGTTTCCGGCACAAACAAAGTCATCAAACTTGGTGTGGGGCTTTAAGTGTGAAAACGTTTATGTTTCTGTTTAAATATATTTTATGATTTGATATAATATGCCGCTCAGGCAAAGCCGGGGTGAGAGCTAGTAAACTAAAAAAATAAATATAGCATCAAATTATATCAACATAAAAAAGATATTTTTTTTTTTTTTAAACTCGTATATATTTTTTAAAGATTACCTATTACTATAAATTTTGAATAAACTTCCAACATCAATCCTTACCTTCTAATTAACAAGTTGTCTGTACTTAAATAAACCCTTTCCCAGGGACATCGATAGTTAGATAGTTATTAAGCACCTTTAGGGGGACTTTTAGCCCCTCCGAACTGTTTCTACCCAATTTACCCCTAAACTGACAGTAAGCAGTTACTAAACCGATTTGAGTGCCATCTGCAAGTTAAATGAAACTTCCTAACTGCCTCTTAAATGCCGGCTAGCTGCTTAATTAACGGTTACAAGTTGGGTAGTTAAAAGTATGTTGAGTAGTATATTGAGATATAACAATTTGAATTTCAAATTGTGTGTTAATTGTTAAATCATTTGGTTGTTTTTCAACTGAGAACCCTGAAGAACAGAATAACCTATTCTTTATTATTGTTTTGCCTTTTTCTATTTAATTTTGATTGTTGATTTTGTTCTATTGGGTGGTGTGGCTAATGATAGCAAAGCTAATGGTGGGTGTAAATTAAAAATATATATAATATATTACTTTGTAAATCATTTATCCATATAATATACAAAAGGACATATGGTCGTGACCACTGTTTTAAAAGTTATTTAAAACGGGATCTTGATATGAAATACTTAAAAATATCACATTTTGATAAATTTTTTTTTGCTTTAACACTCGACAAACATTTCTCTATCTCGCCTGGTGGTAACCTTGTTCATTACAGTTAAGTGTCATCCAGAATTTTGAATTTCGATTGTTTAAAATCCTGCGCGACATTGGACTGCGCTCTGAATGCTAAATTTCTTAATGCCTCGTAAATTTTTATTGTGAAATTTTGCCCTACAATTTAACGAAAAGTACAGTTTGTAGAGTACTGCTAGGCAGTTGACATGAATTGATAACTGGCAAAAGTGTGATACTGCCCCGCGCGTACTTTGCAAGAGACCTCTACAAACCTGTCATATCCCGATGGTAATGTTATATTATGATGATGCAAAGATAAAGTATAACACATAAATATCGGTAGATACCAGACAAGCAAGCGCAAAAACATTTGGTTTTATTAAGGTATCATAAATCACTTGGTTTAAAACATAATACAAACGCAAGCAAAGAACTCCAGAACCCAGAACCTTTCAAACCTTTCAAACCCCCGTCTTCGAGTAATCAAGTCAACATTTAAAACGTTGTGACGAATTGAAAACCTCCTCCTTTTTTGAAGTCGATAAAAAAGGCAGGAATTAATTAAATTTCCCTAAAAATATAACAACATCTCATTGGATAAATTTACAAGTAATTCCACGAGCGAAGTCCTTCAGAAACATCCTTCCGTGCCAAAATTGATAAGATACGCAATATCTGTCGTAATAAATAAGTATGAAAATGCTCAAAAGAAATATCCTTAAAATTAAATTATCCATGATTTTAGTATCGTGTAAAGTGTTCAATAAATTTGGTAAATTATATGAAACATGCCTGACCTCGCCGGTAAAGGTCGGAGGTCGTGATATATAAAGAAGTTAACTTATGTTGTGTGTGTCTGTACGTTTGTTATTTACAATCTACTAATGGATCAAGTGGCTATCAATTTATTAATTAATCCCACAGAAGATACAATAACTACAGATTTAATTACCAACCTTCATCGTTTCTTTTTTTATCGCAGTTTATTTCTTATTGTCTTATTTTTACTCTTGGACAGAATATCAATTATTGGCCCAATGCAATTCAGAGAGGCACCTCAGAGTTATTGTTATGATTATAGAAATATACAACCCGGTCACAATATCTGTGCACCTCGCTGGAATGCGGCGCCTCTCCCGCTTCCCCTGTCACCTCTCCCTCACCTCCTCACCTCTGTGATTTGAAAAGGTTAGTAATTTTTTTTTACCCCCACATTTCTCGAAAAAACTTTTTTTCACACCGTACCCAGACCGCCGATATGACGTCACGAGGTCAGGTGCACAGATATTGTGACCGGGTTGTATGTTACCTATAAGTACCCTATACAATCGGTTTATTAGTTTGGAGTTTTGGACGCTTTGGACAAACGAATTTTGTGTTTATTCCCGATAGGCAAGCGTTTGACCACAATCTCACCTGATGGAAAGCGATGATGCGGCCGAAAATAGTTAAATATTTACATACTTATAACATCCTCTTTGCTTCGCCATAGTCGGAGAAAAAGTAAAACATGTCAACGTACTCAAACCTAAACATAAATAATTTATGCTATAACTAGCCGTGCCCCGCGGCTTCGCCCGCTTTTATCAAGTTAAATAAAAAGTGGCCTATGTGTTCTTAGGTATACCTGAGGGCTATGTAATGTAAATGGCTAAGTACATTCCAATTTTCATCCAAATCTGGTCAGCTGTTACACCTTGAAGAGAAAACAAACATATAACATATATACACACTTGCACAAAAACTACCAAAACTTTCTGATTTATAATATTAGTGTGATTTTAAATGTTCATATACATAATCATAAATTTCCACAACAATATCTGAGAGATCGTCGAACGAGCAGTTTTCCTTGAAAATACCTAAATCGCTATAAATACGTACGTTTGTTCATAATTTGCGAAGGAACCTTGATTCCAGCCCAAAAAGTAAACTCCGATTGTCACTGTAGCCAATTTGACTTCAAATTAACTTTAGTGGATTATTTTTATACAAGGTTAGAAGCATTCAATTTATTTATCTAAAGAAAACACATTTTTTTTGAGAGCTTAGCAATCATTGCTTTCCATAAGGTGAGATGGTCAAATGCTTTTGCCTATCAAACATAAAATAATTTTACGCAAGCAAAGCTTAAAAAAACCTACTACACCGCTTTATCTTCGGAACCTTGATCAGATTCAATGTATTAAACTCACATTATTGACGATAACTCAAAAACAACTGATCAGATCTTAATCAAATTTAAATGGGACCAATCGGAAAGCAACAGCTTTCAAACAAATAAAAACAAAAATCGGTTCATGTGGAAAGTATTTATGAGGAAATACACTTGAAAAATACATATGTATATACTGTCGAATTGAGTACCTCCTTCTTTTTTGTGAAATCAGTGGAAAAGCAAGACGCCTTGAGGTTGTATTAAGTATTTTTTATCGAATATTGCTCGCTTTTTTGTTCGCTGCACAACATGCTCCAGTGTCAGGCAAATGCAATATGTCAAAAAGTTTTACAGATTTAGTGCTATGTTAGTGAATCGTTGCTTTTATTTGTATACCACAATTTATGGATCCTCACCCTCGGAAAAACCAAATACCAAATTTCCTAGAGGCTGCGTACTCGTGTGATGGATAGGAGAACGTATATTGGGAAGTAATACACGCCAAGGGAAATAAAAAACCTCGCGCGGACCATAAAGTCCGAAAGATGAAATTCCGTGGTAGGACTTCTTGCTTGTTTGGCTGGGGCAGTATCACCTCTTTGCTAAACAGTCGAATTCTACAATTCTAAACTAAATAGTTCTGCGCTAGCAAACAAAAGCAACTGGTTCCGGCAAAAAGAGCGAGTTTTTATTCTAGGCGTAAGGGACATCTTAATTCTTAGGGAGAGCTGCACATTGCACATTGCAGTGCTACGCGGAACATTTTTTTTCTGGTCTATCTACGAACCAATTGCCTATATTTCCTAAAACTATATACAGCAGAAAACTAAGTTACCTACAAGACATCGAGCTTATAGGTAACTCAAGTGCTCAAGCCCACTACCCGTGGGTAGCGTTCCCATAATGCTGGCGGCATTGCTTCTCTGAATTGCAATGCTAATACGTTGAGCCAAATAAGTGCCAGCATTTTGATTACGCGTCGCCTCAATCAGGCGCTCTGATAGATTTTTGATAATAGAATGAGCTCCCGGTTCCCTCGGACCCAGTGTCTCAACACCAAACGGCTCACATATGTAACTTTATTACTCATACATTAAATCATACATACAACCAATGCATCCCTTACCATCTGGGAAGCGTAATGTTTGTCTTTTCTGTTGTTTCTTTATTCATACCTTTATATAAAACAGCAACGTTGTCTGTTTGTCTGTAACTTCTTCGCGTCGAAGCTTACATTTCATTTGGAAAATTAAATATTTTCTGCCAACAAACGGGTAAAATGTATTTAATAATATAGATAAAAGTAAAGGTATTATTGAGCACTCATTGACTTGTTATCTTCTGCCGGAACGAGCCTGGATCCCAATCTCGATTGATCAAATTTCCTCGTTCTATTTTTACTCTCGCTCGGCGTTCTACTTCCCTTCGTTTTCACAAAACGCGACTGTTTATAAATTGGAAACCAAAAAAATATCTCAACAATTGCTTGGTTATTGGCTGCGGTGGGTGGCCATGCGGCTTGATTATTCAGGACATAAAATTTGCTTTATTTAAAAAAATATATACATATAGTCACTTACCAATACGTGAGATTATATGCTACTGATTATTCTTTATTACATACTGTTCCTCGTCAAACTTACGTCCTACATAATATGCACTAGTTTAAAAAACGAATAACCGACTTCAATCGCAAATATCTCAGAAACTCATCATCAGATCTTGATCAAATTATAACGGGACCAACTAAAACTTATACCCTTTTGAACAAAACAGAAGTACAGATATATACAGATACCTATTACTAATCTATTTAAAAAATTTACACCATGAATATTATGTTTAAAAGCATAATCTCTATGAATTTATTCGGGTAGGTTTTAAATATCAATGAATTACAAAAAAAATAGAAAAATATCTCATTACTCTCTTTTAAAATGGAGATCCGTCCGACCTAATTGCTTGGCAATCCTACAAGCGTGGAATAATGATAGCGTGCCGAGTGTTCCGTACAGTACACCAATCGTTCGCTTTGATCTCGGAGTGAGCAGTTTTGGAGAATTCGCTTTTATCTGCCTAGATAATGAGGTTTTTAGGCTGGTGTTGTTTGGGGTGTCACTCAAATATGTAAAGGTGAAAATTTTTACAAAAATGTTTTTCTTGAAAAAGTGAGTCATAGCTTCGAAAACGAAAATGTAAATGCTCTGGTCACTCCACGAGAACACGAGTTAGACTTAGACATTTTAACGGACATAATTATTATGAATATATGTGTGAATTTATTATGTATGACATTTGTTTTTATTTATAAAAGTGCTATTTCTTTTTCTCGTTGAAGTGTATGGAAAATATGAATAAATGAATATGATTGAAAAATACAAAGAAACGTGAAAAACATAGATTTTGAATATTGGTGGACGAAACTTCACAAAAAATCAAGCGACGTAATGCGTTATAAGTATTGTAAATAAAACATATGCTGAAAACGATATGAATCCGATTCAGGCCCGAGCATATTATTTTTAGGCTTTTTTAAGCCAAACAGGCAAACAAGCTTCTAAACTTGTTATTACATTTCAGCCGCGATTGAGTTAAAGATTATGGAAGACAACAACAGCAATATTTTTTTCTACATCATTAGAGCGACGAATAAGTTAATGAAAATAATTATCATAAAATTCAACAACTACTTTTTTCAGTACATAACTACTTTACAAATTCGTTACTTAATTAAAGAAAAGAAAGACAAAAACGTCTAAACCAAAAAGAGCAGGAGACGAGGTAATAGTTAAGAATCATTTCAATAATATATATATATTAATATATATATGTTAATATATATATATATATAGATAGATAGATAAACACTTTATTGAACACCTTAACAAATACATGATAAGGAATAATAATCTAGAAAATAAGTGTAACAACAAGCGGTCTTATCGCTAAGAGCGATCTCTTCCAGACAACCTTTGGATGGAGAGGAGTAAGCAATGAAATTGGACGTCGGTGTTTTGTATAAATATAATAATATAGAAAATACAATAAACATACATAAACAATAATATATACCTAAATTAAACTATGATATAGAATACATAAACGTAATACATAACTATTATACATATTTGCGTGACGAATAAAATGTTCAACTTCAAATCATGGCAACAAAGTAAATTTGTATTATTATGTATATAAATATATATATAATATGTTAATTAGCACCATAAAAGCATGCCCTGTAAAGTGCTCACTTATTCACGTACCACGTTGTTCGCGAATGTTATAACTAAGTAATAATGACTATGTATATCGTAGACAGCTTGACGACGTGGCCCGACGTATGAGTAGTATCAGTTTTCACTTAGAGCTCCGATTTAGAGAGATACTCAAGTGACAATAACAAAAACTGCACAGGTAGTCGTTTTTGCGGTAACTTTGTTATTGGACGATATTAAATAACTTTTTATTGCAATCATATATTTTTTCTAATTATAAATATAACATAATATATTGATTTTGATTAGATTTTTATGCCAGATAGCTAAGCACATGGCGCAAGCATTTTGCCGCTATATCACATAATAGAGAGAAATCGAAGATGTAGCATGCTTACCTAAAAATACCTATTCAGTCTAGACTAAAAGACTCCCAAATTATACTGCTCGGGAAACATAGACGCGAGCATTTTTTTCTACACGACTAGAATGTAATGTTCCAAGTCAAGTTATTAACTAATATTTAGAGGTGGTAGAGCATTTTGTGAGTTGCTCGCCTGGCTTGCTACCAAAGTAGCTTACCACCATCAAGTTGAAAGTCTGCCGCCAAGCCAAATACGGTGTTCCGGCAGTTATCCTTGAGAGCCTGCGTATTCCATGTCTAGTGTGTTTACCAGCTTCGATCACATCGTCACTTACCATCAAGTGAGATAGTGGTCAAACACTAGCCTGTCACAAATAAATAAAAAAAAGAAAAAATAGTATTACTTTGGTTTTCACCATATTTTCCTTCGCCTGTACTTAGGTCGAGTTAACTTCTATAAATAATATAAAATAAAAGCGTCGAGGAGACTCGTAGAGGAGGCGACTCGACCATGTAGTCGAGTATTTTGCGGTCGAGTTAACAACCAACTCCTTCCAACGAGAGTATGGTGTATTTTTTTAATACTGCTCATTGTATGGACAATAACAGATCCCGAACAAAGATATCCCTCAAAACATAAATCCAAAATCTCGTTAATTACGGCATTTACAAACACGTGAACACGGTAAAACCATCCTCCCTTTTATTATCCTCCCCGGGGGCATAATTAAGACAATATTACCCGTGGAATGTTTTATATCCGGACTCCTTAATAAAACCTTTTTAATTAAGTATATTCAAATGGCAGGTCGCTTTATAGTCTATCAAATAGGTGCATATCCTTTGAAGGAAGTAATGGTGTTAAAATTCTGTTGCTATACGTATGTCTAACGGTTGTGGCTGATTGAACGATGTAGTGGAAGGAATCTTTTGCTGAGAGATCTTGGCAGGCGGTGGTCTCCTTCTGTGAAGCGGTGATGGTGCAGAAAGAGGCCGCGGTGCGGGCCTGAGAGGTTGATCCCCTTTCTGACACGATCCTGCGTAGACGGACAGGGGGGAGGAGGAGGCGGTTCGCCCGCCTCCTCTCTCCTCTTATGTAGTGGGTTCACTGGTGGAGAGTCAGGGGACCTCTCCACTGACTTGCACGGCCCCACACGTCTGCGGGGTGGCCTTGGTGAGCAAGATCACCCCTCCGGGCCTACCGCCGCCGGAGCAAAATAGTGACTGCTAGCGCGACTCTATCTTGCCTCACCCCGTCGAGGGACGGCTCACAGGGGGGTTTTTAGTGCGTTCGAGCCCCGCATACCCCTTTCTTTCACCCCTGAGAAGGAATGGAAGAGCCAGGCATTTTCCCCCCACAAAAAAAAAGGAATCTTTTGCTGAGTCCACTTGGGACATTACCACACTATTTTTGAAAGAAAGAAAGAAAATAGATTTATTCGGGACAACACGCGACGTTACATTATGTACATAAAACAATAAGAAAACACATAAAAAATACAAAAAAACAAACAATATAACGCCGCGTGATGTCACGAATGAGGTCCCGACTCAGCATATAACTAGGTAAGTAGGTGGGCAGAACCCTCCTACCTACCCAGTAACTGGTTTTCAGGCGGAACCCATACATGACATCACGCGCATCAGGACAGATTTAGACACGAACTTAAAAAAATACTTAAATTTACATTATATATATATATACCTATATATATAATACATTAATATAACTACATATATAAATAAATAAACAAAGATACATTAAACACTAATACTAACACAGTACTCGGTGGCGGAAGGCGACCAAGTTTCAAAGTTTGGCCCCTCACACCGAAGACAATGTAATCACTATCTCTCTATGGTCACGCCGTGATGGCCCGCCCGCGCCCGCCCCAGTCGACTGTCAAGTGTCAAACGGCTGCCGCATGGGGCGGGTTTAGTATTCTGTGGTGATAGTACTCTGTGGGCGGATGGCGCCACGTCATGCCACGCATTATGTTGCACATTTTGGCACTATTGCTGAAAACGTCACTTCTCTATCGTTTCTGGTGCTTTGATATAGGCTGTACGTCGATTCTCAATCAGTCTATCACTGACATGGCGGATACCTGTGAACGAAGGTTATATAAACAGAGCATTATAAGTATTCCATGGTCTTAAGATCCATCTATGACATATCAGATAGACAAGCACCTACATATATCTGGGGTCAGAAATTACCCATTGCTTTTTTTTCTAAATTGAGCCCTAATATGACTCGCCAGTCCAAACTTGGTCTTAAATAATGGTTATAGTTTTATTATTTGTATAAAAACATAAGAGAGACACACTCGACAACTTTCATGTCACACAATTATTATTTTTTGCGATAAGTAAATTTTAGAGAGATAATTGAAGTTACGGAAAATGACGTAAATTCCTTTTTTATATTTAAATATCGTAGACTATAGATACAATAGCGTTAGACCACTACCAACCTCACTTGTTTGATGTGCTCAATATCATGAGGAAACATATGCCCTAAGTCCATTGTGTGAGTCAATTCTTTGTTTGAAACGAGTACCGAAATACCATATATTTAGATGAAAAAGCTGCAGAAGCTGGACGGATTTTAATGAAGTTTGGTATGTTGATAATCTAGAGTACTCTAAACCTTAAATAATTTATTACTTTTTATTCCGGTTAACGCGTCCAAAGCTGCGGGATATGACGTCATAAATCTAGAGTCGGTATGTCATTTCTTTGCGAATCTTTATTCCGCCTCTATATCAAAAATCTCTTTCAGTCCATTGACTGCCACGTCTTCTGAACCCAAACACTTTGTCTCAGGAAGCGATCCATCGACGCACGTCCATAAATTTGGCGAAAGGTTACCTTGAACAGGGGTAATGTATGGCAAAGTTATAGGACCTTTATTGCTTTTAGGATTTTGGGGTGCGCTTTGATGAAGTACTGAATTGGTATCGATACTTGGCACCTGGAACTAGTATTTGTAATTTATGGAATACCGAATACTAATGAAGACTCGTTTGTTTATGAGCAAAGGCCCAAAGCGGGTATACTAAGGTATGGATAAAAAAAACTTTAGCTTATAATATGTACTGGTATGCAATGAAAAACTTTAACTATCCAAAAAATATCGCGTCCCCGGAAACTCGCATTTCTTTAAGGACCAAATGCTGTTTTAAATAAAACTTAGAACTGATAAATGTAAATACTACCAAATGATGTACTAATTCGCACTACTAATAGCACATTATCAACTACTATAAAAGTACCGACCTGCAACAAAATTTTATAAATAGACATTACGATGCGTCTAGTGACTATTGGTTGAATTGTTTGAGCTATCAGTGTGGTGGATATGGGTGAAGATAAACTGCTTCTTTCACCATAAATGAAAAAAAATCAACAATTATAGGATCGAATAATGGCTAGGAATATCGGTATCTAGTATCAAACTTAACTTGTACCTAAATATCGTATACTATACTGAATATTTAAATACGATACTTGTTACGTACTTGTTCCATGTCGAGGTAGTTATCCCAAGTTGTATGAATTACGACTTGCTAGCATTTGCATTAATGAAGGGATCCTAGACAGAGATGGAGAAATAAAACCGAAAGAGTGCGAAAGGGACGGAAGAAGGGGCTAAAAGCATTACGCAGTTATGCAATTATGGTGTTTCGAAATGTTATTTGAATTGTGAGAAATAACTAAAATAAAGGGAAGCCAACGAGCCTTCGAATAGAGTCGAAATAAACATTGATCGTGATTAAAAGGTAAGATGTACATTACATTTTATAATTAAAGGGACTTAAACTAGCTCTGGAATTGTGGTTATATGGATTTGCTTGCGTTAGTCGGGATAATCCTTACATGCACTTAGAACTGCCCTTTGGCTGAGTTGGGTACGCGTCTGCCTTTTAAGCAAGAAGCTCGATTTTTCGGGTTCCATTCCCGGTGGAAATACAAGTTTTCGCCCCAAGGGAAATTTGTGTTTGTCGTTCTGGGTGTGATTGTGTGCGTGATGTAAATGTTTCCGGCACCCATGATACAAAGTCATTGAAATCAGTGTGGGGCTGTGTGAAAGCGTTAATGTTACATTTGAAAATTATTTAATTATATTGCTACACAAAAACATTGTGCATTTGAATACGTAACACACATTTTCAGAGATAAATCAACTACGTTTCACTTTGATGAGTAGGTATTTATATATATGTATTTATAGGTTTGGCTTACATTCATCATTTCATACAAGCATTTTCCCAAGCCATACAAGACTGCAAGTAGACAGTAACAAGAGACCACAATCTACGTCACAATGATGTAAGTAACAACTATACTGTGGAAACGTTGATGTTACTCTAATGTACATATATTATCATCATATATAATATAATAATATTTTCAGTTATAAGTCATTATGTTTATAAACAGTCCATATTGTACTTTTCCAATAACTTTTTTATTGGCTTTGCCTTACTCAATTTGTCTTTTTTCTGTTTTTTTTCGTTCATATCAGTTTAATAATTATTTATTTACTTTTTTGTTATTTGTAAAAACCATATTGTGTATTATATAATCTATTTTAGTAAAAATGTATGTAGAGCAACTAAATTATCATTTTAGTCAGTTGCAGATCAGTAAGTGTAAGATGCCTTCAGGCGTCTTGAAAAATCATGACACTAAGACTGCCCACTACTCTATACGATAAGCAAGCAACCTTATAATCTGCCACCGTCCGGTGAGTTACAATACAATACAATACAAAACACTTTATTGCACCAAATAAAATTACATAAAAAACAATCATAGTTGTGTTCATGAGTTGTGAATTGAAGAACGATTTGCCTCATGCGTCCTGATATTATACGATCTGCATGATCTATGCTGATGCTAGTTCCTCCATCCCCGTTCTATCATCGGACAAGCAGATAAACTGCTAAGCGACACCGCTATATGGTGGACATTCCACAAATGCGCTCTAAGCGTTTTGCCTCCATATTCATTGCGCGAACCGCAAAGGAATGGAACTCCTTACCTAAGTCGGTGTTTCCTGATGAGTACAATGAGGGAGTCTTCAAGTCGCAAGTGAAGTGAGTCTTCTAGGCAAGCTTGCTCCATCGTCGACCACATCGTTGCTTACCATAAGGTGAGATAGCGGTCAAAAGTTTGCCTATCTTGAAAAACCTAAAAGATATTTTCAAAAACGTTGAATTAGTTGGGATGACTTGCCTAAGTAAATGACCTTATTACCCCATCAAATCAAAATCGTTTATTCACATGGGCCCCAAAGAGGCATTTTTGAAAGTTAATGACTTCTGCCAGATTCGCAAACTTACAGCCATCTCGAGAAAAATCACCCTCTAGAACGGGGATGCAAAGTTCAAATAAAAGTACAACATACAGAAAGAAGTCTCTGGAAGATATTTTTGGCTAAGCTTCCCCTTTGAGAGGATCACTTTAGTTTCTACCGAGCATAAAAATTTTGATCTGAAAAGAAAACGATAGCATTTTTCCTTGTTATTTTCCTTGATGCGTGCTGAAACTGCAGTGGTCATCAACTGATACCTATATCCCTGAATTATTCCCTTCCTTGGCAAACAAAATTAAAAACGCAATCCTGTACCGAACGCTTCGGACATTTCAAAGACAACATGTTTATTTGTCGATTCCTGGCAAGTTATTTAAATAAATTTCATTGTTTCCAATGATTCATCAATATTTAGCATGGCCTTTGGGTGTTTATTTCAGTTTACCTTGAAAATATATACACGAGTCTACAGGCGCGTTACTAAGGAAGTAACTGCTATGTGAGGCTTGTCGATTACACACTCTTAAATATTAGTAGGTTCTTTTAACTCTCTATCTCATATAAGGAGGAGAATTCATTGCCCTCATGTCTGTTCCCGAACGGTATAATCTGGGAGTCTTAAAATCAAGAGTGAATAGGCAAGCATGCTACATCTTCGGCCGCATCATTACCTTCCATCAGGTGAGATTGTGGTAGAATTATTGCCTCTATCAGGCATAAAAAAAAACATAAATAAATCGAATATGAGTTCCTTATATTATTGTAAAGATTGTTTGTATTTAGTTTTATAAAATGTGTATATACTTTTTAAAATTGAGATATAAAAAGAAAATGTCACTGTGGCCTTTATATGTTTACCTCAAGTTTCCTACATCGCATGACTAATGCGAATGACTAATAGACAAAGCCAATCATTTAAATAACGCGTTAAATATTTATCGGTTTTAAATTTATGACCTGAATTAAATATATTATTGAAACTGTTGTGCAAAACAGTATAGCGTTAGAATACAATATAATTATGGAAAAAATGGTGAGAACGAATATTATGAAGCTAACACATATACTTTGAACATTTTTAAAGATCGGGTCAGAATATTATACATCTCTGAAACATAGGTAATGTATTATTATTATTTTTAATTTCTCTCGTCTTTCGCTCTAGAGATTTGCGTTTTTCACTTAAGTGTGTCTAGGAAAACATCATAAACATGTAAAACTTAATGTCTCTTTTAATATATAAATATATATATGTATATATATATAAATACATATGTTATTTATTTATTTTATATTATTATTTCATGTATTACTTGTTTATGTATATTCATATTGTATTTATGTCATAGTATAAGTAATGGTATTTAATAAGTTAATTAGGTATTCCATACTCCCATTTATTATACACCGTCTATTACATTCTATAGTTCTCTTCATCCGAAGGTTGCCTGGTAGAGATCGCTATTAGTGATAACGTCGCCTGTTGTGATACTTTACGTATAAGCATAGTAGAGATATACGGTATAAACTTGTTTGTTACCTTTGTCTATATGTCACCTTATAAAGTAGATCAATAAAGTATTATTTATCTATCAAATCAAATCAAAATCGTTTATTCACATGGGCCCCAAAGAGGCACTCATGAAAGTTAATGAATCTATTGCCATCTATCTATAAGTTAGTGTTACTTTAGTAATATATTCTAAGAAATCTTATGTGATATTATTATTCTACTTATTTCTTGAGAAACTACTTATGAGATATATGCATCTGTAGATATCTATATTATAAAATAGGACTACTCTACACATGCATTTTTTTACATTAAATGATATATTAATCATCAGAGCTGTTCTATTCAGAATAGTTAGTAATTTAACAAGTCAATCATTTTAATAAAAATTCAATAAAGCTGACTGCGTAAAAAGAGACCTTACTATTTTTACTTGGCTGATCTTTACGTTTCCAAAAACTATACTACAACTGTCCGAATGTTTTGATTGCCAATTCATTATTCCTACTTATATATGGTATGGTAATTAACATATGGTATGTCTCGATGCTAAAAAAGATTACTAACGACTTAAAATTTAGCGCCAAAAACCGCATTTTTTTTTAAATTGGGGTTTTAAGACGAATCTAACGAAACCATAACTGTCGAAACGGCTTCATGGATCCAGTTGCTTGGAAGATATAGGATAGATACATGATAAGCGCGAAATACATACCCTTCCCTTGGCAGATAAAAGAGCATCCAACATAAGAAATGCGCTCGCTTCGCGCGTATTTATTAGACAAATTTTAAAAATGTTAATAGGGCCGACTGGACTTAGACAGAAGTCTTGGTCACCGACGTAAGGTAGAAAGCCTATCGGTATTCTATCGCCTACATTTTGGAGAGTGTGCTCAGGAATTACATGATATAATTCCTCCATGCCCGTTTTACCATCAAACAACAAGACAAACTGTCAAACGTCATCCATTTATGGTTGACATACCTCCAGTTTGCTCGAAGCGCTTTGCTTCTACGTTCATCATCCGTACAGCGAAGGAGTGGAACTCATTGCCTGCGTCTTTGTTTCCTGAACAGTATAATCTGGGTGTCTTCAAGTCTAGAGTGAATAGGTACCTTCTAGGCAAGCATGTTCCATCTTTGGCCGCATCGTCACTTTCCATCCGGTGAGATGGCGGTCAAATGCTTGCCTATCCAGAATAATAAAAAAAAAAAACATTAATTACACTAATTCATATTTATACCTACATTTGTAGTAGATAAACACTGTAAATCATGACCTTAAAAAATACTGTAATTCATATAAAAATACCTTATTAGTTAGTAGGTACTTTTGCATTTTAGAACTAGGTCGCTGTAAATATACATTTTATTATTCCCAGCAGCATAGAACTGATCTAGATATTATATTCTGTGACATGGTTCTAAATTGTTTCTGTTGTGTAGATTTATATTATTAACTATTCCCTCACCATGTTGGACTTTGTCGATGTATAAAAATTACCTATTTCAAATTGCGAAAATCGAATTTGACATGGTGATTTCTGCGACAAGGTACTCGGGTGGGTAGATCTGTTTACAATTAATTGCGCCTAATTAAGCCATGTGATAGATATATTTTAATTAATTAATGTAAGGCCCATGGCTTCCTGTGAATAAATGGGTCGTGTGTGGTGTAAACAATACGCTGTACGAATGTAATTGTTATTGAAGTTAGATAATTATAGCTATTTTTAACTTGTTTTTATGGTTTAGATAACTTATTTTTTTCCATAATAATATTATTATGTACAAAATGTAGCCCACATTGAAATGTTGGCTATTAACTACAAAAACTATTATAACTAGGTATCTATCTACGGGCCAACTGCCTATATTTCCTAAAACTAAACTAAAACTAGATACAGCAAAGAACCAAGTTACCTACAAGACATCGAGCCTATAGGTAACTCAAGTGCTCAAGCCCACTACCAGTGGGTAGCGTTCCCATCATGCTGGTTGCATTGCCTCTCTGAATTGCAATGCTAATACGTTGAGCCAAATAAATGCCACATTTTGGTCACGCGTCGCCTCAACTATTCACTTAGATTAACAAAGACATCGACACCTACAAAATTCCTGAATTTTACTTTGATAGAAAATGTTTTCTACTATAGGGAATTATTTATCAAAATGGCTGAAATATGTTTTTGTGAAGTTTGAAATCCCTCGTTTATCTTCGTCATTTCGAAATATTTTTTAAACTGAATCGCATTTGTACCTCTGCTCACAAAATTTCACAAGAATCGGTTGAGAAATGCGACCGGTAGAGGAGAACTTCCGGACATCCGCCGGACATCTGGACATATGAAAGTATTTTTGCCCAAGGTGAAACGGAGACGATTGTCTCGGGCTGCTCGTTTGGTCAATAAATAAAATTTAAGTATCTGTTTGTAATATTGAAATAATAGAAAGAAAGAAACATAAATCATTAATTGGAGACAATAATAACATGAACATGATTGCAATTATAAACAGTGGGCATTAGGTTTGATTCCTGGTGAAAACACTAGTTTTCTCCCTAAGGGAAATTCGTATTTCTGATTCTGGATGAGATTTTATGCGTGATTTGAGTCCTGCACCAAGTCAAGAGTGAGTAGGTTTAAGAAGGCAAACGTGCTTCATCGTCCACCGCATCTTTACTCATCTCTTTAACATCAGGTTAGATACTGGTCAATTGTCTATACCAGATAAGAAGAAACAACGATACAAGCCTTCGAACTTAGCGTGGGAGTGAGGAGTGAAAGTTTTTATGTAAGTATTTATAATGAAACCCAATTATGTTCCAAACAAGCAAAACATAATTGTTTCAGTAATTACCTACTCTTCTAGAGTTATCGCAAATAAATACCTATTTATAAATTGCTACCAGCCAGCCCCAGTACGGCTGCGAGCCCATTGCAGTGTATTGACCTGCCTCAACATGCGCCGGCGCACGTACGCCTTGCGTTATGTAAAACGCGTCAACAAACAGTTTATCTAATAATAATCTATGAATATCATAAGTACTTGCACATTAAATATGACTGGACTACCAAGAAATACCAGATAATTAGAAAACAACATAAACGCTTTCACACTCACAGCCCCACACTAAGGTCGATGGTTTGTGCCGTGGGTGCCGGAAACATTTGCATCACACGCACGTTCACATTTAGAATCAGAAACACAAATATCACTTGGCTTGTGTTTCCACTGGGGATCGAACACCATATCCGCTGCAATGGCGATCGCGCTTTTTTTATGTATGATAGACAAACTTTTGATCACTATCTCACCTGAAGTTAAGTGACGATGCGGTCGACGATGAAGCTCAAGAAAATACTATTAACTGTCGACTTGATGACTTATCTGGGAACCTAGACTCAGGCAAAGAGTTCCACGCCTTAGCTAGCGGGCAGTAGAGGGAGGTGATTTTTTCCTCCCAAATCTTTTTAATCGTCTCCCTATCCACATTGTTTATTTGTATGCAACTTAATCTATATACATATTTAAATAATATGACAGATAATTTATATTTCATTATCTTGTTGCAGTCAGCGAATCTTTGTTTTGAACGCTGTGGGTCACGGCAGGAGCAAAATTCCCTAAGAACTTTACCTCCTAGGGCTTTTGGATATACATACTTGTGTGTGTGATGTGAAAGTTTCAAGCACCCACGAAACAGGGCTAGAATTTAGTGTGGAACTGTGAGTGTGAAAGTATTTGTATGTTCATGGGAAGGGGTAGACTGATTCTCTAGAGGCGAGTGACCGGGTGGCCTTTTGAGAAGACTTCGAAAGAAGAGATAAAACGCCGCCTACAACCCAGGTGATAGGACTTCTTCCTCTTTGTGTGGTACTATTAAGGTGAAAAACTCCCAAATAGCATGACTGCGCTAGCAGGAGTCCAGCTCAAAGAGCGAGTTTGCCAGTGTAGCTACTGAATATCATCTCTTTTCTTAGAGACATGACTAATGTCCAAAAACTAAAATCCGACTAAAAGTTAGAAATAGCTTCATACATACTTTAGCTTAAAACAAAAAAATCGTTCAACTTTATTCATTTTGCAAGCTCTTTTGTTTCATACCCGTCACGTCTATTGGTTTATTATTCCTACTTAATGGAGTTGCCATTTTGTTTTTTTTTATAAAAAATACCTTGCTTAAATTCTTCATTCTTCTTAAATCATCTTACACCCGATGATGAATTCCACGATACCCTATAGGGTATCGTGGAATTCTTCTTATTGTAACGTATACGTTACAATGGATTTCTTAGATTGGACGCTGCGAACAAACGACAAACGAGCATACATACGGTGCTACAATCATAACCCTCCTTTTTGTATTTGAGAAAATTTTAAAAGAAACAAATAAAGAAAAAAAATTGCCGTAGTTGAGCAAAAATGGCGAGAATCACAGAAAAAAAATTTTTACTTGGGGAGAAAACTTGTGTTCCCGCCGGGAATCGAACCCGATACCCCTGCTTAGAAGGCGAACGCTCACCTAACTTATCCAACGGGCAGTTCAAAATCAAAATCAAAATCGTTTATTCACATGGGCCCCAAAGAGGCACTCATGAAAGTTAATGAATCTATTGCCAGATTCGCAAAATTACAGCCATCTCGAGAAGAACCTGGCAAGAAACTCGGCGGCGAATTTTTTTTCATTCATTTTTTTAAAAACATTCTTAATTTCTAATACATAATTTTCTTAACCTAGGTGTTATTATGGTAGTCGCTAGAACGAGCCTGTGCAGTTTGCCTCCATGCATCCTTGTCATTAATATAGTCTGTGGTTTTGTAGTAAGCTTTCTTAATTAATGCCCGTTTTATTACAGATTTGTATTATACATATATTTGGAAGGGCGGGTGTCGCTTACAATCAGGCAAGCGTTCTCAATCTTAATAGCTTAAAAATATAATGGCTAGAAACAAATTACATCGCAAACTATTCCATGAAAATGAAAACGAGTTGACCTATTAAACAGCAATTAAACGTTTGAAAGGCTTATAACTACCCTACCAATGCTTACTTGCTGCAGTTATGAGAAGATTTATAGTTACTATAGTTCAATGACACACTCAATATGCAACTGCTTAGGGATGTGACAGTCGATGGCGCAATATCGACATCGATGAAAATTGTAGTCAGTGGTACAGTTATATACGAATGTTAAAAAAGTTACAATTAAAACTTGTGAGCTTTTAAGGAATACTAGTAGGCATAAATGATTCTAAGAATAAATCCATTCTTTAAGATACAAGCACAAGAGAAGAAAACACAAGGAATTAAGATACATTTTCCTAAATCAAAGAAGTACCTAGAGGTAAAAAGGATTAAAAAATAATTATCGAAGCGATTAACACATTTTTGTGGCACTTGCGTATTTTAACATCTTTTGTAAAATAAATCACTACGTATATCACTAAAGCCCTTCCAGTTTCGATAGATATGTTATCAAAATCGAAAAATAGTAAATATTTGAGCTATTTTTATTTTTTATAATTTATAATCATTGTTATAACGATTGACAAAAAAAAACTAAAGTGTACATCACTATAAATGCAGTGGATACGAAAATAATATGCGTTGGCCGATATCCAACAGCCGTCAGAGTTAGCACGAAGTCACATCCTTGGTCTCATCTTTCGTTATCACTTTGTTGAAAAATTGGACAATTTATTTAATTAATAAATATAGCAAAGGTTTCTTAAAACACCCGAAAAGTATATAAATTTATCAATAACTCAAATTCGTTTAGATATTTATGTTATATACAATATTAATATTATTCTTTATTTATTTGCAATTCAGACAGGCATTGCCGCCAGCATGATAGGAACGTTACCCACTGGTAGTGGGCTTGAGCACTTAAGTTACCTATAAGCTCGATGTCATTTTGGTAACTGAGGTCTTTGCTGTAAAGAATAGATATATTTATTTTTGGAAATGTAGGCACTTGGTCCGTAGATATGCCACGTGGTACTTACGCATACAATTCTAAAATTCGAAATTTTCGGGTGTTTGAATGTTATTTTAACTGAATGCTATTGTAATGTAACTAATTAATTAATTAATGAATAATTGTAAATGATAAGTCTTAAGTTACTTGGAATAAATGAATTATATATATAAAATAAAACCCAACATTTTGTTAAAAAAAATGTCTTCTTGATAGATGCATTTCTAAACTTTCATCGATTATTTATCTATCGATAAATCGATAGTAGAATCGATAGTATATCATCTCTATTAAATTATGTAAAAACGAATCTTCACACTTCTCTCATTTAATGACGTCATTTATATTAGGTGGCCTAAGAAATTAACTAAACATTCTAATTTAAGAGAGAGAATATGTTGATATTTGATTGATACGTATAAGCAACTGTTGAAATATGAACGCATCCACATGTTTAATATGATCTATGGTTAATATAGATGTCACTGCTCTCTGTTCTGCGGTTGTACTCTTTCTAGAATAAATGGGCTCGTGTCATTTTTGCAACATTCGTTCCGTCTATTATTTCATCAGTTTAGGTCTAGCTAATCAATAAACTAATACTAGTTTTCATCAGGTTATGGGCCCAGACGCTCGATTAGTTTTCGATTAGGGCCAGTATTTAGTTTATTTATTTGTGTGAAAAGAATATTTGATGGTTATAACCTCAATCGGTCTCCGTCACACGTTTCTCGTTTTTTAGGGTTCTTTTTTCAGCAAAACTTCTAAATGATATAAAAACAAGAATTAAAAACCAAAATGTCTTCAAGCGCCAATTTAATTAACATAGAAAAGTTGAAAGGCCGCGAAAATTATGCCACATGGAGTTTTGCCGTCAAGACCTATTTGGAACACGAGGACCTATGGAAATGTATAGAAAACGATGAAGAAACCCCCTTTACAAAAGGCGACGACACCAAAGCAAGGACGAAAATTGTGTTATTGGTAGATCCTATCAATTATATTCACATACAAGAGGTGAAAACTTCCAAAGAGGTATGGTTTAACTTGCGAAGGGCCTTTGATGACTCAGGACTGACGAGGAAGGTGGGTTTACTACGAGAGCTTATTACTACAGATCTAGAAAACTGTGGAAGTGTTGAAAATTATGTGAATAAGATAATTACTTGTACGCACAAGCTCAGGAACATTGGGTTTCATGTTGATGATGAGTGGTTGGGTACGCTCCTCTTAGCAGGGCTGCCAAATTTATATAAACCCATGATAATGGCAATGGAAAGCTCAGGTGTGAACATAAGTACAGATTTAGTGAAAACAAAAATTCTGCAGGATGTCAAGGATGAAAAGGACTCGGCTGCATTTTATTCACATTACAACAAGAATAATGCAAAAGGCTTCTAAGCCTTCAGGCAAAGGCCCCAGATGCTTTAAGTGCAACAAATATGGTCATATTTCAAAATTTTGTCGCAACAAAAGCTCAAATCAAAACACAAATGTTAACAAACCAAATGATAAGTTTAATGGGACTTCTGGTTTT
This sequence comes from Lomographa bimaculata, assembly GCA_948107665.1. Lineage (NCBI taxonomy): Eukaryota > Metazoa > Arthropoda > Insecta > Lepidoptera > Geometridae > Lomographa > Lomographa bimaculata. The sequence continues at coordinate 574,015 of OX403600.1, read as the reverse complement.
GTAGTTGCTTTCTCAGTTTCGCCGCAATCGAAAAAGAACTGCTGGTGCCTTGATTCAGGAGCTGCGACGCATATGACCAACAATAAAGACTGCCTGACCAAGGCCCTGGGGAAACCTAAACATCACCAGTTCATAAGTGGCATGGGTCTACGTTCAAGAGAGGATGTTGAAATATGAACGCATCCACATGTTTAATATGATCTATGGTTAATATAGATGTCACTGCTCTCTGTTCTGCGGTTGTACTCTTTCTAGAATAAATGGGCTCGTGTCATTTTTGCAACATTCGTTCCGTCTATTATTTCATCAGTTTAGGTCTAGCTAATCAATAAACTAATACTAGTTTTCATCAGCAACTACCAACATTTAATCGATATCTTCTAGTTATTGCAACTTTTTCCGAGACGTCACTTTTCCATACTTATATATTCTAAACATAAACAGGCCTTGCCTAACGCATTAAAATGGAATTACTTCTTCCACAGCAACAATTATTATCCAAGGCTCGAATAATAACATAACATCATTTTAAATCACTTTCAATTCAGAGCCATAATGTAAACTGCAGTTAGGTCAACACCCTTGCCAAGGATACCTAGATTACGTCGTTTTACTGTAAAACATGCCCTAGGTCTATACATACAGGGCTTACTTTTAATTGAGGAATACTTCCAGCTTCATTGATTGGATATAACATGGCAAGAGAAAATCAAATAAAGAACGTTTATACAAGTCGTAACTTCTATTTGTGATCACCGTAACGGATTGGAGAGGGATTTTTAGATATTGCCGTTTATAATTAGTTGCAGTTAATTTTTATTGAACGAAAACTCTCGTGAATTGCTATCGTACCCTTCGCTATGTGTATGATGCATGCATTAGGATGCGATTGAGCCACATGACGTACTTTTAATCAAAAAAAAATCTGAAGAAAAATATATTTATTTAGCTTGTGAAATATGTAAAATTAGAAATCACTTTGTAGTTTTTCGAAAAAATATTTATGTATATTATCTGTGCTATTGAGCATATTTAACAGTACAGTGTCAATTGTCAACTGGTCCCGCCCGGTGACGCTGCAGAGGCTACAAATAGCCAGCAGCATGTAGACCATCAGAAAAAAAAAACAAAAATTTTCAACTGGTGGGGGAGTGAATAACGAGGCGCGGCGTGACGATGCCGTTCTTTACGGGATAGTGTAGTTAAAACAACTATTAATTATAGATTATATATAAAATACATAAAAATTCGAAATAGTTCATTCACATGGGCCCCAAAGAGGCACTTCTGCCAGATTCGCAAAATTTCAGCCATCATCTTAATTATAGTCGCTAGAAAGCGCTTGTGCAGTTTGCCTCCATGCATCCTTGTCATTAATGTAGTCAATTGTTTTATATTAAGCTTTCTTAATTAATGCCTGTTTTATTATTTATTTGAACTTTCCCAGTTATTGACGAACACAATTGCACAATTTGTTTTGAATTTAATTTTTATGTCATTACTTTCGGCATGCAATGTAATTTAAATTATAGCTAGGTCATTCAAGATAATTCATTATATCTAGGTACATTTATAATATGAACGAATGCATATGAATATGGGTTAATTACAATGTCACTTGAGAACATGTTTTTATACAAATGATATATTAAATTGATGCATAATGAAGCATTTCACGAGCATTGTTTACGGCTTTCCAATTATAAACAATATCCATAATATTTGCTCAGTTATGCAAACATTGTTTACCTGCATTGTTCCATCGGAACCGGTATTATTAGGGGTCCGTGTCTCAAAACAAATAACGGAGCCAAAATGATTCAAATCTGATGTTGCCATCCTAATCTCATCTAAAAGTGTGTTAATGAAGAAAGCTTATTATAAAATCTAATAGTTTGTTAATGACGAGGATGCATGGAGGCAAACTGCACAAGCGGAAAATGCGCCACCGATTTTCTTGCTAGATTCTTCTAGAGATGAAAATTTAAATCTGAAAATAAGTGTCATTTACTTTCATGAGTGCCCCTTGAGAGCCCATTTGAATGAACAATTACAAATTCAGATAAATGGTGCTCCAAGTATGTTTCCATGATTTGAAGCAATATATCTCTACCATAATTCATCAGAATCGTTCTATTTTATTAAATAAATCATTTTGTGAGCTTTAAAAAAAATCTATTGCATGATAATAACATTAATTTGAAGTCGTTAGATGTCATCGTTTTTGTGATAAATTTTTCAGATTTAATTTCAGATAATCATGTACAGAACCATGGTCAATTTAATCGAATCGCACTTATTATAGTCGCGTTACTAAAGTCTTTCTTTTTATTTGATTATCTATATTGTGATTGAGCGTGCTATAAACATTCTTTATTGTAAGCTATAAATAAAGTAGTAGCATAAAAACGAGTAAGTTTGTAAAATGGAACTCGCCCGCCAAGGGTTCAGTACACACAATGGCGCGATAACACTTGGCCAGTTTTATTATTCGTCGAAGATTATTTTAAACGTGGGTGTGATAAGAGTTTGAACTATAAAATAATACAGCTACACTAATTATACAAACACACACCATAATTACTTTAAGTTTGAAGCTAATATTACCGTTTCATTCGTTGTTAAAATATTCGCTGATGATAATTAATATCACATTATTTAGTTTCCCGGGTCTATCCCTGGTCTTATTTAGATATAAGCAAAACCGTAGCCAACGCTAAAAGGCCCTTTTAAATGATCGAGCGAGCAGAGCGAGGGAAACGTCTCCGTTTCAGCTTGGGCATGATTGCTTTCGTATGTCCGGCGGATTTCCGGTTGTTAATCTCTACAGGTCGCATTTCTCAACCGATTCTCGTGAAAATTTGTGAGCAGGTTCGATAATTATGTAGATAATTTTTGTCGATTCAGTTTTTGAAAAAAAAAAAAAATGGCTTAGATATGAGGGTAGTGTGGGATGGAAACGTAAAAAAAAAAAATATCAGCCATTTCGAAAAATATGCGAAGTTTTGAAAACGTAAAAAAAATATCAGCCATTAAAATACGCGAAGTTTTCAGCTCACGAAACCACTAGTGTTTATGTATATTTATTATCATCAGGCGTGTCCAAACAAAGTACGATATTAAGTTCCATGCATAACAGTTCGAAACCATTATTCGTTTTGACAATAACAATGATAACTAGTTATGTCCCGCATCTTCCTGCGTTAATTAAATTGAATAGTAGCACATTTTTGTGGGGGCAAACATTGCAATTAGGTATGAACAACTTCGATAGAGGCCCGCAGGAGAATTCAGCTGGGCTGGGCGGCATTTGGAAAACTTCGTCGAGTCTTCTCGTCGCCAATACCACAAAGCCTAAAGACAAAAGTCTTTAATGAGTGGGTCTTGTCAGTAATAACGTACGGAGCTGAGACGTGGACACTCGCTGTAAGACTAATCCACCAGTTTAAAGTCACTCAGCGAGCTATGGAGAGGGATAGCCCTCTACATAGGTCGCTGAGTAACTGAGTGACGCCGAGCATAGGCTCGGAGTTTCTTTGAAGGATCGACTTCGAAACGTCGTGATGCGACAAAGAACTATAGTTATCGACAGCCCGCAGGATAAGCAAGCTGAAGTGGCAGTGGGCTGGTCATATTTGCCGTAGAAGTGATAACCGATGGGATAGACGTGTTCTAGAGTGGAGACCGCATCTCGGCAAACGTTTGCGAGGATACCCTCTGGCTAGGTGGAGCGACGACATTCGTAAAGTGGCTGGCAGCGGTTTGAAAAGAAGAGCTGAAGATCGAGTTCAGTGGCGTGCATTGGGAGAGGCCCATGTCCACCAGTGGACCAGGCTGATGATGATGATGGTGACATTTTTGTTAATAGAGTCTAAAAGGCACAAGACCTTATACTTATATTGACGAGCATAATAATTCCCAGCGAACGCATCCTGTCCTCGTTCGTTTGCATACAGCACTAACTTAACCAACATGTTCTCTTAGCAGAACAATACCTACCTACATAGATTAAATCATACCTCCCTGTCACAGCGTACGTAGCAGTATCTACCACTATCTGCAACTCGACGACCTCAAACTGGGTGAGGGCCGTTGATAAACTAACTCGTGTAGCTAACTCGTTCTACTGATTACTTGTGGAGAGGTTTAGAGTAGTGTTACGGGTGGCCATTGACTTTTCATGTAGGTGAGGTACGTAAGTGGCTCGTAATTAAACTAAGATACGGTGTTGTTGTATAGACTGACAAGGAGTTTTTATACGAATAGGTATATAACATTATGTGTAATTTCAAACTAGCCGTGCCCCGCGGCTTCGCCAGCTATTATCAATTTAAAAAGTGACCTTTGTGTTAATCCTAGGTATAATCTATGTACATTCCAAATCTCATCCAAATCCGTGCAGCCGTTAAAGCGTGAAGAGGGAACAAACATACTTATACACACTTACATACAAACTTTCGGATTTATAATATTAGTAAAAGTAGCCTATGTGTTAATCCTAAATATAATCTATGTACATTCCAAATTTCATCCAAATCCGTTCAGCCGTCAAAGCGTAAAGAAGGAACAAACATACTTATACACTTACACACAAACTTTCGGATTTATAATATTAGTAGGATAGTAGGATGTAAATGAGATATATAAAGTGTATTAGGCCTCGCCTGATGGTTAGCGTCGGGCATGCCCATTACAGCTCTCGACTGCATGCAAAGGAATGGAACATCCTGCCTTCGTTCTTGTTTCCCGATTAGTATAATTTAGCCCTCTTCAAGGAGTTGACAGATATGTTCTAGGCAAGCAAGTTTCACCGTCGAACGCATTGTCGCTTTCCATCTGGTAGGATTGCGGTTTAATGCTTGCCTATATCAATAGTATATCATTGGTTGCCATATATATTTTCCATTATTACATTTAAAAAAATTGAAAAGTTTTGCACTGATCCCATCCAGGTCTTGATAAACACATTACCCTCCTTTGCGGTGCGTAGTCGGGAAAACATACACATAATTATTATTTTACTAAAGAAGACCACGGAATAGTTACATAAAATAATAATAACAAATATATCTTTAATACAAAAAAATAATTGAAATAATAATATACTTGGTAATAAAACGTATAAAGCCTTCAAATCAATAGATTTGAATTACATAATCTATTGATTTGAAGTACATATTAATATTTATTACCTACAATCATAAATATAAACAAACTAATAACTCTATCGAGGAACCTAACTACCTACCTGACATAAACCATTCGAGTAGGTATATATGCAATGCCTATACTTTATAGGTTCACTATTAACCTAGGTTTACGACCTGCGCTTCGAAGTAACTCATCAATATTCTGCGACGCGACGCATGCGCAGATAACGCATGATTTATGCGCGCTGCGTCCGCGCAAGTGTTCGATACGCAAAGGTTAGGAGTTGGAGGTGAAGAAATATACATTACTGCCTTTGGTTTAGTTGGGTCCACATTAGCTATATAAACGACGGGTATCAGGTTCGATTCCCGGCAGGAACACAGGGAAAATTTGTGTTTCGGGTTCTGGTGTAAATATTGCCAGCACTCACGATACCAGTCTTTCAACTTGATGTAATGTATGAGTGTAAACGTGTGTAACGGTGTAAGTTTAAACTTGTTTATAGGTGTGAGTGTAAACATGTTGAAAAAACCTTCAAAAACTTGTATCTTGAAAGCTGGAAACACAAACAGTCACACGCTGAACCAAAAGCCTGAAGCACAAATGTCCTGGAAGGAAAATTGAGCTTCTGCCTGGAATAAAACCCAGAACTTGCAACGTAGTAAGCAGACTTGCCCAAATGCCCACTACGCCATAAGAATCTTCAGATGCTGAGGTAATGTGTTTTTTTTTTTAATACAATCTTCACACCCCTTAAAATCGATGACTTAAAACAATCACATCACACACACAACCAGAAACACATTTTTTTCTTTTAGAGTAAACTTGTATTTCCACCGGGAATCGAACACGATACCCGCTGTTTAAAAGACGAACGCGCACCCAACTTTGCCAACGAGCAGTTCATTTGCGTGAAGGTCAAAGATTATAATACCAGTGCGAAAAATTCACCAGCGAAGGGGAAAGAGGGCGAGGAAAGCATATGCTTGTGATTGACCGATGGTTTTTGATTGGCTAATGATTTTACGACAGTTGTCAGTGTCAGCAGAAAGACAAACTATGACAACTGAACTCATGCTTGAAAAAGCATTTCTTTTCCGTGAATACAAGCAGCTGACTACTTTATCTATACTTATAATATTATAAAGCTGAAGAGTTTGTTTGTTTGTTTGAACGCGCTAATCTCAGGAACTGCTAGTCCGATTTGAAAAATTCTTTAAGTGTTGGATAGTATATTTATCGAGGAAGGCTATATTTTATATTATTTTTTCAAAAAAAAATAGAGATTCTTACTAAAAGTCTAATAATCACGCGGACGAAGTCGCGGGCACTGCTAGTGTTATTATGTTTGTGGTGCAGTCCCAGAGAGTCGGCTCCTACACTAGCACAATATTATTTTATTTATAATATTATTAAATAGCTATAACTATGCAGAACAATACAATATGTTTTGAATAGATATTGAAGTTTATTCCAGCCAGCGCAGGATATGGCCCTTATCTAGTATGAACCGGTTGTTTCTAGAACACACTTGCACTTTGCAGGGCTGGTTATTGTAATTTTATGTTTGCTGTATGTTAAAGAAGTCCTTTCTATACGTTATTGTTTATATATGTTTTGAATACTTCTAGGCTTTGTGTATATGTTAATTACTGTAAATTCCTATTCATTTTTTACCAAGCCACATTACTAAGTAGCTTAATAAAAAAAAATTTTTTTAATTAGGCCGTCAGATTATCCAAAAATATTGGAGGTGTATATTTTCTTTGGTCAATTAAACAAAAAAATACAAATAAAAAGATCGTGAAAGTTCGGGACTGGGAGCTTATAACGGCTCTTGGTAAAAAGTGTACTAAGGCGTTTAGTGGAAATTCAAAAAACAAACGCATTCATATTCACAGCCCCACACTAAGTTCAAAGACTTGTATCGTGGGTGCCGGAATCATTTACATATCACACACAAATACACCCAGAACCTGAAGCACATATATCCCTTGGGAAGGAATTTGTGTTCCTGCCGTGAATCGAACCCAGGACCCGCGGTGCAGAGGGCGGAGACCTGTCCACTGCGCCAACTGGGTCGTCTATATTTTAAAAATACGTGTCCAATATTTTTTTTTAATCTGATAAATGGTCTAGTTAATTACAATGTTTCATGCATCTAGCCTTTAATGCAGTGACTTTAAGTATAATTTGAACCATGTCATATTTGTTTCAAATAGATCCTCGCTGCACGGGAGACGACCGCGCCCGCGACCTCGCACGCCATCCGTTCGAGCCCGGTGCGTCCAGTGTATGACAGCCATAACACTTCGGTACTTGACTTTCATTCCTCCTCATAACATGCCCATAAACGATCGATAGTCTATATGTCATAAAAAAACTTAAAGCTGCATGTAAATATACAAATGACTAAAGAGTGGGATGCATATTAACACTTTCCCAGCTGTTCAAGAAAAAGGAAGCTTACTCATGCATTTGTTCAAGTGTTAAACGGTCATAGATTACATAGCAGTCACTTCCAGAGTTCGTAATGAATAGAAAAATAATTAAAATACCTATAGTCACGGAACAGATGTTGACAAATATTTGTACAACACATTAATCGGAGTGGTATGTGGAGGAAAATTGATTGTGATTAATAATTGAGAAATTTTAAAGGGCTGCGGTGTCATTGAAATATTATGAAGAAAGTATATTTCTACAGTAAGGCCACAGTATAAATATTAATTCATATTTTTTTATTTGCGTAGTCCTTCAGTCGAAATATTGAACAAAAACTAACAAATTCTATATTTTATAATAAAAGTCCTATTCACAAGTCAAGTAAAAGAGTCAAGGTCCAGTCATAGTCAAGGCATGCCCTAGTAAAGCGGTGGAGACTTTACTAGAACTTCTATTGGAGTTTTGGAACGAAGGCGAAACGTATTTAAACTTTGTATGACTTGCCTACACTTATGCACGTTGGTTAAACATCTAATAATCGTATAGCTGGGTTACGAATGCAGTGCTTTGCCGCAGAATTTTGACAAACAAAATCGTTTATTCACATTTTATTTTCCTAAATAGACTTTTATGTTTTCGTAACTATATATAAAATAATAATAAAAATAAAAAAGCCTTTATTTCCCGTATCCCTTACGAAACATTTTAAATAATATGTCGCTATCTATATTGTTAGTGGTTTGATTTCACTTCTAATCTAAGGGTTAGTATTATTAAATGGGATATGGGCCCCTCCGCGGGTGAAGGCCTCCTCCAGTTTCTTTCATTTGTCCCTATCGTTTGCAATATCCTGCCAGTTATTACCTGCTGTATCCGTTAGGTCATCAGCCCATCTTCTCTTCGGTCTGCTAACTCTTCTTTTTCCTGTTGGCCCTTTCCACTCTGTGGTTTTGGCTGTCCATCTACCGTCTCTGTGCTGTGATACATGGCCAGCCCATTGCCATTTCAGTTTTAGAGTTTGCGTGAGGGCGTCCGTTATCTTGGTTTTTTGTTGTTTCGTGACTATAGCTTAAGATAATTAAAAAATAATGATAGGCAAATATTCCAAACTAAACTGTTTAAAATTTCCTCCAGTAACAAGTTCCAGGGTGATCGTCCTTCAGCACTGAAGATGCAAAATACAATAAGAATCCGTGAAGTAAGTAGATGAGTCAGACATATAACATTTTGTAAGTAAATAACTTTAACAAAGGTGCTGTTCTTTTGTTATATCTTTTGTTGAAGTTTTCTTCAGCGATTGGCCTTGGGTCCATGAATCAATGGTCACTTGTCAAACAGCTGTGTAATATGCATGCGAGATGTATGTTAATATATTTATATATTACAGCATATATTTTTAGTTTTCTGCTTTAACTATTTAAAATATTTCTGGTTTTAGAACTTATGTGACGATTATGAAAGATTCGCAGATTCTATCAAACTCTTTTTTTTTGTGGGGAGAAAATGCCTAGCACTTCCTTTCCTTTTCAGGGGTGAAGGAAAGGGGAGTGTGTCGGGCTAGAACCCACTAAAAATCCCCCGTGAGCAGTCCCTCGCCGAGGTGAGGCAAGATAGGGTCACGCTAGTAGTCACTATCTTGCCCCGGCGGTAGGCCCGGATACAATTCGGTAGGTTAATATAACTTATATTTAAAAAGCTAGGAAAAAAATGCCTTGCCGAGTATTTTCTCCGGTTTTTCTAGAGGTGGCTGTAAATTTGTAAATCTGGCATTTTAATAATTAATTTTCATAAATGCCTCTATGTGAATAAACAATTTTTTTGAGATTTTTCTTCTATTATTTCAAACTATTTATTTATTTAATACTTTTGCACAAAAAATAGTACAAGGAGGACTTAATGCTAGAATAGCATTTTCTGCCAGTCATCCTGGAGGTGCAGAGTAAAAGGGTGGCGGTGCGGAAAACTTCTGTATAAACCAGGTACAATTCCTTAATTTATCTCCACTAATAGATTTAACAATTATATTTCCATCAGGTTAATTAGTAGCCAAATGCAAGAATAAGAAAGTATTTGAACTGCCCGTTGGCTTAGTTGGGTGGTGTTCGCCTTCTAAGCAGGGGTATCGGGTTCGATTCCCGGCTGGAACATAAATTTTCTCAACAAGGAAAATTTGTGTTTCTGGTTCTGGTTGTGATTGTGTGTGCGATGTGAATGTTTCTGGCACCCACGACACAAGTCATCGAACTTAGTGTGGGGCTGTGAGTGTGAAAGCGTTTATTATTTATATTTTATACTCACGAACCTATATTGTACCTGCTACTTACTGCCTTTTATTGGTTTGTTATGATAAAAATGAGTTTTAAGTGCTATATCAAAATATTTGTAACTCAAATTAGAAAAAAACAGAGAATCTGGCTTGTAAATGAGCTGTTTTAATAAAATGTCTACAATTTTATTTTACACTTTTATTAGATACAATAATATCAAATGAATATGACCTTCTGCAAGGTAATGTTCATCTGATCAACGGTGATCGCGATATTTTTTGTGTGTTCGGTAAATTTTAGCGTAGCATACTTCCCTTTATCCTAAATCAGTCCAGTAGAATGTATATGAACTAGTGGCTCTGTGAGCTGAAGATCTCACGTATATTTCGAAACGGCTGTAATATGTTTTTATTACGTTTCCCCGTTTCTCCATAATTTTTTTTGACCCCTGTATCTTTGCCATTTTGAAACATTTCATAAAACTGAATTGGAAATCCATATAATTATTGAAACTCGCCAGAGGCAGCAAATGTTATTAAAATTTAACGAGATACGGTTGAGAAATGCTACCTGTAGAGGAGAACAGTCGGACATCCACCGGATATCCATACGAAAGCATTTTTACCCAAGCTGAAACGAAGACGTTTCGCTCGCGATTTTCGCTTGGTCAAACAGTAACAAACACTCAGCAAACATTTACCTCCAGATTTACAACATACTTATTACGACTACTATGATACTGTAATAACTCTCGTAAAGAACCAATTAGACAAAAAAATAGAATTAAAAAAAGAACATGTAATAAAAAACTAATCAATTTGACTTTAAAGGCCTCCATTTTAACTTTATTCATTTATACAATACAATATCTATACAAAATAAACAGAACCGTTAAAAACATCCCAACGATACGCGAAATAGCCCATAGAACTCCACGCATCGTTACCTCAAATCTAACAAAATAGCTTTTTTTAGATTTAATTGCCCAGAACACAATACACGTGGTAGAAAAACAAATGTACCTAACGATGTATGTATATAACACAATGTCGAATTAAAAAACAGGCCAAACGGCGAGGTCGTTCGAACGAGATTAACAATTTAGATAAACATCAGTGAATTATTCTAATTCCGACGTATGCAAAGCGTGGGCCGGGGACGGACTCAGGCCAGGGGTGCTGATAATTGTAAGAACAAAACTACTATTGACAGAACCCGGTGTTGGCATAATATATTCTACTAATCACAGTCTCTTATATAATCTTGATCTCAATTCTAGCTACTCTGCACTCTTGAGTGTTTTAAACTTTTCACAGTGAATTATAAATATATTCTTAATCTAACGAACCGTTTTATTTCAAGCTTAACTCCGTGACTGAGTATTTTATTACGATTTGTAGTTACTATGAAACAAAGTACAACGTAAAAAATAAATTACCCCTTTTGATTGAAGCAGATAAAATGAAATCAAAATTATCAAAGATCCAATTTCTTAGTTTATTGACATGTAATTGAGTTTTCCATGGAGCATGATATTTGTCGCCCTTTCCCCCATCCTTACTCCATCCCCGTAGGATGGCACCAATTATCTATTTCGGGGGCAAAAAATAATGAGTAGATATCATCACTCTATTATACTCGTAGTTGGATTTACGTGTTTCTAATGGGATAATTTGAATGGAGAGTTGCTGTTTTTTTAACAAAATGTTTATAAAGTACTTCAATATGTTACTTCATCATTTAACAGTCTGTGTTCAACTTTAATTTATCTAGTTTGTAAAGCAATGAGGGTATCTGAATCATTAATTAAACCATTACAAGATGTCCCGGGATACCTATAGGTGATTATAAAAACATTCTACAAGGGTTACGTTTAAGTCGTATAGGTAAACCACAGATGAAATAGCTCAGCATTCATTCTTCATTTCATGTATATAATTTTAAATGTAATTTCTAGCTTAGGGCCGTAGTTATACATATTCTATGAGAATTTGAAGTCATTCGCTTATATGGCTTAGACGCTAGATGCCTCTGACAGACGGACGGACGGACAAAGTGCTGAACGACCCAAGTAAACTTAGAGATCTCGTTTCGCTCGATCAATTATTATAGCGTCACCGGTGAGTTTTCTATTAAAGGAAATTGCCTAATGCGCCATAAACTGGTTTTATAATATTTGGAGAAAAACTGCATATCAAATCAAATCAAAATCATTTATTCAATAGGCCCCAAAGAGGCACTCGTGAAAGTTAATGATTCTATTGCCAGATTCACAAAATTACAGCCATCTCGAGAAGAACCTGGCAAGAAACTCGGCGGCGCATTTTTTTTTCATTCATTTTTTTAAAACACATTCTTAATCTCTAATACATATTTTTATTAACCTGGGTGTTATTATGGTAGTCGCTAGAAAGAGCTTGTGCAGTTTGCCTCCATAGGTGAACATCTCAGGAATAATCACAGGAAGTACATTTGTAGAAAAATTGCGTTCTCTTCAACAATCAGTTGTTACCTTGAGACGTCACTTCCGAAGGCTGATGATTAATAACTGATAATCAATGATAAATCATCTGAGGATTATAGGGGTGAATAGTGATAGATTGATGAGAAGAGGACGAATACTTGTATAATTCAAAATATAGATTCAAATGTTTATTGGATTCTCTAAATGTAGATGTGTGGTAGAAATAAATGACAGTACATTAGAGACCCTGTTTGGCACAACAATTTAAAGCAGAGGAGGACGATAATCAGTATTTTTTTTTATCTTTAACTTGCCGTGCCCCGCGGCTTCACTTGCGTTTATCAAATTAAAAAGTACCTTGAAAGTTAATCCTAAGTATGAGCTATGTACATTCCAAATTTGATCCAAATCCGTTCAGCCGTTACAGCGTGAAGAGAAAACAAAGACATTTACATATATAAAATAAGTGTGATAGCCAGCGTTTCATGTTGGTTTCATCACTATGTCACCAGATGGTTAGTAATGATGTGATCAATGATGGTAAAAACGCTAAGCCCAGAGGAATCATTTCAATTTTTGTTTTTTTTTTCTATTCGCATTGTTTATTTGTGAAATAATTTCTTTTTGCTTTTTTACATAATTCCTATACGTATAAACTACCAAATTTTATTTCACAATTAAATAATGATCTGCTCGTTGGGTGCGCGTTCTCCATTTACAGGGGTATCGGGACCGATACCCGTCGGGAACACAAATTTTCCCCAAGGAAAATTTGTGTTTTTAGTTCCTAGTTCTGGTTGTGATTATGTGTGTGATGTGAATGTTTGCAGCCACGTCATGAGTCGTGGGTGCAAACAGAAGAGAGAAATGATCTCTCAAACATAGTGTGGGGCTGTGAGTATGAAAACGTTTTTGTTTAATCCTGTGTTTTTCTCTGCCTAGGCAATGCTTAGGTATTGAAGTTCATTATGAAAGTAATTAAATCAATTCAACGTAATTTATAGCCGAGAGTAAAATATGATCATAATATTATCTAAAATAATTAAACGCAAGCAAAACTTAAAAAAACGACTTTACGGCTTTTTCTTCGGAACTTCAGATTAGATGTACTAAACACGCATTATAGACGATATTTCGAGAACTTCTGGTCAGATCTTGATCAAATTTATACGGGACCAATTGGAAAGAAACATCTTTCAAACAAAAAATATATTAAAATCGGTTCACGTTGAACGAAATTATGAGGTAACACACATAAAAAAAAATACAGTCGACTTGAGTACCTCCTCTTTTTTTTGTGAAGTCGGTAGATAATGAAATCAAACTAAACTAATTGACATGACTTTTTCAAAAACATGTTAAAAATACAAAGAAGAAAGGTGGTTTTATCAGTGTATTTAATTTTATGGTACAAGTAGGTAGAATAGTGTATAGCAACAATCTAGGATTATAGGGGCGATAAGACCTAGACAATCAGATACTATATCTTACGTATGATCTATTGATCAGGTTGGCCCATTTGCAGTATCGCGGCATTATTACGTGTAGCGATAGGCAATAGAGTTTGCATGGAAAATTGCTTTTCTATCGTACGAGTATGTATAATTTTAGAGAGAAACTATATCTACATTTAATTAAATTATCTTATATAGAATAGATGTTTCTTGGGTTAAAAGGCATTCTTATATTCGAAAGTATTGATGCTACTATTAAAGACTTTATTGCATCATTATTAATTATAAGGTAAGACAATGTTATTCGAAAGGTAATCAGTCTATTGTTTCTAAACGCCTGAACTGAAAAGACCTAAGTACATTAAATTTCATTTATTCATTTAAATGCCCTTTTTAAATCCCGCTCCAACTGATTACTTTTTTCTTTCAACTTACTACTTTAGTTCTGTCTAGCATTAATCATAAAAAAAACACAAATGCAATTGTTTAGGGATGTAAGTTTTCAACATAAAGTGTATCCTAATGATTGTATGAAGCGTTGGCCATTGTAGTTACAAATTATTCTGGTAGATGGCGTCATACGGTTATATAAGACGTTAACAAGGAAAGGATAATTTTGTCGATTAAAGCGTGGATTGCGCCGTAAAGTGGATGTACCTTCCCTCGCTAATTACTAATATCTTCTATCAAAACTCATTTCAATCCATTCTTTTGATTGAGTAACATATTTTATAATAAAATGCAATATAATATTGTAAGATAAACGCAGACATGGTTTATAGTTGCTAGTAACATTTATTATTATACATTTTAATCACAAGGTCGCTTTGTTGCTTTGTGTTTGCATGTTCCTTTGATAATGTCTTTTAAGATTAATTATTTTGTTTTATTGTCGGAATTGAAAATAGTAGTATTTCCAGCCTACTGCAGTTTCCTGATGGATATAAGGCTGTTATTTATTCTGTTACAGGTTTCTCCATCTGCACGTCACTGAGCATGATCCTCAGCTTCTCTCGCCCTGCGAGGATCGTAACCCCACCAAGCATAGCCGTACCATATTTTTCTCGAAGCCACTTAGGGCACTTTAGATCTTACTATCTATGTTGCTTACGAGATAAAGCTAGAAGTCTGAATAATTGTTTTAAAATCTTCGAATAAATGTCATTTAACCCAATAATTGTAATCATTAGTTAAAGTAATCTTATGTATAAAAAAAACTCGAACGTCTGTTAGATTATGTGTATGTTAAATTATCACCGCAAAACCGCATGGAGAAGTCATGGAGAGAGTTTCTTTTTGTTAGTTTAATGCGGACGAAGCCGAGGCGCACAGCTAATAAGTGTTTATTACATGACGTGGTGATGTAAGTTAAAAAAAACAAACTTGATATGTAAGTTGATCCGGTACAGTATGTTCTCTGAAATGAGCTAAAAATAACTTTGATAAGTGTTGCATAAACAAAATGAGCACTTAAATGATATTGCCCTGTGAAGTTGTTCTCACGCCTTTGTCTGCTATATGCAGTTTTGTGAGGGTGGCTGTCCTTTTACATTTACTTAGGATATATTTTAACTGGCAAGTTTGTTGCGTATTTGCTTTCTAAGCAGCGAGTATCGGCTTCGAGTTTTTTTTACTTTTTCTTTTGACGGAAATCGACCCGAATGATTAAAAAAAAAATATTCTGTATTATTGAACCAATGAATTATGTTGCTGATAAGGATCAATATTTGCAAAGAAATTTATTAATAAAAATGTAAATAAATAGGAAATTTTAACTATTTTATAATTTATACACCGAAGAAAACTCATCTCTAATTGTATTTATTTGTTTAATTTCAGATTTGTTATTCCAGATCTGTATTTTTTTTAATTATTCGTGTTGATTTCCGTCAAAGGAAAAATATTAAAAAGAAAACTAAATATGCAGTTATTATTTTCTTATAAAGCAAGGGCATGACGACTCCTTTCACTACTTTTCTCTAACACTTGTGGTTTCAGACATGGCCATCACCGCCCTTCTCAAAAAACTACCCTGTATAATATAATGCGGTATTGTTTTAAGGTCAACTGCAGTGTAGTGTAGTGGTCGAGTTACCTACCAAAATACAAAAAAATGGCGGTTGCTTGACCACGTGGCCGAGTTTCTTTCGGTCGTGAAGACTACCGCTCACGTCAATCACAACAGGGGGCAAAATTTATATATTATACAGCTTTTTGGGAATAATTCTAAATTCTTCAAGGAGAAACTGGGAAATACATATTTTCTAGAATTTGTCTACCTATTTTTAATTTTACAGGCAATAACAGAATGCAATAAAACTCCAAACATGCAATGCTCACAAAATACTTAAATCCATTTTTTTCAAAAAGCGTCCATGTGGACCCATTCAATTGGCCCATTGCATTCGTGATAGTAAATTATTTTAATTACTAAATATATTAAAACTAATGTATGTAGATATTTTTTTAAACGGCTTATAATTGTGGTTACTGATATAAAACAAGTTGTCCTACTTTTTATACGGATGTAGTCAACATACAGTCCTTTGTCTGCCCTGACTCATCTATGTTACCAATTAAATAAGGAAATTGAAAGGAAACTAATTACCTGTGAGTGCACGTACCTACACTACCTACCCTTTGAATGGCTTTGTTAGACAAAGCTTTTGTCTTGTAGAATAGATTAGATAACAATACAATTACTTGCATAACGTTACCGGTATATATATGTATACTGATGACACGGCTTTTTTTTTAAAATGATGAAGCTGTAAATTAAAAAATCGGGCAATAATAATAATTTACTTTTATAAGAGCTTCTTTGGGGCCATTCAAATGCTATTTTTTATATTTACTTTAAATTATTGCATGGCTTGACGTTAGTGAAATTATAATGTAATTATAATAACAATTATGTTCTTCGCCGTACGAGGAGTGAACCTCATTACCTGTGTCTTTGTTCTCCGAGGGGTATAATTTGGGAGTCTCAAGAGTGAATAGGTATCTTCTAGACAAACGAGTTACATCTTCGGCCGCATCGTCTCTTTCCATCAGGTGAGATGGTGCTCAAATGTTTGTCTATAATGCATAAAGAAAAGATAACTCATAAAAAAATGAATAAAAGGGAAATCAGTGACATAAATTTTACATAACATAGTTACAATATGTTTCAGTTTAAAACCGATTAAATCCCAAAGATACACGGTTTATTGTTGTTTTATTTCATATAGAAACAGTGCATAGTAGCACCGTTAGGTAGCAATTGATACCAATATTTGTGAGTACCCGTTCTGACCCGTTACTCATGTATGAAATCCTTTGGAATCCGAAGTAATGGTAACCCTATTGTAATGGTAACGCAAACAAATGAAGACTAACAAAATAAACAAGTTTTCGTTGCGACATAACAAAAAGTGCGTCAAAAATTTAAGAAATTAATTGAATTGGTAAGGACATGACGTTGTTTATTATATTTTTACCCGCCTGCCCGAATGTGCGAACGCAAAGGATAGTAATGTGTTTATCAGTCTATGTATGTATGATTGTTTCTTTGTAGCTTCCTTTGATACTAAAGGGAGCTCTAAGAAAGGAGTTCCAAGGCGGACGAATTCTTGGACAACCATTACATTGATTATAAAAATATATATTTCCATACATTACTCGTAGTTTCTTCAGTCCTTCGTGGGCTGGTTGGTTTCCGAGTTTAGTTCCTCACTCCACCTGCTTGATCTATAGTGGCAATTTCCCTTCGTAGACCTTCCTCTGTGTAGACTACTCTCTCTAGACGATGAATCATCATCATTTCCTTGCCTTTAACAGATTTGACGGGGTATTTATATATTTTTTTTAAAACATACTGTATAAAATTTGCCTTGATTTTTTGTAACCGACCGCCTGTCTGAATATTATCCAATACTAGCTGCACCCCGCGGTTTTATCTGCCTAAGTCCCGGACACGATAAGTAGTAGGTTATGTATTAAACCAGGGTGTCAGCTTCCTGCACACCAAATTTCATCAAAATTGGTCCGGCCGTGAAGAAGTTACAAACTCACAAACTTTTGCCTTTTCAACATTAGTATGACAAAAAAAACATCCTCTTAACTTGTTTTGTTATAAAAAATATCTCGTTTGTACAACAAAGCATCTTATTTGTGTGTGTAACAAACATAAGACCGTTCATAGCTACCTAGCTCACATTTATAGCAGTATAACTTACAATTTTAATGTCTTTTGGCGACATACACAATCTGTTTTCGTAAATGTAATAAGTACATGCTACAATCTGGTTGAAACCAGTTCGAACAACCTAGTTTGCTATCTTCCTTTTTGCAAATTGTACAAACTATTTAAAATCATATTATTCGATTTTGTTCCTTGTAATTGACACTGTAAAGTAGATTTTTCCGCGTGTAGATATCGGTGGTTAGGATAATTCAATAGTAAAGATTAATTTATTCAAATAATATTATTTAGCTCTGATAAAGCATTGTATGGAGGTCGACGTTAATATCTGGACTGTCTGTTTATTGTTACATTAATAATAATTTATTTTATCTATTATAAATTACTATTATTTAGTTAAGAATGCATGATATTTAGTCAATGACGGTAGAGATAAAGACTGGGAGATAAAGACATTAGGAGATCATTCTATTTTCAAAAATGTATCTGAGAGGCTCAGCGCATGAAGCATATTTTTCTTCATAACAAATTTTACATCATATCTACTCAATGGATGCTTCAAAAGGCATGAAATGTTGTTTTTTTCAGGGGGAAAGATACTAATAATAATATATTAGTCAATGCTGGCTGCCTAATTGATGACTTGAGACCAAAATGCTTTTTTATTTGGTTTAATGCATTGCGATTAAGAGAGGCTTGGGTACGCCACTTACTGGTAATAAGCTTGAGCACTTCGAGTTGCCTATATACTAGGCGGCTTGTAGTGAAATCTTTCGTTGTATTAATGAATGTAGGTAATTCCAGTTTAGTTTTGGAAAATCAACTGCCCTCGCTGGTGTAGTAGGTATACAAGATCGCCTTCTAAGGAACAGGTATCAGGTTCGATTCGCGGTGGAAGCAAAATTTTTCTCCCCAAGGGAAAGTTTCTGATGCTGCGATTCAAATCAAATCAAATCAAAATCGTTTATTCACATGCCAGATTGCCAGATTCGCAAAATTACAACCATCTCGAGAAGAACATGGAAAGAAACTCGGCGGCATATTTTTTTTTCATTCATTTTTTTTTTTAAACATTCTTAATTTCTAATACATAATTTTCTTAACCTAGGTGTTATTATGATTGTATGTGTGATGTGAATATTTCATTGAACTTAGTGTGGGGATGTAAAATAGTTAATATTTAAAGATCGTTTAAATATATTTAAAATCTATTGATAACCGTAACACCATCAACTGTAGCATTTTAATATATCTGACGAATCGACAATATTCTGACGTCAAACGCGGCTTTGAATTTAAGCATAAAGTAAATTATTAAAAAGCATTGACATAATCATTAATAAGTCTATTTCTAGGTATTTACTTACATTCTTCAAGAAGATAAGGTTATCTAGAATGCTCTATTTAATGCATATAAATAAATCTAGGTTGATTGAGAGTATATCACTAATTGAAACTATTTTATTATGTTTGTCAAATAATAATACTGTGGTCCTGAGTGTATTATTAACGTTGTCCAATATCATAATTATCTTAAATTTAATAAGTACTTAGTTGATTGCTTGGTTGTAAAGACTGGGCAGCCCTAGTGTCAACATTTTTTAGGCCACCTGAAGGCATCCGACATGGCTGTTGTCTTACGACTAACAACCGGGACTGATAGTTTAACGTGCCCTCTGAAGCACGGTCTAAGTTAGAATGTAAGTAACTTTAATATAAAAAAATAATATAATTTTATAATAATTAAAAGTTCTCTCAACAGACCCTTTAGAAGTAACACATGGGTAGGATAAGTGATCGATTCAGGATATCCTTGTAAAATATCATAACTTTTGGGAAGCTTGCTCTTAAGGGTTGTATTTTAGACACCTGACAAAAAAGAGGGGTTTTAGTTAAGGTTGTAGTGTGTATCTGTGTGTCTGTCTGTGGCATCGTAGTTCCTTATTGGCTGGACCGATTTTGATTTAGTTTATTTTGGCTTGATAGTGAAAATCGGTGCAGCCGGTTTCCAGAAAGAGCGTCGGGGTATTTTAACATTTTGATTTTTTTTTGACAGATCGGTAAGCATTTGACCGCTATCTTACCTGACGGAAAGTAACGATGCGGCCGAAGATGAAGCATGCTTACCTAGAAGATACCTATTCACTCTAGACTTGAAGACTCCCAGATTATACTGTTCGGGGAACAAGGATGCGGGCAGTAAGTTCTACTCCTTCACCGTACGGATAACTAATGTTGAAGCAAAACGCTTCGAGCGAATATGAGGTATGTGAATCATATATAAATGACGTTGGTTTGTTCGTCTTGTGGTACGATTATAGAAAGGGCAAGGGGGAATCAACTGGTGTAATTCGAGTGCACACTCTCCGAAATGCAAGCGATAGAACACCGACAAGCTAGCTACCTTACGTCGATAACTGAGGCTCTGCAACTACTAGTTTGTCATCACCAATGAGTCGCACTTGTAATAAGACAAGTCAAATAAGTTTGACCCATTCGTTTTGGTCACTCATATTGTTTTGTACATTCTACGATGGTTGTACTAAGTTAGGTGTAGAATATTATCGAAACAGACTTTAGCCCATACAAAGTAACAATGTATTTTGGGTATAGCGAGTCTAAACACTCATACATTACATAACCCGTTACGGAGTGACAGACAAACAGACGGTTTCTATTTGCTTAGATATAGATAAATACAGACAGACTTTATCGTCCGACGTGACTTGTACAGATAGCGGGTAGGTACAGTCACTGTGGGTAAAGATTATGTAGGATAATAATTGATATATGATAGAGCAGGGGACGGCAACCTTTTGAGTCGAAAGAGTCAAATATTACAATTTACAAAATTTCAAGGTATTAAAGAGCCACACATTTATTTCTTGCCATCAATAATACCTACTGTACTATGAGTATCCTATAGAAAACGCTATGCAAGTGTTATACCTACCTAATCTTCCCATAATTTACTTGTTTCAACTATATAAATGTACTTTTTTGCTACCTTTGGAGGCTTGTAAATGGCTCGATAGAAATGGTGCCTAAGCCTCGTTAATTGATGCACAACGTTTTTTAAATGTTTTTTTTTAATAAATAATATTTGCGTATGGAACTAAAGAGCCGCAGCTTCACATCCAAAGAGCCGCATGTGGCTCGCGAGCCGCAGGTTGCCGACCCCTGTGATAGAGGACTCTTGTTTACTTATAACGAGTACTTATGTTATAAGCATAATTATGTCGTCGTTTTTGAGACATTTCATGCGAACCATGTGCCCCCATGAAATGCCTCGTAAGTACCTATATGACGCCAGAAATATTTAATGTTATAAAATATAACATTTTTGTTTATTTATATGTTTTTTTTCACCCGTTAAGTCTTAATTGACCGTAGAATTTATTCCAAGGCGTAGTTTTACAATATAATTATCCAAGTTATAAAAAAAAGGTTAAAGATGTATATAGTGTATATACATCAAAACATTCACAATAGAATTATCTTAAAATGTTCATACCTGATTTCACTATAATTAGTGGTGAAGTATAGAATAGTCTAGATGCATTTAATTTTTACTTTGAGTAATAACTTTAATATTCATTTATTTTTAATTTAGTGGTTAGCTTAAGTTTTTTTAAGTTTCGTCTGGTTTGATTTGGAACTGACAAACGAGTCCTCGTAATCAAGGCTCTTGTACCAAATAAGTACCTATATAATGGTAAAAAATATCCCGTTTCAAACATTATAACACAATACTTAATAATAATACATTATAATTTTTATTGATGCATATCTATGCGTCAATAAAAAGCATATTGACTAAACGATCAACGCAAGCGAAGCATCTCCATTTCAGCTTCGGCAAAAATGCTATCGTATGTTCGGTGGATATCCGGAGGGTGTCCGGCTGTTCATCTTACAGATTGCATATCGCAACCCATTCCCGTGAAAATTTTATAGCAGTTTCGATTATATGGATTTTTTTCTCGGCAGTAGAATCATTAACTTTCATGAAATTTTCCTCTTTGGTGAATAAACGATTTTGATTTTTGATTTTGATTGAGTTGAAATTTTTTTTTCAAAATGGAAAAGATACGGAACACCATCAAAAATATTTATCTGCCGTTTTGAAAAATACATGGTCTTCCGCTCACAGAGCCTAATTACATGTATTAACGTGAAAAATCTATTACATTCGTTAATATATTACCGGAAATAAATTTAATAAATACATTTCATTCACATATAAATTACATTTCATATCAAAATGGAAATGCGTCACAAATGAATTTAGCCAATAGCGTGCGTTTTATTATGTTAAATTTTTCATGAATATATATCACTTTTAAAAAAAATCATTCTATTAAGATAGTAATGTTTTCATAATCTATTTATGCGTAATTTTAAAGCTATATATTAGTCTATTTAAAAAAACAACTTAACCTATATTTAAAGCTCATGCATATTCCATATTAAATTCTATTATTTCCACGATTCGTCACTATTTACTATTGCACGTGTACATAACGTAATCAGGTACTTACTTATGTACATAATTACACTCGGACACACACACCCTCACTTGGCATTCAGCCTTCAGAGTTGTACCGATCAGGTCAGGGATTCGAACCGCGACCCTATTGTATGCTAACTCCTGACTCACTGAGCTGTCGAAATCACCACATACATAGCTGTATATATGTAGTCCTGTTCGATGGTACTGTACGTATGTGTAACAGTTAAATACTACCATATATATGAAAATCTATGAATTGGTATTTTAAAACATTAATTCCTTATCTATTATTTTATAAGTTTAGTGTCAATTTCTTTATCTAAGAGCCAAATGCCAATATTTACTAAAACTTAACTATATCCAAATACATCAAACACTAAATTACCTACAAAGCTAGGTAACTCAAGTGCTCAAGCCCACTACCAGTGGGTAGCGTTCTCATCATGCTGGCGGCATTTCCTCTCTGAATTGCAATGCTAATGCCAATACGTTGAGCCAAATAAATACAAGCGTTTTGTTTTTATTTGTTGTTGCATATTTTTATTGGATTAAACATTTATTTTAGAAACCGTTAGCAACAAAGTTTTATTGTATATTTTAACCATATTTGATTTATGTGCCGAAATAAACAAATTTTCTTATTTTCTATCTTTTACCCATTTTAAGAGTAAATAGTAGTACGTATCTAGCGGCCTCTTATCGCAATCCTAATGAAAAAAAAATATATAATGAATATATCTTAGTTAATTATTAAAGCAAACAGAAATGGAACACCTGTGCATCTTAAGTTCTGTCTATATTATTTATATTATTATTTAAAAAACGAAAAATATCCACTCCGAGCGTTTAAACGTTTGATCTTGCGGCTATTGAGTGTCATGCTGACTATCGTTTTGACTGCTAAGCTACCCATACCCTGCTTCAGTTAACAAAATTATCATTGCCTTATTGTTAATGTATTGTGACGCCATCTTACGAAATGGTTCGAAACTACTATTCTACGTATCGAGAAGCTGTTGTTTTTAACCCCCAAAGTAATAAGAGGGGTGCTATATATATAACGGATATGTCTGCGTGTCTGTCTGTAGGCATGGTAGAGACCAAACTGCTTGATCAATTTTGATTTATAGTTGTTTAGTTTTATAGGTGATTTTACTGAGAGAGTT
Organism: Lomographa bimaculata; assembly: GCA_948107665.1. Lineage (NCBI taxonomy): Eukaryota > Metazoa > Arthropoda > Insecta > Lepidoptera > Geometridae > Lomographa > Lomographa bimaculata. The sequence continues at coordinate 550,372 of OX403600.1, read as the reverse complement.
CTTAGTTTGGTGAAAATCTGTGTTTTTACTATTTTCCCGGCAGAGCGTCTTTTCAAAATATTGAGATTGTTACTTATATTTATAAATTTGTCTTTGTCAAATTTATAAAAGAATACTTAACCACTCTGCGTGCAGAAGAATCTAAATATGATCATTACGTCACGTGCAAAACATCCTTGTATGACACGCATCATACAAGGATGTTATTGTCACACAACATTTCGTAGTCCATAAAGCAGTTATGTAACAATTGTCAGCTCCGCAAAAAAAAATACAGATCTTTACATTACTATTTTGAAAAAAAAAAATTCTATACATAGATACTTAATAAACAACACTTGTGATTGTTGACATTGCCGAATCGATAATAATATAGACTCTAAGTCGCCGATTGATAAAATAAAGACATACGAGTATATAATGTGTCTTGCGACCTCGCCCGTAAGTGTTTTATGATATACTAGCCGTGCCTCGCGGCTTCACCCGCTTTTATCAAGTTAAAAAGAAGCCTATGTGTTAATCCTATGTACATTCCAAATTTCATCCAAATCCGTTCAGCCATTAAAGCGTGAAGAGGGAACAAACATACTTACACACTTACACACACACTTACAAACAAACTTTCGGATTTATAATATTAGTAGGAAATATTAGTAGGATAGGTAAGCATTTGACCACTATCTCACCTGATGGAAAGTGAAGATACAAGATGTATCAGAATAAAATGAGACCTATGTCTCATTCCAGTACTTCTAGGGTCTAGAACTAGACTCTCTATACGGGTCTGCGCATACGGGATGATATACATGAAAATCTTTAAAAAGAGAAAACAATAAAAATTTTGAGATCAAAAGTTGTCTACAAGAATTGGTGACTCTTCAAAACTATATTCATAAAATACTGGCAAGTAAAATCTTTTTTTTTATTTGGACACAAATTTGTAACACTCCATGTACTTATAACTAGTTATTGTAAAAGTCATGAAATAGTAAACACTATTGTATATCAACTCAGCATCTGATATTACAACTTGGCTCATACAGGTGGTTCATAAATAAACCTTTTTTTTTTTTTTGACCTGGCAACCCAGGCGTGGATAACTGCCTAAAGAGGAGCTCTGTATAAAATTTACGTGTAAATATAGTAATCAAGCCAGGAAGACAACTAACGGAACAAATAAACCAAGATCCATAACCTGCAAACGGATTCATGTGGAGAAAACCAGCCGGTGAGCCATATTCATACTGATTCCGGTCTAAATCGTGTCTCCACAGCGATTTATCGTTTTAAGGTACGTAGGCCGGTGCAGCCATGCCTGGAGAGACGGGTCGAAATAGTTGCGTCACGTTCAATGACCGATCTGCCACTCATTATTAGTGCAGCACCGGGAGACTAGTTACGGAGGGTAGCGGGATCCAAGGCACGGTGCACCGCTGGCCGACCGCAGGCAGTAGGGGGCCCAAGTAGCAAGCTAGCCACTCGCAAAAGGCTGCCCCGCCACCTCGCGAAAAATCCCGGGATGCGTCATAGTGCCGGTTGGCGACCGGACGAGAGGGCCCTATGGACATCCCCGGGGGGGGCTCGGGCGTCCCCGCAGTCTCCGAACTAGTCCCCCGCTGGTGTTGTATCATAGTGATGTGTCTGAGGTTCAATAGCGTAACGCCGCATTCCACTGCCGTCTTTTCATCTTTCTTCACTCCAAAGTATATACTATGAAAAAACAAAGAAATAAGAGTACTGTTAAACAGCGGCTGCACTCCCTCTCACTCAAAGTGCACCTGACTAATATAAGAGGTTTGCACTCTAATCTCGATGCAGTCCATCACCACCTAGAGACTGAAAAACCAGCACTCTTATTCCTTTCGGAGACGCAGATACGATGTCCGCCTGACGTGGCGTACCTCTCTTACCCAGGATTTACCTTGGAGCACAATTTTAAACCCCGTGCGGGAGTGTGCGTGTACGCCCGTGATGACATTTGTTGTCGGCGTCTCCGAAATCTCGAAGACTCCCGCTTCTCGGTACTTTGGGTCCTGGTGGACACAGGCATAGAGAAAATTCTCTATGCCTGTGTCTACCGGTCGCACAAGGGAGATCAGGAAACAACCAGGCTCACGGAATATCTAGTTGAGGCGGCGGATGCCGGCCAGCAAAGGTACCCTTCGGCCCAACTCGTGCTACTGGGGGATTTTAATGCCCATCACCAGGAGTGGCTCTTTCCACACCAGTGCACTGACCATGCTGGAAGAGAGACGCGAAAACTTGCTTTGGCGTTAGATCTCACCCAGCTGGTCCAGGGAGCTACAAGGGTTCCTGATGTTGACGGCCAAACAGCCAATTGCTTAGACCTTCTGCTGACGACTGATCCAGACCGCTACTCAGTGTCGATATCATCTCCGCTGGGTAGCTCCGACCACTGTCTGGTGAAATCTGTATCTGTATACTCACCGCCCGATCCCAGCCCTAGAGGCACCCGGCGTGTGTGGAGATACATGTCAGCAGATTGGGATGAGATGCGATCGTTCTTTGCGTGTTATCCTTGGCGGCCTATTTGCTTTTCTTCGGATGATCCTTCTATATGCGCGGATGCTGTGACAGATGTGTTGCGTCAAGGGATGGAATATTTCATTCCATACTCTGACGTACCAATGTCAGGCAAAGCTCAACCTTGGTTCAGGACAGAGTGCCGACGCGCAGAAGCGCTAAAACACGAGGCGTACCTGTCCTGGGTTGACGCTCGAAACCGCAAAGCCAAGGATATATCAGTCAAGAAGAAAGCCTTTAACAAAGCCGCCAAGTCTTGCAAATTAGCTTTACGGAAGGCTCGATATGACCACATTAGCCGAATAGGGAACAAACTAGCTTCATACCCAGCTGGTAGCAAAGCGTTCTGGTCCCTGGCTAAGTCGGTCGAATCGAACTTCTGTCGCCCCTCACTACCTCCACTGCTGAAACCTGACGGTGCACTGGCACATACGGCTAAAGAGAAAGCAAATTTGTTCGCTAACCTCTTTGCTGATTCTTCGCGTCTGGATACAGCAGGCGAGGAACCGCCGAGTTTGTCGGCAAGCGAAACATTTATGTCAGAAATTCGCATCCGACAAACCGAAGTTCGAAAAACGCTGCTGAATCTAGATGTGAACAAAGCCAGTGGTCCTGATGGGATTCCAGCCATAGTGCTCAAAACATGTGGGCCTGAGCTTGCTCCTGTTTTAACACGCCTGTTTCGACTCTCTTTGAAAACTGGAAATGTGCCAAAATCATGGAAGCTTGCTAACGTACAGCCCGTACCAAAAAAAGGTAGTCGTGCCGACCCTGCCAACTACAGGCCAATCTCAGTCACGTCCATACTCTGCAAGACTATGGAACGTGTTCTGAACAACAGGCTCCTGGCATACCTAGAAGCTAACGACCTTCTCAGTGACCGACAGTACGGTTTTCGTCAAAATCGGTCAACTGGTGATCTTCTAGCGTATGCCACACACATCTGGAGTGAGGCCATCGAGAAACACGGAGAAGCGCTCGCCGTTTCTCTCGACATCTCGAAGGCCTTCGACAGGGTTTGGCATGATAGCCTTATAGGTAAGCTTCCGTCATACGGTTTGCCCACTAGTCTCTGTGTGTGGATATCAGATTTCTTGAGGGACCGGTCAATTCGAGTAGTCATTGATGGCTGCTCGTCTGACCAATTGGCTATCAATGCCGGGGTCCCTCAGGGGTCGGTTCTCTCTGCAACACTCTTCCTGCTGCATATAAATGACCTGCTTAAACCCGGAATATTTGGGTATGCAGATGACAGCACGGTTGTTGAGAGTTATGTATCCAACGCACGTGCTAGTGGTGCACAAATCCAATCACAAAGGGAGGCAATGGTTGAGCGTCTAAACTTGTCCTTAAAAGCAGTCTCCGATTGGGGCGATGCTAACCTGGTAAAGTTTAACGCTTCCAAAACACAGGCGTGTTTATTCTCCGCTAAAAGGAGTCTTTTCGATCAGACTCCAACTTTTCGAGATGTATCCATACCAGTAACTGACCATCTTGAGTTACTTGGTATGTCGTTAACCTCAAAACTCAATTTTGGGTCTTACATTGAGACAAAAGCCCAACTAGCCGCCAAAAAGCTGGGAATCCTTGCAAAGGTGAGACGGTACTTCACTCCGGAACAATTGCTCGACTTGTACCAAGCGCAGGTGCGTTCATGTATGGAGTATTGTTCTCATCTTTGGGACGGTTCAGCTAAACACCAACTTGAGGCTCTTGAAATCATTGAGCGTAGAGCCAAGAGACTTATCAACAGCGACCAGTTGACTGATGCAAAACTTCAGAGCTTGGGGCATCGTCGCATGGTGGCGAGTCTCTCGGTTTTTTATCGGATACATTTCGGAGAGTGTGCAACGGAATTACACAACCTAATTCCCCCATCCCCATTCTATCATCGGACATCGAGACAGACTCTTAAGCGACACCGCTATATGGTTGATATTCCACAAATGCGAACGAAACGTTTTGCCTCCACATTCATTATGCGAACTACAAGAGATTGGAATTCCTTACCTGAGTCTGTGTTCCCTGATAAATACAATATGGGAGTCTTTAAGTCGCGAGTGAATAGGCATCTTCTAGGCAAACGTGCTCCATCGTCGACCGCATCGTCACTTACCATCAGGTGAGATGGCGGTCAAACGTTTGCCTATCTAAAATAAAAAAAAAAAAAAAAAACACAGAGTAACTGTTTACTTGTCATATAGAATAACTGCGCTCCACTATGGACATGGATACTGAGAATATAACATTTCGCAACTACAGGAAAACAAGTTCACTCAACGACTTATCGAACTCATCACTATTTGAATGCACTATGCAAAGCTTACCAAATAATTCAATTAATGATAGCCAATCTTGCATTGTATTAAACAAAAAGGTAGAAGCTCTTACAAACCAAAATCTAGCAGCCAATCAAGAAATAAATGATTTAAATTTAGAAATTCAGCGACTCACAGCAGAACTTGAAACCAAAAATAAAATTATAGAGACTTATAAAAAAGTAGGGTTTTTAGAGAGCCCATTGACGGCAAAATCTACTAGAAAACGCAAAAGGCAAAAAGTAGCAATAAGCTTTACCGAAGACAACGACCAAGACAATAGTACGGGTAACAACGACACAGACTTATATACTAGTGATAATGTTGGACTTGTATATATCAATTCATACACACAAACAGAAACAATAACTGATTATATTACAATGAAGGATGCAGTGATACTGACCACAAATGATCAGCCATTGAAATGTAGAGACCACACAGAGAAAATACACCAAACTGCTGATAGTATACAAAACACTTTGGCCACAGTAAAACCTCAGACAGAAAACCGGACACAAAAAAACAAATTACATTGTAATAATCAAACACCATTGATGATTAATAACAAAAAGAATCCATCGAACAAGACCTACTCAGCAAATCAACACAGACAGAATAAATTATGCATTTTGTCTACCAACAAACACAACAAAGTTATATCAATAGCTGAAGACAGCACACAGAAACTTTATGACTTATGCCACTTTTTGACACCTGGTGGAGACATACGTACTTTGTTGACAGGGATTGATAAAAAATTAACAGACTTTACAATGAATGATTACTGCCTTATATTTATAGGCGAGGAAGACTTCAAGACATATGACAACTACCAAAAGCTTATAGTACACATTAGAAGATCACTGAAGAAGATAACACATACCAATATTGTTATTTGCTCACCAACATATAAGTATAGCACTCAATGTAATGATTATAACAGTAGGATACATAATTTCAATTGTTTACTGTACAAGGACATTAGTATCTATATATTCTTTGCGTTTCTCTTCGACACAAATTCAAAAGTGTCGTATGATTACAATATGTTCTACAGGCAGTCGGGCTTATTAAATAACTTTGGGCTAAGAAACATCTTTACACATTTACTGTCCTTTATGAAAGAAATACAATTGTTTAATATATCCAATGAAAATACTAATTTGAAAGTACTGACACCACATGAAACATTAAAAGCTTCGACACCGGACGCCCCAGAAGTACAAAAAAAGCAGTTTTTTCGTTGAAAATCACATATACCTTCTGCATCAAAATATAGCTGGTCTACTGAATAAAGCTGATGCTTTGTCAGTAAGTATCCATGAGTTAACGGAAGATAATATTCACATCGATGTTATTTGTATAACGGAACATTTTATTATGTCAGGCCATGAACATTTACTCATGATTCCGAATTATAGTTTAGCGTCAATCTTCTGTAGAAAAGATAGCAAACGAGGTGGAGCCTGTATCTTGGTTAGGCACGGCTACCAGAGCCGCGACCTCCCTCAGATAGCTGCTTTATCAAGAACAGGTGTAATGGAATGTTGTGCCATAGAACTAATCGACTATAACATAGTGGTAGTTTGTGTCTATAGAATCCCTAAAACTAGTAATCTAAGTATATGTTACGATATCCTTGAACAGATTTTAAAATATGTGTGTACATTTAAAAATAAACAAATCATAGTAGCGGGTGACTTTAACATTGATATGTTGAAAGAAAACAATGTTGCGCTTGAATTCGAATGTCTGTTACTCAATTTCAATCTTACGCTAGCTTTGAAACAACCCACGAGGATTCAGAGTCAAACTTGTATTGACAATTTTGCACATAACTTCAAAGCAAGATGCAAAGCAGAAGTCCTTGAGTTTGCTCTGTCCGATCATACCGCCCAAATATTAAAGTGTCCGGTTAAAAAAACATGTATTCTCAACCATTGGCGCATAAGACGAAGAGATTATTGTATTGAAAATATGACAAAATTTAAAAATTGCATCGAAAAAATTACATTTACTGACGTGTATAACACCAATGATCCAAATGTTGCATATGACGCTTTTTTAGATTTATTTAGATTTTTATATGACTTATGTTTCCCATATAAATGGATTACAATTAATGCAGTTAGAAAAACTAAATGGATATCGCGTGGTATCAAACTATGCAGTAAAAAGAAACGTCGGTTACTTTGGACCTATAGAATGAAACCAAATAGTATGAATAAAAGAAAGTTTAAAACATACTCTAGACGATTTAAAAACATAATGAAATTAACTCAATATGCCCAAAACACATATAAAATCAAAACCTCAACGAATAAAGCCAAAACTACCTGGAACTTAATTAACAAAACCAAACAGAACTATCCCAGGGAGTCAATTAGATCAATTAGGTCGAGTCTTACAAATGAAATAATTAATGACCCACAAGATATTGCAAATGCATTTAATAATTTTTTTGTTGACAAAGTCCAACCAATAGATACACGAGATAACAATGGTTTTCCCATTACCTTGAATAGACAGATAGACTCAATGTTTGTATGTCCTTGTATTCCGATGGACATCTTTAAAATTATACAAAATTTAAAATCGACTAACAGCGTAGGCTATGACGGTATATCTACAAAAGTAATAAAATTTGTAGCAGCAGATATTTGCACTCATCTTAGCCATCTTATAAATTTATGTATAAGTTCAGGTGTATACCCCGACGCTCTCAAGACCTCAGTCATCAAGCCATTGTTTAAAAAGAACAGCAGGGAACAAATGGCAAACTATAGACCCATTGCCCTTATCCCTATTTTTTCAAAAATCTTTGAGAAATATGTCTATTTGCAGTTATACGCGTACATTGAAAAGAAGTTTATTCTATGTGACGAACAAAAGGGTTTTCGAGCAAACAAGACAATAAATATGGCAATATATGACTTTTTGCATACCGTCTACAGTAGTATGGATAGCAGAACTGCCGTATGCGCCATCTTTTGTGACATGACGCAGGCGTTTGACTATGTTGATCACAATATACTTTCACAAAAATTAGAGGCCTACGGAATTAGAGGCAATGTCCTAAATCTATTGCGCTCTTATTTATGTAATAGAAGACAGTATACTGAAATCTCTAGAATAAACATTGAATCCAAAAAAGAAGAAGCATATTTTTCTGAAGAACGCTCACCTTTATACGGGGTACCCCAAGGTAGTGTACTGGGACCTCTCCTATTCATACTATATATTAATGACATACCCACAGCCACACACCAACGTATGACACTTTTTGCTGATGATAGTACAATAACTGTAACCGGTAATAATATACAACGCTACGAATCTGACATTAATAATGCTTTGACATCTATAATATCCTGGTTAGACATAAATAATTTGAAAATAAATCTCGACAAGACAAATATAATAAATTTTAAACAACGATCTCAGAATACTCCAAATTTAAAGGTTCGATATCAGTGTAAAGAACTGAATGAAGTCACCTCCACGAAATTTCTGGGACTTACCATAGACCAGAAATTGAATTGGAAGACACATATTAAAAATTTATGCAAGAGGTTGAGTACAACGGCATATGCTATATTGAAACTGTCGTCAGAACTTAGCTCCGATGCGATGCTAACTGCCTATCACGGACTAGTTGCATCTGTCCTGCGTTATGGTGTTATTTTTTGGGGCAATTCTACAGATAAAGAGTTAGTCTTCAAGGCCCAAAAAAGATGCATACGTGCTATGTTTAACTTAAAATCTACTGATAGTTGCAAACCATTTTTTAAAAAGTATCACATACTTACACTTACTTCGCTGTATATATTAGAAATAACCTCATTTGTCAAATCCAACCCTCTGTTATTTCCACGACTGGAAGACACTGTCATCCGTAACAGACGAGACAACAGCAAACTCAGACTGCACTCTGCTAAAACTACATTTATGCATAAAAGCGTGTTTTGCATGGCCCCAGCAATTTATAATAAGGTGCCAAGATGTATTAAAGACCTCAATCTAAATATATTCAAAAAGAAGATGAGAAATTTACTAACAGACAAATGCTACTACCAAATATATGATTTTATAAATGACTCCACATTGTGACATTAATTATATAAATACTTACTTATATAATCATTATTAATTTATTTTTATTATTATTTTTTTACAATAACATTTATATAGAATTTATTATATTATGACATTTATGAATATTATTTTGATAAATTAATTTCTTTGCTAACAAAATGTAATTAATTAATTATGTGTGTTATTATTAATATGTTTCATTTTTGTATTCGGTCATTATGGCCAACACCATATTTGTACGCCTACTCCTGGGCAAAACATGTATCGACACCAACTAAATTGTACAACAACCTGCATGTAAGCATTCCACTTACATGCAAACGCATGTTTTACAAATAAATTATCTTTATCTTTTATCTTTATCTTTAAACTAAGCTAATCAGTGAGTAGGTATTTGTCGTGTACACGGATAAACTCTAACTCCTAACTACATAGGTTGCCATGCGTGTAGAATATCAGTCAAAATAAAACCAAAGGAGAAAAATATCAAAACCTAAAACAAAACGAGTGTTATCGTAATTTTCTTATGAAGATACCGTAATGTAACGACTTGGTCGTCTAGTCTCTCAGTTAGTCACCTTTATCTATTCTATACGCAAATTAAATTATCACCAAAACAAGTAGAGCTCACCGCAACCGCTGCCTAGCAACAACTTCTTTTCTCAAACAACTCCAAAATAGCATTAAAATCATAAAATATATGTACTTGTTTTTCTCATAGACCAATGACCTTTAGACAAAAACCGACGCTAGAAAAATTTGGTAAACACCTAGATTTTAAAATATACCTACAAATTTGCTTACAATTTTAAAGCACACAAGAAAATGCACCATCTGGCTTAGAACATTAGGTTCGTTTTGCTTAAATATGTAATAGGAGACTTGTTTACAGCACATATGCTTACGTAATTCTATTTTTTTAATTCATCCTTGAGATAAGGCATTATCCACGGTTGGGTGCAAGCGTGGTTGACGGTTTCAAGGTTCCTCTGGACTGTAAACTGAAACGGTTGAGATTCAATTAAAAATAATACTTAACGTCGGCTACGATATGAACGTATGTATATATATTAAACTATTTATTTTTACTTCTTTCAAACTTAAACATGTTAGAATTAAATATTCAGGTCCACGATGTCATCATATTATGTCTATATTTAAGATAAGTTTATTCACTTATGCATTAAACTCACATTATTTACCGGTACACAGTACTTAAAAATACACTATGGGTTGTTAAAATACAAAAAAACATTCGATTTAAAAAATTTGTATTTGCTTCAATAAAGGTAACATTATGACATTTTACATCAGCAAATCCCTATAATAAATAAAAATACGAAGTACAGCTTATATTCTATTCTATATAGCGTATTATCTTCATGTGAATAACTTAGTCGTTATTTATCCATTAAGATAACGATATTTATATAATGATATAATATAAATATATATATTTGTATAATTGTGGCGTCATTGTTTTATAAAGAGAAATAAACACTGATTGATTGATAATAACTATAAATAACGCATTCACACTCACAGCCCTACACTAAGTTCAAAGACTAGTTTCGTGGGCGCCGGCCATTCACAACACACACAAACACACAATACACCCAGAACCAGAGCAACAAATATCCCTTGGGAAGGAATTTGTGCTGCCGGGAATCGAACCCAGAACCCACGGCGCAGAGGGTGGACACCTGTCCACTGCGCCAACTAGATCTTCATTAATATAAATAGTATTAAACTAGACATAACTAGACCAAAAGATGTTGATAGCTACTGAACCCAACCGATTATGTTGCGTTCGCGCTTACCGCTTCCAAAACGTTTAACTGTGCTGCGGGCGATATGCTATCAGCTTGTTTGTTTTACATAAACCGAAATTTAATAAACTTTTAATCGCACAAGACCACACTTCCTCGAGAACTATAGCTGATTAACTTGTGACCTGACTATCGCTGATAATATCATTGTAAAGGCATAATTATTGGAAAAATGTAAAGTGAAAATGATAAGGTGTTAGATTATTCAGTCAAGAGATTTTTAGAGCCAAAGTTGTGTCTAGATTCTCCTTTTGATGATCTATTCCTTTCTAATACCAAAAGGTAATACCAATGGTATTTGTTTATTATCATAGTTAATTTTCTATTCCGAACGAATACCACTCATAAACGAAGCCCAAAACAAGTTAAATGGTATGAGGTTGAAGTCAGTAATAAATATGCTTTTAAATGTTTTTTTACGTTCGATAGGCAAGCATTTGACCACTATCTCAACTTAAGGAATTAATTATATGAAGTTTTGGAATATGCGCTTTTGATTGGGAATTGATAAAGTTATTATTTGTGTGTTAGAAGACTCATCTTTATGGTCATAAAGCGAATAACTTGAAATATGTAAATCTATGGCCCAAAGCCAGTAATGGCAATTATAATTATATAAATAAAAATATTAAAGGGGGTGCCCCTTTTCACCATACACGTAAGTGGGAAGTAAATATTTCTTTTTACTTTTGTAAATGATCTTTGCAAGGAGTGTTCGAAACCGGTTTCAAAAAATTCTATGATGTAAAATAACAGTTTGGTAGGCCAAGGTCACTGTTTTTAGACCTATTTTGTCCCAGGATTGTATTTAAAAAAAAGCCAGTTTACGTATAAAATTCGTTATATTCTGTACTTGAACAACAAATACAGCAATCAAACAATAATTTATTGTTAAGAAAAAGTTTTGAGCAATTAACCTCAATAGATTTTCTTTGTTAGGCAAAATGTACGTGCAAGATCTCAGTTCGGCACGAACGACTAGATCGAGACTAGATTAATTAGAATTTGACCACTATCTCACCTAAAGGATAGTGAAGATAAATAGATAGATAAACTCTTTATTGAACACCATATTTGTGATAAAACAGAATACAAAATAATGACTTACAAAATAAGTGTAACAATAGGCGGTCTTATCGCTAAAAGCGATCTCTTCCAGACAACCTTTGGATGGAGAGGAATAACGCAACAAAGTTGGACGTCGGTGTTTTAATTTATATAACAAAAACTTAGAAAGGTGCAAGATTTGAAAAAATATTAACTATAATATACCTACTTAATTATAAATATTTAAATAATGATAAAAAACAATAAAAAAAACATTATTATATATACCCATGTACAATTATGACCTAATATAAATACATATTATTACGCATAATAATATAATACGTAAACTACATAATATAATTACATATATATAAATACCAATGTCGTGAATAAAGATTGGATTTAATGGGACAGATTACAACATAATTAAATTATTTTTCAGCAAGATGGTGAGCTTTGACGTGTTCTTTAAATATAGGCAGCGACTGAGCTCGAACGCTGAAGATGTGGTGTGAATGTATAACAGAAGATTTCCTAGAAGTCACTGTGCAAGAAGTCCTACCACCTCATATGCAGAGGTTTATTTATAATTCCGTCCTTTACATTAAACCTTTCATAAACAATTTTCTATTCTACAGTTATATAAGGTATCTTCATCTCTGATGGAAAGTGACGATGCGGTCGCCTGCTCACGTTTCACATAATGTTTATACAGATCATTCTAGAGATCCCATTACGTCGGTAACTGCTCTAGATAACAATTTAAGCAAAATAAATGTTATGTCTTTATTGCAGTATTTATTTACATACATGTGTGTTGAATTTAATATTAATTACACACAATTACTTATGCATTTTAAACTAGTTGCGCCCCGCGGTTCTATACGTATTCTTCTGTATAATACCAAAAAAATTGGTGAATTTAGTATTATTTATGACTAGCGATCCGCCCCGGCTTCGCGCGGATCCAATTCCCGGTGGATTAAAAAAAATACATACTCACCTTGCCCTGACAATTAATAACACAACAAAAAAGAATCAGCCAAATCGGTCGAGCCGTTCTCAAGTATTTGCGAGGGTAATGCAGAACAATTGATTTATATATATATATAGACAGGTAATATTCCTATAACCGATTGATTGACAGACAGCCAAGTCGATGAGTCTTAACTAGTAACATTTTTTATTTTGGATTGACTAAATACTTACCTACATATATTTCTTGCGTGACGTATAAATAGAAGACTAATGCAAATTATTCATAAAACATTTATCCAGTTATCAGTTTAATCTAGAGACATTAAACTTGGGAAAGAAATACTTTGGAAATGTTAAAAAATAAGGCTTAGGGAAATAGGGTAATGTAAGTTTGTGTGAGAGCTCGTCATTATATATATATAATTCTTATGTACGTGTTACTGAACTACTCCTAAAAGGCTGCACCGATTTTAATGTAATTTTTTGTGTGTCTTCAGGTGGATTTAAGAATAGTTCAAATTCACAATTCGATCTGATAAGTAGTTTTTTTTATTTACGCGGGTGAAACCGCGGTGAATAACTAGTAACTCTGTATAGTGTGCCTGGTAGTATTTCCTATCGGCAGAATTAATTATTAGTGCAATAAATACTTTAACGATTTTTTTTTACGATTTTCTTTCTCACCTTCCGAAGAGAAGGTGACATTGTGGTCATACTAAAAATCTATCAAAGATAAAATAAAAAAGTTTTGTTTTAAAAAAACTATGTCCGTTCCAAATGTCATCCAAATTCGTTCAGCCGTTACAGCGTGAAGAGAATACAAACAAATTTACACACAAATTTTCTGACCTATAATATTAGTGTGATTATTAATATTATAGTGTAATAACATCATTGGGAATGCATGGATTATGCGAATCGGCAATTAACACACATTTTGATAATATTATCATCATGAAAGCAGAAAAAGCCGCAGAGCTCAAAATTCATAAATTTTACTATGCAATTTTATTATGCATACTAACATTCAAATGAACTTGAAAAAAATATACAAATTTATTGCTCCAGTACAGACAGACAAATAATACTGCACCTCCCAAAACGTGTACAGTCCCGTGCCAAAACGTGCCCAGTAATCCTATGTATTACATTATTTATTATGTCAAATACATTTACATAACACGTACACGCACAACGACGCTCACTAAACATTGAGAAAAACGGTGTCAAGGCTCCGAGTGAATGAACCCTGGCTACGATCTACAACAAGCAATTATACTAACTATTTATATTGATACATTATATTATACCATCAATATAAATGTTTCCTATTTATCAAAAAAAGCATTAAGCCTAAACAAAACAAATAAACGTTTTCACAGTCACACCCCGCACTGGTGTACTGCCCAAGTAGTTATAAGTTTGTAACCTTTTTTGGTGTACAATAGTGTATATTGCAAGGTTTTATTCTTTTCATTAGGTGTGATTGTAGTGAAACGTTTGTTTAGTCTATACTAATCTATACTAATCCAAATAATATTATAAATCCGAAAGTTGCACGTATGTTTGTTCCCTTTATTTCTTCACGCTTTAACGGCTGAACGGATTTAGATGAAATTTGGAATGTGCATAGATTATACCTACGATTAACACATATGCTACTTTTTAACTTGATAATAGCGGGCGAAACCGCGGGGCACGGCTAGTAATATTATAAAGAGATAAAGTTTGTTTGTTTGTTTGTAAAAGGTAGTCTCTGAAACTGATCCGATTTTGAAAATTATTTCACTAATAGTTAGCTGAATAGACACAATCTTTGAGTGTCATAGGCTATTTTAATATTTTTATTGGAATAAAAGTTAGTTTTCAGTTCGACGTAATAATATTAGTAAGACAAGTCGGAGGGCGTACCACCACAGAAAATAAGAAATGGTTTGTTTGTTATACAGAACCAATAAAACACTATTCTAATATCTATTTCTCTAATCGGAGACATTAAAATATATCCACGACACACACATGTACGTCTCAGACACACATGCACAAACGCCACGTGTCGGCTGCACTCCTGCCAAGTTCTATTTGCAGCTGGCCATCGATGGTAGAGCTGTTTTGTAGTGACGTGCCGTAGGGTCAACGGTATTACCTTCGGTGGTTACCTGAGACAAACAAAGATATCTAAAGTGTCCAATTACTTTGATTTCTGTGGAGACAAATAACCAAAATCTATACAAGTTCTGCCAGCTATTCTTGTTTGTCAGTTTTTTCTAGCCTTTCACTGAGATATGGGGAGATACACTCGCCTGATTGTAAGGGTTACGATTGCCTATTACAGTTCAGTATTACCGGTTTTAACTTAAATATTTCAAAATCCTAATCAGATGCACTGCGTCACCCTTAGATATCAGATATTTTATAAAGTAACTAGCTTTTGCCCGCGGCTTCGGTCGCGTTAAGAAGTACAACAAACTTTCATCCCCTATTTTATCCCCTTGGGGGTAGAATTAATCAAAATCCTTTCTTAGCGGATGCCTACGTCATAACATCTACCTGCATGCCAAATTTCAGCCCGATCCGTCCAGTGGTTTGGGCTGTGCGTTGATAGATCACTATGTCAGTCAGTCAGTCAGTCACCTTTGAGTTATATATATTTAGATGTAATTTCACTGGAAACATTGCCGATGAATCTGGAATACAATATATTAATATTTAATTTTATTTTTATTTTCTATATCAACTTATTTCATTTGTGTCTACAATAATATTAATGTTTCGATTATTTTATTTCAATTAAATTTAATTTTGTTAATTTGTCTTTTCCTTTTAATATCTAATAATTTGTGTGTTCAATATTGTGTCGTAAAATTATGAGTCCTTGTTACTCGAAATAAATGATTATTATTATAAAAGCCAATGTTTGCAGACTACTGCCAGCGGTTGAATATCTGGCATTAGTGTAGTTCTGCCTCAAGCGGACAATGTAAAAGAGTCCTTTGATTACATCAAATAGTGGTCAAAGCTCATCATTACCATCATCATCATCGTCAGCATGTTTTGTACCCACTGCTGGAATTCGGAGTTTTCTTTCACTGCGAGATCTAGGCTATCCAGCTTCCTAGCCTAGGCTAGTGCGGATTGGAAGATAACATAACATAATAGCTTTCACACTTACAGCCTCACTTTAAATTCAATGACATGTGTCGGGGGTATCGGAAACATTCACATGACCCACACAAATCACACCCAGAACCAGAAACACACAAACAACAGTTTTTATGTTAAAGAGAATACCTACTTGTGTTCGAACCGGGTATTGAACCCGATGCCCCTAACTCGATAAGCCTAAAAATTATTACAAAATATGTAGTTTTCACAAAATGTTTACACTATTTTACATTAGCATATATTTATGTAATCAAGTCATAGTTTTACAATATTAATATATATGTTATCAAAATCAAAATCTTTTATTTACATGGGACCCAAAGAGGCACTCATTCACTTATAAAAAGAGTAAAGATGGTTTATACAATCTTTAATGTTCGGCATAGTGCCCAAAATGTTTGCTGCATTACCACGCTGTAGTTTTAAATTTTATATATAATTGTTAAATATACGCTTTCCATTAGGCGTTTTTCCAGAAAGCGATCAAAAGTTTGTTTATCCAGCGTAAAAAAGTGATTGCAGATGCATCACGTAAACCTCTTTGTTTCGCAAACACATTAATATTTTATTACATGAAATCACGAACTTTCCTCCACCATTGTGAACGAAGCCCCTTGGCAACAGGTAAAAACATCAAAAATAAAAAACATCCAGGGCAATCTCTGAAACAAACCATTGTCATTTTTTTGCTTTAACTATGTAAATTGGATCCTAATTTGCTATTATGTTTGTCTATTGTTCTGTACAATGACGATGAATTATTATTTTTTGTTTCAATTGTATCTGTAGGTATAAGAATTATTGTTTATCTTTTGTGATGGTTTCATTGCTTGAGTAGTGAACTGATATTGATAATTTTATTTGAAAGCCAGTGATTCCCATGTTGTCCTAATTAAATTTGATCAAGAGTTGACCTGTAGTTTTTGAGTTATCCTCAATATTACGTATTTAATTCATTTAATCTGATCAAGGGTTCCGAAAATATAGCGGTGAATTACGTTTTTTATGCTTTGTTTGCGTTTAAATTATTTTTGTTTAAGTAAGGTGACCTATAAAAAAGTTTAAGCACGAAGGAACCCGGGGACGTTATTTTATCTTGATTTTGATACAGTTCGTCTTAATAGGTTATGAACTAACTTATTATTTATTTATTTATTTAATTCTTTATTGCACAAAAAGTACAAAAGGTGGACTTAATGCTACGGGCATTCTCTACCAGTCAACCACACATGGTAGACGAGAAGAGGGGTGTAGGCGTGCATCAAAATGGTATAGAGAGGGAGAGAGACGAAAGAAAGTTAGATGATTAGTTAAAATAATAAATATACATAAATGATTATATACATATATATCGGTACTTATGATTTAATAAAATATATAATGCATACCAAATAATTATATATAATAAAAATAAATATACAAATAAAATAAAATATAAGCGACGAAATAATGAACAGAAAAGAAAAAAAATTATAATTTAGATATAGATAAATTTAGTCTGGATAAGTATAGGACAGTCACTCAGCGCGCGACGAAACTTTAAGTAGTGAGCCTTTACTACCTTTTTATTAAAGTAGGAAATAACCGCATCATTACTTTCTTCTAACCATGTTATTCGTCTAAATTCTAATATTATGAAAAGTGGTTTACCCTTGCCTCGTGATGTCCTTTCTCTCTATTGCTGCAAATAGGCCACAGTAGCCACTTGTCTGCAATCATTGAGGGTCTAAAAATATTCATCGCAATTAGCCAATCTGTGGCAATTGAGACTGTGGTTGGTAGGGTGACCATTTTTACTTGTGTAGATTTTGTAGGACAGTTTTTTTTAAGTGCTATGATTGGTACTATGGGTACTAGTTCATATTATTCTGTGGCATTAGTAAGCTATAACAACCAACAAACGCTTTTACACTCACAGATCCACACTAAATTCAAAGACTTGTATCGTAAGTGCTGGAACCATTCACTTCATCCAAACAATCTCACCCAGTCAGAAACACGAATTTCCCTTAGTGACGATAATTGTGCTCCTGTCGGGAATCGAACAAAGACTCGAGTAGAACTCTTTTTTTACTTTACATTTCCTACTGCGGCAGCAGGGTCGCTAAAACAGTAAATAAATAAATGTTTTTTTATATAAAACAATAAGTGATCGTAATTTTTTAACAACTTAAAAGTTTAAATTGTGACTTTAAATATTGCATTATTAGACGATACTTAATCTCTCTGGTACAGCCTCATGCAATGCGATTGCCTAATCTGCTGAAAAAACAAAATAATATTGTATGGGACCAATTAGATAGGTACATTCAAACAAAAGCAAAATCAAAAGCAGTATATATACATACGACACCATACATATTTAGTATTTTTAGTACCTACTAAATTATATTATGTGTGTGACCTCCAGTAGTCACCACTCACAAATATTCCATATGAGCCAAACCCACGGCCACACTAGCTTCAGCAATAGGAACCGCTCGTCCAATTGTCAGTTATATAACACGAGGATTTCTAGGTCCCGGCTGAAGACTAGTCAGGTGCAGAGGCCTGAAAGGCTGCTCTGATGGACCTTGTGCTGGTTTCAGTATCAATGAATTCGCGAGGTCACGTTTTAGATAACATTTGAATGTTTTACAAGGAGATTTTTTACGCTACTCTTAATTTAGATCAGATATGAAAAAGAATGTTCATAAATGAAAGTGTTAGCTTTCATTTTGATTTTAATGTTGACATGGTCTAATCTTAGTTCGGAGAGAAAATCGTGGGTGTTTTTTTTTGTGATGTATAGCTAAGAATTTGACCACTATCTCACCTGATGGAAAGTTATGATGCGGCCAAAGATGTAGCATGCTTGCCTAGAAGATACCTTTTCCCTGTTGACTTAAGATTATAACGTTCAAGAAACAAAGATAAGAGCCATGCGCTCCACTCTTCGCTGTATGCATGATAAACGTAGCGGCGAGAATGCTAAGAGCGAACTTGTACTATGTTAATCATAGCTTAATAACGTTTGACAGTTTGTCTTGTTATTAGATAGTAAAACGGGCATGGGAGAATTAACTCGTGTAATTCCTGGACACACTGTCCGAAATGCAAACGATAATAAACCGATAGGCTCGCCACCTTACGTCGATGACCGAGACTTAACAGTTTCCACTCGAATAGCTTATTACTTACAGGAAATAAAGTTATTCTATTGATTTGAGTTATTATTACAACGCTTATATATACTTTTTATAGAAAATCAGACCAAGATTAACGTGTATTGCAATTAACTTTGCAAAAAGCGCAACATACCGTTCCATACGTTCTATAAAACCGATGTCGAAAACCGCTCTACTTTGGATTGCAACGCTTATCGCTCTAATGCGTTGTTTACGACCGTCCTAACGACTCGCCCTAGATGAGCTCTAATAACAAAGGCGCTTAGCGACCGGCTACGCCTGTTTTGGACATATTTAATTAAGTTGCTAGAAATCAACCTACGAATGGGTCTCACAAATTGTAGAATGTTGGAAGGCGTCGCGCGGATTTAGGCCCAAGAGAAGGCCAAACTGTGTTTATTAGAGTAAAATTAATTTTTCTAGATTATTGTTATATATACTAATACCTAGATTAATACTCATCTTAACCGATCCCCCTAATACAGCAAAAACTTAAAACTTGATTTACTAATCCGTACTCTTTAATACATTCTCAAAAACAATTTGTATTTGAATTGGATGTAAAACAAAAGCAATGTGAATAGAAAGAGTAAAAAGATAATGTTAGTATTTGCCAAAATAGTTAACTTCAATTAAAATTGTATATAACCATTACAGTGCGTACCAACCCTATACTAAAGATCATCATAAAAATACTATAATATATTATAATAATATTTAAAAATATGCCACTAAATGCCCCGGTACTAGAACTCTGCTTTTTAATTAGTTTTAAGGCTGCTGCTATATTGTTAACGCGAGCAAAATATAATTATATCGAGCGGGCGAAGCCACAGGGCTTAGCTAGTCATATATATATGTTGGAGTACTTCCAACTATCATTAAAAGTGATTATTTATCTAGCAATATTTAGTAAAAATACATAATGCACAAATGTTAGCATAGTTTTACGATTATAGGACTTCAAAGTCTGTCAGAAAATTGAAAATTACGATCGAATGCATTTAACGAATGCATAAACAAACGAGATGCATTTGAACACATAAAAGTCGAATCCAAAATAGCTTAGCATAAACATTTTCCAATGTAATCTTTGCGTTATAGCCATGAAATTGTGTTGCGTGTTTTTTAAACTGAAACTGTGGAAACTGCAGTTTATTTAGTAAATACTGAAAGTAAGACCATTTTTGCTTACATTTAATCTTACTACTATACCTTCATGTTGAATCTTATTTGGTTGGTATTATTTTTGTCATATTTATGAGTTATGGATATAATGGTAATAATTAATGTTTGCTGTCTATTACACTTACAACTGAGCTGGAGTAATAGAGGTATACTGAAACCCAGCCCTGAGTAGACATAGTCTGCGCACCAGTGCTGAGCGATATCTTTTGTCAAATTGTTTCGAACACAAACAATGAAATTTTTATTTATTGTACTAGAAACTCTGAACTGTGAAGCTTTTTGGCAATAAATATTGTTTACTATTACTACTCATTTTTAAATTAACACAAGTTATAGGAACACAAGTTTTCTGCCCAAGGAAAATTTGTGTTTCTGGTTCTGGTTGTGATTGTGTGTGTGATGTGTATGTTTCCGGCAACCACAACACAAGTCATTGAACTTAGTGTGGGGCTGTGAGTGTGAAAGCGTTTATGTTTACTTTTAATTCTTTAATAAAGTATATTAAAGATTATTTCTATTTTTTTTTATTTGTGACAGGCTAGTGTTTGACCACTATCTCACCTGATGGTAAGTGACGATGTGATCGAAGCTGGTAAACACACTAGACCTGGAATACGCAGGCTCTCAAGGATAACTGCCGGAACACCGTATTTGTCTTGGCGGCAGACTTTCAACTTGATGGTGGTAAGCTACTTTGGTAGCAAGCCAGGCGAGCAACTCACAAAATGCTCTACCACCTCTCAAAATATTAAAGATTATTTCTCTTTAGGCATAGTTGAGTAAGTCCTATATAGTGTAGAGATTTTATACGTAAACTTGTGTATACTTATAGATAGGTACGAAAGGGAATTAGCCTTGCATTATAAAAGAGCAAAAAAGTAAACTTTTTATATAAAAAGATTTTTCTGCATATTCTTCATCTTTTTAAATGGATGTTGTTGAATTTCAAGATATATGAAAAAAAAAACGTAGTCCTCGTGCACGTGAATCGAAGATGACGCTGCACGTGAGCAGATTTTTAGTATGCAGAATGCAAATCAATATACACAAGCTCGGAGAATAGGTAATGTGGGGCACTGTTATGAAGTTTTCTTTAATAATGTTTTCTCCGCAATCTTTGTGCATCTAGCCAATGTCAAGTTACCAATATTTTTCAATAATTTAATTATTAATGTTAGTGTTTTATTATGAAGATGAGTAAAGAGTGCTCTAACTAATGTTAGGATTCAAGCTCATGGTAAGATTCAAAAACCCGACGGCTCGATCGGTGGCCGCCTCCATTACCACTGAGCCAACAGCTAGTAGCTACCTGAAACCGGTTAATTCCAAATAGTGTGTCGGTGTAAAGTACGAATCGTATAAATCCATTTATCTAACCAGTTTTATAAATAGGCCCGGCACTGCAGAGTCAACTGGCAGGTCGGCTCACAAACAAATAAATTAGCCAGCCTCAAATAAAATTGTTCATAATCACAAACTTATATAAAACATCATAAACAAACAATCGTGCCCGTATTGCGGTAGTTACAACGCTTGTCGACGAGTTTTCCAAACGCATTTGTAAAATTGTAAAGTTTTGAGCGCTAAGTAAGATTTGCTGTTATATGAAAGATAATTTAAACTCTATTTCGTTAAGTGTAGAGCTCTATGGTGAGTTTTACGTTGTCGTGGCATTATGGTTAGGTCCATAAGTGGCCCTTGTAGGTAACTATTTATAGTAAAGTACGCCAGTACGTATGTATGTGCGGACTGGCTCCACAATATTTAATCTTGTATCAGTGATGAAGCTTGAACAGGAACAGTAAGCCTGGTAGAGATTGCTATTAGTGATAAAGCTACATGTGATACCTATATATAATTAAGTAGGTAATTATTTAATGACGCAATAAACTTATACTTCGGTGAAAATTACTTTTTTTTTCACATATTTATACTAATAATGTAAATCTATAAACTCTTCAGATAGGTAAACTTTAATATGTTACCTTTTTAATGGGGTGGTATCAGAATGTCTCCTAAAATGCGTAACTTTGGCATTCATTACAAAATTGATAAATAATAATTGAAACGGAAGCAAAGGTTTTGACTTGATCGATTTCGATAAAATGTTTATAGGATCACCTCTAAAGTATATCTATCAAACAAAAAAATCATCAAAATCGAATCACAATTATCGAATCGTAAGTAAAGGTGGGTAGGAAACAGATTGACGATTCTAATACGCTCTTTATTATATTTTTCATCTTTCAAAATGCAGCCCACCCAAGCGAAATATCCCTCTCTACTTATATTTCCATTGCAAAACAATAGAATGATTGTTATCATTTAATTTTATTTAAAATGATTCTGCTTTCTGATACTCGTAAACGAGCAACCTTGCGAACTGTCTTTACTTCTACAAGTGCTCGTGTAGGAGCGTGTTTGACAGATAAATTGAATTAACAGCTGTTAGCAGTAGGTTAAAAGGGTATTGAAGTAATGGTGCGATTGTCAACAACTAGACTGGTCCTACTATAGTAGTATGTACTATTTGGCCTATATAAGGGGGGACTGCGACTCAATTTACACCTACGAAGTTATGAAATGTATCGCAGTAAGAGCTTTGTTTTAAAACCAATAATAAATCTCGCATTCACCAATCACAAGCATACATTTTAACGTATCTCGTGTAGCTTTTTTTGCTAATCAGGTAAACAACTATATATATGGAAAATGATGATGCGGCCGAAGTTATAACACGTTTACCTAGAAGATACTATCCACTCTAGACTTGAAGACTCTTAGATCTTTTTGAAGAACAAAGACGAAAGTTATGAATTCCACTCTTTCGCCTCATTCAACATCAACTAGTTCCATAATCTTTGTACAGAGTTACTTTTACATTTATAATATTTAGTGTATTCACAATAAGTGAACGTACACAAGTTATCTTAATCGGTGTTCTATGACCCAGAGATCAATGTATGACAATATGATTGTTTGTATTATCAATTCAGGAGATAATTTTGGGTGACCAGACTTAACCCTAGATAAACATGAGACACGTGGAAGGAAACAAGGTCGACATTTGCGTAGTAATGTGTATCTACCTTCCTGTAAATAACAATTGAAGCAGTTGTTTGGGAAATAAGAAATAAAGTATTTATGCTAAATGGTAAGCAGTTAACCCCACCAACACCCAAAACCAGAAACACAAATTTCCCTAGGATAGAAAACTTGTGTTTCCACCGGGAATCGACCGCGATACCCGTTGCTTAGAAGGCGGACGCGCACCTTAGAAAATTACCAGTTTGTTTGCAAAACTCCGTTGTCAAATAGGAAAATAGTTAGTCTTGTATTTTGAAGTGTTTTGTACAAAACAGTCTCACGTAGGAATATGAACACAAGGCAGCAAATCAGATATCACTAAAAGCTTTCTAATTAAAAAAATTTTTGATAAGATAATCTAATCTCAACTTGCGTACATTCGTCTTTAATTAAACTGATACATATTGAATAATTTATATTATAAAAAAATAATGAAATAATCATACTCCATATTGTAAATGCAAAAGCCGATATGGAAAGTTTATGGTTAGAGCGGAATACGAACTACGTGACTTAGGAACACCGGCGCGCGCGGCGCCTAGGTCCCAAACAAATATAGCGTAGTGAATAAAGCTGTTTCATTTCAAAGTTTCAGACAAAACCTAAGCCCCGCAATACCTGAGCAGCTCAAAGATTAAATAATATTTCAAACTCCACCCAATTACTACGAATATAATCTTGGAAACTTTCGTAATTAACGTAATTTACGTTTACGGAACAAACGTAGAATTACACGTAGAAACTTTCCGTTGAAACGTTCGGGAGTTTCAGCTAATGGCACAGATTATTGCGTTTCAGGAAATTTCAATGATTTACGTGTAATTTTGAGGAATATTTCGGTTTGTTTGATCATCATCATTATTTGTAATCTTTCTTTTAATTTGACATATATTATATTACCTGTACTCAGATACGTTGCACTGCCACGTAAAGTAAAAAGCTATTACCTCTTTCACGTTTATGGTTGTCTAGTACTTCAAATTATTTTCATGTTTATCTAGTATTTTAACCAAGTCCGACAGACGGCCAAAATCAATCGGGAAAATGTTTGTAGGTATGTGAAAAGTGGCAAATTGACTTCATGAATGGACTGAATGTTTTAGTGGTTGTAAACCATCTTCGAATTATTGCTTTTCAAATTAAACCGGTTTGAGGCATCATCACTTTCCATCAGGTGAGATAATGGTCAAATGCTTGCCTATTCAACATAAAAAAAAAGAAAAAAAAGAGGTACATCGGTTGGATAGTTTCAAAGTCTATAAAGAAGAACCATTTTTTGTATTTTATCATAGGTACAAATTGTTTGTATTCAACTTCAAATCAAAAAAGGAGAGAGTTCTCAATTCGACTGTATGTTTTTTGTTTGTTTGGTAGATTATACTTCAGAGGTGGTCCCATATAGATTTGATCGAAATCGTTCAAGCCAAAATATAAGCAGTGAAGTCGGTTTTTTAAGCTTTGCTTCCGTTATTTATACAGAAGATTATATAGATTATAATACCAACTACAACAAAAAAATTACGGGTGGTACCAATTCTTGGTACCACCCAATTTTTTTGGCATTAACATCAACTGTCGGTAATATTCATATTTTCTCATATTCAAATCTATTAATCTTCATAATTAGCTGTATTGAATATAAAAAAGTATAATCCGCTCATAGATCTCAGAATAATCGGTGCACAGAAAAAAAAAACGCTACCCGAATACACAACCTTCTTCTCTTAGGATGTATGCTGAAACGAAACAAAAAACGAATTAAATCAGGTAAATTAATAATTGAAAAATGGTCACTAACTTGTCAATGAAATAATAAATAATTGAAAATATATAATTAATTAGATATTAATGAAGTTTTTTTCGTTTTAATGCGTGGGGACAATACATAAATACAAACAGGTCAAACGCCATCCATATATGGTAGACATATATATATATATCTTGTTCGCTCGAAGCTTTTCGCTTCTACGTTTATTATCTGTACAGAGAAGAATTAAAACGGTATAACCTGTCTGTATGTCTTTAAAAGTAAACCGAATAAGCATCTGCCAGGCAAGCATGTTATATTTTCGTCCGCATCATCACTTTCAATTAAAGATACCTATTCACTCTTGACTTGAAGACGCCCAGATTATACCGTTCGGGGAAATGGCCAAATGCTTGCCTATCCTTGCATAAAAAATAATAATTTGTAGTTGCGTTTTCTTCCCGCGCAATATTTTAGCTACAACACTATATAAGCAATATCAATCAATAAATTACCATTATCGATTTCACGAAAATATCACGACGTTGTTGCACAACATCTGGCTTACACATCTGTACCTAATATTGTGCTTATCATTAATATTTATAGGATTGCCATTTCTTTCGCACCTTACCATTTCATCAGAACAACAGAAAAAAACCCAACGGTTTTATAAACATCTGTTGTCAAAAGGTGGATACAGTCAGCTGACTGTTACGGCCGATCAGCTGATCACAAACTTAGTAATCCCTTAAACTAAGCGATTTTGTATCGTTATAGTTGTGCGTTCAAAAAATTGCCTCTACAGATGTATACCTACTTAATAAGATCAGTTTCTCTTTGTAGAGTCTGCAGTGCAGAGATATATATACGATTCGGTATTTACCGTTAGCACATACATATCCTAAAGTTTGTGTGTGCGTGAGTGTGTGATCGTGTGAGTATGTTGGAAATAAAGTATCCCTGGATCGGATGTATGGGATTGGATGACAATTGGTTTATAGATAGTCAATTTATTACATTCGTGTTAATCCCGATTAGGTTAATCTAATCGGGTTAGTACCTAATTAGGTTAACATAATTAACAATAAATATAACAAATTATCTTTGTGGTTATTAATTTCTAATAATTAACGCACAATTGGTTTTTTGGTACACTGATCGATTAAACTCGGGGACATTAGCCTTTATCTTAATCCTGACTAAAGCAGGTGAAGCCTTAGAGCGAAGCTAGTAATTACACTTCCGAAGGTTTATGTGTATGTATTTGTTCCCTTTTCATGATGCAAACGGATTTGGATGTGATTTGTATTGATTATATACCCAGAATTAATACACAGGCTATCATTCTAATTCATCATTATCAGAAATCTTAATGCAATAAAGCGGTACAGTAAGTCTAAAATAGTTTCATTAAATTAGTAGATACTTTAAATTTAGTTCGGTAATATAAGTTTTAAACTAGCATGGTCGCATAATGGATTCGGGTTATTTACCATGTAAATTAAATTTTGATGGAGAGTTTAATAATGATGGAGAGGTCTATATTTCGGCACCGTTACAAGCGACATATAAACGAGAACTGATTAGATAGTTACGTAAATCTCAACTAAGATTAAAAGTCTGTATTTATTCTTTCTTATCGTATAGACTAGTGGGCAATCCTAGTGTCAGGATTTTCCAGGCCGCCTGACGGCATCCGACGTGGCTTAACGACTGTAGTCTCAAGACTTATAACCGGGACCGACAGCTTATCGTGCCCTCCGGAGCACGGACACTCAATTAAAATCCTACTTCTAGCAGTCACCCATCCAAACACTGGTCTGACTAAACATTGCTTACCTTGTCAATTAGTTAGATCGACCAGGCAGACCGCGCTACGAATGTCACAATCTGTATTTAATGTTGTATTATTGTTATAAAATTTAAAACAATTTATCAAAAATCGCGCTACAAAAAGTGGCGTAGTGTAATCACGCGGGTTTCTAAGAGGCCCTTTACAAGTGCGAACACAATAGCCCACATACCAACATTTGGCGAGAAACATTAATAACAAAGTTAGTGTCAACATTTCCTGTCCCAATTATTCGAAATAGATTGTTTTTTTCGATATCCATTAGCCTCAATTACACGCTCGTGTATTAACACGAGTAGATAGGACAATTACCTAGTTATCAAAGTGGAAGATGAACGACTAGATAAGCTTCTACATTTTTATACTTATATCTGAATAGCAGTTCCGCGCGGCTTTGGCTTTTTTTTTTTTTATTTGTGACAGGCTAGTGTTTGACCACTATCTCACCTGATGGTAAGTGACGATGTGATCGAAGCTGGTAAACACACTTGACCTGGAATATGCAGGCTCTCAAGGATAACTGCCGGAACACCGTATTTGGCTTGGCGGCAGACTTTCAACTTGATGGTGGTAAGCTACTTTGGTAGCAAGCCAGGCGAGCAACTCACAAAATGCTCTACCACCTCTCAAATGTCACCTGATTAGCACCACCCGGGGACCACGTGTAGGGAGTCAGACTTAAGGGGTATCCTCCTACGGACGTGGGTGACTCAGCCCCCAATGGCTACAATTATTAAGATAACTGTTATTTTTCGGGTCGACTAATGAAATAGGAAATTTCATCCTAATCCGTTCAGTCGTAAGCCTTGTTCTTCAGGATACCTTCAGTATACCTTGTTTTTGCTGCGAAAGTGAATAAATCGTTGTCAATTATTATTTTCTAGAACTTGTTATTCTTCTATTT
This sequence comes from Lomographa bimaculata, assembly GCA_948107665.1. NCBI lineage: Eukaryota > Metazoa > Arthropoda > Insecta > Lepidoptera > Geometridae > Lomographa > Lomographa bimaculata. The sequence continues at coordinate 522,442 of OX403600.1, read as the reverse complement.
TCAAGTTATTGGTGAGTTATTAGCTAGTAAAGATAATACTTTATTAGGACATGACTTGACATGACTTGACTGGTGACTAGGATATGAATAAATATAATAAACTTGAAATACTTATTTCACCGATTACACAATTTCTCTTGAAGCCTGAAAACCCTTGAAAACTTTCATCAGGAATCAAACCTGATATCCGCTGCTCAGAAGGCGACCGCGCGCACCCTACCTAGCCAACGAGCAATTCTTCATATAAATTATCTACTCTAAATCTTTAGCTTCAAAAGTTGTGTGTTCCATGATTCTCTCTAAAAGGTAGAAATATCTTCTAGCCTAGTGATAATGGTGGTTTATGGTACCACACAATAAGGCCCAGTCTGTTATCGGTATCACATGCGATAAGAAATGCACGGGTGTGCGCGATAAGCGAGCTTTGTCAGTGCGGCGATGATAAACTTAAGATTTTTAAGTTAGGATGGAAAATATAAGATATTTTTTGAGTAAATAAAGACACATTTCATCAAGGACAATTATCGTCAAAAATACTTTTCTTTTAATTCAACATAGGCAAACATTTGACCACTATCTCACCTGATGACAAGCGACGATGCGGTAGACGATGGACTACGTTTGCCTAGAAGATCCTTATTCTCTCGTGACCTAGAGACTCCCATATTGTATTTATCAGGAAATACAGACTCAAATAAGGAGTTCCATTACTTTGCGGTTCACACAATACTGACAGTAAATTTCAGGTTCCTATTCGCACTCGCGATTGTCTGTCGTCTGGCTTTTGCAGAAAAGTGAATTAATATTCACATTAAAAAAATACTAGCTTATGACCATCATAAACAATAACTTTCGTAAAATAAGCTCTGACACTGAACAGAAACGCTTATATTTAGATATATATAGGCTTATCAAAACATAAGCAATTCAGAAGATACTTTAAATTCTCACATAATGTACAATGTGTACAATGTAAAGCCCTAGCCCAAACCCCGAAAATGGTATTTTAGGTAAAATGAAAAGGTAACCGATGTAAAGAGATAACTTTTTTCAATAGGTTTTAATTTGACAAAAGTTGTAAGACCGCCCGCCGAAGTTATACAACAAACACTTTGTATAAGTAAACTAACTTGGTACAAATAAAAGTTATACACAGTTAACCGTACTACTCCTACCCACTTGTTGGTAAATCTCAGTTTTTATATTATATTAATACGAAAGTTTGTGAATATTCGAACTTTTTTTTTATAACTTTTTTTTTAGTAAGTATATATCCCTGTAACGAGTGAACGGTTTGTATGAAATTCAGCATGTACTCGTAGATAGATATTTTAAAGTTCGATCTAGGACATTTTTTTATGCTGATTCATAAATGCGGCAATATTGGCAATCATAAAGTATAGAGCGAGATGAATTCTGGGCTAGACTTTTACTGTAATGGCTACTACATGACGCACCTGGCTCGAACGGATGGCATGCGGGTCGCGGGCGTCTTGCCTTCCGTCCTGCGGAATCGCGTTTCTGTGCGGTGGTGGTCCAATCGTACCAAATGCGTTCTGTGTGTGGTAGCTATAAGAGAAGGCTCTCTAATTCCCAGCAATGGGAACAAAATTGGCTAATTACGATGATGAAAGTAGAGCAAAATAAAATACTGTTATTTGCCCGCTCACAACTATACGCGTATCATAGCTCTACAAAGAGTTTGCTGCGATTACATTACACAATAATATTATTATTATTATAGAGCCGGCAGTGCTATTACAACATAAACCAGCCACGCTATTTCAGTTTACAATAAAAACAGGATATCCAGCCTATAAACAATAATAACATATCATCGGTACCTAACATTTTGTGATTTTAGGATATTCAAAATAAAATCGTAATGATAATCGACTAAAATAGAACGGCCTTTAGCGCAATTGAATCAATATTTACATAGCTGCGCAAATATCTAGCAATGTTGGTGTTTGTACCACCATAGGAATATGCTCCCATTGACCTCGCGATAGAGTTTAAAATACTACAAAGTTGAAGTGGTAGGAACTTGTTTTTCAGTTCATATGTAAAATATTTCACATAGCGACAGTCGAATATAATGTAATCTTTAAAATGCACCTAAAACAACAAACTTAGTCTTCAGGCCTTACAGAGACAGGCCGCGTCGCTCGTCGTTGTTCACAATACTGCTGTGTTAGTTCCCAACATTTTCAAGAGATGGCGCCAGTAGTTCACGTAACAAGTTTTCTTTCTTTACGGGCGGCGTAGCAACAGCAAATCAATGCCAACATTGATGTAGAAGTAGCTTTCGTAATTTTCATGTAATAGACCTGAATTGTCTTTATGGTTATTGAGTGCACTTACGGAGTAGTAACAGAAAATATAAATGTGTTCCTCGAACGATATTTTTGTTAATTTTATTATACCATGCAGTATCTACTTAGCTAAGTGGGTTGAGTTCTTTTGGTATCTTGTTTATCCATCGAACTATACTTACCAGTGATAGATTGATAGTATAGGCAGTAGGCTAGGTACTTTGATTAAACCTTCGTTATAAAAATTAATTATCTCAATTCTAATATGCACGATTTTCAAACTGATTGAAACCTAGTGATGTGCCATCATGCCTTTCGTGGTAGATGTCGATTGTTATTCGCGACGTGGCCTGTCTTGTATCCAATCAGCATAACAGTCACGAATGTTGCTACAATCATGTCGTTTGCTGTGGTTAGAAAGCGAAATAACCCTTGTTTTGATAGAATATTATCCATTGCCTAAAAGTTGAAATTAGTTTATTTTATGGCATCGAAATTATATTGACTCATTACTTGCCCAGCCCTAACTAGTAATAAAACCAGAATCATTTAATTTGTTATTTTAGATGTTGGTTTCGAATTTGGAGGTGTTTTTGTGTGTGAGCCATTATTGCATCTTTACAATCGCAAATCATTAAAAAAGCGTCTAAATTGTCATGCGTGATTTTAGCAGAGTTATAAAATGAGCTGCCTTTCTTTGTCGTCTCCATTTTTGTATATTTGTGTTGAAATTTGTTTATATTGAGCCACTCCGCTTTTATTGATGACCGTATTCCACTTTCGAGGCAATAAAATCTTTTTCTCTGCTGTTTTATTTTAAGGCGAACCTGTTTCGCTTCCGAAAGGATGGTTTTAACTATGTAGTGAAATAAATTGGCTTCTTTCCAAGTTTCTAACTCGATGTTGTCAAGGAAGAGTAGAATGTTCATATACAATCGGTACGAACGTTGAAAACCGTACTGACTGGTTTAAGTTTGAGTACCTTACTAATTGAACAAAAAACACATGAGGATGGGGTTGCACCAATCTCTAGCGAGACCGGTTGCGAAGTGTATAACCGGTTTAAAGCGGCTCGGACCGGTCCACTTCCAATTTATTACTTCGTCTCTTGGCTTGTTTTTAGCTAGGTTAACTTTATGTTAATATATGGAAATTATACTGTATGTTCGCTTTGTTTTTTTACCAAAGTGTCATCTGTATCGAATATTTATAGTTGCTTGTAGAATTAACTTTATATGGATATTTTAATAGTTTCGTAACTCAATCAATATAATATTTCTACCTGCCCACCTATTTTGATGAGTAGTGATACGTAGTAGGGATAAAGGTTGTAAGGACTAAAACAACATATTCCATTATTTGAAACTATGTATTTTTTTTCTTCAATAATTTCTACATTTTCTTTTTTACGGTCTATCAAATAAATATCAATTTTAAACAATTGATACATTTACAATTATTGTTAGTTTTGTATATGTTGACATTCCAAGAAGTAAAATGATTTTGTAGCATTTTTTAAATGTTTATTGATGAAAGTGAATTCTAGTACTATGATATTGTGCGTTTTAAACACTGGACCCTACAAACATTTAGATTTCATTTAAAAACTGTTAGTCTATTGATTTACATTTAATGTAGTAATTTACACTGGATGAAGAAAATGCATTTGACTGCAATAATAACATCTCGTCTTTACAATATTAGTACAAACATCGTGTACTATCTCCCACTGGACTATAGTAACGCAGCATCGCGCGGCGATAGAAAACAATCTTACAAAAAATTACAATCTTTATATTAACTTAAATAACTGAATACTTTTAATAACTATAATAATATAACCTGAGATCTTTGCAGTGTAACGGAGCAGGGCGCTCTCGCACCGCTCCGCTCCTTATTGCCTCCGTTCGCTCTCGGCACTCTATATGATACACCTCCTCTCTAACTTTATAAATCTGCATTCGTTTTACTCTCATTCATAAAAGTATATTTTTTTCTTTTAAATTTTATACATTACAAAAGTAGTATCACAAACAAATGTACGAACTAGTACAAATACGAAAAACGTACACATATCCGACCTCGTCGGTCGCCTCTAATAAATACAATTACATACATGAAAATACAAACTCTACACAACTTCAGAATAGAATCGAACTCGAAACAAAAAATAATACCTAAGACTAAATCGATCAGGGTATCATTATCACACGCGCGGCGGCTGCTGAGATCATTGGATGCGCACCTATCGCCGCCGCGCTCGGCAAACAGACACAGGCATTCATCAGTAAAGAACAATGTTAACGTAAGTACAGGCGGCGCGGCGCACGCGCACCGGTGGGGGCTCGGGGCGAGATCGACGCGAGCGCCGCGCCGCCGCCGCCGTCGTCGCGACCGACGGCGCGCCTTGTCGACAACAAGGCGCGCGTCCCATCCCTAGCGACGGCGCGCCTCTACCGCGCTTCACGCGCTTACTCTACAACTATGTATTCATATCACGCTGTGCTTTTTTCTCTTATTAAAAATATATAATAATATATAATAATAATATTGATATTTGTTAAAATTAACGATACGTAGATATCGAGGAGGGCAGTCAGTCGGCTCGCTCGCATCTCGCGCTATCACAGGCTCGCTCACTCCGCCTGGCTCCTGAACAATTTCTTCTTTTCTATCGTGAACTGGGGGCTGATGATGATGGTGCCGCTTCGCGTTAAATTTCTGTGGAGAAAGGGAGATCGTTAGTGTCGTGCATTCGAACCGAATTACGAATAGGAATCATTAGCATTGAAGCGAGTTCGAGTGTCGCCGTCGCTGACGTAACGAGACAAAGGAGGTGGCAAGGCATTGAACTCACTTTAAGAATTGCGGCAACATGCTGGTCCAGTTGGTGGCGTCGTCGTGTTCGAGGTGCAGATGTATTTCGTGCGTGGTGAGCGTGTTGGGGTCGATCTTGAAGGCTGCGAGGCGGCGGCCGGCGACGTCCACGATGACGGCCGCCCCGCGCGAGCCGCACGGCTCCCCCTCCGCCAGCGCGAGCGTCTGTTTCGACGCCCTCGACAACAGCTCTGCTGGTACCAACACTTCGGCCGCGGCTAGCTCGCTGGCTCCTTTAGCTGCTCGCAGCTCTCTCTCCAGCCTTTGAGCCAGCGCCGCCTCCGTCGGCACCGGCATCGGCGCTTCCCGCCATGTTGGCACATTCCAGGCTAGAACAATAGAGACGAGCGGTTAAAATATTGTCTAAGCATTTTAAAGTCTTTAAATTTACGGCTCCCCTAAATTTTCTTATTTCTTTAAATAGTTCTAAAATTTGTTAAATTATTAAAAACTTTTAACAGATTATAATAAAAAAATCGTATTGTAATATTTTACATTCTGAATTAAATTCTGTAACATTAATCAGTAAATGGTAAGCGATTGCAACAGCTCCAATGTTTACTGCACTAACTGCCAATCAATGTTAGCTAGGGAAACAAGATAAAACATACTGCACTACTATTTGTAATTGAGTGACCGAAAGAGATGGTAAAGTACTCGAGAGAGTATCCAAGCCAAGGGCAAGGAAGCGCATCTGAGCGGAACAGCTGACGCGTCAGCTGATGCCGAGCGAAGCAGGGCCGCACTCAGCTGGGCTGCGACCGGCACTGCGCGCGCCGCCTAGCAACAACCACCGCGCCGGTTAGAAAGCACCTTCCCTCACTCTGCTGAATAGAAAGTAGACTCACCTTTGTCACTGTTGAATCCGACATTAAACTGACTCGTAACCGACAGGATTTCCATTTTCTCCAAATTTTTACTTATATTGTACACTTTAAATACCGAAAATCAAAGCGTTCCGTCTCGGAACTTAACTAGTTGAAAAATATCACAAGTCTCTTTTGTACTGCTAACGCACTCAGAACGAGCCGGTTTCCGGCCGGCGACTAGTTATCGTGAAGAGATCGATGGGAAATAGAAAATGTCCGAAGCTCACGACCGCATCAGATCTGATCTCGTAACCTTAGGGCTTCGTATCTCGCCCTCGGCTTGTGGACCCACCCGACCCTGTCGCTCTCTGTCACGGACTGACGGTATCTGGAAGAGAGGGCCGGTTTTATAGAGCGGCGCGGCGGGGAGGCGGGGGGACGGCCCGCGGGTGGCTGAGGGGGCCCCGCGCGCCAGTTTCGCCGGGTCGCGGTGCGTGCCGGTCGCCTCCACGCCGCTCTGCGCCGGCATCGAGCGCAAACCGGCCGGCTTCCTTTGTTCGTGTCTCAATACCAAAACGATCGTTTTCCAAATAAAAGTGATTTATTTTAAGAACTCGAAGCCCATCAAGTGTTTATTCGACTGCATGATTTACCATACATTTAGTTTTCAAGAGTTTCTAGATCTTTATTCGAATAATGACTATGTCGAAACTGTAATCTGAATAATGGATTACATACGTTATCGGGCGTCGAGTTGGCTAGTCGAGCCATTCTTGTCTGTATAGTTATGATAAGGACTTATTAGATAAGATTTCGTATTGTTTGTCTTCTTGATATAATAAAATTTAAAATGTGAAAAATGTCGAATACTTCACTGTCAAAAAATTTTTGAATGGGTAAGTAACAGAGCTAAGAAAATAATAACATAAACATTCAAATATGATTTTGGGTGTTGGGTCATTTTGATGTAAGTAGACCAGAAAGCTGCATCATAATACTCTGAAAAGTATTATAATACAGTCTTAGTGAGGTCTTGGAAAACGTTGAACATTTTAACGTTATATGATTGATTTTACTGAAGTCTTTGTTCTTGTGTTTTAAAAACAATCTTCAATTAAAACATAATATTACGCCAAAATAAAACATCTTTGTATCGAATAAGCAAGTTAAAAATAGCTGATCTTAAAATTCAACTCGCATTCTAAAATCAGAAACATGTAAACATATCGACCGATGTAGCCGTAAGATTTCAAACAGGTTCCTGCGAGGACTTCAACAAAAAATAATTTTAGCCGCGACTAAATAAACGGTAACTCACTTTCGCATATCACAACAAAAAACGTTGGCAAAGATACAAATAATTTCCTCAGCCGTCAATCATCGTTTGAGACTGAGACTATAAATTTTATGCTCAAAGTGTCACAACATTTAAGAAAATATATATTACCTGCTCAAAGATATCGGTTACCGAACTAAAGGAAAACTTATTTGAAATTAACAAAGTAATATTGCATCAGACAATAATTGCCAAACAGATAACGACAAGAGGTACAATTAAGGCGAAGAAATCATGCCATATTTAGCATATTCGTGCAATACAATATTAATATGAGTAACGAAAAATATACAAATCAATGTATAACATATAGTAAATTAGATATTCGTTCTATTTGGTGTCAAAAATCTACTTGACTAAAACATTTCTTATATAAATCATTTTAACAAAAGAAAACATAAGAAATAGGAAGTCATACACATTAATTTTCCCAATAGCTTCATATGGCCCAAGCATTTCGATCTCGGTCCCTACAATTTGGGGTTGATATTACATCAGCCAACTAGAAGTTTCCCCTTCCAAAACTTTCTTTGTTATTTCGAAACAAAAAGGTAATCGCTCAGGATCCCTTTTTATACCCTTTGTCCATCAAAGTAATTGTTTTGTCGTATTTTACTTGTCTTTGTATCGTTTGAGTGAAGACTTTTCATTTTATTTAAAGCAAAGATTTCATTACGTTGGATTCGTTAATAGTTTATACATAAAACATTGTTAATTAAACTGGTACTAATTATTTGAAAAACGTTATTGCCACTTAAAAAAACACCATTGTTATTAAACCGTGTATATCGCGAATAACAATCGCTTATCTGCATTTAAAATGTTATCATTGCATGACTTACTGCCACAAACATGAATAACAAGAATCAATTTATTATAGAATCAAGCGTACGTAACACTTATAAGAAAATTTATATGCAACGTTCGTGAATCTAGAAAGTGAAGGAAACCGTGGCAAATTAGCGAATGATTAAGGCTCGGGTAGCAACCCAGGCAATCTGCGAAACAGTAACCAATTTCTAAGCAGTAATGTCTGTAAAGCCGCAAAAACAATTGAACAAAAAGAGAAATGAGGGAAGCCGGTTACCACGCCGCGCCGGCCGGCGGATCGGCCTTGGTGCGCCGTGACTCACAGCGCAACGAATCGAACAACACGACGCCGATATCGTGATGGAGAATGAAACATCGATTTAAAACCCTATTGATACGAATTTGTACAGTAAAGTTCACGGTTTAGCTTGGAAGTTAAACTGACGCAAAATTTGTTTGATTTGTTTCTTTGATGGTTTTCGGTTGAAATATTTTAAAATATACGTACAATACCGTTCAATCCTAATATTTATAATAATTAAGAGCGCTTCGGTAAAAATAATCTTATCTTAACGTTTCCGTATTCAACTAAAATAAGAAGTGACGCAAAGTAAATACAAAGATATCTCGAGCTAAAAGTTCTCTTGATAGCGCCGTGTCACACTTGTTTACTTTATGATTTAATTATGTTAGCATTCGTCTTCTTTTATTACACATTATATCACAAGTAATAAATTCATTGTTATAATTGATATCATCGCAACCAATATATTGCATAATATCTCGCTGCTCTTGTCATACATTTTATGTAGGTACATGATGTTTCTTTGAAATCACTCAATCTTTCCATTTTACTAAAATAATTCCATAGATCTTTGATACAGAAAGCGTATTACTAAATTTCGTACATGAAAAAATTCGAATGAAGAAATTATGAATAAGATCTATTGTAAGTAGCTTTGGATTTTATGAAATCCCGCTACCAAGTATCAACCTGTCCCTAAAGCCCCTGACAAAAGCACCTGATCCCTTCTTTCAATATCTTGGGCACAAAGGATCCACCTAGCAACAAGGAGGTCGAGTGTGGAACTTTCGACGTGCCCCGACTTGTCCTGACTTGTATGGGTTCAATTTGATCTGTTCCGTTTCTGCATTTTTTTTCTGGATCTTTGTGCTTCCCTTTGTGAGACTAGGGAACTAATTATTGAACTACAATTTTAAGATATTTATAAAATGTTTGAAAATGTGTTTTTTTTTTATGGAAGTAAACCTTGTAAAATGTATAATCTGATTCTGCTCTCGCTCTGTTATTTGTCTATCAAAAATGTTATTGCTAAATATTTAAGTATTGTATTCCTTAAAACGTTTTACGTATTTTGGTATTTTAATGTTAATTTGTAAGTTTTAATTTAACTAATGCTAATGTGGGCCTAAAGATTTTTATACAAAAAGTTATTTTGTTCATGTACAAACCGGGTATCTGGTTTTTTCATAGAAAAATGTGTAACATTTATTTAGAATATACAAAAGTATAAAGAAGTTTCTGTTTTTAATGATATAAAAAAATGGTAATGGTAAAAAAAACACCTCAAATGTATTCAATCTAAATATTTTAATTACTTACAAAAGACATTTTGAACGGTGATGAGCTAAATAAATCGTTTATATTTGCTAAACTTAGACGTAGAAATGTAAAAATAACCAAATATATCTTGGAAAATGTAACTAAAATTGTATAGCATTTTAAAGAATACAGGTAAAGTTCTCTGTGTATCTCTAACGAGCTTGCCTAAACTGTCTACAGCTTATCCTCATTAAGCTCAATAGGAACTATGTATTATAATGATATTCATTTTGCTATCGAAGTTGTCTGACGTTAATGCAGTACATTTGTATGTCCCGCGCTGAACTGCTCATTATTCCGACCACGTGCATCGTTGTGCCAAGTTTAGGCAACAGCTAATTAGCATTTTAAAGCTTTGTTTATACCAGTTACACGTGTGCCATTGTTATTTTGTTTTACATACTCGCACATCGGTATTCATTCGACGTTAGCTGATACCTTGTCGGTATAACCATGTATAACTTGATTCTTCCTTCTTTGGTTTAAGTATTATGTTATAAGTAACAGGGATTACGTATTGTTAGTGATGTGGCCTAATGGTTCTATTGTATTTAGCATTATTTACGTTTATACAAGTAATCAATAAACTGTGTATCTACAACGAAGCCAAAGCTAGAGCTTTATCTTAGATATTTTTACTCGTCTTGGTCTCCTTGCATGTTACTGTTGCGTCATAAGACAACATTTTAAACATGTTAAACTTTAAATGAGTACAAAACACGGTGATTCTTAGAGTAGTATGAACTTGTCATACACTGTTTATATATCTTGCGAGGAGTTAGATTAGAGTTACATTTACTGAGTATGTTTGTCTTTTGGTTATCACGAAAATTAAATAATACTAAAAGCCAGTTCGTTGCTGAAAAACAAGAAATATTATAATGTTTGATGATGTTTATTATCAAATAATCTATTTATCTAAATAGAAGAAACCCATGTGTGAATATTCATTACTTGAGAACAACTCGGTCGAGTCGGATTAGACTGCTTTTTTTGTTGTTCGTAGTTGTCAGTACAAAAAGTATTATGAAAGATTATTTTGAAAAATCCACCCGGGCGCAGCCGGGATGGGTCGCAAGTATATATATGATCTTTGTCATTTTGGTATCTTTTTTATAGTGTACATGTCGGACTCATCCTGTTAGTTATGATACTAAATTGATCTTTAACTGTTTAAAAATAATAATTTAAGTTTTGACTGGTAAGTGCTTTTTAATAAAATAAATTAAAACATTTAATTATAAAGTTTTGTTTTAATATAACCCTTACCCTTATTTTGTGTATAATTTCAATTTTAATTTTCTGATCTTGGCTGACACTGAATCAGCTTCAGAATAATAATCCTAGACACATAAAAATGGAGTGCTTGTTCTTGTCTAATTTGTCCTTATCAAATAATTCGTTATTTATCAAACGTTTCACAGTGGCCCATGTCGGCAGTTAAGTTATTTCCAAATGTAGGCTATCTAGTTTGTAATTAAAACGTTATCTTAGGTCAATAAGTCATGGCGCGTGGCATGTGGCACAGTATTCTGTTAATTTAGATAAAATAATATTAACGATAACTTAATTCCGATATGATACTGAGATTTTATTATCACTTTGATTACACTCGTATTTCTGAACTTTTAAGAGGACATGCCTGTGGCCAATTTTGCAAATCTATTTGAAATGAATGTTACCTATTCAGTAACTTGTGTTATCGACATCATCATTGTTGCCGCCAGGCTTTGTAGTTCCCAATGTAACAGGCATTATTTTAAAGTTTTTAAAATATAATAAATAATATTCAGCCTTTGAGAAGTCTTAAGTCTAGTCTCACGTACTTTTTTTCTGAGTAGAACTTTTTACTGGTTTTTAATTTTAAACATAAACACTTCCACACTCCCAGCCCCACGCTATCGAACTTAGTGGTGAGATTTGTATCGTGGGTGCCGGAAACATTCACATCACATCTAGAATCAGAAACACAAATTTCCCATAAGGAGAAAATTGTTCCCTCCGGTATTAGAACTCGATACTCGCTACTTAGTACGCACGCGAGCAACTACGCCAGCTGCAGTTCACAGTTTACTTATTGTTTGAGAAGTAAGTATGTTTATATTACTAGTTTTTAATCTCATATTACCAAGAAAATATTTGATGATGAAGCTGAATCCGTATGAAAAAATCATATTTTGGTTAAAACATTTTTTATTAGTAGTTGCTTTTTTATAGTTGAGCTTATTTTGCCTTCCAGTTCATAATCTATCTATATATCTATCTATCTATACTTACCTATGATCTGTAGAAAAATATAATATTTAATTATCATGGTGAAAATAAATATACAAAAATCGGGAGAAAGTTAACTGAAAACTGAAACTTCAAATAACGTACAATATGAACTAGTGCGCGTTCGCCTTCTTAGCAGTGGTATCGGGTTTGATTCCCGGCGGGAACACAAGTTTACTCCCAAAGGAAAATTTGTGTTTCTGGTTCTGGTTGTGATTGTGAGTGTGATGTGGATGTTTTCGGCACCCACGACACAAGTCATCGAACTTAGTGAGGGGCTATGAGTGTGAACGCGTTTTTTTTTAAATACAGTAAACTAATATTACTAGTTGTAAGCATCTTTGAGATATGACCTTTATGAGCAGACCGCGAGCAATCATGGAATCATCGTCGACGAGGAATCTTCTAGAATACTTCAGATTACAAAAGTAGGTATTAAACGCTATCAGATGGTATTAATAATCTAGCAGATAGTAAATATCTATCAAATGCATAAAAAACCCTAAAAATTTTGGTCATATGTATAAAATGTATTAATATCTCCCAGTGAGCTAATATCAATTATTATCTCTTAGTTGACTTGGGTGGTTCAGCACTTTGTCCGTCTATCCGTCTGTTACAGGCATCTAGCCTACATCTAGCGTCTAAGCAATGCAAGCGAATAACTTAAAATTCTTAGAGAATATGTAAAGCTATGGCCCAAAAGCAAAAATTAAAATTAAAACAATATAAATGCAATGAAAATATTAAGGAATCCACGGATTATACACACACCTGTTTTTTTTTTGTTTTTTTTTTTTTATGATTTATAGATAAACATTTGACCACTATCTCACCTGATGGAAAGTGATGATGCGGCCGAAGATGTGACATGTTTATCTAGAAGATACCTGTTCACTCTTGACTTGAAGACTTTTTAATCCTTTCTGTAACAAAACATTGATAGTAAATCTAATTTTAATGAGCCTGATGAGTCAGGGCCGACCGCTTTATTCTCATTTTTACCGTCCATTTATAATATATATTTCTTAAAATATACAGCAAAGTCTCTATTTTACTCGCAACCAGTGTCCAAATAGTGAACATTTTCAACCAAATTCTATCGCGAATCTTAATTATAACTTTGCCCGTTCTAACATCGTAAAATCCAGATTTTCAACTAGAAAATCAGCCACCTACCTAAAAGTAAAGTACACTTCACCAGCTGCTCTACGCTCGATAAGCGCATGGCAACAAGGGGTAGGTGTAAGGGGTAGGTCGCAAAAGGGCACCCATTCAACGAGGGTAGATTGTAGGGAGAATGAAGTTATTGATAGATTTTCAGCGCCGTTCTATCAACACGTTGAGTGACAGAAAATAACTTAGTATCGATCCAATTTCAAAGATGTAATCGATTGGTTCTATAAAAATATATAATGATATATATTAAAAGCTGTAGGTACCCTGCTTGCGTTGTAATGCTACTTAAATAAAGAGTGTTATATCTCTTTCACGTTTATTGTTGCCTAGTACATTTGAATCGGGTATTTCATAAGTCATATTTTTTTACATAAGTCATATTTTTTGCGTTTTTGTGTTTTTCTAAGATAACTTCATATGTCAAACAAAAATGTAAAAAAGCGATTATTAAAGTATTTTATGATAAAATATATAAATGGCCGGTTACAGATAGAGAAAACAATGAGGATTAAATCTATTGTTGAATTTTGGTTTCAAATTGCTAATTATTAATAAAGAAATTAAATAAAAATATCTTTTATTTTCTCGTATTACAGAAACCCCATAAGTCAAATAACTTTTAAGTGATTTTTTATGCACTAAAAAACAAGAATAAAATAGTTTATAAAATAAAAACATTGCATTATTACTATGCATGCATTTTTAATAAAATAAAGTTAGTTCAGAACAATTTTATGTATCAAAACAGTTATTTGCTTCTCTGGGAAAATTAACTTTGCTTTATTATGGGGTTACTGAAATATCCGATTCATTTTAGTACCATAATAAACGTAGTTACTAAAAATATTACCTTTTTCATGTTTATATATGCCTTATACTTTAAGCCCTTATACTCCAAGCCGATGATAGACGCAATTTTGTCAAAAAAAAAACAAATAACCTAATTTCCTAATCCTAGAGCGCCAGAAATCTTTGCGATCCTGATCAGAACAACCTCAAAAAGTTTTATCAAGTCGCCTATAGGACAAACATACATTTATTTAAATTTTAATTTATATGTAGATTAAAAAAAATATTTTCAGCGAGGAAAATTACTAAACAGGGTTATATTATAGTATAATTTTATTGACATAATATTTATTTAAATAAATCTATTGACGTATTTATTGTAGTTTTGCGAGTGAAGTAGTAGTATGCCTACATTTTTTCATTTTTTGTAAACGTTATATATAATTTATAAAGGAAGAGAGATTAAATCATGGAAAAGGGTGGAGGTTTCTTTTTATCCCTTAATAATTTATTTTAATCTTCGGTAGTATTTTAACCAAGAGATAACCACTATCTAACCCAGTGTTTTTTTTTATAGGTTAGCGTTTGACCACTACCTCAAGTGGTGAAAGATAGTTGTTGAAATAGATCTTGGCCATATGCCTTACTTTTAAACTATTACTGTTTCGGTACAGGGTAGCTAGCCAAGCGAGTTCTTAGTATAGATATATTAAGTTCTAACTAAGTATATTTAGTTCTAAAAAATAAAAATTCAAATTTGTTTATTCAATAAGTAACCTAATCATCGTACAGCACTTTATCGAAGCCTGACTTATTTTTCCTCAAGGTCACATAAGCTAAGTAATTAAAGGCCGGAAACACGCAGGAGTGTATCCTTGACTTCCCGACCGGAAATGACGTATTCTTGAACACAACACCTTTGCACAAAACAAGCACAAGTTGGAGAGACATATCTATGTTGTTATATAAAGGATATTAGAGGAATGGAGTATTAGAAAAACAAAATATTTTCTAGAAGAAGGTTCCTACTTGCATAGTAGAAATATATACTTGTAACCTTGATTAGCCAGAAAAGTCTTTATCTACTTAAATATTGCCAAGTTTAATCCTTAATCAGGATAGTAAAAACTTAAATTTATTAATTTTCGATAGATTTGGAGCCAAAACGTTTCTAGACAGGGTAAATTAAAATCTGCAAAATATACCAGCTCACACACAGATGAACAAATCATTTTTTTTCGGAGATTTCGATCCAAAACATTATCATGCAACTTCTTAAACATTAAAAGACATTATTTCATGGTTCTTCACACTCACAGCGTGGGGACACTAAGTTTCATAACTCATGCAGGAAACATTAACATAACACACAATCACAAGACCCAGAAACACAAATTTCCCTTAGGCATAAAACTTGTGTTTCCGCCGGGACTCGAACCCGTTACCAGCTGCTTAGAACACGATCGTGCATCCAGCTGGTCGCGCATCGCCTTGGGCCAACGCGGGCAGTTTTACACGACAAATCAAATAACTAATCTGATTACCCATAGCTAAGTACTGTTACTTAGATATTATTAGACACATTCGAGCACTTCTGAAAGCACACGAAATAAGCTACGGCCAAGTTAGTAAAGTTAGATTAGAGCCCTCGAGTTGACTATCACGATATCACTTAGCGCATGTAAGTTTATCGTGATTTCACATTTCGTATGCCATTACCTTCGAAAGGTTATAGGAACCGTGGATCCGAAATTACTAATATTTGGGGCTATTTCGGTGATTTATGGTGTTATGGCTCCCATAGCTCCCGTCATTAAGGTCGGAACCCAACAGATACAAAAGGTTTCAGTGAAAACAGAATTTGTTAAGATTTTTTTGTCTTCTTGGTTTACAAGTTTTGACTTGTCTGAACGTTTCACGAACACTTCTTTTTCTGTTATTTTAGCTTTTATGCCGCAATTTGACTGATCCCATAAATATTAATAATTTATTTTTATCTTTGTTAGCCTGTCAGAGATAAAAACAACTTTTAATGCATTTGACCATTATATCAAATGATGGTAACTGAGGATATGGTAAAGGATTGTAAGCACGTTAGGCCTATAAAATTAATAAGATATATTTTAATAATTTTAACAATTCTAAACATCTTATTTCAATTATTTTTTGGTAATTTGCATTTTTCTATTTTTGTTAACATTAATCAATCAAAATCAAATTAGGAGTTTGGGAGATTTCAGTGTTTAAGTTGTTTTTGTTAAATTATGGACCTACTTTTACTGCGCGCATTCATATCTTTTTAAGATATTGAGCTGAGGAGGTTGAACAGAACATATTAAACAAAACCAAATTAAAGGCTTTCAAAGACATCGGGGTTGCTAAACATGTACTGAAGTCCCACCCAATGGAATGTTTTTTCCTTTCTTCATATGGTGAGGTAAAGATATGGCATTGCGATGCGTAGAGTAACAAATTCAAAATCTGAAATATCAAAATTTCAAACTCAAGCCAAATGTCATGGCGGCTCCACATTAAATTATGATTACCTGATTATGATTTACCTGCAATTTGACTAAGCCATAGATTACTTGACTACATCTTCGGCCGTATCTTTACTTTTTTAATGCCCGATAGGCAAGCATTTGACCACAATCTGATAGAAAGTGATGATGCGGCCGAAGATGTAGCACGCTTGCCTAGAAAGTAACTATTCACTCTTGACTTGGAGACTCCTAGATTATTCCGTTCGTTATATTATATTCTTCACTTTCCATCAGGTGAGATAGTGGTCAATTACTTGCCTATCGAGTATAAAAATGTTACTGTCTGTAGACTTATATTAAGTTACTTATATTAGTAAGCTTGGCTGGTATATTAAAGTGTGCGCGTGTAACGGGTTGGTGGTTTAAGACCACGAGGGAAGGGCAATAAGCGATTAATAATTACTCGGGAAGGTAATGACATTTCGGTAATATCAGTTTCAGGAGGCTTTTCGTAGCCTGTTTTGTGTCGGATATAAAAATAAATCACGAAAAACAAATGTACAAGCAGCTTGTTATTGGAATTGCTCGATGACGTTTTTATTATTTTACATTGACAAATAAAGAGCAAAACCTGACAATAAACAAACAAGAAAACACATTCACACTCACAGAACATACTAAGTTTCAACTAAGTTCGAAGACGTGTATCGCGGGTGCAGGAAACATTAACATCACACAGACAAGCACCCAGAACCAGAAGAACAAATGTCATTTGGGAAGAAAAATTGTGCTCCTGTCGGGAATCGAATCTAGGATCCACATCGCAGTGGGCAGTCTGCCCACTGAACTGAGTTGCCTTTAATTAAAACTTATTATACCAATTTTGATAAATAATAGCCTCAGAAATACTCGTAGAAGGCAGACGAGCGACCAGGCAACTATGGTAGTGGGCAGTTCAAATAATGTTTGGTATCTGGTTACAAAAATTCCCACCTTCTCAATAAACAGGCATTGTTTCCGAAAGAGTTTTTAATTGTCTAAGCACTGTACCACGACATCGACCCTCACCTTTCTCTCAATCGAACATTCGAGTGACTCAACTGTTTCGAGTCGGTTCCAATCGAGGCGCATAGCAACAGCTACTGTTGGTAACTCAGTTTTTGTATGAGAATCGCGCGTGGCGTGACCGAACCGTTTTGCGACTTGGCTTCGTTTTGTTGGTTTTTTTTCTCTCGCAATTTTGGATGTTACGTTCGGTTTGGTAATGGGTTCTATTTTTGAATATAGATATAATTTGATGCGGTACGTTACAAAACATTAACAATTGCACATATAAGACATTAAAGTTGATTATCTTTTAGGTATAAGTAAACAAAAAATAGTTGACAACCCAGTTAGCGCAGTGGGCAAGTCTCCGCCGTCTTCCCCCTGTGGTTCTGGGTTATATTCCCGGTAGGATCACAATTTTCCTTCCCAAGGGACATTTGCGCTTCTGGTTCTGGGAGTGATTTCGAGTGTAATATTATATGTTAAGGCACCCACGATACAAGTCTTTGAACTTAGTGTGGCGTAGAGAAGTAGAAGGTATTTTTTAGAAAAAATTATGACTGACTATATTGGCTAATATATAGAATGTCTTTACGGAGACTCTAACAACCCTTGAAATTTGTTAATGTAGTCAACATTATGTGAATTTCTTATTACGCTGCGTCATGATCCAAATACCTTCGAATATATAATTAAATTATTTTTATAAAGAATCTTCAGCTTCACTTTACGAGCAGTAAAGCCAAATTAAAATATTCCAACCCATTTAATTTACATTCGAGCACCTAATTGCAATAAAAAATAAAATAAAAATGCGACGCGTGTGGCTCCGTATTCAAATAAGGGTAAATTCCCAATCTCTGGTGAAACGGCGCGTAGAAGTATAAATAAGTTGACATCTGTCCCCGGTCTCCCCTTTGATTGAACGGGAGGTGGGGCAGTATAGACGTTAGTAGGTACTAAGGGGGTGGGTTTCCATTCTGAATATAATTGAGCGAGATTGAATGACAAATGATTGACAATGGCGAATCGATTGGCAAATGTTGTTTATGGTTACATGGATTTTTACTTGCTGGCAACATTGTTAGCTGGGTTATTTGTAAAAACATATTCCTTTTTTGTTATTTTCGCGCGGGTTACAATTGTTAAAAATATGATGAGGAAAATGACTCTATGTACCTTTATTCTTCTTGATGTGGTCTTGGCAAAAATATTTTATTCTTACACTCTCTTCTGTTAGCCAACTCCACACTCGCTCCTTTCTTAATCATAATATACACAATTCATCTTATTTGGTCTTACTCTACATTTTTATTATAATAGGTTATTATAAAAATAATTTAATACAAAGATTAAAATGAATTACTGCTCGTGTATAAGCTTTTTCTATCTAACAAGATCAAAAAATATTGTAATAAAAAATTAATATGCGTAGATAAATAATCCTATGTGATATTGAGCGAAGTCTGTCTCAATCAAAATTAAAGTGTAGGTACACGATAAATATCCCGTATCAAACGTGACTATTATTAACTCGATGGGTTATAATAATTATGTTCAAATGATTACACTGCAAACATTTAATTTAGTTTGAAACAATCACTGACTGATTTTTGTCCAAATATTATAACAAGCAACTTTTATAAAGATTTAGTTGCCATCTCTTAATTTTGAATTTTATAATATAGGAGATAAAGAGAATGGAATTATACGAGTTAATTCCACCTTGTCCATTTTACCATCTAACAACAAGACAAACTGTCAAACGTCATCCATATATGATTGACATACCTCCAGTTCGCTCGAAGCGTTTTGCTTCTACGTTTATCATCCGTACTGCGAAGGAGTGGAACTCATTGCCCTCGTCTTTGTTCGCCGAGCGGTATAATCTGGGAGTCTTCAAGTCAAGAGTGAATAGGCAAGTCAATGCCTTCTAGGCAAGCATGCCACATTTTCGGCCGCATCATCACTTTCCATCAGGTGAGATTGTGGTCAAATGATTGCCTATCAGGCATAAAAAAAATAAAATAAATGGAGATTGCTTGAATTTAAAGAGTACAGTTGGTTTAATTTAAAACATAAAAAAAAAATCCTCAACTTTTTGCGTCTTAATATTGGTATAAGTACCTATGAATCAATTATTATTTCATATCTGACTTAACAATTGAATATTCATATATGACATTTAATACATAACGAGTCAGTCAGTCAGCTGTATCTGCATAAATTATTATAAGTCCACTGTTGCTTGGCAGAGCAAGGTCACGCCACCCTTCGGGGTGGCAGCTGACGATTGGCATTTGGTATTTTTACCATTTTTATCGGTTGGGGTGGAAAGGTGACACCTTGAACAATTGTTAACTATGTATGCCGCAGACTAAATTAACGATCGAATAATATTTTATATTTTTATTTTAAGAAAACTATTTTTTTAGTATCAGTTTTTTATATCATTTGATCACTTTCTTGAATGTTAGTGGTACGGTCTAAAAGGGTAGTAGGATTTTTGCCATTTTTGCTCAAATACTGTTAAGCGATATTAGAAAATTTTTCTGTTTTAGAGTTCACGTACCTATTACCATGCTCTACTATGCATTACAAATACTTTACGCCTAAAAATATCTCATAAAAAATCACATATACAAATAATATCGATTTATGTCGGTGCTGTCAATGTGAAAGCGTTATGTTATAACACTTTCTCACTGACAGCCCCACACTAAGTTCAATGACTTGTGTCGTGGGTGCCGGAAACTCACATTACATTCACAGTCACACCCAGAACCAGAAACACAAATTTTCTTTGGGGAGAAAACGTATTTTCCTGCCAGTTATCCTCGATTGGGTTTACTCGCAGAACGTCCCATTCGCAGGATTGGTGTCTAGATTTGAGACCGCTAGATTTAATGGCTTATATATTCAACGAATTATTGCATACATTTAATTCTTGAGTCGCAAAATGCTAGCTTTCAACAAGGCCACGACCGAGCCGAAATCTTCAGCCATTGTTGTTTCAAACACACACGCATATTTACAAACACTTTTCCTAACAGGTAACCCAATACGTATTGTATTGTAATACACCGAAGTGTAGTGCCCTACACTCATCAAACAATTTCTTTGTGCAAATATCACCCAAATACTTTCCCAAGCTACCTTTGGCAACACATTAGCAACATTACCAATTTGCCACGCGTGGGCGTGGGCTTGTATGCCCACTATATTGAATCCCGAAGAAATACTCTAGAAAAATATTTGTCCAAACCATTCACTGATAATTGAGGACATAGATTAGGCAGTAGTTGTAGTGGGAATGACCTGAACTAACGGTGAAAATTAGGACCAGTCTAATTTGGACCCATATTGTGTACTTATCGAATGAAACCACAGTTCTTTACATTTTGGTACTTATAATTACCAGCCTAGTTTGAACTGTCAGTGTGAGAATATCGTATTAAATCACAGATCTCTATATTTTAGAAACTAAAGACTAGTCTCAGCTGAACTCTCTCCAAAACAATTTAGTATGAGGACATGGTTCCTATAGTGTGGTAATTTCAACAGTTTTTCGAAATGTTGCTAAAAACGCGACAAGAGATTTCAGTTATCGGAAACCTTTTTTTTAGAAACAATGATTCGTTCAACATAGCCTATGCACGTTTACTCCCTAACAGAACCTCAAAGATTATTTTAACTGCGATAATAATGTCCTCTACCTTCATAAAATATTTTACATTTTCAATAAATCCCAAAAAAGTAGGTTCTCAATTGTTTTTTTGTATGTATGTAACGCGATAATTCCGCTAATTATGAGTCGATTTTGAAGATTTTTTTGTTTAGTTGATCATATTTCAGAAGTGGTCCCATATACACTGTATCGAAATTGATTAAACGCTTTTTGAGAAAATCAATAAAAGCCCAAATATTAGCGGCGATGTCGGTTTCCTTAAGCTTTGCTTGAGTTTAAATTATTGTTTCTACAGCAATAGCTATGCTACGCAGAATTTAAGTTTTTTTTTTTTTTATTAGTGACATACTAATAATTTCATTTGGTACACCAACAGAATGGCGATTTAGCCTTCAGACTAATAAGTAATTTAATTTTGACCTAAACTGCTAAAGTAGAGTAGAGTATACTAAGAATGTGTCCTATAACACTTTTCTTACTGTCTCTATAAGGAAGGATACTTTGTTCTAGTGTCCTTTGTTAATAGCACTCACTATATTACACTGTTGCATCACTACACTAACTCAAAAGGTTTAGTTCTCTTGAGTCTCCTTACTAAGTATTATATTAATCATTAATGTATTGATTTGGGAATTAGTCAACTCAGTGATTATAGCAGTAGGACATTACACTGTAAGGCTGCGGGCTCAAGTCTTACTGCAAGCATATTGTTTCATAATTATTTCTTTCTTTCCCGTTTATACGTATTGTCTTCTATATGCGCTTTTCTAAAGTGTGCATGACCTTTATCAAATTGCTTATGAAAATAAGGAAATAAACAGAATTTCGTACATTATTAAAATTTATGTTTCTGGTTCTGGTTGTGATTGTGTGTGTGATGTGAATGTTTCCGGCACCCACGACTCAAGTCATCCAACTTAGTGTGGGGCTGTGAGTGTGAAAGCGTTTTTTATTATTATTATAATTCGTAATTGATGTCATTATTTTGGATAATTAATAATAATGAATCAGTCTCTCGTGACTACGACTGGTGCAAACCTGCTGAAACTTCGAGGTTAGTCAAAATAATGTTATGTTGAAAATTAAAGCGTGGAAAACCCCGGTTTTCTCATAAAAAAATAAAATATCATGAATTAACTGCAAACTGCCGGAATCCAGTGTGTAGAGACACACGAGCTTACTTAATTAAAGCCGTTAATTGACATCTTGTTTTAATGAGACTTTTCAAAATATCTAATTATCAACCTTATGGCGTGTAGTAGTTAGAGAACGTTGAGATGATAATATTGTTATAGGTTAATTGTGTCGTCACCGCATGACGCGGGAAAGCTGGACAAAAGGCGATGATTCTGACGCAAGCCCGATGTGGTTGCTAACCGAGGGAGGCACGTAGCACACGTACGGAATCGAAGTCGCACCATTGTGCGGAGTGCTGTAGGTACTGATATATAGTTAATTTGTTGCACGGAATAAGATTTTTACATGCTTAATTAGCTTCACTTAAATATAACGTACGACTAACTATGTATGTTCCTTCATTTAGGATTATACTAAAATCCAAAAGTTTGTGTATAACATTTTGTATGTGTTGTATGATGTATGTTTGACACGAGGAATTATAAAATATCTTTCCGTTATTGCTCAACTAGACAACATTGTGACATCGTTATATCCGTTATGTATTATGTCGCAACAAAGCGAAAGAAACATTTTGCGCCATTTAAAAAAAAAAATAAAGCCAATGTCACTAACACAATTCTGACGAATTCAACGACACCTCATATGTCAAAATCCGTCCAGCCGTTTGGACTGTAGGGCGTGTCAAAGAAATGGACATACATACATACGCTCGAAAACAATTCTCTGCTTCTGACGCAGTCTGGTTAAAAGAACTCCAAAATGCCATTTCAAAAATAAATACCACAGAGGTGGGATACGATGCTTTGTATAAATTTTTTTAAAGGAACCTTTTTACTAATTCAGCATTGGTGTTAACATTCGTATTGTTAGCTATAACCTATTACCACGCAATATTACCGACACAGTCACAAGTTACATTTATGTGTGTTCGGCGCATGGCAACAGCGCTACGTGCTTTCAGTGTGATAGATAGTAGAAAGATTACGTACTGATAATATGCATGACGAGGTCGATGATCAGCCAACTGCCGACGCTGCGCTTACTCATACTGTAAAAAAGATAAAATGACTTTCTACTACTCAGATTAAATAAATATATAACAATGTTTTTAATGTGTAACGTCTCATGGGAGGGCTTTAAAATTCTGTTCCGCTACCTTTTCGTGTCACGACAAGTGTTGGGGGTAAACACTGTCAAAATCAAAATCAAAATTGTTTATTCCCTTGGGCCCCAAAGAGGCACTCATGAAAGTTAATGATTCTATTGCCAGATTCGCAAAACAGCCATCTCGGGAAGAACCTGGCAAGAAACTCGGAGGCGCATTTTTTTTTTTTTGTTATGACTAATAAAATGTTTCCCTGTAATACTAAAGTTTTACTTCTATCGTGTATTTTCGACACACCCTTTTTTTCTTAGACTAAAATCATTGTAGATTAAAGAATAAAAAGTTTAAAACTAGAAATCGTAAAGTATTGCCACGTTTGCAAATTGTGCCAAACATAAGCGGCTAAAGTGTTTTTATGTCCTATAAGACTATAAGTCAGTAAATAACATAGAAGTGACTGTAATAGTATGTTGTGATGTATAATAATGTCTCATCCCAGGCTCGAGGGCCCAGACTATCTAAATGTCAAACAACAACATTAACTCACTTTTGGGCTTTTGTGAAGTGTGACAGTGTGTTAAATTGGATTGTTACTAAATCCACAACAATCCGAATATGTAGAGCCTTTAAACATGTGACTTATGCTGATGTAATGTCAAGTAATCTTATAATATATATATATATATATGATTTTGACAGCGTAGACTGTTTTTAAGCAGAGTCATGTAATAAATATTATGTAGTTAGTAACACTAGTCCTATTCACCAATCACAGTTAAAGTCTTGTAATAAGTCATAGCCCAGTAAAAAAGGTCTGTACTAGAACTTCTTTAGAGAGGAGTTTTGGAAGGCAAATAATAATCAGGTTATTCAACTTTTTATATAAGTTGCACGTTCTCATACTGTGCACAGTTTCTAATCACAATTCACATTTAATAATTCTAACGGGACGGTCTGGCTCCTACTTCGCACCGATGTATTGCACAATTTTATAAAAAATTAACAGGGCTGGCGAATGGCAACAGCACGATCTGCTCCCTACTCAATTGTGTGGCGCTGTGACGCATGACAAACCAACTGCCACTGAGTCTACTCCTAGTATAATGTGTAATGTTCTATAAAAAAGAACGGTTTTAGAATGTGTTATTACTAGCCGTTTTTTATTCAATTATTTGTAACAAACAAAGCAAATAGTTAAAATAATGTTAGAGAGATATTTGGATAATCTCTTAAATCCTACGAATATTATAAATCAGAAAGTTTGTGTGTAAGTTCGTTAGTATGTTTGTTCCCTCTTCACGGCTAAACGGATTTGGATGAAATTTGAAATGTACATAGCTTATACTTAGGATTAACACATAGGCTACTTTTAACTTGATAATGGCGGGCGAAGCCGCGGGGCACGGTTAGTGTTTCATATGCTCGTAAGAAAAAAGACAAGATTAGTACCTTATAGTAAGCAAAGCACTTGCAATGCCACCCGCTACTTCATATAACAAATTTCCGTTCGTGACTGCAATGCAGTCCTCTCCCTGAGACTTGATGTGAGATGACTCATAAGTGCAGTAATTACTCTGGCAAAATTTTCAGCCGGAACTTGTCCTACTAACGCAAGTTTAATCAGCTAATTCAAAAAACCTAAATCAAAATCGGTTTTTAACAAGGGCATAAAAAGGCACTTATCTACTGCAAGATTCGGAAAATTACAGCCATCTCAAGAAGAACCTGGCTAGAACAAACTTAGCGGATCTTTTTTACAAGCTTTTTATTTTTACAAACTTTTATTTAGTTCGCACTGTATGTATGTATGTTTGTTCGGGTGGAATCTTGCAACTCAATTTTGAAGCAGATATCTTCAACCGATTGAGCTGCACGTTTAGTTTGGATGACAATGCATTAGCTGTGTGACGTCATTCTAAATCCAACATGGAGGAACACCCAAAATGGCGGACAAGTAATTTTCAATGCACTCCTACAATATGGGTATCAAATGAAAGGGCTTGCTGAGAATAACTCGAAAAATAAATTGAAGTCACTTTAAATCCAATATGCCGGACTTCTAAAAGCTTGTCTTTAAAAAAGTTTTTTACAAGTACCTAACTTATTTTTTATTTTTTTCAACAAAAGTGTGGTACAACGTACGGTACGCTACAGCAACGGTACGCAATAGTAGTAACAACCAAGCGTCAGTTAAATGGCAGACCCATAAGTTGTAGTAAGTAGTAGTAGACAACATTATTATATCACTAATAAATGCAGCGAATCCTCGTCCGTTCACGTACAATACCAGCAATAGAGTCTACAAGCGAGGAGTCACGTATACAGTCAATTAAATCATTCCTAATAGCTTTGGTAATTACCCCAATTGTTCAATAGGATAAGTTATACAAAAGTAATAGTGTAGGTGTTTACATAATCAAATAGCCGTGCCGCGCGTCTTTGCCCGCGTTTGTCAACGTAAAAAGTAGCAAATAAATTAATCCTTGGTATAAGCTATGTACCTTTTTTTATGCAGAATAGGCAAGCATTCGACCAATATCTCACCGATACATTATTGTACATTCCAAATTTCATCCAAATCCGTTCAGCTTATCACACTTACTCACAAATTTTCAGAAACATAATACCTATTAGTAGTTATTAGTGTACTAATTCCAGTTATCTGCAGCAGGTATTGTGTGAATAGTAGGACGGACCTAAATCAGAGAATTATTGCAAATGACTAAAAAACTAATATAAACTAATACACTACAAATTTGTATGATTCATTATACTATAAGAAATTGACTTTTGAGAGTAAGTACTAAAACTTTTATCTTTACTGATTAAGAAGATTATTTATTTATCTCTAAAAATCCTATATATTATCATCGGTGGTCAGCCTGAGATCAACCCTCATTGGGAATGCAATTACAATGGACAGAGCTTCGTTCGTGTATCAGCAGAGTCACCACAAGCAAGTAAGTTTTTGCTTCGGGCGGCTTGGTTGTATTTACGACCCTATCTACGGGCCCTTTGCCTATATTTCTTAAAACTTAACTATAATAATATACAGCCAAAACCCCGCTCAGGCCCACTACCAGTTTAAGGTAGCGTTCCCATCACGCTGGCGGCATTGCCTTTCTGAATTGAAATGCTAATACGTTGAGTGAAACAAGTATCAGCATTTTGATCACGTGTCACTTTAATCAGGCACTCGGATGTTTTTTGAAGATAGAATGAGCTCCCGATCCCTACAGACCCAGTGTCTCAACACCAAACGGTCCAAATAGATAAGCAATTTATATCATCTATATTGATTACTGTAACTACTTAAAACTTTTCCACTTCAAAAGACATATAAGTGGAGTCGCAAGCTTACGACCACTGGTATAGATAACTTATAGGTTTAAGTATTGTTAATTACAAAAGAATGGTGCATTTAACTTACTTCGTTAATTACCTCGAACAATGCCTGCCTCAACAACTCGTTTGCATGCCATTTTGAAATTATCATCATTTTACGTACAGCCGTTTTTGCATAATAGCGTAATAGGTGTCTTTGTTTTTATTTTGTAATTGATATTAATTGGAATTGTATAAGAGGAAAATTATACGGTTTGTACACCTTACAATAGTTAATTATGAAATCGTGCGGCTTTAAATTATTGTGGTAAATAGATATGTTATTGAGTCAGGCCTTGATTTTGTATTGTAAAGTAAAGAATATGTGCCCCGTTGCTTCATGATGATGATGATGATGATTGATAAAAATAATACTGGACTCCTTTTAGTATAGTTTTTTGGTGTAGTTTTCTGTCTTCTGTAGTGGGTGTAACCTGAAGCAACTTTTTCAGTCAAGTTGACGAGGGTTCAAAAATTGCTTGTTAATTATTAAATTATAAAATAAATATCATTGTTTAATAGGGTTTATATCTTAACATTGATATGATGAAATCTTGACAAATAAATATATTCATTTTGGCGACCCAATTGGCGCAATGGACAAGTCTCTGCCCTTTCCGCTTCGGAAACGAACCCAAGGCGCAAATCTTGGGTTTGATTTCCGGCAGGAGCACAATTTTATTATTAAAGTTTTCGTGAAAATTAAACATTATAATATTATTAAATTACGGCTATCACTCACGCCATTTGATCGATTTTGTCGACCTAGGTTTCGAGCATGTACGATGCTCTTCTTCGGGATGAGTTTACGCCGCGCGATCGCGACGAAGACTGTCTTCTGGCGGTGTAAACTCATCCCGAAGAAGATGCTTGAGAAATGCGACCTATAGAGGAAAACAACCGGAAATCCGGACAAACGAAAGCACGCTGGAACAGAGATGCTACGCTCGCTCTGCTTGCTTGATCAATACGAAAGCACTGTCATCGGAACTGAACCAAACTATAATTTAGTTTATGTTATTGTTACTTAATTTGTACATATTCATTTTAGTGGATATTCATTGTAACAATATGACTTGCCCAGTGTAACAATAATTCTATTCTATTCTATTCCAACATGTAAGAACTTCCTAGAATAAGAGGAAGTGGTTCTAATTAAGCTTGCAAGGTTTGTCCTAGACAAACTAACATACAACCAATGCTAACATAACAGCTTGTAAAAAGAGCATGCACGTGTAGATTCTTATGACATACAAAAATACGTCATCAACCATGAAGCTAATAAATTTAATTATATACTTAATGGATTACGTCTTCGTTTAGAAACGTGTCTATCTACGTTAATGGCACAACTCCTTATGTAGAAAAAACGTAGTCATAAAACGGCTTCTTTGATTATATTTCTAAATACACGTGGAGAGACAAAGGTATGCATAAAATTACTTTTAATGATATAATAAAATATACATTCCAATTAAAGAGAATAATAGCACTCGCATATAATATACTTAGTTGACGTCGTAAGTGTTGAGAATATATCTCATCGGTAATTTCTTCATTAAAGATATCAAACAAACAAACTAACAATTCTTCGCTATAAACATATATAAATGTAAACATTAACGCTTTCACACGCACAGCCCCACACTTAGTTCGAAGACTTGTAACGCTGGTACCGGAAACGTCATATAGAAATAGAAAATAATGATTATACATTATCAATTATTAATTGAGTCATGTTTGTAATTAGTTATAATAATTGCCAATAATCAATATATATAAAAGCTGTCACACTTAAAACTCCACGCTAAGTGCGAAGACTAATATCATGGGTGGTAGAACCAGAAACGCAAATTTACTTTGAGTACAAAAGTTGTGTTCCCACCGGGAATTGAACCCGAAACCCGCTGCTTCGAAGGCAAACGTGTACCCAATAAAGCCAACGTGAAGAGCATGTATAACTACAGAAATCTAAATAATATTTAGATTGCTCTCTGTACAATATAAGAGGCCATGGTAAGAGTTTTCTGTTATTTATTTAAAAATAAATTTATTGCATACCATAAGATAATTATGTTACATTTAACTAAAAACTAAATTAAAATAGAGAGAGTTAATTTATATTTCGTTAGTAATTCTGGTAGGCAGGCGTGAAATCTTTAACCGCATCGTTACTTTCCACCAAGTGACAAAGTGGTCAAGGTTACAAAACATAATTAATAAAAACATTAATTGTTATTAAATAAAACTGGAAAAAATTAAAGATATTGTAACAAATTGGCGGTCGTCACTATCAATAGGAAAAGAGCGTTTTGGGCCTCGTCATTTCGGAGTGACATCTATTTTAATGTTAAAACTATCGTGAGTATTACACATTATGTTATGTTATATTCGGCTTAAAACACGAAAATTTTTGACTTACTTTGTAGTCAACTAGTTTCGGACAAATTAGTTGTCCTTCATCAGGATGAGTCAGACGCGCGATACGCAGAGGCGTTCGCGTATTGTGCGTTCTCAAAAAAATATAAATATGCGTCGATCGCAGTTCGTGCCTTTAACATATTAAATGGAAGCTCTATACATACTATTACAACCTCATCAACATTTTATGGACCATAGAAAAAACATTCGACCATCAAATATCTATCAAACCAGTTTAATCATGACGTAGATATGCGTACATACTCAAAAAACAATATTCATTATGAATTGAAAACCTTTTTCTTTTAAAGTAGACTTTTAAGATAAATAACGATGTGTTACATACAATTTTAGATACTTAAATTATATACTTGTTATTGATAAGTTATTAAAAAAAATTAAGATACCCAAATGCGTAAAAAATTACCTGATTTTTTTTATTTAGCATTCGTTAATAAGTTTCATTATGCGAGTAAATAGGAATTTTTTCCACAATTTCAGAATAAGTATTCAATGTTTAAGTTAAAATGGTTGCTAAAAAATTTTATGATCGTTTATCATCATCATCACCACTTCTGGACATAGGCCTCTCCCAATGCGCGCCACTGAGCTCGATCATCAGCTCTTCTTTTCCAACCGCTGCCAGTTTGCCGAGACGCGGTCTCCACTCTAGAACACGTCTACCCCATCGGTTATCAGTTCTACTGCAAATATGACCAGCCCACTGCCACTTCAGCTTGCTAATCCTGTGGGCTATGTCGATAACTTTAGTTCTTTGTCGGATCACTACGTTTCGAATTCGATCCTTCGAAGAAACTATGTTCGTTATAGATCCTAAATGACAATTCGAACTGAAAAATGATATGAGCAAACTAAATATAATTTTCAAGGACCTAGCTACTCGTATCTATTCAATGATGCCCCATTTAACACAGTTCGTCGGCTTTCATTTTTTTTTCACAATATGGCGTCTGGTATTCGCCATATTGAATTTTAATTACTGTCATTCACACTCGCAAGATTAAGACAAACCAATTGACGTAAGAATAATCAAAACCAGCCCTCGTGTTTGGTCTTTAGTGCTCCACAAAGGAACAAACATACATAGGCTGATAAAAACATAACCTCTGCTTCGCGCAATCGGGTTCTTCGTCTGGTATATTTTTTATAGTTTTTCGAACGTCAAGTCTAGATGAATGTCTAGTTTTAGCTTTAAATCTTTTTGGTCCAGAACTCTGCAACCGCGACTCCAAAAGGGGAAGTTTCGTCAGTTGTCGTACAGATGTTAGGGCATTGAGAGCAAGAGAGAAGGTGCTCCATAGTTTGTGCAGGGCTGCCACAATCACATTGAGTCGCTCTTGTTTTGCGCAGTCGGGTCAAATGCAATAAATGGGAGTTAGTAACATATCCTTGCTTGGTGTAACATCATATGAATTACTAAAACTTGATCAATATTGCGATACAGGAAGTTCATTACATAAGTGTTATACCTCTAAATTCTGTAGAAAACTGTTTCTGGGGATATTCATTTTACCTGCGTTCAAACAAGGAGAAGTTTAACTATGAAAAGTTGTTGTTTTTATTCGCGCTTCAATATGACGAACAGATGATTTAGCACTTATTTGTTGATATAATGTGAGAATATTTGATCCGAAATATTTACCTAATAATATTTTAATATGTTTGTTGTGTATGTTACTAATTACCTAATAATATTTTAACATGTTTGTTTCGTGGCGACAGACTCTCTTCTCGACAATGGTAATGTAACAGCTAATTAAATAAACTCGTATTGTTTTTGCACTTCAGGAAGTGTCATTTATCTATTTATCATTCACGGAAATATTAATTCTCAAGGAGTTATCTTAAAAGACGATTTGGCAACGTAACGATAAGAATAATTTTATAATAACATTATTTATGCAATAACGAGATAATGGCAATTTCCTGAAATTGACGTCACAGTTGCTGTCGCTATGTGGTGAGTTGGTGACCTTATATTTGAAATATTCGGTGGCGCGGTGACAAATTTTGTCGCTACGATTTTCTATTTTTAAATTATTATGACGATAGATTTTTCTTGAAGGTGGTGAACTACGAATTTATTAAGGTACATGGTAACAAGCCAACAAGCACCAGAAATTCCCTTTCACTATGAATTTTATCACGATTTTGCCATCGCCAGAAACTGAAGCTTTTTTTGAGTGCCCGTTTGCCTTCTAAGTAGGAGTATCGGGTTCGATTACCGGCGGAAACACAAGTTTAGTCCCCAAGGAAAAATCGTGTTTCTGGTTCTGGTTGTGATTGTGTGTGTGATCTGAACGTTTCAAGTTCGATAAAATATGCTTTTTAAAACTTACTTTGCGTAACTAACTCTCAGATTAGTATGCTGTTGTTTATAATTATTAAATTATTTATAATAAATCTAGAGTAAATTACATGTTAAAAAAACGACTTCGATAAAAGTATAGGTAAGCAACATGAATCTAAATTTTAACGGTTCTCGACGTTAATAACAACAAAGATAAAATAAATATACGAATGGGATCGGCGCAGTTTCCATACTCTACCTACTCTGACTCATAATAACGCCGCGTTTCTCTACATAACGACTCTAACTGTACAAACTTGCAGCTATTCTGTGGCGACACGAACATATATTATACGGTGTAGGTATGCACATATTATAATAGCTATGCCCCTTCCTTCCCTTGCGTCAGTATGAAGAGTCTTCTTCTTTGTCTCTGCCATTCTCTCATATATGGTCGGCCCTCCTCGACTTTCTTCGCCAAGATATTATTTCTTGTGTGGTCCTCTTGTCTATCTAAGCCCGTGTTACATCATTGGAAATTGATGTCCACCACGTGTCTGGTGAAAGGCCTCTGCCTTTTCTATTGTTATGCGTTTCTTAACAATGTGTTCATCATTTTTGTGCACTACATGCCTATACCACTGTAAACGCCTCTTGACCAGTATTAATTCGATTTTAAATTGATCTATCCTTGTTACTCGTAGCATTTTCATCTTGTTGATATGCAGATTTCGTTCAAGGAGATTTACCGCTGGATACAGTAACGGCAGGTCGAGCAGCGATTTTATATTCTTTATCCTTACTCTTTATGGGCATTCAGAGCATTTAATCTATATGAATCTATCAGTATGGTTAAAAGGTACGACTAAAGTACAGATATCATCTTTCTACATAATATTATAAATCATTATATAAAATTATCCCTCTCTCCATCCAAAGGTTGACTGGAAGAGATCGCTTTTAGCGATAAGTCCGCCCATTGTACTTTAGTTTTTTTTTAAGATTACCCCTGTAACTAACTGTATTTGGTGTACAATAAAGAATTTTCTATTCTATTCTATTCTATTATATATCCCAATCATTTAAGAGGTCCTTTTTTATGCATGATAGGCAAGCATTTGTCCACCATCTCACCTGATGGAAAGTGATGAAGCGGACGGAGATGTAACATGCTTGCCCAGAAGGTACCGATTCGATCATATATCTCGATAAATCGATCATGTGTTTTAAGTAGAGACTTAAACCTTTTCTGAGTCATAATATTAGTAGGTATTTCTACGAACTCTTTTAATATGGACTGGTATATAATCTGTGGCACCTCGTTAAATAACCTTTTCAGTGGTTATATAAAATGTTGAAATGGTAGTTTTGGATAAGAGTTTATGTGCACGTGATTCATAGATATAACCGGTTGCTAACCGGAATATTGCTGTAGGTTTCGTATGAAGGCCATTTTTGGCGTTAATTGTTCAGCTAATGACTAATGTGATGCAGGAAAAGTGTGTGGTTTTAGGTACTTTGGTAAAACTTCATGCAACAGGTTCCTGGGTGTTTTTATTGGAGTAAAAGGAAGAGTTAAACAAACGCCAGTTAAGAACATAACGGACGCTCATCGGAATGATAGCAATTAGCTATTTTCTTGATTCAGGATCAATTTTGACCAATAATACCAAGGCCTTGAGTCTTGAGTAGCTAGTAAAAATTAAAAGAACATTTGTTTCCTTTAATTTTTACGTAGTTTATTTATTTTTTGTTTATTTTATTAGTTTATATCATCGTTTGCATTTTTTAACACAACAGATACATATTTTACTGGTATGCCATCTGTTCCATAAGATCACGTGAAATTTCATAGATAGAACAAGCTCGATTCTTTCGCCACTTCATTATTGGTTCTAAAAACATATCTCTATTGTTTTAATGAAACTTTCATGCCTTTGATATTCTACGCAATGATCTTAATGCTTCTCATTTCAACGTTACCATACTTTGCGTTTAGTTGGTTCTACGTTCATTATGCGCACAGCGAAGGAGTGGAACTCATTGCCGTCTTTGTTCCCCGAACGGTATCCCGTCGGGGAACAAAGACGGCAATGAGTTCCACTTACAAAAACTTCTTGGAGTCTTCAAGTCTAGAGTGAATAGGTATCTTCTTGGCAAGCATGCTACATCTTCGGCCGTATCGTCACTTTCCATCAGGTGGAATGGTGGTCAAGTGTTTAAAAGAAAATTTTATCTACTAAAGCACATCATGGTGGTGATTTTCTAAAAGACCTACCCTTCTTATGTATCCTGACCTGACTGGTTATTGTAGCCACTTTTTTGTATCTCCAGATACAAAAAAGTCCTAAAGACAGATCTAAATTGAATTTCAATACAACTGTCACCAAGTATATCTTCCCTTAGCAACTCGTGGTATATCAGAAGCGTGGAAATGTGGAGCGTCCGTCGCGCAGTTTACAAAACACGCCGTTCTGAGAACCACATGTTTTACAACACGCCAGAGGTGGAGCCGAGTGGACTTGTTCAATGGAGAATTTCCATTACCAATCACCATTTTAACACATTAACAATCACAGCCCCGTACAAAGTTCAAAGACATGTATCGAGGTAAACATACATCATACGAACCACAAAATTTAAGTGAGAATCTTTTTCGAACGGTTGGCCTTCTTAGCAGCGGGTTCGATTCCCGATGGGGACACAAGTTTTCTCCCCAAGGGAAGCTTGTATATCTGTGTAATTGTGTTTGATGTGAATGTTCCCGGCATCCACGACACAAGTGGTCTAACTTAGTGTAGTGTGAAATCTTCTATAATTATGATACGTTTAATCAATACCTTTTTTACCTCTGATACCTGACCACTATCACACCTGGTAGTGAACCCACTAAGACTTTGGGGTAGCTGCTAAACAACCCTTACAGCTTGGTATGACATTGGCTTGACATTTTACTTGAGGGAAAGGGGCTTGAAGGGGGTAAAGGGGCTTTTGTAAAACCGTAGGTAGGAAATGCTTTTTTTTTGGTTAGCTGCTATTTTGCCTGGTTTCTTATGTAAAATATACATCTGCCTACATAAATTATTTTAAAGCGGTGTTGCCATGTGACCTAAGTTTCGCTAACTGGGAGAAAGCTCCACGGATCCTGCCCGACTAGTTTTTGCCTACGATTTGCTCGTACAAGACTCTAGAAAATGGAAAGTGACTCATTTGAGCTAAGTTTAGATTAGATTTCTACGTGAGTAGAGTTGTAATGCTGCTGCCACACCAACCTACGTGCGCGACATAATGCACGATCTTAAGTCATTTTATCCTAGACCAATTAACACTATCTAAGGTAAAAACGATCATACTAAAATAATCAAAATATTTATTAGGCATAGGAATCAAATTAACATTTTCATTCGTCAATGCAATTATTTCGATAATAAAACTTAAACCTTAATTATAAATCAAAAACCATAACATAAACGCTTTCACACTCACAGCCTTATCTTCGATTTCTTGTGTCGTAGGTGCCGAAAACGTTCACACCACACACACAATCACACACACAACCACAAACAAAATTTGGTCTGGGGAGAAAAGAAATTTGTGTTTCCCGGAAATCGAATCCCAAATTCACACAGACTAACGCGCGAATTTTGTGTTTCTGGTTCTGGTTGTGATTGTGTACCTATGTGATGTGAATGTTGCCGGCACCCACAAAACAAGTCATCGAACTTAGCGTGGGGCTGTGAGTGTGAGAGTTTATCCTTGTAAGTCGGTCGTTCTAGGCCTAGCGTGTTTAGTTGTTTACCTCTCTCAACAGTATCAGAACGAAAATGTAAATGTATAATTATCATATACATGTTTAGTATACAATAGGAATGTGGCCTGGGTTAAAATAACAAAGTTTTAAATAGTCTGTCAGTTACATTATCGAGAAATATTGGTCAATTTTTTTTTCTTTTGTCAATGAAACAAAAAATTACAAAGATAAAGAGCGTCAAAGTTCGAGTGGAGGCTCGTGACGTCACTTGCCGTGGCAAAGTGTACTGAGGCGTGACGTCACGCGGATTTCAACGCTCTATATCTTCTTAATTTTTTGTTTAATTGACAAACGAAAAAGTACTTGATATTTTGATAACATAACAGACAGACTAATTAGAATTTTTCAGGCATCTAGTCTCTTGTGTATTTTTTTTTTTTTAATAATTTAAATTGAGGGAAAATAGACTAAATAACCAGAAACTCACTTCGCCTTGAAGGAATATCAGTAAATATACCTAAAGTTTCAAGTAAAATATCTTAAGTTTCAAAAACACACACAAATGCAAGACCATAACCGTTATCTTGAACCGGAAACTGGTCCGCCCGTGCAAATCTGACGCAACATTACGAGAGGAAAATCATTTCACGTTAACTTAAGTGTATACTTAAGTAGGTACTTTCTACAATTTCCCCATAATATAGTCAATAATAAGATAACATGACGCGTGTCACTTATCTCGTTGAAAGTTATGTACAAACGGTTTTATTATGAGGTTAGGGTTATATACACTAGATAGGTACTTATAATAATGTATAGAAATCATTTCCCTCAATATATTGATAGTTAGCAAAAATACTTAAAGCAAAGTTATCTTAAGCCAGCTGCCACCCTGTACCGAAATACACTAGTTGATCTGTGAGCTGAAGATCTTGCGTATTTTTCGAAATGGCTGATATATCAACCCATCGAAATAATATCATTTCGATTTTTCAAATCCCATTTTTCAATTCCGCCATTTTGAAAAATTGCCACAAATTGAACATACATAAGAATTATATTCAATTATCGAACCTGCTCACAAATTTTCACGAGAACCGGTTGAGAAATGCGATCTGTAGAGGAGAACAACCGGACATCCGCCGGACATATGAAAGCAATGTTGCCCTAGCTGAAATGGAGACGCTTCGCGATCGCTCGGTCAATTATCTGGTTACTTGTATGTTTATTGTGTATGTTAATTTTAAGTTAAAAATTTGATTAAAATCTAGTAACTGCTAAACAGTGTGAATCTGTGCGAATGACTGTACCAACACAAACCTCTTTTGGTTTGAATGTACTGTACCTACTATAAACTGAATGTAAAATTTAAATTAATAAAAAAAAAAACAATACATACAATCTGTCGCCATAATAACTAAAAAATATGTTCCAACAGCGATAGGCGTGTGACAACTGGCAAACAAATATAATATGTTTACCATTATCGACCACAATCATCACTTAAGTACCATTACGTGTGATAATGGCCAAACGCTAGGTTATCAGAGATAAAAAAAAATATAAATGGCAAACTAAAAGTTAAATAAAAGAGAAGAACTTCGTTGTTTCTTTTAAAATCCGTTATAAATAAAGTTGATATCAGATAATTACTCCGTAAATAAACTGTGTAAAAAGAAATAAAATGATAAACAATAAACTGTAAATATTTTACTAGACCATGCCCTAGTCTAATTTTAGTAAAGTTTTAAAAATGGCACGCGGAAGCTATTTGTAAGAATATATAATAGATATATCTGGAATAAATTACGTCACTAAAAGCAAGTATACTGATAAAATTCAATAATAATATGAGATAATTTGATTAATTGACCTCAGCGGGTGATACGCCAGAAATTATTTATTGCATCAGCAATTCCTTCTTATTATTTAACATGTATGGTATGTACAGTCACCCCACTTTGTTTCTCGAATGGACATACCGTGCTAGTGCCAAATATTTCATCAGCTATTTATTTTTGTACTAACAGTATGACATAGACGTACCTTGTGTTTCGTCATTTTTAAAAAGGACAAACCCTGAATATGACAAAATTATTTAAAGCGTAAAATAATGGTGCAATATTGTATATTGACGTTTAGCCATGAAGGAAGCCTTTAGGCGTCCTGAACAATCCTGAAACAAGTACTATGCCCACTAGCACATATGAAAAGAAAACAATGAGTTAGTTTTTCTAAAGATTATCATACAGACTGTAATCAATGTAAGCATAATATAAACAGATGTAAGCGCCATATAAAACATAATTATATCTATAGTATTTAAAACTATAGAGTCATATCGACATAAGCACCACATAGTTCGAACTCTTGTTCGCGTACTGGATTCAATCCTTATTATAACAAACGAATTCCACGAGCAAGTGAGTTTGTAAAATCATTTTAGGTTATATTTACAAAGCGCTCAAATAAGTGCTCAAATTTTTAGATCACCCCTCCCCTACAAGGTTCTTATACTACGTACAGGGTGCTTATACGGGGTGCTGGAAGCTACAGGGTGCGGGTGGTAATAGAGCACATTTGTCGCAATAAAGCTGGGACGGCACCTGCGCTACGCACATAAATTCCAGCGTCATTTGGGCGATTGTTAGATGGGGAGACAGGCAGACGAGCGGGGATTATATTTTTATTCTTGTAGTAACACGGATTTTAATGAAATACAGACGTTACTTTATCCAAACATCAGAGAAGCATGCAAATGCATACTATGTGCGTGCATCGCGTTGAAAGATAACTCTTTATTGTACTCCACAAATAAAGGAAAATACATTAGAGACCTTAAAAACTAACTAAGGCTAGTACAATGGGTAGTCTTATCGCTTAAAGCTTTCTCTCCCAGACAACCTTTGGATAGAGAGGAGATAGAAAAATAATTTGGGACTCAGAAGTACCACATAGTTACGCAAACTTTATAATAGTGCATTAAGCTACTAAACAAAATCTATAATATACAATACACATATAAACTTGCTTAAAGTGTTGATATTTATGTTTGAATAACGCTTTGAGCAAAGTAATATTTCTTGACTCTCTCTTTGAAAACACAAAGTGATGGTGAGTGTCGGATACTAACTGGTAAACTGTTCCAAAGGCGAACAGTCCGCACCGTGAACGATGCATCGTAAAAAAAATAGTGTGAGAAGGCATTTTTAACTGTAAAGTTGCAGCAGATCTCAATGAAAAGGAAATTTGTGTAGAAAGAAAAATAAAGCGTTATTTATGATAGAGTGGGAAGGAAGGATTGAAAAGTATACCGTATAGCATGGAAAGAATGTGAGTAAATGTCTAGTTGATGTGTGCTGTCACAATCAACTAGATAGTTACTGGTGCATAAGCGCAGATTTTCGGACCTTTGGTGTATTTGTGTGCGTCCAGCTCTCGTTATGATTAGCTAAGTTTGTAGGGTGCTTCACCAGTTATTTAGGTTGCGGCATTACGACTGTATTTTATTAAGTCCGTGGCTTCTAACTAAAAATTGCACTATGCATCTTTGTTAACATATGAATTATAGGTTCTATTATAGGTACTGTCTCGATGATATTAGGAATTGCTCTACATTTTTTGAATTGTTCTACATTGGGCAAAGATTTTGTCGCATTTAGTCCAGGCGCCTTGAAATGATAAAGTTAATCGATGTTAGTCATAATAAGGAATATGAGTAATCAGTATATATAACAATGAATTTCTATTACCCTTGGTCATCGCATCACGCTTAAACGGATAAAACAATTTCCGCTTTGGGACCCATGTGAATAAACGATTTTGATTTTGATTGATTTCACGCATTCTTTCCAGATATAATAATATATGGTTATAGTAGC
Source organism: Lomographa bimaculata (assembly GCA_948107665.1). Lineage (NCBI taxonomy): Eukaryota > Metazoa > Arthropoda > Insecta > Lepidoptera > Geometridae > Lomographa > Lomographa bimaculata. Next base: position 483,218 of record OX403600.1, on the reverse strand, counting down.
ATCTTGTTAACCACGAGTAACTGACATGTTTATAATTTTATCCATCGTCGACCGAAACTTTACTTCACATCAGGTAAGAACTATCTCACCTAATACATTAATAATATTGGTTTTTAGGGAGAGTGCTAGAAAAAATTAAGGAAAATTCCAACGCGGCGTTCCCGCCCGTCTGCTTTCACCCTACCCCCGTGATGATGCAATACCTCCCGAAACCCGATATTGATGAAATTCGGAAACGACTGCAAATGGAGTAAAATGAGGATCCGCGACATCCGCTGATATTGAGCTGCCGTGATTGGTTAGATGTAACGCAGGGTTATATAATAGTATCGTAGGATGTATGTAGGTTATACGTTGGAAAGAAATAAAGAAAATAAATTTATTCAACTGATACCTGTAAAAAAATACTTAATTTAAGATTATTAATTGACCAAGCGAGCGTGATCTCCGTTTCAGCTCAGGCAAAATTGCTTTTGTGTATTCGGATTTCCGGTTGTTCTTCTCTACAGGTCCCATTTATCACCTAATTCGTGAAATTTTATTAGTAGGTTTGATAATTATGTAGATTTTTTGTCGATTCAATTTTTCGAAATTTTTTAAATGGTGGAGATTGAAAAGGTAAAAAAAATTTTTTTTTTAATTTGAAATTTACGCAAGTTCTTCAGATCACAGAGCCACTAGTCAAATATGATCTGAGATGAGTCAGATTGGATCATGACTTTTTAATCAGCATTTTGTAAAATTTCAGCTCAGCGCCAATGATGTTCCCATGCGGTAAAGAATACGGTATGCTCTGACTGACGCAAATTATTTATTTATTTATTTATTAAAGAAAACATGCCGCCCACCCTCGGCATGTTACGCATTACAGATTTCCAATTCACCCACCCAAGGTTATTCACAAAAAACTTATTAATTAAGAAAATTAGCAACTTAAATTACTTTAACTACATAAAACAAAACACATATTTATAATTTTATTTCAAAACGAAACAAACATAGTGCTATATCCATAGCCGCACTGTGTAGTTCGTTAAGCGAGCAGTTAAATAAATCAAGGGCTTGGTTCCGGTCGAGCATAGCATTGAGCAGGCGCAACGCTCGCGATATTGGTGTAAGCTTACCTAGTTCACTCCGACATACGGGGTGACTTAACAGTTTGTGCCGACGAGCCCTCAAATATTTATCAGGCACAACCAAAGATATTCGCTCCAAGACTAGCGGGTTGCACAAGCTACCACGTAGAATTTTAGCCACATACTCGATAAGAGAAGCACTCCGCCTTACTTCAAGAGCGTTGTAGCCTACCATCCCCAGTATGAACTCACTTGGGTATAAATATGGATAACCTACGTACTACCCATACTGCTTGTGATACAACCACCTCAAAAATTTTTTTTGGATTTTCTCTACCATTTGTACGTATTTAGCCTCGTGCGGATTCCAGATAAGTGCATTACTCTCCAATTTACTTCGAACAAAAGCGTTGTATATAGACTTAATTGCTGGAATACTGTCTATGTATGTATTATGTGCATTGCACACAATTTATGTGGTGCACATCTAAGGCTAGTCCTTTACTCTTCCCACTTTTTTTTAAATTGTTTGTTCCGTCTTTTTTACTCCGACAAAAATCGGAGACAGCTAAAGATTTCTTTATGAAATTTTTACAAGGTTGTCTCTTTAATGATTCGCCTTTATTACGATTGTAAAAGCAATTATTACATATATCTAAAGTTAACATTATATTTGTCTTCCCACTTTTGATAATATCGTTGTTTTGCTCTAATCACTCAACATAGAGAGGGCAGAAATTAAAAAAAAACTAATATCAAGAGCATACGTTAACCTGTACGTGATACATCTGCTGATTAAGGCTGTTGTGAATCTGAACAAGCCTAGGCAAGAACAATGTTTTTTCCAACGGCAAAAACCTGTTTTGATTTTTTTATTCATATACAGATATAAAATGTATTTTCCATTTTGTACATTTTACCAATCTAAAATTATCTTTGGTTATCTTCGTATAAAAACCCGTTATGTATATTATATTTTACGAGTTTTACGAGTACGCGGAATTTTTTCGGTAATGTAGGTTTTTAGTTGAAGTTTGAGTATTTCTTGAATCATTATTCTCTGTAATTTAACAAATCTGTATATTCCTCTTAACATTGGAATCATAATATGAATCACGTACATCTAATATTGAGACCTAGTGCATTATTGCAGCAACGCCATCAGGCAGTTCCATTTGGATTCTATAGAAAGAACCTTATTCAATCACGCTGGATTGTAGCAAGTCCTTGAATGTTGAATTTCTTCGATCTTGCATATTTTCCTACAGCCTCTTGAAGAAAGCAGATCTACCCATACAGTGTTATATTTGTTATTATTTTATTCATTGCTTTTGGAACCAAATCTTACCTGGAATCAAACATTTTATCAACAAATGGGTAATGATATTCATGCTCTACATTAATTAAGTTAAATGTAAATGTAAATATCAACTGTCTTGCTTTTTGTCTGTTTGTTACATTTTTCAATTAAGGTGGCGATACCAGAATTTTAACTAAAATGCGTGTTTTTGTAACCGTTTTACTCGGCATTCATAATAAAACCAGATAAATAAAAATATTTGTCGTAATCTCTGTAATACGATAAATGATGCCTTCTTCTTAGAATATTCATAACGTTCGTAAATATAAAAGAAATAAATATCAAATCTCATGCAAATAACATCATTTTGTGTTTTTGTAACCATTTCGTTCCGCTATTTTATATCAAAACACTGTGAAAGTTATTTCATATACGTATATTTACTAGACGAAAGATGTCTTCAGCTTATTTTTTTTTATTTGAGGTGCATTTTCACGAAATTTGAATAAAACCATTAAAAATCAAAGATCGCCACGCGCGACCTTGCGTAACCACCACGATGTAATTCACGCAATATACACCTTTACGTGCAAAAGTGTAAGGGGGATAATTGGCTGTGGTTAAAATAGGTGCTCGCATTGACGTATACCAGCCCCTTAAACCGCGCTAGATTTTTCTTAAATTGGAGTCGGCATAACATGTACTACCTACTCTTGATGAATCTTTAAATTTAATGTGGTGCTGTTAGTGTGACAGTGTTTTATGTTTTCATTTTTTAATTTTTCACATTAAAAGACATAATTTTATCCATTTTATTAGTATTCATTTTTATTGAGAACTAAGCCAGCGTTTGACCACAATCTTGATGAAGCCTGATGGAAAGCGACGATGCGGTCGAAGATAGAGCACGCTTGCTCAGTAAATACCTATTCAACACTTAACCTCTTGAACAACCCTATATTATACTTTTCGGCAAAGACTTGTTACTTCGTCTGTTTTAAAAGTTGAAAGCTATAATTAAGAATCAGAATACAGTAAACTATATTACAGTCCTTATTAATAAGATACGGTGTGTTTAAAATGTTACTAACTTATAGAGTTACTTTCGTAAAAATAACGTAAAAAAATAATGCCTTGTGAATTATAAAAATAAAAGCATTCGATGACAAATTTCTTTTATACAGCAATCGTCATACTTTCAGTAGGTATTCATAGGCACAGTCACGACACGACACCGCGCGCCAGTAGGCACAAACGGTCAGACATGTCGGTGCCTGTCTATGATTAAATCGGATGATTATTGTGCAATCGAGCGACATGCGCGTATGCACGCCGCGCACCACTACTAAGAATACGTTACTAAATTTTTCTTATAATTTTACACAGAGAGATAATTATTATTGTTTTACCTACAGTTGGAAGTTTTGAACTTCAAGATCGTTTATCTTGACGTGATTCATAAATCGGGTTTTACTTTTCGTGACTATTTGTTACTTTTAAGTATTTTTATCTGCAATATTAACAAAATATTATATTAAAATAAATCAATCTTATAATATTTTCATGTACTCGATGTATATTCAACTTTATCCACTGCCAAGCACATCCGACAGTGAAAATCAAATAATTATTGTTCTGGGTGTGTTGCGGCACCCACGAGACATCTTCGAGCTGAATGTGAGGTTGTGAGTGTGAAAGCAAAAGGTGACACATCTTTTACTAAAAATGCAAAATCCTTGTTCTAGCGTTAAAAGAAAGTTAGATAATGGTGAAACGGCAGCCTATCTGAGATAAAAAAATCGATTAAGTATAATATTATTGAAGACTGCTATACTCAAGTAAATTGAAATTGTATATCTAGTTGTAGACGTTTTTTAATTAATAATTATAATAATTGAAGTGACGATTCATTATTATTATTAGATTTTTCTAATGGAGTAGAAAAATAAGAGTCAGATATCTTTTTCTGAGATATTCTTTTCTTATATCTTCTTTTCTCTGAAAGGCTAGTGTTTCATTACTTTGTGACCTAATTGTATCTACTTAAAATACCAATTTAGCAAAAATCTTATTGTTTTTATTGTTACTATAGCAGAGTCAGAAAAAGTTAAACTTTTTCCGTGTTAATTATTATCAGGAGCATAGGTACACATAACTAAAGAACAACGACAAATGAAACAAAGAACATTCCAAGAACTGTTCTGGGAAAGTTTATCCAGCTGAAGCTGGTAACCGAAGCGTGCCCTAACTTTCAACAAATACCAAGTGCATGTCTAAACTCCAAAGTAACTAATAGATTTTAAGATCATTGTAAAACAATTAAGGATATAAGAAATAAGACAAGCTTGACTTTTAATGTAGGACTAGTAGTAGTCCTCAACCGCCACCAGGACTGTGCACTGTAATAAAGGTTAAAGTTTCCAGTATTTTTTTTATCTGTGATAGTTAACGATTGACCACTATCTCACCTGGTGTTAAGTGACGACGCGGTTGACGATGGAGCACACTTGCCTAGAAAATACCTACTCACTTGTGACTTAAATACTCCCATATAATGAAAGTTGAAGCAAAACGCTTCACGCGCATTTAAGAAATATGCTACTAATATTATAAATTCGAAAATCTGTGTGTAAATGTGTAAGTATGTTTGGTCCCTCTTCACGCTTTAATGGCCGAACGGATTTGGATGACATTTGGAAAGTACATAGCTTATACCTAAGATTAACACTTGGGCTATTTTTCAACTTGATAATAGCTGGCGAAGCCGCGGGGCATGGCTAGTATTAGAGATTTAATATCGAGTGTCGAGTGCAGTGTTTTGCCGCGCTGGTTTTTAATAGGGCGATACCAAAATGTCCTTATTTGGAATTTTTACCAAAAAAAGCTAAAAAAATTCTTGAACAAGTCACCACAAGAAAAACTAAATCAAAATCGGTCCAGCTGCTTGGGAGCTATTATAGCACAGACTGAGACGCAGATACATACTACAAATGTATACATCTCTATTTTTCGCCAAAAGTATGATCTTAGCAGACCTTTTTGGGGGGCTGAGTCACCCACGTCCGTAGGAGGATACCCCTTAAGTCTGACTCCCTACACGTGGTCCCCGGGTGGTGCTAATCAGGTGATATTTGAGAGGTGGTAGAGCATTTTGTGAGTTGCTCGCCTGGCTCACGGTGTTCCGGCAGTTATCCTTGAGAGCCTGCGTATTCCAGGTCTAGTGTATTTACCAGCTTCGATCACATCGACATTTACCATCAGGTGAGATAGTGGTCAAAAACTGTCACAAATAAAAAAAAAAAACCTAATCATCCCTAGGTATCATAGATTTAGTATTAAATGAAGAATCAATTTTCCAATCTTGCTTATGTATAACAGTAAGTATTACCCAACATAATGGGCAATGATGATGATTCATGACATCGATGATGTATGATGCCTACATTATGTACATTTCTAGAAACTTTATCTCAATTTTTACATCCCAGGAATTCACCGCGCGTTTGATGACGGCGAGTTGCGTTGTAAAGAGGAAATTAGTTGTAGTGAACTTATTTTCTTTTTATGTGACATCTTTCGTTAAATTGCGTAAGAACTTTATATAACAGCTTTATTGTAAGTATTGAACATTAAAGTGACATTAGCTGCTAACCAACTTTGAATCGTTATAGATCTTAAAATGTAATTCAAAATAAAAATATTGCAAAAGAAACCTAAAAAATATTGTATATAATTTAATCTTGGGGTATGTTTGAACAAACCCCATTTGACACAGTTCGTCAACGATTTTTTTTTATTTATCACAAAATGGTGTCTGGCAGTCGCCATATTGAATATTGATATCTATCATGTCTTTGGCGACACTAGCAAGGTAAAGACGAGTCGATCGAGACCATTCTCGTAAGAATCATCAAAATCTGCTAACGCGTTTCGACCTTTGTGGCTCACAAAAAAATAAACATACATAAATAGGCTGAAAAACACATTACCCTCATTTACGTCGCGCAGTCGGGTAAAACAGGCAAAAGTACATGATTTGTGGATGTCCTATAGGCATTTATAGCATTCATTTCTTTTGATTCATTAGCACAGCTTATCGACTGTTTCAGCGAAATTCTATTATGAGTAATGCATGATATACATTTAGTTAATAGGTAATTTCACAATGTTCTGAGTAACTGTGTATAGTTTCTGGTAAAGTCAAGCCACGTGGCGGTATCACGGTTACTGATTAGTGATAACGCGATGATAACACTCGTTAAAACGTGGGTAAATCAGAAATGGGCATGTCATGGCAACAAAACAATGATGCAACGTTTATACATTTGTAACAAATAGTTATAAGTTTTGTACTGTTTTATTTACTATTGGTATTGTTCAGTATATCTCTGTTAATGTACATCAACCTACATAATATAATATTATAAATAGGAAGCGTGATTACTAATAATCTCTAAGGTGTGTTTACAGAATTATTTTTATGCGACTGAGACACCGATGTTAAATTCGCTCACCTGATGGTAAGCGTCAGGCTTGCTAATTAAATTTCTGTGCAATCCAGAATTATAAATTTCAACATTTCATAATCCTGCATGGCAATGCACAACGCTCGTTACCCTGAGATACTAGATCATAAACAAATCTCTTTATGCTTTGTTATTTCACCCCACCCTTTCAATACTGTAACAATTACTACGTGAACGCTTAAATTTGGACGTCTTCGAATCCAAAGTGAATGGTACCTATACCTTGCTATGCCTATATACATACATATAGTCGTTTCATTCTCAGCCGTAGCGTCATTTTTAATCAGTCGAGATAGTAACCAAATGCAAGTGTATCATGTATAATAAAGCTATAGGAAAAGCGTGATTTAGACGTTGTCGATGTCTAGATCGGTAATTATTTCGTCTAAAATTCGAAAATAAAATAAATGTAAAAAAAATAAAATAATTAATGAATTAATTTTATTAATTATTTATTTTCAAAAATCTATCAGAGCGCCTGGTTGAGGCGACGCGTGATCAAAATGCTGGCACTTATTTGGTTCAACGTATTAGCATTGTAATTCAGAGAGGCAATGCCGCCAGCATGATGGGAACGCTACCCACTGGTAGTGGGCTTGAGCGCTTGAGTTACCTACAAGCTTGATGTCTTGTAGGTAACTTAGTTCCTTGCTTTACATAGTTTTAGTTTAGTTTTAGGAAATATAGGCAATTGGCCCGTAGATAGGATTACTTTATGTATGAACATTGTTAATGTAAAATATTTTCTACTACATCTACACTATCACTTAGTATCACTTTGAATAATTTATGTTCTATATCATGTATTCTATAAATTTGTATGTGCTGATCATAAATAGACCTATTAACGTCAGTTTAATAACTAACAGGAAGTTACCGAAGGCAAAAGCATTCTCCTTTTAACGTCATCAATACCTTAGTAACCATGGCCACGTAATGGAGACCTAGGTGATCTAGTTTTTGTAAATAACGACCCCTTTAGAAACCTATTATTATGTGTATTGAGGAATGATGGCCCACTCTGACAACCGTTATCATCATCTACTTTAGACACGCCATTATATATCTATTTGTGGTACTGGTTGCTATTCATAATATTTGTAGTATTAACCGGCAGTTAATCGCGTGATTTTTGTGTCGAACTCGACCAAAATTATGCAATTATATATTGATATAATAATTATGCGAATTTGAATGCCTATTAAACATTTTTTAATAACCTACGTATAACAAATATCTGTTTTTCTAAAACGTTCTACTTCTACGTATATTACTACAGCTAAGTAGTAGAATTCATTGTTCACATCTTTGTTCTCCGAACGGTACAATCTCGGACTCTAGGAGACTTCAAGTCTAGAGTCTTCTGCAAGCATCCCACATGTCATATCTTCGGCTCGAACATCGCTTTACTATCAAATGTGATAATGGTCAAATGATTGACTATGCAAATCGGCTCGCCTGTTCTTGAGCTCTGCTCTAAGTCAACAGAATTGGATCACACGTTGAGTGGCAGTCTGGCACACGCACACCGCCTATATTTGTGAGAATCGTGACACTAATACGCGCTATCGGCCTCGTACGATGTTGTTTGTCTGATAACGCGTTGATAAAAACTGGAACATGTCTTATACAATCACACTGGTATATGTAGACTAAAGATAATGCTAATTAATATTTGACTAGAACACAACAAATAACTAAAATTAGATACTTATAAAACCACTTCTCATTAGTTATGACTGCTTCTGCTGTTTATTGATACCCTAGATTTACTTATCACCTTTGAGAAAAACGAGTCCAGCGAAAGACCAGCGCTGGTGTACATTATGCTGAGTTGGAGCCGGTTTATGACAGAAACAATTTTTGTTCCGCCTCTTTTGTGTTTTTATGTTTTGTCATAAATACATTATTTCTATTCTATTTTTACTCTACTCCAAAATGTCATCCCAATGATCAGGTGGAGCAAGGTCTTAACGGAATGGTGGCCATGACAAGGCAAACGCAGCGCCGGACGTCCAGCGATAAGATGGGGCGACGACATTTTCAGATTGTGTACCGAACCTAGACAAAACTGGCACAGGTTCGACGCGAATGTCAGAATATGATAGAGACCTAGTCTATATCCAGCAGTGGGATCAAAAGGACTGTGGATGATTATGATAATATAACACACAAACGCTTTCAAAGATAGATGATCAGGTGAGACAGTGGTCAAATGCTTGCCTATCTAGCATTAAAAAAAATACTTACGGCCTCACACTACAATCAATGACTCTTGTTGTGGGTGCCGGCAAATATCACATCACAGACACAATCAAACCCAGAACCAGAAACACTAATTTCACTTGTGAAAGATAACCACTGGGAATCGAACTCGATACCCGCTGCTTAAAATGCGAACGCGCACCCAACTTAGCCAACGGGCAGAACATTAAGTACATAATAATTAATGACCATTTAATGAAAATCTATCATAACTTATACTGGTCAATATAAATTCCACAGTGTTCTTTTTAAGTTATTTATTTAAAATTTAAAAAACCTAAAAAAAACAAAAATAATGACACCCATACATAAAATTTAATATTATAGGTAATTATGTACAATATACTGTAAATATAGGTACGAGCCGCGAAGTACGTGCATAAATCGATTAAGCCGCGTGACTCAAAAAACGAAATAGTGCTATATATTTTGTGCTGATGGACATTTTTAGAATGTCTTTCAGCACAAAATTCAGATCAACATCCTGTTGCGATAGCATCAAGAATTTCGAATAAGTGTCACGAGGGTTGAATCATAGTTGCATCACGTCACACATCAATATGGCCTGATGCTACGTCACTACATCAGTCATCAAGCGGAGCCGACCAGTCTGCCAAGAACAATACTCGTAAGTCGGTAGCTACGTGGATTTTGCTTAGTTACTTGCTGCCTTATTGCTTGGAAATAGAGTGTTATATTTGTCTGCAAGCGTTTAACTGATTTGTTTATGGTTTAATTTTCTTGTTTATGAATAACTATGCATTGCATACCTAAGTTTTAAGAGGCGATTAAAGTTTAAGCTTCAGGTTGTTCATAAAGGAAAGATTTATAAGGATCTCGAAGACGTGTTAGTTAGATATTATATCCTATTTGACTGTAGTAAATTTGGCTAAGTTGATACTTATTTTTACTAGAAATTAAATACTTATTTACAACAAATTTTATACACATTTACAGACAAAGAAATGCTTTCTCGTTTAAATACTTGTATCGCAGGAGTAAGAATTACATTATCACACCACACTCACACAAACACAAAATCAGAGGTAGTAATCTATATCAAATAATAATTTCAGTTAAAGCTTAGGTATATTGTGTTTCTTAAACATTTGTCTGATTTGTCAGAACTCTATGTCTACTTAACACTTATATTATATATGCCTAAATTTATGTGTAAGTATGTTGGTTTTCTCTTCACGCCATAACAGCTAAACGCATTTATATAAACATAAACGATTTTACACTCACAGTCCCACACTCAATTCGATGACTTGTGTCATGGCTGGAAACATTTACCTCACTCACAAGCATGCTACATCTTCGGCCGCATTATCTTTTTCCATCTGGTGAGATTGCGGTCAAACGCTTGCCTATCGAGCATAAAAAAATCACAGCTAGAACCATAAACACAATTTTCCCTTGGGGAGAAAACTTGTGTTCCCGCCGGGAGTGGAACCTGATAGCTTAAAAGGCAAACTCGCACCTAACTAATCCTACGGGCAGTATATTTTGATGATATATAGAATATGCATACATAGGCTACTTTTTATCTTAATTCACGCGGGCAAATCCGCGGGCCACAGTTGCTATTGTAATAAACTACGAAAAACAATTGTTTGTAGACCAACGAGATCTTTTTAACGTTCAACCTAATATTATAAAAACAATCACATCATCACTTACGAAACTCAAGTCAAAAGCTAGCCTATCACAGCTAAAAATAAAAATACAAGGGTTGAGTTCACCAAACTTTAGTTAACCTACCGGTTCTGGTAGAGATCGCTTCTAGATCGACTGTATGACACTTTACGTATAAGCTTATTTGTAACCTTTTATTTTCAGCTTATGAAGTGAAACAATAAGGTACTTATTATCTATCTGTAACTAAGTAACTTATTTAATTCTTTATTACACAAAGAGTACAAAAGGTGGACTTAATGCTAGGGGCATTCTCCACCAGTCAACCACACATGATAGACGAGATGGGGATGGTGACTAAATGTTGAATATCTGTCAAAATCAAACATCAATAAGCGGCGAATGACTGTTAAGATCTCACCACTCAAATTTTATTGGTTTATTTTTTATGCACGATAGGCAAGCATTTGACCACAATCGCACCTGATGGATAGTGATGATGCGGTGTTTACCCCCAACTCTATACTTGGAAAATCTCCCGATTACCTCTAAATATAGCTAAGAAAACTCTCGATCAAGTCACTTTTAAAAAAAAAAACAAAAACTTGTGTTTTTGGTTCTGGTTGTGACTGTGTGTGTGATGTGAATGTTTCCGGCACCCACAATACAAGTCATCGTACTTAGTGTGGGCTGTGAGTGTGAAAGCGTTTATGTTATTGAATCAAAAAAGGGCTAGTTTTAGAGCTAATATGTCACAGATAGATACACAGATACATACAACAAAATTATAACACTCTTCGTTTTCATCGGGGTTAGTAATTAAGTAACGGAGTGTTAACTTTTGTTGATGAACTCTACCCTCACTGTGGACCGGTCTTCACGATAAAAGCTAATCTTTATAAGTAAAGTACTTATGATAAAAATGTGTTTTTGTAAATTAGACAATGCACGGGTAGTTACTACCTAAAATCCAGTTTGAGTCAGTTCTGACGTAAGACACAAACTGGATTTTATCGCAGTGTGTGAAGAGGCGAAGGACAACTGGTGTTCCACTTAGCTATATTAATATTGATTTGTATTAAACTGAGAGTTTCTTGCCAGGTTCTTCTCGAGATGGCTGTAATTTTGCGAATCTGGCAGTAGAATCATTAACTTTCATGAGTGCCTTTTTGGGCCCATGTGAATAAACGATTTTGATTTTGATTTTGAGACATAATTTTTTTTTTGCTAGATTTTTTTTATACCCGATAGGTAGACATTAGACCACACTATCTCACAACATGGAAAGTGAAGATGCCGAAGATGTAACATGCTTGCCTAGATAAGATTATCTATGCACTCTAGACTTGCAGACAACCAGATTGTACTGTTCTGGAAAAACGCAGGCAATAACTTAGGTTAATAAAATTATGTGTTAGAGATTAAGAATGTTTTTGAAAAAAAAAATTATGAAAAAAAATGCGCCGCCGAGTTTCTTGCCAGGTTCTTCTCGAGATAATTGTAGTGTGAGTAATTTTGCGAATCTGGCAATAGAATCATTACTTTCATGAGTGCCTCCTTGGGGCCCATGCGAATAAACGATTTTGATTTTGAATAAGTTCCAGTCGCCGTACGGATGATAAAAGTAGAAGCGAAACTCTTCGGCGAACTGAAGGTACGTCGGCCATGAATGGATGATGTTGCACAGTTTGTCTCGTTGTTAGATGGTAAATCAGGCATGGGAGAATAACTCAAGTAATTATTATTCCTGCGCACTCTCCAAAATACCGATAGACCTTACGTCGATGACCGAGAATGCATAATTATTAGTGTTTCTTTTTGATGATAACTCTCAAATTTTACAAGCAGATATTTCACGAAGAAGTGAAAAGCTACGTAGTAAGGATGGTATATAATATATCCTCCACGTAGGTTATTGAACAGCAAACTTAACAAGCCTATATACTAATTTTATTATCAAAAAGCCCGATTGCGTAAAAAAGTTAATATACTTGTTTTTATATTACATTTTTCGTTAATAAGACCTATTATGCGATTATATATGGACTTTATCATAGCTTTATTGTATGTATTGGAAACTCAAGTGAGAATGTTTGATAACCAACTCGTTAAAATGGTTATAGTTCCTAAATGGTCAGCGGATTTTAAAATGGTAAATGAAACCTAAAAATAACAATTCAACTACCTACCTATTCAATGATAGCCCGCTTGACGCAGTTCGTCAAAATTCTTTTTTCACAATATGGCCAATGGTGGTCGCCATATTGAATTTGATGTTATATCTTTAATGGCACTCGCAAGATAAAGAAAAATCGATTATTGTAAAAATCATCGAATTCGGCCTATCGGCGTTTGGTCTCCCGGCTATGCCGCGGGGCATACGACTAGTTCTAGAATAAAACATACGTACCGTTACGGTAACGTTATATATAATTCATTTAGTTTTAGGAAATAAAGGCAATTGGCTCGTAGTACTTTTAACAAAATTATGATCATCATCAGATGAATTAAAAATAAACGTATAATTGCATAATTTATATATAATTCATAATTGATAATTAGGTATATTAATTAGATCTAATTACATCAGGTTATAATGATACGCCATTACAGGTCATATTGATTAATAGTTTCAGAATCATCGAACATGATAAATACTATATCAACTTGTTCTAGTAACGTCGGTATATTTTTAGTAGAGCTATAAGAAAAACACTTTTCTCAACATTTTTATTTCATATTTTAATTTTACGATCTATAAAAATAATCTGTGTGTAAATTTAAAACCGTAAAATGTTTGAATTTAACATTTTTAGGTGTTTGGATTAGTAATTTGACACTTTTATTGGCCAAAGGTTTAGTGGAAATAAATCATCGGCCAGGTCCCGCATCCCGAACACCCGAGTTGATGCGGTCGCGGTACCTGGGGTTCAACAAAAAACATTTATGTTTTTTCTATCTTTTGCATTTAGCCAGTGTCAAGTATAATTGTGTATTTCATAAATATAATCTAGTTACACTCGAGTCACGGTCAAGTAAGAATCATGGTCCAGTCATAGTCAAGTCATGCCCTAGTAAAGTGGTAGAGAAAACTAGAACTTCTATCGGAGTTTTGGATCGAAAGCGAAACTCACGTTTTTCAACTGTGTATTATTTGCCTACACTTATGCACTTTCACGAACTATAAATAGTTAATAATCCAGCATTAGTTATTACTTAGGTATTTAAACTGGAAGAATCACATGTTTTAGAAAATAATTCATTATCGGTAATGAATTTTTTCACTTTCGTCAAACTTATTTTTTTCTTTTTTTCGCCACTTTGATACAAAGGCTTTTTGGATATTGTGAGAAATAAAAACTAAGTACTAACAAAGCATTTCGTAAAGATATTTTCGCCTAACTAATACAGCAAAAAAGCTTATTTTAAGACTTTCGAAGTTCGAAATTTCTACCAAATCAATCAGGATGTAACATAACCTTTTCTTATGCATGATAGGCAAACATTTGACCACTATCTCACCTGACAGAAAGTGAATTTGAAACCTAATGTGAACATGGGTATTTCAGAGTAAAATGGACCCTGGCAAAATATACCTACACTTAAACATCCAAATCTGTCAGCCCTTCACAAGCGTATATAAACTTTTAAATTTAAAAGGTGACATAAAAGTTTCTAATAGTACAAGAATGAAGTATATGTATCAAGGTTGTTTGGAAGAAATGCCTATACATAATAAGACCACTGATTGTATTACCCTTAATAATCTCACGAAAAAATTTTTTAGCTTTACCTATATGTCAACTATTTATACATAAAGAATTTTGTGTTGTATATAGTTTTGATTGTTTTAAATATTTAGCAATAAAATGATTTTATTCTATTCTATATGCGATATGAGAATTTGTAGCAGCTATTATAGTTGCTACAGCGCAGCGATGCCCGCACCCGCATCATGCGAAGGCACGCTGTTTGAACCGAATCCATCCAACAGCTTAAACAATTGAAAGGAATCAGATGATTTAAATTTCTTTTACTTTGATAAAATATAATGATGCTGTGCCTCACAGTATATAAATATCAGGAATATGTCTGCCGCCTGAAAAAACATTTCATCAGTGCCATTCTTTATTGACATAACCATAAAAGTTTTTGCGAAGCCCGTTAACCCGCCTGTTGCCGCGATAAACTAAAATTAAAATCGGAGACTGAACGCCTTTAGGTCTCTAACCCACTTCGCTTTGCAGATTTATAACCTGCTATCTGCGTATTACACTAATACTAAAATGTAGAGGCAACTACTTCTGAGATTTAGAACAATAACCGACAAGCTATTTTAATGGGAAAATCGACCAGTGTAGTCAGATGTCCAGCGCTGCTAATTCACTCCAGTGTACTGGGCTTGTTGGAAAAAGTAGATGTATTTGTTGAGATCTTTAAAGTAACAACTATTATCTATCGACCTTTCGATCTTACGCATATCGATACCGAACAATCGGGCTCAATAGTCCGGTCGTATAACACCCACGAACTGCTGAACGATAAAGTCCCACCAGTCCGGTAGCCGGACTAAATAACCGAACTGCTGAGAACGGCCGGTATGTTTAGCTAACAAAGATATTCATCTTTAATTTCATAATTATAGGCAAGAGTGATCGTCGACCACATCGTCACTAAAACATCAGGTGAGATAGTGGTTTATATGTGATAGATAAAAAAAGTTCGGTAATCGAATTAATTGCGAAGTTATACCAAGGATTATGCAGTTAAAGTAATCATAGGTTTGTTTCATATCTCGATGAGTTAAACTTATAGAAATGGCTCAAATATTTAGCCGATTTTGTTTTTTTTTGTGTTCGTAACTGTAAGTTTTATTTAAAGATCTATAAATTGACTTTGGTATTTCAGCACTTTGTATTCTGAGGAGGTTTTGGTTGTGGTATACTTCATAATTTATAAATAATCATACCATAAAATAAACCGGACTTATATCAGGCATAGAACCACCACAGCATAGACGCGTGAAGTTACATTTCTAAGATTGAATAATGCACAATTATATTTTATTTGATGCATAATTTTTACTTTATTTACAGTGATGTTAATGTTGTAGGTACTGACTCAGACTATGATATCGCACCGTGCGTGCGGGAAAGAGAAAACGGCGGTCCCAGCTGTTAGTACTGGTGCGAGGCGGCGCGGGGAAGCACGTACCCGAGTTTGCGATTCGACGCACCACTACTCGACCGTTTTTCTACGTCCGCGTCTGTGAGTTGCCTCGCCGAATGTACGACCACACTACGGTGACTATAGTGATAGGGCCATGTGTCCAAACATGGAGTGGTCAATGGAAATAATTTCTGAATTTTTAACTCTTTACGAAAAAGAACCTGCTTTGTGGAACACTAAGATCAAAAGCAGATACGAACAGCACGAAGCTTGGATTAGAATACGAAACAAGTTGCAATATGGCTACTTCACCATCAAAGAAATAAAGAAGAAAAGAGACAATTTAATGGCTACTTATAGGAAGTTGCGAATCAAAATGGAAGAATCTTTAACAGTTGGCGCAGAAGAGAAAAAACCTGACTGGCCGTTCTATTCTGTCATGTCTGCGTTTTTACATGACGTTTACTATCCGAAGAAGTTGAAGAATAATCCTGACGTAAGTATGTTTGACTGAGCAAAGTCTGTCCGTCCGACAACTTCAAATTCTCACACAGCTGTAACGTTTTTTTCTTTTAATTTTGGCCTCGCAAACTTGTGCATTTTGCCTGTGTCAAGTAATAATATATTTCAAATGTATTTCATACTAGTCGTGCCCCGCGGCTTCGCTTGCTATTATCAAGTTAAAAAGTAGCCTATGTATTAATCCTAGGTATAAGCTATGTATATTCCAAATTTTATCCAAATCCGATCAGCCATTACAGCGTGAAGAGGGAACAAACATACTTACACACAAACTTTCGGATTTATAATATTAGTAGGATTAAAAATCCTCGTCACAAGTCAAAGTCAAGTAAAAGAGCCAAGGTCAGTCATAGTCAAGTCATGTCCTAGTATAGTGGTAGAAACTTTACTACAACTTCTATTGGAGTGTTGGACTGAAGGCGAAAATCACGTTTTTCAACTTTGTACGATTTGCTTACACTCATGCACGTTTACTAAGTATTAACGGTTAAAATCCACCATTATTACACATTAACAGCCGAAGAATCACAGGTTTTGAAAAATTAAACAAAATCAACAACGCCATTTCTTCACTTTCGCAGCAAAAAAAACAGCTGTAATGTTTTTGTCACTAGATTGCATCACAGGTTAAATAAGCTTGCTTACTTACTTTACATTGGGACAAAAACTCAAAACATATGTCAAGAAAAAAAGATTTTTTCGAACTGTTGTCAATTAGTTGTCGTGAGGTCTTAGTTCAGGGTGAACTATAGGTTATAAATATCTCTGAGATAACAAAAAAATCCGAATACAAAGACGAACCTGCACAGAGGTTATATATATAGACCATTTATTTAGATATTATAATAGTTCTAATATAGGATCGCGTCCACAACAATTTAAGCGAGTAATGGAAGTTATATTAGATTTTAATTGAGGTTAAAAGCTATCTCCATTCCAAATTTCATCCATATCCGCTCAGCCGTAAAGGAGTAACAAAGATACCGACACAACACACACACTCTTTTGCATTTGTAATATTATTGTCATAATTAGTCATAAACAGGAATTACTCTTTTACATTATGTTGTGCTTTAACAGTATATTGTTCCAGGTATGCCAACTAGAAGAAATCGAAGACTGGGCGCAGCAACCAGAATTTAGGAACGAAGAATCATCAGATATTGATAATGAAACCGAAGAACCACATAGAAAGAGGAAGAAAACACACAACGTTTTTCAACAGACAGAACAAAATACGTTTTCCACAGACCCGTCAGATAATCTTAGGACATCTCCGAAGGATTATTTGGACAATTTCGGGGAGTACATTGCTGGTCTGATGAGACACCTGCCTCTAAAAAAGGCTTTAGAGTTGCAGCCTCAGATAGTTACCCTCATTACTTCTGCAGCACTTGAGGAATATAGCGATCCGTTGGGAGAAAACCAGGTCCCTGACGATCAAGGCGCGGACGTATCAAACGTAGACATGCCTGTAAATATAAAATTAGAGGAATGAGACATATTCCTGCAGCAAATTTTCTGAGCGTTTCCTCCTTTTTAATATACACTAGTCGTTCGCGCCGAACTGAGATATCGCACCTATATTGCCTCATAAAGAAAAACTATTGAGGCTAAATGCATACCTCTTTTTTCTTGGTAATAATTGTTTGATTTCTTGTCTTATTTGTTGTTCAAGTACAGGATATAATAGATATTATACTTAAGTTTCAGCTTGAAATTATTAGCCGTTTTTTTTAGATAGACTCCGCCTACCAAATTGTTATTTGCCAACATATATTTTTTTTAATCCGGTATCTTACTGTACCCTTTTCAACGATACTCCACAAGAGTATATAAAAAATAAAAAATATTTTGTTCCCCACTTACGTGTCGCCCCTTAACATGTTTCATTTATGTATATTATTTTAATAAATTGGCTTAGGGCCACAGCTTTACATATTTTCTGAGAATTCGAAGTTATTCTGAGAATGAAAAGCTTGTATGGGGTAGACGCTAGATTTCTCTGACAGACGTACAGAGGAATGGACGGACGGACGGACAAAGTGCTGAACGACCCAAGCCCTTAGAGATCTTGCTTTGATCGATCAATAACTACGCCGTCTATACATAATTTTAACGAAATTATTGCGAGTGCTTAAAGAATTTTCGAAAATTTTTATTGTATTCGAAAAATAATAATAATATTAGATTATGTATAACAAGTACCTGCAATTTTTTTGAGAGCCTTCATTGTAATCGAAAAAAAACCAATGACTATAATGATAACAATTAGGTACCTACATTGTATACCAACCAATAAACATATTACAGATCTCAATTATTATTATCTTTGTTTTTATTTCATCATTTTGGAGAATGGCGTACCTGACTCCAAGCATCTAGTAGTTCTCATCTAGATATCTATTCACAAAATACAAGGAAAAGAATCGTGCCAATTTTGCCTACGTGACTTTTCTCACCCACGTTCGAGCGAGAGGGCTATATTACCCCTGAAATGAAGAGGGAGAAGGAAGATTAGGGTCAGGGGCTCAGGTTAAGGGACGGTCGGGTAAGCACTACCTGGCATGGGATTCGATAATTTCCTTTTTGCATCATTGTTGGGAGTCTATTTTTTAACATTTTGTTAAAAGCAATAAAAACTGTTTACGGGAATTATGTGCGAAGGGAACTAACTATTATCATTATGTAGTCACAAACATAACAACGTATAAGTTCCAACATGTGCCATTTTAGGTGAAGCATGATATTTATGTAATGGCTGTATCACACAGGACACATCTGGTTCGAACGGATGGCGATCGCCTACCGTACTGCGGTGCCCGCGCCCCCAGCCTTGCACGTCGTCGGTCTGTTCGAACCAAATGTGTCCTGTGTGACGAAGATTTAACAATGCGTTTTTTGGTATCTGTTATTAACTAAATATAAAATAAACGTCAATATAACTATAAAAGTACTTAACAAAGCGAACGGATGTAATAGTTTTAGGTACGTGACACTTTTATAAGGGCATTTTTTAATTAATGGCTTTTACTCGTATATGATTAACATTGTTAGATAATTTCGTATCTAATCAGGTGGAATTGACCCAGTCCTAATTTATTATAAACTAGCCGTGCCCCGCGGCTTCGCTCGCTATTATCAAGTTAAAAAGTAGCCTATGTGTTAATCCTAGGTATAATCTATGCACATTCAAAATTTCATCCAAATCCGTTTAGCCGTTAAATTGTGAAGAGGGAACAAACATACTTAAACACTTACACACAAACTTTCGGATTTATAATATTAATAGTATTATCATCATAATAAATCGTTTGTATTATTGTTACAAACGGGATATTTACCAAGTATTTATGTAAATTTTGTAAATATCATTTATCTGAAAATAATCCTATTGAGTGACCGTTTCAGTTTAAAATCTTAAACAATTAATCGTCATCAAAAACAGGTAATTCAATTAATTTGCTCTCACGCCAATCGATTCAATACCAATATCCTATTAGTAAGAATACTAATATAATAAATGCGAAAGATTGTGTGTGTGAATATAAGTTACCACATACGATTACGAATAAACAGATTTTGATGAAATTTACAATGCAGATGGTTAAGGTTCCGGAATAACACATAGACTACTTACTTTTTAACGTAATTAACGCGGGTGCGAATAGTGTATAATAAGAAGGCTAAAAGTACGCACACTTTCTTTTGTCATACTACCCATGCTGTCATCCCTAAAAATACTTCCTTTACAGTCACAGTGACATGGCGGAATGCACGTACGCGCACAAGAGGTTTGTTTTTAAGTGTTTTGACAGTTCGACATTTTCACGTCTTCAAATGACGTCATTTTGATAACGAGCATCATTTCTTATTTCGGTAGGTATCGGTAGATATACAATAATAAAGTTTTGAAGTCGGTTAAAAATAACACTTTCACACTCACAACACTGCACTCATTTCAGAGACATCATAGAGCCGGAAACAAATCACAAATTATATGTTATACAATCACACCTAGAACTAGAAACTCAATTTTCTCTCGTGTGAATGATGGGCGGTACACGAACGGACTGATCAACATAACATTGGGTAGGTCTATGGCTAGATGATATTGACTAGTTACATAAAAAGGTGTGGCGGCTTGAATACGTTTTCAATATGACTAAAATTCGCCTTATTTAAATTTAGCCGCCTTATTTAAAGTCTGAATCGGTCTTATTTAAATTTAACCCTGTGCAACATTAACTTGTCCTTTATCACTTGTTTAAAGGGTTTTTCAAAAAGTTTGGTTTTTATTCTCAATGGCCTCTAAAGCCAACTGTACAATTATTAGTTTAGTTCTCATTTCATAAATTAAAATTGCTTAGTGCATAATTTATTAAGATATCTAATTGGCTATGGCTTTTCTATCACAATTTAAATTATGTTGTTTGTGTCGTTGATTAAAATGTACTTACATCTAAATGTCAAGGTGCCTTTAATTGATAAACAAGTAATTGTTTATTTCTAACTATTTCACCTTTTTATCACCGCATTGTTTTTCTAGTGAAATGTCACTGAGTATAATAATATGCTGCCAAACAGTAAGAGTTTTAATACACACCCATTGACGATGCGGTTGTACGAGAGTACAAAACTAGGGCTCTACGCACGAAATGGAATCTAGGTTTGGATTGTTGCCTGTTCTATTAAGAGCAGAGCAACACGAAAGTGTTTGTGTTGTCACTCCTACTGTCGTCACTAGAGAAAGAGGTTACAATAACAGTCTTGTAAACAACCCTCTCCTCATTGAAGACAGTCGTAAGCGCCGTGTAGTGCTACGATCATTACGACGTTTCATTAGGAGTGTAGTGACATGTTTTCCGCGATATTTTCGCTCTAGCACCGGCAGCTTACGTCAGAGATAGTCTGTCAAACAACCAATAAGTTTCGATATAAATGCTATTCGGTCCGTAGCCCGCAATCAACCGGCGTTCGCTACCGAATTTGGTAAACGCGAACTGACAGATGTCGAGTATCGACTTGATACTCCTCGAAAATGAAGAGGATCTGATTAGACTGGGGTAAATGACAAAATTGTGTTAGTAAGTGTCTACTAACCGTGACCCGTTGGTTACTTCAGGGTAAACTATTATTTGCAGAACTACGTCTATCGTCTTCTCTTAGTGACAAAGATATAGGTATAACCAGGATATATTAGACTTTGCGTATCGACGCAGTTTATTCACAGCTTGGATAGTAAGTAGGTATTTTTGTAGGCTACCTTCGTTTATTTGACATACATATCTTATAGTTAATAGACCATCGAAGCTTATCTTCAGCGGCTATATAATATCTCCTCGTTGAAAGACTTAAGTTGTTATGTAAATTAAATCACGATTTATATTGTAGAATTGTAACTATTGTTATTTTCTTCAAATGACAAAAGTTAGCGGCGTGTTCTAAAAATGCTTATGTAATAGTTAGAAATATTAAACATTATAAATAACTTTATGAAATGACAAATGGTTTTTTAATTTACAAATGGGAAGAGATAGAGAATGTTACAATAACATACAAATTGAATTTATAGTATGAATCAAATGTAATGTAATTTTTCGTATAATGTACCCATTAAGTTATGTAAAGTTTATATAACAACAAAATTACCAGGAATTGTGTTCAATAAAACACATCAGCGAAATGATAACACACACACATATATATATATACCGTCTGGGGTAAGTAGTGCACAATACTGCAGAGGGTGGTTTGGAATCGACAACTGAGCATATTAAAAAAATAAAAAAATATTTTTTTTTTTTCAATTTTTTATCGACTGACCTGCAGGCTGTTCAGTAGTAATTGTCAAGTAAAGTATGGCCCTCCGTAGACAGCCGCTACAACAATAGCTTCCAGAGTAGATGAGTGCTACGAGTGCTACGGGGTCATTGAACTAACATGTGACGAGAGGTCAATCACCTGAACTGCATGCAGGTCAGACGATAAAAATTAATTAAAAATTTACACGAACGATTAAAAATTTTTTTTTAAATTTGCTCAGTTATCGATCCCAAACCATCCCCTGCAGTATTGTGCACTACTTACCCATGGCGGTATATATATATATATATATATATAATCAGGCGTTGTGAACTGTTGTCCATTTTATTTGTTGCATAATTATCGAATTCCAAATAACTTGTATATGTGTTAATTTATGTTCTTGTTTTTCAGTTGAATGTCAAAATGTATAAATAAATGGCTTACATTGTTATCATATCAGTGTCGCTCATTCATACATTGTTCCAGTTATCAGCATTTCAGTTATAGAAGAATCACGTTTCCTTCACGTTTGAAAAACATGAAAGCTACACAAGAAATGTATCAAGATTCACCTGATTACCTAAGCGATATTACATCCTGCTGATAACGCAACAAAAACAAATATCAAGCAATATGAGGCGACGTTGTTATAATAGATCATTTGGCACACGAAAATGAACCTAAACTTCGAGTGGTAAGCTTCACTTTTGAATTAGGAAGGGTGCTGATAGGTGCTACTAAGAGGTACTTGATAAAGGAGTTATATATAGTTCGGCGACGATATGTCTGAAAGGGATCGTTCTATTATAGCTGTGTATGTATGAAGGTACTTATGTGTGTAAGTTACTGTTACTGTTACAACTGCCCATTGGCTTAGTTGGTCGCATTCGCCTTCTAAGCAGGGATATCGGGTTCGATTTCCGACGGAAATAAACATAAACTCTTAAGTTACTTGGAATAAATGAATTATTATTATTATAAACATAAAAACCAGAAACGCAAATTATCAAAAAGGAAAATTTGTGTTTCTAGTTCTGGTTGTGATTGTGTATGTAATGTGAATGTTACCGGCACCCACGATGCAAGTCATCGAACTTAGTGTGGGGCTATAAGTGTGAAAACGTTTATGTTGGAAAAGTTATGTTATATTTTACATTATGAAAGTCAACGACGTATTATTGAAGCCATTATTTACGTTCTATAGTCTATTATTTCGGCACCCACGATGCAAGTCTTGTACTGTGTTGTGAGTGTAAGTACGGGGTTGTAAGTGAAAATAGCATGGCCCATGGTTTTATGTACTAATTCAAGGTCTAAACTAGCTTCATACCAAATCCACCCAGCCGCAAAAACTACCTCTTAAAGCATTTTGATGACGCGTCGTCTCAACTAGACTCTGATAGATTTTTTACTATGACTGGACCATCACTCTTTTAATAGACATTGACTGTGACGGGAGACTAGAATTAGTTTTGAAAACTTAAAATATTTATTTACTGGCTGAGTGCGCATAGATTGCGAAGCAAAATATAATAAAGGTAACCAAATATTATAAAGGCGAAAGTTTGTGAATGTGTCTCTATATTTGTAACTTCTGCACGCTCAACACGCTGACACCCTGGATTAACACTTAGGCTACTATTTATTCCGGAATTCCCGCTGTTCAGGGACAAAATCGTGGGACAGAACTAGTAAGGAAATAAAAAACCTTGTTTCAAACATACTTACACACTCTCACACCAGCACACATGCACAGTGTGATAGTGTGATTAATTCCAACAACGTACCTCGCGCGAAAACAAAAGCACTCTCCTCTAACTCTGCTTTTCTGAAATATTATCCTCAAAGCGGTCATTTCAAAGAGCATTTATTTTCTATCGAGTAGGATTTTTCCTCGACCAATCAATTAATTAGTTAAGCTATTAAGAACGATTAACTGACGCAAGGTTTTCGTGCTAACAGTCACTTGGCTGATGCAATACCGTCATGAGGTATCGCACAATATTTTCCACAACATACTTATATGGTCAATACTCCAATGAATGTCATGCTATTATATTTACAGTCATAATAACGAATAAAACAAGTAAAAAAACAGTTTCTTTAGAACACAATTTTAAGTATTTTTGTCACAAATTTGAGGGTTAGTAGTATCATAGTAGAAATATATATATTTCTACTATGGTAGCATTCAAGTTAACAATTTTCACAAAATAAGATGAAAACATTTTGAGTCAAAACTTCGTACCTACTTAATTGATTCTTTAGGTAATTTATATAGGTACCGTTCTACTAAGTTTGTGTAGTTATGCGATTTTCTCTTAACTCCTATTAATTTTTCTAGTTACAAAAAATATATTTTTGCTTGATATTATATCCAAGGCATCGAGTTTCTTCGAAAGTTAATATGACAAAAATAGTATTATTATATTATTAGCGACTTTTTGAAACAAAAGAGAGTGCTTTATGTCATTACGAGATGTCATGGCGAGCCAGATGGCGCAGCGGACAGGTGTCCGCCCTCTGCGCCGCGGGTCCTGGGTTCGATTCCCGGCAGGAGCACAAATTCCTTCCCAAAGGATATTTGTGCTTCTGATCTGAATGTCTTCTGAATGTGTGCGTGATGTGATTGTTTCCGGCACCCACGATACAAGTCTTTGAACTTAGTGTGGGGCTGTGAGTGTGAATGCGTTTGTTTGTTTGTTTGTTATTATGTTTGTGTGGTTTATTTAATGTGAACAATAAAGTAGCAAGTACTCTGCTATATATACGGGTCAATTGTTCATATTTCTTAAAACTAAGCGAAAACTATATACGTCTACACATCAAAGACCAAAGATACCTACAGTTATTTTTACCAATTCATGGCTATTATTTAATTACCTACCTAACTTCCATTTATTAGGCGATACCGCCATTTCTAATTACCTAATGTAATGTGTTCTCTATCTTTATTGTATTTATTATCTATGATATGGGTCCGCGGGAATCTCTCAGGGAATCCTTTTAAGAAACAGGCTCACTTACCACGATTTTTTATACCTTCGATTTACATCTTTAAAAATATTATGAATGTTGGCAAAAATATTGTTAAATATAAATTAAGGACCGACGCACACAATCTTAATACTAGATATAAGCATAAAATTACAGCTTATTATGAAACGATTGACTAAATTAATGACAAGGATGCATGGAGGCAAACTGCACAAGCGCTTTCTAGCGACTACATAATATAGATATACCTAGGTTAATGTAATGCATGTATTCGTGTTAAAGAATGATATAAAAAAAAAAATAATGCGCCGCCGAGTTTGATGCCAGGTTCTTCTCGAGATGGTTGTAATTTTGCGAATCTGACAGTAGAGTCATTAATTTTCACGAGTGCCTTTTTGGGGCCCATTTCAACAAGCGATTTTGATTTTGATTTTATTTTCTTTGTGATTTTTATTCAATCAATGAAACACTTATCGGATATCGAATAAGTTAGTTATTCGGATGAAATAGTCGAGTTCGAAGAAAAAAAACAAATTCGTACAAAGTTATAGATCAGATGGCGAAGATAACGGTGAAGCCCTATTATATAAAATAATGTTTTCGGTACTTTTAAAACGCGGCGGAGTATTGTGTGTCTTACTCAGTATAAGTAATACCTGAGTGAACTTTTGTTTAGGAGAGCATATCGAATACGAAACCATTTTTTGTTATTTCCGCAAATATTTTCCTGTTGTGTTCATACAGATAGCACAGATCAGCAGAATTGCAACAAAAACAGCCAACGCAATTAAATGCAAATGCACCCATATAGCTACAGTAAAAACTCGTAGACCGCATGACGTCGGGTGGCGTGATCTGCCTTTGTACCACTTCACACCCTCTATGAAAGAAAACACGACAGCCGCCTATTGTCCTACATACATTGCTGAAAATAACCAAGCAGTTAGCAATGAAAGACTCCGTAAAACAGCAGTGTATGTAACTAATAACTACACCGGTAGCAACAGCAATCATAATTGAAATAGGTGTGACCGGCTGCAAATTGCATTTAGAAACTAACTATAGCTGAAAATACATTGCTGCTTGAACAAGCAAAGTATAAACACTATTGAGTATAGAAATGGTAATGGACAGTAAACAAATAGAAATAGATATAGATAAAGGCGATAATAAAGGTTGATGAATCGTGTGGAGCATCACGTAGCCGCTCTACTTTTGAATGATGGATGCAAAAAGGGTAAAAATATGGTAAAAAATATACATTCTGTTGATAATGTATGATTTTGATCGAGTTTTTGCTGTTTTTTGTTAAATGATTAGATTGTGCAGTAATTATAGCGCTTGAAAGCATTTATCGCTGCTTGTTTAGATAAGTGTGCTGCATTTCTAGAACAATACAATGTGAAGTAGGTATCTCAGTAGATCTTTATGATACGATGACTTTGTTACCTGTTAAGTTATATGGACTAACAACAATTTTAATTAACTTACTAACCTTAGATTAATGCAGTTATTTATGCTGCTGATAATCTGATTTATAGTTTTCTTCATTTGTCAATTGTTTTTGAAGAACTTGATCATTTTCTTTATGCTTCATATTGACCATTATCTCATCTGATGGAAAGTGATATCTCCTATTCAATAGAATAAAAATACCATTGTTGACACTTTTTTTCATTATATTTTATTTAAACGTTAAACAGAAAATAAACCAATTCCAGTCTCAATTCTACAGATTTTTACTTAGCATAATAATAATGTTAAACCAAAGGATAGGTATCTTCTAGGCAAGCATGTCACACCTTCAGCCGCATCATCACTTTCCATCAGGTGAGATAGTGGTCAAATGCTTGCCTATACAACATAAAAAAGGTATATAAATTATGATAATGTGATATGGTACTTTTTATTTCAATATCACTCAATATCAACACAATAACATTTAATTAATATTAGTATGTACTAACCACGACTCTCGAACAACAACACATTCTTCAATTTCAACGACAGAAAGCCGCGAATAAATTCGGTTTGAAATTATTCCGCTTCCACAACCAAATGCAAAACAACAAATTTTAATTGTAAATAATTTAATCAATCACAGTGGTTATGCAAAGCAACAAAAACAATTTTCTCTGCAGAAATGCGGCTCATTAATCTACGTTATTTGCATTGAAAAAGCTGTTACTAAATAAAATTATTTAATATATCTGTTCAACCCCTGTGTTTGACACTTAAATACTCATCAAATACTAAATAAATGTTTGTCCTGACATACTGACTGACTGACTATTTTAAAATCATTAACCGACTCGATGTGCAATATTTCCAAAATCCTTTTATATTATGACTAGCTGCGCCCCGCGGCTTTGCCCGCATAAGTCCCGGACCAGCCAGAATTTGGGGTTAAAAAGTAGCCTATGTCCTTTCTCAGGCTCTAGACTATCCGGTTACCAAATTTCGTTTAAATCGGTTCAGTAGTTTTAGCGTGAAAGCGTAACAGACGGACAGACAGAGTTACTTTCGAATTTATAATATTAATAAGGATGAGCTAATTAATAAATCACGAGTTAAATCCACCTTGTCCGTCTTACCATCAAACAGACAATCTGTCAAACGTCATCGATATATGGTTGACATACCTCCAGTTAGCTCGAAGCGTTTCGCTTCTACGTTTATCATCCGTACTTTTTTTTTCTTATACTAGATAGGCAAGCATTTAACCGCTATCTCAACTGATGGAAAGTGACGATGCGGCCAAAGATGGAACATGCTTGCCTAGAAGGTACCTATTCACTCTAGACTTGAAGACACCCAGATTATACTGTACTGTACTGCGAAGGAGTGGAGCTCATTGCCCTCGTCTTTGTTCACCGACCGGTATAATCTGGGAGTCTTCAAGTCAAAAGTGAATAGGTAACTTCTAGGCAAGCATGCTACATCTTCGGCCGCATCATCACTTTGCATCAGGTGAGATTATGGACAAATACTTGCCTAACAGGCATAAAAAAAGTTTTTCATGGAACCAATGAGACATTTTTAAACAACAAATCCATATCTCACAACGAACTGGAGATGTGTGGTACCGAAAAAATAGAAAAAAGTCACAGGGGAACAAAATACAGCACTTTGTATTGGGATTACATATTTCTTCCAGTTACGGTGATTAAAAAACCAAACAACCGAAACGATTCTAATTAAATTTCCACGTGACATCAAAAGAAGGTTTTCCAAATTTGTTTATAAATGTCGGAGTAAGTACGTTAGTCTTTCCACTTGGCTTTGGCGTGGGTTGCCTTATGTTATACATGCTGCCTGGGCTGGGTGGTGCGAGTAACTACTGGAGTTTTTAGGAAACAAACATAAAGTAAACAGAGCTATAACGAATTGAGAACCTCCTTTTTTGAAATCAGTAAACAATCAGTTATATCCTGATATCTGAAAGATAACGGACGGTAAAAATAATATTGTCAAGTAAAAAACTGGACCTAAACAAAATATGCAAATACAAGGAATTGGGATGGAGTCACATAATCAGCATATCCTCTAAAAGGGGCATCTCAAATTACCAGGTATTGATCACGGTCCCTAGTCTTATCCATCTTTTGCTATCCCTGCAAAGATCTTCCCTCTTACGAACCTAAACCCGACCTTTGGACTATTTTTTCCTCGGCCCGCGGTCTCCACTCATGAGCTTTGCTACCTAATAAGGTATATGTTATTACTATTTTAAGAAACAGTTGTTTCTGCATCACCCAGTATCAATGGGTTCTCATCAGTAATGATCATAGTGTACGGAGGAGCACTGTACTTCTTCATTTCTTGCTCAAAAAGTATATTATTGATAGCTTGTTTTATCATAGACTGAGTCTTCTCGTCATGCTTTCTCAGCGATATAGCAATGTAGTCTCCGAAACTGTCACATTCGTCCTTCTTTTTTGCTATTTCTGATGATTTTTTCAGCAGCTTTAGCATTTCAATCAATTTGCTGTCTATATTCTGGTTTTTGGTGACGCCTTGAGATGAAGACTTTGGAATTTCTCTAACAAATCTTCTTTTGACAGTTCTAGTAAGGCGTTTGGAGTTCTTAAGAGGAGGGAGGCGTTTGACTTGAACGTATTGAGGCGGTGGTTCCTGCTTGACGACGATTTCATCTTCAAAATCACTTGTGAGGAACTCTGCTTCTGGTTCTTGTTCGTCTGACGAAGGCTCTTCTTCGATTACGGAGTCGAGGGTTGGTGATTCTTCTCTTGAGTTGTGGTTTCTTTTTCGCCGACGATGGGCAATGTTCTGTGGAGAAGATTCTGTGTTGATTTTCTACGACTAAATTGTTTGGGTAGGATAGGCGTTTGACCACTAATGAACGCTTTTACACTCACACCTCCACACTTAGTTCAATGAATGTTATGGGTGCTTGGCAAGCTTGGGGTGTTACTTTCATGAGTGCCTCTTTGGGGCCCATGTGAATAAACGATGTTGATTAATTTTGAAGTCGAACGCACACTCAACTAAGCCAACATTTATAGGTTACCTTTATATCTTGGTGTAGTGTCCGCTTGGAAATATATATCCCAGGCTAATATCAAAGTGAAGAATGACGTTTTTTGATCCTGTGTAGTCGAGGCTAAAGAGTTTTGACTTCGGATCAGAATTGATTGGCTTACATCACCCTATCCTGTCCTATAAATATTTTATAAGCCAGTTACAATATTTTCTTTGCTGTGCTGTGTGTACTACGATCATTCTATGAAGTTGGCAGGGATCATTTCAGACTTACTTACGTGATATCGACATGATCGGAACAGATAGTTGATCCATTGATCGGCGAGCAAAACGACTCATTGGTGATGATAAGCTAGTTGAGTCCAAGTTGCAGAGCCTCAGTCATCGACGTAAGGTAGCTAGCTTGTCGGTGTTCTATCGCTTGCATTTCGGAGAGTGTGCGCTCGAATTACATCAGTTGATTCCCCCTTGCCCTTTCTAGAATCGGACCACAAGACGAACTGAGCAACGTCATCCATTTATGGTTGACATACCTCATGTCCAATCGAAGCGTTTTGCTTCTACATTTATCATTTGTACAGCGAAAGAGTGGAACTCGCTGCCTGCGTCTTTGTTCCCTGAACAGTATAATCTGGGAGTCTTCAAGTCTAGAGTGAATAGCTATCTTCTAGGTAAGCATGCTTCATCTTCGGCCGCATCATCACTTTCCATCAGGTGAGATAGCGGCCAAAGGCTTACATATCTGCCATAAAAAAAATAAAAAAAGAAGTTATGAAATAAAGTACTCCCATCCTACATGTATCTCATTAACTAACTTTTTTATAAGAAATTCTAAATTTATTCCTGCACTAAACATCTAGGATACCAAAACGTAACTTCTTAGTAAACCTCTAGACAATTATTGGAATTATTACATGTAAAAACTTGACCTATATCAACCGCAGCGATGACTTCATTCTATTGTAACAAACAATTAATTAGGAATGATGATAAAATTGAATTATTTCCTGTTCAAAGTGAGTAGGTACGTCAGTGAGTAGGTATTAAGGTTCTGACACGAGTAGCTTTGCAAAACAGGTAATTTCAGACGAATTTAAAATGGAATCACGTGTAGTGTTTAACGACTATATAATACCAACATAGTATCCTCATAATTATAGTTAGTATACTTAGTGATAATTGAACTGCCCGGTGGCTTTGTTGGGTGAGCGATCGCCTTCCAAGCAGGGATCTAGTGGGATCGATTCCCGGCGGGTACACAAGTTTTCTATCACACAAATTATTAAATCACACTTGTTAAAACCAAAGAGTTGTGACCATTTGCGAAATTTCGATAAACACGATATTTGAATTTAGCATAATTATAATTATGCTATAACGTATGGCAATATGCGTCGTTATTTATTTGTTGTTTATTATATTATCAAGGCTTCCTTGTAACAAGCAACAATTACATATCTATTATTTGGAATTAACAACAGATTAGCGGAGTAATCATGGTTTTATCCTCGTAGATACGATCTGGCCTCGTGTGTGAAAGTGATAAGTAGTCCACGCAACGCCTATGACTCCACATAATAAACAACAAGAATAATCACATTCAGAACCAAAGAGTTCTATTAAACTTAGTTTATATTAAATATCATTGCCTAGAGCACTAAAAACAAAAACAAACGCATTCACACTCACAGCCCCACTCTAAGTTCAAAGACTTGTATCGTGGGTGCCGGAAACATTCACATCACACACATTACACCCAGAACCAGAAGCACAAATATCCCTTGGGAAGGAATTCGTGCTACTGCCGGGAATCGAACCCAGGACCCACGGCGCAGAGGGCGGAGACCTGCCCACTGCGCCAACTGGGTCGTCACTATTTAAACCTTTCACAAAGGAGACTAGATGTATTTGAGTACGGTCAGTAACAATAAGCTGTTCCACTGAAATCCATATTTAATTAAATTTTTACTGTAATCCATTGCCAGGATGGATTAAATTCATAGAACATTTCACTCTAATCTATTACTGAGATGGTTTTATTTTAAATATAATTTATATAACCATAAACCACTCACATGATCGTTAGCACCTTTTTTATTTTTACACATTTTGTTTATAAATCCTTATTACAAGTTTATCTTTATATAAGTACTAACTTACGAAGTGTTAGTTTTAAGATAATTACCAGAGTAAGGCGAAGCAAAAGCGAGGGTTATGTTTTTGTACCTATGTGTGTATGTATGTTCATCTGTTTCCTCATATCTTCTGAACTACTTATCATAATTTGACAAATAATGTGTCCTTGGATGCGTCTTGATAATTTGTTGGTTATAGGCTATAAATGACGTCACATTAAACTGACAGCAATCTGTCATCTAGAAGGCGCCATACTCAGTCATAGTCATGAACAATTTTTTTTTAATGACGCCATGTTGAGTGTGATTTCAAAGCGCTTAATTAGCACCTTTCATATATATACCTATATATATATATATTTATATTGTTAGCTGTTTTGATTGCATGCACCCGATAATTTCGGTTTTAAATAATTATAGGAAGTCGATTAGTACTAGACTACTAGGTTTTAGTTATTAAACTTTAGTCTTGTTTACGTCTTGGAATTTCATGCTATTTTTTTTTCTTTTTACTACTACTGAGTTGGATTAGATAAAATTTATTTTTTTATATTCCATTCTAGACCCTCAGAAGCTATTGCTTGATAAACTGTTATGAAAAGTTTCTGAGCAGCTGTGTTATAATCACCTCATCTCCAGGCTGCTCCAAGTGGTTGGACAAGAAGCTCAGGTACGGGTAGAGGAACCACGACGACCTTCCTCCGCCTCTGATCTTGCCCTTCTCCCGGCGGTGCGAGGCCAGGATCGAGTTGAACTTCTTGCGGAGGTCTGCTATGTCGCAGTCGAAGATCCTGGCGAGGAAAGACGAGAATTCATAATAACATAAACGCATTCACACTCACAGCCTCACACCAAGTAACATATTATTATACTAGAATTATAAAGAACATTGCTTGAAAATTATAAATCTGTTATTACATGTCACTTATAGAAGTATATAACAAAATTTAATTACTATAAAACGCGGCACTATACATCGATATAATTTCGACTAATATAAATGAATAAACATTATGAGAATGATTAATAACTATGATACAAATAAATAAGATACATAGTTGAAAATATGACATATGCAAATGTAATTATCTAAATGAGTACAGCTATGATTTGATATCTATAACCTATCCAGTCTAATAATTTGGACTTACTACTCATTAAACAAGTACGTTATTGTAGTAAATGACTAAAACTGGATTAATTAGGAAGATCGTAGAACGGTAATTATCCTATAGGTACAATTATTATTTTTTATCAAGAATAGGGAAACATTTTTATATACGTAGGTACTAATTTCTCAATTACGTTTTTGTATGTACTCGTAGTTGGAGGTTATTTCTAAATATTTGATAGGCTAGCATTTAACCACTACGTTTTAAAGCTATTGGTAATATATTATTATGGCTCCGAGTAATTGAAAAACGAGTTTAGTACAATAACTATCGATGTAAACCTTGGACTGAAGATTTCGAGGTCTAGAAATTCATGGATCAAGGTCACAACAAACAAAAATTCTTTATTAGATCGAAAACAAACCGAAATCCTGCCGAAAGATTTTAAATCTTTACGTCGTAGTATCACTATTTAGTTTGTGGATTCTTCCATTCCCTTCAGGTACCTACTTATTACCCAACTGCGCGTTGTTCAAAATGTACGTTTGTTCTTTTGTGACGCTCTAGAGACTAAACGCGTAGGTGACAACTTGATATTTCCAAGGCCTTCGACAGGGTATGGCACGACAGCCTTATTGCAAGCTTCTCGCTTATAGTTTACCTCCCGATTTATGTGCTTGGATCTCGGATTTCTTGAGGGAATGGTCGATTCGAGTTGTCGTTGACGGCAGGTCGTCCAATCTAATGGCAATAAAAGCTGGAGTACCACAAGGATCCGTTTGACTTGTCTCAGATACATTGGATCCATTTGTCGGTCTCGCTGCCATGGTCTCAATCCAAAGTATCCCCTGCCTATCCAACAAGGTAATCCTAGCATTAATTACCTGGCTATAGCATTCCAGGCCTCGTACTTCGCGGTCTGCACCCGGTACATGTCGTGGTTCTTATCCCAGAGTTCACTCCGCTTTTTGTACTCCTCGATGAGTCGAATTACTGACTCGTTGGTCCACTCTATGTCCGCCATGTTCATGATATCTTTTGTGGTTATGCTTCAAAGGCACCGGAGTAGAACCCTATACACATAAGATAAGATAAGAATTACAATTATGGTTGTTGTCTTATCGAAAACTGCAAAACCCAATTTGTTGAACGATTTAATTGAAGATTGTTAAGTATATTATGAAAAATCTGGTGGAGGGATTTTTTTATTAATATACCTAGGCAAACATTAGACCACGATCTCACCTGATGGCATCTCGCGACGATGTGGTCGACGATGGAGCACGCTTGCCGAGAAGATACATATTCACTCGCGACTTGAATACTGCCATATTGTACTTATCAGGAGATATAAACTCAGTGAGTTCCATTCTTTTGCGGTTCGCAAAATAAATGTAGAATTAAAACGTTTTATCTGCATTTGTGGAATCACACTAATATTATAAAGGCAAAATTTTGTGAGTGTGTATGTATGTTTATTTCTTTACGCTCAAACGGCTAGACCAATTTTGATGAAATTTATAAGGCTATATTTGATTTTAGGCTTCTTTTTATCCCGGAAATCCAGCGGGCCCAGGACTAACGCAGGTAAAACTGCGGGGCGCATCTAGTATCTACCATACACCGGGAAAAAAAGTTTGGACCTATTGCCTATTACTTCCACAGAGGATGCATTTGGTTCAAACGGATCGGCGTACAGGGACGTAATATCCTGCACGTAATGGATTACTGTCTCCACATGAATCCATTACGATAGGTTATTCAAAATCGACAAAAATCCTATGGAATATGGTTAATTTTTACCAACTTCCCAAAAAAGGAGGAGGTACTCAAGTCGACTGTATTTTTTTTAGTTTGAAAGATGTTGCTTTCTTATTGATCCCATTTAAATTTGATCAAGATCTGATCAGTAGTTCTTGAAATATCATCAATAATTTCTATTTTGTGGACTACTTTGACGATGTTCTTGCTTAACCGACTTCAAAAGTTACCTCATAACTTCTTTTGTCGTAAGCCGATTTTGATAATTATTTTTTTATTTGAAAGCTGGTGCTTTTCATGTGGTCCCATTGAAATTTGATCAAGATCTGATCTCTAGTTTCTGGGTTATAATCAATAATGCGTGTTTAATACATTAAATCTGATCAAGGTTCCGAAGATAAAGCGGTGAAGTCGGTCTTTTTAAGCTTTGCTTGCGTTTAATTATTACTTAATTCAAATAGAAATCTATCGCAACATAGACAGGTAATAGGAGTCTTGATATTTGAGTGTATTAACTAGTAACTTGTAAGTAATGCGTCCCCAGCGCTGGACAAACGTCCAAACAAATACGCATTATTATGCTAGTTATACAACTAGCATAATAATGCGAATTCGTTTCATATTTATGTGTTTCACATATTACATATTTATATATAATATACAATTCTTCTGTACATGTGTATGCGACTAAACTCCTGGACCGACTTTGATGGTTTTTTGTGTGTTTTCAGGAGAATTCAACAATGGATTAGATTCACAATTCCATCGAGTAAATAATGTTTATTAATTTACGCGGGGGAGCCAAGTAACAACTAGTAAGTATTTCATTCAATCATACATTATTTTTTTATAAAATTCTCAACATTTTGCCGTATTATTATTTGACAAAGGACGCGCAATAAGAGGCTGTAAATGAGATCTTAATAAAACATAAAAAAGCTTTTACATTCACAGCCCCACACTAAATTCAAAGACTTGTATCTTGGGTGCCGGAAACATTCACATCACACACACAAATACAACCAGAACCAGAAACACAAATTTTCCTTCGGGAGAAAACTTGTGTTCCCGCCGGAGATCGAACCCGATACCCCTGCTTAGAAGGCAAACGCCACCCAACTAAGCCAACGAGCAGTTAAATTTTTTTCAAAAGTTAATGTTAAGTGTTACTTTAAAATTGTACTTTTACGAACATATTAATACTCCTTTCTTAGTTCGGTGCAGAATGGCAGAGACCGCAGACTTTTTAGGTCTTTTCAGCGTTTTAAAATTAAAAACGACTCTTCCATACATCTTCTAGATTCTTCTAGACTTCTATCTTGAATTATTGAAGTGAAATTTTTATGGGAGGCCTTTGAAATTCTGATCCGCAACCTTTTTTTGTGACGAAATGTGGTGGGGGTATGTGAAAACACTGTGATGAATAAAACAAACAAACGCATTCACACTCACAGCCTCACACTAAGTTCAAAGACTTGTATCGTGGGTGCCGGAAACATTCACATCACACACACATTACACCCAGAACCAGAAGCACAAATATCCCTTGGGAAGGAATTTGTGCTTTTGCCGGGAATCGAACCCAGGACCCACGGCACAGAGAGCGGACACCTGTCCACTGCGCCAACTGGGTCGTCAATTGTTAAAATGTTTCCCTGTATTACAAAAGTTTTATTTCTATCGTGTGTCTTTACGACACATCTTGTTTTTTTTAATATGACACTATACATATAACATATATATATTATAGTATATTGTATAGATTCAAACATAAAGAAACATAAAAATCGGCTAACCGATAATGAAATAGGTACCTGCCGGTACTTTGTGTGTGATGTGAATGTTTCCACCCACGACACAAGTCTTCGAACGAAGTGTGGGCTGTGAGTGTGAAAGCGTTTATGTTTTAGTTACGATTAAGTTCGTCCTGCCTACTTATTTTACCAAAAATTAGGAACAAATATACAAATTGAAAACCTACACTTTTTTAAGTCGGTAAAAATCTTTTATATAACGACCAAAGGGCATTGTATCCATAATCATGACTGTATTAATAAAAACTTGTTGCTAGAATCTAACCGCGGAAACTTCTTGTTATTGTGTCACTTTATACTTATGTACTTATTTACTTCCTCTGTGGTGTCAGGAGAGCGGGTAAAATCGCTTGAAGTAAATAATTAGGCTTATGTATTGTAATATAGTATTATTACTCACCAATAATAAAGAAAGACAATATCACTAGCTTCCTCTAATTTTCCCGTATCAAATCTCAAATAGTATGTTCGAGAACAACGAACGCGAATTCGGCGCGAGCTCGCAGACGCGCGCCGTTGTCGACTGGCGCGCGGCTGCGCGGGGAATGCTCGTTCTCTCTCGCTTGTTCGCGCTCGGCTGCTCGTTCGCGCGCCTATTGACTAATGCGAATTGATAAGGCGACGTTGCGTGCTCGACAGGCGACGCGAGCGTGCGGCGTTGCATGTTCGCTTGCGTTTTATTTTTGTTTGACGAACGATTACGTGGCCTACGAGATCGTATATCAAATAGGTATGTTATACAAGTACAATATAGAAATCTTTAAGTAGTGAGTGATATGCATCTTTTATGCAAACGTGCTCCAGCGTCGACAGCATCGTCACTTAACTTCAGGTGGGATAATGGTGAAACGTATGCCTATTTTTAATGAAAAAGAAATACCTATCTACTTAATCCTACGTCATTACTTTTAGAATACACGTGTTTTAACCCCCGACGAAAAAGAGGTGTTGTAGTATGTATCTGTGTGTCTATATGTGGCATCGTACTTCCCATACTGCTGGACTGATTTTGATTTAGGTAGTCATTTTCAGATTTCAGGTTGTTTGAAAGGTTACTTGATTTAGAGTTTAAGAAAACTAAAAAAAAATGTTTTTTGAATACTCTAAACGATTTTCACAAACTTCTTAGTTTGTGTTTGGTGAAAATCGGATAGAGTATTAAAAAATAAATTTTGAAAGCATTTCGAGTGGCGACAGTATTTTCAAAATTTAGATTTTGTCACTTCTTCGTATTATAACTTAGGTATTTTTCTGTTAATAACCGA
Organism: Lomographa bimaculata; assembly: GCA_948107665.1. Taxonomy (NCBI): domain Eukaryota; kingdom Metazoa; phylum Arthropoda; class Insecta; order Lepidoptera; family Geometridae; genus Lomographa; species Lomographa bimaculata. The sequence continues at coordinate 445,327 of OX403600.1, read as the reverse complement.
CTACAAAAGGGAAGGGATTACAAAAAGTGTAACTATACCGCTCGTAATTTTTTTGATATGTAAGTACCTACTATACATAACATAATTTTTTTTTTTTTTTATATTTTTGTAACTATTAAGGTAATGTGCATACGCCGTGGGCCCTGTATTCGATTCCCAACAGGAACACAATTTCCCTTTTCAAGGCACACTAATTTTACTATGGGCAATAGTCTGGTTCAGGGTGTGATCGTGTGATGTAAATGTTTCCGGCACCCACTATAAACTCTTAACTGCTCGTTGGATAAATTGGGTGCGCGTTCGCCTTCTAAGCAGCGGGTGTCGGGATCGATTCTCGGTGAAAACACAAATTTTCTCTCCAAGATAAGTTTATGTTTCTGGTTCTGGTTGTGATTGTGTGATGTGAATATTTGCCGCACCCATGACACATATCATCTTTATTTTATCTTAACTTAGTGAATGGGTGTGAGTGTTTACAAATACAAATACTCTTTATTGCACACCAAGAAAAATAACAATATAGCAGTACAATCGGCGGCCTTATCGCTAATCAGCGATCTGTTCCAGGTAACATTAGGGTGGAGAGGATAATTTTTTTTAATAAAAAGTGATCGGTGGTGCATACCGGCATTGATCATTATACATGCAATCTTTTAAACATACATATAATTATAAATGTAATTAAACAAATCGTATACATATAATTACACTAGCCGTGCCCCGCGGCTTCGCCCGCTATAATTATTATCAAGTTAAAAAGTAGCCTATGTATTAATCCTAGGTATAATCTATGTACACTCCAAATTTCATCCAAATCCGTTAAGCCGTTAAAGCGTGAAGAGGGAACAAACATACTTACACACTTACAAACAAACTTTCGGATTTATAATATTAGTAGGATACATAAATAAATAAAGGATAAATAAAAAAAGTGTTTAAATGTTTGTTTAAAAAAAATGTTACAAATTATCAATAAGTTATTTAAAACATTCGGTATTTTATTTCAAGAAGCAAGTTTATCCCAAAAGCTTCAATATAAGATGATAAAAAGATAAGAAAACCCAAAAGATGCCAAAACCGATTCCAACAGTCACATCACGTATCCATATTACTGACTTGATATACTTACCAAAAAGCGGGTAAGTAAAACCCTCTACGCCTCGGGGACAAAGAAACTAACATAAATAACCCCCCAGAACATCCTGATCCGTTCCTCCGTACAAAAGACTTGAACGCGCAGCTCGATCTACGCTGGCGCTAAATGAATTTATCGACCGGTAGCTAAGACCCCTCGTCTCTGTTGAATCAACAAGAACTCTTGAACAAGAGCAGGGGTCAAGATGAGTGGTAGTTCTTACCATTCACGAGAAACATGCTCGGTGGAAAAAGGGAGTATGTGATGAGGGAGTAGAGGCGGTTACGACTGTTCTATTTTTAGCTAGAGGGTAGCTCAATGGGCTTCAGTAAGCGTTCTATCTTCATAGGGCACGTAAAAGGGAGGTTCTGATTAAAATAATGGAATTCTATTTTGTCTACACGGTATTGTTAATTTTATAGTTTGTCGTTATCGCGTTTATTAAGATGGATTGTAGCACCCTGGCCACTTAAGGGAGGGTGTTTAATGAGGGAAGGCAGTAACAAGGTGCTGGAGTGAAATTGTGAATGTTTATGAGGATCGTTAATTGTGAGTTTGTTTGACCTTGTCTTCAATAATAAGGTAGCTTATTATTACCCAAATGCCAAGGAAGGCTTAAAATGTTTTTCGCGCGTAGGTATATTTTTTGTATATGTATATTTTTTTATTAAGTCATTTTTTTTTGGGCCTTTTACCTTTTTTCTTATACCAGCCCCATCATACCCTAATCTTTGTCTTCACCTGAGCATAATTATATTGTGTATGCTTGTATATTTGTAAATTTCTATTTGTAAATATCTTCCAAACGGCTTTATGGATTTCGACGGTTAAGGTATCGTTAGATTTATTTAACCAAGTGTCTTTAGATAAGTGTTAAAAAATATAAAATTGGCAGATTTTTTACCACACCTTACAAATATAGTATCACAATGAATGAAATCAAAAAGAGATTACAAAAATATACTATGAGTCATATGTTTAAATTTAAGTATTGGCAATCAATACATTGTATTTAATGCATTGCTTATAACTTGACTATTTTTCAGTTAGTTTTTTTTTTATCTATAATGTTGTTTTCAAGTATATAAACTTGAAAATAGCATTGATACTTTTCTTCCGATTCTATTTTAAGAATTTAATTTGTGAGAATCGTCTTATAAGTCACTCAGAGAAAAATACTAATTGTAAGTAAAATTTTGCAATTAGTGATATTCTAACTTTTAGCTCAGTTTAACTAACATTTTCATCATAACTAAATTTTAAATACAATAAAGGTACACATTTACTAATAAAGTTTTAATTAACATCCTAAGTTTACATAGTTCACGAAGTTTTTGCCTTCATCTGTTTTAAATAATAAATAAACTATTGCAGAATTCGCTATAAATTGATGAGTCTTCCAATAAAGCTAAAATATTTACAAAATTCAAACACAGGCTGATCTCATAAAACTGGATTAAAGCGGATTCCAATTTAGAAAGCAAACATCTACAGCGTGATCTCAAAGTCCCCTCGATTTTTTGTGCCAACATTATATGAAGCGTAAATTATGCTAAGTCTATTGAAGTTTATAGATTTTATGGCATTTTATGGCATTTTATGTCATTTATGGCAGCTCCTCTGCGGATTTCCGAACCATTGTACAAAACTGTCGTAACTTAAAAACAATATGGCGTCGCAGCGAATGACAGATTATATAACAAAGGGATCCGTTTATTGTTTGGGAAAATGATAAATGAATACGTTTTATTATTCGCTAGTGTTTTATATTTTTCACTGTGTATTCTGAACCTTTTTCTATCTCTCTAGAAAAAATTACATATTAATTTTGTTATGCTTTTAACGACCAATTTTGAAATGTTCATGTTGTAAATTTGGAGCATTACGCACGTTATAAATAATATTAGGTACAGATAAAATATCCTAAATATTTACTAGAACAGAATAGCTACTCTTATATCAATAATGTTAAATTATATTATGAAAGTATCTACTTGTATACATAACGTAATATAAAACAGCTGTAACGATAAAACCATATAGCGAATAGAAACTGCATTTAAATCCGTCTATCCTTTTGAGAGCTACAAATCTACAGACATACACACACATACACAGGCTTCAAACTTATATTACTTCACGTGTGTTGGGGGAAAATATAATGTCTCTTTGTGTACCAAAGTATTATTAGTTTTATACAAAAATGTTTATCGACTTACTAAAACATCAGTAAAATAGATAAAAAACTCGTGCAAGCAGGCTGTCGGGGCAAGATTAGGACGGTTCCTTTAAATCAAACATTCAAAACCCTTTAAAGGGTCTCAGAGCCCCACCATCAAAAACTATCGACGCGACTTCAACCGTGCATCATCGCAACTTATCGAGCCGCGATTACCCCTCAGGGGTGAAACGAGGGGCGAGGGGGCAGGGAGGGGGTTCTATCTGCCACCAACAATGACTGCCATTTGTGACGCAAAATTTACGAGACATTTTTACGATTGCAAAATAGGTGGGACGCGGTTTATGACCACCCTGTATAATAAGGGAGCCGGGAGTGCCGGGACACCCTGTATAGTAGGGATTAGGGTTTTTCTCCGTCCTTTGTTTGTTAAATACTTCGTCCGAATTACTAGGAATGTGCTGGGAATGGTTTTATAGAAGAAGTTGTGATATAAAGGGAAATAGAAGCATAAATGGCAAAGCGCTTCTGTTTGCAAGGGATGTTGATGAAGAATGTTTTTATTGAAGGTAAAAGTTTTATGAGAAACAAAAAGCAACTACGGCAGTATATCTTTTGTTTAATATAAATACGACAAGTGCGAGTTTGATTTAAAAGGGTTCCGTACAAACATGTAAGAAGATAGAAGCGTCTTGATTGTACGCTGCTTATTGGCTATATGACACCATAACATATTGAATATGGCGCTCGCTAAAGGACATAATGTCATGAACTAAATTAAACAATTTATACGCAAGCAAAGCTTATAAAAACTGACTTTACCGAATTATTGGGAGAAACTCAAAAACATCATAGGTCATATCTTGATCAAATTTAAATGGGACCACATGGAAAGCACCAGATTTTAAATAAAAGAATAATCAAAATCGGTTCACCTAGAAAAAAGCTCTAAGGTCTAAAAAAATATAGTTGAATTGAGAACCTCCTTCTTTTTTTGAAGTTGGTTAAAATGTTTAGGACACCGTGTTGGTATCAAATGAAAAGGCCTTATTAATAAATAATTGCGACATTAAAAAAAAAACTGCTATTGCTAGCGGCTTCGCTTGCATGCACCCAATAATTGTGAATTTTAATTTTTGACTAAGGTGACGACGATGTGGTAGAAGATGAAGCACGCTTGCTCAGTATCAGTATTTTATCAGTTTTTTTCGCATGCTAATTTTATTCTAAAACATCAATGCTTTTAGCACAAAAACTAAAAGTTCAAAATGTTCTAACTGGGGTCCGGAAAGACCCCTTGACCACCCCTCACGTCAGTCATACAAGGTCAGCGTAACCCTTACTGTTCGAAATAGTTTGAATAGAACCCATTCAAGTGTGTTCAAGCGTGCAGTGACTATTGTGTAATCTACTACATAGCAACAATTACTACATTGTTGAAACCGACCTTAGCTCGATATCAATAACGGATAACCGTATTTAACCGTAGTATGTTTTGATGTTATGTATTTTTTAATTTTATTTATAGTAAAAAAACAATACAAAAAATCGCTCGACTTTAAATAACAAATCCTCAATTCGAAGTTTTTTCGCTTTTACACTTACAGTTAAACACTTATTTCAAATGCTTATATCATGGGTGCCGGGAACACAAAGCAACGCATACAATCACAACAAGAACCTGAAATACTTTCCCTTAAGGAAAAAACCTATTCCCCACCGGGAATCGAACTCAATACCCCTGCTCAGTGGGGAGACCCAGAAGTAGCTACACCAGCGCACAATTTGATTTCTACTTGTCTTTATAGTAGCTACTTATACGACTGCTCCAAACAAAGGATTAACCCAGGGACAACCCTAGATAAGACGTTTTTCTGAATAAAAAAAAAATTCTGCCCGTTGGCTAAGTTGGGTAAGCGTTCGCCTTCTAAGCAGGAGTTCGATTCCCAGCTGAAACACAAGTTTTCTCCTCAAGGGAAACTTGTGTTTTTGGTTGTGCTTGTGATTGTGCCTGTGATGTGAATGTTTCCGGCACCCACGACACAAGTCATCGAACTTAGTGTGGGGCTGTGAGTTTGAGAGCGTTTATGTATATGTTATAAAATATTGTAGGAAGCTTAAAGTGTGAAGTGAGACTCGATTATTCTTACACGTCAATCGATTTGTCTCACTTGTGGGAATGACACTAAATACATGACAGTAACCAAAAATCAAAATGGCGACCACAGTCCTAAAAAAATTGGACTAACTGCGTCTTAGTGGGGTATCTATGAATAGATATTTGAAGTAATTATATTATGTTCCACATAAGAATTTATAGATAGATAATACTTTATTGGTCCACTTTATAAGATGAGATAAAACAAAGGTAATAAACAAGCTTATACGTAAAGTAACAGGCGGCCTTATCACTAATAGCGATCTCTACCAGGCAATCTTCAATCTTCTTCCAATTTATATCACTTATAGTCGCAGTCGGATATTTGATGTATCAATTAATTTTTAATTAAATTAGTAATCAATTTGTAATACTTAAACACGCATAATTAATTAAACCATTTCATCGGTTCCAAATCAACACCAATTCAATAACAAATATCATCTGCTAAAATCAGCGAGCACAAATTCACAGTAATAGTCATGTATTGTGATTACTGGCAACTCTTTATTAATCTGGCGTCCTTTGTTGGGCCGACAATGTTGCCACAGTTCACCCAGCAGTCCGGTGTTGCCATGCAGAGGGCCATTATCGCGCTGCAGCCGTGTGTGACTCCGACTCCATTGTGCCAGGATACTTTCTAATGTGCATTTTAATGCAAATTTTGTTGTTTTATTATTCGGAACTAGGTGAGGTGACGAATACGGTGGTTAGGTATCTAGCTCTGTGATAGGTATTGTTATGTAGATACGTGCAAAGCTGAAAAAAGCATCACATTTTAATACAAACTAATTTTAATATTTAATTTTTATGTTTAAAAATAAAGACATATTTTCTTCCATTTTTAACCTCCTTTAAAAAAGGAGCTTTAAAAAAGCTCTCACTTCGTGTTGACCTCGAAATTCCATCATTTAAAAAGAGACTTGAAGATCATTAAGCTTTCAGATTAATGCCATAGAACTTTCAACTGACGTATTATAGTTGGGTGTTCGCCTTCTAAGCTGCGGGTGTCGGGTTCGATTGCCGATGAGAACTCATTTTTTCTTCCCAAGGGAAATTTGTATTTTTAGGTGTGATTGTGTGTGTGATATTACTATTTTCAGCACCGACGACACGAATCATTGAGGCTGTGAATATGAATACGTTTATGCTTATTGACTTATAATGTTGACGACCCAGTTGGCGCAGTGGACAGGTGTCCGCCCTCTGCGCCGTGGGTCCTGGGTTCCATTCCTGGCAGGAGCACAAATTCCTTCCCAAGGGATATTTGTGCTTCTGGTTCTGGGTGTAATGTGTGTGTGATGTGATTGTTTCCGGCACCCACGATACAAGTATTTGAACTTAGTGTGGTGCTGTGGGTGTGAATGCGTTTGTTTGTTTTGTATAATTAAATAAGGCGCGATGAAATTTGATTGCCGTAGAAGAGAGACAGCACAAATAAGGAATAAGATACATAATGATATATCTGTATACATATATGTATATATATATATATATATATATATATATATATATATATATATATATGTAGTATCCATGGCGGTATTTCAATAGACAAATAAGATACATATATACGTAGATACCTTATTTTAAAGCACCACCCGTCCCAAGAAGCAAGAATATTGCAAGTAGTAATCCCATTAGGTAAGCCCGTCTAGGCCCTAGATCAGACAGGGCTTCTGCATGGCACTGCACTCCACCGGTTTTAATTATGTACCTGCAATGCGATTATAGTTCGCTTCAAGTAATTGTATATGACGATTGAGTCTATTTATTTGTAAATATTATCTGATTTACGAAAAACTGCCGAAACATGAAGCAAAAATATGTCGAGAACACTGTTTTCTACACAGTTTAAGTTAGTGGAGTCTCAATGGTAAATTGGAATTCAAAATCGTTTGTTCACATGGGCCCCAAAGAGGCACCCATGAAAGTTAATGGCTCTATTGCCATATTATCAAAATTACAGCCATCTCGAGAAGAACTCCTGGCAGGAGACTCAGCGGCGCTATTTATCATTTATTTTTCTCGAATACACAAAAAAGAAGGAGGTACTCAATTCGATTGTTTTTTTATGTATCCTCATAACTTCTTTTCACGAGAACCGATTTTGATGATTATTTAATGGTTTAAAAGGCTGGTACTTTCAAAGTGGTCCCATTTAAATTTGATCAAGATCTGATTAGTAGTGTTTGAGTTATCGTCAACAATGCGTGTTTAATACATTTAATCTGATCAAGGTTCCGAAGATAAAGCGGTAAAGTCAGTTTTTTTAAGCTTTGCTTGCATTTAATTATATTAAGCACCCTTAAATGACTAATACAGGAATTATATTAACCTATATCTATATTATGTAGTCGCTAGAAAGCGCTTGTGCTTCGCCTACATGCATCCTTGTCATTAATTTTATAATAATACAAAGTATATCGGCATATAAGGTGCATGTCTATGGGTATTCCATCGTTTACATTTTGGAGAGTGTCCTTATAAAATTACATGAGCTAATTCCCTAATGCCCATGGTAAGACATCATCTAACAACAAGACAAACTATCAAACGCTGTCCATTTATGGTTGGCATACCTGCAATTCGCTCGAAGCGATTCATTCCAGGTTTATTATCTGTTAAAAAAAAACCCGGTTATTATCGATGCGGCGAAGTTGCCCCCGTCGTTGTTTCTAGAGAGTTCTAGATTTAGATCGGGTATTTTCAATAGTTCAATTTGTCGTTAGAAAGTTTCCAAACTGATGTCATCAGTGCTATTTCTGTTCATCCAACTAATATTATAAATGTGAAAGTTTGTGTGTGTGAATGTTTGTTACCACGTATCTTTGTAACGAATTAACCGATTTTTATGAAATTTTGAATGTAGATAGTTAATGTTCCTTTTTAAAATAATTAACGCGGGCAAAGCCGCGGGGCACGGCTAGTTAGTACTGTTTTTGTATTTAAGTCGAATTGTAACTTCTGAAACAGAAAAGTCGAAGACAGATCACGCTTGCCACCCTGATAAACCGAATTCCGTACAGTTACAAATTATGTAAGAGAAGAAAATCTAACACAAACTTGCTAAAAATCATCGTCCATTCATTAGAACCACGAATTACTTTGACATGTGGTCCTACAGTTATTTTTACGCAAAAGCGTGAGAATTGTCGCCTGACTTTTGAATTAACACTCAAAGAACCAGTTTGAGGCGATTGTAACCGGTTCCAACTAAATTAGTAATCATGATTGCTTTCTTAATTGTGTGTGCCCAATCACGTAATAAATAAAGGTTTAGTTTTGATTTGTTTATTAGTATTTTTGTAAACTGAACTCGATTTAATCCTTAAATGTGTAATGCTTACGAATAAGAGTGAATAGGTACCTTCTAGGCAAGCGTGCTACATCTTCGACCGCATCATCACTTTCCATCAGGTGAGATTGTGGTGAAATGCTTGCCTATCAGGCATAAAAAAAAATCTTTCAATCAAGCAATAGCCGGACTCCATAGTTAGGCTACCATTGATGGCGATTATGTATTCTTAACTTTACTCTACTTACACATTTAAATTTTTTTCTGGTACTAAGTTATTTTCTTAATTTAATATACACTCTTTTCCTTGATTTTCTAAAAGGATTTTAAAACTGCTATACCAGTTGCTAAGATGTCCTAACATACCTTGTTATGTTTAATAGGCCAACATACGGGCATACCAACACCTAGAACACGTGAGGCCCATACACACAACACACTTCTTAACTCACCACAAACAACACATACAAACACACTATCTTTGTAACATATTATACACTCGCACACTCAAAGAAAAAACGTTTGCGAGGACGCCCTCTGGCTAGGTGGAGCGACGACATACGTAAAGTGGCTGGCAGCGGTTGGAAAAGAAGAGCTGAAGATCAAGCTCAGTGGCGTGCATTGGGAGAGGCCTATGTCCAGCAGTGGACGAATACAGGCTGATGATGATAATGCTGATGACACTCAAAGATACATAAAAAATTTGTTTGACTTATTATATAATATTATGTTACCTACCTTTTTTATACAAACTTTAATTAAATAATACTATAAATTCTACTTCTGTATAGTTAATATAGGTAAATAACAACAATATTGTTAAAGGACTACCATGACATTATTTTCGAGTAACACCTGAGATCGATGAATGGGAGATGCTGAAAACTAGCCCTGCACAAACCCTTTGTTTGTGCAGTCTTGGCGCTGAACATATTCCAATTGCCAAATATTTCTTCCATGTATTTTTTGTTTGGTTTTGTGTACCATTATTGTGATTGTTTTAAATATTTAGCAATAAATGATTTCTATTTTAATTTAGAGGTTGAACAATATATGAATGTGTTGCCAAAAATAAGTATTTAAACATTTACATGCCGTCGAACGATATCACACTGCCATAAGTAAATCACAGTTGCTAACTCATGCACAGTGATTAGCAGGTGTGTGCCAAATTCGCGAACAAACGTTACCTATCTACTAGATACATTATATTCAGTACTTAGTTGTGTATGTATTTAAGAGTCGGCAAAAAAAGCACATGTCTAGAAAAAAAGAATCTTATAGGATCACTTCGTGATCGTCTTTCTGTTTGTCAAGACACGACCTTTTTTACTCAGGGATGCCAGGAGTATTATGTTGATGTTATATCAAATATTTAGGGTATAGACCATAGGGTCCAGTTGAGCTATAAATAAGGAAGCTTTTAAGTCTACGCAATCACACTATAATATTATAAATTCGAAAGTTATGTGTAAGTATGTTTGTTTTCTCTTCACTCTACGGATTTTACATCTCTTATAACTAGGATTAACACATAGGCTACTTTTTAGCTTGATAAACGCGGGCAAAACCGCGGAGCAAGGCTAGGCATTAAATATGAGCATGTATGCTGAATGTTCCAGGTTCTTTAACACGTGCAAACAGAAAAAAAACTATCTCTCCGTTGATTAGATTGATGTCTGGCAGGAAACAAGTAAGAGTCTAAAAGCACAAATTAGTAATTATTAGTTAATAATTACAAGAAAACAATTGTATATAGTGATTATCGATGTGTCAGGTTTTATTTAAAGTAGCTAAATAATATTTTCAAGAGCAACATGGCTGTAATTTTGTGAATCTTTGTGAAAAATGTTTTGCGGCCCGATTGAATAAACAATTTTAAATTGTGCGTGGTATAAATGTATCCGGTAACCTTGATCTTAGAATAGAATAGAATATAATTATTTATTCGCCTTATAACAAAGATTGTTACACTAGGCAAGTCATATAAACAATTAATATCTGACAAATTTATATGTACATCTTAAATAACAGTAGGATAAACTAATTTATATTTATAATAATTTTGACACTTAACAAAAAATTGATAATAATATAGTATGTAAATAAATAAAATAAAAAAATATTTAATTATATTCCATAGTAAAAAAATAAATGTAAAAGCAAGTCATTAATTAATTAATATTATTGAATTTAAAATATCATTTTTAAATATCTTACTTATCTAATTTTAGCTGTGTCACATTATTATAATCATTACAAGAATAAATTAATATGTCATTAATAAGTAAATGAATATGATAAAATTAAATGATTCCAATTATTACATTTTCTGACATGTCAATACTCTTAATTTAAAATGTTGTTGCCGATATACGCATGTCCATAAATTCATTAAACTATCAAACGCTGTGTGTCTTAAAACTTATTGTGTGGTTGTGAGTGTGAATGTGTTAAAATAAAGTAGAGATTGTGTCTATATTAGCACAACATATAATTATTTTATTTTACTTGTCTCAACAGTATAAATGTGTTGATTGTGAGCCTTATATCACATAGTGCTAACTAGGGCCGTCAATATTTTCCAACTTAGCCAGTTTATAAAGTGATATAATATTATCAGAAAGTGCAGCTTATTGAATTGAAGAGAAACCTAAATCATAATATTACCATTAAATGACGATTATTAATAGTTAATGATATACTACATCGAGTTCTAGGTCACGGACATCGTAAAATATTGTTTTTTCCTCAGCTTATGTTCACAGTTATTAGTTATTGTTTTAACATGGATTTGATTATTATTTAATGCTTGTTGACGATACTGTAAAACATGTATATATATTCTTATACATGTTATGAGATTTACCTTCCAACTTTTAATAGTATCGTGCACTCATTTAGATATCAATTTGAGTTCGAACTCATGCTTCCTCTTGTCAAAAACGACTGTTTTGGCCTCGAGTACGAGTATATATCTATACTAATATTTACTAATATAATATTATAAAGAGGTAAAGTTTGTTTGTTTGTTTGTTTGTTTGTATGTAAAAGGTAATCTCTGAAACTACTGATCCGATTCCAAAAATTCTTTCACTAATAGATAGCTACACTATCACTGAGTGTCATAGGCTATGTTTTGTTGGGATAGAAGTTGGTTATCAGTTCGAAATAATAATATTCGTAAGACAAGTCGGAGAAAAATTTGCTAACTTTCCGCTTTATCGGCGTACGCTGACTAAACAGTTAGACTTTGGTGAATACAATGTACAGCAAAAATGTTGGCCTTCATGAGTTTTACAAAAAAGTCCGCGACAGCATTTATCTAACATGTATGTATAGCTCAGAAAAAATACTTTTCTTTGTTAAAAATCTGAAAAAAAGCGGCCTATGTTTAGTTGGCTTTTTGAGACATTCAGTATTAATCCTTATCAAAATAAACTATTTCATCGTCTTACGTAGTTTACGTAGATACAATTTGCTTTTTACTGCATGTGATTTGGATAATTAGTCTATGAGAAATCGAGAAATTAGTTTCACGGGAGTCCTCCCGTGAACGGGACGGGTCAGAAATTTATCGACACGTACTACGTATTCCTGCACATAAAAATAGCGGCTTCTATTTCGTTGCCTTTTTTAAAGTATTTAATATTAATCCTTATCAAAAAAACCTATTTCATCGGCTTACGTAGTTCACGTAGATGCAATTTGCTCTTCACTGCATATAATTTGGACCTATAGTCTAGGAGAAATCGTTAAGTTTATTTGAGGGTGAAAACGGTGGATCACAGAATGTAACAGTTACTGCGTAATCCGGCATACTTCTATGTTTTGAACTGACTTACATAAGAAGGAGGATATAAATTCGACTGTTTTTTTTTTGTTTAGTCGGTTATAACTTATCATTGAACTTTGAACTGCCCGCTGGAGTAGTTAGGTGGGCGTTTGCCTTTAAAGCACCGGGTTTGATTCCCGGTGGGAACACAGGTGTTTTTCCACGGGAATTTGTGTTTCTGGTTTTGAGTATGTTGTCAATGTTGTGTGAATCTTGGATGTTTACAGCCCCACGATACAAGTCATTGAACTTAGTGTGGGGTTGTGAATAAGAAAGCGTTTATGGGTATGTTTTTTAATATTTACTACCCGGCCGACGCCGGGCGGGTCGTTCCTGAACTTTGAACTGCTCGCTGGCGTAGATGGGTGCGCGTTCGCCTTCAAAGCAGCGGGTTCGATTCCCGGTGGTAATTTACCTAGAAGATTTCTCTCCACGGGAAACTTGTGTTCCTGGTTTTGAGTATGTTGTGAATGCTTTGTGAATCTTGGATGTTTACGGCCCCCCGATACAAGTCATTGAACTTAGTGTGGGGCTGTGAATGTGGAAGTGTTTATTTGTATATTTCTTAACCGGGCGACGCCGGGCGGATCATCTTTTGAACTTTGAACTATCTACTCGCATAAATGGGTGCGCGTTTGCATTCAAAGCAGCGGGATCGATTCGCGGTGGTAACAAAAGTTTTCTCCCTACGGGAAATTTTTGTTTTTAATATGTTGTGAATCTTGGATGTTTACGGCCCCACGCTACAAGTCACTGAACTTAGTGTGGGGCTGTGAACGTGGAAGTGTTTATGTGTAGATTTTTTAATCAGGCGACGCAGGGTGGGGAATCTTTGAACTTTGAACTACCCACTGGGTAGATGACTGCGCGTTCGTCTTCAAAGCAGCGGATTCGAATCTCAGTGGGAACACAATAACAAAAGTTTTTTCCCCACGGGAAGTTTATGTTTCTGGTTCTGGGTATGACGTGAATGTTGTGTGTGTGGTGTTAATTGTTAACGGCCCCACGACACAACTTATAGTACTTTTAGAGTGGGGCTGTGAGTGTGAAAGCGTTTATGTGTAAGCTTTTGTTTACCCGGGCGACGCCGGGGGGGTCAGCTAGTACTAAATAAAACCGGCCAAGTGCGAGTCGGACTCGCGCACGAAGGGTTCCGTACCATTATCTATAAAAAGCAAGTTTGTTGTACGGGAGTTCCCCTTAAATATTTATTTTATTTTATTTTTAGTATTTGTTATTATAGCGGTAGTAGAAATACATCATCTGTAAGAATATCAACTGTCTAGCTATAACCGTTCTTGAGATACAGCCTGGTGACAGACGGACGGACAGCGAAGTCTCAGTAATAGGGTCCCGTTTTTACCCTTTGGGTACGGAACCCTAAAAACTGTCTCTGAATATCAGATTAAGTTCACTTTCACAGCTCAATCACCGAGTCCTATTTATATTATAAGTTACAGAGCTTCAGAGTGCTTTGACGAGAAAACACTTTTTCTAACATAATTTTTAACTTGATAAAGAAAGTTTATCATAAAACCAATGATTATGTTAATGGCAAAGATGCATGGAGGCAAGCGCTTTCTGGCGAATGCAAAATATAGATAAACATAGGTTAAGATAACTTATGTATAAAAGAAGTTAATTTTTATTTAAAACAATAATGGGGAAAAAATGCGCTGCCGCGTTTCTTTTGATTTCTATTGCTAAGTTCTTCTCGAGATGGCTGTAAATTTGCGAATCTAGCATTAAAGTAATTAATTTTCATGAATGCCTCTATGGAGCCTATGTGTATAAACAATTTCGAATCTTGTGCTTTGTCATCCATCAACTTAGCCTCGATTACGAATTCACTCAGTCTAATATTCAGAGACAGTGTTTAAGTTTTTACTCGTACTCAACAATGTCAAAACAATACAGATTTTGACTGAGTTCAAACTCAAAGTAGTGTATGAACATAACTTCGAGTTCCGAGTCTGAGTTCTGTATTCATATACAGAGCTCAGACTCGGATCTATGTGTCCTCAACTATCACAATCTATAATTATTATAATTTAACAATATTGTACTTCCTTAGTTAACATGCTAGTAACGTCGTAGCTTATTGACAATTTTCTATTTGGTGATAAGTGACGATGTGGTCAAGGATGGTAAACATGTTACACTTAGAATGACTGGCACAAGGATAGCTACATAAACATAATTGTTATTGATTATAGCGATATTTTTTTCCAATGGTCGAGCTCGCGAAATATTCAGCTCCCATGGAAAAATATTTTTAAAACTTTGCACAAAACTGACAAGCGTTAGTTATCTTGGTAAACTCCAGCCTAATACGAATAATAGTAAACATAATTATAATCTAAGATTTTATGACGACGAAGTCGGTATTTATTATCATTTTAATAAAACACCGACACCAGTCTTTAAGCTCTAGTTCCCTCACGTTTCTATCTCTCATTTGCATAGAATCATAGTTTCCGTAAACTGCATGAGTGATAGAAACTCATTTTTTACTCTATCATGGAACAAGTGAACAAAACTATCAGTACTACTCATCGGTTACTAAGAAATACATAAACGGGTTATGTAGCTGAGTAAAGGGTTTATACCAGGCCGTGTTGTCAGTTAAACATCAGTGATATCTCACTGAAACTTTTTTGTGACCCAATTTAATCAAACTATTTTCATTTAAAACCATCTTAGAAGAAGTCAACAAAATAAGTTGGAGAGCAGCATACTACTTCCCAGTTTGTTATACTAACACCAGCGTTATGTTTGTTACTGTAATTTAATATAGATTCATTACGGTCTGCATCAATTGAATCGCACCGTTTTAGTCTGTTAAGTTATTCCAAAAAACACTTACGAAGTACTTTAGAAGTACTTCTGTTGACGAAACATAAACCTAATTGTATTTGGCCGAGATTTACGATCTGCTTACTGAGTGAAGTGGCTTGGTGTTTACAAAAATATCTGCGATATCTAAAATTGGCAAAAGATAAGCGCTTACGAGAAATGATAGGCGTGGAATGTTTTATATGCCTAGTTTATAACGAGGAAGCAGTTGCAGGAAATATCTTTAAATATTGAGCGAATCAAGGCGAGCGTCAAGAAATCACACTAATATCTGAAAGTTTGTGTGTAAATGAGTAAGTATGTTTGTTTTCTCTTCTCACTGTTACGGCTGAATGGATTCGAATTAAATTTGGAAGCGTAAGCCTAGGATTAACACATAGGCTACTTTTTACTTGATATCCCCGGGCATGGCTAGTTTTTGTTTTAATAAAATAGACACTCATTGTATCTAATTTAAACCCTTACATAGAAAATGAGCATCTTAAAATCAAAGTGGATAACTTTAATTTGCAAGTTCTATGAATTCTCTTGAATTTTCTAACATAACATTAAAATATTATTCCCCTCTACTGAGCACTGTCCTCTCGTCACATAGCTAACGGAAAATCTGTCAGTTCTACAAACGCGTGTGTATTAATATAATTGCTTGTAATGATTCATTTAGCTCGGAATAAATAATAGATGTGGAAAATACCATAGGGTTTCAAAGACACCGCAGTATGATATCCAGTTGTACAGAACAATGCACATGCATATCATTGCCATCAATAATGCCTTACAGTATTATACTGTTGGAAAGACAAAATGGAGGAATACATAGGTAATAATTTAATTATAAAAAAAATCGTCCTTTTTACAAGCTTTTATTTAGTTTCCCAGTTTCGTTATCTGTTGGATTGTAATCAAATCTAGCAAGCTAAATTAGACCCACTTCCCGACGTCAGATTGGACAAATTTGGTGTACTTATGTATCTTCGGTGACAATACAATGATAAGGTATCATGGAGCCAGTCTGATGATGGAGACGGAAGATGGCCAAAGGAACATCTAAATTAAAACAACAAAACCCGTCTAGTTTGGGCTTGTTTGATTAATCTTGACAAGTTTTCTGCTTACATAAGTTTTTAAACTTTTTTAGACGCTTTTATTTTACTTGCAATGTATGTACGTTTGTCCTGGTTGAATCTTGCAACTCAATTTTGAAGCAGATATCTTCAATCGATTGAGCTGAAATTTTGTATTCACGTTTAGTTTCAATGAAAATGCATGGTTAGCTGTGTGACGTCATTATAAATCCAACATGGTGGAACACCCAAAATGGCAGACAAGTAATTTTTAATGCACTCCTACAATATGGGTGTCAAATGAAATGGCTTGCTGAGTATAGCTCGAAAAGTGACACTTTAAATCGAATATGAAGGGTTTCTAAAAGCTTGTAATTAAAAAAGTATTACTTGTTGTAAGTCTGCTTTTTATAATAGGCTAACGATAGAAAACTAGGTAGGTACCAAGTAATAGGTAAGTGACTAAAAAATTGGCTGGCTCTCAAGAACAGAAACCGAAGCACCATTTAGAATTTTAGTGACTTTTGTATATTGAAACTAAGAATATCTTTCAATACAAAACCTTAAAAATATGCTTTACCAATGTTGCTTACTTCGGAAGCCAAAATAGCGACCATCCGATCGCGGGGCGCGGTCGCTAAGACTGAGCTGTATATACTCTACATTCCTTGGAACAGAATAATATATGAATAGTTTAAAATAAAACTGTCTATACAAAATAGAATGAATTTCTGTTGTCTTGACTGTAAGCAAGGTCATTCGGTATACGTACAATGAAGTAAACACATAACAGTTACGCGGTCAGGAAAACAGATTTGATTAATGTTGTTATGGCTACAGTACTTATCTTTGTCACAATACATTATTGTAGTTTGTAATTAATAGCTATAATTTGTAGAATATTTGTAGAGAGCGGACTTACAACTTAAGAACTTATTGACATTGACAGAGGCATTGTACTTATACTGTAACATTATTCCACAGTCGCATTGCCAACATTATTATAGAAGACTATAATAATTTTAACCATGCAATATTTTAATAATATTCATACATTTTTAATTCACTTACTTTACTGTTTACATATTTTTAGAGTTTTTGTTTTTGACTCTTTAATTAAATTTAATACTGTGACACTATTTTTAAAATAATTAAATGTACACATATTATTGCAGCTGACTGTACAATAGTACGTGGAGGTAAAAATTTTGCAATAATAAATTTTTTTGTGAAATTCCTCTATTAAATTGAAAATAGTAAAATATGCTCACATTGTTTATTGTTTTATTCAAATCGATGTATGCTTTAAATACCTGCCTAGAATTTTTTGTAGCGTCATTTTGTGTGTTACGTCATATTATCTTCTTTCTTTGTGAGCCGATTTTGATAATTATTTTTTTATTTGAAAGCTGGTGCTTTCCATGTGGTTCCATTTAAATTTGATTAAAAACTGACCACAAGTTTTTCAGTTATCGTCAATAATGCGTGTTTAATACATTAAATCTGACCCAGGTTCCGAAGATAAAGCGGTGAAGTCGGTTTTTTTAAGCTTTGCTTGCGTTTCATTATTATAAATACGTTGAAACTATACATCAAAAGGTCTTAGTTACCTATTAGCTCACTATAAGTCGCTGAGCTTATAGGTAACTCAAGTGCTCAAACATACCCATCATGCTCTGCCTCATTGCGGCATTGCCTCTCTAAATTGCAATGCTAAGGTGGAAAATAATTGAATATTCTTGTCCGTTCAATATTCTTACTACTTGTAAAATCATAGTAATCACAGATGTATTATTATCTATAGCATCATATCTCTACAACAATGAGGATTTCATAGCAGTCGGTAACGGGCGGCGAGCGACGGTAAAATCAATACTGTCACCTCGAATGTTGCAGACTGATCTGATAGCAGCCATTTAGTTGCTAGGCGGTAATAATTCAACATTAATTGAATTCGGTTACTTTGCGGAGAATTATAACCACTGTTCATTTCAAATTTCTGGTGATTCAGCTAATACTGAGATGAACACAACATCGGTAGTATCTAAAATGATCAAAAAAATTATTATTTCGAGGCGGATATCGTGGTGGTAAGTTTTTTTTTTGTACTTGTTAGAAAAGCATTTGACCACTATCTCACCTGATGGAAAGTGATGATGCGGCCGAAGATGTAGCATGCTTACCTAGAAGATACCTATTCACTCTTGACTTGAAGACTCCCAGATTATACTTTTCGGTATAATGATAATGACCAAGTTAGTATAACTAGCACTGCAGCTATCCTTATGAGCCTAATCTACACCCACTGTTATTACGACCATCCACCATATCATCACTTGTCAACTGTAACAGTTCAGCTATTGACCAAACGGTAGCCCATCAAAGACGAAGCATCGTCTTTGTTGTTCTCGTTAGAAAAACAAGCAATAAGTTTCGCATTTATTATAAAGTAGTATTTATTTAAGTAGGTACCAGCAACGTCATTAGGGGTGTGACAAACAAACATCGCCCGATAGGCAATCTACATAATTATAATTAGTATGTCACCTAACGTATGCAATACCTACGCTGTTCAACCTCTAAGTCTCCGTGAGTCACCCGACAACAACACCAATAGGTATTGTACTCTACCTAACTATAATAAAACTTTTATGTGTTTTTTCGCGTCTGACATTGAATTTCAATGCTATGTAAAGAAAGTGTCTATTTTTGTACGACTGGGTAACGATAGAAAACAAGGGGCATTAGGTATTTTGTACGTTTTTCATTAACAATTTTAATTTAACCTAATTTAATTGAGTGGGTTTCATTTTTCTTCAATGTCAGTTGAACAATGCTGTTACAGTAAATTCTGACTTCATTAAAATATATCCAGTAATTTTAGTTTAGTTTAGAACATTTTGGTAATTGGTGCGTTGAGTAGTAGAAATGTAAAATTTATGTAGAATTTTTATCGTGTTCTTGTATACAATAGTGAAATTAATATTAACTATATTTCCCTTTACTTCAAAATATTAATTTCAAATTTACCACAAACTTCTAATGTTTTGTTAAAAGGTATTTAAGGTACCTAATGTTATAAGAACATTAAAATAAAAACACCCTAGTTTTTATTCTTTAAAAAACGAACGCATCGATGGATATACCATCCCAATAGAACAGGTTGTTTAATAAAAATCTTTTATAATATTCATTTTGCTTTTTGAAGTATGTTATAAATAGGTAAAATCTTGTAATAGATGTAAAGCAAAAATACAGTGCCAGGCCAAGCGAGCAAGCGCGGCGCACCGCGAAGCGGCGCCTTTGCATCGCTTCAATTCGGTCGATGGAACTGGGGCTCCACTCCAGGACCTGCGATGCTAGCTGATGCTATGCGATAAAATTATAGGCTTGACTAGACAAATAATATGCGAAGTCTCGAGGAGATGAGTACAGTATGATTAGTTATGATTATGAATGTAAACATTAGATACGTACCGCGGATTTTTATCTTCCAGTTTAAGTAGGCGTGAGCATTTGTATGATTCTTACTATCAGGTAAATTATTAGTTTTCTCTGATCTTAGTTTTAGTATACAATTATCAAGGTTCCCTGCCATAAATAGGGGCCGGTAAACCAGTCCTTGTAATACAAGTTCCCATGACTTCAATAATAAATAGCAATATTATACTGTACCATTCACCAGGTACCACTGTGGACTTTTCTTGTAAGGAAATAAATGCATTATTTTCATTGATCAATTATTTTACAAGGTGATGATGACTGAGAGTTGCTGTGGTTCTACTGCTCAATGTCCTTAGCATGTAACTCCAACTGCAACAGTACATTTACTGCTCCCAATAACTAATTGAAGCTCATAGCTCAGATTCAGCGATGAACAGCGCGACATAGCGCTGTGGTCCACTGGACGGCCACCCTGCGTATTTAATACATCGGAGTCTAGCGCGAGACAGCGACGTCCAGAGCGAGACAGCAACATATAACGACATTCCGCAGTGCCGTCCCTCTCTTCCGGATCAACGGTTGTGTGTGAGTTTTAATAAAGAATTTCTGAAGACTTATTTCGTATTCAAACGTCGCGTCGTGGTTTTAGCAAAGAGGTACACTACTCTGCGGTTTTAGTGGCAGCAAAGGTGCAAATTTAACAGTTGTGTGTGTAACTCATATACAGACAGTATCAAAGGTTCGTGCAATGCAGATGCAAGAAACAGAAAAGTTTATTGATGCAGTAAGGAAGTATCCCTGTTTATGGAACGTCTATATTCCTACGTATAAGTGCAAAGAGACCAAAGATGCTGCATGGAGGGAGATTATACGGGAAACTACCGTTGAAGATAGTAAGTACAATTCTGTTGGGTTTTTTTTATGCTGGATGGGCAAGCATTTGATCACTGTCTCACCTGATTGAAAGTGAAGATGCAGCCGAACATGTTACATGCATTTATCTAATTTGATTTGACTCGATGGTGTGAAATTTCGAAAGTGTGATAACATAAACGCTTTTACTTTCACAGCCCCACACGCAGTTTGATGAATTATTTCTTTGGTGCCGTAAAAAAAATTTACTTCACACACGCAATCATAATAAGAACCGTAAAAAGAAATTATTCTTGGTGAAAAAACTTCTGTTCCCGCCGAAAATCGAACTCGGTACCCCGGCTTAAAAGGCGAACGCGTACCCAAACTAAATTAAGTTATAGGCATATAATTTTAAAGGTAACTTATGTGTGGTTGTAAAAAACGTAGGGCACCCGATGTGATGTTAATTATTTAAGAACTTACCAATGTTCTAGTTTGTATCGATTGATTTTCTATCGGTACCAGGTTTGATTCTCTAGCAAATTACTCATTATCGCATCCGATCTATGTAAAACATGCCCACTTGTCGACCATTTCGATTTTATTGTAGATGTCACAATACTCAGTTCAGTCAACAGGTAATTAATGCTTATATCCCTTATACAAGCTATTATGGTTTTAGGTGACCGTTTTATATTACTGAGTAATTGCATATTATAATGAACGAGTGATCATGAAACGGCAAATTTATTGGATTATTTTTATTATTATTGGAGCTGATGGCCATTGGTTAAGTTCACGTCCACTTTCTAAGCAGACCCCTGCTTAAAAAGCGTACGGGTTCGATTCCCGGTGGGAACTAAACATTTCTCCACAAGGGATATTTGTGTTTCTGGGTGTGATTGTGTGTGATGTGAATGTTTCCGGCACCCATAACACAAATTATAGAACCTATTGGAGAACTGTGAGTGTGAAAATGTTTGTTTATTTTTAATTTTTTAGTGTGCCTATTAATAATTTTCTTTGTTCACAGTTGACTCAGCTAAAGACAAATGGAAAAAGCTCAAAGACGCATTCAGAGAAGCTATTAACAAACGCAAGAAAGATATTCGACTGGGAAAAAAGCGAAGACCTGGACGAACGTACAAATTCCAACACGTCATGCAGTTTCTCATACCTATCCTAGATAGCAGAGATAATGAAAAAGAAAGGCATGAAGAGTCCGTAGGCGATGAAGATTCAAAGAGTCACATGTCCTCAAATTCAGAGCAGGGAGCGATGACTTTCGTCCAAGTGGAACCTGATATGCATGAGCTGATGCCAGTGTCATGCTCGTCACAAAAGCGTGGATTAAAGAGAAACAACAGCAGTGATATATTGGAATATCTTATTGAAGATAACAGGGGAGAATCCCACGTTAACGAAAGGCAACTTGAATTAAACGCTATGGACAGATTTTTCCTATCCATGTCTGAAAACACCAAAAAGCTACCAGAACAGTTGCAGCTGGTAGTGAAAAGGAAAGTCTTCAACGCGGTGATTGAGGCTGAAGAGATAAACGTGAGGGATGTGTACAAATTACATGGGGATATTGATGAGAGTGTCGATGAGAATGTTGATGTGAAACCGGTTATAGTGCCAAACTGAAATATGAAAAATATAAGCCAAATTAATAAATTAAAGCCCCACGTAAAGAACATTTCGTGCTTTTTAATCTCGAACATATCACCAATGAAACAAAAAATAAATAGTGATTAAACGTTCTCATTAAAATTTCTACGGAGGTATTTACGGTTTTCTTAATTTACCAAGTACAGTCGTACTTGGTAAACTACGATCTATTGTATTTAGGAGTATTATAGATAGAAAATCTTACTACAAGCTCTAAATGGTATTCTGGCATTTATCATTCAGAGTTAGTCACATTCTTGGTTTACTACTACTTGACTACATTATTTCTCCATCCTACAGATCAGTTAGTGGTCAACGCTAACCTATTAGATCAAAAACTTCTCTATTAACCAATTCTAAGGTTTTCTCAGACTAATTACTAAAATGTTCCGGTATGTCGCAAATAAGACTTGTAAGCAAAACACAAAATAGTTGAAAAGTTAATGCTAACGTTCAAAACAAGACGTTTGTGGTAGTTGATATCTTAGGACCCAAAATAGACCCGTCATCAAAAATGGCTTTAAATATTAAACATGCATATTCGATTACAACGCTTGTCAATTTTAGTAAATTTATTTTTCCTATCCAGTAAATGTTTGACCACTATCTGACCTGATGGTAAGTGACGATGCGGTTGACGATGAAAATTGCAAGTCCAGTGCCTTATCGTGAAAGATGTTTACTCCTAATTTCCTCCATATATTTACTGTTTCTCTTACCAACGAGTCGTTTACCAAACATACTCCAAAATATCCGCTGTTGACATTTCTCACTGAATTTTACGTTTGTAACGTCACTGATTGAATGATCAAATACAACGGAATTTTCCTATTGACCAAAGTTAGTTTAGAGAGTGACCCTTTAATTATATTACTTACATTTTACTTATTAATTAGAGGTCTCGTAGTCTTACGAATGAGTGTTATTGGTTTGCCTTTCATGCTTGACTAAAGGGAGTATTCATTTCATGGACATGTAAGAGTTTGTAGGGTTTTTCTCTTAGGATTCGCTCCCAGAATAGTGCGTTACATACTCGTATTCCGGAAGGTATTTGAATCCTTATTCTTTCTAATAATTTTAATTTTGTCTTTAATTAACTTTGTTTGGTGTAACGAAGGTTGTCGCATTCATTTAAAAGGAAAGCGATAGCGTAAATATTCAGCTTGAGGTGTTTTATTCTTTCCGTTCCAGGTTCTGATCCACTATAATTCAAGGTTATCAAAACTATTTATCAACCCTAGACGCGAGTCGTATTGGTATCACTAATGATATATTTCTTACTTTTACCCTTCTCTAGCATGTTATATAGTGTATCTAATAGTTTTGTTGACGCGTTCTGCAGTAAGGTAAATTTATATTTGAATATGAATTGAGACGTGTTTAATGTACTTACCTACTTATACTAATATTTTAGTGATATTTTGCTGCTGCCAAGTAATTTGTACTACATTACCATAAATACATCTTTTCTAACAGCTGATGTAACAAAACAACATAGAGTCATAATATACCGGTTATTAAGAGTCATTACCATAACCAGCGAAACGAGTTGCTTCTCGTGTGATGCAACGTATAGCTTGCCATCATCCCTAGAATACATCACCCTTATAATAAACGCAGTAGAGCATAAAATCGAACGGTAGTTTTCTTATTCACGTATGTTTTGACAATAGCTACAATATATGGGGATCCTATCTTTAGTTCTTATTTCATTGGCATAAGGATCAAAACAGAGTGATGTTTTTAAACCAGTAAATTATCATGAAGGGGGTTATAAATAGTTACTCTGATTGATGGTCGAAAACAATGGTGTTTTGATGGAAACTGGATGTAAAAGTGATAATGATATTTTCGAAGGTGACAAGTTGGATGGTACATAAGACATCCGGTTAGGAAGGGCAAGAACAAAACAAGTAGAAGAATAAAATTATAATGTTGATACTAATAAATAAAACACGACCAAAATAATGATTTACAATGTTAGTGGGCGAGTGATACCTATTCATCCTTGACTTGAGGTTTCCTAGATTATACCGTTCGGGGAACAAATACGCAGGCAATGAGTTTCACTCCTTCGATAACGTAGAAGCGAAATGCATCGAGCGAACTGGAGCTATGTCAACCATATATGTTTTTATTAATGCTAAATAGTTTAGCATTTGACCACTATCTCACGTGATGAAAAGTGATGATGCAGCCGAAGATGTGACATGCTTGCCTTTAGAAGATACTTATTCACTCTAGACTTGAAGACTCCCAGATAATACCCCTTGGGGAAAAATTACGCAGGCAATGAATTCCACTCCTTAGCTGTTCGGATGATGAACGTAGAAGCAAAACGCTTCGAGCGAACTGGAGGTATGTCAACGATTAACTCGTGCAATACCTGCGCACATTCTCCAAAGTGTAAGCGGTAGAATATCGAAAGGCTTCCGACCTTACGTCGGTGACTGAGACTCTGCAATTTGGACTCAATTAGCTTATCATCGCCAATGAGCCTTTTCGCTCATCGACCGATGGACTCAAGATCTTCAAGCTGGTACCTAGCGGATACGCAGAGATGGCCGGAGTAATTATAAGTTGTGTATTAACACAACTTATCTCATTCGCCCATTCTGTGCCAAACCGCTCTTGTATGAATATAATAATGTAACCTGCTTTAAGTAGAACACTTCCAGCTGAAGAGCACGGAGTTTGCTAACTCTAGAATGAATTCCCCATTTTCTTAGACCATCAATCTGACGCAACATCAGCTGTTCACATTCTGATGCAATAGACCCCGTACTTGCTTGTACCACAGGAACAAGGCAAACTTTAAGGATAACCATGCTTTTCGATAGGTGTTTGTTGAACTGACGACGTCATGCTACATGTCATATTATTGGTAGGAAATATCATTCATCATACTGGGTTTTCTAAAGAAACGACAATTATGGTACGAGTAAGTATTACCCGTGGGTCATTTGGTATACCTATTAGATTTCAATAAAAAAAACGTTTTTCCGAATAGATAAAATTTGTATTAGAAACAATTGGTTTTATTTGCCTTCGATAATTTAAACGCTAGCAAAGCTGAAAAAAACTGAGTTGACCAAATTAAATGAATTAAATAAGCATTATTGAAAATAACTTAAAAACTATACTGGTCAGATCTTGATCAAATTTTAATGGGACCAATAGGAAAGCACCAGCTTTCAAACAAAAAAATAACATCAAAATCGGTTCACCTAGAAAGAAGTTATGAGGTAACAACAAAAAAAAATATTTTATATATACAGCCAAATTGAGAACCTCCTCTTTTGTAAAGTCAGTTAAAAATATACGTTGGTATAGGTCAGTTGCTATGGAAAATCCATTTGATTGGAAATTGAATTTCAATCACTGTGACTGCTGTAAAAATACCAATAAAATTTATCAATTTACGATCACGATTGTTGAGCATTATCGTGACGAAATGAAATAAATAGTTTCTCTATAAAATAAGTATAAAGGTACCATAGCAAAAGTATAACTAATAATCTCATTATTTACATTAACCACGAGCAGTTCCATTTATAATATTAGTATGATTTTATTAGATTCAACTACGCGTTAGAGTAGTTATTTATAATTTACTATTTACTGTAATGACTTATTAATAAAATTAATACTCAGATACAATTTACATCACGTTAATTCATATATAAAAAGCTTTCCATATTTTTATGACAAATAGGCCAGCATTTGACCGCTATCTCACCTGATGGAAAGCGACGATGCGGTCGACGGTGGGACATGCTTGCCTAGAAGGTACCTGTTCACTCTTGACTTAAAGAGGCCTAAGTTATACTTATCAGGAAAAAAGAACGAATACAGGGTATTCCACTCCTTTGCAGTTCGCAACACACAATATAAAGTTTCATTCCCATTGCACCAACTTAATGCACCTCTGGCAATAAATGTTGATATTGTTGAAAATGTAGATGTTTTTTTATATTAGATCAACTACTCAAATACAAATTTTCATTGCTGTAACTTTCTTACAAACGTTTTCACCCCATCAAACCATCTTTGGTGTAGAATTTCAAAATTTTCTTTTTAGTACCCCCTATATTTACTAAGACAAATGTACCCTCCAAATTTCAAGTCTCTACGACCAGCGGTTTAGGCTGTGGTCTCTAAGTCAGTCAGTCAGTCAGTGAATCGTATGTCAGGTCAAAAATTCTTATAGTATTAGATTAATGCATGCCTTTTTCTGAACTGCCCGTTGGCTTAGCTGGTTGAGCGTTCCCCTTCTAGTTCGATTCCCGGCGGGAACAGAAGTTTTCTCCCCAAGGGAACACAAGTTCTCTCCCCAATTTGTGTTTATGGTTCTAATTGTGTTTGCTGTGTGATGTGAATGTTTCCGGCACCCACGACACAAGTCATCAAACTGTGGGGCTGTGAGAGTGAAAGCGTTTGTTTGCTTGCTTGTTGTTTTTTAATGGCAAAACACGTACTAACGATACGAACAAAGAATCATAAAAGGAATCAATGTTTGTTGTCTAGGGAACACTTAGAAGGCGCTGATGGACCACAGCAGAGTGAATGAATTAATAATGAATCTCTTGGCATTAGACCTAATGTGGAGCCTGGCCTCTCGAGTATAATTGCTGGTAAATAATTTGATGTTTGTTTAGACACAGACTTTTTTATGCTGGATAGGGAAGCATTTGACCACTATCTCTCCTGATGGAATGTCTAGAAGATACATATTAATTATGTATATACTTGAAGACACTCAGATTGTACCGTACGGGAAACGTAAATGTAGTTACAAGACAAAGGTACCAGTAGTACAGTTTGGTGCTCGTTTGGATAGCTACCACTGTGGCAGGCGAGTATAAGATGCACTTCCAGCATGGATGTCGTCGAGATATTAGGTATAACCGAAAGTTCAAGCCCGTGTTCACCATTATTAAAAAAATTGTGCTGTGCAGTAGGATATAGTCACAATATCGAATGTGAATATATCGTGGACTGTCTCCACTAACAACAAGCTATTAAAGTTTCAAAATATCTCTTAGGCTTAGTTTTTAAAAATAGATAGAGATGAGGACTAGAAACAATAACATTTTTCTGTAGTTTATTTTGGAGAACGCGTGAAATGCTAACAAACAAGATGTCACTTGGAAATTTCTCAGCTCGAAACCCTTTTTTTAACAATCATCATCATCATCATCATCATCTCAGCCGCAAGAAGTCCACTGCTGGATATAGGCCTCCCCCAAAGATCTCCAAAATGAACGGTAGTTTTTAACAATACTAAAATAAATTTATTTCAATTATTAAGTACCTATATAAACTTTTTCTTTTTTACTATTATAGGTCGCAGTAGCGTGTTCTATATTTTTGTTACAATCTAGCTAAGATTTGGTTAATAAGTAATTCAAATTTAACATATTCTGCTAGATTCAAAATATCCAAGAATGTGTCCATTAACACTTTTCTTAGTGTCTCTATTAAGGCGAAGACACTTAGTTCATGTGTTCTTTTTTACTATTAGATTAGAGATTAGAGACTATATCTTACCTATAGGTATAAACTAAGACAACATTTTTCTTATAATTTTTTTTCGTTTTACCAATCAACATTTTAATAAAACAAGCATCCAGTAGCCAATAATATAATTAATTAATGCCTTAATAATGTATAATTAATTGACGCATTTTTTACAGTACAAAAGATTCACTCAAACACGATAAGTATCCAACATTCTAAACACGTTCTAGTCACCCTATAGTTTTCACACGATTACCTTCTATACAAGTCATGGTCAGGCAGACACAATAAACAAGCTAAAAAACATACAAACAATGGTAAAAGCATGGGACTGGATCAAATTATTACCATATCTTTTGAAAGGGTCGCAGGCTCACAAAATAGTGGATTAAACATTTTTTTTACCGAATGCGCGATGCAAAGTTGAACTGCCCGTTGGCTAACTTTGGTGAGCGTTCGCCTTCTAAGCAGGGGTATCGGGTTTGATTCCCGGCGGGAACACAAGTTTCTCCCCAAGGAAAATTTGTGTTTCTGGTTCTGGTTGTGATTGTGTGTGTGATGTGAATGTTTCCGGCACCCACGACACAAGTCTTTGAACTTAGTGTGGGGCTGTGAGTGTGAAAGCGTTTAAAGTATGTTGATGTGTTTATCAGCCTATGTATGTGTGTTAGTTCCTTTGTGGCATTCTAGAGACCAAACGCGTCAGCAGATTTTGATGAATCTTACGTCACGTCAGTTGATTTGACTTACACTTGACTACTACATGACAGTAATTCATCTTCGTCAGGTGGGGCAGAGGCCAAATGCTAGCCTATCTAACATAAAATACCTATAGTAATAATCCAATTTCAATATGGTGACAACCAGATGCCTTAATTAGAGTGAAAAATAAAAAAAAAGAGTTAGTGAACTGAGTTTAGTGAAATGCCCTTGAATAGATATTTGAAAATCATCTCTTAGGTTTCTTTTACAATTTTTTATTTCTAATTACTATTTAATAGTCATTAGGTCTAAATTATTCGCTCCTGTTAGTATGTATATTATGTAACTATTGATCCCGCGGTCACGATCTTCTGGTAATGGTAACATTGTAAAGGATTACTCCACGGTGCTAGCGCATTTTCTACCTTTGTACCAAAGTACAACTACAATCGTAGCTTACCTCCCTTTCCTATCAGCAACGCGTCATTGATATCCCGAGTGATATAGGTGTATATAAAGGATACAGTAATTGTTTAAAATAACTTGAAACTGCCTTTTGGCTTAGTTAGGAGCGCGTTCGCCTTCTAAGCAGGGTTTCGGGTTCGGTTTCTGGCGGCAACACAAGATAATAATATCTCCATAAGTTGTGATTTGGTTTTGATCGTGCGTGTACGTAATGTGATTTGTTCCATGACACAAGTCATTGAAATTAGAGTGGGGCTGAAAGTGTGAAAGCGTAAGCTTTGGTTTAAAATAACCCTCTAGTAGTAAAACCTATAGCCAAGTATCAAACGATATCCTGGCACATAGAAAACCAGTTTCAGTTAGGTTTTCTAAGCGTGCTTATTAAAAGGTTAGAGTATTCATAAAGCCCCATTCATATTTAAAAAAAAACGTAATAAAAACATCAATCTTTTATTATTCATTATTCTTGAGCACGCTATTGTAAAACGACAATAACCAATTATTAAAAATACTTATTAAGTATGAAATAGACATCTAATTAGTCGCGTTTTAACAGATGCAGCTTTGTACCTATATCTTGCAGAACCACGAGTGGGTATCGAATATACCAACAATGATTTTGATCAATCACCAGACTATAATTATATAGAATAACTATAGTTATTCAAGTTGTTCCCCTCGGCTTCGCCCGCGTTAATTAAAAAACATTATGTATCGGATCGAATTAAGAATCTAAACTATTCTTGAATCCACCTGAACAGACTTCAAAATCGGTCCAGCTGCTTAGGAGTTCAGTCACATATACACGTACATAAATATTATACAATGAAAGGTGTAGTAATACTCAAGTCACACATCTAGCTAAATGTATGGAGTCTAACAGGAACGTCTGCATTCGCGGCAGCACCATGAATATTGAGTTATGATGAATTAAAGTTTAAAAAAAAATTATGTCATCTGCATCCCTATTTCATCACCTACCGTTCATCAGCTACCGTTCTACACCACATAGCCTTTGGACCTCTAGATCTGACTCTACATCTGACAGTGGTGGCCCTAACAAAGATCAAGGTCACGCGCCACAGATGTAATCGTAGTAGTATTTTTTTTTTGTACGGAACAAATTTCTCCGTTTGCCGCACATGTAACTGTAGGGTTGTCAAAAGTATTTGAAAAATAAAAAAAATATGTTTGTATGGAAAAAATTATGCCCGATTTCGACTTTTGTTCTCTGGCAGACGATTCCTAGCACGATACACATACACACCACCAAATATTACTACACCTTTTTGTTACAGGTTGTATATGTGAAGAAATATGTTGCGTCAAGAAATCAACATTTCTCGGGTTAAACCGTTAACTAGTAATATTCTTAGGACTGGTACGCATAAAGTTCAACAAGTTCCTGCACCTTATTTCTAAACGACAAAAGCTTGTCCCGTGGAACTTGCCGCACATGAGGCAGCAGACTCTTAAAGAAATGCGTATGTTCATCATCATTTGCTTCCTCCGCGTTTTGTGTCGGCGTTTCAAAGGAAGCGTCCCCATTCATCGCCGCGAAGGATCTCTTACGGTCGCTGTTCAGTGCATCGGCAGTAGCGCATCTTTCTACCAAAAGACTGCTGCTAAAACCGTGTTCATCGGGTTCTTCTTTTATGGTAGCAGCATCATCGTCGCTCTTAATTTCACGAGAATCGTTGTTCTGATCTATGGAGGTGGTAGGAGAAACGGTTCTTGTGGCGATTGATCTGGGCTTCACGACTTTTCTCAGGAAAGACAGGGACTCGAAGTACGGCCATTTGGATTGGGCGTCAGGTCTTCCGCTTACAAACATCTTGCCCAGTTCGAGGCAGTAGTTGTCACGGAGATATTTCCATTTCTTTCGTAGTTTTGGTTCTGAAAAACAGAAAAAACAATTACTTACATTGCTTCGTTATTTCAGTTTTGGCGTTTTTAATCTCTGTGTGCAACAAAAACTAAAGGTATATTAGGTATACATATATTTCTGTATTTGTTTGTCTGTCGTTCTCATCAAAATAATAAAATCAATGATCGTCCTATCAGGACTGTCAAAGGACGTGATCTTTGAGATCACCGATGTGCGAGATGTAGCAAGGATGATGCGTATTGGCTTTGTAATATTGATGTAGACTGCTTACCGAATTTTATACTAACTCTAGTTATCTTCGACCGGTTGACGTTTAATAAGTAAACTTGATAGGGTTTACTAAAATTGACAGCGACCAATCTATTAACGTAACAATCATCAAAATCAGCCCACTAAGTAACAAACATACATATAAAGACTGATAAACACTTTACTTACACTTACCTGTAAAGCATACCATGTATATGCTTATGTATACTTATAACGTTAAATATGTACTTCGATCGCGTAATCGGGTAAAAATATAGGTAGTATCTATCTACTTATATAACATATTGTATAAGCAGAGATGCGCCTCGACCTTCTAAATATAAAGCATACTTAGCGCCGCCGCCAATCTTCAAACAAAAAGCCAGCTACGTAAGTCAGTACCTAAGAACATACCTTCTTCCCCTAATTCTTCGCTGATTTCACACCAGCTTTTGTCCACTATCAATCTGTTGCCGTACTTTCTATCCATCTTGTTCCACACCGCATTTCTGCTCCGTACTGCCGCTATCAACGCTTCTACGTCCATATCTTTAGTTCTATATGCTACGTAGTTATATATCTGATAGATGCACGCGTAAAGTTTACACGGTATGTCCTTTGATTGACTCGATCGTCGATGTTGAACGTATTTTAGTTGTGGATGGTCGCGGATCTGTCGGCCGCAAGGAAGCTCTGCGCGACCGACTGCGCCGATTGTCAGCGCGTGACTGGTCGCTGGCGTTTATTGAGCGAATATGCGCGCCTGTGACGCGGCGCCGACACGCCGCCGAGAGCCGCGCTGAGATACAACTTGATGTGGTGTCATGGTTGCGGACTGATGCTAGTCGACTGTGCGGCAGACTAATCTGTCTTAACAGATACAGAGTATTATGTAGGTAAGCGATTATCAATGAATTGGAAGCTTATTAAATATGGGTTAGACACAAGCACTGCCCCGCGGCTTTGCCTGCATTACTCATGTTGAAAAGCAGTGATAATACTAAAATTACAGGTAATTTTAACTCCCACTGGCTCAGTTGGTTGCACGTCTGCCTTCTGAGCGTGGGCACCGGGTTCGATTCCCAGTAGAAACAGCTATGTTCTCCCCAGTGAAAATGTGTGTTTCTGGTTCCGGGTGTAATTGTGTGTGTGCGTGTGTGATGTGAATGTTTCTGGCATCTGCGATACAAGTCTTCGAACATATTGCAGGGCTCTGGGTGTGAATAAAAAAAACATCGTTTTTCTCCCGGCCTAACATTACAATACGTACAGCAGCGGTTTCGGCGTGATTGAGGAACAAACACCCATCAAAAATGTATTGTACCTACTTTGTACTGTCCGCGAGACTGCTATGATCAGCGCCTGTGCGAACACATCCTTATCGTATGTATTTTTAGAGGCAGATATCTACCCCTAACTACTATTAAACGCGTGACTTTGTAACCGAAAAAAGTTTATACATTTTTCGGTTATAAAGTCACGCTTTTAGCCTCTGATATAGCCTCCTTATGAGATTGGACATGAGTGGGGTTGTGTAATGGGTGAATGATAGAGATGAATACTTCTAAATAATGTATCTGATGATATGTAAGTGATGCGTTCGTGCCATTGATTTTGTAGTCCCTGCATTTTGGGTTCGCATTAACATGCTGCTAAAATGTGGAATTATAAAATTTAATTAAAAAATTATAAGTATACTTGCCGTGCCCCGCGGCTTCGCCCGCTATCATCAAGTTAAAAAGTAGCCTATGTGTTAATCCTAGGTATAATATATGTACATTCCAAATTTCATCCAAATCCGTTTAGCCGTTAAAGCGTGAAGAGGGAACAAACATACTTACCCACTTACACACAAACTTTCGGATTTATAATATTAGTAGGATTAATCAACAAATATTTATATACTTATAATTCCATAAATGTTTGAATCCTACTAATATTATAAGAAAGTTTGTGTGTGTGTGTGAATGTTTGTTACCACGTATCTCCGTAACTACTAAACGGATTGTAATGAAATTTGGAATGTAGGTAGCTTATACTCTAAATAAGGACATAGCTATTTTAATTATCATCATCATCATCAGCGGGCGAAGCCGCGGGGCACAACTAGTACTGAATAAAACTTAATTCTTCATAGCATGTGCACTTCTTAAAATCTACACGATACACCAAGGTTAACTGGAGGATAATGCTTTATAGCATTAAGTTCGCCTGTGTACCTACAACTTGTTTTGTGTTTGTGCTATAATGAATTTCCAATCAATCAATGTAATCCATTCGAAAAAAAATTTTGGGGGTTGAGTCACCCACGTCCGTAGGAGGATACCCCTTAAGTCTGACTCCCTACACGTGGTCCCCGGGTGGTGCTAATCAGGTGACATTTGAGAGGTGGTAGAGTATTTTGTGAGTTGCTCGCCTGGCTTGCTACCAAAGTAGCTTACCACCATCAAGTTGAAAGTCTGCCGCCAAGCCAAATACGGTGTTCCGGCAGTTATCCTTGAGAGCCTGCGTATTCCAGGTCTAGTGTGTTTACCAGCTTCGATCACATCGTCACTTACCATCAGGTGAGATAGTGGTCAAAAACTAGCCTGTCACAAAAAAAAAAAAAAAAAAGAACACTTGGATAATTTTCCCTTTTCTCACTAAGTGAGATTTAATGACTTGGGCTCGGCACAACGTGTATTCTTGGTGAAGGAAGAATAATAAAAATGATAAAGACGTCTGTTATAGACTATTTATGCATAAAGTAGTTAGGAAATAAAGCCGTATTTAGATAATACCAATTGCCTCCCGTTTCCAATTGTTTACGGCAACAAAACAGGATCTGTCCCACTAAGCACCACTTTTACGAGCGCGTCCGATCCAGGATCTTGCGTAGGGTGACCACGAGACCGACCTCTAAGCTGCTAGGAGTTATCCCTAGTAGAGGTATGTCTCATGCAGTTTATAGTTAATTAACCGAGTGTGCGCGTAGCGCGAGCGAAGCGCCTCCGTTTCAGCTTGGCCGAAATTGCTTTCGTATGACCGACGGATTGCCGGTTGTTCTCCTTTACAGGTCGCATTTCTTAATCGATTCTCGTCAAATTTTGTGAGTAGGTGCGATAATTATACATATAGTTTTTTTTGTTGATTCAGTTTTTGGATTTTTTTTAAATGAAGGAGAAATGGGAGTTTAAATGTAAAAAATATATTTCAACCGTTTAGAAAAATACACGAGGTTTTCAGCCCACGTAGCCACTAGTACATAAAGAAACCAGTTACTTTTAAATGCAGCTATTCAAAAGTAAGATGACAGCCTGTCCACAGGAGAAGTGCGTGTCTAGGCTGGCATTTGACCATGTCACTTGACGGTGACTCTACTTGCTTGGAAGATACTTATAAATACTACTAACGAACCCGGATGACGTCGTTTGCCCGAAAAAACAGCCAATCGGGTCTAATTGTGTTTCCAAACCATCCAAGAACCCATTGAAATATACCATAAAATTTTATCCAGATCGGTCCAGCCGTTTAGGGGGAGTTAGGTGTCAAACAGACGTACAGAAGAATTATAATATATTATGATATAAAAAAAACCTAATCCAAATGCCTCGTTTCAGATATAAACACATTTTATTAACATTTTATCCTGATTTAATTTTGTCCGTTGTCACCCTACAACAGGGACGTGATCCATTTTATGTCCCGCTTGGGACGTCCCGTTTGTCCCGCGATTCATCAAATCGGGATAGTTTCCCGATTGCAACTCACTAGATCTTTTTATTCTATCGTTTACGATCGACTTATTTGATCGATGAATGAGACGAGGCGGTTTGTTACACAGTTCATGCGAAAAAGACAATTGTCATTGGCTGTCTCTCCTCATTCCACAAATTATACGAGTGGTTTTACTTTTCAGTACAGCTGGAGGCATATTTTTTTACCGACTTCAAAAAAGGAGGTACTTAATTCGACTGTGTTATTATTATATGTGTGTAACCTTATAACTTCTATCCACGTGAACCGACTTTGATGTTTATTTTTGTTTGAATCAAATCAAAATGGATCTATTTGTCTGAGTATGGTAAATAATTCATAGTAATAGACATAGTATCAGTTCCACATACTCTACCGTTTCCGGTGTACAAATATTTAAATGTAGAGATCAAATAAGTAACTTAACGAATAATAGTACATATTAATATTGGAATATTTTATGAAAATTAGTATATATTCGTGTGAAAGCTGGTGCTTTCCCATTGATCCCATTTAATTTAATTAAGATCTGATCAGTAGTTTTTCAGTAATCGTCAATAATGCGTATTTAACATTTAATATTTAATCTGATCAAGGTAAAGCAGTGAAATCGATTTTTCAGCTTTGCTTGCGTTTCATTATTTATGGAATAGCCGAAGAAGTATTTTTATTGTTACTGGTAATGGATTGTCTCGTTGTTCTATAACGGGTAGTGATTTGATATACAAAGCGCCCCAGCCTGAGGGATCTTGATATATAGCGGCCCTGGGACGCTCTCCTCCGCCTCCGCGTTGCGCCGAAACGCTTGCTTACGCTTGTGTAGGCTCAAGTGTAACAAAATATACTCGGGCGCTTTGTATATGAAGCCTTAGACTTGGTATTAGCACGGGTAAGAAACGCTTAGTTTATGTTTTTTATTCCGGGGCAAAATAGATACTGCTAAAGTGCTAACGCGACCCTATCTTGCTCCACCTCAGCGACGGACTGCTCACGGGGGGTTTTTAGTGGGACACACCCCTTTCCTTCACCCCTGGGAAGGAAGTTTTTCCAATTTCCCCCATTTTCCGCTGCAGTTTTTTTTATATATGTTTTTAGATCTAATCTGTATTATAGTAAAGCAAAGTCGCTTTCCGCTTCTGTCTATCCACTAGCTCCTCCTAAGCCATACAACGGATTTGATTTACGCAACGGACAATTACGTTTACGGTTTTCAACCAAGTCGCCGTAAAATACTCGGCTTACGTAAACGAAACCTCAAGAAATACATTAAAACGCTTATTCAGTATTCATCCTTATCACAATAAATATGACAGTATTCTGAAACATTTATTTTTGCATCAGAGCATTAAATTATTATTTAATCGTACAGTAACTTTTTATGCTGTGTCGTCCGTACTGTTGTCAATAAAGTGTTAATTTTTTTTATGTCATAATTTTGACTTGCATAATAAATCTATTATTTAAATGCCAGACGCTTCCATTTTGGTAAATGCATTTTGACTGTATTTTTATTTTGAAATAGAAACTATACATATTTGGATTAAAGTACATTATTTCCTTTCACTAGTATTATTTACAGGCTTTATGCCATCTACGATGTGATCTAACCGTAGCATAAACTAAACTCCTTCTTGCGCATTTATTCCTAATCACAAAGAATAGCAAAATTTAAGTAAACAGGGAGTAAACATGTTTACTCCGCGATTCAGGAGACTGACGTTAAACCATTTGGAACCTTATCGAAGTCATAAACTGTTTCTTGAACCAAAAAACAGTAACGGTACAAGCACAGAATGCATGGCTAGTAATCTTCAAATACTGCATCAACGTCATCATCGTTCAGAGCCCATCACGTTCCCTCTGCTGGGACTCACTTTATTTATGAACTGTCTGTTTGGCTTAGTAGAGAACGCGTACACCTTCTAAGCAGGGGGTATTGGGTTCGAGTCCCGGCGGAAACACAAGTTTTCTTCCCATGGAAATTGTGTTTCTGGTTCTGGTTGTGATCGTGTGTATGATGTGAATGTTTCCGGCATCCACGACATCTAAGTATGAGGCGTTATGAAAAGTCGTTTATGTTCCGTTAAATAAATTCACTATGACAAGGTTCTTCGGCAGATTATGTCTTGTAATCGGAAGGCCGTACAGGAAGTCATCAGGCTTGTTTTGCTCTACAGTTTTATTGCCTGATAGTGGTTTATGGCTCAGGATGGGAAACATCTACAGATTGATGGAACATTCCAAATTACTTAGGAAAGTGAAATGGATGCGGACTTCTTAGGGATTTCTTTATAACTATTATGATTTTGGGACGTTTTTATCCTAGCTGAGCCCCTCTGCTTTTCTTTTGCGTATATCAATACAATTTATTTTAAATATATTGTATTGATATTTTTAATATTAATAGGTATTACAGGATGTTTCATTTTCTAAAATAGCGACCTCTTGTTCTTATTGCAGAGAAAAAAAAACTCATTCACACTCACACTCCCAGCCCATACAAAGTTCAAAGACTAGTATAACGAAAGCTATAAACATTTCCATCCTATGCCCTACTCCCATATTATGAAGAGCGTCGTTTACGTTCAACACTGCTCGGAGATTTTTTCGACACAAAAATCACGCGATTATTAGCCGGTTAATAGATTTCTGTTTTCATAATAAAACTGACTTGGGTGGTTCAGCACTATGTCTGTCAGAGCCATCTAGCGTCTAAACCATACGAGCAAATAACTTCAAACCCTCAAAGAATATCCATTATCATTATCCATTATATTTATATCCTGTACTTGAATAACGAATACAAAAATTAAACAATTATTATAAAAAAAAGAGTTATGAGCTTAACCTCAAATAATTTTCTCTACTAGGGAATATGTGGGCGCGAGGTCTCATATACGGGCGAACGATTAGTGTTTATATCTTTAATGAGATATATACAGATATATCTCATTAAAAGATATAAACACTTTTAAGTACAAACTTATCATGTTTTTTTTCGTGCTTTTATTTTCAAAATAACATTATTAAGACTAACCTCGACCATCTGTATTAAAATAGCACACAAATATAGAAACAACAAAAAATATGATACAATTTAGGATGACGTAACGACAATAGGAAAGTTGGTTCATTTTTACACAAAAGAAATGCTTTCTTTCCCATTACTCCTTAAATAAAAAACAACTTTAAATGCTAGAGATAAGTATAGGTCTTCAATGACCCTTGTTAAACTTCAATAGGAGCCAAAAAGCGGGTATAACCGGTAATTTCCGAACGTTTCCGAATCAATTACGAGGTTTCACGAACATCCGCAAACAATGTATAACGGAGCTTAATAAACATGTTGGAAGTACAGTCGGCTAAAAAATTAAAGCACATTTAATAACTCATAAAAAACATTGTCCTTTGAGGAACCTATTAATAGTGCAACTGTCGTACGTTCAGTCGGTGATGAGAATTTAATTAGTTTACAACATTTTTATTTAAGAATGTACGTCGTAATTGGGATAAAACATTGAAATGGAGTAAATAGAGTAGATACATCGATATCGCTCATCATATCGCTCATCCTCAACGAGCCGCAGTAAGATAAAACTAATTACCACTTCTTAGGCGTGAAATTAAACATTTTTCTAGTCTCTGACTGTGCCTATGTAGTTCGTGCCACGGGATGGCATGTTATCTTATTTATTTTGCCAAAAACACAATTAGCCGTGACGTATTGCCCAGAAGTGCAAGACTAGCGATCACGGTAGCAATCATGGCAATTACCTTGAATTCTTCTAGTCAATATGCGTGTGGGCGCAACTCATACAGGTAAAAAGTAGTCTTTGTTATTTCACGGTCTTGAATAAACACAAAATTTTATTCTACTATATCTAGTACTTACAGAGATACTTAATTTTAAACATAATAAGATACTCATATTTATATTTACTTTTTAATATTTTTTTAGAGCTGATTAACTTTTCCTGGTTGGTTAAAGAGCGACCGTGGTCTTATTTGAATCTTAGTTATATTGACAGAAAGCAACATTCTTCTTTTGCATACTAAAAATATATTATAATACATTTTCAGGTATTCCGATATGTAGCTGACTGTACCGTACTCAGCTAACACAACAAACCACACAAAAGAAGTAAGAGAAAACGTCTTAGCAACTTTTAAAATATCAACTTTCTTACAATTTTCAACCTTACACAGGTGCAATAAGAGTATATCTCGCAGTACATGTATATATGCAGGTATATTCAAAGAAGTAATTGTTGGTTAGAGGTCAATATTTGGTTCATGAACTTTGAACAACATGGAAGAGGCTTGGTCTTGTCAGTCAAACGGAGACTACATTATTGTGGAATGGATATATAATTATATTTCATGCTCGACAATCCAAATCATAGGATATTAAACTGCTCGCTGGTATATCTGGC
The DNA here is from genome assembly GCA_948107665.1 of Lomographa bimaculata. Taxonomy (NCBI): domain Eukaryota; kingdom Metazoa; phylum Arthropoda; class Insecta; order Lepidoptera; family Geometridae; genus Lomographa; species Lomographa bimaculata. The sequence continues at coordinate 405,840 of OX403600.1, read as the reverse complement.
TATGCGTTCGCCTTCTAAGCAGCGGGGATCGGGTTTGATTAACGGTGGTAACATAAGTTTTCTCCCCAAGGGAAATTTGTGTTTCTGGTTCGTGATGCAAAACCTATGTGATCAGCGAGTTCGACTCGCACTTAGCCGGTTTTATTTAACATAATATGTTATTGTCTTGCTTTGGTTCGACTATTACATTTTGTAACTAGGATATAAGTACCCAATAACTTATACTGTAAAAATATTTAAAAGTTATGATAACATAAACGCTTACATACTGACAGCCCACACTAAGTTATATGACCATGCCGGATATATTCACATCACACACACAATCCAATTCAGAACGAGAAACACATATTTCCCTTGGGGAGAAAACTTCCACCAGTACTCGAAGCCGATGCCCGCTGCTCATAGAGCGGACGCGTACTAACTACGCCAACGAGCAGTCCAAATCATAATGTAAACTATTTCGATGTTTAATTTCATCTTTATCATTCCCAGGTTTCCCTTAAAATTTTGTGATTCTATAATAATAGTGGTTACAAAATACTCCGCCCGCGTTCCCACCTAATTTTTCTTTTTTCTTACCACCTCACGGCGCTTTCTAACTTTTCCATTGTACCACGAACCATTTCTGTGGTTTTCCGATAGTTCCCGCATTAAAGTATTTTATTGGTCGAGTCAGCCTATTGTGCGTGCCCTGTATAGCTCACGCTAGGGCGCCCACACTTCACTGTCTTGAACAGGCTATGTACATAGCCTGTAGTACACAAAAATAACAGGCTTGGCCAAATAAAAGCTCTCGAGTTCAGAATGGCTGATAGGTTAAAAACAATATAAGAAGCTATAGGTACAAATAGTAAAAAATATGTCTTGATAATAACTTAAAATAATGTTCCGGGAGCTATCCTCGAGAACTAGTTATCGTGTTTACCATCCTGGACCACATCATCATCACGTACAATCAGGTGAGATAGTGGTCAAACCCTAGCCTGTAAGAGATAAAAAAATAATATCGAATATCCCAGAATATGCCCAACATAGCCCAATCAGATTTAGTGTATAGCTTAAAAAATAGAGTTCAAACTTATAGATAAAATAAGGCTGGCAAAAGAAAAATTACTTGTCCAATATTTTTAGATAACCTAACTGACGGACTACCTAATAGTATTTTTTATTTTTACCCAGGACATATCTCTATTATAAGCATTTACACATCAACTCTATCATATATTGTTTTTAGATCAGAGAGAAGTATGCTAGGAGCCTTATCAATTTCCTAAACATTTTGTTTCAGTGAACTCCCCCTGGATAAACTATGAAACTTTACCCGAAACTTCGCAACCAATCATTTTGTTCGGAAAGTTTCGCAATTTTTCTGTAAGTTATTATAAGGTAAATACGCTTACTTTCATATGATTAGAAGAAAACAAGGAACGAGGAAAATTGTACTTTATTTGCTGTTTTGTTCCAACTTCGTGGTTGCTCCGGAGTTGTTGGGACCCAAATGAGACAACTTTTGACAGGAAAGCCAGTATTTCTCTATAAATTGCCATGATCATACTACAAAAGGAACTTCAGGGAGAATTTTCGTCTATACCAAAGTAATTTTCTAGTAGGTATACCAATAACACTACTGTAGGTACTTATTGCCGTGCCCTTATAGCAGTGAGCTTGCTTTATTTTGGGTAAATATATATTTTTTAATCCTAGATTATCTAATTACCTGAAACAGAGCCGTTACAAAGTTATTTTATACATACACTTTTTTTATCATGTTTAACAAAGTTAATGTCGGAGGACGAAACTAGTCTATTGTTTGTGAAGTATAGGGGGACCTACTTTACAAATTTTATACATCTGCTGCAAACTATAATAATAAAATACAAATGTATACCAAATATTTAAGGTAAAAACAAAAGGTATTTTAAATACAGTAATTTATTAGGTACAGCAAACGACACGACGCTTCATAACACAGTACAAAGTACTACTTACAAATTATATTGTCTGAATAAGTAGAGGTTTAGTGGCATTTTTATATCGACAGGCTTGGTAGCCTTTGTCCACATTTTTTTTTGTTTTTATATTTAACCAAGCGTTTCGCCACCACTTTTATTATGCAAACTACAAAAGAATGGAACACCCTGCCTTCGTTCTTGTTTCCCGATAAGTATAACTTAGGCATCTTCAAGTCAAGAGTGAACAGGTACCTTCTAGGCAAGCATGTCCCACCGTCGACTGCTTCTTCGCTTTCCATCAGGTGAGATGGCGGACAAATGCTAGCCTTAGGTCATAAAAAAATCAATCTTATGATATGAAATGACAGTTGAAATTATGAAAAATTACGATGCGGCCAAAGATGTAGCATGATTGCCTAGAAGATTCACTCTTGACTTGAAGACTCCCAGATTATATATTATCGTTGGCGGAACAAAGAAGAGGGCAATGAGGTTCATTCATGACAGATAACGTTTGGTAGTTTGTCTTGTAGTTAGATGGTAAAACGAGCTTGGAGGAATTAATTGTGTAACGCGTACATCTGCAAAATGGTGCAAACAACAACGGGTATGCTCGATATACTAGAGTTAGTGTACTTCGTGGCTAAAACGACAAATATACTAAATATTAATGTATAAATATGTATATATAACCCGTGTAACACCAAAGCATGGCCACCCTCCATTTGTATGATTACATGCATAGATTTGCCTTCGCAAACTCATTTTCACATAATAGCCTAGAAACTTACCGTTCTTTGTAATTATATGGACAATGGGTTATGTAAAGAAAAACTGGCAGTCATGTCGGTTTCCCTTTTGTACCAACAACTTGTTAAGTTCAAGATAACGAGGTAAAATAGGCCTATTTTTGGTTGGTATTATACCTACCGCTTATGAAATACGACGACGTTATTTTTAATGTGAAATACAGTACATGAGCTTCAGACGTTTTATTTCAAATTCAGAAGTGTTGACTGCATTGGCTATTTCAGAATACCTACATATGATTGAATCATAGGAGCGGTATACATACAGTCTTACTTATAAACCCCTCTTAATTTTTAATCAATTGCTTAGCTACAGTTTAACAAAAATTTCACTCATAAACGCGATTTAGCGTTAAGTAATGCTTAAATAGTTGTTAAAATTAAACACCGCCATTGCCTAGTTTAAAACTTGCTAAGAGGCAAGATGGCGGGTCTTATATCTTACAATAATAAATGTGTCAAAACTTTTTACGTAAGGTGCAAAATTGTTTACTTCGACAACCGTTGAATGTCACATGTCTTTGATTTTCATTTCAATAGATTAATAAAACCATATTTTTTGACAGCTGTATTCGTATAATTTCACTTTTAGTCGACTATTTTGGTTATAATCTGTGCGTTTCTCACCTAACGCGGCGCCTAACTAATGTTTATGAGTGAAGAAAAGTTAATCATTGATTATGGGCTTAAGAGCTGCTTAACTAAGAGGTGGCTAATCATTGCTTAGCGACATTTTTATAAGTAAGACTGATAAAATTTGTAGAGCAATTCGTTATGTAGGTATATGATCTACTTTGTCTTTCTGCAACAAGTGGGGTAAATCAAAATTTGGAAAATACATCAAAAATAGTTTTAGAAAATGGCTGTACTGATTTTCACCAAATATAAATAAGAACACTCACAAATCAAAATCGGTCCAGACGTTTAGGAGCTATGATGCCACAGACAGATAAAAACATAATACGTAAAAATTTATGAATGTATAACACCTATCATTTTCGTCACAGTTTTTTTTAATGCCAGATAGGTAAGCATTTGGCCGCTATCTCACATTCAATATTAATCTTTATCAAAATAATCTATTTCATCGTCTTACGTATTTCATGTAGATACAATTTGCCTTTAACTGCATATAAGTTGGACAAAAAGTCACAGAATGAGTAATAGTTATCCGGCATGCTTCTACGTTTTGAACTGAGTTACATAAGAAGGAGGACATAAATTCGACTGTTTTTTTTTTATGCCGGTTTTAACTATCTTTGAACTATGAACTACCCGCTGGCGTAGTTAGGTGCGTGTTTGTCTTTAAAGCACCGGATTCGAATCCCGGTGGGCACACAAGTTTTTCCCACGGAAAATTTGTGGTTTTGATTCTGGGTTTGGTGTGAATGTTGTGTTGCGGTGTTAATATTTATGGCCCCACGCCACAAGTCATAGTACTTTTGGTGTAGGGCTGTGAGTGTGAAAGCATGTCTATGTTTTTTTTTACGCGGCCGACGCAGGCCGGGTCAGCTAGTTTTCAATAAATTTACGCTTTTCTTTATTTCCCTGTCACATCAAAAGCCCCCTTTCATTACGCAGTAAACAAACAATTAATTCTGCCGCCATTTCGGCAAAAGGGGTTCTTTATATGACACCTCTCAAATGCCAGCTCGGGGCATAAAGGCTTATCTTTTTTAACGCCACAATTTATACCCACCATAAAATCAAGTGGGTAATTGGGTGCCCATGGTGGATATATGGGACAACCATGGCCCCTCGTGGCAGCGCTGGGCTATCGTGATTTACGTCCTTGTAGCTCTGAAGGTAACAAAATTGTGTGAGATAAGGTGCAACGTGTAGAGACAGCTTTTTACAAGGTTTACATCTGACCTAATAAAAGACAAAAAGACATATATGTATTTATTTGGTGCAAAAAGAAAAATAAAATTGATTTGTTTTTTTTACATTTTTACCACAAACCGTCCTCAACTCAGCATAATACTGGTTTCAAAAAACCAGCGCTGGTCTTCCGTTGGGAACGGCAGGTGACGTCGCACACGAAATAACAACACTGTACAGCTGTGAAAGGAAAACAAACACACACAATTTGCTACTAAAGTGAAGTGAGACAGGCAACCATGACATATGGTGCCGAGACATGGACGCTTACACATGAGGCTGTGCACAATATAGGAGTTGCAAAGAGAGCCATGGAGCGAGCCATGCTCGGCATTAAACTACAAGATCGATCAATAATATCCAAATTAGACAACGAACAAAAGTTCAAGACATTGAAAAATTTGTTATGGGACTCAAATGGAGTTGGGCGGGACACATAGCTAGGCGAAATGACGTTAGGTGGAGCAAGGTTATAACAGAGTGGTGGCCAAGACAAGGCAAACGATGTGTCGGACGTCCAGCGGCAAGATGGGTTAACGGTATTGTTAGCATTGCGAGTCGAACCTGGACAAGACTAGCACAAGTCCGAGGCGAATGACAGAATATGAGGGAGGCCTACACCCAGCAGTGGGATCAAAAGGGCTGTGGATTATGATGATGAAACGGGCAACATTATTCAAACACATAAACGCAGCGCTGTGAAGTGGGTAGTGTGGCAACATTATCGTCATACTACCCGTAACAAATTATTTTATTTGCATAAAAGGTGAAACGAACTTCATACTCGGGCAGGAACTGACATACTTGTATTAATAATTTATGGTATAGATAACCCAATTAATGCATGCAAATGCATTATCAAAATATCTGTCATGCCGGCGGGGTTCACTGCCATGTTGTACATAATCGATCTGTGGTTTTACCGACTCCAAAAAAAGCAGGAAGTACTCAATTCGACTGTATTAGTTTATCTGTAACATAACTTTTTTCTCGGTAAACCGATTTTGATGATTATTTTTTATTTAAAAGGTGGTGCTTCTTATGAGGTCTGATTAAAATTTGATCAAGATTTGACGATTTGATGTATTCTGATCGAGGGTACTGAAGATAATTTAGGTGAAGTCGGTTTTTTTAAGCTCTGCTATTTGATAGCATTTTCTATTGTTCGCCTGGCTAGCTTCTCTCTATAAATAAAGTTATCTAAACAATCTGCAGCTAAGTTGTCACAAACGCCTCAACGTTGTATCGAACTTTTTTTTTAGCAAACGTTTGACTACAATACACCCGATGGAAAGTGACGATACTATCGAACTTCCAGCAACAATACTTGAAAGAACTTTCCAAGCACCACAACCAGTTGAACTAATGATTAAACGTTTAGTTTCAACATTATGACAAGCAGGCCTTACAATTGAGTAAATGACTATATTCACGTAGTTTTTCTTGACTGGCGTGAATGTTCTGACATTTTTAGAAAAAAACTCTGAAAAGATCACAGCAAGCACATGCAAATTATGCCATAATATTCTTTTGTTCCATTTGGGTGCAATTTACCCCCCGCAGGTCTCTAGGAGACAAATGGGACACAGTCGACAATATTATGGAGACAGTGACGGGATTGTAACAAAAACTACTGTCGCCAGCGAACGTATCACACCGAGACAATAGCGTCGATATATTGGACATGAGAATTAGTCAGGGTAGAGTTACTGTAACATCCTGCTCCAAAAAAGTATATACTTACTATTTTGTAATTTCTTACTGTCATGAACCAAACAGATATTAAGGTAATTTTGGTATCAAAGTTTTGCTGTAGAGATCGTATGATGTGACTGAACTGTGCTAAATACAAATTATTTTGCTCTCCACTTACGTGTACGGCTGCCCCCTTAATATTTTCATTTATATAATTTTAATTGCCATTTCTGGCTTTGGGTCATAGCTTTAGATTTTCTCTGAGAACATGAAGATGCTATGATTATTTTGCTTGTATTGTGTAGACTTTAGACGTTAGATGCCTCTGACACGTCTGTCGTTCAGCACTTTATCTGTCTGTCGACGAACAGATGGACGGACAAAGTGCTGAACGATCCAAGTCAACTTGGAGATCTCGTTTCACTCGACAAATAAGTGTATCATTAAGTATTTATTATACATCTTACCTGAAAAGGAATAAATTAGAATAAGTGCTAAGGTTTAGTTGTTTGTTGAAGATCAAGTCGAGTTTATTTGCTGATGATCAAAGCTCACTGGGAAAAGAATAAGATCATATAGACATAAACAATGTTTTTGCACAAAAATTGACTCTTGCAGTAGATACAATATTGTCAGCTCTTAACAGATAATTGGCCATTCTGCTTCCATCCAACGTCCCCCATGTAATACAAAGCGACTTCGTGTCGCCTCTTCACTTAACGCTTTTGCGACAAAAACAAGACGGAGATATCGTAATATGTCTAAAACATTTTAGTTTGTGGGGTTTTGGAAGCCCTTTGTTAAGACACCCTTTTTTATGAAAATAAAAAATAAACACATTATGTATGGTGAAAATAATAAAAGACGTACAAAAGTATAACCCGTTGGCTTAGTTGAGTGCGCGCCTTCTAAGCACCGGTACTGTCGGGTTCGAATCCCGCGGGAACACAAGTTTTCTTCCCAAGAAAAATATGTGCTACTGCTTCTGGGTATGGTTGTGTGTGTGATAAGAATGATTCGTATCACAAGTCATCGAACTTAATGTGAGAATGTGAGTGTAAAAGCGTTCATGTACGGGGCTATCTGTATTATACTATAATTAAAAAGCAATTTATTTATAGTAAAAAAATCTATGCTAATTATATTTTACAATGATTATGTTACATTAAACTAAAAACTAAATTAAAAATAACCATGACTAGATAACTAGACTAGCTATAAATGTGTGCAGAACTTAATCCAATAGACCTATATATGTGTAGTTATAGTTAGTTGCGTACCTATAAAAAAAATATTAGATCGACGAAACGAAGCGACGCAACTGAACCTTGCGAGATAAATATTAGGTATTTTTTTGCTTAAACCTGTTGAAAAAGAACCAGATAAATTCATAAGAGTCATAACGTAGGACCTACAAATACATTTTGAGGCCCTAGTTAACTATAATAGTCTTTGTAAAGGTACATTCAGTGAGTCTGTGTGTTGTAAGTGGTCAGCCATGTTGTTTTACCCGTAGCCATTTCGTTTTTTTGTTTCCAACTTTTTGATGGTGTTTATTATTTGCTTTGACCTTTTCGGGTTAAATCATGGGAAACACGGGCCACGAGTAAAAAAAATACGGGCTACGTTTGGAATTAACGCGGAAATTTTACAGAAAAAAATTTTTATGAACTTGAAACGCATTAACGACGTCTTTGAACTTAATGTGGGGCTGTGAGTGTGAATATATGTTTGTATGTGTTTGTTATTTTTATCATCCAGAACGTGGATGTTGACGGCTTAACTTGATTTATATAGCAGCCGTCAAAATTATACAAGCTAGTATCGACCGAGCGGACTTTCAGCCCTAACTGCTGCTAACCCATTAAAATACCCATTAATTACGTAAAAAGCAATTAAAACTACCCACCTTTATGCGTTTATCTCCAATCTGTATAAACTGACTATCATGTCCCAAAATTCCGGCGGTAGGCGACACGCAACGTGGAGCGACTCATTTAAAATGAACTACAGAATATTTAGTATTGATTTATATACGAGTATGTTGTACTTTTACAATCTCTGCACCATAGATTATGTGTTTTATAGAGCATTTGGTTGTTCAAATATTATCTGAAATTTTTACATAAATCTTTTCAGCCGTTACACCATAACGGCTAAAAAGATTTATGTAAAAAAATTGTGAAAACATAGAAATAATTTTCAAAACTAAGTATCGGATTTAGCTCTAAGTATAAAAATATCACGATAATACTTTTGATATTATATATAGAGAGCCCTGAGAGTATTTTTGTTATCCATAGCTCTAGATGAACTTCGTACCACGCTATCTATCAAACGTAATTCAAAGAGGCATTTCCCATACAAAATTATCAATTTCAACGGTCAGATTTTCAACTACTTCTTTGGGTTTTCCTACACCATGTATTAAATGCCCTGTATTAAGGCAAATAAAATAAAAAAAATCAAATAGCTCGACCGATTTGATTTTTCATTTTATTTTCGAATTTTTGCAAGACTAGAGCATTTCTCATATTATTATGAACAACTGTCTATAATATGTCGATCTTGACCAAGACAAAGAAAAATGTCGCTATTTTATCTTCTGTTTCAATTTAAAACATTTTTGTTATAAAGCTTGATGGTCAGTTCAGAGTTCCATATATAATCGGTCGCTCTATGGAGTGCATATTTTAACCAATTTGCCTGTAAATAGGTACTAATTGTACCCTTTTCGAAGGGCCAGCGGTCACTTGTGCGTAACCGATCACAAAAGGCCATTATAGTGAATTACTCTCTTTGTTCATTCGGTCACACTTCCTTTTCAAAATCATATGAATATCAACCCTAATTCATCCAGTTAGGGCTCAAATTTGTATTGTAAATAAAATAATTATTATTCTGTAAAAAAAATACAACGTTTTTGAACTTATATTCTAGGGATAGGATTTAACAAGGTAGGGTCATTTGATATTGATTTTTTTATGCCTGCGTTGGATATTCACAGGTTTTTTGGGTCTTATTAAATAAAGGATACCAAATGGTAACTAACAGTTGGTGATATTTGGTAACCGAAGATTTACCTGGTCACCTTAACGTAGTTTATGTCAAGTTCTCCATAAATTTTATGGTTTAAAGATAAAAAAACTCGTAGAATGCAAAGTGTTTCTTAACCATTCCTATGTAGTTAGATATATATTTAGGAAATTATCCCAGACACCTTACAAGACTGCTGAAAAAAGCCATTTTAATTTTTACTATGTGGTACAAAGTTATCGCTCCAAGCTTTCAAAACCAGCTGATCACCCCAAAACCATCAAACAATTTACTAGGAATCCATAAACAGACAGACAACTGTTTCCGCGAACACGGACAAAAACATAACATCCCGTACCTTCTACTATTCTATATTCTGTGGCCGTACTCGCTTCCTTCCGAACAGCTGATCCGTCGTGAGAAGTGGTTTTTGTAAAGGAAGTAGGATACTTTCACTGGCTTCTTTTTTAAAATTCACAGAATAACGGTACTCGTCTACCTATCTTGTTCTGAGTGTATAAGTAAAATTTTCACTATCATTAATACACACTGTGTTCATAACCTACCATAGCTTACCATAGTTCCGTCGCCAAAATATGAAAAAATCTCTGGCTAAAAGATGAACGTAAACGATCTAAAATTATTTGTACGTGATAAAAACCAACAATTTCTTTTTTTTACCAATTTAAGAGAAGGAATCCGCCAGGTTCTTTATCTGTCGTGACCCATGCACTTACTTCAAAGTGCTTTTTCGGAATTTGACTCTATGTTTTTCTAATAAATATAGCGTTCCTTTTTTTCGTGTACGTTGCTGCCTAAATCTCCTGTGTACGTGAACGAATTAATTATATAGTTTAAATTTTTAATATATCTAGTAATTATTTGGTATCTCAGTGTCTAGTAACTATCAAGGGCCACATAAATTATTATATTATTATAAATTAATTATGTCTTTAATAATATATAACGACGACTGAATGATGGTCAAAAGCGTTATAAACAAACTTATGAAGTTTACCGATCTCAAAGATTTTGTGGTTGAAGTTGTTCAATTTTTATATAGCTTAATTAAAGTTGAAGTGGTATTGAAAGCTAACCTAACAGTTGCCGTTCATTGATATTGTATGGTCTAACTAAAACAACCGCATAACTCTTCGCAATACCATATACAGAACCGTACTCCTTATACACAAAATAATCTATGACATTATTATATCGGGTTGTCTATATATCAGATATACAAAGGAAAGTTGACCGCGATAAGAAAATAACAAAACCACAATGCTTTCAGCCATGCAATTGTAGCCTCTACCCCTCTACTTTACGAGTTACATTAACATAAAGTTATAATGTCTAGGCGCCATTGAACATGTTTATTTATCACCCCCGGACAAAGCTGACCAGCCCCTGACAAAAACCCGCGCTGACCTCAGGGGTCGCACCAACCCCTAAATTTTACGACAGGGGCGAAAAAAGGATCCGATACCGTGAAGCCGCAGATGGAGAGAGGAAGATGTGGCGTTGTCGACAATATTTATTGCGAGCCGAAAATATTATTGGAGTACGGTTTTATCGTATATATCGTAACAAAATAAAATTTTCATAAAATAGACATAATATAAAACGACTGTAAACTATTGTACTGAATCTGCTCGGATACACTAAAACAAATATTATATAATGGAGATGCGTCAATCACAAAGAATATCACAAATTCGAGATTCTATTCGAGGCAATAAACAAGAATATTTATCGGTATAAAAAGCAAACAAATGGGAAAACTAACAATTAAATAAACAAAAAAACGAGATTCACACTCGCAACCCCACACTACTTTCAAAAACTTATATCGTGGTTATGGGAAATATTTACATCACACCCAGAACCAATGCCCCTTGAAGGAAAATTAGGCTCCTGTCGGGGATCGAACTCAGGACCCGCGGCACAGAGAGAGTGAAGAAAAGCAATTAACTAAAGAAATAAAAGAAAAATCAAGAAGTTGTAAATATCTATAAACAATATCGGCTGTCGTAGGTATCAAAATAATATAAGATAAGGATATGATATATAGAAAAGAGGTGAAACCAATCAATTTAATAAAAAAAAAACAATTTCCATTTGCTAAGCTTATCTCCAACACATGTTAGAGAAAAACAAATGGCGGAACGAGTAAAAAAAATGAAATGACTGCATGAACTGTCAATGTGACAAAAACACAAGACTCAGGGAGAGAAGTACTACAGTAAGGTGAGATGCAAATCTTTATTATTTCAAGACCTGGGTGGCGCAAACTCATAAACTCGCAAAGTCAAACATAATAAAAAAACATAGTTTGCCTGACCAGTAAACTATGTTTTTTTATTATGTTTGAAATAGTAACACAAACATACAATCAAAAATATTGCTATTAATCATTTAAATTCAGCTATTCATATTATTATTATCGTTGTATTAGTTTTATAAACTTTTATAAGCTACTTCGCGTCTCCATTTTTTGTGTCTCTAAGGTTCGAAGCGAAAAAGGATCTCAATACGGTGAAACGTGATACTTTTATGTTAAACTTTGTGTATTTATGGAGAAGGAAAATCAGATTTAGTTGTAAATTGAGGTTCAGAAGCATTTGCTGTGAAACTGATATTCACTACCCATATATCGTAGATAAGAGACGGCATAAAGGCATGAGGCCATTTAGATTCGGTGGATGTGGTCAGAGAAATCTATTTTGTACGGCCACTTGACTCTTCGATGACTTTATTATTACCTAAAGTATTGTTTTACTCGAGCAAATCCCGTTCAATTCATCGCGTGACGTCTTTTTCCTAAAATATCTCGCAGTAGGGCGAAATAATGTACATATATGTATTAATTAAGGTATAATTTCATTTAAAATAAAACTTAATTTTAAATAATTAGGTATGGCTGTAACGAAACCAAAAGATACGAACTAATTTCTGTCATTTAAAAAGTGGTGAGTAAGCGTGTCGAATGGACTAGTGAGCAAACCTTGTGTTAGGATTTTTCAGGACACCTGCATCCGAAATTAAGGTAAGCACCACCTTCTGCCAGTTCATTATTTATTATCAGGTACCAAATAAACATTTTATTAATTAATTTAAGGTGAGATAGTCAAACGCTAGCCGTCACATAGGTCCCAGATGTCTTTGGGTACACTTGTATCTTATAATTCAGCTCATGAATTGCAAGTACGTTCATTCAATGATGACCTAGATTTAGTTCTATCTATAGCCCGTATTACATAAGTCGTCTGTACTGTAACTGATAGCATTATCATTAATAGGTTTTGATAACGATATGTTATCGATTTGTTTTTGTTAATGCATATCGGCCTAATTTATAAATTTTCCATGGTGATGGTGACAAATTGATAGCAATCTTGAAACAATAGTCGTGGAAGTTTACTAAATCTCAAGATTTATAGGTAAGGTCACATTTTATTACCGATTATATTATTTTCGTTGCCTTACGATTATCTAAGATGAGTCATTTGTTGAGTAGAAAAACATCTATACCTTTTTTTTTAAATAGTTGTACAAGCAAAACCTTCGCTCGAAGGGAGTGGTCTACGTTTATCATACGTAAGGCAAAGGAGTCGAACTCACTGTCCTCGTCTTGGTTTCCCTAGGGGTATAAACTAGGAGTCTTAAGTCTACAGTGAATCTTCAAGGCAAGCATGCTACATCTTCGACCGCATCTTTACTTTCCATCAGGTGAGATGGTGGTCAAATGCTTGTCAATCTAACACAAAAAAAATCATAGTATCTTCATAAAGAGAGCTAATATTACCAGCAAACTAATTATTAGTGAGCTAAGTAGTATACAATGCATATATTTTAGATTATAAGGTATATATTATAGGGCATATCTATGGCGTCTAAAAAAATACCTAGCGACTCCTTGATAACTTTAAGAGTATAGACTCAAAAACTGTCTATGATTATCAGACTACCAATTCTTCAAATCCTAAAGTTTTTTCGACATTACTTTTTGCAATCACTCAACGTTTTCATTCAGCCTGTTTTTAATTACTCGTCGCAGACACATTAGGAGATCACGGAATGTCATTTCAAAAAGCGGCTTACGTACCCTTAGTACCGGGGCCTTGGGGACACGTACCCCAGATTAGTGCCCCCGTTATAAAGCAGCACTTATGCAAATGTTGGTGGGCTGTTGCTCTTCATTTTGGACGTAATGGTTTTGTGTTTGGACATTTGATTGGTTCATTAAAATTGATTAAAGTGGAAAATGTGTCTTATAATGTGTCTATTCTTGTTCTTATATATTTTTTTTAATCTCTGATAGGCTAGCGTGTGTGCACTATCTGAACTCATGTTAAAATGAAATGAGTGTTGATGTGAACGAAGTGAAAAAATACATGATTTTTCGTTAATTTATTCCTCAGTACTAAGTAAAGTTCTGAGTTCAGTGAAGAAGAAATGTACAATAAAAATAATTCAAGCTTTTAATATAGTTACATCAAAGTCATTTTAATATAATTACACTGTTCAGTCGAACAAATTTACTCTTTTCTTGATAATCTAAAGGGACCCGGGCCTTATAAATCCGGAACAGTGAAATACCTCCGCTTTGTCCCGCCGAAACGTAGCTGCTTGTTGTTAAAATGAATTGTTTGAAAGATCCTCATACGAATGAACAGCTTTTTTAGGTACACAATCGGGAAGCAAGGGCAAGGTGGCGCAAAAGATAACTCGCTGATCTCTTTGTAAATCGAAGCGGCAATATCTTTAAACACGTGTTTTTTTTTAAAACAGTTTCGAAATTCTACTTCCATCATCTCGACATATCTGATGAAGTCATCGTAAGGCACAACCAGTAAGCTGGAGCAAGTCTCTTTGCTGTAGTCTCTATATCTCTGATACCTAACGTCAGCGCCAAAATTATGCATCCTTTGCTCCGGTGCCGGGGTAATGTATGAATTCAGGATCTTACATTCTTTATGCTTCTCAGTACATTTCTTAAGAAGGTAGCTGCTCATGTAAACCAATGTGTTCCTATCGGGAATCTCTAATTGGTTGTATTCAGAGCTTTTAACCGTTATTTCGTTATCAGATTCATCAATTATGAAGACACTCGTGTCATTTGACCCTTCTTCATCATCGGCTAGATCATCTGTACTAATGCTGAGTAGTTTTGCCAGCTCTGCAGAGCAGTCTCTACCTGCAGTTGGTTTCATTAAGTGTTTAATGAACAACTCTCGGAAGCCTATTATGAACTGTCTGCTAGATAGGTCACCAGTAATACCAGTTGCAGCCTTTATTTGTTTAAACAGTTTCTCAGTCGCGCCCTTGTTGAGTCGTCTTGTTCGCAAAAATGTTATGCCTTTTCTTCCGAAATCTTCTAACATTAACATTATTGAACTAATTGTCACTTGAAAACCTTCTATGAATTTTGCTGACGACGTTATATCACGTCCATTTGAATCAACTAGTTTCAGGGTTCGAAAGAAATTAATACCTTCATTGAATAGATGTATCTGTGCTGGATCACCACAAAAGGCTTTCTTAAAGACGTTTTCATCTTGCACGTTGATTGAGTTTAGCAAATCGTACAGGTCGTTTACCAACTTAATAATTCTGACAGTGTCTCTACCGGATTCGTCGATGACGTAGAAATCTATGTACGTAAGGATCCCAGCGGCTACCGAATTGCTAAGTAGCTCGAGCGCTAGGCGCAAGTCGTTTTTCTCCTCGCTATCCGGATTGAAATGATTTCGAGTCAGCTTGGGCGCAAGGCGGCAGGTTTTCTCACTGTCCTGGTTGTAAAACTGTTGTATAGGCTGAGAATTCGCTACGCAACCTTGAAAATTAAACTCGTTCACTAATAAACTGTCTCGAAACATTTTAATCAAAGAAGGCGTATCATAAATGTAAAACATTTTTTTTCTTCTGTGAGAGTAAAATGGTCTTTCTGT
Source organism: Lomographa bimaculata (assembly GCA_948107665.1). Classification (NCBI taxonomy): domain Eukaryota; kingdom Metazoa; phylum Arthropoda; class Insecta; order Lepidoptera; family Geometridae; genus Lomographa; species Lomographa bimaculata. Next base: position 390,513 of record OX403600.1, on the reverse strand, counting down.
TGAAAACGGCCTTTCTTTGGCCAAATTGTAAACATCCGTTCCCATATCAGATACAAATGTCCTGATGTTCAGCCCCATATCTAGAAGTATGCCCACTAGTTTGTCAATCCATTTTATGATCTCTTCGTAGTTCCTGTATTCTGAAAGAAGAGCAAACCCAACTGGTTGCTGCCAATTAATGACTATTCCGCGCAGCATCAATACTAGAGCTGCTGTGGCTGGTTCTGGAGTCTGAACACCGTCGACTTCATGAAACCCAGTTATTTTGTCTTCTTTAGTATTATAGACTATGTTAGCTTTTAAATCTATCGTATCGATAATTAATGCACAGTTCTTTTCTTCCTCTGTCATATGATCCACTTTGATCTTCAATATAGTCATTACTTGGTCGTTTATCTCCGTGGTGACCTGCAAGTGTCTTATTTTCTGATCACCAGAAGCCGCGACTATACTCTGAACTTTAACTAATTCAGACAATTCCTTGTTAAGGAACTTATCGCAAAGCTTATGAAATACCACTTTCTGTTGTTTTTCCGATTCATCATCAACTGTATCTATTTTAATTCGTTTTGCGAGTTGTATTTGTTTCATCTTTGATTTTCTTTTTCGTGACTTCAATACATTATCACTATTGCTTGTGTTTTCTGTTTGCGTGCCCTTTTCTACGTTATGGTGTACAGTAAACGCTATTACCTTCTTATGCATGTTTGGTAGATTTAAGGATGGTACTGCATTCTTTTTGAGGTTCTTGCGATACTCTGCTCTTAAGATTTGGTGAGCATGAAAATGTTCTTCGCAAACGACGTAGCTTTTAGCCTTTTTCTCACCTAAATCTTCGCGGCATATCAGCTGAAGCCATTCGATTCGCCTGTAACAAAGGGAAATAAGGTTGAAGCAGAGGTTACGCTTGCACATTACACGCATAAGTATCTATTGCCAAATTATGCAACCAATGGTTGGGCTATTTTACACTGAAAAAGTAATTAAGTTTTTTAATTGCTCTGCCTGATGCACTACCTACAAAGTGCTTGTAGTGTATATAGAAGCAATATTCGGAAGATACATTGTTACCTGTTTTTTTTTATTTGTTTAGATTAAACTAAAAGTCGACCAAGTTCTGGTAATACATTACCACTGCACTGCGGTCCACTTTGGCGGAATCAAATAAAGGTACTAAGTTGGGATACCTCTTTGATAGAGAATGTAAGGATTCAATAAATTAAAAACTGAAAAACATTGAACGATAAAAAAGTTCCTTTAAAATAAAACAGAATTGAAATCATGGAAATCCGCAACGGATGTTGACATTTTAACTAAAATCTTCCGATGACGTCATCCACAGTGAGTGTTCGCGCCGCTCACAGACCTCGGATAATATCAGCTCCAACAAAACACACCGAAACTCCTAAATGAGACAAATTTTACCCCTCACCTTTCTTCTTCTCGCGGTAATTTGAAAAACGACATCTCCGGCCTTTTCAGTGAAGAATTTAAACACCCATTAGAACAGCAGTAAATACGCGGAGGTGCCATTGCCAAAACGCTACTAATCAAACAAAACAAAAAGCACAAGGCTAAAATGTCAGATGTAAATATACAACATATAAAATTGATTCTATTTTGGCTCTAAAAACACACGTGTTTATTAATTAATCTCGTATATCACATTATAACAGTACATTAAATGGGTACGTAAAATGCTGCGATAGTAACTACTTTTGATTCTATGAGTATGACGTAACAAAGGTCCAACCAAGCGAGTTGGACGGCACAACGCGACTGGCATGTCCGGATTGGCTAACACGGCTGTCATGGCTGCGCTGTGTGAGTTAGCGCATCTGTGTGAGTGTACGCTGTACGCGTGTGAGTATAGAGCTATGGATTGACGAACGGTGCTCGAATTCTTGAGCGTGTTGTTACATTTATATTATAATTGTTTGTAATGATGTACCTTTTATCCGGCTACAATGTGTGTGTATAATGCGGTTGCTCTACCAGATCGTCTTGGTATTTGCTAAAGATTATTGTATTTGATTGCAATAAGTAAAGTATCTGCCACTCATCTTCAACTAGACATAATTTTGATTTTAAAATAAAATCAACGTATACACAACTAGTAAATAACAGACCAGTTGGTGTAGTGGGTAAATCCCTGCACTTTACGGTGTGGGTCCTGGTTTCGACTCCAGGCAAGAGCACAATTTCTTTCTCTAAGAGATATTTGTGCTTTTGAGTGTGATTGTGTGTGTGATATGTAAATATTTACAGCACCTACGTTACGTCTACGTGTCTTTGAAATTTGTGGGGGCTGTAAGTATGAATACGTTTGTTTTATTGTTTTTAATTTGCTAGGGCTTTTTATAATATAAAATCAATATTAATATAATTATTTTCATACCAATATGAGTAACAAGAAATACTATGATATCAATGTATCATTCTTATTGATCATAATAATATTTAAAAAAACATGTAATGTGAGAGTAGTGTGACTACGTTGATCCTGACATTCAGAGTACAGTTAAACAAAAAACTCGTTAGACACATGCTGTCAATTTACACAGGAGGTATAAAGATAGCTATATGATATGTCTCTCTTCTTTAATTCATGCAAATATACAATCTAATTCAATACAGTCAGAAAATCTTACATTCTAATGACCACTAAAATGTTTTGGATAATTTATACTTACTTACTTAAGTTATTGAATCACAAATCGCTTTATGAACACTGGAATGCTCACACAAAACATCAATATGATGATGAAGTTTTTAACGTTGAATGTACTCACCGTTAGCACCATTCGTTTAAAGTTTAGCTACTGTTACGTAGTGTATAGCAGCACTGCAAAGATGGCGTCTATGACGTCACACGCGCGGAGCATCCCCATGTAGTTGCGCGTTGAAATACTCGACCTAGCATGGCCCTATTGGCCAACCTGCCTCTGATGGCTTGCGTGGTGTGAGTGCGCGGTGCGCATGTGCGAGTAACACACACTAAGTACTTACGTTTTATTTAGTGCTGAAACTAGGAGCAATGCTTTGAACGACATTGAATATTACGAAGATCCGATACATTGAGTTCATAACTTTATATGGTTTTTATTATTTACACATTCACACTCACAGCCACACGCAGTTCAAAGACTTATTGTATGACAAATGTCAACCAGCTTACAGCACAGACTACTTAGTTACTTTGAACGGAACTCTACATACTGGGATAGCTGTATGCGAATCGCACACTAGCACAGGTCCATTCGATATAGGTCTTTTTATGGTTCCGTACTCAAAGGGAAGCAAAATAATATTATGAAATATATACCATAATTATATTAGACGATTCGATCGAGCCTATTGGCATTACGATATTGTTCCCATTAGATACCCGTTATTGTTCTAAGGATATTTTAGGATATTCACTTCCGTGTGAGGTGATGTGCTTGTAAACTAAATTGTATACATTTTGTACTAATATTAATCGGCTCTATATTAATAATTTTGATATTATAAATACACTATCGAATGTTGTCTATATCTCAGCACAAAAACCAAAGATTTATGGTATCCAACTCCACAAAAAATGGGTAAGTGTTTACTCTATTTTAGGAAGATAACACATGTAACTTGAGATGGTGTCGTTTTTTATTAATTTTTTTAGAGCTACCGGCTTTCATCGTTTTCTTAGGGTAGGTATGTATTTGAAGCGGATTTATTGTGTTAAAATAATTCTAAAAACAAATTGTTACATAGTATGTACTTACCTACCTTCTTGCTAAAAACATTCAGTTCTAAGTTCATCGTTATTTTGTACCTAGAACAGAAAATTTTAATATAGTAATTACATTTATGATCACAGCAATATTATTATTTACAGAAGGATTTATATAAGGTAGGAATATTTCTATGTAGAATTTATGAATTATTATTTGGCATAGATATAATTCTCTATATGCTGGATACGCAAGCAATGTGACCACTATCTCACCTGATAGAAAGTGACGATGGGGCCAAAGATGGGACATGCTTGCCTAGAAGGTACCTATTCACCTTAGATTGAAGGCACCCAGATTGTACCGTTCAGGGAACAAAGATGCAGGCAATGAATTCCACTTCTTCGCTGTACGGATGATAATAAGATAGATGAATAGAAGCGAAACGCTTCAAGTAAACTGGAGTACTCCCTGACCATACCCAGCTTCTTAGCGGCCTGTTGCGCCCTGGCTTCGATATAAGTGCCAAAGTTAAGATCCGACAATAAGGTAACGCTAAGTAGCTCAAGCTTGTAAGCCAACAGTATTGGCACATCTTAGAAGTCAGTCCTCAGAACTATGGCTGGTATGCCACTAGCGACGCAATGTAGCCACCATTGCGTCGCTACGCAATGTAGACGTGAACATGGCCAGTGGTCCTTTACGAACATCGATCATTCGAATGCGGTTTCCGACATGGACGACTCGTAGACAGATACGCTCAGGAGTACAGCGCACGCTACCAGCATGTAGACGAGTAGATTCCGCAAAAAGAGAAGCAAACAAGTTTGCTTTCTCCACAGCGGTGTGAGCCAGTGACCCATCAGGCTTCAGCAGTGGATCTATCCAGCCCCTGGGGCGGAATAGGAAGCAATTTTGGCCCCTATTCGGCTTATAAGGTTGGAACGAGCCTTCATTATGACCTTTTTGCAAGATTTTGCGGTTTTGTTGAAGTTCTTCTTTTCATGTATGTTCTTAGCCCTGCGGATTCGAGCATCATAGACCAAACATGGACCCCCAAACTGCACTGATTAGTCAATAAAATACATCGAAACTTTAGAACACCACCAGCCTTGTTGTTGTTTCGTCTTATCACCTTTTTTTCTTAGATAGCAAACTCATTATTTTCATATAAATCTTTGGATAACAGTCAGACGATAATGTTGATTAAAAAAACAAAACAAAGTTGACGTGATAATTACTTAGACTTAATAATAAAAGCCAAGATTTGCTAAGATTACTACACTGTTAATGGTTACTGTAATCTTTTTGATAAGACTATACTATCAGTCTCAAAGGATTGCCATTCAAAGTCTAAAAAGTAAGTTGGTATTAAAAACTAGTCACTTTATATTTTAGTCACTTGCCAAGAGTCCCTGGCTTGCTAGTTCCAGTCAAAAGTTTGGAAACACACTATTCCTGAAACATTCTGAATCATAGCTACCGCTAAGCGTTTTGCGATTGGTGTATATACTTGAGTGTAAGTATAATTCAGCGAATGCTTTCCATTGGGTAAGATAGTGGTCAAACGATTGCCTATAGAACATAAAAAAATGCTTCCACAGCATCAACACCACTCGCTGAGATTATCTTCTAGGCAAACATGTTACATCATTGGCTGCATCGTCGCTTTTCGTCAGGTGAGATTGTGGTCAAATCTTGCCTATTGGGCATAAAAAAAGGTGCTTATACTACATTCCGAATGGCGTGACCAGTACGTCAAACTTAACTAAAATACTCAATATACTAATTAAATATTTTTTATTATTATACTTTTGATGTTTATGTAAAATGTCGATTTGTATTATATGTTTATTATTATATAATAATATTAAGCATTAGATTTTAGTCAGTTGGCTAACATTAAATGCAATAAATGTTTTTATAGGCATTATAATAAATTGGAGTAGTAGTATTGTATCCATTTTTTTTCTTTTAATATCGGTTTCGCAATCTTGTGAATTTAGCCAGTGTCAAGTAATAATATATTTCAAGTTTATTTCATATTAAAAGTCCTAGTCACAAGTCACAGTCAAAGTCAAGTAAAACAGTCAAGGTCCAATCATAGCCAAGTCCTCGTCAATATCGCCCTAGTATAGTGGCAGAAACTTTACTAGAACTGATTGGAGTTTTGGAGCGGAGGCAAAAATCACGTTTATCAATATTGTATGATTTGCCTACAAATATGCACGTTTGCTTATTATTAACGGTTAATAATCCACCATTATTACTCATTAACACTCGAAGAATCACAGGTTTTGGAAATTATAAAAAATCAACAACGCCATTTTTTTTACTTTCGAGGCAAAAAAAACTCTTGTCTCCGTTTATATATTTAAAAGCAAAATATAGCCCTGAGGATTAACATCAAATCAAACAAAATCTTCTTTCGAAAAATATCGCCCTTTTTGTGAACGTTTTCGACCTTTTTGGTTCAATTTTCGGCTCTGTGGACCGGAAAGCCTGGAACCGAAGTTTTCGAGGGTTCATCTGGTGAATTGTGGTGGAAAATCAAAGGAGATAGGATGAAGGAAGGCGTCGGGACGCGAAGGATTTTAGTTTGTAGTATGCGTATAATGAGGACAAAGGGTTTTGAAGTCGAAATTTAAATTTGTTGTTTTCTTTGTTGTTGTACCTTCATCATTTGGGAACCTTCATATCATTTTGATAGTTGCTCTATGTTACAGATAGTAAAAAAAATAATAATTGTTGATTATAATATACTCTGTGGCCAAAAATGTTTTGAGCACTATCTCACTTGTTAGTAAGTGATAGTGTTATCAAAGATGGTAAATGCGCCATCCTAGAAGGCGACATGGCTCTCAAAGATAGCTGCTAGAACAGCATGAATTGATTTCAGATTCTCTACACGAGTGTGGTAAACTACGACTGTATTTTAGGTCCTGCATTAGTCATTTAAGAATGTTAAAAATAATAAAGTCATGAAAATAGCACCACTGAGTTTCTTGCCAGGTTCTTCTCGAAATGGCTGTAATTTTGTCTCTGGCGGTGAGTCCTTACTTTTATGAGTACTTGTTTGGGGACCATATAAAATTTTTTTTTTTTATTTCAGTTTAGCGAAGCACTACATTCTACAACGTTAGCATACCATATTGCATACCTACGATTTATAATATTACTCAGTATGTTTGTCGCCTTTACTTGTAACTTTGTCCGTTTTTTTACTCTTGCATTTTGTCTACAATCATATAATTGAATTTTTCTTAAGATCACCGTATCATCTCCAATCGTTTGTTTTGTGTTGGGTGCGTGGCGACCCACATCTCGTTTAACCAGTTTACTTTTTCATCTCTAAAAATAGTCAAAGCACGAACAAAGGAACCCAGTTCTTTCCATGTTTAGATAGAGACAAAAATATGCCCATCTCTTTCTTAAAAAGGGGCTAAATAATGACGTAATCACAGCCTTGAACACCCTTGCAAAAACTATGGTTTATTCTGTGGATGCATTGATGCAATTGAAAGGTAGAGCATTATTTCTTGGTACTAAGGTTGCTTTTCCTATAAAAGTGCATTTGATGTATGTGTGACCAAATCGCGTGGGGTGATTATTTGTGTTATTTATAGACCAGGAGCATGATGTTAATTTTTAACAATTTTTATAATGTTTATACTACGAAATAAAGTTTTTTTTTTAATTACTGTCGTTAGTCATAAAACTGGATACAATCATTAAATTTAACAATAAAAATAATAATTAGAAACTCATCACATATTCTTATTGATTCGATCCTAGGCTTTTACAATAGTAGATACTATTTATTTTACATTTTTATTTATAAATTCGTTTAATTACAATATGCGATAAAAAAACAATTAGAAAGGTTAGAAAAACCGATGTAGGTAGATGGCACGAAAAAAAACAGAAAGGAACGAGAAAAAAATTGTACCTTACCTGATTTTTATTTTATATAGCACTAGCCATGCTAGGCAGAACTTATTTTCCTTTCTAAATTTACTTTCTTACTTATAATAACTAATCTATTGACAAACCACAATTTATTGAGAGTTGACTAATTTAAGAATACATAATAATATCATAAAACAATAGTTATATATTCTAAAATGTTTTATTGAAGATCAGAGATTATTATTTGGCATCATAATATCCAAACTAAGACTTAGATGGAAATCAGCACTTCCGGCCTGACACGTTAACCGTTCGATAAAGCCGTTATATTTGTTCACTGCTTGCTATAAAACATTGGCTGACGTCAAGCATATCTATAATATTATGTTAATTTATATTATAATTAACCTAATAACATCTGATGACCATATCAAAATAATATCATAATCGTTAAAGGCAATTTACTGGCGTCAGCGAGTTACTTTACAGCAATCTATTTCACAAGCAGAATAATCGTTAAAATCATAAATCTAAGGTTTTATTTAGATATGAGTTATTGCAGTGCCATGCTGGATTTTGTTATTCAAATAATAATACTATAGATGTTTTTTTTGCTCTTTGGCTTAGTTGGGTGAGCGTTCGCCTTTTAAGCAAGGGTGTCGCGTTCGATTTCCGGCGAGAAAACAAGATTTCTCCCCAATGGAAATTCGTGTTTCTGGTTTGCGTGGGATTGCGAGTGTATGATGTGAATGTTTCCAGCACCCACGACACATGTGACTGTACCTAGAGTGAGGCTGTGAGTGTGATAGCGTTTTAATTGAGAGGCGAGACGCTTAGTGAGTTAGCGTATCACTGGTCAGTTTCCTTACTCGTCAATTTCACTAATTCGCCAGTTTACTCATTAAACAGTTTCGGTAGGTTGAATCAGATGCTTCTTTCATATCTTATAAGGGTAAACAATATGCCCTAAAAGGATTATTGGTTGTAAATTATAGGCAGATACAGCATACAGGTACTTAAAAACAGGCTGCGCTTGGGTCTAATCTATAAGCTATGTACATTCAAAATTTCATCCAAATCCAAAAAAATTCAAAGCGAAGCAGTGGAACTCATTGCCTGCGTCTTTGTTCCTCGAACGGTATAATCTGGGAGTCTTCAAGTCTCGAGTGAATAGGTATCTTCTAGGCAAGCATGTCACATCTTCGGCCGCTTCATCACTTTCCATCAGGTGAGATAGTGGTCAAATGCTTGCCTATTCCGCATAAAAAAAACAAAATCCGTTCAGCCAGTACAGCAGCCTGAGGAGAAAAAAAAAACATACTAATACAATTACACATTTTTCGGATTTATAATATTAGTGCGACAAGGCATAATTTGGACGAAAAAAAAATGAAATTAATACAATGTTAAAATTGGCTTATTAGAGGATAAAAAATCCAAAAAATATGTATTAAAGTTGCACATAGAAAAGTGATCCACTTAATATATCATTGGAAAAATCGTAATTTAGGGAGCGTGCTCTTAATACTTTTAAACTAAAGTATACATATTGGATACCATCTCTTATACTATCCAACCCTTTCTCGTACAAATAGAGATTTATTTTATTTACTTCTGGCGGGTAGGGGGATGAAGTAAGGGGGGAGTGCTGGTCTTACCGAAGACCCTCATAAAGTTTTTAGTTTCATAAGGCTCGAGATAACAGCGGCTGCTCTTCTTATCTATAAACGATAAAACTTGAATTAATGTAAATGTTCATGTAATAGGAACAGGTAATGTGAGTGGGTAAGTAGAGTATACTTAGTACCTGTACACTTCGAACCATTTTTTTATCCACTATTCCACCAAACGGAAACTGACGAAGAATGTAATTTCTGAAACTAATGTGATTTCTGCGTAATGTAATGCTTCAATACATAAAAACTTTTTTTTTGCTTGATACAAGTATTTGACCACTATCTCACCTGATGGAAAGTGAATATGCGGTCGAAGATGTAATATGTTGCTACTTTGCGTCCGGTGACTAACTAAGACCTAACAAGTCTTTGGTCCCTTAGTCCTCCCAGCGGCAAAGAGTCTCGGTCTTTAGATAATACCCGATCTACATATAATTATCAAAATTTTAGGAGATTTATATAAAACTAGCCGTGCCACGCGGCTTCGCCCGCTATTATCAAGTTAAAAAGTAGCCTATGTGTTAATCCTAGGTATAATCTATGTACATTCCAAATTTCATCCAATTCGTTAAAGCGTGAAGAGGGAACAAACATACTTACACACAAACTTTCGGATTTATAATATTAGTAACATTAATGATATCATTTTACAGAATACATCGATAAACAGCTAAATATTACATAGATGTTTCACAACATTCATGCCCATTCCATGATTCAAGTTTCAATCACAGCGACCGATCTAGTGTAGAGAACACTATCGGGCAGATTGCGGGGGCGTACATGATATGTATGTATCGAAGGCTTTGTATGGCTCGAATGTGTGGTTATCTTGTATGTATGTTGTTAATGGAGTAAGATGCCTTAGGAGAGAGGTGTGAGCTGTCTATCTGGTTCAATATTTGTAGTTTAACACTATTTCAAGGTGTAATAAAGATTTAGATTATTCTGATAAGGTGAAGAAACACAATGCTGTGCTACGTACTTGTGTGGAACTAAGAATTTGAAATATATTTTTGGAACGAAAGTTCCTTATCGCGAGTTGCGAAAGGGAGCTAGACGGAAAAAATTAAGACCAAAAGTTGTAACGACACTTTTTTCTATAGTAAGCCATACCACGTTCTCGTCCGATCACCGAAGTTAAGCAACGTCGGGCGCGGTCAGTACTTGGATAGGTGACCGCCTGACCGCGTGATGTTGGTTTTTGCATGTTTCTTTTAATTTTGGAACGAAAGTTCCTTATCGCGCGTTGCGAAAGAGGGCTAGACGGAAGAGAAGAGAAACTTCGTTCTATCCGGCTGTCCCTTGACACCTCTCAAGTTTTTTTTTCTAAATTTGGCTTTGGTAGGTATTATAACGGAATTGCAGTCATAGGAATACAAGAAAATTTTAATTTAAAAGAGAAAACCCAACACCTTTATCTGAAAAGTAGTTGCAGCTGTTTACAGTCATTGCAGTTCTGTTTGAACTTGAATTTAGTTAGAAAATCGTTCCATACGGAATCAACTGACGTAGACGTATAGCAATTTTCGTCATATGTCATGTTTAATATTAGTTTTTTCCAAAACAGTGTTTTGAACTATTTTTTTACTGGTACTGTTATAAATATAATTATACAAACTGTAAGTTGAGTACATTTTTTATAAATGTTTTTCTGTCTCTAAAAATCTAGTGCTTGGCCGTATCACTGATGGTAAATGATGATATGATCGATGATGCAAAAAATACCAGCCTTAGAATGTCTGCTCTCAAGAATAGCTGCCGGAACCATACCAGTTAGAGCATAATCAATTTAAAAGTTTTAAACATAAATACAATAATATAACGAAGTAGGTAACCACTAATTCAATCCATCACATGACCACGTTTGCTTTCTAACCCGTGAAGGCAAACAATAAAGAAAAAAACTAAAAAAGGAATTGCGGTCACGCTCGGTTTCCAAGGGAAAGAAAGAACCCTCAGAGAAACCACAGTTTATATAATAGTTGCTAAGAAGTTACTCCCTTGTATGTACAATGTTTGTACCTGTAGATTAGAGTCGTATTCTATGACTCTTAACTCAATGTGTTAGAGTCTAACTTTAACTGAGGTCTATCAGCTGATCTTAAGACTCGTTTTCGTAGTTCGTATGTGGTTGCGGTACGGTTGATATTTAGTTATTATTATATATTCTGAATACACTGTCACTTAATCTGTATAAGGTACCTGTGGTTTTAAACAGCTGATTGATGTGGGTGTAAGTTGCTTAATTTGATATTTAAGATTAAGAAACGAATTAACCGTGAAATTGGATATTACAGGTGCAAATAATTTTGAATCAATTTTTTTAGATATGTCGTAGTTAACTAGGTATTGAAAAAATATTTCCATTTCTATGGAAAGGCATCTACAGGCCAATTGCCTATATTTCCTAAAACTAAACTAAAACTATGAACAGCAAAGAACTAAGTTACCTACAAGACATCCATTATCCATTTCTTAGTTTTTTTATGAAATTATAACCAAATTCATTGGCCAGTTAAAAAAAAAAATATATACATCTATACAGCACAGTCCTAAGTTACCTACGAGTCATCGAGCTTATAGGTAATTCATTACCTATCTGATTTTATTTATATAGCATTAGCCTTGCTAGGCAGAACTATAGTATAATCCCGCCTCAATCGATAATTTTTATTTATCACTATAATTACCTATCTGGTTTATTGTTTATATATTTGGTATTATTCTAACTTATAGATGGCGTTGTAAGTGTGAAACTTATAAGTTAAACTTTTGGAGGTGCTTGGTAGACAAAATGTAGGTAGAGTCAGTAGAGTTCAGAGCTTACTAAGGCGCAATAGGTAAGACAATAAAGAGTCTCGTAATTTTAAATTATATTGTAATATATCTGAACATTGCACTGAATTTAAAGAACTCTACGTACACTATAAGTACATACTAGTTGATAGATTGCTTTGTTACCTGTTATCCAGCTGCGTTATTTAACTCTACCTCACTACTCTAGTACAACACTCGATTCATTCGATTCCATCGTCGCTTACCATCAAATGAGATTGGTGCTAATTCTGTTGAGCACCGAACTAACCTAAACTAAACTAAAAATGAACCAAACTAACGTAAACTAAACTAAAAATAAACTAATTTTAAGCACCGAACTAACCTAAACTAAACTAAAAATGAACTAATTTTAGTCAAATAATACCTAAACGCTATTCTTTCAAGTATAAGATCACATTAAAAATAATCCAGATCCTTTTCATGCAGACTAATTTGAGTTAATTTTTTTTATTTTTAGTCTTAATTTGACGTAAAACATGTACATCAGAATAAGAATTTGGTCATTTTCACTAAACAGAGTAACTAAACTAACTTAGTCCTGTCAAACTTAATTTTAGTCTAATCTTGCATTTTCTGAATAGGTTTTGGACTAAAGCAGGACTAAAACTAATTTTAGGCTAGTTTAGTCTAATTCTGGACAACAGAATCGGCACCATTGTGTTTAAACCTTTAGGCAATTATGTAGTCTACGAATAAATAATAAGTTTCTAGAGTGTTGATTTCTTAACTGAAGATCTTCTACAAACTAAGATAAGAAGAGGTAGGTATCTTGAATACAAAAAATCTACACTCTACATAATAGCCTACCTATCCTGTAAAGAGATGCACCAAATGCTAAAATGGCCTGTAGATAGAGACAGTGTATTGTCTTTTTGATAAGAATAACTTATCTAGGTACTAAGCTACCTATCTATTAGTGTTGGGTATAGACCTATGATATTATATGTAGGTAACATATCTCATCCATACCTTTACAAAGTTTACTATGGCAGAGATAAAACTAAACGCCCCATTTTTTATTTTACATAAGTACTTACATTTGTCACTTAATTATTTGTTAAATATAGTGAAGGATTGTTTATTTTTAGACTAAAATACCTAGAGAATTCTCTAATAATGTCATAATGCCAACGCTCATTGGCCAACGCATCGATGAACATCGCACTTCACGGTTAAAATATCATTGGATTTTGAATAAATTCTACGCCTTCTTTGTTCTTTTTTACCACAGATTATACAACAGTCAGTCCTCTCCTAGTTCGTTCTAAAACGGTCCAAAACCTAACAAAGTAGAATATAAACAGTAAACTTTCTCGACGCATCGGCGAATCAATCGGGCGCGCTCGGGTGTTTCCGCCGGTGCTCGGCTGCCTTCGGCCCAGCTGACGAGAACTGTTGCTATGTGCAGCGACACAAGCGCAAGGCGGTCATATCAACTGCACTCGGGAATTATATCTATAAGTTGATTTATTGATTTATACGCGTTCAGAAGCTTGGTCTATTCATAAATTCGTATCAATTTGCAATTTTTTTCAGACAATTTTTTATTCTATTTTCAGGGCATTTGTTTAATTTTTCATTCTAATCATACGGGAAAATCATCATCATTAACGTTCCAAAGGCAATATCATCAAAATTCTACTGATAGCTATCGAAAACATCTAAAAACTGTTTCACCGAACAAAGAAAGCTAAAAGCGTCGAAGAAACGTCCTTAAAACTCTATAGCAAGCCCCAGTTAAACAAGCCTACGTGACCGAACCAATGTACCGACGCACACAAGCGCAGCTGGCTTCACACGGACACGGGCACAGAGGCACACATACACCGGCGCGGTTAAGTCGCCGCGAGGAACGTAAACAGCGTAAGCGACATCGACCTTCACAAAGAAATGAACACATCCGTCGCCTTTATGCCTTCATAAATAAGGTTCATTTTAAAAAGTGGAAGTGAATGGTTCATGGTTCCCTTTTGATGTTTGTTGGTAATATCCCCGTTGCGCTTGCATTTATGGTAGGGAGTGCGTTGTCAACCTTTTTACTGTGTTTTTTGTGTGAGAATAACTGTTTAGCGACAACAGTGTTTCGAGGGTTATCGATTGGTTCTAGTAGATAATTTTATACAATGAGTTTCAATTAACAGTCTGTACTTAAATTAATTGAAAAATATATATAAATATGTCTGAGACACACAATTGAATAGAAGAAACTGTTATATTGCAACAATTATTTGTGATGAATACGTTAGGGTTCTATTTACAACATAATAACACAATATTATTATTTGAATAATGTGAATTAGTTTTTACTAGACCGCGCAATTAATGCCCGCTTATATAAACATACATTTTATCAAAATCTGTTTAGCGGTTTTAACTCGATTGAGTTACAAGCAAAGAAACATTAAAACATACGCAATTATTCATTAAAAAGGTTTCATCTCCTGAGAAAAATTGTACTAAAACATAAAGCAATTGACCTGAAAGTAGGCCATCATTTACAGCTCTCAGTTCACAAAATATTACAGAAATAAAACATCCCTCTATTCCAGCGACCTAAAACATTTTATCTCAAACGAAGTTATTTTCCTTACGCTGAACCTAAAACCCATCGCCTTGTGAAACTAAATTATCTACACTAGGGTTGTTAAAGGTGAAAGTACTGAATAAGGATGTCCTAGAAAAAGGTTGGCGATCCCTGCTCACTCGCCCCGGCTTGCTTGGCAACAGGCGTATGAAAGCATCCACATGAAGCCAAAGATATTTCTACCTAATTTATAAGGTGGTAAGTTTGGTTTCAGGTTGTCAAGAGGAAGTTATTGATCGAAGCTCAAGCTAAAAACTTTTGTATTTATCGCCTACAGCGATACATGTAGGTACTATTTTAATAATTGGCTTATGTGACATAATCCGATCCAGTGTTCTATTCGTGCCTTTCGTTTTAGCATTACGGTTTTGTATAATGCCTATTAGGTACTGGAATGGATTATATTCCACTACGTAAGCACGGTACTGACCTATGTTGGAACAAAGGATTTTGACTGTGGGATGGGTAAATTGTGGTACTTAAGTAGGTACATCAGGAGAGTTATAGCATAGTAGAAATATATATTTTTACTATGGTTATAGTTAGTACTTACCTACTTATAAATAAATAAAAATAAACGAATTCACACTCACAGCCCCACACTAAGTTCAAAGATTTGTATCACACTCATTTATACCTACTTTAATATAATTATGATGATGTATTAACTACCCATTGGCGCATGGCATTGGTTACATCTGCCTTCTACGCTGCGAGTTCGATTCCAGGTGGGAACACACATTTTTTCTCCAAGGGAAATTTATATATCTATTTCTAATTGTTTCCGAGACACGATAGTTGTCTTCGAACTTAATGTGAGGCTGTGAGTATGGAAGCGTTTGTTTGATGTTTTTGATGAAAAAGCAGAGAAAAATTAGATTACACTGACAGTAATATTGTAGAGTATCTATGTATCTTTTGTACCCGTTTTTTAACCTCTGACATTCTAGCGTCTGTCCATTATCTCACCTGGTGAGTAATGATGTGGTCGAGGGTGGTAAACATGCTAGACCTAGAAGAATCGGCTCTCGAGGTTAGCTCCCGGAACGTCAGTCATAAAGGTTTTACGTCGATAATCTGTCTAATATGCATATAAAATATATTAAATGTTTTTTTTCTTTACGTGGCAATGCACGTATGCCGGGTATAGGGTAATATAATAATATATTACCTATCATTTACATTTTTTTTCATTTAATTTCTAGGCTATAGGCCTGTGCTACACTTTAAATATGTTTTTTTTTCTTTTTATACTAGGTAGACAAGCATTTGATTTCCATAAAGCTACTGCTATGAGTTAAAACCCATGCTTAACCTGCCTTCCATGCCCCGAGTTGTTTCTAAGCTCAATTCATCGATGGTTAATCGTTAAAAAGCAGTTATCCGACACAATAGAAAGTTCATTAGGGGTATAAAAATAGCTGGAACAGTCGTTTCTACTGACATTTCAAACTGTTTATTGCCTGAGAATTAAGGGTGTCTTCTGGAACCAATTTATTTTATTTATGGGATTTATATATCCCGTAAGATAGAGTGATATAATGGAGTTAGTTTTTGTGAGGAGAGTTGTATGTGATGTAAATTATTTTTTTACGAGTCTTTTTGGTAGTAATGTATTTTTCTTTTGATGTTACATTTCTTAATTTTCTTTAGCAATTTGTGAATAGTTTTTTTTTAATACTGATAGAGTGACGAAACGAGCAAGTCGCTCGCATGATGGTAAGCGTCAGTTTTTCCTTTTATTTAATTTCTATTAAAACCTATAAAGCTTTCCCTTGACAATTCAGTGCTGCTCAGAGTTTGTTTATAGTACGAGTAGTTACCACTTTCTTAGTAAAATATCTTCTACAAGTTTTTTTTTTTTAATTTGTGACAGGCTAGTGTTTGACCACTATCTCACCTGATGGTAAGTGACGATGTGATCGAAGCTGGTAAACACACTAGACCTGGAATACGCAGGCTCTCAAGGATAACTGCCGGAACACCGTATTTGGCTTGGCGGCAGACTTTCAACTTGATGATGGTACGTTACTTTGGTAGCAAGCCAGGCGAGCAACTCACAAAATGCTCTACCACCTCTCAAATGTCACCTGATTAGCACCACCCGGGGACCACGTGTAGGGAGTCAGACTTTAGGGGTATCCTCCTACGAACGTGGGTGACTCAGTCCCCAAAAAGTACAAAAACAGTGCTCCAGCATTCTTAAAAGTTACCATTTCAATAAGCGTGTTTTGTTTATCAACTTGATCAGATGATCACTAACTAAAAATTTAGATAGTGGTCAAACGCTAGCTTATATTTTTTTTAAACGTTGCGTTTCTGTTAATAAACGAAGTCTTTTAATAATTTTAATTGAGTCACAGAATAGGTGATTGCGAACAGTTTTGAAATATTTTTTTGCATTGACCACAAATTCACCTCCCCGTAGATAATGTGGTAGATGATGGTAGACGCGCTAGGCATAAAATTAAAAATAATAACTAATCTATCAACATCTTTCTTCAATCTCTTTCACACTCACAGAAAAAACAAAAAATGAAATGTGTATAAGTGTATGTTTGAAATAAGGTATCTAAATTCGAAGACTTAAATCGTGGGAGTTAGAAATGAGAAATTCAGTCGAGGAGAAAAATTGTGTTTCCCATCGGGGATCGAACCTGAAACCCACTGCTTAGTAGGCAGATGTGCAACCCACATGCGGGTAGTTCATTGACACTTACAACCTCTAGGTATTCTTAATGTAAGCTTATATTACTAACATATTGATTTTACCTTATTACATGAAATCCTTATTTTTATCACACTGTCACCAAATATTCCATTACAAGCGACAGTAAAAACATACAAAATATTATGTTACAATATGGTTTCAATAATAATAGTGAATTTATTTGGGATGCGCCCCATTGAGACAGGTTCTCACAAAAAACACTGACGGGATGGGGTGGGGTGTGGGGTATATGGCACTGAGGGGTGTGTTGGTTCTACACCATAATTATATCCACAATTATCGTAGAGATATTGGGTTACGTCATTATTATATTTGCTTCGGGAAAATAACGAGTGAAATGAATATGGGTTGATTGTTTTATTTTATATAAAACAGATATGTTTTTATTTTGGTAGTAACCTTTTATTTTTACTAGATCTGTCTTGCGGATTTGTCCGCGTTACTGGAGATGATGATGAATCTGGATTAAAGCCTTTATTATACGGGGTAACACAGAACCATGTGCTCTTGATTTTCAAATGTTATTATTTTTAATCCCCGGACCAAAAAATATATAAAATTAATTGCTATTAAAAAAACTTATGTTTAAGTATTTCAAGAGTCACGACTATTTATTTAAACAGAAACAGTCCTGTAGTGCCTGAGATACCTTATTTCAAACATACACATTTCACATTTCAGTTATATGATTTAGTGTGTTTGAAGGCTTTACCTATTTTTTTGGTGAAAAGGCATTTGACCGAAATCGCACCTAATTGAAAGTGACGATGCGGTCGAAGTTGGAGCATGCTTACCTAGAAAATTTCTGGTCGCTCTTGACGTATGCAAATGTGCAAAATATTTCAAATTGGTGAACCGTTTATTACATGGGTTTGTTTTTAAAAGGTTTATCAGGATGATTCTTAGCAAGCTAAATAATAATAATAATTTATTCATATGAACAATACACGTCAAAACACTTTCAACTTCAATAATTTAAAAATGATATACACTTGTATATTTTTTATTAATAAAAAACAATCATAATTCAATATCGTTTATTCACATGGGCCTCAAAGAGGTTCTCATGAAAGTTAATGACTCTACTGCCAGATTCGCAAAATGACAGCCATCTCGAGAAGAACCTGGCAAGAAACTCGGTGGCACATTTTTTCATTATTTTTTTTCTACCGTTTCATAGATCTGTCATATCGGAGGTAACTACTATAATATTGATGTTCTAAATTCGCTTCTTGTTTATGATTACTAGTTGCTTTGTACTGCTCGCTGGTTTGATTGGTTGCGGGTCCGTCTTCTAAGCAACGGGGAACAGGTAAGACTTTTTTCCCCAAGGGAAATTTTTGATTTTGGTTCTGGATGTGATTATGTGTTATGTGAATATTTCCGGCACCCACGATACAAGTCTAAGAACTAAGTATGGGACTTACAGACGGACGGACGGACGGTCAAAGTACTGGACGACCCAAGTCAACTTACAGCGAGCAGTGTGAAAGCGTTGACTTTCCAAAAAAAAAAGTTGCAGATTTGTAGGTTAATATATTTTATTAATACGCACTCGTAACATTACTGAAAACCATTGAAATTACGCAACATTTGCTCTACCCACATAAACCTCTCAGAATCACTTAGCAAAACGATGTCTTGAATCGCCAATAAAACCACCGAGTAGTTGTGTTTATGTCCTTGTTTCCCTTAAAAATAACCGGCAAAGAGCGTTCCGGGCGCCTTCAAAAGGGTTCAGTATCTTATCATTTTCTATGGGGTTATTTGGACCTTTCATAATCAAGGTTTTAGCTTTAATACAGACAGGAAGTCGACAGAAGTCAATTTCATGTAATGTCAATAATATACGATGAAAACCATCGAAGTGTGGTATTTTTTTTTTTTAATTTATTTTCTCACTTCATTTGTCTATAATAGTTCTAGTATTTAAATATAATTTTTTTTACGAAGGTAGGCTTTCGTTTTTCAAGACAAGTTGACATTCCGTTCAATTATATACTAATTCAAATAGAATCACCTCTACATTATAACAAAAATACCTCGCATAGGTTTACTTAATAATGTATAATCACGAAGTTACCGGTCTCATATTAAAAAACATACGCTTTGTTCTTTTAAAGTCTGTCTGAAATAATAATTATTTTGTTCAGTGCGTTTTATGTTGCGCCGTTCAAAGTTAAGGGTAACAAAGACAAACAGACATGACCTACAAGGGTTTCATTTTACTACTCAGCTTCGATCGGGCCCCTAAAGCCACTAGCCCTGCATTTTCCTTATTTAGGGCGGCCCTTGTTATCTATGACTTACGGTCATTAATTCTTTTTATTTTACGACTCTGAAGCACGGGGATTAGATGCAATTTGTATTTTTCTTTGTGCTCGTGAGTTTTGGTACAGAGTACATACCTACTTTATGGACTCAAATTGGAGAGGAGTTGAAATCAGCTTTTTCGACCTGAAAAAATACTGTATAACATTTTATTGCAGGTTTAAAATAAAAGTTACTCAGAGAGAAAAGACAATACTTTACCGCCGAATTGTATAATTATATGAGGGTGCCTATTGACTCGCATAATTTTCCAGTTCCTAGTTTAATTTGGCCGAAAATGTTTCGCATAAAAAGTTTTAGCATATTCATGATTTGGCATAATAATATTAGGGCATACCGTTTATTTTTGCATAACGATTTGTTGGCCTAATATTTTAGGCATAATATTTGAAATGTTGGCTAAGTCATATATAGGTGCGACGACAAGCGAAGCAAGGAGGAGCGTTAGGTTACTGGTGACCACAAAAACGCGTGAGCCAAGCGAGCATGCCGCGGCAGCGGCTGGCGAATATCGTTATGCACATTCGTTCTAGGCCACTTTATCATTATGCTCAATATTGTTATGCGGAAAATTTTTATGCCTAAAACGTTATGCTTATCATCATGTGGCGTATTGATGCGAGGGCCAAAAGTTGTAATGCCACTTTAAATTATG
Organism: Lomographa bimaculata; assembly: GCA_948107665.1. Taxonomy (NCBI): domain Eukaryota; kingdom Metazoa; phylum Arthropoda; class Insecta; order Lepidoptera; family Geometridae; genus Lomographa; species Lomographa bimaculata. The sequence goes on along the minus strand of OX403600.1, from coordinate 370,073 downwards.
ACTTCAGATTTTATTCGAGCCAATATGGACCCATTATATGAAACATATTTCATATATTGAAACTTATTTATTTAATAAAATTGTACTTACGTGCATTTTCCATATGTAGTTGTAGATACTAGTACGTCAAGTAGGTAGTACTAACAGTAGATATTTCTAATACAAATTGTAATCGCATCCTCGTAATAACGTATGTACTTTAAAAATAAACACAGACTTCGTTAGAAGTTCTTTTTGTATCAACCACACATTAAAAATATAAAACCAATTTGATTGACATGTTCCAATTAAAGTTTCCATTGTCCAATCAAGTCCGCCATCCCCCGTGAAGCAAGTCTATACCAACGCAGACGGTCCTGTCACGGAGACAGCCCCCTGAATTATGCATCGACAGTGATGAAGCAATGGTACAGAAGTTCCACACTGGAATTGTGCGTTTTTTATAAGTGAATGCGGGTTTTGTTATGGGACGCCGCCGTGCTGGGCCAGGTTTATCTGCGCTCTTAGTAAAGAAGACTTATCTTAAAGTTATTTATTGTAACTGCAATTAAACTCAAACACAACTTCTAAAAATTACCGTTGGAGACGAGTATATTATAAACTGATACGTTCCGAATCTCATTAAATATCATTGGTAAACAAAATTAAAACAATTCTTATTCTTGCTCGCAGGAAACAACATTGATCAACAATCACAACAATCTCCGACCAAAATAATGTTCTTGAATCTGCAATAGAAATAAAAAATTGAGACCTCTCTATTCAGGCATTCATATTCCTGAATAGAAAAGTCTCAATACATTATTTTATTACTTATTTAGAAGAGTTACGACAAATATCTTTATATTTATTAGGTTTTTACTTTACGCACATGTATAGACCGAAGTCTCAAGATCTCTTTTCTCTAATAACTGGCAGATCTCTACTTCACATGTACAGACCGCTGTTTTCTATAGATCTCTCATATACATAATCATAGACTGATGATAAAATCACCCATACAAGGCAAATTGAATCTTATCTTTAAGCATAAAACGTAGACAATCTATAAAGCCCCCAAAACAAGAAATGCTAATTTGTTTTAAAATCCCCATCTCAGGAGTAATTTACGATCTTTTTTTTGTCGGAGTGAAATAGCGCTGGCATCGCATCGAACACGCCGTAATTGATCGGCTATTGGTTGTCTTTTAATAATGCTTTATAGCTTCTGTTTTATCGATTTTGTTCTCGTGTGGAAAAGATGAGAATCTGACGACGTTAATATTATAAACACGAAAAAGTTCAATACGTTTTATTATTAACAAAATCAGAGCTGTAGATTTTGTTATTCGTATATTATTATATTATTTGAGATTATAATTCGATTTGAAGTGGGTTTTGGGACGTAGAAACTTTCTTATCTCTTAATCATACAAAATTTGGCCTGCGGCTTCGCCTGCGTTAATGACTGTTCCACTCAAATCCACCCAACTAATTGTGATTATTCTGTACTTAATCTCTATTATTATAAAGCTTTTTCTTCTGTGTTTAATCATCACGCAAACTTTGATCTAAATTTGACGTCAAATTTAGATGAAAATTTTTATTAAAAAGTTTTTTCAAATTATTTTAAAGTTTTAGATTTATTAACTGGTATATGTTTCATTATAATCATCATCATCTTCAATCATTACGAGTAACTCCTAATCTCCAACAGTTCGTGTGGACGAACCCGCAGTCAAAAGCTTGCCTTGATTATTATTTATGTATGTTTGTTTTTTTTAGTACCACGCTAACTTTTCTGTTATCAAGCTTATGAATAAGGCTTATAATTTTATTTTTTCATTATCATAAGTAGTTCCAGGAGTCCATTCGAATGACGTCGCTGGCAATTCTAGTGCTACCAATAACCGCATAGAGTGGTACCTTGACCAATGAGAAAATAGTCCGCCTTGACTTCAATTGGATGCATCTATCGAGCTGGAGAGACCTGGGGTCGATTCTACGTTTACAAGCTTTACTATGGTATTGCAATCGTTATGAGTGGTGCATTTTATAATATCAATCTTAAACAGAAATTTGAAGTAACTATATTATCTTTTATATAACTTGAAGCCACAGTTAGACACTAATCATATTACAAAACCGAAAGTCCGCCGCTGTCTTAGCTCATGGATAAACCGTCTGGACCAATCTTGATGAAAATAAATATGGTATGATTGACATATATGGTTGACATACCTCATATCCGGTCAAAGCGTTTTGCTTCAACATTTGTTATCCGTACGGCGAAGGTGTGGAACTCACTGCCCGCATCCTTGTTCCCGGAACAGTATAATCTGGGAGTCTTCAAGTCTAGAGTGAATAGGTACCTTCTAGGTAAGCATGCTTCATCTTCGGCCGCATCGTCACTTTCCATCAGGTGAGATAGCGGCCAAGTGCTTACCTATCTGTCATTAAAAAAAATAAAAATCTAATCTATCCCAACTGTATCACAACAGTTAGTTGTAAAGCCATGTTGGATGTCTTTAGATGCCTCTAGACTAGTCCATACAACAAGCTGTATTTCATCTGACTGGACCACTCTGAAGCCGTTCTTATACGGTTTACTATTAGAATCGGCCCCTAGTTTTAATACCACTTGTGTTGTTGTCAAGGTAGAAGTGGCACTAACTAGTCCGCACCCGACTATGCCCGGTTTCCTCTGGCGATAGTTTATTTGCATGCACTTAACGAATTTACGATTGTGGCCATGGAGTTATGTGGAGGTAGATAGGTCATAGTTTGAATTTGACGTTAAACATAAATGTTTGTATTAATAACTCAAAACAAACGAAATCCATGGTAAATATCCCGTTATTGATACAAAGATTTATAGTGAAAGTGACCACGTTAGCTTAAAAACTTATGACGTTAAACATATTTACCGTCCAATAAAAAAACATACAATAAGCCTTTTATGTATAAATGTAATAGATAAGGAATACAGATGGAAAGTAAAAAAAAGGTAAATATAAAATCAAATGTGTAATCAATTATTGTAAAAAATATATAAACAATATCAAAAAATAAGGTACGGACTCATATTCTATTGAGAGGAGTTTCTAATAATTAGAAAGGTACCGCTTATTAAACGTTTTATCTTCTGATGTTTTCGATGTCTGATTCAGATGTTTTCGATGTCTTTTGCAAAGTCAGCCTGAGGACGTCCCACGCCTTTGCCTATCATTCCATCATCAAGCAGTAGCGTTCAAATATAGTGTATTTTGGATTGTACAAAAATGTCTTCAGTGAAATTAGAGGACATAAAGAGATTTTACGTGAGACGTCTAACATCTTAAACAATATTAGGGAGTAGCGCAAGACTGAAGTTTACATTTCTGGATGACACTGATCAGTATATGGACAAACGTGACGCTCACCATCAAGCGAGCTTGTTTGTCCTGTCACTTAGCTGCATAAAAATAAATGTTTTAGTATTATGTGCATTTTACTACTTAATAATATATTATTATGATACAGCGTGTTTGTTGGTTTGTCCTTCTTTTATGCAGCAACGGGACTAGCAACGGTAAACGAGACGACAGGATTATCGTCATATAAATCTTACCAATATAATATACACAAAGTGCAAGTTTGTGAGTGTAAGTAATAATAATGCAATTTGGAATGGACATAACTAATAAATAGGATTAACACATATGCTTAATTTTTTTCTATATCACCATCTTTACGAAAACTGGCGATGGCGTAGAAATTAGACGCATAAATTTTCGTTAGTGTTTTCTTATAAGACAATTATCTATTAGAATGACAGCAGACGATTCATGTAATAGCAAATGTGCGCGAGATTTAATTGGCTTTGACATTTTTTAATGCTTAAGTATACAAATCTACAGCTTTATAGTATTTTTTTTATTTAAATTAATTATTATTTAATTGAACAATATGTGATGAAATTGCTTGGGAAATTCTAAACACATAGTAGAGAGCACGCTTTTAGCTAGACTGATTCGGGACGTCGCTTTTGTGATGTCATTGACTTCTCAACTTTCCATTGCGTCGTGGACTCTCTGAAGTCACAGAAAGAACTTCAAGTTTATTTTTAATATTTGTATGTAATTAATAAAAATAAAGTTTTTATGAATGTTATTTGACACCAGCCATGTATGAACGCAGATTATCAACTAAAAGCTTAAATAAAAATTATGCGTATTTTCTACAGTTTGTCTCCTAGTTGGCCATTCTACCTTATCCATGTCACAGATGCGCCACCCCACTGAGTTATGTGTTTCAGTGATTGAAACTAAAATTTACGGCGCTTCCTTCTTGGGCAAGGCTCCCAACTGATACTCTGTTACAACCAGCAGACTGTACCATATTATTAATTGTACAACAAAGGCAGTAAAGCACCTTGAGGTATAGTTAAAGTTTTTTTTTATGCTTTATGTAAGAGCTTCGCTACTTTATGCAGTACATAGGTATTATTTAATATTTGAGTAAAAATATGTGTTCTTATCTGCCGACTGCATCTTATTGAAAAAACATCGGGTAAATAAGTCAATATACCTACTAAAAAATCTTTAAACCTGGCTGCGTAAAAAGTTAGATAACTATTTTTAATTTTCAATTTTTCGTAATGAGACCGATTATATAAAACTTTATCACAGCTTAATAATGAAAATTTAAGTGAGAACGGTTTCTTACAAACTTAAATTCAATATAGATCCTAAATGGTCATCGCACAGTTCGTCGATTTTATTTTTTTATTTTCATTATGGTGCGTCAGGTTGTTGTCGTACTGAATTTTGACTTTGATTCTTTAGTGGCATTCAAATTAAGACAAATCAATTGACGAAAATTCATCAAAATCGACCGACCCGTTGTATCAAAATATATAACAGCGGGATTGGAATAACATTTGGTGTTATAAATAAGAGTCCCTGGAATCAGACATAGCGTCTAAATATTACCTACCTTCTGTTTTCAATCAAAAAGATGAGGCCAAAGAGCCAGATTGATTGAAGCCTTTCTCGTGGAAAGTGATAATCTGAAACACTAGGAAATGAAAAAGATGTAGCGAAAAATTAAAATATGGAAGTTTTTGTGTAGTGTTCTAACAAAATTTCTATTATTCATTTTTGTCAATCATTTCGCCGAGTAACGTATTGTTGTGCAGAGGTATTTTTTAGATTATAATAATTAAACGAAAGCAAAGCTTAAAAAAACCGACTTCAACGCTTATATTTCGGTTTTGGCTTGACCGATTTCAATAATATTTATATGGGACCACCTCTAAAGTATACTCTATCAAGCAAAAAAAATATTTTGAGAATTGGTCCTCAATTCGCGAAGATAGTGCGTAAAATACATCAAAAAAATACATTCGAATTGAGAACCTCCTCTTTTGAAGTCGGTTGAAAAGGAGAGTTGGAAATCGATATACTATCTACAATACACATGTCTTACCTACCTACTTCTCTTATACCTATCTCTCTTAATATGTATAACCCACCTCTAAAGCCTAGTTAGATTACCGAGTGTTAGCAAGTGCCTTAGAATAAATACCTACTTATTATTCAATTTTCGTTTTTGAAAATTGTAGACGAAAGGATTATCCAATATTTTACGACCTTCATAGACAAATACCCATAGGCCATTTGCACCCGTATTTCTAGCAAATAATAGTCGTTCCTAATGTAGGGTGCCCTCATGGCTATTATTCAAGATACCTGCTCGCCATCCGGCGTATCTCTAGAGGCGTATCTCCGGACCGATCCGGGCGCTAATGGTTGTAGTAACTATAATTTAATCTGCGTTAATGGATAGTCACGATTGCTACTGTTAATGCTTTGCTTTTCTGTTAAAAGATTTGATGTGCATTATTGAGGATCAAAAACTACCGGTCAGATCTTGATCAAATTAAATCATCGGCCGCATCATCACTTTCCATCAGGAGATAGTGGTCTACTGCTTGCCTATTTCACATAAAAATGTGACCACATAAGAAGTACCAGCATTCAAATGAAAAATCATCGAAATCGGTTTACCTGGAGAAAAGTAAGTCAAATAATTAAACGCAAGCAAAGCTTAAAAAACCTCTTGATCTTCGGAACCTTGATCAGATTAAACACGCATTATTAACAATAACTCAGAAACTAGTGATCAGATCATAACCAAATTTAAATTAAACCACATGGAAAGCACCAGCTTTCAAATAAAAAAATAATCATCTAAATCGGCGCACAAAGAAAGAAATTATGAGATAACTTTCGAAACGAGAACATCGTCAATGTAGTCCACAGAATACGCATTATTGAGGATAACTCAAAAACTACTAGTCAGATCTTGATCAAATTTAAATGGGACCAATTGGAAAGCAACATCCTCCTCCTTTATTGTAAAATCGGTAAAATACGATTTTAATTATACAGAGCACTAAAATTACTAATACAATTAGTGTTTAGTGTGGTTGTCTGATGACTTATAAAAACCGTAACCTACCAAAATAGTTCCACTAGCTTACAAACAAAACACGTCAAAGAGTTTGTTTGGATATTTGAGATTGGATATTATGATCCAATAATTGCATATTCACGAGGGGCGGGAGCTTCCCCTAGATTTGATATTAAAATAGGTAAGTTTGGTTCTAACAAAGGCCAGGGCACGTTCTGTTTTAGGCATTCTAAAATTAACCATGCTTGCTGAAAACATGGATAAGTAGATAAACTCTGCCTCCTACGCAGGGATGGGTCATCCTAATTTTAACCTTGGGTTTTATCAGAGTAAACATAGAAAAAATAAACGCTTTCACTCTCACAGCCCCACACTAAGTTCGATTACTTGTATCGTGGGTGCCAGAAACTTTCACATCACATACACAATTACATCCAGAACCAGAAACACAAATTTTCCTTGGGGAGAAAACTTGTGTTTCTGTCGGGAATCGAAACCGATACCCCTGCATAGAAGGCAAAGCAACCAACTAAGGCAAAGAGCAGTTCAATTTAATCCACAGTGATCGTCACGTCAATAATTCAGGTTATTGACTTCAAAATCGAAGATCTCATATAGCTTTTTATATGTTAATTTTGTTTTTATAGCAGTCAGAACTAAATCCATGAGTAGTAGCTGAGCGGTTAAAGCAATAGGGCCACGCCTCAAGCAATAATTTTTCCTTACTAAATTTACTACTTTTTCACTAAAACATAAAAACGCTTTCACACTCACAGCCCCACACTAAGTTCAATGACTTGTGTCGTGGGTGCTGGAAACATTCACATCACACATACAATCACAACCAGAACCAGAAACACAAACTTTCCTTGGGGAGTTGTGTTTCCGCCGGGAATCGAACCCGATACCCCTGCTTAAAAGGCGAACGCTCACCCAACTTAGCCAACGGGCAGTTCAATTTAAATTTTTAAAAATGTGTCAAATTACAAAGAATTTGTGTATTCAATTTAATCCACAGTGATCGTCACGTCAATAATTCAGGTACCTTTAGGTAATTCAGATAGTCAATAATTCAGGAGAATGTCGGAATCCCTTTCAGATTAGTAGTCAGATACATTTGAAAATTTGAAGATGTTTTCATGTTATTGTAGCAGACTGTACACAGAATTACAGAACAGTAAGATGAAGTTTATTTTTCTCGCTATTTTTACGTAAGGGAAACATAGATGTCAACAGAGTAATTTAAAATAAGATGAATCGGCAATAGAGGAAGCAAGGCTCAGGATACACTTACGCTATTAAAAAAACATCAGATTCTCAACATTTATATCGTAGTTCCAAGTTCTTAAACAATAAATCTTAGCATTCATAATGTTTTTTGAGGTCTAAGTGACCGTTTTCTATATGAAAAAGTTATAAAGCCTAGAATCACAGCAATAAAACCGATATTAACGACTATTGCCACTATTAATCACACCGAATTCGTCAATCCCTTCTAAAATCGCGCTATATTTCAACATAAGCTATTGACAAATGACAGCTGCGAATTTTTCTACGCCATTTTTGAATTGTGACTTTTATATGCAGAACATAAAACAGCTTACATTTACGACTCACCACAGGGTGCGGGGGTGAAAAAAATAAGGGTTGCAAGAGAAAACAGCAAGCGACACTTTATCGCCTTTTATATTAAGATGGCGTAAGAGTGTCGTAAAATATACATACGGCTTATACGCATATGTGCTTTATATGTTAACGCAAAGAAGTTCAGTTTTATGCGTTCTTCTTTATTGTTTTATCAGTGTTCTGTATTCTGTAGCCGTGTGTCAGTTGTAAGGAGAAAGTTCCCCGTGCTGATTTTATGTATGTATACTTTGATATACGACTTTGGCTATAAAGCGGAATGTCTTATGTTTGTAAAGCAACTTTGTGATTGGGTACTTGGTATTGCCAGCGTCTACGTCTGGTTTATGAAGTCTGTAAAATTGTACTACATAAGTATTTGTTTAATATTATTTTCTTGAAATTACATATTACGAAAGGCATTTTCAAACACTGACTCGAAAAACATAGTTATATTTTTATATGGCATTAGACCACTGTTTCATATGATGTAAAGTGATGACACGGTCGAAGATGTACCATGCTTGCCATGTTACTTTTGACTCTCATTTATGGCTTTGAGGCTTGTCAGTTCTTATGTTTGATGTATTTTTTTATATTTTATGTTATATCATTTAATCTTTAAGAACGAATTTATTTACCGTTTACTTCCGTTACTTAGTGGCTAAAATTTGATTTTTGTTGCTCAGGTTCCTACATTTAATATTTTGTATTTCAAGGATCACAGCTACTATATTCAGCCATTTTTTTGATATGGCAAACGGGGTAATATCACAATTAGAATTTTACCACTTGGTTATAAATTAATAATTCAATTTTCGCTTAACAATCAGCTTGGTTATTAAATGAAAATCCTGTTAAGCAATCCAAATTGCTCTGCAGCAGGAAACAAATTACAAACAATAATTAATTTATTAAAAAACCTTCCCTCTTCCAAATTCCAATTTCTTTGCTAACAGCTGATTCCTTGCGTTGTCGGTTACACCCTTGAATTTCACCCTCAAGCGCATTTCAAACTTATTTCATGGTAGGTAGGGTTGCTTTTGTCTTGGTTGTTTATCCCCAGGGTGGGGCAGTCAGCTGACAGAATTCAGATGTTATTTTTAAAGTTATTTCGTTACAGATGCAAGTTGACAGTAAAAAATGTGGGGATTTTGGTCAAATGGCATCCGGCGCTTGAGGCAACATTCTACTTTTTTCGCCAGAACTATTTTCATACCTACCGTTACCGAGGCCTTTGCGAAAATAAATTCTTCACTTTTGACAGGGAATTTGCAGGCGATGCATCAAACTTTATGATGTAATTATATCAGAGTATGGTTATGTAAGTGTTCCACATAGTGTACCGTTTCAGTTGAAAACATATTTACGAGTAAGAATTGAATAAGTATCGCATTACAATTTTATAAATAATGTTAATTATTAGTTTAGATATTTGAATGAAAATATTATAATAAATGAGTAAACAAATGTTAAACAAGACATTAGACGCAATGTTATTTGCGAAGATGATGAAAGAATGGATCAAATTTAGTTTTAATGAACCTAGTTCGAGGTGGTCAAAGCCTTAAATTCACAAATTCTTAATCTGGCGTACTCAAATCGGACCAATTATTAAGAAACAGACAATTTGAATAATCTCAAGTCGGACTGAATCAGTAATTTAAATGCGACACCTCAAACAATGCGGATTTTGACTAAAGGTATAGACTTTGCTTAAAAACTTCAACAAAAACTCATCATTATGACCAATCAAGATTATTTTATTTTAATTACATGTTGATATATTGATTTTTGTGCCATACAAAACCCAGTGCTGTTGAATAAACCTTCCCTCAAATCTGTCTCAATGCAATAACGTGCGTCAAGAACATTTCCAAATTAGTCAAATGTTTCATGTATTTGTCTTTCAATAGCCCCATTCAATCTACCCACCCATGTCCGACCATTTAGAGTCACCCTTCACAGTTTCGTCTATTTCAAAACAGGACGCCAAGTAATTCCCATCGAATATCATTTTGAACAAAGGGTTCCGAACCATTTAAGTTCCATCAAAATTAGAGAGGATAGTTCCTACAGCCAATTCAAAATTCCCTTGTATATGAACACTGTGAATTTCGACGTATCATCAAATATGGAGGGCTTTTAAGACAGTAATTGACATTTGGAGATCTCGAGGGGCAACTGCTCGGTACATGCAGATGGGTGGAGTAGGGAAGGAGAACCTTTCTTAGTTTTTGGGGTTGGTCTTGATTTTTGAGACCTTGGCTATTACCAACAATGTACTATTCAAGGAATGTATTTGTCAGATCTATAGAGAGTATATTAATTGGTGTTAACCACGGTTTGATGAGTATCCAGTAAGAAAACTATCATCTTACAATGATAAAGTGGAACATTTATAGCGTCTGAATCATTGTTTTACCATCCCATAAACCAATTATAAAATAGTCCCATTTTTTAAGTCTGTGTGATTTGAAAGTAGGTGTAAAAGTAGATTTTTTGGAATAAATCTCATATGTAGTTATGGAAACATAAAGCATAATGGTTAAATTTAATTGAAAGTAACGTAACACGGATGCTTTATTTTTCGCTGTAAAATCTTAACCGATCATTTCGACCAAAATTAGTCTTTATGTCATAATTATTAACAGTTTTGGTTTAGACTTGATGATTCGAAGTTCTGAAGCTCTTTTTTATCCGATTCGCAGTCGTTGATGAGTGTTTAACTTCTTCTTCTTCGTAATGTCGATGATCTTTATATTGTTTGGGCCCAGTGTTCCGCCACTGCCACTCCCAGAGAAGACGCTGTTTAAATAAAGGTGTCTATTCCCTCGCGATGTAAAAACAAACTCAGCCAATAAGTACTACTCGTTTGCAGTACGCATAATATACTTGGAACATCATTTTCAAAGTTAAAACTATTTGCTTCTGCATAACAAGAAATCTTTACTTAGCAAATCTCATCTATACAATGTCGAGGACCAAGACTGTTGACATGGCATCCCTACTCCGCATTATTTTGAGGATTATTTGAAGCGTCGCCCCCGCGCCTTGACGTTTGCTAACATCTCGGTGTTTACGTTTACGCCATGTTTAGGTACGAGGGGGAATGCTTGAAATGAAATGTATCTGAGAGTACCTAAAGCTTTTACATTTGATTTATCGGGCGACTCCAGCCTTCCCACATCACGCTACGGTGTCGGCAACTTGTCCTTTGTTGTGATAAAATGTAATGATGTCACATAAAGACTTCGTTACAGAACGATGATATCTTTAGAAGAGCCTTTTTGCTCTGTCGACTGTTAAAACTTTGTAACATTTGTCAGGTTTTTTGGTCAAATTTCATTTTTATCTTCTCCTTCTTAAATAATAATATTTCTTTATTAACGAAGAGCTTTTGCCCGTGACTTCGTACGCAGTATCATTTAGAGGCCTAACTTTTAAAAATCCTTATTGAGAACACTCCTACAAAAAGAAGCTACCTTGTAAATAACCCTCACTTCCGTTTTAGGTTGTGCGTTAATAGGCCATCAGTCAATCAGCAACAAGACGGTGTTTTTAAATTAATTTAATTTAAAAATGGATGACCATTTAATAAATTTATGTCAGTTGTAGGATACTGACTAAATAGATAGAGATAGATGGGCGCATGTAGTGTGTAATTACAATTTTAAAATATACATAAGTAAATCACGGGTAGTAGTTGCTACATTCTCCAAAGGTAAAATGTAAATGTCTTAGGGAAAGCCTTTGAGAAAAGCTCATTCTCATTAACATAGAGGAATTAAGCTCGATATTCTTATCCACGCATATTCCGCGGTGGCTTGATGTCTCAGCTGACAACTCACAAGTAACTCTTACGCTTACCCTCTTAGGAAGTACTCTCTTATCTGCACCAACTTGGCTTCAACTACCCTGCTCTTGACGACAACCTTATCTTGCTGGATTAAGATTGAATTTAGCGTGAAGGGTGGTTTAGGGAGGGTAGTAATTTTCAGAGATCCTTGCACGCAATATCACGCTCAATGTCGCTTGATCGCTGTAATGGAGATTGAGTACGAGTGAGACAGGGCTACAAGGTAGACAGAGAGGGATGGCAAATTCATGAAGTTTCAAGAATGTTTCCTTGAATTCGTTAGGATATGAGCACTTCTGCCCGCGCTGAGGCTTTGTTACGAGACTTATACATTTAATCTGGTTATATTTAGTTACGGCTGGTCCCGAGGCCGTTTCCGACAGTTTTTGTCGGCTCTCGCCATTTCCCCAGACGGCAACTTAAGTGGTTTGAAATTGCAAACAGCTGTTTTGGCGAAATATGTCGGTGAATAAATAACTTTTGTCATTTCAAAGTGTGGAGAACTTTCCTGGCCGGCATGTGGTAATATTTTATACTTAGCTTTTAGATTAGTGGTGGCTAAATTTGAACCTGTTGTTTCTGTTTTTACTAGCTGTAACACTTTTTAAGGAATTATAGGAGGTCATATGTATATCAACTCGGCTTATTCTGTTAATATATTGCTCGGGTATTTGCCCCAGGTACCGGAATCCAGAATTGGTACAGTCCTAAGCGGACTCGCAAAAGATCCTATTACATCGTTTATTGACGGAGTTTCACCTCTATAGTCTTGTTGTCCGCGGGGGGTATTTCACTTCCCTTCTACATCAGGGAGTTTTACCTCCCAACATGTGTTCTCTTTTCTGCCATCTGGGGCCGTCGTCTCTAGGGAATTAGTCTACCCAGAAACTCAAGACATAACGATAGTTTACCTACTGTGACTGGCGTCGATGGTGATCCATGCATATTCAGAGGTAACGGTTCCAATTTAACCGACTACAAAAAAGGAGAAGGTTCTCAATTTGACTGTATGTGTTGTATGCCGATTTTGAGATTATTTTTTATTTGAAAATTGGTGCTTTCCCATTGGTCCCATTTAAATTTCATCAGTAGTTTTTGGGTTGTCCTTAATAATGCCTTTTTAATTAATTTAATCTGATCAAAGGTTCCGAAGGCAAACGGTGAAGTCGGGTTTTTTAAGCTTTGCTTGCTTTTTAATTGTTTATCTTATAACCTAAATCATACTAAAGTTTGTGAGTGTGTCTGTTACTTCTTTAATTTAAAACGGCAGACCAATTTTGATTTTGGTGTGGAGGTAGCTGACTCTTTGGATTGACACATAGGCTACTTTTAATTCCCATACGGGTCCGGGATTTACGCGGCTAAAACCACGAGGCGCAGCAATAAGTTATAAATAAATGGACGAACGAAAAGTCTAGTGACTCGGTAGATAATTTTGTATACAGTGTGGTGAAACATTAAGTACGGTACATAAAATTGGAGATCAGTGAACGTGCGCTTAAACGCCTGCGTAATGGTGTGTGAGGTTCCGTGGCCCGGGATATTGTAATAAACATGGCTGCTCCTTACATGGGGACGAACTCGCCGCTATATATTGTATAGGTAATACTAGCTGTGCCCCGCGATTTTGCCCACGTCAAGATAAAAAGTTACTTTCATCCTTCGTACGCGTCAACCAGGAACATCGCACGTCCGTTTTATTAATTAGGTCTGTCTCACTCTCCTTTTTTTATGACGGATAGGTAAGAATTTGGCCGCTATCTTACCTGATGGAAAGTGGAGATGCGGCCGAAGATTAAACATGCTTACCTGAAAGATATCTTTTCACTCTACACTGGGAGTCTTCAAGACTCCCAGATTATACTATTCGGGGAACAAGGACGCTGGCAATGAGTTCCACTCCTTCGCTGTACGGACAATAAATGTAGAGCAAAACGCTTCCTGTCTGTTTTTATTATGCGTACTGAGAAGGAATGGAAAAGCCTGCCTTCGTTCTTGTTTCCCGATAAGTATAATTTAGGCCTCTTCAAGTCAGGAGTGAATAGGTATCTTCTAGGCAGTTATGTCCCACCGTCGAACGCATCGTCACTTTCCATCAGGTGAAATAGCGGTCAAATACTTGCCTATTGATGATAAAAAATCTATTTAGTTGTTAAGTCACAACAGCACCACTATCTTTTCTCTAAATTTGTATGGGCTCGAGACGTTAACAAATACACAACCAGAGCCTCATCTTACCTACTGCGCATACCACGACACGAAACTGCAGCATTTCGTGGCAGCTTTCGTTTTGCAGCCACGAAATGCTGGAATTCTTTGCCCCCTCCATTACGAAACATTAAAAGTACAATAAATTTTAAAAGAAAATTTCAGAACCTTATTATAAGTAAACAGAAAGAGTCTTTTATTTAATTATTATTATTATTATTTTATTTTTTTTCAGTCGTTATTTAATTATTTTTGGTTCTATAGTATCTTTTACTTAATATATAAATACAAAGAAACAATTATTTATTTTTATTTATAATACTGTTTTTTATTTTTTTGTTTAATTGTTGCCGTGTTCGTGGGGTTGCGCATTTCAGTGCTGGATACATTTCATATTATTATTCAGAATCTCACCCAAAAGCAGACACAAAATTGTCCATTAAGGAGACCGGCCTTGCATACTGATTCTAGTTCGAAGGGTCAAGTTGCCATAAAAAATACTGACTAATTCTGCCTTTTCGTTACGTCTAACGCCATCTATTGAGCAAGTTAAACAAATATTATGACATTTGGCAATGATGTCCTTAGTTGATCACAATGAGTGTGTAACTTTAATAGATAGATTTTTTCGTCGAAAATTATGCCTTTTTGAGTTTATTTTCGGTGTTTTGTTAAATTTATTGACTTTATACTTATGCCGTAAATAAACACTTAAAACATAGTTTATTAGCCATTGTCTAGCCAAGTTCTTGATATATTTCTTACTTTTCGAGAATTTACGAAAATCCTTATCTGAGTATGGCACGAACAACCTCGCGTAACTGCTATAATATTTTAACTCTGCTAAGCACGTCTCAATAATTTAATAAGGTCTATTATCACCTGTGATGACAATCTAGAACAGGCTAGAACCGAAGCGCTGCCTGCTCTTAAGATGTATTTGAATAAGTTCACAGAGTACTCTATATTATGTTATATATTCTAATATTTGTACATTTTCTCACTTGGTTAGCGAAGACAATGCGTTACACCGAATTTACGACATTTGAAACTTAAAACTTTAAGTGGCCTATTACCAACAAAGAATAAACAAATGTACCTCGGTAACTTTAACAGCGTTATGCAAATCTATTTACGTGGCACAAAGCGAAGTCGTAACTTGCAGTGATTTGCGAGAACATTAAAAACTAAATAAATGTTTCTTTGTGAATGTTACTTTGTGTATAAAATTTCTTTATTTACGATGGGAGGTTCAATACCGAAGAAACCATTCCCCTGCATCGAATACGAAAAATGGTTCTTAAATCATTAATGTATTTCTCAAGAAATATCGAACTGAAATCAAACCATGCTCATCAAATCATAGTTACAATATATTGTAAGTCTCTAACTACCTCAAAATCTGCGCAGAATTTGAACTAAAAAAATATTTGAATGGAACAGAATGGATATACTTTCGTTATTTCAAATGTTTTTTTTTTCAATTTGGTAATATTCAAACAATATTAGAACAGCAGGTTTCAATATTAACTTAATTCTTCAGCATAATAAAAGTGTATGAAATACTTTCGTAATTTCACAAGAACATTTGTCACATGGTTACATTACGGTATAAATGTAGCCTAGTTAAATGGACTATGATACAAAATTGACTGGAGGAATAATTGCCGAGCCGGGGTCGGATCGGACGTAAGTTGCCCTTTGCAGGACTATAGAGTTCTTCCGAATAGACTCTACACTCTAGACTACTAGACCCTAGATTTACATGTATTCTGAATGTTAGGTGACTCATTGGTATGTGGATTCGATTTTTGATTTCCTAAGCGTTGTTTTCAACCGTAATTAAAAAAAGCAAAATGCTTTATTAAATTATCTATGCCGTCCGCCCATTTTAAGCAAATGTAGTAAAAATGTTAGGCCGTAACGTAACACCCATAGAGCGGTCAACGTCAATCGTAAGTAATAGTAACTGATGGACAAACTTAAAACAGCCAGTGCTTGAATGACAATTTAATGGCATTATCAATAGTCAGTTGTATACAAGCAAGCAATCCGTTGCCATAAATAAAGAATTACAAGCCGTGCCCCGCGGCTTCGCCCGCTCTTATCAAGTTAAAAAGTACCCAAAGTAACTGTTAATCCTAGGATTAATGTATATAGCTTATACCTAGGCATAAGCTATGTACATTCCAAATTTCATCCAAATCCGTTAAGCCGTTACAGCGTGAACGTATATTACACATCCCTTCGTTTAGCCGCAGTGTTTTCCCCCCCACTGATAACAGGTAGGTACCTAGTTTCTTATAATCTGTATCTCGAATCTTCAACTGGCAACATGGTACATCAAACATATATTAAAAGTAACATAATGTTATGTAAGTATAATCTTATTTCGTCTATTTGTTATCCTTCAACTAAACTAAACAAACCATAAACAAAATTAATGAGATTAAAGTTTTACCTGCTCTTAAAAGCCACGGTCATATTGTGACAAAGGCATACGTCCTCTCTTTCTAACACAGAGCGTTAGAAAGAGGCAGCTAGATCATATGTTCGAGATAAAATGCTTCTGTGTTACGTGAGGCTGTTTTTAGAATAAATGGCTTTTAAAATTCGAAAAACGTGACTTGTTAATCTCATCATAGTTTGAAGTTCTTACGAAATGCGAATATACTATTCACTATATTTCTATTTTTTTATTTCTTATCTTATTTCTATTGCCTTAACTGTTTTAGGCAACCCTTTAGGCTGTCCCATCGGCGTCGTCGAAGAAATCGTCTTCAAGGGCTCAAGAGTGTTACTATAGCTCTACTAACAGGGCAAAGTTTATATCAATTATTTGATCACTATTTCGATACCTATTTACTTTAGTTACATTATGAAACTCTCAGATTATACCGTTCAAATACAAACAAGCTGGCAATGTGTCCCACTTCTTCGCTAGCGAACTCAAAAAATCAATAAGCGAACAACTATAATTAATAATTTTTTTTTGTACCTGTATGTAAAGTATTTTAATCTATCTACGGGCCAATTGCCTATATTTCCTAAAACTAAACTAAAACTATATACAGCAATTAAGTAGTTAGTTATTAACAACATTAGTATAAATCTGGTATAGATATTTTTTCTAAATTCAACACTAGACAACTTTATTATTGTACCTACGTATTCGTAATATATTTTAAATATACGTAAGAGATTCGAACCGATACCGTGGGGGACATAATAGACCAATTTCTGCATCCATTTATATGTAAATATGCAGAATTATCACACAATTGTTACTAAAATAATGGAATACATTTGCATCGGAAAATAATTGATGATAGGTGACGGTCGGTAAGGTAGATTTAGCTTATTTTATATAATGGAAATCATATTACCTACCTAATATAAGTAGATATATATTTTTTATTACTTAAAACTTAATACTAATAAAAAAATCCCTTTCCCAATAAAATATTGTTTTTATTGGGAAGTATTTTCTTACCCTATATTTAGTTACAACGGTAGACATTAAAATATTACTTAAAGTTTAATGTTAATTTCTTATCAACTGATGCGTTAAATCATTTTTTACTGCCCGTTGGCTAAGTTGGGCGATCGTTCGCCTTCTAAGCAGGGGTATCGGGTTCGATTCCTGGGGGGAACACAAGTTTTCTCTTCAAGGAAAACTTTTGTTTCTGGTTCTGGTTGTGATTGTGCCTGTGATGTGAATGTCTCCGGCACCCACGACACAAGTCATCGAACTTAGTGTGGGGCTGTGAGTGTGAAAGCGTTTATTTTATTTATTTATATTTTTTTTCTTTAAGGGCTAAATCGGGCTAAGCACAAGATTTTTCCCATAGAGAAATTTGTGTTTCTGGTTCTGGGTGAAATTATGTGTGTGATGTGAATGTTTCCGGCACTCACGGCACACGTCATCGAACTTAGTGTGAGGCTGTGAGTGTTAAAGCGTTCATGTTAAATTAAATAGGAACCACCATTATTAATTCTATTGTCGTAGGATGTATCCATTCATAATGTTTTAATTCCATTGCTAAAGAGAGGAATAATACACAAAATCAAAATCGTTTATTTACATGGGCCCCAAAGAGGCACTCACGAAAGTTAATGATTCTTCTGCCAGATTCGCAAAATTAGAGTTTTATCACAGTTTTAGTTTAAGAGACAAAACTTCAATTAAAAGAAGTTTATCTGACGTATTGTATACTTCCGAAGCTGAGCTTCCGTTTCTAAGCTATTTCAGAAATCTACCTCCAGGACACAAAACTGTAGATGTTCATAGATTAGCCACATAGAGGGTCACGCGTTTCGAAAGTAAAAAAATACAGGATTCGTGATAATTGTAGCTCTATGACCCGGAGCTGTGGCTGTTAAATATTGGTGTTATTATTGAAATTATGCCTCTATTATTATAATAGTTTGCTATTATGAACATACTCTTGATGTCACAAGGGTGCATGAAAATCTTACGTCACTTATGTTGAATGGTTACGCAACGCAAAACAAAAAATACAGTGAAGTGTCTATGCAAATATGAAACTGTATTTATTGTTTTCTGGGTTTGTTGGAATTATTTTATTAG
The DNA here is from genome assembly GCA_948107665.1 of Lomographa bimaculata. Lineage (NCBI taxonomy): Eukaryota > Metazoa > Arthropoda > Insecta > Lepidoptera > Geometridae > Lomographa > Lomographa bimaculata. The sequence continues at coordinate 351,357 of OX403600.1, read as the reverse complement.
AAAATTCGACAAGAACTGATTTTGTGTTAAAATAAAATAATTGGTTACTAATTGATGCATCCTAGATATTTAGGCATTCAGCATCTAAATGTTATCTATTTTATGCTAACGGATTATAAAATAGCAATTAGTGTACCTCTTTCTTCGTTCTCAGTAATATTTTTCAAACCTTAATTTTGATATCTGATAAGCTAGAGTTAAACCACTATCTCACCTGATGACAAGTTACAATGTAACTAGCGGAAGGATTTTCTTTTCTCAGGTCTGAGAACAATAAACTTTGGTTAAAGACATAAGGATAGTTAAAGTTTAATAGAGACATGGCGATTAAATGTAGCTGTCAAAATCAAACTTCATCTCATGTGAATGTCAGAAGAAGACTTAACCGGAGAATGAAGCAACAGAACGTTAACTTGTCTCAATGAACTCTATCCTAAGTAAATAACACATATGGGCACGATACGGTTTTATGACAATTTTCTTACTATTTAACAAACTCCCCAGAAACCCAAAGCTTCTTTGTCATCTCCACGCCATCAAAAGGACCATCAGACATCCTCGCAAATACCTCCATACAAACACATGATGGATGACGTCACGCCATAATCGACATCCACCTAATTCCCTATCAAATTACTAAATGGCGAGACTTACTGCCTTCGCTTATCAGGGACCAAATCAATCATACTCCGCTGACCACTTTCTGAGATCCTTGGAGACCCCACTCTGGGAACATAGCTTGTAACTTGTGCGAGTAATAACCAAGGACTTCACGGGTCTGGACGTAATGGTTAACTTCGGCCAGTTAGGTAGACCTGTGCCTCTATACATTTTGGAGGTTTGAAAAGCGCTTTTCGTTGGTCATAAAATACCAGTTTGCAAGATACCTGAAGGTTTAGTGTTTGTGGGGTTGGAAAGGTCTTAGTTTCTTGGTCTGCTGAGTCAGGGTTACAGCAATTTCGTGGAAGAGTTCCCACCCCTGAGTTGGAGTGTTTGAGGAGTCTTGTTGGCGATTTTTGTGCCTTCCTTAGGGAGTTTGTATTCCCAGCGCTGAAGGTATTTTAAATTCATAGCTTTTTTCGGGGCTATTAGCTTTGAATGATGGTCTGTTAGCTTAGGAGTGAACGCAATAAACGGTATGACGATACAATCCTTTTGCTCTGCTTATACGAGTATGTAGTCATTCAAATATATTGTTATAAATTAAAACATACAAAGAAAAGCCTCTAGGTTGAGATGCATATTTCACCAAGCTTCAAATAAAGGCAACGATCCTAATTAAAGACAAATAAATAGGATGAGAAATCTCTATCAGATTACAGTAACGTAAAGAATATATATAAAGCCTTCTTCATATTCTAAATATAAATAACCTATTTCATTTTGTATTGAGTTCGGTTGTACATGCACTGACGTCCCACTTAATGTGTTTTGAGCATTATGCATAAAACCCTATGTAAATAGTAATAGAATTTTAGAACTGATTCGGTACATCCAAGATACAGAGGCAGACCAAGTCCTATTACAACCACAAAAATATAAAATATAAACATCTTACGTGAATAAATTGAATAATTCATAAACCTTTTTAAATCATCGTGCAGAATGCAAATTTAATCTAAAAATATATTTTTGGAAAATCTGGCTGCGTTTTTTATATTCAGTGACATTATGTTATACCGGTTCGAAAACACTATGATTCATAATAACTAAATAAACTTTAAGTAAGTGTAAATAAAGTATATATTTGAGAGTAGATAACATCTAGATAGGCCTTGATGGATGGTCTTGTTTTTAATGATAAAGTTTTTTTTATTTATACTTATGATAACTTTAGAGGTGATTAGCCCAGAGCAAATATTGTGTGAACACAATGACAAGGGGAGATAAGGAGAAAACTGGTTACATCGATCATTGCATAAAAGTGTATTCAAATTAGGTAAACCATGCCACATAGAAAGTATTAATCAATTAAATATTTATTTTATTACATATAAAGGATCCAGTTCAGATTCTGAAGTTTCTGGTTCTCGATGTAGTTAATTCGTTTTGAGAACCAGTGTTTTCTCTCATTCATGAAATTACTTAGTTATGCCAAGTTAGTGCGTAAAGTATCTATGTATTTGAAAAGAATTAAAAAATTCGCTGCAGAGATTCTTGCTAGGTTCTCGTCGAGATGGCTGTAAATTTGCGAATCTGGCATAAGAGTCATTAACTTTCATGAATCTTCTATGGGATCTCTGGGGCTCTAACAAGAAATTTGACCCAATTGGGGCCAAAGAATTTTGAATGTTGAGTTATTTAATGAAAAATTAACAAGCAAATATTCAATTTTCCAAATTTTTATAATCCATAAAATCTTCATAACACTTTTGTAATGTCCGTCCAAAGGTCTGTAAGAGATCGTTTTAAGTGATAAAACTTAATAAGACCTTTTGGCTACACAGTGAATGTAATATTTTGTGTATTATTTGGAAAATACTACTATCAAAAGTATTATATTGTGGGGTAACTGATGTTGAGCCACCTGTTCAATTGTGCAAATGATTCTTATTAAACATTTACAAATACTACGTCCTTTGGTCACATTTCACACGTAATGCCGGCTTACCAGCTTTACCCCGTTTCACCTAAACTGTTACTAAGGCTGTTGATGCTATCAAAGTGTTATCAAAAGCGATAAAGCCTGGGACAAATGGTCGAGAACAATGCATCGCTTGTTTTTTGCCCTGCAGGGAGATTTTGATAAGAGTTAGCCAACAACTTTTGTAACCATTTCTATTTATAATTTTATAAATTTAAACGTATGTTTGTTGGTTTATCATTTTTTAACGCGACCATTCAAGGTGGGGGAAATGTGGCAAGTACACCTTTTTTTCGAGATAGGCAAACGTCTGTCACTGTCACACCTGATGATAGAGATGAAGATTTTATGAATTTTATTAGTATCTCGAAATATTCTTCATAAATGTATGAATAATAAATGAATGAACTGATTGAATAAACTAATTCAATTGTATTGAATAGCTGTCAAAATCAAATGTCATGTTTCAATACATGGAACCAAGTAGCATCAGTAATAGTCTCGTATTTACTTTCATCTTTGCTATCTTAAACAGTGGAACGGAAGAGACTGTATCCCACGTCATAGGATTGTTCCTAGTGTGGGATCCTGGGAACAACAACGCTACAATAATATCGTGGAATTGAATGTAATATGAACTTCACGAAATAATTTAAGATAACTTTAGTAGTCTATCTACCTGCCCATTGCCTACCTGCATATTTCCTAGGACGACACTCAAATTATTGACATCTAAACAACAAAGACTTAAGTTACCAATAAGGTGAGCTTATAGGTAGCTCAAGTGTTCCTTTCAATCCAACTTTCTTCTATCATAACCCACGTTCAATCCACCTTTTTTACAAATTTAAATGTCATCTTAAAAGGTGGCTTAGTCCATTACAATTTAAATGAATATTCTGCCCTATAAATTGTTACTGTTTTTAGTTTGTAAATGTATGTGTCTACGTTATAAAATAGTATACATTATGTTAGTGTGTACATAAATATACACAAAATCTATACTTTGCCTTGATGTAATGTGTATTATAAAGCATAATTATAATTTTACTAAAATTCACCAAAGTATATTTTAACTGTTGTACATATATTTAAACTATTGTACGCTCGAAACGAAAACTATGTACACACTTTTAAACAATAAATATATTTTGATTCTCATTCCCCATTGCACCACCTTAATGCACCAATGGTAAAAATATTGATATCGTACTTTTTCTGTTTTAAATGAACTTCTCAAATACCAATTTCCATTAGTGTAACTTCATAAATAAATAACTCTTAAAATAAAGTTTCATTTTAAAAGTTATTGCACCACCTTAATGCACCCCTGTATAAAAATAAAATAATAATAATAAAATATTTATATTAAATGAACTACATAAACACCAATTTTCATCGCTATAAGTTCAGAAACAATGAACTTTCATACAAACATTTTCACCCCGAGATAGTATTTCCGAAAATCCTTTCTTAATACACTTCTACGCACTAAGACTAATGTACCCTCCAAATTTCAAGTCTGTACCGACCAGCGGCCGAGGCTGTGCATTGTCTCTAAGTCAGTCAGTGAGTGAATCAGTATGTCAATACATATTAGGTCTATGGTCAGGATAAAGATTCTTATAGTATTAGATAATACTATTATACGATATACTGTTTACAACCGTATCGAATCGTCACATGATCAAAAACGTACGAGTATAAAACGAAAAGAATTCAAAGTTGGCTTTTAACTCCCAAACTCAACAAAAATTAAAATGTATACAGAAAATTAAAAAAAGTGTAGCTACCTCCTCCCCCTCTCCACATTATCTCTCTGAACACTCGAATCAAACATAATTAAGTTCCAGTTTCAAAGTAGAGTAATTCATCATCATTAAGGGTGACAAAGTTTAGCGGGCCCAATCGAGGGAGAAACCGGGTGATACAGCCATATCGCATTAAGACCTGACGAAGTTTGAATTTTTTACATGAGGCGACTTTTTGTTGCTCTGCGGGGCAACATCACGGTCAAACAAAGTACTGTATCTTAAAAATAGTTTTATGGCCATCAACTATTTATCTAATTGTAGTTTTCTGTGTAGTGGAACTGTGCAACTCATTGCATGCATCTTTGTTCCCTGTAAGGTATAATTTGGGTGTCTTCAAGTCAAAAGTTAATAGATGTCTTTTCGGCATTTTCGGCCGCATCATCACTTTCCATCGGATAATCTTGTATTCACAAAATTGTGTATTTTTTTGAAGTTAAAAGACAGCTCAGTGTGTATTACGAACGATAAAAAACCAAGTAAGCTGAGAAATGAGACAAGAAGGTTCTTCGCTTACAGCACAGATTATATTAACTGGCTCAGGGAAGGCAGAAAAAAATGATATGTTAAGTATATCTATTGTAACTAAGTTTTTCAAAAATCGCTACTCATACGTAAAGATACTCGTTGCTAGATAATTGCAATAGCAAAATTGTAATTTCATGTTTATGTTTGTGATTGGCATGTAAGATTTTCATCTTTCCACTGAGACATCTTTGATGCCGTTGTACTTTCTACTTAAACAACTTTACTGTACCAAATCAGAAGGCAAGTGCATTATACTCACAGTATTGCTATGATTACTTTCCATTTGATTCCCAGCTTATTATGTTCTGATATTTTTAAGAGCAATTAATAATCGCGCTATAAGTTTCCGCATATAAAACCTAAGGTGAGAAAGGCCCTTTTGCCGGCTTTTTACTCTTGTTCTGAGTTCACTCGGGAAGTTGCAGAACTCGAGAGTGTTCGTAACTTTGACATTTGGTGAGTTACCGAACGTAGACACCAGTAATTATATTATGAAGGAGCAAACACGTAATATGTTTACACTTACATGTAGGTAAGGTTATGTAAGAATTAGCGTATATTAAAATAACACAATATCTTTATAATCTAACTAACTGTAATTGCTAAATTTCAGGAAAAGTCTTGAAAATTGGAATTGGTGAAGTAGATTGCGGCGTCAAGGGTTATATTGCATTACTTTATCCTAATAGGTTATAAAAAAAATGTTATAAAAGTCCACGAATACCTAACATACATTAAGTATTTATACATACTAGTAAAGAGTTTAATTAATATCTACAGCCAGGATATTCAAAATCATAATACGCCAATAAAAACTTAGTCACTCTTAGTGACAAACAAACCTTTATTATTTAAACCGTAATCAACTAATGAAACAAAATACGAGGAAACAACAGTGTATTATATCACACACAATATACAGTTATTAACGGTCTATCAAGCAGTCTTGATATTATGACTGAAGATAAGTGAAACAAAGTCTCTTGTCAACATCATATTTGGAGTGCCGAATCCACCAGACAACCACTTGCCTTAATGACGCTACACGTGTGGAACTCTTTTAGAACATTCACAATAAACATACGAACAACAACCCTAACGACATGATAATAGAGTCTGTTGAAACTAGCAATGATAATAATTTAAAGAAGATGCAATTATAGACCTTAACAATAATGATGGAGAATCTAATATCAATGATGCATGCGTGATACTGTTTATTCTTGTCCAAGATAAAATGTACTTTATTCATTCAAGTGAAGATTTTGAATCAAATAAAGGTTAAAATATGCTATTCATAGATGTAGAAAGACAAGTGGATATTCTTATTGAAGTGCATGCATTAATTAATGTGAAATTAGAACTGACTGAAATCAATGCACGATCGTGAAACTTAAAATAAGTATACATAAAGGATAGTTTTGTTTGAATATAAGGTTTGGTAGTGAAAATAAACTAAAAAATGAGTTTAAAAACATAGATTAGAGAGGACGTTGAAAGTCTAAAGTACCAGCCATGATGCGTGCCATATGTGTTGAAACAGTTCTGAAGATTTAATCAGAACTTGTTATTTTATATTTTAGAAAGCGTCTTGAACATTTCCACGAAGTTTTGATGCGCTGTTAATTTCTGTAGCAGCTTTTATGTCTTAGAAGTTTAGATGTTTTTTTAAACAATTATGGCTTTTCGTTTCTCGGATTTCCGATCGGGTTATTTAAATCATACTTATATTGTAAATGGAAAATTTGTGTGTAATATTAATTACGATTATATGGACATGGTGTTGGTAATTTAAATTTGAAATGGAAATTGCGATAAGTATAAATCCTTATATGATGAAGCTGATTTTGTCCTGATTATAGCGGGCAAAGTAAAAACACAATAACTATTATACAATAAAAATACTTACTATTATATTAAACACTTGAATAAAAATAGTTGTGACCACTGAATTTGACAAAGTTAGGCCGTTTCTCTGTCTATTTTTGTATTTTCCGCCATGGGAAGTTGTCTTCGATTTCTTGTACATTCTCTCGTTGTAAGGAAAAAGCTCGCTATTAATTACTAAGCGAAGTGCGCTGATTTTAGATCCTGGTACGTTAATGATTTTAGTATTTACATGTAATTAAAAAAAAATGTGTTTCTGGTTTTGGGTGTGAGTGTATGTACGATGTTTCCGGCACCCACGACTCAAGTCAAGGGGTTGTGAAAAAAGCAAAAACTTAACTAGCCAAGTAACTTTAAAGATTAAGTAAGACCCTGTAAATACGAGCTGCATCTATATACCTACATCCAAGGCTCCCAATGATCTCTAATGCCATGATTGTAAATCCTCACTCCATCAACAATAAATCCTTCTACGAGGAAGGCAACGTCTTGTTTGAACTGACGTCAGCCGTCAAACCATCAAGCCTGGATTTAGGTTTGATGGAGGAATTATGTTCTGATGGTAAATATGCGTTAAGTGAAGAACGTATTTGAATATTTCACTTTTCACCAGAAGGAAGCTTTATAAAACACTCACTTCAAACGAAGAAAAAATTACATGCATGAAATACTCGTTGATACGTTGATCTACGTTTTGCATAAATTTAGCAGTGGATTGAGCTACTTACCATGTACTACGTATTAGACTACATAGTGATAGAGACTGTCTCAAAACTAAATATATATCCGACATTGAGTGTTTAATATTATAAAAAAAAGTAGAGACCTTAAGTTTCCGATTACACGATCTCTATCTTTTTTTTTTTTTTTTTATGCAGTATAGGCAAGCATTTGACCACTATCTCACCTGATGGAGAGTGATGATGCGGTCGAAGATGTGACATGCTTGCCTAGAAGATACCTATTCACTCTCGATTTGAAGACTCCCAGATTATACCCCTCAGGGAACAATGACGCAGGCAATGAGTTCCACTCCTTCGCTGTACGGATGATGAACGTAGAAGCAAACCGCTTCGAGCGAACTGGAGGTATGTCAACCATAAATGGATGACGTTTGTCAGTTTGTCTGGTTGTTAGATGGTAAAATGGGCATGGTGGAATTAACTCATGTAATTCCTGCGCACACTCTCCAAAATGCAAACGATAGAATACCGATAGACTTGCGACCATACGCCTGTGACCAAGGCTGTGCAATCTGGACTCAATCAGCTTACTATCACCAATAAGTCTTTTTGCCCGTCGGTCAATAGCCTCAAGACCTTCAAGCTGGTACTTAGCGGATCCATCCCAGAGATGGCCACAGTACTCCATACTCGATCGGACTTGCGCTTGATATAAGTTAAGAAGCTGGCGAGGTGTGAAGTACTGCCGGACCTTGGCGAGGATACCCAACTTCTTAGCGGCCAGTTGAGCTCTAGCTTCAATGTAGGTGCCAAAGTTAAGATTTGACGATAAGGTAACGCCAAGAAGCTCGAGTTTGTTTGCTATCGGTATTGGTACATCTTGGAAGGTTGGAGATAGGTCAAACGGACTCCGTTTGGCGGAAAAGAGACACGCCTGTGTTTTGGACGCATTAAATCGAACTAAGTTAGCATCGCCCCAATCGGACACCGCCAACAAGTTCGAATTCAAACGCTCAATCATTGCCTCTCTTAAAGACTGGACTTGTACCTTACCGGCTCGTGCATTAGATATAAATCTCTCGGCAATGGTGCTATCGTCTGCGTACCCAAAGATACCGGGCCTAAGCAGATCGTTAATGTGTACCAAAAACAAAGTTGCCGAAAGAACTGACCCTTGAGGTACCCCGGCATTAATTGCCATTAGATCGGACGAGCAGCCGTCAACGACAACTCGAATCGATCGTTCCCTCAAGAAATCTGAGATCCAAGCACATAAACCGGGAGGTAAACCATAAGCTGGAAGCTTGCCAATAAGGCTATCGTGCCATACCCTGTCAAAGGCCTTGGAAATATCAAGCGATACCGCAATCGCTTCGCCGTGTTTTTCCAAGGCCTCACTCCATATGTGAGTGGCATATGCTAGAAGGTCTCCTGTTGACCGGTTCTGGCGAAACCCATATTGCCGGTCACTCAGAAGGTCATTTGCTTCTAGATAGCCTAGGAGTTTCTTGTTCAGTACACGTTCCATTGTCTTACAGAGAATGGACGTGACTGAGATCGGCCTGTAGTTGACAGGGTCGGCGCGACTTCCTTTTTTGGGCACAGGCTGCACGTTGGCGGACTTCCATGCTTTCGGCACTTGACCAGTCTTCATAGAGAGGCGAAAGAGGCGTGTCAGTATCGGAGACAATTCAGGCGCACATGTCCTCAGAACTATGGCTGGTATGCCATCAGGGCCACAGGCCTTGTTCACATCCAGATTGCGCAGCGCTTTACGTACATCGACCTGTCGAATGCGGATTTCCGTCATGGTCGACTCGCAGACAGGTAAACTCGGAGGTACAGCGCTACCAGCGTCTAGATGTGAAGATTCCGCAAAGAGTGAAGCAAACAAATTAGCTTTCTCTTCAGCGGTGTGAGCCAGTGTCCCATCAGGCTTCAGCATTGGAGGCAGTGAGGAACGGCAGAAGTTCGCTTCAACCGACTTAGCCAGGGACCAAAACGCTTTACTCCCTGAGGGATACGAAGCAAGTTTGGCCCCAATCCGGCTAATATGGTCAAAGCGTGCCTTCTTAAGAACCTTCTTGCAAGACTTGGCAGCTTTGTTAAAGGCTCTCTTCTTTTCACGTATATTCCTAGCCTTGCGAATTCGAGCTTCAGCCCAAGCGGTGTAGGCTTCATGTTTTAACGCTTCCGCGTGTCCACATTCGGCCCCAAACCAGGGGCGAGCTTTACTGGATAGAGGTGCGTCAGAGAATGGAATGAAATACTCCATGCCTAAATGCATCACATCTACCACAGCATTCGCGCAAGCAGAGGGATCGCTCGAAGAGAAGCAAACTTGCCGCCAAGGATAAGATGCATAAAAGGAACGCATCTCATCCCAATCTGCTGACTTGTATCTCCAAACCCGCCGAGTGCCTTTTGGGCTGAGATCAGGCGGAGAATGGACAGACACAGATTTCACCAGACAGTGGTCGGAGCTACCAAGCGGTGATGAAACCGACACAGAATAGCGGTCTGGGTCTGTTGTCAGCAGAAGGTCTAAGCAATTGGCTGTGTGGCCATCAACATCCGGTATCCTCGTTGCCTCTTGGACCAGTTGGGTGAGGTTGAGCGTCAAAGCTAACTTACGCATCTCTCTCCCAGCATGGTCAGTGTTCTGGTATGGGAATAGCCACTCCTGATGGTGAGCATTGAAATCCCCCAGAACCACCAATTCAGCAGAAGGATACCTGTGATGTGCCACGTCGGCCGCCTCACTGAGGTGTGTCATGAGCCTATTTGTCTCCACGTCTCCAGAGTGCGCACGGTAAACACAGGCATAGAGAATTTTCTCCATGCCTGTATCCACCAGAACCCAGATAGTTGAGAGGCTGGGGTCTTCAAGATTACGGAGACGCCGATAGCAGATGTCATCACGAGCGTACATGCAAACTCCCGAGCGCTGCTTGAACTTATGTTCAAGGTTATAGCCCGGGTAAGCAAGATACGCCGCGTCAGCTGGACATCTGATCTGCGTCTCCGTAAGGAACAGTAGGTGAGGTTTTGCGGTTTCAAGATGGTGGTGGACCGGGTTGATGTTGCTGTGCAAACCTCTTATATTACAAAGGTGCACATGAAGAGCGAGGACGTGCTTCCGTTGTTTAAATGCCTTACTGTTCTTTTTAACTTTCATTTTTGGGGGGGAGTGAAGGTAAGAAGACGGAAGTGGGACAAAGCGCTAATTACTGACTCAGTGACATACAGTATCAAACGACCCATCAGTGGGAAATCAAAACCGGAGACCGCGGGGACGCCCGAGCCCCCCCGGGAGTGTCCATCGGGTCCTCGCATCCGGTCGCCAACCGGCACGATGGCGCACTCCTGGGATTTTTCGCTAGATGGCGGGGCAGCCTTTCATGAGTGGCTAGCTCATTACTTGGGCCCCCAACTATCTGCGGTCGGCCAGCGGAGAACCGTGCCTCGGATCCCGCTGCTCTCCGATCTTGGCTACCCGATGCGACGTTATAACTGTGTCACTCATCCTGTCATCTTCATTAGCGCATCTGTACCCGACCCGTCTTCCTGAACGGCTAGCCCGGACAACACGGTGGAACGCAAATCGCTTGGCGAATAGCTTGGCACCGTGGCTTTGTCCGGGGGGTGGTTCGAAAGCCGGCGGCCAAGGCCTACCACCACTTATGATGTTGCTCCTTTAGCGCCACCCAAGGGCCACGTGTGGGACAACTGGGGCTAAGTCCCACGGACGCGAGCAAACATGGACCCTCAACTCTGAAATATGTACAAAGACCGGCAAATAGTGAAATCTTTGAAGCCTTTATATTATATATTATTAGTTTATAAATTCATAAAAACAATTTAAAATCATGATGAAGAAATAAATCTGTGATGTCAATGAAATATAACAAACTTAGCGATGAAGATTCTGATTATGATGATTTTTTGCATAAACGAGGTCGATTAGCTTCAAAAACTTTCAAAGTCGGTGGCTTATGTCTACGGTGTATAGTGAAGAGCGATGGCTCTGCAATCCTCTTAAAATAATAATTTTATTTCAGATTATAAAGCACATCATAGTCATACATCACAGTTCAACTACATATTTCAATTACAAATAATTATACATAATTAAGAATTTTATCATAATAAAAATAATAATTTAAATAATAAAACTACAATAATGCTTACAAATTAAAAAGAAAACAATTCTTAAAAATACTGTCTTAGCTTGTTCTATTATTTATTTATTTCGTGGTCTTAGGTTAGGCTTAAGTCCTCATAATATATAAGTATCCTGACCTTTCTGTCCTCTTCCATTCCTGATAAAAAAATATATTTTAAATCCAAATGTAGGTACTTTTAAAGCTTTCAAACTTTGTCCCTTTAAAAAACCCTCTAATAAATAATCTATTAGATTTCCAGCTCCGTATCAGATTAGAGCAGGGGATGGTAAGTGGTCGGTGACCGTCCATGCATATTTGATGGAGCGGTCACTTCACGGATAGAATTGTGATTCCCGACGTTCCCGACTTTTCCTGTTTTATTTAGTCAGGATAAAGTGGTTTGCCTTTATCCTTATTGACTTTTGTTAGGGCTAAAAGGGACTTGGCGCGGTTTTCGTTGGGTTTTCGTTTTGGGAAATGTTACTTTGTCCTTGGGTGTAAATAAGCTTTTCTGCACATGTTGTAGCTCCCTTTGTTTAGTGCCTTATACTACTGACATCTAAGTTGTTCAAACTACTTCTTACTTTTCCTAGAGAACCCCGTAAAATTGTCTTACTATGCGAGAAATAATTCGCTCGTAGCGCATCATGAAATCGTGCTTAGTCGCGTCATCTAAGTTAGATATACATATTTACTTATGTCTAGTAAGTAAAACTAAAGACTTAATTATTTTAGGTTTCGCTGTCTGGATACGCTCAAAAATCTATGCGTCCGGTTTATGAAATACTTAACTAATTTTGAGTTTCACTAACTATGTACATACATGTGGCTAGAACCGCATGTCCATTTGAAACTATTATTTTTGAATGATTAAAGTATTTATATAAACAATTTTATGTATCAGTGAATAATAGAAGAATAATCAGAAATTTGACCCCATTCCAAACAACTCGTTCAATTGTAATATTATAATTCAGTGAATAATTATTTTGGATCATGTTCAGATGTGACAAGCAAATGTAACGTTAAAAAACATTTAAAAAAGCACTTAATATATCGCTGTCACTGAATGCAATTTCATCCGCATTAAGCAAGCATTAAGCTATAATTATCCACTTAAAATGAACATAAAGTTATTATCAGGTGTTGCAACGTTTGCCTTATCACTGTTATCGGTTATCTTTACTGCAGCGTTATCAGTGGTCAGTGACCTGCATCGGGCTTATGATTTGCATTACCACACCGCACCCGTGCACTTGTAATCCTGTTATTTTCAATTATTTTCCTTGAAGGATATCTATACTATAATTACAAGTTACTTGAACGATAATCATTTTGTTTGTTAACAATTATTCTGATTATTTCTGTTATTTGTTTATAATCACTTTACAAAATTTGTATAAACAATATTAAAAAAATAATTAAGTGATATCATAGATTAGTACTAGTAAGTGAAAAATAAAATACAGTTATTGCAATAAATACGTCAATTGCATTTTTTGTTAGGCCTAGACAAAGAGCTTCTATGGACAGCTGCCGAAATATTGTTAGGTGTTGGTCACAGCATAATTCCTGTATTACTGCTTGAAAGTTATCTAAAGCAGAAGAACTGTATCCCCAAATAAACAAAGCAAAATATAATAAAAACTTTTTGGTACCACAGCATTCAATCACATAAGTCAGTTTTCAGTCAAGCTTAAAGCTCTTTAATCCAGTAACCGACGAGCGAAAAGACTTATTGCAGATTGACAAGAAAGTCTCGGTAACCGACGTAAGGTTGCAAGTCTATAGGTATTATATTTATATTCTATCGTTTACATTTTGGAGAGTGTGCGTATGAATTACATGAGTTAATTTCTCTATTCCCGTTTAGCATCTAACAACAAGACAAACAGTCAAACGTCATGAATTTATGCTTGACATACCCCAGTTCGCTCGAAGCGATTTGCTTCTACGTTTATCACCCGTACGGCGAAGGAGTGGTCGGAACTCGCCCGCGTCTTTGTTTCCTGAACGGTATAAGCAGGAAGTCTTGAAATCTAGAATGAAAAGGTATCTTCTAGGCAACTATACTAAATCTTCAGCCGCATCACTTATTCACTTTCCATCGAGTGAGACGGCGGCTTGTCTATCTAGCATAAATAAAATTTGGTTTAAAATTGCTCATAAACGTAATCTCACACAGTTTCTGCAATAATATGAATTTCATTGCACAACCATATCTGAAAATATGTATAAATAGCTTAATATAAATAGCTCTCATAACTAGGAAACCCATAAAAGTATCAAAGTCACATGTTTTTATTTCGCTCGCCGTTGCCCAACAACTGGAAAGAAAACGTACAAGTTTATAAATTCATAAAAACTGTTTCAAAATCTTGATGAAGAAATAACTCTCTGATGTCAATGGTATATTACAAACTTAGCAATGAAGATTCTGATTACGCTGAATTTTTTTTTCTTATTAATGTCATTCTTCAGATTGGCTATTAATGAAACAGCTAATCTATGCATAAAAATATTAAAAAAATAACTAGATAGATAATACTTTAGATAGATAATACTATATTGATCCACTTTATAAGATGAGATAAAACAAAGGTAACAAACAAGCTTATACGTAAAGTATCACAACAGGCGGCCTTATCACTAATAGCGTTATCTACCAGGCTACTAGGTATATGGAATGGGTTAGATTTACGAACCCTATTTTATTAGTCCGTTGGCATAGTTGGGCAAGCGTTGACCTTCTAAGCAGGGGTATAGGGTTCGATTCCCGGCGGGAACAAAAGTTTTCTTCTCCCCAAGGAAAATGTTTGTTTCAGATTCTGGTTAACTGTGGAACTGTGTATGTGAAAGCGTTTATGTTTATTGTGTACACTGCTCTCCGTCCTCAGCTTTTCCCGTATTTAGAACCAAATTAATATGTTCGTAGTCTATACAGAATAGCTATCCAGGTGACTTTAAATGAGCACGAGAAAGCGCCCTGCAACCATGGATTTCATGAAAATGATACCTTCACCAAAACTCGAGCCTGTGGTAAGATTCCGAACCGTGACATCTGATCGAGAGGCATAACATTACCACTGCGCTAAGTAAGTACATATTGGAACAATTTAATAAAATTTCACAGGAGTCATTAGTTCTCACAAGGTCCCTCCAATAAGGTCTAATTTCGCCGTAGAACAAACGTAGAATTTAGTGCATGCCGAGTTCAAAGGAAAAGCGCCTTTGTGGCCGGCGTAATGACGGCAAATTGCTGCGCTCCAGGACTTTCTTGCTTTGTTACCTAGGGGTCGCTAAACTCGAATATTGAAACATAGAAATAGTAATAAATAATAAACGCTTTCACAGTTAAAACCCCACACAAAGTTCAATGACTAGTGTCGTTGGTGCCTGAAACATTCACATCACACATATAATAACACCCAGAACCAGAGCCAAAAATGTATTTTGGGTATATATAAGGTGGATGGGGACCTATGTTCCCACGGGAAACAAACCCGATACCCCTGTCGTAGAAGTCAGACGCGCACCCACTAAGTCAACGGGCAGTTCAAAAAATAGAATGGAAGTTAAAAAATAAGTAAAAGGTTGATGTCCACGAAACTATGAGATAAAATCTATATTTAGAGGCAAAATTTATTAATTTACTGACTAATTACGAAATCTCGAAATGAGTCAAAGGTTTACGTACCAGAGACGAAAAATATAGCGTTATCCAAGCATAGGCATAGAATAAATGATACTAATGTCATATCTACTTCATCATCGTGTCCTGACAGAAAAACAACAACAAAACCATCGTAATTTTCTCTCTTCTTGTTGACAACCGCAGTAGGTAAATAAATAGAGATAAGCCGTGATGGCGAGATAATATCGCTGAAAACAGCCTAAAGCACAAATATTTGCCGCAAACTCACGCCCTCATAGCTAATATTTACACCATTATGATTTATAGTACGGTTTTGATTAATTTCATAATTCCCTGAAAATTCATAGAAAAACGGAAATGTTTAACCAAAATTACATCGAATAACTTGAACGCAAGCAAAGTTTAAAAAACCCCGACTTCACCGCTTCATTTTCGGAACCCTTGATAAGATTAAATGAATTTAATACGCATTATTAAGGATAACTCAAAAAATAATTGTCTGATCTTAATCAAATTTTAATGGGCACATGGTCCCATTAAAATTTTATTAAGGTAGTGCTTCCCATGTGGGAAGTACCAGCTTTAAAACAAAAAAAAAAGTGAAAATCGGTTCACCCAGAAATAAGTTACGAGGTAACACTCATAAAAACAAATACAGTCGAATTGAGAACCTCCTCCTTTTTGTGAAATCACTTAAAAAATTCGGTTAAAACCACAACAATAATAAAATAAATAAGTAATTAATAAATACTAATCAATCGAATAAAATAATATTAAGTTTTAAAACAAGGAAAATGTAGAGTAAAGAACATTTTTGTTTTTTTCCTCTAAATGTTTATCAATTTAGCAGTAAGTACCTAAGTAGGTACGGTTTCAAGAACTTTGTAGTTCATTATAAGTCATCGATGACCCGTGTCCCGTAAGGTCTTATCGTAACAAACAGTCAGAAATAACAAATATCACGTAGTATGCATATTAATTATAATATTTTTTCTATCTACGGGCCAATTGCCTATATTTCCTAAAAAACTAAACTAAAACTATTTACAGCAAAAAACTAAGTTACCTACAAGACATCGAGCTTATAACTCAAGTGCTCAAGCACACTACTAGTGGGTAGCGTTCCTATCATGCTGGCGGCATTGCCTCTCTGATATATTTTTTTTCTTATATTTTTTTGTATAATACATATATATAATTACTTTTGACATTTGCAACACTTTTTCGCGACCGTGGTCAAAAATAAGGTAGACACACGCGACATAATCCGTTAAAAGAAAATACCGAAATTAATAAAACGCACGCTCTAATTCGTAACGTTAGTGTAGGTCTGCATTATGCCAACTTACCTTCTCTACAGCCATTGCGTCGACTCATAGTAAGTCAAAGAAAGAACGTCAAAAAAATAGTAATAAAATATATATTATACCATTACTAAAATTATTAATATTATTTGGGAGTCATCAAGTCAAGAGTGAATAAATATCTTTTTTTTATTTTTTTATGTTGAATAGTCAAGCATTTGACCACTATCTGGATGGAAAGTGCTGATGCGGTCGAAGATGTGACATGCTTGCTTAGAAGATACCTATTCACTCTTGATTTGAAGATTTCCAGATTATACCCTTCAGGGAACAATGACGCAGGCAATGAGTTCCACTCCTTCGCTGTACGGATCTTCTAGGCAAGCATGCTAAATCTTCAACTAAATCATCGCTTTCCATCAGGTGAGATTGCAGCCAAATGCTTGCCTATTGAGCATAAAAAAACATTGGCTGAACCTGATTGTATTTCCCAATATTTGTTTTTATTTTGCTTATTTCGTATTATTGACTCTGGATATCAATGCAAAATGTTATAATTTATAGTGAGCTTATTTTTTATATCTTTGATAGCAATCATGATTTTCAATCGTAAAACCATACATCTGCCTCTTACTTTGAGCAATGCCTTAAGGGGACTCACATTTTATAACCATAGTAATAAGCGTCAAGTAACATTATTAAGGGTGGCACATCGTAAAAAGCTAACGAAGTGGCACCCCTGTGGCGTCGTTACTTGGGCTTAGCAAATTGGCTAATTCTACACCGAGCACATAACCCTAGCGCGGATGTACCACGTAAATAACTAAGTGTGGCGCAGTTACGTCACAGAATTATTAAAAGTACTATATGCATTATACGAGTATAATATGGTACGGGGGTACCTAAGGAAGTTTGTATCCATTAGTTATGACAAAGGTTAGTTTTAGAGCTCAATATCCACACATACATATACTTGACGAACCGAGTACTTTACCGCGTAGGATTTTGACTAAGTTCAAAAAACTGGTAGTAATAGTGGTCAAACGCTTGTCTATATTGAAAAAAAAAAAAACTGCACTGTAATCGGCAGGCGTGACGTCATCAGGCGAGCGATTTGCACGTTTCATCACCAAAGTACCATTAAAAAAAACTTTATATTATTTCCACACAAATCATTGATGTCAATTTAGTAGAATGTAATCAAGTATATAGAGTCATTTACATGAGTGCCTCTAGAGTCCACTAGAAGAAATTAATTTTCAAAAAAATTGTTTCATCCTGGCTGTATAGTAATTGTGACATATTATTATATTATTATTACCCAATTTCTTGCTGTGAGTAACATACTTATTAATATGCTATTAGTGACAACTACAATGATCTAGTAGCAATCACGAAATAAAAGTCTTAACATTAAAATGGTTTTGCAAATCCAGGCAGAGAGACAGGCTAGTTCTGGTAGTTTAATATAACTGGACTATTGGAGTATACAAAATTTAACTCTAGAAAAATAAGTAGGAGGTTGTCAATTCGACTGTATTTTTTTTATGTGTGTTACCTCATAACTTCTTTCGTCGTGAGCCGATTTTGACGATATTTTTTTTATTTGAAAGCTGGTGCTTTCCTTGTAGTCCCATTTAAATAACACAAAAACTAGTGATCAAGATCTACTCACTAGTTAGGGTTCCCGTACCCAAAGGGTAAAAACGGGACCCTATTACTGAGACTTCGCTGTCCGTCCGCCGTCCGTCCGTCTGTCACCAGGCTGTATCTCAAGAACGGTGATAGCTAGACAGTTGAAATTTTCACAGATGATGTATTTCTATTGCCGCTAAAACAACAATTACTAAAAATAAAATAAAATAAATATTTAATGGGGCACCCATACAACAAACTTGATTTTTTATAGATAATGGTACGGAACCCTTCGTGTGCGAGTCCGACTCGCACTTGGCCAGTTTTATTTTTGTGTTATCGTCAATAATGCGTGTTTAATACATTAAATCTGATGAAGATTCCGTAATATAGAGAAACCTAAATATAAGCGGTGAAGTCGGTTTTTTTAAGCTTTGCTTGCGATTAATTATGTTATATCGACTTATTTTGCGTGACGTATTGTTATATAGAAGCCAAGTCTTGTTATTTGGTTACTTAAAACTACAATGTGTTTTGTAATAATTTAACGCAAGCAAAGCTTAAAAAAACCGACTTCACCGTTTATATTTAGGTTTATCTATATTTTCATATTTACAAGAACTGCTCGTTTAAAGGTATTAGATTTTTATTCATTGTCCTTCAACGAACGTCTTATTGCAAAGTCTTCACCATGAAACTAAATTAAAGTTCGTACGCGGATCTAACGCAAAATTATATACCCATTTTTGTTCTTTTCTATAAGTTAACAATAACCACAAAATCGTAAAACCGATAATGGCGCCATAAAATAAGATAATGGCCCTACTTATACAAAAAAATAAGTAAAGAATAGTGACAAATTCTCTCATCCATACGTTGACCTTAAAATGGATACAATTGAATATGATTCACCCTTATTGCAACGGGTTACGGTTTACAATAGCCATGCTGAAATATGGCTAAGTCACTTTGCAGACCTTTTTGGCCCGTAAACGTATGATTACGTATATTTTACGAGTGTTTAATAAAATTTTGTACAATCGGAAAGAAAATCGTTTCACATTATTTTATTTGAGCAATGTAAATCCTCGGACAGGTAAATTTTTTTTTAGAGTATTTATCATCGATGTAGTTAATAGCACTTTTAGATAAACAAATTCTAAATCAATAAAATTATATATATCTTTTCTGTGCATATTTAGTATTAGCTATGCGCTTCTCGTTGAAAAAAATGTTTGCCTACTGGAACACACATCTTTGGATAAAAAACAAACCGTGAGTCTGTGTCACACAGTAAGCTATACAGTATTTTACTATTAAAGGTTCGTGAGAATTTGACGTCTTAGTCGCGATCTCGCGGCGTAATCTCATCCCGAAGAAGAGCATCGTACATGCTCGAAACCTAGGTTGACAATATCGATCAAATGACGTGAGTGGTAGCCGTAATTTAATAATATTATTATATTACAGTAGTTATATTTAATAGACTTTAATCTATATACACAGAGTATACAATAATTGTTTAGAACTGCCTGCTTACGAGGTTGGGTACGCATCCACCTTCCAAGTAGTTATATCTGGTTTGAAAAAACCCAAGTTTAAGGGACATTTGTGTTTCTAGTTCTGACGGTGTTTGTTGAGTGATGTGAATGTTTCCGGCACCTACGAAAGTAATTAACGAAGTAATGTAGTAAGTAGTATGAGTATAAGCAGAGTGAGTTTGAAAGCGTAAAAACAAAGTTTGTAATTTTTTTTTATGTACGATAAGCAAGCGTTTGTCCACAATTTTACCAGATGGAAAGCGATGATGCGACCGAAGATGTAGCATGCTTGCCTAGAAGGTACCTATTCACTCTTGACTTGAAGACTCCCAAATTATACTGTTCGGGGAACAAAGACGAGGGCAATGAGTTCCACTCCTTTTCCACTCCACTGTACGGATGATAAACGTAGAAGCGAAACGCTTTGAGCGAACTGGAGGTAAGTCAACCATATATGGATGACGTTTGACAGTTGGTCAGGTCTGGGTAGTTGTGCCATCCATCGTATATTTTTTGAAAGGCACACTTGTCCACCCGCCAGTACAGTTTTACGAGGGCGAGTCTCGTAAACCCCGTAATTATGGACATCTGTTACTATGTGTAAACCTGACTCTCCTCGCTGCCCTGTTACTGTTACTGCTTTACTGCCGGCAGTAAACTGAATCAAAGGATTCGGATTCGTAGATTTTATTATTTTTTATCTGTGACTTCCGTGTGGTCTGTAGTCTGCTTTGCGGTGATTTGCTGTTTTACTGTAATTTTAAAATGTAGACTTAGATATATATGTTTTTTTTAATAATATAAGGTTCTTTAACTGCATATTTAAATTATAGAGCTCTATAAATGTATGTCCTTATAGTTACCTACAATATGTTCAACACTCTGTGACGTAATAAATTTCGCTCCTCAGAAATGATATTATATTATATAACTAGCCGTGCCCCGCGGCTTCGCCCGCGTTTATTAAATTATAAAATAGCCTATGTTAATCCTAGGTATAAACTATATGCATTCCAAATTTCATCAAAATCCGTACTGCATTTACAGCGTGAATACAAAATAAACATACTTAGACACTTACATAAAAACTTTCAGGTTTATAATATTAGCATGAAGTGTGTTAATAATCCACCAAAGTTCATATTACAAGTTACTGCTTTAGTAAAACACTTTGATTGTAAAACTGTGTTATAGCTTATGAATCCTTTCACCTAATGGAAAGTGATGATGCGGCTAATGATTTAGCATGATTGCCTAAAGAATACCTATTCACGAAGTCTATTATTGAAAACTCCCAGATTATAATATTGGTATATCGGACAGGTACAGGACGTACCAGCGTCCTTGATGTTAGGTTTCCTGATTGGTACAATCTGGGATTCTTTTATTTGCGAGTAGTCTAACTTTTGTCAATCTTGACAAATACAGAAAAATATAATGCTTTAATGTTGCTTACATTAATATAATTACGTCAAAAAGCAATTATTACTTTTTCAAGGTTAGAACCCTGATGCACAGCGGAACTTAATCAGAGATGGTTAATTAAATGTTCAATTGAGTGCCATGATCTAATTTTGTAACTACATACATAAATGTATACAGCCTACTCTGACGGCGTAGTTTTTTACCTTTTGCCCGTGGAAACCTGGTTCTTATTCCGGAGTAAGCACAATTTAGTATTTTTTTATCACGTGAACGTTTGTGTAAGATATTAACGTTTAAAAATGATGGAGTCGCTTCGTATTCAAGAAGTATCTTCTCGATACGTGCAGTGCGTGTGGGTTGTGTATTATTTTGAAAATCGTGATCTATTGTCGACCGCATCGTCACTTAATCTGAGATGCTTTGAGCGAATCGTTGAATTAGAATTAAGAGCTTCGACTATGTTAACAACAAAGCCTATCAAACATAATGAGGATTACAATAAAATACCTATGATGGCCGCCGCCCACGGAGGTCCGCATAATAGATAATAGCAACGCCTTGACATTATTCTCCATTTGAGGTCTTAAACAAATAAAATTATTACGCAATTAGCATTGTAAAGCTAGAGTTAATAGCGCGAAGAAATGAGAGTTTAATCCTCCAACCCCCAAGTGCGACGACATCGTTACGAAAATGGTTCCGTATAATAATCTAGTTTTACAACATTATAATAATGCCTTACGTTTTTGTGAGACGATTCTGGTAAACTTTTTCATGTAGATGCGAATAAGATAATCTTCATTTGTGGGAGAAAATTAACTGTACTTAATTGTTACTAGAAGCTGTTTTTTGTTTAGAAACAATACCTTGTGCAGTCAAAGCGCTAATTACACCACTATTCAACTTGGAACAAGCTATATCAATCAATTTTGTTGTATTATAATATTTTATATACAATAGTTCGGTAAAATAGAAATCGTTATAGAATATACTTCTATAAATTACACGTACTTATATAGAAGTATATACAGAAGAATATCAACGTATCTATGGCGTAGCTCGCGTAGTCTTAGCAACAATTTTACAGCTTATTATATAATCCTAAAATAAAAACCGCAACAGAAAAGAAACTAATTAGATAAATGTACATACCAAGAATAACAATTAATTCAATTCAAATAACTAAACCGATCTTTCGATTATTTGTTGTAATACTGAATATGGGATTTTTGCCTGGAATAAATGACTTATTATGTATATTTAAAACCTGAACCTAAATTTTTTCATGAGACGTGGTGACAAACTCACATATAGCTCGGTACGCACAAGCTCGCTGGAGTATCTAGCAGGCTCTCACGCTCGGAAAAGTTAACGCACGTGATGGGTCCTGCAGTTTACAACCATATACCAGAGCAGGTTATTATGGCGACGACCACTACGTCATTTAAATTAAAATTAAAACCTGGCTTATCGACAACACGTTCGAAGATTTTTTTGACTACACCCATAAAGGCAGTTAATTCTTTATCAAAATGAATATTGATAAATGTACAAATTGTATTGAATTTAATTTTTCCGATGGGGAACCCTATAGTTATATAAATTCAATCGAGCTTTATTCCGCAGCTTAATTACTACATAAAAATGCAAATTTTGTCCCCTTTACCGCCTTCAGGGCTGCAATTTAAAAAAAAATAACGCCTGTGTCAAAAATAAAAATATTCCATCTCCCCTTGATTTTAATAAAATCCCGCCCCAATTTAAAGGCGAAATAGAAATTTCCGATTTCGACCTTCTTTGGGGTGAAAATTGTTTTTTTTTCTCGTCGAATTTTGCTCAATCGTGTTTGTGAGTTTTATTATAATTAAAGTTGCCGTGACTTCCGTGAAAAAGCCCGGGAAAAGCTCGGGATTCTCAAAAGTCCAAAATCATTTAGAAAAAGGAAATTGAATCGGATGATTGGGCTTTCTATTGCTCAAAAATATATTAAACGGACGGAGAACTGTTTACTTTATAAAAATTTGTTGTTCTATGTGATCACTATATACTTAAATGTTAAAACCACCTGTCGATTTTTACGTAATTGTTATTATAAACATAAATAGTATATGACGGCTTGATTACGCAGTCAGCAGTTTGATGGATTGCTTGACGCAGCATCAGTTTATCAGGCATATCAGTCAGTGACTGCGTGAGCAACAGTCGTCGATATTGTGACACAGAATTAGTTACAAATTGTATAATACAGTGAATTGGCTTTTACCTATAAATACATAGATTAAATTTTACCCATTACTAATTAGAAATGTTTTACCCGTAACTAAACAGAAGTTTTCACTCATGACATTTTACCCGTAACTACTTTGACATTTTTTACCCATAACTGTTTAGACATTTTTAACTCGTAACTACTTAGACAATTTTACCCATAACTAGATACTTAGGCAATCTATACTAATTTGAGTAACTAAACAGACGTTTTTCACACATAACTGCTTAGACAGTTTTTATCCGTTACTCAAAATTTTTTTACACTACTCAGACATTTTTATCCATTACTACTCAGACATTATTACCTGCAACTATTTTGAAATTATTTACCCATAACTGCTTATTTAGACAATTTTTACCCATAATTGTTTATTTAGAAAAAAAATACCCATAACTACTTAGTTGTATAAGTTATATCATTAGATCTTGAATGCATGCATATATCTACTACTCGGTCTCAGATACAGAAAATTAATTAATTTATAAACCGACTTAAACATCGATGTCGATTCAAGTATGTCCAAAGTACCCACGCAATAGGACTACTTATAATGCTTTGTGGAAGTATCCGCCTCGTCAAACTCAACAATAATTTTCCACGTGTAAGTGACACGAGGCAACTTTAGGAGCTCATATATTTCCCGCAAAGAAACAGCTTGAGATGTTATCTTAGTAACTATTAGAACCTACGAGGTATATAATATGTACATAATGGACAATGTAACTAGCACAAACTTTAATGTATTCTGTGGTAACGCACGCCAGTCGCGAGTGACTCAGTGCCGTCAGCGGGTCTTCAGAATAGACGAGTAAACATGAAGTTTATCATGATAAATAAGCATTGATCCGTTGCACACGTGTATGATACCTATGGAATCATGATGCTAACAAAAATTTTAACATATTAAATTTTAACACTTAATGCAGTAAATTTCGTAAACCTACAGTTAGGGACATGAAATACAAAACGTCCGAGGCGCGTGAACACTGTGAAAATAAAATGTATGGGACTGATATACAAAGCGCCAGAGGCGCTCGCTTGGGGCGCGCGCCCGCGACGCTTTCCCCCGCACTGCCGATTTGTATACTGCCGTCATAAGGAAAAACGACGTATCTGCATTTTTGTCAAGATTGAGTTGGCATCATCGGAATCAGGAAAAATAGCAACATCTACTAGTATTTGTCTTGAGCACTTGTGCTACCTATAAGTTCGGTGGCTTTTAGGTGACTTGGGCCTTTCCTACATAGATGTATATAGTTTTAGTTTAGTTATAGGACCACATGCCATCACATGGTAAAATAGAAGGATGAATTAACAATGAAGACCAATATGTATACTCTATTTTGTGTGAAATATACTCATTTAATTTCGAAATATAGGCAATTGGCCCGTAAAAAAATACCTATGTTGCCCAAATTTCATAATTAAAATGGATAGATAGATAGACAGGTAAACTCTCTATTGAACATCTTAATTAGGACAAAAACAAAACAAAATTATTATTTACAAAAAAAATTGTGTAACAATAGGCGTTCTTATCGCTAAAAGCGAAATCAAGTAATACTTGAGTAAAAATAAGATGTAAAACGACTGATTATTTTATCCATCGAAAAGAGACGAGATAATTTAGAGTTTATTTAGAGTGATGGTAAGTAACGCCGTGTTTATAAACTCCAGTGACCAAAGGTAAAATACAATTTATAGCAACTAAAATATTATAATTCTCGACGTACCTACTTGTTTTTTTACTGCTTATTTATTTGCCAAAACTTTTGATATTTCTTTGGCAAAATTTAGAACTTCTTTAAATATTATTATAACCTTTAAAATTTTATAGATATATTTTTATATGTTTTGTAGGCATACCTATTTGCATGTTTGATTAGCTATCGCAAACACCCAGTATCTATGTTGCGAATAATAAACGCGAAGCAAAAAATCGTGATACCGAATGTTGGAGTTCTGCAGAATAACACTGTGTCTCACTGAATTTTGTAATATTTTCTTCATTTCACGTTAGAGAAGGTAAAACATCTATTGCGATATAGTACCATTGAGTTGCGTCCACGTACACCGGAGCTTGTACATGTTTATAGCTAAACACACTATATTGTTTGTTAACCCGTGGTGCTGATTAATTTGCAAGTCTCCTGTAGTGTAGAGAACGGTAGAAGGACATGTTAGGCTAAAGGTATCTGCAAAGAGAACAATAAATGAGGATGGCCGATAACTCCCAATTGTTCTGCGTTGCTTTCGAAGACTTTACTTCTCATTGAGGCTATAATACCTACTCGGCAGAAAGTTCACAGAAAATTAATTGATTTAACAGTAAAATTATGTCGAAAAATTTTCATTGATGTCATATTTTTCTTTCTGATAATTTCTGTAAAGAATCTATCACTCTCACAGCCCCACACAAGTTCAAAGACTTGTGTCGAGGGCGCCGGAAACATTGACATATCACACACACACACAATCATAATCCAAACATTTTTTTGAATCAATAATAATTTGTTAAAAACTCACGCACGTTTTTTATGTTAAATTTAAATTTCAACGGGTAAAAGCGTGACTTACGCGTTGTCGATGTCGAGATCTACAATTATTTCGGCTTCATTCGGAAGCCTTCTTCAGGATGAGTGCGAAGCGCTCGCCGTAGCGTCCCACCGAGCTATTTCCTTATATAATTGTGATAAAGAAACACACAGTATGATATAAACTTGTCTCCTAAGAATAGCTTCCTTATACAATTTCGTATACAAAAATGTAACATTGTATTTATGTCTATTATAAGAGAAGTTATATCAGTTGTTCGCCTGGTACTAAGCGTAAGACTTTTCATAAAACACTTCGAATTACAAAGAAAGTAATATGTTTATTACTTTTAAGCTCAGCTAATGTCGTTATTTAGTTAGATACTACGGTTTTCCAATTCCTAACAGTACACCTTGCACAGTGATATATAAAATATATATTTTTTCCAGGTATAAGCGACGTTTTTAAGCCAGGCGTATAGTTAACTTTTATTATAGTTATTAGTTAACTTGTACCGGACTTGATGCAGTATGCATCAAGACAAATATAACCAGTTTATAGAGTATACCTACTATTTCGCATGCCCTTATTTTTTACAATTAATATTCTATATCCGTCCTCTTTGATCCAAACTTTAGCTTCTATCATTAATTTCTTTAGTCAACGTGGGAAGACTATCTGTTCAATTATTTGCTTAGTCTGGAGCTGTTGTCAAATTCATGAATATTTATTATTGGACCCTTATCATAATCAAACGATGGTATCAGTTCGCTATCAAAAGTATCGGGCCAACTTTACGTTCTGCTAGGTGCACTGTAGCTGCTCACGCGCAGCGCACGTGGCGCCACGCAGTCTCCGCGTGGTGGCTATAAATAGCAATATCGTTCCTGAAATGTTCTAATAATTTTGAATTCAGATGTGTGGGAGACTGTTGTGGGAAAGTTTCCGGGATTCTTTAGTGAAATTCTAGCGCTGAGAGATTCCAATAACAAATATTTGAGCTATCATTCAAAAGGTGAAGAATGCATATAAAAAAATGTTGGCCATTTAAATATCAGAATTAGAATATTTAGATGTTTTATTACTTTTGGTGTGATTTCACCCAAAGCAAATCATCTAATTGAATTAAGTACACTACTTTCTAGACTAGAACCGTTCTATCGGATTTGTTTTGAGTTATATGTAGCATAAGTACAATTATTTTAATTCATGTTCACTTTCGATGGAAAGTGAAATCACTTCATGAGGTGAGATAGTGGTCAAATGCTTGAAAATCCAGCATTAACAAAAATCCAAAAGTTTGTGTATGAAAATGTAGTATATGAAATAATCCACTAACACAAAACTAATTTTAAACACGTATTTATTTATAGACAGCTATGATAAACCTTCGTTTTTCAACTCACGGCTGCCAACTCTTCGTCTCTACAAAATATCAAAATTTGTATTCTTTAGTGAGACTACAAATTTTGATACTCGTGTATTATCATCGAAGTGAAACACGACAGTTCCACCAGATAAACAAGGGCTATTAAATATACCACGTTACTTGAGAGGGATGATGCAGCAATTTGTAATTTGCCATGAAGCATGTGTTACCATCTAGCGGTCCAGCTGATGAAATGTTGACTCGAACCATTGTCTACCCCTACTCTCTAAAAGAACTGGAATATATAAAAAAACAACTAAAATACATAATAAAATGTATTTTATTTGTTTTTTTCAACTTATTTTTGTAATTTTTCTCGAATGGAAAGGTAATTTCATCTGATGATCTTCAACTTTCATTTGTGTGTATTGGATTTTATTAAATTTTTTGACTTGTAGGTATTGTTGTAATGTAGGTACTAGTGGGAATAAAGATAAGGTGTAAAATAACAAGTTAGTTCAACTATTTAAAAAAACACACTCAGTTAAACCACTAGAAGTAGTGTAATTATTTAAACTCCCATTAAAAAAAAATAGAAAGAGTTTATTGTAAACAAAAAATGAACACTAGATTAACGGTTGAACTAATAGGGGTACTAGTGGGAATGAGTGTAAACATATTTCAAATATTCTTGTAATTAAGGAAATTAACAATCGGGCATATTCTATTTCTGTGACTATTAATCGAAATCCACACACGCAGCCACGCACTGCAAGCAGTCGTCTCAGACGGTTTACCAGTCGGACGTATTCCTGAAATACTGTGTTACAGTACGGGTTAATTGCAGCCCTGGCTTACGTAGGCGATGTCTGGATAAATACGGCTACTCTTTTGATGTGATTGACATACTGATAATGTATAGAGACAAGCACGTGTACCTTGATGTGGTCGTGACTTTGATTTGATGTAAAAGTGACATGAAGGCTTTGAAGAATAAATATTTGGATTGTTTGCTCGGCCGCCGTGATTCATTCACAGACAAAATCGACAGTGATTGCTGCAGATGTATGAGAGAACACATCAATTCAGATATTAAAGTCACTTTTGACATGTTCCTATTTTTACCCGTTCACCTACTCGACATTATCATTATCCTCCTATTTTTCTGGCGGTCGGCGGCAAGGCCTCAATAATGGGTAGTCGATTTTAAGCTCCAGACTTCGATAAGTTAACATATAGGTCATATTTTAATGTTAAAGGGAAACATTGCAAGAATACCAGACGCCATCAAGACAACCATAAGTAGTAAGTTCGTAGACATGTGTCATCTGCGTAAACTCACGAACAGTTCCCAGCTGTGGGAATATTGAACGTTGTTGATAAAATCTTGACTAGACTTGGCTTTCTATTTTATTTTATACTCGATAGGCAAGCATTTGACCACCATCTCACCTGATGGAAAGTGATGATGCGGCCAAAGATGTAGTATGCTTGCCTAGAAAATACCTATTCACTCTTGACTTGAAGACTCCCAGATTATACCGTTCGGGGAACAAAGACGCGGGCAATGAATTCCACTCCTGCGTAGTACGGATGATAAACGTAGAAGCAAAACGCTTCGAGCGAACCGGAGGTATGTCAACCATAAATGGATGACATTTGCCAGTTTGTGTTGTTGTTAGATGGTCAAACGGGCATGGGGGAATTAACTCGTGTAATTCCTGCGCACATTCGCCAAAATGTAACCGATAGAATGCCGATCGGCTTGCGACCTTACGTCGGTGACCGAGATTCTGCAATTTGGACTCAATTAGCTAATCGCCAATGAGTCTCTTTGCTCGTCGGTCGATGGACTCAAGAGCTTCAAGCTGGTACTTGGCTGATCCATGCCAAAGGTGGCCGCAGTACTCCATTCGATCGAACTTGAGCTTGATATTAATTGAGAAGCTGCTCCGGCATGAAGGCTCTATCTATGGCTCTATCTATCTACTGCCTAACCTTTGCGAGGATACCCAGTTTCTTAGCGGCCAGCTGAACCTTGGCTTCAATGAAGATAAGATAGAACGATAAAGAAACGCCAAGAAGCTCGAGTTTATTTCCTACCGGTATTGGCACATCTCAAAAGGTCGGAGATAAGAGGAAAGGTCTCCGTTTTGCGGAAAAAAGACACGCCTGTGTTTTAGATGCGTTAAAATGAACCAAATTGGCATCGTTCTAATCAGCCACAGCCATTAAGCTCGGATTTAATCGGTCGGTGGGCATGTAACTCACCAGCACGTAATTTGTTTGTCCTATCAATATCAGTACATATCAATTATTAATTCATATAAATTTTAACTTAAACTTATCCTATCATGGCGAGAGGAAATAAATGTAGCAATCACGTACTTTTTTACAGAACCTATTATTTTAATCTTGCTTAAACATTTTTTTTACCAATAAATATGTTGAAGCATAGTTTTTGTTACGACCATTAATCATAAAGCAGAACATTAATCATGATCATAATTATTTCCTCTTGAAATATTTTAAAATGACTGCATATCACACAAATATTATAATGGCGAAAGTTTGTGATTTGTTACTTCTTTACGTTCAAAAGGCGGGACCAAATATGTTTGCTTATAGCTGATACCCTGAATTAACACATAGGCTATTTTTTATCCCGATACAGAGGGTTATTATATAAATCATATTTTTTTATATTCAGAAGACATAGATAGAAATAGAAAAAGTCTAAAGCAAGGCACACCACAAGTTAACAAATACATTATTATCACGTAGTTCAGAAGCCGCTATCTCCAAGTGCAGACCACAACTGACAGACACAATAGCTCTTTATGTAATAACATCATCTTTGTACGCAAACAGACGTCCTTGGAGTTATCTAATGCGGAAATATACACCTATAAGTATATGTAAATACAATGTGTGAGTACATAATACCCGCCTATATTTGCACACTCGGTTTATGAGTGGCTTTGTTCAGATGGCTTGGCGATGAAGGTGTCTTTGATAAAATGTAGTAGGCCGAAAAATAATTATTAACAAAAACAGATCACAAATATGTATTGGAATCAGTTATTTGATAGTAAATATCATTTTCATGTATGTTTATAGTTGATCGGACTAAGCGAGATCTCTAAGATGACTTGGGTCATTCAGCACTTTGTCCGTCCCTCCGTCTGTCAGAGGCATCTAGCGTCTAAACCATATTAGCGAATGACTTCAAAACCTCATAAAATATGTAAAACTACAGCCCAAAGCCAGAAATGACATTTAAAATTATATATATGAAAATATTAAGGGGGCTCCCATACATGTAAGTGGGGAGCAAAATAATTTGTATTTTTTTATCTACCCTTGTGGGGTATTGTTGAAAAGGGCTTAACAAGTAGAGTAACCGGTAAACCGGTTTAAAAAAAATCTATGCTGGTAAATAACGATTTGGTAGGCTACAAGTCACTGTTTTTAGACCTATTTTGTTCCGGGGTCTATCTCAAAAACGGCATCACACTGAACGCTGAAACGTACGTATAATATCCGCTATATCCTGTACTTCAACAAAAAATACAGAAATTAAACAATTATTAAATAGAAAAAAAGTTATAAGCTAGTAACCTCAAAAGATTTTCTCTATGAGGCAAAATGTAGGCGCGAGATCTCAGTTCGACGCGAACGACTAGTAGAAGTGTTTGACTATACGATCTCAACTGTTGATACAAAGATATAATTTAAACTAAAGCTAAGCAGCTTCATTTGGCTTCATAGAGCTCTATGTTAGGCTTATAATAAACACCCTAATTTCACTGATCAAGAAACTGAAGGCGTTTTCGGTAGCTAACAATTTAAAACGTACGAAAAAAGTTACTAACAAAGTCATAGGTACTAAAACCGTCTTATCAGGTGAATTTCACCACTCCATGGTAGAGTGATTGGTTGCACCTACCTACCTGCATACCCTATAATTTTAGACCTAGCGAGTTTATCATCCTCGACCACATCATCAATTACCATCAGGTCAGGTAGTGGTCAAACGCAAGCCTATCAGATACAAAAAAATACCCAGTAACACACCAGCCTCGAGAGACAGTTTGTATGTAATGCCATAGATAAGAGAGCGATGAAACGATAGTCAAAAGACATGAAAAAATACGTTACCGTAGAGCACGTTCTAATGAGGTAACAGAAGCGATTCTATTTTTAAGAATGACGAGGGACTGAAGCTACTCACTCGCTTGAGTTCGCCTTCGGGACCGTTACCACTATGTATCGGGACTTCTTGGTTGTCGCAACATCTATCTACACCACCCATCACAATCGCTGGAACACCTATGTGAGCATCCCAGAACCATACTCCGTTATGTAATGGGGTTGGAATGGCAAATGCACAATATGGGGTGTATTGTGCATTTGCTATCCCAAAGCAGGACCTATCGCTCCCTTCAGAATATGAATAACAATTATCGGTATTTCATTGCTTATAGTTTGAAGAGTGTGCTCAGTAATTACAATCTATTATTCCTTCATGCCCTTTTTGCCATCAAACAACAAGACAAACTGTCAAACGTCTTATATTAATTATTATAGCACTAACCGGCTATTTATCGCGTTTTATTGTGTCGAAATACTAAAAAATAAAACGCGAGTAATAGTTGGTTAGTGACATATCTAAATAATATTAATTAAACTACTTGACATTGTAAGGACTATCATATATGGCATTGAATTTATATTTTTTAATATAAATTGACATAAAATTAATTATGACATTATTTAATATAATTAATTAATTCAATTTCGTAATTTATTTAATATTGTATAATTTAATAGCATTGAAATGTTTATATATTGCACGCATTGACACGGCAAAATGTTTCTATCTTACTAACCTACATTTTAAGCAAATAAATGATTATAATAATGAATAGCAATCGCGATAGTTTTCATAACAAAAAACAAGTCTTCAATTTATGGTTGATATACCTCCAGTTTGGTCAATGCGTTTCGCTTCTACGTTTATCATCCGTCCTTCGCTGTAAACGTGGAACTCATTGCTTGCGTCTTTGTTCCCCGAACGGTACAATCTGTATATGTCCTTAAGTCTAGGCAACTATGTTCCATTTTTACCCGCATTATCACTGTCCATCAGGTGAGATAGTGGTCAAATGCTTGCCTATCCTGCATTTAAAAAAATGAAGTAGTATTGTAGACATTTGGGCTACATTTTGATGGTTTAACCTTGATGGGTGTTCGTCCTTAAACGAGATATATTACAAAACCTACCGAATAGTGTACCTATACCTATTTCAAGTTATTTTAACACAATGGTGAAAAACAACTTTAATTTGCTGTATTTAAATGGCGTTGTTGGCGAAACCTGTTTTAATTTTCTTAAAGTAAACCTGTTTGAAACATGATAAATATTATCTACCTAGTAACCCATATTTGGTGAACCTTGAACATCTTCGATTCGCACATGTGGTAAACATATTTTTCTATATAGCTAGGTAATTTACATACCTATATTAGTTAGAGATATATATATATATAGCTGTGTGTCATGTATACTCTCGTAGGTATATAAACAAGTATGGTATGATCTGATTGATAAGATCTGTCATATTATTATTTCAGTGTTTTAAAAAATTATATATTTTCGTAAATAATAGTTAATAGCCCTTATACTGCACGACCACGAATTTTTTCTGCACCTTCTCGGTTGACTGGCAGAACTTGTACATTTATATTATGCAAAATAATAAATAAATAAATATTTAATGGAACAGCATGTTTTCTCTTTTTAACCGATTTTCAATTGAGGAGTTATTGACTGATTTGACTGAATATTGCTCAAATTTTTTATATTTCTGGGTATGTTAACTCAAATGGCGGTGCCGTCTATTATTAGTTTTGAATATATAAATGCTTTATCACTAGTTTAGTTACTCCTTATTTAGCAAACGAGTTCTTTTGCTATAAATAGGTATAGTGTTAGTTGGTCCTTTAATAATAAAATTAAGTTTGGATGGCCCGATGTCTAGTCCGGTTACAGGGACTGGCGTTAAGGGGGTAAATACCATAAATTTAAAAAAAAATTGCAATCGTGTTGAAAGATTATACGAACCTAACAAATATTTTTTTCATACATATCACATAATATATTATTGTATGTTATTTTCAACATGTTCTTTTAGTATCGGTTTAGTGTAGGTATAGTTAATATTATTTCGAGAGGACTTTGATTGATCTCTGTTCTATTAAAAATATTTCAGTGGTATTAATAGTAAAGACTGTTTTAACCTCTTTTAAAGTATTGCTTTACAAAATAGAATTATATAAGTGTATTATGTAAGCTGTATTTCTCAACGAGGTTTACATATACTCTGTATTCATATGAGTAAATATTGACAGCGAACACATGTGTGTGAAACATCCGACATTTGGTTACATATGTATAGATAGCCGAGCCGACAGCTGTGCCCTATTTAAGCATATATTTGCTGAAATATAACTTAAATGTACAGTATCTGTTATCAATGTACGGCCATAAAACAGATACGTGCTGGGTGTGTTATAATGTGATATTTTTTTTGTTATTATTCATTAGATGATTATTTTACCACATTACATCAGTCGTATAAGATAAGAATGTTCTCTTCCTTCTCGTTATTAACATACCAAATTTCATCTAAGTCGGTGTAGCTGTTCCAAAGATATTTCGTTCTTCTAAAATAAATGCGTATTCCAGGTCTAGTGTGTTTACCAGCTTCGATCACATCGTCACTTACCATCAGGTGAGATAGTGGTCTAACCCTAGCCTGTCACAAATAAAAAAAATATAAAAAAATAGAAAATAATATATACATAAACGCTTTCACACTCACAGGCCTAGACTAAGTTTGATGACTTGTGTCGTGGGCGCCGGAAACATTCACATCACACACACAATCACACTCAGAAACAGAATCACATATTATCCTAGGGGATAAAACTTGTGTTCTTGCGCCGTAGGTCCTGGGTTCGATTCCTGGCGGGAACACAAGTTTGTCCCCAAGGAAAATTTGTGTGCGTGATGTGAATGTTTCCGGCACCCACGACACAAGTCATGGGACTTTTTGTGGAGCTGTGAATGTGAAAGTGTTTATGTTATGTTAAATTGTAAAAGGTTTTAATAAAAAATAGAAGGGTCTTTAGAACTATAAGGCCTCTGTGAATTGAGCTATACATTTTAAGTGCGCCGATTCTACACCTATGAATAGAACAAACAATGGCTCTTAGTGTCTCGACAGCCTGACGAGCCACAATCATTATTTATTGATTATTATTGTAGTCTAGACATGACATAACATTTATGTGATTTGTATGCAATTTGTATGTGAAGAACACATTCGACTACAATTGGCTCTGATTATTTACGTTCAAGTGCATTGTATAAGCTTTATCTTCAACATAACAATGTATTGACCAGGCTGAAATGACCATCCTATTTTAATCCAATTAAGGATTTTAAAGTCAATAAAATGTATTGTAAAAATTAACTTTCAGATTTGACTACAACCTTACCTGTTTGGTAAGTGCACCATATGGCATAGATATTTGTGGCGGATTTTCTACTCGAGCAACCAATAAATACTGAAACAATACATACAATATGGGAGTGACAATTGAAAATCGGATAACTAAGTACTGCGTCCCTAATAGTATTTTCCTACGAGTATATACGAAAAGGTTGGTAACAACTCATTACATTTTTACAAACTTTGTATTATACTTGTCAAAAAGTGAAGGATTATATAAAAACTCATTAATTTTACTGCTAACAGAATGGATTATATATTAGTGGAATAATATTCCGCTTTCGGCTTCATTCCCATTTTCTGCATCGATGCTTGAGAGAAATAAATGAACTATGACTGTATTTCAGGGCAGGCTAGCTAGCTAGGCTAGCATTACAAAATGCCCTGCCACATGGATTTCATCACAATATTACCTTCAGTGGAAACCTATAGCTTCAAAACCGCGACCCCTCAACAGAATAAGTTCTTACATTTTACACTCTGAAAGTAACAACTGCTCAATCGTAAGCAAATAGGATGTCAATTTCCGATGTCCACAATTGTAAGGCTTCCAACAACTCTGTTTCAATATAAAAATATACTTAGCGACTGTAGTTCCATCGCGTCCGATCAAATACGACCTAATTACAACCGAATAGACTTCAAAATCCTTTCAAAGTGGAGTTGTCCTGATCACGAGATTTATGCATGATTGCTGTAATTGTTACCAGTGTTATGCATATAAAGAGCCTCGCTATTAATATACCAACACTTATACAGATACCTATCCATACTAAATGAGTAGGTATGTCTGTAAATATGTAATTAATTCCTAAAAATATTTTAGACGAGGTTACACAAATGGATAAAGTATAAATAAATTGTCGAATACTATAAGAATCTTTGTCCTGACATACTCGTACATACTGACTGACTGACTGACTGACTGACTTAAAGAAAACGCACAGCTTAAACCGCTGGTCGTAGAGACTTGAAACTTGGAGGGTACATTTGTCTTAGTACGTAGAAGTGTTCTAAGAAAGGATTTTTCGAAATTCTGCTCCTATGAGGGTTAAATGGGATGAAAACGTTTGAATGAAAGTTCTTTGTTTTTGAACTTCTAGCGATGAAAATTGGTATTTATGTAGTTCATTAAACAATAAAAAATATGTCATCAATATTTTTTGCCAGGGGTACAACAAGGTCGTGCAATGGGGGATGACAGTTCTTCTGGAAAGTTTTTAATTTATGTAGTTAAAGTGATGAAAATTGTATCTGAGTAGTAAAATGAAAAGCAATTTTATTAATAAGTATTTACAGTAAATCAGAAATAACTGCTGTAACGGGTAGTTAACTGTATTATAATCATACTAATATTAAAAATCCGAAAGTGTAAGTACTTTTTTTTCTCTTTACGCTGTAACGGATAAACAGATTTTGCTAAAATTTCTAATGTACATAGCTTATACACAGGATAACACACATAGGCTACAAATTTCGAATTAGTGTGGAGCTGTTAGTGTGACATTGTTAGTGTTGACGAATTTCGATACGGAAAATTTGGTTTAAATGGAAATTGTTTAACTCCTTAAACTGGAAATTTAATAATAAAACTGGAATTTTATAACTCTGTAGGAGTTGTGTATGTTATGTATAATGTGATATATAATCCGTGGTCTTTACATTTTTTCTTCGAATAAAATTACAGTACAAGTGATATAAGAGCGCTATTGGTCGTTGTTGGCTTTTGACCCGTATCATAATAAAATAGTCAGAAGAAAGTCATTAAAAAGAGTTAGTATGCTACAAGATACACGTGTTGTTACGTAAGGTACACACAACTTAGTTGCTGGCTTTGTTAGATACTTAGCCAGTGTGAGGTGTGATGCATATATTGTATGCCACTGATTTCATAACTGGAGGACATTATACTAGCCCCTCCGCCTGAAGCGAGCTCTTGGAACAAGCCTCTGAGCATGTCGCAACCACAGGCACCACAGACACCACAGCCCTCTCAGACCCAAACCACCGCCCCTCCGAGTGCGAAACCCGCCGCAACCCTCCCCACGCTTCCTTCCCAGCCTAAAAAGGCTGATCATTACCCTCATGATGAGATGATCATTATCAGCGGACCCGTCGTTGGTCTGGAATTTCGTCCAGGCAATCGACATGGATAACTTCCCTCTATCGTCCAATTTATGAAGGCGGCTTGCGACCGTTTCTTCGACGCGGCTCCCCACCACCCCAACCCTCTCGTAGTCCAAGCCTCCGATTACTCTATCGACCTATAAACCCACGTAACTTCCGTAGTCGCCGTCCAGAGGAGGTGCGAGCCTCGGCTTGGACCGTTGTCCAAGCCGAAGCTCGCTCTCAGTTGGCCCTTGGGGGGCAAGATTGCAAAAGTTGTTTTTGTGTTTATGTTTGAAACGAGGCAGATCTGTAATAACTTTGGATGATATTTAGTGAATAAATACCGATAGTAGCGCTAGTTTACTACACCCACAACAAGAACGGTATAATCTGTGTGTCTTCAGAGTAAATATAAATCTTTTTGGCAAGCATAAGTACACTTAGACCGTATCATCACTTTCCATCAGGTGAAATAGTGGTTCCTTCTTTTAGGGCTGAGCGTAGCCGACTGGGAAATATATCAGCAGATAGTATAGAGACCCTGAAAAAGGTCTAGAGGACTAGATTATACTGACCAAATCGGACACAGCTGACTTAGCTAGTTTTATTCATTTTCAAATATTATTGATATGTTTGGCCTTGACTCTAAATATTATTCGATACCCACACCCACATATTTGTTTTCTTATATTAGTCAATATTAATATGTTTTTATTGAAATCATTTGAGTACACGTTAAAATTATCCAATAAGAATTTAATGGAATTCTAAGAAGTTCATGAAAGAAAATAGTATGAATACATTTAAATGCCGCTTGGTACCAACTTGTTTATATTATTTTATTCTTGAAACAGGACACTTTCATTTAAGAATACTTACGTGTGTTAAGCCGCGGGGTACAACTTCATGTTTGGTCGCACCATCACTAACGTGGTAAAATAGTGGTGCCTATCTTGCATAAATAAAGGAAAGCTACGAACTTAAATTTATGTTAAACTCCAAATGAAAATCAAAACAACAAATCATTATTAACATTCTCCAATTTAGAACCCTTTTCTAATTTACCCTCTAACAAGATGAATAAAAAGAGGTTGTATTATGGGGTGCATAAAAAACATGGTTTATCATAGAACGGGTTACCCGCCTACGACTCTACGAGCAGGTATGGGAGGATTAGGAGCCTCGTTTGTGTTAGGCTAGTAAATACTGTGATGGATGGCTGGCTCGTATAACTTTTCGGCCTAACTGTCTATATAAATAAAAATCATAATATTATTTCATAACTTTTCCCTGTGGTTTTGCTCGCGTTAACAGGGATAATTATATAGCAGGGTCTAGCTATCAACAAACCATTATCAATATTTATTCGACAATCACAGAGATACCTTGGTTTAAACATGCTCATATATTCGTACACATGAGAAACCTTTTGGATTTATTATATAAACGTGATTATTAGTGTAAATGAAACATTTACGCGATAAGCTCTCATTTGAAAACATTATGTTTTACGAACTATTGATAAAACCATGTGTAGATCTGCATTGTGTATGCAGATCTACACTTGGTTTTATCGCAATACGAACTATTCTAGATATATCTTATTATAAACACATATTTGCACTCACACGTTTAGGCTTTTTGTATATTTTAATATAATAGCGTCGATATAATAATCGAAGGTCTTAACTACCAATAGACAGGAATCACAAGAAAACAGTAATTCATTAAGTTTTTAATTAAAGCAATAAATAAGTCTTGTTATTTACGACAAAGAGCAAAGTAACGAGACAATGTCACTACTAAAATGTTCCAGTTAATAATGTCATTCTATCACTACGTCAACTATCCTGTTCAAACGCTCGATTTGTCGATACAAAATGGTAGAGTTCTGGCGATGAATTAACATTACTTTACATGTAGAACCCATCAGCTGTCTCCGCCAGAATTTTACGGCCCATGATGGACGGTACTCCCACGCGTGGGCACGTGGGCAAGGGACAGTTCCCTATATATATGGAACATTAGGTAAACTTTTTGAATTTATTGATGAAGATGATAATGCAATGTAGAGTCATGGAGACTGAAGAGCCTTGTGAGTTAAATATCGATGCCACTTTAATTCATTTATATTTAACTACGTTCTTGAGATAAGTGCTTGGTCGTTAACTTGAAGATAATAAATTATTTTAATACCTAAACACAATGAGTGTAAATACAGTATTAATATTTTTATCTAATTGAACAGTGTTTGTAGATATCATTGTCATATATTTTTACCACACGTTTTTTTTATATTTGATAGGCTAGCTTTATTGCTTCACTTTCAATTATCATTCTTTATTATCTCTTTTGATAGTAAATGATCGAATGGCTTTTATTTACGGCATAGTATAGGTATCAGTCCATGTCACATAGCAACAGGTGATATAGTGGTCTTGCCTAAAGAGTTTAAAAACATGCGCCTAGAGTTTAGGTATAAGTAACATAATAATAGTAACCTGATGCTGTCTGGTGCCTAAGTGGCTAAGAGGGAGATATCCCTACTGTATTATCTAAATAGGATTTTGACAGATCCTTGAAAATAAAATAATAAATAATATACTTATTGTATATTATTTTTTTTTGGAAAACAAATACTATTTTGAACTCAACTTATTATTTTGTAGGAAAATAGCCACAAAATAAATATTTTTTAAGAAAATTAAGAAAAAAATCTGACCTTTCGTCTTTTGTTTATCTATAGTTTCAATATTTAAGCACAGAGCATATATATCTACAACAAATCGAGGATATCAAATGAAAATCGGGTAAAACAAACAAAAATTAGGGTAAATAAATGAAGATCGGAAAACTGAATAAGACCATCTCAAAAACCTAAGTTACCTACGAGACATGACACAGGTTACTCAAGGCTCACCAAAATAAAACATGCATTATGTCAACTGACCTCACAAATCGGGTCCGAGCGGGATCAGTTGACATAATAGCCTAAGCCCTGTCTATCTAAGTTGTAAGTCAATACTTTCCAATTTATAATATTAATATAAATTAACGCACTATGTGTCAGTAATGCCAGTGACTCAGTACCGCTGCGTCTTTAATGCGCTATAAACTCGCATTAAATGTGCATTAATAGTCCATTAATAGCGCTTAAGCGTTTTAAAAGTGTTTTATTTTCGCAATTACCGAGACTTTACGGCACACACCAGATAACACACTTCGAACAACAATTATGAGCTTTCAAATAAACTCCTTGCCAGTGTCTTATGTACAATCTTGGAGTCTTTAAGTCGAGCTTAATTAGGTATTTTCTAGGCAAGCATGCTGCATCGTCGACCACATCGTCACTTAACATCAGTCGGAATTAGTTGCCCAATATTTGCCTATCACAGATAAGAAAAATATAAATGTGAATAACCAAAAAATGTAGGTACATTACCTAAGTAAAAAACCTCGTCATAAGGCACGCATTAATTACGATAAACCTTTCTTCCAAACCAACTTGAGTTGCACGTGGTGTCGCTGCCGATTAACAGGTTCTGGTGATTCACATTAATAAAAACGGCGTCCAACGATTATCAAGTAATATTAAGTACTTACGACTAACACACCCACACCCACGGGAATATAGCTTATGTTTTATTTTATAAATTGAATATAATTATGGTATATAACTATTATCAAAGTCTGTTTTTCTTTAGATTGATGACTCCCCTTTATTTTAAATTTGGCCACGTACAGCAACTACATGAATCGGTGCATCAATAAAAAACGTCAATTTTAAATACATACCTATTTTTATGTTTCTTTATGGATTTAGTTACCATAAGTTTTGCAAAGACATTCAGTTGCGATTACATCATTACGCATCATCACTTTCCATCAGTTGAAAAAGTGGTCAAATGCTTGCCTATCGAGCATAAAAAAACACTTATGTGGAAGACAAATATCTATGTTCAGACAATTAAGTGTTTACATACCTATCTACAACTTTGAATTATCATCTTGGCTTTCTACGCCGAAAATCGTTCGATGCCCGGCAGGAGCTAATTTTTTCTCCGTAAGAGACATTAATAGTGCTTTGTCTGGTTTCTGGATTGTGTGTGATGTGAATGTTTCAAGCATCAACAATAATAGTATTTGTTTGTAAATAAGGTTATGAGATCTTTTCAAAATTGATTCACAAGTGAGAAAAAATAATAAGGACATTATAGAGGATATTAGGACTCAACAGTTCACACTCTACATTTTTATATTTATTAGAAACAACTCATACCTACAACATTAACAAAATAATCAAAGAAACAACTAAACATACACCATGAAACTGAATCACTATAGTCTAAAATTGCTTGAATTTATATTAACCTTTCTTATCTCGTAAGTGCAATGAAATTTATCATGTTTTACTGTACAACTGGTTTCGCCGGATGCTATTAATATAATGTTATTATAGCGCGAGTTCAAACTCGTTCCACAAATGTTATAACTAATTCTCTTGTATGATGGAAATATCAAGAAATTCAAGAAGTAAACACTCTCCTCACGTTAGTCTATCAAATTATTGCCAGCAGTTTAATTTTAACTAAGATAAGATATGGTTTATACACAGAATTTCAATAAAAAGGTTCTGTATTCTAAGTACCTATATTAAAGGCAAAATTAAAATACCCTGCAATTAAGAAAATAGTCATTTTCCAGATAGAGCTGCCAAAGTACTGGGCAAATAGATATATCTGGTGGAAATTGCCCCTAGAATTAAGTTCCCCTTTTGTACTTTTTGTGCAATAAAGAATTAAATAAATAGATGATAAAAGGAGGTACAAAATGTGATAACTCCAAAGTTAACATAATCACTTTCGCACTCATAGCCTCACACTATGATCGATGACTTGCGTCGTGGGTGCCGAAAACATTTACTTTACACACACAACCTCACCCAAAAGCAGAAACACAAATTTTCCTTGAGGTAAAAGCTTGTGTGGAAACACAAGGTATTCACGGGTATCAATCCTAAGCAAAAGTTCAGATCAAAAGTTGTAAACATTGTTTATACGAGTATTAGATCTGACCTAGGTAATTCAGTAGCCAGTAAATGTCTTTTACCTGATCTGGATTACACCACGGAATTGGACTAAATATAATATTTGTAGA
The DNA here is from genome assembly GCA_948107665.1 of Lomographa bimaculata. NCBI lineage: Eukaryota > Metazoa > Arthropoda > Insecta > Lepidoptera > Geometridae > Lomographa > Lomographa bimaculata. Next base: position 309,116 of record OX403600.1, on the reverse strand, counting down.
GGTGTATTTTAAAAGTAAAACATGTAGTGTAAGATAATGCTCTGTGGACTGTAGGGTGTCACTAATAATAACATGTAGATATGTAGAGAGCATCACACTTATCACACCAATATTATAAATCCGAAAGCTTGTGTGTAAATAGCAGAACGGATTACGATGAATTTTGGAATGTAGGTACGTAGCTCATACCGAAGATTATCACATTGGCTACTTTATAACTTGATAAACACGGGCGATGCCGTGGGGCAAGGCTAGTGAGCTATAAATAAAAGTAAGCAATTTCCGCTATCTATGACGTCATGACTGAAGCAGGAAAGCAGCAATTGACACAAAAGTAACGGTAACCTCTTCAGTAATATATTTTATTCACCATCTATTGAATATTAAACGGAAACCAATACACAAACCTGTATCATTTATTAATGTATACCACCTATCCACTTTTCAAGCTTCAATTGTGAAAACTGGCTTTGACAGCTGTTCTGAGGAGGATATATAGATATGTTTTCCCATTGTGGGAAGAGGACGGAAGAGAATATATTTTCAATTGTCGAAAAAGGCTATATTTTCTTCACACTTAACAAGGCAAATTGGAGCGTATGTAGAATAAGCTAAAACGCAATTTCGTGTAACACAATTTTGTAGTTCTACCGTAAGTAATCTTCAATTGGCAGCGAGAAACTCGAAATACTGGTTGTGTCCGGAGGCTTGCCTCTCGTTTCAGGGTCATCAAACAAAAAAACTAATTTTAATTATTATAAAAATTGCGCATTATTGTTTTTACTGGCAATAATTTTAATCCCATCGACTTCCTTCATAGACAATAAGCTCTTCGCGCCTTTTATGATAATTGATTTCTGATTTGGCTTCTGTATTATTTTCTTGTATAACACTAGTATGTTTTTTGTAGGTTTGTAACGAATCAGAAATATTAATGTATCGTTATTAGTAGTTATTACTTTTGTTGTTTAATACTTGATATATGGTTTATTTGATTAAATCTTAATGTATTTTAAATCCGTATCTAATTATTTTTAATCAACTCATAAATTTATTTACTTATTTATATACTTACTTGGAACTAAAAACATGATCGTAATGATTTTTGTTTTGTTATCTTATAAGTATTATAAATAACTAGCCGTGCCCTGCGGCTTCGCCCGCAATTATCAGGTTAAAAAGTAGCCTATATGTTAATCCTGTGTATAATCTATGTACATTCCAAATTTCATCCAAATCCGTTCAGCCGTTAAAGCGTGAAGCGGGAACAAACATACTTACACACTTAAACACACACTTACACACGATTTATAATATTAGTAGGATTACTTTACTAGCTGCGCCCAGCGTTTATTGCTCACTATCAATATTCTAAATTTGATAAATATCTGTCTTATTTATAGTTTTGTCGCAGGGCAAAGGTCTACTACTACTACTTACCAGTTTTCGTTGATTTAAGCTTTAACAATTAATAGGAACCCATCATTCTAGGCCTAGCATATTTACCATCCTCGACCACATCATCACTTACAGGTGAGATAGTTGTCAAACTCAAACCTTTCAGAAAAAATATATTTTAAAGAACCATGTACAGGAGGAATATACCTACTATTTCCTGATAAGAAAACAATACAAAAATATATTATCATTCTGTTCCATATATACAGGTTTTTATAATAGCTAAATGGCCTTAAATATATATTAATTGTATAAAAAAATTATTCAACTAAATGTATTTTCTCTTGGGTGGCAACCCTAGATGTTGTTTTGCTACCAACTTACGCTTCTTTTTCTGGATAAGGCAGCGTGTTGTCGACTCGTATTGTGTACATACATAATACTCGTACGTAGGTATATGTACATGGGTTTTGTTGGATACTTTGGAACATCTCGTCGTTTGTGTTTATTTCGTATGATTTTGGTAAAAAGAGTAGTTATTTTAGATTTACATGAGACTTCGAATGCAATGTTTTTTAAATATTGGAGGAATTATTTTTGATCTTGTTTCGACCTTCATCGATCGACTTATTGAGAGAACCAGGCTTTGCTATCGTTATGTTTTTTTACTAGAAGTCTGCGATACGATGATTAAAGTTTAACTAAATTTATCAAGTAACAGGTAGATAGGATTTCTTGTAAGTTCAGTTGAGGGGTACCACCCCTATGCTAAACACTCACATAGCAGTACTATCCTATCAGGACTGGGACCGTTTAGAAGGATGAAGTAGCTATTGGTACTCTGGGCATATTATGAGAAATAAGTCAGCTGATGAACAAAACCCTGCGGGTCTTTGAAAATCAGAGTTTTGGGTAGCACTGAAGATTTGTTATGTAAACGTGACGCTTACCATCAAGTAATCGACTTGCCAACCTGCTTTTTTAAATAGCATATTTTTTTTCTGCATAGTTTTGTTTATAACGAAGTTGATTAACATCCTCTATTAATAACAAATAGGTATGTATATCTTATTTGGTAATCTAATGTAATCCTATTCAATAAAGCAATATATAATAATTATCTAAATGCGGCGGAGAGAAAGATAACAGCCATAATATATCAGTTGAGACGAAACGTGAAATTAAAAATAATAAAATGATATACCGGCTGCGAGCCGGTCCTCGTAAAACTCAGTTTTAGAACGGAAATAAGAATATGTTATGAACCTGTATAAATGTAGATATAACTGTGGTCAACACCCACTATGCCATGCGATCTGACTGACCCTAAATTATAATGTTTGGTAGAAGAAAAGCATATAAAAACTGATTATTTATTTGACATAAACACCTTTATATTACTGACAGGCCGGCGTTTAAATAAAATGTTATAAGAAATATATATATTACACACTGTAAGATATTGGTAATAGACATACATATTATTATACCTACCTAATCATCTCGTAAATTATTTATTTCATTTGTATAAATGTACTTTTTGCTACCTGTGGGGCTTGTTAATGGCTCTTCTTAAGTTTAAGTTATGTTTTTTTGTAATCATAGCTGTAAGCCACCCAAATACAATAATATTTTTAAAAAAAATATGCGCTGCCCACTGGATTAGTTTGCGTTCGCCGCTTAGCGGGTATGAGGTTCGATTCGCGATGGAAATTAAAATTTGTGAAGGGACAATCGTGTTTCTGGTTCTGGGTGTGATTGTGTGTGACGTTTCTCGGAGCACATGTCTTATGCCGTAGTCATTAAATGTTATGTGAAGGCGTTACTCTTATTTTATAATTATATACTTGTAGTATACCCCCATACCACAGAATACAGATGCACTACCATTATCCGGTAGGTACAAAATAATAACCAAAATCGTCAGTCACATGATGATCCGATCTTGCATTGTGACCTTACATACCAGATAGGGTTGCGTCCCGTTTGGTAACTATCCCATTTGGCAATTATTTTAGCTAAAAAATTACATAAAAGTGCGTTTGTTCTTAATCTAAGATTTTTTGTTCCAACTCACTGTTCTTCATACATTTTATCGCGTTTGCTTCTGTTTAGTTGGCTTTTTTAAGCATGTAATATTAATCTCTATCAAAATAAAATAAAAAATTACCATCTTACGTAGTTCATGTAGATACAATTTACCCTTTACTGCACATAATTTGGACCTTTAGTCTAGGAGAAATCGTTAACTTTATTTGAGGGTGAAAACGACGGGTCGCAGAATGAGTAACAGTTACTTCGTAATACTTCTACGTTTTGAACCATCGTACAGAAAAAGGAGGATATAAAATCGACTTTTTTATTTTTGTAGGTTATAACTTATCATTGAACTTTGAACTGCCTGCTGGAGTAATTAGGTGGGCGTCCGCCTTTAAGGCAGCGGGTTCGATTCCCGGTGGTAAAAGAAGATTTCTCTCCACGGGAAATTTGAGTTCCTGGTTTTGAGTATGTTGTTGTGAATGTTGTGTGAATCTTGGATGTTTTTGACCCCACGATCAATATGTAATCAATATTTTTTAACGGGGCGACCGACGCCGGTTGGGTCGTCTTTGAACTGCCCGCTGGCGTTGATGAGTGTGTTCGTCTTTAAACCAGCGGGTTCGAATCTCGGTGCACACAAGCTTCCTCCCCATGGGAAGTTTGTGTTTCTGGTTTGGGGAATGACGTGAATTTTGTGTGTATGGTGTTAACGTTTACGCCTCCAGAACACAAGTCATAGTACTTTTAGTGTGAGGCTCTGAGTGTGAAGTATTTATGTGTATGCTTTTATTTACCCGGTCGTCGCCGGGCGGGTCAGCTAGTGACAAATAAAATAATAAAAATATAAATATAAAACATAATAGTTAAGTTGTTTTTTATATTTATTTATTTCGTTACTATCTATATTCAGATATACGAGTATAAAAATATCAATGAGAGGAAACTTGTAACGACATAACTATTTTAAATTTTAGATTAAATACCACCCCGTACAGATTACATGAATAACACAAAGATAGTTCATCCAATGACTGTACCTAACTACACTGAAGTACAACGTATCTCCGGCTGAGACCACTAATTACCACCAGTGGTTATCATAACCGTTAGTCGCCACCAGGGGTCGTACTGATCGTGTCAGTATCGAGGGTCGTGCTGTATTGGCTCATGTGTACAAGCAGCAGAAGTGCCTCTATTGAAATTTAAAGTTCTGGTGGTGTAAGGACGGTGTGAAACCACTGAGTTCTTGTCTGTGTATAATCAAATAAATAATTCTAATAATAAACATACAGTAGAATATAAGTAGGTATATGGATTACTACTACATCATAATGGCACATAACTACAGTAAAGCAACTTAGTCGTCTCGTAGCTCGTTTCTTTACAAAAAATATGGAGATTGGATAAACTCAAAATATCTATCTCTACGCAAGCACGTTTCGATTATAAATTCTTAACATGATGCCAATTTCAAAAATTGTAATAATAATATTAGCGGAGTTGACAATGTCCTTCTTACGCCGCTGGTACTGGGCTCGATTTCCGTTAGTACTAAAATTTTCGACCTTAAGGGAAATTTAAGCATGTGATTGTATCTGTGCTGTGAACATTTCCGACACACACGAAATTATTTCATCTCTCCTTCTTAAGTGATGCCAGGGCCAATGGAACTCTGTCGAAACGTCGAGGTTAGTCAAAATAATGTGTACTTTGAAAATAAAGTACGAAATGACCCGATTTTGTTACATATATTTTCCTTGTTTTGTAACTCAATAATGTCTCATTTCATTGCCGAAATAAGGATGAAAAGAGTCGCTTGTATATGCTGTAAAATTAGAACTTGCGTCTTTGGAGTGTCCGACCAGTACGGGCGGCCTTTAGTTTGTGACTGGTTCTTGGTCGCGCGAGACCTTCGATTCTGTCGAACACTGGACCCAGAGGACCTTTATTTCCTGAACTGTCACCGTTTACCCCAACTTTCATCTAAGTTACTAACTTGAACTAAGTTAAACTAGTTAAGTTAGTAATGCGCCCATGGGCCGCAACTTGACGCGATTCTTGGATGAATTTTTGGTATGTTGGAATTTTTGTTCTTATATTATCCTCTTGGGTGAAGAAGCGTGTGTTTTCGATATATATAAGTACAAGTTTTTCAAGTTTCGGGATTTTAGGTATTTGCTAAGTGGATATGGAACATTCACGAAAAATGCTATATGCGGCTCGCTCGCATGACTTGCTACCACTACTAGAAGTACAGTCGTAGACCACGTAACCCGAGTTCTGGCGTAAATTACCAAACGGTGTTCCAGCAACCATTTCTGATATCCAGTTTCTATCCCGACCACTCTTGACCACAACATTGTCTAAAATGGTAAGTGATGACGTAATATCACTCATCGCCACAATGACGTTATGTTATTATAGTAGGCAGTCAAATGCTATAGACAATTAATCTGAACAAGATATTCATAAGCAGGTGCTTATGAGCTATACAAACTACAATATCTAAATAACCCTGCAAGGCCACATTTTGCGAACCCCTTCAAAATACTTCTTTGTGTGTAATAAGGAAACCTTTCCATGTTTTTCGCCAATTTTCTTTGAGCCTAATAGGAAACAGTTCAAAGGTAGAATATACAAAAGCATGTATCAAGGTAACCCTTATATAGCTATCATTGGTCCTTCGTTATTCAGCTAAGGGCTTCGTTAGTTGGCTCTTCAAGCCCTTTGTATTGCTTCAATTGCCTGAGATTGCTGGAAACAGTATCGGTTTTTCTCGTTTATCTATCTATATATAAAATATATATAACTCAAAGGTGACTGACTGACTGACTGACATAGTGATCTATCAACGCACAGCCCAAACCACTGGACGGACCGGGCTGAAATTTGGCATTCAGGTAGATGTTATGACGTAGGCATCCGCTAAGAAAGGATTTTGATTAATTCTACCCCCAAGGGGATAAAATAGAGGATGAAAGTTTGTTGTACTTCTTAACGCGAGCGAAGCCGCGGGCAAAAGCTAGTCTATCTATATATATATAAAAAAAAACAACCACCACTATTCGTTGTAATTTTATAACTTAAGAACGGGCTCTCTTATCCAAACCAAATGTTTAGGCTTTGTTCGGACTATTTAGTAGATAGTTTATGTGAAGTTTGCACAAAATCGGTCGAGCGGTTCTTCATTTATCACACCCGGGCGAAGCCGGGGCGGATCGCTAGTCGTTTATATGAGGTACTCTACTTCAAAATATGTAAAAAAAATTAGGTAATATAATATAGGTATATAATTTGGAGTTTAATGGTGATGATTAATTAGATCTTCAAGTCAAGAACGAATTCATTTCATTTATTCCAGAACAAAATTGTATCGGAAATTATTATTTTAACAACATAAAAATTACAAAATAAATTCAAAATTATTTTCTAGGTAAGCATGCTATATTTTCCGACGCATCATCACTTTCCATCATGTGAGGTAGTGGTCAAATGCTTGCCTATCGCACATTAAGAAAAAACATTGGCTGGTCGTGATTGTGCGTGTTTGATGTGGTTTTTTGCTGGTTGAGTGTATGTGATGTGTCTGTTTCCGGCACCCACGACACAAGTCATCGAACTTAGTGTGAGGCTGTGAGTGTGAAAGCGTTTTAAAACATAATAATTTGGTTTTTCTTTGTTATTCAATTGCTATCTCTATCTATTTTACTCATATACTCATGGAGGCAAACTGCACAAGCTCTTTCTAGCGACTACCATAATAACACCTAGGTTAACAAAATTATGTATTAGAGATTAAGAATGTTTTAAAAAATGAATGAAAAAAAAGTACGCCGCCGAATTTCTTGCCAGGTTCTTCTCGAGATGGCTGTAATTATGCGAATCTGGTAATAGAATCATTAACTTTCATGAGTGCCTCTTTGAGGCTCATGTGAATAAACGATTTTGATTTAGACCTGATTTAATAAGGAAAAGTTCTGATATTGACGGTAGATGTCATGTTATCTCGCTCACGCAAGCGATTAACGGCATTAGTGGGAGTAAGATGCCATGTGAGCTGTTGTCAGTATCCGAACTTTTCTTAAATAAGTCAGGTTTACATCAACAGAACACGTGTAAGTATTTTTTACAAAACTTATATTCCCAAGGTCAATAGAATCATATTTGGCTTCGGTAGCTCGTTCATATTTTTTACGCAATAAGATTATTACAGGCTTCGTTTTTACTATTATTAAGTCTCAACTTCATTTCAATTGCTTTGATCTATAGGTTCTCTAAACAGAATACATATGAAACTTAAGTTGTACATAAGTGAAGTGCTGAATTTTCTCTACTTTGTAAATAGGTTAGGTACCTATTTAAAGTATAAACTTTAAGTCACATGTAATATAAGTTGTTTAATTCAGCTGAATTTTCTCTACTTTGTAAATAGGTTAGGTACCTATTTAAAGTATAAACTTTAAATAGGTACCTAACCTATTTAATTCAGCTGAATTTTCTCTACTTTGTAAATAGGTTAGGTACCTATTTAAAGTATAAACTTTAAATAGGTACCTAACCTATTTAATTCAGCTGAATTTTCTCTACTTTGTAAATAGGTTAGGTACCTATTTAAAGTATAAACTTTAAGTCACATGTAATATAAGTTGTTTAATTCAGCTGAATTTTCTCTACTTTGTAAATAGGTTAGGTACCTATTTAAAGTATAAACTTTAAATAGGTACCTAACCTATTTAATTCAGCTGAATTTTCTCTACTTTGTAAATAGGTTAGGTACCTATTTAAAGTATAAACTTTAAATAGGTACCTAACCTATCTACAAAGTAGAGAAAATTCAGCTGAATTAAACAACTTATATTACATGTGACTCATTTAAATATGTCTATAGTCGACAAGACAAATGTTCTTTTGTTTTTTTTTCTGGATAGGCAAGCATTTGGATTTTGGCCTGATGAAAAGTGACGATGCGGCCGAAGATGGGACATGCTTGCCTAAACTAAAAACCAACTACAGCTACGAAATTGTATCTTGTAGTTAAACTACCAAAAAAAAGTCTACGTTATATTTTAATACTATTAAGTGTGTGTTATATATTATTGAGATTAAAAATTTGGAGCTCTTTCATTTGATACTCATGACGATGTCATTTGTGTTTTTTTATCTCTTCCATAACTATTACGGAGAATCACATAAGCTATTTTATATTTTATAAAAAAATTACCTTGTGATGCCAGAAGAAACGTTACAATCGGTTCATTAGTTTGGACGCGAACTAACGAACATATATATAGATTCCGATATATACATACAGTGCTAATATCATAACCCTCTTTTATGCTTCACCGTAGTTGAATAAATAGATCACAGTTCACATTATAACGTAAAGTCTAAACATCCAAAATAGTGGATTTTAATATTCATAGAAGAAAAGAAACAAATGTAAACCACCTAAATAATATACCTCCAGAGCCCTACAGGCCCTTCCTACGTAAGCCCTTACGTCAGCCTTATCTCAAGAACAAAGAAGTCGTTTCCTACAGGACCAGCCCGACCACTGTTCCCGTCTCCCTCGCTCGCTCCACGGTAGACAGAGACGGATGCGACTGGTCCCGACCGGCCGAAGGTTTCTATAAATGTATGTTTATGGACCATCTCGAGCTTTTTGTGAAGGTTTTTTTCGGACACGAGTTGATACGTGGACATGGGGTAATTTAACATCTACGAATGGGTTTAGTTTTTGTGCTCTCTTATTTATAAGGTAACTTCAACTACACAATCTGGTTGTGGTAGATATATACTCATATATGTATAGATATATTCATGACTTTACATTGTTGTGACTATCTGTTTGGCTTTGTCCCGCGGCGCAGGATAATAAGTAGCCAATAATTTTGTAATATGAGTCTTATTCTAGGTCTAAAATCTAGATCCTGATCTAAATCTAGTGTTGCGGCATACTACATTGGATTCAGTTCTGCTGACGACCCAGTTGGCGCGGTGGACAGGTGTCCGCCCTCTGCGCCGTGGGTCCTGGGTTCGATTCCCGACAGGAGCACAAATTCCTTCCCAAGGGATATTTGAGCTTCTGGTTCTGGGTGTAATGTGTGTGTGATGTGAATGTTTCCGGCACCCACGATACAAGTATTTGAACTTAGTGTGGGGCTGTGAGTGTGAATGCGTATGTTTGCTTAGCAATAGGTATTACTTACAATACCTAGCATAATCCAATATCTCATTTGAAATATAAATATTTTCATGTTAACTTTCGCATAAATAAAATGTCGCAGTAGTCTTGCTATATCTTCGGCTGTAATGTCAATTGTCTTTGTCTCTGATGTCCAACATAATTATGTTCTTCTCATATTATTTTCGACCAAGCGACCAGAGCGAGCGAAACGTCTCCGTTTCAGTTTGGGCAAAATTGCTTTCGTATGTCCGGTGGATTTTCGGTTGTTCTCCTATACAGGTCGCATTTTGTGAGCAGGGTTCGATAATTATATAGGCTTTTTTTTGTCTATTCAATTTTGGAAAATGTCAAAATGGCGGAGATATGAGGGGCTGAAAACGTGTATGTATTTCAGCCATTTCGAAAAATACGCGAGGTCTTCAGGTCCATAAAGACTTTACGTTATGAAAATTAATGAATTTTAAGTTCTTAAGAAAAAATCTTTTTTTATTTAACGTTGATTATGTTTAAGTGAATGATACTTTATTACATCGTTATTCAATTCAAGAAAACATAATCAATAAAGATATCATTATAAAATGTCATCTTGTTTTATTTTATAATCAAAACATTACATTTTTCAAATCATTTTTCCCCTGACTGTACTAATTTCCTATGGTGGTCGAGTTAACTACTATAAACAAAATAATAGAAAAGTGCGGTCGAGTTAACAATCAACCCAATTATGACTTTATGTATCAGTATTTTTCAATATTATAATAATGGTTGACTATAATATTGTTTTGGTTGGCTATATATAAATAATATAATTTTTGTGATTACCTATCTTCTAAAATAAATAGCAAAATATAACACTCACTTAATGATATTCTGATTCTTTATTAAAACTGTATTTCAAATCAATAAATCCTCAGAAGAGACTCTTTTTTTTTCTTTTTCAATTAAGTTACTTTAACTTATATAAAACACGCACATTTTACGAGCCTAAATTTAATCAACATAAGCTACGTCTTTGAATAAAGAAACAGTATATTACTACACTTAAATTAAATTCAGTACATTGTAGTAGTGGTGACTTTACAAAACAAATTTATGGTAGAATCTATGATAATAGTAAATTTAGTTCTAAGACTAAACTTTAAACACTTTACTTTAAACTTTTGAGTTTAAACATTTATATTTTCGATTAAAGTCGACGTCTTAAGCTGTTCCCGTTTTCACTTCAAGGTGGTTGGGCTTAAGTGACTGACTTCAATCAAAAATAGATCTGATTTATTGAAGACAAGAGATTTCGAGGTTTATAGCTGGTTATTTTCTTTGTAAAGTTTGCCTGCGTATTTGTTTATAAATATTTGCAGTGCAAAGTTCTCCTACTTACATAATAACTCGATGAATGTACCCGTTGCTCTAAACTCTAAACAGTTTTTGATAAATTATGCAATTGCATATATGTAATATAATTATTCATACATTTTATCAAGTATGCGCTACACTGTACACAATGTTGGAACACACCGAGCCGGCGCGGCGGCGGTGTGGTTTTTCCATTTTCAGGTATAGTTACAGTTACAACTGCGATGGTTACTAAAAACTTTGCCAGACCTGGCTTATAGGCGAATTCACTTCCAGCACAAGGGTAGGTTTTCGTATTATCTAAATTTTAAGACTTAACCCGGTCCAACCTTAGACATTTTGGTTAAAGGTTTGAGGGTGCAAGGCATAGGTAGGTAGACAACATTGAACTGTTTCAGTGACTATATATTAATTATTACGTTCATCATCCGTACGGCGAAGGAGACCCGTTACCTGCTCTTTGTCTTTGTTCCCCGAGGGGTATCATTTGGGAGTCTTCAAGTCAAGAGTGAATAGGTCTTTTAGACAAACATGTCACATCTTCGGCCGTTTCCGTCATTATCCGTCAGATGAGATGGTGGTGTTTGTCTGTCAATGTTTGTCTATAAAGCATAAAAAAAAAATCTTTAATTTTCTCGTTAACATATGTAAAACTTTTCAAAGATCTCACTTTAAAAAATATATTTAAAACGAGAGAATTAATGAAATAATAAAAATAAATTATGATACCTTTCTTAGTACTCCAGCCGTTGTATTACTTTCTATTTAACTTCTCTTATGTTATCTTATTTTAGTGTTTTAAGTTGAATAAATAATCCCAAAATCATCTGGAAACATGTAATCTAATGTTTAGCTGACTACATGATCTCTTGTATACTTATGGGATTCTAGAGTTTAATAATAATTTAAAGGTCGTCAAAATTCTTATTACCGTTTTACTATTAAATAGTCGTATGGCCAATGTAAACAAATCATGTTTAACGTCAATATTATTTTAGTAATAAAACTCACATTAAATATCGGTATCCCTTCATGTTGGACGGTGACAGCCAGAGACAGGCTATTGATATTTCTGGCAGGAAACTGACACTGACAGGAAGGTATATAAACATTTTAACGTGAAGCGTGTAATGGGAACTAAAAGGTGTATTTCTATAACATAGGTACTATAGGAATTAATATACTCTATAAATAATACTCTTTTGTCGATCATCGCAGTAAAATATGTTCAAAATTCCTAACTTGATTTCCAAAAACAGTGAACAAATGGCGTTGTTGATTTTGTATAATTTTCTAATACCAATGATTCTTAAAGTATTAATGAGTAATAATGGTCGATTATTAACCGTTAATACTATGTGAACGTGCATAAGTGTAGGCAAATCAAACAAAGTTGAAAAACGTGATTTTCACCTTCGCTCCAAAACTCCAATAGAAGTTCTAGTAAAGTTTCTACCACTTTACTAGGCCATGACTTGACTATGACTGGATCTTTACTTTGACTATTTCTAGGACTTTTAATATGAAATACACTTGACATATTATATAATAACTTGACACCGGCTAAATGCACAAGATTACGAAGCCAAAAAAAAATAAAAAGCATTATTTTCGACAAAAAGGATATAATGCTTAATTGCTAATGTTGTGTAGATAATATTCCTTATTTAGCTTTAAGACAGAAGCAAACATTGTTATATTTGCAATCAAGTCACAAACAACCACAAGGCAGAATCATCAAAGACTTAAATGATGTAATTTACAGATTTGTACATGTTATGGCTTTGTATAAATAAATCATTTCTTTTTAGTCTCATTTATGCAAATCGCTTTTAAAACCATAATCTGGGCGGATATCAACAAATTATTTATTTTTCTGACACTCGAATAGCATATTGTATATAAGTACGTCTTAGGTATTATTTATATTATTTTATTTCGGCCTCATCATCACTTTCCATTAGATGAAAAAAAAAAAGATGAAAAAGTGTACAAATGCTTGCAAATTCTGCATAAAAAGAAAAAGGTATATAATTACAATAATAATAATATGTCGTGTAACATACATGCTATAAATAGGAAAAGGGACATCTAAGTTCCTACATCTCGACATCTTCTCCAACGTGTATGCCCAAGGCGCGGTGCACACGTTCGACGAGCGCCCACGCCCGCCGGTAGCCAACCAGTTTGACTTCAATTGTATTTTTTGTTTATTTTCGTTTTTTACTCTTTATCCCGCGGAATTAATAGCCATGGCTTTATCGTTTATCTTGTTTGGGAAGGGCGAGGTCACAGTGGATTGTTTTATTTGATTTTTGAAGTTTTAAAATATGTTTGTATATGATATTATAATATGATTATGTTTACTGAGCTATGTAAGTCTTACACTATAAGTATTAATATTACAAATCAGAAAATAACTAAGGTTGCTAGTAACCGTGACGAAACAAATAATAGCTTCTGCTTAGCCATAAAGTAAACAATCCGCTCTTATATGTATTGTTGAATAAAAAATTTAAAAACAATAAAATTTTTGCCTTTAACATATTAAAAGATCTACAGTTAGCAGTTTACTTAATATTAAAAATTATAAAAAAATTGGTTAAGAATACTTAGCATTTTGGTCTCGTTTATTGTCTATACAGAGATTCATATTCAGATTTATCCATGTAGATTCGAAAGCTGCTGTGAGATTTTTTTTGCTGAATAGGCAAAATAAAAGGCATTTGACCGCTATCTCACCTGATGAAAAGTGACCATGCAGCCGAAGATGGAACATGCTTGCGTGGAATGTACCCATTCACTCTAGACTTGAAGATTGTGAAATTCGTGTTTGCGTCTTTGTGCTCTGAACGGTGTTCAGGGCACAAAGACGCAAGCTATGAGTTCCACTCCTTCGCAGTACATGGCTGTACGGATGATAAACGAAGAAGTGAAACGCTTCAAGCGAACTGAATGTATGTTAACATGCGAGTACATACTATCACAATTTTATGAGCACTCAAACAAACAATCAAACAATTTAACCGCTAGTTATTCTTTTTTTATAAAACAGTACACATGATTGTCTTTTAAGGTAAATATTATATTTTAAACATTCTTAAATATATCCGGTGTCCAGTGTGACACAACCCTTTATACACAACTTTTATTTTCCAGTTTGGTGCTTTCATCAATTTTAATTCGAATTTCTCGTATTTATTTTTTAGGATCCAATACAGTAGTATACAGTAGCTCCAAAACTTAATATTTAACAGACTTTTATGTTGACGATTATTTTCGAAGTCTTAAGTGCCGGAAACATTCACATTACACACACAATCACACCAGACACACAAACACTTCAAGAGAATTGAGAAATTCATGCTTCCACCGTGTATCGAACCCTTTACACGCTGGATCGTAAAGCAAATAGAAACATTCTGATTTGTTCGTTTGTAGTAAATATAAGTCTCGTGGACGCAGCTAGTAGATACATAACATTACACATAGGTATATACGGAATCCTTAAGCATTATTCAATATATAATAAGTAACATATTTACATAACAATCGCACAATGTTTTTGTTGCTAAATAGTTATCATCAGTCATCATCAGTCATTGTGTGGATCCTATTCAGAATAACGAAGGTCTGCCCTAAGGTTGTGTGATGAACCGAGATACCATCCATGCAACATTGTATGGCTTTGTATGGAACTTGAACCATGTATTTTGCTAGGGCTGCTGCTATTGAATAGGCTTCACAATCTGTTTTAATGGTATATATAAACGCAATCACACTAACAGTATTTATAAATAGTTTTATCGATTTAAAATTGCAAAATGTTATTGAATTTAATGTCATACATTTTAATTGATTTTATTACTTTGGACGATTTGAGGAACAGCCACACATACAAGATACATACATACATACATATACTTACTAGCATGAGGATTATTTGTCGGCATTTTGGTCACTTGTTACCTCGACTTGACGAGACGATCCGAGGTGTCATACTAAATATCGACAGTTCATTAAGATGAAGATTAAAACAGAAACCGACAAAACAGAAACATACCTTCGACATAATTCTTCTCTAGTTTCATTGGATATCATCAGCAGAATTATGTCGAAGATATGTTTCTGACTAAATAATTATCTGCCGAACAAGTGCACGTCGAAGCAGGGTTTGTCGATGTAGTGGTCTTTCTAAAGTGTGCGTTGTCGAAGTTATTTTGTCGGGCTATTCCTTGTCGAATATATGTTCTGTCGAAGCAATGGCTTGTCGAAATATATTTGTTCGAAGTAAGCAACTTGTCGAAGTAATGAACTGTCGATATTTAGTATGACACCCGACGATCCGACAGATTTATAGAGCTCCCGGTCCCAGCGGCTGCCTAAGCAAAAGACACTAACCTGTAACCACTATCAACTACTTTATTGCCGTATTGATAGGTTATTTGCTACTTTGCATTATTTTTTATATTTAGTTACTTAGGTAGATGAGCCGGTGCAAGTGAGTCTACGGTAGTTGAGGTACAAGATGGGTCTTATTAAAAAAATAAATTTTTAGAATATTTATATACTTATACTAGGTAAACCCTTTAAGTAGCCTGTGTTTTATTCCAGAACCTAAACTATCTACATTCTAAATTTTATCAAAATCGGTTTATTCGTTACGGAGATACGTGGTGACAAACATTCACACAAACACACAAACTTTCGCATTTATAATAATAGTAGGATGCTATGTTTGAATCTTGGTAAGCGTATTATGTTATTAGTTAAGTTGATGACTGTAATGATGTGCACTTAACAAACTAGATTTTTAATACCCGTCACAACGCTAATTACTTAGTAGTCATAAGATTATGGAAAACCTTTTTTTTTCGCAGTACCTAAGCTACAGCATAGAGAGAAAAAAATCGGTCCGGTAGGAATTCCAAAACCGATGATGCAGTGGACTAGTATGCACTTTGAAAGCCACAGGTCCTGGGTTCAATTCCCGGCAGGAACACGATTTCCCTTCCCAAAACATGTTTGTGCTTCAGGTTCTGAGTATATTGTATGCAAACATCGTACGATGTAAATGTAAATATTTCCGGCAGCCACGAAACAAGTCTCGGTGTGGAGCTGAAAGTGTGAAATATTTGTTAGTTTGTTAATAGCTCATTTCACAATTGAAGTTATGTTTGGGACGAACACATACAAGTAGAGCAGTAGTGAGCACCAGTTATTTCTGAGGCTAAATAAATAAATTAATTTAATTGTAATAGCTATTGCTCGTAATGTTTGTAAGTACCTAAAGTAATTTAGATTAATGACGATCATTTGAGGAGTACGTCATTGGAGCCTTCCTTTGAAGATATTATATAAAGAGCTCTATCCCGGTATATCCTTCCTCAAACAAACTTCCCTATTCAGTACAATCTCATTAACAACTGCTCATCCAAAGCGATTTAATTGAATCTGGCAGAAAACCACACATTATATAATGTACTACTTGTAACTATGTAGTACTGTTGTTAGTAATGACGTCGCGGGTTAGTGTAGTAGGGCTGGCGTAACCGGAAATTAATATGATGATAGGTAGATACTAGATGCGCTTCTTTGATGCATGACACAAGTAGTCTAGATTTCACATTGCGTGAACTTGGCTAAGGCGACGATGCGGTCGACACTTGAACTTGCCTAGGATATTATATTCAACAGTAAGATAATTATGATGAATCAAATCTAAATGTCTGCTAAATAAGGAATTCAAAAAATCATCACAAGAAAGTATATAATAAAAAAAATTCGACACGTTTTAAAAAAGATTCCTATACTAATGAGACAGTATCCAATATCGCTCAAAATAATCAGTGCATTAATCCTACTTTAATAGAAACTATCGACTATTGCAGTCATAAGAATAAGAATTTATTGAATGCAAATAATCCTGTTACAAATAAAAAACCTGCTTCAAATTTATTTTTACTGAAAAATTAACCCTAACTCTGCAAAAGTTCAAGTTTATAAGTAATTTTAGAAAGCCTCCACGTTTCTGTTTGGCAAAGTAATGGCAACCATAGCCCTAACGAGGCAAACAAATGACGCCCGCGTTCGGAAGATAAACCGGTGATCTGCCTCCTGCCGGCTGGATGCGGTATTATCCGGTAAATAGCGGTACATACCGGTACCCTTATCCGGTATGTTTGATGCCTATTAATAGTGACGATACGATATAAAAGTGACATTTTAAGGTAAAATCAAATCTTAATAATCCATTTTTAGCTAGGGCTTTTATACAAATATATTTTATTTAGATATTACTATAAGCCTCGTTACGTTCGACATTCCAAAATTATAACTTATGCCTACGAAATTAGAAAATTATTCTATAGTTGTCGTAGAAATACAGGCTAATTAATTGAGGTGAAAAATCAATAATTTTTTATTACTATTTTTGTGACATCAATTTTATTACTCCGAGATGTGTTGGCCGATTTACGTCATTCCTTTTTAGAACTGACAAAGTGAACCCGTGAAGAGACCACACAAAAATTATAATAACTTGGGTTGAATAGTTTTTAATCAGTTATATGTACAAATGTTTCATTGAACTTGGATGACATCTATAATATCTTTAAACGAGCAATTCTTGTATTTATATATATATGTATTACTGTGTAATCTGGATCTCGGAAACGGCTCCAACGATTTTCATGAAAGTTACAGATTAGGGGCCGGAATCGTTCGTCATGAAAGTTACAGATTTCGGCCCAAGGAATCGATTCATCAACGTTTCAGGTCCGAGAAATGCTCGGTTCCCAAACTGCATTTGAAAAGCCGGGTTTAAGAAACTATCAGCGCCATCTATTACGCCATGACCGATGTAAAAAACTGTTTCTACTCGACACTAGATGGAGCTTTCTGAGGCTACAAATTCAAACACATTCTACCAAAAACCAAAAAACCTAGCAAAGCTCGGTCATCCGGATATTTGTCATTAAATCACTAAAAAGTCAGATTTTTTTAAATTTTGATGGCATTCGACCAATATCTATATACCTAAAAACGAAGTCGGGTTTGTTACAACACTTATAACTCGAGAACTGCTGGACCGATTTTTCCGCCAGATTTGTCTCCGCCCCGAATATTAGAATAATTATTAAAACATCATATTAATTCACGAAAAATTAAATAAAATACTAAAAAACGTTTTCACACACATTTTACTCAACGAGCTTATTGATAATATTAAGAACGGATTGCTTTTTTACATACTTACATAATGTGGCAATTGAAGTGAATGATAGTAACGTTTTTGAATTTTGCTTTTGTGTTGTCGTCGTGTTGTGGTGTGTAAAGAGGATCTAATGTGCAGGTATTAGTCAAATTACGCAGCGAGATTACGGGTGAATGAGGTGTTGTACCTTAATGCTGTTCCCTTGTACTCATCTCTGAGTTAATCTGCTGGGCGTGAAGATCGTCTCAGGGTGTATTTATAGATGTTGTGATTGTATTTAAAAGTTGACTCAAGGATATACATATATGTATAAAATAACCTAAGTCACATATAAATGTATTTATAGGTATAGCAAGAGAACATTATTATTACATTCTATAAAGACGAAACATAATTATAGCTATTACAAATAGACATAAAAAAATCACATAACATACATAAGCTCATGCTCGTAAAAAACTATAACAAAGTGTTCAAAACAAGCATAACTCTTAAATCCCACTAAAGAATTACTAAACTGCCAATCCAATAAACAAATTTTACTGCTCATAAAGCGTTACAATAACTTACCTAACTAAGATATATCTCACATACAACTTAAGCACCACGACTTTTGTTAAACCATATGAATCGCCATAAGATACCGGGATTCACAACACGTGCATCGAACTTGGTGTAATTAAATACCAACCTACAAAGGCAATCAAAAAAATCCTTAAAATAAAGAACATAAAAATCAATTTTCAATAGCTCAAGTTGAGATAAGTTAGTCAATGTACAAAGCTGAAATTACAGCTGCTAAAAGCATTATGCCTTTGAGATAGAGTTAATTATTGTTCGGATATAATTTTATTTTAATTTGTAATTTATACCGCATGTGTTTTTTGAGGCCAACGCTTTGTTTGAAAAGTTATTGCTATATTCTTTAAATAGATTAATAAATCGCCTCCTTTTTGTTCGTATGCATTTGTGAGTCATTAGGATTGTCTTTTGTGTGAAAATGTATTGAAATCCCGGTCGTTGACCTCTCGTTGAATATGTTCAAATCGTTACATGAAATGAGTGCAACAAGAAGTAAAAATATCTTGAAAAATGTATTATGGTTTAATAAAATGAGAGATGTATTGCATTTATAGCTTTTGTAAGCAAGTCTTAGTTTTTTGCAAAAAGTTTTTTCACAACTCTATGCGCCTTCTCTCGTACGTATTATCTAGGTAAAAACGTTTTATCTATTATCTATAAGAAAAGAAAACAGAAAGCTATATCTTGTTAACTTTTAGAATTCTGTCATAGTTAACAGAGTGGCACTGCTTTAACTAATTACACCATCAATCTACTAAAAATTATAGATACAACACACGGAACATGGGGTTGTAGCTCTAGAAGCGGCTATCACTACACTAATAACCGATATCCGCAAAACATCGATTAACTCAGAAACAGAATAGTATTCATTCAAATCAAATCAACATCTTTTATTCACATGGGCCCCAAACAGGCACTCATTAAAGTTAATGACTTTACTGCCAGATTTGCAGTTAAGTATTCAAGTCAAGAGTGAATAGGTATTTTCTAGGCATACGTGAGCCATCGTCGACCGCATCGTCACTTAACATCAGGTGAGAGAGTGGTTAAATCTGTGTGCCTATCACATATAAACAAGAAAATGTTATGAAGCCTGTAAAAGTAAAAACCTATTATTGTTATTGATGGCCTTTTAGTTCTATCTATACTATACTTACTTATTGCTCGTTCTAGCCATAATAGGATCTACTATAGTCTCATGGTAAAAATAAAGAAAATACCTAACAAAATAAAGCCGCCTATTCCCCAGCCTCTCCAAAAGGCATAAGCGCTTAGAGTGCACCTCACATACTCTACTTCCTGACTCTACGCTACGTAGAGCCCCTCGAGAGTGAGCCTTTGTGCCGTCTACAGTATTTTGCAGCTCTACCGCGCTTCAAGTTTACAATTTAGAACTTATTTTTAGCCTCTATTATACGAGTAAGGTTTCATATTTAAAAACTATCGATACACATGCTATAGAGGTGAAATAGTTCTCACCTAATGGAAAGCGACGATGCGGCCGAAGATGGACCACTGTGGGAGCTCCAAGCGGAGATTCTCGCCGAAGTACACCATTTCGTGGCGGCGAGGAGATCACGTGGAGACCTCCCAGCGAGGGAAAAGGTCACCCGAATGCGAACCTGTTGCGGCGGTGGATGGAGGACCTGGCTCCATCGGTCCCTGGGCAGTGGACGGTGGAGGCCATCCGCCCGGCCTATGGAGGCGGGTGCGGCGGCGGTTTGGGTCGGTGACCTTCCGATTGGTACAGGTGCTTTCTGAACACGGATGTTGCGGAAAGTAACTGCACCAAATCGCGAGACTGGAGCCGACCCCGGCCCGCCGCGCATGTGGGGCGCCGGAAAATACGGCTCACGGGGGTGTTTTTTGTGGGTTCGAGCCCCACACACCCCTATTCTTCAAGGAACGAAAGTGTAACGCATTTTCCCTACACAAAAAAAAAAGATAAGGGTTTAATTCCGGCAGGAACAAAATTGTTCTTCCCAAGGAGCATTTGTTCTTTTCTTTGGTTCTAGGTGTGATTGTGTAATGTTTCTGACTTGAGTGTTGCTTTAGTTTAGTGAATCCTAGACGTGCCGGTTTCGTCACGATCTTTAACATAAAGGCTTTCACACTAACATCAATCAGTTCAATGACTTGTGTGGTGCCGGAAACATTCACACTACATATACAATTACACCCAGTAACACAAATTTCCCTAGAGGAGAAAACTTGTATTTACATCGGAAATCAAACCCGTTACCCATTGTTCAGATGCACCAAACTATACCAGCATGCAGTTCCTTCCCCCATTGATATCGACTTACTATAATCATAAGTAATATACAGTATATTTATCTGCCAAGTGAACACCTACAACCTTCTAGGTCAAGGTGAGCATTAAACCGCAGTAACTTGAACCTAATCTGTGCACCTGTCGTATTACATAACTTATAATAATGCGACACGATGAGGGATTTACGTCAATCACTTCATCTTACCATTATATGTATTATGTATGCCTTCTTATTGCCACTACTATTTATAAAGTGCTAATTATTCAATCTTCAGACAAATGATTAGTTAGTTAGTTATTAAAGTATACGTCCAACTTAGTACATAATAAGCTTTTTCAAGTTTTCAATGCTCTGTTATCGATCAGATACTTATCTGTAGCTATTTTGTAAAAATGTTCACACTTAAGAGACCCATTTACACCAAGTTCCAGATGTTAGAGAGAGAGAGAGAGAGCGATCATTGATGATACCTATATGTACATTCAAGCTAAAATCGCAAATATTAATATGTATACTATATACAGAGAAAATCAAACAAATATCTGAAATGGAAAATTACCGTCAGTTTTCATGATAATGATGTAAGCAAATTATTCAACATACCTCTAATTGGCTTTGGGCATAATACACTGAACGACCAATAAACCGAGGTCTGTAAACATTTACAATGTTCCTAAAATTGACAGGTCAGGGTTTACTGGTGATGATGCTTAATGACCAGCTTTACAAGATCTCGCTAGCGGAGACAATGTAAAGAGATGTCAGGTCAGATTGTATTGGTGGAGGAGTAAACCGAACTTGACATGCTCCAAGGTTGTGACTTGATTGTGAGTGACAGATTTAATTGAAGCAGAGTCGGGAACAGTGTAGATGGATAAGTACCTTGTCGCAATTATAATACATATGTAGTTTTCTGTGTATGGTCAAAATATCAATCATCTCACTTAGCATAAATCGAGAAGTTTTAAATAAGAAAAAATCGTAAATTCTCATGCTAATGAACTAGCTCATGTTTAATTACTTTGACTACATCATATGCTCTCTTCATCACTTATAAATGGTAATGATAACAGTCCAACGCGGATAGCGTTTGTCGAAGATTTAAAAAAAAAGGTATTAAAATTAGACAATTATAGTGTATTCATTCGCATTATTACTCAAATAATAAAATATATAAGTACCTATTTAAGGAATAATAACGCATTAAATAGCGCTTGGCAAAAAAATTCTCTTCACAATCTCATTATGACAAAGTCCCAAACCAGCCGGGTACGTAACTACATAGGTACCTTGTAGTTTTGTAGTGGGAGCGTCCTATTGTTCGCGATGTAACGGACTGTGGAATCGAAATAATTCGCCTGATGATGTGTGATGATGATGGATGGTGGGCGGGACAGGATAGAGGCTCGTAGAGGATCGTCGCTCGGATTAATTACACATCACGGTATTACGGTATATATTTGATAGACCTACTCAGTTTATTAAACTACTCATTTCAGATACAGATAGCAAATATGTAGAGCCGTTTACAGATAATATTATATCTCTAGTCATCCTACAACTTTGCACGATGGTTTTGACGAATTATAGATGAGCTTAGGTACTATTAGTACGTCCGATACATAAATGAGTGGCAATATGGCTGATCTATGAATACTAACCTTATTTAAACTTTACATATGACGGTTTACGTACAAGAACGGCTGGACCGATTATATTATATTATATAATCTCTGATTTGTTGGATTTGTCTTCAACCCGAATGTTTAAACATTTCACGAATTTTTATTTACAGTTTCTTATACATTTTGTATGGAACGGCTTTTTATAACTTAGTATAGTTTTACATCTGCCTGACTTGGTAAAGCACTAGGAAAACATAAACATGAAAAAGGTAAAACACTTTTTCTTTACGTGGCATTGCAACGCATGCCAGATACCTACTACCCCCATTTTGATCCCACAGTGCAGCAGTGGATCAAAAAATATGCTATTCAAGTAGTACTAAACATTACGACTCCACTGGGATCCCCTCTTAAACAAATTATGACACACAGTGAACAGTTCTATTCCAATAAAAATATCTTTGTTCTATGAAATCAGTAAAAGTCATAACTCCTGATTAACTGCTTCACAGGTCTGTAGATGAGGTCTCTTAAGAATACTCCACGGTATAAATGCCTCGACCAGCGCAGGCGGGGCGCCTATAAGTCTAGAGTGCTACCACAGGTAGGTACTATTATCCAGGCAAGTTAGATATTTGAACCCGCGTCTATAGATTTGTTAATGTTCTGCCTATCATAGCTGATTGCTTTAGAAACCACCTTAGGCGAATTACCGCGTTAAAAGAAACAACAATCTTATTCCATGTTCTAGTTAAGCAATATTTAAAGTCTCACACATCGTTATAGGTATCATTAAAATTTATAATTATTATTAACTTCCAGGCTTCCAATTGCCGACTTTTTCTTGCATTAAAAATTTTCTATTTTAAGCAACATTACAATCTGTGGCAGCACAAAAACTGACCTGACTGGGTATTTGTACAAAAACTGCAAGTTATGATTTGCGATCGTGCCCGGATCGAATTGCAATCGGTAGCACCTGACAGCCGTGTCGGTCTTATTGGAGGTTAAAAGCAGTCATCAGAAGGTGTGAGAAGCTGCAATTATGGGCTGTTATATTTTGTAATAAAATAAGACAGCTGCTCTAATAAGTTTTACCTCGGCACGCTGCCTCTACAAAATCGAGCTATCCTTAGAAGCCACACTTGAGAGGTGCCGGGTGGAAACGGGTAAATTAGAAAAGTAATAAAATACCTTTTAAGGACCAAGACGTTGCCTTTTTGCTTTTGACCCCATTCTCAATATCAAGCGACGATGCGGTCAAATATGCATTGTACTTGACTATGTATAATTCTGTGGCCGGAGAGCTGAAGTTCTATCGTCAAACGTTATTTTTTTTTCAAACGGACTACATACTGCTGGCTTTGTGTAGCCTCTGCAGCAACGGTAAGATCAGGTATAGGGTCCTGTCATCCCTTTACTGTAGTGGTTGTATGAAATGGCGAGATGCCAGATTGAAAACTCGGGACCTATATGAAAAGTGACTAAGCTGCTTTGATACTTATGATAAGGCGTACTTTTTGTCTCTTCTTTCGTAGCATAAAATAAAAATCCAGGCTGCCTCTTTTATCAACTGCAAAATACTTCATTACTATAAGTTGCATGCAGGACATACTCGTACACTTTAATGTGCTGGTATAGTTACTTATGTAATTCTTATGTAAGAAAAACCTTGATTGTTCAAGGTTTTTTTCGACTATAAGAAGGTACCCAAATACATAGGGCTCCGTTAGACGATACTGTAAAGTATCGTTTAGGTCTTAAAGAAGGAAAACCAGTTTGTCATAAAAACAAGACATGTTTTTTTATTTTTCTGCACACACTCAGACGGATATCTGTTTTAATTTAGACAGAGGTCCTTACTTTAAATTCTTGTCTGAAGTTGTGTCAAGATAAGTTGATGGTCATCTTTACTATGCGTTACATTGTATGTTTAATCATTTAATTTTTATACCTAATAGGATTTATTCATTTGTATTTTTGTAGATAAAATTAACGTTATTAAAATCATATACAATACAGCTTATCACTTGTCATGTAATTTATCTAAATCTTTGAAATATAATCCCATAATAACAGCTCTTATCCTATCATTTTAGAATATTAATATTTATATACCACACCGAAATAAGCTGGTAGTCCTGTCACTTGAAGTCTCAATCTGAAAAAAATCATCGAAGCAGTTCCCCAAAACTTTTTACTAATGTTTTTGTTGAAGTTCTTGCTGCAATGACATCATCTTTGTAGTGAGTTCGGGAAGCAGTACTCAAGCTTCCACCAAATTGGATTTAATAAATGAATTCCTACTTAGAGGTGATAGTTTTTTTTTTATTAATTTAAGGTATTTTTTGCTGAAAAGGGATAAATCTGTTTTTTTACATTAGCCAATAATAGAAAGCTTTATGAACTTCCCTCGTACTATTTTCTTCGGCATAAACGAAAACATTCCCATTCGACTTTACGAACCATGATCACATCCAACTTTACAGCAGTCAGATAGATCTATATTAAACATAATCAGTCTTACTTATAAAATATCGCTAAGCAATGCTTAGGCAATGCATTTTTTATTTATCAATGTAACGGTCCTAATGTATAAACATTTATTATTTAAAGATATTAGTAATTTTTTCCTCATCGGTTTAAATCACTTTAAGTAAAGGTTCTGGAGTGGAGTCCTTAAAAAGAATACAAGTTTCAAACCATAGGTGGCTGGCAGATTGAGATTTACGAGTTCGATAAATCAGCTTATGTAATTGAAATCCGTCATCTTGCCTCTTAGCAAGGTTTAATCTAGGCAATGGCGACATTCAATTTTGACGCAAAGTTGAAGCTTTACATGATACGAAATGTAAGATAGTGAGGCTGGTTATTGCAGGTAAGGTATTATGCAGGTTTAACATAGCTATAATCGTCATAAACTCTATAAGTAGTTCGTGTCAAATAAAACCGACACATCTTGAAACCATGTTCTGCTAAACGTCCAAAGATAGCCATGTTGCATATATTAACTCACAATAGAGCGCAAAAACACGATGTAGCTGATACCCGCTTCGTTTGGCGCTGGCGTAATGATGTTCGACGAAGGAGCAAAAAAACTGGGTACTGTTGGAAGAAAAAGTGCTTCGTCGATTATAGTATTGGCGTTTCCTAAATTTTACCAGCGCTAATGTTCCAGCCATTCTCGAACCGAATGATCTGATGTGTGACGATGGTAAAAGACCCGACGGCATGACTTTCATTCCATGGAAGATGGGACGGCCTTTAGTTTTGGGGTGCAACTTGTGTCGATACTTTAGCTTCGTCACACCTTCCTGAAAAACAGAATGGGGTTGGCGTCGTCAACTTCGGCAGAGCAGCGCAAACGGCGAAAATACGAAAATATCGGCAGTGGTTACATATTTGAGCCGTTTGGTGTTGAGACACTGAGCCCGGGGGGACCGGGAGCTCATTCTATTATATAAATATATCAGAGCGCTTGGTTGAGGCGACGCGTGATCAATATACTGGCACTTATTTGTCTTGCAATTCAAAGAAACAATGCCGCCAGCATATTTTGGGGGCTGAGTCACCCACGTCCGTAGGAGGATACCCCTTAAGTCTGACTCCCTACACGTGGTCCCCGGGTGGTGCTAATCAGGTGACATTTGAGAGGTGGTAGAGCATTTTGTGAGTTGCTCGCCTGGCTTGCTACCAAAGTAGCTTACCACCATCAAGTTGAAAGTCTGCCGCCAAGCCAAATACGGTGTTCCGGCAGTTATCCTTGAGAGCCTGCGTATTCCAGGTCTAGTGTGTTTACCAGCTTCGATCACATCGTCACTTACCATCAGGTGAGATAGTGGTCAAACACTAGCCTGTCACAAATAAAAAAAAAAAAAAAAATAAAAAAAAAAAAAAAAAAAAAGCATGATGGGAACGCTACCCACTGGTAGTGGGCTCGAGCATTTGAGTTACTTATAAGCTCGATGTCTTGTGGGTAACTTAGGTCTTTGCTGTATATAGTTTTAGGAAATATAGGCAATTAGCTGTAGTCTGAATATGGAAAAAAAATTTAATCCGATTCAAATCACACAATCAATTGTGCAAGTAAGTACCCACTCCATTGGATTACCAACTAAATTGAGTTCCATTTGAATCGGTCCCTATTCAATGTATTTGTATTGATCGTATCTCAGAGGTGCCCTATGATGCAAGCAAATTGAAGGAATACATTAGCATTGATTATCGCCCTTACGTCGCATTGTCTTTCCAATTAGACTTTATTTCAGAATAGAATGAGAATGGGTATTGATTGAGAGAATTATCTAGCAGTGTTTACTTGGAAGACAATCGCTCTTTGTTTGTTCAATGGTTCTTAGATCGACAAACACTTCACATTATAGAAATTAATTACATTGTGGGCTATGAAAAAGCTAGAAACAAGCTCAGGAGTTTTGAACGATGATAAGGTACAATACTCTTCAATTAAAAGTTTAGGAATACCTAGCCAATACCGTAATCAGGTTCTTGAGGAATTAATGTGTACTACAACACACACACACAAACAAGCTATACTGGCAGGCAGTCATAATTATCATGTTTGATACTTAATCTCTCCAAATAAGTCGATAGCTAAATGTTTCAAGACTAATATCCAAGCAAATCCAATTATAGAGCAAATTATGTAGAACTCTCTCGAAGTATACCTACATAACGATTAAGTTTTCCAACTCCGTATTTACCTAGTCACTTATCGCTCTTATACCTTCACGATATAATAACATGGTATCATCTAACAACCACATAAAGGCACAGGTATGTACACAAGTAGGTAAACACGGGCAAGGCGTCGCCGCGTCTATTCTGCTGCATGACTCACAGACCCAAGGCTGCCCAGTAATGCTATACTTCTGTTAAGTATCGCTGAACGACCGTGTACTTACTCGATGTACTTCTGTTCAACCCAGTCCTACGTTTCAGCTGGTGGGAACCACGTAGGACCTTACCACTAGACAGATTTTGAGCAACTCCACGCCATGTCGTATACGTTTTGCCACAGATGTGGTGAGACAAGGTTCTTGGATGGCGTTCATTTCATGTGTGTGTGGACTATTAGTACGTGCGCATACATAACTATAGACAAACAGATGAAGAGATCTGTGCTGAATACAGATTCGGGATAAATGTAATGGTGGTAATTTGGAGGCAATGGAGTTCTACGAGAATTTGGTAAGTTCGAGGTAGGCTTTTGTAAGAAACGAAACAAAGATCCTAACCTGGGTGTCATACTAAATTACGACAGCTCATTACTTTGACAAGTCGCTTACTTCGATATTCGGTAGATAATTATTTCGACAGAAACATACCTTCGACATAATTCTGCTCTGAAATCCAATGAAAATAATTAACTTTTTATTATAACTAATAAAATGACTAATAAATGTGTTTCCAAAAAAAATATTGTGCCAAGACTACAATAATTACATTGAATTATTACATTCAATTATGTTATGGAAAACAAATGATCAAAAAAAATTATATAAAATTAAAGAAACAAAATAAATTGTTGCTGCAACCTATGTAAGACATATTAAAGGTTATAGATAGGATAAAGGTTATAGATGACTCTTGCAAATTATCTTTGTTTAGGTATATATATTCAGTTTATTTCAATTTTTTTTTATACCTGATAAGCTAGCATTTGACCACAATCTCACCTGATGGAAACACACCACTCTCACCTGAACTGGTTTATAAATAGAGGCACAGTATATATATTAGTACTGTAGTATAGAGGCATAATGATTTACATAAAGAAATATATGAAGGAAGGCTTACATATAAATGTTTAGCAACGAGCAAATTAAAGATAATGGAAAACTCTGTGAAAATTACCATAATTTGACATCTTGAAACTACAATTCTATGTAATGCTATAAAATTACAGTAAAATATACGCCTTCCTTCATATATTTCTTTATGTAAATCATTATGTACCTCTATACTACAGTACTAATATATACACTGTGCCTCTACTTATAAACCAGTACAGATAGGTATCTTTGCAATCTAGATAGACCACATACAATAAACACAGTGTTCTCGATATGAGATACAGTTACGGTAATTTATAAATACCTATTTATAACAGGAAGGTTCTCGTTTTATTGCCATAACAGCTGTGTTTGGTCTAACCTAGACCGCTTGCCACCATCACTAACCTCTATCTCATTGAGATAAAACTCAAAACGGCACGAGTAATAGATCAGCTTCAGTTGGCAGAAGATAGTATCAAGTGTGGACATGAATATGTGAATAATCTAGTACTCTGTCGCGCAGCAGTGGCATGTTTTGCATGTCGAATACGTTCAACTTGAGGAGTTAATATCACTTTGACATGGTACTTAATTATAAAGCTATATGAGTCAGTGTTTGAACTAGAAACAAAGACAATAATTGTAATTAAAGACCAGTAGCCTTGATTGGCTGTTGTGATCAATTTTCATTGTATTTGCACTAGACTGGTTGACGCTAGTATTTATGTATGGGCTATGAATAAGCTCTTGTTACTTGTTGCCATTGTAGACGGTATTTTGATTTGACATTTATGAACATTGATTTTTGTTCGATGAAAGAAGCCATTGTTTTATTCAAGCAAGCGCGACCTTATTACTTATTCCACGTTGTCCGTCTGTTGTGACTTATATTTGAAGGGGTCTTCTAACTTTGAAAGGTTATAAGTAACAAGAAACATTAATTGAATTTATTCATTTTGCTCTATATTTATAACGATTATAGGCAAACCACATACAAGCGTAAACTTGTAGTAATTGAACTACCCGACGGCGTTATTGGTTGCGCCTTTTTTACTGGTTCGATTCCCGGTGGGAACACAGGTTTTCTCGCCAAAGAGTTGTATTTTCGTGGTAGTGTGATAAGAGTTACAAAACGTTTTTGAGGTTCAAATTATTTCAAATGCTGTAGATACTTAAATACTGCAGATTACATTAAAATAATTAGGTACATTACATACAATGTAGAGAATATTTATTAGCCATACAAGGATAGCATTTTTTTACAATTCTAAGACACTACTTTAAACTAAATGGTACTGCTACGAGTACGTTTATGCCGAGTTAAAATTGATGTGGTTAACCTAACCGGTAGAATTAACTAGTGGTTAAACGCAGGATGCCGGTAACTGCCACAATTATGGTTAACGAGAGGTGGAAGCTGTGGTTAAGAAATATCTACTTAATCACTGTTAATTTAATTACGGATTTTTGTGAATATGGTTTAATTGATAGTCCTAATGTACAATCAAGAGATCTGTTTGTATGAGTATGAAATGAACTCATTGACATTGATAAGTTTTAAAATTCAAGTTTCTAGCAGGAAATTTAAAAATAAATTTTGTGTCAAATATTTTGCTTTTTCACTTTTCATCAGGTGAGATGGTGCTGGCTGTGGTGGTGAATGCTTGCATAAAGGATAAGAAACATCACTTACTTATCTTAACCGGTTCAGTGAAATGAAAAATTATTAATGTTTTCAGAACAATTTCAACACTCTTACCTATTTTGAAAGATAAGCATCCTAGGAATCGTACTTCCGAACTTTCCAAAAACTTATTATCACTGACACCTGTCAAAGTATATCGACCTCTAAGTACAAAGTGACCATGTTCATAATGACAAAAACAAACGGCACGGAAGACATGCACCTACAAGATGGTACCAAGATATCGACAAGTTTGATTTAGCTTGGAAGCTTGCTAATGTGAAGTCAAATGTTTGTCATGACTTACGAGAACTAACAACCCACTGCGTTACTCTTTCGGTTTATTGTTGTAAAGAGCCAAGAAAGAAAAAACAATTCAATGGTAAACAAACCTTAACATTGTATGCTATGTCAATTTAAATCAATCATAATAATATTCGATTGAAAAGAAAATCGGACTCTCAAATTTTATTGTTCTACTCTGGAACCAGTCACTCAAGGGCTATAACACTAATTGTCGTGTATTAGGGGACTATGTAATTGTACATTTAACTATTTCGGACCAAAATACAGTCAAATAATTGTACATTTAACTATTTCGGACCAAAATACAGTCAAAGCTTAGTTTTTTGGCGATAAAGCAATGGCAAATATCAAATACCTACAAAAAAGACAGAGAGATAGAGGTTACGCCTATAAAAGTTAAAAAAATAGGCACCAAAATTGTATATACCCAATATGTTCTTTCATTCAAGATTTATTTACTTTCCTGACCAGAAACGGTTGCTAAAACGCTGAAATCATTCGGCATTCATTACTTTGATTCTTTGTTGCTAAGTCACGGTGATATAATTTTATTGGTACATATATAACCAACTTCAACTTTCACCTGGAAACCTGTCAAGTCATAGAAAATAGCTATAAATAATCCTTTTCCCTTGCCCAGCCCCTTTCCACAACCTGTTCTCAACCATCGCTTCAAATGCAGCACTTGCCTGAACACGTGTTCATATGACGACTTGTTTACGCTATAATCCAGCATCGCGTTGCTACGTCATGGACCTCCAGCACTTATATGCCACGACAGTGACACGCAATTTGCAAACCTAATGCTTGAATGTTAGAGCTGTAACTGAATGCTTTTAGGCTGGAGTTATACTGTTTTAAAATTTAAACGGATGGTCGTCTATTTGCCGGAGGCACACCAATGTAACGAGAAGTGAAGCGGTTAAGTGTAGGTTCGTTGTGTAGTGCGAAGCTATAATTTGTTGTGTTCTCATTAGAGAGTAAGAATACTTATCAACTATTACTACTTAACTATAATTACCCTGCGGAAGACAATAAGTTCATATGATTGTAATTAAATTTATTATTCTCAGACGTTTTTTGTGAGCTAATATCAGATGATACTAAAATAACAAATTCGGGACTTCGTTGTTGTTTAAATTCCTGCAATGCGCTTTCATGCCTAAAACCAGAACTATATTAATCTTATGTGTGATAATAACACTGAAAACATGCAACTAGTACTGGCCCAACTTACACATGTGGCTAAGCTACTGTTCCGCAAGTGTCTTGCAAGAAGCCCTTCATCTTATTTACTGATGATGTTTCCATCTCTTTGGGCTTGTGGTTCGCTAAAATACGTTATTATTCTACCAAAGAGCCTATTACGACGGCCTATTTATTATATGACTTTAGTTCTCTAATAAATCGTTTTGTCTGTCTTCAAAGAGGTAAAACAGATAAAAATTGAACGGGCCTGGCATGGTTATCGGTGCATACGAGCCTAACCTTGCTTTGTTAGCATCTATGTACATTTTACGAGGCGCTAAAGTCCGTCCGTCCGTCGCATCCTGCATGCCCGTTTATTTACTCTGCGCAGGCGATGTCGTGTCTGAGGGCATTAAAGGGCAAAGTTTACTAGCATCTGATGGGAATGGCTGGGTACTTTGGTTCTCGTTACGTGTTCCTATAGTTCAAGTAGGAGGATGATTTATAAAAGTACTTATATTGGTTTTTGCTGGTATCATTTTATATTTTAAGGGTGCGACTTGGTGCGAGGTAAACACAATTTAATGTTTAATGTTGCAAAACTAAATTGAGGAGATAAGTACACGCTACTAAAGGAGCTTTGCTCTAATTTCGTGTGTTATTTTTATGATATACAGCCACTATTTTACCAATATCGCACTGATGAAAAGTGACAATACGGTTGAAGATGTAGCTGCCTAGAAAACAACTATTCACTCTAAACTTGAAATTTCCAGGTATTGCCTTTAGGCAAAGACTATAAACCCTACCTTTAGGGAACAAAGACGCAGGCAATGATGAACGTAAAAGCGAAACGTTTCAAATGTTTTAATGTTTTACCATTAATATACATATAACTTTCATCATACAATTTCACATCTCTTTTTATGCTATCTAGGGCTTTTCTGCTTCAAATTGTTTAACAAATTCTTAGAATTTTATACGTAATATCTAATGATGAAAACTTTTCTCCACCGAGAAACATTGAAGCTTCCAGGTGTGCTATAACAAGTTTCTTCTAAAACTGTAATTCAATACAAGTTACAGTAAAATGATTATAAAAACCAACATCCTTGAAAGTAACATGCGTAAGTCCGAGCAACGTGACCGAAGTGTTAATTTTTTGCTGCAAAAAGCCGCGTCGGCTCGAACTGAACACTTTTTGTTGGAAATCACTCCGTGCTTATCTTTGGACATGCTATGACTTTTTAATTGTGGGCACTGAAAAAAGGTTTCATGCGTTTCCCTGGGTTAACCTTTACTAAAGACCGCGGTGAATTGTTAGAAGTGTATTGGCTGTAAAAAATTTGAGCGGATTTGTACTTAGTTACCAATCAGTATACCTAAGTGTAATTAATGTCTTTTAAACTTTTTAGAACCTTCAATTGCGTAGTCTAAAAACAACTAGTAAGTATAATGGATCTTGTAGCTAAAGTAATGTTGTAGGTTTGTCTCCTATCTCAATGGGTAGTACTTAATGCTGGACGTACGGAAGTACTTAACTTTTTAGTAAGATTGCAAAAGTCCTTTTTTTTAACAAAAGTAAAGTGTTTTTTAAATCAAACTTAGACATAATGTACTCACCTTTACAACCTTTTAAATGTAGAGCTAAAGGAAAAAAATAATATTTCGCAGAAAATATATGTTTTATTTTATATGTTTACCTAACCCAACTATCAGTGCCGCGCGGCTTCGTCCGTGTAAGTTTAGTTAATTAGTGATTTTTTTTAATTTCTTGTGATTACTTAGTCATCAAATTACCTTTCATTTACAATTAACAACACTTAAACTGCCACACTAAAACTACCCATGTAAACTTTAATTCCCCATTGCACCACCTTAATGCACCCCTAGCCAAAAATAATAATAACATTCCTTTTTAAATAACTACTCAATTACTAATTTCTATTAGTATAACTTAATAAATAAAGAACTTTCGACACGAACTTTCATTCCACATTGCACCACTTTAATGCACCCCGGGCAAATAATATTATAAATGATTTTTTTTCCGGAACCTTAACTATCTACAATCTAAGTTTCATCAAAATCAGTTAATTCGTTACGGAGATACGTAGTAATTAACATTCACACACACACAAACATTCGTATTTATAATATTAGTAGGATGGATATATTAATTAACTACTCAAATACCAATTTTTATCGCTATAAGTTCAAAAACAAAGAACTTTCATGCAAACGTTTTCACCCCATTTTACCCTCTTAGGAGTAGAATTTCCAAAAATCCTTCACCTCTACGTACTAAGACAAATGTACCCTCCAAATTTCAAGTGTCTACGAGCAGCGTTTTAGATGGTTTTAGGCTGTGCGTTGTCTGTCAGTCAGCCAGTCAGCCAGTGAACCAGTACCTATATGTCAGGACAAAAGTTCTCATAGAATTAAGATGGATATTGAATCAATTTTAAATGTAATGTGGTTGTTGGCATTTATCTTTGAATTATACTTGTATATTTATTACAGACACAATTTTTTTGTATAAATATAGAATTTAGTTGTAGCAACGATTCCAAAAATAAACCAATTAAGCTGAACAAATTTGTATTTCTCATGGCATGTTTAATTAATTATTTAAAGCTTCAGAACAATATTTCTCCTAACGAGCACGACTGTAGATATTATGGTAATAGAGCTATTAATATCACTCGCAAAAATTAATTGGATTTAAATTACAGCAAAAACTTGTAAAAGAACTTTATGATCTAAGGTTTGTCCGAGTTTTATACCTATCTGCTTAATGAATCGGCATCAAACACGATTAATATAATGTTTATAATCGTTACTAATATACCTAGTTACGATTTTAGTATTTACACATACTCTCGCATATTTAGTATGTTATACTAAAAATGTGTGTGTGAGTTTATATGAGTGTGTGCGCCTCTATAACGATAAAAGATCAGCTATTTTCTGAATATATTTGTCTCGATTTCAACGTTGCTTTTTTTTACGGGTTAAAATTTACTATTTACCATTCTGAGTTGATTCAAGATGCTATAGTCATTTCAGGCACAATCTAATTGATTATTTCTGATTTTTAAGACTCGATAGGCAAGCATTTAACCACAAAATCACCTAATGGAGAGCGATGATACGGCTGAAGATAGCATGCTTGCCTAGAAGAGCTATTCACTCGTGGTGCAGAAGAAATACGAAATAAAACAAGTTGCGAAATTTGCAATAATTATATGGTTAGCTATTCTATACTAATGTTTAATCGAAGTGAACATTTTTTTTAAGGAGAATTTCTCATAGAATGGAACATTTAGCCTATACGTTTCCCGATAAATACAACCTAATCCTCGGTGTCTTTAACAAATCAAGAGCAAACAGGTACTTTAAATTAAACATTATCGAAATTATATACATCATCGACCGCATCGTCACTAATCATCATTTGAGATCGCGGCCAAATGTAAGCTAATTCGCAATAAAAAAGAATATACATTAGTGAACGTTTCCCTTCATAGAATAATTGATTTCACGAAATGCCAGAAGTACAGATTGCCGGTAACAGCTACATTATAAAGTTCGAAGAAAGATCATTACGTGAGATCACAAAAAATATTCTTATTAAAGAAAATATACCATCATTACTCCATCCTGTTCGGAACACACTCGCGGAATATTTTCGAATAGACAAAAAACATTCGGACTCTCATCTCTTCACTTTACTTTTACTCCTTACTAATTTAGGAATAAGGTTTGTTTTTGAGTGAGGACTCTGGTTTGTTGTGATAAAAATGCTTGATAATAATAGTAGTTTGCAAGTGTAGGCAGCGGACCCATGACATAATGCCGCAAAAACACAGTCAAGGCTTGTGCAAATCAAGTGTTGCAAAAAATCTGCCGTTGCTATGGCAACACGCTGGCAAATCGTGACGCTTTTTGACAGCCATTGTAATACATTATTTTTTAAGCGCAGTTGGTGGATGATGAATGTTGTTTGTAGATTACATAATGTTAGTGGTAAACAAATACTTTAAGCCGTAACAAGGTCCCAAGGTCAAAACGAAATTCAATTCGAGAAGTGTTAAAGACTCAAATAACCTATCAATTCATTCCATACGTTCATGGTTCATGAAGAATTTTAAAATTACTTAAAAAATCAGCGTGAAGTCAAATTTAAAGCCTAATAAATAATAGCTCAAACAATGAACAAACAAAGTTGTTTTTGCGGCTTAGGATTCAAAAACAGAATTACTGATGTAGTCAGACATAAGTAGAAAACTGCACTCGGAACAGCACCAGCTTGTTTCAAAACAATCATAGCTCATTAGAATTCTAGCTAGACTAAGTCCCAAGGCTCGTTGTCGACAGAGAGACAGATGTGTTTGTGCGCGGGCGCAGGCTAAATCGTCGCATTATACACTAGCACTATAAATTACTAAGCAAATTACAATAGCCACATTATGTTCACGACCTATTTATATTTATCTGCGTACGCGACACTCGGTAATATAAGCTTTATTGTCAATGGTTGACCTAATTTGTATGGAAGTGTTTTGTATTCAAACACTCATTTTAGATTTATCCGATATCTGTATAAAGGACAAAAGGAATATTGGTTATATTCTTTGCTTAGCAACAAGGTGGTAGGAAAATTTCTAATGTTAAAAAGTGCTGTCAAGATGTAACTAGAAAAGTTACATCTTCTAACTACTAGATGTGATCAAATTCTTTATTCGAGTTCAACATACCTTATTATAGCACTAGTATTCTAACAGAATAGATAAATACTGATTTCAAACATAGATAGTTGCAGCATTGGCTCAAAGAGAAAAATATTTGGTTACGAAAAAAATCTAAATGGGCAGGTAAATAGCAATTACAATTGTTCTTCCGTTTTGATGCTAGAAACATTTTTCCTACTCTTCCAGCACATAGCAACTACTGAACAAGTAAGTACACTGGGTACACTGAGTACAATAGGTTTCTAAGTAAGCACATCATATAGCGGCGTTATCTCCCATCTCTGATGTCTGATATGCTGCTATAGAACAATGGTTCCTTCTGGGAATCGAATGTAAATGCTGTTTGGTTTCGTGCTGTTCAGGTCAACTGATTTGGTTTTCATTAACATTGGTTGAAGGCTTAGAAAGAAGCCGACGTGATGTCATCGTTGTAGATACCAAGACTGTAAACAAATTCTGGTGCTTTTATATTTTCAACATTTATTTATGCGTGCTTGTCAAGTTCTTCATTGGTAAAAACTGGTGTAGCAAGAGAAATAATTGCCTCACTGCACCTTAAAACATCAATTAAAACGATAACTAAGGTTAAATTACTAGGTACCTTTTCTGTTTTATTAGGAAGATAGTTGGAATCAATTTATTTAATTCTGTTATTTTCTTTCTTGATTATCATAAGTAATAATGTCGATTTACCAGTTTTACTAATGCGCTCTCCCATTAATGATATATATAACCTAACCTAAGGGTCTAACAATATGAAAGTACTAATGACTTAAAATGTTTATGTATCTTTAGATTATATTTGTTATTTCTGCTGCGTCGCCAAGATGCTTCCTGCTTTATCACCTTGTAAAAGATACGCCTCTTTACCCATGCCATTATATGTAATTATCTTCAATGCACGTTCCTAAAATTAATTACACTGCCATAGCTACTAATCCTCCATAGCAACATCCGAGCAGAATGCCAATCAGCATTGTGTCCAGCCATTGTGTCTAACGAACTATATCGGCTCGTCGATCGGAGTTATCAAGGCAATTGATCTATTGGACGGTATGTAGTTACGTGCACTCGATTTGTTGGGACTTGCTTTGTGAGAAGCCGGTTACAATGGCGTAAGTATCGATAAATCTAAAATTATAAAACTAGCTATGGTAAAAGAGAAGCTTATTTTCTTTAGTGCTTAACTCACCAGCAGGGCCAGGAGACGCAGTAACATCAGTAACTGTAAAACGTGTCTCTAAATTATATTATATCTCGTCGCATGATGTTATGACGATTTATCGACCGTTTTCAATTCGAAAAAACATGAAATGTTTTCCTTGTCACGTTTCGAAGCGGATACTGATCTCGTCCATCCATGTCCAATAACCGGACAAAATGTTGATAGAGATGTTATCAAATTTTCGTATATAGTAACATAACAATTGAATAGCTATAACCAAAGTTTATTAATTAAATTTTTGATCAGAAATTCATTTTTAGGATTTGTTGCTATCTGGCACTTTGGCATCTCGTGTCAAACAAGACCTTCTATAAATGTTTATCTATATACATTTCTGCATTCACTATTTATTAAGCGTATCTTTACTAACTCTCTGGTGCTTGTGTAACATTTTCGTTCACCTGGAATTTTCCGCTATTAACTAATGATGCAACGCTACCGATCGAGTTAAATGGAGTAGCACTGTTCATCATGCATTTCCAGCTTACTATGTGCCTATTTCGGGTCATTGAAAGGGAAAGAGTCTAGGCCATACATCACCACGCTGGCCAAATGCGAATCGGAAAATGACGTATATGCTCTGGTTATTTGATTCCTGGACATGCTGGATTTCACATGATTTTTTACTTCACCGTTATTAAGGCCAAATGGGACGTTAACCTATGCTTCGGATTTAAAGTCGCGCAAGATACCACACTCTCTATTTCTAGAATCATTATTAAGGCTGCAGTAACTAAGGATCAAACTCTGACATCAACCATCACCACAGCGCTGCCAAGGTTGCAGCTGCAGAGAAGCATCCCCGCAAAATAATTTTCAGTGCAATTCATACCTAAAAGCATATTATCGTACAACAGCATGCTATTCAACAATTTAACCATGGTTGGCCGAGCGGGAGAAATGCGCTTCCAAGGTTAAGGTCGACCTGATAAAAGCCTTACATAATGAGTCGTAGGTAATACCCACATTGCGATTGGATCGCTTATTAAACGACTGTGCAGTAGGTGTTGACTAATCCTCACCTTCAGGCACATAATCAATATAGTACTGCTTCAGGCTTGAGCGCGTTTGTTTTATCACTTGACTGTGGTATAGAAACCCTATTTTAATGACAATATTCATACCAATACCAGGACTAGAATTTTGACATCATTTATCCATTTCACCAATGTAGTTTGTATCTTTGAAGTCAAGCTGGAATATTGCACTGGAATTTAGCACTCAGTTTGGCTCTATATTTCACAAATATAAAAATAAAACATAGTTTTAAAGTGTGACACATTTTGTTGAAAAAAATATTTTAAAAGGCCATCTAGGTCTTGATAGTATAAATACTGAGTTTTTTTTGTGCTCTATAAGTTGTCTATAAGCAAGCATTTGACCACTATCTCACCTGATGGAAAGTTAAGATGCGGTCGAAGATGTAGCATGCTTCCCATGATGCCTATTCCCTCTTGCCTTGAAGACTCCGAGATTATACCGTTCGGGGAAAAAATACACAGGTAATGAGTTCCACTCCTTGGCAGTACGGAGTTTAATAATTATGATGCCTTCTAAAAATGGTTAACGGATTTAATACATTACTTTTTTACTTGTGAAGTGGCTCACAAATAGATCTATATCTTAATATCGCTGAACTTTATAAAATCCATAGCGTTATTCCGAAATACAATATTATAATCAAAATATAAAATGTTCATTCTCATAGGTCCCAAACAAGTACTCATAGAAGTTAAACAAACGCTTTCACACTCACAATCCCCAATAAGTTCGTAGACTTATTGTTATTTATAGTTGAGAATTGCCTGAATAGGTTCTAGAAACTTGGTGATAAAGGTTGAGTCACCGTTACATCATTGTTATCGTAGCGGCCTTCGCCTTGACTGCTATCACATTTCTCTGGCTCGGTCAACCGTGGAAATGGACCGGCACGAGGTGACTTCATCCATCTTTTATGAGTATATGAATACACATATACATATGTAGAGAAAGAATAGCTTACTAAATATTTACCTTATAAGGCACACACAACACACACAATCATATATACAAACTACGGTGATATAACTGTACTAGAACTGGTATTTTATGTAGAAAAGGCTGTAATAAAATAAATATTTGCATCTAATTCTTAAATGTATTTAACACTAGCCGTGCTCCGCGGCTTCGCTCGCATTTGTCTAGTTAAAAAGTAGCCCTGTGTTAATCCAAGGTATAAGCTCTCTTATCTCTATCTTATTCAACGTTTTATATAATATGTTTGCCATGGTTTCCAAATGCAAAATCTCATTAATAATATAGATTCAAAGGTACATAGCTCTGTCCATAATATATGTAACCTTTTCATGGTCAAACCGCTGGATTTATGTAAATATTTGTTTGAAAAAAAACGTGGTGCGGGTGCAGCCGACATGCATCACTAGATTAGTATGATACTTTATTAGTATAATACCTAGTTACTTACCAAATAAATAAACTATTTATGATTGGGTGAAGTTAGTGGAGCGGTGGAAAATGTGTCAAACAACAAATAAAACTAAATAAACATAAACGCTTTCACACTCACAGATATAAGTAATTAGATTTTGTTTGGGGCTAAATTTAATGACTTCTATCGTGGGTTCCGGAAACATTCACATCATATACACAATCACAAATTTGTGTTTGAAACACAAATTTCCCTTAGGGAGAAAAAATTGTGTTCCCGTCGGGAATCGAACCCGATACCCATTAAGAAGGAGAACGTGCACTCAACTAAACTAAATTATCTAATGTCATGAAATCATTTGCATCACACAAGCACATCCAAAACCAGTAGCACAATTTCCTCTTGGGTTGGTTTTTGCTCCAGCTGGAAATCAAATCAGCTAGCAGTGTCGTAGTAATCATACAAAAATAAGATTCTATGTATATATTCCGCAGAGCAAAATCTGCTTGGCAACAGCATTTCTTCAGCACATTAGAACAATAGCAAGCAATAATGACTCTAGTTAACTGCCTCTCACAACAAAATGCACCTAACATCTCCGTGTTACAGTTCATTTAAGTCTGTTCTTTGAATTCATTATTTTCCCAGCCAAAAACAATGAGTTCCATAGTAATTGATGAAGCACTAGTTTAACTACATGTCGGACATTTTTGAGGTTTTTTGTGTTGCCATTGTACTGCTGCGATGGTGCGAATTCGATCGACTTTTTCGAGTTATTCTTTGGAACGGCTTCAATAAAAACTCGTGTGATAACAGCAACAATAGTAAAGGCAATGGAATGGAATTAGGAACAGACGGGTTGAGGTATTTGGGAAGTTCAGTGCTACTGTTTCTAGAACTTTCTCTGATGCAATTGGAAATAGTGCTCATTAGAGTAACGAAAAACAAAGTGCCTGCCGCGTAGCACTACATGGGTTCTTCCCATTATGCCTTACTAGCCGTGCCCCGCGGCTTCGCATGCTATTATCAAGTTAAAAAGTAGCCTGTGTATTAATCCTAAGTATTATCTATGTACGTTCCGAATTTCATTCAAATCCGTTCAGCCGTTAAAGCGTGAAGAGGGAACAAACATACTTACACACTTACACACAAACTTTCGGATTTATAATATTAGTAGGATTAACCGACATTAGACCCAACACATTTTTGAACTGCCCGTTTGCTTTGTGGGGTGAGCGTTCGCCTTCTAAGCCAAGTTATAGGGATCGATTCGAGAACACAAGTTTTATCCCCAAGGAAAATTTGTGTTTCTGGTTCTGGTTGTGATTGTGTGCTTGATGTGAATGTTTCCGGCACGACACAAGTCATCGAACTTAGTGTGGGGCTGTGAGTGTGAAAGCGTTTATGTTTACGTGAATAAAATAAATAAATAAGACTAGTAATTAGTTACAAGAGTAAATCAGGACAGGTTGACTTATTTCCTCTTGGTAACGCGTAACGCAGTGGAAACGTCATGTCCTCTAACAAACCGGAAACTAGATGTCCTCGCATCGAGGTCGTCCTGATAACAGCGTGCAATGCACACCGCCGAACAATCAGCTATTTGATAACATACCTGAGTCCGACAAGGCTAGCTATTTTCATTGTGACTAGATACCTAGGCATCTAGACAGCCGTCGCTTTGGGAATTATCTCATGTGTATTCATAAAAAAAAATGTTACATCCACAGTATACATATCATATTCAGTACCTGGATGACGACGTTTTCTATAATTTAAACGTAAGCAAAGCTTAACAAAACCGACTTCACCGCTTATAATTTGGTTTTGGCTTGATCGATTTCGATTTAATTTATACGGGACAAAAAAAATATTGATATACGGTCTACAAATTGCTGAACATACATTATACAATAAATACATACAGTCGAACCTATGTTCGACTGTATGTATTTATTTTTAACCTATGTTCTCAATTCGAATGTATTTTATTGTATGTATGTTACGCGATAATTCCGCTAATTATGAATCGATTTTGATGATTTTTTTTGTTTGGTTGATCATACTTAGTAGTCCCATATAAATTTTATCGAAATTGATTAAGCGTTTTTTGAGAAAATCAACAAAAACCAAAATATAAGCGGTGAAGTCGGTTTTTTTTAAGCTTTGCTTTATTTATTCAGTTACATACTACCCGGTCAAAATCATATATATCTCCTTTTTGCATCGCTCTAGAAAATAAAAAGGTCCTTAAGCAACCACATTAACTATTATTTATTATGTGGCCTTTTTAAAATCAAGCGCTGTCAATTTATGTCGGACTAAAATATTATAATGACCACGGAAGATTTGCAGTTTTTTGCGGAGTCATTACATGTGCCATTTAAAGAAGTGCATTCATGATCATGACATCATGGCTGGTTGTCGGAACACGACAAAAACTACAATTACTCGGTACAGAGCGCACGCGTGGACGTAATCACTAGTGACAGCTAACTACGTGACCACTGGCATGAAGTTTTTAGATGACATCTTGGGAAAGTAACAAAACTAAGGGGGTAACGGGTTCAAAGTTTTTTCCCCAAGGGAAAATTGTTTTCCTATCCTACTAATATTATAAATGTGAAAGTTTATATTTGTGAATGTTTGTTACCACTTATCTCCGTAACGAATAAATCGATTTCGATGAAACTTAAAATGTAGATAGTTTAAGTTCCGGAATAACACATAGGCTACTTTTTAACTTAATTAACGCGGGCGAAGCTGCGGGGCACGGCCAGTATATTATAAAAGTGGTTCAAGAGATATTAGCGTCGGAGTCGATTTAATTATTTTTATTAAACCATTGATAGAGATTGCATTTATATGAATTGTTACACAAATACAAACTTAGGCGAAAAACTCTGCCATACTTAGAGTATTAACTCTAAGTTATTAACTAAATACTCTAAGTTATGAACTGCCCGTTGGCTTAGTTGTGTGAGCGTACGCCTTCTAACCAGGGTAACGGGTTCGATTCCCTCCGGGACCGCAAGTTTTTTCTCCAAGTAATATTTGTGTTTCTGGTTCTGGTTGTGATTATGTGTGTGATGTGAATGCTTTCGGCACCCATGACACAAGTCATCGAACTTAGTGTGGGGCAGTGAGTGTGAAAGCGTTTATGTTATATTTTTATCAGGTAGTCAAAAGTTAGCCTATTATGAATAAAAATTTAATAAAACAAATTATGTTAATATTGTAATAGATTTAATGCATTATGCTCAAGATCATAAAAACGAGTTTATCCTAACAAGAACTTAAAAAAAACGTTATATATATTTGTAGACTACATCATGCACTTATTTCGATGATTCATCTAAAGTGAATAAAAACAGGAGCAACAAGGAGACAATGGCTGCAGAAATACGACAAATTACTTTAATAGTACATAATAATGCAGTTGACGTTTAGGCTCAGCTCAACAATGGACTCAAGGTCTTCAAATTCAAAGGTGACCTGACAAGATACTGCTTCTTTATAGATGCGATACGACTGCGATCCGACGCGACCACAGATTACAAAAACTAAAGGAAAACAGAAACAGAAACTATATCTCTGTGGACGCGACGGTTGCTGACTAAGTATTTCTTCACGTTTCATTTTTTATGCTCGATAGGACAGCATTTGACCAAAATTTCACCTGATGGAAAGCGATGACGTGACCGAAGATGTTGCATGTTTTCCCAGAAGGTACCTATTCAAGTATTCACTCTTAGCTTGAAGTCTCCCAGATTAAACCGTTCGGGGAACAAAGAGGGCAATAAGTTCCACTCCTTCGCAATACAGATGATAAATGTAGAAAGGAAACGC
This sequence comes from Lomographa bimaculata, assembly GCA_948107665.1. Taxonomy (NCBI): domain Eukaryota; kingdom Metazoa; phylum Arthropoda; class Insecta; order Lepidoptera; family Geometridae; genus Lomographa; species Lomographa bimaculata. The sequence continues at coordinate 265,207 of OX403600.1, read as the reverse complement.
TTCAAAAAAAATTTAGATTTATTTCTTATTTTGAGAATTTTACGAAAGTTCTGACGACCCAGTTGGCGCAGTAGACAGGTGTCCGCCCTCTGCGCCGTGGGTCCTGGGTTCGATTCCCTGCAGGAGCATAAATTCCTTCCCAAGGGATATTTGTGCTTCTGGTTCTGGGTGTAATGTGTGTGTGATGTGAATGTTTCCAGCACCCACGATACAAGTCTTAGAACTTAGTGTGGGGCTATAAGTGTGAAAGCGTTTGTTTGTTATCAAAAATCTAAGTATGGCGTAAATGCCGTAGTTAGCACAGAGTCCTCAAATTTACCTTGGGAAAGAAAATAGTGCTCCTGCCGGGAATCGAATACAGGACCCGCAACGCAGAGGGCAGAGACCTTCCTTCTGTGCATTACTGGGTCGTCAATATTTAAAAATATGGTTGTATATCGCGTCCTGTAAAAGTATTCACATAGTGTACGTAATTATGCATGCAGTTCACGTTACAAATAAAACATGTGTCCTTAACTAACACTGACGTGTTCATTTATTTTTGCCGTTTTTTTTCCAATGCCTGGATACGATCTGTCAACGAAGCAGTTAAGTTTACAATGTTGATTGAAGGTCGTCACTACAAACTGAACATTAGCTGTGAAGATATTAGGTTCAAAGTACGTTAGCAGTGCTGCAAATGTTCCAGAATTATACTAAAACCTGCGGTTTAAGGTTGGCAGCGGTTATCGTAATAAATCATGTCTCCTTCTCGCTCATATTAGCTCAAATTGAAATTAGATAGAGTTTTGCATAAAGTTTGCATGATTGGTGGTTCGCAGGGCTTGCCAACAATTGCAAGTTTATTTAAATTTATTACCAAGAGTTTAACATGTCAATAAAATTTGTGTTTTTCAAACCCTTGAGATAATAAACAATGTCAATGCTTGAATTAATGATTGTGATGTATCGACTACATGAAATACTTTGTGATCGAGTACATCTAATTTATTAAAATGAACTTAGATTTTACATTCTTGATATATCTAATTACATACAAGTAAAAAGCCGAGTGTAGCTATTTGTATATGTACTATGTTCATATAAATTAGAATCGTCCCTTGAATTGATTTCTTCATTAAAAATATTAGGCTATAAATAACCCAAACAAAAAAACTAATTTACATAACTAGAATCAGAAGCAGTTGCAAACAAAATTTGCAAAAAAACAACACAGCGCTTGTCAAAAGTTGCACAAAAAATGGTGCGTGACTTAAAAAAAGCGAAGTTCCAAGAAATAATTTAAAACTGTTTGTAAACTAACCTTTATGTCATGGAAGGCTGAGCAGGCTGGCGACAGACTGTCTAGCACTACCGGAGAAAGAGACAACACTATAAAATCACTAGAAACAAGACAGAGACAAAGTATATAGCAACAGTGCGTCATGCTGGTATCTTCATCCCGCTCTAACATGTAACTTTGTAAGCGTTGAAATGAGATAGAACTAAGTATGAAGTCATGTCCTTCAAAAGGCTTCAGGTGGTTAATTTGAATTATAATAACATGTAATTATTGTGCAGAAATACGAACGTTGTGGAAAAGTTATGGTTCGAGTCGTCATTTATATTTTTTTTTATTGCAGATTGATGATGATTAGCGCAGGTTGGAGTTTGTTGAGGGGGAAAAGAAAAAGGTAGGTAGGTATTATTTAGGTTCTCATTCGGAAGTAGGTAGGCGTACCTACGTAACTTTAAGGATTCTGAATGTTTAACGCTACGTAACTTCTTTATTTATTTGGCTAATCCTATATGCGACTATCGGCCTTTTAGTCATCATATCTCCGTATATAAAACTTTAAATTTTTAATCTTCATACTTATTATCTTACTTAATATGCAAACCTCTTATCGCTAATAATTATAGTAGCAGTTTTTCCTTATTGCTTTCAAACGACTTCAAAAAGGAGGTTCTCAATTCGATTTTGATGATTATGTTCGTTTGGTAGAGTATAAGAGGTGGTCCCAGATAAATTTTATCGAAATCGGTCAAGCCAAAACCAAAATATAAGCGATGAAGTCGGTTTTTTTAAGCTTTGCTTAAAAAAAAATATAATTGAAACAATTATGGTCATATATAGTTATTGTGTATGTATGAATTGTTTTCTTTTCTTGTTGTTTGATTATACGCAGGTATATTTGTATATCTTTGCATAGATGTTTATATATTATGTCTTAGACTTTCCGTAAGGGTGACGTACACAGGTCGGAGCTAAAAACCAGCGCTGAGGCTCTGGCCTCAGCATTATGCTGAGCTTGCAGACCTTGTCCGACAAACTATGGAATAACAATAACGTTCTTCTCAATCAGATCAATATTGAATAATTTGAAACTACACTGTTAAGTGTTCTTAAACTAAAATATATTATTTGATTTCTAGAATCTAGTTATACTCGTATATTATACTACATTAATAGATATTATGAATTTATAAAAAAATTGTTACTTGCAGATCAGAGGATATTTTTACCAACTTATTGAATAATAAAAAAAACTAACATCCCTCTTCTGTGACTATTAGGTATCTAATATTTGAAAAGTTCGCTATCGGTAATTATAAAGGATTTAAATTATATTTGCTGTTAATTTTGGTATATTATGTTTTTTTTTGTTTTACCACACCCAAAACCAGAAACACGGGAGAAATTTGTGTTTCCACCGGAAATCGAACCCGATACCTGCTGCTTAGAAGGCGAACGCGGCTGCTAAACTAAACCAACGGGTAGTTGATGAACACAAAGGTTAAGCTTTTAAATATGTTCTAACCAACTATTTTGCTGTCTTTGTATGCAGGACCTACATTTATGCGTTAACTTACCGTTTTACGTCCCACTATAAAAGCACCACCTGCCAACGTTTACGCGCAGGTTGCACTTGCGGTAGTAAACCGTTTCGCAGGTAATGCCTTACTATTTCCCTACATCTGAAACGTGTGAAAAACAATTCCGAGCAAGTAACCTTAACCCGGAGCAGTAAGGTTTGGTTTCGACTCGTTTTTTCTCCCAAGGTTGTTATTTTTTGTTGGATTACAAAAACTTTCTGCCACGTTGTCGATATATCAAGATCGTGACTGCGTCTATCGACAGGAGAATTTATATAAGTTTTTATATATTTTTTTGTGAGGATCGTGCAGCGATTCAAAGGGTCCGAGAGGCACATGCGATCGGCTGTTCGATTGTATTGAACAGCTGATTGGAATAGATGGATTTAGGGAGCCGTGAAATGTTGACGGGATAGAATCGGTAGAGAGATTCGTATAATCCTTGGGACACGTTATTGTGTAACTTGGCAGGACTCGTGTAATTTTATTACATTTTCGTGAGAATTGCAAAATTAGTAAAAAAGCGTCACGTCTGACGTCCATAAATGAAGAAAATTTTTACGTATCTCTTCTGTAGTCACGTTATTTCATCAAAATCGTCGATCTAAGTTTCGAACATGTACTAGTGTAGTGAGTACTTACAATGCTATTCCCCGAGATAAGTTTACGCAGCGAAATAGTGATGACGTCATTGTGTAGTGGAGGAGAAGAATGGGTTTTCTCACAAAGTAAAAAAATATTTCTCATTAGACTCCTTAGAGATCACCAGAGAAAGGAAGTCGATTTTCTATGCACCTTCAATAATTGTGTTAGGACATTTTTTCGCTCTCGCTCTACTCTGTATTGAAATACCAAGCTTTTCATCCTCAAGTAGAGCAAAATAATTGACTAAGTTTAAGTGGTGTTCATGCAGCTATCCTTAAGAGTCAGTCACATTTAGGCCAAGAGTGCTTACCACCCTCGACTAATTATTAACCAATAGATGAGATGGTGGTTAGACGACTGAAAGAAATATGTAATGTAAATAAAAAAATGTGCTAAATTAATTCACTGACTATACTAGCAGAAAGATAATTTAAAATCACCGGTTTCTTAATTATTTATCTTATTTCTTACATTACGTCTAACTAAAACCCTTTAGTCACCGAGCCAGCGTGTTTTATAGCCACGAAATAAAAATAATAAACACACACCAGTTTATCCACGAACATAAACATCACAAACTATTCCCGTCTAGAGCGGGACGGGGATAGGAGGCCTGGAAGTGTGAGAGAGAGGGGAGATATTCCAGCTGTTTTTTGGGTCACAGGTTCGACGCTCGCGAAATGCTCAACATGTGAGGGCCGATTGCTTATATGCCATTAACATTTCCTCGCTAGATGTAAATATTGTTTCATGCTGGTAGGAAAGGAGACAAGTAAGATATTCGCATGATGGTAAGCGATACGAGCCCTAAAACATCAACAATGCCAAGGAAATCTACAAAACATAATTCTGTGAAGGACTGCAAGGCATTCTTTTATAATTTGTTTTTTATTTTTTAGTCCAATAATTCATTGGGTTCCATTCCCGGTGAGAACACAAGTTTTCTCCCCGAAGACAATTTGTGTTTCTGGTGCTTGGTGTAAATTTGTGACTGTGTTATAATTGTTTCCGGCACCCACGACACAAATCTTCGGACTTAGTGTAAGGCTGGGAGAGTGAAAGCGTTTATATGTGTGAAAGTAATTGCTGCTACCGCTGGATCTTTCTCTTTTAGTTGAAACTAGCTCTGCTATTCTGCTGTTTTGGAAAAGGGCCACTATCTTCCAATTGCAGACTCGATCCCTGTGAAATCATGACACGCCAATACAAATTTTAAATATATCAACGGCTATAAAAAGCTTCAAATTCTTTAGTTTTTTCTAGCATGCGGGATAACAAAGTGTATGAAGGGTAACGGAATACCTTCACACGTCTTCAATGCCGAGAATGCGGGTTTGAGACCCGACAAATGGAATGAAATGGACCTCTCACCTCGAGGGTCGTGCATACTTGACGCTCTAGGGGTGACTGCAGGGGTGATAAATATCTACGTTTTGTCTATTTAGATGAAATCGGGAGCTGGCTGATTCAACTAGCGTATTACACATCTCAGAAAGTTTGAGTGATTTTCTAAAAAACAGATGAAAATGATTAAATGCAACAAAATCCAAAATATTTTATAGTAAAAACTGTGTGAGAAATTATGTTACAACAGTTTGCCCATTGCGGACATACAACAGTATTCTTTTTATACGCTATAACATTAGAATAAAAATACTTTGAAATACAATTTACTGTGTATTACAACAGTTTGGGTGTATGCTTTCAACACAATCTCACAAACAAACTTTTTTGGCGGATTTTTGGCAGTAGGTAGACTTATTCATAGAGAGGTAAACAGGCAATGTTGTATCCTGATTACCATGGACAAAGCCACATAAAAGTTAGCAATAAGCTATTATTTATTTAAAAAAAATATAGTCAGCACTCTCAGCTCGAAACCAACTGAAACTGATCAACCTAGTTCACCGTATCGACTTTTGGTGACCGAAACTTTTAAATGTTGTGTCCATGGTGCTAATATCACTACGTAGTAATATTAGCTCAGTGGTTGAATCGTGCTTTATTAGAAATAAATATACGCCACATTTTTTTATTTAAACACATTCACACTCACAGCTTACATTTCGTTCAAAGATTTGTATCGTGGGTGCTGGAAACATTTGCATATCTCATAATCGCACCGAGAACCAAATCTCCCTTGGGAAGGAAAAATTGTGCTCTTGCCGGGAATCGAACAGCGCAGAGGGCATAGTCCACCGTGCCAACTGGGTCGTCAGTAAATTCTACAGGATAATTATAACCTATGCAGCCACACATGTTAACACGTCTACTGTAGGCATCAGTAGGACACATGCGATGTGCTTGGTTCCCACGTCCCGCGCCGCGCGGCGTGATCATGATTGATCATTCGCTTGACGGTGAAACGTGATCCGCTTGGTCTCAGTGGCACCCGCGATAATAGATAATTATAACTGTTCCACACAATCATAGGAGCATGAAGATTTATGAAGTTCTAACATGATGTTTTATGTACTATTCAGAGAGTCGCTAGTTTGGCATCAACCGTCAGCATGCAGTTCTTATTTTACAGAGAATTCATGGCAGCAGTATCATTAATTTTTATATCCTGCTATTCGGCATCTTGGCAAAAAGGTGGAATCGCCCCAAGCGGACGGACCCGGACGCTATATAACCGTGTTTTTATTGCGTTGTTTAAATCTCCACCTTTTAGTAAGCAGACTGGAAGTCTTAGTACCAACTTTGATGAATTGTGAGACTGTAATAATCAGCCAATGTCAATGCCACATATTATTATGACGCCACATACGATGTTCCAATACTCGTTTTAGTTAGCAAATCTACAGCTATACTAAATCAAAGATATATTTTTGTATTTCGAACCAAATTTTAGCCCCGAGCCCTAAAATAACACAATAACTTTAAAATTTTAAATTTTCTCCAAGTTGACCTCCCAAAGTCGAATAAAACGCAAGTCCAGCTGCGCCTCTAAATAAGAAACAAGATTTTATTTGCTCATCTTTGTTAGCAATTTGTAGTAATACGTAAACTAACCCTCACCTTGCGCCGGCCGGGTCACCTAGACCCGACCACCCGACGCTCTGTAGGTAAACTGACTAAATTTAGATTTAACAATAACCATTCAACTGGTACAAAAACGTTTTCGATTTATTGGCGTGTTTTTATCGAACTTTACTGATAAGATAATTTTATCTATTTCCTACGTGCAAGGTGATTCCAATACCTATTGTGTTATTCAAATGATTTAAGCAGTGACTATTACCTACTATTAAACTAAACATTTACGAGTATATATCTCTGTTAACTGATTTGACCACTATCTCAAAAGATGATAATTATAGTCGAAGATAATAAAATTAGTAACGCTAGTCCTAGATCATTTCAATATGTCGATGCATTCAACACATCTAATATAATCTTTGCATCTATTTTGCGCTGTATTTATTTTATTTGTAGTGATATTAAGATTTTTGTATACTTAGAGATTTAGATTATTATCTTGCAAAGATAATAATCTATATCTTCAAACGATCGTTCGATTCGAACGATGAGAGATCAACTGATGTTTAACGGGGATGCGGTTGGCAATGCAGCACATTTGCTCAGAAGATGCCTTCACATGCGACTTCAATACTCCTAGATCGTACTTATCCAAAAAAAACAGACTAAGCATATATAGCAAGGTCTTTTACTACTTTGTGGTACGGATATTTGTCAAATGTTGGTGCCGTATGGCAGTCTGTTTAGATGTTTGATGATTGAATGAGGATGAAAGATTATATCATGTAACTCCCATGCACATACTTTAAATTGTAGCCGATAGAATACCTAGAGTAAATCTTTAGGGTTATATTATGTTTGGTAGGTAACAAATCTTACGTACTATGTCTTGACTTAACTCTAATAAGTCTCTTAGTTCTCCGCGCAATGTTGTTAAGAGCCTCAAATCAAGTGTCCCAAAGATTTGAACACGTGATATATATGAAAGGATATGTACTTTGATACAAGTAGTGTTACGTGTTGTGATGTGATGCCTGTGATATCAAAATAATTAAACTTTCAGTATTTAGCGATTTGTAATATTCCATTAATACATTTCCCCGAGCGATGTTACAATACGTTACGTCATTATCATCAATTCAATTCACTAACTGAGACACGACAAAAAGCGAATCATAATAGAAAATACAATTTTCCAACTTTACCCAATGGATACCTATTACCAACATGATAAAGTACCTAGTCACGGAAAAATAAACCTAAACTACAACGATATAAAGGAATAGAAATCAGCAAGGCTAATTTGGTGTAGAGGCATGTTCCTTTCAAACCAGCAATTTTACATCGATTGTGAATTTAAACGAATATCACATTTATTGTTTTTACCATAGGGGTGATGTAAACTGCATGGAATGACGATAGTACGTAATTTCCGTCGCCAAGGGAGTCCAAAGAGCCGCCGTTTTGGCGGAACCTGGCGTTATTTATGACATCTGGTGGAAATTCGACTTTATAATCGAAGAAAGGAGCGCGTGACTTAGTGTTTGGGACTTCAATTTAACCTTTAAGTAACCATTATTTAAGTGTTTTCCTCGATCGACCACATCATTATTCACCATCAGGTATAATAGTGGTCAAACCCTAGCCTATCTGAGATAAAAACTAATATATTTATATTATAAGTTCTTTTCATAAGTAACTACTTAAAGACTCTTATAAGAACTTTTAGGCAATTGATAATTATCCAAAATTTCCAACTAGAAATAGGAAAGGATAGATGTAAAAATTAACCCCTTTCCTCAAACTTTGTGGTCAAATATTTGGTTTCGAAGATCTATCTATACCTCCCTCGGTTTACTAACACAGTGAAAGCAGATACAATACACACTAGCAAGGCCAGTGCCTGTATGTGTGATCGTACCGTGGGGTGCGCTTTGGAAGGCACGCTGTCGGTGCCGGTTGTTAGTCGTAAGACAACAGTCACTAAGCCATGTCTAATGTCTTCAAGAGGCCTGAAAAATCCTAACACCAGCGATGCCTATAGTCTATACAACAAGGAAGACATTATATTTTCTTTTTGTATTTTAATGACATTAATCTATGACTTGTGTCTATGTATTTATAATCTATTTTACCTTTAAATTTTAGTATTTTTCTATTGATTGTAATGATGATAATATATGATTTTATAAGCACAAAAGTGGCAATTTAACCTGAAATAAAGAAATTTTATTTGACTTGATTTGATAGCAGTACGTACAATACACGGTACTGGACGGGCGCGGTGGTAGGCTACATGCTACGAAACTTGCGCCGCCCGTAGAGCTACCGTAGCGCGACAGACGAGACGGGCGGGACTAATGAATCCGGCTATTTTATTATAGCGTAGCATAGGTTCTAGATTATTCTAGACCATTCGTGTTATGTTACAGTCTACGAAAATATTTGTTTATATAATATATATATTGTTATAAATATTTGTATGCTTATGTCTCATAAGTTGTACAAATTTAATCACTTTAAAGACTTTTCTCAACTCTATTATTAAAAAGAGAAATTAGATAGCGTAGGTTGGTCCTATATACCTAAGTGTAGAAAAATTCTTGAAATTATGAAAATTGACGTCCCTCCCCCACTTACGAAAATGTTAACTTTGACCCTCAATCGTTCGACATACTTGGTTCACCACGTACGGACAGCCTCGCACTAATTTCAATGACTTTTGTCGTGGGTGCCGGAAACATTCACATAACACACACTCAGAACCAGAAACACAAATTTCCCTTGGGAAAAACTTGTGTTTTCATCGGGAATCGAACTCGATACCCGCTGCTTAAATGGCGCACGCGCTCTCAACTACGCTAGCGAGCAGTTTATTTTTAAAATAAGATAAGCTAAGATAAGGCTCTATAAAAAAAAATTAAGTGATTAGTAGTGGTGTTTATTTGTATCAAGTGCATTTACCATAACCGATATTAAAAATTCTGATCTCAATTTTCTGTAAGTACATTAGTGTTCCATTAGCACAGTAGGCATAATACACGGAGAATATAATTATGTGTAGTGTGTACTGCAGTACAGATAATATAATGAGAGCTGTGGCTACAGCAGTGGTCTCTATCGATCATTATTCATCTGTGTTGATGTTATCATCGTAGGTTCGTTACATCGGTCGGCCACCAGCCAGCGAGGCGAGCGAGCTGGCATCGTCGCATCGCCGCCGCTGCCTCGCCGCGCCTGCCGTGGAGCGATGACGCGCTCCAAGTACCCAGCACAACTTCAAGCAAATTACACGTACGGTAACGAGACAGTATGAAAGATTCAACGAAACTTAATAAACTATAATGCTTTGCTGAACACTACGTTACTATAGACTGGGAGATACTGAAAAATTGAGGAAATGCATTATGGGTTTTATTAATAATGAAGATTAGTGTACTTATGTATTTAGTAGCCAGTCATTATTTCCCCACAGGCCAAGTCATTGTTCGTTTAACATCCTTGACCACAATATCACTTATTATAATGTGAGATATGGGTCAAATTAAGTATTAAAAAAAGAAAATTAATTAAGTATTATAAAAATTAAACACTTTATTTGTGATTTTGATAAATCTGGGTTTAAAGTTGAAGACATCTATTAAGTAAAGGTAAAAAGTTATTTTTTAAATATATTGTGACGTCCGTATAATTGTTTGTAAATTCTACTTAAAAATATTATTCTTACTTAGTTAACCAACGAACTAATCACAATTTTTATTATTTGAAAGAACATACCTTCATTGTCTAATGTTTAGAATTGGACTGTTACTAATGATTGAATCTGCCTAATTCAATAATTAGTAACCTATTATAAAGTGATTGGTTGATGCACTTATATTGAAATAACGTTATTACTAAACACCTCAATGCATGGGGATACATTAAGTAAAAGTAAAATAAATTTCTGCACTTTGCAAGGCTCATTGCCTCTAAAATAACATAGAACGTGTCGTTTTATCTTAATGCGAAAGATAAATATTATTTATTTAACTGTACAATTTCTCAGTTCACGATTCAAAATCATAACCAATACAAAATTTATCAATTTAAAATTTACTTAATGTATCCCCATGCATTGAGCTAACAGCTATCTGTTAAACACTAAAAATACAAAACGAATTCCGAGTTGCTGCAATACAAATTTCTAGAGATTTGAGGTTTTGCCAAGTGTCCATACTGTTACTCCGCGCTAAGCCATGGCGCGCACCGCGAGCGATGCCGAAGCGGCAACGTCGCGTAGCTCCTTCTCGCTTCAGTATAGCTCGCGCGTCGCTTCGAGAGGCCGCCCGCCGCGTCATCGTCGTTTCCAATAATTCAAAATGGAGTCGACGCGGTACCGGGAGAAGCTGATAGACGAAGTAAAAAAATACCCGGTGCTGTATGACACGAAGCACGACCAGCACAGAGACATCGACGTGCGGGATCGATGCTGGCTGGAGATATCCGAGCGACTCGGCGCTAACAGTGAGTCGTCTGCATTACTTATAGCTTTTAGATACTGTAAGCTATTCTGGGGCAGCAGTAACATACCACCGCAGATATCTATCTATGTATACTTTTTAACCGACTTTAAAAAAAGGAGAAGGTTCTCAATTCTACTGTATGTTTTTTTTGTGTTACGCGATCATTCCGCCAATTATAAATCGATTTTGATGATTTGATGATGTTTGAAATACTTTTTTTGTTTGGTAAATCATAAAGTTGGTCCCATATGAATTATAGGTATAGAAATTGATTTAGCGCTTTTTAGAAAATCAACAAAAATCAAAATATAAGCGGTGAAGTCGTATTTTTTTTTAAGCTTATATCGGTATATTATATTTTTATGCTATATACTTAGGCCAGCATTTCACATTATATAATTGCGGAAGGAGCGGGTCGATCGACACTATGTCGTCACACAACCGGTCGGCACCTTATGGGACTATCTTCACCTGATAACTTATCTACTTGTCCGACAGATAACTACATTTATACAATTGTTTTTCCATTTCTTTTCTTTATGATAGATAGGTATGCATTTGAATACTATCTCACCTGATGGAAAGGTTTACTCGATGGAAAGTGATAATGTGGCCGAAGTGTGCTTGTCTACAATATTAATATTGAAATACTTAATTACTTATTGATCGTGCGTAGCGAGATCTCTTAGTTGATTTGGTTGATTCGACACTTTGTCCGTCCGTCCGTCTGGCCCAAAGCCAGAAATGATATGAATGAACATATTAAGGGAAACTCATACACGGAAGTGTCGAGCAAAATATTTTTTGCTTTTTATATACCTACTCTTGAGAGCTCTGCAAGTAGATTACGAAACCAGTTATATAAAAAATCTATAATGGAAAATAACAATTTGGTAGCTCATCAAAGTCACTATTTTAAGACCTATTTAGTCCCGTGACTAGGATTTTTAATATGAAATACACTTGAAATATATTATAACTCAACACTAGCTAAATGCACAAGATTGCGAAGCCAAAATTAAAATTAAATAATACAATTGTCGAACTCTACCGAATGGGAGGCGAATTGTGTGCATTGTACCTCATTTATTTGGTCCACGTCCGAGGAGCTAGTCACATATATTTCCACTTTTAATAACATTTTTGCCTTTAAAGTCTAGATTTTGTGATCTATGTGTAGTCAAGAACATACAAATTTTCATGCAATATGTCTATCAATCTATGTATGAAAATGTGTATATCTCTTGTCAAATATAAACATAACATAATTGCTTATAATTTTCAGGTGAATCCTTGAAACGGGAATGGAAGATCCTACGGGACAGCATGCGGCAGGCCATGAAGCGCAGCAAGCAGGGAGCCAAGACCAAAGCCGGCACTCCCTGCAAGCGGTGGCGGTTCCAGAACAGGATGGCATTCGTACTACCCTACATCACTATGCGGGAGTAAGTAGGAAGGGCTTCATGTTCCAGATAGATAAACTTTTGACCACTATCTCACTTGATGGTAAGTGACAAAGATGAAGCACGCTTGCCTAGAAGATGCCTGTCCACTCATAAATTGTACTTATCAGAAAACACAGAGTTTATTTTTATCACTGATCGTATTATATATCACTGATTATATTATTGGCAAACGTCATGTTTACCATCACAGATTATCGACAGATACACGACTTGCACTTACTTAGCACTAAAATTAACTAAAACGATTACTTTGTATTGTTTTTCAGGAGGCGAGGCATCAAATCCAGCATTAAACTTGACGACTCCGAGATGCCCTCAGACCTAGAGCAGACACAATCCAAAGACCCTGACATTTGGGACCCTGGGCACGCAGAGCACGACGCCTTGGACTTATTCTTTGCCAGCGTATGCCAGTCCACAAAGCGACTGCCCAAGAAGTATCAGAGTGTAATCAAGAGGAGTGTCCTCGACACTCTTCTGAGAGTGGAAGAAGACTTTGAAGCGGAGCAGGTCGGGGAGTCCAAATTAGGAGTAACGAAGAGTTTTATGTGAAATTTTGCAACTTTGAGTGTGAAGGACTTATTGAACATTTTTTGTAATGTGGCAGACTATAATTATTTTAATATGATGTGATGTGGTTCTTCAGGTCACTGTTATTCCAACGGGGTCTTTAAGAGGAATAAAAGACCCTTACTGCAGTCTTTGTGTTAACACAACCTCATTAGCTTGAGATGTTTACTGAGTTGATCTGTTTTTGATTGTAAGTGTGAGCGTTAAATATATGTTATACAAAAATAGTTTTTGAGGCAAAGGCATTTTAGTGGCAGCTTGGGGTGGAGTCCATGTTTTAATTACATTGTTCACCTGTACAAAAATAGATAAATACTATCCTGTCAGAGTTCGGCTGTTAAGAATCAATACTGTTTCGGAGCCATCGCAATAGAGATATAGAGTCCTATTAGCTGTGGACACGGAACATTTTTTAATTGGTCGATTTGTTCTTTTTTTAATTTGCTTTTAGACGTGGGCGTTCGTTCGTGTTGGATGTTTTATTATAAATAAATAAATAAATAAAAATTGTTTATTTCGGATAAATCCATAGAATGGTCAGTTACATTATAAATTCAATTAAATCTATGTTAGTATTACAATTATTATTATTATTATTTAGTCTGGCCAGTAACAATACCTATCCAATATTTTTGGATAGGACAATCAAAGCGAGACGCAAATTTTTCAGAACACTGTTGGAACTAGCACGTAGACGGTGAAACATTGAGGCGACTTCTTTTCGCATGACATATTCATATATATAATTTATACATTAGGGACTTTAAAACAAACGTAGTTCTAGGCTCTGACTTAATTGTCTTACATCCTATGTGTGAAAATGGGTAGCAGTACCTGTTTTATAATTAGTTCCGTTTACATTATAATAAAATATATTCTTGGTACTATATTAAACGGTACATTATAAAGTATTTTTTGAATATTTTTTCTAGCTGATTCCTAAGAGCCCGACTCTTGGGATTATATATTTGATTGGAGAAGACGAGGCACTTAAATAAAAATCACTCCCTGACACTGACAGAGTTCCATGGTGTTCATTTCTCTAAATATCCTGCAGAACATTTTTACAAGTCTCGTTGAATCGTGTGAGATATTGATTTTGGTTGTTTTAATTTTTTATTGTTATTAAATTGTTTTGAGTAACAATAACCGTTTTGTTCTGATTATTTGCACGCATTAAACATCTTGCTTTCATGACATTACAATACTAGTAAAAATTAACCGCCAATGTAATAACAAATAAACTAAATATAAATAGTCAAAAGCCTACTAAGTAATTATTCTATACATTATAATGTTCCCTGTTATTCGATACCATCCAGTTATCCTTCAATACGTTTTATATTTTAAAGCAGGAACCTTATTCTTATTCTAACGTAGGTATATAACAGCTGCACGATGTGCATGAGACAGTATAAGGAAATTATTAAAATAAGTACATGTAGTAAGCTTTATTACCAAATGCTTTTTATTATACGTGTTTCAGGAGGTTCATTTTCAGAAATTTTTAAAATACCAGATACAAGTTTTTTAAGTTTTCAATCTGACAATTCCTCTGGTGAACTGTCGTCTTCCATACTATCAGTGTCGCTGTCGCTCTCTGTATCGTCATCCTTGGATAATAGCTCTAGGTCCAAATCTAAATATTTCAAATATTCTTCTTCAAGTTTCTCCACGTGATTGCAGGCGTTCAACCAAGTTGAACTGTCAATCTTATTCAAATTTTCAATAATAAAATATTCCATTTGGGGTTTTGTAACGGAGGTGGCGGTGTCGACCTGGCTCTTCAGAACACTCCAAACATTCTCTATAGCGTTAAGCTCGGGATGGTACGGCGGCAACCGCACTACTTCGAAACCCTTGCTCTTTAATAACTCGTCACTTTTGTACGTTTTGAACTTCTCTTTATTTCTATTCAATATCTCATACAATTCGATTTTATGTGCACCTGCATCAAACTGTAGCCCATTTTCTAATAACCACTTTTCTATGTCACTCTTGCTCGAATAATGGTTAGGCATTTTGTGGCTTAAGGTGTTGTGGTAGGATTCATTATCCATTACTACGACTGACTGTTTGGGCAGATTTGGCAAAAGGTTGTCTTCGATCCATAGGCCATAAGCATCTTGAGTCATTTTTGGCGGAATTTTACCTGTGATGGTGCTAGCTTCGAATACTAAGCATGCATTTGGTATGAAACCATACTTGGTTCCTGCATGGACTACTATAAACCGAATGATCGCGCCAGGTTTTTTTATGCGCACTTCTGTCTCGCCTGTGTAGACAATTGGGCGATCTTCTGAGCGATATCGCAACATATTCTTCAAAAATCGATAACGCCAAAGTTGTACATCGTGTCTTTCTTGCATAACTTTCCTATTGTTCATATTTTTTTGCCAATCATAGCCCATTTTTGTTAGTGAATTGCGTAGGGTTTGTATACATCCATCAAAATCAAGTTTTTCTTTAAATTCTGCCTTGAGTGCTGGTAAAGATGGAAACTTTTTGTGTTCTATATGATAATTTTGGATCGTGGTTCTGACCACGTCACTGTTGAGACCGTTGAGGTCAAATTTACTTTCTCTTTTACGACGGTTTTTCAATGGACTTATGAACTTTGTGGAAGAATTCGGCAACTGCTTTTCTTCTTTTAAAATTTTTAATACTGTGCGTTCACTGACGCCCGTTGCTTCAGCCGTACGTTTCTTCACACTCACCAAAGGACTCAAGTCGCAAAAATCAGTGTTAGTGTCCTTCATGAACTGATATTCATCTTGCAGAAAATGATATACTTTGGCTATCATTGCCCTGCCCTGTAAGAGAAAGCATATTGCAATTGTAATTATAAGCAAGTTATAAGTCATTATTCCTAACATGAGTTTTTTGGCATAATTGAACACATCACACTAATCGTGGTATTTCATGAAGTTACCGCTTTTAAAGCTGGTTTACTTTTCGTAAGATGAAAACTTTCTTAGTCAGTCAGTTATACTTTGCAAGAATTTCGTACCTTAATCAAGAAGCACTTAGATCTGCTAATTTACCAATAATTTACCAGCCTTGGCTAAATCGGGATGGCTCTTCAACTGCTTGGAATGACAACGTTGCCGGAACGATGGAGTAACATACGACTGGGTGGCAGATTATACAGAAGACTGGGAGAGAGTACTCTTATAGGTACCTACCTACTGAGAAGATCATTACCTAATGAGAAGGCTTTTGACTTCTGGTCAGTTCTAGAAACCTTGCAACAATGTAAATAAGTGATTATATATGATTATATTATTTACAGAACACCACGACCATATCCAAAACCAGAAGTCAAGGCACCCCTGCACCAAAGGGAAATAGATATCTCCCAATATATAACCAAAAATATTGGCAAACATCTTGAAAAATGTGCAGTGGTCAATCATTGAGAGAAGATAATTGATAGTTGGTTCAATGAAACTAGGCTTTTTAAAATCCGATATTATAACATCTGTATAATATTTGAGAGCATCTTACCTCGCTTCGAATAACTTTGCGTTTCTTTATTTTACCATCGATATTTGCCATACTGACTGCTTTGTTAACCTTTGTACCGCGGGAGCAAAGAGCAAAAACTACACTTGCAAATTCACTGTATGCGGTGCTGCAATCTCTTGACTGACGCGAGCAACCGTACCGAGGCGACTGACCTCGCTGAGAGAGAGAGATAACCTGTTAGACCAGGCAAGCATGTGCCGTGTGTGAGAATACATCAACACACCGTCGTCCATCACGCACACTAGCGCATCGTCCTCGCGTAGTCTCCGAGTAGTGGTTCCACAAATAAAGCCGACGCGTACTCGTGAATTGAAACAACCTAAGTAGGTTCACAATTTTTATTATTATTTATGTCACGAATCGTGAAACAAACTATAACTTACTACATTATATTTACTAATAACATAACACAATACTTATAGCTGTAGAATTAGTAATAATGCAAAACTGATAACACCAGCCAAATAGGTATTTGATTCTATCATATTATCAGATTGCCGTATGTGCTAAGCATCAGAAGAATATGTGCCGATTGACAATTTACCGTTTTCGAAATATAATTTTAATATTGGTTACTTTAGCTGTGACAATTTGCCTCCCTGCGAGATATAATAAACCTCAGTGTGTACACGGCACAAAATCTGCTTACTCGTACATAAACATAATCACAATCACAGCACCACATTAAGTTCGATGACTTGTGTTGTGAGTACCGGAAACATTCACATCACTCACACAATCACAACCAGAACCAGAAATACTAATTTTCTTTTAGGAGAAAACTTGTGTTTCCGCCGGGAATCGAACCGAACACATGCCACTTTATTTTCGAGCTTACCCCTCAAGTATTTGACCACTATCTCACCGGATGGAAAGTGATGATGCGGCCGAAGATGTATCATGCTTGCCTAGAAGATACCCATTCACTCTTGACTTAAAGACTCCCAGATTATACCGTTCGGGGGAACAAAACACTCTTTAATGGGTGAACGGATTTTGATGAAATTTGTAATGTACAAAGCTTATACCTAAGATTAATACAATATAAGCTACTTTTTAACTTGAGAAACGCGGGCGAAGCCTCGAGGCACGGCTAGTTATTTAAAAAGAGTCCTCTACAATCTTACTCCTACTAATATTATAAATCCAAAAGTTTGTGTATAAGTGTGTAAGTATGTTTGTTCCCTCTTCACGCTTTAACGGCTGAACAGATTTGTATGAAATTTGGAATGTACATAGATTATACTTAGGATTAACACATAGGGTACTTCTTGATAATAGCGGGCGAAGCCGCGGGGCACGGCTAGTTGTTTATATGTGTGAGTAACTATAACAGGTATATTTGAAACGAGGTTACCTGTCTCTATAATGGCTGGACGAATTTAAATTTAATGTTGGACTTATGTTTGAAGATAATCAATAATATTATAGTTTAACACCACAATACATCTTAGATTACTTGGTATCCTGATATTCTGAATTATTGGCGACTACTTGTAGGTTTACAGAATGTATTGAGTATGTCTCTGCCCTGTGCGCCATGTGTCCCGGGTTCGATTCCCGGCAAAATCATAACTTTCCTTCCCAAGGGACATTTGTGTTTCTAGTTCCGAGAGTGATTGTGTGTCGTGATATGCATATGTTTCCGGTACCCACGATACAAGTTGAACTTAGTGTGGGACTGTGAGTGTGAATACATTTGTTTGTTTATGACTACTTATTTATTAATTTAGTTTTTAGTTTAATATAGTGTTCAATAAATATATATTTAGGCATTTACGGTAAGATGGTTTTTAAAAATTTTGCTTATTAAGTAGGTATATTGACAGTATTTTTTTTTTTTGTTGTATTTCTATCAAAGTCTTTTTTGCGTTAGTTAAACAGATTAAAATTTCGATTGATTTCATTTATTATAGGTGTCAGAGAAAGAGGATCAATCATTAAAAAAGATGACCGTTAAAATATTTTTTGTTTGTTAGTTTTATTTGCTGTGAATGAATATTGACGATTCAAATTACACTATTTTAAAAGTAAGTAAGTAATTAAACTATAAATTTTAATGATTGTGAATAAATTCGTTTCTTTTAGTTTAACCGTGAGAGGGTTCTCATGGTTAAGCTGCTGAACCGATCGGAGATAGTTTATATCAAGGCTGTTATTTATCCATATTAAGTTTCACCATCAGAAACGCAACCGAAGCCGCGGGACACAGTTACTACAAATGCACATACCCCACTACATTTCCATAAGACCGCCCGGCGATAGCCATAAAATCTCATCACGCAGCAAAAATTAAAAATAAATCTCTCGCCGGTTTCGGAAGAGAAGCGCCACCCCACCCCCACCCCCGGGGGCGCCGGTGCCCCTCGGAACCGGGGGATGTATCGATCGACCGCGCCTAGCAACTACTCGCCTCTACCTACTATATCTGTTACATTTCATACTTACAGCTGAATGGGGGTGTTATAGGCAGGTATACCGACAAGTACGAGTACGTTACAAATTGGCAAGTTCGGTTCTGGGACTGTTTCTACCTTTGTTCCTCTTTGGAGGGATTACCTTCTTTTTTGATAACCTAACTCTACCTAGGGGATGAGAGTTTTATCCTATCATTCTAATTCTTATAAGGCTCCTTTTTGTTATTTTAAGTTAACCTGATTCACCAAACCTTTGGAAGAGAATCTGAATCCTACGATATGGGATTCAGAGATCCTTAATAACACATGTTATGTACTAATGTAACATACTTTATTCTTTCTATTTCTTGAAAGAGGTAACTTATTTTGTAACCAAAAAAAGTTTTTTTTTATTATTATGTACCTAACCGCGCAAGCTGCCATCAATCAGATAACTCAGTTGGCGCGGTGCGAAAGCCTCTGCCCTCTGCGCCGTGGGTCCTGAGTTCGATTCCCGGCAGGACCTAATTTTTTTCATCCCAAGAGACACTTGTGTTTCTGGTTCTGGGTGTGATTGTATGTGTGATATGTATTTTTTTCCGGCACCCACGATACAAGTCTTTGAACTTAGTGTTGGGCAGTGTAAATATTGCAAGTGCTGCTCCTGTCGATCAACACACGAGGCTCCGGTGGATGATGCAAGCTCGATGACGGCAGGCGGCTGGTCATAAAATCATACCAAATATGAATCAAAGTTAATATTGTGTCGACCCCACTCGGTAGAACCTCAAGGAGATGATTTGTGAGTATAGTGAGTAAGTACATATTTTATTTAACTTGTTAAACAAAAATTTGAGAAAAAATTACCCGTATAATAATAATAATATGCTAATCCGGCGTGTTTTTCTTGTAGTTTTAAATATACTTATGCACATCTAATTGAAAGATGAATATTGTTTAATAATTTATTGTGTCATCTCTGATAGGCGAGGGGCGTGAACTTGAGAACGGCTTGACTTATGTAACTGATTCTTTTTTGTTGTATTCGTTATTGCTAAGACCAGTTTTGTATGAAAGGAATCTTTTGGAAACCCCACCGGGATATCCACCCGTGCGAAACCGAAGCGGGTCACTAGTATAATACAATAATAATAAAGCAACATGGTATCATTCAATAATCAAACACTTATTACTTAATCAGTGACCCAATTATCAAGTAGATAGATAACTTATTATCAACTAAGGCCCAATTATTTATGTACCTACCTACTACCATACAAACTGATACCTATAATGAGATAAAAAACACTAACTAAAATTATATGGAAATCATATTGATAACAACGTCAAGAGCGCGTACTTGGGAAAGCCGTATGGGCGCAGACCAATAGGCCGGCCAATGTATTGCTGGATCGACGAACTGGCCGCAGACATACAATACAATACAAAAACTCTTTTCACTTTATTGACACCAAAACATAAATACAACTTACAGATAAACTTATAAAGATAGGTACAATGGGCAGTCTTATCGCTAAGAGCGATGTCTTCCAGACAACCTTTGGATGGAAATATAAACGAAAAGACAATATATATAAACATATAAACACTTACGTGTGCTTCTAACCCATAAATGGGAAGTTCGCAGAACCGAGACCAAAGACATTCTCTTATTTCGGAGACCAAGCCCCACTTTAGGTCGCTGAGCCAGCGCAGTAAGTATCCTAACGAATGTTTTTACAATATATATAAATACTACTCTTATAAACTAGCTGTGATCTGCAACGACAGAATATACTATTATAAAATTACGTAGTGTTGTAGCGTATATTATAGGACTTTTGATTATCTACATAGTGACCAAATTTCATCCAAAACGGACCAGCCGCGGTTGTAGAAATACCTCGTCTCAAATATGCTTACACACTTTATAATTTATTAATTAGTATTGTTATTGAGATTAACATGCTCGAAACCATGGTCGACAATTTCGATCAAACGACTTGAGTGATAGCCCTATTTTTTACTAGTTGTGCTCCGCGGCTTCGTATATCAAGTGAAAAGTAAGCATTTGTGTTATATAAAAAACTATGTACATTCCAAATTTCTTCTAAATCCATTCAGCCGTTACAGCGTTAAGAGAAAACAAACAAACTTTTGGATTTAAAATATTAGCGTGATCATATTTTAAGACATTATGAATTAAAAATGTTTGTGTGCGTGTGTGTATGTCGTCTGTGTCTACGCGGAAGTGGCTAAACAGGATTGGATGTTTCTTTACAATTAAATACATTTTTATCTTTTTTGTTTTTAAACGGACATAGCCTACGATATTATTACTGCTTATTATTAAATATTATTACCAATTAGAATATCATTTGACATAGCCTATAATATGTGGTCAAAAGTTTGCCTATGATGAATAAAAAAAAAACGTGGCCTTTATAAACGCAAGATTTAGTTGATATTACATGGCCTATAATTTCATCAGATTATAATCAGTACCAATTCAGCATAATTCGAGCTAATGTATCATAAATCAGTACGCCTGATTTGTTTAATTCATTTCCATTTTTAAAATTATATTTTATTATTATGCTATAGAAAAGAAATAGAATAGAAAATCATTTATAGCTAAATATTTAAACAATCACATTATGGTACACAAAAAGTTACTCGAAAATAAAGTCATGTATATATTGTCATGAATAAATAATTGACTATGACTACACATTAAAAACCAACTCAAATTAAATCCATACAATATAAAAGAAATAGATTGGTACCTACACTAAAACTTTTCAAATATTAAGCAATACTTAGATACGTAAAACTGAAAACTAATCGCCCTCCCCAAGGGGTAGAGGGTGGGGGGTGGTAGATATAAATAGTCGTCCTCAGTCACTGCCAAGGTCGGCGCGGATCGATGCGAGGGGGTGCAAGCAGGGGCAGGACCCCTTGGGGAGAGGTTTGTACATTTTGTATCTACAGCGGGATCGAGTACAGTACGATCGAAATGTTTGAAGCTTACGTTATTAGGGAGATTGAAGAGGAATCGGCATTACCTATCATAAGTGATGGGGGGGGGGGGGGAGCAATATGGGTTCTATAGGACTACTGGTACTCCTGTAAGGAATAGTAGGAACACGGTAAATTTAAACTGTAATGCAGCTGTTCAAAGGCACATAATAAATAATAGTACGTGAATGTTTCCTCCCGGCACCCACGACATAAGTCATCGAACTTAGTGTGGGGCTGTGAATGTTAAAGCGTGTTTTTTTAAGTGTCATCATGTTCTTGTCCTGTCCAAGGTCAGCGCAATATAAACTCATGAGATGAGGTGGGCTTGGGTGGCTAGGTGATAAACTGATCATATATATATATATATATATATATAGATAAAATCAGTTTTAGACACAGAACAATTTGATATATATATATTTATAGATCAATTGCTCGGCGTTAGTCTCGTAAAAACTCGAAAACGACTCGACCGATTTGGATGTTTTTTTTCGTGTTCGAAATTGTCAGGGCAAGGTATGAATGTAATTTTTTTTTAATCCACCGGAAATTGCATCTGGGAATCGCTAGTATGGAATAATTAATTAGTAATAGCAAGGCTAACGACTACTAATTAGAGACTAGGAGATGTCATTGAATATGTCTATGTCATTGAATACCTACATCCTAATCACTCAACTAGAGTGGCAAAATCATAGAGACAAGCATACTAGTGGGTTAAAATAACAGGCTGATGATGATGCAACACAAGCTGTTACAACATTCTTGTCTATCTATACTCTACATCGTTTTAATGGTAGACTAAAATTGCTAGATTAGAACTGACACAACTGATTTAGATATTTAGAAATTTATTAGAATTAGATAGTGATTTATTTTTAGAACTAGAAATGTATATCATCAAAATCATCATCTTTAGAAGGCGAAAAAAGTATGGTTGCAGTACCCTCAGTTTGCTCAGCTCATAGCGTTTCGCTTCTACGTTTATCATCCGTACGACAAAGAACTGAAATTCGTTGCCCGTTTCTTTGTCCCCGTGAAAGGTATAATCTGCGGGTCTTCAAGTTGAATACATAATACTTTAGGCAAGCATGCTATATCATCATCGATTTCCGTTAGGTGAGATAGTGAATGTGAACAAATGGTTACTATAGATAGCATAAAATCTAGAATTAGACATGGATCCAGGCTCATATCCATTATGTAGGATATCTGCCAATCATTTAGTTATAGATGTGTAAAAAGAAGCGGCAGTCACCATAAATGTATGCTGGTAGTAGGTACACCTATATATACCTCCCTGAACTCTGTAGCATGGCTGTGTATCTTTGTATAGGTATTCTAGATTGCCTAGGCAACATCCACCGGGGGGCAGCACTGCGCGAGGGTGGTGTTTCAATTAGGAACCCGGCAAGGGCCTGGGTGTAGGGCGTAGGGTGAAGGTGGAGGTATGCCTGCAACGAGATGTTAGCAGATTGGTAGGTATATATCTGCTAACGTTTTTTGTTGCGTACCTCTATGTATATAGGAAGGGTATATCGCTGCAGGTTTGATTATGTTGGATTACTTTGAAACAAGAGATATTAATTAATGATTAAAAACAATTAAAATTATATCCATCCATTTACCACGGGGTATCAGGGTCAGGGTAAGTTTTATAGCCATTTAGTATCGTATTGTATCGTACATTATAGTCCACTTCAATCGTAACCAAATCATCGGTACCAAAGAACAATCACATGAAAAAGTATCATCAGTGTGCAAATAACGCTTACATGCTGGAGTTTATTACATAGTTTGTATCCATTCTCCTAAACATGCAAAGTAGATGCAGGAAACATGATGAAAATAACCTCCCCTATCAGAGTGCTTCAAACCATCACTTGCGCAAGTGTCCCTGAACTATAATTACAGCAGCCCTTCGCCCGCTGTGCCCTTCTAAATATACCTAACTACATAACAGTGAACATAAGTACAGTAGCTGCATCGCAGGGGGCACCGCGTCAGCTGATTGTTGCCAGGCCGACTGCCCACCCGACCGGTCTACCGACGAGCTGGGAGACTCGCCCTTATCTACTGCGCATGTGTTTTATCGACTCCAACCGAGATGCTGAAACACAACTGAATTCAAACCATATCAACTAAATCTTATGGTGTATTTCAAGTCGCGACGTTCCAGGGTTACTTCCAAACAAAGACTCAATGAAACATCCGAATATAGGCTTTAATTCAACGGCAGAAGCTCGTTGAAGTCGCGTGAATGGCGCGTTGTTGCCAGGATAGCATTCTAATTATAAAAGTGATATTTTCTGTGCTGTTGGGGGTATCCAGGGATTAATGATGTTGTGTTCCGATTTATTATTGTAAGGTCGAGAGCTCGTTCTGAGCTAAGGGATTTTAATTGTTGGACGGGTTGATTTTCATATTGTACCAACCTGCAATGATATCATTTAAACTACGACAAAATAAATCAAAGAAGAATTATGTCGTTTTAAAAAAATATTATAATTGTGGCAGGCAATTTTTGTAATAGTTAACATACATTTTCGGCAGTTGTAAGTAAAAAGTTTATCTACATATATATGTATATTAAATTCTGAAATGATTTAGACTAGACCTTTTTCTACATTGAGTATTGATTGAATACAATCTACTTACCTCAAATAGTAAGACTGAAAAGCGAAACAAGGTTAAAGTTTATTTGAGGACCTACCCCATGGCTCTAATTGTTTATCACAAAATATACATTGAAAATTCAATATATTCAGCTACGAAAAGGCTTATCTATCACAAATAATATTTATGACAGAAAACCGAGTTGTTTTCTATTCTAATTATCACATTTCCAAAAATAATTAATAACACGAATTTCTAACTTAAATTTTTCATTCACGTCTTCGGTCGACCTTCAAATACGGATTTGCAATGTTCACCTTCATTACCCTGCGTCATTGAGTGTTCATGTGTGCGTGTCTAAAATCCAGGTTGAACCTACTCTTCGTGATTTAATAATATAAAAGATGTTACATAATGTAAACTCGCGGGTATGCCAAGACACATGGCACATTATGTGCCACTTACCCGCTTTGACTCAACTAACACGTCTTTCCTAATTTATGTCATAAATAAAATGATGATGTTTTGTACGCGGCTGAATTACTGCCACCCTGTCAACTGTCATCTCGACATGTTCCACTCGCAATACAAGGAATGATGAAAGTGCACTTGTAAACTCAAACACCACAACACATTTTCATCCCTAACTCATATGACTAAGGTTGGTTTTAGTTCGTGCCCTTTGTTCTCGTACAATGTAAAGGCGCATATTCACGGGCCAAGCGATCGGAAATAGCCTGGCCCACATGCTGGAAGCGATAAGCGATTGCCAATAATTTAGTTTACAATGTTAGTCAGTAATTCGGACGAACGACTCCGGGTCTGATGGGAGACATGTTATATTTATAATAAACTGCTAATTACAAACTAACAAACTGCACATTCGCAAGTGCTAGTAACTGATAAACGGTGTCAGACAACGATATTTGTTGTCTGTCACCGTCTGTTGCAGCAAACTCCAAATTCATTGCATTGATGTTAAAAAATTAACGATTTTTATTTGAATCGATTATTATTTTCTTATAATCGATTTTTTACAAATCTATTAATTTTTAATAAAGAAAAATCGATTATTAATTAATCGATCCTCTCACATCCCTACGTGCCATGCCAGCGAATATCTCAGAAGTCGATAGGAGGCGAACGGTTGGATAACAGTTTAACTTTTCCAACTTTGTATTATTGCTTCCGCAGTTATCCGCAGTTTTCAATTAGCATAAGCATTAGTATACGTTTTTTATACAATCTCCCAACCAAATTGTATCTAGCGCCAGAAGTATAATCTTGAAGAACACAGATAGACACTTTCAAAATAATATCAGCTTTGCCCTGGGACGTCACTTGCGTTCATGGTGATGATGGTGAATCAGGTTTAATAGTCAGTATTTTATAGGATTTCTCCATTTCCCAACGTATGCGGAATTGCATGATCTAATAATTCCCCCATCCCCTTTCTACTATCGGCATACCTGACGCGACGAAGAGCCATGCGACATCGATTTATGGTGTACAATAGTGTGCACGAAGCATGTGTATTATACGCAGGCTCCGCAAAGGAGTACAACTCCTTGTCTGTGTTTACTGTGTCCCGATTCGAACAATCCGGGAGTCTTCAAGTCACGATTGAACAGGTATCTTGTGGGCAAACGTGCTACACCGCCGCCGGACAGATTGATATTTGCCATCAGATGAGATAGTCAGAGGTTTGTCTATAACTTTGTAGATTTTTTTAGTCCATAATAAACAAAAATGAATTAATAAAATAAAAGTAACAGGATTGTGTATAATTCTGTAGTGTGCGCTGTATATTTGTAGCTCCATCAGTAGAGTGGGGTGTGCCGGAACATCCGAACAGACAAACAAGCCTATAAATAACGCGGAGAGGCAAACAATGCCATAAATTATGTTTAAATTAATTCGGGAGATCGCGCCGTGACGGGATGACTGAGATTGCTTTAAAGTGCCGCAGGTATATAATACTTCACTGTTTAAAAGCGATCACTTCGTAGTTCCTATCATTAGTATGAACTACATTTTATCTACTGACGAATATTACGGATTTTACTTGAATAATTAATTAATTACTACTGCTCGGTGGCTTAGTTGGGTGAGCGTTCGCTTTCTAAGCATGGGTATCGGTTTCGATGCCAGACGGGAACACAAGTTTTCACCTCAAGGAAAATTTGTTTCTGTTTATGCACGTGTAATGTGAATTTTTCGGCACCCACGACACAAGTCATCGAACATACGATGGAGCTAGGAGTGTGAAAGCGTTTATGTTAAAAAAAATGCTAACGAAATCGTTACCGTCTTCCAAGTCTGAATGCAAAAATGAAATAATTGGCTGTTTTCATAACATTATCTAAACATTCAAGAATTAACCGCATAAATTTAGAAACCTAAAAAAACATCTTTCCGTCTCAGTTTATGTCTGCTTCAATTAATGACATTGACAGTGACACGCGCTACGGTGACAGCTGACCGTGAACCTGTCAGTTGTCACGTCAGAGAAAATAAAACACGCGTCATAGGGCCGGGCGTGGGCCTGGTGCCAGCTGCGAGCGGTTCCAGGCGGTGATTATTGGCGACGAGGCGATAATGAGCCACCTCATTAGCCAGCTTCCAGGTTACACGAAAGAAGGGGGTAGGTTAGGATGACGTGCGTATTTTGAAACTTCTGAACTTTGTTGGGACATCGCTTAATATAGATAAATGTGGACAATATAGATTTGACTTGAATATAGATAGTCGGTATTATTGCTTTCTCCTTTTCTTTTATACAAGTAAAACCTGTTTTAATATCCTCGGAGGCTTTAAACATTGTTTTTCAACCGACCTCAAAAAAGTAGGTTCTCAATTCGACGGTATGTTTTCCTTTTTTTTTGTTTGGTAGAGAATACTTTAGAGGTGTTCTCATATTTGGGATTCTCTTTCTATGGGACCACCTCTGAAGTATCTCTGATGATCTTTTTTTGTTTGGTAGAGTTACCAAACAAAAAAAATATCATCTAAATCGATTCATTTGGCGGAGATATCGTAACACACGAAAAAAAAAACATTAGAATTGAGAACCTCCTTTTTTGAAGTCGGTTGAAAATGTAAAATATACGCCCGAGAGAGGAACAACTGTTGATACTTTTTAAGATAAAGACCATGGTTCTTAGTTTAGATACACACAATTTACGCAACAAAATGATTTCACTTTCTATTTCAACACTATCCCGCGGTTTCCTCTGCGTTGACGATGATAGAAAGTTATACCGATTATAGGTAGTAAATATATACTATGACTTATCCCAGGTCACTATCAATCTACCTATATTAAACATTTCAGATAAATCGATTCGATTATTCGAGTAGTTTTCGCGGAAGTGGATTGGAATAGAAGGAACTTACTTAAATACACTATGAGAATAGGGTACCGTAGCGTCATCACCGCGGCGGCGCCATTTTGGTTACCGTCTTTCTGTCTATTATATCATTGAAAGGGCTCTATAAGAGTAACTTATAAGCTCAAAATGTAAGTTAGTGGAAGGAAGATGAAATGAGATGGAAATGGTTAGTAGGTGGAGACAGATACATTTTACCGTGACAAGGCGTGCAAATATTATAAATACAAAATAATAATGCTAATAATATATTATGCAATACAGCTATAACCATAGAAAATAATATACTTTACCCGAGGCTATAACTATTGGCAACCCAGTACGTGCAAGTACTATTATCATAAAAAGATAACAATTTATAATTTAAATATTTTACAGAGTTATGTTACAAAGTAATACAACAGACCTTTTATAATATAATAATTGAAGTAGATTTTTTTATTCTACATAAGCAACAGGTTGACTTCTATTTAACTGATCGTAAGATAACGATGTGGTCGACGATGGAGCAAGCTTGCCAAAAAATATAGACTATAAGACTATATTGTACTTATTGAGAAATACCGACTCAAGCAAGAAGTTCCACTCCTTTGCGGTTTGCTTAATAAATGTGGAAGCAAAACGCATCGTCAGTATTTGTAGAATTTCTATCATGCAGCGGTGTCGATTAGCAGTTTATTCTTTTCCGATGATAGAGTAGAGATGGGGGAGGGGAACCAGATTCTTGGTACTCGCCGAAATGTATCCAAAAAAAACTAAAATGCGATGCTCTTTTCTCTCAAACTTTGCATTAGTTAACTGCTTCCAGCCAATGACTCTTTTGGCTCTTCGCTCAATGGTGTCAAGAGACTCAAGCTAAGCATAAATGACTTGGCAATATGTATAGTTGATAAATTGTATTAGAATTAATTATAACACAGCAATTTAAATGACGACGCGCGAAATGTAACAGTTGTAGGATGTTAATGTGGCGTTCATAAATGCGAATACAGGTTATCCGGCCACTCTGGGGAACGAAACTTATTATGATAAAAACAACAGCGCGGATGAGATAAATAGTTTATTTCAAGAGATTATTACAATACTCAAGAATTAAAAAAAAAATTATGTATATAAGAGATTTCTTTTCTATTATTTTCGTCAAAATCAATTTCTTGATAATATTTTAACAATCACCAGTATCCATAAAATCGCTATCATCTGTATCGGTCTCATTTGCATTGTCAATATATTCGCAATCCATATCGAAATGTTGCAAATATTGATTTTCTACGTGTTCAACATGTCGACATGTATTTTCCCACAAAGCAAGGTCAATCATTTCTATTCTATTCTTCAAAAGCATCATTATGGATGCTATGTTTTGTTCCACATCTGCTTCAGTCATGTAGCTTTTTAATACACCCCAAATGTTTTCGACGGGGTTGAGGTCTGAGTGGAAAGGCGGGAGTCGTAAAACCTCAGAACCTTTCGATCTGATCAGATCATCAATTTCATACCTTTTCAAACCGTCTTTGTGTTTTAAAATCAAGTCATATAACTCTATTTTCTTCATAGAATCTTCGATGGGAATGTTTTTTCCAGTCAGCCACGCTTGCATAACATTCTTTTCCGAGTCAAAAGTTGGAATTTTTTCGGATAAGGCATCATTGTGTGGACCGGAGTCAATTACAACGACAGCGTTCTCTGGTAGATTTGGGAGCAGTTGGTTGGTGACCCATGCTTTATAATTTTCAAAGGTCATATTGTCCTGGTAACCGCCATTAATTGAGTTGGCTTTATATATCAAGCAAGCGTTAGAAACAAACCCTCCACATCCACCGGCGTGCACAATGATAACCCGCATGCCTTTGGATGGCTTTTTTTGTGACGATGGCTCTTCTTTTGCTTTTTTAACTTTTTCCTGTGTGATTTTTTGAGTATCTATGTAACATCCACCTGTGAACACAATGTATCGGCCCTCGTCACGATATATTTTTAATTGTTTTAAATATTTAAAGCGCATCATTTGTATATCGTGTTTCTCCACAAGAGCTTTACGTTTATCTTCCATGGGAGTTCGCTCGTAGCCAGAGTCTTGTAAAACTCTGCGCAAGCTCTCTAAACACCCATTAAATCCAATTTTTACCGCTAAAACTTCTTTTAAGTTTCTCAGTGTAGGTGGCTCATTATAATCTGAACGAAATGTCATTATTATTCTTCGAAGTACAGTTACATCAAAATCATCCAATTTAGATTTAGGTCGAGCCCTTTTTCTTGTCGGCGATTTGAAAATCTCTGACGCATCTTCTGCTGATGTTGATGCAAGAGCCAGCCTTTCTTCTCTCAAAATGTTTGTGATAGTTTTTTCACTAACTCCTACGGCTTGAGAGGTTCGCCACCTAGCGTCAGTTACTTTTTCTACTCCGTTTATTGCTTCATATTTCAATCGATGATAAACTTTTGCAATAATTTCTTTTCCCTGCAAGCAATAATGAACCAATTTAAAATTACACATATCAAGGGTTATTACATGTTATGTAACCCTGAGAGGCTAGTATTTGACCATAATCTCGACTAAGACGGACTTTAATCATACTACAGAGGTTTAGAACAAAGAAATTGTTAAATTGTTTATTTTCATTTTAAGTATATTTTTAGGCAAAAAAAAACCTTTTTTGAATCTGTTCACGTATGTATGTGTGGACTGAGTGACCATTTTCTTTTTTTTAGATTTAACTTATATTTTAACTGAATGGTTTAGTAAAAGTTGTGAGGGCATTTGTAAAACGCATATTAGACTTGTAAAGATTTTTATTAAAAGTTATCCTATTTAAAGAGTGGACTCTCAGTTCACACACTTACAATTTATATTTCGGTAAGTATATGGGTAACAGGTATGTTTTGTATAAAGGCATTCAGTAAAACATATTTAAACAAAATAATAAGATAACAAAACATGATGTGGATGTTTTATGAAGAATTACAAATGTCTTTCTATGGTCACTGAGTGACCACATAAAAATAACCTAAAAATAATTAATAATAGCATAAAATCTATATTTTTTATCTGCTATCATTAGTAGTACTTACATGGAAATTCGTGAAAGTAAAAAAAGAGCCTAATTACGGACCAATTTCGTAAAATTCTTATTTAGTTGTGGTCACTCAGTTCACACAGTGTAAAAAAGTATATTTATTAAAATATCATTAATTATAGATAATACAAATATATAAATCTCCAATAAATAATCATAAAATTAAAAAAATACCGAGTATTTTTATTGTGTGGACACCCTACTACATACATTGTGAGAAAAAAATATCGAAAAGCAAATATCTTGTCTAATAAGCAATCAATCCGTGATAAAAACAATAATTTGTATAGTAAATTTGTTTTACTAAATATTAAAAGGTCCCATGTCCCATTGTATTCCCAATAATTAATGATATTTTAATAAATATACATTTTTACACTGTGTGAACTAAGTGACCACAACTAAATAAGAATTTTTCGAAATTGGTCCGTAATTAGGCTCGTTTTTAACTTTTACAAATTTCCATGTAAGTACTACTAATGATAGCAGATAAACAATATATATTTTATGCTATATATATTTTTATGTGGTCACTCAGTGACCATAGAAAGACATTTGTAATTCTTCATAAAACATCCACATCATGTTTTGTTATCTTATTATTTTGTTTAAATATGTTTTACTAAATGCCTGTATACAAAACATACCTGTTAGAGCTCGTCCAAGCTGAAATGACGCGCCTCACTACTTAATTAGTTTATTTAGATGTGTGAGTGCAAATATTAATGACGACACTTCATCTGTATGGGAGCGTCGATTGTTCAGTGAACAATGGATCTGCACGTGTACAAGACGGTCGACTAGTCGGGTGATAAATCCGACCACGCTCGCTCTCGTAAATGCGAAGGTGGGGCGCGTCATTTCAGCTTGGACGAGCTCTACCCATATACTTACCCAGATCTAAATTGTAAGTGTGTGAACTGAGAGTCCACTCTTTAAATAGGATAACTTTTAATAAAAATCTTTACTAAGTCCAATATTCGTTTTACAAATGCCCTCACAACTTTTACTAAACCATTTAGTTAAAATATAAGTTAAAAAAAAGAAAATGGTCACTCAGTCCACACATACATGTTCACGTAAGCATTTACATTGACATTATATGTATGCTGTTGCATTGGTATTTTGTGCTTATATGACAAGAAATAAAGATATTATAATGCAATGATTCGACGTAGGTGCTTATAAAAATTAAAATCATCTCTTTCTCTCTTTTATAAAACTTATCTAGTAAATTAATATATTACCTGACTCCGAAGATGCTTCCTAGTAGACATGCTGTCGGTACTTTTTGCTCTAATCGACGCTCCACGTGCTCGTGGGATCGTGTCTGGCCGGCTACTGAGTTGGTGTGCGTGCGTATGTAGAGATAAACTACGATAACATGGCGCGCCCCTCCAAAATGCAGAACGTTTGAATGTATTTGTGAAAGTACTTGTTTACGAAGCGCCAACAAGAATCGCAACGCATGTGTGCGTGCAAAGCAGCTGTCAAACAAAAAGCAACCTTGGATTTGTCGCTCGACTAGCGACGTCATTAATAACTTATTACTATTAGTGGGTGCGGCGAGGGGCGCGTAATTTTAGCTTGGGCACACACAACATGTAATTTTAACGTAGACATGACTAGACGGTTACACAAAAATGTATACAATCACAAGACTTTACTCCCTGATTTCTTCGGGGCGCCCGCTTAGAATGAGGTATTTATGTTTTGTTATGTGCCTTGCCTTGTCTTTTTGCTAGTTCCCACAGTTGCCAGTTGGCAAAAGTCGAAAACGGCTGCAACTATTTTTACCAAACAAAGTTAAGAATACTCTCGATGAAGACACCTTTCAAACAAAAAAAAACAACAGCGGTCCTACCGTTAGGGAGCACCGTTACGATGTCACAGACAGACACAGAGTTACACACTACAAACTTATAGCACCCCTCTTTTTCGTCGGGTGTTAAAAATAGAATAATTATAGCACGCACAACTGTTATGAGATGTAAACTGCTATTTACAAGGAGTCATTATATTGAAGCATTGGAAGACAAATGCATTCAATTGGTCCTTTTAAAGTTTATGGAGATAGATGAAACTGAAAATTATATAATGATATAATTTCAATGATAATGTTTTTGAATGACATAGTCATTAAGTCAACGATGCCATTTTGATTGCTTTAATTTTACTAAATTTTCAAATTTATAATACGAAATTTTTTCCATAGCTATCATGTTTGAAAAGGATAAATCATGTTTTTTTTTTACTCTCGCAGCCCCACACTAATTTCAAATACTTGTATCGTGAGTGCCGGATACACAGAACATAACTGTTTGTGAATTCCACCTTGACAAAAGTATGATAAACCCAAATTATACGCGAAAACGGTTACACCCTTACGCGGTTCCAACATTGAACTTGCTTGTTGGTGATTACGACAATGAACCTGTCGTAATAAGTGTTTCACAATATAGTCAGACCGAGCCCGAGCCTGTGCTGTCCTCGTGCAGAAAAACGACTCAAACTGAAGAAAGGATGACTAATATATCGGTCGGTATTGACACATACTTCCGTGCAAAACTGCAGTAAAACTAAAATTTAAAAATGCTGATATAGGAATCAGCATTTTTAAATTTTAGTTTTACTGCAGTTTTGCACGGAAGTATGTGTCAATACCGACCGATATATTAGCAGACCGATATATGGCAGATTTGAAACGAAGGAAGCCAAGCGACGATTTTCAGCGAAAATTGAGCTGATTATATGCTGATTTGATTAATTTATGTGATAAAAATTTAAACGAAAAATTAGCAGCGCTTATGAAAATTCACCCAAGTAGAAAGACAATTCACAGGACAATAAAATAGATACACTACTGAATACATTTTTTTTCTGGTAAGTTTATTATAGAAACATCCTCAATCTTACAAATCTTTGCAAAGTATATACTGCCACTTTAAAAATGAACGAAATCGAACCCTAATAAATACTCTGATGTCCAAAGTTGATTTAATGCCGTATAAACAGAAACAGTACATCACCGTGTGCATTGCCGCTAGCTTGTACTATGACATCAAAAAAGATTTCCATGTCAACAGGATCAAGAGGATTCTTTGCAATAGGTAAGATAATGCTCTAACGCAAGTTTGCAAAAAAATAAAACCGGCCAAGTGCGAGTCAGAGTCGCGCACGAAGGATTCCGTACCATTATCTAGCTATATAATTGTCTAGCTATTAGCGTTCTTGAGATACAGCCTGGTAACAGACGGACGGACGGACAGCGAAATCTCGGTAATAGGGTCCCGTTTTTACCCTTTGGGTACGGAACCCTAAAAATGTTTAGAGGACTGATGGCAATAAAATAATAGCAAGCCATTATCCAGCTAACTGCAACTCCTTAGTTTACCGTTACATTCGATTCAGTTAGCGCTGGCAGCTGGCAGCCGGCCAGTTATATTTAAACTTAGTAGGGCCCGTGTACCGAAAGAGGTGACGTAATCGGTTGATTACTGTGATACTATACTGTCGCAGTATAAATCGTAATATAACATAACTAGCTCTCTGTACCCCAGTCTTTTACTTCGTTTTTTTTTTTATACTCGATAGGCAAGCATTTGACCACTATCTCACCTGATGGAAAGTGATGATGCGGCCGAAGATGTAGCACGCTTGCCTAGAAGATACCTATTCACTCTTGACTGGAAGACTCCCAGATTATACCGTTCAGGAATCAAAGACGCGGGCAATGAATTCCAAGCCATTATCGCTGGATAATGGCTTGGAATTATATATGAATAAATAAAATATATAATTATAATAATATAATTATTTATTATATTATTATTATCGTGGTAGTACTTTTTTGTTTTTTCCGCCTTTGGTAGTACTATCTACACTATTGCCAGACATTCAACCGCTAACCAGTAGTATGCAAACATTACTTTATGCAGGATTGAAGGACAATGTTTCCAGTGTAACAGGGCTTTAAGAGATTTAACATCTAATATCTCGGGGTGAGGAGCGCAGTGCTTTGCCGCGAAGGATATTGACTCAGGTGGCACTGTAATGGACAAGTGTGGCGTGTGGCAAATAGGCGAGCGACTTGTCTGTCTCGTCCCTCAATGAAATTTAAATACAATCTTTTCTCACGTTGACCATGTTAATAATTAAACGCAAGCAAAGCTTAAAAAAACCGACTTCACACTTTTTCTTCGGAACCTTGATCAGATTTAATGTATAAACACGCATTATTGACTTTAACTCAAAAACCAGAGATAAGACCTTGATCAAATTTCAATGGGACCACATGAAAAGCACCAGCTTTCAAATAAAAAAAAGAATCATCAACGGTTCACAACGAAAGAAGTTATGAGGTAACTTTTGAAGTCGGGTAAACGAGAACATCGTCAAAGTACGCATTAATCGTCACAAAATAGTCATTATTGACGATATTTCAAGAACTACTGATCAGATCTTGATCAAATTTAAATGGGAGCAATTAGAAAGCAACATCTTACAAACTAAAAAAAAAATCGAAATCGGCTCACGTGGAGCGAAGTTATGAGGTAACACACAAAACAAAAAAAAATACAGTCGACTTGAGTACCTCCTCCTTTTTAGGGAAGTTGGTAAAAAAGTAGTAAAAATCAAGTTAAAAGACATCGAGGAATTATAAGGCATGTTGTCTAAGGGCATGTTGTCAATAACTAGTCTCTTTGAGTGCCCGTTTCGGTAGCAATCATTATAAAAATTATATCCTTTAAAAAGTTTAAATCTAACAAGCTTTAATGGTTTCATCAATAATTATAACTAATCGAGGCCACCTGTCCATCAGTATAAATAAACACAGACTCCACGTCAACTCCAGGCTTTCAACCTCTTGTGATATAAAGCCGCTGAAACTGACAGAGTCTGACAGCCATTGTTTACCATTGCGAAGCCGGCCCTCGCGCCTAAAAGTACTACAGTAGTTATACCTACTTGATATCTACTTCCATTTACTATTATATATGTGAACTCGAAGCCGCACGATTATTGCTTTGTTGCACTATTGCCCTACGAAATGGTTGTTTATGTTGAAGTTTATTGGTTTAAGAGTAGTCTATAGCGTAAGTTTGCTACAATACCTAAAATAGAGTGCTAGAAAATGTCTAGGAGCTGATGAGCAACATTCGATTTTAAATAAATGTCCTTTACCTTATTACTCTCTTACAGAATTATTTTTCTGTGCTCTATCCTATAAATTAGTTTCGTTTTTAAGTTCATGATATCGTTGATTAGGTTTGTTGTATACTATGTTTTATCTTACAGTGCAGTGCGAATGTCCAATACAAACCTCTCTATGCTATGTATAATTGAACTCTTGTGAAAACTGTGAATGATGAGATAAAAAAGGTTATTCCTTATTTTATTCAAGGGAGACAAAAATAATAATGTTTAATGTTTAATTGTAAACATAGACATCTACTTGACCATAGACTTACATTATACATACTTCATTTATATTGTTGAACTTATATTTTGTAATTATCGCAATACATTTGTATGCGCCGAGACGTCATAGCCGCCAGATAAATGTGGTAACTCAAGTATGAACATTTTGATGCTATCAGTCGTTGAGCGCATCAGTAACCACTATTGTTTTATGTCCGAATGGAGAACAATCATTTGACGACATCTCTCCTGATTCACAGTGGCGATGTGGCCTATGAGGTACATTTTCGTGTTTCACGTGAAGTTCTGATTGAAGCAAATCCAGGCTTTAATCCAGAATGTCATCTATGGGCAGGACTGTAACTGCATATTATATTATTATTGGCTGACTCAGAAGGTGGAGTCAATACGCAACGTGAACCTCTGGTGATCCACTGATAATCAGATATTGACTTTGCGTAAATTAAGTGTCGAAATACATAATAACCTAAGTATATAAGTAATGGTTTCGAGGAAAGCTTGTACCTACGCTTAGGCTTTCTTTGAAGCGAATCTAATGGATTTTCACACACTGTCTTTTATTCACAGAACTGGCTTAAGCCCTGGGCTAACAATTATGCAAATCCTCGTAATGCCGGTCCTTGGGTGGAGTCGAGAGATTAGCCGCTATCTACAGGCGCATTAACTGGCCTATCTGCCTTATCTAGATGGAAACCTGAGCTCCGCCGGGTTATGAATAGTTAGGAGATACACTACCGAGGCAACATTAAGCCTGAGTAGTTAAGTTGTGTGCTTAAATTTCTTTAGAAGTAGAGAAAGTATTTCTTATATATTGACCAATTCATATTATGACGTACAGATAGATACAGGGTCGTATGATTATCGTTCATAGTTACAATATTTATCTAGTTGGGTGCTCTCAAGAACACCATATATATGGCTGCCAGAACACCATTTAAATTAAGTTGTAATGTCACATAAGTACATTATCCAGTTTCCAGTTATTTCATACTTAAAAGTGAAAAACACTCCTGCTTACACTACACAGTCAACTCTAGTGAAAATTTATTCACTATTGATTTGCCGAACTTGCCTCACTGTCTCTATGGTCTTGATTGAATTCTTGTTAGTTGACGACCTTTACTCGTTAACAAAATAGATCAAAACATGATTTGTGCCTCGCTCGTCCCCATAAATATTTAAATATAAATCTATTGGAATGGTGCGTTATCGATGAACCACGTAGTGCCTGAATAAATTCCACTTAGATCATAAGTCAAGTCTTTCAGTACTAATGAAACTAAGTCATCGTGACTCATTCTAGACCTCGTTCATTTAATATATATAATGTAGTCAAATTCAAACCCATTTAAATCAAATGCATGTACTTAGAGCATGATGTAACGTTCTAGAATACGCGATAAGTGTTATGTTAATGTTGATGAAGTGGTAATTTAAAATCGTGATGAATGCGAAATGAGCCGGCTCTTTGAGCGTCAACTCTTTGCATAATAATGGTAGCGATTCAATAAACCTACATCCAGACACACGTGTGTTGGCACCGGCTGCTTAGGTATTACTAGTGCTTGCATCATCGAGCTCTCATCGTTGGATAGTCGACTTTACGAGCAGCACATAAGATTGTGAGTAGAGATGGCGAAAACTTCAAAGGCAGTGTAAGGAGTGGTGCAGATAGGATTAGTGTTACTGACGTTCTGCATTGAGACTGGCTTCTTTACGTTATTATAGACATAGCTACGT
Organism: Lomographa bimaculata; assembly: GCA_948107665.1. Lineage (NCBI taxonomy): Eukaryota > Metazoa > Arthropoda > Insecta > Lepidoptera > Geometridae > Lomographa > Lomographa bimaculata. Next base: position 226,974 of record OX403600.1, on the reverse strand, counting down.
ATGATAAGTATCTTTATATTTATATAAACTACGTAACTGGATAGGTATTTAGAGTCTGTTTCAAATTAAATGTTTTTATACAATTTAAATTTAAAAATAGCTTCAGACAGGCTCATGCTGCAGATGTTCTACAACTGTTTTTTATTTTTTTTAGTCCTATCATACTAATATTATAAATGCGAAAGTTTGTGTGTGTGTGTGAATGTTTGTTACTACGTACCTTCGTAACAAATATCAATGATGGTGATATTTATCTAACTTTTAATATTGTTGTATAGAGTATTCTTCACTTACTTTACATAATAGGCATTGCAGCTAACTAATATGTTTATATTACGTGTAAGTTTTATACTATTATCAATACCAAAAACGATTGTTATTGATCGAGCGTAGCGATTTCTCTAATTTGCCTATGGGGTATTGGAGTCTTCGAGTCGCGAGTGAAACGGTATCTTCTATGCAAGCGTGCTCCATCGTCGACCACATCATGGCTTACCATCAGGTGAGATAGTGGTCAAACGCGCTGGTCAAAGGCAAACTTTCATATAACATCTGTTAATTCATGAACAACAAACACTGAAATTCAAACAATTACTATTGAGAAAAAGTTAAAAGCAATCACTCTGAATTTTTTCTCTATGTTTCCATAATAGTATGACTGTTGAAAAAATACTTTTGCACCTACGTGTATAGGGGTGCCTACTTAATATTTTAATTTATATCATTACAAATCACATTTTTGGCTTTGGGCCACAGCTTTACATACTCTCTAAGAACTTGAAGTTATTCGTTTGTAAATTAACGACGACGGACAAAAGGCTGAACCACCCAAAACAAATTAGAGACATCGCTTCGCTCGGTCAATTATCAGCTCGTAGCAAGCGGTAGATGGGGATACACTTTGCTCTTAAAAGTTTTTTTTTTACTAGTTTAAAAAAAAAGCAAAAGTAAAGTATTACATGTAAACGTAAATCATGATACCTTAAAACCTAAAATGGTTTATCCAGGTGCAGAACTCTTCTGTTATCATATTGTATGTATGTATATAAACATAGCTACTAAATAATTACTTACCTAATAATTACTGTAGGTATTCACTATAACACGTACCAACTTTGAATACTTTACAACACTTACAATTTACTAATGCTATGATACTCGTAGGTACAAAATCCTTCACATGATGGGCAGGTATAAGGTCAACTATTTTGATTGGGTTACTACTAAAAAACCTTCCTGGTTTCTTTCTCTGTAGCATAATTGCTGCATAAATTAATTATTTATTGATGTGTCCCATGCTTTATATATACATAGCCCGCCATGGCAGACTGTCCGGCGCTGGCACGAGCACTCGGTTGGTTACGGAGATCGCCACGCGTCACCGGCTACTCGGCCTCTCAGCCAGGGGTGCCAGCTCCTCGCTTAACTGACTGCACCAGAGATGTCCGCTCGTTTACATATATCCAATAATCCACCCACTCGCAATGTCGTATAAAATGATCTACTCCATCATCTGAAGGCTCCCAGGCCAAGACTGCTTGTAGGATCGGACAATGAAACATGTTTAAGATGCTATGCAAATTGTTTGAGCCGCTAAGAGTTACTCGGGAGCTAAAATAAAATTGGGTATCGTCTTAAACTTTTTTTTGGATTATTGGGACTTTTCAATTTAAGTAAGAATCAATAGTAGATAAGTTATTTAAATTATATTAAAGTGACTTATTAATATTTGTTGATAGAAAAGAAGAGCTGCACGACCTACCACCTACACCTACCCTAGGCATGCTTGTGGTCTGTTTCTGTTGGTTTCCTTATTCCTTTGAGCAATGCTATTATTCTTGTATTATTAGTGGTGCATTGATTTGAACAACAATTTGTACATATGTAGTTCAGAGCAATAAAGTATGTCTCTGTAACAGATGAACACGTTTTGTGGTCATCAAAGTGGGCCTCCATCCTTAATATGTTTAGCTATATTGTAATCAGTAGCCAAAAAAGCAACTAAATATTCCACTAACGAACACTGTATTATTTATAAATATTGATAATATGACATTTAACTAGTTTTTTGCATTTAGGTGACTAGTGTTTCAGCCAAATTATCAATATCTAAGGTATATTTGCATATCAGATTCTATCTGGTCTGAAGGCACCTGCGGCTCTGCGTTACCTGTCACTGTTTCTAGCTATTAATCTCTGTACATACATAAATAATATTAAGAATAATACATCTCGGCTGATGGTTGTCTGCCAGATTTCGTTGTCAAGGCCCGACCGTTCTGGGAATCGCTTTGAAGTCTAAAATAGCTGCCCCTTTCTTTCATACCGAGAAAAAGTTTCAAAGTCAGAACTCGGAAGATTTCATTTTAGAAACGGGCGACGAACAACAAACGGGATGAAAAAAACATGTTGGACAAAATATCATATTTATAATTCATTTGAAACCGGATGGAACAAATCGTACGTGAAGTGTAGGCTCGGGGTAGCATGATTCTTAAGACCGCTTCCCCAGGTAGTGGAAAGGAGGATGCTCGTTAAGAGGCGATACTTTTCATTCTAAATAATTTACCGGAAACAAAGCTGAAAACAACCGACAAGGATTGCTTGCAATTTCACTTAACTCCTAATTGCAGAATAGCAAGACTGATTCTGACTTAAGTTGCCGGTTCAATGGGCTGTACTGGGAATATGAGATAATTATGACGAGAGAGGAACGCATTGTTAAGTGGGACATTGATACCTTACATTTGTAATAGTAGGTACAGCGGGTGTAATAGGCAAGCGTGACGCACGACAGGCGAAAGACTTTCTTCTCTCCTTTCATATTATAATTAGTACAGAAAACGAAAAAAGAAACAAAAAGGCACAGAGTTCGGTAATTTCACCGTCAGTTAATCAATCTATCCAAATGTAACGATGGCAATTTGTTCCAACATCCGTGTCAACACAACTATTTATTGGAGCCTACTGCTACTACAATAACAATTAAGGCTACTATAAAACAAAGCGTTGCGAACGAAAGCTCACGATGATGATCGTATAACACGAAGTGGCACAAAACAAATTCGACAGTGGTAAAGTTTTACAGCCGCATCCATCGGCCCTAATGTGCCCCACACATGATCGCGTATAATGTGTTATTCATACTAGGCCCGCAGCAATAACAATTTTATATTTCCCATATCTTTATTGATATCGAAACGGTTTCCTCCGTTACTGCCGAATATCCGTCGGATCCGATTTTATGCTTCTACAGTTTACGAACCACGAAAATACCATTTTACGCCATTCGATAATTCCGCTCGCTATAATCGTTAAATGTTACAACTGCATCACCGGGCGCGGCGTGGAGCGATGGATCTCCACTGGCAGATCTCTTGGCACCTCGTGCTCGGCAGGATTGACGATAACAACTATTTAAAGTAAACACGTAGGTATTGCGTTAGCTCGCGGATTTGGTCTAAATCCGTTTTGGCGAAGCACTCGTATCACATACCTACCAGTACTTATTCTTATTTTATTCTCGTCCTTAAACCAGATATACTGCAATCTCACCACTCAGATATAATACATCAGCGTCATAATATATTCTACTTACAAATAAAATCACACAGCAATTTGGAGCGATTCATCCGAACTTCGCTGCATCACAATTTGTTAACGTCGAGTGTAATTTGTATAATGCTATTCTGCAGTTTTATTTTCATACCATTTATTATTTTATAACGAGTTTTTTAATATCTCATCTGGTTCCAGTAAAAAATGAGATTTTATATTTATTACCACCGTGTCCTTTCCAAAGGGCGAGAGATATCGTAATGTTTGAGGTTGGTGATAGATAAATATTTTGTTGCAAACTTATTTTGAATGGAGTTTTATAGTCAACTGTATTTTTTTACTGCTCTGTCTAATAATCATATAATATTTCATAACACTGCTTGCTCTAGCATTTATGTAATATTTTGTAATTATTCTTAAAACTAAAGTAATTTACCATCCGTAAGGTAAATTAATTAATGGTATATTGTCGCTAGGTCACAGTACTTATGTATCATCGTCAATTACAACCAGGTTAGTGAGATAGTGGTCAAAAGCTTGCTGCCTGCAGAGATAAGAAAACATCACAAAAATTATGCTTATCCCAAATTTCCGACGCGACCAATCAATAGAAAAGATGTGAGATTATCAGATATCGTCATGTAAGAACCTACTTCATGTCATGACACCATTTGACAAAATAGCTGTGCGCACTCGTACGACAATGAGGTGACGTGGTTTTTGCGGGTTCAGGGCCAGTCGTCGGCCGCAGCCGCAGTGTCAGGGCAGCGGCAGCGGCAGTGGCAGGATGCCGGGTGCCAGTTCCTACGTCACGGGGCTATTCTTGTCGCTCGCGAGAGCAGTGCTGCACTCGGCCTGCTCGGCCACGCTAGGGTAACCAAACGGAATAGGGCATAGAGAGCCTGTCTCCATGAATAAGCCTTCAACATTTTTTCATATATAATTATATATAATTGAGGTCTCTAACTTGACTGAGGTGGTTCAGCACTTTGTCCGTCCGCCCATCAATTCGTTTAGCTTTCAGAGACATTTAGTATCTAAACCATGCAAGCAAAAAACTTCAAATACTCAGAGAACTTCAAAAAAAGCAATTAAAATAATGTAAATGAAGATATTAAAAGGGCACCCATACACGTACCTAGGGCCAAAGTTATTATTAACAATTTTTCTGACCTTGTAGGATCTGTCTCAAAAATAGCTTTAGAAAATAGCTATTATGTTTACTTTTACTTATATCCTGTACTTAATCAAAAATACAAAAAAAATAAAAATATTTAGAAAAAAAGTAACAAGTAAGTTATAATAGTGATAAAAATTTCAATAAATTGTCATATTTATTATGTATTCTTATGTTCGGTCAACTTTGAGTTCACGTTTAAATGTATTTTCAACAATATCCCTCAGCAATCTGTTATTATCATAAAGCGATTGTATACATATTTGTTTGTTAGTTCAAGTATTGCGCAATCACTTCTTACAATGTAGATTGTAGATGAAACTTTTTACATTTAAATCCTTTTCACTGGACTTAAAACTCAGATACGTAAATTATTTTGATACACAGACAAGGCGGACCAAGTCGCGGGTAAACGCTAGTCTTTTACGATTGAAAATGTTATTTACGGTTCACTACAGTATCAGGGTGAAGGTACCATAAAATGCATCTTTGTCAAATTTAATTTCAGGTCATTTTGCTAAATATAAATCGTCAATGTTTTTGGTAGAATTTTTTAGAACTTTTAGATTTACCGTATCTAGGAGCCTTTAGACTCCGTTTGGCGTAAATTCTCTTAAAATGCCTGTCATGTCAGGCATATGGTACCAATCCTTGGTCATTCCAGACGGTGGGTAACCCTAGCCGCACCGCGCTCGCTGGTCCCCCGGCTCGCTTGCTGTTTTTTCTTGTTACTCGTATATCCCCTAATGCTGTTGATTTGGTCCCCTTCCAACATTCAATTTGTAGTTTGTTGTGATTGTCAATCGTACGCAATTTAATTGGTATTCACGGATTACGTTTTTGTGAAATCAGAAGAACTGATTGAATGATTGAGATAAACAAGCTAATGAAATAGTTTAATCCAAATGTTTTGTGGGGTATATTATTATTAAGTTTGTTGTTTTGTGGGTGATGGAATTAATTTTAAGTAATCTGACATGTTTCTGGCAACGTATACCTACCTACATATACTTTTGTGTCGCTTAGTGAAGACCTTACGTATTTTCTTTTCGAAATAACTGAAATATTTTTTTGTACGATTTCAACCCCCGCATCTCTCCCATTTTGTAAAATTTTGGTATAATTAGGTTAAGATTCATATATTTGTTTTTTTTATTCTAGAATAAAAAAAAACAAATATATTAATATTAACCTATTTTGGTGTAAAATCATGAATTCCGTTTCTTTTTTACGAATACAGATGAATCATATGAATTCGATATACTTTATTTTCGATATAATTTATTTGAGCCTTTGTCCAAGGTGTGATAACGGAACTTGAAGATAGCTGCCAGAACTCCTCGATATTTTTTTTATCCCTGAAAGGATAAATAAAAAAATTAAAAAATACGGTTGCTAGTCTAGGTGAATATTCGACACAATGTCAGTTTATTTTGCTATTTCAAAGTATTTGTTAAACTATATTCGCCGTAAAGCGATGAAAAACTAATATTTTCATTAACTTGTCTAGAGCCCTGGATTATATATACATGTAACGTGTAATGAAAACGTAACATAAATATCTGAAATACAAAATGTTTATAGTACTTTCCGACACAATACAGTCAGCTCTAAAAACACGAGAAAAAACTCTTTCACACTCTTATACATTATATTACGTACATATGTATATATTTATAAGGCTACAAACCTAGTAATAGTTAAAAGAAAAAAATATGATACGATTTACATAATTATTAGTACTTCAGATTAATTATTAATAGTATGACAGCAAGTAAACTTACCTACAACATACATTCTCAAAAGTCTCTACAAATTATACGGCCCAGAAAATTGTACAAAAATATTGTAACTAAGAATAATACCCGCCCTTCTAGATTTTCCTGCTTCTGTAATTTTCCATAATTTGTCCTCTCATTAAACTCATACAAAGCTCTGTAGTTAGAGATAATAGGTTTGAGTCAGCTAATGAAGTCAAACGAAATAATGACATAATGGCAATAATGGCAGGACACGTGGCCTAATGGACAGACATTACCACGAAGTAAACGACATTACTGTCGTACTGTCGTATGTCGTCGAGGCTACCGACACTGTTGCTAAGCCGCCTGTTGGAAAGGTGCCTTAGAGCGTCACCTCCCGGCCGCGCCAGAATGTCTAGATAGACAACTTGGACCGTCTTCAACACTAGAAACCAAACGCGAAGTAATATGAACGCTAACTCAACTCTGATAGAGTGGAATTTATTTTGAAACATGATACTCGACAGCAGAGTGCCATCTGACTCGGTAAAATAGACTTTAAAGCTGATGGAAATAGTTTAAATTAGATGAATAGCAACGACGCACTTTGTGTTGCTATAAAGTAACTTAAAATCAACCTTGTCAGCAGTATAACAGAGGTGGTTTTGGAATTATTGCCGCTTATATTATGGCGTGCTCCGAAACCGTAAATAAATTATGACGCAAACAGCAATTCGAGAATGTAATTCAATATTTGAGGCATGATTCGAAATGGCCGCGGTACGAAACCCTGTAATTTGCGGTAACTGTAGGCATCACTGTAGTAATGTAGTTACCTACATCTAGCCATATAAATAAAAAAGTACATTACATTTTTTGTTAATTTTTAATTACATAGACCTGGAGCCAGTGCCTTTTATTACCGTTAACAATTGATAAAACCAATAACATACTAATACTACGAAGATTGAACAAGATATATTTTTTTTAACTATGATTATATATAACAATAATGTATATACATTACTTACAGTGTACTAAGTTTAGGGAAAATGACTGTAGTACATCATCATACACGGACATAATACCGCTTATTATATTGAATTGATGTTGTTTCTGAACTGAATTGATTTGTAACAGTTTCCCATACTTTGTGGCAAATTTTGAAAAAAGTATCGATCATGCTAAACAAAACTTCGACAGAATTGTCTTTCCAAATTTGAACGTTGTAGCATTTATATAGCTATCTTCTAATCCGAGAATCATGATATTATTATAGGCAACAAATTTTAATTAAAACTCTTTTTTTTTTATATTTAAATTTCAAACTATCACAGAATCTGTAAAACTTTACCGTGCTATTACTAAAAATGTCATCGAATAAAATATTGCATAGGTGGATTTTATTTTCGGCAATATATCAACGTGAAAAATCGATAAAAGTAAAAAAATATAATATGCATTTTCGTTACTTTTTTGAAACTAATTGGTGTAACTTTAATTACAAATGTCATAAAACCATTTTTGACTATACAAAAATAGCCTTAGGAATCTATGCCCTGGGACAAACAGTTATTTTGATGGCATAAGTACCAAATTTTTACCCTCCAACAGCAAATTTATTCAATGAAATAAAAGATTTGCGCCCGTTACTTGTAGGTCCATTCATAGAATACCGTTGTGCCCCTATAATAATAATATCATTCAGTAATACCCTTCTGTTATAATCATTTTACAAGTTGAAGTATTTCAAGTTATATGCTTATTTGGTTGTAACAAACTTGATAGCTAGAAGCTCCACACTTAGTTCAAAGATAGGTAACGCAGCGTAACAGTGGTCATTGGGTGACACAAAAATCCCATCACTCTAATCGTACGTTACACTAAGGTTTTGAATAATTATAAGCCCTACACTAAGTTTGATGACTTGTGTCGTGGGTGCCGGAAATATAAATAAATGAAATTAGGAATGACATTAAAGCTTACACCCACAGTGTCGCGGGGAGACACCGCAGGGCGCAGCTAGTTCAAACTAACTACGAGTATATGTACGTAAATTTTCGCATTGCGGCTGCATCTAATGTTTCTATCGTCGAATGAGATCCATGACACAGTTGGATGAACTTTGTCGTTTCCGGTGAACCCATTCCTGAACGGCTGGCAGCCGTTCAAACTGCTCTGTCACTTCTGAATTAATACTAGCGCGCTGCCACTAGATAAACTCTTTACTTTTGTTTTTCATGAAAGCCCATTATTCTTAACATTAGTATTAGTACAAGAATACTGACCAGTTTATTCTAAATTCCAAAGAAGTAAAAATCGGATCTCTTCTTGCTTTTTACCTACTTCACTATAAGGAGAAGGTACTCAATACGACTGTATTTTTTTTTGTATGAAAACTGGTGCTTTTCCATTGCTTCCATTTCAATTTGATTTAGATCTGATCAGTAGTTTTTGAGTTATTGTCAATAATGCGTATTTAATACATTTAATCTGAGGTTCCGAAGATAAATAAAGAAGTGAAGTCGGTTTGTCTACCGACCATCAAGTGAGGGACTGGTCAAATGCTTGCTTATCTAATAAGAAAAATGCATTTTCAATAAGTACTTTAACGTCTCACAACAGCTTAGCACCACTTTTAAATTTATTGCATTTGCGTGATCATCTGATAATACTCACAGCACGACGATGCGGCAATATCGATGATTTCTTACGTGATGCGATGTTGATCTTATGTTACCTCCTGTCCTCTGCAATGGAAAGATACGAAGAGATCCTTGTATTGATTCAAGAATAAAATAGCAAACATCAGGCCCAGCCCGCGCTGAGTTGGAAGAATTATACCGCGAAAGGCGCAGTACATTTCACAATTATTTGGGTTTTCCTTTGGTTAGAAAAATAGCGTGGCGTAGAGAGCAGTCTAGAAGTCTAACACTTACGCCAGAGCTGTTATTTATGTGATTTGTGTACCAGTTCACATCATGCAATAAGTAAGAACGATAATTAGAATAGAGAAATATCTAACTAATCTCGAGCTATTATTTCATTCGGGTTTTTGCTCGTTTGGGTACGTAGCTAGCAGCAACTAGTAGCTTTGTGAGCTGAATCTCACGTATTTTTCGCAATGGCTGAAATATGTGTTTTTTACGTTGTCAAACCTCATTATATTTTTTTAAAAATACGAAAAACTGAATCGTCAAAAAAAACTAAATAATTATCGAACCTGCTCACAGAACTTCACGAGACTCAGTTGAGAATACGACCTGTAGAGGAGAACAACCGGAAATCCGCCGGACATACGAAAGCTATTCTGCCCAAGCTGAAACGGAGACGCTTCGCTCGCTCTGCTCGTTCGGTCAATAATACATTTGAATGTCTGGCTGTTTGTAGGGAACAGAAGCCGAAAGCGAAACAACATCGACAGTATGATTGTGTGATACAGTAAAGGAAACCAGGTTGTAATTGTGTGTGTGATGTGAATGTTTCCGGCACCTACGACACAAGTTGACACATTGAACTTAGTGTGGGGCTGTGAGTTTGGAAGCGTTTATGTTTAAACAAAAACACATTTCGTATTAATTAAACCAACACAGCGCGCGCCAGTTGTTGTGGCGGCGCGGCGCGGTGTGTCGTTGATGAGCTCTTTTAATATGTAGGTATATAATAATGACATTGGCGCCTAAATTAAATTCGTCGATCGTTATGCGGTAATCGTTTGCGTTCGGCAATCGCTAGTACGAGCATTGAGTAATATCATTCAATTGCCCAGCGAACGTCTGATTGAGAAGATAAACACCGCCTGCGCCGCTCTAATTCACGAGTTTACGATCGCGGACTGAATAACTGTAAAAAGTATCGGTTATATTATGCACTACAAGCTATCGCTAACCCGCGTTGACGATGATTAAAAGTTTTATTAGGTATTAAAAATATCATAATTATGTCATGCCTATGTGTTATTTCAAGTCATTAATATCTACCTCATCGAAATGTCAGCAATGTCGATACTGTAACTTTAGCATGGTTGAGTAACAAACATACATACACCTAAACATTCAAAATTTCGCAAAAAATATAGGTTGGGATTTATAGTAAAGTAATCTTTCTAATAAGAGTAGTCCATGAAAATGTTATTTGCTCTTCATTATTATGATGACTACATTGATGATACATATTTATACATATTTATTGGTGACTTCATTGATGATTGTGAGGCTCTCATTTCATTAATGTTCAGTTTTAATTGCTTATAGGTGTAGCTCTAGAACTACCACCGTTATCCAAAAGGCTAACACTGCAAGTACTGCAAGAGTTGTCTGCAGAATATTATCTCTCTAGTGTTCCATATCTAAACCTGATATCGACCCTTATTTCACGAGTCCCTGTCAGTAACGTAATGCTATTTATGGTGGCCCTTTTTTATTATATGTACCGTTTTAAAGTAGATTATTGTTTCCGCTTTTCTAGAAATGTTGGTTCTCATTTACGACATCCGCGGGTCGGCGCACGTAGATTTTAGAGCCTATTCCGCACCACTCGATACACCCCTGCTTTTTTCTGATAAGCCCCTGTTATCAGCTCCAAAGTAGTAAAAGTGAAGAGCATTTGCATAGAATTAGGAGGTTTACTTCTAAGGAAAGTATTTATGAGACCTTTCACGCTGATTTGTTGGAGGGCTACAGAGGTTTTATGTGCTGCTTATCTTTCCTTTCTGGTGTTGATTAATTCCTTAACAACGAAAACAAACACGGTGGCTGTTGCGTATTATTAGAGATAACACGACCCTACTAATAAGCAGATTCGCGTTAACTATTTCGAACTGAGTTAAACTCGAAAGCCGTTGCAACTCTAACTAACTCTACAACAACATCGTGATTCCGCCTGTTTAGATTACATTAGGCCCAAAAACCTACAGTATCCGCCCTACTCGCGATAATCTTGCGCCTCCGACTCCGAGCCGCCCGCCCCGAGATGCGCATCAAATTACGCACAAGTTGATAACTAAACTAACCGCGCCCCGAGGGATGAATACTAATTACACACGCACAGGATGTGTCCAACTAATGTAAATAAGTTTGTAACATGCCACATTTGATTAAAAAGTTAAATTTTCTATCACTGAGTATATGAAAATGTTGTCTAAATTTCATGACCCATTTTAAATGTTCGATAATAAAAGTAAGGTAATAATTGTAACTAGTAAGCTCGAGTTTATTTTTTTTTAAGCAAACAATTTTAAAAATAGCTTTTAACAAAAAATATTATTCTTATGACTATACGCCACCGTTTGGCACAATTAGCACGTACAATTTACTGTATGTATAATATATAACACATAGCATACTACAAACTTTTAGAGACAGCTCTGGTTAGCTCGTGCTGCATGACCGCTTCCTGCGGAGAGACCTTCGGGGATATTGAGGGTAAGGGTTGGTTACTTTACCGCCGCTAATAACTTGGGCCGTTACGAGACTAAACCTCAACTCCTCATATTTACTTAATGATAAAGTTTTACAATACATGTGGTTCGTACAATGCTTAATACCTTAAAATTACCTGTTCTAAAATGTATTGTTACTGTTGTGATACAAGCTGATCATACGCAACCGTAAATAATTAAACTGAACCCTTACGCCATGACAACTAAACCGTAAGCTACCAACTGGGCAAATCTAATGCCTTTGCTTCCCCAAAATAGTATTAATTATGCTGAGCCCGACTATTAACTTTCAGCCCCGATTCCCAGAAACAGAGGATAATTAGTGAAGCAAATTGCTGTAAAAGCTTCTTCGCCATTAATAATATTTTTGTGCCGTTGCCAAGACTTTACACTGAAGCTTTATTAGAGGAGAAAACAATAATTTATCAATTTAATGAATGCTATTCATTTTCTCGTGGAATCAAAGCTGGAACATTAATATAGTTAGTGTATTAGGCGCGGCACACTCGGCCGCGGCCGCCCGCCCTGGTTGCCGGCGCCGCCCGCCCAGCATCGAGCCGCCCGCGCCCGACTTGATACGATATTTGTCTCTGTCACCGCGGATCGCTGACGCAACAGGAAAACCGAATTATTTTCGTTTGCGGAAGCGAGTTTGATTAATTTTGTATCATTTCTAATATTTTGGCGAGTGTATGTTGCTGACCTAAATGAAGTAAACAAGACGTTCACTCGGGTTTGATTTTGTCGATGGCTGTTTTATAATTGTAATGTTTTGGAAAGGAATCGCGCCGCAGAGTGATTTGTGCTTATGTTTTTTTTGTCGGCTCGTCATTATAGGTTTGGTAAAAAGAAAACAAATCTAAATATTGACGTTTTATTTTGTGAAACAATTCTATAAAGATAAGGTTACAATAGTGAGTTAAAATGCGTAGTCAACTTCAAATCTAATCTGAAAACTTAGTAGGCAACTTACTCAAACCTGAGAAATAAATACAAGTAATTATACGCAAGCAAAGCTTAAAAAAAACTGACTTCACCGCTATATCTTCGGAACTTTGATCAGATTAGATGTACTAAACACGCATTATTGACGATATTTCAAGAACTACTGATCACTGATCTTGATCTTATTTCAATGGGACCAGATTTCAAATAAAAAAATAATCATCAAAATCGGCTCACAACTATAAGGTAACTTTTGAAGTCGGTTACAAACGAGAACATCGTCAATGTAGTCCACAGAATACGCATTATTGACGATATTTCAAGAACTACTGATCAGATCTCGATCAATTTTAAATGAGACCAATTGGAAAGCAACATCTTTCAAACTAAAAAAAATGTTTGAAATCGGTTTAACGTGGAAAAAATATATGAGGTAAAACATAAAAAACAAAAGAAAACATACAGTCGACTTGAGTACCTCCTCCTTTTTTGGGAAGTCGGTAAATATATAAAGGCTTCATTTTGGGTTATTGTGCTTATTTATATTGTTTGTTGGATTGACAAAGCAACATCAAAAGAAAAACATATAGGTAGCTCTTGAACAATATCATCTTGTATCTTGACCCATAAAATTATGTCTACTGATTATGGGTATTTAGATGGAAAATAACTACCTATGTTTAATAGGACACTAGCAGATACATTTTACTTCGTAGAAACAAAGTTATTCTTCAATAATACTCGAACTGATATAAATTTGTGATAAAGTGTTTTAAGTAAGTTGACCGAAAATTTATGGAGTCAAAAATTTGCCTTTATATCACTAGTACCATTGGATAGTACAATTGATGGTACTGTAGCTCTACTTTATATCTCTAGTACTATTCAATAAAACACTAATGTCAGAATCCTGGGTTTACTTGTTAATACTATTAGACAGTACCATTAATGGCACAAGTGACACTACTCTGTGTTACTAGTACCTACCATCCAAAAAAACACTTGAGTCAGATTCTTTGGTGTTTACTTATTAGCCTTCAGGTCCGGGAAGTAGAATTTGCCAAAGTGTCGTAATGTTATAATGTTTAATTACATCAAAACGTTGAATCATAAAATGTTAAATTCCTAAATAGATGAGTCCCAAAATGTTGAATTATCATAACAACAGAAATATATCAGGTGATTTCGGAAGTCTAGAATTAAATTAGAGAATTGGTGATTCGGTGCATAACATTTGCACAGCTTATCAAATTGTGATCTTTGTTTGTCCACTGGTTTTCTAAATATTTCAGAAATCTCTGCGTTTGATATCTGTATTAGTTGTTTAAGTACAGGCAGGATATAACGGATATAATAGTTACGTAAGTTTCAGCGTTCAGTGTAAAGCCGATTTTGAGATAGACCCCGGGACAAAATAGGTCTAATAACAGTGACTTTGGTGGCCTACTAAATCGTTATTTTCCAACATAGATTTATTTTAAACCGGTTTCGTACTCTACTTGTTAAGCCCTTTTCAACGATACCGATACAAGGTTTTACATATTCTATGAGACTTTGAAGTCATTCGCTTGTATGGTTTTGACGCTAGATGCCTCTGACAGACGGACGAACGGACGGACAAAGTGCTGAACGACCCAAGTAAACTTAGAGATCTCGCTTCACTCGATCAATTATCGAACAACCTTATTCTTTTATAACAATTTTCCGCCAATTTGAAACGCAGCCACAAAATATATTATAAATAATTTATTTACAAAAACAAACAGATCGACCGTCCGGTGTCCTTCGTCCCCTTCAGCAGAAAACTCAATTTTTCACGATCCCGGTTAGCATTTAATTATAAATGCGGTTGGCACGGCAAGTTCAAGGCATTCTGCCAGGCGGTAACTCATCACAAGAGTTATATCACATTGTCAGTCCCTTAGTTCGCATCGCACCACGGACGGACGTCATTGTTTTTTGCGGGTTCTTTTGACGTGTTGAGAAGTAGCACGATAATTGGAATTCATTTCCCATGTTACTTAATTCTAATATTTTGTTTACTAATTCAAAAATTTCGAATCATGGAAAGTCGGAAAATGATTAAACGCAAAAATTTGGTGTAGCCGACAGTGAAACCCAAAGAACTGGGGAAAACCCGCATTAAAAGCACAAATTTATTCGTTAGATTACATTTTAGTTTAGTTGCCAAGGTTTTTAAATTTATTTCCATGAGAGATCCAACTCGTGTGACTTTTCAACACGTGTAGGAATTAAAATACTTCTGTTGTGTTATTTTGTCATAGAACCTGGAGTAGTGTTTACGCTAAACATTACGGTAAAAGTATTAATAATTATTTGGCTACAACCAGTGACGTTTGAGAATCTTCCACAATGAAATAAAAAATAATTTCCAAGCAATATATTGTAAACAAGGATAATAAATTAAAATATATTTATCATCTACACATGTATTCTCATTTTTACTATAGAAGGGCAAAAATTAGATTTTTGATCGAGCGAAGCGAGATGTCCGTCCGTCCGTCCGTCCGTCCGTCCAACCGTCCATCCATCCGTCCGTCCGACTTCAAATTCTCATAAAATATGTAAAACTACGGCCCAAAGCCAGAATGATATTTAAAATTATATTAATGAAAATATTAAGGGGACCTCCCATTATGTATAGGAGGTAGTGGGAAGTAAAATATTTTATCTACCCCTGTGGGGTATCGTTTAAAAGGGCTTGACAATTAGAGTATGAAACCGGGTTAATAAAAAACTATGATAGATAATAACGATTTGGTAGGCCACCAAAATCACTGTTTTTAGGCCTATTTTGTCCCGGGGTCTATCTCAAAAACGGCTTCATACTGAACGCTGAAACTAACGTATAATATCCGATATATCCTATTAGACCGTGGGCCGGTTGTCGTCAACCCTACCTCATCGAGTACCAAGATGAGACCTATATGGGGGTGTCGTGTGTAAAAAGTTATGCTAAAAAAATCAGGGTTGCCTGTTCCTAGCCTGGAGCATTTTGTGCAGGGGACAAAAAACTGATCCATTTTTTTGGTGAAATTTACCTCATCGAGTACCAAGATGAGACCTATCTGGGGGTGTCGTGTGTAAAAAGTTATGCTAAAAAAATCAGGGTTGCCTGATCCTAGCCTGGAGCATTTTTGGCAGGGGACAAAAAACTGATCCATTTTTTTGGTGAAATTTACCTCATCGAGTACCAAGATGTGACACATGCCAATCGATAGCCCCGTTCTTCCTTCTATTAAAAAAATTGGGTTGCCGGCTCTAAACCTGGAGCATTTGTTTTTCGGCCTACTTTAGTGTTCAGGCATCAGAAGTAAGTTTTATGAAAATAGCATCGAAATGATATATTTTATTTATTTAAACAACAAAATATTGTAGAAAATGATGATGCGCATCATACAATTGACTATTTAGTACTGTCAGAAAGAAAGTGACCACACAGTGAGCCAAAACCGTGGTGGCGGAGAATACAAAACTTTGTTTTACAATTACAACGAGTTTTGATTGAGCAACAAGATACCATATATGGCGATCGATAGTTCTATTCATCCTTTTACTAAAAAAATTGGGTTGCCTGGTCTGATTTCGAAGCACTTGTTTTTTGGCCTAGTTTAATATTAGGGCGTCAAAAGTAAAGTATTTAACAAAATCACTTCTAAATTACATATTTAAGTAGTGTAAACGACAAAATATTGTAGAAAGCAATAATGAGCAACGTAATTTTGACTTTCGAGTCCAATCAGAAAAGAAGTGAACACGTAGTAAGATAAAACATAAATCACACAGTAAACAAATCATATCATGCAATTACAACGTCTGTTCATTGAAATGAGATAAATAATGTGTGGCAATTAATAGCTCTACTCATCCTTTTATTAAAAAAATTGGGTTGCCAGGCCTTACATTAGAGTATCAGTTTTTCTGGCAAGTTTAATTTTCAGGCAAAAAATTACCTCATCGAGTACCAAGATAAAACATATGCCAATCGATAGTGCTGGTCTTTCTTATATTAAAAAAAATTGGTTGCCGGCTCTAAACTTGAGCATTTGTTTTTCTGCCTGCTTTAAAGATCAGGAATCAGAAGTAGGCTATATGAAAATGCCTTGTTTAGTTGTTTCAACGACAAAATACTGTACAAAGTAATAACATGAAACATACTTTTGACTATTTAGTACAGTCAGCACAAAAGTGAATACGCAGAGAGCAAAAACAGTGATCCACAAAATTGGTATTGTGCACATATTACGAGTTTTGATTGTGTACTAAAATGCAATGTATAGCAGTCGAAAGTTCTATTCATCCTTGTATTAAAAAACTTGGGTTGCCTGGCCTAAATGTAAAGCATTTGTTTTTCGGCCTATTAAAATATTCAGGTATAAGCAGTAGTTTTTATGAACAACATGATATCTTTTGATGATTCAAACGACAAAACACTAACGAAAGCGATAAAAAGCATCATACATTTGACTATTTAGTACTGTCAGAAAAAAAGTGAACACAAAATGAGCAAAACAGTAATCACGCCATATACAAAACTATACTATGCACGTGTTACGAATTTTGATTTTGTACTGAAACACAATGTATAGCAGTCGATAGTTCTATTCATCCTTGTATTAAAAAATTTGGGTTGCCTGGCCTAAATGTAAAGCATTTGTTTATCGGCCTATAAAAAAATTCAGGTATAAGGAGTAGTTTTTATGAATGACAGGATATTTTTTGATAATTCCAAAGGCCAAAATACAAAAAAAAAAAAAAGTAAAAACAAAATAGTTCAATGTTTGTTTCTTTTCATAATTTGCTTCATGTTTTGTAGTTTGATTCACATAATAATATCGCGTCGTTCATAAAACGTACACCTTATACCAAAAAAAATTTATTAGGCTGAAAACAAAGACTAAAGATTCCAAAACTTTACAAGCAAATATTTTAATAATAGCTTCTAAGACAAATATTTTTATTGGCAATTCACACAACTGTTGTGATAAGCAGTATATGTTTAGTAATATGGCTGGTCCCAAAAAGCCAGTACAAAATATTACAAATATTTTGAGAAAATTATGATCAGTTTAATACAAAACTTTGCCAGCTTTACATGCATACACTATGTGACTACACCGCACGTTTTAGAAGAAAAGGTTAAACTATTAAAAATACTGCAACAAAATAGATCACCAAAAAATATCATGTCGTTCATAAAAACTACATCTAATACCTAAATATTAAAATAGGCAAAAAAAACAATTGCTTTACATATAAGATTTTTTTATAAAAAATATGAATAGAACTATCGATTGCTATCCATTGTGTTTTAGTACACAATCGAAACTAATATTATATGCATAAAATAACGTATTGTATTTGGCGTGATAACTGTTTTGCTCACTATGTAACACTTTTTTTTCTGACTGTACTTAATAGTAAAATGTATGATGCTTTTTATCACTTTCGTTAGTGTTTTGGTCGTTAAAATCATCAAAAGATATCATGTCGTTCATAAAAACTACTCCTGATACCTGAATATTTTAATAGGCCAAAAAACAAATGCTTTACATTTAGGCCAGGCAACCCAAGTTTTTTAATACAAGGATGAATAGAACTATCGACTGCTATACATTGTGTTTCAGTACAAAATCAAAATTCGTAACACGTGCATAGTATAGTTTTGTATATGGCGTGATTACTGTTTTGCTCATTTTGTGTTCACTTTTTTTCTGACAGTACTAAATAGTCAAATGTATGATGCTTTTTATCGCTTTCGTTAGTGTTTTGTCGTTTGAATCATCAAAAGATATCATGTTGTTCATAAAAACTACTGCTTATACCTGAATATTTTAATAGGCCGAAAAACAAATGCTTTACATTTAGGCCAGGCAACCCAAGTTTTTTAATACAAGGATGAATAGAACTTTCGACTGCTATACATTGTATTTTAGTACACAATCAAAACTCGTAATATGTGCACAATACCAATTTTGTGGATCACTGTTTTTGCTCTCTGCGTATTCACTTTTGTGCTGACTGTACTAAATAGTCAAAAGTATGTTTCATGTTATTACTTTGTACAGTATTTTGTCGTTGAAACAACTAAACAAGGCATTTTCATATAGCCTACTTCTGATTCCTGATCTTTAAAGCAGGCAGAAAAACAAATGCTCAAGTTTAGAGCCGGCAACCAATTTTTTTTAATATAAGAAAGACCAGCACTATCGATTGGCATATGTTTTATCTTGGTACTCGATGAGGTAATTTTTTGCCTGAAAATTAAACTTGCCAGAAAAACTGATACTCTAATGTAAGGCCTGGCAACCCAATTTTTTTAATAAAAGGATGAGTAGAGCTATTAATTGCCACACATTATTTATCTCATTTCAATGAACAGACGTTGTAATTGCATGATATGATTTGTTTACTGTGTGATTTATGTTTTATCTTACTACGTGTTCACTTCTTTTCTGATTGGACTCGAAAGTCAAAATTACGTTGCTCATTATTGCTTTCTACAATATTTTGTCGTTTACACTACTTAAATATGTAATTTAGAAGTGATTTTGTTAAATACTTTACTTTTGACGCCCTAATATTAAACTAGGCCAAAAAACAAGTGCTTCGAAATCAGACCAGGCAACCCAATTTTTTTAGTAAAAGGATGAATAGAACTATCGATCGCCATATATGGTATCTTGTTGCTCAATCAAAACTCGTTGTAATTGTAAAACAAAGTTTTGTATTCTCCGCCACCACGGTTTTGGCTCACTGTGTGGTCACTTTCTTTCTGACAGTACTAAATAGTCAATTGTATGATGCGCATCATCATTTTCTACAATATTTTGTTGTTTAAATAAATAAAATATATCATTTCGATGCTATTTTCATAAAACTTACTTCTGATGCCTGAACACTAAAGTAGGCCGAAAAACAAATGCTCCAGGTTTAGAGCAGGCAACCCAATTTTTTTAATAGAAGGAAGAACGGGGCTATCGATTGGCATGTGTCACATCTTGG
The DNA here is from genome assembly GCA_948107665.1 of Lomographa bimaculata. Classification (NCBI taxonomy): domain Eukaryota; kingdom Metazoa; phylum Arthropoda; class Insecta; order Lepidoptera; family Geometridae; genus Lomographa; species Lomographa bimaculata. The sequence continues at coordinate 207,086 of OX403600.1, read as the reverse complement.
TACTCGATGAGGTAAATTTCACCAAAAAAATGGATCAGTTTTTTGTCCCCTGCCAAAAATGCTCCAGGCTAGGATCAGGCAACCCTGATTTTTTTAGCATAACTTTTTACACACGACACCCCCAGATAGGTCTCATCTTGGTACTCGATGAGGTAAATTTCACCAAAAAAATGGATCAGTTTTTTGTCCCCTGCACAAAATGCTCCAGGCTAGGAACAGGCAACCCTGATTTTTTTAGCATAACTTTTTACACACGACACCCCCATATAGGTCTCATCTTGGTACTCGATGAGGTAGGGTTGACGACAACCGGCCCACGGTCTATATACTTGAACAACAAATACAGAAATCAAACAATTATTCTATAGAAAAAAAAGTTATAAGCAAGTAACCACAGAAGATTTTCTCTATGAAGCAAAATGTTGGCGCGAGATCTCAGTTCGGCGCGAATGACTAGTGTTCTAGTAAAATGAAATCCATGTAATGTGTACCATCAAACCCAAGCATCCTCAAAGTGGTGCAACTCATTGGTGGGTCATAAAAGGCACCTGCCCAATATCGCCGGATCGGGCTTAATCCTGGCTTACAGCGGGAGGTAGCCTCATTGATCTGCTTGCATTTAGGATCGACCGGAATGCTTTGAAAGGGTGCTTCCAATGGGCGAACGGTTAAGTTGGGATCCGTTACATTTTCGGAGGGCTTAAAGGCACGGGCTTCGCTTGGTCCGTTTCTTTTGTTAGTTTCCTTTGAGAAATGTGTGGGACAGCGTTATTAGTCCTCGTATGGACCATAATCGGAATCGTAAAAAATATAAATAGAAACACTGTATATCGTGTTCCTTGGTTGTGTTTTCAATCATTGCGTGATTTTAAAAGATAAGTGTATACCCAGCAATTATATAATAGCAATCGTAATTAATTATTAGTTATTATTCTTCGGCAGAGGTAAATCTGACTGACAATCATCGACCTACGGGTACCTATTCGAGTCCATAATTCTGCACTGACGTACGATGTATATGTTTTGTGACAGACGTTCGCTTAACGGTAATAATTATACATATAGGTTGGTAGAAAATACTTTAATAACGGGTAATGTTTCCGTTCTTTAACGGTTCGTGGAAAATTAAGATAGATCGAGCGGTAATCATGTTCACGTTATGACCCTACAAATTGCATTATTCACTTTCAATGATTTTAGTTTGATGTGGACAGAGTTAACATTGAAGCAAACTTTATCTAGAGGAGCAGGTATTTTATTATTTTACCAAGATATCTGTATTGTTATTTAATGGATTCACTGTAATCAGCGCTCTCCCACGAAGAAATCATTCTTTCATAGGGAGATAAGGCGCCATAAGTAGCACCAAAATACTTTTAGAGCATTTAGAAACTCTCAGTGCATACTTATAGTACCATTTAATGCCAGATATCTTTGTACTAATTAACATCGACACATAAAACTATCATCCAAGAAACCATTTGAATTTCTGGTTGGGTTCCGTACCCTCAATATCGCAAATCGCCCCTGGCGAGGTGCCACGCAGCGCACGACGAGCTGTCTGGTGCAATTAGTTCATTACATCAGCATCACATCGGGATGTCCGACCGAGTACTGCTCACGGACAGATGGACGTGTATATGTGATAGGTCAAATAGCTATAATGAATTAGAAACAGATAAGAATACAATGAACATTAACATTATGAACAATGAATATTATAATAATTTTAAAATTATCACCTATTGGTGTCACTCCATTAGGTGTCACTCTAAGTGCTAAAACCGATTGTTTTTGTTTCGGAGGGTGAATGCAGGAATTTCAAGAACTCATTCCCACATACCCATTCTATCACCTTGACCAGGGGTCGGCAACCTGCGGCTCGCGAGCCATATGCGGCTCTTTGGATGTGAAGCTGCGGCTCTTTAGTTCCATAGGCAAAGATTATTTATTTTATTAAAAAATAAAAAACATTTTAAAATCGTTCTGAATCGATGAACGAGGATTAGGCACCATTTATATCTCTCAGCCACTTGTTTTGTACTCGCTTTTCGCCGCACCCCTCCCCCGTGGCTCTTTAAAAACTTAAATATTCTGTAAATTGTAATTTTTGACTCTTTCGACTCAAAAGGTTGCCGATCCCTGACCTAGACCAACGACATCCATTTATTAATCAATAAGAATTCAACCTGTGGTGTAACTGTGTAGGTATAAAGAGATCTTAAATTATGTACATAGTTCCAACAGTATATTTATTTCAAACATGCAATATTAATGTTTTTCTAATAATTTGTGATTCACTTAAATCGTTTTGCCTTTACATTCAAAATTCGTATTACAAAGATTTATTTCTGATTGCCCACGTCTTTGTTCCTCGCACGGTATTATCAGAATGAATATAGATATTTGGTTTGTTATAGCTTCTACACACTGGACTTAACTGGACGCTATTGATTCGTCGTGCGGGGACGCGGTCGCGGGTATCGCTTCACGGGAGGTGAGATAGTGGTCAAATACATTTATAAAAATAAACATTGACATTTACGATCGGCATTGTCGAGGGCCTTTTATAAATGTATATTGCCCAGAGCTTGAAATTGTCCAACTTACTATAAATAACGTCTCGTCAGCTTTTCACTTAGGGTGAGCTATTAAAGATCCATTGTCTAGGTGAAGGTGACCGGGTCAGGGCTATTTCTGTCTATAACTCATGCTCGTCGTAAAACGCTTGTAAAACTAAAACTCTTTAGGTACTGCCTTTGTTCTGAATTCTGGCACAGATTGAAACAAGTTTTTTGTGAACATAGTCGAGTTACTACGGTCTTGCTCGTAATATCTTCATTTATACATATAAATAAATTTGGTGTTCTGATGTGAGAATACATACATTTCTTTGATGTGCAGTACTTAGCATCTGTCTGGAGAGTGTTAGTAAATGATGTTGTCGAATTTGACGGTCAAATATAACACGATTCAGTAGGTATATTCTGGTCGTCAAAATACGATTGTTCGAATTGATGCGACGTCGATACGACAGTCGATTGGTTGAAATTTCAGTTGATTCGATGTTTATAACAAAATAAAATCGTTCGATTTCGACGTCGATGTGACGCTCGAAATAGACCCCCAGAATACTAAATTCGTGTAATTAAATCTGAAGAAATATCTTTATAAAATGAAAATTTATTATCAGATTTTATTAGGTATGACTGACCTACGAGAGCTACTTTACTTTGAATATTTTTTTTAATTCTTCATAAGTAGTTCAATTAGTTTACATATTGTTTAGGCATATTTATAAACTTCGCATAAGAAATCGAGAAAATTTGGAGGAACAAGGATATACGTCGAGCTACCAAAATACATCTAGTGCATTCATTAGTGTTTTCTATTTTTCTGTATGGAGCTGAAACCTGGTGCCTCAAAAGTCAAGACATAAGCAAAATAAGAGCTTTTAAAATGTGGTGCTGAAGACAAATGCTAAAGATGCCATGGACAGCCTCATGAGAAACAATTCGATTTTGCAAGAGCTCCATATCAAAAAACGACTTACCACTCTATGCCGAGTACGTCAGCTAAGCTTCTTTGGTCATGTAATGCGATCACATATCCATGAATTGGAGAAGCAGTTGATCGTGGGACAGCTGTAGGGGAAGCGCTCCAGGGACCGAATCCCAACACGAAAAGTATTGTAGAGTCAACAGGAGATACTCTAGAACGATTAATTGAACTATGGCGTAGGACAGAAGCAAATTATATATGATCACGATCCTGATTAGTGAGGGAACGACAAAGAAGAAAATACGAAATCAGTGTTTCGTAGTAATTTTTTTTACAAATTGTCCGTTTTTGGTATAGAACAATCTATATCACGTTTACATTTTTTCCAATCGCAATCTACCCTAAGCACCACACTGAACATTACTTTGAAAACATTAATTTGGAACTGTAATCAATTTTTCTCATAAATAAGCCTGTCATCCGAAATTGCAGGTGGATCCCGATATGGATCCGATTCCGCTCCAGCACAAAAAGCTTCGCGTGCAATCCGTATGTCATCGAGATAAACGGTTTCCCTCCGCTGCCCTTGGATACGAAAGTCGGGAATGAGTAGAGTGCGTGCAGAAGGGACAGACAAATGTAATAAGAAAAATATTACGGTAGTGTCTTAATCGAGGTTTTAGGCGGAGCTGTTTGGTAACGGATCAGGAACTAAACTTCATCTATGTTGAATCATAGACAACTATATTTACTATTTTTAGCGTTTATCATTAAAACACTTGAAACAAAGTAAATATAAGTACTCTCATGGCATGCTATTCCTCTATAAGTCCTTTATCGACCTTATTAACCTTTGGAGGTTCTTTGAAATACAAAAATGACAAAAAAAACTATAGTTACGTGGATTGTAAGTTGATCGACGCTTAAGATCTGATAAGATCTGCTTAAACGGCACCTTAACAGAATCAATGTAACACATAAATAATGTCTGTATATATATTTCAGAAAGCACACACTCATATACTCAGAGAATCGTCACAAGCTTAGGCACCGTCCTGAATGTAATAGAATGTCTCTTCTGCCGTGGCAGCTCCCGACACCGATGGGCCTTCCATGATGGATGCGGCAAATCGAGCGGCCATCGGAAACGGCCGCCATAACTCATCTCGCCTCGTTGTTCCATTTGGGAACTGATCATTCATTTTTATTTGCGCCGAGGGCCGAGGGCTACTAAACACCAAGATACGTCAGTAGGTAACTGTACTGGAACGTTGCTGAACTAACAGTCTTCTATATTATTATCTGCAGATGCATACAGTTCCGAAAAAATATATAATGTGATCGATCTATTGAACAATCTATAGTTATCCTCTAAACATTACCCACTAACAAAATAATTCAAATTTATCCCTTCCACTTGATAGAAACTTTTGGACGCAATAATAATAATAATAATAATTTGTTGTTCATAAGTAGCAAATAATGGAGCGTTTTTTATATCTTTTATGATCGAATGGTTGGATCGGTGACACTGTTGAACTAAATCAAGACTCACAGATACAGTAAATTTAGATACACACAGAGGTGTATGTTACGATAAAAGGGCATTGAACATTTTATGCTTAGTGGTAGAGGGATTTCCGCTGCTATTTCTTGTAAAACTTGGACGAAGACATTAAAACCGTGTTAATGAGAGAGAGAGTTAAATGTCTGCAGCATCATTATTTTTACGCATAGTTAAGCATGAGCACCCGCCACCCTCGCAGGGGGATAGAGAAAAAACTCGTCTCGGGGCTTACTCGGGGCACCTACTGATCACAACCCCTGTCTTATTGTTTCTATGGGGTTGGAAGATTACAAAGACCACACAGATTACAAAGGACGACATTAAAAACACTTTCAAATTTTATGTTCGTAATCAGATTTTTATTGCCTACTACAGACCCGCCTTGTGTGTCTGTAAGTTAATATTACAAGCAATTATTTTGTATGGAGTACAGAAAATTACAAAATAGTGAGTACTACAGTTTTGTTTAGTTGTCTATCGATACCATTCTACCAAGTGTTGCCAAGAACTTTTTACTATTATTTGTAATTTATTTTAGTAATTATATATCTCGTACTATTGAAACATTCGTCCATTTGTAAAACTCTCGTTTAGAATAATCTTTAAGAAAGAAAAAATCTCGTTTTATAAGGCTTTGGAGCAGTGTCGCGTTGAATATTCAGATGAAGTGCAAATCGTCGCTGCACATCACTATAAAAATTTAAATCAGCGCTTAATACTCACTGGAATGAACGAATGAAAAGAAACGACAATTTTGTGCTGCCATATCCAAAAAATTCCTCGAAACAAATAAATGTTTGCAATTGGCGTGTGATTTGAAGTGATTACTTTCAGTAGTTTCATCTTTCTTTAACAGGTTGCTTTTTGCAGTACAAGCCGAATGAAAGATAAGATGAGTCTCTACAGAACTATTCGTCACGTTTTATAGTTTTCTGGTTAGATTAGATTCATTGCCGACGCTTGTCAGAAATATAAGCGACAATCCCGCTTCGTTGAATACTATGTAAGTTGAAATTAGTGCGGCCGTCCGTCAGTCGAAGTACACTGATAAACTTGCAAGCGAAAGCTGTATAATAATGAACAAGAGATACATTACATTGTTTTGGTTTGCTTATAATTATATACATACCACGTTTGTAGGTATAATTGTTAATCGGTACATTCATTTGTGAAATTTGTGATAAACCCGAGGTATGTTTGTTTGTAGGTCGATGGATCAACACAACACCATACTAAATTTCTTCTTGGAGGAAGAGGAAATTTGAAGAATAAATTCTTCACTTAAGTAAACCCATGCTGTAAAGCAGAAAATTCAGCATTAGTTTTTATGACCGTCGGCATGACGTCAGCTCTATATAGAGGATACACAACAAGCTTCCCAAAGAGGAGTCTGTTTGTTGTGAGTCTCCGGAACTTCGTTTCTTCTTTGGTAGGATCACTACCTATAAGTGCAATCGGTATGTCTGGTTAAGCATTAAATTCACTTTATCCTTTATAAATATATAGTGAGTCGTTGCAAAAACTGACATAAAAAATTGCCTAATCCACCTTTGGAATAAAAATAATTTCAGGAGGAGAAAAAGCGATAGAATGATGTACCGCAACGAAGCCAGTAGTATTATTTGGGAGTTCTACTCGGCTATCTGGCAGCCCCAGCTAGAGCATGAGCAGTAATCGTCGCTGTTATACTACAGTTATACCACTAGATTGAGTCGCACTCCGCGGAAGCGGACGTCGCAGCTAATGGCGCATTTGGTTCTGATTATGGAGGAGCTGATGATAATGAGGAGAGGAAACTGCTGGGAAGTTGTGGGGTGTTGGATAATTGAATATAAAATGAGTATTTATTAACAGTTTTTTTTAAGAAACAATTGAAGTTGAGTTGTTTTGTCTTAAATGCTATATATGGCTATGTTTTAAAGGATATAGATTATTCATCTATACTAATGATATTATTAAGGGAACAAATTTTTTGAGCTGTTATTTAAATATTCGAGATGTTATTATGATCAGTTGAAGAACATATTGAGCAGTTATTTAATTTTATGGTGGTTGATTAATTATTGCGACAGTAAAACAGGGACAGTAATAAAATATCAATTTGTGGGTTAGGGTGTCGTAAAGGGGGCTCAATAGGTACGACGACGAGCGAAGCGAGCGTGCCACAGCAGCGGCCGGCGAAGCGCCAGAAAAACTTTGATTGCATATAGCGATACCGCCCATTTTATTATTGTCCTGCTCAATTATATATTCACTGATCCATTTCATTTTTTTATTTTATTACTCATTTTTGTTTACTTTACTGCTTAGTTTTAACCGCTGAACTAGTTATTAAACGTGCCATTTATAATTTTTAACTTACCAAAACCGCTATTTACAACTGCCTCTTTAAATCAGTGCCTATTATAAAGAGGTAATAATATTATAAGTTTGTGAGTTTGTCTGGGTTTGGTATGAATGTTGTGTGTGTAATGTGAATATTTACAGACATACGACATAAGTCATTGAACTTAGTGTTTGGCTGTGAATGTGAAAGCGTTTATGTGTGTGTTTTTTATTATTTGCTACCCGGGAGACGCCGACGGTTCCTTTTTGAACTTTGAACTGCTCGCTGGCGTGAGTGCGCATTCAAATCCCGATGAAAACACTAGTTTTCTCTCACAAGTTTGTGTTTCTGGTTTTGGGTATGATGTGAACGTTGTGTGTGTGGTGTTAATGTTTACGACCCCCTAAACAAGTCATAGTACACTAAAAAGTGTGGGGCTGTGAGTGAGAAAGCATTTATGTTTATTTTTAGCCGGGCGACGCCGGGTGGGTCAGCTAGTATATAATATATTACAAGAGAATGATGGCAATATAGATGATTTCTTTCATTTTGTAGAAATAAAACAACATACAAAGATTTTTTTAAATTCTATTTTTACTATGAAATTTAACTAAACAGCATTCCCAAAATGAGTAGACAGGCAGGCGAGAGGGTCAACAACATTTTCTATATTTTTTACAACAGTGTCGTCATGCTGTGTTTGTAAGAAGGACAAGGATTTGTTAGCTTACCATCACTTTCAACGAAAAAGTTCACTCTAATAGAAGGAATACCATTTACCAGTTATCCGTTATCTTCCATTCCCATAATTCATAACTTAATAACGAATTCATCTTCCAAATGGAATCAAATCGCGGAAAAAATATACGTTCACTGCGAGGAGTTAAATCATAATCACATTACAGGAGGGGACGTGTGCGGCGCTGTGGTGGTGACAGGCCGGTGGCGCGTGAAACGCTGTCGGCATAACCTCAGATGTACATATGTAGGAGTTACATGTCAACTTACCGTATGAGTGCACAATAAATACACATTATACATTATTGTGTTTATGAACCGCCCGCCTGGCGCAGTTGATGAGATGTCTACCTTTCACGTTCCCATTACCGGCTTCGAGCCCCGGTTATCCCGGTGATTTTTTTACAAAGCTCCAAGGACTGTTAGAACCTCAGGATTCGATGTTAATTTCAACTTAATCCACGCATTCCTGAGAAGAAAGGGTGTCATATGTTTGCCTACTCACCATAAATAGTTATTTACAAGTGGCAAAATCAACATTTTGAAAATACCTCCGAAGCTCTATCTGGAAAATGGCTGCACCAATTTTTACCAAACATAGCTAAAAACGGGTACTTCCCAACGGATCATAGTATCGGATTTTCACATTAACCGATCATAAAAGTTGTTCCCATCTGATCATAAGATCAGTTGCATCTAAAATAAATTATATATTATTCTTCCCAACTGATCACAAGATCCGTTGGGACTCCAGTAAATTATATACTGTTGTTCTCAACCGATCATAGGATCTGTTGGAACTTAAATAAATATCTGTTATACCTTGTTCGTTTTTGACTTATTTTGTCGCGATTCTTCGCGTCTACGATTCTTTATTGTTTTTAAAGTGTTAAGCTATACATATTTTCCTCCGACTTCATTTAAGTCGAATGTATTTTATTTTTTTTTATTGTGAGTTACCTTATGACTTTCTTCCACGTGAACCAATTTTGAAATGTTTTTTTTTTGTTTGAAAGATGTTGCTTTCCAATTGGTTCCATTTAAATTTGATCAAGATCTGTTCAATCTTGAAATAGAATTTCTTGAAATATCTTCAATAAAGCGATTAAGTCACCTTTATATAAAAAAGAAACCAAATCACGGCTACACGAAACATATTTGAGGGATGTTAAATTTGAATCATCATTATGATAATTTATATTTATGTAAAAGTTTCACACTTCCGTCATCTTCATTTTTAACAATTAAATTTTGGTACATGTTGACCCAATTACGATGGTTCAATGGGGTTGAACTTGAGTTGACAATTAAAAATTTAATCAACCAATCTAGTGATGGAGACGGAAGGTAGACAATGAAAATTTCCGATGGCCAGCTGTAGATTGTTTATATTTGGACTCATTTTGATTCCAGACAACTTTAAGTAACTTGTAGAAGTAAAATATTGCTATGGGTTGCTATGGGGATCTGCTGCCGATGTTGAAACTATTTTTATTCTACAAAAGAGAGCGGTTCGTGCAATATATGATATGGGTCCACGCGAATCTCTCAGGGAATTCTTTAAAGAAACAGGCATACTTACCATGCCTTCGCTTTACATCTTTGAAAATATTATGCATGTTCGCAAAAATATTAGTAAATATAAATTAAGAAGCGACGCACACAATCTTAATACTAGATATAAGCATAAAATTACAGAGCGCGCATTTAGATTAAGCAAAACGAATAAATCTTTTATGGCAAATGGGGTTAGATTTTACAATAGAATTCCTAAAATCGTAACTGAATTACCACTGGGAAAGTTCAAATCTGTAATAAAACGGGCATTAATTAAGAAAGCTCATTATAAGACTACAGACTATATTAATGACAAGGATGCATGGAGGCAAACTGCACAGGCTCTTTCTAGCGACTACCATAATAACACCTAGGTTAAGAAAATGATGTATTAGAAATTAAGAATGTTTTAAAAAAAATGAATGAAAAAAAATGCGCCGCCGAGTTTCTTGCCAGGTTCTTCTCGAGATGGCTGTAATTTTCCGAATCTGGCAATAGATTCATTAACTTTCATGAGTGCCTCTTTGGGGCCCATGTGAATAAACGATTTTGATTTTGATTTTGACAAGAAACTTAATTTAAATTGTAGAATATACGAAGATTAATAAATTGTTTGCTTTACCGCTTTTTTTCAATTCAGAGGACGATCTCGAGTGGGAGGGTGCCCCGTGCGAACTTACTACAAAGCGCCCTGGAGAGGGCTGTGGAGTTGGTAAGTTTTCGTTTTCAATTATTGAAGGGAGCTATTTATTTATCTAAGAGGTAGTAAATGAAATGAGTATATTTCACATAAAATAGAGTATACATATTGGTGTTAATTGTACATAAATCCTTCTATTTTGCCTTATGGTGACCTGTAAAAATGATCCTCCGGCTCGAAGGACCAAAAACGATGTGCGGTTTATTGTTGCCGTACTTAGTTGTTGAAATGATACTAGTTTCATTAGGTGATTATGTTAATTATATTCATATAGAGAGAACTTATTATTATCAATGAGATGCGCGTGATTGATGAGGTGGTCGCGATCTGATGCATCTAGGCTGCGGGCACATGAACTGCACTCGCGACAGATTGCCGTAGAGTCCAATGTTCGGCTTGTTCCGTACATATACCCTAAACAATAAATCAACATCCAACGGTGTGACACCTAGCCGCTTAAGCCGATGTCACCTTCACTGTCTTCGAACTAGGCTCCAGTGATTCCAAACAAGTAACCACCAGGGGAAAGCCTGGTAAGGAACCTGGTCATATAAATCTCATGCCAAATCTTTTTAGAGCAAGCAAGTAAAGGATCCATTCTTATAAAATTGGGACTAGACCCACAGTATCGTCGTGGTCAGCATTACTACTTGCTAACAGATATAGTACCTATTCAAAGAACTAGCAAAAGCCAGTGCCTAGTGTTACACTAGGCAAAAATGCTGAGTCACAACCCTTTTAACACTTTATGTTTAATTTTCTTTCTTATATTATGCTTCTTTGTAAGCTGTTTTCTTATATTTATTTATGTTAAGTTTTGGTTTTGTTTCTTGTACCAATAAACGTATTTTTTTATTCATAGAATAAATTATGACTAAAACAATGTAACAAAATGTTAAGTGAAAAAACCGTCGAATTGTTCAAATGATTCATTTGGGCCTTTAAGTACGGAAGTAGTAAATAATTACTCTAATTGCCGACAAAAGTCTTAATACATTCTTAGCAGCAAATAATGTAATGAACAAGTCCGAACAATGCTTTATAAGCATTGTTCTTAGTTCTCTTAACATCAGTTTCCTAAGTGAAGTATAGGTTTATATTTGTAAAAGCTAGCGAGTTTATCATACAATAAGAACTTTTTTGCGTGGAGTGTTAAACTGTATCTACATATCTAAGTGAATATTCTTTACATATCAATGTAACCACAGAGCGTGACCCGGCGGACAAAGGCAATAATTCAACGTGTAGATCACACGTCTCGTTGGGCCGTGAATGGGCGAATTAGGCGTAATGACGGCACACGCTTGACCTGCCAGTGCCAGCCCCGGGCTGGCTGACGTAACGAGCCGGGCTGGCTACCCACGCTGTGATGCGCGAAGAATAGAATCTCTAGCTTCTACATTTCTTGTATACTTCCGCATAAAGATAGTACTCATCCAGACTTGCCTTACCCGCCCTTCCTGGCATACCGTCATTGGTAAGTAGTGCACAATTCAGCAGTGGATGGTTTAGCATCCATCGACAATGGAGCAGAATAAAAAAAAATTGTTCTACTCACTACTCCAAAAAAACATTTATTTTTCCATGCTTACTGATTACGACGCTTTATGACACCTACGTTCTCCCAATAAATGTTGATTTTACTGCTAGACAAATGTATTAATTTCATTTACCTACTTAGGTATTAGCAGTATCTAACACCTACATCTACCTGGGTAGGTAAGGTAAACCGTGACTTCTCGTGACATGCTAGTTCAATGATTCCGTAGCACTTAGCAGTCGTAGCAGTTATAAGCTGTTATTTTAGCAGCTGGCTAAGAGTTGCCATAGGTTACTTGACAGATACTACTGAACTGTCTCTGCCACAATTTACTTACCAGAAATTAAGCTAATTCCTACTTACTTGACACTTATCGTTATATTTTGGATAATTCACACAATATCTTTATAAATTATAGCATATGTGTTATTCTGATGTATAAACTATATTATTGTTTCAAATCCATTCAATGATTTTTGCGTGAATGAGTATTAAACATCCATACATACAAACATTCGCGTTTATAATATTAGTAAGGAAAGGATAATATTGTTGTAGTTCAGAAAAAAAGTTGGCACCGACTGCTACAAAGCTAGTCAATCTAACTTGTAATAATTGTGAGTACGTCCACGCAGCACAACTGTTCTACGCAAAATGTTTACTTCGTAAGGAATATCTTGTAAACTCAATACGCTTTCTGCATATTCTGTAGGGATTTTGATCATACTTGCATAATAAAGTTTTGTACAGATTTGGCTGTTTTATATTTTTTATGCGTAGTGATATTTGCTCTTTCGTAACTTGTTATAATGTATTTTCCGTAGGCTATAAGTTAAAGCGATTTTTTTATTGTTTAACCCTGGAGTCAACAAAGGTCCGGTCCAGGATTACTCCAACTGTACTACGTATGGACTAGTGGGGTCCTGGTGTCGGATTTTTCAAGCCGCCATCTGAAAGCCGCCGCATCAAACGTGGCTTTATAACTATATTTTATTGCGATGCTACGCTATGAACGCTAAAACAATCGTATCTTGTAGGTGGTCGACCGGCCGCGTGGAGTCGTGACTGCCAGCTTTTCTGCGCCACATTATTAATTTCAATAACTCCGGCATGATAGATCGCGCAGATTACCGACATTATCTGCGATTGTTTGCTGCTCTCAGCCGTCTCTGGTTCCACGGCACAAAGCTGATCTTTACGAACACTGAGACGATGTAGATACGATCCCCACGAGAAATTTGCCGCGTCATATACTAAGCAGAAGATTAGAAGTTTTACAATCTATTGCCAACCGAACTTAGCTATTATGAGATCTATTTTTTGGCTTCTGATGAAGACAAGACTTGTGATTAATCATGGGGTTATTAATCATGACCTTTAGTCATTTACTAACATTTTTTTCTAATGCCTTGTCTTGTAAGTAATAATCCGTAAACCATCTTTCACCGCTTTTCCGCTAAGCTCCAAAGTCATCAATAAAGCGCAAAAAGGTTTCAGGAAGCCATCGGAGGCGGCTGTCGGAGCTTTTTTAGCTTTCTTTGTGTTTCGTCGAAGAAACCAATCAATGAATATTTGAAGGGAGATTTCGTCGGCACGGCTCGTCGGCTCCACCCGCGACATGTCGGCTGAAAAACGGTTGCCTTTTGTGAATTTGCGCTTGATTTATTTAAATGTGTATGAATTGATTCCCCTTTTGTATTCTTTAAATCCGTGCCAAAGATAGATATTTACATATATTTTAGAAATGTTTTCAAACTGCCTCTACCTCCTTCTGTTAAATATAGTATATGACTATTGCATACATGCTCACACAATGCCATACTCGTTTTATAAGCTTAATACTCGTATGTTTCTATAAATATTATGTCTTTAGATCCCCGAGTAATATTTTTTTATGTTTACAAAATAACTTTACAACAAATCCATGTATATAAGAATACATGTATATAAGCTTTCAGTAAATTATCTTTCTTAAATGATCCTGTTTTTCTATTCTATTTTCTATTCTTGCTGACTAATAGAGTTCCTTTTCCCTTAATAATTTACTTTTATCAGCCTCATAATGTAACCTTCTCGGATCCACCTCAGGCTCTCCTATACTTTGTATCTTATTTCTGTGTGTATAGGGCTTGATTTGTTTTGATGAAGAATAGGATTTAGCTCGAGAAGTAATATTTTCTTTCGCAATTTGCGAGTTACAAAGTTGATATCATCTATCTCGTGTTGCGATGAAAACCAAATGGTTTGTTATAATGAACTCGCGGAGCAACAACGGAAACAGAAAAGGTAAGTAAAGATTGTGAGACTAATCCATTTTAGATTGACAAGAAATCTATAAAGATAAATGTGTCCTATAGCCTATTGGAATTCAACATTTTTCGTCGTATACGTTTACCGTTTGTAACTTTTCATGGTGACAGCAATCTATACACAAATATAAAGGTTTGTAGAAACTAACATTACATCGCCAAAGAGCTAGAGTAGAGCGATTAGTATGTTCCTAGGCAAGTCTCTACATGTGGTGGTTGGTAGTCGGTAGTAGCGCGGGTGAATGCCCTGTGTGCAACATAGAGGCTCTACCACCTCTACCAGCTGCTCAATGAACTCTACCATTCGCTGTTGCCATGCGCTCCCGGGCTACCCGTGAGCTACATACTACCGATATAATTACTAGTCGATACTGCTAGTCTAGTGCAAAATTATTCCTCTTACTTTAGGTAAACTGGACCTGAAAATGTTTTTGTATGAACTTAAAATTTAGTTCAAAACTTAGAAAGTATTTTTATGATTAATATTTTCTTTCCCCCTGATTTAAGTCTGAGTGCTGTACATCTATTATATAATGCGTTCATAAGTATAATGAGCTCGTAACGTTGAACTGTCTGTCGGCGTAGTTGGTTGCGCGTTCGCTTTCTAAGCAGCGGGTATCGGGTACGATTCCTGGTGGGAACACAAGTTTTCTCCACAAGAGTGTGTGAAAGCGTTGTTTAAGAGTTAAAGTGTTAATTCAAAATTAGGACTATTAAAACAGATTGTAGTAGTATCGTTTTTACTATGAACATAGTCTTAAGTACATAGTACAAAAATAAACAAAATATTCAATTATATCAGTACTATCGACTATATACTAGTCTCTACTATCTACTACTATAGGACTATATTATTTTAGAAAATGAGTATACCATATTAAATGTATTTTTACCTGACAGACCTGTATTTTAGGCTTAATTTACGGTATGACAGTAGCCTCTCTCGCATATATGCAAGCGAGGATATACTGTTGAAATCACTATGTTTTTATACTGCGGAAAATAAACTTTCTATATTGTTCAATCCACGAGCACTACATAGGTAGGTACTAGGTAGAAAGTAAACAGGCAAAGGTAACTCGGTTATGGAAATGTGGATAACAAGACGATCCCTCCTGATTTCTCGAGACCATGTAAATAACATATTTACGACTCGAACCCGTTGCTTTATTGTATTTCCTCGTAAATATAAAAATATCATTCTTGCTCGCGATTTACGGGGTTCATTCACGAGCACGCGATTAAAAAAGTTTAATTAGCCAAGCCTGTATATACATAGAAGTGGTAAAGTGGGAATAATTTATATAAACAAACAAACAAACGTTTTCAAACTCACAGCCCCACACTAAGTTCATAGACTTGTATCGTGGGTGCCGGAAACATTCACATCACACACACATTACACCCAGAACCAGAAGCACAAATATCCCTTGGGAAGGAATTTGTGCTCCTGCCGGGAATCGAACCCAGAACCCACGGCGCAGAGGGCGGACACCTGTCCACTGCGCCAACTGGGTCGTCAAATACCTATTTTTTTATTTATTTACGGGCCCATCGCCTATATTTCCTACAACTAAACTAAAATTATATACACACATCTATACAGCAAAGACCCAAGTTACCTACAAGTCATCGAGATTATAGGTAACTGAAGTGCTCAAGCCCACTACCAGTGGGTAGCGTTCCCATCATGCTGGCGGCATTGCCTCTCTGAATTGCAATGCTAATACGTTGAGCCAAATAAGTAATTAGCATTTTGATAACGATATTTTTAGTCTTTTTTATTTTTATATCCACTTGGTTATTAAACATTTACATCACCTCGCACCTAAAACCAGAGCTGCGAAAGACCCTTTGGGTTCCTTCCCGGCAGGATCATAATTTTAATGTCTATAAATTCATTAAGTCGCACGCAGCGTAGAAAGCAAAGATCCCCGCAGTGCCAACAAGGTCGTCGATGATTCTAATTTGTAAACAGATTCTGAAACAATCATTTCGAGCACGCTGTAATAATCGATACTAATGCCTTATCGTTAACTCCGTCAACTCCGTCGTTCTATTTATAGCCGCGATAGCAACAACCTACGGCAATATACCTAGCATTACCTATGTAGCCTAGGTTATCAGCTATTGTTCCCTCACAATGGTGTTTAGACTGGCTCCATGGCTATACCTATATGTAACAGAGGTGTCGGCGCCGCGTGGAAAGTTCCAGCGCAGAGGAAAGTTTTCAAATGCGTGAAACTCGTCGACGTTCTATATCTAACTTTCTACATGTATTTATTCTCGGGTGTATTGTAGAGCGGCCGTGGCCAAGCGGTACGATGCTAATATGTGGTGGTAGGAATGGTAGCAATTTTCTCATGGTGGCCCGGCTTGCTACCCTGTACCGAAATACAGCCATTATTTACCACACTCGAGTAGTAAAAGATATATTTATTGACATTAGAGCATTTTTAATAATATAAACTACAATTACATAGGTGAGTTCTACTTCTTGAACTCATTTATATTCAAATTCGTTTATTCGACGGGAACGACTGTTATGATCAGTTAATGTGAAAATCCAATACTATGATCCGTTGGGAAGTACCCATTCACACGGGCCCTAAAGATGCACTCACAGTCTTTGTACCCCGAACGGTACAATCGGGATGTCTTCAAGTCTAGAGTGAATAGGAACCTTCAAAGCATCAGGTGAGATAGTGGTCAAATGCTTACCTATCTAGCATAAAAGAAACGTACATTTCTCTTATTAAATTGTTAATTAAGTTGACTGACCAGTTTCAGGTTAATACTTAAAGAGGCAGTAAACTAAGTTTGCGAACAGCTCCCTTGGAAGCAGCTATCTTTTAATTCCGGAAGCCGATAAGAAAGGTTTCATTCGAACTGCAAAATTTTATTCAGTTACCTTAAAAAGTTAAGGTATGGCCCGTTGTTCGATTCGTCAAGAATTTCGACTAAATTAATCCATAAACTTAATTCGAATGAGAACCGAATTAAAACTTAAACACATTTAGCCCCCTCTGCTCCTACCCTCCCACTCACCCCCTACATCCCTCCCATTCACCCCTCGCTCCATCTCTTTGTTCGAAAACGTCGAATTCAATTAAATAAAGTTCTTAACCGTTCAAAGACAATCGAAAGAAGAGAATCGCACTATACGTTGTAGCAGTATTGCAACTTCACACAAGTTTGGCAGAAAGTATATCTTCTACCTATACAAATAGTTGTAAATTGTAACTTGAGGATTATAACGTTTGAACTTCGATAATATTAGGGTTTCTTTTAAGTGTTTAACTTATTAAGTATTTATTTTTATTCGACTGGATTAATATTACGGGGTTTTTTCCGGGTATGTTATTGATAAATCTTAGGCCTGAGAAAATCTCTCGTCTCGATGATTTATCTTTTCTCTTTGGTTTGAATGTATCTAGCACTGAGTTGGTATTAAATAAATTTCATTGACTTTGGTTTGCTACTTTTTCAAACCATGCAGTCTTTTTTACGAAAACTATGAATATTTCTTGAACTCCTTTTTTTTTTATTTAAGATAGGCATACTTTTGACCGCCATCTCACCTAATGGCAAGTGACGATGCGGTCGACGATGGAGCACGTTTGCCTAGAAGATGCCTATTCACTCGCGATTTAAAGGATCCCATATTGTATTTATCAGGTACGGAATTCCATTCTTTTGCAGTTCGCATAATGAATGTGGAGGCAAACGAAATGGGGTTCGAAGTGTTTTAATTATTTCGGTGACATAGTTATAGGATCATAGGTAAAAACAAATTTTTGAAAGGTGAGTGACCTCTTGGAGTTAAGAGCGTGCCTGCTGTAAGATTAAGAATTTGTCCATTTCATCTATTCACATCCAAGGAAAATGTAGAATGTTTAAACTTTCGCCAAATACTATCATGTTAGAATCTAAGGAAAATATGTTAGTAGAATATTGAATTCTAATAGATTATTTATATATCTGTACTCTAACAAAGCTCTCAAAATTATGGAAACTACATCGAGTAACTGTTCTTATTTAAGTATAGAGTATTTATTAGACAATGAGCTACTGACTGGACCATTATATGTAGTGTGGAGGTACCTCCGATAAGAAGCGAAAGTCGCCCTTTGTGTAGCAGCAGTGGCCGGCGAGCCGCGCGGCTCACTCGGCTGTTATGCAACTCCAAACTTTTCTATTGGCCCTAGGGTCTGAGAAGTTATTGTGCGGAGCTCTTCGCCCTTTGTACCGGAACTAGAAGGGCACAGCTCCGGCTAAATTGGGGCAAGATGAGAGTAGCTGCCACTTACTGTAACCATTTCCTCTAGTAGGTTTGTATTTAGAAAAAAAACTAACAATGATAAAACACACTTTTATTCCACATTACAAAACTATATGCTTTTATTTATAGTGATGACAGAAGAAATAGGAGTGTTCACTTAACTAGATAGAGACTGGCGACCACACAACACGCTATTATTCTAAATTCTACTCGAACTTTAAGCCCCCGCAACAAATCTCGTCGGACCAAAAACGCTGATTGCTCAACGTTTTTATGACTATCCCTTCCGTTATTCCGCACACGCCAATTTATTTAATGTCTCCATTTCCTTGGAAAGCGGAATTATAGTCATTAACCGTGTAAATATGGCCACGGAGGATCGTTCCGGCGGAATCGCGATTTGTGGTAACTGCCTCTAAATATATATTGTCGAAAATGAACGGCTGAATGGATGGCTTCTGGCGGGTTATTGAAGAAACGGAGACGGCTGTGGCAACACCAGCCTGTAGACTGTCGAGAAACATCCAAACTTATTTCCACGGAACAGGGTTGGTGCATTTTATGTTTGTAGATTGACTATATATTAATATATAACTGTCTTCTAACCACGGGCGTTGCATGTATTTTGTAAAACAATATACATAACATGAGTACATGTATACAGCAATATGCCTGCCTAGTGCAAGTGTTCGTTTCAGACAACTGATAACATTTGTATAAGATACCAAATAATTAACATCATTGCCTATAACGATGTTTGCTTCTGTCTGCTCATTAGTTTTATGTAGTACCTATTCAGATTCCAGAATATTTTAATTAGAGAGATTAGAGAATTAGAGAATCTCCCATTTCATTTATACGGAATTAGATTAGCGATTCCGTAAAAAAAGTAACATTACTAATTAGCAACACAGTTGTCAATATGAATTTAGATCTATATGTCCATGTAATCTCATGTAACCTAGTGGTGTAGTCAACGTTTATGTCTTATATAACATAACTGTACCTACTGCGATTTCAGTACCACCCACAAACCAAACCACCCAAATTGTTTGCCACTATCAAATAATCGTTAGGTATATTATTTAACTCGTCAAAAAACCGAGTGACGTTAAATAAAAGCCGATGGCTCTTAATAGTCAGTTAATGTTTGTTAATCACTGGTTGGCGGTGAGCGGGCAGCGGCAGGGAACGGCGTAAACTGCCGGAATGTCCGAATTATGATAATTTTATCGGTTATGGCTTTATTACCTAGTCGATGCCAGTTAAAATACAGATGGATAGATAAACTAATGATAATGATCGAGTCATATATTGTTTTACTATACCCTATAATCAGAACATTTTAATTATTTAAAATATAATGTTTCTACATGTCATATTTTTAATTTTTTTTGCTAACTTGACTGCGTTAAATGACATATTCATGACAGGGATAATTATTATTTATGCAATGATATTTACAATGATATTTACAATCCAAAAATAAAACCTATTAATGTTATCACTACCGCCCATAGGATATTTATGATATTTAAACTGACATGTTCGCCAGTCACTCACATTACATTAACATTTAAGTTCCTCGAAAGAATAATCAATAATACATTGCAAACATCTCATTTTTAAATGATCGAGCCAAGCGAGATCTCTGAGTTGACTTGGGTCGTTGAGCACTTTGTCCGTCTGTCAGAGGTATCTAGCGTCTAAACCATATAAGCGAATGACTTCGAATTCTCATAGAATACGGCCCAAAGCCAGAAATGACTTTTTTTTTATACTAGATAGGCAAGCATTTGACCGCTATCTCACCTGATGGAAAGTGACGATGCGGCCAAAGATGGAACATGCTTGCCTAGAAGGGTAATTTAAATTATATAAATGAAATTTGTCATACTGGTGTGAAAATCTGCTGTGACTACGAGTCGGTATCGAAAATATTAAGGGGGCTCTCATACATGTAAGTGTGGCCCTACCCTTGTAGAGTATCGTTGAAATGGACTTGACAAGAATAGTACGAATTCGGTTTAAAAATGTTGGACAATAACGATTTGGTAAGCCGCCAAAGTCATTGCTTTTAGACCGAACGTATAATATCCGTTATTTCCTATACTTAAACAATAAATGCAGAAATCAAACAATTATTATAAAGAAAAAAAGTTATAAGCAATTAACCTCAAAGGTTTTTCGCTATGGGGAAAAGTGTAGGCGCGAGATCTCAGTTCGGCGCGAACGACTAGTAATAATACTAAGAATAAATCTCACTTGACAACATTTCTTTTCACAAAGCTACTAAAATCGTTATACAGTGCATCAATCTTAACCTAAATAAATCTTTTAATTATGTACATATACGACATAGGAGACAGAACACGTTATAAGTAAACTAGTGATTATCGAACTGATTGATGTGCTGCTCATCCATGAGGACTTGCAGCAGCTGCGTCCGCACCAGCAGCTTTCGGTGGTGCGGCACTTCCTGCAAGAAGGGGAGGAGGCTCTTCAGGAACAGCTCGTCTGCGTCGTTGGCTGACGTATCCTGCGTCCGCGCTTTCTCGTCTCTAAACGCCATGGGGTCCGGCGTCGGAAGCGGATCCTCGTGTTCCTGCTTGACCGACACTGATATGTAACCATGCCCGTCCGAAATCTTGTCTATATCCGGGGAGGAGTGGTCGGAGTGCGAATCGTCGATGTCCAGAGTCTCTTCTGCCTTCCGCTTGGATCTGTTGTGCCCGACGACGGGACGCAAGAAGATGAGCTGCGGGAAGTAGCGCCAGTTGGAGAGCTGTATGAGTTCGGCGTTAGTCGGGTGCACCGCCCCCGCTGGTGGATCCAGCTTGCGCAGCTCGCGGCTGTAGGTGTCACGGAGTCCGCGCCACCGCTTCTTCAGTTCAGCAACTGGAAAATACGTCAATTTATGGTATGTAAATATGATTATTCAATACAAATACATGCGGCACATGTATTATTTACTTATTATAAGTTTATCTCAGCAAGTGAATTGTTAATTCTTATGAGATAGGTAATAAAGAATTCTAAACACAAATAGTCTTTATTGCACACTAAGAAAAATAAATATGAATAACAGAAAATAGTAACAACGTTACAATACAATCGGTGGCCTTAACGCTAAGCAGATCTCTTCCAGACAACCTTTAACACTTTCAAACTTACAGCCATACACTAATTTCGATGGCTTGTGTCGTGGGTGCCGGAAACAATCATAACACACAATAACACCTAGAACCTGAAACATAAATTTACTTTGGGAGAAAACTTGCGTTTCCTCCGGGAATCGTACCCGATACCCGCTGCTTAGAAGGCAAACGCGCACCCGACTAAGCCAACGGGCAATTCGACATAAAAATATAGATTAGTTAGCGATGGAAACCTATTTAATGATAGGCAACATTCGGGTAATAGCTAATGATATTGTTGCAGGCGTGCGAATAGTATATATTTATAGAAATTAAAACATTAAATTAAATTAACATCGGGCATAGAACCCAATAGCTGCTGCTAAGAAGGGAAACGCAAAACCCAAGAAGTTCGTACAATGTGCTATTATGCTTATAAATATATATTATACGGTAGTCTATGAGAGAACAAATCTCAAAAGCTGCTGTTTGACTAGATATTATATTGTACAATTCGTCTGATAACCATTGATGCGTGGAAACTGCGGTAGCGCTAAAGTGCTCATACTGCGCAATATTTTAATGCATATTATATATTCTGTCGTCCAACATTCGGTGTCGGTGACAATGCCGCATGGGACACACACGGGATAGGACTACTTATAATGCTCTATGGCAAGCCACAAGTTGAAACAACCGCGTGTCACAACACGAGCGCTACTTACCGGGCGCCTTCAACGCGTCGGCCACCTCGCGCCAGCCGAGGCGCTGATGGTCGCGCTTCACGTAGTTCTTGTCCTTGTTGTCCCACAGACATCGCTTCCTGCGCACCTGCGCGATCAGATCCTCCGTCTCCACCACGATGACTGCGCTGTTAGTGCTCCAATTGGTCTCATCGCTGCCGTCCATTTTGAATGACGCGGGGACTCGCGCGGCGCAGCTCGTACGTACGTCGGATCTGCAGGCGCGAACCTGCGCAACTAGTTCCGAAGTCTTCAGAGCTCGCGCGGACCGAGTCGGCGCCACTCGGTACGCTACTAATTTCGCACAACGAAGACTAACGATTCGAATCGTTAGTGTTCGTGCGTATACAAGCGTACGTTAACGCGCGCAGGCCGCAACGCTCGGCTATCGCATCACGTTATTGATTTGTTTATAGAATAGAAACACGCCCGTACACGGCCGAGTGTTTCATTTCTAGGTAGGTACAATTAATAAATCCCGTGCCAGCATACAACTAACATTAAGCATGTTATAAGCACTAATATTACTACTGTGTAATATTATATTAGTTCAGTGATGTTAAGTTGTTAACTGTCTTTCGACCGCCATCGCCATCGTAACTATATTTTGTAATCAGTTACCTAAACTTTGGACAAAAAAGGCGTGTTTTGCATAAACCCCTAATAAAATTGGTCGAAGACCTAAAAACAGTATATTTACTATTCTACCAGATTGTGATGGTTTCATATTCACTAAAATTTCGTTTCCATTTTTTTGATCACCTCATATTTTGTGGCTTTTGGGTCACAACTTTATTTAACTTTATATTGTGTGACAATTTGAGGTTATTAGCTTGTTTGGTTGAGACGCTATATATACGGTTCTGATAGACGGACGAACGGACAAAGTGCTGAAGCACCCAAGTTAATTTAGAGACCTCGCATTGCTCTGTCAACCAGTATAGTTGTTTCTCTGCGCAAATACATTAATATAAATAGCGAATTTGCAGTACTCGTAGGGTAGCAAATCGCACAGCGCTGCCGGCCAATAAATGATATTTACCTCTCCTCTCTCACTATTCACATACCCTTCCAGCGTACTAGGAGGGCGCACTCAATCGCACAAAAAGTGTGTCGTCTGCGCTGCATCTAAATGGCATCGGCATCTGTATGATAAAGCGCGCAGTGAGCCGGGTCTGCTACAGTGCAGGGTACTCGCGCACTTTCCGCACGAAAGAGCTCCGTACGGCGTAACCCGTAGGTAGGACACAATACACATAAATCCATCGTGGTCGAATAAGCCTGAAGGGTGGGAAGTTGGGTGAATTAATCAACGTCAGCCCTCAACGTCAGCTATGCCAGGAATTTGCGATTGAACGGTCATCGGGACGCCTTCGTCGATGAGTTTAAACCGGTGTCGATAAATGTGTATGAGTATTATTGAGTACAGGATACTTGAAAGGTAGGATATGAGGGCATCGCTTTTGTAGGTAGTCAAACTGGGAGGAACCGTGGTAATGTTTTTAAAAAGACAAAATATTAATTAAACTTTAGAATTAATTTTAATATGTCTGATTCTTAAGACGACTAAATACAGAATGACTTAACCTAGAGCTTAGAACATACGAGGAGCCATATCCGCCTGTATGCATTCCTGCATTATCAGTTCGCGAAACGCCGACGTGTCGTCGCGACAGTGCGTAGGCGGGGATCAGGCGATGCCACCCGTGAGATGCTTAGATAGCTAAAAAGGCTGGCCGATTAGTAGGTGCAGATGATATAACTCCTCCCTCCGTAAGTTCGAGATTATCCGAGGGATGAGGATTATCTCGAGTTTTCCTCAACAAACATATTTTACGTATTTTATCCTTACATGCTAACAATAGAATACAAATAACTATGATTACATAAAACACTATGTTTCCTATACTAACACTTTTATCACTAAAAACACTTTCATTTTCTTTATCATTAAAATGTCCACTTCCACTTTTCTGCAATAAGTAATTTAACGCCTGGATGTCGCCGAGCTCGATACCGTTGAGGTTTACTGGTTTCTGGGTATTCGATAAATTGGTTATAATTTTGGGCAAGCTTATAACTGGAAACTGTGTGTAGGTTACATCTTTTCCTTGAATTTGATGCTTTTTCAGAGTGATTTCCTTTATTTGTACTCGACAGTCATCATCCATTGACAACAGGTATGTCCCACAGATGCTCTCCTGTGTTATATCATTTTCGCAGTATTTGGTAAGTAGAGTATCCGTCTTCGCGTAGACTATCCAGCGATTGGGCTGAATGAGGTCAACCTTGACGTCATCGATGGTAACGGGAACTGGATGGCAACTTAAGATGTTTGTAGAAAATCTCATAAGGTCCGTAATACAGCTGTCTTCAACCATTGGCGATATGTCGTTCTCGTAGCACAGGAAACGAGCGTCGTCGATCTCGCGGCATGGCTGGGAGAGCGGCTTGGTCTTTAAACCTTTCACAAGGAGGTAAGGGTATTTAGGTAGGATAAGGGAAGTAAGGCCGTTATTGCTATTATACATAGGTAAAGGAATCATTTTATAATAATTATAGATTTCATTTTTAATTAAAGGGATATGCATAATGAATTTTATCTGATTTTGTTTTATGTATGCTTTTAGCTCTATACACTGCTCTATCTTAAGGATATTTTCTATATTTACTGGATACACAAATTTTTCAGTTTTCTCTATTTCTAGCAATAATGTTATCAGTTCGTTAGTGTCTACAACTGACTGGTGTAATAACTTAATTCTAGAAAAAGCAACAGCTGTTTCAATTTCATCCAATCTAATGTAAATGGTCTGAAAGTTATTTGTGAAAATGTTATAAACATGAATTATTTTATTACCGATTTGTAGAGTCTTTGAGGCGTTTAAACTACGATTAATATCATTCAGACTTTCGTTTATTTGAATAAAATTGTTTCTCGTAGTGTTACTAATTTTAGTAAACGTACCCACCATTTCAGCGACAATAGTCATTTTCTGAGCCATTCTATCTTGTTTAGTTTTTAGGTCATACATTAACTTTTCGTACTTAACGGCGTCGTTGTGGTCGAGATTACCAGTAATAGTCTTAATTAATGAGCCTAGAGGATTGATTAAACCACGCTTAATCCTTATCGATGTAGGAACCAACTGTTTATACTTATCTATAGTAATATTCATAATGTATTCGGTTTGCGCTTCAACTTCGCTAAAATCTGAATCAAAGGCGTTGACATCAAGACAACTTTGAACTTGTTGTTTTAACTGTACATAATTATCTCTATTTAACATTAACTGATCGTAAATTAACTTTAAATCTAATACTTTTATAACAGTCCATTGATCATGGCTGACGCTAGCTTGACCTTCCTTTACAGGTAGAAGTCCAGGGTTCTTCTCAATCGATTGCAGATGAAGGGCCTGGCTGTGGATCACTTGGACCGCCAGAAGTACTAACCTGCGGAGGACGCCTTATGTCTTTAATTGGAACTCTAGTATTCCTATTTTGGGTAGAGACTGGTACGATGTTTCTCTCTATGCTTCCAATGACTTTAGCTTTCTGGTATCTTGCTTTATCTTTACTGCGTCTAGTATTGACTCCTTTCATAAATATCGTATCTCCTACATCCATGTCAAACTCTCTCTCTCCACCATGCTTCTCTCTTACTGTCATCTTTTTCTCAATCATCTTGTCTGTTAAATACTCATAAAGGTACTTTGTTTTTCGGACGTGTTCCTTAACTAGCTGTTGAGTGAATTGTTTATTAAACTCTACATGAAATGCGTTATTTGATTCGGTGTGTCCAAAAACAACTTCAAATGGCGTAAGGCCCGTAGCAGTATGAATCGTGTGGTTATAGGACATTACTGCATATGTCATAACAGACGCAGCGTCCGTAATCTTGCGTTCGTACTTTGCTATTCTATATATTTCTATGAGTGTCGAATGAAACCTTTCGACTATTCCCATAGAGTTCGGGTTATGCGGGGTACTGATATGTAATTCGATCTTATAAAAGGACAACATTTCTTTAATTAACGTATTGTTGAACTCTACACCGGGGTCGGAACTAATCCTTACAGGAACTCCGTATAGCGAGAAGTACTTAAGCAATGCTCTTACTACTTCCGGAGTAGATTTAGTGCTAATCTCGATTGCTTGACCTAGTTTGCTGAAGGCATCTACTATTGTAAGATAGTATTTTCCTTCAATTGAAAACGTGTCAATAAACAATTCCTGAAACGGTCTAGTTTGTGTCTGAGAAAGTTGAAGTTCTGGTTTTAATGGTTTTCGTTCATACTTCATTCTTTTACATATCTCACAAGCATTTATAACACTCGCAACTACTTGTTCCATATTATTCCAGTAAAAGTTACGTTTAAGATGTACTAGTGTTTCTTTGATGCCTCTATGACAGTTCTTTCCTTGATGGTATTTTATCGCAACGTCTCGCTGCTCGTTCTCGTCATCTACGTGAACAACCCTTTTAGTACATTCGTAAAACTTGATCGTTCCCTTCTGAAATAATGAGATAGTAACCTCGGAAAATAGTTTACGGTGCTTTTCATCTTCGAAATAAAAGAAGTATTTTATTTTTGGTCTAATATACTCTTTCAGGAACTTTTTCACTAGGTTTGGGCTGTCTACAGGTAAATGTATTTCTAGTACTTTTTGTTTAGCTTTAGATAAATCTTTAACTGATAACTCGTTTCTGTTCCAGGTAAAAACAAGGACCTGATTCGGCTTGGTATCTATAGCCTCCTGTAATATAGGTATGCCGTCTGTGTCTAAATCGCGGGCTGAATGTATCGTGCCTATACTGTCATTACTTGGTGCTTCAGATGCAGTAGCGGTACTGCTGTTTACGGATGGAATAGAGTACGGGGATCGTCTACCATTGTCAGGCAATGATGGGATGCTTCTAGTTGCCTCTGAATCTGATGAGATTAATATTGGAGATGGCGTTCGTTCTCGGGTAACTTTACGCTGGAGTTTATGTTCCTTTTTATCTAAATTAACTTTCATCGAAACGTCATCATTTTCGCCTAAAGCATTAACTTTAATACGTGATAATGCGTCCGCGTTGCAATTCTGCTTTCCGTTTTTGTATACAATGTTATAATCAAATTCTTCTAAACGCAGTTTCCATCTTGTTAATTTACTATTTGGCTCTTTTATAGAATTGAGCCAGGCAAGCGGCCTATGATCCGTATAAATCGTGAACTTTTTGCCATACAAATACGGCCTAAAATGCTTTGTAGCCCACACAATAGCTAAAAGTTCTTTTTCTATCGTGCTGTACCGGGACTCAGCGTCGTTTAAGGTACGACTTGCGTAAGCTATAGGCCTATCGCTGCCAACAGGGCCTTGCGAAAGGACAGCGCCGAGCGCATAGTTCGAAGCATCTGTCGTAAGGACAAATGGCTTGGAAAAATCGGGGAACTGTAAAAGTGGGGCATTTGTTAATAGCTCTTTACATTTTTCAAAGGCATCGATGTATTCCTGTTTCGTATAATCTATTTTATTTTTCTTTTTGAGGCACGAGGTTAATGGCTGTGTCAATTTAGCGAAATCCTTGATAAATTTACGGTAGTAGCCTACAAGACCAAGGAAACTTTTGATTTCCGTTGCTGTTCGCGGTAATGGGAAATTAATAACAGCTTTTATTTTATCGTCATTAGGCATGAGATCATTTTTGGTGATTGTATGGCCCAAATACAGGACCTCCTTTCTTAGGAACTCGCATTTATCTAGAGTCACTTTTAAGTTAGTTTCCCGGAGTCTATCAAAGATATTGCGGAGTTTATTAACGTGTTCCTGTAAACTATTTGAATATATTATGATATCGTCAAGATACACAAGGCAGTGTATTCCTTGAAGGCCTCGTAATACATTATCCATAGCTCTTTGGAACGTTGCAGGAGCCGTCTTTAACCCGAAGGGCATTCTTTTGAATTCAAAGTGTCCGGCTTGAGTCGTAAACGCGGTTTTGGCTCTATCCGTCTCATTTACTTCGATTTGGTGGTACCCAGATGCAAGATCCAGAGTACTAAAATATTGGGATTTACCTAACTTATCAAAAAGGTCGGTTATATTAGGCAACGGGTACTTGTCGTCAACAGTTATCTCATTCAGGCGGCGATAGTCGATTACCATCCTAAACTTTCTTTCTCCAGATGCGTCTAACTTCTTGGGGACCAGATGGACAGGTGCGCTCCAAGGTGAGTGAGAATTTTGTATAACGTTGTCTTCTAACAATTTATCTACTTGTCTTTGTATCTCTTCGTTTTGACAAGGTGGGTGTCTGTATGGTCGGATATAAATTGGGTCTTCGTTCGCGGTTCTAATGTTGTGTTTTACCTGGTTCGTAAATGAAAGTGGCAGTTTATCGCTATAAAATATGTCACGGTATTCAAAACAAAGTTTGGTTATAGCATCGCGTTCCTCTTTGTTCATGTGTTCTGTACGGATTTTACTCAAATTTTCTTTCAAAACATCGTCTATTATACAGTCATCTTTCGCGACGTTTACCTGACATTCACTGCTTTTAAACACTGTTACTTCGAATGGTGCTGTAAAAGTTATTGTACTTCCGGTGTCTGAAATGTTTTGTATGATGGTGTCAGCAAAGAAATTGTCACAGCGGACAAGAGCGGAAGGCATACGCACTCCGTCTCTAAATTGAACAAAATCTATGATTGCGTCTCCGTGTTGTAAGTTTGTGGGAACTCGAACTCTTGTTTCAGATCGCGGCGGAATATTAACTTCGTATGGAGGGTTGTAGATTATGGGAATTGACGCGTTGTGTGTTTGTAAGACTTGGTTGCTCATGTCTATATTAGCGGCTAACTTTTTTAGTAAGTCGGATCCGATTAAACCGTCGTATCGTCCATCTACGTCATAGACGTAAAATTTATGGAAAAGCATGCTTTTAAACGTTTTTAACAACGGGATATATATTACTTCGTTGTGCATACTCTGTGCATGTGTACTCACGACTGTAAAAGGTTCGTAGTATTTGCGGTCGCTGAAAAACTCATTAACTTTAGCGGGACTGATGAACGATCGGCTACTTCCGGTATCTATTAAAAACTTTGAATTGATTTCCGGAATCTGTATGTGGGGCAATTTTAAAATACTGTCGCAATAATTCAAGTGTATTATGTCGCTGGATTGTCCGAGGCTGTTTCCTGAAAATTTTCATGATCCTGGCTCGCGGGCTCTGTGACGACATAG
The DNA here is from genome assembly GCA_948107665.1 of Lomographa bimaculata. Lineage (NCBI taxonomy): Eukaryota > Metazoa > Arthropoda > Insecta > Lepidoptera > Geometridae > Lomographa > Lomographa bimaculata. The sequence goes on along the minus strand of OX403600.1, from coordinate 177,450 downwards.
CTATCTACATAATCTTCGGTAGATCGTTCGTTTTCGTCATACAATTCGTAAGCATAACCGTCGTTATAGCTCATATCAGGTGTATATTCCTGATATTCACAGGGCTCTTCCATATAGTAGAGGTCATTTGCTATCATATTTTGCCTAACCGGGGCAGTGCGCATAGATACATCGGTATCCTGAAACCTAGGCGCCTGTTGCTGATGTGATAATTTATGAAATTGAGGTTGGTTCGGTATGCCGAACTTAAAACCTTGTTGTTGGGGAATGCCATATCTAAATCCGCCATGTTGGAAAGGCGCGCGCGGTTGTTGGAACGGTGTTTGTCCAAAATTACGCTGAAATTGTGACTGAAACTGTGGTCTGAATTGATTTTGAGGCGAAACAAATCTATTTGGTTGTTGCGAAAACTGTGGTTTAAATCCATGGTTTTGAGGAATGCCAAATTTAAAATTATTGTTTTGGGGAATCCCGAATTTAAAGTTGGTGTTAGTGGGCGCCGAATTAAATGGGGGCTTCATAAAACCTTGAGCCATTGGTAGTGGTCTTAACGCATTTTGTGTGCTAAGTGCTGGTGCCGAATTTGGTTTATTTGTTTTATTTTTGGAGTTATACTGAAACTGAAAGTTTACCTCTTCAGTTACAATGCTTAAGGCCTTTTCAAGATCTGAACAACCTTTTAAACGGACAATACGTATTAAGTCTTCCGGTAAATTATAGAGAAATATGTTCAAAGCTGTGTTGTTATATATTATCATTTTAGCTGCTTTAATTCCTTCATCGACAAGTCGGTTAACTTTAGCAAATAAAGCGCTTCTAATATTTTGTATTCTTTGACAGAACTGAATATAAGACTCGCCGTGTTTAAGTTTTAAAGTTTCTAGCTCTATTGCTATACATTCTTCAGAACGCGGGTCGCCGAAATGTTGTGTAAGTATATCTTTTAATTGTTCCCATGTTGAGATGTTAGGGTTGTCGCTTAACAACGACGCGGCTCTGCCTAAGAGTTTACTGCTAATAGCATGGAAAAGGTACAATTCTTGAGCTCTATTACCCTCGATTCTACTACCACTAAGCACAAATTCAGATTTAGAAATGAAGAGATTTAACAATTTTTCATCTCCGTCATATTTAGGAATTATACAAAGAATTTCTTTTGGAATTGGCTGAATTTTCTCTTCTCCCATTTTTCTAATTAATACACAATATAACACACAATAGAATATTTAAACACACAATAAAATACACAAAATCACTTATTTCTACAGAACTTAATAGCTAACACGATATATTTACCTATTTTAGTGCAAATAATATCACTTATTTCTTACAGGAAGTAAACACAATATATTTGCTAATCTAGGCAAATAAAATTACTTATTTCTAAAAAAACTTCAATAGTTAACACTTATATATGTTTATTTAAGTGCAAACAAAATCAGATAAATTGCACAATGCAATACGCCTAACAATTTAGTTTAGGTCTTAATTTGGAAAAGACTGGGAATATGAGAATCGGGAAGTGAAAAGGTTTACTCACCAGCCGCTCGATCCCATGTCCTCCTGATTCTGCTTAGCCGTCCACGCACGGTGTCCCAAGGGAGACGAATTTATATTAGGTTCTGGATTCCGTGTTTCCTCGAAAAACTACTCGCAGACCGATGTAGGGGCTCGCGATAATAGCTTAGAAGGAAAACTTCGAAACATCCACAAGGCTGCGCCAGTCAAACTGGGAGGAACCGTGGTAATGTTTTTAAAAAGACAAAATATTAATTAAACTTTAGAATTAATTTTAATATGTCTGATTCTTAAGACGACTAAATACAGAATGACTTAACCTAGAGCTTAGAACATACGAGGAGCCATATCCGCCTGTATGCATTCCTGCATTATCAGTTCGCGAAACGCCGACGTGTCGTCGCGACAGTGCGTAGGCGGGGATCAGGCGATGCCACCCGTGAGATGCTTAGATAGCTAAAAAGGCTGGCCGATTAGTAGGTGCAGATGATATAACTAGGTACATAATATTATTTTTAAATCCACACTCGCAAAGTTCCAAAACTTGTATTGTGGGTGCTGGAAACATTTATGCACAAACACAATATATCCCTAAAATTGATTACCTACCGGAAATCGAATCCAGGTCTTGCGGCATAGAAAGCATAAATTTGCTCACTGCGCCAACGTCTGCGTCTCTGATTATTTGCTGGTTACGTGTCGTATAAGATGCAGGTGCGTATAAGACTTTTTAAATATATTATTATTTTTATATGACGTAAAAGAAAAATAACGGCACCGTTTTTTGTAGTCTGAGATGTTAGGAAATGTATTATATTAACATCGGGTATGAAGCAGGTGTGCGTGCAAGAAACAATTTGATTGATCTGTATCAATACATTCGCAGAGGACAGCCAGAACTGAGTGGATTACTTTATTAGATGTTCATGTTAGCACAAAATAAAATAAATAATATGCGTAGCGATGGAGCTGGTTCAACCATCCAGGCGTATATGCAGCATATATTAGGTTTTTTTTTTTTTTTTTTATTACAGACCAAGCAAGCGTTTGACCACAATCACACCTGATGGAAAGTGACGATGTAGTCTAAGGTGGAGCACGCTTGCTTAGTAAATACCTATTCACTTTACTTTTGAACACACCCAAATTGTACCTTTCGGGAAATTAGATGCCTGGTTATAGGTAATGTGGGTATCACGATGTGGCGAATCATGGTGGTTCGTAAGGGGTTAGCTGAATACCACCTTTCTGCAATATGTCTATTATAATAACTAAACATCGCCGCACGATGCCAGAACTTGAGATCGAGTTTGCCTGTAGTCTATGTCCCACGTCCATCACACTCGCACCAATAATTGCAATTTTTGAGTAATGATAACGTTTTGCAATAAATTATATGTTGTGATATTATAATATAAAGTGCGCAAATAATTGTGGCAATTACGTATACGTTGCCTTCTTTATCGTTAGAAGGGAGCAAGGTTATAAGTTAGGTATCAATGAACACTTTGTCCGACCGTTCACGTCCGTCCGTCCGTTCCTCTATCAGTTCATCCTTCTGTCTGCCTGTCCATACAAACGTCCATTCTAAATCCGTCCTGGAAGCTCCAAACCTTTCAAACCAAATAAACGACAAGTTATTGTATGAGAAATCGAAGGTGGTGCTAATCAGGTGACATTTGAGAGGTGGTAGAGCATTTTGTGAGTTGCTCGCCTGGCTTGCTACCAAAGTAGCTTACCACCATCAAGTTGAAAGTCTGCCGCCAAGCCAAATACGGTGTTCCGGCAGTTATCCTTGAGAGCCTGCGTATTCCAGGTCTAGTGTGTTTACCAGCTTCGATCACATCGTCACTTAGATAGTGGTCAAACACTAGCCTGTCACAAATAAAAAAAAAAAAAAAAAACTAATACTCATTTATTTAAAACTCTGGTCAAAATTTCAAAATTGGAAATTAAATGGTATACCTGAAAGAAAACCTACGCCTTGATTTTATTTTAATATCGCAATTATAAACAAATAATAAAAAAATTAAATTCGTAAAAAGAGACGTTATACTGGTTATAAGCCTTTTTAAAATTTGTTATGCACTTTGTAGAACTGTCTACTCCACCTCACTGTTCAAAAAGGTAAGTTTGCGACAAGACTTTTATTGTCATCTTTGATATTTAATAATTTTGTTTGTTAAAGCTGCATGAGTTCTATACCCGATGCGTGTTCGTTTACGACATCATTCGTTTATGGCACTGTATAGGTATAACTGTTATGGTATAACTATATTGGTATACTACGGTGATACACACGGTGTTCTTGTAGGAGTAATGGGAGCCTCGTTACATCCGCGGCCATAAACCGCGGCGGCCGATGTCTGGTTATGGACCATTTTAGTTCAATGGCGATGAGACATGCGATTCACAATATATGAAAGCCGGAAATAGAATGCATAACCGTGGGAAAAAGGTAAATGATTTTTTTCTTTTCAAATTCAAATGTATATATTGTACAACTATTGTGATACAGCTTGCTACCCTGCCTTTTGCGTTAGCCTGCCTGCTTAGACCTAGTATCTTTGGGTATGCAGACGATATAGTATATATAGTATGCACGATAGTATGCTATATGACGATATATATAGTATGCACTGTTGTTGAAAGTTATGTATCCAATATATTGTATCCAATGCACGAGCTGGTGAGGTTCACGTCCAGTCACTGAGAGCGGAGATGATAGACCAATTAAAATCGAGCTTGATGGCTGTGGCCGATTGGAACGATTCCAATTTGACTCAGTTTAACGCATCTAAAACACAGGCGTGTCTTTTCTCCGCAAAACGGAGACCTTTCCTCCTATCTCCGACTTTTCGAGATGTGCCAATACTGGTAGGAAATAAATTCAAGCTTCTTCTCCTTGTCGTCTAATCTTAACTTCGGCACCTTCATTGAAGCCAAAGCTCAGCTGGCCAATAAGAAACTGGGTATCCTCGCAAAGCTTAGGCAGTACTTCACACCGGCGGCGCAGCTTCTCATCGGATCAGCCAAGTACCAGCTTGAAGCTCGTGAGTCCATCGACCGACGAGCAAAAAGACTCATCGGCGATGATAAGCTAATTGAGTCCAAATTGCAGAATCTCGGTCACCGACGTAAGGTCGCAAGCCTATCGGTATACTATCGGTTACATTTTAGCGAATGTGCGCAGGTTACACGAGTAATTCCTCCAACAAGACAAACTGGCAAACGTCATCCATTTATGGTTGACATACCTCCGGTTGATGACGACCCAGTTGGCGCAGTGGACAGGTGACCGCCCTCTGCGCCGTGGGTCCTGGGTTCGATTCCCGGCAGGAGCACAAATTCCTTCCCAAGGGATATTTGTGCTTCTGGTTCTGGGTGTAGAGTCTGTATGATGTGAATGTTTCCGGCACCCACGATACAAGTCTTTGAACTTAGTGTGGGGCTGTGAGTGTAAATGCGTATGTTTTTTGTTGTTTTTGTTTGGTTGGCTGAAGCGTTTTGCTTTTACATTTGTCATTCGTACAACATAGGAATGGAATTCATTGCCCGCGTCTTTGTCCCACGAACGGTATAATCTGGGAGTCTTCAAGTCAAGAGTGAATAGGTATCTTCTAGGCAAACATACTACATCTTCGGCCGCATCATCACTTTCCAGCAGGTGAGATAGTGGTCAAATGCTTGGCTACTGAGTATAAAAAAAAGTTTTAAAACTGTTACAAAAATAATGAACCAAATTTTTGAGTAAATAATGGCATTTAATTACTGACACTCTCAAATATATTATTAGTATCAACGTTATTGAAAAAGCATGATCACACCTATGTTATTAATGTACAGTCAAAATACGTTATGTTGAAGAGAAATAAAGCTTACAAAAAGAAATAATTCATAATTCTTTAAAAACCATGATAATTGCGGTTACAGCCATTAAATTTAATTACACTTCGGTACGTTCTTGCAAGAGAACAAGTTCACAAGGACGGCGCGGCGCGTAAGAACTCCCGAGCGGGCCCTCCGATCTAAAACATTCCCTATTATCTTAACGAGTGAACAATTCAGTATAAAACAATAATGAAGCTCGTAAATTATGAAAGTTGTCAGAGCTCGCTTTGTCTCTATTTATTTAATTCTCTTCAGGCGCTTCGGCTTGTTACCCTCGATGACGCCATTATGGCAAGGGAGGGAACTAATCGAGTGCAATATCTGAGGACATGGTAATCTCATTTAATAGATAAAAGCTTATTTTACTTAAGGTTTCAGTAGCATTCCGTACGACCGTTTATCGTGATGGCTTTTCCTACATCATCATCATCAGCCGGAAGACAGACTCACAATAAATGCCTGCAGTATAAGTAAAATGTCTCAAACAAGTAGAATAAATTATTGATATAGAAAGCGCCCGAGGCGCGCGCCCCGGGCGCGCGCCCTGTACTGCCGTCATATGGAAAAAAGACGAAACTAATAGTTTTATCAAAATTGAGTTATATATATCAGAAATGTCTTTGCTATTTAGTATGTGTTATGACTTGTAGCAGATGCGTCTAAATTAAAAGTAAGATTTAGTAGTTTTATTGTAAAACTATCGTGAGTATTAGACATTATGTTTCAATGTTATATCCGGCTTAAAAAACGAAAATGTCGACTTTGTAGTCGACTATGTTCGGACAAATTAGTTGTCCTTCATCAGGATGTGTCAGACGCGCGATACGCGGAGGCGTGCGACTCGGGCCTCGGCGCGTGACCCGTGCGCAAACATACACACACAACCTCAAGCCAAGAGAGTTTAGTTATATTCTAGGCAAGCATGCTACATCTGAAGTATGTAAAAAGGCGTACAGAAGTTTAGGTTTCGTGTTGCGTCGAGCCGAGGGCTTCACAAATATTACAGCAATAACATCCTTGTACAACGGTCTGATCCGAAGCCAGCTCGAATGCAACGCCGCCGTATGGGCTCCACATGAGACTAAGTACAGTCTCATGCTGGAGCGCATACAAAATAAATTTACTAGATACTTGTATCTAAGGCTGTATGGGGTCTACCCTTTTTATCCGTTGATGTATCCAACTCTGTTTGTTTTAGGCATGGTTGGATACAACAAATTGGAAACTAGGAGGGCTTTGGCACTAGCATACTGTATGATGAGAGTGTTCCGAGGCAGTATTTCGAATCCAAATGTGTTGCTAATGATGAGGCTGAGTGTGCCGGACGCGTACGTGGCGCGGCGTCGGCGGCCGCGACTATTCGCGGTCCCCCCCCCCCCCCCCGCGCTACAACTAATTTATTAGCTAAGACGCCTGTAGTAAGTACGTTGCACTTATTAAATAAAGTTGCCGAAAAAATTGACTTGTTTACATGTTCAGTTTCAGAATTTAAAAGAATGACATTATTTGTATCCAACCATGCCTAAAACAAACAGAGTTGGATACATCAACGGATAAAAAGGGTAGACCCCATACAGCCTTAGATACAAGTATCTAGTAAATTTATTTTGTATGCGCTCCAGCATGAGACTGTACTTAGTCTCATGTGGTCTATCTCACTCTCTAACTCATTTTTATCCCAATAAAATACAGCCTTTGACACTCAGGGATAGTCCATCTATTTATTGGTAAATGAATTTCCAGAATCAGATCAGTGGTTTCAGAGATTACCTTTTACAAACAAATAAACAAACTTTACCTCTTAATTATATATCTTAATAATTAGTATAGAACTGATTGAAGCATCGATTGAAGCTTGGCGACATTTTTGTGGTAAGTTAGTACTGATAGAGACGACGCAGTCGCTATACAGGTTTTTTTATGTTCGATAGGCAAGCATTTCACCACTTTCTCACCTGATGGAAAGTGATGATGCGGCCGAAGATGTAGCATGCTTGCCTAGAAGATACCTGTACACTCTTGACTAGAATACTCCCAGCTAATAATTCCACTCCGTCGCAGTACAGATGACAAACGTAGAAGCGAAACGCTTCGAGCGAACTGAAGGTATGTCAACCATAAATGGATGACGTTTGCCAGTTTGTGTTGTTGTTGATGGTAAAACGGACATGGGGGAATTAACTCGTGTAATTCCTGCACACATTCGCCAAAATGTAACCGATAGGCATACGACCTTACGTCGGTAACCGAAACTGCAATTCAGACTCAATTTGATTATCATTGCCAATTGCTCGTCGGTTGATGGACTCAAGAGCTACAAGCTGGTACTTGGCTGATCCATACCAAAGGTGGCCGCAGGTACTCCATTCACAATCGGACTTGAGCTTGATATAAATTGAGAAGCTGCCCCTGTTTGAAGTACTGCCTAACTTTTGCAAGGATACCCAGACTCACCGGAAGTCTATGACCGTACAATATTATTATGTGAGTGTGAATGTTTTAGCTAGGTATATATATCTAAAGCTAAGTAAGAGTGTTCAAATACGTAACGAACGATTGTACTGCTTGACCATGCATGATATCTACTATTAGGACAATGTTGAGAGTGGATCTTTAAATGAAACTCCCAGAATCAGAATCAGAATTTTTATTGCCAGAACTGTGTAACAAAAGATCTTAGTATAAAATATTGTATCAACAGTTGCCCTTTTCGGACATGCAATATTTACAATTTGAAATAACTGAGTTATGTTATAAAATAAGATACAATAATTTATTTACAATAACTTAAAACATGTTTTCCTATCTATGCATTTAACACTGTTATTTAATAAAATATTAATGCACAATGCGAGTTTATCTATTAAAGTATTCTTCTAGATTATAATACACTTTAGAGATTCACCATGCTTTCAATTCTCTTTTAAAGTGAGGCATTTTTAATATCTTTAACTCTACAGGTAGGTGATTAAATATTTTAATTGCAGAATAAAAAGTGCTTTTATAGTACATAGTGTTATTGACTTAAGGGATACAAATGTTGTGTTTATATCTAGTGCGCAATTTTTCAACACGTCTAGAATGAACATCAAAAAAATAATTTTCGTTGTTTTTAACAAATAAGCTTATTTCATAGATGTAAACTTGATAATGTAAGGAAATTATGTTGTTTGAATATTTGACGAAGTGAATCTGTTTTTTGTAGATTATATATAATACGGAGACATTTTTTTTGAAGTAGGAAAGTAGACTCTACGTTTACAGAGTTTCCCCAAAAAATTATTCCATATGACAGTTGTGGGTAGACATATCCATAATAGGTGTTAGTAGCAATAACTTTTGACGTAGCATTTTTATGATTGACAGAGTAAAGCAGTATTGTGATTCACTTCATTTATAATAGTTTATTGTATCAGATACCAACATTATAATATAAATGATACCTTAACCAAATTGTTATACATAGTACACGTCATTTTCTTTTCTTTAGAAACTTAAAAGCTCCTGGTGAAGCGTCTTTGCCTTTTATAATATTAAAATTAAATGTAAATTATCTATCTGTTAATAAATAATTCGCCTAGTTGCGATCTATATATACCTAATATTCATATTGGCAAGAATCTTGGGATATTTAGGTGCAATTGAGAGACCATTTCCTAAGTGATAAAACTTAGTGATCTGTGCCCCGAGTACACTGGAATTTTTTCGGATTGAAACTCTTGCGTTGTGCGTGTGCGCTTAGACACACAGTTTGCTGTAATTCCTATCTTGGGAGCTCCGGAGGTGGTTTCGACGCAGTTTAAGGTACGAAACACTAAATTGATCCGTGTATCCCTACTTATTTTTACCAATATTTAAATCTAAATGTAACCTACCGCTATCATTCATAATACTAATTCGTAAATGGTGGGCTATTTACACGCAAGCGATTTTACTCGCGTCACCTACTCCCTTCTCTGAATAGCGCACTAGGGTAGGTGCATTGTGCTGTGAAATGTGTTTTTTTTATATACGATAGGCAAGCGTTTGACCACAATCTCACCTAATAGAAAGCGATGATGCGGCCGAAGATGCAGCACGCTTGCCGAGAAGGTACCTATTCACTCTTGACTTGAAGTCTCCCAGATTATACTGTTCGGGGAACAAAGACGAGGGTAATGAGTTCCACTCCTTCGCTGTACGGATAGTAAACGTAGAAGCGAAACGCTTCGAGCGAACGGGAGGTATGTCAACCATATATGGATGACGTTTGACAGTTTTTCTTGTTGTTAGATGGTACAACGGGCATGGGGGAATTAGCTCGTGTAATTCCTGCGCACACTCTTCAAAGTGTAAACGGTAGAATACCGATAAACTTGCGACCTTACGTCGGTGATTGTTTCTATGAAATGGATTCAATCCATCGAGATACGAGATAAACGACCCATGATCTGATTCTATCAGATCCAGCGCGTCCGACTTACCAGTAAATGTAGCTGACTTGGTGGATCAGTTTATTTAAACCAAATTTAAACGGGCGAATCTCCTCGCGATCACGCCATGAGCACAATTAAAGTTTCAAAATCTTTAATTGTATATCAATGGCAACAAAACATTTCTCTTCCTTTTAATAATTCAACAGAAATAAGACAGCCTCGTGTTTTCGACTGATCTGAGCTTCGGATCACTTTCAATTTAATATGAATGAAGCTGTAACAAGCAGAGATTAAGAACAGAGGAGTTTGAGTTAGAAGTTATTATTGTTCTTGGTTTAAACGATCTCTGAAGTGAACGGCAATGCCATGCGGCAATGTCGGACAGCTACCAAGGCTAGCAACGGCGGCAAAGAAACTGCAGGACCCGAGAGACGAATTAACTAACCCTCTTGTAATATTTAGGAACAATCCCAGTTTGATGACTTTATGTGAAAACTTATCTGTTCCAGAGATGGAGCAATCTCGGTCCCTCTTATAGATTCACTCTAGATGTGATCTTTATGATCTTCAATTACATAGAAACGGAGACTATTTTTACAGACCGATATTTTATGTAACATTTACTTTTATCGTACGACGTCGTTTACCAAATATGCAGAGTTAGCTTTCAGTTGAGGATTATTTTGATAATCTCTGTCTTATACGCATTTGTTTTACGGCCAAGATATTGTATTTATTAGAAAAAACAGATTCAGATTGTAGTACTTTAAAATAAATTATAAATTTATCTTTTAACGCTCCCAATCATGAGATTGATTCTTCAGATTGAATCCGAACTATATCAATGGCCTAATAATTTTAAACTGGCAAAAATCGGAACATTGATCTAACGTACCTTACGGTGACGTCTATCTCCATAAGCAAAAAAATACGATTTTTGTTCTGCCTAGCATGTCTAAATAAATCCATTAAATTGAAACACAATTTCATTTATCGGTTCAGTCCTCTGTACCTGAAAATAGATGGCATTATTTGATTATTTGTGACATTTCCATGCGTCCATCGCTTCGTAGATGGAACCGGAAATGAAGCCGATATCGCGCCAGCTGTCTGCGTGAATCGACAGAGGAGGGTGCGGAAAATGTTACAATTTTATTGTTATTGAATCAAACCTAAATAAATAAGCAGGAGGGAAAGGAAGCTAAAATGAAATGTATGTAGTGTTTACGCGTAAACGGTGCTGTCCTCGGAATAGGACTACTTACAATGCTCTGTGATGCTGCCGTATTCTTCCATACTCAATGGTATCCATTTGCAGCGTCGCGTCGCGTCGCGTCCTCTTTAGTGAGACAAAAAAATACGCTCGTATAAGCTTAGGCTTGCAAAAAGGAAAATGAAAAGATACGATTGGAATCTAAATGGTGATACGGACTCTAGAAAGAGTAATGAAACCTAGGATTTTTTTATTTTATTAGCTAAGGAATACTTACGGCTATGTAACATATTATAACTTATTTCTTCCATTAAAGTACCTAAACTGTTTAACGCATGCCAAGCCTCAAGCATCGTTGGTAGTTTCAACCATGGCAATTTTTTTTTTTTAAATCTGTGTTTCCCAGTCCCCTTGGCCCCAGTAGCCCGGGTTTTTAAACAAAATGGTTGAAATTTCACACTGTACATATTAAAAATAAAATATGTATTTTGGCCCCTCAGCTGTCAGCCAAATTTAATGATGCCGCGACACCCGGTGGAAATTGAGCGAAGAGCCAAGAGACTAATTGATTGCAGCTGACTGATTCAAGGCTTCAGGGCTTGGGACATCGCCGCAATGTAGCTAGCCTCTCGGTTTTTTATCGGATAAATTTCGGAGAGTGTGCCAAGGAACTACACGATCTAGTTCCTGCATCCACGGTATATCATCGGACAAGCAGACAACGTGAAAAGCGACACCCTTGTGGCCTTCAAGTCACGAGTGAATAGGTATCTTCTAGGCAAGCTTGCTCTATCGTCGACCACATTGTCGCTTATCATCAGGTGAGATGGTGGTCAAAAGTTTGCCTATGTCAAATAATAAAATGATATAGGATATGTTTTATCCTGAATAACAAGGGCAAAGCCGTAGCACAACTAGTTGTCTATAAAAATGATAATATTCTGCGTGCGAGGGGAGTCCAGGTGTGCCGTGATCCCGGGATTTGTACAATAATCCCGGGATTAGAAGAGGGCGTAACGCTTCTCGCAGCTACTCGTTATATGTGACGTTTATTATCATTTTCATGAGCCCCTGATGAACTTTAGAGGGTATTTGAGGGTAATACTGTAGCATGACGGATCTATAGTTGGTAAGTACTTAGCAATATGGATTAAAAAACGAGAGATTATTTCAAGCAAATTTACACAGGGTGATTCATTACACATGTATCAAACGCATTATAAGGAACATACTGAAATGTTAGCACGTTTTAATTTTGTCACGCTTTTTTAATTTAAGCCTAGTCGTAAGTTAATAGAATTTGGAGGCTAGCTAGGTTACCAAAAAGTTTAAATAGCAAATACAAAAAAAAACCTATATTTTTATAAAGACTTCTAAACATTTAAGTTTAGTGTAAATAACATATGAATGCCATTCAAAAGTTTCACTATTAGAAAAATAAGCGCTCCTGCATCACAAAATATAGGTCAATCTGACAAACGGCAAAAATTATGAAGAAAACTGTAGAGGTATCTCATCGTCCTTAAATGTAGAACATATATGAGGGTCCAATCGTTTGATCCAAGCGTGATTAAATGCCCTGTATACATGGACTCAAATGTATCGTTATGTAACTCGACATGTGTGTTACCTCATAACTTCTCTCCACGTGAGCCGATTTCGAAAATTTTTTAGTTTGAAAGATGTTGCTTTCTAATTGGTCCCATTTAAATTTGATCAAGATCTGATCAGTAGTTCTTGAAATATCGTCAATAATGCCTATTTTGTGACGAATAATACGTACTTTGACGATGTTCTCGTTTATCCAACTTCAAAAGTTACCTCATAACTTCTTTCGTTGTGAAGCGATTTTGATGATTCTTTTATTATTTTTAAGCTGGTGCTTTTCATGTGGTCCCATTGAAATTTGATCAAGGTCTGATCTCTAGTTTTTTAGTTTGTTTTTTTTTATTTTTTTATTAATTTATTTAACTTATATTGAGGAAGACCAACAGCTTATAAATCTAGATTATAGTCAATAATGCGTGTTTATACATGAACTATTTAAAGACTAGCCGTGCCCCGCGGCTTCGCCCGCTATGATCAAGTTAAAAAGTTGCCTATGTGTTAATCCTAGGTAACACAATAAGTAATCTTTGTACATTCCAAATTTCATCTAAACCCGTTCAGCCATTAAAGCGTGAAGAGGGAACAAACATACTTACACACAAACTTTCGGATTTATAATATAAGTAGGATAGGATTTCCTAAATGATCAAAAAAAAAACCCTAAGTAACATTTGTGTTTCTGGTTCTGGGTGCGATGTGAATGTTTCCGACACCCACGACACAAGTCATAGAACTTAGTGTGGGGTTGTGAGTGTGAAAGCGTTTTGATTTCATTAATTTATTATAATAAATAAAATAAAATAAAATAAAATAAATAAAATTAAGAAAATAACTCAGAATACAGAACGAGCTTGCATTTGTTTATACATTACCCCAGTAATTCCTACGTTTATAATACATCTCGGCAAGTGAGGCAAGCGAACATGATGGAGACATTAGGATCCGCAGACGTCTGCAAATGGAAACAAGTGGGATCATAATGGCTTCCGCATTTCTCTCCTTTTCTCTAATAAGGACCTCACAAAGGTAAAACCCTTTTTTCTATCTGCCTATTGTTACTGTACTTACATCACATCATACCCACACCACTATAGAAATCCTATAGTCATTCTGTCTGTTTGTATGTCTGTCTGTCTGTGTCCTTCGTTTGTTACGTGCCATCGGCTATACGCCTGAATCGATACAATTTTATAGTAATTTAAGTCTTGGGGAACGCCGTAGGATATTTTTAGTTTAGCAGTTCATCATCATTAGGAGCAAAATAACAGGGTACAGCTATAGTTGTGTTCTTGTGTAGTATTTGTGTTTATTTCTTATCTGTCAACAAAACCTAGCAGTCCTCCTCTCTTCTAAGATTATTGCGGTGCCCCACAGGGTCTATATAGAACTATACTCCTAAAAAACACCTGTATATTACTATTATTATAGATTGCAATAAATAAATGAATATGAATATGAATATTTAGTAAATATCCCTTTATACCGGCAGTACAGGCAGTACTTCACATCGGCGCAGCTTCTAATTTTATATCAAGCTCAAGTCCGATCGTGTATGGAGTACTGCGGCCACCTTTGGGATGAATCCGCTAAGTACCAGCTAGAAGCTCTTGAGTCTATTGACCGACGAGCCAAAAGACTCATTGGCGATAGTAAGCTAGTAGAGTCAAAACTGCAAAGTCTTGGTCACCGACGTAAGGTAGCAAGCCTATCGGTATTCTATCGCTTACATTTTGGAGAGTGTGCTCAGGAATTACATGATATAATTCCTCCATGCCCTTTTTACCATCAAACAACAAGACAAACTGTCAAACGTCATCCATTTATGGTTGACATACCTCCAGTTCGCTCGAAGCGTTTTGCTTCTACGTTCATCATCCGTACATCGAAGGAGTGGAACTCATTGCCTGCGTCTTTGTTCCCTGAACGGTATAATCTGGGTGTCTTCAAGTCTAGAGTGAATAGGTACCTTCTAGGCAAACATGTTCCATCTTTGGCCGCATCGTCATTTTCCATCAGGTGAGATAGCGTTCAAATGCTTGCCTATCTAGAATAAAAAATAAAATAAAAAAATACCTTTGATCGTGCTACTTACTTGGTACTTGGTGCGCGGGCTATTTTCCGCAACATGCATTCCTAGTCAATAAAAGTTCCATATTATATAGATCACGGTATGTAGGTGCACAAATATTTAATTACCCCATTTGAACCTCAGGTTCTCCCCTCCCACTCCCAAGTTCGTCGACTCATGTCGCATACAAACGAGCCGGAGCGCATTATTAGTAATTCACTATAATATGGCGCGTATTTGCTAAACCCTTTGAATGCAGCTATTGTGGCGAACGATTTATCATCACAAGGCAACAAAGCGGGCCACGCCGTGCGACGTAATTAGCCAAATTGCTGACAAACAGACACGCCTCGTTTTTAGGGAGGGGACTAGATTATGCTTGGTATAGTTGAAAAAACACGTAAGCCGTGACGCTGGCAAAGGTATATAATAATATACCTTTGGTAATTTAAGAATACATGTCGTCGGTGTCGTTGAAAAATTTAAAACCGTGTCGCAAGTCGCAAGTCGCAACGCAATAAAAATAACTTTCAGAAGCGTTTTTACCGACTTCAAAAAAGAAGGAGGTACTATGTTCGACTGTATATATTTTTTCTTTTTAAGTATGTTCACTGATTTCTCCGCCATTTGTAGACCGATTCTTAAAATTATTTTTTGTTTGGTAGATTATACTTCAAAGGTGGTCCATATAAATTGTATCGAAATCGATCAAGCCAAAACCAAAATGTGAAAGTAAGTGGTGAATTCGGTTTTTTAAACTTTGCTTACGTTTAAATTATTATAATTGTATAATGGCAAACAAGCAAGCAGTTCACTGCCGTTCTTACGCAGTAAGTTTGTGCGACACACTAGGTTAAAGTATAAAAGTATCTGTGGTTTTATACTAGACGACACATTATAACAGTAAACCAAATACATTGATATCGAAAGTTCAGATATCAGTAGTTGTAAGTACTCTATTGAATATTGTTGTCTGGGCAAAAGAAAAATAGCTTAAACTGGAATATATAAATGTGTTTTACAGACAGCTGCCCAACCACCGGCACTACTTCTGTCTGCCAGAACTTTTTAAGGTTAAAGACCAGGACTGCCAACTAGGAGCCTATAAGAGACAATCCAGCCATGCCTTGATCTAAAACTCACATCGATGAAGACAGATGAAACGTAAGTTGCAAACAAACTCCTTACTTTAAAGTAAAATAAAACCAATCACGAATCCTCTTCCCAGCCCTATCGCGGCCAGCAACAAGCGTCTGCGAATCATTACCTGAGTAGAAACACGTACATTATTGTAGGGACGGCGCACGACACCGCGGCTCCACCGCCCGCGCCGCCACAAAGCACCATTGTTCGGGTCCTCGGAGCCTACGTGTCACGCAGCACTCCACGCCTTCGCTTGTTCACTTGTTACACTATCTGCAATCGGTACCCTTAATGACGGCTTCGGGCCCTAATGAGGGTGTCTAAACACCCACCTCCAGCCAGTAATTGTAGTTACAACATTGGAGGCACCGCAGGCCAAACGACTGCATCTTGTACTGCTTACATTATTGAAATTGGTTTTTGAGTCTCAAAAGCCGTGGCTTCAAGGAACCTTTGAATGAACAGAGATTCCGGCCTCTCTTCAATGAGTGTGTCTTTTCAACTTCAAAAATGGAGGTTCTCAATTCGACTGTATATTTTTTTTTTGTATGTTTGTTAGATACGCTATATCTCCGCCAATTATGAAATGTGAAATAGCGTCTATAATGCGTATTCTGTGGATTACATTGTCGATTGATTGAATGATTGATTGATTGATTGAATATTCTCGATTTTAACCGACTTCAAAAGTTACCTCGTAACTTCTTTCTTTGTGAGCCGATTTTGATGATTATTTTTTTATTTGAAAGCTGGTGCTTTTCATGTGGTTCCATTTAAATTTGATCAAGATCTGATCTCTAGTTTTTGAGTTATCATCAATAATGCGTGTTTAATATATTAAATCTGATCAAGGTTCCGAAAATATAGCGGTGAAATCGGTTTTTTTTAAGCTTTGCTTGCGTTTAATTATTCAAGCTTTGCTTGCGTTTCAATGATTTAATAAAGCTTTTCATAATAATATAAAATTCAAAATCTTACAACAAATTCGAATGCATGAACGCATAAACTGCATACTTGTCTCCTTTAAGTTAATAAGTGGGAGATAATACAAGTTATAATATTCATGTTGTTATTATCTAGTTTAATAACACATTGTGTGATTTCAGCGTTCGAATCACAAACTTTCCACTCTTGATTATGTCACCGGTGGGGTCGACGTCCCAGCAATGGACCCACTTTGCCAATTAGGCGCAATCAGGTAATGCGCATGATCATGTAAATGTAAACCCATCCTGCATTACGTCAACTAATATTTTTTTCGCGATCTCGCATCGTAGTGATCTTGCTTTCAAGGTATACGAACTATTACGAACAGCGTAATTACTATTATTTATTTATCTCCTTTGCCTTCTCGAACAAAAAGTGTCATATCGTGTCATATCACATATTATTTCATCTAAGTACCTGTAACAAATGTGAATGAGTGGAACTCATCATCATACGCCTGCGCGCAACATCTTTTGTCACCCGAACTACAAAGAAAGTAGTATGTTTTCAAGTTTAGAGTAATAAGGTATCTTCTAGGGAAGCATGCTAAACCCTCGGCTGCATCGACACTTTCCATTAGTAAGTACTTTCCATTACATTGTACTTAAGTAAGATCGCTAACTAACTTAGGCCGCTGCAAAATACAGGCCTATCTGAATTAAAAAAAACCTTCATACACCAAAAGGGTTGTATGATAGAGTCGAAAGAATTTGACAGAAGTGTTTTTAATTTGAAATCAGCGAATCCTTGAGCTTTTCAAATATCATTCCACCCTCGTTCATTCAGAAGTATAGAGTCCCATGTTGTCACCAACGTTGTCTAAAAATAAGCTTATCCCATGCATGCAAGCAGATATATCTTCAACCGGTTGAGCCGAAATTTTGTATTCACGTTTAGTTTAGATGACAATTCATGGTAAACTGTGTGACGTCCAAGGATGTTGTAGCTAAAGTAATCGTAGGTTTGTTTATCTCGATGGTGACGTCATGGCGACAACATGGCGGAACACCCAAAATTGTAGGAGTGCATTAAAAATAACTTGTCCGCCATTTTGCGGGCAAGTTATTTCTAATGCACTCCTACAATATGGGTATCAAATGAAAGGGCTTGCTGCAAATAACTCGAAAAATAAAGTGAAGTCACTCTAAATAAAATATGGCGGACTCGCCATATGTGATTTAGAGTGGCGTAGCTTTATATTTCGCTTTTTTTTAGCTTTTAGAAGTATCTAAAAGCTTGTTTTTTAAAAGTAGAGTCATAGAGTTAAATCCAAATTTCAATAGGGTGTAATGAGTTCGATATAGTTAACATTATCATGAAATACATATAAGTGTTTTATGTAATAGGATCAAAAATATATAATTCAGTTAATTAAGTTAAACTACGCATACTTAACTTAATTTACTCGTGTCGATCAAATTATCGAATTACAATTAATATAATTCCATGGCCCCTCCCACCCCAGGAGACTCTTAATTCCGAATATTAAACTACAAATCACTCTGTACACTCGTATGATATACTTGTATTTCTTTGGATGTTGTAGATCGCTTCATTTTATATTGTTTCTAGCAACGTTCTCCCCCTTGAACAAATACCTACCAGGAAACCAGAAATATAATCACGTCTGCTGCCATCTTCAAGTCATAACAGGGCGCGTGACAACGTGATTCGTTTCTTTACGGGAGACGGTAACGTGTCGTACGTAACATAACGCACGCTCGCGCGTTATCGACTCGTTACAGGTTGTGTAACGTCCTCTGCTGGGGGCAGGCATATGAGCGATGTACTGATTGCCTCGCATACCCCTCGGGGCGCCCGCGTCCGGGGCTTCGGCGTAGGGCACGTTCTTTTTATTACTACTCCTTATGTAAGTTTCCAAGGTGCTTTCATGTCTTACTCTAAACAAAGAATAATTTGTACCTATATATATATATATATATTATATCTTTGATTATATCTTTAATATATATATATATATATATATTAAAGATATAATCGTGAATGTATGTTCTTGCAATGTTGCAAGCACCATTATTTCTGTCAAAATAGCTTTTTATTTAAAGAATATCATGTAATATTAATGATACGCACCGATAGGTATTTATAAGGATAGAACCTATTACTATACATGTGTAATGTGTACGTGAAACGTCTCATTGCAGTTTTTCGTGGCACTAGTAATCACCTGGTGATAGAGTATTTTTTTATAGGCAGGCGTTTCACTAAACATCAGGCGAGCGGAGAATCGATTGCCAAATTCATTCATCATATTATTATAGAAGAGTACACACAGCAGCCGCCATCCTCGTGAAGGCGGCCCTCGCTCGCCAGCCGTGCAGCCCCGCTTGCGCGCTAATAACGTTTATCTGCGAGCGTGACGTTGAGCGTTTTCAATCACACGCGATAATGACGAATTTAGAGTCGAAGTACCATTTTATCCACGAGGGGTGGTAGCTAACTGCCAAATAAACACTTTATACACACACACACACACAAGTTTTCTCCCCAAGTGAAATTTGTGTTTCTGGTTCTGGTTGTGATTGTGTGTGTTATGTGAATGTTTCCGGCACAAGTCATCGAACTTAGTGTGGAGCTGTGAGTGTGAAAGCGTTCATAGCGTTTTATTTATTTACACACACACACTATACTCGATGTTTTATATGAATTTTGATATAGTGTTCTACAACTTAGGTGACAATATTAATTTCATTCAAGAAGTGTTAAAAATTTAAAGGTTTTACTATTTTTCTATACTATTGGGGAGTATGAGGTATTCAGATTACTGAACCGATCTTGATACAATTAAGAGAGATAGTTTAAATCATGAAAAAACAACTATTCAAACACTGATTGAATAGTCGTCGTCAATATGAAGCCGTGGGACACAACTAACTATTTAAAAATTCCTAAAGTAATTAAGTATGTGTCTCTTTCTGTGTTTTTGTCACCTTTTGATGTCTTACAGGTGATGGGATTTTATATAATTTAGGTGTGGAGATATCTTTTAGGTTACGTATACAGAAAGTACATAAGGTTAACTTATTTATGACAATAAATAAATGTATAATCGCCATTTTGCGTTATTGTTCGCGCGGGCTATGTCGCGGGCCACAGATACGCGTACATTTAACTAAGTACTCGCAATTTTTTTTTTTTTATTCCTAAAGGTCAAGCATTTGAGTACTCTCTCTCTATCTCTCATATTATTTTTCTATACTCGTCAATGTGATGCGACATGACGGATTGATTCGTGGAAATACCATTTTTGCGCGTCTCTCATCGTCTATTTGATAGCCAATCTTCTCAGTATGCCTACGATGATCGGAGAAGATGGCCGTAGAAAGCACTGAGCAGGCAAACTGTGAATTATTTTTAGCAAGTGTTACTTGCACACGAAGAGCCTGTTGGCGGGTGAGATCTGCAGGCTAATGTTTCCCATTCCGGCTATCATCACATATAGCATGTCACCAGATACGTCAGAGATGGTACACATAATTTTGTCAGTGCCCAGTATAATAGTTGTACACATAATAATATGGCCGACGTCGAGTTACTGGCACAGTGCAAATACGGCACGGCGGCCGCGCCCTTACATAATTACACCCTTATGTGATTTACGAGGAAATATTGAAACTACCCTCGCACAGGAAATTGAATGCGTTACTTTATCTGTATGAAATATTGCTTGGCTGTTACATTGTCTTCTCTTAGCTGATGCTGTAAGTAATATAAACACATTTTAAACCGAACTTTGGAAGTTACGTCGCGCATCATGAAATGAATTCAATCGAAAGTTGGGGAATTGTTCCCCGCCACGATATTCTGAGTTATTATCACCATTTCTTATTCATAACTTTTGTTTCGTCGTAACTGCCCCAAACAACGGGGGAACTTCGAAATTCACTCTTTACCAAATTAACAACCTTCAAAAGAAAAAGTTTGGCTCATCTGTCAGGAAGTGCGCTTCAGAAACCGTATTCTAACGGAGATACTCGACCAGGACTGCCAGAGCCTTTGTCATATTTGCTGATGTAAGGAAAGTTCGGCAAATATGGGCTTTTAATTTCAGAAGTTGGATTCGGGAAAGTAGTAGGTTACCTAACCTACCACTACTAGCTACCACTATTCTGTCAGCATTTTATTGTTGCCTCGAGGAAAACTTCGCCTGGAAGGGGAGGGGAGAGGAGGTCACGGGTGGGAAGGGTTATTTATGACGTTGTTTCATATTCATTTTCGGCCGCGAAACGTTCTTTTTTGTTCTTCCGATGTGCTTGGTTTCTAGTGCTGGGTTTACTGAATGCGGCATGGTGCAGTGGCTCTAGTGATATTCAATCGAAGAATAATTATAATATTGTAACATGACATTTCTTATAGGAGATAACTCTAGAAGAAGTTAAAATTCTTGTCTGTGGCTGTATTATTATTCTATATACATTTGTGCGTGTGTAAATATCATCCTTAACCAATTTTTTTATCTCGGGATTATTTTTGATATACAAAGTTTACCTTTGACGTAAATGAGAGGAACAGGTTGCACGTGTCATAAATATTAAAAATCAAATAATAGCTTTTTTAATAATACAAAAAAATTATAAATACAAAAAACTATATTTCCATCAACACTTCCACAATGAAGTTGTTACCTGTCCGTGTACAGGTACAGTCGCTGGCCCGCGTGAAGGCAGCACAGGCGGGTCGGGCGCGTGGTGGAGACCACAGCTTCGTTCCCGCGTGTAGTACATTTGTCAGCCAAGTTATTAAATCTCTGGTGATTAATGTAAGCGGCGCCGCGCCGCGTCGGGCCTCACTCTCTACAGCTTAGATCCTTCAATTGTATTCGCTGTTTATAGACTATAGACGCACTCATGAGAGTTCATTATTCTAATTTGCTAGATTCGCATTCGGCAGATCGCTATGCAATCTGGACGCGAACAAGGCCATTAGCCTTAATGGCATAACAGCCTACTTCTAAGGGCATAATACTTATGATAATACTATGTACTTGAATTGATTTCGATTATGGCACGACTCTTCCGCCTCTCTTTGGAGACTCAAGTGGCGAAAGAATGTCTACCAACGTGACTATAGCCGAAAATAGGGAAGTCGTGCTGACCCTGCAAACTATAGGCCCACCTCAGTCACGTCAGTTATCTGTAAGATAATGAAACGTGTACTGAACGAGAAGCTCTTGGCTTGGCCCATAAGCGCAGAGAACCTCCACGTGGTGCCCCTGGAAACTGTCTGAACCCGGTAACGCAGGTGTTCAGACAGGCTAATACTCTGCCTCACAGTAGTAACGTGCGGTCACTGTGAACTGGGACAGGATGCCGAAATCGCGGGATTCGTCGGGGAGGTTCATAAAAGGCCCTTTTCAGGGCCCCTCCTCCGACCTCTCTACGGACCTCTTAGAGGCTACCGTAGACGGAAAAGGCCCTTCTCAGGGCCACTCCTACCCTTCAGCGGACCTCTCAGAGGCTTCAATGGAGGGTGCGGGAGTGTCTTCAGAATTGTCTGAAGTAGACGGAGGGGAGGGCAGTTGCCGAAAGCGGCCGTCTTCTTCGTGCTTCGTGCCCGGGCATTTAGACTCGGACACGGAGGCCGAAGGGACCGCGGCTACTAAGGTACATACCGCTAAGCGAGGGGGCAAGAGGACCGCTAAAACGGGTCCTTCTAGGAAGGACTTCGTTAGGAGTTCTCCGACGCTGTCGGAAGGGGAGTTAGAAGAGCTCCTGCGAGCCAGGCGGTATAAGAAGGGGCCGGCCGCTGCCGTCGCCGACTTTGCGACTGCTACCGAAAGCGACTCCGATGGTGGGGTGGGGGTGATGGCCGGTGACGTTAGCGGTCTGAACGCCCAAGCTTTAAGTGAGCATGCGGGGAATAGCCTCGCTTGCATTTTGGAGGTTGCCAGAAAGTCTGGCAACCTCAAAGGTGAATTTGTAGGTCGCCTTAAAAGGTCTACATCGATTCTGAGGGAGGTAGTCGATGCCCTGGCAAACAGGAGTGAGGCCGAAGAGACGCGACGGCTGAGAGCAGAGAACTCTCGACTGCGCCTAGAGGTAGAGTCGTGTAAGGCGGAGGTGAAGGCGCTTCGTCGCGGTTTCACCGAAGCCAAGTCAGAGGCTGCTGCGGCTGCCACTGCCGCAGCCGTAGCTGATAGTCAGGCACCTCTTGCCCCTCAGCTGGGTACAGAAATAGTGGAAGAGCTGAGGCGGTCCTTGACCGTTACGTTCGGGCAAATGATAAATGCCCGACTCGCGGTGGTCGAAGACCGGCTTTTGCCCGCCCCGACGGTCCGTCCACCTCTAAAGGCGGACATCAAAAAAGCCAGGACGGCAGCGGCAGCCACCGCGCCACCCAAACCGGCTCCTGAACCGACTACCGCTAGTAAGGACAAGCGGGCCGGTCGACCAACAAAGACTGCCACCACCCCTTTGGAGGTATCTACTGCGGGTCCCTCTACATCTGAGGCTGCCTCCTCTGCTATCCCTCAGGTGGAAACCTGGGCGACAGTGGTGAGGAAGGGCAAGGGGAAAGGCAAGGGTAAGGGGAAGTCCTCTCTTCCCCAACTCATTCCTGCGGTTGCCCCAGCGGCGCGTGCCCCAACCGTGAAGGCGAAACCGGCAGCCACTGCTTCCACGAAGAGCAAAGCGGTGCTCAGGCCCCCAAAGTCCGCGGCAGTGGTGATGTCCCTCCTGCCCGAAGCCGTGGAGAATGGGGTCACATACGCGGCTCTAATGGAGAAGGCACAGGGGGGAATCGATCTCCAGGAACTGGGGATCGACCGGCTCCGTTTCCGCCAGACGGCCACGGGAGCCAGAATGTTGGAGATTCCTGGCTCCCAAAACCACGAGAAGGCGGACAGACTCGCGGAGAAACTTCGTGGAGTCCTATCTAAGGTGGCTAACATCGCCAGGCCGGTTAAATCCGTTGACTTACGGATTACGGGCCTGGACGATGCCGCCACAAAAGAAAAAGTGGCAGCAGCTGTCGCTGAGGCAGGTGGCTGCAACGCGCAGCTAGTGAAGACTGGGGAAATTCGCCCCGGCACAACTGGCGTGGGTTCCGTTTTAGTATCTTGCCCGACCTCGGCAGCTAAACTGCTGCTGGAAAAGGGCAGGCTCCTAGTTGGGTGGAGTTCAGTGCGCGTGGTGGCACTGGCGGCGCGTCCTATGCGCTGCTTTAGGTGCATGGGACTGGGACATACGCGTGCCCAGTGTCCCGCGTCTGCTGACAGGGGAGACCTGTGCTACCGATGCGGAGGCACAGGACATCGTGCAGCCAGCTGTGGCAGGGCCGAGCCACGCTGCGCGATATGCGCTGAGTCGGGGCGGCCCTCAGGGCATGTGATGGGGGCACGCAATTGCGTTCCCCCGAAGACGAAGGGAAAGGCCCCTAAGACCCAGGCTTCCCACGCGGCTACTAGCCAAACCGCCCCCGAGGTTGCACGCCAGTCGGCGTGTGAGGAAGTTGTGATGTCCGACTAATGGATCGGGTCCGACATCACAACTTTCTCCAGACGAATCTAAACCACTGTGCCAGGGCCCAAGACTTGCTTATGCAGACCCTGGCGCAGTGGCAAATAGACGTGGCGGTCGCGGCGGAGCCGTACTATGTTCCCACTCATTCCTGCTGGGCTGGGGACCTGGATGGCTCCGTTGCTATTATAGGACGGGCGGGCGTGGGTCTCTCAGTCGACGAGAAGGGTCCAGGATACGTGGTGGCAAAGTGGGGGGAGTACGCTGTCGTTGGAGCGTACTTCTCCCCTAACAAAACCGCTGTGGAACTGGAGATCTTCCTGGATCTCCTAGCCGCAGCGGTAAGAAGGCAAGTGCCACGGCAGGTGCTCTTCCTGGGGGACCTTAACGCTAAGGCCCGGGATTGGGGCAATCCCTCCACTGACTCTCGCGGTACGATTGTCAGGGAGTGGACGGTTGCCTCAGGACTGACCCTACTAAATAGAGGGTCAGCCCACACGTGCGTGCGGTGGAACGGGGGGTCCGTGGTGGACGTATCGTTTGCCACCCCGTCTGTCGCGGCACGTGTCCGGGCTTGGAGGGTCATGTCGGAGGTGGAGACTCTCTCGGACCACAAATATATAAGGTTCGAGATCTTCACCTCCGACAGCCAGGGTGGGTCCCAAAGCATCGTGCGGGCGGATTTCCCGCGCTGGACAGTAAGTAGACTTGATGCTGAACTGGCGAAAGAGGCGGCGATTGTCCAGTCGTGGCTAGCCGCCCCTACGCACCCGGATGTTGATGTCGCAGCGGGCCGCTTCCGCGAAGCGATGACGGCCGTCTGCGACACGGCCATGCCGAGGTCCAGGCACCGCCCCGACCACCGCGAGGTATACTGGTGGAGCTCGGAGATTGCTGATCTCCGAGCCATCTGCTCGGGGGCACGGCGGCCCTACACTCGCTGCAGGAAGCGGCGTCGGGGCCGAACCGACGAGCAGATGTCGGCTGAGGAGCTGGCTGCTGAGCTCCGGCTTTACGGCGTATACCGTGAAGCCAAGCTGGAGCTGCAGCAAGCCATCAGCCGAGCCAAGTCCCAGGCTTGGGACGAGGCCCTGGCGGGATTAGACAGGGACCCTTGGGGGCGTCCGTACAGAGCTGCCCGGAAAAAGTTCCGAGGCCGGACGCCCCCCATCGCCGAGTCCCTGGATCCGGACCTTCTAAGCAGGGTGCTGGGTGGGCTCTTCCCCGGAAGCAGCCCTCACCACGTACCCTCCATGATGGCGCCTTCCCCCCCGGAAGAGTTGGACCCGGCCTCTATCCTACCCTTGTCAGAGGCGGAGATGGAGATTGCAGTCAACCGCTTGCGGGGGAAAAGGACGGCGCCCGGTCCAGACGGGATTCCAGGGCGGGTCCTACGGATCGCCCTGGAGGAGATGGGCAACCGGCTTCGGGAACTGTTTGACGAATGCCTCACGTCAGGACGGTTTCCGAAGCTGTGGAAAGATGGCCGACTGTGCCTGCTCCGGAAGGAGGGTCGATCTATTGACTCGCCTTCCGGGTACAGGCCTATAGTGTTGCTGGATGATACGGGTAAGCTGCTGGAGAGAGTTGTGGCTTCCCGTGTCATCCAGCACCTAGAGGGTACTGGGCCTGGGCTGTCCGAGGCTCAGTATGGGTTCAGAGCGGGGCGGTCTACAATAGACGCTCTGCTCTGGCTCAAAGGGTGGACGCAGGAGGCGGTCAGAGAGGGGGACAAGGCGTTGGCTGTTTCGCTTGATATAGCCAACGCCTTCAACAGCCTCCCGCACGGGACAATACAGGAGGCGCTCCGCTATCATGGAGTGCCTCTGTATCTGCGGAGGCTGTTGGCTGACTACCTCCAGGATCGCGAGATCCTGGTGGTAGGACGTGACGGTATGAGGCGCCGTCACGTCGCCTGCGGGGTTCCACAGGGGTCGGTGTTGGGTCCGCTCTTGTGGAACATAGGCTACGACTGGGTGCTTCGTGGCACGCTTCCCGCAAACATACGGGTCGCGTGCTATGCCGATGACACCCTAGTCGTGGTCAGAGGGAGAGACCTAAAGGAGGTAGTGCGGTTGGCCACGGTGGGCACAACTCTTGTGGTTGGCCGCATAAGCTCCCTAGGACTAGAGGTCGCTCTCTCCAAGACCGAGGCCCTATTGTTCCATGGGCCTCGGGGGGGACCTCCTCCAGGAACGCGGATCGAGGTGGATGGGGTCCGGGTTCCGGTTGGGACCCAGATGAAATATCTGGGTCTCATCCTGGACGGGAGATGGGCTTTCGGAGCCCACTTTTCCCAGCTGGCTCCGAGAGTCGTGGGGGCTGCGGCTGCATTGGGGAGGTTGCTTCCCAACGTAGGTGGCCCGGGTGCGGTCTGTCGTCGGCTTTACTCCGGAGTGATCCGGAGTATGGCCCTGTACGGGGCACCGGTCTGGGTGGACGCCCTCAACCGCGATAACAAGACCCTGCTGCGTCGTCCGCAGCGGGTTATCGCGACGAGGACGATACGCAGTTACCGGACGGTGTCTTGGACGGCGGGATGCGTGCTTGCGGGTGACCCCCCCTGGGAGCTCCAAGCGGAGATCCTCGCCGAAGTGTACCACTTCGTGGCGGCGAGAAGATCCCGTGGAGACAACCCAGCGTGGGAAGAGGTCACCCGCATGCGGCGAATGGCACGGGCTGCCCTGTTGCGGCGATGGACGGAGGACCTGGCTCCACCGGTCCCTGGGCAGTGGACGGTGGAGGCCATCCGCCCGGTCCTTCGGAGGTGGGTGTGGCGACGGTTTGGGTCGCTGACCTTCCGATTGGTGCAGGTGCTTTCCGGACACGGATGTTTCGGAAAGTACCTGCACCAAATCGCGAGACGGGAGCCGACCCCGGTCTGCCATGAATGTGGGGCGCCTGAGGATACGGCGCTCCACACGCTGGGGGTGTGTGCCGCATGGGGCCCACAGCGGCACACGCTTACGGCGCTTATAGGCGGAGATCTCTCCCTGCCGAGCGTGGTAGACGCCATGCTCGGCAGCGAAAGATCGTGGCAGGCGGTGGTCTCCTTCTGCGAAGCGGTGATGAAGCAGAAGGAGGCCGCGGAGCGGGCCAGAGAGGTCGATCCTCAATCTGACCCGCTCCGGCGCAGACGAATGGGAGGGAGAAGGAGGCAGTTCGCCCGCCTCCTGTCTCCTCCTTTGTAGTGGGGTCACTAGTGGAGGGCCAGGGGGCTCTCCACCGGCTTGCACGGCCCCACATGTCTGGGGGGTGGCTTTGGTGAGCAAGGTCACCCCTCCATGGGTGCAGTGGCCCGAATCGTATCCGGGCCTACCGCCGGGGCAAGATAGTGACTACTAGCGTGACCCTATCTTGCCCCACCTCGGCGAGGGACTGCTCACGGGGGGGTTTTTAGTGGGTTCGAGCCCCACATTCCCCTTTCCTTCACCCCTGAGAAGGAAAGGAAGTGCTAGGCATTTTCCCCCCCACAAAAAAAAAAAAAAAATAAATAAATATTACCTCCTTAGTGACCATTAATATGGCTTTCGCCAGAATCTGCCAACAGGAGCCCTTCTTGCACATGCTACTGATATATATAATATGTAGAATGAAGCCTTGGAAAAAAAACGGTGAAGCGCTCGCGGTGCTAGATATTTCTAAGGCCTTTGACAAGGTATGCCAATATAGGAGGCCAACGATGGAAGTATTACATAAGCGTAGGTACTTTGCCGGTGGTTGCTGCAATAAATCAAATCAATTATATATACCACCAACAATGAATAGTTATCTACATAAGTGACGAAATCAAGGATATTGATACAAATCAAACAATAAATAGCAGCAATCACGCACGCTAGTAGATTGTTTCCGGCAGGACATCCGTGCTGGATCAAATGGGGTCCGATCCATCACTGTCCGCGTCGCGTCGGTACTGATTGCATCCGATGCAAACTGGTGCCATATTACTGCTGTACACTGTAAACACACGTCAACCCTCTCTACTAGCTCCTAATGTTTTGTAAGAGACAATCTCGTTACAAATATTTGTTCGCATTGTTTTACCCTGGACGTGACTCCTGTGAGAATGTTTGGAGTACATAATAATAAAATATGTTCACAGAGTCGAAACTAATTTAACGTCGTATGACAATCGTACACGGAAAGTTTCCGAGTTTCAGATGAGTTGGCTCCAGTTCTTGTATAGGTTGATCCTTAGAACCGCACCAACACCAACCCCGCGCAACACTCACCGGTACGCCTACTTGCTTTTTATTTTATTTATTTAGAAGCGATGATAGATAGTGGTAGCAGATGCCGTGCGCTCAAATGGATTGCCTAACATGCAAAACATACATAAACCTTATGTAAATATAATTGCCCGAATGACATAGCCGGCTTGCAGGCATAAACTCAAACTGAATGTAAAACGTTAAATTTCAGAGTAAATTATTGTACTCACCTCTGGAAATGAATAGCCGAGTTGGTTGTTAACTCGACCGCAAAATACCCGACCGCGTGGCCGAGTCGCCACTTTTTTTTTTTATTTTATTAATAGTAGTTAACTCGATTCCAAAACAGGATCATGGTGGGAGCATAGATAGAGTTGGCTAAATACAATTGTATCTCTACACTTCGGCGGCCTGTTGCTATAAAATAAATAGCCCTTAAAAACTCAAAGGAAAATGCAAAGTTGAATCAAACTGGGAGAAGTTCGAACTTTATTCTCGGAACGGAGATACGTACGCGACTTTTCAATCTACGTAAAAAGGGTTGAAACTTTACTTACTACTATAAATGTAAAGCAATATTAGATTTCTACGTACATTTTACTAAGCTATTCATAATGTTTGTGACCGTTTGTGCATAACCGAAGCGTTTCACTTCTACGTTTATCATCCGTATGTCGAAGGAGTGGAACTCATTGCCTGCGTATTTGTTTCCCGAACGGTACAATCTGGGTGTCTTCAAGTCTTGATTGAGTAGGTTACTAATACCGAAATGGCACAAGCTTGCCTAGAAAGGCAAGCTTGTGCCATCTTCGGCCCCATCGTCACTTTCTATCGGGTGAGATAGTGGTCAAATGCTTGCATAGGCAAGCAATTGACCACAAAAGCTTCCTGTATACACTTGATTTTTTTTAATGCTGGATAGTAAGCATATAAACAATAAGCGTATACAGGAAGGATTTCAAAAGAAATATTATGAGTTTGGTTCCAGTGTAGCCGGATTTGGTACCAAGAAAACTAGACAACAAGGTGTCCTTTTAATCAGCTTTATAAATAGACCCAACTGTAGAAGGGATCTGTGCTCGTGCAAATTGCTCGCAATATCTTAATAATCACGAGCAAAAACAAACGGTGACATCACCGGAGCCCACACTAAAATAAACATGACATTTTGCGAAATATTCTCACAGACTGTGTAAATGGCTCGATAATCGTTAAAAAACCACGCCGTTAATAACGAATAATTCCAAAAGAAAATAAATTGTGGATTTAAATGCAACCAGCACTGCAGCTGTGGCCTTGACATTTGTGCATGATTGCTATACTGTCACAAAAATAACAAGGCTTGTGAATATGTCTACTGTTCAAACTTTGTGAAACTACCGATTGAACCGATTCTTCAATCGATTCAACCCAGAATTTGCAGTGAGAAAACTCCCTGTGCCGCCCGCACCTTCTATTCGATATATATTATTATACAACCTTGTGGGCGAAAACGACCCACAATGTATATTTTGATTCTTCTAGATCTCATAGTATCGTCTATATAGGTTTTCGATCGATCGTTTTCTCAAGAAATCCGAAATCCAGTCGCATAAACCGGGAGGCAACCATACGCAGAAAAACATACATAAAAAAATACATACATTCGAACATAGAACTTCCTCCTTTTTTGAAGTCAGTTAAAAAGTAAAAAATATTTTGCTACCCACTTACATGTATGGGAGCCTCCTCAATGTTAATTGCCTAAAATTATATAAATTTTAGGCATTATTATTTGTTTTTAAATGTCGTTTCTGGCTCTGGCCATAGTTTTACATATTCTATGAGAATTTGAAGTCATTCGCTTATATTGTTTAGACCCTAGATGCCTCTGACAGACGGACGGACGGACAAAGTGCTGAACGACCCAAGTCAACATAGAGAACACGCTTCGCTCGATCAAAAATTATTGTCAGATGATCTTGAATAGAGTGATCAATAGATTCTTCATTTAATACTACCTACATTTGATAATATAGACCGTGTACCTACCTATAGGTACTGACCTAAATAAAGACATGTAAGTATTTCAAGACCTACCTAAATTCTACTTTTGCTTATGCTGTGCTTCTACCGTCTTAATAACTGCGCGTTTCCTGTCTGGTTTTTTACCATTTAGTTGGAACGCCTATTGGCTGCACAACAGCTTAATATAATCTACCTATAAATATAAGGTATTATATACATACTTATCTTATAAGAAGAATAGTAGGTAGTCTCTAATGCCTGCCAGCGTGTTGTACTCAGTGTCAGTTTTGCATATTGCTAAACATATTCTGCAGGAGTTAAACGACTCTCGATAACGATTATCATCGATTTACTTCAGCTACTGGTACTATGTATTTTGTATTTTTAATTTTAGTTAAGTAGGTAATTTATAATAATACGAGTAGATACGTTACTATGTAAGTACCACTTCTTACCCGTAGTAAGTTGATTCAATTAACTAGACCATCGTTGAATTTCTTTCAGTATGTATATACTGTATATTACTGACCACACTTCCGTAAAATATATCCCTGGGGTCAGTTAAATGTCTACATTTATCACCAGAGCCAAAGTACTCGGTAAAGACAAAAATAACATCGAGATTTTTGTTAAGCGCCACCTACCTATCATTGATGGATCTCTTTTGACAAACTATTGTTGCTTAATAAGTATATTGTCGGTAAAAAGATACCTCGACAGTATCTACAGTGGAGAATTTACGATACCATCAAGTTCGACACAAATTCAACAGATGGCGCAAAAAAAAAAGGTAATATAGATGAGCATGAGACATTGAAATTGTAAGAGGTTTTGCCGAGAAAGTGCAAAAATGGTGTTGTCGATTTTATATTGTTATTGAATACTTGGGATTTTTCGATTTTAAATGTGTATTAATGGTGGATTATTAACCGTTAATAGTTAGTGAACGTGAATGAGCGTAGGTAGGTAAATCATGCAAGATTGAGGAGCCAAAAAAACGTATTATATTTATAATCCAATTTACAGTAGAACTCAAGAAGGTAATCATATGTATATTACCTATGAGGATAATAGTAGAACCATAAGATACATGTAACATCTGTGGCAATATTATGTATGTAGTCAAACTGGGAGGAACCGTGGTAATGTTTTTAAAAAGACAAAATATTAATTAAACTTTAGAATTAATTTTAATATGTCTGATTCTTAAGACGACTAAATACAGAATGACTTAACCTAGAGCTTAGAACATACGAGGAGCCATATCCGCCTGTATGCATTCCTGCATTATCAGTTCGCGAAACGCCGACGTGTCGTCGCGACAGTGCGTAGGCGGGGATCAGGCGATGCCACCCGTGAGATGCTTAGATAGCTAAAAAGGCTGGCCGATTAGTAGGTGCGGATGATATAACTCCTCCCTCCGTAAGTTCGAGATTATCCGAGGGATGAGGATTATCTCGAGTTTTCCTCAACAAACATATTTTATTCTTACATGCTAACAATAGAACACAAATAACTATGATTACATAAAACACTATGTTTCCTATACTAACACTTTTATCACTAAAAACACTTTCATTTTCTTTATCATTAAAATGTCCACTTCCACTTTTCTGCAATAAGTAATTTAACGCCTGGATGTCGCCGAGCTCGATACCGTTGAGGTTTACTGGTTTCTGGGTATTCGATAAATTGGTTATAATTTTGGGCAAGCTTATAACTGGAAACTGTGTGTAGGTTACATCTTTTCCTTGAATTTGATGCTTTTTCAGAGTGATTTCCTTTATTTGTACTCGACAGTCATCATCCATTGACAACAGGTATGTCCCACAGATGCTCTCCTGTGTTATATCATTTTCGCAGTATTTGGTAAGTAGAGTATCCGTCTTCGCGTAGACTATCCAGCGATTGGGCTGAATGAGGTCAACCTTGACGTCATCGATGGTAACGGGAACTGGATGGCAACTTAAGATGTTTGTAGAAAATCTCATAAGGTCCGTAATACAGCTGTCTTCAACCATTGGCGATATGTCGTTCTCGTAGCACAGGAAACGAGCGTCGTCGATCTCGCGGCATGGCTGGGAGAGCGGCTTGGTCTTTAAACCTTTCACAAGGAGGTAAGGGTATTTAGGTAGGATAAGGGAAGTAAGGCCGTTATTGCTATTATACATAGGTAAAGGAATCATTTTATAATAATTATAGATTTCATTTTTAATTAAAGGGATATGCATAATGAATTTTATCTGATTTTGTTTTATGTATGCTTTTAGCTCTATACACTGCTCTATCTTAAGGATATTTTCTATATTTACTGGATACACAAATTTTTCAGTTTTCTCTATTTCTAGCAATAATGTTATCAGTTCGTTAGTGTCTACAACTGACTGGTGTAATAACTTAATTCTAGAAAAAGCAACAGCTGTTTCAATTTCATCCAATCTAATGTAAATGGTCTGAAAGTTACTTGTGAAAATGTTATAAACATGAATTATTTTATTACCGATTTGTAGAGTCTTTGAGGCGTTTAAACTACGATTAATATCATTCAGACTTTCGTTTATTTGAATAAAATTGTTTCTCGTAGTGTTACTAATTTTAGTAAACGTACCCACCATTTCAGCGACAATAGTCATTTTCTGAGCCATTCTATCTTGTTTAGTTTTTAGGTCATACATTAACTTTTCGTACTTAACGGCGTCGTTGTGGTCGAGATTACCAGTAATAGTCTTAATTAATGAGCCTAGAGGATTGATTAAACCACGCTTAATCCTTATCGATGTAGGAACCAACTGTTTATACTTATCTATAGTAATATTCATAATGTATTCGGTTTGCGCTTCAACTTCGCTAAAATCTGAATCAAAGGCGTTGACATCAAGACAACTTTGAACTTGTTGTTTTAACTGTACATAATTATCTCTATTTAACATTAACTGATCGTAAATTAACTTTAAATCTAATACTTTTATAACAGTCCATTGATCATGGCTGACGCTAGCTTGACCTTCCTTTACAGGTAGAAGTCCAGGGTTCTTCTCAATCGATTGCAGATGAAGGGCCTGGCTGTGGATCACTTGGACCGCCAGAAGTACTAACCTGCGGAGGACGCCTTATGTCTTTAATTGGAACTCTAGTATTCCTATTTTGGGTAGAGACTGGTACGATGTTTCTCTCTATGCTTCCAATGACTTTAGCTTTCTGGTATCTTGCTTTATCTTTACTGCGTCTAGTATTGACTCCTTTCATAAATATCGTATCTCCTACATCCATGTCAAACTCTCTCTCTCCACCATGCTTCTCTCTTACTGTCATCTTTTTCTCAATCATCTTGTCTGTTAAATACTCATAAAGGTACTTTGTTTTTCGGACGTGTTCCTTAACTAGCTGTTGAGTGAATTGTTTATTAAACTCTACATGAAATGCGTTATTTGATTCGGTGTGTCCAAAAACAACTTCAAATGGCGTAAGGCCCGTAGCAGTATGAATCGTGTGGTTATAGGACATTACTGCATATGTCATAACAGACGCAGCGTCCGTAATCTTGCGTTCGTACTTTGCTATTCTATATATTTCTATGAGTGTCGAATGAAACCTTTCGACTATTCCCATAGAGTTCGGGTTATGCGGGGTACTGATATGTAATTCGATCTTATAAAAGGACAACATTTCTTTAATTAACGTATTGTTGAACTCTACACCGGGGTCGGAACTAATCCTTACAGGAACTCCGTATAGCGAGAAGTACTTAAGCAATGCTCTTACTACTTCCGGGGTAGATTTAGTGCTAATCTCGATTGCTTGGCCTAGTTTGCTGAAGGCATCTACTATTGTAAGATAGTATTTTCCTTCAATTGAAAACGTGTCAATAAACAATTCCTGAAACGGCCTGGTTTGTGTCTGAGAAAGTTGAAGTTCTGGTTTTAATGGTTTTCGTTCATACTTCATTCTTTTACATATCTCACAAGCATTTATAACACTCGCAACTACTTGTTCCATGTTATTCCAGTAAAAGTTACGTTTAAGATGTACTAGTGTTTCTTTGATGCCTCTATGACAGTTCTTTCCTTGATGGTATTTTATCACAACGTCTCGCTGCTCGTTCTCGTCATCTACGTGAACAACCCTTTTAGTACATTCGTAAAACTTGATCGTTCCCTTCTGAAATAATGAGATAGTAACCTCGGAAAATAGTTTACGGTGCTTTTCATCTTCGAAATAAAAGAAGTATTTTATTTTTGGTCTAATATATTCTTTCAGGAACTTTTTCACTAGATTTGGGCTGTCTACAGGTAAGTGTATTTCTAGTACTTTTTGTTTAGCTTTAGATAGATCTTTAACTGATAACTCGTTTCTGTTCCAGGTAAAAACAAGGACCTGATTCGGCTTGGTATCTATAGCCTCCTGTAATATAGGTATGCCGTCTGTGTCTAGATCGCGGGCTGAATGTATCGTGTCTATACTGTCATTACTTGGGGCTTCAGATGCAGTAGCGGTACTGCTGTTTACGGATGGAATAGAGTACGGGGATCGTCTACCATTGTCAGGCAATGATGGGATGCTTCTAGTTGCCTCTGAATCTGATGAGATTAATATTGGAGATGGCGTTCGTTCTCGGGTAACTTTACGCTGGAGTTTATGTTCCTTTTTATCTAAATTAACTTTCATCGAAACGTCATCATTTTCGCCTAAAGCATTAACTTTAATACGTGATAATGCGTCCGCGTTGCAATTCTGCTTTCCGTTTTTGTATACAATGTTATAATCAAATTCTTCTAAACGCAGTTTCCATCTTGTTAATTTACTATTTGGCTCTTTTATAGAATTGAGCCAGGCAAGCGGCCTATGATCCGTATAAATCGTGAACTTTTTGCCATACAAATACGGCCTAAAATGCTTTGTAGCCCACACAATAGCTAAAAGTTCTTTTTCTATCGTGCTGTACCGGGACTCAGCGTCGTTTAAGGTACGACTTGCGTAAGCTATAGGCCTATCGCTGCCAACAGGGCCTTGCGAAAGGACAGCGCATAGTTCGAAGCATCTGTCGTAAGGACAAATGGCTTGGAAAAATCGGGGAACTGTAAAAGTGGGGCATTTGTTAATAGCTCTTTACATTTTTCAAAGGCGTCGATGTATTCCTGTTTCGTGTAATCTATTTTATTTTTCTTTTTGAGGCATGAGGTTAATGGCTGTGTCAGTTTAGCGAAATCCTTGATAAATTTACGGTAGTAACCTACAAGACCAAGGAAACTTTTGATTTCCGTTGCTGTTCGCGGTAATGGGAAATTAATAACAGCTTTTATTTTATCGTCATTAGGCATGAGACCATTTTTGGTGATTGTATGGCCCAAATACAGGACCTCCTTTCTTAGGAACTCACATTTATCTAGAGTCACTTTTAAGTTAGTTTCCCGGAGTCTATCAAAGATATTGCGGAGTTTATCAACGTGTTCCTGTAAACTATTTGAATATATTATGATATCGTCAAGATACACAAGGCAGTGTATTCCTTGAAGACCTCGCAATACATTATCCATAGCTCTTTGGAACGTTGCAGGAGCCGTCTTTAACCCGAAGGGCATTCTTTTGAATTCAAAGTGTCCGGCTTGAGTCGTAAACGCGGTCTTGGCTCTATCCGTCTCATTTACTTCGATTTGGTGGTACCCAGATGCAAGATCCAGAGTACTAAAATATTGGGATTTACCTAACTTATCAAAAAGGTCGGTTATATTAGGCAACGGGTACTTGTCGTCAACAGTTATCTCATTCAGGCGGCGATAGTCGATTACCATCCTAAACTTTCTTTCTCCAGATGCATCTAACTTCTTGGGGACCAGATGGACAGGTGCGCTCCAAGGTGAGTGAGAATTTTGTATAACGTTGTCTTCTAACAATTTATCTACTTGTCTTTGTATCTCTTCGTTTTGACAAGGTGGGTGTCTGTATGGTCGGATATAAATTGGGTCTTCGTTCGCGGTTCTAATGTTGTGTTTTACCTGGTTCGTAAATGAAAGTGGCAGTTTATCGCTATAAAATATGTCACGGTATTCAAAACAAAGTTTGGTTATAGCATCGCGTTCCTCTTTGTTCATGTGTTCTGTGCGGATTTTACTCAAATTTTCTTTCAAAACATCATCTATTATACAGTCATCTTTCGCGACGTTTACCTGACATTCACTGCTTTTAAACACTGTTACTTCGAATGGTGCTGTAAAAGTTATGGTACTTCCGGTGTCTGAAATGTTTTGTATGATGGTGTCAGCAAAGAAATTGTCACAGTGGACAAGAGCGGAAGGCATACGCACTCCGTCTCTAAATTGAACAAAATCTATGATTGCGTCTCCGTGTTGTAAGTTTGTGGGAACTCGAACTCTTGTTTCAGATCGCGGCGGAATATTAACTTCGTATGGAGGGTTGTAGATTATGGGAATTGACGCGTTGTGTGTTTGTAAGACTTGGTTGCTCATGTCTATATTAGCGGCTAACTTTTTTAGTAAGTCGGATCCGATTAAACCGTCGTATCGTCCATCTACGTCATAGACGTAAAATTAATGGAAAAGCATGCTTTTAAATGTTTTTAACAATGGGATATATATAACTTCGTTGTGCATACTCTGCGCATGTGTACTAACGACTGTAAAAGGTTCGTAGTATTTGCGGTCGCTGAAAAACTCATTAACTTTAGCGGGACTGATGAACGATCGGCTACTTCCGGTATCTATTAAAAACTTTGAATTGATTTCCGGAATCTGTATGTGGGGCAATTTTAAAATACTGTCGCAATAATTCAAGTGTATTATGTCGCTGGGTTGTCCGAGGCTGTTTCCTGAAAATTTTCATGATCCTGGCTCGCGGGCTCTGTGACGACATAGCTATCTACATAATGACAATCTTCGGTAGATCGTTCATTTTCGTCATACAATTCGTAAGCATAACCGTCGTTATAGCTCATATCAGGTGTATATTCCTGATATTCACAGGGCTCTTCCATATAGTAGAGATCATTTGCTATCATATTTTGCCTAACCGGGGCAGTGCGCATAGATACATCGGTATCCTGAAACCTAGGCGCCTGTTGCTGATGTGATATTTTTTGAAATTGAGGTTGGTTCGGTATGCCGAACTTAAAACCTTGCTGTTGGGGAATGCCGTATCTAAATCCGCCATGTTGGAAAGGCGCGCGCGGTTGTTGGAACGGTGTTTGTCCAAAATTACGCTGAAATTGTGACTGAAACTGTGGTCTGAATTGATTTTGAGGCGAAACAAATCTATTTGGTTGTTGCGGAAACTGTGGTTTAAATCCATGGTTTTGAGGAATGCCAAATTTGAAATTATTGTTTTGGGGAATCCCGAATTTAAAGTTGGTGTTAGTGGGCGCCGAATTAAATGGGGGCTTCATAAAACCTTGAGCCATTGGTAGTGGTCTTAACGCATTTTGTGTGCTAAGTGCTGGTGCCGAATTTGGTTTATTTGTTTTATTTTTGGAGTTATACTGAAACTGAAAGTTTACCTCTTCAGTTACAATGCTTAAGGCCTTTTCAAGATCTGAACAACCTTTTAAACGGACAATACGTATTAAGTCTTCCGGTAAATTATAGAGAAATATGTTCAAAGCTGTGTTGTTATATATTATCATTTTAGCTGCTTTAATTCCTTCATCGACAAGTCGGTTAACTTTAGCAAATAAAGCGCTTCTAATATTTTGTATTCTTTGACAGAACTGAATATAAGACTCGCCGTGTTTAAGTTTTAAAGTTTCTAGCTCTATTGCTATACATTCTTCAGAACGCGGGTCGCCGAAATGTTGTGTAAGTATATCTTTTAATTGTTCCCATGTTGAGATGCTAGGGTTGTCGCTTAGCAACGACGCGGCTCTACCTAAGAGTTTACTGCTAATAGCATGGAAAAGGTACAATTCTTGAGCTCTATTACCCTCGATTCTACTACCACTAAGCACAAATTCAGATTTAGAAATGAAGAGATTTAACAATTTTTCATCTCCGTCATATTTAGGAATTATACAAAGAATTTCTTTCGGAATTGGCTGAATTTTCTCTTCTCCCATTTTTCTAATTAATACACAATATAACACACAATAGAAAATTTAAACACACAATAAAATACACAAAATCACTTATTTCTACAGAACTTAATAGCTAACACGATATATTTACCTATTTTAGTGCAAATAATATCACTTATTTCTTACAGGAAGTAAACACAATATATTTGCTAATCTAGGCAAATAAAATTACTTATTTCTAAAAAAACTTCAATAGTTAACACTTATATATGTTTATTTAAGTGCAAACAAAATCAGATAAATTGCACAATGCAATACGCCTAACAATTTAGTTTAGGACTTAATTTGGAAAAGACAGGGAATATGAGAATCGGGAAGTGAAAAGGTTTACTCACCAGCCGCTCGATCCCATGTCCTCCTGATTCTGCTTAGCCGTCCACGCACGGTGTCCCAAGGGA
This sequence comes from Lomographa bimaculata, assembly GCA_948107665.1. NCBI lineage: Eukaryota > Metazoa > Arthropoda > Insecta > Lepidoptera > Geometridae > Lomographa > Lomographa bimaculata. The sequence goes on along the minus strand of OX403600.1, from coordinate 138,430 downwards.
GACGAATTTATATTAGGTTCTGGATTCCGTGTTTCCTCGAAAAACTACTCGCAGACCGATGTAGGGGCTCGCGGTAATAGCTTACAAGGAAAACTTCGAAACATCCACAAGGCTGCGCCAGTCAAACTGGGAGGAACCGTGGTAATGTTTTTAAAAAGACAAAATATTAATTAAACTTTAGAATTAATTTTAATATGTCTGATTCTTAAGACGACTAAATACAGAATGACTTAACCTAGAGCTTAGAACATACGAGGAGCCATATCCGCCTGTATGCATTCCTGCATTATCAGTTCGCGAAACGCCGACGTGTCGTCGCGACAGTGCGTAGGCGGGGATCAGGCGATGCCACCCGTGAGATGCTTAGATAGCTAAAAAGGCTGGCCGATTAGTAGGTGCGGATGATATAACTATGTATCTCAGTATCAACATAGTATATTAAGTTGGTACAATAGTTAGTATTATTATCATATGGTCACGGAACAGAAGAGTATTTTCTGTGGTTATACCTAATATTCATAGGATTAATTTGATTGGTCATGCATCAAATCATATTATCCTATGTACTAATATTATAAATCCGAAAGTTTATGTGTAAGTATGTTTGTTCCCTTCACGGGTTAACGGCTGAACGGATTGGGATGAAATTCGGAATGTACGTAGATTATACCTATTTCTAATAATTTTAAAAGTACAATTATTTTTACTCATGATAAACATCAGATACACACAAGGATGTTGTAGCTAAAGTAATAGGTTTGTTATGTGTAACCTAAGTAGGTATGTGTAACCATCGAGATAGGAAACAAACCCAAGTGTGCTACTTCAATATCTTAGCAATACGTAGGTAAGTAAGTACTACCTACTCGTTCCTCCCTGCTAAGTTGAATGCAAACACTAGCATCCGGTTATGCAAATGCATCTTCTTATACATCTCGATTTGAGGATTCGTTTGTTTCTATTTGATCTGCCGAAAGGTATGCCAGTAATAATAATAATAATATTGTGTCCCACCGCCCCTGCCGGCCTTTACCTGCCATCGAAACAAGCACAAAGCACCCCTAACGCTCTACATTAAAGTTGCAAATTCTTCAGAGTCTCTACAATATCGACAAATTGTTCTCAAAGCATTTTCTCGGAATAAGTGAATTTGCCGACCGACCGTCCGCGTCCGTCGCGTCGTCGACGACATCGACACGAGGCTGCGAGTTAAGGGACACGAGACCGCCCGACTTTATATTGTTTGAACATTTTTGTAACAGCGAGTGAAGTCACGACTCACGTTTCGTCGCAAGACAGGGTAAGGTAGGTATAATTTGTAATCAAAGTAGCTATATGGGTTCGCCAAACTCGACAGCTGCCACGTTTGTTTGGGAGAGCTTTGTTCCGCCGTTCGCCACCCTTGTCAAATAGTATCCCCTCCAGGTGAGTACGACCCTTGCCGTTACTAGGGAGAGAATGTAGCTACGGTCGCGTTTTTAAGTTCGCTGATTATTATTAGGTCGCAGTTTTTGTCCTCTGTTTTGCCGTTTGAACGGTTTTTCGATCTGCGAAGGAAGCATCCATTAACTTCTACCAACATTGCCTTCCTATGGCTTTAATCGAATTGAAACTAAAGTTGTCTACATCGAAATAATATACCAGTTGTATATGTACAAATCATTTATTATTTTACCATTCTTACATCAAAAATAATTTAAGTTATTTACCCTAATAAATACAATTATTTTTACTCATGATAAACATCAGATGCAAGTCACTCGAGAGTCGCGATGTCGATATCACAATGTACCTAGGCCGTCTAGAATGTAGGTTTTTATGCTAACAGGCAAGTAATGTACATATATATATATATATAAGTGACACTATTATAGGCTATTATAAATCCATTTATTTGCAGACACATTAAAATTATTGAAATTAAATAGTATGATATCGACGTAGAAAGGTTTGAATTTGTTTGATTTTGTAATGAATGATAATAAATATTATCAGTGTGCGTATTATTGCAGATAATAATAATAGTAATAACTACATTATCATATTTTGTGAGGGCCACAAAACGCATTCAGAAAGCAACATACGAAGTAACAATAGTATTATTTAGTGCGGATATTATAGTAACAAATAAACTGAGGAAATTGTATTTGCAATGTTCAGGTTTCTGGACCTCAACAGGAAAAAAGAAACCCGTATGGGATCATTCCGTCGTCCGTCTGTTTATCAACACTACGGTATTCTATACAGGGACAAATTGTCAAACATATTCTAAAGTGTTCGTCGGGCGGTCACCAATTAGGTCTCAATTTGGAACGAAGTACTACTACTTCGTGTACCACTATTGTGCCCACTTATCGTAACAAACTCGGGATTCATCTCAATTCATGTCCATTCTCGAAGTATACGTATTCATCCGTATACATCTGCACAGCGTAAAAGTAGCCAGACGAAACGGCTACTCTAATCGTATAATACCCGTTTCAAAGTGTACGTTTATGCGTCAGATGCCTACAATTTCCTTCATGACTGGGTGGGGCCCGCGTATGACCGGGATCGCACCGGCGGCGCACCGGCGGCGCTAGCTGAAGTCGGGCGAGGCCGGCGTGATGATGTCGGGCGTGATGTGCACCAGGAACTTGTGCTCGCGCTCCGAGTCGCTGTCGGCCCCGCTGCCCCCGCCCCCGCCCCCGCCCCCGCCCCCGCGCGACAGGTTGAGCGCGCCCCCCTCCCCCGCGCCGCCCCCGCCGTCCACCAGCTCGTGCAGCAGGATCAGGCACTGGCGCCGAAACATCCTGGAACGAGATATCTTTCACTTCACGTTTGAACTGAGATTGAGAGAAAACGACTACGCTAATGTACGTCAGCTTGCTTGATTTGGTCATGTTGTCGTTTAGCTTTAGCTTGTAGCAGCTATGTTACTCCTTAGACTCGTTGGCGGCTCGAGTGACCGTCGATGGCGATTTTGGGATCTTCCTTGGAGACCTGCGAGGCTTCGCAACGGCGACCACGAACGACCAGACCGAGTGGAAACGGGTGATCGTTTCTATGGTTAAGTCTGTGAAAGTTTTGTGTTAATTTGGGAAGGTCGCCCTTTGCTAATAAACATTTATGTTGGCACGACTAGGTAGTTTTGGATAGGGAATCGGTTCACGAGGGGAGTAGGGTCTCAACTCGTCTTTTATCTAGGTTTAAATGTTTTGCAGAACTACTCAAATGTTTCGTCGAACTGTTTAAAATATACGGGCTACTCTCGGGCCTCGTCCGAGTGACGGATTTCAAAATAACTTTTTAAACGACTAATCGATAAAACTCACCTAATACATACGCAACGCGACAAGCTCCGAGCGTATACAATAGGGCGAGTGATTTGCGTTTACGGCTCACCTCTGGTTCTTGGGCGTGAGCTCCAGGTAGTCCTTGTGGATCGCGCGGAAAAAGTCGAAGTAAGCCGTGGACTCGTCGAGGCTGCTGCAGGAGTCGTCGTGCGGCGGCGGCGGCTCGGGCGCGGCGTACCACGCGCCCGCCAGCGGCGCCGCCTCCGCGCCCAGCGCCGCCGCCGCCGGGGACTCCGCCAGCTCCAGCAGCGACGGCGAGAACGACGCCGACAGCGGGAACGACGTCGGCGGCGGCCGCCTGCAACACCAACATGGAATGACCGGACATAAAGTGTGCGATCAACACTCACAGCATTTAGATTAGAGGTACCGGTGACACGCGCCCTCGCCCGGTGCGTCCGAGATAGGCAATACTCACGTGTCGGTGGCCATGTGGTCGCGCAGGAACTCCAGCTCGTCGGCGAGGCACCTACCGGCGCGGCACGAGCGAGGCAGTACTCACGTGTCGGTGGCCATGTGGTCGCGCAGGAACTCCAGCTCGTCGGCGAGGTACCAGCGCGACACGACGCGCCCGCGCCCGGTGCGCATGCCGTGCATCTCGTTGCGCAGGTGCCGCGAGTACGAGTTGCGGATGTGCGACCACTTGCGACGCACCTCCGCTACTGCAACGATCACAATATCATGTTGTTCGAGTTGGTGGACTGTTTAGGAAAGACGGTTGAAGCGCTAGTAGATAGCTCGATCGTCCGAGAACTTTTTTGAAAACTCATTGGCAAAAGACTGAAGAACTGCCAACATGTAAAATGTCGCCTAACATCTCAAGCCCACACGCACCATACTGTAAAACGGTAACAGTTCCTTACTCTATGATCTGATTAGATCTTTATCTCTACAAAATGCTAAAAAGATTTCAGACTATCGATATTGAAGCGTGAATTTGGCGCTCGTTGGTATAATTCATTGGCATACTTTACAGTAGGTACTTACAAGGTACTACAGAACTGTTGGCTCAGTTGGTTGAGCGTTCGCCTTTAAGTAGCAGGTATCGGGTTCAATTCCGGGAACACAAATTTTCTCGCCAAGGAAAATTCGTGTTTCCAGCACCCACGACACAAGTCATTGAACTTAGTGTGGGGCTGTGAGTGTGAAAGCGTTTATGTTTATGTAATATAAAAGTAGAAAGTAGGGCGTCATCGATGTCACCAGTTCAGTAAGTATAATTTAATTTAATACATTATTGCACAGTAAAAAGTGTACAAAAGGAGGACTTAATGCTAAAAGCATTCTCTACCAGTCATCCAGCGGTGGAAAATGAAATGACATGAGGCGTGCATCAATAAGGGGTAAAGAAAATATATGTAAATGAAATTTATATCGAATTGTAATGTACATAAATATAAAATACTTAAGATTATACATACTAATAAAAATTAAATAACATAAATATCTAAAAATTTAATATATAAGAAAACTTCTAAAAAATATATAACATATATATATATATATACAAATAAATATATACTAATAACTGTGCTCAGAGAAGTATAATTAAAAAGTAACCAAAATCGGTAAGTAACCAAAACCCTACAGTTAGCCCTTTGTATATTTACCCTTTTTTTTCTTTTTAATATTCTGTTTTGGCACAGACCGTGCGAGACGATGTCGGTAATATCTTGAAAAAATTCCTGAACTTGTATTTGGAAAACTGCTTCACCAATTTTCACTAAACATAGCTAAGAACACTCTCAATCTAGTCACCTTTCCAACAAAAAAAAGCTAAATTTAAATAGGTCCAGCCGTTTGGGAGCTACGATACCACTTTCAGTATATAGAAAAGTACTCTGTGGATACCACAGATAGATATACACATGTTAAGCTTATGACACCCCTCCTTATAAGTTGGGGGTTATGATGATGATGATGATGCAAATGAAAATATTAAGGGAGGCAACGATACGCGTAAGTGGCGGGCAATATATTATTTATTTATTTAATTACTGCTCGTGTACTTTAGGCTACGAAATCTATATTGTCGTATCGTAAGACGTTAATAATATGGGAAAGGATAATTTCGTCGCTTGAGATAGGGCTTGAGTAGCTCAGCGTTTAGAGCATTTGGGTATTACACCCTATAGCCGCGGGGGTCAATCCCTGCCGATAATTTTTCCTTTCTTATTCCTACTAATATTATAAATGTGAAAGTTTGTGTATATGTGTATTTTTGTTACCACGTATCTACATTATGAATAAATCGATTTTGATGAAATTCAGAATATAGATAGTTTAGGTTTCGCAATAACACATAGGTTAAGGCTAGGCTTTTCCGACATAGTTCTTTTTTTACTTTAGTCCAGGCTTTTTTCCATCATAGCTCTTTTTTTAAAACGATTTCTTACTCTACATGCAAAGTTCCCGAAACTAAATGACACAAGGGTAGAAAAAAATGTTTGTTTGTTTCCTTATTACGTACACGTACGGGTGCCTGCCCCTTAATATTTTCATTTATATAAATTTCTGGCTTTTGGCCATAGTTTGTTCGCTTGTATGTACTAGATGCTAAATGCCTCAGAGTTTACTTAGTGATCTCATTTCGCTTAGTATACCTAATGTGTAATAATTATTATTTTTAACCGACTTGACTTCCGAAAAGGATGAGGTTTCAATTCGACAGCATATTGCTTTTTCTCCCCTCCTTGCGTTAGTAGATGATTAATTACTTCCTGGAACTAGTTAGTTCCACTATGCAACCGCAATACTCAGATATTTGCTTACGTCAATGTGTGCAAGTAAGCATGGTGTGTATCCGTCTAGTTAACTCTACGACGTTATTTTAGGGTACTCTTCATACTAATCATTACTAATTGTGTAGAGCTGTAGACACAGAATATCCTTTGATCAATCTACTTGTTAAAATAATTATTTATTCGTACAGTAGGTATCTTAGGTACATTATAGGAATCTGGAACAATGCAATTGCTTTTCGAAAGTTAAGTTTAGGATTAAAGTATTTTAGGAATATTAACCGTAGGTTTTTGTCCCATCTCGATAGGAATAAGTTCTTTCTTCCCTAGATAATAAAGTACTTATCATATAAAAAGATAAAATTATCTCATAAACGCAATGTATTTGCAAAGACGCGGCAGTATCAGGAGGTATTTAGGCAATATTTGATCAAGTCGTCGACATAGCCATCTTGAACAAAGGATTTGTTCGAGATTGCCACTATCGACCGGTCACAACACGAGGCGAAGGGGCCGCGTGGCGCGAGTCACGTGACCCGTGACGCTGGCATGTGCGGTGCGCCTCGGGGGCGAGCGGGCGCGAGGGCGAGCGGGACGCGGCGGGCGCGGCACGTCGCGCGTCGCTGCCTCGTGGCAGTAGAGACGCGCCATGAGCGGCAGCGACGACGGCGTGGTGCTGGACCGCGCGCAGACCGTGCGCCTCATCCGGCAGTACGGCGCGCACCGCCAGCTGTGGGACGTGGCCGACGCGCGCTACTTCCACCGGCCCGCGCGCGCGCGCGCCTGGCGCGACATCGCCGCCGCCATGCGCGCGCCCGTGCCCGACCTCAAGAAGAAGCTCGTCTCGCTCATGGGCTCCTATCGCCGCGAGAAGTCGCGCGAAAAGCAGAGCATATCCGCCGGACACCGTGAGTATCACACCTCTCTCTCTCTCGGCCGCGCGGCCCACCACGTTTCCACCTGCACCTGTCTAGCACGGCTAACAGACGATAGTTACCACTACCAGCATCGACAATTTAACAATAACTGTAAGTACCTACGTTATTGGGATGAATTTCATCGATACAGGCTGACGGTCGTCCGGTTAAATTATCTTTCAATGTTTCATATCGTTGTTATGAGTTATGTTGTGACAGATATTCAACATCCGTATTATAGATGCCCGTTTATGTTCGGGGTGTGGTGAACTCTGACCTTATCGTCACACTGTGCAAGTTTGTGTTGTATTATTTCTACCTGCGATACTAGATCGAAGATTTGGTGACAAGGTTATGAAAAGATGTTTATTTTCCCTATTTGCACTGATGAAGTAACACTTCACGTTAATAGGTTCTTATTCTAATAGAAACTCGAGAGTTACTATAATTTTATGGTAGCAATATTTCACGGTTAAACCGCACGCTGGGTTAATTTTGATGGAAAGTAGGGTCATGATCTGTGATGTGTAATCGGAGAAGCGTTTTTTTTATATTAAATATAAAATCAAATGTCTTCAAAAAGTAGGTAGATAAAAAACATAATTTGTAATAAACATAAAAATACAAATTATGTGTACTTGTAAAATATGTGTACTTGCATCTTGCAAGCCTCTGACAGAAGACGGTCGGACAATAAATAATTAAACGCAAGCAAAGCTTAAAAAAACCGACTTCACCGCTACGCTTTATCTTCTACCTTGATCAGATTCAACGTATTAAACACAGAACCTCGATCAGATTCAACGTATTAAACACGCATTATTGACAGTAACTCAAAAACTAGTGATCAGATCTTGACCAAATTTAATGGGACCACATGGAAAGCACCAGCTTTCAAATAAAAAAATAATCATCAAAATCGGCGCACAAAGAAAGAAGTTATGAGGTAACTTTTGAAGTCGGTTAAAAACGAGAACATCGTCAATGTAGTCCACAGAATACGCATTATTGAGGATAACTCAAAAACTAGTAGTCAGATCTTGATCAAATTTAAATGGGACCAATGGGAAAGCAACATCTAAAAAACAAACAAAAAATCAAAATCTGTGGATGTGGAACGAAGTTAACACAAAAAGAAAATACAGTCGACTTGAGTACCTCCTCCTTTTTTGTGAAGTCGGTACAAAAATGCTAAACCCTACCGAGTTGACTGAGAAGCGTTATTTCGCTCGGTCTGCATGAACACAAAACGTACTCGTAAACATATTCTTTTTTCGGTAATAAATATTATGAAATCAAAACTACACACGTGCCCTTTAGTAGCATTCTCAGTAATAGCATAGTAGATATTTCTACTATGGTAATAGCAACTTGGTTAAGTAGCACGATGACATGACAGTGTCTTTAGCGGCGTTGTGCACTTTTTTTGGTATGGGTGAAAAACGTGACCTGATCAAAAATTCGTAAGACGGAGGGAGAGCAGACCCATAGTAGAAACAAATATTAAGTAATATCCCCCTCTCTTTCTACCGCGCGGCGAAAATGTATGCCTGCTCCTGCTGTTTCGTTTAAGCGGCGCAGGGCGCTTGCGCGAGTGTGCGTGTGTGTTTGTACTACAGCCTGCTACGCGCATCCACGGATGGTGACTGCTGATGGCTCGACCGTCTTATACGGTATTATTGTAAAATTCGTGTATAATATAAAGTGTTTAAAATATGGAAATTGAACAAAGTGCATCTATTAATGAAAAAAGTGACGAAGAAATAGTGAAAGAAAATGAGTAAGTACTTTATAAAAATATATATATGTTCCTACACGTTATTGATGTAATATTTTTAATATGTTTATACTTTGTAGCAATAACCTATATTTTTATAACATCACAATAAGCACAAGTGCGGTGTAGGTTTTTAAGAGCCATTTCGCACGTTCAGTGAATAATCGAAGATTTTGAGCGCCTAATTTACTATCCTGGGAAAAGATTTCATACTGTTTTATATTTGTTATATTATGATCAATATTTGGAATTGTCACATAATGTAACAGATTCTTTTTAATAACTCTAATTATTTTATAATATTCAATCTTCAGAACTTAGTTTTAGTAACAGAGTAAAATTTAAGCTCCTTATACACTGATTAAAATGAATTGAATCGATTAGTTAAATATGCCTAAATATTGATGATGCCTGTTTATTGACACATAATGTAGCGAAATATAGATTTTTATTTACGTTGATTAATAAAAAAGTAATAAAAAACCATATTTTAGCCCTATTTACTTCCATTTTTTATTTAAAATAGTCACATTTGTGATACAAAATTAATTCATTTATGTGACTTCGATCTGTATTGAATCTAAATCAAAAATTAAAAAAATAATCAATTCATTACATTACTCACAAAATAATATTGCTTACAAATTAACTTGAAACTGCTATAAATTGGGATGTAAATGCAAGCGCCGTACATTACGGGCGCGAGCGCCCACATTATGCGAAATGGCTCTTAATGTGAGAGGTTGCAACAAATTAAGCACGGTGGTAAGCGGAAAAAATACGCGCGACAAATTTTAGCGACAAATTTGAGAGAAATCGTTTCTTTTTTAATAATACATTAAAGGAATGCGCGCGTGACTCATTAGTTCTTTATATTAGGAGTATCAATTGTGATACTGACCACATTGGCTTATCCATTGCTTTGTTAATCGAGTGTAAAAACATACAAAATCATCAAAAATACAATACCAAACAAATAATTTCAAATGAAATAAAATATTAATAAATAATCTTCGTTTTTCAGAGAAACAAAAGAAAAAAAAAGGAAAAGAAATCGGGAATATCAAAGGGCATGGCGTCAGCGTAAAAGAGATTTGAAGAAAAAAGTTTCGAAGGAAGAAAAGGAAGAAAAAAAAAGAAAAAGACATCGTGAGAATCAAAGGGCATATTATCACCGTACAAAAAGTTTGAAGGAAAATTACAAAAATGTAGAAGAATTGTCCCAAAAGAAATTGGATGCTTTGCAAATGTAATTAAATTTCATATTTTAAATATTGTAGTAAAGTATATATATGATTCCTATTGTAATGAATTTATTTTATAATTTCTTTGTTTTTTCGCAGGAAAAGAAATAAATTGGACAGTAATGAAAACCAAGACAATGTTGTGCAATGCAGGGCTTCACAAAATTTAGAAAATGTACAGCTCGAACAAAATCAATTCCTCACCCAACAACCTCGTATATATGAAGAGAGTCACGAATGCATTACACCCAAAGTTATTCTACACAGAATCACAGATATTCCAGGTGATGGTAATTGTCTATTCCACTCACTCATACGTGTTCTACAACTTCAAATGTTGAGTTGTGATTTGAGAAGACAGTTACGTGATTCACCTCATTTAAACTCCTGCCACAATCCACAGGAAACATACAACATACTCTCAAGTAACAACGAATATGGAGATTTGGATTGTTTATACTTGTTTGCAAAAATGTACAGTCAAAATATTTGTGTGCATTACCACTATTTCAACGAAATTTCAAAAAATGAAGACACTCGCTTCTATCATTTTAAAGCAAATGATACACATAATTGGATTCATCTTGATCTTCGTGAGATGCACTTTACGCCTTACTTCTCTGATGATGAAAAGAAAAAAGAAGATGAAAGAAAACAAAAAGAGAAAAACAAAGAATATTCTAAGCGGTATCGAGATAAAAAAAGAACATCAAAATTACAAACAGACCCGTCCGCCAGAGATGTGTTAGATGTACAACCAGTCATTCATACTTCACAAATTGAAGGACCGTCAACCGGAGGTGTGCTATATGTTCCACCAGTTATCTGTAGTTCCCAAATTGCAGATTTATCGTCGAGAGATGTACCTTCAAGTCTATCAATTATAGCGTGCGTCAAGGGCATTTTCCTTCTCAAGTTGTTGAATCATCTCCACCTAAATCACCATCTTCAAACATACTCTGCTTTTCAACAGAATTCTTCTGCTCATCGACAATTTGAAAAAGATTTTGTTGGAAATAAATTTGGTCATGCTTGTGACATTTTAGACAGACTGTGGTTTAGAAATGATTTGAAATATTTGCAGAATAACGATGCAACTCCAAACATTGAATTTATAAGAACATTGCTATACTGAAAATAAAAATATGTTCGACTTGCCTTACAGCCATTCAAAAGCGACGTTCCCACCACTATCAGTTTACAATGGATTCAAATATCCACCACTTCCAGACTGTCTTAAAGACTTTTCTTTGGACTTGGTAACTGAAAGAGTTATATCGCTAAGGATTCCATTTACGCAAATTCGAAGGCTTCGGCATGTTCCCGGTTAATATGGAATATACGGGCAGGTGATAAATGTTCCAATCGAAATACAAAACTACTATTGATGCGGTCTTTATTAGACATTTAAATAGATTCGAATCAAAATTGTTCGTTTCTTACTTCAGCTACCATAAACCTATTGTATCAGTTTTAGAGATTGGTGATGATGATGCTGGTATTGATGATGGTGAAAGAGTCGTTGAAATTATCGATGAAAGTTGATTTTTCTGAGAGAAAAACTTTTTAATGTAAAATAATAACATAATTGTATTTAACCACATCAATGATAGTACTTTTATACTGATAAATATAGCAATTCGTGTGAAATTATTCCCTAACCATTCCAAAATATTAAAAAATGCACAACGTTAATGATTGAGTGTTCACTTGTGCCGGCACTCCCGGGGTGCAACCCTTTGTTTTGTTATTTAGTCTTTTATTGACTTGTACGATACTAATAGCAGCTTACTTTCTATTTATGTGCAGCGCCCGAGATAGCGTACAAGTCCAAGTGGTATGGCTACGAGCACTTCAGGTTTCTAGCGGACCGGACCCCCGCGCCACTCGTGAATTACTCACAAGAGGATCATGAGAGTAACCACGACCACAAGCGTGAGCACGAGCTTGAACTCGAGCAGCCCTCGCTCGACATGACCGATACGATCAAGGTGAGCACTTGGATCCCAATTATTTTGAACTGACTTTCAGCTTGTGTATATCATTGTGTTATGTATAATACTGAGCGCATTACTAACTAGAGCAAGTGACCTACAAAATATTTATGACGTCACGCAGGTGGAGCACGCAGAATACGATGAAGAAGAGACTGCGGAGATTGAGTTCAACGATGAGATGGACTCGCCCGCGCCTGACTCGCCGGCCTCACTCGCTCCGCCCGAGGCACACCCTCCTCCACCACGACCGCCACCTAAGCGTCGTTGGCATACGCCACGCGCTGACGCATATGATGAACCACTGAGTGAGGCGACGCCGGCAGCAGAGAGCGGCCGTCTACTTGATGAGTATGCCACGTTTGGGCAGTACATTGCCAGTGAGCTGCGCAAGTATGACGCCGTGACGCTGGCACACGCCAAGCACGCCATCAACGGCGTCATCTTCGAAGCGAACATGGGGCGGCTGCCACAACCACCGCTTCCGCCTTCTTCTGAACAGTAGTTAATGAGTTTGATATACTTAGATATTTTGTACTATCTTTTTTGTGCATAGAAAAACAATAAATGCCTTTACCTAAGTAAAAAAAGAATACCCGTTACCATTAAACTGAGCAGGCCAGGATAACAGTGGTAATCATAATGAATAGTAATAATAGCGGTCCAAGTACGCAATAAAATACACTACCCGCGATTCTATACGACCATTCACAAGAAGATGCACGGCAATAAATTTAAATAAACAAAAGTATAGCATGCATGGAACTAATAAGTACTAGCTGTACCTGACATACTGAAAACCAAAAATTATGAACTAGAAAAATGTTATAAGCAAATAACCACAGGAGTTAAAGCTAAAATAACATTAGTTCTTGCAGCTGTCACTAGATGGCATCACAAGTAAAGTTCAAGCATTTCAATCACGGTATATCGGCACAAATAGTCAAATTATAGTCTTTTTAACTTGTACATTAACGGGCTTGTAGAGGAACTCAGCAGCACCTGTGTTGGCTGCTCCATAGACGGCAAGTTTATTAACAACATCAGCTACGCAGACGATATGGTGTTGTTGGGTCCTTCTATAAGTGCCATTAGAAAACTGCTTCGAAAATGCGAGGAGTATGCTACCACCCACGGGCTCAGGTATAATGTGAAGAAGAGCGAACTCTTGATGTTTCCACCGGGAAACTTTAAAGTTATCACCGTACAACCCGTCTTTTTATGCGGAGGTCCTTTACCCAGAGTACCGCGTTTCAAGTACCTGGGCCACTGGGTCACGGAGGACCTCAAAGACAACGAGGACATTGAGAGAGCGATGGGCTTTGGCTGTCAGAAGCAATATGTTGGCTCGTAGGTTTACTCGATGCTCAGGAGCAATAAAGGTTGTCCTTTTTAAAGCATTCTGCCAATCATTTTAAAGCTAAAATCTATGGGTCGACTATACGCAGATGACAATCAACGCCTTACGCGTACAGTACAATAACGCGTATAGGATGGTGCTGGGGCTGCCAAGGTACTGCAGCGGCATGACGGCTTTCAAGCCATAATGAGAAAGCGAGTCGCGTTCGTGACAGCAACAACAGCATCTTGAACGTTGTAGCTAATCCAGTGGACTGTCCGATCATGTGGCACAGGACTCAATTACAAAGACTATAAACCCTATATGATCTGTGCTCAATTACATGTACTTAAGTAAAATTTTCCTATAATTCCTCTAGCATAACATGAATTATAATATATTTATCATTAAATTATAACATTGTTTAGCAGCATCGAAATATAAACCTCAGCTGTATTGGCATAGGGCCGCGGATCAATCCCCACCTCAAGCGATATTTATTTATATATATTTACTACATTAGTTCTGCCTAGCATGGCTAATGCTATAATATAATGAAAAAAAAACAATATTTACCTATCTAATAAATCTTTTATTTGAGTACCTATGTATGTAAGGTACTAAGATATATAGAAGAGGTATGCAGGTGCATAATTAATAAATAATTGTACATTTGCAATGCTCTTTTAATTTGAAGAATTTTGTGTCTCCTTCCGTCCATCCGTCCGTTTCTCAGAGGCATTTAGCGTGTAAACCATACAAGCGAATGACTTCAAATTCTCGGAGAATATATTATTATATATAATGGAATATACATATCAGAGAATATAATATATTGCTTTATATGGCAATTAAAATTATATCACTTCACACAAACCCATACAAGTTAGTGGAGAGCTCAATAATAATTATATTTTTATTCATATCTTTTTATAGTTTCATGCCCTTGAGGAATACTTAAAAAAAACTTGCCGGTTTTTTAAAGCTGTTTTTGACACATAACGATTTGGTAAGACATCGAAGTCACTGGTTTTATGCCTATAACCTATATCTCGGAATATATATCAAAACAGCTACATATTTAAAGCGAATAGCTGTTTGCAGAAATGGCAATTAAAATTATACAAATTAAAATATTAGGGAGGCACCTATACACGTAAGTGGTAAGTTACATAATTTTTATTTGAATAATCTGCCCGTTTGGAATATCGTTGAAAACAGCTTTTCAAGTAGAGAACAAAACCGTTAAAAAAAATCTATATTGGAAAATAATAATTTGTAGCGGGTTCGATTCCCGGTGGGAAGTAGTGGGAATACAAGTTTTCTCCGAAAGGGAAATTTGTGTTTCTGGTTCTAGGTGAGATGTACAGGTTATAAGTAAGCGATGTTAATGTTTACGGCCCAAGAAACAATTCATTAATTTTAGTGTGGGGTTATGAGTGTGAAAGCGTTTATGTGTATGTTTTTCTACCCGGGCGACGCGACGCGCCGCCGCCGCGCCGCCGCCGCGCGCCGGGCGGATCAGCTAGAGTCACCTAGACCATAATATGCGTAATATTAGTAGAGTTAGACCGTTCACGGTACGAAAAACCGGTTACTGTGTTAGTAAACATTGCTCTTACTGCTAATTAAGGAAGATATTTAAACCTTTAAACTGCCCGTTGGCTCAGTTGGGTGAGCGTTCGCCTTCTGAGCAGGGGTATCGGGTTCGATTCCCGGAACACAAGTTTTCTCCCTAAGGAAAATTTGTGTTTCTGGTTCTGGTTGTGATTGTGTGTGTGATGTGAATGTTTCCAGCACCCACGTCATCGAACTTAGTGTGGGGCTGTGAGTGTGAAAGCGTTTTTTTCTGGTACTATTTAACACCTCAGTTTCTAAATCAATGTATTCTCCTGATCAATAAATCTAACGCAAATTGCAACTTAGATGTATAACAACCGGTAGGTAGGTAGTTAGGTACTACATAGTAGGTACATACAATGACAATGTTAAATTTGAATTATTGTGATGGTAAAATATTAAAAGTTTTATACACACTGAAATCCTACAACTCTCTACCGAGTCCAATATAACAATGGTTCCAGGATGCTGTTGGGGCTGCCAAGTTTTTGTAGCGCATCAGGGATGTTTGTAAACGCACACGTAGTTGACTTCTTTGCCATCATGCGAAAAAAAACAGCATCCCCGTTGAGCCGCATACGTGGGGGCACCAATAGTCTTCTGGCCAAGTAAATGGAGATGTGAGCTCCAACATTATCAGACACTGGTTGTGCAGGCTCCAGCCGCATATACAGTAACTAGTGTCCTAGTAACAACTACTATTTTATAACTGTAATTTTTACGCGTACTAACATAGTGTTTAAGATTGTGTGTACTAACTATTTGCTGTGGATCAATGGTCTGATAAATAATTTTGAATTTTATTTATATACGTTCTCGTTACCAGGTTCCCCAATTATTTGTAATTACTATTACCTTCCTTACCCAGACAAATTAAATATAGAGCACAAATCTAAAATAAGTAACTAAGTTACCAAATAATAAAGAAATGAGAATAACGTATTAAGAGAACGTAAAAATATCCAGTAAAATTTACCGGTCCAGCCCATGATGTCGGCGACCTCCTGCCACAGCAGCTTGACCTGCGAGTAGTAGCTGGCGACGGGCAGCGTGCTGCGCGCGTACAGCAGCGGCCGCGCCGCCACCAGCGCGATCATGCGCCGGTCCTCCGCCTGCGTGCTCTCCACCAGCCGGCCCGTCTCGCGCGGCGCCTTGCCGCCGCCGGCGGGCTTCAGCATCATGGCCGCCACCGTCTCCTCGTCGCTCGACTTGGACGCGACCACCTCCATCGCGGAATGCAACGACGCGACGACGCGCGACGTGGCGGCGCGCATACCGTCAGACACACACGCGCAGGGAGAAGCAAGCGCGCACACGCGCCGGTCTCGCTCTCGCGCCGGCCTGGCCTCCGCCGCCAGACCGAGATAGACGGAGAAACACGTGCAAAAGCAAGAGCGCAGACGTAGAGGGCGCGGGGAGCGGGGAGAGGGGAGGAGGCCGCCCGGGGTCGGACACTTTTTATAAATTCCACTCCACTGGTTATCGATTTGCCTCGGTTTGGAGCGGCTTCTATACCCATACATTATAATAATATTAAGAATGTAAGACGCAGTAGATAAATAGAAATCCCTATGCGATTACGTTATAGGCTTAAAATCACAGTTCCACCTTTTAATTTCTCTAGATCTCGAGCTACCTAATAATTATACCTAATAACTATTCGTAGCTAGCTAGCTAGGCACTACAAAGACGAAACATAATTCATAATTTGTTAGAAACATTGGTAGTTCACTGCCCCCGCCCATTATTATCGCGTTCTATGTTTATGAGCTGGACTGATAGCGTACGAAAATAAACTAACAAACCAAACCAATCGTTATTACTTATGGCGCGGTGTGCGCGAGCTTCAAATAAGGTTAGAGAAATATTACTTTGATGAGATCGGCGATCTATATTTACTACTAGCGTGATTTTATATTAGTACTAATGCTAACTTACCTTATACCTTAGAAACTTAAAATATTTAAATTGTATAGAAGAGAAAAATAAAACTAACGTCATCTATATACCTAATTACCTTACTAGGAACTGATAAAAGACTTACGAGTGGTACAGATTCTGTGTGATATACTACAACATAAAAAGAGACTAAATATAAATAAATACAAAACTCTTATTTCAATGTTTTATTTTACACTTAAATTACAAAGACAGTCAATTTATAGAAAATATTATTACACGGAAATAATTTTAGTACATTTATCTTATTTGCATACCTATATACCTTTTATAACTCATGTGGTATATTATGTATTATAGTATCTACTTGTTGGTACTTAGGGTTGGCCCATAGCCAGAGGCACTAGTTGATGTGAAATTAGTTGCTTTATTTTAAAAATATAATAAATGCAAACGTTTTGTCTATTAATTAATTACGTCGGAAATGTAATTCTGCCATCTGCTTCATAATATTACCTGTAGATCATAACTCGAGTAAGCTCAATGGCAGATAGTGCCTTCATCAACATTAACGCCTCTACGTCTGATCGTGGGTTTTTTTGGTATAGGTACCATACTATTACACCTTCTTTTGCACTTAAGTACAAAATCAGTCAAGGTAAAACATACTATTAAGATGCTAGGCCAGGGACAAACTACTCAGGGTGCTCAGTATATTAATCAATTTACCGTTACAATAAAATGAATTAAAAAAACTCTACCTACAGAACTCTACTGTTACCGTCACAAATCTATGAGTTTTACCTTTTGACAAAATAGATAATTACGATTTACTTTTTCATTTTAACATAACAATACATCAACGTTCAGTTCAATATTACATCTTATCAATAGTAATAATAATAGTAACGAACAGTCGTAAAATGATTAAGTCCATAATGTAGTCGGATACGGTGCACCACTCGTTATCATGTTATTTATATCTTTGCACCCTTTTTATCGTCTTCGACCCGTTACTTAAATAATAATTTGCACAACAGCCACTATACACATGTCATTGTCCAACAGCGTTAGGGCGAGCGTAAAGGAGGTCGCCTCCTACCACACGCCTCGACCACCGCCACTCCGCATCGCGTCGCACTTGATTTGTTTTTCACTATATACACCACACTTTCCGTTACAACTTGGGTAGCTTGATAGGTCTATAAAACATTGTATTTATATCTACCAGTAACTTGTTTAAGAAATCGATATTTTAAAATACCTGCGATAAAAATAAAGAACTAAGGGTGTCTATTGCAACGCGATGCAGTGTACAATATTCAACTAACTTTACCCAAATCACCGTTGGCACTACTGCGGTCCTTTGTTACCGGCGACCGGCGACCGATGAGCCTCGGGAGAGTTAGTCGCTGATTTCTTCCTCGTCTTCGTCGTCATCGTCGTCCTCGTCTTTGGGTTTCTTCTTAGCGGGAGCGGCGGCCGCCTTAGCTTTTCGAGTCCGCTTGGGTGCCTTTTTCGCGCCACCGCCACCAGCGTCGCCTCCATTCGCGTTAAACGATTCCAAATCTTTAGCGTACTGCTCCTTGGCTTTGGCAGCTTTCTGTTCCCATTCACTTTTGTCCTTCATTGATCTCCATATTTCTCCTCCTTTCTTGGCAATTTCAGTGACTTTTACACCAGGATTATCCTTTTTTATTTTATCTCTGGCACTGTTCAGCCACATCAAATATGCTGACATGGGGCGTTTAGGCTTCTCCGTCATTGTGATGTATTAGGTATGCGACGGCACGTAACTGTAAATAAATATACTTAATTAGTTAACTTCTTTATAATTTCATATAAGCTATCAGACGAAACATTTAATTGAGAAAATAACGGTTCCTACATAAAATAATCACAATTTATAATAATGCCGTCCAGCTTTCGATAAAACGATGAAACGACTGCCCAGGATAGGTAGGACGCGGCTCGTTCACCCGACACAGCGCTGAATGCGTCGCATCTATATGATGCTATGTCTGGCCGGCGCGGCGCGCGTCGGCTATTAAAAAATGCTGAATTTTTAGGGAAACGATATAATAATTAATTATTCAATGCTAGGAGCTTACCTCAAAAAGTGATGGTGGAACGAAACACAAAACAAAATAAAATAAACGTTTTTGTGAAGGCGCGAAACACGGTTCCTACGTCACCGAGGCTCAGAGCCGCACTGGCTGCGCGTCACAGATCAGAGAAATTCGGTACTCGCGCCGCGTGGCTCCTACTGAGTCGGCGACAAACAAACAACGACCCACCGTCGCTGCGCGTTGCCTGACTGGCTCATTCCAACCGCCACGCTAACTACTATCACTCGCCGGGCCATACAGCCGCGTACGTTTTCCCGCCAATACGTTTGGCGCCATTTGTCAACACGACGCGCGACGTATTGCTATAACGGCAGGATACGTTTTTCATCTAGAGTTTTGAGCAACTGAGACACGAGATAGAAACTACTTGTGACACTTATACCGCGAAAACTATTTATAAATAGTTTAAGTGTTAAAAGGGTGTTATACTTTATCGACCAAAACGACTTGAAGTAGTTGTATTATATTTCAGTATATCTACCTAGGTACTTTGACTCTATGTTATCAGCTACCTATACAAATGTAATGCAATAATTATAGAGTTATCGATTATATATAAAACATCAGAAAGTCTTTAGTCACATAGTAGGTACATGTTTACTGCGTAGGTGAATGGTGAAATATTACTTTTAATTGAATGCTTGATATACCTAGAAACATTTGACCATCATGTTACCTGATGCAGCTTGAGATGTAAGTATGCTTGCGTACAAGATAAACCTATTCACTTTAGACTCGGGCAGATCCTACTAATATTATAAAACCGAAAGTTTGTGTGTAAGTATGTTTGTTCGCTCTTCACGCTTTAACGGCTAAACGGATTTGGATGAAATTTGGAATGTACATAGATTATACCTAGGATTAACACACATTTTAAGTTGATATTAGCGGGCGAAGCTGCGGGGCAAGGCTATTTAGGAAATAAAGTAGCGGGCAATAAGTTCCACTCCTTCGCCATACAGAATAATGTTATATTCAGATAATTAATTAACGTAGAAGCGAATCCCATCGAGCGAGCTGGATGTATGTCAAACATAAATGGATGTAGTTTGATGGTTTGTCTTGTTTTTAGATGGTAAAAAAGGCATGGGGAATTATCTCATGTAATTCCTGTATACACTCTCCAAAAAGTTTTTTATTTTTTTATTTGTGACAGGCTAGTGTTTGGCCACTATCTCACCTGAAGTTAGCGATAGGATACCGATAAGCTTGCCACCTTACATCGGAGACCGAGACTTTGCAACCTGAATCATAAAAGCCTTTTTGTGATTGTTTTTAATCGGAACTATAAATGTCTTTTGTACGCCGATTACTTACCTCAAACCAATTCTCTATGACCAATAAATGTATTTTATACGCCGATTACTTACCTCAAACTCTTTTTCTATGACCGATAAATATCTTTTGTACACCGATTACATACTACAAACTCATTTTCTATAACCGATAAATGTCTTTTGTAGGTACACCGATTACTTACCTCATACTCATTCTCCATAACCGGTCTCATGAACGCCGATGACCTCAAACTTACTCTTGAAATCAGATCTCTAAATAACTGCTATAATTTACAAACTTACACCTATCATTCTATGTACCTATACAGATTATTTAATTTCAATAAATGCTGTTATGTAATCTAGAACAATGACGAGGGCAATGAGTTCCACTCCTTCGCAGAACGGATGATAAGCGTAGAAGCGAAACGCTTCGAGCGAACTGAACCATATATGGATTACGTTTCACAGTTTGTCTTATTGTTAGATGGTAAAACGGGCTTGGAATTAACTCGTGTAATTCCTGCGCACACTCTCCAAAATGTGAACGTTGCCGAAAGAACATACCCTTGATGTAGGTCGGGCGGGGAACAAACTGATACAGACTTTACCAGACAGTGGTCGGAGCTACCAAGCGGTGATGAAACCGACACTGAGTAACGGTCTAGGTATGTTGTCAGCAGAAGGTCCAAGCAATTGGCTGTGTGGCGATCAACATCCGGTATCCTTATTGCCTCTTGGACCAGCTGGGTGAGGTTGTACGTCAAGGCTAACTTGTGCATCTATCTCCCAGCATGGTCAGTAATCTGGTATGGGAATATCCACTCCTGGTGGTGGGCATTAAAATCCCCCAAAAATACTAAATTGGCAGAAGGATATCTCTGTTGCGCCACGTCGTCGGCCGCTTCACTGTGGTGTGTAATGAGCCTGGTTGTCGCCGCATCTCCAGTATGCGAACAGTCATAATAAATAAACATAACGCTGATAGCAGATGTCAGCTTACGTACACGCAGACACCCGAGCGTGACTTGACCTTATGCTTAAGGGTGTAGCCAGGGTATGCTAGGTACGACGCGTGTCATAGACTTATGGTTGATCAAGTACTTACAGGATATAACAGATATTTCATTGCCGGACTTATAAAGAAACATGCCATTTGCACAAGATGCAGGATTAGAAAAGCAACAATTCAAAGTTAAAAAATAATAATAATTAAACAAAGCTTAAAAAAGCCGACTTCACCGCTTTATCATCGGAACCTTGATTAGATAGAGAGAATGCGTGTTTATAATGTATAAACACGCATTATTGACTATAACTCAAAAACTAGAGATCAGACCTTGATCAAATTACAATGGGACTACATAAAAAGCACCAGCTTTCAAATAAAAAAAGAATCGTCAAAATCGGCTCACAACGAAAGAAGTTATGAGGTAACTTTTGAAGTCGGGTAAACGAGAACATCGTCAAAGTACGCATTATTCGTCACAAAATAGACATTATTGACGATATTTCAAGAACTACTGATCTGATCTTGATCAAATTTAAATGGGACCAATTAGAAAGCAACATCTTTCAAACTAAAAATTTTTTTTAGAAATTGGCTCACGTGGAGAGAAGATATGAGGTAACACACATTAAGTATGATTCTTCATTACGTATCCCTGTTGCGAGCAGTTTTTATTTAAATTAAGCAAAAATGTACCTTATTACCATAGTAGGTACCTTTAAGTTACATGTATATTATAACAAACCAACAAGTAGGTACAATAAAATAAAAAGTATAAAATGTGGTGATAAAATAGATACGATTTCATTTGTATGAAAGCTGTAATTCGGCATGAATATACATATTACATATAGCCACGCCAACAGAGTCGAAACAAAATCTTGAATAAAATAGTTTTTGGATATGTCAAAAGAACTCACAATAGTAGTATATATAACGAAGTTAAATGGAAAACTATCATAGCAAAGTAGGCTTCAATAAATTAATGTTCGCAGCATGTACTTGTCTACGACCCGGTAAAAGATCAATATTTTACTTAAATTACAAAAAAAAACATGCGGGGCAGTCTTTGGGGACTGCCGATAGAAGTGAAAACTATATATAATGTATATTTATATACATTATACATAAATAACCATTATAAGTTGATCCCCGATCATGAGCAATATGTATCGCGCATAGAGTTCAACAAATATTGGCCGTCGTTGACGATGACGCGAGTTCCATGATTTTTGTTCACCTAAGTCTCTCTGATCGTCTAAGTCATATAGTACTTCCAGATGAACGAGGCAGGGCAAATGTTGGCACAGTACTATGTCTAGTACATCAGGGTAGTGAAGTGGATTTGCTGGTATGGGTAGGGCTGTCGGGACCCAGTACCTCATAACCGTGTTTTTGGGAGTCATGTAGGAGTCTCTTTCCAACAGGAGTAATAATTCTTGAACCCCATGCTCTGTGTTTGGCGTTTAAATCGGCAGCCAGGAGAGTGGGCCCATCCATTATTTTGCGGAGGTCGTTTGTGTCTAGTCGGGCTGAGGGGGGACGGTAGCCAGCATAAACTTTCACCTCTTTCCCAGCTATGTTAATTCTTACACCTACTATTCGTGTTTCAGTAAACTCGAGGAGTTTTAGTTCTTCGTGTAGTAGGTCTCTTCTGACTAGGGCCGCTGTTCCCCTATATGGGATTCCCTTTGGAGAGACTTCGTCCCTTCTGTACACGGCGTAGTTTGATACCCTGAAGTCTTGGCTGGCCCTTAGTTTGGTTTCTCCCAGTAGAATTATGTGAATATCTTGTTGTTGTGCTAAAACTTTGAGGGCTGGGCTGTACATACGAGCGTGAAGTGCGACTGTCAAACGTGTGTCAGTGTCACGTATGTCAAATATCAGTTGTCAATGTCATTCAAGCACGTCATATGTTCCAGAGGAATGTTGACATAAACATAAACATGGAACTTTAAAAACTTTGCTGAATTTTCGACTGTTTTCGACGAGAGTGAACATTTCTCTTTTAAAGTCATGATATTCTTGTAAATTAAGAATTTGTTTATCAGATGCCAACCACATTAAAGTAGAGGTTCCACTGGAAGCCAATCAGTAAACAACCGGTTTGTGGATGTAGAGTGAAGGCCAGTGTATCGAACAATTGGCGTTGTCGTGTTGTGGTGAAAGAGCGGTAAGGAGTGAAAGCGCGACAGCATGGAGCCGGCGGCTGATGCGGCGGACGGCGGCGCGGACGGTGACCGCGACCGCGACCGCGATCGTGACCGCGACCGCGACCGCGCCCTGTGAGTTGCACCACTGCCTGTTCTAGTTCTATCTCTTGGCCAACAACTCCATACCTAGTGCAAGGCGAGGTGATAGGGTTCCTCCTAGTAAGACACTGGTTTATGCTTGACTGATAGAGAACCTTCATTATGAAGAAAAAATAAATAGATTCAGATTCAGATTGTTTATTGCCTCCATATATACAGTACAAGATGTTACATTCCAAAAGGTATGTAGTCCCTGTCTGGCGCAGCAACTTAAGAGAGAACAGGACACAATCTTAATTATAAAATTTAAATATTATCTTTTAAATAGTTATATATTGAGTAGTCTGCTTTCATTATTAATAATTGTTTTGTTTTTCAGGAATTTCGTGCTATTTATTTCATATGTAAGGTCTGCTGGTAGCTTATTATATATTCTTAGAGACATGGGCAATGTACTAGCAGAGTGCATCTGCACTCGAGATGTAGGTATCAATAACCGGTTACCGTGACAAAATGTAAATTTACTTTTTAACTGTTGTCGATTTTTATATAAGTCAGGATTATTACGTACAAATCTACAAATTTAAAAAATATATATGCAAGTCAAGGTTAAGATTTTATATTTTATAAAATTAGGTTTACAACTGTCTGTTTGTTCAATTAGCCAAGATACACACGAGTTTATTTCTGCATAATAAATACTTCAGTCGCAGCACTGCTATTTCCCCACAATAGGACCCCATAGCTTAACCTCGAGTGGTTATGAGCATAGTATGTCGTGACAGCTGTATTTAATAAATATGAAGTTTTTTTTTTTTTTTTTTATTTGTGACAGGCTAGTGTTTGACCACTATCTCACCTGATGGTAAGTGACGATGTGATCGAAGCTGGTAAACACACTAGACCTGGAATACGCAGGCTCTCAAGGATACTGCCGGAACACCGTATTTGGCTTGGCGGCAGACTTTCAACTTGATGGTGGTAAGCTACTTTGGTAGCAAGCCAGGCGAGCAACTCACAAAATGCTCTACCACCTCTCAAATGTCACCTGATTAGCACCACCCGGGGACCACGTGTAGGGAGTCAGACTTAAGGGGTATCCTCCTACGGACGTGGGTGACTCAGCCCCCAAATAAAATCTAATATATGTAAGTAACTGATTCAACTTAAGGAGATTCATTGCATTCATAAAAAATAATATAATTGTTGATTGATCTTATAGCATAGTATGTTTCTATTTAAATAAAGTCAATTGTATGTATGTAAAACTAAAATTAACTAGTTATTCGCGCCAAACTGAAATCTCACCAACATTTAGCCTAATAGAGAAATACTTTTGAGGTTAATTGCTTCTAATTTTTATCATAGTAATAATTGTTTGATTTCTGTATTTGTTGTTCAAGTACAGGGTTTAATTGATATTATACATTTTAGCTTTAAATGTGTAGCTGATTTTGAGATAGACCCTGGGACAAAATAGGTCTAAAACAGGGATTATGATGGCCTACCAAATTGTTATTTACCAAGCCCTTTTAAACTATACCCCACTAGAAATAAATAATATTTTGATCCCCACTTACGCAAATAAAGATTTTGTATTTGTATTTACATGGGTGCCCCTTAATATTTCATCTATATCATTTTTATTACCATGTCTGGCTGTGGGCCATAGATTTACATATTCTATGAGAATTTGAAGTCATTCGCTTGTATGGTTTAAATGCTACGGACAAAGTGCTGAATTGTCCAAGTCAACTTAAAGGTCTCATTCTATCAATAAAATAAATATTGTGCAGACACATAGTCTAGTAGATATGATGTAATTAATTAACTTGCAGTGCCTGCATTATTAACTGTGTTGTCGGGTTATATATTATGTTAGTAACAATAAGAGTGTGCATCTCTTTGCTTCTTATTGATAAATGACAAGGCGTGCAAATGAAAAGAATACCATATTATTCATATTTTATTATAATTTATTTTTTTACCTACCTCTGCTACAAAAAAGAAAGACATTCAGGATTAGAATCTTATCAATAAAGACTACCTCCTGTTATGCACATCATTATGCACTCCATATGTTCGGGATATAACCTGAACACCTTACACAGCACTTTGCACCGTGACGCGTGTCGCATTACCTAACTAATTAAAAACTATTATTTCGGATTTAGTGCACTTTTGGCTACTGCGGCACACGGGTGCATTCAGCCTAACATTAACAATTCATTAACGTTTAACATAAGAACATACTTTAAGAACATTTTACATAGACAATAAACAGTGAAAGTTATTATAAACAATGAACATCTTTAATTCACACTGCAACCTCGCTACCTTACCCAAGACCATAAGCCCAATGAGTGCGAGCGAGATAGACTGATTACAATGATTTATGACGACGTGGTTGATAATGTGGGCGCTATAGATTTTTACGTTATACCTATTTAATATTTTATACCCAAAATGAGTAAGCTTTTGATACTTACTTATATACTAATGTCCTAACATCTTCTAAAGTATACAGTTACTGTAATAAATATTATTCTATTCTTAGTATTGCATATACTGAGAATAGATTAATCCTCTATGATATAACGATTTATATCATAATTATACACAAAAAATTCAAACCAGACTATATGACACTAAATGATTTCCTATATTTTAAAAGAAAATTAATGGTTTACTTATCAATATGAAGTCTATAGACTCAAATTTTAGTGTAAGCACTTTTTTACCGACTTCAAAAAAGTAGGACGTACTATGTTTGACTGTATGTATATATTTTGGACCGATTCTCAAAATTTTTTTTTGTTTGGTAAAAATTTTTTTTCTCAAAGCTCAGCCTGGCAATGGCCTCCCCAGAATGGCGGATCACCAGTTGTCATCTTTACAATACTAGTGCGGGTTAAAAAGTTAAAATTTATGAGTTTCAAGTGATTTTCAGTTAATCAACTAGCTGACCTGCCTGGCGTCGCTCGGTGAGAAAATATAAAGAAACTTCCTTGTTATTTCTTTATATTTTCTTACCTTTTTAACTTTCTTTCGAATTCTACAAATATTTCATAACCAAAGTTATATTAATCGGTTCAGCCGTTCTCGTGTTTTTGTGAGACTAACACAGAACAATAACAATCGATTTTCATATATATAAAAGATCAGTCGAGTAACAATTTAACAATATATTTTTATCTTATAGAGCCAGGGAACGAACAATATTAGCGCTTAAAAGAACCCACTCTGCGGGACCCCGGCGAGAATTAACATTTCGCCTTACCGTTTCAGAGCCGGGGAGAACAGCGCAGTGGAAGGCGACCCCGACCGGGACCGCGGCAGTCGATACGGGTGAGTGGGAACGAAAGGCGGGCGCTCGATCTCGACGATGCAACTTAAGACGAAACGACCGCGTTCGTACGGCAGGCTGGCGCGCTGCGCGTCGCAGTCGTCGCTGGACGAGTCGTCGCAGCGCGCGGGCGGCGGCGGCGCGGGCGCGGGCGCGGACGCGGAGGGCGGCGCGGGCGCGCGGCACGCGGGCGCGCTGCTGGAGGCGCTGGCGCGGCTGCGCGGCGCGGGCGCGCTGTGCGACGTGCGCCTGGTGGCCGAGGGCGCGGACGGCGAGCGCGCGGCGCCGCTGGCCGCGCACCGCGCCGTGCTGGCGGCGGCGTCGCCGTACTTCCTGGCGATGTTCACGCAGTTCGACGAGCGCTCGATGGCCGAGGTGGTGATCCGCGGCGTGGAGCCGGCGGCGCTGGCGGCGTGCGTGCAGTGGGTGTACGCGCCGGCGTCGCTGCGCGTGTCGGAGGAGGCGGTGCAGGCGCTGCTGGCGGGCGCGTCGCTGCTGGCGCTGGGCGGCGTGCGCGACGCGGCCGCGGCCTTCCTGGCGGCGGCGCTGGCGCCCGACAACGCGCTCGGCATCCGCGCCTTCGCCGAGCTGCACGCGTGCGCGGAGCTGGCCCGCGCGGCGCGCGACTTCGTGCTGGCGCGCTTCCCGGACGTGCTGGCGGCCGACGAGTTCCTGCAGCTGGAGCCGGCGGCGCTGGCGGGCCTGCTGGACTCCGACTCGCTGGTGGCGCCCAGCGAGGAGCTCGTGCTCGACGCCGTCATCAAGTGGATGAACCACGACCCCGAGGTACCGCCGCCCGCCGCCCGTTCACACTCAAACTGGCCGTTCGCGCCGAACGCTATTCGACCGAATAGAGAAAAACTTTACGTTTAAAGAAAGAGCTCTTTATTTCACGTAGGAGCTCCAGTTCGCTTACGATGAGATGCAATATTGTACATAATTTATTAAAATGATATTGATATTCCTCTGTGGGGTGGTAAAATAGGTATACATTTCTGAGGTCGGTTTGATAGGTAATGAGTTCCTTGTTAAAAACGTTTTTAAAGTCGAGCTTTTAGAAGTCCGTCGTATAGGATTTAAAGTGACGTCACTTTAATTTTCGAATTATTCTCAGCGAGCCCTTTCATTTGATACCCATATTGTAAGAGTGCATAAAAAATTATTTGTCCGCCATTTTTGGTGTTCCGCCATGTTTGATTTAGAATGACATCAGCACACAGCTAACCATGCATTGTCATCCAAACTAAACTTGAATACAAAATTTCAGCTCAATCGGTTGAAAATATCTGCTTCAAAATTGAGTTGCAAGATTCAACCCGAAGCAGTGCTGCTATATTATTTTCTTGCTTCTGGCATTTTATTATACAATATCCGGATGACCGAGCTTTTGTTTTTGGTAGAATGTGTTTGAATTTGTAGCCTCAGAAAGCTCCATGTAGTGTCGAGTACAAACAGTTTTTTACATCGGTCATGGCGTAATAGATGGCGCTGATAGTTTCTCAAACCCGGTTTTTCAAAAGCAGCAAGAGCATTTCTCGGACCTGGAACGTTGATAAATCGATTCCTTGGGTTGAAAAACCCCTAATCTGTAACTTTCATGAAAATCGTTAGAGCCGTTTCCGAGATCCTGATATCACACACATATATATATATATATATATATATATATATACAAGAATTGCTCGTTTAAATATATTAGATCTGTGCTCCTTTAAAACGATATTCTTTTCTTTCTATAATTAGTAAGCGATTTCACCAGTATAAGTTTGCTTTCATTTCTTAAATTGTGGTGGGTATTTGTTTTTTTTTTGTGAATGGGGTAATTGGTTTTTCATGAATTAATTGAAATAACACATTGTTTACGAAAATACAGGCGTTGTATATACATATATAGTTGCGTTAGATTAAATAGCTTACCTTTGTAATATATTTGTTTTGTGGAAGTGACATAGTAGAAATATATAAGTAAGATAATAACTTTCCATCAGGTGAGATTGTGGTCAAACGCTTGCCTATCGTACATAAAAAAAAATATAATGAAATAGAATTTTGATGATTTTATTTTGAGTTCTCTGTAAATATACGATTTTAAGTTAGATTTTCGTGCCGATTCCCAGTCTTCAATTAAGTATTCGAGATGTGATTTTACTAAAGAATTATATATATTATAGTTCGTACTTCACTTGGGATACAGTTTGCTAATTTTCTCAACGCCCCTAGTACCATAGTAGAAATATATAAGTAAGTTGTCTTCATAGAGTGGTACCAAACGCGGCTTGTATGTGTGCACGGCCGTAAGCACGTGCCTCAGCACGCACACTATGATAACAAACAGACCGGCGAAGCCAACACGAGCCGGGGCCGCCCCCGCGCTCGTCGACGAAATTATTTATTAGAATGAGGATATATTTTACTTTAACTTCGAATAATAAAGCATTCAAAACTTGCCGTAACCGGAGGAAATATTTTTCAGTATCAAATTTGTGACTTAAAAAACATATTGTCAATACATTAACTATACCTTAGTCTTCATGTACACGTCGCAGAAAAACGACGAAACTGTGATACGATTTCGTGAATTCGCTACATTCAGTATAGTTGACTTGATTGATTTATTAAAGCCTTCTTAGCTATGATAGTTTTCCTTTTAACTTCGTTATATATACTAGGTGCTGTATATATACCGCGGTATATATACCGCAAAGAACTTAGTTACCTACAAGACATCGAGCTTGTAGGTAACTCAAGTGCCCACTACCAGTGGGTAGCGTTCCCATCATGTTGGCGGCATTGCCTCTCTGAATTGCAATGTTAATACGTTGAGCCAAATAAGTGCCAGCATTTTGATCACGCGTCGCCTCAACCAGGCGCTCTGATAGATTTTTGAAAATAGAATGTGCTCCCGGACCCACGGACCCAGTGTCTCTACACCAAAAGGCTCAAATATGTAACCACTGCCAAGGTTTTCATATTTTCGCCGTTTGCACTGCTCTGCCTAATTTGCCGCAACGCCAAACCCATTCTGTGTTTCAGGAAGATGTGACGGAGCTAAAGTATCGACACAAGTTGCCTCCCACACTAAAGGCCGTCCCATCTTCCATGGAATTAAAGTCATGCCGTCGGGTCTTTTACAATCGTCACGCATCAGACCATTCGGTTCGAGAATGGCTGGAACGTTGGCAATGGTAAAAGCCCGTCGGATGATATCGTTGAGGCTGGCGTGGCGGAAAATTCGGCCAGCACTTTTCTGGCACGAGAGGCCGTGGTGACCGAGCCGGTCAACAGCAGTACCACACTGACAGCTATGGGCAACATAGCACCTTGCACGCAAACGTAAGCATATAGCGAGATGGAAAGCAGATGGATCTATAAGTGTACCAGTATTAAAAGAGGGAATGGCCTGCAAATAAAGCCCTGACTCCCATACAGAAACTTCTAGAAGTCGAGCACGCTCTGTTACGCTAGGATACTTATCTAAAAGATGTTACCGTGCTAGTTCACAAAGCGGCCGATCCCACAGTCTAACCTAGTTAGGTTATCATCACAGAGACTGTGGGATCGGGGGAGCCCGGTATTTGGGCATGCCATCTCCCAGGCGCTTCTGGCCTCAGTCAGGTTTGCTATTTCTAAAGAACCCTAACTATGAGAAAGTATTTTTTCGACTAATTTATTTTGTCAATATTTCGTTTATTTTGTAATTAAATCCAGAGCAGCTGAAAGTGTATTTGATTTTGAGCGAAATCCATAATGTTGTTTAAGAAGAAATTTAAGCGAGTATAGGATTCTTTCAAATATTTTTGATATAACACCCGAAACTTGTATATAATTACTAGGATCCGTTTTTGGGCAATATTTGTATATAGGACTGCCCTTCGCAACCTCGCAACAAAAATATAATGCATATATATTTCCGAGACATTTAATAGCTTTTGTACTTATTCCATTGACACCTGGATCTTGTGTTTGTGTCGAGGTCATGAATCATTTTACGAATTTCATAATTGCTAGCTGGTTTTAATTCTGATGATATTGAATCATGGGAGTGGTTACTATCGTTTATTTAAATACCTATTCCCCGTGTCAACATGATATTTATTCGGTATCTTGTTGGCCTACTCTGAACCGACCGAAGCGAAAAATAAATCGCATATTTCGTTACCATCTTTTACGAGCCCAGAATCAGACAATAATTTTGGAGGAGCACAGGTGTCTTTCATTTTGTTACGAGCCAAATTAGTATTCACTTCCCACATTTTCTTAGGATTACCGTAGCATTCCTGAAATATATCAAAATTGTGCACAAAAATCGATACACCTCGTCCCTACTAGTTGGTCAGTAATTGAATATAAAAGCTCAGGCAAGCATATTATGCTCATAGTTATATAGTTTGGCATCCTGTTCTGAAGTAATCCATGTCTCAGAAGAAATCAAAATGTAATTGAAATTTTGAGGTTAATTGCTTGTAACTTTTTTCTTTTAAAAATTGTTTGATTTCTGTATTTGTTGTTCAAGTACAGGATATAACGGATATTATACGTATGTTTTGGAACGAAAGTTCCGTATCGCGCGTTGCGAAAGGGGGCGAGACGGAAAAAATTAAGACCAATAGTTGTAACGACACTTTTTGCTATAGTTGTAAGCCATTCCACGTTCTCGTCCGATCACCGAAGTTAGCAACGTCGGGCGCGGTCAGTACTTTTTTTTTTTTTACTTGGATGGGTTCTCGCCTGGGAACACCGCGTGATGTTGGTTTTTGCAAGTTTCTTTTAATTTTGGAATGAAAGTTCCTTATCGCGCGTTGCGAAAGGGGGCTAGACGGAAATTGAACTTCGTTCCATCCGGGTGTCCCTTGACACCTCCCAAGTTTTCTTTTAGTTTTAAATGTAAAGCTGTTTATAAGTTAGACCCCGGGACAAAATAGGTCCCTTGGTGGCCTTCCAAATAGTCATTTTCAAACATAGATTTTTTAAGTCCGGTTTTGTTGGCATCTAGCGTCTGACTTCAAATTCTTATAGAATATATAAAATTATGGTCCACAGCCATAAATGGCAATTAGAATGATATAACTTAAAATATTAAGGGAGCCCCATGTAGGTGGAGAGCAAAATAATTTTTATTTTTTTAACATCTACCCTTGGTATCGTACCCTTGGTGCCTGCACACCTAGGTATCGTTAAAAATGGCTTGGCAAGTAGAGTACGATACCGGTTTAAAAAATATCTTTGTTGGAAAAACCAATTTGGTAGGCCATCAAAGTTACTGTTTTTGGACTTATTTTGTCCCGGGGTTACGTATAATATCCATTATATCGTGTACTTGAAAATACAAGAGTCAGATATAAAAGTCAGACAATTATTACAAAGAAAAAAAAAGCAATTAACCTCAAATGTTGTTCTCTATTAGACAAAATGTAGGCGCGAATCTCAGTTCGGCGAGAACGACTACTTAATAAAAATGTCTAATTTAAAAGCAATTGAATAAGAAAATAATGCTAAAGGTGTAATTGTATATATAACCTGCCTGCGCGGGTGAATGTGCGTGTGTGTGTGTGTGCGCGAGTGCAAGCGTTCGCGTGGCACCTGGGCGCGTGCCGTGTGTATGTGTGTACGTGTGTGCAGGCTCGCGCGCAGCATCCGGGCGCGCTGCTGACGCGTGCCGTATGTATGTGTGTACGTGTGCGCAGGCTCGCTGGTGGCGCGTGCTGTGTGTACGTGTATACGTGTGCAGGCACACGCGCAGCACCCGGGTGCGCTGGTGGTGCGTGCCGTGTGTATGCGTGTACGTGTGTACGTGTGCAGGCTCGCGCGCAGCACCTGGGCGCGCTGCTGGAGCACGTGCGGCTGCCGCTGCTGGCGCAGGACACGCTGGTGGCGCGCGCCGCGGCCGCGCCGCTGCACGGCGCGCTGGAGCTGCGCGTGAAGGACCTCGTGATCGAGGCGCTGTCCTACCACCTGCTGCCGCCCGCGCGCCGCGCCGCCGCCGCCGCCGCCAGCGCGCGCGCGCGGCCCCGCGCCGCGCCCGGCGCCGCCGCGCTGCTGGTGGCGGGCGGCCAGGCGCCCAAGGCCATCCGCGACGCGGAGCTGCTGCGCCTCGAGGGCGCCGCCGGCTGGCGCGCCGCCGCGCCGCTGCCGTCGCGCCGCTGCCGCGCCGGCCTGGCCGTGGTGGACGGCCGCGCGTACGCCGTGGGCGGCTTCAACGGGACGCTGCGCGTGCGCTCCGTGGACGTGTACGACGTGGCGGCGGACGCCTGGAGCGCCGGCCCGCCGCTGGGCGCGCGCCGCTCCACGCTCGGCGTGGCCGTGCTGGGCGGCACCATATACGCGGTCGGCGGCTTCGACGGCGCCGCCGGGCTCAGCTCGGCGGAGGCGCTGGACGCGGGCGCCGCGGCCTGGCGCCCGGTGGCCGCGATGGCCACGCGCCGCTCGTCCGTGGGCGTGGCCGTGCTGGAGGGCCGGCTGTACGCCGTCGGCGGCTACGACGGCGCCGCGCGCCAGTGCCTGCACTCGGTGGAGCGCTACTGCGCCGTGCGCGACGCGTGGGAGCCGGCGCCGGACATGGCCGCGCGGCGCTCCGGCTGCGGCGTGGGCGTGGCCGCCGGCGCGCTGTACGCCGTGGGCGGCCACGACGGGCCGGCCGTGCGGCGCTCCGTCGAGCGCTACCGGCCCGAGGCGGCCGCGTGGGCCGCCGCGCCGCCGATGCACTCGGCGCGCCGCAACGCGGCCGTGGCGGCGCACCGCGGCAAGCTGTACGTCGTCGGCGGCGACGACGGCGCCCGCAACCTGGACACTGTGGAGGTGTTCGACCCGGCCGCCGACGGCTGGACGCTGCTGGCGGCCACCATGTCCATCGGCCGCTCGTACGCCGGCGTGGCCGTGCTGGAGCACGCGGCCGGCGCGGGCTCGTGACGGCCGGCGCCCGCGGCCGCGCCCGCGTGCCGCTGCCGGCGCGAGGAGGCGGCGGCGTACGAGAGCGCGGCGTGGCGCGGCGCGCAGACGCTGGAGTTCCACGGGCGCGGCGCGGCGGCGGCGGGCGCGGCGGCGGGCGGCACGGTGCCGCGGCGCGGCGCGCGCTGGCCGGTGCGCGTGGAGGTGTGCGGCGCGGCGCTGGACGTGGAGCTGCCGCCCGCCTGCGTGCTGCTGCTGCCGCGCGCGCGCCACCTGTTGCCGGAGAGCCAGCGCGACGCGCCCGCGCCGCCCGCCGCGCCCGCCGACGACAACGACGAGTAGCGCGTCGGGAACTGTCGGCCGGGGTTCCAGGTCGGCTGCGGTGGACCGCCTTCGGTTTCTCCGGTGCCCGCCGGAGTTTTGAACTCGTGCGATTTCCCTCTGGATTATGTTGGGGTGTTTCCGGCCGACCCCGGTGCCGGTGCCGGTGCGACGCGGTATATTCGCGTCTCTTTAAAGTGATGTAGTGATTTAGTAGGTGATATATTTCTGCGACCCGCCGCGATCGTCCTTCACCGCCCTCGTTTAAGTGATAATATTGTTAAATATGTACCTAGTTGTCGATGATCCGTTGTTGTGTGGCCGGTTCCGCTTTTTTGGCTAGATTTAATTTTGTATGTATGATATTATGTTGATATTTGTTATTTGTGGGACTTGTGGCGCCCGCGTAGCTAGATTATGAAGTGAATAAATTACGATTCGCTCCGAATGTAGAGTTTTATATGTAACGGTCGCTTGGGTGACGCCCAATGTTCCGCCAAATGTCCTGGTTTCGAAATTTTCCTCCTGAAATATCGTCCGTCTGTCAGAGGCGTCTACGCTAGATGCCACTAAATCACACATGCGATTAATTTCAAATTCTCAGAGAATAGCCAGAAATGGCAATTAAAATGTTTTTTTTTTTTATTTCAAGTTCACAGAACAGCTATAAAAGTAATTCAAATATGTACATAGTGATAATTTAAACGTAATTTTCTTTGCTACTTTAAAGCTTAAATATGTGAACCTAACATGCTCAAATCTTAATTATACCTACTGCTACTATAATACATAAAATAGACTTATTTTAACAAATTAACAGCTAAATATCAGTAATTACATCTATTATATCACAAACTTAAAAATCTTAATTATACCTAATGCTACTATAATACATAAACTAGACTTATTTTAACAAATTAACAGCTAAATTTCAGTAATTACATCTATTTTATCACAAACTTAAGTTCATCCATTACATAGTATAGGTTTTAGTTTATTACTTAGCATAGTTATATAGAATTACATTGATTATATAGAATTACATAGATGTGTGTTAGCAATCAATTTTTTTAAATTATATTTTATTGAGGCCAGTGAACTATTATGAAATATATCAAAAATAAATGAAAAAAACTATGGGGCACACGTAAACAGGGAGCAAAAATATTTTAATTTTTTTATCTCCCTTGCGGGGGATCTTTGAAAAAAACTCTGCAAATAGAGTACGATACCGGTTTAAAAAAAAACTATGTCGTAAAATAACAATTTCCGTGCGTCCCACTACCCACATTCTGTCCCTGATTCTGTATTTGCAACTACTACCTCATTTATATTCTAGAACGATATTTTTTGCAAAATCAAGATACACCCGCTATATTTTAATGTTAAAACTATTGTGAGTATTACACTTTATGTTTCAATGTTATATCTGGCTTAAAACAGGATAATTTCGACTTACTTTGTAGTCGACTAGTTTCGGACAAATTAGTTCACGCCCGCCTTCGCGTATCGCGCGTCTGACTTATCCTGATGAAGGACAACTAATGCGTCCGTCCGTTTCGTGTTTAAGCCGAATATAACATTGAAACGTAACGCGTAATACTTAGATTAGTTATTTTTAGGTAATTTTTTTACATATAATAATATTTCATAACCAATGGATAAATATTGATAAATTAAATATAACTTAATTTCACCCGCCGTTCTGATGTCAATATAGCGGGTTTTGTTTCAATCATATTCTGCCCATTTGTCGATTATAAATCTGCAGGATTGTGCACTACTTACCAATGTCGGTATAGATATATGTCAATTTGCGCATTTGCTGGTAAATAATAAATTAGAGAAAGCAAAAGGGTTCCTCCTTTTCCGTTACGTCCTAAATACAATTCAACTGCGGTAGAGATATTTGTCGACAAAGTGGTGCAAAATTCTCTAGTCTCTAAAATAGCCTATGGCCTAAATGGCCTAATCATACACATTTGATTAATCAACATAGAATAAAAAACTAGCTTATCCCTCTGCGTGAATCTAACACATTTTCCTAGATTTCGACTCTGTGAAATGTACAAAATTTAATATGTAAAATAATAATATAAGAGAAAGAGGATACCCTATTTACCCCTTTATCCAAACTCGCAAAATATATGAGAACGCCAAAAGACGTCATCCCATTTTCAGATACCGGGTGTTAAAATTGACTGCTGCTGCGGTAGTGCATACATAGGACAAACCAAAGCGCACTATCGCGGAAAGGGTTAAGGAGCACATCGCAGCTGTGAAGGTGACTAAATCTGCAATCGCTGAACACTTACTTGAGTCGGGACCTAACCTCTGGATTGAGCTCCACGCCTCTAAAAACCTTTCCACTGAACGTCATTACAACTCAAGGATTGTACGTGAAGCGGTTGAAATAAAAAAAAAATGTAATTTCAACCGGGAAGATGGTTTTAGGCTGGCTGCCGCGTGGAATCCAGTTATAAGTAAGTGTTCGCGTCGCGATTTATCCCGCGATAAATCTGCTGATATCGTGAGTGTTGTGTGTCGAGACAATTTCTCACAAGACCTAGTGCGGGTAGTTGGAGACAATACTCGCCCTTTCCCACGCTGACACCCGCATTATCCAGTCTTTAGAGAGAAGAGAGAAATACCGAATTGTGCGAGCGAGAGAGAAGAAAAAAGAAATAAACCCTCTTAATAGGTTTTTTCTGGGTGTATGGTGATTTAATTTAGGTTAGATATTTTTATGTAAATTTTATTGATGTAATAATATTTCATAACCAATGGATAAATGTTGACAAATTTTAATTACACCCGCCATTCTGATGTCAATATTGTAAATGTACCTTGATTTTGCTAACACTTTGTTCTAAAAGAGGTATAGATTTTTATAGCCGAGGTGCAAAAATATCGTTAAAAAAAACTTTGCGAGTAAGGAACCGTTTTTAAAAACAGTTGTACATATTTAAAAACGAATTTTGCAAATAATATCTTTTATATGCCCTCATTTAACTCTTTATTGCCCAAAAAGGTACAAAGGGTGGACTTAACGCTAAAAGCATTATCTACCAGTCAACCACTCATGGTTGAAAAGCGAAGGCTGTAGGCATGCATCAAAAATAATAAAGTGGTAAAAATATGATAGTTTCATATTTAAAAGAATTTTTGTAACACTAAATTAAATTAAAAATATATATATTTAAATAAACCTTCAATATAATATATATCTAAATAAAACAAACAATACATATACTATACTAGACGTAATACATATGAATACAACATTATATAATACATAAAATATAATTAATATAACATTAAACTCATTGCAATTAATCGGGGTAATTCCGGTAGGTATAAGAGAATAGAAAAAAATATATATATATTAAGTAACTGACGAAGCATTTAGATAGTGTTCTTTCACACGCATTTTAAACGTTGCCTTAGAAGAAACCTTTCTGATTTTTAGAGGTAATTGGTTCCAGAGCCGGACAGCCGTAACTTTGAAAGACTTGTCCAAAAATCCAGTTGTATGCATAGGAGTGGAGAGGACTAAAGCATCACTAAACAACACATTTTAATACCAAAATCATTATTTAGAAAAAAAAAACATTTTCTCTAATAGGCAAAATGTAAGCGCGAGATCTTAGTTTGGAGCGAACGGTTAGTAAGTGTCTAGTTTTTAATAGTTTGTTGTGCATCTTCGCAATGCTGTAAGTGCAAGAAGCTACTGTTATCATGAAAAATAAAAAATATATAATAACTAACTAACAAACCAGTATGGTATATGCAGATACCTATTAATATATGTATATTATATATATTAATAGGTATTATATTATATTATATTTATTATACATCCTACTAATATTATAAATCCGAAAGTTTGTGTGTAAGTATGTTTGTTCCATCTTTACACTTTAACGGCTGAACGGTTTTTGATTAAATTAGGAATGTACATAGATTATACCTAAGATTAACACATAGGCTACTTTTTACCGACTTCCCAAAAAAGGTCGTTCCCAAATACTTGAGTACCTCCTCAAGTCGACTGTATATATTATTTTTTTAATGTTTTTTACCTCATAACTTCTCTCCTCGTGAGCCGATTTCGAATTATTTTTTTAGTTTGAAGGATGTTGCTTTCTAATTGGTCCCATTAAAATTTGATTAAGATCTGATCAGTAGTTCTTGAAATATCGTCGATAATGCCTATTTTGTGACGAATAATGCGTACTTTGACGATGTTCTCGTTTACCCGACTTCAAACTTTCGTTGTGAGCCGATTTTGATGATTCTTTTTTTATTTGAAAGCTGGTGCTTTTTATGTAGTCCAATTGATTTGATCAAGGTCTGATCTCTAGTTTTTGAGTTATAGTCAATAATGCGTGTTTATACATTAAATCTGATCAAGGTTCCGATGATAAAGCGGTGAAGTCGTTTTTTTTGCGCTTTGCTTGCGTTTCATTATTAACTTGATAATAGCGGGCGAAGCCGCGGGGCACGGCTAGTATAACATAAAAATTAAAGTTATTAGGCATGTTATTGAAACACGAATATGTTTTACTTACTGAGTGTTATAAGTAGATAAATGCCCACATAACATTGTAGAAGGCACGTTGTATCGTTATCTGTGGGTACGGTGACCTGTGACCTCATGTTGTCGCGAGCTCTCCTAGTAACTATTATTTAATCTGTGCTCCTGCTGATCACAGTAGCAAGCTCTCGCATCATATCTTATCAACTTGTGTGGAGTCGTAATAATACTTTCATAATATGTTTAACAGACAGTTATCATTATAGTTTAATGGATGCATAAGAAACAACATTTTAACTAAGTATCAACTTTTATTTGCTTCTTTACATTTGTAAAGTTATAGATAGGTAGTTAGTGCTATCAGCTAAGTATAAATAATTATCGTTTCGGAAAGTGGAATAGTAATTAAGTAAGTACCTACTATTTGATCGAGCGAAGCGAGATCTATTATGTGACTAGGGTGGTTCAGCACTTTGTCTATCCGCCCGTTCGTGCGTCTGTCAGGCGCATTTGGCGACATGTAATTCTCAAAGAATATGTAAAGCTACGACCCTAAGCCAAAAATTGCATTGAAACTAATACAGAATCAACTACGTACGACTTTTTCCTGCGCACGATTAAGGCAAATCGAATGACGTAGGTCAGGATCATCAAAATCAGGTAACTTTTTTGGTCTCTAGAACGCTACAAAAGAAAAGACATTCATACATGGCTAATAAACACATCACCCTCCTTTGCGTCGCGCAGCCGGGTAAAATATAAAGAACTAGAGTTAGTTAGATTAGGGTAGGTTTAGAAGGTACATAAGTAGGCGCATTATTTTATCATGAAGAGGAAAACGTTCAATTGCGAGACGAACGGTACGCTTCGAGCCGCACGCGCAGGCTGGAGCGCCTCGGAGCGTCGCGCGTCGTTCAGTTATTCTGTGGAGTCGCGGCCACGTCCGGTGTTGCGGGAGCGGGGTCACTCACTCGGACTCGTCGAGACGGGACGGGACACGTCAGTGGGACGGAGCGCGTCGCGCAGTCGACATGTGGCTCAGCGCGGTGTGGTTGTGTGCGTGTCTGGCGGCGGCGCGGGCGCGCGTGTCCGTGGGCGGCGTGTACGGCGTGCAGAGCACGGTGCTGCTCAACGCGGCCGAGCGCCGCGACCGCCCGCTCGGGTACCGCATTGAGGCCGAGCTCGCCGTCGCCTCGCACGAGGACGATACGCTCCTCTCCTTCACGGTCGGTACCTACCTACGTACGTAACATAACGGCCGGCCGGCATTCTCCGCACTCGACGTGTCTATGTACCTACCGCCTCCGTTGGGACCGCTTGTTTTGTCGGAGTTCGTAGCGGAACCTCTTTATTGTTTTGTTTAACGAGATCTGAGAGTCTTAAAAAATATCTCATCCCAGCCTTTTGTACTTATGTCGAAAAGTTCACAGGACGACGAGAGCACCCACGGTCGATAAACTTATCTGACTGTTCTCTAACGGGGCCGGCTAGACGCGAAATATCCAAGTGTCAAAAGTTATTTGCTAAATGTTTTCATATGAAATTCAGTAGAAAAAAGAAAAACTCCACTTCTGCAATATACCATATTGATAACATAATCATAAATGAAGTCTCGAACACGCGTGACTTAGGAGTTTTTATTATAAATTGGACTTCAGAGAACATTTATTGATGTAATCGTCAAAAGAGGCGCACAATTAGCTGGTTTCGTAATCCGTCAAACTAAATTTTTTAAAGATCTTGAAATCCCAATTATTATTTTTTTTTGTTTTAGAATATTGAATTCCAATCTGGAGCCCTTCTTACGCAGTCCACATACAAAGACTGGAAAAGCTTCGGAAAAAAATTCTTTATCACCTGTCATGAGTATATGACAATATCTGTCGCAGTCTTAAGTCTTACCAATCGCGACTTACACACTTCAAAATGCTTACACTCGATCAAAGGCGCAACATCGCTGATATTGTATATGTAATTAATTAATTGTGTGTAATTAATTAGCTCCAAATTAGATAGCCCAGACCTGCTCGAAAAAATAAGTTTTCTCATCCCTCGGCGCAGCCGTTTACAGAATAGAAAAACGTTCAACCTTCCACAATGTCGCACAAATTATGGACAAAACTCTCCTATAAATCGTATGTGTTTCGCATAAAATATAACCAAATTTGTCATGACTTCATCTTCAATGCATCAAACACTTCTATAAAGCACCACTTATGTAAATGGCACCTAAAACCTCACATTTAATTTTTGCTTCACACATTAGATTAATTCACAAAATCTCACTCTGTTAATTGTATTTTTAACTATGTACTTCAAATAATAACTAATAATTATATGCAAGCAGTGTTCACTTCTAGAAGGCCGTACCTACACTGTACTTAATATGAATAATTTATTTTACGTGATTGTCCAATACTGTATGTGTATCGTCCAGTTTAGTGAACCTAATAAAAGAAAAAAAGACCACTTTATAATGTTTCATTAAATACGTTATGCATTCAACGTATACATATATATATATATATATATGATCAATTATTATACCTTTGATTTGTAGTAGTCTGTAACGCATTGAATTGAAAAAACAAAAAAAAGTAAATGAGATAATAATATGATGGTAATACGATCGTTATTAAGACCATTAGCGAAACATCTTATAGCAAGTTCTTCATTAAAAAGCCACAAAATATCGTACTTATGCCTGTCTTTTTCTGATTGAGCTAAAGTTTAATCTCAAAGTAACTCTTCAATCTCACAGCCAAGCTTAT
This sequence comes from Lomographa bimaculata, assembly GCA_948107665.1. Classification (NCBI taxonomy): domain Eukaryota; kingdom Metazoa; phylum Arthropoda; class Insecta; order Lepidoptera; family Geometridae; genus Lomographa; species Lomographa bimaculata. The sequence goes on along the minus strand of OX403600.1, from coordinate 97,037 downwards.
GTTTTGACCTATTTCCTTGTTTACAATTTATCAATGGAGTTTAAATGGCAACAGGTGACTATTTTCACTTCGGAGCATAATTTGGCAGTAAATGGAATCTCATATCCTTTAGTAAACTGTCAACGTTATCATAATATGATTTTAAATACATCTTTGCTTTATATGACAATATACCCATCAACACAAAATTTATCAAATATTTTTGGGAACTGTCACGTAACAAGATACTGTAATATTCGATACATCGATTGGAGATATTTATATTTTTCTTCACCCGTAATTTTAAATAGCAACTCTATAATTTCTAAATCAAACGACTCCAATTTTAACCGACTCTAAAAAGGAGGAGGTTCTATGTTCGACTGTATGTATTTTTCACCGACTTCCCAAAAAAGGAGGAGGTACTCAAGTCGATTGTATTTTTTTTTAGTTTGAAAGATGTTGCTTTCTAATTAGAAAGCAACATCTTTAAATGGGAACAATTGGTCCCATTTAAATTTGATCAAGATCTGATCAGTAGTTCTTGAAATATCGTCAATAATGCCTATTTTGTGGACTACTTTGACAATGTACTCGTTTAACCGACTTTAAAAGTTACCTCATTAACTTCTCGTTGTAAGCCGATCTTGATGATTGTTTTTTTATTTGAAAGCTGGTTCTTTTCATGTGGGCCCATTGAAATTTTATCAAGATTTAAACTGTAGTTTTTGAGGTAAAGTCACTTATGCGTGTTTAATACATGAAATCTGATCAAGGTTCCGAAGATAAAGCGGTGAAGTCGTTTTTTAGGGTTCCGTACCCAAAGGATAAAAACGGGACCCTATTACTGAGACTTCGCTGTCCGTCCGTCCGTCAGTCCGTCTGTCACCAGGCTGTATCTCAAGGTCATAATTCCGGAACATAAAGTATCTATATTCTAAATTTCATCATAATCGGTTTATTCGTCGCGGAGATACGTGGTAACAAACATTCACACACACACACACACACAAACTTTCGCATTTATAATATTAGTAGGATAGGACAGGATTCCTTTGGGCAGTTCATTTCGAAATAATATCTAGTATTCATCACAACTCGTTACAGCTATCGAAGCCTCAATTGCTGGTGCTGGGCGCACATCGCTCCGCCGAATGGCAGCCGCGGGGCTCGCTCTGGGACGCGGGCGGCGGCGGCGCGAGCGCCGCGCGGATCCGCGCCGGCGTCATCGCCGCGGCCTACCTGCACCCCGCCGACCCGCCTGACGTCGCCGACTACAAGCGCTCGCTCATATCTCTGTTCCAGGTGAGCGTCGCCGCGCCGCGCCGACCGCGCCGCCTCCGTCCGCCCCATATACTGACCGGGTCGCGTGTTCAGTTTCAGGCGGCCGACGGCGAGTACAACGAGACCGACGTGTCGGGCGTCTGCGACGTCCTCTACGAGACGCTCTCCGACACCGAGTTCCGCAAGATCAAGGTCGGCCCCCGCGACCGCCCGATGCCGGTCGTCCCGCGTCGAGGGGGGCGGCGTCGTTGACGAAGCGGTCGGTTGCAGGTCGGGTGCGGGTCGGACGCGGCGGCGGGCGCGGACGCGCGGCGCGTGGCGCGCTACACGGCGGCCGGCGGCGCGCTGGCGGCGCTGCACGCCGACGAGGTGCTGACGCTACACGGCGAGCTCAAGGTGCGCTCGTGGCACGCGCTGCAGCGACGCGCCGCCGCGCCGCCCGCGCCGCCGCCGCCGCCGCCGCTCGACGAGCTGCGCGTCGCCGAGCTGACGCCGCTCGTCGCGCCAGACGAGGACGAGGACGCGAGCGCTGTGAGTGTCCCGCGTACTCTACTCGCGGTCGGATTCAAACTCGACATAAATCGATACCACTATAATTTTTGTTCGGTGAAGTCCTATTTCTTTTTTTTGAAGATCCACCCAAAAAAACAATCGTTGCCCTAAACAGCCTCATCCAAAAAAATAAAAATATCTACAAATAAATGAAACCTGTACCGAAATCTTTCGGGCTATTTGAGTCATGCCTGCACTACAAAAACTTTTCATAACCCAAAAAGGCCACGCGTGCACCTAATTTTAACTTGGGGTATAATTATTTAGATGGCCACCAAAAATTTTATAAAATTTCCTGTGACAGCCGAATCGGCTAACAGTAGGTAGTTATGCATTCCGGTATTAAGAGCCAATTTGTTACTATAAACACCTAAGTATTAAAACCGCTGAGTAGAGCCAGACATTCTGAGAAGCCGGCCGGAATGCAGTACTGATAAGCAGTGCATGCCGTACCTTTAAGTTGAATTATAATTTAGTCTAGCTTCGACCACCATTTGTATCGTACAAATAAATTAAATTTAAGTATTTTTCGTCTTTTTAAAAACATATTCCCGCGAGCTCCAATCTTGACTGGCGCAGCCGGTAGGATTGCTGGGTTACGATCGTGAAAAGTGGCGTACTAATTAAAAGTGCGTTTTCCGCGAGTTTAACCAACACGGCACGCGTATCACTTAATATCAGTGAGCGCGCCTAACAGCAATCCGCGAACCAACAAATTTGTCATTATTACTCGAGGACCGAAAAGGACGAGCCTAACTACAACAGAAGGATGCGGGCGAGTGTACTGTGAGTAGACCTTTTCGCATATCCTTTCCTCCCATCTATTCCTGTTTGTTAGAACTAGTAATTATTGTTACTTATTTGATTTTCTTTATAACGTACCTACTTTGACGTTATAGATTTATTGTGTTAATTTTAAGTAAAAGTGAAATTAAGCATCCATAAAAATGGAGCATAATATACAATTAGTCCCTAAAGATTTATTAACTATTATACCTAAGTTTGATGGTGATGCGGGCTTGTTAAACCTATTCATTAAGAAAGCCCAGTATATATACCGCGCATTTGCCGACGAAGATAAGGTGTTACAGCAGACTTATCTGTTCCACGCAATTACTAGTAGGCTCCATGGTAGAGCTGCTCACCTGTTAAGTGAACGTGAGGATATTAGTACATGGGACGCACTCAAACCAGTTCTGATCCAACATTTCGGCGACCCAAGGTCCGAAGACTGTATTGCTATCGAGTTAGAGCAAATTAAAATAAAATCAGGAGAGTCTTATATCGACTTCTGCCATAGGATACAACACATTCGGAGCACATTATTTGCAAAGGTTAATTTGTTAACTGACGAGGGTGTAAAGGCCGCTAAAATGATAGTGTATAATAACATAGCGCTAAATGTGTTCTTGTATAATCTGCCTGAGGATTTGATTCGAATTGTGCGCCTTAAAGTGTGTACTTCTTTGGAATCCGCCTTAAGTGTTGTGACCGAGGAAGTAAATTTCATAAATCAATATAATGCAAAAAATAAGTCGCGCCCATTTTCAACACCACAACATCAAAATCAGTTTCATCAAAAACCAGTTCAGGCACCGAACCCCGTTGTTTTGCCTAATAACAGTGGTAATTTTAGATTCGGTAATCCCCAAATCAACCATCAAAATCGACTTCAACCATATACTCAAAATTATAAATTTGGTGTGCCCGCGCAACAACCACAAGGTTATAAATTTGGTATTCAGCAAAACCAACCAAATTCGACTGGATTCAGATTTAACCAAAACCCGGGTCCCCAAAACTTTAAGTTTGGCATACCTAGGCAACAACCGAACTTTAATTTCGGAATCCCGCATCAAAGCCAAGGTTATAGGCCGCCTATGGCTAACAACTTTAATAGACATCAAATGCCTTTCGGGCAACCCCAGCAAAACTTTAAATTTGGAATCCCTAATCAAAACGTAGCGGTTCCTAAACCAAACGTGAACTCGGATGTATCGATGCGAACGGCTCGGCCCCTAAGGCAAAATACGCTGAACACTTCAGCTGAAAACGAGAATTTGTTCTATAACAACGAGCTTGTAGAGGCGCCGTCGCCAGATCAATCCTATGACCAAAACGTGGCTTATTATGAGGAAAATAATTATGTAGAGATGCCAGAGCCCCAAACTTTTGAGGAAACGGCAGAAACTTGCCATTATCAAGAGATAAGCAGCCCGGAAAATTTTTATGTACAGGCCTCCAGTTTTCACCCGAAATAATTCAAATAAATTGCGATTCACTTTTGAAGCTTCCGCATATAGAGATTCCGGAAATAAAAGCGCGTTTTATGATTGACACCGGGAGTACACGGTCGTTTATAAGTCCTGCAAAAGCGGATGAATATTTCTCCGCATACAAGTTATATGAGCCTTTTGAGGTGATCAGCACGCATGCTCGTAGTCAACACAGCGAAGCTATTTACATCCCGCTGCTGAAAACTTTCAAAAGCTTAGGTAACCATAAATTCTATGTGTTCGATGTCGATAGTCGATATGACGGTTTAATTGGCTCAGACCTTCTGAAACAACTGGAAGCTAAAATCGATATGAAAAATCAAATATTACAGACACCTACCGCGAACATACCCATTATATATAAACCTCCATATGAGATCACCATTGAACCAAGAACGGACACTCGAGTCAAGGTCCCTACAGATCTACAAAATGGAGAGGCTATTATAGAATTCACCGATTTTGGACAAGATGTTAGAATGCCGGCTGCCATCGTAATGTGTACAGACTCTTTCGCTTACACTGTCATACAAAACGCGTCCGAAGATAGAATAACTATGACATTTTCAAAACCACTACGAGTAACGAGATATGAAAAGGAGGAATGTACGGTAAACGTGACAATGAATGAGTGCGAAGTTGATGAATTGTTAAAGCAAAACCTGAGAAAGTTGCGTTTAGATCATGCAAATAAGGAAGAGCGTGAGAGTATTGAGAAGTTGTGTTATGAGTATAGAGATATATTTCATTGTGACGACTTACCGCTAACGTTCACAAACCGCGTTAAACACGACATACGTACCAAAAACGAAGACCCTATATTCATAAGGCCGTATAGACACCCACCTGTGTACAACGAAGAAATACAGAAGCAGGTCGATAAACTTCTTGAGAATGACGTCATAAGGGAATCTTACTCACCCTGGAGCGCACCAGTACACCTCGTGCCCAAAAAGGCCGATGCCTCCGGTGAGACTAAATTTAGAATGGTCATAGACTACAGGCGATTAAACGAAATTACTACGGATGATAAGTACCCGTTGCCAAATATCTCAGATTTATTTGATAAATTGGGTAAATCAGTGTATTTTAGTACAATCGATTTGGCGAGCGGGTACCACCAAATCGAGGTCAGGGAAGAGGATAGATTGAAAACAGCGTTTAGCACACAATCCGGACACTACGAATTCACTCGGATGCCCTTCGGTTTGAAAACGGCTCCTGCAACCTTTCAGCGAGCCATGGATAATGTCTTGAGAGGCCTCCAGGGCCTCCATTGCCTTGTATATCTCGACGACATTATCGTCTATTCAGCAAGTTTGCAGGAGCATGTCGAAAAACTCCGTATGGTATTTGAAAGGCTTAGATCCACCAATCTAAAAGTTACGTTGGACAAGTGCGAGTTTTTCCGAAAGGAAGTCCTTTATCTTGGCCATATGATTACCAAAGAAGGTCTTAAACCAAACAATGATAAAATCCAGGCCGTCCTTGACTTTCCCATACCAAGAACTACTACTCAAATCAAAAGCTTCTTGGGGTTAGTGGGTTATTATCGCAAATTTATAAAAGACTTTGCGAAAATAACTCGCCCTCTTACCAATTGCTTGAAAAAGCGAAACAAAGTCGAGTTGTCAGACGAGTACATTGCAGCTTTCGAAAGGTGTAAGGAACTACTAGTAAATGCCCCAATTTTGCAATTCCCGGATTATACAAAACCTTTCGTACTTACCACAGACGCGTCTGATTATGCGATCGGAGCAGTATTATCTCAAGGACCAATAGGATCCGACAAACCGATCGCTTACGCTAGCCGGACGTTAAACGACGCGGAATCGCGATACAGCACTATAGAAAAGGAGTTATTGGCAATAGTCTGGGCCGTTAAGCACTATAGGCCATATCTTTACGGTAGACGGTTTACTATCTTTACTGATCATCGACCCCTGGCATGGCTTAATAATATGAAAGAACATAACAGCAAACTTACAAGATGGAAATTACGACTATCTGAATTCGATTATGAAATTGTTTATAAAAACGGGAAGCAAAATTGTGTAGCAGACGCACTGTCTCGAATTAAGGTTAATGCTGTAGGAGGTGATGACCAGTCTATGAAAGTAAATGTGAGTGATGACGATGATGAAAGGTTACTTCAGGAAATAGATCAAGTAATGCGAGACATCGAAGTTTTAAGAAAATGCCAACCTGTGATGATTGACAATGCTGAAGGGACTATAGTTATATCGTCAGACTCTGAAAAGACTATGTCAATAGGATCACGTGAACCAGACCCTAAATCACCATACTCAGTTCCGTCCCCATCTAGCGGCACTATCTCTGTATCTGAAAACTCACAAACAGAACATTCAGTGTATGAAACAGATACAGCAGGCATACCTATTTTAAATGAGGCAATCGACACCAAGCCTAACCAAATTCTTGTACATACGTGGTATAGAGAAGAGCTAACAGTGAAAGACATTTCAAGACCCAAACAAAAGGTTTTAGAGGTTCATCTCCCTATAAATAGAACAGATTTAGTTAAACAGTTCCTGAAAGAATACATCAACCCTAAAGTGAAACATTTTATTTATTTCGAGGACGAAACACACCGAAAGCAATTTTCCGACGCATTTATCACACTTTTTAAGAAAGACACAGTAAGGATTTACGAATGTAAGCAACGGGTAGTATATGTAGACGATGAATGCGAACAAAGAGATATTGTTCTGAAGTACCACATAGGAAAAACGTGCCATCGGGGTATAAAGGAAACACTCATGCACCTTAAACGCACATATTATTGGATAAACATGGAACTAACAGTAGCAACTATTATTAATTCTTGTGAAGCATGCAAATCTATGAAATACGATAGAAAACCATTAAAACCAGAATTACAGCTCACCCAGACGCAGAATAGGCCTTTCCAAGAAATCTTCATAGATGTCTTCAGCATAGAAGGCAGATCATATCTAACCATCATTGATGCTTTTAGTAAGCTAGGGCAAGCATTTGAAATAGCAAACAAAACCACACCGGAGGTTATAAGAGCACTTATTAAATATTTTTCTCTATATGGCATCCCTCGCAGAGCCAGCATGGACTCAGGCACGGAGTTCAATAATACTTTAATGAAAGAAACTCTCAGTTTTTATAAAATAGATCTCCACATTGGCACCCCACATAACCCAAATTCGATGGGTTTAATAGAGCGTTTTCACTCAAGCTTGATTGAAATATACCGATTGGCAAAATATGAACATAAGTTTACTGATGCGGCTTCCGTAATGACATACGCGCTAATGTCATACAACCAGTCCATACATTCAACTACGGGTCTGACTCCTTTCGAAGTTGTGTTTGGACATACCGACTCAACAAGCCCATTTGACGTTGATTTCAATAAAGATTACACACAGAAATTGGTACAGGATCACCAAAAACGAACCAAATACCTATATAAGTATATAACGGATAAAGCAATAAGCAAGAAAGAGCATATTAAGGAAAAGCGTGGAGGTGAAAGAGAGTTCAATGTTAAAGAAGGAGATATGGTGTTTATAAAAGGAGTGAATGAAAGAAGAGGGAAGGATAAAGCAAGATATAAAAGGGCTGAAGTGACAGGAGATATAGTTAGGAACATAGTACCGGTTAAGCTTAGAGGCCGCGAAACAAAAGCTCCTATTAAGGATTTGAAACGTCCTTCACAGGTACGCCCTGATCCTGATGCAAACATCAGTCGCCCTGGGCCTTCTACTTCAGCGGATCAACCGCAATCCTGGGATACTTCCGATCAAGGAAGGGCAAGCCCTCATAAGTAGTGATAAGTGGACTATTTTTAAGACTACTCACCCTCGCTGGTCCAGGATGTCTGCGTCGCCCACCTTATTAGCTTCGCTACAGATACTACAGCGTGTCGGCAGATCCTCGTAGAGTTAGGAGAGCTGAAAGTAGAGAAGATACAAGACGACAGATGGATGGTATATGCTAAATCCAATCTGGTACTTACCCAAACTTGTAATAATGAAATCACTTACCATCATATCCAAGGAACTTACATTCTGACTATAGATGATGACTGCAAAGCTGAAATCAAAGGATTAATATTAAGAAGACACCAAGGAAACGTACAGAAGTCTACACTAACTGCAATGCCAATTATAAGCCTGTCTGAATTACCGCAACAAAAGATGACTTCCGCAATTGAACCTGCACCTGTGAACCTGGATGGATTGGACTTGACCAATCTGCAGCACTTATCTACAGTGCTAACCCGAAGTGAAAGTGTCAGTGCAAAAACCAGTGATTCGGAAAATATAATTAATGTTAAAGATATGAGCATCGGAACATTGATCTTATATATAATTTTAGTATTAATTGCTGTATTTTATGTTAAGAAATATTATCATGTGTATCGAAATCATCGGGTTCAGGTAAATCCACCTAATTCACCCGACGATTTCGAAGTTGAGGAGGGAGGAGTTATGCATTCCGGTATTAAGAGCCAAGTTGTTACTATAAACACCTAAGTATTAAAACCGCTGAGTAGAGCCAGACATTCTGAGAAGCCGGCCGGAATGCAGTACTGATAAGCAGTGCATGCCGTACCTTTAAGTTGAATTATAATTTAGTCTAGCTTCGACCACCATTTGTATCGTACAAATAAATTAAATTTAAGTATTTTTCGTCTTTTTAAAAACATATTCCCGCGAGCTCCAATCTTGACTAGGTTAAGGTTATTTTTTTTTAATAATTAATACAAAAATATTTATAATATGAAAAAATTTATTCACAGTAACATATTTGGATGAAATTTTTAAATAAAATGCGAGTACATATTTGGTGCATGCGTGGCCTTTTTGGGTAGCTCAGCGATTCAGAAGATACTTGCCTTTTTTAGGTTAGCAGACTTTACGTTTATTGGTGATAATTTCATATTAAAATGGGGATTAAATTCTGGTAAGTACTTATGATTTTTTGGGCGTTATATTTCATTATATCTGGGGATTGCTTAAACCTAAGCCTAAATATTTTACCCAAACGTTGTCAAATACATACATAGATTAATCAGATATACGACACGATCGTTTATACCCCGCTTGGAAATTATGAAATACTCGGGTAGTCATTCATATCTAGGCTTCGAGCGTTGAATTCAATTCGTGAACCAAATTCGAAGTTATTCGTTCGTCCGGCTCGGAAGCTAGCCGCCTCCGACAGACGGACGGATGGACCGAGTGCCGAACCGACCGAGTCAACTCGGCTTCTAGCCCAGATCTAGCTTCGCTCGATCAATCATTATCGAGGGGAGGCGGCGTAAAGTTTTCCGGCGCCCTCGATTACCATACTTCGAACTCGGCGCGGAGCCGGAAGCGAAATCGAGTTCGGCGGACGTTATTTCGGTCGTATTCGGGGGACGCGAGCTCACGTCGTCATGCGGCCACAGGAGCTGAGCGCCGCGCTCGAGGAGCACCGCGCCGCGCTCGAGGGCGACGAGGCGGGCGCGGGGGGCGGCGCGGCCGCGGCGCGCGCGCTGCTGCGCCTGCTGCCGGCGCTGCGGGCCGCGCCGCCCGACGAGCTGCGAGCGGCGCTGCACGACGTGCGGCGCGCGCGCCTGCCCGCGCTGTGCCGCGCGCTCGGGCTCGCCGCCACGCCGGGCGCGATCCGCGCCGCGCGCGACTTCCTACAGCTGACGTCGCGCGACCCCCTCGAGCCGCTCGCGCTCGACTTTCTCGCCGGCCTCTCGCTCGCGCCGGCGCCGGGGCCGCGCGCCGCCCTCGACGCGCTCGCGCTCGCGGAGGAGGCGCGCCACGGCCGCGTGCGCGACGCGGCGTGGCTCGCGGCCGCGGCCGCCGCGCACGCCTCGCGCGACGCGGGCGCGCGCGGCGCGGTGCGCGCGGCGCTGGCGCGGGAGCTGGCGCGGTGCGCGGACGCCGAATGCCGCGTCGGGCGCCTGTTGGCGCTGGCCAACCTGCGCGCGGAGGCGTCGGAGGCGGTGCTGACGGCGGCGGAGCGCGAGGGCGCGGCCGGGGCGGGCGCGGCGCTGGTCGCGCTGCGCGCGGCGCCCGCGCTGGGCGCGCCGCTGCTGGCGCGACTCGGGCGGCTCGTCGGCAACGCGTCGCGGCCGCTGGAGGTGCGCGCGGCGGCGCTGGACCTGGTGGTGTCGCGGCGCGCGGGCGGCGCGTCGGCCGCGGTGCCGCTGCAGGTGGCGGAGCTGGCGCGCGCGCTGCACCTGGAGCGCGGGCGGGCGGCGCACGAGCTGCGGCGCGTGCTGTGGCAGCGGCTGGACACGCTGCGCGAGGCGGCGCCGGTGCGCGCGCTGCTGCCGCTGCTGCCGCCGCAGCTGCGCTCGTGGGACGCGCGCGCGCACGGGGGTGAGTGCGGCGTGCGGGCGCGGGGGGACGGGGGGGGGAGGGGAAGGCGGTTCCGGCTGACGGCGCGTTGTCACGTTGCAGGCACGTCGAGCGTGATGCGGCGCGACACGGGGTGGGGCGCGCTGGACTCGGTGCAGGTGGCGCTGGGCGGGCTGCTGCGGCGCGGTGCCGTGCGCCTGCTGGCGGCGGCGGAAGGGAACGCCGAGGGGGAGGGAGGGGAGGACGCCGCGGCGGACCTGGAGGTACGCGGGATCTCGTCGCGATCCCCGGATCGGATCCGGGGATAAAGTAGGAAATTTGTAGGAATCATTGTATCCTCATCTTCGCCTCGTCGTTACGAAATTATTCCGCTTGAACGCCGACGTGACGTCGCCGCAGGTGGAAGTGTGGACGCGCGGGCTCGAGGCGGTGGCGGGCGGCACGGCGGCGGGGGAGGAGGCGGCGGAGGGGGAGGAGGCGAAGGGCGCGGCGGGCGGGCTGGCGCTGGGCGTGGGCGGCGCGCGGCTGCCGCCCGTCACGCTGTTCTCGGGGCAGGCGGAGCTGCTGGCGGCCGTGTGGGGCGGCGCCGGCAGCGCGCCCACGGCCGTGCTGCGCGCGCTGCGCCCCGCGCCGGCCGCGCACGCCGCGCTGCCGCTGCTCGCCGGCGCCACGCTGCGCGTGCGCCGCGCCGCCGCCGCCGCGCTGGCGCTGGACGCGCACGCCACCGCGTCGCTGTGGCACCGCACGGCGCGCGCCGCGCTGGCGCTCCGCACGGCCGCCGTGAGCGTCGTGGACGCGCGCCTGCGCACGCCGTGGGCGGCGTTCAACGCGACGGCGGAGCGGAGGGCGGAGCCGCGCCTGCGCATCGCCCTCGACCTCGACTTCTACGACGCCGTGGCCGTGTGCGTGCGCGCGCACTCGCCCGACCACACCGCCGAGTGAGTACGGGTTCCCCTCATATTTTCGTTTCTTTCCAAATCTCGAAAAATAGAAGCCGGCGCACGTCCGGCGGAGCGCAGCGCCCGGCGGTTTCACCGTTATACTATTATCGACGTCGTCCCCGTTGAATGTATATATCGTGTTGCAGGCGCAGGCTGGCGCTGCGGTCGGCGGCGGGCGCGCGCGGGCTGGTGGTGTCGCGCGGGGAGACGCGGCGCGGCGCCGTGGCGGGCCGCACGCTGGCGCTCGGCCGCGCCAACGACGCCGCCTGCCGCACGCTGCAGCCCGCCGCCGCCGACGACGACGAGTAGTGGCGCGGCGCCGAGTGTCGCGTGTTGCGACGCCTACGTCTTTTCCCCGTTTCCAAAGAGAATCCGCTGTGATCTTACGCATTTAAATAACCCCGATCGGATATTTTTGTAGTTGGCTAGATTGTTCTCGATGTATTTATTTTGTAAATATAATATTGTGATGATTGTTTAATTGGTGAATGTTTAATTTTTCGCCCCTCGCTCCCTCGCGTCGTTTGAACGTTTCTCCTGTCGGCCTCCGCTCCCGGGCCGACCTTTTAAAAATAATCTGGGTGATCCCGGGGCGGCGCGCGGCGTCGTGATCTGTCGGGCCCCTTTTGCCGTCGTCGTGGTTACGATATATAATCGAATCAAAATCAAATTCAGTTACGATTTTAGGAATTCTATTGTAAAATCTAGCCCCATTTGCCATAATAGATTTACTTGTTTTGCTTAATCTAAATGCGCGCACTGTAATTTTATGGTTATATCTAGTATTAAGATTGTGTGCGTCGCTTCTTAATTTATATTTACCAATATTTTTGCGAACATGCATAATATTTTCAAAGATGTATAGCGAAGGCATGGTAAGTATGCCTGTTTCTTTAAAGAATTCCCTGAGAGATTCGCGTGGACCCATATCATATATTGCACGCACCGCTCTCTTTTGTAGATTAAAAATAGTTTCAACATCGGCAGCAGATCCCCATAGCAAGATTCCGTAACTCATCAAACTATGAAAATATGCAAAGTAAACCAGCCTTGCCGTCGCTACATCAGTCAGTTGTCTAATTTTACGGATCGCAAAAGCAGCGGAACTCAAGCGACCTGGAAGCACATCAATATGAGGACCCCACTGCAGTTTTGAGGCCATAGTCAGACCTAAGAAAACAGTTTTCTTTACAAGATCTAATTTGTTGTTTTCAAATGTAACATTTGCATCTACCAAAGGAACATTAGGAAGGGAAAACTTGATACATTTGGTTTTGCTAGCATTTAACAATAAGTTATTAGCAGCAAACCATTTCGAGACTAGATCTAATTCATAATTTACCTTATTTAATTCTACGTCTTTCCTATTTGTTTTAAAAATAAGTGACGTGTCAGACAATATCTAAAGCTACCGAAGTTGTCATATAAGGTAAATCATTAATATACACAAAAAATAGGAAGGGTCCCAATATTGAACCTTGAGGCACGCCAATTTTAACTGTAGACCCGTCAGATGTCACACCATTAACGCCTACTTTTTGTTGCCTACCCGATAAATATGAATCTAACAAATCAAGAGCAGTCCATGTTCGTAATCGTCCATATGGATGATCAATTGAGTTAGCTTACCTTTTTGGTACATCACCATGACCTTTTTAATCGATAAATCTGCCAAATTTAAAAAGAAATAACACAATTGGCTGCACAATATTTCACGAACGTCATGTAGTATGGCGGACTGATGAGTTGTGCGGTTTTGAGACCACCAACGACTTGCACGGTGACAGAACTGTTTGAAGAACTTCCTGTGGTCCTGAAATGTACATTAAAACGAAATAAAAGTAAAGTAAATAAACATTTAAAAACGATTACTATATTGTATAGCTATATGTATGTATATGGTACATGGTGCTGGCCCAGGCTCCTTCAATTTTGAAACATCTCCTTTTGTTAATTGTAAATTTTTTACTCTACCGATTCAAAAGGTTACCGACCCCTGACCTAGGTTAATATAATTATGTAAAAGAGATTAATAATTAGGTAAGGTTAGGTTAGGTTAGGTTTTTTTTTTTCCTTTTTTTTACTGTGTTCTATTATATCTATATTACAGTTGTTTCGCATTACTTACACGTGTAGAAGCGGAATGCTTTCTTATTCTATTCTAGAATTTATTTCATATTTACATTTCAGGTTCATATTTACATAGTGGTTATTACAAATAATTTCATTTATACATTGTAACTGTTCTCTTTTCTTTCTTATATTCTTTATTGTACACACATTGATAAAAAAATTTACAATAAGGCCATAACAAAAGATGTACAAAGGCGAGCTTAACCCTTCACAGAGTTTTCTTCCAGCAAACCCTTTAAGTAGGATATAATTTATAGGATCGAGTAGGTTGTTGTGTACATAGAAATATGATAACAATACAAGTTACTAATAATAAGTTACAAATATAAATTCTATTTTTTTATAATAATAGACAACATATAAAATATAAATATATAAATATAAACAATATAATAAAGTAAGAATAAAAACCAATATCAATAAATATATATATATATATATATATATATATATATATATATATATAAATTACACTTAATACCTACAATATATATAAATTTAAACTTTACTTAAATAGTGATTTTCAGATTCAAAGCTTGACTGCCTTTATAGTGAATATAAATAAATAGTTCTTTCTTATTTGTTCTTAATTGTTCTTGTATCTTTCTTATTTGTTCTTGTATCTGTTCTCTTTCCTTCGTTTTTTTTTCCCGGGTGCTGAGGCCCGTTCAGCGTGTTGCTCCCTAACATTATCAGGGATTTAGGGTGCTTTAATATTTTTTTCATATCAGTCTTATATTTTTACATAATAAAAAAGAAAAAATAATCTTATTCTATGTAAACAGTTAAAAAGTGCACCTTATTATAATATCACATTTTTATTTATCAACTTAGTCACAACATAATAGATCTTATTCTAGTAAAATATTTATCTTAAGTCTTTCTAGTTAGTAAAAGCACATTTATATTACATTTATACAATTCTGTAAATTGTATGTCAATTTATATTTCTAATAGTTTTCGGGAGATATCTCGACCGTTGTAGCACAATTATTCTAACATATATTTATCACAGTTTATTCACCTAAATTATAGTCTCGTACCTCTCCTACATATTTCATTTTAATAACACAAAATTACAATATTGAGGCCTGGAGAGCTTCGGGAAAAATTTGCGGTTGTTGTAGCCGTGTCTCCTGACTTATACCTCCGGTTCCATTCGTCATGCGTGTACAAACTAATTTGTCGCTTGCCGAATGGAATCGGTATTCGGTCATAGTCAGGATTCATTTTCGCTGTAAGGGCTGCGGTCTTTGCTAATTCATCCGCTCTCACGCCAGCGGTGAGCGGATGAAATGAGTGGGGGCTTGCTGCGGTCTCCAAAAATAATCTTGGAATCGCTGCAAAACCCCGAAACTCGTTCCGGGCTTTTGATGACTCCTTGGTTGATCTGTAATTGGCAAGCAATTGCACCATTTGCAGGCCTATTTTTCTGCTGGGTAGGGCATCTCTTGAACGCCCAGATTTTTAGCCGCAGACGCCCAACCGCTTGCGGCATACATGGATTTTTGGCTCTACAGTTGCAGTGTATGTGTTGACTGTCACATCTTGGTGGAGGTTCCAACCATCCCGGGCTGCCTTTGACAACCGCATGTACACATTTAATGTCTTCTTATACATTTTGGAAGCGTGATTGTTAAATGTCAGCTTGTTGTCAATGGTCAGCTCTAACGGTGCGTAGTCTCCATCAAGCACCAACACTGCATATTCTGGAGGAGCCTGGTGGTCGTTTTCGCGTTGCTCCAGGCCCCTAAGAAGGGTATCAGGGAATGCACCTGGGACTACCTTAGTAGTATGCTACTACTTGTCTCGCCAGTGCATCCCACTTTCGCCTGATGGCACACTCACTGCTGAAGGCTAGGTTAGGTTAGGTTTTTTTTTTTTAGTATCGAGCGCGAAGGCCCTGCCAACGTGCCGAGAGGTTTTTTTTTTTTTTTTTTTTTTTAATACCATCTCTAAATGGCACTATGTAGCGGCTACCTCTAACATGATCAGAGACATTGGCGATCTTTTCTTTATTTCTACTATTTTTTTAATTTGGAGGAGATACGTTGGCATTTATTGTTATTTTAAAACTTCTATTTTTTAACTACGAATTATAATTTTTAAAATTAATTATTTATAACTAGCTACTTTTTAAAATTTTGCATCATTTATTTAAGATTGTATACATACTTTTCTTGCTGCTGTCATATATTATCATAATATATATACTCAGCAAAGTTATACATACACTAATCCTTGTATATTTCCGGTAAGAAGGACACCGAGTAATAGGTTCAGATTTATTCACCGCAAACTTTCCCTCGTCAGGGGTAAACGGTAGATCATAATGAATATCATGGTTCCAGCCGTTTACTTGGTCGGTTTTCCATGTTTCCTGGTGATATCCGCTGTCATTTTTCCTCGTGTTCTCTAAATAAGGTACAAAGGTATCATGTCCTTCTTTTTCTTGCAGGTGCTTTTTAACGTCTTCAACTTTACGGGCAGATGCTCCACATCGGACTCTGTACTTTGCTATTGTGACTTTTTCATTTAGATAGGCGCGTTGCTCAGACCACCACGGCAAGATAGGCACATTATATTCTACCTTTAATTTGCCCAGTTTCTCACGAAGCTGGGTCCAAATTGTTTTCCTAGTTTGTATAATGCCGTGTTGGTCTGCATCTGTCGTTTCGCTTCTTACCTTGAAGTCAACCATCGAATTCAACTTGTCGACGATGTCCGCGATGTAGGCAGTCTTGCTCACGTTCTCGTTTCTAGCGTCTCCTTTGTTGAGCACCTGTAAGTTCCTCTTCTCAAAGTATGACGACTTATTGTCTCCCCTGTGGTATGCTTTGTGGCTACCCCACCAGCTGTTCTTGGCGATTGAGAGCTTTCTTATTATAGTCGCGAGATATGACGTCGCTCCGGTTGGGGTGCCTGTATTTGTTGCTGTATAACTGTAAACCCGGGTCGCCCTCAGCAATACGCAACAGTAGCTCGAGCCAGTGCGTCCCACTTCCTTCTCACTGCACACTCTAAGCTGAACGCATTGTGGTCATGCTCATTCAGCTTAGCGTGTTTGCAGTTGCAGCAAGAAGGGGTCCCCCCTGAAAGCCAATCGGCACAGTCGGACTTCATGTGGGGACCTCCACAGTGGCTGCACTTTGTCACTGTCTCCTTACAGAACCGCCTGCCGTGGCCGTAGCCCAGGCAGAGCGAGCACTGCACTAGTGGAGACTGGTCGGCCACTCTTATCCTTTGCAGGTCGATGTGTACTTCGCCTGCATCGGTCAGTTGCATCCACATCTTGGGGGAGACTCTGAGTACGATATGGCAAGTTTGTGGGTTTCTGGTCTTCCTCCTGTATCGCACCTCCGCTCTATCGTCCTCTTTGTTGAGGTTTCTAAACAAGCCTCCATTCTGATTTCTAAGGGCGTTCAGGACGTCTTCGTCTTTGTTGTAACTTAGAACGTCCCTTAGAATCAGAAGAGGATCTTTGTTTTTGACCTCCTCAACACTGAGGTGCGACTCTATCTTCTGTAGCCTTTCCTTCACTCTTTGTCTCTCTTCTTCTGTCCTGCAACCCACAATTACTTTTCTATCCTTTGCCTTTCGCACTCTATCTATCTTAATGCCGCCTTCTTTTGCATTAACCGCCTCTCTAATCCTGTTTAGAATCTCTTCCCCTGTCTCATTTTCGTCCTTAGAAGAAACAATAACTGAGTGTAGCGCGACTTGCCCACTACCCGGCTGCCTGCTGGGTTGGCCGGCCGCCACGCTCGCGTAAGTCAGTCTCTCCTGGACGTCTTGGTTTTTATCTAGAGATTCTTTTAATTTCGACATTTTATCGTTGCTCTCTTCTATGAGTCTGGCGTGTTCCGCCAGCTTTTGTATCAAAAGATCGCTTTCTTTAACTCTTGTTTCCTTTGGTCGTTCTTCTTTCCTCGATTCTTCTTCCGGTTTTGAAGCCTGTGCTTTCCCTAGTCCTTTGACAGTTTCTGACTCTTTCACTAGTTGGTAGAGCCTATCCACAGCTTTGAGAACCTCTAGTTTTATTTCCGTTTTGGTATTCCGGGACTTTTCAAGGTTCATTTTTGCTTTCGTCACGCAGGCCCTAGCCTCTGTCAGTCTGTCTAGGTATTTTTTGGGAGAATTTCCAGCTTTCTCCGTTTGGTTGATCTCTTGTGGGAGCTTTAATGGTTTTGCCATTGATGGTTCTGTCACTTCCGACGCTCTCCTGATGGCTATCGGTTTCTGCGGGGGAGTCCGGCAGACTTTCGTTCGTGCTTCAGTCTGTCCTGCCTCCCACTCGCCGATGCTTCGTCTGACATTTGAGCTCCCACTTCTTGCAGGGGATCCGGAAGAATCGATTGTTATTGTCTTATTGACATTATCGAACGAGACAGGGGATGTCTGAGGTTTCACGCTGCTACTGCCGGCGTTTGTCTTCACCTGGGCTGGGGTACGTATGCCGAAAACCATCTTGGTTTTAGTCTATTTAAACGATTAAAAAATATTTAAAATGTAAATTTGTATAAGTTGTAAATAGTTGTAGGATTAAAATTATTATGTATAATTATGTATAATTATAATACTAAGTCACTTATGATATATTTTTCCTAGTCTAATCTAATATTTTAGTTTCAGGTCTTCTGATTACCGGATTGGGCTGTCCAGCGCAAAGGGGATATTGATAAGTATTTTATAATTTTAATATGTATATTATTTGTATAGGTTTAACAAAAGACTCCTGTAAATGTCAATCAAAAGACAAGTCTTTATATTTATAAATAAGTTAATTAATATTGTATATAAATATGTCAAACTAGTCAATTCCTATATGGCTAAGAAGCAAGTCAAGAACCGTCCCTTGTGCAGAAAGTTGTACTCTACAAGATGTTGGTTAATTTGAAGTAATTGAATTTTAGAGTATCTTTGTGTACAGTCCTATGGAAAACTTCAAATTCTTACTTTCACCGGTACTGGGTGGGACGGGTTTTTTTTTAATTTTTTTTTTTTTATTTTTTTTTTTTTTGTTAGGTTAGGTGTTAGGTTTTTTTTTTTTTTTTTTTTTTTTTTTTTTTTTTATACCGGGCGCGAAGGCCCGGCCAGCGTGTCGCGTCTCTGACATGATCAGAGATTTGGGTTCCAAATAAGTTTTTCATCATTTTTTATATTTATACATTAATCTTAATCTTAATCTAATAAAAAGGAACCTTAATTAATTAAAACGGAATTACATCTTTGGTCTATACATTTTCTCTTTGGTCAATCTATCGTTTTAATATAATACATATACACGTCACATATAATTACTTATTTTTAATAACAACCCTGTTAGCGATAGTTACACAATATTCGAGAAATATGTCTCGAATATTCTTATCGCTAACAATCATACAAAAATTTTTAACAGTAATTTTACACCCTATTTTATGTTCTACCTCGTACCTCTCACGGCCGTACACTGGGCATTCTGACAGGACATGTTGAATATTTTCTAGTTTGCCCGGCTCGCATATACAGTCCGGGCTGTTTTTACATTTAAAATCACTAAGGTATGCGGAGAAGCCGCCATGTCCTGTCAGTACCTGGGTCAAAATCCCTACAGGTTCAATCTTCCTAACTACACTGAAGGCCTGGAGCGCGTCTGGGAAGAACAATTTCGTAGTCGTAGCCGTGTGTCCTGACTTATACCTCCGGTTCCATTCGTCACGCGTACATAAACGAATTTGTCGCTTGACGAATGAAATCGGGACTCGGTCATAGTCAGGTTTCGTTTTTAGTCTTAGGGCTGCGGCCTTTGCTAATTCGTCCGCTCTCTCGTTGCCTATCAATCCCGCGTGGGCTTTTATCCAAAACAGTGCTACCTGTTTGTTCTGGTTTGTGCACTGTTTTAGATTATAACGAGCCTCGGCGGCGAGCGGATGAAGTGAGTGGGGGTTTACAACGGTCTCCAAGGATGACCTTGAATCGCTGTAGACCCCAAAGCTCGTTTCTGGGCGCTTGAGAATTTCCCTTGTTGCTCTACAAATGGCGAGCAATTCCGCCTGGTAGACCGTGCCGTAGGACGGCAGTTTCATCTTGAGGCTCTTGGTTTCGGCGCCATTGGTCCAAAAGGATAATGCCGCCCCTACCCTGCCGTCAATCTTACTGCCGTCCGTGAATATACATACCTCCTGGTCACCGTGCATATCCACTTGGTTTTGGTCAGCCAAGCACACGAATTGCAAGCCTTTTTGTTCCGCTGGGTGGGGAATCTCGCTGAATGCTGTCTTCCGCTCTATCTCTCTGTCCGCCAGTATCGCCGATAGTCTGCCCCTCTTCGCCTCATACAGGGCGGCTGCCTCTTGTATTCGGAGGTCGAGGGGGAGCAAACCTGTCAGCACTAGTGCAGAATTGAGGGAGACAGTGCGGTAGGCCTTGCAAAGCTTTTGCGCGAATCCTCTTTGGACAGCATTCAGTTGTTTTTGAACGCCCAGTTTTTTGGTCGCAGACGCCCAAGCGCTTGCGGCATACATGGTAATTGGCTCTACAACTGCGGTGTATATGATGCGTATTACCTCCGGATGGAGGCCCCAGCTAACCCGGGCCGCCCTTGACAGCTGCTTATACACATTTAATGCCTTCTTACATACATTTGAAGCGTGGGCATTAAATGTCAGCTTGTTGTCAATGGTCAGCCCTAGCATCTTGATTTCCGTTGACATGCCGATGCCTACATCTCCCATGGTCAGAATCGGAGTGTCGTATTTAAGCTTACGCGTGATGACCATCGCGTTTGTTTTATGTGGTGCAAACTTGAGCTTATTCGCGACACCCCAGCTCCGGACAAAGGCGAGAGCATCGTTCGCGCGTCGCTGGACCTCAAGAGCGGTGTCTCCATCGAACACCAACACCACATCATCTGCAAAAGCCTGACAATAATCGCCGCGCTGCTCCAGACCCTTAAGAAGAGGATCGAGGAGGAGGTTCCAAAGGATAGGACCGCCGATCGATCCTTGTACGCATCCTTTGGTCGTAATCTTGGTCACCTCCTCACCCGCATACCGCAGTTTGATCCTCCTTTGCTCAAGGTAGCTATCTATGACCCTTCGGATGTTTACTGGGCACCCTTCCTGAGCCAGGCGCACCCTTATGGCGGGCCACCAAGCGCTATCGAAGGCCCCCTCTATGTCCAACGATATCATTGTTACCAACTTTTTCTGGTCTAACAATCCACGGATATATCCTAGTAAGACATAGAGGGAGTCCT
Organism: Lomographa bimaculata; assembly: GCA_948107665.1. Taxonomy (NCBI): domain Eukaryota; kingdom Metazoa; phylum Arthropoda; class Insecta; order Lepidoptera; family Geometridae; genus Lomographa; species Lomographa bimaculata. Next base: position 76,276 of record OX403600.1, on the reverse strand, counting down.
CGGTGCTGCGCTGGGGCATAAAGCCATACTGGTGCGCGCTCATTTTCGGAATGGTGTGCCATTTCACCCTGCTCATGATCATCTTCTCCAGAATCTTTCCTAGCACTGGCAACAGTCCGATTGGTCTGTATGACTTGGGACTAGTGTAGTCTGTCTTCCCAGGCTTTCTGAGTATCACTACTGTGGCCTCCTTCCAAGCTGCTGGGAAGTGACCCAATGTTAAACACTTATTTGCCAGTGATAGGAAAGTTTCCGGGTTCTGTGTGATGATCATTTTGCAGATATCTGCCGTCAGTCCATCTCCCCCCGGGGCCTTTTTCGGATTGAAACTGTTTGTGGCGGTCATTAACTCGTCTATGGTAAACAGTGGGTCATGGTTCTCATCATGTTCCAATCTGTTTACCATATCCGCCAGTTCCCTGACACGCTGATGTTCTGCGTTGTCAGTTTCCTCATTGTCCTCCGGGTAGAAGGTGTCCGCCAGCAGAGTGGCTGATGCCCTTGGGTCAAGTACTGTGCTTTCCTTGACCAAAGGAAGATCCTCCGTCCTCTTTGTGGTCCTGCGTATCACCCTATATATGCCCTCCCAAACACCCTCCCTATCCTGTTTTTCGCAAAAGCCCTTCCAACTACTTATTTGAGCTTTCTTTGCTTGTTCTTCATAGTTTTGTTTTGCTTGCAAGTATTCTGTGACCACCTTCTCTCTGCGGACTGGCGCTGCACAGCGAATTCTTCGTTTTTTCGTGGCGACATCTTTTTTCAGTCTAACGAGTATTTCAGACGACCATGGAAGGGTGAATTTAGTTTTTAATTTAATTTTCGGTATGCAAATATTTGATGTTGTTATTATATTTTTTATAAATTTTTCCACAATTAATTCCAAATCTGTTTTATTTTCAATTTTTTCTATTTCGATTTTGTTTATGTTATCATTTGTTAGCAATTGGCCTAATTTTTCATAAAATTCAGGCCAATTTGCTTTCCTACTGTTAAAAATTCTAGTAGTTCTGGCCACATCAATGCCATTTGATTTTACTAATTTGATTTTAAAAAGGATGGTGTTGTGGTCGGAAGTAGTGATACCCTCGTCGACTTTCCAGTCGTCAACGAAGTTAAGCATATCAACCGTGCAGGCTGTGACGTCTACAAAGCTGGTGTAGCGCGTATCTCCTCTGATTGTATCAAATGTCGGGATATCACCCACGTTGAGCACCTGCAAGTAAACTTCTTCTAGAGCACCAGCTAGGTCTTCGCCTCTGCTGTCGACGGTCGGGCTTCCCCACCATGAGTTCTTGGCGTTAGAGTCGCCTCCAACTATAAGCTTATGGCGGAATGTTTGCCCTATCTTGTTAATCTGTTGCAAGTACGGCTCGATTGGTGTCGGTTTAGGTTCGAAGTAGAATGAGGCCACTACAATTTCCCAGGCGCTTGTTCTGATCTTTACCACAACGATGTTGTTTGTGGTAAAGTCAGGGCATTGTATCACGTCAAGCTGGCTGTCGAAGACTGCTATAGCCGCTTTGACGGTGCCGTCACCTTGGTTAGCGCTCTGGAAAATTCGTACCCCTCTATAGCTCCCCATTCTACCTATACCCCCGACGTATGGTTCCTGCAACAGAGCAAAGGCCACCCTCCTATTGTACGCCTCAAGCATCAAATCCTCCGTGGCTAGTTTTTTACGTTGGAGATTTGCCTGGGCGACGAGGTATGACTTATTCCTTTTTTGGACCTGTGTAAAGCATGAGGCTACCTCAGCAATAGGCTACCGCTGACCTAGCCAATGCTTCCCACTTCCGCCTAATAACACATTCGTTGCTAAAGGCGTTGTGGTCCGTCTTGGGTTGCTTAGCATGGACACAGTTGCAGCATGCAGGTGGCAGGTTTGCGAGCAAGTCCGCGCACTGTGCCTTCATATGGGGGCCTCCACAGTGGCTACACTTTTCGATCGTTTCTTTACAGAAACGTCGTCCGTGGCCGTAGCCGAGACAGAGCGAGCATTGAACGAGCGGAGATTGATCAGCCACTCGTACTCGCTGCAGGTCTATGTGCACCGTCTCAGCCTCGACCATGCGCTGCCACAGTTTAGGGGAGACCCTCATTACTACGTGGCTGGTGTGCGGGTTCCTTGTCTTTTTCTTATAGGCGATATCCATTCTTTGGTTTTCTTTTGTTAACTCTACGAACAAGTTCTTGTTCTGATTCCTTAGTGCCCTCAGAACCTCTTCGTCACTGTTGTACTGGAGTACGTCTCTGAGGATCACTAAGGGATCCTTGTTCTTAATTTCTTCCACATGTAGTTCTGTGGTCTTGGTTAACCTGGCCTTAATCTTCTGCCTTTCTTCTTCGGTCCTGCATGCTACTATGACTTTCCTATCTTTTGCCTTTCTTATCCGCTCCACTTCCACTCCTCCTTCCTTTGCCTTCACTGCTTTCCTGATCCTTTCCAACACTTCCTCCCCAGTTTCCGTCTCGTCCTTTGCCGTTACCACTACCGAGTGTAGCGCGGTCTGCTCTGATAGGTGCCTCTTGGGAGGGGCCGCTGCTGCACTGGCGTAAGTCTTTTTCTCGAGGGTCTGCTTAAGGTCTTCCATCCTCTGGGTGTTCTCCTTTAAAAGCAACATGTGCTCCTCGATCTTTCGCGCAAGTGCGTGCGTTTCGCCGTCCTTTCCCTTCTCCTTAACCGGTTCGGTCTCCTTCTCCTTGCACCTTTCGCATTCTGTTTTGTGTTTCTGCACGCCAGCTGCGTATCCCTCTTTTGCCAGTTGGTAGAGGCGTTCGACGGCTTCGATCACTCCCGTCTTGATCTCCGTCTTGAGGTTCCTTGAGCTGCTGATGTGCAGTTTCACTTTTGTCAAGCAGCCTCTTGCTTCGGCTAATTTTTCCGAGCGTTTGGTGCTCTCCGGTTTGATTGGACACCCTGCTGCCTCAGCCGATAGCCTTCGAGCTGCCGGTTTTGGCTTTAGAGGTTCAACCCCAGAGAGCGCTTGAGGAGGCGTCAGGTTGGGTTTTTTAGGGGCTTGTTTGCCCACAACCTCCCATTCCCCGATGCTCTTCCTCACGCCCGATGTCGCTGGTAGGGTTTCGGCTACTTCTTCTTGGGGGTCTGCGTCCATGCTTGCCTTGGCGGGTGTTCTGTATCCGAACATGTCGTTCAAGGGCTTTGCGAGCAAGTTATAATTAAAAATTTGAATTTGATATGTTAAAAGTAAAATTGTAAAAGTTGTAAATAATGGCAAATTCAAGAAATAAAAATAAAAAATTTATTGGGGTAGATAAGTTGGAGAGGCACGGGGTTTCTTAATCTAAATAGCTCAAGTGACTATGCGACACGCAGTCAAATAGAGTAATCTCTGATATAAAGTAGTACTCTAGTAGCTAGAGTTTGTTTCCTATTTGAGATTACTCTAAAACAGGTAAAATGTCGTCAGTATAAAACTTTATATTAGTCCGAAAAAGTTCGGAAGTCAAGTTTTCCAGTTGCGTGTAAAGGCGTCAACTGGAACACGAAATTAAAATAAATGTACAAATGTAAAACTTACAACTACATAAAAACAATTTTTTAAAATATAAAAATATATTTTATCGTGACTGCAGTCGTTCCAATGGTCGAAAAAGAACGTGGACAAAGCGCCACTTGGACGACTGCAGTGTCATAAAAAACTTAACCTATACACACAGTCGCACTTTAAATCAACACGTATAATTTTGTACCCCGGCTCTGCCAAGTGGTAGCTCCGTCTGAGAGACGAACAAATTCAAAAAAAAAAAAAAAAAAAAAAAATATATATATATATATATAAAAAAAATATATATATACTACAATGGCCACCTATGTCAGAGGAGGGGGAGGTTCCAGCGCCTTAAAAGCCCAATAGCAATCTGGACGGCCTATCAGCTGATGATGATAATTCAAGCTGATGATGATGATTATTATCCGAGCTGATGATGATAATAATTCAGGCTGATGATGATGATTATTTCTCGAGCTGATGATGATGATGTTTTTCGAGAACCCTCGATGATACGCTAAAATAGTTTACAAACTACTTGTCGCAATCGAAGGTTCCAGGCAGTTCGAGAAACGTCCAGATCTTTCGAGGGCTGGGGGCTGAAATTTGAACCTAAAAGCCGGGTGCAAAAAGATGATGCAATTTATTAAATTATTACTAAGCCCGGTTACGTGTTGATTTTTCCAAAAAGTGTCTCAGAATGGGGCCAAAAGTTTCTAAAATCACCAGGTAGGTACTGTCGTCGCCGTCCGCTGTCAGCCGCTGTCGGATGGATGCGATTTTAGGCGATTTTTCCAACCAAAGACGTCACTACTTTTTTGAAGTAATGTTTGGTCGGACGCTCTAAAATCGATATCTTGAAAACTGTTGCATAGAAAATGACGAAAATTTGTACACTTGTTTGTAACGATATGTTTAACTGTATAATGTCCAAAAAGTATATCGTTACAGATCTTGTTTAAAAGTTAATAGAATTTAAAGATGAAGTTGAATTTACTGTCTTTTGAAGAGCTGAAATCTTCGTGGCGGCTGGTTGGTTTTCGGTGATCGAGGTGTCTCCTGGTAGTGCTCGTCTGCACCCACGTCGTGTAGCTTTCTGAAAAGTTCCAGGTCCTCTGGATCCTGGAACACGTATACACGTGTTTTGGTGGTTTCCGGTATAATTCGGCGAGTTCAACCAGGAATAATCCGGGACTCAGCCAAGTTATAGTGTCCTCCAAGGGGCGTCGTCGTGCAGTATGAAAAATGTAGGTCGTCGCTGATAATCGTGCAGCGTATTTAGTTGAAACTTTTTCGGGAAGCGATAAATCGGGTTTTTCACTGTCAATCAGTGAAAAACAATCCGATTCCGAAACTTTTTGCACTATCACGTGGCGCAGGTGTTGGCGCACACTTTCACTTGTATCACTGCACGATTTGCGAAACTTTACTATTTTTGCCGATTTTTGAGGCGCGGAGCACTTTAAAAGCTTGGCGCTTGCACTGACGGACTTCGAAGGGTTTAGGTTAGGTGTTAGGTTAGGTTTAGGTAGGTGTTAGGTTAGGTTAGGTTAGGTTAATCCATCGCCCTCTTGGTTTAATCCATCGCCCTCTTGAGGAGATCTCAAAGGGTGATGGCCGTCGGGGTGATCCGTGGCTACCGCACCATTTCGTTCGAAGCGGCGTGCGTGCTGGCGGGATCCCCTCCGTGGGATCTGGAGGCGGAGTACTATGCGTCGATGGACGATTGGCGTATGGAGCTCCGCCTCCGAGGTGAGCGCCTAGCGCCTAGGGAGGTCGAAGTGTGGAAGTTCCACGCCCGACAGTCCATGCTGGGGAAATGGAGGGAGCGGCTGGCTCAGCCACGAGCCGGCAGCTGGACTGTGGAGGCGATCCGCCCGGTCCTGGAAGACTGGGTGGACAGGGCACACGGGTCGCTTACCTTCCGACTAGTGCAGGTGCTTTCAGGGCATGGTTGCTTTGGCAAGTACCTGTGCAGAATAGCCGGAAGGGAACCGACGACCGAGTGCCACCATTGTGACTGCGGGGAGGACACTGCGCAACACACGCTGGAAATATGCCCGGCTTGGGCCCAGCAGCGCAGTGAACTCACCGCGGCAGTGGGGGACGACGGTTCGCTTTCGGGCTTGGTGAAAGCCATGCTGGAGAGCGAGACGTCGTGGGACGCGGGCATCGCCTTCTGTGAGGAGGTGATGACGCTGAAGGAGGTGGCGGAAAGGGAGCGGGAGATCGCATCAAACCTTCCGATCCGCCAACGTAGAGCAGGGCGGCGGAGGAGACTCTACGCCCTCCTTCACCCCCCATAACCGAGGTCTGACGGCGGTCTCAGGGGACACCGCCGTCACCAGACAGGCCTCGCGAGGTGGTGCGCGCAGTGTTCCCGCGCGCCTCTTATGGAGATAGAGGCGAAGAACTCCAACTTCGCCTCCAAACGGGATTGGGGCCCTGAGAAGGGCCAACGCCGCCAGGGCTGTGCAAGCGAGTTCGAAAGTGTTCCCTCGGCCCTGGCAACAATGGCGTCCCGTGGAGCATCGTGTGGTTTTAGTCGGTAGGGGCACTGGCTGCTGTGGGAGTAGTTGGTGTCGAGCCCGACACACCCCGTCGTGTCTCCCCTGGCGCGGCGGGACGGTACGTAAATTGTATTTCCACAGGTAAAAAAAAAAAGGTTAGGTTGGGGTGCGTGTCAGTTAACCTCCTCGTGGTGCACTCTGGGCATCGGTGTGCGACTTCTCATTGTGAGATCTCGCTGCCGATGGCGAATAACTGGCCAGCCTTCTCTTTTGCGTCCCTTTCCCTTATTGTAAGGGGAGGGAAGCAAAAGGAAGGTAGTTGGGGAAAGCTTCTCCGCGTCCCTATGATTAGCATAGGGCGCAATGGACGAAGCAGGCATAGTGGGGGATCACCGTGCCGGGGGGAGTGGGCCTGGGCAGTATGACTACTCAGGCGAGGCGCGGCCAGCGTCCTGGAGATTCCGGGTAGCGGTGGCGCGCGTCGAGGTGGCCTTGATTGGCTGCGGGGCCTGGTCGGCGTCTTGGCCTTATGCCGAGTAGCGACGATGCAGGTCGGAGATGGAGACCCAGTCGGCGCCCTGGATAGTCCGGGTAGCGACGATGTGGGTTGTTGGAGGTTAATCGCGTGGTATGAGCTGGGGCAAAGGTTTCTGCATGACATTGTGTCAGGTAGTTGCGCGGCCCCAGCTCAGACTACGCGTATGGGCCTCAGGGCCGGGGAAGGCTTTGTCGTGGTGGGAACACCTTCATGGATTTTCCTTGAGGGTGTTCCCTCCGCGTTCCAGATCCCTAATCCTACGGTTCGCGCTCGCCAAGAGGTTGAATGGCTGGGGGGATCCCAGTCGCTAGAGCGCACCCCGGGGGACCGCACCCCCTTAACAAAAAAGGATAACAAAATGGAAATGGCATCTCCTAAAAGAACTACCCCAGGAGGGTACCGCCTCAATGAGACCGGGAAATCCCTCGGTGCTGTTTCTGGAGCGCACGACGTTCCAGAGACAGCATCCCGCCCCTCGTATTCTGGGGGGGGCAAGAAATGCCAGGACGGAGATAGGGAGGTTAGAAGAAGAAGGGAGAGTTTAGCGAGGGCATCTGACTCTGATGCGAGTTTGGGTACCGCAGGGTCGACTATGTCGCTAGACTGCGACAGTTTGCTGTCGAAGAGGGAGAAGGATAAAGGCACGAAGAGAAGGCGGAAGGAAGTGCCTACTCCTTCCTCAAGTGAGGGTGAAGCGCCTGGAGGATTCAGATCACCAATTTTGGCTGACCTGAATCGTTCAAGCAGCTCGAGGAGGAGCGAATTCCTCAAGCAGAAAAAGGACGAGGTGGAGTGTCTGCTTGAGGAGCGCGCTCAAGAACTGTTGTCAAAGAGGGCGGCCCTAAGGCTGCAGGTCGCAGGGGAGGACGACGTCCAAACGACGGACGCACTCAGTCGCATCGTCATGAATGACGTTGCGATGGTGTGCGAGGTCGCGACGAAGTCGAAAAACCTGAAGGGAACGCTTCAGCGTGCCCTAAAGGATTCGGCTTTGTCCATAAAGGCGGTGGTGGACGTGCTCCTCAAGAGGAACGTCGCCGATGAAAACGCTAGACTGCTGGCGGACAATGTCCGTCTGCAGAGCGAAATCTCGGCGATGAAGAAAGAAATGGCTGAGCTCAGGAAGGAGGTGGCGAAGGTGTCGAAGGCCAGTGCTTCGACGTCCCAGCGACGACCTTCTCCTGAAAGAATGGAGGCTTCGCAGCCTCTGCTCTCACAGGGGGACGAACGGCTGGAGGAGCTGTCGCGTTCGATTATGTTGCAAGTCGGCAACATGATGAATGCGCGGCTTGAAGCATTGGCGGAGCGGCTTCTTCCTGAGAAGCGCCTGCGCCCTCCACTCGCGGCCGATAGGAGGAACGCTGCTGCGGCAGTGACTACTCCAAAGCCAAGCGAGGAGGTAGAAGCAAGGCAGCCTCAGCCTAAACCTGCGGCAGCCCCGAAGCCTAAAAAGGTAAAAACGGGGCAGAAGGGAGCTGGTCCTAAGACAGTTCCCAAAAAGGCGGCACCCCGCCCTTTGCCACCGGCACCTGAGTCCATGGACGTGGCCTGGTCAACGGTGGCAAAGCGTGGGAAAAAGACGGCGGCGACTTCCCAGTCGCAAGCCACAGCGGCGATCGCAAAGCCCAAGAGCCAGCCGGCTCCGGTGAAGTTGCGTCCACCGCGGTCGTCGGCTGTAGTGATCAAACTGCAGCCGGCTGCCGTGGAGAAGGGTGCGACATACGCCAGGGTGATGCAGGACGCCCGCACTAAGGTAGATCTCGCCAGTTGCGGAATCAGCGGCCTCCGATTCCGCAAGGCAGCAACCGGTGCGTACATCCTGGAGGTTCCAGGTGTAGCTAGTGGCGAAAAAGCGGACACATTGGCCCAAAAACTGAGGGACACGCTAGGCGAGGAGCTCGCGACCGTATCCAGGCCAATGAAGCGCGCGGATCTGAGGGTCTCCGGACTCGACGACTTCGTCTCCGCTGAAGAGGTGGTGGCTGCTGTTGTACAGCGCGGAGGGTGCACGAGGGAATCGGTGACGCACGGTGAGTTGCGGCGTGATTCCCAGGGCACCTGCTCCCTATTCGTGCGCTGTCCGGTGGTTGCTGCCAAGCGACTGGGGAATGGCGAGCGGCTTTTGGTTGGGTGGATTTCGGCACAGGTCAAGGTGCTGGAATCCAGGCCGAGGCGGTGCTTCCGGTGCCTGCAGACTGGGCACGTCCGTGCTCAGTGCACCGCGGAGGTTGACCGTAGCGATGAGTGCTATCGCTGCGGTCAAACCGGCCACATAGCGGCCAAGTGTTGCGCGTCTGCGGCTCTGTGCTCCCTGTGCACAGCCGCGAAAAGACCAGCGCAGCACAGTTTGGGCAGCAAGTTTTGCTGCCCACCGAAACCTAAACGGGGGCCAAAAGCTGCTGCGCCAGCCGCCAGAGCCCCAGCAGCTACAAGCCGCCTCCCTGAGCCCGAGGGAGGTGAGGAGGCGATGACCTGTAATTAGGTTAATTATGGCTTATCGCTTTCTCCAGGCGAACGTCAACCACTCCGCCGGTGCGCAGGACTTGTTCCTGCAAACCATGGCGGAGTGGTCGATCGAGGTCGCGGTGGTCGCCGAACCATACTGCGTTCCTTCCCACGGTAAGTGGGTGGGTGACGTGGATGACTTGGTGGCCATCGTTTCTTCCGGTTCTGCTGGGGCTCCGCCCCTCTCGGTTATAGCGAGAGGGCAAGGATACGCTGCGGTGCAATGGAGGGAGACTGTTCTCATCGGGGTGTACTTCTCGCCGAACAGAAGCCTCGCCGAGTTCGAGGCGTTCCTCGGAAGGGTAGGGGCCCTCATTGGGCAGACTCTACCCCGTCCGGCGCTCGTCGTGGGCGATTTCAATGCCAAGTCTTTGGCTTGGGGTTGCCCTGCGACTGATGCGCGCGGTGAGGCTCTCGCGGAGTGGGCGACGATTACCGGTCTTCTGGTATTGAACCGGGGATCGGTCAACACGTGCGTACGGCAAAGCGGGGGTCTATTGTAGACCTCTCGTTTGCTTCCCCCGCCGTCGCACGTCTCGTCCAGGGTTGGCGAGTCGTAGAGGAGGTTGAGACGTTATCCGACCATTTATATGTTCGATTCGACGTTTCCCCCTCTGCGGCCGACCCGGTCGTTCGTCGCCCTAGCGGGTACCCCCGATGGGTGTTAAGGACGTTGGACAGAGAGGCGCTAGAGATAGCGTCGAACGTCTACGCCTGGCAGTCCCCTCCGGACGCGCCATTGGAGGTCGAAGAGGAGGCCGAGTGGTTCCGGGACGCCATGTCGCGTATTTGCGATGCTGGCATGTCTCGAGCCAAAAACCGACCTCCAAAGCGCGAGGTGTACTGGTGGTCCCAGGCCATTGCAGATCAGCGCGCCGACTGCATTTGGGCTCGACGCCAGTACACCAGGCACCGCAGACGTCGCCGCCGCAACGTGGAAGAAGATGGACCGCTGTATGAGACCTATCGGGCGAAAACTAGGGCTCTTCGGCTGGCCATCAGCAACGCCAAGGCCGCTGCAAAGGCTGAGCTCTTGGAGACTCTGAGTCACGACCCGTGGGGTCGGCCCTATAAGCTGGTTCGGGGGAAGATCCGGCCATGGGCGCCACCGCTGACTGAGAGTCTCGCACCTCAATTGCTGGACGGCGTGGTCCCTGCTCTGTTTCCGAACGGAACGGACCACATGCCTCCAGCAATGGCACCGTCGCAAGCGACGGAGGTGGAGGAGGATGCCGAGGTGCCACCTGTGTCGCAGGGAGAGCTTGGCGCAGCTGTTTTGAGGCTGAAGGCCAAAAACAAGGCTCCAGGACCGGACGGGATTCCCGGTCGAGCCTGGGTCTTGGCGTTGGATGCGCTAGGGGACCGTTTCCGCGGGCTATTGGATGCCTGTTTGGAGTCGGGACGGTTCCCCTCACTGTGGAAGACGGGCAGGTTAGTCTTGCTGAGGAAGGACGGGCGACCAGCGGATTCTCCTTCCGCCTACCGCCCGATAGTGATGCTGAATGAGGCGGACAAACTGTTCGAGCGTATTATCGCAGCTCGCCTCAATAAGCATCTGGGCGGGGCGGGTCCGAATCTGTCTGGTCACCAATTCGGCTTCCGAGAGGGCCGGTCAACGATCGACGCCATCAGGCGCGTCAGGGCGTACTCGGACGAGGCGGTGGCCCAAGGCGGGGTAGTGCTCGCTGTGTCATTGGACATAGCGAACGCTTTCAACTCCATGCCTTGGGCCTGTATAAGGGAGGCGTTGTGTTTTCATAGCGTTCCTCCCTACCTCCGCCGGATTGTCGGAGCCTACCTCTCGGAAAGGTACATCTCGTACCCCGTGAGGGATGGCAGTACTCGCAAGACGGCAATGTCGTGCGGTGTGCCACAGGGATCGGTCCTCGGTCCGCTCCTGTGGAACATCGGGTACGACTGGGTGCTGAGGGGAAATCTCGATCCGGGCGCCGGCGTGATCTGCTACGCAGACGACACGCTCGTGATGGCCCGGGGGGAGACTTTTGAGGTGGCTGCCCGTCTAGCCACAGTGACTGTAGCGTCGGTTGTCGACAGGATTGGTGCGCTGGGACTCCGCGTGGCGCTTGGCAAGTCGGAGGCTGTGTGTTTTCACGGTCCGAGACGAGCCCCGCCGCGGGGGTCCCATATAGTTGTCGGCGACACGCGCATCGAGGTCGGGGCCGAGATGAAATATCTCGGCCTCGTCCTCGATGCAAGGTGGAACTTCCAGGCGCACTTCAGGCGCATGGCCCCTCGACTGTTGAGTGCGGCGACCGCTTTGAAGCGGTTGCTGCCCAACCTCGGGGGGCCCAAGGCGAGTAGCCGCCGCTTGTATCTCGGAGTGGTGCGGTCAATGGCGATGTACGGCGCTCCCATTTGGGAGGAAGCCCTGACGGAGAAATCCATCGCCCTCTTGAGGAGATCTCAAAGGGTGATGGCCGTCGGGGTGATCCGTGGCTACCGCACCATTTCGTTCGAAGCGGCGTGCGTGCTGGCGGGATCCCCTCCGTGGGATCTAGAGGCGGAATACTATGCGTCGATGTACCATTGGCGTATGGAGCTCCGCCTCCGAGGCGAGCGCCCCGCGCCGAGGGAGGTCGAAGTGTGGAGGTTCCACGCCCGACAGTCCATGCTGGGGAAATGGAGGGAGCGGCTGGCTCAACCACGAGCCGGCAGCTGGACTGTGGAGGCAGTCCGCCCGGTACTGGAAGACTGGGTGGACAGGGCACACGGGTCGCTTACCTTCCGACTAGTGCAGGTGCTTTCGGGCCACGGGTGTTTTGGCAAGTACCTGTGCAGAATAGCCGGAAGGGAACCGACGACCGAGTGCCACCATTGTGACTGCGGGGAGGACACGGCGCAGCACACGCTGGAAATATGCCCGGCTTGGGCCCAGCAGCGCAGTGAACTCACCGCAGCAGTGGGGGACGACGGTTCGCTTTCGGGCTTGGTGAAAGCCATGCTGGAGAGCGAGACGTCGTGGGACGCGGGCATCGCCTTCTGTGAGGAGGTGATGACGCTGAAGGAGGTGGCGGAAAGGGAGCGGGAGATCGCATCGAACCTCCCGATCCGCCAACGTAGAGCAGGGCGGCGGAGGAGACTCTACGCCCTCCTTCACCCCCCATAACCGAGGTCTGACGGCGGTCTCAGGGGACACCGCCGTCACTAGACAGGCCTCGCGAGGTGGTGCGCGCAGTGTTCCCGCGCGCCTCTCATGGAGATAGAGGCGAAGAACTCCAACTTCGCCTCTCAAACGGGATTGGGGCCCTGCGAAGGGCCAGCGCCGCCAGGGCTGTGCAAGCGAGTTCGAAAGTGTTCCCTCGGCCCTGGCAACAATGGCGTCCCGTGGAGCATCGTGTGGTTTTAGTCGGTAGGGGCACCGGCTGCTGTGGGAGTAGTTGGTGTCGAGCCCGACACACCCCGTCGTGTCTCCCCTGGCGCGGCGGGACGGTACGTAAAATGTATTTCCACACGTAAAAAAAAAAAAAAAAAAAAAAAAAAAAAAAGGTTAGGTTAGGTTGGGCGGGTCTGGGTTTATCCATTAGTAGCTTTTGACTAGCTCGTATGCTTCGCGCTGCTTGTTTTGGATAAATGCAGGCCTTCCTTACTCGTCCCGGATGAGTAAGGAGGCGTCGGTCTTGGGGGAGAGCGCTGGTCGTGTAGATCCCCAAGGCAAGTCTGGCGGTTATTTGATTGTTGACCTTCTGTCAACAATATTTCCTTCTCGTGGTTGCCGCCTGTTCTTTGTCTATTTCCTTCAGAAATAGACGTAACTGAAACCGCCAGGCGCCGCGTGTTCGTATGTATATGTATGTTTATTATATTTATATTATTGAATGTAAGTTTATTGTTCTGGTGGCTCAGTCTTGAGCATCCTATGGGGGATGGAGAATAGTCAGGGCCGAGATTACACTCGGATGGGGAGGGTTGAATGTTGTTACTCCACCGGGCCGTCTGCTTTTAAGAGGGCACGGTGGAGAAGCGATCGAGATGGGCCGAATCCTAAGGTTTGGTGCTCGCCGATGGGACGCATGGTCGGGGGGAACCCGGCAGTGAGGGCACCACACACTATTGGGGGACCTCACCCCCATTGACAAAAAAGGAACTATGGAAATGGCGAATTGCGAAAAACATCTACCCCAGGCGGGTACCGGACCCAAAGGTTCCGGAGAATCCCGCCCTCCTTTTGGAGGCTGCCCTTCGTATTCTGGGGGGGGCAACAATCGTCTCCAGGCCAAAAGCCTTAAACGAGAGAAAACTCGCAAAAACGTAAATGAAGAAAGCCACAAGGGCATTAATAAAGAGTATGAGGAATCGAGAAATGTCGATATGATGGAAAAGGTATTAGAGTTATCTGACTCTGATTCCACGGATGCGGACGGGTCTCGAGCTTCAACGCCAGGTTTGTGGCAGAAGCGGAAGCATTCCGATAGTGAGATGGACGCTGACGCAGGCCCATCACCGAAAATGCCTACAGCAGGAAGAGGCAGAGGTCGGCCGCCCACAACAGGGCAGTATGTAGGCCTCGCAAAGGCTAAGGAGGCTCTTAATGCAGCCAAAAGAGAAGCACTTAAGCTGCAAGCCGAAGAGGAGGTAGCAGAGCTGTCTCAGAGAGAGAAAAGTGCAAGACTAGCTCGCCTCTCAGATATTGAGTCTGGTGAAGCTGAGCCCATGACTGCGGCAGAAATCGCCAAAACCGCGCTGGATAATGTGGCTATTATCGAGACCACATGTAAAAAGTCAAAGAACTTGAAGGGAACCTCAGTGCGCGCAATAAAAGACGCAATGGATGCCATCAGAGATGCTGTTGCGGAACTGAGTAGCCACACAATATCGGATGAGACAAGGTGTCTTAGAGCAGACAATGCTCGTTTACGAGCGGAAATGAGCGAACTTCGGAAAGAGATCGCTCTAATGAAAGAGGAAATAAAGAATTCGCAGAGAATAAACAATCCTGCGCCTTCTTCCCGGATAGACTTAGAGGAGCTTCCTGTTGCAATTTCTCGGCAATCCGAGGAAAGACTGGTTCAGCAAAGCCCTCAGCCATCATCAAACGTGGCAATGAACGATGAAGAGCGCGAAAGGGACATCATGGTTAAAATAGGGACTATGATAAATGCCCGATTCGAAGCCCTCGAGGAGAGACTTCTCCCAGAAAAACGCTTGCGCCCGCCGCTGGCCGCTGATAGAAGGAAGAACTCAGCCGAACTAACTACTGTTCCTAGTTCTGCCCCAAAACCCCAACTTGGCAAAATTAAGGTGAATAGAAAGGTTGTCAGCAATTCACAGCCGACGATGTCAAAGGAGGCTGGGGCTCTGCCGCCAGCGCCTGTTTCAATGAACGAGGGTTGGAACGTAGTAGCCAAGAAAGGCACGAAAAAGAAGGCAGCAGCGGTTTCAACATTCCCGAAGACCCAGGTCAGAGTGATAAAAATCCGCCCTCCCCGCTCATCAGCTGTGGTCATTACTCTGCAACCTGATGCACTGGAGAAGGGCGTCACGTACGGTGATGTTATAAGGGAAGCTAAGGGCAAAGTAAATCTGGCCGATTTAGATATCCCAACAGTAAAATTCAGACGGGCAGCTACTGGTGCGAGAATCTTAGAGGTACCAGGAGCAACCAGTGGTGAGAAAGCGGATAAACTCGCAGAAAAACTTCGCGAGTCCCTTTCCACGGAATCTGTATGGGTATCCAGACCAACCAAACAAGCAGAGCTTCGGGTTTCAGGCTTGGATGACGCCACTACGGCAATAGAGGTTGCTGCTGCTGTGGGGAAGAGCGGAGACTGCTCCACTGAGTTAATTAAAACAGGAGAGATGCGACGTGATCTTAACGGCCTAGGTTCACTGTGGCTGCGATGTCCGGTAATGGCAGCCAAAAAGGTCGCTGAGAGTGGACGACTCCTTGTGGGGTGGGTTTCGGCACGGGTTAAATTGTTGGAACCACGACCCATGTGGTGTTACAGGTGCCTGGAAACTGGGCATCTTAGGCTACAATGCTCCTCAGAGGTGGATCGTAGCAGCCAGTGCTACCGCTGTGGCAAGCAAGGACACAAAGCCAGCAGTTGTGTAGACGAACCACACTGCACAATTTGTGCGGCCGCTGGCAAACCGGCAGAACATAAGGTGGGCAGCAAAAGATGTCCTGCCTCCAAAAAGAAAAAGGGGATTAGAGTTGGCGCCAATCTCGGTACTACCTCACAGTCCAACCGCCCATCCAAACCGCGGGAGGAGGAGGTATCGATGGCCATGGATAATTAGTATGGCCATAAACTTCTTACAGGCGAATATCAACCACTCCGCACGAGCTCAGGATCTTTTGCTCCAAAGCATGGCGGAGTGGTCGATACACATTGCAGTGGTGGCGGAGCCATATAATATCCCTATGCGGGATAACTGGGTTGGAGATCGGGAAGGTCTTGTGACTGTGGTCTCGCAGATAGCAGCCGGCTCCCCACCCTTCGAAAAAGTAGCGAAGGGTCGGGGATGCGTAGCTGTCCTGTCAAGAGACACGGTGGTTATTGGTGGGTATTGCTCGCCCAACAAAAGTCTTGTCGAATTCGAGGCTTTCCTCTCCGAAGTTGAAATCCTCGTCAGGTGGAGTCACCCTCATCACGTTATAGTTGCCGGAGATTTTAACGCCAAATCTGTAACGTGGGGCTCATCCGTTACAGACAGTCGGGGTGAGGCGTTAGAGGAGTGGGCGATAGCGACAGGGCTGCTGGTGTTAAATCGGGGAACAGCACACACGTGCGTGCGGCAACAGGGTGGTTCTGTCGTGGACATAACCTTCGCGAGCAGTGCCCTGGCACGCCGTGTTCACGGATGGACAGTTGAAGAGGAGGTGGAGACTCTTTCAGACCACCGGTACATCCGATTCAAAGTCTCCCCTACTCTTAGAGCACCTACGGTCTCGAGCAGGTCCCCGAACGGCGTTGGTCCACGCTGGGCTTTGAAACGTCTCGATAGGGAATTACTCATGGAGGCTGCCTTAGTTCAAGCCTGGTTGCCGCGACCAGAGGGTACGGTACGAGCAGAAGATGAGGCCGATTGGCTTTGCGAGGCGATGACTCGGGTTTGTGACGCGGCCATGCCTCGATGCAGACCGCTTCCACCTCGGCAGAGTGTATACTGGTGGAATGCGGAGATAGCTCAACTCCGTGAGAATTGTGTAGCTGCCAGACGTCAGTACACAAGATATCGAAGGAGACGTCGCCGAATCGAGTCTGAAGAGGCCCAACTGTATACCGCGTACAGAGAGGCAGTTACCATACTGCAAGCCAAGATTGCTAGGGAAAAGGATAACGCATGGGGCGAGTTGCTCGAGACCCTCAACCGTGATCCGTGGGGAAGGCCGTATAAGCTAGTCCGGAGCAAGCTCCGCACTTGGGCCCCGCCACTGACGCAAAGTCTCGAGCCTCAGTTTCTCGAGGATGTAGTGGCAAATCTTTTTCCTAGTGTAGGGGAATATGAGCCTCCGAGGATGACCATTCCTCAAGAAAGAATCGTTAGTGACGAAGATGAGGTCCCACCGGTCTCCGCAGGGGAGTTAGGCTGGGCTGTGCTGAGACTTCAGGCCAAGAACAAAGCACCTGGTCCCGATGGGATTCCCGGCCGCGCATGGGTGATGGTCCTTAAAGAGACTTTAGAGTCCCGATTTAAGGATCTCCTCAGCATGTGTCTCGAGCAAGGCTGCTTCCCGCAGAGATGGAAAACTGGGAAGCTAGTCCTACTACGAAAAGAGGGGCGTCCGGTTGACTCACCGGCGGCGTACAGGCCAATTGTTTTGCTTGACGAGGCGGGAAAGCTCTTTGAGAGGGTCATTGCTTCTCGGCTCGTCAAGCACATGGAAACAGTTGGTCCGGATCTAGCCGATTGCCAATTCGGCTTCCGTAGGGGCAGATCCACCGTTGATGCCATATCACGAGTGAGGGCCCTAGCCGATGAGACTGTATCCCAGGGAGGAGTTGTCTTGGCGGTTTCACTCGATATCGCAAATGCCTTCAATACCCTTCCCTGGGGTTGTATCAACGAGGCCTTGCGTTTTCACGCAGTCCCCCGTTATCTTAGCAGGATTGTGGAGGCCTACCTTTCACAGAGATATGTAGCATACCCTGGGCGAGAGGGCTGGGGGCGGACAGTTATGTCGTGCGGTGTTCCTCAGGGGTCGGTCTTAGGGCCACTCCTTTGGAACGTCGGCTATGATTGGGTTTTGCGAGGGACCAACCTGCGTGGAATTGGGGTTGTTTGCTACGCAGACGACACACTAGTTACAGCACGTGGAAGGAATTATCGGGAGGCGGCCATGCTTGCAACAGCTGGAGTAGCTCAAGTAGTGGGCCGCATTAGAAGGCTGGGTCTTGAGGTGGCCCTTAGTAAATCCGAAGCTTTATGTTTCCACGGACCACGAAACGGACCACCAGCTGGAGGACATATAATTGTGAGCGGTGTCTCCATCGGTGTCAGTTCTACAATGAAGTATCTAGGACTCATCCTCGACAGCCGATGGAGTTTTAAAGAACATTTCCGCAGGTTGGCGCCTAAGCTCATTGGAGCAGCATCGGCTTTAGGAAGATTGCTACCGAACATGGGAGGGCCCAAAGTTGGCTGCCGCCGCCTGTACACAGGTGTAGTGCGGTCAATGGCTCTATATGGAGCTCCGATATGGGTAAATACACTGAACGCCCAGAACATAGCCCTTTTGCGAAGACCGCAAAGGGTTATGGCGATAAGGGTAATAAGAGGATACCGCACTATATCTTTTGAGGCGGCGTGTGTAATGGCAGGGACTCTTCCGTGGAGCTTGGATGCACAGATGCTAGCTGGGATCTATGAACACGTGTCAGAGTGCCGTAGCAGTGGCGAGCTTCCACCACCTGAGGTGATGAAGCGGTTGAGAATGAATTCCCGCCGGCGCGTTCTAATCCAGTGGTGGGACCAGCTACAGGAGCCGAGTGCCGGCCACATTACAATAGCGGCGATCCGACCCGTTCTAAAAGGATGGGTAGAACGAAAACATGGGGTTCTCTCCTTTCGGTTGGTGCAGATTTTGTCGGGGCACGGGTGCTTCGGCAAATATCTTTGTAATATCGCTAGGAGAGAGCCTACAACCGAGTGTCATCATTGTGGTGCTGTCGAAGACACGGCACATCACACCCTTGCAGAATGCCCGGAGTGGGTGGTACCGCGAACAGACTTGGTTGCGATAGTTGGATCAGATCTTTCCCTGCCGGCCGTAGCCAAAGCTATAACGGAAAACGAAGGATCTTGGGATGCACTACTCTCCTTCTGCGAACAAGTAATGGCTTGTAAGGAGGAGGCGGAGAGAACAAGGGAGGAAGCTGTTGATTCACAGCCTATGCGTAGAAGGCGAACGGGGGGCAGGAGACTGGCCCACAATCGCCGACTACCTCCATAAGAGGAGATTCTCCGGGCGGCGGTCTCGGGGGAGTCCGTCGGCCAATGGAGACAAAACCCGAGTCTGTAGGTCGGCGCACATGTGTTCGGTGCGTGCCGTCACCTGAGTTGGCCCGCTGGCGAAATTGGCGGAGGCAAATGCATTGCATCTCCCGCAACTTCGTCGTAAAAGGCGGCGAGAAGGAACACCGTGGGGTTTTAGTCAGTAGGAGTCTGACATAACCGCATCGTTGCCCCCGCGACGGTGCGGTATCCATGAGGATTTCCCCACGACAAAAAAAAAAAAAAAAAAAAAAAAAAAAGGTTAGGTTAGGTTAGGTTAGGTTAGGTTAGGTTAGGTTAGGTTAGGTTTTTTTTTTTTTTTTTTTTTTTATACCGGGCGCGAAGGCCCGGCCAGCGTGTCGCGTCTCTGACATGATCAGAGAATTGTGTGCAAAATAAGTTTTTCAATTCAGTCTTTATTAATTTCAAATAATCTTAGTCTAATATAAAAACACACAATTATAATACAAAGTAAAAAATAAAGTCACAAAACATAGGTATAGTAAACTATCCTAAGTCAGATACACAAAAATATACATTTAACATTTATTTTTATTTATAACCTTACTTGCTACATGAACACAAAATTCGATGAAAACATCTCGGATGTCTTTGTCATTTACAATCTTACAAATATTATTTACAGTTATAAGACATCCTATTTTGTGTTCTGCCTCGTACCTCTCCAAGCCATAGACAGGGCATTCTGACAGGACATGTAATACATTTTCAAGTTTGCCCGGCTCACATATACAGTCCGGGCTATCCTTACATTTAAAATCATTCAAATATGCGGAGAAGCCGCCATGTCCTGTCAGCACCTGAGTTAAAATTCCGACGGGTTCTATTTTTCTCACTACACTGAAAGCCTGGAGCGCGTCGGGGAAGAACAATTTGGTAGTCGTCGCCGTGTCCCCTGACTTATACCTCCGGTTCCATTCGTCACGCGTACACAAACGAATTTGTCGCTTGACGAATGATATCGGAACTCGGTCATAGTCAGGTTTCGTTTTCGCTTTAAGGGCTGCGGCCTTTGCTAACTCATCCGCTCTCTCGTTGCCTATCAATCCCGCGTGGGCTTTTATCCAAAACAGTGCTACCTGTTTGTTCTGGTTTGTGCACTGTTTTAGATTGTTACGAGCCTCGGCGGCGAGCTGATGAAGTGAGTGGGAGTTTACAACGGTCTCCAAGGATGACCTTGAATCGCTGTAAATCCCAAAGCTCGTTTCTGGGCGTTTGAGTATTTCCCCAGTTGCTCTACAAATGGCAAGCAATTCCGCCTGGTAAACCGTGCCGTAGGACGGTAGTTTCATCTTGAGGCTCTTGGTTTCGGCGCCATTGGTCCAAAAGGACAATGCCGCCCCTACCTTGCCGTCGATCTTACTGCCGTCCGTGAATATACATACCTGTTGGTTACTGTGTATATCCACTTGGTTTTGGTCAGCCAGACACACGAATTGCAAGCCTTTTTGTTCCGCTGGGTGGGGAATCTCGCTGAATGCTGTCTTCCGCTCTATCTCTCTGTCCACCAGTATCGCCGGTGGTCTGCCCCTCTTCGCCTCATACAGAGCGGCTGCCTCTTGTATACGGAGGTCGAGGGGGAGCAAACCTGTCAGCACTAGTGCGGAATTGAGAGAGACAGTGCGGTAGGCCTTGCAAAGCTTTTGCGCGAATCCTCTTTGGACAGCATTCAGTTGTTTTTGAACGCCCAGTTTTTTGGTCACAGACGCCCAAGCGCTTGCGGCGTACATTGTTATCGGCTCTACAACTGCGGTGTAGATGATGCGGATAACCTCAGGATGGAGACCCCAGCTGACCCGGGCCGCCCTTGACAACTGCTTGTACACATTTAATGCCTTCTTACATACATTTGAAGCGTGTGCATTAAATGTCAGCTTATTGTCAATGGTCAGCCCGAGAATCTTGATTTCCGTGGACATGCCGATGTCAACATCGCCCATCCTCAGAAGTGGAGTGTCAAACTTAAGCTTACGCGTGATGACCATAGCGTTTGTTTTGTGCGGAGCAAACTTTAGCTTATTATTGACACCCCACCTCCGGACATAGGCGAGGGCATCGTTCGCACGTCGCTGGACCTCAAGAGCGGTGTCCCCATCGAACACCAACACCACGTCATCTGCAAAAGCCTGGCAATAGTCGCCACGCTGCTCCAGACCCTTCAGCAGAGGATCGAGGAGGAGGTTCCAAAGGATAGGACCGCCGATCGATCCTTGTACACATCCTTTGGTCGTGGTCTTGGTCACCTCCTCGCCCGCATAGCGCAATTTTATATTTCTCTGTTCAAGGTAGCTATCGATGACCCTTCTGATGTTAACAGGGCATCCTTCCTGAGCCAGGCGCACCCTTATGGCGGGCCACCAAGCGCTATCGAAAGCCCCCTCTATGTCCAACGATATCATTGTTACCAGCTTTTTCTGGTCTAATTTACCACGAATGTATCCTAGAAGGACATAGAGGGAGTCCTCGGTGCTACGCTGGGGCATAAAGCCATACTGGTGCGCGCTCATTCTCGGAATGGTATGCCATTTCACTCTGCTCATGATCATCTTCTCGAGAATCTTTCCTAGCACCGGCAACAGCCCGATTGGTCTATACGACTTCGGGCTGGTGAAGTCGGTCTTCCCAGGCTTTCTGAGTATCACGACTGTGGCCTCTTTCCAAGCTTCTGGGAAGTGACCTAGTGTTAAGCACTTATTTGCCAATGCTAGGAAAATTTCCGGGTTCTGTGCGATGATCATTTTGCAGATATCCGCTGTCAGACCATCCCCCCCCGGGGCTTTTTTCGGATTGAAACTGTCCGTAGCGATAGTTAGTTCGTCAATGGTAAACAGTGGGTCATGTTGCTCGTCATGTTCCAGACTGTTTACCATTTCGGCCAGTTCCCTGACACGCTGATGTTCTGCGTTGTCAGTATCCTCATTGTCCTCCGGGTAGAACGTGTCCGCCAGCAGAATGGCAGATGCCCTTTGGTCTAGCACTGTGCCTTCCTTGGACAGAGGAAGATCTTCCGTCCTCTTAGTCGTCCTGCCTATTACACGATATATCCCATCCCACACACTTTCCCTATCCTGTTTTTCGCAGAAGCCCTTCCAACTGGCGATCTGTGCCTTTTTAGCCTCATCTTCATATGTTTGCTTAGCCTGCAGGTACTCGGTGACCACCTTCTCTCTGCGGATTGGCGCTGCACAGCGAATCCTTCGTTTCTTCGTGGCGACATCTTTCTTGAGTCTGACGAGTTCTTCAGACGACCATGGCAGGGTGAATTTATTTTTAGGTTTAATTTTTGGTATGCATAAATTTGATGTAGCGATCACTGTGTTGATATATTTGTTTATTATTGTTTCTAAATTTGTTTTGGTATTTATCTTGTCTATTTCAATTTTGTTTAAGTTGTTTTCTGCCAGCAAATGGCCTAATTTCTCATGAAATTCCGGCCAATTTGCTTTTTTGCTGTTAAAGATCCGTGTTGATCTAGCTACATCAATACCTTTAGATTTATCTATATTAATTTTAAAAATGATGGTGTTGTGGTCGGAAGTTGTGATCCCTTCGTCAACTCTCCAGTCGTCCACGTAGTCGAGCATATCCACTGTACAGGCTGTAACGTCCACAAAGCTGGTGTAACGCGTATCCCCTCTGATGGTGTCGAATGTTGGGATATCGCCTCGGTTAAGTACCTGCAAGTCAATATCCTCCAGGGTTCCGGCCAGGTCTTCGCCTCTGCTGTCGACGGTCGGGCTTCCCCACCATAAGTTCTTGGCGTTTGTATCGCCTCCTAATAATAACTTATGGCGGAATTGTTGTCCGATATTAGTTAGTTGCTGCAAGTACGGCTCAATAGGTGTCGGTTTGGGTTCGAAGTAGAATGAGGTCACTACAATTTCCCAGGCACTTGTTCTAATCTTTACCACAACGATGTTATTTGTGGTAAAGTTAGGGCATTGTATCACGTCAAGCTCGCTGTCAAAGACTGCGATTGCCGCTTTGACGGTACCATCTCCTTGGTTTGTGCTCTGGAAAATTCTCACACCCCTGTAGTTCCCCATTCTACCTCTACCCCCAACATACGGTTCTTGCAGCAGGGCAAATGCCACCCTCCTGTTGTACGCTTCAAGCATCAAATCCGCAGTGGCCAGTTCTTTGCGTTGGAGATTTGCTTGGGCGACGAGGTATGGCCTTTTGCCATTTTGGACATGTTTTGTGCTTGGGACCACCTTAGCAGTAGGCTACTGCAGACCTAGCCAGTGTGTCCCACTTCCGCCTTATAGCACATTCGTTGCTAAAGGCGTTATGGTCCGTCCTGGTTTGCTTAGCATGGACGCAGTTGCAGCATGCAGGTGGCAGGTTTGCCAGCAAGTCCGCGCACTGAGCCTTCATATGGGCGCCTCCACAGTGGCTGCACTTTTCGGTCGTTTCTTTACAGAAACGCCGACTGTGGCCGTAACCGAGACAGAGCGGTTAGGTTAGGTTAGGTTAGGTTAGGTTAGGTTAGGTTAGGTTAGGTTAGGTTAGGTTAGGTTGGGGTGCCAGTCCAGAATACCTCCTCGTGAACCGGTTGCTACTGGTTCTTTCTGGATACGTTCGGGGGAAACAGTAGCAATACGTGTCGGTGCACCCTGGGTAACTGTCAACAACTTCTCCACGTGGGATCTTGTTGACAGTTAGCGAAAGGTCTGGAACGGTGGCTTGCTCTTCGTGTCCCTTTGATATGTAGCAAAGGGCACGGATGAGCAGGTAAGGGCGGGCTCTGAGATGAGCACCGCGGTGGGTCTGGCGGTTGTCAGATTGCAGGGTGAACATTTTCGGTTAATAATTTCTCCTTGTGGGATATTATTAGTCGAGAGCTAGTAGCCTTGCGGGGGAGGGAGGTGAAGGCTTTGAGTTGATAACTTCTCTTTATGGGATTTTATTGGCTTAGGGCTAGAGCCTCAAGAGGGGGAGGGCTTCTTTGCGAGGCCGCCTAGAAGCCCTGGGGGTGGGACCTCGGGTGGAAGCGAGAAGTAATTCTCGCTTGCATTTGAGTGTCGGTGTGTTGTGGAGGGTCCTGTTCGCCAGCAAAGGTGATGCTTTTGCTGGCGAATGGGATGGATTGTGTCGGTCCGCTGCTGGAGACCTCGGGTGCAGAGGGTTTCAAAACTTCTCTGCATTTGAGTGTCGGAGTGTGAGAAGGAGCCTCGTTCAACAGCATATCAACCATTATTGCTGTTGAATGAGTCGGAGCGTTAACTGCCAGGTCCCATTCTGTGAGCCCAGTTGTGGTCCGGAAGGGGACCGCCGAGTGGGACATTTTCCCACTCGGCCGGCGGGTACCGGCACGCGACCTTGAGACCTCCCCGGGACACCCCTGAACAAGGTTCAGGTGTAGCCCGGCTCATGTGTTGCGTGCTGTGGAGGGGTCTCGTTGGGCAGCGTAGGGCCTCACAGACTACGCTGTCAAACGAAATGATAAGGCGAGCCGAGGTTCCCTTCTGAGAGCCCCGTTGTGGTCCTTAAGGGAACCGCCGAGTGGATTCCACCGCCACTCGGACGGCGTCGGAGAGGTATCCCGTTTCACGGCGGGGTACACCTCTGATCCGAGAGTCGGCAACCGAAAGGGAAGCGTAAGATCTCCGCCCTTTCGTTTCTTTTTCGGTTCCCAGAGGCCTGGGTGGCGGGTGCAGGGGAGCCCATCGCCCAGACGCTTCGAGGTGGCGCGCGCGGTGCTTCCGCGCGCCGCTTCATTTGGTGTGGGACGAAGGTAGTTAATCTGCCTTCGTTCTTAACCGAGGTGGGGTCCGAAAGGACCGGCGCCTGCTGGGTATTGTGGGCGAGTGCGAAAGTGTTCCCGCGGTCCCAGCAGAGGCGAGAGGAGCATCGTGAGGTAGAATCCACTCGGCGGTTGACGAATGAAATCGGAACTCGGTCATAGTCAGGTTTCGTTTTCGCTTTAAGGGCTGCGGCCTTTGCTAATTCATCCGCTCTCTCGTTGCCTATCAATCCCGCGTGGGCTTTTATCCAAAACAGTGCTACCTGTTTGTTCTGGTTTGTGCACTGTTTTAGATTGTAACGAGCCTCGGCGGCGAGCGGATGAAGTGAGCGGGAATTTACAACGGTTTCCAAGGATGACCTTGAATCGCTGTAAATCCCAAAGCTCGTTTCTGGGCGTTTGAGAATTTCCCTAGTTGCTCTACAAATGGCAAGCAATTCCGCCTGGTAAACCGTGCCGTAGGACGGCAGTTTCATCTTGAGGCTCTTGGTTTCGGCGCCATTGGTCCAAAAAGACAATGCCGCCCCTACCTTGCCGTCGATCTTACTGCCGTCCGTGAATATACATACCTGTTGGTTACTGTGTATATCCACTTGGTTTTGGTCAGCCAGGCACACGAATTGCAAGCCTTTTTGTTCCGCTGGGTGGGGAATCTCGCTGAATGCTGTCTTCCGCTCTATCTCTCTGTCCACCAGTAGCGCCGGTGGTCTGCCCCTCTTCGCCTCATACAGAGCGGCTGCCTCTTGTATTCGGAGGTCGAGGGGGAGCAAACCAGTCAGCACTAGTGCGGAATTTAGAGAAACAGTGCGGTAGGCCTTGCAAAGCTTTTGCGCGAATCCTCTTTGGACAGCATTCAGTTGTTTTTGAACGCCCAGTTTTTTTGTCGCAGACGCCCAAGCGCTTGCGGCGTACATTGTTATCGGCTCTACAACTGCAGTGTAGATGATGCGGATAACCTCAGGATGGAGACCCCAGCTGACCCGGGCCGCCCTTGACAACTGCTTGTACACATTTAATGCCTTCTTACATACATTTGAAGCGTGTGCATTAAATGTCAGCTTATTGTCAATGGTCAGTCCGAGGATCTTGATCTCCGTCGACATGCCGATGTCAACTTCGCCCATCTTCAGAAGCGGAGTGTCGAACTTGAGCTTACGCGTGATGGTCATTGCGTTAGTTTTGTGAGGAGCAAACTTAAGCTTGTTGTTGACTCCCCAGTTCTGAACATAGGCGAGGGCATCGTTCGCGCGTCGCTGGACCTCAAGAGCGGTGTCTCCATCGAACACCAACACCACGTCGTCTGCAAAAGCCTGGCAATAGTCGCCACGCTGCTCCAGACCCTTCAGCAGAGGATCGAGGAGGAGGTTCCAAAGGATAGGACCGCCGATCGATCCTTGTACACATCCTTTGGTCGTGATCTTGGTCACCTCCTCACCCGCATAGCGCAATTTAATCTTTCTCTGTTCAAGGTAGCTGTCAATGACCCTTCTGATGTTGACGGGGCATCCCTCCTGAGCCAGGCGCACCCTTATGGCGGGCCACCAAGCGCTATCGAAAGCCCCCTCTATGTCCAACGATATCATTGTTACCAGCTTTTTCTGGTCTAACTTTTCTCGAATGTATCCTAGAAGAACATAGAGGGAGTCCTCGGTGCTACGCTGGGGCATAAAGCCATACTGGTGCGCGCTCATTTTTGGAATGGTGTGCCATTTTACTCTGCTCATGATCATCTTCTCGAGAATCTTTCCTAGCACTGGCAACAGCCCGATTGGTCTGTACGACTTCGGGCTGGTGTAGTCAGTCTTCCCAGGCTTTCTAAGTATCACAACTGTGGCCTCTTTCCAAGCTTCTGGGAAGTGACCTAGTGTTAAGCACTTATTTGCCAATGCTAGGAAAATTTCCGGGTTCTGTGCGATGATCATTTTGCAGATATCCGCTGTCAGACCATCCCCCCCCGGGGCTTTTTTCGGATTGAAACTGTCCGTGGCGATAGTAAGTTCGTCAATGGTAAACAGTGGGTCATGTTGCTCGTCATGTTCCAGACTGTTTACCATTTCGGCCAGTTCCCTGACGCGCTGATGTTCTGCGTTGTCAGTATCCTCATTGTCCTCCGGGTAGAACGTGTCCGCCAGCAGAATGGCAGATGCCCTCTGGTCCAGCACTGTGCCTTCCTTGGACAGAGGAAGATCTTCCGTCCTCTTTGTAGTCCTACCTATTACCCTGTAAATACCCTCCCATACACCTTCCCTGTCCTGTTTTTCGCAAAAACCCTTCCAGCTTTTTATCTGGGCCTTTTTTGCTTCTTCTTCATATGTTAACTTTGCCTCCAGGTACTCTGTGACCACCTTTTCTCTGCGGACTAGCGCTGCGCAGCGGATCCTGCGTTTCTTCGTGGCGACGTCTTTCTTCAGTCTGACGAGTTCTTCCGACGACCATGGTAGGTGAAATTTATTTTTGATTTTAATTTTTTGAATACAAGAATGTGATGTTGATATTACGTTATTAATAAATTTTACTACTATTTCTTCTAAATGTGGTTTATTGTCTATTTTTTCTATTTCATGTTTAGTTATGTTGTCTTCTGCTAGCAATTGGCCTAATTTCTCATGAAATTGAGGCCAATTTGCTTTTTTACTATTAAAGATTCTAGTTGTTCTGGCTACATCAATGCCTTTTGCTTTTACTAAATTAATTTTAAAGATGATGGTGTTGTGGTCGGAAGTTGTAATACCCTCGTCGACTGTCCAGTCGTCCACGAAGCCAAGCAAGTCCACAGTGCAGGCTGTAACGTCCACAAAGCTGGTGTAGCGCGTGTCCCCTCTGATGGTGTCATATGTTGGGGTATCGACGACGTTGAGCACCTGCAGGTTCAGTTCTTCTAGCGTACCGGCTAGGTCTTCGCCTCTGCTATCTACAATCGGACTTCCCCACCATGAATTCTTGGCATTTGCATCTCCTCCTATTAGCAGTCTATGTCCAAATTGCTGCCTTATCTGGTATATCTGCTGCAAGTACGGTTCAATCGGTGTCGGTTTAGGTTCAAAGTAGAATGAGGTCACCACGACTTCCCAGACACTGGTCCTAATCTTTACCACTACGATGTTATTAGTGGTAAAGTTAGGGCATTGTATCACGTCAAGGTCGTGATCGAATACTGCTATTGCAGCCTTGACGGTGCCGTCTCCATGATTAGTGTTCTGGAAAATCCTAACCCCCTTGTAGTTCCCCATTCTACCCCTACCCCCGACATACGGTTCCTGCAGCAGGGCGAAAGCCACCCTCTTATTGTGCGCCTCAAGCATCATGTCCGCTGTAGCAAGTTCTTTACGTTGGAGATTTGCCTGGGCGACGAGGTATGGCTTCTTGCTGTCTTGCCATCTTGCACCTAGGACCACCTTAGCAATATGCCACGGCTGACCTTGCCAGCGTATCCCACTTCCGTCTAATGGCGCATTCATTGCTAAAAGCATTGTGGTCCGTCCTAGGTTGTTTAGCATGGATGCAGTTGCAGCATGCAGGCGGTAAGTTTGCCAACAAATCCGCACACTGAGCCTTCATATGAGGGCCTCCACAGTGGCTGCACTTTTCGATGGTCTCCTTGCAAAAGCGCCGGCCGTGGCCGTAGCCGAGACAGAGTGAGCACTGTACAAGTGGCGATTGATCCGCCACTCTCACTCGCTGCAGATCGATATGCATCGTCTCGGCCTCGACCATGCGCTGCCACAATTTCGGTGTGACCCTCATGACCACGTGGCTCGTGTGCGGGTTTCTTGTCTTCTTTTTGTAGGCTATCTCAAATTTCCCATCTTCTACGGTCAACCCAACAAATAAGTTTTTGTTCTGATTCCTCAGTGCCCTCAATACTTCCTCGTCACTATTATATTGGAGTACGTCTCTGAGGATCACCAAGGGATCCTTATTCTTTATGTCGTCCACTTGAAGTTCTGTGGTCTTGGTTAACCTAGCCTTGATCTTTCGCCTTTCTTCCTCCGTCCTGCATGCTATTATCACTTTCCTGTCTTTTGCCTTCCTAATCCTCTCTACTTCTACTCCCCCTTCTTTTGCTTTCACTGCGTTCCTAATCCTGTCTAATACCTTCTCCCCAGTTTCTGTCTCGTCTTTGGCCGTAACCACTACCGAGTGTAGCGCGGTCTGCTCTGCGAAGTGCCTTTTTGGGGGGGCCGCTAAAGCACTGGCGTACGTCTTCTTTTCGAGGGTCTGCTTCAGGTCTTCCATTCGTTGGGTGTTCTCCTTTAGAAGCTTCATGTGCTCCTCGATCGTTCTCGCCAGTGCGTGCGTTCCGTCATCCTTCCCCTTTTCCTTTTCCAGGTGAGTTTCTTTCTCATTGCCCTTTTCACTTCCGACTTTTTGTCTTTGCACACCAGCAGCGAATCCCTCTTTCGCCAGTTGGTATAGGCGTTCGACGGCTTCGATAACCCCGTTCTTTATCTCCGTCTTGAGGTTTCTCGAGCTGCTAATGTGCAGTTTCACTTTGGTCAAGCAACCTCTTGCTTCTGCTAACTTATCCAAGCGCTTTGGGCCTTCTGGTCTAGGTGAGACCCCTGCTGCTTCTGCCGATTGCCTACGGGCTGCCGGTTTTGGCTTTGAGGGTCCACCTCCGGATGGCGCTTGAGGAGGCGTCAGGTTGGGTGTTCTAGGGGCTGCTTTGCCCACAACTTCCCATTCCCCGATGCTCTTCCTCACGCCCGATGTTGCTGGTAGGGTTTCGGCTGCGCCTCCTTGGGGGTCTGCATCCATGCTCGCCTTGGCGGGTGTCCTAATGCCGACAAACATTGTTGGAGGACTCTTGCGATACAGGTCAGGGTCAAGAAGTATATTTGAAAATTTAAAAGTAAACTTGTAAAAATATATTTTTATTAATAACTTGTAAATTTTTTAAAATACGGCTAAAAATGAGAGGCGCGTCTTGACTAGGGAGATACGAGACTAATAGGTTGATAAATACAAACAAGTAACTTTTGTGACTAGATTTGCAACACGCAGTCAAATAGAGTAATCTCTAATGAGATCTACACTGTATAAAAATTTTTGTAGAGATTACTCTATGTATATAAAATTTGTTAATTTTAAGTCGTAGGTGTAAAATGAACACTCCGAAAAAAGTTCGGAAAGTCAAATGTTCCAGTTGTGTGTAAAGGCGTCAACTGGAACACGAAATTAAAATAAATGTACAAATGTAAAACTTACGACTAAATAAATTACTATTTTTTAAAATATAAAAATATATTTTGTCGTGACTGCAGTCGTTCCAATGGTCGAAAAAGAACGTGGACACAACGCCACTTGGACGACTGCAGTGTCATTTAGAAACTTAATCTAGATATCACAGTCGCACTTCAAATCAACACGTATAATTTTGTACCCCGGCTCTACCAAGTGGTAGCTCCGTCTGCGACGACCAATTTCCAAAAAAAAAAAAAAAAAAAATTTTGAATTTATACTAAATTTCGTCCTAGGTCACCTAGATGCGGAGCAAAGTCGTTTCTAGGTCACCTTTTTCAGAGGAGGGGGGAGTTTCAGCGCCTTACAATCCCAATAGCAATCTGGACGGCCTATCAGCTGATGATGATGATTATTATTCAAGCTGATAATGATAATAATTTAGGCTGATGATGATGATTATTTCTCGAGCTGATGATGATGATGTTTTTCGAGAACCTTCGATGATACGCTAAAATAGTTTACAAACTACTTGTCGCAATCGAAGGTTCCAGATAGCTCGAGAAACGTCCAGATCTTTCGAGGGCTGGGGGCTGAGGGCTGGGGGCTGAAATTTGAACCTAAAAGCCGGGTGCAAAAAGATGATGCAATTTATTAAAATATTACTAAGCCCGGTTACGTGTTGATTTTTCCAAAAAGTGTCTCAGAATGGGGCCAAAAGTTCCTAAAATCACCAGGTAGGTACTGTCGTCACCGTCCGCTGTCAGCCGCTGCCGGATGGATGCGATTTTAGGCGATTTTTCCACCCAAAGACGTCACTACTTTTTTGAAGCAGTGTTTGGTCGGACGCTCTAAAATCGATATCTTGAAAACTGTTGCATAGAAAATGCCGAAAATTTGTACACTTGTTTGTAACGATATGTTTAACTGTTAAATGTCCAAAAATTATATCGTTACAGATCTTGTTTAAAAGTTAAAAGAATTTAAAGATGAAGTTGAATTTACTGACTTTTGAAGAGCTGAAATCTTCGTGGCGGCTGTTCGGTTTTCGGCGATCGAGGTGTCCCCTGGTAGTGCTCGTCTGCGCTCACGTCGTGCTGGTGTCAGAAAAGTTCCAGGTCCTCTGGATCCTGGAACACGTATACACGTGTTTTGGTGTTTTTCGGTATAACTCGGCGAGTTCAACCAGGAATAATCCGGGACTCAGCCAAGTTATAGTGTCCTCCAAGGGGCGTCGAGGTGCAGTGTAAAAAATGTAGGTCGTCGCTGATAATCGTGCACCGTATTTTGTTGAAACTTTTTCGGGAAGCGAAAAATCGGGTTTTTCACTGTCAATCAGTGAAAAACAATCCGATTCCGAAACTTTTTTCACTATCACGTGGCGCAGGTGTTGGCGCTCACTTTCACTTGTATCACTGCACGATTTGCGAAACTTTACTATTTTTGCCGATTTTTGAGGCGCGGAGCACTTTAAAAGCTTGGCGCTTGCACTGACGGACAGAGTGCGACTGGTTAGGTTAGGTTAGGTTAGGTTAGGTTAGGTTAGGTTAGGTTAGGTTAGGTTTTTTTTTTTTTTTTTTTTTTCTTTATACCGGGCGCGAAGGCCCGGCCAGCGTGTCGCGTCTCTGACATGATCAGAGAATTGTGTGCAAAATAATTTTTTCAGTAATGTCTTTATTTCAAATAATCTTAGTCTAATATAAAAACACACAATTTTAATACAAAGGTAAAAATAAAGTCACAAAGCATAGGTATAGTAAACTATCCTAAGTCAAATACACAAATATTTACATTTAACATTTATTTTTATTTATAACCTTACTTGCTACTTGAACACAAAATTCGATGAAAACATCTCGGATGTCTTTGTCATTTACAATCTTACAAATATTATTTACAGTTATAAGACATCCTATTTTGTGTTCTGCCTCGTACCTCTCCAGGCCATAGACAGGGCATTCTGACAGGACATGTAATACATTTTCAAGTTTGCCCGGCTCACATATACAGTCCGGGCTATCCTTACACTTGTAATCATTCAAATATGCGGAGAAGCCGCCATGTCCTGTCAGCACCTGAGTTAAAATTCCGACGGGTTCTATTTTTCTCACTACACTGAAAGCCTGGAGCGCGTCGGGGAAGAACAATTTGGTAGTCGTCGCCGTGTCCCCTGACTTATACCTCCGGTTCCATTCGTCACGCGTACACAAACGAATTTGTCGCTTGACGAATGATATCGGTACTCGGTCATAGTCAGGTTTCGTTTTCGCTTTAAGGGCTGCGGCCTTTGCTAACTCATCCGCTCTCTCGTTGCCTATCAATCCCGCGTGGGCTTTTATCCAAAACAGTGCTACCTGTTTATTCTGGTTTGCGCACTGTTTTAGATTGTTACGAGCCTCGGCGGCGAGCGGATGAAGTGAGTGGGAGTTTACAACGGTTTCCAAGGATGACCTTGAATCGCTGTAAATCCCAAAGCTCGTTTCTGGGCGTTTGAGTATTTCCCCAGTTGCTCTACAAATGGCAAGCAATTCCGCCTGGTAAACCGTGCCGTAGGACGGCAGTTTCATCTTGAGGCTCTTGGTTTCGGCGCCATTGGTCCAAAAGGACAATGCCGCCCCTACCTTGCCGTCGATCTTACTGCCGTCCGTGAATATACATACCTGTTGGTTACTGTGTATATCCACTTGGTTTTGGTCAGCCAGGCACACGAATTGCAAGCCTTTTTGTTCCGCTGGGTGGGGAATCTCGCTGAATGCTGTCTTCCGCTCTATCTCTCTGTCCACCAGTATCGCCGGTGGTCTGCCCCTCTTCGCCTCATACAGGGCGGCTGCCTCTTGTATACGGAGGTCGAGGGGGAGCAAACCTGTCAGCACTAGTGCGGAATTGAGAGAGACAGTGCGGTAGGCCTTGCAAAGCTTTTGCGCGAATCCTCTTTGGACAGCATTCAGTTGTTTTTGAACGCCCAGTTTTTTGGTCGCAGACGCCCAAGCGCTTGCGGCGTACATTGTTATCGGCTCTACAACTGCGGTGTAGATGATGCGGATAACCTCAGGATGGAGACCCCAGCTGACCCGGGCCGCCCTTGACAACTGCTTGTACACATTTAATGCCTTCTTACATACATTTGAAGCGTGTGCATTAAATGTCAGCTTGTTGTCAATGGTCAGCCCGAGGATCTTGATTTCCGTGGACATGCCGATGTCAACATCGCCCATCTTCAGAAGTGGAGTGTCAAACTTAAGCTTACGCGTGATGACCATAGCGTTTGTTTTGTGCGGAGCAAACTTTAGCTTATTATTGACACCCCAATTCCGGACATAGGCGAGGGCATCGTTCGCACGTCGCTGGACCTCAAGAGCGGTGTCTCCATCGAACACCAACACCACGTCATCTGCAAAAGCCTGGCAATAGTCGCCACGCTGCTCCAGACCCTTCAGCAGAGGATCGAGGAGGAGGTTCCAAAGGATAGGACCGCCGATCGATCCTTGAACGCATCCTTTGGTCGTGGTCTTGGTAACCTCCTCTCCCGCGTAACGCAATTTGATCTTTCTCTGTTCAAGGTAGCTATCGATGACCCTTCTGATGTTAACAGGGCATCCTTCCTGAGCCAGGCGCACCCTTATGGCGGGCCACCAAGCGCTATCGAAAGCCCCCTCTATGTCCAACGATATCAACAAACCAGCTTTTTCTGGTCTAACTTACCACGAATGTATCCTAGAAGGACATAGAGGGAGTCCTCGGTGCTACGCTGGGGCATAAAGCCATACTGGTGCGCGCTCATTTTCGGAATGGTATGCCATTTCACTCTGCTCATGATCATCTTCTCGAGAATCTTTCCTAGCACTGGCAACAGCCCGATTGGTCTATACGACTTTGGGCTGGTGTAGTCAGTCTTCCCAGGCTTTCTGAGTATCACCACTGTGGCCTCTTTCCAAGCTTCTGGGAAGTGACCTAGTGTTAAGCACTTATTTGCCAATGCTAGGAAAATTTCCGGGTTCTGTGCGATGATCATTTTGCAGATATCCGCTTTCAGACCATCCCCCCCCGGGGCTTTTTTCGGATTGAAACTGTCCGTAGCGATTGTTAGTTCGTCAATGGTAAACAGTGGGTCATGTTGCTCGTCATGTTCCAGACTGTTTACCATTTCGGCCAGTTTCCTGACACGCTGATGTTCTGCGTTGTCAGTATCCTCATTGTCCTCCGGGTAGAACGTGTCCGCCAGCAGAATGGCAGATGCCCTTTGGTCCAGTACTGTGCCTTCCTTGGACAGAGGAAGATCTTCCGTCCTCTTAGTCGTCCTGCCAATTACACGATATATCCCATCCCACACACTTTCCCTATCCTGTTTTTCGCAGAAGCCCTTCCAACTCGTGATCTGTGCCTTTTTTGCTTCTTCTTCATAATTTTGCTTTGCTTGCAGGTACTCGGTGACCACCTTCTCTCTGCGGACTGGCGCTGCACAGCGAATCCTGCGTTTTTTCGTAGCGACATCTTTCTTCAGTCTGACGAGTACTTCAGACGACCATGGCAAGGTAAATTTGTTTTTGATTTTAATTTTGGGGATACATGTATTTGATGCTGTTATTAAATTATTTATATATTTATTTACTATTACTTCCAAATCGTTTTTATTATCTATTTTATCTATTTCAATTTTGTTTATTTGGTTTTGTTCCAGCAATTGGCTTAAGTTTGCATTAAATTCAAGCCAATTTGCTTTCCTGCTATTAAAAATTCTCGTTGTTCTGGCTACATCAAGGCCTTTAGATTTTTCTAAATTAATTTTGAAGAAAATGGTGTTGTGGTCGGAAGTAGTCACACCTTCGTCGACTTTCCAATCGTCCACGAGGTTGAGCATATCAACTGTGCAGGCTGTGACGTCCACAAAGCTGGTGTAGCGCGTATCACCTCTGATGGTATCAAAAGTTGGGATATCGCCCACATTGAGCACCTGCAAGTTCACATCTTCTAAGGCTCCAGCCAAATCTTCTCCTCTGCCATCGATGGTCGGGCTTCCCCACCATAAGTTCTTGGCGTTTGCGTCGCCTCCTATTACTAACCTATGGCGGAAAGTTTGTCCTATTTTGTGTATCTGTTGCAAGTACGGCTCGATTGGTGCCGGTTTAGGTTCGAAGTAGTATGAGGCTACTGCAATTTCCCAGGCGCTTGTTCTGATCTTTACCACAACGATATTGTTTGTGGTAAAGTCAGGGCATTGTATCACGTCAAGGTCGTGATCGAATACTGCTATTGCAGCCTTGACGGTGCCGTCACCTTGATTAGCGCTCTGGAAAATTCGTACACCTCTGTAGCTCCCCATTCTACCTCTACCCCCGACATACGGTTCCTGCAACAGAGCGAAAGCCACCCTCCTATTGTACGCCTCAAGCATTAAGTCCGCCGTGGCCAGTTCTTTACGTTGGAGATTAGCCTGGGCGACGAGGTATGGCTTATCGCTATTTTGGACCTGTGTTAACCTTGGGACCACCTTAGCAGTAGGCTACAGCTGACCTAGCCAGTGTGTCCCACTTCCGCCTTATAGCACATTCGTTGCTAAAGGCGTTGTGGTCTGTCCTGGCCAGCTTAGCATGAACGCAGTTGCAGCACGCAGGTGGCAGGTTTGCCAGCAAGTCCGCGCACTGAGCCTTCATATGGGCGCCTCCACAGTGGCTGCACTTTTCGGTCGTTTCTTTACAGAAACGCCGACTGTGGCCGTAACCGAGACAGAGCGAGCATTGAACGAGTGGCGATTGGTCCGCCACTCGTACTCGCTGCAGGTCAATGTGCACCGTCTCGGCCTCGACCATGCGCTGCCACAGTTTAGGGGAGACCCTCATTACTACGTGGCTGGTGTGCGGGTTCCTTGTCTTCTTTTTATAAGCTATGTCGCATTTTCCACTTTCCTTGGTTAACCCTATGAACAAGTTCTTGTTTTGATTCCTTAGTGCCCTCAGCACTTCCTCGTCACTGTTGTATTGGAGTACATCTCTGAGGATCACCAAGGGATCCTTGTTCTTGATTTCTTCCACTTGTAATTCTGTGGCCTGGGTTAACCTAGCTTTAATTTTCTGCCTTTCTTCTTCGGTCCTGCATGCTACGATCACTTTTCTATCTTTCGCTTTTCTGATTCTCTCTACCTCTACTCCCCCTTCCTTTGCTTTAACTACTTTCCTAATTCTGTCTAGAACATTCTCCCCAGTTTCTGTCTCGTCCTTCGCCGTTACCAATAGGTTTTTTTTTTTTTTTTTTTTTTGTTTTAATCCCGGGCGCAGAGGCCCGGTCAGCGTGTTGCTCCCTAACGTGATCAGGGATTTGGGGTGCAATTATTTTTTCACATTGTTTTATTTATTATATAAAAAAGAAAAAACAGCATATTATCTTAAGTAAAAACAGTCTTAGTACACCTTACTCTATATCACATTTAAATTTATCAAATTAGTCACAACATAATATATTTTATTCAAGTAAAAATATTTATCTTAAGTCACTTATGTCTATAAAAGCACAGTTTTAATACATTTATACAATAATATACATTATATGTCAAATTATCATTCTAACAATTTTCGGGAGATATCTCGACCGTTTTATTACTTATTTTCTAACATATATTTATCACAGCTTTTCAATCTTAAATTATAGTCTCGTACCTCTCCTACATAATATTTCATTTTAATAACACAATATTGAGGCCTGGAGAGCTTCGGAAAAATTTGCGGTTGTTGTAGCCGTGTCTCCTGACTTATACCTCCGGATCCATTCGTCATGCGTGTACAAACTAATTTGTCGCTTGCCGAATGGAGTCGGTATTCGGTCATAGTCGGGATTCATTTTCGCTGTAAGGGCTGCGGTCTTTGCTAATTCATCCGCTCTCACGCCAGCGGTGAGCGGATGAAGTGAGTGGGGCCTTGCTGCGGTTTCCAAGAATAATCTTGGGATCGCTGCAAAACCCCAAAACTCATTCTGGGCTTCTGATAACTCCTTGGTCGCTCTGTAATTGGCAAGCAATTGCACCAATTGCAGGCCCATTTTTCTGCTGGGTAGGGTATCTCCTGAACGCCCAGTTTTTTGGCCACAGACGCCCAAGCGCTTGCGGCATACACGGATTTTGGCTCTACAGTTGCAGTGTATGTGTTGTCTGTCACATCTTGGTGGAGGTTCCGACAATCCCGGGCTGCCTTTGACAACCGCATGTACACATTTAATGTCTTCTTGCACATTTTGGAAGCGTGACTGTTAAATGTCAGCTTGTTGTCAATGGTCAGCTCTAACGGTGCGTTGTCTCCATCAAGCGTTACCACTAGGTTAGGTTAGGTTTTTTTTTTTTTTTTTTTTTTTTTGCCTTAGGGAGGAGGGAATCCATCATGGATACCTTTCGGTTATGTCCGACTCCACCGGTTTCCCGGTGACCTACGGACTAAAACCTCCTCCCTCTGCGTCTGTCCTCTGATGTTGTGGTCAGAGACTTTGCTCATTTTGTCCTTTCTTATCAGCTAAAATTTTTACGGGTTTCCTTATTTCCTATTTATGCTATGCTGCTTGAAATATATTTAGTCAAATACATAATACAACATACTTATATATCTGTTTTGTTTCTATTAATAACCTTATTTCCAATACTGATGCAATATTCTATAAAAATGTCTCTGTTTATATTATCTTTCATAATTTTTGAAATGTTCTCTTTTGTCAAATTGATATCTAGTTTTTGTTCAATGTCAAATCTCTCCAGACTGTGGATTGGGCACTCCAGTAGTATGTGCTCTACTGTTTCTGCTTTCCCCGGATCGCATACGCAGGATGGGCTTTCCTTGCACTTGAATCGATACAAGTACTCAGAAAACCCACCATGCCCCGTCATCAGTTGCGTAAGCCTGCCGATTGGTTTTAGCTTGCGGATGACTTGGAAAGCCTCAATTGCATCCGGTAGGAAAAGCCTTGTGACAGCAGCGGTGTCTCCTGATCTGTACCTCCGGTTCCATTCGTCAAGCGTATCCATGCGGATTTGGCGCTTGACGAATGAGACCGGGCAGAGCTCATAGTTTGGTCTCGTTTTTAATTTAAGGGCTGCGTCTTTTGCTAGCTGATCTGCTCTCTCATTCCCCTCGTGTCCCGCATGGGCCTTAATCCAAAAGAGCTGGACATCTTTGTTTTGGATTGCACAATCTCTAAGATTGCTACGGGCTTGGACTGCGAGGGGATGTAGAGAGCAGTTTTTCACTATTGTCTCCAGCGACGACCTCGAATCACTGAAGATCCCAAAAGTTAGTTCTGGCCTTTGCAAAATCTCGCTCGTTGCCTTACATATAGCCAACAATTCCGCCTGGTATACTGTGCAGTGAGACGGCAGTTTCAATTTCAGGCTTTTGATCTCGGCTTCATTGCTCCAAAAAGACAATGATGCTCCAACCCTGCCTTCAATTTTGCTGCCGTCTGTGAAAATTCGTACCGCTTGTGTGCTTTTTCTATTGACATCTTGCTCATCTTCCAGGCTTATGAATTGGAGGCTCATATGGTTCGCTGGATGAGGAGTTTCTGCGAACGCGGTCTTTCGCTCTATCACCCTATCTCCCAGTGCCCGCTGGGGTGCCCCCCTCTTTGCCTCATATAGGGCTGCTGCCTCCTGGATTCTGAGGTCGAGGGGTAGTAACCCAGCGAGCACCAGTGCTGAGTTCAGGGAAACAGTGCGATATGCTTTACACAGTTTTTGTGCAAAGCCTCTCTGGACCGCGTTCAGTTGTTTCTGGATACCTAACTTTTTTGTCGCTGGACCCCAGACACCAGCCGCATACGAGACTACCGGTTCCACCACTGCCACATAAATGGAGCGGATAACGTCGGGGTGAAGGCCCCAAGTGACTTTTGCGGCTCTGGATAGCTGCTTGTATAAGTTTAACGCCTTCCTGCACACTTCAGCGGCATGGGTGTTAAACGTTAGCTTATCGTCTATCCAGAGCCCCAAAAGCTTAATTTCTTTTGATGTTACAATGTCAACGCCACCCATGCGCAGGCGTGGGGTATCAAATTTAAGTCTCCGCGTCAAAATCATAGCATTCGTTTTGTGCGGTGCAAATTTTAACTTATTTTTGATACCCCACTCCTGCACAAATGCGAGGGCATCATTGGCACGTCGTTCAACTTCCAACGTCGTGTCTCCATCAAACAGTAGCACCACGTCATCAGCGAACGCCTGACCATAGTCACCACGGAGTTGCAACCCTTTGAGTAGTGGGTCGAGGAGGAGGTTCCATAATATCGGGCCGCCTATCGATCCCTGTACGCAACCTTTTGTGGTATCTTTTGTCACCTCCTCCCCGGCGTATCTCACTTTTACCCTCCTGTTTGTCAGGTAACTGTCGATGACCCTTCTTATATTTGTTGGGCACCTCTCCTCAGCCAACCTCAACCTTATGGCCGGCCACCATGCACTATCGAAGGCTCCCTCTATGTCTAATGACACTAGTGTTATTAACTTTTTCTGTTGGAGCTTTTCACGTATATGTTTGATCAGGTCATAGAGAGAGTCTTCCGTGCTCCTTTGTGGCATAAAGCCATATTGGCGAGTGCTTAGCCTAGGGAGAATGTGCCACTTTATTCGGGCAATAACCATTTTCTCCAGTATCTTTCCCATCACCGGCAACAGGCCTATAGGTCTGTAGGATTTTGGATCCGTGTAGCTTCCCTTACCAGGTTTTCGCAAGATAACGACTGTTGCTTCTTTCCATGGGTTCGGGAAGCAACCCAGGTCCAAGCACCTATTTGCCAGCGATAGGAAGATGGACGGGTCCTGGTATATTGCCCGCTTGCAGATGTCTGCAGTTAGGCCATCTGACCCTGGAGCTTTTTTAGGGTTAAAAGATTCTACCGCTGACATGAGCTCTGCAGAGGTAAATGGTGGATCATGATTTATATCATCATAATCCGGCCCATTTACTTGTTCAGCTTTTATTCTTATGCTCTCATGTTCTGCGTTGTCCTCCTCCTTTCTGTCCCTCGGGTAAAAAGTTTCGGCCAACAACTCCGCTGATTCTTTCGAGCTAAGTGCCTTGTTGTCTATAACAAGTGGCAAGTCTTCCTGTCGCTTAGTGGTTCGCCCGATGACCCGGTATATACCCTCCCACATTCCTTCCCTATCTTGTTTTTCACAAAACTCTTTCCAACTGGAAATTTGTGCATTTTTTGCTTTCAGTTCATAATTTTCTTTTGCTTGCAGGTATTCATCGACGACTTTCTTTCTCCGGATCGGCGCTGCGCAGCGGATTCTGCGTTTCCTGGTAGTGACTTCATTCTTTAGTGTGGCGAGTTCCTTGGACCACCATGGTAAGTTAAAATCATTTTTTGGTTTAATTTTTGGTATACTTTTATTGCTAGCTTCTATGATTAGGTTAATGTAAATTACTATTTTCTTTTCTAAATTATGAATGTTTTCTACTTTGTCAAAATTTGAGCTATTTATTTCTTTTTCTGCCAGCAACTGGGCCATTTTCTCATGAAAAAGGTTCCAGTTTGCTTTTCTACTATTGTACACCCTCGTGGTTCTGCTAGTGCTTATACCTTGTGATTTATTTAACAAAATTTTGAATAAAATAGTGTTGTGGTCTGAACTCGTCACACCCTCGTAAACTCTCCAGTCTTCCACCAGGTCCAACAGCCCCACTGAACAGGCCGTTACGTCTACAAAACTGCTGTATGTTTTGCCACCCCTAACGGTAAAGAAAGTAGGAGTGGTGTCGCCGTTGAGCACCTGCATGCCAACATCTTCCAAGGCTCCAGCCATCGCCTCTCCCCTATCATCCACAGTAGCGCTACCCCACCAGCTGCTCTTGGCATTTGTGTCCCCTCCTAATAAAACATTTCGGCCGAAATGTTTCACTATCCTGCTCAGCTGCTCCAGGTATGGCTCTATTGGGGTCGGATACGGTTCAAAATAAAAGGACACAGCGAGGATATCCCACGCTTTTGTCCTGATCTTTATGACTACGATGTTAGGCGTGGTAAACTCAGGACACTGAATGATATCCAGATCATGGTCGAAGACAGCAATTGCTGCTTTGACTGGAGTATCAGCAGGTTTCGCGCATTGGTATATCCTCGCTCCTCTGTAGTCTTTCATTCGACCAATTCCTCCAATGTAAGGCTCCTGAAGCAATGCGAAGGCCATTTTCTTATTGTAAGCCTCAATCATTAACTCATTTGTTGCCAGTTCCTTTCGCTGCAAATTTGCTTGAGCTACAATGTATGGCGTCGCTATGGCTGAAACAGGTATTTTACCAGGGGCCACCTCAGCAATATGCTACCGTGGCTCTCGCCAAAGTATCCCATTTTCGCCTTATTGGGCACTCTTGACTAAAAGCGTTGTGGTCCACCTTTTCCATTTTAGCGTGCGTGCAATTACAGCACGTTGGGGTCGCTCCGACGAGCCATTCTGGACACTGTGTCTTCAGGTGAGAGCCCCCGCAGTGACTGCACTTTTCCAAAGTTTCTTTGCAGAAACGCCGGCCGTGCCCATAGCCGAGGCAGAGCGAGCACTGTACCAGTGGAGACTGGTCTCCAACTCTCACCCTTTGCAGGTCAATGTGGACTGCCTCGGCTTCGACCATTTGCCGCCAAAGCACTGGGGAGACTCTCAACACCACATGACCAGTGTGCGGATTTCGGGTCCGTTTTTTGAAGGCTATTTCTATTCTGTCATCTGACTTTGCAACATCTTTAAATATGTCCTTATTTTGGGTCCTTAGGGATTTCAGCACGTCGTCATCTGTGTTGTGCTGTAGCACGTCCCTAAGGATAACCAGGGGATCTTTGTTTTTGACATCTTCCACCTTTAACTCATCTGCCATTCCTAATCTTTCCCGAACCTTTCGCCTCTCTTCTTCTGTTCTGCAACCAACAATAATCTTCCTGTCTTTCGCTTTCCTTATTTTTTCCACAAAGACACCCCCGTCCTTCGCGTTCACTGCCTTTCTTATACGGCTTAGGACCTCCTCTCCCGTCTCAGTGTCGTTCTTGGAGGTGACAACAATGGAATGTAGCGCCGTCTGCTGTGGAGGTTTTCCCCCACGGCCTCCGGCAAGCACACTTGCATATGATGCCCCCTCCAGAACTTTTTGGTGACTCCCAAGCGTTTGCTGCAGATCTAACATTTTTGCGGTGTTTTCGTTTATAAGCCTGCTGTGTTCCTCGAGTTTCTTGAGCAGGTCTTCGTTTCCATGGATAGGTTGGGGCAAGGGGGAAAGAGTTTGTGGCTCTTCTTCTCCTATCCCACCACGTTTCTTGTTCTGGCCTTTGGGCCTTCTCTCTGCTTCCGCGTCCTTTACTAACTGGAAGAGCCGGTCCAGCGATGCAATGACGCCCTCCTTGATTTCCGTCTTTGTATTTCGAGAGCTGCTGAGGTGAAGCTTTGCCTTATTAAGGCAGGCTCTTGCCTCAGCAACTCTGTCGGTGATAACGGGTTTCAGAGGCGGGCTCGCCCGTGGGAGAGCCAAGTTCTGCGTTGTCTTCGAGGGGCCCGCCAACGAGGCGGTGGAAGACGTTTTCGGCGGCGGGCTCCTCGAAGCTTCCGAAGATGTTCGTCGGACTAAGTCTTTGTTCGCTTGGAGAGCAAGACTTTGTTTTGGCTTCTGGGCAATCATCGAAGGCACATCATTTTGTATGGAGCTTTTTTGAGAGCTAGGGGATATCCTACCAGATTCCCAGTCATCAATACTGGTTCTTACTTTCGACGAAGAGGGTCCCGCCCGCTCCGGTACGTCTGTCGGGCAAGTATGTCCCTGGGCCATTTTCGTTGGAGTGCGATTGGCAACGAACATTTCGGGGGGACACGTCAATATCCTTATAAATAATTCCTATGAAGTTTGTATAAGTTATATAAATTTTTACACTAGTCTAATCTAGGTCTAATCTAATTGCTTACCTATAAAGGCTGTCAATCTTAAAATGAACACAATAGTCAAATAACTATAATAGCTGTTCTAGGTGGCCTAGAAAGGCGTCAAATAGCTCACTAGCATCAGAGGAGCCAGCCCTATTCACAATCTTGTAAATATCGAAACTTAAATATTTGTAAAATTTTATGTCCTATCCCACTGCAGGCTTCAAATTCTTGGTTAGGTTAGGTTAGGTTAGGTTAGGTTAGGTTAGGTTAGGTTAGGTTAGGTTAGGTTAGGTTAGGTTAGGTTAGGTTAGGTTAGGTTAGGTTAGGTTAGGTTAGGTTAGGTTAGGTTAGGTTAGGTTAGGTTAGGTTAGGTTAGGTTAGGTTAGGTTAGGTTAGGTTAGGTTAGGTTAGGTTTTTTTTTTTTTTTTTTTTTTTTTTTTTATATTAACGCTCCATTATCATCACTTTTTATTTTGCGATGGTTTATTCTTTGTTTTTTTTTTCCATAATATTTTCAACTTGGGGTTTTTTTTTTTTTTTTTTTTTTTTAATTTGGTTACTCTTTATCTCTTCTCTGAAACATTTCTTCTCTGATTCTTTTTAGATATTTGATTTTTTGATGTTCTGATTTATGTAAAAATGTTGTTTTAATGCGTTGAAGCTTGATCTTGGTTACTTTAATTTAATTGTTGATCCATTTGCCTTTGCAGCTCGGCCTAAGGCTTCTTCCGCAAAGGCCAGAAAATGGAACCGGCGATCGTCATCGTCGAGCAATGATGGTAAGTCTTCTTCTTTTATTTGATGACCCATTTTCCACTCGCACTCCAGTCTCTTTAGGTCATATTTTGAACACTTTGTAATTATGTGAATTATCGTTTCCTGAGACTGGTTGTCGCAAGTGCAAAATGGGTCACTAGCAAGCTTAAATCTATGAAGGTAAGATTTTATTCCTCCGTGTCCAGTAAACAACTGAGTTCTTAGATTGGAGATTTTTATTTTTCCTAGTATTTTATAAGCTGTTGTTGTGTTTGTGAAGAAGTTCTTCGTTCCGGATGCGGTGGAAGTCTCCAGGTACCTCTTTTGCCATTCTTGTTGTGTTTTAGTCCTGATGGTATGCCTTGCGAAGGACAGGGGGAACGCGTCATACTTCGGAGCTGTTTTCAATTTGAGCGCTGCAGTTTTAGCTAGCTCATCGGCTTGCTCATTTCCCTCTATGCCACAGTGTGCTTTGATCCAGTAGAGTTTTGTATTGGCCTTGCGTTCTCGGATTCTCTCTCGGATTTCAACAGCAATTGGTTGTTCCGTTCCTGGGTCACAGATTGAGTCCAGTGCAGAACGTGAGTCACTCAGTATATTCCCAGATTCTTCTTTTCCAAGACGCCCAATAGCTCCTAGTATTGCTAGAAGTTCAGCTTGGAAAACTGTGCAATAATCGGAAAGTCGAAGTTTGATTTGATGAGTCTCCTTTCCGCTCTTCCAGCATGAGACTGCTGCGCCTACTTTTCCCTCGATTTTGCTTCCATCAGTGAACAGTTTTGGCCAGTTGTTTTCAATCTCTTCTACCTCTTCTTCACTATTGATGAGTCCATATGAGAGAAATTTACGAGAGGCTGGATGTGGAAGTTGGAAAGGACTGATCC
The DNA here is from genome assembly GCA_948107665.1 of Lomographa bimaculata. Lineage (NCBI taxonomy): Eukaryota > Metazoa > Arthropoda > Insecta > Lepidoptera > Geometridae > Lomographa > Lomographa bimaculata. The sequence continues at coordinate 32,293 of OX403600.1, read as the reverse complement.
TTTTTTCCATTTCTCGACCCGGTAACTCATCTAGTGGTTTCCCTCTTTTAATTTCGTAGAGCCAGGCGTTTTCTTTCAGGCGGAGGTCCAATGGGAGGATTCGGGCTAGTAGAGCACTGGCTATCATTGATGTGGTTCGATGGGCTCTGCTTATTTTTATGGCAAACATCCTTGTTAATCTGTCCAGTTGATCTTTTATGTATTTCTTGTCGCTGGCTGGGGCCCACGCACTTGATGCATATAAAACTACGGGTTCCACTGCTGCTAGATATATAAGGCGGGTTATTTCGGGGTTAAGGCCCCATTGGGTTTTTACCGCTCTAGAAAGCATTTTGAAGATGTTAACTGTTTTTTTGGTAACATTGTCTAGATGAAGTTTAAATGTCAAGGATTTATCAATCGTTAGTCCCAGCACTTTCATCGAATCCGTTATCTGAAGCGGTTGCCCATCTAACTCAAATTTCGGAGAGTCATACTTCAGCTTTTTTGTCAGGATTATGACTTGAGTCTTTTGGGGGGCAAAACGCATTTTATGTTCTTTGCCCCAGTCTGCTATGAGTTCTAGAGCCCCGTTAATTTTGCGTTCCAGAATTTCTGTCGATTTCCCTTTTGCCACCACCAGGATGTCATCTGCAAAGGCCTGTACATGAGCCTCTAGATTTTCTGCCGCTTCCAGTAGTGGGTCCAGTTGGACGTTCCAAAATAAGGGTCCACAAATTGACCCCTGGACGCATCCCTTGTTGGTGTCCCTTATTACTGTTTGCCCCAAGTATCCCACTGAGACTGTTCTCTCGGATAAGTAGCTTGATACAAGTCTCATGGTTGGTCTATCGATTCTTTTTCTATGGAGCTCGTATTCAATTCCGGGCCACCAACAGTTGTCGAAAGCCCCTTCGATGTCCAAAGAGACTGCAGCCACGATTTCTTTTTGCTTGATTCCTCCTCGCATCATCTGTAAGACATCGAAAAGGGCATCCTCCGTCCCGCGTTGTGGTATAAATCCGTACTGCCTACCGCTGAGCTTTCCGGAATTTCCCAAGGTCCAGAAGATTCGTTTTGCAAACAATTTCTCAAGTACTTTCCCCAATACCGGAAGAAGGCCAATTGGTCTGTAGGATTTGGCCAGGGAATAGTTGTCTTTTCCGGTCTTCGGAATAATTTTGATTATGGCTCTCTTCCAGAGGCGAGGAAAGCACCCGACATCAAGACACTTGTTAAAAATGGCAAGTTGAACGTCCGGTGCCGCATTGAACGCCTCATTACAAACGTCCGAAGTTAGTCCGTCTTCCCCTGGGGATTTCTTAGGGTTCATTTTCTGGTATACAGCTTTGACTTCATCAGGCTCAAAATTTGGACACTCTTTTGGGTAGTCAGGGTCCCGTTCAATGGCAGCAAAAATGGCTTTTGACTGTTTCCTTATTGCGCGTTGCTTTTCGGAGTCAGTTTCTTCTGTGTCCTTCGGGAAAAAGGTTTCAGCGATATGCTGAGCTGACTCTTCGGGGTTAAGAATTTCTGATGCTGGGGATTCGCGTAGCAGCTGCTCTTCTCTATGTCCCCCACTTAATTTTAATAGTCTGTAGGACCTTTGCCATACAGTTTCCTTCTCCTCCGTATTGCAATAGTCCTTCCAACTGGCGGTTATTGTGTCTTGAAGAAGCTCTTTGTACTCTTCCTTTAGTTTCAACTTGAAACTAAAGGTTAGGTTAGGTTAGGTTAGATTAGGTTAGGTTAGGTTAGGTTAGGTTGGGGTGCGTGCTAGTTGACCTCCTCGTGGTGCATCCTGGGCATCGGTGTGCGACTTCTCATTGTGGGATCTCGCTGCCGATGGCGAATAACTAGCTGAAGCTTTTCTTTTGTGGCCCTTCCCAAAGGGGAGGTTCGCAAAAGAAAAGTAGGGGTGGGACTCGACCGGCGTCCTGGATAGTCTGGGTAGCGGCGGCGAGTGGGGAATTGGGGCAGCCGTCAGTGGTTGCGGGATTCGATCGGCGCTTCGGCCGTTTGCTGAATAGTGGCGATTCGAGTCAGGGTTCATTGCACTCTGCTTTCAGAGCGCAGTGGATGGAGTGAAGGCGGGCTCTCATTGGAGGTTTGAGGAAGTAACTTAGCCGGCGTTTCGGATATTCCGGGCTAGGGCGGCTATGTTTAGGCGGTCTTAATCATCCGCGGGTTGTGGTCGGCTTCTAAGCCATATGCTAAGTAGTGGCGACGCAAGTTGGAGGTGATGGCTCAGCCGGCGCCCTGGATAGTCTGGGCAGCGGCGGTTGTGTCAAGGCGGCCTTGATTGGCTGCGGGGTTTGGTCGGCGTCTTGGTCGTATACCAAGTAGCGGTGACGCAAGCTGGAGGTGACTCGGTCGGCGCCCTGGAGAGTCCGGGAAGCGGCGGCGCGAGTCGGAGACAAACCTAATACCACGGTTACGTTCGTTCGCCAAGGGTACGAATGGCTGGGGGGATCCCAGTCGCGAGAACGAATCGGGGGACCTCACCCCCGTAAACAAAGGAACAAAAAACTATGAAAATGGCGCATTTCGAAAAGACTACCCCAGGAGGGTACCGGCTCAAAGAGACCGGGAAATCCCTCGGTGTTGCTTCTCCACTGCCTCAAGGCACTGCGGAAGCAGCATTCTGCCCCTCGTATTCTGGGGGGGGCAAAAATCGCCAAGACGAAATAGAAAGGAGTGTAAGAAAGGAAAGAAGGGAGGCGCGATGCGCGCATGAGATGGAAATTACCAACGAGGACTTTTTCTTAAAGTCCCAGCTGGGTAATTTGTCCGATTCCGATTCGGACATGAGTTGTCGTACTGTGTCTTCCCAGGCTTCAGGGGCTTCACCGTCCCGGTTACCTGAAAGAAAACGACAGAGAAGTGAAGAAGACGGCCCGGACGATGCCATGCCGTCACCTAAGGTTGCCCTTTCCCAGCGCGGGCGTGGACGTCCGCCCACTACTGGGAAGTACGTAGGATTGGCTAAGGCCAAAGAGGCATTGAACAGAGCTAAGGAGGAAGAGTTGCGGCTACAGGCGGAGGAAGAGTTAGCCGAAGAGCTGCGACAGAAGAAGGCGTCAAGAGCTGCTTTCTTTAAGAAGGCACCAGAGAGTCCGGCTGTAGAGGATAGCGATATAGCACAACTGGAGAGACTTGTGATGGACTCCGTGGACACAGTATCCAAGGTGGCCACGAAATCCAAAAACCTAAAGGGGACTTATGTACGAGCCCTCAAAGAGTCTGCTCAGATCATTGCGTCTACGTTTCGTGAGTTGCGAACACGTACAATGTCCGAGGAGGTAGTAATGCTGGTTGCTGCGAACGAAAAACTCTCGACGGAGCTCAAAGAGCTTCGCCGTGAGATGGAAGAACTGCGAGCAAGTCGGGTACAACCAACCCCGGCTCCCATCTCGGAACCAGCTCCGGCCCTGGCTATGGACGAGGTTTTGCGGACAATTATGGTCCAGGTTGGCACGTTAATCTCTGCCCGCTTCGACGGTATTGAGGAGCGGCTCCTTCCAGAGAAGCGCTTGAGGCCCCCTTTAGCCGCTGACCGGAAGCAAGCAGCTGTAACACAAACTGCAACTGCAACTGCTTCAGGCCTGGTAGAGGAACCTCCAAGCATCCCTACAACTCGTGCTTCGCGTCCCATTGAGGTGAAAGTGGGCAAGAAGTCCAAAGGTAAGAAGGGGAAAGATGTTGTTGCTGTGGCAAGCCTTGTCGAGCCACCTGCTCGCTCACAGCTACCATTACCGGAACAGTGGACCGTGGTAACTAGACGGAGCTCTAGAAAAAACAACATAGTCAAGGTACCAGAAGAACTGAGGTCTACGGCGCCTGTACGGACCAAGCCCCTGAAGCCGGCACCGCCGAGCACTAGGGTGAAGGCAGCCAAACTGCGCCCCCCACGTACTGCTGCTGTGATATTAACGCTGCAGCCGGGGGCGGCGGAGAAAGGCATTACTTATGCCAATGTGCTGACAGAAGCAAAGGGCAAAATCGATCTTGAGGCCCTTGGAGTGCCGCCCCTTAAGATGCGCTCCGCGGCAACAGGTGCAAGAGTAATTGAAATTCCAGGGGCTGAGAAGGCGGAAAAAGCGGACTCCTTGGCTGAAAAGCTTAAGGAGATCTTCAAGGGGCGGGAAGATATCCGGATCTACAGGCCGGTGACCACCACCGATCTGCGGGTGAGTGGCTTAGACGATTCAGTCAAACCCGAGCACGTAGCGGAGGCAATTTCTAAAGCCGGAGGTTGCCCAGCGCCGGCAATAAATGTTGGCGAAATAAGGAAGGGTCCAGCTGGCATGGGCACTGTTTTTGTCCGATGCCCTATGAGTGCCGCCAAGAAGATAATGGCTAGCGGCAGCAGCCTCCAGGTGGGATGGGTAGCGGCACAGATTCGAATTTTGGATGCGAGACCACGCCGCTGCTATCGGTGTCTTGCACTGGGCCATGTTAGGGCTCAATGCAAATCAGAAGTTGACCGCAGCGATGAATGCCATCGCTGTGGTCAGAAGGACCACAAGGCCAACGCGTGTTCTGCTGCTCCACACTGCACCATATGTGCTGCTGTGGGTAAACCGGCAGGACACCTCTCCGGGGGCAAGGCATGCGCCAAGCCCCCGTCAAAACGAGATCATCGCCGAAAAGCGGTTGTGACTGAGGCCAAGGCCAAGTCGCAGCTGCCTGGCCCACATATAGAGCAGGCGGCACAAATGGAGGAAGGTTAGTATGGCCTTAGCCTTCCTCCAAGCAAACATCAACCACTCCGCTCGGGCTCAGGACCTGTTCCTCCAGAGCCTGGCGGAGCGATTGATACAAGTTGCGGTGGTCACAGAACCGTATGTGGTCCCAATTAGGTACGATTGGGTCGGGGACGTCGACGGATTGGTAGCTATCACCACCCAGTCACCAGCCCGTTCGCCTACCCTCGACAAAGTGGTGAGAGGAAGGGGCTATGTCGCAGCCCAGGTCGGCGAAGTTGTAGTTGTGGGGACTTATTTTTCCCCGAATAGGGCGCTTGTCGAGTTCGAGAGCTTTCTTGGCGAGATTGGTGCCCTGATTGGCCAAAACCGCCCACGACCCATCATTGTCCTTGGAGATCTCAACGCCAAATCTCTGGCGTGGGGATCTTCGACGACCAACGCGAGGGGAAGAGCCGTAGAAGTTTGGCTAGTGGAAATGGGCTTGTGCGTTCTAAACCAGGGTACAACGGACACGTGTGTGCGGCGATGGGGAGGGTCGGTGGTAGATGTGACTTTCGCCACACCCGAACTCGCGCTGCGTGTCCGTGACTGGGAGGTGCTTGTGGGCGAGGAGACTCTGTCGGATCACCGTTATATTCGGTTTAGTGTCTCCTCGTTTGCACAAACAGAGAGGCGATCAACACCTTCAGTTGGTCCGCGGTGGGCCCTAAACCGTCTGGACGTAGAGCTGCTTCAAGAGGCAGCAATCGTCCAGGCGTGGAACGCTCCTTCCTCTCAGCCGATCAGCCTGGAGGCAGAGACCGACGGACTGTGCAGGGCTATGTCACATGTATGTGATGCTGCCATGCCCCGCGCCAAGGCTCCTGCGTTAAAACGCCAAGTTTATTGGTGGACGGAGGAGATTGCGGAACTCCGAAGACGATGCATCGCCAAACGTCGGCGCTACCAGCGCTATCGAAGGCGAAGACGACGGGAGACTGAGCAGGCGGATATTCTGTACACAGCCTATAGAGAGGCGACCAAGGTTCTTCGCGTTGCGATTAGCAATGCAAAGGCGGAGGCCTGGAAGCAGTTGCTGGCGACATTGGAGTTCGATCCGTGGGGGCGTCCATATAGGCTGGCGAGGCAGAAGCTACGCCCCTGGGCCCCTCCAGTCACCAGCACACTGCAACCGTCTGTTCTCCAGCGAGTGGTCGAGGGACTGTTTCCCAGTAGCACGGGGACTGAGTTCCTCCCACCCACCATGGCGGCATCGCAGAGTCTTGCTGAAGAGGATGACATCTCTCCTCCTGAAATCTCAGAAGGAGAGCTGGCAGCGGCCATCCTCCGGATGAAGGCCAAAAACACAGCACCGGGACCTGATGGCATTCCCGGTCGCGCGTGGGCCCTGGCTCTGGACTCCTTGGAGCCTCGCTTGCGAAGTCTCTTTAACCGTTGTTTCCGGGAGGGGAGATTCCCAAGGCGCTGGAGGGAAGGTAAACTCGTCCTTATACGGAAGGAGGGTCGCCCGGCAGATGAGCCGTCGGGGTATAGACCAATTGTGTTGCTTGACGAGGCTGGCAAGCTCTTAGAGCGCGTCGTTGCTGCCCGCCTCGTCAAACACCTGGATAGAGTAGGACCCAATTTGGCCGATACCCAATACGGGTTCCGCAGAGGTCGCTCGACACTCGACGCAATATCGCATGTCCGTGATCTTTCCGAGGAGGCGTGCTCTAGTGGAGGAGTTATGTTGGCGGTGTCGTTAGATATCGCAAACGCGTTTAACTCCCTGCCGTGGTGCACGATTTTGGCGGCATTGGGGTATCACGGCGTACCACAGTATCTCCATCGCCTTGTCGAGGACTACCTCTCCGATAGAGTGGTAGTCTTCCCGACGACAGCGGGAGAGGGCCGAACGGCGATGACTCGTGGAGTCCCGCAGGGATCTGCATTGGGTCCTTTGTTGTGGAATTTGGGATACGATTGGGTCCTTCGGGGCGCTAATCTTCGTGGCGTCGGCGTCGTCTGTTATGCTGACGACACGCTGGTTACCGCCCGGGGTCGGACATATAGAGATGCTTCGGTTCTGGCCACTGCAGGAGTGGCGGCGGTGGTGGCCAGGATCCGACGGTTGGGCTTGGAGGTGGCACTCCACAAATCTGAGGCCATTTGTTTCCACGGTCCTCGAGGGGCCCCACCTCCAGGCTCTAACATTGTGGTCGGTGGAACCTCCATTGCTGTCAAGCCGACACTGAAATATCTCGGTATCATGCTTGACAGCAGATGGAGGTTTGGAGAACATCTTCGGCAGCTAACTCCCAAGTTAATGGGGACTGCGGCTGCATTGAGCCGCCTTCTTCCTAACCTAGGGGGTGGAAATGGGAGCTGCCGCCGCCTTTATATGGCTGTGGTTCGGTCCATGGCTCTGTATGGGGCCCCCATATGGGCGGAGTCTCTCGATTCCCGAGAAATTGCGCTACTCCACAGATCGCAAAGGGTTATGGCTGTGAGAGTCTGCAGAGGGTACCGCACTCTCTCACACGAAGTGGCTTGCGTCCTCGCTGGATCCCTTCCATGGGACCTCGAAGCGAGAGTTCTATCCTCAGTCTTCTGGCGCAAAGCGCGGGCTCGTGACCGGGACCTACGTCCTGCTCCGCAAGAGGTGGTTCGGTGGCGAAAGGACGCCCGGCGAACTGCCATATCGTCGTGGGCAGAGCGGCTCTTAGCGGGGCCCACAGAGAGGGGAGCCGGAGCTCGACGGTTCCTTGAAGCGGTTCGGCCCATACTTGCAAAGTGGGTCCGGCAAAGACATGGAGCGTTGACTTTCCGCTTGACACAGGTCCTCTCGGGGCACGGTTGCTTCGGGAGGTACTTGTGTAACGTGGCGCGAAGAGAAGCCACCCCGGTGTGCCACCAGTGCGGCTGCGTGGAAGAAACCGCGCAGCACGTGCTCGAAGCATGTCCTGGGGCAGAGGAATCGCGAACATCCCTGATCGCGGTTGTGGGGACAGACCTCTCCTTGCCGGCCGTCTTAGCCAAGATGGTCGATGACAAGAGGTCATGGGAGGCGATGGTCTCCTTCTGCGAAGTAGTAATTTCGCAGAGGGAGACCGAGGAGCGAGAGAGAGAGATTGATCCTCTCTCGCTTCCAATTCGGAGAGCGCGGACACGGAGGCGGGCTGATTTAGCCCGCACGCCGTCTCCGCTTGGAGGGCCTGGGGCGTCGGACGCGGGGGCATCCGACGCATCACATCAGGGATAAGGCCCTCCCGAGTCGCCGATGCACCGTGTGTCCCGGTGCATCGTCCGAGCCGAATGGGGGGAGTTCTGCTCTCCTCCCGAGGTGGGTCCGTCGTAGACGGCCATCGGCATTGACGGAGTTCGTTGAGAGTGCGAAAGTGGCCCAACGACTCTGTTCTTGCTGTTGCCGAGGGACATCGTGTGGTTTTAGTCGGTAGGGGCACGCAACTCTTGCGTGCCGAGCCCGACACACCCCGCGCGCCATCCCCCCCTGGCGCGCGGGACGGTACGTAAAGGTATTTCCACACGTTAAAAAAAAAAAAAAAAAAAAAAAAAAGGTTAGGTTAGGTTAGGTTAGGTTAGGTTAGGTTAGGTTAGGTTAGGTTAGGTTAGGTTAGGTTAGGTTAGGTTAGGTTAGGTTAGGTTTTTTTTTTTTTTTTTTTTTTTTTTTTTATACCGGGCGCGAAGGCCCGGCCAGCGTGTCGCGTCTCTGACATAATCAGAGAATTGTGTGCAAATAATTTTTTCAGTTCAGTCTTTATTTTCAAGTAATCTTAGTCTAAAAACACACAATTATTATACAAAGGTAAAAATAAAGTCACATCATATAGGTCTAGTAAAAACTATCCTACGTCAATACACATTTATAATCACAGATATGTACATATATCATTTATTCTTATTTATAACCTTACTTGCTACTTGAACACAAAATTCGATGAAAACATCTCGGATGTCTTTGTCATTTACAATCTTACATATATTATTTACAGTGATAAGACATCCTATTTTGTGTTCTGCCTCGTACCTCTCCAAGCCATAGACAGGGCATTCTGACAGGACATGTAATACATTTTCAAGTTTGCCCGGCTCACAGATGCAGTCCGGGCTATTTTTACATTTATAATCATTCAAATATGCGGAGAAGCCGCCATGTCCTGTCAGCACCTGAGTTAAAATTCCGACGGGTTCTATCTTTCTTACTATGCTGAAAGCCTGGAGCGCGTCGGGGAAGAACAATTTGGTAGTCGTCGCCGTGTCCCCTGACTTATACCTCCGGTTCCATTCGTCACGCGTACACAAACGAATTTGTCGCTTGACGAATGATATCGGAACTCGGTCATAGTCAGGTTTCGTTTTCGCTTTAAGGGCTGCGGCCTTTGCTAACTCATCCGCTCTCTCGTTGCCTATCAATCCCGCGTGGGCTTTTATCCAAAACAGTGCTACCTGTTTATTCTGGTTTGCGCACTGTTTTAGATTATTACGAGCCTCGGCGGCGAGCGGATGAAGTGAGTGGGAGTTTACAACGGTTTCCAAGGATGACCTTGAATCGCTGTAAATCCCAAAGCTCGTTTCTGGGCGTTTGAGTATTTCCCCAGTTGCTCTACAAATGGCAAGCAATTCCGCCTGGTAAACCGTGCCGTAGGACGGCAGTTTCATCTTGAGGCTCTTGGTTTCGGCGCCATTGGTCCAAAAGGACAATGCCGCCCCTACCTTGCCGTCGATCTTACTGCCGTCCGTGAATATACATACCTGTTGGTTACTGTGTATATCCACTTGGTTTTGGTCAGCCAGGCACACGAATTGCAAGCCTTTTTGTTCCGCTGGGTGGGGAATCTCGCTGAATGCTGTCTTCCGCTCTATCTCTCTGTCCACCAGTATCGCCGGTGGTCTGCCCCTCTTCGCCTCATACAGGGCGGCTGCCTCTTGTATACGGAGGTCGAGGGGGAGCAAACCTGTCAGCACTAGTGCGGAATTGAGAGAGACAGTGCGGTAGGCCTTGCAAAGCTTTTGCGCGAATCCTCTTTGGACAGCATTCAGTTGTTTTTGAACGCCCAGTTTTTTGGTCGCAGACGCCCAAGCGCTTGCGGCGTACATTGTTATCGGCTCTACAACTGCGGTGTAGATGATGCGGATAACCTCAGGATGGAGACCCCAGCTGACCCGGGCCGCCCTTGACAACTGCTTGTACACATTTAATGCCTTCTTACATACATTTGAAGCGTGTGCATTAAATGTCAGCTTGTTGTCAATGGTCAGCCCGAGGATCTTGATTTCCGTGGACATGCCGATGTCAACATCACCCATCCTCAGAAGTGGAGTGTCAAACTTAAGCTTACGCGTGATGACCATAGCGTTTGTTTTGTGCGGAGCAAACTTTAGCTTATTATTGACACCCCACCTCCGGACATAGGCGAGGGCATCGTTCGCACGTCGCTGGACCTCAAGAGCGGTGTCCCCATCGAACGGTTAGGTTAGGTTAGGTTAGGTTAGGTTAGGTTAGGTTAGGTTAGGTTAGGTTAGGTTAGGTTAGGTTAGGTTAGGTTAGGTTAGGTTAGGTTAGGTTAGGTTAGGTTAGGTTAGGTTAGGTTAGGTTAGGTTAGGTTAGGTTAGGTTAGGTTAGGTTAGGTTAGGTTAGGTTAGGTTAGGTTAGGTTAGGTTAGGTTAGGTTAGGTTAGGTTAGGTTAGGTTAGGTTAGGTTAGGTTAGGTTAGGTTAGGTTTTTTTTTTTTTTTATACCGGGCGCGAAGGCCCGGCCAGCGTGTCGCGTCTCTGACATGATCAGAGAATTGTGTGCAAAATAAGTTTTTCAATACAGTATTTATTAATTTCAAATAATCTTAGTCTAATATAAAAACACACAATTATAATACAAAGTAAAAAATAAAGTCACAAAACATAGGTATAGTAAACTATCCTAAGTCAGATACACAAAAATATACATTTAACATTTATTTTTATTTATAACCTTACTTGCTACATGAACACAAAATTCGATGAAAACATCTCGGATGTCTTTGTCATTTACAATCTTACAAATATTATTTACAGTTATAAGACATCCTATTTTGTGTTCTGCCTCGTACCTCTCCAAGCCATAGACAGGGCATTCTGACAGGACATGTAATACATTTTCAAGTTTGCCCGGCTCACATATGCAGTCCGGGCTATCTTTACATTTATAGTCGTTCAAATATGCGGAGAAGCCGCCATGTCCTGTCAGCACCTGAGTTAAAATTCCGACGGGTTCTATTTTTCTCACTACACTGAAAGCCTGGAGCGCGTCGGGGAAGAACAATTTGGTAGTCGTCGCCGTGTCCCCTGACTTATACCTCCGGTTCCATTCGTCACGCGTACACAAACGAATTTGTCGCTTGACGAATGATATCGGAACTCGGTCATAGTCAGGTTTCGTTTTCGCTTTAAGGGCTGCGGCCTTTGCTAATTCATCCGCTCTCTCGTTGCCTATCAATCCCGCGTGGGCTTTTATCCAAAACAGTGCTACCTGTTTGTTCTGGTTTGTGCACTGTTTTAGATTGTTACGAGCCTCGGCGGCGAGCGGATGAAGTGAGTGGGAGTTTACAACGGTTTCCAAGGATGACCTTGAATCGCTGTAAATCCCAAAGCTCGTTTCTGGGCGTTTGAGTATTTCCCCAGTTGCTCTACAAATGGCAAGCAATTCCGCCTGGTAGACCGTGCCGTAGGACGGCAGTTTCATCTTGAGGCTCTTGGTTTCGGCGCCATTGGTCCAAAAGGACAATGCCGCCCCTACCTTGCCGTCGATCTTACTGCCATCCGTGAATATACATACCTGTTGGTTACTGTGTATATCCACTTGGTTTTGGTCAGCCAGACACACGAATTGCAAGCCTTTTTGTTCCGCTGGGTGGGGAATCTCGCTGAATGCTGTCTTCCGCTCTATCTCTCTGTCCACCAGTATCGCCGGTGGTCTGCCCCTCTTCGCCTCGTACAGGGCGGCTGCCTCTTGTATACGGAGGTCGAGGGGGAGCAAACCTGTCAGCACTAGTGCGGAATTGAGAGAGACAGTGCGGTAGGCCTTGCAAAGCTTTTGCGCGAATCCTCTTTGGACAGCATTCAGTTGCTTTTGAACGCCCAGTTTTTTGGTCGCAGACGCCCAAGCGCTTGCGGCGTACATTGTTATCGGCTCTACAACTGCGGTGTAGATGATGCGGATAACCTCAGGATGGAGACCCCAGCTGACCCGGGCCGCCCTCGACAACTGCTTGTACACATTTAATGCCTTCTTACATACATTTGAAGCGTGTGCATTAAATGTCAGCTTGTTGTCAATGGTCAGCCCGAGGATCTTGATTTCCGTGGACATGCCGATGTCAACATCTCCCATCTTCAGAAGTGGAGTGTCAAACTTAAGCTTACGCGTGATGACCATAGCGTTTGTTTTGTGCGGAGCAAACTTTAGCTTATTATTGACACCCCAATTCCGGACATAGGCGAGGGCATCGTTCGCACGTCGCTGGACCTCAAGAGCGGTGTCTCCATCGAACACCAACACCACGTCATCTGCAAAAGCCTGGCAATAGTCGCCACGCTGCTCCAGACCCTTCAGCAGAGGATCGAGGAGGAGGTTCCAAAGGATAGGACCGCCGATCGATCCTTGTACGCATCCTTTGGTCGTGGTCTTAGTAACCTCCTCACCCGCGTAACGCAATTTGATCTTTCTCTGTTCAAGGTAGCTATCGATGACCCTTCTGATGTTAACAGGGCATCCCTCCTGAGCCAGGCGCACCCTTATGGCGGGCCACCAAGCGCTATCGAAAGCCCCCTCTATGTCCAACGATATCATTGTTACCAGCTTTTTTTGGTCTAACTTTCGACGAATGTATCCTAGAAGGACATAGAGGGAGTCCTCGGTGCTGCGCTGGGGCATAAAGCCATATTGGTGCGCGCTCATTTTCGGAATGGTATGCCATTTCACTCTGCTCATGATCATCTTCTCGAGAATCTTTCCTAGCACTGGCAACAGCCCGATTGGTCTATACGACTTCGGGCTGGTGTAGTCAGTCTTCCCAGGCTTTCTGAGTATCACGACTGTGGCCTCTTTCCAAGCTTCTGGGAAGTGACCTAGTGTTAGGCACTTATTTGCCAGTGCTAGGAAAATTTCCGGGTTCTGTGCGATGATCATTTTGCAGATATCCGCTGTCAGACCATCCCCCCCCGGGGCTTTTTTCGGATTGAAACTGTCCGTAGCGATAGTTAGTTCGTCAATGGTAAACAGTGGGTCATGTTGCTCGTCATGTTTCAGACTGTTTACCATTTCGGCCAGTTCCCTGACACGCTGATGTTCTGCATTGTCAGTATCCTCATTGTCCTCCGGGTAGAACGTGTCCGCCAGCAGAATGGCAGATGCCCTCTGGTCTAGCACTGTGCCTTCCTTGGACAGAGGAAGATCTTCCGTCCTCTTAGTCGTCCTGCCTATTACACGATATATCCCATCCCACACACTTTCCCTATCCTGTTTTTCGCAGAAGCCCTTCCAACTGGCGATCTGTGCCTTTTTAGCCTCATCTTCATATGTTTGCTTAGCCTGCAGGTACTCGGTGACCACCTTCTCTCTGCGGATTGGCGCTGCACAGCGAATCCTTCGTTTCTTCGTGGCGACATCTTTCTTGAGTCTGACGAGTTCTTCAGACGACCATGGTAAATTGAATTTATTTTTACGTTTAATTTTAGGTATGCATGAGTTGGATGTTTTTATGACGTTGCTAATATATTTATTGACTATTGATTCTAATTCTATTTTATTGTTGATTCTATCTATTTCTATTTTGTTAATGTTGTTTGCCGCTAGCAATTGGCCCAATTTCTCATGAAATTCAGGCCAATTTGCTTTTTTGCTGTAAAAAGTCCTAGTAGTTTTGGCTACGTCAATGCCTTTTGATTTTTCAATATTGATTTTAAAAATGATAGTGTTGTGGTCGGAAGTTGTTATCCCCTCGTCGACCCTCCAGTCGTCCACGTAGTCGAGCATATCCACTGTACAGGCTGTAACGTCCACAAAGCTGGTGTAACGCGTATCCCCTCTGATGGTGTCGAATGTTGGGATATCACCCACGTTGAGCACCTGCAAGTTAACTTCTTCCAGGGTTCCGGCCAGGTCTTCGCCTCTGCTGTCGACGGTCGGGCTTCCCCACCACAAGTTTTTGGCGTTTGTATCGCCTCCTAATAATAACTTGTGGCGGAATTGTTGTCCAATCTTTGTTAACTGCTGCAAGTACGGCTCAATAGGTGTCGGTTTAGGTTCGAAGTAGAATGAGGTCACTACAATCTCCCAGGCACTTGTTCTAATCTTTACCACAACGATGTTATTTGTGGTAAAGTTAGGGCATTGTATCACGTCAAGCTCGCTGTCAAAGACTGCGATTGCCGCTTTGACGGTACCATCACCTTGGTTTGTGCTCTGGAAAATTCTCACACCCCTGTAGTTCCCCATTCTACCTCTTCCCCCAACATACGGTTCTTGCAGCAGAGCAAATGCCACCCTCCTGTTGTACGCTTCAAGCATCAAATCCGCAGTGGCCAGTTCTTTACGTTGGAGATTTGCTTGGGCGACGAGGTATGGCCTTTTGCCATTTTGGACATATCTTGTGCTTGGGACCACCTTAGCAGTAGGCTACTGCAGATCTAGCCAGTGTGTCCCATTTCCGCCTTATAGCACATTCGTTGCTAGGTTAGGTTAGGTTAGGTTAGGTTAGGTTAGGTTAGGTTAGGTTAGGTAAGGTTAGGTTAGGTTAGGTTAGGTTAGGTTAGGTTAGGTTAGGTTAGGTTAGGTTAGGTTAGGTTAGGTTAGGTTAGGTTAGGTTAGGTTAGGTTAGGTTAGGTTAGGTTAGGTTAGGTTAGGTTAGGTTAGGTTAGGTTAGGTTAGGTTAGGTTAGGTTAGGTTAGGTTAGGTTAGGTTAGGTTAGGTTAGGTTAGGTTAGGTTAGGTTAGGTTAGGTTAGGTTAGGTTAGGTTAGGTTAGGTTAGGTTAGGTTAGGTTAGGTTAGGTTAGGTTAGGTTAGGTTAGGTTAGGTTAGGTTAGGTTAGGTTAGGTTAGGTTAGGTTAGGTTAGGTTAGGTTAGGTTAGGTTAGGTTAGGTTAGGTTAGGTTAGGTTAGGTTAGGTTAGGTTAGGTTAGGTTAGGTTAGGTTAGGTTAGGTTAGGTTAGGTTAGGTTAGGTTAGGTTAGGTTAGGTTAGGTTAGGTTAGGTTAGGTTAGGTTAGGTTAGGTTAGGTTAGGTTAGGTTAGGTTAGGTTAGGTTAGGTTAGGTTAGGTTAGGTTAGGTTAGGTTAGGTTAGGTTAGGTTAGGTTAGGTTAGGTTAGGTTAGGTTAGGTTAGGTTAGGTTAGGTTAGGTTAGGTTAGGTTAGGTTAGGTTAGGTTAGGTTAGGTTAGGTTAGGTTAGGTTAGGTTAGGTTAGGTTAGGTTAGGTTAGGTTAGGTTAGGTTAGGTTAGGTTAGGTTAGGTTAGGTTAGGTTAGGTTAGGTTAGGTTAGGTTAGGTTAGGTTAGGTTAGGTTAGGTTAGGTTAGGTTAGGTTAGGTTAGGTTAGGTTAGGTTAGGTTAGGTTAGGTTAGGTTAGGTTAGGTTAGGTTAGGTTAGGTTAGGTTAGGTTAGGTTAGGTTAGGTTAGGTTAGGTTAGGTTAGGTTAGGTTAGGTTAGGTTAGGTTAGGTTAGGTTAGGTTAGGTTAGGTTAGGTTAGGTTAGGTTAGGTTAGGTTAGGTTAGGTTAGGTTAGGTTAGGTTAGGTTAGGTTAGGTTAGGTTAGGTTAGGTTAGGTTAGGTTAGGTTAGGTTAGGTTAGGTTAGGTTAGGTTAGGTTAGGTTAGGTTAGGTTAGGTTAGGTTAGGTTAGGTTAGGTTAGGTTAGGTTAGGTTAGGTTAGGTTAGGTTAGGTTAGGTTAGGTTAGGTTAGGTTAGGTTAGGTTAGGTTAGGTTAGGTTAGGTTAGGTTAGGTTAGGTTAGGTTAGGTTAGGTTAGGTTAGGTTAGGTTAGGTTAGGTTAGGTTAGGTTAGGTTAGGTTAGGTTAGGTTAGGTTAGGTTAGGTTAGGTTAGGTTAGGTTAGGTTAGGTTAGGTTAGGTTAGGTTAGGTTAGGTTAGGTTAGGTTAGGTTAGGTTAGGTTAGGTTAGGTTAGGTTAGGTTAGGTTAGGTTAGGTTAGGTTAGGTTAGGTTAGGTTAGGTTAGGTTAGGTTAGGTTAGGTTAGGTTAGGTTAGGTTAGGTTAGGTTAGGTTAGGTTAGGTTAGGTTAGGTTAGGTTAGGTTAGGTTAGGTTAGGTTAGGTTAGGTTAGGTTAGGTTAGGTTAGGTTAGGTTAGGTTAGGTTAGGTTAGGTTAGGTTAGGTTAGGTTAGGTTAGGTTAGGTTAGGTTAGGTTAGGTTAGGTTAGGTTAGGTTAGGTTAGGTTAGGTTAGGTTAGGTTAGGTTAGGTTAGGTTAGGTTAGGTTAGGTTAGGTTAGGTTAGGTTAGGTTAGGTTAGGTTAGGTTAGGTTAGGTTAGGTTAGGTTAGGTTAGGTTAGGTTAGGTTAGGTTAGGTTAGGTTAGGTTAGGTTAGGTTAGGTTAGGTTAGGTTAGGTTAGGTTAGGTTAGGTTAGGTTAGGTTAGGTTAGGTTAGGTTAGGTTAGGTTAGGTTAGGTTAGGTTAGGTTAGGTTAGGTTAGGTTAGGTTAGGTTAGGTTAGGTTAGGTTAGGTTAGGTTAGGTTAGGTTAGGTTAGGTTAGGTTAGGTTAGGTTAGGTTAGGTTAGGTTAGGTTAGGTTAGGTTAGGTTAGGTTAGGTTAGGTTAGGTTAGGTTAGGTTAGGTTAGGTTAGGTTAGGTTAGGTTAGGTTAGGTTAGGTTAGGTTAGGTTAGGTTAGGTTAGGTTAGGTTAGGTTAGGTTAGGTTAGGTTAGGTTAGGTTAGGTTAGGTTAGGTTAGGTTAGGTTAGGTTAGGTTAGGTTAGGTTAGGTTAGGTTAGGTTAGGTTAGGTTAGGTTAGGTTAGGTTAGGTTAGGTTAGGTTAGGTTAGGTTAGGTTAGGTTAGGTTAGGTTAGGTTAGGTTAGGTTAGGTTAGGTTAGGTTAGGTTAGGTTAGGTTAGGTTAGGTTAGGTTAGGTTAGGTTAGGTTAGGTTAGGTTAGGTTAGGTTAGGTTAGGTTAGGTTAGGTTAGGTTAGGTTAGGTTAGGTTAGGTTAGGTTAGGTTAGGTTAGGTTAGGTTAGGTTAGGTTAGGTTAGGTTAGGTTAGGTTAGGTTAGGTTAGGTTAGGTTAGGTTAGGTTAGGTTAGGTTAGGTTAGGTTAGGTTAGGTTAGGTTAGGTTAGGTTAGGTTAGGTTAGGTTAGGTTAGGTTAGGTTAGGTTAGGTTAGGTTAGGTTAGGTTAGGTTAGGTTAGGTTAGGTTAGGTTAGGTTAGGTTAGGTTAGGTTAGGTTAGGTTAGGTTAGGTTAGGTTAGGTTAGGTTAGGTTAGGTTAGGTTAGGTTAGGTTAGGTTAGGTTAGGTTAGGTTAGGTTAGGTTAGGTTAGGTTAGGTTAGGTTAGGTTAGGTTAGGTTAGGTTAGGTTAGGTTAGGTTAGGTTAGGTTAGGTTAGGTTAGGTTAGGTTAGGTTAGGTTAGGTTAGGTTAGGTTAGGTTAGGTTAGGTTAGGTTAGGTTAGGTTAGGTTAGGTTAGGTTAGGTTAGGTTAGGTTAGGTTAGGTTAGGTTAGGTTAGGTTAGGTTAGGTTAGGTTAGGTTAGGTTAGGTTAGGTTAGGTTAGGTTAGGTTAGGTTAGGTTAGGTTAGGTTAGGTTAGGTTAGGTTAGGTTAGGTTAGGTTAGGTTAGGTTAGGTTAGGTTAGGTTAGGTTAGGTTAGGTTAGGTTAGGTTAGGTTAGGTTAGGTTAGGTTAGGTTAGGTTAGGTTAGGTTAGGTTAGGTTAGGTTAGGTTAGGTTAGGTTAGGTTAGGTTAGGTTAGGTTAGGTTAGGTTAGGTTAGGTTAGGTTAGGTTAGGTTAGGTTAGGTTAGGTTAGGTTAGGTTAGGTTAGGTTAGGTTAGGTTAGGTTAGGTTAGGTTAGGTTAGGTTAGGTTAGGTTAGGTTAGGTTAGGTTAGGTTAGGTTAGGTTAGGTTAGGTTAGGTTAGGTTAGGTTAGGTTAGGTTAGGTTAGGTTAGGTTAGGTTAGGTTAGGTTAGGTTAGGTTAGGTTAGGTTAGGTTAGGTTAGGTTAGGTTAGGTTAGGTTAGGTTAGGTTAGGTTAGGTTAGGTTAGGTTAGGTTAGGTTAGGTTAGGTTAGGTTAGGTTAGGTTAGGTTAGGTTAGGTTAGGTTAGGTTAGGTTAGGTTAGGTTAGGTTAGGTTAGGTTAGGTTAGGTTAGGTTAGGTTAGGTTAGGTTAGGTTAGGTTAGGTTAGGTTAGGTTAGGTTAGGTTAGGTTAGGTTAGGTTAGGTTAGGTTAGGTTAGGTTAGGTTAGGTTAGGTTAGGTTAGGTTAGGTTAGGTTAGGTTAGGTTAGGTTAGGTTAGGTTAGGTTAGGTTAGGTTAGGTTAGGTTAGGTTAGGTTAGGTTAGGTTAGGTTAGGTTAGGTTAGGTTAGGTTAGGTTAGGTTAGGTTAGGTTAGGTTAGGTTAGGTTAGGTTAGGTTAGGTTAGGTTAGGTTAGGTTAGGTTAGGTTAGGTTAGGTTAGGTTAGGTTAGGTTAGGTTAGGTTAGGTTAGGTTAGGTTAGGTTAGGTTAGGTTAGGTTAGGTTAGGTTAGGTTAGGTTAGGTTAGGTTAGGTTAGGTTAGGTTAGGTTAGGTTAGGTTAGGTTAGGTTAGGTTAGGTTAGGTTAGGTTAGGTTAGGTTAGGTTAGGTTAGGTTAGGTTAGGTTAGGTTAGGTTAGGTTAGGTTAGGTTAGGTTAGGTTAGGTTAGGTTAGGTTAGGTTAGGTTAGGTTAGGTTAGGTTAGGTTAGGTTAGGTTAGGTTAGGTTAGGTTAGGTTAGGTTAGGTTAGGTTAGGTTAGGTTAGGTTAGGTTAGGTTAGGTTAGGTTAGGTTAGGTTAGGTTAGGTTAGGTTAGGTTAGGTTAGGTTAGGTTAGGTTAGGTTAGGTTAGGTTAGGTTAGGTTAGGTTAGGTTAGGTTAGGTTAGGTTAGGTTAGGTTAGGTTAGGTTAGGTTAGGTTAGGTTAGGTTAGGTTAGGTTAGGTTAGGTTAGGTTAGGTTAGGTTAGGTTAGGTTAGGTTAGGTTAGGTTAGGTTAGGTTAGGTTAGGTTAGGTTAGGTTAGGTTAGGTTAGGTTAGGTTAGGTTAGGTTAGGTTAGGTTAGGTTAGGTTAGGTTAGGTTAGGTTAGGTTAGGTTAGGTTAGGTTAGGTTAGGTTAGGTTAGGTTAGGTTAGGTTAGGTTAGGTTAGGTTAGGTTAGGTTAGGTTAGGTTAGGTTAGGTTAGGTTAGGTTAGGTTAGGTTAGGTTAGGTTAGGTTAGGTTAGGTTAGGTTAGGTTAGGTTAGGTTAGGTTAGGTTAGGTTAGGTTAGGTTAGGTTAGGTTAGGTTAGGTTAGGTTAGGTTAGGTTAGGTTAGGTTAGGTTAGGTTAGGTTAGGTTAGGTTAGGTTAGGTTAGGTTAGGTTAGGTTAGGTTAGGTTAGGTTAGGTTAGGTTAGGTTAGGTTAGGTTAGGTTAGGTTAGGTTAGGTTAGGTTAGGTTAGGTTAGGTTAGGTTAGGTTAGGTTAGGTTAGGTTAGGTTAGGTTAGGTTAGGTTAGGTTAGGTTAGGTTAGGTTAGGTTAGGTTAGGTTAGGTTAGGTTAGGTTAGGTTAGGTTAGGTTAGGTTAGGTTAGGTTAGGTTAGGTTAGGTTAGGTTAGGTTAGGTTAGGTTAGGTTAGGTTAGGTTAGGTTAGGTTAGGTTAGGTTAGGTTAGGTTAGGTTAGGTTAGGTTAGGTTAGGTTAGGTTAGGTTAGGTTAGGTTAGGTTAGGTTAGGTTAGGTTAGGTTAGGTTAGGTTAGGTTAGGTTAGGTTAGGTTAGGTTAGGTTAGGTTAGGTTAGGTTAGGTTAGGTTAGGTTAGGTTAGGTTAGGTTAGGTTAGGTTAGGTTAGGTTAGGTTAGGTTAGGTTAGGTTAGGTTAGGTTAGGTTAGGTTAGGTTAGGTTAGGTTAGGTTAGGTTAGGTTAGGTTAGGTTAGGTTAGGTTAGGTTAGGTTAGGTTAGGTTAGGTTAGGTTAGGTTAGGTTAGGTTAGGTTAGGTTAGGTTAGGTTAGGTTAGGTTAGGTTAGGTTAGGTTAGGTTAGGTTAGGTTAGGTTAGGTTAGGTTAGGTTAGGTTAGGTTAGGTTAGGTTAGGTTAGGTTAGGTTAGGTTAGGTTAGGTTAGGTTAGGTTAGGTTAGGTTAGGTTAGGTTAGGTTAGGTTAGGTTAGGTTAGGTTAGGTTAGGTTAGGTTAGGTTAGGTTAGGTTAGGTTAGGTTAGGTTAGGTTAGGTTAGGTTAGGTTAGGTTAGGTTAGGTTAGGTTAGGTTAGGTTAGGTTAGGTTAGGTTAGGTTAGGTTAGGTTAGGTTAGGTTAGGTTAGGTTAGGTTAGGTTAGGTTAGGTTAGGTTAGGTTAGGTTAGGTTAGGTTAGGTTAGGTTAGGTTAGGTTAGGTTAGGTTAGGTTAGGTTAGGTTAGGTTAGGTTAGGTTAGGTTAGGTTAGGTTAGGTTAGGTTAGGTTAGGTTAGGTTAGGTTAGGTTAGGTTAGGTTAGGTTAGGTTAGGTTAGGTTAGGTTAGGTTAGGTTAGGTTAGGTTAGGTTAGGTTAGGTTAGGTTAGGTTAGGTTAGGTTAGGTTAGGTTAGGTTAGGTTAGGTTAGGTTAGGTTAGGTTAGGTTAGGTTAGGTTAGGTTAGGTTAGGTTAGGTTAGGTTAGGTTAGGTTAGGTTAGGTTAGGTTAGGTTAGGTTAGGTTAGGTTAGGTTAGGTTAGGTTAGGTTAGGTTAGGTTAGGTTAGGTTAGGTTAGGTTAGGTTAGGTTAGGTTAGGTTAGGTTAGGTTAGGTTAGGTTAGGTTAGGTTAGGTTAGGTTAGGTTAGGTTAGGTTAGGTTAGGTTAGGTTAGGTTAGGTTAGGTTAGGTTAGGTTAGGTTAGGTTAGGTTAGGTTAGGTTAGGTTAGGTTAGGTTAGGTTAGGTTAGGTTAGGTTAGGTTAGGTTAGGTTAGGTTAGGTTAGGTTAGGTTAGGTTAGGTTAGGTTAGGTTAGGTTAGGTTAGGTTAGGTTAGGTTAGGTTAGGTTAGGTTAGGTTAGGTTAGGTTAGGTTAGGTTAGGTTAGGTTAGGTTAGGTTAGGTTAGGTTAGGTTAGGTTAGGTTAGGTTAGGTTAGGTTAGGTTAGGTTAGGTTAGGTTAGGTTAGGTTAGGTTAGGTTAGGTTAGGTTAGGTTAGGTTAGGTTAGGTTAGGTTAGGTTAGGTTAGGTTAGGTTAGGTTAGGTTAGGTTAGGTTAGGTTAGGTTAGGTTAGGTTAGGTTAGGTTAGGTTAGGTTAGGTTAGGTTAGGTTAGGTTAGGTTAGGTTAGGTTAGGTTAGGTTAGGTTAGGTTAGGTTAGGTTAGGTTAGGTTAGGTTAGGTTAGGTTAGGTTAGGTTAGGTTAGGTTAGGTTAGGTTAGGTTAGGTTAGGTTAGGTTAGGTTAGGTTAGGTTAGGTTAGGTTAGGTTAGGTTAGGTTAGGTTAGGTTAGGTTAGGTTAGGTTAGGTTAGGTTAGGTTAGGTTAGGTTAGGTTAGGTTAGGTTAGGTTAGGTTAGGTTAGGTTAGGTTAGGTTAGGTTAGGTTAGGTTAGGTTAGGTTAGGTTAGGTTAGGTTAGGTTAGGTTAGGTTAGGTTAGGTTAGGTTAGGTTAGGTTAGGTTAGGTTAGGTTAGAGTTAGGTTAGGTTAGGTTAGGTTAGGTTAGGTTAGGTTAGGTTAGGTTAGGTTAGGTTAGGTTAGGTTAGGTTAGGTTAGGTTAGGTTAGGTTAGGTTAGGTTAGGTTAGGTTAGGTTAGGTTAGGTTAGGTTAGGTTAGGTTAGGTTAGGTTAGGTTAGGTTAGGTTAGGTTAGGTTAGGTTAGGTTAGGTTAGGTTAGGTTAGGTTAGGTTAGGTTAGGTTAGGTTAGGTTAGGTTAGGTTAGGTTAGGTTAGGTTAGGTTAGGTTAGGTTAGGTTAGGTTAGGTTAGGTTAGGTTAGGTTAGGTTAGGTTAGGTTAGGTTAGGTTAGGTTAGGTTAGGTTAGGTTAGGTTAGGTTAGGTTAGGTTAGGTTAGGTTAGGTTAGGTTAGGTTAGGTTAGGTTAGGTTAGGTTAGGTTAGGTTAGGTTAGGTTAGGTTAGGTTAGGTTAGGTTAGGTTAGGTTAGGTTAGGTTAGGTTAGGTTAGGTTAGGTTAGGTTAGGTTAGGTTAGGTTAGGTTAGGTTAGGTTAGGTTAGGTTAGGTTAGGTTAGGTTAGGTTAGGTTAGGTTAGGTTAGGTTAGGTTAGGTTAGGTTAGGTTAGGTTAGGTTAGGTTAGGTTAGGTTAGGTTAGGTTAGGTTAGGTTAGGTTAGGTTAGGTTAGGTTAGGTTAGGTTAGGTTAGGTTAGGTTAGGTTAGGTTAGGTTAGGTTAGGTTAGGTTAGGTTAGGTTAGGTTAGGTTAGGTTAGGTTAGGTTAGGTTAGGTTAGGTTAGGTTAGGTTAGGTTAGGTTAGGTTAGGTTAGGTTAGGTTAGGTTAGGTTAGGTTAGGTTAGGTTAGGTTAGGTTAGGTTAGGTTAGGTTAGGTTAGGTTAGGTTAGGTTAGGTTAGGTTAGGTTAGGTTAGGTTAGGTTAGGTTAGGTTAGGTTAGGTTAGGTTAGGTTAGGTTAGGTTAGGTTAGGTTAGGTTAGGTTAGGTTAGGTTAGGTTAGGTTAGGTTAGGTTAGGTTAGGTTAGGTTAGGTTAGGTTAGGTTAGGTTAGGTTAGGTAGGTTAGGTTAGGTTAGGTTAGGTTAGGTTAGGTTAGGTTAGGTTAGGTTAGGTTAGGTTAGGTTAGGTTAGGTTAGGTTAGGTTAGGTTAGGTTAGGTTAGGTTAGGTTAGGTTAGGTTAGGTTAGGTTAGGTTAGGTTAGGTTAGGTTAGGTTAGGTTAGGTTAGGTTAGGTTAGGTTAGGTTAGGTTAGGTTAGGTTAGGTTAGGTTAGGTTAGGTTAGGTTAGGTTAGGTTAGGTTAGGTTAGGTTAGGTTAGGTTAGGTTAGGTTAGGTTAGGTTAGGTTAGGTTAGGTTAGGTTAGGTTAGGTTAGGTTAGGTTAGGTTAGGTTAGGTTAGGTTAGGTTAGGTTAGGTTAGGTTAGGTTAGGTTAGGTTAGGTTAGGTTAGGTTAGGTTAGGTTAGGTTAGGTTAGGTTAGGTTAGGTTAGGTTAGGTTAGGTTAGGTTAGGTTAGGTTAGGTTAGGTTAGGTTAGGTTAGGTTAGGTTAGGTTAGGTTAGGTTAGGTTAGGTTAGGTTAGGTTAGGTTAGGTTAGGTTAGGTTAGGTTAGGTTAGGTTAGGTTAGGTTAGGTTAGGTTAGGTTAGGTTAGGTTAGGTTAGGTTAGGTTAGGTTAGGTTAGGTTAGGTTAGGTTAGGTTAGGTTAGGTTAGGTTAGGTTAGGTTAGGTTAGGTTAGGTTAGGTTAGGTTAGGTTAGGTTAGGTTAGGTTAGGTTAGGTTAGGTTAGGTTAGGTTAGGTTAGGTTAGGTTAGGTTAGGTTAGGTTAGGTTAGGTTAGGTTAGGTTAGGTTAGGTTAGGTTAGGTTAGGTTAGGTTAGGTTAGGTTAGGTTAGGTTAGGTTAGGTTAGGTTAGGTTAGGTTAGGTTAGGTTAGGTTAGGTTAGGTTAGGTTAGGTTAGGTTAGGTTAGGTTAGGTTAGGTTAGGTTAGGTTAGGTTAGGTTAGGTTAGGTTAGGTTAGGTTAGGTTAGGTTAGGTTAGGTTAGGTTAGGTTAGGTTAGGTTAGGTTAGGTTAGGTTAGGTTAGGTTAGGTTAGGTTAGGTTAGGTTAGGTTAGGTTAGGTTAGGTTAGGTTAGGTTAGGTTAGGTTAGGTTAGGTTAGGTTAGGTTAGGTTAGGTTAGGTTAGGTTAGGTTAGGTTAGGTTAGGTTAGGTTAGGTTAGGTTAGGTTAGGTTAGGTTAGGTTAGGTTAGGTTAGGTTAGGTTAGGTTAGGTTAGGTTAGGTTAGGTTAGGTTAGGTTAGGTTAGGTTAGGTTAGGTTAGGTTAGGTTAGGTTAGGTTAGGTTAGGTTAGGTTAGGTTAGGTTAGGTTAGGTTAGGTTAGGTTAGGTTAGGTTAGGTTAGGTTAGGTTAGGTTAGGTTAGGTTAGGTTAGGTTAGGTTAGGTTAGGTTAGGTTAGGTTAGGTTAGGTTAGGTTAGGTTAGGTTAGGTTAGGTTAGGTTAGGTTAGGTTAGGTTAGGTTAGGTTAGGTTAGGTTAGGTTAGGTTAGGTTAGGTTAGGTTAGGTTAGGTTAGGTTAGGTTAGGTTAGGTTAGGTTAGGTTAGGTTAGGTTAGGTTAGGTTAGGTTAGGTTAGGTTAGGTTAGGTTAGGTTAGGTTAGGTTAGGTTAGGTTAGGTTAGGTTAGGTTAGGTTAGGTTAGGTTAGGTTAGGTTAGGTTAGGTTAGGTTAGGTTAGGTTAGGTTAGGTTAGGTTAGGTTAGGTTAGGTTAGGTTAGGTTAGGTTAGGTTAGGTTAGGTTAGGTTAGGTTAGGTTAGGTTAGGTTAGGTTAGGTTAGGTTAGGTTAGGTTAGGTTAGGTTAGGTTAGGTTAGGTTAGGTTAGGTTAGGTTAGGTTAGGTTAGGTTAGGTTAGGTTAGGTTAGGTTAGGTTAGGTTAGGTTAGGTTAGGTTAGGTTAGGTTAGGTTAGGTTAGGTTAGGTTAGGTTAGGTTAGGTTAGGTTAGGTTAGGTTAGGTTAGGTTAGGTTAGGTTAGGTTAGGTTAGGTTAGGTTAGGTTAGGTTAGGTTAGGTTAGGTTAGGTTAGGTTAGGTTAGGTTAGGTTAGGTTAGGTTAGGTTAGGTTAGGTTAGGTTAGGTTAGGTTAGGTTAGGTTAGGTTAGGTTAGGTTAGGTTAGGTTAGGTTAGGTTAGGTTAGGTTAGGTTAGGTTAGGTTAGGTTAGGTTAGGTTAGGTTAGGTTAGGTTAGGTTAGGTTAGGTTAGGTTAGGTTAGGTTAGGTTAGGTTAGGTTAGGTTAGGTTAGGTTAGGTTAGGTTAGGTTAGGTTAGGTTAGGTTAGGTTAGGTTAGGTTAGGTTAGGTTAGGTTAGGTTAGGTTAGGTTAGGTTAGGTTAGGTTAGGTTAGGTTAGGTTAGGTTAGGTTAGGTTAGGTTAGGTTAGGTTAGGTTAGGTTAGGTTAGGTTAGGTTAGGTTAGGTTAGGTTAGGTTAGGTTAGGTTAGGTTAGGTTAGGTTAGGTTAGGTTAGGTTAGGTTAGGTTAGGTTAGGTTAGGTTAGGTTAGGTTAGGTTAGGTTAGGTTAGGTTAGGTTAGGTTAGGTTAGGTTAGGTTAGGTTAGGTTAGGTTAGGTTAGGTTAGGTTAGGTTAGGTTAGGTTAGGTTAGGTTAGGTTAGGTTAGGTTAGGTTAGGTTAGGTTAGGTTAGGTTAGGTTAGGTTAGGTTAGGTTAGGTTAGGTTAGGTTAGGTTAGGTTAGGTTAGGTTAGGTTAGGTTAGGTTAGGTTAGGTTAGGTTAGGTTAGGTTAGGTTAGGTTAGGTTAGGTTAGGTTAGGTTAGGTTAGGTTAGGTTAGGTTAGGTTAGGTTAGGTTAGGTTAGGTTAGGTTAGGTTAGGTTAGGTTAGGTTAGGTTAGGTTAGGTTAGGTTAGGTTAGGTTAGGTTAGGTTAGGTTAGGTTAGGTTAGGTTAGGTTAGGTTAGGTTAGGTTAGGTTAGGTTAGGTTAGGTTAGGTTAGGTTAGGTTAGGTTAGGTTAGGTTAGGTTAGGTTAGGTTAGGTTAGGTTAGGTTAGGTTAGGTTAGGTTAGGTTAGGTTAGGTTAGGTTAGGTTAGGTTAGGTTAGGTTAGGTTAGGTTAGGTTAGGTTAGGTTAGGTTAGGTTAGGTTAGGTTAGGTTAGGTTAGGTTAGGTTAGGTTAGGTTAGGTTAGGTTAGGTTAGGTTAGGTTAGGTTAGGTTAGGTTAGGTTAGGTTAGGTTAGGTTAGGTTAGGTTAGGTTAGGTTAGGTTAGGTTAGGTTAGGTTAGGTTAGGTTAGGTTAGGTTAGGTTAGGTTAGGTTAGGTTAGGTTAGGTTAGGTTAGGTTAGGTTAGGTTAGGTTAGGTTAGGTTAGGTTAGGTTAGGTTAGGTTAGGTTAGGTTAGGTTAGGTTAGGTTAGGTTAGGTTAGGTTAGGTTAGGTTAGGTTAGGTTAGGTTAGGTTAGGTTAGGTTAGGTTAGGTTAGGTTAGGTTAGGTTAGGTTAGGTTAGGTTAGGTTAGGTTAGGTTAGGTTAGGTTAGGTTAGGTTAGGTTAGGTTAGGTTAGGTTAGGTTAGGTTAGGTTAGGTTAGGTTAGGTTAGGTTAGGTTAGGTTAGGTTAGGTTAGGTTAGGTTAGGTTAGGTTAGGTTAGGTTAGGTTAGGTTAGGTTAGGTTAGGTTAGGTTAGGTTAGGTTAGGTTAGGTTAGGTTAGGTTAGGTTAGGTTAGGTTAGGTTAGGTTAGGTTAGGTTAGGTTAGGTTAGGTTAGGTTAGGTTAGGTTAGGTTAGGTTAGGTTAGGTTAGGTTAGGTTAGGTTAGGTTAGGTTAGGTTAGGTTAGGTTAGGTTAGGTTAGGTTAGGTTAGGTTAGGTTAGGTTAGGTTAGGTTAGGTTAGGTTAGGTTAGGTTAGGTTAGGTTAGGTTAGGTTAGGTTAGGTTAGGTTAGGTTAGGTTAGGTTAGGTTAGGTTAGGTTAGGTTAGGTTAGGTTAGGTTAGGTTAGGTTAGGTTAGGTTAGGTTAGGTTAGGTTAGGTTAGGTTAGGTTAGGTTAGGTTAGGTTAGGTTAGGTTAGGTTAGGTTAGGTTAGGTTAGGTTAGGTTAGGTTAGGTTAGGTTAGGTTAGGTTAGGTTAGGTTAGGTTAGGTTAGGTTAGGTTAGGTTAGGTTAGGTTAGGTTAGGTTAGGTTAGGTTAGGTTAGGTTAGGTTAGGTTAGGTTAGGTTAGGTTAGGTTAGGTTAGGTTAGGTTAGGTTAGGTTAGGTTAGGTTAGGTTAGGTTAGGTTAGGTTAGGTTAGGTTAGGTTAGGTTAGGTTAGGTTAGGTTAGGTTAGGTTAGGTTAGGTTAGGTTAGGTTAGGTTAGGTTAGGTTAGGTTAGGTTAGGTTAGGTTAGGTTAGGTTAGGTTAGGTTAGGTTAGGTTAGGTTAGGTTAGGTTAGGTTAGGTTAGGTTAGGTTAGGTTAGGTTAGGTTAGGTTAGGTTAGGTTAGGTTAGGTTAGGTTAGGTTAGGTTAGGTTAGGTTAGGTTAGGTTAGGTTAGGTTAGGTTAGGTTAGGTTAGGTTAGGTTAGGTTAGGTTAGGTTAGGTTAGGTTAGGTTAGGTTAGGTTAGGTTAGGTTAGGTTAGGTTAGGTTAGGTTAGGTTAGGTTAGGTTAGGTTAGGTTAGGTTAGGTTAGGTTAGGTTAGGTTAGGTTAGGTTAGGTTAGGTTAGTTAGGTTAGGTTAGGTTAGGTTAGGTTAGGTTAGGTTAGGTTAGGTTAGCGTTAGGTTAGGTTAGGTTAGGTTAGGTTAGGTTAGGTTAGGTTAGGTTAGGTTAGGTTAGGTTAGGTTAGGTTAGGTTAGGTTAGGTTAGGTTAGGTTAGGTTAGGTTAGGTTAGGTTAGGTTAGGTTAGGT